>CM046953.1:112915122-118393972 GCA_025698515.1 Gossypium sturtianum
AAATCGCCAGGAGAGAGAGAAAAGGAGAGCCATTTTAGTTTTTTTTTTTTTTACGGAAGAGAAGAAGAATGATTTTTTTTAAAAAAGAATGGATTATATAAGCTTTTAAAACGGCGTCGTTTTGGCCAGGGTCCTAAAACCCCAAAACGACGTCGTTTTGCTCTGGCCCGACCCGATCCGACCCGCTCTGGCCTAGGATCCGCGTGTTTTTTATAGGAAGGGCTAATTGCACTTTTAGCCCTTTCGCATTTTTATGGTTTTATAATTAAGTTTTCCTTATTTTTAATTTTACCCTTAAATTTTATTTGTTTTTCATTTGAGTCCCTCTTTAAATGCAGCGTTTTGGGGGAAGGGAATATTTTCCCTTTTAATCCCTCTATGTTATCCGCGTGTTCGAATAGGTCCCTCACTTTTCTTATTTCTTTTAAAATTCGCCCCAAAGTTTCGTTTTAAGTTAAATTCGGTCCCTTCTTTATTTTCTTTTATTATTTTTACTATTTTGCCATTTTTTTAAACATTATTTTTTTAGTTATTATTTCTATATAGATATTATTATTTTATTCATTATTTTCATATTTATTATTATTGTTATTATTATTTTTTTATTATTAATATTATTATTTTACTATTAAAGTTATTATTTTAATTACTATTTTTAAATTTTATTTATAATTAACTTTATTATTATCATTATATTTTTATTATTTATATATATTACTATTATTATACCCTATTGTCATTATTCTCCTATTATTATTATTATATGTACTATTATTATATTTGTGACCATTATTATCATACGTACTATTATTATTATTATATTTATGACTATTTATATATATATTATTATTATAGCTATATTTATTATTATTATTAATATTATTATATATACCATTATTAATACTATTATTTTTTGTATTATTATTACTATTAATTTTAATATCCTTACATTATTCTATTATTATTATTACTATTTTTATTTTTGCTATCATTATTTTCATTATTATTTTTATTTTATAATTGCTAATATTATTTTTATTTATTTATTAACATATCTCATCATTATTATTTTATTATTTTTATTACTTTCCTTTTAAAAAGTTAAATAAAAACTTATTCTCGGGAATTCAAAATGTCGTGTCCTAACGTGTTGGATGTGACATTATGTATCTCGAGGTAAGGCTTTTGAAAACAAGGCAATGTTTCGTGTTTAGAAATTCGGGAAATAGTACCCTAACGTGTTGGGTTGCGATTTTCCGTTTGGCTAAATAACTAAATTTACAAGTTTTGTAAATCGTGAGATGATTTTGATTACGAAGGTTTTAAAATATCATGTCCTAACGTGTTGGATGTGATGTTTATATTCCTTCAGAACAAGAAAGTCTCAAATTTTTAAATTGCTCGAAGTTTCTTTAAAAAAATCATATTTTTAAATATTTTTAAATTTCAAACATTTGGACATGATTTTATCGATTAGGTACCAATTTTTGGGCGTTATGAGGGTGCTAACCCTTCCTCATACGTAACCAACTTCCGAACCCGTTTTTCTTGTCTTTCGTGGACCAAAATTAAATGTTTTAAAATAAAATGTTTTTAAGGTGATCCAATCACACCTAAGTAAAAAAAGATTGGTGGCGACTCCCATTTTGTTTTTAAAGACGATCCCCGTTTTTAAAAGCAAATTTGAAAATGGTTTCGACATAGAGAAAAAGAGGTATATTGCCAATCTATTTTTCATCCCATTTTCGCTTTTAATATACTGTACATATATAGATAAAGAATAAAAATACATTTTTTTTACCTTTTGTGACGATCGGAGCCTGAATTCGAAGCGTTTTTGTCCGGTATTGAAATTTCAGTGGGTCTTTTGGTGGTTTCGAGTTAGGATTCGGGTTTAGAGGATTTCAAAATGCTAAAATAGCCTTCCTAGGTCTCTCCGACCGCCGTATGCGGTGGCGGAATTGGAGGAGTCCAGTGGCTCGATGACCGGAGCTAGGTCGATCTCAGGCCGGAGGTCGGAGAGCCTTTAGAGAATTTTTATTTTTTTTAGCAAATTAAAATGATTTTTTTTAGCTTTCAGCCTTTTATAAGTGTTCTCATACTGTAACACCCTGGTTTAGGGGTTATGCGTTTGGGGCATAACCCGAGTGTTTAGTAGGCTTAGGGTCATGTTGGAGGAATTTTGAGGGGTTTGGAGAACCCTAGAAGGCAAGGGATGACTTAGGAAATTTTTGAATTTTAGTGTAAGAAGGGGAGCTTGGCTTTGGAGGTCTTAAGAGAAAAATTTGGAAGGTTAAGACGCAAGAATGGCTTTGGTGGAGTGGCATGGGGCGCCACTTAGAGCATGGGGAAGGTGACGCCTCATGGTGGTTAGGGGTCTCATGTTCGAGCTGCAAAGGCAGCATTTTGGTTTTATTTTGCGTCAATTAGGGGAACTGGGCTAGGTATGCCTTAAAAATAAACGGCAGGGGTTAATGGACATGAAAGTCCCGTGACAAAGTGGCACTCATGCGCCACTTAGGCGCTGGAGGGAGGAGAGAGCGCGGGTTCGAGGGGCTGGAGCTGCATTTGGGCGTTTTATTTTGTTATTTGGTGATGGGCGGAAGTAAGAAGGGGTTAAAAATAATTGTTGCGGGTTTCTAGCATGAAATTCGAAGTGGCCGAGTGGCCTGGGCGTTGGGGGCAAGGTGTGCGGTGATTGGTCCTGAGTTGAACTGGAGAATGGCAATTGGAGTTTTAGTTTTTTTTGTTATTTTGGGCAGCAATTTGAAGGTGTTGGACGGCACAAGGAAGCTGCATTAGATAAGGACTTAACTAAGGTGGTTTAATCATTTTTGAATGCGGCATATGGATAGCTTTTGTTAGTTTATTATTTTAGATAAATATAGACTTATTCTAGTTAGTTTTAAATTAGAAATTAGAGACATTGGCTGCTATTGGATTGTTTTTAATAAGGATAGGTGATAAGATATGAGTTTAATTAGGAGAGAAATGTGGATTAGAAGTAAGGAGGAGTTGGTGGTAGGCCAAAGGTAGTTGGGGTGGTCTTTTGCTTTGTTTAAAGTGGTGATATTGGATAAAGTTCTATTAGTATTTTATTTATCTACTTAGTTAGTTTAAGTATAGGATTATTATTATTATTAATTAAATTAAGTGGGATAATTATTATTTATTTGTTTTTAATGATAATGGGATAATATGAGCATTTTTATTGGATTTTTATTTTAAGGATAATATGAGTTTTTTTTTTTTTTAGGATTATTATAGGAGATAATCAAGGATATTATGAAGATTAAAAGAATTATTATTGGATTATTAGTAGAGTATTCAAATGGAATTGAATTAGTGGCTAGGAAGTGTTGGCCAAATCTTGGAGTCTTTAGGGGGTTGGCGAATGCTATAAATAGGGAGGGTAGAGTGCTAATTCTTCATCAAGTCTTTTGCCTCTCCCTCTTGGTGTGTGTGAAATTCCCTTCCCTATTTAGTGTCATCTTGGCCGAATAGTAGAGTGGTGCTGATCTCCTTGGTGTCCTAGTGTGGTTGGCGAACCTTAAGCAAGAGTGGTAAGTATGTATGTTACCCTTAGTAATCGATTTATGAATTTCCTTGTTGTAGTGGCCAAAACCGAATGGTTGGCCTTAGTTTTGGCATGGCCGAATGTCATAGTGTCATTAAGTATAATCTCTGTGTGTAGCCGAAAGAAGGAAGCATTGAGGAAGTCTCTTGGATTCGATCATCTAAGGGCAAATCGACAAAGTACTGAGGAGCCTTTGAGATTTTAGATCGTTTCGGTAAGTAAGTTAAATTGTAGTTGTTCGCTTGAGATTTTGTATTATGACGTTTAACCAAAGGGTTCTAATTAAGTGATTACGATGGACGTGGATTCGAGTACCAGTCAAGGTGGGCAAGGAAAGTCCCCATCCCAAAGTTCAAGAAGAGATCCGTTTCTGCTGTACGAGATGGCCCCCCGGGTGTGGGCCGGCAACCAAAAAACGTTAAGCAAATAGCCGTAGTTTCGCTAGACGATAGCATCGAGGATCGAGAGTCTAGAACTCCTAGTAATAAGGTGTGTAGTTAGCCATTGTTTCCGGGATTTGCGTGATATTTGCCTGTTTTATATGTTGCTAACAAGTGCAGTATATGTGAGAATGATACCCTTGAAGGGGGTATGATGATGACCAGGTTAGTAGCAAATCGACTAATATGTGATAATTGATTTTCAATATGTGAGTATGCCTATGATTGTGAATAGCATGCACATGCATCATCTACGCATTATATTATGTTACATGTGCATGGGTGGGTTATGAAAAGAAGGTACGGGTGTACTTCGAGTACGTGGTTGATGTCAGCTTTGTGCTACATCGTGGATTGGCGCTGACTGAGGTCGCGTTGTGGATCTTTGCGATTTAGTTCGCGTGGTTACCTTGGTTGATATGGGCTTTATGCCATATCGTGGCTTGATGGATTGCTGTGTGCTCCATCGTGGTTTGATGTTAGCTATACGCTACGTCGTGGATGGCATTGGTTGCCTTTTTGGAGGGAAAAGGAGAGGGTGACTCGATAGTCCCCGGTGTGTGTAGTAAATTTGGATAAGGGGTGTGTAGCGGATGGACCCTAGGATGGGTTGGGAATCATGTTGCATTATCTTTTGTAATAATATAGAAATGGGCCAAGCCCAATATGACATGTGGATAGGTATGTTTTGGGAACATACGTGGAAATGGGCCAAGCCCAGTTGATATGTGGTTTATTAAGAAATGGGCCTATCCTAGTATCTGAGTATGATTTGAATGTGGGCCAAGCCCAGATTGTGGAAATTGTTAAAATGATATATATATTACTTGTTGCATTTGATAATTGGGGTATTATGTGGCTAGCATGTGGGTGGATTTCAGTGGTTAACTTACACACTGAGTCTGTATGACTCACCCAACTTTTAAACATCGCAGAGTCATGATTGATCGGACCAGGGTTGGAGTGGATACAAGGTGGCCCATGCGTATGAGATTTTCATACAGAAGATGTTTTACTTTATTTAAGTATTTTATATCAGTATTTTGGAATTTTATTTGATGTAATAAGGGCCTCTTTGATTTAAAGTACTCTATTTATTAATGCTGAAGTTTACACCACACTTAGGAATATTTTCGCAAAAGATTCATATTGTAGCAACTTATAATAATGTTTTAATTCGGAAGATTTCAACAAGCTAATATTATTTAATAAATTTTAAATGGACATGATTTTCCAAAGATAATAAATTTTCATGTTTTAAATTCTAAGTAAAGAAACATATTTTCACTAACATAACCAGATTCTGGTCAGTAGTGAATAGGTAGGGTTTGGGGATGTTACAAATTGGTATCGAGCCGTGTTCAAAACTCGACTTTGAGGTTTTGGGCCCAAAACATTCTCAAAATGGGCTTTTAAGAAACTTTTCAGGTATTCTGGCATGGCACCTGTACCTCCGGCCCGAGTCCACCATGTAAGTACTTCGGACTTTTGAAGTGCTTTACTATTATGAACTGTTATGGGCTTAGTTGGGCTCGTAGATTAGTGAACTAGGATCTATTGAACCCTAGGACTAGTCTACTCAAACATATGCATAAGACTTAAAATTACTAAACAAACCCGTGATTAAGTCAGGAGTTAAGGTGTGGCAACCATTGTGCGCATGTCAGGAGTGGATCAGGAAGAGCTTGGTACTTAAGCGATCCTCGTGACTCACCTCCTCTTCACTGGAATCCTACAGTGCGTAGCTACGGTTCACCTTAACCAAAAGGACTTGTTCATAGGCTAAACCAATTATTAAAACCCGAAAAAGGATTAGCCTTCTTTGTTTTAAAAATTCTTGGTTTTAAAATTTACAAGAATACCCCTATGTTGAAAATTACTAAAATGCCCCCGACTTTTAAAATTTCGGTTTAACCCCAAGTTTAATAAAATTTTCTTACTTTGCAAAAGTACCCAATTTTCTGTATGGCAAAAATAATAATACGACTTTGGAAATTCACAAAATTACCCCGATTAACAAAATTACCAAAATACCACGGTTACCAAAATCTGTTATACCTTTAATTTGCGGAATTTTGAAAATACTCTTCAATTATGAGAATTTCAAAAGATCTGACCTATTAAAGTTTTTGAATGTATTTGGTTTATGACGGAAATGTCTCTGTAGGACAAAATGACGGAAATACCCACAGGGTAGAAAGCAGGCGAGTAAAGGTCCGAATAGTGAATGTGGGTTGAAGATATCACTTGAGTGTGCCTTTCTTGAGGAAGGAATGTGTTCTTGTGGACGAACGGATGCGTGTGTGAATATGATTCTTGAACTAGAGTAGTAAACTTGAACTGAAAATTTGTGTGATCGAAAGAACTACCTCTAGGAATTCTTTTCATAAAATTGTTCGTGGTTAAACAGATGGAACAAATACTAATGCATAAAACTCCTTAATCAGTTAATTGCGACGATAGAGATGAGTTCTAGGAGACGCGGTAGAGGTAGAATGGCAGCTTCGGAACCCATAGGGTCTGGCCATGAGTCAGAAAGTGAAGTGCCGCCAACTGTGGACGTAGAAGGGCAAGACCAGACAGGAGAAGATGACGCAGTATCGCGGGCCATGTTACGAATTTTAGAACGTGTAGCGAGGAGCTAGTAGAGGAAATGGAACTCGAAAGTCGGTGTCGAAAAGGCTTAGATTGAGCGAGTGAGATCTTTAGAGGAATATCCGGAGTAGCTCGAACGTAGCGAGTATTGGCTAGAAGCGATCGAAAGAATCATGGGCGATTGGGTGCACCAATGAAAAAAGCTGAAGAGTCTTTGTTTCGTTGCTTCGCGACGAAGCTTATCGTTGGTGGCTCATTTGTCAAGCAAAGTGTACCAAACAGGTCGGCGGATTGGGACTTCTTTAAGGTTAAGTTTGAAGGAAAGTACGTAGGAGCCGATTATTTGGACTCGCAAAGGAAAGCGTTTCTAAATCTAGTACAAGGAAGTAAGTCGATAGTTGAGTACGAAGCGGAATTCGTGCGACTTAGTCAGTATGCTAAGGGAATTGTGGCCACCGATTATGAGAGGTGCGTCCGGTTTGAAGGCGGATTGCGAGATGAACTTGAATGGTGATTGCTCCGCAGAGAGAGAGAGACTTCAGCGGTGCTAGTGGAGAAAGCTCGGATCATTTGAAGAGGTTAAGAAGACTATAAGAGAAAACCGAGAAAAGAATAGGAGCGAGAATAAGAGAAATGCTAGACCATCAGTATCGTTGGATAATGCCCAGAAAAGACCAAGGACCGAGAACCCTGTAAGTGCACTTGTACCAGTAGATCGGAATTGTTCTTGTGCTCGATGTGGAAGACCTCACACAGGAGAGTGTTGGGGAAATAGTAAAGAATGCTTTCGGTGTGGATCTAAGGCACATCTGGTTAAGAATTGTCCTCGAGCGACGAGGGATCGTGGTTCAAGTCATGGAAGGAATGGTTCTAGTGAGAGTCAACCAAGGATGTGATATTAGGTAAGCTCCTTTGCTTTGGTACATGCTTTAATTACTTTGCTTGCTTATGAGTTAGCCTTTTCTGTGTTGCTAAGAGAGGTGTTTCGAATTTTGAGCGCGAACTTAGAGAGTGTGTAGGAGGTACGATAGCCTTAGTAAGATCAGAGCGCAACATAAGCGTAAGGTGGTAAGATAGGTTGTATGGACGTTTGTTAGTAAAGTAATTTTGAGGACGAAATTATTTTTAAGGAGGGTAGAATTGTAACACTGGTTTAGGGGTTATGCGTTTGGGGCATAACCGAGTGTTTAGTAGGCTTAGGGTCATGTTAGAGGAATTTTGAGGGGTTTGGAGAACCCTATAAGGCAAGGGATGACTTAGGAAATTTTTGAATTTTAGTGTAAGAAGGGGAGCTTGGCTTTGGAGGTCTTAAGAGAAAAATTTGGAAGGTTAAGACGCAAGAATGGCTTTGGTGGAGTGGCATGGGGCGCCACTTAGAGCATGGGGAAGGTGACGCCTCATGGTGGTTAGGGGTCTCATGTTCGAGTGCAAAAGCGACATTTTGGTTTTATTTTGCGTCAAATTAGGGCCCTGGGCTAGGTATGCCTTAAAAATAAACGGCGGGGTTAATGGACATGAAAGTCCCGTGACAAAGTGGCACTCATGCGCCACTTAGGCGCTGGAGGGAGGAGAGAGCGCGGGTTCGAGGGGCTGGAGCTGCATTTGGGCATTTTATTTTGTTATTTGGTGATGGGCGGAAGTAAGAAGGGGTTAAAAATAATTGTTGCGGGTTTCTAGCATGAAATTCGAAGTGGGCGAGTGGCCTGGGCGTTGGGGGCAAGGTGTGCGGCAGTTGGTCCCAGGTTCGAACCTGGAGAATGGCAATTGGAGTTTTAGTTTTTTTTGTTATTTTGGGCAGCAATTTGAAGGTGTTGGACGGCACAAGGAAGCTGCATTAGATAAGGACTTAACTAAGGTGGTTTAATCATTTTTGAATGCGGCATATGGATAGCTTTTGTTAGTTTATTATTTTAGATAAATATAGACTTATTCTAGTTAGTTTTAAATTAGAAATTAGAGACATTGGCTGCTATTGGATTGTTTTTTTTAATAAGGATAGGTGATAAGATATGAGTTTAATTAGGAGAGAAATGTGGATTAGAAGTAAGGAGGAGTTGGTGGCCGGCCAAAGGTAGTTGGGGGTGGTCTTTTGCTTTGTTTAAAGTGGTGATATTGGATAAAGTTCTATTAGTATTTTATTTATCTACTTAGTTAGTTTAAGTATAGGATTATTATTATTATTAATTAAATTAAGTGGGATAATTATTATTTATTTGTTTTTTTAATGATAATGGGATAATATGAGCATTTTTGTTGGATTTTTATTTTAAGGATAATATGAGTTTTTTTTTTAGGATTATTATAGGAGATAATCAAGGATATTATGAAGATTAAAAGAATTATTATTGGATTATTAGTAGAGTATTCAAATGGAATTGAATTAGTGGCTAGGGAAGTGTTGGCCAAATCTTGGAGTCTTTAAGGGGGGTTGGCCGAATGCTATAAATAGGGGAGGGTAGAGTGCTAATTCTTCATCAAGTCTTTTGCCTCTCCCTCTTGGTGTGCCGAAATTCCCTTCCCCTATTTAGTGTCATCTTGGCCGAATAGTAGAGTGGTGCTGATCTCCTTGGTGTCCTAGTGTGGTTGGCCAACCTTAAGCAAGAGTGGTAAGTATGTTCGCCCTTAGTAATCGATTTATGAATTCCTTGTTGTAGTGGCCAAAACCGAATGGTTGGCCTTAGTTTTGGCATGGCCGAATGTCATAGTGCCATTAAGTATAATCTCTTGTGTGTAGCCGAAAGAAGGAAGCATTGAGGAAGTCTCTTGGATTCGATCATCTAAGGGGCAAATCGACAAAGTATGAGAGGAGCCTTTGAGATTTTAGATCGTTTTGGTAAGTAAGTTAAATTGTAGTTGTTCGCTTGAGATTTTGTATTATGACGTTTAACCAAAGGGTTCTAATTAAGTGATTACGATGGGCGTGGATTCGAGTACCGACCAAGGTGGGCAAAGGAAAGTCCCCATCCCAAAGTTCAAGAAGAGATCCGTTTCATTGCCATGCGAGATTGGCCGGGGTGTGGACGTGCAATGTAAAACGTTAAGCAAATAGCCGTAGTTTCGCTAGACGATAGCATCGAGGATCGAGAGTCTAGAACTCCTAGTAATAAGGTGTGTAGTTAGCCATTGTTTCCGGGATTTGCGTGATATTTGCCTGTTTTATATGTTGCTAACAAGTGCGGTATATGTGAGAATGATACCCTTGAAGGGGGTATGATGATGACCAGTTAGTAGCAAATCGACTAATATGTGATAATTGATTTTCAATATGTGAGTATGCCTATGATTGTGAATAGCATGCACATGCATCATCTACGCATTATATTATGTTACATGTGCATGGGTGGGTTATGAAAAGAAGGTACGGGTGTACTTCGAGCACGTGGTTGATGTCACTTTGTGTTACATCGTGGATTGGCGCCGATCGAGGTCGCGTTGTGGATCTTTGCGATTTAGTTCGCGTGGTTACCTTGGTTGATATGGGCTTTATGCCATATCGTGGCTTGATGGATTCTTTGTGTGCTCCATCGTGGTTTGATGTTAGCTATACGCTACGTCGTGGATGGCATTGGTTGCCCTTTTGGAGGGAAAAGGAGAGGGTGACTCGATAGTCCCCCGGTGTGTGGTAAATTTGGATAAGGGGTGTGTAGCGGATGGACCCTAGGTTGGGTTGGGAATCATGTTGCATTATTTTTGTAATAATATGGAAATGGGCCAAGCCCAATATGACATGTGGATAGGTATGTTTTGGGAACATACGTGGAAATGGGCCAAGCCCAGTTGATATGTGGTTTATTAAGAAATGGGCCTAGCCCAGTATCTGAGTATGATTTGAATGTGGGCCAAGCCCAGATTGTGGAAATTGTTAAAATGATATATATATTACTTGTTGCATTTGATAATTGGGGTATTATGTGGCTAGCATGTGGGTGGATTTCAGTGGTTAACTTACACACTGAGTCTGTATGACTCACCCAACTTTTTAAACATCGCAGGAGTCATGATTGATCGGACCGGGTTGGAGTGGATACAAGGTGGCCCATGCAGAAGGAGATTTTCATCTGTAAGATGTTTTACTTTATTTAAGTATTTTTATCAGTATTTTGGAATTTTATTTGATGTAATAAGGGCCTCTTTGATTTAAAGTACTCTATTTATTAATCTTTGAAGTTTACACCACACTTAGGAATATTTTTACTTAAAAGATTCATATTGTAGCAACTTATAATAATGTTTTAATCGGAAGATTTCAACAAGCTAATATTATTTAATAAATTTTAAATGGACATGATTTTCCAAAGATAATAAATTTTCATGTTTTAAATTCTAAGTAAAGAAACATATTTTCACTAACATAACCAGATTCGGTCGTAGTGAATAGGCCGGGTTTGGGGATGTTACACATACGACTTCGTTTAGGCTGCTCTCAATAGCCCCAAAATGGCATAGTTTTGAGCTGGATCGGGTTTACCCGACTTGAACCCTTAGGATCCGCGTGTTTCTGCGGTGAAAGGGGTTATTTGCGCGTTAGATGTAACATCCTAGGAAGGGCCTATGCATTTTTCAGATCAATTGTATGAAATGACAAGTCTTAAGTATTATGAATAAATTTTTGATACTTTTGGAAACCTAGAAATGAATGAAAATGGAAATGAAAATGAAAATGGAAATGAAAATGGAGATGGAAATGAAAATGGAAATGGAAATGGACATTTTTGGAAACTTAGACATTTTTGGAAACCTAAACATTTTTGGAAATGATCCAAAAATGGAAACTTGAACATTTCGGGAAACTTGGATATATGAGAGAAATAAAGGAGTTTTATTCACATAAATATGTGAATAATAAGAGATAAATAAAGGAGTTTTATTCACATAAATATGTGAATAATAAGAGATAAATAAAGGAGTTTTATTCACATAAATATGTGAATAATAAGAGATAAATAAAGGAGTTTTATTCACATAAATATGTGAATAATAAGAGATAAATAAAGGATTATTTTCTAATGAGATAATTGAGGAGATAATTGATGGATTAAAGGCTTTTATCTTTTAAATAAAAGAGATAATATTATCAAAAGAGGAGTGGTGGCCAAGTAAAGGACTCCTAGGCTGATAACTTTGGCTATAAAAGGAGGACATGAGGGCTACTCATCAACACTTGCTCCTCTTCCTCTCTGCAGAAATTCTCCCTAGGCAAAACCCCTCTCTGCCGAATTTTCATTAAGCAAAAATCCTCTCTTTTTCTTCTATTTTCTTCTCCGTTCTCTTTGTTAAGTTTGAATCTTTGTGGATTCTAAGAAAGAGGGCAATCATCCACAACATCAAAAGGGGATCTTTCGGGAAATCTAAGGATCTAAGGTAAGGATTATAAATATAAATATGTGGTTAAAGATTATGATTCACGTTTTCAAAGTTAGATCTAATCTAACACGAAGTTATAGGATTTCAACGAGCTTATAAAGGAATCCTCTTGATTTGGAATCCCATCATAAGGTAAGGGATATTCGGCCAAGGCATAATTTGTTTAAGTGTTTTCCATTATTTCAAAACCGAAAAGCGACATGGTTACATACCTAGTATTAGCCGATTTCAAGGAAGAGGAATTCTAGCAGCTGTTGGGACTTGATTAAATCAATTCGGCAACTAGGTAAGTAATTCTACTTCTAGTAGGATTTGGTTTTAAGACCAAATAGGTTTATTTATATGTTTTAATTAATGGCCGAATATAGGAGTGAAAGATCTAGATCGGTAGATCGCTCTCTACGGAATTCACGGAAACTATTAAGCGAAAAAGGTGTGTACTCTTACTAACTTTCAATAAATTGCATGGCAATCATTAAATATATAAATATGTAAACAGTATGTGAATGTGGCTAAGCACCACAAATGTGGTAAGGAGTACCAGTGCACGTTTCCTACTTTTGATAGGATTGTGAATGTGATATATTTTGAACATGTGATTAGTAACATGAATGAAAATTTAGTATGTGAAATATGTTATGAAATAATTGGGGCATTCGGGATATTTGTGGAGGAAGAAAGTGAAGGTGATGACTACGGTCTCACCAACGTAAAGTGGTGACTACGGTCACATAAAGTGAAAAGTGGTAACCGGTTACATCCAAGTGAATACTGATGTCTAATGACACAACATAAGTGGGCGATGAGCACGTCGACTGCAGCGACTGCCTTCGATGGTGTGTAGCGGATGGAGGGTCGACTTAGTAGTCCCCGCGGTGTACAGGTTGGTACGGGTGGTGTGTAGCGGATGGACAAATAGGTTTGGGTTTGGGTTGCATCATCCTTTATTTTGTATGAACATGATATTGATATGACTTGTTTGCCTGATTTGTTGGAAATTAGTACTATGTACACATTGAGTCTGTTGACTCACCCCGGTGGGGAATTATTTTTCAGGTGATGAGCAGTAATGGACCGGGTCGGCAGGAGCTAAAGGTGGCCATGCATCGCTTGAAGAAATTATTTGGAATTTGGACTTTATGAAATTTTAGTACTTTAAACTTTATTTTGGGTTGAATGATGTAATAAGGCCATAAGGCCCAGTTGGATTTTCTTTATTTCTGTTTATTTTTATTTGAATATGATACAACTTATGTTTGATTAAAGATAAGTAAATTTATTTCTTTTAAAATAATAAACCCAAAAATTATTTTGTCACCTTATTTAAGTTGGATTTCCAGAATTTATTAAATAGGTTTCAAATTAAGCCCAACCCAAAACAATTTTTTAAAATTACACAAATTTTCTCTAAGTCATTTAGAACATTGAAAACCGATTTATTTAAGGAACATACCAGATCCGGTTCAAGCTCGTGGGCGGGTGGGGTGTTTCAGATTGGTATCGAGCCCAGCTTTTAAAACTCTCGGCTGTGGGCTCGTGCCCAAAACGTTTTCAATTCGAGCCCAAATGAATTTCTTTGAAATAAGCAGGTTTTATGGCATGGCACCTAAGTCTCCGACCACTTGATCCACCAAGTAAGTACCTTTAACCATCTGTGTGATTATGTGAATTATGAATTGTAAAAGGGTAGCAAAGGCATGGGAACGTAGAATAGTGTGATAGGAACTTGAACCCTAGGATTAGACTACTCAAACACTTGAAACTCATAAGACTTAATGAACTTAACAAACCTATGACTAAGTTATTAAGCTAGGGTGTGGCAACCACATGACGCATGTCTAGGATTGGATCGGAAGAGCCCTGGTATTTAAGCAAATCCTAGTGACTCACCTCCTCTTCGCGGGTATCCTACCAGTGCGTAGCCAGTTCGCCGCCCTAACTCGAAGGCTCGGTGGTGTGGCAACCTGTGCGCATGTCTAGAAAGGTCGGTGAGAGCTTGGTATTTAAGCGATCCGCGTGACTCACCTCCTCTTCATTCGAATCCTGCACAGTGCGTAGCTTTGGTTCACCCACGACCAAGAGGGCTCGGTCATAGGCTAAACACAAAGAATAAACCCGAAAGGGACTTAGTAGTTTTCTTTTATAAAAAAAAATACCCTTGGTTTATAAAATGACCAAACCACCCATAGTTTTAACAAAATTTTATTACTTTATCAAATGTTCAAAAACCCTAATTTGTAAAATATCAAACTATCTTGATTTTGGAAAATTACAAAATTGCCCTTAACTTACAAAATTACCAAAACGACCTTGATTTCCAAACTTTTTGCAATATCATTGCTTTGAAAAGTGTAACTCTCAAAGGAACCCTCAATGTTTTACAATCTTGGAAAATATCCTAACTTAATAAATTTTACAAATTTACCCGATTTTTGGAAAAATTATCAAAATACCACGAGATCAAAAATTTAGAAATACCCTCGATTTCAAAATTCTTCCAAAATTTCCCGGAACTTTAGAAGTACCAAAATACTTTCGTCAAAATCACCAGGAACTTTTTATTTTTGAAAATTTCTGAAAATACCCCTGTAGGATAAAATTACGAAAATACCCGGGTAGTGGAAAAGCAAAATAACGAAAACAACAACAAGAATTACAACGTTTCTTTGAATGAACGAAAGTTCATATTTGTTGATGGATGAATGAATGAATGCAAGACTGTATGTATGTATGAATACGAAAGAACCACTCTTAAACTCTTCTTCATAAGATATCATCGCGGGTAATAAGTGAAACAAGAATACTAATACATAAAATTCCTTAATCAGATCTCGTCGATAATGAGCTCAAGAGGACGTGGTCGTCGTGGAAGAGGTAGAGGAAGGATGACTGTTAGATCGGGACAAGGTTCTGACAATGAGATACCACCACCACCATCACCCCCAGCTGTCAATGTTGAGCAGCAGGCTCAGACAGGGGAAGATGCCGTGTCGCAGGCTGTGCTGCGAGTTTTGGAATTGGTGGCTGGTGCAGGAAACAATTCAGGAAATCGTAAGTCTGTGCCTGAGCGGCTCCGTGCTAATGGAGCTGAAATGTTTAGAGGAGTATCGGGAGTGGCACCCAGTACAGCTGAGTACTGGTTGGAAGCAACTGAGCGCATCATGGATGAGCTCGACTTGACCCCCGAGGAGAAGTTGAAAGGGATGACGGCACTGTTACGCGATGAAGCGTATCAATGGTGGTTAACCGTTCGGGACGGTGCCACGGCGGAAGATCTGACCTGGGAATATGCTAAGGAAGCATTTCAGAAGAAGTATGTGGGAACCAGGTATATAGATGAGCAAAGGAAGGCTTTTCTGGGGTTGGTACAAGGAAGTAAGTCTGTCACCCGAATATGAAGCGGAATTCTTGAGGTTGAGCCGATATGCCCGAGGAGTAGTGGCGACTGAGCATGAACGCTGTGTTCGTTTTGAGGACGGACTTAGGGACGATTTGAGACTTTTGATAGCACCGCATCAGGAGCGGGAATTCTCGCCTTGGTGGAAAAGGCTAAAGCGGGTGAGGGAATTAAGGGCGCCACCAAGCGGTGTGGGCGAAATAAGCCCAAAAGAGGTTTTGGGCCATCTGAAAAGGCCACAAGAGGCCTAGAGTTGATGAGCCACAAAGTCAACAGTTTGGTACGGTGGCAATTTCGCCCTTGTGAACATGTGTGGAAGGAAGCACGGGGAGAGTGTTGGAAAAAGGCGGGATGATGTCTCAAGTGTGGGTCCAAGGACCATATGATTAAGGATTGCCCCAAGCTATTAGATGAGAGCCAACCAGCAGACTCGGAATGCTAACCAGGGTGGTAGAGGCGGACAGCGACCTCAAAGAGGTCGTGGGTCGGCCAACAGAGGAGGTAGTGGCAGAGGCCGTGGAGCTCGGGGCGAGGTGCATGCTAACGCCAAGCAAGGCAACCGGGTTTGGTTTACGCGGTTCGCGGAGGGGAAGAGGAGACGCACGGATGTTATAACCGATGACGTTCTTTATTCATGACAAACCCTATTTTGCTCTTATTGATGTGGGCTCAACTCATTCCTATGTTGCATGTAGTGTGGTTTGAAACACTAGGCCTAGACTACGAACTTTACGATAGGCGGATAAGCGTAGTAAGCCCTTTAGGCCAAGCGGTGAGGATAGATAGGATCTTTCGGAATGTACCCCTAGAGATTCGGGAGAGCGAACTTTTGGGTGACTTAATGGAATTACCCTTCGGAGAGTTTGAGCTTATACTTGGAATGGATTGGCTAGTAGAGCATCGAGTAGTGTTGGATTGTGCGGCTAAGCGTATGGAACTAAGAACCCGGAAGATGAGGTAGTAGTGATGGTCGGAGAAAGGAGGAACTACTTGTCTAACGTAGTTTACCGACCTTTGAAGGCCGAGAAAATGGTTAAGAAAGGATGTAAGGCATCCTTAGCCTTCGTGAGTGCGTTAAGAGGAGAAGAGGAAGGTGTCAAGGAGTTAGAGCGATGAGGGATTTTGAGGATGTATTTCGGAGGAGTTGCCGGAATACCCCCGGATAGAGAAGTGGAATTTGGAATAGATTTGCTACAGAAGCGACTCTGTGTCAATCGCTCCCCTACCGAATGGCACCAAAGGAGTTAGTGGAGCTCAAGGCTCAAATCCAAGAGTTGTTGGATCGTGGGTTCATTCGACCCGGTGTGTCTCCAGGGGGAGCACCAGGTTCTCTTTGTGAAGAAGAAGGATGGAACTATGCGGATGTGCATAGATTATCGTCGATTGAACAAACCGACCATCAAGAACAAGTATCCTTTGCCAAGGATAGATGACTTGTTCGACCAACCGAAAAGGGGCATTGTGTTCTCAAAGATCGACTTAAGGTCGGGGTATCATCAAGCCGAAAGTGAAGGAGGTTGATATTCATAAGACCGCTTTTAGGACAAGGTACGGTCATTTTGAATTTGTGGTGATGCCGTTTGGGTTGTAAGCGCACCGGCGCGTTCATGGATATGATGAATAGGGTTTTCCAACCCTACTTGGATAGATTCGTCGTGGTGTTCATCGGCGACATTTTGGTGTATTCAAGGCGGAGGAGGAGCACGATGAGCATCTCCGAGTTGTGTTAGAAGTGTTAAGGAAAAGAAGCTTTATGCCAAATTCAGCAAGTGCGAATTTTGGCTCAAGGAAATGGCGTTCTAGGACATGTGGTATCCATGAAGGAATAAGAGTGGATCCTAGGAAGATCGAGCGATGTTGGATTGGAAATCACCTAGGTCGGTGGCTGAAATCGAAGTTTCTTAGGCTTGGCGAGGCTATTACGAAGGTTCGTGGAAGGATTCTCGTCAATAGCCGCACCTTTGACAAAGTTACTAAGGAAGGAAGTACCGTTTGTGTGGACGGATAAGCAGCAGGAGAGCTTTGAAAAGCTTAAAAAGGTCTTGTGAAGCTCGGTGTTAATTGTGGAGGAGGTAAGGAACCGTAGTATATTGTGATGCTTCGCATACACGGGGTTAATTTGTGTGCTAATGCAAGAAAAGGAAAGGTAGTCGCTTATGCATCTCGGCAGTTAAGGCGCATGAGGTGAACTACCCAACTCATGACTTGAAACTCATGGCGGTGGTTTTCGCCCTCAAAGTTTGGAGGCACTACCTTTATGGAGAAAGGTCAGTAATTTACACGGACCACAAAAGCCTTAAGTATTTGTTGACTCAGAAGGAGTTGAACTTGAGGCAACGAAGGTGGGTAGAGTTATTGAAAGATTATGACTGTTCGATAGAATACCATCCGGGCAAGGCGAATGTGGTAGCTGACGCCCTAAGTAGGAAGGTTGTGTCGGATTTAAGGGCTTTGTTCGCTCACTTAAGTTTGTATGAAGACGGAAGGCTTTGTTGGCAGAGTTACAAGTCAAGCCAACTTTGGTGAAGGAGGTGAAAAGAGGACGGTTGGCGGATAAGGACTTAAGTACTAAGTTACTGACAAATACGGCAAGGAGGATTAAAGGATTATGGCGTCAATGATGAAGGAGTCTTGTGCTACAAGGAAAAGGTTTGTATCTTGGGGATAAGGAGTTGAGACAAAGGATTCTTCGGAAGCGCATGGTAGTCCTTATGCTATGCATCCGGAGGCATCAAGGCTGTATAGAGATCTAAGGGAACAATTTTGGTGGTCGGACACGAAGCGAGAGGTGACCGAATTTGTGGGGAAATGTTTGACATGTCGGCAAGTAAAATTTGAACACCAAGTCCCATCAGATTGCTTCAACCAATTGAGATTCCCCAATGGAAGTGGGAAAGAATTACCATGGACTTAGTTAGTGGGCTTCCCTTACGCCCACTAAGAAGGACTCGGTATGGGTGATAGTGGACCGTTTGACCAAGTCCGCACATTTTATCCCTGTGAGGATCGACTATTCCCTTCAAAAGTTAGCCAAGTTATATGTGGCGGAGATCGTGAGGCTACACGGGGTACCGATGTCGATCATCTCGATAGAGACCCAAGGTTTACGTCTCGATTTTGGAAAGCACTTCATCAAGCATTAGGCACTAAGCTAGACTTCACTACGGCTTTTCATCCACAATCGAGGACAGGCGATGCGAGCGGGTTATACAAGTGTTGGAAGATATGCTAAGAGGGTGTGTGATGGATTTCCAGGAAGTTGGGAAGATTACTTGCCTCTAGGCGAGTTCGCCTACAACAACGACTATCGAGGCAAGCATTCGGATGGCACCATACGAAGCATTGTATGGAAGGAAATGTAGAACACCAACTTGTTGGACCGAGTTAGGAGAACGCCGCGTTTTGGGTCGAGTTAGTGGCGGAAACCGAGGAGAAGGTGGAATTAATTCGGGCACGCGGTTGAAAGAAGCACGATGAAGGCGTAAGTCGTCACAGACCTTAAGAGGAAAGAAATTGAGTTTCAAGTAGGAGACCAAGTGTTTCTAAAGGTCTCACCTTGGAAGAAGGTTATGCGGTTTGGTCGCAAAGGAAGCTAAGCCCAAGGTTTATAGGGCCCTATCAAATCTTGAAGCGAGTTGGGCGATGGCATACCAATTGGAGTTGCCACGAGTTGCATCAAATGCACGACGTATTTCATGTGTCCATGCTACGTCGCTATCGATCGGATCCGTCTCATGTGGTACTGTTGAAGAAGTGGAGTTAAGGCGGATCTATCCTACGAGGAGGAGCCGATTCGAGATCTTGGGCGTGACGTGAAAGCACTACGAAAGAAGTCGGTGCCTTTAGTCAAGGTGTTATGGCGCAATCATGGATCGGAAGAAGCTTCGTGGGAGCGGAAGAGACAATGCGACAAACAATACCCTCAACTGTTTAGTTAGGAAATTTCGAGGACGAAATTTTATTTTAAGGGGTAGAAGCGTAACATCCTAGGAAGGGCCTATGCATTTTTGGATCAATTGTATGAAATGACAAGTCTTAAGTATTATGAATAAATTTTTGATACTTTTGGAAACCTAGAAATGAATGAAAATGGAAATGAAAATGAAAATGGAAATGAAAATGGAGATGGAAATGAAAATGGAAATGGAAATGGACATTTTTGGAAACTTAAACATTTTTGGAAACCTAAACATTTTTGGAAATGATCCAAAAATGGAAACTTGAACATTTCGGGAAACTTGGATATATGAGAGAAATAAAGGAGTTTTATTCACATAAATATGTGAATAATAAGAGATAAATAAAGGAGTTTTATTCACATAAATATGTGAATAATAAGAGATAAATAAAGGAGTTTTATTCACATAAATATGTGAATAATAAGAGATAAATAAAGGATTATTTTCTAATGAGATAATTGAGGAGATAATTGATGGATTAAAGGCTTTTATCTTTTAAATAAAAGAGATAATATTATCAAAAGAGGAGTGGTGGCCAAGTAAAGGACTCCTAGGGTGATAACTTTGGCTATAAAAGGAGGACAGGAGGGCTACTCATCAACACTTGCTCCTCTTCCTCTCTGCCGAAATTCTCCTAGGCAACCCCCTCTCTGCCAAATTTTCATTAAGCAAAAATCCCTCTCTTTTTCTTCTATTTTCTTCTCCGTTCTCTTTGTTGTTTGAATCTTTGTGGATTCTAAGAAAGAGGGCAATCATCCACAACATCAAAGGGGATCTTTCGGGAAATCTAAGGATCTAAGGTAAGGATTATAAATATAAATATGTGGTTAAAGATTATGATTCACGTTTTCAAAGTTAGATCTAATCTAACACGAAGTTATAGGATTTCAACAGGCTTATAAAGGAATCCTCTTGATTTGGAATCCCATCATAAGGTAAGGGATATTCGGCCAAGGCATAATTTGTTTAAGTGTTTTCCATTATTTCAAAAACCGAAACCGACATGGTTACATACCTAGTATTAGCCGATTTCAAGGAAGAGGAATTCTAGCAGCTGTTGGGACTTGATTAAATCAATTCGGCAACTAGGTAAGTAATTCTACTTCTAGTAGGATTTGGTTTTAAGACCAAATAGGTTTATTTATATGTTTTAATTAATGGCCGAATATAGGAGTGAAAGATCTAGATCGGTAGATCGCTCTACGGGAATTCACGGAAACTATTAAGCGAAAAAGGTGTGTACTCTTACTAACTTTCAATAAATTGCATGGCAATCATTAAATATATAAATATGTAATAGTATGTGAATGTGGCTAAGCACCACAAATGTGGTAAGGAGTACCAGTGCACGTTTCCTACTTTTGATAGGATTGTGAATGTGATATATTTTGAACATGTGATTAGTAACATGAATGAAAATTTAGTATGTGAAATATGTTATGAAATAATTGGGGCATTCGGGATATTTGTGGAGGAAGAAAGTGAAGGTGATGACTACGGTCTCACCAACGTAAAGTGGTGACTACGGTCACATAAAGTGAAAAGTGGTAACCGGTTACATCCAGTGAATACTGATGTCTAATGACACAACATAAGTGGGCGATGAGCACGTCGATTGCGATGGGCGCCTTCGATGGTGTGTAGCGGATGGAGGGTCGACTTAGTAGTCCCCGCGATTGTACAAAAGTTGGTACGGGTGGTGTGTAGCGGATGGACAAATAGGTTTGGGTTTGGGTTGCATCATCCTTTATTTTGTATGAACATGATATTGATATGACTTGTTTGCTCGATTTGTTGGAAATTAGTACTATGTACACATTGAGTCTGTTGACTCACCCGTTGGGAATTATTTTTCAGGTGATGAGCGGTAATGGACCGGGTCGGCAGGAGCTAAAGGTGGCCATGCATCGCTTGAAGAAATTATTTGGAATTTGGACTTTATGAAATTTTAGTACTTTAAACTTTATTTTGGGTTGAATGATGTAATAAGGCCATAAGGCCCAGTTGAATTTTCTTTATTTCTGTTTATTTTTATTTGAATATGATACAACTTATGTTTGATTAAAGATAAGTAAATTTATTTCTTTTAAAATAATAAACCCAAAAATTATTTTGTCACCTTATTTAAGTTGGATTTCCAGAATTTATTAAATAGGTTTCAAATTAAGCCCAACCCAAAACAATTTTTTTAAAATTACACAAATTTTCTCTAAGTCATTTAGAACATTGAAAACCGATTTATTTAAGGAACATACCAGATCCGGTTCAAGCTCGTGGGCCGGGTGTGGGGTGTTTCATTAGACCCCCCGCATTTTCTTTCTTTTAAACCCAATTTATTTTTATTTTTTAATTTAGCCTCGAATTTATTTTGATGTTCGTATTTAGTCCTCAGGCTGTTAGGTGACCAGCATTTGAACGGCGCCGTTTTGAATGTTTGGGATATTTTCCCAATGAATCCTCGCTTGTTTGCACACGTGCTAATTTGATCCTTAACAGCCTGTTGTTACTATTTACGTTTTAAACCTCAAATTCTATTTTATTTTCAATTTTACCCTTCACTTGTTTAATCGATTTATTTATTTCCTTTTGAAAAAGAGCTATTTTATGATATTTCATTTTAAATCTTTTTTATCTCAACTATTTTATTCTTTTAAGCTTTTACATGTTATCTATCTTAAATCTATATGTTATTTTGATTTAAATTATGTCATATGTTAGTTTTTATTCTTCATTTTAAAAATTATTTTGTGATTATGCATTTTAAGATTTTGTATATTATTTTCATTAAGTCGTTTCATATTTTATTTCATTTCAAAACTCCTTTTATATATTAGTGAATTTGTTTTTTATGTATATATGTTTAATGTTTTTTAAACCCTTTTTAAATAGTTAATTGTGAAATTGTACGCTTTATAGTTATCGTTATATTGTGTTTTGTAACGCTTAATTGGTATTAATTGGTTATGATGATTCATTGGTAATATTTTGTGTTGGAATTATTACTTAGCTTTGTATGTTGTTACTCCATTGCATTTTATTTGTTAAAAAGATCATGTTTTAATATCATTCAAGTTTAAAAAGCGCTCCATTCAAAGGTTTTTAAAATAAGGCAATGCTCGTGTTTGAAAGTTTCGAGAAAATCGTGCCCTAACTCACTGGGTTCTAATTTTTTCTCGTTAAATCCTAGCAACCGAGTACCCTCTCCTTTTTTAAATCAAAATATATAAAAACTTTAAATAAAAAGCTTATTCTCGAGAATTCGAGATGTTGCGTCCTAACTCACTGGATGTGACGTTTTATCATCTCGAGGTAAGGATTTCTAAAAAAACAAAGGCAATGTTCTATATTCGGGAATTTTGAGAAATTGTGCCCTAACTCACTGGGTTCCAATATTTTCATAAAGCCCGAATAACTGAATATCTTTCCCAAACTTTAATACACGAGTTTTAAAAGGCAAGCTCAGTTTCGAGAATAAGAAATGTCGTACCCTAACTCACTGAGTATGACATTCTATTTCTTTGAAATAATAGGGTCTTAGCATCCAATTTGATTTGTTTAAGTGTCAGTTTTTTTTAAGCAAACGGATCGTAATCCAGAATCTTTTCAAATTTTCGGCATTAAGACATTAAATAATCAGTTAGGTACCAATTTTGGGCGTTTCGAGGGTGCTAACCCTTCCTCGTTTGTAACCGACTCCCGATCCCATTTTCTCAAATTTTGTAGACCAAAATTTGTTTTAATAAATCAAAGTTTTCAATTTCAAGGTGATCCGATCACACCTCGAAAAAAAGGTCGGTGACGACTCTATTTTTTTTTTTTTAAATTGATCCCTATTTTTCAAATAGAAAAAAAATGGTTTCGACAGCTTGGCGACTCCGCTGGGGACTTGTAATTGAGTCAAGCTGTTAAAATTGATTATTTGTTGTCCTTTTGTCGAAAGTTGAGAATTTGATTTGAAAAATTACGATTCTTTTATTGCATTCGCTTGCGTCATCTCATTTGGTTGCTGTGGTTCGAGTCTTGTAGAATACTTTTGCGTCATATTGCATGACCGTCGGGTCACACCTTTTTAAGTGGGAGTGAGAAGCTACTCCTTCGTGAGGTTTTCACCTCCGTGCAGGATAGTGAATTGCTTTCGGGATACATCCGTACCTATGTCTTCGTGAGATCTTCTCTCCGTGCAGCCATAGGGAAATGTATCCCCCTGAACCGAACTCGGCCCGTATGAACCTATAATGGGTAAGGATCGAGGAATCTGCTGGTACAGGTACCTCAACTTTAGAACCAAACCGCATATAGAAAACCTTAAGAGTCCACCCTAGGTAGAACTGCGCTAAACCCTAGCGGTCACCCGGATAGGTGCTTGATTGTTTTTTTCTTTTCCTTTTTTTCATGCTTTAAATTTTGTTTCTGTATATTGTACTGACTTTTTGTGTTTTATCCTTGTTTTTTTGCATGCATTTCCATATTTAAAAGGTGTCAATTCGGGTTCGATTGCTAAATTAGAGAGCTGGTCATGGAAAACGAATTTCTTGATAAAGTGGGAGATAACGCAACTGTCCGAACTTGGTCAGAAACAACACAATTAGAGAAGGGGGATAGTCTAGCTGTGGGGCATGTGTCAGAGTTATGGGACTACACTCGTATTAGTGTTACGCAAAATAATCTTCAAGAGTCAAAAGTGATATGGGATTAGTGGAATGATGAGACCAAGAGGATGTTCTACTATAATTATGGGGATTTGCCGTACTTACTTGACCTTAAGGTAGACGAGCAGTTATTCTGAGCCCTCACTCAGTACTGGAACCCCGCATATAGTTGCTTTACCTTTGGGAGAGTGGATTTGGTGTAACACCCCTTACCTGGGTTCTACGTTGGAACCGGGCCCGAGGCGTTACCGAACTCAAACCACTTGATCACCACTTAGGCTCATCATAACTACTCTCTGAAGTCATCTCAACAACCTCATTCTCGACTTACGAGGCCTCACTCATACACACGAGGGCTCTCGAGACTAAACTGAAACTTTTTCCAATCTTAAAAATTTTCTCTTTTGAGCAGGCTCACACGCGCAGTAAGTGTACAACACGCGCGTGTGAAGTCACACACGCCCATGTTCCCAAATCGTGCTTAAAAACCCGGCGATTCTCGCCAATGCCCCACGGCCAAGGCACACGCGTGCTTACCACCCGTGGTGCACTGCGACTACCTTAACACGGCCTATAGTCTAGACACACGCGCCGTGTAGCCAGCCCGTGGCCAACACTGATTAACACACACGTTCTAGGCACACGCCTGTGTGACTAGTCCATGGTCTATTCTGATTTACAATACTAACATGCAAGGGACACACGGCCAAGTTGCACGCTCGTGGACTGACCATGTGTCTCACATGGTCTAGACACACGCCCGTGTGTCTATCCACATGGACAAGAACAAAGCTATGTGCCAAGTTCTTTTCACCCCTCTAGCATACACAACATATACTCATCTAACACAATCATAACCAACTCAAATTGAATTACAATCTCACATAGAAAACTATAACTTTTCATATAACATAAAATAGCTAACAACTATGGCATTATACAAAATAAGCTATCCATCCCTGATAAACAATGAGCGATGACACCTTAAACATTTAAAAAGGAATCATTCTCATGACATTCTGAATTCATGCAAATGTCCTCCATAATATCATTTAGTTAGGAGCATTCGATTCATTCTGATCATTGCATCCTAATCATTGTAAAAAAATCATTCTCATGACATTCTGCATTCATGCAAATGTCGTCCATATTATATTTAGTTAGGAGCATTAGATTCATTCTGATCATTGCATCCTAACCATTTTGCATAAGCATAAACACATAAAACTGATTCTACAGGATAGGTCCCCCAGAGGACGGTGTCGCAACATCGGCGAATTCACAGATCTTGTCTTCCTAAGATTGCAGTGAAGCGGATCGAAGATACTAGTCTGGCATCCCTGAGTTTGCAGTGGAGCAGACCGAAGATAGCAGATCTTGTCTTCCTGAGTTTACAGCGAAGCGGATCGAAGATACCAGTCTGGCATCCCTGAGTTTACAGTGGAGTAAATTGAATATAACAGATCTTGTCTTCCTGAGATTGCAGTGAAGCGGATCGAAGATACTAGTTTGGCATCCTTGAATTTGTAGTGGAGCAGACCGAAGATAGCATATCTTGTCTTCCTGAGTTTACAGTGAAGCGGATCAAAGATACCAGTCTGGCATCCCAGAGTTTGCAGTGGAGCAGATTGAAGATAGCAGATCTTGTCTTCCTGAGATTGCAGTGAAGCGGATCGAAGATACCAGTCTGGCATCCCTAAGTTTGCAGTGAAGCAGATTGAAGATAGCAGATCTTGTCTTCACGAGTTTGCGTGAAGCGGATCGAAGATACTAGTCGGCATCCCCGAGTTTGCGATGGGAGCAGGATCGAAGATAGCGATCTTGTCTTCACGAGTTTGCAAAGCGATCGAAGATACCAGTCTGGCATCCCTGAGTTTGCAGTGGAGCAAATTGAATATAACAGATCTTGTCTTCTTAAGATTGCAGTGAAGCGGATCGAAGATACCAGTCTAGAATTCCTGAGTTTGCAGTGGAGCAGATTGAAGATAGCAGATCTTGTCTTCCTAAGATTGCAGTGAAGCGGATCGAAGATACTAGTCTGGCATCCCTGATTTTGCAGTGGAGCAGACCGAATATGACAGATCTTATCTTCCTGAAGTTGCAGTGAAGCAGATTGAAGCCACAAGTCTTATTTCCGTAAAGTTTCAGTAGGGAAGATTGATGTTACAAATCTCTTCTCTCTGAATTCTTATCGCCTCGAAGTTCCAGTGGAGTAGGTTGAGGCTACAAATCCCTTCTCCCTGAGATTATATTGAGGATCAACCCTTATTTTCGTGAAGTTTCAGTAGGGAAGATTGAGGTTACAAATCTCTTCTCTCTGAATTCTTATCTCCGTGAAATTCCAGTGGAGTAGATCAAAACTACAAATCTCTTCTCCCCAAAAATTACATTGGAGAAGACCAAGGTACCAATTCCTACACCCTTGAAGGCGCAGTGGATTAAGAACGAGGTTGCTTAAGGAAAGTGAACACCAAGAAGTCAAGAAGATCGGGCAAATTTGGCTCTTTTAAAGTCTTTACTCCATTCCCGTTACACGATAATGAGCAAAGAGGGGCAGCTGTAATCAACCCAATCTGCCCGGGCCCGTACCATAACCAAAATTAAAAACAAAAATAATAAAATTAAAAAGTCAACAGTCCAACAGTCCAACAGTCCAAATTACTAACCCAATACATAACCCAATTACCTAATCCCAAAACCGGCCCAAATGGCCCAAACAGAATGTGGATCTAAAAAACTCTAGGGGGTTTCCAGAACCCTAACAGCGCCGCGCGCGTGCCTCCACGCGCGCCACCACGCATGCCTCCACAGCCTCTGTACCTCCAGCAAGCCTTCGTACGCCTCACGTCGAGTGCCACGTCGCCTCCGTACCTGTAAATCGGACAAAAGACAACAGCAAATATAGAAAACAAAAGGAAATGATTTGTATTTTTTATTTTTATTTTTGAATCGGCTATAAAAAGAGCCGAAGAAACCACTGTAAGGGGTTACATTTTTTTAAAGCAAAAATAGAGAAAAGAGGTATATTGCCAATCTATTTTTCATCCCATTTTTGCTTTTAATATACTGTACATATATAAATAAAGAATAAAAATACATTTTTTTTAACTTTTGTGACAATCGGAGCCTGAATCCAAAGCGTTTTGTCCGGTATTGAAATTTCAGTGGGTCTTTTGGTGGTTTCGAGTTAGGATTCGGGTTTAGAGGATTTCAAAAGGCTAAAATAGCCTTCCTAGGTCTCTCCAACCGCCGTATGCAGTGGCAGAATCGGAGGAGTCCGGTGGCTCGATGACCGGAGCTAGGCCGATCTCAGGCCGGAGCTCGGAGAGCCGTTAGAGAATTTTTATTTTTTTTAGCAAATTAAAATTATTTTTTTTTAGCTTTCAGCCTTTTATAAGTGTTCTCATACGACGTCGTTTAGGCTGCTCTCAATAGCCCTAAAACGACATCGTTTTGAGCTGGATCGGGTTTACCCGACTTGAACCCTTAGGATCCGCGTGTTTCTGCGGTGAAAGGGGTTATTTGTGCGTTAGACCCCTCCGCATTTTCTTTCTTTTAAACCCAGTTTATTTTTATTTTTTAATTTAGCCCCGAATTTGTTTTGTTGTTCGTATTTAGTCTTGGTGTTAGGTGACTTGACATTTGAACGGCGCGTAGTTTTGAGTGTTTGGGATATTTTCCCAATGAATCTCGCTTGTTTGCGCACGTGCTAATTTGATCCTTAATGACTGTTGTTACTATTTACGTTTTAAACCTCAAATTCTATTTTATTTTCAATTTTACCCTTCACTTGTTTAATCGATTTATTTATTTCCTTTTGAAAAAGAGCTATTTTATGATATTTCATTTTAAATCTTTTTTATTTCAACTATTTTATTCTTTTAAGCTTTTACATGTTATCTATCTTAAATCTATATGTTATTTTGATTTAAATTATGTCATATTTTAGTTTTTATTCTTCATTTTAAAAATTATTTTGTGATTATGCATTTTAAGATTTTGTATATTATTTTCATTAAGTCGTTTCATATTTTATTTCATTTCAAAACTCCTTTTATATATTAGTGAATTTGTTTTTTATGTATATATGTTTAATGTTTTTTAAAGCCTTCTTAAATAGTTAATTGTGAAATTGTGTGCTTTATAGTTATCGTTATATTGTGTTTTGTAATGCTTAATTGGTATTAATTGGTTATGATGATTCATTGGTAATATTTTGTGTTGGAATTATTACTTAGCTTTGTATGTTGTTACTCCATTGCATTTTATTTGTTAAAAAGATCATGTTTTAATATCATTCAAGTTTAAAAATCGCTCCATTCAAAGGTTTTTAAAATAAGACAATGCTCGAGTTTAGAAATTTCGAGAAAATCGTGCCCTAACTCACTGGGTTCCGATTTTTTCTCGTTAAATCCTAGCAACCGAGTACCCTCTCCTTTTTTAAATCAAAATATATAAAAACTTTAAATAAAAATCTTATTCTCGAGAATTCGAGATGTTGCGTCCTAACTCACTGGATGTGACATTTTATCATCTCGAGGTAGGATTTCTAAAAAAACAAAGGCAATGTTCTATATTCGGGAATTTTGAGAAATTGTGCCCCAACTCACTGGGTTCCAATATTTTCATAAAGCCCGAATAACTGAATATCTTTCCCAAATTTTAATACACGAGTTTTAAAAGACAAGCTCAGTTTCGAGAATAAGAAATGTCGTACCCTAACTCACTGAGTATGACATTCTATTTCTTTGAAATAAGAGGGTCTTAGCATCCAATTTGATTTGTTTAAGTGTCAGTTTTTTTTAAGCAAATGGATCGTAATCCAGAATCTTTTCAAATTTTCGGCATTAAGACATTAAATAATCAGTTAGGTACCAATTTTGGGCGTTTTGAGGGTGCTAAACCTTCCTCGTACGTAACCGACTTCCGATCCCATTTTCTCAAATTTTGTAGACCAAAATTTGTTTTCATAAATCAAAGTTTTCAATTTCAAGGTGATCCGATCACACCTCAAAAAAAAGGTCGGTGGCGACTCCATTTTTGTTTTTTGTTTTTTAAAAATCGATCCATGTTTTTCAAATAGAAAAAAAATGGTTTCGACAACGGCTAGTATTCCAGTGCCCCGATCCGATATTACGTAGATATCAGGTTTGGGGCATACATGCCCCCTTAACCTAGAAAGAAAGAAATCCCAGTTATCAGCTGACTCCCCCGATGTTATTACAAGCGCAATTGGAAGGATTCTCTCACTGCCATCCTGTGCCACAGCTAGCAATAGCCGATGGGTATATCTACCATACATAAATGTACCGTCAATTTGTACCAATGGCTTGCAGTATACAAATGCGTCCCGACATTGCTTAAAGCTCCAGAACGGACATTTGAACACTTGGCATCCACGGAGCAATCGGTCGTTGTAGTACGCAGGGACCGTTTCAAGGTCTGTTATGCAACCTGAGACGTACCTCTCCAGCACCTGACACCACTGCCAAACCTCATTATATGAAGGGTCTCACCCACTATGCATCTTTTCTAACGCCTTTTGCTTAGCTATCCAAGCCTTGTGGTAAGAGGGCGTGTACCTCATTTGGCTACGAATACTGGCAATTATGTATGACACAGAAGTCCTGGGATACGCCTTCAAAATCAGTAGTATTAAGCTAGCTATCATGCCTGAATCCATCTTGGGATGATCTTGTGAAACACCTGTCAACGAAGTACGTTAAATAATGCAACATTAAGTAATAACATTATTATTCAAAACCCTAAACACCAAGTGATATTGTACCGACAACACAGGTATGTGGACCTTTGTACTTTTTTATCTCCCACAAGCCTGTCTTTTTCTTTAAAGAAGCCATTATTTTCCATGAACATGTACCGTCTTGCACTACACACTTGACCTCGAACTTCTCAAATTTGGAGTTAACCACGTTGTAGTTAACCCCGTGATTGATGCTATGTTGTTTCAAAGCACAAATAAAACTATCCTTACTGGAAAACTCCTTACCAACTTCCAAATCACCCGAATCCAATGTCGAACCTATACGGTCACGCGTTCTGTGTGGTAGATCTGGAAACTCTAATGCATCATCCGCCGATATATCAACATTATGCATGTGGGCTGGAGGTGAGTACGCCCTAAATCGCGGATCTTCTTCTTCATCTAAACCCCCTTCAACTTCTTCAGGTTCGGATGGAACAGGCTCCGGTTTAAAAAATAATGCAATTTCTGTACCATCGGGGCTGGGCTCTCGAGGTGGATCAACATTGGACTCATTATCTAACCCACCATCATCTGTAATGTATGAGGTCCCCTCACCGGTGGACGTCGTAGGGAGTACATCATCCCTTCTTGTGGACGTTTTGTAACGTCCCCAATCATATGTGGATTGCCAACCACTAGAAGTTGATGTCGTTCCCCAATACGTATTTCCAGCATCGAACATCGACCCACTGATGTACATGTCCCATCCACTAACCGAGTGTCGTGCAAGAGTTGTGTTTTCCATACTGCCACCAAACACGGGCACTTTCGTGTTCTGCCTCCCACTAACGGAGTGTCAGCTAGGGGTCGTGTATTCCTTTCGAACAGTAGTTGATGTTGAAGTCACAAATGTTTCATTTAGCGATGAAAATTGAACATATAACTTAAGATAAGGTGATCCACTAGTGAGATGAGTCTGCACCATTGCCTTAAAGCTATGAACACCTTTGATATCAAATGAGTCATATGTCACGGGATCAATCGAGGCACAATGTAACAACCCGTTTTTAGTCAAATCAAAACAGTGGTTTTGGGACCACAAATTTTATGTCAAAATATTTATTTTATTATTATTTTAATGTTTACAGCATGATTGAATGATTGTGTGAAAATTTCGATAATAAATTTTATCGTTTAAATGGTCAATTTGAGAAAAAGGACTAAATCGCGTAAAGTGCAAAAGTGATGTTCTATTAGCTAAAGGTGTATAATAGTTATGGAACTTAAAAGAGGAGGTCCTTATATTGTAATTAAACCATTAATAGCATGAGTCACTACACCAAAACAGACTTTTAGCGGCGTTTTTTTAGGCTTTTAGCGGCTTTTATAAGCGCCACTAATAGTATTTGCGGAGCTTTTAAAAGCGCCGCAAAAAACGCCGATAAAACAAACGCCGCAAACTTTAGCGGCGTTTATGAGAAAAAAACACGGCTAAAGATAATGACTTTTAGCGGCGCTTTTCCAACAAACGCCGCTAAAGGTCATGTCTTTAGCGACGCTTTTTTTACAAACGCCGCTAATTTGGTCATGAAAAATAAAAAAAATTAAAATATTTTTCTTTATATAAAAAAATTAAAAAAATAAAAATTTTGCATTACTATTGGATCTCTGATTTGTTTGGTACCGAAATACCACATTTTATGTCACATCAATCTACATTTTTTCCTTCAATAAATGACCAAAAAGGGAAAAAAATACAAAAGGAAACCTAGATTTGCTCAGGCGATCATCTACCACATCAAAGTTGTCTCTCCGCACTTACGCGATTTAGCATCTTCTTCAATGCCATTGCTCTTTCGCTCTCCATTTTCCTAGGAGTTTCACACTCCTTCACCAAACCAACCACTTCGGTCTTTATGTGAGGAATTGCTCTCTCTCAGAAAGTGAAGGGGATTGGTTCCCAATCGCAAATCGTGGACAACCCCATTGATATAGTGTAGTAAAAATAAAAAAGTTCAAAGAACAGAGAATTATCCATATCGTAGGGCTTTAGCAAACAAAGCAAGAAAATTGGAAGTAGAAAACAAGAATATCCAGGTTCCGAACTCTTATATGATAGCATTACGGGAAGGGGGTAATAATCAATTGATGGGTATCACATTTGCCCATGTCAAGTACCCAACAAAGTGATATCCTTTTGGCAGTGCATGCAAAGTAATAGCATTATCAAGGGAAATAGGAAACAAATAACTTAGGACATTGAATTTCAGGACCATGTCAAATTTTCCTAGAAAACTTCTAGTCAATCAAAATTTGAGAAAGCAAACCCAAAACTCCAACACTTACCACTTTTCTCGAGAAGGCCCTTCATGCTTCGTGGTTTTCCTTGATCATCATTGTCACCGCTTTGTTTTCATCTGCTACTCTCACCGTCATCATTTGTAAGGCTATCGATGCCCTGAGAAAAAAAGAGGATATAGTAATTTAAGTTCTATAAGATACTTAAGAAAGCTAATCAGCTCACCGTGAACTTGAAGCATCATAACCCAATTTGTTTTGCTTGGATTGGAAAAAGTTTTGGTAAATACCACACCAGATGTATTAACAAAATTAATTTCGAGGGACGAAACCATGATATTTTCTCAACAAATGTTCACCAAGAACTAGAGAGAAACACATGGATCTACTTCAACAAAGACACAAGTGACAACTGTATTTCAAAGAAAGTAAAAAAATATGTATTTGGAGCCAGAGAAAGAATATCAGTTTCTTTAGTAGGTCCCCTACCATGGCGCCTTCTTTTCCCACCAATGTCTGTTTCATCTTTAGAATTAGGTTCACTGGTTTGTCCGGATTTATTTGATGACAAAGCATTGACATCGTGTGTTCTGCACCACAAACATAAATTATTGGGAGCAATTTGGATAAAAATTTGCACTGAGCCAAGTTGAATATACACATAAAATAAGTGGGCACAACTGATCTTACAAGTCCAGTGTTCCACTCTGCAGATCAAGGAAAAAGTCCTTCGCAACTTTGCGTGCAAGCTCATTCCTCCTAAAAAATAAATGCCAAAAAGAAAATGGAATTCAGAAAATAATCCAATGATAGCATGACAGAAGACACCAAATCCATCAACAACACAATGCTAGATAATGTAGGACATAAATCCATCAACTTAGTAACAAATTCATGAACTAAAAATCATGAAATATGCAAGTAGAACTAACCTTTCAATAACAGTGACCAAGTTTGTTGGATGATATTTGTCTCTCAACCTACATACATAAGCAAGTCCAATTAGAAATTTGAGGGGAGTACAGAGGCAGAAAATTCACTTAACAACAAAATGTACCATTCCTCGTCTTTGTGGGCATCAAAAAATGCTCTTTTTTGGGTAGATATATACTCTGACTTGTATTCTTGGTACCTACATAGCAAAACGCCACATTTACTACACATTCCAGATTAAGCTGCAATTCTCATACATGAAAAAAACCAAAATGGTAAGATTATTCCACATTTGCACCTGCGCTCAGCTTCAGCTGGTAGTATATCATCCTCAAGCTCTTGAATGAATTGCTTGTATGACATCAATCCTTCTCTGAAAATTTACTTATCATGTCATACCATATAACACCCCAAACCCGACCCAAACATTACGACCGAATTTGGTATGCTACGGAGGAAAAACTTTTGAATATCCCTTTTTAAGTCGTTTTAAATTTTGATAAAAGATATTGTTTTGATTTAAAACATTTGAGGTGTTATGAAGAAAGCATTACTTAATGTCATTTAAAAATATACTAAGTTAGGTTGTTACAGTTTCAAGTGTACCCGATGGCACAATAAAACATTTTTACGAATTAATTTGAGAAAAACATGTGTACCCATTTTAATATCATAAAATAGTTAAGCAATTTATCAAAACATAAAATAATCCAAGAGCAAATTTTAGGAGGCCTTATTACATCTTAAACAAAATAAATCAAACCCATATTAAAATAAAAATAGTTCCAAATCCACCTAGTCCATATCTTCATTGCATGGCCGCCTCGGGTTCATCCGGCCCTTATCCGCAACTACGAGTCACTGAAAATGTTAAAGGAAAAAGGTGAGTCATCAAGACCCAATGTGTAACCCTTTTTCCCGGTTTAATGTAACATCATACACAAATCATAATTAATTTAATATGCACAAGTTTAATATGCACCCAACCTAGCCATCCGCACGCCTTTCTCTACCCGTGTGGTACCAAACCACCGTGGTGGTGCCAAACCACCGTGACGTATAGTCACGAAATCCATCAATATTGTGGTACCAAACCACTTTGGTGACCCGAAGTCACAATCAAATGATGGGGCCAACCCATCGTGTGATACCAAATCACCGCGACGATCCCATATCTCAAAGTGGGGCCAACCCACGGTGGTATCAACCACGTGGACAAGTCGCTATGAGGTGCCAAACCTGCGGAGGTACCAAACCTCTGGTGACCGTAGTCACAATGTGTTACCAAAACACCGGTGTCCGCTCGACACAAATATCACGCCCCCTCCACTCATCAACCCATATCAACAATTATATACTTTTATGAAATCATGATAATAGGTTTATTTAACAACGTTCATAGATTTATCATTACCATAAACCAAATATTGCACATACCAAATGTGACATGCTTCCCAAAAGCATCAAATAATAATCTCAAGTAATAAAGACTTACCCGTGTCCTTGTTAATACCATGATGGTATAACATCCATGTCTACACAAACCGATTAGGCATAATATAACACTTAGCATATTTAAAAGATTATAAGATGTGTATGCACACACCTGATACTAACGAGTGTCCTAAATCCCGAATAGACAAATCGGCCACACAAGTTTTCCTTGCCCCCAAAAGCCTTCGAACACTAGCCAACACACTCCTAAATGTGAACAGGTCTCACTTCCCAAAATCAATTGATAGAAAAGTCCTGAGGAAAACTATGCTACCTTTAATATTCGGCCAAAGTGATTCAAGATAGGAGAAGAAAATTTTCGGCACAACAAAGAGGTATATTCGGCTAAAGAATCAAAAAGAAAATAATAGGAAAAGGGAATAGAGTTTCGGCAAAGAAGAGAGTATAGAAGATTTTGGTGTTTAAGCAAAACAAATAGGAGAACAAGATGTTGATGAATGTTTCGGTTTTGAGAGAATGAAATGGAGAAAATAGAAGATGAGCAAAAGAAATGACCAAATGGTCAAAAGAGTTTTGGCTTATCACAAGGTAAAATTCGGCCAAAAGAAAAGAAAAGAGATTGAGAGAGAATTGCAACCTTTTTCACCAAATGCTAGGAATGACCAAAACACTCCTAAACCTTACCAATTACTAGCATATTCGGCCAAATCCTCCCCTTAGCCACATTGCCGTCCAAGTTCATGGTCAATTGGCCATGAGTTAGTTTCCAAAACATTTTCCACAAACCAAGCCTTTTGTCCCCTCAATTTACCATAACTTCAAGATATCCTTCCATAACCTTAGGAATCTTATCCCTTATTCCATGCTTTCCTTTAAAATAAATTCAACTTACCAAAATGAAAGTCCAACCTATCATAATCATAGGTTGACCGGCCATTAATGCTAACATACAAAATAAACTTTTAAAAATGCTAAACATACTACTCGAACCTCTAACCTCAAGCTATAAGTTCAAACACCATAACCACTTTGCCATTAATTCCTTATGTGCTTTAATTAACACTTAAATTAACTTAAGTGCTAACCTCACATAATCCACTTCATTAAATAAACCATACTAAGAATTATCCTACTAAACCGAGCTTACTCAAGACCCCTAATTAAGTCTTATAACACCACAAATAATATCACAGAGATTTAAACACAAGAAAAATAATTCAATCACAAATAGCCCCAATTTCAGGATGTTACAGTTCTACCCCCTTAAAATAATTTCGTCCTCGAAATTACCTGATCAGAAAAGATGGGGATATTGCTGCCTCATCACATCCTCGGGTTCCCACGTCGCTTCCTCCGTACCATGGTTTCGCCATAGCACTTTCACTAAGGGTACTGCTTTCTTACGCAAAACCTTGACATCACGTTCTAAGATCTGAACTGGCTCCTCCTCGAAAGATAGATCTGAGTTAACCTCAATCTCTGCCACAGGCACAACGTGCGATGGATCGGACCGATATCGCCTAAGCATTGACACATGGAAGACGTCGTATATTTGCCTTAACTCTACCGGCAACTCGAGCTGGTAAGCTATCGGTCCTACTCGCTTCAACACAGTATACGGGCCGATGAACCTTGGGCTTAACTTCCCTTTTCGCCCAAAACGCAACACCTTTTTCCAAGGCGACACCTTCAGAAAGACTTTATCTCCTACCTCGTATTCCATTTCCTTGCGCTTGAGATCGGCATATGACTTTTGCCTATCTGATGCTTCCTTGAGACGAGTCCGGATTAACTTAACTTTATCTTTAGTTTCCGCTACCAAATCTGGACCCAAGACATGTCGCTCCTTTAATTTCGTCCAACACGTAGGAGTACGGCATTTCCGTCCATCTGATTGCCTCGAATGGTGCCATTTGAATGCTCGCTGATAAGCTTTGTTGTTATAAGCGAATTCCGCCAATGGTAGATACTCATCCCAACTACCATCGAAATCCAAAACGCAACCTCTCAAAGATATCTTCTAAAAATCGTATCACTCTTTCCGATTGTCCGTCGGTTTGCGGGTGAAAAGTCATCTTTGAAGTCCAATCTCGTTCCCAAGGCCTGATGCAAAACTCTCCAAAACCTTGATGTAAACCTCGGATCCCTATCCGAGATAATCGATACTAGCACACCATGCAATCTTACTATCTCGGCTACATATAGCTTTGCTAGCTTCAGGCGAATAATCTACCTCATCTTGGTATGAAATGCGCTGACTTAGTTAGTCGATCCACAATTACCCAAACCGAGTTCTTCTTACTAGGCGTGAGGGTAATCCGCGACAAAATCCATAGTGATCCTCTCCCATTTCCATCGAGGAATCTTCACGGTTGGAGTAACCACGATGGCAACTGATGTTCAGCTTTAACTTGCTGACACGTCAGACACTTACCCACGAATTCAGTTACCTCACGCTTCAACCCAGGCCACCAAAACTGTTCCCGCAAATCTCCATACATCTTGCTACCTCCCGGATGCATAGCGTATGGGCTGCTATGTGCATCTTGGAGAATTCTTTGCCTCAACTCCACATCTTTCGGCATACAAGCTCGCCCTTGAAAACATAACACTCCTCGCCAGACAAACTGTACCCTTCCAAACCACCGTCTTGAACTTGCAACCTCCTTGCATTCAAACTGTCATCCACCAACTGCTTTTCCTTAATCTCCTCGATCCAAGTCGGTTTAACTTGCAGTTCTGCCAAAAGACTTCCGTCGTCGTATAGACTGAGATGAGCAAACATCGCTCTTAAGTTTGTCACGACTTTTCGGCTCAAGGCATTAGCCACCACGTTCGCTTTACCCGGATGGTACTCAATCAACGAGCGATCGTAGTCTTTTAATGATTCAATCCACCGACATCGCCTCAAATTCAAATCCTTCTGAGACAAGAGATACCTCAAACTTTTATGATCCGTGTAGACTATTGACTTTTCCCCATACAAGTAATGCCGCCATATTTTCAAAGCGAAAACTACTGCCGCTAACTCCAAGTCGTGCGTTGGATAGTTAACCTCATGCGGTCTTAGCTGACGGGACGCATAGGCCACTACCTTCCCTTCTTGCATCAATACGCATCCCAAACCGGTATGGGGCGCGCGTCACAAGAAACCGTAAACAACTTTCCCGCCTCAGTCGTTGTACAAAACCGAGCTTAGTCAAAATCTTCCTTAGCTTGTCAAAACTTTCTTGTTGCTTCTCCGACCATACAAATGGAACTCCCTTTCTTAACAACTTAGTCAACGGCGCTGCGATTAAAGAGAATCCTTCCACAAACCTCCGATAATATCCGCTGGACTCCAAAAGCTTCGAATTTCTCGCCATCGACCTAGGGGGTTTCCAATCCAACACCGCTTCCACCTTGCGAGGATCTACTCTAATCCCTTCCACTGACACCACATGACCTAAGAAAGCCACCTCTCTAATCCAAAATTCACACTTACCGAATTTGGCATATAAATCGCTTCTCTCTCGATTTACTTGTAGAACTATACGCAAATGCATGTCATGCTCCTTCTCCGTCTTTTGAGTAAACCAATATGTCGTCTATAAACACCACGACAAATTGATCCAAGTATCTTCTTTGAAACACTCTATTCATTAAGTCCATGAATTTCTTTGGTGCATTAGTCAACCCAAAAGGCATCACCAAAAACTCGTAATGCCCATACCTTGTTCGGAATGCCGTCTTGTGCACATCAACCTCTTTCACCTTGAGTTGATGAAATCCCGACCTAAGATCTATCTTGAAAATACCGATGCACCCTTGATTGGTCAAACAAGTCATCAATCCAGAGGCAAGCGGATACCGTTCTTGATCGTTAACTTGTTCAATTGGCGGTGAGTCGATACACATCCGCATTGAACCATCCTTCTTCCTAACAAACAACACAGGTGCTCCCCACGGAGATATACTTGGTCGGATAAATCCTTGGTCCAAAAGCTCCACGAATTTGAGCCTTGGCTCCACCAATTCCTTTGGTGCCATTTGGTAAGGTGCTATTGACACACAAAGCCGTTCGGGTAGCAAGTCTATACCAAATTCAACTTCCGATCCGGAGGCGGACCGGAAGTTCTTCCGGAACACATCATCGAATTCCCTTACTGTTTGGACCTTCTCAACCGCGACTCCTTAGCTTCCAAAGCACAAATTCGAACCAAAAATGCCTCGCAACCTTTCCCGACCATCTTTTTCACCTTCAACGCAGACACTACATTAGATAGGTAATCTCTTCTATTACCTATCATGACCACTTCATCACCCTCACCATCTTAAGAACCATGCGCTTAGCAAAGACACGGTCCAACCTTGCACGATACTTAACCAACCGGTCCATACCAAGGATCAAATCGAACTCCCCAAAGCGGCGGTTCCATCAGATCGACCACAAACACGACCCCTTGGAGTTCTAAAGGTACATCTCTATATAGCTTATTAACAACTACTGAGTGACCTAAAGGACTAATTACAGTCATCTCCTAGAAGCGATCTCGAATTCTAAGTTCATAGTCTCTACCACACTACTAGCAACGTATGAATGCGTCGAACCCACATCAATCAAAGCGTTATATGGAACACCAAAGATTAAGAACGCACCGGTTATAACGTCCGGTGCGTCACCTTCCTCTCGACGCCTCGCTGCATAGAGTAGACCAAGCTGCCTTGCTTCTGTGCTGCCTGTACCTCTGGCCAAAATTCTGCGACCTCAATTAGATCCATTTCCTCCTCTACCATTACCACGACCCTCCGTGGTGGTCCTACATTCTAGCCCGAGCACGGTTCGACCCTCCGGACCGATTCTTGGCTAACTTCCGAGGACAATGCGTTACACGGTGGTCCAAAGACCCACATTCAAAGCAACCCTTCTCACCGGTCCAACAACCTCCCCAATGCGATTTGCCCACGGCGATGACATAAAGTGGCTAGGTCTCAGTTAGCGACCATGGGCCTTCTCGCTGATTCGGCCCACTCGCCTCACCCTTTTTGAACATTACCACCCGATCCGACGACCCAAATCCTCTTTTCGCTTGTTCCTATCATAGTTCTGTCTCACGGACTCCTTGACCCCTTCGGCTACCTTAGCTTTTTCCACCAAGACAGCAAACTCACGCTCCTGCTGCGGAGCAATCAGCAACCTTAACTCATCCCTAAGTCCGTCTTCAAAGCAGACACAACGATCATGCTCCGTTGACACTATACCCTGAGCATAGCGGCTCAACCTCAAGAATTCTGCTTCATACTCCGACACAGACTTATTTCCTTGTACCAACCCCAGAAAAGCTTTCCTCTGTGCATCAATGTAGCTTGTGCCCACATACTTCTTCTGATAAGCAGCTTTGAAGTATTCCCAAGTCAGATCATCTGCCTTAGCACCATCTCGAACCGTGAGCCACCATCGATATGACTCATCCTTGAGAAGCGACACCGCTCCTTTCAGTTTCTCCTCATTCGTCAGATCTATCTCATCCATGATTCTTTCGGTCGATTCTAGCCAATACTCAGCCGTATTGGGCGCTACACCGGACACACATCGGAAAAATTCAGCTCGTTAGCTCGAAGTCTCTCAGTGCACCGACTTCCAGAGCTCCTCCACCTCCACCCATTCCGGCTACTCTCTCTAGAACCCGCAAAGATCGCTTGTGACACTGCGTCATCACCCGCCCGATCCTCGCTCCTCGGCTCCAAAGGTTGGGGTGGTGGTGGCGGTGGTACCTCATTCTCGAGATCCACGACCCGATCCGATGAGTTCGACACGGTCATCCTACCCTTCAGCGCCCACGACGGCCACGTCCTCTAAAGCTCATTCTAACTATCGTGCTTTAACTCGATTAGGAAATTTTTATGAATTAGTACATGTTTCACTTGGTTATCCGCGAAGAAATTTTATGAAAAGAATTTAAAAGAGATTCTTTCGATCAATCAAAGTTTTAAGTCTTCTGTCCTAATTTACATAGAAAAGTACATCCATTCCCTATACCTTTCATACCTATGCACTCTTGGGCATTCTTGTCGTTTCTATCCTGTGGGTATTTTTCGTAATTTTGCCACTAGGAAATTTGAGTAATTTTGGTAAGTTGAAGAATATTTTGAAAATTTTCGAAAGTAAATTTTTTTGCTATTGAAATGAGTATCATAACGATTTTTAAAACTTAGAGCTTTCACAAAACAGGTTAATCCCTTTTGGGTTTTATTTAACGTGTTTAGCCTATGACCGAGTCCTCTTGGTTAGGGTGAACCGAAGCTACGCACTGTAGGAATCGCTGAAGAGGAGGTGAGTCACGAGGACCGCTTAAATACCAAGCTCTTCCGGATCCAATCCTAGACATGCGCACTAAGGTTACCACACCCTAACTTCGGCGACTTGGTCACGGGTTGGTTTTAATTAGGCCATTAAAGTCTTATGAGTTTTGTTGGGGTGGACTAGTCCTACGGTTCAACACCTATCACACTAACTACGTTCCTACTTACCCTTCTATAATAATAATCCATACAAAAAGTTAGAGGTACTTTACAGGCGGATCGGTCTTGGAGACTCGGTGCCATGCTTATTCAAAACCAAAACATTTCAAATAGACCTACCAAAACATTTTTGGGCCTTGGGCCTTTATGGTGAGCTTTGAACAGGGCTCGATACAATTTGTAACACCCCAAACCCGGCCCAAACATTACGACCGAATTTGGTATGCTACGGAGGAAAAACTTTTGAAAATCCCTTTTAAGTCGTTTTAAATTTTGATAAAAGATATTGTTACGATTTAAAAAGCGGTTGAGGTGTTATGAAGAAAGCATTACTTAATGTCATTTAAAAATATACTAAGTTAGGTTGTTCTGATTTCAAGTGTACCAGATGGCACAATAAAACATTTTTACGAATTAATTTGAGAAAAACATGTGTACCCATTTTAATATCATAAAATAGTTAAGCAATTTATCAAAACATAAAATAATCCAAGAGCAAATTTTAGGAGGCCTTATTACATCTTAAACAAAATAAATCAAACCCATATTAAAATAAAAATAGTTCCAAATCCACCTAGTCCATATTTTCATTGCATGGCGCCTCGAGTTCATCCGGCTCCTTATCGCAACTACGAGTCACTGAAAATGTTAAAGGAAAAAGGTGAGTCATCAAGACCCAATGTGTAACCCTTTTTCCTGGTTTAATGTAACATCATACACAAATCATAATTAATTTAATATGCACAAGTTTAATATGCACCCAACCTAGCCATCCGCACGCCTTTCTCTACCCCCGTGTGGTACCAAACCACTTTGGTGGTGCCAAACCACCGGTGACGTATAGTCACGAAATCCATCAATATTGTGGTACCAAAACCTTTGGTGACCCGAAGTCACAATCAAATGATGGGGCCAACCCATCGTGTGATACCAAATCACTGGCAGACGATCCCATATCTCAAAGTGGGGCCAACCCACGGTGGTATCAACCACAGGGACAAGTCGCTATGAGGTGCCAAACCTCCGGAGGTACCAAACCCTCGGTGACCGTAGTCACAATGTGTTACCAAAACACGGTGTCCGTCGACACAAATATCATTTGCCCCCTCCACTCATCAACCCATATCAACAATTATATACTTTTATGAAATCATGATAATAGGTTTATTTAACAACGTTCATAGATTTATCATTACCATAAACCAAATATTGCACATACCAAATGTGACATGCTTCCCAAAAGCATCAAATAATAATCTCAAGTAATAAAGACTTACCCGTGTCCTTGTTAATACCATGATGGTATAACATCCATGTCTACACAAACCGATTAGGCATAATATAACACTTAGCATATTTAAAAGATTATAAGATGTGTATGCACACACCTGATACTAACGAGTGTCCTAAATCCCGAATAGACAAATCGGCCACACAAGTTTTCCTTGCCCCCAAAAGCCTTCGAACACTAGCCAACACACTCCTAAATGTGAACCGATCTCACTTCCCAAAATCAATTGATAGAAAAGTCCCGAGGAAAACTATGCTACCTTTAATATTCGGCCAAAGTGATTCAAGATAGGAGAAGAAAATTTTCGGCACAACAAAGAGGTATATTCGACTAAAGAATCAAAAAGAAAATAATAGGAAAAGGGAATAGAGTTTCGGCAAAGAAGAGAGTATAGAAGATTTTGGTGTTTAAGCAAAACAAATAGGAGAACAAGATGTTGATGAATGTTTCGGTTTTGAGAGAATGAAATGGAGAAAATAGAAGATGAGCAAAAGAAATGACCAAATGGTCAAAAGAGTTTTGGCTTATCACAAGGTAAAATTCGGCCAAAAGAAAAGAAAAGAGATTGAGAGAGAATTGCAACCTTTTTCACCAAATGCTAGGAATGACCAAAACACTCCTAAACCTTACCAATTACTAGCATATTCGGCCAAATCCTCCCCTTAGCCACATTGCATGAGTCCAAGTTCATGGTCAATTGGCCATGACTTAGTTTCCAAAACATTTTCCACAAACCAAGCCTTTTGTCCCCTCAATTTACCATAACTTCAAGATATCCTTCCATAACCTTAGGAATCTTATCCCTTATTCCATGCTTTCCTTTAAAATAAATTCAACTTACCAAAATGAAAGTCCAACCTATCATAATCATAGGTTGACCTAGGCCATTAATGCTAACATACAAAATAAACTTTTAAAAATGCTAAACATACTACTCGAACCTCTAACCTCAAGCTATAAGTTCAAACACCATAACCACTTTGCCATTAATTCCTTATGTGCTTTAATTAACACTTAAATTAACTTAAGTGCTAACCTCACATAATCCACTTCATTAAATAAACCATACTAAGAATTATCCTACTAAACCGAGCTTACTCAAGACCCCTAATTAATTCTTATAACACCACAAATAATATCACAGAGATTTAAACACAAGAAAAATAATTCAATCACAAATAGCCCCAATTTCAGGATGTTACATACCATTGAATCAGATAAATAAAGATCCAAAATTAGATGATATGGACAACCCCGAAATCAACCTCAACTGAAATAGGACTTGAATGATACCAACAATGCCATGAAATGAAAAATAAATAAAACCTTATCTAAACCAAGAGCCCAAAAACAAGACAGAAGCTAACCTTTGAGTAGTCCCTGAATTAGAAGCTCACCATATCTACCACGGCCTGAATCCCAATCTGCAAAAGCAATATCATTCAGCAACTAAAATAAAACACCATAAATTGAAAAGTTGGATAATTAAGTTCACTGCTGCTACATTATATGTGCATTATATCTTGCTCAAAAATTAAATCAGTAAAACTACATATAAATCAAAATTAGTAGAATATATCAGTATAAAACAGTAATAATATTTTTTTTGTCAAAAACTTACTCTGCCATAAGCATTGATATCAAGGCCATTAGCAAGCATATCAGCAATATCTTTCTTCAAAAACTTAAGCGTCGCACTCTTTCTCCTCCTCATAACATCAATCCGACTCTTTATCGCTTTTATCAACGATTTACTGCAAAAAACCAAAAATTCTTCACATCAATTCAATCATCTAAAACAAAAATAAATCAATTAATTAAATAGAAAAATGTATAAACCATTTTGCGGCAAAACCACGGAGGAAACGAATATTAACAAACTTATTAACAAACTTCTTTTTTTTAAAAGGTCAATCACACTACCTGCACTGCAGATTACAAATATCAACTGCAAAACACAACAATAAAAGAAAACCAACTACCTATACAACCAACATAACCATTGGCCACTCCAAAGAAAACCTAACAAAAGGTTAGCCCATAGTCAATAGTTCCTTTTTTTTTTCCTTTCTTTTTTGTTCATCTCTAAGCAGAGGGAAATAATAGCACTCTATGTCAGACAGTCACATACAGATTCAGCGGTTTTCTTCCTCTGGTTTACTCTTTTTCCAGATTTCTTCACAAACCAATTTCAGTGAATATGGGTTCATCGGCATGCAAGTTATAATCTTATAATCAATCACAAAAGTAGAGGTAAAAAAATATATAAAGAGAAAAATAAAACAAAGGACCCAGGAGACCTATGCAAATTTTAACTAATGAATCCCAGAAACACTTCCCCGAGGCCCGTAATGATTGATTAACCAACCTTAATAAAAACCACTGAACATATTAGCAAAAAGAAGCATATGTCAACTAAAAAGCAGAGGAATAGTATTACGCTTTCGTGGATATTACAAAAATATTATCTGAGATATTTTCCGAGTCTTAGGAGCAATGAAACCAGTGTAATGTTATTTGGAAAAGGAACTATCTCGACAAAAATAGAAATGAAAAGTCGAAATCTAAAGCGTGACTTAGGCCCAAAAAAACAAACCCCAAAATTATTCTGCTAAGCAAAAACAAGAAAAGAAGCATATATCAACTAAAAACCGAAGAAAATATCTGTATAAGGATTTTTGTAATATCCGCTAAGAAGAATAATTTGTCTTGGGAGCAATGGAACTAGTGTCATGTTATTTGAAAAAGTAACTATAATGACAAAAATATAAATGAAAAGCCAAAATCTAAGCATGATTCAGCCCAAAAACCAAACCCCAAAATTACTCGCTAAGCAAAAACAAGAAAAGAAGCATATATCAACTAAAAATAGAGAGGAAAAGTATTCGCTCAGTGGATATTACAAAAATTACTCGCTAAGCAAACACAAGAAAAGGTTTTGTAAAATTACACGATTGATGACGATTTTCTACACTTTCGAGCCGAAGCGGCGCAGCGCGTTTGACGCGCACCAAACTCAAACTCGCTCGATTGAAACGTTCGTTCTTGGCTTACATCGCAGTATGCATATATAGGAGAGAAAACTTAGGTATACATCTCGAAATTAAAAATACACAGATTAATGTAAATATTCATACGAAATGACTCTCCCATGAAGCAAAGCGATTTCAACATTACAACAAACGAGCAGTGCAGAGAAAAACTTATGGGTTTCTCCTCTCACGAAAACTATCTTCCCACAAAGTAGAGACCAAAAGCAGAATCTGCGAAGTACGAGAAAGGAGGAAGAGAGAATAATGAAAACCAAAAGACAGATGGAATGTATGGAATGAGTATGATTTGAGTATTTAAAATTTGGGAAGGAAGTGGGATGTGAAAAGGTTGAAAACGGGCGTGAGGTAGTCATCGCCCAAAAATAAAGATTCTTGAAATCTTTTGCAACAGTAACATAATACTATTTAATACACTCATTTAATGAAGAAGCGGTTGAGTAGTTCACCTATCTAATTAATTCATTCAAAAGTTCAAGATAAAAAAATAGTCTGAAAAGCGAGAGAGAGAGAGAGAGAGAGAGAGAAGTTATAACCTTTGGCACAATACCCGATTAATTGCTCGTTCGGATGGAGTGCCAAATTTTTGTCCAAATGAAGACAAGGATATGACCTTGATTCTGGAGTGGTTGTTTGCAATGACTTGAGAACATAAGGAAATATTCCAATAGAAAGGGCCTAAAAGCAGAATCCCCTATAAGTAAACAATAACATGAAATGCAAATAGTGAAGAGTACATCCCTAAAGAACTACCAGATCTACAACCCATGGTCCCATATCAAGGAATCTTCCAAGAAGAACTAGAGCACGGAATCGATGACATTGACTAAGCAAAACCTAGTGGCATCAATAGCACTTGGTCAAAGAAATGCAGGAAAAATAATCCAAAGTAATTATTTCTCTAGTTAATACTAATAAGCACCAAGGTGCCCATATACAGAATTAGCCAATAATAAATACATACTTCAATAGATACCTACATATTCACGCCCAAAGCACATTGTCCGGATATAAATCGGTCACAACATTCTCCAATAATTAAAATGTAAAACATTTACCTTCCGACTTCTCTAGTTCCATTGCGATTAGTTGAATTAGTACAAGGTTTCACAAACCCCTGAAACAACATAAGTTTTACATGAGTAACAAAGTGGGTTTACAATAAGATCTAGGAAAGATGATACAGAGCTATCCATGGGTAACCTTATCATAATCATTTGTTTGAAACGAAGAGGATGATCTGATGATGATGGCAGCTTACACCCTTTACGATGTCTTTAGGTGAAACTCACGAGAAGCAACATGACAAGAATCGGTGCTAAATATGGACTGCACGAAACCTTATTTTGATGAAACTTATAGCTTGTCATGATACTTTGTCAAATTCCCTTAATCCAGGAACAAACAAGAAATCTGATCCTTACTTGAAACTACGGTAATTTTGGAACACTCTTCTTTGGAAGAGGCAATGAAGGAGCCTCAAGAATCTGCACATTATTTACACATTTGTAAGAAGTACAAAATAACCGACTTTAGAGGAAGTCCGCTTTGTCACATCATAAAGCCCAAACCATATCACGCACTTCAAATCCATAAAACCAGATCTATTAGTCTCTAAAACCAGAAAATCTTTCAAATCGTGGTCCATTGGAGAAACCCTAGCTCATTCATCAGAAACTCCTAAGCTCAATTTATTGTCTTCATTACGGCTACCAATAGCTTTATCGGTAGAAACCCTAGCTTTCTCTTTGATTTTATCGGATCGTTTATCAAATTCAGCATCGTCGTTCACAACAGATATCATTCTTTTAATAGCTAAAGCAAAATAAATAAGCAAAGTCAAAGCCCTGTAAAATTCTAGAGCTTAAATGAGATACATGTGGCGATAAACATACCTTTGTTAGAGAACGACATGAAGGTGTTCTTCATTTTTTTCTGGAAAATGAGAGAAAATTAGGGAAGAGAGATTTTTTTAGGATAATAATTATAATAGATACAAATGAAATGGTGAAGATAATACAACAAAGACATAGATAAAGAGGTGTTTTTGGATGGAAAGAAAATCTGGGGATTTTGCGATTTTCCCTTTCTCTACTGTCCTCGTTATAATTTTCCTTTTATTTTACTTTTAGTGGATTTCTCATCTGGTTTGCGGCGTTCTCAATGAAAACGCCACTATTGCTCCCCATTTGCGGTGTTTTTTATAAACGCCGCTAACACTTATTTTTTTTACAATTTTTATATTAAATTATTGTATTTTTTATATAAATTTTAAATATTTTTTTTAATTTTAAGTAATATTTAAAAGAATTAGATAAAATTAAAATTTTTATATAATTTTTATGTAACAAAACAAAAACAAAAATAAAAAATTTCCAAAATATGAAAAAAAAAAAGCTTTAAATTTTTTTTCTCTTTTGTAATTATATATTCTTTCAATATTTTAGGAATAATTTATATTTTAATCAATATAATTTATATTTTAAGTAAGATAAAATATTTATATTTTATATATTCAATTAAAATAAATTGTATTTTAATTAACATTATTAGTTAGGGTTTAAGGGTTTCGATAACGCAAAACTTCTTAAGGGTTTAGTTATCAATTTGTAACGTACTTTTCATAATTAAGTCAGTTAATTTCAAATAGAAAAATAAAATTAAAATCAAAACAAAAATAAGAAAAAATGAAAATTAAATCGAATAAAATCAAAATGAGTGTCGATTACCCTAAATGAAAATAGAATTGTTGCTCAACATTTAGCGGCGTTTAAGGTTAGTGTTTAATGGTTAATGGTTTAGTGTTTGTAGTTTAGGGGTTTATGGTCGAGTGTTTAGAGCTATGATTTAGGGTTTATAATCTAGATTTATGGTTTATAGTTTAGGGTTTAGACTGTGTAAGGTTTAAGGTTTAGGGTTTAAGGATAAACAGATGCACAATCGGATTTTGTTAGGGGCTGAAATTAATTTGTAAGTAAAAATTGCAATCTCACCATTTTATAGCATATATTTTAATATTTTTTAATGATTAAATCAAATTTGATATTCTGACTTCATTCGATAACCCTAAATCCTAAACCCATGAACCTTAAACCATACACCCACAAACCCATAAACTCTAGCCATAACCCTAATCCTCAGACTAACCGTAAACCATAAACTGATAAAGTACACTAAATCTTGAAATGCTGAACTCGAAACCCTAGTTGGCCCATATTAACATCTTTGCGGCGTTTTTCCAAAAGCGCCGCTAATGCTCAGACCTTTAGCGGCGTTTTTCCGAAAGCGTCGCTAATGCTCAGACCTTTAGCGGCATTTTTCCGAAAGCGCCGCTAATGCTCAGACCTTTAGCGGCATTTTTCCGAAAGCGCCGCTAATGCTCAGACCTTTAGCGGCGTTTTCCAAAAGCGCCGCTAATGCTCAGACTTTTAGCGGCGTTTTTCCAAAAGCGCCGGTAATGCTCAGACTTTCAGCGGCATTTTTCCAAAAGCGCCGGTAATGCTCAGACTTTTAGCGGCGTTTTTCAAAAAGTGCCGCTAATGCTCAGACCTTTAGCGGCGTTTTACGAATAAACGCCGCTATATATCCTTTTTAGCGGCATTTTGGAAATAAACGCCGCTATTTCTTATTTTTTGCGGCGTCTAATGTATAATATTTGCGGCGTTTTGCTTTAAAACGCCACTAAAAACGCCGCTAAAAGTCTGTTTTGCTGTAGTGAGTGGACTTATATGGACATTAAATGGATGACATTAAAAGGTTTACAATAAGGTTAAAATAGTAAATTAGTAATTATAAGTAAAATAAAATAAAACAAAGGTTGTATCATCTTCAACCTTGAGATATTCCACCGAAATATTGAGAAAAGAAAATAAACTAGGGCTTTAAAACATTCGGTCAATGCATAGATCAATTGGTAAGTGATTTTGACTCCGTTTTTAATGATTTCTATGTTTTTGTGATCGTTGCAACTTGTACTAGCTAGCCCAGGGACTAATTTGCAAAACTGCTAAAGATTGTGAAAGTTGCCATTGATGAATATGTATGAGTTTTGATGTTTGATGATAGATTTTGATTGATTGTGATTGAATTGTATTTAAATTGATAAATTGAATATGAAATGTATGTTTAAAAGTGTTGTAAGCCCGGTAATGCTCCGTAACCCTATTCTGATGTTGAATACGGGTGAGGGGTGTTACATACGAAATCGATACTTAATAGAAGAAACCCTACTTGGTGTCTTTTCGAAGATTTTGCGCCTAATTCTTTTAAGAAATTCTGTAAAATCTATACTCTGGTTAAAAGCCATTCGCGTTGTGTTCTCTGATAAAAAAACAATGCCGTTCTCAGTGTCACGGACCTCACCATCATAGTAAATAACAACACTAATACATTCACTCATCTTCAATTTATATTCTGCTTAGCCTCTCTTAATTTTTCTTGCTGAAACTTATGCAACCTGAGAATGATATTTGTCTCGTTTATAGCTCAAGGCCAAGCATGAACTACTGTAGAAAAAGAGTGTCCACGTGGGAGCTTTTTTCAGAAATTTTGCTGACATTGCATCCTGTTTGAAGCGTTTTTGACACTTTTTGTTCAGAAACGTCTTCTCAAAATTATTTTTCAGAACTATCAGAACAAAAAGAGCGCCCACGTGGGAGCTTTTTTTGTATTTTTTCTTGATGATTGCATCCTCGCTAAAGCGTTTTTGACATTATTTATTCAGAAACGTCTTCTCAAAATTATTTTTTCAGGGTAAAAATAGTCAATTTTTTTTAAAAAATAAACACAATGTTATTTATTTAAAAACTAAACCCTAATTTAATTAATTTTAACCCTAAACCCTAATTTAATTTATTTAAAACCCCAGAACCCTAATTTACTTAATCTATTTAAAAAAGATAAGCCCTAATTTGATAAAGCCAAAACCCTAATTTAATTTATTTTAAACCCTAACTTAATTTATTTAAAACCCTAATTTAATTAATTTTAAGCCTTAACTTAATTTATTTAAAACCCTAGAACCCTAATTTAATTAATTTTAACCAAAAAATATAAACCCTAATTTAATAAACCCAAAAAGATAATTTAATTTATTTTAAACTCTAACTTAATTTATTTAAAACCCTAATTTACTTAATCTATTTAAAAAACATAAACACTAATTTAATAAACCCTAAACCCTAATTTAATTTATTTTAAACACTAACTTAATTTATTTAAAATCCTAGAACCCTAATTTACTTAATCTATTTAAAACCATAAACCCTAGGCCCTAATTTATTTAAAACCCTAACTTAATTTATTTAAAAACCATTAAACCTAATTTAAATAATTTTTATAAAATAACACTAAATCCTGATTTATTTTTAAAAAACTACTGAAACTCTAAAACCCTAACTTGTTTTAACAAAAACCTAAATACTAAACCCTAACTTATTTTACCAAAACCCTAACCCTAAGAACCCTAAAAAACCATAGGGACTAAACATGCAAATATCCCTAACATCTAAAAACACGGAGCAAATTGCTCCCTTGAGGAAGCGTTTTTTGCCACGTCAGCAAAACGCTTCCACGTAAGTGCGTTTTTGGCTGACGTGGCGAAAAACGCTACCTCAAGGGAGCGATTTCCTGGCTTTTCCCCCCAAAAACGCGGCCACGTAGGCGCGTTTTGTAAAAATCAGCCTGTTAGAGTTGTGTGACCCAAATTCTAAGATATTGCTTGCAAGTCAAGTTAAACAAAATATATCTTCTTTCTAGAAGATTTAGTATTTATAAGTATAATATATTTAGCATTTTTTAGCATAATATATTTTTACTTTGATTAGAATTAGGTTTTACAAGCCTATAAATAGACATAGTCTATTCCTCTTGTAATTGTGTTCGAATTCGACATAGTGAATTTTTCTTCTCCTCTGCCCGTGGTTTTTTTCCCGAAAGGGTTTCCACGTAAAATCTGTGTGTTCTTTATTTTATTTCTTTTTCTTTGCGATATATATTTTCATTACCGACATTTATATTTTTCACAAATTGGTATCAGAGCTTCCGGGTTTTTCATCTCGATCACGGTAATGGCGTCTTGAAAGTATGAAATTTCGCTATTGGATCGCAACACCAGATTCGCGTTGTGGCAGATAAAGATGCAGACAGTTCTTGTATAGATGGATTTTGAAACACCCCAAACCCGATCTATGCGTTAAGACCAAATTTGACGGAATGAATGCACATCTAGTCCTTTAAAGATTTAAAGAAAATCTGATTTTTAAAAAAAATTCTTGACGTGGAGTTTATTGAAAACTAAGGTTGATTGATAAATCAAACAATTTGTGACGTAAGAATTTATAAATTGAAACTTAGAAAAATTAAATTAATAATTTGAGAAGATTTAAGAGAGTTTGAAAAAAAATTTGAAAAAATTTTTTGAAGAACATTGTTAACCGAAAATTTTTCGAGTTAAAATATTTAAGAATGAAACCCCCTTTTTTTTTACATGTTCATTTGAGAAAAACATTTATTTCAATTTTTAGAACAATCCCACTTAAAGTATTCAAGCAAATTATAAAATCCATCAAAAGTAAAACAACATTAAAATTTATCCAGAGGCCTTGTTACAACTTAACTTAAAATAGCAAGATAATAAAAAGTACTTAAAAGAAATCCAAAATTTAAATAACCCTTTATTCGTAGTATGGCCTCCACCGAGTCGTCCCATGCCCCAAGTCTCCGTCACTGATCATTACCTGAGAAGGGTAAGGAAAACGGGGTGAGTTACTAGAACTCAGTGTGTAACCCACTTACCATTGTCCACTGGGCCAAAATCCAATTAAGCATTTATTGGGCCAAAGCCCATTTACAATTATAATACAATAATAACATATATAATATGAATATGATATGCAATTCCCAAACCAAACCTAATTTCCTTCCGCTACACACCATCCGTACTCAACCAAAGACACTGTGGGGAGCTTTAGGCACCCACCCCGCCTAACACACCAAAATAGGCATTAAGCCGTTTATATTAATTTGTGGACAAGCCACAGATGATTCACAGAGTTTACATGGCATTGCCATTTTTCGATTTGTGGCAGAGCCACTGCAATTTTGTAGCAAAGCTACCAGAACTTCTCTTCATCAATATCCCATCCCATGCAATCCATGTATATAATGCATATTCATTTACAACAATTCATTCAAATATTTATTACGAACAATAAGGCCCATTATAACAATTATCACAATTTGGCCCATATCACAATCCGACCCATATATCAAATATCACAATTGGCCCATATATCAAATATCACAATTGAGCCATATATCAAATATCACAATTGGCCCATATAACCAATATTTCATTTTGGCCCATATAGCAAATATCACAATTGGCCCATATATCAAATATCACAATTGGGCCATATACCAAATATCACAATTGGCTCATATATCAAATATAACCTTTATCGATTTGGCCCTTTGAGGGCAATTTCGTAATTTTCACAGTCTTAATACCGATTTCATAGTCTTTACCAACATAGTTATAATTATGCCATTTTACCCAATTTCGCTAACATGTGATTTAATCAAGCGATTAACACAATATAATTATTTAACCCATGAAATACGGTGTGAGATTACACACCTGATTACGGTAAGCACTACACTTTCCTGATCGTCGACACCTAAAAATATTTCATCTCTCGATTAGACAATGAACGCGACATAGTAAATTTACTCTAAGATAAACGATCTAAGTGTTTTTACCCTCGGAATCGCGAACAACTACGATTTACCGGTTCTCCCTGGTTGACGATCCACAACCCGGTGGATAATCCCGAATCGCTGATGCCTCACAATTGCGAACAACCTCGAATAGTTGATTCTCACCAGATGAGGGTCCACAACCCGGTGGAAAGTCTCAAATCGCCGAAACAACCCTTCATTTAAATTTAGGAGTAGGGATCGTTAACCCGCTCCTTTTTCGATCACCAATCACTACCCCTTTTGATTCGATATTGCTTGCCTCCATTGAAAACAAATATTAGTCCAAACTAATATTACGTTGTTATGAATGATAGATCTTAGAAGTGAGGTCGACTTACCACAAAAATTCGTATGATCGCAAGATCAATAATTCGAGCGATTACGTACCTAAAACATATAGTCGATAAATTATCCTTCAATCCGATTAATACAATAACCAATGGAGTTATTGAAAAAGACTATGAGAGAGCTTCCTTACCTTGAATAATGAGATTCCCGTTTCTCACAATCTTCCTATTGCTAAGGTCGATTAAACGATGTAGAAATAATCGGCACTCCACTGTACCACTACAAGAAGAAAGGGTTTCGTTTGAAAGAGAAAATATGATGATTTCGATCAAAAAGACCCTTTCGAGCCAACATATGAATTTCGGCAATAGAGGAAAAATAAAAGAATTGAAAAGAGTGTTCTTACCAATTGTTCAAAGATAACCACTCAAATGAAAAAGAGAGTTAAATGGAAGGAAGGAAGTTTCGGCTATAATGAAAATATTGGAGAGGATGATGGTCAATAACATTCGGCCATGGTGAAATATTAAAGAGGGAGTGATGTTTGAGAGTTTTTGCAAGAAGAAAAGAAGAAGAAAATAGGGTGTTTATGTTTCAGCTTTTTCAAGAATGAAAGATGAACAAAGAAAAGTCTTGAGGCTAGTGTGCATTCGGCAAGAGAAGAAAAGAAAAGAAAAGAAAAATGCCCTTCAAGATTGTATGGTTTTTGCACAAGAGGAAAATATTTTGGGGAGAATGAAAGATAATACCGAAATGGTCAAAATGAAATGGCCAAAACAAAACACAAATTTTACCTATTGCTCAAGACACATTCGGCTAGGGAGAAGAGTTTTGGAGAGGAAAACTATTGATACACCAAAATGCCAAAATGAGAAATGACCAAAACTAGCACCTACCTTACCAAATGCTAACCAAAAATTCGACCATCCCCCCTAGCCCAAAAACTGTCCAAGTGCATGGCCAAATGGTCAAAGTTTGGCCACCCAAACTTTCCAAAACATCTCCCTTGGAATAAGCCTTATGTTCCCCCTACATGCCTTTTCCAATTGATTCCTTTCCCTAAGTTCAATCTTGCCTTTTCTCTTAGCCATCTTGCCATAAAAATAAAAGTCCAACTTACGATAATTAGTTCTTGGCCGACACTATAAGGAAGGAAAGCAAAAATAAAAATCACAAATGCACATAAAGGGATTCGAACTCCTTCCCTCAAGGTAATACATATGGCGCCATCTCCCCTTTACTAATTGCTCACTTATGCTATCTTTTTACCACTTTATTACCTTAAGCTTTAAGGTCACTTATTCCATTTCCTTAAAGTACTAAATGCCAAAAATTATTGCAAATCCAAATAAATCCCGAGCCTTCTCCGGAATATCTAAACACACACATTGGATAGTTTAACTAGCTAAGCACCAAAATAATGCAACATATAAAAATTAAATTTTTAGGATGTTACAGATTTAGAGGAAGCCCTACTAGGGGTAGATAAGATGCCTTCGACATTTACGGAGGAAAAGAAGAAGCGCAAGAATCGAAAGGCATTAACACAGTTACATCTACATTTGTCTAATGAAATTTTGCAGGATGTGATGAAGGAGAAGACCGCCGCTGCATTATGGAAGAGGCTAGAACAAATATGTATGTCGAAAACTCTAACCAGTAAGTTGCATATGAAGCAAAGTCTTTATGCTCATCGCTTGGAGGAAGGTGCATTCAGGTGCACGAACACTTAATGATGTTTAAAGAAATTCTCTCAAACTTGGAGGCCATGGAGGTTCTGGGATGATGATAAGGAAGATCTAGGGTTGATTCTACTTTGTTCGTTGCCCCGTCTTATTCAACCTTCAGAGACACGATTTTATATAGCCGTGAGTCTCTCACAGTTGATGAGGTTTATGATTCTTTGACCTCGTATGATAAGATAAAGCATCTTGTGGTTAAACTCGACTATCGGGAGAGGGTCTCATTGTTCATGGGAGACAAGATCTTAATGCCGATGATGATCGTGGAAGGACACAGAGAACAGAATCCTCGCATGTAAATTTAAGGGTAGATCAAGTCTTCAAATAGAGGTAAAACTTGCAACTTCTGCAAGAAGAAAGGGCACATTAAATCTGAGTGCTATAAGCTACAGAACAAGATTAAAAGGGAGGCTACGAATCAAAAGGGAAAACAACCAGAAAATTCTGGTGAAGCTGATGTTGTAGAAGACTATAGCGATGGTGAACTTCTAGTCGCTTCTGTCAACAATTCTAAATTGAGCGAGGAGTGGATACTTGATTCAGGCTGCACCTTTCACATGAGTCCCAATCGGGATTGGTTTACAACTTACGAAACAGTGTCTGAAAGTGTTGTTTTGATGGGAAATAATGCTTCGTGTAAAATCGCAGGTGTTGGAACAATTAAAGTTAAGATGTTTGATGGAGTTGTCAGAATACTTAGTGACGTACGACATGTTCCAGAATTGAAGAGAAATTTAATTTCGTTAAGTACTCTTGATTCAAAAGGGTACAAATACACAGCTGAAAGTGGGATTTTGAAGATTTCCAAAGGTTCCTCGTTGTGATGAAAGGCGGAGAAAGACCGCCAAGTTATATGTTTTGCGGTGGTTCTATGTTATTGGTGATGCAAACTATCGCTTCCTCTTCCTTGTCGATGATGATATTACTAAACTTTGGCATATGCGCCTAGGGCATATAAGTGAGAATGGCATGGCGAATTGAGCAAAAGAGGACTTCTTGATGGGCAAGGAATTTGCAAACCGAAGTTCGTGAGGAGCACTGCGTTTTTGGGAAGCAAAAGAGAGTTCGATTTACAGAGGAATCCATAACACGAAGGAACGTTGGAGTATATTCATTACGATCTGTGGGGCCATCAAGAGTGCCTTCAAGAGGTGGAGCTAATTATATGCTAACTTTTATTGATGATTTTTCCAGAAAAGTTTGGGCATTCTTCCTGAAGCGAAAAGCGATGTGTTTTTCGCATTTAAGTCTTGGAAAACTATGATTGAAAAACAGACGGAAAACAAATAAAAAAACCCCCCGCACAGACAATGGCTTAGAGTTTTGTTCAAATGAGTTTAATAAACTATGCAAGTCAGAAGGGATCGTGAGACACTTGACAGTTCGTCATACTCCACAGCAAAACGGCGTTGCAGAACGAATGAACAGAATGATCATGGAGAAGGTTCGATGTATGTTGTCAAATGCCAACTTACCAAAGTTGTTTTGGGCCGAAGCAGCCTCTACTGCATGTTTTTTGATCAACCGATCTCCATCCGTTGCCATTGAGAAAAAGACTCCACAAGAAGTATGGTCTGGTAATCCTGCTAATTATTCGATTTAAAGATCCTTGGGTGTGTCTGCGTGATGCTCATGTTGATAATGGAAAATTGGAATCGAGATCCATTAAATGTGTTTTTCTTGGTTATAAAGCTGGTGTAAAAGGGTATAAGTTATGGTGTCCTGAAAATAGAAAAGTTGTGATTAGCAGAGATGTTATTTTTTATGAAACTGCTATGCTACCTAACTTATCTCTTAAAGACTCTTCCAATAAAGAAAATCAAAAGTAGGTGGAGCATCAGATTAATACAAAGTCGACTCCTCAAGCCAGTACAAAAATTGAGAATAGAGTTGCTTCTTCACCACAATACTCTATCGCCAACTAGAAGAGAAATTAAGCCTCCAAAGAAGTATGTTGAGGCTGATCTAGTTGCTTATGCTTTAAATGTGGCTGAAGATATAGATGCAAACCAAGAGCCGTCTAATTATTCTGAGGCGGTTAGCTGTGAAGAATCAAGAAAATTGGATGTTTGCTATGCAAGAGGAGATGGAATCACTCCACAAAAATAGAACATGGGATCTTGTGAAACTTCCTAAAGGTAAAAAGGTTGTTCGCTGTAAATGGGTGTTTAAAAAGAAAGAAGGGACTCCAGGAGTTGAAGAACCCAGATATAAAGCAAGGCTTGTTGCAAAGGGTTCAGTCAAATTTCAGGAGTGGACTTCACAGATGTGTTCTCCCCAGTTGTGAAGCATAGTTTGGTTCGTGATATTATTGCTCGTGGTGATATTGTTGTGAGCAAAATTAGTACTCATGAAAATCCTGCAGATATGATGACTAAGTCACTTCCTATAACCAAGTTTGAGCATTGCTTAGATTTGGTTGGTGTTCATTGTTGAAGTTAAACCCTTAAGGGGTTTTATGAAAGAGGTGGAGAACTTGTTCGTTGAGAGTTCGCGATGAAGAACTTGTTTATTGAGAATTCGTGTCAAGGTGGAGATTGTTAGAGTTGTGTGACCCAAATTCAAAGATATTGCTTGCAAGTCAAGTTAAACAAAATATATCTTCTTTCTAGAAGATTTAGTATTTATGAGTATAATATATTTAGCATTTATTAGCATAATATATTTTTACTTTGATTAGAATTAGGTTTTACAAGCCTATAAATAGACATAGTCTATTCATCTTGTAATTGTGTTCGAATTTGACATAGTGAATTTTTCTTCTCCTCTACCTGTGGGTTTTTCCCGAAAGGGTTTCCACGTAAAATCTGTGTGTTATTTATTTTATTTATTTTTCTTTGCGATATATATTGTCATTACAGACATTTATATTTTTCACACAGCCCTGTCCGGTAAATAATGGTGTAATTGGCCCATTTCCATAAATATGCATGGAAAAAGACCCTTTTAAGTAATTTAGTCTATTTTTTCGAATGCCTATAACAAAAACTTTTGAAAATTGGGCATTTACCTTAAAATAAATTATTAAAACATAAAAATTTTGATATGGTCTCTTTTTGGTCTGCTCCACAAAACTTGCTATATAAATAGAAAACTAGTTTTGAATGTTGTTTTTCTTATCCCTTTCTCGACCAGCTGCTTGTTTCACCACGGAGAAAACAGATATGTGCAACTCCAGCATGGTTTCCACATCCCATGATGCTGAGGAGTCTTGGGATGATGAATTCCAACAACTGGTGCAAACCTTCCCTAAAGATAAAAGCTTCACAGGAATGAATCTTTACTTTTTCCAAGGTTTCTGGTGCCCATCAATTGTTTTAAAAGCTGTGATTTATTGTCAGAAACATTTCCAAGCATTTGATTCTGATATTATCATCACCATTTTGCCAAAATGTGGCACTACTTGGCTTAAAGCTTTGGCTTTCTCCACTTTGTACCCCAATCAGTTCGCAAGGAAAGAGAATCCCTTGCTCACCTATAACCCTCACTCTCTTGTTCGCTTCATTGATTATGACTTTTATTTGAACAACACTTGTCCTGATCTCGAAAATTGTACTCTTTATCAACCAAGACTTTTTTCTGTCCACTTGCCTTATGCTTCTTTGCCAACTTCCATTAAAGATTCCAACTGTAAGATTGTTTACTTATGTAGAAACCCCATGGACACACTCATTTCTTTTTGGTCTTTCTTTTCCAGGCTTCGAGGCGAAGGCTTTGAGCCAGTATCACTAGATGAAGCTTTTGAGATGTTCTGCCAAGGAATCAATGAATTTGGACCATTTTTCGATTATGTGTTAGGGTATTAGAGGGCAAGCCAAGAAAAATCGAGCAAAATATTGTTTTTACAGTATGAAGATCTCAAGGAAGACATCAATTCTCACCTAAAAAAGTTTGCAATGTTTTTGGGAGTTCCTTTCACTCAGGAAGAAGAGAAACAAGGAGTTGTTGAAGAAATAGCGAAAATTTGCATCTTTGAGAACATGAAAGACTTGGAAGTGAATAAGAAGGGCGTGCAAACTTTTGGGTATCCACAAGAAACTTTCTTAGGGAAAACAAAGACTTTTGAGACTCCACGTGAAGCTTTCTTTAGAAAAGCAAAAATGGGAGATTGGAGCAATTATCTCACACCCTCCATGGTTGAACGTCTAGAGAAACTTATTCAAGAGAAATTGGAAAACTCAGGTTTAACATTTAAATTGTTCTCTAAAACTTCAAAAGATATTACTCCTACATGATCAGGGATGTATGTCTATTGGCTTTAATTTATGATGAATAAATTCCATATTTGCATGTAAAGAGTCTTTCCCTCGCAAAATAAGGTTATATAATAATATTGAGGTTAAGATATGCTTTTTAGTCCCAATATTTATCTAGAATTTGAGATTTAGTTACTGTATTTTAAAAGTTAAAATTTTAAGCCTCTTACTTTTTCAATTTAAAGATTTTAATCTAATCATTATCATTGTTTGTAATTTCTATCAAGACTTGTTAACTTAATATGTTTATTTTTTTGTCAATCATGTGCAATGTCATAAGAGGGCAATCTAATTAGCATGCCGGAATTGGCAAATTTTGATGGAAAATACTAATAATGTTAATGATTGGATTGAAATTTTTAAATAAAAAATTAAAAGAATTTCACTTTCGACTATTTAAATATAATGACTAAATTTCGGATCTTGTCTAAATACAGGGACCTAATATTATTCCAAGGACATGTAATATAGTTATCTTATTGTAAGGTTATGGTTTATGAATATCTATATATCTAGAAATAATAAAACCAACTCATTTGAGAGCCCAGTAGGAATAAATAGGGGTATTGTGATAAGTTGTTAAGAGTAAATAAGTTTATTGTTGTGATTTTAAATTATTTTTCACATAATTTTAGTTAAGTGATTATATGTTTAAAAATGTTAAAAAATTCATTAATTAAGTAATATTTTTATAATTGAAAAATATTCATTGATTGAAAAGTTAATTGATCATCTTAATTTTAGTTAAAAAATGTTAAAAAATTATTTTTCACTTATTTTTAATTAATTGATCATCTTCCACCCTTTTTAGGTGCAGCAACAACTCAATATCCAAGAGTTGTTTGGTTTTTATTTCTTTCTCTTACGTTGGTTTCACTTGTAACTCGGCTAGGATGCGTCCGTCATTGTAAAGGCTCAGTCTTGTGAACATTGCTCTTAGTTCCGTTTTTACCTTCCTGCTTAGGGCGTCTACTAAAACATTTGCTTTCTTTGGATGGTATTCATTTGTGGAATCGTAGTCTTCGAGTAACTCGATCAATCTCCTTTAGATTAGGTTAAGCCATTTTTAAGTAAGGAGATATTTTGAACTTTTTTTATTTGTGTAAATTGTGCAGTTTTCTCCATAAAGATAATGTCTTCAAATTTTAAGTCCAAAAACCACCGCGGTTTACTTTAGGTCATGTGTAGGGTAGTTGCACTCATGGGTTTTGAGTTTCCTTGAAACATAAATGACTACCATCTTATATTAAAACACAACTGAGTCCCACATGTGATGTGTCACTATAAATAACATATACTTTTTCTGATTTAGGTTGGATCAAGATAGGTGCTCGAGTTAGAATCGATTTTAAGTTCTCGAAACTATTTTGTTGTTCCTCGGTCCACTTAAAGGGCATGTCTTTCCTCAGTAACTTAGTTAAGGGGGCGACTACTAAAGAAAAACCTTCGACCAGCCTTTGGTACTACTCTGCTAAGCCTAGAAAACTCTGAATTTCTAAGACATTCTTTGGTTGCTTCCATTCTAGGACTGTTTCTATCTTTTTCAGATCTACTTGGATTCCATCAACAAATATAATGTGACGTAGGAACATGACTTTCTTAAGCCAAAATTCGCACTTGTTAAATTTTATGAAAAGTTTCTTTTCCCGTAGAATTTGTAAAATGATCCTCAAGTGTTCGTCATGCTCCGTTTCAAATTTTGAGTATACGAAAATGTCATCAATAAAGACTATGATAAATTGGTCAAGGAAAGGTTGAAACATGTGGTTCATGAGATCCATGAATGTTGGTGTATTCGCTAATCCGAATGACATGACCAAAAACTCATAGTGATCATAACGAGTTCTAAAAGTTGTTTTGGGTACATCCACCTCTTTAACCTTCAGTTGGTAATACCCCGACCTTAGATCTATTTTGGGAAACATAGTGGAACCTTGGAATTGATCAAATAAGTCATCTATCCTTGGTAAAGGGTATTTATTTTTCACCATTAACTGATTTAGTTGATGGTAATTGATGCAAAGCCAAAGAGATCCTTCCTTCTTTTTCACGAACAATACTAGTGCACCCTACGGAAAAATACTGGGTCTAATGAATCCACGATCTAGCAACTCTTGAAGTTAAATTTTTTAATTCTTTTAATTCATTTGGCGCCATACAATAAGGATCTATTGACACTGGTGCGATTCCTGGCATTACCTTAATTTCGAACTCTACTTCGCGGTTCAAAGGTAACTCTGGCAGTTCTTCGGGAAATTCACTAATTATTCAAATGTCCTTTACTTTGGGTTCGACAATTTTAACATCTTTGACATAAGCTAAGAACGATTCGAAACCCTTGTGAACCAACTTTTCTGCGACCATGGCTGAGTTCATATTTGATAAGTAATTTCTTCTGTTTCCTACCATGACAACTTCTTTTCTATCATTGGTTTTTAAGGTTGCCCTTTTTAAGGCACAATCTAAATTTTACTTGGTGCTCCATCAACCAGTCCATCCTCTGAATTAGATTGAATTCCTCGAATTACAATTCCATAAGGTCGGCGTGAAAAATTTCCCCTTATAAATCCAACAGAGATCTTTTCTAAATTTCGTATATCCTAATTGTTTGTTCTAATGGTCTTATTACTGTCATAACATTACTAGTTTTGTCTACTTCTTCTTTCCATTTTTCAACCATATTCAATGCTACATACGAATGAGTAGATCCCACATCGATTAAAGTAAAGAAAGTAACAGAATGAACAAGGAATGTACCTTTATGACATCGACGACATCCTTATCCTCCTATCCTCTTTCCACATAAACTAAGGTTGGTTTCCTCGCTTCTGTACGATTTGCACCCTATGTCGACACTTTTTGGCCTAGGTTTTCGTCGTTTCGGTTGGGTCCATGGTTTCCTTGTCTTTAGGTCTAATTTTGGCCCTGATTATGCTATTGAGTGGGTTTATTCCAACGGGGACAATCATTTATTTGATGTTCTTTCGACCCACACTTAAGACAATCATAAATCTTTTTCCAACATTCTCTTATGTGATGTTTCTCACAATATTGGCACTTTGGAGTACGTTCGTCATTGGACTTGGGATGTGGCTTAACCCTTTTTGTAGGCATGTGGTTTGAATTATTTGAACCTGAATCTCTTTTGTTTGGAACTTTCTATCTCTTTTGTTGTTCCGTGCGTTTGATTTCCTCTAAGATTTTGGTGTTTTCAACCAAATTTTTTAACTTTCTTTCCTGGAGGAGTGCCATTTGTACTTTTAAGTCATATCTCAACCCCCTTTTCTAACATTACACTTTTATCTTCCTCTGTTGCTACCAATCTGAGAATATAACAACTCAATATTACAAATTCAACTTTTTACTCCAAAACTAACATATTTACTTGTTTTAATTAGATAAATTCATATCTACGAGGTTCAACATATCGAGGGTCCACATACTTTTTCTGGAAAGCTTCTTTGAAATAATTCCAAGTTATTCGTTCTGCAAGCATTCCTCTAACAATAGCCTGCCACCATCTATAGGCTCTGTCTCTTAACAAGGATACGACTCCTTTTAACTTTTGATATGGAATGTATTCTAGGTCCTCTAGAATTCTTTCCGCTGTTCCCATCCAATACTCTGCTATGGTGAGAGTTGTTTCGGCAACACCTTTGGATAATTCAATCCCATTTGACTTAAGTTTTTCCGTGACCGTCTTTCCGTTACCATTACTCGATCTGGTGACCCTTTGAATAGCTCTCAGTATAGCTTGAGTCGTTGCACCATCTCCACCAATTCCATCATTCTGATTTCTCATTCCCATATCTCCATTCTCGTGACTTCTGTCGTCATGAACGGTATAATTTTCTACATAATCCTCCCTAGGGTTTAGGTTTTCTCCCTATAACATGGACGGTTCGACAGGTATAGCCCTACACAGTCTACCCCTACCACATCTGCCTTGAGTGCTTATAATGATATTTTATGAAAATCTACAATTTCGGGTCCTAGTTCTCTATGTTGCCTAAGAGGTAAGGAAAAGGGGGAATGAACTTACAACGGCTCAGTGTGAGTCTAATCTTTAAACCATTATATATAATTGTTTCACAGTAAAGCATTCAATATATAGTGTCATAGTAGTAGTTTAAGCATAATATAAGGAACATTCAACAAAATAATGCAAGTACAAGTTATATTCATGATGCAAATGTAATTTCCCACCTATCCATCTTATCCGCCCACAAGCATTTCTCAACACTCCAAAACACATGTCAATAATTAACCATCCCAAATTTCCCGGTGAAGATGGTCGTTCACTTGTCATCCATGACGATGACTTTTACTAAAATAACTTACCATCCCTGGTTGCCTAATTTTGATGGCTTTTTAAACTATCATTCTAGCTTATCCAGTTTTGATGACATTGCAGCCTACTTTGTGCAGTACTGACTTTTGGTGTAGACTTAATTTGCCACTTTCTCCTACGAAACTCCTCCGTCCTCCATACCCAATTTCATGTAATTAAGCGCATATACTCAACATATCATGCTATTAATCATCAATCATGCTATGCTTATCAAGCACATTTGGTATTTCATACTATCATTTAAGGACATGTATTTTTGCATTCATTCATATCAATTTCACATATACAATTTCTTCATGCAACTAAAACTTGTAACAACATATTGACATTAGATTGTTTATCATGCTTGTTCGGCTAACACATACATAACAAGTTTAAATGTAAGGTTCGCACATATAGGGTTTACACATCTAACATTCATATGAGTAAATAAATAGGGTTTGCATGTATAACATGTAAGGTTCGCATGAATAAACATATAAGGTTCGCACATTAATATAAGTAGGGTTCGCATAAATATACCAAGAGATCGCATACTAAATCACATAAGGTTTTACATATGGGTTCGCATATTTCTGCTACAGTTCGCCTAGGGGAGTTCGCATATATAATAGCTTATATAAGGGTTCACTCATAGGGTTCTCATTCATAATAGTTTGCATACAAGGGTTCGCCTATAAGGGGTTCGCATACATGGGTTCTCCTATAAGGGTTCGCATACAGGGGGTCATACACAAATTACTTTTTATCACTTCAAATTAATCATACACAATGATTTAAGTTTAGATCCCACACCTAATTTGAAGACACAAAAAACCTTAATTTGGATGAGGAGATCGACAATCTACTGGGAGGGGAGAGATGTGATTGAAATCTTGAAATCTGTTGTTGAATAAAGAAAGAACTTTGAGAGTTTTTCTTTGAAAAATTCTCTAGATGAAAAATTCTAGTGTAACACCCCTCACCCGTATTCAATGTCGGAATAGGGTTACGAAGCATTACCGCAGTTACAACACTTTTAAACATATAATTCATATACAATTTATCAAATCAAATACAATTCAATCATAACCAATCATAGTGTCCCTTAAACGAGCCTACGAGGCCTTAAACATGCATTAGGAGTGGTTCGGGACTAAACCGATAACTTAGGAAATTTCTCAATACTTAGCAAATTTTTCTTCAAATAAGTGACACACACCCGTGTGACCAGACACGCCCATGTCACAGGCCGCGTGAAAACATGGGGTACATACTGACTTGGGTCACACGGCCAACCACACGCCCGTGTGTCTAGCCCGTGTGCCCTTCGAAGTGGCCATACACGCTCGTGTGCCAAACCGTGTGTTAGGCCGTGCCAAACCTGTAGGGTATACTGACTTATGCAACACGGCCAAGTCACACACCCATGTGCTTGGCCGTGTGCCAATTAAGGGGTATACTGACTTGAACCACACGGTCGATCACACGCCCGTGTGATCGACCGTGTGGAGCATACTGACTTTATTTCAATTTCAACACAGGCCGTGTGTCATACACGACTGAGACACACGCCTGTGTCTCTGCCCGTGTGGACAAATATAGGCTATTTACCAAGCCATTTTGCCACCCATTTTACACAAACCTAAACAAGCTCAAATGGTACCATTTCAATATACAAATATGCAACTAAATACCAACAACCAAGGTTCAAAATATACCATTTCTTTACCATCAAAACAAAACACAAATATACCACAATTTGCCATCTAATCTCATACCTAATTTACAAAAACAACTCAACTAACTATACTCTTTCAATCATGCATTATCATGTACCAATTCACAAGCATAAAGCTTCTCAAATATCAATCCTTTACCATTCAAATTACCTAATATCATAAAGCATCATAACCCAACTTCAAACACACAATATAAGTCATATACCAAAATCAAAACAATACCATTGGCACATCTATATACATTATCAAATTCATCATCATAATCCAACTCAAAAGGGCCAAAATACATATTTATCAAACATACCAAAATGACCAAAGCCTATACATGCCATATACCATATATACACAACATCAAAAGTACCAAAATAGATGTCCGATAGTGCGATGAAGTCTCTGACGATCCCTGGTTCCGAGCTAGCTTCGATGTACTATAAAATATAGAATAAAATAAACAAAGTAAGCTAATAAGCTTAGTAAGTTCGTATATAAATATGAAATAATCTCATCATTCATTAACATTTCTAAATGGATAAAGTAAATTGCATTAAAGACATCAATCACTAAGTTAACATAAGATTCTCAACTTCCATTAGCTCGTTATTCGAATAGTTTTCCGTACATACCTGTACTGATACATATCTATTCTCACCAATTCACTTATCAAATCTCTCCGAGTTTATAAATGCTTATGGTACGAGTACGTCGATTTTCCGATGCCATAGTCCAACTATGGTCTTACACATACATTGCCAAGGCCCTGCCGTGGTCTTACATTCACATGCCATAACCCTTATAGTCTTATTTTTCGATTTGCCATAGCCCAACTATGGTCTTATTCAACAACTCGTCTACTTAAACTGTACATTTAAATTAAGTTCTACACATTTAACCATAAGATAAATACAATCTCAATACTATCCATCGATTGAATAAATACATATTTAAGTTCAATTATACGAACTTACCTCGTGTACGGAAATGACGAAACAGACCGACTATTCAATTACTTTACTTTTTCCCCGATCTAAGTCTAAATTCCTCTTTTCTTGATCTATAAGTAATCAAAATCAACTTATTTATTCTTCTATTTATTCAATTCAATCCAAAACCAACATTAGGGCTATTTTACACATTTACCCCTAAATTTTCACATTTTTGCAATTTAGTCCTTATTTCACAAAATCACAAATTCATGAAATTCAATACTAACCAAATTCTAGCCGAATTACCATTATACCCCTAAAAGCCCATATTTTTCATTTATTTCACATTTTAACCACACATTTTTCACATTTTACAATTTAGCCCCTAATTTGCATTTTCACCAAAAATCACTTAAGAAAATAGGTAAATCTAACAACAAGATTTCATATTTCATCATCAAACATCAAAGAACACATATTTTCATCAATGGAAACTTTCAAAATCTTTAACAGTTTTGCAAAATAGTCCCTGGGCTAGCTAGTACTAGCTGCAACGATCTCAAAAACATAGAAATTATTAGAAACGGGACAAAAATCGTACCTTAATTGACAAAAATGCTTTGGCCGAACCCTAGCCCTCTTTTTTTCTCAAGAATCGGTTTGGTTCTCTCTTGTTGAAAAAGATGAATACAAAATATCCATTTTCTTTTATTTAATTTTTCATGTTAATTATCAATTACCATATTAACCTTAATTATAAACCATTAATATCATCCAAATGATGTCTATTTATGTCCAATCATTCTATTAATATTCTAATTACAACATAAGGACCTTTACTTTAAGGTTCTATAGCTATTAGATACTTTTAACTAATAGAACATCACTTTTGCAATTTACGCGATTTAGTCCTTTTTATCAAATTAACCAACCGAACGATAAAATTACTGAACGAAACTTTCACACAATCATTCAATCATGTTGTAAACCTTAAAATAATAATAAAATAAATATTTTGACATTGGATTTGTGGTCCCAAAACAACTGTTCCGATTTGACCAAAAACGGGTTGTTACATCTAGGGTTTGAAAATATTGGCTATTTATAAAACTTTGTTTCCCTAATTGAAATAGGTTTGGTAATTCATTTAGAATTAGGATTTATTTAAATTAAGGTTTAAATTAAAAAAAAACATTTTTTTTTTGTCTGGGCTAGTTTGAAAATTTGGTACTTTATGGGTAAAAATAAGAAAATAGAATATTTTGGTTGAAAGGTGCACAAGGGGTTTTGAACTTGGGATCTAAGGGAAAGCTAAAACTTTACCACTGAACCAATAGGCTCATTCTTATTAACTCTTTTATCAAAATAAGTTTTAAGTCATTCTAAAGAATTCTCCTTCCTATGCTTTTTCAAAAAAAAAAAAACCTAAATTTTATCCCTATTTCTTCTAGCACCAATTTTGGGATGTGACACTATATTTAATTTGGTTAAATTAATTAGACTTTAAAAGTAAGTATTAGGGACGTCAACTGGGCAGGGTGGGTGCAGGGGGTGCTCCCTACGCATTAATCCCCCCACCACTCATGTGGGTCCCCAGACCCACCTAATCCTCGATATACTCACCCTGTGACCCACTTCATATAATATATTTATAAGTATTAGTTAAATAAATATACACTAATTTTTTTATGAAAAAAAAGTATGAAATACTTGTCCTCCGAACTCCCACCACATATGTGACATTATTCTAACTATCACCATTGAAAAAAAAATTCGTCACAACCCTTTAATAACTTCAACACGAGTTTAAAAAATTCAGAAAATAAAATCCTTACATAATATCCAAATACAAACAATGTCTCAAATACATCATAAATGTCTTCAAATGCAACACAAGTGCAAAAATTCTAAAAATCAATCAATACATGTCACTCCCGTTGCTTCTGTATCACATTCATCTTCTAATTCTTCTATCAATTGTGAGTATTGTATCTCTTTAACTTCTCCTGAACCGGTATATGTAAGCTTCTTTATAAGTAACTTGCACTTCTATTTGACAAATAGATTCAATGTAAAAAAATGATATGTTACTATTTTATAAATAAATTCAAAATAAAAAATATCATAAACTACCTATAAATCAGCCCAAATCCAATTTTGAGCACACATCAAAGCCTCCACAGTTTCTAGTAGAAGTCGACTATGATAAGGATCAAGTACTTGACCACTAGTGCTGAAAGAAAACTCCGAAGGGACAGTAGAAACATGAATGCTTATAATATCCCTAGCTATTTGTTAAAGAATGGGATATGTGTTTCCATTTTTCTTCTACCAGGTGAGGATATCAAAATCATCACACAGTGGTACATTAAAAGCTTCCAAGTATTTTTCCAAATCTGATTTTTCATAAATCTAACTCTTATCTTACTCCATAAATTGTGCAAATTCTTGCATATACGCATCTCCTCCAATGTTACCAATATCACTAGGTGCTTGAGAACTAGTAGCTTGAACCCTACCATTCTTAGACCCATAATCATCCACCAACTGGTGAAGAAACGTACTAATTCTACTAACCTCCCTCTATGCTTCATCATGATCAAATATTTTTTTAAAAAATAAAAGCGGATAAGGGCCTTTTTGTATCTTGGATGAAGTATTGTCGCCACACCCATTAGACCATTAACACCAATCCAGTACTTGCTGTATTTTTTTAACATTACTTGTGCCATTTTCCTTATATAATCATAAGGAGACGAAAGCCAATTAGATATAGCAAGTCTAAGAGTACAATTTTTTGGGAAAATAAATATTGACAGTGGGAAATCTTGAAGCAGAGAAGTCAATGGTGGTAGTACTAAACGCTTCCAATCTTTCACATACTTTCTCCAATTTTTCCCAATCTTCATTGTTTTGTGGGTTATTATAAAGATTATCTCAGCCACTCAAAACAAAAAAACACTTCTCTATACTTCATAGAAACTGTAAGCATTTCAAAAGTAGAATTCCACTGGTCTTGCAATGAAGTGCCAATTTTTATTTTTTTTTTGTATTTAGGAACTAATTGCCTAGCTACTTGTTCAAACTTTTGGATCCTTTTATCAAAAGCAGTCCAAAACACAACAATATCTCTAATTCTTTGGACACCATCAACTATAACATGACTTAACCTATCTTGAACAATTAGATTTAATATATGAGCACAACAACACATATGAAAAAACTGACCATGCAAAAGAAGGGAACCATAAGGAAACTCTCCACACAAAATATCCATGATTTCATCATTAGTCATACAATTGTCCACAATGATAGTAGACAATCTAAGATCAAGATTCCAAGATTGAATGTATTTTTTCAAAGTGTTAGCAAGTACTTCAACGGTGTGAGGGGTTGGGTCATAACAAAACTTACCATATGCAATAAATAAAAGGTTACTAAACCAGCTAAAAAAGATCCATCCCTAAAATATTTAAAAAGAATGCAATACCTTATGATTCGACTTTGTAGTCTCCAAGCATTATCAATAAGATGTGCAGTGACAGCCATGTAGCCTTTTTTTTGGTTATTTGTGCTCCACATGTTAGTAGTTAAGGCAACCTGACTCTATGCTTTTCTCAACAATGTATTGATATTCTCCTTTTTAGAAACATATCTTTGCATGATGTCTTTCTTAGTTGTATTGTGACTCGGTACTTTGAACCCTGATTGACGTGTCTTAGAATACTTTCTAAAACCATAGTGCTCAACCATGCTAATGGGGTACTCATGCAAAATAATCATTTCTGCCAAGTCTCTTCTCTCATCCTCTTGGTGGAACTCATATGGTGCCAAGGTCAATGTGTCACTTTTCTCAATAGGATTAGCCTTTACACAAAACAATCTAGTTTGTCATATATCTTGACATATTCTTTTTGGACAATTTTTAGATGATCTTTCAAGTGAGTTGTTCCAGCTCTTCTTCCACCAGTAAGAAGCTTGGAACAATGCTTGCACTCGGCTTTTATGGCATCACCAACTAATTTTCTTGTGAAATCAGTCCAAACTGATGATGTATGTCTTCTTGTTAAAGGTAGAATAGAAGGATCCTTTAAACCACTATCTACTGGGCTTTCGTCATCATCCAATGAAAGCGAAGTACAACTCGCTGAAATCAATGGTTTTGAGGGGGTAGGAACATTAGCATCTGGACTGGCCATTTCCCTGAAACATTTACAAAGCCATAAAAGTATATTGTCAACTAAACTAAAGTGTTAGTAACAAAAGGCTTAGTATTCATTCTAGCATGAGTGTTGCATTCTCAAGTTCAAGGTCACTAAATAAAGCATATATATTCACTCATTCTAGTTAATATTCTACTTCAAATTTAATGGAAACCAAATTACCTAAAAGCCAAAAACGGTATCTAATTTTTTTTCTTCCACTAGTCTTTATATATTTGGCAAGAACTCTAGTACTTTTTTTTGGTGAGAAATAATCAGATAAAATAAGTTTGGTTAGAAGTCTAATTTTTTTTATCTAATAAACCAACGTGTTTATCTAACATCGAACAAAACATCACTCAATTGAACAAAACAAAACAAGAACTAATATAGAAAAAAAAAAGAACAAAACAAAACAAAAAAATTTAATGTAATGATCCACACAACAATTCAAAACTAATATAATGACTCAGCTCAGAAAATATATAAAATAACAAAAAAAAAAACTAATGTAATAACTCATTCCTTTTTCTTCTATATACTCATTACTCCACAAAGCCACTTATAATTTGTAAGCTCGTTTGCTATTATTAATTGGAGTATGGATAATGAGTAACCTTTTCTATATTGCTGACAAAGTTTCATGTTTTGAACTCATCAAAGGCTCTGGTTTTTTCCTACACTAGCTTTTCATGTTCTGGATAGAATTAAATACAGCTTGTAATTTTTTGTCAGTGACCTATGAAAACGAGATTGTAATTGAATAAAATAAGAATAGAAAATCAGTAAAACTAAACAGCTAACATTCAATTACTAAAGAAAGCATACCAGATTATGATGATTCCCACAAAGAGCGTGAGAGAGATAAAGTTAGAGGAGAATAGGAGCTTGTGGCGTGGAAGCAAGAACTTGCAATGTGGAGTTAATTTCTTAATTTCTATGAAGCTGCAAGTAGTCAAAACAAAAAATCACTCAACTGAACAAAAAAAAAACAAGTACAAAATGAGATTACAATGGAACAAAACAAGAACAAAATTAAAAAACCCAACAACTAACATTCAATTACTATAGAAAACATATTGAATAGATCTGCTAGAGATGAATCCCATAAAGAGAGAGAGACTATGAGAGAGAGAATAGGAGGAGAATAGAACCGTAGGAGATAAAGGAGATGATAAAGCCACTACAGGAAAACAGACTTTTTGCGGCTTTTTTTTTGAAGCGCCGCTAAAACTATTAGCGGCGAGTGCTGCAAAAAAAGGCCGCTATAGACAACGCCACTAAATATTACAGCGTTTATATGAAAAAAACGCCGCTAAAGACCAGGACTTTTAGCGCATGTTTTTATAAAAGCGCCGCTAAAAAACCTGGTCTTTAGCGGCACTTTTATAGAAAACGCCGCTAAAAGTCTTAGTCTTTAGCGGCACTTTTATAGAAAATGTCGCTAAAAGTCCTGGTCTTTAGCGGCGCTTCTGTAAAAAACGCGCTAAAAGTCCTGGTCTTTAGCGGCGTTTTATAATAAAACGCCGCTAATTTGGGCAGATTTGCAACATACAATTTTCACCAATATCCCACCCTTCCTGCATAAAATCCAACCAAAAACAGCAAATATAGCATGAAACCCAACCAAAAACAGCAAATACAGCATGAAATCCAACCAAAAATAGAAAATCTAAATGATACCAAATTATACGAAAGATATATGATATAAATTATAAATGAAGTATAATTCAGAAATTTCTTACAATAAAGTTAAAAGTTACAATAAAATAAATGTCTAAGATGGCGGCATTTGCGACTGCTTGAACATCTTCATCATAGTCCAAGTCAGTAATGGAGTTCATCATACTTTCTCGCTCTCGCTCTGCTTCCTCATTGTTCCTCGCTCACCAAAAACACACGATATGCAGACAGATTAAATGGCGACTTTAGTTGAACCAATAGTTGCAAGAGGAGCGAAGCGAAGAATCGATTAATTGCAGCAGAGGGCTACCGACAATTCCACATGTCAGAATATATACAAGAATAAAAATAATATAGAAGATCTATACTACATATATATAATCAAATGAAATTCATCTAGAATTTGATGGGGCATTAACAGAAGGGCAATAAAAAATAAAATAAAGAGGCCCTCAATATTATATTATTTGATGCAGTATAGTATAGTTTTAGATTATAGAAAATTATGACAAATGTTCCATCATTTGTAATGAAACAAAGCCATAACCACAAAAGGACTTCAAAATAATAGCAGGTATAAACTGCAAAACCTAAAACCACTAGCAAACTCTAAAATGAAACACTCAACTGGGAGAAGCTTAGAAATTGTAAAATCGAAGAAAGAAAACTTTGTACTGCAGCAGATGACAGTAACACGAAGTCAAGAATTTAACAGACATAAGTGCAGAGGGACCTTATCATCCACTGATGGGTGGAGGAATTATGATTTTATCCTCCATTTTAGCATAAAACAGTGGCAATCAAGGCTTTTAATCCATTCCTGTGAGCATGTCAGCTCCACAAATGACCCCTAAGCCAACCAATGCAATGTCTAGCCTCTAAAAGTAATCTATTCCTAAGGCTTATCGCCAAAAAAAGAAAACCACAGTTGCCATATGGTTGAAGTTTCCACTATGATATTCTAATCGTGAAAATGACTTCTTTTCCCCTTCTGTTTTATTTGACACTTTCAATCACTGAACTCTGATAACTAAATAAGAGTTTGAACTCCAAACCCGACATTCTATCATTAGAACACACAGCTATTGGGTTCTAACCATGAAAATAAATTATATGCAGAAATAGTTATAGCAAGCAAGCAAAGATTCGAACAAAAGTAAAAAAATTAGAAATGGATTACACGATGAACAACGTTTTGCCGAAGGCGCAAATATTTGGTCAAGTTCAAATGGCAAAGCAGGCAGAAAATAGAGAAATATGACATCAAATGGTGTCCATTTTTCCGGCACATAAATCAATTCCCCTTGCCAACACTTAACCTCATCGTATTTCTCCTTAATCCCAGCTAAGAAAAATATAGAATCATGGACTACAAGCAACAATTGGGTAGTTGATGATTCAACTAAATGATCCACAAATCCTTCCAAACCGACCGAAACTAGAACCCTTGACGACTCTGATATTTCTCCGGCAGATGTAATGCGGTCGATATTTCGTTTAGCTTGCTCGGAATTTAACTCTTCCAAATCAAGAAATGACCAATATTTTTCATTAAAATCTTCGATATTGATAACCGACACCGTCCCCTCGCTTGAAGCATTAAAAGCCCCTGCTAATGACCGATGACTGCATAGTGACTTACAAGGAAAACTGGATTGAAATGAAAGGCGAAAATCGGTGCTAACATATGGACGAAGATCGGTGGGGGAAACCGATTTGGGGGATTTTGGTTTGGGGATTTTGGGAAACCGATATAGGGAAATTTTGGGGACTTAGAAAATTTAGGGTTTGAGGAAATAAAAATCGGGGTTATAGGGATAGTGAACTTAGTTTTTTAGCAGAGAAAAATCGACACCATTTTGTGTATGAAATTTTGCGGCGTTTTTTAATAAAACGCCAGTATAGCTTATTTTTTGCGGCGTTTTTACTAAAAACGCCACTATAGCTCCATTTTTTGTAAAAAACGCCACAATTACACAATTTTAATTTTTTTTCCATTTTTAACCTATATTTTTCTATGTTTTTTCTTTCAAAATTTTTGTGCTGAGATTTTCATTTTTTTGAATTTTTATTTTTATTATATTTTGAGTATTGAACTTTTTAACTAAAATATTAAATATTAATTTTTTAATTTTTTAATTTTTTATTATTAAATTTTAAAAATTTAATTACCAATATCAACTCTTTTAGGAATTTCTTTTTTCTTTCTTTTTACATTAACATTATTCTTTTAAGTATGGTCTGCATTAGTTGTTTAGATTTTTATATAAATGGCATTTAATTATATGTATACACCTAAATTTTGATATAGATACATCTCAGAATTATATATGAATTTTGGTTTAATGTGTAATTCTAGATGCGAAATTCTAATTGTGGTTTAAATGTATAGTTGAAACTTTAATTTTGATTTAATCATACACATTATTTTAAAATATAAATACATCAATATATTTTTATATTGAATAAATATAAATTTTTATGTATGCAATATATAAATAAAAAATGATGTTAATTATATCAATAATTGTATTAATATTTTACAAGATCTGGATCAAATTAAAGTTCATGTATACAATTGCACACTAAACCATTGTTCATGTATGCTTTTGGGATTTAACCCATTTTGATATATATTTTTTAAAATAATAATTTATATTTATCTTATTTTGATTTATATTCTAAAAAATCTAAGATTAATCCCTAAATCATAAACCCTAGACCCTAAATATTATACCCTAAACCACAAACCCCAAACCATAAATCCTAGACCATAAAACTCGAATCCTAAACTCTAAACCGCAAACCTTAAACCATAATCCGAGACCAAATTTTTGGGAATTCATGTGGCCAATGTTAGTGTAGTACAAAACATATATTTTATATTCTTATATTAAATAATATAGGTGTAGTACAAAATGGCATGAACCTCAGTAAATTCCAAATGTTTTTCAGTTTTCAAACAGTATCCTTAAACCTTAAACCCCAAACCCAAATTATAAAACCCTAAACCCTAAATCCTAAACTATAAAACATAAACCCTTAACCCAAAATAATAAACATTATATCATAAACCCTAAAACTCTAAACCATAGACATTAAACCTTAAATTCTAAACCCTAAACCCTAAAATAAAATATTTTTTTTGCGGCGTTTTTTAAAAAAAAACGCCACTAAAGCTAAAAAAATAAACGACGTTTTTTGCTCAAAATTTTGTGGCGTTTTTATAAAAACGCCGCTAATGCTCAGATCTATAGCGGCGTTTTTATGAAAGCGCCGCTAATGCTCAGATATATAGCGGCGTTTTTAAGGAAGCGCCGCTAATGCTCAGATCTATAGCGGCGTTTTTACGAAAGCGCTGCTAATGCTCAGATCTATAGGGGCGTTTTTACGAAAGCGCTGCTAATGCTCAGATCTATAGCGGCGTTTAGGCAAAAAACGCCGCTATTGCTCCTTTTTAGCGGCGTTTGGTCCAAAAACGCCGCTATTGCTCAACTTTTTGCAACGCCGCTAATGTATAATATTTGCGGCGTTTTTTATTAAAACGCCATTAAAAACGCCGCTAAAAGTCTGTTTTGGTGTAGTGAGCAGGAGCTTCAAGTTTGCAAGTTGCGACGTGGAGCAATGGTGAGTAATTTTAGGGTTTTCATGTAAAACAGAGAAAGTGAGAAACTGAAGGAGTGAGGTGTGTTAAAATTGGGTGAGAAACTGTGGAGTGCTCTCCTTTTTTTTAAAAAAAAATAGCAGTGAATATGAGTTGAGTACTGTTATCAAAATTAAATTTTTATAAATGTTTATTTTTTAAATATGCTTATTATATTATGCAGGACCGGTAGGGATGATACGGGGCGGGTGGGGATGAGGTAGGTACAAGGTCATACCCACGCCTGCCCCACTACCCACGGCGGGTCTAATTTTTGTCCTCATCCTCGTCCTACCACCCGTGAAATCTATACTCATCCCCGCCTAATTGGGTGCAAAGTGGAGCAGGACCCCGCAAAACCCGCCCCACTAACGCCCCTAATAACGATATAATAGATATAACCTACACAATATCACTTTTAACATATAAGTATATATAATCATAATACGATAAAGTTTATAAAACTTACATAAAAATATATTTTACTTATATTTTTTTTAATTTAGAATCGTAAATATTTTTTAAGATGTGAGTTAAAATCCTAAATTTAGCAAATTAATGTATGTTGGACAAGAAAATAGTTAATACCTCATTTAAAATTTTTGTGTTTAATAGTTAAATAATTAATTCTTTTTATGCATTTAAAATTTAAAATTAATTTAAATAAGGTTTATAAATATGAACTGATATTCAGGTTTAATTTGAGCAAATACGAATGGTGAAAATACCACATGCAAAGGTTTGAACCTAACCTGGTCAAGTTTAAGTAGATTTCTCATTATTTTTTTGTAATTTATTTATAAATAGTTATTTGATACACTAACGATGAAAATTTTTTATTTCAAAAGCAAATTCGAGATCTTTCCACATTACCCTTTATTTATTTTATATTTAATTAAATTCATTGCATTTTAAATATTGTTTTCAATTGTGAGGTTTAATATAGAGAGAGTAAAAAAAGATAAAATTAGACAGTATGATATTTTGGAATTTAAACATATATGTTTATAATACAACAAATTTTATATCAATTATATAAAAAGTATAATTTATAAAATAAATTCATATTTTTTGAAGAAGAAAATAATTATTACTTAATATGAAATTTATTAGGTAATTTATAAAATTAAAATGAACAATAACAAATAATTAAAAATAAATAAAAGTCTAACCATGCATTGCGTGGTCACATTCATAATATATATAAAAATATGAGCAGAGAGATTGTTGTATCGACAAAATACTCTATTTTGTCCTTTATATTACTAAATTGACATAAAAATTAATATTTTGTCCTCTAAATTTTGGGTTAATTATGGCATGCATGGTAGTTAAGTTTGATTAGGGTAATAAACTTTGAAACATGAAATTTGGTTCTAAATCAAAACCCAATTAGTATTACTTTTCCGCTGCATTACATTTGAAAAATAATAACAGTTTTTGCAAGAAATTGTATCTTTTGGAAATATACTAAGTTTTTTTGTATGAAGGTAAGAAAATATTTTGAAAAAAAGAGAGATTATTTTATAAACTCCGATAGATTTATCGGACTATTTCGGTGGCTTATGTAACTTTCAGAATCCGATCGTAGCATTTAGGTCAAGTTTAAGAGGTTGCAATTGTGATTGTGTGACTTTTATATTAGGTGATGAATTTTTTTAACAAACATAACTATTGCAGTAATTAAAAAGATATTTCACATTTGATGATGAAGAGGTTTAGTATAAATATAAGAATCCATATAGTTTAAGCCTTTAAATAATTCAAAATTGAAACGATGTAGAAAATAACTTCAACATTATTTAGATGATAATAAGCCAACTATAACACATATTACAGCAAACAACAAACTCAAAATAAACAAATAAATGGGGTAAAATAGATTTTATTCTGATGGGTGCAATATCCTTGAAGTTTTGCAGGAGAGTTTAAATGTTAAACCTGAGTTATTCAAGTTCTCTTGAATAAGTTTTTCCAAACGTTCAACCATGGAAGGTGTGAGATGATTGCTCCAATCTCCCACTTCTCCTTTTCTAAAAAAATCTGTGTTTGGAATTCCAGAAGCGTGTAAGCCCTTCTTGTTCACTTCCAATTCTTTTAAGTTCTCAAAGCTACACATTTTCACTATTTCTGGAACAACTCCTTGTTTCTCTTCATCCTCTGTGAAAGGAACTCCTAAAAACATAGCTAAATTTTTTAGATGAGAATTGGTATCTTCCATAAGATCTTCATATTTTAAAAACAATATTTTGTTGGGATTTTCTCGGCTTGCCTTCCAATATCCCAATACATGCTCAAAAAAGGGTCCAAATGCATAAATTCCATGGTAGAACTTGTCAAAAGCTTCATCTGGTGATAGTGGCCTTAGGTTGTTGTCTCGAAGCTTGGTACTGAAAAGCCAAAGCGAAATGAACATATCCAAGGGGTTCCTACATATGTAAACAATCTTAGAGTTGGAATCTGTAATGGAAGTAGGCAAAGAAGCATAAGGAACGTGGGTGGCAAAAAGCCTAGGCTCATAAGCACAAGCGTTTTGGAGATCAGGAAAAGGGTTGTTCAAGTAAAGATCATACTCTAAGAAACGAACCAGTTGGTGAGGACTAGAGGAAAGCAAGGGGTTCTCATCCCTTGCAAAGTGAGAGCGGTATAAAGTGATGTAAGCCAAGGCCTTAAGCCAAGTAGTGCCACATTTGGGGAAAGTGGCAAGGATAACATCAGAAGCAAATGCTTGGAAATTTTTTTGGAAAGAAATGAAAGATTTTAAAACAAGAGCTGGGCACCAAAACCCTTGATAGAAATAAAGATGGGATCCAATCCAACCATCTTCTTTAGGGAGGGCTTTCACCAGTTCTTGGAATTCATTATCCCATGACTTCTCCATTTTTTGGGTTAGCGAAAACATTTCTGCTGTATTCATGACGAAACCAGTAGCCAATCGAGAATGGGGAAAAGAAAGCACTCGAAACTAGTTTTCTAGAAAATTTATAGTAGATTTAATTAAAACTGCTAAAAAATATTTCCATTATATTAACACTGATAAAATATGATAAAATATTTAATTACCCTTTTATATTCATCTTGAAATATTCTTCATTCTAATTTAAAATATTACTTTTATTATATAACAACTAATTATAAATTTTATGGGCCACATTGTAGGTAAAGAAAATTTCAAAGCAATTATAAAACTTCACGTGTTAGGCCAGAATTACTGAGTGTCAGTCAAAATAATGACATCTTATAAAATGTCATAATTATTTTTCTCCAATTAACTATTAGATAACTTATTAAATTAACTAAATGATAATATTAAGCAATTATTTTATCTTTAATTAATTTAATATGGGATAAGTTTAATTGTTTTATCAAATTAATTAGTTTACTTATATGCTTTTTTTTGGTAATTTTGGGTTGAGTGATTATTAGATAATTAGATTTGAGTTTGTTGGAAAGATTGAATTTTTAAAAACTTCGAGGCATATTCTCGATTGGTAAAAGTAGAGAGTTGAATCATAAAATTATAGTTTTATATTCTACTCCATGAGACCTTTACAACGGTATATCGTATATATGCTCAAAATGGTTGAGTGATAAATGAGAAATTGATGCTCAAAGTAAGCTACTTGTGCATATTTGTTGAGGAAAAGAAAAGCTTAGATCCCACATTGGTTAAAAACTAAGTGCGAGATGTGTATATATATGAGAACCTACTTAAAAATGATTGAATGATTAAACTTGAAACTTAGCCTAGTGTGTAGGAGGGTGCAAATCCAAACCCATTGAGGTTAAGACGCACATCCACGATGTGGATGATGTGAAATGTTGGGCCCAAAATGGGCTTGTAGATATTTTAGCCCAGTACAAAATTTATTTTTCTCAACAAATATACAAAATCTGATTTAAAAGGACATATATACTGATTTTATTTGATTCCAATCAATTTGATTTGATTTTATTCAAATTGATTTTGAGGCCCCTTTAATGCAGATTTTGTATCTTTATTCATGAAAATTTCCAAAATTCCTCCATATTGAATGCCTATAAAAGCCTAAAGAATTCTTCAGAATTTTTTACACACACTCACACCGAGTTTATTTTGCTCTCCAAAATTCTTCTATTTTTCCTCTCCAAAAGATTATTTTGAAGAACAGGGAGTATCTCATTCCAGATTAAGACATCATTATGGGTTAAGACAGAAAATCGTTTGGCATTCTGGAATGAATGAATGGAAAAACTGGTTAAGGAGTCGTTATCAATACGATTTATTTCAGAATAGATGGCTAAAATTAGTACCAGGACAATGGCGAAATAGAGTCAATCAACACTATCTGGCTCAAAATAAAGATTTAACAAAATGGGATTCAGATGAAAAAGAAAGATTAATTCATTACGAAAAAAAATTATTTTCAAGCGAACTCATTACTGACTCAAGAATATAAGCTGAATCAAGAACAAAAATATAAAAAATATAATTTTAAAAAACACTATGCATATGATTTTTTATCATATAAATCTATTGATTTTTTATCATATCATCTCATGGCTATTGAGAACGAATCAAATCAGATGGTTCTATTTCTCAATCTTTCTGACTTGCTCCTACGGAACCAAGGTCGAAAAGATTGAGAAAAATCAGTCATTCACAACCACTGATGAAGGATTCCTCGAAAAGTTAAGGATTAGTAATCCGTTTTAGAAATCGAATGGGTTCGATCTTATACATACGCGAGGAAGGTAATCAAAAAAAAAAAAAGAAGATAAGTTCTTCTTTACTTTTATCACTTAGGAGCCGTGCGAGATGAAAGTCTCATGCACGGTTTTGAATGAGAGAAAGAAGTGAGGAATCCTCTTTTCGACTCTTCCAACGTTTCGGTAATAGAAGAAGGCAATATTTGTTTGTTGATCCCTGCAGAGGTGCTACTGCTTCGATCATCTTATTGTTGTATCCTGGGAGACAGTCGACCAACGTTTCTCCAAGTACTATAGGAGCAGTCGAATCTGTCTTAAGGAAATTTGTGTAAAGCAGGCCACAACATCTAGTAAAACTCGATTCTTTTATACAATTTCTGGTTTTCATAATCTTATTTATTGGTTTTTCGTATCTGATATTTTAAATATAAATTATGTAATTTATTTTATTTTATATAAATATTTGTTTATTTATATTTATATTTGTTTGCTAACGTGTTTTGTCCAACAATCTTAAGACAGACTTTTTATTATTTTGTAATTCTCTAATCCGAGACGAACGAGACACCAAGGCGAAAGAAAGAAAAAAATTGTATTTTATTTGAAAATTTACATGCATAACAAGTACAATTATATTGATAAATTTAACGGTGAGATTGTTAAAATATTATTCATATAAATAATTACGAAAATGTGTAAAACTACTTTAATTCTTACATTGTGTAAATGGATTCATCCACATTCAAATTTATAGATAAACAATATACTATTATTCATAGTTTTGTCTTACATGCCCTTTATTAGATTATTTAAATCACCCAAGTACGTATCTTAATATATGTCAAGTTATTCCGACAAATCAGTTACTTAATCTAGAATTCGTTTGTTTAAAAATAATAATATTTAGCAAAGTGTTTGGTAGCAATAAGGCACATTGCATTTTTAAAAGAAGAAATAAGTTCGAACTTTGGAGACGACATTATTGGAGGGACAACTACGAACCTAAACAAAAAAAAATACATGGAGAATACAAAAAAAATATTTATGAGATTAGGGTGTTAGAACCGAAAAATAAGTATGAAATAAAGCTTAATAAATCAAAATCTGCCATGTTAAATCATCAAGAATAAATCAAGAACAAAACTAGATGCGGGGGCGTACTTGAATTCATCGATTTCTTGAAATCTATGGATCTTGCAGTTTTGATATTCCAAATTAACACACAAGTAATCTAGAGAAGGTAACTCTCTCTCTTTCTAAAGATGAGATATTAGAAAAGTTACCTATGTGTAATTTGGAGACCATAACCCTAATATATAACTTTGGCACATTAGCCCTAATTTCTAGTCAGCCTATCATCAATTAGAAATCAATTACTAGAGTATCTACACATATTTGACTCATACTTTATTTAATAATTAAAGCCCAATAAACCTTAACCAAATTAGATCACTTTTAATTTGGGTCAACCTATTATGATAGTAAACAATAACATGTAATTTCCCTTATTATATATGTGATGTTCATATTTTCCAACAATCTCCCACTTGGATCACATATATTAATTACTCTATAATTACATGTCATTATATAACCTTATGACCTCAAAACTTTACTATCATATCCAAAAAGGTATTTCAAACAATCTTGTCCATTAATTATGTTAACATAGAACCAAGGCGACTTTATTACATATATATCATAATTAAATCCATCCTTGATCACGTATATTAACACAACCGAATAACATAGATCAAATATGGATGTGTAGCATGGAAATTACATGCAATATGATCCAAACATGTCTATTTCCAACTGGTCCTCCTAAACCTTAGTGAGACCAAACTTTACCAAAATCAGAGTGTGAATGAACCAAATAAACTTTATTTCTGCAGAAAATAAACTTAATATCCGTAAACTGAAATAACTGAAAATGTATCTATAACATAAAAGAATTAAAAGTAAAAACTCCCACTAAAACCAAATATCCTTAATGACATTACACCCATATAAGCAGTGTGCTCATGAAAAACCTTGGGTGTAGTCCCTTAGTAAGCGGATTCGCAATCATGGAGTTTGTCCTAATATGTTTTATAGGCACCTAACCACTTTTGTAACAGTCTAATTTTCAGTGGTGTCGGAAATAGTGGTTCGAGACCACTAAATCCGATGAGAGAGTTTGAAAATTATATTATTTATTATTTACGAGTCAAGTGAGATTTTAGATATATTTTTTGATTTGGTGGTTTGTGTTTTAGAAGAATTTATTAGAAAAAGTGGTTTTGAAAACGAGGTATCGAGGCCTCAATTTTATAAATCGAGTCGTAAATATTTTTATAAATATTTACGGAGTGTTATTAAGTTAGTATTAAAGTTTCGTTAGAAAATTTTAACATTTTGATAGTTAATTAATTAAAAAGGACTAAATTGAAAAAGGTACAAAAGTTGCTAATTAAAGAAATAGTGATTAAATAGCTTAAATAGTAAATAAGGGAGGACCAAAAAGGCAATTAAACACTGATTAGAAGGCTGAAACGTCATGTGTAGAGAAAAATCTTGAAATTGGATGAATTAGGGGCAAAATGGTCATTTGGGAATTAAGGTAAAAATACAAAATAATGACTAAGTTGAAAATCTAGACATTTCATCATCAATCTTCAGCCAAAAACACCATAGAAGAGTCCCTCTAAGCTGGTTTTTCATATTTTTGCTACAAGTGAGTTCAATTATTGCCTTTTTCTTATAATTTTTGTGTTTTTAAGACTTTTACAATTAGGTCCAACTATCTATTTCATTAGTTTTTTATTTTATGGGTAATTTTGAAAGTTACCATTGATTATTAATGGGTTTTTATGATGAATTAACATGGAATTGAAGCTTTAATTTTGTTAGGTGATGATTTTATGAAGTGATTTTAATAGAAATTGATTTTTAGGACTAAATTGTGAAAAGGTTAAGAATTAGGGTTTGGTACTGAAATTATGAATATCAAAGGCTGTATAATAGCCTAAAATAATTAGATAAAGTGTTAATTTAGAAAAATTAGCTCAATTGATGGGTTAATTGATCAGGGACTAGATTGTAAAAACTGTAAAAGTTGGGGTAAATGCGTAATTTTAAAAATTGAAGGGCATAAATTGTGAAGTAAATTAGAATTGAATTAGATGATGATGGATGAATAATTTTATATTATAGATCAAGAACCCGAAGACAAACGTGAAAAAGGGAAATTAACAGAATAGTCCCTGAATTACTACAACTTCTACAATCTACCCCAGGTAAGTTCATATGGTTGAACTTTCATGATTAATTTTTAATATAGGAATGATATAATGTATTATTTCATATTTTTGTTATTGAATTATAATTGTTGTAAAAATAAGAAAATTGAATTGAAAGTTTAAATTAAGTGGAACGCAGGATTGAGTACGATCGTTAAGTGACACAAGATGAATTGACGGATAAGACCATGGTTGGACCATGGCAACATTTAAATGTAAGACCATAGCTAGGCTATGGCATTTTAGTGAAAAGACCATAACTGAGTTATGGCACCGTGAACGTAAGACCATGGTTGGACCATGGCAGTATATATATGTGTGTGTAAGACCATAGCTGGGCTATGGCATCCTGATGATAAGACCATAACTGGGTTATGGCACTACGAGTGTAAGACCATGGCAGGGCCATTGCAATATATGTGTAAGACCATAGTTGGACTATGGCATCAAGAAAACGATGTACTCAAATCCGTAAGACGTTCTCTAATTTGACAAAGATTGGTAAGTGTCATATGGGATTAATGTGATAGAATTTAAGAAGTTATTGATATTGAGCTCAATCAAGTGAATTCATCATTTGAAATTGTGAATGGCAGGAAATGTTAGTGACATGCTTGTTTAATGATTTATTATAGTATGTTCGGTAAGGTTTATGTTAAAGCCTATGAACTTACTAAGCTTCATTAAGCTTACTCGTGTTGTTTAATGATTCTTGTAGATTAACGTGAGATCGGAGGATCGGATCGACACATCAAGCCACACTATCCAGTTGAATCCGGTAGTTTTGCAATGTAAATTTTGGTTTATATGGCATATATAGGGTTGGCTCAACAATGAAATAGATTGAATTATAGTTATAAATCTTAAATGTTTGATTATAAGTAGATAGTAATAGTACTTGATAAATTTATGTATGGAGTTAAATAGGTAAGTATAAGTAAATGAAGTGTTGGTGATGTTATGCCATATTAAGAATGTGTTTTGGCTTGTTTTGGCTGTTTGGTTGAGATATATTGGTATATGAGAGTGTTGTGTGCAGGTTGATGTCTAAAAAGGGTGAGAAAAGTGGCCTTAAAATGACCTATTTTCATCCACACGAGCAAAGACACGGGCGTGTGTCTCAGCCATGTGTGACATACGGCCATGCACATGGGCGTGTAGTCTGGCCGTGTGTCCCCTGCACTTTGAAATTTCAAAACAGAATACCCAGGTTTTAGCACACAGCCTAGCACACGGGCGTGTGACTTGGCCATGTGACCCCTGCACTTTGCACGTGGCCTAGCACACGGACGTGTGGTTGGCCGTGTGGTACAAGTCAGAGAGTTACACGGGTAAGAACATGAGCTGGGACACGGCCATGTGTCTTACATCGAATGCCCACATGGCCTAAGACACGGGTGTGTCTCCTGGCCGTGTCAGCCACACAGGCGTGTGTCCCCTATTTCTAAGAAAAATTTTGACATTTAGTGAAAAATTCTTGAAGCCTCTGGTTGAGTCCCGATTTACTTCTAACGTTTATTTTAGGCTTCGAGGGCCCATATAAGGGACCATATGAGTGTTATATGAATAAATCATGATATGTGTATTAACGATTATGAAATGTTCATATTTAATTTGTAAAGTCTGATAATGCTCTGTAACCCTGTTCTGGCAACAGACATGGGTTAGGGATATTACATTTATTAGTATCAGAGCTTCAGTTTAGCCGATTCTCAGAACGAATGTAATGTGTAAAGTGTCTAGAAATACATGCCATATAAATCTGTGATAGTATGATATGTATGATCCGATCTAACCCTTGTTTTTCTTATAGATTGTAAAGATGTCAGATAGATATGAACATGCTGAACATGATGAAGCTAATAGTATAGTACAGACATCTGAATAGGGGACAAGTAGTAACGTTCCAATTTCTCTGATACAAGAACAAGAACTTAAAAATATGTTTTTTGGATTTATGAACCAATGGTTTAATGAATTTATGCAAGAGAGAAATCAGGCTCAACAACCTCCTCCCCCTAGTGTACCACCTGTAGAGCCTCTGGTTGCTCCTCCACCTCCTCCGGTGACTGAATCTAATAAATGTACTCCAATAAAAAAAATTAGAAAATGTGGGGCTGAAGAATTTCGAGGTAGGTCAAATGATGATCCTGTTAAAGCTGAGTATTGGCTTAAGAACACAATAAGAGTTTTTGAGGAACTAGCTTGTTCTCCCGAAGATTATTTAAGATGTGCTGTGTCATTACTGAAAGAAGAAGCTTATAATTGGTGGACGACTATAGTGGAAGTGGTACCGAAAGAGAAAATCACTTGGGAGTTCTTTCAGAATGAATTTAAAAAGAAATACGTCAGCAAGAGGTATTTAGATAAAAAGAAGATGGAATTTCTTGAATTGCGACAAGGAAACTGATCGGTAGCTGAATAGGATAAGGAATTTGTATACCTCAGCAGATATGCCCAAGAAATTGTATCAACCGAAGAAGAAATGTGTATTCAGTTTGAAGAAGGGCTGAATGATGAAATCAGAATGATGATTGGAGGTACAAAAATACGGAAATTCGTTGTTCTGTCAGATCGTGCTCAGAAATTAGAAGAGATTTATAAAAAAAATACAACGGGATAGAAGAAATAAAGAATCTTACAAAAGAAACTCATCCAAATCATTTTCAGCAATTTTGGCTAAAAAATTTAGAGATGATTTCAGTCGACCCACCTCAATGCCGGAACGATCAAGTAAAAAAAAGGTGACTCAATAAGATTTCAGAGTAAATATTAAACCTACAGCTAGTGTGGGAACTGTACAGAATGATCCCAAACATAGATGCAAATATTGTTGGAAAAGTCACTTTGGTGAATGTAGAGGCAAGATAGGAGCTTGTTACAAGTGTAGGGCTACTGATCATTTTATTCGAGACTGTCCTCAACTTTTAAAAGATGAGGGAGAAGAAAAAGATAAGCAATTAGCCACTACTCAAAAAAGTAGACGTTCAGGCCAGAGTAGTGCTGCTGGGACTGCTCGTTCAGGTATGAGAGATCCTGCTGCCCATTCAGAAAATAGGGGACTTGCATGTACTTATGCTATCCGAGCGAGAGAGGAAGCTTCAGCTCCAGACGTAATTGCTAGTACATTTTATCTTTTTGATGTTACTGTGTATACATTGATTGACCCTGGGTATATCCATTCATATGTTTGCACTGCATTAGCATCAGAAAAGAAATTGTCTGTTGAACCTACTGATTATGATGTTCAAGTCACTAATCCATTAGGCCAAAGTGTAATAGTTAATCTAGTGTGTCGTGATTGTCCATTAAAAATAAAAGGCTGTGAATTCCCTGCTGATTTGATGTTACTACCTTCTCGGGAATTTGATGTTATTCTGGGAATGGATTGGTTGACGAAGCATGATGCCATAGTAAATTGTAGAGAAAAATGGATTTATCTGAAATGTCAGACAGGAGAGATGATTACTGTTGAGGCTGCAAATCTGAAAGAAATTGTCAGAATTATTTCAGCTTTTTCAGCTATGAGATTGTTGCGTAAAGGTAATGCGACATTTCTAGCCTACATTCTGGATACCCGGGATTCTGAATCGAAGTTAGAACAGTTATTAGTTGTTAATGATTTTACTGATGTGTTTCCTAAGGAATTGCCGGGTTTACCACCAGATTGTGAAGTTGAGTTTGTGATTGATGTGATTCCAGAAACAGCTCTGATATCAGTAACACCGTATAGAATAGCACCAGCTGAACTAAAAGAATTAAAGACACAGTTGTAAGAGTTACTAGACAAAGGGTTTATCAGACCGAATATGTCTCCTTGGGGTGCACCTATCTAATTTGTAAAAAAGAAATACGGATCTTTGAGACTGTGTATAGACTACAGACAACTGAATAAGGTTACAATTAAAAACAAATATCCTTTGCCTCGTATTGACGATTTATTTGACCAATTGAAGGGTGCTGCAGTATTTTCGAAGATAGACATCAGATTCGGGTATTATCAGTTGAAAGTCAAAGAGTGTGATGTGCCGAAGACTGCTTTCAGAACTCGGTATGGTCATTATGAGTTTTTGGTAATGTCTTTTGGTTTGACCAATGCTCATGCTGCTTTTATGGATTTGATGAATCAGATTTTTCAACCTTATTTGGATAGATTTGTAGTTGTGTTTATTGATGATATACTAATCTATTCCAAGACAGAATCTGAACATGCACAACATTTGAGGATTGTGTTACAGACTTTGAAAGAAAAATAGTTGTATGCAAAGTTCAATAAATGTGAATTCTGGCTTCATGAGGTTGGATTTCTGGGTCATATTGTGTTAGTTAAAGGGATTCGAGTGAATCCGAGCAAAGTATCTGTAGTGGTGAATTGGAAAGTTCTGAAGAATATAACAGAAGTACAAAGTTTTCTGGGTTTGGCAGGATATTACCGCCGTTTTGTCAAGAATTTTTCGATGGTCGCTTTGCTGATGACTCGACTACTACAGAAAAATGTTAATTTTGTTTGGTCTGATGAGTGTCAGTAGAGTTTTGATCAGTTAAAAAAGATGTGACAGAGGCTCCAGTTTTGACTCAGCCAGAATCGGGTGTGTCGTATGTTGTATATAGTGATGCATCTCTAAATGGATTGGGTTGTGTCTTAATGCAGTCAGGAAAAGTAGTGGCTTATGCTTCTTGACAATTAAAATCGCATGAAAAGAATTATCCTACACATGATCTTGAGTTGGCTGCAATCATTTTTGCTTTGAAAATTTGGAGACACTACTTATACGGTGAGAAATGTTATGTGTACACAGATCATAAGAGTTGGAAATATTTTATGACTCAAAAAGAGCTGAAATTGAGATAGAGACGGTGGTTAGAGTTACTAAAAAATTATGATTTGGTTATTGACTATCACCCAAGAAAGGCTACTGTGGTGGCTAATGCACTTAGTCGAAAATCGTCTTTGTTTGCACTTCAAACAATGAATGCTCATTTGTCTCTTAATGAAGATGGTTCTGTAGTAGTAGAGTTGAAAGCAAAACCTGTGTTTTTTCAACGGATTCGGGAGTTGCAAGATGAGGACCCAAAATTAGTGTTAAAACGATAGATGGTTCGGGACAAGTTGAGTTCAGAGTATATCATTGATGAAAATGGTACATTGCGTTATCGCAATAGAATTTATGTTCCGAATAATTCAGACTTGAAAAATGATATTCTTTCTGAAGCCCACAGTAGTATGTATTCCATTCATCCGAGTAGTATAAAAATGTATTGTGATTTGAAACGGATGTATTGGTGGCCAGGTATGAAAATAGAAATTTGTGAGTTTGTAGCAAAATGTCTGATTTGTCAGTAGGTGAAAGCAGAACATCAGGTACCAACGGGTTTGTTACAACCTGTCATGATTCCTGAGTGGAAATGGAAGCATGTCACGATGGATTTTGTATTCGGATTACCTATGACTCCGAGAAAGAAAGATTCAATCTGGGTGATTGTTGACAGATTCACTTAGTCGGCACATTTTGTTCCAGTTAGAACAGACTTTTCACTTGAGAAGTTAGCAGAATTGTACATATCAGAGATTGTAAGGTTACATGGGGTCCCCACATCCATTATTTCTGATCGGGATCTGAGATTTACATCGAGATTTTAGAGTAACTTTCAAGAAACTCTGAGTACAAAGTTAAGATTCAGCACAACATTTCATCCTCAAACAGATGGGCAATCAGAACGAGTAATTCAGATTCTAGAAGATATGTTGAGATGTTGTATACTCGAGTTTGGAGGTAGCTGGGAAAGGTATTTACCTTTGGCTGAATTTGCATATAATAATAGCTATCAATCCAGTATCAAAATGGCACCGTTTGAAGCTCTTTACGGAAGAAAATGTAAGACACCATTGTATTGGTCTGAGTTGAGTGAATCTAAGTTAGTGGGGGTTGATTTGATCCGAGAAACTGAAGATAGAGTTCGGATTATCCAGGATAGTTTGAAAGCTGCTTTCGATCGTCAGAAATCATATGCAGATTTGGAAAGAAGAGATATAGAATTTGAGGTTGGTGATCAAATCTTCTTAAAGATTTCACCGTGGAAGAAAGTATTGCAGTTTGGTAGAAAAGAGAAACTAAGTTCAAGATTTATCGGACCGTATGAGATTGTTGAAAGAATTGGTCCTGTAGCTTATCGGTTAGCTTTACCTCCGGAACTAGAGAAAATTCATAATGTGTTTCATGTATCGATGCTGAGACGGTATAGATCAGATCCTTCACATGGGATTCCTCACAATGAAATTGAGCTTTAACCGGATATGACGTATTTTGAAGAACCGGTAAAGATTTTAGCTCGAGAAGTTAAAGAATTACGAAATAAACGAGTACCGTTAGTCAAAGTATTATGGCATCGTCAGGGTTCGGAGGAGGCTACTTGGGAAAAGGAGGAATTGATGAGATCACAATATCTAAACTTATTTCCAGGTAACAAATTTCGAGGACGAAATTTCCTAAAAAGGGGAGAGTTGTAACAGCCTAATTTTCAGTGGTGTCGAAAACAGTGGTTTGAGACCACTAAATCCGACGAGAGAGTTTGAAAATTATATTATTTATTATTTTACGAGTCAAGTGTGATTTTAGAAATATTTTTTGATTTGATGGTTTGTGTTTTAAAAGAATTTATTAGAAAAAATGGTTTTGAAAACGAGGTATCGAGACCTCGATTTTATAAACCGAGTTGTAAATATTTTTATAAATATTTACAGAGTGTTATTAAGTTATTATTCAAGTTTTGTTAGAAAATTTTAACGTTTTGATAGTTAATTAATTAAGAAGGACTAAATTGAAAAATGTGCAAAAGTTGCTAATTAAAAAAATAGTGATTAAATAGCTTAAATAGTAAATAAGGGAGGACCAAAAAGGCAATTAAACACTTATTAGAAGGTTGAAACGTCATGTGTAGAGAAAAATCTTGAAATTGGATGAATTAGGGGCAAAATGGTCATTTGGGAATTAAAAATAATGACTAAGTTGAAAATCTAGACATTTCATCATCAATCTTCAGCCAAAAACACCATAGAAGAGTCCCTCTAAGCTGGTTTTTCATATTTTTGCTACAAGTGAGTTTAATTCTTGCCTTTTTCTTGTAATTTTTGTGTTTTAAGACTTTTACAATTAGGTCCAACTATCTATTTCATTAGTTTTTGATTTTATGGATAATTTTGAAAGTTACCATTGATGAGTGCTGGGTTTTTATGATGAATTAACATGGAATTGAAGCTTTAATTTTGTTAGGTGATGATTTTATCAAGTGATTTTAACATAAATTGATTTTTAGGACTAAATTGTGAAAATGTTAAGAATTAGGGTTTGGTGCTGAAATTATGAATATCAAACGCTGTATAATATCCTAAAATAATTAGATAAAGTGTTAATTGAGAAAAATTAGCTCAATTGATGGGTTAATTGATCAGGGACTAGATTGTAAAAATTATAAAAGTTAGGGTAAATGCGTAATTTGAAAAATTGAAGGGCATAAATTGTGAAGTAAATTAGAATTGAATTAGATGCTGATGGATGAATAATTTTATATTATAGATCAAGAACCCGAAGACCATTTTATATTATGGACTTGGCCGTGTGACCCCTACACTTTGCACACGGCCTAGCACACAGGGGTGTGGTTGGCCGTGTGGCACAAGTCAGAGAGTCACGTGGGTAAGAACATGAGCTGGGACACGACCGTGTGTCTTACATTGAATGCCCACACGGCCTAAGACACGGGCGTGTCTCCTGGCTGTGTGAGCCACACGGTCTAGCCACACTGGCGTGTGTCCTCTATTTCTAAGAAAAATTTTAACATTTAGCGAAAAATTCTTGAAGCCTCTGGTTGAGTCCCGATTTACTTATAACATTTATTTTGGGCTTCAAAGGCCCATATAAGGGACCATATGAGTGTTATATGAATGAATCATGATATGTGTATTAACGATTATGAAATGTTCATATTTAATTTGTAAAGTCTGGTAATGCTCTGTAACCCTGTTCCGACAACGGACATGGGTTAGGGGTGTAACAACTTTTAACTTTTACTTTAACAACCATGAACTTAAAGTCTATGTGCTTTGGCTTTTGATGTGCTCCTGTTATTATTGAAATAAAGGAGTACCGATTATTGTCACAATTTGCACCCTAGTGACAAAATTTTGCATCAATATTCCATCAAAATCGGAGTTTGTATACCCGATGGTCTCTAACTTATAAGACCTTCGATATATGAGCATGTAATCTTTTGTTCTCTAAAGATACCTCATAACCTTCTTGGCTGCTATCCAATGGTCCATATCAGGGTTGCTTAAATATTTGCCTAACATCCCAACAATGTACGCAATGTCCATACGCGTACATACTTGAACATACATTAGACTCCCCGCTCTTGAGAGGTAAGGAATCTTATGTATTTCTTTAATCACGAAATCATTCTTGGGGTATTGGTGGAGACTGAACTTATTACTGACAAGTAATATGTCATTAACATATAAAACAAAATATAAAACCTTACTCCCACTGAACTTGTGGTATATACAATTATTGACCAAATTCATCTCTAAACCAAATGAGATAATCATTTGGTAAAATTTGTAATACTATTGACGAGAAGTCTTCTTAAACCCATAGATGGAGTTTTTTAATTTGCAAATCATTAACTTTGCATCATCAGACACAAAGTTTTCTAGTTGCACCATATAAATGTTTGATCAATGTTACCATCGAGAAACTATTAACTTAACATTCATCTGATGCAACTTAAGGTCAAAATATTCCACAAAAGCCATTATAACCCTTTCTCTAGTGGACCTTCTTAATGACATTCATTCTTGAGGTTGTTGAGTTTGTTATTTTGAAAAAATTACCTCATATTGAATAGGGAATTGTTCATCATTATCTTGTTGAGTTTCTAGATTCACTTCTTGATCAATGATAGGTATGAGAACCTAAATATTGTCAAAAGTGATAGCAAGAACTGAGTTGGAATCCAATTCCACTTCAAAAGCAATGTCTCTAAGCTTATTTCCCCCTCCAAACTCAACATCCTAAAAATCTGTTGCAGTTCTCATATTAAAAAAATTCCTAATTGTGGGATCATAAAACTCATAGCCCCTAGATCGCTTAGAATAACTAATAAAATATTTGTTCACTATTTTGGAGTCAAATTATTTTCATATGGCCTATAAGTCATTGCCTCAATTAGACATCCCCAAATGTGAAAGTGCTTTAGACCAGGCTTTCGACCTGTCGAAAGCTCCTAAGGTGTTTTTGCAGCTGCTTTAGTAGGTATTCTATTCAGAATGTAAGTTGTTGTCTTTGGAGGCACTGGCCAAATGAGCACTTTCATACTTATCATGTTTGAACATTTCTTCCTCTTGCACACAAAGAGAAATGAGATCATTTAGAGTCAATTTCTCGTTTTGACAGTTGTAACTAATTTTAAATTGGTTAAACTGTGCAAGAAGCGATACCAAAACCATAAGAACAAACAATTCCTTAGAAAGCTCGATCTTAAGTGTTTTAAGTCTTGAAGTAACATGTAACATCTCCATAATGTACTCTCTCACATTTCCTTGACCCTTATACTTCATGAACATCAAAGAAGTTAGAAGTGATGCCATTTCAACCTTATCGTTTTTGGCAAAACGTTTCTCAATTTCACAAAGGAAACCCTCGGCCTGAGTAAACTCTTCAGATTCTGTGCCCCTACAGGCTTCTAGAATGTTGTGCTCATGATCATTAGACTCATGCAGTTTGAATGATCCCACCTCTTAAAATCCCTTTTAGCCTCAGGGGTGCTTCCCGCAGTGAGAGGTGCAGGTTGTTCTTCCCTTAGTGCAAGGTATATGTCTATACAACTAAGCACTATAAGTGCCTTTTTCATTCCTTGAAATTAGTCCCATTAAGCATGAGTATAAAATGTATATTAGTAGATATTATGACAGTAGAAGATGAACTAGCTGAATATAGAACAAAATATATAATAATAAAAAAGCTCACATAAATATTCATAAGTAAACAATAAATTCAAAATACTGGTTAATCCCATCTCAAGATACCAAACACAACATTAATATCAAGTATTCCTTCTATCATAACAGAGATTACATCTAAAGAATTCTCAAGTGGTTTAGAATACAAGATTCTAAACTAGTTAGTACTCCCTAAAAGTTTTGTATGAATGGCCAAATAACAAAGCAATAACATAGTCTGATCTTCATATTCTATGTTGGCCTCAATATTCTTTAGGTCATTAAAGAGAGTAAAAAATTCAATAATGTGACCCTAATAGACTCACATTCTACCATACAGAACTGTATAATCATTGTTTCAATACCAAGCGATTTACAAGAGACTTTGTCATGTAAAGGGATTTTAATATTCTCCATAAGGCTGCTATCATTTTCTCTGTAAGCACATCTTGCAATACATTGCTTGTGAGACACAATTGAATTGTTGATGCTGCATTACAATCAAGCTCCTCTCATTCTATTTGATTCACATCCGTGGGCTTCTGCCTTGTCATGACCTTCTTTAGACCATTCTGAACCAGAATTGTCGTCATCCGAACTTGTCACAAACTAAAATTTGTGATCTCATCTGTAACATCTCATTTTTAGTCAAATAGGAACAGTGGTTTCGGGACCATAAATCCAAGGTTGAAATAATTATTTTATTATTATTTTAAGGTCGACAGTATGATAATATGATTGTGTGAAAATTTCGTTAAGAAATTTATCGTTTGAGTGTTTAATTTGATAAAAAGGACTAAATCGCGTAAAGTGTACAACTTGTATTCTATTAGATAAAGGTGTCTAATAGCTATAGAAATTTAAAGTGGAGGTCCTTATGTGGTAAATAGCCCAATAATATGATAGTGGATGATAATGGCTTGGTAATGTTGTAAATTGAATTAAGTTTAAAGGTTAATTTTGGTATTTAGCTATTAAAGTTAAAATAAGTAAAATAAAACAAATTTTTCACCCATTATCATCTTCCTCAACCGAACCTAGGGCAAGAAGAAGCCATTTTTCTTCTTTAAATTCGACCAAGCTTATATAGCTCATTAAGGTATGATTTTTGTTCCGTTTTTAATGATTTCTATGTTTTTGATATCGTTGCAGCTTAATCTAGCTAGCCCAGGGACTAATTTGCAAAATTGTTAAAGGTTTAGGGTTTTTCCATTGATGAATGTTGGTGTATTTTGATGTTTGATGATAGAAAATGCATGCTTGTTGTTAGATAAACAACATTTGTAAAGTGATTTTTGACAAAATTGTCAATTGGGGATTAAATTGTGAAATGTATAAATTTTATGGTTAATTTGTAAAATAAATGAAAAATATGGGATGCTAGGGACTTAATTGAAATTCGGCTAGCATGTGTATAGGTTGAATTGCATGAATTTGTGTTTTTATGATATAAAGACTAAATTGTAAAAATGTTGAAATATTAGGGGTAAAAGTGTAAAGTTTTTATAATGTGTATTTTGGACTAAATTGAATTGATTGATGATTAAATAAGCTAAATTTGAGATTATATAGATCAAGAAAAGTGAAATTTGGATTTAGATCGGGGAAAAATAAGGTGTTGGATTAGTCGATCTACTTTGTCGTTTTTACATTCGAGGTAAGTTCGTATGTTAATAAGCATTATTATAATTGTGTTTTAAATGATTTAATATTGAATATATTGTGTATACGACATTACGAATATATTCGACGATGATTCGGCAACGAAAAATCCCGGTTGAACCTTAGGAATAGATTAGGATACGAATGACATGCCATTAGGGATTATGTGATTTAGGTGCTGGTCTGTACGTCCTATCGGTGGCTGAGTTATCTGGCATGTGTTGCGGATACTCGTCAGCTTGTGTGAGCAGCACTGTGTAGTTTCGTCATGACCGTCAGCTTATGTGAGCAAACCCGTTGATAGCTCGAGAGTGAGCAGTATATGTGATATGAGATTGAGATAGCTTCGACTATTTATATGTGGCGCTTAAGGTGCGAGTTTCCTGAGTATTCGATAGTATTCCGAATCGTTCAATGGGTATATTGAAGATATGAAATAGTGAGAAGTAGACAAGTATCAGTACAAGTATGTACGGAAACTACTTAAGCATCAAATCTGTGGAAGTTATGAGTTTATGGTTAATTATATGATTGAATATATGTTAACATTGTGGTTAAATGTTTTATAATATGTTTTGTTCATATTTCGAATGGTGAATAAATGGTGAGTTTTGTTTATAATATCATATGAGCTTACTAAGTTTTATAGCTTAAATTGTTTATTTTTTCGTGTTTTATAGTGAAATCAAAGCTGGCTCAGATTTGGGACTCGTCGGAGATCGCATCACACTATCAAGCTATCACTTTGGTACTTTTGAATCTATGTATTTGGTATATGGCATGTATATGAGCTTTGGTCATTTTGGTTTATGCTAGTAATGGATTTAACCATTTCAGTTGACTTGTAAATGTTAAGTGTTTGGTTTTGTGTATAGCCATGAGAGTTGGCTTATTTTGGTATTTTTTGTGATATATATATTTGTGCAAATAGCCTTTGTCTTCTGTTGATAATTGCTATGTAAATGATTGTGGTAAATGGTTGATATTTGAGAATTGGTAGCTTGTGAGATTAGGCAAAATGATGCATATTTGGAAGTATCCACATTAGTGATTTGAGAAAGTGAAGTTTGTTATGAAATTGAATGGCATATTATAGTATTTGTGTGCGCTGTATTTGTTGGTATTGAAATGGTATGAATTATGCTTGGTTGAGGTTGGTTGAATGCCTATTTATGCCATATTGTGTGCCATTTGATTTGGTGTATGTATATGCAAATTTGAGTGGCAAAATTACTTGGTAAATAGCCTATTTTTGTCCACACGGGCAGAGACACTGGCGTGTGTCACAGCCGTGAGTGACACACGGTCAGGTTACACGGCCGTGTGTCCCCTGGTGTTGAATTAGAAATCAAGTCAGTATGCTCCACATGGCCCAGCACACGGGTGTGTGATTTGGCCGTGTGGCATAAGTCAGTATACCCTACAGGATTGGCACGGCCTAGCACACGGCCTGGCACACGGGCGTGTGAGGCCATTTCGAAAGGGCACACGGTCGTATGGTTGGCCATGTGACCCAAGTCAGAGAGTTACACGAGGTCGGACACGAGCTGGGACACGGCCATGTGATCCCATTTCAAATGTCTACACGACCTGTGATACGGGCGTGTCTCAAACGACAGGGCCACACGGGTGTGTGTCCCCTGTACTTTGCAAAATTTTCTAAGTGTTCCAAAAATTTTCTGAGTTATCGGTTTAGTCCCTAACCACTCCTAATGCATGTTTTGGGTCTCGTAGGCTCATATTAGGGACAATGTGAATGATGATTACATAAAATTTGAAAATGTATGTGAAATGTATGTTTGATTGTATAATAAGTCTAGTAATGCTCCGTAACCCTATTTTGGCATTGAATATGGGTGAGGGTGTTACATTTATTGGTATCGGAGCTACGGTTTAGTCGGTTCTAAAACTAACGTAACGTGTGTGAGAGTTTAGCTATACATGCCATATATAACCTGTGATAGTGTGATATCTCCTGGCAGTTTTAAATCGTGTTTTCATATGGTAAATGGATCCCAATCAAGCTGTAGCTGATGATGTTGAGAGTAATGCGCCAGCCTCCGTTCACGGAGTAGCACAATTTGAGTCGAGTCCCATATCGGGTAGTCAGAGAGGAGAGGCCAAGGAAACCTTCTTCCAAATAATGAATGAGTGGTTTACTGAGTATGTCTGAACTAATCCGGCTGCTCAACAACCTTCACCCCCACCTATTTCCCAACCTGTCCCCATAGCTCCTCAAGGTTTAGAACCTTTACGATTGAATAAGCCGCCTGTTGATAAAATCCGAAAATATGGGGCTGAAAAATTCAGAGCTACTGTTGATGACAACCCTGAGAGAGCCGAGTTTTGGCTTGAGAATATGATCAGAGTATTTGATGAATTATCGTCCACGCCAGCTGAATGTGTAAAATGTGCCGTATCATTTCTGAGAGACACTGCGTATCAATGATAGAATACTTTGATATCGGTAGTGCCGAGAGAACGGGTCACGTGGGAATTCTTTCAAGCTGAGTTCAGAAAGAAATACATCAGCCAGAGGCTTATCGATCAAAAGTGAAAAGAGTTTCTGGAGTTGAAACAGGGTCGAATGTCTGTGACCGAATACGAGAGAAAGTTTGTAAGACTTAGTAAATATGCTCGAGAATGTGTTTCAACTGAGGTGATTATGTGTAAACGATTCGAAGATGGGTTGAATGAAGACATCAGACTGCTAGTCGGGATTCTGGAGTTGAAAGAATTTGTTGTATTAGTCAGCAGAGCATGCAAAGCCGAAAAACTTGGCAAAAAAAAAAGAGAAAAGCTGATTTCGAGGCTAGAGATTCGAGAAAGAGGTCGATGAGTAAACAACATCAATCTTCGTCAACGAAATCATGAGATTCGTATAACCGATCGACAGCTTCAGTGGGTTATTCTAACAGAGATTGTGGAAAACAGTATACGAGTCCTAAAGCTCAAGCCACTTCAGTATCGAGTGTTGGTAGTGTGAGAAATAACAAACCCGAGTGTCAACAGTGTGGACGACGACATTTTAGAGACTACTGGATGAATAATAAAGCTTGTTTCAAATGTGGTTCGTTAGATCACTTTATTAGAGATTGCCCTGAGTTAGTCGAGAAAGATAAATTTCAGAATGCAAGATCAAGTAACACGGCTGCTAGAGGGAGACCACCTAGAAATACGGGAAATGTAACTAGTAGCAAAGGTGTGACAAAAGATTCGGTTGTGAGATCTGAGGCTCGAGCGCCATCCAGAGCTTACGCTATTTGCGTTCGCGAAGATGCGTCGTCACTAGATGTTATCACCGGTACATTTTCTCTCTATGACACTAATGTAATTGCCTTGATTGATCCTGGATTGACTCATTCATATATCTGTATGAATTTAGTGTCTAGTAAGAGTTTACCTGTTGAGTCTACTGAGTTTGTGATTAAAGTATCGAACCTCTTAGACAAGTATGTCCTAGTTGATAAAGTTTGCAAGAATTGTCCTTTGATGACTCGGGGTTACTGTTTTCCGGCAAATTTGATGCTATTACCGTTTGATGAATTCGATGTAATTCTGGGTATGGATTGGTAAACTCTGCATGATGCTGTTATGAATTGTAGACGAAAGACTATAGAATTGAAATATCAGAATAGTGAAATACTTCGAATTGAATCTGATGAGTCGAGTGGATTGCCTGTTGTGATTTCGTTGATGTCAGCTCAGAGATATGTGAGAAAAGGTTGTGATGCTTACCTTGCATATGTACTGGATACAAAAGTATCTGAATCGAAGATTGAATCAATGCTAATAGTCTTTGAATATCCGAATGTGTTTCCAGAAGAGTTGTATGGGTTGCCACCGATCAGAGAAGTTGAATTTGCTATTGAATTAGTACCGGGAACATCACCGATATCGATAGATCTGTACAGAATGGCTCCGATAGAATTGAAAGAATTGAAAGCTCAGTTGCAAGAATTAACAGATAGAGGTTTTGCACGACCTAGTTTTTCGCCCTGGGGTGCACCAGTATTGTTTGTAAAGAAGAAAGATGGGCCGATGAGATTGTGTATCGATTATCGTCAGTTCAACAAGGTTACAATTAAAAATAAGTACTCGTTGCCGAGAATTGATGATTTGTTTGATCAGTTGAAAGGAGCAATAGTGTTTTTGAAGATTGATTTAAGATCTGGCTATTATCAGTTACGAGTTAAAGATTCAGATGTGCCGAAGACTGCATTCAGAATAAGGTATGGGCATTATGGATTTCTTGTTATGCCTTTTGGATTAACTAACGCTCCTGCAGTTTTTATGGATTTGATGAATCGAATCTTTAGACCGTATTTGGACAGATTTGTTGTTGTATTCATTGATGACATTCTGATCTATTCCCGAGATGAGTTAGAGCATGCTGAACATTTGAGGATTGTATTACAAACCTTGAGAGATAAGCAATTGTTTGCTAAATTCAGTAAATGCGAATTTTGGCTTCGAAAAGTCATATATTTAGGGCATATTGTTTCAGCGGAAGGAATACGAGTTGATCCGAGCAAGATTTCAGCAGTTGTTGACTGGAAACCACCAAGAAATGTGTCCGAAGTCTGAAGCTTTCTGGGATTAGCTGGTTACTACTGGCGTTTTTTAAAAGGATTCTCGATGATTGCTAAACTGATGACTAGATTGCTACAGAAATATGTGAAATTCGAATGGTTCGAGAAATGCCAACGGAGTTTTGAACAGTTGAAAGCATTGTTAACTGAGGCACCAGTTTTAGTTCAGCCTGAGTCGGGTAAAGAGTTTGTAATCTGTAGTGACACGTCATTGAATGGTTTGGGTTGTGTTTTGATGCAAGAGGGTAAAGTGATAGCTTATGCCTCCAGACAATTGAAATCACATGAAAAGAATTATCCGACGCACGATTTAGGGTTGTGTTTAATTGATTTCAAGATCTTGGTTTTTTTAATTCTATGATTGAATTTGAGAATGAAAAGAAAGTTTAAATTTTTAGATTTTAAATTTATATACATATATATTATACTTTTAGAATTTAAAAATATATTATTTTAAATTTTAAATTATTTTTATATTTTTAATCTCTTCCATTTTTCTAATTTTTAAATTTTTTTTCTTTAAATTATATATACAATATTTAACATTCCATGTTTCAAAATACAAGAATGTCACCTATCCCAAAGTTAATAGTGTGGACCCACAAATTTCAAGTCGAATATTTCTTGATTGCAAAAAAAAAAAAAAAAAAAAAAAACTCATTTGATTCTTCTCTTTGATGGAGCATTGATTCAAGGATTGTCAAGACTTGATCTTAAAAAGAGGTTTGGAGAGAGTTTGGATAGAAAGATCAACCAAACTTGATCTTGGATGATTGATTTTGTTTTGAGTCATCGAGACTTGATCTTGAAAATAGGTTTTATATTTTTTATGTTGATGCAATCGAATTGAGGAGAGCTTTGACTTGAGGGTCGTCTAAACTTGATATTGGATGGAATTATTCTACTTCAAGGGCCTTTTAGGCTTGATCTTGAAAAAAAAAGTTTAGTCTCCTTTCTATTAGTTGAATTGGATCAAAAGGCGACTTTTTTCAAAAACAACTTTTGGTCCTCTTCTCGGTTGAACTTGGATTGGAAGGTAGCTTTTGTTTAGAACTAATATGTTGTTCATCAAAATTTCTTCAAAGATTTCTACAGATGATTTATTAACTTTTTGAACTTGTTAATGTGTGTTGAAGGCTTGGAGGTGACCCGCTTTTATAGTGCCAATCAGTTAAGTGAGAGTTCTTTTAGAATTTAACTTCTTCATTTGAGGAGTCTATAACAACTAAACTCTTTTATTTATTATTTATCTCATATTAATTTAATTAATCAAAGATAAAATAACCCTTAAAGAATATTATTTTATATATATATATATAAGAGTTCTAAAAGGATTTAATTTCTTGATTTATCTCTTTACTAATTAAATTAAATTAAATTAGAGATAAACAATAATGACATATAATAAACTCTAATAGGTCCAAAATTTCTGACTTTAGACTGTGTTTCATAAAAAGTACTAAATTAATTGACGGAATGAAACTTCAAGTACCAATTTGAAATTCGGGAGAAGGTGACAAGTTAAGGGACCAAATTCACATTTAAGCCAATTTGAGAATAAACAAGTGGATTTTTAACGTTAAAAGGGATTCATGTAAAGACTCATTGAACTAAACAAGCTTAAGATCAACTCAAGGGCTTTTAATGTTCTGAGGTATTTTATAACGTGCACAACAACTATAGTAACAAAAAGTTCTATTAGTAAAATTTCAAAAGAGTTTAATTGCAAGAAAATAACAGGTTATTGTGTTTTAGCTGCCATTAGTTCCTAATTCCCTTGTTAGCAAAAATTTCACAAGTCTTATACTCGATTCATTACCTACGCAACTATATGCCACTTTTAGCTAGCTGCCAATGACCGACTAAAAGCAAGACGTACACAACATAGAATGCAGAAATGGGCTAGGGTTGCAACACACACACACACACAAACAAAGTTTATTCCAGCTCACTGCTACAGCTATTTTTAAGTATAAGAGCAATCATTTTCAACTTCCATAAAAGTGGATATTCCAAAAGCTGCAAAGAAAACCCATAAATAAGGTCTAACCAAAAAAGAAAACCAAAGATTCAAGGGTGATGATGATGATTATGATGGAGAACAAAGCAAACCCACCTGATCCTTATAAAGATTATCGTTGAATATGTCTTCAAGACACCATTGAAACACAATATCAATGAAACCCATATCTTTTTTAATCAATACTCAAAGATTCCACTACAAGTAACATTAATAAATAGCTTTTCTAAGAGACTTGTTTCAATTTTGCTAATCATTTTTGTTTCGTTTACACTTGTGATTTGTGAACATAAAGAATTCAATGCACACACACACACAACTTTCATGCTCCAAGTGAAGTCCCCCAACGAATCACACATACGCATAAATGAACAAACACCGATCTTCAGCTCCCGAAAGAAACAGCAGAAAAGGACATGTCTGGTCTGATATTCACATCATGTTTGTCTCTTAGCTACCGTTTTTTGCTGCTAGTTAAAAGCACTCATCAATGCATGACCAGCTTAGAAAATTGTCAAACATTTTACTTCCCCCAGATCGAAAAAAAAAAGAAGACAAGAAGAAAGAAAGGTAAGGCAGAATAAGAAGGGAGAGGGAGGGAAGGTGGTCTCCGCTACCCAGCACTTAAGCACGAGACAAACAGATTTTAATAAAGCATAAACTAGCTAAAAAAAGGGTCAAATTTTAGCACACAAATAATTTTTCTATGAACTAGATCAGATCTGTGATGCAAAATTAAGCAAAAATTCCAAAAAAAATCATATTAAAGAAAACTTAAACAGATCAAAAGTAGAGAAGAAAAAGAAATGAATAAAAGAGTACTTTGAAAGACGATAGCTTTAGCGTTATTGACAGCCAATTCAAGAAGTTGAGGATTATGGAAGACAAGCCGTTGGGATCTTGGAGTTTCCTTTCGAGGAATTTAGCCAAAGCAGCAGCTTTATTAGTTGTTAAAGGTCCTCCTGGATGAGCCAATCTGCAATCATAATTACAACTTAAAAAAGCATAAAAAAAAAAGGAAGAAGAAGAAGATTCTTTAACAGAAAAATTTACAGAACGGATGACGAACGGAAGAAGGAGAAAGAATATTGTGAGAGTGGAGGAAGATTTTCCGGAAAATGTCTTATCGATTAAAAATCTGTAAGATATTTTCTCTAAAAAACTCATCTCATTTACCGTTTTCCCCATGTAATTTATTTTCAAGCAACCAAACACAGCAAAACCAAGAAAACATTAGCACCCTAAATTCATTGAAAATTAAAAGCCCGTAATTGACGGACGAATGGGTAATATCGATGGGCCCATTGAATCAATATCCATTATGAGCCCAAACTACGTCATCTCCCTTCCCTTCCACTCTCTTTACCCGCAGCGCGCCTTGGAAACGGATAAACCTTCTCTTTTTTCTTCTTTTCTCCCTCTCCAAGCTCTGAAACTTCAAAAAAGAAAAAAAAAAAACGAAATGCTGGCAAACCCTAGCGGCGTACGAAGCACGGCGTGTTATGCTCAACCTTCGCATTTCGCTTTCTCTGGCCGTTGCAAACTTCTTTCATCTTTTCCAAATCGCCCTCGCTTTCTTAGTCCCAAAAAAACCTCTAAGTTTTGCTCTCTCTCACTGCTTTTATCGCGAGATGGCGTCAGATGTAACCGCTTTGCCGTTAAAGCTTTGGCCGAGCCGGAAGTTTCCGAGTCTGTTGCTGCTGCTGCCGGGGGAGCTGCTGCTGGTGGTTCTGGTTTACTGCCACCTGTTTCTGTCAAAATTCCCTTTGGAGATAGAGAGGTAAGCTGAGGGAACTTATTATTTTACTCCTAATACCAAATTTAGTCGTAGATGGAGTACAAAGTAAAAACAAATTCTTCAACTGATTTACAACTTAAATTTAGAACCATGAATTTTGTTATCTAAATATTTTAACTATTTAAAAGGTGCTTGCTTTTGATTGAATGTAGCCTTTTTACCATTAGCTTTGCGAAAAAAATCTGAGCAAATTCAACATAATGTGTTACGGGAACTTGATAATGGAAATGTTTAGGAAATGAGTGTATGCTAAGTAGTTGCTATTGCAATAGTTGGGACATATATAGGCAGTTTTCTTTTAGAAAATGGCGGCCATACATTTTTCTGCATTTCTTTTCTTGCTCAGCTTTTGCACTTTGGGTTAGTTGAAATGCTAGTTTTGTTTTGGTGTTGTTACTTGTTGGGTTTCATGATGATAATCAGGCGAATACTGAACTCAACCTGATGTTATTTGCTGATTGCATAAGTAATTTTGTTGCTTATTGCAGATTCTGATTGAGACAGGTCATATAGGGAGGCAAGCTAGTGGTTCTGTGATGGCAACTGATGGAGAAACAGTAAGTGTTAATTCCTTCTGTGGATGAGTGATGTGTTCCTATGAAAAAATATTCAAATTCATTGCATTTAGATTTGTATATTATATATGTATATTTCATATATCAAAAGAAATAGTAGGGCTTTATTATTTTTGTTATTATTATTTTTTTCTTTTTGTAGATTGTATACACATCTGTTTGTTTGTCAGATGTCCCAAGCGAGCCTTCTGATTTTTTCCCACTTAGTGTTACATATCAAGAACGTTTTTCGGCAGCAGGTCGGACTAGGTGTGTCTTTTTCCAACCTATATATTAGTTTTATTAATTACTTGAAATGAACTTATGTATATCATGCTTAAACTTTTTTCTATTGCTTCAGTGGTGGTTTCTTTAAACGCGAAGGGAAGACAAAGGACAATGAGGTACTAATCTCTGCTATCCAAGCATGGAAAATTTTTAGACCTAGTTGACATATGAAGAATTCTTGGTACCATGGACATGCTCCATCCATCCTATCATTTCATCACTTTATCATTGTAAATTGTCGCAACTAAAATGTCCTTCTTCTAATAGTCAGTATATTAATGCTTCAGTTTCCCTTATTACTCTTTCATAGTTACCTTTAAAAAGTAAGAGACTCCACTAGGCAGACTATTAACCGCTTTTATATGTCACTTTCCTGTTTCAGTTTTCTTAAAAATGAGTATTTAAATTTGACAATCCTAGGACACTATGAGTAGTTCAATTTGGCTCAGCACTTGCTGTTTGAGGAGCTATTTTCTTTAGTAACTTACTGAAGGCTGCAGTTGTTTTTTTGTTATTTTATGGCTTCCATATCTTTATGAGTCACTGATGCAAATGCCTTTTAATGTGTCATTTATCTATTCTTTTTTCTTTTGTTATTTGTAGGTTCTTATTTGTCGGATGATTGATAGGCCATTGCGCCCAACTATGCTTAAGGGATTCTACCATGAAACTCAGTTACTATCTTGGGTAAACCTTATTTCTTTTTCTCCACATGATTGTTTTTCTTTTAGCTAGCCTCTGTTGAATTTTATGTAATTTTGACTTATATTTTGATTTTTTCGGTGAAAATTCATTTTCTAAAATTTGATACTGTGGTGATTCTTAAACACATGATGGTGTAGAAAATAAGTGAACTTTATCTATGCAGTTGTTTTAAATCTACACGATAAGGTTTCAAAGCCTAATTATCTGCAATGTCTAAATAATAATTCTTTCATATTGTTTCAAATGTTAGCTAAAATGAGAGGTAACCAACCCTTTTGTTCTCCATGCTTGATAAGCTGCTTCGTTTTTTGGCTGTTTTTTTTTTTCCTTTTCTGATTTCTGTTTAATTTGAAGGACTGCATCCTTGTTCATTAGTTGTTTTTTGGGTTTACAGAAAGTGCCTGACCTGGAAGCTTGACCATGATTTGAAATTTTACAATATGATTATGCTTTTGTGTAGAGCACAACTTGTTACTCTAATGCAAATCATCTACATGCATTACCCTTTCATACAACTTGGAACATGTCATTGTTATTTATTTGTTCTTTAATTTTTCCTTTGTGGAAATATTAGCATGCGTGCCATCTTTTTTGTTGATAAAAACACCATAACTAAACAATATGTCACATGAGTGCAGTAATATGCAATTTCATTAGATTTTGTACCTGGTCAAAGGATATGAAACATGGAGACATCATTCACCATTGCATGCTAGTCTTGTACATGTGTCTGAGATGGGCACATGACATGGCCGGATACGTGTTGCACACATAACGACATGCCAAAAAAAAAAAATAGGACAATGTCATGAATTTTATAGAAATTCACATGTTGCTGTGCCCGTGCTTCCTAGGTCAAGAAAGAGACTATTCTTTTGTAAAAGGGAGCAGCATTAGGTAATTGTTCCTGGAGAACTTAATTCCCGGTTCATTCTCCTTTCCCTCAATGTCAATGCATCCATGCTTCATTGGTCAAGGGAGAGACTATAATTTGGTTACAGAGGGAGCAACATTAGGTAAATATTTCTTGGAGAACTTACTTCCCTGTTTCCTTCTCCTGGATTTTCCCTCTGTAGAGGGATGTTTGCTTTGTCAACTGAACTACATGACTGGCAGATCCTCTTTCTAACCTTCACCTTAATAATAAAAGATGCATGTCCACAATGTCCTTGCACTATCCATAGCTGGAAAGCAGTTACTATTATCAGATGTTTTGAATACTGATGTTGTCTTTGTTTGATTATTGTTCTAAAAGATTATGTACATAATTTCATTTAGGGACTTGCATTCTGTGTAAGTATATATTGTAATATTTATGCAAAAGTGACATACACTTGAGCATTTTGTTTCCCATAGAAGCAGATTATCTGCTGAGGGTAATTTTGACCAATATGTTGTGCATGATGTGCTTCTCTCTGTTCCCTATGCTCTATTATTGATGCTTGCTTTCTAGGATTTGAGGCATTAGTTACACGTGACTTGTATGCATTTCATTTCTTGGTTCATATCTAAATTGCATTTTTCTTTCAGGTTTTGAGTTATGATGGTTTACACTGTCCAGATGCTTTAGCAGTTACTGCAGCCGGTATTGCAGTGTAAGGGTTACTATAGTTTTTGGTCTTCCTTGCATATGTGGCCTTTTTATATGTATAGTAACATTTGAGATGATGTTGTTCAATACACTCACCAATGCCACAGAGCGCTCTCTGAAGTGCCACACTCAGAAGCTATCGCAGGAGTTCGAGTTGGTTTACTTGGTGATAAATTTGTTGTAAATCCAACGACAAAGGAGATGGAAGACTCAACACTAGACCTATTTTTGGCAGGCACTGATAATGCTATATTAATGATAGAGGTTAATTTCAATCCTAATTCTTTGTATTAGGATATAAAGGATTATGATGAACTTTTACCAGTTACTAGAACACATGGCTGCTGATTTTGTTCTTTTCTAAAGTATCTTTGTTTTTGTTTTTCCTTTTATCGTTTGTTCATGGAAATATTTTGATTGGTGTATGTGCTGTTCGTATGATTCCATCTAAACCATCTCCTGTTAACTTTACCTCATTTGTTGGATGTTGAAGCCTGTTCTAACTGTCATATAAGGAATTTCAAGTTAAGAAACATGAAATTTGGTGTGTTTTCCTGGGAAATTCTAGGGTGAGCTCCAAAAAAAAAAAAAAAAAAAGCTTAAGAAAAGCTTTTACCAAAATATCTAAGGATTTACCAATCCTTAGATATTTTAGTAAAAGCTTTTTCTAAGATGAAGCTCATGGTAGAAGTGCCCATGTTTTCCTCTACCTGTTTTGTTGCTATCTCCTTAATTTTATTCCATGATTATATGGGGCTTATGGTTTAATTGTTAAGCAGTTGTGCTTCTGCGAGTTATTTCGTTTGGGATTCAATTGAGCATCTTCAAAGTCCGAGGAACTGTAATTGAAAACATTATAAAATAAGTTTACAGTAGAATGAGAAAGTGGACATGGTTTAAATGTCAACAGATGGAGTATAGTATGTAGCCTTATTTCTTAGGTGATGTGATAGAAAAGATCAAGGATTTCACAAACAAGAGAGGCAACTAAAAAAAACAATAATTTATGCACAAAGACATTCCCTTGTTGTATGCAATGATGTGGGTAAATGTTACCCTTGAAGTTATTATCTTTTCTAATGACCAAGAAATTTCTTATACTAGGTTTATTATTGGATAAGTTGCACTTGTGATCCAAACTTTGAGAGTTGAGTCTAGGACAGGTTAGCACTTACAAGATCATCATTCAATGTACACACATAACAGATTCATAGATGTGGAGCTGACTTATCAGTTTCTAAATTTTTCTATTTAGTAATGGAGCCTGTGCTCATCAATAATTGAATATTATGAGGTACATAGATATGAACCAAGAAAAAAGGTGAATGGTCAAGGACGGATCATAAACCAATCCCTATCCCCAACAGTTTTCAAATATTGTGTTTTTATCATTTTTATGAGCTCCAAGGCCATTTATCATTTCACTTTGTTTGCCTGTATGAATGTTATTCAAGGTTATACATTGTTCTAGATTTTGGGTCTTTTATTTACTTATTTTCTTATTTAACTACCACTCATTGGCATGTTGATAGTCACAGATGTTCCAAAATTTATCCCTTGCAGGGCTATTGTGATTTTCTACCTGAAGAAAAGTTGCTTGAAGCAGTACAAGTAGGGCAGGTTGTTTCTTATATCTTAGTATATTACTTATCTCATATTTCTTTTTCTTAAAGCCATGAGTTGTCAATTTGATGTCATTTGAGGAACTCGGTTTTCTATTGCCCATGAGAGTTGCTATGTCTTCATGCAATGGCATCAATCTACTACCTTGGTTGAACCCAACTGGAAAGAGAGTGTGTGAGAGGCTAAGACTTGAATTGAATGTGTTAAATTCAGAATTTGGTAGGTTTATTACGAACACCCCCAAAGGAAGCTCAAACTGAATTCTCTAGTAAATAAAAAAGGACTTATTTTCTAACCATATAATCGAGATTTTCATTTTTGTTTCAGAACGCTAGACTGGACTATTTCAAACTGTGAACACCCCCTAGCCTGAAAGTGTCTTGTTTTCTGCATGAGATTTTTTAGATTTTAAAGGCATGTTGATTTCAACATGTCACTTGGATGCGCATTTTAGATTCTATTCTTACCAGTTAGCTTGTCTTGTCATATCCTTTTCTTCTTCTTCTTCTTCTTCTTTTTTTTTTTTTTTTTTTTTTTTTTTTTGCCATGATAATTTTAAAAACTTTATTTAGGAGGTTTTTAGAGAAGAAACCATTAACAACTTTTATGGAAGTTTTATGTTACATTTTAAATGGCTCATCCTTTTTATCTTTGGTTTACTCATTATAGGAAACTGATTAGGCAATTTTGAAAAGAATGAGCATTGTGCATTAACCTTACCTTTCTTGGCCGGGACCTGTTCTATTTTAAAATTTGAAGAGATACATTAACTGGCATATATAGAAATGTACGTATGCATTTTCAATTGCAATTTTGCATTTACTATATCTGTCCTGCATTATTATGCTGAAAGTTTATCAGTATTGCATCTTACAAATGCCAAAAGAAAAAAAGAATCTAGAGATTTCCAGATTATCTTGATTATAATATTTAATCTTTTCTACTTCACTAATACCAGGGTGCAGTGAGAGAAATCTGCAGCGCTGTGAAGGCTTTGGTTAAGAAGTGTGGGAAACCCAAAATGCTTGATGCTATCAGATTGCCACCTCCTGAGCTTTATCGGCTCGTGGAAGTATGGTTCTTCTTTTCTATTTCCATCAGCATGTATTGTTTTTTCTTTCTGTTGACTTTTGAACTGATTTTGATATTTTTTTCAGATAAATTTCTATTGTTTTCCCTAATTTATGTGATCTTATTTAACGAAGCTAGTTCTTATCTGTTTTAACAATTGAAACTTTTGAGCAATTAGTGGTGATAGAAGATAATGCTCTGATAGTTTGAGTCAACTGAGCATAACATTGCAACTTTGTAGTTATAACTCAGAGTCCTGTTTCTCAGTGTTATGTAATTATAGTATTTTCAATGTTTTGTTGTTTTCCATGTGTATTTACTTCTCTACCTTTTCTTTGTAGCTTCCTCTAACAAAATGTACTTTGTGGTAATGGAATGGTTAATTTCTATATACAGAAAATTGCAGGTGACGAATTGCATAATGTACTTCAAATTAAGAGTAAAATACCAAGAAGAAAGGCCATCTCATTGTTAGAAGAGAAAGTTATTAACAGACTGACAGATAAGGGATATATCAGCATAGAGGGCTCATCAATATCTGGTGAAACAATACAAGACTTAATTGATGAGGAAGATGAGGATGAAGAAATTGTTGTTGATGGTGAAGTAGATGAAGGTGATGTGCACATAAAGCCGGTTTCTCGAAAATCCACTCCTTTGGTGAGTTGTAAACAGGGTAATCGGCATTTCATTTGCCTGTCTTGTAATATCTAGTAAATATTTGGGGTTTGTCAATTCAATGACACAGTTTCTTATTCCTACTGTTCTATTATAGTTTACTGAGGTAGATGTGAAGCTGGTATTTAAGGAGGTTTCATCCAAAATCTTACGGAGACGTATTGTGGAGGTAATAAGGCATATTTTCAATTAGAAAACGAGAATTTTGGTCCAAATAACCATTGGTTGATAATAACTTTATCGGTATTAAGTTTCTCTGAGTTCTGCTTTCTCTTCAAAGCAATGAAGCAGTGATTCTGAAACCATGAAGGGAGAGCTTTTTCCTTTATCCTTGGAGTTTATATGTATTCCATCTGTAATCTTTTATTTTCCTGATCTTTAAAGTAGTTAAATGAAATCAGTGTTAATCCTGTGAACTAGAATTTTGTGTACTCAAAAGTGAAACCTATATTTCCTAAGACTACTGTCATTTTCTAATACTAGCATTTTGCTCTAGAACACATAATTTTCTCTTGAAACTGTTCTCAAGTGGCAAATCATGTCATATACATTCAATAGTATCTTCTTAGCCAGGTTATGCTGGACTACACTGAGAAAGGTGAATAACCCTTTTTGCTTCTTAGGGATGGGTGCTTTTCAGCCAAACGTGAATTCTTCCTAGCAGATACACTTTCTTAACATTTTATCTTGAAAACTGTTACAGGGAGGAAAAAGAAGCGATGGGAGGTCTCCAGAAGATATACGTCCAATCACTTCAAGCTGTGGATTGCTTCCAAGGGCGCATGGAAGTGCTCTCTTTACACGTGGGGAGACACAGGTTTGTAAATGCAGTGCTTTTGCTCAGAATGTTTTAAGTGTGCACCCCTGGTTTCTGTTACCACATGCATCCTTGTCTTATGGATAAGTGATTTAACATGCCCATATGACTGTTATTCCTGCTCATTTGATATTTTCTGAATTCTGGTTTACATTAAGGTGTCCCCAAGATAACATTCAGTTTCATAATTTCATATGTTCGTTCCTGATAGAAAACTTTTCATTTCTTTCTGTCCATTGATTTTATCTGCATGATGCGTGGTTGCTTATTGCTATGTTTTCACTGTGCCTTAATCCTTATTTTATCTTTGTCATCCGTTCTTCTTTTAGTCGCTGGCAGTGGTCACACTTGGTGATAAACAAATGGCACAAAAACTGGACAATCTAGCAAATGTAGAGGAATTCAAGAGGTTCTATCTTCAGGTCAGTCTGAAATATTCAATATCTTGTTCTTTTCTTCAGTTATCAGCTATAGTTCCTTTATGTATATACTAGTTTGTAGTTCCTGCTTTTGTGGGACTGAACTTGTCAAATTTGCAATTAACCTTTGACACCACTAATACAACATTTATCTTCAACAAATACATTATTAATGAGTTCGTATTGATATCAGAGAAACCAAGATCATAATTTACGTAGTCTTCTCTGTTCAATTTGGAACTTTTCACTGAAGTTTTGTTGCATCCTTAGGTTCTACTTGTTAGCCTGGCTAATAGGGTGGCATGTGATTTACCTGCAAATGGAAGTGATAAACATGGATGGTATTGACATGGTTATTTGGTTATCATGTTCATGTTCATGTTCATGTCATACTTTTCAGATAGATAATTATTGTGATTTGCTTTGCTATCCCATAAAATTGGTTGGATGAAGTGCTTGATTATTGAAATAAGTGGTATGGTGAAATGGATAATTTTAATTTATCTTAATAGTTTTTCAGGACTACTAATAATCACATGTAGTTAACTTTGTCATGATATGATTATGTTATAGGAAACTTTGCCTTGGAGAACTAATGTTGATTTCATTTTGAAAATTGCCTATTTACTTATTCAGTTCACATGTACCTGCAGTTGTAATGCAACTTAGTCAAAGTATAATTTAGTCTTTGGCTTTCTTCAATACCACCTCTCCTAAATAGGGGGATGTTGCACTCTTTCCCTGTAAAAAGCCGTGGATGATGCTCACATATTTAAAGAAATATCTTTGCAACATCATAATTAATCTGCTAATAATTAGCGGAATCAAAGCTTTGTTTCCTAATCAAATGAGAAACCCCTTCTTTCCTAAGAGAGACCTGCTAACAACTTGCGATATTTTATCTGATTTATTTTATCTGATATTTCAGTACTCATTTCCTCCATCAAGTGTTGGAGAGGTCGGACGGATGGGAGCTCCTAGTAGAAGAGAAATTGGACATGGAACTCTTGCAGAGAGAGCTCTTGAGCCTATATTACCTACTGAAGATGCATTTCCTTACACTATACGAGTTGAAAGTACCATTACTGAAAGCAATGGTTCCTCAAGGTGTTTTTGAAAATTTTAAGTGTCCAAATGCTGTCATGCACTTTTCTGCATTCAAAACCTCTGTTTCTTTAAGATCTGCATGTTAAGTGTTTTATGTTGTGATATCACTTAACACGAAGTTTTGCTGCATAACAGTATGGCATCTGTTTGTGGAGGTTGCTTGGCATTGCAAGATGCTGGTGTTCCCCTAAAATGCTCTATTGCTGGGATTGCGATGGGTTTGGTTTTAGACACACATGAATTTGGAGGAGATGGTACACCACTTATTCTTTCTGACATTACTGGAGCTGAAGATGCTTCTGGAGATATGGATTTCAAGGTCTTCATGGATTTTGTTTATAATTTGAGATCTATTTTGTTCAGTGAAGTATTCTTGGGAAGATAAAATATTATGTAGTTTCCTCTCAAAACTGATCACAGAGTTGCATAAATGACCTTGTAAGAATGTTCTTTGCAGGTTGCTGGAAATGAAGATGGCATAACTGCATTTCAGATGGACATAAAGGTCACTGGTCCTACACTATTGTAATCTGCCTTTCTGGCTCCAATTACTGATATGTGTTTCCCATCCTTTTGTCAGTTTTAGATTATAATAGATGATCATTATTCTTCTTTGACAGGTAGAAGGGATAACCTTACCTGTTATGAGAGAGGCACTCCTACAGGCAAGGGATGGGCGCAGGCGTATTCTTGGTAATAAACCTGTATTCTCTTGATTTAACCTTCTTGAGTTAATAGTTTGAGTGTGGTTCTTACACCGTATATAATTTGATGGCACATTGATATGTTTAATTGTACAATCATTTCTATGTCAGGCAAAGTTGCTTCCTGATCCCTTTTCTAATATCTTGTATATTTTTCCCCTTGTTAAGAGTGTCGTAGTTAACATTTCCTTTCTTTCTTATACATGTTCCTGTTGAATTAGGTTTTCTTTAAAGGCTCACCCATGGGTACTTTAAATCTGTACTTCATTTTATTCAATGTCACACATACTAGACATGGATATGGCTTAAATTTCTTACATATATGGTGGCATGCCAACCATATATTGCCTTGAGCAATATGTACTCTTTTTTGTTGATTGCAGCTTGTTTTTATATGCATGGGGTGGAGAACTGTCTGATGATTGCCATGCTCTAGATGTAGAGATGCTATCCAAGAAATTAAATTTTTTTAATCATATAAACTAATTTCTCTTTCTTTTTCATACATTCTTGTTCTTGACTGAATTCTTTAGCTGAAATGATGAAATGTTCCCCTCCCCCTGCAAAAAGTCTCTCGAAGTATGCTCCACTTATTCATATCATGAAGGTCTGTTGATCTTAGACCCATTCTTTTTTCTTGTTCATTCAATGGACGGTCTGCAGTATATAATGCATTCCATTGCCTTGTGTCAATTTCAGGTTGCTCCACAGAAAGTTAACATGATTATAGGTTCTGGTGGGAAAAAGGTAAAAAGCATTATTGAAGAAACTGGAGTAGAAGCTATTGACACACAAGATGATGGAATTGTAAGATCCTATGCAACCTTTTTATGCAATAGACATGATTATTTCAACACAAGGTTTCTTATCTATGTTTTTCACAGGTAAAAATCACTGCAAAAGATCTGTCAAGTCTGGAGAAGTCCAAATCCATTATTAGCAGCCTGACGATGGTTCCAACTGTTGGTGATATATACAGGTATCTCGTTTATTTACCATTTCATTTTCCTTGCCTTTCAGATAAACGAAGAATACCATTGTGAACTTTCTATCTTTATGTTACAGTAAAGATGTCTTAGAACTGCATATTGGAGATATGCACCATAGATGCTCAAGCATTCTTTCTGTTTGTCAAAGTTCTTGTGTGATGTGTCTGGTTCTTTCTGTGGGGCCTGGGAAACAGTTTTACGCAGATTTGATGTCTCCCAGACAAAACTTGGCAAGGGTTAAAATTTATTATGGTAGTTTAGGGAGCTAATTTTCGCTATTGGTATTGTATGATTGGGGCCAAACTTGTCAGATTTCAGTAGAAGTCACTGATGCTACCATTCAGTATAGGAAACAAGTTTTATGTTCTGTTCTCTGTATCTTTGAGAAGCATATCATTTCTTGTTTGCTTGTTGGATGTTAATGTAAAGTGGGGAAGTCTTTGAGTCTCTATCATCTTTTCAAGCAGGAACTGTGAGATCAAATCAATAGTTCCATATGGGGTTTTCGTTGAGATAGCTCCAGGGCGAGAGGTACATTTTTTTATCCTGAAAATTGCACATTTTTTGGTAAAAGTTTGATGATTTATACAGTCACCTTATTTGTAAGTTTAGGTAATATAGAATTTGTTTTACATAGAAAGTTTTCTCCTTTGCTTTAACTCACATTTCCATTTGTGTTTTAATTTGAGGTTCATACAATTGGGATGTATAAAAAGTATATATACATACACACACATGTATGCACTATTCTTGGTGATACTTTTATAGTTGACACAAAAACCATGACTTTTCTTCTCGCAATAAAATTACTTCGAATTGAAGTAATTGAGCAAAGTATTGAAAGAAGAGTCCTGTGGTGCATGAAATACTAACAAATTTATACAAGGAAAGTGTGAGATTTTTAGTGACGAGTATGGGAAATTCAAATGTATGAAAAAATCTGTTCTCTCAGGGACTTTGCCACATTAGTGAGCTGACGTCAGACTGGTTGGCCAAGGCTGAAGATGTAAGCATATTTTTCTGTTTCTTTTATCCTCAACTTATAGATGCTTTATTGTGATGAGCTATTGAAATTATTATTTGATGTAATTTGGTTCCATCATAGGCTTTTAAAGTTGGTGATCGTGTTGATGTTAAACTTATCGAGGTAAGCAACTTATTTTTGTCTTGTTGACAAGCTTATTCAATCATAAACTAGATATGGTGAATGTTGTCCACTTAAAATTGATTTATCCATGCATTTTAGTGTTGGATCCCTACTATCTTTGCTTGTATCATGCTAGTACATTACTAATTGTTAAGTTGTCTTATCTCACATCTATCAAGTATTTGTTTCCTGTTGCCTTGTATTAAAGTAGGTCTCTCAGCCTATTACCAATTGATTTTAGATTCAATGCTGAACATGGTATCAGAGCTTAGGTTTTATTATGTTGTTCTTCCTACCTATCTCCATGTGAGGTTGACGACCCTCGGTGAGGTTGTCCACATTTAGGCCTTGTGAGCTACACTTGAGGTGTTAAGTGGTTTTATCTCACATCTACTAAGTATTAGATTTCTTGTGGTTTTATCTTAAAGTTGGGCCTCTTGTATTATCAATTGGTTTTAGGTTGGATGCTTAACAACTAATCTTCTCATTGTATAAAAAACTTGTTATTCTATGTGTTCGATGTTGGCTTGCTACTTACCACTTAATAAGTTGATGATAACTATATACTTAACTGGATGTTTTACCGTTATTCCGTGGCTTGTTCATGCAGTACTCAACCATTCTACGGGCTTGAGCTATATTCTAGTACTATGCATGTTAAATATGTAATCAATGAGATGGTAAAAGTGGTTCCCAAATTTTTATCCTTACTGTTGGTCTTGTAAATCCATCAAAGAGCTAGATTGCATCAATTATTAGTCGTTTTCTTTATCTGCACCTTTTTTCCTTACTTCAAAGAATCTCTCTCCATTAACTGTCACCTAATGCAGGTTAATGATAAGGGACAACTTCGCCTTAGCCGCCGTGCACTTCTTCCTGTTCCTGAAACAAGTCCAGAGGATCCCAGTTCAAAGCAGCTTACTGGCAACCCAGATGTGGTTGTTATTGCTGATTCTGGTAAAGCATCTGACGAAGGTGCACCTCAAAAATATGTGAGTGTCCCCAAAGCAGAGGGGTTAGCTGAAGAGAAGATTGATAGGGCCAAGGTTAAAAGTAGTGCTACCAAAGTTGCAAGCTCATCCAAAAGTAATTCTGCGGAGACCACTCTACTTCCACGGAAGAAGGTTTTTAAGAGAGTAAAGAAGAGTGGCAGTAAAGCTGTCACTGGTGTCTCCAGCAATGATGGGGAGTAGTCAATAACTGAATGGGAGTTTTATTGTGCTTATAATATGCTGACAAGAATTTCCATCTCCAATGACCATTGTACGAAAGGTGACAGAATAGCTTCCTCACATAGAAGAAACAGAGGTAAGGCAACCTACTTTCTTTTGTTCACTTGTCCTTTTAAACACCATTTAAAGCAGATATGCTGTTACAAAAAGCAGACTACATAAACGTCTTTCTAGTCTTATTAATTGCTTGTGATTCCATTATGAGAACTTGAGTTCTTATTGTTGGGTTCAATGTGGAGTTATAAATTACTAATCAGATAAGTTCTTGAATTGCCTATCATGAGGTAACTTACCAATTAAGCATGCGACATTAATTATGACTGGTAAGAAAAGCGGGAAAATGCCTGGGTTGTCTCAAACAAATGAAATAGCACTAGAACCTCAGCAGCAATATACTCATTGGATGAAATGGGTACTGGATGCTCATACCGATCGTCTGAAATCTATTGTTTCTAGTGAATTGGCTAAATATTAGATTCTTGTACAGGTACATTTCATCATAACTGGAGGCCTTCTACACTTGTGAAATGTGATTCAGAAGCTAGTCTTGCTCTCATATTTTTATGTAAGATGGGCAGGTAAGGTTGCCACAAGCTGGATCTCAAGTTCTGTTGCAGAAAAAAGAAACAACATTTTGATGGTTGGAAAGTTACTGATTTTATGCTCTTCTAGCCCCCTTGTTTTCTATTTTTTGTTTGGACCATTGTTTTGTATTGGATCTTGGGTTTGGCAAATACATATTTATGCATTTGAAGAAGGTAAGAAAAAAGGACTAGGCAAATTGGTTGGATCGGTCTACTTATTTAAACAAGAATTCAAATATTTTTTAAAATAATTTAAATGTTATATGTAGTAAATAGTTGATAAAAATTAGTGATGGTAACAGGGTGGGGCGGGGCGGACTTTTGGCTGCCTACTTCGACCAGATACTCTACCGTCATGCCTCGACCTTGACCTGTCCCTGAGCTTAAAAAGAATCTGTCCTGAACTTGAAAATTAATTGCACACCTGACCCTGATCTGATCTTGAGTTCAAACTTTTTTTATTGGAAAATGTAATTAATTAAATTCAAAATTATTTTTAAAAAATTATGCTTGGGGTGACTAAGTAAAAATATATATTACATCATAGAAGAAAAAAATAAGAAACGAAAATGAGAGGGAGGTTTGGAAAAATAAATTAAAATGAAAGGAGGGAAGAAACTAGTAGAATACAGGTGATAAAATGATGTTGGTAATGATAAAGTTTAAGGATTCTTTTAACTTAATATTACAAAATATTTCAGGACGGGATGGTTTCACGTTAAACTTGACCCTGCTTGCCTGCCTTGAGATCTGATTTCAAGAAAACAAAATCTGAAGCTCGGAATTAATTTTTTTTTTTTTTTAATGAAAAACAAGAAGTTAACTCTTTTTCAATATTTACAGTCAATTTATCATGATTCTGATTTCATTTTTCTTTTCTCATATAGCATGTACATGGATCGGATAGATTTTGGATTTTTGGTTAAATTGGCTTTGTAGGCTTATCCCGTTTAATTTTTCATCACTGTAGGTGATACTCGATTCGTTAAATGTAATAGAAGAGTAATGATAAAAATCGGATATTACAACTTTTCTATTTTTTTTTTCCTTTTCCTCCTCTCCATTTTATGTAATACCCTCAACCCGATTCGAATAGTCAGATTCAAATCTTGGGTATTACCACACAATTACAGAGAAGAATTTGAGCTGCTAGAACAACTTCCAATTATTTACAACTTTACCTATCACAAATTTAAACCAACATACATAAAGCTCAAGTAATTACATAATGCTAAATAAGATAGTTTAATTACAAAGGTTTCCAATCTAATATCTTAACTTATTACAATGATCTAATGTATAGACTTCTATAAACACTACTAGATGTACTATGCCACTAAACTTGCACTGTATGCATAATAACTTGATACGCCATTCTTTTGGCATAGTCCTGGTGTCATCCCTCTTGGCGCAAACTTAATCCTTTAAGCCTAAAACAAGAACATAAGACATTAATAAGTTCACAGAAACTTAATGAGAAAATTTCCATTTACCTTAACTGGTACTTCTATAAAGCAGCATATAGCTCAATAATGCGATCTTTTCTTTTTCTCAATGGCATAGTTCTGTTAAGGCAAACACTATCCAACTCAGACATATTTATTCCCCACGACTTGCCATATCTTGTCTTGTATCCACTTCCATCCTTTTGATAATAACTTCGAACTTTCCAAGAAATTCTATCAACTCCTTTTATTCATAGTTTTTTTTATCAGTATCCTTTGCAATTCGACGCATTCAGAACTTCATTTCATACATAGATTTAACCCATGCTAACTTTCACAATTACGGATAATTGACGGATGCCCTATTCTAATATTCAGACTCAAACCTTTGTTCAGAAGTGTCTTTTCAATAAATAAAAAACCCACATATCTCAATATCTCTTCAACTCGTTATCTTCAGTAATTTCATTAGATACCTTAAACTCATTCTAGTCTTACTGGTCATGCTTAAAAGCCATACTGGATACACCGTATAACTTCATACAGAACCCGCCACAAGGGAAATTCATTAGAGTACGCCATGAAGAGCCTTATCATGGTACGCCACTAAGGCAACCTATTCAGAGTACGTCACAAAGGCAATCCATTTAGAGTATGCCACAAAAGTAGTTCTTTCAGAGTACGCCAAAAAGGCTGTTCTTTCAGAGTACGCCAAAAAGGCTATTCATAACTGTTGTGTTTACGATATGGATTTGCCTAAAGTCACATTACGTGAGGTTTGCCCATCATCGTTCTGAGGCACACAGAGAACTTCATTAGGTAATTGCCATTCAATAGTTCCTTTTTAGATTGTGTCATGGCCATGGACTTTTTCCTTCAGAGTTTGTGTTTTTCGTCCCAACAAACTTTTTCAATTACCACCGCAGTGTCCAGATTCACATTACAGACTCTTCATACTTGGACAAAACCAAACTCACACTTTCTAACGCTCATCGTACATTCAATTACAACTCATAATCATGTAGACTAACTTATTTTCTTAACTGAATCATAACTCAATACACACTTTTAACATAACAACAAAACCATATTTCATAGTATATATTTTGAACATACTCATACACAAATACTCGTCAGCAACACAAACATCCACACATAAATCCTCACATATTCGAACTCAGTAAATCTCATATTTGTTACACATACCATCTTTAGCAATCATCCATATAGTCATACACATCATATTCATACTATACTCATCATGGTTTCTGATATGTAGTTTGAATGTTGTAATATAAATGTTCTTCAGTCTAAACAGTATACATGCAAGAGTCAGAGAAAGGACTCACTTGACATTCACTGATGTCCACGAAACCAACTAAAAATACGACAAAGGCAAGTGTATCGATAAATAGTATAGCTATGATGAGCAAGATACCGTTCCCACGAAGACTAAAAGTACTAGTAATTGCCGTCTTTCTATTATGTAACTGACAAATTGGAATGATTGGTTTAAACTAAAATTAACTAAATTAATTAACTAAGAACACGCCAAAGAAAAAATCGAGAAAATAATCGAATAATAACCAAGAAACAAAATAATACCCTGGAAAGAATCCACCTAGACTGCATCTGTCATCATCAATCTGAATTAACCAATTTCTTCACATAATATCTTGATATGTAGAAATCCCTAAATCATGCTAATATCTCTTTCGAGAGTTAGAGCAACTGACTCTAGGTTGATTAATTGAAATTTCTTTCTAATTAAAACCCTTATTATCGCATTAACTCGATCTATGGATCCCCCTCTTAGATTTGACTCTAATCCAGTAGATTTATGTCGTCCTATCTCTAGGATTGCATGCAACTCCACTCAATTATACTAGATCTACTCTTAAACAGGGACTTTTCCTCCTCTGATTGAAGCACATCAAACATGAATTAATAGTCCAGAAATATTAAATCAAGAAATAAGCACACATAATTGAGAACAAGATTCAAGTATTTATTGCGTAAAACTGAAATCAAATGATAGAATTCATCATAGGGTTCATCTCCCCTAGGCATTTAGAAAATTAGTTCATAATAGCAAATAAAAACATCTCAAAGTTAGTATAACCACAAGAAATAAAGAAACTCATAATAAACTTCAAAGAAATTAAAGGGAGATCTTCAATCTTGATGGAAATCTATTTCAGAGTCAACTTCAATGGCGCTTTCCGAGTTGTTTTCTTCAATAATCTCTAACGGCTCTCTTTCCTCTTCTTATATTTGGTATTTATAGGTCTTAAAATGCACGAAAAACCTAAAAATTGCATTTTTTGCGTGTCCGAAATACAACTTACAAAATCGACACAGTCTGGCACATAGCCGTGTGGCAGCCCATGTGTCTCACACAGCCGTGTGTCCAGCCCGTGTGGCTCCTGAAATCTGCTCCAATTGTCCGGTTTTTGCTCCGTTTTCACTCGTTTTGCTCCCTAAATGCTCTCTTAAGTATAGAAACATGAATTTAAAGGATTAGGAGCATAAAACTCATCATTTTGCATCGATTAATCATCCAAAAACGCATTAAGAACGGGATTAAAACATGTTACTTTTGACACTTATCAAATATCCCCACACTTAAGTGCTTGCTTGTCCTCAAGCAAAATCCTCAACCCACATTCAAGCTAACTTTTCTCAATTTGTCATTTTCATCAATAATGTCTCAAGATAATTTGCAAACAATCATGCATTAACAATTCAACTAAAAGGACACTAAAGATTCAAACAATCCAAGTCAAAAATTTTAAAGCACAAAAATATATGTGTCTTCCCTTATCTAAATAATTACTTAAATTCAAAATCAACAAGAATTGACATCCTCACTAAAGATTCACTCAAAGCACTCAAAGTGTTTAGGGTTCAAGTATTAAGCGCTCAACAGTTGAACGAGGAATGTCATTACCATAGGTCTGCTTGAAAATCAAATCTCCACCACTATAAAATGAGATAACACACTAATCAAGAGGTCTTTAAAAGATTGTAATGGGGCTTAGGTTAAGAGTATGGAAAATGCCAGAAAAATTGGTTATAATCGAGATCGAGTTGATAAATTACCAAACTAGAAAAACAATCAAATGCTGAATTAACAGAATTTACATCAACAAGAAATAAAGAATAAAAATGAGCTTTTCAACACAAAATGAGACTAACAATTCAAGCTCAATCAACTTTTTGTTTTTTTCTCTTCTTTTTTTTATTATTTTTTTCTTTTTTTTAAGCACAAAATAAAATTTAGCAATTCAAAAAAATAAAACATAGTTAGGCAACTAACCAAATCAAATCTCGACAAAAAAGGAGTCAATAAAACGGGAAAATTTTACAACAAATATATGGGTTATGAGTTAACATTAACGGGTTAATAAAAAAATGTGTTAGGATCAACGAGGTTTACTAAGGATTAATTCAATAGGTAAGTTTTTTACAAGTTAACTGGGTTAAAACCTAAGTGCCTCTATCATCTCAGTATATTAAATCAATGGTGTGGTCTCGACATGCATAATTGAAGCAAGTTCTAGAATAACAAATCAAGTTGACACACTCATAACCAATAATAAAATGAGCACGAAAAAAAAATATATGCTCTATAGGCTCAAAAGCTCACAAAAAAAATATGGTTTTGATGTCAAACTTGCAAATTTAAAATTTTAAGATAATACTTCAATTTAGGGAGACAACCTAAAATTATAATTTCTGAAAAACAACTTATCATGCTTGACTCTCTCGTATCTTAAAGTCTAAATCAACCAATGCACAAATATCCACAATTAAATCCAAAACAACATCAATAAAAATTCCAAATAGAAAAAAATTCCAATGGAGGGTATGAGAAAATTACTTAAACACAACAAATAATTCAGGGATTTTATCACAAACATATAAACAACCTCCCCACACTTAAAATGTACATTGTCATCAATGTACAAACATATATAAGCACAAAATAAGCAAAATATCGAAAGAGAGGGAGATAATTGAAACTGCCCTGAATATGGATGAGATTGCTAAAATAGAGAAAACCAAAATTGTGGGCAAATCTAAATGTAGTGCATGTTGCGAAGCAAACTAATAAGAGGATAAACACAAATGAATAAGAAGATTTAGAGGTTACAAACTCGAAAAATAAAAACATAATTCAAAATAAAAATGAGCTAAAGAAGTCTAACAAATAAAAATAAAACAACCGAAAATAAAAAATAGAAGTTCAACTGAAAATAAAATAAATAAAACAAATAAAAAGAAGATAGATTAGTGATCGTCATCATGAGATGTGTCTAGATTGTAAGGTGCATGATCAATAGGAGAAATATGACCACAAAACGAATGTCGAATCCAACTAAAATCAAAATCACAAGAACGAACATTAACCTAAATATAATTGAACCAATACTTAACATAAAATAAACAGTAATAACATAATAATAATAATAATAATAATAATAATAATAATAATAATAATAATAATAATAATAATAAACTATCAACAACTAACACAACTAAACAAATACTAATACTAATCATAATAATTATAGTAAAACTAATAATAATAATAATAAACTAAAATAATAATAAATATAATAATGAAATAATAAAGAAAATGCAAAAGAGGGAAACAGAACGGTGGTAAGGGGTGAGAAACGGCGGCAAGGGGCGGCGGTAAAGGACGGAGCACGAGTAGATCGGACGGTGGATGAGGGGAGAGGAAAATCAAAATCGTCGACGGAATGGGGAGGTCGGCGTAGTGGGGGCTGTGGCTTGGAGAAACGACATCAAAGGACAAAAAAATTTTAAAAAAAATGAAAACCCTAGATCTAAAATAAGAGGCACGGTCGTGTAAATGGCCCATGTTGGCCCACAAGGCCATGTCACACGCTCGTGTGTGCACTCTCATCCCGTATGTTTCTTAAAAAAAGAGGAAAATTTATGCCCAGTAGCCACACGGCCGAGGACAAGCCCGTGTGTCCAAGCCGTGTAAGGCCATGTGTGATCATCCTTCGCTTCTCCCACGCTTGTGTGTGAGGCCGTGTAGGGCACATGGCCGTGTCTCTAGCCCGTGTGTCTCACACGGTCGTGTCTCTAGCCCGTGTAACTCACTGTTTTGAAATAAAATTGAAAAAATTCACTCCAGTATGCACACGGCCTAGGACATGCCCATGTGTCCAGGCCATGTGTCCTACAAGGCCGTGTCGCCACGCCGTGTGGATCACCGTAAACCGTTAACCTTTTTTTAAATTTTTTTCAATATTTTTGAAGGTTTTAAAAAGAACATCAAAGTAAATAAAAATAAATATTAAAAAAATAATAAAGACACTTGGGTTGCCTCCCGAAAAGCGCTTATTTAAAGTCTAAGATTGACTTCCCTTTTTAGGCTCACGGTTACGGTGAATCTTGGAGCCGAAGCTCCTCTCTCTCGTTATCAGGTTTACTACCGAAATAAGGTTTGAGACGAGTACTGTTTACCTTGAACATGCCGAATTCAGAATGTGTTACCTTAATTGTACCGTATGGAAAAACGTTTAGTACCACAAATGGGTTCGATCCTCTTAACTTAAGCTCCGAAGGGAACACTCGTGGATCTGATTTGTCTAACAGTATTTTGTCCCCAACTTTGAATTGGTTCAGCCTCTTTACATGCACATCATGATGTTGCTTTGTTTCTTCATTCTGTTTTCTCGTTTTCTCATCAACATTCATTCGACATTCATCTAGTTCGTCGAGTTGCACCATTCGCTCTTCACTTGTCACTCGGTTTTTGTCATCTTGAATAAAATATGGCTCCAACATGTTTTCATGAGTGATTTCCTGCAAAGAACATTGAGTCACATGTTTACTAACATTAACAGAACAATTAGTAGCATCTCGCTCACTAGAGACTCTCACAAAATCACGTGATTGAAGAGTAATCTTTTCATCACCTATACGAAGCACAAGTTCACCAGTACCCACATCAATAATAGTTCTGGTAGTGGCTAAAAATGGTCGACCTAAGATCATAGGTACCTCAATGTCCTCATTCATGTCCAATACAACAAAATCAACAGGGAATATAAATTTATCCATTTTTACAAGTACATCCTAAATAATACCCCTAGGATATCTAACTGATCTATTTGCTAATTGAATACTCATCCAAGTAGGTTTGGGTTCCCCAAGATCAAGTTGTTTAAACATCTTATAAGGCATGACATTCATACTAGCCCCTAAATCAGCCAAAGCATTTTCAACATTCAAACTACCAATGAGACAAATAATAGTAAAACTCCCTGGATCTTTAAGTTTGTTGGGTAGTTTATTTTGGAGAGTGGCCGAGCAAACTGCATTGAGCTCCATAATCGACGAGTCGTCTAACTTCCTCTTGTTTGTTAATAGCTCCTTTAAAATTTTTACATACTTTGGCATCTGCGAAAGGGCTTCAACAAACGATAAGTTAATGTGCAATTTTTTTAAGAGTTGAAGAAATTTACCATATTGTTCGTTTGTGTGATCTCTCTTCAACGCTGCTGGATATGGAATTCGAGGTTTGTATTCTCTAACCACTGACTTTTTCTCTTTCTTGCTTTCCTCAACCTCATCATTTTTCTCAATAGCTTCTAGTTTTAGTTTCTGTTCAGGCTTGACTAACCCTTCCACGCTTCGAACAGTGATTGCGTGAAGTTGCTCCCTTGGGTTAGTTTCAGTATTGCTAGGTAGGCTACCTTGTGGTCTTTCTGAAACTAATTTTGTAAGTTGTCCAATTTGACTTTCAATCCCTTGAATCGAGACTTGCTAATTTTTCAAAGTTGTCTCAATGTTCTAAAATCGAGTTTCTGACATCGAAATAAATTTTGCCAACATCTCTTCAAGATTCGGTTTCTTCTCTTGCTGATATGGTTGCTGAAAACTCGGAGGGGTTGTGACCTTTGATTTCCTTGACCACCTCAAGAGAAATTTGGATGGTTCCTCCAACCTGCATTATAGTTATTGCTATAAGGGTTATTTTAAGGTCTAGAATTGTTACCCATAAAGTTGACTTGCTCATTCTTCGTGCTAGAACCGAAGGGTAAACATTCTGAATTAACCATCCCCACTCCATTCGCATCGCATTGCATCACTGAATTCACCTACGTAGAAAAATTCAAACCATCAATTTTCTTATTCAGTGCTTCCACCTGGCTTGACAATATAACAATTGCATCTAGATTAAACACACTGGCTGCTTTCATCGATTTTGTCTTCATGACTTGCCACTAATAGTTATTCAGTGCCATCTCCTTAATAAACTCATAAGCTGCCTCGAGTGTTTTATTATTCAGTGTTCCACCAGTTGTTGCATCAATTAATTGCCTAGTCGAGGGATTCAAACCATTGTAAAAGGTTTGAACTTGCAACCACAAAGGCAGTCCATGATGAGGGCACCTTCTCAATAGATCCTTAAATCTTTCTCATGAATCATACAATGTCTCCAAATCAATTTGAGCAAAAGGAGATATATCATTCCTCAACTTAGTTGTTTTAGCCGGTGGAAAGTACTTCAACAAAAACTTCTCGGTCATTTGAGCCTATGTAGTGATAGAACCTTGTAGTAAAGAATTTAACCACTGTTTTTCCTTGCTCCTCAACGAGAATGGGAACAACCATAAGTGTATGGCATCATCAGAAACACCATTGATCTTGACTGTGTCATAAATCTCTAGAAAGTTAGCCAAATGAGTATTCAGATCTTCATCTTACAAACCAACAAACTGTACATACTGATGTACCATCTGAATTGTGTTCGGTTTAAGTTTAAAATTGTTTACAGCAATAGTCTATCTCACAATGCTCGATTTAGCCCCAATCAGAGTGGGCTTAGCATAATCATACATAGTACGAGGACCATGATCTGTAGGAGGTAGCTGATTATTTTGTTTATCACCCATCTCCACAGTAATATTCTTTTCCTCGTGATCGTCTATTGTACTCTATTGATTTTGCCTTATTTCTCTAACCTCTCTACGATTTCTGCGAGCAGTTCTTTTAATCTAACTATAAAAAATTATTAGTTCCAACGGGTTTCCTCTAGTCATAAACCAAAAGAACCTATTAGAATCAAACAAACAAAAATATTAAAATATAAAAATTAAATTTAAAAAAATAAAAAAGGCTAAATTAATAGAAATAAAGTTTTCCTAATATTTCAGTCCCCGGCAACGACGCCAAAAATTTTTTGTACATAAAACCAACTAAAAATACGAGAAAGGCAAGTGTACCTATCGATAAATAGTATAGCTATGATGAGCAAGATATCGTTCCCACGAAGACTAAAAGTACTAGTAATTACCATCTTTCTATTATTTAATCGACAAATTGGAATGATTGGTTTACCTTAAAATTAACTAAATTAATTAACTAAGAACATAACAAAATAATCGAATAATAACCAAGAAGCAAAACAATACTCAGGAAAGAATCCACCTACATTGCATCTATCATCATCAATCTGAATTAAACAATTTCTTCACATAATATCTTGATCTGTAGAAATCCCTAAATCATGCTAATATCTCTTTCGAGAGTAAGAGCAACTGACTCTAGGTTGATTAATTGAAATTTCTTTCTAATTAAAACTCCTATTATCACATTAACTCGATCTATGGATCCCCCTATTAGATTTGACTCTAATCCAGTAGATTTATGTCGTCCTATCTCTAGGATTGCATGCAACTCTACTCAATTATACTAGATCTACTCTTCAATAGGGACTTTTCCTCCTTTGATTTAAGCACATCAAATATGAATTAATAGTCTAGAAATATTAAATCAAGAAATAAACACACATAACTGAGAACAAGATTCAAGTATTTATTGTGTAAAACTAAAATCAAATGACAGAATTCATCGTAGGGTTCATCTCCCCTAGGTATTTAGAAAATTAGTTCATAATCGCAAATAAAAACATCTCAAAGTCAATATAACCACAAGAAATAAAAAAACTCATAATAAACTTCAAAGAAATTAAAAGGAGATCTTCAATCTTGATGGAAATTTGTTTCAAAGTCGACTTCAATGGAGTTTTCTGAGTTATTTTCTTCAATATTCTCTAACGACACTCTTTTCTCTTCTTATATTTGGTATTTATAAGTCTTAAAATGCCCGAAAAACCTAAAAATTGCGTTTTTCCGCGTGTCCGGAATACATCTCACGAAATCAAAACGGTCTGGTACATGGGCGTATGACAGCCCGTGGGGCTCACAAGGCCGTGTGTCGAGCCCGTATGGGAAGGCCTAGCCCATGTGGCTCTTGAAATCTACTCCAATTATCCGTTTTTTGCTTTGTTTTCGCTCGTTTTGCTCCCAAATGCTCTCCTAAGTGTAGAAACATGAATTTAAAGGATTAGGAGCATAAAATTCCCAAAAATGTATTAAGAACGGGATTAAAACATGTTACTTTTGACACTTATCATTCATCTACAACAGCTCCGCTCCACTCCAAACATCAATTAAGCAATCGACAGCAACCACTACTTATAGAACATAGAAAAACCATTAAAATCCATTCACATACATTTTACCATCATCACAGACATTGACAATCCCCATGCAAAGCCTTATACCTTTATCTTACTATTCAAATACTTCTAACAGACTTACTCTTTCAAAACTCAACATGTATAATTGTAATGCTTTCCCATGAATGAATAATCCACTACTTCAGATTGGATCCTTTATTTCTAGCTTAACGAGAGAAAACCATAATCAACTCTAAAGAGAATCAACAACAATACTATAGAGGAAGAAAGAAGAAAAAATCATTTTTCTCAAGCCCATATGGAAACATATAAGACCTATGTCCCCAAAGTGGAACTTGACATGTGTCACACTTTTTCAGAATTGTCTTAATTAATGGTCTACAACTTCTAAGAAAACATCAACAAAAATCCAATATAGTCAGTATTCGATTACTCCAACCAATTTATTCTTAATCATAATACTTGCAATGTAACTAGATTAATAATTCAAATAACATGACGTACTACACCTTTGGTGAAAACTCATTCCATACTTTCCCTTAATCTCTTAACTTGGACTTCTCCTTAATACAGGGCAGAATATCGTGAAATCAAATTCTTACTTATTCATGTGGCAGTTACTAAACGACCACACGTATACGCCAAAATAATCATTTGGACGGATAACACCATGTCAGACCAACTACTACAACTATACGTCAAACTTTATACCCGCCAGATCTGGGGTGTTTCAAGCTTCAAAATCTCAGCCTAAAATTGTTATGTTTAATTTAGTCCTTTTCTTGTAATTTCTATGTTTTGAGGTTCTGAGAACTTGATTTAGCTATCTCGTGTACCAATTTGTAAAACTATTAAAGTTTTTAAAAGTTGCCATTGATGAATACTTGATGAAATTGGTGTGAATTTGTTAGATTTTAAGCTTAGATATGAAAAAGGACAAGTTTGTAAAGTTTAATTGTTAATTTTTTTTAACATAGGAACTAAAGTGCATAAATTTCGAAATTGGTGTAATATTTTTTTAATTATAGATAATAGAGGGCTGTAGAAGGATGTAATTGAGATCAATTTTAAAATTGAAGCTCAAATTTGAAAGATATGGCTATATCAGTTTTATGGACTAAATTGAATATTTTGCAAACTATGTATGACTTTGTAATTGAATGTGATTTGGATAGAATTTGATATTATATCATTACTGAATTATTATTTGCAGCTAAAAACAACGCAGGATCATCGAAAGGGAAAGGAAAGGCGAGAGTCAAGAACAAGTGACGCGAGCTTTCGATTTGTATTTCTATGACCAAAAACCAATTTAGTTACTGCATATTTGTGATATATTGCATTATATAATATTGAGGTACACTAGTAATAGTTATTGAATTGAAATGCTATGGTTAGAATTAAATATAAAGACAAGGACTAAATAGAATAGAATAGAAAGTTGCATGACTTAATTGATATAGGAAATTGGAATGTAATCGAGTTGAAATATATTATTTTACATGATGATTTGATATTTAATTGAGAATGACGGGATGTGAATTGAACTATTTGACGATATTAGAAATTGGTTACTCTATTAAATGTACATGTCTATATTTCGAGTTAGTTGATGATGCACTACAGTGCTAGTTTGAGGTGTCGATTGACTAATTTGAGTTTTGGTCTTGAAAATCCAAATAAGGTTAATAGGATTATATTAAAACGATTTGGAATTAGTGATGTCTAGTTAAATTGGTGTATTTGACATATAAGTTTGAGATGTTTGGTACATGAAATTACTTGTTTTATTGTGGAATGGCATAGGTGAGTTTGGTATGAAATAATTAGATGAATTTGTGATAATTGGCATAGATTTGTCAAAGTTTGAACAATGTTCATGTGATGAATGTTTTGATGGAACTTTGTACTTTTGGTATGATTGGTAAGATTCAGGACTTATTTAATTACTGTATTTTTATGTCATTTCGCATTATACAATATTAAGGTAAGTCATTGATGACTATTTGAGCTGATTTGGTGTGTTTGAGATTGATATTCGAGGCAGGGATTAAATTTAATAAAGTGCAAAATTTAAAAGTTGCTTGATATTTGATAATTGACAAGGAATTATGTTATATAAGTCATAAAATTGTGATGTGTTGATTAATAGGGTTATAAATGAAAGAAATATATACTCGATGTGGGACATGATGTATGTTAAGAAAATTCGCTAAGATATAAAAAATGAAAATGAGCCCTAGGGCCGACTGTATACTAATGAGTCAATAGACTCAATGGTGATATTAATTATGATATGAAATGGAATGAATACGAAAATATATATGTTTACTCAGGTGAAATGAATGACATTGATTATACTCAAGGGCGGAGCCAAAAAAATTTTAAAGCGGCTGGAATAAAGTTGTATGTTTTTATGATAGCAAAATTGAAATTTCACCATTTTAATAGTCCGTGTCTTTATAATTTTTAAAGGATTAAATCATTTTTATCTCATTCTTGGGGAGGCCGAAGTATAATTTTACCATATACTAATTTAAATTTTTTAAAATTATAAAAGGACTAAAGGTGAAATTATCCATTTTAGAGGGGTGGGGCCCCTGCCAGCCCCCCTTGGCTCCGCCCCTGATTATACTATACAAAGTGAATGCAATGAGCCTAATGATCTATAAACAAATTGAGAATTTGAAGAACTCATGTGTATTACCATTTAATTGTCAAGTAATGTTTATGATGTATGTGTATTTAGGTAGATTCAAATATTATATATGAAATGGCTTGATTGACCTGGAATTGAAGTTGTGCATATTGCATATACATGCTTATTATGTTTTAATTTATAAGTTTACCACTGAGCGATTTGCTCAGCGTATAGTTTTTTTTTTCTATGGACAGGTAATTTAGATTCTTGATAGATCGTGTAGAGGACTTTTTAGCATCCAGAATCCAATCTCGATAGAGCAATGTTCGTACATCTTCTATGTTTAGAGTTGGCATGTACCTACTAGGTTAAGTCTTGTTGGAATATGATGATATTTATAATCAAATGTTGCATTTTGAATCTTTAGAATTGATTTATGTGGTTGATGTGCATACATGTAAATGTGTATGCAATTTAGGATTTCTATAGTTTGATCAAGACATGAATTATGTGATGACACTTGAATGGAAGGTTTGTATGAACCTAGCTAATGGTTGTTATATTAGGTGATATTATGTACATATAGGTGCCACTTAGGTTTGCTATGGTATGATTAGGAATTGCTATATGAAATGTTAAGTTAATTCTTATATAATGATTGAATATATAGGTTTGTGCTAAGTATATTTTGCATATTAGATAATTAGATGGAATTGGTTGAATGAATGTAAATAGCAGATGGTTAAAACATGATATATATATGAATTGAAAGAGGTCTAACTTATTATAGAACCTATATTTATTGTATATTTGGTTAAAAAATGAGGTTGCAATGGATATGCATCAGTATACTTAGGAAATTGTAGGCTTGGGATGAAAAATTGTAGAAACAGTATGTGACGTCGTGTCATCATACGTATGTCATTGCAACGAAGGTTGGATTCCAGGCCACGTCAAGACGAGAAACCCCGTCGTCCCGATGAGACCAAGTTAGTATGTCACATCGTGATGAGGAACTCCCTCACATCACGACGTCAACCTTGTAATTTGAACTTTTTGTTTACAATTCAGTCTTGATTCGATCTCAGGTTAACTTCAAGGCTTTCATAAGCTTGTTCAAGGCCCGAGAATGTGTATTTACTGTATTGTTTGTTCATAACTCTCATGGTTATATGATTAATGATTTGTATTCGTATCTAAATTGAATGTAGTTTCTCAGGTTGAATGTAGTTTCTCAGGCAACGAATGTGGCACACTGTAGCTCAAACCCTGTGATCGGGTCGAGTATAAGGTGTTACATGAGCGACCAAAAAAGAAATTTTCTAATAGTCATATCAAATTCACCCATTAAATTCTCCCAAAGTGATCACTTCTCATCATACTAAACGACCTTTAGCATTACTAACTCAAAATAATTTTAGAATTAATAAAGGTAAACTACCTCGTTAATCATTCCAAAAATAAGTAGTTCCTATTTTAGTCACTCAAAAACTTTGTTAATTTGATCACCGTTGTTAATTAAATTGATCAAAATGATCACTACTTTGTTTTCTCCCTAATTGAATGTTGGTTGTGCATTCCACATAAGTTCTATTAGGGACAATGTCTAAAATAATTTTTTTCTTTTTTCTTTTTTTCTTTCATCTTCTTCTAGAAACTCTTTTCCTTTCTCTCAAATAAAAATAAAGGAACCCTAGTGTAAACTCGAAATTATATAGGGTTTTTCTATATATTTTTACCATCTTTTGACTTAATAAATATGTTAATCTTGAGTAACTGTTATTAAAATAAGTGAATTTTACTTAATTATTAATATTGGACATGAATTTATAAAGTATGTGAAATTATACTTAATTACATGATTTTTATACATAATTTATATTATTTTCATTTTAAATATTAATATGTAAATTTTCACTATGCAGGAGAATCATGGAAGATTTGATTAACATAAATGATGCATGGACATGCACACATCCACTTTATTTGGACGGCAAGACCATGCAAAACTGGGTTATAAAGGTGTTAATTTGACCTAGTAAAAGCTGTGCTAAAAAATGGACATGTCTGATTAATTATTGGACTGAGAAACTGTCCAACAAGGAGGAGTCAAGCCCAATTTTCGGCACAAGCAAATGAATGAACAAAAATAAGCTTTGGGATATTTTCTTGGAGATCCCTGCAGTTGGAAAGACATAAAAAATCAGCACACAAGTTCACCCTTTGAAACCGTCCACCTTAGAGCTATTAATAGCATTGTTTTGAATTCAAAAACAAGCAACCAAGTCATCTCCTTTTCCACAATTTGTGGTCGGCCATGTATGAGATAAAAGAGAGGGATTTTGAATTCTATTTTTAGCAAACTTTACCATTGTCTTCACCTATAAGTACCACATACCTTTCCACTTCTCAAATCATCCCTCAACACTCATCTCTCATTCATTCTCTCATTCATCATTCTCTCTTCCATCTCCCTTGCATAGCCATCCATCCCCTTTCCATTCTTTAGCCAACAAAGGCTTTGTCAAGACTTTTCTTTGCTCGAACACCCTAGGAAACCCTTAGCAAAAGGAGCGTCAAGTAGAACGGAGGAACACATCAGTCAGAAAAGATCTGAAAGGCTGCTGAACTGAATTAGAGTTTACTCTTTCCTCTTGTTATTTAATTTACTTATGTTTGCTATGTGTTTATTGTTTTTGACATCAACGATGATATTTTAGATCCTATTTTCTAGGATGATTATGATAATTCAATAAGATTTATTTTATTCATGTTTAACATGTTTGTGCCTTAGTTGATCATATTTTCAATTAAAATCAAGATGTATTTAATTCATACATGATTGGGTGCATTTAGATTAGCTGAGCGATCCTAACCAGACGACGGCTAGTAGACGCATAATTGAAAAGTGCAATGCTCAATTTATATCATTAAACCTGACTAAATTAGAGGTTCATAATATCTTTAGTTAGCTCTATTATCTAGCATAGTTTTTAGGTTTATACGATTAAACTGCTGCAAACGTAAATGTCCCTATGACCTTGTATAAATACTAAGAAACCCTTAGTTTAATATGATCACTAAAATGCATATTTCAGTAAGTAAAAGATTTTGAGAGGACTTAATTTGGTTTCCAAACCCATGAAATACCGAGTTACCATGAAATGTATTCCGAACATTGTTAAGCATGATGAAAATGTATTGAGTTGATTAATATAATTATACTAGCCTATTTTATGTTGATTGTTTTTGTTGCTAAAGCCATTCATTCATACATTTAGATAATTTGCATACTTAGTTAAAAATTGCATTAGGGATCACTTTTTGCATCTAGTTAATTTAATCATCACTATCCAAAATTATTGAGTTTTTATATCAAATTATGATTTATAATTTTGCAATTAATCGATTAACATACACAGTCCCTGTGGAGACGATAACTCATTTTACTTACTTATTACTTGAATGACTGTGTACACTTGCACATATAATTTGTTACACCTAGTTAGCTCCTTGTTCTTAGTTTCATTGCCACTTGGACTGCCTTCAGTTGATTCCAGTGTCATCTTCGGTCAATCGCCACCACCAAGAGACTCATTTCCTTCCTCTCTCTTCAAATATCAATTTAGTTTCCTAAAAAAAAACTCTTCAAAAATCATGAAATTACTCCCAACACGTTCGAATCTTTATGCTATATGTTGGTAATGCAAAGAAATTGGAAAAAAATATATTTTTAAACAGTTATGATTTGACAACAGTTACAATTTGACAGAATCAGAATCTGGCTATTCAGATTTTTTAGGAAACTGACTCTACAAATTTATCGTTTTCCCCCTTCAGAAAATAGTATAAATAGGAGGTCATTCTCCTCATTTTTCATAGAACACAACAAGAGAAAAATAGCTTCTTTCATCATTCTGTTCTCTATATTCTAGTGTTCTGTGAAATTACACGAGAGGGAAATTCTATCTAGGAGATTGAGTTTTAAACAGGACCATCTGTGACCCCTTCAATCTTTATTGGGAATTGAACTTAGTGTGGTTTCGTCGATTTTCTTCCAGTTTATTTTTTAACAGATTTTTGACCGGTTGCTTTTGTTTTTTTGGTTTCGATTCCTTTTGAGAAGAGCAATACCAATTGTGTTCCACCTTGTTTATTCGGGTGTACGAATATTGAAGTATTGTGCTAACCTTGGGGGCGACGTCCACTACACGGTTACACCGATCAGGGCGAATTTGCTTTTAAGGCAGTGGTACTTCCACAGCACAGTGATTTCTTTATTTATTTACACTCAGTTCGGTTTCTTGCCAACACTAACGGTTTTGTTTTGCGGTAGTATTTTTTCGATAATTTAGAAGTAAATTATACTACTGTTTGAACATGAGAATCATTTTCGTTTCCCACTGCTGGAACCAATGAACGCTCCTACATGCAGCAAGCTAGAGTACACTTGAGGATCGTTGCATCAAGTGAAGTGTCCTATTGAGGCAATCGATTTGAGGGCACCTGAGTAGTGCAAGAGTGTGCCTAAGTAGCGTTGGAGCGATTGCAAGCTCCATCTGTGTTGGCTAGTGGGCCATTGCGATCAAGATTGGCTTGGAAGGCCTAGCGATATTGAACCAAGATAGGTCGGAGGTCTCTTAAGTTTGAGTAGGTCAGAGGACCCTTGAGTTTGAGTTGATCGGAGGATCATGAGCAAATTGTTGGATCCTTGTTTTTGGGATAGGGCTTACGATGCCCTTATCCATGATAAGTTACTAATATATGAGATTTGTGGAGCTAGTCCAAGTGTCACCGAGTTTTTAACCAAAGTAGACTGGAGGATTATCGAGTCCGAGAGCTTGAACAAAAGAACTAGTGGGGGATGTCTTGTTCAGGCAACCTATGAGATTGTGCGAAGAAAGGAGCGACGTGTCAGAGTTTGCGTGAATGAGCATTAAAGTCCAAAATTGCGATTGAGATTGACCTAGTTCGGTGGTGTTGCATGTGTTGCAATTGGCCAAGATGGCCACACTCAATGGGTGACCATGAAGGGGCTAAAAGGTAGGGGTGTGCAAATTTCGGGTAAAACCGAATTAATTCGGTTAATCGACCGAATTCGGTTAATCGGTTGGTTAACCGAATTAATTCGGTTGGGGGTCGGTTAATAATTTTTTAGAAGTTCGGTTAACGGTTAATTCGATTCAAAATCGATCGTTTAACCAAATTAACCGAATTTAATAAATAATATTATAATATATAAGTATTCGGTCGGTTCGGTTAATTTTTTTGGAAATATAAATTAATCGGTTGGTTAAGTCGGTTAATTTTTGATATGTTTTATACTTGTTTTAACTAAAAATGAAAAAAACATATAAATTTTGGTTAATTCGGTTAACCGACCGAATTAACCGAAAAAGTTTGATTCGGTTAATGATTAAGGATTTAAAAGGGTCGGTTAATTCGGTTAACGGTAGTTCGGGTCGGTTAACCAATTGAATACCCCTACTGAAAGGGCCTAAGATGGAGATGACCAATGTGTCTGAATTTCTCATGTTGATAACTTTTGTGTTGGTGCCGCAAGGGATGGTTGGCATCAACCACGTCCAGAGGGATGCTTTTTTTAGTATAAAAAAACATGGTAATATTCAGTCGACAAAAAGTCATACCATTAAGTGTTCCTCAAGGTTTTAACCTGATGATTATATGTTGTGGCATTGAGTCTGAGTGTTCAGTGGAGGAATGGGCATAGACAACACTACACCAATGACTGAGATGAGACCAAGTTCGAGTCTATGTCCGATGTGCGTTGAATGAATCATAACCATAGGCTTTGAATGCCGAAGGTGGACTTGAGATTGAAATGTAAACTCGATGCAACAAGGTTACTAAAAGTGTGGCTTCATGTCGATGAGGGCATCATCATATTAAGTGGGGGAGTGTCATGGTCTGTAATTTACTATTCTAGTTATCAAGGTTGAGCTTTCCCCAAATGTTCTTGAGTGAATTAAAGTACAATAACTTTGAAGTTGGAATTTGTCGAATACCCTGCAATCCTAGGGAGATGTTGTGATGCAAATTGGGTAACTGATAAAGTTAGCTTTACAAGTGGGTATGTCTTTACTTTGGGTAGAGCAATTATTTCTTAGAATTTTGCTAAACACATGTATTGCTCTCTCCACGATGGAATCAAAATTTATAACTCTTGACTGAGTCAGGCAAGAGGCCGAGTGGCTTAGGAATCTACTTGCAGAGATTTCTTCATGGGAGAATGGAGTATTTGCTTTGGAGTACGTGAGGTCTAAAAGGAACATAGCTAATCCACTAACCAAAGGGTTCAGTAGGAAAATAGTTCTTGATTCGTCGAGGGGGATAGGTCTTAAAGCTTAGTGGTTGAGGAATTCATGGTGGATACCCAACTTAGTTCTCTAAGTTCAATGTGATAAAAAAAAACCATGGAAATACTCATAGTGTACATTCTACCTATCCTTATGGTGAACGATGTACATGCATAAGGTTGAGTTCTCACTCTTAATGAATTCATATCCCAAGATTTGGGTGGTCCTATTGAGACGAACTTGATGAATTCATTGACATGTGAGGTTGAGTTTATTACTCTTAATGAGTTCATATCTCAGTGTTTGGGTGGTCCTATTGAGACAAACTTGATGAATTTACCGAATTTAAATTTAAGAGGATGAGCTGAATAAATGCTTTTAATGATTTCATAGTCCTGATTTGGGTGGTATACATTGAGATAGACTTGATGAAATCACCTACGTAAGTGTGAAGAACTAGCCACCTTCTATGAAAGACATTGAGCGGCCTTTCTAAAGCAATTACCAACATCCCAAGGTATATTGGCTAAAACTTGTTAATCTATCGTGGAACATCAATTGGATCTAAGATTAGTCGTGTGTCATGAGTTAAACCTTATCTTAACAAGTTTAAGATTCGTTCACCTGTTAAAGAGAATAATCACTCATTTCACTACGTACTAGTTCAAATCCACAAGATACTAGTGCTTAAGTGGCTAATTTTGCTGCTCCTCTTCTTATGTTTTACCTTTTTCTTTTTCATGTTTACAAAAATCACTTTGCATTAGTGGGGGAATGTTGGTAATGCAAAGAAATTGGAAAAAAAAATATTTTTAAACGGTTACGATTTAAAAAAAAAATCTAGCTTCTAAACGGTTACGATTTGATAGAATGAAAATCTGGCTGTTGAGATATTTTAGGAAACTAACTCTGAGAATTTATTGTTTTTCCCCTTTAGAAAATAATATAAATAGGAGATCTTTCTCCTCATTTTTCATATAACACAATAAGAGAAAAAATAGCTTCTCTCATCCTTTTGTTCTCTAAATTCTAGTGTTCTGCGAAATTACATGAGAGGGAAATTATGTCTAGGAGATTGGATTTTAAGCAGGACCGTCTATGACCCCTCCAATATTTCCTAAGAATTGAACCTAGTGTGGTTTCACCAGTTTCTTCCAGTTTATTTTTTATCAGAATTTCGACGAACTGCTTTTGTTTTTTCGATTTCAATTCCTTTTGAAAAAAGCAATACTAATTGTGTTCCACCTTCTTTATTTCTAGCGTACGAATATTGAACTACTGTGTTAACCTTGGGGGGCGACGTCCACTACACAATTACACTGATCAGGGCAAATTTGCTTCTAAGGCAGTGGTTCTTTCAGGACACAGTGATTGCTTTATTTATTTACACTCAGTTTGCTTTACTGTTAACGCTAACGGTTTTGTTATGCAGTAGTATATTTCAAACACTCTAAACTCCTAATCCAACTATTAAATTGGTTTGTTAGTATGTTGTTCTCCTCGGCCGAACTTGCCTCTTCATTGCATGAATAACCAGAAAGAGTCTCGAAACTCTACAAGATGAGTCTCACTTCTTTCTTCCCCCCCTTTTTAATTTTCCCCTTCTAGCCTTTTTTTAGGTATGGCTTGGAGCATTTGAAAAATGGACCTTTTTTTTTATGATAGGTTGGTACTTGGTATTTTTGAAAAAAGAAATGATGGTCTTGGATAAACCAAGGGTTAAGAATCGAAGATGAAAATAGGGAAATTTTGGTTTGGGCTTTGGTGTCAGGTTTGGGGGTGGTTTCGTGAAGGTGAATTTGAAGATTATGGTGATAGAAGTGATAACTTGAGTGTCAATTTAGTGGCTTGATGATAGAGGGTAAGGATAGTTGTTAAGTAAATTGTCATAAGAGGACTATTAAAATGGTGGAGGTTGAGGACCTGAAAAGGGAATGGAAGTGTCGTGGAGTAAGAGAAATTATTTTATGGACCCTTCCCACCACATCATCCATGCTCCCTTTGTAACACCCCTTACCCGTATTCAAGCCAGAATAGGGTTTAAGGCATTACCTAACTGATCTTTCTTAAACATCTTGATCGGGGTTATAAAATTTCGTTTAAACTCATCACTTGTACATACTCGACCTAGGAGGCCCTACACATACTTCCGAGAGGTAGCGGAACTATCCCTGGAACTTTTACGAATTCGAGAAACTTCTTAATAAAACAGGGGCCACATGCCCATGTGAAGTGGGACACGCCCGTGTGGTCACACACGCCCATGTCCCTACCCCGTGTATAAAATCATGAGTATTCTGTTTGTGTCACACGGCCTAGGCACACGCCCGTGTGACTAGCCCGTGGACGACACTGACTAATTTCAGACGGCCTTGACACGCCCGTGGCCATGGCCCGTGTGCTAAAACTTAGCATTCTGACTTATCCACACGGCATATACACATGCCCGTGTGCTTCAACCGTGGGCAAATTAAATTCCAAATGTAGAGTGCAGACTTCACACGGCTTGGGCACACGCCCATGTGCTAACCGTGCCTCCCACATGGTCTTGACACACGCCCGTGTGTCTACCCATATGGACAATTATCAGGCTATCTACCAAGCCATTGCCACTCTACATTGCACACATACAAATTCCATTACAAAAACTCCACATATCATCAATTACAAATCTTGGATTATCACATTTGGCGATCTCAACTATGACTTAATCAACCTTAAATACTAGCCCTATACATGCCATGACTCATAAGGACTTGAAACCTCATACCAAGTGTCTGCTCGATAGTGTGAAGACATCCCCGCCGATCTCTAACCCGAGCTAGCTAAATTAACCTATAAGAGATGAGAAAGGAAGAGGAGTAAGCAATAATGCTTAGTAAGTTCATATGCACATAATAATCAGATATTGATAACCATTAGTTATACCCAACCGTAAGGTATTATAATGAGTTTTACATCTTAAACTCATAGTTACCTACACAATCTCCCTTGAAGCTTACTCATTTTGTCTCTTACCACTTTCTAACCATGCCACGAGCCAGATGCCCATATTAATTAGCATGCATCCCTGCACTTGTCACCACATAATCACGTAAAACATTTTCAATAAAGCACTCATACCGCCCATTACTCATGATACCACACATCATGAATTTTCACTAATCCACCCACAATGCTAAAGTACTCGATGGTTTCACACTTAGCCCACCACAATCAGATAGTAGGGTAGTATTGCACCTAGCCTACCAAAAAGGGTAATTATAGTGGTATCGCACATAGCCCACTAGATAATATGCTTAACGATAACATCGCACACAACCCATCGTAGTTAAGCATTTAGGGTGGTATCGCACTTAGCCCACCAATCATTTATAATTCCGGTGGTATCGCACTTAGCCCACCAACTGAAATAATTAAGCGATGGTATCGCACACAGCCCATCGTTTAATAATTAATAAGGTGGTAACGCACACAGCCCACCGTTATTGTACATTCATGGATAGTTATCCATATGAGTTATCTACTTCAAATGTTTACCCGGAACATCCTCACACCCTACAATTCTTACTTAGCTTTCTACTATAATCGTTTGCTTTCACACAATGCATTAATAATTATAACTTATGCAACCAAAGTGCATCATTTACACATAACCCCCTATGGGTTCATCATATATCGAATTCATCTCAATTTAGTTCTAACACATACATGTACCTCTCATGGTACAACACATTCATTCTCAATTTCAAAATATTTGTTGAGTCATTAAAATTGTTAAGTAACTCCCTTGAGTCTTATACACATAGAGTCACACTAACATCATACCCCCGATAGGGTCATACATGAATTAACATATTGATGCCATGTCCCCGACATGGTCTTATACGAAATCCCATACCGAGGCCATATTCTAAATATGGTCTTACACGGGACCTTAATTACCATCGTATCACACTAATTACATTTCCACTATTCATGGATTAAATCAAGACTTTCATGCCTTGACATCATATCAAAACATATTTAACGTACACATAGAGGAAATAACCAATTTATACAACATCGAAATATTGAAAATACTTCACTCAAGGTTGTAAAATTTAACACATGAACTTACCTCGATACCGAAAAGGGTAGAAAGGGACCTTTTTGCCCACATTTCTCTTTTCTCCCGTTCTAGGTTCGAATCTCGTTTTCTTCGATCTAGAACAATAAAATTTACTCATTTAATCACTTAATGATCATATTACAACTTAATCTCTACTTAGGAAAAAATGACCATTTTGCCCCTATACTTTGGCAAAATTACGATTTCGCCCCTAGGCTCGTAAATAAATTTTCATCCATCTTCTTTACTAATCAAGCCTAGCTGAATCATATTCTCTTCTATAGCAACTCAAAATTTCAACTGTTTCATGCACTTATTACTAATTTGCAACATTTACAAATTAGTCCTAATTAGGTGTTTTCATAACAACACATTTCACAAAAGTTGTTTCTTATCTTTCTAACATTCATTTTCTTCCATAAAAATTCAGCAACTTACATAAAATCTCTCATGGCAAGTCCCTAGACTTTCAACCATATTGTAAATTAGTCCCCTCATTAGCTAGCTTAAGCTTTGGGGACTCCAAAAGTACAAAATTTATCAATTAAAATCATCAAAATCACTTACTTGAGTGAAGAAAAGCTTGCTGAAATTTCCAGCTTCAAGAACCCCCATTCTTGCTTGTATTTTCGGTGGAAGAAGAGAAGAAAATAAAAAGATGTAGCTTTTTGCTTATTTCATCTTATTTTATTAATTTTTTCCACATAATTTCCACCAATTTTGACCAAAATTAAATGCTCTTGTCCCCTATGTCACATGGCCGGCCAAATCACTTAAAACAAGGCCAAATTGCACATTTGGGACCTCTAATTGATATTCTATAGCTATTTGGCACCTCTAACAAATAAAATAGAACTTTCGCACTTAATGCGATTTAGTCCTTTTTCGCGATTAAGTAAGAAATCGCTAAAATTAAAGCACCAAAATTTTCATGCACCCTTATAAACATGTTATAACATGAAAATATTTTTCTCTAACCTCAGATTAGTGATCCCGAGGTCACTGTTCCGACTAGCCCTTAAATCAGGCTGTTACACCCTTTCAATTCTTCAATAACAGTTCTGCAATTATTTCCATGTCATTAACACATTTTTGGTAATTTTTACCCTAAACCCTGAATCTCAAACCCTAAACCTCAAAATATAAACCATATACCTCAAACCTTAAACACAAACCTGAACCCCAAATCTTGAACCCTAAACCTTAAACCTCAAATCTTAAACTATAAATCCTAAACCTTGAACCATGAGTATAAAGTTTAGGGTTCAAGTATAGGGTTTGGGGCCCGTGTTCAAGGTTTGGGTTCGAGTTTGGGTTTAAGGTTTGTGGTTTGAGATTTATGATTTATGGTTTGGATGAGGGGTTTTGAGCTTGAATTTAGGGTTTAGTGTTTATGGTTTAGGGTTTAGGGTTTATGGTTTGATGTTTGGGGTTTAAGGTTCATGGTTTGGTGTTCGAGGTTCAAATTTAAAAAATTACTAAAATTACATGTTAATGACATGAAAATATATATTGAAATGTCATTAAATAATTGGAAAAAGACCATAGATAGTTGTTAAGTAATTTGTCATAAGAGGACTATTAAAATGGTGGAGGTTGAGGACCTAAGAAGGAATGGAAGTGCCGTGGAGCAGGCTAGAAACATTAATTACATGGATTGCACAATTAGCATTCCATTAAAAAGAAAACAAGGGAGTAATCAATTTAATTAACAATGGTGATTAAATTAACAATTTTTTTTTGATACCAAGGTGACTAAATTAACAAATTTCTTTGGAGGACCAAAATGAAGACCACTTATATTTAAAGAATATTTAGAATGCCACTTATATTTAAAGAATATTTAGAATGTCAAACTAGACTTTCTCATGGGCCGGGCTCGAAGGCCCACCCGAAAAGTGGGAGGGTTTAGGTAAAAATATAGGTTCGAAAAATGGGTTGGGTAAAAAAAAAGAAAATGGGTTGGGCCTTGGGTAAGGGTTTTTAGCCAGGGCCCGGCCCAGCTCGACCCGAATATGTAAAAAAAAAAAAACTGCTATTTTTTTACTCTTTTTTTTGTTATTTTCTTGTTCTTTTTTCCACTATTTTACTACCATTTCACTATTATATTGCTGCTATTTTATTGTTATTGTATAACTCTTATTTTATTATTAATTTTGTTACTATTTTAGATGCATTTGCTTGTTAAGTTGCACATATCTTAGTGTTATCTAAGTATAAATGTTTTTTTTTTAAATTTATTTTCAATTTGTTGGAAAACATTTATTTTAGTATTTTTGATGTATTATATATAATTTTTAAAAAAAGGTATATTAAAAAAATAATATAAAAATAATATGGGTCGGGCCCAAGTTTGAACATTTTTATTCGGGCTGAGCTTGGACAAAATTTTAGGTCTATTTTTTGGGTCGGGCCAAATTCGCGCCTAACAAACAGGCCTAAAATTTTTATTAGGCCTGACCCGAATCCGACATGTGAGCACCTCTATGTCAAACTAGTAGTTTACTTTTAGAATAGTTTTAGAAATCAAACAAGAGAAAACGTAGATTAGCTTGCCAAACACATCTAAATATAACAGGTTAAATTATATTAGTAATCACCCAACTATGTTTTTTTCGTTTTTGGTAACCTAATTATAAAAAATTATAAAATAATCACCTAACTATTAATAAATTTCTTATTTAGTCATTTAACTATGAAAAATTATAAAATAATCACTTAAATATTTAAATTTTATTTTTTTTGGTCACCCAATTATGTTGAATTTTTTTTATGTTTCCTAACTAGTGACATCAAAAAACAAAATTGAATAGTTGGATGACAAAGAATTAATAATGATTGGGTTACCAAAAAAGAAAAATAATCATAGTTGAGTCACCTTTTCTGTAGTTTATCCAATATAATAAAACCCTACTCTATCTTCTCTCCCAAATCTCATGTCTTTCCCGCCATATTCTCTATTCTTAATCTGTCTCATTTGATTTTCTTTCCTCTTAGATAAACTGAGATAAGCAAAATTCTATTCAAAGATGTTGTGGGTTGATAAATATCGACCCAAAACCCTAGCTCAAGTCATTGTTCATGAAGACATTGCCCAAAATCTAACAAAACTGGTACTCCTTTTTTTTTTTTTTTTAATTCTTTTAACAAACTTTTGTTTAATTCTAAGTGCCCATGTTTTTCTTTAGTTATTGTAATTTCATGTTCTTTTTTTCTTGAATTAAACAGGTTACAGAGCAAGATTGCCCGCATTTACTCTTCTATGGACCATCTGGGTCTGGCAAGAAAACCCTAATCATGGCCCTTCTTAGACAAATATTTGGTCCCAGTGCTGAAAAGGTTCTAATTGTTTTTCCAATTTCATCTTTTTTACCCTTTGATCTGGTTTAGGCTTTTTTATTTTATTTTATAAATGTTTTGTTAAGTGAGAAAGTTTCCAGTACTACGATAAGTTTCTTTTTTTTTCAAACAAAATTTTTTGGTCATTCCAACTGATTATTTACTTGTTTAATTTGGGAGCTTGAAATGTTGTGGATTTTGAACTTGGTAATCCCTTTTTCCTTCTTAAGTTTTGGGTTGGGTTATTTTCATAGAATTAAGGGATTCTTTTTGGGATAAACATTAAGGGAGGAAGTTTAGTGAGTTGTTTTCCATTGGATTAATTAATGGTTTTTCTTTTGTTGGTTTTCTTCTTATTGAACTTAGAAGAATCATTTTGTTTATTTGGTTGCAGGTGAAAGTGGAGAATAGGAATTGGAAAATTGATGTAAGTTTCAAATGATGATGTAAATTTCATATAAAAATTTCTTGATATATTAAAATGTAATATTCTGCTCTATGCGTGTACTTTCTATGGATAAAATTTGCAGTAAAGTTTCCATTGTTAGAATGAGAATTTCAAATGATGGCTTACATATAAGAGCACTGAGGTTGAATTTTCATGCCCTTGATCTATCAAAGTTATCTTGGATACTTTCTTTTGAACCTTAATGTTTCAGTGGCCTTTATGCATGATTTTACATGTACCGTTTTTTAACTTTGTATGCTACAGTGGAGCTCATGGCTTCATTGAGTATTCATAATCCATTATTAATTGAATCGGTGCCTTTTCTAAACTTCTGCTTTCTAACTAGAGTCACCTCTTCTTTTAATTTTATTTCAGGCTGGAAGTAGAACCATTGATCTTGAGTTGACCACATTAGCAAGCACGAACCATGTGGAGTTGAGTCCAAGTGATGTAGGCTTTCAGGACAGATATATAGTTCAAGAGATTATTAAAGAAATGGCTAAAAATAGACCCATTGACACAAAAGGGAAAAAGGGATTTAAAGGTAATTTTGATATTATTTTTCTTGCAACCTTATAAATCCATGTTAGAAGCATGTTCCTCTGTTCGAATTTGGTTTGTAAATCATATCTCCAAAATGGCATTTCATATGTATATTTAGTATTCAATGTTCTGGATATAACATTCATCTGTCTTGTCCTTTATGTTTATAATGTCTAATTGATTTTCTTCTTGATGCTTATTTGAATTTGGTGGGTTTCTTTTCTTTGAAATTTTGAGTAATTGCATATTTCACTGTTTCATTATGATCTCTTATAAATGTCAGTGCTAGTACTCAATGAAGTTGACAAGCTCTCTAGAGAAGCTCAGCATTCTCTCCGTAGAACAATGGAGAAGTACAGTGCTTCTTGCCGGCTAATTTTGTGCTGTAATAGTTCTTCAAAAGTCACTGAGGCGATTCGATCTCGCTGTCTGAATATCCGAATAAATGCACCTTCAGCAGAACAGGTTAAGGAAGTTTGCTTCTATTTATTATTAAATACTTGAAAGAATGTATGGATAAATTCCTAGTAACAATACTTCAACTCCTTTTTCACCAACCCTTGTAATGGCTGTGGCCAAAAGAACTATGATGTATGCATGACTATTATTTTCCATGAAAAACCTTTGTTGTCTTATCGGTGAATTGATTTCATTTCTGTAAAATTCCCCTTACCAGATTGTTAAGGTGTTGGAGTTCATTGGAAAGAAAGAAGGGCTGCAACTTCCATCTGGTTTTGCGGCCCGCATTGCTGAAAAGTCAAACCGGAATTTAAGGAGAGCTATATTGTCATTTGAGACTTGCCGTGTTCAACAGTTAGGCTCTTTTCTTTTTATAGATACTGCTGCCATGCAAATCTATGCAGGGAACTTAGTTCATCTGTGTTTTTGTATTATATTTTTTTATTATAGGTATCCTTTTACAAGCAACCAAGCAATTCCGCCAATGGATTGGGAAGAATTTATATCAGAAATAGCAACTGACATAATGAAGGAACAGAGTCCTAAAAGGTTCTTGCCTAGCGCCTTAAAGTATCTTATTGTTCTGTTAGTAAAATTGCTAACATTTATATAATTCTTTTCAATACCTATCTGGTAATGAGCTAATTGCGTAATGCATGCCGTTAGCTGCCAAAGTTACAATGGGAAAGATGTCTAGGATAATAGACTAGAAAGGAAATTTGGACATAAAATGTCCTTTGTGGTATCTATTTGGTTGCGGACTTTCTTTTAAACCTTTTTATATATTTCTTTAGGCTGTTTCAGGTTAGAGGCAAGGTGTATGAATTGCTCATCAATTGCATCCCTCCAGAGATTGTCTTGAAGGTAAATATAATGCGATGCTATGTTGTGGTCTGTTATCTTTCTCCAACTAAAGTTTGTTTTCCTTGGTGTCTCAGAGGCTCCTCCATGAACTATTGAAGAAATTGGATGCAGAGCTAAAGCATGAGGTTTGCCATTGGGCTGCATATTATGTAAGTTGAATAATCTGTCCTATCTTGTATGCCTCTGTAATGTTTGGCTATGCTGAGTTGGCAATGTGTTTTAACTTTCGGACCAACATTAGATATCTGTTTTCTTTTGGTTAATTATGACTGATTATCCTGTGCTTCATGGAAAATAATTGTAAGCATGTTAATCTCAATTCTCAGCTCTGTTCTTGGGACTTAAAACAATGCAATCTTCTTACAATGTGGTTGTTTCAGTGAAACCCCAATTGAAGGGGAGAAAATGATGAATGCATGGATTGGTCAAACAGTCATACTATCATTTAATACCTTTTATTTAACAAAAAAATTGGAGAGACCTTTAAAAAGGCATGCAAGTTGCTTGCACAAGGCATAGTCCGCCAGGATTTCTGATTCCCCACTGGTTTGAATGGGTTACGCATTTGACGTAAGAAATTCTCAAATTCTTTGCAAAGAGGGGTTTCAGCATAAAAAGGCTTCTTCTTTGATTTAATTTAAAGACATGATGGCTATTAAAAGTATGGATCACAATCAAGCCATGAAGTGATTGGTAGAAATTTTCAGTTAAATGTGAAATAAGTGATAAATCTGCAGTTATGTGGTAAATTTCAGATTAGTATGGGTTGTCAGGCAAGATGTTTTCGGTGATAGGATTCGAAGCTATGTTTTTACAGAATGTGAAAGTTAGGAGGCATCGCCCTGCTTATTGTAAAACAATACTACTTAATTTAGCTCTATGTGAACTCGATTGATTTCTTTTAATTTAACAGGAGCATAGGATGCGACTTGGACAGAAGGCCATCTTTCACATTGAAGGTATGGGAAATTTCCATTCGGCATACAAATCATTTCAATTGCATAGCACATAATGGTTCTTTCCTTTGTAACATAATTGCATGACAACGTGCTTTGCTATGCAGTTTTGGCTATAATCAATTTCATGAATGTTGTGTTGTTTCTGATAATTTTGTAGCATTTGTTGCCAAATTCATGAGCATTTACAAGGCTTTCCTGATTGCAACATTTGGCTGAAGAAGGCGCGGTTTTGTTATAGAGTTCCGGCAGCGAAGGAAATAATTTCTCTTTGTTTGTAGGCCTTGTGTTACCTTTTCTTGTAATGTAATGGCTAGTAAGCAAGACCTTTTTAAAATTTCCCTTTTAGCCACTCTTCTTTACTAGCATAACTGCATTTGGTGTTTAGCGTTCGTTGTTTACTTCTTTCTTCTAGTTTACGTTTTCAATTCATGTCCAGGTTTATTAATTAAATTATGTTTCGGGTTTTTCATGGACTTAATTTGATAGATAATGAAATTGATTTCAGTTGACAGTAATAAATTTGAGGTTCAAGGACTAAGTTGCAAGATCAAGAAATTTTCGAATGAGAGAGTTATATACAAATACTGTATCAATTCACAAAATTATATACTATGAAGTTTATTATTCGATTCATAGCTTGATTAGGGTAGGGGAAAATATTGATTATTTTATTAATTTCATTTTTGGAATTATGGTTATAAAGAAAAAATTTGAGCTATTTTATCATATTAAATTAATGATATTTATAGAAACCATTTTATTATTTAACTACATGCTCTTTGTAGAAGTTGATGGGACCAAAAATTATAGACGTGCCATATATGATGTGATTTTTTTTAAAAAAATTACTTTTAAAAAAATTAAAAAACTATATAATTAAAAAAGCTAAAAATTCCAAAGTTTACACAAATTCGAAAAAAAATCCTAAATAGTTCTAAAACAATTTTTAAAAAATCACAAGATTGATAAAAAAAATTATGTAAAATTTCCTGAAATATAAAATATAAATAAAAACTCCAAAAAGTTAATCAAATATATATATATATATATATACATACATATATATACCATTGTTAAGACTTTTATACCATAGTTAAGACTTTATAATTTGACAATAACAGGAAAATGACAAACCCAACAAAATCGCTGGTTTTGTTAGAATCCCACCAATTGAGGCACTGTCATTTATTTCAATCAAATGAAAATTAAATTTATTATAATTGTGTAAGTTACATTACAACTTTTTTTTTTTTCGATTGAAGTTTAGTTCAATTAATATCAATATTATTGTCAATATAGAAAAACGTGAATTAGAGCGCATTCAGGATGCCTTTGAATTTCAACGCACCTTCAATATGTTGAAATATAACTCCTTTTTACTCTATTTTATAAATTAAACACACCGGAATATGTTTATAGTATTTGTTTGGATAGCATCACCAATGAGTAGGGACAAAGGTCGAAATTAAATTTTAATTTTTACGATAGTAAAAATTTAATTCACCATTTGAATAGTCTATATCTTTATAATTTTTAAAGGATTAAATCAATTTTTTATCATTTTAAGGGGGCCAAAGTGTAATTTTTCCTTTACTAATTTAAAATTTTAAAAAATTTAAAATGTCTAAATAAAAATTTTTCTATTTTAGAGAGGGCCAATGCCCTTACCAGCCCCCTGGCTACGCCCCTACCAATGAGATTATTTCTTAATGAGCCCTTGATTTTTAACTGGAGGGGGAAGGGTCCAATTATGAAATCTCACCTCCAATGAATAATGAAATTATTCTTTTATCCATTTTGTCAATAATTTTAATTAATATTTAAAATATTTTTAAATAATTTAATTTTAATCAAATATGATTTTAATTACTTCTAATTCTTATTTCAAAAATATTTATTTTATTTTATTATTTATTATAAATATATTTTTAATTATTTACATATTATTTTTAATCTAATGTCCTTAAATAGTCATTTTTTATTCACACCTCATCATTACAACTGCGTTTGAATCCAAGTACACATCCACCCACCACTATTTCTAATCTCACTACTACAATATTCAATCATCATGTGAACATTCAAACAAATTCTTTTAAATACTCAATTAAATAATTTTTTTTTTCTAACTTTGTTTCTCTATTAGATTAGATACTAGCCAAATTTATCATGTGAACCAACTTCTTTAAATATAGGTTTAATATGCGTTATTCGGATAAATTAAATAACTAATAAAATTTATAATTTTCTTTTTTTCCAAATGAATTTAATACAATTTTCAATTAGCTTGCTAGTTAAATATCAACCTTTTAAATATAATTTAAAACTAAAGTAATAAATTTGAATCTAAAGAAATAAAAACAATTAATTGAATGATTTTTTTTTTCAATTTTTTCTTGATTAGGTCATATTTAGGGTGAAGTTAAAATTTTTTTAGAGGCAAAATTAAATTATAAATTTATTGTTAGTCTAAGCAGGTATTACGTATTCAGATCATAATATAGAAAGATAACTTATATTAGTAGACAAACCTAAACATGTCCTTAGTCTAATCAGAAATGAGCAAACCAATTGAAAGACTAATATAATGTGTATGAAGTCCAATGTAACAACCCGTTTTTAGTCAAATCGGAACAGTGGTTTCGGAACCACAAATTCTAAGTCAAAATATTTATTTTATTATTTTATTAAAGTTTACAGCATGATAGAATTATTGTGTGAAAGTTTCGTAAAGAAATTTTACTGTTTGAATGCTTAATTCGGTAAAAAGGACTAAATCGCGTAAAGTGTAAAAATGATGTTCTAATAGCTAAAGATGTTTAATAGCTATAGAAATTAGACCAATGGTTGTTTGAGTGGACATGTTTGGACATGTATTAGGTGAATTTTGATGTTATTTATTAAGGTTATTTTTGTAATTTATGAATTATGTTATAATAAGTTAAATAAAACAAAAATTCCCACCCATTATCATCATCTTCTTGACGAAAATTAAAGAGGAAATAGCCACTAAAATAGCTTCAAAGTTCGGCTAGCTCTTGTTGAAGCATGTAAGTCCATTTTTGCTTGGTTTTTAATGATTTCTATGTTTTTGAGATCGTTGCTTCGTATTCTAGCTAGCCCGTATCTTCGATTTCGAAACTGTTAAAGATTTAACATGTTGCCATTGTTGAATGTTTGAGTAAATTGATATTGATGATAGATTATGAAGGTTTATTGATAGATTTACTAGTTCTGTAAAGTGATTTTTGACAAAAATGTCAAAAATGGATTAATTTGTGAAAATGTAAAATTATGTGGGTAAAAGTGTAAATAAATAAAAGATATGGGCTGCTAGGGACTCCATTAAAATTCAGCTAGCATAGTTAAGGGTCTAATTGCATGAATTTGCATTTTTACGAGCTAAGGATTAAATTGTAAAAATGTCAAAATAGTAGGGGCAAAAGTGTAATTTTTCCATAAGGTGATTTTTGGACTAAATTGAATAGACCGAATACTGAATGTGCTAATTTTGAAATATATATAGACCAAGATAAGCAAGGATTTAATCTAGATCGGGGAAAAGGAAAGGTTGACGATTAGCCGATATTTGTTATCCGAGCGATACGAGGTAAGTTCGTATAATTAGAATCAAACTTTTAAATACTTGTAATTATTTGAAATGAATGTATGTAATTGAGTAAATGATCTACTTGAAATTTGAATGCCTTATTGATATAGTCTGATGATTACCGAGCCCCGTTTGAACCGTAGGAATTCGTAAGATATGAGTGACATGTCACTAGGGTTACCGTTTAGGTCGAGATCCTGCATGTGTTGCGGACTCACCGTAGCTCATATGAGCTTACTGATATATCAGTTTGTAAGAGCTTACTGTTCTCAGCTCGTCAAAGCTTACTGTTTCCAACTCGATAGAGCTTACTATTCTTCAGCTCAGAAGGATTTCACCGATCATAGTTTGAAAGAGTGAATACGATGATGAATTGACGAATTACCTATTAATACACTTAATGTGTATCACCCGTGTATCTATCGATACTCTAATAGGTTCAACGGGCATAATTCTACTAATGGTTATACGGATGAATTATTGGTTATATAAATGGATTGTCGATTATATGAATGAGGATGAATTGTTACATATGTTATACATGTTATATGAATTTGGTATGACATAATACATTGATGTATGAAATTGAGATAAAGGTTGATTATATGTACTTATGAGACTAACATATTGATGAATGCTTGTGTATAGGCATTTGGCAAGTGAATTTGATATACTTTGTTTAATTTTAATTATGTATAAATGGTAAGTTAAATTCTGAATTATACGGGCTTACTAAGCTATAAAGCTTACTCTGTTTCTTTTCTGTGTTTTATAGAGGTTCGATAGCTCGCTCGATTCGGATAAAGTCGGAGTTACGCATCACACTATCCAGTTACCAATTGGTACTTTTGAACTTATGGATATATGTAAATATGGCATGTATAGGCTAGTTATAAAGATGATAGTTATGGTTACTTGAGATAGTGATTTTGGTACATGTTGTGGTATAAGATAAAGCCATGTGATTTGGCTTAACTTGGTATAATGTTTTGGTTGTGTATAAGTATTCAAATATGGTATGTTTTGACAAGTAGTAGATGGAATTGAAATATGCAAATGTTGTTTTGATATGTAGTAGGCATATGAATGGAAAATGCATGATATTAATTTAGGTATTTGAATACTATGTTGAATTGGTATAATATGTGTATGAAATGTTATGGATTGGCTGCCTATTGAGTTATAAAATGTTTCAAATTATGCTTGTGTAAGTATATGAAAATAGGGTGGCAAAATGGCTTTGCAAATAGCCTATTTTTGTCCACACGGGCAAAGACACGAGCGTGTGTCTCAGCCGTGTGTGACATACGGTTATGTTACACGACCATGTGTCCCCTGGTGTTAAATTTAAAATGAAGTCAGTATGCCCTACACGGTCTCACACACGGGCGTGTGATCGGCCGTGTGGCACAAGTCAGTATACCCCTCTAATTGGCACACGGCCTAGCACACGGGCGTGTGACTTGGCCGTGTTGCATAAGTCTGTATACCCTACAGGTTTGACACGGCCTGGCACACGGGCGTGTGTGGCCATTTCAAAGGGCACACGGGCTAGACACACGGGCGTGTGGTCGGTCGTGTGACCCAAGTCAGTATGTACCCCCCTGTTTTCACACGACTGGTGACACGGGCGTGTCTAGTGGCCGTGTGAGACACACGGCCTACCCACACGAGCGTGTATCCTCTGTTTGAAGAAAAAATTCCTAAGTTTCACAAAAATTTCCCGAGTTATCAGTTTATTCCCGAACCATTTCTAATACATGATTAAGGCATCGTAGGCTTGTTTAAGGGACACTATGATTGATTTTGATATTGAATTGTATTTGAATTGATAAACTGTATATGAAATGTATGTTTAAAGGTATTGAAAGTCTGGTAATACTCCGTATCCCTATTCTGACGGTGAATACGGGTTAGGGGTGTTACATTTATTGGTATCAGAGCTACGGTTTAGCCGGTTCTAGGATTAACGTAGCGTATGTGAGTCTAGCTATACATGCCATATATAAACGGTGATAGTGTAACACCCCAAACCCGGCCCAAACATTACAACCGGATCTGGTATGTCACTTGAGTGATTTTACAAAAACATGTGGCACTTTTGAGAAAACAATTATCAGGTTTAGATAGTCATACCGAAGACTTAATAATTTATTAAGTTCGTATAAGATATAAAGTTATAAAATGCCGTGGTGAATTTTAAATAGAAACCAAAATTTCATACATGTCTTAGCTTAGTTTAAACATAAAATTTAAATGCCCATAAATGAAAGCCCAACATGAATCCAAAACATAAATAATAGTCTAGCGGCCTAAGGCCTTATTACAACGAAATATAAAACCCACTTAAATAAATTTCTTAAAAATAGATAAATAAAGTAAAGTCTTTCTTTGAATCCTCGCAGATTCTATCACATGGCCACCTTGCTCTCCTCTCCACTTCGGTCCGATGCACTAAGTGCTACCCAAATTGTTAAAATAATAGGGTGAGTCATGAAACTCGGTGTGCAACCCTCGTGCACCATTAGATTGGGCCTTAGCCCACGTGATCGAATATAGAACATAATATAGTAGATAACATACATAAAACCCAACCCAATCCTAGGTTTCCAACCGCTACACACCACCCTTACCAGTAAATCACACCATTGGGGATTTCTACAATCAACCCACACCACTACACACCATCGATGGTAGTCATGCTGCAGCTTAGTCGCTCATCGTCAAAGTCGTGACAAAGTCACCAGGTGAAATGGCAAGAGCCACCAGAATGAGTTGTGACAGAGTCACAGCCGAAATGGCATAAGCCACCGAATAGATCACTTCCCTTCATCAATCACCCAACCCCAAGCATATATAGAAATCGACATACAAAACATATCGTTTTAACGAAACATTTCTCGATGAATGGCGAAATCACTAACCCGATATTTAGCCTTTACCCTTCTCGAAGTTTCCAAACGTTATGCCGGGATTTCGGCATTTAACAGAGTATAATGATTTACCACATGTATATATATATTAGCAATCAATCTAATGGTGTGAGAAGTTACACACCTGATTTCACGAAGTACTAAACTCTTAGTCGGTATCCCTGCTATCCGAATTTATAACTTGGTTCAACAAAAGCCGGAAAATCACGAAGATTTGACCTCCCCTACATTCGGCCAAGGGTTAATAAATACCCAAATTTACACGTTAAAAATCAATAGATCTCCTTACCTTGAAATCCTAAAAGTAACACTATTCGAGTGTTACTGAACTATGACTTAGAGATCTACGCGATTGACTCCACTAAAATTCCCTTCAGATTCGACACAAGCAGACACCCCAGAGTGATTTCGGCAATCACAGGAGACGAGATCTCACGATTTCAGTTTTTACAAAAATCCCAAAAAAGAGGAACTGATGAGGTTTCGGCTGAAAAGAAAAGTGAAAAGAGAGCAAAGAGAGGCTTGAAGATTCGGCTAAAGTGTCCGAAAGAGATGAGAAAGGAATCTATCAGAGGATTTGGCCAATCAAGAAAGAAAAGAAACGAAGAATGGAGTAGGAATTTTACAGAGAAAAGAGAAAAATGATGAGAACTTTGACAAAGAAAAATTTTGGCACATACTTAGCCTATACTAAACCGATTTCCCCTCCTTCACAGAGTTTGATTTTCGGCCAACTCAAGCCTCCTAGATGAGCTCTCATCTTTCCCTTATCTTAATCCATTATTTCCTCAAAAATAGCCCTAATTAGCACCAACTCCTCTCTTCATTATCTGCTTATTATCCACATAATTTAAACATAATAAAATTCCCTAAAAATTAGCCTTGTGCCGTCCCCTCCTAGTCCCCTTTTAAGTGCCAAAATTTGGCCCTATAACTTAGGCTTCAAGCAACCAAAATTTGGGCCCTCCTCATGCACTAGTGACACCACCCTCTCCCTTCCTTGTGGCGCCACCTACTCTTTGGGCCACAAGCCCATATTGTCATTTAAAACACAGATAACTTCCTTTTAAAAATGCTAGAGTGCCTACGCAGAGATTTAGTCAAGGCCTCAGCCCATTCTTGAGCCCAATTAGTACTTAAATTCTCAATTTAACCTATTAAGCATACATTGCACAAAATGCACAGGCCTAATAATTCGGGATGTTACAGTTCTACCCCATTTAAAAATAAATTTTGGCCTCGAAATTTACCTGATCAAAAGAGATGGGGATATTGTTGTCGGATAACATCCTCTGGTTCCCACGTCGCCTCTTCTGCACCGTGATTTCGCCACAGAACTTTGACCAAAGGGACGGACTTCCTTCTCAACACTTTTACGTCTCGATCCAAGATTTGCACTGGTTCTTCCTCAAAGGATAAATCTGGCCTTACTTCAATCTCTTCCACCAGTACAATGTGCGACGGATCAGAACGATAATGTCTTAGCATCGAGACATGAAACACGCATGTATCTGCTCTAACTCAAGGCAACTCCAACCGATAAGCCACCGGGCCCACACGCCTAGTACCCGTCATACCCAATAAACCGAGGACTTAACTTACCCTTCCGTCCAAACCTCATTACCTTCTTCCATGGAGATACTTTCAAAAAGACTTGGTCTCCTACTGCAAATTCCACCTCCTTCCGCTTTAGATCCGCATAAGATTTTTTTCGATCAGATGCCTCCTTCAACCGAGCCCGTATTAACTCAACTTTCTCCTCCGCTTCTGAAACTAGTTCTGGACCCAACACCTGGCGTTCACCCAACTCTGTCCAACAAGTGGGGGTACGGCATCTCCTTCCATATAACGCTTCATAAGGTGCCATTTGAATACTAGCTTGATAACTGTTATTGTATGCGAATTCTGCCAAAGGTAGATACTCCTCCCAACTACCCCTAAAGTCGATGATGCAACCCTTAGCATATCCTCCAAGATCTCGAATTACCCTCTCGGATGACCATCATCACCAGGTGAAAAGCGAAGACTAAAGTCTAACCTTGTTCCCATTGCTTGATGAAGAGCCTTCCAGAAACATGACGTGAATCTAGGGTCCCTATCTGATATGATCGACACCGGTACACCATGTAGTCTCACGACCTCGGCCACGTACAACTTAGCCAACCTCTGCAGAGAATAGTCAACACGAACCGGTATGAAGTGAGCAGACTTCGTGAGTCAATCCACAATCACCCAAATTGAATCCTTCTTAGTGGGCGTAAGGGGTAACCCACTAACAAAATCCATCGTGATTCTCTCCCATTTCCATCGTGGAATCTTCACGGTTGCAACAACTCCGAAGGCAACCGGTGTTCGCTTTCACTGCTGGCACGTCAAGCACTTACCCACGCATTCTGCATTTACCTCTCGCCGGCACTGCCACCAAAATTGCTCTCGCAAATCTCGGTACATCTTAACCCCTCCAGGATGCATAGCGTAAGGGCTACTATGCGCCTCCTGAAGAATCATCTGTCTTAACTCCACCTCCTTTGGCATACAAACTCTTTTCCGAAAACACAGGACTCCATCACCATTTAAACTATAGTCCCCCACCTCACCATTCTGCACTTGACGGAGTCGAGCACTCAAAACATCATCTAACAGCTGCTTTTCCTTAATCTGATTTGTCCACGTTGGTTTCACTTGGAGTTCAGCTACCAAACTGCCATCCTCATACGGACTGAGATGAGTGAACATCACCCTCAAATCCGCTATCTCCTTCCTACTCAGCGCATCCGCCACCATGTTAGCCTTACCCGGGTGGTACTCAATCGAGCAGTCATAATCCTTTAACAGCTCGACCCACCTTCTCTGTCTTAGGTTCAACTCCTTCTGGGTAAGGATATACTTCAGGCTCTTATGGTCCGTATAAATAACCGACTTCTCCCCATACAGGTAGTGCCTCCAAATCTTCAGAGCAAACACTACCACTGCCAATTCTAAATCGTGCGTAGGGTAGTTCAATTCATGCGGTCTCAACTGTCGAGACGCATATGCAACAACTCTTCCATCTTGCATCAACACACATCCTAAACCCGTGTGTGACGCATCACAGTAGACGGTCAATTCTTTTCCTGCCTCTGGCTAAATTAACACTAGCGCTTCCGTCAAGATTCTCTTCAGCTTCTCAAAGCTCTCCTGCTGTTTGTCGGTCCACACAAACGATATTACCTTCCTTAACAACTTAGTTAGAGGTGCCGCAATTAACGAGAACCCTTCCACAAACCTCCTATAATACCCGGCCAATCCCAAGAAACTTCGAATCTCTGCCACAGACTTCGGCAGTTTCTAATCCAATACGGCCTCTATCTTCTGAGGGTCCACCCTGATTCCTTCTACAGAAACTACATGCCCTAAGAAAGTTACTTCCCTTAGCCAAAACTCACACTTACTGAACTTTGCGAACAACTACTTCTCCCTCAAAGTTCGCAACACCACACGAAGATGTTCATCATGTTCCTCCTCTGACTTGGAATAAACCAAGATGTCATCAATGAACACTACGACGAACCGATCAAGATATGGTTGGAACACCCGGTTCATCATATCCATAAATGCCGCCGGCGCGCGTTTCACAACCCGAACGGCATCACCAAGAACTCATAATGACCGCATCGAGTCCGAAATGCCGCTCTTATGAATGTCTCCTTCCTTAACCCTTAATCGATGATATCCCGACCTTAAGTCAATCTTAGAAAAGACCAAGCTCCTTTGAGGTGATCGAGCAGAATCATCGATTCTCGATAGTGGGTACTTGTTCTTAATAGTCAACTTATTCAATTGACGATAATCCACACACATACGCATGGATCCGTCCTTCTTCTTCATTTAATAGGACCGGCGCGCCCCACGGAGACACACTCGGTCGGATAAAACCACGATCCAACAGTTCCTGGATCTGAGCTTTGATTTCCATCAACTCTTTCGGTGCCATTCGGTAAGGAGCAACGGACACCGGAGCCGTACCCGGAAGTAGCTCTATTCCAAACTCCACTTCACGATCCGGGGTAATCCGGCAGCTTCTTCAGAAAGACATCGTGAAAATCTTTGACTGTTCAAACCTCATCGACAGTTACCTCCTTAACATCCAAAGCACTGATAAAGGCTAGAAACGCATTACATCCCTTCTGAATCATCTTAACAGCTTTTAATGCGGACACTACGTTGGACAAGTAATTCCTTCTTTCTCCTAATACAACCACCTCCCCGCCTTCCGGGGTATTCAACACCATGCGCTTAGCCTCACAATCCAACTTAGCACGATGTTTCGTCAACCAATCCATTCCTAAGATAAGGTCAAACTCTCCAAATGGCAATTAGAGGGAGACCACCCCGAAACACTAGAAATACAAGTGGTAACCGAGGTGCTACCAGAGATTCTACTGTGAGATCTGAGGCACGAGCACCTGCTCGAGCTTATGCTATCCGTGCACGAGAGGAGGCAACATCACCAGACGTTATTACTGATACTTTTTCTCTTTTCGATACTGATATAATTGCGTTGATAGATCCTGGATCAACCCATTCATATATCTGTATGAATTTAGTATTTAAAAAGAGTTTGCATGTCGAGTCTACAGAGTTTGTAATTAAAGTATCGAACCCCTTAAGTAAGTCTATTTTAGTTGATAAGATTTATAAGAATTGTCCTTTGATGACTCGGGGTTACTATTTTCTGGATGACTTGATGCTTCTACCGTTCGATGAGTTTGATGTGATTCTGGGTATGGACTGGCTGACTATGCATGATGCAGTTGTGAATTGTAGACGAAAGATTATCGAATTGAAATGTCAAAATGGTGAAATTCTTCAGATTGAGTCTAATGATTCGAATGAATTATGATAAACCGTAATATATACATATTTTAATCCCACATTTAGCATACTTTTGGATGATTTAATCCCTTGAATTGTGGAATTTGATGCTTCTAATCCATTAATATCATGTTTTATACTTAGGAAAGCATAGGAGGATGAAAAGAATGAGAAATGGGCCGAAAACGAAGAAAATGGGCCAAAGTAAGAAATCAACACGGCCTGGGCTCGAATCACACTGCCGTGCCACCTTAGCAGGCCTGAACACGGCCTGGGTTCGATTCACACGGGCGTGCTCTACGGGCATGTCTCTGCCGTGACCCGTTGTAATTCTACTCGGAAAAGGATACTTAGGGGCGAAGAAAGACATTCCAAAGTCTATATAAACACCCTAAGTATGACCTAAAATGGGGAGTTCGACAAAAGCCTTCTGTTAGGGCTTTTGACGAGGAGCAGAGAGAGAGGGTCGAACACGTGGAATTACTCCAAGAAAGCCGTTGATCCATCTCGAAGTTTAATCACGCCAAGACGGAAGATCTTCCCTTCAATTTCCTTTGGGGTTTTAGGGTTTTTCTTATGTTTTGTTATTTACTTTCTTCGAGATGTATTCTTTATTAAACATGAAGTAAACCCTCAAATACCCGAGGGGATGAAACCTAAGACAGATCTTGTTATTATTTTTTCTCAATCTGTATGATAAATACTTGATTTGTTCTTAATTATGTGTTCTTAATTCTTGTTTTAATATTTCAGGATATTGATTCAAGTATTGATGTGCTTAGGCAGTGGAGAAAAAGTCCCTGTTTAAGAGTAGATCAGTATAGTTAAGCAAAGTTGATCACAACCCTAGAGATAGGATGACGAAAATCTGCCGGATTAGGGTCAAACCTAATATGAGAGTCCATAGATCGAGTTAATGCAACACTAGGGGTTTTAATTAGAAAGAGATTTCAATTAATCAACCTAGGGTTAGACGTTAGTAGCCTCGAAAGAGGTATTAATATAAATTAGGGAATCCTACGGATCAAGTCAAGTGAATAAATCGTCTGGTTCAGAGTTAAATAACAAGTGAAGTCTAGGTGGATTCTTCCTCGGGTATTGTCTTAATCAACTGGTTTTCCCAAAAGTATTTTTCCAATTCACTCTCTGTGTCTTAGCATCCTTAGTTTAGTAATTAGTTAATTAAACATCGATTCCCTTAATACTTATGCTAGATAATAAAAAGATAGTAACTACTAGTACTCTTGGTCCTTGAGGATACGATATTTCCGGTCTTGCCATAGCTATACTACCGAATGATAGGTGCGCTTGCCTTATTCGTTGTCATAGTTAGTTCAAGCAACGATCAAGTTTTTGGCGCCGTTGCCGGGGACTAAGATATTAAGAACACTTGATTTTTATTACTTTAGCCATTCTATTTATTTGCAATTTATTTTTATTTTTTATTTTATTTTAACTTTGCTAATTTTTCTTTTTACTTGCTTCTGGCAGGTATTCTAGTTTATGACTAGAAGAAACCCGTCAGGACCTCTACTTTACGATAGTGATATTGAAGGAAATGTTCACAAAAATTGAAGAGAAATTAGGCGAAGCCTACAGTACATACAAGAAGAGCAAGAGAACGATACCAATACTATTGAAGAGATGGCTGATAATAATCCGCTACCCCCTGTAGTTGCCGCAAACCCAGTTAATCAAAATCCTGTTCCTCAAACTATGTATGATTATGCTAAACCTAATTTAACAGGAACTGAATCAAGCATTGTTAGACTACTGCCGTCGCAAATAATTTTGAGCTGAAACCTAACACTATCTGAGATGATTCAACAAATTGTTCAGTTTGATGGTTTGCAGGATGAGGATCCTAACACACACTTAGCAAACTTTTTGGAATTATGCGATACGTTTAAAATTAATGGCGTTTCTGATGATGCCATTCGCCTACAGTTATTTCCCTTTTCTTTAAGGAATAAAGCCAAACAGTGATTGAATTCTCTTCCACGAGGATCAATCACTACATGGGAGAAAATGACCAAAAATTTTTTGTTAAAATATTTTCCGCCGACTAAAACGGATAAGTTGAGGAATGATATCTCTTCTTTTGTGTAGATGGATTTAGAGACACTTTACGATGCATGAGAGAGATATAAGGATTTATTGAGAAGGTGCCTCATCATGGGTTACCATTATGGCTACAGGTTCAAACCTTTTACAACGGTGTGAACCCCTCGACTAGGCAGTTGATTGATGCATCCGCCGGCGGTTCACTAAACAATAAAACACCTGAGGCTGCTTATGAATTCATTGAAGAGATGTCACTGAATAATTATCAGTGGCAAGTTATGAGAACAAAACCAACAAAAGCCGCCAGTGTTTTCAACCTCGACGCAGTAACCATGCTATCAAATCAAGTAGAACTCTTAAGTAAAAAAATTGATGGTTTGTGTGGTTCCTCGCAGGTACATCCAGTGATGCAATGCGATACAAATAGAGGAGGGTCGAACAATACAGAATACCCACCCTACAACCCTGGCATAGAAAACGAACAGATGAACTATATGGGTAACAATTCTAGACCTCAAAATAACCCTTATAGTAACACTTATAATCCAGGGTGGAGGAACCATCCAAATTTCTCATGGGGAGGTTAAGGAAATCAACGACAACAACCCCCTCCAGGCTCTCAACAGCAACCCTACCCACAAGAGAAAAAGCCGAACCTTGAGGAGATGCTAACAAAATTTATCGCGGTGTCAGAAACCCATTTTCAAAACAATGAGACAATGCTCAAAAATCAGCAGGCATCGATTCAAGGGATTGAGAACCAGTTAGGTCAGCTAGCTAAGCTAATCTCAGAACGACCGCAAGGTTGCTTGCCAAGCAACACTAAAACTAACCCAAAGGAGCAAATTCATGCCATTACTGATCATGAGAGTGAAGGGTTAGTAGAATCCGAATCTGAGCTAAGGCAAGAACCCGTGGTAAATAAAGGTAAGGTTGAGGTAAGCCACGATACACAGAAACCTGTCATTAAAGAGTATACACCTCGAGTTCCATATCCCAATGCGATGAAGAAAGACCACACATAGGAACAATTTGGTAAATTTCTTAAACTTTTAAAGAAATTACATATTAACTTACAGTTTCTTGAAGCTCTCTCGCAGATGCCAGATTCAAGGAAATTTTTAAAAGGGCTTCTGACAAACAAACGGAGGTTAGACGAGGCGTCGCATGTGGAGCTAAACACAGTGTGCTAAGTAATTCTATAAAACAAACTACCACGGAAATTAAAAGATCCAGGGAGTTTTACGATTCCTTGTTTAATTGGTAGTTTATCTATTGATAATGCTTTAGCAGATCTAGGGGCAAGCATCAACGTTATGCCTTACAAACTGTTTAAACAACTAGGTCTAGGGAAACCCAAACAAACTAGGATGAGCATTCAATTAGCTGATAAAACCATTGGAGTTCCTAGGGGTATAATTGAAGATGTACTAGTAAAAATTTATAAATTCATATTCCCAGTAGACTTTGTCATTTTAGACATGGATGGGGACAATAATGTTCCTTTAATATTAGGACGGCCCTTTTTAGCAACTGCTAGGACCATTATCGATGTTGATACAGGGGAAGTAACACTTCGTGTAGGTGATGACATGATTAAACTCAAAGCACATGATTCTGACAGAATATCTAACGATCAAGAGAATACAAGTCCTGTTAATTTAAATAAACTTAACATTCAATCTTCTTTACAGGAAATCTCTCAGGAAAAGATAACAGAGCCAGGATCTTGTGTTCATACTGAGAATACAATTGTTCATGAGGAACGAAGGTTACAAATCGATGAACTAGATGAATGGCGGACACACGTCAAGGAAAAATCGAAAAAACACGAAGAACTAAAGCAAAACCATGTCAAACTTAAAGATGAGACATACCAATTTCAGATCGGGGATCAGGTACTGTTAGATACAACTGACCCTCGAATAGCCACTTCAGAGCTTAATACAAACGGTGCGACTCCTTTTACGGTACTTAAGATCTTTCTATACGGAACGATCGAGGTAACTCATTCTAATTTCGACACTTTTAAGGTAAATATTACCCGACTCAAACCATATGTTGATAGAATTAATGGTAAGAAAAAGGAGTTTCAACTCTTCAAACCACCATGGTTATGCGAATGACAGGTAAGTCTAGCTCAAGACTTTAAATGAGCGCTTCTCGGGAGGCAACCCGAGCACTAACCCCACTAACGTCCATATTTTCTAATTTTAGCATCTAACTAAAAACTAACCAAATTTTTAAGCACAGGTTTCCCTACCCACACGGCCTTGCACACGGGCCTGGCTGTGGCCTTGTGGAAACAGGGTAAAACTTTTCCCAAAAACACGGGCTGCGATAAAACACCACGGCCGTGCGATGCGGCCGTGGTCGACACTGACTAAAGAACACGGGCGTGTGATCCTCTACACGCCCGTGGGACTGATCGTTATGTCAGAGTCTTAAAATTTATATAATGAATGATCTAGCCTAGAAACTAACTGTGACAACGATTGAGGCAAGCACACCTATCGAACAGTAGTATAGTTTAGTGGCAAGACCAGAATGTCGAACCCAAAGGAACCAAAAGTACTAATACTAACTTTCTTTCTATTATTTAGCCTAAGAATTGAAGTGAATTATTGTTTAATCTAAAATTAACTAACTACTAAGCTAAAGACGCTAAGACAAAGAGAATGAATTGGGGAAATACTTGTGGGAAAAACCAATTGATTAAGACAATACCCAAGGAGGAATCCACCTAGACTTCACTTGTTATTTAACTCTGAACCAGATGATTTATTCACTTGACCTGATCCGTAGGATTCCCTAATTTATATTAATACCTCCGTCGAGGCTACTAACGTCTAACCCTAGGTTGATTAATTGAAATCTCTTTCTAATTAAAACCCCTAAAATTGCATTAACTCGATCTATGGACTCCCATATTAGGTTTGACCCTAATCCGGCAGATTTTCGTCATCCTATGTCTAGGGTTGCGATTAACTCCGCTTAATTATGCTAGATCTACTCTTAAACAGGGACTTTTGCTCCACTGCCTAAGCACATCACTACTTGAATCAATATCCTGAAATATCAAAGCAAGAAATAAGAACACATAATTAAGAACAAATCAAGTATTTATCATATAGTTCAGAAAACAATAACAAGATCCGTCTTAGGTTTCATCCCCCTCAGGTATCTGAGGGTTTATTTCATAATTATAAAAGAATACATCTCAGAAGAAAAGATAAAACAAAACATAATAAAACCCTAAAACCCCCTGAAGGAATTGAAGGAGAGATCCGCCGTCCTGAGTATGATTTCGGCTTCTTGAGATGAATCAACTGGCTTTCTTCGAGTAAATCCCACGATTCTAACCTTTCTGGCTCGGCTCCTTGGCTTAGCTGGACGCCCCCTTAAAGGTTGGCCTTTAGGGTGTTTATATAGGCTTTTGGAATGTCTTTCTTTGCCTCTAAGTACCCTATTCCGAGTGAAATTCCTCTTTGTCATGGTAGGGACACGCCCGTGTGGCACGCCCGTGTGGCACGCCCGTGTGATCGACTTCAGGCCGTGTTCGAGCCTGCTTAAGGGGCACGGCCGTGTGCTTTGGGCCCAGGCCGTGTTGATTTCCTACTTTGGCCCATTTGGCCCGTTTTAAGCCCGTTTTCCGTTCTTTTCATCCTCCAATGCTCTCCTGAGTATAAAACATGAAATTAAAGGATTATGAGCACCAAATTCTATAATTCAAGGGATAAATCATCCAAAAGCATGCTAAATGTGGAGATAAAATATGTTACTATTACGGTTTATCAAATACCCCCACACTTAAGCTTTTGCTTATCCTCAGGCAAAAATCTCAAGTCACAATTAAAACGAAATTCCTCAATTCATAACCTTCATCAACAATGTTTCATCATAATTCATAGGTAATTCATACATTAATAACTTAACCAGAAAGTTCCTAAAGATTCAAACAATCAAAGTCATAGTTTTTATAGTACGAAAAATAGGTGCTTCCCCTTACATAAATAATTACCTTTAATTCAAAATCAACAAAAATTGACATCCTCACTAAAGGTTCACTCAAATCACTCAAAGTGTTTAAGGTTCAAAATTAAGCACTCAGAAGTCAAACATGAAAAGTTAATCCCATAGGCTTGCATGAAAATCAAATCTCTACCACTGTAGAATGATATGATACACAAATCAAAAGGTCTTTTATGGGTTGTAACGGGGCTTGGGTTAAAGGTGTGGATAAAGGCTTGAATTAGAGGGTTAGTATCGAGACTGAATTGACAAATTACCTAACTAAAAAGTTGTACTAATACTAAATAATTACATCACGGAAGCTTAATACTAATAACATGAGCTTCTTCTAAAAATAATGAAATTAACAGTTTGAGCTCATAGAACTAATAATGAATATACTTATTTTTTTAGAACAAATCATACAATAATAAAGAAATTAACAACTGAAATGGAAAGCATAGCTTAGCTAAGTAATCTGTTCAAATCAGACTTTGATTTAATGTGGGTCAAATTAATAAAAGGGATTTCAACAATAATGGTTTTTGGTTAATGTTGAGGTTGAGTCAATAAAAGGGTTGTTAGGATCAAAGGGGTTCACTAGGGGTTAATTGTGAGGGTAGGCTTTTAGTGGAGTAAGTGGGTTAAAACCTAGGTGCCTTTATCATCTCTGTATATCAAATCAAAGGTGTGGTTTAAAAACTTGATTGTTATGTCAGAGTCTTAAAATTTATATAATGAATGATCTAGCCTAGAAACTAACTGTGACAACGATTGAGACAAACGCACCTATCGAACAGTAGTATAGTTTAGTGGCAAGACCGGAATGTCGAACCCGAAGGAACCAAAAGTACTAATACTAACTTTCTTTCTATTATTTAGCCTAAAAATTGAAGTGAATTATTGTTTAATCTAAAATTAACTAACTACTAAGCTAAAGACACTAAGACAAAGAGAATGAATTGGGGAAATACTTGTGGGAAAAACCAATTGATTAAGATAATACCCAAGGAGGAATCCACCTAGACTTCACTTGTTATTTAACTCTGAACCAGACAATTTATTCACTTGACCTGATCCGTAGGATTCCCTAATGTATATTAATACCTCCGTCGAGGCTACTAACGTCTAATCCTAGGTTGATTAATTGAAATCTCTTTCTAATTAAAACCCCTAGAATTGCATTAACTCGATCTATGGACTCCCTTATTAGGTTTGAACCTAATCTGACAGATTTTCGTCATCCTATGTCTAGGGTTGCGATCAACTTCGCTTAATTATGCTAGATCTACTCTTAAACAAGGACTTTTGCTCCACTGCCTAAGCACATCACTACTTGAATCAATATCCTAAAATATTAAAGTAAGAATTAAGAACACATAATTAAGAACAAATCAAGTATTTATCATATAGTTCAGAAAATAATAACAAGTTCCGTCTTAGGTTTCACCCCCCTCAGTTAACTGAGGGTTTAGTTCATAATTATAAAAGAATACATCTCAGAAGAAAAGATAAAACAAAACATAATAAAACCCTAAAACCCCCTGAAGGAATTGAAGGAGAGATCCGCCGTCCTGAGTATGATTTCGGCTTCTTGAGATGAATCAACTGGCTTTCTTCGAGTAAATCCCACGATTCTAATCTTTCTGGCTCAGCTCCTTGGCCTAGCTGGACGCCCCCTTAAAGGTTGGCCTTTAGGGTGTTTATATAGGCTTTTGGAATGTCTTTCTTTGCCTCTAAGTACCCTATTCTGAGTGAAATTCCTCTTTGTCACGGTAGGGACACGCCCGTGTGGCACGCCCGTGTGAATCGACTTCAGGCCGTGTTCGAGCCTGCTTAAGGGGCACGATCGTGTGCTTTGGGCCCAGGCCGTGTTGATTTCTTACTTTGGCCCATTTGGCCTGTTTTAAGCCCGTTTTCCGTTCTTTTCATCCTCCTATGCTCTCCTGAGTATAAAACATGAAATTAAAGGATTAAGAGCACCAAATTCCATAATTCAAGAGATAAATCATCCAAAAGCATGCTAAATGTGGAGATAAAATATGTTACTATTACGATTTATCAGGGACCTTTGAGTCCATTTATTTTTTCTTTTTCTCTTATTTTAATTTTTAATTTCTTTTCTTTTATCTTTCTCATCTTTAATTTATATTATTACATTTTCATTTCTTTAATTTAGGTTCAAGGGGCTGTTAACGAACAACCACACCACCACCGGAGTATCCTCCCCACCTTCACCTCTCTCCAACTTTACCATTTCTTTTCATTGGCTCCATCCAAAATTCAGGAAGTTTCACTTCTCTCATTATCTTATGATTTTATTACTATATTACTATTATCTATCTTTGTACATTGAGGACAATGTACATCTTAAGTGTGGGGGGGTTAACTACATTATTATTTGAAAATCCCTGAATTATGTCTTATTCTTAAGTAATTTTCTCATATTACTGTTATAATGAAATTTCTTTTGATTTATGATTTTCATTGATATGTTTCGGATTAAGTCATAGTTAATTGTGCAGTGATGATTCAAACTTTAGGAGAATAGAGAATCAAGTATGATGAGTCTATTTTCAGAATTAAAAATTTGTTAGGTTGTCTACCTGAATCTAATTATTACCTTGAAGTTTGAAATTTACAAGGTTGACATCAAAAACCATAATTTTTGTGAGATTTTGAGCCTTTTAGAGCATATATTTTTCTTGCTCACTTTATTGTTGGTTATGAGTGTGTCAACATTGATTTGTTATTCTAGAACTTGCTTCGATTATACATGTCGAGACCACACCTATGATTTGATATACTGAGATGACAAAGGCACCTAGGATCTAACCCACTTACTCCATAAAAAGCCTACCTTCATAATTAACCCCTAGTGAACCCCTTTGAGACTAATAAACCGTTTATTGACTCACCTATTAATATTAACCCAAGACCCATTCTTTTTGATTCATTGAGAATTTTGCCTTCTTGTTTTAACCCTTTTTGTCGAGATTTGATTTGAGTAGTTGCCTAACTATGTTCTCTATTTCAGTTGTTAAAAGTTCTTTATTATTATTTGGATGTACTTATTCTTAAAAAAAAAATTGAAATATATGTTACTATTAGTTCCATGTTATCTGAGCTTAAGTGGAGAATCTCTTATTTTGAAAAGAAGCTCGATATTATTGATAAGTTTCAATTGATGTAATTACTCAAGTTTTAGTTTATTTTTCTAGTTAGGTAATTTGTCAATTCAATCTTGATTTCTAACCATCTAATTCAGCCTTTTTCCACACCTTAAACCCAAGCCCCGTTACAACCCTTTTTAAGACCTTTTGATTTGTGTAGCATCTCATTTTATAGTGGTGGAGATTTGATTTTCATGCAAGCCTATGGGATTAACTTTTCATGTTCGACTTCTGAGTGCTTAATTTGAACCTTAAACACTTTGAGTGATTTGAGTGAATCCTTAGTGAGGATGTCAATTTTTGTTGATTTTGAATTAAAGGTGATTATTTAGGTAAGGGGAAACACCTATTTTTCGTACTATAAAAACTATGACTTTGATTGTTTGAATCTTTAGGAACCTTCTGGTTAAATTATCAATGTATGAATTACCTATGAATTATGAGGAAACATTATTGATGAAGGTTATGAATTGAGGAAATTCGATTTTAATTGTGACTTGAGAATTTTGCTTGAGGACAAGCAAATGCTTAAGTGTGGGGGTATTTGATAAACCGTAATATATACATATTTTAATCCCACATTTAGCATACTTTTGGATGATTTAATTCATTGAATTGTGGAATTTGATGCTCCTAATCCTTTAATTTCATTTTTTATACTTAGGAGAGCATATGAGGATGAAAAGAACGAGAAACGGGCCAAAAATGGAGAAAATGGGCCAAAGTAAGAAATCAACACGGCCTGGGCTCGAATCACATGGCCGTGCCACCTTAGCAGGCCCGAACACGGCCTGGGTTCGATTCACACGGGCGTACTCCACGGGTGTGTCTCTGCCGTGACCCATTGTAATTCTACTCGGAAAAGGATACTTAGGGGTAAAGAAAGACATTCCGAAGTCTATATAAACACCCTAAGTATGACCTAAAAGGGGGAGCTCGACAGAAGCCTTCTGTTAGGGCTTTTGACGAGGAGTGAAGCCAGAGAGGGCTGAACACAGGGAATTACTCCAAGAAAGCCAGTTGATCCATCTCAGAAGCCGGAATCACGCTCAAGACGGAAGATCTTCCCTTCAATTTCCTTCAGGGGGTTTTAGGGTTTTTCTTATGTTTTGTTATTTACTTTCTTCTGAGATGTATTCTTTATTAAACATGAACTAAACCCCTCAAATACATGAGGGGGATGAAACCTAAGACGGATCTTGTTATTGTTTTCTGAACTGTATGATAAATACTTGATTTGTTCTTAATTATGTGTTCTTAATTCTTGTTTTAATATTTCAGGATATTGATTCAAGTATTGATATGCTTAGGCAGTGGAGCAAAAGTCCCTGTTTAAGAGTAGATCTAGCATAGTTAAGTGGAGTTGATCGCAACCCTAGAGATAGGATGACGAAAATCTGTTGGATTAGGGTCAAACCTAATATGGGAGTCCATGAAGTGAGTTAATGCAACACTAGGGGTTTTAATTAGAAAGAGATTTCAATTAATCAACCTAGGGTTAGACGTTAGTAGCCTCGGAAGAGGTATTAATATAAATTAGGGAATCCTACGGATCAAGTCAAGTGAATAAATCAATGCAGTTCGTGAGTTAAATAACAAGTGAAATCTAGGTGGATTCTTCATCGGGTATTGTCTTAATCAACTGGTTTTCCCAAAAGTATTTTCCCAATTCACTCTCTGTGTCTTAGCATCCTTAGTTTAGTAATTAGTTAATTAAACATCGATTCCCTTAATACTTGGGCGAGATAATAAAAAGATAGTAACTACTAGTACTCTTGGTCCTTGAGGATACGATATTTCCGGTCTTGCCATAGCTATACTACCAAACGATAGGTGCGCTTTCCTTTTTCGTTGTCATAGTTAGTTTGAGCAACGATCAAATTACCTACTGTGATATCGTCTATGTTAGCTTAGAAATATATGAAAAAGGGCTATGATGCATATCTTGCATACGTAATGGATACAAAGGTGTCTGAATCAAAGATTGAATCTGTACCTATTTTTTGTGAGTTTTCGGATGTATTTCCAGAAGAATTACCGGGTTTGCCACCAATCAGAGAGGTTGAATTTGGTATTGAATTAGTACCGGGAACAACACCAATATCGATAGCTCCGTACAGAATGGCTCCAACAGAATTAAAAGAGTTAAAAGCTCAGTTGGAAGAATTGATAGACAAAGGTTTTGCACGACCGAGTTATTCACCCTGGGGTGCATCGGTATTGTTTGTAAAGAAGAAAGACTGCATGATGAGAATGTGTATCGATTATAGACAGCTAAATAAAGTGACTATAAAGAACAAATACCCTCTACCATGGATTGATGATTTATTTGATCAGTTGAAAGGTGCAGCAGTGTTTACAAAGATTGATTTGAGATCGGGTTATTATCAGTTGCGAGTTAAAGACTCAGATGTGCCAAAGATCGCGTTCAGAACGAGGTATGGACATTATCAATTCCTTGTTATGCCTTTCGAATTAACTAATGCTCCTGCAGTTTTTATGGGCTTAATGAACCGGATATTTAGACCGTATTTAGACAGATTCGTTGTTGTATTCATTGACGACATTCTGATCTATTCGCGAGATGAATCTGAACATACCGAGCACTTGATAATTGTGTTACAAACTCTACGTGATAAGCAATTTTTTGCAAAGTTTAGAAAATGTGAATTTTGTCTCCGAGAGGTTGGATTTCTAGGGCATATCGTTTCAGCTGAAGGCATTAGAGTTGACTCGAGTAAGATTTCTTCTATTGTTGACTGGAAACCTCTGAGAAATGTGTCTGAAGTCCGTAGTTTTTTGGGCTTAGCGGGCTATTACCGAAGATTTGTGAAAGGATTTTTGATGATTGCGACATCGATGACACGACTACTTCAGAAAGATGTGAAATTTGAATGGTCAGAAAAATGTCAGCAGAGTTTCGAACAATTGAAAGTACTGTTAACTGAAGCACTAGTTCTGGTTCAACCTGAATCGAGGAAAGAGTTTGTGATTTATAGTGACGCGTCATTAAACGGTTTGGGATGTGTTCTGATGCAAGAAGGAAAAGTTATAGCTTATGCTTCCCGACAATTTAAACCGCATGAAAAGAATTATCTGACGCACGACTTATAGTTGGTTGCAATTGTGTTCGCATTGAAAATTTGGCGACACTACTTATACGGTGAAAAATGCCACATTTATACGGATCACAAAAGCTTAAAATATCTGATGTCGCAGAAAGATTTGAATCTGAGACAACGAAGATGGCTTGAGTTATTGAAAGATTATGAATTTGTGATTGATTATCACCCGGGAAAAACTAATGTTGTTGCTGATGCCCTGAGTCGAAAATCTTTGTTTGCATTATGAGCAATGAATACCCAGTTGATGATTTGTGATGATGGGTCTATTTTAGCTGAATTAAAATCTAAACCGATATTTCTTCAACAAATCTGTGAAGCTCAGAAAGATGACCGTGAATTGCAAGTTAAATGGATTCAATGTGAGACTATCCCTAATTCAAAGTTTCAGATTGGAGCTGATGATTGTTTAAGGTTCCGAAATAGAATTTGCATACCGAGAAATTCAGAGCTCATTCAGAAGATTTTGCATGAAGTGCACAATAGCTGTTTATCTGTTCATCCGGGGAGTACCAAAATGTACAACGATTTGAAACAATTTTATTGGTGGAAGGCATGAAACGTAATTAAAGTTCGAAAATAGAATTAAATTAGTTGATCATTGTGAATTCGTTGAATGTAAAAATATTAAATATATTTTATCATAAATTCTTTTACGATAAAGTTATCACGATTTTAACAGAATTAGAATCGGGTTGAGAAAATTATTTAATTCGAAATTTAATTTATTTAAATTAATTTATGATGTTTTTTTTTGGGAAATAGAAAAACATGTAATGGGTTGGAATGAATTATAAAATACTGGGTTAAAAGTTTAAGAAGTATTATAATTGGACCAATACGGGAGAGGCCCAAAAGCCTCTCATGTTGATACATGGGACGACAAACCCTAGTTTATTTAATTAGGGTTGTCATCCTTCCCTAATCCTAGTTAGACTATGATTTACTTTTTCTATTGAAATAGACTTCTACTAATTCGACAAGGTTTCACTTTTTCTCTTTATAAATAGATGACGCTGGTAGGCTAAATACAAAACTTTGAGATATTATTATTCTGCCCGAAAATAGTGAGAATTTATTTTCTAAGTATAAATTCTATTTTCTGGAATAACAATTCTACTGGTTTCTATTAAAGAGAGATTTGTTTTCCCACTGAAAGTAAAATAAACAATTTTTGGTTCTGTATTTGATTTGCATTCGTTTGAGCCCACACTTGAAGCAGTTTGTGGTACGAAAATAGTAGAAAATGTCGTTTGGTTGAAAGCAAGGAACGGCAAGGATTCGTCTAGCCGAACACACAAGTGCGATTTTGGTAAAAAGTTCATTGCTATAAATATAATAAACCGGCTCGGTCTTCAAAATTTTGATTTTTCGTTGTGCAAGAAAACCATTTTCTAACTATATTTTTTCCAACAGTTTCTTCATATTTGATACCTTCTTTCTGAATATGTTATTTTGCTATAAGTTTGACCTTATAAGTTTCTACTTTTCCATATGCATTTCTTTACTTCTTGTAGACCACTTACACCTTATGGATTTTATCCCTTCCGATAAGTCTACAAGTTCCCACACTGAGTTAGATTTTATAGAATCCATCTAAGCTTTCATAGCTATTTCCTAGAGTATGGAATCAACACTTTGCATCATTTCGTGAAATATAAGTGGGTCATTATCTTCCTGTTTGACAGACTCAGTGTTTCAAGCACTTCCATCATATTGGAAGAACTTAAGCCTACGAGAAACTCTTCCACTGCGACGAAGCTCCCTATGTTGCTAATCATTTACAAGTCTACTATTAGGAGTTGGCTCCAGAACTGTTACTGTAGGGTTTTGTATATTCCCCGAAAATTCATTGAGTACTTATTTACTTCGAGGTTTAAAGTCGTTAATGTAACTCTTCTCAATGAAGGTAGTATGAGTTAACACTATAATTGTTTTCTCTTTCGAGTTATAAAACAAACCACCGTTTATTCCTTTAGGATATCCCACAAACATGCACAATTTTGTCCGTGAATCCAACTTCCTTGCATCTTTATCCAATATATGGGTTGGACATCCACATATCCTAAAATGATTTGAGCTTGACTTCTTGTTGTGCCACAATTCGTATGCAGTTTTAGGTGCGATCTTAGTTGGTACATCATTCAGAATGTCATAAGTCGTTTGTAAAGCATATCCCCAAAAGGATATTTGCAATTATGAAAAACTTAACATTGATTGAACCATGTCTAATAAGGTTCGATTCATTCTCTCTGTCATGCCATTCCGTTGTGGAGTTCTCAGCGCAGTTAATTGGGATAATATCTCATTCTTTACAAGGTATCCTAAGAACTCATCCAATAAGTATTTCCCAAATTGACCAGATCAAAGTGTCTTTATGGGTAAACCTAATTGTTTCTCCACTTCTACACGAAACTTTTTGAATTTATCAAAATGTTTCATTTTTGTGATGCCTCAGGTACACATACTAATATCTGGAATAATCATCTATAAAAGTTACATAGTAATCATAACCACCTCGTACACTAACTTTCATGGGGTCACATACATCATTGTTCACAACTTCTAAGGATTTAATGTGTAACACCCTCTACCTTATCCGAATCACTTGATCCAGATATCGGATTTTACAACACATAAACACTTAGCAAAAATTTTACAACCGATGTATAACCATTTTAAAACATACTTTTTATTATTTTATTAACTATCTTCAGAAGAAAAGACTAAATAAATAAAATATTTAAGAATACATTAGATTTTGAAAAATAACATATGACGTTACAACTTAAAACTTTGCTAAAGATAAACTCTTCATGGTGTAATGTATTAAGCGCCATGCTCCTACGGTACTTTCTGTATGCATAATGACGCAACTCGTACTGCTACCTTGGAACAATTCTGGCTTGGTCTCTCCTAGCATACCCAAAGCGAAACCTGCTACATAAACAAACATTTGTAAGTTCAAACGAACTTAGCGAGTTTTAACCCAGATTACATTGAAGCATTTGTTGTTGAATTCCTAGTTTGAAGATTATGGATTTCTTTTCTGTCTTTGGCAGATACTTTTCTAATATCGGGCGTCTACATATATGCCAACTTCCATACTTGACCAACCTACACACAATCCACTCATTAGGCAGATTTCAGATTACAACACTTGATGCGGATCACATATTCTTCTTGGAAAATATTTACACTCCTTAGAAAGATATTTATACCAAACCCACCTTCGGCAAATTCTCACCCAGACGGATGTTGAATATTTTCCCCAGGATTGGGAACTTATAAATACTAATCTTGGCGACTTATACTAGCTAATCTTTTAAGATGAACATTGTACAAATCCTACTTTTGACAGATTCTCATACTAAACTTGGCAACTCTTAGGTTACTGGTCAAATCATGACTTAAATTGATCCATATTATAACTTAATATGATGTATGAACATTCTAAGATATCCGTGGAATCCCAAACAAACATGTTACATATCCTGAGAGAACCGAACTTAGCTAACAACTTAGACTTTAGATAACCTCTGTCGAAACCATTTTTAAGGTTTTGGTAAAAACAGGGATCGACTTTAAAAACGAAAATGGAGTCGCCACCAATCCCTTTTTGCTTAGGTGTGACCGGATCACCTTATAAAACATTTTATTTCAAAACATTGATTTTGACCTACGAAATTCAAGAAAACAGGTTCGGGAGTCGGTCACGTACGAGGAAAGATTAGCACCCTCGTAACGCCTAAAATTGGTATCGAATTGATTAGTTATTGTCCTAATGTCGAAAATTTCGAAAAGATTTGAAAACATGATTTCTTTAAAAATTTAAACAATTTAAGTTGAAATTGGAGATTCCTTTGTTCCGAAAGCATACAAACATCACATCCAACACGTTAGGACGTGATGTATTAAACCCTCGTAACCAAAATCATCTCTTGATTTACAAAATTCATTAAAAGGATATTTAGTTATTTGGACGAACGAAAAACCGAAACCCAACACGTTAGGGCACAATTTCTCGAACTTCTAAACACGAAACATTGCCTTATTTTCTAAAATTCTTATCTCGAGATAACAAAACATCATATCCAGTGAGTTAGGACACGACAATTTTGAATTCTCGAGAATAAGTTTTTATTTAAAATTTATAGGTTTTTAAAAAAAAAGAGGATACTCGATATTTTAAGTTCTACGAGAAAAAATTAAAACCCAGTAAGTTAGGGTATAATTTCTCTCGAAGTCCTTAAGTATCACGTATCGTTATTTTTTAATATAAAAAGTGTTCTTATAGAACAATGTTTTGAATAAAAAGAGGCATATATATTATAAACATCAATTTCAAATAACAATTATTCACTATTATGAATCATATTAAAAATTTTAGTCGATTAACAAAAGACTATCGTAACATGACAAATAATGTATACAATAAAAGGACTATACTAAAACAGTATTAAACAAATAAAGAACATAAATGAACAAATATAAGTTATAAAATATGCAATAAGAATTCAAAAATAAATCTATAAGAATTAAGAAATAAATGTGAAGTACTACAAACATGAAAAAAATGACATATATATATACACTTAATAACATCGAAAAAAAAACAATATCCGAAATGGTTAATATGTATAAACAATATTTAAATAATATATATATAACTTAGAGTATATGAGAAATATAAGAATACTTATAATTTAATAATTTGGTACGTAAAAATATAATAATAATATATGATAAAGTACGATTAAAATTTTGAAATAGAAGTATATATGATATATTAATCATAAAAAACTAAATATATAACATAAACAATACATATATATTATATAATAAAAATAAATTTATACTAAATAATATTTTTGAAGTAATATGTAGTACAATATAATAAATACAAAAATCTTAAAATGCATAATATATAACTAATATATAAGTTATAAAATAATACATACATACATATAAACAATAATATTTGATAAAAATAGTTATAAAGAATATACAAACTTTAAATAAAATTTTTCTATTAATATAATAAAAAGTACTTATGTGATATAAACTATATAAATAATATATGTTATATAATATATAGAAATTTTATAAAATATTAATGATAATGCTATAATAATATAATATACAAAAATAAAATGTGATATAATAATTAATAAAAATACAATATATGAATAACAATGAGAAATATAAATAATAAATAATAATTTAATATATACATTATATTAAAAAAAAGCAAAATGAAAAAAATGAAAAGAATAAAAAATGAATAAGGATTAAATTAAAATAATTTAAAAAAAGTAAATTTAAAATACAAAAAGGATGATATTGAAATGCGCGCCGAAAATGCAAGGACCAATTGGGCAATTATGCCTCAATTCCAAAACGGCGTCGCTGCTCGTTATTTCAAAATTTAAATGGCCCAAAGGACTAAATTAAAATGTAATCAAACATTTAGGGCCAAATTAAAAATAAAAATTTTAAATTAAAACGGAATTAAAAATAAATGAAATTACGGGAGGACTAAAATGGCAATTAGACCATTAAATAAAAACGCGCGGATCCTTCCCTGGATATCAGGTCAACACGCGGATCCTTTAATCAAAAACGACGCCGTTCTTTCTTGCCTATATAAGTTAAAAAAAAACTAAAAAAAAATCATTATTAAACACTAAAATAAAAAAAAAAAATCAGAGAACCCCCCCAAATGCTCTCTGGCTTTTGGCCTTCGTCCAATGCTCCGATGGAGGGCCGCCAAACGCGCCTCCGCACGCGCCATCGTATAAGGCGGTCGGAGATCAGAAAAATAAAAAGGTAAGGTTTTTTTTATCTATTTTAGTGTTTTTATAAAATATGCATGCATAAATCGAAAAAGAATGCGAGATAAAAAAAAGAAAAAAAAAACCTATGTGTTGCAAAAGAAATTTGTTCTTTTTATTTCTGTGTATTTTTTTGTATTTTTTTGTTTGTTACAAATTCTTTTGGGTTTTATAACCCAGAAAATGAAAAAGGAAATATAAAAAATTCTATCTTTGTTGCCCTTTTTGCTGCCTTTCTTTCCTTTTTTTGCAGGTGACTGACGGTAGATCCGGCGATGTGGAGCTTGATTCGGGCGTTGATGGCGGCGTGACCGAGGACTGGCATGGGTTGCGGCGCGAAGGCTGGGGTGCTTGCTGGGGCTTGCGGCGCCTAGGGTTTCCCAGAAACCCTATGTTTCTGTTTCTGTTTAGTCTTGGGCCTTTTGGGTCGTCTCTGCTTTGGGTTTTGATAGTTGGTCTAGTTGGGTCTAAGGGTGTAACGGGTTGTGGGCATTAGTTTGGGTCTCTTAGTTTAGGTATTGGGTCTGTAAGTGGGCTCGGGTAGTTAGTTTGTTTAGGCATTGGGCTTCTGGTAACATTTGGGCCTGTAGATGGTTTTGTAAAATGGACTGTAAATGGACTGTTTAGTATTTTTTATTATTTGGTTTTTTTCTCTGTTTTACACAGGCCCGGGCACAAATGGGCCTCTACAGCTGCCCCTCTTTGCTCATTATCGTGTAACAAGAATAGAGCAAAGACTATAAAAGGTCCAATTTTGCCCGGTCTTTGTCGAGCCTTAACTTCTTGGTCTTCGTCTTCTTCAAATGGCTTCCAATCCCAACTACATCTTCAGGGGTACTGGAACTGCAACTTTTAGAAGTATTGAACTATAAGTCTGATGGCTTCGATCTGCTATCTTCCGATCTGCTCCTCTGCAAACTCATGGAGACAAGATTTGATGTCTTCGATCTGCTTCTTGCAACCTCAAGAATACTAGATCTGCTATTTTTAATCTGCTCCACTGCAAACTCAAGGATGCCAGATTAGTATCTTTGATCTGCTTCACTGCAATCTCAGGAATGCCAGATCTACAATCTTCAGTCTGCCCCACTACTATCTTGAGAGGACAAAATCTGAACTTTTCAGTTTGCTTTCTTACTATCTCAGGAAGACTTCAATCTTCAGTCTGCTCCACTACCATCTCGAGGGAACAAAATCTAAACTTTTCAATTTGCTTCCTTACTATCTTCAGGAAGACTTCAATCTTCAGTCTGCTCCACTACCATCTTAAGGGAACAAAATCTGAACTTTTCAATTTGCTTCATTACTATCTTCAGGAAGACTTCAATCTTCAGCCTGCTCCACTACCATCTTGAGGGAACAAAATCTGAACTTTTCAATTTGCTTCCTTACTATCTTCAGGAAGACTTCAATCTTTAGTCTGCTCCACTACCATCTTGAGGGAACAAAATCTGAACTTTTCAGTTTGCTTCCTTACTATCTTCAGGAAGACTTCAATCTTCACCTGCTCCACTACCATCTTGAGGAACAAAATCTGAACTTTTCAATTTGCTTCCTTACTATCTTCAGAAGACTTCAATCTTGATTTTCTCCACTACCATCTTGAGGAACAAAATCTGAACTTTTCAATTTGCTTCCTTACTATCTTCAGGAAGACTTCAATCTTCAGTCTGCTCCACTACCATCTTGAGGGAACAAAATCTGAACTTTTCAATTTGCTTCCTTACTATTTTCAGGAAGACTTCAATCTTCAGTTTGCTCCACTACCATCTCTAGGGAACAAAATCTGAACTTTTTAGTTTTGCTACACCGTCCTATGAGGGACAGGTCCTGTAGACTTGAATGTATTATGGATGACATTTTCATGAATACAGAATGTAATGAGAATGATCCCAAAATGTATAATGATTAGGATGCAATGATCGGAATGAATCAAATGATCCTAACTAAATGTATTATGGACGACATTTGCATGAATGCAGAATGTCATAAGAATGATCCTATTTTTAAATGTGTAATGATTAGAATGCAATGATCGAAATGAATCTAATGCTCCTAACTAAATGTATTATGGACGACATTTGTATGAATGCAGAATGTCATGAGAATGATTTCCTTTTTTTTATGTACAACGATTAGGATACAATGATCGGAATGAATCAAATGCTCCTAATTGGAAGTGTATGAATGTGAATGATCCCTTTTTACTGTTTGGGTTGTCACTGCTCATATTTTATCAAGGTTCTATTACTGATGTGTTACCATGCTTTCTCGTTCAGCCGGTATCTTTGACAGAAAACCTAAAAAAATGATCATATTCTGCTCAGCAAGCTTGCCCTGCTGTAATTTCAGAGTCCCTTCTATTGAACCTTAGGGCCTAAAATTTATACCTCCCACTGCAACTTTAGGGGAATAACATTTATTTTCTTCCATCCATCCAGTTATCACTCAGAGGTATGGAATTTGTATCATCCTCAATCAATTTGATCTGTTACACCATTCCCTGAGTGTAATGACCAGATGTATGAATGCAGGGTATCGTTTTTCTTTTCCTGAGAATGATCCCCTTTTACACTTGGGTCGACATTGCTCGTCATTTTTCGAAATGGTATCACCGACGAAATGTCTTATCCAATAAAAATCCAAAGAGCTAATCATCTTTCAATATTTCCAACCCTTAGGCTTGGTACAATAGTCCTGTTTCAGATTCTCATACTATTTAAAAGCTTCCAGAGTAATATGCAAAACTCATTTTATGAAAGTATTATTATTCCATTAATCATTATTTCAATATAAAATGCTTGAAAAAGATCACAACAGTGGACAAGAAAGAAATTAATTAGGAGTATAGCTCGAAACAAATAAGTTAATCCAAGATGACCAAGGCAATAAAAGAAATTTGATCAAGGTGTATCTTGAAAAGAAAAAAAAAGTAATCAAAGATAACCAAGACCTTAATTGGGGTGTATCTTTGAAAAGAATAAAGTAATCAAGGATAGAAAATTCAAAATGGGTAAGATAGAAGCTAGGTGCCCCAGATATCGCAGCCTGAGCTTCTCTGTACAAACTTCTTGAGGACCATTTTGTGCTCAATACGTGTTTAGATGATCTGAAGAACTTTGTCAATGCCCCGAGACGTAGCATACTTCCTCACTGTTAATTTAGGCATAGCAAGACTACTGCATGCCTTATCTTTGATCAAAATTTGAGCCGCCCTTTTCGGGTTTTTAGCTCAAAGCGCCCTTTACGGGTTTTCGCCTTGGCCTCTCCTATTTTTCTTTCTTTCTTTCCTTTTTTTTGTTTTTTTAATTAGATCTCAAGGTGCCCTTTTCGGGTTTTCACCTTGGTCTTTCCTCTTTCAGGTAAAATACTTCTTGACTGAACCTGAATTCACTAGATTGGGCAAATCTTTGGCATCTATCTCAGTCAATATCAATGCTCCTCTAGAACAAGCCCTTTTTGCTACATTAGGTCCTTCCCATTTTGGCGTCTGCTTTCTTCTGAGTTCTTTTTATATAAGAAAGATCTGTTTCGACATCAGGTTCTCGTTGTGGAATTCTCTAGGATGAACCTCTTTTTCGTAAGCTCGCATCATCTGACCGTGATGGATAACTTTTAACCTTTTCTTCGATTAGGTTCAATTGGCAACAATGCTTCCATTCCATAAACCAATGAGTAAGAGGTTGCCCCAGCGAAAATCTTGGCCAACGTTCGATAACCATAGAAGATAAATAGTAACTTCTTTATGCCAATCTTTACAAGTCTCAGTCATCTTTTCTACAATCATTGTTTTTTTTAGACATCTTTGTCTTTGTGACCGTGATATCTTCAGTCGGTCTTTGAGCAAACTATAATCTTTGACATTGTCTGACTATGCATTATTAAACATGATCCTTTCGGCATTCTTTTTGTGTCATCCGATCCTTTCCTTTTTTCTTTTTTCTTTTTTTTTAGAATTTAATGACTTCGACCTTGTAACATTGGCATATGAAGCTACTTCCACCCTCTTAGTGAAGTAAACGACGACCACAACGATGAATCGATATTGGCTAAAAGCTTTTGACGAGATTGGCCCCATCACATCCATGCCCCCACATATGGAAAATTTGTGAAGAACTGGAAAAGGCACATGAATCTTGTCTCCTTTAAGACGGCATAACTGATACCATCCCTTTCTATGTAGATCAGTAGTGCATGATCCTCATGTTTAGCCCGCGTCTTAGTAGCCCAGACATGTCCTAATATGATCGTGCAAAAACATTTTGAATTCTTGAAAATAACTCAATGATGTCTCGCCTTAGTTATGTGATGAGCTAGGCTACAATCTTTACCTCTTTTCTAGGCTCATAATATCCAATGACCCTTTGTAGAGTAAGGTCTATTTTTCATCTTATTCTACCATTCTTAACAAGTCAGAAGATATGTTACAATCTCTGTCATCTTCAAAGTCCTGAGATCCTCCTAGACACATATCTTACTCGAAAGGAGACTTTGAGTCAGTAGCAGCATTGCTCACATCGTTGATATCTGGAGACCTATCGTAGGCTCGAAGGAAGATTCCAAAGAATAAATAATTCAAAGAATGAATGATTATTTGTATGGTCATGAATAAAGAATGAAAGAATATTTGAAAGAAAGTCCAAAGAACAAACAAAAGAAAAAAAAAACTAAGAACAATTGTTTGTACAATATGAAATGGAAAAATTAAAAGAATATTTGCTCAAAAAGATGCATTTTATTAAAATAAAAAATTCTGGACACAAACCTATTTCACAAAAGGGTTCTTATTGCCTCTAGGATTAAGGCAACAAGCGTGTTTCGAATATTACTCTAGATCCGCTCTGAAAATACAAGGATCCCTTCCACAGTTCCATTATTTAGAATCTTCCCAAGTATGTAAGGGCAGATGCTTAGAAAAATCCAATTTCTTTCTTCAGATACGTCGTTAATATTCCGATTTCCCAATATCAGGTCTTGCACTAAAGCCCTAAACTCGATGCATTCTTGGATCTCATAGACCTCATAATATTTACCCCTTTACCTAGATGATTGGGTGACGGATTTTCTGCCCCAGAGGGATCATCTAATTTGACAATACCCATTTTGACAAGTCTTTCGATCATCTTTTTAAAAGTGGTGTAGTTCTCGATCGAGTGTCCTGTAATTCCCGCATGGTATTCGCATTGAGCGTTCGTGTCGTACCATTTAGGGTATGGAGGTTGTATAGGTTTTAGGTAGAAAGGTGATACTACATGTGCATCAAACAAAATTTGATACAGCTCCCTATACGTGATTGGGATGGGTGCAAAATGGGATTTCTCTGAGATCGATCTTGGATTGGGTTCCTCCCTTGAGAAGACCTGATGGCTAGTAGTTGACTGGCCTGTGGTATTTTCTTTTTTCTTCGGGGCCCTTAAAGTATTAACTTGGGAGTTCCAGTCTCGGTCTTCACATTGTTTCGGGATCTCCACAATAGCCTTCCTTATTTCTTCCATACTAGCTAAATCAATGACAATGGGATTACTTGGATTGCCCCCCGGATTGGGACCTGAGCCTATCGAATAGTTTATTGGTGCCGACATCTTTGGCACGATCTTTGTTGGGGTCTGATAGTAACGGGTACCCCTTTCAGATGTGCGTCTGGATGAGTCAGGACACCTATTGGGGAATAAAAGATGTCTTCATCATCATCTACACTGTTGACCAATGGGCCACTCCTTTTTTCAGGTCCTCCGGCTAGTAACTGGGTTAGCTGGCCTATCATATTCCTTTGGAATTCTAACATTTGTTCCCGCATTTCTTGTTGAATCTTGGTCAGCTGCCCCTGCATCTGTATTTGCATTTGCTCTATTCTCTCCAACCTTTGTTCCATGTTTTCCAGGTTAACTGAAATATTTTTATCTAATTAGGGTCCTTTTGTAAAAGTCTAATGCAAATGATGCAATGCAGATGCATGAAAAAGAAAAAGAAGCATTGATTCTGAATTCAATTTCATTAGAAAAACTTTTCTAGAAAGCAAATTTCTTTACATAAAACGGATTACATAAGCGGCCTTGCCCTCATATTCTAAGCAAAAACATCAACCCCCTTCTTCGCAAAGGTCAAATCTTGCATACTTGTAATAAATGCCTCCACTAGCTGCTTTTTGCTTGATCTGGGACGTGACTCACTGCTCACTTATTTCCATAATGCTCGTTAGCCTCTTCAAGAAAGCCGAGACGTGGTGATTCTCGAATAGTTTTTGTCAACTTGAATCCTTGGGTAATAAGGTCTTGTATTCCTTCGCGGGCTATCAGTCTTCTCTTATTGTGTTTACTTAGACTATATTCGGACGACCGTGTTATAATCCACTTTATCAAAAAATCTATTTTCTCATGACAAACTTTTCTATTTAGCAATCGAATTTGAATCAACACCTCTTTTCTATGATGTAAATGCAATGCAATCAAAACAAAAGAGAACACGTTAGCACAAAGAAATAAATAACAGAATAGGGCACTTATCTTGGTGACCACTAGGGTTTAGCATAGTTCTACCTAGGGTAAGAACTTAGGTTTTCTATATGTGGCTTAGCTCTAAAGTTGAGGTACCCAAACCAACAGATTCCTCGATCCTCACCCATTATAGGCTCATGCGGACCGAGTTCGGTTCAGGGGAATACATTTCCCTATGGCCATGCAGAAGTGAAAACTTCACGAAGACATAGGTACGGATGTATTCCGGAAGCAGTCTACTAGCCCATGCGGAGGTGAAAACCTCACGAGGGCATAGTTTCTCACTCCCACTTAAGGGTGCGACCACAACGGTCATGCAATGCAATGTGTGCAAGAAAATAATAATCATATGTTCAAAATAAAATTTTTAAATTTTCAAATCAAAATTTTCAAATTTCCGACAAAGGACAGGAAATAATCAATTTTACGGCTTGACTCTCTTAAGTCCCCAGTGGAGTCGCCAAGTTGTCGAAACCATTTTTAAGGTTTTGGTAAAAACGGGGATCGACTTTAAAAATGAAAATGGAGTCGCCACCAATCCCTTTTTGCTTTGGTGTGATCGGATCACCTTATAAAACATTTTATTTCAAAATATTGATTTTGACCTACGAAATTCAAGAAAACGGGTTCGGGAGTCTGTTACGTACGAGGAAGGATTAGCACCCTCGTAACGCCCAAAATTGGTACCGAATTGATTAGTTATTGTCCTAATGTCAAAAATTTCGAAAAAATTTGAAAACATGATTTCTTTAAAAATTTAAACAATTTAAGTTGAAATTGGAGATTCCTTTGTTTCAAAAGCATACAAACATCACATCCAGCACGTTAGGACGTGATGTTTTAAACCCTCGTAACCAAAACCATCTCTTGATTTAAAAAATTCATTAAAAGGATATTTAGTTATTTGAATGACGAAAAATCGAAACCCAAAGACGTTAGGGCACAATTTCTCGAACTTCCAAACATGAAACATTGCCTTATTTTCTAAAATTCTTATCTCGAGATAACAAAACGTCATATCCAGTGAGTTAGGACACGATAATTTTGAATTCTCGAGAATAAGTTTTTATTTAAAATTTATAGGTTTTTTAAAAAAAGAGGATACTCGATATTTTAAGTTCTACGAGAAAAAATTAAAACCCAGTAAGTTAGGGTATAATTTCTCTCGAAGTCCCTAAGTATCACGTATCGTTATTTTTTAATATAAAAAGTGTTTTTATAGAACAACGTTTTGAATAAAAAGAGGCATATATATTATAAACATCAATTTCAAATAACAATTATTCACTATTATGAATCATATTAAAAATTTTAGTCGATTAACAAAAGACTATCGTAACATGACAAATAATGTATACAATAAAAGGACTATACTAAAACAGTATTAAACAAGTAAAGAACATAAATGAACAAATATAAGTTATAAAATATACAATAAGAATTCAAAAATAAATCTATAAGAATTAAGAAATAAATGTGAAGTACTACAAACATGAAAAAAATGACATATATATATATACACTTAATAACATCGAAAAAAAAAATATCCGAAATGGTTAATATGTATAAACAATATTTAAATAATATATATAAAACTTAGAGTATATGAGAAATATAAGAATACTTATAATTTAATAATTTGGTACGTAAAAATATAATAATAATATATGATAAAGTACGATTAAAATTTTGAAATAGAAGTATATATGATATAGTAATCATAAAAAACTAAATATATAACATAAACAATACATATATATTATATAATAAAAATAAATTTATACTAAATAATATTTTTGAAGTAATATGTAGTACAATATAATAAATACAAAAATCTTAAAAATGCATAATATATAACTAATATATAAGTTATAAAATAATACATACATACATATAAACAATAATATTTGATAAAAATAGTTATAAAGAATATACAAACTTTAAATAAAATTTTTCTATTAATATAATAAAAAGTACTTATGTGATATAAACTATATAAATAATATATGTTATATAATATATAGAAATTTTATAAAATATTAATGATAATGCTATAATAATATAATATACAAAAATAAAATGTGATATAATAATTAATAAAAATACAATATATGAATAACAATGAGAAATATAAACAATAAATAATAATTTAATATATACATTATATTAAAATAATAATAAAAAATAAAAGCAAAATGAAAAAATAAGAAGAATAAAAAATTAATAAGGATTAAATTAAAATAATTTTTTTTAAAAAAGTAAATTTAAAATACAGAAAGGACGATATTGAAATGCGCGCCGAAAATGCAAGGACCAATTGGGCAATTATGCCTCAATTCCAAAACGGCGTCGTTCTGTTACCAGCCCTTAAATGGCCCAAAGGACTAAATTAAAATGTAATCAAACATTTAGGGCCAAATTAAAAATAAAATTTTTAAATTAAAGCGGAATTAAAAATAAATGAAATTACGGGAGGACTAAAATGGCAATTAGATCATTAAATAAAAACGCGCGGATCCTTCCTTGGATATCGGGTCAACACGCGGATCCTTTAATCAAAAACGACGCCGTTCTTTCTTGCCTATATAAGTTAAAAAAAAACTAAAAAAATCATTATTAAACACTAAAATAAAAAAAATCAGAGAACCCCCCAAATGCTCTCTGGCTTTCGACCTTCGGCCAACGCTCCGATGGAGGGCCGCCAAACGCGCCTCCGTACGCGCCATCGCATAAGGCAGTCGGAGATCAGAAAAATAAAAAGGTAAGGTTTTTTTTTATTATCTATTTTAGTGTTTTTATAAAATACGCATGCATAAATCGAAAAAGAATGTGAGATAAAAAAAGAAAAAAAAACCTCTGTGTTGCAAAAGAAATTTGTTCTTTTTATTTATGTGTATTTTTTTGTATTTTTTCGTTTGTTACAAATTCTTTTGGGTTTTATAACCTAGAAAATGAAAAAGGAAAGATAAAAAATTCTATCTTTGTTGCCCTTTTTTGCTGCCTTTCTTTCCTTTTTTGCAGGTGACTGACGGTAGATCCGGCGATGTGGAGCTTGATTCGGGCGTTGATGGTGGCGTGATCGAGGACTGGCGTGGGTTGCGGCATGAAGGCTGGGGTACTTGCTGGGGCTTGCGGCGCCTAGGGTTTCCCAGAAACCCTATGTTTCTGTTTCTGTTTAGTCTTGGGCCTTTTGGGCCATCTCTGTTTTGGGTTTTGATAGTGGGTCCAGTTGGGTCTAAGGGTGTAACGGGTTGTGGGCATTAGTTTGGGTCTGTTAGTTTAGTATTGGGTCTGTAAGTGGGCTCGGGTAGTTAGTTTGTTTAGGCATTGGGCTTCTGGTAACATTTGGGCCTGTAGATGGTTTTCTAAAATGGACTGTAAATGGACTGTTTATTATTTTTTTATTTTTTGGTTTTTTTTTCTCTGTTTTACATAGGCCCGGGCACAAATGGGCCTCTACAACCTCTATTCCTGGCATCAAAACTACTCAGATTTGGCGGATACCAGATAATTTAGATAACTTCCTTACATAGAATTATAAAATTAGATTAGACGAACACTTAGACTACTACTAATTATGAATACGCCAAATTTCTTGTACTAACAGACTACTATGGTGAATTCATCCTTCAGAGACACTGTTGAGAACTCTTTCAGGAAATACCTTTAGGTCATATTCCAATTTCATCATAAGGCTATTCAAACAAAGATATTTTCAATCTTAACCAGACTCTATCTAGTAATGAAGTCTCTAAACTTACCATGACCTCACCATCAAGGCAGTTATCCATATCTCGCCTCACGGGCGTTACAGAATGTCCCATACAGGTATCACATAATATGCTACATAGGCTTTACAGAATATGCCATATAGGCTTTACCGGATACGCCATAAAGACTTTACAAAACATTACGTGTTTATTGTCTTGGCAGACTATCTCAAAGGGTGCCATGAGTTTCTCCCACATGGTCTTGTACATATTTTCATGTTGGGCTTTGCTAGTTCGATTTACATCTTACCGGAGACAACACCATGAGTATTTTCATTGTCATATGATGCCATAGGTCTCTACCACATAGCTTTACACATATTTTCATATTGCAATCTGCTAGTTCAGTTAATAATATACCTGCCCTGCTGGAAGCATCGCAAATGGTTGCGTTACTGATACGGTCCGCCTCGGGATGAGTCGAGTCGTATGTGAATTGCCCAATCGTCTACGAGGAGATAATGTGTCTTCGAAAAATAATAGAAAATATAGTTAAATTTGCGGAAGCTATTGAGTGAATTTGTTTTAGAAAAGGGAATTAAGTTAGGAATGGAGGAGACTAAGTGTTGTGGATGATTTGGATAATAGGAAGGATCGGTTCAGTTTAGGATGAAAGGAAAGAAGATGGGATTCGGTTTAAGGTTGAATAAGCAATGATAAGTTGATGGTAATGGAAAGATGGAACTTAAACGAGAAACGATTTAACATTAGCAAAGTGTCACCCCGGTTTCTATGTTGTTTAAGGTGGACGATGGAGATTGATGATGGACCACGACCCGTTATCTAGAAAGATAAGAACCAATGGTATAATAGAATGGATGAGAACGTTTGACGCCACAAGCAAGCTTGATAAGTCAAAAAACGAAACTCGTACGAAGGATAGAGAGGAGAAAGTCTCACTCTAGAACAGAAGTTCATAATAGTTTAATCAAAGTTCAAAAGTTCACTAATTACAAATGAAAATAGCAAAGTATTTATAGGCTAATCTACTAGCTAGCCGAATGGTTACTAACATAGCTTAAAGACTAAGTAAATTTCAGCTAAAAATACTAGAAAAATCTAGAATAAAATCCCTTGAACTCCATGGCTAAATTCGGCTGATTGGAAGCCAAATGGGCAGCTTTTAGATGGAAGAATTCGGCTGAATGTATTTTGCATCAAAATAACTCCAATGGACGGTTTCTAGAAGGCTGAATGTTCAAGAATTAAAACCAAAATTCGTCCAAGTCCATGTGCAGCCTTTGGGACGTCAAGGAGCAGCTTTCTAGAAGGGAAAATGAATTTTGAATCACTTGAAGATGCATGTAGCAGCTAGGTAAGTCCCTTGCTTTGAATGAGCTCTTAATTTGCTATCTTTTGATGAAAAATGATCAGCATTAAAAAGGTTAGCTGAGCAGCATTTTGAATGTGAACATGCTGAACCGAATAGCCATTATAATGTGAACTACACCAACCGAACAGCCCCTGACTTGTGCAGCAAGTGTGAACGTCTTTGATGTGCATTAGGGAGGTGTTCGGCCACCTTGGGGAATTGAGTGGGCTGGTGACTCTTTGGTCGAAAGGGTGTCTTTGGGGAGCCAAAAGTGAGCAGCAATAATGCCATGCTCCCAGCCGAACATGCACCTTAACGTGCATCCATGAATCAGCCACATACATTGCACCTTAGATGCATGAACCTTCTTAAATGGCCTTGTTAAATTCGGCTGCACCTACATGCACAAAGAATTCTCATTAAATCATTCCAAATCAGCTGAATAATAATTAAACATAGCTAAGACACATTAATAGACACTTTAGACAAATTAAACACACACTTAGGACTCATTGAAAATTCGGCAGCCACTTAATTAAATAAAAACCTGCACATTTAATTCTAGAACTAGAACTAATTAAAAACATGTAATAAAATGTGACAAATTAAATTATGCTTAGACAACTTAAATTCGACACTAATTAAATTATTAGGACACTTTAAATTGCTGTAGGAAAATAAATAAATTAAAGATTTTAATTTATTTGAGCATTAAATTAAGTAATCAGCTCAATGAGCTGGAATGAGCGTGCACAAGAGCTCTACGGCTTTGATCTATTTGATTCGAGCTCATCAAGTTGTAAAGCGTTTGATGCCCCGGGCGTGCCCGTATCAGTTACTTACTTAACATAGAATACACTTACCTATATTCATTCATACTCCTAACAATTTCATACTCTTCCATACCTGATTTTATATACCTACATACCACACATAATTTTATTCATGCAGTAACTCATATACCTCATTTGTAGACATGCAACAACTTTACGATACTTTACACACACATACACTTACTGGTTATCCGAAATGACATTTATATGCAAATTTCCCTTGTAAACTAACATACAAAAGTCAAGATAAAGACTCACCTGAAACTCACATTTACTGTAGCTCGAAGTTCTAAATCTGATCATCCAACCTGAACCAGTAGCAATAACTGTTTAAAAGAACATGGGATTACCATTAAAAGCCCATTTACAAATATCTTACCAGTATATCAATTACATACAACCCCCATGTATGGCATCCTAATTACTTCCTATTGTATTTATGCTTCTTAACATCCTTACTCTTTCCAAACCAGAACATGTAAAGCTATCAAACTTACCAGGAGGTTGAAACATCGACTGATTAACCCAAAAACCTTAGCTTCTAATTTAATTAAGAAGAAAAGGATATTTAGGTTTAAGAGAAAGAACCAGAGTGTGGAACAGAAGGAAGAAAAACCATTTGAATGTTTCCTTCTTACCATAGATATACTCAGTTCCTCTTAGTGGATCTTAACAAGTGTCGAATGTATATAGAAATTGTCTTTTAAATGCCCTACAAGAACCGAAAAAAATATAAAAGAGAATCTGATGCAGATGTTGTTTGACCAGTCAATCCCATTTAGTTGGCTCTTAACCAATCACGTTACAGAACCCACCTTCCAAAGTATTCGAGCAAACCGAACGTACCATACCTTTGGTGGTAACTCTTATAAGGTGTGTTTTTCGTTTTTCATATTCTTCTTGCAATTGAAGAATACCTCGAGATGAAATCCTTAGATACTTTCACGGGCGGATACTTAATGTGCCAAACTTTAGTTTGCCAAAAGCTTGTAAAATGGTAGGCTATGCTACCATAGTGCGCCAAAACAGGTAACCTTCACATCTATTCACCTTCTTCTTAGATCCGTCAAATTTGGGGTGTGACATAACAACCCTTATTCTTTTTGCATTAAAAGATCGCTTAGTCATTTTACCTTCCTAGCAAGATTCATATTGTGGAAGATCAATTTCCTTAAGCAAACTTAAGGTGTCATCTTTTTTTTTTACAAGTCTAGTGATTCTTTCTTGGTTAATATGATCAAGTCTCAAATGTCAAAGGTATACCTTATTAGAGTGAGAAGTCTTAAGTGTTTTATTCATTGATTTAATTTCAAATAGTGTGTACATCTTTGGCTTGATAAATTAGAGATTATTTAACGTCCATCTATTACAGATAAGAGTACAATTTCTAAAAATTGCAATACTATTATTAAAAGTCACAGTCAAGCCGTTTTTAAATAAATATGCAACAGAAATTAAGTTTCTCTTGAAACTAGGTATATATGAAACGTATTTTAGAATATCTTCTTAAAATTATCAAAATAAATATGTACATCTGCCACTGCTTATGCTGCCACACTTGCTCCATCTTTAGTCCGTAACGGTACTCTCATCTCCAAGATATTTTGTTTCCTTAAACTCCTATAGAGAAACACACACATGGTTAGTGGCTCCACAATAAATGACCTTGTGGTCTATTGAATCTTCTACTAAACAAATTCTTATCATAAAGATTTCATATATTTGCCTTTAGTGGCTAGGTAATCATTCCATTCTTTGTAGTTGGACTTAAAATGCCCTTTCTTATTGCAGAAGAAACACTTAGACTTAGATAAGTTTTTAGGCTTATTAGTTCTCTTATTTTCTACTTTAGGTGGCCTAGAGGACTTAGCCTTATTTATTTTAGCATGTTTTCCCTTACCTTTAGAGGGAGAAGCAACCGCTAAGTTTGCTTCTGCTTTTCAGACTGGTTGACTGCCATTATGTTGGAAAAAATCCAGTTTGAAAATGGTTTTTTGTCACAACAGAAAATTAAAATTTGAAAATCAAGTCGGTTTGTGATATTTATTGTAATAAACTTTTCTCGAAAAGAACATGTGTTTTGTGCGAGACGGATCCTCTACGTTCTTGACTTTCAACCGAATGAAATTTTCCACTATTCTCATACCACGAATCACTTCAAGTGTCAGCTCGAACAATTATAAATCAAATATAGAACAAAAAATAATTTTCTTACTTTCAGTAGGAAAATAAAACTCTCTCTCAATAGAATCCAATAGAATTTTTATTCCTAGAAAATAAAATTCATACTTAGAAATAAATTCTAAATATTTTCGGGCAGAACAACAATATCTAAAATTTGTATATAACTTGTGTATTTTAATCCCTACCAAAGCCATCTATTTATAGAGAGAGAGAAGAATTTTGGTTGAATTAGTAGAATATAAATAATATTTTTTTATAGAAAAACAAGCTCCTAGTTCTACTAAGAGAGAGGGGCATAATTATACTAGGGTTGTTGCCCTCATACACATTATGAGAGGTTTTGGGCATCTCCTGTATTGGATCCAATTATATGTGCTTCCTCGACTTTTAACCCAACACTTTATAATTTAATCCAACCCAATACATGTTTTTCTTTTTCCCAAAATAAATATTCTTTATTAAATTAATTTAAATTAATTAATTTTCTAACTAAATAATTTTCTCAACCCAAATCTAATTCCATTAAAGTCATGACAACTTTACCGTAAAAGAATTTATGAGAAAATATATTTAATTTCTATAATCAACAGATTCACAAAGTCATATTAATTTAATTTAATTTTAGAATTTCAATTATTTAATTAAATAATAATTCAAAAACTTAAATTAATTCTCAAGTCATTTTCATACTTAATAAGAAACCATATTAATATTCGGATGTAACCCATATCTCTAACTTTATTATTTTTATCCATTTCTATTCATTTGATTTTAAGTGCAATTCATTTTTTTGTTTCAACGAGCTAGCGAAGGGACTGATTGGACATATGTAATTAAAGGTTAAATGATTTATAATTAAGTTTTAGATATTCACATATTAATTATAAACTTATTTAGTCACGAAATCATTCTACTATAGTGTCGTGATTGAGCCTTCCCTAATTTCATACAGTTACAAAACTACTTAATAAGTGCTAGTCGAATGACATTGTCATAAATGTTTTACCTTTATAGGATATCCTTAATCTCTTTGAGATAAATCTGTTCTCCCAATATGGTCCTATTTTATTTCATGGTATCCATTACATATTCCTTCATGAAAAATCAATTACTATCAAATAATAATTAAGTCATTTATTACAAAGGAAAACGACTCGTGACCTCATTTGCTTTTCATATATCATGTAATGCTAACGATAGGATATCATTTACCCATTTCTTGGGCTATGAATCCCACTATTTGTGAATGATACTACATACTGTAGAAGTCGTATACCCAACAAACCAGCTTTCGATTCCTTATCTATTTGAACTCAGCCTGTTACTTACATCAAAGTCACTATAGCAAATTAAGCTTTTAGCGGCGTTTTTAGTGGCGTTTGGATCAAAAACGCCGCAAAGGTTATACCATTAGTGGCGCTAACTGAAAAATGCCGCAATAAGAAAAGCAATAACGTCATTTATGAGAAAAACGCCGTAAAAGGTAAAGCAGTAGCGACATTTTTCTTATAAACGCTGCAAAAGGTAAAGCAATAGCGGCGTTTATGAAAACACGCCGCTAAAGGTAAATAAATAGCGACGTTTTGCCCATAAATGTCGCAAATATCCTATTAGTTTTATCACCAAATCAGTTTCTCAAAATCCCTTATTTTTTCCCCAAATAATTTTCCCCAAATCCCTTAGTTTTTCCCCAAATCCCTTAGTTTTTCCCCAACGTCTGCTGTATCACCGTCGACAGTCCTCTGCTGCATCGCCGTGTAAGTTTTTATGTTTTTCATTTTGTTTTTTTGTAATCCTAACCCTTTTCTCTTCTGTATAAACACTTCACCAGAATCATCTCTTCTGTATAAACACTTAACCAGAAACAGCACCGCAAAAAATAGAGAGAGAGAGATAGGCAAGACAAACAACTCTACAAGGAGAAAAAAAGAAAGAAAGAAGAGAAAGCAGTAATATGGTAATTTTTCATTTCATTCTATATTTTCTTATATCTATTTTTTTTAAAATTTCGGATAATGTTCTTAATTTGGTTGAATTTTATGTGTTGGGATTGTAATTTTTTAGGGTTTTTTAGGGTTATTTTTTGAAGTATAATTGATTAAGAGAAGCTGAAATCTCTTTGTTCTTTTATTATTTTGTTGATTTCTTTTTACAGAATTTCTATCAAGCTATTATCTTTGCACACTTTTTTTTTTCTTTTCTTTTCTTCTGTCTTTTTAGAATTTAAATCTAGTAATCTGTTCATGCATTGGTATGTGACTGTTAGATATTGAGGAATGAATTGGTATATGGATTAATTTGCACTAAACTTTCATAGGAAGAGTTTAGTTTCTGTTTGTTTTATACAATCAATTGAAAAGTATACTGTTTTATACAACCTATTGTTTGTTTTATACAATTAATTGAAAAGCTTATTGGTAGGAATGAATTATTAGGTAATTAGAAAAATAAATGCATACCTGCCTATTTATGCATGGTTTCTGTCATTCTTTTTGTAGAAGAACACAATATATGATTGGCCATGGTTTCTGTTTTTGATAGAAAAATGTTGAAGTTTAGAACCATACATGTACTATTAAAGGTTAGGCCTTTAAAAAGAGAAAGATTATATACATGTACAACATGAGTTAGTGTAAAAAGGAAAAAAATGGTTGAAGTTCAGTAGGTGTAGACAATATTTCATTCTTTATTCATCTCTCTTTCTTGCTCTCTAGTGCCCTTCTGTTTTTTATTATATACATATACATATACAACATGATATTTCTGTCATGGCCTTATAGTTCAATGGTGATTTGATAACCTTTTTTAGTTTTTTATTTAATTTTTACAGTTGTATTCATTTAAGATTTGTTCATATTTTAGAGCCGTGAATTGAGCATGAAATCATTGTTTGTAGGTTAAAATTTTGTTATTAGTTCTGTGTAAGTTGTGAAATTAGTTCTTATATTTTAATTTTATCAATTTTATTTATTACTCTTTTCGAATTGGTTAATTTTAGTTCTGTGTAGCAGATAAATTTTTAAACTTTTGAATTGGTTAAATTCTATTGATTCTTTTCTAAGTTTGCTAAAACTGAAATTCCTACATGACTCTTATTCTAACTGTTTGAATGCCATGTGCTTTGATCTTTAGGTGCACTATCTATTGAAAGAACTTGTAAGGAAGTCGATTGCTGAAATACAAGTAGACAGTTCTTGCTACAGTATTTTTTGTTTTGTGCTGTCAGTGTGAAAGTATATTTTTTGTTTTGTGCTGTCAGTGTGAAAGAACTTAATCCCACTGTCATTTATATATTTTTTGTCATATACTTTGAAGTCGCAGCAAGCTGCTGAATTTACAAGAGATCTTGCATCTCGTTCACTTCATATTATAGCGGATTAGTGTAGGGTTATCATCCGAGGTTAAACAAAACATTTTACCTTAATGAACACACAAGTAATTCTTCTAATTATGACATTTTTCTTGAGTTGAAAGAAAATGTGGAGTATTACGGACTTCTTACGGACATTATTGAGTTGGATTACTATGGCAAATGGAAGGTTGTCTTATTTCGATGTGATTGGGCTGATGTTAATACTGCTCGCGGAATTAAAAAAGATCAATTTGGTTTTACAATGGTGAACTTCTCTCGATTAATTCACACTAGACAACAATTGATAGACGAGTCGTATGTATCTTCTTCTCAAGTCAAACAAGTTTTTTACTAGAAAGATCCAACTGATGAGGGTTGGTACGTTGTACTTCGTAACACCCCTAGGGACTTGTTTGACAAGGGGAATGGAAGTAGAGATGACATCGACGAAAGATCAGAAACTTTGCTTTTTCCAGAACAAAACTTAAATGAAACTATCCCTAGTACTAGTACACAATTTCAATGGGTTCGCCAGGATGTGGATGAAGATATTTACGAATCATGATGTAGTAAGATTTTACGATTTTCTAATTATATGTAATATTATAATTTAAATCTTGATCTTGTTAAATATTTCAAATATTTTATATGTACTATTATTGTTGTAATTAGTTACTAATATTTCAACTATTTTATGTGTATTGTAGATAATATGCCTAGAAGAAGATTACGAGATCTAAGCATTATTCAAAATCCTCCAAATTCGGAAGAAACAAATAGTGATCAACAGACTGCTATTGGATCTTCGAATGTTTCGAATACAGTTGACGAACCTATAGAAATTTAAAGTAATGTTAACTTTTATTTACATGCATGTTCACTTTTATTATTGATTTTTGTTTCAAATTCTTATATTATCATATACCATTTTTTAGCTGAAAGTAGTGGGAGGCACAAAACTCAAGGACGTATGCTATTAAAGGATTTATACGATCTAAATTCTGTGGAGCATGTCAAAGTATCTAGAAACAGTCATGGTCAGCCTATAGGATCAGAAGCTCAACTTTTAGCAGAATACTTAGGCATTATAGCACGAAATGCCAATCTATTACCAATCAACTACGAGTCATGGCATCATACGCCTGATAGTAACAAAAATGAAGCTCTCAATAATATTAAGGTAATAATGTGAATGTAATTTATAATACTTTGTTTAAGTTTCATTTATATTTACTTTCTAAACTTGTGTTATTTGCAGGAGAGATTTGCTTTAGAGGTCTCGGATAATTATGTGAAGAAAGCATTAGGAAAGAAATGGAGATACCATAAAAGTACTTTAAAGAAGGAATATTTTAAGAAAAATATAAGCCTCGAAGAGAAATTGAGAAATGTCCCACCGGGAACGCTGAGGTACCAATGGGAAGATGCAGTTAGATTTTGGAATTCAAAGAAAGGAGAGATATTACGTACTTCCAAACTCTTATAATTATTTAGGTTTATAGTATTTACTATATACGTAATAATAATTTCATAATGTAGGATCGTGAGCGAGTTGGAACTACAAGTAGGCAAAAACAAAAATTCACGCACACAGCTGGGTCGAAAAGTTTTGCTTGTGTAGCTGATGACGAGGTATTTTGAATTTATTAATTGTGTCAAATATTAGTTACTTCCTACTAAATAATATTTTCCTACTATATTGTAGGAATTATCATCTAGTCAAAAAGTTGGATGCCTTCAGCTTTTTAACATTACATATAGAAAGAAAAATGGATCTCCTATGACTACTGAAGATGCAGAAATTATGGTATATTTACTTAATAAAATTTGAATTATTTTAAATATTTATCATGTTTAATTATAATGGTTTAATTCGCCGTTTGTAATGCAAATAATGCCAAGTTATGTTGCATTTGTTTAATTATATATTTCGTTTCTAACTCCTTGATTGATTTATTAAGAGAAACTAAAGGATAAAAAGGAGGAGCATGAAGCAATCGCTTCAAGTGATAGTTCTGTTAATCTGGACGACATTGATAATCGAATTATTACTGAAGTTTTGGGTCCTGAAAGGTATGGTCGGGTTCAATTTCAAGGATCTTTTGTTAACCCAACCCAATATTTTGGATCCAGCTCGCAGCAATACATGCCTTTGGCAAATCAGGCTCAAGCTGAAGTTTAGAGGTTAAGAGACCAGATGGCTCAGATGCAAGCGAGCACAGTTGAGCAAATTGCTCAACTTAAAGCGGAGGCAGCATCGAGAGAAGCAGAGGCTCAAAGAAAATATGATGAACTCTAGCTACAACTTAAAGCGGAGGCAGCAGCGAGGGAAGCAGAGGCAACAAGAAAATATGACGAACTCCAGCTACAGCTTCAAAATATGATGAAGATGTTTCAGCAGAATCAATCACAGAATCCACCATCTTAGACTTTTGTTTTCTTATTGGGAGAATATCTTAACAATATAACTTTTGGATATAATATATTTTGTTATTTCATTTATTAATTTAGATCATATACATATTTATTTCGTAATAGTATCATTAGATTTGAAGTTTTTGGTTGGATTTGATGTTACAGGAAAATATGTTGAAAATTCGGGTTCAATATGAAATAAAATGGGTTGGTAAAATCTGATAAAGTTAGTGGCGTTTTCTCACAAACGCCGCTAGAGAACATGATCTTTAGCGGCATTTTTATAAGAAGTGTCGCTAAAGACCATGTTTTATAGCTGCATTTTCCCACATAAACGCCACAAAATTTAGCGGCGTTATCTATAGCGGCGTTTTTTGCGGCGCTTATAGGGCCAAAAAAACACCGCTAAAAACCTATTTTGCTGTAGTGAGTATACGAGTCACGCATATACATTCCACCATCCACTTAAGATTAAGGTATGTCATGCTATGAACGTCATAAGTGAATAGATCCATAAACGAATTCAGGATCTATTTTACTTGGTTCCTATCCAATGTGCTGTCAGTCCAATCAGTCACATCTATGTCTCTATCTTCTGGAAGTTATCTGCTTCGATGCTTAAGACAAAGTATCTCCCTAATTGGACTTGATAGATGACATATTAGTTTTTCAATCGGTTTGCTCATTTTCAGTTAGACTAAGGACATGTCTAGGTTCATCTTGTAACACCCCTCACCCGTATTCAACACCGAAATAGGGTTACGCAATATTACTAAATTTACGAAACAATAAAACAACTATTTAACATACATTTTCTCAATTCAATCATTCATCATTCAATCTCAATCAATTTGTCCCTATTAAAAGCCTACGAGGCCTTAAACATGCTTTGGAAGTGATTCGGGACTAAACCGATAACTCGGGAAATTATTGTGAAACTTAGGAAATTTTGCTTCAAACAGCGGACACACGCCCGTGTGGCCAGGCCGTGTGTCTCACACGGCCACCAGACACACCCGTGTCACAGGCCGTGTGAAAACAGGGGGTACATACTGACTTGGGTCACACGGCCAACCACACGCCCGTGTGTCTAACCTGTGTGCCCTTCGAAGTGGCCACACACACCCGTGTGCTGAGCCATGTGTTAGGCCGTGCCAAACCTGTTGGGTATACTGACTTATGCAACACGGCCAAGTCACACGCCCGTGTGCTAGGCCGTGTGCCAATTATGGGGTATACTGACTTGTACCACATGGCCGATCACACGCCCGTGTGTGAGACCGTGTGGAGTATACTGACTTCATTTCAATTTCAACACCAGGGGACACACGGCCGTGTATCATGATTGTGTGTCACACACGGCTGAGATACACGCCCGTGTGGACAAAAATAGACTATTTACCAAGCCATTTTGCCACCCATTTTGCACATACCTACACAAGCACAAATGGTACCAATTCAAGGCACTAATATACATCCAAATACCATCAACCAATGTTCAAATCATACCATTTCTTTACCATTAATACAATTTAATAATATGCTACAATTTGCCATCTAATTTCATACCTAATTCACATATTCAATTAAATCAACTAAACCATTACATACATACATTATCAAGCATTAATTCTCAAGCACATAGCTTACCAAATTACCTAATACTATTAAGTATTATAAATTCAACTTCAACCACACAATATAGATCAATTACCAAACTCAAAATAGAACCATTTGCAAATTTATAAACATCATCAATATCATTATCATAAGCCAAATCAAATGGCTCAAAATACATGTTCATCGAACATACCAAAATGACTCAAACCTATACATGCCATATACCATATATACACAACTCAAAAGTACCAAGTAGATGGTTGGATAGTGTGACGTAGTCTCTGACGATCACCGAATCCGAGCTAGCTTTGAATTCACTATAAAACACGGGAGAAACAAACAAGGTAAGCTATAAAGCTTAGTAAGTTCGTACTAAATATACTCAAAAATTCATAATACACCAATCATCAATTTGAACTAATTAACATCTAAATCATGATAACCAACAAACCTTCCTCATACTTACTCATGTGCTTATATACAAATTCATAACTTCTTCTATTTGGATTTCATACTTTACATGTACATACCTGTACAAATTCATAATGAACTCATACCTTTTCGTAATACTGTCGAATACTCGATATCTCGCACACTAAGTGCCAATGCATAGCCGAAGCTATTATAATCTCGCACACTAAGTGCCTTAAATAGCCGAAGCTATCTCGGTATCTCACACTAAGTGCCATATATAGCCGAAGCTATCTCGAATCGCACACCAAGTGCCATATAAATCCGAATCGTCGTCAAACATGACTACAATCTCATATACACAATTTATGCAATATCAAAGCATTTAAAGCATAATTTTAATAATGCTTATTACATATGAACTTACCTCGGACGTAAAAATGATAACGTGGATCAACTAATCCGACACATTGTTCTTCCCTTGATCTAGGTTTAAATTCCATTTTTCTTGATCTATATATATTCAAAATTAACTTATTTAATCAATTATTCATTCAGTTTAGTCCAAAACATACTTTAGGGTTATTTTACACATTTGCCCCTAAACTTTGACATTTTTTGCAATTTAGTCATTATTTCACAAAATAAAAAATTCATGAAATTCAAGATTAACCCATGCTAGCCGAATTACCATTATACCCCTAGCAGCCCATATTTTTCATTTATTTCACATTTTAACCACACATTTCTCACATTTCACAATTTAGCCTCTAATTTGCATTTTCACCAAAAATCACTTAACAAAACTTGTTTAACTAACATCAAATGTTCATAATCTATCATTAAACATCAAAACTCATACATATTCATCAATTGAAACTTTCAAAATCTTTAACAGTTTTGCAAATTAGTCCCTGGGTTGGCTAGTACTAGCTGCAACGATCTCAAAAACGTAGAAATCATTAAAAACGGGACAAAAACCGTACCTTAATTGAAGGAGAAAAGCTTGCCGAAATTCAAGCCCTAAAATGGCTTTTCTTCTTGCTAAAATTCGGCTAGAGAAGATGATACAAAGAAATTTTTGTTTTGTTTTATTTATTTGATCATTAATTATCAATTTCCAAAATTAACCTTTAAAAACATTAGTAATTACACCCAATACCACTCCACTATCATCCACTATCTCATAAATGGGTAAATTATCACATAAGGACCTTAACTTTAAGGTTTTATAGCTATTAGACACCTTTAGCTAATAGAACACAAGTTTTACGCTTTACGTGATTTAGTCCTTTTTCTCAAATTGACCAATTAAACGATAAAATTTCTGAACGAAATTTTCACACAAACATATTATCATGCTGTAGACATTAAAATAATAACAAAATAATTATTTTGACTTCAAATTTGTGGTCCCAAAATCACTGTTCCTATTTGACTAAAAACGGGCTGTTACAACTCTCCCCTATTAGGGATTTTTGTCCCCGAAAATCTTACCAGTGAATAGGTTAGGGTACTGTTTTCTCATAGCTTCCTCGGGCTCCCACGTAGCCTCTTCAACTCCGTGACGTTGCCACAAGACTTTCACTAAAGCTATACGTTTATTTCTCAATTCTTTGATCTCTCGAGCTAGAATTCTGATCGGTTCTTCGTTGTATGTCATATCAAGCTGAATCTCAATCTCTGTTGGAGAAATCACATGTGAGGGATCCGATCTATATCGACACAACATCGATACGTGAAACACATTATGGATCTTTTCTAACTCTGATGGTAAAGCTAGTCGATACGCTACATGCCCTATTCTTTCGACGATCTCAAACGGTCCGATAAATCGCGGACTCAGCTTTCCTTTACGACCAAGTCTAACGATTTTCTTCCACAGAGACACTTTCAAAAACACTTTGTCACCGATTTGAAATTCAATATATTTTCGTTTCAAATTCGCATATAATTTCTGACGATCTGAAGCTGCTTTTAAACAATCGCGAATTACTTTCACTTTCTCTCCGGTTTCTCTAATCAAATCAACTCCGTGAATCTGTTTCTTGCTAAGTTCAGTCCAGTACAATGGAGTTCGGCATTTACGACAATACAATGCTTCATACGGTGCCATCTTTATGCTCGATTAAAAGCTGTTATTATACGCAAATTCAACCAGCGGCAAATATTTCTCCCAATTGCCTTCGAACTCTAAAACATAACATCGAAGCATATCTTTGAGAATCTGAATTACTCACTCAGACTGTCCGTCGATTTGTGGATAGAAAGCTATACTAAAATTTAACTTTGTACCCAAAGCTTCTTGCAATTTCTTCCAAAACTGCAACGTAAATCTCGGATCTCTATCCGAAATAATCAAAATGGGCACCCCGAACAATTTAACAATCTCAGCAATGTACAATTCAGCTAATCTATCAAGTGAATAATCAATACGTACCGGAATGAAATGTTCAGATTTTGTCAATCGGTCAACAACAACCCAAATTGCATCTTTCTTTTTTAGAGACAGGGGTAATCCCGATACGAAATCCATAGTCACTCTATCCCATTTCAACTCCGGTATCATCACAAGCTGAAGCAAGCCTGAAGGCACTTGATGCTCGGCTTTCACTTGTTGAAAAACTAAACATCTCGATACAAACTCTGAAATATCTCTTTTCATCCCCGACCACCAATACGACTGTTTCAAATCGTTGTACATTTTTGTGCTTCCCAGGTGTACGGATAAACATCTACTATGTGCTTCGTTTAAAATCTTCTGAATAAGCTCGGGATTTCTCGGTACATAAATTCTACCTTGAAACATCAAACAATCATCAGATCCGATTTGAAACTCTGAATCAGAAGTTGACTCACACTGAACTCGTTTAACTTGTAATTCTTTATCACATTTCTGGGCTTCACCGATTTGCTGAAGGAATAACGGTCTCGCTTTCAACTCAGCTACAATCGAACTGTCATTAGACAAAGCTAACTGTGTATTCATTGCACACAAAGCAAATAATGACTTTCTGCTCAAAGCATCAGCAACTACGTTCGCTTTCCCCGGATGATAATCAATTACTAGCTCATAGTCTTTTAGTAATTCAAGCCATCTTCGTTGTCGCAAATTCAAGTCTTTCTGAGTCATTAAATATTTTAAGCTCTTGTGATCTGTATAAATATGACATTTCTCACCAAACAAGTGATGTCGCCAAATCTTTAATGCAAACACAATCGCGGCCAACTCTAAATCGTGCGTCAGATAATTCTTTTCATGCGGTTTCAACTGTCTAGAAGCATAAGCTATTACTTTGCCTTCCTACAGCAATACACAACCCAGACCGTTCAATGACCCGTAACTGTAAATCACAAATTCTTTACCCGACTCAAGTTGAACCAATACTGGTGCCTCGGTTAACAATGCTTTCAATTGATCGAAGCTTTGTTGACATTTTTTGGACCATTCAAACTTTACATCTTTCTGTAACAGTTTGGTCATTGGTGTAGCAATCATCGAGAACCCTTTAACGAAGCATCGGTAGTAACCAGCCAATCCCAAAAAACTTCTGACCTCGGATACATTTCTAGGTGGTTTCCAGTTAATAACTGCAGATATCTTGCTTGGATCAACGTTTATACCTTCCGCAGAAACAATGTGCCCCAAAAATCCAACTTTCCGGAGCCAAAACTCACATTTGCTAAATTTAGCATACAGTTGCCTATCTCTCAAAGTCTGCAACACAATCCTCAAATGCTAGGCATGCTCGGACTCATCTCGTGAATAGATCAGAATGTCATCAATGAACACAACAACAAATCTGTCTAAATACGGTCTAAAGATCCGATTCATCAAATCCATAAAAATGGCAGGAGCATTAGTTAGTCCAAAAGGCATAACAAGGAATTCATAATGTCCGTACCTCGTTTTGAATGCAGTTTTCGGCACATCTGAGTCTTTAACTCGCAACTAATAATACCCCGATCTCAAATCTATCTTTGAAAACACTATTGCACCTTTCAACTGATCAAACAAATTGTCTATTCTTGGAAATGAATACTGATTCTTTATCGTAACCTTGTTGAGCTGGCGATAGTCAATACACATTCTCATTGACCCGTCTTTCTTCTTAACAAACAATACTGGCACACCCCAGGGCGAAAAACTCGGTCGTGCAAAACCTCTATCTATTAACTCTTGCAACTGAGCTTTCAACTCTTTCAACTCTGTCGGAGCCATTCTATACGGAGCTATAGATATCAGTGAAGTTCCCGGTACTAATTCAATAGCAAATTCAACCTCTCTAATAGGTGGCAACCCTGGCAATTCTTCAGGAAATACATCCGGATATTCACATACAACTAGCACTGATTCAATATTTGATTCAGACACTTTTGTATCCAAAACATAAGCAAGATAAGCTTCACAACCCTTTCTCACACATCTCTGAGCTGACATAGACGAAATCACAATAGGCAATTCATTCGATTCATTTGATTCAATCCAAAGAATTTCATTATTTTGACACTTCAATTCTATAATCTTTCACCTACAATTCACAATAGCATCATGTAGAGTCAACCAATCCATTCCCAGAATTACATCAAACTCATCGAAAGGTAGAAGCATCAAATCAGCCGAAAAATAGTAACCCCGAGTCATCAAAGGACAATTCTTACAAAATTTATCAACTAAAACAAACTTGCCTAAAGGGTTCGATACTTTAATTACAAACTCTGTAGACTCGACATCTAAACTCTTTTTAAACACTAAATTCATACAGATATATGAATGGGTTGATCCAGGATCTATCAACACAATTATATCAGTATCAAAAAGAGAAAAAGTACCGGTAATAACATCTGGTGATGATGCCTCCTCTTGTGCACGAATAGCATAAGCTCGGGCAGGTGCTCGTGTCTCAGATCTCACAGCAGAATCTCTCATAGCAACTCGGTTACCACTCATATTTCCAGTGTTCCAGGGTGGTCTCCCTCTAGTAGCCGTATTACTTGATCTCACATTCTGAAGTTTATCTTTCTTAACCATCTTAGGACAATCTTTAATAAAATGATCTCATGAACCACAACTGTAACAAGCTCTATTATTATATTTCACCCAAAAATCTCAAAAATGCTGTCTTCCACACTGTTGACACTCGGACTTGATATCTTTTACGTTGCCAACACTCGATACTGACGTGGCTTGAGCTTTAGAATTCACATGTTGATTTCCACGATATTTATTCTGATATCCCACTGATGCATTAGATCTACTGTACGAATCTCAAAATTTCTTTGATGAAGGATGAGAAGGTTTATTCATCGGTCTCTTCCTCGAATCTCTTACCTCGAAATCAGCCTTTTTTCTTTTCTTTGCTAAGTTCTTTGGCTTTGCAAGCTCTATCAACCAAAACCACAAATTCTTTCAATTTTGAAATTCCAACCAGAAGTTTAATATCTTCGTTCAACCCGTCAACAAACCGCTTGCACATAATCTTTTCGGTAGAAACATACTCTCGAGCATATTTACTTAACCGCACAAATTCTCTCTCGTACTCAGTTACGGTCATACGGCCTGTTTCAGTTCTAGAAATTCTTTATACTTTTGATTCAAAAACCGTTGACTGATGTATTTATTTCGGAATTTAGTCTGAAAGAATTCCCTGGTAACTCTCTCCCTCGGCACCACCTATACTAATGTGTTCCACCACTAATACGCGGTATCTCTCAGAAGAGATATAGCACACTTTAAACATTCAGCTGGCATGCAAGAAAGCTCGTCAAACACTCGAATCATATTTTCAAGCCAAAACTCGGCTCTCTCAGGATCATCATCAACATTAGCCCTAAACTCTTCAGCCCCATGTTTACGAATCTTGTCGACTGGGGGTTTATTCAATCTTAAAAGTTCAACTACTTGAGGAGCTACGGGTACAGGTTGGGGATTAGAAGGGGGTGGAGGTTGTTGAGCAGCCGGGTTAGTTCGAATATACTGCGTGAACCATTCGTTCATCATTTGGAAGAAGGCTTCTTTAGCCTCTCCTCCCTGGTTGCCCGTTACGGGTCTAGAATCAGACGGCACTGTCCCTTGCGCGGGAGCAGGCGCATGACTTTCAACCTCATCAGCTATCACTCGATTGGGATCCATTTTCTATATAAAAACACATTTTCAAATGTCAGGAGTCATTACACTATCACAGTTTATATATGGCATGTATAGCTAGACTCTCACACACGCTACGTTAGTCCTAGAATCAACTAAACCGTAGCTCTGATACCAATAAATGTAACACCCCTCACCCGTATTCAACACCGGAATAGGGTTCCAAAGCATTACCGAACTTACGAAACAATTAAATAATTATTTAACATACATTTGCTCAATTCAATCATTCATCATTCAATCTCAATCAATTTATCCCTATTAAAAGCCTACGAGACCTTAAACATGCTTTGGAAGTGGTTCGGGACTAAACCGATAACTCGGGAAATTTTTGTGAAACTTAGGAAATTTTGCTTCAAACAGGGGACACACGCCCGTGTGTCTCACACGGCCACCAGACATGCCCGTGTCACAGGCCGTGTGAAAACAGAGGGTACATACTGACTTGGGTCACACGGCCAAGCACATGCCCGTGTGTCTAGCCCGTGTACCCTTCGAAGTGGTCACACACGCCCGTGTGCCAAGCCGTGTGTTAGGCCGTGCCAAACCTGTTGGGTATACTGACTTATGCAACACGGCCAAGTCACACGCCCGTGTGCTAGGCCGTGTGCCAATTAGGGGGTATATTGACTTGTACCACACAGCCGATCACACGCCCGTGTGTGAGACCGTGTGGAGCATACTGACTTCATTTTAATTTCAACACCAGGGGACACACAGCCGTGTATCATGACTGTGTGTCACACATGGATGAGACACACGCCCGTGTGGAAAAAAATAGGTTATTTACCAAGCCATTTTGCCACCCATTTTGCACATACCTACACAAGCACAAATGGTACCAATTCAAGGCACTAATATACATCCAAATACCATCAACCAATGTTCAAATCATACCATTTCTTTACCATTAATACAATTTACAAATATGCTACAATTTGCCATCTATTTTCATACCTAATTCACATATTCAATTAAATCAACTAAACCATTACATACATACATTATCAAGCATTAATTCTCAAGCACATAGCTTACCAAATTACCTAATATTATTAAGTATTATAAATTCAACTTCAACCACACAATATAGATCAATTACCAAACTCAAAATAGAACCATTTGCAAATTTATAAACATCATCAATTTCATTATCATAAGCCAAATCAAATGGCTCAAAATACATGTTCATCGAACATACCAAAATGACTCAAACCTATACATGCCATATACCATATATACACAACTCAAAAGTACCAAGTAGATGGTTGGATAGTGTGACGTAGTCTCTGATGATCCCCGAATCCGAGCTAGCTTTGAATTCACCATAAAACACGGGAGAAACAAACAAGGTAAGCTATAAAGCTTAGTAAGTTCGTACTAAATATACTCAACAATTCATAATACACCAATCATCAATTTGAACTAATTAACATCTAAATCATGATAACCAACAAACCTTCCTCATACTTACTCATGTGCTTATATACAAATTCATAACTTGTTCTATTTGGATTTCATACTTTACATGCACATACATGTGCAAATTCATAACAAACTTATACCTTTTCGTAATACTGTCGAATACTCGATATCTCGCACACTAAGTGCCAATGCATAGCCGAAGCTATTATAATCTCGCACACTAAGTGCCTTACATAGCCGAAGCTATCTCGGTCTCGCACACTAAGTGCCATATATAGCCGAAGCTATCTCGAATCGCACACCAAGTGCCATATAAATTCGAATCGTCGTCAAACATGACTACAATATCATATACACAATTTATGCAATATCAAAGCATTTAAAGCATAATTGTAATAATGCTTATTACATACAAACTTACCTTGGACGTAAAAACGATAACGCGGATCAACTAATCCGACACCTTGTTCTTCCCTCGATCTAGGTCTGAATTCTGTTTTTCTTGATCTATATATATTCAAAATTAACTTATTTAATCAATTATTCATTCAGTTTAGTCCAAAACATATTTTAGGGTTATTTTACACATTTTCCCCTAAACTTTCACATTTTTGCAATTTAGTCCTTATTTCACAAAATCACAAATTCATGAAATTCAAGATTAACCCATGCTAGCTGAATTACCATTATACCCCTAGCAACCCATATTTTTCATTTATTTCACATTTTAACCTCACATTTATCACATTTCACAATTTAGCCTCTAATTTGCATTTTCACCAAAAATCACTTAACAAAACTTGTTTAACTAACATCAAATGTTCATAATCTATCATTAAACATCAAAACTCATACATATTCATCAATTGAAACTTTCAAAATCTTTAACAATTTTGCAAATTAGTCCCTGGGCTGGCTAGTACTAGCTGCAACGATCTCAAAAACGTAGAAATCATTAAAAACGGGACAAAAATCGTACCTTAATTGAAGGAGAAAAGCTTTCCAAAATTCAAGCACTAAAATGGATTTTCTTCTTGCTAAAATTCGGCTAGAGAAGATGATACAAAGAAATTTTTGTTTTGTTTTATTTATTTTATCATTAACTATCAATTTCCAAAATTAACCTTTAAAAACATTAGTAATTACACCAAATACCACTCCACTATCATCCACTATCTCATAAATGGGTAAATTATCACAGAAGGACCTTAACTTTAAGGTTCTATAGCTATAGACACCTTTAGCTAATAGAACACAAGTTTTACGCTTTACGCGATTTAGTCCTTTTCTCAAATTGACTAATTAAACGATAAAATTTCTTATCGAAATTTTCACACAAACATATTATCATGCTGTAGACATTAAAATAATAATAAAATAATTATTTTGACTTCAAATTTGTGGTCCCGAAACCACTGTTCTGATTTGACTAAAAATGGGCTGTTACACATCTGCTAATACAAGCTATCTTTTCGTATTACGATCTGGCCACGTAATACGACTTAGTATTAGTTAAACGTTAGATAACCATTGAGCTAATATTTGCTTTCATTTTACTTTGCGTGCAAAAACCATTGAGGACAATGTACAAATGGTATTAATGTGATTCATAGATAATTTTATTAAACCAATTAGTTCGAAAAAATACAAGTATACAAACAAATATATTACACTTAGGGCACAAAATTCAACACATTTAATATCAACTCAAAGGATTGTAACTTCTTCATGAGTTGTTTAAGTGCAGTTTCTTGTTTCTAAGGTTATAACCCTAAAGCTTGCAAAGTCTTTGAGCAAGCTTTTGAACACCATTTCAATTTGTAGGTTCTAGTCTAGATTGGTCTCATTATCCACGGTCTCGACAAAGTAGCCCATAAGAGTAATCATATGATCTTTGACAAGAGTCTTGAGTTTTTGTCGGGCTTTCATCCAAGTAGCTCGTGAGATTGAAATTTTATTTAGAGAGGCCGAGATAAAATTATTAATTTTTGGAGGGGCCAAATTTAAAGAAAAATAATATGCATTATTAATTTTTTTGGAATGGTTAAAAATGAAAAAAATTATATTTAATTAAGAACTAAAAGGCTTAAATAGAATTAGTTAATGTTTCAAAGGGGTTCGAGGGTTAAAATTTTTGTAATTAGATAACCAAATTTGAAATGCTTTAAAAGTTAGAGGCCTAAATAGAATTATTTAATGTTTCAAAAGGGCTTGAAGTTTAAAATTTTCTGCATTTGGATAACCAAAATTGAAATACTCTAAAAGTTAGAGGACCATCGGTGTAGTTTAGCCTAAAATCTCACTCTTTTTTGTTCTCCCAATCCGTATATACTATCGTCTCCGTAAAACTTGCATATTATTTATAACCAATAAAATTTCCCTTCTTTAACCCTTTTTTTTTTCATTTCTTCTCCAGAAAAGCTCGCTTCAGGTATTTTGGTTTTAGGGTTTCAAATTTCAATCATTAGTTTGTATCATAATTTCTTATTTTTTTCTATTTCTTTTGTTTAACTACTTATTTTCATCTGTAGTTGTTGTTTATTAACTAAGAAAACGTAGGAAAACCAGAAAGGGGAAAAAATGTCGGTCACGGCAGGTGTTAGTGATACAGTAATAGCAATTCGGGATAAACTTAGAGGCAAAATCGGGCAAACTAAAGTTAAAAGATATTGGCCTGGGAAAGCTCCTGAGTGGGCTGATGATGCCGATGAAGATGGCGATATTAGGATGGCTAGGGCCGTTGCTTTAGAAAAAGCCTTTCCTACTCACGAAGATTCAGGTATTGTTATAAAAGATGATCCTAGGTTACGTCGTTTGGCTGAGAGTAGGGTTGACAATAGAGATGAAATTAGGGCTGATCATAGGCGTATAAGGCAAGCTGAGATTGTGTCGACAGAAGAGGAGGGGAACCGAAGGAATGAAGGGGCTGATGCCGAGGAAGAAGATGAGGATGCCTTGGAAGAGAGGAGGAGAAGGATTAGGGAGAAGATGCTTCAGAGAAAACAAGAGGAAACTCCACTCTTGGAAGAGGAAGAGGAGGAGGAAGTGGAGGAAGAAGAGGAGGAAGAGTCGGAGTATGAGACAGATTCGGAAGAGGAACATATGGGAATTGCAATGGCCAAGGCAGTTTTTGTGCCGAAATCCGAGAGAGAGACAATAGCTGAGCGTAAGCGATTGGAAGAGGAAGAACGGGCTATGGAGGAGGCTGTGAAGAGGAAGTTGGAACATAGGAAAATTGAGACAAGGCAAATTGTTGTCGAGAAGATTAGAGAGGATACTGAGATTCAGAAAAATATGGAATTGGAGGCAAACATAGAAGATGTGGATACTGATGACGAGCTTAATGAGGCTGAGGAATATGAAGCTTGGAAGGCAAGAGAGATTGCTAGAATTAAGAGAGATAGGGAGGAAAGGGAAGCAATGATTAAGGAGAGGGAGGAGATCGAGAAGGTTAGGAATATGACAGAGGAAGAGAGACGGGAATGGGAGAGGAAGAATCCGAAACCTGCTCCACCGCCTAAACAGAAGTGGAGGTTTATGCAGAAATACTATCACAAGGGTGCTTTCTTCCAGACAGATGCTGATGATCCTGCTGCAACTGCTGGAGCCCAAAATATTTATCACCGCGATTTCTCTGCCCCGACGGGTGACGACAAGATGGACAAGACAATATTGCCCAAGGTCATGCAAGTCAAGCATTTCGGTCGTAGTGGCAGAACCAAATGGACTCATCTTGTCAACGAGGATACAACTGATTGGAACAATCCGTACGTTCTCTATAAGCTCCTCTCTCTGAAATATGTTTTAGCTCTTAGATTTTAAGTTTGGAATTAGTTACCTTCTCTCTTTCTATATATCTATTGGATTTGCATAAGCATTTTATATCAACTAAGAAAACACTTAGCATGAACAATGTCAATAAATATGACTTTTGACTTGAAGGGTGATGTGTTAAATTTTATCATCTAGAACTTGTTTCCAATGAGGCAAAGCTGGGAAATTTTATGCGGAATTGGTTTCGCATTTGCTGGTGTATTTGATTCTAATTATTAATAACTGATACGAGTTGTTTTGGGATTTATTGAGTGGAAGTGTAACAGAATATCCTGAGGCATATCTTGTTTTCAGTTGCATTACTGTATCAGTCTATGGGATAGTATTAGGATATTATTGTTGGATTTTTTCATACTTCATATTAATGGAACTTGTTGCCTTAAATTGCACCATTCCATTTAATGATGGTGAGAACATGCTTGGAGTAAATTATCATAGTTTCTGTAATGGATCATCTGAATTGAAATTGAGCATGCTTTAAGTTGAATAGTATAAATGAACAATTTTCAGATGCAGGTAGTAGGTAGGTGATGAATGCGCTTTATTTTTCCGATTAGATCTTTTATTTGAAGAACATAATCTCTAAAATGGCCTTTCAAAATGTAGTTTCATTGGATGTATGGGATTTGAACCCTAAAGATAAGATCTCTGAATGTTTCTCTTTTGTATAACCACTAAATATAAAACACAAAGAAGTTCCTGACCTTGAATTGTTGCTATTTGGGTTCTGTGCAGATGGACATACAACGATCCCCTTCGGGCAAAATACAATGCAAAAATGGCTGCCGTGAATGTACCGATAACGAAACCTAAAGGAAGCAAGAAGTTGAAGGATTGGGAAATGAAATGAATACTGGTTTCAATCCATGATTTGATTGGAGAGGTTGGTGTATTTTGTTTTTTTACTGATGACTGGCATGGTTCATTGCCAAATGGTACTAGGGGTGATGCTTATGATGTAGGAGTTTAATGAATTATAAAAACTTTGATGAAATGGACATGTAAAATTAATTTCCTGAGAGAGCCCTAGTGTTCCGCATGGTACTGGTATGATTTTTAAATCAATAGTAGCCGCAAAGCATGTTGCCTTCAAATATGATGTAGTCGCAATAATTGAATTATTGATGATGTCTACATTTACAGAAGGGGATTACTATAAAATAAATAGGTGTGATAATGATGGTAGAGTTGATTAAGATTAAGGGGCTCAATGTTTTGTCCATTTCAGTCTTTTGGGTGCGCCATCCTATATGTTAAGAAACAGGTTTTCAGGTTGGTTTCAGCTTTATGAATCACGGGAGCTTTAGCTTTTTGCTTTGCTCGTCTTTATTGGATTCATTCGCACTTAAAATTGAAACTGGAATGGTTTAATGATAAATTTAGCTACTATGTTTTGTTAAAATGATCTTAATTTTGGCCATCAACCTTTGTTTTTCTGTTTTTCTTTTTCAATCTGCTTTTTCTAATAAATTTAATGAAAGTATGGTTAAAAAAATTAATGGGGATAATGTGGAATATTTTTATTGAGATATAATTTATTACTTAGATAGCTTAATAAGATAATTGCATATGGAAAATAATAAAATAAATAATACATTAAATTTAAAAAACTCTTAATTTAAAGAAAAAAATGTAATTATCTAAAAAAAATTAACTTCATAAAAAAATTATTCGTAAACAAAAGATTGAAACCTTTTGAAAGAAAAGAAAGTTTGAAACATTGAATTTATAAAACAGTTTGAAAAAAATAATAAAGGTTGATTGTCAAAAAATGTTAAAAAACATAATTAGAGTTATTTTGATAAAATATGGAAATGTTAGTGGTCAAATTTATCATTAAATTAATTAAAAATTCATGGAAGATTTTGGACCATGAATTTTATTCAACAATAAGAACTTTAAAATTAAAATAGAAATAAATTTTATTTAGACAAAGAGATCTTATTTTCATCAAAGTTTTAAAATTGATTTTTTCTAATCACAAACTTCGAAATTTATATGGACCTTCAAAATTAAATTTAAACAACAAATACTTTTCATTCAAATTCCACTTTTTTATTTTTCAAAAAAAAAAAAATCCACTTTTCTATTGTAGATTTTGAATTGATTTTGGAATATAATTTTATCATGCGTTATTTCTATTACAAAAAATTATAAATATGGTAATCTGATTCCTATTACAAAAAGTTAACGTTAAAAAATATGTTGCCTCTTTTATCCTTGTTACCAGGTCTCTTGTACTTCAAATAATTTTTTCGGTTATATATTTTTAGGATTAAATTAAGTAAAAAATAAATTATTTGAACTAATTAATAATATTCTTTTGAACCTCAATAGTTAACATTATTAAATACTTCTATCCTGGTAGATGATACTTTAAAATTAATTTTTTATTGAATGACGTTTTTTTTTACTTATGATCGGAATAATTAATATTAACTATGTCAACTATGTAATTATAAAAATAAGAACAAATTATGAGAATTCTAAATTTGAGTATTTTGAAAGAAACCAAAAACCAGCTTTAAAATACCATAATTTAAAATTCTTTAAAATGATAAAATTTGCCATCCAGACCATGATTTGAGCAGAACGGGGTGATTTTTCAAAATTTATAATAAAACTTCTATCATTTTAATCTATATAAATTCACTTAACACTAAATAAAAAAACTCAACATATAATATTGTTATATACTTATGATCACCAACCCGAAAAACATATAAGGTCCGGGTCGTCTATCTGCGACCCGGTTAGGCCCTACCAGATGGATGCGTGCAAGCCTTACAGTAAGAAGTCAGCAAGGGGAGCTCGCAGTCTCAGCTTGCACATGCCAAGGGGTGCTCGCAAGGGAAGCTCGCGGTCTCAATTCGCATATACCTAAGGAGTTATACGTGTCCAATATACATAAAGTCTACTAAGAACGTCAATTCCATAAACAATAACCATGTATATAAATATTCGATTGTCCTCTTTAATGAGACATAACGAAAAAGTACTCAACAATTGGTGCGGTGAGCGTGGACAGATTTTCGACCAGTAGATTTCTTTCAGTTTGAGAAAAAACCTTTCACAGAAATTACAATGACTCACCCAAATGACAATTTCCCCATCAATCTTTCATTTGGACAAGCTAGAGCCTCGAGTTCTAGCAGTCAACCTAACGAAGCAGACTTGTTCGTCGGCTGGTTCACTGATCGACCGGAGAACTTCAACAGTGCAGCTTATCAGGGATTTTTCGGTCCATTGGACTTGAACATATCCCCTGGTCATGAGCTACCACTCCCTTCTAACCAGGAAACATCGCCACAACAGTTTTTTTGCTCTTCAGGAGCAGATGAGGTTAATAAGAGAACAGATGGCTGCATAGGATGCACAGTTCGAGCAGCAGCAGACTTTCTAACATGAGTTACTAAAGTAGAATGAGGAGTTAAGAATGAAGGTACATTCTAACAATTCTAATTTCCATGATAATATGAATGTGCAGGATAAAGGTCCAGGCATGCATGCAAGAGAATGGCAGAGTGAGATGGATAAGTTGTAATGAAACGTGAGGGCATTGCACCCCTAGTCTCAAGACATGGAGTGGCTTTTCTATTCTAACAATCCATTGGCCTCTGAAATAGCTGCAATGAGCTTGCCACGTGATTTTATGTCCTAAAAGACATGTTCGAATGGATGAGAGACCCATGAGCCCACCTGATGCAGTACAGTGATTATATGAATGTGCTGGGAGCATTAGATTCTGCAAAGTGCAAGGCTTTTTCCATGACACGTAAAGAAAGTGCGAATGATTGGTACTTGTCCCTTCCTCAGGGCTTAGTTCGAAGTTTTTCCCAGTTGGGCCAGATGTTTCTAGGAAGATTCAGGACCCACAGGGCAATCATGAGCACGCTTATGGGGTTGATGTCTGTGAAACAGAGAGAAGGTGAGTCTCTCCAAGATTATGTGAAGCGGTTTCATGCGGCGACTTTGAACACGAAGAACTTTGAAGATTAGTGGGCTATCGATGCTTTCATCATAGGGGTATAGAATGACCATGTGCAATACTCATTTACTGATAATAGGCCCCAGAGTTGGGCAGACCTGTATGAGCGAACCCACAAGTCTGCAGAAGAATAGGAGATTAAAAGAGCGTCATGTGACACCTTTTAAAGGGAAGACAAGCAGTTTGGGAACCGAGAGGGAGCTCATAGCAGGCAAGGCCCCCTAATCAGTCGTTGCGAGCACGAGGTAATAGGCAGCAGAGAGCATAGACGTAAATTGATTCTTCTAGAGCTCCTTAGAGGTCTCAACCAGAAAACACCAAGAAATACATTCCCAAGAGCAGGTTTGAAGTTTACACTCCTTTGAATGCTACCCATACTTACATTCTGAACCAAGTAAAGAGTCTTGGCATCCTGCCCAAACCATCTGCAATGAGGCATAGCACAAGAAAGTCTAACTCAAAAGATAGATGTGCCTTCCCCAATGACGTTGGACACAAGACTGAAGACTGTTTCACTTTAAAGGATGCTATCGAAGAGATAGTGCAAAATAGCGAACTCGCTTTATTGATCAAGGTGTTTTCCAACAAGGTCAGAGTTCGCGTGGTGATCCTAAGGGTAAATAGAAAGTTAAAGGTACCATCCATGTGATTGTAGGTACAAATGAAGACTGAAGCGTTGAATTTGGTAATGATGATGAATAGTTAGTCTATAACGAAGAGGGTAATTATCCGATGGTTATTTTTGTGACGATCGCATGTTTTGAGGTTAAAAGGATACTCGTAGACAGTGGGAGTGTAATGGATGTGCTATCTTGGGAAGTGTATCAGAAAATGGGGTTGAAAGAGCAAATTTTGTCCAAAGCAAGCCCGTTGTATGGTTTTGCGAACCATCCAGTCGAGGTAAAGGGCTCTATCACTTTGCCAGTCACCTTGGGGGTGGGGAGCACACGATTATGGAATACGTTCAGTTTTTTTTAGACCATCCCATGGCGTACAATGCTATTTTTGGGTGCCCAATAACGAGGATGGTGAAAATGGTAGTTACAACATTTTGCATGAAGATCAAGTTCCCAACAAGGACAGGGGTCAGGTTCTTGCGATCGGATTAGTGAACTGGGAGGCAATGCCATATGTTATCTGTTAAACAAGTGCGAGAGCCCGTATCTAGAGAACAGAGTTCGCAGGGGACAGGGTTAGCGAGTTAAGCCTTGGACTTGGATAGCCTAGATGTGAGGGATGAAGAGAGAAGTAAGAAGCTTGAAGTAGCAGAGTATACCGAGACTTTACAGCTATTCTGTGGTAATAAAGAAAGAACTGTAAAGATTTCATCAGTGTTGATAACAGAAGAAAAGAGCATGTTGGTTTGGTGTCTGAAGGTGAATTCAAACGTGTTTGCCTAGTCAGCGAAAAATATGCCAGGGGTAGACCCCCAGGTGATCATCCACAAGTTGAATGTACTCCCAGAGGCAAAAATGGTTAAGCGGAAGAAAAGGAAGTTCGCTCCGCAAGTAGTGGAAGCAATAAGGCAGGAGGAAGCTAAATTATTATCAGCGGGTTTTATCAGGAAAGTTAAGTATCCAGATTAGGTCTCGAATGTGGTTATGGTGAAGAAAGCAAAGGAAAAATGAAGAATGTGTATTGGTTTCACCAACCTCAACAAGACGTGCCCTAAGGACAGTTTCCCTTTACCTTCAATTGAACGTTTGGTTAATGCCTTTGTAGGTCACATGTTCATGAGCTTCATGCGTACTTTTTCAGGTTGTAACCAGATTTTTTTGGATCAATATGACTAGAAAAAAAAATAGCTTTCATCACCAGGTAATGGCTTTTCTGCTATCAGGTCATGCCTTTTGGTCTCAAGAATGTAGGAGCAACCTACTAGAGATTGGTGAATAGAATTTTCAGAGAACAGATAAGATGCATAATTGGGGTCTATGTGGATGACATATTAGTGAAAAGTGGATCTATGGAGGAACATGTTCAAAACTTATCGGAAGCGTTCGCAGTTTTGAGAGCCCACAACATGAAGTTGAATCCTGAAAAGTATGCTTTCGGGGTACGGGCTGGCAGATTCTTGGGTTTCATGATTTCAAAAAGGGGAATAGAGATGAACCCGGAGAAGATCCGTGCGATCTTGGAAATGCTTCCTCCATGAATAATAAAAGATATTCAGTGCCTCATAGGTAAAGTCATGGCACTTAACAGGTTCATCACCAGGATGGCAGATAAATGCCTCCCTTTCTTCAAAGCTTTGAGAACATTATTTTCATGGACCAAGGAATGCTAGGCAACCTTTGAAGAGCTAAAGTTATACCTTACCTCCCCACCGCTTCTAAAGTCACCACGAGTGGAGAAACCCTCTATCTGTATTTAGCTACCTCGGAAGAGACAGTTGCAATAATGTTAGTCAGAGCAGAGCATGTTCGCCAATTTCCAAAGTACTACATCAGCAAGGTACTTTAGAACGGCGAACTGAGGTACTCAAAAATAGAAAGTGTATTTTTACTTTGATTGTTGTAGCTCGCAAATTTCGTCCGTACTTCCAGGCTCATCCAGCTGTTGTCATGACTAATCAACCTATGAAGGAAGTATTATCCAAAGCCGACACCTTAGGAAGGGTAACAAAATAGAGCATCGAATTGGCTGAGTTTGGAGTGGAGTTCACGCCGAGAACAGCGATAAAAAGGCAAGTATTGGCTGACTTCATTATGGAGTGTTCTTTCTAGAAGCCTGTTGGCCCAGCAGGTAACACAACTTATAACCTAAAATACTGGATAATGAACATTTTATGAAGTTATATGTGTATGTTATTTACAATTTTATGTAAACATTGGTAAACATCAGCAATTCAGTTTGTTATTTCTATAATGATACACGATGAGTTTTTACTTTATTCTAAGATCTCTTTTCCACTTTTTGTACACAACCTAGTAGTTAGCCCACCTCAGAAGGGTGCACATACAACTGATAGTTCGAAAAGTTGGCTAGTTTATGTTGAAGGCTTCGCAGCCAAGGTGGGGTCAGGAGCAGGAGTACTCATGATCGATCCTACTGGAAATGAATGACATTATGGACTATCTTTTGGGTTTTAAACATCCAACAACACTATAGAATATGAAGCTTTGATATCAGGATTGCAGCTAGCACGCCAACTAGGAGTGAAGGATCTGGTCATCCACACAGATTCACAATTGGTGGCGAAGCAAATGAATCGTGAGTACGAGGTAAAGGAAGCAGTGCTGAAAAAATATCATTCAGTTGCAACCTAATTGCTCGTAGGATTTGATAAAGTCCAGATAAAGCAACTTCCAAAGAGTAACAACAAGCGTGCAGATGCTTTATCCAAACTAGCATCCTCTGTTGTCATTGAGCAAAGAGGGAAAATCCTGCTCGAGTACAGAGATACCTTGAGTTATGATGTGCCACAAGTTCTGTGTATAGATTAGGAAGAGACATGGATAATTCCTATAGTTCACACACTCAGGGCACATATGATAATCTGGACAATAAGGAGCTTGCAAAGTTACAACACAAGGCTACGAGGTATGTTATTATCGCAAACTATAAATATCTGAAAAATTCCTAATGGATGAATTAGATATCTAAACACTGTGTAGATAGTTGTTGAATCGTTCAATTACATTGTAAATTAAAATAATTTATTTTGTCCTACAATTGCTAGGTATACCATTTTAGATAGTGTACTATATAGAAATGGGTTTTCGCATTCACTGTTGCGATGTTTATCACCATCTGAGGTTGAGTATGTGATGCGAGAAATTCATGAAGGTATCTTTGATGGTCATTTGGGAGGAAGGCTACTTGCCCAAAAAAATTTTCAGATAAGGGTATTACTGGCTTACAGTTCAAAAGGATGCACATCAGTTGGTTCGCACATGTGACTCTTGCCAGATATATGCCAAGGTACAGCGACAGCCAGCAGAGCCTCTCCAGGTTATGTCAAGCCCCTAGCCCTTCGTAATCTGGGGAATTGATATCCATGGTCCATTTCCAATAGCCATGACAGAGAAGAAGTTTATAGTGGTGGTTGTGAATTATTTCACCAAGTGGATTGAAGCTGAAGCTTTAGCAACAATTACGGAGAAACAGATGGAATCTTTCCTCTAGAAGTCAATTGTCTGTAGGTTTGGTATACCTCGCTTGATCATTAGAGACAATGGCATAAAGTTTCAGGGAAAATTCAAAAATTTCTGTACTAATCTTCAGATAACTTTGGCTCAGAGTTCAGTTAAAATGCCACAAGCAAATGGTCAAGTAGAAACGATGAACAAGAAAATTTTAACGACCTTGAAAAAGAAAGTTGGTCAGGCCAAATGTGCTTGGTTGGATGAGCTACCAGGAATTTTGTGGGCTCTGCGAACTTCACCCCATACCACGATAGGAGAAACAACTTTTTCCCTTGTTTATGGCACAGAGGCAGTAATTCTCGCTGAGATTGGTATGCGATCACATAGAACCATACATTTTGATGAAGGTGCCAACCAGGAGGCTATCAAGCTCAACCTTGATATGGTCAATGAATTCAAAGAAGCAGAGAAAATTAAGAACGCAACGCATGCTCAATAAGTAGCTCGCTACTACAATTCTAAGGTTAAGAATAAGCAGTTCTAAGTAGGCCATCTTGTCTTAAAGAAATATCGAGGCTAGTTTTCCAGCTTCATAGCAAAAGAAAATGGCTCTGAGTTGGGAATTGCCATACAAGGTCATAGAAAAGATTGCTATGGAACGTATAAGTTATCAAATATGGAGGGCATGGTTCTGCCACGAACATGGAATACCCGTCACCTCAAAAAGTACTATGTATAATTTCTTACTATTTGAATAAAAGTATTTTCCTTATAAACACTTGTACTTAGTATTATATAAAGGTTTGTCGGGTTATGACCGCAACCTCCAAACATAGTTAGTGGACCTATGCTCCTAACTGGTATTCTAAGAGCTCGTAAAGTTAAGCTCGTAACTCCAACACAGCTAGCGGACCTACGCTCCCAGCTAGTGTTATAAAGGTTTGCCGGTTTATAATCGCAACCTCTAAAAACAACTAGCGGACCTATGCTTCCAGCTAGTATTCTAAGAGCTCGCGGAGTTAAGCTTACAGCTCCAACATAGCTAGCGGATATATGCTCCCAACTGATGTCATAAAGGTTTGCCAGTTTATAATAGCAACCTTTAAAAACAACTAGCGGACCCACGCTCCTAGTTAGTATTCTAAGAGCTCGCAGCTCCAACACAGCTAGCAGACCTACGCTCCTAGCTGATGTTATAAAGGTTTGCCGGTTTATAATCGCAACCTCCAAAAATAGCTAGTGGACCTACGCTCCCAACTAGTATTCTAAGAGCTCGCAGAGTTAAGTTTGTAGCTCCAACACAGCTAGCGAACCTACACTCCTAGCTGATGTTATAAAGGTTTGCCGGTTTATTATCGCAACCTCCAAAAATAGCTAGCGAACCTACACTCCCAACTGATGTTATAAAGGTTTGTCGGTTTATGATCGCAACCTCCAAAAATAGCTAGTAGACCTGCGCTCCCAGCTGATATTCTAAGAGCTCGCAGAGTTAAGCTCACAGCTAAAACACATGTAGCAGACCTTTGTTCCCAACTTCCAGTATAAGGGCTCACAAATTCAAGTCCGTAGCTCTAATTTAGTTAATGGTTCGAATTGCACTAAGTCGCTTAATGATTTTTGGGAAGGTACTTCGAAATCCACCCAAGTTCAAAACTTGCTTAAGTTCAAAATATCCTTAAGTTCAAAATTTGCTTAAGCCCAAAACTTGTTGAAAGTTCAAAATTTGCTTAAGTTCAATTTTTATTAAATTCAAAAATTTCTTGAGTTCGTAGAAAGATGAGATGCCATAACACTAATAAGTAAACTTGAAATTTTTTAATCTTTACTTTTTTTCATTCAAATAATAAGAAGGGTAATGCATGTTTACAACCGATTAAGGTATATTCTCTGCCCCTTCAAGATCGCCCGTGATCTCATCTTCCCTCTCTCTACAACTTTCATGTTTTCAGTAGGCGCAACAATGGTATTGTCATTGTTATCAGTAGGTACAACGTTCAGCTCAGCAGGACCCTCGTCAAGGTAAAAATCTTTCGAGTTCTTCCATTTAGATGCGAACTCATCCCAAGTAGCTCCCAATGGGAAGTGAACATCAAAATAAATTTGATTCATATCAACCTCGTAGAGGGCATCGAAGTCAACTCTACGAGCATTGGAAGGTCCAGCCATAACTTGAGTATGTAGAAGTATGTTTAACTTGAGTTCAACGGTGAGACTGCTTAGAGTTTCTAGAGTCTCCTTCTTGAATTTTTCTAAGGCTTCTACTTGTTTTTGCTTTGAGCTCGCCATCACAGCCTCATGTTCTGCAAATATTTGGTTCACGATTACCTTGTGCTCTTCAGCAGTTCTCCTCAGCTCAGTGTCTAAGGCCTCATTTCTCTCTCTTTCATCCATGACCTCACCAGATAATTCATCATTTTTTACTTGTGCAGCCCCCAATTTCCCAGCGAACTCTTTATTTTGCTTGTAGAGCATTTCATTTTCCTCCCTCATCTTAAGATATTGCTCGCGAGGGCTCTCCAATGTTCCTCCAGGCTACTTCTGATTAGCCTTTGCCCCACCAACACTTTCATCAAGGCCCAAACTCATCATGGTGGCCTCATCCATGAGAGCTTACAGAGAGGAATTGAGTTTTGATAAAGGAGACTTCTGCAAACCATTAGATGACTTAGCATCACACATTCGCCTTTTTGCAGTTTCTTGCATAGAAGCTTTCCATTTCTTAATCATACTCTACAATTCCCTCGTGCTCAAACACCCATGACCTGGGAGTAGCTCGCCATCATCTTCAGTAGATGGCTCCTCAGCAGGAGATAAAGGGGGATAAGGAATACAAAGAGGAATAGAAGAGGGAGAACTACCACGAACAATGATTGGAGAGCTCTCACAAGCTACAGATGGTGAGCTCGCAAAGGGAGAAGTAAGAGTAATGGCCATCATAACATATGGCCCAGCATGATCTGCCCTCCTTTTACAATGAGACTCTAGTCTTCTACTATTTGCCTGCTCTTCGCTACTAATAACCACGTTAACGACCCCCACGTCGGTTTTGCACTATTTACGCATTTCCCTCAGAGAAGCTCGTAGGTCCATAGCTTCGTTAATTTCTCGGGATACACTGGTAGTTTCCTCAAAGTTACTTTCAGAACTGCGAATTGTGCCTGCACCACCAACAATTTTAGTATCAGGAGGAATAGTTATCAAATTAATATTGGCATCATTTTCTTTCCGCGATGAGACCACCAAAATCCAGGGGCGAGGTTTCATCCTACAGTAACTATAAAAGAAGTTCTTGGGTTCCTCTTTGAATCTTGTCAAGATTAGACCCAAATCATTGTTGACATCTTTGACTACGTGGGGCCATGTCCATTTTTCAGGGTCCACACCTAATGTCTCAACAATTTCCCTGTTGTCACATCGCCTATACCCATTGGGGCTAAGGCTCTCCAAACAGTATCGCAAACACGTTCCTCACGATTATAATATATTTGATAACCAGTGAACTGCCAACGCGAAGCCTTTTCAGCTGGGCTGAACTACCATCTATCCTAACGGTTCGCTTGAATGAGCACATGTCTTTACTCGGTGTAAACCACTTTGTGGGAAAATCAAATCTGTCGGCAAGCTTACATCTCACCCTAATATATTTTCCTCAATTCATTCGAATATTAGGACATCGATTTGCAATTATAGTCTTGGTTTTATCGCAAGGAGAAAAATAATAAAAGCCTGACGAATTCATCTGGTTTTGGGCCTTTAATAGATATAAGCTTTGGAAAACCGCGAGCTGTGGTGCTTTGTTACGTCGACAGCAATCGATAAAATAAGCATGGATGGGTAGAACCCACAGAGTTGACCAGGAGTGATCTGGTACTCCTGAAGAAGATGACAGAATAACGAATGCAAGGGCAAGTAGAACCCAACTTCTAGAGCATGGATGTGTAGCAAGAAGCTACTGTCACTAGAATCAATAAGCCTGTGTAGGCCATCAGGAATGGAGAATTCATAAGCAAAATTAGGGATTTGAATCCCCCGTGCGCCCAAAGCTCGACTCATTTCTTCTTCTTTTGTAGTGGAAATGAAGAAGTTAGCTTCTACAAGGACCTTCGAAGCACGCTCTCGTGGTGGGCAATGGGGAATTATTCGACCATTAGCCCCCTCATTCTCGACATATTTCTGATGTAGAAAAAAAGAAGAAAAAAAGATAGAAGAAAGTTAAAACCTAAGACGAGGAAGTTACCAAGATTTATCTTGAAGAAAGCTTCAATCGAGCCTGGTTGTAAAAAATGTTAAAATTGTAAGTTTAGGGTCTTTAAAAACCCCATTTTAAGGAAGTTTCTCTTCCCCGCGTTTTGTCGGTTCAAATAACCGAGGAGCACCAACAGTTAGATACAAATAGGTGCGATTGACTCGTACACGTGACGAAGTTAACGTCATGTTCCAGTGGTTGCTGCGTATTCTGCAAGCTGTATAAATCGAAGTGATCGCTCTAAGGAGCGCCACTTTATAACCTTCCTTAAACTGAATAGGAGGGACTAGATTGTTATATACTTATGATCTCCAACTCGAAAACCAGATAAGGTCTGGGTTGCCTACCTGCGACTCGACTAGGCCCTATGCAAGCTTTACAGTAAGAAGTCAGCAAGGAGAGCTCGCGGTCTCAGCTCACATATACCCAATAAGTTACACATGTCCAACATGCATAGAGTCTACTAAGAACGTCAATTCTATGAACAATAACCATGTATATAAATATTCGATTGTCCTCTTTAATGCGGCACAACGAAAAAAGTACTCAACAAATATTTATTTGATTTAAATTGAATATGTTTTATGTTATTAATCATATTTATATATTTTCACAAATTTATAATACTCATATTACATATTTTTCTATGCATATCGTCATTTTAATTGTTAATATCATTATTTCTTTTATTGTTAGTTTATGAAATTTCAATAACTCATTTAAAAAAAAATTATCCAAACAAAATAATTATAAATATTAGTATTTTTAAAGCATGCATTTTAAAAATCATAATTAAAAAAAATTAAGAATTTTAAAAATTTGATGCAAGGATTTGGAATTTTTTAGGAAGAAATGGATTTTTGGGCTAGATTTGAGATACAATGGGCTTTTCGTGAACAATACTATTATATATTTCTTGATAAACTAATTTAAAATTGATGTCAACTCGTTAGCAGCTGTTTCTTCCCTGTTTCTCCGATCCCCATCCATGTCAGAAGCTGAACAAGCCAATTCCCCAAAGCCTCCTCCAGTAAACTATCTTTTTTCTCTTCATTTATCTTAAATTCTGTGTATTTTTCTTTTCCATGTATATATGTATAAGTTCATGCATGTCGAAATATGCTGCCGCTGGTGGGGGGATGGCAATTATCTCCTATAACTGTGAAATTGATTCAAAAATTTGAATTTTGATGCTAGTTTATCAATGGGTTTTGTTAATACACTACATGTTCCATAAAACACGATTTTTTATGCTGATTTTACTTTCCGGAAGCAGTCAAATCGATTATCATTTATTTATTTGTGTTCGAATGTGTAGTATTTAGAGGTTTTATGCAAAAGTTCCGGCAAGAAAACCCGGTTTGCAGCCGGTACTAAGGCCGGATTTGCAGTGTCATTGATAAATAGAAAGTTGGGTATCGGAGCTCCGGTTGCCTTGCATATTGAATCCGTTAGAGAAGGGGAGGAACCCATTATTTTTGGCCCTGATGCTGTTCTTGTGAATTATGGCAATGGTTGGAATTTGCAAACTGTTTCTGAAATGGATTTTCCTGGTACTTACTTCGTATCAGTTTAAAATATAATTATGCTTTTGGGTGTTGGGATTGTGTAGGTTCTCATTTTCTTACATCCTTGTCCGTGTTTCCTGTTTAGGCATTGGAAAAGGCAAACATGTTCGGGAATTTCCGACACAGATCCCTAATGGAAAGGTAATAACATCCTCTAGCATTTCCTTTTTATGTATGTTGTCAAGCGGTTTTCAGATTGAACAATTGTCAGGATGATTTGATTAATGTTTTCATGACAAAGAAGAAATAAAATTTTGTAAGCGTTACATGCCTCCGGTAAGCTGCTTTACGTCTTCAGTTGCATATCTGCAGTTCTAAGACTAGTTTGGAATTATAGTGGTTGTGTCATTACATGGATGAAGTGTTGTAAAAAGGGAATGCCAAATCGAAAACCTTCCTAGTCCAGGTGCTATTTCCTCATGATCTAGTTGCCGTTACTGGAAATTAGTAATGAGAAATCAATTTTGTTTCAAAGTTTTTAATATTTTCAAATAACCATACAAACTCATATCCTTTTCAACAAATCTATGCTTATTATAAACATCAAACTAGATTATATTTTTAACAATAAAAATCTGAATTTATGTAAGTCATTTTATTGTTTCAACTCTCTAGTACATGTTCATATCATATTCTTGATTGATATATATTTTATTATATTTGTTCACTTTAATAGAATTTTGATGTCTCTCTTGGCTAACGTGTTTTATTATATTTGTTTTCATTCTTAACAGAACGTTGATCTCATTAATTCTCGCAAAATGGTTTCAAAACCAGGAATAAGTTTTCTTTACATTGCAAAAGTTTTGTTAGCTTTTGTTTTGATGTTTATGTTGGCGGGAGTTTTCATGTTGGCTCTTGATAATCTTCCTAAACTAATTTTGCTCTTTAACTCTTCCATGTAACTATGTCAGATTTGACAATATTATAAAAAGTTATATTTGATTTTTATTAAAAGCAATTGATGCCTGAGCATGTGTAAATGAGATATATGTAATTGCAAAAATTGTTAAAGAATTTACTTCTATACTGCTCTTAGTATAAAAAATAAAAAATCTCATGATTCAGTTATTCTTTGGTTCAAATAATAGCATCTGGTTTGTGATTTTAATTTGCTCTTATCATATTTCTCTTAATTAATGGCTATTTATGTTATCATTTTCGTTGTTGCGGTTAGTGTTTGTTTTTTTTTTCAACTAACACCATCGACTTACTCTTTTCATCTTCTTTTAAGTTTAAATTGAGTTAAAATAAGTCTTGTCTTTTTTTTTTTGATTGATGTAGTTTTCGTTTATTTTTTGGGTTTTTTTTTTTTAAATTTTATTGATTTAGATTTTTATTTATTATTTGTTGTGTTTTTTGGATGAGTTTTGATTTTGTGTTACTATTTAGAATGTAGTTTTAGATGGTGAGATAAAATATAATATTTTGAGGTGGTGAGATAAAGAATATTTAGGTAATGGGGGGATTTGTTGTAATATAGATTTTTAGGTGGTGAGATTATGCTTGAGGATAGTTTTGATTGTTGGTAAAATATTATAGTAATCGTTAGATAATAACAAGGTTGATGTTTAGAGGTTGAAGGTAATGATAGTGTAGGAGAATAGAGAGGTGTTTGAGAAGAAAATATTATGGCTTTACAAATTAATGAGAATGGTAAGAGATCATACAAGAAAATTTGGAGGTTAGAGAATTCGGGATATAAAGTTTAGATAGTTTAGATTTGATATTTAGGGGAATTGAGAAATAATTGAAGTGACTAGGTTTGTGTTGGCCATCTAGGTGTTTTGCAGTCTAAGTACAACTTTTGATCTTTCTCGGAGACACTCTCTAGCTTCTAGGTTTAGACAAACACAACAAAAGAGTACACCTAAGCATGCAAGAGAGTTGAGAGAATGTTGGAAGTGTTGTTACTCTTAAGCTAGCTTCAATTACAAATGAGGGAGGGTGTATTTCTTTATATAGCCAAGGCCTTTTGATTGAACGATTGAAATTGATTCCAATGGACAATCAAGATCATATTTCTAGAAGAATCTATGCAATTCTATACAAGTCTCTACATTTTTAGAGTATTCTAGACTTTTCGAAAGGTTCTACTCGATTCCATAAGGTTTTGGCATCTTTTTTAGACTTTTGGACTCTTTTGGGGCTTTTAGAGTCTTCTCATATGTTTTAGAGACTTTTGGGATGTTTTAGGAACCTTTGGACTCCTTCTTGCCCATGCACCATTCCGAACTTGTTGCAGCTAAGGGGGTCTCCTTAAGCCCTTGATGGCCTTTATCTACACTTGGAGGCTTTTGCCAACACTAAGAGGGGCTTACTTCACACCCATAGTGGGTTGCTCAGGAGCAGACTGTGACATTCTCTTTTACTTGATCTAGTAATTTCCTTGTTGCTAACTGTTGCTAAGGGAGCTCCACACTCTATTCCCTAAATTGTTTCGACGCTTATGACATGAGCAACACCTTTGAGGTCCTGACTCTAAGTGCTCTACCCTCAAATTGTCTTGACCATATCTTATCTCGATGGAACTCTCGCTCTTGGTCCCATCGTTCATTCACTTTTTGCACTTTTCCATTACACTCTTGCATAAGAGGGGTCAAACTTCACCACTTGTCTCGATGTAGCACTCTCTCTTGGTGCTCAATTAACCTTCGCCTTTTGGAACCCTAAAATGGTACCTAGTCTAAACACTCAACTTCTTGTGGTGCATAACTTCCACGGCTCTAATCACGCCAAGCCTCCCTACTCGAGGCTTTCAATTACTATTGCTACCCTCGGCTTTCGATTCACTCAAAGATTTAATGGATGACAACTTGGCTTTGGTGGGGCAATCTCGCACCTTATGGGGGCCTTCACACAAGAAGTAGCTAAGGGGCTTCCTCTCGCCCGTGTCTTGATCAACTGCTTTGGACCTTCCCTTCTCAAATTTTCGTTGTCGATAACAACATTATTTTAAGGCATGAATAGTAAATTTCAAAAATACTAGTAACTCCAGAATAAATTGCATTTGAAAGCTTTAAATAATGCATTAGAATTATGTGAAATCAGTAGAGGGACTAAACTGGAAATTTATTTTGTGCCTAATTGGAATTGTTGGAGGCTTTAAAGAGTTATTACACCATGATAAAATGAAATTGACCTTTAGACCATAAGCTTAAATTTGTTGTAGGAAGTTTGATAAGGGGCATTTTGGTTATTGCACAAGTGTATATATTGTGGTTTTTAGGTTAATGAGTAGTATCTTTAACGACAGTCGACTATATACGTTACATTATGTTTACAACCAAAAAATATCTTTGGTTTTTAAAAATATTTACTAGGTTAAAAAATCATTAAATATTAAAGTGAAAAAGTAATAGAAACTAAAATAATGTAGTAAAAATTGTCAATTTGTATTTGCTTACCCTTTTATTGAAAGTTTTATTTTTTATTGAAATTTTAAATTTCAAAACATCAAAATCAATTAAATAAGTTATTGAAATTTTTGTATTCTTTGATAGTGTTAGCCGATTTGCTAGTATAATATTGAAATTAGCTAATTTAATCTCCTAAAATTTTTATTTTTTTATTTTATGTTTCCAAATTAAAACTAACTCAAATAATTCATCTTTAATAATTTTTTATAAAACTCAAAATTTTTTTGATTATATGATCTTGAATCTTCTATGTTAAACTAAAAGCAAAGGAAAATCATTTTAACAACTTTGAATAATTTATCAACTTAATAACCTAACTTTAGAATGGTTTTTGAAATGGTCTTGAGGATGATTATGGTACTAGTTTTAATTATTTAATTCTTTTTATAAATGTTTAATGAATCTAGAGCATGTATTATGATTGTTGTGAAAAAAAATAAAGAATTGCAATATTAAATTTTTAGGCCCAAATATATATATTAACAAAGTCCAAATTTGTCAAAAACTGTCGAATCGAAGTGAACTGCAATTATCGCTATACCCTTATTTAAGATTGACTCTCCAGTTTATGCAATATTAGGGAATTAGCAAATGCAAACCCTTGAATAAAGGTAAGAAATGGACCAATATTATTTTAAGGAGATCTAAAATAAGTTGGAAGCTCATCCCAGCTACTAGCGACATTAAGAATTCGACACAGCTGTAGATGAAGAAATTTTTTGGACCAATTACAAAGCGCCATTGATTGCCTGTATACGCTCACTTCAAACACACAAATAATATTAATAGTGTTAGCACGATAAGCACAACAATGGCAAATTGTAATATAATAGTTACAATGGAACACTTAGACAAGTATTCCAAGGATCTTTCTTCCACAAGGATTGATAAGGGAACGCACAAGTCAATTAACCTACTCACAATGTAATTATTAGTTTAATCAATTCAAAGAATATTAGTGCCAACCACATAGGAATTATAAAGGTAACTAATCTATTTTAACGTGCAAGTAACCTAACTATTTACCCTCTTCCTTGTTTAGACTATGCAAGTGATTAAGGCGATGGTCGATTGATCATTTAATTAATTATTAAGCCACTATGTGTGCTCGACTATCCTAGTTATTATTCCTAGCTTGGAATCTCCTTTTTGTCTCATCCTAACACAAGAATCACCAATTAGGATCTCCACTCGTTCTCATCATGTTAATAGCTCACCTCTCGATCTTACTACTTGGCTCGATTGTATCGAATTTAACACACGATAGGCTTTCTTCTCAGTTTCACCTATCTAAGTTTTCAACTAGACTCGTCAATTCTAGTCTACCGAGTACATCGAAATAATTGGACATTTGATCAAGTCAAGCATTCATGATAACATCAACCGATAGTTAAAATCACAATCAACCATCATAAGAAATCAACTCAACACCATTGAAATGATACAAAATACCATTATAAACATATTATTAATGAAGAATATGAAGTTTGAATTTAGAATTTTCTCCAAAATAGCATGGAGTTGGAAATTTGTATGAACTTCACCCTTACAATGTTGTCCACAAGGAAGAAATGAAGAAAATCCACCAAAAAAGCAAAATCTACAGTAGTTGGTAAGAATACTCTACAACAAAACTAAGAAAATTCTGTTCAATCTCTATTTTTCCCTCTAATTCTCATATTCATGTTTGATTTTGATGAGAAGAAGTATTTATATCAGGGAGTTGAATGACTTAAATGCCCTCACTTAAATTTCAGCTTAACAAAGGTTAAAGGGAAAAATTCCTACAAAATACCCTTGAGTAATCATCATGGTCTTTAGAACTAAGACTTGACATCGCGGCATCACTATGTCACAAACGAACATCTCCTAAGCAAGGTACAAGGCATCCATGTCGTGGCCTCAATGTTTCAACGCTATGACTTCAAGGAACAATATTACGAATTTCAACATCTCCACGTCACGACATGACTCATTGTCTAGCACTCCTCTTGGAACTTGATCAAACCACGTTGCACCTTAGGCTTCTCCAACGTCGCAACACTATATGGAACCTTTAGTCATTCAATTCCAAACAGTGAGTTAGGTGTAACACCCTATACCCGGCCCAGTCACCGAGCCCGAAACTAGGACGCTACACCACCGTCATGTATCATTTACTTAGCAAATGGTTTCTCAAGTAACCAATCGTCATCTTTATTTAATCATGCGTATGAATAATAGCTGTACAACCACTTCTTATCATTAAAACATGCCATACATACACTAAGGGCCAGTTCTGAAACACCCCAAACCCTGCCCACAAGCCTCGACCGAATCTGATATGTTCCTTCGGAAAACTTAACTAAATCTCGTTTCATGATTTGATAAAATATGTCGACTTATTAAAACAAGTTTGAAAATTTAGCGAGTTGGAAACCGAGTTGTAGTTCAGTTTGTATTTCTTTTAAAAAAACGTTTCCTTCATTTTAACAAATTGAAAACAATGCCTGATTTTAGAGCTTATTAAGTTGAAAACCGTAGTGGACTAAGTATTAAAACATTTGAAGTTGTTTAAGAAAAATGTTTAGTTATTTATTTGCCGATTATCGTGTGAAAAATAAAACTTAGAACATAAAACTTAAACAATTAAATAGTGGCCTTATTACAAACTTTAAAATACCAAATAAATCCCGAAAGAAAAGTATGCTAATATAACGCAAAATTCAACCATTCGAAAACCCAAAAACGTTGGGCATGGCCACCCCGTAGTCCTCACGACCCGATCCATAATACTAGGCATCACGCAAAAAGTTAGCCCACGAAGGGTGAGTCAACAGACTCAATGTGTGCGGCTACACCAAAAACCCAACCGATCATAGCCTTAACCATAACATTTTAAGCAAAGCCCATTTTAGTCACATTCGGCCATAAGCCCACACATAGCATATCGGATCATAGCATATCAAATCACATTTAAATAAGATGAAAATGCAATCCCGAGCCCACCTAGATATCCATCCTCTACACACCACTCGTACCTGCCAATCACACCGTGGGGATTACTAAATCGACCCTCCATCCGCTACACACCCTCGAAGGCAGTCGTTGCAGACAACTACACATCGCCCTTATAATGTGGCATAGCCACCAGATAATGTGACAGAGTCACCGGATTCATAATATGTGACATAAGTCACCGGATAATGTGGTAAAACCACCGGAACACTTTCCCTTTTATCATTATCACCCATATGCCCATGCATCATACAAAATATACAGATATCACGCAATATACCTTACCCCAAAGCCATAACGAAATTACACATATTTTCATATCAATGTTTATAAACATTATTAACGGAGTGTTAAGGGGTAACGTACCTGAACGCACTATACCATTGAATGGTACCCTTAGCCATGTTATTCGTATTTTTATTAACACATATTTAACGTACTACTATTAATCTATCGGGAATTAGTGTAGGGTTACACACCTGATAACAGTGAGAATGACACTCTCGATACCGACACTCTCGCTATCAGGGATAACAGCGATCTGCTTATCCCTTTTCGATGCTGGCCCACAACCCAGTGGTAAATCACGTACGGCAGAAACTGAGCGTTTCTTGAATCTAGGGGTAGGAACTACCCCTTTCTCTCCTCCACTGGTACTCGCATCTATTGAGGAACACTTAATCAAAACCCGGTTAATTAATATGTAAGATCTAAATGAAACATAATCTATAACTTAAACACCCTTACCGAAATAGACCTGAATCCCGAGACTCCTCCTTTATCTCTGTCAAAAACCCCCTAAAATACCATAGTTAGAATCGGCAACCCTCAATAAGTAATATGGCCTTTGGCCGAATATTACAACTCCCTTACCTTGCTTGCTTAAATCCCGATAACTATTGTCTGCTCTTGTAGTTGTCGAAATCCCTACATGGCTTAAGTTAGAATCGGCTTAGTGCATTAAAACCAATAGAAGTGGCCCTTGGCCGAATGGTATACCTTGTTTACCTTGAATCTCCAAAATCCCGAAAGATCTCCTTCTAATCGTTGGCTACAAAGAATCCCGAAATCCACCGAACAAGAGTGACCAAACGCAATGATCACTGGCTCTAAGAAATCGACAAGAGGAGAAAGATGATCGGCTTTTAGTGCTTCAGAACAATTGGCTATAGTCCAGAGATACCTTCGGCTTTTGAAAGAATCGCGAGAAGAAGAAGAGAAGAATGATGGTGTGGCTCAAGTTAGGATTCGGCTTAGGGGATTTTGGCTACTAGGTGAATTCAAACTTTTATCAAAAGAATGGAGAAGAGATGTTTGGGACCTTAAGAGTTGCGGCAATGGTGGGAATGAATGAAAGAGAGGTTTCACCTTAGCAAAATAAAGGAGAAGAGAAGAGGGTGAGGGTTTGGTCTAAAGATGAGTAAAGTGAAGAAGAGAATGGAGAAGAGAGTGGCCTTAATGGTCTTCCCAAATTCGGCTAAAGCAAAAAAAATAGAGGAGACTTTGAAAGGTTTCTGACTACCACTTTCGGCACAAATCTAAGGGAGGAAAAGAAAGCTAAAATGTTCCTAATACCCCTTAAGCCAATTCGGCACTTAAACCCCTTGTATGACCAGAATATGCCCCCTCCAAAGTCCCTTTACCGGCCAACTCTTCCCCTCTTCTCAAATCCCTTCTTTTTCTCCTACTTTTCCTCTTCTCCCTCATTCAAAAGTATTTGAATGAGTCAACACTTATCTTTCTCTCTTAGCCAAATTTTCAAATGAATTTGACCAAATCAAATGCTCATCCATTTGAGTGTCCCTGTCTTTGTCCAACACTTTGCACTTTCTTGCCGAAAAATAAAAGCCCAAAACGCTACTGTCTTTGCTCGAACCTAAGTCCCTTCACACTCCCCGAGGCGTCACTCTCTTGTGTTCTAAGTGGCGCCTCCTCCTGCCACTTTACCAGTTAAGTTCTTGTGTCTTAATCCACATACTAAACTCCTTAAGGCCTAGCTCCCTTAGCTCTCCTTTAAGACTTAAAAATCCAATATTTTTCTAAGGCATCTACCTACTCCCCAGGGTTCCCGAAGCCCCCAAAACACATACAAACCACACACAAGCATGCTACTACATACATTCAAGTTAAAATGCATAACCCCTAAATCCCGAATATTACAAGTTCTTCATTGCTTTTCAGAAGCACTTCTGGCTCCAAAAGCACTTTTAGAAGAAAAGTCATGCAGAACACAAGCTTTTATTTGAAAATTTTGGCTTTTTGAAGTGCTTTTGAAAAGCACTTCTAAAAAGGAGAAGCTAAAATTTTTAGCTTTTCCTCTCCCAAAAGCACTTTTAGTATTTAATTACTTTTTCACCCCTCTAATAACATCGTACTTTCCCTTTTTTTTCGTGGTGTTTAATTACAAATGTGTTAAAATCATTAATTAAAAATAAAAAATATTTTTTTAAAATATTAATTACAAATATTTAATGGTTATATTTAAATATTTAAAATGTAGTTTATATATTCTAATTAAATTTTATAAGTAATTAATATTTATTACTTAAAAATATTTAAAATTTATATTTCATATATTAAAATATTAACAAGTTATAGTAATTTTTTTATATTCTTACTAAAATATAATAATATTAACTAATTTAAATTTTATTTAAATGCATATTTGTTACTTGATAATAACATGTCTAAAATGGACATTTTATTTCTCAAAAGCACTTTTTGACAGCAATGCTAAACACTCAAATTTTAAACCAAACTTTTCAAAAGCACTTCTCAAAAGCACTTTTTAAAAGCATTGCCAAACTAGCCCTAAGGGTACTAAAAATTTCAATCAAACTTGCATATGGGCCAAATTGCAAAATTTCCCAAACTGTTACGTAGGTATTGATACTAAAAAAGTGATATCGATATTTTCTTAAGGTGGTATCGATACCACATGAAAAATCGATACCAAACTTGCATTCTATTTCTCACCAAATTCCTAAACATCGAAAACTATTGGTACCTTTCACAAGGTATCGATAAATTTACCCTGAGTATCGATACTTGGGTCAAGGTATCGATACCAAATCAATATTTTGTCTTACTACACTTTTGAAATTACAGAGGTATCATTTTTAAAGCCCCAATATCAATACCTCTGCTCCAGGTTACAACAATTCAGCATATGCAAGCATTAAAACCATTCAACTTAATCCCTAAACATCATGCTTCATTCACCTAGTTTAAGAAAAATCAAAATATCCGAGATAGTAGTCCCAATATCATATTCAAGTCCACATACTTCCAAGCATAAATAACATGCAAACAACCTAAGAATTAACTTAGCAAAACCTAAATAAAATCTACCACATTGCCTTAAAGTCCCATATAACAAATAAACCAAATACACCTACTATAGAAACTAAAAGAATGACTTGGATCAATTCCTTGAAGGCCACACCACTCACACCGGGAACGCAACTACTCTGCAAAGGTTAAAACAGAGTGGGTGAGCTTAACAAACTCAATGAATGCTCAGAATAACCATTACGTAAATAAGCCATCATGCATCAACGAAACATGCATACATCATACTCACATCATATTTTACTCTTATGACATATTTTACATATTAATCATCTTACCAGACTTCATTCACACAGTAGTCACATGAATACTTAAGCATATATTTCAGCATATAACAATAACATTTAAACACATTCAGTCATTTTTATGATAATTTGGCTCTTGAGATTATGAAACATAAAGTGGACTCTATCACCATACATCAGATACGCGAATCTCCATCACACCATAATGACTTAGAGATCGAACATGTCCCATAAGTGAAGCATATAGCTAACACTCTCCAACACACCACACATACATATCCCGATGAATGGAGCTTAGCTCACATTCCCTTATCTCTCCAAAACTATCCCTAGGCCTCAATTTCCTACATATATCACAATACAAAGGTGAGTACTCACAATCCTATGGCATGCCAGCTATATCCAATGGTCTCATAAGGTCACAAGGCCAAAATATGCCCGTTATTATCACATATTTACTTAGTGATTTTTCGCACATATTCACTACATATTCACATTAGTAGCACCATATAATCTCTGTCATATGGCATGAAAACAAATCCACATATTTACTGTCACATGACATGAATAACATACCCTCATATTCACTTTCACAATGGCCATCACAAGCTCATAGCATATATCATAACATCTCATATATGTTCATAATTTCACAATTTCAAAATTTCACAAGCAAACACATTTCACATTTAATTATAAGTGTGAGAACACTTACACTCAAAATTTAGAGTAGGGGTTTAGGCTACATCTAAATTCCCAATTACACAATGAATCATCTACGAGCAGCGATTCCAAAACACTCACCGATTATCAACTTTTGTCGAAAACCAAGAGCTTGAACTAACTCTTCCTTCAACTCGTAGTAGGATCTAATGAATCCGAGGCTTCACGCACAATAATCACACGATATACACAGTCAAGTAACAGCCAAGGACTCACTTAAACCAACCAAAATACAAGCCTAAACTACATTCTCATGTAACTAAACACTTTAGCATGACAAAGTTAAAATTCGAATAACTCGGTCTACACTTAATCTTTTTGTATGAAACGAGCTTTATTCATCTACATGTTCATCTACGACTAATTCCCAACTTTTAAACTACAGAAAGCTACACGTTTCAAGGTATCAAAATTTTTCGACAAGTTTTGGCCATAATAATGAAAATTCATTAAAACCCGAGAAATCCTTAATAAAACTTTTCGGAAACCTTCTAATCAAGTTAAAACCAGTTGAAAAAAAACTTTAAAACCAAGTTTTAATCCACCAACCCAAAATCCACCATTAATGACCAAAATTTTGGCTTTTATCTAAAACATGCAATTTCATAACTAAAAACTCGATTTAAAAGTATAGATAGCATTAAAAACTAATGGGAAAGTGAATGGTTACCTTTGATAGCAGATTAAATGAGTTTCCAACGCAAATCCGAAAACCCAAAAGTGAAGAAGATGATGAAATCTATGAAATTTTGGGGTGCTTCCTTGAAGAAGATTTGTGAAGGTTTAATGCTTGGAAATGATAGGAAATTAAGTAATTATAGTTTGGGTATAAAAAATAATTAGAGGAGCAAGGGAGAGCAAGGGACGACACAAGCAAAGGGAGGAACAAAGCTATCGTGAAAACAAACGGGGAATGGGGGTTTATTAGGTTCAATTTTAAAAATTGGCTAAACTGCAACATAAATATGCCTACAGTTTTGACCTTGTCACAAATCAGTCCATTTTTCTAAAATTAAGGTATTTAAAACTCATTTTTAGAAATTGACTTAATTCCCTAATAGCCATTGTCGAAAACATTATCGAATACCAACCTTACGAAATTCCAAGCACATATAGACTAAAATTCCCAAAATACCCTCGAAACTCCTGGGCCCTATTTTGGGGTGTTAGATTAGGTCATGACCTCCAATCAATCAGCGTCACGACCTTAGCCTTGGTCATCTTATGCCATCTTAGCCTTTCATGTCGTGGAGCCAATCAACCTCATGTCGCGGTGTGACTATTTGTTTCCACAGCCTTCAATCCTTAATGCACTTAGTCTTCGCCTACACATTATCAATCTTACTCTTTCAGCATCCTATACTACCAAAACTCTAAAGTAACATCAAAATGATAAGAAATGACACCAAAATACAATCATTATTGGAATGTTTTCAAAATATATATAGTGTTCTAATAGTTGCAAATGAAAAGTTATAAGTAACCAAAAGTTATATCACTTGGTTATTAACCAAGAGTTATCACATTTCATAGTGATAAATCATGCCCCTTAAATTCAAAAAATTATATCACTTTATTATTAACAATGAATCATAATTATTCAAAGAGACATCTATTGAATAATTATTTTTATTGTTAAAAGATGTGGCTATCCATTTAGATAGTTGTTTTCCTATGAAGATTCATGAGAACTCCTATAAATAGGAGCCAAATTTCATTTGCCTAACACACAAGACAAACACATCAAAAGTTTCTTTCTATTCTCCCACCATCTTTTATATTCCTACACTGTTCTATAAAGAATAAATACAGAAACTGTTTATAGAAATTGACATTCTTGCTATGCTCCGGTCAATGCTTAGTGGGCTATTTTCGTCAGTGCAAAACGTCGACAGTCATTGGGCTTTATTGTATCCTCGATGTTTATTTGCTAGTAACTTTTTTGCCTACCAAAATATAGGTAGGGGCAAATAAAACCTTAAAGAAAGTGGCATTGATACACACCTTGAGGCATTTATTAATTTCTCATAAGTTTATTTTATCCGCACACACCAACAAACATATCTACTAATAACCAAAAACTCAATTTAGCCCTAAAAAGAATCAGTTTTACTCAAAAGTAAGCTAAAATGAACATGAAAGTGTTGGATTAGTGCCCTTATTGTAGTATTTTTTGTCTATGTATACTTGTATTTTTCGAACAAATTGGTTTAATAAAATATTCATTGATTACATTAATATTCATTGTATATTGTCCTCAATGGTTTTTGCCTACAAAGTAAATATTGACTCACCAGTTATCTAATATTTAACTAATACTAAGCGATATTACATGATTAGATCACAATACAAAAAGATAACTTATATTAGTAGATAATTTAAACATGTCATTTATCTAACCGGAAAAGAGCAGACCAATTGAAAGACTAATATGTCATCTATCAAGTTCAATTGTGGAGATACCTTGTCTTGGGTATTGGAGTGAATAACTCCTAGAAGATAATGACATAGATGTGAATGACTGGACTGACAATACATCGAACATGACCCAAGTAGAATAAATCTTAGATCCATTTAAGAATTTATTCACTTGTAATGTTCATAGTGTGACATACCTTAATCCTAAGTGGATGATGGGCTATGTATGTGTGACTTATATACTTCGATGTAAGTGAAAGTCTGAGTTCAAACAGATAAGGAATCAAAAGCTATTATGTTGGGTATACGACTTTTCCAGCATGTAGCATTATTCCACAATAGTGGAATACATAGCCCAACTAAAGGGTCAATGATATTCTCTTATCGACATTACATGATAGAAGAAAAGTAAACATTGTCATGGGTCATCTGTATTTGTGATAATTGATTTAATTACTATTTTATAATAATTGACTTTTCACGAATTTATCCAAAAGATATTAAGGATATCTTATGAGGGTAATACACTCATGATAAGGTCATTAGACCAGTACTTATTAAGTTGCTTTCGTAATGGTATATAATAAGGTAGAGCTCAGTCACGATATTTTAGTGGAATGACTTTGTGACTAAATAAATTTATAACTAAAAGATGAAAAGTCAAAACTTAATTATAAATTATTTGAGCCCTAATCATATATGTCCAATCGGTCCCTCATCTAGCTTGTTGAAACTAGAAATAAATGGAAATGATGAAGTGTAACATCCTGAATTGGCGGGGCTTCGCATTTAGTGTGCTGTGATGCTTATGTTACGCTTGATGTGCTAGTTAGGGTGTTTGAGGGGTTAAGAATAGGCTCAGGGATTGGGCCGAGGCCTTAATCGAATTTTCTGTTTGGACACTCTAGTGGTAAGCCAGTGAGGATAGGGCTTAAAAGATGTTATCTGTGCTTTAAGGCACAAGTGGGCTTGTGGCTCAGTGGCAAAGTGGCGCCACTTAGAGAGCAGGTAGGTGGCGTCAGCTGAGGAGGCCCAAGTTCGAGTCGCATGAAGCCCAATTTTTTTATTATTTAATTTTAATTATTTTTGGCATTAAAGGGGGGAACAGGTTGGACGTCAATGGGGTTGGAAATAGGGGGAATAAATGTTTGGATAATGTAGATAATATGGCTGATAATGTGGCAGATAAAGGGAAGAAGAGGTGGTGTTATCTAGGTCACTTGTGGATGGGAGATCAAATAATGATAAGGGAGAAAGTTTAGGAGTTATCTGCTGGTCACAGTGGTGGCCGAAATTCCAACACTGAGGGGGAGGAGGAATTGGTTCTGGTATGTTCAAGGGGTGCCGAAATTTCTCTTGATTAATAGCTTAGTTTTGGTTTTAAAAGGGGCATTTTTGGTTTTTAGGTAGTAGGTGCCAAAATTTGGTTTAAGTAGGGGGATATCTCTTCAATTCCGGTGTTTGGGTCCTATTAATGCAAAAGCTGAAATTCCATTGTTCTTTTCTCGGCTTCCCTCTACAAGCCAAAACCTCACAGTTCCTCTCTATATCTTTTCTTTTGATCTCCACTAGAGCCGAATTTCTTCACTTCAATTCTCTTCTCCACTCTTTCCTACTAACCAAATACCTTGTCCACTCTTTTCTCCTTGTCGATTTCTTTCTTCTATCGTGCTAAGTGCCGGGATCTCTAAGGGTTAGTCGAATCTGTTGGTGTTAAGGTAAGTGCCGAATTCTCTCTTCACTTTTTCTCTTCCAGTTTTTGGAGGCCAAAGCCGAAAGGCTAGCTGGCGTGATAGGATTATCCTTGGAGTAATGTTTTGAATGTTCTCGTGTTTTTATTTTGGGGCTACACATCAAGAATCGAAGTAGATCGTCTAGATCTAAAAGCCAGAAACTGCTAGTCTCTAAACTCCATCTCTTTCGGGATTTCTAGGTAAGGGATCTCTGCACTATGAATGTACATTCGTGTTTGTATTCGATTCAATGTTTTAATCCGATTTGTTGACTAAGATATGTTCCATGGATACAAACGCTAGTCAAACAGAAAAGGGAATTGGACCCGTAAATCCAACCCCTAAGTTTAAGAAACAAACGGTGTCAGCAGTTCGGGATTGGCCACCGGGTTATGGACCGGCTTTAGAACAAAACCAAAGGCAGTTAGCAGTCGTATCGATTACTGATAGTGTTGACATAGAAAGTATCATCTTGACTGTAATCAGGTGTGTAGATCTCTATCACACTAATTAATCTGTACTATATATGTTATGGGCTAAAAGCCGAAAAAAGGCTGTATGGACAGTTGTATTACCCGAAAAGGGTAGGCAAGGGATGCCAGGTACGTAATCATAGAAACTTCTCTATGTGTATCGATGTATGTGATAGACTGTGATCTTTTAGGTGGTATATTATTTTGCTTCTGCATGGATGTATGCATGGGATGGGGTTGATATGATGAAGGGGAAGAGTATGTTAAAAGGTCACCTAGTGATCGGTGGTTAAACCACGATATGTACACTTAGGTCACAATAGTGATCGGTGGCTTTGCCTCACTTGATTATAAGGTCACACAGTGATCGGTGGCTCTGCCACAGTGGATTATAAGGTCACATGGTGATCGGCATTATAACCGACGCATGGTATCGATATGGTGTGTAGCGGTTGGTGGGTTGATTGTAGAAATCCCCGAGGTGTGATGACTGGTACGGGCTGGTGTGTAGAGGATGGACTTTTAGGTTGGGTTGGGCCATGCAGCATGTGAATATTTTGTTGCCATTGTGTATGGGCCAAGGCCTATAATGTGTTTGTGGGCCTCAAGCTTTTTTATGTGTTTCCGGGATTTGCACACTGAGTCTTGGTGACTCACCCCTTTATTTTCCCTGACTTTTCAGATGAGCAGTAAATCGTGGACATGGGAGTCGAGGCAGACTCGAGGGGCCATCAAGTCTTATATTTTCATAGACTAGTTTCAGCTTTCCTTTAAGTTTTCAATTTTGGGACTATTTATATAATAAGGCTCCATAGCTTAGGTTTAAATTATACTTGTTAATGTCTTTATTCTATTTTTTTTTAAAAATTTAACTTTATATTCAAAGACTTATCTATAAGAAGTAATAATATGGGATTTTCAAACACGTTCAAAGAAGAAGCAAGGGTTTTCTTCAAATATCACTTATTTTAGTGAATACCTAAATAAACAAACTGAATATCCGAAAATCATCCAAGTGAAGTTTTTAACGTTAAACCCCGTAGCATACCAGATCTGGTCGTAGCGTTTGGGCTGGGTTTGGGGTGTTACATTTTGGTATCAGAGCCAAGTTACAAAACTCGGGCTGTGAAATAGGTCCAGTAGTAGTTTATAAATTGATAAAATGCTGTGGTTGAGATATAGCCTTCGAGTCTACCGGCACCCGATCTGCGCAGGTAAGTATTCTAACTCTTGATTTGATATGCATGTTGGGTTTGATGGGCTTCATGGATGTAGGCTAGTATGATAGGAATTAATGGACTTTAGGCCTAGTTTAAACAATTCTTTAAATTCATAAAACTTAATCTAACTAAACATGTCCGTAAACCAGTCGCTGGGTTAGGGTGTGGCAACAGGCATGCGCATGGATTCAAGGAGAGCTTGGTATTTAAGCAGTCTTAGTGACTCACCTCCTCTTCGCTGGAATCCTACCTGGTGCGTAGTGACTGTTCACCTTAGCCGCGAGGACTTGTTGACGGGCCAAAGACCATAATTAAAACCCGAAAGGGACCAAATACCCTTAGTTTTGTAAATTACCAAAATACCCATGTTTTGAAAATTTACCCCAAAACCCCTAGATTTACAATAGCACCCGGTTTACAAAATTATCGAAATTTGTAAAATTACCAAAATACCCTCGATTTGGAAAAAAAAAGAAAAAAATTTTTAAAATTTTCCAAAATACCCTTGCTTTAAAAAAAATATACCAAAATATTTCTATTTCGAAAAAAAACACCAAGATACTCTATTATGGGAAATTACGAAAATACCCCTGTAGGATAAAATTACGAAAAAATCCCTGGGTAGTGAAATGACGAAAATACCCTTATGTGATGAATGTGAGTTCATGGATGCTACTTGTATGTTGATGTATGATGGTTGAATGTATGCGGTTCCTAGAACTAGGAGATACAGACTTGAGACTGAAACTCATGGATATAATTTCGAATTCGAAAGAACTACTCTTGAAACTACTGTCCATAAGATTGTTCGTGGTTAATCAGTGAAAGAAATTAATAATTCATAAAATTTCTAATCAGATAAACGCGAATCGGTAGAATGAGTACAAGGGGTCGGGGACGTCCTGCGCATGGCCGTGGTAGGGGTAGGATGGCTGTGTCAGAACTAGTAGGATCTGGCTATGAGTCTGGAAATGAGATGTCGGTACCACTCGCTACGGAGGTAGAACTTCAGGACCAGACGGTCGGAGATGATGCAGTATCTCAGGCGATGTTAAGGGTTTTAGAGAGGGTTACTGGGGCAGGCATGGGCACAGGAGCCCGGAAATCTGTGTCGGAGCGACTTAGAGCCAATGGGGCAGAAATGTTTAGGGGAATTTCTGGTATAGCCCCAAGTACAACTGAGTATTGGTTGGAGGCGGTTGAGCGTATTATGGATGATCTGGATTTCACGGAAGAGGAAAAACTGAAAGGGGTTGTATCTCTCCTGCGGTGCGAAGCTTATCAATGGTGGCTTACGGTTAAGGATGGTACGGTGGCTGACCGTATCACCTGGGATCTCTTCAAAACGGCATTTTAGAGTAAATACATTGGGTCGAGTTATGTGGATGCGCAGCGTAGAGCGTTTCTGAATCTGGTTCAGGGAAGTAGGTCGGTGGCTGCGTATGAAGCAGAATTCTTATGCCTTAGTCGTTATGCTCGAGGGATGGTGGCCACAGACCATGAACGTTGTGTTCGATTTGAAGGTGGTTTGAGGGACGATCTGCGTGTATTGATAGCACCACAGCAGGAGAGGGAATTTGCTGTGCTTGTGGAAAAAGCTAAGATAGCTGAGGAGGTTAAGCGGACAGAAAAATTAAATTGGGATAGAGATAGGAGTGGAAGTAAGAGAAATTTTGGACCATCAGGGGTAGCTGGGCGTATTTAGAAAAGACCCAGGTCAGACGGGCCGAGACGAGATGAGAGACTGTCATTGTTAGTCGACACGAAGTGTGCTCGATGTGGTAAATTCCACGTAGGTGAGTGTTGGGCGGGCGGTGGGAAGTGCTTTAGGTGTGGATCTACGGACCACCAAGTTAGAAGCTCGTCCGACAGAACTGGCGATGAAAGGCCCACGGGTCAAGGGAATGCACAGGGGAAGAGGTGGTCGGCAGACCCACAGAGAGGTTGTGGTCCGGCCCAGAGGTGGTAACGGTTCGGTCGAGGCCATGGAGCACCGTGCCGAGGCGTGAAACACCGAGGTGAGACAGTGGGGGGGTTAGTTTATGCCGCCAGACGTCGAGAGAGGTCGCGCGACCGGATGTCATAACGGTGACGTTTCTAATTTATGGTTTGCCTTATAACGCCTTGATTGATATTGGTTCGACGCACTCTTATGTTGCTAGTGCTATAGCGGGAACTTTGAACTTAGATTATGAGACTTCTTCTAGGGAGATGACTGTAGTGAGCCTCTAGGACAAAGCGTAGTGGTGAACAAATCAGATAAGGATGTACCCCTGGAAGTTCAAGGGGTAGCTTTTGGGCCGATTTGATGGAACCGCCATTTGGTGAGTTCTATTTGATCTTAGGAATGGATTGGTTAGTGAAGCATCAAGCGAATTTGGACTGTGCAGCCAAGCGTATGGTGTTAAAAACTTCCGATGGTGGCGAAGTGTTGGTGATAGGTGAAAGGGGAAACTGTTTGTCAAATGTGGTGTCTGCCTTAAGGGCGGAAAGGATGGTGAGGAAAGGATGCAAGGCAATTCTAATGTTTGTTCGGGCTCTGGAAGCCAAGGAACTAACTGTCGGAGATGTCAGGACGGTGAAAGAATTTCTTGATGTTTTCCCAGAAGATCTTCCGGGATTACCCCCGGATCGTGAAGTGGAGTTTGGTATCGATCTTCTTCCGGGAATAGCACCGGTATCTATTGCTCCGTATAGGATGGCGCCGAAGGAGTTAGTGGAATTGAAGGCACAGATCAAAGAGTTGATGGATAAAGGGTTTATCCGACCAAGTGTGTCGCCTTGGGGAGCGCCGGTGTTATTCGTTAAGAAGAAGGATGGATCAATGCGTATGTGCATTGACTATCGCCAGCTAAATAAGTTGACCATCAAGAATAAATACCCGTTGCCGATGATCGATGACTTGTTCGATCAACTGAAGGAGGCTTCAGTTTTCTCAAAGATAGATCTGAGATCAGGGTACCATCAGCTCAAGGTCAAGGAGGTGGATATTCATAAGACGACTTTTAGAACTCGCTATGGTCACTACGAATTCATGGTGATGCCATTTGGGTTGACTAACGCACCAGCAGCGTTTATGGATATGATGAACCGAGTATTTCAACCCTACTTGGATCGGTTTGTCATGGTATTTGTAGATGATATTCTGGTTTATTCAAAATCGGAAGAGGAGCATGATTCACATCTTCGGGTGGTTCTGCAGATTGTTAGGGAGAAGCAGTTGTATGCCAAATTCAGTAAGTGTGAATTTTGGCTAAGGGAAGTTACTTTTCTAGGTCACGTTGTGTCGGCGGAGGGGATTAGGGTTGACCCTCGGAAAATTGAAGTGGTGTTGGATTGGAAGCCGCCTAAGTCGGTAGCAGAAATTCGGAGTTTCCTTGGGTTGGCCGGGTATTACAGAAGGTTTGTTGAAGAATTTTCATTGATTGCAGCACTGTTGACTAAGTTGTTACGGAAAGGGGTTCCATTTGTTTGGTCTAATAAGCGGCAAGAGAGTTTGAGAAGTTAAAAGGATTTTAACGGAGGCTCGGTGATTGATTCAAATGGGAGGGCGGGAAGGAGTTCGTGATTTACTGTGATGCTTCGTACACGGGACTAGGATGCGTGTTGATTCAAGGTGGAAAGGTTGTTGCGTACGCATCTCGGCAGTTAAGACCGCACGAAGCAAGTTATCCCACCCATGATTTGAAATTGGCGGCGGTGGTTTTTACTTTGAAGATTTTGAGACATTATCTGTACGGGGAGAAATCTATCATTTATACCTATCATAAGAGCTTAAAATACCTGTTGACCCAGAAGGAGTTGAATCTAAGGCAGAGGAGGTGGATCGAGTTGTTAAAAGATTACGACTGCTCGATCGAGTACCATCTGGGTAAAGCCAACATGGTGGCGGATGCTCTAAGTCGTAAAGTAATCTCTGACTTGAGAGCAATGTTTGCTCACCTTAGTCTATATGATGATGGGAGTTTATTAGCTGAACTTCAAGTGAAACCCTCTTGGGTCAGTCAGGTTAAGGAGAAACAACAGACTGACGAGTTACTAAAGGAGAAGTTTCCGGTAGGATCAAGTGAAGGATCAACAGAATTTAGTGTGAATGAGGAAGGGCTATTATGTTTTCAAGGGAGAGTGTGTATGCCGAAAGATCCTGAGTTGAGGCATAAGATTTTGCAAGAAGCGCATGGTAGTCCATATGCTATGCACCGGAGGAAGTAAGATGTATCGAGATTTGCGAGATCGGCCTGTGGCCGGGTTTGAAATGAGAGGTGACCGAATTTGTGGGAAGTGTTTGACTGTCGGCAGTAGTAAAGGCGGAACATCAGTTACCATCAGGGTTGTTGCAGCCGGTGAAGATTCCACAATGGAAGTGGGAAAGGATCGCAATGGACTTTGTTAGTGGGCTACCACTCACGCCTACTAAGAAAGATTCGGTCTGGGTGATTGTTGACCGCTTGACGAAGTCTGCTCATTTCATACCAGTACGTGTCGATTACTCTCTGTAGAAATTGGCTAAGCTATACATAGCGGAGGTAGTGAGGTTGCATGGGGTACCAGTATCAATCATATCGGACAGGGACCCTAGGTTCACCTCACGATTTTGGAAGGCGTTGCATCAAGCGTTGGGTACGAGGTTGGATTTCAGTACGGCGTTTCATCCTCAGACCGATGGACAGTCTGAGCGGGTAATCCAGATCTTGGAGGACATGTTGAGAGGATGTGTCATTGACTTCAGGGGTAGTTGGGAAGAGTTCTTACTGTTGGCGGAGTTTGAGTACAACAATAGCTACCAGTCAAGTATTCAGATGGTGCCCTATGAAGCATTGTACGGGCGGAGGTGTCGTACACCTACTTGTTGGACGGAATTAGGAGAACATCAAATTTTGGGTCTGGAATTGGTTACCGAGACAGAGGAGAAGGTAGAGTTAATTCGGGCTCGACTAAAGGAAGCGCCGACCGATGAAGTCCTATGTCGACCAAGCGTAAGGACATAGAATTTGCAGTGGGTGACAAGGTGTTCTTGAAGGTGTCGCCATGGAAGAAAGTACTGAGGTTCGGACGGAAAGGTAAATTAAGTTCCAGATTTATCGGGCCTTATCTAGTGTTGAAACGAGTGGGACCAGTAGCTTATCAGCTAGAGTTACCTTCGGAGCTAAGCCAGATTCACAATGTATTCCACGTCTCTATGTTAAGACGTTACCGTTTGGATCCATCCCATGTGGTGTTTGTGGAAGAAATCAAAGTAAGACCCGATTTATCCTTTGAAGAGGAGCCATTGGAAATTCTGGATTGTGATGTCAAAGTACTGCGAAGGAAGACGGTTCCATTGGTTAAAGTTCTATGGCGGAATCACGGTTCTGAGGAGGCTACTTGGGAACCAGAGGAAGCGATGCGGCAGCAATACCCGCATCTATTCTCGATCGTGTAATTTCGAGGCCGAAATTTCTTTAAGGGGTAGAACCGTAACATCCCGAATTGGTGGGGCTTCGCATTTAGTGTCTTTGTGATGTTTATGTTACGCTTGATGTGCTAGTTAGGGTGTTTGAGGGTTAAGAATGGGATCGTGGATTGGGCCGAGGCCTTAATCGAATTTTTCTCGTTTGGACACTCTAGTGGTAAGCCGGTGAGGATAGGGCTTAAAAGATGTTATCTCAGGCTTTAAGGCACAAGTGGGCTTGTGGCTCAGTGGCAAAGTGGCGCCACTTAGAGAGCAGGTAGGTGGCATCAGCTGAGGAGGCTCAAGTTCGAGTCGCATGAAGCCCAAATTTTTTTCTTATTTAATTTTAATTATTTTCGGCATTAAAGGGGGGAGCAAGTTGGACGGCAATGGGGCTTGGAAATAGGGGGAATAAATGTTTGGATAATGTAGATAATATGGCTGATAATGTGGCAGATAAAGGGTAGAAGAGGTGGTGTTATCTGGGTCACTTGTGGATGGGAGATCAGATAATGATAAGGGAGAAAGTTTAGGAGTTATCTGCTGGTCACAGTGGTGGCGAAATTCCAACACCGAGGGGAGGAGGAATTGGTTCTGTATGTTCAAGGGGTGCCAAATTTCCCTTGATTAATAGCTTAGTTTTGGTTTTAAAAGGGGCATTTTCGGTTTTTAGGTAGTAGGTGCCGAAATTTGGTTTAAGTAGGGGGATATCTCTTCAATTCAGGTGTTTGGGTCCTATTTATGCAAAAGCCAAAATTCCATTGTTCTTTTCTCGACTTCCTCTATGTCGAAACCTCACAGCTTCCTCTCTCTATATCTTTTCTTTTGATCTCTGCTAGAGCCGAATCTCTTCACTTCAATTCTCTTCTCCACTCTTTCCTACTAACCGAATACCTTGTCCACTCTTTTCTCCTTGCCGATTTCTTTCTTCTATCGTGCTAAGTCTGGGATCTCTAAGGGTTAGTCGAACTGTTGGTGTTAAGGTAAGTGCCGAATTCTCTCTTCACTTTTTCTCTTAGGTTTTGGAGGCCAAAGCCGAAAGGCTAGGCTGGCGTGATAGGATTATCCTTGGAGTAATGTTTTGAATGTTCTCGTGTTTTCATTTTAGGGCGACACATCGGGAATCGAAGTAGATCTCTAGATCTAAAAGCCGGAAACCGCTAGTCTCTAAACTCCATCTCTTTCGGGATTTTTAGGTAAGGGATCTCTGCACTATGAATGTACATTCGTGTTTGTATTCGATTCAATGTTTTAATCCGGTTTGTTGACTAAGATCTGTTCCATGGATACAAATGCTAGTCAAACGGAAAAGGGAATTGGACCCGTAAATCCAACCCCTAAGTTTAAGAAACGAACGGTGTCAGCAGTTTGGGATTGGCCACCGGGTTGTGGACCGACTTCAGAACAAAACCAAAGGCAATTAGCAGTCGTATCGGCTACCGATAGTGTTGACATAGAAAGTATCATCTTGACTGTAATCAGGTGTGTAGATCTCTATCACACTAATTAATATGTACTATATATGTTATGGGCTAAAAGCCAGAAAAAGGCTGTATGGACAATCGTATTACCCGAAAAGGGTAGGCAAGGGATGCCAGGTACGTAATCATAGAAACTTCTCTATGTATATCGATGTATGTGATAGACTGTGATCTTTTAGGTGGTATATTATTTTGCTTCTGCATGGATGTATGCATGGGATGGGGTTGATATGATGAAGGGGAGGAGCATGTTAAAAGGTCACCTAGTGATCGGTGGTTAAACCACGATATGTACACTTAGGTCACAATGGTGATCAGTGGCTCTGCCACAGTGGATTATAAGGTCACATGGTGATCGGCATTATAACTGACAGCATGACTGTCGATATGGTGTGTAGCGGTTGGTGGGTTGATTGTAGAAATCCCCGAGGTGTGATGGCTGGTACGGGTTGGTGTGTAGAGGATGGACTTTTAGGTTGGGTTGGGCCATGCAGTATGTGAATATTTTGTTGCCATTGTGTATGGGCCAAGGCCCATAATGTGTTTGTGGGCCTCAAGCTTTTTTATGTGTTTTCAGGATTTGCACACTGAGTCTTGGTGACTCACCCCTTTATTTTCCCTGACTTTTCAGATGAGCAGTAGATCGTGGACATGGGAGCCGAGGCGGACTCAATGGGCCATCAAGTCTTATATTTTCATAGACTATTTTCAGCTTTCCTTTAAGTTTTCAATTTTGGGACTATTTATGTAATAAGGCTCCATAGCTTAGGTTTAAATTATACTTGTTAATGTCTTTATTCTATTTTTTTTTTAAAATTTAACTTTATGTTCAAAGACTTATCTATAAGAAGTAATAATATGGGATTTTCAAACACGTTCAAAGAAAAAGCAAGGGTTTTCTTCAAATATCACTTATTTTAGTGAATACCTAAATAAACAAACTGAATATCCGAAAATCATCCAAGTGAAGTTTTTAACGTTAAACCCCGTAGCATACCAGATCTGGTCGTAGCGTTTGGGCCGAGTTTGGGTGTTACATGAAGTAAGAGAAATAGATCGCATTCGCAAAGATTGCATTTTCTTATTAAATACATAAATGAATTGAGAATTAATTTAAGGTTTTTTGAATTATTATTTAATTGATTATAATTAAATAATTGAGTCCTCAATGTCGCGACTTTGGCTCTAGTTTAAGCATCTCTTCTCACTTTTGCATCAAGTAAGTACCTGAAACAAAACTCACAGATTAAATCCCTATTCACATACACTTGCCATTTTATTCAAAAAAGTATAAAAATTAAAACTAAAATTCATTTAATGTGAAAAATTAATAAAAGATTTTATGAATTACTTAAGAATAAACTCTTTTAAGTACTTAAAAAGTTTAATTTGTCGTATCGAAATACGACACTTCAATAAGATATCTTGATGCTCCACTTTTGGTATATGTATATTGCCTTAGACACATTGTCAAGCAATCGATCGGTTTCATCGGCATGCCTAAAATATCTTGCTTTGAAACATGTGAGATTTGAGAGCTTCATCGAAAAATCCGTCAAAGTGGTAAAAAAAATGAACAAAGCTATCATCATGGCTTTTGATTTTCATCATGGTCCTAAAAATATAATGCAAAAAAAAAAAAAACGCATGAAGAGTGCAAGGAGATTTTGAAATTTGTGGTTATTATTAGTGCATAAACACGTGAAGGAGCAAACCAAAATTGATGAGAATTGCTATCCCACGATCAACTTCAATCTAAGATTTGTTGTGGATGAAATATTTAGCTCCAAAAATTTTGTTATTTCAAAGCTTTTGAACCTGCAAATCTTTAGCGGCTACAAATGGTGCAATCAACTTTAATCAAAGTTTCAAAACCAACAAAATCTACAACATCTACAAGTGGAAGGTGAATATCGATCAGTGCTGATGAAAAAGTTAATGCTTGGGCATTGCTTTATGTTTTATAGGCAAAGAAGGATGAGTTCTACATGAATGAACAATTTTTTTTATACAATTCTGAAAATTACCCATAACCCCTCTCCAACCCTTAAATAGGAGAAACTTGCTTCAACGCACTTGAAACTACGTCCTATTGTACTGACAATAAGACCAATGCTAATCGAGCGAGACTCAATCGAATGCATCAATTAAATATTTATATTATCACTAGTTAAATTAAAATAATAAAATTATTAATAATAAATGTTTATTTTATCTCTAAATTAATTAAGTTAATAAAAGATAAATAATAAATAAAAGAGTTTATATTTGTGGATCACTTAAAATGAAGAGTTTACATTCCACAAGAACTCTCTTTTACTCTAGTGATTGGCAATATAAAAGATAGTCACCTCTAAGCCATTTTACACATTCACAAGTTCAGAAGTGCAGAAGTTTTATGAAGAAATCTCTAAAGAAATTGAAGAACTTGAAGAAATTCTGACAAACGCCAGAACGGTTCTAAAGAAATCTGCCTTCCAAACAAATCCAACCAAGGAAAGCAAGTCAACATTTGTTTTTTGAGAAAGATACCTTTTGATCATGTTCAATTGAAGAAAGGAGAGGTCTAAACCCATTTCAAGAGCAAGTCACCACGACACCCGAAGTAGCCCGCATTCATTTGAGATCAAGTCAAGCCAACCCTTGGATCAAAGCCTAATCAGAGAGAAGAACCAAATGGTTTTTTTGTATTCAAGAAATTTCTAGAGATCATACTCTTTTTCAAGTTATAAATAAAATTTAACTCCAAATTTTCCAAGTCAATATTTTACTCAGAATTTGCGTATACAATATGTTGGAAACTTTGACAGCTTGTCTTATTCTCTTGTTTCACTTCATGTTCGAACAATAGATAAAACAACAATTTTGGTGCAGTCAAAGATTTAGTGTTGGCATGATTGAATTTTACATGACTTATGATTTAATATGTTTGAACAACAAATGATAAGGGAACTTCATGCTAAAGTATAATATGATCAACATAATCCATTCAATTTACTTAGAGGAGAAAGGAGAAAAGTTTGAATTATTGAATAGTCTTATCTTTATCCTTTAAGCGTATTTGAAGCTGCCGGAGAGTTTGATTATGAAGGAATTTATGAGATAATTGTTGGAAATAATTCAAAAGATAAATTTTGATTTTAAATGAGAGTCTAAAGCTTATCAAAACACTACTGGAGGGACTCTTGAAACAACCTATAAATAGGCTACTAGTCGACTTGCTTATGTGTATCTTGGGAAGTGTCTTTTGGGTTTGTTGTTAAGTTATTTTTGCTTAGTATATTCGACACTCTTAGTAGGCTTTATTGGATAGAATTAATTTGATTTTAAGTGAGGTTCTGAGAGAGAGTTATTGTAACAACTGAGTTCATTATTGAGGCAACAATTATCCATTGTGTAAGGGTAAATTAAGCTTAAGCCAACAGGCGATCCTGAACAATTATCCTTTGCTTATTATTTTACCTTGTTATAAATTGTTCCATCCCAACATTTGTTAGAAAAATATTAAGTTGAAACATCCAAAAATCGAAGGCTTTTTCAATTGGTAATGGAGCAGGATCTAGACACTCGTGAAGTAGATCCTGAGTTCAGTTTTCATCATGCTATCCATGAAGAAATGAATTTCAATTACCCGAGCTTCATTTCTACTTGATTCAAAAAAATCTATGCATATTGGAATGCTCGTACGAGGGCTTTTGTCATGTCTATTAATGAAGTATCTTGGGAAGCTATTGAAGATGGGTGGACTTGACTCCCTATTATTTCCACACATGTTACCACTCGACCAAAGGAGAGAAAAAAAAATATAATCCTAAGGATGTAGCAGCTTTTGGAACGATGGAAATGTGCAAGTGTACACAATCGTAACAAGTAATAAAGTGACAAGTAAATGTCAAGTTATCGTACCCACAGGGATTGTGAAAAGAATTATTTATGAATGCAATTTAAAACACTTTGGTGAAGAAAAATATTTTGATTTGAGAAGCTGATTAAAATGTAATGACCCAAAATTTACGGGTATCAGAAAGTGCATTTTCGGGTCACCATTTTCATAAAATGAATCCGTAAATATTTATTAAAAATATTTATGAAGTTAGTTGTGTGGTCAATTAGGTTTTGGTTTGGTAAATTTGTCTAAATTAAAAGTAATTAGGTGTAAGGACTAAATTACAAATAGGATAAAAGTTGAATTATAGATTATAGAAAAGTTAAGGGACTAAATTAGCAATTAAGCCATAAGTGACAAGTGTATGGTAATAGTGAAATACATGTGTAATAAATACATACATACAATTGTAATATACATATATACTTACTTATTATTTAAGAAAATATTATTATATTATATTATTATTATAATTAAAACAAATAATAAAAGAAACAAAAAGAATAAAAGCATAAACAGGGGAAAAAGAAAGGAAAGAAAGAAAGAAAGAAAGGAAAGTTTAGGGTTTTAAGGTTCAAAGTGTGATTGGTAAGTCAATTTAATCCCTTTTCTTGTAATTTTGATGTTTTTAGAATCCTAGAACAAAATACTACTTGATTTATGTTGAAATTTTAGAAGTTAGTGGATTTTTAGAAGTTGTTCATGTTAAATAAATTGAAGTGTTAGGGGTTAAATTTATAGAATTTCAAGTTAGAATTGAGAAAATGATTGAATTGTAAACTAAATTATAAGTTTTAAGTAATAGGGACTAAATTGAGAGAGATTAAAAATTAGGGTTTATGGTGAAATTTGAATGTTGAAATTAGTCTAAAGTGGGATTTAAATGAAAATATGAAATAAGTTTTAAATAAAATAAAGTTAGTTTTGATTAAGGGCTAAATTAGAATTTAGACAAAAGTTGAGTATAAATTGAAATATTTAATATGAAATTGTGTTGTATTAATGATTTTAAATTGTTTTAAGTTCCATAGCTAACGTTGTACCGGAGACTTTGGCTAAGAAAGGAAAGGAAAAAGTTGACGAGGAGTGACTCGGAAAATTACGGTTTGTATTTCTATAATCCGAAGCTAATTATTAATTGTCATATTTATTATATATATATGGTAAGTGGAATTGAGGTGAGTATTGGTATTGAATTGAATTGAATTATGAGTAAATGTGTGATTATTTGAAATGTGTATTGATTGGAAATTGAAAAGTGATTTGAAAACCCTATTAATTGTATCGGGCTGAGTCGGATATAGTTGGCATGCCATAGGATTGGAAGAGTTCAGGGATACTTCGACCACGAGTCGATGAGACACTGGGTGTCATATTATTACTTCGGATAAATTCGATGAGGTACTGAGTACCAACTTACTTTGGCATGGCAGAACACTGGGTGTTAACTTTTACTTCAAATTATCCGATGAGGCACTGGGTGCCATACTTATACTGGTGTGTTTTGGTTGGAGTCGTGTATCCGCCAAAGTCTGAGTCGTGTTAATAGGGGTAAATAAATGAATTGGCAATAAAATTGATATTGAATGTGAATTTGAAATTTGACATTGAATTGAATTGTGCAAATGAAATGCATGAACCAAGGGTTCATGAAAAGAGTATTGCTATTGCTAAATGTTATGTGAATCAAAGTGAGAAAATCTATTTGAATTAGCTATTGATGAGAAATGAAGGTTAAATGGATGAATTGAATTATTTATTGATTGATGTTTACATATGGTTAAAAGTGTATACTTTATAATATTATTTTCTCTAAAGTATTTGGATTATAGAAATACCACTGAGTTTTATACTCAGCGTACGGTTTGTTTCTGTGCGCAGGTTAGGTTAATGTCAAATTGCCGAATCAACATCCAGAGCCGATCCTGAACTCAAGTGGTTAAGTTTATTTCCTTTTGATAATGGCATGTACTTAAGATGTTTTGTATGTCATTTTGAGAAGTATATGTTGTAAGAGCCCAAATTTGCCCGGGCCTATTAGTCAACCAGAATAAGACCAAAACAAACAAAAAGACAAACATAATTAAAAACCCAAAAAAATATATAAATAAACAAAGTCCAATAACAGTTGTAACATCCTGAATTTTTGGGCCTATGCGTTTAGGGTGTGGATGTGTTTAATGTGTTAATTTGAGAATTTGAGGTGCGAATTGGGCTCAGGCTTGGGCTGAGGCCTTGATTAAATATTCTGTTTAGATACTCTAGGGCTTAAAATAAAGTTTTGGTAGCTTAAATGACAAAATGGGCTTGTTGCCCAAAGATTAGGTGGCGCCACAAGGAAGGGAGAGGGTGGCGTCACTAGTGCATGATGAGGGCCCAAATTTTGGTTGCTTGAAGCCCAAGTTATAGGGCCAACTTTCGGCACTTAAAAGAGGACTAGGAGGGGACGGCACAAGGCTATTATTTAGGAGATTTTAATGTTTTAATTATGAGGATAATAAGCAGATAAAGAAGGGAGGAGTTGGTGCTAATTAGGGCTATTTTTGAGGAATCAATAGATCAAGATAAGGGAAAAGATGAGAGCTCATCCAGGAGGCTAGAGTTGGTAGAAAATCAAACTCGATGAGGGGGAATCGGTTTTGTAAAGGCTAGGGGGTGTGCCGAATTTTCATTTGTTTTCTCTGCGACTAGCCTTTAGTTTTTCTCTCTTTCGAATCATCTCTTTTTCTTTTTCTTTTCTGTCAGAAACCGAAACCCCTGAAGTCTCATCAATTGCCGAAATCCTACCAACCACCTTTTCCTCTCCTTAATATTCATTGGCCGAATCTCTCTTGGCCATCTCTTCAATTCTTAGTTCTTTCAAAAGCCAAAAACACGTCAGATCATCTTTCCGAGATTTTTCCTTAAAGAGCCGAAACTCCTAGATCTCTAATCTTCTACAGTTGCCGAATCTTTCTACAAGGGATAGCCAAAATCTTCTGTAGGGTAAGTAATGATTTGGGTTTTCTTTTGATTCTTTTTCGGCTTTTGGAGGCCATAGCCGAATGGCTATATGGGACTAATATTTTGTTTTCTTTATGCATTCGGGATTTGAAGGGGATTCATTTGCTTAGATCTCTAAGTCGAGTTCAAGAAACACGAATTGTGTTACTTTCGGGATTTCAAGGTAAGGAGATCTATTGTTTTTAACGTGAAAAATTCGGGATTTGCTAACCCTTGGCCGAATGTAGGGGAGCCCAAATCTTCGTGTTCTTCCGGCTTTTGAGCAAGGTTTTAGACTAAGGGTTGTAGATCCAGATAGTAAGGATATTTACTAAGGGTGTAAAACTACGCGATATCAAGTGTGTAACACTTCCACACCATTTAGATTGCCTGTTAAAATTTGTTTACAAATCTGTTATATTTTGATAAATGCCGAAATCCCGGCATAACTGTTGAAACCCAAGGAGGGAAAAAGCGAATCACTAGGTTAGTGATCTCTGTCATTCCTAAGTGAATGTTCCTATTAAGATGACTTATGTGATAAGTATGCCAATTTCTGTGATTGCATGGGGTTGGGTTTGAAGAAAGGGGAAGTGTTCTGTTGTAGCGGCTTTTGCCGTGACCTATTGTAGCGGCTTTTGCCGTGACCTATTGTAGCGGCTTTTGCTGTGACCTGTTGTAGTGGCTTTTGCCATGACCTGTTGTAGTGGCTACGGCCATGATCTGATGATGAGCAGCATGACTGCCCTCGATGGTGTGTAGCGGTGTGGGTTGATTGTAGAAATCCCCAATGGTGTGACTGGCAGGTAAGGGTGGTGTGTAGCGGATGGAAACCTAGGATTTGGGTTGGGCTTGCATAATTTTTATTATATACTAATCTGTTATTCTGTTCTGTGGGGCTAAGGCCCAAATCTAATGGTGCATGAGGGTTGCACACTGAGTCTCGCGACTCAACCTATTATTTAACATTTTCAGGTAGCACCTAGTGCATCGGACCGGGCTGGAGTGGAGCACAAGGTGGCCATGCGAGAGAGTATTTGGATTCAGAAAAAGGCTTGTTATTATTCAGTTATTTTATTATTTTTTTATTAAGAGGATTTTAAGTTTCAATGTAATAAGGCCATGGGCCACTAGACTCATATTTATTTTGGGTTTCATGTTGGGTTTTTATTATTAGACTTTTAAATTTCATGTTAAAATTTAGCTAAGCCATGTAACAACTTAGTTTTTTTTTTCCTAATTCACCAAGGTATCATTTGAATTTACATTTTATACAGAATATTAAATTACTAAGTCTTTCCGGTTAAAATGATTAAACATGATACTCGTTTTCCAAAGTGTGACAATTTTATAAAATTCCTTAGTGACATACCAGATCCGGTAGTAGTGTATGGGCCGGGTTTGGGGTGTTACAACAGTCCACTATTTTTTACAAGCCCAAATGCTAATTACAGCAGACCCAATTAGTGGCCCAAATACAAACCCAAATAAACCAAACCAAAGACCCAAAATTTCGAGGCCCAAATGGCCCAATATCTTAATGTTTCCAGAAACCCTAAGGGTTTCTGGAATTTTCCAGCGTCGCATGCCTCAACAGCTAGCCAACCAGTGCCGCAAGCCACCCCGCGCCACGTCGCCACCGTACGGCCTCCGTACGCCACCCTCGTGCCCCCACGTTGTCTCGTACCTGCGCAAGAGAACAAAACAACAGCAAAGCAAAGAAAAAAATATTGTATTTTTATTTTTTTCTTATATTTTTATTTTCAGTTATAAAAATTGAAGCAAAAAAATTTGCAATTCTTCTTCACAATTACGCGCACAGAATACAGCAATACAAAAAATCAGAAACAGATATTCGAAAAAGGTTGCCTTTCTTCGATTTTATTTCTTTTCTTTGATTGTTCATTTTTTTATTTGAATCTATTTCAAGCACTTCTTTTTCTATTTCGATACATTAACAAAAAAGGGGAGGAGTTACCTTCGTGAGGTTCCGTCCGTATCTCCTCCGCCGCGATCGAAGTTCGGATATGGGCGTGGATCGAGGGCCGAGGCTTCAAGGCCGGTGCGATAGGGCCTCCTTTTGACCTGCGTGTACCACCAAGCCCCGTTTACAGTGACGCTCTGGTGGCCGGATGGAAGGGTCTTCCTTAGTTGCGGCTGGGGGCTGAATGAAAGGGGATTTAGGGTTCTGTTTTAGAGGGGCTTAGATAGGTTTTAATTTGTTTCAATTTGTTTTTAAATCTGTTAACGAAACGGTGCCGTTTAGGCTTACGGCAGTAGCCTTTAAACGACGCCGTATTAGTCTATACCCAACGACCTGACCCGAATGCGGCTAAGATCCGCGTGTTTTGATCCTCGGGGACATTTGCGTGTTTAGTCCTCCCTTTGCGTTTTGTTTTTCCAATAAAACCTATTAAATAGTTTCTTTATTTTCCTAATTGATCCCTATAATTTATGCGTTGTGTTGATTTGATCCTACTTGCACACTGTTTTTCAGCTACGGGAATATTTGTACTTTTAGTCCCTGTTTATTCGCATGTATCATGATTAGATCCTGTGTACCTAATATGATTCTGTTTTGCATTAATTAATTTTAACATATTTCAAATTATTTATGTACATGTTTATTATATATATTTTCTTGCATAAAAATGTTTATTTTAAATTCTTTTGCTGATTCAAAATTAGTATAATAGGGATATTTTTCAAATACAAATATTATATATATAAAATTCTATCAAAATTATTTTTATTTCACTGCCTTATTATCATTTTAATTTGTACGTACGTATTTCATCGTATTTCGTTTTAAATTATATTTTGCCTACTTTAAACATTATTTATTTATATAAATGTATATAGGTTTACATTCAAATTTTCCTTTAATATGTATATATTTTTTATTATATATATGCCTTTTTTAATTTATCTATATAAATTCATTTGCTCTTAAAATTGTTTATATATATACGTTTTACTTTAAAATTAGTGTAGAGATCATATTTTATTTATTTCACGCATTTTTAATATATGGCTGTCTATATACATTGTTGTGTATTTGTGCGTAAATCATTTCTATAATTATGTCCATTTGTATGATGTTGAGTTTACATGTTATTTTATGCTTAAATGCTATGCTTGTGTTACTCATTAGTGTTTTATGTCTCAAATTCTAAATGCGTTCGAGCCATTACTAAATGTTTCATATTATCACATGTATCAAATAAAATGTTTTGAGCCAATTTTAAAATTACGTATTTGAAAAGTTTTCAAGATAAGGCAATATTTGTGCTTTTGGAAAGTCGAAAAATTATGCCCTAACGTACTGGGTGTCAATTTTCCGTCCAACCAAATAGCCAAATACCCTTCTTAATTGCACGTTTTGAAGATCAAAGATGATCTCGGTGTCGAAGTATAATGTGTTATATCCTAACGTACTGGGTATGATATTTTTATTCCTTCGAAACGAGCTAATCTTGAGATTCAAATTCAACATATATTAACCTTCTTTAAAAAGAATTATATTTTATAGCCTATTGTTAATATGATACTTAATTTGTGTGTATTTCATGATTAATGTCTATGTATCTTATCATTGTATTACACGTTGAATTCTAATGTATCCTAGTCTCTACTAAATGTTCCATTTCATTTAAAATACATTTTGAGCTAAGTTTAAGATTGTGTATTTAAAAACTTTTTTTTTTCAAAATAAGGTAATATTTGTGTGTTTGGAAGGTCAGAAAATTATGCCCTAACGTACTGGGTGTCAATTTTCCGTCCAACCAAATAGCCAAATACCCTTCTTAATTGCATGTTTTGAAGATCAAAGATGATCTCGGTGTCGAGGTATAAACGTATTATATCCTAACGTACTAGGTATGATATTTTATTCCTTTGAGACGAGTTAATCTTGAGATTCAATTCAAGGATAACTAATCCTCTTTAAAAATTTATACCTTAAATATTTCCAAGTTTAAAATATAAGGACATTAATTAATCGATTTGGTACCCGTTTTGGGGCGTACGGGGGTGCTAACCCTTCCTCGTGCGTAACCGACTCCCGAACCCTTTTTGACATTTAATTTCATAAGCCAATAAAATTTTTACAAGGTGATCCAATCACACCTAAACAAAAAAAGGTTGGTGGCGACCCCACATCATATTTTTAAGTCGACCCCATTTTTTCAAACTTAAAATAAAAATTGGTTTCGACAGCTTGGTGACTCCACTGGGACTGTTTGAGAGTCAGGCCATATATTGATTAAATTTTGTCCTTGTGATTAAAGATTTGGAAAATCATTTTTAAAAAAAAATCGTGTTTCTTTCGATGTTTTTGAAAAATCATGTTTCTTTTAATGCATTTGCAGTAATGTCGAGTCTCATAAAATACTTTGGCATTACATTGCATGACCGTTGTTGTCACACCTTTAAGTGGGAGTGAGAAACTATGCCTTCGTGAGGTTTTCACCTCCGCATGGGCTAGTGGACTGCTTCCGGAATACATCTGTACCTATGTGCTTCGTGAGATTTTCATCTCCGCATGGCCATAGGAAAATGTATTCCCCTGAACCGAACTCAACCCATATGAGCCTATAAGGGGTGAAGATTGAGGAATCTGCCGGTTCAGGTACCCATTCTTTAGAACCAAGCCGCATATAGCAGCCCTAGGAGCTTACCCTAGATAGAGCCACGCCAAACCCTAGTAGTCACCCGGTCAGGTGTTTTATGTTGTTTATTTCTCTTGCACTAACGTGTTTTCTTTTGTTTTGATTGCATTGCATCGCATCATTATAGAAAAGAGGTGTTGATTAATATTCGATTGCTAAATAGAAGAGTTTGTCATAAGGAAATGGATTACTTGATAAAGTGGGTTATAATACGGTCGTTCGAATATAGTCCAAGTAAACAACGAGAGAAGGCTGATAGTCCGCAGAAGAATACAAGACTTTGCTCGAGGATTCAAACCGACAAAAACTATTTAAGAGTCGTCACGTCTCGACTTTCTTAAAGGAGCTAACGAGTATCGCGGAGGATAAGTGAGTGAAGAGTCGCAGCCTGGATCAAACAACAAGAAGCTAGAAGAGGCATCTATTGAGGAAGTTCACGGAACACGACCATGATATCCGGATACGAAGAAAAGGATTGATGCATTTACCTGGACTATGAGGACAAAGCCGCATATGTTATCCGTTTTATGTAAAGAAATCTGTTTTCTAGAAAAGTTCTTCTAATGGAATTGAATTCATAATCAACGCCTCTCTTTCTTTTTTGCATTCATTCCATGCATTTGCATTGCATTTCATGCATGTGCATTACATCATTTGCATTACGCTATTTTCATTACATTGCATCATTTGCATTAGTTTTTTACAAAATGACCCTGATTAGGTGAAATATTTTCAGTTAACCTAGAAGACATGGAACAAAGGTTAGAGAGATTAGAGCAAAGGCAAATGCTGATGCAAGAGCAGTTGGCCAAAATTCAACGGGATATGCGAGATCAAATGAATATGATGCGCCAGTTAACCTAATTACTAGTCGGAGGGCTTGAAAAAAGGAGTGGCCCAGTGGTCAGCAGTATGGATGATGGTGAAGACATCGATTATTCCCCGATAAGTATCCCGACTCAACCAGACAGGCATTCGCATGGGGTACCCGTCATTATTGGACCCCAATGTTAGACTGATACTTCGGCCCTGTTGAACTTCCTGATGGGTTCAGGTTTTAACCCGGAGGATGATCGAGCCAAACCGGTTGTGCTGACAGAAACAAAATAACAAGGAGAGTGGACTTTAAAAGCCCCGAAGAAAAAAGAAAATAAAACGAATAATACGAGTAAGTATAACAAGGGCAATTCGGAGCCGATTATAATAGGCCAGCCAAGGACGGTAACTACCAGCCAACAGGACTCCCCAAGGCAAAAACCCAATCCAAAACTGAACTCAGAGAAGCCCCAAGTCGCACCTATTCCAACGACGTATAGGGAGTTATACCAGAGCTTATTTGATATACATGTTGTAGCTCCTCATTACCTGAAACCAATGCAACCCCCATACCCTAAATGGTATGATTTGAATGCTCAATGTGAGTACCATGCCGGGATTACAGGACATTCAATAGAAAATTTCCTTGCTTTCAAGAAGCTGGTTGAAAGATTCATCAAAATAGGAGTTATAAGATTTGATGATCTCTCTGGTGCAAAAAATTCGTTACTCAACCATACTGTTAAAGGGATAACTATTGTGAGTAACATGCTGAATGGGGGCATGAGATCAGGAGTACATCAAGTTCAGGGCTCTAGTGCAAAACCTGATACTGGCGAATTTGAACATTAATGACGTATCTGAGGAGTGAACCAGGGAATAGACTTTTCCAAGCTTCTGCCTTTACGTACTTGGGATGTTTGGAACAATGGAACTGTGGAAGAGATCCTTGTATTTTTAGAGCTAATCTAGAGCAATATTCAAAACATGCTTGTTGCTTTAAGCCTAGAAGCAACAAGAATCTTTTGTGAAATAGGCTTGTGTCCAGAATTTTTATTTCAATAAAATGCATCCTCTTAAGTAAATATTTTTCTTTACATCTTATACTATACATTCTTTTGTGATTTAGAATATTCTTTCATTCTTTATTCATGACCATACCATATAAGTAATCATCCTTAGAATCATTTATTCTTTGGAATTAGCCTTTGTACCTACAATAGGTACCCAGATATCAATGACATGAGCGACGTTGTTACTGACTCCCTTTTTGAATGAAATATGGGTCTAAGGGATCTCAGGACTTTGAAGATGACAGAAATTGTAACCTATCTTCTGATTTGTTAAGGATGATAGAACTGGATGAAAAACAGATCCTACGTCGCGAGCCAAGGAAGGAGATAAAGATCAAAGCCTAGCTCAATGCATAAATAAAATTTCCTATATGTGGGGCATGGATGTTACCAAGCCAGCCTCATTAAAAGCTTCTGGCCAACATCGATTCATTTTCGTGGATGTCGGTTACCTCATTAAGATGGTAAAAGTCGCTTCATATGCCAATATTACAAAGTCGATAATCATCAGAACAAAAAAGAAAAAAAGAAAGAAAGAATACCGAAAAAATGGCGAAAAGATCATATTTAACCGCACAATGTCAAAAGTTTGCGGTCTATTCAAAGATCAAGTGCCACATCACAGTGCAGCAAAGGCAGCCAAAAAGAAAAACAAAAGATCAAAAAAAAAAGACCGAGACTTGTAAAGATTGGCATAAAGAAGTTACTATTTACCCTCTATGGCCAGGACTGTCACCGGGGCAACACATTTCTCATTGGTTTCGCCCATTGAAGTCGAAATTCCTTTGTTCCGAGTTTTATCAAAACTGAAGTTGGATGAGGCAGAATGGATCCAATCCCGAGGTGATCAATCAAATTTGTGAGCTATCCATTACAGTCAGATGATGCGGGTTTACGACAAAGAAGTTCATCCTAGAAAATTCTCAAAGGGGGACCTGATATTGAAAAAGATCCTTCATATACAAAAGTATTTTAGAGAAAAAGGGAGGCCGAACCAGAAAAAAAACTTTATCTAGTGAAAAAAGTCTGTTCTAGAAACATTGACCAAAATGGATGGCAGGGATATGCCCAATCCGGTGAATTCAGTCAAGAAGTATTTCACTTAAAAAGGATAAGCCAAGGTAAAAACCTACAAAGGGCACCTCAAAAAAAAAAACTTCAATCAAAAAAAAAAAGAAGAAAGAAGAAGGAGAGGCCAAGGCGAAAACCCGCAAAGGGCGCTTTGAGACCAAAGGGGATTTGAGTTGAAAACCCGAAAAGGGCGGCTCAAATTTTGACCAGAACTGGGGCATACAGTAGTCTTTCCACGCTTGAATTAATAATGAGGAAGTATGTTACGTCTTGGGGATCGACAAAGTACTCCAGATCCCCTAAACACATATTGAGCTTAAAATGATCCTCAAGAAGTCTGAACAGAGAAGCTCAGGCTGCGATATCTGGGGCACCTAGTTTCCATCTTACCCATTCTGAATTTGCTATTCTTTAATTATTTTATTCATTTCAAAATACACTACCAATAAATTTCCTTTGATTGCATTTGCTAGCTTTGCTTAACTTATTTGTTTCGAGCTATGCTCCTAATTAATTTCCTTCTTGTCCATTGTTATGATCTTTTTTCAGGCATTTTGCATTGAAATAACGATTAGTGGACTAATAATATTTTCCTAAAATGAGTTTCGCATATTACTCTAGAAGCTTCTGAATAATACAAGAACTTGAAATAGGACTATTGTTTAAAACTCATCAAGTTTAAGGAATAGTCTAAACTGAGACTATCTCTTCGGATTTTTGTCAAAAATGGTGGTTGAACAAATGACAAGATATTGCGTCAGTGATACAATCTTGACGAAAAATGGGCAATGTTAACCCAAGTGTAAAAGGAAAATCATTCGCAAGAAAAAATGATATTCTGCATCCATGCAAATATCATGTAACAACCCAAACCCGGCCCAAACACTACGACCGAATTTGATTTGTTACCGAGTAAAACCTTGTGAACACCATTTCGAAAAACATTTAATTCTCATTGAAAACCCCTCGTTTTCGGTTGTCTTGTCAAAGCTACCCTTAGATTTGATTTGAAATTTTAATTAAGTCCGTTTGTTATACCAGTTTCATGTGTGCCCGATGGCACGAATAAACCTTTTCGTGTTAACAAAAAAAAAACATGTGATTTAATTCAATTTAATAGTATAGTCTTGAATAAATATCCAACATATAAAAAAACAAATAAAGATTATGGAGGCCTTATTACAACCCAAAATAAAATTAAACAAATTAAAGTTCTATAAGTTTAAATCCACTTTGCATGGCCACCTCGAGTCCAACTGGCTCCTCCACCGCCATCTACGAGTCACACGAAAAATGTTAAAGGAGAAGGTGAGTCACCAAGACTCAGATGTAACCCTTCCCCGGTTAATACAACGTTTCATACACAACATATAATGATTAATTATGCAGAGTATCGTGTACCCAACCTAGCCAACCAAACACCTTTGTCTACCCCATGTGGTACCAAACCACCGGTGACCGTAGTCACGATGTGTTACCAAAACACCGGTGGTGCCAAACCTTTGGTGACATATAGTCACAATGTGCTACCAAAGCACCGTGTCCGTAGACACAAATCGGGTGATGGGGCCAACCCATCGTGTGATACCAAATCACCGCGCACGATCCCATATCTCAAGTGGGGCCAACCCACGGTGGTGTTAACCACGAGGACAAGTCGCTATGAGGTACCAAACCTCTGGAGGTACCAAACCTCCGTGACATATAGTCACAAGATGTGCTACCAAAGCACCGGTGCTCGTCAAAGACGATATCACCGCTCTCCTCTCATCAACCCATATCAAGCGATTAACAACAAGACATACATATATCACATGTATCAAATAATCCATGCTTCCCAAAAGCATTATTATCAATCTCATACAAATAGAGACTTACGGGATCCTTGCTTGTACCATTAAGGCACTAATGCCATATCTACATAAAGCGATTTACACATAACATACACTTAATACACTTTATTAACTATTATTCGTGTGTATGTACACACCTGTCACCACTGAATCGTCTAAATCCCGAAAAGAGATGTCGGCCACACTTAATGTCCTTGCCCCTATATTCGGCCATTCATAAGGGTTAGTATCCTAGGCCATTCGGCCAACCAAAATATTAGGAGGGGTTCCTTATGAACCCGAAATCTTACCTGAATATCTTGAGTACTAGCTCTTTACTTCACCACCCTATAATCGGCACTTAACCAAGTTAGTAGCCTTCGGCTTAAATGGATATCAAAAATAAGGAAAATCGATCTCACCACCTTAACAAACCGGTCACCAAAGGTTATAGCTTGGGTTGATTGCTTCCCGAATCCGAAGTACCTATAGAAAGAATCGCTTATCACCACCGTTTAGAAACCCTATTATCCATTATTGAAATCGGCACCTACCCCCTTAATGGGAATCGGCAAGAGACTAAAAGAGAGGACTGGAATTTCGGCTAGTGTCCCTTACCTTCTTAAACCGATTGGAAGAAGAATCCCAGAGAGACTTGGGTCACCCTTAGTATTCGGCCAAGACCATAGAGTAGAGGAAGAGAGTTTTCGGTACACCACTAGAGCATATTCGGCCAAGGGGGAAAGAAAATAATAGGGAGAAAGGTGGTAGAAGATTCGGCTTGAGAGCTTGAGAGAATGGTGAAAACATAAAAAGCAAAAGAGGGCTAGGGAATTCGGCTAATAGGAAAAGAAGTAAAAGAAAACTTGGGCACTCTTCCCCCCTATACTCAGTCTCCTAGCCGTCCACTCCTCTTCAACAAGGAGTCCCACATTCGGCCATCACCTAGTTTTTCTCTAGGCCACCCACTTGATTTAATTCAAACACTTTTGAATTAGTAAAAAAAAATAATCTCCTAGTAATCCTCATTTATCTCCCATTATCCTTGAGATTAAACAATTAAAAATCTAATTTCTATGCTCATATTATCTCTTATTAATACTATTTAATAAAAGAGTTTGAAGGGAGAAAACTCTCCCCCTTGTGCCGTCCAAATAAAAACAAAAAGGGGGATTTCCGTGACTCGAACACAAGCTCTCCCTTGCTCCTTGGTGGCGTCACATGTAGCTCTTAAGTGGGCTTTTTTGCCACTTTACCAAGGGCTTTTAGTGTTAAATTACCCACATTTATTCTTATAACACCACTTACCAAGGCTCCTTCTTTTAAAATAAAAAAAACGAAATTTCCTACCAAATCGAGCCAACACAAGCCTTAAATTGACCATTATTATTCCATAAATAATGACACAGCAGTTCATACATAAGAAAAATAATTTATTTCCAAATAGCCCCATTTTTGGGATGTTACGATTCTACCCCCTTAGAACAAATTTAGTCCTCGAAATTCCTTGATCAAAAGAGATGAGGGTATTGCTCGCCGCATCACCTCCTCGGGCTCCCACGTAGCTTCTTCCACTCCGTGGTTCCGCCATAACACTTTTACTAAAGGCACTGCCTTCCTACGTAGAACTTTCACATCTCGATCTACAATCGAACCGGTTCTTCCTCAAAAGATAAATCCGTGTTCACCTCAATCTCTCGCATCGCGGCACAACGTGCGAAGGATCTCGACCGATACCGTCTCAAAGATTGATACATGGAATACGTCATGAATCGACTCGATTCACGGCGACTCTAGCCGATAAGCCACCTGGTCCTACTCGCTTCACAACAAGTATATGGGCCAATGAACCTTGGGCTCAGCTTCCCTTTTCGCCCAAATCTCAATACCTTTTTCCAAGGCGACACTTTCAGAAAGACCTTGTCCCCCACAACATACTCCACTTCCTTGCGTTTGAGATCGGCATAAGACTTTTGCCTATCCGAAGCTTCCTTGAGACGAGTCCAAATCACCTTGACTTTGTCTTCCGTCTCGGTTACCAGTTCTGGACCCAGAACTTGTCTTTCTCCCAACTCCGTCCAGCATGTAGGAGTACGACACTTTCGTCCATATAGGGCCTCGTATGGAGCCATTTGAATACTCGCTTGATAACTATTGTTATAAGCGAATTCCGCTAATGGTAGGTACTCCTCCCAATTACCACTAAAATCCAAGACACAGCCTCTTAACATATCTTCCAAAATCAGATCACCCTTTCCGACTATCCGTCGATCGTGGATGGAAAGCCGCATCGAAATCTAACCGTGTACCCAAAGCTTGATGCAACGCTTTCCAAAACCTTGACGTGAATCGGGATCCCTATCCGAGATAATCGACATCGCACGCCATGCAACCTCACTATTTCACCCACATACTGCCTTTGCTAGCTTTTGGAGTGAGTAATCCATTCTCACCGGCATGAAGTGAGCCGATTTAGTCAAAGCGATCCACAATTACCCAAATCGCATCCTTCTTGGTGGGCGTAAGGGGTAGCCCACTAACAAAATCCATGGTGATCCTCTCCCATTTCCATTGAGGATCTTTATCGGTTGAAGTAGTCCCGATGGTGACCGATGTTCAGCCTTAACCCTGCCGACACGCCAAACACTTCCCCTACGAACTCCGTTATCTCACGCTTCAACCCCGCCACCGTAATCAAGCTGCAAATCTCCATACATCTTGCTTCCCTGGGATGCATAGCGTATGGATGCTATGTGCATCTTGGAGAATTTTCCGCCTTAATTCTGGTTCCTTTGGCATACATACTCGTCCTTGAAAACAAAGCGCTCCTTCACTAGACAGATCTGTATTCTTCCAAACCACCGTCTTGAACTTGTACCCTCTTAGAGCTCAAGCCTTCATCCACTAACCGCTTTTCTTTAATCTCCTCAATCCAAGTCGGCTTTACTTGAAGTTCCGCCAAAAGACTCCCATCATCATACGCACTTAACCGAGCGAACATTGCTCTTAAGTCCGTCACCACCTTCCAGGCTCAATGCGTCGGCTACTACATTAGCCTTACTCGGATGGTACTCGATTGAACAATCATAGTCCTTTAGTAGTTCAATCCACCGACGCTGCTTTTTGATTCAGATCCTTCCGAGTCGAAGATACCTCAAGCTTTTGTGATCCGTGTAGACCATCGACTTCTCTCCATACGGGTAATGTCTCCATATCTTTGAGCTTAAGACGACCGCCGCTAACTCTAAGTCGTGAGTTGGGTAGTTAACCTCATGCGATCTTAATTGACGGGATGCATAGGCTACTACCTTCCCATCTCGCATCAACACACATCCCAAGCCGGTGTGAGATGCATCACAATAAATCGTGAATAACTTTCCGCTTCAGTCGCACTCAAAACCGAGCTTCAGTCAAAATCTTTCTTAACTTATCAAAGCTTTCTTGCGCTTCTCCGTCCATACAAATGGGACACCTTTCCTTAGCAACTTAGTTAAAGGCGCTGCTATTAGAGAGAATCCTTCCACGAATCTCCGATAGTACCTGCTAAACCAGTAAAACTTCGTATTTCAAACCACCGCCCTAGGTGGTTTCCACTCCAATACTGACTTCAATCTTGAGGGTCTACCCTAATTCCTTGGTGACACTACATGACCTAAGAAAGCCACCTCCTAAGCCAAAATTCACACTTACCGAATTTGGCATATAATCGCTTCCCCTCAATACTTGCAGAACTATCCGTAGATGCTTGTCATGCTCCTCTTCTGTCTTTGAATAAACCAATATGTCGTCTATAAACACCACGATTTAATCGGTCCAAGTATCACTGGAATACTCTATTCATCAGTCCATGAATGCCGCCGCGCATTAGTCAACCCAAATGGCATCACCAAGAACTCGAAATGCCCATACCGAGTTTGGAATGCCGTTTTGTGAACATCACCTCCTTCACCCTTAATTGGTGATAAACGACCTAAGGTCTATCTTCAAAACACCGAGGCACCCTTCAGCTTGATCAAACAAGTCGCCAATCCGAGGCAACGGATACTTGTTCTTGATCGTTAACTTATTTAATCGACGGTAGTCGATGCACATCCGCATAGAACCGCTCCTTCTTCTTGACAAACAACACAGCGCTCCCCACGGAGATATACTTGGTCGTATAAACCCTCTATTCAAGAGCTCCCGAATTTGAGCCTTTAGCTCCACCAATTCCTTTGGTGCCATTCGGTATGGTGCTATGGACACAGTGCCGCCGGGTAGCAAGTCTATACCGACTCGACTTCTCGATCCGGAGGCAAACCCGGAAGTTCTTCCGGGAACACATCAACAAATTCCCCAACCGTTCGGACCTTTTTAATTACTAACCCTTGGCTTCCAAAGCACGTGATTTGAACCAAATACGCCTCACAACCCTTCTTGACCATCTTTTCAGCCTTCAAGCGGTCACTACGTTGGACGAGATAATTCCTTCTATCTCCTATCATAACCACTTCATCACCTTCATCGTCTTAAGGACCATGCGCTTAGTCGCGCAATCCAAACTCGCTTGGTACTTAACCAACCAATCCATACCAAGGATCAAATCGAACTCCCCAAACGGTAGTTCCATTAGATCACCACTACAAATACTACCCCTTGGAGTTCTAGGGTACGCCTCTATAAAGTTTATCTCACGACACGGAGTGACCTAAGGGCTAACTACGGTCATCTCCTAGAAGCGGTTTGAGTTTAGGTCCATTGTTCCTACCACACAACTAGCAATGTACGAGTGTGTCGAGCCCACATCAATCAATGCAACATAAGGAAAACCTAAAATTAGAAACGTACCGGTTATGACATCCGGTGCGTCACCTTCTTCGCGACACCTTGCTGCGTAAACTAAGCCAGCCGCCTAGCCTCTGTGTTGCCCGCACCTCGCGCCTTGAGTTCCACGACCTCGGTTAGGACCGTTGTTTCTCTACCATTACCACGACCCTCCGTGGTCCTACATTTCTATCCTGAGCACGGTTCTGTCCTTCTCGCTGCTTCTTAGCTAGTTTCTGGGGACAATCTCTGACGCGATGCTCCAAAGACCCACACTCGAAACATCCTTTATCACCGGTCCAACATCCTCCCCAATGGGTCTTTCCACGGCGATTGCACCGAGTCGGCCTCGATTAGCGATCGTGGGCCTTGTCGCTCGATTGGGCCCACTTGGCCTAGCCTTTTTCTCGAGCACTTCCGCTTGACCCGGTGACCCAAAACTTCTCTTCCGATTGTTCTTACTATAGTTACGCCTCACACGGCCTCCTTGATTCCCTCGGCTACCTTAGCCTTCTCCACTAGAGATGAGAACTCACGAACTGCATGGGCAATTAGTAACCTCAAATCATCTCTGAGTCCGTCCTCAAAGCGGACACACACGCTCATGTTCGAGAGCCACAATGCCTCTCGCATATCTACTCCTTAAAAATTCCGCCTCATATTCGACACGGACTTAGTTCCTTGAACTAATCCCGAAAAAGCCTCTCAGCGTCGGTGTAGCTAATGCCCACATACTTTTCTCGATAGGCGGTTCGAAATACTCCCAAGTCAAATCATCTGCTGTAGCCCCATCTCGAACCGTAAGCCACCACCGATACACTTCATCCTTTAGAAGCGACACGCGCCTTTCGACTTCTCTTCTTCCGGTCAGTCAAGGTCATCCATGATTCTTTCGATTGACTCTAGCCAATATTCCACAGACTGGGTGCCACTCGACACACCTCGGAATACCTCCGCTCCGTTAGATCGGAGTCGCCTGGGACGATTTCCGAGCTCCAACACTTCCACCAGCCCCACCACCATCTCCAAGACTCGCAACACGGCTATGCGACCGACTCGCCACCGTGCGCGCGGCTCCCGGCCTCACTCTAAAAGTAGGAGGTGGTGGTGGCGATGGTACCTCATTCTCCGAACCTTGTCCCGACTGACGGGTTCGACATAATCGTCATCCTACCCCTACCACGCCCACGGCGCCCACGTCCTCTAGAACTCATTCTATCTACCGCGCTTTTAATCGATTAAGAAAAATTTTATGCGTTAGCATTTGTTTCACTTTATTACTCGCGAAGAAGTTTTATGGATGAGGTTTAATCAGAGATTCTTTCGAGCAAACAATGTTTCAGTTTCCTATCCTAGTTCACACAAAGAAGTCCATGCATCCATTCCTTAATACTTTCCATACCTATTCACTCATCGGACATTTCGCCCACTTCTAACCTGGGGTATTTTTCGTCTTTTTCCTCTGAGGATATTTTCGTAATTTTCCGAACCAAGATATTTTGCTGATGATTTCCAAGGCTAAGTTATTGAATATTTTATAAAATAGTTGAAACTTTTGGGCAAAACTGTCGAATCAATATTTTATGGGTCAGGGGCATTTTGGTAATTTTACTCCTAAGGGTATTTCTGTAATTTTCCACAAGTCAAGTTTTCCGAGAAAAACATTGTATACCTAGTGTTCTAGGGTTTAAGAGGGTTATTGGATAAGTTTTGAAAACATTAGGGCTTGTTGTCTCGTTCTATTTTGAAAAACAAGGCTTAATTCCCTTTTGGGTTTTAATCATTGTTTTTAGCCTATGACCGAGCCTTCCCGGTCGTGGTGAACCAAAGCTACGCACAGTGCGTAATTCAAGTGAAGAGGAGGTGGGTCACGCGGACCGCTTAAATACCAAGCTCTCACCAACCTTTCTAGACATGCGCACGTGAGGTTACCACACCACCGAGCCCTCCGAGTTAGGGTGAACTGGTTACGCACTGTAGGATACTGCGAAGAGGAGGTGAGTCACGAGGACCGCTTAAATACCAAGCTCTTCCGGATCCAATCCTAGACATGCGCATGGGGGTTACCACACCCTAGCTCATTGACTAAGTCATAGGTTGGTTTAGTTCCTTAAGTCTTATGCTTCGTTGTGTTTGAGTAATCTAACCCTAGGGTCCAAGTCCTATAAGTCTATCTACGTTCCATGCTTCCTACCCTTCTACGTAATATATTTCACAAAAAGGTTTAGATGTACTTACAGGCGGATCGGGTGCAGGAGACTCGGGCCATGTTTTGTTCAAAAACCGTAAATCATTCAAAAGGCCTTTTAAAACATTTTTGGGCCTTGGGGCCCCACAGTGAGCTTTGAACTTGGCTCGATACCAGTCTCAGAATAACCCAAACCGGCCCAAACACTACGACCGAATTTGATTTGTTACCGAGTAAAACCTTGTGAACACCATTTCGAAAAACATTTAATTCTCATTGAAAACCCCTCGTTTTCGGTTGTCTTGTCAAAGCTACCCTTAGATTTGATTTGAAATTTTAATTAAGTCCGTTTGTTATACCAGTTTCATGTGTGCCCGATGGCACGAATAAACCTTTTCGTGTTAACAAAAAAAACATGTGATTTAATTCAATTTAATAGTATAGTCTTGAATAAATATCCAACATATAAAAAAAACAAATAAAGATTATGGAGGCCTTATTACAACCCAAAATAAAATTAAACAAATTAAAGTTCTATAAGTTTAAATCCACTTCGCATGGCCACCTCGAGTCCAACCTGGCTCCTCCACCGCCATCTACGAGTCACCTGAAAAATGTTAAAGGAGAAGGTGAGTCACCAAGACTCGAGATGTAACCCTTCCCCGGTTAATACAACGTTTCATACACAACATATAATGCTTAATTATGCAGAGTATCGTGTACCCAACCTAGCCAACCAAACACCTTTGTCTACCCCATGTGGTACCAAAACCACTGGTGACCGTAGTCACGATGTGTTACCAAAACACTGGTGGTGCCAAACCACTGGTGACATATAGTCACAATGTGCTACCAAAGCACGGTGTCCAGTAGACACAAATCGGGTGATGGGGCCAACCCATCGTGTGATACCAAATCACCGCGCACGATCCCATATCTCAAGTGGGGCCAACCCACGGTGGTGTTAACCACGGGGACAAGTCGCTATGAGGTACCAAACCTCTGGAGGTACCAAACCTCCGTGACATATAGTCACAAGCAGTGCTACCAAAGCACCGGTGCTCGTCAAGACGATATCACCGCCCCTCCTCTCATCAACCCATATCAAGCGATTAACAACAAAGACATACATATATCACATGTATCAAATAATCCATGCTTCCCAAAAGCATTATTATCAATCTCATACAAATAGAGACTTACCGGGATCCTTGCTTGTACCATTAAGGCACTAATGCCATATCTACATAAAGCAGATTTACACATAACATACACTTAATACACTTTATTAACTATTATTCGTGTGTATGTACACACCTGTCACCACTGAATCGTCTAAATCCCGAAAAGAGATGTCGGCCACACTTAATGTCCTTGCCCTATATTCGGCCATTCATAAGGGTTAGTATCCTAGGCCATTCGGCCAACCAAAATATTAGGAGGGGTTCCTTATGAACCCGAAATCTTACCTGAATATCTTGAGTACTAGCTCTTTACTTCACCACCCTATAATCGGCACTTAACCAAGTTAGTAGCCTTCGGCTTAAATGGATATCAAAAATAAGGAAAATCGATCTCACCACCTTAACAAACCGGTCACCAAAGGTTATAGCTTGGGTTGATTGCTTCCCGAATCCGAAGTACCTATAGAAAGAATCGCTTATCACCACCGTTTAGAAACCCTATTATCCATTATTGAAATCGGCACCTACCCCCCTTAATGGGAATCGGCAAGAGACTAAAAGAGGACTCGAATTTTGGCTAGTGTCCCTTACCTTCTTAAACCGATTGGAAGAAGAATCCCGAGAGAGACTTGGGTCACCCTTAGTATTCGGCCAAGACCATAGAGTAGAGGAAGAGAGAGTTTTGGTACACCACTAGAGCATATTCGGCCAAGGGGGAAAGAAAATAATAGGGGAGAAAGGTGGTAGAAGATTCGGCTTGAGAGCTTGAGAGAATGGTGAAAACATAAAAGCAAAAGAGGGCTAGGAATTCGGCTAATAGGAAAAGAAGTAAAAGAAAACTTGGGCACTCTTCCCCTATACTCGGCCTCCTAGCCGTCCACTCCTCTTCAACAAGGAGTCCCACATTCGGCCATCACCTAGTTTTTCTCTAGGCCACCCACTTGATTTAATTCAAACACTTTTGAATTAGTAAAAAAATAATCTCCTAGTAATCCTCATTTATCTCCCATTATCCTTGAGATTAAACAATTAAAAATCTAATTTCTATGCTCATATTATCTCTTATTAATACTATTTAATAAAAGAGTTTGAAGGGAGAAAACTCTCCCCCTTGTGCCGCCCAAATAAAAACAAAAGGGGATTTCCGTGACTCGAACACAAGCTCTCCCTTGCTCCTTGGTGGCGTCACATGTAGCTCTTAAGTGGGCTTCTTTTGCCACTTTACCAAGGCTTTTTAGTGTTAAATTACCCACATTTATTCTTATAACACCACTTACCAAGGCTCCCTTCTTTTAAAATAAAAAAAACGAAATTTCCTACCAAATCGAGCCAACACAAGCCTTAAATTGACCATTATTATTCCATAAATAATGACACAGCAGTTCATACATAAGAAAAATAATTTATTTCCAAATAGCCCCATTTTTGGGATGTTACATATCATGCATACACATTTGGTTAGGTCACCTGGGGAGCGATCAGTTGATTGAACAAGTTACAGTCCTCTACCCCTGAGTTGTGGTGGTATGGATGGAAAATGATATAAGTCCTGTACCTTTGAATAGCAATAGGATGGATTGAAGAAGAAACAAATCCTACGTTTTGGAGTCGCAGTGGGATGGATGGGAAAAGATTCAGATCCTATACCCCTAAGTCACAATGAGATGATCCCTGAAGTCACAGTGGGGCAAATTTGTTGGGCAAGATATAATCATTTTCTCGGGTTTTCTGTTGAAAATACCAGCCGAACAAGATGGCAGCATAATACATCAGCGATAAAGCCTTAATAAACAATGAGCGATTACACCTTAAACTTTTAAAAAGGGATCATTCTTATGAAATTCTGCATTCATGCAAAACACATTTAGTTAGGAGCATTTGATTCATCCCGATCATTGCATCCTAATCATTGTAAGAAATCATTCTCATGACATTCTGCATTCATACAAATGTCATCCATAAGACACATCTATTTAGGGGCATTTGATTCATTCCGATCATTGCATCCTAATCTTTGTAAAAAGACCATTCTCATGACATTCTGCGTTCATGCAAATGTTGTCCATAATACATTTAGTTAGGAGCATTAGGTTCATTCTGATCATTGCATCCTAACCATTTTGCATAAACATAAACACAAAACTGATCTTACAGGACAGGTCCCCTAGAGGACGTTGTCGCAACATCGGTGAATTCGAAGATCTTGTCTCCCTGAGTTTGCAGTGGAGCAGATTGAAGATAGCAGATCTAGCAATCCTGAAGTTTCAGGAGTAGATCGAAGACATCAGATCTTATCTCCCTGAGTTTGCAGTGGAGCAGATTGAAGATAGCGATCCGCAATCCACGAAGTTGCAGGGCGATCGAAGACATCAGATCTTGTCTCCCTGAGTTTGCAGTGGAGCAGATTGAATATAGCAGATCTGGCATTCCTGAAGTGGCAGGAGCAGATCGAAGCAATACAAGTCTTATTTCCTCGAAGTTCCAGTGGAGTAGGTGGAGGCTACCAATCCCTTCTCCCTGAGGTTATTGAGGATCAACCTTTATTTCTAAGAAGTTTCAGTGAGAAGATCGAAACTACAAATCTCTTCTCTCTAGATTCTTATCACCTCGAAGTCCCAGTGGAGCAGGTCAAAGCTACAAATCCCTCCTCCCTGAGTGTATTGAGGATCAACCTTCATTTTCGAGAAGTTTCAGTAGGAAGATCGAAGCTACGAATCTCTTCTCCCTAAATTTTTATCTCCTCGAAGTTCCAGTGGAGTAGATGGAAACTACGAATCTCTTCTTCTTGAGTTTACAACAAGGACCAATCCGTATTTCTTTGAAGTTTCAGCAGAGAAGATGGAAACTACGAATCTCTTCTCTCTGAATTTCTATCTCCTCGAAGTTCTAGTGGAGTAGGTTGAGGCTACAAATCCATCCTCCTTGAGTTTATAATGAGTATCAGTCTGTATTTCTTTGAAGTTTCAGCAGAGAAGGTTGAGGGTATGAATCTCTTCTCCCTGCATTCCTATCTCCTCGAAGTTCCAGTGGAGTAGGTTGAGGCTACAAATCCCTCCTTCCTGAGTTTACAACGAGGATCAATCCTTATTTCTTTGGAGTTTCAGTAGAGAAGATTGAGGTTACGAATCTCTTCTCTTGGAATCTTATCTCCTCGAAGTCCCAACGGAGTAGGTTGAAGCTACAAATCCCTCTTCCCTGAGATTACATTGAGGATCCATCCTTATTTCCTTGAAGTTTCAGCAGAGAAGATTGAGGTTACAAATCTCTTCTCTCTGAAATTCTACTGAAGCAAGTTGAGACATCATTTCCCAAACCCTGGAAGATGCAGTGAGGCTACTTGAAGAAAAGAAGTGCCAAGAAGTCAAGATCTTATGAGACCAGGAAAATTTGGCCCTCTTTAAAGTCTTTGCTTCATTTCCGTTACACAAAAATGAGCAAAGAGGGGCAGCTGTAAGAGCCCAAATTTGCCCGGGCCTATTAGTCGACCAGAATAAGACCAAAACAAACAAAAAGACAAACAGAATTAAAAAAACCAAAAAAAATATATAAATAAACAAAGTCCAATAACAGTCCACTGTTTTTTACAAGCCCAAATGCTAATTACAGCAGACCCAATTAGTGGCCCAAATATAAACCCAAATAAACCAAACTAAAGACCCAAAATTTCGAGGCCCAAATGGCCCAATATCTTAATGTTTCTAGAAACCCTAAGGGTTTTTGGAATTTTCCAGCGCTGCATGCCTCAACAGCTAACCAAACAGCGCCGCAAGCCACCCCGTGCCACGTCGCCACTGTACGGCCTCCGTACGCCACCCTCGTGCCTCCACGTCGTCTCGTACCTACGCAAGAGAACAAAACAACAGCAAAGCAAAGAAAAAAATATTGTATTTTTATTTTTTTCTTTATTTTTCTTTTCGGTTATAAAAATCGAAGCAAAAAAAATTGTAATTCTTCTTCACGATTACGCGCACAAAATACAGCAATACAAAAAATCAGAAACAGATATTCAAAAAAGGTTGCCTTTCTTTGATTTTATTTCTTTTCTTTGATTGTTCATTTTTTTATTTGAATCTATTTCAAGCACTTCTTTTTCTATTTCGATACATTAACAAAAAAGGGGAGGAGTTACCTTCGTGAGGTTCCGTCCGTGTTTCCTCCGCCGCGATCGGAGTTTGGATATGGGTGTGGACCGAGGGGCGAGGCTTCAAGGCCGGTGCGAAATGGCCTCCTTTTGACTTGCGTGTACCACCAAGCGCCGTTTACAGTGACGCTCTGGTGGTCAGATGGAAGGGTCTTCCTTAGTTGCGGTGAAATTTGAATGAAAGGGGATTTAGGGTTCTGTTTTAGAGGGGCTTAGATAGGTTTTAATTTGTTTCAATTTGTTTTTAAATCTGTTAACGAAACGGCGCCGTTTAGGCTTATGGCAGTAGCCTTTAAACGACGCCGTATTAGTCTATACCCAACGACCTGACCCGAATGCGGCTAAGATCCGCGTGTTTTGATCCTCGGGGACATTTGCGTGTTTAGTCCTCCCTTTGCGTTTTGTTTTTCCAATAAAACCTGTTAAATAGTTTCTTTATTTTTCTAATTGATCCCTATAATTTATGCGTTGTGTTGATTTGATCCTACTTGCACACTGCTTCGTTTTTTCACTACGGGAATATTTGTACTTTTAGTCCTGTTTATTCGCATGTATCATGATTAGATCTGTGTACCTAATATGATTCTACATTTTGCATTAACTAATTTTAACATATTTCAAATTATTTATGTACATGTTTATTATATATATTTTCTTGCATAAAAATGTTTATTTTAAATTCTTTTGCTGATTCAAAATTAGTATAATAGGGGTATTTTTCATATACAAATATTTTATATATAAAATTCTATCAAAATTATTTTTATTTCACTGCCTTATTATCATTTTAATTTGTACGTACATATTTCATCGTATTTCGTTTTAAATTATATTTTGCCTACTTTAAACATTATTTATTTATATAAATGTATATATGTTTACATTCAAATTTTCCTTTAATATGTATATATATTTTTATTATATATATGCCTTTTTTAATTTATCTATATAAATTCATTTGCTCTTAAAATTGTTTATATATATACGTTTTACTTTAAAATTAGTGTAGAGATCATATTTTATTTATTTCACGCATTTTTAATATATGGCTGTCTATATACGTTGTTGTGTATTTGTGCGTAAATCATTTCTATAATTATGTCCATTTGTATGATGTTGAGTTTACATGTTATTTTATGCTTAAATGCTATGCTTGTGTTACTCATTAGTGTTTTATGTCTCAAATTCTAAATGCGTTCGAGCCATTACTAAATGTCTCATATTATCACATGTATCAAATAAAATGTTTTGAGCCAATTTTAAAATTACGTATTTGAAAAGTTTTCAAGATAAGGCAATATTTGTGCTTTTGGAAAGTCGGAAAATTATGCCCTAACGTACTGGGTGTCAATTTTCCGTCCAACCAAATAGCCAAATACCCTTCTTAATTGCACGTTTTGAAGATCAAAGATGATCTCGGTGTCAAAGTATAATGTGTTATATCCTAACGTACTGGGTATGATATTTTTATTTCTTCGAAACGAGCTAATCTTGAGATTCAAATTCAACATATATTAACCTTCTTTAAAAAGAATTATATTTTATAGCCTATTGTTAATATGATACTTAATTTGTGTGCATTTCATGATTAATGTCTATGTATCTTATCATTGTATTACACGTTGAATTCTAATGTATCCTAGTCTCTACTAAATGTTCCATTTCATTTAAAATACATTTTGAGCTAAGTTTAAGATTGTGTATTTAAATTTTTTTTTTCAAAATAAGGTAATATTTGTGTGTTTGGAAGGTCAGAAAATTATGCCCTAACGTACTGGGTGTCAATTTTTCATCCAACCAAATAGCCAAATACCCTTAATTGCATGTTTTGAAGATCAAAGATGATCTCGGTGTCGAGGTATAAACGTATTATATCCTAACGTACTGGGTATGATATTTTATTCCTTTGAGACGAGTTAATCTTGAGATTCAATTCAAGGATAACTAATCCTCTTTAAAAATTTATACCTTAAATATTTCCAAGTTTAAAATATAAGGACATTAATTAATCGATTTGGTACCCGTTTTGGGGCGTACGGGGGTGCTAACCCTTCCTCGTGCGTAACCGACTCCCGAACCCTTTTTGTCATTTAATTTCGTAAGCCAATAAAATTTTTACAAGGTGATCCAATCACACCTAAACAAAAAAAGGTTGGTGGCGACCCCACATCATATTTTTAAGTCGACCCCATTTTTTCAAACTTAAAATAAAAAATAGTTTCGACATACGTAAATGAAATTATAAGATGATGATGGTTGTTGTTAGATAAATATATGTGATATGTTAACTTTTAACATAAAAAGTTTAAGTTTATGCAAAAGTGAATACAAATAGGCAAAAATTTAAGTTGAATTGGCATGATGTAGAAATTGGTTTGATTGATGACTTATTGAATTGTTTGATAATATGAATAGAGTATCAATGAGGGTACTTTGATTAGGTCCTTAGATTGATGAAATTGGCATGTATTAGAGGTATTTGAATGTGTTTTGGATTGGTTGAACAATTGGATTTTGAGTTGCTTGTTGTTCAAGATTTGCAGGGTTGGTAAACTTGATATTTAAGGCTCATTTTGAGTCCACACGGCTTGGCACACGGGCGTGTGACCAGACCGTGTGAGACACATGACTTACACATGGGCGTGTGGTTAGGCTGTGTGTCCCCTGCATCTTAAAAATTTTAAAACAGAATGCTCAGGTATTACCACACGGGCAGAGACACGAGCGTGTGTCTTAGCCGTGTGAGGAACACGGCCTAGCACACGGCATGTGTTTCGGCCGTGTAGAAACTGCACTTAATTTTTGTTTAAGTCAGAGAGTTACACAGGGTTAGACACGACCTGAGGCACGGGCGTGTTTAGGGTCACACGAGCGTGTGAGCCCTGTACTTAGGAAAAGATTTTTGAAATTTCATGAAAAATTTTCTAGACTTCCGATTAAATCCCGATTTGTTTCCAACACCTGATTTGGGCCTCGAGGGCTCAATAAAGGGACATTATGATTAAATTATGATGTGTATGATAAATTATTATGTAGTTGTTCGTATTTGTTCTGTTAAGTCTGGTAATGTTTCGTAACCCTGTACCGGCGACGGATAAGGGTTAGGGGGTGTTACATAAAAACTAGGATTTTAACTAAGTAAAACAAATAAAATAAAACAAAGTTCCAATGCACGATTTCAAAAGATGATTTTAATCAAGATGACATAATTGTGCTAGATTAATTACATTTCTTAACTTAGAATTATTAAACTCATGTTTATGTTGTTACGAATAAATTCACGGTAACTCGGTAATTTGCTAACTTATGAACATACTCACCTACCAAAATTCATTCATCTCTTGACTATATTTCTATGTCAATTCAACCGATTAAACAAATTTTAATAGGCAAATGTGTTAATGCACATATATACTTATGAAATTAAAATAATCTCTTGTACACATCTCTATGCCAATTCAAACAATTAATTCAATCTCTTAAGCACATAAAACATTACGTGAGGTAACAATGTATTTCTACCTTGAAACAATTTAATCACAATAATCTTGTAAGTTATGCAAGGCAAATGTATCGTTAGATACCATTGCTAATTTAACCCTCAACTACCTTAGATGATTAAACATGCACTGATTAAGTATCGTGTCAATTAATTACAATTTCAATCCGTTTAAATAATTAATTCATTAGTTACCTTACAATTGTAATGCAAGAATAACTTAGTCATGGTTTTACTTAATCAAACATCTTACGAGGCCTATAACAACACAAACACAATTTTAATAAATTAAGTAGACGAAATGAAATCAACCTAACACGAATTAAATTTAAGCCATATCAATTAAATTAAACATTTCAACATCACAAATATTCATAGACATGTTCATCATAACAACAACAAAAATTAAAAGGATAGGGAACAAGAATCAAATCCGGTGTTTCTCCGTGGCTTGACTGGTTTGCTCCACTCTTCCTTCTCTGCTTGTTCTTGTCGAACTGAAGCTGATACAAACACTTTAATGCTGCTCCAAATGGTGGATGAATGACTCTTTTTCAAGAGGTGAAATCGGCAAGAGAATAAAGAAAGATGGATGGGAAATGAAGAGAGAAAATTGAGAGAGAAGAGAAGAAATGAAAAAGTTGAGGTGTGTTTGAAGTGAGCAGCCAAATGGGGTATTTGTAGGTTGAGAACGCTGCTAAAAATAGCCAAAATCAGCAGCCAAAGACTCCCCCCATGGAGGGCCACACATGTGGCATGTTTGAAGATTTCAAACATGCTATTTTAAGGTAGGGGCAAATCTAGAAAGGCATAAATAGTGGAGGGGTTTGAATGCAATTTGAAGGAGTCTTCAAGGGCCATTTTGCAAGCCAAATAAGCAGCCAAGCAAGCTTATTGGGTCAGCATGTGGGATGGTTTTGGGCTGCCCAGTGCTCGGTTGGATCGATTTTCTCGGTTCAGCTCAACTGGACCCCTTTTCATAATTAATTAACAATAATTTATTTAACCCAAATTAAATTGGATTAAAATAAAAATTAATTATATTATGAATTAATACACATAATTTGGACCGTCTTAGACTGAAAAATTAATTTGCCTTGATGCTTCAAAATTGCTTCTCGATTTTGCGCTTCTAGCAATGTCTGCCGAGCTATTTTTCGCCCTTTGTGCAAATCTGTTGAAAATAATAAAAATTAATCAAAATTTAATATAAAATTAATTAAAATTAAACATGTTCATAATTTGAGTGCAATTTAATTATTTTATAATTATTTTTTATATTTCAACACGAATTTTACCGAAACTGCATGAATTTGAGTTAAAAAGAGCATGAAATTAATTAAAAATGCACTAGAAACAGTGTAAATTGCATATTTGGAATTCAGAACTTCAACCAGTAGAAGTAGAAAATAGTATCATATGAATCTTATCGTTAAGTCTTCTCTCAAACATAATAGTTTAGAAAACCAGGGGAAGATAGAGCAATACCGCTCATGAATCAATCAGACTAACAATAATTCCGTCTAATGTCATGATTAACCAACCTTTCTATGTGATAAGAATCACATCTTAAAATGAAAAGTTACATATATTTCTGAGCATCACAAAATATATAGAATACCCAGAGGAAACTGTTGTAAAATACCCGATTATAACAGCTGCATTAAGATATTTTTGCAATTTCATCACTATTCCATTGACAAATAAAGTCGTCAATAATCTCACATTATTCAGTTCACTAAAGGAACCAATTTAGAAGAAATTTCTGGTTAATCCATTCTATAGATACCATATCTGAATAAATCAATTACTCATAAATAACTTCTTCCTTAACAATAACATTGCGTATCCCGAATAATATTCAGAAAGATCTGATGTCTCTTTTAAAACCGTCTTTACTTACTAACCCATTCTAAACTCTGACTACATTATTAATCATTCAGTCACTGAACTCTTCAGTTTCACACTTGTGAACTTAATCAATATAAATCTTGTGAACTTCATTATATAAAACTATACTGGTGATGGGGTGGAGGTCGAAAAGCCTCAAAATTTAACTTTCATATATATACACACATATATCATAACATCTATCATCAACATGTTCATTTTAAAACATTTATTTCATACCTTTATGAGTTTCATTTCATCATAAGTAACATTTTTACTCAGACACTTGAGTATTGCTTTCAGCATTATCAGAATTAGCTCAGTTGGAAAGCATCTCTGTCTATTAATAAAATAATTCTCATTAGAGTCGGGAGATATCACACTATCACAGGTTATATAATGGCATGTATTTCTAGACTTCACATATGCTACGTTCGGTTCGAGAACCGACTAAATCGTAGCTCTGATACTAATAAACGTAACAAACTAACCCAAATTCGTCGCCAGAACAGGGTTACAGAGTATTACCGGAGTTTACGGGTCAAGTAACAGACATTTCATAAACGTTTAGTGTAACGCCCCAAAATTTTAATTTTTGATTTCGTGTATGTGTGACACACAATGTCTATCTGCTTCAGTGGTTATGTATTCTGGGTGTGTGTGAGAGGTCCCAAGTTCAAGCCTTACTTGGGAAAATTTTGATATTTTTATAAATAAAGCCTTAACCTTGTGCAAATGGCTTAAGTTTAATTGTTGGTAAGTTTATATTAGAATGGGCCTGCTAGTCTGGTGGTTAAGTGGAGTGTTGGAGTGTTGAAGGTCCTGTGTTCAATTCTCTGTGATGGTGCGGGGACAGTATTTTTGCTCCAATTTCGGCTAAGAGTTGTGTTGGGACAAAATTCTGAGTAGTTGTGTTTTAGTGGGTTAATAGGGAGTGATTTTAGGAGATAATTGGGGAGAGGTTATCAGAAAATAATCTGATTATCTTTTTGTTGCAAAAAAAAAGAGTAGAGTTTCGGTTTTCTATCCAATTCCCCAAACTTTTTCTGACGTTTTCTTCTTCTTCTTCTTTTTTCCCTCCTCTGCCGATTCTTTCCCCTAGTTGCTGACGAAATTTCCATTATTTTTTTCCCCTTCCGTTTCTTTCTTTTTTTTTTCCAATTGATTTGGTTGTTCATTGTTGGTTACGCGTATTCGGTAAGTAATGGTTTTGTCTATTGTTAATCGTTCTTGGTTAATCTCTAAAAGGGGATTCCTTTTTGGTGTTTAGGAGTTAATCAAAGGGCTGGTGGTTTTGAATCGGCACTGTGATTGTGTGAAGTCGTGGTTACTCAAGCGAGGTAAGGGTTTTGCTAGGTTTTTAGTCGAGTTCCTTCCGAAATTGGTTGATTAAAAATGAATTAAGTGATTAACCTGGAGATATGTTGGTCGATTTTTAGGTTCTGGAGGCTTAGGAGTGCTTACGCATCGTAAAGCGATACAGTGTATACAGAAAACGCAAAAATGGGATTCGGAAAAAAGCCAAAATTGCTTCCTGTCGATAAATAAGAGAAATAAGAGAAAATGATGCGAAAAATTATAGAGAAAGGAAATAAGGGTGTTATAAACTGGGAAATCAACATTTTGCACTAAAATAGTTTTGGACAGCAGCAGTAGTCTACATTTGAAAAATCATAAAAAATAGTGGGAATTTTAGTTAGAGGTTGAATAATATATGAAATTAAATTTTATTGAGTCTAGTTTTTCATGGAAGAAACAATGTAAGCAATGGAATTGTAAATCATGAGATATAATAAAATTTGTGAGACAAGGTTAGAATGATTCCGGGTTCCCCTGTTCTGACTTAGGAAAATCATCAAAAATTGTAAAAAAATAATTAGGGGCTTAAATTTATATTTTTAAATCCTTAACGAATCTATTTTCAATAGAAACAAACGGAAACATCATCTAAATTTTGTACTAAGAGATAAATAATTTTTAGTAAGGAAAGGATAAAGCTGTCAAACAGCAGAATAGGGATAATTTCAAAGATTTTACTGTACTTATTTGGTAAAGTATAAATTCTGAAAATTTTATGGTAGAAAGGTATTTGAGTCTAGTTTCAAAAACATGAAGAGGATCTTAATTTGAAATTCTGTAGCTCAAGATATAAATAATTTAGTGATAATGACTCAAGTAGACAGCTTTGAATGAACATATAAGTAAATAGTGAAAACATATATGAGTATTGAGCTAGCATGGGTTACTTTAAAAATGGATCACACGACCAAGGCCAATTTGGGCCGAGTGGGCCACACGGGCTTGTGGGCCCACACAGGCAGATCACAGAGGCGTGTGGGCCCATTTTTACCGAAATGTTTTTAGGTTGCACGGGTCGCCCAAGTCGACTGTGAACCTACTATAGGGTCGGTAAGCGCTACTTAGATCCCTAAATGTGTGAAATTGAGTGAATGATATCTGTAGTAGGCATGTTAATATTTGAACTGAATATATGTACTGAAATTGCATAATAGCATGTCATCCATTGTATGTTGTGTTGCATTGGGTTGGGGGTTGTTATTCGGAGGAAGTGTACTGAAAGGCTTTAAACCTAATTTACTGGCAGCTCAACTGCAAACTATTGTATTGTGCCGCGTTCGGTACTACTTGGATTGTAGGGATGGGTGAGTTGATTATATCCCCACATGGAGTGTAGGGTTGGATGGAGATGGTGTGTAGAGGCTGGTTGGGTAGGATTTTACTACTGCACAACTATTACTGCTACTGATACTATGATGGGCTCTGACCCTATCGTGCATTTGACATCAGATCTTGAGATGGGCTAAGGCCAAATCATCATCGACATTGAAAAGGGCTTAGGCCCAAAGGCTATTCAAGCGTATAATTGTGAATACTGATTGTTTGTTTGTTTCTACGGGATTACACACTGAGTTTACGTAAAATCACCTTTTTTTGTTTAATGTGCACAGGTAATCCCCAGACTTAGACGGATCGGTGCAACGGAGGACTCAGCGGTGACCACAGTAATTTTTGGACTTCATGGTTTTCAATTTACGGTTTATGATTTGATTATTTTTGATTATTTGGGTTGTAATTTAAGGATCCTCTGGGACTTTGGTTTTAAATTTGGGTTTTTATTTATTTATTTTACTTTATGGATTTATACCTGCTGGTCGTAGGGAATTCGGTTTTCAAAAAGTTAAAGTAATTTCTAAACGCATGATCACCTAGACTGTTTTATTAAAGCTTCCGCAACGAGTGATGTTTCAAAACAAATGTTTTAAATGAATAAAGACGACTTCCTAAGTTCTAACAAAGGTTTACTAAAGATAATAACATGGAATGTTTTCATCGTAACAACGAGGTTTCAAAAACACTATTGTGTGACATTGCTAGATACAGCCATAACGTCTAGGCTGAGTTGGGGGTGTTACATTTAGTGGTATCAGAGCCAAGTTACAAAACTCGACTGTGGATTATGGGTTTTATAAAAAAATGGGCTTTCAAAAAATTGATTGATTTCCAAATGATTTGAAATGTTTTTACTGAGTAAGTGGTACACCGAGTCTCCGGCGCCGATACTGTAAGTATTCTGAACTATGTTTTGGTTTAAACTGAAACTGTTATGGATAGTATATTCTGAAACTACTATAGATAGTAAAAGCATCTTTGAAAACACTCTAGTTAGTGTATACTGAAAATTGTAGAGAAACCGAAATCGTAGTGAGAGCTGCGATTTACGAAAACAAACTCTGAATAATCGATCTTTGTTTTACATAAAACATTTGTTAATAAACACCGAATCAGAATGGCGATTCATAAAAGCATTATCTGAGATAAACGTGATTAGAAAATGAGCGCACGAGGTATCATGGACCCGGGTACTAGAGGCCGAGGTAGAGGCCGAGAGGAGCTCGAGTGAGTCCTCTTCACTGGGTAGCATACTGAATTTGGATACGAGTGAGGTTACGGTACTGAGCTCGTTAGGGTAATCTGTTAGAGTTAGCAAATTGTATAGGGACGTTCCTTTAGAGGTACAAGGGGAAATCATCCTGGTTGATTTGATGGAGCTTTCATTTGGGGAGTTCAACCTAATTTTGGGGATGGACTGGTTGGTCAAGCATCATGTTAGCTTGGACTGTGCGACTAAGAGGGTCATACTAAGGACTGAGGAGGATAAGGAGGTAGTCATGATTGGAGAACGCCAGAATTACTTATCTAATATGATCTCTGCACTGGTGGCAGAGAAGATGGTTCGTAAGGGATGTGAGGCATTCTTGGCCTACGTAAGTGTTTCGAATTCTGGGGATTCTACAGTTAAGGATATCAGAACGGTAAAGGATTTTTCAGACGTCTTTCCTGAGGAGCTACCGGGGTTACCTCCGAAACGCGAGTTGGAATTTGGGATTGAATTACTTCCAGGTACAACTCCGGTGTCCATCGCTCCCTATCGAATAGCACCGAAGGAGCTTGTGGAGCTTAAGGCTCATATTCAGGAGCTGTGCTATTGATTTCTGATGCAATTGGGAGGATTATCTACCACTAGCGGAGTTTGCCTATAATAACAATTTCCAGTCTAGCATCCAGATGGCACCTTACGAGGCACTGTATGGTCGTAAGTGTCGCACTCCTTTATGTTGGACTGAGTTGGGTGAGCGACGTGTTCGGGTCTGAGTTGGTTTTCGAGGCGAGAGGATAAAGTTAGACCGATTGGGATCGATCGAAAGCGGCTTTCGATGCATGTAAATCCTATGCGGACCAAGCGGCGTGAGATTGAGTATTCGGTAGGGGACTTTGTATTCCTTAAGGTCTCGCCATGGAAGAAGGTGCGAGGTTTGGTCGTAAGGGCAAGTTGAGCCCTAGGTTTATTGGACCTTACCGTATTTTGAAGCGAGTAGGACCAGTCGCTTATCAGTTGGAGCTACCTCCAGAGTTGGATCGTATCCATGACGTGTTCCACATCTCGATGTTGAGGCGCTACCGCTCTGATCCTACTCACATCGTTTTCGTTGAGGAGATTGAGGTTAGGCCAGACTTGACCTTTGAGGGAGAGCCAATTCAGATTCTGGATTGAGATGTAAAAGTACTGAGGAGGGAATTTATTCCACTGGTTAAGGTTCTTTGGCATAATCATAGCACTGAGGAGGCTACGTGGGAGCCTGAGGATACGATGCGTCAGCAATATCCTCATCTGTTCTGACCGGGTAAATTTTGAGGACGAAATTTTCTTTTAGGGGGTAGAATTGTAACGCCCCAAAATTTTAATTTTTGATTTCGTGTATGTGTGACACACAATGTCTATCTGCTTCAGTAGTTATGTGTTCTGGGTGTGTGTGTGTGAGAGGTCCCAAGTTCAAGCCTTACTTGGGAAAATTTTGATATTTTTATAAATAAAGCCTTAACCTTGTGCAAAGGGCTTAAGTTTAATTGTTGGTAAGTTTATATCGAGAATGGGCCTCTTTGTGCGGTGGTTAAGTGGAGTGTTGGAGGTCCTGTGTTCAATTCTCTGTGATGGCGTGGGAGCAGTATTTTTGCTCCAATTTCGGCTAAGAGTTGTGTTGGGGCAAAATTCTGAGTAGTTGTGTTTTAGTGGGTTAATAGGGAGTGATTTTAGGAGATAGATGGGGAGAGGTTATCAGAAAATAATCTGATTATCTTTTTGTTGCAAAAAAAGAGTAAAGTTTCGGTTTTCTCTCCAATTCCCCAAACTTTTTCTGACGTTTTCTTCTTCTTCTTCTTCTTCTTTTTCCTCTCTCCTCTGCGATTCTTTTCCCTAGTTCTTTCTTGAAATTTCCATTATTTTTTCCCCTTCCGTTTCTTTCTTTTTTTTTTCCAATTGATTCGGTTGTTCATCGTTGGTTGCGCGTGTTCGGTAAGTAACGGTTTTGTCTATTGTTAATCGTTCTTGGTTAATCTCTAAAAGGGGGATTCCTTTTTGGTGTTTAGGAGTTAATCAAGGGGCTGGTGGTTTTAAATCGACGCTGTGATTGTGCGAAGTCGTGGTTACTCAAGCGAGGTAAGGGTTTTGCTAGGTTTTTAGTCGAGTTCCTTCCGAAATTGGTTGATTAAAAACGAATTAAGTGATTAATCTGGAGATATGTTGGTCGATTTTTAAGTTCTGGAGGCTTAGGAGTGCTTACACATCAGAAACGATACTAGGTGTGTATCCAAAACGCAGAAAACAGGATTCGGAAAAAAGCCGAAATTGCTTGCTTTCGAGAAATAAGAGAAAATGATGCGAAAAATTGTAGAGAAAGGAAATAAGGGTGTTATAAACTTGGAAATCAACATTTTGCACTAAAATAGTTTTGGACAACAGCAGTAGTCTAACTTTGAAAAATCATCAAAAATAGTGGGAATTGAGTTAGAGGTTGAATATTATATTAAATTAAATTTTATTGAGTCTAGTTTTTCATGGAAGACACAATGTAAGCAATGGAATTGTAAATCATGAGATATAATAAATTTTGTGAGACAAGGTCAGAATGATTTCGGGTTCCCCTGTTTTGACTTAGGAAAATTATCAAAAATTTTAAAAAATAATTAGGGGCTAAATTTATAGTTTTAAATCCTTAATGAGTCTATTTTCAATAGAAACAAACGGAAATATCATCTAAATTTTGTACTAAGAGATAAATAATTTTTAGTAAGGAAAGGATAAAGCTATCAAATAGCAGAATAGGGATAACTTTAAAGATTTTACTGTACTTATTTAGTAAACTATAGATTATAAAAATTTTATGGAAGAAAGGTATTTGAGTCTAGTTTCAAAAACATCAAGAAGATCTTAATTTGGAATTCTGTAGCTCAAGATATAAATAATTTAGTGATAATGACTCAAGTAGACAGCTTTGAATGAACATATAAGTAAATAGTGAAAACATATATGAGTATTGAGCTAGCATGGGTTACTTTAAAAATGGATCACACGGTCAAGGCCAATTTGGGCCGAGTGGGCCACACGGGCAGACCACAAGGGCGTGTGGGCCCATTTTTACCAAAATGTTTTTAAGGTTGCACGGGTCGCCCAAGTCGACTGTGAATCTACTGTAGGGTCGGTAAGCGCTACTTAGACCCCTAAATGTATGAAATTGACTGAATGATATCTGTATTGGGCATGTTAATATCTGAACTGAATATATGTACTGAAATTGCATAATAGCATGTCATCCATTGTATGTTGCATTGTATTGGGTTGGGGGTTGTTATTCGGAGGAAGTGTTCGAAGGCTTTAAGCCTAATTTCATTGTGACTCAGTGCAAACTCATCAGATTGTGCGCGTTCGGTACTACTTGGAGTGTAGGGATGGGTGGGTTGATTATATCCCCACATGGAGTGTAGGATTGGACGGAGATGGTGTGTAGAGGCTGGTTGGGTAGGATTTTACTCATTGCATAACGAGCCATTGCTCATCGATCATCGTGATGGGCTAAGGCCCTACTGCATTTTGACTCTGTTCTGAGATGGGCTAAGGCCAAACTGTCACTGATACTGAAAAGGGCTTAGGCCCAAGACTGTTCAACTGTGCACTGTGAATACTGATTGTTTGTTTGTTTCTTCGGGATTACACACTGAGTTTACGTAAACTCGTCTTTTTTTAATGTGCACAGGTAATCCCCAGACTTAGACGGATCGGTGCAACGGAGGACTCAGCGGTGACCACAGTAATTTTTGGATTTCATGGTTTTCAATTTACGATTTATGATTTGATTATTTTTGATTATTTGGGTTGTAACTTAAGGACCATCTGGGACTTTGGTTTTAAATTTGGGTTTTTATTTATTTATTTTACTTTATAGATTTATACCTGGTGGTCGTAGGGAATTCGATTTTCAAAAAGTTAAAGTAATTTCTAAACGCATGATCACCTAGACTATTTTATTAAAGCTTCCGCAACGAGGGATGTTTCAAAACAAATGCTTTAAATGAATAAAGACGACTTCCTAAGTTCTAACAAAGGTTTACTAAAGATAATAACATGGAATGTTTTCATCGTAACGACGAGGTTTCAAAAACACTATCGTGTGACATTGGCAGATACGGCCATAACGTCTAGGCCGGGTTTGGGGTGTTACATTTAGAGTTCATATCAGTTTTCAATCAAATTTAATTATAGTCCCATACATGAGCCCTCGAGGCCCAAATCATGCATTAGAATCATGTCGTGACTAAACCGGGTGCTCAAAGAATTTTTCACAAAATTTCAAAATTTTTCCTAGGTACAGAGGTCAAACGCCCGTGTGGTCAAGCCGTGTGGTTCACACGGCCAGGGACACGCCCGTGTCTCAGGCCATGTAACTTTCTGACTTGGGTCACACGGCCAAGTCATATGCCCGGATGCTAGGCCGTGTATGGGTGCAGGGGTCACATGGCCAAGCCACATGCCCGTGTGCCAGGCCGTGTGATAAATTCTGAGCATTCTGTTTTGACATTTTAAAGATGTAGGGGACACACGGCTAGGCCACACGCCCATGTGCTAGGCCGTGTGTCACACACAGCTGAGACACACACCCATGTCTCTGCCCGTGTGGACGAAAATAGACTATTTTTCCAAGCCACATTTCTCACCCAAATTGTCATCCACTTACACCAACACTTTAACATATTCACAAGCCATTTCAAGACAATTAATTCAAGTCGAAACCGAGTCTCATGCATGACATATCACTACATACAACTAATGTACCCATAGGTACCTCAGATGTCAATTTATTACCATATCAATCTTATACATATACTTATCTAGGTACCAAATTCACATTTATGCATATTTTATTATATATGCTAACTTAATTCAATCATCAATATGCCAAATATAATTTCTATCAATCAACCATTTCAAACATATACTAAACATGTCCATCACAAGCCATACCAATGGATAATTACAATCAAAGCATTTATATGCCAGTATTGGCCAATTAACCTATACATGCCATTATAACCATAATTGATTTACCGTATATACCGAAAAGGGCCAATGGATAGTGTGAGTAATCTTCGCTGATGCTTCCAATCCAACGAGCTTCCGAATTACTATAAGGCATGGGAAAATAAAACAGAGTAAGCATGAAATGCTTAGTAAGTTCGTATAACATGGTAAATAACTTACCATATATTTATGTTCAAAATAAACATGCAAGGCACTATTAACCAATTTGATCACAAACCCTAAACACATATCCTCATCATGTTAGCCAAGTAATCTATAATAGTCCTTAATCATGGATGGAGATAGTCATCAAACATGATCCACATCCATGTAACAACCAATTCATGCATCATTATATCAGGTAATATCATTTCCATGTACTTCATGTACACACGGGTAATAGTTCATTTCTAAATCATACTATCTCATATAAACATCAAGAAACATGTATGGGCTCAATAATAACCAAATTCCCATATACAAATATTTTTTTTTCACATCATGAATTCATATAACATATACAAATCATACTCATATATTTTCAAGTACATTTTCATAATATTTCGTCTCAAGTTCAAATTATTTCATATCAGAATTTTGCTCATTAAATCAATTGAAATATCAATGAAAACTTGGGTAAATACACTCGAAGTGTACAAATCTATAATCATAGATGAACATATTCATCAAACAAATTCCATGTTCATATATCACCATCTCTTACTTCCACATATATCATGTATCATCATTTTCATGTATTTCAGGCAGATACATGTAATAATTCATTTCGTGTTCATATTTTCTAATGTCAGGATTTTGACCATTGAATTTATTTGAAATGTCGATGGATACTCAGGTAGTACACTTGAAGTGTACAAATCAGAAATCTGTCAATTCATAATCAGGGGTACTCATTAGAGTACATAATCAGGAAACACTCTCTCGAGTCATATATCAGGAATGCTCATATGAGCCATGTAACGGGAAGCTTATCCGGGCTAAACAGGAAACTCATAAGAGTTTAAAACAGAAAGTTCACAAAGAACTTTTAATCAGGAAGCTCACGTAGAGCCTGTCAGGAATACTCACAAAGAGCCATGTAACAGGAGCTCCGGATAGCCATATATCAGGGAGTTCAGGCGAGCCATATTAGGACGCTCATAAAGAGCTTCATTTTTGTCCACAACATATGCAAGATCACAACCGATCAATAAACAAGATGCTCACAAAGAGCTGCGGTAGTCGCAACACATGCCAGATTACTACATATCAGGATGCTCGCAGAACTATATAACAGGAAACTCGAGAGTGCTAATAACAGAATGCTCGTCCAAGCTATAGTATGTCTGCAACATATGCAAGACTACAACCATTACAGGAAATCCAGTAGTCCATTGAATTTCATTTATTCAAACGGGACTTGACATTTTTCGGGCATTATCATTTATCGAGGATTTGTCGGATATGTTTTCAATTTCATATATATAATATTTATACAATTCACATGCAAAAAATTCAATTCAAGTATACAATTATACATAATTTAGTTACACGAACTTACCTCGACAATTGTTCGTGTACGTAAAATCTACTAATCTGACATTTTTCTCTTTTCCTTGTTCTAACTCCGAATTTGATCTATCCAGATCTATACGAGTAAATTTAACATCAATTTAATACAATTCATAATCAATTCAGTCCAATTCACATTTTAGGCAAAATTACCGTTTTGCCCCTAAACTTTTAATTAATGACGATTTCGTCCCTAGGCTCGGAAAATGAAATTCATGCAATTTAATCCTTATTCCAAGCCTAGCCAAATTTTACAAGTAACATTTACAGCCCATGTATATCATAAAATTCAGAAATTTTCCATAAATTTTACAACTTTACAATTTAGTCCCCAATTCACATTTTCATCAAAATTCACTTTACAAAAGTTGTTTATCTATCAACAACCTTTCATTTTATACAATAAATTTCAAAATTTTAGCATATTCATCCATGGAAAATTTTCTATACTTTGATAACTTTTCAAATTAATCCCCAAAATAACTAGATTAGGTTACCCCGATCTCAAAAATATTAAAAAATATTAAAAACTGGACTTGAATACTTACCTAATTTGGCCAAATAAGGTTTCTCTTTCTTCCATTCTCGGTGGCTAGGGTTTCCATATTTATTTGGGAAATATGATGATAAAAATGATGATATTTTCTTTTTTATTATTATTTATCATCTTTATATATCATCTTTCCAATTTTGTCCTTTTCTTTATTTTATTTTCCATGGATGATTCATCATCCTTAACAACGAAGTATTTTTAAATGGTCTATTTGCCATATAAGGACCTCAAATTTTGAATTCCTTAGCTATTTAATCCTTTTAACTATTAGAACTCAACTTTTGCACTTTGTGCAATTTGGTCCTTTATCAAATTAACATGTAATCGGTAAAATTTATTTACGAAATTTTTATATGACATTATTATCATACTGTAGGTCATAAAATAATTTTAAAATAAATTTCCTTTCCAGAATCAGATTCGAGGTCCCGAAACCACTGTTCTAATTTTACTAAAATCGGGCTGTTACAATATAAATATTAAAGTTTATTTTTGGAAATAGAAAAACTGAATGGGTTGGATCACACTACAAAGTATTGGGACAAAAAGGTTCAGGAAGTACTCGTAGTTGGAGTCGATGTGAGAGAGGCCTGAAAACCCCTCATGACATGTAGGGGGCGGAAGCCCTAGTAGGAATAATAGGGTCTGTCGTCCACCCTAGTCCTAGTCTAAGTTGGATGTTGTTTTTCTATTTGAAATAAACCACTACAACTCAACAAGGGTTCTACATTCTCTTCTTATAAATAGATGGCACCGATAGAGCTACTAATACAACTGTAACAACCCTAACTTGTCTCCATTGTCGGATTAGGGTGACAAAGTGCCACTGTACAATTTGAAACTATGGGGCCCTAAAAATAGTTTGGGAACATTCGGGGACCATTTTGAAACAAATCAGAAAAATTTGAAAAAAGGTGTGCAAAATTCTGAAAACAGGGGTCACATGGCCGTGTGGCATAGGGACATAGCAGTGTGGTCAATCGTGTGGTAGACCGTGTAACTTTCGAAATGATTTCATGTAACACCCCTAACCCCTCTCTGTCGTTGGATTAGAGTCACGGGCATTACTAAGAAATCAAATCAATTAATCAATCATAATTAAAATGCAAGCTAACTATTAATATTGTAAAATACAGGGGCAGGTCACGACAATCAAATACTTTCATACTAGAGCCTTATATAATCGAATAACGAATCATGCTATTTCATTCAAAATCATAGTAAAAAGTACCCATACAGTCCTAAATACGAGTTTACAGGACCCCAAAAATAGTCTAAGAACAAATAGGGGCTAATTTGAAATAATTCTAAAAGTTTAGGGAAAATTTCAAAAATACATAAAAAAGGGAAACAGGGTCGTGTGGCCAGGCCGTGTGGAATGCCCCAGACCGCATGACTTTTGAAGTTGGGACACACGGTCGTGTCCCAACTCATGTCTCTGCCCGTGTAACTCACTGACTTGAGACACACGGCCGTGTCCCAGCCCGTGTCTCAGCCTGTGTAACTCACTAACTTGGGTCACCCGGCTTAGTCGTAGTGTGTGTATCAGCCCGTCTGGAAACTACACTTATACTTTTTTTCAACATGCTCAGGGCACATGCCCGTGTGTGTTGCCCATGTGTGACAAACGACCGTGTGATAGACCGTGCCTCAGGTCGTGTGCACCTAAATGTACCTTAAAACTCAAGTTTACCATTTCCTACTTACTTGGGCACTAAGCAACTCAATTACCAACCATTTAACCTACTAAAAATACAATTAAGCATGCTTAAAACAAGCCAAAACAACCATCTTAAGTGCCTAACCAATGTACCCTCATTGGTACCACATTTTATATCATCAAACACACTAGCAAAGCAATCAACCATTCAAGCTTTCCTTCATGCCAAATTTTACCATAATTGAACCAACACTTAGGTACTTAAGCTACTAAATTTTAAACTAACACATACCAAAAATATTAAGATAAGCAATTATACCAACATAGCCTCAATCACTACCATATTTACATATAATCATCATTTCAATAGAAAACCAAATATTATCACAAAATATAACATGTAACATCCCAAAAATCGGCCTAGAAGAAATTGCGTTTTGAAACCAAAAGAGGTCATCCCTTGATCTGAGTTTAGACTTTGGAAATTCTTGACAAGTAAATTGATCTGGTTCAATGGTTAAGTGTTTGGGGTATGTGTGTGAGGTTCTAGGTTCGAATCCTGTTTCTAGAAATTTTTTCATTTTGCTTAAACCCTTACCCTTGAACGTTTAGCTTATAAGTTAAATTCAGTCAGTTGATGTCAACAATGAGCCTAGTGGTTCAATGGTTAAGCTTCTATATAATCCTTGGTCTTGTGTTCAAATCTCGGTAATAATAATAGGTAATATTTTATTTTTGAATTTCGTTAAAAGGTAGTTAGTTTTGGTTGGTTATCTAAAACCTTCCAGAAACCTCCGTCGCTATTATTTTCTTTTTGTTCTTTCTTTTTCTGCGACAATTTCTATCATTTTGTTTGCGTTCTTCAGTTTCTGCATTTTGGTTCCTTATTTTCAAGTTACCATTCTTATTTTTATGTTACACTACACCGATTCTGTACGGGGTCTGACTTCTCCTTTTAGTTAATTCACTGGAAGGTAAGTTTGATTTAAAGTTCTGGTGTCGAAATTTCTTCGACATAACTGCGATTTTAGAATGTTAGTTTTTAGAGATTTGACTGCGAATTAATCGTTTTGTTGGGCAGTTTCTTGTCATTTAGGGACGTGAATTCATCCTTATGGCTCTTGCATCGAGTCCGTATTAGATGGGTGCCGAAACCCCTTTTTTTGCATTTTCAATCGTTAGAAAATGGGATTGTCAACGCCACACGGCTAGGGACATGGGCGTGTGCCCAGGCCATATGAGCCACACGAGCAAGGACATGGGCCTATGTCCAAGCCGTGTAACTCACTGTTTACGCTTTAGAACCATATGGCCAGGGAAATGGGCGTGTACCTAGGCTGTGTGAGCCACATAGGCAAGGACATGGGCATGTGTCTAGGCCATGTAACTCACTATTTATGATTTAGAACCACATGGGTAGATGACATGGACGTGTGCCCAGGCCGTGTGAGCCACATGGGCAAGGATATGGGCGTGTGTCCAGGCCGTGCGACAAATGAATAGGATCTGGATCTTATTTTTGAGGCCATGAGTGTTGCCCTGTAACACCCCTCACCCGTATTCAACGCCGGAATAAGGTTACAGAGCATTACCGAACTTTATTATACAATTAAACAAAAAATTTTCATACATTCATCATAACCAAATAATCATCAATCAAATTCACTCACATTATCCCTAATACGAGCCTACGAGGCCTAAAACATGCTTTAGGAGTAGTTCGGGACTAAATCGATAACTTAGGAAACTTTTAGAAAACTTATAAAATTTTTCAAAATACAGAGGACACACGCCCATGTGTCCCAGCCATGTGTCTCACACGACCAAAGACACGACCGTGTCACAGGCCGTGTGGACATTCGAAATGGGATCACATGGCCGTGTCCCAGCCTGTGCCCAACCCCGTGTAACTCTTTGACTTGGGTTACACGGCCAACACACACGCTCGTGTGCCCTAAGAAATGGCCACACACGTCCGTTTGCCATACCGTATGCTAGGCCGTGCCAAACCTGTAGGGTATACTGACTTATGCCACACAACCAAGTCACATGCCCGTGTGCTAAGCCGTGTGGAGCATACTGACTTGATTTTTAATTGAACACAAGGGGACACACGGTCGTGTTACCTAATCGTGTGTCACACACGGTTGAGACAAACGCCCGTGTCTCTGCCTGTGTGGACAAAAATAGGCTATTTACCAAGCCATTTTTCCACCCAATACAAAACACATCAATACCATAATATGCCATTCAATTTCATACCAAAACACATAATCTTAAATCATCAATATGACATTTCAAATTTTGCATCATTTAGCCTAATCTCACAAACATACCAAATTCAATTCTCAACCATTTAGCACCCCTAATTACCAAATATCAACAAGCATTACATATCCATCATTAAACACATATCCAAAGCCATCTGCACAAGTATACACAACCAAATCAACCAAATTAAGCCAACTCTCATGGCTATTTACAAAACCAAAACATTTAACATTTATAAGCCATTTCAAATGGCTAATTTTATTACCAAACCATAACCAAAATGACCAAAGTTCCTATACATGCCATATATCTCAAAAACATAGATTCAAAAGTACCAAAGTGATAGTTGGATAGTGTGATGAAGTCTCCGACGATTCCCGAATCCGAGCTAGCTTTGATTTCACTATAAAACACGGAAAAACAAACAAACTAAGCTATATAGCTTAGTAAGCTCGTATGATAATAAACAAAACTTAACAAAATATACCAATCAAAAATTGAACATATCTATATACAATTCATATAAATACACAAACCTATCACATTTTAAATCACAAGGTTAGAATTGAACTTCACAAGTTTCTTCGATTCAAAGCTTATACGGTTCATGTACATACCTGTACCATCTCGTGTCAATCTCGTACTCATTCGTATCTTTGATATACCCATTGAACCATTCGAAATACTATTGGATACTCGGGAATCTCTTATCCTAAGTGCCACATATATAGCCGAAGCCATCTCAATCTCGTATCACATATAATACTCACATCAGAGCTATCAACGGGTCTGCTCACACAAGCTGACGGTCATGACGAAGCTACACGACGCTGCTCACACAAGCTAACGAGAATCCACAACACATGCCAGATAATTCAGCCACCGATAGAACGTACGGACCAGCACCCAAATCACATAACCCCTAATGACATGTCATTCGTATCCTAATATATTCCTAAGGTTCAACCGGGATTTTCTCACCTGACGGATCGTCGTTGAATATGTCCGTAGTGTCGTATTCATAATTTATGCAATATCAAAGCATTTAAAACAAAAATATAATAATGTTTAATACGTACGAACTTACCTCGAATGCAAAAACAACGAAACGGGTCGATTAGTCCAAAACCTTATTCTTTCCCTGATCTAAATCCGTATTTCGCTTTTCTTGATCTAAATGTAATCAAAATTAACTTATTTAATTATCACTCTATTCAATTTATTCCAAAATACACATTAAAGAAATTTTACACTTTTGCCCCTAATAATTCCCATTTTTATAATTTAGTCCTTATTTCATAAAATCACAAATTCATGCAATTCATCCAAAAACCATGCTAGCCAAATTTTAATTAGGTCCCTAGCAGTCCATATTTTTCATTTATTTCACAATTTGACCACAAAATTTACACATTTCGCAATTTAACCCCTAATTGACAATTTTGTCAAAAATTCACTTTACAAATGTTGTTTATCTAACAACAAGCATGCATTTTCTACCATTAAACATCAAAATACATCAACATTCATCAATGGAAAATCCCTAAACCTTTAAAAACTTTGCAAAATAGTCCCTGGGCTAGCTAGATTAACCTGCAACGATCTCAAAAACATAGAAATCATTAAAAACGGGACAAAATTCAATCACCTATTGAGGTAGGAATCTTGGCAAACATAACATGCATCCATGGAGTTTCTATCTTCTTAATTTCTGTGGAAGAAACTAAACAAAGATGATAACTTTGTTGTTTTATTATTTTACTTATTTAATTTACTAAATTACCTTTTTAACCTTTAATAAAATTCATTAAAATCACTTAATATAAGTCCAAAAATTTTCACTCATATTAACAATGGTATATTTACCACATAAGGACCTCGACTATTTAATTTCATAGCCATTTAATACCTTTATCTATTAAAACATCATTTTTGCACTTTACGCGATTTAGTCCTTTTATCAAATTAAACACTCAAACGATAAAATTTCTTAACGAAAATTTCACACAAACATACTATCATGTTGTAAACATTAAAATAATAATAAAATAATTATTTCAACCTCAGATTTGTGGTCCCAAAACCACTATTACGATTTGACTAAAAACGGGTTGTTACAACTCTCCCCCTCTTAGGAATTTTCGTCCCCAAAAATCTTACCAGAAAAGAGGTTAGGGTACTATTTTCTCATAGCTTCCTCGGGTTCCCATGTGGCTTCTTCGACCCTATGACGTTGCCACAACACTTTTAGCTAAGCTATGCTCTTATTTCTCAATTCTTTAACCTCTCGAGCTAAAATTCTGATCGGTTTTTCGTTATACGTCATATCGGGTTGAATTTCAATCCCTGTTGGAGAAATTACATGCGATGGATCCGATTGATACCGTCGTAACATCGACACATGGAACACATTGTGAATCTTTTCTAACTCTGATGGTAAAGCTAGTCGATATGCTATCGACCCTATTCTTTCAATAATCTCATACGACCCGATAAATCGCAGACTCAATTTGCCTTTGCGACCAAAACGAAGGATTTTCTTCCACAGAGATACTTTCAAAAATACTTTGTCGCCGATCTGAAATTCAATGTCTTTTCGTTTCATATCTGCGTACGAATTCTGTCGATCTAAAGCTGCTTTTGAAACTATCGCGAATTACTTTCACTTTATCTTCAGTCTCTCTAATAAAATCAACCCCGTGAATCTTTTTCTCACTCAGCTCAGTCCAATACATTGGAGTTCGACATTTACGACCATACAATGCTTCATAAGGTGCCATTTTAGTGCTCGATTGAAAACTATTGTTATACGCGAATTCAACCAACGGAAAATATTTCTCCCAATTGCATTCAAACTCTAAAACACAACAACGAAACATATCTTTGAGAATTTATATTACTCTCTCAGACTGACCATCAGTTTGTAGATGAAATGTGATACTAAAGTTCAACCTCGTACCCAGAGCTTCTTGCAATTTCTTCCAAAATCGCGACGTAAATCTCGGATCTCTATCTAAAATAATAGAAAATGGCACCCCGTGCAATCTAACAATCTCAGAAATGTACAATTCAGCCAATTTATCAAGCGAATAGTCTGTACGTACCGGAATGAAATGTGCTGATTTTTTCAGTCGATCAATGACAACCCAAATAGCATCTTTCTTTTTTGGAGACAGGGCTAATCCCAATACAAAATCCATCATAACTCTATCCCATTTCCACTCTGGTATCATCATAGGTTGTAGTAATCCCGAAGGCACTTAATGTTCAGCTTTAACTTGTTGACAAACTAAACATCTCGACACAAACTCTGTAATGTCATGTTTCATGCCTGACCACCAATACAACTGTTTTAGATCATTATACATTTTAGTACTTCCCGGGTTAACGGATAAACAACCACTGTGTGCTTCGTGTAAAATTTTCTGAATGAGCTCAGAATTCCTTGGTACACAAATTCTACCTCGGAACATTAAACAATCATCATATCCGATTTGATAGTCTGAATCGGTAATAGACTCACATTGCACTATTTTAGCTTGCAACTCGTTGTCACACTTTTGAGCTTCACAAATTTGTTGAAGAAATACCGGTTTAGCTTTTAGTTCAACCAAAATCGAACCATCAGTAGACAAGGTTAGCTGTGTGTTCATCGCTCGCAAAGCAAATAATGATTTTCTACTCAAAGCATCCGCCACTATGTTCGCTTTCCCTGGATGATAATCAATCACTAACTCATAGTCTTTCAACAAATCGAGCCATCTTCTTTGTTGCAAATTCAAATCTTTTTGAGTCATTATATACTTCAAGCTCTTGTGATTGGTAAAGATATGGCCCTTTTCACCGTATAAATGATGTCGCCAAATCTTCAATGCAAAAAAAAATAGCAGCCAGTTCTAAATCGTGTGTCGGATAATTCTTTTCATATGGTTTCAACTGTCGGGAGGCATAAGCTATCACTTTTCCCTCTTGCATCAAAACACAACCCAAACCGTTCAAGGACACATCGCTGAAAATTACAAACTCTTTACCCGACTCAGGTTGAACCAAAACTGGTGCCTCTGTTAGCAATGCTTTCAACTGATCAAAACTTTGTTGACATTTTTCGGACCACTCGAAATTCACATCTTTCTGTAGCAATCTGGTCATCGGTATAGCAATCATTGAGAACCCTTTAACAAAATGCTGATAATAACCAGCTAACCCTAGAAAGCTTCTAACTTCGGACACATTTCTTAGTGGTTTTCAGTCAACAACGGCTGAAATCTTGTTCGGGTCAACTCGTATACCTTTCGCTGAAACAATATGTCCCAAAAATCTGGCTTCTCGTAGGCAAAACTCGCATTTGCTGAATTTAGCGAATAGTTGCTTATCTCTCAAGGTTTGTAGCACAATCCTCAAATGCTTGGCATGCTCAGACTCATCTCGTGAACAGATCAAAATGTCATCAATGAATACAACCACAAGTCTATCTAAATACGGTCTAAAGATTCGATTCATCAAATCCATAAAAACGACAGGAGCATTAGTTAATCCGAAAGGCGTAACAAGAAATTCATAATGCCCGTACCTTGTTCTGAACGCAGTTTTCGGCACATCTGAATCTTTAACTCGCAACTGATAATAGCCAGATCTCAAATCAATTTTTGAGAATACTGTTGCTCTGTTCAACTGATCAAATAAATCATCAATTCTCGGCAATGGATACTTGTTCTTTATCGTAACCTTGTTGAGTTGACGATAATCAATACAAAGTCTCATTGAACCGTCTTTCTTCTTTACGAACAACACTGGTGCACCCAAGGGTGAAAAACTAGGTCGTGCGAAACCTCTATCCGTTAACTTTTGCAACTGAGCTTTCAATTATTTTAATTCTATCGGAGCCATTCTGTACGGAGCTATAGATATCGGTGATGTTCTCGGTACTAATTCAATAGCAAACCCGACCTCTCTGATCGGTGGTAACCCCGGTAACTCTTCTGGAAACACATCCAGATACTCACAGACTACTGACACTGATTCAATTTTCAATTCAGACACTTTTGTATCCAATACATAAGCAAGATAAGCTTCGCAACCCTTTTTCACATATTTCTGAGCTGACATCGTCGAAATCACAACAGACAGCCCACTCAAATCATCTGATTCAATACGAATAATTTCACTATTATGGTATCTCAACTCAATAATCTTTCATCTACAATTCACAACAGCATCATGCATAGTCAACCAATCCATACCCAAAATCACATCGAATTCATCAAACAGTAAAATCATCAAATCAGCCAGAAAACAGTAACCCCAAGTCATCAAAGGACAATTCTTGCAAACTTTATCAACTAGGACATACTTGCCTAAGGGGTTCGATACTTTATTCACAAACTCAGTGGACTCAACAGGCAAACTCTTACTAAACACTAAGTTCTCACAAACATATGAATGAGTCGATCCAGGATCAATCAAGGTAATTACATTAGTGTCATAGTGAGAAAATGTACCAGTGATAACATCGGGTGACGACGCATCTTCGGGAGCGCGAATAGTGTAAGCTCTGGCTGGTGCTCTCGCCTCAGATCTCATAGCTGAATCTTTTGTCACACCTTTACTACTGGTCACATTTCCCGCATTTCTCGGTGGTATTCCTCTAGAAGTTGTGTTACTCGGACTTGCATTTTGAAATTTCTCTTTTTCGGCTAACTCAGGACAATCCCGAATGAAGTGATCTTGCGAGCCACATTTAAAACAACATTTATTACTCATCCAGCAGTCTCCAAAATGTCGCCACCCACACTGTTGACATTCGGGTTTATTGTTTCTTACACTGCCAACACTCGACACTGAAGTAGCTTGAGCTTTAGAACTTGAATATTACTTTCCACGATCTCTATTTGGATACCCAGTCGAAGCATTCGAACGAGTGTACAAGTCTCTTGATTTCTTTGACGAAGACTGATATGGTTTACTCATCAATCTCTTTCTTGAATCTCTAGCTTCGAAATCTGCCTTTCTCATTTCTTTGCCAAGTTCTTCGGCTTTACAAGCTCTGTCAACTAGCATCACGAATTCTTTTAATTCTAGAATCCCAACTAACAATCTGATGTTCTCATTTAACCCATCTTCAAATCTCTTACACATAATCGCCTCAGTTGAAACACATTCCCGAGCATATTTACTAAGTCTCACAAACTCTCGCTCGTACTCCGTTACAAACATACAGCCTTGTTTCAGCTCCAGAAACTCTTTGTGCTTTTGATCAATAAATCGTTGACTGATGTATTTCTTACTAAATTTGGCTTGAAAGAATTCCCAGGTAACTCTTTCTCTCGGTACCACAGATACTAAAGTATTCCACCACTGATACGTTGTGTCCCCCAAAAGTGATACGGCACATTTTAAACACTCAGCCGGTGTGCAAGAAAGCTCATCAAATACTCGAATAGTATTTTCAAGCCAAAACTCGGCTCTCTCAGGATCTTCATCAACAGTAGCTCTAAAATCTTCAGCCCCTTATTTTCAGATTTTATCAACTGGCGGCTTATTCAATCGTAAAAGTTCCACACTTTGAGGAGCTACGGGAACCGGTTGGGGATTAGGTGGGGGTAGAGGTTGTTGAGCAGCCGAATTTGCTCGAACAAACTCTGTAAACCACTCATTCATCATCTGGAAGAAGGCTTCCTTAGCCTCTCCTCCCTGGCTACCCGTTACGGGTCTCGACTCGGATTGCGCTACTCTGTGAATGAAGGCTGGCGCATTACTCTCAACATCATCAGCTACAGCTCGATTAGGATCCATTTACTATACAAAAACACAATTTAAACTGTCAGGAGATATCACACTATCACAAGTTATATATGGCATGTATAGCTAGACTCTCACATACGCTACATTAGTCCGAGAATCGACTAAACCGTAGCTCTAATACCAATAAATGTAACACCCCTCACCCATATTCAATGACAGAATAGGGTTACGGAGCATTACCAAACTTTATTATACAATTAAACAAACATTTTTCATACATTCATCATAACCAAATAATCATCAATCAAATTCACTCACATTGTCCCTAATACGAGCCTACTAGGCCCAAAACATGCTTTAGGAGTAGTTTGGGACTAAATCGATAACTTAGGAAACTTTTAGAAAACTTATAATTTTTTTCAAAATACAGGGGACACACGCCCGTGTCACAGGCCGTGTGGACATTCGAAATGGGATCACATGGCCGTGTCCCAGCCTACGTCTGACCCCGTGTAACTCTCTGACTTGGGTCACACGACCAGCACACATGCCCGTATGGCTAGCCCGTGTGCCCTAAGAAATGGCCACACACGACCGTGTGCCACGCCGTGCCAAACCTGTAGGGTATACTGACTTATGCCACACGGCCAAGTCACACGCCCGTGTGCTAAGCTGTGTGGAGCATACTGACTTGATTTTTAATTCAACACCAGGGGACACATATCCGTGTAACCTAACAGTATGTCACACATGGCTAAGACAAATGCATGTGTCTCTGCCCGTGTGGACAAAAATAGGCTATTTACCAAGCCATTTTTCCACCCAATACAAAACACATCAATACTACAAAATGCCATTCAATTTCATACCAAAACTCATAATCTTAAATCATCAATATGACATTTCAAATTTTGCATCATTTAGCCTAATCTCACAAACATACCAAATTCAATTCTCAACCATTTAGCACCCCTAATTACCAAAAATCAACAAGCATAACATATCCATCATTAAACACATATCCAAAGCCATCTACACATATGTATACACAACCAAATCAACCAAATTAAGCCAACTTTCATTGCTATTTACAAAACCAAAACATTTAACATTTATAAGCCATTTCAAATGACTAATTTCATTACCAAACCATAACCAAAATGACCAAAGTTCCTATACATGCCATATATCCCAAAAACATAGATTCAAAAGTACCAAAATGATAGTTGGATAGTGTGATGAAGTCTCCGATGATTCTCGAATCTGAGCTAGCTTTGATTTCACTATAAAACACGTAAAAAGAAACAAAGTAAGCTATATAGCTTAGTAACCTTGTATGATAATAAACACAACTTAACAAAATATACCAATTAAAAATTGAACATATCTATAAACAATTAATATAAATACACAAACTATCACATTTTAAATCACAAGGTTAGAATTGAACTTCACAAGTTTCTTCGATTCAAAGCTTATACTGTTTATGTACATACTTGTACCATCTCGTATCAATCTCATACTTATCCGTATCTTTGATATACCTGTTGAACCATTCGAAATACTATTGGATACTCGGGAATCTCGCACCCTAAGTGTCGCATATATAGCTGAAGCTATCTCAATCTCGTATCACATATAATACTCACACTAGAGCTATCAACGGGTCTGCTCACACAAGCTGACGGTCATGACGAAGCTACACGGTGCTGCTCACACAAGCTGACGAGAATCCACAACACGTGTCGGATAACTCAGCCACCGGTAGGACGTACGGACCAGCACCCAAATCACATAACCCCTAATGACATGTCATTCGTATCCTAATCTATTCCTAAGGTTCAACAGGGATTTTGTCACTTGCCGAATCATCGTTGAATATGTCCGCAGTGTCGTATTCATAATTTATTCAATATCAAAGCATTTAAAACACAAATATAATAATTTTTAATACATACAAACTTACCTTGAATGCAAAAACAACGAAACGAGTCGATTAGTCCAAAACCTTGTTCTTTCCCCGATCTAAATCTGTATTTCACTTTTCTTGATCTAAATGTAATCAAAATTAACTTATTTAATTATCACGCTATTCAATTTATTCCAAAATACACATTAAGGAAATTTTACACTTTTGCCCCTAATAATTCCCATTTTTACAATTTAGTCCTTATTTCATAAAATGACAAATTCATGCAATTCTACCAAAACCCATGCTAGCCGAATTTCAATTAGGTCCCTAGCAGTCCATATTTTTCATTTATTTCACAATTTAACCACAAAATTTACACATTTCACAATTTAACCCCTAATTGACAATTTTGTCAAAAATCACTTTACAAATGTTGTTTATCTAACAACAAGCATGCATTTTCAACCATTAAACATAAAAATAAATCAACATTCATCAATGAAAAAACCCTAAACCTTTAACAATTTTGCAAAATAGTCCCTGGGGTAGCTAGGTTAAGCTGCAACAATCTCAAAAACATAGAAATCATTAAAAACGGGACAAAATTGACTCACCTATTGAGCTAGGTAGCTTGGCCGAACATAACATGCATCCATGGAGTTTCTATCTTCTTAATTTCGGTGGAAGAAACTAAACAAAGATGATAACTTTGTTGTTTTATTATTTTACTTATTTAATTTACTAAATTAATTTTTTAACCTTTAATAAAATTCATTAAAATCACTTAATATAAGTCCAAAAATGTCCACTCATATTAAAAATGGTATATTGACCACATAAGGACATCGACTATTTAATTTCATAGCCATTTAATACCTTTAGCTATTAAAACATCACTTTTGCACTTTACGCGATTTAGTGCTTTTTATCAAATTAAACACTCAAACGATAAAATTTCTTAACGAAAATTTCACACAAACATACTATCATGCTGTAAATACTAAAATAATAATAAAATAATTATTTCAACCTCAGATTTGTGGTCCCAAAACCACTTTTCTGATTTGACTAAAAACAGGTTGTTACATGCCCAACACGAGCACTGACCTCCACAATGTATTTACGATTTGAATCTGATCGTAAGAGGACTATCATATGCTCTAAGACTGATATATGGATGATGTATGTGATATCTAAATGTGCTAGACTTATGATGAAAAACTTGTGATCTGTACGTATATCTGTTATGTTTGAACCTAAGTGAGTAGGATCCGTCAGAATGTAATGTTCTATTGTCCATGTGTGCGGATTATCAAGTACGACCTGTATTCTATTAAGTTTGTTGGTATGCCTCTGCATTGCTCTGTTGATGAAGAATATACAATATCTGAACATGTTAGACTGATTGTTACTGATTCTGATTTATAACCGTGCATGTGACTTCATGGAAAATTTGATATGGTCCGTTGAGGTTTGATAAGTATGTTTTACAAAGCATGGACTCCCATATTTATTGATTCCGTTATTGAGAGATAGCATGACTTACATGCTCATTACTTTAATTCTACATAAGCATGTCATGACACATTGCATGGGACTTGGGTTGAATTAAAAGGAGGAAGTTTTTGTCAGTTTCATGATTTGCATTATCTGCTGGATTATCCACACTTCTGTTTCGGCAGTTCGACTATACTATAGTGGCTTGACCACATATATTTGATTGGCAGTTTAACTGCATATGATAAGCCATCGTTGCCGAGCAACCCGGGGTGGCGGGTCATCATTGCTGGGCAACCCAAGATGACTTTATTGCTGTGTTTTGGATGGATGAGTTCGGGGGAGAACTATATTTTGGTGTGTAACGGATTTTGGAAAGACTGTTCTAATAAATCTACATTCTAATCTGTTTGAAAAATAATGCATCTGCATAAACATACATGCTCAGTTCTGCTCTACTCCGTTTTGTTCTGTTCAATATTGCTCTGCTCTGTTCCATCTTGTTCTGTTATGCTCTATTCAGTTCTATTCTGTTTGAATTGCGTTATTCTGCACTACCTCTATTGAAACCTCTGTGATACTCTAGATTTGTTCTGTACACTGTTATCAAATATTTGCATTACTATGATTTATATATTACGTTCTGTTTATTTGTATTTAAGTTTGGTTATACGCGGTGCTTGGTGACTCACCCTTTGTATTACTTTTATCTGTCAGGAAGACATTTGATTTAGGATCGGACGGTGTGCGGGAGCTTGAATTGTGTTGCACTGAGATAACTACAATTTAATCCTTTGGATTTCTAATCTATTTTGGACTTGTGTTATTTTTCTTTTTATAATCTCGTCAGTATCTGCCAAGTCTAAAACAAAACTACAAAATCATCTAAATCGACTAAAATGAATTTCTAGTTTTCAAGGTTAAAACTCTGAAAAGAAGTACGTTTTTACTACGTTAGTGTAACTCATCCAGATTCGGCTTAAACTGCTAGGCCGGGTTTGGGGTGTTACATAATATTACCACACTTGAGCTCGGGATCATTATTGGATGCTGAGTCAACGATAAGTTGAAATGTACCTAACCTGCGCACAGAAAACAAAATCGCACACTGAGTAAAACTCAGTGGTATTTTTATAATCCGAACAATTTAAACTTGATATAAGTAGCTAAAATGTAAGAAATGTAACAAGTCATGCTATAAACATATGTATCAGATCAATAATGCAAATTTGCTCATTCTTTATTTACATTCACTAGGTTTCACATGTTCAAGTACATAACATTGACATTTCATATAACATTTGATGATTCAACTCATGCAATGGCATGATTCATATCTATATTAAATTCACAATTTCATTTCAATATGCACATCCGATATCATCATTTCATAATCCATTTCACATCTTGTTTCCATTTTCATCTATTGACATTTAATATCGAGCACATCAATTTTATCGTTTATTTTCCCTATTAACACGACTCAAACTTGGATGGATACACGGATCCAACCAACACACCAGTTTGGCACCCAGTGCCTCATCGGATAAATCCGAAGTAATAACTGTGCCCAACGCTATATAAGATGACACCCAGTGTCTCATCAACTCGAGGTCAAAGAAATCCCTAAATTTTTCCTATCCTATGGCATGCCATGTAACAGCTCAGTTTAGACCCTAGTCGGACCAGTAGTTTCGGGACCACAATCCGACATTAAAAATTTTATTTTATTATTATTTTAATATTTACAGCATGATATTAGAGTTGTGTGAAATTTTCGTAAAGAAATTTTATCGTTTAAGTGGTTAATTCGGTAAAAAGGACTAAATTGCGTAAAGCGTAAAAGTTGGGTTCTATAAGTTAAAAGTGTCAAATAGATATAGAACAATGAAGGAAAGGTCCTTATGTGATAATTAATCCAATTTTGAGTTAGTGGATGATATTTGGTTTGGCATTTGTGTAAATTTGATTATTTTTAAAGGTTAATTTAGTAAAAAGGTAAATAATGATAATAAAATATAATAAAGCCAAATTTCATCTTTCTATTCATTATCTTCCACCGAAAATGAGAAAGATGAACAGCCATGGAAGCTTCAAGCATTCGGCCAAGCTTCTTAGCTTATTGGTAAGCCCGTTTTTGTTTGGTTTTTAATAATTTTTACGTTTTTGAGATCGTTGCTAAGTTATCTACAAAACCCATGCTTGAATTTTTGATTTTGGTGAATATTTTGAATTATGCCATTATTGAAAGCTTGTGTATTTTGATGTTTTATGGTAGATTATGCATGTTAATGAGTAGAGGAACGATTTTTACTAAGTGATTTTCGGTGAAAACGAGTAAAACGAGCTAATCGGTAAAAGTTGTTATTGTTCATAAGTGTGTGTTATGGTAAGAATTTGAAGTTACTATAGAAGGGAAAAATGTTCAGCATGTCATAAAACATGAGAAAAGGGAATAAAGTTTAATTTACGAGCTTAGGGGTAAAACTGTAATTTTTGAAAAGTTTGGGGGCAAAATTGTAAATTTGCCAAAATTTGATATGTGAATTGAATTGACTAGTGTGTTGATAAAATGTGTTAAATGACTTTTATTTGACATGTTAGATCAAGAAATTATGAAATTTGGACTAAGATCGGGGAAGAATAAAGTTGTGGGCTAAGTTGGGAAAGCTAGCCGTTTCGGCATTCGAGGTAAGTTGGTGTGTTAATAATAATGCATTAATGTTGTAATTTATATTTGAAAGCTAAATTAGTGAATTAATTGAATTATGTTGAATTAAATTTTATGAAACATTGTAAATTATGTTTGTAACTTAGTAATGTGCTGAATTGGAAATTGTGGAATTAATAATGAATAGCCGAATGTGAATAAACCTAGAATTTAGTATGTTTAAGTTTGTTCGATTGAGATGTGATATTTGAATGTTCGTACAAATATTATGAAGTGTATAAAAGGTTCGATATATGAAATATGTGTGTGAAACAGCTTAAAAGTATCGTTATTCAGGCTGTGGGCCTAGCAAGCCTTGTGCTGGTGAAATTAATTGGGCTTTATGCCTAGCAGGCTTTGTGCCGGTGTATAATATCAGGCTTTATGCCTAGCAGGCTTTGTGCCGGTGTATAATATCAGGCTTTATGCCTAGTAGGCTCTGTGCCGGTGTATTATATTATGCCTTATGCCTAGCAAATTTTACGTGAGCAACGGTAAAAGTAATCAAATGTGTTAAATGAGTTAAAGTGAACGGGTATTAAATTGATATAATGAAAAGTGATTGAATGTGAAAAGGATTTAATCATGTGATAATAATGTGCAAGTGAACTTTGTAATTGATGAATTTATATGTGTAAGTGTGAAAATGAAATCGTTTGTATAAGTGAAGTGCGGGTATGAAATTAAGTAGGAAATCGTATGATCAAATAATACAGGTATGTGTATGAAATTGCTATTGTATGATTTATATGTTGAATAAAGTGGTTGGGTTATGATGCATCAATTGTAAGGATGCAAATGAGTGAGATGTGCCTATGATCAAATGATAATTATATGCTAAGTTATACTATGTTTTTGTGCATATGTGTAAAAGATGAAAGTGAATACATGGAAATTATGAAAAAGTGAATTTTCATTAAAACGGTACTGGGCAACTGCAATTGTGTATTTTTGAAAAATCACCGAAAATAGTGAAAATTGAATTAGAAAGTGAAGGAGATATGGATTGAAAGCTAATTGAGTCTATTTTCATATAAAAGAAACATAGCAAGCAAAGGATTTGTATATTTTGAGATATTTAAATTTTTGTAAGACTGGTTCAGAATGATTACGTGATCCCCTGTTCTGACTTGGAAAAATCATTATAAATTGTAAAAAAATAATTATGGAGCATGGTTTATATGCTTAGAATCCTTAATGAGTCTATTTTTTATTGAAATAAACGAGAACATCATTTGAATTCTGTACAATGAGATAACTGAGTTTTTGTAAAGATAGGTCAAAACCATTGAATAGTGAAATAAGGGAAACTTTAAGAATAATCTGGTATTGATTGGCCAGACCAAAAATTCTGGAAATTTTATGGCAAGATCAGGGAAAATTCACGGAACTTAATTTCGAGTTCTGTAGCTTATGAAATAATTAAATCAGTGATTGTGACCCAGAAAAACAGCCTAAGCTGAACTTAAGAAAAAGATGAAATCATGTGAATATTGATTCTAATTCCTTGAGCTTATTTATTGAGAAATGGGTTAATATTACTTATTAAATTGTTTATTATTATTAATATACCAACTTACTAAACTTTCAAAGCTTACTCTGTGCGTTTGCCCAATGTTTATAGATTTTTCAGAGTTTTGCTCGGGTTGGAAGTCGTAGGAGGCCTTATCACACTATCCGGTTATTGTTTCGGTAAATAAAATCTTTGAGTTTTGGTTATGTGGCATGTATAGGCTAGTTTTAATATGGTTTATTCTGATTTGTGTATGTATAGCCATGCGAAAATGGCTTGATTTTAATGTTAATGTTGGTATATTTTCGGTTTTGTTATAAGTCTATTTTGGAAGTATGTCTTTATGGTATTTAAACATCTGGTGTTTGGTTATATAAATTCAGCATTGAGTAGTGATATGTATGGCTTATAATTGGCTCATTTTGGTAAGGTTGATACATGCTACATTTTGCATTTGTGAATTGATAAATGATACTAATAAGGTAAATTAATAAAAATGTTCAGATATGTGAAAGGGTTAAATAAGCTTGATATTATTTTGTTGGTCATGTGTTTCATATGACCGAATGTGAATTATATGATTGAGTAGATGGTTACTATTCGAGTTTAAAATTGATTGTAAAGGAGTTAGTAACACTTTGTGCATAATTGAATCGAATGACCGTATGGTAAAGAAGTTGATATTTCTCTGTACATGTAATGTAGGAAATATAGCATGTATGATCTTATTTGGCTATGCATTATAAATGTGCAAATTTGGCTGATTTGATAGAGTAGATAATTGCTATTTGATTATAAAGTAAATTATAGAAGTTGATATGGCATTGTGCATGAATTGCAATATATGACCATACTAAAATGTGTATTGTCCGATAAGGCCTCGTAACCCTAGTCCGACGACAGACACGGGTTAGGGGTGTTACATGCCATCTATATCCGACTTAGCCCGAACAGTTAATAGGGTTTCATTTCACATTTCAATATAACCAATGTCTCATTTCCATAAATATACATTTGTAACATATAGGCATTTTGTTCAATTCATTAACAATCACAATTCTCAAAACATATATTCAATTCATCATATATACAAATACGTACTTTTCTCAATACACACATTTAAATCCTTATAAACATTCATCAATTCAATTCAATTCGTTTCATCTCAATTTTAATAAAACTACTCACCTCATGTCTTACCATGCATAATAGTTCAAAATGCAAAAATGTACAGGAGTTCTGTAACACCCCAAACCCAGCCCATAAGTTTCGACCAGATCTGGTATGCTACGGGTTGTACATTGAAAACTTTTGCTGCGTAGGTTTTGGGAAAGTATAAGTTAATTAGACCATATTTGAATAAATAAATATCATTTGTAAAAAAAAAAACATTGTATTATTATTTTGAATAATTAAACCTTAGACAAAGTTTCATAAGTTGCAAATATTAAGAACTATGTAGTGAAATATAACTATGGGGCCTTATTACAAAAAATATTCCCAAAATTAAAACTTAAAGAAAAACCGAAATAATCTATAGAAATAAAAAGTTGATGGCCCTCGAGTCCTGTCTCTGGCCCCATGTCCACGATCTACCGCTCATCCGAAAGAGTAGAGAAAAAGGAAAGCGTGAGTCACCAAGACTCAGTGTATAAATCCCAAAACACCGACTGAGGCCCACAAACACATTATGGGCCTTGGCCCATACATAGAGGCAACAATCGTAATTACATGATAAATGAAGAAATGATGAATAGCCCAACCCATCCTAGAATTCCATCCTCTACACACCAGCCCGTACTCAACCATCACACCTCTGGGATTTCTATAATCAACCCTCCATCCGCTACACACCATAACGATAGTGATCGCCTATTCTCGTTAGTCAGAATCATTAAACGTGGCATAGCCACCGATCACCATGTGACCTAACATTTATATAACGTGGGATTTCTACCACCGATCACTATTGTGACATATCATGCACTTCCCTTTCATTATCATAATCCCACCCCATGCATACACACATAAAGAAAACATCATACAAAGCTTTCATATATTTCGATACACATAGAGATTTCTATGATTACGCACTGCATCCTTGCCTAACCCTTTTAGGGTTTTATTCGACTGTCTACACAGCCTATTATCCGGCTTTTAGCCCATAACATAAACATATATATATATATATACATTCATACAGATTATTTGTGTGTTAGAGATCTACACATTTGATTACCGTTAGAACGACACTCTCTATGACGACACTATCAGAAGTCGATACAACTGCTACTTGCCTAAGGTGTTGTTCAGAAGCCGGTCCACAACCTAGTGGCCAATCCCATACTGCTGACACAGCTTGTTTCTTAAACTTAGGGATTCTCTCCTTTGCCTGATCCATATTTAATTCCATCACGAGTCCTTGTCAGAACTACTATCACAACATATGATTGTTAATCCATATCATAAAGTTAAGATCTCGCATGCGATGAACGAATCTAGTGAAAATCTAGGGAAAATCACCTTACCTTAAAATCCCGAAATTGGAGACTAGCGATTTCCGACTTTTAAATCTAGATGATCAGGTTTCCTTCAAATCCCGGAATGCCGCCCAAACGCAAAAGAGAGGAAATATTAGCTTCATTCGACAGCCTTAACAACCAAGTGGCCATTCGGCCTTGTCTCTTAAAAACCGAAAGAGAGATTGAAGAGATAGGAAAATTGGTACTCACCTTAACGCAGAGAATTTGACTACCCCTTAGAGATTCCGGCTTTTTAAGAAGATCAGAAGAGAAGATGATAGGAAGAAATCTAAGTAGTTTTTCCTTTTAGTTGAAGAAATCGGCAAAGAATAGGGAGTATTCGGCTATAAAGATGAGAAGAGAGTTGAGGGTTTCATCTTTTGAAAGAAAAAATGTTGAGAAGATTGGGAGATTTCGGCTTTTGAAGGAATCAAAAGAAAAGAAATTGCAGAGGGAGACTGAGAATTTCGGCACAAAGAATGGAGAAAAGATTAGGGTTCAAATGTCGGAATTGATGAGCTATCCCCCCTATTTATAGAAATTTCGGCACTTACCTATCAAAACCCGAAAGTACCCTTCCTGATAACTAAAGAATTAAGCCCATAAAAAGGAAAAATTCGGCACCCCCTATAGCAATTAGAAACCGATTTCTTTACTCCTCTAGGTGATGGAATTTTGGCCAACTCTGTTCTCAGCAGATAGCTCCTAACTTTTCTCCTTTCTCTAAATCTATTCATACCTTTAAAAGAAACCTAGATAGCACCACCTCTTCCTTCTTTTATCAGCTCTTTATCCTTATTATCCATATTATTTAATCCTCCTATTTCCTAGCCCCAATGCCGTCCCCCCTTATTCCCCTTTTAAGTGCCGAACATGGCCCAAAATCATGGGCTCCTTGCGTCCAAGCTTGGCCCTCTTTCCTCTGCTAGTGACGCCACCCTCTAGCTCCCTTGCAGCGCCACTAAATATTGGGCCACAAGCCCACCTTGATATTTTAAACACAGATACTACCTGTTAAACCCTATAATGGCCAAACAGAAAATTTTAATCAAGGCCTATGCCTAAGCCTGAGCCCAATTTGGACCCCTAACCTTAAATTAACACGTAAATCATATCCCTACATTAACGCATAGGCCCAATAAATTCATGATGTTACAGTTCTACCCCCCTTAAAGAAATTTCATCCTCGAAATTTCCAACTAACTATAAATCATACTACCCAAATGCTTTCGTTGCAAACTCTAATTCTAAAGCCAAAAGAAACACTTAGGATAATATGATAGAGTACGCACCGGTATTCGCATCTGGAGCGTCCTCGTCCCCTAAGCGACGTGGTCGCATAGACCAAAGCGGGTCGCCTCGCGCCAAAGATAACCTGGACCTCCACCTGGTGCTCTACGACCATGTCCTGTGCCATTGCCACCATTGGCTTGACCACGGCCCCTTGTACTCATTCTACCGATTCGCATTTAACTGATTAGAAATTTTATGAATTATTAGTTTTCTTCCACTAATTAACCACGAACGATGCCTTATGAATAGTAGTTTTAGGGGTAGTTCCGCCGAATTCGCGATTATATCTACGATTGGTCTCAAGTTTGTGTTTCCTAATTCGGGGAGCACATACATTCATTCATCAATGTATAAGTGGCATCACAGTCATCATGTAAGGGTATTTTCGTCATTCCACTACCCAGGGGTATTTTCGTAATTTTATCCTACAGGGGTATTTTGGTCATTTTCAAAACTAGAGGTGATTTTAGAAATTTTACAAAATAGGGTGGCTGATCCCTTTTGGGTTTTAATATTATTTTTTTGGCCCGCCAACAAGTCCTCATGGCGAAGGTGAAGCAATACTACGCACTGTAGGATTCCAAATGAAGAGGAGGTGAGTCACTAGGACTGCTTAAATACCAAGCTCTACCGAATCCAATCCTAGACATGCGTATGCCTGTTCCCACACCCTATCTCGCGACTTGTTCATGTGTTTGTTTGGTTGGATTAAATTTTATGAAATCAAGAGTTGTGTAAACTAGCCCTAAAGTCCATCAATACTATCATACTTAGTCTACGTCCATAAAACCCATCAAGCCCCACATTCATATCACATCCAAAAGTTCGAATACTTACTGCGTGGATCTAAAAGCCAGAGACTCAAGGCCATTTCTCAACCCAAACTTTTCCAAATTCTTATCAACTTTAAAATAGTACTAGACCCATTTCACAAATTTCGAGTTTTTAATCGGGCTCGATACCAAAATGTAACACCCCAAACCCGCCCATAAGTTTCACCAGATCCGTATGCTCTGGGTTGAACATTGAAAACTTTCACTGCGTAGGTTTTGGGAAAGTATAAGTTAATTAGACCATATTTGAATAAATAAATATCATTTGTAAAAAAACAAACATTGTATTATTATTTTGAATAATTAAACCTTAGACAAAGTTTCATAAGTTGCAAATATTAAGAACTATGTAGTGAAATATAACTATGGGGCCTTATTACAAAAAATATTCCCAAAATTAAAACTTAAAGAAAAACTGAAATAATCTATAGAAATAAAAGTTGATGGCCCTCGAGTCCTCTCGGCCCCATGTCCACGATCTACCGCTCATCCGAAAGAATAGAGAAAAAGGAAAGCGTGAGTCACCAAGACTCAGTGTATAAATCCGAAAACTCGACCTGAGGCCCACAAACACGTTATGGGCCTTGGCCTATACATAGAGGCAACAATCGTAATTACATGATAAACAAATGAAATGATGAATAGCCCAACCCATCCTAGAATTCCATCCTCTACACACCAGCCCATACCAATCATCACACCTCGGGATTTCTACAATCAACCCTCCATCCGCTACACACCATAACGATACCAGATCGCCTATTCCTCGTTAGTCGGGAATCATTAAACGTGGCATAGCCACCGATCACCATGTGACCTAACATTTATATAACGTGGGATTTCTACCACCGATCACTATTGTGACCTATCATGCACTTCCCTTCATTATCATAATCCCACCCCATGCATACACACATAAAGAAAACATCATACAAGCTTTCATATATTTCGATACACATAGAGATTTCTATGATTACGCACTGCATCCTTGCCTAACCCTTTTAGGGTTTTATTCGATTATCTACACTGACCTATTATTCGACTTTTAGCCCATAACATAAACATATATATATACATTCATACAGATTATTTGTGTGTTAGAGATCTACACACTGACACCGTTAGAACGACACTCTCTATGTCGACACTATCGTAAGTCGATACAACCGCTACTTGCCTAAGGTGTTGTTGAAGCCGGTCCACAACCGGTGGCCAATCTCGCATCGACGACACACTCATTTCTTAAACTTAGGATTCTCTCCTTTGCGATCCATATTTAATTCCATCACGAGTCCTTGTCGAACTACTATCACAACATATGATTGTTAATCCACATCATAAAGTTAAGATCTCGCATGCGATGAACGAATCTAGTGAAAATCTAGGAAAATCACCTTACCTTAAAATCCCGAAATTGGAGACTAGCGATTTCGGCTTTTAAATCTAGATGATCGAGTTTCCTTCAAATCCGGAATGCCGCCCAAACGCAAAAGAGAGGAAATATTAGCTTCATTCGATGACCTTAACAACCAAGTGGCCATTCGGCCTTGTCTCTTAAAAACCGAAAGAGAGATTGAAGAGATAGGAAAATTGGCACTCACCTTAACGCAGAGAATTCGACTACCCCTTAGAGATTTCGACTTTTTGAGAAGATCAGAAGAGAAGATGATAGGAAGAAATCTAAGTAGTTTCACCTTTTAGTTGAAGAAATCGGCAAAGAATAGGGAGTATTCGGCTATGGAGATGAGAAGAGAGTTCAGGGTTTCGTGTTTTAAAAGAAAAGATGTTGAGAAGATTGGGAGATTTCGGCTTTTGAAGGAATCAAAAGAAAAGAAATTACAGAGGGAGACTGAGAATTTCGGCACAAAGAATGGAGAAAAGATTAGGGTTCAAATGCCAGAATTGATGAGCTATCCCCCCTATTTATAGAAATTTCGGCACTTACCTATCAAAACCCGAAAGTGCCATTCCTAATAACTAAAGAATTAAGCCCATAAAAAAGAAAAATTCGGCACCCCTTATAGCAATTAGAAACCGATTTCTTTACTCCTCTAGGTGATGGAATTTTGGCCAACTCTGTTCTCAGCAGATAGCTCCTAACTTTTCTCCTTTCTCTAAATCTATTCATACCTTTAAAAGAAACCTAGATAGCACCACCTCTTCCTTCTTTTATCAGCTCTTTATCCTTATTATCCATATTATTTAATCCTCCTATTTCCTAGCCCCAATGCCGTCCCCCCTTATTCCCCTTTTAAGTGCCGAACATGGCCCAAAATCATGGGCTCCTTTGCGCCCAAGCTTGGCCTCTTTCCTCTGCTAGTGACGCCACCCTCTAGCTCCTTTGCACGCCACTAAATATTGGGCCACAAGCCCACCTTGATATTTTAAACACAGATACTACCTGTTAAACCCTATAATAGCCAAACAGAAAATTTTAATCAAGGCCTATGCCTAAGCCTGAGCCCAATTTGGACCCCTAACCTTAAATTAACACGTAAATCATATCCCTACATTAACGCATAGGCCCAATAAATTCAGGATGTTACAAGTTCGGATTATAGAAACACAAATCGTAAATTCCGAGCTATTCGACGTCGATTTTATCCTTCCACTTTTTAGTCGAGGATTCCGATACGACGTTAGCTACGAGATAAAATAATTAAAATACATTAATATTACACAATTCAATTTCACATTAACTTTTCAATTTTTACACTATATTTGCTTAATACTCAATTTAGTCCCTAAACCGAGACTAAATTTAATATCCATATTTAATCTCAAATTTTATACTAATTTCACTCTAAGCTAAATTTTAGCTCCCTATTTTCAATTCCACCCCTTAATTTCAATTTTTTTAACAATTTAGTCCCTATTTCTCAAAATTAACTATTTATTCTATCAATTAAACCCCTAGTACTTAAACTATTCAACAATGGAAACATCTAAAATATTAAACTGTAACATCCCAAAAATGGGGCTATTTGGAAATAAATTATTTTTCTTATGTATGAACTGCTGTGTCATTATTTATGGAATAATAATGGTCAATTTAAGGCTTGTGTTGGCTCGATTTGGTAGGAAATTTCGTTTTTTTTATTTTGAAAGAAGGGAGCCTTGGTAAGTGGTGTTATAAGAATAAATGTGGGTAATTTAACACTAAAAAGCCCTTGGTAAAGTGGCAAAAAGAAGCCCACTTAAGAGCTACATGTGACGCCACCAAGGAGCAAGGGAGAGCTTGTGTTCGAGTCACGGAAATCCCCTTTTGTTTTTATTTGGACTGGCACAAGGGGGAGAGTTTTTCTCCTTCAAACTCTTTTATTAAATAGTATTAATAAGAGATAATATGAGCATAGAAATTAGATTTTTAATTGTTTAATCTCAAGGATAATGGGAGATAAATGAGGATTACTAGGAGATTATTTTTTTACTAATTCAAAAGTGTTTGAATTAAATCAAGTGGGTGGCCTAGAGAAAAACTAGGTGATGGCCGAATGTGGGACTCCTTGTTGAAGAGGAGTGGACTGGCTAGGAGACCGAGTATAGGGGGGAAGAGTGCCCAAGTTTTCTTTTACTTCTTTTCCTATTAGCCGAATTCCCTAGCCCTCTTTTGCTTTTGCGTTTTCACCATTCTCTCAAGCTCTCAAGCCGAATCTTCTACCACCTTTCTCCCCTATTATTTTCTTTCCCCCTTGGCCGAATATGCTCTAGTGGTGTACCGAAAACTCTCTTCCTCTACTCTATGGTCTTGGCCGAATACTAAGGGTGACCCAAGTCTCTCTGGGATTCTTCTTCCAATCGGTTTAAGAAGGTAAGGGACACTAGCCGAAATTCCAGAGTCCTCTTTTAGTCTCTTGCCGATTCCCATTAAGGGGGGTAGGTGCCGATTTCAATAATGGATAATAGGGTTTCTAAACGGTGGTGATAAGCGATTCTTTCTATAGGTACTTCGGATTCGGGAAGCAATCAACCCAAGCTATAACCTTTGGTGACCGGTTTGTTAAGGTGGTGAGATCGATTTTCCTTATTTTTGATATCCATTTAAGCCGAAGGCTACTAACTTGGTTAAGTGCCGATTATAGGGTGGTGAAGTAAAGAGCTAGTACTCAAGATATTCAGGTAAGATTTCGGGTTCATAAGGAACCCCTCCTAATATTTTGGTTGGCCGAATGGCCTAGGATACTAACCCTTATGAATGGCCGAATATAGGGGCAAGGACATTAAGTGTGGCCGACATCTCTTTTCGGGATTTAGACGATTCGGTCAAGCAGACAGTGTGTACATACACACGAATAATAGTTAATAAAGTGTATTAAGTGTATGTTATGTGTAAATCGCTTTATGTAGATATGGCATTAGTGCCTTAATGGTACAAGCAAGGATCCCGTAAGTCTCTATTTGTATGAGATTGATAATAATGCTTTTGGGAAGCATGGATTATTTGATACATGTGATATATGTATGTACCGTTGTTAAGCGCTTGATATGGGTTGATGAGAGGAGGGGGCGGTGATATCGCGGTTGACGAGCACCGGTGCTTTGGTAGCACATCTTGTGACTATATGTCACCAGAGGTTTGGTACCTCCGCAGAGGTTTGGTACCTCATAGCGACTTGTCCTCGTGGTTAACACCACCGTGGGTTGGCCCCACTTGAGATATGGGATCGTCGCGCTGATTTGGTATCACACGATGGGTTGGCCCCATCACCCGATTTGTGTCTACGGACACGGTGCTTTGGTAGCACATTGTGACTATATGTCACCGGTGGTTTGGCACCACCAAAGTGTTTTGGTAACACATCGTGACTACGGTCACCACAGTGGTTTGGTACCACATGGGGTAGACAAAGGTGTTTGGTTGGCTAGGTTGGGTACACGATACTGCATAATTAATCGTTATATGTTGTGTATGAAACGTTGTATTAACCTGGGAAGGGTTACATCATCGAGTCTTGGTGACTCACCTTCTCCTTTAACATTTTCAGGTGACTCGTAGATGGCGGTGGAGGAGCTAGGTTGGACTCGAGGTGGCCATGCAGTGGATTTAAACTTATAGAACTTTAATTTGTTTAATTTTATTTTGGGTTGTAATAAGGCCTCCATAATCTTTATTTGTTTTTTTTATATGTTGGATATTTATTCAAGACTATACTATTAAATTGAATTAAATCACATGTTTTTTTTGTTAACACGAAAAGGTTTATTCGTGCCATCGGGCACACATGAAACTGGTATAACAAACGGACTTAATTAAAATTTCAAATCAAATCTAAGGGTAGCTTTGACAAGACAACCGAAAACGAGGGGTTTTCAATGAGAATTAAATGTTTTTCGAAATGGTGTTCACAAGGTTTTACTCGGTAACAAATCAAATTCGGTCGTAGTGTTTGGGCCGGGTTTGGGTTGTTACAGAATTGGTATCAGAGCCAAGTTCAAAGCTCGGCTGTGGGGGCCCAAGGCCCAAAAATGTTTTAAAAGGCCTTTTGAATGATTTCTGGTTTTTGAACAGCATGGCCCGAGTCTCCGGCACCGATCCGCCCAGGTAAGTACATCTAAACCTTTTTGTGAAATATATTCTGTAGAAGGGTAGGAAGCATGGAACGTAGATAGACTTATAGGACTTGGACCCTAGGGTTAGATTACTCAAACACAACGAAGCATAAGACTTAAGGAACTAAACCAACCTATGACTTAGTCAATGAGCTAGGTGTGGTAACCCCGTGACGCATGTCTAGGATTGGATCGGAAGAGCTTGGTATTTAAGCGGTCCTCGTGACTCACCTCCTCTTCGCAGTATCCTGCAGTGCGTAGCTTCGGTTCACCCTAACTCGAGAGGGCTCGGTGGTGTGGTAACCTCCGTGCGCATGTCTAGAAAGGTTCGGAGAGCTTGGTATTTAAGCGGTCCGCGTGACCCACCTCCTCTTCACTTGAATTCCGCACAGTGCGTAGCTTTGGTTCACCACGACTGGGAAGGCTCGGTCATAGGCTAAAAACAATGATTAAAACCCAAAAAGGGAATTAGCCTTGTTTTTCAAAATAGAACGAGACAACAAGCCCTAATGTTTTCAAAACTTATCCAATAACCCTCTTAAACCCTAGAACACTAGGTATACAATGTTTTTCTCGGAAAACTTGACTTGTGGAAAATTACAGAAATACCCTTAGGAGTAAAATTACCAAAATGCCCCTGACCCATAAAATATTGATTCGACAGTTTTGCCCAAAAGTTTCAACTATTTTATAAAATATTCAATAACTTAGCCTTGGAAATCATCAGCAAAATATCTTGGTTCTGGAAAATTACGAAAATATCCCTGTAGGAAAAAAGACGAAAATACCCCTGGGTTAGAAGTGGGCAGAAATGTCCGATGAGTGAATAGGTATGGAAAGTATTAAGGAATGGATGCATGGACTTCTTTGTGTGAACTAGGATAGGAAACTGAAACATTGTTTGCTCGAAAGAATCTCTGATTAAACCTCATCCATAAAACTTCTTCGCGAGTAATAAAGTGAAACAAATGCTAACGCATAAAATTTTTCTTAATCAGATTAAAAGCGCGGTAGATAGAATGAGTTCTAGAGGACGTGGACGCCGTGGACGTGGTAGGGGTAGGATGACGGTGTCTGAACCCGTCAGGTCAGGACAAGGTTCGGAGAATGAGGTACCACTGCCACCACCACCTCCTACTTTTAGAGCTGAGGAGCCGGAGCAGACCGGTGGCGAGTCGGTATCGCAAGCTGTGTTGCGAGTCTTGGAGATGGTGGCTGGGGCTGGTGGAAGTGTTGGAGCTCGGAAATCTGTCCCCGAGCGACTCCGATCTAACGGAGCGGAGGTATTCCGAGGTGTGTCAGGAGTGGCACCCAGTGCAGCGGAATATTGGCTAGAGTCAACTGAAAGAATCATGGATGACCTTGACCTGACTGAGGAAGAGAAGCTGAAAGGGGCAGTGTCGCTTCTAAAGGATGAAGCGTATCAGTGGTGGCTTACGGTTCGAGATGGGGCTACAGCAGATGATTTGACTTGGGAGTATTTCGAACCGCCATCGAAAAAGTATGTGGGCATTAGCTACACCGACAGCAGAGAAAGGCTTTTTTCGGGATTAGTTCAAGGAACTAAGTCCGTGTCGGAATATGAGGCGGAATTTTTAAGGCTGAGTAGATATGCGAGAGGCATTGTGGCTACTGAACATGAGCGCTGTGTCCGCTTTGAGGACGGACTCCGAGATGATTTGAGGTTACTAATTGCCTCGCAGCAGGTTCATGAGTTCTCATCTCTAGTGGAGAAGGCTAAGGTAGCCGAGGGAATCAAGGAGGCTGTGAGGCAGAACTATAGTAAGAACAATCAGAAGAGAAGTTTTGGGTCAGCTGGGTCAAGCGGAAGTGCTCAGAAAAAGGCTAGGCCAAGTGGGCCCAATCAGGCAGCAAGGCCCACGACTGCTAATCAGAGGCCGACTCAGTGCAATCGCTGTGGAAAGACCCATTGGGGAGGATGTTGGACCGGTGATAAAGGATGTTTCGAGTGTGGGTCTTTGGAGCATCGCGTCAGAGATTGTCCCCAGAAACTAGCTAAGAAGCGCACCGGAAGGACGTAACCGTGCTCGGGATAGAAATGTAGGACCACGAGAGGGTCGTGGTAATGGTAGAGGAAACAACGGTCCTAACCGAGGTCGTGGAACTCAAGGCGAGGTGCAGGCAACACAGAGGCTAGGCGGCTGGCTTAGTTTACGCAAGCAATGTGTCGTGAAGAAGGTGACGCACCGGATGTCATAACCGATGACGCTTTAATTTTCGGTTTTCCTTATGTTGCATTGATTGATGTGGGCTCGACACACTCGCATACATTGCTAGTTGTGTGGTAGGAACAATGGACCTAAACTCAAATCGCTTCTAGGAGATGACCGTAGTTAGCCCCTTAGGTCACTCCGTAGTCGTAGATAAACTTTATAGAGGCGCACCCTAGAACTCCAAGGGGTAGTATTTGTAGCTGATCTAATGGAACTACCGTTTGGGGAGTTCGATTTGATCCTTGGTATGGATTGGTTGGCTAAGTACCAAGCGAGTTTGGATTCTTGGCTAAGCGCATGGTCCTTAAGACGATCGAAGGTGATGAAGTGGTTATGATAGGAGATAGAAGGAATTATCTCGTCCAACGTAGTGATCGCCTTGAAGGTGAAAAGATGGTCAAGAAGGGTTGTGAGGCGTATTTGGTTCAAATCGTGCTTTGGAAGCCAAGGGGTTAGTAATTAAAAAGGTCCGAACGGTTGGGGAATTTCTTGATGTGTTCCGAGAAGAACTTAGGGTTTGCCTCCGGATCGAGAAGTCGAGTCGGTATAGACTTGCTACCGGCGGCACTGTGTCCATAGCACCATACCGAATGGCACCAAAGGAATTGGTGGAGCTAAAGGCTCAAATTCAGGAGCTCTTGAATAGAGGGTTTATACGACCAAGTATATCTCCGTGGGAGCGCTTTGTGTTGTTTGTCAAGAAGAAGGACGGTTCTATGCGGATGTGCATCGACTACCGTCGATTAAATAAGTTAACGATCAAGAACAAGTATCCGTTGCCTCGGATTGACGACTTGTTTGATCAAGCGAAGGGTGCCTCGGTGTTTTCAAGATAGACCTTAGGTCAGGTTATCACCAATTAAGGGTGAAGGAGGCTGATGTTCACAAAACGGCATTCCGAACTCGGTATGGGCATTTCGAGTTCTTGGTGATGCCATTTGGGTTGACTAATGCGCCGGCGGCATTCATGGACCTGATGAATAGAGTATTCCAGCAGTACTTGGACCAGTTCGTCGTGGTGTTTATAGACGACATATTGGTTTATTCAAAGACAGAAGAGGAGCATGACAAGCATCTACGGATAGTTCTGCAAGTATTGAGGGGGAAGCAGTTATATGCCAAATTCAGTAAGTGTGAATTTTGGCTTAGGGAGGTGGCTTTCTTAGGTCATGTAGTGTCAGCTGAAGGAATTAGGGTAGACCCTCGCAAGATTGAAGCTGTATTGGAGTGGAAACCACCTAGGACGGTGGCTGAAATACGAAGTTTTCTGGGTTTAGCAGGTACTATCGGAGATTCGTGGAAGGATTCTCTCTAATAGCAGCGCACAGTTAACTAAGTTGCTAAGGAAAGGTGTCCCATTTGTATGGACGGAGAAGCAACAAGAAAGCTTTGATAAGTTAAGAAAGATTTTGACTAAGCTCGGTTTTGGTGCACTTTGGCAGAAAGTTATTCACAGTTTATTGTGATGCATCTCACACCGGCTTGGGATGTGTGTTGATGCAGGATGGGAAGGTAGTAGCCTATGCATCCCGTCAATTAAGATCGCATGAGGTTAACTACCCAACTCACGACTTAGAGTTAGCAATGTCGTCTTCGCTCTCAAGATATGGAGACATTACTGTATGGAGAGAAGTCGATGGTCTACACGGATCACAAAAGCTTGAGGTATCTTCTGACTCAGAAGGATCTGAATCTGAGACAGCGTCGGTGGATTGAACTACTAAAGGACTATGATTGTTCAATCGAGTACCATCCGGGTAAGGCTAATGTGGTAGCTGACGCATTGAGCCGGAAGGTGGTGACGGACTTAAGAGCAATGTTCGCTCGGTTAAGTCTGTATGATGATGGGAGTCTTTTGGCAGAACTTCAAGTAAAGCCGACTTGGATTGAGGAGATTAAAGAAAAGCAGTTAGTGGATGAAGGCTTGAGCTCTAAGAGGGTACAAGTTCAAGACGGTGGTTTGGAAGGGTACAGTCTGTCTAGTGAAGGAGCGCTTTGTTTTCAAGGACGAGTATGTATGCCAAAGGATACAGAATTAAGGCGGAAAATTCTCCAAGATGCACATAGCAGTCCATACGCTATGCATCCTGGGGGAAGCAAGATGTATGGAGATTTATGAAACAGATTCCGTGGCGGGGTTGAAGCGTGAGATAACGGAGTTCGTAGGGAAGTGTCCGACGTGTCGCGTGAGTTAAGGTGAACATCGGTCACCATCGGGACTACTTCAACCGATAAAGATCCTCAATGGAAATGGGAGAGGATCACCATGGATTTTGTTAGTGGGCTACCCCTTACGCCCACCAAGAAGGATGCAGTTTGGGTAATTGTGGATCGCCTGACTAAATCAGCTCACTTCATGCCGGTGAGAATGGATTACTCACTCCAAAAGCTAGCAAAGCTGTATGTGGGTGAAATAGTGAGGTTCCATGGCGTGCCAGTGTCGATTATCTCGGATAGGGATCCCAGATTCACGTCAAGGTTTTGGAAAGCGTTGCATCAAGCTTTGGGTACACGGTTAGATTTCAGTACGGCTTTCCATCCACAGTCTGACGGACAGTCGGAAAGGGTGATACAGATTTTGGAAGATATGTTAAGAGGCTGTGTCTTGGATTTTAGTGGTAATTGGGAGGAGTACCTACCATTAGCGGAATTCGCTTATAACAATAGTTATCAAGCGAGTATTCAAATGGCTCCATACGAGGCCCTATATGGACGAAAGTGTCGTACTCCTACATGCTGGACGGAGTTGGGAGAAAGACAAGTTCTGGGTCCAGAACTGGTAACCGAGACGGAAGACAAAGTCAAGGTGATTCGGACTCGTCTCAAGGAAGCTTCGGATAGGCAAAAGTCTTATGCCGATCTCAAACGCAAGGAAGTGGAGTATGCTGTGGGGGACAAGGTCTTTCTGAAAGTGTCGCCTTGGAAAAAGGTATTGAGATTTGGGCGGAAAGGGAAGCTGAGCCCAAGGTTCATTGGCCCATATACTGTTGTGAAGCGAGTAGGACCAGTGGCTTATCAGCTAGAGCTGCCGGCAGAACTGAGTCAGATTCATGACGTATTCCATGTATCAATGCTGAGACGGTATCGGTCAGATCCTTCGCACGTTGTGCCAGTAGCAGAGATTGAGGTGAACACGGATTTATCTTTTGAGGAAGAACCGGTTCAGATTGTAGATCGAGATGTGAAAGTTCTACGTAGGAAGGCAGTGCCTTTAGTAAAAGTGTTATGGCGGAACCACGGAGTGGAAGAAGCTACGTGGGAGCCCGAGGAGGTGATGCGGCAGCAATACCCTCATCTCTTTTGATCAAGGAATTTCGAGGACGAAATTTGTTCTAAGGGGGGTAGAACTGTAACATCCCAAAAATGGGGCTATTTGGAAATAAATTATTTTTCTTATGTATGAACTGCTGTGTCATTATTTATGGAATAATAATGGTCAATTTAAGGCTTGTGTTGGCTCGATTTGGTAGGAAATTTCGTTTTTTTTATTTTGAAAGAAGGGAGCCTTGGTAAGTGGTGTTATAAGAATAAATGTGGGTAATTTAACACTAAAAAGCCCTTGGTAAAGTGGCAAAAAGAAGCCCACTTAAGAGCTACATGTGACGCCACCAAGGAGCAAGGGAGAGCTTGTGTTCGAGTCACGGAAATCCCCCTTTTTGTTTTTATTTGGACGGCACAAGGGGGGAGAGTTTTTCTCCCTTCAAACTCTTTTATTAAATAGTATTAATAAGAGATAATATGAGCATAGAAATTAGATTTTTAATTGTTTAATCTCAAGGATAATGGGAGATAAATGAGGATTACTAGGAGATTATTTTTTTTACTAATTCAAAAGTGTTTGAATTAAATCAAGTGGGTGGCCTAGAGAAAAACTAGGTGATGGCCGAATGTGGGACTCCTTGTTGAAGAGGAGTGGACGGCTAGGAGACTGAGTATAGGGGGGGAAGAGTGCCCAAGTTTTCTTTTACTTCTTTTCCTATTAGCCGAATTCCCTAGCCCTCTTTTGCTTTTGCGTTTTCACCATTCTCTCAAGCTCTCAAGCCGAATCTTCTACCACCTTTCTCCCCTATTATTTTCTTTCCCCTTGGCCGAATATGCTCTAGTGGTGTACGAAAACTCTCTTCCTCTACTCTATGGTCTTGGCCGAATACTAAGGGTGACCCAAGTCTCTCTCTGGGATTCTTCTTCCAATCGGTTTAAGAAGGTAAGGGACACTAGCCGAAATTCCGAGTCCTCTTTAGTCTCTTGCCGATTCCCATTAAGGGGGTAGGTGCCGATTTCAATAATGGATAATAGGGTTTCTAAACGGTGGTGATAAGCGATTCTTTCTATAGGTACTTCGGATTCGGGAAGCAATCAACCCAAGCTATAACCTTTGGTGACCGGTTTGTTAAGGTGGTGAGATCGATTTTCCTTATTTTTGATATCCATTTAAGCCGAAGGCTACTAACTTGGTTAAGTGCCGATTATAGGGTGGTGAAGTAAAGAGCTAGTACTCAAGATATTCAGGTAAGATTTCGGGTTCATAAGGAACCCCTCCTAATATTTTGGTTGGCCGAATGGCCTAGGATACTAACCCTTATGAATGGCCGAATATAGGGGCAAGGACATTAAGTGTGGCCGACATCTCTTTTCGGGATTTAGACGATTCAGTGGTGACAGGTGTGTACATACACACGAATAATAGTTAATAAAGTGTATTAAGTGTATGTTATGTGTAAATCTGCTTTATGTAGATATGGCATTAGTGCCTTAATGGTACAAGCAAGGATCCCGGTAAGTCTCTATTTGTATGAGATTGATAATAATGCTTTTGGGAAGCATGGATTATTTGATACATGTGATATATGTATGTACTGTTGTTAACTGCTTGATATGGGTTGATGAGAGAGGGGGCGGTGATATCGCGGTCGACGAGCACCGGTGCTTTGGTAGCACAATCGTGACTATATGTCACCAGAGGTTTGGTACCTCCAGAGGTTTGGTACCTCATAGCGACTTGTCCTCGTGGTTAACACCACCGTGGGTTGGCCCCACTTGAGATATGGGATCGTCGCCGGTGATTTGGTATCACACGATGGGTTGGCCCCATCACCCGATTTGTGTCTCACGGACACAGTGCTTTGGTAGCACATTGTGACTATATGTCACAAAGTGGTTTGGCACCACCAGTGTTTTGGTAACACATCGTGACTACGGTCACCAAAGTGGTTTGGTACCACATGGGGTAGACAAAGGTGTTTGGTTGGCTAGGTTGGGTACACGATACTCTGCATAATTAATCATATATGTTGTGTATGAAACGTTGTATTAACCGGGGAAGGGTTACATACTGAGTCTTGGTGACTCACCTTCTCCTTTAACATTTTTCAGGTGACTCGTAGATGGCGGTGGAGGAGCCGGTTGGACTCGAGGTGGCCATGCAGTGGATTTAAACTTATAGAACTTTAATTTGTTTAATTTTATTTTGGGTTGTAATAAGGCCTCCATAATCTTTATTTGTTTTTTTATATGTTGGATATTTATTCAAGACTATACTATTAAATTGAATTAAATCACATGTTTTTTTTGTTAACACGAAAAGGTTTATTCGTGCCATCGGGCACACATGAAACTGGTATAACAAACGGACTTAATTAAAATTTCAAATCAAATCTAAGGGTAGCTTTGACAAGACAACCGAAAACGAGGGGTTTTCAATGAGAATTAAATGTTTTTCGAAATGGTGTTCACAAGGTTTTACTCGGTAACAAATCAAATTCGGTCGTAGTGTTTGGGCCGGGTTTGGGTTGTTACATAAACAATACTAAAAAATATGACATGGGTCGAGTAGCTCTAAATACCGGGATTCTAAAAACATAAAATTTACAAGAAAATGGACTAAATTGACTAACCATTTGAAGTTTGAATGCCTAAAACCCTATGGCCGTGCATTTCTTTCTTCTTTTCTTTCTTTCTTTTCTTCCTTTCTTTTCTAATATTTGCATGCAATCCTCTCTTTCCACTTTCATTTCTTTTTCTTTTATTATGCTTTCATTTTAAATTATTATTATTAGTTAACTTAATATATAACATATATGTAATATACACATTCATATCATTTAACCCATGACCGGCCACCTACACACAACCATTTATTAAATGCTATAATTGCTACTTTATCCCATTTAGTTTATTTCAATCTATAATTCAACTTTTAAATTTAATGCGATTTAGTCCTTGTACCATAATAGCTCCTAATTCATGCAAATTACCTATCCAAAATTTAATTCGTCTATAATATGACTCCGTAAATATTTAATAAATATATTTACAGGTCCAGTTTGAAGAAACGGAATCCCAGAATACACTTTTTGACACCCCTGACTATCGGGTCGTTACATTTCACATGATCGTGTCGCAGGCCGTGTTCCAAGCCGTAGAACATTCAAAATACTCTCACACAGCCGTGTGTTAAACGGTGTTCGATTTAATGTGGGGTCACATGGTCATGTCCCAGACCGTGTGACACACTGACTTAGATCACACGACCGTGTAAAGAGACCGTGTGCAGCACACGACCGTGTGGCAGCCCGTGTCCCTGGCCATGTGCACCAAAAATTACCCTTAATGTAAGCTAATTCAAACCCAATGGCTTGGGCACCAAACAAAACCAATTCAAGTTACTTTCATAAGGTTAAAACACATTCAAAGACATCAGAACATACCAAAAATCAATGAACCAAGTTGCCTAAACAATGTGCCCTTATTGACACCAAAATTTATATGCCAAAATGAACCAAAACCAACCACTAATCAAACATAAAACCAAATGGTATTTATATTCATCATGAGAAAAATAATCACATAACCAATTTTCTAATCAACCAAAATTACAATTCCAAATCTCACCCTAATTGCACCTATTTAGAACTACTCAAACATTCCATTCACATCCAACAACTTATATATATCATCTAGAACATTAAGCACAAAACCTAAAATACTTACAAGTAATTCACTTGATCAAGGTACTAGACATATATATACGTAACCACAAAATGTCATCAAACTAAGTATCTACAAGAAAAGTCTTAATACATGCCCTTCATAACCAAGTTCCAAAACAACTCAAAATATCTACCAAATAAGAGATGGAGAGTGTGTATGCTCCGACTTGAACTTCTGATCTACTAGGCTTCATGAAATCTACAAGAAAAACACATGTGAAACACCTCAAAACCCGACCTAGAAGTTTCGACAGGACCTCAGAGGTCACATTGATCACTGAAGTGATCTAAAAACAGTTTACAAAACAACTTGTCGAAATCTCATTTCAAATGCAGTTTGCTTGGTTCGTACTAAATCATGTAGCCATTTAGAATTTAAAACAAAAAATTTAAGTTACATTAAAAACATTCAGAAATAGAGTTCCACCATTCCTAAAACTCAGTCTAAAAGTAAATTACGAAAACAAAAAATAAAATTGTACCACAGTCTCTATAGATATTTACAGTCCAAAACAGTTCACAAATTTTTAAAAACAGTTGAAGAAACATTTTATTAGCCTGACTTAAAACGTGTCACTTTGAGACCTCCGACATGCCGAGTCTAACTTCACAACGCAAGAGTACCTGAAAAAGGAAAAACTAAGGGGATGAGCTACGCGAGCTTAGTGTGAGTCTAAAACCAAAAGTAAAAAGGCAAGTGATGAAAAATCTAACCAATATACAGTCAAACTACGAAAATCTCGATCAAATGGTCAGTCATACGAAACGTTCAGTTGGTCAAACAAATATCGTTTACCAAAATCCCAAATACTTATGGTACTAATCATGCAAGATTAAACTTATTAGCGGACACAATTCATTTCAGAATGCCCGACATCTAGACAAACAAACATGCAATCTAATGCAGAATGTATGCAACAAGTAAAGGATAATCCCACGCAACCAACCAAACACCTATCCGACCACCCTGCATACCACATATAAGCTAATCAAGCCCAACCAACCATGCACACCACATAGGACCTCGAAAGACCCATCCACCCTACAAACCACATACGTGGAACTAAGCCACCCAAATGACTATATGCAGTTGAGCTGACATATGTATAGCATAGTGCGGTAAATCGCTGTATAGATGTATTGCAGTTGAAACTGCCAAAATCATATTAGACTTCCTTCTCTTTGCAACCAAACCTAGAAGTATTATGCAAATGTATGTATGCAAACATATCACTAACACACTTACAGAAACAATGATTCATACCCAGTCGATCAAATTCAAGTTAATACAGAGTCCAAACACAACTACCAAAGTTGAACCGAGGGTCGGTTTACTCAAAAATATTAATCGAGTCAAAATGTGACATAGAGCAAAAATTTGCGAAACTTGTGAAAGCCTACACACCCATGTGTAAGGAGGCACATGCCCGTGTGAAGCAGCACATGCCCGTGTGTAAGGAGGCACACGGCCGTGTGACTATGACACACACCTGTGTGACCGAGTGACATGGCCGTGTGAACAGTCTGTGTAACTCTCTGTCCAAAATTGATAAAATAAGGTGTAGAGCCGACACGGTCGTGTGGGAAACTCACACGCCCGTGTGGCTAGGGGACATGGCCGTGTGTCAACGGTACACGCCTGTGTAAGAATCGACACAAATCCCTAAATTCAGCCACACGGCCATGTGGCCAGGCCGTTTGTCATAAAAAATTACCCAAAACTCTAATTCCCCAATTATACACGGTCGTGTGGACCGCCCATGTGCGGCACACGCCCGTGTTGCCACCTGTGTGGTCACAAAACCACCCCGAAACAAGACGAAAATGTGAATTTCCTTCAACAATACTCCCTAACCTCTTAATGGTTCAGAAAACACACCTTAAAATGAAGCCCCAACCACCACAAACTGATCGATTCACCTCCCCAAAATCAATCAGAAACCTTAATTGAATACACAAACTATACTATAAGAATTTGATTAATCAGCGCAACAAAATCGAAGCAATTCCTCCATTAAAACAAAAGACACTTCTTACCCGATTTCGAAACCCAATCGAACGGAACACACGAAGACAATCAACCAACTCAGACAATGCTAAAATCCAGAATTAATTTGAAGAACACAAGTTTGGTCGTTCCAATAATCACTGAAATGAAAATGAGAAGAGGAAAGTATCAAAAGAGAAGGGAGAACATGGAGAGAGAGGAAACAAAAAGAAAAGACTAAAAAATAATTGGAAAAAGAACGTGCAGGGAAAATGGGGAAAAAGGTGAAACTATTGAGTTTTGAGATAAAAATAAAATAAAACTAAAAATAAACAATTATTTTGAAAACTTAAAACAAATTTAAGACTTAAAAATAAGGGAGAACGAGGAGGGAGAGGAAACAAAAAGAAAAGACTAAAAAAAATAATTGGAAAAAATACGTGCAGGGAAAATGGGGAAAAACGTGAAACTGTTGAGTTTTGAGATAAAAATAAAATAAAAACTAAAAATAAATAATTATTTTTAAAACTTAATACAAATTAGACTTAAAAATAATTCCCCAAAACACACACATGAGGATTCGAACACGCGACCCAGAGATAAACTATCACACATTCAGCCTCCGAACCAGCAAGCTTATCCTAACACTAATACACGGAATCAATCACAGTTGCTCAACTACTCACTGACCCTAAACACATACCTCAAAACTTCTAACCCCAAAATCCAGGATGTTACAACATGTAAGCACGATGTGCTTAGTAAGTTCGAATTCATGAAAACATAATTTATTTAGTACATTGCTTTACATAAACATCCATGATCTCAAACCTCAACTATGCATTCATAATTTCTTATTCGCATAACCTACCCAAGAACATTGATATAATAACCATTTAATTGATATCCTTTTCAACCTTTTCAATGGTATCCTATTCGACCTTTTTATTGGTATCCTTTTCAACCTTTTCATTGTTTTAGGGATGCCATGGTATCTTTCAACCAAGGTCTTACTCAACTCTGAAACGGTGCCATAGTATCATTTAACTATGGTCTTTTCTTTTTTGATTTTAATGACATGATATCTTTCAATCACGGTCTTTGTCTTTCCGTAATTCAACAAATTCAAATACCATTTTATAGGCATATATAAATATCAATTCACTTCTAGAAATCAAAAGAAATATTATAATTTAAATACGAACTTACCTTGACTAACACAATTGTAAAAGTAGAGTCTATGACTAATCCGAAACCTTATCTTTACCACGATTTAAGTCTAGTCGATTTGTATCTTGATCTAAACAATAATTTCATTCAATTATATAATTCAAATAGCTTAATATAATTAATTCAAACTTATAGCCCATTTTAATGTAAATTTACAAAATCAACCCTAGCATTTTAACTTTTACACAATTTAGTCCCTAAACCCGAAATTCAAAATTCAATAAAAATTATTGAAATACCATGCTACCTGGTTTTTCCTAAGGTCTAATACAGCCCATATTTTCCATTATTTCACAATATTTTCCTTGAATTTTACCATATTCATAAATAAATCCCTAAATTTTAAAATCATCAAAAATAACTTAATAGAATATGTCTATTTTAACTACCAAACATAATAATTTATCAACTCAATTCACAAACACCTCAAAATTATTCATGGAAAGTTCCTAGACTTTTAAAAATTTTACAAATTGACCCCCGGACTAGCTAAATTAAGCTAATACGATAATAAAAACATAAAAATGATCAAAAACAGACCTCAAAAACTCACACATGCATGGAAGAACCCTAGTTGAACCTTCAAACATCTCCTCTCATGGTGATTTCAGTTTTTAGGAAGAAAGAACAAAGAAGATGATGTTTCTTTCATCTTTAGTTATTTAATTTTATGTTTATTTATTAATTCACCATTTTACCCTTATTATTAATTAAAAATTTCAACTAAACCTTGTCCATAACTATCCATTAATATACTATATGGTATATTTTCTTTTTGAGTCTACTTATTCACCTTTTCATAGCTATTTGACTCATTTAACTAATAGAAATTGACTTTTTAACCTTTTACGATTTAATCCTTTTTACTAAATTAACTATCTAAACATTAATATTTCTTAACCAAATTTTAATACAAATCTAATAAATACTCGTAAATATTAAATAAATATTAAAATAAAAACTCACTCATCAGAATCGTGGTCCCTAAACCACCGTTTCTAACACCACTGAAAACGGGCTATTACAACAACTTCCAGAGATTGTTATTCTGTCGAAAAATAGAGAGAATTTATTCTTAAATATTACATATATTTTTCTGGAATAACAACTCTATCGATTTCTATTAAGAAGAGAGAATTTTTGTTTTCACCCCCAAAAGGAGAGAAAATTTTTTCTAGTTCTGTGTTTCGATTCAATTGGTTCAAGCCCACACTTGAAGCATTTTGTGGTACGAGAATAGTAAAGAAGATCTTTTGGTTGAAATTCGGGTACAACGAACATCCGCTAAGACGAAAACACAAGTACAAATTCGATTAAGGTTTATTGTGATAAACATCACAAACCGGGACGATTTTCAAAATTTTAATTTTCCATTTTGCAAGAAAACCATTTTCAAACCGTGATTTTTTTTAGAAATTAGTATCAGAGCACCATGTTGTGCTATGTTTATGGTGTAAACCGAGACTAAAACTCTCTTTTCATCTTGTTTGATTAATATTTGATAAGATGTAACATTCTTGTAATTATTCGCATGTTTAGGGGAATGTATGTGAATGAATGCAATATTATATATATTTTATATAATTATTTTTTTTTTGCCAAAGTTTTGGTTCTTAGGAAATAGATCGTGGACTATCATCTCTACGTAGGATTATTTTTTATTTATAGAATTCTTGTGAGCCGGAGACAGACATAGGACATAAATGTAATTTTTTAAAAAGGTGCCCATGACAAGGAAAAGATGGAGCGATAGCAGTCAAAGACACATGGAATGCCTTGTGGTGAAAAACTATGTAAATTTTGGTTTTTCATTTAGTTTCTAGAAATAGAACCATGGAAACCTTGGTTGACAATTTTATTTTACTACCCATCTCTTTATATATCTGTTTAATAATTATTTATGATATAATTGTGATATATATGTATTAGATGATCCACAATTGATCTATTAAAGATAAGAAGTGTGGTAATGAGAAAATACATGTGTTGTATTGTTCTATTCACTTCTTTAGGTTATTTAATTACGGTGAGAAGTGTGGTAATGAGAAGGTACATGTCTAGGATTGGATCTGGCAAAGATAGACTTGGTTTTTAAGTGGTCAAATACGACTCACCTCTGTTTCTTGGGAACCTACTTGGTGCACAGTTCACATTCACTTATTCAGTTTTTCCCTTAAAAGAAAAACTGTGGAGAATCAAAATTGTTTGATTGACTATTGTGAATAATTAAATGTGAATATTAGAAAATTGTCATAGCATGTTATGCATATATGAGATAAGCATGCCATATAGTTTAGAAAAGAATGTCACATGTACTTGTGATGCATATAATTATTAGACATGATTGAAACAAAAAATTATAAAAACCTTGCATGTTTTTTAAAATATTGAGTGGGAGAAGGTCCCTAAACAAGACTTACGACCTCCATCAATGGTCTCTGGTGATGGCATTGCAAATGCACTACCCCACGGTAGGATTGCTATGTGGATTTCACTAAGGAGATTTCCTGAAAGTAAGAAGAATTCTCTTATGGTCAAATGATAATCAAACTGGCCCTTTAATCTGTCACAATTCATTGTAGTAGATTAAACCATTTTTTGTACTTGAGGAGATCATATAAAAGCAAATTAGTTATGTTTTTACTTAGTTTTAATTTTAGTTCAAAAATAATAAAGTGTGATTTGAGCCATTTATATGACATTAGAGGGCCAAAATGAGCCTAAAGGAAGGCAAACGTATTCGGTGAGCGTGCAGGACATCATTCGGAGGCATAAGAACATGAGACTGGTCACGATGTTGTAACATGGAGCACTGATGTAACACCCTAAACCCAGCCTAGAAGTTTAGACCGAATCCGGGATGCTACATTGATCACCGAAGTGATCGTAGGTGAATTTTACAAAACAAGTTAACATGTCGAAACGTATCATTTAATCTATTAGAATTCAAATTAGAAAAATTGCCGTTAGAAATATATTTATATAAACGGAATAAACGTATAAAACTTAAAACAGAATTTGTGCCATAGCTTTATAAAAATCTTACAGTTTAAACCAAATAATCATGTCAATGTAAACTGATAATAACTTATTTCCACCGTGACTGTCCGAGACCTCCGCACATTGAGTCAAGCGTCAGAGTTCAGAAGGGTACCTAAAAAAGGAACACTAAGTGGGGGTGAGCTACTCAAGCTCAGTGTGAGATCAAAACACTACGGAATCAGACACAAAAAACCAGTAGTATTTCTGAAACAGAACATACTTACAGAGTTGTACAAAAACATTTGGTACGTTCGAAATGGACGTACCGACAGATAGTAGTATTTAGAGCATATCGAAATCACACTCAGTTACACAATCGCAAGTACTACTCAGTCCAGTAATAAAACTCTCAATAGTCACTAGTTTCAATTCAGTCAGTCAGATACAATCAGAGTTAACCATTTCACAGTGTCATAAATTCTTTTCAGTCAAACCGTAAAATAGACAATCGCATTCACAAAATAGTCAATAAGATGCATATGAATGCAGTTGAGTTAAAGAAAACTCACCCATCCAGCCAACACACCTCTTCGTCCCCCATCACTCCTCAATAGAGCTATTAAGCTCATCCAACCAATCACTCCATATAGGACCTCGAAAAGCCCATCCAACCCTACACTACAAATGATGTCATCCTGAGTTGCCCGGCAACGATGGCCATCAGCATTGTCCACGACCCTCCGGGTATTGGGACTACCCTCGACCCTCTGGGTATTGGGGCTAATAGTATGCAGATAAACTGCCAGTCACGTATATTATGTAGCAAAGCTAGCGTATAAGCTGTATTGTGCAATGCGGTAAACCGCGGTACAGACATGCAGTATGAACTGCCAGATCAGATAGTGGTACGTAGCGTAGCTAATGTACATGCGGTACAGTGCAATGCGGTAATCCGCTATACCGATAGGTTGCAGTGAAACTTCCAGTTCAGTCAATGGTACGTAGCGTAGCTAACGTACATGCAGTACAGTGCAATGCGGTAATCCGCTATACCGTTATCAGTAAAGTTCACGACCCTCAGGGTATTGGGATCGCCCTCGACCCTCACAGGTATTAGGGGCTATCGAATAACAGTGAAGCAGTACCCGATTGATCAATCTTCCTTCTCTTCAAAATCCCACCCAAAAACAATATATGCATATGTATGTATGCAGTCAGATGTACACGACCAAATTACCAGTTTCAGACAGTTAATCAGAAGCAGACACTCACATCCAATCAGCCAGTTACAGAATCAGACATGTGAACACTCATAACTCAAGTTTAGTATCAAGCTTATCGTACAACCAATCACAAATAACACACACATCAAGCCCGGATCAGATTCATAATTACCCTCAGTAAAGCTCAGTCAAGGTTTGGAACACACAAAGTTGTGATTACACTTAAATTTGACCTAAAATCATTATTCGGTGAAACAGGGCCACACACCCATGTGCTTCGACCATGTGGAGCAATCCAGGCCGTGTAGGGGTCCAAACGCCCGTGTGAAGAGGGCGACACTGCGGCAGTGTGATAGGCACTGCGCCCGTGTGTGTAGCGAGGACACTGCCTGTGTGAAGCAGGCATGTAACTCACTGTCCAATTTCGCTAAAATAAGGTGCAGGGCAGACACGGCCGTGTGAGGGTCTCACACGCCCGTGCGCCATCAGACACGGCTGTGTGTTCCAAAACACACGCCCGTGTGGGAGCCCTAAATCCCCAAACCAGTCCAACGGCCGTGTGGCCAGGCCGTGTGACACCAAACCTCTGGAACCCTAATTCCCAATCTCACACGCCCGTATGCCCGAGGGACACGGCCGTGTAAAAGTAAAAAAAAAAATCCCCAAATCGATCACACGGCCGTGTGGCACCCAATTTGGCCCGGAAACCCTAATACCCAATTCCACACAACCATGTGCCTCAGCACACGCCCATGTGGCCGTCGGGGTGATCACAAAACCACCTTAAAACAACCTGAAAACCGCCATTTCAGCCACCAGAACTGTCCCCAACCTTTGCCCTATCAAGATATATCAGAAAGTGACGATTTCCCATCACTCCCATCAACTAAAAACCCAAAATGAATGGGTTAGCATACGGTCAAGCAAAGTCGAAAGTAAAGATTCACAAAACGAAATAAACAGATAAGAACTGTGGACAAGGTTCGAATCCCACACCTGATTCGTAATTGAAGATGCTCAGACACTAACTCGACGACGGAGGAGCGAAAATCCCAAAATCAGCTAGCAAAACTATTTTCACAGAAAAGAAAATAGCAAAAGGAATGCAAGGAGAGGGATGGAAAGAGAGGAATGTAACCCATCAAAAGACAAAGAAAAAAAACATAAAATATACTAAAATAATTAAATTAAAACAAAACAAAATAAATTGCCTTTCCAAAATGCACACACCAAGATTCGAACCCAGGTCCTCAAGGTACACTAACACTCCACTTACCCACCAGACCAGCAGGTCCATTCTACCACTAAATTGCACGACTAAACATATATGTGCAACCTCTTCACTGTCCCTATGCTCAAATCCCAAAACTTTTAGGCCCAAAATTCGGGGCGTTACAATTGATATTGCAACATAGTAAGCAGAGCACTAAAAAGGAGCAAACTGCCTTCAGTGTTGTGACACAGACTAGAGGTTGTCGCGACACCGCCTTGATAAGGGGAATGAATGAGCCAAGGGCGTTTTGGTCTGCACAATAAATTTTAATGCAAAAATGTAAATCGAATTAGGTCAATGGACAATGGCCAACCCTAAGCCTATAAATAGACAACTAGAAACACTTCATAAATAGTTTTTTATTCAAGTTTCAATAGATGGCTTTCCATTAGTTTTATTTTCAGTTTCTTTCTAGTTTATTTTTTACTTAGGTTTCTTTTATCATTGTAATTTTGCTTTCGTTTCTATTTTGTTCTTCAGAAAATCTGATTTGTGGAGACAATCGACTCCTTGTGGATTACGATTCATACTATATCAATATATCAGGATTCTTCTTAAACTCTTTACTTATTTTTTTCTTTATGTTTATCTTTTCAATTAAGTTTGTGATGTTTATTATATCCATGAAGAACTAATCCCTTTATGGGGGATTAAGGAGTGGGCGTGGGAATAATTAACTCTTATGTAGGGTTTCTTAGCGGATTAGCTGGTTGGGATAGGAAGAACTTAAAACCCTAGGCTTAACAACCCTAGGAAGTCATCTAGGTGGGAATGAACCCAAAATTGGTATTGCCTATCCGTGAACACCTTACCCCAATCTGGTCTGGACTGTAAGCTCGAGAGATAAGTAGTTCTTACCAACTCATTAGTTTAGTGGAAGATCGAGAGATCCTGCTAGGTTAATGACTAGTTGATTGAATAGAACCCGGAATAGAAGTTAGTTATGACCATCGAAACAAGTTAGTCTTCCGTCCTTAGAATTGGTAAAATCTACAAATTATTTTCTCTTCTTTGTTTTGATGCATTTTAATTATTTTTATTAAATATGATTTTTCATCACTTTGGGATTCATCATAATATAGTTTAATTAAATTACTAACTATATCTGTTAACGTAGAGGTTAGAATTAGTTTAGTTTCGCCTCTTTTGGGTACAATCCTTAGAGTACTCCAATACTTCGATGTATAAATCTATATTACAACTTGACCTATATACTTGTAGAAGCCACCCAATGATTATATTTCATTGCAAGATTTACTCTTGACATTAGTACGTCCGAAGGCAGTCAAGTTGTTTGTAACACCCCGAACCCAACCTAGACATTACGACCGGATCTGACGTGTCACATCAAAGTGTCATTTGAAAATCGGCTAGTTCGGTAAAGGCTCAATACTAAACATTTATTCTCTTTGAGACTTTTAGGGTAGTAAATTCATAAGCACACTATTTCCTTGTTAATAAAATCATTTGTTTAACAAAATTAAATATCGCGGAAGCTCGTTCAAGTTGTAAATTTTAAGGTTTGAAAATCGTAGTTTGCTTTAAAAATTGTTGTCATTTTAAAACCCGCGTTTCCTAGTCTAGCAGGTAGTAATGCAAATAAAATACCAATTAAAAGTTAAAAATCCCAAATGGCCTTATTACAAAATGATTAGCCCAATATATTAAAATTTACTAAAATAACTAAGTTTACGTTTAAAACATATCGAGCGCATGGCCACCTCCGAGTCCCTCGCAGCCCAAATCATCTAAGACTGGGGATTACCTGCACAGTTAAAGAAAAGGGTGAGTTATGAGAACTCAGTGTGTAATCCCCTATTACAGTAACAGTCTGGGCCCAAGCCCTATTCAGTATCAAAGTGGGCCTAAGCCCAACAATCATGTCAATGCAACACAAAAATGTAACCCAACCCAGTCCAGCCAACACACCTCCCGTACCAACCAACACACCTCGTGGGGACCAAATCGACCTACCCAACCAGCACACCAATAACGCAGCCTAGCTGCTAATAACAACGCAGTAAAGCTGCTAATAACAGTATACATGGCTGAGCCACAAAAATCAGTATACGTGGCTGAGCCACTAAAATCGGTATACGTGGCGAAGCCACTATATCAGTAAAACGTGGCAGAGCCACCAGTACAGTGCTTCCTCCAAAATACAAAACCCAACCCAATGCAGTATGTCATGACATAAATAATCTGTGTATGCAGTGTATCACAATCATAATCAATCATACAAATACTACACATGTAACACCCCAAACCCGGCCTAGATGTTACGACCGGATCTAGCATGTCACATAGAAGGGTTGTTTAAAAACTGCGCGTTCATTAAAAAGTTCGTATTCTTTTTGAAACTTCGAGCTTTATTGATTGTGAAATTCAAATCTGCTTTTAAGGTTATCTTGTAAAAACGTTATTAATGTTATTCGCGAAAACTTTGCTAATAGTAGAAATCAGATCTAGTAATTGGCGGAAATGTGATATTTTGAAAATAGTTAATGACGTTTTGAGAAAACCTAGAGTTTAATCATTTATAGTTTGAATATGACTGAAATGAAAGTTAAAAAGAAAAATTAAAGTCCAATGGCCTTATTACAAAATATTAAACCCAAATTAAAATAATCTTAAAATAAAGCAAAACTGAAATTTACTGCAGTTTGTGAGAAATACTCCGATGTATGGCCACCACAGAGTCCACCACAGCTCCAAATCCTCTAACGCTGGGGATCACCTGCAAGGTTAAAGTAGAGGGGTGAGTTACGAGAACTCAGTGTGTAATCCCCTAATTGGTCATTAACTGGGCCCGAGCCTATACGGAAACAGACTGGGCCGAAGCCCTATTCGTTAACAATCTGGGCCTTAACCCTATAAACGTGATAATGCAAATAATGTAATGCAGCCCAACCCCATAATCCATCCGCTACACACCCCCGTACCAACCCTACACACCTGTGGGGACCAAGTCAACCCACCCAGCCCTACACACCAAGAATGCAGCTGAGCTGCCAGATTATAAGCGGCTTAGAGCCTTCGGTAGGTCCACAGTCATCTCGGGCGTGCGACCCTAACAATTAAATTGGTGGGTCCACAGTCGTCTCGGGCGACTCGTGCGACCCTAACAGATCAATCACTTCCTCCAATTACAATATCCCATCCCAATGCAATATGTAGTGACATATTAATTCAGTGCATGCAATAATGTACCATCATAACAGTTAAATAGAACACACAGAATCATACTAAATCAACCTCTAAGGGTATAACAGTAATTTTTACCCACCGAGGGTGTTTCAGTAACTTTACCCACCAAGGGTATTTCGATAATTTCGCATCCCAGGGGTATTTCGGTAATTCACCCATTAAGGGTATTTTGGTAATTTACCATATAAGGGTATTTTGGTAATTTACCCATTAAGGGTATTTTGGTAATTTCGCATTTAACGGCCTTTTCGAAGGCCTACTGTCGCTTCGAGCGACTCGGGACCCCTTTTGGGTCTCTACGGTACAATTGGGCCAAAAATCCATTTCGGGCCCAAACGGACCCACACGCTCGTGTGGCCCATTACACATGGTTTCGTTCTCGATTTTGCAGATTTCACTCGCATCAATCATTGATATTTCTCCATCGATTTTGCCCTCAGGCCCGTAAGCCCATTGGGCCCATTTAGCCCGTTCGGTTCAATCGGGCGATTCTGACCTCATTTCGCGAGAGTGCTCGTGACACTCTCTACGACCTACTGCCATCACTAGTGGCTTGATTAAACACCACGAGTGTTCACACGCTCGAGTGGTCACGGTTGCCGGTTTCTCGGCTTTTCGGCTTTTGGCCGAAATACAAATCAAAACATGCTTCATCGATGTTTGGTGTGAGATTACACACCTGATTACGAGCGTAGATTGAACTCTCGAGATTACGCACCTATGAACAATACCCTCCAAACCATTAGTCTTAACCTTAATAAGACATATCCAATAGATTGAAATTGACAACTCAATCCACCCCACTTACCAATAACCAAGCGATCCACAACAAAGAAAAAGTGTTTAGTCGACCCTCCGGTTAAGCACGTCGATACCCTAGCAGTGTTTGGTACGAAAAATAGATGTTAACAACACCTTACTCATGGTCACAAAAGAATTCAAGAGAACCTTTCGGCTTGAGAGAAGCTAACATAATTAAGAAAATGATTCGGCCAACCCCATAATCGACCCTTACCACACTTACCAACCAAAACTAGAGTTCGAAGATTGACCGATCGAAGGAACGTACACTCACAAACCCCACTAGACACGGCTTACGCCACAAAGAGAGAACACAATCAAATGTTTCAGCTTTAACCTTGCAATGAGAAAGGAAAAATATAATGGGAAAGAGGATGGTACCTTCGGCCTGACAAAAACCGAATGGAGAGGCAAAATTCGGTAGAAAAATAAAAGAACCAACTTCGACTATGGGGTTAAAGCGAAATGCAAAATCCAATGACTAGAAGGAAAAGAAAATCAATTGGAACTAGGAGGAAAGAGGTAGAGGTTTCGGCTAAGGAGAAATACAAGAGGAAATATGAGAGGGGAATGAGAAAGAATGGATGAAAGAAGATAGAAGAATGAAGTTGAAAAAGATTCGGCACAAGTCAATTGAGGAAGAGAACCCGAAATGTCTAAGGAGAAAAGCCTAAAATGCCAAAAGTGCTAATAGAGACTAGAGAAATTTGGCACTTACTCTACAATAGTAAAAAATGCCTAAACATCCCCCTTAGCCGAATTTATCCTCCCCCCCCCCCCCAACACTCCCACATTCAGCCACTACCACCTCTCACCCCAATCCCTTGATTCTCTTCTCTTTTTGCTCCACCATTCACTCTCCACCTCCCATTCAAAGTTGCTTGACCAAGTCTCCACCCACCTTGTAGAGTTCTAATCCAACTCCACCTCTTCTCTTCCCAAAGCATAAAATAAAAACTCTTATATGCTGCTTGTGGGATTCGAACCCCATCCCACCTTGCTTCCATATTGACGCCACCACCACTCCACCACATGCTCCACTTGTGTAAGCAAAACACCTAAAAATTCCCTTAAGCCTTGCTTCCAGTAGTCCTCCCCCCTAAAGTGCCCAAAACCAAAATTTTACCAGGGCTCAAACTCAACCCTAGGCCTCCCTAGAGCCCCTAAATACCCTTAAATGACCCGCAGAGCAAGCCCAACATACAATTTTATGAAAATCACAGCCCCTAATTTTTGGGATGTTACAATTCTACCCCCTTTAAAGAAATTTCGGCCTCGAAATTTCCAACTACCTAATAATCACACAACACAGGTTACACCATTACGCTTCTACTGCGCACTCTAATTCCGATTTCAAATTAGGTAATTAGTACACTATGGGTAATGTACGTACCAGTATTCACATCTGGAGCATCCCCATCTTCTTGGCGACGTGCTGCATAAACCAAAGCTGGCTGCCTCGCCTCCGTATGACCAGCTCCTCTGCCTGGAGCTCCACGACCCAAACCATTTCCCCCTCTGGCCTTGCCGCGGCCTCCCAATGGCTGCTGACCACCCCTCAGTGGCTGCACATTACCTCTACCCGTAGTTTACATCCAATCCATCCTTCTAGGACATTCTCTAACACGGTGCTCCATCGTTCCGCAACTCAAACATGCTTCCATCCTTCTCCATCATTCGCCCACATGGCGTCTTCCACAATCAACGCAAGGTGGCAACCCAAAAGTGCCAAAAGAGGGCCCAGCTCTGACTGGCCCATCAAATCTGGCCCTTTTCCTGGGCCTCTGCTCGAAACCGGCGGGCTCTGCAACCCTTCTGTTTTTCCTTTGTCTTCCTCACGATTCTGGCGCTCTGCGCACTTTACCTCCTTAGAAATCTTAGCTTTCTCTACTAACGTAGCAAAATCCCTCTCCCTCTGTGGAGCTATCAACACTCGGAGACTGTCTCTGAGGCCATCCTTAAACCGTACACAGCGCTCGTATTCAGTCGTAACTATGCCCCGAGCGTACTGACTCAAGCGCAGGAACTCTGCCTCATATTATGCAACGGACTTTTTCCCTGAACCAGATTCAAGAATTCTTTTCTCCGGGCATCCACATAACTAGCCCCGACATACTTCCCTTGGAAGGCCATTTTAAAGAAATCCCATGTTAATCGATCCGCTTTGTGTGCCTTCCTCACTGCGGTGAGCCACCAGTACGCCTCATCTCTCGGTAGGGACCACGCGCTTTCGACTTTTGCTCCCTTCATGCGATCCGGATCATCCATGACCCACTCAACTTCCTCCAACCAGTATTTGGGGCTACACCAGAAATGCCGCTAAAAACTTTAGCCCCGTTCGACCGGAGTCGCTCAGAAATGGATCCCCGGGCTACCGACCCAGTACTTGCTCCAGCAACCCGTTCCAAAACTCATAGCATTGCTTGGGACAAAGCATCGTCCCCTCCAGTTCGATCATGAGACCCCGTTTCCGCCACTGGCGATGCTGGCACCTCGCCTTCAGGCACATGCCCCGACTCTGAGGATCCAGCCCCAGCACCTTGGCCTCTACCACAGCCGTGTGTACCTCGTCCACGTCCTATCGTACTCATACTACTGAATCGTGTTATTCTAATTAAGAATTTTATGAATCAGTCTATAATTCCAATGTTTGTTAACAAGTGTTTTATGGAAAACAGGTATAAGAGTTGTTCTCATGGATCGAATTTCCCTCTTGTTTTGATCCTTATAGTCTTAATTCCTATAGCTAATGAGTTCGATGTACTACCACTAACTCTAGTAGTTTCTCTCTACAGTTATCTCATCATATCATCAGATATAGTAAGAGGACTTACGAATTTGGTGCCGGAGACTCAGGGTGCCATACTTCCAATGAAGATATATATTTTCTAAACCATATTTCAAACAAATTTTGAAAAACGTTTTCGAACCTATTCCACAGTCGAGTTTTGTAACCAGGCTTTGATACCATAAAATATAACACCCCAAACTCGGCCTAGACGTTACGACCGGATCTAGCATGTCACATAGAAGGGTTGTTTAAAAACTGCGCGTTCGTTAAAAAGTTCGTATTCTTTTTGAAACTTCGAGCTTTATTGATTGTGAAATTCAAATCTTCTTTTAAGGTTATCTTGTAAAAACGTTATTAATGTTATTCGCGAAAACTTTGCTTATAGTAGAAATCAGATCTAGTAATTGGCGGAAATGTGATATTTTGAAAACAGTTAATGACGTTTTGAGAAAACCCGGAGTTTAATCATTTATAGTTTGAATATGACTGAAATGAAAGTTTAAAATAAAAATTAAAGTCCAATGGCCTTATTAAAAAATATGAAACCCAAATTAAAATAATCTTAAAATAAAGAAAAACTGAAATTTACTGCAGTTTGTGAGAAATACCCCGATGTATGGCCACCACAGAGTCCACCGCAGCTCTAAATCCTCTAATGCTGGGGATCACCTGCAAGGTTAAAGTAGAGGGGTGAGTTACGAGAACTCAGTGTGTAATCCCCTAATTGGTCATTAACTGGGCCCGAGCATACGAAAGTAGACTGGGCTGAAGCCCTATTCGTTAATAATCTGGGCCTTAGCCCTATAAACGTGATAATGCAAATAATGTAATGCAGCCCAACCCAATAATCCATCCGCTACACACCCCTGTACCAACCCTACACACCTGTGGGGACCAAGTCAACCCACCCAGTCCTACACACCAAGAATGCAGCCGAGCTGCCAGATTATAAACGGCTTAGAGCCTTCGGTAGGTCCACAGTCGTCTCGGACGACCTGTGCGACCCTAACAATCAAATCGGTGGGTCCACAATCGTCTCGGGCGACCCGTGCGAACCTAACAGAAAAATTAGTGGGTCCACAGTCGTCTCGGGGACCCGTGCGACCCTAACAAATCAATCACTTCCTCCAATTACAATATCCCATCCCAATGCAATATGTAGTGACATATTAATTCAGTGCATGCAATAATGTACCATCATAACAGTTAAATAGAACACACAGAATCATACTAAATCAACCCCTAAGGGTATAACAGTAATTTTTACCCACTGAGGGTGTTTTAGTAACTTTACCCACCAAGGGTATTTCGGTAATTTCGTATCCCAAGGGTATTTCGGTAATTCACCCATTAAGGGTATTTTGGTAATTTACCCTCTAAAGGTATTTTGGTAATTTACCCATTAAGGGTATTTTGGTAATTTCGCATTTAACGGCCTTTCCGAAGGCCTACTGTCGCCTCGAGCAACTCGGGACCCCTTTTGGGTCTCTACGGTGTAATTGGGCCAAAAATCCATTTCGGGCCTAAACGGGCCCACACGCTCGTGTGGCCCATTAAACATGGTTTCGCTCTCAGTTTTGTAGATTTCGCACTCGCATCAATTATTTAGTATTTCTCCATCGATTTTGCCCCTATGGGCCCGTAAGCCCATTGGGCCCATTTAGCATGTTTTAGTTCGATCAGGCCCATTACAGCCTCAATTTCGCGAGAGTGCTCGTAACACTCTCTACGACCTATTGCCATCACTAGTGGCTCGGTTAAACACCACGAGCGTTCGCACGCTCAGTGGTCACGGTTGCCGGTTTCTCGGCTTTTCGGCTTTTGGTCGAAATACAAATCAAAACATACTTCATCGATGTTTGGTGTGAGATTACACACCTGATTACGAGCGTAGATTAAACTCTCGAGATTACGCACCTATGAAACAATACCCTCCAAACCATTAGTCTTAACCTTAATAAGACATATCCAATAGATTGAAATTGACAACTCAATCCACACCACTTACCAATAACCAAGCGGTCCACAGCAAAGGAAAAGTGTTTAGTCGACCCTCCAGTTAAGCACGTCGATACCCTAGCAGTGTTTGGTACGAAAAATAGATGTTAACAACACCTTACTCATGGTCACAAAAGAATTCAAGACAACCTTTCGGCTTGAGAGAAGCTAACATAATTAAGAAAAGGATTCGACCAACCCCATAATCGACCCTTACCACACTTACCAACCAAAGCGGAGTTCGAGAGATTGACCTGGTCGGAAGGGCGTACACTCACAAACCCCACTAGACACAGCTTGCACCACAAAGAGAGAACACAGTCAAATGTTTTGGCTTTAACCTTGCAATGAGAAAGGAAAAATATAAGGGGAAAGAGGATGGTACCTTTGGCCTGACAAAAACCGAATGGAGAGGCAAGATTCGGCAGCAAAATAAAAGAACCAACTTCGGATATGGTGTTAAAGCGAAATGCAAAATCCAATGACTAGAAGGAAAAGAAAATCAATTGGAACTAGGAGGAAAGAGGTAGAGGTTTTGGCTAAGGAGAAATACAAGAGGAAATATGAGAGGAGAATGAGAAAGAATGGATGAAAGAAGATAGAAGAATGAAGTTGAAAAAGATTTGGCACAAGTCAATTGAGGAAGAGAACCCGAAATGTCTAAGGAGAAAAGCCTAAAATGCCAAAAGTGCTAATAGTGACTAGAGAAATTCGGCACTTACTCTAAAATAGTAAAAAATGCCTAAACATCCCCTTTAGCCGAATTTCTCCTCCCCCCAACACTCTCACATTCGGCCACTACCACCTCTCACCCCAATCCCTTGATTCTCTCCTCTTTTTGCTCCACCATTCACTCTCCACCTCCCATTCAAAGTTGCTTGACCAAGTCTCCATCCACCTTGTTGAGTTCTAATCCAACTCCACCTCTTCTCCTCCCAAAGCATAAAATAAAAACTCCTATATACTGCTTGTGGGATTCGAACCCCATCCCACCTTGCTTCCATATTGACACCACCACCACTCCACCACATGCTCCACTTGTGTTAGCAAAACACCTACAAATTCCCTTAAGCCTTGCTTCAAGCAGTCCTTCCCCCCTAAAGTGCCCAAAACCAAAATTTTACCAGGGCTCAAACTCGACCCTAGGCCTCCCTAGAGCCCCTAAATACCCTCAAATGACCCGCAGAGCAAGCCCAACATACAATTGTACGAAAATCACAGCCCCTAATTTTTGGGATGTTACACTCGGTGTTTAACCCAACAGAATAGACATGCAATACATACAAAAATCTCATACAAAGTCAAATACAGATTCGGACTCATGTCCATTTCAGATACAGATAACAAAATCAGATAGGCAGTACAGATATGCAAAATCCTACCCCAATCCTCTACACACCATCTCCGACCAGCCCATCACACCATGTGGGGTTAAAAACACCCACTCATCCCTACACACCATATAGTGTCGATGCGACACGTTACAGATAATGTGCAGTCAAACTGCCAGAATATAGGCGAAATGTCGCCGTACAGAACACTTCCTCCACATATACCAAACCCACCACATTCATAGATACAGAAATAACAGATACAGTTATATCATGCATATCATGCTTATATAAAAATATCATATATACATATTTATTAGATTAATCAGAGATGCATACAATGTCCTACTCAAAGCAAAATATCAGACTATCAGATCACATAATTTTAGGGTTTGATCAGCCCTAACCAACCCTACGGTAGGCCAACAGTCGATCGGAACGACCCGTGTAACCCTAGGGAAAATTTTAGAATTATGGGCCCACATGCCCGTGTAGGCCCACATGCCCAGATTGGCCTCACTCGTGTGGCCCACACGGCCTGGACCAAAACCCACACACCTATGTTGAATGCCTGTGTGGGCCTACACGCCCAACTTGGCCTAGCCCGTGTGGCCCACACGCCCAACTTGGCCTAGCCCGTGTGGCCCACACGGCCACACTCACACCACCACACGGCCGTGTCTTGCGCATGGCCATGCCCTCGTCAACGACATGGCCATGTCTCGCACACAGCCAACTACACAGCTAGGCACACGCCCGTGTGGCGTCAACAGTGTGGTTTTTTTGCTTTCACTGAGGCTTGATTTTCTGTATTTTGGGTACACACCTGTTTCGATTTTGATGCGAGAACACACCTGTGATCACCAGAACCTAAAATCATCAAACCAAACTAAATAATCAGTCATAATTCATGATTAAATCGAAAACCACGAAACCGAAAACAGTCTAATTCAAGCATTCAACACTTACGCCAATGCCCCGAACGATTTCGACTAAGATTCCGCAAGAGGAGAGCTTCGTTCTACACAATTCGCCGCTGCCAAAATAGAAAATAAAGCTCCAACCGACAAATTGGAAAATCGAAAACTATAGAAACACTAGAATCCAACATACCAAACAATCGAAGGAAAAACAGAACAGCAAGATACAGAGATTCGTTGACAAATCGAAACAAAATAGAAGGAAGTAGCAAAAATAGATGAAGAACAAAAGAGCAGAGAAAAGCAAATGAAAATTGACGTCAGTTTTTCCTGGAAAGAGAGGAATTTTGAAAATTAAAAAGAAAAAGAAAAAGAAAATAAAAAGATATCATAAATCCTTCAAATTCTTCCCCACTATCCCACTAACCAACAACTTTCTCAGAATCCCAACTCCACCAAAACTCTACCATGCAACTGAGCAAAAATAACATCCACGCTCGCGCCGAGATTCGAACACAGGATCTCTAACACACTAACTCCCTTACCACTCGAACCAGCAGGCTCATTCTAATATAGATTAACAGACAATTTTATATAAGCCCACTCAACAAGGGTAAGACTAGGATCTAAAATAACAAAGTTTTGCCAAAAATGGGATTTGAACCCAAGACCTCACACACACACCCAGAACACTTAGCCACTAAAGCAGACACACACTTGTGTCAGAATTTACAGATACAGAAATAAATTTATCAGGGCGTTACAACTCTACCCCCTAAAAGAAATTTTGACAATATCCTCATCTGTTCTGATCAGGTAAATTTCAACATCAAAATTTACCTGATCAGAACATATGAGGATACTGCTGACACATCGAGTCCTCCGGTTCCCACGTGGCTTCCTCAGTGCCATGATTTCGCCACAAAACCTTTACTAATGAAATGGACTTCCTCCTCAGAACCTAAACATCTCAATCCAAAATCTGAACTGGCTCCTCCTCAAAAGTCAAATACGGTCTAACATCGATCTCCTCAACAGAGACAACGTGAGATGGATAAGACCGGTACCGCCTCAACATCGAGACGTGAAACACATCGTGAATACAGTCCAACTCTGGAGGTAGCTCCAACTGATAAGCGACCGGTCCCACACGCTTCAGAATCTGATACAACCCAATAAACCTAGGGCCCAACTTGCCCTTATGACTGAATATCAGAACTTTCTTCCACGGAGAAACCTTAAGAAAAATAGAGTCACCCAGAGAATACTCGATATCTCTCCTCTTCAAATCTGTATAAGACTTCTGTCTATTTGAAGCCCCCTTCAGATGATCTCGAATCAGTCTAGCTTTATCTTTAGTCTAGAAAACCAACTCAGGACCCAAAACCCGACGCTCACCCAACTTAGTCCAACATAGCGGAGTACGACACTTACGACCATACAAAGCCTCGTAAGGTGCCATTTGGATGCTAGACTGGAAACTGTTATTGTAGGCAAACTCAGTTAGCGACAGAAAATCCTCCCAACTACCTCGAAAATCGATCACACAACTCTGAAGCATATCTTCCAGTATCTGAATCACCCTCTCAGATTGACCATCGGTCTGAGGATGGAACGCAGTACTGAAGTCTAATCTCGAACCCAGAGCCTCATGCAATTTCTTCCAGAATCGAGAAGTGAAACGATGATCTCTATCAGAGACTATCGAAATAAGAACCCCATGTAGTCTTACAATCTCGAAGATATAGAGCTTTGCTAACTTTTGCAAAGAGTAGTCCATCCGAACCAGAATAAAATGAGCAGACTTCGTCAATCGATCCACGATAACCCAAACAAATCCTTTTTAGTGGGTGTCAAGGGCAACCCACTAACGAAGTCCATCGTCGCTCGTTCCCACTTCCATAAAGGAATCTTAACGGGTTACAGCAAACCCGAAGGCAACTGGTGCTCAGCCTTAACTTGCTGGCACGTCAGACAACGAGCAACAAAATTTGTAACCTCATGCTTCAATCCCAGCCACCAGTATAATTCATGGAGATCCTGATACATCTTATTACCACCGGGATGTATAGCATAAGGGCTACTATGCGCCTCCATCAAAATCGACTGGCTTAGATTAGAATCATTCAGTACACAAATCTGTCCTTGAAAACACAGAACTGCATCTTTATTCAGCCCAAAATCAGAAGTACTGCCACTTTCAATCTGACGAAACCGCAAACCTAGAGACTCATCCCCTAACTGGTTATCCCGAATCTGATTAATCCAAGTTGGCTTAACTTGTAACTCGGCTAATAGACCCCCATCATCAAACACACTAAGACGAGCGAATATCGCCCTCAAATCAGTCATCGCTCTACGACTGAGAGCATCGGCCACCACATTGGCCTTAATAAGATGGTACTCTATCGTGCAGCCATAATCTTTAAGCAGCTCAATCCATCGACGTTGTCTAAGATTCAACTCATTCTGAGTAAGGAGGTACTTGAGGCTCTTGTGATTAGTGTAGATGATACACCTTTCACCATACAGATAATGCCTCTAGATCTTTAACATGAAAACCACAACAGCCAACTCGAGATCATGTGTAGGATAATTCCCTTCATGTGTTTTAAGCTGACGGGACACATAAGCCACAACCTTACCATCTTGCATTAGTACACATCCCAAACCAACGTGCGACGCATCACTATATACTACAAACTCTTTACCAGATTCAGGTTGTATTAGAACAAGAGCCTGAGTTAGAATAGACTTGAGCTTCTCAAAGCTCGATTGCTGCGCATCAGTCCAGACAAAAGGAACTCCCTTGCACAGAAGCTTAGTCAAAGGAGCTGCAATCAAAGAGAACCCCTCAACAAAACGCCAATAATACCCCGCAAGACCCAGAAAACTGCGAATCTCAAATACATTCTTAGGCTTTTTCCAATCAAGCACAGCCTCAATCTTTCTCGGATCAACTCGGATCCCCCCAGCAGAAACCACATGGCCCAAAAAAATTACCTCACACAACCAGAACTCACACTTGCTCAACTTAGCATAGAGTTGCTTCTCTCGGAGTATCTGTAGCACCACTCTAAGATGCTCATCATGCTCATCCTCAGTCTTAGAGTAAACAAGAATATCATCGATGAAGGCCATAATGAACTGGTCCAAATATGGTTGAAAGACACGATTCATCAGATCCATGAATGCAACCGGAGCATTTGTCAGACCAAAAGACATAACTAATAACTCGTAATGTCCATAATGAGTCCTAAATACAGTCTTATGAACATCCACCTCCTTAACTCTAAGATGATGATACCCAGATCAAAGATCTATTTTTGAGAACACTGAAGCCCCTCGAAACTGATCAAACAAGTCGTCGATCCTCGCAAGTGGATACTTATTCTTCACAGTCAGTTTATTCAACTACCGGTAATCAATACACATCCTCATGGTCCCATCCTTCTTCTTTACAAACAGAACCGTTGCCCCCCACGGAGACACACTAAGGCGGATGAAACAGCGATCCAGAAGCTCTTGAAGTTGAGCCTTAAACTCTGTAAGCTCCTTCGGTGCCATTTGGTAAGGAGTGATGGACACCGGAGCTATACCCGGTAAAAGCTCAATGCCGAACTCAACTTTCTGATTCGGGGGTAAACCCGATAACTCCTCAGGAAAGACATCCAAAAATCCCTCACTATTCTGATATCCCCGACAGAAGAGTCCCCAGAAACTGAAACACTGACAAAAGCCATATACACCTCACACCCTTTTCGAACCAATTTCTCAGCCACAAGAGCGGAGATCACGTTGGACAGATAATCTTGACGCTCACCGATCACAACCACCTCTTTATCATCCTCGATCCTCAGAACGACCCTCTTAGTCATGCAATCCAAACTAACTTTGTGCTCAACCAACCAGTCCATACCCAGAATTATGTCATACTCCCCAAACGGAAGCTCCATCAGATTTGCCAAAAATACGGCCTCTTGTACTTCTAACGAAACATTCCTATAAATTTTATTAACCCGAACAGACTACCCCAACGGACTCAGTACAGTAATCTCACTAGAAGTGCTCTCAACAGAAATCCCCAGGTTTTTAGAAATTGTACTAGCTACATAGGAGTGTGTAGAACCTATGTCTATCAGAGCAGTAAAAGGAACATCAAAAATAAAGAACATACCGGTGATAACATCAGGAGCCTATCTATCCTCTCGGCGTCGAGCAGCATAAACCAGTGCAGACTGCCTCGCCTCTGTCTGACTAGCACCTCTGTCCAGTGCTCTGTAACACCCCTCACCCGTATCCGTCACCGGAATAGGGTTACAGAACATTACCGGACTTATTACACAATAGAGTATACATTTCTCATACAATGATCAAATTCAAATACAAGTCATTCATAATCATTCATCAAGTCCCTAATACGAACCTACGAGGCCCAAAACATGCATTCGGGATGGTTCGGGACTAAACCGATAACTTAGGAAACTTCTAGAAAAATTAGAAAATTTTACAAAATACAGGGGACACACGCCCATGTGGCCCAGCCGCGTGCCTCACACGGCCAAAGACACTCCCGTGTCACAGGCCGTGTGGACATTCGAAATGGGATCACATGGCTGTGTCCCAGCCGGTGTCTGACCCCGTGTAACTCTCTGACTTGGGTTAAACGGCCAACCGCACGCCCGTGTGACCAGCCCATCTGCCCTTCAAAATGGCCTCACACACCCGTGTGCCAGGCCGTGTGCTAGGCCGTGCCAAACCTGTAGGGTATATAGACTTATGCCACATGGCAAAGTCACACGCCCGTGTGCTAGGCCGTGTGGAGCATACTTACTTGATTTTTAATTCAACACCAGGGGATACACGGCCGTGTAACCTGACCGTGTATCACACACGGCTTAGACACACGCCCGTGTCTCTGCCCGTGTGGACAAAAATAGGCTATTTACAAAGCCATTTTGCCACCAAAATTTACATACACCTACACCAAACCAAATGGCACAAAACATGGCATAAATAGGCATTTAAATCAACTCTAACCAAGCTTAATTCATGATAATTTCATACCATTAACCACAATACACACAAGTATCAAATTTGACAATTTCATTCATGCTAAACTCACAATCACAAATCACCTAAATATCATCTTACAATCATGCATCATTTTGCCCAAACCTCACAAGCATGTAAATTCTCAATTATCAACCATTCACCACAAGCATTTGCATAGCAATTATCAACATAAGACAAAGGCCATTTATATATATATAAACAACAAAATCAACCAAAATAAGCCAACTTTCATGGCTATATACCAAACCAAACACTTAACATTTACAAGCCATTTCAAATGACTAAATTTATTACCAAACTATATACCAAAATGACCAAAGTTCCTATACATGCCATATACCAAATACATAGATTCAAAAGTACCAAAGTGATAGCTTGATAGTGTGATGATATCTCCGACGATTTCCAAATCTGAGCTAGCTTTGATTTCACTATAAAACACGAAAAAATAAACAATGTAAGCTATAAAGCTTAGTAAGCTCGTATGAAAATAAATTTGCAAAACTCACCATTCAAAATATGAACATAACGTACTACAAAACATTTAACCACAATGTTAACATATATTCAATCACACAATTAACCATGAACTCATAATTTCCTTAAATTCAATGCTTATATAGTTTTCGTACATACCTGTACTGATACATATCTATTTCTCACAATTTCATATCTTCGATATACCCATTGAACCATTTGGAATACTATTGGATACTTGGAAATCTCGCACCCTAAGTGCCACATACATAGCCGAAGCTACCTCAATCTCATATCATATATAATGCTCACTCTCGAGCTATCAACTGGTCTGCTCACACAAGCTGACGGTCTGACGAAGCTACACGGTGCTGCTCACACAAGCTGACGAGAATCCGCAACACATGCCGGATAACTCAGCCACCGATAGGATGTACGGACCAGCACCCAAATCATATAACCCCTAATGACATGTCATTCGTATCATAATCTATTCCTAAAGCTCAACCAGGATTTCTCGTTGCCGAATCATCGTCGAACATATCCGAAATGTCGTATATACAATATATTCAATATTAAAGCATTTAAAATACAATTATAATAATACTTATTAACATACGAACTTACCTCAGATGTAAAAACGACAAAGTAGATCGACTAATCCAACACCTTATTTTTCCCCCAATCTAAATCTGAATTTTGCTTTTCTTAATCTATATAATATCAAATTTATCTTATTTAATCACCAATCAATTCAAGTTAGTCCAAAATACACATTATAGAAACTTTACACTTTTGCCCCTAATATTTCAACATTTTTACAATTTAGTCCTTATCTCATAAAAATGCAAATTCATGAAATTCAACTTAAACCCATGCTAGCCGAACTTCAATTAAGTCCCTAGCAGCCCATATTTTTCATTTATTTCACAATTGTACCATGAATTTTACACATTTCACAATTTAATCCTTATTTGGACATTTTACTAAAAATCACTTAATAAATGTTGTTTATCTAATAACAAGCATACACTTTCTACCATTAAACATCAAAATACACATAGATTAATCAATGGAAAAACCCTAAAATTTTAACAATTTTGCAAAATAGTCCCTGGGCTAGCTAGATTAATCTGCAACGATCTCAAAAACATAGAAATCATTAAAAAACGGGACAAAAACCATACCTAAATGAGAAAGGATAGCATGGCCGAATGTCAAGCCCTAAGAATGGCTACTCTTCTTGTTGAAATTAGCTAAGTAAGAAGATGGACACAAAATAATGGTTTTGTTTTATTTATTTTAGTTTTAATTACTAAATACCAAAATTAACCTTTATAAACATCACAAATTTCAAAATTACCAAGCCACTATCATCCACTATCATGTTATTGGGCTATTTACCACATAAGGACCTTCACTTTAAAGTTCTATAGCTATTAGACACCTTTAGCTATTAGAACACCACTTTTGCACTTTACGCGATTAGTCCTTTTTATAAAATTAAACACTCAAACGATAAAATTTCTGAACGAAACTTTCACACAATCATTTTATCATGCTGCAAACATTAAAATAATAATAAAATAATTATTTTGACCTCGAATTTTCAATCTTGAAACCACTATTCTGATTTGACTATAAACGGGCTGTTACATGCTCTTTGCCATCGGCCTATACCATTACCACCCCTAGCCAGTCTACGGCCCCTAGGTGGCTACTGAACTGCCCTCTGAGGCTGTACAAAACCCGGTCCCAAAGCTAGCATCTGATCAGTCCGCTGTGGACACTCCCTAATACGATGCTCCAAGGATCCACACCTCAAACAAGCCCTTAACCTCCTCCAACACTCGTCCGGATGGTGCCTATCACAATCCCCACATGGATGAATCCTCGTAGGAGCAACAGGAACCCCCACTCTAGCCGGCCCATCAGGTCTGGCCCATTTCTTAGGCCTCTGAACAGAACTAGAGGGCTCTGAATCCCTCTTATTCTTACCTTTCTCTCGGTCCCTATCCTGGCGCTCCACGCGCTTAACTTCCTCGGCGATCTTCGCCTTATCCACAAGAACAGAAAACTCACGCTCCCTTTGCGAAGCAATCAGAACCCTCAAACTGTCTCTCAAACCGTCCTCAAAATGGGCGCATTTCTCATACTCAGACGCCACCATGCCTCAAGCGTAGCGGCTTAACCTCAGAAACTCAGCCTCATACTCGGCCACAGATCTATCACCTTGCATGAGATTCATGAACTCACGCCTACGAGCATCTACATAGCTAGCGCCCACATATTTCCCCTGAAAAGCAGTCTTAAAAAATCCTAGTTCAAACGATCCGGCTGAGTACCCTTCTCAACCGATAACCACCACTGATACGCCTCGTCACGAAGCAAAGAGACTACACCCTTAAGTTTTTGCTCGGGAGTACAGCCTATATCATTCATAATCCTCTCAGTGGCCACCAACCAATACTCGGCAACAGTAGGGGCGACCCTAGTGACACCCCTAAACAACTCAACACCATTGGATCGGAGTCGTTCAGTTACCAACCCACGGCCCCCAGATCCAAAATGGGGTCCAGCGACCCTATCCAACACCCTCAACATGGCTTGGGACAATGCGTCGTACCTAGCCGAGCGACTTTGAGACCCAGTCTCAGTAGCAGGTGAAACCCGTGTCTCACTCGTATCTAAGTTTGGCATACTGCCCAGAGAGGAAGACTCAGCTCGAGCCCCCCTACGGCCTCTACCACGCCCACGAATACCACGACCATGAGTTTCACAAGCGCTAATCATAATTAAAATTTGTCTAAATTATAAAATTTTATGCATTAGTTCCAGTATTTATTAGCAGATATTTTATGCTTAAATTATCAAAAGTTCAGAAATATTTTCAGAGGTTTCAGTCTCTAACTAACTCAGTAGAATTTCAGAAAGTGCTAACTACAGTGTTTTCAAAATATTCTATCTAAGTTCAAAAATACTTACAGGATCGACGCCGGAGACTCGGTGTACCACATACTTTCTCAAATTATCCAAATTATTTGAAAACCAGTTCTTTTTGAAACATAATTTTGGAACCCAAAATTCACAGCCCGAGTTTTGCAACATGGCTCTGATACCACTAAATGTAACACCCCAAATCCAGCCTAAACGTTATGGCCAAATCTGGAGATGTCACAAAGGAGGGTTTTGTAAACGAAGTCGCTACGATAAATTATTTTCGCTTATATTTAATGTCAAAAGCATTACATAAAGATTTTATTTACCAAAACGTGATTTACAGTGAAAGTTATCAAAAATGTTATTTTTGGAAATCCCTTTCGTAAACATTTTTTGGAAATCCCTTTCGTAATTTTGGAAAACCTTTTTTTTAATAAAAACCATGGTTTTAACTATCCGCCGCAAATAAAATGTTAAAACAAAAGTCCAAATCCCAAAATAAAATCAAACAGTCCGGAGAGTCCATAAATTAAAAAAGTCCCAGAAAATAGTATTAATTAAATGAAATAAAAACCATGAGCTTAAGCAATTACGAATTCGTGGTCACCATGGGGCTCCGTCACACCGATCTGCCTAACTCGGTGGATTACCTGAACAGAACAGGCAAATAGATGTGAGTTTTCATAAACTCAGTGTGTAACCCAACATAATAGGCATGCAATACATACAAAAATCTCATACAAAGTCAGATACAGATTCGGACTCATGTCCATTTTAGATACAGATAACATAATTAGATAGGTAGTACAGATATGCAAAATCCTACCCCCATCCTCTACACACCATCTCTGACCAACCCATCATGTGGGGTTAAAAACACACCATATAGTGTCGATGTGACACGTTACAGATAATGTGCAGTCAAACTGCCAGAATATAGGCAAAATGTCGCCGTACATAACACTTCCTCCACATATACCAAACCCACCCCACTCACAGATACAGAAATAATAGATATAGTAATATCATGCATATCATGCTTATACACAGATATCATATATACATATTTATCAGATTAATCAGAGATGCATACAGTGTCCTACTCAAAGCAAAATATCAGACTATCAAATCACATAATTTTAGGGTTTGATCAGCCCTTACTGACCCTACGGTAGGCCCACAGTCGATCGAAATGACCCGTGTGACCCTAGGGAAAAATTTAGAATTATGGGCCCACATGCCCGTGCGGCTTTCTCGTGTGGGCCACACGGGCATTGGCCTCAGTCGTGTAGGGCACACGGCCTAGCCTAAAACCCACACGCCCAACGGCCATGCCCTCGTCAACCACATGGTAGTGTCTCGCACACGGTCAACCACACGGCCAGGCACACGCCCGTGTGGCGTCGCCAGTGTGGTTTTTTGACTTTCGCCGAAGCTCGATTTTCTATGTTTTGGGTACACACCTATTTCAGTTTTGATGCGAGAACACACCCGAGATCACTAGAACCTAAAATCGACAAACTAAACTCCAAAATCAGTCATAATTCATGATTAAACTGAAAACCACAAAACTGAAAATAGTCTAATTCGAGAGTTCAACAATTACCCTGTAACACCCAAACTCGGCCTAGAAGTTAGGCCCGAATCCGGCATGTCACATTGAAGTGTTTTTGCGAAAACCTTGTTTTCATTGAAAACCCTTCTAGAGAAAAGTTAAGTAAAAATCCATTTTGCTTTCAAAACGAGGTGTAGCGAAAAACCATTTCCTTGTTACTATGTAAAAATTTCTTTTGACAACAGAAGTTCATTCTTAAAACACAATTATTTTTAAAAAAACTTGAAATATGCCTAAAAGGAATAAATCCAAGTTCCGTTTCAAAATTACAAAGCCTAGTGGAAATAATGGAATAATAACTAGAGGGAAAACCTTATTACAATCCGAAATAACTTAAAATAAACAACTTAAAATCCAGAATTTAGATATTAAGGAAAACAAGTCTAATCATCTTTCTAGTTGGCCACCTCTGAGTCCCTCCATCCGTTGAACTGCCTACTGAGGATCACCTGAGAAAAATAAAAGAGGGAGTGAGTTTTCGAAAACTCAGTGTGTACGGCCCTCGACAAACAAATAGCATACATATCATATTATCAACATAATAATATCATACATGCAATGCAATGCAAACCCTCCCCAAATAATCCATCCGGTACACATCATCTCCGTCCAACCGAAACACTTCTATGGGGATTTCTAAATCGACCCACCCATCCGATACACATCAAGGGTAGCCCGGTGCTATGATCGCTAAACGTTGCGACAAAGGCGCTAATCATATAATAGGCTTAGAAAGCCATCGGTGGATCCACGGTTGTCAAGCAACCATGCGATCCTCATATACTTCCTCCGTTCCATAATTCCCACCCCATATGCAACCTAAATAGAATATCATATGAATACAGCAAATGTACATGTAACATCCATAAATCTTAAAATCAACACATAGGGGTATTTTAGTCATTTCACAAATCAAGGGTATTTCGGTAATTCTACCCTACAGGGGTATTTCAGTAATTCTTAACAGTATGAGTCTTAATTACGAACCTTGGCCCGTCAACAAGTCCTCGCGGCTAAAGTGAACAGACACTACGCACCAAGTAGGATTCCAGAGAAGAGGAGGTGGGTCACTAGGACCGCTTAAGTACCAAGCTCTCCCTAGATCCAATCCTAGACATGCATATGTCCATTGCCACACTCTACCCTAGCGACTTGTCCACAGACATGTTTGATTATTAAGTTAAGTTTTATGCTATTTAAGAATTCATCAGAACTAAGCCTAGAGACCATTAAAACCCTAGCATGCATTTCTAAAATCCCATAAAGCCCACTTAAGCCCAATCATGTCCGTATAGCCCATTAAGCCCAATCATGTATATGTAGCCCATTAGGCCCGATCATAATCAAATCATACAACCATCCATATCAATCCATCATTCAATTTCACATATCAACTCTTGCCGTTTTGGGCCCACGAGCTCGGCAGGCCCATTTAGCCCTGTCTGGCCCGGTCGGCCAAACAGTGGCCCGAGACCATGAGATCGCTCTCTTGGCCCCGATAATCGTATCGGTGTTCCCACACAATAGTTCGCATGCTCGTGTGGTTGCCGGCGCCAACCTTTCGACTTTTTAGCTTTTCGGCACTGCGGGTTTTCGAGATTTCAGCTTTTGCTGATTTGTCATGTGTGAAGTGTATGTACACACATGGTAAATGAGACGTGTTACACTATCCTTAGCCTTAAACCTACAACCAATACCAACCTCCAATCAATCACATACTTAACCACAATATTTACCAAAAACCGAAGCCTTACCATAACCTTACCGTGTGCCACCAGTCCTAATAGCCTTTTCTTAGCTACCACTCACGAATATCCCCTAGATCTGCATCAATCTTAATCGTTAAAGACAAAATAATAGGTGACTTGTATCCACTTAAGTCACCCTTTCCCTTACTATAGACTATTCGGCCAACTTATCCCAAAATCAAGAACACTTACCCAAAAGCCGAAACGTATGGATAGCTTTTCGGCAGAGACTTGTAGATCCAAGCTTAATTCCAATTTTTCCAAGATCCAGTCCACCAAAAATCAAAGGAATGATGCCAGCACGACAGAGATTTGGTCACTAGAGTATTCGGCACAAGGTTTGGGACGATGAAGAAATCGACTTCAAGAGCAAAGGTTTTCGGCTTTTGAAGTCACGAATATTTGGTCCCCAACAATTGAGATGAAGGTGGGACGGCACAAGCAATGGAGAAAGAAGAGAATGATATTCGATTTAAGGCTTTAGGAGAGAAGAAAAGAAAACACATAAGGAAGAGGCAAGGTTTAGAATAGAAAAAGTGGAGGAGAATTCGGCAGAGCACTATAGTTGCTGAAATAGCACAAAGGGAATTCCAATTGCCGAAATAGCACAGAGGGAATTCGGCACCCCCCATTTATACACAAACCAAAACTTTACAAAGTCCCAATCGGCTCCAACTCTTTCCCATCTCATCTCCTCGTTTTTCTCCCTAATAACTCCCCAATCCTTTTCCTAAATTTTCTCTTTTGATCACTCTCCTTAGAGTCCATTACCACACCACTTCCAACCTTCTAGAAGGCCAAAATTAAACTCCTAAAAAAATACTAAGCTAGGATCCGAACCTAGGATCTCATTGCTAGCCCATAACGCCACCTCCCTATACCCTAAGTGGCGTCACTTAGCCACTCCACCACAAGACTCTTTGATGTCATTTTTCCCTATTTTTATTTAAAATCCCAACTACTCACCGCCCTGGTTCCTTTAATAATTAACTAAAAATTCCTTCTCCTCAAAGTTCGAACCCAGAACTTCTCCAACACCCCTAGACACTCCAAGTTTATTAAACCCTTAAAGCCAACATGTCATTTGTCATTTTCTTGCTCACTTAAAATTTTTCTGAGACCCAAAGCCCAAAGCCTAATAGGCCCAATTCTACTAGGCCCAAATTTGGGGCGTTACATACCCCAATGCCCCGAACGATTTTGACTAGGATTTCGCAAGAGAAGAGCCCCGTTCTACACGATTCACCGCTGCCAAAATAGAAAATAAAGCTCTAACCGACAAGTTGGAAAATCGAAAACTACAGAAACACTAGAATCCAACTTACCAAACAATCGAAGGAAAAACAGAATAGCAAGATACATAGATTCATTGACAAATCGAAACAAAATAGAAGGAAGTAACAAAAATAGATGAAGAACAAAATAGTAGAGAAAAGGAAATGAAAATTGACGTCAATTTTTCCTGGAAAGAGAGGAATTTTGAAAAAGAAAAAGAAAATAAAAAGATATCATAAATCCCTCAAATTCCTCCCCACTATCCCACTAACCAACAACTTTCTCAGAATCCCAACTCCACCAAAACTCTACCATGCAACCGAGCAAAAATAACATCCACACTCGCACCGAGATTCGAACACAGGACCTCTAACACACTAACTCCCTTACCACTCGAACCAGCAGGCTCATTCTGATATAGATTAACAGAAAATTTTATATAAGCCCACTCAGTAAGGGTAAGGCTAGGATCTAAAATAACAAAGTTTTGCCAAAAGTGGGAATTGAACACAAGACCTTACACACACACCTAGAACACTTAGCCACTGAAGCAGATACACACTTGTGTCAGAATTTATAGATACATAATTAAATTTATCTGGGCGTTACACCTCCACTTTAAATTCCTATAGCTATTTAATACCATTAGCTATTAGAACTCAACTTTTGCTTTCTACACGATTTAGTCATTTTTATCAAATTAAGCATGTAAACGGTAAAATTTCTAAATGAATTTTTATACGGTAATACTATCATGTTGTAGACCATAAAATAATAATAAAATAATTTTTTTGACTTTAGATTTGTGTTCCCGAAACCACTATTTCGATTTCACTAAAAATGGGCTGTTACAACTCTCCCCCTAAAGGGATTTTTGTCCCTGAAAATCTTACCAAAAAAGAGGTTCGGGTATTGCTTTCTCATAACTTCCTAGAGTTCCCAGGTGGCTTATTCTATTCTGTGATGCTGCCAGAGAACTTTTACTAAAGCTATGTTCTTATTTCTCAATTCTTTCACCTCTCATGCTAGAATTCTAATCTGTTTTTCACTGTACGACATATCTGACTGAATCTCAATATCCATTAGGAAGATAACATGTGAAGGATTAGATTGGTACCGTCGTAACATAGACATGTGAAAGACATTATGAATCTTTTTTAGTTCTGACGGTAAAGCTAATAGATACGCAACAGGTCCGATTCTTTCAGTAATCTCATACAGCCCGATAAATCAAAGACTCAGCTTTCCTTTACGACCAAACCGAAGGACTTTCTTCCAGGGCGATACTTTCAGAAACACTCTATCACCGACTTGAAATTCAATGTCTTCACATTTAAGGTGCGCATATGATTTTTGATGATCCGAAGCTACTTTCAAATTCTCTCAAATCACTTTTACTTTTTCTTCGGTCTCGCAAATCAAATCAACCCCGTGTATCTTTTTCTCACTGAGTTCAATCTAGTATAGCAGAGTTCAGCATTTACGACCATACAGAGCCTCATACTGTGCCATCTTTATGCTCGATTGAAAACTGTTTTTATATCCAAATTCAACCAACGGTAAATAGTTTTCTCAATTGCCTTCAAACTCTAATACACAGCAACGAAGCATATCCTCAAGAATCTGAATCACACGCTCGAATTGACGATCGGTCTGAGGGTGAAATGCAGTGCTAAAATACAACTGCGTACCAAGAGCTTCCTATAACTTTCCAAAATCATGATGTAAACTGCGGATCTCTATCCGAAATAATGAAAGCTGGCACTCCGTGTAATCTGACAATCTTTGAAATGTATAACTCAGCTAATCTGTCAAGGGAGTAGTCTGTACGTACCAGAATAAAATGTGCAGACTTCATCGAACGATCTAGGATAACCCAAATGGAATCTTTCTTTCTCGGTGACAAGGGTAAACCCGATACGAAATCCATAGTAACTTTATCCCATTTCCATTCCGGTATCATCACTGGCTGTAAGTCCTAAAGGTACCTGATGTTCGGCTTTAACTTGCTGTCATACCAAACATCTCGATACAAAATAAAATATCTTGCGTTTCATTCCTGACCACCAGTACATCTATCTCAAATCACTGTACATTTTATTACTTCCTGGATGAACAGACAAGCTACAACTACGAGCTTCATGCAAATTTTTTTGGATAAGCTCTAGATTCTTTGGTACACAAACTCTACTTCTGAACAATAAACAATCATTGGGTCGTATCTGAAATTCTGTATCAGAAGTCAACTCACACTGTGCCCGTTTAGCTAGCAAATCATCATCACATTTTTGAGCTTCACAGATCTACTGTAAAAACATCGGTCTAGCTTTTAACTTAGGTAAGATCGAACCATCATCATATAATGTAAGTCGCGTATTCATCACTCGCAAAGCAAATAAATATTTTCTACTCAGAGCGTCAGCAACTACATTCACTTTTCTCGGATGATAATCAATGATCAATTCATAATATTTTAACAAGTCGAGCCATCTATGTTGCCTCAGATTCAAATCTTTCTACGATAGCAGATACTTCAAACTCTTGTGATCGGTAAATATATAACATTTTTTACCGAACAACTGGTGTCTCCAAATTTTCAATGCAAAAACAATTGCTGCCAACTCTAGGTCATGCGTCGGATAGTTCTTTTCATGCAGCTTTAACTGTCTGAAACCATAAGCGATTACTTTCCCTTCCTACATCAAAACATAACCTAAACCATTTAAAGATGCATCACTGAAAATCACGAATTCTTTACCCGATTCAGGCTGAACCAGAACTGGTGCCTCAGTCAACAGTGCTTTCAATTGATTGAAACTTTGCTGACATTTCTCGGACCATTCAAATTTCACATCCTTCTGTAAGAGTCGCGTCATCGGTGTAGCTATCATCGAGAACCCTTTAACGAACCTTCAGTAATAACCAGCTAATCTCAGAAAACTTTTGACTTCGGATACATTTCATATTCAATTCAGTCCAACACATTTTTTGGCAAAATTACCATTTTGCCCCTATACTTTTAATTTCTTTGCAATTTAGTCCCTAGGCTCAGAAAATGAAATTCATGCAATTTTTCCCATACCCAGGCCTAGCCGATTTTTATACATGCTTATAGCAGCCCACAAATTTCACAAATTTTACAATGAATTCATCACATTTTTCAATTTAGCCCCTAATTGATAATTTCATCAAAAATTGCTTTACAAAAGTTGTTTATCTAACAACAACCATTCATTTTCTAACATCAGACTTTAAAACTCAAGCATGTTCATCAATGGTAAAACCCTAACAGTTTAACAATTTCACAAATTAGTCCCCAGGCTAGCTAGATTAAGCTACAACGATCCCAAAAACATAGAAATCATTAAAAACGGATTAAAAATACATACCTAATTGAAGGAATTAGGGTTGCCAAATGCTAAACACCAAAAATGGCTTCCTTCTATTTAAGTTTCAGTTCTGAAAATGATAATGGAAGATGATGAAAATTTGGTTTTATTTTAATTAACCTTTTATTTACAAATTTCCAAAATTAACCTTAAAAACTAACCAAAATTTCAATAATGCCAAACCATGCTCTTCCACTATCAACATTAATGGGCTAATTACCATATAAGGACCTCCACTTTAATTTCCTATAGCTATTTAAAACCATTACCTATTAGAACTCAACTTTTGCTCTCAATGCGATTTAGTCCTTTTTATCAAATTAAGCATGTAAACGGTAAAATTTCTAAACGAATTTTTTATACGGTAATACTATCATGCTATAGACCATAAAATAATAATAAAATAAATTTTTTAACTTTAGATTTGTGGTCTCAAAACCACTATTTTGATTTCACTGAAAACGGGCTGTTACAGTTGGCATTGTTGCCGGGGTGGCAACACCACTAGATTAGTTTTAATTTTTTTTAGTAGGATAGTTAGGAAATTTTTAAATTATAGATATGATTTTTAATTCTTATTTTTATTCACTTTTATTTTCACCTGCTAACATTTTTCTCTTCTTTGAAGATCTCAATGCACATCCCAAAGGAGAAAGATACATGCTCAGCTAATAACTGTGAGTAATTTGGCAATATGATTTAGTTATGGATGAATTCGATTATATGTGGTCTGATGATTAAATTAACTATGATGACAAAATATACGAAGAGGGAGTATATGAAGAATGGGAGATTATGGAAAATCAAATATTGTTAATGATAGAGTTGAGCCAACGAAGAAACGAGACCCCAAAAACCCAATAGAATAGTGATTGGAGCGTCGATGTCATCGAACACCCCCGTAAGTTTACCAACATTCTAAGCAATATCGAATATAACCCTCAGAAAAATGAGAAGGAGCAACTGATGACAATAGCATTCCAAATAGGTAAAGTCTTAAGAAGCCTGGTTGACTTGACTTTAGATGACCATACAAAAGCTGCCAATGACTCTCAAGAAAAGATTACTCCAAAGGATGACGCTAAAGAAGAGTCAAAACTAGGCTGAGTTCGCAACTGAACTTGAAAATGTGCCAAACACAGAACTTGTCCCCATAAAGATATCATTCCCCTAAAGGTCGGAGAACAAACTACAAAGGAATGAAGCAGAATGTTTAAGTTTACTAAACTTATTCGAATCACTTAATGTTGAACTACCCCTCATCGAATCAAGGAAACAAATTCCAAAATATGCATAGTCTTTAAAAGAGATAATAGATAGGTGTTAGAAATTTGAAAAGGGAAACCAAATTAACGTAAACACATACTGTGGAGCGATAATCACTAATCTGATACCCACAAAATTGAAAGACCCAGGAAGTTTTACGATTCTAATAGAAATAGGGGACATACACTTGAGTAAGACTTTATATAACCTAGGAGCTAGTATTAATCTAATGCCCTTATCAATATGTAAGAAATTCGGGTTAGGGGAACTTGAAAACACCCAATTCATATTGCAGCTAGCTAAAAAATCTTGCTTGAACATGTGTTGGTTAAGGTGAGTAGAGTTACCATTCCAGTGGACTTTGTAATCTTAGATTTTGAAGCAGACCATTAGATCCCCATCTTCCTAGGGAAACCCTTCTTAGCCACCTCGAGGTCCACCGCTGACTTAAAGGGAAATAAACTAAAAATAAAAATAAATGGTGAAATCGAAACATTTAAATGGGTAACTTACAAAATAAGGTGTATAAGGAAAATTTGGGGAAAGCATGATATACAGTATCTATAAGTTTCCCTAACAACCTTGATCTGGAATGGTATTTTTGTGATTGATGCAAGACGAAGAGGCAAGTTTCGAGAGTGGGACAAACGGAGTAAGGTGGAGTGGTATGACGGGCGTTGGAAAAGTTTTAACAAATAAGCAAAAGATAAAATATCCCAGTATAGATTAACAAAGTTGACGGATGAAAATGGCAGTAACACCTGATCTTCCTTAGACTGGTTTAATTTTGGTAAGTTATTGTATTTTAATAGATTGACATAGTAGTATAAGTACATTAAGATGTAATTTTTTTTTAAAATTTATTGAGAATTAGGTTATGTAAGTATCGAGCACCTTGGAATTCAAGAAGAAGAACCAAAACAGGGCAGGTGTTGCAACACGACACCTCTGTGTAGCAACACCGAGGCTAGACTCAACAACTCTAAAAAACCAAATCGATGTCGCAACACGGGTATCCCTGTGTTGAAACATTGAAGACAATAGCCCTCAAATCCCGAAATTCCAAGGTGTGTCGCGATGTCGGAATACTGCCAGGGGTGTCACAACATGGAAACCCTGTCGACATCACTATAAATTTTTGCAGGGTCGACCCGATCCACTGTGTAACCCACCGACCTAAACCCTATTTTACTCAATTTCTAACCTTAAATATTACTTTTTTAAACTAAAACCCTCCTAACACAAATCCTAATTCCTCTTCTGACTCTAAAACATCCAAAACCTCACAATTTTCCCTTAAACCTTTATTTTTGACACTTCTACTTATTCCTTCTTCACCTTTCAACTTCTTCGCTACAATTTTTCCTTTTCCTTTTCTTTTTTTCTCAATTTATGCAGGTATGAGGTGCTACATTCTCAAGAAATTTGCAGCAAAGCTCATCCATGAAACAACAAGTACTCGGTGTAATAAGGTTAAGGGTTCATTTCTTCAATTTCTACTATTATTATATCGAATAGTTGATAAACAAATTGCTTGATTAATTTGTTATCTAATTAAGAATATTAGAAAATGCCTCCTAGGAAGTCTAGAAGAACCAATGAACAAGAGGCACTAATAGTTACAAACCCCTCTAAATTTCAAAACCCGAATATTGAAAAATATTTTCTAGAACTACAAGGGGAAACATTCATCCAAGAGAGGAGTTTCGAGCCATCGATGATCCTCTATAAAGAAATTTGGGCACTAGTTTGGTATTATAGATGAGAACGCTATTGCATAACCCCGAAAGAACACGATGTTATTTCGGTTGTCCAAGAGTTGTATGCATCTTTTAGGGATCAAGAGTCGAGGAGACTGTACGATGCCATTTGGTAAACTATAACAATAAGGGGTAAAGAGGTGTATGTCACCCTACGAGAAATTTGTGAGTTTTACAATGTTCCATATTATGAAACTAATTTTCTCGATAATATTGATTTAACTAATTTTAAGGATATAGATATGGATAACATTGTGAACTACTTAACCAAAGGGAGGGGTGAATGGAACCACCGATCGGATACCAAATTACCAACTAATTTCAACCAAGCAATCATGTTTCCCATAGCTAAGATGTGGATGCAAAAGCTTTCCACTATAATTACACTTGCTATGAATGTTTCTAACGTAAATACTTTTCGAACTATTTTGATGTATGGAATTTTGTAGAAAAAACATATATGCATTGGTCGATGTATCTATCACAGCATGAACCACTGTATAAGTGGCCAAAAGGTAGGGGTTTTCTTCCCTCACCTAATGACGACACTATATAAAAAGTGTAACATCCGGGATTTAGGGGCTCTGCATTTACCTTGCTTCTATGTGTTTGATATACTTTGTGTGTTGTTTGAGTGTGTTTGGGGCCTCTGGGAAGGCCCGGGGTTAAGTCGGAACCTTGGCCAAAATTTTAATTTTGAGCACTTTAGGAGGGAAGCTGGTTGGGGACAAGACTTAAGGTTTATTGTTTGTGCTTGTTGACACAAGAAATAAGATGGTAAAGTGGCAAGGAGGCACCACTTAAGGAGCGGGTAAGTGACGCCTCAGGGGGAGCAGAGGGGAGCAGGTTCGATTCACGTTGCCAGCAAGTTGGCTTTTATTTTTGCTCATGCGTCAAAGGGCTGGATGATGGAATCGGTTGGGAGCCTTGAAGAGTGGAGGTGACTTGGTCAAACTTTTTGAATGGTTGGACAAGAGTAAACAGGGGGATTTGGAAACTTTCAAACTATTTTAAATGTTTCAAACCATTTCAAATGAGTGTTCAAGAGTGTTTCAAGGAGAAATCTTGGGGATTGAGGTTGTGTAGGGTGCTAGCCGAATTTTAAAGGGTTAGCTTTAGGTAGTGAGCTCTCTTTTTTGGCATTTGAGTGTGTTGCACTTTGGGCAATTTTGGTTCTTTTCTTTGTGTAGCTGGAAGTCCCTAAGAGCCTTATTCATTCTTCTTTAGCCTAAACCGAAACCAATTCTCCCCCTCTTTTCCATTTTTGCAACTTGAGTTCTTTCCCTCACCATCAAAGCCGAAACAAGTCTCTCATATTTCTTTTGACGAAAAGTGTCCTCTTTTGATAACATCTTGGCCAAATCTTCTATACACCACCATTTCATCTTCTTCTTCTTTCTTATAGCATTTTGGTAACAAGTGAGCATTTCTTCTTCACCTAAAGCCGAACCTCAACCCTCCCTCTCTTCTTCTCTTTATTCTTCTTTGGTTCATATTTTCTGTTTGTCTCTTGATCACCTTGATTCGAAATCATCTATAGGTCCCTATCTTAATATTCATCTTCTGGAACTAGAAGCCGAAATCCATTTTCTTTTCTTTCTCTGGTTGATTCTCATTTGTTTCCTTTTTCAATTGGATTCGATCAATTAGGGTAAGTGGTTCATACCATTCGTTTGGCCGAAGGCCACTTTCTTTAACCCATATCTTGGTAGGCCGAATCTAATATGGAGTTATGTAGGGACATCGGGTGATCTATTAATTCAAGTGTAGAAACCTCCGGGTTCTGTCAATTTCGGGTAAGGACTTCTTCGTTCCAAAGTAATTAATTTCGCTATTATCTTATTCAACGGTTTAACTCGGTCTTCTGACCAAGATCATTTTGATGGAATCAAATACCAATCAGGCAAAGGAAGGGGTTGGACCCATAAACCTAGCCCCTAAGTTTAAGAGACGTGCGGTGTCTGCCGTTCGAGATTGGCCACCGGGTTGTGGGTTGACTTCTGAAAGGGATAAACAGATCGCTGTGATCCCTGCAAGTGAGGACGTTAACGAGATCGATAGTGTAGTCTTACGTGTTCCCAGGTGTGTAATTATCACATTATTTCTTTTTGTTGTAATAATCGTGTATGTGTTATGAAAGCCAGAAATCCCGGCAATGGTGATTGAGTTACCCCTGTTGGGTAAAACCAAAAAATCAAGTTTGTGTATCTTGGTTAAACCTTAAAATTTTGATAGCATGATCGTGTGTGTGACATCATATATAACCTGCTTATTACACTATGTTACATATGCATGAGATATTGGGATGTTATGATATGAAGGGTAAGTGCTTATGGGTGACAATGTCACACCTAATGATGGTACATTATTGTATCGGTGATTTGGTCACATAGTGATCGGTGGCTAGGCCACGTTTTATTGTCTTTGAGCAGTGTGTCTGTCAGCATGACTGCCAAAGTGGAGTGTAGAGGATGGAAGGTTGATTGTAGAAATCCCCAGGTGTGTTGAGGTTGGACGTATGAAGTGGAGTGTAGAGGATGGAAAAACTAGGCTGGGTTGGGCTATCATGTTGATTGTTTGCTATACTGTATGATTGGGCTTCAGCCGATGGTGTATTGGGGCTCAGGCCCACCTGTGGATAATGTGAACTAATTGCACACTAAGTCTCGTGACTCACACATTTGTTTAAACAATTGCAGGTGATTCTTAGCTTTACGGACTGGGCTGGTGGGAGCTCGAGGTGGCCACGCATGGGTTTACTAGTAAACTTTATTTTATTTATCATTTATACCTTTTGGGTATTTTTCTTTGATTTGTAATAAGGCCACTACGAAATTTGGAATTTTCTTTTGGGTTTTAAATTTGGGACATATTAATTACAGACTAAAGTTTTCTTATAACCTGCCCAACAACGTTTTTTATAATAAAAGGCATTTTCATTGAAAACCTAATAATCGAAAAAATTGGTAAGTGTTTCCAAATGTCTCCTAATCGCAAGGCTCAACTAATTAAATTTCAAAGTTAACTAGACAACGAGTTTTCAACTGAACCACGAGATTCGAGATTTTAAAATGACTTAGAATTTTCTGAAACCAATCAAACTTCCTAAACTTCTTCCTAGTGACATACCAGATTCGATCGTAGTGTTTGGGCCGGGTTTGGGGTGTTACAATTTGGTATCAGAGCCTGGTTTAAAAAGCTCGGCCTTGGGTTTTGGGTTCAAAACATTTTTCATATTTCGCTTTTAAGAAAAATATATACATGGATCTGTTTTTGAGGTGTGGCACCCGAGTCTCCGGCCCAAGTCTACCAGGTAAGTTTTCTGATGGCTAAGTGATTTGCATAAAGTTGATGTATTATGTGAATATGTTGTTATGGATGCTGGAATTAAGAAACTTTGCTGTAGAGACATGCTTGCGGAAAAAATTACTTATAACTCTATCTTCATAAAACTACTCGATTAATAAACAGTTAAAAGAAATACTGACGCATAAAATTTATAATCAGAGTAACACAGAGTGATAGACATGAGTGGTAGAGGACGTGGACGTGTTACACGCGGCCGTGGGAGAGGCCAAGATAATGAGGTTGAACTCTCGGAAGTAAGAAATGAGCCTGAAGGCGAAGTGCCAGCATCACCTGTGGCGGAAGCGGGATCGCAAGGCAGAACTGGTGAAGATGATGCCCTGTCTCAGGCAATGTTGCGTGTGCTAGAACGGGTGGCCGGGGCAGGCAGTGGAGTAGCAACTCGAAAGTCCATTCCTGAGCTACTTCGAGCTAATGGAGCTGAAATGTTTAGAGGTATTTCTGGAGTAGCTTCAAATGTGGCTGAGTATTGGCTGGAGGCAGTCGAGAGAATTATGGATGATTTAGACTACACGGCAGAGGAAAAGCTGAAGGGCGCGGTGTCTCTACTTCGGGATGAGGCCTATCAGTGGTGGCTCACGGTGAGAGAGGGTACTCCGACGGACCGAGTTTATTGGGATTTCTTTAAGATAAAGTTCCAAGGAAAGTACGTTAGGGCCAGTTATGTGGATGCTCAGAGGAAAGCGTTCCTGAATTTAGTTCAATGGGGTAAATCGGTAGCTGAGTATGAGGCAAAATTTTTGCGGTTGAGCCGTTACGCCTGGGGGATAGTCGCGACCGACTATGAGCATTGTGTGCGGTTCGAAGATGGGCTGTGTGACGAGCTGTAAGTGTTAATAGCTCCTCAGCGGGAGAGAGATTTTGCTATCCTTGTGGAAAAGACTAAAATAGCTGAGGAGGTGACGCAGATTGAGAAGCAAAAAAAAGACAAGGATAAAGGCAGGAATAAGAGGAGTTATGGACCGTCAGGGTCATCTGGGGGTTTCCAGAAGAGGCCTAGGGTTGATGGGTCGGGTCGCGTTGCAACGCCGGCTGCTATTTTTCGACAATGTGCTCAGTGTGGGAGGTCTCATACAAGAGAGTGCTGGGGAAAAGATAGGGTATGTTTCAGGTGTGGGTCAAAGGATCATCTGATCAAGAACTGTCCACTAGAAAGGACTAGGGCTCGAATGGTAGGTTAGGGGTATGTACAGCCAGATAGGGGTGGACAGCAGATGCCGAGAGGTCGTGGTCCGAACAGAGGAGGGAATGGTTTTGGTCGGGGACGTGGAGCACCGGGCAGAGGTGCTGGGAGTACTGAGGCGAGATAGCCCGAGTTAGTTTATGCAGCCAAACACCGAGAAGAGGGTGACGCACCAGATGTTATAACGGGTACGTTCCTCATTTTTGGTTTACCCTTTACTGCATTAATTGATATTGGGTCGACGCATTCCTATGTTGCTAGTGTGGTGTCTGGAACCTTGAACATGAACTTTGAAACTGCTTCTAGGGAGATGACTGTACTTAGTCCTTTATGGTAATCTGTAGTAGTAAATAAACTTTTTAGAAATGTGCCTCTAGAAGTGCAAAGGTTGGTTTTCCCGGCTAATTTGATGGAACTACCGTTCGGGGAGTTCGATTTGATCTTAGGCATGGATTGGTTGGTAAGATATCATGCAAACTTGGATTGTGCTGCTAAGTGCGTGGTGTTAAGGACTCCTGAGGATGATGAAGTTTTGGTGATAGGCGAGAGGAGAGACTACTTGTCCAATGTAGTGTCTGCTCTTAAGGGGAAAGAATGGTGAGAAAAGGGTGCATGGCTTTCTTAACTTTTGTCAATGCCTTGGATGCAAAGGAAGTGACCGTGGATGGGGTTAGAAGAGTAAAGGAATTTGTGGATATCTTTCCGGAAGAGCTTCCAGGGTTGCCTCCAGATCGTGAGGTGGAGTTCGGAATTGAGCTATTTTCGGGAACGGCTCTGGTGTCTATCGCCCCTTACAGGATGGCGCCGAAGGAGCTGGTTGAACTTAAAGCTCAGATCCAAGAGTTGTTAGATCGTGGTTTTATCCGTCCTAGTGTATCTCCGTGGAGAGCACCAGTGTTATTTGTGAAGAAGAAAGACGGGTCCATGCGAATGTGCATTGACTACCGCCAGTTGAACAAGTTAACTATCAAGAACAAGTACCCGCTGCCGAGGATAGATGACCTGTTTGATCAGCTTAAAGGGGCCTTGGTCTTTTCAAAGATAGATTTGAGGTCGAGATATCATCAGCTTAAGGTCAAGGAAGCGGATATTTGCAAGACGGCTTTTCGGACTCGCTATGGTAACTTCGAGTTCCTGGTGATGCCATTTGGGTTGACAAATGCACCAGCTGCGTTCATGGATATGATGAACCGGGTTTTTCAACCCTATCTAGATCGATTCGTTGTAGTGTTCATAGACGACGTTCTGGTGTATTCCAAGATTGAGGAGGAGCACGATTCGCATCTTTGGGTGGTTCTGCAGATTTTGAGGAGAAGCGGTTTGCACGCCAAGTTTAGCAAGTGTGAGTTTTGGTTGAAGGAAGTTACATTTTTCGGGTCATGTGGTATCTGCGAGAAGGGATTAGGTGGATCCCCGAGAAGATTGAAGCGGTGTTGGATTGGAAACCGCCTAAGTCCGTGGGCGAGATTCGAGTTTCCTTGGTTTGGTGGGTATTACCGAAGGTTCGTTGAAGGGTTCTCATTAATTGCGGCACCTTTAACCAAGTTGTTGAGGAAAGGGTACCTTTTGTTTGGGTGACAAGCAACAGGAAAGTTTTGAGAAGTCAAGAGGATTTTGACAGAGGCTCGGTGTTGATTGACTGAGGCCGAAAGGAGTTCGTGGTTTATTGTGATGCTTCACACACGGGATTAGGATGTGTGTTAATACAGGATGGGAAGGTTGTTGCTTATGCGTCTCGGCAGTTAAGACCGCATGAGAATAATTATCCCATGCATGATCTGGAGTTGGCTGCGGTAGTTTTCGCTCTGAAGATCCGGAGACATTATTTGTATGGAGAGAAGTCTGTTATCTACACCGACCATAAGAGTTTGAAGTATCTTCTAACTCAGAAAGAGTTGAATTTAAGGCAGCGAAGGTGGATTGAGCTGTTGAAAGATTATGACTGCTCGATCGAATATCATCCGGGTAAGGCTAACGTGGTAGCAGATGCGTTAAGTCGAAAGGTAATATCAGACTTGAGAGCGATGTTCGCCCATCTTAGTTTGTATGATGATGGAAGTCTGTTAGCTAAACTTCAAGTGAAGCCAACGTGGGTAGATCAGATTAAAGAGAAACAGTTATCACATGAGGTCTTAGGGGCTCGACTTCTGCAAGTACAGAATGGTGGAGTAGAAGATTACAGTTTGAACGATGATGGGGTTTTGTGTTTTCGTGAGAAGATTTGCATGCCGAAAGATGTGGAGTTGAGGCAGATGATTCTGCAGGAGGCGCATAGTAGCCCTTACGCTATGCATCCTGGAGGAAGTAAGATGTACCGGGATCCGCATGAATAGTTTTGGTGGCCTGGTTTGAAGCGGGAGGTTACGAAATTTGTGGGAAAGTGTTTAACTTGTCAGCAGGTTAAAGCCGAGCATCAGTTGCCTTCAGGGCTGTTACAGCCGGTGAAGATTCCACATTGGAAATGGAAGAGGATCACTATGGACTTTGTTAGTGGGCTACCTCTTACGCCTACTAAGAAAGACTCGGTATGGGTGATTGTGGATCGGTTGACGAAGTCCGCCCATTTCATACATGTTCGTGTCGACTATTCTCTTCAGAGGTTGGCTAAGCTGTATGTGGCAGAAATTGTGAGATTGCATGGGGTACCGGTATCGATCATATCAGATAGAGATCCTAGGTTTACGTCGCGATTCTGGAGGGCACTGCATCAGGCATTGGGTACAAGACTGGACTTCAGTATAGCTTTTCATCCACAGACTGATGGTCAGTCTGAGAGAGTGATTCAGATTTTGGAGGATATGTTGAGGGGTTGTGTCATCGATTTTAAGGGTAGTTGGGAAGAGTTCTTACCGTTGGCTGAATTCGCATACAACAGCAGCTATCAAGTTAGTATTCAGATGGTGCCCTATGAAGCGTTGTATGGGCGGAGGTCTCGTACTCCTACCTGTTGGACAGAATTGGGTGAACGCCAGATTTTGGGTCTAGAATTGGTTGCTGAGACAGAGGGAAAGGTCAAGTTAATTAGGGCTCGATTGAAAGAAGCGTCCGATAGGCAGAAGTCTTATGCAGACCTGAAGCGAAAGGAAATAGAGTTTGCGGAGGGGGATCAGGTTTTCTTGAAAGTTTCACCTTGGAAGAAGGTGATGAGATTTGGACGAAAGGGCAAGCTAAGTCTTAGGTTCATCGGGCCTTATCGGATTTTGAAACGTGTGGGACCAGTGGCGTATCAACTGGAGTTACCTTCAGAATTGAAATAGATGCATGACGTGTTCCATGTTTCAATGTTAAGACGCTACCGTTCGGATCCATCTCACGTCGTGCCAGTGGAGGAAATTGAGGTAAGGCCAGACTTGTCCTATGAGGAGGAACCAATTTAGATCTTGGATCGAGATGTCAAGCTGCTAAGAAGGAAATTGGTTCCGTTGGTTAAATCTTATGGTGAAATCATGGAATAGAAGAGGCGACATGGGAGCCAGAGGATGCGATGCGTCAGCAGTACCCGCATCTCTTTTGACCAGGTAATTTTGAGGCCGAAATTTCTTTAAGGGGGGTAGAACTGTAACATTCAGGATTTAGGGGCTCTGCATTTACCTTGCTTCTGTGTGTTTGATATACTTTGTGTGTTGTTTGAGTGTGTTTGGGGTCTCTGGGAAGGCCCGGGGTTAAGTCGGAACCTTGGCCAAAATTTTAATTTTGGGCACTTTAGGAGGGAAGCTGGTTGGGGACAGGACTTAAGGTTTATTATTTGTGCTTGTTGACACAAGAACTAAGATGGTAAAGTGGCAAGGAGGCACCACTTAAAGAGTAGGTAAGTGACGCCTCAGGGGGAGCAGAGGGGAGCAGGTTCGATTCACGTTCCCAGCAAGGTGGCTTTTATTTTTGCTCATGCGTCAAAAGGCTGGATGATGGAATCAGTTGGGAACCTTGAAGAGTGGAGATGACTTGGTCAAACTTTTTGAATGGTTGGACAAGAGTAAAAAGGGGGATTTGGAAACTTTCAAATTATTTTGAATTTTTCAAACCATTTCAAATGAGTGTTCAAGAGTGTTTCAAGGAGAAAGCTTGGGGATTGAGGTTGTGTAGGGTGCTAGTCGAATTTTAAAGGGTTAGCTTTCGGTAGTGAGCTCTCTTTTTCGGCATTTGAGTGTGTTGCACTTTGGGCAATTTTGGTTCTTTTCTTTGTGTAGCTGAAAGTCCCTAAGAGCCTTATTCATTCTTCTTTAGCCTAAACCGAAACCAATTCTCCCCCTTTTTTTCCATTTTTGCAACTTGAGTTCTTTCCCTCACCATCAAAGCCGAAACAAGTCTCTCATATTTCTTTTGATGAAAAGTGTCCTCTTTTGATAACATCTTGGCCGAATCTTCTATACACCACCATTTCATCTTCTTCTTCTTTCTTATAGCATTTTGGTAACAAGTGAGCATTTCTTCTTCACCTAAAGCCGAACCTCAACCCTCCCTCTCTTCTTCTCTTTATTCTTCTTTGGTTCATATTTTTTGTTTGTCTCTTGATCACCTTAAACTGAAATCATCTATAGGTCCCTATCTTAATATTCATCTTCTGGAACTAGAAGCCGAAATCCATTTTCTTTTCTTTCTCTGGTTGATTCTCATTTATTTCCTTTTTCAATCGGATTCGATCAATCAGGGTAAGTGGTTCATACCATTCGTTTGGCCGAAGGCCACTTTCTTTAACCCATATCTTGGTAGGCCGAATCTAATATGGAGTTATGTAGGGACATCGGGTGATCTATTAATTCAAGTGTAGAAACCTCCAGGTTCTGTCAATTTTGGGTAAGGACTTCTTCGTTCCAAAGCAATTAATTTCGATATTATCTTATTCAACGGTTTAACTCGGTCTTCTAACCAAGATCGTTTTGATGGAATCAAATACCATTCAGGCAAAGGAAGGGGTTGGACCCATAAACCCAGCCCCTAAGTTTAAGAGACATACGGTGTCTGCCGTTCGAGATTGGCCACCGGGTTGTTGGCCGACTTCTGAAAGGGATAAACAGATCGCTGTGATCCCTGCAAGTGAGGACGTTAGTGAGATCGATAGTGTAGTCTTACGTGTTCACAGGTGTGTAATTATCACACTATTCCGTTTTGTTGTAATAATCATGTATGTGTTATGAAAGCCAGAAATCCCGGCAATGGTGATTGAGTTACCCCTGTTGGGTAAAATCGAAAAATCAGGTTAGTGTATCTTGGTTAAACCTTAAAATTTTGATAGCATGATCGTATGTGTGACATCATATATAACCTGTTTATTACACTATGTTGCATATGCATGAGATATTGGGATGTTATGATATGAAGGGTAAGTGCTTATGGGTGACAATGTCACACCTAATGATGGTACATTATTGTATCGGTGATTTGGTCACATAGTGATCGGTGGGTAGGCCACGTTTTATTGTCTTTGAGCAGTGTGTCTGTCAGCATGACTGCCAAAGTGGAGTGTAGAGGATGGAAAAACTAGGCTGGGTTGGGCTATCATGTTGATTGTTTGCTATACTGTATGATTGGGCTTCAGCCGATGGTGTATTGGGGCTCAGGCCCACCTGTGGATAATGTGAACTAATTACACACTAAGTCTTGTGACTCACACATTTGTTTAAACAATTGCATGTGATTCTTAGCTTTACAGACTGGGCTGGAGGGAGCTCGAGGTGGCCACGCATGGGTTTACAAGTAAACTTTATTTTATTTATCGTTTATACCTTTTGGGTATTTTTCTTTGATTTGTAATAAGGCCACTACGAAATTTGGAATTTTCTTTTGGGTTTTAAATTTGGGACATATTAATTACAGACTAAAGTTTTCTTATAACCTGCCCAACAACGTTTCTTATAATAAAAGGCATTTTCATTGAAAACCTGATAATCGAATAATTGGTAAGTGTTTCCAAATGTCTCCTAATCGTAAGGCTCAACTAATTAAATTTCAAAGTTAACTAGACAACGGGTTTTCAACTGAACCACGAGATTCGAGATTTTAAAATGACTTAGAATTTTCCGAAACCAATCAAACTTCCTAAACTTCTTCCTAGTGACATACCAGATCCGGTCGTAGTGTTTGGGCCGGGTTTGGGGTGTTACAAAAAGGCTGGGGTTCCAATGGAAACAAACAAGTAAATTATGAGGCTGACGAAAAGCTTAATAGGTGACTCCATGTATACCCAATATGTCAAGCTTAACCGAAAACAAATCAAGGATTGGAACTAACAAAGAAAGCAAAAGATGGATGTTTCGACATCTTTGAAAAGGAAAAAGACATCAAAAGCTTATAAAGGGACTACGAGAAGCGAAATCTCGAACATAGAGTGGATGATAAGATGGATGCAATAGATGGGCCCGATAGGACAAGAGTTTGCATGGAAAAATGGTATGCGAATACCAAATTTGCAATTGAACAAATATGGCCCCATGCACTCCCATCAAAGATCCAATGAGCAGGCTAGTGAGGAGGACGACGGAAGTGAGGAAGATAAAGAAGATGAGGAGGGGGAAGAGGCTTGGAGCAAGATTCTTAGGAGGAGGAGGATGAAAATTATGATGTGACATTTAAGTTGTGATAAACCGTAAAAGTAACATATTTTAATCCCACATTTAGCATGCTTTTGGATGAATTATCCCTTATTTTATGTAATTTGGTGCTCTTAATCCTTTATTTTCATGTTTTATACTCAGGGAAGCACCGGAGGATGAAAAGAACAAGAAACGGGCTTAAAACGGTCAAAATGGGCCAGATCACGAAATCGGCACAGCCTGGACCCAAGACCACACGGCCGTGCCTCATTAATGAAGTCCAACACGACCTGGCCACAATTCACACGGGCGTGTGCCATGGCCGTGCCTCTGCCGTGGCAAAGAGAAGTTTCATTCGGATTGGGATACTTAGGGGCAAAGAAACACATTCCAAAAGCCTATATATACACCCTAAGTATGACCTAAAAGGGGGAGCCCAAGGCTATCGTCTAGAGGCATCTTGCTAGGCCAGAGAAGGCAGATTTGTGGGGATTCACTCGAGGATAGCCAGTTGATTCATCTCTAAAAGCCGGAATTATACTCAAGACGGAGGATCTCTCCTTCAATTCCTTCAGGGGGTTTTAAGGATTTCTTATGTTTTGTTTTATCTTTTCTTCTGAGATGTTTTCTTTTATTGTTATGAACTAAACCCTCAGATACCTGAGGGGGATGAAACTTAGATGAACCTTGTTATCGTTTGCTGAAGTATATGATAAATATTTGACTTGTTCTTAATTATGTGTTCTTAATTCTTATGTTGATATTTCCGGGATATTGATTCAAGTTTGATGTGCTTAGGTGGAGGAGCAAAAGTCCCTGCCTAAGAGTAGATCTAGCATAGTTAAGCGGAGTTGATCGCGCGCCTAGAGAGAGGGTGACGAGATTTTGCCGGATTAGGGTGAAACCTAATATGGGATTCCATAGATCGAGTTAATGCAATTTTAGGGGTTTTAATTAGAAAGAGATTTCAATTAATCAACCTAGGGTTAGACGTTATTCACTTCGAGAGAGGGTCTAATATACATTAGGGAATCTTACGGATCAAGTCAAATGAATAAATCGTCTGGTTCAGAGTTAGATAACAAGTGAAGTCTAGGTGAATTCTTCCTTGGGTGTCGTCTTAATCAATTGGTTTTTACTCAAGTTATTTTCCCCAAATTCATTCTTCTTTGTCTTAGAGTCTTTAGTTTATTAGTTAGTCAATTTTAGATTAGATAAACAATTCATTCAATTCTTAGGCTAAATAATAAAAAGAGAGTTAGTATTAGTACTTTTAGTTCCTTTTGGTTCGACATTCCGGTCTTGCCACTAAACTATACTACTGCTTGATAGGTGCGCTTGCCTCAAATCGTTGTCATAGTTAGTTTCCAGGTTCGATCATTCTTTTTATAAATTTTAAGACTTTGACATCGCGAAAACAACGATCAAGTTTTTGGCGCCGTTGCCGGGGAAACTAAAATATTAAGAAAGCTTAATTTTTATTACTTTAGCATTTTTTTATTTTTTGCAATTTAATTTTATTTTAATTTTTAACTTAGCTAATTTTTCTTCTGTTATTGTTTCCTCCTTTCAGGTACCTCTAGTTTATGACTAGAAGGAACCGGACAGGACCCCTAATCTATGACAGTGATATTAAAAGAACAGTTCGCAGAAATCGTAGAGAGATAAGGCGAAGCTTAAACTACATAGAAGGAGAGCAAGAAGGCGAAACCAATCCTACTGAAGGGATGGCTGAGAATCATCCGCCACCTCAAGAGATTGCCGAAAATCTTGCTCCACATACTATGTATGATTATGCTAAACCTAGTTTAACAGGAACTGAATCTAGTATTGTTAGGTCCACTATTGCTGCAAATAATTTTGAACTGAAACCTAACACTATACAGATGATACAACAGTTTGTTCAGTTTGATGGTTTGCAGGATGAAGATCCTAACACACACTTAGCAAATTTTCTAGAATTCTGTGATACCTTCAAGATAAATGGCGTTTCTGATGATGCCATCCGTCTTCGGTTATTTCCCTTTTCTTTGAGGAATAAAGCCAAACAGTGGTTACATTCTCTTCCACGAGGGTCAATCACTACATGGGATCAAATGACCGAAAAATTTTTACTAAAATATTTTCCACCGGCCAAAATGGCCAAATTGAGAAATGATCTCTCTTTTTTTGTGCAGATGGATTTAGAGACACTTTATGATGCATGGGAGAGATACAAAGATCTGTTAAGGAGGTGCCCACACCACGGATTACCTTTGTGGCTACAGGTCCAAACTTTTTACAATGGTGTGAACCCTTCAACAAGACAACTAATCAATTCAGCTGCCGGCGGAACCCTGAACAACAAAACTCCTGAAGCGGCCTACGAGTTTATAGAAGAGATGTCACTAAATAACTATCAGTGGCAAGTTACAAGGACAAGGCCAGCCAAAGCAGCCGGAGTTTTCAACATTGATACAGTAACCACGCTATCAAACCAGGTAGAATTATTACATAAAAAATTTGATGGTTTATATGGTTCTTCGCAGGCACATCCAGTTATGCAGTGCGACGCAAGTGAAAGAGTGGTGAATCCTGAGTACCCACCCTACTGACAGGGCCTAGAGAGCGAACAAATGAACTATATGGGTAACAATTTTCGATCTAACAATAACCCTTATAGTAATACTTATAATCCAGGTTGGAAGAACCAGCCCAATGTCTCATGGGGCGGTCAAAGAAATCAAAGGCAACAACCATCCCAAAACTTCCAACAACAGCCGTACCCACAGGAAAAGAAGCCAAACCTTGAAGAGATGCTGACAAACTTCATAGCAGCCTCAGAAATATGTTCCCAAAATGTAGAAACACGTTTCCAAAAGATAGAAACAAAACTTGAGGCATTGACACAAGAGTTCAAGGATCAAATCGGGCAACTCGCTAAGCAAATCTCTGAGAGACCACATGGAAGACTACCAAGCAATACCGAGACTAACCCAAGGGAGCAAGTTCAAGCCATAACAGCTCAAGATAGTGAAGGGTTAGACGAGCCCAATTCGAGGCAAGAGAATGTGGTCGAAGAAGGTAAGGTTGAGGTAAGTAATAATAAGCCAAAATCAGTAATCAAAGAGTACCAACCTCGCATACCATATCCCAAAGCATTAAGGAGAGACGACACAGAGGAACAGTTCGGTAAGTTTCTTAAACTTTTAAAGAAATTACATATTAACTTACTGTTACTTGAAGCTCTTACGCAGATGCAAGACTCTAGAAAATTCCTAAAAGATCTGTTGACGAAAAAGCAAAGGATAGACTAAGCATCACATGTGGAACTAAACGCAATGTGCTCGGCAGTATTGCAAAATAGACTACCACGGAAATTAAAAGATCCAGGGAGTTTTACAATTCCATGCTTAATTGGTATTTTATCTATTGATAATGCGTTACCTGATTTAGGGGCAAGCATAAATATCATGCCTTATAAATTGTTTAAACAACTAGGTCTAGGGAGGCCCAAACAAACTAGGATGAGCATTCAATTAGCTGATAAAACTATTAGAGCTCCTAGGGGCATAATTGAAGATGTACTCGTAAAAATTGACAAATTCGTATTCCCAGTAGACTTTTTCGTTTTAGACATGGATGAGGACAACACGATCCCCCTAATTTTAGGAAGACCATTCTTAGCAACTGCTAGAACTAAAATCGATGTTGATGGAGGCGAACTTATACTCTGTGTAGGTGACGAGACAATCACTCTTCAAGCCCTCGATTCAACTAGAACATCGAATAATCAAGGTGAGAAAATAAATTCGAATGATAACCATTTGGTTAACCATTCTTTTCAGGAAGCACCACAAAAGAATACAATTGAACCCGATCCTATACCATGTGCCAACAAAGAAATAACTCATGAGGAACGAGGGATTCAGATCGATGATCTAGACGAGTGGAAGACACATTTTAAGGAAAAATTAGGGATACACAAAGCAGAACCAGAGCCACTCCATGCGGCAAACAAGTTCAAAACCAGAGATCAAGTATTGATTGATAAAGCAGACCCTCGAATATCTCCTCCTGACCCTAACACTAACAAAGAAATCCCTTTTAGGGTAATCAGTGTTTTCCCATACGGAACAGTCGAGGTAAGTAATCCTATTTTTGGTACTTTCAATATAAACGCATCTCGACTTGAACTATATTATGATAGTGAAACTGATAGCATGAGGAAGGACTTTCAACTCTTCAAACCACCCTGATTAAGCGAACGAAAGGTGAGTCTAGCTTAAGACTTTAAACGAGCGCTTCTCGGGAGGCAACCCGAGTACTAACCACATTAACTTTTACATTTTTATTTTGTCTTATTTATTCAATTTTATCCTTTCTTTATAGTACCTAACTATAAACTAACCAAAAGTATAGAATTCTAGGCCACACGGCCTTGCACAAGGCCGTGGCCGTGGCCGTGGCCGTGTGGATGCACCAAATTGCCGTACTGACATGGTAGAGATGGTACGAGTCAAAGTGAATCAATTTTTAAATCACGGACTCCAACCACCACACCACGGGCACCGACAAAACCCCACGGCCATGCGATGTGGCCGTGGTCAACACTGGTAGTTTACACACGGGCGTGGCAACCTGAACATGGGCGTGGGAGAAACGATACAATGCTCAACATGGTCGTGCGAGGCAGCCGTGTGCCTTAGCACGCCCACGGTACACGGGCGTGGGGTTGTACCAGGCTTGAAAATATATTTAAACCCCCTCCTTTTTCTCTTCCCTTACTCACTTTCCTACTCCCCATCCCCTTTATTCTATCCCATTATTCAGACCTCCCCCTACTTTTCTTCTCCAATACATTCCCAAAACCCTTGAGCTACGCCAAATGCTGACGAAGCGGAAGGAATCAAGCATAGTCTCCTAGAGGGAGACCGATCTATATAAGTTCATGCCGGCCGCTTCAATCATTCGATGAGCCAAGGACATTTGAGGCCATTTAGTTTTTACTTCGTTTTCTCTTTTGCTTCAATTTCCTTATCTTTACTTCTCTTCTGCTTAACTTAGTTTATTTTATTTTAGTTTCTTAATTTTAGGTTCTACAGGCTGCTAGGGAATCACACGGGAACCACGACCACCAACTCACCGCAGCCTTAGAAATCACGCCCACCTCGCGAACCATCCAACAATAAGGACTCTACGGTCCATTTATCTTTTCCTTTAATTTTATTCTATTTCTTATTTTTATTTTTCTTCACTTTAGCTTGCTTTTCTTTAATTATTTAATTAGTATAGTTTTAATTATTATATCCTGGATAATCCTCCATGAGCTACCCAATTTCTTCATCTAGCGCAGGATCGTCATAAAGAACGATCCCTCCAACTTATCTTTCACCTCCAACGCAAGGATTTCATCCATAATTCAAGGAGTTTCACCTCTCTCCATATCTTTTGAATTTATACTTAATTGTATATATATATCTTTTTACATTTAGGGCAATGTACATCTTAAGTGTGGGGGGTGAACAACCTAAAAAGGTGCCTAACTTTTTTCATTATTCTCAAATTCCTGAAATTAGGTGCCAAATTTTTAGCATTATTCTCAAATCCTGAATTATGTCTTGTTTCTTAAGTAAGTTTCTCATATTATAATTAGAATGAAATTCCTTTGATTTATGATTTTTATTGATGTGTCTTAGATTAAGTCATTGATAATTGTGCATTGATAATTAAATTCTAAGATACTAGAGAATCAAGCATGATAAGTCTATTTTTCAGAAATTAAATTTTTTTTTTAGGTTGTCTACCTGAATTTGAATATTACCTTGAAATTTGAAATTTACGAGGTTGACATCAAAAACCCATAATTTTTGTGAGATTTTGAGCCTTATAGAGCATAAATTCTTTTTCTTGCTCACTTTATTGATTATGAGTGTGTCAACATTGATCTGTTATTCTAGAACTTGCATCGTTTATACATGTCGAGACCACACCTTTGATTTGATATACAGAGATGATAAAGGCACCTAGGTTTTAACCCACTCACTCCACTAAAAGCCTATCGTCATAATTAACCCCTAGTGAACCCCGTTGATCTTAACAACCCTTTTTATTGACTTACCCGCTAATATTAACCCAAAAACCCTTTGTATTTGTTATCACCATCCTTTTTTACTACCCTTATATCGAGATTTGATTTGATTAGTTGCCTAACTATGATTTTTATTTCAGTAATTTATCCTTTATTATGTATGTACTTAAGAAAAAAAATTGAAGTATATTCATTATTAGTTTTGTTATTAAATGAGCTTATACGTTTGAATATTGAAGAAGAAGCTCGAATTATTAGTACTATTAGTTTTCAATTGATGTAATTACTTATATTCAGTTTGTTGTTTTTGGTTAGGTAATTTGTCAGTTCAATCTCGATTCTAACCCTCTAATTCAGCCTTTATCCATACCTTAACCCAAGCCCCGTTACAACCCTGTTAAAGACCTTTTGATTTGTGCATCATCTCATATTATAGTGGTGGAGATCTGATTTTCATGCAAGCCTATGGGATTAACTCTTCATGTTTGACGTTTGAGTGCTTACTTCTGAACCTTAAACACTTTGAGTGGTTTGAGTGAATCTTTAGTGAGGATGTCAATTCTTGTCAATTTTGAATCAGAGGTAATTATTTAGATAAGGGGAAACACCTATGTTTTGTGCTACAAATGTATGACTTAGATTGTTTGAATCTTTAGGACTCTTTGAGTTGAATTATCCATGTATAAATTATCTTTGAATTATGACAAAACATTATTAATGACTATCATGAATTGAGGGAAGTTCGTTTTAATTATGAGTTGAGAATTTTGCTTGAGGACAAGCAAAAGCTTAAGTGTGGGGGTATTTGATAAACCGTAAAAGTAACATATTTTAATCCCACATTTAGCATGCTTTTGGATGAATTATCCCTTATTTTATGTAATTTGGTGCTCTTAATCCTTTATTTTCATGTTTTATACTCATGGAAGCACCGGAGGATGAAAAGAACAAGAAACAAGCTTAAAATGGGCCAAATGGGCCAGATCACGAAATCGGCACGGCCTGGACCCAAGACCACACGGCCGTGCCTCATTAATGAAGTCCAACACGGCCTGGCCACAATTCACATGAGCGTGTGCCATGGCCGTGCCCCTGTCGTGGCTAAGAGAAGTTTCATTCGGATTGGGATACTTAGGGGCAAAGAAACACATTCCAAAAGCCTATATATACACCCTAAGTATGACCTAAAAAGGGGATCCCAAGGCTATCGTCTAGAGGCATCTTGCTAGGCCAGAGAAGGCAGATTTGTGGGGATTCACTCGAGGATAGCCAGTTGATTCATCTCTAGAAGTCGGAATTATACTCAAGACGGAGGATCTCTCCTTCAATTCCTTCAAGGGGTTTTAGGGATTTCTTATGTTTTGTTTTATCTTTTCTTCTGAGATGTTTTCTTTTATTGTTATGAACTAAACCCTCAGATACCTGAGGGGGATGAAACTTAGATGAATCTTGTTATCGTTTACTGAACTATATGATAAATATTTGACTTGTTCTTAATTATGTGTTCTTAATTCTTGTGTTGATATTTCCGGGATATTGATTCAAGTTTGATGTGCTTAGGTGGAGGAGCAAAAGTCCCTTCCTAAGAGTAGATCTAGCATAGTTAAGCGGAGTTGATCGTGCGCCTAGAGATAGGGTGACGAGATTTTGCCGGATTAGGGTGAAACCTAATATGGGATTCCATAGATCGAGTTAATGCAATTCTAGGGGTTTTAATTAGAAAGAGATTTCAATTAATCAACCTAGGGTTAGATGTTATTCGCTTCGAGAGAGGGTTTAATATACATTAAGGAATCTTACGGATCAAGTCAAATGAATAAATCGTCTGGTTCAGAGTTAGATAACAAGTGAAGTCTAGGTGGATTCTTCCTTGGGTGTCGTCTTAATCAATTGGTTTTTCCTCAAGTTATTTTCCCCAAATTCATTCTTCTTTGTCTTAGAGTCTTTAGTTTATTAGTTAGTTAATTTTAGATTAGATAAACAATTCATTCAATTCTTAGGCTAAATAATAAAAAGAGAGTTAGTATTAGTACTTTTAGTTCCTTTGGGTTCGACATTTCGGTCTTGCCACTAAACTATACTACTGTTCGATAGGTGCACTTGCCTCAAATCGTTGTCATAGTTAGTTTCCAGGTTCGATCATTCTTTTTATAAATTTTAAGACTTTGACATTGCGAAAACAACGATCAAGTCGCAACAATCCACGTAAAAAGGGCCTGCCATCCGTAGCCGGACCCGTCATGCACATTCATTGCGAAAGAGGAAAGCTCTGATGGAGAGGGCCAACCGCCCCATTTTGATGATTAGAAACAATTTTTAATTTTTGGGATTGTAAAACAATTAATTAGGATGATTTTTATTTATTGTTCTTGATTTGTAGTAGGAGTAACAGTAGTTTATATATATGTTTTGTTCTAAATTTTCTATGTTGGAACCTTATACGAGGAAACCACTACTGTAACACCCCAAACCTGGCCTAGACGTTACGACCGAATATGACGTGTCACATCGAAGTGTTTTTCAAAAACAGGCTTGTTGAGAGAAATTCGTTTTTAAACGATAGCCATGTTTGTTACTGTTGGTTTCTTAGTTGGTTAAAAACCCGCGGAAGCTACTCTAATTAATATCATTTTGAAGTTTGAAAATATGTGTTTGTCTTTTAAAAACCGTTATTAACTTTGAAAACTTATTTGTGTCAGTTTGGCAGTTTCAAATTAAGAATTTAAAACCCAAATAAGAGAAAATAAAATCACCAGAGGCCTTATTACATAATTATCAAACCAATATAAAAATTAAATAACTAAGTCTAAAATTAAATAATAGCAAACGTGTGGCCACCTCCGAGTCCCTCGCAGCTCCAAATCATCTAAGGCTGGGGATTACCTGCACAGTTAAAAGAAGAGGGTGAGTTATGAGAACCCAATGTGTAATCCCCTATCATGCAAGAATGATGCGGGCACGAGCCCTATTCGAATATGATGCGGTGTGGGCCTTAGCCCAATACAGTAACAGTGTGGGCCTAAGCCCGATATAGTATCAGTATGGTGCAAGTATGCAAACCCACCCCAATCCAACCAGCACACCACCCGTACCAACCCAACACACCATGTGGAGACAAAGTCGACCCACCCAGCCCTCACACCAATATTGCAGAATAGCTGCCAGCAATAATAACGTAGCAGAGCCGCCGCGATAAAGATGTATGTGGCAAAGCCACCGAGACATGATAATTGTGGCAGAGCCACTAGTATCAGTATGTGTGGCAGAGCCACCAGTAACAGTACTTCCTCCATACAGAATCCCAATCCCCATGCAGTTTGCCATGTCATTAAGATTTCGTGTATGCAATATGTCCTACTCAGTACAGTCATACAGTACATACTTTCATCTGTCAACCTACCTCTAGGGGTAAAATAGTCATTTCCATGCATTAGGGGTAAAACGGTATTTTTTACCATTTAGGGGTATTTTGGTCATTTTACTCAGTAGGGGTATTTCAGTACAGTTAACGACCTTTCCGAAAGTCTACAGTCGCCTCAAGCGACACAAAATAATCCATTTGGTCAAAACAGTTTAATTGGGCTCAAAGCCTAATATTCGGCCTAAATGGGCCCATACGCTCGTGCGGCCCATTTGGCTCAAATTCAATGTCGGCTATGTGATCTACATAGCCCAATTCAGTTTCTGCTACTTTTCGTAAATTTTATCCGTGTGGGGCCCACTAGCCCATTGGGCCCACACGGCCCATTTCGGCCAAACGAGGGCCATAACGGCCCAAGTGCACGAGAACACTCGCGGTGGCCTCTTCAGTCTACCACCCACGATTGTGGGCTCAGTTTTACCACACGAGCAATCGCACGCTCGTGAGGCCTCAAATGCTGAAGTTTCAGGTTTCGACTTTTCGGCTTTTGCCGACTCACAGAAGCGATAGTGTTATTACACACACTCTTTCAGCTTTATGACAGTAATGATTTACGGTGTACAGTTACACACCTGTCTATGAAGTCGAGTGAACAGTTCACCACGCCAAGGCCTACATTCATTCAAGGTATACCGTCAGTTTTCCAATCATTAGCGTTCACAATACTTAAACCCAAATTGTCACTCACTACTCACCTTGAACGAACGAGAATAGCTTAATGCCCTTAGATCACCGATTAAGAATCAATCTCACGACCTCACCGATTATCTGCTCAAGCAATGAAACCTATAAGACTGGGTTATTTACAAGAATAAGACTTAAGACCCAAATATTAAAAACATAGTACAATCGACCAACAAGCCAACTTACCCCCTCAAACATTCAATTGAAAGACGAAAGAAGAATCTTGAATGCCTCTGCACTCCTGAGGAACCCCTTGAATCGCAATGAGTGCAGTACGTAAAGAATGAAATAAAAATCGGTCAGTAAGGTTATTCGGTTTGAAAAAAGAATAGAAGAGCACAGGTTCATTCGGTTTTAAAAGAAAAGCAGAGAGTAGCCCTTGATCACTTACCGATTGTCAGAGCCGTTGCAGAATCAAAACAGAGAAGGGAGAGCTTTCGGTCACAAACCAAAGAAGAGGAAGAATCCCAAGACTAGGGTGGTAGGTTTGGCCGAAAGATTCAATAATCAAGAAGGGATGATTAGGCAGTTGGCTGAAACTTGAGAAGAGTAGAGAAGAGAGGGAGGGTTCGGCAGATGTTGGTGCAAAAGAGGAAGAGGGGAATGGTCAATTGCAAGAGAAAAGAAAAATGCATGAGTGGTGAGTTGAAGTTTTGGCACTAGAGAGAAAAAGGAAGAAAGTCCCAAAAACCGGTGACAAAAATTGACCAAAATGGGGAAAACTCCTCAGCAAGGAAATTTGGCACACCCAAAAATTTCCCAAAACCGAACAAAAGTAGAGAAAATCACTCAGAAACTCCCTCCTAGCCGAATTTACATGCTCAAGACTCCTTGTTCGGCTACAACACGCCCACCAGACACGCCCATGTCACAGACTGTGTGAAAACAGGGGGTACATACTGACTTGCGTCACACGGCCAACCACACGCCCGTGTATCTAGCCCGTGTGCCCTTCGAAGTGGCTACACACGCCCGTGTGCCAAGTCGTGTCCTAGGCCGTGCCAAAACTGTAGGGTATACTGACTTATGCAACATGTTCAAGTCACATGCCCATGTGCTAGGCCGTGTGCAAATTAGGGGGTATACAGACTTGTACCACACGGTCGATCACATGCCCGTGTGTGAGACCGTGTGGAGCATACTGACTTCATTTCAATTTCAATAACAGGGGACACACGGCCGTGTAACATGACCGTGTGTCACACACGGCTAAGACACACTGTAACACCCCAAACTCAGCCTAAACGTAACGACCGGATCTGATGTGTCACATAAAAGGTTTTTCGTGGAACTCTGTGATTCTTTGAAAACTATTTGAATCTTCTTTTTTTATTTTTAAAACTTCAAGTTAGGTTGTTCTTAGAAACCTCAGAATTTATTGATTACGGTTTGTAACTAAGTAAATAAAACTACCATAACCGTGAAAATTGAACCTTAACTGTTGTGGGTTGGTGATATTTTAAAAATATTTGTTGGTATGTTAAGTGAAACCGTCATATTATACCTTATTGTTTGTGATCGTTCGTTACGTTTTTAAAAAAACCTTTATCCATGTTTTAAGAAAACCCCATTCCGATTAACTCATAAAGATAGATAATGTGTTCAAAGATAAACCCAAATTAAAATATTAATAGCCTTATTACAGAACAAAAACCCAATTTGAAATAAAGATTTAAAGTAAAGTAGCGTTTACTAAGAAACCGTGCATGGCCACCCCAGAGTCCTCCTCGGCACATATCCGCAGCACTTAAGTATCACCTGCAAAATAAGCAGTGGGGTGAGTTACGAGAACTCAATGTGCAATTCCCCTTACATTGATAACTGGTCTAAGCCCACAAAAGCAATTTGGCCTTGGCCCTCACATTAACATATTTGGCCGAAGCCCACACTTATCGGATCGGGCCAAAGCCCTTAACTACATGGCATATCAAATAGTGAATGTTATGCAACCCCACCCAGCCTAGTATTCCATCCTCTACACTCCGCTCCGTATGTCCAACCTTAACACTCCTGTGGGGATTTCTACAATCAACCCTCCATCCGCTACACTCCTCTTTGGAAGTCATGCTGACAGTCATGCTGCTCAAAGCCGATACAATGTGACAGAGTCACTGATATATATATGTGGCCTAACCACTGAAACAATGTGATCGAATCACCGATATATGTGGCACCGAGCCATCAAAATAGTGTGACAGAGTCACCGATATACACTGCCCCTTTTCATCAATATCATATTCCCATCCCATGCAACATATAAACATAATGTAATGAATGCAACATATGTCAATATGCAACGAATAATCCGATCATACATGTTTTCATGCTAAGGTATTTACATGACATAGTGAGAAGGCAACTAAACCGATATCACCGATTTTACCCTTCAAAGGTAATCCATTAGCCACTGCCGAAGTTTCAGCTTTTAAATAATACGTGTATTTATCGCAAAACAACAAAGAAAGGTGTGGGAATTACACACCTGATTACGCGAAGAACTATACTTTCTACGTCAACGCTTTCACTAACAGGGATGACGGCGATTTGTCTATCCCAGGCAGATGTCGGCTCTCTACCACAACCTGGCGAAAAATCCCGAACCGCCGACACTGCACGACGTTTGAATGCCGGACTAGAGACTACGAGTGCAATCCCCTCCGGCTCCTTAATTTCGCCCTCTTTGGATCGACTAGCACTTGATCAACAAAAACCGAACACTAGAAGGTTGGCTTACGAAACCGGATGAGTCCCAAAGATTTCTCGAATGCAGGCTACACGAAGAAGAGGATATGAGAACAAGCCCTGAAATACAAAGGAAATGCTGATTGAAAAGGCTAGAATGATATATAGTGGCTATTTAACAGAGAAAAGAGAAGAGTTAGGGAGTAGAAGAGAATTCAACTTGCAAAAGACAAAGATAATGATGGAGGAGAGAAGAAAGCTTCGGTTGTGGTGTTTAAGAGGAAAGAACAAAGGAGAAGAAAAGATTCGGCAAAGGGGCTTCAAGGGGTTTCAGCTAGGTACAGCAAAGATCAAATGGGAAAAAGAAATAGGATAATTCGGCCGAACTTGCTAAGTGCAACAAATGAAGAAAACGAATGGAAGAAAAGAGGAAACCAAAAGGAACGAGAGAGCACAAGAGAGAGTTGAAGTTTCGGTTACCAACTATTGAAGTACCAACACCTAAAATGCCAAGAGAGAAAAAAAAATAAGTGCTCCTAAAGAATTTCGGCACACCACAAGCAACCAAAATCGAAATGCCTCCTAACCCCCTAGCCGAAATTCTCCTTCCCACAAACCCCTCATTCGGCCAACCACCTCTTCTCACTCTCAAATCCCTTGATTTTCTCCATGTCCCACTCTTCAACATCCATTTGATTCGGTTTGACCATTTCAAACTCCATCAATACCTCATGGCCACTCATTCAAATATTTTGACTCCTTCAACAAACCACCATGAAGAGTCCCAGCCGAAAGCCAACACTCCTCCCCCTTGAGCACAAAAAATAAAGCACCATTTGTTGCAGACGAGACTCAAACTCCTTCCTTCCTACTGCTCCCTTGTGACGCCACTCCCTTGCACCTTAAGTGGCGTCACTTGCCACTCTACCACACTCCCACTTGTGCAAAAAGTTACAAGCAATAATACATAAGGTCTGCTCCTACTAGCTTCCCCCCCTAAAGTGCCTAAAAACAAAATTTTTACCAAGGCCCCGGCTTGACCTCGAGCCTTCCCAAGGCCCCCAAACACACCAAAATAACAAGTAGAACATGCCCAACACACAGAAAACATAAAAAATGCAGAACCCCTAATTCTAGGATGTTACAGTTCTACCCTCTTAAAGAAATTTTGGCCTCAAAATTACCTGGTCAAAAGAGGTGAGGGTATTGCTGTCGCATTACATCTTCCGGCTCCCACGTGGCTTCCTCAGAATCATGATTTCGCGATAGAACTTTAACCAACAGAACCGACTTCCTTCTCAATATCTTAACATCCCGATCTAAAATCTACACTGGTTCTTCTTCAAAAGACAGGTCTGGTCTCACTTCAATTTCTTCCACGGCCACTATGTGAGATGGATCCGAACGATACTGCCTCAACATCGAGACATGGAATACATCATGTATATGTCTCAACTCCGGAGGTAACTCCAGCTGATAAGCTACTGGTCCCACACGTCTCAAAACCCGATAAGGCCCGATGAACCTGGGGCTCAACTTGCCCTTTCGTCCAAACCTTAAAACCTTCTTCCAAGGCGAAACTTTTAGGAAAACCCGATCACCCACTGCAAATTCTATGTCCTTACGCTTCAAATCCGCGTACGATTTCTGCCTGTCGGAAGCTTCCTTCAACCGAGTCCGAATCAACTTAACCTTTTCCTCTATTTCAGAAACTAATTCCGGACCCAACAAATGTCGCTCGCCCAACTCTGTCCAGCAAGTAGGAGTACGACACTTACGGCCATACAACGCTTCATAGGGTGCCATCTGAATACTAGATTGATAGCTGTTGTTGTATGCGAATTCTACCAACGGTAGATAATCCTCCCAACTGCCCCTGAAGTCGACAACACAGCCTCTCAACATGTCTTCCAAGATCTGAATTACCCTCTCAGATTGACCGTCCGTCTGTGGATGAAACACTGTGCTGAAATCCAGTCTTGTACCCAACGCTTGGTGCAATGCCTTCTAAAACCGCGATGTAAACCTGGGGTCTCTGTCTGATATGATAGACACGGGTACCCCATGCAACCTCACAATCTCCGCTACATACAGCTTGGCTAACTTCTGCAGCGAGTAATCAACACGAACCGGTATGAAGTGAGCAGACTTTGTCAACCGATCGAAAATAACCCACACTGAATCTTTCTTAGTAGGCGTAAGGGGTAGCCCACTAACAAAGTCCATCGTTATTCTCTCCCACTTCCAGAGTGGAATCTTCACCGGCTTTAGAAACCCCGACGGTAACTGATGCTCCGCCTTCACCTGCTGACACGTTAGACACTTGCTCACACACTCGGTAACTTCTCGCTTCAAACTAGGCCACCAGTACAGTTCACGCAAATCTCGATACATCTTAGTTCCTCTAGGGTGCATAGCATATGGGCTACTATGCGCCTCCTTCAAAATCATCTGCCTTACCTCAACGTCCTTCGGCATACAAATCTTCCCATGACAACATAACACCCCTTCACTGTTAATGCTAAAATCTCCTACCTCACCATTCTGCACTTGCTGAAGTCGAGAACTTAACACTTCGTCCAACCACTGTTTCTCTTTAATCTGATTTACCCACATCAACTTTACTTGAAGTTCGGCTAACAGGCTACCATCATCATACAGACTGAGGTGAGCAAACATTGCCCTTAAGTCCGATACTACCTTACGACTTAACGCATCCGCCACCACGTTAACTTTACTCGAGTGGTACTCGATCGAGCAGTCATAATCTTTCAACAACTCAATCCACCTCCGTTGCCTCAAATTCAACTCCTTCTGGGTGAGGAGATACTTCAGGCTCTTATGATCCGTGTAGATAATCGACTTTTTTTCGTACAGATAATGTCTCCAAATCTTGAGAGCGAACACCACCGCAGCTAATTCCAAGTCATGAGTGGGATAATTCATCTCATGCGGTCTTAATTGCCGAGACGCATACGCTACAACCTTCCCTTCTTGCATTAGCACACATCCTAACCCGGTGTGTGATGCATCACAATAAACGACAAATTCCTTTCCAGCCTCAGGTTGAATCAATAATGGTGCCTCAGTCAAAATCTTCTTTAATTTCTCAAAACTTTCCTGCTGCTTATCTGACCAGACAAACGGTACCCCTTTCTGCAACAACTTGGTTAGAGGTGCAGCGATCAACGAGAATCTTTCAACAAACCTTCTGTAATACCCAGCCAAACCCAAGAAACTTCAAATTTCTGCTACTGACTTTGGTGGTTTCCAATCCAAAACTGCTTCAATCTTTCAAGGATCTACCCTAATCCCTTGGGCAGAAACAACATGCCCCAGAAAAGTCACTTCCTTCAACAAAATTCACACTTACTGAATTTGGCATACAGTTGTTTCTCTCTTAATATCTGCAGAACAACCCGAAGGTGCGAATCATGCTCTTCCTCCGTCCTTGAATATACCAAGATATCGTCTATGAACACTACAACAAATCGATCCAGATAGGGTTGGAACACCCAGTTCATCATATCCATAAACGCAGCTGGTGCATTCGTTAAACCAAACGGCATCACCAAGAACTCGTAGTGACCATAACGAGTTTGAAAAGCTGTCTTATGAATATCCGCCTCCTTGACCTTAAGCCGATGATAACCTGACCTCAAGTCTATCTTTGAAAATACCGAAGCGCCTCGCAGCTGATCGAACAAGTCATCAATCCTTGGCAACGGATACTTGTTCTTAATCGTCAACTTGTTCAGCTGACGATAGTCAATGTACATACGCATCGACCCGTCTTTTTCTTTACGAACAACACTGGCGCTCCCCACGAAGATACGCTTGGTCGAATAAATCCACGATCCAATAGCTCCTGGATCTGAGCTTTAAGTTCTACTAGCTCCTTCGATGCCATCCTATATGGGGCGATGGACACCGGAGCCGTTCCCGGAAGTAAATCAATTCCAAATTCCACCTCGCGATCCGGAGGTAACCCCGGAAGCTCTTCAGGAAAGACATCCACGAATTCCTTCACCGTTCTAACCTCCTTAACAGACAATTCTTTTGCATCCAAAGTACTGATGACAGCTAGAAATGCCTTGCACCCTTTTCGCACCATCCTCTCAGCCTTTAGTGCAGAAACCACATTGGACAAGTAATTCCTTCTTTCTCCTATCACAATTACTTCTTTATCCTCTGAAGTTCCTAACACCATTCGCTTAGCAGCGCAATCCAAATTTGCACGATGCTTAACCAGCCAATCCATTCCTAAGATAAGGTCAAACTCACCAAATGGCAATTCCATCAAATCTGCCGGAAATACTACCCCTTGAATTTCCAACAGCACATCCCTAAATAATTTGTTCACTACCACAGATTGTCCTAAAGGGCTAACTACAGACATTTCTCTAGCGGAAATTTCTGATTCAATACTCAAAGTCTCAGATACGGTACAGGCAACATATGAATGAGTCGAACCAATATCAATCAAAGTAGTAAACGGTTTATTAGCTATAAGGAACGTACCGGTTATGACGTCCGATACGTCGCTATCCTCTCGTCGTCGAGCTTCATAGACTAAACCCGGTTGCCTTGCATTTGTATTCCCAACACCTCTGTCCAGTGCTCCACGTCCTCGCCCAAATCCATTTCCCCCTCTGATCGGCCCACGACCTCTCGACGGCTGCTGTCCACCTCTTCCCGGCTGTGTATACCCCTGACTTACCGATCGCGCCCTAGCTAACTCTTGAAGACAGTTCCTTATCAGATGGTCCCTAGATCCACACTTGAAACATCCTCTATCTCTTCCCCAACACTCTCCTGCATGTGATTTTCCACACCGAGCACACAGACGAGACTGACCAACCGCAACAAGTATCACAACTCGGCCCGACCCATCAAACCTAGGCCTCTTTTGTGAACCCCCAGCAGTTCCTGATGACCCAAAACTCCTCTTGTTCCTACCCCTGTCCATATCCCGAGTCTTCCTTTCTGACCGCTTCACCTCCTCGGCTATTTTTTCTTTCTCCATTAGAATGGCAAAGTCTCTTTCCCGCTGCGGAGCTATCAATACCCGCAGCTCAGCCCGCAGACCATCCTCAAACCGAACACAACGCTCGTGATCAGTTGCAACAATACGCCGAGCATAGCGGCTTAGGCGCAAGAACTCCGCCTCATACTCAGCCACCGACTTATTCCCCTGGACCAAGTTTAGGAATGCCTTCCTCTGGGCATCCACGTAGCTTGCTCCTACATACTTTCCCTGGAATGCTGCCTTAAAGAAATCCCAGGTAATACGATCCGCTGAAGTACCCTCCCTTACCGTAAGCCACCACTGATACGCCTCATCTCGAAGGAGGGACACTGCTCCTTTTAACTTCTCTTCCACAATGCAGTCTAGGTCGTCCATGATTCGTTCCACAGCCTCCAACCAGTATTCAGCTACGTTTGGGGCCACTCCAGAAATACCCCTAAATACCTCAGCCCCATTTGCCCGAAGTCGCTCAGGAATAGAGTTTCGAGCTACCGTCCCGGTGCTTGCTCTAGATACCCGCTCCAAGACTCGTAGCATCGCTTGGGACAGAGCATCATCCCCTCCAGTTCGGTCCTGGGACCCTGCTTCCACCACTGGCGATGCCGGCATTCCGTCTTCTGGCCCATAACCAGATTTCGAGGGTCCAACCTCAATACCTCGGCCTCTCCCACGGCCACGCAACCCACGTCCACGTCCTCTAGCGCCCATGTTAATCGAATCGTCTTAATCTGATTAATTTTTTTATGAATTAGTACTTCTTTCACTATTTATTACCGAACAATCTTATGAAAATAGCATTAAAAGTAGTTCTCGCGGACACATGTATATACCTAAAGGTTTCAGTCTCTAAAGTTGATTTTCTTACTACTAGCAATCATAGCACAACACAATTACTTCATACCAAATAACCAATAGTCAGAAGACTTACCGTGCGGATTGATGCCGGGAACTCGGGTGCCATACTTCTTAAAAACATGTATTTTCTTTCTAAACCATTTTCAAACCAATTTTGGAAAACATTTTTAAACCCAAAGCCCACAGCCGAGTTTTGCAACCGGGCTCTGATACCATAATTGAAACACCCCAAACCCAGCCTAAACGTAACGACCGGATCTGATGTGTCACATAAAAGGTTTTTCGTGGAACTCTGTGATTCTTTAAAAACTATTTGAATCTTCTTTTTTTTTTTAAAACTTCAAGTTAGGTTGTTCTTAGAAACCTCGGAATTTATTGATTACAGTTTGTAACTAAGTAAATAAAACTACCATAACCGTGAAAATCGAACCTTAACTGTTGTGGGTTGGTGATATTTTAAAAATATTTGTTGGTATGTTAAGTGAAACCGTCATATTATACCTTATTGTTTGTGATCGTTCATTATGTTTTTAAAAAAAACCTTTATCCATGTTTTAAGAAAACCCCATTCCGATTAACTCATAAAGATAGATAATGTGTTCAAAGATAAACCCAAATTAAAATATTAAAGGCCTTATTACAAAACAAAAACCCAATTTGAAATAAAGATTTAAAGTAAAGTAGCGTTTACTAAGAAACCGTGCATGGCCACCCCAGAGTCCTCCTCGGCCCATATCCGCAGAACTTAAATATCACCTGCAAAATAAGCAGTGGGGTGAGTTACGAGAACTCAATGTGCAATTCCCCTTACATCGATAACTGGTCTAAGCCCACAAAAGCAATTTGGCCTTGGCCCTCACAGTAACATATTTGGCCGAAGCCCACACTTATCGAATTGGGCCAAAGCCCTTAACTACATGGCATATCAAATAGTGAATGTTATGCAACCCCACCCAGCCTAGTATTCCATCCTCTACACTCCGCTCCGTATGTCCAACCTCAACACTCCTGTGGGGATTTCTACAATCAACCCTCCATCCGCTACACTCCTCTTTGGCAGTCATGCTGACAGTCATGCTGCTCAAAGCCGATACAATGTGACAGAGTCACCGATATATATATATGGCCTAACCACTGAAACAATGTGATCGAATCACCGATATATGTGGCACCGAGCCATCAAAATAGTGTGACAGAGTCACCGATATACACTGCCCCTTTTCATCAATATCATATTCCCATCCCATGCAACATATAAACATAATGTAATGAATGCAACATATGTCAATATGCAACGAATAATCCGATCATACATGTTTTCATGCTAAGGTATTTACATGACATATTGAGAAGGCAACTAACCCGATATCACCAATTTTACCCTTCAAAGGTAATCCATTAGCCACTGCCAAAGTTTCGGCTTTTAAACAATACGTGTATTTATCGCAAAACAACAAAGAAAGGTGTGGGAATTACACACCTGATTATGCGAAGAACTATACTTTCTACGTCGATGCTTTCACTAATAGGGATGACGGCGATTTGTCTATCCCAGGTAGATGTCGGCTCTCTACCACAACCTGGCGAAAAATCCCGAACCGTCGACACTGCACGACGTTTGAATGCGAGACTAGAGACTACGAGTACAATCCCCTCTGGCTCCATAATTTCACCCTCCTTGGATCGACTAGCACTTGATCAATGAAAACTGAACACTAGAAGGTTGGCTTACGAAACCGGATAAGTCCCAAAGATTTCCCGAATGCAGGCTACACAAAGAAGAGGAGATGGGAACAAGCCCGAAATACCAAGGAAATGCCGATTGAAAAGGCTAGAATGATATATGGTGGCTATTTAACAGAGAAAAGAGAAGAGTTAGGGAGTAGAAGAGGATTCGGCTTGCAAAAGAAAAAGATAATGATGGAGGAGAGAAGAAAGTTTCGGTTGTGGTGTTTAAAAGGAAAGAACAAAGGAGAAGAAAAGATTCGGCAAAGGGGCTTCAAGGGGTTTCGGCTAGGTACAGCAAAGATCAAATGGGAAAAAGAAATAGGATGATTCGGCCGAACTTGCTAAGTGCAACAAATGAAGAAAATGAATGGAAAAAAAGAGGAAACCAAAAGGAACGAGATAGCACAAGAGAGAGTTGAAGTTTCGGTTACCAACTATTGAAGTACCAACACCTAAAATTCCAAGAGAGAAAAAAAATAAACTAAGTGCTCCTAAATAATTTCGGCACACCACAAGCAACCAAAACCGAAATGCCTCCTAACCCACTAGCCGAAATTCTCCTTCCCACAAACCCCTCATTCGGCCAACCACCTCTTTTCACTCTCAAATCCCTTAATTTTCTCCATGTCCCACTCTTTAACATCCATTTGATTCGGTTTGACCATTTCAAACTCCATCAACACCTCATGGCCACTCATTCAAATATTTTGACTCCTTCAACCAACCACCATGAAGAGTCCCAGCCGAAAGCCAACACTCCTCCCCCTTGAGCACAAAAAATAAAGCACCATTTGCTGCAGATGAGACTCAAACTCCTTCCCTCCTACTGCTCCCTTGTGACGCCACTCCCTTGCACCTTAAGTGGCGTCACTTGCCACTCTACCACACTCCCACTTGTGCAAAAAGTTACAAGCAATAACACATAAGGTCTGCTCCTATTAGCTTCCCCCCCTAAAGTGCCTAAAAACAAAATTTTTACCAAGGCCCCGGCTTGACCTCGAGCCTTCCCAAGGCCTCCAAACACACCAAAATAACAAGTAGAACATGCCCAACACACAGAAAACATAAAAAATGCAGAACCCCTAATTCCAGGATGTTACACACACGCCCGTGTCTCTGCCCGTGTGGACAAAAATAGGCTATTTACCAAGCCATTTTGCCACCCATTTTACACATACTTACTCAAGCACAAATGGTACCAATTCAAGGCACTAATATATATCCAAATACCATCAACCAATGTTCAGATCATACCCTTTCTTTACCATCAATACAATTTACAAATATGCTACAATTTGTCATCTAATTTCATACCTAATTCACATATTCATTTAAATCAACTAAACAATTACATACATACATTCTCAAGCATCAGTTCTCAAACACATAGCTTCCCAAATTACCTAATATTGTTAAGCATTATAAATTCAACTTCAACCACACAATATAGACCAATTACAAAACTCAAAATAGAACCATATGCACATTTATAAACATCATCAATTTCATTATCATAAGCCAACTCAAATGGCCCAAAATACATGTTCATCAAACATACCAAAATGACTCAAGCCTATACATGCCATATACCATATATACACAACTCAAATGTACCAAGTAGATGGTTGGATAGTGTGACATAGTATCTGACGATCCCCGAATCTGAGCTAGCTTTTAATTTACTATAAAACACAGAAGAAGCAAACAAGGTAAGCTATAAAGCTTAGTAAGTTCGTCCTAAATATACTCAACAATTCATAATACACCAATCATAAATTTGAACTAATTAACATCTAAATCATGATAACCAACAAACCTTCCTAATACTTACTCATGTGCTTATGTACAAATTCATAACTTCTTCTATTTGGATTTCATACTTTACATGAACTTACCTGTACAAATTCACAACGATCTCATACCTTTTTGTAATATTATCGAATACTCGATCTCTCGCACACTAAGTGCCAATGCATAGCTAAAGCTATTATAATCTCGCACACTAAGTTCCTTACATAGCCGAAGCTATCTCAGTCTCGCACACTAAGTGCCATATATAGCCAAAGCTATTCCGAATCGCACACTAAGTGCCATATATAGCCGAAGCTATCTCGAATCGCACACCAAGTGCCATATATAACCGAATCATCGTCAAACATGACTACAATCTCATATGCACAATTTATGCAATATCAAAGAATTTAAAGCATAATTGTAATAATGCTTATTTCATACGAACTTACCTCGGATGTGAAACAGCGAATCTAGTCAATTAATCGATAACTTTAGTTTTACCCAAATCTAGGTCTGAATTCTGCTTTTCTTGATCTAAATATATTCAAAATTAACTTATTCAATCATCTATTCATTCAATTTAGTCCAAAATACTCTTTAAGGCACATTTACACATTTTCCCCTAAACTTTCACATTTTTCACAATTTATTCCTTATTTCATAAAATCACAAATTCACACAATTCAATCACAACCCATGCTAGCCGAATTACTATTATGCCCCTAGTAGCCCATATTTTTCATTTATTTTACATTTTAACCAAAAAGTTTCAACATTTCTCAATTTAATCCCTATTTTGCATTTTTACTCAAAATCACTTTACAAAAACTATTAATCTAACATTAAACCTTCCAAATATATCATAAATCATCAAATTACTCAAGCATTTAACAATGTCAACATGACAAATCTTTAAATTTGAAATTTAAGGTACGGACTAGCTAGAATACGAAGCAACGATCTCAAAAACATAGAAATCATTAAAAATCAAGCTAAAACCATACCTTAATCAACTAGGAAAGCAATGGCCGAATGAAACCTAAAAATGGCTTCTTCTTCCTTTTATTTTTGGTGGTAGATGAAAGATGAACACCATCTTTTTATTATTTAGTTTTTATTTATCTTATGTTAATAACCAATTTACAATTATATCCTTAATTAATAACCATTTAAAACACGTTAAATGTGTCCATATATGTCCACTAATGTTTCAAATGGTTTAATTACCATTTAAAGCCATCATATTTAAAAACCAAAGCAATTTGACACCTTCAACTAATAGAATAGTACTTTTTGCATTTTACGTGATTTAGTCCTTTTCATCAAATTAAGCATTTAAACGATAAAATTTCTTCACGAAATTTTCACACATACATGCTATCATGCTATAAAAATTAAAATAATAATAAATTAAATATTTTGATCTCAGATTTTTGGTCCCAAAATCACTGTTCTGATTTGACCAAAAATGGGCTGTTACAACTCTCCCCCACTTAGGGGTTTTCGTCTCCGAAAATCTTACCAGTGAATAGGTTAGGGTACTATTTCCTCTTAGCTTCCTCAGTCTCCCACGTAGCCTCTTCGATACCGTGACGTAGCCACAAGCCTTTTACTAAAGCTATGCGTTTATTTCTCAGCTCTTTAATCTCTTGAGCCAAAATTCTGATCGGTTCTTCTTCGTATGTCATATCAATTTGTATCTCAACATCTACCGGAGAAATCACATGTGACGGATCGGATCTATATCGACGTAGCATAGAAATGTGAAAGATATTATGAATCTTTTCAAGTTCTGATGGTAAAGCTAGCCGATACGCTACAGGCCCTATTCTTTCGATGATTTCATACGGTCCAATAAATCGCGGACTCAGCTTTCCTTTGCGACCAAATTGAAGAACTTTTTTCCACGGTGACACCTTTAGAAACACTCGATCCCCGACTTGAAACTCAATTTCTTTATGTTTCAAATTCATGTATGATTTCTGACGATCTGAAGTTGTTTTTAAACTGTCTCGAATCGTTTTCACTTTTTCTTCAGTTTCTCTGATCAACTCAACCCTGTGAATCTTTTTTTCACTTAGTTCAGTCCAGTATAACGGAGTTCAACATTTGCGACCATATAAAGCTTCATACGGTGCCATCTTTATACTCGTCTGAAAACTGTTGTTATACGAGAACTCAATCAACGGTAAGTATTTTTACCAACTGCCCTCAAACTCTAAAATACAACATCTCAACATGTCTTCGAGAATCTGAATAACTCTCTCGGTCTGACCATCAGTCTGAGGATAAAAAGCAGTACTGAAATTCAACTTTGTACCCAAAGCTTCTTGTAATTTCTTCCAAAACCGCGATGTAAACCTCGGATCTCTATCCAAAATGATTGAAATGGGCACCCCGTGCAATTTAACGATCTCAGCAATGTACAATTCAGCTAAGCTATCGAGTGAATAATCAGTACGTACCGGTATGAAATGTGCGGATTTCATCAATCGATCAACGACAACCTAAATTGCATCTTTCTTTTTCGAAGACAGGGGTAATCCCGATACAAAATCCATAGTCACTCTATCCCACTTCCACTCCGGCATCATCACAGGCTGAAGTAAACCCGAAGGTACCTGATGTTTAACTTTAACTTGCTAACAGACTAAACTTCTCGCTACAAATTCAGAAATGTCTCGTTTCAAACCCGACCACCAATATAACTATTTCAAATCATTGTACATTTTAGTGCTTCTCGGATGTACAGATAAACAACCCTATGTGCTTCATTTAAAATTTTCTAAATAAGTTCAGGATTTCTCAGTACACAAATTCTACCTCGGAACATCAAACAATCATCAGATCCGATTTGAAATTCTGAATCAGAAGTCGACTCACATTGAACTCGTTTAACTTGCAATTCTTTATAACATTTTTGGGCTTCACCGATTTGCTGAAGGAATAACAGTCTCGCTTTCAACTTAGCTATAATCAAACCGTCATCAGACAAAGCTAACTGTGTATTCATCGCACGCAAAGTAAATAATGACTTTTTGCTCAAAGCATCAGCAACTACGTTCGCTTTTCCAGGGTGATAATCAATTACTAGCTCATAATCTTTCAGTAATTCAAGCCATCTTCGTTGTCGCAAATTCAAGTCCTTCTGAGTCATTAAATATTTTAAGCTCTTATGATCTGTATAAATGTGGCATTTCTCACCAAACAAGTGATGTCGCCAAATCTTTAATGCAAACACAATCGTGGCCAACTTTAAATCGTGCGTCGAATAATTCTTTTCATGCGGTTTCAACTGTCTAGAAGCATAAGCTATTACTTTGCCTTCCTGCATCAATACACAACCCAGACCGTTCAATGACGCGTCGCTATAAATCAAAAATTCTTTACCCAACTCAGGTTGAACAAACACTGGTGCTTCGATTAACAACACTTTCAACTAATCGAAGCTTTGTTGACATTTTTCAGACCATTCAAACTATACATCTTTCTGTAACATTTTGGTCATCGGTGTAGCAATCATCGAGAACCCTTTAACGAAGCGTCTGTAGTAACCAGCCAATCCCAGAAAACTTTTGACCTTAAATACATTTCTAGGTGGTTTCCAGTCGATAATTGCAGATATCTTGCTCGGATTAACTCTTATACCTTCCGTAGAAACAATGTGCCCTAAAAATCTGACTTCCCAGAGCCAAAACTCACATTTGCTGAATTTAGAATACAATTTCTTATCTCTTAAAGTTTGCAACACAATCCTCAAATACTCGGCATGCTCAGACTCATCTCGTGAATAGATCAGAATGTCATCAATGAACACAACAACAAATCTGCCTAAATACGGTATAAAGATCTGATTCATCAAATCCATAAAAATGGCAGGAGCATTAGTTAGTCCAAAAGGCATAACAAGGAATTCATAATGTTCGTACCTCGTTCTAAATGCAGTTTTTGGCACATCTGAGTCTTTAACTTACAACTGATATTACCCCGATCTCAAATCTATCTTTGAAAACACTGTTGCACCTTTCAACTGATCAAACAAATCGTCTATTCTTGGCAATGGATACTTATTCTTTATCGTAACCTTGTTGAGCTGGCGATAGTCAATACACATTCTCATTGACCCGTCTTTCTTCTTTACGAACAATACAGGCGCACCCCAAGGTGAAAAACTTGGTCGTGCAAAACCTCTATCTGTTAACTCTTGCAACTGAGTTTTCAATTCTTTCAACTCTGTCAGAGCCATTCTATACGGAGCTATAGATATCGGTGAAGTTCCCAGAACTAACTCAATGGCAAACTCAACCTCTCTGACTGGTGGCAACCCCGGTAACTCTTCTGGAAATACATTCGGATACTCACGAACCACAGGTATCGATTTAATCTTCTTTTCAAACACTTTAATATCTAAAACATATACTAGATACGCATCACAACCTTTTCTGACATATTTCTGAGTCGACATCGATAAAATCACTATTGGCAATCCACTCGACTCATCAAATTCAACCCAAAGAATTTCATTATTCTGACACTTCAATTATATAGTTTTTCGTCTACATTTCACAACGGCATCATGTAGAGTCAACCAATCCATACCCAAAATCACATCAAACTCATCAAATGGTAAAAGCATCAAGTCAGCCAGAAAACAGTAACCCCGAGTCATTAAAAGACAGTTCTTGCATCCCTTGTCAACTAGAACATACTTTCCTAAGGGGTTCAATACTTTAGTCGTAAACACAGTAGACTCAACAGGAAAACTCTTATTAGACACCAAATTTATACATATATACGAATGAGTCGATCCAGGATCAATCAATGCAATAACATTAGTGTCGTAAAGAGAAAATGTACCAGTAATAACATCTGGTGATGACGCATCTTCGCGAGCGCGAATAGCGTAAGCTCTAGCAGGTACTCTGGCCTCAGATCTCACTGTAGAATCTTTCGTTGTACCACGATTACCACTTGCATTTCCCGTATTTCTTGGCGGCCTCCCTCGAGTAGCTATATTGCTTGATCTTGCATTTTGAAATTTATCTGTTTCATTTAACTCAGGACAATCTCGGATAAAATGATCTCGCGAACCACAACTGTAACAAGCTCTATTATTATTTTCATCCAACAGTCTCCAAAATACCGTCTTCCACACTGTTGACACTCGGGTTTAACATCTTTCACATTGCCAACACTCGATGCCGATGTGGCTTGAGCCTTAGGGCTGGTGTATTGCTTTCCACGGTCTCTATTGGATTATCCTACTGAAGCTATTGATCGATTAAAATAGTCTCTGGATTTCTTCGACGAGGATTGATAAGGTTTACTCATCGATCTTTTCCTCAAGTCTCTTGCCTCTGAATTACCCTTTCTCTTTTCTCGGCTAAAGTCTTCGGCTTTGCAAGCCCGATCAACTAATACAAAAAATTCTTTCAAATCCAATATCCCGACCAAAAGTTTAATGTCTTCGTTCAGCCCGTCAACAAACAGCTTGCACAAAATCTCTTCGGTAGATACATACCCCCGAGCGTACTTACTCAACCGTACAAATTCTCTCTCGTACTCGGTTACAGTCATACGGCCTTGTTCCAATTCTAAAAACTATTTGTGTTTTTGATCCAAAAATCGTTGACTAATTTATTTCTTTCAAAATTCAGTCTGCAAGAATTCCCAGGTAACTCTCTCCCTCGGCACCACGGATACTAACGTATTCCACCACTGATATGCAGTGTCTCTCAGAAGAGATATAGCACACTTTAAACATTCAGCCGGTGTGCAAGAAAGTTTATCAAACACTCTGATCGTATTTTCAAGCCAAAACTCAGCTCTCTCAGGGTCATCATCAACATTGGCTCTAAACTCTTTAGCCTCGTGTTTACGGATCTTATCAACTGGAGGCTTGTTCAATCTTAAAAGCTCGACTCCTTGAGGAGCTACGGGAACCGGTTGGGGATTAGGAGGGGTGGAGATTGTTGAGTAGCCAGATTCGTAAGGGAACTCGTTCATCATTTGAAAGAAGGCTTCTTTAGCTTCTCCTCCCTGGCTGCCCGTTACGGGTCTAGAATCAGATGGCGCTATCCCTTGAGCGGGAGCAGGCGCATTACTTTCAACCTCATCAGCTATCACTTGATTGGGATCCATTTGCTATATAAAAATACATTTTCAAATGTCAGGAGTCATCACACTATCACAGTTTATATATGGCACGTATAGCTAGACTCTCACACTCGCTACGTTAGTCCTAGAATCGACTAAACTGTAGCTCTGATACCAATAAATCTAACACCCCTCACCCATATTCATCGCCAGAATAGGGTTATGGAGCATTACCAGACTTACGAAAGAATTCAACTATTTAACATACATTTGCTAAATTCAATCATTCATCATTCAATCTTAATCAATTTCTCCCTATTAAGAGCCTACGAGGCCTTAAACATGCTTTATAAATTATTCGGGACAAAACCGATAACTCATGAAATTTTTCAACACATAGAAAATTTTTCTTCAAATCAGGGGTCACACGCCCATGTGGCCAGACACACGGCCACACGACGCCTGTGTCACAGACCATGTGAAAACAGGGGGTACACACGGCCAACCACACGCCCGTGTGTCTAGCCAGTGTTCCTTTTGAAGTGGCCACACACGCCCGTGTGCCAGGCTATATGCTAGGCCATGCCAAAACTGTAGGGTATACTGACTTATGCAACACGGCCAAGTCACACGCCCGTGTGCTAGGCCGTGTGCCAATTAGGAGGTATACTGACTTGTACCACACGGCCGATCACATACCTGTTTGTAAGACCGTGTGGAGCATACTGACTTCATTTCAATTTCAATACCAGGGGACACAGCCGTGTAACATGACCGTGTGTCACACACGGCTGAGACACACGCCCGTGTCTCTTCCCGTGTGGACAAAAATAGGCTATTTACCAAGCCATTTTGCCACCCATTTTACACATACTTACTCAAGCACAAATGGTACCAATTCAAGGCACTAATATACATCCAAATACCATCAACCAATGTTCAAATCATACCTTTTCTTTACCATCAATACAATTTACAAATATGCTACAATTTGTCATCTAATTTCATACCTAATTCACATATTCAATTAAATCAACTAAACAATTACATACATACATTCTCAAGCATCAATTCTCAAACACATAGCTTCCCAAATTACCTAATATTATTAAGCATTATAAATTCAACTTCAACCACACAATATAGACCAATTACAAAACTCAAAATAGAACCATATGCACATTTATAAACATCATCAATTTCATTATCATAAGCCAACTCAAATGACCCAAAATACATGTTCATCATACATAATGACTCAAGCCTATACATGCCATATACCATATATACACAACTCAAATGTACCATGTAGATGGTTGGATAGTGTGACGTAGTCTCTGACGATCCCCGAATCCGAGCTAGCTTTGAATTCACTATAAAACACGGAAGAAACAAATAAGGTAAGCTATAAAGCTTAGTAAGTTCATCCTAAATATACTCAACAATTCATAATACACCAATCATAAATTTGAACTAATTAACATCTAAATCATGAAAACCAACAAACCTTCCTCATACTTACTCCTGTGCTTATATACAAATTCATAACTTCTTCTATTTGGATTTCATACTTTACATGAACTTACCTGTACAAATTCATAACGATGTCATACCTTTTTGTAATACTGTCGAATACTCGATATCTCGCACACTAAGTGCCAATGCATAGCTGAAGCTATTATAATCTCGTACACTAAGTGCCTTACATAGCCGAAGCTATCTCGGTCTCGCACACTAAGTGCCATATATAGCCGAAGCTATTCCGAATCGCACACTAAGTGCCATATATAGCCAAAGCTATCTCGAATCGCACACCAAGTGCCATATATATATATATATATATATATATATCCGAATCATCGTCAAACAAGACTACAATCTCATATACACAATTTATGCAATATCAAAGCATTTAAAGCATAATTGTAATAATGCTTATTTCATACGAACTGACCTCGGATGTGAAACGGCGAATCTAGTCGATTAATCGATAACTTTAGTTTCCCCCCGATCTAGGTCTGAATTCTACTTTTCTTGATCTAAATATATTAAAAATTAACTTATTCAATCATCTATTCATTCAATTTAGTCCAAAATACTCTTTAAGGCACATTTACACATTTACCCCTAAACTTTCACATTTTTCACAATTTAGTCCTTATTTCATAAAATCACAAATTCACACAATTCAATGACAACCCATGATAGCCGAATTACTATTATGCCCCTAGCAACCCATATTTTTCATTTATTTTACATTTTAACCACAAAGTTTCAACATTTTTCAATTTAATCCCTATTTTGCATTTTTACTCAAAATCACTTTACAAAAACTATTAATCTAACATTAAACCTTCCAAATCTATCATAAATCATCAAATTACTCAAGCATTCAACAATGTCAACATGACAAATCTTTAACAATTTTGAAATTTAAGGTATGGGCTAGGTAGAATACGAAGCAACGATCTCAAAAACATAGAAATCATTAAAAATCGAGCTAAAACCATACCTTAATCAACTAGGAAAGCAATGGCCGAATGAAACCTAACAATGGCTTCTTCTTCCTTTTATTTTCAGTGGTAGATGAAAGATGAACACCATCTTTTTATTATTTAGTTTTTAATTATCTTATGTTAATAACCAATTTACAATTATATCCTTAATTAATAAACATTTAAAACACCTTAAATATGTCTATATATGTCCACTAATGTTTCAAATTGTTTAATTACCATTTAAAGCCATCATATTTAAAAACCAAAGCAATTTGACACCTTCAACTAATAGAACAGTACTTTTACATTTTACGCGATTTAGTCATTTTCATCAAATTAAGCATTTAAACGATAAAATTTCTCCACGAAATTTTTACACATACATGCTATCATGCTATAAAAGTTAAAATAATAATAAAATAAATATTTTGATCTCATATTTTTGGTCCCGAAACCACTGTTCCGATTTGACCAAAAACGGGCTGTTACAGTTACCCCCCACACACACACTTTAGTTGACACATTGTTACCCGATTGATCGTAGTCGCTCCAATTGCTAATGGTGGGTGCTTCCTCCTTTGATCGTCTTAGCTCGACTTGTTTGGGTCTCCTTCATGTTGGGTTCCTACAAAAAAAATTTAAACAGACTGCAACATACTAAAATTTACTTATTAATCCTACTCCTACAAAGTCTAAATTAAAATTATCCCAAAAATTAATACAATTTTTTATAAAATTAAAAATAGTTCAATCATCCTCCTCATCGTCCATCTCCTCATCCCCGTTATCCTCCTCTTCTTCTCCTTCCTCTTCACTTTCCGGCGCTTCTTCTTCTTGTTTCATATTTGTCGGACCAAACATATCTGGTCTATAATTGGGGAATCAGATGTTATTTTGCCTAGCAAACTCTTGAAAATTTGGCCTCGATTCTTGCATCCACTAAATCATCCAATCTAACTTTGGATGACTATTCTCACCAATGTCTTGTTGAGCTCGTGCCAACCTTTTTGACGAAGTGGTTGTAGTTGACGTTTCTTTTGTCACTTGTTCCAGTCTCGATGTATTGTTGGAACAAGGTGTCCCCGATAATGCTTCAGGAGGGTTTCAATGGCTGCTCAGTGGATGTCATAGGTACACCCACCTTTTTGCATAAATCCGTCACTAGATGGGGAAAGAATACTCCCACCTTCTGGCTATTAATGCATCTTCTCGTGTTCTAGTGGATCCATTTGCCAACACATACTTGCTTTTTCTACAAAATAACATAAAGTAAAACTGCTTTAAAGGCATTAATGTTAGAAACATTTAAAGCGGGTATAATTCATGTACAAACAAATTGAATCCACATCTTAGCTTCAGGAAACATAATAGCTTGATGAAAAGATACTAGGATATTGGTACCTACGCAATACTTCCATTCACCCCTTCCTTCAGTTAAAAGTTTATAATATTATCCATATCTATGTCTCTAAAATATTCTAAGTCAGTTTCATCAATGAAATCATTCTCATAGTATGAAACATTATAAAAGTCGCAAACTATTCTAGGGGTTACTTGCACCTCTTTCCCTCACACTTTAGGAGATGTTGAGAGATTTGAGTGAGTTTGATGGAGTAAGGGCTAAAGGGTGTTTTAATTAGTAGTAAATATGAGTTTAGGTTATAAAATAGGGTTTTAAAGGTTTAAAAATTGAGTACAATTAATCTTTAAGCCACCAGGTTACGCAATGGGTCGGGTCAACCCTGCAGAAACTTGCAGCGATGTCGCGACACAGGGGTTCTATGTCGTGACATCCCTGACAGTTTACTGATGTCGCAACACAAGGGTTCCGTGATGCAACATATCCGCCAGTTTGGAGATTCTCAGGGACTATCTGCTATGTCACAACTTGTCACTGTGATGTCGCGGTGACAACTCTGTTTCTACCCAAAACTCCATCTTAAGGATGTTTCGATCTAAGGATAAACCTACATCAAATAAAGGTTAAAATCTAAACTACGTGGTTAGTTAGATATATAATAATTTACAAATATCATGCAGCAATTCAAAAATTTTAAATTATACTGCCAAATTTATCTAATAGTATTGCCAATTCACCCGTGGACGATCTTTTTATTCTATTAGCATTGGTCCACCATCCGTCATGCCATTTCGCTCTTGCCCATTTGTCCCGTTCCTTGAACATGTTTATTCTTTCTGTATTCGTAAAAGGAAGCATTTCCCTTAATTTGGGAACGTCAGAAATAGATAAATTTTTACAAAGCTCCCCTATTTTCCTCGTTCAGTTGATAGCCACATTTGAAGGTTTTAGTCTCACCATTAATTTTCATTGCCAAATCATTTTCTCTAAATCAATGGTGGATCTAGAAGTGGCCAGGAAAGGTCTTCCTAGTAAGACCGTTATCTCACGATCTTCCTCAAAATCAAGTACTACAAAATCTACAGGAATAATAAAGCTTCGCACCTTGACTAACACATATTCTAGTACCCCCTTCAGATGTACTGAAGACATGTCAACTAATTGCAATGTTATTTCAGTTTCTTTAAGATTCCCTAACCCAAGTTTTTCGAAAATTGATAAGGGCATTAAATTGATACTAGCTCCTAAATCACATAAAGCTCTATTAAAGTGAAAGGTCCCTATTTCTATGGGAATAGTAAAACTTCCCAAGTCTTAAAACTTTTAAGGTACCTATCTTGAAATAATCACGCTACAGGAAGCACTTAAATTAACTTGTTCTCCTACCTTGATTTTCTTACGCCTTGCTATCATCTCCTTTAAAAACTTGGCATACTTGGGAACCTTCTCAATTAACTCGATTAAAGGTAGGTTAATGTTTAATATTTTAAACAAGTTCAAAAAACTTACAAATTCATCTTTGTCATCTTTAAATCCTGATGGGAATGGGACTTTTGTGATTTCGGCATCTTTAAATGTCTCTTTTCCTGTCTCAGCCACTGGTGCATTCTCCTCTTCTAGTTCAAGTCCGTTTTCTACTTCTAGGGAGTTATCTTAAGGTTCATCCGTATTATCCACAGTTACCTCTGGGGTAGGTATTTTTGGGCTACTCGGTACTTTTCCCAATCGGAGTGCTATAGCTTTCACATGCTCTTTACCTTGCCTCAGTCGATTATCTTCCATGTTACTGGGAATACTTGTGCCAATTTTTCTTTTGATGTCTCCCATCATCCTCATCAATTGGCTCATTTGATCCTCGAGCTTATTCAATGTTCTTGTTGAGTTGGTGCACTCAAACTGCACCTGTTTGACATCTATTCTCATTGACTGCATCTCTACCTCAATTTTATCCACACATTGACCACATGCAATATGGTCACTTGGGTTGGCTCTGCCTTAGGGTTTCTAAAAATAACGAGGTCGGTAATTAGTATTTTTAACTTGATTTGAATTTTTACCTCCTCATTGGTTTCCTCCCCATCTCAAGTTCGGGTGCTCCCTCCAGTCAGGATTATATGTATTCGAATAAGGGTTTCCACCCCTATTCCCAATGTAATTTTTATCCTTAGTAGGATTTTTGATATAATGGAAGAGTGGCTTGTCTCCTCCATGCATAGACGGTGTAGAAGCAGATTCAATACGATTGAGTCTATCCACTAGTTGTTGATACTTATCATCCTCTTCAATAGCTTTGACCGTAGTGGGTTTCTGGCCATATGTGAATCATTCCATTGGCCACTAACAAGAGTTTAATGCCATATTTTTAATAATTTTGTACTCATCCTCATACATCCTATTCATAAGGGCTCCTCCTGCTGCTCCGTCTAATCTAGATCTTGCATTTGCATCCAACCTATTATAAAATATTTGCAATCTCATCCAATCAGGAAATACGTGGTGCGTGCATTTTTGAATCAATATTTTGAAGCGTTCCCACACCTCATAAAAGCTTTCTCCTTCTACCTGTCTAAAGACAGTAATCTCTCTTCCTAATTGGACTACTTTACTAATCGGGAAAAACTTCTACAAAAATTTCCTAGCAAGTTCATCCCAAGTTGTGATGGATCTTAAAACTTGCGAGTCTAACCAAGAAAAGGTGTTATCAATCAGAGAAAAGGGGAACAACCAAAGACGAATAGCGTCATCAGTGACCTCATTATACTTAAAAGTATCACAGAGTTGAAGAAACTATTTCAAATCTTGATTAGGGTCCTCTGTCATAGTGCCCCTAAACTGCAAATTTTTTTGGATCATTTTTATCATTGTCGGTTTGATCTCGAAATTATTAGCTGTAATCATCGGCCTTGCTATACTTTCCTAAACCATATCTAAACTTGATAAGGCATAATCTCGTAAAGTTCTCTCATTCCGAGCCATATGCATGTTTGCGGGTAATTATGGTGTTGGTGGGTCTCCTAGGGCGTTATCGTCAGTGTCACCGAACAATAGATTGTCACGTGGTACGTTACCTACAGCAGGTGGTGGTTGTTCTTGCATTTTCTATTCTTGCTACTGTCAGTGTTTCCTTCGAAATATTTTCTCTGGATCTGTGGCTACTACAATAGGTGTGCCCCTACTGCTAGTCATACACTAAACCTGTAACGCCCCAAATTTGGGCCTAGAAGGATTGGGCCTTGAGCGTGGAATCAGCTAGGAGACTGCACATAAATATTTATGTGTGCAAGAAAATGACACAAGTTGCTTGTTTGCTTTAATGGCTAAGTGATTTGGGTGTGTATGGGAGTGTTTGAGAAGCCTGGGTTCAAGTCTTGGCCCTTGCAAAATTTTTAGTTTTTGCTCTTAAATGAATCTGGACACTGGCACTTAGGCCTTATTAGTAATAATGCTTGTTTTATGACACAAAAAGAGCCTGTGGTGTAGTGGCAAGGTGGCATGTGGTATAACTGAGAGGTCTGAGGTTCAAGTCTTTGGTTACACAGTGGAATGTTTATTTTGCTGCTTGAGCTGTGGAGGTAGAAGAGTTGGACTGAAACACTGTTGAGAGGAGTTTGAATTGGTCTTGGATGGAGTTGTGGAGAGGATTATGGAGAGATTTGGGGAGAGAATCAAGGAATTTCGAAATGAGAGGTTGGTAGGGTGTTGTGGCCGATTGGGACTCTAAGGCTCTAGGGGGTTTCGGCTAGTGGGAAATAGGGAGCAATTTCGGCTGTAGGCATATTCTTTGTTTCGGTTTTGTAGAGCTTGAAAGGAGAGGGCCGAATTTCCTTTGTGATTTTTGCCATTCGGGATTTCTTTCGGGTTTTGCGTTTTATCAACTGTGGTGACCAAAAGTGCCATTACTTTCTTCCTTTCTTCAATTGCCAATTAGGTAATATTCTTCTGTTGTCTCACTTCTCTTTCTCTGCCCATTTTTCTATTTTCTTTACTCTTCTAACAGTACCAAATGCACTTCTCTTCTCTCCCCCTTCATTCTTCTATTTTCTCTCAAAGCCGAACCTACTTTTCTCTCCCTCTCTCACCGTTGGCCGATTGTGGTACTTTCTTTTCAGGTTTTCTTTAGTGATCGTCCCCTCTTGTCTATCTTCCTCCCTCGTTCTACTCTGACGATTGTTGATAGCCTAGTGATTGGGGATCTATTGTTAGTGTCGATTACCACCATCATTTGTCCACTGTACCGAACCTAAGCTGCTGCATTCTTTGTTCTTCTGATTCTTGTGAGTTCTTCGTTGCACGATATCGGTAAGCGTGTTTTTTAAGGATCAATTGTTTCATGGTTATATATATATTAATGGTGATTCGTTTGTGTGTAGATACTAATCAAAGAGGGGGTAATCACTTTTGATCAACGGTTAGTTGCAAATACCCGTTGGTTAAAGCAAGGTGATAGTTGGAGAGCACGTGGGCTAGTTTACTCGTTATCACAAACAGGTGTGTAATCACACTATCTCTGCTGTGAATCGGCAAAAGCCGAAAAGCCGAACAGTCGAAACTTCGGCATTTGAGGCCTCACGAGCGTGCGATCGCTCGTGTGGTAAATCGAGCCCACAAATCATGGGCGATAGATTGTAGAGGCCACTACGAGCGTTCTCGTGATCTTGGGCCTCGTTTGACTGAAATGGGTCGTGTGGGCCCAATGGCTCGTAGGCCCCACACGGATAAAATCCACGTTAAGTGGCAAATACTGGACTGGGCTATGTAGTTCGCATAGCCGTGACTGAATTTGGGCTAAATGGGCCACACAAGCGTGTGGGCCCACTTGGGCCAAATAATGGGCCTTGGGCCCTTTACACCGTTATGACCATCTAGGTTATCTGTGTCGCTCGAGGCGACTGTAGACCTTCGGAGAGGTCGTTATCTGCACCGAGACCCCAAAATAAGTAAAATGACCGTAATGCCCCTGTAGGGTAAAATGACCATAATGCCCCATGGGGTAAAATGACCGTAATACCCCTGTAGGGTAAAATGACCGTAATGCCCCCGTACCCCCGTAGGGTAAAATGACCGTAATGCCCCTGTAGGGTAAAATGATGGTAATGCCCCTGTAGGGTAAAATGATCGTAATGCCCTCGTAGGGTAAAATGACCGTAATACCCCTGTAGGGTAAAATGACCGTAATACCCCTGTAGGGTAAAATGACCGTAATGCCCCTGCAGGGTAAAATGGTTGTAATGCCTCTGTAGGGTAAATGACTATTTTGCCCCTCGAGGGTAAATGACTGATTTGTGCTATGATTTGACTGATTTGACTGTGATTGTATGACTGTGATTTGATTGACTTAACTGTGAATGATATAATGATTTGTGGGCTAAACATTCTACATACATGACATGCTGCATGGGTTTGGGATATTGGTTATGGAGGAAGTACTATTCTGATAGGGTCGCACGGGTCGCACGAGACGACTGTGGACCCAATAATGATCTGTTAAGGTCGCACGGGTCGCACGAGACGATTGTGGACTCACTGGATGGCTTAAAGCCGATTAATCGATTATGGCTCGTGCCAACCTAATTATGGCTCTGCGCGCCGTCTTGATTATGACTTTGTGTCGATCATATTTATCCATGGCTGTGTGCCGATCGTAATCATTGATGACTTTGTGTCGATCATACTTACCCATGGCTGTGTACCGGTTATATTACCGTAGCTGATGGCTATGTGTCGATCTTATTACAGTTACCGATGGCTATGTGCCAATTATGAGACCATTATGAAGGCTTAAAGTCCGTATATATACTAGCGACTTTCTTTGCGATTTTGGTTAATGCCGCAACCGGTGCTAACATCGTAAGTGTAGGGATGGCGTGGTTGATTTATTCCCACCAGTGCCGCAGGTTGGACAGAGCAGGCAAGTGCAGTGGTTGGATGGGTTTGCATGCATCATGCATCATTCATACCGAGATCATTCATCGTGATGGGCTAGGCCCAATTGATTCTGTTATGGGTCGTGACCCAAATGATATTATTTTGGGCTTTGGCCCACATATACTCCGAACCGAACTTCATCATTATTGTTAAAGGGCTCAGTCCGGATCGATTCTGCTTTCAGATATCGATCGTTTCTTTAATAGGGGATTACACAATTGAGTTTTTGTAAACTCACCCCGTTTTAACCTTTGAGTAATCCCCGCCGTTAGACGGTTCAAGTCGTGAGGACTCGGAGAGGGTCACACAACTGCACATGTTTTATTCTGTTTTGCTCATTTACTTAAGCACTTTGATTTTGATTCGGGTTGTAATAAGGCCTCTATAATTTCTGGATTTTAAATTTGGGATTTTATTGATTGTGATTTATATCTGCTAGAAGTAGAACACGGTTTTCCAAAACAATAACATTTTAAAACACTACGTTTTCGTAACTCAATTTTTAAATACCACATTTTCGTAAATCATTTGTTTTAAATTAAGCTTCCGTAACAAATAAGGTTTTAAAGGTAATAACGTTTTAAAATGGAAAAAATTTTAAATAAACCACGATTGAAAATAAACAAATGCAAACTGAGGTTTTGTACAAGTTTTAAATGGCAAGAAGTTTTAAATTTCAAGAAGGGTTTTCAATGAAAACATGGTTTTCAAAAAACACTTCAATGTGACACGCCAGATTCGGCCATAACGTCTAGGCCGGGTTTGGGGTGTTACAAAACCCAAAAAAAGGAGGTTACTAGTAGTAAATGAAATAAAATCATATTTATAACCCACAAATTTCTTAATTATTCTTTTAAAGTGCAAAAATTAAAATTAACCTAGTGACGTTGCCTCCCCGGCAACGGCGCTAACAACTTGGCCACCTTTGGACATACCAACGTCCAGAGTGTAAATATTGCAATAAAATAAAGAAACACGAGACGGTATCTGCAAGTATACGGGTCGAGTTGAAATATAGATTTTAATACGAAGTAGATGAGTATTCTAAGGGTCGTACCTAAGGCAGGCGATTACTAAGTTAATCTTAACCTAAACACTTAAAGATCTAATTAATACTTTTAAATCAGTTATAGTACAAAAGTAAAATAAGAGATTATTTTAGGGTTTCTTAAATAAAATAAAAGAACATAAAAGAACTAAATTTCAAGAGATATAAAGAATAAAGTGAATCGAATTTGAAGATGGGTGATTAACTCGCTTCAGCAATCCCCATCAATTGTCGTCTCGTGTTCCTCATCAACCAACTAATCGCTACCCTAGCAGGATCTTCTGATCTTCCACTAACATAATAAGTCAGCATGAACTACTTATCTTTCCACCTCACAGTCTAGACTGACTTCGGGTAAAGGTGTTCAGGAATGGGTAATACCAATTTTGGGTTAATTCCTGCCTTGATGATTTGCCGGGGTTGTCAAGCCGAGGGTTTGTTTCACGTTCTTCCTTTCCCAAATTGTTGATTCGTTAAGTAACCCTACAAAACAGTTAAGTGATCATGCTTCCACTTGCTAATCCCCCATAGAAGGATTAGTTCCTCATGGCTTTCATAAACAGCATGGAATAGATGGAAGATTAATCATAAGGAATGGATTGAAATAAAGAGTTTAAGAAAAGCCTGATTGATATCGATAATAAATGTGAATCCACAACTGTTGATCTCCCTTATAAATCAAAACTCTTGAAAGAACCAAAGAACAAATAAACTAAAACTATAAAAACCTAAAGAAAGCAAGAAAATAAAACATAAACCTAAAGAGAAAATCTAAGCTAATGGCATCATGTCTATAATGTGTGCCAAAGAAGCCTATTTATAGCTTTCAGATAGTCGTCGTCCTTAACTCGAGGTTAGCTGACATTCCCGACCTTTAAGTTTGATTGTGTAGACCAAAACGCCCATGTTTCGTGTTTTATTTTCATCACAAAGTCGATGTCGCGACACACTAGCACCTGTGTTGCGACATAGCAACCAGTATGCTCCTCTGCAGCCATCTTCAGGGGTATATTGCAACACCCTCAACCTCTATTGTGACATTGAAGGCAATTTCTTACTTCCCCATTTTGTTCTCTATGTTGTGATATTAGATCTCCGTGTTGCGACATAGCGTCGAGTATTGGTCCAAAATGCCTCCTAATGGTCTCCTGTACACTTACAAAGTACGTTAGCTCTCCTTTAGGCCTCATTCGGCCCTTAAGGTCAAAAAAAAGACTTAATTTGCACATTTTATTGGATGTAAGTAAAACTAAAAAAACTTACTTAAAACATAACGAAAATGTTTGTATTCAAGCTCCTTAAATGTGAAAACTAGTTTAATCTGCTACACTGAATTACGGAAGATCACAAATATACCCTCATTGGCATCACAATTTCAAACATAAACAACAACCATTCAACCAAAACATATACCACAAGTTAAACACATTCAGTCATCATCCAAATTCTAGACACCAAATGCCAAATTATCAAATGCACATATATCTAATCCTAAGTTCATAACTTACCACAACAAAATTGACCATTTCAACAAAGCACAAAACATTCCAAGATGCCTATTATCATAAACATCCCAAAACAACCATTTTAAACACATTTACCATCAAACCACAAGCAACCAAAAATACCAATTAGGATTCACATCAATACGCATATTACACTTCAAATGGTACAAAATATGACCATAATGCTTATAACATACATAATTGAAACCCAGTTTACATGCCACCTATAATCAGGCCAAAATAAACAAATAGCTACCGCATGAGTTGCCAGATAGTGTGATCTCCAACGACATTCCAATCGACAGCAAAAGTCCGACAATCTACAAAGAAGAAAACCAAATAGAGTAAGCTTACATAAAGTTTAGTAAGTTTGTAAAATAAAAACATTATGTACCTATCAATTTAATTTACAAATCATATTTATAACATAGAACTAACCAACCTTTGCCTTGTTTCATCATTCCAACTATATGAAATGATTAAACCTGAATCGTTCACATAATCAATACATAATATGTTAAGATTCATATACCAAGATAAAATCAACCAAATATAATTCAACATATCATTTCATTTCATTTCCATTTCGATAGTTAACTGTTTTGCCCAGAGAACAATAGTAAATTGACTGTAACACCCCTAACCCGTATCTGTCACCAGAATAGGGTTTCGGAGCATTACCAGAACATTCAGAACATTTATCGATTAATTCAAGCAAGTTACTATTCATTCACTGAGGTCATTCATAATGTCCCTTAAATGGACCCTCGAGGCCCAATACGAGCATTAGAATCGAGTCGGGACTTAATTGAAAACTCTAAGATTTTTTCGTGACATTTCAAAACTTTTCCAAGGTACAGGGCTCACACGCTCGTGTGGTCCAAGGGACACGCCCGTGTGACCCTGCCCTGATTTAGGGTGCTCTCTGACTTGCGCCACACGGCCATGCCACACGCCTGTGTGCTAGGCCGTGTGGTTAATTAATTTCTTTCGAATTAGGTACAGGTTTTACACGGCCAAGACACACACCCGTGTTCAAGGCCGTGTCACCCACACGGCTGAGACACACGCCCGTGCCTCTGCCCGTGTGCTCAATTCTGAGCATTCTGTTTTCTCGAATTTAAGGTGCAGGGGACACACGGTCTAACCACATCCCCGTGTTACCAGACCGTGTGTCACAGACGGTCTAGACACACGCCCGTGTGTCTACCCGTGTGGACAAAATAAAGCCATTTCCTGGCCTCATTTGTCACCCAAATTTACCATTTTCCTGCACCAAAACATACCAAGTACAATCCAACCATTCTAAGCATTCAAATAAGCAAATTTCATCATTCAACATGGCCTATCCTTGCATGCATACATGTTTACTATCCTACCTTGGTTCAATTCATGTGTTAAACATGATTTGATCAACTACTTAACATATACATATGGTTACCATAGCATAACATTAAAAGTATATCAAAACAACCATTACTAGCCATTCCAATGGTTAGATTACAAGCATCATTTATATTTACATGCCAATATGGTCAACATATCATACACATGCCATTACAACTGTAATTGATTTACCATATTGTACCGACATGGGCCGATGGATAGTGTGAGTGATCTCCGTCGAGCTTCTAATCCAACGAGCTTCCGATTTACTCTAAAACAAGGGAAAATAAAATGGGGTAAGCATAAAATGCTTAGTAAGTTTGTATAACATGGTACTTAACTTACCATTCATCCTATTTTAAGGTAACTATGTAAGGCATAATCACTTAATTTGACCTCAAGCCCTAGACATATCCTCATTGCCCTTGTTAGTCATATATTCCATAATAACATTAAAAACAAGTATGAGCTCAACAACAATCAAGTTTCCATGCACATATATGCTTTCCAAAACATGTATAAATCACATTGTTATAGCTCAAGTATATTTTCATATAGCTCATCTCGAGTTCAGATTATTTCGTATCAGAACTTTATTCATAATACTCGTAATATCAATGTCACATGAGTAGTGGTACATTCAAAGTGTACAAGTCTATAACCAAGGATGAACATTTTCATCTAATAACTTCCATGTACAAATATCATCTTTTCATACTTTCATACATCTCTTATCATGTATCACCTTTTTTTTGTATTTCATGTAATATTCTCTTCATATCATATATATATATCATTCTATGTCAATTTGTCTTAAATTTGTATTTGCCCTTGTCAGAACTTTGCCCGTTGAATTTATTTAAATTATCGATGGATACACAGGTAGTACACTCGAGGCATACAAGTCAAGATCCATCAATTCATATTCAATGGTACCCATAAGGTACTATTTTAGAGAGTACACTCTCAAGCCACACATGTATTCAACGGGATTACCAGTCCAGGCTAAAACCCTTTTTTACGACATATGCTCTAAGGAGCTCGATCTGGATTACCCGTCCGGGCTAAATCCAATCCATAACATATGCTCGAGAGGACTTTTATCAGGATTACCCGTCCGGGCTAAATCCCGTCCGCAACAAATGCAGGACCTCATTCATTTCGGGTAATCACGTATCCATCGATTTTCTATTTATTCAACCGAGATTTAACATTTTCAAGCATTTTTTGGTATTTGATTATTTCATACACCTATAACATCCATACAATTCAAATGATCACATTCCAAGCATAAAGGTAACATTTTCATCGTTTACCCTTTTTCATCTATCGGGCATTATCATTTAAATTAGACATTTTTATTTATCGGGCTTGATCAGATATGAAATTCATTCACATTTTTATGAAATTTATACAATTCACATAAACACAATCAATGCAAGCATGTAAATAAACACAGTTTAGCTACACGAACTTACCTCGACAAAGGTTCGTGTACACACATCTACTAATCCGACATTTTCCTCTTTTTCCTCGTTCTAACTCCGAATTTGGTCTATCTAGATCTATACGAGTAAATTTAACATTAATTTACCATATTTCACATTCAAGTGGACTCAATTTTCATCCTAGGCAAAATTACCATTTTGCCCCTAACTTTTCCATAAATTCCATTTTCGTCCCTAGGCTCGGAAAATGAAACTTGTGCAAATTAATCCATATTCCAAGCCTAACCAAAGCCCCATTACAAAATTTACAGCACATGTATTCATAAAATTTTAGAATTTTTCATCAAATTTTACAACTTTTCATTTCAGTCCTTAAATCATGTTTTCATCAAAAATCACTTTGTAAAAGTTGTTTATCTATCAATAATCTTTCATTTTCTACCATAAATTTCTAATTTCAAGCATATACATCCATGACCATTTTCATACTTTGATAACTTTTCAAATTAATCCCCCAAATAGAGAGATTAAGCTATCCCGATTCTAAAAATATCAAAATTACTAAAAACGGGACAAGGAAACTTACCCAATTTGGCCATGAAAGTTTCTTCTCTCTCTCCTAGGGTTTCCATGTTTTATTTTGGGGAAGAAGATGAGAAAATAAGATGATATCTATTTTATCATCTTTTAATTAATTAAAATTTTCACTTTTCAATTTAATCCTTACCCTTTTTTATATTTCCATGGATGAGTCACCAAGAAAAATCTACATACTTTTCTTAATGGTCTAATTACCATATAAGGACCTTAAGTTTTGAATTCCATAGCTATTTGATCCTTCTAGCTACTAGAATCCAACTTTTGCATTTTATGCTATTTGGTCTTTCTCGTAATTAAGCACATAATCGGTAAAATTTTCTTTTCAAATTTTTCACACGAAATTTCTAGTATAATATGGATCATATAATAAAATAAAAATAAATTTTATTTTTCGGCTCGGATTTATGGTCCCGAGACCACTGTTCCAATTTCACCGAAATTGGGCTGTTACATTGACTTCGGATACACAGGAAGGTAATGCTCATATAAGCTGACAAAAGGACATTAACTGATACACGATGTTGCTCACACAAGCTTTAGAGAATCTCAAGCCATCGGTATGGTATCCACCACCGGTACATAGTACCTGCTAAATATAACACTGGCACAGAGTGCTTTCTACGGCAACACCAGTACAAGGTACATGCTACTGAAATCACCAGTAACTAGTACCTACTATGCCCTAATGACATGTCATTTGTATCCTTTCTATTCACTAAGTTCACACGTGCTTAACCTGTATACCTTGATCCTTTCATGATATTAACCATATACCAAGATTAATTTGATACCAACTTTCCATAGCATAACATGTTTCAATTCAAACAAATACAAAGCCATATTTTTTCATTCAAGTCTTTAATCATATTTACAACTTACCTTTATCAACCATGTTTATTAAACACATATATACAAGCAATTATATACAATTATGATTTCAAAATTAATAAACATAAGAACATCTAATATGAACTTACCAAAAAGCAGTAGTTACCAACACTTCAACAACGACTATTCAACGACTTTTCCTTTCTCATGATTATCAACCGACTGATCCGTTTCTTGATCTAATATAATAATTTAGATCAATTAACCAATCCAAATACCTTAAAACACTTAAATTCACATATATAACCCTTTATCAACATTTTACACTTTTACCTTAAACTTTTACCTTTTATTCAATTTAGTCCCTAAACCGAAAACTTACACAATTATCACAATTAAGCCCAAAACCCAGCTAGCCAAATTTTTATTTATTCATCTACAGCCCCTAATTATTAAAATTTCACAAGGATTTCATGCTAAAATTATTATTTTAGCAATTTAGTCCTTTAACTTTAAAATCAACTAAAACTACTTTACAAAATAGTCCTATTTAACTATCAAGCTTACAAATTTATCATCAAACTTCAAAACTATCATAAATTCATCAATGGCATAAATCAAAACATTTAACAGTTTTAAGAATTAGTCCATGGGTTAGCTAGATTGTAACACCCCAAACTTGGCCCATACACTACTACCGAATCTGGTATGTCACTAAGGAATTTTATAAAATTGTCACACTTTGGAAAACGAGTATCATGTTTAATCATTTTAACCGGAAAGACTTAGTAATTTAATATTCTGTATAAAATGTAAATTCAAATGATACCTTGGTGAATTAGGAAAAAAAAACTAAGTTGTTACATGCCTTAGCTAAATTTTAACATGAAATTTAAAAGTCCAATAATAAAAACCCAACATGAAACCCAAAATAAATATGAGTCTAGTGGCCCATGGCCTTATTACATTGAAACTTAAAATCCTCTTAATAAAAAAAATAATAAAATAACTGAATAATAAAAAGCCTTTTTGCTGAATCCAAATACTCTCTCGCATGGCCACCTTGCGCTCCTCTCCAGCCCAGTCCGATGCGCTAAGTGCTACCTGAAAGATGTTAAATAATAGGGTGAGTCGCGAGACTCAGTGTGCACCCTCATGCACCATTAGATTTGGGCCTTAGCCCCACAGAACATAATAATGATTTATATATATAATGAAATTATGCAAGCCCAACCCAAATCCTAGGTTTCCATCCGCTACACACCACCCTTACCTGCCAGTCACACCATTGGGGATTTCTACAATCAACCCACACCGCTACACACCATCGATGGCAGTCATGCTGCTCATCGTCAGATCATGGCCGTAGCCACTACAACAGGTCATGGCAAAAACCACTACACAGTCACGGCAAAAAGCCGCTACTGTGAACACTTCCCTTTCTTCAAACCCAACCCCATGCAATCACAGAAATCGGCATACTTATCACACATATCATCTTAACAGGAACATTCACTTAGGAATGACAGAGATCACTAACCTGGTGATTCGCTTTTACCCTCCTCGGGTTTCAACCATTATGCCGGGATTTCGGCATTTATCAAATATAACTGATTTGTAAACAAATTTTAACAGGCAATCTAAATGGTGTGGAAGTGTTACACACCTGATATCGCATAGTTTTACACCCTTAGTCAATATCCTTACTATCTGGATCTACAACCCTTAGTCTAAAACCTTGCTCAAAAGCCGGAAGAACACGAAGATTTGGGCTCCCCTACATTCGGCCAAGGGTTAGCAAATCCCGAATTTTTCACGTTAAAAATAATAGATCTCCTTACCTTGAAATCCCGAAAGTAACACAATTCGTGTGTTACTGAACTCTGACTTAGAGATCTAACCAAATGAATCCCCCTTCAAATCCCGGAATGCCGCAAAAGAAAACAAAATATTAGTCCTATATAGCCATTCGGCTATGGCCTCCAAAAGCCGGAAAAGAATCAAAAGAAAACCCAAATCATTACTTACCCTACAGAAGATTTCAGCTATCCCTTGTAGAAAGATTCGGCAACTGTAGAAGATTAGAGATCTAGGAGTTTCGGCTCTTAAGAAAATCCCAAAAAAGTATGAACAAAAGAAGGCTGATGCGTTTTCGGCTTTCAGAAGAACTGAGTGAAGAGTTTTGGTTTCTAGAAGAAGAAAAGAAATCAAGAGAGAAGCTTGTAGATTTCGGCTAGGAAGAAAAAGAATGGAAAGGATTTCGTCAACTGATAAGGCTTCATAGGGTTTCGGTTCTTAATGAATAGAAGAAGAGATGAACAAATGGGTAGGGAGAATTCGGCTTTTTAGGGAAATCAGCACAAGAGGAAAAGAATGGAAAAGAGAGTGAAGGGAGAGGTTTCGGCTTTTGAAGAAATTAAAGAAAAGAAATTGTAGAGGGAGACTGAGGATTTTGGCACAGGAAGAGAAGAAAACGGAGGGTTCAAATGCCGAAATTGATGAGCTATCCCCCCCTATTTATAGAAATTTCGGCACACCTTTAGCCTATACTCAACCGATTTTTCCCCCCTCTCCTGTGTTTGATTTTCGGCCAACACTAGCCTTCCTGATAGATCCTCACCCTATCCCTTATCCCTATCAAAACACCCATCCAAAAGAGGCTTAATTATCTCCAACTCTTCCCTCCTTTATCAGCTGTAATTATCCACATATTAAAACAATAAAATCCCCTAAATAATAGCCTTGTTGCCGTCCAACCTACTCCTCCTTATAAGTATCGAATTTGGCCCAAAAACATGGGCTCCAAACGGCCACAAATTGGGCCTCTCCCCTTGCCTATTGACGCCAACTCCCTTCCCTCTTAGTGGCGCCATTTTGCCACTGGGCTACAAGCCCATTTTGCCATTTAAGCTACCAAAACTTTATTTTAAGCCCTAGAGTATCTAAGCAGAATATTTAATCAAGGCCTCACCAAGCTTTGAGCCCAATTTGCACCTCTAATTCTCAAATTAACACATTAAACGCATCCACACCCTAAACGCATAGGCCTAAAAATTCAGGATGTTACAGTTCTACCCCCCTTAAAGAAATTTCGTCCTCGAAATTTCCAACTAACTATTAATCATACCACCCAAGTCTCACCACTATGCTTCCGCTGCGAACTCTAATTCTAAAGCCAAAAGAAACACTTAGGATAATATGATAGAGTACGCACCGGTACTCGCATCTGGAGCGTCCTCGTCCCTTTGTACTCATTCTACCGATTTGCGTTTATCTGATTAGAAATTTTATGAATTATTGATTTCTTTCACTGATTAACCACGAACAATCTTATGGAAAGTAGTTTTAAGAGTGGTTCTTTCGAATTTGAACCTATCTACAGTTTCAGTCTCAAGTTTATCTCCTAATTCTAGAAACTACATACATCAACCCGCATACATCAATCACACAAGTAGCATCCATGCACACACATTCATTGCATAAGGTTTTTTTTTCCGTCATTCCTCTACCCAGGGGTATTTCCGTAGTTTTTCCCTACAGGGTATTTTCCAAAATAAAGTGTCTTGGTGATTTTCTCAAAATAGGGTATCTTGGTGGTGTTGTTATTTTTGTTTTTTTTTAACAGGGGTATTTTGGAAAATTTATTTTTTCAAACCGGGTCACATTTGTAAATCTAGGGGTTTTCGGGTAAATTTGCAAAACATGGGTATTTTATAAAATCACGATTGTTTGGAAATTATCACAAATCAAGTGTATTTTGGAAATTTTACAAAACTTGGGGGTATTTTGGTTGCGAAATAGGGTGGCTGGTCCTTTCGGGTTTTAATTATAGATTTTGGCCCGTCAACAAATCCTCGTGGCTAAGGTGAGCAGTCACTTGCGCACTGTAGGATTCCAGTCAAGAGGAGGTGAGTCACTAGGGGCTGCTTAAGTCTGAGCTCTCTCGAATCCAATCCTGAACATGCGTATGCTGTTGCCACACCTAACCCATCGAATCGTTCACGGGTTTGTTTGGATAGATTAAGTCTTATGAATTTAAAGAGTTGTTTTAACTAAGCCTATAGTCCCTCAATGCCTAACATACTAGTCTACGTCCATCAAGCCCATCAAGCCCACATACATATCACATCCAAAAGTTCAGAATACTTACCTGCGTGGATCGAGTGCCGGTAGACTCGAAGGCCATTTCTCAACCCAAACTTTTCAAAATTCTTATCAACTTTAAAACAATACTAGACCCATTTCACAGCCCGAGTTTTGAACTGGGCTCTGATACCAAAATGTAACACCCCAAACTCGGCCCATACACTACTACCGGATCTGGTATGTCACTAAGGAATTTTATAAAATTGTCACACTTTGGAAAACGAGTATCATGTTTAATCATTTTAACCGGAAAGACTTAGTAATTTAATATTATGTATAAAATGTAAATTAAAATGATACCTTGGTGAATTAGGAAAAAAAAAAACTAAGTTGTTACATGCCTTAGCTAAATTTTAACATGAAATTTAAAAGTCCAATAATAAAAACCCAACATGAAACCCAAAATAAATATGAGTCTAGTGGCCCATGGCCTTATTACATTGAAACTTAAAATCCTCTTAATAAAAAAAAATAACTGAATAATAAAAAGCCTTTTTGCTGAATCCAAATACTCTCTCGCATGGCCACCTTGCGCTCCTCTCCAGCCCGGTCCGATGCGCTAAGTGCTACCTGAAAGATGTTAAATAATAGGGTGAGTCGCGAGACTCAGTGTGCACCCTCATGCACCATTAGACTTGGGCCTTAGCCCCACAGAACATAATAATAGACTTATATATATAACAAAAATTATGCAAGCCCAAACCAAATCCTAGGTTTCCATCTGCTACACACCACCCTTACCTGCCAGTCACACCATTGGGGATTTCTACAATCAACCCACACCGCTACACACCATCGATGGCATTCATGCTGCTCATCGTCAGATCATGGCCGTAGCCACTACAACAGGTCATGGCAAAAGCCACTACAACAGGTCACGGCAAAAGCCGCTACAACAGGTCACGGCAAAAGTCGATACAACAGAACACTTCCCCTTTCTTCAAACCCAACCCCATGCAATCATAGATATCGGCATACTTATCACACATATCATCTTAACAGGAACATTCACTTAGGAATGACAGAGATCACTAACCTGGTGATTCGCTTTTACCCTCCTCGAGTTTCAACCATTATGCCGGGATTTCGGCATTTATCAAAATATAAAAGATTTGTAAACAAATTTTAATAGGCAATCTAAATGGTGTGGAAGTGTTACACACCTGATATCGCGTAGTTTTACACCCTTAGTCAATATCCTTACTATCTGGATCTACAACCCTTAGTCTAAAACCTTGCTCAAAAGCCGGAAGAACACGAAGATTTGGGCTCCCCTACATTCGGCCAAGGGTTAGCAAATCTTGAATTTTTCACGTTAAAAACAATAGATCTCCTTACCTTGAAATCCCGAAAGTAACACGATTCGTGTGTTACTGAACTCTGAATTAGAGATCTAAGCAAATGAATCCCCCTTCAAATCCCGGAATGCCGCAAAAGAAAATAAAATATTAGTCCCATATAGCCATTCGGTTATGGCCTCCAAAAGCCAGAAAAGAATCAAAAGAAAACCCAAATCATTACTTACCCTACAGAAGATTTCGGCGACCCCTTGTAGAAAGATTCGGCAACTGTAGAAGATTAGAGATCTAGGAGTTTCTGCTCTTAAGAAAATCTCGAAAAAGTATGAACAAAAGAAGGCTGATGCGTTTTCGGCTTTCAAAAGAACTGAGTGAAGAGTTTCGGTTTCTAGAAGAAGAAAAGAAATCAAGAGAGAAGCTTGGAGATTTCGGCTAGGAAGAAAAAGAATGGAAAGGATTTCGTCAACTGATAAGGCTTCAAAGGGTTTCGGTTATTAATGAATGGAAGAAGAGATAAACAAATGGGTAGGGAGAATTCAGCTTTTTAGGGAAATCAGCACAAGAGGAAAAGAATGGAAAAGAGAGTGAAGGAGAGGTTTGGCTTTTGAAGAAATTAAAGAAAAGAAATTGTAGAGGAGGCGAGGATTTGTACACGGGAAGAGAAGAAAAGGGTAGGGTTCAAATGTCGGAATTGATGAGCTATCCCCCCTATTTATAGAAATTTCGGCACACCTTTTGTAACACACCTAAACTCGGTCAATACACCACGACCGAATTTGGCATGTCACGAAGGAAAACGTTTCGAAGAAAATTGAGTTAACGATTAAATTTTAGTGAAAAACTCTTTGTTGTTCTATGTTTGTAGAAATCCAGTATAATAAGTTAAAAACTGATAATTTACTTTGAAATTCCGTAAATAAGTCTTTAATACTTAGTTGCAGATCCATAGATTAGAAAAACCTTTTATAATTTTAAAAGAAACCCAAGCGATTATTTTGAAAACCGTTTCTAATTGAAACTTGGAAACTTAAGTTTTGGAAAAATAGTATGAGTTATCTAAAACACTTAAATTGTTAAAAATTTATCAAATGATTTATATTAACCGATGGTAACGTTTTGAAAACCATTGCATTTTGTAGTTTAGAAAACTTTGTGCTCAAATTATTATATCAACCATGTATTTTATAAGCCATGTTAAAATCAAATTCAAAGCATATAAATAATCCATAAAATAAATAACATAATTAAAGAGGCCTTATTACAATTTCAAATAGAGATGAAAAACCAAACTTAAATAAAATATAATACCCAAACCAAAATCCGTGTAAATCGAATTTTTATTGCATGGCCTCCTTGAGTCTATCAGGCTCCTCATCCGCGTTTCACGAATCACACGAAAAGATAAGGGAGAAGGTGAGTCACCAAGACTCGAGTGCATAATCCTTCCCCGGTTGATGCAACATACTTACACAATTATAACCAAGCAATATATATAATGCACCCCAAACCTAGCCATCCATAACGCCCTTTTCTACCCCGTGTGGTACCAAACCACTTTGGTGGTGCCAAACCACCTGTGACCCAAAGTCACGATATCCAATAATGTGGTGCCAAACCACTTTGGTGACCCAAAGTCACGAATAATAAAGTTGTGGGGCCAACCCACGTGTGATACCAAATCACTTTGGCGTCAATCCCATAATATCAAATGTGGGGCCAACCCTTTGTGGTACTAAGCCACTAGGACGAGACGCTATGAGGTGCCAAACCTGCAGTGTCCCAAAGACACGAAATAATATGTGGTACCAAACCACCTGGAGGTGCCAAACCTCGGTGTCCCAAAGACATGGATATCAAATCCTTCCCCCTCCTCTCATATCACCCAAACCAATGTATTACAGTGTAAATCATGCCATCATACTTTGATATGAACATATAACGAATATATATCGTAGATCATGATATTAAACAACATATAACAACATCATATCGAAACGGACTTACCCGAATCTTTGCTCATACCCATCAAGGTATCATATCAAGATCTCATAGTTTTCAAACTTTAATAACATGATTAGTTTATTAATAAATATATATTACCGAATTATAAAGTGTGTAAGATACACACCTGTCACTAATGAAAGTTCTAAATCCCGAAGACCCGATCTACCGCACTAGATCTCCTTGTCCAACTTCGATTGCTAAAGAAATAGGGCTTAGATCGATTGCTTCCAAAGTCCCGAAGAATCTAGAAGAAAATCGGTTCCCATGAATAGTTAGAATCTTGCTAACAAATGCCCAAAAATTCGGCCTTTGCCTCATGAAAAACAACAGAGAGAAGAAAAATATAAGGAGATTCGGCCAAGACACTTACCTATCTTCAACACCGATTAGAAAAGAACCTAAAGAGAATCTACCCTTGTTGATATTCGGCCAAGACAAATCAAAAAGGGAATGAGAAGTTTCGGCTATGGTTTTGAAAGAAGAAAACAAATGATATGTGGCTAAAAAGAAATGAAGTACGAGAGTGGCAAAGAAAAATAAAGAGGAGAAAGAGAATTCGGCTTTAGCAAACAATGGAAGAAAACCAAGAGAGATGGAGAAGAAGAAGAAGGTTTGGCCAAGAAGAAAGTAAAAGAAGGATTGATCAAAGAGGCTAAATGGTTTCGGTTATGAAAGGAATTGAACAAAGAAAAAGTTTTTGATAAAGGTGCACATTCGGTCAAGTAAGAAAAGGATGAAAGAAAAATGCCTTCAAAAGAAATAATATTTTGGTACCAAAAAGAAAGAAAAGCTTGAGAGGAAAAGAAGAAAAAGGGATACCAATATGGTCAAAGATGATAGCCAAAACAAAACAACATTTTCACCTAATGCACAAGACAAATTCGGCTAAGGAGAAAAGAGAAAAAGATGCACAAAATGCCAAGAATTTGGCCAACTATCTTCCCCCTAATCCCATACAATATTCGGCCACCACACCTAGCCATCTATGCATCCACATTCATGGTCAAAATGACCATAAAAATATTTGCAAAACATCTCCCATACATCAAGCCTTATGTCCCCTTATCCTTCCATAACATCTTGATTCCATACCTTAACTAATAACTTGCCTTATTCCTTAGTCTACTATCCATAAAAGACAATAGTCCAACCTTACCTTAATTAGAGTTTGACCAACACATGCCATATAAATGTAAAAATAAAAGTCACCTAAAGTCCATCCATGGATTCAACCACTCCCCTCAAGCAACCATTCATGCGCCATAACCACCTTGCCACTAACTCCTCATGTGCTAAAATTTAACACTTAAATTAACTTAAGTGTCAGTTCACCTATTCCTCTTCACTATATTTTCAATACTAAAAATCATTCTAGCTTAGCTAATAATTCCAAGCCTTCATAAAACTATACTAAGCACATAATAATAATCATACTCGAGCTAACACAAGTAACAAGATGATACTCAAATTTTTAGGATATTACAATTCTACCCCCTTAAGAAAATTTCGTCCTCGAAATTACTGCTCAAAAGAGTTGAGGAAGCCACTTTGTCTCATCACATCCTCCGGTTCCCACGTAGCTTCTTCTATGCCATGGTTCCCCCCATAAAACCTTCACTAAAGGAACCGACTTTCGCATAAAACTTTCACATCTCGATCTAGAATCGCACAGAGTTCTTCTTCTATCGTCAAATCTGGACTCACCTCTATTTCCTCTCTTGCCACGACATGCGATGGATCTGAACGATAAGCGTCTAAGCATGGATACATGAAACACATCATGTATCTCGACTCGAGTTCTCACGGCAACTCAAAGCGATAAGCTCTTTGGTCCCACTCGTCTCAACACCTTATACGGCCCAATAAACCTTGGACTTAACTTGCCTTTTCTCCCAAATCTTAACACTTTCTTCCATGGCGAGACCTTCAGAAAAACCTTGTCACCCACAGCAAACTCTATATCCCTCCGCTTGAGATCGGCATATGATTTCTGCCTATCCGAAGCTTCCTTCAGACGAGCCTGAATCATCTTAACCTTATCCTCAGTCTCTATAACCAACTCTGGTCCTAACATCTGACGCTCACCCAACTCTGTCCAGCATGTAGGTGTGCGACACCTCCTACCATACAACGCCTCATATGGTGCCATCTTAATGCTTGCTTGATAACTATTGTTGTATGCGAATTCAGCTAATGGCAAAAACTCTTCCCAGCTGCCTCTGAAATCCAAAACACAACCTCTCAACATATCCTCTAAAATCTGTATAACTCTTTCATTGCCCGTCGATTTTGTGGATGAAATCCGTCTTTGAAATCCAACCGCGTACCCAAAGCTTGATGTAACGCTCTCCAAAACCTCGGCGTAAATCTAGGATCTCATGCGAGATGATCGATCTTTGGTACACCGTGCAACCTCACTATTTCGCCACATACAACTTAGCTAACTAACGGCGAGTAATCCACCCCTACCAGGAATAAAATGAGTCGACTTAGTCAAGCGATCCACAATCACCCAAACCGAGTCCTTCTTACTTGGCGTGAGGGTAATCCATCGACAAAGTCCATAGTGATCCTTTCCCACTTCCATCGTGGAATCTTCACCTATTGAAGTAACCCAGACGGCAATCGATGTTCCGCCTTAACTCGCGACACATCGGACATTTACCCACAAACTCGATTACCTCCCGCTTGGACTGCCACCAAAAGCGCTCTCTTAAATCCCGATACATCTTGCTACCTCCGGGATGCATAGCGTATGGGCTGCTATGTCGCGGCCCGAAGAATCCTTTGCCTTAACTCAACATCCTTTGGAATACAAGCTCTTCCTTTAAAACACAATACTCCATCCCTGGACAAACTATAATCCTCTAAACCACCATTCAGAACTCAGTAACCTCGATCATTCAAACCATTATCCTCTAATCGTTTCTCCTTGATTCGCTCTAACCAAGTCGACTTGACTTGCAATTACGCCAAAAGACTCCCATCGTCATATAAGCTAAGGCGAGCAAACATCGATCTTAAGTGCGATACAACCTTACGGCTCAACGCGCGTCGCCACCACGTTAGCCTTGCCGGATGATACTCAATCGAAGCGATCGTAGTCCTTCAACAACTCAATCCATCTCTACGCCTTAAGTTCAAATCCTTCCGAGTCAAAAGATACTTAAGACTCTTGTGATCCGTGTAGACTATCGACTTCTCTCCATACAAATAGTGTCTCCATATCTTCAAAGCAAAAACCACTGCGGCTAATTCCAAGTCATGCGTTGGATAGTTAACTTCATGTGGTCTCAAGCTGTCGAGATGCATAAGCCACTACCTTCCCTTCTGCATCAAAGACACATCCCAAACCAGTATGTGATGCATCACGATGAAACAAGTGAATTCCTTGTCGCCTTAGGTTGAATCAAAATCGGAGCTTGATCAGAATCTTCTTCAACTTGTCGAAACTTTTCTTGCTGCTTCTCGGTCCACACAAATGGAACTCCTTTCCTCAATAACTTAGTCATAGGTCTTTGCTATCAAAGAAAATCCTCTACAAATCTTGGTAATACCCGCTGGACCTAGAAAACTCGAATCTCACCAGCGACTTAGGCGGCTTCCAATCCAACATCGCCTCAATCTTCCGAGGATCCACTCTAATCCTCTCGGTGATACTACGTGACCCAAGAAAGTCACCTCCCTAAGCCGAACTCGCACTTACTAAATTTGGCATAAAGTCTGCTTTTCCTCGGAATGCAACACTACTCGCAAATGCGCATCATGCTCCTCCTCGACTTTGAGTATACCAAAATATCGTCTATAAATACTACGACAAACCGATTCAAAAATCTCTTTGAAATACCCGATTCATCATGTCCATGAATGTTGCGGTGCGTTAGTCAACCCAAACGGCATTACGTAAATTCGTAGTGCCCATATCGAGTGCGAAATGCCGTCTTATGGATATCAGCCTCTTTCACCTTGGTGATGATATCGGACCTTAAATCAATCTTGAGAAACCGCCGCTTCTTAAGGTGATCAAACAAGTCATCTATCCTCGGCAAAGGATACTTGTTTTTGATCGTCGACTTATTCAATCGGCGATAGTCTATACACATCCGCATCGAACCATCCTTCTTCTTGACAAAAAGTACCTGGCGCTCCCCAAGGCGAAACACTTGGTCGGATAAAACCTCGATCCAACAACTCCCGAACCGAGCCTTCAATTCCACTAATTCCTTTGGCGCCATCCTATACGGAGCAATAGACACCGGCGCGATTCCGGGTAATGATCTATACCAAATTCAACTTCACGATCCGGAGGCAATCCGGAAGTTCTTCGGAAATACGTCAACATATTCTTTTTACCGTTCGGACATTCCCCACGATGAGACTCCTTAGCCTCCAACGCACACACATGAACCACAAATGCCTCACACTCTTCCCGACCAACTTCACACTTTCAAGCGCAGATACCACGTTGGATAGATAATCTCTTCTATTACCTATCATAACCATCTCTTTGCCCTCAGCTGTCTTCAAAACCATGCGCTTAGCAGCGCAATCCAAACTTGCTTGATACTTGACCAACCAGTCCATCCCAAGAATTAGATCGAACTCCTCAAACGGCAGTTCCATCAGATCAGCTACAAACACTACCCCTTGGAGTTCTAGGGGTACATCCCTATCTGACTTATTTACTTCTACAGAGTGACCTAGAGGGCTAAGTACTGTCATCTTCCTAGAAGTAGTCTCAGAGTCTAGATTCATAGTCTCTACTATGCTATTAGCAACATACGAATGTGTCGAACTCACATCTATCAAAGCAATATATGGTACACCAAAGATTAAGAATGTACCGGTTATAACGTCCGGTGCGTCACCCTCCTCTCGACGCCTCGCTGCATACACCAAACCAGGCTGTCTTGCCTCAGTGTTGCCTGTACCTCTCCGCCCCGATGCTCCGCGGCCTCGACCGAGAACCATTACCTTCTCTACTATTACCACGACTCTCTGCGGTGATGGTCCTCATTTCGAACCGAGCACGACCTTGACCTCGGTCGATTCTGGCTAGCTTACATGGACAATCCTCACACGATGATCCAATGAGCCACACTCAAAACATCCTTTCCTCCGGTCTAACATTCGCCCCAATGAGATTTCCCACATCGGTTACAGCTTGTCTTTGGTCACGATTAGCGAGAAACAGGCCTCCCAGATTGATTCGGCCCACTCTGGCTAACCCTCTTCTGAGAATTACCGGCTGACCCGGATGATCCAAAACCTCTCTTATGTTTATTCCTATCGTGTCTCTGCCTTACAGATTCCTTTATACCTTGGCTATCTTAGTCTTTTCAACTAGCGCAGCAAACTCTCACTCCTGATGTGGAGCAATCAGCAATCTCAGCTCGTCCCTCAATCCATCTTCGAACCGGACACATCGTTCGTGCTCGAAAGCCACGATACCTCCAAAGATACCCGCTTAATCTTAAAAATTCGCCTCATATTACGATCACGGACTTACTCCTGGACCAAACTCGAAATACCTTACGTTGTGCATCAATGTAACTAGACTCAACATATTTCTTCCGATCGATACGCCTTAAAATAATCCCAAGTGAGATCCTCCATTGCAAAGCACTATTACGCACCGTGAGCCACCACCGATATGACTCATCCCGAAGAAGCGACACTATCCCTTTGACTTGTCCTCGATATTCAAATCCAAGTCATCCATGATTCGCTCCGTCGCCTCTAACCAATACTCTACCGTCATCGAGCCACACCGAAACACCTCGAAATACCTCGGCTCCATTGGCTCGAAGTCGCTCGAGATCGGATTCAATTCCGCGCCTCCACCTATTCCGGCTACCCTCTCAAGAACTCGTAGCATCGCTCGAGACAACTGCGTCATCCCCGTTTGATCCACGATGCTCAACTCCAACCGTGGTGGTGGGGGTGGTGGTACCTCATTCTCGGATCCTTGACTGACCTCCTCACCGGCTCGCACACGACCATCCTACCCCGACCACGTCCACGAGTAATACGACCTCTACCTCGAGTACTCATGTCTAAAGTCTCGACTTATCTGATTTAAAAGTGTTATGCATTAGTCATTATTCCACTTTCTTTAAAACACAGTTTTATGAATAATTTTAATAAGAAGTTGTTTCGCGAGTACATTCAACCTATAGTTTGGGTCTCTAGAGTAGTTTCTACTACTAATCAGTCATGCCATCCTCATCATAATCGTATAATCAAAAGCAACAGTTTGAGATACTTACCCGGGCGGATCGGTGCCGGAGACTCGGTGCCATGCCTTTCCAACCATATAATTTTAAACAAAACATTTTAAGACCATACTTTAAATCATTTTGGGCCTCGGGCCCACATCCGAGCTTTTGAACTTGGCTCTGATACCAATTTGTAATACCCCTAAACTCGGTCAATACACCACGACTGAATTTGGCATGTCACGAAGGAAAACGTTTCGGAGAAAATTGAGTTAACGATTAAATTTTAGTGAAAAACTCTTTGTTGTTCCATGTTTGTAGAAATCCAGTATAATAAGTTAAAAACTGATAATTTACTTTGAAATTCCGTAAATAAGTCTTTAATACTTAGTTGCAGATCCATAGATTAGAAAAACCTTTTATAATTTTAAAAGAAACCCAAGCGATTATTTTGAAAACCGTTTCTAATTGAAACTTGGAAACTTAAGTTTTGGAAAAATAGTATGAATTATCTAAAACACTTAAATTGTTAAAAATTTATCAAATGATTTATATTAACCGATGGTAACGTTTTGAAAACCATTGCATTTTGTAGTTTAGAAAACTTTGTGCTCAAATTATTATATCAACCATGTATTTTATAAGCCATGTTAAAATCAAATCCAAAGCATATAAATAATCCATAAAATAAATAACATAATTAAAGAGGCCTTATTACAATTTCAAATAGAGATGAAAAACCAAACTTAAATAAAATATAATACCCAAACCAAAATCCGTGTAAATCAAATTTTTATTGCATGGCCTCCTCGAGTCTATCAGGCTCCTCATCCGCGGTTCACGAATCACTGAAAAGATAAGGGAGAAGGTGAGTCACCAAGACTCAGTGCATAATCCTTCCCCGGTTGATGCAACATACTTACACAATTATAACCAAGCAATATATATAATGCACCCCAAACCTAGCCATCCATAACGCCCTTTTCTACCCGTGTGGTACCAAACCTTTGGTGGTGCCAAACCACCGTGACCCAAAGTCACGATATCCAATAATGTGGTGCCAAACCACTTTGGTGACCCAAAGTCACGAATAATAAAGTTGTGGGGCCAACCCACGTGTGATACCAAATCACCTTTGGCGTCAATCCCATAATATCAAATGTGGGGCCAACCCATCGTGGTACTAAGCCACTTTGGGACGAGACGCTATGAGGTGCCAAACCTCTGGTGTCCCAAAGACACGAAATAATACGTGGTACCAAACCACTTTGGAGGTGCCAAACCTCTGGTGTCCCAAAGACATGGATATCAAATCCTTCCCCCTCCTCTCATATCACCCAAACCAATGTATTACGAGTGTAAATCATGCCATCATACTTTGATATGAACATATAACGAATATATATCGTAGATCATGATATTAAACAACATATAACAACATCATATCGAAATGGACTTACCCGAATCTTTGCTCATACCCATCAAGGTATCATATCAAGATCTCACAGTTTTTGGCTTTAATAACATGATTAGTTTATTAATAAATATATATTACCGAATTATAAAGTGTGTAAGATACACACCTGTCACTAATGAAAGTTCTAAATCCCGAAGACCCGATCTACCGCACTAGATCTCCTTGTCCAACTTTGATTGCTAAAGAAATAGGGCTTAGATCGATTGCTTCCAAAGTCCCGAAGAATCTAGAAGAAAATCGGTTCCCATTAATAGTTAGAATCTTGCTAACAAATGCCCAAAAATTCGGCCTTTGCCCTCATGAAAAACAACAGAGAAGAAAAAAATAAGGAGATTCGGCCAAGACACTTACCTATCTTCAACACCGATTAGAAAAGAACCTAAAGAGAATCTACCCTTGTTGATATTCGGCCAAGACAAATCAAAAAGGGAATGAGAATTTTCGGCTATGGTTTTGAAAGAAGAAAACAAATGATATGTGGCTAAAAAGAAATGAAGTAGGAGAGTGGCAAAGAAAAATAAAGAGGAGAGAGAGAATTCGGCTTTAGCAAACAATGGAAGAAAACCAAGAGAGATGGGGAAGAAGAAGAAGAAGGTTCGGCCAAGAAGAAAGTAAAAGAAGGATTGATCAAAGAGGCTAAATGGTTTCGGTTATGAAAGGAACTGAACAAAGAAAAATTTTTTGATAAAGGTGCACATTCGGTCAAGTAAGAAAAGGATGAAAGAAAAATGCCTTCAAAAGAAATAATATTTCGGTACCAAAAAGAAAGAAAAGCTTGAGAGGAAAAGAAGAAAAAGGGATACCAATATGGTCAAAGATGATAGCCAAAACAAAACAACATTTTCACCTAATGCACAAGACAAATTCGGCTAAGGAGAAAAATTTTGGAGAAAAGAGAAAAAGATGCACAAAATGCCAAGAATTTGGCCAACTATCTTCCCCCTAATCCCATACAATATTCGGCCCCCCCTAGCCATCTATGCGTCCACATTCATGGTCAAAATGACCATAAAAATATTTCAAAACATCTCCCATACATCAAGCCTTATGTCCCCTTATCCTTCCATAACATCTTGATTCCATACCTTAACTAATAACTTGCCTTATTCCTTAGTCTTCTATCCATAAAAGACAATAGTCCAACCTTACCTTAATTAGAGTTTGACCAACACATGCCATATAAATGCAAAAATGAAAGTCACCTAAAGTCCATCCATGGGATTCGAACCACTCCCCTCAAGCAACCATTCATGCGCCATAACCACCTTGCCACTAACTCCTCATATGCTAAAATTTAACACTTAAATTAACTTAAGTGTCAGGTTCACCTATTCCTCTTCACTATATTTTCAATACTAAAAATCATTCTAGCTTAGCTAATAATTCCAAGCCTTCATAAAACTATACTAAGCACATAATAATAATCATACTTGAGCTAACACAAGTAACAAGATGATACTCAAATTTTTAGGATATTACACCTTTAGTCTATACTCAACCGATTTTTCCCCCATCTCCTGTGTTTGATTTTCGGCCAACACTAGCCTTCCTGATAGATCCTCATCCTATCCCTTATCCCTATCAAAACACCCATCCAAAAGAGGCTTAACTATCTCCAACTCTTCCCTCATTTATCAGCTGTAATTATCCACATATTAAAACAATAAAATCCCCTAAATAATAGCCTTGTTGCCATCCAACCTACTCCTCCTTATAAGTGTCAAATTTGGCCCAAAAACATGGGCTCCAAACGACCACAAATTGGGCCTCTCCCTGCCTATTGGCGTAACTCCCTTCCCTCTTAGTGGCGCCATTTTGCCACTGGGCTACAAGCCCATTTTGCCATTTAAGCTACCAAAACTTTATTTTAAGCCCTAGAGTATCTAAAGCAGAATATTTAATCAAGGCCTCGCCCAAGCTTTGAGCCCAATTTGCACCTCTAATTCTCAAATTAACACATTAAACGCATCCACACCCTAAACACATAGGCCCAAAAATTCAGGATGTTACATAGATTAAGCTACAACGATATCAAAAACATAAAAATCACTAAAACCAGACTTAAAACACATACCATGCAAGAGTATTAAACTTTGGTCGAACCTCCCTCATGAAACCATGGTATTTTTGGTGTGAAAATAAGAAAAGGAAGAAGATGACACTATTTGTTTCTATTCTTTTAAACTTTTATTATATTTATTAACTTAATACTTTTAAATTAAACACATAAAACACATATTTCAACCTATTAACAGACCACTAGGATTAATTAGGGTCAATTTACCATATAAGGCCTTCCAAACATGATTTTTTAGTCATTAAGCAATAATAAACTCATAGCAATTAACTTTGGCACCTTTTATAATTTAGTCCTTTTTACTTAATTAACTATCTAAACGTTAAAATTTCCGAACCAAATTTCAATACACCTATATAATCGCTTCGTAAATATTTAATAAAAATATTTATAGGCTCGGTTTCTAAAAACAAGGTCTCAATACTTCATTTCCCAAAACCACTTGACTTTAGGGACAAACCACTTGTACTAAATTATTCGTTCAATTTGCAAAAAATTATTAAACCAAAATTCAATATAATATTATAATTTACTCGTAAATATTTTTATAATATTTACAGACTCACTTGTCAAATTTGTAGTCCCAAAACCATAGTTTTCGACACCACTGAAAAAAGAGTTGTTACACAAAACCCCATACAAATTGTGGCATGACAAGAAGCTGAATCTTAATAACTTTATGATGTGGGGACGCCCATCTATGTATCGAATAAACATGCGAGGAAGTTGGACTCACAGACAAAATTGTGCATGTTTGTAGGATATCCAAAGGAAACAAATTGTGGTTTGTTTTATTAGCCAAAAGAGCAAACTGTTATAATCTCAACTCATGCTGCTTTTCTTGAAGAAAGTTACATGAATGACTTCAAACCTTGGACTAAAGAGGTACTCGAGGAGCTTTCGGGAAATATACAAAACCCTAAGGAAACAGTTCCAAAACCAACTCCTAATAGTAGACCTACAAATGATCAGCAACATAGGGAGCCTCATCTAGTGGGAGGATCTCTCGTAGGCCTAAGTTCTTCCAATCTGGCAGAAGTGTTTTTAACATTGAGTTGGCCGAACAGGAAGATGATGACCCACTCACATATAACAAGCGATGCAGAGTGCTGATTCCAAGCTCTAGGAAATAGTTATGAAAGCTAAGATGGACTCTATGTATTCCAACTCAGTGTGGAAACTTGTAGACTTACCGAAAGAGATAAAACCCATAGGGCGTAAGTGGATCTATAAGAGGAAAAGAAATGTGGATGGAAAACTGAAAAATTATAAGGCCAGACTTGTAGCAAAAGGTTATACTTAGAAAGAAATCGATTACGAAGAAACCTTATCTCTAGTTTTCAAGCTCAAGTCAATCTACATATTACTATCCATTGTGGCAGATCTCAATTACGAGATCTAGCAAATGGATGTCAAGACAACATTTTTTAACGGCTATCATGAAGAGAGCATCTACACGATGCAACCCGCCGGATATAGCTAAAGGAAATGAGCATAAAGTGTGCAAACTCCTTAGATCCATATATGGGCTTAAGCAAGCGTCCCACTCATGGAACCAAAGATTCAATCAAGTGATAAAGACTTCTAGATTTGAGCAAAATCTAGATGAACCTTATGTTTATAAACATTTAGGGGATGGAAAGATGGTCTTTCTCATTCTATATGTCGATGATATTCTACTCATTGGGAATGATGTAGGGACATTGTCATCAGTTAAATTGTGGTTAACCCAATAGTTTAGCATGAAGGAATTGGGAGAAGCTAATTTTGTTTTAGGGATTTGAATCCTAAGGGATCAAAAGAACAAAGTGATAGCACTTTCTCAAGCTTCATACATAAACAAGATATTCAAGCGTTATGCAATAACCAATTTGAAGAAAGGAAATCAACCTTTTGTATTGGGATTTCATCTCTTTAGAGGTCTGTGCTAAGAAAATGGAAGAAAGAGAGAACATGGGAAAAGTTCATTATGCTTCGGCAGTAGGAAGTCTTATGTATGCTATGCTATGCACACACACAAATATTTGTTTTGCAGTGGGGTTGGTAAGTCGATATCAGGTGAATTTAGGACTAAGGCACTGGCAAGCAGTTAAGCATATACTCAGGTATTTACGGATAACAAGGGATTATATGCTTGTGTACTCTGGAGGAGACCTTACTCCTATCGAATATACTAATTCCGACTCCCATACGTGTTGGGATTCGAGGAAATCAACATCAGGTTGTGTTTTTATCCTAGGACACAGGTCCATTGTGTGAAGAAGTGTAAAGCAGATTTGTACTGTCGACTCCACTATGGAGACCGAATATGTGGCTGCTTCTGAGGCTACCAAAAAAGCAATATGGCTTCAAAAGTTCCTCATGGATCTTGAAGTCATTCCTGATATGGTAAAAGCTATCACATTGTATTGTGACAACAGTGCGACAATTGCTAATACCAAGAAGACAAAAAACCATAAGAGAATGAAACATATTGATCGAAAGTATCATATCATAATGGAGGCAGTTGTAGATGAAATCGTGGATGTAATCAAGGTAGCATCTGAGGACAACCTTGTAGACCCATTTACCAAAACTCTACTAGCTAAGAGCTTTGATAAACACGTAGAGAGCATGGGAATGCAGAATATAGCTCATCTACTTCACTAGGGCAAGTAGGAGACTGTTGGATCTATTGCCCTGAGTGTAGTATATTCGTTTGTAAACTTGTAATTTTTTTGAACAAATTGATTAATAAAACAATTCGTTGATTACATTAATATACTTTTTATAATTGTCCTCACATGTTTTTTGCATGCAAAGAAAAATAGACGCAAATGTTGCACATTGGTTGTCTAAATTTTTAACTAATAGTAAGCGGTATTATGTGGTCAGATCGTAGTATGGAAAGACAATTAGTAAACGAACCTAAATATGTCCTTAGTCTAATCGAAAATGAGCAAACCGATTAAAAGACTAATATGTCATCCATCAAGTCCAATTGAGGAGATGCCTTGTCTTGGGCATCGGAGCAAATGACTCCTAGAAGATAGAGACATAGATATGACTAACTGGACTGACATACATTAGACAAGACCCAAGAAAGATAGATTTTGAATCTGCTTATGGATTTATTCACTTGTGACGTTCATAGTGTAGCATACCTAAATCCTGAGCGGATGGCGGACTGTGTATGTGTGTCTCGCATACTTTGATGTAAGTAAAGCCTGAGTTCAAATAGATAAGGAACCGAAAGTTGGTGCATTGGTTGTACGACTTCTGTAACACCCCTAACCCATATCTGTCGTCGGATTAGGGTTACGGGGCATTACTTTTTAAATCACAACTTTTATTCAATCACTTAAATCATAAATAAACATACTTATATAATAATACAAATAAATTAAAACGATCACATATGCATATAAATGTATATTACATTTAATTTCATAAAACATACTTACCATACTAAACCTAAGTCATATGCGGCACAATCATCAAAGAACATAAGCCGAACATGCTATGTACATTTTATTCATACCACACAACAATGCAATTACCATAGGCCTCATTTACCGTATCTTTATTTATTTACTAAGTACTCAAACAACTAAACCAATCATATCTATCAAAGATAATTTAAAACATACTTCATTCAATTGACTAACTATTATAAGTTTGTTCACATATATACTCCAAATGGGTCATTGCAACGATTGACGAAAGGTTCTATTCATTTAGTAATTAAAGCCACCTTAACCGAGTATACACATGCTCATAATTAGTTCTTAAACTAGATAACAATCATGGCATTTAAATAATCATATATGAAATCACATGTACATTGCTCATACCGAATTTAAATAGATCCAAACACTCAATCGAGCCAGTGTACACCTTAATTCGTTTGCATGCGCATAATTGAACCAAAAATAATTATATGACTTATTCATTATTTTGCATTCGCCAACCGTTCCTAATTTGCAAGTCATTCAAGCATATTATATGTGCACACATTGCCTTTACAATTGCATCAAAATAATCAATACAAAATAATATATATATATATTCATTTTTATCCCTTTACTAAGTGAATTTTATAACCATACTCAAAGACAAGTCATACCAATCATCAAGATTATCAAAAATGAGCTAATCATAAGCTATTCACATCATTTTCCAATCAAGCCATATAATCAAAATATTATACTCACATGCCATATAACATAGTTACTAAAATGAACTTATAATATGACCGAATAGGTATATACCACACTAACATCATGATCAAGCCATTTTCACATGGCTTATATACATCAAAAAAATGCCGTTCGAACATTAAGCTAGCCTATACATGCCTTAAGTTCAAAAATTCAACTTTTTAGGTACCAAAATAAGTCGATAGCGTAGATGACTTCGATGACGATCCCCTGAGCTCGTAGCTTGACCAAAATCTATAAAACAGAGTAGAAACATATCACACAAAGTAAGCTAACTAGCTTAGTAAGTCTTAAGCAAAAGTATTAAATCAAATAATCATTCAAGCATTTTCAACTCCAAAATTAATATCATAAAATTTCAAAACTTAGTACTTATATGATCTATTTATGTCGAATGCTAATACCCTTTTCTTTAACAACATCAAAATAGCCTTATTTCGCCCTAAATGTGCAAACTCACCGAATACACATAAATTTAATATGTATCCACATATAATCAAATCAAGTAAATACAATATACATATTGACCACATATAATCGATTATACACATATGTACATATATCCATTTATCCCCACATTTTGCATTTACACATATGGCCGAATCTCAAAAACATAACCAAAATCGAATTTCAATATATTACACTCATTATTTGTAAAGCCGAATGCACACATTAAAATCTTACAATATACCTCAACTATATCACATATTACTAGCATTGAATAGTAATATATCATCTTACCTTATTCCTTGCAACTATGAGGCTTATACGTACCTAAACATTCAGCTTATTTGCTGTAATTAAATTCCACATTGATAATAATCCACGAACCCTCTATTTATAATAAATCACCGGCATTAAGCCTGCTAGGCAACAAAGCCCGAAACACACACCTAAGACTAAGCACCGCTAGACCCGAGGTCTAAAATTTAGTCACCAGGCATTTAGCCCGCTAGGCAATAAGCTCGATACACTTCACCAGCACAAGGCCTGCTAGGCTCGAAGCCCGAATATCGATATTATTAAACCATCTCATACACATTACATATTACCAAAATCACATATATCACACATAATTCCTATCACTTTAACATATCAACTCAATTAAATTTAACTACATTTCATTACTAAATCACTTACCACATTCGGCTTTGGCCAAATTCACATTTATAAAATTCATAATTCAGCAAGTAATCAAGGTTATAACCGATATTAACGGGATTAAATTGCTTATAGACTTACCTCGGATATCGTCGGACGGTAAAAACCAGTTATTCGATAATTTTTGCTTTTCCCCGATCCAAGTCCGTTTTTCTTTGTTCTTGATCTAAATATATTCAAATTAAGCTCATTCAAATACATTTCATTTCAATTTAATCCAAAAACACCTAAATGGGCAAATTACCATTTTGCCCCTAATATTTCACACTTTTACAATTTAGCCCTATTTGCACAAAACACAAAATATGCAAAATCTCCCAACAACATAGCTAGGCCGAATCTTCCATATAATCATATAAGTCCATACATTTCATTTATTTTGCAATCTAGCCCCTCAAAAATTTATTTTCACAATTTAGCCCTAATTTTCTAAATTCATCAAAAATTCAAGAACAAAATGTGTTCATCCTACACCTATCTTTCATTTAACACCAATAATCATCAAAAAGCTTGAAATATCATCAATGGAGTATCACACAAACATCATCAATTCACAAAATTAGAACATGGGTTTTGAAGCTCTCAAAGCAACGATTACAAAAACGTAGAAATTATCGAAAACCGATCAAAAACTAACCTTTAATTAGACCAAGACCATGGCCGAACCATTGTTTATGTTTTTTTTTATTTATTTTTTTCTTCTTTAGTTTCGATGAAGAAGAATGAAATAATTAGTGGAGAAACACATGTCTTTTATTATTATATTATTAACATATTATATAACATTTTAACTTATATTTATATAATATATAAAAACATATTAACATGAAATTATAACCTTATGCCGCCCACTCACATGCAAAAAGGTAAATTTACAACTTAAATACACTTACAAAAGAAGACAAATCAATTTAGCCACTTAATTAAATAAACGGCTACTTTTACCATTTACGCGATTTAGTCCTTGTTGTCTAGTTAAGCACACAAACAATCAAATTTTTATACGAAACTTTCACAAATGCTAATTCACACATAATTAATCACAGAAAATAATATTTAAATATTTTTTGGACTCGGATTTGTGGTCCCGAAACCACCGTTCCGATTAGGGTCAAATTCGGACTGTTACAACTCTCCCCCCTTAGGGATTTTTGTCCCCGAAAATCTTACCGTTAAACAGAGTCGGATATTTTTGTCTCATTAAATCCTCAGGCTCCCACATAGCCTCTTCCATTCCATGACGATTCCATAATACTTTTACTAATGGAATTTTCTTGTTTCTCAACTCTTTCACTTCACGAGTTAAGATACGGATCGATTCCTCCTCGTACGTCATATCAGATCGGATTTCAATCTCAGACGGAGCAATCACATGTGAAGGATCAGATCTATATCTACGAAGCATCGAAACATGAAATACATTGTGTATCTTTTCTAGTTCAGCAGGCAACCTTAATCTATAAGCAACAGGCCCGACACGTTCGATGATCTCATATGGTCCGATGAACCTCGGACTTAATTTGGCCTTACGTCCAAATCGAAGCACTTTCTTCCACGGAGAAACTTTCAAAAATACCCGATCTCCGACCTGAAACTCAATGTCTTTACGTTTTAAATCCGCGTATGACTTTTGGCGATCTGATGCAACTTTCAAACTATCACGGATCACTGCCACTTTCTGTTCAGTCTCTTTAATCAAGTCAACCCCGTGTATCTTGTTTTCACCGAGCTCGATCCAGTACAATGGTGTACGACATTTACGACCGTACAAAGCTTCGTAGGGTGCCATTTTGATACTAGATTGAAAACTGTTATTATAAGCAAATTCAATCAAAGGTAAGTATCGTTCCCACTCACCTTCAAACTCGATGATGCAACATCTCAACATATCCTCAAGTATCTGAATGATTCGTTCGGATTGACCATCTGTCTGCGGATGGAAAGCTGTGCTAAAATGTATTTTAGTACCTAAAGCATCTTGCAATTTCTTCCAAAACCGCGACGTAAATCTCGGGTCTCTGTCCGAAATAATGGAAATCGACACACCATGTAATCTCACAATTTGAGATACATACAACTCAGCAAGCTTATCGAGCGAATAGTCCGTACGAACTGGAACAAAGTGAGCTGATTTGGTTAGTCTATCCACTATAACCCAAATTGCATCTTTCTTGCTCGGTGTTGTAGGCAAACCGGATACAAAATCCATAGCAATTCTGTCCCATTTCCATTCAGGTATCATGATCGGTTGAAGTAATCCAGAAGGCACCTGATGTTCGGCCTTTACCTGCTGACAAACTAAGCACTTCGAGACAAATTCAGATATGTCCCGTTTCATACCAGGCCACCAATAGAACTGTTTCAAATCATTATACATTTTCGTGCTACCCGGATGTACAGACAATCGGCTACTGTGAGCTTCATTCAATATCATCTGAATCAAATCTAAATTTCTCGGAACACACAGTCGGTCTTTGAACTTCAAACAATCATTCTCATCTATTCGAAACTCTGACTCAACACTATTCTCACACTGAACTCGTCTTGCTAACAAATCTTTGTCAACTTTCTGGGCGTCAATAATTTGTTGAATAAATAACGGTCTTGCTTTTAATTCAGCTACTATCAAACCATCATCAGACGTAGCCATATGCGCGTTCAACGCACGAAGAGCAAATAATGATTTTCGACTTAGAGCATCCGCAACAACATTGGCTTTCCCCGGATGGTAGTCAATCACTAATTCGTAATCTTTCAACAGCTCTAACCATCTGCGTTGTCTCAGGTTCAGATCTTTCTGAGTCATCAAATACTTCAAACTTTTGTGATCTGAATAGACATGACATTTCTCCTCGAACAGATAATGACGCCAAATCTTTAATGCGAACACAATGGCTACTAGCTCTAAATCATGTGTCGGGTAATTTCTTTCGTGTGGCTTCAATTGTCTCGAAGCATAAGCTATGACTTTGCCTTCCTGCATCAAAACGCAACCCAAACCATTCAAAGATGCGTCACTATAAACAACAAATTCTTTACCCGATTCAGGTTGGACTAACACTGGAGCTTCGGTCAAAAGAGCTTTCAACTGATCGAAACTTTTTTGACACTTTTCTGACCATTCAAACTTAACATCTTTCTATAATAGCTTTGTCAACGGGGTAGCTATCATAGAAAAACCCTTCACAAAACGTCTGTAGTAACCAGCAAGTCCCAGAAAGCTTCAAATTTTGGAAACATTTTTCGGTGGTTTCCAATCGAGTATAGCCGATATTTTATTCGGATCAACCCGAATACCTAATCTTTGAAACAACGTGACCTTAAAACTGACTTCACTCAGCCAAAACTCGCATTTACTAAAATTTTCATACAACTGTTTATCTCACAAAGTTTGTAGCACAAGCCTCAGATGCTCAGCATGCTCGGTTTCATTTCTGGAGTAGATCAGAATATCATCTATAAACACTACCACAAACCGATCCAAACATCGATGAAAATCGATTCATGAGATCCATAAAAATAGCGGTGCATTAGTGAGTCCGAAAGGCATAACCAAAAACTCGAGTGTGTCGTACTCTGCCCGGAAAGCGATCTTTGGCACATCCGAATCTCGACTCGCGGTGATAATAACCCGACCTCAAATCTATCTTTGAGAACACCAAGCCCCCTTTCAAGTGATCAAACAAGTCGTCAATTCGAGGCAACGGATATTTATTTTTATGGTTACCTTATTTAGTATGTCGATAATCAATGCACATTCGCATAGTCCCGTATTTCTTTTTCACAAATAGAATCGTGCTCCCCAAGGAGAAAAACTCTACGTGCAAAGCCCCCCTATCTGTTAACTCTAGCAACTGTGCTTTCAACTCTTTTAATTCAGTAGGTGCCATCCGATCACGGAGCTATTGAAATCGAAGTCGCCCCCTGTACTAATTCAATGCCAAACTCTATTTCTCGAACCGGTGGTAAACCCGGTAATTCTTCTTGAAACACATCGGGTATTCGCACACAATCGCTGATGGATTCAATCGCTTCTCGGTCACTTTACTATCCAAAGACATAAGCCAAGTAAGCTTCATACCCTTTTCTCATATACTACGAGCTAACATCGAAGATATAACCGCCGATAACCCATTCGGATCATTAGATTCAATCCGAATAATTTCACCATTCGACATCTCAAATCAAGGGTCTTTCTTTTGCAATTAACAACAAAGATCGTGCAAAGTTAACCGATCCATTCCCGAATTATATCGAATTCATCGAAAGGCAACAATATCAAATAATTTGGAAAACATGAATCCCGAATCATTAACGGGCAACTTTTACACACTTTGTTAACCAGAACACACTAGCCCAGGGGGTTGGATACTCGAATTACAAACTCAATAGACTCAACAGGCAGAGTCTTACTGGATACTAATGTTTCACAAACATAAGAATGAGTTGAACCAGGATCAATCAACGCAATAACTCTAGTATCATAAAGAGTGAAAGTACCGGTAATGACATCTAGGGAAGAAGCATCCTCACGAGTGCGTATAGCATATGCTCTAGCAGGTGCACGAGCCTCTGATCGAACCGCTGTATCTTTTGTTCCCCTCTGGCTGCCACCTACATTACCCGAATGTCTGGGTGGTATGCCTCGTGCTGACACGTTGCTCTGTCTCACATTCTGAACAGTGTTTTGCTCGGCTAACATCGGGCACTCTCTAATAAAGTGATTCATCGATCCACACTTAAAACAGGATTGATCATGAAATCTACAACTCCCAGAATGCCATTTTCCACAATGTTTACACTCAACCCGGTTCTGCTGAACATTACCAACACTAGCCATTGAAGTGGCTCGAGAACCCGCAGGTGGTCGGTCTCGGTCCCGTCTAGGAAAGTCTGAAGTGGCTTTGTGTTGACTGGATTCATCTCTAAATTTCTTTGGTGCTGAATGAAAAGTCTTACTCGATGATCTTTTTCGAACATCTCTAGCTTCAAACTCAGCTTTTCTTTTCTCTTTTTCAAGCTCTTCAGCTTTACAAGCTCGTTCAACAAGTACCACGAACTCTTTAATCTCCAGTATGCCGACCAGTAGCTTAATGTCATCATTCAAACCGTCTTCAAATCTTTTACACATAATAGCCTCGGTTGAAACACATTCACGAGCATATCGGCTCAATCTCACAAATTTTCATTCGTATTCAGTCACGGTCATACGACCCTGTTTCAATTCTAGAAATTCTTTATGCTTTTGATCGATGAATCTCTGACTGATATACTTTTTACGAAATTCAGTCTGAAAGAATTCCCAAGTTACTTTCTCCTTCGGAACCACCGATACTAGTGTATTCCACCAGTGATATGCGGTGTCCCTCAATAGTGATATTGCACATTTTAAACATTCCTCCGGAGTACATGATAACTCATTGAACACTTGGATAGTATTTTCAAGCCACAGCTCAGCTCGTTCTGCATCATCATCGTCATTAGCCTTAAACTCTTTGACCCCGTGTTTCCTGATTTTATCTACAGGAGGCCTGCCAAATCTCATTGGATCTACTATCGGAGGTACCATAGGTATCAGAGATGGATTATTCGGGGGTGGAGGTTGTTGCACAGCCGGATTAGTCTGGATATATTGAGTAAACCATTCGTTCATCATCTGGTAGAAGGCTTGCTTAGCCTCCCCCTCATGGCTACTCGAAATAGGTCGAGAGTCTACCGACACTGACCCATGTGCGGGATCAGGCGCTACGCTCTCAACATCATCAGCTACTGCTCTATCGAGATCCATTTACTATATAAAAACACAATTCAAATATCAGAAGTCATCACACTATCGTATTATAAGTTAAGGCATGTATAGCTAGACTCACATGCACTACGGTAGTCCTAGAATCGACTAAACCGTAAGTTCTGATACTAATCAAATGTAACACCCCTAACCCGTATCCGTCGCCGGATTAGGGTTACGGGGCATTACTTTTTAAATCACAACTTTTATTCAATCACTTAAATCATAAATAAACATACTTATATAATAATACAAATAAATTAAAACGATCACATATGCATATAAATGTATATTACATTTAATTTCATAAAACATACTTACCATACTAAACCTAAGTCATATATGCACAATCATCAAAGAACATAAGTTTAACATGCTATGTACATTTTATTCATACCACACAACAATGCAATTACCATAGGCCTCATTTACCGTATCTTTATTCATTTACTAAGTACTCAAACAACTAAACCAATCATATCTATCAAAGATAATTTAAAACATACTTCATTCAATTGACTAACTATTATAAGTTTGTTCACATATATACTCCAAATGGGCCATTGCAACGATTGACGAAAGGTTCTATTCATTTAGTAATTAAAGCCACCTTAACCGAGTATACACATGCTCATAATTAGTTCTTAAACTAGATAACAATCATGGCATTTAAATAATCATATATGAAATCACATGTACATTGCTCATACCGAATTTAAATAGATCCAAACACTCAATCGATCCAATGTACACCTTAATTCGTTTGTATGCGCATAATTGAACCAAAAATAATTATATGACTTATTCATTATTTTGCATTCGCCAACCGTTCCTAATTTGCAAGTCATTCAAGCATATTATATGTGCACACATTGCCTTTACAATTGCATCAAAACAATCAATACAAAATCAAATATATATATATATTCATTTTTATCCCTTTACTAAGAGAATTTTATAACCATACTCAAAGACAAGTCATACCAAGCATCAAGATTATCAAAAATGAGCTAATCATAAGCTATTCACATCATTTTCCAATCAAGCCATATAATCAAAATATTATACTCACATGCCATATAACATAGTTACTAAAATGAACTTATAATATGACCGAATATGTATATACCACACTAACATCATGATCAAGCCATTTTCACATGGCTTATATACATTAACAAAATGTCGTTCGAACATTAAGCTAGCCTATACATGCCTTAAGTTCAAAAATTCAACTTTTTAGGTACCAAAATAAGTCGATAGCGTAGATGACTTCGATGACGATCCCCTGAGCTCGTAGCTTGACCAAAATCTATAAAACAGAGTAGAAACATATCACACAAAGTAAGCTAACTAGCTTAGTAAGTCTTAAGCAAAAGTATTAAATCAAATAATCATTCAAGCATTTTCAACTCCAAAATTAATATCATAAAATTTCAAAACTTAGTACTTATATGATCTATTTATGTCGAATGCTAATACCCTTTTCTTTAACAACATCAAAATAGCCTTATTTCACCCTAATGTGCAAACTCACCGAATACACATAAATTTAATATGTATCCACATATAACCAAATCAAGTAAATACAATATACATATTGACCACATATAATCGATTATACACATATGTACATATATCCATTTATCCCCACATTTTGCATTTACACATATGGCCGAATCTCAAAAACATAACCAAAATCGAATTTCAATATATTACACTCATTATTTGTAAATCCGAATGCACACATTAAAATCTTACAATATACCTCAACTATATCACATATTACTAGCATTGAATAGTAATATATCATCTTACCTTATTCCTTGCAACTATGAGGCTTATACGTACCTAAACATTCAGCTTATTTGCTGTAATTAAATTCCACATTGATAATAATCCACGAACCCTCTATTTATAATAAATCACCGGCATTAAGCCTGCTAGGCAACAAAGCCCGAAACACACACCAGCACTAAGCCTGCTAGACCCGAGGTCTGAAATTTAGTCACCAGCATTTAGCCTGCTAGGCAATAAGCCTGATACACTTCACCGGCACAAGGCCTGCTAGGCTCCAAGCCCGAATATCGATATTATTAAACCATCTCATACACATTACATATTACCAAAATCACATATATCACACATAATTCCTATCACTTTAACATATCAACTCAATTAAATTTAACTACATTTCATTACTAAATCACTTACCACATCCGGCTTTGACCAAATTCACATTTATAAAATTCATAATTCAGCATGTAATCAAGGTTATAACCGATATTAACGGTATTAAATTGCTTATAGACTTACCTCGGATATCGTCGGAAGGCAAAAACCGGCTATTCGATAATTTTCGTTTTTCCCCGATCCAAGTCCGTTTTTCTTTGTTCTTGATCTAAATATATTCAAATTAAGCTCATTCAAATACATTTCATTTCAATTTAATCCAAAAACACCTAAATGGGCAAATTACTATTTTGCCCCTAATATTTCACACTTTTACAATTTAGCCCTATTTGCACAAAACACAAAATATGCAAAATCTCCCAACAACATAGCTAGGCCGAATCTTCCATATAATCATATAAGTCCATAAATTTCATTTATTTTTCAATCTAGCCCCTCAAAAATTTATTTTCACAATTTAGCCCTAATTTTCTAAATTCATCAAAAATTCAAGAACAAAATGTGTTCATCCTACACCTATCTTTCATTTAACACCAATAATCATCAAAAAGCTTGAAATATCATCAATGGAATATCACACAAACATCATCAATTCACAAAATTAGTACATGGGTTTTGAAGCTCTCAAAGCAACGATTACAAAAACGTAGAAATTATCGAAAACCGATCAAAAACTAACCTTTAATTAGACCAAGACCATGGCCGAACCATTTTTTATGTTTTTTTCTTTCTTTTTTTCTTCTTTAGTTTCGATGAAGAAGAATGAAATAATTAGTGGAGAAACACATGTCTTTTATTATAATATTATTAACATATTATATAACATTTTAACTTATATTTATATAATATATAAAAACATATTAACATGAAATTATAACCTTATGCCGCCCACTCACATGCAAAAAGGTAAATTTACAACTTAAATACACTTATAAAAGAAGACAAATCAATACGAAACTTTCACACATGCTAATTCGCACATAATTAATCACAGAAAATAATATTTAAATATTTTTCGGACTCGGATTCGTGGTCCCGAAACCACCGTTCTGATTAGGGTCAAATTCGGACTGTTACAACTTCTGTAGTATGTAGCATCATTCACAATAGTGGAGTTCATATCCCAAAACATGGGTAAATGATATCCTCTCATTGGCATTACATGGTTGATGAAAAGTAAACGTGGCCACGGGTCATCCGTCTTTGTGATGGATGATTTGATCACTATTTGATAGTGATTGACTTTTCATGAAGGAATATGTAATGGTTGCCATAAGATAAAATAGGATCATATTGGGAGAACAGATATTATCCTAAAAAGATCAAGGATATCCTATAAGGGTAACACACTTATGACAAGGTCATTGGACGAGCATTGAGTAGTTGCTTTTGTAATAGTATGTCATTGGGGAGAGCTCAAACACGATACTATAATGGAATAACTTCATGACTAAATGAGTTTATAATTAATAGGTTAAAAATTGGAACTCAATTATAAATCATTTGAGCCTCAACTACATATGTCCAATTGGTCCTTCGGCTAGCTCGTTGAAACTAGAAATGAATTGCATGTTTGAATAAAAATGAACATAATGAATAGGAAAAGAGAAATGGGAATCATTCAGGAATGATTGTGGTTTTCTCCAAAATGGAGAAATGGAATCATTTGGAAATGAATGCAAGTTTCCATAAATGAAAATAGAAATGAAAATGGAAATGATCCATTTACAGTCCTATATGGATTACTTAAAAATGATCCGAAGAATGAATTTATGTTTTTGAACTGTTTTGAAGCTCGAAAGTGAAAATAAACCATTCGATCATGGTGAACATGTTGAGTTTTGAAATATTGAACATATTTTCTCGAAATTTTACCATGGGCAAAATCTTCAAAATTTTACTAGGGGTAAAATTGTCAAAATTTTACTAGGGGTAAAATAGGGATGAAAAAATTGTTTTATATATAAATATTAAAGTTTATTTTGGAAAATAGAAAAACTAAATCGAGTTGGATCACATTACAAAGCACTAGGTCAAAAAGGCCAATGAAGTACTCATAATTGGACCTAATGTGAGAGAGGCCCAAAAATCCCTCATGAACATGAAGGGGGAGGAAACCTTAATAGGAATACTAGGGTGTGTCATCCACCCTAGTCCTAGTATAAGTAGGATGTTTTTCTATCTAAAATAAACCACTACAACTCAACAAGGGTTTTACGTTCTCTTCCTATAAATAGATGGCACTAGTAGAGCTATTAACACAACTTTGAGATATTGTTATTTTACCAAAAATAGAGAGAATTTATTCTCAAATATTACATATACTTTTTCGGAATAACAACTCTACCAGTTTCTAATAAGAAGAGAGAATTTTCGTTTTCACCCCAAAAGAAGAGAATTTTTTCAAGTTCTATGTTTCGATTCAATTAGTTCAAGCCCACACTTGAAGTAGTTCATGGTACGAGAATAGCGGAGAAGATCGTTTGGTTTAAATCCAGGAACAACGAATGTCCGCTAAGCCAAAAACACAGGTATGAATTCGGTTAAGGTTTATTGTTATAAATATCACAAATAATGACGGCTTTCAAAATTTTAATTTTTGCTGTGTAAAAAAATCGTTTTTAAAATTGGGATTTTTCCAAAAATTGGTATCAGAGTGCCATGTTGTGCTATATTTATGGTGTAAACCGAGACCGTATCTCTTTTTCAATCTTTTTTTATTAATATTTGATAAGATGTGGCATTCTTGTAATTATTCGCACGTTTAGGGGAATGTATGTGAATAAATGCAATATTATATATTTTTTTTATATAATTATTAATTCTTTTGCCAAGGTTATGGTTCTTAGGAAATAGACCATGGGCTATCATCTCCGCGTAAGATTATTTTTTATTTATAGAATTCTTATGAGCCGAAAACAAACATAGGACATAAATGTAATTTTTCTAAAAAGGTGCCCATGACGAGGAAAAGATGGAGCGATGGCGATCGAAGACACAAGGAATGCCTTGTGGCGAAAAATTATGTAATTTTTGGTTTTTCATTTATTTTCTAGAAATAGAACCATGGAAACCTTGGCTGACAATTGTATTTTATTGCTCATCTCTTTATATATCTGTTTAATAATTATTTATGATATAATTGTGATATATATGTATTAGATGATCCATAATTGATCTATTAAAGATAAGAATTGTGGTAATGAGAAAATACATGTTTTGTATTGTTCTATTCACTTCTTTAGGTTATTCAATTACTATGAGAAGTGTGGTAATGAGAAGGTGCATATCTAGGATTGGATCTAGCAAGGAAAGGCTTGGTTTTTAAGTGGTCAAATATGACTTAGGAACCAACCTAGTGAACGATTCATATTCACTTTTTCGATTTTTCCCTTAAAAGAAAAACTGTGGAGAATCAAAATTGTTGAATTGACTCATGTGAATAATTGAATGTGAATATTATGAAATTGATATAGCATGTCATTCATATATGAGATAAGCATGTTATATAGTTTAGGAAAGAATGTCACATGTACTTGTCATGCATATATTAATCATACATGATTGAAACCAAAAATTATAAAAATATTGCATGTTTTTTTTTAAAATAATGAGTGGGAAAAGGTCCCTAAATAAGACCTACAGGCTCCATCAATGGTCTCTTGTGATTGCATGGCATGGCATGGAAAGTGCACTGGCCCACGGTAGAATTGCTATGTGGATTTCACTAAGGAGATATCCTGAAAGTAAGAAGAATTCTCTTGTGACCAAATGATAATTGGACTGGCCCTTGTGGTAGGAATTATCATGCATAGGTCAAGAAATTCTATCTTCAAAAGAGGAAAACTAGTCAGCATGCTACTCAGTGAGATTGTCCCAAGATAACTCATTTGTGGTGCATGATGCGATAGGTGTTGATTTGATGGTTATACACTCAATATCTTCTAGTTAACTAACTCCCACAGAGCTCTACTTAAGTTAGAATGATGGTCAAACATTACACGATTATTAGTATATGTTAATGCCTGAGGAATTAGGTTCATGTACTAATTGGATAAAAATTCATGTTCTTACTAGTCGATCATGATCACTCCACGGTGGCTTGATTCAATGGGTGTGAGAATTATCATTGCAACAGCTTACAAATGTTTTCAAGTTTATTATAAGATGCATGCATCATCTTAATGCATATCGTAATGTTCCAAAATGTTTTCAAACATTTGCTTAATATAAAGATATTAATATATGAATTTTTTATTTACTGTTCAAAAATGGCACCAACTCCCTTAGTGAACATACTCACTGAATGGAAACAATTATAAGGAATGGAAAATGAACCTAGTAATTGTCCTGAGCTGTGAAAAACTTAAAACAATGTTTGATACTAAGCACCCTCCGGCCACTCAAGCTGAGGCTAGAAAATGCTGAGAAGAGTTTGATGAGATAGCTTGTTGCTATATGCTGGTAAGCATGACTAGTACTTTATATAAGCAATTGGAGAGCTATAAGACTGCTAAAGTGATTCTAGATAAGCTAGAAGACATGTTCAGAGGTCAAGCTACCTTGGCTTGACAATCTGCTATAACTAGCTTAATGAATGCCCAGAAAAAGCCTGGTACTCCGGTCAAAGACCATATGATTACTCTTTTAGGCTACTTTTCCAAGGCCGCGGACAATGAGATCAATTTGGACCAAAACACCCAAATAGAGATGGTGTTCAAAAGCTTGTATAAGGATTTTGCTGGTTTTCCGGCCACATATAAACTTGGCAACAAAAACTTGATGCTTACACAACTCATGAAGGAGTTACAATCCTATGAGTTGATATTGAACAATGGTCAGTCAGTCTAAAGAGCAGAAGCAAATATACTCGTCGCTTCTTCCTCAAAAGGGAAAAGAAAACGCGCTAAGAAAGACCAAGCTAAGGTCTCTGGGCCACCATAAATGGAAAGGAAGAGAACCAGAAAGCCTAAAGACTTATCTAAGTCTAAATGCTTCTTCTACAGTAAGAAAAAGCACTTCAAGGCAAACTGTAAAAAGTGGAAAGAATACCTAGCTACCAAAGGCAAAGGTATGGAACTCTTGATGATAGAAGCTTGTTTAGTGGGAAGACTTAATAGACCACTAGGTCATCGATTCGGGAGCCACTAATCATGTTTGTGTTTCTCTGCAGGGGTTCAAGGAGACAAAAGATCTTAAAGATAAGAGCTTACCGTTGCAAACTGGGAAGGCGACAAGTGTGGCAGCTAAAACAGTGGGAGATGTACATCTTTATTTTGATAATTTTAGGAAGATTATTCTAAAAGGTGTTTTCTATGTACCAAGTTTAAAAAAAAAAAAAAAACTTAATTTTCATTGCATGTTTATATAAAGACGGCTTGACCGTGACTTTTAATAATGGAATTGCAATATATAGAAATCATAATTTTATCTATAATGGATGCATCTCAAATAAACTCTATTTATCAAACCAAAGATGTACGCACTGCTTGAGACTGAAATATCAAATAAAAAACTTAAAACTTCTCACTCTAATAAGGCGTACCTTTGGCATTTGAGACTTAGTCATATTAACTGAGAAAGAATCACTAGACTTGTGAAAGATTGCATCTTAAGTTCACTTAAAGAAGTTGATCTTCCACAATGTGAATCTTGCTAGGAAGGCAAGATTACTAAGTGATCTTTTAATGCAAAAGGAACGAGAGTTGGAAAACCCCTAGAACTTTTGCACACTGACGTATGTGGCCCCATGAGTCGTTAGTGCAAGAGGTGGTTACGAGTATTATGTAATATTTATTGATGACTATTTTAGATATGGGTATGTATACCTGATGCACCACAAAAATGAAACACATGATAAATTTAAAGAGTTTCATGCGGAAGTGGAGAAACAACTAGGTTTACGCATAAAGGCTCTTCAGTCTGATCGAGGTGGGGAATATTTATCTAATGAGTTTTTAGGGTACCTCATAAAGAATGGGGTTCTATCCCAGTTAATCACACTAGGAACTCCACAACAGAATAACGTGGCAGAGAGAAGAAATTGAATGTTGTTAGACATGTTACGTTCGATGTTAAGTTATTCGAAGCTGCCAAATTCTTTTTGGGGATACAATGTACAAACGGCTTGCTATATTTTGAATGATGTACCAACTAAGGCAGCATCGAAACCTCATATAAATTATATCATGACAAGAAGCCAAATCTTAATCATTTTAGGATTTGGGGATGCCCAACCACATATTAGATAAAGATGCGAGGAAGTTGGGCACGAACAGAATTATACATATTTATAGGATATTCAAAGGGAACAAAGGGTGATTTACACTACATTTGAAATTCTAATTAAGGCAATCATTTTTTTCTCTTTATTTATTTATCAATAAATTAATGTAACCTTAATTTACCGAAGCCAATTAATCATATGGGAATACAAACAGCAAATCCAATTCATTATTTAAAAAGTAGATTGTCTGATTATCAAGCTGCCTTAAGTTTAATTAAGTTTTGAGTACTTTTTATTTAAGTTAAATTATGTTTACTGTAATTGTAGTTATTAACTTAAGAAAAACAGCTGTAATAAAAAAAAAATACACATTATGATCATCAATCATTTAAAATACACTTTTTTTTAATTATAATTTTTTTTATATTCTTTTTATTGCCTTTTCTGCAGATTCTTGTCTTTTTCTTCGCGGTTGTTGAATTTTTAACTTAATTTTTAATATTTTTAATAATTTATATTTATATTGAAGATTTTTTTTATTTTTAAGAATTATTGTTTAAAATAAATTTTAGTTATAGTTCAAGGATCAAATTAGTAATTAACCATTTAAATTAACATTCCACGTCACCATTTAACAGAAAAAAATAATAAAATGGTTAATTTGTACGTTTCTAAATGTATAAAAGTTAATTTGTCCATTTTTTTAATAAAGGGACCAAAATGTAATATACCCCTAAGTACAAGGAGTTCCTAATACTTTTACCGGAAGATTCCGCCAATTGGAGAGTTCATTGAAACATTGAAGTTGATTTCTTCTCAAAGAGAATAAAATATTCTTAGAAGTGTTGTTGGATGTTGACATTTCCTGATTGCTTGTGTAAGAATGGATTAGATGACCACTTCGAATAATTGAATTTTATTTGAAACCCAACTGGGTTTTGATTGTATTATAAGAAGGGGAATTTTTTTCCGCATGATATTATTTATATATATATATATATATATATCCTCTCAAGTAATGGAGATTTTGTTGATGGAAATAAGAAGCCAACGACTTACCATAAAGAAGATTGCAATCCAAAAGCTAAGAGAAGGAATTAAACTTTTTTTTATATGATTTTTAATATTTTTTAAAATTATTTATATGCTTGAAAGTGCCAAATTCAATCACCAAATGTTTATTTAAACTTAAAAATTTAAAAAAAAAAATAAACTACATAAAAAGAAAAATATAAAGACCAACATTACATTTTTATCAAAAAAATTTATTTGAAATGATATATCATACTACGTCAACTAACTGTTTAATCAACTTAAAATACAATAAATCAATAACATCAATAATTATTTCTTTAAATTTAATACCCAAAATGCAATTTAAAACATGCATAAATCTGACTAAACTCATAATTTAATCTACTAAAAATATCGATAAATCCTAATCCATATCCGTAGAGATACTTGTAACAATAAAAAAAACCACCAATTCCTAGCCTCCGTCTGCATTCTCTCCCCCCATTCCAGCACAAGCTGGCTAAGACTAATGGTTCTTTTCTTTTATTACTTCATTATCATTTATGTGATTCATTACTTCAAAGGCTAAAATTTCATCCCTATACTTCTTGAGAGAGAGAAAAGAGACGAAAATCCATATTTAATTTACATTTTTGAATGAGTTTTCCCAACCTCAGGATACATAAATGCTATATACAAGCTAGGGAGTGATTTAAGGTCGCATCTGCCATGGCTGCCACAACAGCTTAGAAATACAACAAATTGGGGAAAATGGGATATATAAAAATATCTAAAAATTACAAACATTCAACGTTGAGATTCTTCTGCAAATACCAAAGACCAACAACCATTGGTTCCGACACATATTCCACATTGTTTCCTACATTCATGGTGGAATTAAGCCAACGAGTCACCCGAGGATCGATAAATTTCATCCGCATGAACTGCAGGCACATAGACTGCATCCAGCAGAGAGCTGTGGGATCGACCGTAGAACACGTATACAACCACCCCTATCAAAAGCCACACCGATACCCTAGCCCATGTTGCAGCCCTGATGATTGCAAAGAACATAAAGATGAGAATTCCGGAAAGACCAATTTCAGTAGCATCCAAGACTCGGAAAATAAAGATGAATTACACTTATTTTGAGACTTACCCCAAATTGATGAGCAGGTAGACATTGATGAGAATGCAGACAATTGGTAGAAGTGGAACAAAAGGGCATATGAAACCTGAAAATAATATCAAATATTGCCTCATAAATTGATTAAACCATTAATATAGTGAGTACGGGAATGGCAAGCATCTATGAAATAAGAGTGCTGAAAGCATACCTCCGGTATGGCCGAAATTATGCCTTGCATCATCTTGATCTATACAGGTGAGCACAATCAAACCAGACAGAATAAGAACACCACCAACTCCGCAACACGTTAACCGAATAAGACTAGAGGAAGATACCAACAACCATCAAAGCCCAAAGAAGAAATTAGATAATGAAACAATTTGAGAATATAAGATTCAATGGGAAGATAATAAAATAAATTGAATATTCTTCAGCTATATGTCACAAACCACTAATATGTTCATCTGGGCCTATTTTTCTATCATCCTGTATCAACAAATAGTGAACATAATACATGTCCTCCAGCCAAGTATTGGAAAACTGGGTTTCAATTCCCTTGATCGGTATCAATGAATAACACCAGAGCACGGTAAATTTCCTCTCTATCTCCACTTTTTCATCTTTTCTTTTGCATAATTATTGTCAATACATTCGGAAAGTTATAAACCACCTTTCCCGAATTTGCGACATTGAATGAAAAAGCTTAATAATGGTTAAGAGTAATACTAATAAATTTGCCTTGATTTCATCCTGAAAAAAATAAAAGTAGTTTAACAACACAGACATGATCAGCCTACCTCGGAATCCACACATTTGAAGCTGCAAAGGTAAGGCCAAATGCCCCTACACATAATAACATTATGGTCCAACCAGCAATTTTTCGCCTGTTCTTTTCAGTGAGGGTCCCTGCAATTATCATTACAGAGCGAGAGAATCAAGACTTCAAGAAATGCCAGTTCACAAAAAGCTTCACGCAACAAATGAAAGCTACAGATATTACAGGACAGTCGCCACCCACTCCCCATTGAAAGGGGTTTCAACTGAAGTTCCAAAATATTCTATAAAATTACAAATAGAAGTTCCAAAATATTCTATAAAATTACAAATAATCATTTCTTGCTCTTCTAAAAGCAAGGAGAAAGCCTTCAAGCACAGTGCTTGCAGAAGCTAGTGATCAACCTAGACATTTTGTACTGATTGCTGAAATGAACTTAACACGATATCTATAACAAAACATGTCAGAGAGCAAGGAACTTACAATAAGCCTGAGCTTCTTTTTTTTCAATAATGGGGCAATCAACTGCTACATTTTTATTGCCGAGCAAAGGCTGAGAAGCGTCTACAAAGGTACTTGTCTCAGGGTTTTTCCCACTAATCCTCTGAGAATATCTTAATGTGACAGAATCAATAGACTCCTGAAGTGATGATGGAAATGGCACCTCATCAGGTGGGACATATCGAAGTATCAGCACGGAAATAGCTACCATAGTAAATGCAAGAAGCGTACCCACGCTGACCTGCAAAGGAAATGCAACTTTTAGGAGTTCTGTGTTGGCATAAGCATCCAAGGGGCTCTTGATAAAATTGAAACTTAAGCAGGAGGAGCCTGATTCATGGAAATCATGTGACATTAATCTTTGTGATAAAGCAAAGGCCTTTTCTGTAGAATATAAAACAACGTAACAAAACAAAACGCAGCCTTCTTTGCATGGAATCAAAACTCAAAAGAAACTAGGTCAGTAATCAGCCTATTAATGATGTATTGCAAACTGTAAATGATCAAACAACTTATAGCAACAATTAGAGATGCATCGTTATATGGTAAAAGTTCCCCTTTTTTAAATGCTATGTTATGCGAACTCAGGTGTGAGTGTCAAATACATGTATGTTTGGTCTTTTCTAGGTTGTCCAATGTACTTGAAGGGTCCTTGGAGTTCACAATGTCCAAATAAGTGTCAGACTCATGCACTTCAAGAACAATGAAGAGCCAGAACAGCAAACATTCAATTAACTAAGAATGAATCACCATATTAACAAAATGCACTCAAGATCAAGTAATGCAAGCATTGCAAACACACAGCTGCATGCTTATATCAATGTTTAAATTTAGACAATAATAATGTGATCCAGGCCATAAAATCCAAATAGGGAGGAAAATCTTAACCCAATTGCAAGAAATGCCTACTTACCATCCCTGCCAACTGTGAAACATCCATGAAGAATGACAAGGTAGCAGCAACTAGACCAGTTGCCAATGTGCTCTTGATAGGAACTTGGCTGCTTTTATTAACATCTGAAAAAAAGGATGGCAGCAAACCATCTCTAGCCATTGCCAAAAGAATTCGAGGCTGAAACACACAATTAATTAATCAAATAACATAAAATAAAATAAAAATAAGATCTAAGATCAATCATGTAGGATTTAAGTGCTAGCAATTTATTAATTATAGATTAGGACCCTAAGCAGGTAAGTAGAAGCGTAGACGACATAGCATTGAATATTTAGTTTAGACATACAATTACATTTAACATATCTGGCTATCAAGTTTATTAGTAGTAAGAAATCCTTATCGAATTCAAAATGCTATACTAATTGAAAGAGATCTCAAGTGTAATTAAATCTTACATGGTTGTACTGGTACCAATAAAACTTGTTTCATACCTGAGGGAGAAGTGAGCCCATTAATGTTGAACAAAGAGCAGTAACCGCTCCAATGGTTATTATGTAACTGAAATCAGAAATGAAGGTTCCCCATGTAAAAAGGCTTGAGAAAATAAAAGACAAATAAATAAACACTTTGAATGCACCATGAATACTCACGCTGCCCATTGCATCCCATGGCTAGCAAAAGCAGATGAGATGGGAGTGTCAGGATCCATTGCATAATAGGGGACCAGACCAACAATCACGATAGAGACCAGCATGTACAATCCACAACAAATGGAGAGGGCTGTTGCAATACCCAAAGGCAAATCCCGTTGGGGATTCTTCACCTACAATACATGATTTCAAATATTTCAGATCACTAGGAAGACAACTTCAATATGGAGTAAATTACTATAAGAAACCATATACCTCCTCGGCAGTACTGGCAACCGAATCAAATCCGATATATGCAAAGAAGACTGTCGCAGACCCAGCAAGCATTCCATCCACCCCAAAGGGAAAATACCTATGGGATAAAAACATTAAATAACAAATTTTGAACACTATCATATCAGCAAGGAAATACAGCATGAAATGCCAGTTACCCAGTAGGAAGTTTGTATCCAGCCCATCCAGTGTTGTAACCCAGATAACCTCCCACCACTATAACAAAGATCATGGCACATACATTTGCAGTGGTGACGATTCCTTGTGCAAATGTACTCTGCATCAGAGGAGCATAGAGGTTTTAAATTTAAGGTATCAAAAAGTGGTCATCACCCACACATCAAAAAAGGAAATGGAAATGGAAAACGATAGGAGATCGACAGCACCTCCTTGATTCCCACACACAAGAGCCCTGTCACAATGAAAACTAGAATTGCGGCACATGGATCTACCACAACATCAAGCCCGGGAATATATTGACGAGATAGAAAAATAGGTAGGCTATCTTCACCCCCAAAAAGCAAAGCCTAGATGCAAATATCAAAAGATAATTAATGAAATATAAATAGAAAATAATATAATGCAGCTCCCACCCACAAAAACCTCAAGTACCTTGCCTCCAATCCCTGACCCGACAAACCCAGCCAAAAGGGAAAAATGTCAAAAAAGTTCTACCAAGTAAATTCACAAACCAGATTAGGTGAAATGCCACGAGCAACAGCTGCACCACCAATTGTATACTCCAGTATCAGAGCCCAACCAATCAACCAGGCAACACTGCAAAATGACATTTGCTTGTATCAGAGGCTGGAAACTGATAAATCCATGAGAAACAAGATTGTACCAATAAAGCCACTGTTTTTCCCCTTCTAACAAAGGAACATTTAACTTCTAAAGTTAAATCCTAATATCAACTTTTCAAATTGCAATTTACCCTTCACCAACACAAATGTATGAATAATGATAGGCACTGCCAGCAGACGGGCAACGACTAGCAAGCTCGGCATAGCAAAAAGCAGAGAGTGCAGCAGCAATTCCAGCTATTAGAAAGGAAATGGCAAGAGCTGGCCCTGAATGCTCTCTCGCAACTGTTCCAACAAGAATATAAACTCCAGCTCCAATTGTTGATCCAACACCTAATCACAAAGCACCAAATTCACAATAAGCTATCTATTGTATATATAAAAATAAAAGCCGGGAAAAACAACATAATCTTAAAGGTAAAAAGAACTAAAACAAGGCAACCCTCCCAGCTAGAAGAAATAAAATCAAACCAAACATAACTCGAAAACAAGAATAGTCCCAAATTAATATGAGGAAATAAGTTTTGAAAAAATGGTAACAAAACTGTGAATAACGATCCGAACCCATCATACAAAAATAAAAATAGAACCCTGAAAATTTAATATAAAACAACTAAAAACATAAAATCCGCATCAAAATTTCTCCCAAAAAGAAAATAACTAAAAATAGAACAGATAATCGAATGTTCAGACTGCTATGAAGTTTAAAAAAGAACAGCAAAAATACAAAAAAGGTCATCATAATTTTCCCCAAATAACAGCTAAGCAACACAGCCGATAATAAAAATAAAACACACACACACCACATAAAAAAAGTTCAGGATCAGATCCCCACCCCCACTAAAAACAATATTGAATTCTCCCTCCCCTTTCCCCCAGGGTAAAAGACTACCCCAGAAGAAGTATAAAACATGAAATAATACCAATTGCTATGAGATGTGGAACTGTCAACTCTTTAGCCAACTGATGATGACCAGAACGCTTGGAATGAGCGGAATCTACTTGTTTTCTTCTTACCAAACTCTTTAAACCACCCCATGAAGATCCAAACCCTTCCTTTTGGGAATCAACCAAAACACCCATGAAGAATTTCCAACCAACTTTATCAAATTTCCCCCAAATATAAACTTTTTAATTAATAGTATTTCACAAACCTGGCTTTTGAAAAAAAAAACAAATTTATGAACAATAAATTACTAGAAAGCTAGAAAAGAAAAAGAACTATTAACATTAATATCAGCCCCCTGAACCCTTTCAATATATAAATTTGGTTCAAAGCAACCTTTGAATTTTCTTATTTATTGTTGATGAAAGGGAAACAAGAGAGGCCGGTTTTAGAAGAGAGAAAAAACTTTTTCTCTCTGTTTAAGCTTTTACTTGGTGGTGCTTCTAAGAAATGATGAAACTTAAGTTTTTAAAGAGTAATGACACAGCCCGTTGCCCATTGATTAGGAACCAACAATAATCGGGCTACCCGAGAATGATTTTCTTAGGATAATAAATTACTACTATACCCCGTTATTTATTTATTTCTATTATGTCACTAATGCGGCATCCACATGGAACTTCACGTGTAGCAACTAATTAATTTTTTTAAAATTTAAAAATATTTTTTTATAATTATTTAATAATAATTTAACATTTTTTAAATTTTTTAATAATTTTTTTTGAATTTTTATATGTAGAAAAATTAGTTCATTACTACTGTAACAATCCACGTGTATGTCATATTAACAAATGAGCTAAAAAGGATGAAATTTTAAATGGAGAGATAAAATAATTTTTTTTGTAAAGTTGAAGACCAAATAAATTATTATACCTTTAAATAAATAACAATAATTTATTAAATTTTATATTAAAGATGTCTTCTTTTAAAATTTATCAAATAATGAATTTTGGTGGAGTTATAACAAATTCTTTTATTTTAAGATAATATAAATGTAAAAGAAAATACAAAAGTATTTATGATTTGGGGAGGGGTTCTAGATAATTTTAGCATTGCCTCAAAAAAAAAATATATGTGTTTAAATAAAAATAAATATTAGATTAGGTTAGATAATTATCTTTTCTATATAATTTTGACAAGAAATTTTTAAATTCGTAAGGTATTATCTTTTTTTAGAGGAAAGATATTATCTTTTGTTTTATTTTAAACTTTAAATATATATATATATATAGTGGCAGAGTTAGGGGGTTGGCAGGGCTCCGACCCCTTAAAATAAAAAATTTTTTTATTTTAATTTTTTTATAATTTATAAAATTTTAAATGAAAATTTTTAAATTAATAATGATACAATTACACTTTGGCTCCCTCAAAAATAATAAAAATTTGATTTAATCTTTTAAAAATTATAAAGATATAGACTATTAAAATGATGAAATTATATATTTACTATCATAAAAAGATCAAATTTAATTCCATCCTCCCAGAAATAATTTTCTAGCTCCACCACTATATATATATATATATATTAAATAGAAATATTCACTTGCATTTACTATGAATTCGCGTTATTAAATCTAATATCACTAGCCTAACTCAATAAAAGAAATTAAATAGAATTATTATAAAAATGGATACAATTTTATTAATTTTTAAAAATAACATTTTAGAAAACTATACATCTTTTAATTTAAAAATACTTACATATTCTTTAAAAAATTAAAACTTTTTAGAACATAATTTCATTTTTTTATATAAATTATCTAGAGAATGAGCCTACAATTAAGAAAAAAAAATCAAGATACATAGACAGAGTCAAGGAGAAAATGTGTTGTATTAATTTGTAAGGCTTAATTTTTTTTATTTTGACAAGTATAATATTATTTTGATATAAATTGTATGTTTCATTATTTTTATATAAATGTACAAAAAGTTTATATATAATTTTAGAACTTTTAAAAAAGAAAGAGAGACAAAGAAAAATCAAAATCCATGGACGGAGTCAGAGAAAACGTGATATTAATTTTAGGGTTTAAATTTTTAATTTTGATATTATAATATTGTATTTTAAAACTTTTATGTTTTATAATTTTTAGTAAGCATCAATGCTACGCTAGGAGAAAAATCGTAATATATATATATATATATATTTTTCTAAATTTTCAATCTGTTATCAATTTGCTTCAGTCATGAACCGCATTAAAGAAAGACAAATGTAGCAGCTGAGAGTGCATCACATCACCTAAACTTTATTTTTCGAAAATATTTTTTTTAAAAAAAAGAAAAATTAGAAAATTTCTCAAATTTTTTAAAAATTTTAAAAATATATAAAATTATATAAAAATCTCAAATTTTAAAAATATTTATTTTTAAAAAAATACATAAAACAAAGAGAGAAAATAAAAAACATAAAAAATTATCAAACAAAAAAATACAAAAAATCATCAAACAAATTCAGAAAATTCTCAAAAATTTTAAAAAAAATCATAAAAAAAACATATAGAAAGTTATATAAAATTTCTAGAAAATAAAAATATATATTTTCTGTTTAAAAAATATATAAAGTTAAAAATAAGAGCAAAATTTATAAAAAATTATCAAAAAATTCATAAAAATCTAAAAAAATTAAAAATCAGAAAAAATATTAATAATTATACGGCTTAGCTAAAAAGTAAAAAAAAAAATGAATTTTTTTTCTCTCAATGGGAGAACACAAAAACTATTTAGAAACTATTTATTTCTAAATGATATGAATAACAAAGCTCACCTCTTAGTTTATTTATAGATTTTAAAATACATAAAAAATAATAAACTAAATAATTTGTATATTTATCTAACATATCAATATCTATGAGAGAGAAGACAATCTTGTTGTCATTGTTTAGGCTGCTACAATCCTGAGAAAGAAGAAGAAAAAGTAAAGAGAAATATTTTGAAATAGGGGCGAAGCTAAAACAATTTTTTAGAAAGACCAAATGAAATTTTAATTTTTTATAGTTTATATCTTTATAATTTTTAAAGGATTAAATTGAATTTTTATAATTTTAGGGAGCCAAAGTACAATTTTACATTTACTAATTTAAAATTTAAAAAAATTAAATGACCTAAATAGCAATTTTCCATTTTAGGGGGCCGAAGCCCCTACCAGCCCTCTAGATTCGCCTCTGTTTTGAAAGTGTTTCTTGTGTTTATACATTATGTTACATAGCATATTTATACTAGTATCAATATATACAAAGATGGAAATTTACTTAACTTTATGCTGATCAATCCCTAGAATTATGACAAAATAAATCCTAAAGATACTAATACTATCATAACACTCCTCAAGTTGAAGCATATAAATCAGAGGCTCCTAGATTGTTACATATATATTGGACGCGAGGTTTTCTAAGAGCTTTAGTTAAAACATTTGTTAAGCGGTCATTTGAATGAATGAAGCTAGTAGCGATACACCCAAACACAATCTTTTGCCTCACAAAACGACAATCAATTTCTATATGCTTTGTTTTTTCATGAAACATTAGATTTGAGGAAGTATGCAGTGCTGCTTGGTTATCACATATTAACTTCAATGGGTTGACGGTTTCTTGTTTTAATTCTTGAAGTTATTGCTTTAACCAAACTAGCTCACAAGTAACTAGTTTCATAGCTTGACATTCAAATTTTGCATTAGATCTTGCCACAACATTTTATTTCTTAATCCTCCACGATATTAGATTGCCTCCAAAAAGAACAAATGTAACACCCAAAACCCGGCCTAGACGTTATGGCCGAATCCGGAGATGTCACAAAGAATGGGTTTTGAAAACAGAGTCGTTACGTTAATCATCTCAGCTTAAAAACTCATATTCTTTTAAAATCCATTGTCGAAAACGTTAATTAATTGCCAAAATATATTTACAGCGGAAGTTATTGTCTTAAAGTCCTATTCGTAAGTTTGAAAAACTTTTGTTTACGTAAAAATCATGTTTCAGATAAACGTCGCAAAATGAAAGTATAAAACGAAAATCTAAATCCCAAAAATTTAACCAACAGTCCAGAGAGTCCAATTAATACAAAACTCCCAAAAATAATCTTTAAAAATATAAACCTTTATTTTAATTCAATTCGTAAACTAGTGGTCACCGCAAGTCTCTGCCGCACCGATCCGTCTAAATCTGTGGATTACCTGAACAGACCAGACAAACAGAGGTGAGTTTACGTAAACTCAGCGTGTAACCCAACAGAAATAAACATGCAAACATACAAAAGTCGAATATACAATTAGATACATATTCGGGCTCATGCCCATTTCAGATACAGATAACAGAATCAGATATACATAATCCTACCCCCATCCTCTACACACCAACTCCGACCATCCCAACACACCATGTGGGGTTAAAAGTACCCACACATCCCTACACACCATATCGTGCCATTTCGACACATGTCAGAATATGTGCAGCCAAGCTGCCAGAATATAGGTGATGATTGCCGTACAGAACACTTCCTCGTCATATACAAATCCCACCCCAAAAACAGATACAGAAATAACAAATTAAACATTCTCAACATGCCTATATACAGATAATAGATATACATCTAGCAGAATAATCAGACGTGCATAACAGTATCATACTCAGAACAAAATATCAGTCTATCAGATCACATAGTTTTAGGGTTTGGTTAGCCCTTACCGACCCTACGGTAGGCCCACAGTCGATCAAAACGACCCGTGCGACCCTAGGGAGAATTTCAGAAAAATGGGTCCACATGCCCATGTGGCATGCTCATGTAGGCCCACACGCCCAACTTGGCCTAGCCCGTGTGGCCCACACGGCCGCACTCAAGCCACTACACTGCCATGTCTTGCGCACGACCATGCCTTCGTCGACCACACGGTCGTGTCTCGCACACGGCCAACCACACGGGCGACTACATGCCCATGTGGCGTCGACAGAATAGTTTTTCGGCTTTTTTCGAAGCTCGATTTTCTGCGTTTCGGGTACACACCTGGTACAATTTCGATGCGAAAATACTCCCGAGATCACCAGAACCTATAATCGATAAACCCAAGTCCAAAATCAGTCAAAATTCATGATTAAATCGAAACCACCAAAACCGAAAACAGTCCAATTTAAACGTTCATCACTTACCCCAACACCCAAACGATTTAGCCTACGACTCCACAAGAGGAGAGCCCTGTTCTTTGCGATTTGTTGCTGTCAAAACCCAAAAATTAACCAACGAAACAGACAACAACACCTAATACAGCATTAAAACAAAACCCCCTAAGTCGCAAAACCTTACCACTGCCACTTATCGAGACAAACGAGCACAGTGAACCAAAATACGCGATTTGGAAAACACAATGAAGAGCACCAATTGAAGAGAAAAAAGATAACAGGAGAAAAGAAAAGGAGAGGAAAGCAACACAACGTCATATTTTTTGGGGAGAGAGAAATCGAAATTTTAAAAATTAAAAATAAAAATATTTTGATAGCTTCCCATATCCCAACTCCCTACTATCTTCTCAATCACAACCACTACAGAATTCTATCTTTATCCGAACACTTCCAGATAACCGGAGCAAAAATAAACTCCCTTGTTCACGCAGAGATTCGAACATAAGACCTCCAACACAGTAACCCCCTTACCACTCGAACCAGCAGGCTTATTCTGATATGAATTAACAGACAATTTTATATAAGCCCACTCAACAAGGGTAAGGCTTGGTTCAAAAAAAATAACAAAAATTGCCAAAGATGAGACTTAAACTCAAGACCTCACACACACACAGCCAGAACACTTAACCACTGAAGCAGATGCTAAGTTGTGTCATATATTTACACAAACAGGGATAAATTAATCAGGGTGTTACAACTCTACCCCAAAAAATAAATTTCGACCTCGAAATTTACCTGATCAGAACAGATGAGGATACTACTGACGCATCGAGTCCTCAGGTTCCCACGTGGCTTTCTCAGTGTCATGATTCTGCCACAGAACCTTCACTAACAGTATGGACTTCCTCCTCAGAACCTTAACATCACGATCTAGAATCTGAACCGACTCATTCTCAAAAGTCAAGTCTGGTCTGACCTCGATCTACTCAATAGAGACAATGTGAGATGGATCAGACCGGTACCACCTCAACATCGAGACGTGAAACACATCGTGGATACTGTCTAACTCTAGAGGTAGCTCCAATTGATAAGCGACCGGTCCCACATGCTTCAGAATCTGATACGGCCCAATGAACCTAGGGCTTAACTTGCCCTTACAATCGAACCTCAGAACTTTCTTCCACGGAGAAACCTTAAGAAACACAGAATCACCCACAGAGTACTCAATGTCTCTTCTTTTTAGATCTGCATAAGACTTCTGTCTATCAGAAGCCGCCTTCAAACGATCCCGAATCAGTCTAACCTTATCCTCTATCTCAGAAACCAACTCAGGACCCAAAACCCAACGCTCACCCAACTCAGTCCAACATAGCGGAGTGCGACACTTACGACTATATAAAGCCTTGTAAGGTGCCATCTGGATGCTAGACTAGAAATTGTTATTGTAGGCGAACTCAGCTAGCGGCAGATAATCCTCCCAACTACCTCGAAAATCTATCACACAACTCCGAAGCATATCCTCCAATATCTGAATCACCCTCTCAAATTAACCATCAGTCTGAGGATGGAACGCAGTACTGAAGTCCAATCTCGAACCCAGAGCCTCGTGCAAATTCTTCCAGAATCGAGAAGTGAAACGAGGATCTCTATAAAAAATTATCGAAACAGGAACCCCATGCAGTCTTACTATCTCGGAGATATAGAGCTTCACCAACTTCTACAGAGAGTAGTCCATCTGAACCGGAATAAAATGAGCGGACTTGGTCAATCGATCCACGATGACCCAAACAGAATCCTTCTTAGTGGGTGTCAAGGGCAACCTACTAACGAATTCCATCATCACTCGTTTCCATTTCTATAAGGGAATCTTAACAGGTTGGAGCAAACCTGAAGGCAACTAGTGCTCAGCCTTAACTTGCTGGCACGTCAGACAATGAGCAACGAAATCCGTAACCTCACATTTTAAACTAGGCCACCAATACAATTCACGAAGATTCTGATACATCTTATTACCACAGGGATGCATAGCGTAAGGGCTACTATGCGCCTCCCTCAGAATCGACTGCTTCAAATTAGAATCATTCGGCACACAGATCCAACCTTGAAAACACAGAACTCCATCATTATTCAGCCCAAAGTCTGAAGTACAACCACTCTCAATCTGACGGAACCGCAAACCCAGAGACTCATCCTCCATCTGCTTATCCCAAATCTGATCAATCCAAGTCGGCTTAAGTTGCAACTCGGCTAACAGACTTCCATCATCAAACAAACTAAGGCGAGCAAACATTGCCCTCAAATCAGACATCGCTCTTCAACTGAGAGCATCGGCCACCATATTGGCCTTACTAGGATGATACTCGATCGTGCAATCATAATCTTTGAGCAGCTCAATCCATCGCTACTGCATAAGATTCAACTCCTTCTGAGTAAGGAGGTACTTAAGACTCTTGTGATCAGTGTAAATAATACACCTCTCACCATACAGATAGTGCCTCCAGATCTTCAACGCAAAAACTATCGCAACCAACTCGAGATCATGCGTCGGATAATTCCCTTTGTGTGTCTTAAGCTGACGGGACGCATAAGCCACAACCTTACCATCTTGCATCAATACAAATCCCAAATCGACGTGCGACGCATCACTGAATACCACAAACTCTTTACTGGATTCAGGCTGTATCAGAACAAGAGCCTGAGTCAAAACAGACTTGAGCTTCTAAAAGCTCAATTGTTGTGCATCAGACCAAATAAAGGGAATACCTTTGTGTAAAAGCTTAGTCAAAGGAGCTGCAATCAGAGAAAACCCCTCGATAAACCGTCGATAATACCCCGCAAGGCCCAGAAAACTACGAATCTCAGATACACTCTTAGGCTGTTTCCAATCAAGCACAGCCTCAATCTTTCTAGAATCAACTCGGATCCCCTTAATAGAAACTATGTGCCCCAGAAAAGTCACCTCACGCAACCAGAACTCACAATTGCTCAACTTAGCGTAGAGCTGTTTCTTACGGAGTATCTGAAGCACTACTCTAAGATGCTCATCATGCTCATCCTCTATCTTAGAGTACACCAAAATATCGTCGATGAAGACTACGATAAACTGATCCAGATATAGCTGAAATACTCAGTTCATCAGATCCATGAATGCAGCCGGAGCATTCGTCAGACCAAAAGACATAACTAGGAACTCGTAATGTCCATAACGAGTCTTAAATGCAGTCTTATGAACATCCACCTCCTTAACTCTAAGCTGATGATACCCAGAACGGAGATCAATTTCAAAAACACTGAAGCCCCTCGAAAATGATCAAACAGATCGTCGATCCTTGGAAGTGGATACTTATTCTTCACCGTCAGTTTATTCAACTGTCAAAAATCAATGCACATCCTCATAATCCCATCATTTTTCTTCACAAACAGAACCGGTGCCCCCACGGAGACACACTAGGGTGGATGAAACCACAATCCAAAAGCTCTTGAAGTTGAGCCTTAAGCTCTATAAGCTCCTTCGGTGTCATTTGGTAGGGAACGATGAATACCGGAGCTGTACTCGATAGAAGCTCAATGCCGAACTCAACTTCTCGATTCGAAGGTAAACCGGGTAACTCCTCAGGAAAGACATCCGAAAAATCACTCACTGTTCTGACATCCTCGATAGAAGAGTCCCCAGAAATAGAAACACTGACATAAGCCAAATACGCCTCACACCCTTTCCGAACCAGTTTCTCAGCCACAAGAGCGGAGATCACATTAGACAGATAATCTCACCGCTCACCGATCACAACCACTTCCTTACCATCCTCAGTCCTCAGAACGACCCTCTTAGCCGCGCAATCCAAACTGACTCGATGCTTAACAAACTAATCCATACCCATAATCAGATCGAACTGCTCAAACGGTAACTCCATCAGATTTGCCAGAAATACAGCCCCTTGCAACTCTAACGAAACATCCCTATAGAGTTTACTAACCCGAATAGACTGCCCCAACGGACTCAGTACAGTGATCTCAATAGAAGTGCTCTCAACAGAAATTCCTAGGTTTTCATGAACAGAACTAGCTACATAGGAGTGTGTAGAACCTATGTCTATCAAAGCAGTATAAGATACATAAAAAATAAGGAACGTACCAGTGATAATATCAAGAGCGTCTCTATCCTCTCGGCGTCGAGTAGCATAAACCAGTGCAGACTGCCTCGCCTCTGTCTGACTAGCACTTCTGCCCAGTGCTCTCTACCCACGACCTATACCATTACCACCCCTAGCCGATCCATATCCCCTAGGTGGCTGCTGAACTGCCCTTTGAGGCTGTAAAGAACCTGGTCTTGAAGCTTGCATCTGATCAGCCCGCTGTGGACACTCTCTAATTCGGTACTCCAATGACCCACACCTCAAACAAGCCCCAATCCTCCTCCAACACTCGCCTGGATGGCAGCTACCACAATCCCCACAAGGCTGAATCCCTGTAGGAGCAACAGAAACCCCCACTCTAACAGGCCCATCAGGTCTGGCCTTTTTCTTAGGCCTTTAAATAGAACTTGAGGGCTTCGAATCCCTCTTATTCTTGCCTCTCTCTTGGTCCCTATTTTGGTGCTCAACACGCTTAACTTCTTCGACGATCTTTGCCTTATCCACAAGAACAGAAAACTCGCGCTCCCTTTGTGGCGCAATCAGAACCCTCAGACTGTCTTTCAAACCATCCTCAAAACGGATACACTTCTCATACTCAGATGCCACCATGCCTCGAGCGTAGCAGCTCAACCTAAAAAATTCGGCCTCATACTCGACCACTGATCTATCACCTTGCGTAAGATTCATGAACTCACGCCTATGAGCATCCACATAGCTCGCCCCCACGTACTTTCCCTGGAAGACAGTATTAAAGAAATCCCAGTTTAGACGATCCGGCTGAGTACCCTTCTCAACCGTTAACCACCACAGATATGCCTCGTCGTGAAGTAAAGAGACTGCACCATTTAGTTTTTGCTCGGGAGTAAAGTCTAAATCATTCATAATCCTCTCGGTGGCCTCCGGCCAATACTCAGCCATAGTAGGGGTGACACCAATGACACCCTTAAACAACTCAGCACCATTGGACCAGAGTCGTGCAGTTACAGACCCATGGCCCCTAGATCCAGAATGGGGTCTAGTGACCCTCTCCAAAATCCTCAACATAGCTTGGGACAGTGCGTCGTCCCCAGCCAAATGGCTTTGAGACCCAGTCTCAGTAACAGGTGAAACCGGTGTCTCACTCGTATCTAAATGTGGCATGCTTCCCAAAGAGAAAGACTCAGCTCGAGCCCCCTGTAACACCCCTAACCCGTAACCGTCACCGGATTAAGGTTAAAGAGTATTACCAAACAAACCGAAACATTTACAATCATTTTACAACACAAAGTATTTCATCATTCAAACATATCAAGATATATACATATAGTCCTTTAACGAGGTCTACGAGACCTTAAACAAGCACTAGAAAGGGGTCGGGACTAAACCGGGATCATACAAAATTTTTCTGAAAATCAAATATTTTTCAAAGCTACAGAGGTCACACGCCCGTGTGGGCAGGCCGTGTGCCTCACACGGCCTCAGACACGCCCATGTGTCCGAGCCGTGGCAAAACATGGCATACATACTAACTTGTCCACATGGCCTGAGACACGCCCGTGTGCCTCACCCATGGTCGACACTAACTTGCACCACACGGCCTGTCACACGCCCGTGTGTCTAGTCTGTGGTCGAGTCTGACTTGTTTTGAATTACAACCATGAAGGACACGGTCGAGCCACACGCCCGTGTGCTCAACCGTATGGACAATTATAGGCCATTTGCAAGGCCAAATTTCCACCCACACTTAGGGTCTCACCTACAAGCATCAAACCATAAACATTTATACCTCAAATGGCAACTAAAACATATCAATATATGCACCAAATAATCATCAACCACATCATTTACTTCATACACAAATTCAACTCAAGTAAATCCATCTAAAATATCAATTTCACACTCCAATTCATTTAAGTTAAACATCATGTAATTCATACCACAAGTTCACATTTAAACCACATTTTTCATCAACCATTTTAAGCATGAAACATACATATCCATTTTCACTAACTCATTCCATATTTATCATTCACATAACCCATACATATAAACTAACATCATTCAACTTCCAAGCCATACCACATAGCTAAGCTTGTACACTTCAAAACATGCTATATTCACTAGCCTATACATGCCATATACCAAATATATACAACTTCCAAAAGTACCAAAATAGTTAGCCGATAGTGTGATTGAGCCGCTGACGATCCCCAGATCCGAGCTAGCTTTAAAGACATTGTAAAACAGAGAAACACTTCACACAGTAAGCTCTAAAGCTTAGTAAGTTCGTCATATAATACTATTAACTCAATAATTCAATTACAATATACTAACTAAACCATCACATAGATCAATCCACAAATATACACCATATCATCCATAGCTAATATGCTCACTCAACCTTCCATATATTCATTTACAAAATCATCAATCACATAGGTTTCGCACATACCTTTGCCAACACTTAGTTAACGATCAATTTTGCCACTCAATGCTCGATATCACATTTCGATCAATCTTCATTATTCCTTCGAATTAATCGCACACTTAGTGCCAATTTCATAGCCGAAGCTTAAATATCATCGCACACTTAGTGCCTTTACATTCAACCAAATTTAACTCGGTATTGCACACACAGTGCCAATCAATACAGCCGAAGCTTTCTTTATTTCGCACACACAGTGCCATTCACCTCTGTCTCAATTCTAATTATGCACACTTAGTGCCATATTTCTCAAATCCACATTTAGCATTACCAATTCATCAACAACATATATTCATTCATTGCATAATACATGAATACAATTTAAACGATTCATATTATACACGAACTTACCTCAGACGTCGAAGTTACGAAACAAGTCGATTAATCGAGCACTTTGTCTTTGCCTCGATCTCGATCCGTATCTCTCTTTTCTTGGTCTATACATATTCAAAATTAACTCATTCATTCACCAAATCATTCAATTTAATCCAAACACACATATTTAGGGCATTTTACAAAATAGCCCTCACATTTTCACATTTCGACACTTTAGTCCCTATTTTATTAAATCATCAAATTCACATAATTTCACTTCACATATGCCTAGTCGAATTCTTCTTATGCTCATACAAGCCCATATATTTTATTTATTTCACATTTTAGTCCCTCAAAATATTATTTTCACAATTTAATCCAAAATAACCAATTTCATCAAAAATTCAAATACAAACTATGTTAACCCAACATTAAACTTTCATATTCTACCAACTATCATCACAAAGTTCACATATTCATATATGGCACATCTCAAGATCTTCATCAAATTCTAAAATTAAAGCATGGGTTTGATAGAACACAAAGCAACTATCACAAAAACGTAGAAATCATTAAAAACCGATCAAAAACACATACCCGACTGAGCTATGAATGTGCCGAAATCAAAGAAGCTTCAAACCCTTATTTTCTTTCTCAATTTCGATGGAAGATGAACACTAATGCCACTAATTTCATGTTTGTTTTATTAATATTAACTTAATTGACATTTTACCATTATAACCTTATTAATATAATTTATAATTCCATTAACTAAAAACCATTTTTGTCTATCCATTTTGCATGTGGAATAATAACAACATAAGGACTCAAATTTTAATAAGCCATGCCAAATTAACACTTTTACAATCAGTACACAGCTTTTGCATTTTATGCGATTAAGTCCTTTTTGCAAATTAAGCACACAATCGATAGAATTTTCACACAGAATTTTCACACATGCTCAATCACATACTGTAAACACAAAAAATAATATTAAAATTTTTTTTTGACCTAGGATTTGTGGTCTCAAAACCACTATTCCAATTAGGGTCTAAATCGGGCTGTTACACCCCCTATGGCCTCTACCACGACCACGAATACCACGTCCGCGAGTTCTACGAGTGCTCATTGTATATTTCAAATTTTGCGAGTTCTACGAGTGCTCATTGTATATTTCAAATTTTATCTACATTACAAAGTTTTATGCATCAGTTCCAGTATTTATTAACAAATATTTTATGCAAAAATTATCAGAAGTTCAAAGATGTTTTCAGAGGTTTCAGTCTTCTAACTATTTCAGTACAATTTCAAAAAGTACTATCTACAATGTTTTCAGAATATACTATCTAACTTTCAGAAATACTTACAGGATCGGCACCGAAGACTCGGTGTACCACATACTTTCTCAAATTATTCAAATTATTTGAAAATCAGTCCCTTTTTGAAACACAATTTTGGAATCCAAAATTTCACAGCCTGAGTTTTGCAACCTGACTCTGATACCACTAAATGTAACACCTCAAACTCGGCCTAGACGTTATGGCTGAATCCGAAGATGTCACAAAAAATGGGTTTTGAAACCAGAGTCGTTACGTTAATCATCTCAGCTTAAAAACCCATATTCTTTTAAAATCCATTGTCGAAAACGTTAATTAATTGCCAAAATATATTTACAGCGGAAGTTATTTTCTTAAAGTCCTATTCGTAAGTTTGGAAAACTTTTGTTTATGTAAAAATCATGTTTCAGATAAACGTCGCAAAATGAAAGTATAAAATGAAGATCTAAATCCCAAAAAATTAACCAACAGTCCAGAGAGTCCAATTAATATAAAACTCCTAAAAATAATCTTTAAAAATATAAATTTTTATTTTAATTCAGTTCGTAGACTAGTGGTCACCGCAAGTCTCCGCCGCACCGATTAGTCTAAGTCTATGGATTACCTGAACAGAACAGACAAACAGAGGTGAGTTTACGTAAACTTAGTGTGTAACCCAACAGAAATAGACATGCAAACATACAGAAGCCGCATATACAATCAGATATAGATTCGGGCTCATGCCCATTTCAGATATAGATAACAGAATCAGATATACAGATCAGATATACAGAATCCTACCCCCATCCTTTACACACCAACTCCGACCATCCCAACACACCATGTGGGGTTAAAAACACCCACCCATCCCTACACACCATATCGTGTCATTTCGACACATGTCAGAATATGTGCAACTAAGCTACCAGAATATAGACGATGATCGTCGTACAAAACACTTCCTCCTCATATACAAATCCCACCTCAAAAATAGATACAGAAAAATAGATACAGAAATAACAGATTAAACATGCTCGACATGCCTATATACAGATAATAGATATACATCTACCAGAATAATCTGACGTGCATAGCAGTATCATACTCAGAACAGAATATCAGTCTATCAGATCACATAGTTTTAGGGTTTGGCTAACCCTTACCGACCCTACGGTAGGTCCACAGTCGATCGGAACGACCCGTGCGACCCTAGGGAGAATTTCAGAAAAATGGGTCCACATGCCCATATGGCATGCCTATATGGGCCCACACGCCCGTGTGGCCCACACACCGAACTTGGCCTAGCCCGTGCGGCCTACACGGCTACACTCAAGCCACTACACGGCCGTGTCTTACGCATGGCCATGCCTTCGTTGACTACACGATCGTGTCTCGCACACGGCCAACCACACGGGCGACCACACGCCTGTGTGGCATCGACAGAACAGTTTTTTGACTTTTGCCGAAGCTCGATTTTCTGTGTTTCAGGTACACACCTGGTACGATTTTGATGCGAAAATACTCTCGAGATCACCATAACCTATAATCTATAAACCCAAGTCCAAAATCAGTTAGAATTCATGATTAAACTGAAACCACCAAAACTGACAACAGTCCAATTCGAACGTTCATCAGTTACCCCAACACCCAAACTATTTAGCCTATGATTCTACAAGAGGAGAGCCTCATTCTTCGCAATTCGTTGTTGTCAAAACCCAAAAATTAACTAACGAAACAGACAACAACACCTAATACGACATTAAAAGAAAACCCCCTAAATCGCAAAACTTTACCACCGCTACTTACCAAGACAAAAGAGCACAGTGAACCAAAATACGCGATTTGGAAAACACAATGAAGAGCACCAATTGCAGAGAAAAAAGATAACATGAGAAAAGAAAAGGAGAGGAAAGCAAAACAATGTCAAATTTTTGGGGAGAGAGAAACTGAAATTTTGAAAATTAAAAATAAAATATATTTTGGTAACTTCCCATATCCCAACTCCCTACTATTTTCTCAATCACAACCACTACAAAATTCTATCTCTATTCGAACACTCCCAAACAACCGGAGCAAAAATAAACTCTCTTGCTCACGCAGAGATTTGAACACTGGACCTCCAACACAACAACCCCCTTACCACTCGAACTAGCAGGCTCATTCTGATATGAATTAACAGACAATTTTATATAAGCCCACTCAACAAAGGTAAGGCTTGGTTAAAAAAAAAACAAAAATTGCCAAAGATGATACTTGAACCCAAGACCTTACACACACACCTAGAACACTTAATCACTGAAGCAGATGCACAGTTGTGTCAAATATTTACAGAAACATGGATAAATTAATCAGGGAGTTACAACAAAGTATCCTGAAGTTGATTGTCTATTTGAAGGAGATCCTGCCCAACCAGCATCTGAATATTCAACAATTTGTGTACTTCCATAATCTTCATATAGTCCATTTCTAAGAGAACCTTTGAAAAATCGAAGAATATGTATCGTTGCATCTCAATAACCGTCACTTGGATTTTGAAAAAAACTAACTAACCACACTTACAGCAAAGAAGATATCTGGTCGGGTGATTGTAAGATAATTAAGCTTCCAAACCAACCTTTGATACTGACTAGGGTCTTCTAAAGGCTCCCCCTGATATGGAACAACTTTAATATTAGGATCCAGAGGAGCTTCCACAGGTTTACAATCCAACATTCCAATTTCTTCCATAATATCCAAACCATACTTTCTTTAGGAGATAATGATACCTTTTTTTCCGACCAAGCCACCTCAATGCCAAGAAAGTGTTTCAACTTCGCCAATCCTTTTGTTTAGAAATGATTAAATAGATGTTGATTGAGACGTGAAATACCTTCATGATTATTCCGTGTAATAGCAATATCATCCATATATACAACTAAATAGATACACTTTACGCAATTTTTGTGACGATAAAAGACTGAATGATCTACTTCACTTAGCTTCATTTCAAAATTTTTAATAACAACACTGAAGTGCTCGAACCAAGCCCTAGGAGATTGTTTCAAGCTATAAAATGATTCACGTAATCGACAAACCAAATTAGGCTCCCCCTAAGCAACAAAACCTAATGGTTGCTCCATATATACTTCCTCAGTTAAATCACCATGAAGAAAAGCATTCTTGATATCCAACTAATGAATATGCCAATGATGCATCACAACAAGGCAAATCAGTAATCGCGTTGAAGCAATCTTAGCAACTAGTGGAAAATTCTCTCCATAGTCTAGACCAAGAATTAGTGTATACCCTCGTGCAACCAAATGAGCCTTCAGCCACTTTATCTTTCCATCAGAATAGGATTTAACTGTGTATACCCATCGACAACCAACACCACTTTTATCCAATAATAAGGGAATCAAGTACCAAGTATGATTAGCGTGAAAGGCATTCATTTTCTCCACCATAGCTTGTTGCCAACTAGGTTTCACTTTTGTTGCACTTACAGTCTTAAGAAATAACACATTGGATAACAAAAAGGTGAAGGCATAGTATGAAGGTGATAATAAGTTATAACTAAAAAATTATAAATTGGATGAGGGTTACGAGAAGAATAGATATCTTTCAAAGGGCAATAGGTTTGTCTGCTTGGGGCATGACCGGAGATGGATAAGATGACAGTTGAAGAAATGAGTCACTTGGATTACACTCTCGTTCAATACTTGTAGAAGGATTAGTAGGACACATAATTGATTGTCTATAGTAGACTTGAAGAGGTTTTGAAGGAGGGGTATAATCATGAACGGGAAATATAAGAATAGAAAGAGTTCCGTCAACAACTTTTTGATCAATGGATTGAGAAGAAAAATATGGAGAAGTTTCAAAGAAAGTAACATCTACAAAAATGAAATATTTCTTAGTAGTAGGATCATAACATTTGTACCCTTTTTTATTGAGCAAGTACCCTAAAAAGATACATTTAATAGACTTTAGAATGAGTTTTTCTTTTCCTAGAGTATGATTTTGAACAAAACAAGTGCACCCAAAAACTCATGTAGATAAAGGAAAAGGTCGTTGACATGGAAAAACAAGAGAATGATGATTTTGATTATGAAAAACAAAAGAAGGCATATGATTAATAAGATAGCAGGCGATAAGAACAACATCACCCTAAAAACAAAGAGGAACTTTTTGATGAATGAGCATAATTCGAGTGGCTTCAATGAGATGACAATTTTTGCATCTTGCCACTCCATTTTTTTGTGGGGTATAAGAACAAGATGTTTGATGGATGATTCCTTTAGATTTCATAAATTCTTGTAGCGGAATAGAAATATTGCATTTTCGTGCATTATCATTGCGTACAATTTTGATTGAAACACTAAATTGATTTTGAATTTCATTATAAAATTTCTTTGAATATATCAAATAATTCAAATATGTTTTTCATAAGAAATAACCAAGTGCAACAAGAATAATCATTAATTAAGGAAACAAAATAATTAAAACCAAAATTTGAACTAATATGACTAGGACCCCAAATGTTTAGATGAACAATACCAAATAAAGAAGAAATTTTAGAGTTTATTCACTTTGGGAAGGAAACACGAGTATGTTTCCCAAGCTGACACGATTGACATTTTAAAGAAGACAATTTTAAAGACCAGGAACCATCCTTTGAAGCTTTGAAAGACTGGGATAGCCTAAATGATTATGAAGGAGATCAACAAATAATTGAAGGCTAAAGTTGTAGGTGTAGCAGGTCTAGAAAGGTAGTGTAATCTATGTTAGGGATAAACCTGATTAAGCAACAAACAAGTAAAATAACAAAAAAAATTGAAAAGATCGAACACAAATATTTTACATGAAAAACCCCTTCCGAAGAGGATAAAAACCATGGGCAAAGATAATTTCACTATAACGACAAAAAAAGAAGAGTAAAAAGATGGAGATAAAACTAAACCCCGAAATAAGAACCCTCAAAATATAAACACAAAATTCTCTAAAAACTTCTAAAAGCTAATACCTAAATGTGCAATGGGTTATCTTTCTAGGGTGGAAAAAGGGCCTATTTATAAGCTAAATTTATAGGTCAAATAATATTAAAATAACATACACTAATCAAAGTTTAAGTGGGAAACTAATATTAAAATAACCTACACTGATCAGAGTTTAAGTGGGAAACTAAAAACATAATTTATGTGACTCAATTCCTTTTCTAATCATCTTTTTTTATCTTTGATCCTGCACAAAAATAAAATGAGAAAAAAAATTACTCGACAATTAAGTTGTTTAGAAAGCTTACAAATGGAAATCAAGTTATAAGGACTATCAGGTGCATATAAAAATGATGTTAAAGGCAAAGAAGAATGAGGATAAATTTTTCCAATACCTTGTACAAGGGTTTGGGACCCATTAGCTAAGGTAACAATAGACGAAGAAAAAGGTGAAGTAAGGGTAAAGAAAAGATTTTTGTTACCAGAGATATGATCGGAAGCACCAGAGTCAAGTATCCAAGGTCCATTCGAAGAAGACTGAGTTAGACAAACAAAAGAATTACTTGATAGAGCAACTGAAGCAATGGTAGACATGTTTGTCTCGAAGCCTGACATTGTAGATACTCATCATAATGTGATCTAGACAACATGACAAATTTGGCACCCTAAGTATTAGTAGTTAGAAGAGGAAAAAGCTTGTCTCTTTAAACTTGGGCTACATATGCAGTTGTTCAATTTTTGCAATAAGGTTTCCAATGTAAAGCCTAACAATTGTCACGTATGTGATCATTTTTGTCATAGTAAGTGCAACGAGGCGTAGACATTTTTCGTTGTCCTTCTCGATTATCACCTTGTAGGTCAATTTCCTAAGCTACTAATATGCAAGATTATGCCTCTAATTGAGATTTTTTTGAAGAGATGTGAATTAGTCAAGCAATCACCTCATCAAGAGTAGGAATGGTTGGGCATGTAAGAATTTGATCTCTCACTAGAGCTAAGTCAGTTCACAACCTAATTAATGAAAGCACCATAAAGAATTTATCCCTCTACCCTCTATTTTTCCTGATCCGCAACATTCTCAGTAAGAGGCATAAGAACAATGAATTCATCTTTCAAAGATTTAACTTTCCCAAATAACTAGCCATATCTTGCTAATTTTGTTATAGAAGGACCATATCAGAAACAACTTTATAGATGCACTAAATATCATTAGTATATAGGTTTTTGGCCTTAGTCCAAACTTTCTAACAAGTTTAGCTAGATTCAAACAAAGTAACTTTGGCTCAAGCAAATGACATAACAAATTGCATAATTGAGCATCAAGCTTAGCTTAAGAATTTTTACTCTTCACATCGACAATATTAACTTCCTGTTCGAGATAGTCTTTATAGCCTTGCCCCATAAACCACAATTCAATAGAAGTGGCCCAAGAAACATAATTACTAATGCCCTAGAGTTTGACAATAATAATAGTAGGAGAATGGGAAAGTATCGAGAAGATGAATTTGGTAGGAGTATCCATAGTAAAGGTAAGAGAAAAATAATTAAAAAAGAAATCGAGGTCAAATCAAATTGAGGACAATACCACCGTAGGTGGATAGATGACAGGAAGACTCGTGGGGGAAAACGATGGCCAGATGGGTGGTCCGTGAGCTTTTATGTGCCGGTGTGTGAGAGTGAAGCAAAAACAATCAGTTAGGGCATGTGGCTCACATGCGCGGTTTTTTGTAGAAACTTTTCGGTCAGAGGGTCGACGGAGGCTAAGCTTTTTAATGGTATAAATGGTGAGGATCAGTAGACTCTAATACCTTATGAAATCAAGAGAGAGAGAGAACGACCTTGTTGTCATTATTTAGGTTGTTATAGCCATGAGAAAGAAGAAGAAAAATCAGGTAAAAAGAAAAATATTTTGAAAGTATTTATTGTTCTTATACATTATGTTACATAACATATTTATACTAGTACCTTGATATATAAAGAAGGAAATATACCTAACTTTATGCTAATTAATCCCTAGAATTATAACATGATAAATCCTAAAGATACTAATAATATAATAATAGATACTAATACTATCATAACAAAAAAAATACCATCTAAGTGATTTATTTTTAAAAAAAAACTGATAAACTTAATTGTGAGATAACAACTAATAAAATGATAAAGTAAATATATTCCTTTACACTACCCTATTAATTCTCTTTTCCTTGTAAAAATTAACCATTTATTTTATCCTCAATATATATCCTTTGTGTAACAATTCTTCAACTTTCTTTCATAAAACTTCATTCTCATTTGGATTTATCTGATGATTTGGAAAGAATCAATTATCCTTTGGATTCATTTGATCATTTGGTAGGTTTCATAAACTTGCCTCAATCATAGGCAATAATTTTGTAGGCAAATCTTTGGTCTTGAACTCTTCAAGTAAAAATTATAAATCTTTAGGAAGTAGTTTCTACCATGGATCCTTCACAATAATCAAAGCATCTTGTACCACAACACAAATGACTATTTGTAAGTCTTCATGATAAGTCTCAAATTCATTTTTCGAGTAGGCTAATGTTATGACGAACTTAGCTTCCATTTTAGGAGCTTTGGGTTTAAATGACTTATTGATCAGCAATGTAACACCCTGATTTAGGGGTTATGCGTTTGGGGCATAACCCGAGTGTTTAGTAGGCTTAGGGTCATGTTGGAGGAATTTTGAGGGGTTTGGAGAACCCTAGAAGGCAAAGAATGCCTTAGAAAATTTTTAGATTTTTGGGGTAAAAAGGAATTGGGCCAAGGGAGGCCTTAAGATTAATTTTTGGTAATTTTTGGCACAAGTGAGGCTTTGGCAAAGTGGTGTGTCTTGTGATTTAAAGGGTGGAGGTAGCGCTGTGAGGGTCTTAGGTTCGATCCAAGAAGCGCAGCAGATGGGTTTTAATTTTTGGAGTATGGCGTTGCAGGGTAGAAGGCCTTAAAATAATTTGGGGCGTGTTTGGTCGCAAGGAGCGGTGGTCCAGTGGTGCTGTCTGCGGAACTTAGGCGTGAAGGTGCGTGAGCGGCTGGTTGAGTGGTAGAAGCGGCATTTTGGTGTTTTATTTTATATGCGGTTATTATGGGCAAGCGGAGGAAGGGTTTAAAAATAAAATGGTGTGGCTTATGGACATGAAGGCGGTGGGCGGAGTGGCTAAGGCGCTACTTGAGAAAGGGCTTTGTGCGGTCGCGGTTTCGAGGGCTGCGAAGCATTTGGCGTTTTATTTTTCGTTTGGGCGTTGGGCTTTGTAAGGCCTTAAAGATATATAGCGAGGATTCGGACAAGGAAGATGGGCTGGTGGAATGGCTAGCTGTGCGCACTTTGTATTTGGAGGAGAGCAAGGCGCGGGTTGGCGCTGGAGCTGCGATAGCGTTCTTATTTTTGTTGGTTATGGGCTCGATTAGAAAGGGTTTAAAATAAAATCTTTGGGGTTTCTAGCATAGAAATCGGAGTTGGCCGAGTGGCACAGGCACTACTTGGTGTTTGCTTCCCAGGACCCGGTTCGAGACCTATGGGCAGCAATTTGGGGTGTTGTTTTTATTTTGATTTTTTTGTAGCAAATTTGAGGGTTGGACGGCACATGGGTAAGTGGTTTAATCACTTTGGAATTCGGCTGGTAGGAGGTGATAAACATGGGTTTAGTTTTTATTTTTTTTTTATTTTAATAAATTATGGGATAATTATTTAGTATTTATTATTTATTAATTGGATTAAGTGGAATTATTATTTATTTATTTGTTTTTTTTAATAAGGGGATAATATGAGCATTTTTATTGGAGATAAACAAGGATATTATGAAGATTAAAAGAATTATTATTGGATTATTAGTGAAGTGTTTAAGTAGAATTAAATTAGTGAAGTGTTGGCCAAATTTTGGAGACTTCAAGGGGGTTGTAGAATGCTATAAATAGGGGAGGGTAGAGTGCTAGTTGTTCATCAAGTCTTTTGCCTCTCCCTCTTGGTGTGCCAAATTCCTTCCCCTATTTTGTTGTCACCTTGTAGAAAGTGTTAAGTGTTTCTTTGTTGCTTGAAGCCAGAAATCTCCTCGGTGTCCTAGTGTGGTCGGCCGAATCTTGAGCAAGAGTGCTTAGAAAGAAGGAAGCATTGAGGAAGTCTCTTGGATTCGATCATCTAAGGGCAAATCGACAAAGTACAGAGGAGCCTTTGAGATTTTAGATCGTTTGGTAAGTAAGTTAAATTGTAGTTGTTCGCTTGAGATTTTGTATTATGACGTTTAACCAAAGGGTTCTAATTAAGTGATTACGATGGGCGTGGATTCGAGTACCAGTCAAGGTGGGCAAGGAAAGTCCCCATCCCAAAGTTCAAGAAGAGATCCGTTTTCTGCTGTTCGAGATTGGCCGGGGTGTGGGCCAACAAAGAAGAAACGTTAGGCAAAAAGCCGTAGTTTCGCTGAGCGATAGCGTCGAGGATCGAGAGTCTAGAACTCCTAGTAATAAGGTGTGTAGTTAGCCATTGTTTTCGGGATTTGCGTGATAAATGTCTATTTTATATGTATGCTAACCAAAGTGCGAGATAGATGTGAAAATGGTACCCTTAAAAGGTACGAAGATGATCGAGTTAGTAGCAAAGTTTGTAAATATGTGATCACCGATCTTATTATGTGAGTATGCCTATGATTGTGTTTAATATGTACATGCACCACCTTATCATCATTTTATGTTACATGTGCATGGGTGGGTTATGAAAAGAAGGTGCGGGTGTACTTCGAGTGCGTGGTTGATGTCGACTTTGTGCTACATCGTGGATTGGCGTTGATCGAGGTCGCGTTGTGGATCTTTGCGATTTAGTTCGGCGTGGTTACCTTGATTGATATCGGCTTTATGCCATATCGTGGCTTGATGGATTCTTTGTGTGCTCCATCGTGGTTTGATGTTGGCTATACGCTACATCGTGGATGGCATTGGTTGCCTTTTTGGAGGGAAAAGGAGAGGGTGACTCGATAGTCCCCTGGTGTGTGGTAGGCTGGATAAGGGGGTGTGTAGCGGATGGACCCTAGGTTGGGTTGGGAATCATGTTGCATTGTTTTTGTGATAATATGGAAATGGGCCAAGCCCAATATGACATGTGGATAGGTATGTTTTGGGAACATACGTGGAAATGGGCCAAGCCCAGTTGATATGTGGTTTATTAAGAAATGGGCCTAGCCCAGTATCTGAGTATGATTTGAATGTGGGCCAAGCCCAGATTGTGGAAATTGTTAAAATGATATATATATTACTTGTTGCATTTGATAATTGGGATATTATGTGGCTAGCATGTGGGTGGATTTTGGTGGTTAACTTACACACTTGAGTCATGTATGACTCACCCAACTTTTTAAACATCGCGGTGAGTCGTGACTAGTGGACGGGTTGGAGTGGATACAAGGTGGCCCATGCGACGATTTTCATGCGAGAAGTTGGCGTTTTGAATATTTTTATTTCAAGCATTTTAAGTACTTGGTTTATTTATTTGATGTAATAAGGGTCACTTTTGATTAAAGTACGCTATTTATAGTTGTTAAAGGTTATAACGTATTTAGCAATATTTTTACAAAAGAGTTATATTATAGTAAATTATAATAAAGTTTTAATTCATCCCAAGCATATATTACTTAATAATTTTAAATGGACATGACTTTACCGAAGATAATAAACTTCCCTAGTTTTAAATTCTAAGTAAAGAAACATATTTTCACTAACATAACCAGATTCGGTCGTAGTGAATAGGCGGGGTTGGGGATGTTCTGATTTAATATCGAGCCAAGTTCAAAACTCGGCTTTGAGGGTTTTGGGCCCAAAAACGTTTCAAAATGGGTTTTTAAAAAAATATGGGCTTTAGGAAATTATTTTCAGTTATTCGGCATGGCACTGTACCTCAGGCCGAGTCCACGGGTAAGTACTTCGGACTTTTGAAGTGCTTTACTATTTTGAACTGTTATGGGCTTAGTTGGGCTCGTAGATTAGTGAACTAGGATCTGTTGAACCCTAGGACTAGTCTACTCAAACATATGCATAAAACTTAAAGCTACTAAACAAACCTGTGATTAAGTCGCCGAGTTAAGGTGTGGCAACCATTGTGCGCATGTCTAGGAGTGGATCCGGAAGAGCCTGGTACTTAAGCAGTCCTAGTGACTCACCTCCTCTTCGTTGGAATCCTACCTGGTGCGTAGCTACGGTTCACCTTAACCAAGAGGACTTGTTCATAGGCTAAACCTGATAATTAAAACCCGAAAGGGATTAGCCTTGCTGTTTTAAAAAAATTCTTGGTTTTAAAATAAATAAAAATACCCTGTAGGAAAATGACGAAATTACCCCTGGGTAGGGAAGGAAACTTGATTGCTCGAAAGAACTACTCTCGGAAACTTCATTGCATAAAATTGTTCGCGGTTAAACAGTGGAACAAATACTAATGCATAAAACTCCTTAATCAGATTAATTGCGACAATAGAGATGAGTTCTAGGAGACGCGGTAGAGGTAGAATGGCGACATCGGGCCGATAGGGTCCGCCATGAGTCAGAAAGTGAAGTGCCGCCAGCTGTGGACGTAGAAGGGCAGGATCAGATAGAAGAAGATGACGCAGTGTCGCGGGCCATGTTTCGAATTTTTAGCATGAACTTAGAGATTGTGTAGGTACGATAGCCTTAGTAAGATCGAGTGCGCAGCGCGAAGCGTAAGGTGGTAAGATAGGTGGTATGGACGTTTGTTAGTAAAGTAATTTCGAGGACGAAATTATTTTTAAGGAGGTAGAATTGTAACACCACGATTTAGGGGTTATGCGTTTGGGGCATAACAGAGTGTTTAATAGGCTTAGGGTCATGTTGGAGGAATTTTGAGGGTTTGGAGAACCCTAGAAGGCAAAGAATGCCTTAGAAAATTTTTAGATTTTTAGGGTAAAAGGAATTGGGCCAAAGGAGGCCTTAAGATTAATTTTTGGTAATTTTTGGCACAAGTGAGGCTTTGGCAAAGTGGGTGTGTCTTGTGATTTAAAGAAAGTGGAGGTAGCGCTGTGAGGTCTTAGGTTCGATCCAAGAAGGCGGCGCAGATGGGTTTTAATTTTTGGAGTATGGCGTTGCAGGGTAGAAGGCCTTAAAATAATTTGGGGCGTGTTTGGTCGCATGAGGAGCGGTGGTCAGTGGTGCTGTGCGGAACTTAGGCGCTGAAGGTGCGTGGCGCTGGTTCGAGTGGTAGAAGCGGCATTTTGGTGTTTTATTTTATATGCGGTTATAAATTTTGGCGGAGGAAGGGTTTAAAAATAAAATGGTGTGGCTTATGGACATGAAAGGCGGTGGGCGGAGTGGCTAAGGCGCTACTTGAGAAGGGGCTTTGTGCGTGTCGCGGTTTCGAGAGGCTCTGCGAAGCATTTGGCGTTTTATTTTTCGTTTGGGCGTTGGGCTTTGTAAGGCCTTAAAGATATATAGCGAGGGATTCGGACAAGGAAGATGGGCTGGTGGAATGGCTAGCGCGCGGCACTTAAGCGCTGGAGGAGAGCAAGGCGCGGGTTCGAGCGCCTGGAGCTGCAGTAGCGTTCTTATTTTTGTTGGTTATGGGCTCGATTAGAAAGGGTTTAAAATAAAATGCTGGGGGTTTCTAGCATAGAAATCAGGTTGGCCGAGTGGCCTGGGCACTACTTGGCTGTTTGCTTCCCCCAGGACCCAGGTTCGAGACCTATGGGCAGCAATTTGGGGTGTTGTTTTTATTTTGATTTTTTTGTAGCAAATTTGAGGGTTGGACGGCACATGGGTAAGTGGTTTAATCACTTTGGAATTCGGCTGGTAGGAGGTGATAAACATGGGTTTAGTTTTTATTTTTTTTTTTAATAAATTATGGGATAATTATTTAGTATTTATTATTTATTAATTGGATTAAGTGGAATTATTATTTATTTATTTGTTTTTTTTAATAAGGGGATAATATGAGCATTTTTATTGGAGATAAACAAGGATATTATGAAGATTAAAAGAATTATTATTGGATTATTAGTGAAGTGTTTAAGTAGAATTAAATTAGTGAAGTGTTGGCCAAATTTTGGAGACTTCAAGGGGGGGTTGGCCGAATGCTATAAATAGGGGAGGGTAGAGTGCTAGTTGTTCATCAAGTCTTTTGCCTCTCCCTCTTGGTGTGCCGAAATTCCTTCCCCTATTTTGTTGTCACCTTGGCCGAAAGTGTTAAGTGTTTCTTTGTTGCTTGAAGCCGAAATCTCCCTCGGTGTCCTAGTGTGGTCGGCCGAATCTTGAGCAAGAGTGCCTTAGAAAGAAGGAAGCATTGAGGAAGTCTCTTGGATTCGATCATCTAAGGGCAAATCGACAAAGTCTGAGAGGAGCCTTTGAGATTTTAGATCGTTTGGTAAGTAAGTTAAATTGTAGTTGTTCGCTTGAGATTTTGTATTATGACGTTTAACCAAAGGGTTCTAATTAAGTGATTACGATGGACGTGGATTCGAGTACAGTCCAAGGTGGGCAAGGAAAGTCCCCATCCCAAAGTTCAAGAAGAGATCCGTTTCTGCTGTTCGAGATTGGCCACCGGGGTGTGGGCCAACAGCAAGAAACGTTAGGCAAAAAGCCGTAGTTTCGCTAGACGATAGCGTCGAGGATCGAGAGTCTAGAACTCCTAGTAATAAGGTGTGTAGTTAGCCATTGTTTCCGGATTTGCGTGATAAATGTCTATTTTATATGTATGCTAACCAAAGCTGAGATAGATGTGAAAATGGTACCCTTAAGAGTACGAAGATGATCGAGTTAGTAGCAAAGTTTGTAAATATGTGATCACCGATCTTATTATGTGAGTATGCCTATGATTGTGTTTAATATGTACATGCACCACCTTATCATCATTTTATGTTACATGTGCATGGGTGGGTTATGAAAAGAAGATGCGGGTGTACTTGAGTACGTGGTTGATGTCGACTTTGTGCTACATCGTGGATTGGCGCCGATCGAGGTCGCGTTGTGGATCTTTTGCGATTTAGTTCGCGTGGTTACCTTGATTGATATCGGCTTTATGCCATATCGTGGCTTGATGGATTCTTTGTGTGCTCCATCGTGGTTTGATGTTGGCTATACGCTACATCGTGGATGGCATTGGTTGCCTTTTTGGAGGGAAAGGAGAGGGTGACTCGATAGTCCCCTGGTGTGTGGTAAATTTGGATAAGGGGTGTGTAGCGGATGGACCCTAGGTTGGGTTGGGAATCATGTTGCATTGTTTTTGTGATAATATGGAAATGGGCCAAGCCCAATATGACATGTGGATAGGTATGTTTTGGGAACATACGTGGAAATGGGCCAAGCCCAGTTGATATGTGGTTTATTAAGAAATGGGCCTAGCCCAGTATCTGAGTATGATTTGAATGTGGGCCAAGCCCAGATTGTGGAAATTGTTAAAATGATATATATATTACTTGTTGCATTTGATAATTGGGATATTATGTGGCTAGCATGTGGGTGGATTTCAGTGGTTAACTTACACACTGAGTCTGTATGACTCACCCAACTTTTTAAACATCGCAGGTGAGTCGTGACTAGTGGACGGGTTGGAGTGGATACAAGGTGGCCCATGCAGAAGCAGATTTTCATGCAGAAGTTGACGTTTTGAATATTTTTATTTCAAGCATTTTAAGTACTTGGTTTATTTATTTGATGTAATAAGGGTCACTTTTGATTAAAGTACGCTATTTATAGTTGTTAAAGGTTATAACGTATTTAGCAATATTTTTACAAAAGAGTTATATTATAGTAAATTATAATAAAGTTTTAATTCATCCCAAGCATATATTACTTAATAATTTTAAATGGACATGACTTTACCGAAGATAATAAACTTCCCTAGTTTTAAATTCTAAGTAAAGAAACATATTTTCACTAACATAACCAGATTCGGTCGTAGTGAATAGGCCGGGTTTGGGGATGTTACAAGCAACAAGGTCATCTTTATTCTATTAGTTTTGAAACACCCCAAACCCGGCCCACGAGCTTTGACCAGATTTGGTATGTTCCTCAAGTAAACCGGTTCAAAATTCTTTTGTTACTTAGGAAAAACTTGTATGATTTTTAAAAAATATTGTTTGGGTTGGGCTTGAGTTGAAAACAAATTTATCTTATGTTAAAACCCATTTATTTAAGGTGACAAAACATTTAGAGTTAATTTTAAAAAGGAATTTACTTAAACTTTAATTGATAAAAATCCATAAACATAATAAATAAAAGAAAAATAAAGTAAACCACAATGGCCTTATTATATCAATGATCCCAAAGTAAAACTTAAAATACTTAAAATAAATTGAAAGTCCAAATCATAAATTTCTTGCTATGCATGGCCACCTTTAAGCTCCCGCCGACCAGGTCCATTACCGCTCATCACCTGAAAAATATTCCCCAAGCGGGGTGAGTCAACAGACTCAATGTGTACAAAACACTAAGTCATAATAGAATCGGGCATGCAAATGATACACATTCAAATCATAGAATACAATTAATGATGCATTCCCAAACCCAAACCTAATTGTCCATCCGCTACACACCACGTACTGCGGTCACACCGTGGGGACTACTAAGTCAACCCTCCATCCGCTACACACCATCGAAGCGATCATTGCGATCGGCGTGCTCATCGCCCATATAATTTGTGTCATTAGACACCATATTCAAATAATGTAACCGAAGTTACCAAATTCAGATAATGTAACCGAAGTTACCATATTCAAATTTTGTGATCGTAGTCACCATATTCCGTTGGTGAGACCGAAGTCAACACCTTCTTCCCCTTTCACATAGATCCCGAATGCCCCATAAATTTTATATCATGCATAACATACTTAATTCTCATTCATGTTACTATTCATATGTTCAAAATATATCATATTCATAATCCTATCAGAAGTAGGAAACGTACCTGGGTACTTTTACCACATTTGTGGTACTTAGCCACATTCACATTCTTATGCATATTCATATGTTAAAATAATTGCCATATGATATATCGAAAGTTAGTGTGAGTACACACATTCTTAATAATACATTTAATTTAAACATAGCCATGAACCTATCAAAACTTAGGGTAGGGTACACACTGATTTGCTTAACGAATTCCTTGAAATCCGAAATCGATCGATCGCCTTAGATCTCAAATTCCTACATTTGATTAATCACTTACTAATTTAATAAAAAGCCATTCGGCCATAAATCCAAATCCTAGTAGGATTAGTATTCTTAAAACTTACCTTGAAATTCTCAAATCCCAAAATCCTTGTATCCTCTGTTGAAATCCCTATAACTACATGTTAGATCAATTTCTAACATTTATTCACAACAAATAACCCTTAGCCGTATGTTAAATGTGACTTACCTTAGATTCTTAAATCCGAAATTCACCGAATAATAACTAGGAACACGCGGCTTATGGTGTACCTTCGGAAAAGAACTTCTCCTTCCTTGTAGTCGACACTTAGTAAATCCCGAAAGATCTCTTCAACATGAGATATTAAGGGTATTAGAATCTTAATTTCGATGACCTTAAAAGAAATAGAAAGAGAATCTAACCTAATCTTACCCTCATGAAGAATTTGATGGAACTCTTGCTTGAACCCTTAGCGATGATTCGGCTATGGCTTTGATGTGGATAACAATTTCGGCTCTTGAGGCTTAGTGAGAAATCGACTAGGGCTATTGGTATCTTCGGCTTTTGATTGTGTTTGTAATAGAAGAAGAAAAGAAAAGAGAAAAAGAGAATAATGGCAGAGAAAATTCTAGCAGATAGAAGAGGAGAAACTTTAGAGAATTTGTGCAGAGGTTTTCTTGAAAAGAAAAGAATGAATGAAGAATAGCCTTACTCTTCCTTTTATAGCCAAAATTACTAGCTAGAGTCCTTTACTTGGCCACCACTCTTCTATTTTGATAGCTTTATCCCTTGATTTATCACTTTAATAAAACTTAATCCAATAATTATCTCTTATCTCTTAATAAAAATAATACTAATAATAATCCTCTTTTATCTCTTCCTTATCTATCAAAATAAAAGAAATAATATCCACATTTATCTCTTGAAAATAATCTAAAATAAATCCATTATTTATCCCTTATTTATCCACCCTTTATCTCTTAAAAATAAAAGAATAAAAGCTCCTAATTTATAGCCATGTGCCGTCCACCTCACTTCTTCTGGAAGCAAAAATAAAACTTATTTATTTGCTTCTCAAGTGACTCGAACTCAGGCCTATTTCCCTGCATGTGACACCATTTCCAGAGGCCCTAAGTGGCATCTTCAGACCACTTTTCCAAGCCTGTTTGTGTGTCAAACTTCTCCAACTTTTTCTTTTAAGGCCCTCTAGCCCTTATTTCCTATTTTGAACTTTAAAATTTGACATTTCGGCATCATTTCTAAGTTTCCTAAAATTTTCGATCGGCTCTGTTTGTTGACCATTTTCTTACATTTTCAGTTTCGAAATGTTGAGTTTTCAAAAATGTTGAGTTTCCAAAATGTTCAAGTTTCAAAAATGTTCACTTTCCTCTTTTAAACTTAACGTTTCCAAAGCATTTCCTTACATTTCCTTACATTTCCATACATTGCCTTACATTTCCATACATTTACATGCACCTTAGGGTTCCTAGAACTCCTCAGAACACATCCAACACACCCACTGAGCCCACTATCTCATGAATTACACACGAACGCATAACCCCTAATCTAGGATGTTACAAGTTTTCAACTTGTTTATGTTCTCTCATCCAAAGTGTTGAGCATTCTTATCAAACTACCAAGGTTTATTAAATAATAAGTAGCAACCATTCATATCTACCACGTTCGAATACACCTTATTTTTATGTTTCCCAATAGAGAAAGGGACTTTGTAATGTTCAAGAACTTGCATATTGCCCATGGATTTGATCTACCCCATACTACAAGGATTGGGTACTTCTCCATTGTTAGTTGCAATCTTTCAATAATACTGTAACACCCCAAACCCGGCCCAAACGTTACGACCAGATCTGGTATGCTACGGTTTTAAGGTTAAAAACTTTACTTGGAATGATTCTGAAAAACTTAGTCATTTTTGTAGATAATCTTTAAATAGGTGGCACTGGTAGAAAATCTTTGAAATTTTATTTTTTTCCAAAACAAGTGTTATTTTAAATAATGGGTTAAAATCACATTTTTATTTCTTTTAATCATAAGTCTTTGATCATGAATAAAAAAAAACATAAACATTGACAAGTATCAACTGATAACCTAAGTGATGGAGGCCTTATTACATCAAATAATTCCAAAATTTAAACTTAAAATAAAATGGAAATTTAATAAATAAAAGACTTGTTGGCCCCTCGAGTCCGCCTCGGCTCCCTTGTCCACGATCTACTGCTCATCTGCAAAGTTAGGGAAAAATAATAGGGTGAGTCACCAAGACTCAGTGTGCAAATCCCGAAAACACTGACCTGAGGCCCACAAACACATTATGGGCCTTGGCCCATACATAGAGGCAACAATTGTAATTACATGATAAGCGATGTAAATGATGAATAGCCCAACCCATCCTAGAATTCCATCCTCTACACACCGGCCGTACCAACCATCACACCTTGGGGATTTCTACAATCAACCCTCCAACCGCTACACACCATATCGACACCGTGTCTTTGCTGTCTTAAAGACCGATCATCTGTGTGTGACCTATGTGGCAAAGCCACCGATCGCCATGCGACCTTAATAATACATCGCATGACATTTCGGACACGGTGAGTCGTCATCATAAAGACCGATCACTATGTGACCTATGTGGCAAAGCCACCGATCGCTATGCGACCTTCTTCCCCTTCATCATATCAATCCCATCCCATGCATACATACATGCAGAATCAAAACAATATACTACCTAAAAGTTCGTAGTCTATCACATACATCGATACACATAGAGAAGTTTCTATGATTACGCACTGGCATTCCTTGCCTACCCTTTTGGGTAATCCATTGTCTATCTGACCTTTTAGGCTTTTAGCCCATAACATATATTTAGTACAGATTAATTAGTATGTTAGAGATCTACACACATCGATTCATTGTTAGAACGAGACCTCTAAGTCGACGCTATCCGTAGCCAACACCACCGCTTATCCGCCTTGAAATCCCGAAAAGTGATATGAGATTCGGGAACTAGTGTTTAGGCTTTTAGATCTAAGAGATCTTACTAGAGAAGATTCGGCTACTCCTAGAGGATTAGGCTTTTTGCGAAAAATCGGGAAGAGAAGATGATTGAAGAAATCTATAGAGATTGACTTTTAGAAGAAAGAAGAAAAGAATAATGGAGTTTTCGGCTTTCGGCTTTTTAGAAGAAAGAGAAGAGAATAATAAAGTTTTCGGCTTTTAGAAGAAAGAAGAGAATAATAGAGTTTTCGGCTTTTAGAAGAAAGAAGAGAAATGAATAATGGAGTTTTCGGCTTTCGGCTTTTAGAAGAAAGAAGAGAAGAGAATAATGGAGTTTTCATCTTTTAGAAGAAAGAAGAGAAAGAAAAGGTGGAAACCCTAAATCTTAGAAAAATAAAGAAGAGAACCCTCCTATTTATAGAAATTTTTGGCACTCACCTATGAAAAACAAGAAAGTGCCCTTCCCGATTCTAAAAATTAATCAAATAAAAGGGAAAATTCGGCACCCCTTTGCCATAAAGAAACCTGATTTCTTCACTTCTCTAGGTGATGGAATTTGGCCAACTCTAGCCTTGTAGATAGCTCCTACCTTTTCTCCTTTTTTTTTCCTTCCATATTATCAACTATATTATCTACATTATCCCATTCACATAAATCCTCCTATTTTTGAGCCTTGTTGCCGTCCACTCTACCTAACCCTAATACCGAAATTTAGCTAACTTAAATTAAAAGAGTTGGGCTCCATGTAACTTAAATTTGGGCCCTTTACTCCCTTGTGTGGCGTCACCTCCTTGCTCCCTAAGTGGCGCCACTGACCATTGGGCCACAAGCCCATTTTGATATTTTAAACTTAGATACCACCTTTTAAACCCTATAGTGCCCAAACAAAAATTTAACTAAGGCTTCTGTAACATCCTAGATTAGGGGTTATGCGTTCGTGTGTAATTCATGAGATAGTGGGCTCAGTGGGTGTGTTGGATGTGTTCTGAGGAGTTCTAGGAACCCTAAGGTGCATGGAAATGTATGGAAATGTAAGGCAATGTATGGAAATGTAAGGAAATGTAAGGAAATGCTTTGGAAACGTTAAGTTTAAAAGAGGAAAGTGAACATTTTTGGAAACTAGGGGATGTAAGGAAATGATGTGGAAATGATTCAAAAGAGGAAAGTAAACATTTCTGGAAACTTGGAAATGTAAGGAAATGTCAAGTTTAAAGAGCCAAACGAAAATTTTTGGAAACTTGGAAATGTAAAGAAATGTCAAGTTTTAAGGCTTAAAAGAGAAAACTAAGGCAAGGCGGCCTTAAGAAAAATAATATGAGGAATTTGACACACAAAGCAGGCTTGGAAAAGTGGCTGGAGATGCCACTTAGGGCCTCTGGAAATGGCGCCACATGCAAGGTGTTGGGCTGAGTTCGAGTCACATGGGAAGCAAATAAAAGAAATTTTATTTTGCTTCAGGAAGAAAGTGAGGTGGACGACACATGGCTATAAATTAGGAGCTTTTATTCTTTTATTTTTAAGAGATAAAGGGTGGATAAATAAGAGATAAATAATGGATTTATTTTAGATTATTTTCAAGAGATAAATGTGGATATTATTTCTTTTATTTTGATAGATAAGGAAGAGATAAAGAGGATTATTATTAGTATTATTTTTATTAAGAGATAAGAGATAATTATTGGATTAAGTTTTATTAAAGTGATAAATCAAGGGATAAAGCTATCAAAATAGAAGAGTGGTGGCCAAGTAAAGGACTCTAGCTAGTAATTTTGGCTATAAAAGGAAGAGTAAGGCTATTCTTCATTCATTCTTTTCTTTTCAAGAAAACCTCTCAGAAATTCTCTAAAGTTTCTCCTCTTCTCTTTGCCGAATTTTCTCTGCCATTATTCTCTTTTCTCTTTTCTTTTCTTCTTCTATTACAAACACAATCAAAAGCCAGAAGATACCAATAGCCCTAGTCGATTTCTCACTAAGCCTCAAGAGTGAAATTGTTATCCACATCAAAGCCATAGCCGAATCTCGCTAAGGGTTCAAGCAAGAGTTCCATCAAATTCTTGATGAGGTAAGATTAGGTTAGATTCTCATTCTATTTCTTTAAAGGTGTCGAAATTAAGATTCTAATACCCTTAATATACATTGCAGAAGAGATCTTTCGGGATTTACTAAGTGTCGACTACAAGGAAGGAGAAGTTCTTTTCCAGAAGGTACACCATAAGCCGCGTGTTCCCTAGTTATTCGGTGAATTTTGGGATTTAAGAATCTAAGGTAAGTCATATTTAACATACGGCTAAGGGTTATTTGTTGTGAATAAATGTTAGAAATTGATCTAACATGTAGTTATAGGGATTTACGTGAGAGGATACAAGGATTTTGGGATTTGAGAATTTCAAGGAATTTGAGATCTAAGGCGATAGATCGATTTGGGATTTCAAGGAATTCGTTAAGCAAATCAGTGTGTGTACCCTACCCTAAGTTTTGATAGGTTCATGGCTATGTTTAAATTAAATGTATTATTAAGAATGTGTGTACTCATACTAACCTTCGATATATCATATGGCAATTATTTTAATATATGAATATGCATAAGAATGTGAATGTGGCTAAGTACCACAAATGTGGTAAAAGTACCTGAGCACGTTTCCTACTACGATAGGATTATGAATATGATATATTTTGAACATATGAATAGTAACATGAATGAGAATTAAGTATGTTATGCATGATATAAAATTTATGGGGCATTCGGGATCTATGTGAAAGGGGAAGAAGGTGTTGACTTCGGTCTCACCAACGGAATATGGTGACTACGGTCACAAAATTTGAATATGGTAACCGGTTACATTATCTCGAATTTGGTAACCGGTTACATTATTTGAATATGGTGTCTAATGACACAAATTATATGGGCGATGAGCACGTCATTCGCAAATGATCGCCTTCGATGGTGTGTAGCGGATGGAGGGTTGACTTAGTAGTCCCCACGGTGTGACTGGCAGGTACGGGTGGTGTGTAGCGGATGGTTAATTAGGTTTGGGTTTGGGAATGCATCATTAATTGTATTCTATGATTTGAATGTGTATCATTTGCATGCCCGATTCTATTATGACTTAGTGTTGTGTACACATTGAGTCTGTTGACTCACCCCGTTTGGGAATATTTTTCGGTGATGAGCAAAAGTAATGGATGTGGTCGGCAGGAGCTTAAAGGTGGCCATGCATAGCAAGAAATTTATGATTTGGACTTTCAATTTATTTTAAGTATTTTAAGTTTTACTTTGGGATCATTGATATAATAAGGCCATTGTGGTTTACTTTATTTTTCTTTACTTTATTATGTTTATGGATTTTTATCAATTAAAGTTTAAGTAAATTCCTTTTAAAATTAACTCTAAATGTTTTGTCACCTTAAATAAATGGGTTTTAACATAAGATAAATTTGTTTTCAACTCAAGCCCAACCCAAACAATATTTTTAAAAATCATACAAGTTTTTCCTAAGTAACAAAAGAATTTTGAACCGGTTTACTTGAGGAACATACCAAATCTGGTCAAAGCTCGTGGGTAGGGTTTGGGGTGTTTCAACTTAGTATCGAGCCAGTTTTAAACTCTCGGCTTTTGTGGGCTAAGGCCCAAAACGTTTTTAATTCGAGCCCAAATGATTTTCTTTAAAATAAGGCGGTGTTTGGCATGGCACCTAAGTCTCAGACCGTAGTCCACTGTAAGTACTTCGATCTCTTGTGTGATTTATATTATGATTTGTAGAAGGGTAGAAATGGAATGGAGCGTAGATTAGTGAACTAGAATCTATTGAACCATAGGACTAGTCTATTCAAACACAAGTGCATAAGACTTAAGGACCATTAAACAAACCTATGACTAAGTCGCCGAGTTAGGGTGTGGCAACCATTGTGCGCATGTCTAGGATTGGATCAGGAAGAGCACGGTATTTAAGCGGTCCTAGTGACTCACCTCCTCTTCGCAGAATCCTACAGTGCGTAGCTTCGGTTCACCCTAACCAAGAGGACTTATTCATAGGCTAAACCCCTAACTAAAACCCGAAGGGAACTAGCCGTATTGTCAAAAAAAAAAAACAACCTAGTTTTAAAACTCTTAAAATTATCCTTTTGAATTGCAAACATGATTCTATAAAATTTTCTAAAGTATTCTTGATTTATAAAAATTACTAAAATACCCCTATTTGCAAAATTACTAAATTACCCTTGGTTTATGAAATTTCCAAAATACCCACAGTTCTTATCAAAAATTCATTACTTTATAAAATGTCCAAAAACCCTAATTTGCAAAATATCAAAATACCTTGATTTTGGAAAATTACAAAACTGCCCCTAACTTACAAAATTACCAAAATGACCCTAATTTCCAAATTTTTGCAACATCACCGTTTTGGAAAGTACAATTCTCAAAAAGAACCCTCAAAGTTTTGCAAAATTTGGAAATACCCGAAAATATTAAACTCTACAAATTTACCATGGTTTATTACCAAAATACCCAGAGCTCCAAAATTAAGAAATACCCGGATTTCAAAATTTTTCAAAATACCCGGGAATTTAAAAATTCCAAAATACTTTTTGACAAAATCACCAAGGAAACTCATTTTGACAAATTACAAAAATACCCCTGTAGGGCAAATTACGAAAATACCCCTAGGTAGTGGAAAAACAACAACAATGAAAACTACAACATTTCTCTGAATGAACGAAAGTTCATAATTGATTGATGGATGTATGAATGTAAAGGCGTGTGTGCATGTATGGATACGAAAGAACCACTCCTAAAATTTTTCCATAAAAATCCTTCGCGAATAATCAAGTGAAACAAGGACTAATTCATAAAACTTTTTACTCGGATTAAATCGCGACGTTAGAAATAAGTTCTAGGGGCGTGAACTTAGGGATTGTGCCTAGAAAGTATGATGGTTCTATTAAGATCAGAGAGCGCAAATGTGAAAGCATAGTGCGGTGAGAAGGATTGTACACAATTTGTTAATAAGTAATTTTTGAGGCGAAATTATTTTTAAGGAGGGTAGAGCTGTAACATCCTAGATTAGGGGTTATGCGTTCATGTGTAATTCATGAGATAGTGGGCTCAGTGGGTGTGTTGGATGTGTTCTGAGGAGTTCTAGGAACCCTAAGGTGCATGGAAATGTATGGAAATGTAAGGCAATGTATGGAAATGTAAGGAAATGTAAGGAAATGCTTTGGAAATGTTAAGTTTAAAAGAGGAAAGTGAACATTTTTGGAAACTAGGGGATGTAAGGAAATGATGTGGAAATGATTCAAAAGAGGAAAGTAAACATTTACGAAACTTGGAAATGTAAGGAAATGTCAAGTTTAAAGAGCCAAACGAAAATTTTTGGAAACTTGGAAATGTAAAGAAATGTCAAGTTTTAAGGCTTAAAAGAGAAAACTAAGGCAAGGTGGCCTTAAGAAAAATAATATGAGGAATTTGACACACAAACAGGCTTGGAAAAGTGGTGCGGAGATGCCACTTAGGGCCTCTGGAAATGGCGCCACATGCAAGGTGTTGGGCCTGAGTTCGAGTCACATGGGAAGCAAATAAAAGAAATTTTATTTTGCTTCAGGAAGAAAGTGAGGTGGACGACACATGGCTATAAATTAGGAGCTTTTATTCTTTTATTTTTAAGAGATAAAGGGTGGATAAATAAGAGATAAATAATGGATTTATTTTAGATTATTTTCAAGAGATAAATGTGGATATTATTTCTTTTATTTTGATAGATAAGGAAGAGATAAAAGAGGATTATTATTAGTATTATTTTTATTAAGAGATAAGAGATAATTATTGGATTAAGTTTTATTAAAGTGATAAATCAAGGGATAAAGCTATCAAAATAGAAGAGTGGTGGCCAAGTAAAGGACTCTAGCTAGTAATTTTGGCTATAAAAGGAAGAGTAAGGCTATTCTTCATTCATTCTTTTCTTTTCAAGAAAACCTCTGTCGAAATTCTCTAAAGTTTCTCCTCTTCTCTCGCCAAATTTTCTCTGCCATTATTCTCTTTTTCTCTTTTCTTTTCTTCTTCTATTACAAACACAATCAAAAGCCGAAGATACCAATAGCCCTAGTCGATTTCTCACTAAGCCTCAAGAGCCGAAATTGTTATCCACATCAAAGCCATAGCCGAATCATCGCTAAGGGTTCAAGCAAGAGTTCCATCAAATTCTTGATGAGGGTAAGATTAGGTTAGATTCTCATTCTATTTCTTTTAAAAATTTGTCGAAATTAAGATTCTAATACCCTTAATATACATTGCGAAGAGATCTTTCGGGATTTACTAAGTGTCGACTACAAGGAAGGAGAAGTTCTTTTCCAGAAGGTACACCATAAAGCGCGTGTTCCCTAGTTATTCGGTGAATTACGGGATTTAAGAATCTAAGGTAAGTCATATTTAACATACTGGCTAAGGGTTATTTGTTGTGAATAAATGTTAGAAATTGATCTAACATGTAGTTATAGGGATTTAATGAGAGAGGATACAAGGATTTTGGGATTTGAGAATTTCAAGGAATTTGAGATCTAAGGCGTGATAGATCGATTTGGGATTTCAAGGAATTCGTTAAGCAAATCAGTGTGTACCCTACCCTAAGTTTTGATAGGTTCATGGCTATGTTTAAATTAAATGTATTATTAAGAATGTGTGTACTCATACTAACCTTCGATATATCATATGGCAATTATTTTAATATATGAATATGCATAAGAATGTGAATGTGGCTAAGTACCACAAATGTGGTAAAAGTACCAGTGCACGTTTCCTACTACGATAGGATTATGAATATGATATATTTTGAACATATGAATAGTAACATGAATGAGAATTAAGTATGTTATGCATGATATAAAATTTATGGGGCATTCGGGATCTATGTGAAAGGGAAGAAGGTGTTGACTTTGGTCTCACCAGCGGAATATGGTGACTACGGTCACAAAATTTGAATATGGTAACCGGTTACATTATCCGAATTTGGTAACCGGTTACATTATTTGAATATGGTGTCTAATGACACAAATTATATGGGCGATGAGCACGTCGATGCGCAAATGATCGCCTTCGATGGTGTGTAGCGGATGGAGGGTTGACTTAGTAGTCCCCACGGTGTGTGGTGGCAGTACGGGTGGTGTGTAGCGGATGGTTAATTAGGTTTGGGTTTGGGAATGCATCATTAATTGTATTCTATGATTTGAATGTGTATCATTTGCATGCCTGATTCTATTATGACTTAGTGTTGTGTACACATTGAGTCTGTTGACTCACCCCGTTTGGGGAATATTTTTGAGGTGATGAGCGTGTAATGGACCGGGTGGCGGGAGCTTAAAGGTGGCCATGCATAGCAAGAAATTTATGATTTGGACTTTCAATTTATTTTAAGTATTTTAAGTTTTACTTTGGGATCATTGATATAATAAGGCCATTGTGGTTTACTTTATTTTTCTTTTATTTATTATGTTTATGGATTTTTATCAATTAAAGTTTAAGTAAATTCCTTTTTAAAATTAACTCTAAATGTTTTGTCACCTTAAATAAATGGGTTTTAACATAAGATAAATTTGTTTTCAACTCAAGCCCAACCCAAACAATATTTTTTAAAAATCATACAAGTTTTTCCTAAGTAACAAAAGAATTTTGAACCGGTTTACTTGAGGAACATACCAAATCTGGTCAAAGCTCGTGGGCCGGGTTTGGGGTGTTTCAGCTTCAGCCCAATCCTGAGCCCAATTTGAACCCCTAATGCTCAAATTAACTCATTACACATATTCACCCATTAAATGCATAGGCCCAAAAATTCAGGATGTTACAAATACTCTCTTTGATGATATTCTCCTAGCTACCACTACCAATTATCATTTCGTAAATGTTACCATCAGTGGTAAACCTTAGTTCAAAACAGTTGGTGGCATTCGGTAGTATCTTTTTTCTTCAATGCTAACATCATCCTTTGTATCACCAAAATTTGCCCATCCTTTAAATTATTTGCATCATTATCACCATTAGATCTAGATATTACGTTGTTTCCATCCTCCGATTTTTCTTCTTAGACAACATTGGAATGACACCCAAGTTGGTTACATTGGTAGCATTTTCCAAGAACTAGCTTAGCATATGGATTCATTCGCATTTGTCCTTGTGCATGTGTCTCAATCATCTCAATTACCTTCTTTCCTACTTCATTGTTATAACTAGATTTCTCTCTTTGACATTGTCAATTACCGATTGACTTGTTTTTCTCCATATTCACTGATGTAGACTGAAAATAATTTCCCTTGAAAAAATCCACCTACTTGTCTTGCATTATCAACTTAGCATTTAATGCCATGTTTTGAGCTTCAATGAAAGTTTCTAATATTTTCATAACGGTTTTGTCATGAATTGCAACCTTCAATCCATTAAGATATCAAGCCACTTGTTAACTATATGATTCAATCAAATTGTTTTGCTTAGAAAAACACAAGAACTCGTTGGTGTATTCAAGTACCGACATGTCGGTTTGAGAACAACGTTGACATTATAAGAATATGATACATGCATGGATGGGGTAAAATTTATTAAATTTCATTCACTAAATCTGCCAATTTTCAAGTTTGAAAAATCAATCGACATGCGACGACTTTTTGGATAAAATCTAGGCATTTCTGGGTTGTTATGTCTTCATAGCGTTTGAAAATCTATCTTTTAGCTTCTAAACGCACTTTAAATCGCTCAATTTCGAGTTTAGGAGCTCAAGTTATGACTTTTTTAGTGAATACTACACAATCAAAATTTCTGGACGGGATTATTACGAAAATTACGAGTTTTGGGCTTTTAATTCAAGTTTAAATCATATTGTATTTGATTTTTAGGCTTAATTTTTATTATATATGATCCCAATATTGTATTTTGTTAGGTTTTATTATTTTATTATTTATTTATTCCGAATTTTGAATTATTTTAAGTTATTTAGGAGTTTTATGTTTCTAAGTTAACAAGAAAATTTAGTTTAAAACTACTTCTTATTTAAATTAATTAGAGTTTCGGTATACTTGAGAGTTTTATTTGGATGTATTTAGCTAGCCTATATAAAGGCCTTTTCATTGTTAGTTAGAGACACAATTATTTTTCATTAATAAAATTTCAACTCTGGGAGTTAGTTTCTTTGTGCAATATTGCTTTGTGATTTTTAGAAGCAATTTTCTTCTCGATTTTCTTCAAGGAGTTGTGGGAATTCATTCATCATCCTTCAATTTGTTAAGGATTATTTCTTAGAGTGTTGATTAAAATTATTAATTGAATTTGTTGGGGTTTATACCTCAAAAGGTTCAATTGGGACACTTATCCATCTATCCATCATATCCATCGGTTTATTCGATTCATTTTTCACTTTTTATTCTATATTTTCTTTATTTATTTAGTATTTTGAATATTTATTCTTAAATTTCTTATTCTTATTTTATTTTATTTGCTTTTCTTATTTTCCTAAATCTGTTTGGTTTCTTCTTTTTAGGTCAGATCCGAATCTTTCTTTCTTGAGTTGAACAACTTGAATACGATCTTCTTCCGCCCTCCTTATCATTTGTGTCAGACTTGGGTGTTTTTGAGTTTTTTCCTTGTGCTAAATAAAGTGTTTCTTCGATTTTACTTAAACAACCTCTAAAAATATTTGAATTAGTGACAAAAATAAATAAAAATTCGTGGATGTATTTTTTTGCCGAAAATTTTCAGATCTTATATTTACCATATAAGCGGCTCCAATTTAATTTTTGTGATTTTAGCACATCAGTAACACCTTAAACAAAATATTCAAGTTGTTTTCCATTGTTTCGGGTTTTCTGCTGGGTAGTTTATTTTCTTTGATTCTAGCCTTAGATTTTCTTTAGTTTTTTTTTTCTTTTCTTTATTCTATTACGCATCTTAACACATTTAAAAGCATAAATAATGGGAACAAACTTAAGAATAAATAATAACAAACTTAAGAACTTTTTGATTCCATGTTGGCTTGTCATTGAAGTCTAGATTATGTTTTTTTGGACATGATGTTTGGGTCAATTCCTCTACTTCACACCTATCAACATTTTCATTTGTATTATGAGTATCTATACATAATTTCATTCCTCCCATTCATTGTTCTAACCGTTGAAGGTAGTCTCTAATCATACAAAGCTCTTCTCAAAAAGTTTGATTTCCTTGAGGATCCTTACATCCACCTACATTAGCCATCATAAAGGTTACATCTAGCTCTGATGCCAAATTGATGCAACACAAATCAAAGGAGAAAAAATTAACAAGCAAACGATTTAGCTAAAAAGGTAGAAAGCAAATGAAACTCTCTTACCAAGAGAGAAAACTAGAGAATTCTGAATTAATTAAATTGAATTACAAAATTCATTTACTATTCTACTATTTCAACATACCTAAAAAGAGATAAACTAAATAATATGTATATTTACTTAATAGATAAATAAAAAATACTATCTAAATGATTTGTTTAAGATAAATAACTTAACTTATAAAATAAAAAAATGATAAAATGATAATCTAAATAATAACAAACTTAAGAATAAATAATAAATTAATAAAAAATTTACCTATCACAGAATTAAAAGCATAGAAACATAAAAAAAAGATTTAAATGTATAAAAATTATAATTTTAGAACATTTAAAAAAGAAAAATAAAGAAGAAAATGAGATAAAAGAAACGTAACAAAAACCTATAACCCTAATTAAAAGTTATCTCAAATTATTGTCAAAGCTAAATTTAGGCATGGATGAGCTGTCAACTCATTAATGTCAATAAAATATGCATTGAGAATAAATTTATTAAGTTGAAACTTTCAAAACAAAAGGGTGAAAAAATATTTGTGTAATCGTATTTATTATTTTTGTGTAATTAAATTATATATTTTTATGTGTTAATAATTTGTTATATATGTAGAAATATTATATTTTTAATTATTCTTTTGTCATATTATTCAAGAAAATTTTATGTTTTCATTTATGAGATATCTTGAATAATTGAAGCTTAGGTAAAAGTTTGTTGAGCATGACGTGTTGCGTGTTGATATTACTTCTTGTGCTCAATGTTTCAAAATCTTGTACAAATTTATGAGAAACTCGTAATAATTTTCTTTCAATAAATAAAAAAAATAGGATAATAATTTCCAGCAAGGTGACATCAGATTAATTGAATAGAAAATGATTAATACAAGGTAGTAAATTGATAGCAATAAAAAAATATTGAAAGTTGAAACCAGTAAGGGAAGAGCCTTACACAACTTGAAATCTTTGTAGGCAAAAGAAGAATATTATAATACTTGGCAATGACATTACATGCAGAAAGAATAGAATGCAAATAATTGAGGTCAACTTGGATACCCTTTTAAAGAAGATTCAGAATCTAATAAATAGTTGCAACTTAATTAATGGTTTTAGGCACAGAACACAAGATTTGAAGGAGAAGGTTGGTCCAATCTTTGCCTAACAAATGGGCAACTGCGAATTCCGATGCCAACCATGCTTTTGGGCGGTGGTCTTCGGGATCTCATCTTTCAATGCCCTGCAATTTTGGAACTATTATACTACCAATTCATCCTAATCCTTTTCCGCAATAATTAACGACGTGGCTCAATATCCATGTGGCATGGCCGGATCATGGGCAATGCAACTTCACCTATAACACCCCATCATATCTCATTTCACATCCCGCTTTTTGAATCAGATTGATTCATCACATCAATTTCATCCACAATTAATTGAAATCTCAATATACAAAAAAGAATCATGATCAACAAATTAATATGAATTAATTCAATCCTAATTAAATTGATAATTGAACCGATTTTTTATTTTTAATAATTTATTTTATGAGAGCGACATATGATATTTATGTTGTATTAATAAGATTGAGGTTTTAGAGTTTTAATGGTTCAAATTCGAGTATTATTATGCATAAATATCATGTGTGATTCTTTTTAAATTTATTTTGAGTCTAAATCACATTATATGGTCTCAATATATTTCAATTTTTAATTTATTATGTTTTATATTGAGTTGATTAGTGTTTTAGTTCATCAAACATATATTATTATTATTATTATTATTATTATTTGTATGTCAACATTTTTAGAAATTATATTATATTTTAATAAAATTAAAAATATCACACATATCCTTTTATAAGTCCCGAAAAAAAATATATTAGACTGACAAAAATAAATTTTATTATTCATTAATATTAGAATAATGATTTATTAATATATTACTCATTATTATGTGATAATAATAAAAAACAATATTAATTAACTATTAACCATTGAATACAATTGAAAAAAATTAAAATAATAAAAATCTTTACCTACATCATATATAAATATTACATATATTATTAAATAATAACTAAAGTAATCTAATTGTTGATGCAATTTTTTACTTTTATGTTTCTTTTCAAATAAACATGATAAAAGATTATAAATATAAAATAGCAATAATTATTAATAGTATTTTTATATAACATATACAATAATTTTAATTATATTGATAAATTTTCTTTGTTAGTGTTATAATTGTTACCACTTAAATAAAATTTTGTACCCATATTAAATTATATTTATTATTTTAAATTGATTATCACTTAATCAGTGTTACAATTATATATCTATTAAAGTTAAGATTTAGTACTATAACTATATATATTTGAAACCTCCCCAACCAGGCCTAGATGTTAGACCCGAATTCGGAAGACTACATCAGCCACTGGGATGGCCTAACAGGGTTATCGGAGTTTTTGAAAATAGTTTATTTAAAACAGTTATTTAGTTTAGTAAAAAACTTAGTTTAGATGTCAATTTATTATTCCTTAACGTTTTAATTATCTTCTAGTAGCGGAAAAGATGGTATTTATTTAAGTTTTTAATAAAAATTGGGGTTAATGCTTCATTAATTAATAGTAAAAATTTGATGTCGTAATTAAAATCATAATTAAATGTCATGCAACAATAAAAACAACCTAAGTCCTAAATTCCATGCCACAGTTCAAATAAAACATTACAGACCTCAAATAATAAAATAAATCAAAAGAATATGTTTTAATAAATTGAAAATAAGTAGGATTGTGCGGAGGTCCTTCGGATGCCGTGCCCGCATCCTAACTTGGTGGGTTATTTGTAAGAATGAAATTAAAGGGGGCAGTGAGCTTTGACACTCAGTGTGAGTCCATTTACAACAAAATCAATGCGCCATTCATTAGGACACATTTATTAACAATGCATAGAATAATCAAAGATAGCAATTCAGTTCATTACATCATTTTTTCAAATTCAACCATCACTGTTATATCAGAAATCGCAATAACAGTTTTCAGGATAATCAAATCATCAGAATCGCCACAATAATCATATTCCATGCAAATATATAGACATATATATATATATATATATATAGATTCACGCATATGTATCATAACATAATTTTTAAATTTGTATGCACATGATTTAAATGATGCCATACAGTTTCAGGTTTTAAACAGAATAATTCCTACCCCACTGTTACATGCCACAGTAGGAGTTCCCCAGAACTCCTCTACCTTTATGCCACATTGTGCATAAACCACTATTGGTTCAAAAACAACAACTGTCATGTTAGCTGTGGACACACAACAAGTCTTCGCGATTGGAATTCGCCTTCCGCTGTGGGTTCACAACAAAAGTCCTGCAGATAAAACCTTTTTTTTTGTTGTTGTAGATTCTACAACATAAACCCGCCATTGGAAAACCCACAAATGGAATCTGCCATTTAGCTGTTAATACACAACAATTTGTAAATAAGAACTGATGCATGGCTATGCTTTGCACTTTCCATTTTTCTTGCAGTTATACTGCTTGATCTTCTTTCATTCATATCAACCCCACCCATGTAATGCATTATGGCATATTAAATAATCTAACACATGACGAATCAGTAGCAATTCAAGCTTTTCATGTATTCAGTATTGATAATAATATAGGCATGTCATTCATATGATCGTAATTATATATATACAAAGGTAACATATACTATTCATAATTCATACAAATATTCATTAATATAAATAAATATCACATTAAATCGATCAATCATGAATTCTAGCATATCTCATATCATCAAGGGCCTATTTGCATAATTTAATTCAGTAAAAATAGTTCAGAACTTATTCAGTCACTAATTTGATCAAAACATAAAATTTTGGGTCAAAATTATAAATTCTTTGTTACATGGGACACACGGCCATGTGACCGGACCGTGTGGGAAGCCTTGGACTGTGTGGGAAGGTTACATGGCTGTGTGCCTAGGCCGTGCGAGAGACTGTGGCCGTGTGACAATTTGAAAATTCAACCTACATGGGAATACACAACCATGTGGCAGGTCGTGTGGAAGTTGAATATCCTAGGGTTTCAGGGGTGGCATGGTTGTGTATGGGGTCATTTAGTCCACACAGGTGGCCCACACGCTTGTGTGGTAGACCGTGTGGTATGGGCTAGGTTTGATTTTACCTTGATTTTCTTGTAAAATAACACACACCTGACTTTCGGGGTTTTGAGTGACGATCTTCATGTCCAAAACTAATCCAAGATACCTACAATGAGTCTTCCGATCAACAAATACGCAAAAAAATTAATATCAACTTTCAAGATTTATTGAAATTATCAAAGATTTTTGGGAAAACTCGTAAAATATCTGAAATCGATTTGAAAGATTTTCAAGAACGATGTTATTCAAGAATTCTAAGGTTCTACGAAATTAGAAACAAGAATGCTTACTGATCTTGGCACATTAGAAACAAAATTAGACAGTGTCACGTTAATTCGATTAGAAAATCAGTTGAACGGGCTCGATTTCAATCTCAGGATCAAAATAAAATTTCCAGCAAAAGTAGATGAAGATTTTTATGAAAAGGAAAAAAAGGAATAAATGAAAATGATGTATTTAAAGAAGGGAGAAGTAAAATTCTAATTAGGGTTGAAAAAGAAGTAAAAATCCACATGTAATTAGGAAAATGGATTAAATAGTTAGGGTTTCAGAAATTTAAAAGGTTGAATGGTAAAATACCTATATTGTCGAAAATGGGGAAAATAAGAGAAAAAGGCATGGATATAACTTAGGACAAGAGGGAAATAAAAGGCCTTACCACTTGGGCTACTGCTCATTCTTGATCATTTTCTACCACATTTATTATATATACTAGATTGAGTTTGTTCCTTAGTTGTTCAAAAATAACAGAGGAAAAATAAAAAGAGTGAGGCTTGAACCTTGGTTCTCTAGGCAATATCCTAAGCTCTTAACCATCAAGACTAAAGCTCATTTCTTGATGATTCTGATTCGTATGCTATTTCATACAATACTTCTCCTTAAACTTCCTATGGCCTTTACTACGGTAATATTCGTAATGATTCTTTCTACACCGCCATCTATTTTATTAGGCATATTACGAATAACTTATGGGTGAGTGGGTCCTAGTTCTATTAGGGCAAAATACATGTGATATCATCGATCGTATCTCTATCCTCATGATATCTGACGACATAAGTAAGAGCGGGTTGTCTAGTCTTGGTTCGATTCATGCTAGTAGATACATTATTCGCGACTTTATTCTGACCTTGGTCCCTTAAAGGTAACTGGCCCAATATTTGATTTTGTGCTTAGTTTTGGTTGGAGCTTGCTTCTGTTCGTTAGGATGAGAGCATTCTCTACCCAGGTGCTCCATTGACCTGCATTTAAGACAAGCGCCTAATTTCTTCCAACACTCACTCGAGTGTCGCTTCCCGCAAAACTTACAAAAGTTAGACTCATCCTTAGTGTTACTCTCCGCAGCCCTCTTCTGCGGTTTACCCTCTCTAATCATTTTCGGGGAACGAGAATTTGACCTAATGGAAATATAGTCTCTTTTAATCGGGGCCTTACTTTTCTCTCGTTTATCGCGTTCCACCTACTTAATCTCCACTACGATTCTAGCTTTCTCCACTAGGGTTTCAAACAATCGTTCTTGGTGTGGAGCAACTTGAATGTTGAGGTCGAAATGCAACCCATTTTTGAACTTCACATAATTGTCCTGCTCTGGGGCGACCATTCCTTAGGCATACTGGCTGAGTTTAAAAAATTCAGCCTTGTATTCCTACATAGACTTATCCCCTTGTTTTAACTCGATGAACTCGAGTCTGTGGGCCTCCACATACCTAGTGCCCACATCTTCTTTTGGAAAGCTTCCTGAAAATGTTTCCAAGTGATCCACTCAGCCTATGTACCTCTTACCACAGACTGCCACTAGTGATAAGCCTCCTCTCTAAGCATGGACACAATTCCCTTCAGCTTTTACTTGGGAGTACAATCTAAGTCCTTTAGGATTCTGTCGACTCCATCCAATACTTAGCTACGGTGAGAGTCGTACCAGTTATACACTTGAACAATTCCACCCCATTCGACTGAAGTTTCTACGCAGCAGATTCGCAGCTCTTTAATCCATTTTAGGCTCCAGCAACCCTTTGTAGGACCTTTAACATCGTCTGTGTCATGGCGTCATCGCCATTCTCCTAGCTTCCACTACCGTTGACGGTGGAGTTTTCAACATACTCCTCTTCAGAGACTGGGTTCTCACCTTGAATGGTTGACGACTCTACAGGTGCAACCCTACGAGGTCTACCCCTACCACGTCTACCTTGAGTATTCATTCTAGTTGCGATAGTTTAGGGTTCTAAGGCATATTTATAGTTTCCACATAAAAGTTCAAGCGTTAGCTATTGTGTATCCATAAACTGAAAAGTTCAATTCATCCAAAATCTCATAAGTAATAATAACTATAGTAGGACCGACACCGGAGTCTCGGAGTTCATTTCATGCAGAAAAATAATATTCGAAAAGAATTTTTTATTTTTGACATGGATTTTCCCAAAATACCTTTTCAATGCATGCATGCAATTTATTCAAATTTCTATTGTCTGAGTTTAGAAAACTTAGACTCTAATACCACCAAATGTAACTTTCCCAACCCGATCTAGACGTTAGACCTGAATTCAAGAGACTACATCAACCACAGAGATGGCCTAGCAGGGTTATCGAAATTTTTGAAAAGAGTTTATTTAAAACATTTATTTAGTTTAGATGTTGATTTATTATTCCTTAACATTTTAATTATCTTCTAGCAGTGGAAAAGATGATATTTACTTAAGTTTTTAATAAAAACCGGGGTTTATGCATCATTAATTAATAGTAAAAATTTAATGTCCTAATTTAAATCATAATTAAATGTCATGCAAAAATAAAAACAACCTAAGTCCTAAATTTCATGCAACAATTCAAATAAAACATTACAGACCTCGAATAATAAAATAAATCAAAAGAATACATTTTAATAAATTGAAAATAAGTAGGATTATGCAGAGACCCTCCGGATGTCGTGCCCGTGGTCTAACCTAGTGGGTTATATGTAAGGATGAAATTAAAGGGGGCAGTGAGCTTTGACGCTCATTGTGAGTCCATTTACAACAAAATCAATGCAACATTCATTAGGACACATTTATTAACATTGCATAGAATAATTAAAGACCACAATTCAGTTCATAACATCGGTTTTTCAAATGTAACCATCACTATTATATCATATATCACAATAACAGTTTTCAGGATAATCAAATCATCAGAATCGCCACAATAATCATATTCCATGCAAATATATAAACATATATAAATAGATTCACGCATATGTATTGTCGAAACAATTTTAAAAATCAGATTTTGAAAAAATGGGATCGACTTTAAAAAACAAAATAGGAGTCGCCACCAATCTCTTTTTACTCAGGTGTGATTGGATCACCTTGTAAAACGTTTTATTTCAAAAACATTCAATTTTGGTCTACAAAAACAAGAAAACGGGTTCGGGAGTCAGTTACGTATGAGGAAGGGTTAGCACCCTCATAACGCCCAAAATTGGTACCTAATCGATAAAATCATGTCCGAATGTTGAAAATAAAGAAAATTAGAAAATATGATCCTTTTATTAGAAAGAAAATCAGAACTTACTTATCACAAAGAAATAAAGTACTTTACCCAGTAAGTTAGGGTATAGCACCTCATGACTTTGAAATTAAGCTCGTCTTTATTTTAGAAAATTCCTACCTCGAGACGCAAAACATCGAACCCAGTAAGTTAGGGCACAATGTTTTGAGTTCCCAAGAATAGGTTTTTTTTATTTAAAACTTGAGATTTCTTAATTCCGAAGTAATATAAACATCATATCCAGTACGTTAGGACACGACATTTTTTAAAACCCTCGTAATTAAAGTCATCTCATGATTTACAAAACTTGTTAAAAGGGTATTTAGTTATTTAGCCAAACGAAAAATCGCAACCCAGTACGTTAGGGCACTATTTCCCGAATTTCTAAATACCAAAACATTATCTTATTTTAAAAGCTTTTAAAAATATAATGGTTTTGCAAAAAATGACTTTATTTTAAACAATAATCATGCAACAACATTGAATTTATCGAACATAAATATTAAAAGCAATTATAATACATTAACACTTAATATAGACAACTAAAATAACTACATTATGGTAATCATAAAATAATAAAGAAATAAAAGGGTATTACATAGATAAATATATAAAAAAATATGTAAAACAATAAAAATACTAAATAATAAATATATAACTTAATACATATAAAAGATAATACCTAATAATATATATAATAATTTTGAATAAATATATTTAAACAAATAATATAAATAATATATGTAAAAATGTTATAAAATATAATAAACTTTATACAAAAATAATTTTTTTAGAAAATAATATATGATATGATATATATAATATACAAAATATAATATAATAAATAAAAATAATATATAAATTATTAAGTAAAACAATATATATAATAATATATGATAAAATAATACATATAATATATATATATATATATGAATTTCACAACATTAATAAATATAGGAAAATAATATAAAATATATAATATAATAAAATAGTTTAATATACTGTATAATAATAAAAATAAAATAAAAGGATAAAAATAAAATAAAACAAAGAAAAGAGGGGTCAAATTACAATTAAAAAAAATTAAAAGAACCAAATTAAAACACTCATTAAATTACAGGGGTTTAAATGGCAATAATGCCAAATTTCAAAACAGTGCCGTAATAGACTTAACCTTTAATGCAACCCGAGGATTAAATTGAATAGTAATTAAACTTTTGGGGTTAATTTTATAAAAAATTGAAAATGTGAATTGGACTAATTTAAAAACAATAAAATTTCGGAAGGACTAAGTGGATAAATAGACCATTTAAAGAAAACGCGCGGATCCTGAGGGCTGAGTTGGGTCAACGCGCGGATTCTGGGGGCCAAAAACGGCGTCGTTCTCTGTTTGCTATAAAAGTCAAAAAACAGTTAAAAAAATCATTTTATTCCATGTTCTAAAAAAAACGAGAGAGCTCTGAAATGCTCTCTTCCCTCTCCGGTCCCATGTGATTTCCGGTAGTTCTTCCGGCGAGGCTCCGGTGTCCGACCGCCATACGCGCTTCCTCCGACGGCGGTCAGAAAACCCAAAAACCTCCTCTTTCGACGCCAAATCAAACGGTAAACTCTTTTCTCTCTTTTTTAGTGAAAATGTATACAAAAATGCATGAACAAATAAAAATAAAATTAAAAATAAATAAGACGGATATAAAAAAACCTCTGTTTTTTATTTGCTTGTATATTCTCTTTTTTTCGTGTGTATTCTCCGTGCCTCTTACAAATTTTTACCAGGCTTTTTATAGCCTTCGAAACAAAAAATAAAAAAAGAAACAAAATAACTGCCATGTTTGTTTTGCTGCCGTCCTTCCTTTTTCTTGCAGGTGATCAAGAAGATCTCGGCGATGAGGGCGTTATCTGAGCGTGAATCGCGGCGTGACGAGGGGCGGACTGAAGGATGCGAGAGCCGATTGCGGTGCAAATCTGAGGCGCTGGTCTTGCGGCGCCTAGGGTTTCCTCAGAAACCCTAGGTCTCTAGGTCTGTTAAAGATTTGGGCCCCTTTGGGCCGTGTGAGCTTGGGTCCTAATTGGGTCTGTTTAGGATCAGGGTTAGAGGGGTCTGGGTGTATTTGGGTAGTTGGGTAAATTAGATTTGGGCTCTATGCATGGACTGTTTGGACATTTTGATTTTTGATTTTTTTGTTTTTTATTTTTTGGTCTGTGTGGGCCCGTGCAAAAATGGGCTTTTACAGCTGCCCCTCTTTCCTCATTGTCGTGTAACGAGAATAGAGCAAAGACAATAAAAGGACCAATTTTTGCCCGGTTTTGGCCGAGCTTCGACTTCTTGATCCTCGCCTTCTTCAAACGACTTCCCATCCCAACTGCATCTTCAGGGGTACTGGAACTTCATCTTGATTTCAGTAAGTTTGATAGCTTCAACTTCATGAAGGCAGTATCCACTATCTTTTGATCTGCTCCACTGCAAACTCAGGGAGACAAGATCTGATGTTTTCGATCTGCTCCTGCAACTTCAGGATTGCCAGATCTGCTATCTTCAATCTGCTCCACTGCAAACTCAGGGATGCCAGACTGGTGGTTTAAATCTGTTCCACTACTGCTTAGGGAGACAAGATTTGTCGTTCGATCTTGGTCCACTACTGCCTAGGGAGACAAGATCTACAATCTTTGACCTATTCCACTACTGGTCAGGGAGATAGGGCTAGTGGCTTAAATCTGTTCCACTATCGCTAGGAGACAAGATTTGCCGCTCGATCTTGGTCCTCTCATCGCTTAGGGTGACAAGATCTATAATCTTTGACCTATTCCACTGCTGGTCAGGGAGATAGGGCTAGTGGCTTAAATCTGTTCCACTACTGCTTAGGGAGACAAGATTTGCCGTTCGATCTTGGTCCACTACTGCTTAGGGAGACACGATCTAAAATCTTTGACCTATTCCACTCATCGGTCGGGAGATAGGGTGGTGGCTTAAATCTGTTCCACTATTGCTTAGGAGACAAGATTTGCCGCTCGATCTTGGTCCTCATCGCTTAGGCGACAAGATCTACAATCTTTGACCTATTCCTTTCGCTGGTCGGGAGATAGAAGGCTGGTGGCTTAAATCTGTTCCACTCTCGCTTAGGGAGACAAGATTTGCCGTTCGATCTTGGTCCTCTATCGCTTAGGCGACAAGATCTATAATCTTTGACCTATTCCACCTTTGGTCGGGAGATAGGGTGGTGGCTTAAATCTGTTCCACTCACCGCTAGGAGACAAGATTTGTCGTTCGATCTTGGTTCCCTACTACTTAAGGTGACAAGATCTACAATTTTTGACCTATTCCACTGCTGGTCAGGGAGATAGGACTGATGGCTTAAGTTTGTTCCACTACTGCTTAGGGAGACAAGACTGACGCCGCTCGATCTTGGTTCCCTCATCGCTTAGGGTGACAAGATCTACAACCTTTGACCTATTCCATCGCTTTGGTCGGGAGATAGGATCGATGTCTCCGATCCGCTCCCGCAACCTCGGGATTATCAGATCTGCTATTTTAATCTGCTCCCTGCAAACTCATGGATACCAGACTAATGTCTTCTACCTTGCTACATAACCTGTAGAATGGGTATATGTTTATGTCCAATATTTAGGATGCTTTGATCGAAATGCATCAGATGCTCCTATTTAGACATGTTATGAAAATGTTATGAAGATGATTTCTGTTTCAAGGATTAGGATGCAATGCCCGAAATGAATCAAATGCTCCTAATGAAATTTACAAAAATGTTATGAGTATGATTCCTATCCTAGGTGTTATTACTCATTTGTTTTTCATTCATGTTCTGCTCAAATAATTTTCCCCATGGTAATTCTGAGTCCTCTCTACTTGAACCTTGGGACATGAATTGGTATCTCCCATTGCAACTTCAGGGGAATAACTTTTAATTTCTTCCATCTTTCTATTATCATTTAGAGGTACAGAACCACTATTACTTTCAATCTGTTACACCATTCCCTGGGTGTAATGACCAGATGTATGAATGCAGGGTATCTCGTCAATGATCCTCTTTACACTTGGATTGACCTTGTTTGTCATTTGCCGATGTGGTATCACCAACGAAATTGTCTTATCTAATAAAAATGAAGAGATAATCATTCTTCCATGTTTCCACCCTTAGGCTTGGTGAGTTCGAACAATAGTCATGCTTGATTCTCATATTATTTAGAAGCTTCTAGAGTAATATGCGAAACTCCTTTTATGAAAGTGTTATTAGTCCATAAATTGTTATTTCAATATAAAATGCTTGAAAAAGGTCACAAAAATGGACGAGAAAGAAATTAGTCAGGAGCATAGCTCTGAGAAATAGTTTAATCAAAGATAACCCAAGCAATAAAAGAAAATTAATTTGAGCATATCTCAAAAAAGAATAAAGCAATCAAAGATAATGAATTTCAAAACTGGGTAAGAATGAAGCTAGATGCCCCAGATATCGCAGCCTGAGCTTCTTTGTTCCAACTTCTTGAGGACCATTTTAAGCTCAATATGTGTTTAGGGGATCCGGAGTACTCTGTCAATGCCCCAAGACGTAACATACTTCTTCATTGTTAATTCAAATGTAGTAAGACTACTGTGTGCCCCACTTTTGATCAAAATTTGAGCCGCCCTTTTCGGGTTTTCAACTCAAAGCCCTTTTGGTCTCAAAGCGCCCTTTGCGGGTTTTCGCCTTGGCCTCTCCTTTTTCTTTTTCTTTTTTCTCTTTTTTTTTTGTTCGAGGTACCCTTTACGAGTTTTCACCTTGGTCTTTTATGTAAAATATCTCCTGAATTCACCGAATTGGGCAAGTCTTTGCCTTCCATCTCGGTCAGGCCCTATATAAGTCCTTCCCAGTTTGGCATATGCTTTCCTCTAAAATCGTTTTGTAAAGAATTTTTTTTTTCAACATCAGGTTCCCTTTGTGGAATTCTCTTGGATGAACCTTTTTGTCGTAAGCTCACATCATCCGACCGTGATGGATAACTTTTAACCTCTTCTTCGATTAGGTTCAATTGGCAAAAATGCTTCAATTCCATAATGGGAAAGATGTTGCCCCAGTGAAGATTCTAGCCAACGTTTGATAATCATAGAGAGTAGTGATAGCTTCTTATGCCAATCTTTACAAGTCTTAGCCACCTTTCATTTCTTTCTTTTTTTTTTTGGCAACTTTTGCTATACAGTGATATGTTGCATGATCTTTGGACAAACTGTAAACTTTGACTTTGTACAGTTATTTAAACGCGACCTTTTTGATCTTTTCCTTCATTTTTTTAATGAATTTGATGAATTCGACCTTGTAATATTGGCATATGAAGCTACTTCCACTCTCTTAGTGAAGTAAACGATAACTATGCCGATGAGTCAATATTGATTAAAAGCTTTTGACGAGATTGGCCCCATCACGTCCATGCCCCACATATGGAAAATTTGTGAAGAACTGGAGTAGGCATATGAATCTTGTCTTCTTTAATTCCATATTTGCGGTATGACTGATGCTGTTCCCTTCCATGGTGAATCAACAATGCCCGATCCTCTTTATTTAGCCAAGGCATGTCCTGATATAATTGTGCGAAAACAACTCAATGATGTCTTGCCTTATTTTTGTGGTGAGCTAGGCTTCGGTCTTCACCTTTTCCCTAGGCTCATAATATCCAATGACCCTTTGTAGAGTAAGGCTGGTTTTTCATCTTGTTCTACCATCTTTAACAAATCAGAAGGTAGGTTACAATCTTTGTCATCTTCAAAGTCCTTAGATCCCCTAGACCCATATCTCATTTAAAAAGGGAGTCAGTAACAACATCGCTCACGTCGTTGATATCTGGGTACCTAGGTACGAAGGCGAACAAATCCAAAGAATAAATGATTCTAAGGATGATTATTGGTATGGTCATGAATAAAGAATGAAAGAATATGATAAAAGAATATACAATATGAAATGGAAAGAATAAAAGAAGAAATGCATTTCATTGAAATAAAAATTAATGACACGAGCTTATTTCACAAAAGGGGTTCTTATTGCCTCTAGGCTTAAGGCAACAAGCATGTTTTGCACATTACTCTAGATTAGGCCTAAAGTATAGGGATTTCTTCCATAGTCTCATTATTCAAAACATTCCCAAGTACACAAGGGCTTGTAAACTTCGTTCTCTGATTCCCTCTTCGCTTTTGATTTCTTTAAGGGATCACAACTTTATTGTCTCCATGATTGGGTAATGGGTTCTCCATACTGGGTGTATCATCAATCTTGACAACTCCCATCTTAAGAAGTCTCTAAACTACTTTTTTGAAGGCAGTGCAATTTTCTATTGAATGCCCCGTTACTCTTACGTGGTATTCACATTGAGCGTTGGAATCATACCATTTAGGATATGGGGGTTGTAACGGCTGAAGATAATATGGAGACACCACATGCACGTCAAATAAACTTTGATATAGCTCCTTATACATCATCGGTTGGTGTAAATTGGAGCTTTCGTGAGTTTTGCTTTGAGAAAACTCGATCGTTGGTAGCTACCGTCCTTGGTGGGTTCATTGTAATTTGTCTCGAATGGCTCTTGTTATACCTACCGGTCTCTCTTTTCCTTCTTCCTCGGGGCATTTGAGGACCATTCTCCTCTTTCTCTTGTTTCTACCGAACAACCGGTTTGGCTTGATCATTATTCAGGTCAAAATCTGAACCCATTGGGAACTTCAACAAGGTCGAAGTATCAGCTTGACATCGGGGTTCAACAATGATGGATCCCCTATGCGAATGCGTATCTAGTTGAGTCGGGACACCTTTTGGGGAATAAACGATGTCTTCCTCATCATCCATGTTGTTGACTACTGGGCCTCTCGTTTTTCCAATTCCTCCAGCTAGTAACTGGGTTAGCTGGCCTATGATATTCCTTTGACATTCCCGCATTTCTTGTTGAATTTCAGTCAATTGCCCCTGCATCTGTATTTGCATTTGCTCTATTCTCTCCAACCTTTGCTCCATGTTTTCCAGGTTATCTCTGAAAAATATTTACCTATTTAGGATTCTCTTGTAAAAGTCTAATGCAAATGATGCAATGTAATGCAAATGCATGAATGCAAAGAGAGAGAGGCGTTGATTCTGAATTCAGTTACATTAGAAAAACTTTTCTAGAAAGCAAATTTCTTTACATAAAACGGATCGCATACACGAACTTATCCTCATAGTCCAAGTGAAAACATGAATCCCTTCTTCACAAAAGTCAAGTCTTGCAAACTTCTAATAGATGCCTCCTCTAACTCCTTTTTGCTTGATCTGGGACGCGACTCACTGCTCCATAATACTCGTTAGCTTCTTCAAAAAAGTCGAGACATGGTGATTCTCGATTTGTCTTTGTCAGCTTGAATCCTTGGGTAATAAAGTCTTATATTCCTTCGCCGGCTATCAGTCTTCTCTTGTTGTGTTCACTTAGACTATATTCAGACGAAACCGTATTATAATCCACTTTATCAAAAAACCCGGTTTCTTATGACAAACTTTTCTATTTAGCAATTGAATTTGAAATCAACACCTCTTTTCTATGATATGAATGCAATCAAAATACAAGAAAACACGTTAGTACAGAAGAAATAAACAACATAGAACACCTATTTGGGTGACTACTAAGGTTTAGCATAGTTCTACTTAGGGTGGGTTCCTATGTTCTCTACGTGTGGTTTAGCTCTAAAGTTGAGGTACCTGAACCAGTAGATTCCTCGATCCTTACCCATTATAGGCTCATACGGACCGAGTTCAGTTCAGGGGAATACATTTCTCTATGGCTACACGGAGATGAAAATCTCACGAAGACATAGGTACGGATTTATTCTGAAAGCGGTTCATTATCCTGCATGGAGGTGAAAACCTCACGAAAGAGTAGCTTCTCGCTCCCACTTAAGGGTGTGACCACAATGGTCATGTAGTACAATGCAGAAATATATATTAAAACCACATGCAATAAAAGGATCATAATTTTTAAACCAAATTTTAAAATTCGGGCATAAGGACATAAAATTATCGATTTTACGGCTTGACTCTCTTATTTGTCCCCAGCGGAGTCGCCAAGCTGTCGAAACCATTTTAAAAATCGGATTTTGAAAAAATGGGATCGACTTTAACAAACAAAATGGGAGTCGCCACCAATCTCTTTTTACTCAGGTGTGATTGGATCACCTTGTAAAACGTTTTATTTCAAAAACATTCAATTTTGGTCTACAAAAACAAGAAAACGGGTTCGGGAGTCGGTTACGTATGAGGAAGGGTTAACACCTTCATAACACCCAAAATTGGTACCTAATCGATAAAATCATTTCCGAATGTTGAAAATAAAGAAAATTAGAAAATATGATCCTTTTATTAGAAAGAAAATCAGAACTTACTTATCACAAAGAAATAAAGTACTTTACCCAGTAAGTTAGGGTATAGCACCTCATGACTTTGAAATTAAGCTCGTCTTTATTTTAGAAAATTCCTACCTCGAGACACAAAACATCGAACCCAGTAAGTTAGGGCACAATGTTTTGAGTTCCCAAGAATAGGTTTTTTTATTTAAAACTTGAGATTTCTTTATTCCGAAGTAATATAAACATCACATCCAGTACGTTAGGACACGATATTTTTTAAAACCCTCGTAATTAAAGTCATCTCATGATTTACAAAACTTGTTAAAAGGGTATTTAGTTATTTAGCCAAACTAAAAATCGCAACTCAAAGATGCGTTAGGGCACTATTTCCCGAATTTCTAAATACCAAAACATTGCCTTATTTTAAAAGCTTTTAAAAATATAATGGTTTTGCAAAAATTGACTTTATTTTAAACAATAATCATGCAACAACATTGAATTTATCGAACATAAATATTAAAAGCAATTATAATACATTAACACTTAATATAGACAACTAAAATAACTACATTATGGTAATCATAAAATAATAAAGAAATAAAAGGATATTACATAGATAAATATATAAAAAAATATGTAAAACAATAAAAAATACTAAATAATAAATATATAACTTAATACATATAAAAGATAATACCTAATAATATATATAATAATTTTGAATAAAGATATTTAAACAAATAATATAAATAATATATGTAAAAAATGTTATAAAATATAATAAACTTTATACAAAAATAATTTTTTAGAAAATAATATATGATATGATATAATACTATATAATATACAAAATATAATATAATAAATAAAAAATAATATATAAATTATTAAGTAAAACAATATATATAATAATATGTGATAAAATAATACATATAATATATATATATATATATATATATATATGAATTTCACAACATTAATAAATATAGGAAAATAATATAAAATATATAATATAATAAAACAGTTTAATATACTGTATAATAATAAAAATAAAATAAAAGGATAAAAATAAAATAAAACAAAGAAAACAGGGGTCAAATTACAATTAAAACAAATTAAAAGAACCAAATTAAAACACTCATTAAATTACAGGGGTTTAAATGGCAATAATGCCAAATTTCAAAATAGTGCCGTAATAGACTTAACCTTTAATGCAGCCCGAGGATTAAATTGAATAGTAATTAAACTTTTGGGGTTAATTTTATAAAAAATTGAAAATGTGAATTGGACTAATTTAAAAACAATAAAATTTCGGAAGGACTAAGTGGATAAATAGACCATTTAAAGAAAACGCGCGGATCCTGAGGGCGGGTCGGGTCAACGCACGGATCCTGGGGGTCGAAAACAGAGTCGTTCTCTGTTTGCTATAAAAGTCAAAAAATAGTTAAAAAAATCATTTTATTCCATGTTTTAAAAAAAACGAGAGAGCTCTGAAATGCTCTCTGCCCTCTCCGGTCCCATGCGATTTCCGGCAGTCCTTCCTGTAACACCCCAAACCCGGCCCAAACGCTACGACCAGATCTGGTATGCTACGGGGTTTATTGTTAAAAACTTTGCTTTGATGGTTTTTTGAAATCTCAGTTTCTTTATTTAGGCATTTGTTAAAAATAAGATATTTGATGAAAACCTTTGCTTTTCCGTTGAACATGTTTGGAAAACCCATTTTATTACTTTTTATGACTTATGTCCTTGAACATAAATTTATAAAGCGTAAACATTAACAAATATAAAGCGATAACCTAAGCCATGGGGCCTTATTACATAAATAGTCCCAAAATTAAAACTTAAAGGAAAATCGAAAATAGTTTATGAAAATATAAGACTTGATGGCCTCGAGTCCGCCTCGGCTCCCATGTCCATGATCTACCGCTCATCCGAAAAGTCGTGGAAATTAAAGGGGGTGAGTCACCAAGACTCGAGTGTGCAAATCCGAAAACACATAAAAGGCTTTAGGCCCACAAACACATTATGGGCCTTGGCCCATACACAATGGCAACAAAATAATCACATGCCGCATGGCCCAACCCAACCTAAAAGTCCATCCTCTACACACCAACCCGTACCAGCCATCACACCTCGGGGATTTCTACAATCAACCCACCAACCGCTACACACCATATCGACAGTCATGCATCGATTATAATGCCGATCACCATGTGACCTTATAATCCACTGGTGGCGAGCCACCGATCACTGTGTGACCTTATAATCAAGTGTGGCAGAGCCACCGATCACTATTGTGACCTAAGTGTACATATCGTGGTTTAACCACCGATCACTAGGTGACCTTTTAACATGCTCTTCCCCTTCATCGTATCAACCCCATCCCATGCATACATCCATGCAGAAGCAAAATAATATACAACCTAAAAGATCACAGTCTATCACATACATCGATACACATAGAGAAGTTTCTATGATTACGTACCTGGCATCCCTTACCTACCATTTTCGGGTAATACGACTATCCATACAGCCTTTTTCCGGCTTTTAGCCCATAACATATACAGTACAGATTAATTAGTGTGATAGAGATCTACACACACTGGTTACTGATCAAGATGATACTTTCTATGTCAACACTATCTCGGAGTCGATACGATCGCTAACTCGCCTTTGGTTTTGTTCTGAAGCCGGTCCACAACCCGATGGCCAATCCCGTACTGCTGACACCGCTCGCTTCTTAAATCTAGGGGTTGGATTTACGGGTCCAATTCCCTTTTCCGTTTGACTAGCGTTTGTATCCATGGAACAGATCTTAGTCAACAAATCGGATTAAAACATTGAATCGAATACCAACACGAATGTACATTCATAGTGCAGAGATCCCTTACCTAGAAATCCCAAAAGAGATGGAGTTTAGAGACTAGCGGTTTCCGACTTTTAGATCTAGACGATCTACTTCGATTCCCGATGTGTCGCCCCAAAATGAAAACACGAGAACAATCGAACATTACTCCAAGGATAATCCTATCACGCTACTAGCCTTTCTGGCTTTGGCCTCCAAAACGGAAGAGAAAAAGTGAAGAGAGAATTCAGCACTTACCTTAACACCAACAGATTCGACTATCCCTTAGAGATCCTGGCACTTAGCATGATAGAAGAAAGAAATCGGCAAGGAGAAAAGAGTGGACAAGGTATTCGGTTAGTAGGAAAGAGTGGAGAAGAGAATTGAAGTGAAGAGATTCGGCTCTAGCGGAGATCAAAAGAAAAGATATAGAGAGGCGAGAGGTTTCTGGCTTGAGAGGAAACATAGAAAAGAACAATGGAATTTCGCCTTTTGCATAAAAGTGGAGATGAGAGGAAAGAAGAAAAACAAATAGGACCCAAATGCCGGAATTGAAGAGATATCCCCCCTACTTAAACCAAATTTCGGCACCTACTACCTAAAAACCGAAAATGCCCCTTTAAAAACCAAAACTAAGCTATTAATCAAGGGAAATTTCGGCAGCCCTTAGCCATATTAAAACCGATTCCTCCTCCCCTTCAGTGTTGGAATTTCGGCCACCACTGTGACCAGCAGATAAATCCTAAATTTCCTCCCTTATCTTTATCTGATCACATCTCCAAAAGAAGCCTAGATCACACCACCTCTTCCTCCCTTTATCTGCCATATTATTAGCCATATTATCTACATTATCCAAACATTTATTCCCCCCTATTTCCAAGCCCTATTGCCGTCCAACTTGCTCCCCCCTTTAATGCCGAAAATAATTAAAATTAAATAAGAAAAATTAGGCTTCATGCGACTCTAACTTGGGCCTCCTCAGCTGATGCCACCTCCCTGCTCTCTAAGTGGCGCCACTTTGCCACTGGGCCACAAGCCCATCTGTGTCTTATAATCACGGATAACATCTTTTAAGCCCTATCCTCACTGGCTTACCACTAAAGTGTCCAAATAGAAAATTTGATTAAGGCCTCGGCCCAACCCTGAGCCTAATCCGAACCCCTTAAACACTCCAATTAACACATTAAGCATAACAACATATTAAACGCAAAGGCCCATTAATTCAGGATGTTACACTTCCGGCGAGGCTCCGGTGTTCGACCGCCATACGCGCCGCCGTACGCGCTTCCTCCGACGGCGGTCAGAAAACCCAAAAACCTCCTCTTTCGATGCCAAATCAAATGGTAAACTCTATTCTCTCTTTTTTAGTGAAAATGTATACAAAAACGCATGAACAAATAAAAATAAAAATAAAAATAAAAATAAATAAGACAGATATAAAAAAACCTCTGTTTTTTATTTGCTTGTATATTCTCTCTTTTCGTGTGTATTCTCCGTGCCTCTTACAAATTTTTACCAGGCTTTTTATAGCCTTCGAAACAAAAAATAAAAAAGAAACAAAATCATTGCCATGTTTGTTTTGCTGCCGTCCTTCCTTTTTCTTGCAGGTGATCAAGAAGATCTCGGCGATGAGGGCGTTATCCGAGCGCGAATCGCGGCATGACGAGGGGCGGACTGAAGGATGCGAGAGCCGATTGCGGTGCGAATCTGAGGCGCTGGTCTTGCGGCACCTAGGGTTTCCTCAGAAACCCTAGGTCTCTAGGTCTGTTAAAGATTTGGGCCCCTTTGGGCCGTGTGAGCTTGGGTCCTAATTGGGTCTGTTTAGGATATGGGTTAGAGGGGTCTGGGTGTATTTGGGAAGTTGGGTAATTTAGATTTGGGCTCTATACATGGACTGTTTGGACATTTTGATTTTTATTATTTTTTTCTTTTTTGGTCTGTGTGGGCCCGGGCAAAAATGGGCTTTTACATGTATCATAACATAATTTTCAAATTTGTATACACAATATTTAAATGATGCCATACATTTCCAAGTTTTAAACAAAATAATTCCTACCTCACCGCTACACACCACAGTAGGAGTTCCCCATAACTCCTCTACCTTTATACATGTCGATTGTGGACACACAGCAAGTCCTCACGGGCGGAATCTGTAACAGCCCGATTTTGACCCTAATCAGAATGGTGGTTTTGGGACCACGAATCCGACTCAAAAAATATTTTAATATTATTTTTCATGTTTGTTATGTGTGAATTGATGTGTGCAAAATTTTCGTATTAATATTTGGTCGTTTTGGTGCTTAAATGTGAAAAAGGGCTTAATCGCATAAAAAGAAAATTTGGTGGTTAAATGAGTAAGTACTGAATTGATGATGGTTTTATAAATTAAAATATTGGTAGGATAATTTATCCATAATTAAGCTTAGTGGCCGGTCAAACTTTGCATGAAATAGTGTTTGGGATTTATTTATTATATTTTTATGTTATAATGTTATAAATTATAATATAATAATATAATAGTAATAAAGCATAAAATAAGTGGAGGAACATTTTTTTTATCATATTGTCTTCCTCATTTTTCGAAAATAAAGAAGAAAGAAAGAGCTTGAGCTCTCAAAACTTTCGGCCCTTGCATGCTTGATTAAGATCAAGAACCAAAGAAATCGGACTTGGATCGGGGAAAAAACGAAAATTGAATAGCCGTTTTTTTTTTCATTCGACGATATCCGAGGTAAGTTTTTAGGCAATTAAACATCATTTATTTTTTATATAACTTAGTTTAATATGTTGTTTGGAATCTATTGATTCATAAAAGAGCTAGTTGAATGTGTTTGAGCATAGTGTTTAAGTTTAATTCGACGGGGTTATATCGTTTAAAAGTTCGTATGATTTATATGAAATATATGGAGTTTATTTTTGTTATATGAATTGTGTACGAGACAGCATCATAATAGTGATATTCGGGCTTTGAGCCTAGCAAGCTTTATGCTGGTGAATGTAATCGGGCTTATTGCCTAGCAGGCTTATTGCCGGTGAATAAGAATCAGACCTTGAGTCTAGCAGGCCTTGTGCCGGTGTATGATTCAAGCTTATGCTTAGCAGGTTTTATACCGGTGATTTATTTTCAATCCTATGCTTATAAGATTTCAAGTTGATGTGTAAATTGAGCTAAAGTTGAGATAAATGACTTCGTATATATTTGGCTACATGTGATGTTTTAAAGAACCTTGTGTATTCGGCCATACAAGTAAGTATTATGAGATAATGGTGTATCTTGTATATTCGGTTATATAGGTAAGTATTTATGTGGTGTTATAATTGACTTTGAATATTCGGCCAAATAGGTGTGTATATGCGTAATAATATATTTGATCTTACATATTGGTCAAATGAGTAAGTATGATGATGGTATATGAAGTTAAATTTGGTTTTGTGAGCTAGTATAAAGGTGTGGAAGCTTAATTGAATTTTATAATGATATTGGGATTTTTAAGAAGTTGACATAATTATAATATTATTGAGTTGATAATTGCTTATGACTTACTAAGTTAAGTTAGCTTACTCTATGTGTTTTTTTTATTCTGTTTTATAGATTTTAGTTGTAAGTTACAAGCTCGGGGATCGCCATCGAAGTCATCTACACTATCGTCAACCTTCGGTACTTTTAAAAGTCTATGTTCGAACTTGTGGCATGTATAGACTAGATTATGTTTTGAATCAATGTATTTTGTCCTTGTATATAGCCATGTGAAAATGGCTTGTTTTTAAGTTAATGTATAGAGTTTAAATGAAATGGAGTAAAGATGTTATAAACTAGTTAACCATATTTTGCAATGAAACGGTTTTTCGTTAGCAGCAGTGATGTGATTTTGAAAAATCACCAAAAATAGGAGAAATAGAATTAGAAAGTGAATAATATATAGAATTAAATATTATTGTGTCTATTTTTATATGAAAGAAACATAGTAGGCAAAGGAATTTTATATTCTGTGATATTTGAATTTTAGTGAGATAGGGTCAAGATGGTATTTGAAGTTCCTTATTTTGACTTTATAAAATCATTAAAAATTTTACAAAATGAGTTATGAGTTATAATTTATATTTATAGATTCCTTAGTGAGTATATTTCAATAGAAACAAGTGGGAACAACATATGAAAATTTTACAATGAGATATTTGAATTTAGGTTAAGAGAGGTCAGAACTGTTGGTCAGTGAAAAAGGGGAAACTTTAATGAATAAACTGTACTAATTGGCCATACAAAAAATTCTAGAAAACTTATAGTAAGAATAAATATGAGTCTAGTTTCAAGGAAAATTTACGGATCTAAATTTCGAGTTTTGTAACTCGAGTTATAGTCAATTTAGTCAACATGACGCAGATGGACAGTTTCAATTTTTATGCCCCGAATTAGTAGTTAAGTCTAGTAATGCCTCGTGCTCGACTCCGACAACGGTCTCAGGTAAGGGGTGTTACATTTTATTGGTATCAGAGCTACGGGTTATTCGGTTCTAGGACTAACGTAGCGTGTGTGAGTCTAGCTATACATGCCATAATATTTACTGTGATAGTGTGATGACTTCTGACATTAGAAAATGTGTTTTCGTATAGTAAATGGATCCCGACAGAGCTGTAGCTGATGATGTCGAGAGTGTAGCGCCTACTCCTGCACATGGGACAGCGCCAATTGAATCTCGACCTATCTCGAGTAGCCATGAGGGGGAGGCTAGACAAGCCTTCTACCAAATGATGAACGATTGGTTTACTCAATATATCCAGACTAATCCGGCTGCACAACAACCTCCACCCCCGAATAATCCATCTCCGATACCTGTGGTACCTCCGATGATGGATTTGATGAGATTTAACAGGCCTCCTGTAGATAAAATCAGAAAATACGGGGCCGAAGAGTTTAAAGCTAATGATGATGATGATGCTAAACGAGCTGAGTTGTGGCTTGATAATACTATCCGTGTGTTTGATAAGCTATGTTATACTCCGGATGAATGTTTAAAGTGTGCCATATCTTTATTACGAGACACCGCATATCACTGGTGGAATACACTAGTATCGGTGGTCCCAAAAGAGATAGTGACCTGGGAATTCTTTTAGAATGAGTTCCGTAAGAAATACATCAGCCAGAGATTTATTGACCAGAAACGCAAAGAATTTCTGGAATTGAAACAGGGTCGTATGACCGTAACTGAGTATGAGCGGAAATTTGTAAGACTTAGTAGATATGCTCGTGAATGTGTTTCAACTGAAGCTATCATGTGTAGAAGATTTGAAGATGGTTTAAATGAAGACATTAAATTGCTGGTTGGTATACTTGAAATTAAAGAATTAGTGGTACTTGTTGAACGAGCTTGCAAAGCCGAAGAACTCGGGAAAGAGAAGAGAAAAGCTGATTTTGAAGCCAGAGATTTCCGTAAGAGATCAACTAGTAAGACTTTTCACTCAACATCGAAGAAGTTTAGAGATGGTTCTAGTCAATTTAAGGCTACTTCAGACTTTTCTAGACGAGATCGAGACCGACCTCCTGTGAGTTCACGAGCCACTTTGATTGCTAGTGTTGGCAATGATCGACAGAACAGATTCGAGTGTAAGCATTGTGGTAAATGGCATTCTGGAAATTGTAGATTGCATGATCGGTCTTGTTTTAAATGTGGATCGATGGATCATTTTATCTGGGAGTGCCCAATGTTAGCCGAGCAAAACACTATTCAGAATACGAGACCGAGAAACATGTCAGCGCGAGGCAGACCATCCAGGCATTTGGGTAATGTAGGTGGCAGTCAGATTGGAACAAAAGATACAGCGGTTCGATCTGAGGCTCGTGCACCTGCTAGAGCATATGCTATACGCGCTCGAGAGGATGCTTCTTCCCTAGATGTTATTACTGGTACTTTCACTCTTTATGATATTAGTGTTATTGCGTTGATTGATCCTGGTTCGACTCATTCTTATGTGTGTGAAACATTAGTATCCAGTAAGAATCTGCCTGTTGAGTCTACTGAGTTTTTGATTTGAGTATCAAACCCCCTGGGCCGGTGTGTATTGGTTAACAAAGTGTGTAAAAATTACCCGTTAATGATTCGAGATTCATGTTTTCCAGCCAATTTGATGTTGTTGCCTTTTGACGAATTTGATATAATTTTGGGTATGGACCGGTTGACTTTGCACGATGCCGTTGTTAATTGTAAAAGAAAGACTATTGATTTGAGATGTCAGAACAGTGAAATTATTCGGATTGAATCTAATGATCTGAATGGGTTACCAGCAATAATATCGTCGATGTTAGCTCGGAAGTATGTGAGAAAAGGTTATGAAGCTTACTTTCCTTATGTGCTTGATAGTAAAGTGACTGAAAAGAAGATTGAAATTGTACCAGTTGTGTGCGAATATCCGGATGTATTTCCTGAAGAATTACCGGGTTTGCCACCTATTCGAGAGGTAGATTTTGGTATTGAGTTAGTTCCGGGAACGACTCCGATTTCGATAGCTCCATATAGAATGGCACCTACTGAATTGAAAGAGTTGAAAGCACAGTTGCAAGAGTTAACGGATAGAGGTTTTGCACGACCGAGTTTCTCTCCCTGGGGTGCGCCAGTTTTATTTGTGAAAAAGAAAGATGGAACTATGCGAATGTGTATTGATTACCGGCGACTAAATAAGATGACTATAAGGAATAAATACCCGTTGCCCGCGGATTGACGACTTGTTTGATCGGTGAAAGGGGCTTCAAAGTGTTTTCAAAGATAGATTTGAGATCGGGTTATTATCGCTTGCGAGTCAAAGACTCTAATGTGCCAAAGAGCGCGCCGGATGAGTTACGGACACTACGAGTTTTTGGTTATGCCTTTCGGACTTACTAATGCACTGCTATTTTCATGGATCCGATGAATCGATTTTTGCACCGAGATTTGGATTGGTTTGTGGTAGTGTTTATAGATGATATTCGATCTACTCCGAGAGATGAAACAGAGCATGCCGAGCATCCGAGACTTGTGCTACAAACTTTGCGAGATAAACAGCAGTTGTATGCAAAGTTTAGTAAGTGTGAGTTACAGTTACGTGAAGTCGTTTTTAGGCCATGTTGTTTCAAAGATCGTATTGGGTTGATCCGAATAAAATCTCGACTATACTTGACTGGAAACCACCGAAAAATGTTTCTAAAGTTTGAAGCTTTATGGGGCTTGCTAGTTACTATAGACGGTTTGTGAAAGGTTTTTTCTATGATTGATACACCGTTGACAAAGCTGTTACAGAAAGATGTTAAGTTCGAGTGGTCGGAAAAGTGTCAGAAAAGTTTTGATCAGTTGAAAGTTCATTTGACCGAAGCTCCAGTGTTAGTTCAGCCTGAATCGGGTAAAGAGTTTGTTATTTATAGTGATGCATCTTTGAATGGTCTGGGTTGTGTTTTGATGCAGGAAGGCAAAGTCATAGCTTATGCCTCGAGACAGTTGAAGCCACATGAAAGAAACTATCCGACACATGATTTGGAGCTAGCAGCCATTGTGTTTGCGTTAAAGATATGGCGTCATTATCTGTTCAGTGAGAAATGTCATGTTTATTCAAATCACAAAAGCTTGAAGTATTTGATGACTCAGAAAGATTTGAATTTGAGACAACGCTGATGGTTAGAGCTGTTTAAAGATGATGAACTAGTGATTGACTATCATCCGGGAAAAGTAAATGTTGTTGCGGATGCTTTAAGTCGAAAGTCATTATTTGCTTTACGTACAATGAATGCGCATATGGTTATGTCTGATGATGGTTCGATAGTAGCCGAATTAAAAGCAAGACCATTGAATGTTCAACAAATTGGTGATGTCCAAAAAGTTGATAAAGATTTGTTGGCAAAACGAGCTTAGTGTGGAAGTGATGTTGAATCAGAGTTTCGGATTGATGAGAATGACTGCTTGAAATTCAGAGATCGAATATGTGTTCCAAGGAATTCAGAGTTGATTCAGATGATATTGAATGAAGCTCATAGCAGTCGATTATCTGTTCATCCGTAGCACAATGAAATGTATAACGATCCAAATAAAGTACTCTTTGGTGGCACGGTATGAAACGAGACATATCGAATTTGTTTCAAATGCTTAGTCTGTCAACAAGTAAAAGCCGAGCATCGGTACCTTCAGGTTACTTCAACCGATCATGATACGAATGGAAATGGGGACAGAATCACTATGGATTTTGTATCCGGTTTACCTATGACACCGAAAGCAAGAAAGATGCAATCGGGTTATAGTGGGATGATTGAACAAATCATCACTCATTTTGTTCCGGTTAAAGACGGATTATTCGCTCGATAAGCTTGCTGAATTGTATGTATCAAAAATTGTGAGATTACATGGTGTGCCTATTTCTATTGTTTCGGATAGAGATCCGAGGTTTACATCGCGGTTTTGGAAGAAACTGCAACATGCATTAGGTACTAAATTGCATTTTAGCACCGCCTTCCACCCTCAAACGGATGGACAATCCGAGAGAATTATTCAAATACTTGAGGATATGTTGAGATGTTGTGTTCTCGAGTTCGAGGGTACGTGGGAACGATACTTGCCTTTGATTGAATTTGCGTACAATAATAGTTTTCAATCGAGTATCAAAATGGCACCTTACGAGGCTTTGTACGGTCGTAAATGTCGTACACCTTTGTATTGGACCGAGTTAAGTGAAAGCAAGATACACGGGTTGATCTAATCAAAGAGACTGAACAGAAAGTAAAAGTGATCCGCGAAAGTTTGAAAGCTGCATCAGACCGTCAGAAATCTTATGCGGATTTAAAACGTAAAGATATAGAGTTTTAGGTTGGTAATTGAGTATTTTTAAAAGTCTCATCATGGAAAAAAATACTTAGATTCGGTCGCAAGGGAAAGCTGAGTCCGAGATTTATTGGGCCGTACGAGATTATTGAGCGTATCCGGCCGGTTGCGTACAGGTTGGGGTTGCCACCTAAGTTAGAAAATATCCATAATGTTTTCAATGTTTCGATGCTTCAACGATATAGATCCGATCCTTCTCATGTGATTAGTCCGTCAGAGATTGAGATTCAATCTGATTTGACCTATGAGGAAGAACCGATTCGTATTTTGGCTCGCGAAGTGAAAGAATTGCGTAATAAGAAAATCTCGTTGGTGAAAGTACTGTGGCATAAGCATGGGTTGAGGAAGCAACTTGGGAACTTGAGGCTTCGATGAAAGAACGATACCCAAATTTATTCACCGGTAAGATTTTCGAGGACGAAAATCCTTAAGGGGGGAGAGTTGTAACAGCCCGATTTTGACCCTAATTGGAACGGTGGTTTTGGGACCACGAATCCGACTCAAAAAAATATTTTAATATTATTTTTCATGTTTATTATGTGTGAATTGATGTGTGCAAAATTTTCGTATTAAAATTTGGTCGTTTTGGTGCTTAATTGTGAAAAAGGGCTTAATCGTATAAAAAGAAAATTTTGTAACATCCCCAAACCCGGCCCATTCACTACGACCGAATCTGGTTATGTCACTGGGAAAAGACGGTTGAAAATCTTCTTAATTTAAAATAAAACATCGTAGTTTGCTGAATTTTGGAAAACATATCTTTGGAATAAAACTTTGCTATTAAACTCATTCATTTTTAAAACTTTAGTTTATAATATCCAATTTGAATAAATAGGTTGCAAACCATAAATCATTTTCACGTAGCAATTTAATTTAAATAAACCATAGTTAAAGTAATACCAAAACATAAAATGACCTTTATTACAACCCAACAATTCAAATAAAGTACTTATATCAAAATCAAGCATGAAATAATTGAACATCATCTTCGGCATGGGCCACCTTGTCCTCTCCGATCCCTGGCCCAGGTCGACTTTATGCACTACGAAATGGTTAAGGAAAAGGTGAGTCACCAAGACTCAGTGTGCTACCCTTTTTCCCGGATTAGCAAAATATCACATACAAACATAATCATGATCATCATGCATCCCAATCATATGCACCCAATCCTAACCGTCCATACACCTTTTCTACCCCGTGTGGTACCAAACCACTGGTGGTGCCAAACCACTGGTGACGTATAGTCACAATGTGTTACCAAAACACTGGTGACCGAAGTCACAAATCCAATGATGGGGCCAACCCATCGTGTGATACCAAATCACTGGCGACAATCCCGTATCTCAAAAGTGGGGCCAACCCACGGTGGTGTTAACCACAAGGACGAGTCGCAATGAGGTGCCAAACCTCTGGTGTCCCAAAGACACAAATGTGGTACCAAACCACTGGTGACCGTAGTCACGATAATCGAGTGATGGGGCCAACCCATCGTGTGATACCAAATCACTGGCAGACGATCCCATATCTCAAGTGGGGCCAACCCACGGTGGTGTTAACCACAGGGACGAGTCGTTATGAGGTGCCAAACCTCCGGTGTCCCAAAGACACAAATGTGGTACCAAACCCATTGGTGACCGTAGTCACGATAATCGAGTGATGGGGCCAACCCATCGTGTGATACCAAATCACCGCGCACGATCCCATATCTCAAGTGGGGCCAACCCACGGTGGTGTTAACCACAGGACGAGTCGCTATGAGGTACCAAACCTCTCGGAGGTACCAAACCTCGGTGACCGTAGTCACGGTGTGTTACCAAAACACCGGTGCTCACAAGACAAAATATCACCGCCCCTCCACTCATATCACCCATCATCATACCAACTCATGTATAGTATTCAAATCATGCAAACATGTTTAACGTTGCATCTCATAGCACATACATCATAAATCATGACATCATGTATCAATAACAGTACTCATAATGAAACGGACTTACCTGAATCCGTGCACATACCCCATAGGGTATCATATCACTCAACCATACTATTTCGGTTTTACCAATCAATTAGTTTATCAAACATATACAAAGCAAGAAGTGTGTTAGTTTACACACCTGATTACTAATGCGACTATCAAATCCCGTAGATCAAGATCTAACGCACTAGATCCCCCATTCCTTAACACTTTCGAGCACTAGCCACAATCCGAGATATGCGAGATCAAGCCTTCCCCTACAATCGGCCAAAACTAAACAACATAATCATGCTAATCAACCTTCAAGGGTAAAATCGTAATTTTACCTACTAAGGGTATTTTCGTAAATTCACACATGCAATGGCCTTTCTGAAGGCCTAATGTCGCCACTAGCGACTCAGCTACCACTTCCGGTTGTACCGGACGATTGGGCCTAAAACCCGATTTCGGCCCATCCGGGCCCACACGCTCGTGTGGCCCACCTAACACGAATCTAGCCACGTATATAACTTCCACCTAGTCTAGTTCAACATATACTAACCAATCAGGCAATTTACTCATATGGGCCCACGGGCCCATTAGGCCCAAGCAGCCCCAACCCACGAGAATACTACTGATGGCCTCAACTATCGCGTCGAAGCCCCACACGTGCGCTCGCACGCTCGTGTGGCTACTAATGCCGTGTGACCGGCATTTCGGCATTTGCCGCTCTACAACTAGAGTAGAGAGAGTTACACACCTGATAGGACTCTGGGGCTAATCCGCGCTCCGATCACTCTTGTGCCCAAACGCCCTCCAAGATGTGTTTACTCTCCTCCTAGGATGCTCCTTATATAGCTAGCTCTTCACTTTCATTCTTTGTGTCTTTCCGATGTGGGATCCCTTCATCAGTAGAGTTTAAATTATTTGAAACTCTTGCCGCCCAATCCGCAAAAATAAATACTCCATTGCTTGTCATGAGATTCGAACCAGGCTCCTTGTGCTGCACGCCTTACTTCCAACGCCCAGGCCACTCGGCCACTTTGATTTTTATGACAAAAACCACACCATTTAATCTTTAAACCCTTCCTACTCCAGCCCATAACCGCCTAAAAATAAATCACGCCCAAAATGCTGCTTCCGTCGCTCGAACCAGCGCCCACGCGCACCTCCAGCTCCTAAGTGCCGCACAGGAACCACTTGGACAAGTTGCTGTTTGCGTCAAAACACGCCTCCACTTCTTTTTAAGGCCTCCCCTCCTTGTAACGCCAGAACCCAAAAATATTAAAACCCCTTGTAGCCGCCTGGACTCGAACCCAGGCCCTCACTGGCGTCCTCCCCAAGCTCTTAAGCCGCGCACGGAGACCACTCTACCACCGCCTTCCCTTGTGCCAAAAATTACAGAAAATTATTCTTAAGACCTCCCTTGGCCCGATTCCCTTTTCCACTAAAAATCCAAAAATTTCCAAAGTCTCCCCTTTCATCCAAGCATTCTTAAAACCTCTAAAACTCACCCAAGCACTCCCAAAAACCTACTAACACTTTATTTATACCTAATACGCACAGCCCCTAAACCAGGGTGTTACAAATTTGGTGGTTAAATGAGTAAGTACTGAATTGATGAAGGTTTTATAAATTAAAGTATTGGTAGGATAATTTATCCATAATTAAGCTTAGTGGCCGGTCAAACTTTGCATGAAATAGTGTTTGGGATTTATTTATTATATTTTTATGTTATAATGTTATAAATTATAATATAATAATATAATAGTAATAAAGCATAAAATAAGTGGAGGAACATTTTTTTTATCATTTTGTCTTCCTCATTTTCCGAAACTAAAGAAGAAAGAAAGAGCTTGAGCTCTCAAAACTTTCGGCCCTTGCATGCTTGATTAAGATCAAGAACCAAAGAAATCGGACTTGGATCGGGGAAAAAACGAAAATTGAATAGCCGTTTTTTTGTCGTTCGACGATATCCGAGGTAAGTCTTTAGGCAATTAAACATCATTTATTTTTGATATAACTTAGTTTAATATGCTGTTTGGAATCTATTGATTCATAAAAGAGCTAGTCGAATGTGTTTGAGCATAGTGTTTAAGTTTAATTCGACGGGTTATATCGTTTAAAAGTTCGTATGATTTATATGAAATATATGGAGTTTATTTTTGTTATATGAATTGTGTACGAGACAGCATCATAATAGTGATATTCGGGCTTTGAGCCTAGCAAGCTTTATGCTGGTGAATGTAATTGGGCTTATTGCCTAGCAGGCTTATTGCCGGTGAATAAGAATCAGACCTTGAGTCTAGCAGGTCTTGTGCCGGTGTGTGATTCAAGCTTATGCTTAGCAGGTTTTATACCGGTGATTTATTTTCAAGCCTATGCTTATAAGATTTAAAGTTGATGTGGAAATTGAGCTAAAGTTGAGGTAAATGACTTCGTATATATTTGGCTACATGTGATGTTTTAAAGAACCTTGTGTATTCGGCCATACAAGTAAGTATTATGAGATAATGGTGTACCTTGTATATTCGGTTATATAGGTAAGTATTTATGTGGTTTTATAATTGACTTTGAATATTCGGCCAAATAGGTGTATATATGCCTAATAATATATTTGATCTTACATATTGGTCAAATGAGTAAGTATGATGATGGTATATGAAGTTAAATTTGGCTTTGTGAGCTAGTATAAAGGTGTGGAAGCTTAATTGAATTTTATAATGATATTGGGATTTTTAAGAAGTTGACATAATTATAATATTATTGAGTTGATAATTGCTTATGACTTACTAAGCTAAGTTAGCTTACTCTATGTGTTTTGTTATTCTGTTTTATAGATTTTGGTTGTAAGTTACAAGCTCGGGGATCGCCATCGAAGTCATCTACACTATCGTCAACCTTCGGTACTTTTAAAAGTCTATGTTCGAACTTGTGGCATGTATAGACTAGATTATGTTTTGAATCGATGTATTTAGTCCTTGTATATAGGGGTGAGCAAAACTCGATTCGACTCGAAAAAATCGAAAAAAATTCGAATTTCGAGTTATACGAATCGAGTTATTCGAGTTAACTCGATTTTTTTCGAATTTCGAGTTCGAATCGAGTTGAGTTTTCGAATTCGAATAACTCGAATAATTCGAATAATTCGAATATCAAACTATAATATTTTACATTTTTACCCCAAACTCCCAAACCTTTTTACTTTTCCCTCAAAACTTTTACTCCTTCCCACTTTTCCCCCAAAACTTTTACTCCCCTCCCATCCCAACCCCCCAATCTACCCAAAATCCATTTCCCACCAAAATTTTACTCTCCCATTTACTTTTTCTCAAAATTTTACTCCCAAAAACCCTCAAAACTTTTTATTTTCCCCCAAAATTTTTACTCCTCCTACTTTTCCCTAAAACTTTTACTCCCTTCCCATCTCACCTCCCATCTACCCCAAACCCATCTCCCCTCAATTTTTTTTTAATATTTTCCCTTCAAAATTTTACTCCCCCCTATTTACTTTCCCTCAAACTTTTATTCTCCAAAACTTTTATTTTTCCCTAAACTTTTACTTCTCACCCTTTACTCTCAAATAAAAATAAAAATTATCCAAAAAATAACTAAACATAAATAGTAATAATTTTATTTATATCTACTATTTATATTATTAAATTAAATTTCACATTTTATATTATTTATATTATTGAATTGTTTAGTCATATTGAATATTTATATTAAAATTGAATTATTAATTATGCCATAAAATATTCGTGTTAAAATTTTATATTGGTATCAATTTCATATTTTATCTTTAAAATAACTTTCATTAAAAAATCACATTTTTACATTTAATATATTTTTTAATTCTAAAATACATAGTGACAAGAATCTGAAGATAATTGAAACAACTAAGCAAGCAAAGAAGCTAACCCGTATATAAAAGATTAATAAATAAATTATTTGGTGATGAAAGTTAATAAAAAATTTGGTTAAGGTGGACAAATTTTATTACGATGGGTGACAATAGTTACAAGGACCCAAAATTATTTTTTAAAATTTAACTCGAACAAATATATTCGATTCGATTCGATTTGATTCGATTTGATTCGAATTCCATCTCACTCGACTCGATTCGAGAAAATTTTAAATCAAATTAGGATGATAAAATATGATTCGTCAACTCGATTAACTCGAAATTTTTTTATTCGATTCGATTTGATTCGATCGAAAGCTCACCCCTACTTGTATATAGCCATGTGAAAATGGCTTGTTTTTAAGTTAATGTATAGAGTTTAAATGAAATGGAGTAAAGATGTTATAAACTAGTTAACCATATTTTGCAATGAAACAGTTTTTGGTTAGCAGCAGTGACGTGATTTTGAAAAATCACCAAAAATAGGAGAAATGGAATTAGAAAGTTAATAAGATGTAGAATTAAATCTTATTGTGTATATTTTTATATGAAAGAAACAGAGTAGGCAAAGGAATTTTATATTCTGTGATATTTGAATTTTAGTGAGACAGGGTCAAGATGGTATTTGAAGTTCCCTGTTTTGACTTTAAAAAATCATTAAAAATTTTACAAAATGAGGTATGAGTTATAATTTATATTTCTAGATTCCTTAGTGAGTTTATTTTCAATAGAAACAAGTGGGAACAACATATGAAAATTGTACAATGAGATATTTGAATTTAGGTTAAGAGAGGTCAGAACCGTTGGTCAGTGAAAAATGGGAAACTTTAATGAATAAACTGTACTGATTGGCCACACGAAAAATTCTGGAAATATTATAGTAATAAGATATATGAATCTAGTTTCAAGGAAAATTTACGGATCTAAATTTTGAGTTTCGTAACTCGAGTTATAGTCAATTTAGTCAACATGACGCAGATGGATAGTTTCAATTTTTATGCCCCGAATTAGTAGTTAAGTCTAGTAATGCCTCGTGCTCGACTCCGACAACGGTCTCGGGTAACGGGTGTTACAGAATCCGCCTTTGGCTGTGGATTCACAGCAAAAGTCCTGCATATAAAACCTAATTTTTTGCTATAGATTGTACAACATAAACCCGCTGTTGGAATCGACCTTTGGTTGTGGATTCAAAGCAGTACCCACAGATGGAATCTGTCATTTAGCTATGAATACACAACAATTTGCAAATAAGTACTGCCGCATGGCTATGCTCTACACTTGCTATTTTTCTTGCAAATATACTGCTTGATCTTCTTCCGTTTATATCAACCCAACCCATGGAATGTATTAAGGCATATTAAATAATCTAACACATGACCAATCAATAGCAATTCAAGCATTTCATGTATTCAATATTGATAATAATATAGGTGTCGAAACCATTTTAAAATCGGGTTTTAAAAACAGGGATCGACTTTAAAAAAACAAAATGGGAGTCGCCACCAATCCTTTTAGGTGTGATTGGATCACCCAGTAAAACGTTTTATTTAAAACATTTGATTTTGGTCCACGAAAAACAAAAACGGGTTCGGGAGTCGTTTACGTATGAGGAAGGGTTAGCACCCTCATAACGCCCACAAATTGGTACCTAATCGATAGAATCATGTCCAAATGTTTGAATTTTAAAAGTATTTAAAAATATGATTTCTTAAAGAAACTTCGAGAAACTTAAATTAAAAATTGAGACTTTCTTGTTCCGAAGGAATATAAATATCACTTCCAGTACGTTAGGACACGATATTTAAGAACCTTTGTAATCAAAATCATCTCAAGATTTACAAAACTTGAAAAAGGGTACTTTAGTTATTTAGCCAAACGGAAAATCGCAACCCAGTACGTTAGGGCACTATTTCCCGAATTTCTAAATACCAAAACATTGCCTTATTTTAAAATATAGTAAGCTTGTAAAAAATGTATTTATTTTGAATAATAATCCATGTAACAATATCGCATTTATAAACTATCATACACAAATATTAAAAACGATTATAATATCTGACATATAATATAAAATACAACTAAAATAACTACACTATAGTGATCATAGAATAATAAATAAATAAAAGGGCATTATATAGATAAATAAAATATATAAAGCAATATATATAATACAAATATAAAAAACTAAATAATAAATATATAATTTAATACATATAAAAGATAAAACATAATAATATATATAATAATTTTTGAATAAAGATATTTAAAAGATATATGTGAAACCTGTTATAAAATATAAATAAACTTTATACAAAAAATTTTTTTAGAAAATAATATATGGTATAATATAATATTATGTAATAAAAATTTAAAAAATAAATAATATAGTATATAAAAAAATAATATGTAATGAAAATAATAAAAATAATAAATAATGAAAATATATGTATATATGTAGTACATTAATTATAAATTTATATACATAATATAAACAATATAAATAAAATAAATTAGGTAATATAAATAAATTTTATATAAAATAGAGCTTTAGAAATAATATATATAATGTAATACTATATAATATAAAAAATATAATAAATATATAAAATATTAAACAAGTAAAATAATAATTAAATATACAAATAATACATATGCAATATATATATATATAAATTTCATACTATTAATAAAATAATAAAAAAATAGAATAGTTTAATGTGATAAAACAATTAATTATAATATAAACAACAAAATAAAAGAAAATGATAAAAATAAAATTAAAATAAAGAAAACAGGGGTTAAAACAGTAATTAAAACCAATTAAAAGGATTAGATCACAAACGCGCGTTAAAATACAGGGATTAATATAGCAATTATTCAAAATTTTAAAACGGCATCGTTTCGATTTTTAACCTTTAAAGCAGCCCTGGGTTTAATTGAAATAAACATAAACTTTTAGGGTTAATTTAATAAAAATAGAAATTTAAATTGGATTAAATTAAAATAAATAAAATTACGAAAGGACCGAAATCGTAAATTCCCCCTTTTATAAAACGCGCGGATCCTGAGGGCCGGGTCGGGTCAGCGCGCAGATCCCCTTTGTCCTAAACGACGTCGTTCTTAAATACTATATAAATAATAAAACCAGTTAAAAAAACATTTAACACCCATTTTTTAAAAAAAAATCAGAAGCCTCTTCACCAAATCCTCTCCAACGTTCTGCCTCCGTTGAGCACTCGATGGGGGCACTTCAAGACTTGCGCCGGCTGTGCGCCGTCGTCTGTGGCGGCACTCAGGTAAAACTGTAACATCCTGAATTTTTGGGCCTATGCATTTAATGGGTGAATATGTGTAATGAGTTAATTTGAGCATTAGGGGTCCAAATTGGGCTCGAGATTGGGTGAAAGCCTTAGTTAAATTTTTGTTTGGGCACTATAGGGTTTAAAAGGTGGTATCTGAGTTTAAAATATCAAAATGGGCTTGTGGCCTAGTGGTCAGTGGCGCCACTTAGGGAGCAAGGAGGTGACACCACACAAGGGAGTAAGGGGCCCAAATTTAAGTTACATGGAGCCCAACTCTTTTAATTTAAGTTAGCTAAATTTCGGCATTAGGGTTAGGTAGAGTGGACGGCAACAAGGCTCAAAAATAGGAGGATTTATGTGAATGGGATAATGTAGATAATATAGTTGATAATATGACAGAAAAAAAAGGAGAAAAGATAGGAGCTATCTACAAGGCTAGGAGTTGGCCGAAATTCCATCACCTAGAGAAGTGAAGAAATCGGTTTCTTTATGGCAAAGGGGGTGCCGAATTTTCCCTTTTTATTTGATTAATTTTTAGTTATCAGGAAGGGCACTTTCGGTTTTTCATAGGTAAGTGCTGAAATTTCTATAAATAGGGAGGGTTCTCTTCTTTATTTTTCGGCATTTAGGGTTTCCACCTTTTCTTTCTCTTCTTTCTTCTAAAAGCCGAAAGCCCCATTATTCTTTTCTCTTCTTTCTTCTAAAAGCCGAAAACTTCATTATTCTCTTCTTTTTTCTAAAAGCCGAAAACTCTATTTTTCTCTTCTCTTCTTTCTTCTAAAAACCCGAAAGCCGAAAACTCCATTATTCTTTTCTCTTCTTTCTTCTAAAAGCCGAATCTCTATAGATTTCTTCGAATCATCTTCTCTTTCTGATTTTTCGCAAAAGGCCGGAATCCTCTGGGAGTAGCCGAATCTTCTCTAGTAAGATCTCTTAGATCTAAAAGCCGGAAACACTAGTTCCTGAATCTCATATCACTTTTCGGGATTTCAAGGCAGATAGCGGTGGTGTTTGCTACGGATAGCGTCGACTTAGAGGGTCTCGTTCTAACAGTAATCAGGTGTGTAGATCTCTAACACACTAGTAATCTGTACTAAATATATGTTATGGGCTAAAAGCCGGAAAAAGGCTGTATAGACAGTCGGATTACCCAAAAAGGGTAGGCAAGGGATGCTAGGTACGTAATCATAGAAACTTCTCTATGTGTATCGGTGTATGTGATAGACTGTGAACTTTTAGGTAGTATATTGTTTTGATTCTGCACGTATGTATGCATGGGATGGGATTGATATGATGAAGGGGAAGAAGGTCGCATAGCGATCAGTGGCTTTGCCACATAGGTCACATAGTGATCGGTCTTTTATGACAGTTTCTCATTGTCGAAATACTACGATGTATTATTAAGGTCGCATGGCGATCGGTGGCTTTTCCACATAGGTCACACGGTGATCGGTCTTTAAGACAGCAAACACAAACGGTGTCGATATGGTGTGTAGCGGTTGGAGGGTTGATTGTAGAAATCCCCAAGGTGTGATGGTTGGTACGGGTTGGTGTGTAGAGGATGGATTTCTAGGTTGGGATGGGCCATGATGCATATATAGTTACCCTTGTATACTGAGGCCAAGGCCATAATGTGTTTGTGGGCCAAGCCTTTGATGTGTTTCGGGATTTACACACCGAGTCTTGGTGACTCACCCTATTATTTTTCCCTAACTGCGGATGAGCAAGTAGATCGTGGACATGGGAGCAAAGGCGGACTCGAGGGCCATCAAGTTTTTATTCCTATAGATTATTTCGATTTTTCCTTAAGTTTTTAATTTTGGAAACATTTATGTAATAAGGCCCCATAGTTTATACTCACTACTTAGTTTTTAATATTTGCAACTTATGGAACTTTGTCAAAGGTTTTATTATTCAAAATAATAATAATACAAGGTTTTCTTTTCAAAAGTCACTTGTTTATTCGAATTTTGCCTAATAACTTATGATTTACTAAAACCAACTTAGCAAAAGTTTTCAACGTACAACCCGTAGCATACCTGATTTGGTGTCGTAACGTTTGGGGGGGGTTTGGGGTGTTACATTTTTGTATCGAGCCAGTTCAAAACTCGGGCTGTGAAATGGGTCTAGTAGTGATTTGAAAACTTGTTGTGAATTTGAGAAAAATGTTTGGATGAATATATGGCCTTGAGTCACACGGCACCGATCCACGCAGTAAGTATTCTAAACTTTTGGATGTGATATGTATGTTGGGCTTGATGGGCTTGATGGGCGTAGGCTAGTATATTAGACATTGATGGACTTTAGGCTTAGTTTAAACAACTCTCTAAATTCATAAGATTTAATCCAACCAAACAAACACTGTGAACAAGTCACGAGAGATAGGGTGTGGCGACAGCATACGCATGTCTAGGATTGGATTCAGGGAGAGCTTGGTATTTAAGCGATCCCTAGTGACTCACCTCCTCTTCATTTGGAATCCTACAGTGCGTAGTAGGACTGCTCACCTTAGTCATGAGGACTTGTTGTGGGCCAAAATTTATAACTAAAACCCGAAAGGGACCAGCCACTCTATTTTGTAAAACTACTAAATTACCCCTGATTTATAAATAACCAAAATATCCTTGATTTGTAAAATTACCGAAATACCCCCGGATTGTAAAATTACCGAAATACCCCTGGATTGCAAAATTACCAAAATACCCTTATTTCGCAAAATCACCAAGGAACCCTATTTTGGAAAATTACAAAAATACCCGTGTAGGATAAATTACGAAAATACCCCTGGATAGTGAAATGACGAAAATACCCTTAGGTGATGAACGTAAGTTCGTGAATGCTACTTGTATGTGGTGGTTGATGATTGTATGTGTGTGCTTCCTAGAACTAGGAGATGTGAACTTGAGACTGAATTGTAGTTATAGTTGCGAATTCGAAAGAACTACTCTTAAAACTACTATTCATAAGACTGTTCGTAGATAATCAGTGGAAGAAATTAATGATTCATAAAATTTTTAATCAGATAAACGTCAATCGAAAGAATGAGTACAAGGGGTCGAGGTTGTCTGTCGCGTGGTCGTGGTAGGGGTAGGAGGACCGTGTCGAGCGTAGGGTCCGCCACGGTCAGAGACGCAGACGCCGGACCGCCGAACCGTAGAGAGCGAATTTGGGATCAGCGCCGGAGATGATGCGATATCTCGAGCGATGTCAATGGTAATCGAAAGAGTTCTTTGCAGGCGAGCCGCGGGTTCAGGAGCCCGAAAATCTGTGTCGGAACGACTTAGAGCCAATGGGGCAGAAGTGTTTAGGGGAATTTCTTGTATAGCCCCGAGTTCAGCTGAGTATTGGTTGGAGGCAGTTGAACGTATAATGGATGATCTGGATTTCACGGAGGAGGAGAAGTTGAAAGGGGTTATATCTCTTCTGCGGGACGAAGCATACCAATGGTGGCTTACCGTTAAAGAGGGTGCAGTGGCTGACCGTATTACTTGGGAGTTTCTCAAAACGGCGTTCCAGAGTAAGTATATCGGAACGAGTTATGTGGATGCGCAGCGTAGAGCATTTTTGAATCTGGTGCAAGGAAGTAGGTCGGTGGTGCGTCTGCAGCAGAGAATTTTTACGCCTTAGCCGTTATGCTCGGGGAATGGTGGCCACGGAGCATGAACGGTGTGTTCGTTTTGAGGATGGGTTGAGAGATGATCTGCGTGTGTTGATAGCACCACAACGGGAAAGGGAATTCGCTGTGCTTGTGGAGAAAGCTAAGATAGCTGAGGAGGTGAAGCAGACAGAAAGACTGAATCGGGATAGAGATAGGAGTGGAAGTAAGAGAAATATTGAATCATCAGGGGCAGACGGGCGTAATCAGAAAAGACCCAGGTCAAACGGGCCAAGACGAGATGAGAGACCCATTGCTGCGGTCGATACGCAGTGTGCTCAATGTGGTAAATTCCATGAAGGTGAGTGTTGGGCAGGTAGTGGAAAGTGCTTTAGGTGTGGATCTACAGACCACCAAGTTAAAAACTGTCCGCAACAACGGGGCAGTGAAGGGCTCACAGGTCAAGGGAATGCACAGCCGGGAAGAGGTGGTCAACAACCACCAAGGGGCCGTGGTCAGGCCAATGGTGGCAATGGCACATGATATGGTCATAAAGCCCCAGGTGGAGGTCCAGTTATCTTTGAGGTGAGGCGCCCGGCTACGGTCTATCCAAAGACGTCGCCAAGGGGACGAGGATGCTCCAGATGCGAATACCGGTACGTACTTTATCATATTATCCTAAGTGTTTCTTTTGGCTTTAGAATTAGAGTTCGCAGTGAAAGCATAGTGGTGAGACTTGGGTAGTATGATTAATAGTTAGTTGGAAATTTCGAGGAAGAAATTTCTTTAAGGGGGTAGAAAGCGTAACATCCACGAATTTTTGGGCCTATGCATTTAATGGATGAATATGTGTAATGAGTTAATTTGAGCATTAGGGGTCCAAATTGGGCTCGTGGATTGGGTGAAGCCTTAGTTAAATTTTTGTTTGGGCACTATAGGGTTTAAAATGTGGTATCCGAGTTTAAAATATCAAAATGGGCTTGTGGCCCGGTGGTCGATGGCGCCACTTAGGGAGCAAGGAGGTGACGCCACACAAGGGAGTAAGGGCCCAAATTTAAGTTACATGGAGCCCAACTCTTTTAATTTAAGTTAGCTAAATTTCAGCATTAGGGTTAGGTAGAGTGGACGACAACAAGGCTCAAAAATAGGAGGATTTATGTGAATGGGATAATGTAGATAATATAGTTGATAATATGGAAGAAAAAAAAAGGAGAAAAGATAGGAGCTATCTACAAGGCTAGAGTTGGCCAAAATTCCATCACCTAGAGAAGTGAAGAAATCGGTTTCTTTATGGCAAAGGGGTGCGAATTTTCCCTTTTATTTGATTAATTTTTAGTTATCGGGAAGGGCACTTTCGGTTTTTCATAGGTAAGTGCCGAAATTTCTATAAATAGGGAGGGTTCTCTTCTTTATTTTTCAGTATTTAGGGTTTCCACCTTTTCTTTCTCTTCTTTCTTCTAAATGCCAAAAACCCCATTATTGTTTTCTCTTCTTTCTTCTAAAAAGCCGAAAGTCGAAAACTCCATTATTCTCTTCTTTCTTCTAAAAGCCGAAAACTCCATTATTCTCTTCTCTTCTTTCTTCTAAAAAGCCGAAAGTCGAAAAATCCATTATTCTTTTCTCTTCTTTCTTCTAAAAGCCGAATCTCTATAGATTTCTTCGAATCATCTTCTCTTCCCGATTTTTGCAAAAGCGGAATCCTCCGGGAGTAACCGAATCTTCTCTAGTAAGATCTCTTAGATCTAAAAGCCGGAAACACTAGTTCTGAATCTCATATCACTTTTCGGGATTTCAAGGCGGATAGCGGTGGTGTTTGCTACGGATAGCGTCGACTTAGAGAGTCTCGTCTCTAAAGAATCAGTGTGTAGATCTCTAACACACTAGTAATCTGTACTAAATATATGTTATGGGCTAAAAGCCGGAAAAAGGCTGTATAGACAGTCGGATTACCCAAAAAGGGTAGGCAAGGGATGCAGTGCGTAATCATAGAAACTCTCTATGTGTATCGATGTATGTGATAGACTATGAACTTTTAGGTAGTATATTGTTTTGATTCTCGCACGTATGTATGCATGGGATGGGATTGATATGATGAAGGGGAAGAAGGTCGCATAACGATCGATGGCTTTGCCACATAGGTCACATAGTGATCGGTCTTTATGACAGGTAGCTCAGCTGTCGAAATACTACAATGTTTTATTAAGGTCGCATGGCGATTGGTGGCTTTGCCACATAGGTCACACAGTGATCGGTCTTTAAGACAGCGACACATTTATCGATATGGTGTGTAGCGGTTGGAGGGTTGATTGTAGAAATCCCCAAGGTGTGATGGTTGGTACGGGTTGGTGTGTAGAGGATGGATTTCTAGGCTGGGATGGGCCATGATGCATATATAGTTACCCTTGTATACGGGCCAAGGCCATAATGTGTTTGTGGGCCAAGCATTTGATGTGTTTTCGGGATTTACACACTGAGTCTTGGTGACTCACCCTATTATTTTTCCCTAACTTTACAGATGAGCAGTAGATCGTGGACATGGGAGCAAAGGCAGACTCGATGGGCCATCAAGTTTTTATTCCTATAGATTATTTCGATTTTTCCTTAAGTTTTTAATTTTGGAAACATTTATGTAATAAGGCCCCATAGTTTATACTCACTACTTAGTTTTTAATATTTGCAACTTATGGAACTTTGTCAAAGGTTTTATTATTCAAAATAATAATAATACAAGGTTTTCTTTTCAAAAGTCACTTGTTTATTCGAATTTTGCCTAATAACTTATGATTTACTAAAACCAACTTAGCAAAAGTTTTCAACGTACAACCCGTAGCATACCAGATCTGGTCGTAACGTTTGGGCCGGGTTTGGGGTGTTACAAAAACCCTCACTCTTTTTCTTTTATTTTCTTTTTTTAATATTTATACATAAAAATAAGCTTAGATTTAAGAAATAAAAATAAAAATCATGCGAAAAGAATCACCTCTATAAAAAAAAGCTGCTTGTTGTATTTCTCTGTATCGTGTGTAACAATGTATCTCCTCCTCTCGTTACAAATTTTTGGGGCTTTATATAGCCCGAAAATAAAAAAAAAGTAATACAAGATCCTGTCGTTTCTTGCTATTTTTTGCTATTCTTCTTTCCTTTTTCTTTGCAGGTCGAAGCGGAGTCCGACGCTGATGAAGGCGTGAATCGCGGCGCGATATGAAATTTCTTTGGGTGCGTCGAGAGTGAGTGCGTGCGGACGCTCGAGCTTCTGTCATTGCGGCGCCTAGGGTTTCTGAAAAACCCTAGGTCTCTGTTTCTGTTTAGTCTTGGGCCTTTTGGGCCATCTCGATAGTGGGTCTGTGTATAGGCTAAGGGTGTAATGGGTTTGGGTTGAAGTTTGTTGGGCAAAGTGTGTTTTAGGGTATTGGGTAGGTCTTGTATTTGGGCCTCTGGACCAGGTTATTTTGTAACAGGACAATTTTTTTTTAAAAAAAAAATTGGACATTTATTATTTTATTATTTTGTTTCTTTTTCTTAATGGGCCCGGGCAGAATTGGGTACTTACAGCTGCCCCTCTTTGCTCATTGTCGTGTAACGAGAATATAGCAAAGACTATAAAAGGAGCAATTTTGCCCGGTCTTGGCCGAGCCTCATCTTCTTGGTCCTCGCCTTCTTCAAATGGCTTCCAACTCCACTGCAATTTCAATGGTATTGGAACTTCATCTTGATTTCAATAAATTTGATAGCTTCAACTTCATGAAGACAGTATCCACTATCTTTTGATCTACTCCACTGCAAACTCAGGGAGACAAGATCTGATGTTTTTGATCTGCTCCTGCAACTTCAGGATTGCTAGATCTTCTATCTTCGGTCTAATCCACTGCAAACTTAGGGATGCCAGACTGGTGGTTTAAATCTGTTCCACTACTGCTTAGGGAGACAAGATTTGTCGTTCGATCTTGGTCCACTACTGCTTAGGGAGACAAGATCTACAATCTTTGACCTATTCCACTGCTGGTCAGGGAGATAGGGATGGTGACTTAAATCTGTTCCACTACCGCTTAGGGAGACAAGACTTGTCGTTCGATCTTGGTTCCCTACTGCTTAGGGTGATAAGATCTACAATTTTTTACCTATTCCACTGCTGGTCAGGGAGATAGGGCCGGTGGCTTAAATCTATTCCACTACTGCTTAGGGAGACAAGATTTGTCGTTCGATCTTGGTTCCCCTACGCTTAGGGTGACAAGATCTACAATTTTTGACCTATTCCCTTCTTTGAGTCGGGAGATAGGGCGGTGGCTTAAATCTGTTCCTCTACCGCTAGGAGACAAGATTTGCTATTCGATCTTGGTTCCCTACTGCTTAGGGTGACAAGATCTACAATTTTTGACCTATTCCACTGCTGGTCAAGGAGATAAGGCCGGTGGCTTAAATCTGTTCCACTACTGCTTAGGGAGACAAGATTTGCCGTTCGATCTTGGTTCCCTACTGCTTAGGGTGACAAGATTTACAATTTTTGACCTATTCCACTGCTGGTCAAGGAGATAGGGCCGGTGGCTTAAATCTGTTCCACTACCGCTTAGGGAGACAAGATTTTCCGTTCGATCTTGGTTCCCTACTGCTTAGGGTGACAAGATTTACAATTTTTGACCTATTCCATTGCTGGTCAGGGAGATAGGACTGGTGGCTTAAATCTGTTCCACTACTACTTAGGGAGACAAGATTTGCCGTTCGATCTTGGTTCCCTACTGCTTAGGGTGACAAGATCTACAATTTTTTAACCTATTCCACTGCTGGTCAGGGAGATCTGCTCCTGCAACCTCAAGATTATCAGATCTGCTATTTTAATCTGCTCCCTGCAAACTCAGGGATACCAGACTAATGTCTTCTACCTTGCTACATAACCTGTAGAATGGGTATATGTTTATGTCCAATACTTAGGATGCTTTGATCGAAATGTATCAGATGCTCCTATTTAGACATGTTATGAAAATGTTATGAAGATAATTCCTGTTTCAAGGATTAGGATGCAATGACCGAAATGAATCTAATGCTCCTAATGAAATTTACAAAAATGTTATGAGTATGATTCCTATCCTAGGTGTTATTACTCATTTGCTTTATTCATGTTCTGCTCAAATAATTTGCCCCATGGTAATTCTGAGTCCTCTCTACTTGAACCTTGGGACATGAATTGGTATCTCCCACTGTAACTTCAGGGGAATAACATTTGGTTTCTTGTATCACTCTATTACCATTCAGAGGTACAGAACTTGTACTACTTTCAATCTGTTACACCATTCCCTGGGTGTAATGACCAGATGTATGAATGCAGGGTATCTCGTCAATGATCCCCTTTACACTTGGACTGACCTTGTTCGTCATTTGCCGCTGTGGTATCACCAATGAAATTGTCTTATTCAATAAAAATTCGAAGAGATAATCATTTTCCAATGTTTCCAATCCCTTAGACTTGGTGAGTTCTGAATAATAGTCATATTTCAGATTTCTCATATTATTTAGAAGTTTCTAGAGTAATATGCGAAACTCCTTTTTTGAAAGTGTTTTTAGTCCACTGATCGTTATTTCAATATAAATGCTTGAAAAAGAACACAAAAATGGACGAGAAAGAAATTAGTCAGGAGCATAGCTCAGAAAATAATTTAATCAAAGATAACCCATGCAATAAAAGAAAATTGATTTGGGTGTATCTCAAAAAAGAATAAAGCAATCAAAGATAAGGAACTCAAAAATGGGTAAGATAGAAGTTAGGTGCCCCAGATATCGCAGCCTGAGCTTCTTTGTTCCAACTTCTTGAGGACCATTTTAAAATCAATATGTGTTTAAGGGATCAGGAGTACTTTGTCAATGCCCCAAGACGTACCATACTTCCTCCTTGCTAATACAGACGTAGCAAGACTATTGTATGCCCCATTTTTGGTCAAAATTTGAGCCGCCCTTTTCGGGTTTTCAACTCAAATCCCCTTTGGTCTCAAAGCGCCCTTTGCGGGTTTTCGCCTTGGCCTCTCCTTTTTCTTCTTCTTTTTTTTTTGAATTTTTTTTTGGATGAATTTGAGCTCAAGGCGCCCTTTGCGGGTTTTCACCTTGACCCTTCCCTTTTTAGGTAAAATCCTTCTTGACTAAACCTGAATTCGCCGGATTGGGCAAGTCTTCGCCATTCATCTTGGTCAATATCAATGCTCTTCTAGAACAGACCCTACATAAGTCTTTCCCAGTTTGGCATATGCTTTCCTCTAAAATCATTTTGCAGAGGAAAAATCTTTTTCAACATCAGGTTCCCATTGTGGAATTCTCTTAGATGAACCTTTTTTTTGTAAGCTCACATCATCCGACCGTGATGGATAACTTTTAACCTCTTCTTCGATTAGGTTTAATTGGCAAAAATGCTTAAATTCCATAATGGGCAAGATGTTGCCCCAGTAAAGGTTCTAGCCAACGTTTGATAATCATAGAGAATAGTGATAGCTTCTTATGCCAATCTTTACAAGTCTTAGCCACATTTCATTTCCTTTTTTTTGGCAACTTTTGTTGCACTGCGATATGCTGCCTGATTTTCATACAAACTATAAACCTTGACTTTGTACAGTTATACATTCTGTGTTGGCATCTGATCTTTTCCTTTATTCTTTTTTTTTTTAGAATTTGATGACTGTCAACTTTTCAATATTGGCATATGAAGCAACATTCACCCTCTTAGTGAAGTAGACGATGACCATGATAGTGAATCGGTGTCAACTAGAAGCATTTGACAAGATTGACCCCATAATATCCATGCCCCACATATGGAAAATTCGTGAAGAACTGGAGTAAGCCCATGAATCTTGTTTCCTTAGATACGGCATAGCTGATACCATCCCTTTCTCTGTAAATTGGCAGTGCCCAATCCTCATATTTAGGGCGCGTCTTATTAGCCTAAGCATGTCCTGATATGATCGTGCGAAAACATCTTTGAATTCTTGAAGATAATTCAATAATGTCTCGCATTATTTCTGTGATGAGCTAGGTTATAATCTTCACTTCTTTCCTAGACTCGCAATATCCAATGACCCTTTGTAGAGTAAGGTCTGTTTTTCATCTTGTTAAACCATTTTTAGAAGATATGTCACAATCTCTGTCATCTTCAAAGTTCTGAGATCCCATAGACCCATATCTCGTTCAAAAAGGGAGTCAGTAACAACGTCGCTCACGTTATTGATATCTGGGTACCTAAGTATGAAGGCGAACGAATCCAAAGAATAAATGATTCTAAGGATGAGTATTCGTATGATATAGTCATGAATAAAGAATGAAAGAATATGATAAAAGAATATACAATAGGAAATGGAAAGGATAAAAGAATATGTATTCAAAAAAAAGATGCATTTCATTGAAATAAGAATTTAGGACACAAGCCTATTTCAAAAAAGGGGTCTTATTGCCTCTAGGCTTAAGGCAACAAGCATGTTTTGCACATTACTCTAGATTAGCCCTAAAAGTACAGGGATTTCTTCCACAGTCTCATTATTCAAAACACTCCTAAGTACACAAGGGCTTGTAAACTTCGTTCTCTGATTCCCTCTTCGCTTTCGATTTCTTCAAGGGATCACAACTTTCTTGTCTCCATGATTGGGTAATGGGTTCTCCATACTGGGTGTATAATCAATCTTAACAACTCCCATCTTAAGAAGTCTCTCAACTACTTTTTTGAAGGCAGTACAATTTTCTATTGAATGCCCCGTTACTCCTGCGTGGTATTCATATTGAGCGTTGGAATCATACCATTTAGGATATGGGGGTTGTAACGGCTGAAGATAATATGGAGACACCACATGCACGTCAAATAAACTTTGATATAGCTCCTTATACATCATCGGGATTGGTGTAAATTGGAGCTTTTCAGAGTTTTTCTTTGGAGAAACCTGATCGTTGGTAGCTACCGTCCTTGGCTAGTTCATTGTAATTTGCTCCGAATGGCTCTTGTTATACCTACCGGTTCTCTTTTCCTTCTTCCTCAGGGCATTTGAGGACCATTCTCCTCTTTCTCTTGTTTCTACCAGAACAACCGGTTTGGCTTGATCATTATTTAGGTCAAAATCTGAACCCATTGGGAACTTCAACAAGGTCGAAGTATCAGCTTGACATCGGGGTTCAACAATGATGGGTCCCCTATGCGAATGCGTATCTAGTTGAGTCGGGACACCTTTTAGGGAATAAACGATGTCTTCCTCATCATCCACGTTGTTGACTCATTGGGCCTCGTTTTCCAATTCCTCCGCTACTAGTAATGGGTTAACTGGCCTATGATATTCCTTTGACATTCCCACATTTCTTATTGAATTTCAGTCAATTGCCCCTGCATCTGTATTTGCATTTGCTATATTCTCTCCAACCTTTACTCCATGTTTTCCAGGTTAACTCTGAAATATATTTACCTAATTAGGATTCTCTTGTAAAAGTCTAATGCAAATGATGCAATGTAATGCAAATGCATGAATGCAAAGAGAAAGAGGCGTTGAATCTGAATTCGGTTACATTAGAAAAACTTTTCTAGAAAGCAAATTTCTTTACATAAAACGGATCGCATACACGACCTTATCCTTATAGTCCAAGTGAAAACATCAATCCCCTTCTTCGCAAAAGTCAAATCTTGCAAACTTCTAATAGATGCCTCCTCTAGCTCCTTTTTTCTTGATCTGGGACGCAACTCACTGCTCCATAATACTCGTTAGCTTCTTCAAGAAAGTCGAGACGTGGTGATTCTCGATTTGTCTTTGTAAGCTTGAATCCTTGGGTAATAAAGTCTTGTATTCCTTCGCCGGCTATCAGTCTTCTCTTGTTGTGTTTACTTAGACTATATTAGGACGAGACCGTATTATAATCCACTTTATCAAAAAAACTCATTTTCTTATGACAAACTTTTCTATTTAGCAATCGAATTTGAAATCAACACCTCTTTTCCATGATATGAATGCAATCAAAATACAAGAAAACACGTTAGTACAGAAGAAATAAACAACATAGAACACCTATTTGGGTGACTACTAAGGTTTAGCATAGTTCTACCTAGGGTGGGTTCCTATGTTCTCTACGTGTGGTTTAGCTCTAAAGTTGAGGTACCCGAACCAGCAGATTCCTCGATCCTCACCCATTATAGGCTCATATGGACCGAGTTCGGTTCAGGGGAATACATTTCCCTATGGCTGCACGGAGGTGAAAACCTCACGAAGACATAGGTACGGATGTATCCCGAAAGCGATTCACTATCCTGCACGGAGGTGAAAACCTCACGAAGGAGTAGCTTCTCACTCCCACTTAAGGGTATGACCACGACGGTCATGCAGTGCAATGCAGAGTAATATATTTAAAACAACATGCAATAAAAGGATCATATTTTTAAAATCAGAATTTTAAATTCGAACAAAAGGACATGAAATTATCAATTTTACGGCCTGACTCTCTTGTTCCCCAGTGGAGTCGCCAAGCTGTCGAAACCATTTTAAAATTGATTTTTAAAAAACGGGGATCGACTTTAAAAAAACAAAATGGGAATCGCCACCAATCCTTTTAGGTGTGATTGGATCACCTTGTAAAACGTTTTATTTAAAACATTTGATTTTGGTCCACGAAAAATAAAAACGGGTTCGGGAGTCGGTTATGTATGAGGAAGGGTTAGCACCCTCATAACGCCCACAAATTGGTACCTAATCGATAGAATCATGTCCAAATGTTTGAATTTTAAAAGTATTTAAAAATATGATTTCTTAAAGAAACTTCGAGCAACTTAAATTAAAAATTGAGACTTTCTTGTTCCGAAGGAATATAAATATCACATCCAGTATGTTAGGACACGATATTTAAGAACCTTTGTAATCAAAATCATCTCAAGATTTACAAAACTTGAAAAATGGTACTTTAGTTATTTAGCCAAACGGAAAATCGCAACCCAGTACGTTAGGGCACTATTTCCCGAATTTCTAAATACCAAAACATTGCCTTATTTTAAAATATAGTAAGCTTCTAAAAAATGTATATATTTTGAATAATAATCCATGTAACAATATCGCATTTATAAACTATCATACACAAATATTAAAAACGATTATAATACAACATCATATAATATAAAATACAACTAAAATAACTACACTATAGTGATCATAGAATAATAAATAAATAAAAGGGCATTATATAGATAAATAAAATATATAAAGTAATATATATAAAACAAATAAAAAAACTAAATAATAAATATATAATTTAATACATATAAAAGATAAAACATAATAATATATATAATAATTTTTGAATAAAGATATTTAAAAGATATATGTAAAACACTGTTATAAAATATAAATAAACTTTATACAAAAATAATTTTTTTAGAAAATAATATATGGTATAATATAATATTATGTAATAAAAATTTTAAAAACATATAATATAGTATATAAAAAATAATATGTAATGAAAATAATAAAAATAATAAATAATGAAAATATATGTATATATGTAGTACATTAATTATAAAATTATATACATAATATAAACAATATAAATAAAATAAATTAGGTAATATAAATAAATTTTATATAAAATAGAGCTTTAGAAATAATATATATAATGTAATACTATATAATATACAAAATATAATAAATATATAAAATATTAAACAAGTAAAATAATAATTAAATATACAAATAATACATATACAATATATATATAAATTTCATACTATTAATAAAATAATAAAAAATAGAATAGTTTAATGTGATAAAACAATTAATTATAATATAAATAACAAAATAAAAGAAAAGGATAAAAATAAAATTAAAATAAAAAAAACAGGGGTTAAAAGCGATAATTAAAACCAATTAAAAGGATTAGATCACAAACGCGTTAAAATACAGGGATTAATATAGCAATTATTCAAAATTTTAAAACGGCATCGTTTCGATTTTTAACCTTTAAAGCAGTCCTGGGTTTAATTAAAATAAGCATAAAATTTTAGGGTTAATTTAATAAAAATAGAAATTTAAACTGGATTAAATTAAAATAAATAAAATTACGAAAGGACCGAAATCGTAAATTCCCCCTTTTATAAAATGCGCGGATCCTGAGGGCCGGGTCGGGTCAGTGCGCGGATCCCCTTTGCCCTAAACGACGTCGTTTCTTAAATACTATATAAATAAAAAAACCAGTTAAAAAAACATTTAACACCCATTTTTTAAAAAAAAATCAGAAGCCTCTTCACCAAATCTTCTCCAGCATTCTGCCTCCGTTGAGCACTCTGACAGGGCACTTCCACACGCGCCAGTGCACGCACCGTCGTCTGTGGCGGCACTCAGGTAAAACCCTCACTCTTTTCTTTTATTTTCTTTTTTTTTAATATTTATACATAAAAATAAGCTTAGATTTAAGAAATAAAAATAAAAATCATGCGAAAAGAATCACCTCTGTAAAAAAAAACTGCTTGTTGTATTTCTCTGTATCGTGTGTAACAATGTATCTCCTCCTCTCGTTACAAATTTTTGGGGCTTTATATAGCCCGAAAATAAAAAAAGGAAATACAAGATCCTGTCGTTTCTTGCTATTTTTTGCTGTTCTTCTTTCCTTTTTCTTTGCAGGTCGAAGCGGAGTCCGACTGTAACATCCTGAAATCGGGGCTATTTGTGATTGAATTATTTTTCATGTGTTTGAACTTTTGTGTTATTAATTGTGGTGTAGTAAGGCTTAATTATGGACTTTGAGTAGGTTCGGTTTAGTAGAATAAATTTTTGTATGGTTTATTTAATGAAGTGGATTAAGTGAGCTTAGCACTTAAGTTAATTTAAGTGTTAATTAAAGCACATGAGGAATTAGTGGCAAAGTGGTTATGGTGTTTGAACTTATAGCTTGGGGTTAGAGGTTCGAGTAGCATGTTTAACATTTTGAAGGTTTATTTTTTTGAATCCTTGCATTGATGGACGGTCAAACTTATTTATGATAGGTTGGACTATTCCTTTTGGTAAGTTGAAAATTTGTTATGGAAAGCTTGAAGATAGGGATAAGAATCTTGAGTTTATGGTATAATGAGGGGACAAAGGCATGGAAGGTGGGGGATGTTTTGGAAAGAAATCCTATGCCTTAATGCATGAATGTGGACGGCATGTAAGGCTAGGGGGGGTGTGGCGAATTTTTGGTAGGTAGCTTGGAGAGGATGTTGACCAACCTTTTGTTTTGTGCATCATTTTGTGTTTGTTTTTCCTCTCCAAAAAGCTCTCATCTTTGGCCGAATGTATAGGGTACTTTTGGTGCAAAAATATTTCTTTTGATGACAACTTCATTTTGTTGGAAACAAAATACCACTTTCTTTCTCTCATTTGTCTTTTGAACCAAACTACATTTTTGCATCTTGTGCATTTTCTTCTTTGGTAAAGTTTGTGGTGACCGAATATCATTTCTTTCATTTCTCTTTTTCTTCCTTTGATCAATTCTTTTTCATTCTCTTTTCAAATTTTATCAAAACCAAAAACCATTCTTTCTTTCTCTAAACTTTGGCCGAATCTCCTAAACCATTATCTTTCATCTACTACTTTTCTTTTCTTCTCAAAACCGAATCCCCTATTTCTTCTCAATAATTTCTTTATTAGCCAAATATACTCCTTTGGGTGTGCCGAAACTCTCTTCTTCCATTTAGAAGTATCTTGGTCGAATATTGAAGGTGGTAAGGATTTATTTTAAGGGATTATTCTTTTGATTATTCAAAAGCCGAAGGCTATTATATTAAATGGTTGCCAATTGTAGGGAAGTGAAGCAGTTTCGTGTACCGGTTGCCGTAGTTAGTACTCGAAGGCGATTAGGTGAGGTTTTGGATTCAAATGATAACCCCTCGAGATTATTTTGGTTTGGCCGAATGGCCTTGGTACTAACTTTGGGTAATGGCCGAATATAGGGCAAGGGAAACTTGTGTGGCCGATTGTCTCCTTAGGGATTTAGATTATCGTTGGTGACAGGTGTGTACATACACACTTTATAATTAATTAACGTGCAAAGTATTATGTGTATGCTAATCGGATTTGTGTAGATTTGAGTTTAATACCATAAAGGTATAGCAAGGCTTGGTAAGTCCTTGACAATATGATTTGCTATTTGATGCTTTTGGGAAGCATGACATATTTGGTATATGTGACTTATAAATGATTATTGGTAAATCCTATATATGTTGCTAAATGAGTATGTTGGCATGATTTACATTAACTATCATTGATTGATGTGGGTTTTATGAGTGGAGAGGGCGGTGATATTCGTGTCGAGCGGACACCGGTGTTTTGGTAACACATTGTGACTACGGTCACCAAAGGTTTAGCACCTCGAGGTTTGGCACCTCATAGCGTCTCGTCGCGTGGCTTAGTACCACACCGTGGGTTGGCCCCACATTTGAGATATGGGATTGACGCCGGTGATTTGGTATCACACGATGGGTTGGCCCCATCATTTGATTGTGACTTCGGGTCACAGTGGTTTGGTACCACAATATTGACGGATTTCGTGACTATACGTCACCAGTGGTTTGGCACCACCAGTGGTTTGGTACCACACGGGGTAGAGAAAGGCGTACGGATGGCTAGGTTGGGTGCATATTAAACTTGTGTATATTAAATTAATTATGATTTGTGTATGATGTTACATTAAACCGGGAAAAAGGGTTACACATTGGGTCTTGATGACTCACCTTTTTCCTTTAACATTTTCAGGTGACTCGTAGTTGCGGATAAGGAGCCGGATGAACTCGAGGCGGCCATGCAATGGAAATATGGACTAGGTGGATTTGGAACTATTTTTATTTTAATATGGGTTTGATTTATTTTGTTTAAGATGTAATAAGGCCTCCTAAAATTTGCACTTGGATTATTTTATGTTTTGATAAATTGCTTAACTATTTTATGATATTAAAATGGGTACACATGTTTTTCTCAAATTAATTCGTAAAAATGTTTTATTGTGCCATCGGGTACACTTGAAACTGTAACAACCTAACTTAGTATATTTTAAACGACATTAAGTAATGCTTTCTTCATAACACCTCAACTGTTTTAAATCAAAACAATATCTTTTATCAAAATTTAAAACGACTTAAAAGGATTTTCAAAAGTTTTTCCTCCGTAGCATACCAAATTCGATCGTAATGTTTGGGCGGGTTTGGGGTGTTACAAATTGGTATCGAGCCGGAGTTCAAAGCTGGTGTGGGGCCCAAGGCCCAAAAATGTTTTGGTAGGTCTATTTGAAATATTTTGGTTTTGAATAAGCATGGCACCAGAGTCTCCCAGACCGATCCGCCTGGTAAGTACCTCTAACTTTTGTATGGATTATTATTATAGAAGGGTAAGTAGGGAGCGTAGTTAGGGTGATAGGTGTTGAACCTTAGGACTAGTCCACCCCAACAAAACTCATAAGACTTTAATGGCCTAATTAAAACCAACCCGTGACCAAGTCATTTGAGTTAGGGGTGTGGTAACCTTAGTGCGCATGTTCAGGATTGGATCAGGAAGAGCTTGGTATTTAAGCAGTCCTCGTGACTCACCTCCTCTTCGCGAGATTCCTACCTGGTGCATAGCTTCGGTTCACCCTAACCAAGAGGACTCGGTCATAGGCTAAACACGTTAAATAAAACCCAAAAGGGATTAACCTGTTTTGTGAAAGCTCTAAGTTTTCAAAATCGTTATGATACTCATTTCAATAGCAACAAAAATTTACTTTCGGAAAAATTTTCAAAATATTCTTCAACTTACCAAAATTACTGAAATTTCCCTAGTGGCAAAATTACGAAAAATACCCACAGGATAGAAAGCAGACAGTAATGCAGAAGAGTGCATAGGTATGAAAGGTATAGGGAATGGATGTACTTTTCTATGTAAATTAGGACAGAAGACTTAAAACTTTGATTGATCGAAAGAATCTCTATTAAATTCTTTTCATAAAATTTCTTCGCGGATAACCAAGTGAAACATGTACTAATTCATAAAAATTTCCTAATCAGATTAAAGCGCGATAGTTAGAATGAGCTTTAGAGGGACGTGGCCGTCGTGGGCCTTGGAAGGGTAGGATGACCGTGTCAGAACCTGTCAGATCGGGTCAGGGATCTGAGAATGAGGTACCACCGCCACCACCACCCCCAACCTTTGGAGCGGAGGAGCAGGATCGACGGGTGATGACGCAGTGTCACAAGCGATCTTTGTGGGTTCTAGAGAGAGTAGCTGGAATGGGTGGAGGTGGAGGAGCTCGGAAGTCGGTACCGAGAGACTTGAGCTAACGGAGCTGAATTTTTTCGAGGTGTGTCCGTGTAGCGCCCAATACGGCGGAGTATTGGCTAGAATCGACCGAAAGAATCATGGATGAGATAGATCGGACGAATGAGGAGGCGAAAGGAGCGGTGTCGCTTCTCAAGGATGAGTCATATCGATGGTGGCTCACGGTTCGAGATGGTGCTACGGCAGATGATCGACTTGGGAATACTTCAAAGCCGCTATCGGAGAAGAAGTATGTGGGCACAAGCTACATTGATGCATAGAGGAAAGCTTTTCTGGGGTTGGTACAAGGAAATAAGTCTGTGTCGGAGTATGAAGCAGAATTCTTGAGGTTGAGCCGCTATGCTCAGGGTATAGTGTCAACGGAGCATGATCGTTGTGTCTGCTTTGAAGACAAACTTAGGGTTCTTGATTGCTCGCATGATGGGAGCGTGAGTTTCTTTGTCTTGGTGGAAAAGCGCGAAGGTAGCCGAAGGGGTCAAGGAGTCCGTGAGACAGAACTATGATAGGAACAAGCAGAAAAGAGGATTTGGGTCGTCTGGATCGGGTGGTAATGTTCAAAAAAGGGCGAGGCAGAGTGAGCCGAATCAGGCAGGAAGGCCCATGACTGCTAACCAGAGACCGGCTCACTGTAATTGCTGTGGCAAATCGCATTGGGGAGGTTATTGGACCGGTGAGGAGGGTTGCTTTGAATGTGGGTCTTTGGACCACCGTGTAAGGGATTGTCCTTGGAAGTTAGCCAAGAATCAGTCAGAGGGTCAGAACCGTGCTCAGGCTAGGAATGTAGGACCACCACGGAGGGTCGTGGTAATGGTAGAGGAGGAAATGGATCTAATCGAGGTCGCGGAATTTCGGCAGAGGTGCACAGCAAAGACGAAGCAAGGCGGCACTGGTCTAGTCTATGCGGCGAGGCGTCGAGAGGAAGGTGACGCACTGGAAGTTATAACCGGTACGTTCTTAATCTTTGGTGTTCCATATACTGCTTTGATTGATGTGGGTTCGACGCATTCATACGTTGCTAGTAGTGTGGTAGAGACTATGAACTTAGACTTGAGATCGCTTCTAGGGAGATGGTCGTAATTAGTCCTTTAGGTCACTCTGTAGTTGTTAATAAGCTATATAGAGATGTACCTTTAGAACTCCAAGGGGTCGTGTTTGTGGCTGATCTGATGGAACTGCCGTTTGGGAGTTCGATTTGATCCTTGGTATGGACTGGTTGGTTAAGTATCAGGCAAGGTTGGACTGCGCAGCTAAGCGCATGGTTCTTAAGATGACTGAGGGTGATGATGTGGTCATGATAGGTAATAGAAGAGATTACCTATCTAATGTAGTGTCTGCGTTGAAAGGTGAAAAGATGGTCGAGAAAAGGTTGCGAGGCGTTTTTGGTTCGAATTTGTGCTTTGGAAGCTAAGGAGTCGTGAGTTGAGAAGGTCCGAACAAGAGGGAATTTGATGTGTTCCCGAGAGAAAAACTTAAGTCCGCCTCCGGATCGGAAGTTGAATTTGGTATAGACTTGCTACACAGGCGGCACTGTGTCAATAGCACCATCGAATGGCACCAAAGGAATTGGTGGAGTGAAGGCTCAAATTCAGGAGCTTTTGGACCGAGGATTTATCCGACCAAGTATATCTCCGTGGGGAGCTTTGTGTTGTTTGTTAGGAAGAAGGATGGTTCAATGCGGATGTGTATCGACTACCGCCAATTGAACAAGTTAACGATCAAGAAACAGTATCCGTTGCCTCGGATTGATGACTTGTTTGACCAAGCCTGAAGGGTGCATCGATATTTTCGAATATAGATCTTAGGTCGGGATATCATCAACTCAAGGTGAAAGAGGTTGATGTGCACAAGACGGCATTAGAACAAGGTATGGGCATTACGAGTTTTTGGTGATGCCTTTTGGATTGACTAATGCACCAAAGAAAGCATTCATGGACTTAATGAATAGAGTGTTTCAGCAGTACTTGAATCAATTTGTCGTGGTGTTTATAGATGACATATTGGTTTACTCAAAGACGGAGAAGGAGCATGACATGCATTTACGTATAGTTCTACAAGTACCGAGAGAGAAGCGATTATATGCCAAATTCGGTAAGTGTGAATTTTGGCTTAGAGAGGTGGCTTTCTTAGGTCATGTGGTGTCGTGGAAGGGATTAGAGTAGATCCTCGCAAGGTGGAAGCGGTGTTGGATTGGAAACCCCTAGGTCGAGTGGGCGAAATTGAAGCTTTTTGGGTGCAGCGAGGATATTATCGAAGGTTTGTGGAAGGATTCTCTTTAATCGCAGCGCCGTTGACTAAGTTGTTAAGAAAGGGAGTTCCATTTGTATGGTCGGAGAAGCAACAAGAAAGTTTTGACAAGCTAAGGAAGATTTTGTGGAAGCTCCGATTTTGAGTACGACTGAGGCGGGAAAGTTGTTTTACGGTTTTCTTGTGGACGCGTCCCATTTGGTTTGGGATGCGTATTGATGCAAGAAGGAAGGTAGTGGCCTATGCGTCCCGTCGGCTAAGACCGCATGAGGTTAACTATCCAACGCGACGACTTGGAGTTAGCGGCGCGTAGTTTTCGCTTTGAAAATATGGCGGCATTACTTGTATGGGAAAAGTCAATAGTCTACACGGATCATAAAAGTTTGAGGTATCTTTTGTCTCGAAGGATTTGAATTTGGCGCGCGGTCGGTGGATTGAACTGTTAAAAGACTACGACTGTTCGATTGAGTACCATCCGGGTAAGGCGAACGTGGTGGCTGATGCCTTGAGCCGAAAAGTCGTGACAGACTTAAGAGCGATGTTTGCTCATCTCAGTCTATATGACGACGGAAGTCTTTGGCAGAACTGCAAGTTAAACCGACTTGGATCGAGGAGATTAAGGAAAAGCAGTTGGTGGATGACAGTTTGAATGCAAGGAGGTTGCAAGTTCAAGACGGTGGTTTGGAAGGGTACAGTTTGTCTGGCGAGGGAGTGTTATGTTTTCAAGGGCGAGCTTGTATGCGAAAGATGTGGAGTTGAGGCAAAGAATTCTCCAAGATGCACATAGCAGCCCATACGCTATGCATCAGGGAGGTAGCAAGATGTATGGAGATTTGCGGAACAGTTTTGGTGACACAGGTTGAAGCGTGAGGTAATCGAATTCGTGGGTAAGTGTCCGACGTGTGTCGCAAGTTAAAGCCGAACATCGGTTGCCATCGTGGTTACTCCAACGGTGAAGATTCCTCGAGTGGAAATGGGAGAGGATCACTATGGATTTTGTCGGTGGATTACCCCTCACGCCTAGTAAGAAGAACTCGGTTTGGGTAATTGTGGATCGACTAACTAAGTCGGCGCATTTCATACCGATGAGGTAGATTATTCGCGAGAAGCTAGCAAAGCTATATGTAGCCGAGATAGTAAGATTGCATGGTGTGCGAGATCGATTATCTCGGATAGGGATCCGAGGTTTACATCAAGGTTTTGGAGAGCTTTGCATCGGGCCTTGGGAGCGAGATTGGACTTTCAAAGATGACTTTTCACCCGCAAACCGACGGACAATCGGAAAGAGTGATACTGATTTTAGAAGATATCTTTGAGAGGTTGCGTTTTGGATTTGGTGGTAGTTGGGAAGAGTATCTACCATTGGCGGAATTCGCTTATAACAACAGTTATCAAGCGAGCATTCAAATGGCACCATTCGAGGCACTGTATGGATGGAAGTGCCGTACTCCTACGTGTTGGACGGAATTAAAGGAGCGACATGTCTTGGGTCCAGATTTGGTAGCGGAAACTGAAGATAAAGTTAAGTTAATCCGGACTCGTCTCAAGGAGGCATCAGATAGGCAAAAGTCTTATGCCGACCTCAAGCGCAAAGAAATGGAATACGAGGTAGGAGATAAAGTCTTTCTGAAGGTGTCGCCTTGGAAGAAAGTGTTGCGATTTGGGAAAAAGAGAAGCTAAGCCCTAGGTTCATTGGGCCATATAAGATGTTGAAGCGAGTGGGACCGATAGCTTATCACTCGAGTTGCGGTAGAGTTAAGGAAAATTCACGGCGTCTTCCATGTGTCAATGCTTAGGCGATATCGGTCCGATCCATCGCACGTTGTGCCTGTGGCAGAGATTGAGGTTAATTCAGACTTATCTTTCGAGGAGGAGCCAGTTCAGATCTTAGATCGTGATGTCAAGGTTCTGCGTAGGAAGTCAGTACCTTTGGTGAAAGTATTATGGCGAAACCATGGTACGGAGGAAGCGACGTGGGAACCCGAGAATGTGATACTGCAGCAATACCCCATCTTTTACGATCGGGTAATTTCGAGGTCGAAAGTATTTTAAGGGGGTAGAAGCGTAACATCCACGAAATCGGGGCTATTTGTGATTGAATTATTTTTCATGTGTTTGAACTTTTGTGTTATTAATTGTGGTGTAGTAAGGCTTAATTATGGACTTTGAGTAGGTTCGGTTTAGTAGAATAAATTTTTGTATGGTTTATTTAATGAAGTGGATTAAGTGAGCTTAGCACTTAAGTTAATTTAAGTGTTAATTAAAGCACATGAGGAATTAGTGGCAAAGTGGTTATGGTGTTTGAACTTATAGCTTGGGGTTAGAGGTTCGAGTAGCATGTTTAACATTTTGAAGGTTTATTTTTTGAATCCTTGCATTGATGGACGGTCAAACTTATTTATGATAGGTTGGACTATTCCTTTTGGTAAGTTGAAAATTTGTTATGGAAAGCTTGAAGATAGGGATAAGAATCTTGAGTTTATGGTATAATGAGGGGACAAAGGCATGGAAGGTGGGGGATGTTTTGGAAAGAAATCCTATGCCTTAATGCAAGAATGTGGACGGCATGTAAGGCTAGGGGTGTGGCGAATTTTTGGTAGGTAGCTTGGAGGATGTTGACCAACCTTTTGTTTTGTGCATCATTTTGTGTTTGTTTTTCCTCTCCAAAAGCTCTCATCTTTGGCCGAATGTATAGGGTACTTTTGGTGCAAAAATATTTCTTTTGATGACAACTTCATTTTGTTGGAAACAAAATACCACTTTCTTTCTCTCATTTGTCTTTTTGAACCAAACTACATTTTTGCATCTTGTGCATTTTCTTCTTTAGTAAAGTTTGTGGTGACCGAATATCATTTCTTTCATTTCTCTTTTTCTTCCTTTGATCAATTCTTTTTCATTCTCTTTTCAAATTTTATCAAAACCAAAAACCATTCTTTCTTTCTCTAAACTTTGGTGAATCTCCTAAACCATTATCTTTCATCTACTACTTTTCTTTTCTTCTCAAAACCGAATCCCTATTTCTTCTCAATAATTTCTTTATTAGCCAAATATACTCCTTTGGGTGTGTGTGAAACTCTCTTCTTCCATTTAGAAGTATCTTGGTCGAATATTGAAGGTGGTAAGGATTTATTTTAAGGGATTATTCTTTTGATTATTCAAAAGCCGAAGGCTATTATATTAAATGGTTGCCGATTGTAGGAAGTGAAAGCGGTTGCAGCGTCACCGGTTGCCGTAGTTAGTACTCGAAGGCGATTAGGTGAGGTTTTGGATTCAAATGATAACCCCTCGAGATTATTTTGGTTTGGCCGAATGGCCTTGGTACTAACTTTGGGTAATGGCCGAATATAGGGCAAGGGAAACTTGTGTGGCGATTGTCTCCTTAGGGATTTAGATTATCGTTGGTGACAGTGTGTACATACACACTTTATAATTAATTAACGTGCAAAGTATTATGTGTATGCTAATCGGATTTGTGTAGATTTGAGTTTAATACCATAAAGGTATAGCAAGGCTTGAGTAAGTCCTTGACAATATGATTTGCTATTTGATGCTTTTGGGAAGCATGACATATTTGGTATATGTGACTTATAAATGATTATTGGTAAATCCTATATATGTTGCTAAATGAGTATGTTGGCATGATTTACATTAACTATCATTGATTGATGTGGGTTTTATGAGTGGAGGGGCGGTGATATTCGTGTCGCAGCGGACACCGGTGTTTTGGTAACACATTGTGACTACGGTCACGGAGGTTTAGCACCTCGGAGGTTTGGCACCTTATAGCGTCTCGTCAGCGTGGCTTAGTACCACCGTGGGTTGGCCCCACATTTGAGATATGGGATTGGCGCCGGTGATTTGGTATCACACGATGGGTTGGCCCCATCATTTGATTGTGACTTCGGGTCACCGGTGGTTTGGTACCACAATATTGTGGATTTCGTGACTATACGTCACGGTGGTTTGGCACCACCGGTGGTTTGGTACCACACGGGGTAGAGAAAGGCGCACGGATGGCTAGGTTGGGTGCATATTAAACTTGTGTATATTAAATTAATTATGATTTGTGTATGATGTTACATTAAACCGGGAAAAAGGGTTACACATTGGGTCTTGATGACTCACCTTTTCCTTTAACATTTTCAGGTGACTCGTAGTTGCGGATAAGGAGTAGGATGAACTCGAGGCGGCCATGCAATGGAAATATGGACTAGGTGGATTTGGAACTATTTTTATTTTAATATGGGTTTGATTTATTTTGTTTAAGATGTAATAAGGCCTCCTAAAATTTGCACTTGGATTATTTTATGTTTTGATAAATTGCTTAACTATTTTATGATATTAAAATGGGTACACATGTTTTTCTCAAATTAATTCGTAAAAATGTTTTATTGTGCCATCGGGTACACTTGAAACTGTAACAACCTAACTTAGTATATTTTAAACGACATTAAGTAATGCTTTCTTCATAACACCTCAACTGTTTTAAATCAAAACAATATCTTTTATCAAAATTTAAAACGACTTAAAAAGGGATTTTCAAAAGTTTTTCCTCCGTAGCATACCAAATTCGGTCGTAATGTTTGGGCCGGGTTTGGGGTGTTACACCGACGCTGATGAAGGCGTGAATCGCGGCGGCGATGTGGGGCTGCTGGGTGCGTGGAGCTGAGTGCGGCGCGACGCTCGAGCTTCTGTCATTGCGGCGCCTAAGGTTTCTGGAAAACCCTAGGTCTCTGTTTCTGTTTAGTCTTGGGCCTTTTGGGCCATCTCGATAGTGGGTCTGTGTGTAGGCTAAGGGTGTAACGGGTTTTGGTTGAAGTCTGTTGGGCTAAGTGTGTTTTAGGGTTTTGGGTAGTCTTGTATTTGGGCCTCTGGACCAGGTTATTTTGTAACAGGACATTTTTTTTTAAAAAATTGAACATTTATTATTTTGTTTCTTTTTCTTAATGGGCCCGGGCAGAATTGGGTACTTACAATAGGCATGTCATTTATACGATCGCAAATATATATATACAAAGGTAACATATACTGTTCATAATTCATGCAAATATGAATAAATATAAATAAGTATCACATTAAATCGATCAATCACGAATTCTAGCATATCTGATATCATCATGGGCTTATTTTCATAATTTAATTCACTAAAAATAGTTCAGAACCTATTTAGGGACTAATCTAATCAAAACATAAAATTTTAGGTCAAGTTATAAATTCTTGGTTACGAGGGACACACAGTTATGTGACCGGACCGTGTGGAAAGCCCTGGACCATGTGGGAGGGTTATACAGCAGTGTGACTAAGCCATGCGAGAGATTGTGGCTGTGCGACAATTCAAAAATTCAACCTACAGGGAATACAAGGCCATGTGGCAAGTCGTGTGTGAGGTCCTAGGACGTGTGGAAATCAAACATCCTAGGATTTTAGGGGTAGCATTGTAACGACTCGATAGTTAGGGGTGTCGGAAAACGTATTTCCAGGACTCCGTTTTCGTAAATTGGACTCGTAAATATTTTTATTAAATATTTACGAGGCTAGCTTAGTAGCTAATTAATTTTTGGAATAGTGAATTTTGTGAAATTAGGAGTTATTAAGGTACAGGGACTAAATCGCATAAGGGTTAAAAGTTGAATTATAAATTGAAATAAACTAAAGGGGCTAAAGTGACAATTAAACCATTTAATAAATGGTTGTGTATAGGTGGCCGAATATGGGTAAGTGTAAATGCATGTATATATATTATATGTTATATTATAAAGTTAGTAATAATAATAAAAAATAAATAAAATGAAAACAAATTAAAATGAATGTATAATAAAAGAAAGAAAAAAAAATGAAAGTGGAGGCATGCAATTTTTAACAAAGAAAAGAAATAAAAGAAAGAAGAAAAGAAGAAGATAGTCACGCACGGCTAAGGACAATAGGGTTCAAACTCAAATTGGTTAGTGCAAATTTATTATTTTCTTGTAATTTTTGCGTTTTTGGAATCTCGGTACTTAGGGCTACCCAAATCATATTGTAATTTTTAGTATTGTTCAAGATTTTAGATGTTGACATTGTTGAATAGTTTAAGTATTAGGGATTAAATAGATAGATTTTTAAGTTAGAAATGGAAAATGACTAATTTGTAGAATTAATTGTTGATTTTTGAACAATAGAGACTAAATTGTGAAAAATTAGAAATTAAGGGGTCGAATTGGAAAAGAGGAAGCTAAATGTGGTCTAGAGTGAAATTAGTATAAAAATATGAATTTAAAAGTGAAGGCTAAAATTAGTCAGGGTTTAGTGACTAAATTGGAATTTAAGCAAATATTGAGTAAAAATTGAAATATTCAATGTGGAATTGAAATGTGTAATATTAATGTGATTTAATTGTTTTATTTCGTAGTTAACGTCGTACCGGAATCCTCGAGTAAAAAGGGGAAAGATAAAATCGACATCGAATAGCTCAGAATTCACCGTTTTTGTTTCTTTAATCCGAATTAAATAGTAGATTATTGCATATATAATTGTTTGCATATGGTAAGCATTTGAGGTGAGTAGTTTGGTACTTTGGAATTGAATTAAATTCATAACTGAAATGAAATGGATTGATTTTGTATATTATGAAATATATTGATTATGAATATATGTGTATTGAGAAAAATGTGATTATTATCAAATCAAATATATGCTTATATGTGATTATATATATATTCATGAAATTGAGACATTGGTTGTATTAAAAAGTGAATTGAGAAATCCCTATTAACTGTATCGGGCTGAGTCGGATATAGATGGCATGCCATAAGATAGGAAGAGTTCAGGGATTACTTCAACCTTGAGTCGATGAGGCACTGGGTGTCAATTTGCTTCGGTTTAACCGATGAGACACTGAGTGTCAATTTATATAGCGATGGGAGCAGTTATTACTTCGGATTTATCCGATGAGGCACTGGGTGCCAAACTGGTGTGTTGGTTGGATCCGTGTATCCGTCTGAGTCCGTGTGTTGTTAATAGGAGAAAGTAAAATAATAATTTATGTGATTGATATTTGAAATGGAAAAGATGAGAAATGAATATGATATGAGAAAATATTAAAATGGAAAATATGAGAAATGATTATGAGATGAGAAATGAGATATGAAATGATGAAATGAGATGTGAAACTTGAATGAATTCAAGTATAGATCAAAGATAGGAATGATGCCATTCTATGAGATGATGTATTCAAATGTTAAATGAAATGCCATTGATATATACTTATATATTTGAACATGTGAAAATATTAGTAGATGTGAATAAGGAATGAGCAAAAATTATACTATTGAATTGAAACACATGAACATAGCTTACTTGTTGCATTTTGCATTTTAATTACTTATATCAAGTTTATGTTATTCAGATTATAGAAATACCACTGAGTTTTACTCAGCATGCGGTTTTGTTTTCCGTGCGCAGGCTAGGTACTCTTCGAATTATTGCTGACTCAGCATCAAATCACAAATCCCGAGCTCAAGTGTGGTGATATTTCATTTTGTAATGGCATGTACCTAAGGAGTCTTTTGTTGATATTATTTATAAGATGTTGTTAACTTAGTTACTAGTGAAATGATGGTTAAATATGTATATGGTTGTGGTTGAGGCTATGTTGGTATGTTAGCCTAGTTTATATTTTGGTATGTGATAGTTTAAAGTTTAGTAGTTTAGCATAATGCTTGGTATGTGCTTAGCTTCATATTTGGTAACTTTAGAAGTTGAAAGTTAGTTCAAATATGGTAAATGTGATATGAATGAAAGTCTTGAATGTTTGATGTGTTGTTGATGTATTTGAACATATAAAATGTGGTACCAATAAGGGTACATTGGTTAGGCAAATTAGGTGATGAATTTGGTGTATTTTCAGTATGCTTAATCGTGTTTTGAATAGGTTAAACGATTGGTAAATGAGTTGCTTAGCGCCCAAGTAAGTAGGAAATGGTAAACTTGAGTTTTAAGGTACTTTTGGGTGCGCAAGGGCTGGCCACACGGGCATGTGTTGTAACACCCCCTAATCCTTATCCATCGCCGGAACAGGGTTACAAAGCATTACCGGACTTTTCAGATCAATTACGAACAAATAATATATCATCTAGCATACACATCATAAAATTTATCATATCGTCCCTTTCATGAGCCCTCGAGGTCCAAAATACGTGTTAGAAACAAATCGAAACTTAATCGAAAACTCAGAGAATTTTTCGCGAAATTTCAAATTTTTCCTAGATGCAGGGCTCACACGCCCGTGTGGCCAAAGGACACGCTCGTGTGACCCTGTGACATGCCCGTGCTTCAGGCCGTGTCCTACCCCGTATAACTCCCTGACTTACCTCACACGGCCAAGCCACATGCCCGTGTGCTAGGCCGTGTGGTCAATTTATTTTTCAAAATTTAGGTGCAATTTTCACACGGCCGGGCACATGCCCGTGTGCTAGGCCGTGTGCCTCACACGGCTGAGACACACACCCGTGTCTCTGCCCGTGTGGTAAAACTTGGGCATTCTGTTTTGAAATTTTAAAGTTGCAGGGGACACACGACCAAACCACACGCCCATGCGATAGTCGTGTGTCTCACACAGTCTGGTCACACGCCCGTGTGCTAGACAGTGTGGACTCAAAATGAGCATTATGCATCAAGTTTACCAACCCTGCAAATCTTGAACAACAAGCAACTCAAAATCCAATTGTTCAACCAATCCAAAACATATTCAAATATCTCTAATACATTCCAAATTCATCAATCTAAGGACCTAATCAAAGTACCATCATAGTTATTTTACATATATTGTTTAAACAATCCATTTAAACACCAATTAAGTTAATTCAAATTTTTATACCATTTCAACCCTAATTTTGCCTATGCCATACTCACTTATGCACCAACTAGAACCTTCCATACTAATTCTCAACAAAACATACATATGTTCATGTATATAAGTAGCTAATATCATCTTATAACATTATTTATAATCATTTTACAAAATGACATACATATGACTTCCTAGGTACATGTCATTACCAAAAAGAAATATACTTCACATCTTTGAGTTCGGGATCGGCTTTGGATTCTGATTCAACAATCTGACTTTAACCTAACCTGCGCACGGAAACAAACCGTACGCTGAGTATAAACTCAGTGGTATTTCTATAATCCGAATACTTATTAAGCAAGAATTTATAATATTTATGTATCTAATCACACATAACAAAGATCATTCAAACAAATAATCAATTTCATAACACATCATTCATAACACTGTCAATTCTCATCTCTTATTATTTCAATCTCATAATTGCTATTCAAATAGCTTTTCTCAATAGGATACACAATTCATTTTTAATATCAATATCCATTCCATGCTTTTCATTTGAATAATTCAATTCCATATTCCATTCCAATTTCATATTCAATATCATTCAAAATTATTCATATTTCCAATTCATTTATTTACCCCTATTAACAGGACTCGGACTTTGGCGGATACATGAATCCAACCAAAACACACCAATATGGCACCTAGTGCCTGATCGGAAAATTCGAAGTAATAGATTCACACCCAGTGTCTCATCGGCCATGCCGAAGTAAGTTGGTACCCAGTACCTCATCGAATTTATCCGAAGTAATAGTTTGACACCCAGTGTCTCATTGACTCGAAGTCGAAGTAATCCCTGAACGCTTCCAATCCTATGGCATGCCAACTATATCCGACTCAGCCCGATACAGTTAATAGGGTTTGAAATCACATTTCAATTTCAACCAATATTCATTCCAATTCAAATAATCACATATGCTCATAAATCAATTCTTTTCAATTCAATATCACAATATCAATTACTTACCTCAATCTACTTACCATACACATTAAGTAGCAAATTCAACAATTAATTATTAATTTTAGATTATAGAAATACAAACTGTAATTTCTGAGCTAATCCTCGTTGACTTTGTCTTTTCCTTTCTTAGCAGAGGTCTCCGGCACAACGTTAGCTACGGAAATTAAAATAATTTCAAATCATCAACACACGAAATTTCACATTGAATATTTCAATTTATATTCAACTTTTGCCTAAATTCTAATTTAGTCCCTAACCAAAACTAACTTTATTTTTCCAAAACTAATTCCACATCTTATTCAATTTCCACTTTAGACTAATTTCAACTCTCTAATTTCATCATAAAACTCTAATTTTGAAATTTTACAATTTAGTCCCTATTACTTCAAAACTTATAATTTATTTTACAATTCAATCCCTTTTTCACTTCTAACTTGAAATTCTATCAATTTAACCCCTAACACTTCAATTTATTCAACATGAACAACTTCTAAAAATCCACTAACTTCTAAATTTCAACATAAATCAAGTAGTATTTTGTTCTAGGATTCTAAAAACATCAAAATTACAAGAAAATGGGCTAAATTGACTTACCAATTTGAGTTTGAACCTTAAAACCCTAATTTTTCCTTTTTTTCTTTCTCTATTTTCCTCCCCTGTTTTGTTTGTTCTTATTGTTTCTATTTCTTTTATTTTCTTTGTTTTATTTGTTTAATTATTATAATATAATATAATATAATATAATAATATTTATATATGCTTAAATATTAAGTATGTATATAATATAAATAAATAAATATATGTATATTATATATACACGTGGAATTATATTTACCATACACTTGTTAGATAAGGATTAATTGCTTAATTAGTCCCTTAACTTTTCTCTAATCTATAATTCAACTTTTATTTTATTTACAATCTAGTCCTTATACCTAATTACTCTTAATTTAGACAAATTCACCTAACCAAAACCTAATTAACCTCACCACTATCTTCGTAAATATTTTATTAATGGAGACCCGAAAATGCACTTTCCGATACCCATAAATTTTGGGTCGTTACATTTCTCCCCCTTAATAAATTTCGTCCTCGAAATTTACCTAAAAAGAGGTGGGGGTACTGAGATCTCATTGTTTCTTCCGGTTCCCAAGTTGCTTCCTCAATACTATGACTTCGCCACAACACTTTCACTAAGGGAACTCGTTTATTACGTAATTCTTTCACTTCTCGAGCTCATATCTCAATTGGCTTTTCTTCATATGATAAATCGGGTCGAATTTCAATTTCCTCTGTTGAAATAACATGAGAGGGGCCTGATCTATATCTTTTGAACATCGAAACATAAAAAACATCGTGAATCTCCTGTAATTCTGGAGGCAAAGCTAAACGATATGCTACCGGTCCAACTCTTTCTGTAATCTCATACGACCCAATAAAATGAGGACTCAACTTTCCCTTTCGGCCAAATCTCAAAATTTTCTTCCAAGGCGAGACTTTAAGAAATACTTTATCTCCGATAGAATACTCAATATCCTAGCGTTTCAAATATGTATACGATTTTTGTCTGTCAAAAGCTGCCTTCAGTCTATCTCGAATCTTCTTAACAGTTTCCTTTGTTTCTTGAATTAATTCCGGCCCAATCATTTTTCTTTCATTCAATTCCATCCAACATACAGGTGATCGACATCTCCGACCATATAGAGCCTCATACGGAGCCATTTGAATGCTTGATTGGAAACTATTATTATATACAAATTCAACCAATGGTAATTAACATTCCCAACTCGATTCAAAATCAATACACAAGCTCGAAGCATATCTTCTAAAATCTGAATAACTCGCTCAGATTGTCCGTTAGTCTATGGATGGAAAGTTGTGCTAAAGCTGAGTCGAGTACCTAGAGATTCATGCATCTGTCTCTAAAATCTCGATGTGAACCGCGAATCCCGATCAGAGATTATCGATACAGGAATACCATGCAATCTGAGCTGATTTTGTAAGCCGATCAACAATCACCCAAATAGCATTTTTCTTACCCGCTGATAATGGTAACCCTGTTACAAAATCCATTATAATACAATCCCATTTCCATTCAAGAATGTTAATAGGCTGAAGTAGACCAGTTGGAACCTGATGTTCTGCTTTTACTCATTGACAAGTCAAACATTTAGCCACATATTCAACTATATCTCTTTTCATACCCGGCCACCAGTATGATTCTCGCAGATTCCGATACATTTTCGTTCCTCCTGGATGTAAAGCAAAAGGACTATCATGAGCTTCTCGAAGTATCAACTCTTTTAGTTCAGAAACATTCGGAACACAAATCCGATTATGAAATCTCAAGCAACCATGATCATCAATGCTGAAATTCTATTACATGCCATTCTGAACCATTTCTTTCTTCTTTATCAATTTTTTGTCTTCTAGCTGTGCTGACTTAATTCGATCAAACATCACTGGTTTAATTCTCAATTCAACCAACAGACTTCCATCATCACTGATACTGAGCTGTGCATACATTACTCGTAATTCAATCACTGCTTTTCTACTCAATGCATCAACTACAACATTAGCCTTTCTGGGTGATAATCAATAGCACTATCATAATCTTTTAAAAGCTCTATCCACTGACTTTGTCTCAAATTTAACTCCTTTTGAGATAGGAGATACTTGAGACTCTTATGATGTAATGACCCAAAATTCACGGGCATCGGAAAAGTGCAATATCGGGCCTCCGTCTTAGTAAATCAAGTTCGTAAATAATTATTAGAAATATTTATGAGTCTAGTAGTGAGCTTAATTAAGTTTTAATTAGGTGAATTTAGCTTAATTAAGAGTAATTGCGAAAAAGGATTAAATTGAATAAAGGGTAAAAGTTTAATTATAGATTAAAGAAAAACTTAAGGGACTAAATAAGCAATTAGACTAATTGATTTGAATGAGGCGATTAATGAGTATAAAAATCTTGAGATTTTGTTATTAATTTATTATTATAAGTATAATTATTAATTATTATTATGGTTTTCTATTTAAATATTATTTTTTATATTATTATATTATGAAATAAAATAAATTAAGATAAGTGTATGGTGATAAGATGGTACAAGTGTAATAATGTATATATATACACTTGTATTATAATTATTTATTTACTTAAAATTTAAGTTAAAAGATATTTCTTAATTAAATAATTATATTATAAGATTTTTGTATGATAAATAAATAAAAGAAAGACAAATGGATGGTCATGATAATATACAAATGTAAAAATATTTATATGTACAATTGTGATATATGTATTTATTATTAAATAGATATTTATTATAATTATTATTATAGTTTTATATTAAATTATTAAATTATGATTATTATTATTATTATTAAAATAAATTAAAATGAAGATAATTGTATAATGATTAATGGTACATGTGTAAAATATATATAAATTGTAACACCCCTTACCCGTATTCAACGTCGGAACCAGGTATGAGGCATTACCAGACTTATCTTACTTGAACATACAACTTTGGGCTATAAAATTTCATCCCAACTTAAAACTTCTCATTCATACTCATAACATCCTTATCTTAGGCCTACGAGGACTTGAACAAACTTACGAAAGGTTTTGGGATTAAACCGGAAACTTTTACGCTCCTAGAAATTTTTTGCTTAAACAGGGGCCACACGCCCGTGTTGTCTAAGGGACACGCCCGTGTGCCCCTGGGACATGCCTGTGTTCTTCACCCGTGGTCGAAACAGACTTATTTCACACGGCCGGACACACACTCGTGTCCCTGGCCCGTGTCCCTCACACGGTCTCGACACGCCCGTGTCCTAGCCCGTGTGCCAAAACCTTGGCATTCTGTTTATGACATCATCACATCACTAAGGTCACACGACCAAGGCACACGCCCGTGTCCTTAGACCGTGTGTCGAATTAAATTCCAAATTTTAGGTGCAGACTTCACACGGCCTGGGCACACGCCCATGTCCATGGCCGTGCCTCCCACACGGCTGAGACACACAGCCGTGTCTCTACCCGTGTGTTTACTACTGAGCATACTGACTTGTAAACCTAGCATGCAAGGGGACACACGGCCAATTAACACGCCCATGGGGCTGACCGTGTGTCACACACAGCCTAGACACATGCCCATGTGTCTACCCGTGTGGACATTTAAAGGGCTATTTACCAAGCCAAATGCCACCCTGAATAGCAACCATACTTGCACCAATTCAACCCAACACATTTCATGACTATAAAGCACTTCTAAGGACTCAAAATCAAGGTATCCACACAAGCATACACTTCATGAAATTCATCATCATTGATTATATATATAAACCTGTCAAGTATTGGCCCAATTCCATTGACCATTTACAAAATGACTTTGATAACATAAATAGCCAACACTTTGGCTATCAAAATGACATAACAAAATACCCAAGTCCTATACATGCCATACTCAAAATAAGTCTAACTTGTTATACCAAATAGATGTCGATAGTGTGATTTTCGAACTCCGACGTCCCACGATTCTCGAGTTATCTTGGCAATACTATAAGGAAAAAGGGAAATGAGAGGGGTAAGCATAAAGCTTAGTAAGTTTGCATGAAAATAAATAGCAACAATAAGTTCATAATGACATCAATCCATGGCATTAGATAACCACACAAAGTCATAAGCACTTTGCCATAACTTACTTATACTTGTTCTTATCTAGCATATACCATGCCACATATCGTAAACATTCCTCGTGAATTATTCACGGGTACCTGTATTCACTCAATCACATGACTTTAGTACTAATCTCATTTCTATTTTCAAGCTTATCTATTTATCCCACTAATTCACTAGGGATACTCAAAGACGCATATTCATCGTCATTAACGTAAACACAAAACGAATTCCACATCCCAGATGTGGTCTTATATGGGGTCACCTCTGATGCCATATCCCGGATATGGTGTTATACAAAATCTCACTTTAAGTATCGATGCCATATCTCGGATATGGTCTTATATGATTCTCATATTCAATACCGAAGCCATATCCTAGATATGGTCTTATACAGAATCTCAATTCGGTGCCGAGGCCATGTCCCCGACATGGTCTTACACGGGACCTTATCCATCTCATGTCTCGATAATAGTATTCTCACATTTATTATAGTCCAACCGGGACTTCAACATCTCAACTTTTATCATCTTTCTCATTCAACACCAATACTCAATTTCATAGAATATCAAACATTCTCAAACATACTAGCATAAATGTTGAATTTATCACATACAAACTTACCTCGATTTCAAAATGAGCTAGATCGTCGATCTAGTCTGATACTTTGTTCTTTCCCCGGTCGAGGTAAATTCTTGGTTCTTCTTGATCTATAATAGAAAATTAGCTCATTTAACAATCAAATTAATAAATGCATTTCAATAACCATGCTTTGGAAAAATTACTATTTTTCCCTTAGACTTTTGCAAAATGACCATTTTACCCCTAGGCTCGGAAATCAATTCTAATCAAATTTCTACCTTTATCGAGCCTAGGTGAACATTTATTTCTCTTATGGCTATCATCAAAACTCAACATTTCACACATTTACTACATATTTTACAACCTTTACAAAAAGGTTCTTTTAAGTGTTTTTCATGGTAACACCTTTCACAAAAGTTGTTCATCTAACAACTAAGACTCATTTTCTTCCATAAAAATGCAGCAAGCAACTTAAAAGCTCTCATGGAAAAACTCTAAAACCCCTTATTTGCTGAAAATTTCGGTGGAGAAGAATAGAGGAAAGATGATATCTTTTTCCTTTCTTTATTTTATTTTATTTCCTCAATCTAATCCACCTAATCTAACAACTTTGACCAATTTTTACATTGTTTGTCCCCTATGGCCGGCCAACCATGATTTAAGGGGCTAATTGCCCATTAAAGACCTCCAATTAATATCCTATGGCTATTATACACCTTTAGCTTATAAAATGGAACTTTCGCACTTTTTGCGATTTAGTCTTTTTTTGCGATTAAGCATGAAATTGCTAAAATTAAAGCACCAAAATTTTCATGCACTTATATAATCATGCTCTAACTCATAAAATAACATGAAAATAATTTTCTCCGACCTCGAATTAGTGATTCCGAAACTACTATAACGACTAGCCCTTAAATCGGGCTGTTACATAAATACACTTGTAATAAAATAAAATATTTTCTTATAATTTAAGTAAAAGATATTTATGAATTAAATATTATTATATTATATTATTATTATTATTAACTAATATATATATATATGAAATAAAGTAAAATAATAAAAGAAACAAAAGGAGAAAAGAAACAGAAGCTTTCGAAATAGGGAGAAAGGAAAGAAGAAAAGAAAAAGAAAAGGAAAAAATAAGGTTTTAAAGCTTGGAGTTTAATTTGCTAGAAAAAAACCCGTGGCATCGGCACCGAAAGGAAAAGAGAAGGTTATCGAGGAGTAATCGAGCAAGTCACGGTTTGTATTACTATAATTCAAATTATTATTTAAATGTTATATTTTAATTTATATGTATGGTAAGTAAATTATAAGGTAAGTAACATAATTGAGATGAATGAAAATTGAAATGAAGTATGAATATGTATTGAAATGTGAATTGCATGTGAATGGATATGGAAAGTAAATTGGATTGAAATTTACATTGAAATTGAAGTTGATATGGAAGTGAAATTAAACTGAGAAATGATTGAAATACCCTATTAACTAGTCGAAATTTGAGTCGGATATAGTTGGCATGCCATAGGATTGGAAAAATACGGGGATTTATCAGCTTTGTCGATCAGGCACTTTATGTGTCGTATTAGGCACCACGCGTGTCGTTTCAGGCACTTTATGTGTCGTGTTACTGCTTCTGATATTTGATCAGGTACTGAGTACCGTTTTAGGCACAATGTGCCGTACTGGTGTGTTTGGTTGGATCCGCGTATCCGCCAAGGTCCGAGTTATGTTAATAGGGGTAAATAAATGAAATGATAAATCGAATGAAATTGATCGATTGAGTTATTGAAAGAAATGAGAAAGTTGAATCTGTGAATTGAAGTGTGAATTGAAATTGAGATTGAATATGAGGACATGAACCAAAGGTTCATGAGATGATTAATTTCAATTTGATGATATAAGATATCAATTGACAAATTGTTACTATTGAGAATTTGAAATTAAAGTATGAATTAATGCATATTAAGTAAATTATCATATGTTTAATACTTATGCGTTTGTAATTATTTATTTGTTATTATAATTTTGAATTATGGTAATGCCACTGAGTATAGACATACTCAGCATACGGTTGTTTCCGTGCGCAGGTCAGTAGAAGTCAAAGGTCCCGGTTCAGTATCCAGATCAATTCCGACTTCAGCATGAACTTGGTGATGTAATTTTCTCTTTTGGTAAAAGTGGCATGTACTTAGGTGTTGTATGGGTCACTTAAACATGACTTATAATTTTGGTTGTAAATGTTGTCAAATAATATTTGAATTGGTTTAATGAAAGGTTATATTATGAAGTGGTACATATATGGTATGAAATTTGGCATTAAGTTCAAATGGAATGAATGAAATTACATATTCATTTTAAATGCCATTAATGAATGTTTCTATAGTGATTATCAAATTTATGTTGTACACATGAATTAGGTATGCTTAAATATGTAAATGTGTTGGTTGAAATATTGGAATGGAATTGATTTTGGTTTGAAATTGCAGGGAAGGTTAGATGTTTATAAAGGGGTTATATTGAGTTAAAAAAAAGTTACGAAAAATTTTCGGAGTACTCGAACAAGTCCGGTTCCACTTCTAATACGTGTTTTGGGCCTCGAGGGTCCATTATAGGGACTTAATGATTGAATTATACTATGTATGTTATTTTATTTGTGAATTAATTGTAAATGGTCTGATATGTTCGGTAATGCCTCGTAACCCTATTCCAGCGACGATTTGGGGTTAGGGGGTGTTACATATGATCTGTATAAATATAACATTTCTCACCATACAAGTAATGTCTCCAGATCTTTAGTGCAAAAATCACAGTAGCTAGTTCCAAATCTTGTGTCGGGTAATTACGTTCATGCGGTTTCAATTGACGAGATGTATAAGCAATCACCTTTCCGTCTTGCATCAAAACACATCCAAGACCATTCAAAGAAGCATCACTGTAAATAACAAAATCCTTTCCCGACTCTGGCAATGTCAAAACTAGTGCTTCAGTCAACATTTGCTTCAATTTCTCAAAACTTTCCTAGCACTGATCATCCCAGACAAATGGAACATTCTTTTGCAATAGCTTTGTCATCGGTAAAGCTATCTTCGAGAATCCATTTACAAATCTTCGATAATAACTAGCCAATCCAAGGAAACTACGAACCTCTAACATATTCCTCGGTGCTTTCCACTGAACAATTGCTTTTATCTTTTTCGGATCAACTCTAATTCCACCTGCAGAAACAACATGTCCCAAAAAAACTATATCTGATAACCAAAATTCACACCTGCTAAGCTTCCCGTACAACTGTTTCTCCTGTAATATTTGCAAAACAATTCTGAGATGCTGCTCATGTTCAAATTCAGGCTTCGAATAAACCAGAATATCACCAATGAAAACCTCTACAAACTGATCCAAGTACGGTTGAAAAATACGGTTCATAAGATCCATAAAAGTAGCTGGAGCATTAGTCAGTCCAAAAGGCATTACTAAGAATTCATAATGGCCATACCGTGTACGAAATGTTGTCTTCGGTACATCATTTTCTTTTACCTTTAACTGATAATAACCCGATCTTAAATCAATCTTTGAAAACACAGAAGCTCCTTTCAATTAGTCAAATAGATCATCAATACGAGGTAACGAAAATCGATTCTTGATTGTCACCTTATTCAATTGCCAATAATCAATACATAACCGCATTGAACCATCTTTCTTTTTAACAAACAACACTAGAGCTCCCCAAGGTGAAGTACTAGGTCGAATAAAACCACAGTCCAATAAGTCATGCAATTGTACTTTCCATTCTTTTAACTCTATAGGTGACATATGATACGGAGGTATTGACACCGGAGCTGTACCAGGATAAACTTCAATTACAAACTCGACCTCCCGATCTAGTGGTAATCCCGGTAATTCTTCAGGAAATACATCAGGAAATTTACAAACATTTCTAATTTTACTGCACTTACTTTCAACAAAATCTGAATTAATAACATACGCCAGAAAAGCTGCACAACCCTGATGAATAAGTTTATTAGCCTGGATCGCTGAAATAATACAAGTTGACTCACTGGTTTGAATACCATTTACCTCAATTTTGTTTAACTGTCGATAATCAATACACATCCTTATTGTTCCATCTTTCTTTTTCACAAACAACACAGGAGCACCCCAAGGCGAGAAACTCGGTCGTGCAAATCCTCTATCAGTCAACTCTTGCAACTGAGACTTCAACTCTTTCAATTCCGTCGGTGCCATTCTATACGGAGCTATCGAGATAGGAGTCGTTCCCGGCACTAATTCAATACCAAACTCAACTTCCCGTATCGGAGGTAGTCCCAGTAATTCTTCAGAAACACATCAGAAAATTTACAAACCACAGGCACAGATTCAACTTTCTTTTCTGTCAGTTTCGTATCAATCACATATGCAAGATAAGCTTCGCAACCCTTTTCACATAGTTCAAAGATTTCATCGAAGATATAACAGCCAGCAACCCATTCAAATCACTGGATTCAATTCGTACTATCTCACCATTCTGACTTTTCAAATCAATATTCTTCCGTTTACAATTCACAATAGCATGATGCAAAGTGAGTCAATCCATACCCAGAATGATATCAAATTCATCAAATGGTAGAAACATCAAATTAGCCGGAAAGCAAATATTTCGAAACATCAACGGGCAGTTCTTGCACACTTTATCAACCAAGACACACTTGCCTAAGGGGTTCGATACTCTAATCACGAATTCAGTAGACTTAACAGGTAGAGTCTTACTTGATACTAAATTCAAACACACATAGGAATGAGTAGAACCTGTATCTATTAATACAATCACATCAGTATCAAATAGAGTGAAAGTACCAGTAATGACGTCTGGAGATGACACTTCTTCTCGTGCGCGTATAGCATAGGCTCGGGCAGGTGCTCTCGCATCAGATATCACAGCTGTATCCGTCGTCCCTCTCTGACTACAACTTAAATTTCTGGTGTTTCTGGGTGGTCTACCCCTAGCCATTGTATTACTCGATCTCGCACTCTGAACGTTGTCTTTCTCAGCTGATTTTGGACAATCCCGAATAAAATGATCTCGTGATCCAAATTTATAACATGTTCTATTGTTGTACTTTCCCCAACATTCTCCAACGTGTCGTCTCCCACACTGTCTACACTCAATTTTGTTACTTTTAACACTTCCAACACTTGATCCAGTCGGAATTTGAACTCTTGGACCAACACTCTGTCTTGCACGATCTCTACCCGAATGTCCAAACGAAGCATTTGAATGATTACTTGCATCTCTAAATCTCTTCATCGAAGGTTGAGACATCTTACTCATCGATCTTTTTCTTTCATCTCTAGCCTCAGAATATGCTTTCTTCTTTTATTTATTAAGCTCCTCGGCTTTGCAGGCTCGTTCAACTAATACAACAAACTCATTTATGTCAAGTACTCCAACCAACAATTTGATGTCTTCATACAACCCTTCAATGAAATGTTTACACATAGTAGTTTCAGCCGAAACACATTCCCGCGCGTATTGGCTCAATCTCACAAACTCCCGTTCATACTCAGTAACTGACATATGGCCCTGTTTCAGCTCTAGAAACTCTTTACGTTTCTGATCTATGAATCGTTGACTGATATACTTCTTTCAGAATTCGACTTGAAAGAAATCCCAGGTGATTCTCTCTCTCGGAACCACAGATATCAATGTCTTCCACCAGTTATATGCCGTATCTCTCAACAAAGAAACAGCACATTTAATACATTCATCAGGAGTTAACGACATCTCGTCAAACACTCGAATGGTATTCTCGAGCCAAAACTCAGCCCGTTCGGCATCATCATCAGTTGTGGCCCTAAATTCTTCGGCCCCATACTTTCGGATCTTATCCACAAGAGGCTTATTCAATCGAATAGGATCTATAGCTTGTGGCATGACAGGTACTTGTGGGGGTGGAGGTTGTGGAGCAGCCGGATTCATTCGAACGAACTCTGAAAACCACTCACTCATCATTCGAAAAAAAGCTTGCTTAGCCTCTCCCTCTTGGCTACTATCATTCGACCTAGATGTGGCTAGCGATGTCCCTTGAGCGGGAGCAGGTGCATTACTCTCTACATCATCAGCAACTGCTCGATCGGGATCCATTTGCTATATAAAAACACATTTTTAACTGCCAGGATTCATCACACTATCGCAATTATATATATGGCATGTATAGCTAGACTCACACATGCTAGTTAGTCTGAGAATCGACTAAACCGTAGCTCTGATACCAATAAAATGTAACACCCCTAACCCGTTAACTGTCGCCGGAATAGGGTTAAGAGGCATTACTAATCATTTCCGAACATTTCATATCATTTTACAACACATAGTCAATCATCAATAAAACATGTTCAAATATAAACATATAGTCCCTTAAATAGGTCAACGAGACCCTAAACATATGTTAGAAAGGGGTCGGGACTAAACCGAACACATACAAAAATTTCTAAAATTTAAACATTTTTCTAAGTTACAGAGGTCATACGCCCGTGTGGGCAGGCCGTGTGCCTCCCACGGCCTCAGACACGTCCGTGTGTCTAAGCCGTGTCAAAACAGGGCATACATACTGACTTGTCCACACGGCCGTGGACACGCTGATAAACCGTAATATATACATATTTTAATCCCACATTTAGCATGCTTTTGGATGATTTATCCCTTGAATTGTTGAATTTGATGCTCCTAATCCTTTAATTTCATGTTTTATACTTAGGAGAGCATCAGAGGATGAAAAGAATGAGAAACGGGCCGAAAATAGAGAAAATGGGCCAAAGTAAGAAATCAACACGGTCTGGGCTCGAATCACACAGCCGTGCCACCTTAGCAGGCTCGAACACGGCCTGGGCTCGATTCACACGGACGTGTCTCTGCCGTGACCCGTTGTAATTCTACTCGGAAAAGGATACTTAGGGGCGAAGAAAGACATTCCGAAGTCTATATAAACACCCTAAGTATGACCTAAAAAGGGGAGAGAAGCCAGAGAGGGCTGAACACAGGGGAATTACTCCAAGAAAGCCAGTTGATCCATCTCAGAAGCCGGAATCACGCTCAAGACGGAAGTCTTCCCTTCAAATTCCTTCAGGGGGTTTTAGGGTTTTTTCTTATGTTTTGTTATTTACTTTCTTCTGAGATGTATTCTTTATTAAACATGAACTAAACCCCTCAAATACCTGAGGGGGATGAAACCTAAGATGGATCTTGTTATTGTTTTTTGAACTATATGATAAATACTTGATTTGTTCTTAATTATGTGTTCTTAATTCTTGTTTTAATATTTCAGGATATTGATTCAAGTATTGATGTGCTTAGGCAATGGAGCAAAAGTCTCTGTTTAAGAGTAGATCTAGCATAGTTAAGCGGAGTATATCGCAACCCTAGAGATAGGATAACGAAAATCTGTCGGATTAGGGTCAAACCTAATATGGGAGTCCATAGATCGAGTTAATGCAACACTAGGGGTTTTAATTAGAAAGAGATTTTAATTAATCAACCTAGGGTTAGACGTTAGTAGCCTCGAAAGAGGTATTAATATAAATTAGGGAATCCTACGGATCAAGTCAAGTGACTAAATCGTCTGGTTCAGAGTTAAATAACAAGTGAAGTCTAGGTGGATTCTTCCTCGGGTATTGTCTTAATCAACTGGTTTTTCCCCAAAAGTATTTTCCCAATTCACTCTCTGTGTCTTAGCATCCTTAGTTTAGTAATTAGTTAATTAAACAACAATTCCCTTAATACTTAGGCTAGATAATAAAAAGATAGTAACTACTAGTACTCTTGGTCCTTGAGGATACGATATTTCCGGTCTTTCCATAGCTATACTACCAAACAATAGGTGCGCTTGCCTTATTCGTTGTCATAGTTAGTTTGGACACGATCACACGCTCGTGTGCCTCATCAATGGTCGAGCCTGACTTGCACCACACGGCCAGTCACACGCCCGTGTGTTCAGCCAGTGGTCAAGCCTGACTTGTTTTGAAACACAACCTCGAAGGACACGGTCGAGCCACACGCCTGTGTGCTCAACCGTGTGGGAAATTATAGGCCATTTTCAAGGCCAAATTACCATCTACACTTTGGAATCACCCATATGCATCAAACCAATACCATTTCATGCCTCAAATGCAACCACAACCTACCATTTCAAGCACCAACTAATCATCTATTACATCATTTATTTCCATACTCAATTCCTACTCAATTAAATCCATCCAAAACATCATATTCACAACTCAATTCATATAACTAAGCATCATCTAGTCATACCACAAATTCACACTTAAAATGCCATTCTCATCAACCAATTCAAGCATGAAATATACCAATTCCATTCTCACTATTTCATACCACATTCATCATTTCCATAGCTTCACATATAAACCATCAACATTCAACATCCAAGCCATATCACATGGCAAGGTCCAAAAACATACCACAACCACTAGCCTATACATGCCATATACCAAATATATACATCTTTCAAAAGTACCAAAATAGATAGCCGATAGTGTGATTGAGTCGCTGATGATCCCCGGATCCGAGCTAGCTTTATTAACACTGTAAAACAGAGAAACAATTCACACAGTAAGCTTTTAAAGCTTAGTAAGTTCTTAACATAATACATTCAATTTAATAAATCAAATACAATATACAAAGTTAATCCATCACATAGATCAACTCTCAAATATTCACACCATATCATCAATAGCTAATATACTCAATCCACCATTCATATTTCCATACATAATTTCATCAACCACAAAGGTTCAATACATACCTTAGCCAACACATAGTTATTCACCATCCATGCTACTCAATGCTAGATATTACATTTCGATCAACCTTTGTTATTCATTTGATTCAATCGCACACTTAGTGCCAATTTCGTAGCCGAAGCATAAATGTCATCGCACACTTAGTACCTGTACTTTAAACCGAACTTATTTCGGTATCGCACACACAGTGCCAAATCAATAAGCTTCTACTATTTCGCACACACAGTGCCAAATCATCTCTGTCTCATTTCAAATTACGCACACATAGTGCCTCATTACTCAATTACATATATAACATTGCTATTTCATTAACTATACAATTCATTCATTTCTCATCACATAGATATAAATTTAACAACTTGTATTATATCCGAACTTACCTCGGACGTCGAAATACCAAAACTAGCCGATCAATCGAGTACTTTGTCTTTGCCTCGATCTCGATCCGAATCTCTCCTTTCTTGGTCTATACATATTTAAATTTAACTCATTTAATCACCAATTCATTCAATTTAGTCCAAACACACATATTTAGGGCATTTTACAAAATAGCCTTCATATTTTCACATTTCAACACTTTAGTCCCTATTTCACAAAATCACAAAATACACAAAATTTCACTTCACCCATGCCTAGCCGAATATTCCCATGCTCAATACAAGTCCACACATTTTGTTTATTTTACATTTTAGTCCCTCAAAATATTATTTTCTCAATTAAGTCCAAATTACTCAAATTCATCAAAAAATCAAAGACAAACTATGTTAATCTATCACATATCTTTCATAATTCATCTTCAAACATCACAAAACTCATGTGTTCATCAATGGCATATTTCAAAATCATCATCAGTTCACAAAATTGAAGCATGGGTTTTGAAGAACACAAAGCAACGATTGCAAAAACGTAGAAATTATCAAAAACCGAACAAAAACTAACATTTAATCAAGCTCAAAGCTAGTCGAACCCTATTTGTTCTTCTTTTCCTTATTTTCTTTGTATTTTCGGCACTAAAGATGATGATAATGGCTTTATTTCCATGTTTTTGTTATATTAATTTAGTTTAATAACCATATTACCTTTTTACCCTTAATGACATATTAATACAAAACATTTAATCTATGGATATAATGGTCCACTAGCTTAAAATGGCATAATAACATCATAAGGACTTCTCCTTTAATAATCCATGTCAATTCAACACATTAACATTCAGCACACAGCTTTTGCCTTTTATGCGATTAAGTCCTTTTTCGTAATTCGGCACACAAACGATAAAATTTTCACACAGAATTTTCACACATGCTTAATCACACACTATAAACACGAAGAATAATACTAAAATATTTTTTCCGACCTCGGATTTGTGGTCCCGAAACCACTATTTCAACTAGGGTCCAAAACGGGCTGTTACAGTTTTGTCAGCTACCCCAAAGTTAGGTAACTGTTGGTGTAATTTACCCTTTATTTTAATATGATATAGTAATTTTTTTTTATCAAAAGCTATAAGTGATGAAATTACAATTAAATTTTTATCATATAAATTTTATATCTTATAAAAATATTTTATTATATTATTAATTATTAAAAGTTTAAATGCATAAAATCATTAAATATATGAAAAATAAAAGAAAAAGTAAGTATAATTAAATAAATTTTAAAACAATAAAAATTCAATCTCAATCGTTGCTCTAGAAAATGTAATTAACTTCATCATTCATTTATTTGATTTCAATTTCTTAATAGATTTTTTATTGGCTTAATGATAAATTCGGCCACTAATGTTTGCATGTTTTGTCAAAATAACCTTAATTGTATTTTGAGTTTTTTTTTTTTGCCATCAACCTTTGCTTTTTTTTTCAAACTGCATTTTCCAATAGATTTAATTAATAAATTCAAGGTTTCAATCTTTCTTTTCTTTCAAGGTTTCAATATTTCATATGTTTGTTTATTTACTAAAAAGTTTTTCTACTGAGTTGATTTTTTTAAATAATTAAGTTTATTTTTTAAAATTAAGAGTTATTTTTTTAATTTAATGTATTATTTTTTATTTTATTATTTTCACATGTAATTATCTTATTGGGTTATCTAAGTAATAAATTACATCTCATTAAAAATATTCCACATCATCCCTGTTAACTTTTTTAACGGTACTTTCATTAAATTTATTAAAATAAGCAGATTGAAAAAAAGAACGAAGGTTGATGGCCAAAAAACCTCAAAAATACAATTAGGGTCATTTTGACAAAACATGCAAATGTTAGTGGCCAAAGTTGTCATTAAACATTTTTTATTTTCACCTTCCTTCTTCATTGAATATGATAAAATATTATTAATATAATATTTAAATTAAATGTTAAAAATAATTATAAATATTTTATTAATAATATTAATGAATGCAACACATGAGAAATTAATTTAGACATAATTTTTACGATATTAAAAAAGCTTCATGAATAAAAAATTCATTGAATAAAAAAAATTATCTTAAATAGATAACCCAATAAATTTACACATTAAATATTTTATGAACCATTATCGATATTTCTATTAGAAGTAAAAAGTCTATAATCTACTGTGTAAGTAGCTTTCTATTTTCATATTTTTCAATAAATAAAATAAATTTTTAGTAATATAATATTTAAAATAAAAAAATTATTTTATGAATAATATTAATAAAAACAACACATAAAAAATTAGATATAATTCTATCATAGCAAAAATATTTCTTAGCCACTTATAATAAAACAACATATAAGAACCATTATCACTATTTTTTATTGTGGATATTATAATTATAATCTAATCCTACCTGTGGTGTTTTTAATTAAAAACTAACAAATATTTATAATTTTTTTATCATTACAAAATTGGGGAGGGGAAAGAGGAGGACAATATTTGAATTTCTGTCATTTAAGTGTTACACAAGAGTTTTAATCACAACTTTAAGTAAGTCTTGACAAAAAATAATTATAATTATTTTATTAATAATATTAATTAAAATAACATATTGTAACTGTTAGAATTAAGTGACCCGAATCCTTATTTAAATAAAATACAATGGTAAAATAAAATAAAAGAAGAATCCCTATAGAACTACACTTCTTTTATTTTATTTTAAATAAGGTTTTTTAAACCTTATTAAACTCCATCTATTTGATATTGATTAGAATAAGGTGTTTCAATCTTACTACATTCCTATTAGAATATGGTTTTACAAGCCTATAAATAGACATAGTCTATTCCTCTTGTAATTATTCGAATTCTACATAGTGAATTTTCTCCTCCTCTGCCCGTGGTTTTTTTTTCCCGAAAGGGTTTCCACGTAAAATCTGTGTGTTCTTTAATTTTTATTTCTTTTTTCTTTGCGATATATTGTCATTACCGACGTTATATTTTTAACAAATTGGTAACCGAGCTTCTGAGTTTTTCATCTCGATCACGGTAATGGCATCTTTGAAGTATGAAATTCCGTTGTTGGATCGCAACACCAGATTCGCGTTGTGGCAGATAAAAATGCAGGCAGTTCTTGCACAAATGGATTTAGAGGAAGCTCTGCAAGGGGTAGATAAGATGCCTTCGACATTGACGGAAGAAGAGAAGAAGCGCAAGGATCGAAAGGCGTTAACACAGTTACATCTGCATTTATCTAACGAAATTTTGCAGGATGTGATGAAGGAGAGAAGATATGCATTGCATTATGGAAGAGGCTAGAACAAATATGTATGTCGAAAACTCTAACCAAACAAGTTGCATATGAAGCAACGTCTTTATGCTCATCGTTTGGAGGAAGGTGCGTCAGGTACACGAACACTTAACAGTGTTTAAAGAAATTCTCTCAAACTTGGAGGCCATGGAGGTTCGATGTATGATAAGGAAGATCTAGGGTTGATTCTACTTTGTTCGTTGCTCCCGTCTTATTCAACCTTCAAAGACACGATTTTTATAGCCGCGAGTCTCTCACAGTTGATGAGGTTTATGATTCTTTGACCTCGTATGATATGATGAAGCATCTTGTGGTTAAACCCGACTCTCAGGGAGAGGGTCTCATTGTTTGTGGGAGACAAGATCGGAATGCTGATGATGATCGTGGAAGGACACAGGAACGGAATCCTCGCGGTAAATCTAAGGATAGATCGAAGTCTTCAAACAGAGGTAAAACTTGTAACTTCTGTAAGAAGAAAGGGCGCAATAAATCCGAGTGCTATAAGCTACAGAACAAGATTAAAAGGGAGGCTACGAATCAAAAGGGAAAAAACCCAAAAAAATCCGGTGAAGCTGATGTTGTAGAAGACTATAGCGATGGTGAACTTCTAGTCGCTTCTGTCAACAATTCTAAAGTGAGCGAGGAGTGGATACTTGATTCAGGCTGCACCTTCCACATGAGTCCCAATCGGGATTGGTTTACAACTTACGAAACGATTAATGCGAAGGTATTTTTTGATGGGAAATAATGCTTCGTGTAAAATCGTAGGTGTTGGAACAATTAAAGTTAAGATGTTTGATGGAGTTGTCAGAATACTTAGTGACGTACGACATGTTCCAGAATCGAAGAGAAATTTAATTTTGTTAAGTACTCTTGATTCAAAAGGGTACAAATACACAGCTGAAAGTGGGATTTTGAAGATTTCCAAAGGTTCCCTCGTTGTGATGAAAGGGCAGAGAAAGACTGCCAAGTTATATGTTTTGCAGGGTTCTACTGTTATTGGTGATGCAGCTGTCGCTTCCTCTTCCATGTCAGATGATGATATTACTAAACTTTAGCATATGCGCCTAGGGCATATGAGTGAGAATGGCATGGCAGAATTGAGCAAAAGAGGACTTCTTGATGGGCAAGAAATTTGCAAACTGAAGTTCTGTGAGCACTACGTTTTTGGGAAGCAAAAGAGAGTTCGATTCACCAGAGGAATCCATAACACGAAGGAAACGTTGGAGTATATTCATTCTTATTTGTGGGGGCTATCAAGAGTGCCTTCGAGGGGTGGAGCTAATTATATGCTAACTTTTATTGATGATTTTTCCAGAAAAGTTTGGGCATTCTTCCTGAAGCAGAAAAGCGATGTGTTTTTCGCATTTAAGTCTTGGAAAACTATGATTGAAAAATAGACGGGAAAACAAATAAAATACCTCCGTACAGATAATGGCTTAGAGTTTTGTTCTGATGAGTTTAATAAACTGTGCAAGTCAGAAGGGATCGTCAGACACTTGACAGTTCGTCATACTCCACAGCAAAACGGCATTACAGAACGAATGAAAAGAATGATCATGGAAAAGGTTTGATGTATGTTGTCAAATGCCAACTTACCAAAGTTGTTTTGGGCCGAAGCAGCCTCTACTGCATGTTTTTTGATCAACCGATCTCCATCCGTTGCCATTAAGAAAAAGACTCCACAAGAGGTATGGTCTGGTAATCCTGCTAATTATTTTGATTTAAAGATCTTTGGGTGTCCTGCGTATGCTCATGTTGATAATGAAAAATTGGAACCGAGATCCATTAAATGTATTTTTCTTGGTTATAAAGCTGGTGTAAAAGGGTATAAGTTATGGTGTCCTAAAAATAGAAAAGTTATGATTAGCAGAGATGTTGTTTTTTATGAAACTACTATGCTACCTAACTTATCTCTTAAATACTCTTCCAATAAAGAAAATCAAAAGCAGGTGGAGCATCAGATTAATACAGAGTCGACTCCTCAAGCCAGTACAAAAATTGAGAATAGAGTTGCTTCTTCACCACAATACTTTATCGCCAAAAAACAGAACTAGAAGAGAAATTAAACCTCCAAAGAAGTATGCCGAGGCTGATCTAGTTACTTATGCTTTAAATATGGCTGAAGATATAGATGCAAACCAAGAGCCGTCTAATTATTCTAAGGCAGTTAGTTGTGAAGACTCAGAAAAGTGGATGTTTGCTATGCAAGAGGAGATGGAATCACTCCACAAAAACAGAACATGGGATCTTGTGAAACTTCCTAAAGGTAAAAAGGTTATTCGCTGTAAATGGGTGTTTAAAAAGAAAGAAGGGACTCCAGGAGTTGAAGAACCCAGATACAAAGCAAGGCTTATTGTAAAGGGTTACAGTCAAATTCCAAGAGTGGACTCCACAGATGTGTTCTCCCCAGTTGTAAAGCATAGTTCGATTCGAGCTTTGCTTGGTATTGTGGCCATGCATGATTTGGAGCTTGAGCAGTTAGATGTAAAAACTGTATTTTTGCATGGAGAACTTGAGGAAGATATTTACATGCAACAACCAGAGGGTTTTACAGTCTCAGAAAAAGAGGACTATGTTTGCTTGCTGAAAAAGTCCCTTTACGGTTTGAAATAGTCACCAAGACAGTGGTACAAGAGGTTTGATTCCTTTATGACTTCTCATGATTTTAAAAGAAGTAGTTTGGACAACTGTGTTTACTTTAAGAAAAATAGTGATGGTTCTTTTGTGTATCTACTTCTTTATGTTGATGACATGTTAATAGCAGCAAAAGATAAAGGATAGATAAGAAAGGTCAAAGCCCAACTAAGTGAAGAAGTTGAGATGAAAGATTTGAGACTAGCAAAGAAGATACTTGGTATGGAGATTCTCAGAGATAGAAAAACAAGTAAATTGTACCTAAGTCAGAAGGGGTACATTGAGAAAGTTCTTTGCAGGTTCAATATGTAGAGTGCTAAGCCTGTTAGTACTCCTTTAGCAGCCCATTTTAGACTTTCATCGGCTTTGTCTCCATAATCAGATGATGAGATTGAGTACATGTCACATGTTCCATACTCTAGTGCAGTGGGATCTCTCATGTATGCTATGGTTTGTTCACGTCCATATTTATCATATGCAGTCAGTGCAGTTAGCAGATACATGGCGAATCCCGGTAAAGAACATTGGAAAACAGTTCAGTGGATTTTAAGATACTTACGAGGTACTACTGATGTTTACTTACAGTTTGGAAGAACTAGAGATTGAGTCATTGGGTATGTTGGTGCTGATTTTGCTGGAGACCTTGATAGAAAAAGATCTCTCACTGGTTATGTCTTTACAATCGGAGGTTGTGCAATCGGTTGGAAAGCTATTTTGCAAACTCTGATCGCTTTGTCTACCCATGAAATTTGAATACATGGCGACATCGAGGCTTGTAAAGAAGCTATTTGGTTGAAGGGACTCTTTAGTGAGCTCAATGAAGACCTTCAAATCAGCCACAAGATTATTTTGTAACGATCAGTGTCATCTTCCTTACAAAAGATCAAATGTTTCATGAGAGAACAAAACACATTGATGTTCGGTATCATTTTGTTCGTGATATTATTGCTCGTGTGATATTTTTGTGAGCAAAATTAGTACTCATGAAAATCCTGCAGATATGATGACTAAGTCACTTCCTATAACCAAGTTTGAGCATTGCTTAGACTTGTTTGGTGTTCATTGTTGAAGTTAAACCCTTAAGGGGTTTTATGGAAGAGGTGGGGAACTTGTTCGTTGAGAGTTCGCGATGAAGAACTTGTTCATTGAGAATTCGTGTCAAGGTGGAGATTGTTAGAATTAAGTGACCCGAATCCTTATTTAAATAAAATACAATGGTAAAATAAAATAAAAGAAGAATCCCTATAGAACTACACTTCTTTTATTTTATTTTAAATAAGGATTCGGGTCACTTAATTCTAACAATCTCCACCTTGACACGAATTCTCAATGAACAAGTTCTTCATCGCGAACTCTCAACGAACAAGTTCCCCACTTTTATTTTATTTTAAATAAGGTTTTTTAAACCTTATTAAACTCCATCTATTTGATATTGATTAGAATAAGGTGTTTCAATCTTACTACACTCCTATTAGAATATGGTTTTACAAGCCTATAAATAGACATAGTCTATTCCTCTTGTAATTATTCGAATTCGACATAGTGAATTTTCTTCTCCTCTGCCCGTGGTTTTTTTCCCGAAAGGGTTTCCACGTAAAATCTGTGTGTTCTTTAATTTTTATTTCTCTTTTCTTTGCGATATATTGTCATTACCGACGTTATATTTTTAACAGTAACCAATAAATATTGGGTATAGTTGTACGATACATTGCATTTCCAATAAAAGAATGCAGGTTTAAATTTTGAAGATGACCTTGTTGGGAAAGATAGACATGAACCCTGAATATGAACCGTAAAACGAACATAAAAAATTACCAAAAAAACATATTGTAAAACATTAGATACCACTCTATCAAACCAAAAATATTATTTAACACTTACAACATACAAATTGTCTAGTTTAGAATTCAAAATAACATTATTATTTAATGCATTTATAATATAAATAATTTATTTACATTAATTTTTCAGATATCAAAACAATAAAGACTAATGAGCAGAAAGTATTCATATGCATCATGTTTATCTTTTAAATATTTATATATCTTATTTTTCGATTACTTACGTTTATTATATAAAATTAAAATATATTATTATAATTAAATGCAGATATTCACGTATAACATATGCGACGTAAAAAATATTATTAAAAAACTAATTCAACTTATGATAAATTTTAATCTAATATATATAAAAGCACGAGTATATAAAAACTTTTGAATCGACAAGAATACCATTTATTTTTCATCATAATACTAAATTGACATTTAAATGTATTTATAATTATTTTTAAAAAATTTGAAAAAAAAAATATTATAGTAGTTATATTAGGGTAAATATCCATATATACCAAAAAATTGAATTATTTACGGAAATGGGCCAGTTTGAAGAATATTTACGAAAAATGGTCGTTTCCTCCAAAAGCGCGTCCATGTCGGTAGCGTTTTGGGGAAACTGCTTGACAAAGCGCGCCCCCGAGGACGCGCTTTGTGCCACCTCGACAAAAAGTGCGCCACGTAAGCGCGCTTTCTTTGAGGTGGCACAAAGCGCGCCCTCGGCGCGCTTTGTCAACGAATAACCGAAACGCGGCGTGACGGGACGCGTTTTTGCCCTCCCTTTCTGTCCACTTACGGTATGAAAAATTAATTAAATTTTTGGGCTAGGGAAAAATTAATTGAATTTTTGTGTGAGAGTCTCGGCAAAATAATTTTGAGAAGACGTTTACGAACAAGCGGTAAAACGCTTCCGATAGGGGTGCACTGTCAGCAGAGTGCGAAAAGAGCTCCCACGTGGACGCTCTTTTGCTCTGATAGTCTCCGGTAAAATTAATTTGAGGAGACGTTTTCAACAAACAAGCACAAAAACGCGCGCTTCAGCAGGTGCAATTGTCGGTAGGAGTGCGAAAAGAGCTCCCACGTGGACGCTCTTTTGCTCTGATAGTCTCCGGCAAAATTAATTTGAGGAGACATTTAACAACAAGCGATGGCCAAAAACGCTTCCAGCGAGGTGCCTTTGTCGGCAGGAGTGCAAAAGAGCTCCTACGTGGACGCTCTTTTGCTCTGATAGTCTCTCGGCAAAATTAATTTGGGGAGACGTTTCGAACAAGCGGTGGCCGCGCTTCGGCAGGTGCACTTTGTCAGAGGAGTGCAAAAGAGCTCCCACGTGAATGCTCTTTTGCTACTGATGAGTCTCGGCAAAATTAATTTGAGGAGACGTTCAACGAACAAGCGGTGACCAAAAACGCTTCCAGTAGGGTGCACTGTCAGCAGGAGTACTGAAAAAAGCTCCCACGTAGACGCTCTTTTGCTATAGTAGTCTCCGACAAAATTAGGCTATAAATCAGCCAAATTTCATTCTCAGGTTGCATAAGGGAAATTGAGGCAAAAGAAAAAAAACTGAAAATGAGTGAACGTATTAATGCTGTTATTTACTACGATGGTGAAGTTCGTGACACCGAAAATGGTGTTGTTTTTTATCGGAGAACACAGCGCGACTTAGTTTTAATCGGAACGTCGATTTGGTAGAACTTCGCAAAAGAATTAGGCGCAAAATATTCGGAACAACTCCAATGAAAGTTCAGTCTATTAAGTATAGATTTTGCGCTTCGGTTGATCCGGTGAGATATGACTCATTCGACATCAAAGGTCCTCGGAGCTTTGAGGCAATGGTGGAGACTCATCTTGCCAGTGGATCACCCTATATCAAGGTATATGTAGAATTTTCATCTCCAAGTGATCTTTCTGCGACCTCAACATCTACTACCGTTCGAGGGGAATACACAACCCCAAGCCGAAACTCTGTAAGTGGGAGGCAAAACACAGAAGTGCCCGTGTGCGGTGGTAGTATGGAAAACATAACCCCTACACGACACTCGATTGGTGGATGGGACATGCATATCCGTCCTTCGACGTCCGATGATAGAAATACGTATTGGGGGACGTCATCAAATTCTAGTGGTTGGCAATCCACATATGATTGGGATCTTTACGAAAGATGTTTAAGGAGGGATGATGTACTCCCGACGACATCCATCGGCGAGGGGCCCTCGTTTATTGCAGGTTATGGAGGGTCGGACGATGAATCTGATGTAGATCCACCTCGGGAGCCAGGGCCCGACGGTGCAGAAGTTGGATTATTTTTGAAGCGGAGCCCGTTCGGTTGTACTGAATACGTTGAGAGGCGATTCGGGCACGAAGAAGAAGAAGATCCGCTATTCGGCGTGCTCGCCTCCACCCACATGCATAATGTCGATCTATCTCAAGATGATGCATTAGAGTTTCTGAACTACCACACGGACGGCGTGACCGTACAAATTCTTCGTTGGATTCGGACCAATTAGAAGTTGGTAACCGATTTTCCAACAAGAATACTTTTCTTCTTTGCATTGAAATAATACGAGATCGAGAAGCGGGTTAACTACAATGTGGTTAAATCCAAGCTCGATAAGTACGAGGCGAAGTGTGCAGTGCAAGATGGCACATGTTCGTGGAAAATCATGGCGTCGTTGAGGAAAAGGACAGAGTTGTGGGAGATCAAAAAGTACAAAGGTCCACATACATGTCTTGCCGGTACAGTACCACTATTTGTTCAATGATTTCGAATAACACTAATATTATGTAATGTTGCATTATTTAACATACTTCGTTGACAGGTGTAACACAAGATCATCCGAGGATGGATTCAGACATGTTGGCTGACTTAATAATCCCGACGGTGAAGGTCGATCCCAAGACTACGGTGCCGGCCTTAATTGGCAATATTAAGTAGCCAATTGGGGTACACGCCCTCTTACGTAAAGGCTTGGATAGCCAAGCGTAAGGCGTTAGAAAAGTACTGCGGTCGGTGGGATGCTTCATATAATGAAGTGTGGCGGTGGTGTCAGTCTTTGGAGAGATATGTCCGAGCAAAGACTTGAGCCTTGAAACGGAACCAGCCAGACTACAACGATCGTCGCCCGCTCTGCGGATGCGCAGTGTTCAAGCGTCATTACGGACATTTAAGCAATGCCGAGATGCCTTTATATCTGCAAGCCATTGGTACAAATTGACGGTACCTTTATGTATGGTAGATATACGCATCGGCTATTGCTAGCTGTGGCACAAGACGGCTGTGGGAGAATCCTTCCGATTACATTCGCAATAACACCGGGGGAGTCAGCTGATGACTGGGATTTCTTCCTATCTAGGTTAAGGAGGCATGTCTGCCCCCAACCTGACATATGCGTTATATCGGATCGGGGCCCTGGAATACTTACGGCAATAGAACGCCAGGGAAGCATGTGGCATCGCACACACCATCGATATTGCCTGAGTCATGTTTCATCCAACTACTATAGGCAACATCGATCTAAAAGACAGAAACAACAAGTGACTGATATGGGTATGAAATATCTATTAATATAATTTCGTTTGTAATATTCAATTTATTCTCAATTGAAGAGTGGTATGTAATATTCGCTATCAACGTATATTGGCAGGGTACGAGATCAATAAAGACCGTTTTTACGAGATGTTGGCTAGTTTGCGCTCAGATAACACCGAAGGCTTAAACTACCTGTGCAATATTCCTTTCGAACAGTGGACACAAGCATACGACGGCGGCCTACGATATGGTCATATGACCACAAACCTGGCCGAATGCATAAATTCTATTTTAAAAGGAACCCGTCATCTGCCGATTACATCGGTTGTGCGAGAGACATATTTTCATTTAGCGGCACTATTTCCGAAGAGAGCAGCGAGTTATAGAGGGCAGATGCAAGGAGGCCATGTATGGAGCCCGAAGGTCTTGCAAGAAATAAACCGTGGGAAGGCAAGGGCCAACACCATGCACACAGTGTGTCACGATCGCGACAGCCTATGGTTTCGTGTCAAGGAGTTTGACAGACCGAACCAAGGTATTGTTGGCGGGCATTATCGTGTACACTTGACAAATAGAACCTGGGACTGTGGGATATTTGATGCACTTCGTTACCCATGCGCTCGTGTACTTGCGGCTTGTCAGAATCTCCGTCTTGATCCCATGAGCTATGTCGACGAAGTGTATAAATTAGAAAATATGTACAACGTGTAGAGACACGTATTCCCACCAGTCCCAGATGAACGTAAGTGGCCATCAGTATTGCTTGCACCGTATAAGCTGTTGCCGGATAGACAATTGAGGCGCAAACCAAAAGGTCGATCTTGCTCGAGTAGAATACGCAATAATATGGATATCCGAGAAACGAGCAACCAAAGTCGGCTGTGCGGATGATGTAGGAACCCGGGCCATACATCTCGCTCGTATCCAAATCGGAATAGTTGACCGTGTTCTTAGCTTTTTTGTCTCCTGGTGGCTATGTAATTTTTATTTTTTTGGAGGAAAACGGTGAACTTTTGTACAAGAACTTTTATTATATTCAAGTTATTAAAATTAAATTACAAAATTACAAAAAAAAATTTAAACCATTTCTATTTTATCAAAGATATTAAAATTAAATTACAAAAAAATTTAAATTACAAAAAAATTAAATTACAAAAAAATCAAAGATGGTGGGAACCGGTGCCACACGGAGGCGGTCGGCGATTCTGAGCTAGATTCCTCCTTCTTCTAGCTTCGCGCGGAGTCGTGGAACCTCGGGCGGAGAATCGAGTTCCTCCGGCGCGATGGTGGTCAGTTCAGGTGTTGCGATGATGACCCACCTTGATAAAATAATGACCCGGAGGTGTTTGCATAAACCACGGCGGAGGTGATCGCATCCCGTCTGGCGAAGGAGCTGGTAGAAAGAAGTGCTCCCGACAGCGCCTCCTCACGATCCCACATGCGACGTCGGCCTCACGATCGGTGGCGGGCCGGGAGTAGTCGGAACGGACTCGAACCCGCCATGCATTCCAACTGGGGTGGGACCGGGAAATCTGAAAACATATATGGGTTAGGAGGATACATATAAGGGGGGTAGGTACGCACTTTTGGCATAAGCGGCGGTAGATATTTGTGATGTCGGTGTTTTCGGTTGAACCGATAGGCCCGATGACTATGTAAGCGCGTATTGCTTTGGGCCGGTGATCGTGTGGTTTCTTTGTTGATGGCCCCGTCTCATCACCCCTTCTCCTTGGATTTAAAGGGGCTCGACATTCCCTTCGCTCGCGAAGTTGTCGTCGCCTCTCTTCTTCCGACAACATATACGACTTGCCATGGATCCTAAACCATGGCATGTACTCCGGCACGCACGCTAACTCAGGAATGATGATCGGTTCCCGGATAGGTAAAAACTCATACCGATTCTCCCACGTCTCGATATGACCTGACCAAAATCTTGGCCAATCCGTGTGCGACTGCCGTAAGTCCATTTTGTGCTCATCATCGAGCACCTCAGGTGGCACGGGAATCGGTTGTCGGAATTCAAATTGCTTGTGATTCGAAACTTACTTGTGATTCGAAACTTACTTGTGATTCCGACCGTTGGTCCAATAGGAGCCGTATATCCTCAAGCGAGTTAGGTATTCCAACATGACTCGCCGAATGGTTCCACCTAATTAAATACACTTTTAGCATGCAATTATATTATAAATCTACGAAATAATTGTAAAATATAATATTAAATTTACCTCGTTATCAATGGGAATGAATATGGTGGTCGAGTCGAGGGCGTAAAAATGGAAATCGAAACCATGCCCATGATCGCAGGTAGTGATAGGCAACCTCGAATTTTGCTTTACTCACCGTCGCCCCTCATCTCGGTACAACCTCGATAGCACAGCGGACCCCAACTCAATTCACCATTTGCTCACGAAATCAACAAGTTTCAGAGCCATCTCGAGTTGACGAGGTTTCTAGAGCGGTCCGGCATCAGATAGCCTCCAATTATCTGAAGAATGTATGCCCGAGCATACCGTATTCTTTCTACTTCGGTCGAACCCTCGTTCGGCTCCGGGAATGTGTCCCGTAACCAGGCCATATCGATCCGAGCTCCTTGAATTTTATCCGGAATGGCACCCAGAAGCTTGTAGCATACGACCATCCAATCGGTAGATGTTGCGGACCCGGTGACTACCGACCCGTCCACCGGTAATCCCAACTGCAACTGCACATCTTCTAGAGTGATGGTACACTCTCCGCATGGCAGATGGAAAGTGTGCGTCTCGGGTCTCCACCTCTCTATCAACACGCTGATCAAAGGCGGCTCCAACTTGAACCTCCGGCCTATCGTGGCCATGTGCCAAAAACTCGCTTCCCGCAGGTAATTCTCGACCAACAGCGATGGGGGACCATGCATGTTGCGAATATAACATTCCAACACCCGATCTACAGACTATTTAAAAAATTATAAAATTAAAAATTAATTAAAATTGCATAATTGAAAAAAAAATTAATCATATTGAAAAATTAAAAATTAAAACTTACCATTTTCATTTGTTCGACGGAGATGTGGTTGTTGTCTAGGCGAAGTAATTCCCCGGCCATTGTAATCCGATAAAAAAATTTAATAAATTTTCCAAAAAAAATATATTACAAAAATTATAAAGGGCTTTTTCGTAAATAGTAAAGGACTATTTTGAAATTTGAGCGTAAATTTCAAGGACTTTGAGAGAAAATTGAGAGAAAATTGAGAAAGGTTTGAAGTGTGAAAAAAATAAAGGGTTGGGGGGTTTTATACTCTCTTTTTTTTTACCGTTGGGCCCCCAACGGTCAAAAAAAAATTGGCCGTTGGGTTTTGACCGTTGCAGGGCTAAAGCGCGCCCCTGGGGACGCGCTTTGCTATTGTTTCCCCCAAAAACGCGCTGACGTGGACGCGTTTTTGGGGAAAACGGCCTTTTTCCGTAAATATTCTTCAAACTGGCCCATTTCCGTAAATAATTCAATTTTTTGGTATATATGGGATATTTACCCGTTATATTAAAATAAAAGTTGTGATAATTACAAAAAATTTGGAAAAAGAAATATATTATAATAAAAAGTTGTGATAAGTATTTTATAGATCTAGGTTTATTTAAATTATAATAAAATAAGAAGTCTAAAATGAATTAGTATACTATAGTTATAATAAAATAAAATAAAATTGTGATAATTATAATAAATTTAGATTTATTAGTTGGAAATTGGAACAGATTACCCTAAAAATGTGCTAATTATATTATAGATTTATTTTAATTATATTAAAAAATAATTATAATATGATCTATAATAAGTAATTATTCTAAATATATTATCACATTTATATTAAAAAAAAGAGTATGATAATAATATAATTTAGATTTATTAGTTATATGAAATAGTATATGTATGGTAATTCTATTAAAAAAAGTTGTGATAATTTTATTTATTGATATAAAATAGAGTTACAATTTGAAAAGAAATTTAAGCATAAAATTTTAGCTCTATAAATAATATCCAGTAATTAGATATATCCAATCAAGTAGCATCTAACAAAACTCACCTGTAAAAAATGGAGATTCTTAGTATTAATAAATTAGAAGTATCTCCAAATGAATGGAACATTAAAGCTATGATTGTTCAAAGAGAGTTGGAAGATCATTTTAATCTATGATAAGGTAATATAATATTGTGATATTATTTTTAATTTTTTCAAGTTGTTCATATTGTGTGAGGCAAACACTCTGTTATTCGTTTTTTTCTTTACCTTATTATTATTTATTTGGTTTAGGTGAAAAATGTTTTCAACAATAATTTTTATCATTATTATTAAATGTGTTTATTACTTTAGTGTACATATTTTTCATATTTATTATGAATTATTAAAATTGTTGCATGTTGTTTTACCTAATTTTTTATTTTTAATTTAATTTTATAATTTACTTTCTTATTTCAAAATTTTTATGTTTATTTTCTTTTAGTTAAATATTTATTTTATTTATATCAAATTTTCAAAGATCAAAATAATAAAGATTGAAGAATAGAAAATATCGATCTACAATATGTTCATTTTTCAAATATTAAATACATATATTTACGTGAAATACACATGACATAATTGATATTTATTAGTTATTCTAATTAAATATTATTGGTTTACATTAATTACATTTAAGGAAACTAAATTGTAGGTTCAATATTTAAAAATATTTTAATTATATTTTTCAAGTTGTTATTTTGAACATTTCAAGTTGTTAATTATATTCAAAATATAATTAAATTAATATATTTTAATTATATTTAACAACTTAAAAAATATTATTTTACATTAATTAAAAATATAACATTTAAAAATTAATTAAAAATTAAACATGTAAAACTACATACAAAACATGTGATAATAAAAACTAGTTTCAAGAGAAAGAAAAAGTCGTCCCTGATGTATGAAGATTATATATTTTACAAGTCTTTTGTTCGCTACAAAGAGGATAAGCTATAAAAATAGTCATTATTATTTGTCTCATATTGCATTTTAATCACTTATGTTTAAAATATTACGTTTTAGTTACTTACGTTTTTGTTTTGTTACGAAGTAGTTACTCTGCCAATAAGCTATGTTACTTCCCTAACGGTAATCCTGCGTGGCGGTCCAAATGAGTTTTAAATGCCAACTTGGATGTCCAAATGGGACGGGAATATGTTTTTAATTAAATAAATTTAATTAATTGAACATTTTAAATTAATTACACATTGAATTGGAAAAGAAAAACTGTTTGTCTCATTTTTCTTTTAGTTTTCTTTTCCGTTTTGATTGAAAAATTATTCTCATCCCAGTTGGACATCCAAGTTGGCATTTAAAACTCATTTAGACCGCAACGTAGGATTGCCGTTAGGGAGATAACGGAACTTAACGGTAGAGTGATTAATTCATAACAAAACCATGACGTAAGTCACAAAATATAGTCTAAAGCAAACAAAAATAACTGTTTTTGTAGTTTACACTGCAAAAGAAAAAAAATATAAAAGTAGATCTATATCATTTAATCTCATTATATATATTTGAACAATCTCATTATAAGCTCTGATCATATATGCTCATTTTTAACACAATGCCTAAAATTACTCATGGCCCCACTTTAACCTATAAATAAGAGGATAATATATTTTAACGCACTCAAATCCACGCTAATATTAATATTTTTCTACTTTACCAAAAGATATATCTTTTTGTAAAGCAAATCCAAGCACATTGAATATTAATATTATTCTACTTTATACCAAAAGATATTATTCTTTTTTTTAAAAAAAAAAAATTATTCTATGCTTTCAAATTCAACAACGAGAAACAAAATTGAGAATGGGCAACGGGCCACCCACACACCAAAAGGGAATCATTGAAAATTTGATGATATCTTGAAGTGAATGGCATCCAATGAAATTTCATTATACAATATATGATGATATAGAAAATGTCACATTAAAGCCAGATTCTAGACCTTCCTATTCCTATTCCTGTTCCTATACTTTATCATTTGATTTAATTACAGCTGTAATTAAACCACATTTTTCTCATCTATAAAAAATTAAGGTACAAGGTTACAACGTTTTCAGTAAAAGAATTAAAATATAAATTGACTCTTTGCAATATCTAATTAAAGTTTTCAATGATAAAGGTTTAATGATATTATAAGTTCTCGAACTTTTTAAAAAAAAATCAATTAAGCATTTTTAAACTTTTTAATCCAATTGAGCGTCTGAATTAATAAAACTGATCAAATAAACCATCTCACTGATGTTGACCGTTAGTACTTAATAACAATGTTGATGTGGCCGTTAACAAATGCCACTGTAGCATCAATTGCTGTAGTGTAATATCACATCATCACGATAGCTGACGTGGCAATGCCACATCAATGTTAATTATTGACGTAACACTATCACGTCAACAAAAATAAAAATTTCAAAAAGTAACATTTTAAATTTATTTTTAAAATAAGTACACAATAAATTTGGATAACTGGTTGTCCGTGTTCATTTGACTTTGGACACCAATTTATCTAAATTCATTCTAGAATTATAAAAAAACATAAAAAAAATTATTAAAAAATCATTAAAATGTACTAAATTTTTTTAACAAATTTGTTAGAAATTAATAAAAACAATATAATTTAATAAAATGTATAAAAATTATTAAAAACAGAAAAAATAATTTATAAAATTATTATAAATTAATTAAAAACCATAAAATTATTTTCCTCATTTTGATTAAATTATTTGACTAATATAACTTGCTCAAATTGAAAAGTGATAGGTAAAAGTATAACAAAAAAAATTTAATCTTGATTTTGTGATATAAGTTGTTGATGTTTATTCTTTATTTAAAATATAAAAAATAATAAATTATTTTTATAAATTTTATAAAATTTTATGATTTTAATGAATTTCTAATAATTTTATAAATTTTAATTGTTTTTATAATTTTTTATGTTTTTATAATTCTAGAATGCATTTGAACAAATATATGTCCAAATTCAAATGAACCTGAACAACTATTTATCTAGATTCATTGTGTACTTATTTTAATAATAATTTTTTTCTATATTTGGCATCTGTTAATGGTCATGTCAATATTAGCATTATATACTTACGGACAACGACAGTCAAAGGGCTTATCTGACCTATTTTGCTAGTTCAGGAGCTCAATTGAGTGCAAAAAACTCGAAAAAATTTAATTGGTTTTTTTAAAAAAAGTTCGAGGGCTTATAATACCATTAAGTGAAAATAAAACTAGGCTCCTCCATTAATCCTTTAACAAAAACTGTCATTAATTAATTTGACCATTAACGAATGTTGATGTGGTTAACGAAAATAATGAGAAGTTGATACATAACATACCACATCAACATATATTTTAAAAAAATAAAAAAAATCCAAAAAAGTTACTAAAATGCATGCTCAGATTAGATTTGGACAAAAAATACATTCATTTTTTGAAGTATATTCTTAAGGTCATTCATAATATTATAAAAAATTATAAAATTATTAAAAAAAAGTTAAAATATTAGAATTCTATATATACAATTCATAAAATTTTAAAAATATTTAAAATTATTAAAGATATCAAAATAATAGATTATACATAAAACTTCTCTACCATAACCCGCAACAGCAATGAAGGTGCCATTAAATGCCAATCACCATTATCACAATGAATGTACTTGAGATGTCCCTCTATGTAACCTCCCTAACCTAGCCTAAACGTTAGAATCGAATTTGGAAGATTATATCAGCCACCGGGATGGCCTAACAGAGTTATCGAAGTTTTTTAAAATAGTCATCTTTAAAACATTTATTGATTTAGTAGAAAACTTAGTTACAAATCGTTCTATTATTCCTCTAAGTTTTAATTCTAAATTAGTAGCGGAAAAGTGATTTGTTTATTTTTAGTAAAAACCGGGGTTCATGCATACTATTCAATAATCATGATATAATATCCTAATAATTTTAAATTGAACGTTATGCAAATTAAACCAAACCCAAATCCTAAGTCTCATGTCATAGTTCGAAATAAAATAGTACAGTCTTTGAATAAAAATAATAATCTTATAATGCTTAAAAAGAAATAAATCCTTCTGAGTCGAGGCCCTCCGGATGCCACGTCCGCGTCCTAACCTGGCGGGTTATCTGTGAGGAAGAAAATTTAAGGGAGAGTGAGCTATGACACTCAGTGTGAGTTCAATTACAGGAAAATCAATGCAATAGTTGGTAAGATATATTAAATAAAATCACAGAAATTAATCATATTCAACAGCAGATCAGAATATTGATTTCTCAATTTAACCAACATTAGTATCATAAAATCTCACAATATAGATTTTAGAGTAATAGATTTTAAGATTTTCCCACAATATACATATCTATACATATGTCAGAACAGAAATTTCAGATTTGTATGCACATAATTTTAAAGATGCCATACGGTTTTAGGTTTTAACAGAATAAATCCTACCTCATCGCTACACACCACAATGGGAGTTCCCTCGGAACTCCCTTCTCCGACATACTGGGTTGTGGATAAACCACTATTGGTTCACATATAATAACTGCAATTTTGGTTGTGGATACATAGCGAGTCCCCGCAATTGGTGTCACATCCCAAAATTGGGGTTAGAAGAAATAGGGGTAAAAGTTAGAATTTTATTTTTAAAGCATAGTAAGAAGATGGTAAGCGGACTTAGAATGTCTTAAAAATTATTTTTGATGAGGTATTAACAAGAATAGACTACTATACTTAATGGTAAGGTGTTAAGTGAGATAAGGTCCTAGGTTCAAACCCTTTAAATTACATTCCTTGTTGATTTTTTTCCATTTCCCCTAATGCTTGGCCAATCCCTTAAAAACAATTTCTTGAAGGCTTATGATAAGAATGAGCTTGCTAGTTCAGTAGTAAAACTTTAGCTAACCCTTGGGTCCTAAGTTCAAAACTCTTTGTGTGCATTTAACCAAAATATTTTGTTTTTTTTTTCTAATTTTACCCCATAAAGTACTGAAATTTCAAACCAGCCTAGACTAAAAACTATTTTTTTAATTTAGTCTTTAAATTAAATCAACCCTAATTCTAAACTAATTCCTAATCCTATTGCAATTAATGAAGAATTTTTTTATAAATAGCCAATCTTTTCAAAAACTTAGAATTCATATTTTTAAGATTTTTCAAGAAAAGCTCTTAAAATTCTCTTCTTCTTCATTTCCGAAACCCTCATTGAAATTAGGGTTCTTAAAAGATTTTAAGATTTTCAGATCCGTCCCTCTCCTCTCAGTAGATAGTTGTTTCCTTCATCCAAATTAAGGTTTTTGTATCTTTAATCAAGTGTGAGATCTAAACTTAAATCAATGTGTATGATTAATCAAGTGAAAGTATTAGAAAATAAGGTAATTTGTTATGTGAACCCTATCATGCGAACCCCTAGAAGGAATATATGTGTGACCCCTTAGTGCATATGTAACACCTCAAACCCGGCCTAGGCGTTAAGATAAATTCTGAAGAGTTACATTAACATTACTAGGAAAAGCCAACTTTTATAAACACAGTTAAAAACCGTCTAACAAATTGTAACAATAAAAAACCCAGTCAATAATTCAACAATCTTAGAAAGTCATAGTATGAAGAAAATACTAAAATTACTAATAATATAAATAAAGGGTGATAAAGCAGATTGACCGAGCTTCCACTACGCCGACCTGATCAAGATTGTGAGTTACCTGTAATTCAGCCAACAAAAAAGTGAGTTGAGAACTTAGTGTGTAACCGATATAGATTCAATTAGAAGCACAATTATAATAGTAAATTACTAAACTCAAGTTCAAATCAGAATCAGAGAATATCCAGTACAATCTTAACACATCAGTTGAATGGCAGAACAATTCCAGTTTAGATACAGAACAGATCAGAAACAAATGCAGTTATTCCTACTTCCATCCGCTACACACCATCTCTGACCAACCCAACACACCGTTAAGGGAATTTAATATCCATCCAGCCCTACACACCATATAGTGTTGGTTCGACACGTTTAATGTGATTGCAGACTAGCTGCCAGATCAAATTACGATAGAACGCCAGATTTACATATAAATTGTGGCTTAGCCACTAAACTAGAACATATCACTTCCTCCTTTATACAATTCCCATCCAATGTAAATACAGATTACAAATGTCAAATTTCAAAAAGGTACACACAGTCATTCAGATTCAGTTCATAATCAGGCGGTATAGATCAATATCATCAGCAGTCATCACACTCAGTTTACATTTATATAATCAACAGCTCAATCTCAGATCATTAGATAGCAACTTATACGGTCTAATTTAGATCATATGTACACTACGGAAGGCCTACGTTCGCGTTAGACGACGCTTACGGCCTTAGAGATAAATTCCAACCTGGCCCACATGCTTGTGTGGTTCCACACGGCCTAAATGACTGGCCCGTATGACCCCACACGGCTTGGCACACACTCATGTGCCTTCTCGTATGTCTCACACAGCCCAACACACGCCCGTGTCATTTGCCCGTGTGGTCCTAAATCGCAAAAAGTGAGTCACACGGCCTAGACACACGCTCGTGTCTCTGGCCCATGTGGTCTCTCATAGCAATAGTGAGTCACACGACCTAGACATACGTCCGTGTGTCTGGCCTGTGTGGTCTCCAATAGCAACAGTAAGTCACACTGTCTGCCACACGACCGTGTGGCGTCAATAGTTATCATTTTCGGTGTCCGAATTTCGTGGAAAGACGGGTTTTTGGTACACACTTAATGTAAATTTTGACGTAGGAGCAACGCAGTGGAACCCCGAACCCTAGAACGACCATCCAATCACTAATTCAACAACTATTCTCAACGAATAACAAAAATTAACACACAAAACTAACTCTTATGTCGAAAAACTTCAACACAACCTGCTCACTCGGATTTTAACACTCACCTCGCACATGATCATAAAAATGGAACTAATGTGTTAGTGAAACGATTCCCGCAAGATCCTTTCCTAAAAAGAGAGTCAAACGTACGCTTAAAACATGAAATTCGAAAAGCAAAACAATTTCAACCAAAGAACAAAAACAACCAAAAACTTGCAGAAATGAAAAGAATTTACGACAGAATTACACAGAAATCCTCCAACGACACAACAAACAACATAAGAATTTAAACTAGTCTTGGTAGCCACTTTACAGACGTAATAAAAAAGAAAAATAAAAGGAATTAAAAACAAAGAAAAAAAAGAAGGAGAATGGGAAAAGGGAAAGTGAAAGAGGGAAACATTAAATTCTATTTTAACTACCGATAGGATTTCTAACATTCAGCAAAAATATTCCTTAACGCATACACCGAGACTCAAGCACAAGACCACTAACACAGACATACGCTTAACCATCGAACCAATAGGCTCATTCTTGACACTGATTCAAACATAATTAAACTTATGTTGTTAATTCCAGGCTAGAGATTAACTTAAAATAAAATAGCAAAATTTTCCAAATATGCAACTCGATCTCTCGACCTCAAACACATAAGCAGAGCACATAGCTACAGATACATAGACTTAATTATAATGGAATTCAAAAATCAGGCAATCAAATTTTTGGGGCGTTACAAGATAAATGCAAACCCTATATGTTTTATACATTTAAACTCTACAAGTTTTAATATGCGAACCATATATGTATTATATATGCGAACCCCCATGTTATATACTATGACATAGCATGTGAACCCCCATGTTATACAGTATGACATAGTGAACTGTTAGTACATGTATGCGAACACTCATGCGAACCCCATGTATGCGAACACTTCATGCGAACCCATGTATGCAAACCCCCTTTGTAAGTGAACCCATGTATGCGAACCTACATGCAAACCCTTATCGATTCAGTATGCGAACACCATATGATTCAGTATGTGAACCTTATATGCGAGAACTATATATGTACGAACCTTGCATGTGCGAACCCTATATGTGCAAACCATGTATGTGCGAACCTTACATGTGTGAACACTACATGTGTGAACACTACATGTGCGAACACTACATGTGAACCTGTTATGTATGTGTTAGCCGAATTAAGCATGCTAATATCCCAATGTTAATTTACATGAAGAAACTGTATATGTGAAATTGTTTTTAGTTCGCATAAAGTAATTTCATATGTGAAATTGATATGAATTACTTGTATAAATACATGCCAATGATTGTTAGTACGAAAAATTCATACACTGTATTGAAAGGTAAATATGCTTGATAAGCATAGTAATCAATTATCGATTGATAAATAACATGACATATTGAAGTTGTATGCATGATTACATGAAATTGGGTATGGAGGACGGAGGAGTTCTGTAGGAAAAAGTGGCAAATTAAGTCCACATCGAAAGTCAGTATTGCACGAAGTAGGCGACAATATCATTGAAACCGGGTAAACCGAGATGATAGTTTAAAAAACCATTAAAATCGGGTAACCGGGATGGTAAGTTATTGTAGTAAAAGTCATCATCACATATAACAATTGAACGACCATCGTCATCGAGAAATCTTGGATGGTTAGTTATTGACATGTGTTTTAGTGTGTCGAGTGATGCTCGAGGGCGGATGGGATAGATGTGTGGGAATTTAAAACTTAAAATTAAAATTGCATTGCATCATGAACATAACATGTACATACATTGATTTACTGAATGTTCCTCACATTATGTTTAATTGCTATGTTGCTATAAGTTAAATGCTTTACTATTTGAACAATTATATATAATGGTTTATAAATTAAACTCGCACTAAGCTGCCATAAGCTCACTCCCCCATTTTCCTTACCTCTTAGGTAATGCAGAAAATTAGGACTCGGAATGGCATCGGAGGAATCTCGAACTAGTGTCTCATTATTATTATTATTTAATAGTCCCCATTTAAGTTTTCCTTAATCGTTTTATTAGTTTATCTATTGGGTTGTAATTCTTTAATTATTATTGCTTTTATAATTGTGGTTTAGGATTATTTAGCTTATTAATTTTTTAAGTATGATACTTAGTTAATACTCTGATAATTGTGTACTAATTGGTTTAGAGAACTATTATTCTTAATAATGTTTTTTGTTGCTTTACAAAAAAGTTTTGAAATGTCTTTTTAAACCTTAACAGTTTTTCTCAAAGCTTCACATTAATAATATTGTAATTGAATAGCTAAGTAAAGCCAGTTTGGTTAACGAATGTTTTTCTTAAAAATAGAAGAGCGATTTTCATACAATCCAGCACAAGCAAAAATAGGAGTGAGCAAAACTCGATTCGACTCGAAAAAATCGAAAAAAATTCGAATTTCGAGTTAAACGAATCGAGTTATTCGAGTTAATCGAGTTATTCGAGTCAACTCGATTTTTTTTTCGAATTTTGAGTTCGAATCGAGTTGAGTTTTCAAATTCAAATAACTCGAATAATTCGAATATCAAACTATAATATTTTACATTTTTACCCCAAACTCCCAAACCTTTTTACTTTTCCCTCAAAACAAAAACCTTTTTACTTTTCCCTTAAAACTTTTACTCTTTCCCACTTTCCCCCCAAAACTTTTACTCCCTCCCATCCCAACCCCCAATCTACCCAAAATCCATTTCCCACCAAAATTTTACTTTCCCATTTACTTTTCTCAAAATTTTACTCCCAAAACCCTCAAAACTTTTTATTTTCCCCCAAAATTTTTACTCCCTCCTACTTTTCCCCTAAAGCTTTTACTCCCTTCCCTTCCCATCTCACCTCCCGTCTACCCCAAACCCATCTCCCCTCCAATTTTTTTTTTTTTATATTTTCCCTTCAAAATTTTACTTCCCTATTTACTTTCCCTCAAACTTTTATTCTCCAAAACTTTTTATTTTTCCCCTAAACTTTTACTTCTCACCCTTTACTCTCAAATAAAAAATCAAAATTATCCAAAAAAAAATCACTAAACATAAATAGTAATAATTTTATTTATATCTACTATTTATATTATTAAATTAAATTTCACATTTTATATTATTTATATTATTGAATTGTTTAGTCATATTGAATATTTATATTAAAATTGAATTATTAATTATGCCATAAAATATTCGTGTTAAAATTTTATATTGGTATCAATTTCACATTTTATCTTTAAAATAACTTTTATTAAAAAATCACATTTTTACATTTAATATATTTTTTAATTCCGAAATACATAGTGACAAGAATCTGAAGATAATTGAAACAACTAAGCAAGCAAAGAAGCTGACCCGTATATAAAAGATTAATAAATAAATTATTTGGTGATGAAAGTTAATAAAAAATTTGGTTAAGGTGGACAAATTTTATTACGATGGGTGACAATGGTTACAAGGACCCAAAATTATTTTTTAAAATTTAACTCGAACAAATATATTCGATTCGATTCGATTCGAATTCCATCTCACTCGACTCGATTCGAGAAAATTTCAAATCAAATTAGGATGATAAAATATGATTCGTCAACTCGATTAACTCGAAATTTTTTTATTCGATTCGATTCGATTCGATCGAACGCTCACCCCTAAGCAAAAGAATGACGCTTCGGTGATCAATGTAATGCTTTTGACTTAGCCAAAACTCTTAGGTCGGGTTGGGGGTGTTCCAGTTGGAAACTGCCTTTGGCTGTGGGTTCACAGCAAAAAGTCCTGCAGATGAAGCCTACTTTTTGGTTGTAGATTGTACAACATAACTTGCAGTTGGAATCTGTCTTTGGCTGTGGATACACAACAGTACCTGCAGATGGAATCTGCCTTTAGCTGTGGAGGCACAGTAAATAGATAGTTGTAGATAAACTGTCAAACTTCCTTTGATCATATCGTCCCATCCCATGTAATGAAAAATGTCATATTTAATACAAATAAAAATATACCCGACTCTGCCCGGCTCGTAATTGTAATAACCTTGAACTCTTCTTATCTTCTAACATGCCAATTATACCTGACTCTGCCCGAACATTTAATAGGGTAATAGTTTCTCAATTTCATTTCATAATTCCATCAATCAATCATCAATTCTCAATATGAAACATATTTCATAACATTACTAATTTGATTCCACACTTAAAACAATATATAATATTTTCACATATATTCAATTCGGGTCTTATCACTATCAACCAATCAAATTCGAATCAATTCAACTCTATTTATCTCACCTTATGATCTTACCATGCAAAACAATTTATAATACAACAAATCGAAGTAGTTCGAATTATAGAAATACAAACCGTAAACTTCAAGTTATTCGTTGATGACTTTATCCTTTCCTTTCTGTTTTAAGGAATCAGGGTCGACATTAGCTATGGATTAATGTAAACATACCAAATCATCAATATACAAACATATTCACACTCAATTACAAATTTATGCAAATTTTACATTCTATTCAATTTAGTCCCTAAGACCGGGACTAATATAACTTTCAATCTAGAACTCATATTTTCAATCCATTTTCACTATAGTCCAATCATGACTTCCTATTTCTCATTTCTACCACAAATTTTGAAATTTGTGCATTTTAGTTCCTATTGTACAAAATTATAAATTAACTTCACAATTTAGTTCTTTTTCACTCCTAAACTTAAAATCTATCAATTTAATATCTAAACTTTCAAAGACTCATCAATGGAATCATTTTAAAACTTTAATAGTTCTAAAAAATAACACGAGTCAATTAGATTAAACTCCCAAAATTTTAAAAACATAAAAAATTAGAAGAAAAAATTTAAATTACCAATTGAAGGTTTAAACTTTAGAAAACTTCCTTGTTCTTCTTTTCCAATTTCGGCATGCAAGGATGAAAAAAGATTAATTCTCTTTCATTCCACTAGGCTGTAATAATATACATACATTTTACGTTTTATAATATTTTAATTATTTAATTTTAACATTATTAAAATAATTTACATTACCTAACCGTCCAGGCTAATTTACCAGAAAATACCAATTTTTAACAAAATTTACGGAAAAGTACCTAAAAAATAATTATTTATCGAAAATGGCCATTTCTCCCGAAAACGCGTCCACATCAGCGCGTTTTCAGGGGATGAACCAGGAAAGCGCTTCCACGAGGGAGCGCTTTGTGCCACATCAGCAAAAAATGTGTCCTTGAGGGCGCGCTTTGCTGATGTGGCAAAAGCGCTCCCTCGTGGACGCGCTTTTTCCCTTTCCCCCCGATGGGTTTTTCAGTTGTTTTTAGTGCTAGGGTATGAGTTTTTAGGGTTTTAGGGCTACGTTTTAAGGTTTTTTAGGGTCTTAGGGTTTAGGATTTTTAGGTGAAAATTAATGAACTAGATTTTAGGGTTAATTAATTAAAATAATTTTAGGTTTAGGGTTTTGGAAAAAATATATCAGCAAAAAAAATTATTTGAATTTTTTTTACAGTAGAATCTGGCAAAATAATTTTAAGAAGACGTTTCGAACAAATAATGACCAAAAAGGTTCAAACAAGATTGCACTGTCAGCAAGAGTACTGAAAAAAAGCTCCTACGTGGCCCCTCTTTTGCTACAATAGTCTCGGCAAAATAATTTTGAGAAGACGTTTCTGAACAAATAGTGACCAAAACACTTCAAGCAGGATGCACTGTCAGCAAGAGTACCGAAAAAAGCTCCCACATGGTAGATATACGCATCGGCTATTGCTAGCTGTGGCACAGGATGGCAGTGGGAGAATCCTTCCAATTGCGTTTGCAATAACACCGAGGGAGTCAGCTGATGACTGATATTTCTTTCTATCTAGATTAAGGGGGCATGTCTGCCCCCAACCTGATATATGCGTTATATCAGATCGGGGCCTTGGAATACTAGCCGCAATAGAGCGACAGAGAAGCCTGTGGCATCGCACACACCATCGATATTGCCTAAGGCATGTTGCGTCCAACTATGTAACATCCTAGATTAGGGGTTATGCGTTTGGAGCATAACTCAAGTGTTAGTAGGTTTTAAGTATGTTTGGAGGTGTTTTAAGGGTTTTTAGAACCCAAGGATGAAAGGGAAAGCTTTGGGAAAATGTTGGATTTTAAGTCTAAAATAAGAAACTAGGCGAAGGAGGCCTTAAAGAAAAATTGTAGGAGGTTATGGACATGAATTTGGGCTTAGTAAAGTGGCTTGGGACGCTACTTTAGGGGCTTGGAGGCTTGCGTCAAAAGGGAGTGCAGGAGGGAAGAGGTTCGAGCAACTTGGGAAGCAAATAGACTTTTATTTTTGCGCCAAAAAGGGGAAACTGGGCAAGAAGGCCTTAAAAGAATTTTGTGGAGTTTAGGACATAAGAAATGAATTGGAAAAGTGGCTTGGGCGCTATGTGCAAAGGGAGTGCCAAGGGGGAAGGGGTTCGAATAACATGGGAAAAAGTTGGGCTTTTAATTTTTTTTAGCGTCAGAAAGGGGGTTGGGCTAGGAAGGCTTTAGAGGAATTTTTGTAGGCACTTTTAGCATAAGGAAGGCGTTGGTAAAGTGGCTCCATGCGCTGCTTAAAGGCTTGGTGGTGACGCTAATGAGGGCCTGGGTTCGAATCCAGGCGGCAGCAAGGGTGTTTTATTTTTTTTGGTTTTGACGTGAGACAAGGGAGCTGGGGAGTGAGGTGTTAAAAGATGTTTTGGGTGGATTATATCAAAAAGCGCTTTGGCCGAATGGCACAGGGCGCCACACGCATCATGGGTTCTAGCAGTCTCATGTTTGAGACCTATGGGAAGCGTGATTTGGGTGTTTTACTTTTATTTTGATTTTGCAGCAAATTGGAAGGCGATGGGCGGCACATGGGAGCTTCAATAGATAAAGATTAAGCTGATTTGGTCTAATCCTTTTAGAATAGAATTTGGAGGGTAGATTAATATTAGTTTATTTTTATTAAGTGATTAGGAGATAAAATAGGAACTTGGTGAAGGATAATTGTTGTTAAATGAAGTGATAATAGGAGATTATTATAGGAATTTGATAAAGGATAGTGGGATTAATTTATTTTATTTGTTAAAGGGATAAAGATTTAAAATAGGAGTTTGATAGGAGATAATGTATTGGATTATTTTATGTAGTTATTAAAGTGATTAAAAAGATTAAATGGGAGAAAACTTTGGAATTTGATAAGGGGGAAGCTAGTAGCTGAATTCTTTATAAGGGGAGTAATCATCTTTGATATTCTTTTTCTTCTTTAATTTTCTTAGTGCCGAATTCTCCCTAGCCTCCCTTGCCAAAATTCTTCCAAAAGTTCTCTTCTTCTCCTGCTTCTTGTTAGCCGAACCTCCCCCTCTTTTAGAGAAGAAATTCTAGCCCCTCCATTTGTGATTGGCCGAATGTAGGGTCAATATCTAGCATCGTAGATCGGCTTCTCGAGATCTAGGAATTACGATAGTAACAGTGTGTAAGATCTCTATACACACTTTATTAATTTACATCTTTGTTATTATTTGCCTTAGATCTTTTGGTTGTGGTTAGTTTGTGGCATAATCATGGATTTGGTAAGTCCCCTAACTTGTAATTTTTATATGTTTGCATGCCATCACATGATGTTTAATACTATGACACGATATATGAAATTTGATGTGTAAGCATGTGATGGTGGGATTGATGAGAGGAGGGGGATGAACTATGGATGTCGTCGGTGGTTTTGACCACAAGATGGGTTGGCCCCATCAGATTATTGTGACCTATGGTCATCAGTGGTTTTGACCACAACGATTGATTATTTGCGACTAAGTCCCAGTGGTTTGGTACCACCAGTGGTTTTGACCACATTTGATATATTGTGACCTATGGTCATCAAGTGGTTTTGACCACACGATGGGTTGGCCCCATCATCGATTTGTGACTCTAAGTCATCGGTGGTTTTGACCACCGGTGGTTTTGACCCACGGGGTAGAAAAAGAGTATGGATGGTTAGGTTGGGTTGCATGTGCATGTTTATTAATGACTTGTGTATGAGTTATCTTACCGGGTGGGGGATTACACACTGAGTCTTGGTGACTCACCCATTCCCTTAACATTTTGCAGATGGGTAGATCGCGGAGATGGAGCTGGATGGACTCGAGGTGGCCATGCAGTGGAAATTTTAATTAGACGAACTTGGACTTTGTTTTATTTTATTTAATGTTGGTTTATTTTAATTAAGTTGTAGTAAGGCCTAGACATAATTTTATTATTCTATGTTTGGATTAATTTGTTAAACTATTTTCTAACATTAAATTAAGTACACGTGGTTTCTAAAATTTTAAATCGCAAAAATGTTTTATCGTGCCATCGGGCACATCTGAATCGGCTACAATCTGGCTTAATAAATATTTTAAAATAAACCTAAGTATGGATTTTATACACCTCAAATGTTTCAAACAAAATAACCATCTTTTACCAAAAAGATAATTCGACTTAAAAGGATTTTCAAAGATGTTTTCTCCGTAGCACACCAAATTCGGTCGTAGTGTTTGGGCCGGGTTTGGGGTGTTACAAACTACCACAGGCAACATCGATCTACAAGTGAATGACAGCAAGTGACCAACATGGGTATGTAATATCTATTAATATAATTTCGTTTGTAATATTCAATTTATTCTTAATTGAAGAGTGGTATGTAATATTCGCTATCAACTTATATTGGCAGGGTACAAGATCAATAAGAACCGTTTTCACGAGATGTTGGCGAGTTTGCGCTCAGTTAACGAAGAAGGCGCAAACTACCTATGCGACATACCTTTCAAGCAGATGGACACAAGCATACGACGGCGCCTACGATATGGTCATATGACCTCAAACCCAGTCGAATGCATAAATTACATTTCTAAAAGGAACGCGTCATTTGCCGATAACATCGACAGCGAGAGACATATTTTCGTTTAGCGGCACTATTTTCGAAGCGAGCAGCGAGTTATAAAGGCCAAATGCAAGGAGGCCATGTATGGTGCGCGCTTGAAGGTATTGCGAGAAATTAACAAGGGAAGGCACGGGCCAACACCATGCACATAGTGTGTCACAATCGCGACAACCTATGGTTTCGTGACGGAGTTTGTGACCGAACCAAGGTATTGTTGGCGGGCACTATCGTGTACACTTGAGAAATAGGACTGTGGATCGTGGGATATTTGATGCACCGTTATCCATGCGCTCATGTAATTGCGGCTTGTCGAATCTCTCCATGCGGATCCCATGAGCTATGTCGACGAAGTGTATAAAATAGAAAACATGTACAACGTGTGGAGACACGTATTCCCACCAGTCCCGGATAAACGTAAGTGGCCGTCTGTTCGCTTGCTCCGTATAAGCTGTTACCGGATAGAGAATTGCGTCACAAACCAAAGGGTCGACCTTGCTCGACTAGAATACGCAACAATATGGATATCCGAGAAACAACCAACCAACGGAAGTTATGCAGATGGTGTAGGAACCCAGGCCATACATCTCGCTCGTGTCCAAATCAGAATAGTTGATAGTCTCCTTATCATTTTATTGTAATTAAACCGTCATACTTTTTCACTTATTCAATTTAGTCCTAATTCATCCATTTCTTATTAATTTCTACATATAAAAAATAAAAATAAATTACAACTTTTATTTTATTTAGGATATAAAAAAATGAAATTACAATAAAAAAAATAAACAACTTTTATTTTTTAAAAGATATAAAAATTAAATTACAAAAAAAATAAAAAACAACTTTTATTTTATTAAAGATATAAAAATTAAATTACAATAAAAAAATAAAAAACAACTTTTATTTTATTAAAGATATAAAAATTAAATTACAATAAAAAAAAACTTTTATTTTATTAAAGATGTAAAAATTAAATTACAATAAAAAATAAACAACTTTTATTTTATTAAAGATATAAAAATTAAATTACAATAAAAAAAAACTTTTATTTTATTAAAGATATAAAAATTAAATTACAAAAAAAAAATAAAAACAACTTTTATTTTATTAAAGATATAGAAGTTAAATTACAATAAAAAAATAAAAAACAACTTTTATTTTATTAAAGATATAAAAATTAAATTACAATAAAAAAAATAAAAAACAACTTTTATTTTATTAAAGATATAAAATTTAAATTACAATAAAAAAATAAACAACTTTTATTTTATTAAAGATATAAAAATTAAATTACAATAAAAAAAATAAACAAATTTTATTTTTTTAAAGATATAAAAATTAAATTACAATAAAAAATAAAAAACAACTTTTATTTTATTAAAGATATAAAAATTAAATTACAATAAATAAAAAACAACTTTTATTTTATTAAAGATATAAAAATTAAATTACAATAAAAAATAAACAACTTTTATTTTATTAAAGATATAAAAATTAAATTACAATAAAAAAAGCAACGTTTATTTTATTAAAGATATAAAAATTAAATTACAATAAAAAAATAATGACGGTCGGAATCAATGTTGGTGCCGGTCGGAATCAGTGCCACATGGGGGTGGTCGATGGTTACGCGCTGGATTCCTCCTTCTTCTAGCTTCCGGTGGGTTGTGGAACCTCAAAGTGGGATTGCAGGTTCCTCGGCGAGAAGTGTCCAGTTGTGGGTGTTGGGAGGATGACCCACCTTAATAAAATATTGACTGGGGAGGTGTTTGCATCGCCCATGGCGGAGGTGTCTGAATCCCATAAGGCGAAGGAGATTGGTAAAAAGAAAAGCTCCCCAACGGCGCCTCGTGCGATCCCTCATGCGACGACGGCCTATAGATCGGTTGGCCAGTCGGAGTAGTCGGGAACGGACTCGAACCGGGCCATGCATTCCAACCTGCCATGGGACTGGAAAAAGGAAACATATAAGGGTTAGGATACATATAAGGGCTAGGGTACGCACCTGGCATAATCTGAAAAGGCTGTGATGTGGGTGTCGTCGGCTGAAGTGTTGGGCCCGGTGACTGTGTGGGCGCTGTTGATGGGTCCGGTGGTTGTGTCGGCGCTGTTGATGGTCCCGTCTCATCACCCCTTCTCCTTGGATTTAAAGGGCCCCGTCGTTCCCTTTGTTCACGAAGTTGTCGTTGCCTCTCCTCTTCCGACAATAAATACGGCTTGCCATGGATCCTAAACCATGGCATGTATTCCGGCACGCATGCTAACTCAGGAACGATGATCGATTCTCGAGTAGGTATATAATCATACCGGTTTTTCCCACATTTCGATATACGCTGACCAAAATCTTGGCCAATCCGTATGCAACTACCGTAAGCCGACTTTGTGCTCATCATCGAACACCTCAGGTGCCACGGGAATCGGTTGTCGGAATCCAATTTGAAGCAGAACCCGATCTGACTGGTGCATCTCCACGGTGGCATAGTTGACCAATGGCACCTTCACATGCCAAATGTTCGAATTTTGAAAGAACTCTTCTGGAATTACTGCCCAAATTGACGGGTCCTCGTATGGTGTCCATTCAAACTATATTACCATGATAAAAATATTAGTTATATACTAAATACTAAATACTAAATACTAAATACTACATACTACATACTACATACTAAATACTAAATACTAAATACGAAATGACTATTTTATTACGAAAATATATTTTATTTAATACTTACTTGTGCTTCCGACCGTTGCTCTAATAGAAGCCGTATATCTTCAAGCGATATAGGTATTCCAACATAACTTGCCGAATGGTTCCACCTAATTAAATAAATTTTTAGCATACAATTATATTTTAAATCAACGTAATAATTGTAAAATCTAATATTAAATTTACCTCGTTATGAGTGGGATGTATATGGGTGGTCGACTCGAGGACGTAAAAATGATAGGCAACCTCCGATTTTCGCTTTATTCGGCCGTGTCGCCCCACACATCTCCCGATACAATTTTGCTAGCACGGCAAACCCCCAACTCAATTCACCGGCTGCTCTAAAATCAACGAGTTTGTGACCATCTCGATGTCACGAGGTTTCGTGACAAGTCCGGCATCGATAGCCTCCAATCATCTCAAGAATTTATGCCCGAGCATACCGTATTCTTTCTATTTCGGTCGAATCATTATCCGGCTCCGGGAATGTGTCTCGTAACCAGCCCATCTCGCTCCGACCTCCGTAAATGTTATCCGAAATAGCACCCAAAAGCTCGTAGCATACGGCTCCCCAATCGCCAGAAGTTGCGGACCCGGTGGCTACGTATCCATCCACCGGCAATCCTAATTGCAAATGCACGTCTTCCAGAATGATAGTACACTCTCCGCATGGAAATGGAAAGTGTGCGTCTCGGGTCTCCACCTCTCTATCAACGCACTGATTAACTTCGGGTCCAACTTGCACCCCCGGCCTATCGTGGCCACGTGCCAAAAACCCGCTTCCCGCAGGTAATTCTCAATCAACGACGATGGCAGACTAGGCATATTGCGAATATAGCATTGCAACACCCGATCTACAGACTGTTTAAAAAATTATAAAATAAAAATTAATTAAAATTGCATAAACCTAAAAAATATTAAATAGTATTGAAAAATTAAAATTAAAACTTACCATTGTCATTTGATCGACGGAGATGTGTTTATTGTCGAGACGAATTAATTCTCCGGCCATTGCTAATACGATCGAATATTTTTAAATTTATCAAAAAAAATATTTCAAAAAAATTTTAAAAAGGGCTTTTTTGTAAATATTAAAGGACTATTGTGAAATTTGAGAGGAACTTTAAAGGAATTTGAGAGAAATTTGAGAGGAATTTGAGAGAAAGTTGAGAGAAATTTGAGAGAAAAATGAGTAAGGACTTTTGTGTGAAAAAAATAAAAGGGTGGGGGGGTTTTTATAGTTTTTTTTTTACCGTTGGAGGCCCAACGGTCAAAAAAAATTGACCGTTGGAAGCGGGCAAAACGCGTCCACGAGGGAGCGCTTTTGCCACATCAGCAAAGCACGCCCTCAAGGACGCATTTTTTGCTGATGTGGCACAAAGCGCTTCCTCGTGGACACTCTTTGCTGGTTCATCCCCTGAAAACGCGCTGACGTGGACGCGTTTGCGGGGGAAAAGGCCCTTTCCGGTAAATAATTATTTTTTAGGTACTTTTCCGTAAATTTTGTTAAAAATTGGTATTTTCTGGTAAATTGTCCAACCGTCCACTTATAACTTAAAGGAATAATTGCCTTCTTAATCCTTGCTTATTGTTTCTAATTAATGATTTTCTAACAATTGAACTTTTGCCGATTTTACATTTTAGTCCTTATACATTAATTAATCATTAATTTGATAAAATTACCTATCCAAAATTCAATTAACCTATAATTTAGTTTCGTAAATTTAATAAAAATATTTACAGGTCTGATTTACGGAAACGAGATCCCGAAAACGCACTTTCTGACACCACTAACTTTCGGGTCGTTACATTAACTATTATTTTTAAGGGGTTGGGTTGTAATTGATTACTAGTATGTTAGCAAGTATAGAAAGTTTCTATTTATTGAGAGATTTGTATAGGTTTTGTACGAAAGCGTAGAGAGCAAGTCATTGTTCATTGAGGAACTTATTTTGTGAGTGCATTTGAAGAGTAAACAAATTATGTTTATAGCCTAAATTTTTAGGGGGGGAATTTAGAGATAAGAGGTCTAGGCTTTGGATACAAAAGAGAGGTTATTATATCGGGGTGTGATAGAACTAAGGTCACTTGTTGTATTGAGTTTAAAGATTATGGGTTCATCTCATTGAATTAGGCTTCGCAGACATAAAGAAACCGAATTATCTAAACAATTTCTTTTTCTTGCCATCCAAATTGCTCACTTCCATTATCACTTTAATCACTACTTGCACAATCTATTTTTCTTAAGCAATTATTAACGGTAGGTTACAACAAAATTTATTATTTATTTACATTATTTTGAGAAAAACCATAATTCAATCACTAAAAAATAATTTAAAAGCTAAAAACAGCAAGGACACCAGCAGGGTTGCCCGTAGGCTATCCTTGGTTCCTGTGGCAGAGATTAGATCTGAAAGAGCAATGGCGGAAAGATTATTTGTTTTTTTACGTTATTTTCTTTTTCCATATTTTGTGGAGGAAAGTGAAAGTCTATCTCCAAATGGAAAAAAGGTCTTTTTAGATCAATAAACCTTATATAGGGAACTTGAAAGGACCAAAAATAGAAATATGAAAATGATAGATACGTGTATATTTAATTATTTCATTTTTTCGATAATTTGTAATTATTTCATTGGTTTTAATTAAAGAAGAAAAATTTGATCAAAATTTGAGTTACTTTTATCCTACATCCTTAAACTATTATTTGTAATTATTTCATTGGTTTTAATTAAAGAAGAAAAATTTGATCAAAATTTGAGTTACTTTTATCCTACATCCTTAAACTATGACTTTCAATTTAAATAGGTCTCAAATTTTAAAACGTTCTAATTACATCATCAAATTATCGAGATTATATCAATAAGGTTTTTTTATTTCTAAAATAATTAATTTAAACATTAAATAAGATGACAGATCCTATGTAGGATAGTTTAAAATGAAAAAAAAATTAAAGAAAAAATGAATATTGTAAAAGTGAATGTTGTAAAAATCTTGATTTTGATATTTTCAAAACTTTTACAAAAGTTTAATTGTTTATTCTATCTTTTTTTCGGTTTGAAGACGGTTGTTGGATATTCTTCACATTAATGAGAGTGTCTCTAGAGAAGATTATGGAGGAACATGGATGGAGTTGCCGGGTAAAAAGAGCCTTGCCTCTTTCTAAAGAAAAAAGTCACTTATATGAAGAAAAAAAATTCTAATGTAAACTCCATTGTGTTGATAATCTACCCCATAAAGTCTGTCATAGGGCTAAGGAGAGGCCTGTCAGGCTATGACTTGATGGTACGATGTGTGGTTCACCCTAACATGTCTCAAGCAGTTAGAGGAGGTTATGAACGATCTTAGAGTAGTGGAGGAACTTGGAAGGAGTTGCTGGTAAAAAAGTACCCTACCTCTTCTTAGAGAAAAATGTAATTTACATAGAGGAAGAGTGGCATGAGCCCCATTCTGTCGGTGATGTACCCCTGTAGGGTTGGTTGTTGGGCTAGGGAGAGCTCTATCAAGCTATGACTGGATGATAGCGTGTGGAGTTGACAGCAAAGTTATGGAGAGTCTTATATAATAGAAAGAATTTTCAAGCGGACTTCATGAAACTTGACATTAGTGTCTAATTAGACTTATCATTGAGACTTGATCTAAGAGATGCTCATGTGAGGAGTGCATAGGAATCTTGAGTTGAACAAGCTCTTTCATGGATGGGTCATTTTAGTTCTAAGTAGTTAACTCAATAAGGGTCTTTGAGCGAGGTGGTTAGGATACAAATATGAAATTGATAAAAGTACAAAATATTTCATAAAAATAAAGTATAAGTGATAAGTGTCGAATATATTAAATTTAATTTATTACGTCTAAAAACAAAATAAACTTATAAATAGAGTAGAGTCGAATCCCACAAAAATTGAATAAAAATAAATAAATTCTATTGTGACTAAAAATTAATTGTGACACAACTAAGTAATCTGCAAAGCAAATATATAGGCGGTTTAATTATTATAAAAAGAATAAAATAAATATAAACAAGAGAAAGCAAATGTAAATTAGCATAAATTCAAAATAAGAAAGAACTAATATCATGAAAACTTGAGGCATGCCAGACTCGTTTTCTAAATAGGAAAGGCTTTGAGTAGGATTTTTTGGCCCGAGTCCTGTCCGACTCAAATAAGCTATTTTGTTGTTGTTTCGCTGTTATTTTGTTGGTATTTCATTATTGTTTTGCGATTATATTTCTACTATTTTGTTGTTATTATTTGGATATTAAATATATTTTATTTTATTGTTAATTTTGCTATTATTTTAGAGGTATTTGTTTACTAAGTTGTAATTATTTTAATATTATTTAAATATAAAGATTTTTTAATATATTATTAATTTATTAGAAAACATTTATTTTAATTTTTTTAGTGAATTTAATATATTATATTTTTTAAATTTATTTTTATAAAAAAGTAATTTAAAAATTTTAATACGGAGTAGTCGGATCAGATTCGGGTTTAAGTATATATTATACATGTGTAAATTTATCAAATTGAATTGTTATTATATCTGTGTGGAACTGGATTCTTTTTACTTTGTTTTGGGGGGTTATAGTCAAGATAATTGTTATTTATGTTGGCTGAGGTGGTTGAATTGTTCTGGTCGCATCAAGGCTTGTCAAAACCTCAATATGACTTCACATCTATCTCTTCACTTTAATAAATTATTACAAAAAGAAGAATAGCCACTTGTTTAAGAGTCTCCACTATTCATTTGGTTGGGACTAAATTACAAGTTATCAATAGAAGTTAAAGAATATAAATTTACTTTTTAATTATTATATTAGTTTTAAATTTTCACATGAAATCATTCAAAACATGTCTAAAAACTCACTTAAAAAGTAAGAGAATTTAGGTAATAGATTTGGACAAAAAATAATACTTATTTTTTAAACGGGTCGAGCCTCGAATAAGATTGTTTTGTCCGAGTCCTATCTGAATCAGCCTAAAATTTTCTTTTCTGCTACTATTTTGCTGTCATTTCGTTATTGTTTTGTTATTATTTATTGTTATTGTTTAGATATTGTATAACTATTGTTTTATTGTTAATTTTGCTACTATTTTAATGGCATTTGTCTTAGTGCTATTTAAGTTCAAAACTTTTTTTTTAATATATTTTTAATTTATTGGGAAACATTTATTTTAATATTTTTAGTGTATTTGATATATTATATTTTTTAAATTTATTTTTTTATAAAAATAATATAAAAAAATTAGTATAGGGAGGTCGGATCGAATTCGAGTTCAACATTTTTAATCTAGATCGTAGTTTGGACAAATTTTAAGCCTATTTTTTAATTCGAACCGAACCCAAACCTAAAATACAAATCTAAAATTTTAAACCGACCTAACTCAAAGCTGATCCAGCCCAAAATCATTTCTAATTAACAGTGACTGGAAAAAAAAATTCATGGAACCAATGGAAAAGTTAGTAGAAGGGAGAAGCAGACGCACAAATGAATGGTAGGGATTCTATAACCATTTACAACCACAAGCTATTTAAGTAACCAATCTCTGCCACTTCTCCAAATGAAAGGAACAATATTTATATAAGAATATATTATATTAATCTTTGTTATTTTACAATCTAAATAAACAAAAAGTCGATAACTTAATAAAGAAAAGTAGGGAAGTGTTGACAATGGAAAGAAGGCTTAAGGTAGTCATATAGCCTTTCCCATCCACTCAATGAAATGTGAGAGGAATGAATGATAAGCTCTCACTTAAGAAGGTAGTTATTAATTAAAAGGTTTTTTCTTAAATACTATATAATTAAAAGATTAATATTCATACACATGATAAAGAGTATATTCATCCCACTCACACACATTTTGATATTATGCTCCTCCCGAAGACTTAAACTCATGTGGATTTCAATGATTAAACATCCCTAGTCACTAAGCCATTAATGAAAGCTCATTAGAACAAAAGCCTTTTAAATGTAGAGATAATGTATTTACTAGAAACGGAGGTGAAAAGCTCATTAGACATAAACGGTTCAAAGAAGATACGAAGATTAAACTATAATTAGGGGTGTTTGGTTCAAGTAATTTTATATTTTCGAAGATAATATAAATAAATAATGCTACTTCATTTGGATTTTGAAGGTTATGTTAGTAATTTTACATTCTTTATATTACCGAGTTTCTAAAATATATGAAATAATCTCAATATTACTTCTACCATAGCCAAGTTACTTTGGCAATGTAAGATTTTTGACACTTAATGATTTTTTTATTTATTTTAATTAAATGAAAACTAAATAATATTAAAATCAATCAATCAAAATTTCCGATTCTTTAGTATATTCTTCAAATAGCTTCAACTATATATGTATATTTATTACCATTGCTAGAGAAAAATTAACATTTTATGTAATATATAGTTACTTTTATAATAATTTTACTATTTTGTCAATCAAACAACAAAAGCTTACATTCCTATCAAATAAACCAAAACAAGTAATGTAACATAACTAGTAAATTTGCATTCCAATAATCTAGTTATCAGAAATAAATTTATATTCGAAAATTTAAAGATAGGAATACCATTCACATCGATTTGGAGGCAATCACAGAACAAAGTATAATCTTTTATTTATTTATTTGAAAAAACTTGCAGCTTTAATCTGAATGCTCACAAGGTGGGGTTTTGATAGTAGTATATGGAAGGAAGCAGGGAACTGAAAGAAAAAGACTTTAGAAGCATCTTTTGAGGTTCGGCAAAAGGTGACAAATTCAATATGATAGTGATTTGAAGGAGAGTTTTTATTTAAATGAGGGAATCTGTTAGCTATTCTTTTGAATAAAGTATTTAGAAGACAGAATTCATAAAAGGAAAATGTTATAAGTTGTAATCAAATTAATTATTCGACTCAATAATTAACTATACTATTCATTATTCAATTTAACATTTATTGTTAATTTAATAAAATAAAGATAGAACTAATTGATTCTTAACTCGATTAGTGTTGACATTGTTGCTAGTGCAGGAGGACATTAGTTCGAATGGGTTGAAGTGCATTATCTTCTTATTTAAGAGTTGGAGAAAAGCTTTCAATAATTCTAGGCATTGTATCAAAAAATAATATTACTCTATTAGTGCCATGATGTTGTTTCTTTGGATAATAAAATACAAATTTATCAAAAAATAGAGAAAAATTTAGAAGATGTGAAAGAAAGAGTTGAGCAAAATTTAGAAGAAAATAGTGAATATCAGAGTAGTAATCCATGCATTATTGTTGCGTAAGCTAAAATAGTGATGTATCCAATTATGATGACATTTCACATCACAATATATTTTATATCATCTTCCAAAAACAATGTAGTTATGAATAAAAATAGTATATGAAGATATTTTCATTAAATGGATTTGCCTGGAAATAATTAGAAATATTTCACACTCATCATTTCAAATTCTTCCAACTAAAACAAAATATCAATTAGACAACACATATAAACAAGTTTTGATCAGATTAAAAAGGCTTTTATACAGTTCCTGACTCATACATATCCCACAACAGTATTTTCATTTTTTAGAGTCTTCCCCATTTGGAGAGATATGTGCTTATATTTTTTTAAAAATGAAAGTCATGATTGATTGTATTGCTAGTCTTCTTCGCCATACAGCAAGATCAAAGATTCAGAAATATACAATAAGAATAATACATTGAAGTAAAGCATCTTTGTCGTTAAAAAATGGCAGATGCTTAAAGACAACCGATGCCTCCCCCACAAGTTCAGAGTTCAAACTTGATGACTTGACGATGCACGGTAAATGTGGTCGAGATATGCCATAGGAACATACACTGCATTTGTGAGGGAGCTGTGGCGCCATCCATAAGATATGTAAACCAATGCCCCCATAATCAGCCAGATTGAAACCCGGATCCATGTCCCAACTCTGTTTCACAGAACCAAATGGGGTTATCAAAAGTATTTGATAGAATGCATCTGTCGGTTGATTTCAGCAAAAGGAAGAGAAGGTTCATGGTTGATTACTCACCCAAGACTCATTAGTAAATATGCGTTGATCAAAATGCAAGCTGCCGGTAAAAACGGAACAAACGGGCAAAGGAAACCTGTAAACATATGACAGATGACGGACATTATGTTTCAAACCGAAATCTCATCCATGTTTATTGAATAAAAACTTGAACATACCTCCTGTGTGCCCGAAGCTGTGCCTAGCTTCATCCTGGTTTAAACATGCAAGAACAACCAAACTGCACAACAGGATCGCTGCACCGACTGCGCCCAAACTGAAACGAACAAGGCTGACACAGCCCAACAGGACAATTAAAAGCATAAGAATGTTTGACTTATAAACTATGATAAAATCATGCTTTGTCATTCCACATTCCAAAGAAATATGATATGAGATTCTCAGTCTATCCGCCTTGAGGACATTAAGCTCATGTCCCATCAGTCTGAAACAGCTCAATTCATGTTTCTCATTAAATTACATCCTCCACATGAAGGCATCTCATTTTTCTTTAGACTATCCATGCAAATAAAGAAATCCCTTCCCTTCCCCACCATAATGCACCCAAGTAAGCATTTGAGCTTACATGTGTGAGATGTGTCCCTACTACAAGAGCTAAAAGGCCTTAACAAGTCAATTAGTCGGCATGTGCATACTTAACAATGTGAAATTTGGGGAAGGGCAGCTTTCTTGAGAATGACATTTACAAGCACCAGATGAAGAAACTAAAGTAGAAAGACTTCGAAAAAGTTGACAAACCTTGGAAGGTATTCAGCAGAAGCTGCAGATGTAAGAACAAGAACACCTATGCAGAAAAGGGCTATATTCCAAACTGCAATGTTCCTCCGTCTCCGCGGATTTTGTTTATCTGTAAAGGAATGTGAAGACAAAATGCTATCGTTAGAGAAAATGAAAACTACATGCGGTCACATGGTAAACAAATGCATTTTTCATAAATGATATAGGCTATGCTAATTCTGAAAGCAAAAGCAACAAAAACGGGCACATTCTAGATAATAAGGAGGATGTACGAGTACATTCTACTTCTTTGACTATGAGAGGTCAATACAGAAGGGTTCCAAGGCCTCCTTTATTAACAAATATAAGCTATAGTTAAATTGTTGCATTTCTTTGCCTAATTTCATTCATTCTGCACACTGCCATCTGAATGAACTTGTATACCTTGATTACCTTCAGAGAATTGCTTTTCAATAAGAGGATACTGAATTGAAGCCTCCCCATGCTCTGACTGACTTGGACTTTGCTCGACAATATCAGCATCATTAAATTCTTTTCTTTCCATCGACTGACTATCATCATCAAGCTGCTTCCTCACTGAATCAATGAACTGTTGAAGAGATGATGGAAGTGGCACCTCTTCTGGAGGAGCATATCTGAGTATTAAGATCGAAATTGCAACAACAGTGAATGCAAGCAGAGTACCAACACTAACCTGCACCAGAGATAGAAAAAAGCATCTTATGCTTAACAGACATACATTCTTCCCCACAAACTTTTGTACTTCATAGTTAATTGGTATGAAACAACTTACCATCCCGGACAATTCCGAAACATCCATAAAAAAAGCCAATACTGCAGCAAGCATACCGGTTGTCACTGTGCTCTTTACTGGAACTTGGGTGCGTGTACTGATGTCAGAAAAGAATGCAGGTAATAATCCATCCCTGGCCATTGCCATCAAGAGTCGTGGCTGAAGAAATATGCATAAGTCAAACATGTACAATACCACATCCTCATGCAAATTTAGAACCAGTTAAGCAGCAATAGAAGGATGAACCAGAATTACTAATTGTAAGTAAGTATCAACTTACCTGAGGAAGAAGTGAACCCATCAAACTTGCACAGAGAGCAGTAACTGCCCCAGCTGTGACTATGTATCTACAAGTATAAAAACCGAACATGGAGTTCAAAAGTAAGTTTTGGAGCACAGGCCTTAAAACTTAAAGAATGAAACAACACCATGAACTACCAAAAGAATACAATGCTTACGCAGCCCACTGCATTCCGTTGGCAGAAAAAGCTGAGGAGATAGGAGTGTCTGGATTCAATGCATAGTATGGAACTAAGCCGACAATAACAACTGATACGAGCATGTACAAAATACAACACAGTGTCAAAGTCATCCCTATGCCCAACGGTAAATCTCGTAAAGGTCTTTTTGTCTGCCATGAAGAGGGGGAAAGGATATATATCAAAAAGAGATCATAATAAGGTGGCTTGTCAGTCATGTGAATCGATTCAACATAAAAGGACATATTAGTACTTAGGGTGCTTATTTTATCTATGGTAAATCTCGTAAAGGTCTTTTTGTCTTCCATGAAGAGGGGGAAAAGGATATATATCAAAAAGAGATCATAATAAGGTGGCTTGTCAGTCATGCGAATCAACTCAACGTAAAAGGACATATTAGTATTTAGGGTGCTTATTTTATCTATGGTAAATCTCGTAAAGGTCTTTTTGTCTGCCATGAAGAGGGGGAAAAGGATATATATCAAAAATAGATCATAATAAGGTGCCTTGTCAGTCATGCGAATCGACTCAACGTAAAAGGACATATTAGTATTTAGGGTGCTTTTTTTATCTATGGTAAAGATAGATAATGGCAGGAGAGCATCATGAAAATCCGGTAATACCTCTTCAGCAGCACCAGTAACTGCATCAAAGCCTATATATGAAAAAAACACAATAGCAGATCCTGCTAGCATCCCATTTAGCCCAAAGGGGAAAAACCTGCAAACTTGAAAGGAAAACATAAAAAGGAGAGTAAAGCATACAAAAAAAAAAAAAAAAACTGAGCAAAGTCGAAGAAAAAAACATTATAGCTACCCGCCATGAAGTTCATAACCAACCCATCCAGTCTTGCAAGCCAAATAGCCACCAGCTACTATAATGAAAAGCATGGCACACACATTCACCGTTGTAACAATTGTTTGTACCAGTGAACTCTGTAATATCAAGTGTTAAATGAAAGCATTTACAAAAAACTAGATACACCTAAAACAGATAGAAAACCAATAGTCTACCTCCTTGATTCCGGCACACAGCAGAATTGTGACGATAAGAACTAAAATGGCTGCACATGGATCCACCACAACTCCGAGCTGAGGGATAGTGTGACGAACCAAAAAGGCAGGCAGATTACCTTCACCTCCCAAAAATAAGGCCTGAAACACAGAGCAATGAAGATCTTACAACATTCGCTCAAGTGAGGTAATAAATTACAGTATTACGCCAAAATTTTAGAAGTAAATCCTCACTATATTCGGTGATATGCCACGAGCAATAGCAGCACCACCAATTGTGTATTCTAGAATCAAAGACCAACCGATCAACCAAGCAACACTGCAAGTAACCACATTCTTACGTTACAAACCGAAATCAGATGCAATTATATAGAAAAACTGGAAAATAAAAAATGATCCAATGATTTTAGTTTACCTTTCCCCTATGCATATATAAGCATAATGATATGCACTCCCAGCAGATGGGCAACGACTAGCAAGCTCCGCATAACAAAATGCGGAGAGCGCGGCAGCTAGTCCGGCAATGAGAAATGAAACAGTAAGAGCAGGTCCTGTGTGCTCTCTAGCAACTATTCCAACAAGAACATATACCCCAGCTCCAATGGTTGTCCCTACTCCTGATTAATACAACATTCATATAACAAATGTCAATGTGTATGAAACATCTAAAACGACTACCGCTATAGCTCCAAACATGAATTAAAATCCTTAAAGAAAACCAACAAACACCCATCACCCCCAAATTCAACAAGCTCAGTATTCAGTCACCCTGGTTCCATCTCCATGACTAAAACTACACTAAAGACCAAATTTTCACAGAAACAACCAACACTTTTGCTTCAAAACAAAAGCCAATAAAACAGGAGAGCACAGGAATAAACTGAAATGCCTATAAAACCAGAATATATATATATATATATATCAAATGAAAATATGAGATAAGATGAACAAAAAAATAAAATAAAATAAACCCAAATAGCAGAAGTACAAATTGAAGCAAAGTAATAGCAGGAATACCAATGGCAGTGAGGTCAAGAGCAGTTAGTTTCCTGGCTAATTGGTGACCTTCTCTCCTTACATGGACCGAATCAACTTGTTTTCTTCTAACTAAGCTTTTGAAACCCTTTGAACACTTTGAAAGTAGTGCTTCACCCTTGTCTTGCATACTAACAATCATACTTCAAAGAAATTCCTTTTATTTACTTCCTGTTTTGTTGGGTGAAAATTTTATTAGCAGAGAATAAAAAGAAAGAGCTTTTGATGAATTTACAGGAAACCCATATGACAAATAATGTTAAAGAATTAGAAAGAAGAAAGGTTTTTGACTTTTTGGAGACAACTGAGAGGCAGAGAGATAACAGCTTTGGTCTAAATATGGGGCGAACACGTCGTGGTTACGTGTAAAAGAGTCCTCATATTTATATCCCCATCCAATCTAAACAAAGAAACCATTAAAACAGCAATGTCTCATGATTTGTCACTAAAGACATTAATAGATAAAAAGGTCATTTTTAATTAATGCGATAACATCAGTTACAATTTTTTTTTTTTCTCAATTACAATTTTCTTGTTGTTGAAATATCATTCACAATTTAATATTGTACAACTCCATCAAAATAAAGTAATTATGAAATAGTCTTTTTAAGTATTGATACTTAATGATAACTAATTTTTAATTACAGAATAAATAAATATATGACATCTTTTTTTATAAAGTTAAAACAATTTCATTTTTATTGTATCTATAAAATTTCTTTTTAATTTATATATTTTTGAGTACTTTTTATTATATTAATATGAATTATATATATTACTAATACTGGTAATTGAGGAATGTGAAAGTGAAAACTACATGCTTATGTAATGAAACACATAATCTGTTATGTATCGCATAATATGATATATATATATATATAATTGAAATTATATTTTGGCTTATGTCATAGTGAAAAAAGGAATTATGTAATACATATATTTATAAAACATATATATAAAAACAATATATGAAATTTTGGTTAAATGATAAAAATATAATTACTAAAAATTATTGGGGTTTGAATTTAAATCCTATTATGTTTATTCATATTTCTATTTTTCAATATAAAATATATAAAATAACAAAAAAAAGTTCTCAAAATATTATAGTTTATTTTGTAAAGTAAAAGTAATTTCATCATTATCTAATTAACTCGTGACTCCAAATTTAATAAAAAATTTACTGTAAAATAGAGATAGGATAAGTAAATACATATAATAGAAAAAATATAAATGCACTCTAATTATTTTTGGATCATTATTCGACACCTAAAATATTTTATGCAAGAAACTAGTACTTACAGCTTTGATACAATTTTTTTTTAAAAAAAAAAAAAGGTAAAATTGGAAAACATCAAGCCTTCTATCATGTATAGTTTGTTTGTATATAAAATTACAAAAGTGAAAGTGAGGCATATAAAATACTTTAGGCAAAGATCCAATCAATCGTTTCAAAGGATTTTCTTATTTTAAAGGAAAGAATAAAAGAGCTGCTTCTGAACCTAATCACCCTAATCACTGAATCCGTCTAGGTCCTTACAAGCGACAACATGAGAATCAACACGCATATATATACATACAAAAATTGCAGACATAAGTGGAAATCAGTAATACTTTATGGTTGGCAAACATGATTTTCAATGGATTTTTTGTTTTCCTTTTTAAGATTATTTATTTAATATTTTTATACAAACCTAAAGAGCAAATTATACTGTAGCATGTGCCCAACATAAGTACATTGCAAGGGTAACTTAGTCACAGACACAACATACAATACAACAACATGAAGACATTAAAAGAAAAAAGAAACATTCATAAGATAGAGATAAAAAGAGGCCAAGGCAAATGTTTTCCTCACTAATTAATAGTTTTTCTTTTCTTTTCTTTTGCTTTATCCCTATCTAATGTCCTCCAAAGTTAGTTGTAAAAACAATGTACCACCATGTTCCCATCAGCTGCGGCTGCGGCATCATTCCTCTTGCCTTGGACTCCCCTCACCATCGCCACCACCATCAAGCTGAACCCACATGCCTTGATTTTGTTCCCCTCCGTTTTCCCAGGTTTGTTGCCTTACACTCCGGTTAATTGTATCACCACCATCAGAAAGATGTGCCCACACGCTCCGGCTCTTTCCCCCACCACTGAATTCTTCCTCACATCCTGCAACGGTCTTGAGTAGCTCTGACTGCAGTGATGGGCAGTTTTCTTTGAGATACTCAAAACCGTCCGAACGCATAACAGCTGCACCAATAGAATAGTCAGAAACTGGACAAAAGAGTGCTGAGAACCTTAGGCACTGCTCTTGATTCCAGGATTTTCACTAACTTCAGGAACTTCTGAAGAGCAAAAAGCCTCACAAAGACAAAAGAATGGCCACATGAGATGATGTTATCTAAAAGACACTTTAATGATCTGGAATACTCGGTACTGACCTGACCCATGGGCTGGGACAGGCTGACTTAGGCTTGAAAAACATGGCAGAAGCCTGACCTCAAATAGGTAAGACCAGCAGGCTGCCCGGAGCCTGGGTCCATAAACAGCTGGAACCAGAAATACAAAATATGACCCTTCTCAGAAACTACGTTCATCATTAATCAGAATGCTTAGCATCATCTCAAGACATTTTCAGATTTGGAATACAATACACACAAACATGCCAGGAAAGGGAAATACTACTTTTTTTCCATGTTCATCATAATTGTGAATGCTGAGAATCACCTCAAGACATTTGGAAAAGAGCCACCAGACTTTACCCTGCACATGGTGACATCCAGTGCTTCTATATAACATAAAATTTGGAAAAGCAAAAAAAAGAACTGGAAACTTACCAACAAGATTTTCAGCAGCAAATTTTAAGCAAACAGATTTTAGATCCATAGCATGATGACGATCAGCCAGCGCTAAAATATTTGCGACTGAGTTCACAGATATATCCTTGCAGAGTACAGATTCGCACATCAGTCTAAGTCTAGGCAAGTCATATTTGTCTGCTGCTGCCAACAACTTTGCAGCCAATGCATCCGATACAGATGGCATAGAAGATGAACTAGTCCCAACGAACTCCTCATCATCAATAAGACTGTCTCTGTATATGAAGTGCAGCAAAGCCTATCAAATACACATAATAGAGAATGTTAGGAAAATAAGACCACACCAACAGCAGATTCTAGTGCCATATAAAGAGCTAACATGAATTTAAGCAGAATTACAGCCAAATCTAAGGTAAGTGAAATGAGGTAGAAAATGTTACCTTAAAAACCTTAGGCTCCATATCTGTAACAACTATTTCATTATCATCTTCCATCCGATCAGAAAATTCAGCTTCAAATACAGGAGACCTAGCAGCTAATACCAGCTTGTGAGCATGAAACTTTTCCCCAAACACATTAAAAGTAATATCTGACCCTTCTTCATTTTCCAATAAGATGCCAAAATGGGAACCGATATCAGACTCAGGGACCTGTATTGAGTGCAACCTTGGGCAGTCTGTTTCAGAAACTACAACACCAACAGTGCAATTTATTTTTAAGCAATCATCCTTGAGGAAATCAGATGTTTCAAGCATAGCCCGCCTGAAGAAACGCTTGTATCCCCTGAAAACAAAGAAGACATTGAATTGATTTCAACCCATTGAAAGTTAAAATGAGTCAAGTGTAGGCAAGCAATTGCATTCAAAATATATGCTTCAAATAAGATAAGAGGGAAAAATAGAACCCTAGACCCGAAAGAAGTATGACCGTAATTAACTAAAACTGGTGGGTAGGCCCAACTTAAATTATGTGAACAGTCCACTTTTGCTTTGTTTATATATGGTAAACATAAATGTTACACGAATCTGACAAATTCGAAAACCAGTAGACTACTCATAAAGTAGAAAATAAATAACTAATATTATTATCCACGGGTAACTTTTTTTAACAATAAATAACAAGTTGTAGTGGTACAATAATAAAAAAATTAAGGTGATAAACTCTTCATAAGAGATTCCTAGCTATCTAAAGCAATGATATGGTTATGTTCTATGTTGCTCCAACTCTTCATTTTCACTGAAAGATGTGTTGGACACATATTCGGATATGAATAAGAAAGTACAACTCTCCAAATGAATGGAAATACTTAGAAAAAATGAGCAGACCTTTCAGACACATACACGTAGCCAACATTCAACCCCAAGCTTGAGTAACATTGGGTATGCGTTAAAGTTGAAAAGTGAATAAGACAAACATCAAAGGTTGAGTAACGAGAAGAGATTCTCCACATGGATGAAATCCAATGATCACAAAAATAGCTTAGTAAGTATAACTAATTGAGATTTCATCTTATGAAGAAATAATAAATGTTAACTTGAAAAAAAAAAACTCATCTTATGCTCCCCTTAAGGGAACCAAGTATTCAACCCAAGAGATATGCTAGTGGTGCAAGGAAAAAGCAGATATTGTTCCTCATCTCCTTCCTTGCCCTCCTCATAACCATGCTGACACGAAGAGAGAGAGAGATATGGTAGCAAAACTCTAAAGAACAGAAGCATTATAAGGCACTGAGATATCTTCCTTCTTCCTCTTTCATGTATAGGCAAAGGAGTACATATGCAGAAAGAGTTCATGGAAGAGCAAGACGTAAAGTGGATCTCATAAATGAAAGCATATTCTGTAAGACTCTTTTTCTCATTTGCTCTAAAAAGGGAGACAGATAATCCCCATAAATGCATACATCCCATGCAATCCGGTGCATCTACCAGCTGGTTAAGTATTTATTTACGCATTTCAGTGAACATTTTTTATTTATTATCCTATCTGTCTTATCCTAGTTCTATTTCCGTAAATTTCACTGTCTAGCGTTTTTTTCATTTTTCCCATTCTGTAAAATGAAATTAAGTCCACTTTAGTTCCAAGTAGAGTTAATTTCATAACGAGAAGTTTTAACAGAATTTGCATGTCATGACTAAGAATTGACTGACCATTTCTTTGCTATTCTACCACTTACGACAGATGCTTATTTAAGAATGTTAACAACAAATTTATGATGGAACTCTTAACTCTAAAAATGGTACCAGCAACTTACTCCAATAGCATGAAGAGGCAAATAACCGCATTGATGGCTTATGTTTTGATAAACTTTAAGAGTAAAATGCAGGTTTGGCGGGAATAGAAATATCAAATACCATGAACTTACAATCCTGAATTTTAATTAACATGATAACCACTCCCAAAAGAGATCCTTTCTTTTTTTTTCTTTGGCAAAGATTATTTGCTTCAATAGTGTAGTGAATACTTCACCTTCATTTTGACATAAAAACTCAGTAAAAAGTTGCATCATCCTTGAGTATGATATGACAAGTTTTATTGTTTCCATTAGTACCACTCAATATACCTAGATACAATCTATTTCTGATTAATCCCTTCTATTAATCAATCCCTATCTAACAATCCCAATTTTTCAATTTGTTAATGATCCTTTTTCTCCATTATTTATTTTCTCACTGTCATTTAAAACATTGTACAAAATATCCATCACAAAGCTTGAGAACAAAACTTTAACAACCACAGACCAATAAACTAGAAAATATCAAAATTTCTGATTTTGTTCGGTACAAAAGGGAGCGATATGGCTGGAATCTAAAATTTGAATTCATATCGCCATCCTTACCACTTGAGCTGAGGCCAAGTAGCAAAATTATTCTCAATTTCCAGTGCATTTATCATACATCCTTCATCAAACCATCATTTCCCATTCACGTCTAATTCTTCAAAAGCATCAATATTTCTCATTTCCCCATTTTTTTCTACACTCATTTCTTTAACCCGCTACCAAAATTCTTCAAACCCATCAACCAGAATAGTCCCTCCCAAAAAAACCCTAAAACTTAACTAAGAATTGGAACAATAAATCAATCGTTTCCTTTTTTTTTTTTTCAATAACCCTTCTACAAACCCTTATTTCCCTAAAAAATATAAAATTCTACCAAAAGCCTCTACAAAAAAACAAAGTTCATCGGTATTAAAGAACACCCAAAAGATAAAACAATTTAAAAACGAAGAAGCGATTTCCTTACCACATACTTCCCCTATACTTAAGGGTATAAGGGCCACTTTCAAGAGCTCGATCGAAATGGCTATGAACTTTATGTTTCCCTTTCCCACTTTGATCCAAAAGAGTTAACTCGAAAAGGGCTCTAACATCTGTGCCTTCGCTTGCTAAAGCTACGAAAACGGAGACATAGGTTGAATGATCTTCTGGGTTTTTACCATCAGGATAAAAGTAAATTGCCCATTGATAGCCTCCCACAGTGAAGCTCTCGCTGGCTATGTGTTTGCCAACGCCCATGCCTTTGGCTAAGGAATACCCTTTGATCGTGAAACGGTGGGAGCCATTGACGGTCTGGGTTACAGACCGGGAGCTTGTCGGTGAACCCAGAGGAGAGGGCATGGGTTGGGGGGAGTTTTTAGAGGTTTCTGGGATTTTTGGTTGTTTTCTTGGGAAAGTGAAAGAAAATTTTAGTCAGGAAACAGGGAATGATGAATTTGGCCTTCCTTTTAAATTTAATTGGAATTTTATGGTTAATGGTGTGAATGTGACGAGAGAGGTTATTGGCTCGCCCACGAACGTTATGAATAGCTAAATCATATTCTAATTAGGTTTAATTCTGCTCTCAATCCCTATACTCTTTACACCTTTAAAATCTAGTCTTTTTTTTTTTAATTTTAGAAATTTATTTTTCCTCTTTTCGATTTAATACTTGAAGTTCAATTAATAAAGTTGGTTATGTGGTGCTTTTAAAATAAACAAATTTCTCACATATCAATTTAAACTAAGTGAAAGTCATATAAGTACCTTTTTTAAAATAAAAAAAAATCAATTTTTGAATTCCATATGATGGTCTAATGGTTAGGGTATTCACCGCTCCAAATGTGACCTGAGTTCGAATTGTACTAGTCGTATTTGTTATTCAGACTTTGTCTTGTTATTGTAATTATTTTCAAATGTGTAGTATTAGTTGTATAAATAATTTCTTTTATTTTAAAAATATCACATAATGTAATTTAACGAAATACATTCGAAAATCTCATCAACTAGACTTTTAAGAAAATTAAATATTAAAAATGTGAGTAAAGAGACAAGAAGCATACTTAAACTATAATAATTAATAAATTAATTAATCCGTTGAGTGAGAAATCAAATCGAAATTAATTAATATAGTCCAATATTTATTTTGATTTCTAAGTTAGAGGAGTTGAATAATGTAAATTGCCCTTGCATGTATGTTGAAACAAGATTAACATTTTTTATTTCACCAAAAAAAATAACATTTTATTTATTCATTTTTAAGTAATGGTTTAATTATGATTTGGTTTATGAAGTTTACTTGATTTTTCATTTTGATATTTAAACTTCTTTCATACATTTTGATACCTAAAATGTCATTTTGTTATAGTTTTTAGTTAAAAAAAATTAAATGCTTTTGTCTTTTAAGTTAATTATACCTACACCTAGCGAGCTTGCCTCGCATCTTGTTAATCTAATTAACCAAAGTTATGAGCTAAAGCCACTTTACGAGTTAAGAGCATTTGTAAACCTTGAACTTTGTAAAATTTCATTTAAATCATTTTGGGTTTTTAAAATTTTATTTTTATATCATAATTAGTGCCTAAAGATGAGATAAATATGTGTTTAGCTTTCTCAATTTTTTTTAAATTTGATTTATTATTATAGAATTTATAATTTTTATGATAAATTTAGTAGTATTTTTAGTTTAATTTGATAAAATAAGTATATAAATATTAATTTGGTAAAAGTAAGGTTAAATGCTTGCAATACCTTCAACAAGAAGTATACTTGTATAAATAATATCTAAATATTAATTAGGTAAAAACAATAAACTTAAATAATTACAATATCTAATATAAAATGAGCATTTAGCTTCTTTTGCTTTTCTTAAATTTTGATGATCAAGATTATTACAAATTTAAAAATACCTTGTTAAAATTAGGCTCAACCCATAAGATCAGACCTACTTGAAAATGTCTATTTTACATTAATATTCCAACCCCCTCTCATCTATTTCTAGCTTCGCCTTTGACCCTGCAAACCCAAGGCTTTGGGAGTTCATAACCTCGTGAATTTGAGACTCTGCATACTCACATCGTGAGGGTTGCATCCCCAACGTGAATAGAACACCTGCGAATTGTTTGTCACACATATGACAACTCATATCATGAGGACAAGAAATCAATAAATCAACTAGTTTCTAAGGAGTACGGAACTAATATGCATTCTTTTTTAAATTTAATTGTATTTACTTAGGGCTAGTTTGGTAATGCTTTTGAAAAGTGCTGGAAAAATGCTTTTGAGAAGTGCTTTTGAAAAGTTTGCTTTAAAATTTGAGTGTTTAGCATTGCTGTCAAAAAATGCTTTTCAGAAATAAAATGTCTATTTTAGACATGTTATTATCAAGTAACAAATATATATTTAAATAAAATTTAAATTAGTTAATATTATTATATTTTAGTAATAATATAAAAAAATTACTATAACTTGTTAATATTTTAATATATGAAATATAAATTTTAAATATTTTTAAGTAATAAATATCAATTACTTATAAAATTTAATTAAAATATATAAACTACATTTTAAATATTTAAATATAACCATTAAATATTTGTAATTAATATTTTTTAAAAATATTTTTTATTTTTAATTAATGATTTTAACACATTTGTAATTAAGCACCACGAAAAAAAAGGGAAAGTACTATGTTATTAGAGGGGTGAAAAAGTAATTAAGCACTAAAAGTGCTTTTGGGAGAGGAAAAACTAAAAATTTTAGCTTCTCCTTTTTAGAAGTGTTTTTCAAAAGCACTTCTGAAAAGTAAAAAATTCTAGCCAAAAGCAGTTTGTTCTGCACAGCTTTTCCTCCAAAAGTGCTTTTGGAGCCAGAAGTACTTTTGAAAAGCAATGAAGAACTGATCCTTATTACTTTATGATTAATGGTGTGAATGTGACAAGAGAGATTATTGGCGTGTCGGCAAACAGTATAAATAGCTAAATTAATTTTTTTAGATATACTAATTAAATTTAATTATGCTTTCAGTAATATTCTTTATACATTAAATTGGTTTTTTTTTTAATTTCAGGAATTTAATTATTTCTCTTTTTTTATTTAACAATTGAAGTCTAATTAATAAGATTATTAAAAAATTTCCTCTCAATTAGATTATATATAGGGGCGAAGCCAGAAAATCTTTTTAGGGGGTCAAAATTAAATTGTATATTTTTACGATAGTAAAAATACAATTTCACCACTTTTATATCTATATCTTTATATTTTTTAAAGGATTAAATCAAATTTTTATCATTTTTAGGGAAGGCTAAAGTGCAATTTTACCTTTGCTTATTTAAATTTTTATAAATTTAAAAGGGGCCTAAATAGAAAAAAATTTCATTTTAGGGAGGCCGGGGCCCCTGCTAGCCCCTTGGCTACTCCCCTGATTAAATGATATTTTTAAAATAAAAAGTGCTTTCATGTAGTTAATTTAAAACTACGTGAAAGTAATTTTTTTTCTTTTTTTAGTGATAATTACAAACATTTTCGCTCTCATCCTCTTGATAAATACTTTTTTAAAAATAGACTTGTGTTTCAAAAAATAACCAGAACACCAGAAAAATTATGTTGTTCTATTTGCTGCTCTCTGGCACGATTTTCGTATGTCTTTGGTGACACCATTTTCCAGTTCTCTTTTGCGGTTACTGCTAGGTTTTCAAATTGGATTAGTGCATCTATGGAGGATGAGATGGCGAATCTGAATCTCGCTGACGAGGAGGAGGAGGCTTTTCAGGAGGAAGAACTCGAGACTGAAGAAGACTTTCAGTTTTGTTTGGTAGGAAGTTGCTTAACAGATAGTGTGGTCCATTTTTCGTCTTTAAGAAACATCGTGGCTGATTTATGGCATCCTATTGGGGGTATTGCTATACTGATTTGGTTGAGAAGCGTTATTTGTTTAAGTATTTTTATGAAGTTGATCTGAATAAGGTTCTTGAACGAATGCCATGGTTTTTCAATAACCATTTACTGATGATGATGAAGTTATAGACAAGACAAGACCCATACACATTGCCTCTTCATCATGCTAATTTTTGGGTCCATATACATGACTTACCTCCGGGTCTAATGTCGGAAATAATGGCACGACGGTTTGGAACTTTTTTGGGTGATTTTCTGATTTACGATACAAAGGTTCCTCCTTTAGGGGTGAAGCGGTACATGAGGCTGAAGGTTTGTTTAGATGTTTTGTTGGCCCTTAAACAGAAAAAAGAAGATTATTTTGGGTGACCGAACATATTATGCTAGGTTTCAGTATGAAAAACTTGGCCTGTTTTGTTTCATCTGTGGAAGGCTTGGTCATGGTGAAAGGTTCTGTCCGGTACGGGTAAGGGTGGATCTAACACAGATTATTTTTGGATGGGATATTACTTTGAGAGCTCCAAAAAGAAGGGGTCCGATGGGAGTCAGCCGTTGGTTGCGTGAGTCAGATGAAATGAGGAGCCAGAGTCTGAATAAGGAAATGAATCCCATCTTACGCAATTGTGGGGACATACCAAGGAATCATTATTCTAATATCAATCATTATCAATTAGGCTCCACTACCGACGAGATGTTGCTGAGAGTGTGTGGCGTTTTTATAAAGGGTTTTGGGCCTAGTGATTTTGTGTAACACCTCTAACCCATCTTCGTGGCCGGATTAGGTTTACGAAGTATTACAATACAATTAGAAACATTTAATTTCAAACAAAAATAATTATTCAAATTAAACAACAACATTCAAAAACATATTTTATTTATAGTAAAAATACACTTACGGGCCTTAAATAGAGCCAACTAGGCCCTAAAAATAGTTTGGGAACATTCAAGGACAATTTTGAAGCAAAACAGAAAGTTTTGAAAAAACTGAAAAATTTTGGAAACAGGGGTCACATGTAACACCCCTTACCCGGGTTCTACGCCGGGAACCGGGCCTGAGGCGTTACCAATTCAAACCACTTAATCGCTGATAAACCATAAAAGTAACATATTCTAAGCCCACATTTAGTATGCTTTTGGATGATTTAAGCCCCAATTTATGTAAAAAGGTGCTCTTAATCCTTTCTTTTCATGTCTTATACTCGTGAAAGCACCGATGACGAAAAGACGAGAAGCGGGCTTAAAACAGACCAAATTGGGCCAAGCCACGAAATCAGCACGGCCTGGACTTTAAGCTACACGGCCGTGCCCCATTCCTACTAGAACACGACCTTACCACGACTTACACGATCGTGCCTCATTCTTGATGTCGAACACGGCACCGCCACGATTTACGCAAGGCGTGTGCCATGGCGTGTTCTCTCTGCCGTGGAGAAGAGCAATTTCATTCGGGAAAGGATACTTAGGGAGAAAGAAACGTGTTTCAAAAGCCTATAAATACACCCTAGGTACCCGGTGAAAGGGGCGGAGAGCTAGGCCAAGAAGCCAAGCCAAAAGGTCGATTTGTGGGAATCACTCGAAGATAGTCGGTTGATCCATCTCAAGAAGTCGAAATCTACTCAAGACGGAGGATCTCCTCTTCAATTCCTTCAGGGGTTTTAGGGATTTCTTATGTTTTGTTTTATCTTTTCTCTTGAGATGTTGTCTTTTATTATTATTATGAACTAAACCTTGGATACAGAAGGGATGAAACCTATGAGGAATCTTGTTATTTGATTTTTTGAATTATATGATAATAACTTAGTTTGTTCTTAATTGTGTGAACTTAATCCAAATCTAATGTGCTTAGGTGGAGGAGGAATAGACCACGCCTAAGAGTAGATCCAACATAATTAAGCGGAGTTGATCGCACGCCTAGAGATAGGGTGACGATTTTTTTGCGGATTAGGGTGAAACCTAATATGGGAGTCCACCGATCGATTTCATTGCTATTCTAGGGGTTATTATAAGCGACGAGAGTTCCACTAATTAACCTAGGGTTAGACGTTATTCGCCTCGAGAGATGGTTTAATATACGTTAGGGAGTCTCACGGATCAAACTAAGTAAATAAATCATATGGTTCAAGGTTAGATAACAAATGAAGTCTAGGTGGATTTTTTCTAAGGGTATCGTTTGAGTCAACTGAGTTTTCCCAAAAGTTATTTCCCGAATTCATTCTTTTTGTCTTTGCGTCTTAGCTTAGTAAGTAGATTAGTTTTAGTTTAAACAATCATCACTTTATATTAAGGCTAAATAATAAAAAGACGGTGAGTATTAGTGCTTTTAGTTCCTTTGGGTTCGATAATTCGGTCTTGCCTAAACTATACTACTGTTCGATAGGTGCACTTACCTTTAATCGTTGTCAGAGTTGGTTTCCAGGTTCGATCATTCTTTTATAAATTTTAAAACTTTGATTTACAGCGATCAAGTTTTTGGCGCCGTTGCCGGGAAACTAAAATATTAAGAAAACTTTATTTTTATTGCTTTAGCCATTATTTTTATTTTTCGCAATTTATTTTTATTTTTAAATTTGCTAAACTTTCTTTCTTTCTTTTTCTAGCAGGTACCTCTAGTTTATGACTAGAAGGAACCCTAGAAGACCTTTAGAATACGACAGTGATATTGAAGCTACCGCTCGAAGAAATCGCAGAGAAATTAGGCGAGCCCTAAATTACCAAGGAGAGCAAGAAGACAGATCCAGTCCTATTGAAGGGATGGACGAAAATAATCTTCCACCACAAGATGTGGGAGAAAATAATGCTCCTCGTACTATGTTTGATTATGCTAAACCTCATTTAACAGGAGCCGAATCTAGTATTGTTAGGCCTGCTATAGCTGCTAATAATTTTGAATTAAAGCCTAGCACTATACAAATGATTCAACAGTTTGTTCAATTTGATGGTTTACATGACAAAGATCCAAACGCTCATATAGCTAATTTTTAGAGTTCGTGATACCTTCAAAATAAATGGCGTTTTCGATGATGCCATACATCTTGGTTATTTCCTTTTCATTAAAGAATAAAGCTAAACAGTTGGTTAAACTCGTTACCACGAGGGTCAATCACTACATGGGAACAAATGACCGAAAATTTTTATTAAAATATTTCCCCACTGGCTAAAATGGCCAAATTACGTAATGATATCTCTTCTTTTGTGCGAGATGGATTTAGAGACATTATACGATGCATGGGAGAGATATAAGGATCTCTTGAGAAGGTGTCCGCACCATGGTTTACCTTTGTGGCTCCAAGTCCAAACTTTATAACAGTGTGTGAATCCTTCAACGAGGCAATTAATTGATTCAAACCCTTGGTGGAAAACCTGAATAATAGAACTCTTGAGGCGACCCTACGAGTTTATTGAAGAGATGTCATTTGAATAACTATCGGTGGCAAGTTACAAGAACAAGGCCAACAAAAATAGCGAGTTTACAACCTCGACGCAGCATAACCATGCTATCAAATCGGTAGAATTGATGAATAAGAAGATTGATAGTTTGTGTTCTTCGCAGTACATCCAGTCATGCGATGCGGCGCAAGTGGAAGCTGTGGCGAATTCGAGTACCCACCCTACCAATCAGTGCACAGAGAGCGAGCAGATGAACTATATAGGTAACAATTTCAGATCTAATAATAACCCATATAGTAATAACTATAATCCAGGTTGGAGGAACCACCCAAATTTTTCGTGGGGAGGACAAGGAAATCAAGGAAATCAAAGACAACAACCTCCTAAAAATTTCCAAAATCAGCCCTATCCACAAGAAAAGAAGCCGAGTCTTGAAGAGACGTTGAACAAATTCATAGCATCCATAGAAGCTCGTCTCCAAAAAAATGAGGTAACACTCGACACCCAACAAACATCGATCAAAAAGATCGATAACCAAGTTGGAGGACTTACAAAGGCAATCGGGGAAATTACCCAGTCAGTCGGAGAAATTGCAAAGCTATTATCTAAACGACCGCAAGGGCGTCTACCGAGTAATACTGAAATTAATCCAAATGAGAAAATCCAAGCCATAACAACTCAAGAAAGCGAAGAAGTAGACGAACCCAGTCCAACACAAGGAAACGAGGTAGAAAAAGGTAAAGTTGAGGTAACACAAGACAAGCCAAAACCGGTAATCAAGGAGTACCAAACTCGCGTACCTTACCCGAGGCATTAAGAAGAGACGACACGGAGAAACATTCGGTAAGTTTCTTAAACTCTTAAAGAAATTACATATTAACTTACCATTACTTGAAGCTCTGTCGCAGATGCGATTCTAGGAAATTTTAAAAGAGCTTCGACAAACAAGCGAAAGTTAGGCAGTCGTCACATGTGGAACTTAACGCAAAGTGCTCGGGAATTCTCCAAAATAGGCTACCACAAAAGCTAAAAGATCCAGGAGTTTTAGAATTCCATGTTTAATTGGTAGACTAATTGTTGATAATGCGTTAGTTGATTTAGGGGCAAGCATAAATGTCATGTCTTATAAATTGTTTAAACAATTAGGTCTAGGGAAACCCAAACAAACTAGGATGAGCATTCAATTAGGTGATAAAACTGTTAGAATTCCTAGGGTATTATCGAAGATGTTCTTGTGAAAATCGTGATTTGTTTTCCCAAAGAGACTTTGTTGTCTTAGACATGGATGAGGATAATTCGATCCCCTAATCTTAGAAAGACCCTTTTAGCGTGCCGGGACTAAAATTGATGTTGATGCGGGAGAACTCATACTTTGTGTAGGTAATGAGGCGGTCACCATCAAGGCTCTCGAGTCGACTAGAACATCGAGTAATCAAGGTGAGAACGTGAATTCTACTAATAACCATTCGGTTAACCCTTATTTTCAGGAAGTACAACCAAAGAATACAATGAACTCGATCCTAAACCCCATGCCAACAAAGAAATAACTCATGAAGATCGAGGATTCAGATTCGATGATCTAGAGGCAGTGGAAGACACACTTCAAGGAGAAATTAGGGATACACGACTAAAAAGGAACCACACGAGATAAAACCGAAGGAGCCCCAAAAGAGCTAATAGGAACAACAAATCACTTCAAAATAGGGGGCCAAATCTTTGTTAGATCAGTGTAAATCCTCGAATATCTCATCAGGACCACGCACAAACAAAGAAATATCTTTTAGGGTAACAGTGTTTTCCCACACAGAATCGAGGTAAGTAATCCTACTTTTGGTACTTTTACTATAAACGCATCTCGACTTAAATTTTTTCACGAGGATACTGAGATAATAACATGAGGAAGGACTTCCAACTCCTCAAACCACTGAAGATGCAAGCGAGAAGAGAATCTAGCTTAAGACTATAAACGAGCACTTTCGGGAGGGAGGCAACCGAGCACTAATACTAGTATTTTTTATATATTCAGTTTATCTTAATTTTCCTTTTTATCTTTCTTTTAGCAACTAACAACCAACTAACCAAGTGCGAGAATTCAGGCCACATGGCCTTACACACGGCGTGGCGTGGCGTGGCGTGGCCGTACTCGCGCTTTGAACTAACAGAGCGAGAGAAGGTACATGTCGGGCAAAATAGATTTTCAGAATCACGGACCCAACTACTACCCCACGGGCACGAAAAAGTGGCACGGCCGTGCTTTTTACGACCGTGTGAGGCTCTTGACTTGACTTGCCAACCACGGGTGAACACGCGCGTCTTGGATAACCGTGCCAATATAATGACTTGTCGAACACAGGCTAGACACGAGCGTGGGAACCAACACGCCCTAGAGCACGGCGGCCGTGCGCGAGGCGGCCGTGTGAATCGACACACCCTTAACCCACGAGCGTGGAAGCGCGAGATCTGAAAGTTTATTTAAACACCATACCCTTATCCTTTCTCTTCTTAACCCACTTTCTTTCTTTCTTCTCCTTTCTTTTTCTTTCTTTCTTTCTTTCTTTCTTTCTTTTTTCTCCTCTTTCTTTTTCCTTTTTCCTAATAAATCCTTAGACTCTTGAGCCACAACAATATCATATCCATGGCAAGGAAGCGTAAAAGGCCAATCACAGTCTCTCAAAGGAGACCGATTCACATGAGTTCATCTTGCAGACTTCATCCAAACAACAAGCCAAGGGTCTTTGAGACCAATTATCTGTTCTTTTATTTTTATCTTCTCCTTTATTTTCCTTATCTTTACTTCTCTTCTACTTAATTTAGCTTATTTTATCTTAATTTCTTAATTTTAGGTTCTAAAGGCTCCTTGGGAATCACGCCACTTCCACCATCACCAACAACTCAAGTCACCTTCAAAGTCACACCAACCTCTCAGAACCATCTACCATAAGGATTCTCGGGCCCCTTTATCTTTTAAACTTAGTTTATTTTCCTTCTTAGTCTCCTTCTCTTTATCTTTCTTGTCTTTAATTATATTATTAGTATATTATTAAGGTTTCTTTAGATTTCTTGGCTAATCCTGCATGAGACTCCCAATTTCTTCATCTAGCTTGAGTTCGTCATCCAGACGACCCATCACCACCACCAAAGGCACAATCTCCTCTCAAGGAATCATCAGAAAATTCAAGAAGTTTTCACTTATCCCCATATCGATGATTTTATTACAAGGTTATTATATATTTTTGTACATTGAGGGCAATGTACATCTCAAGTGTGGGGGTGAACAACCTAAAAGATACCTAACTCAAAGCTGAATTATGCCTTGTTTGAAAGTAAATTACTCATATTACTAATTAGGATGAAATTTCGATGATTTATGATTTTTATTGATATGTTTTAGATTAAGTCATTGATAATTGTGCATTGGTAATTAAATTCTAAGAATACTAGAGAATCAAGCATGATAAGTCTATTTTTTTGAGAAATTAAAAATTTGCTAGGTTGTCAAACCGAGTTTAAATATTATCTTGAAGTTTGAAATTTACTGAGGTTGACATCAAAATACCCATAAATTTTGTGAGTTTTTGAGCCTTATAGAGCATAAATTCTTTTTCTTGCTCACTTTATTGATTATGAGTATGTCAACATTGATCTGTTATTCTAGAACTTGCATCGATTATACATGTCGAGACCACATTTCTTTTGATTTGATATACTGAGAGATGATAAAGGCACCTAGGATTTAACCCACTTACTCCACTAAAAACCCACCTTCACAATTAATCCCTAGTGAACCCCGTTTAATCCTAACAACCCATTTATTGACTCACCCACTAATATTAACCCAGAACCCCTTTGTTTTTGTTATCACCATTCCTTTTGATCACCCTTATATCGAGATTTGATTTGATTAATAGCCTAACTATGTTTTTATTTCAGTAATTATGTATTTATGATTGTTCTTACAAAAAAAAAACAAAAAAACAAAAAAAAAACGAAGTATATCCATTATTCATTATTAGTTATGTGATTAAATGAGCTTATACATAAATTCCAAATATCAAAGAAGAAGCTCGTATTATTAAGTACTATTAGTTTTCAATTGATGTAATTGTTATTAGTTCATTAGTTCTTAGTTAGGTAATTTGTCAATTCAATCTCGATTCTAACCCTCTAATTTAGCCTTACTCCACACCTTAACCCTAGCCCCGTTACAACCCTAACAAAGACCTTTTGATTTGTGTTTTCATCTCATATTTCAGTGGTGGAGATTTGATTTTCATGCAAGCCTATGGGATTAACTCTTCATGTTCGACCTTTGAGCACCTAATTGTGAACCTTAAACACTTTGAGTGATTTGAGTGAATCTTTTGTGAGGATGTCAATCCTTGTCAATTACAAATTAAAGGTAATTATCTAGATAAGGGGAAACACCTAAGTTTTCGAGCTATAAAATCTATGACTTATATTGTTTGAATTTTTAGGACGCTTTGAGTTGAATTATCCATGTATAAATTATCTCTGAATTATGATGAGACACTATCAATGACAATTATGAATTACAGGAAGTTCATTTTAATTATAAGTTGAGAATTTTGCTTGAGGACAAGCAAAAGCTTAAGTGTGGGGGTATTTGATAAACCGTAAAAGTAACATATTCTAAGCCCACATTTAGTATGCTTTTAGATGATTTAAGCCCCAATTTATGTAAAAAGGTGCTCTTAATCCTTTCTTTTCATGTCTTATACTCAGGAAAGCACCTGATGATGAAAAGAACGAGAAACGGGCTTAAAATGGACCAAATTGGGCCAAGCCACGAAATCAAAGACGGCACGGACTTCAAGCCACACGGCAGTGCACCCCATTCCTACTAGAACACGACCTTACCACGACTTACACGGCGTGCCTCATTCAATAGTGTCGAACACGGCCGCCACGATTTACACAGGCGTGTGTGCGTATGGCCGTGCCTTTGCGCAGAGAAGAGCAATTTCATTCGGGAAAGGATACTTAGGAGAAAGAAACGTGTTTCAAAAGCCTATAAATACACCCTAGGTACCCGGTGAAAGGGGGGCGGAGAGCTAGGCCAAGCCAAGCCGAAAAGGTCGATTTGTGGGAATCACTTGAAGATAGTCAGTTGATCCATCTCAAGAAGCCGGAATTCTACTCAAGACGGAGGATCTCCTCTTCAATTCCTTCAGGGGGTTTTAGGGATCTCTTATGTTTTGTTTTATCTTTTCTCTTGAGATGTTGTCTTTTATTATTATTATGAACTAAACCTTTGGATACAGAAGGAGATGAAACCTATGAGGAATCTTGTTATTTGATTTTTTGAATTATATGATAATAACTTAGTTTTTTCTTAATTGTGTGAACTTAATCCAAATCTAATGTGCTTAGGTGGAGGAGGAATAGACCCTGCCTAAGAGTAGATCCTACATAATTAAGCGGAGTTGATCGCACGCCTAGAGATAGGGTGATGAGATTTTGTCGGATTAAGGTGAAACCTAATATGGGAGTCCACCGATCGATTTACTGCTATTCTAGGGGGTTATTATAAGCGAACGAGAGTTCCACTAGTTAACCTAGGGTTAGACATTATTCGCCTCGAGAGAGGGTTTAATATACGTTAGGGAGTCTCACGGATCAAACTAAGTAAATAAATCATATGGTTCAAGGTTAGATAACAAATGAAGTCTAGGTGGATTTTTCCTAAGGGTATCGTTTGAGTCAACTGAGTTTTCCCAAAAGTTATTTCCCGAATTCATTCTTTTTGTCTTTGCGTCTTAGCTTAGTAAGTAGATTAGTTTTAGTTTAAACAATCATCACTTTATATTAAGGCTAAATAATAAAAAGACGGTGAGTATTAGTACTTTTAGTTCCTTTGGGTTCGACAATCCGGTCTTGCCTAAACTATACTACTGTTCGATAGGTGCACTTACCTCGGTGCAAAACGTGATAACCAACGATTTAGTCTGTCACCTTGCCCTTTCCACGGTCAAGGTTGATTCTGCGCTCTTCTTGATCTATAACAATGAAATTTATTCGTTTAGATCATTCTATGATCATAATACACCAAATTCTATACTTGGGCAAAAATGACTATTTTGCCCTTGTACATTGGCAAAATTACGATTTTGCCCCTAAGCTCGTAATTTATTTTTCAACACATTTTCTCAATGCACAAGCATAGATGAACATTTATTTCTCTTACAACTACTCACCATTCCAACTACTTCATGCATTTATGACACAAATTTAATCTTTGCATTCAAGTCTTATTTAGGTGTTTCCATGCTAACACCTTTCACAAAAGTTGTTTCTCACCTCCCTAACATTCATTTTCTTCCATGAAAACTCATCTAACAACACAACTACTCTCATGGCAAGTCCTTAGACTTTCAACCATATTACAAACTAGTCCCTCCATTAGCTAGCTTAAGCTTTGGGGACTCCAAAAATACAAAAATCATCAAAAATAATCATCAAAATGACTTACTTGCAAGGATGAGATGTAGCTGAAAATTTTGAACTCCAAGAACCCTTATTTCCTCTAAAATTTCAGTGGTAGACGAAGAAGGAATAGTAAAAGATGATATCTCATCTTTTTATCTTATTTTATTCATTTTTTATTCACCTAATGTCACCAAATTTTGACTAAAATTAATGCTCTTGTCTCCCCTAGCTTGTATGGCCGGTCAACACACATTAAATGGCCTAATTGCACTTTAAAATCCTCTAAATTTACTTTCTATAGCTATTAGGCACCTCCACCATGAAAAATAGAACTTTTGTCCTTTATGCGATTTAGTCCTTTTTCGCAATTAAGCATGCTGTCACTCAAATTAAAACACCAAAATTTTCATGTATCCATATAATCATGCTACAGCACATAAATTAACGTCAAAATAAATTTTCTCAACCTCGGATTAGTGGTCTCGAAACCACTGTTCTGACTAGCCCCAAAACCGGGCTGTTACAACTCTCCCCCCCTTTTTGGGATTTTTGCCCTCGAAAATCTTACCGGTAAAGAGGTTTGGATATTGTTCCCTCATAGCTTCTTCCGATTCCCAAGTAGCCTCTTCTACACCGTGCTTTTGCCATAACACTTTTACTAAGGCTATGTCCTTGTTTCTCAATTGTTTCACCTCTCGAGCCAAAATTTTAATCGGCTCTTCCTCATATGTCATATCCGGTCGTATTTCGATTTCTGTTGGAGGAATCACATGCGAAGGATCGGAGCGATAACGCCTTAACATTGATATATGGAACACTTTATGAATTTTCTCTAACTCTACCAGTAAAGCCAACCGATATGCCACTGGCCCAACCCTCTCGATAATCTCATACGACCCTATAAATCTCGGGCTCAATTTACCTTTTCGACCAAATCTCAATATTTTCTTCCACGGTGACACTTTCAGAAATACCTTGTCGCCCACTTGAAATTCAATTTCTTTTCTTTTCAAATCCATGATACGACTTTTGCGGTCCGGCGACCTTCAGACTATCCCGGATAACTTTCACTTTCTCCTCGGTATCTTTAATTAAATCAACCCCATGGACTTGCTTCTCACTCAGCTCGGTCCAATACAAATGGGTCTGACATTTACGACCATACAAGGCTTCATACGGCGCCATCCGTATGCTCGACTAATAACTATTGTTGTAAGTAAATTCGACCAAGGGTAGGTATTTTTCCCAACTACCTTGAACTCTAACACACAACATCGAAGCATATCCTCAAGAACTTGGATTACTCTCTCGGGTGACCATCGGTTTGAGGATGAAATGCAAGATACTAAAATTCAACCGTACCCAAGGCCTCCTGTAACTTCTTCCAAAACCTCGAAGTAAATCTGGTCTCTCGTCCGAGATAATGGATCTGAGCACACCATGTAATCTCACTATCTACGCCACATACAACTCAAACTAATTTATCCCGGTGAATAATCAACACGCATGGAATAAAGTGAGTGACTTCGTTAACTGTCAACAATAACCCACAGCGGCATCTTTCTTTTTTGAGTCAAAGGCAAACCCTCACACGAAGTCCATGGTGATCCGATCCCACTTCCACTTGGGAACCATCACCGGTTGAAGTAATCCTGAAGGCACTTGGTGCTCCGCTTTCACTTGTTAACAAATCAAACATCTTGTTACATACTCGAGATGTCTCTTTTCATTCCCGCCACCAATAGAATTTCTTTAGATCATTATACATTTTCGTCTTTGCCGGGTGTCTTGACAAATAACTACTATGTGCTTCCCGTAAAATTTCTCGGATCAACTCGTCATCTTTAGGCACACAAATTCTATCATGGAACATTAAGCAACCATCCGAACTCACCCGGAATTCAGAACTTGTCCCTGATTCACACTCAGCTCTTTTAGCTAGTATCCCACTATCGTTCCTTTGAGCCTCACATATTCGTTGAACAAATAGTGGTCTAGCTCTCAACTCGGCCAGTATAGCACCATCATCGGACAATGACAATTTCGTGCTCATAGTTCTCAAAGCGTACAAGGATTTTCTACTTAAAGTATCCGCAACTACATTCGCTTTCCCCGGGTGGTAATCAATCACTAGCTCATAGTCCTTCAATAATTCAAGCCACCATCGTTGCCGTAGATTTAATTCTTTTTGATCCATTAAGTACCTCAAACTCTTATGATCAGTGAAGATTTGGCAATTCTCATCATATTGGTAATCGCGCCAAATCTTCAACGCGAAAACAATCGCGGCCAACTCCAGGTCATGAGTCGGATAATTCTTCTCATGCGGTTTTAGTTATCTCGAGGCGTAAGCGATTACCTTACCCTCTTGCATCAACACACAACCGATGCCATTTAATGACGCGTCACTGTAGACTACAAACTCCTTTCCCGACTCAGGTTGTACCAAAATCGGTGCCTCTATCAACAACATTTTCAATCTCTCGAAACTCTGCTGGCATTCTTCAGTCCATTCAAATTTAACATCCTTGTATAATAATTTCGTCATTGGAGTAGCAATCATGGAGAATCCCTTCACAAACCGCCTATAGTACCCTGCTAAACCCAGAAAGCTTCTAACTTCCGACACATTCCTCGGTGGTTTCCACTCCACAATAGCCGAGACCTTTCCCGGATCTACTCTAATACCTTCACCAGACACAATATGTCCTAGGAACCCTACTTCTCGAAGCCAAAACTCGCTCTTACTAAGTTTAGCATACAACTGCTTGTCTCTTAAGGTCTGTAAGACAATTCTCAAATGTTCCGCATGATCACTCTCATCTCGAGAATAAACCAATATGTCGTCAATAAAGACAACCACAAACTTGTCCAAATACGGTCGGAAGACACGATTCATTAAATCCATAAAAACTGCAGGAGCATTCGTTAAACCGAATGGCATGACTAGAAACTCATAATGACCATACCTCGTCCGAAATGTCATTTTCGGTACATCTTACTCCTTAACCTCAATCGATAATAGCCGGACCTCAGTCGATCTTGGAGAACACCGTAGCTCCCCTTGATTGATCAAATAAATCATCTATCCTCGGCAAAGGATTCTTGTTCTTCACGATTACTTTATTGAAATTTGTCTATAGTCTATGCACAATCTCATCAACCCATCTTTCTTCTTTACAAAGAGTCTGGGCACCCCATGGTGAATAGCTCGGTCTTGCAAAACCCTTATCTGTCAATTCTTGCAAATCGAACTTTTCGATTCTTTCAACTCTAGCGGGGCCATCCTATACGGAGTAACCAAAATGGGTCTTGCTCCCTAATTAACTCAATTCCAAACTCGACTCTCTCTAACTGGGGTAATCTAAGCAACTCTTAGGAAATACATCAGGATACTCACATACAACCTGATCATTGTTTCAATCCTTACTTGATTCTTGAATGTTTAATACAAAAGCGAGATAAGATTCGTACCCTTTTCTCAAATATTTCTCAGCTATCATGGAAGAAATCATCACCGGTAAGCTATCCGACTCACCTGATTCAACCCGAATAACATCTCCATTTTCATAATTTAGTTCAATAAATTTACTACCACAATTCACTAAAACACTATGGGTAGTCAACCAATCTATACCAAGAATCAAATCAAATTCATCAAAAGGCAACAACATAAGGTTCGCCGGGAAACAATGACCTTTAATTATCAGAGGACAATTCCTACACACCTTGTCAACTAACACCTGTTTACCTAGAGGGTTTGACACTTTTACCACAAATTTAGTAGACTCAACAGTCATACTCAAACTAGATGCCAATCTCATACAAATATAAGAATGAGTTAATCCCGGGTCACTTAAAGCGATAACAGAGGTGTCATAGAGAGAAAATGTACCCGTTATTACATCCGATGATGACGCCTCTTCTCGAGCGTGAATAGCATAGGTTCTTGCTGGCGCCCGACCCTCTGGCCTCACAGTGGTGTCTCGTGATACACCTCTACCACTAGTTTCGCCTCTCGGGTTCTTTTGTGGCCTACCTCTAAAGGATGCACTGCTTGATCTTATCTCTTGCTTCCTCTCCTTGTCATCCTTTTCAGGACAATTTCGGATAAGATGGTCGGGGGATCCACACTTATGGCAATTTCGATTAGTTCCCCAACACTCCCCAGTGTGATGTCTGCCACAACTTGGGCATTATGGTTTGGGCCTTGGATTGCCCACACTTGCCATTGAGGTGGCTTGAGCTCTTGAACACGAATACATGTTGCCTCGCTCTCTCTGCGAATACCCGACTGATGTAGTTGTCCGAGGGTTCACTTCCCTGGACCTCTTCGATTGAGCTTGGTATGATTTGTTCATCGGCCTCTTCTTCGCGTCTCGAGCCTCACTTAGGGCTTTCCTCTTTTCCTTACTCAATTCTTCGGCCTTACTAGCCCTATCCAACAACACCACAAATTCCTTTAGCTCTAAAATTCCGACTAAGAGTCTGACATCTTCATTCAACCCATCTTCAAATCTCTTGCATAAGGTAGCTTCCGTGGATACACATTCTTGCGCATACTTGCTGAGCCTAACAAATTCACGCTCATATTCTGCTACAGTCATTTTTCCTTGCTTCAACTCAAGGAATTCTTTCCGTTTCTAGTCTACAAACCGTTGACTTATGTACTTCTTTCGAAACTCTTCCAAAAAGAAGTCCCACGTTACTCTCTCTTTAGGAACCACTGATGTCAATATTTTCCACCAATGGTATGCCGAGTCCCTCAGCAAAGACACAGCACATTTTAAACTCTCCTCAGGTGTGCAGGAGAGTTCATCAAAAACCTTTATTGATTTCTCAAGCCAGAACTCTGCTCGCTCAGGGTCGTCATCTATATTAGCCCGAAAATCCTCAGCCCCTTGCTTCCGAATTTTGTCTACCGGGGGCTTAGCCGTCCTCACCATTTCTATACCTTGGGGAGCCATAGAAATTGGCTGAGGTATAGGTGGGGTGGAGGAGGTTGAGCATTGGGGTTTGCTCGTACATACTCAGTGTACCAGTTATCCATCATTTGGAGAAAGGCTTCCCGAGCCTCTTCTCCCTAACCCCTAGTCTCGGGGTTACTCTACACAGGCGCGGTCCCTTGCGCAGAAGCCGACGCATTACTAGCTGCGTTATCTGCAACCGATTGTTCGGGATCCATATGCTACAATAAACAAGTTTAAAATCATCAGAAGCCACCACACTATCATCATACGCTAAATGGCATGTATAGCTAGACTCCTATCCACGCTATGGTAGTCCTAGAACCGACTAAACCATAGCTCTGTTACCACTAAATGTAACACCCCTTACCCGAGTTCTACGCCGGGAACCGGGCCTGAGGCGTTACCAACTCAAACCACTTAATCGCCACTTAGGATCTACGTTATTACTCTCTAAATCCTCATTCTCGACATACGAGGCCTAACTCGTGCACCCGAGGACCCTCAAGACTAACTCGGAACTTTTTCCATTCTAAAAATTTTGCCTTTTAAGACAGGTTTCACACGCCCGTGCAAGATGAGACACGCCCGTGCATAGGCACACACGCCCATGTCCCCAGGTCGTGCCTAAAAACCCAGTATTCTGCCAATTTGCCCACGGTTAGGGCACACGCCCTTGCATTTTGGGAACACGCCCGTGTACCCTATCACGCTCCCGTGCCTTTCACCCGTGGTCGACACTGACTAATCACACACGGTCTTAACACGCCCGTGGGTCTAAATCGTGTGCCATACCTTAGTATTCTGACTTATTCAACACGGCCTCGGCACGCCCGTGTGCTTTAACCGTGTGACCATTCCAATTCTAATTTCAAAGTGCAGACTTCACACGGCCAGGGCACCCGCCCATGGCTTGATCGTGTGTCTCACACGGTCCAGACACACGCCCGTGCGCCTACCCGTGTGGACCAGAACAAGGCTGTTTGCCAAGCTCTTAGCACTCCTATAGCTTACACTACAAGAATCCATTCAACATACCAATAAACACTTATAATATCAATATGGACTTTCATAGGTAACCTTATAATTTCATAAAAGGTAGAATGAGCCATTATGCATGGCAATTTACAAATTTCAATATCTTACAAGATGTCAATACACCTTTGGCCAAAATAACAAAATAACTTAACTAGCCTAGCACCTATACATGCCATTTACAAAAATCATTAAGTCTAGGTATACCGAGAGGAGCTGATAGTGTGGGCGGTCTTAGGTTAGGCTGCGTATTCCGCTTGGCTCTAAAACTCTATAAAACAAGGGAAAAGAGAAGGGAGTAAGATTTAAGCTTAGTAAGTTTACATGTAAACAATATAACCTTTTAACATGTACCAAACAATTTCATAGCATTATGTACTAACCAAGAAACAATTTACATTCATAATCATACTTACTCATTTCCTCCATTCACACACTCTAACCACACCACAAGCATAATGTATACATTCATTATCGGTTCCCCTGCACTTAACATTACAATTTCACATAATACGACACATCTAATCTATTTCTCATAGCCGAATTTCTCGGTGGTTTCGCACTTAGCCCACCATCAGTCATTATTAGGGTGGTATCGCACACAGCCCACCAAAAGATTAATTACGGTGGTATCGCACACAGCCCATCAAAAGATTTGTTACGGTGGTATCGCACACAGCCCACCAAAAGATTAATAGACGATGGTATCGCACATAGCCCATCGTAATTGAACAACAAGGTGGTATCGCACTTAGCCCACCATTAAGAGTTGTCATTGCACAATCACAAGATTATTTCATCAATCATACGATAATTTTTCTCAATAACTACCCCAATCCATCTATTAGTACCACATATGTTCTCAATCATACCATACTCTAATTAGCAACATAGGGGTTACGAAAAATATATACATTGCTTACACATAAACTTACCTCGGTGCAAAACGTGATAACCAACGATTTAGTCTGTCACCTTGCCCTTTCCACGGTCAAGGTTGATTCTGCGCTCTTCTTGATCTATAACAATGAAATTTATTCATTTAAATCATTCTATGATCATAATACACCAAATTCTATACTTGGGCAAAAATGACCATTTTGCCCTTGTACATTGGCAAAATTACGATTTTGCCCCTAAGCTCGTAATTTATTTTTCAACACATTTTCTCAATGCACAAGCATAGATGAACATTTATTTCTCTTACAACTACTCACCATTCCAACTATTTCATGCATTTATGACACAAATTTAATCTTTGCATTCAAGTCCTATTTAGGTGTTTTCATGCTAACACCTTTCACAAAAGTTGTTTCTCACCTCCCTAACATTCATTTTCTTCCATGAAAACTCAGCTAACAACACAAATACTCTCATGGCAAGTCCTTAGACTTTCAACCATATTACAAACTAGTCCCCCCATTAGCTAGCTTAAGCTTTGGGGACTCCAAAAATACAAAAATCATCAAAAATAATCATCAAAATGACTTACTTGCAAGGATGAGATGTAGCTGAAAATTTTGAACTCCAAGAACCCTTATTTCCTCTAAAATTTCGGTGGTAAAAGAAGAAGGAATAGTAAAAGATGATATCTCATCTTTTTATCTTATTTTATTCATTTTTTTATTCACCTAATGTCACCAAATTTTGACTAAAATTAATGCTCTTGTCTCCCCTAGCTTGTATGGCCGGCCAACACACATTAAATGGCCTAATTGCACTTTAAAATCCTCTAAATTTACTATCTATAGCTATTAGGCACCTCCACCATGAAAAATAGAACTTTTGCCCTTTATGCGATTTAGTCCTTTTTCGCAATTAAGCATGCTGTCACTCAAATTAAAACACCAAAATTTTCATGTATCCATATAATCATGCTACAACACATAAATTAACGTCAAAATAAATTTTCTCGACCTCAGATTAGTGGTCTCGAAACCACTGTTCCGACTAGCCTCAAAATCGGGCTGTTACATCACACGACCGTGTGGCCAGGTCGTGTGACATAATCCAAGTCGTGTGGCTTGAAGACATGGCCGTGTGGCCACCGTCTACAATTTGAAGTATGGGACACATGGCCGTGTCTTAGCCCGTGTGTTCAGCCGTGTGGGTATTCGAAATAGGGTCACACAGCCGTGTCGTAGGTCATGTGCTAGACCATGTGTGCATTCGAAGTTAGGTCACACGGCTATGTTGCCAGGCCGTATAACTCTCTGTGACTGTGTGGTTCATCCTACACTTAAAATTTAGAGGACACATGGCCCTGTGGTGTGGCCGTGTGTGGCACATGGCTGTGTGGTGTGGCCGTGTGTGGCACACGACCGTGTGACAGCCCATGTGCTCCCTAAATAACCCCTAATGCAAGCAATTTCAATCACCATTTCTTACACACCAAGCCAAACCATTTCTAGATACTTTCACATGATTAAAACACATTCAAGGACACCAAAAACATGCCAAACATCATTCATCCTATGTCTAACCAATATGCCATCAATAGGCACCACAATTCATACACCAAATCAACTCAAGTACAAAACTACAAACCCACACCTTAAACATATAACAATCATACCAAAAAGCCATTTCATTCTCAATATAAACCACAATGACTTTAACACTTTATATAGGCATAACCAAAGTGTCCATAGAACACCTAAACTTAGACATTTACAAGCCAAACCAAAACCATATATGCAAATAGCTATAGGTAAGATCAAATCACACCATATTGGCAAAATAGCTCAAAACACCTATTACATGCCATTTATAACCATCAACTAAGTAACCAAAAACTACCAAAGTGAGGGATGGATAGTGTGATTGTGCTCCGACGAGATTCCAACTGGTCGAGCTTTCTGATGATCTACAAGACAAAGAAAACAACTACATAAGCAACTAGTGCTTAGTAAGCTCGTATAAAGGAAACTTAAATTTACCGAACATAATACGATTAAACCAAGCATAATTTCATTAAATCATGAGAAAAATTTCCTTTCCTAAACACACCACTTCACAAGGTTAGTAGGTGTATAGATGAGCATATAAATCCAACCAATTCATGGAACATATATCAATAAACATTCAATATATATTTCATCCATCATGTATTCAAATAATACCCTTTTCATTTCAAGTACATATATCAACATTTTCCATTTCATCTTTTAATAACATAGACCATTTCATATATATACATATTCGGATTAAACCTTAATCACCTGTTGAACCAAATGGAATATCACTGGATACTCGGGAAATGCTCACACGAGATGTGATTGTAACATGTAATCGTATATACTCAAACGAGCTGTGGGTTACATTAAGCTACACGATGCTACTCACACGAGCTATGGAGAATCCGCAACAAATATAGGACCTCAGGCATCGGTAGGACATCCAAGACTAGCACCCGAAACCATATAACCCCTAATGACATGTCATTTGTATCCTAAGTATTCACAAGGTTCAAACGAGACCATTGTATATATCCAAATATTTTATTTGCATTGCATTTACTATGCCAAACATGCTTCCATGAAATACACATTTTTCAAATATAACATCTGATTTAATTAACATCACAATTTGATCTAACACCAAACATCGTACAACTATCAATCTAAATTATACATAGTATAATATTTATTAACATTACATTCAAAACATCAATTAATAAGTTTAATACTTATACGAACTTACCTCGACAAAAACGGTTGCAAAAATAGAGTCGACAACTAGTCCGAAACTTTAGCTTTTCCTCGATTTAAATCTGGTTGTTACGTTTCTTGATCTAAATAGTAATTTCATTCAATTAATACTATTCCTGCACTTAAATAAGAAATTTTATACAATTAAGCCCTTCCATCATTATTTTACAAAATTACCCCAACATTTACCTTTTATGCAATTTAGTCATTAAACCCGAAATTTGCAAAATTATTATTTTTAGCCATCAACCATGCTAACCAAATTTCTAAGGGTTTCTAACAATCCATATTTTTCATCATTTCACAAAATCTACATGAACTTTTACTATTTCAACAATTTAATCCCTAAACATTAAAATCATCAAAAATCACTTAACAAAATACATATATCTAACCACCAGCCTTAATAATCTATCAACTAAACTCACAAACACTTCCAATTCATTCAGGTAAAACCTTAAACTTTTAACAATTTTACAAATTGGCCCTCGGGTTAGTTAGATTAAGTTAAAACGGCAACAAAAAAATAAAAACCATTAAAAACAGGATCAAAATCACTCACATGCACACCAAGATAGCTTGGCCGGATGTTTCCTCTTTAGCTATGGCTTTTTTCGGTTTGTAAACAAAAAGAAATGGAAGAAGAAGATGATACTATTTTTACCATCTTTAATTTAATTTACCAATTTACCAAATTACAAAGTAACCTTTATAAACCATCAAAATTACACCAAAACTAATCCATAATCATCCACTAACTAAATATATGGTATTTTTACCCATTAAGTCCATTAATTTTCCTTTTCATATCTATTTGACACATTTAACTAATAAACATCAACTTTTGCATCTTTTACAATTTAGTCCTTTTCACTCAATTAACTAGCTAAATGTTAAAATTTCTTAACCAATTTTTAATAAAAATCTAATAAATATTCATAAATATTGAATAATTAATAAAATACTAACTCGATCGTCAGAATCGTGATCTTGAAACCACTATTTTCGACACCACTAAAAATGGGCTGTTACATTTTGAGTCAGCTATTGGTGGGCTTATGGAGATAGGATCAAATGATGAAAATAACCCTATCTAAGAAGAAGACGGGAAGAAAAGACAGAGGACATTGGGAAGCACCTCCTAAGTTTTTCTTCTAGGAGAAACTAGAGTGCCAAACAGTAATGAAGAGACATCGGTCGGCTATGCTAGGCAGGGTAGTCTGTCAGAATGAAAACTTTAAGTTGGAATGCCCGTGGGTTGCGGAAGCCACGGGTAGTTCATCGTCTCAGGAAAAAACTGAGAGAAGTTCGTCCCCAAATTTTGTTTCTAATGGAAACAAATATCAGTGCTAGACGAATGGAAAGTGTTAGGAGGAAATGTTTAGGAGGAAATGTGGTTTTCAAAATGGTACTTATGTAGGATTTGTTGGATCTAAAGGTGGATTATTACTAGGTTGGAGGCAATATGATGTGGTCATTTTACGGGGTTATTCGTAGCATCATATAGATATAGAGGTTCATGAAGAATAAGACGTGTTGATATGGAGTTTTACTGGTTTTTATGGGCATCCAGATGAAAGATTCCGAAACAACACATGTGACCTTCTTCGTCAGTTGGGTCAGGATCAAACTCTTTCATGGGTAGTTTTGGTGGACTTTAATGAGATTGCATTCTCATTTGAGAAGAAATGTGGTTGTATTCGTGGGGAAAAAACATGGAAGCTTTTCGCACTGCTTTACTTGACTATGACCTCAGTGATTTAGGCTTTACAGGGACATGGTTCACTTGGGAGAGAGGCATATTGGTTGCAAATAATATTCGGGAAAGGCTTGATATGGGGTTGCAAATTCAAAGTGGTGGAGTAAGTTTCCTAAATTTTCGGTTGCACATCTGGGCCATTCTTTTTTAGATCATTGTCTAATTTTTGAGGATACGAGAGGCCGATGTAACATAAGGATTGGGAAAGGACAAATGAAATTTCATTTTGATAAAGACTGGTGTCTGGAGGGGTCAGTTGAGGATAAAATTTGGGGTTATTGGGCATCGATAATAGATGATTTACCGACAAAGCTTGAGGGGTTGGGAAAGAAGCTGCAACATTGGAGTCGAACAAAGAAGGAATAACGAGAGGCCTGTAAAAGAATATTAGAAGATAGAACGAAAGAGTTGTACGCGCAAGATCCGGATGATAATATTCTTGCTGAAATGATGAAAATTCAACTTGGGTTGAACCTAGAGGCCGATAAAGAGGAAATTTTCTGGGAATAAATGTTACGAATCAATTGGCTTCTTAATGGTGACCGAGACACTACCTTTTTCCATAAGATTGCTACAAGGAGAAAGTAACGTAATGCTATTAAGAGCCTCGAAAAAGATGAAGGATGTTGGATCTCAGAAGAGGACGAGATCATGCGACTGGCTACTTGCTATTTCCACGACTTGTTCACGGCTTCAGAAGTAGGGGATGCATCGCAAATATTCGATAATGTTAAAAGGATAATTTCTTATGAGATGAATGTTCACATGATGCGACCTTTCAAGGAGGAGGAAATTTGAGTTGCTGTCAAGGATATGGCTCATCATAAAGCTCCAGGAGTTGATGGTTTCTCAGCTTTGTTTTATAAAAAATATTGGCATATTTTGGAGACGGATGTTACGTCGTATTGCCTTGTTGTGCTCAAAGGTGAAATAGCAATAGAGGATATAAATAAGACACACATCATTTTGATTCCAAAGGTTAGTATGCCAGGGACTATTATGCAATGTAGACCTATTAGTTTATACAATGTTTTATATAAAATTATTGCCAAGGTGATAGTGAACAGAATTAGTGGTTTTATTGATTGTTGTATCCATGAGGCTCAAGGGGCATTCATACCAAGAAGGCAGATTTCTGACAGTGTTTTAGTTGCGTATGAGATTCTGCATTTGTTGAAAGTTAGAAGATGGGGCAAGAAAAGGAATTTTGCTCTCAAACTTGATATGAGCAAAGTGTACAACAGGGTGGAATGAGATTTTTTTGTTGGGATGATGATTCAGTTGGGTTTCCATGTTGATTGGGTGACATTAATCATGCAGTGTGTAGCACCGATTTCTTACACGATTGGAATCAATGGGGGAAGTAGTGCAAGTTTCGTTTCGACTAGAGGTTTACGACAGGGTGATCCACTAAGTCCATACTTTTTCTTGCTATGTACGTAAGGTTTTTCTACTTTATTGGTTGAGGCTAGGGAATCAGATTTAATAGGGGGAGTTCAGATTGGTAGGGGAGGCCTGGCAATCAACCATTTATTTTTTGTTAATGATTGTATCCTTTTTGGTACTGCATCGAAGGTAGGAGCTGAAGGTGTCTGCCAGGTTATTCCAAGTACGAGAAAGCTTCTGGGCAAAAGGTGAACTTTGATAAGTAGCTTATATCTTTTGGTGCAATTGTAGGTGATGATGAGAAAGACTAGGTGGGAAACATACTTTGGGTTCATGTGTCGATGAACCCAGAAAAATATCTAGGTTTGCCTATTATGGTTGGCAGGAATAAAAACCGGGCTTTTATGCATTATGTGGACAGATTTCGGAAGAGAATGGAGAGTTGGAACATGCATTTCTTATTAATGGGAGGAAATGATTTTTTATCAAGGCCATCTTGCAAGCAATTCCCGTTTATACTGTGCAGTGTAATCTATTTCCAAACAAATTGTGTCATAAATTAGAGAGTGTCCTCAATAATTTTTGGTGGAGGAATAATAAATCGCTTAAAGGCATTCATTAGAGTACTTGGCAACGTTTATGCTTGTCGAAATGGGGGTTTAGGTTTCCATGATTTAGCGTCGTTTTATGAGTCATTGTTAGCAAAACAGTGCTGGCGCATATTGACACAACCAGAATGTTTGCTAGCTAAGGTTTTATGTAACACCCCTAACCCATTTCCGTCGCCAAATTAGGGTTACGGTGCATTACCGTATAATCGAAAACATTTAAACATCAAATTATTAAAAAAATTAAATATATCATAAACCATTCATTCACATGCATAGTTTCCCTAAATCGAGCCCTTGAGGCCCTAAAAATAGCTTTAAAACAATTAGGGACTAATCTGAAACAAATAGGAAAGTTTAGGAAAAAGATGGAAAAATTTCAAAACAGGGGTCACACAGTCGTGTGGCCAAGTCGTGTGACATGGCCCTAGGCCGTGTAACTTTCGAAATAGGGACACACGGCCGTGTCCCAGCCCATGTCCTCACCCGTGTAACTCATTGACTTGTACCCTTTGAAATCCTCAGGTGACACACAGCCGTGTCGCTAGGCCGTGTGCCTCACACGACTGAGTCACACGCTCATGTCTCAGGTCGTGTGAACCCAAAATTTACCTAAAATCGAGCCATTTCAAACCATTTCATGTGTCACCTTTCAAACCATTTAAGCACACATTCAAAAGATTCAAACACCATCTAAAACTTGCATAAACATACCATTTCAAGCATCCTAGATCACCTAACCAATATGCCATTCAAAGGCACCACAATTAGCATACAAACAACACTTACCTAAACATGTTCACATGCCTCCTTTCATGCATACAAATCTAGTCCATTTAAGTATTAAAACATGCCACATTTAACCATTTCCAAGCCATTGAAAACATACCTTAAGAGCCATATTTACAAGCCTTAACAAGTACCCAAAATTACAACATTTGGTAAACATAAAAGTGCACCAAAAAAACATATCAAAGCACCATTACACAACATCCTATACATGCCATTACAAAAATTGGCCAAAATGCTCAAAAACTACCGAATTAACTACTGGATAGTGTGATAGGTCTCCGACAAGCTTCCAACCAAATCGAGCTTTCGATAATCTATAAAACAAATGAAAAAAACTACTTAAGCAATGAATGCTTAGTAAGCTCGTATAAACCAATACATAAATTTCCATTTCATTTGCATAATATAAATCATAAGTGTAAAATCAACCAAGACCATAAGTTTGGCATAAGCCTATACAACATCATCAAAATCACAAGTTAGTATCTTGTAGATGGTTCAAATGAATTCATCCATAAAGAAGTAGATTTGCATATATATAATCTCATCATCTAGTTCATAACTCATTTTCATAAGTTCATGATTCATTCCATTGAACATTTACCAATTCATTCCTTTTCATACCCGTTGAACCATCTAGAATTACATCGGATATACGGGAAAGCTCACACAAAGTGTGCCTTTACATAAAACTGTAACATTTCCTTTACATCATTACTCACATGAGCTGTGGGTCAGAATGTAAGCTACACGATGCTGCTCACACGAGCTGTGGAGAATCCACAACAAATGCAGGACCTCAGTCATCAATAGGACATTCAAGACCAGCACCCGAAACATGAAATCCCTAATGACATGTCATTTGTATCCTAAGAATTGTAAAGGTTCAACTGGGACTCAATATCTGTCAATTCATCATAGCATTTATACACTTATATTTTGACTCAATTACATTAAAAATAACATAGTAAACATTCGATTTAAATAACGTTAACACGATTACAGTTCATACGAACTTACCTCAACAATTAGGGGCGTAGTGATATAATCGAACTAGTCCGAAGCTTTAGCTTTTCCCTGATCAAGTTCCGAACGCAGTTTATCTTGATCTAAATAGGTAATTTCAATGAATTAACCACTTCTAGTATTCAATTTAATCCACATTTCATATTTATACAAAATTACCAATTTTCCCCTAACATTTTAACTTTTCACAATTTAGTCATCAAGCTTATAACTTAAAATCTAACCATTTTAATCTAAATCCATACTAACCATAGATGCAAGGGACTTTGAAACAACTGATATTTACCATCTTTTCATAATAAAACCCTATAATTTATACCTTTAACAAATTAGTCCCTATATCCAAAATTCATCAAAAATCACTGAACAAAACTTGGTTATTTTTCAACAAAGATTCACAGTCTATCATTTAACATCAAAACTCATTCAAAAAAATTCATGGCAAGTCAATCAACCTTTAATAGTTTTACAAATTAACCCCCGAGCTAGTTAAATTAAGCTAAAATGGACTCAAATACATAAAAATCAATAAAAACGGGGCTTGGAAACCTACCACGCATGAAGAAACTCCATGACTAAAATATTTCCCTCTTATAGCAATGGATATTCGGTTTTAGGGTTAACAAAATAATGAAAATGATGTTTTTAATTCATCTTATTTGAACAACCTTTACTTGTTTTAATTAATTACAAATTTAACCCTTTTTATTTCATTAAAATTACCACAAAACCTTTCCATAAACATCCACTATCAACATATATGGTATAATTACCATTCAAGTCCAGTAACTTTCATTTCCAAAGTCATATAAACCCTTTAGCTAATAGAACTCAACTTTTCACCTTTTACGATTTAGTCATTTTTACTTAATGAACCATGCAAACATCAAAATTTCTTAATGAAATTTTAATACGACCTTAATATAATCCCGTAAACATTAAAATAATAATAAAATAATAACTCACTCATCAAAATTGTGGTCCCAAAACCACTATTTTCGACATCATTGAAAATAGGCTGTTACAACTCTCTGCCTTAAAAGAATTTTCGTCCCTGGAAAGCTTACCAGAAAATATGTTCGAGTATTGCACTTTCGTAGCTTCTTCCGATTCCTAGGTAGCTTTTTCAATTCCGTGACGCTGCCAGAGAACTGTAACTAAAGCTATGCTTTTATTTCTGAACTCTTTAACTTCCCGAGCTAAATTTCTGATCGGTTTTTCACTGTACGTCATATCCGGCTAAATTTCAACATTTATAGGTGAAATTGCGTGTGAAGGGTTTGATCGGTACCGTCGTAACATCGACACGTGAAACACATTATGAATTTTCTCCAACTCTGACGGTAAAGCCAACCGATAAGTTACTGGTCCAATCCTCTCAATGATCTCATACGGCCTGATGAATCGAGGACTAAGCTTTCCTTTTCGGCCAAACCAGAGAATTTTTCTCCAAGGTGATACTTTTAGAAATACTTTGTCGCTGGCTTGGAATTTTATATCTTTCCTTTTCAAATCCGCGTAAGATTTCTGACGATCAAAAGTAGCTTTCAAATTGTCACTATCACTTTGACCTTTACTTCGATTTCTCTAATCAAATCAACACCGAATAAATTTTTCTCACTCAGCTCAGTCCAGTATAACGGAGTTTGACATTTCCGACCATACAAAGCTTCGTACGGTGCCATTTTAATACTCGCCTGATAACTATTATTGTATGCAAATTCAACCAACAAAAGAAATTTCTCCCAATTACCTTCGAAGTCTAAAACACAACATCGAAGCATATCCTCGAGTACCTGAATTACTTGCTCAAATTGACCATCAGTCTGTGGATGAAACACTGTACTGAAATGCATTCGTGTACTCAGAGCTTCGTGTAACTTACTCTAGAATCTAGAACTAAACCGTGGATCTATTATCAGAGATAATAGATACCGGCACACCGTGCAATTTTGCAATCTTAGAAATGTACAATTCTATCAATTTCTTAAGTGAATAATCCATACGTACTAGAATGAAATGTGCGGATTTCGTCAAACGATCCACAATAACCCATACAACATCTTTCTTTCTCGGAGATGGAGGCAATCCTGATATAAAGTCCATCGTAACACGCTACCATTTCCACTCTAGAATCATCACAGTTCGTAACAAACTAGAAGCTACCTGATGCTCGGCTTTAACTTGTTGACAAATCAAACATTTTAATACAAAATCTGAAATCTCTTATTTCATACCTGGCCACCAATACATCTGTTTTAAATCATCGTGCATTTTATTTCCACCAGGATGTATCGATAAGCTACTACTGTGAGCTTCTTGTAAAATCTTATGAATAACATCAGAATTCCTCGGAACACAAATTATGTTTCTAAAATACAAACTACCATCTGAATTAACATGAAAGTCTGAATCAGGTGTCGACTCAATTTGTTTCCGTTTTACGATCAATTCAGCGTCACTTTTCTGAGCCTCACAAATCTATTGTAAAAACGTCAGTCTAGCTTTTAACTCAGCTAGTATAGAACCACCATCAATCAACATCAACCGTGTATTAAAAACTCGTAAAGAAAACAAAGATTTCCTACTTAAAGCATCAACAATAATATTAGTTTTTCCCGGATGATAGTCGATAATCAAATCGTAATCTTTTAGTAGTTTAAGCCATCTACGTTGTCTCAAGTTCAGATCTTTCTGTGACATCAAATACTTTAAGCTTTTATGATCCGTAAAGATATGACATTTTTCTCCGTACAAATGGTGTCACCAAATCTTTAAAGCAAATACAATAGCTGCAAGCTCCAAATCATGAGTCGGGTAATTTCTCTCGTGTGATTTCAACTGTCAAGATGCATACACTACCACTTTGCCTTCTTGCATCAACACACAACCCAAACCATTTAACGAATTATCACTATAAATTATGAATTCCTTACCAGACTTTGGCTGAACCAACACAGGGGCTTCAGTCAACAACGTTTTCAATTGATCAAAGCTTTGCTGACATTTTTAGACCATTCAAAGTTGACGTCTTTCTGAAGCAGTTTCGTCAAAGACGTAGCAATCATCGAAAATCCTTTAACAAATCTCTGATAATATCCAGTTAAACCCAAAAAACTTTTGATTTCTGAAACATTTCTCGGAGGCTTCCAATCCACTATAGTTAATATTTTATTCGGATCAACCCTAATACCTTCTGCCGATACCACATTTCCCAAAAATCCAACTTCTGAAGCCAGAACTCTCATTTGCTAAACTTAGCAAACAACTATTTTTCACGCAAAATCTGTAAAACAAATCTCAAATGCTTGGCATGATCTATTTCATTTCGAGAATAAATCAGAATATCATCAATGAATACTACCACAAATCTGTCTAAATACGGTCTGAATATTCTTTTCATCAAATCCATAAACACAACAGGTGCATTGGTCAAAATAAAAGGTATAACTAGAAATTCATAGTGTCTATACCTAATAATATCCGGGTCTTTAACACGTAACTGATAATATCCAGAACGAAGGTCGATCTTTGAAAGTACTATCGCACCTTTCAGTTGATTAAATAAATCATCAATGCGTGGCAAATGATATCTGTTCTTGATCGTGACTTTGTTAAGTTGTCGATATTCGATACACAACCGCATAGACCCGTCCTTTTTCTTAACAAATAATACCGGAGCACCCCAAGGAGAAAAATTTGGGCGAACAAAGCCCCTATTCGTCAACTCTTGCAGTTGTGATTTTAATTCTTTCAACTCTTTAGATGTCATTCTATACGGAGCTATCGATATCGGAGATGTTCCCGGTACTAACTCAATAGAAAACTCCACCTCTCTGACCGGTGGTAACCCTGGTAACTCTTCTGGAAACACATCTGTGAACTCTTAAACAGTCGAAACTGATTCTAATTTCAACTCTGAAACCCTGGAATCAAATATGTAAGCTAGATACGCTTCACAGCCTTTTCTAACATATTTCTGTGCCATCATAGTTGAAATAACATTAGATGTAGCATCCAATCTATCTGATTCAATTCGGATCTTTCCACTGTTATGACATTTCAACATAATATGCTTTCGTTTACAGTTCACAACAACATCATGCAAAGTTAACCAGTCCATACCCAGAATCACGTCAAACTCATCAAATGGTAATAACATCAAATCAGTCGGAAGTTGCAATCCTGAATCATCAAAGGACAATTTTTATAGACTGTATCAATTAACACATACTGACCTAAAGGATTCATTACTTTCACCACAAATTCAATAGACTCAAAAGCTATTTTCTTATTTGACACTAAAGTTGTGCATACAGATGAGTGCTTTGACCCCAGGTCAATCAAAGCATTAACGTTTGTATCAAAGGTAGAAAATGTACTAGTCATCACATCAGGTGCTGAAGCTTCCTCTCAAACACGAATCGCATAAGCCCTAGCTGGTGCCCGTGCCTCAGATCTAACAACAGAATCTTTCGTTCCACTTCGACTGTTACCCGCATTTCCAGTATTTTGGGGTGGTCTCCCTCTTGCAATTGTATTACTCGAACGAGTATTCTGAGCTTTCTCTTTATCAGACCTTTCAGGGAAATCTCTAAGGAAATGATCATATGAACCACATTTAAAACATGACCTATCTTTCAATCTGCATTCTCCAAAGCGTCGTCTATTGCATTGTTGACATTCGGGTTTGTTGTTTTTGACACTACCAACACTCGCCACAGATTTAGCCTGAGGTCTCAAACTCGAATACTACTTCTCTTTATCTCTCCTCCAGAAACCTACTGAAGCTGATGAACGACTGTGAAATTCTTTTGATTTCTTCGATAGAGATAGAATGATTTTCCCATAGGTCATTTACCCGTATCACAAGCCTCAGAATATGCTTTTCTTTTTTATTTGCTGAGTTCCTCGGCCTTGTGTGCTCGATCAACTAGAATTACGAATTCTGTCAACTCTAAAAACTGACTAACAACTTGATATCTTCATTTAAATCATTTTCAAACCGTGTACACATGACAACCTTTGATGGTATGCATTCCCGAGCATATTTGCTGAGTCGTACAAATTCCCTCTTGTACTCAGCTATTGTCATGCGACCCTGTTTCAATTCGAGAAACCTTTTCGCTTTTTGTCGAGGAACTATTGGCTAACATATTTATTTCTGAACTCTGTTTGGAAGAAATCCCAGTTCACACGGTCTTTTTGTACTACCGTAATCAAGGTGTTCCACCATTGATATGTCGAGTTTTTCAGTAACGATACAACACACTTTAAACATTCTATAGGTGTATAGGATAATTCATTGAAAACTCTCACTGTGTTTTCTAACCAGAACTCAGGCTTTTCTCCATCGTCTTCGCCTGTACCATGAAACTTTTAAGCCCCATATTTTCAAAATTTATCAAGTGGATGCTTGCTTGCACGTATTTGTTCCAAACCTTAAGGAACAACAGTGACATGTTGGGGTACGGGAGGGGGTGGAGATCGATGAGCCAACGGGTTCGTTCTTACGAACTCCATAAACCATTCAGACATCAGTTGGAAGAAGGCTTCTTTATCCTTACCTCCCCGGCTCTCAGCTACAGGCCCACTATTATTAGGAGCTGCTTCGTGAACGGAGGCTTGCGCGTTACTTTCAACCTTATCGGAATCGGCTCAGTTGGATGACATCTTATCTATAAACCATTCAATAATTTAAATATATCATAAACCATTCATTCAAATGCATAATGTTCCTAAATCAAGCCCTCGAGGCCCTAAAATAGCTTTAGAACAATTCGAGACTAATCTGAAACAAATTGGAAAGTTTAGGAAAAAGATACAAAAATTTCAAAACAGGGGTCATTCGAAATAGGGACATACGACCATGTCCCAGCCCGTGTCCTCACCTGTGTAACTCACTGACTTGTACCTTTTGAAATCCTCAGGTGACACAAGGCCGTGTCGTCAGGCACATGGCTAAGTCACACGCTTGTGTCTCAGCCCGTGTGAACCCAAAATTTACCTAAAATCAAGCCATTTCAAACCATTTCATGCATAACCTTTCAAACCATTTAAGAACACATTCAAAAGATTCAAACACTATCTAAAGCTTGCATAAACATACCATTTCAAGCATCCTAGATCACCTAACCAATATCAAAGGCACCGCAATTAGCATCCAAACAATACTTACCTAAACATGTTCACATGGCTCCTTTCATGCATACAAACCTAGTCCATTTAAGTACTAAAACATACCACATTTAACCATTTCCAAGCCATTCAAAACATACCATAAGAGCCATATTTACCAGACTTAACAAGTACCTAAAATGACAACATTTGGTAAACATAAAAGCGCACCAACCAAACATATCAAAGCACCATTACACAACATCCTATACATGCCATTATAAACCTTGGCCAAAATGCTCAGAAACTACCGAATTAACTGCTGGATAGTGTGATAGGTTTCCAACGAGCTTCCAACCAAATCGAGCTTCCGATAATCTATAAAACAAAGGAAAACAACTACATAAGCAATGAATGCTTAGTAAGCTCGTATAAACCAAAACATAACTTTCCATTTCATTTGCATAATATAAATCATAAGTATAAATTGGCATAAGCTTATACAACATCATCAAAATCACAAGTTAGTACTCTTGTACATGGTTCAAATGAATTCATCCATAAACAAGTACATTTGTATATATAATCTCATCATTTAGTTAATAACTCCTTTTCATAAGTTCATGATTCATTCCATTGAACACTTACCAATTCGTTCCTTTTCATACCCGTTGAACCATATAGAATTACAGCGAATACACGGGAAAGCTCACACAAAGTGTGCCTTTACATAAAACCGCAACATTTTCTTTACATCATTGCTCACATGAGCTATGAAATGGGCTTGCTCACATGAGCTGTAAAATGGGCCTGCTCACATGAGCTATGGGTCAAAATGTAATCTATACGATGCTGTTCACACGAGCTGTGGAGAAGCCACAACAAATGCAGGACCTCAGCCATCGGTAGGACATGCAAGACCAGCACCCGAAACACGAAATCCCTAATGACTTGCCATTTGTATCCTAAGAATTTCTAAGGTTCAACTGGGACTCAATATCCGTCAATTCATCATAGCATTTATACAGTTATATTTTGATTCAATTACATTAAAAACTAACATAGTAAACATTCAATTTAAATAATGTTAACACGATTATTGTTCATACGACCTTACCTCGACAATTAGGGTCGTAGTGAGACAATCGAACTACTCCGAAGCTTTAGCTTTTCCTCGATCTAAGTTCGAACGCAATTTATCTTGGCATAAATAGGTAATTTAAATCAATTAAACACTTCTAGTATTCAATTTAATCCACATTTCATATTTATACAAAATTACCAATTTACCCTTAACATTTTAACTTTTCACAATTTAGTCATTAAGCTTATAACTTAAAATCTAACCATTTTAATATAAATCCATACTAGCTATAGATGCAAGGGACTTTGAAACAACTCATATTTACCATCTCTTCATGATAAAACCCTATAATTTATACCTTCAACAAATTAGTCCCTATATCCAAAATTCATCAAAAATCACTTAACAAAACTTGTTTATTTTTCAACAAAGATCCATAGTCTATCATTTAACATCAAAACTCATTCCAAAGCATTCATGGTAAGTCCCTCAACCATTAACAGTTTTACGAATTAACCCCCGGGCTAGCTAGATTAAGCTAAAACGGACTCAAAAACATAAAAATCAATAAAAATGAGGCTTGAAAATCTACCATGCATGAAGGAACTCCATGATCGAAAGCTTCCCCTCTTATAACAATGGATATTAAGTTTTAGGGTTAAACAAAATAATGAAGATGGTGTTTTTAATTCATCTTATTTTAACAACCTTTACTTGTTTTAATTAATTACAAATTTAACATTTTTCTTTCATTAAAATTATGACAATACCTTTCCATAAACATCCTGTAACACCCCTAACCCGTATCCGTTGCCGGAATAGGTTACAGAGCATTACCAGACTTATTTCTTAAACAATCATACATTTCATATTCATTTCTCAATTCCAAAAAAGGTCATTCAAGTTCAGTCATATAGTCCCTAACACAAGCCCTCGGGGCTTAAAACAAGGATTAGAAGTGGTTCAAGACTAAATCAAATACTTAATAAATTTTTAGAAAAACATAGAAAATTTTTAAAGTGCAGGGGACACACGCTCGTGTGGCCAGGCCGTTTGTCTCACACGGCCAGGAGACACGCCCGTGTAACAGGCTGTGTGGACATTTGAAATGGGATCACATGGCCGTGTCCTAGCCCATGTCTGACCCCGTGTAGCTCACTGACTTGGGTCACACAGCCAACCACACGCCCGTGTGACTAGCCCGTGTACCCTTCGAAATGGCCTCACACGCCCGTCTGCCAGGCCGTGTGCTAGGCCGTGTGAAAACTGGAGGGTATACTAACTTGTGCCACCGGCCAAGCCATACGCCCGTGTGCTAGGCCGTGTGAAGCTACTGACATGATTTCTAAATAAATATCAGGGGACACACGGCCATGTCAATTGACCGTGTGTCATACACAGTAGAGACACACATCTGTGTCTCTGCCTGTTTGGACAAAAATAGGCCATTTTCCAAGCCTTATTTCTCACCCAAAGTGGCACCAACCTACACATACCAAATAGCATATGACCATATCATCAATAGGCATTCAAACCAATCTCAACCAATTCCAAATCATGTAATACCAATACCAACAACCATAATGCTCATAAACATCACCATTTGCCATTTAAAAACCTACCAATATTACTTTCAAGAATTCACCTAAATGGTCAATTTCATATATGCATTATTTTGCCTAATACTTAGCATGCTAATACATTCTTAATTTCAACCATTTGCTACCTTAAATACCAATTCACAACAAGGCATTCACATAGTAATTACGAACCACATATCAAAGGGCCATTTACACATATTTACATATCAAAGCATATTCCATTGTCAAGCCACATCAATGGCTAAAACATAATGATCGCTGTGATTTGTCAAAGTTTTAAAATTTATAAAGAGAATGATCGAACCTGGAAACTAACTATGACAATGATTTGAGGCAAGCGCACCTATCGAACAGTAGTATAGTTAAGGCAAGACCGGATTGTCGAACCCAAAGGAACTAAAAGTACTAATACTAACTCTCTTTTTATTATCTAGCCTAAAATAAAAGGAATTGTCGTTTAATCTAAATTAACTAACTACTAAGCTAGAGACTCTAAGACAAAGAAGAATGAATTTGGGGAAATACTTGTGGAAAAAACCAATTGATTAAGACAATACCCGAGGAAGAATCCACTTAGACTTCACTTGTTATCTAACACTGAACCAGACGATTTATTCACTTGACTTGATCCGTAGGATTCCCTAATGTATATTAATCCCTCTCTCGAGGCGACTAACGTCTAACCCTAGGTTGATTAATTGAAATCTCTTTCTAATTAAAACCCCTAGAATTGCATTAACTCGATCTATGGACTCCCATATTAGGTTTCACCCTAATCTGGCAAAATCTCGTCACCCTATGTCTAGGCGTGCGATCAACTCCGCTTAATTATGCTAGATCTACTCTTAGGCAGGGACTTTTGCTCCTCCACCTAAGCACATCAAACTTGAATTAATATCCCGGAAATATCAAAACAAGAATTAAGAACACATAATTAAGAACAAATCAAGTATTTATCATATAGTTCAGAAAACAATAACAAGATTCATCTTAGGTTTCATCCTCCTCAGGTATCTGAGGAGTTTAGTTCATACTAATAAAAGAAAACATCTCAGAAGAAAAGATAAAACAAAACATAAGAAAAACCCTAAAACCCCCTGAAGGAATTGAAGAGAAGATCCTCCGTCTTGAGTATGACTCCGGCTTCTTGAGATGAATCAACTGGCTTTCTTCGAGTAAATTCCCACAAATTTGCCCTCTTTGGCCTAGCTGGACGCCCCCTGACAAAAGCCTTGGGCTCCTGTCGAACTCCCCGCTTAAGTTGCCCCCTAGGGTGTTTATATAGGCTTTGGAATGTGTTTCTTTGCCTCCAAATATCCTATTCCGAGTGAAATTCCTCTTTGTCACGGCAGGGACACGTCCATGGCACACGCCCATATGAATAGTGGCCAGGCCGTGTTCGAGTCTATTAAGGAGGCACGGCCGTGTGGTCTTGGCCCAGGCCGTGTCGATTTCATGATTTGGCCTATTTGGTCAGTTTTAAGCCCGTTTCTCGTTCTTTTCATTCTCCGGTACTTTCCTGAGTATAAAACATGAAAATGAAGGATTAAGAGCACCAAATTACATAATTCAAGGCTTAAATCATCCAAAAGCATGCTAAATGTGGGCTTAAAATATGTTACTATTACGGTTTACCAAATACCCCCACACTTAAGCTTTTGCTTGTCCTCAAGCAAAATTCTCAACTTACAATTAAAACAAACTTCCTCGATAATATTCATCGATAGTGTTTCATCATAATTCATAGATAATTCATACATGGATAATTCAACTCAAAGAGTTCTAAAGATTCAAACAATCTAAGTCATATTTTTTTTGTAACATCAAAACATATGTGTTTCCCTTCATCTGAATAATTACCTCTAATTCAAAATCGACAAGGATTAACATCCTCACTAAAGATTCACTCAAATCACTCGAGGTGTTTAAGGTTTAGGAAAAAGCACTCATAAGTCAAACATGAAAAGTTAATCCCATAGGCTTGCATGAAAATCAAATCTCCACCACTATAATATGAGATGATACACAAATCATAAGGTCTTTAACAGGGTTGTAACGGGGCTTGGGTTAAAGGTGTGGATAAAGGCTAAATTAGAGGGTTAGAATCAAGATTAACTTGACAAATTACCTAACTAGAAAATGAGCTAATAATTACATCAACTAAAAACTTGTAATACTAATAATACGAGCTTTTTCTTCAAGATGTGGAAATTAAATATGTAAGCTCACTTAATTATAAGACTAATAAAACTAATAATGAATATACTTCGTCGTTTTTTTAATTACAAATCAAAAATACATATTAAATGATGAATTTAATATCGAAATAAATAGGCAATCGATCAAATCAAATCTCGATATAAGGGTAGTCAAAAGGAACGGTGATAACAAAAACAAAGGGTTTCGGGTTAATATTAGTGGGTGAGTCAATAAAAAGGGTTGTTAGGATCAAAGGGGTTCACTAGGGGTTAATTATGAAGGTAGGCTTTTTAGTGGAGTGAGTGAGTTAAAACCTAGGTGCCTTCATCATCTTTGTATATCAAATCAAAGGTGTGGTCTCGACATGTATAATCGATGCAAGTTCTAGAATAACAAATCAATGTTGACACACTCATAATCAATAAAGTGAGCATGAAAAAGAATATATGCTCTAAAGGCTCAAAATCTCACAAGAGAAAATTATGGGTTTTTGATGTCAACCTCGTAAATTTCAAACTTCAAAGTAATATTCAAATTCAGGTCGAAAACATAAAAAAAAATTAATTTCTGAAAAATAGACTTATCATGCTTGACTCTCTAGTATCTTAAAGTTTAATCATCAATGCACAATTAACTATGACTTAATCCAAAACATATCAATGAAAATCATAAATCAAAGGAAATTTCATTCTAACAGTAATATGATAAACTTACTTTAAGAAACAAGGCATAATTCAGGATTTGAGAATAATACAAAAAGTTTGGCACTTTTAAGATTCACCCCCCACACTTAAGATGTACATTGCCCTCAATGTACAAAGATAGATAGAAATTCATAAAAGATAGGGAGAGATGAAACTTCCTAAATTTGGATGGATTCCTTGAGTTGGAGGTGTGGAAACTTGATTCGGAGGTGAAAGATATGTTGGAGGAGGCGTCTCTGGTGGTGATATGGGGGCTGCCCACTATTACTGCGCTAGATGAAGAAATTGGGTAGCCCGTGAAGAAATAGCCAAGAAATACTAAGAAAAATTCAAAATAAACTAATTATTTATTTAAAGACAAGAAATATAAAGAGAAAGATTGTAAAAAGAAAAGACTTATGGACTAAGGAGTCCTTATTATTGGATGGTTCGCGAGGTGGGTGTGATTTCTAAGGCCGCGGTGATGTTGGCAGAGGTTGTGGTGGGGTGATTCCCAAGCAGCCTGAAGAACCTAAAAACAAGAAACTAAAATAAGATACACTAAATTTAGTGGAAGAGAAATTAAGATAAGGAAAATAAAGGAGAAGAGTAAAGAAGAGGAAAAATTAAATGGCCTCAAAGACCCTTGGCTTGTCGAATAATTGAAGTGGCCGGCATGAACTTATGTAGATCGGTCTCCCACAGGGAGACTGTGCTTGGATCCTTCCGCTTCTTCGACATAGATGTGGTGGAGGTCAAGGGTTTGGGAAATGACTAGAGAAGAAAAGTAGGGAGAGGTCTGAGAAAGAAAGGGAAAAGAAAATGGGATGGAAGAGATGGGAGGGGTGGGTGTTTTAAATAGAAATTTCAAGTCTGGTACGTGTACCATGGGCTAATTAATTGAAATCTCTTTCTAATTAAAGCCCTTAGAATTGCATTAACTCGATCTATGGACTCCCATATTAGGTTTCTCCCTAATCTGGCAAAATCTCGTCACCCTATGTCTAGGCGTGCGATCAACTCCGCTTAATTATGCTAGATCTACTCTTAGGCAGGGACTTTTGCTTCTCCACCTAAGCACATCAAACTTGAATTAATATCCCGGAAATATCAAAACAAGAATTAAGAACACATAATTAAGAACAAATCAAGTATTTATCATATAGTTCAGAAAACAATAACAAGATTCATCTTAGGTTTCATCCTCCTCAGGTATCTGAGCAGTTTAGTTCATACTAATAAAAGAAAACATCTCAGAAGAAAAGATAAAACAAAACATAAGAAAAACCCTAAAACCCCCTGAAGGAATTGAAGAGAAGATCCTCCGTCTTGAGTATGACTCCGGCTTCTTGAGATGAATCAACTGGCTTTCTTCGAGTAAATTCCCACAAATCTGCCCTCTTTGGCCTAGCTGGATGCCCCCTGACAAAAGCCTTGGGCTCCCGTCGAACTCCCCGCTTAAGTTGCCCCCTAGGGTGTTTATATATGCTTTGGAATGTGTTTCTTTGCCTCCAAGTATCCTATTACGAGTGAAATTCATCTTTGTCATGGCAGGGACACGCCCATGGCACACGCTCGTGTGAATCCTGGCCAGGCCGTGTTAGAGTCTATTAAGGAGGCACGGTCGTGTTGTCTTGGCCCAGGCCGTGTCGATTTCATGATTTGGTCTATTTGGTCCGTTTTAAGCCCGTTTCTCGTTCTTTTCATTCTCCGGTGCTTTCTTGAGTATAAAATATGAAAACAAAGGATTAAGAGCACCAAATTACATAATTCAAGGCTTAAATCATCCAAAAGCATGCTAAATGTGGGCTTAAAATATGTTACTATTACGGTTTATCACATAACAAAACATATAGACTTCCATTAACCAATTAACCTATACATGCCATATAATCAAAATACATAAAATCCAAAAGTACCAAAACAATGGTTGGATAGTGTGATGAGATCTCTGAAAACTCTAACCCGAGCAAGCTTCGAAATCACTATAAAACATAGAAAAGTAAACAGAGTAAGCTATTAAGCTTAGTAAGCTCGTATGACTAATAAGTACAACTTACCATTCATTCACAATTTAAATAAGCATAAGTAAACATAGGTAAGTTATAATCAAATCCAAAGGTTAACACATAATCATAACCATGTTAGTCATGTATGAGTACATCAACTATGAATTACTTGTCATACTTCTCACAAATACCTAAACTGATTCGTATCATATCTTATATCCCCGTACCATCATCTTTACCCGTTGAACCATTTGGAATACTATCGAATACTCGGGAATCTTGCACACTAAGTGCCAAAACATGGTTGAAACCATCTCAATCTCATATCTCATATAATTGCTCACTCTCGAGCTATCACTGGGTCTGCTCACACAAGCTGACGGTCAAGACGTAGCTACACGGTGCTGCTCACACAAGCTGACGAGTAACCGTAACACATGTCAAAAAACTCAGCCATGATAGAACGTACAGGACCAACACCCAAAACACGATAACCCCTAATGACATGTCATTTGTATCCTATCTATTCCTAAGGTTCAAACGGGATTCATACATTGCCGATAACTCATCGAGAATTTCTGTGGTGTCGTATCATCACAATTATATCAAATAAGCATTCAAACACATATAATTTAATGCTTATTAAACATACAAACTTACCTCGATCACAAAAACGATGAAATAAGATCAACTAGTCCGATACTTTATCTTTCCCTCGATCTAGATCCGTACGAGGCTTAACTTGATCTAAATAATCAACTTCAATCCACTTAGTTTTCATTCTATTCAATTCAGCCAAAAATACATATTTTTGAAAATTTATACTTTTACCCCTAATATTTTAACTTCTTTACAATTTAGTCCCTAGCTCATAAAAATGCAAATTCATGCAATTTAATCCACACCCATGCTAACCGAATATTAAACATACTTATAGCAGCCTATATATCTCACCTATTCACACTTTTACCACACAGTTTATCACATTTCTCAATTTAATCCCTAATTTGCAATTTCATTCAAAATCACTTAACAAATGTTGTTTATCTAACAACAACCATTCATTTTCTACCATTAAACTTCAAAACACATAAACATTCAACAATTATGAAACCCTAATACTTTAACAATTTCACAAATTAGTCCCCGGGCTAGCTAGATTAAGCTACAACAACTCCAAAAACATAGAAATCATTAAAAACTGAGCAAGAATACACTTCAATGCATAGATGGATTATGGCTGAACCTTGAAAGGTCTTTAATGGCTTCCCTAGGTGCTAATTTTGGTTTATGAAGAAGAAATAAAGATGATATCTTTCTTTTACGTTTTCTTTATTTTAAATTATTTTATTAAATTACATTTTTAACCTTATCATTAAACCATTAAAATCACTTAATTAATGTCCATATTTGTCCACTCATATTAAAAATGGTATAATTACCACATAAGGACTCTTACTCATTGATTCTATAGCTATTTAATACCTTTAGCCTATAGAACTCAAGTTTCGCACCTTTTGCGATTTAATCCTTTTTATCAAATTGAGTTTGCAAACGATAAAATTTCTTAACGAAATTTTCATATGACTCTATTAACATGCTGTAGACATTAAATAATAATAAAATAAATATTTTGACTTCGAATTTGTGGTCCCAAAACCACTGTTTCGATTTCACTAAAAACGGGTTGTTACACATCCACTATCAACATATATGGTATAATTACAATTCAAGTCCATTAACTTTCATTTCCAAAGTTATTTAACCCCTTTAGCTAATAGAACTAAACTTTTTCACCTTTTACGATTCAGTCCTTTTTACTTAATTAACCATGCAAACATCAAAATTTCTTAATGAAATTTTACTACGACCTTAATATAATCCCGTAAAAATTAAAATTAAAATAAAATAATAACTCACTTATTAGAATTTTAGTCCTGAAACCACTGTTTCTGACATCACTGAAAATAGGCTGTTACATTTTACAAGCACGATATTACCCGCATGCAGAGTTTCAATAAGCTAGACTGGTTTCTTGCCCTTTACTTGCTTGGAGAAGCACTGTAAGCACAAGTGGTTTACTTGATATGGGGTTAGGTTGGCGCATTGGTACTGGTGACTCGGTGAACATTTGGAACGACCTTTGGTCCCTGGACCTTGTGATGGAAGAATTCACTATGAGACTATTGATAAAAGATAGACTAAGTTGTCTCAATTAATTAAGCCTGATACATGTACTTGGCGGGAAGATATAATTCGGGACATTGTTGATGCTAATCAAGTTGACCAAATCCTGGCTATCCCGATTGCCAAGTCGAAACCACCAGCCACTATAGTTTGGAGGCATGGGAGAATAGGGGTTTACACTGTCAAAACTGGGTACAAGTTGCTCCTCTGGGAAAAATTAAAAAATTTAGGAGCCTGCTATACCCATCTTCCTAAAACTATCAAACTATTTTTTCAAAAGATGTGGGTATTACAAATACCAAGAAAAATAAAGATACATCTATGAAAATTTTACAATAATTTCCTTCCTACGTTTCGTAATCTAAGCAAGCAAAATATGCAGACTAAAAATGTTTGCCCTATGTGTTAGGAAGACAGAGAGACAGTGGACCATTTGTTGCGATTCTGCTCAGTCACTCGCCAAACCCTAGACGTCCTGAAGGTTATCGTACTCCCTGTCTAGAAATTCTCAGATTTCAAATCCTGGTTAGTCCAGACGTTTCATAATATTGATAATAGAAATCAGAAATTATTGACAATTGCTTTCTATGCTATCTGGTTTATGAGAAACAGGTTGGATCATGAGGGTGTCAGATAAACAGTGCATGAATTATCAGGGTTCATCCGGTTATTTAGAAGATATTGATGCCATAAAGATTGCGAAATCTATTCATTTTTTTCCTAATTAGACTTACTGGAAACCACCAGCTTTAGGATCTATTAAACTAAAATTTGACACTTCTTATAATACAGAGTCCATGACCTATATATTAGGAATTTTGGCAAGAGATGAAATGGGTCAAATTATGGGTGCTTGTACTTACCCACATGTTGATGTTATATATGCTTTTGTTGTTGAGGCCAGAGCTTGTAAACGAGCAGTCTCCTTTGCGATTGACCTTGGGTTTTGATGGGTTCAGATAGAACGGGACTCATTAAAGATTATAAAAAATTTGAATTCATGCACAGTTGATAGGTTAGTGCTGAGTCTGATTTTCAAATACATCAATGGAAATTTAGGGTTTTTTACAGAGATTACCTTTCTTCATGCAATGAGGGAAGCCAATGCTGCAGCTCATGTTTTAGCTAGGGAAGGACTCCAATTTACGGAGGAACATTATTGGGTTGAAGATGTGCCTGAGGTTTTGGAATGAACGGCGGCTGTAGACTAGTCCACCTGGTTGTCGAATAACTAGTCTGGTTTATTCTATTTGGATTTCGAAAAATGCTATCTTTTATTTTGATGATGTTTCCAATTTTTCTATCTTCAAATATTTTCAGGCGATTCATGCAGCTGGGTAGTTGCACAGTTTTTAGAAAGAACTCTCTCATTTGGTTCCATGGCTTTGAAATTTTAAGGGGAAATGTAATAGCCCGTTTTCAGTGTGTCAGAAACGGTGATTTTGGGACCACAATTTCGACGATTAAATTATTATTTTAATATTTATTATAGGTCTACGGGATTATATTAAGGTCGTATTAAAGTTTCATTAAGAAATTTTTGAAGTTTACATAGTTAATTAAGTAAAAAAGACTAAATCATAAAAGGTGTAAAAGTTGAGTTCTATTAGTTAAAAGGGCTAAATGGATATGGAAATGAAATTTAATGGAATTTAATGGTAAATATACCATTTAAGGTGTTAGTGGATGTGCATGGACATGGTTTAAATGAAATTTTGATAGTTTTTAAAGGTTAAAGTAGTAATTTGGTAAATAAAAGAAAAACTAAATAATAAAACATAAAAAAAGATGGTATCATCTTTATTTTTTGTTTTCAAACCCTAAAATAGCCATTGAAGAGGATGAGATATTCAGTCAAGCTTCCTTGATGCATGTAAGTGAATTCAAGCCTCGTTTTTAATGATTTTTATGTTTTTGAGTCCGTTTTAGCTTAATCTAGCTAGCCCAGAGGTTAATTTGTGAAACTGTTAAAGGTTGAGGGACTTGACATGGATGTTTTTGAATAGGTTTTGATGTTAATTGATGGATTATTTATCTTTGTTGTGAAATAAACATGTTTTGTTAAGTGATTTTTGGTGAAATTACATTTAGGGATTAAATTGTTCAATATATAGATCCATGGGATTTGTTGTGAATTTTTGAGAAATTTGAGTTGCTTTAAGGTCCCTTGCAACATGGGTTAAATTGGATTTAGATTAAAATGGTTAAATTTTAAGTTATGAGTTTAAGGACTAAATTGTGAAAAGTTAAAGTATTAGGGGTAAATTTGTAATTTTGCATAATTATAAGTTATGGATTAAATTGAATCTTAGAAGTACTTAATTGAATGAAATTATTTATTTATATCAAAATAAACCACAATCGTACCTAAATCGAGGAAAAACTAAAGCTTCGAATTAGTTCGATACTACTACTTTGCCTCTAACTATCGAGGAAAGTTCGTATGAACTGTAATCGCTTTAATGTTATTTAAATTGAATGTTTGCTATGTTGTTTTAATGTAAATGAATTAATATACAAATGTATCAATGCTATGATGAATTGACGGATAACAAGTCCCGGTTGAACCTTAAGAATTCTTAGGATACAAATGACATGTCATTAGGGATTTCATGTTTCGGGTGCTGGTCTTGAATGTCCTACCAATGGCTGAGGTCCTGCATTTGTTGTGGATTCTCCACAGTTCGTGTGAGCAGCATCGTATAGCTTACATTCCGACCCACAGCTCGTGTGAGAAAGCCCATTTCATAGCTCGTGTGAGCAGTGATGTAAAGGAAAGGTTACAGTTATATGTAAAGACACACTATGTGTGAGCTTTCCCGAGTATCCGATGTAATTCTAGATGGTTCAATGGGTAAGAAAAGGGAAATGAAATGGTAAGTGTACAAATGGAATGAATCATGATCTTATGGCAACATTGATGAGTTAAATGTTATGTATATACGTATGGTAAACTACATATCTTATGATTGATTTTGTATCATGAACAAGTATACTAACTTGTGAATTTGATGATGTTGTATAGGCTTTTACTAAGCTTATGGCATTGGTAATGGTTTATACTTAATCTATGAATTGTATTATTGGAAGTGGTAAGTTATGTTTAAATTTTATATGAGCTTACTAAGCACTCGTTGCTTACGTAGTTGTTTTCCTTTGTTTTATAGATTATCGGAAGCTCGACCGGTTGGAAACTCGTCGGAGACCTATCACACTATCCAGCAACTATTTTGGTAGATTTTGTGTATTTTGGCCAAGGTTTATAATGGCATGTATAGGGTGATTTGTAATGGTATTTTGGTGAATGTGTTATTGGTGTTTTAGCATGTATAAGCTTTGGAAAGCCATGTTGGTTTGGTACACTTTGATGCCTTACCAAGTTATGTCATTTTGGTTACTTTAAAGTGCTTGTTTACGAGGTACTTTTTGGTATGTTTATGATGGCTTGAAAATGATCAATTAAGGTATGTTTTGGTAGATATTGGAAATAGGTTTTTTATGCATGAAATTTGGCAATAGTGGCATGTTTTGGTAATTGATGTTTGGATACAGTTGTGGTGCTTTTGAATGGCATATTGGTTAGGTGTTTTAAGATATTTGAAATGGCATGTTTGTGTGTGTTTGAATGATATTTGAATCCCTTGAATGTGTGCACAAATGGTTTGAATGGTTTGGTAAGAATTGGAGTTGAAATGGCATGATTTTAGGTAAATTTTGGGTTCACACGGCCTGGGACATGGGGTGTCACACACGGTTTGGCGACACGGTCGTGTGTCATTTTAGATTTCTTAAGGTTCCAAGTCAGTGAGTTACACGGCCTGACACATGAGCGTGTAGGGCATCTCAGTGAGTTACACGGGTGAGGACATGGGCAGGGACACGGCAGTCTGTCCCTTGTTCGAAAGTTACACGGCTTGGGGAGATTTCACACGGCCTGGCCATACGGCCGTGTGACCTCTGTTTTCAAATTTTTGCATCGTTTTCTTAAACTTTCCGTTTTGTTTCAAATTAGTCTCGAACTACTTCTAAGCTATTTTTAGGACCTCGAAGGCTCGATTTAGGGATGAAATGCATGAGATTGAATGGATTATAATATGTTTAATTTATTTAAATGTTATGATGTTAAATTTTTTTGACTAAACAATAATGCTCCGTAACCCTAATCCAGCGACAGAGACGGGTTAGGGGTGTTACAGGAAATTTCTGCCGTTTGGTTTTTTTTTGCTAAGGTTTTCTTTTTTGCTTTTTTGGGAACTGTTTGGTTTTATTTGTGCATTGGGCTTATTTATGTTTTGTTGTTAACAGATATTTTGTGTGGGGCAACAATTGGTTACCCTGGTTTCCCCTCTCTTTTGTTTTTTTAATGGATGTCATCTGTTTTCATAAAAAAAACTATGTGAAAGTCGTATAAGGGTTTTGTTTTAATAAAAAGAATCAACTTTCACTCTACTTTTTTCGAAAGAGAGTTGATTTTTCAAGCATGTGATATTATTAATGTGATATTAGTTGTGTAAGTAAGTTTTCATTTTAAAAATACCACATAATCCAATTTAACGAAAGTTTTTTTTGTTAGTATTATCATTGTACTTCAATTATTAAAAAATAAATGAAATAAATTGATTGTGAGTGAGTGAGAAATCTGATTGAAATTAATCAATAATGTTCCATATTTATTTTTATTTCTAAGTTGGGTGAGTGGAGTTGAATAATGAAAATTGCCCTTGCATATGTTTAAACAAGAATAACATTATTTATTTATTTTTAAGTAATGACTTAATTCATAATTTCGCTTATAAAATATATCTGTTTTTTTTCACTTCGGTATTTAAATATTTTTTTAAGTATTTTGATATCTAAAATATCACTTTATTATGGTTTTTAGTTAAAAAAATAAACGATGTGAAAAATGACATCATCTCATATTCATCCAATAAACACATGCCACATTTCTATCTTTTAAGTAAGAGTTAGAGTCACCTTATAAGCTAAGAGCATCTGCGAGCCAAGACCTTAAACACTCACATCGTGGGTGCCACATCCTTGATGTGGATAGAACACTTGCCAATTACATGTCAAATATATCAGTTGGCCCGACATCACAACCTATACTTACAAGGATAGGAGATTAATAGGTCGATTGGGCTCCAAAAAATACAAAACTAATACGGAAATGATAGGTGACGTTTAGAAAAAAACTAGAGGGCCCCTTTTCTTTATTCAAAAAGAAAACATCAAAGTAAAATGGAAACTTATCTGTTTTGTCTTGTCATGGAGTTGGGAGCCTTAGCCACCATAATATCATACACCACCCAACAAGGTTCGTCAAAGACTTTCCATTCAGCTTTCATTCTCATGGCAAGGTTGGTCATACTGTCTGTAATTCTGTTCTTCTATCTTGATACATGTACCACTCGAAATTCTTCCATCCGTTCCAATAAATCCTTCACTCTCCCTCCTTACAAGTTTTTGTCTCGAGTATGACCGCTGAATAGGTTAACTACCTCTATATAGTCCGTCTCTAAGACAATCTTCTTAACTCACTTCTCCCACGCTAGCTTAACTACCTCAAAAGCCCCCCACAACTCAACTTCTAACACTGGGAAAATCCTTATTTTACGAGAAACCCCATAGCCAATGTCCCTCATTGTCCCTAGCCTCTCTCCTTCCGGCACCTCCCATCCTATCCCCACTCATCCCTACTCATGCTATCCAACCCTTTTCAAAATAAACATCCGACACTACTAACGTTATCCGCAAGCCGTAAACACCACTACAGAAATCTTTCTTTCTCTTCAAAGTTAGGATAAAAATTCTTTTGTTTCGCCAAGTCTATAGACCCCAAGAAATAACCCCAAAAATCACATCTCAATTATCACATCTAGAGAAAGACTAAAGGGCCCCTATTAAGATTCATAGATATAAGAACAAGACAAGTCTCTCTCCTCTTTCACACTCTCAACTATATTTCTTCCTTTTTCCGAACTCCAATCTTTTTGAAGAATCTCTATTCGATATTATTTAACCACTTACAATTCTCCACCTACTGAATGAACCCTCACAAGAACCTATGATGTGATTTCTTGGACCCGAATAGAACCTCAAGAATAGATCGACGAGACCCGTACTTGATAGTTGGAAAATTCACGTGTTTGATAGAACCGTCTTGAATAGGTTTAATTAGGTGGAACCTTAACCCAAAGTAATTGCAGTATAAGGAATTGTAGTTATGAAGAACTCCAACCTGCTTAACTTACAATTTACTAGAACCTTGGTATAGTGAAGTCGTCACACTTCGGGATGGTGAACAAAGTGATAAGACAAGGGTGAACGCCACAAACTAGAAAGTTTGATAAGTTCAGAAGTTCAATTAAAAATCGAGAGAGAATTATCTCACAAAAAAAGTTTTATGTTAAAAAATGAGGTAACCTTACAAATGTCCAGTTTCAAACTATTTATAGGACTTAGGAACCTAATTAGCCATATTTGACCATAATGATGTTCATACATAAAATTAAAATTCATTCATGCATATTGTTGATTCATTGAACACGTAAAGGTTAGATTCTTCTCCTTAAAATCGTGCATGTATTCTTAGCATAGAAGAAAACTTCAAGTGCTTGGAATATACTCCAATCGTTTTCTTCATCCCCCTTGGTCGAACATGAATCTTGCATAGGACATGCACCTTTAATTATTAGACGCATTAAAGGCTGGTTGGTTCATGAATTTGTGTCATGAATCTTGAAGTTCAATCCCAATTTTGATGTATGTATGTACCCATTCATTATGCCGAATATATGAAGAGCATTTCCCCCTTTGTGTTCATGCATGTATGAAGCCAATCGGTCAAATTATCCTCCCCTTCAATCCACCGTCCATGCACCTTATCCATGCATTGAATTATTCCAATCATCAAATGCATGTATCCTTGAACTTGGCTCCTTCACACGAACAGTCACATGAACTTAGAGTTATTGCATGAATTTGTTAAATCCATGAACAAGTGTGTGCATGCATTCGGCTTAATGAAGGTGCTTGAAAAGCCTTTTGGTGACCAGCCGAATAGCCTCCTACAACATATATAAATAGGATTAGATCCTTTTCAAAAAATCAGACTTGACTCAGCTAAAGACTCTATTAACACGACACCTTAACTTGTCAACAACTTAATTCAAACTAGACTCTCAACAAGACATACATGACTCATATGCAAATAGTAAAAACAATAAACAAACTTATCAACTTAAGCACAATAGTAACAATAAGACAAATCTTGACACTTCATTGAAACATATAAAATAATAAAATCTGTAGACTGAATTGAAATGCAAACTTACTTAAATGAAATGAAACTTGAAAGATTAATAAGTCTCAAAGTGGTTGATTGGTTGAACCAGGTCCATCAGAAAATTCGTCCAACACTTGGGCCATATGAATCATCATAGGATTTGGGCTTGGCCCAATTTGGACAAGATCAGTTTGGGCTTGATCCTAGAGTCCACGCATTAGCCCAGTAAGAGCCTCCTTTAAATGTTGGCTTGGACCCTTGTGATTGGCCTAATTGGCATTTGTAGAGGATCGGACAAGGCCTTGGGTGTTAATTGCTTAGTTGGGCCAAGATAATTTGATCCACTAACATCATTCTTCAACTCATCATATTTGACTTGGTATTGGTGCTTGGAAGGGATTTGTCTTCAAATCCGAACCTACATCAAAGAGAAGTGGTTAGAACATATCCATCACCTTCAAAGAAAACTTAAAAATTCAACAATAAAACATAATTCATGATTCTTAAAGACAAACAATTTATCCTTCTCTAATGGACCCAAACGCAAATGATTCCAAATGCGCATGTCTTTGTGGATTGTTGGCATACGAAACAACATGTTTTATCCATACACTTTAAATCCTTTCTTCCTCTCCAATGACAACTCATTGTAAGCTTTTGAATATTCATGCTTACGAATCTGATCAAATAAAACAATAAACACACAAAAATCACTTTGGTTAGCAAAATAAATCATTCTCCACAATGAAGACTTCCTCTCGAACATCATAATTTTCTTTTCATAATCTCTCTTTTTCTTTTCTTCAACTCTTTCTTTCCTTCCTAAAAAATGACTTTATTTACCCTTTTTATGCTTTTTTTCTCTCTCACAACAACCTCTTTTCTTTTCTTTTTTCTCTCGACTTTTATTTTCTTTTTCCTTCTCACGCTCTTGTTTTTGCTCAACTTCCTTTCCTTTTTCTTGTTGTGCATTTTCTTTCTTTTTTTAGGCTCACACTCTCTTTCTCTTTTCATGCTCAGTTGATCTTCATATATTTGTTTTGGTGACAATGATACAAGTATAATAGACTTTCCCTTAAAATCGAATGAATATCAATTCAAGAATCCATCATGTATTACCCTCCGGTCATATTACCTAAGATGACCCAACAGGATATGGCCCGTATGTATTGGCACCATATCACACATAACCTCATCTTGATACCTTCCGATGAAGAACAAAATCATCACTTGCTTAGACACTTTTATTTCTTCTCCATCGTTCAACTATTGTAGTTTGTAAGGGTTAAAAAGTTTCAAGGTTGGCAAACTTAGCTTCTCCACCATGGTTGTACTAGCCACATTACTGCAACTTCCACCATCAATAATTAGACTACACACCTTACCATTAACAAGATAACGGGTATGAAAGATGTTTTCTCATTGCAACTCGTCTTCTTTAACTTGCGCACTCAATGCCCTTTTTGCAACTAACAATTCACCTTCAATAGGTTACTCCACATCACTCAAATCCTCCACAATAGTAGTTTGTTCATTTTTAGGCTTTGCCTTAGATACAATTTCCCTATTATCATTTATAATCATGATATTGCAATTCAGACATTGACTTGCTATGTGTCCTTTTCCAAGACATTTAAAACAAGTTACATCGTGGAACCTTGTCGTTTGGGCTACTTCCTTACCTTTGTTCGAAACATCGACTAGCTTGAAATCTTTGGACACCCCTGATTTATCTTTGGCCAATGAAACTTTAGCATTCTTGGTCCACATTTGGCTCTAAAATGAAGTCATTCCTAAAGTCGTTCCCACTTTGGTTGAGACTTTCCTTTTGAGTTGTCTTTCAATTTTAATTGCCATATGAACCATGTCGTTGATTTCAACATAGTGTTGTAACTCCACAATTTTGGCAATCTCTTGATTCAACCCAGCTAGGAATCTAGCCATAGTGGCCTCTCGATCTTCCACAATGTTAGCTCGAATCATGGAATCCTCTATTTCTTTAAAATACTCATCAACACACCTTACTCCTTGCGTTAGAGTTTGCAGCTTTTGGGACAACTCTTGATAGTAGTGGCTCAGAATGAATTGTCGTCTCATGATCGCCTTCATTTCTTCCCACGTCTTAATGGGTCTCTCACCATTTCGATGCCTAGTAAGAGTAAGTTGATCCCACCATATGATAGTGTAGTCGATGAACTCGATGGCCTCAAGCTTAACTTTTTTCAATTCAGAATAACGATGGCAGTCGAATACAAGCTCAATTTTCTTTTCCCACTCCAAGTAAGCCTCCAGATTGTTTCAGCCTTAGAAAGAGGGAATAGACACTTTGATGTTGCCAAGATCATCGTCCACTCGATCTCGCGCTCGTCTTCCTCTATTTCCACAATCTCGATGTCCCATGCTAACAATAGACACATGATCATTTCTGCTTCCCTCATTGTCATAGTTATCTTCATTATCGAATTGATTAGGTTAATTCCTCTATTCGATTGTCACCAATGCGAGGCGATCGACCACGTTGTGACCTTTCCTTAACTCGATCAAGTTGTTCTTGAATTGGTTCTAACTCAGCTCGTAACATTCATTGCATCTCTCGAATTAATGCATACATTTGCAAATTCAGTGCTCCACCACCTTCCTTAGAGTTCCTTTCGGGACTTCGAGACATGTCTTCCTTCAAAACAAATAAAGATTAGCATAAAAAATTTCCTCACGATTTCACTCCCTCACATGTTTGCACTTGGGCTTTCTTTGTAACACTCCACTCGTGTTTTCACACTTCAAATCTACTTTTCCCACTCTAATGATCTTACAACACTCGTGCCTTTTTCCACTCGTAATTTCTCTCGTAGGGTTCTTAAGAGAACTAAAAGAACTCTTTCAAACCTTTTGAAAATGTGGTTCAAAAATTGGCTTGGAGTTTGATTGGGCACTTGTAAAAGTACAAACGTTAGAATATTCAATAGGCAACAAGAATCGTGAAAACAAAATGATGTGACAAGGAAATTTAGGAATAAGCTTAAAAAAGTTCAAAATGATGATTTAAGGGTATTTTGTGTATATGGATAAATTGAAAATTTTCGGGTCGAAATTTTTTTTGCTTCTATCAAAATTTACCAGAATGTATAATATAAGCTTAAAAAAATGAAATGGATAAAATTTTTACTAAAGGGTTTCTAGACTTTTTTAATCTCAAATATTTTTTTCTTTTTTTTTTCACAACAATTTTTTTTTCACTTCGTAATTTTTTTTCGAAACTTTTTTTTCAACAGAAACGATAAGATAGATAATGGACCTAATTAAAGATGGTGAGATTTGATACCAAATGATATGATTTCCTGAACCTAAATAGAACCTTGAAAATAGATCGACAAGACTCGTACTCGATAGTTGGAAAAATCATGTGTTTGATAATACCGTCTTAAATAGGTTCAATTAGGTGGAACCTTAACCCAAAATAATTGCAGTATAAGGAACCGTAGCTATGAAGAACTCCGACCCGCTTAACTAAAATTTACTAAAACCTCGGTATAGTGAAGTCGTCACACTTCAAGATGGTGAATGAAGTGATAAGACAAGGGTGAACGCCACAAACTAGAAAGTTTGATAAGTTCGGAAGTTCAATTAAGAACCGAGAGAGAATTATCTCACAAATAAATTTTTATGTTAAAAAAATTAGGTAACCTTACAAATGACAAGTTTCAAACTATTTATAGGACTTAGGAACCTAATTAGCCATATTCAGCCTTAATGATGTTCACACATAGAATTAAAATTCATTCATGCATATTTTTCATTAATTGAACACGTGAAGGTCAGATTCTTCTCCTTAAAACCGTGCATGTATTCTTACCATAGAAGAAAGCTTCAAGTGTTAGGAATATACTCTAATGGTCTTTTCACCCCCATTGGCCAAACATGAATCTTGCATGGGACATGCACCTTTAATTATTAGACGCATTAAAGGCTGGTTGGTTCATGAATTTGTGTCATGAATCTTGAAGTTTATTCCCCATTTCGATCCATGTATGTACCCATTCATTGTGTCGAATTTATGAAGCACATCTCCCCCTTTGTGTTCATGCATATGGCCATGCATGTATGAAGTCGATCGGTCAAGTTATCCTCCCCTTCAATCCACCGTCCATGTGTCAAGGGTTGCGCATGGGAGCCCGCAACCATGACGAACTTGTGCGATCCATCGAGTTCAAAAGAGGTCATTTGGCCTGAACGGACTGGCCCATAGCTTGGAGAGATTGAAAGCCCATCTCTGAAGCTTGGAAAATATGGAATGTGATCTTCAAAGATATGAGATCCTAGACATTAAATGTAATCTTTAGAAGATACGATTCTGTAATCTTAGAGGTTTGATATCTAGATAGCTTTTAATCTTAGCCATTGATGTACTTTGATCTATACCATTGATTTTGGGGAGGCTCAACTATAAATATAGACCTCTCCCCCTCATTTTAATTCATTTAGTTATTAATAGAATTTTGAGAGTATTCACTCAAACTTTTCTCTCAAGTGTTCTTGCTTTTCTGTGGCTTTTGTTCATCTTTCAAGTTCGTTCTTATTTCGTTCTTCCGCTGTTCTTCGTGGGTGCCTTAGAGGAATTCTATTGAATCCTCAATTGTTGTGAGTTAGGCTGACTTAGGCATTTTTTATCGAATAAACTGCCTAAGGCCGCACAGATCACGTGGGAAAAATCTAAGTCTGTTATAGTTGGTATCCGAGCTAGAGTTCGAAGGCACCATTGAAAGATGTCGAAAGAAGTTGCTAAGAATGTTGAGGGAATGGAAACCCGTGGGAGGGCTAGAAAAGCTAGTCATTCGAGTGACGTACTGTCAGCTTTGGAGGATCGAGTCGTCACTCTTGAGGAATCTGTGGGAGATACCAAGGAGAGGATTGATGATGTCGATGATAGGCTCATTGATTGGTTGCAATCCATGAAGGAGCAACTCAAATAGTATGTGTTGGACTATGTTGAAAAGCTGACTGGTAGGGATGATGGCATTAAGGCTATGATGACAGCCTTGAAAGAGGAGATTGTAGAGCTCAAGGGTGAACTCACTATCTACAAGGCTGCTTTGGGCAATGGAGGGTTAGCTGCTATCGCACCCAAGCCCAATGTGGATGCTCCCAAGCCTAAGGAGTTCAAGGGAACAAGTTCTGCAAGAGATGTGGACAATTTTTTGTGGGGAATCGAACAATACATCCGTGCCAAAGGCATCACGGGCGATACCACTAAGGTAATTACTGCTGTTATGTATCTTACTAACGTTACTTTGTTGTGGTGGCGTCGTAGGTCCACCGATGTGAGACGTGGTGGGACCGAAATTGGGACTTGGGAGGAGTTCTAATGTGAGTTCAAAGCACAGTTTTATCCATAGTATACCGAGGATGAGGCTCCCGCAAAGTTGTGTTGGCTTGCGCAACAAGGCACTGTGAGGGAGTATGTGTAGGAGTTTAGTGAACTCATGCTTCAAATCTCAGATATGGGTGAGAAAGAGGTATTATTTTCCTTCATGGATGGGTTGAAACCATGGGTGAAGCAAGAGTTGCAATGCCGAGGAGTCTAAGAGCTTACCAAGGTCATGTCTGTAGCAGAATCATTTGCCAAATTTGGTGGGAAAAAAGACAAGCCTGAGTCTTCTAAGCCTAAATTCAATCCATAGGGCAATAGTGGGGGAGACAAAGAAAGGCCCACTGGGAACGGCAACGATAGGAAGCCTTGGGACAAAAGGAAGAGTGGGCATATAAGTTGCTTCCATTGTGATGGCCCACATATGATCAAGGATTGTCCAAAGAAGGCCACTCTCTCTACTATGGAAGTAAAAGTGGAGTTAGATGTGGAGGATAACAATCTTGGTTTGATATTAGGGGGTTTCGAAGACAATATAGGTCATGGGTTGATGTTTGTAGACATCATGGTGGCTGACAGAAAATTGAATGCGCTTGTCGACACAAGTGCGTCTGATTTGTTCATGTTCGAAGGGACTACTCATAAACTTGGCCTCAAGATCGAAAATGAGCCGGGTAGAATCAAAACGGTGAACTCAGAAAGTGTTCCAATTAAGGGGGTTGCAAAGGGAGTGGATCCCCAACTTGGCGATTGGACCGGTAAGGCATCCATTACGGTAATACCACTTGATGACTATGATTTTGTGGTTGGATTAATTTTCCTTGATTAGGTTAATGTGTCTATTGTTCCTTCCAGTAATTACATGGTGATTTTGGATTCGAACCATCAATGTATGGTGAGAATGACAAGAAAGGGAAGCATGGAGGGAAAAACATTATTGGCAATCCAATTTGCTAAAGGAGTACGTAGAGATGAAGTCTCCTACTTAGCCACCTTAAAGATCGAGGAAACTGTTAAGTCCGTTGGTAAGATCCCTAAAGAAGTGGGCCAAATATTATAGTCTTTTCGAGATGTGATGCCCGCCAAGTTGCCCAAGAATTTGCCACCCAAGAGGGAGGTGGACTACAGGATTGAATTAGTGTCCAACATGGTGCCACCAGCTAGGGCCCCATATCGTATGTCTCCGCCAAAATTAAAAGAACTACAGAAACAGTTGAAGGATCTTTTAGATGCGGGATTCTTTAGGCCATCTAAATCTCCGTATGGTGTGCTGGTGTTGTTTCAAAAGAAACATGATGGTTCGTTGAGGATGTGCTTCGATTATCGGGCTCTAAATAAGATCACTGTGAAAAATAGGTACATTATTCCCCTTATTGTGGATTTTTTTGATCAACTTGGTAGTGCGAGATGGTTTACCAAGCTAGAATTGAGATCAAGGTACTATCAAGTTCGGATAGCTGAAGGGGACGACCCAAAGATAGCTTGTGTGACGCAGTATAGTTCGTATGAGTTCCTGGTGATGCCCTTCGGACTCACGAATGCCCCATCTACATTCTGCACCCTGATGAATAAGGTACTTCAACCTTTCCTTGATCGTTTCGTGGTTGTTTATGTTGACGATACTGTGGTGTACAGTAAGTTGCTTGAGGAGCATGTGGAATATTTGAGGGAAGTGTTCCAAACTTTGAGGGAAAATGAGTTGTTTGTTAAAGATGAGAAATGCTCATTTGCTCAATGAGAGGTTCCATTTTTAGGCCACATTGTGGGAGGTGGCAAGATCCGAATGGATGAGAGCAAGATTCGGGCCATTGTTGAGTGAGAGCCTCCAACCAAGGTGACGGAGTTGAGATCTTTCCTTGGGTTGGCGAATTACTATCGACGCTTCATCGAAGGATACTCTAAAATTACCGCACCCTTGATGGACATGTTGAAAAAGGGTAAGGTATGGGATTGGAATCCATAATGTAAGAGGGCCTTTAATTAATTGAAGCAAGTGATGACGAGGAAGCCCGTACTTGCATTGCTGGATTATTCGAAGCCTTATGAGGTACACACGGATGCATCAGATTATGCCATTGGGGGAGTACTGATGAAAGATGGGCATCCAATTGCTTTCGAGAGTCGAAAGCTTAATGTGACGAAGCGGAGATACACGATCCAAGAAAAGGAGATGACCGCTGTGGTGCATTGCTTGCGCATATGGAGGCATTATTTACTGGGTTCCAGGTTCATGGTCCTTACCGATAATGTTGCCAAAAGTTATTTTCTAACCTAGAAAAAGTTGTCTCCCAAACAGGATCGTTGGCAGGTTTTCCTAGCTGAGTTTGATTTCACGATGGAGTATAAGCTGGGGAGTGCCAACACTGTGGCTGATGCGCTTAGCCGAAAGATGGAATTTGTGGAAATCAGCCAACCCGATGACTCCTTATTAGAGCGCATTCAAGAGGGATTGTCCCATGATCCCACAGCCAAAAGCTTGATTGAGCTTGCCAAGGAGGGGAAAACGAGGAGATTTTGGCTTGATGGGGAGTTGCTATACACTTATGGGCACCGCCTCTATGTGCCTTATTATGGGAAATTACGCAAGGAAGTCATGAAGGAATGTCATGACTCGAGATGGGAGGGCCATCCAGGAATGCACCGTATCTTGGCCCTTTTGGAGGATCGTTACTATTAGCCTCACATGGGTGATGATGTGGAGACATATGTGAAAACTTGTTTAGTATGCCAACAAGACAAGGTTGAGTCAAATACTCCGGCCGATTTGCTACAACCCTTGCCCATTTCGGAAAGACCATGGGAAAGTGTATCTATGGATTTTATTGTTGGTTTGCCTAAGTCTGATGGGTTTGCAAGTATTCTTGTTGTGGTGGACAGGTTTTTAAAGTATGTGACGTTTATTCCAGCTACCAATGAGTGCCCTACTGAGGAGGCGGCCCGTTTGTTCCTTATACACGTGGTGAAGTATTAGAGAGTGCCACTGTCTATTATTAGTGATCGAGACGGGCGATTCACAGGCCGATTTTGGACAGATTTGTTCAAGTCAATGGGCTCAGACTTGAACTTTTCCACTAGCATTCATCCACAAACTGATTGGCAAACCGAACGAGTGAATGCGTTGTTGGAGACATATCTTCAGCATTAAGTGAGTGCCACACAAAGGGATTGGCCAAAGTTGTTGGATGTGGCCCAATTTTCATACAATTTGCAATGATGTGGGGCCACGAATCAAAGTCCGTTTGAGATAGTGACGGGCCAACAACCACTCACACCCAAAGTTGTTGTGACCCGTTACACAAGACCAAATCCAATAGCTTATCGATTTGCGAAGGATTGGCAAGAGAAGAATGACTTAGCTAGAGCTTGTTTACACAAGGCAAGTAAGCGCAACAAGAAGCCAAAAGATTACATGCTTACTTATAAGAGATCAGATCTTTTGAAATTCGTAGGGTATTCTGATTCTGATTTCGCTGGGTGCCAAGATAGTAGGAAATCTACATTAGGCTATATTTACCTGTTAGTTGGAGGAGCTATATCTTGGAAAAGTGTCGAACAAACACTTGTATCTTCGTCCACTATGACAATAGAGTTTGTAGCATGCTATGAGGCATCAAACCATGGAATATGGTTGCGAAAATTTGTCACTGGGTTGCGCATTTTGGAGAATGTAGAAAGACCACTCAAATTATTTTGTGATATTGTCAGCAGTGTTGTATTCCAATAATAACATGAGTTCATCTAAGTCAAAACATATTGACATAAAGTTCCTAGTTGTGAAAGAAAGAGTGCAAAATGGTCAAATATCCATAGAGCACATTGGGACAAACTCCATGATAGCGGATCAGCTCACAAAACGTTTACCACCCAAGGTCTTTCATGACCATACTGCTCACATGGGTGTTACATTGTTTGAGGATATCATGATTTAGTGGGAGTTTATATTTTATTTGATTTATGCTTTTTTTCAGACATTTATGTATTTGGTTATTTTATGATCAGAAATGAAGTATTCAGCTTATTCACTCTGTTTGTTATTTTGATACTGACCTCACTTAAGTTTAAAGAGGACCAGTTTGAAATAGACATGTTTAGATCATATTGCATGTAACTTCCATGCTACACATCCATACTTGATCTATGTCATTTGTTTGTGTTAATATACGTGATCAGGGATGGATTTAGTTATGATATATGTAACGAAAGTCACATTGGTTCTATGTTAGCATAATTAATGGACGAGATTGTTAGGAATACTTTTTGGATATGATAGTAAATTTTTTTAGCTCATAAGGCTATATAATGACATGTAATTATAGAGTAATTAGTATATATATGTGTGGTCCAAGTGGGAGATTGTTGGAAAATATGGACATCACATATATAATAAGGGTAATTACATGTTATTACTTACTATCACGATAGGTTAGCTGAAATTAAAAGTGATCTAATTTGGTTAAGGTTTATTGGGTTTTAATTATTAAATAAAGCATGGCTCAAATATGTGTAGATACTCTAGTAATTTAGTTCTAATCAATTTCCAATTAATGATGGGCTAATTAGGAATTAGGGCTAATGTGCCAAAGTTATATATATTAGGGTTATGGTCCCCAAATTACATACAATATAACTTTTCTAATATCTCATCCTTAAGAAAGAGAGAGCAATTATTCTCTGAATTTCTTGTGTGCTAATTTGGAAGATCAAATCCACAAGATCCGGAAAAACTTCAAGGAATTCGTGGATTCAGGTACGCTTCCGCATCTAGTTTTATTCTTGTTTTGTTCTTGATGATTTAACATGACAAATCCTGATTTATGATTTCTTAAGTTTTATATCATATCTTAATTTATAATTCTAACATTATCAACTTAAGCATGATAGTAACAACAAGACAAATCTTGACACTTAATTGAAAAATATAAAATAATAAAATCTTTGGATTGAATTGAAATGGAAACTTATTTAAATGAAATGAAACTTGAAAGATTAATAAATCTCAAAGTGGCTGATTGGTTGAATCAGGCCCATCACGAAATTCGTCCAACATTTGGACCATATGAATCAGCATAGGATTTGGGCTCGGCCCAATTTGGACAAGATCAGTTTGGGCTTGGTCCCAGAGTCCACGTATTAGCCCAATAAGAGCCTCCTTGAAACACTTGGCTCGGACCCTTTTGATTGGCCCAATTGGCAATTGTAGAGGATCGGACAATGCCTTGGGCATTCCTTGCTTAGTTGGGCCATGAGAAATTTGATCCATTAAACATCATTATTCATCTCATCAGACTTTGACTTGGCGTTGGTGCACGGAATCACATCAACCTATCACCCCAAATAATGTATCAACATACATAATTAAAATATAATTCATATTCAGTTAAAGAAGTTAGAGCGGATCCAAGTAGTTAGTTATTTCCTTTGACAAAAGATGGAGGATGGTGGATCTAAAGATTAAGTCAGAGAATTGAGCACTTTTCGATCCTTTCTCTTTTGGTTTTATTTAGGTTTAATTGTGGTTATGTTGTTGTATAAATCTAACATCTTTGTGTTTGTGGATTTCATTTTTGTGAGGAATCTTACTATGCTATCTTGATTGATTCATTAGAATAAGAGATTGGGTGGGACACTTTTTTTATTGATTAATGTATTTGGAAGTTACTTGTATTATTCAGGCTGGATTAAATTAGTCCTTCTATTAATAAATGGAATAATTTAAACCCTATAATATTAAAAAGAATCAAATAAGTACTTGTGATAGAATTAATTTTTACTGTATGAAAATATGTATTGAAAATTATTTGTTTCAACCATAGTTCAATTCGAAACAAAATATTTCATTTACAGAATCATAAAAACTTTAAAAATATTAACTTTGTTAATCAATAAATGATATTTTTAAACAGTAAATGTTAACTTTATTGCAGTTTAGCCTTAGTTGATTATTTTTAATAATATAATGGTTAAATTGATCCATTGAATAGTAGAGAGACTAATTTAATCAGGTCCCTTTAATAAAAGGACCTCTAGGTATATTCACTCTTTTTTTTTATTCCTCTAAATAGGAGCTTAAAGTATTGAGGAACACAACAACTGATTGAAAAAGTGGAAGTCGACTTATTTCTCATATATTTGAATTAAGTGTTGGAAAAATTGCATTTTTATGGGAACTTTGAGGCATATTCTCAATAGGTAAAGGTGGTGAGTTGAATCATAAAATTATGGTTTCATATTCTACTCTATGAGACTTTTACAACGGTATATCATATGCTCAAAATGGTTGAGTGGTGAATGAGAAATTGATGCTCAAAGTAAGCTACTTGGAAATATTATTGAGGAAAAGTAAATGCTTAGATCCCACATTGGTTAAATACCAAAGTGTGATATGTGTTTATATATGTGAACCCTTTTTAAGGGTAATTGAATGGCTAAGCTTGTAACCCTGCCTCGTGCACAGAGGGGTGCAGGTCCAAACCCAACAGGGTTGGGGCACATTCACATGACGTGGGCGACACGAAATGTCTGGACTGGTCGGGCCTAAATGGGCCTGTGGATATTTTAAGCCCTACACGATTTTATTTTTTCTCAACAGACATAATTTTCTTATATATGGACAGTATCTGATTCCAATCAAATTGATTTAATTTTTAAATCAAATTGATTTTTTGGCTCCTTAATGGCAAATTTTGTGGTTATTTCTAAATTTTCCACCATCCTAAATGCCTATAAAAGGCTGTGTATTCCGTAGAAATTTACACACTCATACTCTCTCACACTGAAACTCTTTTACTCTCAAAACTCTTCATTTTCTTCTCTGTATTTTTAAAATGTTCCGGTGATAGAAAAAGGCAACATTTGTTAGATTGATCGTTGTAGAGGTGCTACTACTTTGGTCATTGTTGTTGTTGTACCATGAGAGACATTCAACCAATGTTTCTCCAAGTACCGTAGGAGCGGCCGAATCTGTCTTAAGGAAACTGTGTTTCACAGACCTCAACGTTTGGTAAAATCTCTATTCTTCTTTATTTCAACTTTTTATTATGGTTTTATTTGATTTTCGTATTTGATAAATTAATTATAAATCATTCTATTTATATTTTATTTCATATGTGTTTATTTATATTTAATTTATTTTGTTCGCTAACGTGTTTTGTCCAACCATCTTAAGACAGGCCTGATTATTTTTTCAATTTTCTAATCCGAGACAAACGAGACACCAAGGCGAAGAAAAAAATATTTTTCAAAAATAAATTTTTTAAAAAATTAAATAAATCTGTTTAGGGATTTTTCCCGCCGTTCAATAGATTTCTCTTTTTTTTTTCTCTATTTTTGTTTTATTTCCAAATGAATATTAAAACTAATAAAATCTGTTCTAGGATTTTTTTTCTCGCCGTTTAACATTTTATTCGATTTTTTTCCAAAATTAAAAGTAAATAAAATCCATTTCGGGATTTATTCCCGCCGTTCAACGGATTTTATTCCATTATTTTGATTTTATTTCCAAATGGGAAATTAAAGGTAAATAAAATCCGTTTTGGGATTTATTCCCACCGTTCAATGAATCTTATTCTATTATTTTGTTTCTATTTCCAAACGGGAAATTAAAGGTAAATAAAATTCGTTTTGGGATTGATTCCCGCCGTTTAACGATTTTATTCCAAATTTTATTTTATTTCCAAAAACGAGTAAAATAAAATCCGTTTCAGGATTGATTCCCGCCGTTCAACGATTTTATTCCAAATTTTATTTTATTTCCAAAAACGAGTAAAATAAAATCTGTTTCGAGATTGATTCCTACCGTTCAACGGATTTATTACATTTTGATTTTTTTGCCAAAAACGAGAAATTAAATTAAATAAAATCTGTTTCGAGATTTATTCCCACCGTCTAACAAGATTTTATTTGATTTGATTTTGTTTCCAAATTAGAATATAATTAAATAAAATCTGTTTCAGGATTTATTCCCGCCATTTAACAAGATTTTATTTGATTTGATCTTGTTTCCAAATTAGAATATAATTAAATAAAATCTGTTTCGAGATTTATTCCCGTTGTTTAACAAAATTTTATTTGATTTTGTTTTGTTTCCAAATTCGAATTGAATTAAATAAAATCTATTTCGAGATTTATTCCCGCCGTTTAACAAGATTTTATTTGATATTGTTTTGTTTCCAAACAAAGACGTAATCAAATAATTTTGTTTCGGGATTTATTCCCGCCGTTTAACAAATTTTATTTTGATTTAATGATATAATTTTGTTTCGGGATTTAATCTTGCCGTTTAACAAAATTGTTTTTTTGATTTCGTTTTAGAATTTTTATTCTGTCGTTTAACAAATCAAAGGGAAAATTTTCTGTTTATGGTGGCCTTAATTGGGCTTTAAATTGAATTAAAAGAAATTTATCAACGGTGAATTAAAAAGACAATATGAGAATGCATGTCTAGGATTGGTTTTTTGAAAGACTTGGTATTTAAGCGTGCCGAGTGCACCACCTCTCTTTTAAGGTTACCTACATGGTGCATTGTTTTATTCTATTTTTTATTAGACCGTATAAACTTTTGTTTCGAGTTTTATTAGATTCTTGCCGTCTAACAAAAGTTGATAAGTTTTCTAATTCTGGTTTTGTTTTTTAATAGAAAAATGGAGACTCCCACCAATTCAATCAATTCACAATCTGAAGGTTTGGTTCAAACGCAATCTTCGATCCAAAACTCAGTATTGCCGGTGGCGGCTGCTGTAAGCCACAACGAGAAACCTGCAAAATTCTCAGGACAGAATTTCAAGACTTGGCAACAGAAAATGTTGTTTTATTTTACCATGTTGAACTTGGCCAAATTTTTGAAAGTTGACCCTCCTACAGTTAAAAGGGACGAGGTAGATGAAGTTACCGCTTTCACTGCTGTTGAAGCTTGAAAACATTTAGATTTATTACGCCAAAACTGCATTCTGAATGGATTGTCGGATGCACTGTACGATGTGTATAGTGGTGAAAAATAGCTAAGGAATTATGGACATCGTTGGACCATAAATACAAAGCCGAAGATGCTGAAACTAAAAAGTTCTTAGTTGCTAAATTCTTGAATTTTGTAATGGTTGATTCTAAATTAGTTGTGAATCAAGTGCAGGAACTTCAACTGATCATTCACGAAATTCTTGCTGAAGGGATGATAGTAAGTGAATCTTTCCAAGTGGAAGCCATTATTGAGAAGTTGTTTCCTGCTTGGAATGACTTCAAGAATTACCTAAATGACAAAAGAAAGGAAATGTCAATGGAAGACCTAATTGTCAGACTTTGGATTGAAGAAGACAATAGAGGTACGGAAAAGAGGCTCAATAAAGCAACAAATGACAATGTTGCTAGGGCAAACGTCATAGAAGTCAAGAAAGAATTTAAGAAGGGAAAACAACCGCAGAATGAGTCTAAACTAGGACCAAAAGGTGGTGTTTCCAAAAAGTAAAAAATTTCAAGGAAAATGCTTCAATTGCAACAAGATAGGGCACAAGTCATCCGACTATAGGATCCCAAAGAAAGTTAGAGCTAACGAGGCTAATGCTGTGGAAGAAATTTCTAAGAAAGTGTCCGATGTGGAATTATGTGCCTAACATACGCAAGAACTATGAATAAGAATGTTCTTCAAAAATGGGGAATGTTTGTGGGAAGGGGATATGTATTAAAAAATAAATGCTATCTCTATAAAATCAAAACTATGAATAAGAATGTTGTTCTTTTTCTGTTTATATGCTTAAGTCATTTAATTTATGGCATAGTAGGCTCAGACATGTTAATTATGATACTTTATGTACATAAATTAACTTAGAGCATATTCCTTTGTTTCAAAATAATTATAATTATAAATGTGAAACATGTGTTGAGGCAAATTAAAAAAGGTCAAAAACCACTTGATCTAATGCATAGCAATGCTTGTAAAGCTTGTTTAAATGAGAGGAAGGAATAAAATGTTTATTACCTTCATTTCTACGACCTAAGACGAAGAGAATTTATTCTCTATAAGCAAGAAGTTGAAAACCAACTTAATAAAAAGATTAAGTTATTGTGGTGGTGGATTTGTTGAATCATTTCAATACAGTACACAACTTAATAACACCACCATACTTTCCTCAAATAAAGTAGCTGAGTAGAAAATTGGACTCTAAAGGAAAAGATGAACACACTGCTAAAAAGCTCTGAGGTATCACAGGAAATGTGGGGGGCGCTTCTATGAGTTAATTAACTTTCATATAAGGTACCCCACAAGAAAAGGGACAAGACATCATATGAGTTGTGGAAAAGTAGAAAATCATCCTACAACCACTTGAAAGTGTGGGGGGTGTATTGCTAGCGTAACGTATAATGGTAAGTTGAGACATATGCGTCATCGACACAATACCATTAAAACAACTGATCTCAAACGGAGTTATCTCTATTGATTTTGATAACATTGCGGATCCGCTAACTAAAGGCTTAAAACGAGATCATGTTGATAAAACATCGAAAGGAATGTAACTAATGCCCATGAAAATAAAAGGTGCAATGTGAAGGAAAACCCTACCTAGTTGACTGGAGATCCCAAGATCTAGGTTCAAAGGGACAACCTAATTGCATAAACCTTGTGAGGTAACTGTGGGGGTACTTATCCCAAGTTTGTTCCTATGATGTAAACAGTGACTAAAAATGGGAGAGGTTAAGCAATGCTTTTAATGACCATTGTATGTTTCAGTGAGCCGAACAACATAAGTCACCTATGTAAGAGTGAAGTGGGGTCGTTTCAAGGAAATTATTGGGGCATAGTTCTCTTAAACTCTTGCAGAATCAGGAGATGTTCACGGCTATATGAACATACCTATGAGAACTAAAACCTTACCTGGGAGGTAGTTCTGTGAGGTATTGTAACACTCCTACCCGTATTCAAACCGGAATAGAGTTTGAGGCATTGCTTAACTAATCTTGCTTAAACATCTCGAATAGGGTTATGAAATTTCGTTTAAACCCATCACTTGCACATAATCGGCCTAAAAGGCCCTAAACATACTTCCGAGAGGTATCGGAAGTATTCCGGGAACTTTTACGAGTTCGAGAAACTTTTCAACAAAACAGGGGCCACACGCCCATGTGGGTCTAGGGACACGCCCGTGTGCCCCTAAGGCATGCCCGTGTCTTCCACCCGTGGTTGACACTGACTAAATTCCCACGGCCTTGGCACGCCCGTGGCCCTGGCCCGTGTACCAAACCTTGGCATTCTGACATATCCACACAGCCTATACACACGTCTGTATGCTTCAGCCGTGTGGCGATTTAAAATCCAAGTGCAAGGTGCAGACTTCACACGGCCTGGGCATACGCCCATGTGCTAGCCGTGCCTCCCACACGGTCTAGACACACACCCGTGTGTCTACCCATATGGACAATTAGAAGGCTATCTACCAAGCCCTTTGCCACCCTACATTGCAAGCATACATACACCAATTCCATTCAACACAATTCATGACCCAAATACACATCTAAATACTCAATTCAACATCCATACACAAGGGCATATACTTCAAGAGAATCACTTTCATTAAGCAAAAGAATTTGCCAATTATTTGCCTAACTTAAGGCCATTAACAAAATGACTTTAGTAACATGCATAGCCAACACTTTGGCTAACAATTAAAACTTAACAAAACACTCGAGTCATATACATGCCATACTCAAAATAAGTCTAAATTGTTATACCAAAATGATGTCGATAGTGTGATATCTGAACTCCTACGTCCACGATCCTCAAGTTATCTTGGCGATACTACAAGGAAAAAGAGCAATGAAAGGGGTAAGCATAAAGCTTAGTAAGTTTGCATGGATGTAAATAGCAACAATAAGCTCATAAAATAATCCATCCATGACATTAATTAACCATACACAAGTCATAGGCTTCTTGCCCTACTTACTCACAATCGCCCTTATTTAGCACATACCGTGCCACATATCGTAATCGTTTCTTCGTAATTCATTCACGAGTACCTGTATTCACTAATTCATATGACTTTGATACAAATCTCATTTCTACTTCTAAACTCGTCTACTTATCCCTTTAATCACTAGGGATAGTCAAAGACGCATCTTCAACGACATTCATGTAGGGACAAAGCCAATGCCACATCCCTGAGGTGGTCTTACATGGAGTTACTTCTAAACGCCAATGCCATATCCCGGATATGATCTTATATGGACTTTCACATCAAGTATCGATGCCATATCCCGGATACGGTCTTATACGATTTCTATATTTATTATCGAAGCTATATCTCGGATATGGTCTTATACGGGATTTCAACTCGGTGCCGAGGCCATGTCCCGAACATGGTCTTATACGGGACTTTATCTATTTCATATCTTGATGATAGCATTTTCATATTCACATGGTCCACTAGGACTTCAACATCTCATTCAACATCAATTTAATGGAGTGTCATGCATCAATATGATATCAAGTATTCTCAATTATGCTAACATAAATGTTGCATTAATCACATACAAACTTACCTCAATTTCAAAATGAGCTAGCTCGACGGTTTAATCCGAGACTTTGTTCTTTCCCCAATCGAGGCGGATTCTCAGTTCTTCTTGCTCTATAATAGCAATTTAGCTCATTTTAATCATCTCATTAATAAAAGCATTTCAAAAATCATGTTTAGGCAAAAATTACTATTTTGCCCCCTAGACTTTGGCAAAATGACCATTTTGCCCCTAGGCTCGGAAATAAATTCTAATCACACTTCTACATTCAACAAGCCTAGGTAAACATTCAATACTCTTATAGCTATCATCAAAACTCAAAATTTCACATAATTACCACAAATTTGTAACCTTTTTCTCAAGGTCAAATTAGGTGTTTTCAAGACAACACCTTTCACAAAAGTTGTTCATCTAACAACTAAGACTCAATTTCTTCCATAAAAATGCAGCAAATAACTATAATATCTCTCATGGAAAAACTCTAAACTTTTCACCATATTGCACAATAGTCCCCTCATTTGAAAGCTTAAGCTTTAGGGGTCCCAAAAGTACAACTATTTTCAAAAAAAGATCACTAGAACACTTACTAGTGAAGAGATGAGTGTGCTGAAATTTTTGAAGCTTTCTTCCCTCTATTTGCTGCTAATTTTTGATGGAAGAGTGAAAGAGAAAAATATGATAGCTTTTTTTTCCTTATTTTATTAATACTAGTCAAATTAGTCCACCTACTATTACCAACTTTGACCATCATTAACAAATTTGTCTCCTATGCTAGTCTATGGCCAGCCAAGCAAGTATTGGGGGTCTAATTGTCTTTTAAAGACCTTCAATTTTCAATATATGGCTATTTGGTACCTTTAGCTTATAGAATGGAACTTTCGCACTTTATGCGATTTAGTCCTTTTTCGCGATTAAACATGAAATCGCTAAAATTAAAGCACCAAAATTCTCATGCACATATACTATCATGCTCTGACTCATAATATAACATGAAAATAAAATTCTCTAATCTCGGATTAGTGATCCCGAGATCACTATTCCGACTAGCCCCTAAATCGAGCTGTTACAGGTATATCATCGTTTACACAAAAGGCAGAACAGTTCAAGGACATCACGTTTTCTTGTCAGCCAGTAAAGTAAATATACTTTCATAAGGGAAGGTTCAAGGGTGGATACCTACCTATCCTATGCAACTATCGATCGTAGATTCTATCACCACATCAAGTCAATGTTTTTCGATAAAACTATCAATTTTCATTCATGTGGGGGATTGTTGGAAAAATTGCATTTTTATGGGAAATTTGAGGCATATTCTCAACAGGTAAAGTTGGAGAATTGAATCATAAAATTATGGTTTCATATTCTACTCCATGAGACCTTTACAACGGTATATCATATGCTCAAAATGGTTGAGTGATGAATGAGAAATTGATGCTCAAAGTAAGCTACTTGGAAATATTGTTGAGGAAAAGTAAAGGCTTAGATCCCATATTGGTCAAATACCAAAGTGTAAGATGTGTTTATATATGTGAACCCTCTTGAAGGGTAATTGAATGACTAAGCTTGTAATCTTGCCTCGCATGCAGCGGGTGTAGATCCAAACCCGACAGGGTTGGGGCCCACATGCACGACTGGGCAACACGAAATGTTCGGACCGGTCGGGCCCAAATGGGCCTACGGATATTTCAAACCCAACACGATTTTATTTTTTTCTCAACAGACATAATTTGCTTATATATGGACAGTATCTGATTCCAATCAAATTGATTTAATTTTTAAATCAAATTGATTTTTTGGCTCCTTAATGGCAAATTTTGTGGTTATTTCCAAAATTTCCACCATCCTAAATGCCTATAAAAGGTTGTGTATTCTGTATAAATTTACACACACATACTCTCTCACACTGAAACTCTTTTACTCTCAAAACTCTTCCTTTTCTTTTCCGTATTTTTAAAACGTTCCGGTGATAGAAAAAGGCAACGTTCGTTCGATTGATCGTTGTAGAGATGCTACTACTTTGATCATTGTTGTTGTTGTATCCTAGGAGACATTCGACCAATGTTTCTCCAAGTACCGTAGGAGCGGCCGAATCTGTCTTAAGGAAACTGTGTTTCACATGCCTCAACGTTTGGTAAAATCTCGATTCTTCTTTATTTTAACTTTTTATTATGGTTTTATTTTATTTTTGTATTTGATAAATTAATTATAAATCATTCTATTTATATTTTATTTCGTATGTGTTTATTTATATTTAATTTATTTTGTTCGCTAACGTGTTTTATCTAACATTAAGTTCGAATATTGGAGTTGTCATTGTTGGAAGGACTTTACCTGTATCAACTCTAGACCTGAACAAGACTAAGCTTAAATCATAAAACGGAAAAGAAATTACTAAATCAACTTTGCTTTTTGTTTAGGATTAACCAAGCTTAGGATATAAAATAAAAGCATTAGTATTTAATTTTATAATTAATTGTATCCAGTGAAACTCTAACATCATATTTTGCTCCTAACATCCATCTTTAGGGAGACTTAATCTCATCAAATTTAGTTTGTCCTCTATACCCTTATTTGTTACGACACTAAAACTTGTCTCTGAGAGAATTGGATCAAATCATTCGTAATTTCTTATATGGGGATGCTATTTGCAAATCCATTGGATTAGGTAGTTTGGGTACATGAAAATGCCAATAACCGAACAAATTGGGAGGTTTTTTAAACACCTTATTCTCTTAGTACTCCAAATATTACAAACATTCATCTTTGGAGGAAAATCTGGAAGCAAAGATATGATATTTATTTTTAAACCCAAATCCCGACAGGTGAATGCTTCAACGAGAAGCATCACACTCCCTAATTTCTTTGGAATGGAACAACAACAACAATCAGAACAAGGCAAGTACAAACCCGAGCTCAACATAGAATATGGTCGGCTAAATTGGGCATCAATGTTACCATAATATTGAAAGTTATACAAATATATTTTATGAAAAATAGGAATTTTTTTTTCTCATGTAAAATACTAAAACAATATCTTTTGTCAGCGTCATCTGTACAATATGCAGAATATCATACTGGATTTTCTACAGCCTATCAAATGGTTAGAATAGTTTTTACATTGGACATGAGGCCAGCAATTTACTTGTAAAATAAACATGTTATCTGGCATTACTCCGACTCTTCAATTATCTGTGTTCAACGCATATCTGGACTTGATTATCAGGACCTGACTCTCCGACAACAAATATCTGTATCCAACATTCACACTTGAATTTGAGTAACATGATTCCTAAATCTGGGGCTAAATTTTCAAAGATAACCATTTTCGTATAGGAGGCTACAAGTTAAATAATCTGAACCGGCTGGAGCTTCCTTCTTCGTCATAATCGGACGAATTTGATTTGCTTCCAACTGATTCTTCTGAACTATCACACGGAAGGAGTTTAATCCTGTCAGCATGTTCAATCATCCAATCAGTGAACTCTGGGGTTGCTGCCAAATCTGCAATGGCGTGCCGGGTAGACTCGCGAGTGAAATCTTTCCATTCTTGTTTCGTGAATTTCTTTCGGTTACGTGTCTTGTGAAAGCTCGAATAGTAATTTTGATCACATATGCCGCCTAAAAATTAAAAAGAAACAAATCCATTTGTTGATATTAATTGAAGCAGGAAAGAAAAACAAAATGGTGCTCCAAGAAAAATGCACTAGTATGAACAGTGAAGTACATTTAAAAGCAAAATTACCTCTTGCAGGAAATTTATTCCATGTTAGTGAAGTCAGTGGAGTATGTCCATTCCACAATGTCCTATTAGGATACATTCTTGGAGACCTATCAAAAAATTCAGCACAGCCTTGGTTTATTATTCCCGGCCTTGACCGGTGCACCCAAGGACCCTCGTCCCAAGACCGTGGTTGGTTCCTACATAAGCCAGAATGCCAAATTCATGATTCAAATAAACCGAGGCTAGAAATGAAAACTGAGATTTACAATAATTTGTTGAACTTGGCTTTCAATTTAGACAAAATGTTACTACAAGTTGAGTTGGTTAAGGTAATCTAAATAAAATGTCTTTTTAGGTGTAATAAAGGATATTGAAACGAACTCAGGGGCTGTCGTATCATATGATTATTTACTGGAACGAACAAATTTTACATGAAAAGGACCATTAACAAAGCCTAACAAAATCACCTTCTTCAGGCAGGCTTATTGATCATAAGCATGAAAAGGGAATTGGAGGGAGCTATGTTTAACTTACATGTGAGTATTCCTTCTAGTTGATGTGATGAGAGAACAGATAGCAGAAGAAGAAGCCAATACCACCACTGCCAGCCGAGTATCTAGAGTGCTCTGGAAAGAGTAGAAAAACAGTGCAAGATTGGAAATATTAAACATAAGGCATCTTTTATTATTATTATTTGAGGTTTCCAACTACATTGCTTAGACTCTTCATTTTTCTTTAAGTACCCGTGTCTGACATCCATATCCAACACATATTTGGGCACAAATACGAGGAAATGATTCTACAAGGAACCCCCCAATACATAGGAAAACCTAGAAAAAATTGAACATACCCATATTGGACACATACTCATTTCTGACACTCAGACAAGTCTCAGAAACATAGGTTGACAATGTTTGATCCCAGATCATTGGAACTAAAAGTCAGCACTTTACCAATAAACCATATGGCTGTTGACAGAAACATAAGATGCCACCACACCATACATTGAAAGAAATTAACACTCTTCTTCTAAGGGAAATTATTTATCCATTAATAAGCGACAGCTAAACCAGCAGATGGATGCTAGGGAAGGTGAAAAAACTGGCTGACCTTATACAAGTAAAAGGTAGCCCAGAAAAACAACTTAGTGCACCAAAGCGGGAAACCATAGAGGCAAATAAAGCCAGGTGCATCTCAAACTCAAGTGTCCAACCTGTAACCTAGCTAATCAATAATCTAATATTCTAATTTAGAATTTTTTGAGATCCTATTAAAGATAAGAGGCAGTGAGTTTTTCTCAAAGTAGGATGAATGAGTCAATTTATCCCCCCTCAAGCGATTTCTGGGCATATAATGGAAAATCTACTGTATTTGACATATTTAACAGCATCCCGCTAATGGGTTTCAGAAGCTATCACCTGACTTTGAGGAAGTTTCAAATAAAAAGAAGAAAACTTGCTACATAGCCTAGGTTGCATATCAACTAAAGGAGGCACTGTTGGTAGTAGAAGCATACCTGGAAAATAAATGTAGCTGCAATGATACGCATGGCCCATTTTACAAACTGGGCAACACCAACATCAACGCTTCCATCATTTGAGATCACGAATTTTCTTACCATCCAGTACCCCAATGCAGCTCCTAATAGGATAATTACAACCAAAACAAATATAGCAACCTGTAACAAAATAAGCAAAATAAATTACTTGGTTCAATTTGAAATAACGCTTTCTTAAAAGGAAAAATAAAAACTTCAAAGAAGACATTAGAGAATGAAATCATACACACATAAATTATGGACAATAAAGGGGGCCATATTAAATATCATGTGGTGAAAATATTAATTCCTATGAGGAGAAAAGGAGGGAGAACTAGTTGGCAGTTGTAAAGAACTTACTGGGTTATGCATCTCTTCACTAAGCCCAAAATTGACAAGAATCGAATTTACCATCCCAGAGAAATGATGTAAAAGAAAAGATCCAGCTCCAAGCTGAAAAAATTAACGGAACACTGAGTTTATTGGCAGCCCAAAGTAGATGAAACATTAGTTAAACTATAAAGAAATGAAAATAAAGACTCACCACTGGAACATATATACCAAGATAGAAGATATTTTTCCTCCCTGTTGGCAACAATTTCATTCCCTGCTTGGCAAAAGTAAATCCACACAGTTAAAAGCTGAAGCTAAGACCGTAATTCGGGCATTGACATAACTTAAACATAGATCTTAAGGAAATTAATAACTAGTAGATTCCCAAGTAATCCAATCATAGTGTGTGAGCTGATGAGCATCTGATGAGACAGAAAGGGAATCAATAATCAATCAATTTAATTTTGAGCACTATGAAAGGAAGTAAACAGACAGATTTCAGCTACAGATTTACATGGAACTGGAACTTCAATACAGATCCGTATTCTTCAAAATACATGGAAAACAATAGGTAGCTTCCAATGGTCAACAGAGTAAGATAAGGTACTTAAAATTTCATGAGATTTACTTATGATAGCATTGAAATTTGAAATAAATAAGGGAAAGAATGAGGGATATGTTAAAAATAAATAAGGTGCAAGGAATTTGTTGACGAATGCCAAAATACCTGGAAGAGAAGGATTATAATGACAAGAATAATTCCAATAGCCATTGAACTACTGTAGTAAAAAGGAACCCACTTGCTGGCAAATGGTGCCAACAGCAACAAAACAAATCCTAAAGCTAGAAACACAAGCCGCCATCGCTGAAAATCTGCAAAAAGATAAAAAATAAAGTTCAATTTCAACAGACTAACAATTACAATCAAGTACCTAATTTCTTTTAAAAGGAACACAAATAACACATAATCATACCTTCTTCAAGAGCAACCGTGACAGAGCCAGACACATCACCTATAAACTTCACATCTATAAATCTATCATCATAAGGTGACATGACAGAGAGCCATATACCCTTTTCCACCGTCTTCCAATTTTCATGCTCACACTTGCATAATCCAAGTGAAGCATTCCTGCAAGAATTTTTCAGTCACCAAATGTGACAACAAACTTCTGAAGTGTTTTCATGCAGAAGAAGAGTAGAGTGAGAGTCAAAACTTACCGATGAAAGCAAACCTGTATTTTGCTGTGTAATCTTTCTGGTATTAGGACAGATGGAGCTAAAGTAACTCGAACAGAACTGGCATAACTCCTGAGTTTCAATCTTGAGTGACCAGAAACTCGAATTCGGTCACATGATAAAACATCTTTTGAACCATGGACAGATGAGTGCCCATAAAGGGGAGCTGGGTTAACATCTAGTGCTGGACTTCCTAAGTCAATGCCTGCAATTATAAAACCTACTACAGTTGAAAACGACACAAAAAGTATGGCAAGGGTGCAAGATAGAACTAAAAAAACATGGACCAAGGTCATGCATTATAGATTTCCATCAAGTTACTGAAATAAACCCACCCTCACCTCCGGTTCACAAATTGCATAATATACTTTCTACAGGGTAAACCTGAAGGGAACACTGATAGAGCTCAGTTTCTAAATTAATTAATTACAAAGCATTAAGTGATCATTCAATCCATTCATTTATCCAAACACTAAAAAAGCCTTCATAGCTCTCCAAGGCTACAACAAGTATTTGGCACGTCTAATCTTAGTAATTTATAGTTAAAACAACCTTTAGCTGTCAACCTTTTCTTTAAGGCCTAAAGAAACCTGCGGGAAACTGATTACCAGTGATGAGAAATGAGAAAATAAGTAAATAGTACGATTTCTATGAATCAAAGGCTACTGTTAAAATGGAAATCAGAGACCAACCCAAAAACCTAGGCAGATATTCTTATTGTTCCGTACATCTTCTTCGGAAATTAATAAATTGAAGCAGTTGCAATTCAGGTTTCTAAACCAATCAAAGAACAGCCACGTTAAAGGAATGAGAAAAAATAAAATAAAATAAAAACCCGAACCTAATTTGCCAAACCATTTCAAAGCAAGCAAAGAAAATAGAATCATCCAGATGACAAACACAGTTGAATCCAATGAGGAACAATAAAGGAAATTATCAGAAAGTTATACCTTTAAATTGTGAGATCGCTTGAGAAGCACATGATGAAAAGAAAAAATAATATAATAATAATAAGAAGAGGCTAAGAGAAGAGGAAGCCATTGTCGACAGCCCTCTTCCACCTCTCTCTCTCTCCCCCTGTTTTCAAGCTGATTTGTAAATAGAAACTTCAAAGAGGAAAAAGGACGCTTTTCATTACAGTTAACATATTTTAAAATTAAATTGCACGGCTATTGGTGGAAAATTAAATAAAATATATATTTAATATAATTAGAGACCGACTAAATTACCATTAAATGTCGTTTTTTTTTTTAATTTATCAGATTAAGCCCTTTTTTTTTGGAACAATTAAAGGAATAGACCTATTCTTTTAAAGCGTTTCCGCGCAGACTCGTTTTCAGGGTAATTCAAAAAAAGGCTCTTAAGTAGACGTGTTTTCTGCATGCTGTCAGTAAAACACTTCTAGCTGAACGCGTGTTTACCTAGTCACCTCCAATGGCTAGTTTCAAATGACTAATTAAATAACCTTCCTCACCCCCAACGGCTAATTAAATAGTCGTTCCCCACCACCTACCACCTCCCCCTTATAAACCCCCCATTTCTATTTTTCTCACAAATACTCTAAAAATTCTCACATTCTTAAATCTCTCAAAATTCTCTCAATCCGTTATTAAATTCTTATTTAGATTTTATTTCTCTACAATTATTTTATTAGAATTATATTAATATTTTTTGTAAAATATTTTTTATTAAAAATTAATCCGTGTTTTTTTTAAATTAGCAAATGGCCGAATCTCTAATTCGTTTTGATGGCAACCACATTTCCGTCAATCAATTGTAAATGGTAAGAATATTTTTTTAATATATTTCAATGTTGTTTTATTTTTTTATTTCATTGTTATATTTGAAATTAATTTTTGCATTTTTTTTACATAAATAGGCAAAATATCGAATTTTAGAGTGCTACATTCGTAATCTACTCATTCCTCCATCACCTTTGATCGAACCGTACTTGAGGGAAGCTGATTTTTAGCACGTGGCCCTTGTAGGTCGGGGGTATAAGTTGGACCCGACACTCGTAAGCGCGTTGGTGGAAAGGTGGAGACCCGAGACGCATACATTCCATCTTCCATGTGGCGAGTGTACTATCACTCTAGAGAACGTACAGTTACTGTTGGGGTTACTGGTGAATGGGTCGGTAGTCACTGGGTCAGTTCAAGCGGCCGATTGAAGAGGCACATGCAGTGAACTTTTGGGTTTGGTTCCAGAGACGATTTATGGAGGCTGTATCGAAATGAGTTGGTTAAGAAGAAACTTTAGAGGGCTTGATGCGGATTCGACTAAAGTTGAAAGAGAATGACATGCTCGGGCGTACATCTTTCAGATCATCAGGGGTATCCTGATGCCGAATAAGTCATGAAATCTCGTCCATCTAAAGTGGCTGCTGAAACTCGTCAACTTTAGAGAAGTGGGCGAACTTAGTTAGGGGTCAGCCGTGTTGGCGACCTTATATTGGGAGATGTGTCGAGCGATGCAATCATGTAAAACTAAAATTGGTGGTTGCATTCTACTACTGCAGTCATGGGCATCGTACCGTCTGTCATTTTTACATCCTCGAGTGAACTACTCATATACATTTCCCCTCGTAACAAGGTAAAATTCATTAGATGATATATTTACCATAATAAAATTAATTAAAATTTTAATTATTATGCTAACAAGTTATTCCAATAGATAAAACCATGAGCCGAGTTATGTGGGATTACCAAATGAGCTTCGAGATATACGGCTTTTGTTAGACCAACAATCGGAAGCGGAGGTATGTATTTATTTAAATTTGAATCAGATAATATTAACATAGTTTATTTGAGATTCAGTAGTACACAAATATCTCTAAAGTTTTTATTATTTTAATATAGTTTGAATGGACACCATACGAGGATCCGACGATTAAAGAATGCATCCCTGAGTAATTCTTTGTGAATTCGAACATCTGGCACATGAAGGTGCCATTAGTAGTGTACGCTACCGTCAAGATGCACGAGTCAGATAGAGTGTTGCGGCAATTAGGTTCCGACAATCAATTCTTGTGGCACTTGAAGACCTCGATGATGTGCATCCTATCGACTTGCGGGGTCGGATGGGTGAGAATTGGCCGATATTCCATGTGCAATACATCAACATATGGGACAATAGGTACGAATTCTTACCTACACGCAAGGCCATTGTCGCTCTGGAGTTAGTCTGTGATCCTGATTACATGACATAGTTTAGGATTCATGGCAAGCCATACTTGTATGGGAAAGAGGCGAGGAGTCGATAACCGCATACGAGGAGGCCACGACGAGCCCCTATACATCCAAGGACTGGCGGGGCAAGTCCATCGTCAGCACCTACGCAAGAAACGATACCGATTGTAGCACCACCAATGGCCGCACCACCCACTGGTCAGTATGTACTGTCTTACTCTAGTGCGTATACTAATCATTTCATTTTCACACAAGCGCCATATATTCCACCACATTTTCCTGCTTCTACTTCTATGCTAGGTTTTGTTTTTGGACCTCCGTCCCCGATGTATTACACGCCCATGCCATCTACATTTCCGAAAACGACGATGCCGCCGCTGCCGTATAAGTCGTGTAACATCGTATACTCGATCCGATCACCAACCCGAGCTATAAGGCGTTACAACTATAAAACTTTAACATTTATCATAATTTATTTAAAGATAATCAAAATAATTCATCACCAATCATTTCCATGCTTTTCAATCAATTTGGGACCTAATTCAAACTTACGGAACATTTAAAATAAACTGAGATCAATTCTGGATTAAATTGAAATTTCTATGAAAATTTTGAACAAAAGTGTATGTAACACCCCTAATTCGAATCCATCGCCGGAAGAGGGTTACGGAGCGTTACCGGAGTTTAAAAAATTAATTATCCGACATTTCATTTCATCTAGCCTTCATATTAGAAACCAATCAAAATTATACACATCATTCCTTAAACGAGCCCTCGAGGCCCAAATTACGTATTAGAAACAAATAGGGACTAAGTCGAAGACTCAGAAATTTTTTCGAAAAATATTTAAAATTTTCAACACTGCAGGGGACACACGGTCGTGCCTCAGCCCATGTGAGTATACTAACTTGGGTCACACGGCCAAGTCACACGCCCTAGTGCTAGGCCATGTGAACACTCTGTTTTGTGCAAATTTAAGATACAGGGGTGTTTTTGCACATATGGACGAAAATAGGCCATTTTACAAGCCATATTTTTCACCTAATTCTATGTCAATCTATACATGCCATTATAAATAAAATCAAAACATATGAAAGTACTGATAGAACTGATGGATAATGTGATACAACTCCGACAAGCTTCCAACCCAATCGAGCTTCCGATAATCTGAACAGTAAAGGAAAACAAATACATAAGCAATGAATGATTAGTAAGCTCGTATAACTTTAACCATAATACTTCTCTTCAAATATGAAATTTAAACATATCAAGAATAATCTAATATTGATACCACAATATTCATAAAGTATATTCAACAATTCACTAAGTGAATAAATCTACAGTATCACTTATACATATTATTCCTAGCATAATAGGATTTTAAATAACTTTAACTCCTCCAAATTTCTTTGTTTTTATTTGCGTTTCCTTACTTTCCACACTCATTCCATATGCATAACACACCAATCATAAGCATATCATTCCACCATAGCTACAAGCTAGCGCATTTAAACATAGACCTTTTTAGAATTAATCACATGATAAGTCATTTCATAAGAAATTGCATAACTTAAACCTTACCGAACAAACTATAATAAAACATTAAATATAGCATTTCACTAACATTGCCTGCCAGTAACAACTTCAATTAATAAAATTAACTTGATTGAGCTCAATATTAATAACTTTTTAGATTCTTCCACAATAAATCTATATAACACTTACCAATACTTTTCAAATTAGAGAACGTCTTACGGATTTGAGTACATCGTTTTCTTGATGCCATAGTCCAACTATGGTCTTACACATATAATGCCATGGCCCTGCCATGGTCTTACATGATACGGCCACGCACCGGGAACGCCCTTGGTCCAGCTCACCAAGCGAGGCTAGCAATCTTTTGCAAGCTAATCAGCTCGATCCTAGCCTATTGAGCTTGATTCAGCTCGAATTTTAGCTCATTGAGCTTGATCTAGCTCAACTTAGCTCAATTGAGCTCATTCTTATCTTTTTAATTCTTGCGTTTTTATTTGATGGAATAAAGTAAATGTTTTAGTTAAATTAGTTAATTAGCTTCAGCTTATAATTATGTTTTAGCCATTACATGCATTTAATATGTTTATTTCAGCCGAATTTAATGTGTCATACAAGTCATAAATGTGTTCAAATCTGATTTTATTATTAAGTGTTTAATGTGTCTTATTTTAATACAAGTTTTTAATATGTCATAGCCTAATACATGTTATTAATTTGTCCTAGACTAAAACATGTTTTTATTATGTCCTAGGTGCTGCTGATTTAATGTGTTCAAATTCAATTTAATTTGTTGAATTAATTTGGTGTAGGTACATGCTTGGGACGGCTTTAATGCAAGGTGCTGATGGTTTAGCTCTTCAAAATACCTTTTCGTGTACAGCAAAAGAAAAATTAATAGCTGCTGTTTTATTACTCCCAAGCTGACCGTCTATGTCTCCCAGACAGCTTTGAAAGTGTTCACATTGCTGAAAATCCCCTTTCACATGGAGAGACTATTCGGTTATGTGCATTCACACCTAAGAGCTATTCAACTTCATATATTCATACCTAAAAACCATTGAAGATTCCAAGCTGACTTAATTGAACTCAAGACCATTCAGCTGATCAAAGCAACTTCCCTTTGGCCGAATCTGTCCACACCATTTCAGCTCCTAATCAACCTAAATTAATTTCAGCTAAATGAAGCTCTTTAGAAGCTGTCCATTGGCGTCACAAAGGTTGGGGTAGCTTCATGGAAGCTGCTAGGAAGATTCCAAGAAACTTCAGCTCATTTAAGCTGAAAACAAATGGCCATTCAGCTCCCTAAGTGCCTATTCGACTAGCTAGATGTTTAGCTATAAATACTTAGCCAATTTTATGTTGTTAAGACTTTTTGCTCATTGTTGAATGGTTATAACATTTGTGAGTTTTTCAACTCTCTTAATTCATTTTAGACTCAGCTTGACTTATCTAGCTTGCTAGTGGCATCATTCTGTTTCTTTGAACTTATCACTCCTAAACCGAGTGTGGCGTTCACCATATTGATATCTTTGGTTCCTATCTTCCTAGATAGTGGGTCAGGATCCTATCTTCCATCTTCCATCCATCTTAAGCATCGTATAAGGTTCGGGTCAATACTTTCTATAGTATTGGTTCTTCCTTGGCATTAATCCCATTTTCCATCCATACTATCCATCTTAACTTTACCTTAATTTTGTTTGTTTAGCCAATATACCATTAACCTATCTTAAACACTCTTTGAAACCCCTTTGTTTAAACCATCACTTAACCGAATTTCATATAAACTCCAAATAGAATGGAACTTCTCATTTTAACGATCGGGCATCTAAACGACTCAAATCACTTCACCGAGGTGAGATCGTATCATTACACTTGTAGTGCCAAAACCCAGTTATGGTCTTATCATCTGGATGCCATAGCCCAGCTATGGTCTTACACTTATACATATACTGCCATGGTCCAACCATGGTCTTACGTTCATGGTGTCATAACCCAGTTATGGTCTTTTCACTAAAATGCCATAGCCTAGCTATGGTCTTACATTTAACACTTTGCCATGGTCCAACCATGGTCTTATCCATCAATTCATCTTGTCACGAAACGATTGTACTCAATCATGCATTCTACTTGTTATGAAATAGTTAGATAACTGTTAGTCTGGTAAGGTTGTTAGCTTGTTAGTTACAGAATAGTTATGACCTACATGTAAACCCTACTGCATTAAATACATGCATGTAGACTCTCTTACTTGATTAACTCAATACAGAGCTTTTTCCACATACCTTCTATACTTCAACATGGTATCAAGAGCCACTATCTTTCTTTTGTGAAATTTTCTTTCTTTCTTTCGATGGATACGGAGCCTGTGCCTGGAGTTGAAACTCCTCGTCATTCGTCCAACACTGCGGCTGCTTTTCAGTCAACAGATCCAGGTGGTACGGCGTTGCCCATAATTCATTACTTCACCAAGCATGATACTATCAAGCTTACTGAGAATAACTTTCTGTTATGGAAACATCAATTGCTACTCATTCTTGAGGCATACAATCTTGAAGGTTTTGTACAAGGTACTGTTCAAGTTCCTTCTTCTTTTCTTCCCGGTACTGATGGTCAGTTGGTTGATAATCCAGCCTTTCTTGCTCATAAGAAACAAGACAAGTTTCTGGCCTCTTGGTTACTAACCACAATCTCTGATGAAATTTTAGTTCATCTTACTACTGCCAAAACTAGTTTTGCTGTTTGGTCTGCTGTTGAAACCCGTTTTGGAGTTAAATCCAACATAAAGATTTCAAGCATTCGACGTGATCTGTATTCTCTCAAGAAAGCGAATCTCACAATTAAAGAATACTTTTCAAAGATTCAGCAATTGAGTAATAGTCTTATTGCAGTAGGGAATATGATTACGGAACAAGAACAAATCAGTATTATTTTAGCTGGTCTTTCACTTGAGTATGAGTCCATTCGGGTCATAGCCTCTGGTACTCCTATGACTATTGACTTACTGACTGAAATGTTGCTTGACTGTGAGGCGCGACAACTAGCTGTATTAACTGAAGTTCCTATGCAGGCTAATGTGTCTTCTTATTCCAAGAATCCTTCAAAACACGCTGATGTTACTAATACTTATTCTCAAGGTTTCAGATCAGGACAGCAAAGGCATGGTAGAGGTTGGTCTCGTGGTCGATATCGTGGCACTGGTAGAGGTTGGTCTCACTCCAGACCACAGTGTCAATTGTGTGGCAAAATGGGTCATGTAGTTCAATCTTGTTATCATCGTTTTAATGAAAATTTCTCTGGTGTGGATTCTGTCACTTCCAAGACGGTCAACTATCATCAGTTCAATAATCAAAATTTGTCTAGTTCTTGCTGTAACTCTCATTCACAAATGTCTGCTCCATCTGTTCAACAGACTTCATGCTCATCTTCTTCCAGACCATCAGTTCAAGCTTGGTACCCTGACTCTGGAGCTACAAATCATATCACTCCAGACATGACAACTCTCTCGATTGCTTCCTCCTACACAGGTACGGATCAAGTATCTATGGGAAATGGTGCTTCTGTCTCTATAGCTCATGTAGGAAATTCTTCTTTGTTGACTGGTTCAAGAGTGTTACATCTTAAGAATGTTCTTCATGTACCTACTGTGTGCAAGAATCTCTTGTCAGTTGGTCAATTTGCTAAAGACAATTGTGTTTATTTTGAGTTTCACCCTTATTTGTGCTTTGTCAAGGACATTCAGACAGGGATGATACTTCTAGTGGGCCACATGCATGATGGTCTTTATCGGTTTGATGTATCTCGACATGGTGGTCACAAGGTCTCACCTACAGTTCCTCAGTCTCACTCGATTCATGTGTGCCATGCTCGACTCTCGTCTGCTCCCCTACTATGACATAACAGACTCGGCCATCCGAATCATGATACTCTTGCACGTATCTTGCGCACTTGTAATGTTTTGTTCAATTCTAATAGTTTGCCTCCAGTGTGCTCAGCTTGTCAGCTAGGCAAGTCTCATAAGCTACCATTTCAAGCTTCCACAACAGTATATTCTGCACCGTTTGAACTTGTTGTATCTGATGTTTGGGGACCTTCTCATGTTAAATCAAATGGTTTTTCTTACTATGTGTCTTTTATTGACATGCATAGTCGATATACTTGGTTGTATTTGATCAAAACTAAATCTGAAGTGTTGAGTTGTTTTCTTCATTTTCACCGAATGGTTCAACTTCAATTTGGTTCTTCTATCAAGATGCTTCAAATAGATTGGGGAGGTGAATATCGCTCCCTGTCTGCTGAGCTATTCAAACGTGGCATTCAGCATCGGATCACTTGCCCTCTCACCTCGGATCAAAATGGTGTGGCTGAAAGGAGGCATCGTCAGGTGGTTGATATGGGATTGACTCTTTTGGCTCAAGCTTCCATGCCTCTGGAGTTTTGGTCCTCTGCGTTCTCTTATGCTGTTCATATCGCTAACAGGCTCCCAACACGTCTTCTTCAACATAGAAGTCCCTATGAGATGCTATATAAAGACAAACTATCTTACTCTTATTTGCGAGTTTTTGGTTGTGCCTGTTTTCCCTCATTGAGGCCGTATAATCATCACAAGTTTAATTTTCGATCCAAGAAGTGTGTGTTTCTTGGGCTTACTTCAAGTCACAAGGGCTACAGGTGTCTTGATGACACTGGTCGAGTGTTTGTGTCTCGGCACGTTGTCTTCGATGAAACTCAGTTCCCGTTCTTGCATGGTTTTACTTGTCAAGATCATTATGCTCCTGTTCAACCAACTCATCAGCAGTCATATGTTCCTCTTGTTACAATACCAGTTTCGTTGAATCCTGTGGCTAGCTCCAGTTCAACTCATCATGACACTTGTGCTCCAGTTGATTCTCGTTCACCTACACCTCAATCGAGTGCACCATTTGCTGATACTCTTGCGCCTTCCTCTTCTCCTCTCGTTGCTCCTCCTAGCTATTTCCCTCGGAATGGTCATCCTATGCAGACCAGGTCCAAAAGTGGTATTTACAAGCCTAAACTATTTTCTTCTGTCATTACTGAGAAGGAACCAACATCTATAACTGAGGCATTTCGGACTCCTCAGTGGACAGCAGCTGCACAGGCTGAGTATCAAGCCTTACTTTCAAACCATACTTGGGATCTGGTACCATTGCCTACGGATCGGGGGGCCGTTAGTTGTAAATGGATCTTTAAGCTTAAAAGAAATGTTGATGGCTCGATAGCTCGCTACAAGGGGCGGTTGGTGGTCAAAGGCTATCTTTAGGAAGCTGGTATAGATTTTCATGAGACATTCAGCCCTGTGGTGAAACCTACAACAATTCGGGTGGTCTTGGCTTTAGCAGTCTCCTTGGGCTGGTCCCTCCGACAAGTGGACGTCAACAATGCATTTCTGAATGGTGATTTAAGTGAAGAGATATACATGGTGCAACCACCAGGTTTTGAATAGACAGGACCAAATGGGCAGCAACTAGTGTGCAAGTTAAAGAAAACCTTGTATGGCCTCAAACAAGCCCCTCGAGCCTGGTTCCACAAGCTGAAGGAGTTTCTACTTTCTAACAAATTCGAGATATCGAAAGCTGACAATTCTCTTTTCATAAATCGGTCTGACACTCAGCTACTCTATGTACTAGTGTATGTGGACGACATCATCATTACTGGTTCCAACTCAAGTGCTATAAGTCAGTTTGTCAAGGAGCTCCATAGCAAGTTCTCTATGAAGGATTTGGGAAACCTAAGCTATTTTTTGGGCATTGAAATTAAACACACCTCGAATGGTATCTTTCTTAATCAGAAACAATACATACTGGAGTTACTTAAGAAAGCCTCTATGGACAAGTCAAACAGTTCTCCTACACCTATGGTGTCTACTTGTCGATTGTCGACTTATGAAGGAAGTCCGATTGAAGATGAAAGTCTTTTTCGAAGCATAGTAGGTGCCCTTCAATATGTTGTCATCACTAGACCGGATATTTCTTTCTCTGTCAACAAAGTCTGTCAATTCATGCACAAACCATTGGACATGCATCTCAAAGCGGTCAAGCGAATTTTATGCTATCTCCAAGGCACACTGGATCATGGTCTTCACTTCTGTCGTGCTTCCAAACTTGTCCTTGAAGGCTACTCAGATTCCAGCAGGGGGTCTGATCTTGATGATCGAAGATCAACATCAGGCTACTGTGTCTTCCTAGGAGGAAATCCAATCTCCTGGAGTTCGAGGAAGCAGCAGGTTGTCTCCAGGTCTACTGCTGAAGCCGAATATAGAAGTTTGGCCAATGTCACTGCCGAAATGGTCTGGCTCCAGTCGTTATTGACTGAGTTAGGTGTTCCTTTTTCGCCCAAGGCACTGGTGTGGTGCGATAGCTCAGCTGCGGTTGCTGTCACAGGAAATCCAGCCTGCACTCAAAGTTTAAACATGTGGAGTTGGATGTGTACTTTGTACGAGAGAAAGTGGCTGCAGGTGTGCTCCAAGTTGGTCACGTGTCCAGTCACGATCAAATTGCTGATGTTTTAACAAAACCATTGTCTGCAGTAATGTTTAACAAGTTCAAAAGGAAACTCAAGGTTGCTGCGCATGAAGATGAAGCTCTCGAAGGAAGGAAGTTAGTAGAGCACGGGGAATGTTATGAAATAGTTAGATAACTGTTAGTCTGGTAAGGTTGTTAGCATGTTATTTACAGAACAGTTATGACCTACATGTAAACCCTACTGCATTAAATACATGCATGTAGACTCTCTTACTTGATTAATTCAATACAGAGCTTTTTCCACATACCTTCTATACTTCAACACTACTTAATTTGAACTTTCAATTCAATTTTTATATTTTTACAATAATCATAATTCAATAACAAAAATATGAAATAAACATCACATCATTCCTAAATTAAACAATTAAACATGAAAACTTAACCATATGAACTTACTGAATTGAATTGTGATAATTGCAGGAGTTTAGGGACTATTCCGCTATTTTTCCTTTTTCACGAATATCTACGGAATCTTAATCTAAAATATAAAATTTCTCATTCATTAGCATATATTTCAGTTCCAATTCATTTCACAATTTATATCCTTCAATTTTTAAAATTTACATAATTACCCCATCTTTTACAACTTTTGCAATTTAGTCCCTTGGCTAGTTAATCTATCAAATCAACTAATTTTTCTCAATTATTAATTTATCCAAATATTCTAGGCTATCATACAGCCCTTTAAATAAAAAAAAATTTAATTCCAAACCCTAACATTTTAACTATTTTCACAATTTGATACTAACATTAACATTTAACAAAATCATTTTACAATATCGTCATACAACAAAATTAAGGCTCTAAACCCACTTGATATTAATAATTTCTTTACATATTTTAATTTAGACAATAAAACAATTTATTTCATGCAATTTGGACATTTTTGACATTTTTACAAAACTGCCCTTTAAAATTTTACTCTTATTCAATTTAGTCCCTGAGCCTAAAACATGCAAATTAACCATTTTTAATGTAAACCCATGCTAGTTGAATATTCATATATTTATTTTCCTCCTCCTCCTCTCCATTCCACATCCTTAATGTATATATATAATTCAACTATTTACTTATATATTCATATCAAGCTGTTCACTTGAGTCATAGTCACTAAATTATTTATATCTTGAGCTAAAGAATTCTAAATTAAGATCCGTTTGATGTTTTTGAAACTAGACTCACATATCTTTCTACCATAAAAAATTTAGAATTTATAATTTAGCCAATAAGTACAGTAAAATCTTCAAATTTATCCATGTTCTGCTATTTGACAGCTTTGACCTTTCTTTACTAAAAATTAATTATCTCTTAGTACAGGGTTTGGATGATATTTCCGTTTGTTTCTATTGAAAATAGACTCATTAAGAATTTAAAAATATAAATTTTAACCCCTAAATATATTTTTACAATTTTTAATTATTTTCCAAAGTCAGAACAAGGGAACCCGAAATCATTCTGACCTTGTCTCACAAAATTTATTATATCTCATAATTTACAATTCCATTGCTTACACCGTTTCTTCTATAAAATTTAATTTCATATTTTATTCAACCTCTTATTAAATTTCCACAATTTTTGGTGATTTTTCAAAGTTAGACTACTGCTACTGTCTAAAACTGTTTTAGTGCAAAATGTTGATTACCAAGTTTATAACACCCTTATTTCCTTTCTCTACAATATTTCCCATCACTTTCTCTTATTTCCCTCCACTAATATATCAAGAACATAGAACCTTATATAATAAAACTCTACTTTAACATCATTTTTATGCTTTTTCAATAATATCAAACTTAAAAATATATTGAAATCTTAATGTTCTTACCTTGTTCTATTGATTTCAATCTTTAACTTAATTTTCTCTCTCCTTCATCTTCTAATTCTTGAATCTAACTTGATATTCTAGCTCCCCATAGTCTCCTTATTATTTTTTACTCTTGGTAGTTATGGAAATTCTTTTGGTTTCTAAGTGAAAATGGTGGATTTTTGGTTAAAGGACCAAATTGTAAAGAAAATAAAATTTTCTTTCTTTCTTCTTCTTCTCACGTTGGTGCATGGGAAAGATGAAGAGAATTCTTCATCTTTCTCTCCTTTTATACTAAATAAAATAATAATAAAATATCTCATAAAATAATATTTATCTAATTAAATAATTATAAAATATCATCAACATCATCATTGCCTTATAGATTTCTCTCTCTTTCTAATTGACTATTTTGCCCTTCATAATCTTTTAAAATTCCATCCTTGAATCATCAATTAATTTGGTTAAATTGCGATTTAGTCCATCATAATTCTTCACCTATTCAATTTGGTCCTAATTCATCCATTTTCCTTAGTTTCTAGATCATTCCACCAATAAAATATTTGTACTATTGGTCCTTCAACTTTTTCATATTTACACTTTAACCCCTCAAATTTTGAGTATTTACTCTTGGGCCACAAAAATTTTCTCACATTTGTGATTTAGTCTTTTCTTGAATTAATATATCATAAGATACTTCCCAAACAGATTTTTTTGACATAACTTAAAATTCCCCTTTTTGTCACTTTATTTCCTTATTTTATTATATCAAGGACAATATTTCACTTTCTTACTGTAGTAACTTTTAGGGCATTACAGTGTAAACATGGGTCACACAGTTGTGTGGCTAGGCCGTTTGACAGAGGCCAGCCTATGTGGCCCCAAACATGGCTGTGTGGCCACTTCACATGCCCGTGTTCTCAGACCGTGTAACTAACTGTGATCATGTGAAAAATCATGTACCTAAAATCAAACAGCCACACGGCCGTGTGGGAGACCGCGTGCGGCACATGGTCGTGTGCATCTAAAATAACTTCAAAACCAAGCATTTTCATCTACCATTTCTAAAGTTCCAAGCCAAACCATTTCCAATCATTTTTACCTATTCAAAATACATCAAAACATGCCAAAACATACCAAAATCATCCAACCTAAGTGCCTAACCAATATGCATTCAATGGCACATCAATTTGAAACATAAACACCCATCATCCAATCAAACATGTACTACAAGTAAAAATTCTTTCAAACATCCTTCCAATGTAAAATAACACATACCAATATTCAATCATCATTCAAACCATCAAATGTTCATTCAACATATCATAATATCATATCTTACCATGACCATATTAGCCATTCTTCAAACACAAAGCACTTCAAGGTTGCCTATTATCCTAAACTACCAACACAACCATTTAAATGCATCTAAATATCAACTTATGCAACCACCATCACAAACCACAACCAACCAAGTTACCAAATAGGATTTACATCAATACATATACCATAATTTCAAGTGCCCATCATATGACCAAAATACTTATAATTTACATATCCAAAACCCTATTTACATGCCACTTATAACCGGGTCAAAAAAAATAAAAAGGCTACCGAATAAGTTGTCAGATAGTGTGATCTCCAACGACGTTTGAATCGACAGTGAAAATTTGACGATCTGCAATGAAGCAAACCAAATAAAGTAAGCTTTCATAAAGCTTAGTAAGTTCGTAAAACAAAACAACACATACCTACTTAATTATAAAATAAACAAAACATGAAACTAACGATCCTTGCCATATATCATCGTTTCAACTTTTCGAAATACTTAAACCTGGACGATTCATATCATCAAAATACAACGCATCAAATAATCACATACTAAGATACGATTCATCATATCATATCATATCATATCATTCCATTTTCCTTTTAATAATTAATTATTTTGCTCGGAGAACGAAAGTAAATCAACTTTGGATACACAAAAGGGTAATGCTCATACAAGCTAACCTAAGGACTTTAATTGATACACAATACTGCTTACACAAGCTTCAGAGAATCCGCAACACATGTAGGATCTCAAGCTATCGGTACAATATCCTTCACCGGTACATAGTACCTGATAAATATACACTGGCTCAAGGCCTGTTAAATAAACACCGACTCAAGGCCTGCTAAATACACACCGGCTAAAGGACCTGCTAAATAACCATCGGCTCAAGGCCTGTTAATGTAACACCCCAAACCTGGCCCAAACATTATGGTCGAATCTGGTGATGTCACATGATAGGGTATTTGAAAACCGTGCCGTCGCGATTAAACCATTTCCTTTGAATTACTTATCTTAATATCTTATTAGTTCCAAGATCGTGTTACTCATTTAGTCGATAGTTTCAAAATGTTATTCGATGCGGAAGCTTTTTAAACAGTTAAAACAATCGTGCATTTTCGAAATTCATTTGTTTCTTTTAAAAATTGAGGTTTCCTACTACTAGCAATTGTAATCTAAAAAGTAAAGATATTTAAAACCCAAAACCAAACCAAAGTCCGAAAGTCCAATTACAACCCAAAAAATTTAATCAGTAAAAATAGAATAAAAATAAAACCAATAATCGTAAATTAAAACCATGACAGTCCAGAACCGTGGTCACCATCGAGTTCTCTGCCGCACCAATCCATATAGGTCTGGGGATTACCTGTGCACATTAAACAAAGAGGGGTGAGTTTTCGTAAACTCAGTGTGTAATCTCGCAGAGCAAAACAAGCAACATTCGCAGTGCACAGTCAATAGTAGTCTTAGGCCTAAGCCCATTTCAGTATCAGAATCAGTTAGGCCTTAGCCCAATACTGAAGATCGTAATCAATATGCACAAGGGCTAAGCCATCATCAAGAATGATGAGCGGATATACAATAGCAAAGTCCTACCCAACCAGCCTTTACACACCGTCTCCGTCCAACCTTACACTCCATGTGGGGATTTAATCAACCCACCTATCCCTACACTCCATGTAGTACCGAATGCGGCACAAAACAGTAATTTGCAGCTGAGCTGCCAATATATTAGGCTTAAAAGCCTTTTAGTACACTTCCTTTGAATAATATCAACCCCAACCCAATGCAATGCAATATACAATAATATGTCATGCTATAATGAGTCTATCAGATACACATACAGTTTAGTATACATGTCGGTATATAACATGCTCAGGACGTAATTCACATAATCAATAACATACAGTTAAGGGTCTAAGAACTGCTCACCGACCCTATAGAAGGTTCACAGTCGACTTGGGCGACCCGAGCAACCTTAGCAAACATTTCAGTAAAAATGGGCTCACACGTCCATGTAGTCTACCCGTGTGGGCCCACACGCCCGTGTGGCCCACACGGCCCAATTCGATCAGGCCCGTGTGTCGCACATGGCCTACCTGGCCATCACACGGTCGTGTCTTATGCGCACGGCCTGGCCTCATCGATCACACGCCCGTGTCCCATCACACGGCCTACCACACGGGTGACCAAACGCCCGTGTGGCGTCGACAGTGAGGTTTTCAGCTTTAGCCGAAACCTTATTTTTTGTATTTTTGGGTATACACCTGTATTGTTTTCGATGCGTAAGCTCTCCTAAGCCTCCAGAACCTAAAAATTGACCAACGTAACACTCAATTAAACACTTTTTTCATCATTCAATCAAGATTCTATCGAAATCTATCATCGGTAATCTAATGAAACCCTTACCGTTAATTACCAAAATCGCAACTCTTAATTCTCTGTAGCAGGGCCGATCAATTATTGCCCTTCGCCTAATCAAAAAGGACCACAACAGACCCCTCATTAGACGTCTAACCTAAAACAAAAAGATTAAGCAGAATAGGACTTATTGTACGAACACACACCACCATTGAACAAGGAGGAAACAAATTGAAAAAAACGAAGAAGAGGGGAAAAACAAAGAAATTTCGGCAGGGAATAGGGCAGCAACACGTCAAAAGATGGAGAAAATTTAGGGAAATCCAAAATAAAAATAAAAATAAAATAAAATAACATCACAATTATCCCCCAAATCCCTCAATTAACTCCACTACCCCACTTCTGATAACTTCCTCAGAATTCCTGTTTGACCGAAACTCTCTCGGTCAAACGAGCAAAAATATACTCATACGCTTGCGCAGGGATTCGAACACAGGACCTCCAGCAAACTTACACTCCACTTAACCACCAGACCAGCAGGCCTATTTTGATATATACTTACAACCAATTACTTAAAAGCCTACTAACCAGAGATAGGGCTTGATTAAAAAAAAAACCAAAATTTAGCCAAAGGCAGGGTTCGAACTTAGGACCTCTCAGACACTCCCAGAACACTTAACCACTGAAGCAGACACATATTTCTATCAAATTTACAAAAGCCAAAATTAACAAATTTTGGGGCGTTACAACTCCACCCCCTAAAAGAAATTTCGACCTCGAAATTTACCTGATTAGAACAGATGAGGATACTACTGACGCATCGCATCCTCAGGCTCCCACGTGTCCTTCTAAGTGCTATGATTTCGTCACAGCACTTTCACTAATGGAATAGACTTCCTCCGAAGAACCTTTACATCACGATCCAGAATTCGAACCGGCTCCTCCTCGAAGGTCAAGTCTGGCCTAACCTCAATCTCCTCAACAGGAACAATATGCGAGGGATCAGAGCGGTAGCGCCTCAACATCGAGATATGGAATACATCGTGAATACGGTCTAACTCTGGAGTTAACTCCAACTGATAAGCGACCGGTCCCACTCGCTTTAGGATATGGTAAGGTCCAATAAACCTAGGGCTCAACTTGCCCTTACGACCGAACCTCAGAATCTTTTTCCATGGCGAGACCTTGAGAAATATGAAGTCCTCCACAGAGTACTCAATCCCGTGTCTCTTCAGATCCACATAAGATTTCTGTCTGTCCGATGCCGCTTTCAGTCAATCCCGAATCAATCTGACCTTATCCCTAGTCTCAAAAACCAACTCAGGACACAATACTCGACGTTCACCCAGTTCAGTCCAACACAAAGGAGTACGACACTTACGACCATACAGAGCCTCGTAAGGTGCCATCTAAATACTCGACTGGAAGCTGTTATTATAAGCAAACTCCACTAGCGGCAGATACTCTTCCCAACTGCCTCAGAAATCGATAGCACAACTCTTCAACATATCCTCCAGTATCTGAATCACCCTCTCCGATTGTCCATCGGTCTGAGGATGGAACGCAGTACTGAAGTCTAACCTTGATCCTAGAGCCTCATGTAGCTTTTTCCAAAATTGAGACGTGAAGCGAGGATCCCTATCCGAGATGATCGAAACTGGTACCCCATGCAGTCTAACTATCTCAGAAATATAAAGTTTCGCCAGCTTCTGCAAAGAATAATCTGTCCTAACTGGGATGAAGTGTGCCAACTTAGTCAACCGATCCACGATGACCCACACTGAATCCTTCTTAGTGGGTGTCAAAGGCAACCCACTAACGAAGTCTGTCGTCACTCGCTCCATTTCCATAGCAGAATCTTAACTGGTTGTAGCAAATCTGAAAGGTAACTGATGCTCAGCCTTAACCTGCTGGCATGTCAGGCAGCTAGCCACAAAATCAGTAACCTCTCGCTTCAATCCTGGCCACCAATACAACTCTCGAAGATCTTGGTACATCTTATTCCCACCAGGGTGCATTGTGTAAGGGCTACTATACGCCTATCTCAGTATAGACTGCCTCAATTCAGAATCATTCGACACACATATCCAGCCTCGGCAACACAACACACCATCAGAGTTTAACCCAAAGTCTATAGTACTACCACTCTCAATCTTTCAGAATCGAAGACCCAAAGACTCATCCTCTAACTGTTTACCCTTAATCTGCTCGATCCAAATTAGTTTGACTTGCAGCTCAGCTAACAAACTCCCATCGTCGAACAAGCTAAGTCGAGCGAACATCGCTCTCAGATCTGTCATAGCCCTACAGCTCAATGCATCAGCCACCACATTGGCCTTACCAGGATGGTACTCAATGGTACAGTCATAATCCTTAAGCAGCTCAACCTATCTCTGCTGCCTAAGATTCAGCTCCTTCTAATTAAGGAGGTACTTGAAGCTCTTGTGATCAGTGTAGATGATACACTTCTCAACGTACAGATAATGCCTCCATATTTTCAGAGCAAAAACTACGGCGACCAACTCCAGATCGTGCGTCGGATAGTTCACCTCATGCGTCTTAAGCTGACGAGACGCATATGCTACCACCTTACCATCCTACATCAACACACACCCTAAATCGACATGTGATGCATCACTATAAACCGTGAACTCCTTTTCAGTCTCAGGCTGAATCAGAACAGGAGCCTGAGTCAATACAGTCTTGAGCTTCTCAAAGCTCTCTTGCTGCGCATCAGACCAGACAAACGGTACACCCTTACGTAGCAGCTTAGTTAAGGGTGCTGCAATCAGTGAGAAACCTTCCACAAACCGTCGGTAATAACCTACCAGTCCCAGAAAACTACGAATCTCAGACACATTCTTAGGCTGTTTCTAATCCAGTACAGCCTCAATCTTTTGAGGATCAATACGAATCCCATCAGCAGAAACCACGTGACCCAGAAATGTTACTTCTCGTAACCAGAACTAGCACTTGCTGAACTTAGCATAAAGCTGATTTTCCCTCAAAATCTGCAGAACAATCCTAAGGTGCTCGTCATGCTCATCCTCAGTCCTCGAATAAACCAATATGTTGTCGATGAACACCACCACAAACCGGTCCAGATAGGGCTGAAACACTCGGTTCATCAGGTCAATGAAAGCTGTCAGTGCATTAGTTAGTCCAAATGGCATCACTAGGAACTCGTAGTGACCATAACGAGTCCTAAATGTCATCTTATGCACATCAGTCTCTTTAACCCTTAACTGATGATACCCAAAGAGCAAGTCAATCTTGGAGAATACTGAAGCTCCTCGAAACTGGTCAAATAGATCATCGATCCTCGGTAACGGATAATTATTCTTAATGGTCAGCTTATTCAATTACCGGTAGTCAATACACATCCTCATGGATCCATCCTTCTTCTTAACAAACAGTACCGATGCTCCCCACGGAGACACAATAGGGTGGATGAACCCACGATCCAACAACTCCTGAATCTAAGCCTTAAGCTCCGTAATCTTTTTAGGTGCCATTCGATAGGGAGTAATAGACACCAGAGCTGTACCAGGAAATAGTTCAATCCCAAACTCCACTTCCTGATTCGGAGGTAAACCCGGTAGCTCCTCAGGAAAGACGTCTAAAAAATCCCTTACAGTGCGGATATCCTTTACAGTAGAGTCCCCAAAAGCGAAAACACTTACGTAAGCCAAGAATACCTCACAACCCTTACGAACCAGTTTCTTCGCCACCAGTGCAGAGATCACATTAGCCAGATAATTCTGACGTTCTCCAATCATGACTACCTCTTTATCCTCCTCGGTTCTCAAGACGACCCTCTTTGTCGCACAATCTAGACTAACACGGTGCTTGACCAATCAGTCCATACCCAAAATCAGGTCGAACTCTCCAAACGGAAGCTCTATTAAGTCAGCCAAGAAGATCGCCCCTTGAACCTCTAACGGTACATCTCTGAATAGCTTATTAACCCTTATAGACTGTCCCAACGGACTCAATATAGTAACCGCACTCGTAGTGCTCTCAATTGAAATCCCCAAGTTTTTAGATATGTTGCTAGCTATGTATGAGTGAGTAGACCCTATGTCTATCAATGCAAGATATGGTACATCAAAAACAAGGAACGTACCAATGATAACGTCTGGAGCGTCTCTGTCCTCACGGTGACGAGCAGCATAAACTAAAGTAGGCTGCCTCGCCTTAGTCTGTCTAGCACCTCTGCCCAGTACTCTCTGACCACGGCCTATGCCGTTACCACCCCTAGCCTGACCACGGCCTCTCAGTGGCTACTGTGCTACCTTCTGTGGCTGCGCAGTCCCAGTACCCTGAGCTTGCATCTGATCGGCCCTTAATGGACACTCTCTAATGCAATGATCTAATGATCCACACCTCAGACACGGTTCAGTCCTCCTCTAACACTCGCCCTGATGGCGTCTACCACAATCGAAACATGGTTGCAGTCCAGTAGCAGTAACAGGGGGTCCAACTCTAACTGGACCGTCAGGTCTGAACTTTTTCTTAGGCCTCTGTACAGAACTCGAGGGCTCCGAATCCCTCTTGTTCCTACCTCTCTCTCTGTCACGATTTTGGCGCTCAGCGCGCTTAACCTCTGTGGCGATCTTCGCCTTTCCAACCAGTGAAGCAAAGTCACGCTCCCTCTGCGGAGCTATCAGGACTCTCAAATTATCCCTGAGGCCATCCTCAAAGCGGACACACTGCTCATACTCAGTCACAACCATACCTTGCGCATAGCGGCTCAGTCGCAGGAATTCAGCCTCATACTCGGCCACAAATTGATCTCCCTGAGTAAGGTTCAAAAACTCCCTCCTACGGGCATCCACGTAGCTCGCCCCCACATATTTCCCCTGGAAGATAGTCTTAAAGAACTCCCAGGTCAGACGTTCGGGCTGAGTGCCCTTCTTAACAGTTAGCCACCACTGATAAGCCTCATCACACAGTAGCGAGACTGCACCTTTTAATTTCTACTCAGGGATGCAATCTAGATCATCCATAATCCGCTTCGTGGCCTCAATTCAGTATTTGGCCACATTATGGGCGACCCCAGTGACACCTCTGAAGAGCTCAGCTTTATTGGACCGGAGTCGTTCCGTAACTGACCCTCGGCCCCCAGATCCAGTACTGGGCCCAGCGACCCTCTCCAATATCCTTAACATAGACTGGGACAATGCGTCGTCCCCAGCCATGCGATCTTGAGACCCAGTCTCAGTAGTAGGCGACACTGGCGTCTCACTCGTGTCCAGGTTTGGCATACTGCCCAGAAAAGAGGACTCAGCTCGAGCCCCTCTACGGCCTCTACCTCGACCTCTGGTACCTCGTTCGCGGATACCTCGTGCACTCATATCTAATCGGATTTATTTGTATTAAGAATTTTATGAATCGATTCATTGGTTTTGATATTTATTAGCGAGATATTTTATGTAAATGATTTGATAATTGAGTGATTTTCGTAAATCGCGATCTCTATCGATTTGCTTCTGATCTAGAGTTTTACTACTGGCCAAAGATACACTGCCTAGAGTGTTTTCACAGTATACTACCTACAGTAGTTTCAGAATATCATAACATTTTCAAAAATCAGTTTCAGAATACTTACAGGATCGGCGCCGGAGACTCAGTGTACCACATACTCGATCAATTATTTCAAAACATTAAAAAATCAGTTCTTAAAAACCAAATTTTAAACCCAAATTTAATGTCGAGTTTTGTAACCTGGCTCTAATACTACTAAATGTAACACCCCAAACCCGTCCCAGACGTTATGGCTGAATCTGGCGATGTCACATGATAGGGTGTTTGAAAACCGTGCCGTCGTGATTAAACCGTTTCCTTTGAATTACTTATCTTAATATCTTATTAGTTTCAATATCGTGTTACTCATTTAGTCGATAGTTTCAAAACGTTATTCGATGCGGAAGCTTTTTCAATAATTAAAACAATCGTGCGTTTTCAAAAATCATTTGTTTCTTTTGAAAACCGAGGTTTCCTACTACTAGCAGTTGTAATCTATAAAGTAAAGATATTTAAAACCCAAAACCAAATCAAAGTCCGAAAGTCCAATTAAAACCCAAAAATTTAACCAATAAAAATAGAATAAAAATAAAACCAATAATTATAAATTAAAACCATGACAGTCCAGAACCGTGGTCACCATCGAGTCCTCCGCCCACCGATCCATCTAGGTCTGGGGATTACCTGTGCACATTAAACAAAGAGGGGTGAGTTTTTGTAAACTCAGTGTGTAATCCCGCAGAGCAAAACAAGCAACATTCGCAGTGCACAGTCAAATAGCAGTCTTGGGCCTAAGCCCATTTCAGTATCAGGATCAGTTAGGCCTTAGCCCAATATAGTATCAGAATCAATATGCATAAGGGCCTAAGCCAATCAATAACAGTAGCAGATATACAGTAGCAAAGTCCTACCCAACCAGCCTCTACACACCGACTCCGTCCAACCCTACACTCCATGTGGGGATTTAATCAACCCACCTATCCCTACACTCCATGTAGTACCGAATGCGGCAAAAAACAGTAATTTATAGCCGAGTTGCCAGTATATTAGGCTTAAAAGCCTTTCAGTACACTTCCTCCAAATAATATCAACCCTAACCTAATGCAATACAACATACAATAATATGTCATGCTATAACGAGTCTATCAGATACACATTCAGTATACATGCCGGTATATAACATGCTCAGTACATAATTCACATAATCAATAACATACAATTAAGGGTCTAGGAAGTGCTTACCGACCCTATGGAAGGTTCACAGTCGACTTGAGCGACCCGTGCAACCTTAGCAAACATTTCAGTAAAAATGGGCTCACACGCCCATGTGGGCCCACACGCCTGTGTGGCCCATACGGCCCAAATTGGCCTTGGACGTGTGGATCACATGTCCTGGCCCAGAATCCCACACGCCCGTGTTGAGTACCTGTGTGGGCCCACACGCTCATGTGGCCCACACGGCCCAATTTGATCAGGCTCATGTGTCGCACACGGCCTACCTGGCCATCACACGGCCGTGTCTTATGCGCATGGCCTGGCCTCGTCGATCACACACACGTGTCCCATCACATGGCCTACCACACGGGCGACCACACGCCCGTGTGGCATCGACAGTGAGGTTTTTGGCTTTTGCTGAAACCTCAATTTTTGCATTTTTGGGTACACACCTGTATCGTTTTCGACGCGTAAGCTCTCCTAAGCCTCCAGAACCTAAAAATTGACCACGTAACACTCAATTAAACACTTGTTTCGTCATTCAATCAAAAATCTATCAAAATCTATCATTGGTAATCTAACGTAACCCTTACCGTTAACAATCGAAATCGCAACTCTTAATTCTCTGCAGCAGCACCGATCAATTATTGCCCTTCGCCTAATAAAAAAGGACCACAACAGACCCCTCATCAGACGCCTAACCCAAAACAAAATGATTAAGCAAAATAGGACTTGTAACACCCCTTACCCGTATTCAACGCTGGAACCATGTACGAGGCATTACCAGACTTATCTCACTTGAACATACAACTTTGGGCTATAAAATTTCATCCCAACTTAAAACTTCTAATTCATATGCATAACATCCTTATTATGGGCCTACGAGGCCTTAAACATACATTCTGAAGGTTTCGGAATTAAACCGAAAAATTTTACACTCTTAGAAAATTTTTGCCTAAACAGGGACCACACGCCCGTGTGAAGAGTGGGACACGCCCGTGTGGTAATTCGCACACCCGTGTTCCACACCCGTGGTCGACACTGACTTGCATCACACGGTCTATCACACGCCCGTGTGTTTAGCCCGTGTCCCTCACACGGCCTCGACACGCCCGTGTCTTAGCCCGTGTGCCAAAACCATGGCATTCTGTTTATGACGTCATCACCTCACTATGGTCACACGGCCAAGGCACACGCCCGTGTCCTTAGACCGTGTGCCAAATTAAATTCCTAATTTTAGGTGCAGACTTCACACGGTCTGGGCACACGCCCATGTCCATGGCCGTGCCTCCCACACGGCTGAGACACACGGCCGTGCCTCTGCCCGTGTGTTTACTACTGAGCATACTGACTTGCAAATCTAGCATGCAAGAGGACACACGGCTGATCAACACGCCCATGGGGCTAACCGTGTGTCACACACGGCTTAGACACACGCCCGTGTATCTACCCGTATGGACATTAAAAAGGCTATATTCCAAGCCAAATACCACCCTACATAGCAACCATACTTATACCAATTCATTTCAACATAACTCATGACCCTAAGGCACTTCCAAAAACTCAATTCAAAGCATCCACACAAGCATAAACTTCATAATTTCACCATCATTGAATATAAATAAACTTGTCATGTATTGGCCCAATTCCAATGACCATTTACAAAATGACTTTGATAACATAAATAGCCAAAACTTTGGCTATCAAAATGACATAACAAAATATCCAAGTCCTATACATGCCATACTCAAAATAAGTCTAACTTGTTATACCAAAGAGATGTCGATAGTGTGATTTTCAAACTCCGACGTCCCACGATTCTCGAATAATCTTGGCAATACTACAAGGAAAAAGGGAAAAGAGAGGGGTAAGCATAAAGCTGAGTAAGTTTGCATGAAAATAAATAGTAACAATAAGTTCATAATGACATCAATTCATGGCATTAGATAACCACACAAAGTCATAAGCACTTTGCCATAACTTACTCGTACTTGTTCTTATCTAGCATATACCATGCCACATATCGTAAACATTCCTCGTGAATTATTCACGGGTACCTGTATTCACTCAATCACATGACTTTAGTACTAATCTCATTTCTATTTCCAAACTTATCTATTTATCCCACTAATTCACTAGAGATACTCAAAGACACATATTCATCGTCATTAACATAAACACGAAGCCAATTCCACATCTCAGATGTGGTCTTATATGGGGTCACCTCTGAATGCCGATGCCATATCCCGGATATGGTCTTATACGGAATCTCACTTCAAGTATCGATGCCATATCCCGGATATCGTCTTATACGATTCTCATATTCAATACCGAAGCCATATCCTAGATATGGTCTTATACGAAATCTCCATTCGGTGCCGAGGCCATGTCCCCGGCATGGTCTTACACGGGACCTTATCCATCTCATGTCTCGATGATAGTATTCTCACATTTATTATAGTCCAACTGGGACTTCAACATCTCAACTTTTATCATCTTTCTCATTCAACACCAATACTCAATTTCATAGAATATCATGTATCATTATAATATTAAACATTCTCAAACATAATAGCATAAATGTTGAATTTATCACATACAAACTTACCTCGATTTCAAAATAAGCTAGATCGTCGATCTAGTCCGATACTTTGTTCGTTCCCCGGTTGAGGTAAATTCTTGGTTCTTCTTGATCTATAATATAAAATTATCTCATTTAATTATCACATTAATAATTTCATTTCAATAATCATATTTTGGCTAAGTTACTATTTTGCCCTTAGACTTTTGCAAAATAACCATTTTACCCCTAGGCTCGGTAATCAATTCTAATCAAATTTCTACCTTTAACGAGCCTAGGTGAACATTTATTTCTCTTATGGCAACCATCAAAACTCATTATTTCACACATTTACCTCACATTTTACAACATTTACAAAAAGGTCCTTTTAGGTGTTTTCATGGTAACACCTTTCACAAAAGTTGTTCATCTAACAACTAAGACTCATTTTCTTCCATAAAAATGCAGCAAACTACTTAAAATCTCTCATGGAAAAACTCTAAACTCTTCACCATCTTACAAAATAGTCCCCTCTTTAGAAAGCTTAAGCTTTAGAGGTTCCAAAAGTACAATTTTATCAAGAATGGAACACTAGAACACTTACTTGTAAGGAGAAGAGTGTGCTGAAATTTTTGAGCTCTTAACCCCTATTTTTGCTGCAAATTTTTGGTGGAAGGAAAGGAGAAAAAAGATGATATCTTTTCTTCTTTATTTTATTTTATTTCCTAGACAATTTATCACCTAATCCACCAACTTGACCAATTTTGACATATTTTGTCTCCTATGGCCGGTCAACCATCACTTAAGGGGGCTAATTGCCCTTTAAAGACCTCAAATTATTATTCCATAGCTATTTGGCACCCTTAGCTTGAAATTTTGAACTTTCGCACTTTATGCGATTTAGTCTTTTTTCGCGATTAAGCATGAAATCGCTAAAATTAAAGCACCAAAATTTTCATGTACTTATATAATCATGCTCTAACTCATAAAATATCATGAAAAAAAATTTTCTCTAACCTTGGATTAGTGGTTCCGAAACCACTGTTCCGACTAGCCCCTAAATTGGGCTGTTACAGGACTTACCGTACGAACACACACCACCGTTGAACAAGGAGGAAACAAATTGAAAAACCGAAGAAGAGGGGAAAAACAAAGAAATTTTGGCAGGAAATAGGCAGCAACACGTCAAAAGATGGAGAAAATTTGGGGAAATCCAAAATAAAAATAAAAATAAAATAAAATAGCATCACAATTATCCCCCAAATCCCTCAATTAACTCCACTACCCCACTTCTGATAACTTCCTCAGAATTCCTGTTTGACCGAAACTCTCTCGATCAAACGAGCAAAAATATACTCCTACACTCGCGCAGGGATTCGAACACAGGACCTCTAGCAAACTTACAATCCACTTAACCACCAGACTAGCAGGCCCATTCTGATATATACTTACAACCAATTACTTGAAAGCCTGCTGACAAGAGATAGGGCTTGATTCAGAAAAATACCAAAATTTAGCCAAAGGTAGGGTTCGAACTTAAGACCTCTTAGACACTCCCAGAACACTTAGCCACTGAAGCAGACACACATTTGTATCAAATTTACAAAAGCCGAAATTAACAAATTTTGGGGCGTTACAGTTAAATAAACACCGGCTCAAGGCCTGCTAAATAAACACTAGCTCAATGCCTGCTAAATAAACACTGGCTCAATGCCTGCTAAATAACTGCCGACTCAAGGCCTGCTTTTCCAGTATATCTCATACTCACTTTATTCTTTCATTTAGTTAATCATTTAATAGATAATAACAACATTCAATTCCATTTTATTAAACACGTAATAAGTATAATCATTATAAACATAATAAGCGTAATACGAACTTACCAAAACAAGATAGCTAATGTTACGCGATGACGATAACTCGACGACTTTTCCTTTCCCCCGTTTATCAACAGACTGGTCCGTTTTCTTGATCTAAATATAATAGTTTAATTCAATAAACCACATTAAACATCTTAAAACACTTACATTTATGCAATTAACCCTTTAATGACATTTTATATTTTTACCCTAAACTTTTACCTTTTATTCAATTTAATCCCTAAACCTAAAATTCTTGCAATTAGCACAAATTAGCCCAAGAACCCTTGTGCCGAATCCTACCTAAACAAACCACTTTTATCATTTTATCACAAGAATTACATGATATTTTACAATTTAAACAACTTAGTCCCTAAACTTTAAAATTACCTAAAATCACTTTACAAAGTAGTTCTATTTAATAATCAAGCTTAATAATTTACCATTAAACTTAAAAAACACATCAAACTCATCAATGACACTTGTCAAGACGTTTAATAATTTTATTAATTAACCTCCGGGTTAGCTAGATTAAACTAAAATGATCACAAAAACATAAAATCATTAGAAACATGTAAAAATTTACATACCATGCATAACAACTAAGCTTGGTCGAAACTTTTTGTTTCTCAACAATGGTGAATCGATTTTTTTTTGTGCCCATGAAGAAGATGATGATGATTAGGCTTTTTTTTTTGGTTTAAATTTTATTTAATTACTAAATTACAACTTTAACCTTTTAAAATTAATAAAATTTCATGAAATATCTCACCTAAACCATCCACTATCAATATAAATGATATATTTACCATATAAGTCCATCAATTTATGATTATATAGCTATTTAATACTTTTAGCTAATGGAAATTAACTTTTGTAGCTTTTACTATTTATTCCTTTTTACTTAATTAACTATTTAAATTTATAAAATTTTCTAACAAAAATTTAATATGACCTTGTAATAAATTGATGTATTAATTAATTTGGTTTGGTTTGAATAATCTTGGTTCTAGACTACTGATTTTTTGCTTTCATTGACGTGATTGTTGTTCCTCAATTCTGTTCCACCATTGAATTGCAGCTTCAAAATAGAACCTTTCTAAGTTCAACCATAGGTTTTCACTTAAAATAAACTTCTACCATGACTTCCAATCCTAAAATTCTTCAGCGTGTACCCTCCCATGAAAATCATCCACTTTGATCTTCACTCATCGACCACTCAATTCTAGGGCTTTTCCAATTCATCTCTTGCAAAATCTACAGAGACAAGGGTTATGAGTGGAACCTCCATTCGTGCCCATTTGAATATCCACATGTCATTTTTTTGTTACAAAGCTTGTACTATCTACAACAATTCTTCAGTCATGCACCTCACCTTGAACACTGGGCACCCAATCGTAGCTTTAAAAACAATTTCTAACATAAGCTTTGATGCCAATTTGATGGAAATTAAGAAAATATGATGAATTGACGAGGATTATATATTATCATTATTAAAACTCTACTAATGATAATAAACCTCTATTTACTTGACACTCATACGATCAATTATATTAACTTTTACAAAAGTGATTTTGGATCTTATCTCATTAAAGTCCATCATATCTGCCACGGTGTAATCCCTTTCAAACTTATCAAAAACATTCTCAGAACACATTTCAACTTCAGTAGTATACTACCCCTAACAATCCTATGGCAATGACATGGCATATTCAATATTTAACGAAAATACAAAACAGGCTCGAATAAAATAACTTAAAACACAAACTTCAAATAATTAAAGTTCAATTCGATGCTCCATGATTATAATCTGTAAAAATGACAGATCTAACTAAAATATCCAAATTCAAAACTCCTTTATATAAATGCTTGGAGTTTTAGAAAGAGGAGCAAATACAAGAAGCAAATGGAACTGGATTCAAGCAAAACAGGGGTTCTAAACAAGCAACCATTCATATTGTTTGAAAATCTTACAAATTCTATTACAAAGAAATGCTCCTCCAATTTGGACTGTAAGAGCAGTACTTGTTTTTTGCCTACGACATTAGTACTTGAAAAAAAGATATTCATATACAGATGACACTGACACACAATACAGAATAAAAAGACGAGGAAAGAATAGTATTCAACATCAAGAAACAAGTAAAAAAAAAAAACCAGAGCTGTTTAAGAGGCAGAAAATCAAACCCCATTCAAAGAAATCAACGAAACTCAAGCAGACTATATTACTTAATTCCCAGAACACAAGGCTAAGAGAACGGCATTTCAACTTCACCAACACCCCCACCAGCACCATCGTCAGCATGTCATTTTTCATAGAATGATGCCAGGTTACAGTTGCTAACACTGCACTTAGTCGGCAGTCCAGCTCTGCTCCACAATTTCACGGACTCTTCTGTTGTACTCCCGCTTATTCTCACTAAACATTCGAGCAGCTTCCGAGTTTGCTGGAGAGTTCGGGTTTGGATCACAAAGTAGAGACTGGCAAAAGGACATAATTGTTGTTAGCATGTTTAGTCTGCTTTAATTAAGAATCTTCGATTCACATTTCCTTGGCTTTTGAGCAATGCAAACAAAGGTAATTAACTTGACAATGATAATTAAAAAGAAAAAGTCCAGATTGGAGCCCGCTTTCAAGATGATTGCTTGATGTTGATCAGAATATTAACTTGTAATCACAAATTTCAAAGCAATTTGTATCAAATGCATGCAGTGATACATAGACTGAACGCAGGATGAAGTTGTGAGGACAGGAAAACATCTTAAGACCTCTTCACTACAAAAAGACAAGATTAAACTTGATAATTGCGCACATCAAACCACAAGTAATTTAACCAAAATGTCCAAAGATTTCTGTTAACTGCATACTGAAAAGAATGTTGAACAATGGTTTAAAAGGGGCATCGTCTTGCCTCCTTTACACAAATTGATCTCTTACATGAAAATCTTCCTATGTTATGAGAAGTGAATGAAGATGCAAAGGATAAATGAGGTATTCATCGACCAAAGGTAACAACAAAAAAAGAGAGAGAGAATTGAGAAATGTAGAATATATTTTTAAGAAGGGCAATAATACAATATGTTATTCCCATGTTTAGTCAAAGATGGGCTCCTATAATTTGAAACTACTTCAATTCTTGTTTCTAAGATATTCACCTTCCTTCTAGAAAACTAGCTTCTATAAATATAACTTAGATTTTATTTATTAAAAGAATAGCATTTGTTTAAAGTTGTCTCATTGTTAACTGTTTCGGTGCACTCGATGTGAAGGCAAAATAAATTGGCCCCTTTTTCAACAATATGAATATTACTTCAATCGACTAGAAAATGGAGAGTTACTAGAATAAAACTTTGGGCCAAAGTTCCTACGATTTCTCCCTCAATTATCTAGTTATAGATAAAAAAAAAAATTTGAAACACATAAAAGGCTACACAGACTAAAATCAGTCACTCTTTTGGTTTATTGACTTCGTTATAAATATAATAAATTTTCACACATTACAAAGAGACACCCTCCATCCCTTAATAGTTGTCCACCCTGCATAAGTACTTTGCTAAAGAAGAGACATGCATACCTATGACAAGAAATTTGACAATGACTACTTATTAACTTTTATTCATGGACAAGAACTAAAGGACCACTAAAAAGGAGAAATAGACTAAAGTTAAAGGTAAGAGGGATATGACAGCTTGCTCATCAGCAAACTGGCCTACCACTGAGCCATAATACATAGACCTACAGCTTGCTTATGCAACATGCATCTCTACCGCACATGTCATCCTCTATTTGAAGTCTATTTTTGCATTATCCTCACAACTACTCAAGTCCTTTCAAATGTCTTTGTTTTATAAAAGTTTGATATAAATGATTTTCAGGGAGTCCAATCACTGGCTTCATAACTTTTTTATGTTTGTCAAGTGCCTACCTTTTTGTTAGACATAAACACTGATAGGCCAAACATAAACATCGAAAGCAGACACATATTGAATGAGTTGTGCAATAAATAGAGGCGCTATGGGGAGCAATTACTTATGTAAAGGCACATGTAACTCGTAAAGTTAGAATTTGAAATTCAACAAACTGCGAACACCATGGTTTAGAGGGAGCAATTGATAAAACATGGTTTCTTCATAGAGGAAATAAAAATGAAAAATGGCAGAGAATGCTGCACCTGTATAGAGGTGAGTATAGCTGCAACATCATATATAGGACTCCACTGGTTTTGTAAAATATCCAGACAAATGCTCCCATCTGCATAGACTGATCAAAACATGACCGATCACTTGATGGGAAAAGAAGCAAAAAAAAGGAACATTTTGCACATAAAGCTAAAAATAAAATCAATGAACATCTTATACATACTATTCGGATGAAACATTCGTGAGACGAAACGGACAGTTGGAGGCTTATTTGGATAATCCTCTGTAAACTGCAAAGTCAACTTGAACGTGCCTGAGAATTTCAAGAAAATATTCATGTTACTTGAGAAATAAAAATAAATTATTATCCTAAAAACAAGAAAACAAAAATTTCACTGTGGTAAATAGAAAGAGTAACCAGGCAATAAAAAAATAAGACATCTAACCTAAGATACCAGTGCCTATGGAGTTAAGGTTTTATCAACTAAATTTCCATTTTATTGATTACAGCCAACCTCATCAAAGCTCACAAAAAATGCACCTGAAAACATTTTTTTTTAGGGGAAAACCTCCCTCAAAGGACCAAACACCATAAATTCAACACACAATCTTGCTACCCTTACCTCATTATACCCAAGCAAGCCCTCAATAATTTCCTTACAATCAAACCACCAAGTTATGGCAACAAAACAATTTGCACAAAACTTATCATTTGAATGTCACAGTTTTTGAACTCCAAAGATGACATGTTACAATTCCAATGACAAGGAGAAAAAATCCCCCCGAATTTCCAATAATAAGGCAATTCATTAAACATGAGTTGCTAAATCCTTGCACTATACCGATCAAACAAATGTTCAACAGCAATAGTGGCAAAGAAAAGTAAAGAAAATGCAATTGCTATTATGGCCAAAACCAATGGTCAATTGACAATAATCATGATTCATGAACATCAAAAGACAACACAACAGAGGCACGCACATAAGAACTCTAAGAGGCATAAACCACAAAAAGTTCATCAATGAAAAAACCGAGAGAAAAAATTTGACTGCACTCAGTCTTCACCAACTCAAACAAATCATGTGGGCTTGAATCATGTATCACTGCTAATTGATTAAAGCATGCATGCAAAAACCACATAACATTTCACATTGCATGGACAAATGACAAATTTAGCAAGAACTGGAACAACAAAATGATACAATTTTATCAATTTTCACCAAAATCCAAAAATATAACATAATTAGCAGCTCAAATTTCAAAACTTCGACAAAATCCCCAAAGACTATATCAACAGCATAATAAATAAAACCAAAAATCCAAGAAATTCAAGTGAAAGAAAACAAAAAAAGTGTTACCTCCATCCCAAGGAGTATCGTCAGGCCTGCAAAAATATCGAAAACCCCGAAAATTAAACGAAAGAGCGAAAGGAAATGAAAAGAGGAAGATATGAGGAAAATTGAGAAATACCCAAAAATAACAGCGTTCCAAAGCATGATATTATTATCTTGAGGAGCCCCACTAATACCAGCAGGTGGATCCTGCTGTAACCTCTTGAAGTCTCTCATCAGCCTCTTCCTTGCTGGGGTTGACATCGCCTTCCTTCTTTTCTAAAACCAAACCAACCCAATCCGATCCAAATAAATAAGTAAACCCAATTTTCTTTTACAAATAGAAAGAGATCTGAGGTGAAATCTATGAAAGATCCATCTCTGCGATTTGATGTTTCACAAAGAACAAAAAGGTAAAACTAGGGTTTTCTTTTTCCTTTGGTTTCCTTTTTTTTCTGCTTGGGAGAACGGATTTGTTTGTATTTTGTTTATAACGGAGAAAAAAAATACGGTCGGTAATGTTGTGACAGTATGGTCAAATGAGTTTTGGAACCACGAATAGTATCTCGCCACGTCAATGCCAATTAATTTCTATTTTTTAATTGAAAATTTTAAGAAGGTAAAAAACTAAAAACACATACAAAACTATTAAAATTTTGGGTAATTTATTAGAAAATACCTTTTTTTAAAAAATTTACGAAAAAGGACCTACATTTTAATTATTTACCAAAATGGATCATTTCCAAAACGCGCGTCACGTCGGTAGCGATTTGGGGATGCAGCAGAAAACGCGTCCACCGAAGGGCGTTTTACATCACATCGGCAATCGCATCCACGAGGGCGTTTTACGCCACATCGAGCAAAAATGCTCCTCAAGGACGCGTTTTGCCCGCTCCAACAGTTAAATTTTTTGACCGTTGGGCTTTAATGGTCAAATTTTTTTTACCGTTGGGCCTCCAACGGTAAAAAAAAAAACTATAAAACCCCCCACCCTTTCATTTTTTTCACACAAAGGTCCTTCTCTCAAATTTCTCTCAAATTTCTCTCAATTTTCTCTCAAATTCCTCTCAAATTTCTCTCAAATTCCTTAAAGTTCCTCTCAAATTTTACAATAGTCATTTAATTTTTACAAAAAAGCCCTGTTTAAAAGTTTTTCGAAATATTTTTTTTGTTAAATTTACAAAAAAGCCCTGTTCAAATTCCTTTATTTTTTTGCAATGGCCGGAGAATTAATTCGTCTCGACAATAAACACATCTCCGTCGATCAAATGACAATGGTAAGTTATAATTTTAATTTTTCAATACTATTTAATATTTTTTAGGTTTATGCAATTTTAATTAATTTTTATTTTATAATTTTTTAAACAGTTTGTAGATCAGGTGTTGCAATGTTATATTCGCAATATGCCCGCCCGCCATCGCAGTTGATCGAGAATTACTGCGGGAAGTAGGTTTTTGCACGTGGCCACGATAGTAGGGGTGCAAGTTGACCCGAAGCTAACCGGTGCGTTGATAGAGAGGTGGAGACCCGAGACGCACACTTTCCATCTTCCATGCGGAGAGTGTACTATCACTCTGGAAGACGTACATTTGCAATTGGGATTGCCGGTGGATGGGTACGTAGTCACCGGGTCCGCAACTTCTGGTGATTGGGGAGCCGTATGCTACGAGCTTTTGGGTGCTATTCCGGATAACATTAACGGAGGTCAAATCGAGATGGGCTGGTTACAAGACACATTCCCGGAGCCGGATAATGATTCGACCGAAATAGAAAGAATACGGTATGCTCGGGCATACATTCTTGAGATGATTGGAGGCTATCTGATGCCGGACTTGTCACGAAACCTCGTTCATCTGAGATGGTTGCTGAAACTCGTTGATTTTAGAGCAGCCGATGAATTGAGTTGGGGGTCTGTCGTGTTAGCAAAATTATATCGGGAGATGTGCGGGGCAACACGGTCGAATAAAGCGAAAATCGAAGGTTGTCTATCACTACTGCAATCATGGGCACGGTTTCGCTTTCCATTTTTACGTCCTCGAGTGGACTATCCATATACATTCCCACTCATAACGAGGTAAATTTAATATTAGATTTTACAATTATTACGTAGATTTAAAATATAATTGTAGGCTAAAAATTTATTTAATTAGGTGGAACCATTCGGCGAGTTATGTTGGAATACCTACCTCGCTTGAAGATATACGGCTTCTATTAGAGCAACGTCAAAAGCACAAGTAAGTATTAAATAAAATACATTTTCGTAAAAAAATAGTCGTTTCGTATTTAGTATTTCGTATTTAGTATTTAGTATTTAGTATTTAGTTATTAGTATATAACTAATATTTTTATCATGTTAATATAGTTTGAATGGACACCATACGAGGACCCGTCAATTCGGGCAGTAATTCCGGAAGAGTTCTTTCAAAATCCGAACATTTGGCATGTAAATGTGCCATTGGTCAACTATGCCACCGTGGAGATGCATCAGTCAGATCGAGTTCTGCGTCAATTTGGATTCCGACAATCAATTCCCGTGGCACCTGAGGTGCTCGATGATGAGCACAAAGTCGACTTGCGGATGTTGCATACGGATTGGCCAAGATTTTGGTCAGCGTATATCGAATTGTGGGAAAATCAGTATGATTATATACCTACTCGGGAACCGATCATCTTTCCTGAGTTAGCGTGCGTGCCGAAATACATGTCATGGTTTAGGATCCATGGCAAGCCGTATTTATTGTCAGAAGAGGAGAGACGACGGCAACTTCGTGCACAAAGAAGCAGCGGGGCCCTTTAAATCCAAGGAGAAGAGATTATGGACGGGCCCATCAACGGCGTACGACACAATCACCGAGCCCATCAACAGCGCCCACACGATCCACCGGGCCCAACACTTCACCGACGACACCCACATCACGGCCTTTTCCGGTTATGCGGTGCGTATCCTAGCCCTTATATGTATCCTAACCCTTATATGTTTCCTTTCCCGATCTAATAGCGAGTTGGAATGCATGGCGGTTCGAGTCCGTTTCGACTACTCCGACCGGCGATCGATCCAGAGGCCACCGTTGCATGAGGATCGCACGAGGCGCCGTCGGGGAGCTATTCTTTTACCAATCTCCTTCGCCGTATGGGATTGGACACCTCGCTATGGATGATGCAAACACCTCATGATCAATATTTTATCAAGGTGGGTCATCCTCCCAACACCCACAACTGGACCCTCTGCCGGAGGAACGAGAATCCCCTTTGAGCAAGCAACCACAACCCCCGCTGAAGCTAGAACAAGAAGGAATTCGCCAGCGTGGCGTTAACCACCCCCATATGGCAATCGATTCACCTGGCACCAACATTGATTTTTTAATATATTTATATAAACTTTTTTATATTGTTTCATTTATTTTTTTATTGTAATTTAATTTTTTTGTTTCATTTAATAAAATAAATGTTGTTTTTAATATTTCAATTGTAATTTAATTTTTATATTTTTAAAAAAAATAAAATTTGTTTTTTTATTTTTATTGTAATTTATTTTTTTATTTTTATAAAATAAATGTTGTTTTTAATATTTCAATTGTAATTTAATTTTTATATTTTTAAAAAATAAAATTTGTTTTTGTTTTTTTATTGTAATTTAATTTTTTATTTTTTTATAAAATAAATGTTGTTTTTAATATTTCAATTGTAATTTAATTTTTATATTTAAAAAAAAATAAAAGTTGTTTTTTATTTTTTTTATTGTATTTTTTATTTTTTATTTTTTATAAAATAAAAGTTGTTTTTAATATCCTAATTGTAATTTAATTTTTATATTTTAAAAAAAACAAAAGTTGTTTTTTTATTTTTTTATTGTAATTTTTTTTATAAAATAAAAGTTGTTTTTGATATCCTAATTGTGATTTAAATTTATTATTTTTAATACAATAAAAGTTGTTTTTAATATCCTAATTGTATTGATTCAAGTAAGGACTAAATCGGAAATGTGAGAAAAATGTTCCGGGATCAATAGTAAATATTCAAATTTTGACGGGTTAAAATGTATATATGAAAAAAATCTTGAAGGGCCAATGGTGTAAATATTTTAAGGGTGGACCGATCTAGAAACTAATAAGAAATGGATGAATTAGGACTAAATTGAATAAGTGAAAAAGTATGAGGGGCTAATTTGTAATTTTATCAAGATAGATGTTGATCCAATGTAGGAATTTTGAAGGATCGTAAGGGGCAAAATAATCATTTAGCAAGAAATATAATTTTGAAGAATAATGATGATGGTGATATTTTAGATTAATTGAATAACTTTTTTTTTTGTTTTGCAACTTAGTCCTTCTACAAAAGTTCACAATTTTCATCAAGAAATTAAAAGAATTTTCATAGCCACCAAGAGACAAAAATGATAAAGAGACTATCAACTATTCCGATTTGGACATGAGCGAGATGTATGGCCTGGGTTCCTACACCATCCGCATAACTTTCGTTGGTTGGCTGTTTCTCGGATATCCATATTGTTGCGTATTCTAGTCGAGCAAGGTCGACCCTTTGGTTTACGACGCAGTTCTTTATCCGGTAACAGCTTAAACGGAGCAAGCGGTACAGACGGACACTTACGTTCATCTGGGACTGGTGGGAATAGGTGTCTCCACACGTTGTACATGTATTCTATTTTATACACTTCGTCGACATAACTCATGGGATCCAGACGGAGATTCTGACAAGCCGCAATTACATGAGAGCATGGATAACGAAGTGCGTCAAATATCTCACAGTCGCAGGTCCTATTTCTTAAATTTACACGATATTGCCCGCCAACAATACCTTGGTTCGGTCTGTCAAACTCCGTCACACGAAACCATAAGTTGTCGCGATCGTGACACACAGTGTGCATGGTGTTGGCCCATGCCTTCGCCTTGTTAATTTCTCGCAATACCTTCACGCACCATACATGGCCTCCCTGCATTTGGCCTTTATAACTCGCTGCTCGCTTCGGAAATAGTGCCGCTAAATGAAAATATGTCTCTCGCACAACCGATGTTATCGACAAATGACGCGTTCCTTTTAGAATAGAATTTATGCATTCATCCAGGCTTGAGGTCATATGACCATATCGTAGGCCACCGTCGTATGCTTGTGTCCACTGTTCGAAAGGTATGTTGCATAGGTAGTTTGCGCCTTATTCGTTAACTGAGCGCAAACTCGCCAACATCTCGTGAAAATGGTCCTTATTGATCTCGTACCCTGCCAATATAAGTTGATAACGAATATTACATAGCACTCTTCAATTAAGAATAAATTGAATATTACAAACGAAATTATATTAATAGATATTACATACCCATGTTGGTCACTTGCCGTCGTTCACTTGTAGATCGATGTTGCCCGTGGTAGTTGGACGCAACATGCCTTAGGCAATATCCATGGTGTGTGCGATGCCATAGGCTTCCCTCTCGCTCTATTGCGGCTAGTATTCCAGGGCCCCGATCCGATATAACGCATATATCAGGTTGGGGGCAAACATGCCTCCTTAACCTAGATAGAAAGAAATCCCAGTCATCAACTGACTCCCCCGGTGTTATTGCAAACGCAATTGGAAGGATTCTCCCACTGCCATCCTGTGCCATAGCTAGCAATAGCCGATGCGTGTATCTACCATACATAAAGGTACCGTCAATTTGTACCAATGGCTTGCAGTATAAAAATGCGTCTCGGTATTGCTTAAATGTCCAGAACAGACGCTTGAACACTTGGCATCCACAGAGCAATCGATCGTTGTAGTACGCGGGTTTCGTTTCAAGGTCTGTTATGCTGCCTGGGACATATCTCTCCAGCACCTGACATCACTGCCACATTTCATTATATGAAGCGTCCCACCGACCATGCAACTTTTCTAACGCCTTCTACTTAGCTATCCAAGTCTTGCGGTAAGAGGGCGTGTACCCCAATTGGCTACGAATATTGGCAATTAAGGATGGCACTGAAGTCTTGGGATCCGCCTTCACCGTCGGTATTATTAAGTTAGTCAACATATCTGAATCCATCTTGGGATGATCTTTTGAAACACCTGTCAACGAAGTACGTTAAATAATGCAACATTACGTAATATAAGTATTATTCAAAAACCTTGAACACCTAGTGATACTGTATCGGCAAGACATGTATGTGGACCTTTGTACTTTTTAATCTCCCACAAGCCTGTCCTTTTCCTCAACAAGGCCATGATTTTCCATGAACATGTACCATCTTGCACTGCACACTTGGCCTCGTACTTATCGAGTTTGGATTTAACCACGTTGTAGTTAACCCCGTTCTTGATGCTATATTATTTCAATGCACCAAGAAAACTATCCTTGTTGGAAAACTCTTTACCAACTTCTAATTCACCCAAATCCAACGACGAACTTGTACGGTCACGCCTTCTGTGTGGTAGTTCAGGAAACTCCAATGCATCATCTTGAGATAGATCAACATTATGCATGTGGGCCGGAGGCGAAATGCATACTGAATCGCGGATCTTCTTCTTCTTCATCGTAACCCCTTCAACATCTTGGTATGGTTGGAGCAGGCTCGGTTCAAAAAATAATGCAACCACGCACCATCGGGTAGGGCTCTCGAGGTGGATCCACATCAGACTCATAATCTGACCCACCATCGTCTGCAACGAACGAGGTCTCCTCACCGGTGGATATCATGGGGATTACATTATCCCTTCTTAAACAATTTTCGTAACGTCCCCAATCTTATCTGGATTGCCAACCACTAGAAGTTGATGACGTTCCCCAATACGTATTTCTAGCATCGAACATCGAATGAAGGATATGCATGTCCCATCCACCAACCGAGTGTCGTGCAGGGGTTGTGTTTTCCATACTACCACTAAACACGGACGCTTCCGTATTCTGCCTCCCACTAACAGAGTGTCGACTTGGGGTCGTGTATTCCCCTCGAACAGCACTAGATGTTGAAGTCGAAGGAAGATCACTTGGCGATGAAAATTGTACATATACCTCAAGATAGGGTGATCCACTGGCAAGATGAGTCTCCACCATTGCCTCCAAGCTCCGAGGACCTTTGATGTCGAATGAGTCATACCTCACGGGATCAACCGAAGCACAAAATCTATACTTAATAGAATGAACTTTCATTGGCGTTGTTTCGAAGATTTTACGCCTAATTCTTTTGCGAAGTTCTGTCAAATCTATGTTACGTTAAAACCCGAAATGCTTTGTGTTCTCCGAAAAAAACAACACTTTTTCGGTGTCACAAACCTCACCATCATAGTAAATAACAGTACTAATACGTTCACTCATCTTGATTTCTATTTTACTTTTGCCTCAATTTCTATTATGCAACTTTGAGAATGAAATTTGGCTCATTTATAGTCTAAGGACAATTAGGAACTCATCAGAGCAAAAGAGCGTCCACATGGGAGCTTTTTCAGTACTCTTGCCGACGAGTGCATCTGCTTGAAGCGTTTTGGTCACTATTTGTTGAAATGTCTTCTCAAAATTATTTTTCGAGAGACTCATCAGTAGCAAAAGAGCGTCCACGTGGGAGCTTTTTTTTTACTCTTTTGGCGACAGTGCATCTGCTTGAAGCGTTTTGGTCACTATTTGTTCATAAACGTCTTCTCAAAATTATTTTGCCAGAGACTACTGTAGCAAAAGAGCGTCCACGTGTGAGCTCTTTTCAGTACTCTTGCTAACAGTGCATCTTGCTTGAAGCGTTTTGGTCACTATGTGTTCAGAAACGTCTTCTCAAAATTATTTTACCATATACTACTGTAAAAAAAAAACAAATAATTTTTATATTGCTGATATATTTTTTTCCAAAACCCTAAACTTAAAATTATTTTAATTAATTAACCTTAAACTCTAGTTCATTAAATTTCACCTAAAAACCCTAAACCCTATGACCCTAAAAATCTTAAAAACCCTAAACCCTAAACCCTACAACCCTAAAAATCCATACACTAACCTTAAAAACAACTAAAAACCTACCGGGGGGAAAGGGCAAAAACGTGTCCCTGTGGGAGCGTTTTTGCCACATCAGCAAAGCGCGCCCTCAAAGACGCGATTTCTACTGATGTGGCAAAAAACTCCTCGGGGGCGCGTTTCTCTCTTGCATCCACGAAATCGCTACTGACGTGGGACGCGTTTTTGGAAATGGCCCATTCCGATAAATAATTGGAAAACATGTCCTTTTCCGTAAATTTTGTAAAAAAATGGTATTTTCTGGTAATTTGCTCTAAAATTTTAGGCTAAAATCCCAAATAAGCCCTACTAGAATAATTAAAAAATCAATTATGTTCTTTATCGAAAAGGGCATCCAATTGAACTTTTCAAATCATGATTTGTACCAATTAAGCCCTTTGAACTTATTTTTCTGTTGAAGCCTCTAACAGTTCGTTAAATACTGACATGGTAATGAAAAAACTAACGTAGAGGATTTAATTGATTTTATTATTATTTTATGAAACTTAATTAATCATTTAATCCTAAATTTTTTTAAAATTTTATTAAAATATAATAAGAATATAAAAGTATTGAAACATCATTAAATTTTATAAATTATAATAAAAATGTTACAAATATTTTAGAAATTATAAACAAATGCAACAAAAAAAAACTACAAATAAGTTATAGAAAATTATTAAAATTTCAAAAAATTATTAAAAATTAATAAAATTTTATAAAACAAAAAATGTATTAAAATATTAAAAAGTTATAGAAAATTTTGTTATTTTACTAGTTTGGAGTATTTGGTTTTGTAAAAAATAGACCGTCGATAATGGCTAAGAATCGAAAAGAGAAGAAGGAGAACACACAGAATTTTACGTAGAAACCCTTTCGGAAAAAAAACCACGGGTAGAGGAGAAGATAATTCACTATATCGAATTCAAATAATACAAGAGGAGAGACAACTACGTCTATTTATAGGTTTGTAAAACCACATTCTAATCAAAGTCAAATAGAACTAATACAGTAAGGTTAAAACACCTTATTCTAATCAACATCAAACACTACAGGAAACTAAGCTTTTAGAGGCGTTTTTAGTGGCGCTTGGACTAAAAACGCCGCTAAATTTATACATTAGTGGCGCTAAAAGGAAAACGCCGCAACAGGTTCGAGCTATAGCGGCGTTTTGCGCTAAAATGCACTAAATTTTTTCAAAACGGCGCCGTTCAACTACATGGAAAAAAATTTTAGTGGCGTTTTGCCTTAAAACGCATCAAACGTGTTATGTTAGTGGCGTTTGTCGTAAACGCCGCAAATTTGCAATACCTATTCGACTTAAACGGCGTCGTTTCATTACAGTTGCAATACACATTTGCATTAAACGTCGACGTTCACAAGAGGGAATTAAACTTTTAGTGGCGTTTTTGTGAAAACGCCGCAAAATTGCAATAAACATTTGCATTAAACGGCATCGTTTCCCTACAGATGAATAAATTTTTAGTGGCGTTTTTCATAAACACCGCAAAATTGCGATACCAATTTGCCCTAAACGACAATGTTTGAATACAGGGAATTAAATTTTTAGTGGCGTTTTGGAAGAAAACGCCGCAAAAGTGATACTATAGTGGCGTTTTCCATAAACGCCGCAAAGTTGACCAAAGAGACTTAAATGGCGTCGTTTCACTACAGAGCATAATTTTTTTAGTGGCGTTTTTGCATGAAACGCCGCAAATATGAAATGCATTAGTGGCGTTTTTGGCAACAAACGCCGCAAATGTTATACATTAGTGGCGTTTTCAATAAACGCCGCAAAAGTATTTGCCTGGACGACGTCGTTTCTTTACAGGGAATTAGTTTTTAGTGGCATTTTTCATAAACACCGCAAATTTGCAATACCAATTTGCCTTGGACGACGTCGTTTCACTACAGAGAATTAAGTTTTAGTGGCGTTTTCATAAACGCCACAAAATTGCAATACCAATTTGACTTAAACGACATCGTTTTGTTAGCCCCGAAAATACTTTAGTTTTTTCCCAAATTAGATTTCCTTGAAATTTTTCACAAAACCCTTTATTTATTCCCCAAATCCTATAGTTTTTGATAAAAATGCCGTAATGAATATGTTATTTTATGGTTTAGGATTTAAGATTTTGATGTAATTGTTTACAATTTAAGGTTTCGTGTTTAACTAGTATTTTTAGGGTATATGGTTTAAAGTTTAGGGTTTGTTGTATAGGGTTTAGGGTTTTAGGGTTTAAGTTTTAGGGTTAATGGTTATGGGTTATGGGTTAGAGTTTAGGGTTTAGGATTTAAGGTTTAAGGGGTTCAGGGTATTGGGATGTTACAAAAAATGGCAAGAAATCATTTTATTTTAAGGTTTAAGTTTAGGGTATACGATTATTTTCTAAATTACTTTTGTGCATTGTAATATATTATTAAATTAATATCTAAAGCATAATAAAGTAAATAGGAGAGAGAAATTCATTATTTCCACAAAAATTCACCTCTTGGTAATTTTAAATTATAAAATTATAAAATTTTAATATATTGTTTGAAACAATACAAACGTCATTTAAAGGAATTTAAAAAATAATTAAACTATAAATAATAGTTGTATCAAAGGCATTAGCAGCGTTTATGATACAAGCCGCAAAAATTCATATCACTAAACCAAAACGGTGCCGTTTTGAGTGGCCTTTTTAGTCGCATTAGTGGCGCTATGTTAAAAACGCCGCAAAAGATCGACCTTTAGCGGCGCTATATTAGAAACGCCACAAATCGTCATTTTTGAGTAAATGAAACTACGTCGTTTTGCTCTCCTCTAATCATATCCCAGCCATATACCCGAAACCTCAATTTTTTACCCCTAAAATTATTTCCCCAATCTCTTAAATTTTTCCAAAACCCTAAAATTTTCCCAAACCAAAATCGGCACCCATCTGCTGCAGCACCTCCGACCCAATCATCTGCATAGCCGTCGAGTGTCCCCTCTTCTGCGTCGCCGTCCTCTGTCGCAACCAAACGATAAGCTTCTGTGGTTTTGTGATTTTGTCTTTGCATGGACCTGCTTGTTTTCTAGAAAACGTTTTAATGCCGACCAAGTGAGTAATTTTGTGATTTTGTCTTTGCAGGGGAGACAATAAAGAAAGGAGTGTACAAAATTCGGTTCACTGGGAAAATAGTAAGTTCTTTTTCTTATTGTTCATTGAATAGTCATACATCTTGAAACCTTGTTGTGAAACATCAATCAACGATAATGCTAAAGATATTAGAAACCAAAATACGTTTTAATGTTGACCAACATAGTGACTGTTGGCAAGAGCATTTGATTAAATTGTTTAGGTCAAATTCTGCTATTAGCCCTTGTGTTATGCTTAAGTCGCAGATTTAGTCTTTATAATCTAATTTGGTCACTTTGGTACTTATACTTCGTATTTTCAAATTTTGGTCCTGATCCAAATGGTAGTTGTTAAGTTCTGCTACTTCCAAAATCTTATGCAATTTACATATTATCGTATGTGTAATACAATGTTAGCTTGTTATGTCCACATAGATTTAACACTTACTATTTGAGTTGTCGAAACCATTTTTTTCGAGTTTGAAAAATGGGATCGACTTTAAAAGAAATATGGAGTCGCCACCAACCCTTTTTGTTTAGGTGGGATTGGATCACCTCGTAAATATAATTTTGGTCTGCGAAATAGAAAAAGCGGGTTCAGGAGTCGGTTACGTACGAGGAAAGGTTAGCACCCTCGTACTCCCAAAAACTGGTACCAAATTGATTAATTAGTGTCCTTGCATTGAAAACTTGAAAATGTTTAAGGTGTGATACTTTTTAAAGAATGTTAATTAATTTTGAATTGAATCTCAAGATTCACTCGTTCCAGAAGAATAAAAACATCACATCCAATACGTTAGGATGTGACACATTTATACCTCGACACCGAGATCATCTTTGATTTTCAAAACATATAATTAAAAAAGGGTATTTGGTTATTTGGTTGAACGAAAAGATTGACACCCAGCACGTTAGGGCATAATTTTTCGAACTTCCAAATACACAAACATTGCCTTATCTTGAAAGATTTTCAAGTATGCAATCTTAAGATTGGCTAAAAATGTATTTTATTAAGCTCATTTGGAATAAAATGATTAATATCAATCAAGATGTTAAAGTTTGAATCACAGTGCGATAATGTAAATAAACAAGATTACAAACATTGAATAATATACATGGACAAAATGTTATAATAATGAATGATCATGATATGAAATTTGAAGGGAATGAATTTGGGTACATACAATGACAAGCCAATTAATACAAATAACATATAGCAAGTTTTAAAACAAATAAACCAATGATATATATATATATATAAAATATGTGTTTATTTAAATACTACATATGTAATAAAAACTCGATATAAAATAATGTATGTATATAAATAAATAAAAATAATGATATATAAAATGTTTGGAATAAATAAATATGTAATTTAAAATAGAGTCCATAAAAAAACAAATTATATACATAATAGATTCTAAAATAAAATATTAAGTAAGGAGAAAATCAAAGTAAAATATATATAAAATAATATATGTTAATCTACGTAAGTAATATACATGAAAATAAAAAGACTAAATTTAATAATTTATACATGAAAATAATATATCAAGGTTGTTAAAATAAACAATATATATATATATATAATAAAATAGGGAACAAAAAGGACATAAATTAAGTAAATAAATAAATTTAAAAAATATACCTATACACATAAATAGATTTAAAAGAAAATACATATAAAAGATAATGTGAAATCCATAAGATACATAATAAAATAATTTTAACACTTATTATATATGTATGTATAAATTAATAATATACAAAAGTATTTAAACAATTATTTAAAACAAAGTAATATGAAAAGGAATTGTAAAAAGTTATAAATGAAAATATCAAAACAGTGTAAAATGAATTTCAAAATAATTTATTAAAACAACTTCTAAAATAAATAATCAATAGATTTAAAAAAAAAATACTTAATTGAAATAAGAATAAAATTAACATGCTATATTATAAAAATAATTTTAAACAGATTTAAGGACTAAATTAAAATGCGCATGAATAGTTAGGGATTAATCTAGCAAATATTTCAGTTAGCCAAAACGCGGCACACAGATTGGATTAAAACGAAATGGCGCGCAAATTATGGGGACCAATTTAGAAATAAAAGAAAACATATAATATCTAATTGAATAGCAATACAAAAATAGAGGGACTGAACACGAAAATATTCCGTCACTGCAGAAGTGTGCGGATCTTTAGGATATTGGGTCGGGTCGAACCGGGTTGCTCTACACGGCATTGTTTTAAGGCTATTAAAGTTAGCCAAAACGGCGTTGTTTTCTTAATAGATCAACACCAAATTAAAAACAAGTCAAACATCATTTTGAGCTAACCCTAGCCTTCCCCTTTTTATTTTCGTCCCCAGCCGCAGAGAGAAATTACATCCGGCCACTACGACGCCATGGTAATCGGCGAAGAGTGGCCGATTCGTGCCCATCGATTGCTCTCTTTCACACCAGACCCAATCCTAACCTCGACGACCACCTTTGCTTCGATTTCGGCGAAGAAAGCAGTCCGTCGATTCCGTTCTCGAAGGTAAATCCCTTTGTTTTTTTATATATTTTCGTATAAACACAGAAAAAGCCAAGATTCGAAAAGAAAAAGAAAAAAAATGAAAGGCAAAAAGAAGATTATTGAACTGAAATCACCTCCTTCTCTTTTTTTGATTTCGTGTTTTTATTAAATATGTGTGTGTAAAATCGTCGAGAAGAAAAATTACAAATTTTGCTTCGGTTTTTATAACCGAAAAGAAAAGTAAAAGAAAAAATAAAAATCATATTTTTTTCTTTGCTTTGTTGTTGTTTTGTTCTCTTACGTAGGTACGAGACGACGTGGAGGCAAGAGGGTGGCGTACGGAGGCCGTACGGTGGCGACGTGGCGCGGGGTGGCTTCCAGCACTGCTTGGCTAGCTGTTGAGGCATGCGCGCTGAAAATTCGAAACCCTTAGGGTTTCTGGGAACATTAAGATATTGGGCCATTTGGGCCTCGGAATTTTGGGTCTTTAGTTTGGGCTGTGGGCAAATTTGGGTAGTGGTTTAGTTTAGTTTATTTGGGTTTGTATTTGGGCCACTAATTGGGTCTGCTGTAATTAGCATTTAGGCTTGTAAAAAGTGGACTGTTATTGGACTATATTTTTTTGGGGGGTTTTTAATTCTGTTTGTCTTTTCTGTTTGTTTTGGTCTTATTCTGGTTGACTAATAGGCCCGGGCAAATTTGGGTTCTTACAGCTGCCCCTTTTTGCTCATTGTCGTGTAACGGGAATGAAGCAAAGACTTTAAAGAGGGCCAAATTTGCCTGGTCTTGTAAGATCTTGACTTCTTGACACTTCTTTTCTTCAAGTAGCCTCACTGCGTCTTCCAGGGTATGGGAAATGATGTCTCAACTTGCTCTAGCAGAATTTCAGGGAGAAGAGATTTGTAGTTTCGATCTACTCCACTGAAACTTCAAGGAGATAGAAATTCAGAGAGAAGATATTCGTAGTTTCCATCTTCTCTGTTGAAACTTCAAAGAAATATGGATTGGTCCTCATTGTAAACTCAGGGAGAAGAGATTTGTAGTTGCCATCTACTCCACTGGAACTTCGAGGAGATGAAAATTCAGGGAGAAGAGATTCGTAGCTTCGATCTTCCTACTGAAACTTCTCAAAAATGAAGGTTGATCCTCAATACACTCAGGGAAGATGGATTTGTAGCTTCGACCTGCTCCACTGGGACTTCGAGGTGATAAGAATCTAGAGAGAAGAGATTTGTAGTTTCGATCTTCTCACTGAAACTTCTCGGAAATAAAGGTTGACCCTCAATAACCTCAAGGAGAAGGGATTTGTAGCCTCAACCTGCTCTACTGGGACTTCGAGGTAATAAGACTTGTATGGCTTCGATCTGCTCCTGCAACTTCAGGAATGCCAGATCTGCTATATTCAATCTGCTCCACTGCAAACTCAGGGAGACAAGATCTCGATGTCTTCGATGCGCCCGCGCAACTCGTGGATTGCCGGATCTCGCTATCTTCAATCTGCTCCACTACAAACTCGGGGAGACAAGATCTCGATGTCTTCGACCGCCTCTGCAACTTCGGGATTGCCAGATCTGCTATCTTCAATCTGCTCCATCAGTAAACTCAGGGAGACAAGATCTGATGTCTTCGACCGCCCGCAACTTCAAGATTGCCATATCTCGCTATCTTCAATCTGCTCCATCGCAAACTCCGGGAGACAAGATCGATGTCTTCGACCGCTCCCGCAACTTCAGATTGCCGGATCGCTATCTTCAATCGCTCCACCGCAAACTCAGGGAGACAAGATCTTCGAATTCACCGATGTTGCGGCAACGTCCTCTAGGGGACCTGTCCTGTAAGATTAGTTTTGTGTTTATGCTTATGCAAAATGGTTAGGATACAATGATCAGAATGAATCTAATGCTCCTAACTAAATGTATTATGGACGACATTTGCATTAATGCAGAATGTCATGAGAATGGTCTTTTTACAAAGATTAGGATGCAATGATCGGAATGAATCAAATGCCCCTAAATAGATGTGTCTTATGGATGACATTTGTATGAATGCAGAATGTCATGAGAATGATTTCTTACAATGATTAGGATGCAATGATCAGAATAAATCAAATGCTCCTAACTAAATGTGTTTTGCATGAATGCAGAATTTCATGAGAATGATCCATTTTTAAAAGTTTAAGGTGTCATCGCTCATTGTTTATTAAGACTTTATCACTGATGTATTATGCTGCCATCTTGTTTGGCTGGTATTTTCAACAGAAAACCCGAGAAAACGATTATATCTTGCCCAACAGATTTGCCCCACTGTGACTTCAAAACATAGGATTTGTTTCTTCTTCAATCCATCCCATTGCTATTCAAAGGTACAGGACTTGTTTCATTTTCCATTCATGCCACTGCAACTTAGGGGTAGAGGACTGTAATTTGTTCAATCAACTGATCGCTCCCCAGGTGACCTAACCAAATGTGTATACATGATATTTGCATGGATGCAAAATATCATGTTTTTCTTGCGAATGATTCCCCTTTTACACTTGGGTTAACATTGCCCATTTTTCGTTAAGATTGTATCACTGATGCAATATCTTGTCGTTTGTTCAACCACCATTTTTGACAAAAATCCGAAGAGATAACCTTAATATGGACTCAAATATTTTCGACCCTTAAGCTTGGTGAATTTTGAACAATAATCTTGTTTCAGGTTCTTGTATTATTTAGAAGTTCCTAGAGTAATATGCGAAACTTCTTTTGTGAAAGTGTTATTAGTCCACTAATCATTATTTCAATACAAAATGCCTGAAACAGATCATAACCATGGACAAGAATGAAATTAATTAGGTGCATAGCTCGAAACAAATAAATTAAGCAAAGATAGCAATCGCAATCAAGAAGGAAATTTATTGTGAACATATTTTGAAAAGAATAATATAATCACAAATAACAAATTTAAAATGGGTAAAATGGAAACTAGGTGCCCCAGATATCGAAGCCTGAGCTTCTCTGTTCAAACTTCTTGAGGACCATTTTAAGCTCAATATGTGTTTAGGGGATCCGGAGTACTTTGTCGATGCCCAAAGACATAGCATACTTCTTCATTGTTAATTCAGGCATAGCAAGACTGTTGTATGCCCCAATTTTGATCAAAATTTGAGCCGCTCTTTTCAGGTTTTCAACTCAAATCCCCTTTGGTCTCAAAGCGCCCTTTGCGGGTTTTCGCCTTGGCCTCTCCTTCTTCTTTCTTTTTCTTTCTTTTCTTATTTTTTTTTGTTTTTTTTTGTGTTTTTCTCTTTGGAAAACTTTTTGTTGAATCTGAATTCACCGCAGGTCCTTGCCATCTATCTCAGACAATATCCATGCTTTCCCAGAACAGGCCTTCTTTGCTGCATAAGGTCCTTCCTAGTTTGGCATCCGCTTTATTCTGAAGTCCCTTTTGCATGGGAAAAATCTTCTTCAAAGCCCTATCATGAAATTTTCTAGGGCGAATCATTTTTGTTGTGAGCTCGCATCATCTGACTGTGATAGATAGTTTTTAACATTTTCTCTTCAAATTCAACTGATCATATTGAGATTGGATCCATTCTGCTTCATCCGATTTCAGCTCTGAAGGAATTTCGACTCCAATAGGCAAAACCAATGAGAAATGTGTTGCCCCGGACAGTCTTGGCCAACGCTTGATAAGCATAGAGGGTAAATAGTAACTTCTGTATGCCAATCTTTACAAGTCTCGGTCTTTTTATGATCTTTTGTTTTTCTTTTTGGTTGCTTTTGCTGCACTGATATGTGGCACCTAATCTTTGAACAGAACGCAGACTTTTGACATTGTGCGGTTGAATGTGATCTTTTTGACTTTTTTTATTCTTTCTTTCTTTTTTCTTTTTTCTCTCTCTTTTTTTTTGGTTTAATGACTATCGACTTTGTAATATTGGCATATGAAGCGACCTTCACCCTTTTAGTGAAGAAATTGACACCCACGAAGATGAATTGGTGTCGGCTAAATGCTCTTGACGAGATCGGCCTCATAACGTCTGTGTCCCACATGTAGACAAAATAGAGGAGGCACATAAGTCCTGTCTTCCTCGATTTGGCATTTGATGCAATTTCCCTTTCTGGGTAGACCGGTAGCCTAAACCTCATGATTAGCCTGACTATTGTAGAACCATTAGCATGGGTTCTTTAAACACCAATCTTAACAGCATACCCACGGTTCAGTAGCCTAGCATGCGAAAACATCTTGAATAGCTCAATGATGTCTCGCCTTGTGGTGAATTAGGCTTCGATATTTGTCCTTTCCTAAGCCCGTAACGTCCACTGACCTTTTGCAAGGTAGAGTCTATTTTCATCTTGTTCTACTATCCTTAACAAATCAGAAGATAGGCTACACTCTCTGTCATCTTCAAAGTCCTTAGATCCCTTAGACCCATATCTCATTCAAAAAGGGAGTCAGTAATAATGTCACTCATGTCGTTGATATCTGGGTACCTAGGTACGAAGGCAGAAAATCCAAGGAATAAATGATTCTACAGATGATTATTTGTATGATATAGTCTTGAATAAAGAATGAAAGAAAAACAAAAGAATGTATAATATGAAAAGAATGAAAACATATTTGCTTAAAAGATGCATTTTATTGAAATAAGAATTCTGGACACAAGCCTATTTCACAAAAGAAGTCTTATTGCTTCTAGGCTTAAAGCAACAAGTGCGTTTTGTACATTACTCTGAAAAAGCTCTAAATACTACAGGAATTTCTTCCGCAGTCCAATTGTCCAAAACGCTCCCAGTCTCATATTTCTGCATTTGACGCGTCATCTAACTTCACAACACCCATGTTGATGCATTTTTCCACCAATTTCTTGAAAGCAAGACAATTTTCTATCGAATGCCCTGTGACCCCCGCGTGGTACTCACATTGGGCATTTGGGTCATACCATTTTGGGTATGGAGGTTGCATCGGTTTCGGGTAGTGGGGGGACACAACGTACGCATCAAATAAATTTTGATATAACTCCTTATACGTCATTGGGATCAGCGTAAATTGTAGTTTTTCAGTGTTCGGTCTTGGATCGGGTTCTTGCCTTGGGGAGACTTGACAGCTGGTAATTACAGTCCTTGGCTGGCCCACTATGATCAGATCCTGGTGACCCTTGTTATACCTTCTCATATTATTTGCTTTATTTTTTTTTTCTTCGGGGCTTTTAAAGTCCAATCTCCTTTTTCTTTTATTTCTGTCAGCACAACCAGTTTGGCTCGATCGTCCTCCAGGTTAAAACCTGAACCCATCGGGAAGTTTAACAGGGCCGAAGTATCAGTCTGACATTGGGGTCTAATAATGATGGGTACCCCATGCGAACGCGTGTCTGGTTGAGTCAGGATACTTATCGGGGAATAAACGATGTCTTCATCATCATCCATACTGCTGACCACTGGGCCACTCCTTTTTTCAAGCCCTCCGACTAGTAATTGGGTTAACTGGCGCATCATATTCATTTGATCTCGCATATCCCATTGAATTTTAGCTAACTACTCTTGCATCAGTATTTGCCTTTGCTCTAATCTCTCTAACCTTTGTTCCATGTCTTCTAGGTTAACTGAAAATATTTCACCTAATCAGGGTCATTTTGTAAAAAACTAATGCAAATGATGCAATGTAATCAAAATAGCGTAATGCAAATGATGTAATGCACATGCATGAAATGCAATGCAAATACATGGAATGAATGCAAAAAAGAAAGAGAGACGTTGATTATGAATTCAATTCCATTAGAAGAACTTTTCTAGAAAATAGATTTCTTTACATAAAACGGATTACATATGCGGCTTTGTCCTCATAGTCCAGGTAAAGACACCAATCCTTTTCTTCGTATCTGGATGTTATGGTCGTGTCCCGTGAACTTTCTCAATAGATGCCTCTTCTAGCTCCTTTAAGAAATTCAAAAAGTGACGGCTCTTGAATAGTCTTTGTCGGCTTGAATCCTCGAGCAAAGTCTTGTATTCTTCTACGGACTTCTCTCGTTGTTTACCTGGACTATATTCGGATGACCGTATTATAACCCACTTTATCAAGTAATCCATTTCCTTATGACAAACTCTTCTATTTAGTAATCGAATATTAATCAACACCTCCTTTCTATGATGATGCAATGCAATGCAATCAAAACAAATGAAAACACGTTAGTGCAAGAGAAATAAACAACATAGAACACTTGACCGGGTGACCACTAGGGTTTGGCGTGGCTCTATCTAGGGTAGGCTCCTACGGCTGCTATATGCGGCTTGGTCCTAAAGAATGGGTACCTGAACCAGCAGATTCCTCAATCCTCACCCATTATAGGCTCATATGGATCAAGTTCGGTTCAGGAGAATACATTTCCCTATGGCCATGCGGAGATGAAAATCTCACGAAGCACATAGGTACCGATGTATCCCGGAAGCAGTCCACTAGCCCATGCGGAGGTGAAAACCTCACGAAGGCATAGTTTCTCACTCCCACTTAAAGGTGTGACCACAACGGTCATGCAATGCAATGCCAAAATTTTTTATGAGACTCGACATTATTGCAAATGCATTAAAAGAAACATGATTTTTCAAAACAATTTTCCAAATTTTCAATCAAAGGACAAGAATTAATCAATCTATGGCTTGATTCTCAACCAGTCCCCAGTGGAGTCGCCAGGCTGTCGAAACCATTTTTTTTGAGTTTGAAAAACGGGATCGACTTTAAAAGAAATATGGAGTCGCCGCCAACCCTTTTTGTTTAGGTGGGATTGGATCACCTCGTAAATATAATTTTGGTCTGCGAAATAGAAAAAGTGGGTTCGGGAGTCGGTTACGTACGAGGAAGGGTTAGCACCCTCGTACGCCCAAAAACTGGTACCAAATTGATTAATTAGTGTCCTTGCGTTGAAAACTTGAAAATGTTTAAGGTGTGATACTTTTTAAAGAATGTTAATTAATTTTGAATTGAATCGCAAGATTCACTCCTTCCAGAGGAATAAAAACATCACATCCAATACGTTAGGACGTGACACATTTATACCTCGACACCGAGATCATCTTTACTTTTCAAAACATATAATTAAAAAGGGTATTTGGTTATTTGGTTGAACGAAAAGATTGACACCCAGCACGTTAGGGCATAATTTTTCGAACTTCCAAATACACAAACATTGCCTTATCTTGAAAGATTTTCAAGTATGCAATCTTAAGATTAGCTAAAAATGTATTTTACTAAGCTCATTTGGAATAAAACGATTAATATCAATCAAGATGTTAAAGTTTGAATCACAGTGCGATAATGTAAATAAACAAGATTACAAACATTGAATAATATACATGGACAAAATGTTATACTAATGAATGCTCATGATATGAAATATGAAGGAAATGAATTTGGGTACATACAATGACAAGCCAATTAATACAAATAACATATAGCAAGTTTTAAAACAAATAAACCAATGATATATATAAAATATGTGTTTATTTAAATACTACATATGTAATAAAAACTCGATATAAAATAATGTATGTATATAAATAAATAAAAATAATGATATATAAAATGTTTGGAATAAATAAATATGTAATTTAAAATAGAGTCCATAAAAAAAACAAATTATATACATAATAGATTCTAAAATAAAATATTAAGTAAGGAGAAAATCAAAGTAAAATATATATAAAATAATATATGTTAATCTACGTAAGTAATATACATGAAAATAAAAAGACTAAATTTAATAATTTATACATGAAAATAATATATCAAGGTTGTTAAAATAAACAAAAAGGAAAAAAATTAAGTAAATAAATAAATTTAAAAAATATACCTATACACATAAATAGATTTAAAAGAAAATACATATAAAAGATAATGTGAAATCCATAAGATACATAATAAAATAATTTTAACACTTATTATATATGTATGTATAAATTAATAATATACAAAAGTATTTAAACAATTATTTAAAACAAAGTAATATGAAAAGGAATTGTAAAAGGTTATAAATGAAAAATATCAAAACAGTGTAAAATGAATTTCAAAATAATTTATTAAAACAACTTCTAAAATAAATAATCAATAGATTTTAAAAACAAAAAAAATACTTAATTGAAATAAGAATAAAATTAACAGGCTATATTATAAAAATAATTTTAAACAGATTTAAGGACTAAATTAAAATGCGCATGAATAGTTAGGGATTAATCTAGCAAATATTTCAGATTAGCCAAAACGCGGCATTACGATTGGATTAAAACGAAATGCGCATAAATTATGGGGACCAATTTAGAAATAAAAGAAAACATATAATATCTAATTGAATAGCAATACAAAAATAGAGGGACTGAACACGAAAATATTCCGTCACTGCAGAAGTGCGCGGATCTTTAGGATATCGGGTCGAGTCGAACCGGGTTGCTCTACATGGTGTCGTTTTAAGGCTATTAAAGTTAGCCAAAACGGCGTCGTTTTCTTAATAGATCAACACCAAATTAAAAACAAGTCAAACATCATTTTGAGCTAACCCTAGCCTTCCCCTTTTTATTTTCGTCCCCAGCCGCAGAGAGAAATTACATCCAGCCACTACGACGCCATGGTAATCGGCGAAGAGTGGCCGATTCGTTCCCATCGACTGCTCTCTTTCACACCAGACCCAATCCTAACCTCGACGACCACCTTTGCTTCAATTTCGGTGAAGAAAGCAGTCCGTCGATTCCGTTCTCGAAGGTAAATCCCTTCGTTTTTTTATATATTTTCGTATAAACACAGAAAAAGCCAAGATTCGAAAAGAAAAAGAAAAAAAAATGAAAGGCAAAAAGAAGATTATTGAACTGAAATCACCTCCTTCTCTTTTTTTGATTTCGTGTTTTTATTAAATATGTGTGCGTAAAATCGTCCAGAAGAAAAATTACAAATTTTGCTTCGGTTTTTATAACCGAAAAGAAAAGTAAAAGAAAAAATTAAAAATCATATTTTTTCTTTGCTTTGTTGTTGTTTTGTTCTCTTGCGAAGGTACGAGACGACGTGGAGGCAAGAGGGTGGCGTACGGAGGCCGTACGGTGGCGACGTGGCGCGGGGTGGCTTGCGGCACTGCTTGGCTAGCTGTTGAGGCATGCGGCGCTGGAAAATTCCAGAAACCCTGAGTGTCTAACCCGTGTGGCCTTTGAAGTGGCCATAATCGCATGCCCATGTGTGAGGCCGTGTGGAGCATACTGACTTCAATTTAATTTCAACACTGGGGGGACACATTTGTGTAGCATGACCGTGTGTCGCACACCTGCTGAGACACACGCTGCGTGTCTCTGCCGTGTGGACAAAAATAGGCCATTTGCAAGGCCAATTTGCCACCCTTACTCATGCTCACCTAAACAACCAAAATGGTACCATTTCAAGACATTAATATGCATCTAATTACCATTAATACCAACCTCAAATATGCTATAATTTGCTATCTAATTTCATACCTAAATTCACATATACAATTCAATCAAATAACCATTCCACACTTATATCATCAAGCACAATTTCACAAGCACATAACTACTCAAATTATCAACTCCAATCACACCTTATAGATCATTTACCAAACTCAAAATATAACTAGTTGAGCAACTCTAAAACCATAAGCACATTCATGCCAAAACATACCAAAATGAGCCATCACTCATGGCTATATATTCAAACTAAAACATATACAATTTACAAGCTAAATCGCATGGCTATAATCACAACCAAAATACCATATCTAGCCTATACATGCCAAATACCATATTTACACAACTCAAAAGTACCAACTTAAATGTTTGATAGTGCGATGATGTTCCTGACAACTCCTATATCCGAGCTAGCCTTGATTCACTATAAAACATAGAAAAATAACATGAAGTAAGCTTCATAGCTTAGTAAGTTCGTATTAACGTAATGAGTAACTTCATCAATCATTCACAATTCAAATAATATAAATGTAAGATAACAAAATACATTAAATCTCAAGCCGTCAAATGGTCATTCACATAACTTACCAAGATACTCATCAATTCCATAGTTTTGATATTCAATTCATTATCGTACGTACCTGTACCATCTCATACTCAACCACATCTTTCATTTACCCATTAAACCATTCGGAATAGAAGTCTGATACTCAAGGATCTCAATCGATAAGTACCTATACCATGGCCCGTAGCCAAATCAAGGTATCACTCGCACCCGTAGTGCCGATATCGTGGCCCGAAGCCAACACAATAACCTAATGACATGTCACTAGCATCCTAAACTATTCCTAAGGTTCAACTGAGATTTCACGCTTGTCAAATCATTACCGAATCATTCCCGAACTTATTCGTAACCACATAATCGCAATACATGACATATCAAAGCATATAAAATACAATTAAAAATAAGCTCATTGTATACGAACTTACCTCGAGTACAAAAACAGTGAAATGAGTCAATTACTTGATAATCTTGCCTTTCCCCCGATCTAATTTCGGATTCCTCTTTTCTTGATCTAAATATAATCAAAATTAACTTATTCAATCTCATATTCTTTCAATTTAGTCCAAAACACACATTTAGACCCTTTTTACACATTAGCCCCTAAATTTTCACATTTAATCAATTTAGTCCCTATTTCACAAATATACAAAATTCACACAATTTCATTAAACCCAAGCTTGGCCAAATTAGAAATAGATCCCTAGTAGCCCAAAACTTTCATTTATTTCACATTTCAACCACATAATTTTCACATTTTACAAATTAATCCCTTTTTGACATTTTTTTCAAAAATCACTTTACAAAACATGAAAATCTATCATCAAAAATTCATATTTCAACTTCAAACACCAAAGAACACATAAAATAATCAATGGAAACTCTTAAAATCTTTAAAAATTTCAAAATTAAAGGTACGGGCTAGCTAGAACACAAAGCAACGATCACAAAACCATAGAAATCATCAAAAACTGAGCTCAAAACACTTACCAATCAAGCCTTGCAAGTGCTGAATGCTAAATGCTTAAAAATGGCTTCCTCCCTTTGAGTATTCGGTTTATGATGAAGGAAATAAAAGATGATATGTAATTTTTATCACATTTAGTTAAGCTTTATTAACTAAATTACAAAATTAACCTTGTTTATAAAGCATTAAAATCATCAAATTAATGGCCATATTTGTCCACTCATATAAAAAATGGTCAAATTACCATTGAAGGCCACCATATTTAAAAGCCAAAGTTATTTGACACCTTTAACAAGTAGAATGCAACTTTTTCTTTTTACGCGATTAAGTCCTTTTTCTCAAATTGAGCAACCAATCGATAAAATTAGCTCACGAAATTTTCACACATACATAAAATAATAATAAAATAATTTTTTGACATCGAATTTGTGGTTTCAAAACCATTATTTTGATTTAGCTAAAACCGGGCTGTTACATGTAAACTGATAATTCTTGTGACATTTCTCTGATTTGCTATGTTTGTATATGAGCATATGATGTATGATTATGTTAATTTGTATATCTCTGAATCTTCTATATGACCATGGATGTGACTTTATGGTGAAACTGATTTGCTTTTGTTGAAATTTGTGACACATCTATTCTACAAAGCGTGGAATTCCATGCCCTCTGATTTCTTTTATTGTACAATTGCATGTCTTACATGCTTTTCATTCAGATTCTATTTATGCAAGCCACGTCACATTGCATGGGGTTGGGATAATGTGGTAAAGAAGAAGTTTTGGCAGTTTAATGATCTACATTATTTGGTGGTTTAGCCACATTTCTATTTTGGCAGCTTGATTGCAATTATAGTGACTCGACCACACATATTTGTTCTAGCAGCTTGGCTGCAATATAGTGGCTTGATCACATATATTTGATATGGCAGTTTTAGCTGTAACTTTGGTGACATTATCCACAATTATCTGTTGGTGTGTTTTCGGATGGACGAGTTCTGAGGAACTCTAATTTGGTGCGGAGTTGGATAGGAAGTTTTTAGAAAAAATTGCAATCTGTTTTCCAAAATTTTTACACCGACATAATCATGCATGCACAAATTTTGTAATTCGAGTTTGGTGAAATTCTCTGTGACATTTTGATCTGTTTATTATCCTATATGTGATTTTGTTTGAGCTAAGTTATACACTGAGCTTGTTAGCTCACCCTTTTGTATTTGACTTTTCAAGTAACTAGTACATTTAGGACTGGATGGCGTGCGGAAGCTCAAATTGTTTTTCTCGATTTATTAAATAATATGTTTTACGTTTTTAACTATTTTGGACTGTAAATTTGTTTGTAGACTTTGTTATTTTTTTTGTTCATTGGTTTTTGGTATTTTTAACGTAAAATTGCAAAATCATACGAGTTAACAAATTGAAATTCAGTTTTCAAAATTAAAACTCTAAAAATTTCCACTGCCAAACTAAATATGTGATTGGGTGACTTTATTGTAAAATAAGTGTTTTTGAACATAAGATTTTCTAAAAATTCATGTGAGAGTATTGCCAAAATTTTATACTTTTGTAACACACACTGTGTTAGAAAAAATCAAAAGTTTTTAAACGAGTTGATGTAATTCCTCAAGATTCGATCATAGCGTTTAGGCCGAGTTTAGAGTGTTACATAGTAATTTCTTGAAAATAGGTTTATATTTGTATGTTCAGAGGAAGTATCCGCTATGATAATTAGACGAAATCAAAAGTTTTTAAACGAGTTGATGTAATTCCTCAAGATTCGGTCATAATGTTTAGGCCGAGTTTGGGGTGTTACATAGTAATTTCTTGAAAATAAGTTTATATCTGTATGTTTAGAGGAAGTATCCGTTATGATAATATGTTAGTTTAGGATTTGGGCGTATTCATAGATATGAATGAGATAAGTATCCATTAATCTAGTTTGCCTGTAAAGGGTAGAGTTGAATCTGAAGTTACTTGGAATTTCGCCATATCTGAGTTGTATTATATCTTCTAAAATCATATGGAATCAAAGTGAAACACCCCACACCCGGCCCACGAGCCTGGACCGGATCTGGTATGCTCCTTAAGTAAACCGGTTTCAAAGTTCTTTGTTACTTAGAGAAAATTTGTGTAATTTTAGAAAATTATCGTTTTGGGTTGGCTTAAGTTGGAAACCCATTTATTTTACTTAGAAATCATTTAATTATGGTGACAAAACAATTTTAGGGTTTATTTTGAAAGAAATAATTTTAATTAAACTTTAATCAAAAATAATTCTTAACATAATAAATTAAAAAAAAATAAACAGAAGTAAAGAAATCCAACTTGGGCCTTATGGCCTTATTACATCAATCAAAACCCCCAAAAAAAATAAAACTAAAGTACTTAGTAAAAATAAAAGTCCAAATCTTCAAATTTCTCCTTGCGATTCATGGTCACCTTCAGCCTCCCGCCGACCTAGGCCGGTCCATTAATGCTCATCACCTAAAAAATATTCCCACAACGGGGTGAGTCAACAGACTCAATGTGTAACCAACACTAACATTCAATAGATCAGGCATACCTATTCATATCAAACATTTATTCATACAACAGATATCAATGATGATGCAACCCGAACCCAAAACCTAGATGCCATCCGCTACACATCCCCGCACTAAACTCGCACTTTGCGTGGGGACTACTAAGTCGACCCTCCATCCGCTACACACCTTCAAGGATCATTTGCGATCGACGTGCTCATCGCCCATATAAATTTTTTGTGGCATAGCCACAGATATAGTTGTGTCAAAAGACACCGATTCGAGATAATGTAACCGAAGTTACCACATTCAGATAATGTGACCGAAGTCACCACATTCAGATAGTGAGACCGAAGTCATCACATTCACTTCCCCTTTCTCATAAATCCCGAATGACCCATATTTTTTTATATCATGCATCTCATACTTAAATTCACATTCATATATATTTTCACATGTTATAAAATAACATATTTCATAATCCTAATGGGAGTAGGAAACATACCTGAGTACTTTTGTACCAAATTAGGGTACTTAGCCATATTCACATGTAAATATATATATATACATAGATTAAATATTGCCATGTATCATATTAAATGATAGTGGGGATTACACACCTGATTCGCTTAATGAAGTCCTTGAAATCCCAAGAACCGATCTCATCGATTTAGATCCTTAACTCCTATATTCGGTCAATCATTTAACATATTAATAAACCTTTTCAACCACAATCCAAATCCTAGTAGGATTTATACACTTACCTTTGGTATCAATTTCCTTTTGTCCAAATCCCAAACCTTGCCTTATAAGTCCTGTTGAAAATCCTTGAGTCTTAGAAATCGAAGAAGAAAACCTTCCAAATTTCGCCATGGAATTCTAAAGGAGTTAGATTCCTATATTTCGGCTAAAAGAGAGATTGAAAATCAAATAATGGCTGATCTTACCTTTTTGAATGAAATCGGCAACACCCTTCTGTCACAACAAAGATTCGGCTTTGGTGAATTTTGGCTTTAGTTGGATTGTGTTTTTGGTTTTGAATAAAAGAGAGAGGAGGCTAGGGAATTCGACTAGACAAAGGAAAAGAGAAAAGAAGAGGAGAGAACCCTAAGAATTTTGGCAGGGCAGAGAAAAAAAGAAAACTGATGAGTATCCCTCCTTCCTTCCTCCCTTTTATAGACGAAATTATCGCCTAAGGAGTCCCCGACTTGGCCACCACTCTTCAATTTGATAGCTTTATCCTTTAATTATCATAAAATAAAAGAGTTTAATCCAGCCTTTATCTCATGGAAATTATGATAAATAAATTCCTTTTTGAAAATACTTAAGATAAATCATCATTTATCTCTCCAATAAAAAAACCTTTATTTATCCTTAATAGCCGAATTTTAAAGAGAATAAACCTCCTTTTTCTAGAAGCCTTGCCGTCCACTCCTTGGCTTATGGAAGCAAAAATAAAACCTCCTTTATTTGCTTCCCAAGTGACTCGAACCAGTGCCCAACACCTTGCATGTGGCGCCATTTCCAGAGGCCCTAAGTGACATCTTCAGCCACTTTTCCAAGCCTTGTTTGTGTGTCAAATTTCCCAAACTTTTTCTTTTAAGGCCACCTTGCCTTGATTTCCTATTTTAGAATTTAAAACTTGACATTTCTGGGTCATTTCTAAGTTTCCTAAAATTTTCGATCGGCTCTGTAAACTTGCCATTTTCTTACATTTCCAAGTTTCAGTAAATGTGTACTTTCCATTTTTGAATCATTTCCTTACATTTCCAGGTTTCCAAAAATGTTCATGTCTATGCATTTCCAGGTTTCCAAAAATGTTCATTTCCATTTTCATTTTCATACATTTCCAAATTTCCAAAAATATTAAAAATTTATTCATATTACTTAAAACTTGTCATTTCGTACAATTAAACCGAAAATGCATAGGCCCTTTCCAGGATGTTACAGTTCTACCCCCCTTAAAATAATTTCGTCCTCGAAATTACTTACTAACGAACAATCGTGCGGTCTAACTCACCCCACTACGCTATTGCTGCGTACTCTCGATCTTAAAGAACTATCACACTTTCTAGGCACATTCTCTAGGTTCACATCCAAGGTTTGACCACTTTCCTAGCAATACAAGAATAAGCTAACCCTATAACAAGCAAAGCATTTAAGGGTATTCCGTAAATAAGGAACGCACCCGTTGTCATATCCGCACATCTTCCTCCTCACAACGCCAACCGCATAAACCAACCTTGGTTGCCTCGCGTCTGCACCTTCGGCATCTCTCGCTTGGTGCTCCACGCCCTCGCCCGAACCATTTCCTCCATGGTTCTGGTCCCACGACCTGCCGAGGCCGCTGCCCACCTCTACCGGCTGATTAATATTCCGAGTTGTTGGTCGACTCTCATCCGGTTTCTTGGGACAATCTTTGAGCATATGGTCCTTGGACCCACACCAAAACATCCTCCCATTTTTTTCCAAAGACTCCCTAAGTGCTTCTTTCCACAATGCTCACAAGGACGATCATCGCCATCCTGTATCACTTGCGATTTCGCGCCCATCAACTCTAGGCCTCTTATTCTCGGATGATCCGCATAATCCAAAACCTCTTCTCGGCCTATTCCGATCGGTGTTCGCCTTGCGTAATCCTTAATTCCTTCACCACTTTAGCCTTTTCCACTAACGCAGAAAATTCCCGCTCCCGATGCGGTGCTATCAACAATCTTAGATCATCCCTCAGCCCGCCCTCAAAGCGGACATGGCGCTCATGCTCGATTGCCACTACTCCTCGAGCATATCGACTCAACCTCAAGAATTCACCTCATACTCCGCCACGCACTTGTTCCTTGAACTAGCCCCGAAAAGCCTTCCTTTGCTCATCCGTATACACGGTTCCCACATATTTCTTCGAAATGCTTCCTTAACATACTCCCTGTGTCGATCCTCAACGGTGGTACCATCCCGAACAGCTTAACCACCATTGATACGCTTCATCGCGTAACAATGCCACCATCCTTTCAACTTCTCCTCGGGATCGATCAAGCTCATCCATTATGCGCTCCGTCGCTTCCAACCGCACTCACCAGACTGGGTGCTACTCGCACACTCCACGAAACATTTCCGGTCCATTAGCTCGGAGCCGTTCGAGCACTGGACTTTCGATTTCCGAATTTCCTCCTGCACCACCACCAACTCCAAAACTCGCAAAGACTGCGACACAAAGATCATCATCCGTCGAGTTTGTCGCTCAACATTAACGGTGGGGGGTGGTGTTTGGCGGTGGTATCTCATTGTCGGACCCTTGACCCGATCTAACGGTTCTCGACACGGTCATCCTTCCTCTACCTCGTCCATGGCGACCACGTCCTCTAGAGCTCATTTCTAACGCCAAAATCTGATTCGAAGTTTTATGAGTTAGTGCTTACATTTCACTTGATTACTCATGAAGGAATTTTATGAAAAGAGTTTTAGGAGTGGTTCTTTCGTATGCACACAGTCTTTCCATTCATTCATCCATCAAACAATTATGAACTCGTTCATTCGAGAGAAAGGTTGTAGTTTTCATTGTTATTGTTTTTCCACTACCTAGGGGTATTTTCGTAATTTTGTCCTATCAGAGGTATTTTTAAGTAATTTTCAAAAGAAAAAGTTCCTTGGTGATTTTGTCAAAAAGTATTTTGGTAATTTCAAAGTCCCGGAGTAATTTGGAAAAATTTTGAAATCCGGGGGTATTTCGGTAATTTGTTGACCTCAGGGGTATTTTGGTAACTTTTCGCAAACCGAGGCACATTTGTAAAAGTTAACAAATCAGGGATATTTTAAAAGTTGTAAGACTTTGAGGGTTCTTTTTGTGAGTTGTTCTTTTCAAAACGATGCTGTTGCAAAAATTTTGGAAATCAGGGTCATTTTGGTAATTTTGTAAGTTAGGGGAAATTTTGTAATTTTCCACAATTCAAGGTATTTTTGATAGTTTGCAAATTAGGGTTTTTGAACATTTCTAAAATAATGAAATTTTGGCAAAACTGTTGGGTAGTTGGTCATTTTATAAACCAAGGGTATTTTGGTAATTTTACTACTAGGGGCATTTTTGTAATTTCATAAAGCGGAAAATTTTAGGAGAATTTTGTAAAGATGGTTTTCATGAATTTAGAAGAGAGTTTTAAAACTAGGGTTTTGTTGTGTTTATAGAAAACACGGCTAGTTCCCTTTCGGGTTTTAGTTATCGTGTTTAGGCTATGACCGAGTCCTCTTGGTTAGGGTGAACCAAAGCTACGCACCAGGCAGGATTCGAGTGGAGAGGAGGTGAGTCACGCGGACTGCTTAAATACCAAGCTCCCACCGAAACCATTCCTAGACATGCGCACGCAGGTTGCCACACCCATCGAGCCCTCAGGTTAGGGTGAACCAGAAGCTACGCACGGGTAGGATTCTCGCGAAGAGGAGGTGAGTCACTAGGATCGCTTAAATACTGTGCTCTTTAGGATCCAATCCTAGACATGCGCACAGAGGTTACCACACCCTAACTCAGTGACTTAGCCATAGGTTTATTTAGTGCATTAAGTCTTATGTGTTTGTGTTTGAGTAATCTAGTCCTAGGGTTCAAGTTCCTATCATACTATTCTACGTTCCATGCCTTTTCTACCCTTCCATAACTCATAAATCACATAATCATACTGGATGGTTAGGGTACTTACCAGTGGATCATGGGTCGGAGACTTAGGTGCCATGCCAGAAAACCCGCTTATTTCTTAAGATACTTTCAAAAAAACTTACTTGGCTCGATTTGAAAACGTTTTGGGCCTTAGCCCACAAAGCCGAGAGTTTTAAACCAGGCTCTCGATACCAAATCGAACACCCCACACCCGCCCACGAGCACGACCGGATCCGTATGCTCCTTAAGTAAACCGGTTTCAAAGTTCTTTGTTACTTAGAGAAAATTTGTGTAATTTTAGAAAATTATCGTTTTGGGTTGGCTTAAGTTGGAAACCCATTTATTTTACTTAGAAACCATTTAATTATGGTGACAAAACAATTTTAGGGTTTATTTTGAAAGAAATAATTTTAATTAAACTTTAATCAAAAATAATTCTTAACATAATAAATTAAAAAAAAATAAACAGAAGTAAAGAAATCCAACTTGGGCCTTATGGCCTTATTACATCAATCAAAACCCAAAAAAAAAAATAAAACTAAAGTACTTAGTAAAAATAAAAGTCCAAATCTTTAAATTTCTCCTTGCGATGCATGGTCACCTTCAGCTCCTGCCGACCCGGTCCATTAATGCTCATCACCTGAAAAATATTCCCACAACGGGGTGAGTCAACAGACTCAATGTGTAACCAACACTAACATTCAATAGATCAGGCATACCTATTCATATCAAACATTTATTCATACAACAGATATCAATGATGATGCAACCCGAACCCAAAACCTAGATGCCATCCGCTACACATCCCCGTACCAACCTGCACACCGTGGGGACTACTAAGTCGACCCTCCATCCGCTACACACCTTCGAAGGCAGTCGCTGCAGTCGACGTGCTCATCGCCCATATAAAATTTTGTGGCATAGCCACCAGATATAGTTGTGTCAAAAGACACCAGATTCAGATAATGTAACCGAAGTTACCACATTCAGATAATGTGACCGAAGTCACCACATTCAGATAGTGAGACCGAAGTCATCACATTCACTTCCCCTTTCTCATAAATCCCGAATGACCCATATTTTTTTATATCATGCATCTCATACTTAAATTCACATTCATATATATTTTCACATGTTATAAAATAACATATTTCATAATCCTAATGGGAGTAGGAAACGTACCTGAGTACTTTTGTACCAAATTAGGGTACTTAGCCATATTCACATGTAAATATATATATATATACATAGATTAAATATTGCCATGTATCATATTAAATGATAGTGGGGATTACACACCTGATTCGCTTAATGAAGTCCTTAAAATCCCGAAGAACTGATCTACTGATTTAGATCCTTAACTCCTATATTCGGTCAATCATTTAACATATTAATAAACCTTTTCAACCACAATCCAAATCCTAGTAGGATTTATACACTTACCTTGGTATCAATTTCCTTTTGTCCAAATCCCAAACCTTGCCTTATAAGTCCGTCGAAAATCTTGAGTCTTAGAAATCCCGAAGAAAACCTTCCAAATTTCGGCCATGGAATTCTAAAGGAGTTAGATTCCTATATTTCGGCTAAAAAGAGAGATTGAAAATCAAATAATGGCTGATCTTACCTTTTTAAATGAAATCGGCAACACCCTTCTGTCACAACAAAGATTCGGCTTTGGCAGAATTTCGGCTTGGTTGGATTGTGTTTTTGGTTTTGAATAAAAGAGAGAGGAGGCTAGGGAATTCGGCTAGACAAAGGAAAAGAGAAAAGAAGAGGAGAGAACCCTAAGAATTTCGGCAGGGCAGAGAAAAAAAAGAAAACTGATGAGTATCCCTCCTTCCTTCCTCCCTTTTATAGACGAAATTATCAGCCAAGGAGTCCCTGACTTGGCCACCACTCTTCAATTTGATAGCTTTATCCTTTAATTATCATAAAATAAAAGAGTTTAATCCAGCCTTTATCTCATGGAAATTATGATAAATAAATTCCTTTTTGAAAATACTTAAGATAAATCATCATTTATCTCTCCAATAAAAAAAACCTTTATTTATCCTTAATAGCCGAATTTTAAAGAGAATAAACCTCCCTTTTTCTAGAAGCCTTGCCGTCCACTCCTTGGCTTATGGAAGCAAAAATAAAACCTCCTTTATTTGCTTCCCAAGTGACTCGAACCCAGGCCCAACACCTTGCATGTGGCGCCATTTCCAGAGGCCCTAAGTGACATCTTCAGGCCACTTTTCCAAGCCTGTTTGTGTGTCAAATTTCCCAAACTTTTTCTTTTAAGGCCACCTTGCCTTGATTTCCTATTTTAGAATTTAAAACTTGACATTTCTGGGTCATTTCTAAGTTTCCTAAAATTTTCGATCGGCTCTGTAAACTTGCCATTTTCTTACATTTCCAAGTTTCCAGAAATGTGTACTTTCCATTTTTGAATCATTTCCTTACATTTCCAGGTTTCCAAAAATGTTCATGTCTATGCATTTCCAGGTTTCCAAAAATGTTCATTTCCATTTTCATTTTCATACATTTCCAAATTTCCAAAAATATTAAAAATTTATTCATATTACTTAAAACTTGTCATTTCGTACAATTAAACCGAAAATTTATAGGCCCTTTCCAGGATGTTACACAAAGTTATTGTTATCCTAAGTATCTAGGGTTTTGAAATAAAATTGTGTGAAATTCATTAGAATGATCTTTATAGTTCGTTATTAGTAAGAGATTGTATGGTATTGAACAAGAATATGATTTGATTAGTAAACTGATATTATTCAAATTTGCGTGAGTATCCGCTAAAAGTGTATGTATCCTCCAGTGATCATTGTCTGTGAATAACCATTATAGGTTAAGAGTAAGAGTGATGGGATGATTTGTGTGAAGGGAGCTCTGAGGATATATTCTTGAAAAAGTATTTTTGTATACGTAAGAAAGAGAATTGGTGTACTAAGCATGGAAGTTGATATAGGTGTGAGCCTGATATCGTGAAAGTATTCGCCAAAACATAAGTAAAATGTTTAGGATGGTAGCTGTGTATGGATATTTACCTGATGCTATAAAAGTATCCGCCAAGGAAATTCTAAGTTAACTCTCACTAATTTTTTCTAAACTTACAAAGGTTATGTTTTTGTTTTAGGTAGTGTTGTACAAGATTGCGCCAGGAGGGACGACGCTAGGAGTACGCCAAGGAAGAAACAGATTGGGTTATTATGCATACAGTGGAAAAGTGGTGTATTGTAGTATTCCAACTTAAAATTTAGTCGTAAGAAAATGTTTGAAAATTAATGAATTGTAAAAGTTCTAGAAAAAAGGTTTGATGTAATATTTGTTTTTAGTTATTAAGTCTTTCAGTTAAACTAATAAGAATAATGTTTTCATTAAAGAGTATTTGTCAATTGTTTCAATTATTTCGACTAAAATACGTTGTGGATAAACCACTGGTTGAGCAGATGACTACCGACTACTTCCTCCTTACAATTCGTCCCACCTCATGCAATGCAACATGACATGCTATAACAGATCAATACGACAAAAATAACATGCTTATAACAAATATATATATATATATACATACAGTAGCAATTATCATGCTTATAACAGATCATGAAAGTAGTAATAAACTTTGATTAACATGTATTTGGTTTAACAGTAGCAGTAGGCATGTATCTCATGCAATCAGTAACACCGAGGTATGAAAAACATTATTAGATCATCAGAATTACAATAACAGTAAACATGTAATATTTTCATATCATGCATATATAGTAATAATTCAATCAATTAGATCATGGATTCCAACATTATTCATATTTTTAGGGACTCAATTGAATGAAATAAAGCACTAAAAATAATTTAGGGTCTAATTAGGGACTAAACTGAGCAATTCATAAAATTTTGGGCAAAACTATAAAATTTGTAAAATAAGGGTAACACAACCATGTGGAGGGCTATTGGCCATATGGAAGGGTTAAATGGCCGTTTGGCCAGACCGTGTAACAGGTTGTGGTCGTGTGGCAAGTGCAAAAATAACCTACAGGGGAGTCACGATTGTGTGGCAGGCCGTGTAGAAGGGTCTAGACTGTGTGGTTCACAAACTACAGTAGGGTTTCCAGGGCAAATGGTTGTGTGGTGGAACATGTGGTCCACACGGTTGTATGGCAGACCGTGTGACACTAATTCTAGTCACATTTTTCCCTATTCACTTGTAAAAGAACACATATTTTTCACCGCGTTGATGATCGACATTCTTCACACCAAATTTTGATCTGGTTCACCTAAATCAAGTCCTTGAAATGACATTTAAACAAGAATTATTTTTTTATTTCAATTTTTGACAAGATTTGTAAAAAATTTATCAAGATTTCAAATGGATTGATTGATCGAATTAAAGATTAAAGTTTTGAGGTTCAAATGGTAGAATTACTAAATTGAATCATAGGAACGAAGTGTACTTATCGATTCTTGGCAAGAAAAGGAATGCTATTGACGGCGATTATTAAACCAGTACAAAAACAACGAATGTTTTTTATTCGGGTAAGCAAAATAATTAACAGCAATACGATGAAAAATATGAGGCAAATGAAAGGAAAGAAAAGAAAAGGAGAATAAGTAGAAAGATGGAGAGCAAATTCTATTAGGATTTGAAAGGGGAAATATGAAAATATAATTAGGAAAAGAAAAGAAATAAATAGTAGACTTATAATTCTATTGGAATTTTGAGGAAGGTCAAGATATGAATTCTAATTAAGAAAGAGTAGATTAAATTCCTAGGGTTTGTAAACCCTAGGGACGTCACATGCAAATTACCCAAATTAGGAGCAAGGGGTTGAAATTTGGAAATTTCCCCTAGCCTTGTGAAATTAAAATGAATAGTGGGAAAGAGAGGGCTTGAACCTTGGCTTCTAATGAGGATGATGCCTTAACAATTGAACCTTTGCTCATTTTTTGTTTATTTTTTACGCTTAATCATATATATATATGTTTTGGGGCGTATCTAGTCGAATTTTATGAGAAAAAGGAAAGGAAGGGTATGGCTCAAATTTAGGAAAATGATAATGGAACTTAGCGTGCTAATCATTAGACTTATGCCTATTTGTTATTTAATTTTTACTCCAAATAATATTTGTTTTAGTGTGGCTTTTATCCTAGGTTGCTGAAAATTGAAAGAAAAAAAAAAGGGAGAAATGAAGCTTGAACCTAAGACCTCTAGGATAGGGAAATAACACTTAAACATCAAGCCTAAGGCTCATTTCTTGTCTATTCATTACGATTAATCCCTTATATTTTGGGGCGTGAAATTTCCAAATAATGTTCAAATGTATAAAAACAAAGCAAATTGAACTATCATGGATGATTCAAAAAAATCTAAAAAACTCGATTGAATCGAACCAAACTCAGTCCTACTATGAATAGTGTAAGAGTAATTATTTGACAATTATAGTAATTTTCTCAAGTTAATTAATGGTAACCTTTATTGATTGTATACTTTTTTTTTCCGTTTTTATATTATTGATTGTATACTTTTATACTTTGATGGCCTAATTATCAAAAAATTCTTCCCTTGAGGTTTTAGACAACAATATTATTTTATTTCTTATGACTAAGTTTGTGATTCCATCTCATGAACAAATACTGAACACCATCCTATAATGTTAATTCAAACTCAACAACGGTATGCTTTATTCATATGCCTTTTTTTATCACACTTCTTTTTTTACCAATTTAAACTCTGAAATTATGGACTTGAGTTATTAACTAAGTTTTTTTATATAAATATTAATTGATTAGGTACATTTCCTATAAAGGGTAATTGGAAGTGAATGGTTTGATATATTTTGCATGTGGCTTGTAAGTAATGTTAACTATATCCTTAATCATCTTTAAGGTAGTGTTTGGAAAGCCACCTAATAATTGGACTTGAGTGTAATTGTTTGTAATTACACAAATGTGGCATGTTTGGGTAACCATTGTAATTGGTAGATCCCATGGTTTGAAATATTTACGTGTTTAAATCTTAAATTCCTGGAGAATTTTTATCCACGTTAATTTTACGAATGGTTAAATGATTTTTTAAGAATTTTACCAAAAATCTCTTGAAATCTTAATTTTTCTTATGATTCGTTACTAATTCTTGCGTAAATATTGTAACATCCCAAAAATTGGGTTAGAAGAAATTGAGTTGTGAAATCGGAAGTGGTTATCTCTTGACTTTGAGTCTAGATTTTGAAAATTTTGATAAGTGATTTGTTCTAGTTTAGTGGCTTAGTGCTGTGTTTGTGTGTACGAGATTTTGGGTTCGAATCATGTTTCTTAAAATTTTGTTATTTTTCATTAAAGCCCTATCTTTGAAAAATTGGGTTATAAGACATTTCCAATCAACTACTGTCAAGAATGAACCTGTTGGTTCAATGGTTAAACATCTGTATATTTTCTGGTCTCGTTTTCGAGTCTCTACGAAAGCAATAAGGAAACGTTTTATTATTTTTATGCGGTCATATGAGTTAGTTTTAAATTTTTGTAATTGTTTATTTTCTTTAAAAACTTCCTCTCTGGAAGTTCATCTTTTTCCTTTTTGTTTTCGACCGTTCTTCTTTTCTTTCTTTTTCTTTTTGTTGGTAATTCTTCTTCCACCCTCAAATTGTTGTTGAATATGTTCGTAGCTATTGCTCTAAGTTTCGTTGTGCAGTCAATTGTTCAAATGAATTATGTAAGTGACCTTTATTTAGTTTTATATGCTTAAGTTTGATAATAGTCGAAGTTCTGTTCTTTTCGATTAGATTGAATTTCTGATTTGCGTAAGTCTTTTTCAGACGAAGTTCTTAAGAGTAATGCTTCTCCTCAATGATTTAAGTTCCGTGTTTCGATTTATGAGCAAGGGTAAGCATTTAACTCCGTTTAAGATTTGGTGTCAAAGTCCTTCGATGTACTTCGGTTTGGGATGTTAGTTTTAGCGATTTGACTGTGAATTAATCGTTTGTTAGACAATTGCTTGTTGTTTTTAGGTTCTGGAATCATCTCTATTCCATGCCCGTCAAATCCGCATCAGGTGGGTACCAGAAACCCAAATATTTGCGAATTGCGTACGTGAAAAAACATGGCCTTTGACACCACATGACAGTGTGCTAGGCCATGTGAGGCATTGTTTAGGGTCACACGGGCTAGGGACATGGGCGTGTGTCTAGGCCGTGTAACTCACTATTTGGGACCACACGGTCGTGTGCGAGGTCGTGTAACTCACTGTTTGGGACCACACGACTGTGTGTGAGGCCATGTCAGTCACTAAGAGGGCCACACGGGCATGTGCTAGGTCAGGTGGGCCACATGAGCCAGACTCCCAAGCCGTGTAGATCCACATGGGCGTGTAGGTCAAAATTTTGAAATTTTTCCTAAGGCCGTGAATGTTGTCTGGTTCGAATGTAGGCCTTCCATAGGGTTTGTATGATCTGTTTTAAGCTATAAAACTCAGGATTTGTTGATCTGTTAGTGTATAATATGCTATCTGTACGTATATCTATTTTGAGTTAAGATAAGTAAATATGACTGTTACTATATAAGGTACCTCTGTTTGGATGTGTTTAGGTAGGTGACTTATCTAGGTACAATCAATATTCTGTTAAGTCTGATGGTATGCCCTGTGTTACTCTGTTGATTAATAAATGTGATATTTGAATATGTTGAATTGATTGGTATTGATTCTGATATATAACCATGCATGTGACTTCATGGCAATCTGATGCGATCTGTCGAGGTTTGATAAATCTATTTTACAAAGCATGGACTCCCATGCGTACTGATTTTGTTATGGTTTGATAGCATGGTCTACATGCTTATTACTCTGACTCTGTATATGCATACCATGACATATTGCATGGGATTTGGGATGATGTGAAAGGAGGAAGTTTTTGGCAGTTTAATGATCTGTATTATCTGGTGGTTTATCCACAATTCTTTTCTAGCGGCTTGACTGCAATATTGTGACTTGACCACATATATCTGATCTGGCAGTTTTACCTGCAAATTCAGGTGGTGTAACACCCCTGACCTGTATTCAACACCGAAATAGGGTTACGGAGCATTACCAGACTTATAAGTCAATTACACATACATTTACTCATACATTATTAAATTTCATGCAATTATTAATCAACACATTCATATTGTCCCTAATACGAGCCTACAAGGCCCAAAACATTCATTCAGAGTGGTTCGGAACTAAACCGATAACTTTGAAATTGTAACACCCCTCACCTGTATTCAACGCCAAAATAGGGTTACGGAGCATTACCAAACTTATAACACATATAAATGTATTTTTCTCAAACATTCGGTCAAATCATACAATCATCATTCAATCTAAATCAATTTGTCCCTTATAATAGCCTACGAGACCTTAAACATGCTTTAGGAGCGGTTCGTGACTAAACCGATAACTTATAAAACTTTCACGAAACTTTGAAATTTTTTCTCAAAACAGAGGACACACGCCCGTGTGGCCAGGCCGTGTGTCTCACACGATCACTAGACACACCCGTGTCACTAGCCGCGTGAAAACAGGGGGTACATACTGACTTGGGTCACACGGCCAACCACACGTCCGTGTGTCTAGGCCGTGTGCCCTTCGAAGTTGCCACACACATTCGTGTGCCAGGCCGTGTGCTAGGCCGTGCTAAAACTGTAGGGTATACTGACTTATGCAACACGGCCAAGTCACACGCCCGTGTGCTAGGCCGTGTGCCAATTAGGGGGTATATTGACTTGTACCACACGGCCAGTCACACACCCGTGTGTGAGACGGTGTGGAGCATACTGACTTCATTTTAATATCAACACCAGGGGACACACAACCGTGTAACATGACCATGTGTCGAACACGGCTGAGACACACGCCCGTGTCTCTACTCGTGTGGACAAAAATAGGCTATTTGCAAAGCCATTTTTGCCACCCTATTTTCACACACCTGCACAAACATGAATTGCAACATTTTATAACTTAATAGGCAGCCAATCCACAACATTTCATACACATTTTATACCAATTCGTTATAGTATTCAAATACCTAAATATTATCATGCATTACCCATTCATATGCCTACTACATATCAATACAACATTTGCATAGTTTCATTCCATCTACTACTTGCCAAAACATACCATATTTGAATACTTATACACAACCAAAACATTATATCAAGTTAAGCCTAATCACATGGCTTTAACTTATACCACAACATATACCAAAATCACTATCTCAAGTAACCATAACTATCATCTTATAACTAGCCTATACATGCCATATTTACATATATCCATAAGTTCAAAGGTACCAATCGACAACTGGATAGTGTGATGTGTAACTTTGACTTATCCGAATCGAGCAAGCTATCGAACCTCTATAAAACATGGAAAAGAAACAGAGTAAGCTTTATAGCTTAGTAAGCCCGTATAATTCAGAATTTAACTTACCATTTATACATAATCAAACAATTAAACAAAGTATACCAAATTCACTTGCCAAATGCCTATACACAAGCCTTCATCAACAAGTTAGTCACATAAATGCATGTAATCATCCATTATCTCAATTTAATACTCAATACATTGTATCAAATCAAATTCATATATCATGTACATCATTTATAACATTTCACTCTCAATCATATAAACAGTAATTCATTCGATAACATTAACTCATCCGTTTAAACAGTACTTCATCCATATAACAGTAATTCATCCGTATAAAACATAGCTTTTTAACATAACCAATAACATAATTTATGCCCGTTGAACCTATTAGAACATCGAGGGATACTCGGGTGATATACATAACATATAAAATAATAATCCGTCAATTCATTATCATTTTCGCTCTTTCGAGCTATGATCAGTAAGCTCCTCCTGAGCTGATGGACAGTAAGCTTTATAAAGCTGAAACGGTAAGCTCTGAAGAGCTGAAAATAGTAACCTCTTACGAGCTGAGAACAGTAAGCTCTTATGAGCTGATATATCGGTAAGCTCATACAAGCTGTGGTGAGTCTGCAACAAATGCAGGAGCTCGACCAAACGGTAAACCTAGTGACATGTCACTTGTATCCTACGAATTCTTACGGTTCAAACGGGGCTCGGTAACCATCAGACTTTATCAATAAGGCATTCGTATTTCAAGTAGATCAATTACTCAATTATATACATTCATTTCAAATAATTACAAGTATTTAAAAGTTCGATTCTAATTATACAAACTTACCTCGTTCGCTGTAACGACGAATTAGGTCGACTAATCCGATACTTTGTTTTCCCTCGTTCTAGATCCAAATCTCGTTTATCACAATCTATATAATATCAAAATTTAATTATTTAATCATAATGTCATTCAATTTAGCACAATTTACACATTTTGGCAAAATTACATTTTTGCCCCTATTATTTCACATTTTTTGCAATTTAGTCCTTATTACATAAAATCACAATTCATTCAATATATTACCCATTCTCATATCAGCCCATATTTTCAATTTATTCACCCTTTTAACCACCACATTTCTCATTTTCTCAATTTAACCCCTTTTTGACATTTTTGTCAAAAATCACTTTACAAAAACTATTAATCTAACATTAAACCTTCCAAATCTATCATAATTCATCAAATTACTCAAGCATTCAACAATGACAACATGATAAATCTTTAACAATTTTGAAATCTAATGTACGGGCTAGCTAGAATACGAAGCAATGATCTCAAAAATGTAAAAATCATTAAAAACGGGACAAAAACGGACCTTCAATTGAGCATCAACATGGCCGAACCCTAGCAACCTCTCTTCCATGGTTTTTCACCTCAATATTCGGTGGTGGTTCATAGAAAAAGATGATAACCATATTTTATTTTGTTTAATTAGTTAATACGTACCTAATTACTATTATAACATTTTAATAAAACCATTAAAACAAGCATAATAATGCCCATAAATGTCCATTTAGACAACCAATGGTCTAATTACAACTTAAGGACTTATAATTTAATAAATCATAGCTTTTAGGCACATTAAACTAATAGCACACAAGTTTTACACTTTACGCGATTTAGTCCTTTTTCTCAAATTAACCATTCAAACAGTAAAATTTCTTTTCGAAACTTTCACACAATAATTCTATCATGCTGTAAAATTTAATAAAATAATAAAATAAATATTTTGGCCTCAGATTTGTGGTCCTAAAACCACTGTTCTAATTTGACCAAAAACGGGCTGTTACAGAAATCTTTAAGAACACATTTAAAATTTTTGTCAAAAATAGGGGACACACACCCGTGTAGTCCAGTTGTGTGTCTCACATGGCCAAAGACACGCCCGTGTCACAGGCCGTGTGGACATTTGAAATGGAAGCACATGGCCGTGTCTCAGCCCGTGTCCGACCCCGTGTATGTAACACCCCAAACCCGGCCTAGACGTTATGGCCGGATCTAGCATGTCACATTGAAAGATCGTTGGAAAGCTAAACGTTCGTTGAAAATGTTACATCTCTTTTGAAAACTCTGGGTTTCGTCGTTGTTTATAAACCCGATTTACTTAATGTCCCTTTTTATAAAGTTATTATTATTTTAAAAAAAAAACTGATTTTGTTATGGAAATTGAACTTAACTAGTTGTGGAAACGTGATATTTGGAAAAACAATTATTATCATTTTGGAAAACTCAGTATTCAAACACCTAACAATTTAGAAAAAAAACCGAATTGAAAGTTAAAAGAAAAATAAAATCCCAAAGGCCTTAATACAATATATTAACCCAAAATAAATAATTTTAAAAATAAGGTAAAACTGAATTTACTAAAGTTCGTGGGAAATATCTCCGATGTATGGCCACCACCGAGCCCTCCGCGGCTCCAAATCCTCTATCGCTGGGGATTACCTGCGAGGTTAAAGGAAAAGGGGTGAGTTACAAGAACTCAGTGTGTAATCCCCTAGACGGTCACTAACTGGGCCCGAGCCCATAAGACGTCAATCTGGGCTTAAGCCCTATAATCATGAAAGTGCAGATAATGTAATGCAACCCAACCCAATCCAACCAATCACACCCCCATAACAACTAATCGTCACCTGTGGGGATCAAGTCAACCCACCCCGCCAATCACACCAATATTGCAGACAAGCTGCAAATCACAGTATTTGTGGACGAGCCACCAGAGTAACAGTATATATATGTGGCATAGCCACCAGAACTGTAACATTCCAAAATTGGGCCTAGTAGGATTGAGCCGATTGGGAATTGGGCTTTAGGAAAAAAATTGAGTATCATCTTGTTGCTTGTGTTAATTCAGGTATGAATTTTTGTGTGTTAGCATAGTCTTGTGAAGGCTTGATTCTATTTAGGAAGATAGAATAATTTTTAGTATGGTTTATTTAATGAAGTGGATTAAGTGAGCTTAGCACTTAAGTTAATTTAAGTGTTAATTAAAGCACATAAGGAGTTAGTGGCAAGGTGGTTATGATGCTTGGATAGTTGCTTGAGGTTAGAGGTTCGAGTAGCATGATTAACATTTTGAAGACTTTATTTTTGTATCCTAGCATTGATGGATAGTCAAACTCTAATTATGATAGGTTGGACTTTAAGTTTTTGGTAAGTTGAATATTGGTTTAAGGAAAGCTTGAAATAGGGATAAGAATCTTAAAGTTATGGTAGGATGAGGGGACAAAGGCATGGAATAGGGAGGATGTTTTGGAAAGTAATCCTAGGCTTTAGTGCATGTATGTGGACGGCATGGGTGTCTAGGTGGGTGGCCGAATTTTGTTAGGTGGTTTAGGGGGGGAATATTTGGCCAATTCCTCTTTTGTGCATCTTTTTGCATTTTGCTTTTCCTCTCCAAAAACTCTTCTTTGGCCGAATGTTTATTGTACATTTTGTGCAAATTTTGCTTTTGTTTTAGCCTTCATTTCATTGAACCAAAAATACTATTTTCTTTCTCTCATCTTTCCACTTGAAACTAAAACTTCATTTTGGCATTTTATGCACTTTTCTTTTTGGTAAACAAGGTGTTGGCGAATCTCATTTCTTCCATCTCTCTCTTTTCTTCCTTTGATTTGTGCTCAAACACAAATCCCTTTTCTTTCATTTGGCCGAACCTCTTTCTTCCTCAAATCCTCTTTTCTTTTCTTTCTTCCATTGTTGATTAAACCGAATCCCCATTCACTCATTGTTATTCTCTTTCTACTTACATTCCCTCACTTTTATTCACATATTTTTCTCCTTTCATTACTATATAGCCGAAATCTTTCCTTCTCCATTAGAGTTACTTTGGTCGAATATCAAGGAGCACAAGATCCTTTTGGGATTCTTTTTCAAGCATTAGTAAGAGGAAGCCATAGCCATTAAGGGAAGCTTTTGGGATTTATTCTCCTAAGGAAAGGTGGTAAGTAACATTCGGCTATAGGCTTTGGTTATGAATAGATGTGCAAGCTAATTATTATCAAGTGTTTTGGTAGGAATCTCGATAGGACAAGTGATAAATACGGAATTCGGTGAATTGGAGGAAACAACGTCTCGGGATTTCGCTAGTATATTCTAGAATTGCTAGAAAATAGGTGTGTAAGATCTCTATACACACTTTATTAATTTACGTGCTATTATTATTTGCCTTAGATCTTTTGGTTGTGATTTGCTTATGGCTAAGCATGGAATTGAGTAAGTCCCCTAATTTGTAATTTTTGATATATGATTTGTATGCCATTACATGATGTTAAATGCTATGACATGAAACATGATAATTGATATATAAGCATGTGATGGTGGGATTGATGAGAGAGGGGATGAATTATGGGTATCGTCGGTGGTTTTGACCACAAGATGGGTTGGCCCCATCAGATTATTGTGACCTATGGTCATCAGTGGTTTTGACCACAACGATTGATTAATTGCGACTAAGTCCCAGTGGTTTGGTACCACCAGTGGTTTTGACCACATTTGATAAATTGTGACTCATGGTCATCAGTGGTTTTGACCACACGATGGGTTGGCCCCATCATCTGATTTGTGACTCTAAGTCATCAGTGGTTTTGACCACCAGTGGTTTTGACCACACGGGGTAGAAAAGGAGTATGGATGGCTAGTTGGGTTGCATGTGCATGTTTATTAATGACTTGTGTATGAGTTACTTTTTACGGGTGGGGATTACACACTGAGTCTTGGTGACTCACCCCTTTCCCTTAACATTTTGCAGATGAGTAGATCGCGGAAATGGAGCCGGATGGACTCGAGGTGGCCATGCAGTGGAGTTTTTAATAAATGAATTTTGGGTTTAATTATCTTTCTTTTGGATTTATGTTGTTTAATTGTAATAAGGCCTCCTAGGATTATTTTATTATTCTTTGCATGTTTTGAATGTTTTGTTTAAACTATTCGATGATGTTAAAACGGATGCACATGTTTTCTCAAATTAAACGCAAAATGTTTTAAGGTACCATCGGGTACATTTGAAATTTGTAAACAACTCGACTCAACAAATATTTATTAAGTATGGTTTTTAACAAAGAAATTTAATTTGAAAGGCATTTCGACAAATTTTAAAATCAGTCTTAAGATGGTTTTCAAAATGTTTTCTCTGTAGCAAACCAAATTCGGTCGTAATGTTTGGGCCGGGTTTGGGGATGTTACAAGAACAGAATGTGGCAGAACCACCAGGCTACACTTCTCTTCAATCATAAATCCCAACCCATGCAACATGTTATTCATGTAATGTATAAAATGCAATAAAATGTAAATAAAATCATAAACACAACATCCAATCATTATCGAGGGTATAACGGTCATTCTTACCCTTCTGGAGGTATTTCGATAATTTTACCCATTGAGGGTATTTTGGTAATTTACCCTCCAGGGGTATTTCGGTAATTTAGTCATATGGTGGCCTTTCCGGAGGCCTAATGTCACCTTGAGCGACTCGGGACCCCTTTTTGGGTCTCTAAGGTACTATTGGGCCTTAAATCCATTTCAGGCCCAAACGGGCCCACACGCTCGTGTGGCCCATTACACATGGTTTCGGTCTCAGATTTGCAGATTTTGCAATCACACCTATCATTTGACAATTTTCCATCAATTTCGCCCATGTGGGCCGGATAGCCTATTGGGCCCATTTGGCCCGTTTCGGCTCGATTAGGCCCGATACAGTCTCAGTTTCGCGAGAGTGCTTGTGACACTCTCAACGACTTACCGCCAACATTTGCATCTCAGTTTTCCACTACGAGCGCTCGCACGCTCGTGTAGTCACGTTTTTCATTTTTTTGGCTTTTCGGCTTTCAGTCGTTTCACAGAGCAACACATGCAGTTATCTATTTTGGTGTGAGATTACACACCTGTTTATGAATTACGGTACTCAGCACCTTTCAAAACGCCAAAACGACGGCAACTCCTTGCTATGCTAGAATAACTGGTCTACTCCCCTCGATTACGCAATTGAGTCCCATAGTGCCCCAAAAACAGTAGTCGCACAACAAGGATTTCGGCTTCCACACCAAAGAAAAGGTAAACAAGACCCAAGATGGAGAAGAAAACTCAGATTCGGCCTAAATAGAAAGAGTTAAAAGATGGATGTTTCGGTTCTTTAAGAGAGAAGAGAGAAAAAGAACATAAAAAGAAAAGAAACCATTACCTTGCAACTAGAGAAGAACCGAATGAAAAGGGAGATTCGGTAGACAGAAGAGAACCAAGTTTCCTGCTACTAGATGTTCGGCTAACAGAAACAAAATAGGAGTAAAGGTGATTTCCAGGCTTTACGAACAAAGAAGAAACCAATGCCACAAGTGGATAGATGAGTAAGAGAAGTTTCGGCAATTAGCAAGGAGTAGAAGAAATAATCTCAACTTGGAGAGGAGAGGAAAGATTCGGCCTATGGAGAAGAGAGTGTAGAAGAAGAAAACAAAATGGAAAGAAGAGAGAAAGAAATGGACGAAAAGAGAGAAAAGATGAGTAGGAGAAGATTCGGCCAACAGGATTGCAAAGAACAAAATTGACCCGAAAATGCCTACGAGAAGTGCACAAAAATGCAAGAAAAAGCTAATGAGAACCTAGAAGAATTCAGCACTCTTAAACCCAAGACCGAAATGCTACCCAAAAGCTTCTCTCTAGCCGAAATCCCCACCTAGCACACACTCCCACTCACGGCCACTACCACCTCTCACTTCAATACCTTGATTCTCTCCTTAATTTCCTCCCCACATTCCTCTCCACCTCTCATTCAAACCATTTGACCAAGTCTCCCATCGACCTTGTAGAGTTCTAACCAAACTCCACTTCTTCCACTCACTTGACATAAAAATAGAAGCCTTAATTTGCCAACTGTGGGATTCGAACCCCTCCCTCCTTGCCTCACAAGTGACGCCACTACCACTCCACCACAAGCTCCTTTGTGTTAGCAAAACACATACAAATTCCCTTAAGGCTTGCTTCCAACAGCCTCTCCCCTAAAAGGCCCAAAAACCAAAATTTTTCCTATGGCCTAACTTGAACCCGGGACTTTATAGAAACCCTGTAACCTTCCAAAATCACTTACCTAATAGGTCCACCTTGCAATAATGCTGTTCTCATATTCTCAAAAATAAAAAAAATCCTACGCTCAAGGCCCAATAGGCCCAATTCTCTTAGGCCCAATTCCGGGGCGTTACAGTGTAACTCTCTGACTTGGGTCACACGGCCAACACCCACGCTCGTGTGACTAGCCCGTGTGCCCTAAAAATGGCCATACATGTCCGTGTGCCAGGCCATGTGCTAGGCCGTGCCAAACCTGTAGGGATACTGACTTATGCCAGACGACCAAGTCACACGCCCGTGTGTGAGGCTGTGTGGAGCATACTGACTTGGTTTCTAATTCAACACCAGGGGACACACGATCGTGTAACCTGACTGTGCGTCACACACAGCTGAGACACACACCCGTGTCTTTGCCCGTGTGGACAAAAATAGGCTATTTACCAAGCCATTTTGCCACCCAAACTTGCTCACACCTACACAACCCAAATGGCTCAAATCATAGCATAAATAGGCATCCAATACAACCAAAACCAAGACTAAAACATGCCAATTCAACTCCAACAACTAAAATGCTTATAATACCATGTTTTGCTCATTCAATCATACCAATTTCACATTCACAAAGCATTTATATGCATAATTTCATCTAAGCATTTCTTTTCTTAAAACCACAAACATATCAATATCAAATTCTTCAGCATTAGCTACCTTACACTCTAAACTTCAACAAGCCATTCACAAACAATTATAAACCACATCACCAAGGAACATTAGCACATATATATATACACCATCATATTTGCCAAAATGGAACCAAAATAAGCCTTCTCTCATGGCTATACACCAAGCAAAACACTTATCATATACGAACCAAACTAAATGGCTAACTTCATTACCAAACTATACATCAAAATGACCAACTCCTATACATGCCATATGACCAAAACCTAGTTTCAAAAGTACCAAGATGATAGTTGGATAGTGTGACGAAGTCTCCGACGATCCCCGAATCCGAGCTAGCTTTGAAATCACTATAAAACATAGTAAAATAAACAAAGTAAGCTTTATAGCTTAGTAAGCTCGTATGAAAATAATAAGCAAAACTTACCATTTAATTTCCATTCCAAATATGCATAAACTTACCATAAAATACATATAACAAAGTGTTAACTTATACCCAATCATCTATTTAACCATAATCTTAAACCTTTCATATGATCAGTGCACAATTAGTTTCCGTACATACCTGTACCGATACGTATCTATTCTCACCAGTTCATATCTTTGATATACCCATTGAACCATTTGGAATAAAAGTCGGATACTCGGGAGTCTCGCACCCTAAGTGCTAATATCATGGCTCGAAGCCAACTCAATTTATCTCGCACCTGAAGTGCCAATATTATGGCCCGAAGCCAAATCAACTTAACTCGCACCCGAAGTCCCAATATTGTAACAGCCCGATTTTGACCCTAACTAAAATAGTGGTTTCGGGACCACAAATCTGAGTTTGAGAAAATTTTAAAATTATTTTTAGTGTTTATTATGTGTGAATTTTCTTGTATTAAATTTTCGTGTTTTAATTTCGTTGTTTGAGTGTCCGATTAAATAAAAGGGCTTAATCGCGTAAAATGAAAATTTGATGGTTAGTTGTGAAAGTGCCTAATTGTTGTTGTCTTTTTAATATGGAGGATTTATGTTGCAATTAGTCCATTTTATAAAGTAGTGGACGGCATTATGTTAAATTATATAGTATATTATATTGATTATAATGGTTAAATAATTTATAATATATTATAAGGTTATTATAATAAAACAAAAACATTAAAGAAAGCCATTATCATCTTTTATTTTCTTATGACCAGATAGAGAAAAGAAAAAGAAAATAGAAAAGTTTTGAGCATTTCGGCACCTATCTAGCTTTATTAAGGTATGTTTCAGTTTCGAATTTTGATAATTTTTACGTTTTTGAGATCGTTGCTATGAAATGTACAAACCCATGCTTCAATTTTTGATTTTGATGAATATTTTGAGTTAAGCCATTGAATTAATGTGATTTTTGTTGTTAGATGATAGAATATGGAAGATATGTTTTGAATTAACATGTTTTGTCTTTGAATTTTTGATAAATTTGAGTAATTTGGACTAAATTGTGAAAATAAATTTTTGAGGGACTAAAATGTGAAATAAATGAAATATATGGACTTGTATGGAGCTTATGAATATTCGGCCCTAGCATGAGATAGGTAAATTTTTTGTATTTTGTGTTTTATGCAATAGGGACTAAATTGCAAAATGTGTAAAATGTCAGAGGCAAAATGGTAATTTGACTATTTATGTGTTTTTGGATTAAATTGAATGAATATATGATTAAATTAGTTAAATTTGAATTTATTTAGATCAAGAACGAAAGAAAATGGAATTAAATCAGGGGAAGTCAAAAGTAGTCGAATAGTTGATTTCGTTCGTCGATATCCGAGGTAAGTCAATAAGCATATAAATGTCGTTAAATTTGATAATATATATATATATATATGTTACATGATGAATGGAATTTTTGTGAATTTAATTGTGTATGGCCGAATGTGTATTGAGCAAAGGAGCTATATTTCGAGTTCGACCCGATCGAGATTCAATGTCTGAAAGTCCCGTACGAACCCTAGGAATGGGTAGGATACATATGTCATGAAATAGGATTTCCGATATGTGTTATCGTGTTAGACCACGTCTAGGACGTTGGCATCGACTTGTGATTACGTGTAAGACCATGTCTGGGACATTAGCATCGTATTTGATTCGTGTAAGACCCTGTCTGGGACAGTGGCATCGATATGTGATTACATGTAAGACCACGTCTGGGACATTGGCATTGTACGAGCTTCCGACTATCCGCGTATCCTTTTTAATTCCGAACGGTTCAACGGGCAATGTGAAGTAAAGACCGAATGTGTAATTGAACTACATGTTCAGGTATGTGTTAGTTATTTGTTTATATGGAAACAAGGTAAGTTGGTTATTTGAAATGATAAAATGTTATGTGAATTATGTGATAGATTATGTGAACATTACTTATTCGGCCTTGTGAAGTTAATATGTGTGATCGGCTATATGAAATTTATGTGTGAAAGTAAAATGTGATCTTGGTACTAAATGATAATTGTGCTTAATATTTTGGGGTATTCGGCCTTGTTAACCTAATGTTATTATGCAAGTGTTTATATATATGTTTTTGCTTATGACTTACTAAGCTTAAATAGCTTATTGTGTGTGTGTTTTTGTTTACCTCTGTTTTATAGATTTTGGAGTCAAGTTACGAGCTCGGAGATCGTCAGCAAAGCCGATCACACTATCGACTGTTTCTTTCGGTATTTTACTAAGTTGAAATTGGGTTTATGGCATGTATAGCATAGTTAAAATGTTTGATTTTTGGGCATGTATATATATAAGTAGCCATGCAAAAATGGCTTAATTTCCATGCTTATGTTTGGCTTTGTTTAAAGTTGGTTTATCTATGATCATTTTGCTTAAGTTGGATTTTATGTGCTTGTGAATGGGTGCTTAATGTGTTTAATTTTTATGCTCGAATTTGACTATATTGGATCATGATTTGAGCTTGTATTTGGATGAGATATTTAAGTTACATGTATGCGATAAACTTGGTTTATACTAGGTAATAAAGTCTTAAGATGTGTGGATTGAATAAATGAGTAAAATGCTAAGTATAATATAAAGGAAAAGATATATATATATATATAATTTTAATATATGAAATAAGTAATATGTATGTCATATATGTGTGGTGTGTTTTGTATGTGCTTATAATTTAAATAGCAAGCTTAATACCGAATATATAAATGTTTGTGATGTTTGATATATATATATGATTCGGTAAAGGGGTAACGATGGGCACATTATATATTCGACTATGATGCTAAGTTGATTAAGTTCGGTTTTTATGTGTTTTTGATTTAATGCTTGATGGGTTGATTTTTAGCAATTCGGCTATGGCTCATTTGTATGTGTAGTAGGGTTGCTATGTTTAGCTAATAATGTGGTAAATGTTTTGATATATATATATGTATAAAGGTTAGTTAAAATCGATTTGTAATGGTTAAGTATGCACATATTATAAGCTTGAATGATTGATTTTATAGGTGCGGTTCAAGATGGAAATGCATGAATTTTTGGAGGCTAAATTTGTTAGCCGAATATTGAGTTAATGGATTTGGTTGTGTATATGAAATTTTGGCATGGTACATAGCATGTGAAATTGGCATGTCCAATTGGATTATTGAACTTAGAAAATGGTTAAGGTTAGTCAAGTGGGCAGTGCATGAATTGGTAAATTTTACAATTGGAATTAGGTCATTTAGAAATGTTTGTATGTACTTGTATAATATTGCCCATTTTGCCGTGTGGTATACTTTAGATTAAGCTAATATGTATATGTATATAGTTCATAAATAACTAATATTGATATTAGTTAAAGTTTTATATTGATATGGTAGTTGTGGATTAAATATGTGCAAGTGAGTAAGTTGATATAATAGATGTATTGTGTAAGTTGAGTATATGAAAGAGACATATGATTGATGTTTATTTAGGTGTCCAAATGCATTACTATATAGCCATAAGATTCTGCTAATGGAATTATGATGTATATGAATTATGATATGATGTTTAATAAAAAAAAATGTTTGGTTAGTTGGTTAAGTGGTACACATGTAAGAATGTTATGAATTTATGTCGTATAGTTTGAATTTGGTTTTCGTGTGTTAGTTTGATTAAACATTTGAATTGGATTGATTATAAAGCATGCAAATTTGGTATACTAGGATTTAGTCTTTGTATTCATTAATGTTTAATGTGACTTTACTGATATGAGTATGTTATAATAATATTAAAATAATGTTCAGCTATGATGTAATGTGATATGATTGAAGTATGTTTGATAATGTTTTAGGCATTTGATAGCCATGCAATTGAAGTTCATACGATTCGAACTTTGTATTAATGAAACATGATTTGTATATGTGAAATGTTTAATATATATATATATATATATATATATATGAATGTCTGTTCTGAGTTGTGTTTTGTTCGGTAATACCTCGTAACCCTAGTCCGGTGACTGATGCGGGTTATTCTAGACGCGATTGGGATAGACCACCTGTGAGCTCGAGAGCTACCTCAGTAGCTAGTGTGGGTAATGTCAGATCAAATCAACCCGAGTGTGAACATTGTGGTAAACGACATCCCGACAGTTGCAGATTGCATGAATGAGCCTATTTTAAATGTGGATCTAGGGATCATTTCATCCGTGAGTGCCCAGAGTTAGCGGATCAAAATCTGGTACAAAATACGAGATCCGGTAACACTGTAGCTCGAGGTAGACCACCCAGAAGTACGGGTATTGTAAGAGGCTGTAACATCCCAAAAATTAGGGGTTTATAATTTTTGCATAATTGCATGTTGGGCATGTACAGCGGGTTATTTGAGGGTGTTTGGAGGCTCTAGGAGGCACAGGTTCGAGTCCAAGCCCTAGAAAAAATTTTGAATTTTGGCTCTTTAGGGGGAGAAATTTTGTAGGAAGTAGGACTTAAGTAAAATTGTGTGTGTTTAAGAGACACAAGGTGAGCTTATGGCAAGGTGGCTATGGCGTTAAGGAAGGAGCAAGGGGGAAGGAGTTCGAATCTCACAGTTGGCAAATTGAAAGCATTTATTTTGCTCAGGAGGAGTTAAGAGGTTGTGTTGGAATCAAACACTGATGGAGAGGTGTTTGAATGAGTCAAATGGTTCAAATGGATGAAGGATAGGGTTTTTAGGAGGAAGAAGGGGAGAAAATCGTGGGATTCAAGTGGGGAGAGTGTTTGGCCGAATATGGGAGCTTGTGGGAGGTGAATTTCGGCTAGGAGTTGTTTTTGGTAGGCAAATTCGGCTTTGGGTAGGGAGCAAAGGGAGAAAACCGAAAATTTTTGGTGTGTGTGTACCGAAATTCTCTAGGGACTTTTGGCATTGTTTTTCTTTTTAGTTAGTGCATTTTGAGTCTTTGGCTTCAACTTTTTCTTGGCCGAAACCTCAACCTCTCAAGTGACTTCTTCTCTTTTCTGTTTCAAACACTTTTCTTTCATTTGTGGTTGCCAAACACTTGTAGCCGAATTTTCTTCTAACCCTTTCCTTCCTTTAGCCGAACCTTTCTCTACATCTACCATTTCGACTTGTGTTATTTGTGTAGTGTGTAGTTTTCATTTTGATATATTCTCCATAGCCGAACCCTGAGTTATTTTATACTATTGCTAAGGTCGAATCTTTTCTTCCCATTTGGCTCATCTTTGATTTAAGGTTAGTATTACTCTTCTGCTAGATTCTTGTTTCTTTTCACTTCTTGTTCCTTTGCTAAAAGCCGAAATCTTCACCCTGTTTCTTTTCTCAGATTGGCCGAACCTATCATCTTTTTAGTCTTCCTTACTTCCATTGTTCTATCTCGTAAGAGTGATCAACCGAGATTAATAGCATCTTGCCTACCTTTTTATAGTCACATCTCTGGGACTATATTCAAGGAAGGTTGTCTTGCCGAATCTAAGGGTAAGTGGATTGTTTTCTTTCAATCTTTTCATGGGGGAAGGTTGTCATTGTGGCTAAGTGCCGAATCTTCCCTATCCTTTGTGGTTTGATATGGTTGGTATGTAGGTTCACTCAGGGTGGAGGAGTAGACAAGTGTTTTGAGGCAGGCAGTACGTATTCATAAGCCTTAATTCGGTAAGTGTACTCAATGTACTTTATCAAGGGTGGACTTGAACCACACGGTTACTCTGTTTGTTTTTAGAAGGGGTTTATATCGCAGAGTTCATTCAAGGGTTCGTATCCCTCGCTGAAAATCGAAAAGGTTTAGCCGCTCGAGAAATCAAGGATCGGTGCTAGGGGATTTGCGACACACTCGTAATCAGGTGTGTACTCACACCAATCTGACTATAGATCGGCTAATGCCGAAAAGCCGAAATACCGGCAAATGATGCCTCATGGGCATGCGAACGCATGTGAGGTGGACCGAGCCCATAGAAATGGGCGCAAGATGCATGAGGCCACCATGAGCGTTCTCATGGGCTTAGGACGTTTTGGGCCTCGTTAGGCAATTTTGGGCCGAATGGGTCATGCGAGAGTGTGGGCCCACCTGGGCCGAGATTTGGGCTTCGAGCCCAAATACACCGTTTTGATTAAAAGTGATATTTGTGTCACTCGAGGCGACTTTAGACCTTCGAGAAGAGCATAAAATTACTGAAATACCCTCGATGGGTAAAATGACCATTACGCCTCTAAAGGGCAAAATGACGAAAACGCCCCTACATGTTATACGGTTATTCTTTTATGCGATTTATGATTGTTATCGTATGATTAATATTTTATGTTGCATTAATGTGTTATTGTGTTGCATGGGGATGGGATTATTAATAAGGAGGAAGTGCTAATAGGATCGCATGGTCGCTTGACGACTGTGGATCCACCGAAGGCTTTTTAGCCACCGAGCAGCCATGCTGCACCGATAAGTTAGTGCCGCAATCGGTGCTACATAAGGAGTGTAGGGATGGGTGCGTCGACTAAATCCCCACAGGAGTGCAGGGTTGGACAGGAGACGGAGTGCAGGGTTGGTATGGGCATTAATGCATTGCATATATGGATTTTAATATTGAGATGGGCTTAGGCCCAGATAAATATGTTATGTGACATTTGATATGGGTTAAGGCCCAACTGAGGCTAATATGGTCTAGGGCCCAATTGCCACCTGATTATCAGTAATGGGGCCGACCGGATTGTTGTGATGCATGTTTTTACTGATGAGGGTTGTACACACTGAGTTTTCGTAAACTCACCCCCTCCTTTTAATTTCTTTTTCAGGTAATCCTCAGTAGGCGGTTCGACGTACTGGAGGACTCGGAGGTGGCCACACTACGAGCAACTCTGAATTTTAGAATGCTATTCTACTTTATTTAAATCATTTTCGTATTGGGTTGTAAGAAGGCCGCTTTTAATTTCTAGTTTTTATTTGGGATATTTATTTACTACGTTTTTATCTGTTAATAGTAGATCACAGTTTTCAAAATAATAACTGTTTTCAAAACACTCCGCTTTCGCAATTAAGTTGTAAATGTCACGATTTCGCAAATCATCTGTTTTAAATTAAGCTTCCGCAACAAATAAGGTTTTGAAGGAAATAAACGTAACTGAAATTTTGTTTAGCTTTTAATTAAGAAGGGTTTTCAATGAAAACATGGTTTTCGAAAAACATTTCAATGTGGCACGCCAGATTCGGGCCTAACTTCTAGGCCGGGTTTGGGGTGTTACAGAGGTAGTCAGAGAGGGACCAAAGATACAGCTGTTAGATCCAAGGCTCGCGCACCTGCCAGAGCCTATGCTATTCGCGCACGCGAGGAGGTCTCATCCCGGGATGTTATTACTGGTATTTTCACTCTTTATGATACTAGTGTTGTTGCATTGATTGATCCTGGTTCGACTCATTCTTATGTGTGTGAGACTTTAGTATTCAGTAAGACTTTTCCTGTAGAGTCTACTGAGTTTGTGATTAAAGAATCGAACCCCTTAGGCTGGTGTGTTTTGGTTGATAAAGTGTGCAAGAATTGTTCGTTGATGATTCGAGATTCATGTTTTCCGGCTGATTTGATGTTATTTCCATTCGACGAGTTTGATATAATTCTGGGTATGGATTGGTTAACTCTGCATGATGCTATTGTGAACTGCAAATGGAAGACTATCGATTTACTGTGTCGTCGAATGATGAGATTATTCGGATTGAATCTAATGATCCGAATGGTTTCTGCGTGTGATATCTTCAATGTTAGCTCGGAAATACGTGAGAAAGGGTTGTGAAGCTTACTTTGCTTATGTGCTCGACTCTAAAGTGACCGAAAAGAAAATTGAATCGATAGTGCAGTAATTTTGTAATTCGTAATTACAGTAAACCAAGGGTATTTGAAGAATTACGTGGTATTTGAGAATTCAGTAAACCAAGGGTATTTGATGATTTCAGTAAACCAAGGGTATTTGATATTAATTCTTTAAACCAAGGGTATTTCAATAATTTCAGTAAACCACGAGTATTTGATGAATACTGTAAACCAAGGGTATTTGATGAATACGTAAACCAAGGGTATTTCAGTAATTTTGTAGACCAAGGGTATTTCAGTAATTTTTTAAACCAAGGGTATTTCAGTAATTTTGTAAACCAAGGGTATTTCAGTAGTTCTGTAAACCACGGGTATTTCAGTAATTTTGTAAACTAAGGGTATTTCAGTAATTCTGTAAACCAAGGGTATTTCAGTAATTTTGTAAACCAAGGGTATTTCAGTAATTTTGTAAACTAATGGTATTTCAGTAATTTTTTAAACCAAGGTATTCTACACAGAGATAACAATGCGAATGGGCCTAGGGCCCATTCTCGGCCCAAATGGGCCCACACGCTCGTGTGGCCCATTTAGCCCAAATCTAGCCACAGATATGAGATTCACATAGTCCAATCCAATATCTACTACACAATCATACAATTTATTCATATGGGCCCACAGGCCCATTGGGCCCACATGGCCCCTTTCGGCCCAAATAGCCTAAACCCACAAGAACACTATTGATGGCTTCAACTATCGCGTCGAAGCTCCCACACGTGCGCTCGCACGCTCGTGTGGCTACCATCGCCGTGTGACCGACATTTCGGCATTTGCCGCTCTACAGCTAGAGTAGTGCGAAATACACACCTGATAGGAAGCTGAAGTTAACCCGTGCTCTGAACACTGTTCTGCGTAGAAGCCAACTATGATCGCACCATTGACCCCCAATATCAACGAATGATCCAACGCCTAACCCAAACGAGCACGCCACGAAGTGAAGGGATAAGCCAAGAAAGGTGTGCCTACTCTTCTCATGGTTTGCTCTATTTAAAGCTAGCATCTTGCCTATCCTCATGCTAGCTTTCCGATGTGGGATCCCTCCTTCAGCAGAGTTTAAATCCAACACAAACTCTGGTCGTCCAATCCGCAAAATAAATACTCCCTTGCTTGACATGAGATTCGAACCCTTGCCCTCTCCTATGCTCCAGACGCTACATGCCACCACAACACAAGCTCTTTTTGTGACTTAGAACATGCGAAACTAAATATAAGCATATGGGCCAAAGTCTAAGTTCATTTAAAAGAAAAACAAAAAGAATTGCAAGCGCCAAGACTTGAACCTTGGACCCCTTGCTCCCTCTATGGCGTCACTTCCTTGCTCCCTAAGTGGCGCCATTTTGCCACTTCACCACAACTTCTCTTGTGTCATTTTTTTACCCTAATTTATTCTTAAAGCCTACTTACTTACCCAGGGCTTTATTCACCTAAAACCAAAATTTTCCCTAAAGCTCAGGTTTGAACCCGGGACTTCATGGAAGCCCCCTAACCTTCCAAAATCACTCACCTAATAGGTCCAACTTGCATTAGTGCCGTTCTCTTATTCCCAAAAATTTTAAACGCTCCAATTCCCAAAGCCCAATGGCCCAATTCTAGTAGGCCCAAATTCAGGGAGTTACAAATCTACCCCCTTAAAGAAATTTCGTCTTCGAAATTTCCAACTAATAGGGTAGTCGTGTAACAACTACCCCACTACGCTACCGCTGTGCACTCTCATTCCAATAACACTAATACACTTTTAACTTAATCTTGAAACCTCTTCACACAACAAAACGTCTAACCACAGAAGCAAACAGATATTTATCACATATGCATACAATTTCTATATTCAAACATCACATCCAAACAAAAACACCCACAGAATAAATACCAAAAATACAGTCCAGTATCTAAGAAACCACAGTATTTCTAACTACTACTTTTCAACAACAACAGTTTTAGAAACTTACAGATTCGGCGCCGAAGACTCGGTAAGCCACACTTTCAGGAACATATTTAGAAAAACATTTCGATTACTTCAAATCTTTTCAAACCTTTTTGAAACAATACTTTCAGAAATTCAATTTTGAAGACCCAATCCACCGCCGAGTTTTGTAACCTGGCTCTGATACCATTAAATGTAACACCCCAAACCTGGCCTAGACGTTATGGCCGGATCTGGCATGTCACATCACAAGGTTGTTTAAAACTACACGATCATTAAAACCCTTCCTCAATTTAAAACTATTTACCATTTAAAAACCCAGCATTTTGTTGCTTATCAAAACAAGATTTGCTTAAAGTTACTTTCCTTGCAAACATAAAATTATTTTCAAAAACTCTGTTTATTGTAGAAGACTGACTTTAAAAGTTACGGAAACGTGATATTTTGAAAACGGTAGTTATTGATTAAAAACTTAGCAGTTCATAACTAAAAGAATTACCAAATGAAAGTTAAAAAGAAAATCCCAATGGCCTTATTACATAAAATATTAACCCAAAAATAATATAAAGTAAGTTAAACTCAAAATTGCTAAGTTCCGTTTAATAACATATCCGACGTATGGCCACCTCTGAGTCCTCCGCAGCTCCAAATCTTCTAACGCTGGAGATTACTTGCATGGTTAAAAGAAAGGGGTGAGTTACGAGAACTCAGTGTTCAATCCCCTATAACGGTCACTATCTGGGCCTGAGCCCATACGGTATTGGTTTGGGCCTAAGCCCTATTCTGTAACAAGCTGGGCCTGAGCCCCAAAATCATGGTAATGCAAACAAAATGCAGCCCAACCCAATCCAACCATCACACCACTCGTACCAACCAATCGCACCATGTGGGGATCAAGTCAACCCACCCCGCCAAACGCACCAATAATGCAGCCAAGCTGCTAGTATTTATACAGCTTTAAGCCTTTAATAACGGTCTCATAACTGGCACATAGCCATCGGTAACTGTATTATATTTGGCACATAGCCATCAGCGACGGTAATATAATTGGCACATAGCCTCGGGTAAATATGATCATCACAGAGTCGTCAATATATATGTTAGGCACATAGCCAGGGGTAAATACGATTGGCACAAAGCCATAATCAAGATGGCACAGAGCCATGTTTAGGTTGGCACAGAGCCATAATCAGATTACGCGGCTTTAAGCCATTTGCCGGTCCACAGTCGTCATACGACCCGTGCGACCTTAACATATCAATACAAGATCCACAGTCGTCATGTGGCCCGTGCGACCCTATCAGAACTTCCTCCGTATCCATGTCCCAACCCCATGCAATATGTCATGTATGTCATGCTTAATCATTACACGTGTATGCAAAATGGCCATGCTTAGTAACATTCATTTACACACATATTGAAAACATACCAGCCATATAATCCCAGTCACATCAGTTAAAACACAGTCATACATTCACAGTTAGATCAATCATAGTCCTAATCAGTCAGTTACCCGCAAGGTCGAAATAGTCACTTTACCATATAAGGGTATTTCGGTAATCCTACCCTACAGGGGTATTTCGGTAATTCTACCCTATAGGGGTATTTCGATAATTCTACCTTACAGGGGTATTTTTTTGATAATTCTACCCTACAGGGGTATTTCACAAATTAGGGGTATTTTGGTAATTTTAAAAATCGGGGGTGTTTCGGTAATTTTAAAAATCAGGGGTATTTTGGTAATTTTGCAAACTTAGGGTATTTTGGTGATTTTGCAAATCGGGGGTATTTCAGTAATTTTACAAATCGAGAGTATTTCGATAATTTTACAAATTAGGGGTACTTTGGTAATTTTGCAAACTGAGGGTATTTCAATAATTATACAAACTGGGGGTACTTCGGTAATTTTACAAGTCGAGGGTGTTTCAGTAATTTCATAAACTAAGGGTATTTCAATAATTTTGTAAACCAAGGGTATTTTAGTAATTTTGTAAACCAAGGGTATTTCAGTAATTTTGTAGATCAAGGGTATTTCAGTAATTTTTTAGACCAAGGGTATTTCAGTAATTTTGTAAACCAAGGGTATTTTAGTAATTCTGTAAACCACGTGTATTTCAGTAATTTTGTAAACCAAGGGTATTTCAGTAATTCTGTAAACCAAGGGTATTTCAATAATTTTGTAAACCAAGGGTATTTCAGTAATTTTGTAAACCAATGGTATTTTAGTAATTTTTTAAACCAAGGTATTCTACACAGAGATAATGATGCGAATGGGCCTAGGGCCCATTCTCGGCCCAAATGGGCCCACACGCTCGTGTGGCCCATTTAGCCCAAATCTAGCCACAGATATGAGATTCACATAGTCCAATCCAATATCTACTACACAATCATACAATTTATTCATATGGGCCCACAGGCCCATTGGGCCCACATGGCCCCTTTCGCCCAAACGACTCTAAACCCACAAGAACACTCATGATGGCCTCAACTATCGCGTCGAAAGCCCACACGCACGCTTTCGCGCGCTCGTGTGGCTACCATCGCCGTGTGACCGGCATTTCGGCATTTGCCGCTCTACAGCTAGAGTAGTGCGAAATACACACCTGATAGGAAGCTAAAGTTAACCCGCGCTCTAAACACTATTCTGCGCAGAAGCCAACTATGATCGCACCCTTGACCCCCAAGATCAACGAATGATCTAACGCCTAACCCAAACGAGCTCGCCACGAAGTGAAGGGATAAGCCAAGAAAGGTGTGCCTACTCTCCTCATGGTTTGCTCTATTTAAAGCCAGCTTCTTGCCTATCCTCATGCTAGCTTTTCGATGTGGGATCCCTCCTTCAGCAGAGTTTAAATCCAACACAAACTCTGGTCGTCCAATTCGCAAAATAAATACTCCCTTGCTTGACATGAGATTCGAACCTTTGCCCTCTCCTATGCTCCAGACGCTACATGCCACCACAACACAAGCTCTTTTTGTGACTTAGAACATGCGCAACTAAATATAAGCCTATGGGCCAAAGTCTAAGTTCATTTAAAAGAAAAACAAAAAGAATTGCAAGCACCAAGACTTGAACCTTGGACCCCTTACTCCCTCTATGGCGTCACTTCCTTGCTCCCTAAGTGGCGCCACTTTGCCGCTTCACCACAACTCCTCTTGTGTCAATTTTTTACCCTAATTTATTCTTAAAGGCTACTTACTTACCCCTAGGGCTTTATTCACCTAAAAGCAAAATTTTTCCTAAAGCCTAGGTTTGAACCCGGGACTTCATGGAAGCCCCCTAACCTTCCAAAATCACTCACCTAATAGGTTCAACTTGCATTAGTGCCATTCTCTTATTCCCAAAAATTTTAAACGCTCCCATTCCCAAGGCCCAATGGCCCAATTCTACTAGGCCCAAATTCGGGGCGTTACACTAGTACTCTTGGTCCTTGAGGATACGATATTTCCGGTCTTGCCATAGCTATACTACCGAACGATAGGTACGCTTGCCTTATTCGTTGTCATAGTTAGTTTCGAGAAACGATCACTACTCTTTACCTCTTCGTAAATACATATTAATTAAACAAATCATGTAACATAACTTACAATAACTTTGCATAATTCAATTATAACATATTCATTGTATAAAGTCATTAACTAAATTAAACCACATAATTAGTCAACCATCTCATGAACTATTAGACCGATACATTATCCACCTTAAATTATCCATTATACATACTTTCTTTACTTATAATACAATTACAAACTATACTTCATATTTCAAACATATTAACAACTTTTATATAACCACAAATTCAAATTAATAATAGAAACAAAACCATATTACATGTACCTAATACATATAAAGGTCCGAACCACATAACTTTAATGTTAATGGCCTTTATATACTTAATACATATTCCAGCATATGTCATTGCATTTCTTACATCAAATATATGCCAATATATATCTACTTCATTAAACACAAACGTATGCACATATAATCAATTCATTAAAATCAACTAGAGTACAAACAATTACCATAAATTCAATCAATTCTTTAACTGGTTAATATGCCATAATATACACATATCAAACCATTCCAAGTAATCACATATACCTATTCGGCCAACCATATTAATTTCATACAATCTATTTCGAATATATTCATTATTTAACTCACATTTCAAGACTTATGAGAGAGCAATAGTTATCAGTCGAGTTTGAAAATGGCGCCTTATAAGGCTTTGTATGGGCGTAAGTGCCAAACGCCCTTGTATTGGACCGAACTCAGAGAAAATTAGATTCACGGGGTTGACTTAGTCAAAAACCTCGAAGAGAAAGTAAAGGTAATTCGTGACAGTTTGAAGGCCGCTTCGGATAGACAGAAATCCCACGCGGATTTGAAACGAAAAGAAATTGAGTTTCAAGTCGATGATAAGGTGTTCTTGAAAGTATCTCCGTGGAAGAAAGTCCTCAGATTAGGTAAGAAAGGCAAATTAAGTCCACGTTTTATTGGACCTTATGAGGTGACTGAGAGAATTCGACCGGTAGCATACCGATTAGCTTTACCATCCAAGTTAGAGAAGATCCATGATGTTTTTCATGTGTCTATGTTGCGCCGTTATCGTTCTGGTCCTTCACACATTATTTCACCAGCAGAGGTTGAAATTCGACCGGATATGACCTATGGTGAAGAGCCGGTTAAGATTTTAGATCGAGAGGTCAAGAAATTGAGAAATAAAAGTATAGCACTCGTGAAAGTGCTATGGCATAGACATGGGGTTGAAGAGGCTACATGGGAGCCCGAGGAGACTATGAGAGAGCAATACCCAAACCTTTTCCTTTGGTAAGATTTTTGGGGACGAAAATCCTAAGGGGAGAATTGTAATAGCCTAATTTTGGGGTTAGTCAGAATAGTGGTTTCGAGACCACAAATTCAAGGTTGGAGAAATTATTTTTTTTATATATTATTTTATGTGTTATAACATGAATATATGAGTGTTTGAAAATTTTGGTGAATTAATTTTAGTGATTGCTTGCTTAATTTTGAAAAAGGACTGAATCGCACAAAAGGAGGAAGTTTTGTTTTAATAGCTAAGGGTATTAATTAGCTATGGAACATTAAATTAGAAGCCCTTATTGAATAAATAGACCTCAAAGTGATTAGTGCCTGAACATGGAGACAAAGAAATTGAAAAGTCAAAGGTTTGGTGGCATTAGGTGACTTAATTGATAAAATAAAAGAAAGTTTTCATCTTTTTCATTCTCTCTTTCTTCTCCACCGATTTTCACTCAAGAAAAGGGCCATGGAAGCTTGAAAATTTCAGCAACCTTTAATCCTTGCAAGTAAGTCATCTTGATGGTCATTTTTGATGAATTTTTTGTGTTTTTGAAACCCTTATAGCTTAATCTAGTTAATGATGTGACTATTTTGAAAAATGGTTGAAAGTCTAGGGTTTTCTATGGGAGCATTAATGTTGTTTGCTGAATTTTTATGGAAGAAAATGAATCTTGGTTGTTTAATAAACAACTTTTGTGAAAGGATTTTTCATGAAAGGACCTAAAATGACTATTTTGTAAAAGTTATAAAATGGGTAGTAAATGTGTGAAATAATTGGAATTGTGAGTTGCTATAAGCTTAAAATAGATTCTGCTAGGCATGATTAATGAGGAAATTTGATGAAATTCGTTTTTCTGAGCCTAGGGGCAAACCAGTAAATTTGTGAAAGTCTAGGGTAAAACAAAAATTTTGCCAAAGTAGAAATTTTGAAATGTTTTGATTAATGTGGTGATTAAATGAGTAAATTTTTTCATTTTAGATCAAGAAAAACGGGATCCGGACTTAGACTAAGGGAAAACCAAAATAGTGGACTAAATCAAACTAGTCGCCCATATTTTGTATACCGAGGTAAGTTGTACATAAATAATACAACTCTATTGTTATTATGCATTAAACAATTGATATTGCATAAAATGTTTGATTATTGTTATAAAAATGCATGATGAAATTTGGTGTGGTATACTCCCGGTTGAATCTTAGGAATAGATTGGATATCCAAGCCATGACATTTGGTTGATATGTGTGCTAGTGTAAGACCATGTCTGGGACATGGCATCGGCCACATTATGAAAGCCAATATAAGACCATGTCTGGGACATGGCGTTGGCCACAATACGAGAGCCAGTGTAAGACCATGTCTGGGACATGGCATCGCCATTAAGACGAGAGCTAGTGTAAGACCATGTCTAGGACATGGCATCAGCCTCGATATGTGAGCCAATGTAAGACCATGTCTGGGACATGGCATCGGCATTGAGACGAGAGCTAGTGTAAGACCATGTCTAGAACATGGCATCGGCCTCGATATGTGAGCCAGTGTAAGACCATGTCTGGGACATGGCATCGCCATTAAGACGAGAGCTAGTGTAAGACCATGTCTAGGACATGGCATCGACCTCGATATGTGAGCCAGTGTAAGACCATGTCTGGGACATGGCATCGGCATTGAGACAAGAGCTAGTGTAAGACCATGTCTGGGACATGGCATCGGCCTCGATATGTGAGCTAGTGTAAGACCATGTCTGGGACATGGCATCGGCCTCGATATGTGAGCCAGTTTAAGACCATGTTTGGGACATGGCATCAGCATCGTACTCTCTTATGTGAGGCTTGTCGAGTATCCTTTGGTATTCCAACTGGTTCAACGGGTAATTTAAAGCTTGTGTCAAAAGTAAGAAAAGTTACGACTATGTTGTAAGTGATACAGGTACCTACATGAAATTCATGAGAAATGAGCTCGATTTATGTTGTGTGTTTAGTAAGGATGAAAATGAGTAAGTTACGCCTTAAATCATTTGAGAATTATGCGCAAGTTTATACTATGTTATGAGTATAATAATGTATGGTATTTGTTGTTAATTATTTACATGCGACTTACTAAGCTTTATGCTTACTCCCTTTCCTTTCCATTTTCTTATAGTATCGCCAAGCTAGCTTGGGGATCAAAGGACGTTGGAGGCTCAATCACACTATCAATATGAACATTTGGTATAGTTAGATTTATCATTTTCAGTATGGCATGTATAGGGACTTGGTCTTTGTCAAGTGTCATATTGTTTTGGCCAAATGTGTTGGCTTGTCTTGAAGATTGATTCATTTTGTATAAGGCCCTGGATGATGGCTATTAATCATTATTGATATATGAAAATGATGATGTTTTTCATGAATGTGCAAAATGCATGGTTGAGTATTTGGTAGGTTAATGCATGAATGAGTAGGTTAATTGATGTGGCTTATGTTGGTGCAAGTAAGGGTTGCAGAAAGGGCTTGGCAAATAGCCTTGTTTTTGTCGACACGGGTAGACACACAGGCATGTGTCTGGCTGGTAGTGTGTGTGACACCTGTCGCCCCATGAGCGTGTAGTCGGCCGTGTTCCTCGCACCTTAATTTGGTAAAACAGAATGCCCAAAGCGGTAACACACGGCCGAGGCACGGTCGTATGTCTCAACCGTGTAGAAGACACAGCCATAGGACATGGGCATGTGCCCAGGCCGTGTAAAGTCTTCACCTTGAACGTGAAATTTAGAATTTCTACACGGCCTAGCACACGGGCGTGTGCCTTGGCCGTGTGACCCTAAATTATTGCTGACGCCAGAAACAGAATGTCAAGGTTTTTGCACACGGGTCGAGACACGGGCGTGTCATGGCCGTGTGAGGGATACGGGCCATGGACACGGGCGTGTGCCAAGCCATGTGAAAACCCCCTGTAGGTTCGAATTGAGAAATAAATCCACACGGACACGAGACATGGGTGTGTCCCTATATGCTGAGGTCGTGTGAGTTACACGGTCCTTTAACATGGCCATGTTATTAAGTCACACGGGTGTGTCGCCCATCCACATGGGCATGTGTCCCTGTTATTAGTGACATTTTCCAAAGTTTTTCTAAAGAACTCAGTTTGGTCCCGAACCGTTTCTAAAGTGTGTTTTGGGCCTCGTAGGCTCATAATAGGGTTTTTAAGACAAAGTTTGAAAAGTTTTAAATTTGAATGAACTTTTATGATCGGAAATGTATGTTAGCATGTGTTTGAGTTAGGTAACGCCTCGTAACCTGTTCCGGCGTCGAACATGGGTAAGGGGTGTTACATAAAACACAAATATAGCAATGCTTATTGCATACGAACTTAACTCGAACGCAAAGACAGTGAAATAGATCGATTAGTCGAGTACTTTGTTTTTCCCTCGATCTAGATCTGGATTTCACTTTTCTTGATCTATATGTAATCAAATTTAGCTTATTTAATTATATCTCTATTCAGTTTAGTCCACAATACTCATTAAAGCCATTTATACTTTTGCCCCAAGTATTTCACAACTTTTACGATTTAGTCCTTATTACATAAAATCACAAATTCATGCAATTTAACCACAACCCATGCTAGCCAAATTACAATTAGGTCCCTAGCAGCCCATATTTTCCATTTATTTCACATTTTAACCTCAAAGTTTTCACATTTCACAATTTAATCCCTAATTTGCATTTTCACTAAAAATCACTTTACAAAACTTGTATAACTATCATCAAACATTCATAATCTATCATCAAACATTAAAGCTCATACATATTCATCAATGGCAACATTCTAAACCTTTAACAATTTTGCAAATTAGTCCCTGGGCTAGCTAGATTAAGTTGTAACGATATAAAAAACATAGAAATCATTCAAAACGGGACAAAAACCATACCAAATTTGGCAAGAATAGCATGGCCGAATGAAGAAGATTAAAAAAATGGAAATTTGGTTTTGTTTTATTTAATTTAACATTATTTACTAAATACCAAAATTAACCTTTAAAAACCTTACAACTTTCAAAATTACCAAGCCACTATCATCCAATAACATTTTTTTGGGCTATTTACTACATAAGGACCTTCACTTTAAATTTCTATATCTATTAGACACCTTTAGCTATTAGAACACAAGTTTTACGCTTTACGCGATTTAGTCCTTTTTTATCAAATTAAACACTCAAACTATAAAATTTTTGAACGAAACTTTCACACAATCATATTATAATGATGTATACATTAAAATATTGATAATATAATTATTTTGACTTTAGATTTGTGGTCCCAAAACCACTATTTCGATTTGACTAAAAAATAGGCTGTTACAGGTGGCACTGTCCATAGTTATGTATTGGTGTGATTTGGTTGGACGAGTTCTGGGGAACTCTATTTTTGTGTGTTGTGGAGTCGGGTAGGATGTTTTCTGATAAATATGTACTCTGAATGGTTTTGGCAAATAAGGTAACGACATAGACATATATTTGTTGTTCTGTTCTACTCTGTTCTGTTCAGTTCTACTTTGTTTTGTTTAAGTTTGTACTGTTCTTTTCTATTCTGTTCTGCTCTGTTCTATTTTGTTCTGTTTTGTTGTGCTACTATTGTTGAATCTCTGTGATACTCTAGGGTTGTTCCGTACTGGTTATATAACAGTTATTAAATTTTCTACGTTACTATCTTTTATATGTTATGACCTGTTTATTTGTATTTGAGTTTGGTAAATGCCGAATTTGGGAGCTGACCCTTGTCTCATCTTTTATCATTGAGTAAACATCCGAGTTAGGATTGGACAAGCGTATGGGAGCTCGGGATTGTGTTTGCATTGATGTATCTATGATTTGATCTTTTGGGTTTGTAATTTGTTTCTGAACTTGCCTTGCTTTTTGATAATCTCATCAGTATCTAAAAAATTCTAAAATGAAACTATAAAATCACTTAAATTGATTAAAATGGATTTTTGGTTTTCAAAGTTAAACTTTGAAAAGATTTCCCTACAAATCAATCAATGATTTGAATGGTTTCTGAATACTATCTCGAATCAGTTTTCAATACATTGGTGTAACTCTTCCAGATTCGACTTAAACTTCTAGGTCAAGTTTAGGGTGTTATATTTAGTGGTATCAAAGCCAAGTTTCCAAAACTCGGGCTGTGGTTTTCGGGTTCAAAACTTTTCCTGGAAAATGTTTTAATTAAGTGGAACTTTTGATTGACTTCGAGATTTGAGGTTTTTGAAAAGTGTGTTCAGATTTTGATTACTTTTTAGTATGTATATAGGGAATCCAAGACTCCGACGCCGATCTTGTAAGTATCTCTGGTTTAGCTGTATTCAATGAACTAACACAAATTGTAGTGTTTTGGTTACTCTGTCCTAGCTAAATCTGTGGAATTTCTATGAAAACCTCTGTTAAAACTTCAAACTTAGGGTTGCTAATAAACCTAAGTTTATTCATAAAATTTCTAAAACGGTAGATTAGCATAATAAGCATACGTATCCTTATTATGTGAGGGTGTGTTGGACATAGTTGAACGACTTGAGTCGATTCCTCTTCTCAATGCAGTAGCCCAATATGAGAATTTATAAATATGTTAGGACGCTCAAATCTAAGGGCAGTATTCAAGAATCGTAGGGCGCTACGGTGCCGGGTTGTGTTCAGTGATTCACAAGGGTCGATGAGACTCAATTTGAAACTGTGGGTCAAAAGTCTATGATTGAGCAAGCCCAGACCATAAAAGGAGTGCGAGTGCTACTGATTCAAATCTGCAACCTAAGAGTCTTTAGCGATTCTTTTTTTGTTGTGTTACCCTGATACTTGCATTAAGGAATGGAAAGTTGTTGGAAATATTGGTTGGTTTTGTATTTACTCTAAGTTGCGGAGCAATAACATGGTGGCCCGTATAAATGAGAACATTTCAAATTCTATGGCTTAAGGACTAATGAGACTATATGAATTATGAGGATGAAATTCTTTTAAGGAATGAAGAGTTGTAACATCCCAAAAACTGGGTTAGAAGAAATTGAGTTGTGAAACCAAAAGTGGTTATCTCTTGAATTTGAGTCTAGATTTTGAAAATTTTGACAAGTGATTTGTTCTGGTTCAGTGGCTTAGTGTTGTGTTTGTGTGTGCTAGATTCTGGCTTAGTGCCATATTTTATTGCATGAGAAGAGACGTTTTGACAGGTGGAAGTTTTGCCAGAATATTAATCTGCAATTCTAGTGACTCATCCACATATTATCTAGCAGCTTCTATCTACAATTAAGTTGTATTCACAGCCATTTGGCAGCGTATTAACCTGCAACTCTGGTGGTTCACCCACCTACTATTTGGCAGCTCTGATCTGCATAATGTTGTGTATTCACAACCATCTGACAGCGTATTAACCAACAACTTTTGTGGTTTAACCACAACCCAATGTGTAAGGATGGACAAGTTCTAGGGAACTCCTATTAGGGTATGTAACGGTGGGGTATGATCTTTTTTGTTAATTCCGAAATTGTGTTGCATTCACAGAGTATGTGCAAATGATTCTAAGATTTCTGAGATGATATATATGTGTATATGTGTATGATGTTGATATGTTAATTTGATATTCTGAGACAACTATTTTGAGTTATTATATGTGGTGTGATTTTGTATCTTAATCTGTTGCACTGGTTATCTTGTGATGGAACTCACACTAAGTTTCATAGCTCACTGCCTTTTTATTTTTCATCTTTTCAGATGACCCTTCAGGTTAGGACACTGGCATGACATGTAACAGCCCGATTTTAGCTAAATCGGAACAGTGGTTTTGGAACCACAAATCCGATGTCAAAAAATTATTTTAAAATTATTTTATGTGTTTACAGCATGACAACATGTATGTGTGAAAATTTCGTGAGCTAATTTTATCGTTTAATTGCTCAATTCGATAAAAAGGACTTAATCATGTAAAATGAAAAAGTTGCATTCTACTTGGTAAAGGTGTTTAATTGCTATGGCTTATTAATGTTAAGGTGCTTATGTTGTAAATATACAATTAAAAGGGTGAGTGGACAAGGATAGCCATGCATAAATGATTTTTAATAGTTTATATTAAAGGATATTATGGTAAATTAGTTATTATGTTATAATAAATAAAACAAAGTTAAAATAAGCCTAAATATCATCATCCTTAACCGAAATTAGAAGAAGAATAAACCATGGGAGAAAATTTAGGGTTCGGCACACATTTAGCTTGATTAAGGTATGTTTTGAGCTCGGTGTTTGATGATTTCTATATTTTTGTAATCGTTGCTTCGTATTCTAGCTAACCCGTGCCTTAATTTTTGAATTTTTTCATGATTTATTGAAGTTCCATTGATGAATATTTGAGCTTTTGGATGTTTGATAATGGAAAATGACTATTTGTTGATAGATTTAAATGTTTTGTAAAGTGATTTTAGATAAAAATGCATTTTAGGGATTTAATTGTGAAAAGTGTAAATTGAGGGGTTGAAATGTGAAATAAATCAAAGTTTAGGGCTACTAAGGACCCTATAGAAATTTGACACTCATGAAATTAGAAAAAAAATTGTGTAAATTATGTTTTTATGTGAAATAGGGACTAAATTGAATAAATGTGAAAGTTTAGGGGCTAATGTGTAAAAATGCCCAAATATGTGTTATTGAATGAATGAATGGTTAAATGAGTTAATTTTGAATGCATATAGATAAAAAAAAGAGGAATTTAGATTTAGATCGGGGGAAAAGCAAGGTTGTCGAATAGTCGATCCGATCCGTCAAATCCGAATACGAGGTAAGTTCGTATGTGATAATTTCATTATAAATGAATGTTAAATGCCTTTATATTGCATAAACTATGATTATCAGATTACGGATAATGTTTGAATTGTGAATACGACTTATAGATGTGTTCGACGATGAAATCGACAAGTGAAATTTCCCTGTTGAACCTTAGGAATAGTTTAGGATGCTAGTGACATGTCATTAGGTTATTGTGTTGGCTACGAGCCATGATATCGGCACTTCGGGTGCGAGTGATACCTTGGTTTGGCTACGGGCCACGTTATAGGTATTTTGGAGAGGATTTACCTTGATTTGGCTACGGGCCATGGTATAGGTACTCCGGGATAAGTGACCTTGATTTGGCTATGGGCCATGGTTTATGAACTTATCGATTGAGATATTTGGCTATCCAACTTCTATTCCGAATGGTTCAACGGGTAAAAGAATGATGTGAATGAGAAAGAGGTTAGTACGAGACATTACAGGTATGTACGGAACCTATTTGAGTATGAAATAGAGAAAGTTCGTTGAGTTTATATTTGGTCATGTTTTGAGACATGAAAAAGGTTTGTAGTAATGTGTTTATGATTTTGTTATATGTAATTGGTAGAATTACATTTATGTGATGTATTGAGTTACTCACTTACGAGCTTACTACGCTATGAAGCTTACTTTGTGTTATTTTCCTATGTTTTATAGAGAATCAAGGCTAGCTCGAATTCGGGAGTCGTCGGGAACATCATCGCACTATTGGACATCTAAGTTGGTACTTTTGAATTGTACATATGGTATATGGCATGTATAGGCTATATGTGGTACTTTGGTTGTGAATATAGCCATAGGATTTGGCTTGTAAATGCATATGTTTTGTTTTGTATATATAGTCATGAGTAATGGCTCATTTTGTTATGTTTGGCAAGAATGTGGTTATGGTTATATTTTGAATTTGGAAATTGATCTATAAGGTGTGATTTAAGTTGTTAGTTTGAGTAGTTATGTGCTTATGAGTTATTGCTTGATGATATAAGTGTTGAATGTGTAATTGACATTATTTTGGATATTGAATTTGATTGAAATGGATATGGTATGATTAGTGCACTTGGTTGATGATTTTGGGATGCCTATTGTATGATGAAATGGTACCATTTTGGTTGTTTAGGTGAGCATGAGAAAGGGTGGCAAATTGGCCTTGCAAATGGCCTATTTTTTCCACACGGGCAGAGAAATAGGCGTGTGTGTCAGCCGTGTGCGACACACGGTCATGCTACACGGCCGTGTGTCCCTTGGTGTTGAAATTGAATTGAAGTCGGTATGCTCCACACAGCCTCAAACACGGGCGTGTGGCTGGCCGTGTGGCACAAGTCAGTATACCCCCCTAAATGGCACACGGCCTAGAACACGGGCGTGTGATTTGGCCGTGTTGCATAAGTTAGTATACCCTACAGGATTGGCACGGCCTAACACACGGCCTGGCACACGGGCGTGTGTGGCCATTTCGAAGGGCACACGGGCTAGACACACAGGCGTGTGGTCAGCCGTGTGATCCAAGTCAGTATGTATGCTCTGTTTTCACACGGCCTGGGACACGGGCGTGTCTGGAGTCGTGTGAGGCACATGGCCTGTTCACCTGAGCGTGTGACCCTTGTATGTTTCAAAAATTTCTAAGTTTTTAGAAATTTCGATTGTTACCGGTTTAGTCCCGAACCACTTCTATAGCATGTTTAAGGCATCGTAGGCCCTTATAAGGGACAATGTGATTATGATTGAATGGTGTTTGAGAATGGTTGTATAAATGTATGAGTTATGTATACTAAATGATATGTATTGATCGGTAATACCTCGTAACCCTATTTTGACCGTGAATACGGGTGAAGGGTATTATATTTATTGGTATCAGAGCTACGATTTAGTCGATTCTAGGACTAACGTAGCGTGTATAAGAGTCTAGCTATACATGCCATATATACTCTGTGATAGTGTGATGATTCCTGACAGCTTAAATTGTGTTTTTGTATAGTAATGGATCCCGAAAGAGTTGTAGCCGATGATGTGGAGAGTAATGCGCCTGCTCCCGCTCAAGGGGCAGTGCCATCCGATTCTAGGCCTATAATGAGTAGCCACAGGGGAGAGGCTAAACAAGCCTTTTTCCAAATGATGAACGAGTGGTTCACGGAGTTCGTTCGAATGAATCCGGCTGCTCAACAACCTCCACCCCCACCTGTTCCTCAACAAATCCCTATTATTCCTGAAGTTATAGATCCAATACGGATGAACAAGCCGCCAATAGATAATATTCGGAAACATGGGGCTGAAGAGTTCCGGACTACTGTTGATGATGATGCGGAGAGAGCTGAGTTTTGGCTTGAAAATACAATCCGAGTATTCGATGAATTATCTTGTACTCCTGATGAATGTATCAAATGTGTTGTATCTTTGCTGAGAGATAATGTGTACCATTGGTGGAAAACGTTGATATCTATGGTTCCTAAAGAGCGGGTTACTTGGGAGTTTTTCCAATCTGAATTTTGAAAGAAGTACGTCAGTCAAAGATATCTTGATTAGAAGCATAAAGAGTTTCTAGAGTTGAAACAAGGCCAGATGGCTGTCACTGAGTATGAAAGAGAATTCGTATGTTTAAGCAAGTATGCTCGAGAGTATGTGTCTACTGAGGAGATTATGTGTAAATGGTTCGTTGATGGGTTGAACGAGGATATAAAACTATTAGTCGTGATTCTTGAATTGAAAGAATTTGTCATTTTGGTTGAAAGGGCTTGTAAAGCTGAGGATCTTAGCAAAGAAAAGAGAAAAGCAGATTCAGAAGCTAGAGACTCGAGAAAAAGATCAATGAGTAAGCCATATCAACCTTCATCACAGAAATCCAGAGATTCATATGCTCGCCCAAATGTTTTAAATGAATAATCAAACAAAGATCGTAGAAAACAATACTCAGGTTCTAAAGCTCAAGCGACATCAGTAGCGAGTGTTGGCAGTGTGAGAGACAACAAACCCGAATGTCAGCAATGTGGAAGACGACATTTTGGAGAATGCTGGAACAAAAATAATAAAGCTTGTTATAAATGTGGTTCGTTAGATCACTTCATCTGGGATTGCCCTGAGTCAGAAGAGAAAGATAAAGTTCAGAATGTGAGACTGAGTAATACTGCTGCTAGAGGGAGACCACCCCAAAACACTGGAAATATGAGTGGTAACCGAGGTGTTACGAGAGATTCTGCTGTTAGATCTGAAGCACAAGCACCTGCCCTTACTTATGCTATCCGTGCACGGAGGAGGCATCATCGCCAGATGTTATCACTGGTACTTTCACTCTCTATGATACAAATGTGATTGCATTGATAGATCCAGGATCAAATCATTCTTACATATGCATGAATTTAGTATTTAGTAAGAATTTGCCTGTAGAGTCTACTAAATTTGTGATTAGAGTATCGAACCCCTTAGGCAAATGTGTTTTGGTTGACAAAGTCTGCAAGAATTATCCGTTAATGCATCGGGATTTTTGTTTTCCGGCTAATCTGATGTTGTTTCCATTTGACGAATTTGATGTGATTTTGGGTATGGATTGGGTAACGATGCATAATGCTATAGTGAATTGTAGACGTAAGACAATTGAACTGAAATGTCAGAATAATGAGATTATTAGAATTGAATCTGATGATCTGAACAGTTTGCCAGTTGTTATCTCGTCTATGTCAGCTCAGAGATTTGTGAGAAATGGGTGTAAAGCTTATCTAGCTTATATACTTGATACGAAAGAGACAAAAAGAAAAATTGAAATAGTACCAATTGTGTGCGAGTATCCAGATGTGTTTCCAGAAGAGTTACCTAGTTTACCACCTATCAGAGAAGTTGAGTTTGGTATTGAATTAGTACCGGGGACAACACCGATATCGATAGCTCCTACAGAATGACCCAACAGAGTTAAAAGAATTGAAAGCTCAGTTGCAAGAGTTGACAGATAAAGGTTTTGCTGGACCGAGTTTCTCTCCCTGGGGTGCACCGGTATTGTTTGTGAAAAACAAAGATGGCACGATGAGAATGTGTATTGATTATAGACAGCTGAGTAAAGTGACTATAAAGAATAAATACCCTCTATCATAGATTGATGATTTGTTTGATCAATTAAAAGGGGCAACAGTATTTTCAAAAATCGATTTGAGATCGGGTTATTACTAGTTGCGAGTTAAAGACTCAGATGTGCCAAAAACTGCATTTAAAACAAGGTAAGGACACTACGAACTTCTTGTTATGCCTTTCGGATTAACGAATGCACCTGCTATTTTTATGGACCTGATGAACCTGATTTTCAGGCCGTATTTAGATCGATTTGTAGTTGTGTTCATTGATGACATTTTGATTTACTCTCGTGATGAATCTGAGCATGCTAATCATTTGAGAATTGTGCTACAAACTTTAAGAGATAAACAGTTGTTTGCAAAGTTTAGCAAATGTGAGTTTTGGCTACGAGAGGTTGGTTTTCTGGGACATATAGTTTCAGCCGCGGGTATTCGAGTAGACCCGAGAAAAATTTTGCAATTATAGATTAGAAGCCTCCGAGAAATGTAACCGAAGTCCGTAGTTTTTTGGGACTAGCCGACTATTATAGACGATTTGTGAAATGCTTTTCGATGATTGCGACTCCGATGACGTGATTGCTTCAAAAAGATGTTAGATTTGAGTGGTCAGAAAAGTGTCAGCAGAGCTTCGAACATTGAAAGCATTGTTGACAGAGGCTCCAGTGTTAGTTCAGCCTGAGTCGGGTAAAGAATTTGTAGTTTACAGTGACGCATTGTTAAATGGCTTGGGTTGTGTTTTGATGCAGGAAGGCAAAGTTATAGCTTACGCCTCGAGACAGTTGAAGCCACACAAAAAGAATTATCTGACGCACGATCTCGAGTTAGCCGCGATAGTGTTCGCATTGAAAATTTGGCGTCATTACTTGTTTGGTGAGAAATGTCATATTTACACCGACCACAAAAGTTTGAAATATCTGATGACTCAGAAAGAATTGAATTTGCGACAGCGGAGATGGCTAGAATTGCTAAAAGACTATGAATTGGTAATTGACTATCATTTGGGGAAAGCAAATGTAGTTGCTAATGCTTTGAGTCGAAAGTCTTTATTCACTTTACGTGCTTTGAACACACAGTTAGCTATGTCTGATGATGATTCGATAGTAGCCGAGTTGAAAGTGAGACCGTTATTTCTACAGCAGATTTGTGAAGCTCAAAAATTTGATAATGAATTGCAAGCAAAACGAGCTCAGTGTGATTCGACTTCTGATTCGAGTTTCGAATAAGGTTTGATGACTCTTTGATGTTTCGTGATAGAAAATGTGTACCAAATAATTCTGAGCTCATTCGGAAGATTCTAAACAAAGCACACAGTAGTCGATTATCAGTACATCCGGGAAGAACAATAATGTATAATGATTTGAAACAGTTTTATTGGTGGCATGGCATGAAAAGAGATATCTCAGAATTTGTTTCGAAATGTTTGGTTTGTCAGCAAGTCAAAGCTGAGCATCAAGTGTCGTCACGTTTATTACAGCCTGTTATGATTCCTGAGTGGAAGTGGGATAGAGTAACAATGGATTTTGTATCGGGATTATCTTTATCTCCGAGAAAGAAAGATGCGATCTGGGTTGTTGTTGATAGATTGTGAAATCAACTCATTTCATTCTTATGCGTATGGATTATTCACTTGATAAGTTGGCTGAGTTGTATATTTCAGAGATTGTTAGATTGCACGGAGTGCCATTATCTATTGTTTCGGATAGAGATCCGAGGTTCATATCACGATTTTGGAAGAAATTGCAAGAAGCTTTAGGTACAAAGCTACATTTTAGCACTGCATTTCACCTACAAATGGATGGTCAATCCGAGCATGTTATTCAAATACTTGAAGATATGTTACGTTTTTGCATTCTTGAGTTTGAAGGTAGCTGGGAGAAATATCCACCGTTGATTGAATTCGCTTACAATAATAGCTTTCAATCGAGTATAAAGATGGCACCATATGAAGCTCTAGACGGTCGTAAATGTCGAACACCGTTGTATTAAAGTGAGCTAAGCGAAAATAAGATTCACGGGGTTGATTTGATCAGAGAGACTGAAGAAAAAGTGAAAGTAATTCGTGATAGTCTGAAAGCAGCGTCAGATCGACAAAAATCATATGCAGATCTGAAAAGCAAAGATATTGAGTTCCAGATCGGGGATAAAGTGTTTTTGAAAGTATCGCCATGGAAAAAGATATTACGGTTTGGCCGGAAAGGGAAATTGAGTCCGCGATTCATCAGACCGTAAGAGATTATCGAGCGAGTTGGACCAGTGGCATATCGACTATCTTTATCGTCTGAGTTAGAGGAAATATATAATGTGTTTCATGTGTCGATAGCTGATCAGTAACACTCCCAAACCCGGCCTAGAAGTTAGGCCCGAATCTGGTGTGTCACATGGAAGTAAAAAAAATACCATCTTTGCGATTATTAAAAACTTGCTTGAGAAATACAGCCTCTTTGTTAAAACCAAAAATACTTAAGCAATTCATGTCTAATTGAAAACGAAATTATCTTTAAAAACCTTTTCGTTTGCGGAAGCATATTTGAAATAAACAATTTACGAAAATGTGACGTTTAGAAATAGAGTTGCAGAAGCATTTTGAAAATGTTGCGAAAACGTAGATAAAATGCAAGTATTTTTGAGAGGTTGTTTGATAAATCGATAATCGAACTAGTAATCTTTTAAAACCGTGACTTTTGAAAATATCGTTGATAATTTGAGAGAAAATTTCCAATGTTAAAAATATTTGTAAAAGTTTATTATGAAATCCGTATGTTAATCAATTTTGGAAAACCTTTATTTAAGTTTTAGAAAATTCTCGTTTTAAACAATTTATGCAAAATAATAAGTATATCAACCATAAAGCAAATAATAAAACACTCCAGAGGCCTTATTACAACATAAAAACCCAAAATAGTAAAGTGAACGGAATTAAAAATCTAAAGTTCAAAATAAAACACCGTTTCTGAAGTATGGCCTCCACCGAGTCATCCATGGGCCCAAGTCCTCGCAAATCATCTTTGAGCATTACCTGCAAGGGTTAAGAAAAAGGGGGGTGAGTTACAAGAACTCAGTGTGAAATCCCCTTACCGTCATCCACTGGGCCTGAACCAGCTTAGAAATATCTTGGGCCTAAGCCCATTTAAGATAATCTTGGGCCGAAGCCTAATTAAAAAACAGTATATATATATATGAATGCAAAGTATGCAACCCAACCCATCCTCCAATCTCTCCCGCATCACCCGCCTCTCTCTGTGGGGATCAAGTCAACCCACCCCGCCAGTCTCTCGAATCGCAGGCAAGTCGCCATTTAATTCGCAGGCAAGATGCCATTTAATTCGCAGGCAAGATGCCATTTAATAACAGATTCATATACGGTAAAATGATCGACACAGAGTCGTTAATTCATATGTTAGGCACATAGCCATTATCAGAATTTGTGGCAATGCCACCGGTCTATACTTCTCTTCATTCAAATTTTCCCATCCCATGCAATATGTAAAGATGCATCATACATAATTGTAAAACATCCATATAAAAATAACATCCATTAACCTATTGAATACTTTTTATGAATCAGCCCATTAAAGCAATACGATCATTCAGCCCATAGGGGCATTTGATAATTCGGTCCATAAGGACATTTGATAAATCGGCCCATTATAACAATCTATCAAATCGGCCCATAGGGGCATTTCAGTAAATTGGTAATTTTACCCACTAAGGGTAATTCGGTAATCTCGCAAGCCAGGGGTATTTCGGTAATTTACACTCCAAGGGTATTTTGGTAATTTCGCAACCCCGGACTTAACTACTAATTTGGGCATAAAAAATTTGAAACTGTCCATCTGCGTCATACTGACTAAATTGACTATAACTCGAGTTAGAAAACTTGAAATTTAAATCCGTAAATTTTCCTTGAAACTAGTCTCATATATATTCTTACTACAATTTTTTCAAGAATTTTTGGCTTAGCCGTTTAGTACAGTTTATTTCTTAAATTTTCCCTTGTTTCACTGTCCAATGATTCTGACCTCTCTTACCTTAATTTCAAATATCTCACTGTACGGTTTTCATATACTGCTCCCACTTATTTCTATTGAAAATAGGCTCACTAAGGAATCCATACATATAACTTACAACTCATAATTCACTTTGTAAAATTTTATCCAATTTTTCCAAGACAGAACAGATTACCACGAAGTCCATCAGAACCAGTCTCACTAAAATTAAGATATCACAGAATATAAAATTTGTCTTCCTCCTCTGTTTCTTTCATATAAAAACAGACACAGTAAGCTTTATTTTGATATCTTTTTTGCTTTCTAATTCCCTTTATCCTATTTTTCGTGATTTTTCCAAAATCATGTCACTGCTGCTGACCAAACTGTTTCATTGCAAAAATATGGTTACCACTACGAATATACGCACGCCCGAGTGGTCACGGATGCCGGTTTTCGGTTTTCTTTGGTATTTCGACCAAATCATAGAACATATCATACAAAAGAGATTACACACCATTTCAAACATGTATTCGGAAGGGTACGGGATTACACACCTTGATTACAAGTTGTGCTTTCTACCGTTTCAACACCACGAATGTGATCTCCCTCAGTGCACCAAAAATCAATCCTACCCTTTGGCTACTGAAATCCCGTCCTAACAATATTTGGTGAGCGAAAGAGTCGTTAGTAATTATCCTACCTTTGATCAAAACAAATCTTATAACAACGTTCTTATCCCACTTGCTTGACAAGTCGACGATAACGATTTGGTTAATACAAATCACCTGTGCTCCTTTACCTTATTGAAAGCCCTAAATCCAACGATGGCCATATCACAGAAAAGAATGTAACTCAGATCCAACGAGAGAGAAAGAAGAACACTCGATTATTAAGGAAAAACTCGGATGAAACAAAGTTATCGACAAAGAGAGAACTACTACTTACCGATTGTTAATTTCCTTGTAGCGCCACTCACTTAAATCACTACGAAAAGAGGATGATTTGATCACAAGGTAATGTCAAATTAAGAATAGAGAAAATATTGATGAAAAGGTCAAAAGAAAAGAATGGATGGAGAGAAGAGTGCTAGATTTTGTTTCAGCTATCTAAGGGGAGATGAACAAAAAGGTGAGTTATTCGGCCAAACAAAGGAGAAAGATATACACTCAAAGCTTGAAGATTTGGCAAGAAGGAGAAGGAAATTTGGAGAGAAAAGAAAAATGACACAAAAGTTGAAAATAGGAGTTTTTGGCCAAAACAACACCAAAACTTTTACCAATTGCCAAAGAAAATTCGGCCACCTCCCTCTACACCCAAAACCGTCCACATTCATGACCATAATGGTCAAAAATTGGCCAACCACACTTTCCATAACACTTCCCTTGAAAAAGGCCACATGTTCCCCTTACTTTCCCCTTTCTCTTAATTTCTTTCCTCTCCTTCATCCTTTCCTATTTTCCTTAGCCATCTTGCCAAAAAAATAAAAAGTCCACCTTGCCTTATTTACATGCTTGGCCGACACTTAGGGAAAGAATGCAAAAATAATAGTAAAAAATTGCACACAATGGGATTTGAACCTCTTCCCTCAAGGTACTTCATGTGGCGCCATAACCTTCTTACCAATTGTTCAATTATGCTAGCAATTTACTCATTTATTTCCATAAACATTGAGGTCACTTACTATCTCTCCTTAAAGTGCTTAAACACAAAATTCTTCCTATAACTTAACTTGAACCCGGAACTTCCTAGAAACCTCGTAACTCTCCAAAATCACCTTCCTAATAAGTCTAGCTTGAAATAATGTCGTTCTCAAATTCCCATGAATTTTAAAACGCTTCTACGCTCAAGGTCAATGGGCCCAATAGGTCCAATTCTACTAGGCCCAATTTTGGGATGTTACATCGATGATACCGATCTGACACTTCACATGTTATTTCCCCGATCGAGGTTGAAATTCAGTCAGATATGTCATATGCTGAAGAACCGATTCGAATTTTAACTCGTGAGATCAAAGAGCTGAGAAATAAGAAAATTGCATTAGTGAAAGTATTATGGCACCGAAACGGGGTTGAAGAAGCTACGTGGGAACCCAAGGATGCTATGAGAAAACAATACCCGAACCTATTCACTGGTAAGATTTTCAGGGACGAGAATCCTTATGGGGGGAGAGTTGTAACAGCCTGGTTTTAGCTAAATTAAAATAGTGGTTTTGGAACCACAAATCTGATGTTGGAAAATTATTTTAATATTATTTTATGTGTTTACAGCATGACAGCATGTATGTGTGAAAATTTCGTGAGCAAATTTTATCGTTTAATTGCTCAATTTGAGAAAAAGGACTTAATCGCGTAAAATGCAAAAGTTGCATTCTACTTGCTAAAGGTGTTTAATTGCTATGGCTTATTAATTTTATGGTCCTTATGTTGTAAATAGACCGTTAAAAGGATGAGTGGACAAAGATAGCCATGCAAAAATGATTTTTAATAGTTTATATTAAAGGATATTATGGTAAATTAGTTATTATGTTATAATAAATAAATAAAAGTTAAAATAAGCCTAAATATCATCATCCTTAACCGAAATTAGAAGAATAATAAGCCATGGGAGAACATTTAGGGTTCGGCACACATTTAGCTTGATTAAGGTATGTTTTGAGCTCAATTTTTGATGATTTCTATGTTTTTGTAATCGTTGCTTCATATTCTAGCTAACCCGTGCCTTAATTTTTGAATTTATTCATGATTTCATGAAGTGCCATTGATGAATATTTGAGCTTTTGAATGTTTGATAATGGAAAATGACTATTTGTTGATAGATTTATATGTTTTGTAAAGTGATTTCAGGTAAAAATGCATTTTAGGGATTTAATTGTGAAAAGTGTAAATTGAGGGGTTGAAATATGAAATAAATGAAAGTTTAGGGCTGCTAAGGACCCTATAGAAATTCGGCACTCATGAAATTAGAAAGAAATTGTGTAAATTATGTTTTTATGTGAAATAGGGACTAAATTGAATAAATGTGAAAGTTTAGGGGCTAATGTGTAAAAATGCCAAAATATGTGTTATTGAATGAATGAATGGTTACATGAGTTAATTTTGAATGTATATAGATCAAAAAAAGAGGAATTTGGATTTAGATCAGGGGAAAAGCAAGGTTGTCGAATAGTCGATCTGATTCGTCAAATCTGAATACGAGGTAAGTTCGTATGTGATAATTTCATTATAAATGAATGGTAAATGCTTTGATATTGCATAAGCTAGGATTATGAGATTACAGATAATGTTTGAATTGTGAATACGACGTTACGGATGTGTTCGACGATGAAATCGACAAGTGAAATTTCCCTGTTGAACCTTAGGAATAGTTTAGGATGCTAGTGACATGTCATTAGGTTATTTTGTTGGCTACGGGCCATGATATCGGCACTTCGGGTGCGAGTGATACCTTGATTTTGCTACGGGCCATGGTATAGGTATTTTTGAGAGGAGTTACCTTGATTTGGCTGTGGGGCATGGTATAGGTACTCCGGGATAAGTTACCTTGATTTGGCTACGGGCCACGGTATAGGTACTTATTGATTGAGATATTTGACTATCCGACTTCTATTTCGAATGGTTCAACAGGTAAAAGAATGATGTGAATGAGAAAGAGGTTAGTACGAGACATTACAGGTATGTACGGAACCTATTTGAGTATGAAATAGAGAAAGTTCGTTGAGTTTATATTTGGTCATGTTTTGAGACATGAAAAAGGTTTGTAGTAATGTGTTTATGATTTTGTTATATGTAATTGGTAGAATTACATTTATGTGATGTATTGAATTACTCACTTACGAGCTTACTAAGCTATGAAGCTTACTTTGTGTTATTTTCCTATATTTTATAGAGAATCAAGGCTAGCTCGGATTCGGGAGTCATCGGGTCATCGCACTATCGGACATCTAAGTTGGTACTTTTGAATTGTACATATGGTATATAGCATGTATATGCTAGATGTGGTACTTTGGTTGTGAATATAGCCATAGGATTTGGCTTGTAAATGCATATGTTTTGTTTTGTATATATAGTCATGAGTAATGGCTCATTTTGTTATGTTTGGCAAGAATGTGGTTATGGTTATATTTTGAATTTGAAAATTGATTTATAAGGTGTGATTTAAGTTGTTAGTTTGAGTAGTTATGTGCTTATGGGCTATTGCTTGATGATATAAGTGTTGAATGTGTAATTGACATTGTTTTGGATATTGAATTTGATTGAAATGGATATGGTATGATTAGTGCACTTGGTTGATGATTTTGGGATGCCTATTGTATGATGAAATGGTACCATTTTGGTTGTTTAGGTGAGCATGAGAAAGGGTGGCAAATTAGCCTTGCAAATGGCCTATTTTTGTCCACATGGACAGAGACACACGCAGCGTGTGTCTCGGCCGCAGCGACACACACGATCATGCTACACGGCCTTGTGTCCCCTGGTGTTGAAATTAAATTGAAGTCAGTATGCTCCACACGGCCTCACACACGGGCGTGTGGCTGGCCGTGTGGCACAAGTCAGTATACCTCCCTAAATGGCACACGGCCTAGCACACAGGCGTGTGATTTGGCCGTGTTGCATAAGTCAGTATACCCTACAGGATTGGCACGGCCTAGCACACGACCTGGCACACGGGCGTGTGTGGCCATTTCGAAGGACACACGGGCTAGACACACGGGCGTGTGGTCAGCCGTGTGACCCAAGTTAGTATGTATGCCCTGTTTTGACACGGCCTGGGACACGAGCGTGTCTGGAGTCGTGTGAGGCACACGACCTATTCACACGAGCGTGTGACCCTTGTATGTTTGAAAAATTTCCAAGTTTTCAAAAATTTCGTATGTTATCGGTTTAGTCCCAAACCACTTCTATAGCATGTTTAAGGCCTCGTAGGCCCTTATAAGGGACAATGTGATTATGATTGAATGGTGTTTGAGATTGGATGTATAAATGTATGAATTATGTGTACTAAATGATATGTATTGATCGGTAATACCTCGTAACCTTATTCTGACCGTGAATACGGGTGAAGGGTGTTACATGACATCCGACGGGTTTCGACTAGGTTTTTATTTTATAAAATTCTTTTAGGCTCATTAATTGATTTATTTTAATTATTATTATTAAAATACTATATTATTTTACTACGAATTGTGGCATAGGATTTTGGATTTGAATTTATTTTTATTTTGCGTAATATTTAATCTAACTTGTAGGACATGGAGTTATGATTAAGAATTAGCTATGTATAAACCCCATTTTTTATTAAAAGCATAAGTAACTATCATTCTTTTTCGCTGCTAAATTGTATTTTAGTGAATAATAAATCGATATTTAGACAAGTTTCTACTAAACTAAAACAAATGTTTTAAAATTATTGTTTTTAAAACTCTGATAAGCTTTCTAGGTTAGTTCGGTGGCTAATGTAATCTTTTGAATTCAAATCTAATGTCTAGGCCGGTTTGAGGAGGTTACATTTAGTGGTATCAGAGTCTTGGTTTTCTAAACTATGATCGTGAAAATTTAAAATACGTTCGCATGTATACATTAAAGGGGTATTTTGAGAAAAATCATGCCACAAGATTTTTGAAAATTGATTTTCTACAGGAAATTGAGTTTGATACTCCGATGTCGACCTACTTTAGTTATTGTTATTTTTGAAACTTTAGATAGACTGTAAACTCTAGATTGTGAACATTGAGGATAATGACTAATGCTTGAACTTTTGAATGAAAATTATAGATATACTCTAAATTCTAAATTTTTGAAAGATTAGCTATGAACACTCAAGGTAGACGTGGTAGGGGTATGACACGTAGGGCTGCACTTGTAAATCCACCCAATGTTTAGAGAAATAATTTGATTTTTGAGGAGGAGAACATCAAGAATTCGACTACCAATAATGGTGGAGGTTATGAGAACGATGATGACGCGTCGTGATACAGTGCAATCTTTGAGGCGTTGCAAAGGATTGGTTGGAGCCCAAATTGGATCGAGAAGCGCATATCACATTGCGAGAGAATCCAATCGAATGGGCGGAAACATTCAAAGGCGTTCTTTGGTATAACTTCCACTTTGGCTGAATATTGGATGGAGTTGACAGAAAGGATTTTGGAGGATTTGTGTAACACCCTTAACCCATCTCTATCGTCATATTAGGGTTACAGAGTATTGCAAAAGTTAACAAATGTAATAATAATATAAAACAATTCGAAAATAAATTTATGTAACACCCTGAATTTGGGCCTAGTAGAATTGGGCCTATTGAGCCTTGGGCATGGGAGCATTTGAAACTTTTGAGAATAAGAGAACGGCATAAATGTATGTTGGATCTATTAGGTGAGTGATTTTGGAAGGTTAGGGGGCTTCTATGAAGTCTTGGGTTCAAGCCATGTCATTTGAAAAATTTTTATTTTTAGCATTAGGGGAGTCCTGACTTCAGGTTGTAAGCCTTTTAAGTATTTGTGATTAAAAAGAGGCACAAGAGAGCCTGTGGTGGAGTGTTTGTGGCGTCACAGGTGTGGCAAGGAGGACAAAGGTTCAAGTCTCACTGCATGCAAAAAGGGATTATTTATTTTGCTCATGAGTGGGCAAGAGTTTGTGTTGGATTTGAACTCTGTGTTGGGAAGTTTGAAATGGTCTTAAGTTGTTGGGAGAAGATTATGCAGCAAATAAAGGAGGGATTTATGGAGATGTTTAAGGAATTTGAAAAGGGGGAGGATTTGTGTCCGAATGGGGATGTTGGGGGGATGCAAATTCGGCTAAGGGGTCCTTAGGAATGGGCATTTGGCATTTTGGGAGCATTTTTTTATATCTCTTTGGGTTGTGCCGAATTCTTGGGTGATCATTCTTGGGTTTTCCTTTGCTTTTGTTTCCTTTCTCTCCTCTTTTCCAATGTTGCCGAACCTGTTTGGGGAACTGACCTTTCGTGCATTTTCTTTTCTGTCTCTTCTGGTAACGTTGAGTGCTTATTCTTTGCCCATCTCTTTTTCTTCTTTGCTGATTCTCACCTCCTCTTTCTACTCTTATCTTATTCTTTCAACCTTCTTCAAGTGCCTTTTCTCATATTGCTCAAACCGAATCTTCTCCTTCTCTCCCTCAATCTAGTTTTACGGGGCTAGCCGATTACTCTCCTTTGTGTTCTTCAAAAGTTCCTAACAAGTCGTCGACTCTTCGTGTAACACCCCAAACCCGGCCTATGCGGTATGACCGAATCTGACATGTCACATGAAGAAAACGATTAAAGAACTTGTGCTTCTTACTAAAGATTAGAATTTAGTTTAAGAAAATAAATTTTGATCGGAAATATTTGATAGAAATACTACAATTCTTGAAAGGTTAATTGAAGAATCGATAATTGAATTAGTGATCTTTTAAATCCGTAATTTTTGAAAATAATAGTGATATTTCGAAGAAAAGTCCAAGTTAAATTATTCGAACATATTTGTTATGAAATCCATTTGTTGATAAATTTTATGAAAAATCGTTGTTTATGATTTTCAGAAAAATCCCTGTTTAAATCAAACCATGATAGAAAGTAAATAGTCAAACATAAAATCCAAATTTAAAATCCCAGGGGCCTTATTACAACTTTAACCCAATATAGTAAAAGTAACGAAAATAAACGAAAAAGGAATTTACTAAGTTCGAAAACACCATTTCTAAAGTATGGCCTCCACCGAGTCATCCATGGCCCAAGTCCACATCACTGAGCATTACCTGCAAGGGTTAAGGAAAAAAAAAGGGTGAGTTACTAGAACTCAGTGCATAATCCCTTTACCGTCATCCACTGGGCCTGAATCCATATAGCTATAACTTGGGCCTAATCCCATTTACATAGTAATATTTAAAATGACATGTATGTAGCCCAACCCATCCATCGATAACACCCCCGACCAGCCAATCACACCTGTGGGGATCAAGTCAACCCACCCCGCCGCTCACACCAAAATTTGCAGTCAAGCTGCTATCATATATTTTTATTGTGGCCATGCCACCGAAATCATATGTAAGCATAATAATGGACATTTTGTAGCAATGCCACCAGGCTACACTGCTCTCCATACATTTTTTTCCCATCCCATGCAAGATATGGAAATGCAACATACATAATAAAGTGTTCACATATAAATAACAACCATTAATCTAGTAATTTATTACAGAGAATCGGCCCATTAAAGCAATAATAATTCGGTCCACTAAGGCATTCTAGCAATTCGGCCCATAGGGGCATTTTAGTAAATCGGCCCATAGGGGCATTTTAGTAAATCGACCCATAGGGGAATTTTGGTAAATCGGCCTATAGGGGCATTTTGGTAATTTTACAAATTTTATACCGATTTTAACAGATTTTAGAAATAATGTAATTTAAGCAAGTTACTCGATCTATGCCATACAATTTCTAGCCTTGTAAATAATAACGATCTATTTTCCAACATGACATCGAATCACAAATCTACGGGATTTCGGTGTGAGATTACACACCTGATTACGGTAAGGATTAAACCTTCTTGATCGTCGGCACCTAAATCACCATTACACTCGATTAACCAATAAACGAGATTTTATTAATCTAATATCTAAATCAGACGATCTAATGAAACGCATACCCTTAATATCGTGAACGACCACGGTTTGTCTATTTTCACTGGATGATGGTCCACAACCCGGTGGAAAATCCCGAATCGCTTGCATCGCTCTTCGTTTGAACATAGGAGTAGGAATTGCAAATCCACTCCTTTTGTGTTCTCCTAACGCTTTTCCTTTCAAATCGCTACCACTTGCCTCCATTGAAAAAGTCTCGGTTAGAAAGATACTATGATGAGTGCAAGTAGTTGTTTAGGGATAGGATTCGTCTTACCACTATTTCCGAAGGATTAACAAGTAGAGAATATCGAGTGATTTCGTCCCAAAAAAATAATAATCGATAAGTCGAAACTTCGATCCGATAGCAACATAATCGAATAGAGATATAAAGAAAAAAATCCAAGAAGAAACCCCCTTACCTTAACGATGATGAATCCGATTTCCACCGATTGACTTATGGCTACGGATGAGACAAGGGTATGAGATTCGGCTCTCCACTATAACACTACATTAGAAGATGATCACGATATGAAGGATTATGAGAGAATGATATTTTTTTTTTGAACAAAAGTGAAACATCTGAATGTTAATAGACACACATTCGGCTAGGGAGAAAAGAAAATGAAAGAAAAAAAAAAAGAAGAATAAGACCACTTACCTATTCGATCAAAGAATTGAGTGCCAACACGAACGAAAAAGAAATAATGAAGAAGAAATGAAAGGTTAAGAAGTTCGGCTAAGGAGAGAAATGAGCAAGAAGATTCGGCCACAAGGTAATGTTGTTTTGAGAGAAAGAGAGAAAGTTGAAGAAATGGCAAAAAGAAAAGAAGAGATGGAGGAGAGTACTAGATGGTTTCGGCTATCCAAGGAAAAAAAATGAGCAAAGTGAATTGGACACAAAGAGTTGGGTGTTTCGGCAACAAAGGAGGAAGGTTGGAAAAGAGTACCAAAAAATGCTAAGAGAAAACAAGCCTTACAAGTACCAAAATTTGCCAAATGACTAATGCAAAATTCGGCTACCAAAACCCCCTCCCAAAACCGTGTATCACATTAGCCAAAAGGATGAATGTTGACCAAAATTCTATCCCAAGCACCTTCCAAACATTCGGCCAACATATCCCCATTCTTGCTCCTTTCCTTTAATTCTTTCCTTCCTTTTCCCTTGTTTTCCTCCTTCCCTTATTTCTTAGCCATCTTTCCAAAAATAAAAAGTCTCCCATACCATAATTAGAACCATGGCCGACACTTGGAATAGGAACACAAAAATAAATCCAAAATTTTGCAATAGATGGGATTCGAACCTCAGACCATTAGTACACTCCACACGCCACTTTCCACTTTTACCAATAGACTCCTTGTGATAGCAAAATGCACACTTATTTCCATAAGTCTTGATGCCACTTACCTTCTCTCCTTAAAGTGCTTAAACACAAAAAATTTGCTAAGGCCCAACTCAACCCCGAGCCTTCTTAGAACCCCTAAACATACACAATTAACATTCTTAACTAGTCTAACGCATGATGTGAAGTAAATTATAAAATCCCGAATTTCAGGATGTTACACTTCGATCAACCAATGGTGTGTCTAGGTTTGGCCGATTGCCTCCTCTCCACATCTGGACTACACGTTTGGGTAAGCATTTCTATTCGGGATTTAACTGTTCAAATGGTGTTGGTGATTATAAGATTATGTTTGTATTGCAGCTAATCGATAAGGATCGTGTAGTTGATTCTAGTTAGGAATCAAGGGCAACAAACCGATTAGTGTTCAGTCAGGGACTCGGAGAAGGCCACACACTGCTTATGTTTTTCGTTTTCATTGCTTACATTCAAGTATTTTGATTTGGGTTGTAATAAGGCCTCTTTAAGTTTCTAGATTTTAGCTTTGGGTTTTTATTTATGTTTGAATTATATCCGTTAGAAGTAAATCATGGTTTTCCAAAATGCTAATAGTTTTTAAAACAACACTACGTTTTCGCTACATTTTCGAAATGGTTTCGCGACTTAATCTTTTTCGTAAATCGATTACTCTCAAAATTAGCTTCCGCAATTAAAAAGATATTTTAGGAATAAAATTAATAATTTTTCAATGTACCACGTTTTAAAAATAAACTAACGTAACTGGGATTTTACTTAAGCTTTTAAACAAGAAGAGTTTTCAATGAAAACTTGGTTTTCGAAAAACACTTCAATGTGACACGCCAGATTCGGGCCTAACTTCTAGGCCGGGTTTGGGGTGTTACAATTTAAATATCAAATATTCATAAATAATCATTATTCATAGAATATATATACGAACACAGACTTTAAATCGAGTTTACATAACCTTAAAATCAGTGTGAAAATAAGTAGGGACTAATTTGAAACAAAACAGAGAAATGTGAAAAAAAACTAAAAATAAGGGTCACACATCCGTGTGACAGAGCCCATACTGTGTGGCCAAAACGTGTAACAACCTGAGTCCATGTAACTTAGGGTCACACAATCCTGTCACTAGGCCATGTAACTTCCTGAGGTCGTGTGGGCAATCCTGCACCAAAAATCAAATAGGCCACATAATTATGTGAAGTGACTGTGTCTGGCACACGGCCGTGTGCACCTAAAATAACTTCAAAAACAAGTCATTTTCTGAACCATTCCTTAAGACCCAAGCCAAACCATTTCCAACCATTGTTACCTATTCAAAACACATTTAAACATGCCAAAATATATCATTTCACATACAACCTATGTGCCTAACCAACATGCCACATTTGGCACCACAATTCAATGTGAAACATAAACCATTCATGTCATTCATTCAAACACCAACAATTACCATAACATATATTTACCTAAACACATAATAAGCGAACCAAAACTTGTCCAAATTCACCTCATTACCTTATATCAAATAGGTTTTAACATTAAATACATCTAAGTTTCGTACAATCTCATTCACAACCAAAATACCAAAACATGAATTTTAGCTTACACATAAACATTCTATATACATGCCACAAGTAACACAACAACAAAACTACAAAAATCTACCGAGTCAAGTGACAGTAGGTGTGAGCTTCTTGTTGATCCGATCGACATGTCCCAAATTTCCATGATTTACAGAAAAATAAGAATACAGATAAGTATATCAAATACTTAGTAAACTCATACAATTTAAACTTCACTTACCTCAAAGTCTTATCATATACAAAATTCAATTTGAGATACAATTAAACCTATAAAATCCAATCCACATCATTAATATAGACAACATGCTTGAGCTCAACCATATGAACATTCATAAGTATTTTCATTACCAAATAAACCAACTATAATCCCAAAACCAATTAACAAGATTTCTATAACCAACTTCACATATAAGTCTCCAAAACTTTAATAGCGGACCTTCCTACTGAAATTTCATAAAAATACCTCAGTATATAGATGGAAACAGCAGTACCTAGTTACCCAATAGGGGAAACCTCCACGAATAATTACCTAGCCAAGGCTTAAGATTCCGTATTCTCCAGTCCACAAGATATGCAAGAGCTGGGAACCTAAATTCGTATTCTCCAGTTTTCAACATATGGAGGAGCTAGGAACTTGGGCAAGAAAAAAAAACTGTAGTAAGTCCTTTAGGACAATCCGTTGTTGTAAACAAAATCTATATGAGATGTCTGTTGGAGGTTCAAGGGGAAGTGTTTTTCGCAGATCTTATGGAGTTGCTTTTAGGGAGTTTGACTTAATTCTGAGTATGGATTGGTTAATAGAACACCAAGTTAGCCTAGATTGTGCCTTTAAGAGGGTAACTTAGAAAACAACCAAAGGTGGAGAAATTTTTATGGTTGGGGAGCGACAAGATTATTTGTCAAATGTAATTTCTGCTATGGTCTTTCTACTATGGTCGTGGAGAAGTTAGTTCGTAAGGGGTGTAAAGTCAAGCTTATGTGATGGATGAGACTGTCAATAGTACCACTTTAGGTAGCATTTGAACCGTTAAAGAATTCTCAGATATGTTTCCCGAATAGTTACCAAGATTACCTCTAGATTGTATGGTAGAATTTAGGATTGAACTATTGCTAGGAACCGCCCCAGTATCCATTTCTCCCTACCACATGGTGCCCAAGGAGCTACAAGAATTGAAAATCCAACTATAGGAGCTTTTGGATAGTGGGTTTATTAGAACCAGTGTTTCTCCATAGGGAGCTTTGGCTCTATTCGTCAAAAAGAAAGATGGTTCCTTAGACCGTGTATTGATTATCGTCAGTTAAATAAGCTAACCATCAAGAATAAATATCCTCTGCCCAGAATTGATGACCTATGTGATCAATTTTGAGGTGCAATGATGTTTTCAAAGATAGATATAAGGTTGGGGTATAATCTGTAAGAGTATGCCCAAAGATCAAGCATGAGATGGTTGTAATAACATACTTGATTTACCATGTTTATTAATATAATGCGTTGTTATTATTCTTTCAGTTTTTTTTCTGTGTGTACAAATAAACTGTTTTATAATAATGTCCTGAGAATAATATGATTATTCTTAAAAGATCCTTAGTCAAGTATTATTGTTGACTAGGACAACAATAATGCACTAAGACTAACATGTAGTTGATTGATGATAAAGAGTTGTCATTGATATGGAGTGTCAAAATCAATGCATGAATATGTGTGCTAGAGAACAACATATTGGACTGACCCACTATGAGTATGTTTCTTGGATTATTATGTAATTGTCACAACATTACTCATAGTGATTAATATGTATATGATCCTCAGACTTGATATCATCATTATCCCAACATTGTGAGTTGTATATTTTAATACAGATCAAACGTATAATCGTGAATCGGTTGTTCTATAAAGGTCGATGTTGGATATACCACAATCTATGTAGAGGGATATGGTTGATCAATATAGGATAAGTCCCTCCTACATAATGGGAGTAATATCTTAGGCCACTTGATTGAGTGAGACTAGAAATGCATGGCCATGCTCAAAAAAGTTGATATGAGATGTCATACTTATTTGTATATCATAGTCTACTCAAGATATCAAGAAACATGGGATGGACTATGCAAGTGTGACTATTCCATGACTTATGTTCATTCCAGAGATGAAGGACTTAAGGATTAATGCATGAAAGGTTAATCACAAAAGGTTATGTCGAATCATGACTTCTTGTAATTTAGGTAGCAATGATGCATTGCTAGATGCCACTCATTGTTTGTAACATTAGAATCATTCTAGTATTACTGCTAACGTTACAAGAACCTACAGGGTCACACCCTATGGTTGAAATGAACGGAATAAAACATAGTTGGTATTGTGTTTGGTTGTCACATGAAGTAAATTAATTATAGAATTAATTTAATTGGGCAATCAAATATTGAACATATTATATGTACAAGGATGTTGTACACATAATGAGAACATAGTTCTATTAATATATGAATTTGGTTCGTATATAAATTTAAATAAATATAGTTTACCGAAATCCTTGTAATAATTAATGTAATTATAATTTTCGGTTAAAACATTATTATATTTATTTATTTATTTTAATTATGATTATGATTATTATGTTCAGATAAAAATTTTATGAATTATGATTCATTATATATATACCAATTATAAAAAGGTGAGAATAGATAGAGCTTTTAAAAAAAACCTAAAAAAATATAAAGAAAAAAAAACTTTGCTTGTGAGGTCTAGCAGTCGTCAAGCAAAGAAACCTCCAAAACAGTTTTGGAGATTTCTTCCGTTCATCGTCAAACTGGGTGGATTACGTAGAGGTCGAATTCATAAAAGGTTGCGGCTTGGTTCGATAGTAGATCAGAATTCTTGTTGCCAAGGCGTCGCTGTCTACTCAGATTGAAGTTTCGGTAATTTCGTAACCATTATTTCAACCTGATTCGTTCCTCGCACATGGATCCATGGTTTGGATCGTCAGATTTTTTTTTGCTACGCCATGGGGGTACCGGCAATCCAACATAATCAACTTAAGGTGAAGGAGGCGGATGTACCTAAAACCACATTTAGAACTCGATATGGCCACTATGAATTCATTGTAATGTCATTTGGTTTATCCAACTCTCTTGCCACTTTCATGAATCTGATGAATCGGGTGTTTCAACCCTTACTTGACCACTTCATTGTTGTGTTTATTGATGATATCTTAGTTAAGTCCAAAATCAAACTCGAACATGATGAGCACCTTAGGAAGGCTCTATAAATCCTCTAAGAGAAAAATTTATTCGCCAAATTAAGTAAATGTATATTCTGGCATTAGGAAGTTATGTTTTGGGTCATATGGTATCCGCAAAGGGTATTTGAGTAGATCCAAAGAGGATAGAAACAATCCTTGAATGGAAACAACCCAAAAATGTTTCCAAAATTTAAAGTTTCCTTGGTTTAGCTAGGTATTATCGTAGATTTGTCAAATGATTTTCTTTAATTGCCGCCCCCTAACTAAATTGTTGAGAAAGAAGGTTCCATTTAAGTGGATGGATGTGCAACAATCTAGCTTTTAAAAGCTTAAGGCGGTGTTAATGCAAGTTCCCGTATTGATTCAACCTTAATCGGGGAAAGAATATATGGTGTACAGTGATAAATCCTATATCGATCTTGGATGTGTACTGATGCAAGGCGGTAAGGCAGTGGCCTATGCATCAAGGCAATTGAAATAGCATGAGTGCAACTAGCCAAATCATGACCTAGCGCTGGCTGCAGTAGTTTTTGTATTGAAAATTTGGAGGCACTACTTATATAGGGAGAAGTGTTATATCTATACTGATTATATGAGTCAAAAATACCTTTTCACCCAAAAAGAATTGAATCTAAGGAAAATAAGGTGGTTAGAGATGTTAAAAGATTATGATTGTATAATTGAATACCACCCCAGAAAAGTCAATGTTGTCGTAGATGCTCTAAGTACAAAATAGGTGATCGATCTAAGAGAAATGTTTGCTAGGATAAGTGTAATGGACGGTGGAGGCTTGTTAGCTTAGCTACAGTGAAACCCACCCTAGTTGATGAGTTTAAAACTAAACAACCTTATACGTGTCATTGTTACCACAAATTAAGCAGATGGAAGAGGGAAAAACCAAATATTTTGGGTTTAATAGTGAAGGAATATTGTGCTTTTGAGGAATGTTGTCTATGTCGAATGATAATGAATTAAGACAAACCATACTTCGAGAAGCACATGTCAGTCCTTATACCATGCATCTCGGAGGGAACAAGGTTTATGGGGATGCAATGGAGTTGTACTGGTGGCCTAAAATAAAACGAGACGTAACAGAATTCGTGGCTAAATGCCTAACATGTGAGCAAGTGAAAGCTGAACACCAGTTCTCTTCCGGATTGCTACAACCCATTAGAGTACCCTTCTGAAAGTGGGAACAAATAACGACATGCTTTGATAGTGGGTTACCTTTATCACCTACTAAGAAATATTCAATTTGGGTGATAGTAGGCTAATTAACGAAGTCAACACATTTTTTACTCGTCTGAAAGGATTATTCATTGCAGAAGCTAGCTAATTTATTCATTTTGGAGGTTATAAGGTTGCATGGGTGCCTATATTGATTTTTTCGATTGAGATCCCCGTTTCACACATCAATTTTAGAAAAAGCTCCAAGAGTCATTAGAAACTCGTTTGGATTTTAGCACTGCCTTCCATCCATAATCTGGCAGGCAATTCGAACGAGTTATACAAATATTGGAAGATATGTCAAGAGGCTACATTATCGAATTCCAAGGCAGTTGGGAGGAACATTTGCCTCTATCCGAATTTTCATACAACAATAGCTTCCAATCGAGTATACAAATGGCTCATTATGAGGCCTTATATGGTCGTAAATGTCAAATTAGTGCAAGAATCTGAAGGGAAAATACGAATAATACAAGATAGACTGAAAGTGGTGACTGATAGATAAAACTCGTATGCAGATTTAAAAAAGGAAGGACATTGAATATAGTGCCTGCGATAAGGTATTACTGAAAGTGTCCCCATGGCGAAAGGTGTTAAGGTTTGGTCAAAAGGGTAAGTTAAGTTTGAGATTCATAGGACCCTACTGAATCCTTAAGAAAGTTGGTCTAGTTGTTTATCCATTAGAATTACCTCCTAAATTGGATCGAATTCATGACGTCTTTCATGTCTCCATGTTGAAACGATATCGATCCGACCCGTCCCACATTATTCCAATAAAAAAAGATTGAGGTGCGACCAGATTTCTCCTTTGAGGAGGAACTTGTGCAAAATTTGGATCGTGATGTATAGGTTCTGAGAAGGAAATGGGTCCCTCTTGTGAATGTACTGTGGCGTAACCATAACACGGAGGAGGCTATATGGGAACCGAAAGACAGGTTCTGTCAACAGTATTCTCATCTATTCGAACCAGGTAAATTTCGAGGACGAAATTTCTTTAAGGAGGGGAAAACTATAACACCCCAAAATATATAGGCTTGATGGTTAGGTACCACTCCCATATCCTAGAAGTCCTAGGTATTATCCATGCCTCTTCCATTTCTTTTCTCTTTTAATTTCAGCAAACCATGACAAAAATGATACCAAAATAAATAATATTAAGAGTGAAAATTTAACAAGTGCGGGCAGTAGACCAATGGTTAAGCATTTTCCTTACTTCCTTGAAATACCAAGTTCAAATCACGCCAACTCCCTTATTTCCTTTCTATTTTATGCAAAAAGGGGTAAATTGCTATCCAACCCCCTTAAATTTTGAAAACCCTAGGTAGTTAGCCTTTTCTTAATTATATTTGCATTCTTGTTTCTTTCCAAACCAAAATAGAATTATATTTTTTTCTTTATTTCTTCTTTCGTTTTTCTTTTCCATTCTCTTATTTGCAAATATTTTCTCTCCATTGCTGTGAAATATTATTTTTTTTCCAAAATTAAATCATCTCCTTTTCCATTGTATTATTATCGATTTAGCAAATCGTCATCAAATTCATCTTTAATTTTGCCAAGAATAGATTCCAATCCCAGTGTTTAAATATTAAATTCATGTAGAATTTCTATCCACATTAATTTTACGAACGATTAAACGATATTTTAATAATCTTGCAAAAAATCTCCCGAAATCTTGATTGTCTTGAGTTCCGTTACTAATTCTTGTGTAAATATCATTTGTAGGACCCAATTTAGTTACCCCAGATTAGATTTGAACGAGAAGGACTTCACTCAGTCTCCCAATAACAGGTGTGTGTTCTTTTACAAGCGAGTCATGACAAATCATGCCTTAGAATAGGGTCACATGGCTAGCCTCACGACCCCCTCACATGGCCATGTTCCCCCTGAAACCTTAGAAATTGAATTCTCATATGGCCTAAGACCCTCCACACGGCTTAGCCACACAACCGTGTAACCCCTCCACATAGTCCGAGGCTTTCAACACGGTTCGGTCACACAGCCGTGTGGCCCCTATTTTTCAAATTTTATAGTTTTGTCCATAATTTTATGTTTTATCCATATTAGTCCCTGAATGGATCTTGAATTGTTTTTAGTGTTTTATTTTATTCAATTGAGTCCCAACTAATATGAATAATGCTAAAATCCATGAACTAATATATTGAATTAATATTATATTTATATGATTGCATAAATTGTGGTTAGTATGCCTATTGTATATGTATTTGTGAATTGTTCGTACAATATGCCTTTTGATACCATCAAATTAAACCCTTGAAAAGCATATGTTTTGGTTGTTGTATCAATTAGTTGAGAATATATTTATTGCTGCTATTCTCGATTTGCTACAAGCATGTTATACGCTTCCATTTTGTTCTATTATAAGCATGTCATATTTTATTGCATGGGATGAGACATTTTGAAAGGAGGAAGTTTTGGCTAAATATTAATCTACAATTCTGGTGGTTCATCCACATATTATCTGGCAGCTTTTTTCTAAAATTAAGTTGTCTATTCACGACCATATAACAACGTATCAACCTGCAACACAGGTGGTTCGCCCACCCATTATCTAGCAACTCTAATCTGCACTTATGTTGTGTATTCACAACCATTTGGCAGCATATTAACCAGCAACTTTTGTGGTCTAACCACAACTCGGTGTGTAGGGATGGACGAGTTTTGTTAATTTTGAATCTGTATTGCATTCACAAAGTATGTGCAAACGATTTTGTAATACCCCAATATATAGGGGGTTAATTGTAAAGAATGACTAAGTAAAGAATTAGGCTTGATGGTTAAGTGTTTAGTGTACTACCTAGAGGTCCTAGGTTCAAGCCACATTTCTTCCAATTTTTTTCTTTATTTTTCAGATACCTATGCTCAAAACTATACTTGAATATATATTAAATGGAGTAGAAAATAACCAAGTGTGGGCAGCAACCCAATGGTTAAGCACCATTCCTTTCTCCCTTGAATCCGAAGTCCAAGTCACGCCACCCTTCCTCAATGTTCTTTTAATTTCGGTAGAAAAGGGGAAATTACTATCGAAACCATTTTTTATATTTAGAAAATGGGGATCGTCTTTTAAAAACGAAAATGGAGTCGCCACCAATCCTTTTTTACTTAGGTGTGATTGGATCACCTTGTAAAACGTTTTATTTTAAAACATTTGATTTTGGTCCACGAAAAACAAGTAAACGGGTTCGGGAGTCGGTTACATATGAGGAAGGCTTAGCACCCTCATAACGCCCAAAATTTGGTACCCAATCGATAAAATCATGTCCTCGTGTTGAAAATTTAATAAAATTTAAAATATGATTTTTTTTAAAAATCTGAATAATTTGAATTGAAATTTGAGATTTCTTTGTTCCGAAAGAATACAAATATCATATCCAGCACGTTAGGACATGATATTTTTAAACCTTCGTAACTAAAATCATCTCAATATTTACAAAATTTTATCAAAAGGATATTTAGTTATTTAGTCAAACGGAAAATTGAAACCCAGCACGTTAGGACACTATTTCCTGAATTTCTAAACACAAAACATTGCCTTATTTTAAAACCTTTAGATAAAATATAGTAATTTTGCAAAATGCATTTTATTTTAAAACGATGATCTATGAAAATATCATATTAATATATTATCAAACATCAAAAGCAAGCATAATATACTAGCATTTCATATTAATATAGGTAATAAAAGAAATAATAATATAAAATACGACTAATAATAATACCTACACTAAAGCAATTGTAAATACATGAAGAAGTATAAACAAATATAATAAACAATAAATAATAAAATAAAATAAAATAAATAAGAACACATTTCATGCAGGTTGAAAATTTTCATACAATGACGTATACCAAGTAATAAATAAATGCTAAAAAATAAAAAATATTTATATATATATATTGAGAAAATAAATAAAATACATTTTAAAATAAATAAATAATTTATAACTTTAAATAAAAACATATTTATAATAATCTAATACCTATAAAACAACATTTTTAAGAATAAATAATATATTATACAATATAAATAATTTTAGCTAAAATAAAATTTTTAAAAAATAATATAGGATATAATACTATATAATATACAAAATTTTAAAAATATATAATATAATATAATAACTAATATATAAGTTTAAAAATAATATGTAATAAAATAATTAAACCAAATAAAATAATAAATAATAATAGTTTAAAATATATAAGGATAATACAATATAAAAATATATATAAAAGTTTTATACTATTAATAAATTAATATTCAAATAATAAGAGTAATATAATATTTTAACATGGTAAAATAATTAAATATAGTATTAGAATAAAATAAAATAAAAATAAAAAAAATTAAATAAGGAAAGGAGGATTAAATAGCAAATAAAAATAAATATAAAAGGATTAAATTGAAAATGCGCGTCATGCTGTAGGGGCTAAAATGGCAATTATGCCAAATTTTAAAACGGCGACGTTCTGATTTAAGCCTTTTAAGTAGCCCGAGGACCCAATTGAAACAAAATATAAAGTTTAAGGCTAATTTAATAAAAAATAAAAATCCAAATTGGACTAAATTAAAAATATTAAAATAACGGAATGACCAAAGAGGCAATTAGCCCTTTTAACAAAAACACGCGGATCCTCCCTGGGTTTTCGGGTCAACGCGCGGATCCTAAAGCCCGAACGACGTTGTTTTGTGCTTATCAGCTTAAGCAAAAACGGCGTCATTTTTAAGCTCCTATATAAGTCAGTTTCAGACAAAAAAAAAAAACATTTGCGCCCTGTTTTAAAAAAAAAAATTGAAAACCCTCTCAATGCTCTCGTCTGGGCTCCATCGCCGGACATTCGAGCCACCGCCCCACGCGCCTCACGCGCCACCGTGGACGGTGGCCGGAGGCTAAAATTTTAGATTTTCAGCATCTTTGAAAGGTAAATACACCCTTTTTATTTTTTTTTAAAAACGTTTTTATATGCACGAATGTATAAAAAATATATGAAACAGAATGAAATATAAAAAAAAAATCACCTCTGTAAAAAAAAAAATCTGTATTTTATTTCTGGATTTTGTGAATATTTTTGGTATTCTCTGTCTCCGTCTTTTTTTACAGATCTTTGTAAGGCTTTTATAGCCTTCGAAGTAAACAAAACAAAAAGGAAATAAAAAATTTTGCCCCTGTTTTGCCCTATTTTGCTGTTGTTCCTTCCTTTTCTGTGCAGGTCGAAGGCGAGGATCTCGCGATGGAGCCCCCATTTGTGCGCTGAATGCGGTGTGGCTCGCGCAAACTGTGACGCGATGGGTGTCGAGGTTGCTAGGCTTGCTGGGGCGCTTGCGGCACAGTGGAAACCTAGGGTTTCCTGCGCCCGCAGGCCATCTGGGCCATTTGGGCTTAGGTTTAGTTTGGGTCAGCGTCTGTTGGGTCTATTTCGGGTCTGGGTTTTGGTGTAAATGGGCTTCGGGTTTAGTTTGGGTTATTGGGTTTGTTAGGTTATTTTGCTAATTGTAATTGGGCTACTGGATTAAGGTGTAATTGGGCTTGTAATAGGGACTGAACATTTATTTTATTATTTTTTTTGTTTGTTTTTTCTATTCTGCTTTGTTACATGGACCTGGGCTAAATTGGCCTATTACAGCTGCCCCTCTTTGCTCATTGTCGTGTAACGAGAATGGAGCAAAGACTATAAAATGACCAATTTTGCCCGGTCTTACCAAGCCTTAACTTCTTGGTTTTCTTCAAATGGCTTCCAACTCCACTGCAACTTCAACGGTATTAGAACTTCATCTTGATTTCAATAAGTATGATAGCTTCAATCTGCTTTACTGAAATTTCAGGAAGGCAATATCAACTATCTTTAATATGCTCCGCTTTGATCTGCTTCCTGCAACTTCAGGAAGATGAGATCTTCTATCTTTAGTCTACTCCACTGCAACTTCAGGGAGACAAGGCTGAAAGTGTCTTTGATCTCGCTTCGCAACTTCGGGAAGATGAGATCTTCTATCTTGATCTACTCATTTGCAACTCAGGGATATAAAGTGAAAGTGCTTTTGATCCGCTTCTGCAACCGGGAAGATAAGATCTTCGTCTTCGATACTACTCCATTGCAACTTTAGGGAGATACGGGTGAAAGTGCTTTTGATCTGCTTCCTGCAACTTCAGGAAGATAAGATCTTTTGTCTTCAGTATACTCCACTGCAACTTCAGGGAGATAAGGCTGAAAGTACTTTTGATCTGCTTCCTGCAACTTCAGGAAGATAAGATCTTCTGTCTTCAGTCTACTCCACTGAAACTTCAGGGAGATAGGGCTGAAAGTGCTTTTGATCTGTTTCCTGCAACTTCAGGAAGATAAGATCTTCTGTCTTTAGTCTACTCCACTGCAACTTAAGGGAGATAAGGCTGAAAGTGCTTTTGATCTGCTTCCTGCAACTTCAGGAAGATAAGATCTTTCTGTCTTCAGTCTATTCCACTGCAACTTCAGGGAGATAAGACTAAAAGTGCTTTTGATCTGCTTCCTACAACTTCAGGAAGATAAGATCTCCTGTCTTCGGTCTACTCCACTGCAACTTCAGGGAGATAAGACTAAAAGTGTCTTTGATCAGCTTCCTGCAACTTTAGGAAGATGAGATCTGCAAATTCACCGATATTGCTACACCGTCGTCATTGAGGGACATGTCCTGTAGACTTGGTTTAGTATGTTTATGTCACATGACTAAGATGCTATGATCAGAATGAATCAAATGCTTCTAGCTACATGTAACATGTCATGAAGATGATTCCTTTTAAAGGATTAAGATTAGGATGCAATGATCGGAATGAATCAAATGCTCCTAATGAAATTTGCTATGATACAAAAAATGTTATGAGTATGATTCCTACTCTAGGTGTTATCACTCATTTGTTCTTCATTCTTGTTCATCAGTCATGTTCTGCTCAACAAGCTTGCCCTAATGTAATTTCAGAGTCAACTCCGCTTGAATCTTGAGAACACAAGGCTTGTACCATCCTACCATAATGGGAATTGAAACTTTTTCAATCTGACCCATCTGCAATTTTCATGGTATAGGGTTTATTTCGAATTCAACCCATTCCACCACAATTCAGGGTTTCTTGGTTCGTCACACTATTCCCTGAATGACCTGATGACATGAATTACTTTCATCACATCAACTCATTATTTTGTCCTATTATCAATTGGACAAAGAATTCAGAGAAATAGTCTCTATCCAGACTCTTCTTTCTCAAATATTTCTATGCACATGGAAATTCTAAACAATTGTCCTGTTTCGGTTCCTTGTCTTATCTAGAAATTTCCAAAGTAATATGTAGAACTTCTTTTTGTGAGATTGTTCGTCAATCATTATTTCAATGCAACACATTTTATGAATAATGGCTAACAAATAAATTAATCTTAAAAATATTTAAATGAATTATCAAATACAAAGAAAATTAACCAGGAATATATCTTTGAGAAGAAAAAGAATCTCAAGATAGTAAAATGAATAGGACAAAAATCAGATGCCCTAGATATCACCGATTGAGCTCCTATATACAAACTTTATGAAGACTGCCTTGAGCTCAACATGTGTTTAGAAGACCCAAAGTACTTTGCTGATGCCCCGATATGCAACATTCTTCATTTCATTGTTGATTCAAGTGTAGCAAGATTACTGCGTGTCCATTCAAAATTTGAGCCACCCTTTTCGGGTTTTCAACTCAAAACCCCTTTGGTCTCAAGGCGCCCTTTGCGGGTTTTCGCCCTGGCCTCTCCTTTTTTTTAAAAAAACTCAAAACGCCCTTTGCGGGTTTTCACTTTGGCCTCTTCTCCTTTTCAAGGAAAATAGTTTTTGAGTGAGTCAGAGTTCACAGGGTTGGGTAAACTTTTCCCATCCATTTCGGTCAAGATCAGTGCTCCTCCAGAGAAAGCCTTCTTCACCACATATGGTCCTTCCCAATTCGGCATCCATTTTCCTCTGAAATCCTTTTGTATGGGAAGGATCTTTTTCAATAAAAGGTCCTCCTCATGAAACTCTCTTAGGCGAACTTTCTTATTATAGGCTCGCATCATTCGTTTTTGGTACATCTGACCGTGACGAATAGCCCTTAGCCTCTTTTGTTCAATTAAATTCAATTGATCATACCGAGCCTGGATCCATTCAGCTTCATCCAGCTTTATTTCTGACAAAACTTGAAGAGCAGTTATTTTTACTTCAATGGGTAGAACAGCCTCCATTCTATAGACTAGCGAGAAGGGCGTTGCCCCAGTAGAGGTTCTGACGGACGTTTGATAAGCATAGAGTGCAAACGGTAGTTTCTCATGCCAATCCTTATAAGTCTCAGTCATTTTCCCTACTATCTTCTTGATATTTTTGTTGGCCGCTTCCACTGTCCCATTCAATTTTGGACGATATGGAGACGAGTTGTGGTGTTTGATCCCAAATTGACTACAAATTTCTGCTATCGTGCTGTTGTTCAAGTTCAGTGCATTGTCTGATATGATCCTCTCGGGCATTCCATATCGACAAATGATCTCCTTTTTCAAGAAACGACTAACTCCTGACTTAGTGACGCTAGCATATAAAGCAGCCTCTACCCATTTCGTGAAGTAGTCAATTACCACGAAGATGAATCGATGTCCATTCGAAGCTTTTGGTGAGATTGGTCTAATAAAATCCATGCCCCACATGGAAAATGGCCATGGGGAAGTCATAACGTGCAAAGGTGACGGAGGCACATGAATTATATCTCCGTAAATCTGGCATTTATGACATCTCTTGGCATAGCTGATACAATCTCCTTTCATGGTGGACCAATAATATCCAAATCTCATTATCTGTCTGGCCATTGTGAATCTATTAGCGTGGGTTCCACAAACGCCCTCATGAACTTCTTCTAGGATTTTCCTAGCTTCAACAACATCAACGTATCTCAATAATACTTGATCCTTTCTCTTTTTATACAAGATATCTCCGTCTAAAACATAGTCAGAAGCCAATCTTCTTAATGTCCTTTTCTCATTCTCAGTTGCATGCTCTGGGTATTCACGATTTTTTACGTATCGCAATACATCATGATACCAAGGGTGGTCATCTTTTTCCTCTTCTTCCAGGTTATAACACTGAGCTGGAACTTCGAAAATACTCATCTGAATGGGTCTCATATCCTTTAGTTTGTTTACTTTGATCATAGAAGCCAGGGTTGCCAAAGCATCTGCCATCTGATTTTCATCATGTGGGAGATAATTGAAGGTGATGTCATCAAACTCCTCGATCAATCCCAAAACTATCTTTTGATAATCAATTAGTTTAGGATCTCTGGTCTCCCATTCACCTTTAAGCTGGTAAACCACTAGCGCAGAATCTCCATATACTTCTAACACTCTGATTTTACACTCTATAGCTGCTCGAATGCCCATGATGCACGCTTCATACTCAGCCATGTTGTTTGTGTAATCAAAATCCAATTTGCATGTGAATGGATAATGATCACCACTAGGGGATACCAAGATTGCTCCAATTCCATTTCCCACGGCATTGGACGCTCCATCAAAATTTAACTTCCATGGATGCTCTTCAGTAGTTGCCACATACATTAACTCCTCATTGGGGAAATCAAAGCTCAAAGGTTCATAATCCTCCAAAGCTCTTCTAGCCAAAAATTCTGCTACTGCGCTTCCTTTTATAGCCTTTTGGTTCATATAGACTATATCAAACTCAGACAACAAAATCTGCCACCTAGCCATCCTCCCATTCAAAGCAGTGGACTCCATCATAAACTTTAACGGATCAAGCTTCGAAATTAACCAGGTAGTATGATATAGCATGTACTGCCTCAACCTCCTAGTTGTCCAAATCAACGCGCAACACAATTTCTCAATCGACGAATATCTCATTTCATAATCAGCGAACTTTTTACTAAGATAGTATATCGCCTTTTCTTTTCTTCCTGACTCATCATGTTGTCAAAGCACACATCCCATGGAGTTATTGAATACTGACAAATACAGTATCAATGGTCTATCTGGATTAGGCGGAGATAGTACTAGTGCATTTGACAGATAATGTTTGACTTTGTCAAAAGCTCTCGGCATTCTCAGAACACCCCAAACCCGCCCAAACGTTACGACCGGATCACGGTATGCTACGGGGTTTAACGTTAAAAACTTCACTTGGATGATTTTTGGAAATTCAGTTTGTTTATTTAGGTACTCGCTAAAATAAGTGATATTTGAAGAAAACCTTTGCTCCTGTGGGACTTCGAGGTAATAAGACTTGTATGGCTTCGATCTGCTCCGCAACCGGGAATGCGGATCTGCTATATTCAATCTGCTCCACTGCAAACTCAAGGAGACAAGATCGATGTCTTCGATGCGCCTCGCAACTTTAGGATTGCCGGATCTGCTATCTTCAATCTGCTTCCTTTCGCAAACTCAAGGAGACAAGATCGATGTCTTCGATCTGCCCCGCAACTTCAGGATTGCCAGATCTGCTATCTTCAATCTGCTCCACTCGCAAGCTCGGGAGACAGGATCGGTGTCTTCGACCGCCGCTGCAACCGGGATTGCGGATCGCTATCTTCAATCTCCTCCACCGCAAACTCGGGAGACAAGATCGATGTCTTCGATCCGCTCCTGCAACTTCGAGATTGTCGATCGCTATCTTCAATCTACTCCACTGCAAACTCAGGGAGACAAGATCTTCGAATTCACTGATGTTGCGGCAACGTCCTCTAGGGAACCTGTCCTGTAAGATCAGTTTTGTGTTTATGCTTATGCAAAATGGTTAGGATGCAATGATCAGAATGAATCTAATGCTCCTAACTAAATGTATTATGGACGACATTTGCATGAATGCAAGAATGTCATGAGAATGGTCTTTTACAAAGATTAGGATGCAATGATCGGAATGAATCAAATGCCCCTAAATAGATGTGTCTTATGGATGACATTTGTATGAATGCAGAATGTCATGAGAATGATTTCTTACAATGATTAGGATGCAATGATCGGAATGAATCAAATGCTCCTAACTAAATGTGTTTTGCATGAATGCAGAATTTCATGAGAATGATCCATTTTTAAAAGTTTAAGGTGTCATCGCTCATTGTTTATTAAGGCTTTATCACTGATGTATTATGTTGCCATCTTGTTTGGCTGGTATTTTCAACAGAAAACCCGAGAAAACGATTATATCTTGCCCAACATATGGGATTCACAAGTCCTTAATTCACTTGGACTAAAGGGGAGGTGTTTAGAAGACTAATTTAATTTAATTTAATTCTTGTTTATCCTTAGATTATTTTTTAATTTCATGGTTGTTCATTGTTTGCAGGTGTAATTTAATTTCTTTGGAATCGACTCTACCGTCAAAGGTAGACCTTCAATTAGACCTTTAAAAGGTGGTGCAATGCGGGATAGTGATGACATCCAATATTTCAGTGCGATACAAGTAGACCTTCAAGCTCACTGGTGCAATCTGGTGAGTAATTTATGAAGCACATCAAAAGGCTTTAGTTTAGAAGGAAACACATTAAATCATGCACATATTAACTTTGGGATCACCACAAAGACTTATATTTAGATAGTTAAACCGAACACAAACTGTATCTGTTGAATTTTGGTGTTGAATACCATGTGCTTTGATCTTTAGGTGCACTATCTATTGAAAGAACTTGTAAGGAAGTGATTCTTTGAAACACGGGTAGACAATTCTTCTTTGTAGTATTTTTATCTTTGTTAGTTTCTCGCACTTTCTTTTTCTGGAACTTGAAAAATGAATGATCTTGTGCTCATGCATTGTTTTAGTGAAATAATATTTATCTTAATGTTAAATATATATCATATCATAAATTGTTTAAGTGAAATAATATTTATCTTACCTAATATTGAAGCAACTTTATTTTTTGGGGTATTATTTACTTGTATATCTTTTGGTTTCTATGGTAACCAACCAATTAAAGCGATAAGATTATGGATCCTACCGACAAAATTATAAAAGGAATTGCGACTCTAGAAGCAGCAAAAAGGTAGCCATTTAATCATTGAATGGGAAGAAATTTTCCATACAAAAACAATATGCTCCCATCAATTCATATATGAATGCTATCTGTGGCAGTCTAGGATGTTTATTTACCAATTTTTTTCATATCAATTGATATCAGTGGCGATGGCTGAGAGAAGTGGCATGGGCCCCTACCCCTAAAAGGTAAAATTTCTATTTAGGCCCTTAAATTTTTTTAAAAATTTTAAATTAGTAAAGGTAAAATTGCACTTTGGCCCCCCCTAAAATTATAAAAATTCGATTTAATCCTTTACAAATTAGAAAGATATAAACTATAAAAAATTAAAATTTTATCCGGCCCCCCCTAAAAAGTTGCCCTGGCTTCGCCCCTGATTGATATCCCTTTTTTTGGTTCATGTAAGCAGTTGTAGTCTTTATATGGGTGGTTGGTTGAGTGGCTGCTATGGATGTAATGTAATGATTGGAATGATATTGTCAAATGGATAAAATTAAAAATATATATAATTGATTCGGTTTGATTTACGAATATAAAATTACTTTTAATAATAAAATGTAATATTAAAACAATCTAAAATTACGAATATTAAATGTAATATAAAATTACTTTTTCATATCATCAGATTTTATTTTTATTATTTTTTTAGTTACAGATCTTTTTGTCTTTTGATAGAACAAAGTTGACATTTCATCTTATACGGTTTTCAACTTTTTATACTCAATTTTTTAAATTATATAATTTGGATTAATTTATTTAATTATATTATTTAAATATTATTTAATTAAAATAATTTGTTTAAATATTATTTTATTTGTTTAACTTGGATAACTTACATAATACATAAATATATATCATATCATAACTTACAAAACTTACATAAATTACATAAATAGATAACTTACATAACTTACATAACTTACATAAATATATATCATATCATAACTTACATAACTTATATACCTTACATAATACATAAATATATATCATATCAAAACTTACATAACTTACAAAACTTACATAACTTACAAAACTTACATAACCTACATAAATATATATCATATCATAACTTACATAACTTGCATAACTTACATAAATATATATCGTATCATAACTTACATAACTTACAAAACTTACATAAATATATATCATATCATAACTTACATAACTTACAAAACTTACTTAACTTACGTAATACATAAATATATACTTGAAAATCCCGCAACTTACTTGAATTAGTTTACACCCATTAGATACTTGATACTTGATATGTATTATCTATTTTAGTACAATGACATGATTTAAATCAATTGAGAATATTTAAGTAATCATTATTTATTGTCAAATTTAGACTTCAAGAACAACGAAATGGATAAGAGTTGGATGAATTTGTCAAGGGTAAGCAACGACTATCGAAATGGAGTACAAACTTTTCTAAATTTTTCATTTCAAAATGCAAGCCAAGAAAATATGATTCTTTGCCCATGTAAGAAATGTGGCAACATCAATTGGCATTTTCGTGAAGTTGTCTATGAACATCTAATTGTTGATGGATTTATTCGGGGTATAAAAAATGGATTTTCCATGGAGAGTGTACACCTAGTAGAACCTTTTCAACGATTAATCCGACTTATCCTCATAGTGCTTACCATCAGTCTGTTAGAGAAGATGACATGGAAGGTATGTTGCGGGATGCATTTAATATGCACAGTCATGGTTTGCAATCGTTTCCACCTGACTTTATTGCACCCGATGATTGTAATATTGGTGGAAATGTTTTTACCAAAACGGGAAGAAGTGTACGTGATGAAGAGCCAAATAGAGAAGCGGCGAAGTTCTACAAGTTACTTAATGAAATGAATAAAGAACTTTACGAAGGATCAAAATATTCAAAAATGTCCTTCTGCATTCGCCTATTTCACTTAAACTGTTTGGAAGGGTGGACCGAAAACTCTTTTACAATGCTGTTAGAGACTTGTACTCCGAAACACCCCTAGAGACTTGTTTGACATGGGCAATGGAAGTAGAGATGACATCGTCGAAAGATCAGAAACTTTGCCTTTTCTAGAACAAAACTTAAATGAAAATATCCCTAGTACTAGTACACAATCTCAATGGGTTCGCCAGGATGTGGATGAAGATATTTACGAATTATGATATAGTAAGATTTTACGATTTTTTAATTATATGTAATATTATAATTTAAATCTTGGTCTTGTTAAATATTTCAACTAATTTATATGTACTATTCTTGTTGTAACTAGTTACTAAAATTTCAACTATTTTATGTGTATTGCAGAAAAAATGTCTAAAAGAAGATTACGAGATCTAAGTATTGTTCAGAATACTCCAAATTCGGAAGAAACAAATAGTGAACAACATACTGCCATTGGATCTTCGAATGTTCCGAATACATCTGACGAACCTGTAGAAATTCAAAGTAATGTTAACTTTAATTTACATGCATGTTGACTTTTATTATTGATTTCTTTTTCAAATTCTTATGTTATAATATACCATTTTTCAGCTGAAAGTGGTGGGACGCACAAAGCTCGAGGACGTACGCTACTAAAAGAATTATACGAGTTAAATCCTGTCGAGCGTGTCAAAGTATCTAGAAAGTTTTGCTTGTGTAGCTGAGGCCGAGGTATTTTGAATTTATTAATTGTGTCAAATATTAATTACTTTCTATTAAATTATATTTTTACTACTATATTGTAGGAACTCTAAATGCAGTCAAAAAGTTGGACGCCTTCATCTTTTGACATTACACATAGGAAGAAAGATGGATCTCCTATGACTTCTGAAGCTGGAGAAATTATGGTATATTTACTTAATAAAATTTGATTTATTTTCAATATTTATAATATTTAATTATAATGGTTTAATTCGTCGTTAGTAGTTCTAAATAATGTTAAGTTATGTTGCATTTGTTTTTATTAATATTTCATTTCTAACTCTTTGATTGATTTATTAGGAGAAACTAAAGGATAAAAAGGCGGAGTATGAAGTTGCTTGTTTCATGATAGTTCTGTTAATCTTGACGACATTGATAATGTAATTATTAGTGAAGTTTTGGGTCTGAAAGGTATGGTGGGTTCAATTTCAAGGATCCGTGTTATCCCAACCCAATATTTTGGATCCAGTTCGCAACAATACATGCCTTCGGGGAGTCAGGCTCAAGCTGAAATTCTGAGGTTAAAAGAACAGATGGCTCAGATGCAAGTGAGCACAGTTGAGCAAATTGCTCAACTTAAAGCGAGAAGCGAGATCGAGAGAAGCCGAGGTTCAAAGAAAATATGAAGAACTCGGCTACAACTTAAAGCGGAGGCAGATGGCGAAGAAGCAGAAGCGAAGCGTGAGAGGAAGCGAGCAAAGCGTAGAAGCACGACACACCCACTACGACTTCAGAATATGATGAAAATGTTTTGTGAATGCAAAATCCGCCATCTTAGACATTTGTTTTCTTATTGTAAGAATATTTTTAACATTCTAAATTTCAACATTATTGTAAGAATATTTTGAATTATACTTCATTTATTAATTTATATCATATATCTTTCGTTGAATTTGAAGTATCATTTATATTTGCTGTATTTGGTTGGATTTTATGTTACAGGAAGGGTTGTATATGGATGAAAATGGGATGTTACAAATCTGCCAAAGTTAGTGGCGTTTTTTCTTAAAAACGCCGCTAAAGAACGGTACTTTTAGCTGCGTTTGTGATAAAAGCGCCGCTAAAGGTACTGTTCTTTAGCGGCGTTTTGCTAAAAGTCATGCTCTATGGCGGCGTTTGTGATAAAAGCGCCGCTAAAGGTCATGTTCTTTAGCGGCGTTTGTGATAAAAGCGCCACTAAATGCCATGTTCTTTAGCGGCGTTTGTGATAAAAGCGCCGCTAAAGGCCATGTTTTTTAGCGGCGTTTGTGACAAAAAGCGCCGCTAAAGGTCATGTACTATTGCGGCGTTTTCGATTAAAGCGCCGCTAAAGGTCATGTTCTTTAGCGGCGTTTTTTTCACATAAACGCCGCAAAATTTAGCGGCATCGTCAATGGCGGCGTTTTTTGCGGCGCTTGTAAAAATGCCGCAAATAGTTTTAGAAGCGCCACTAAAGGCCTAAAAAACGCCGCTAAAAGTCTGTTTTGCTGCAGTGAAATAGAGGAAGTAAACTTCGATACGGATGCCACTTGTAAGTCCCCCTATCTTGCCACTTATATTTTATTTTACAAGAATTTGGGTTACACAATTCTAACAAGTTTCTATAATAAGGAAATGGGTAGATTAAAGTTTGGCAATGATAGAACTTGTGTGGGTGCCTGATGAGTAGTTTGAGTGATGATGAGTTCAATTTATGATAGCTTAAGTGAAGACAATGTTTGATTTAAGTGTGGGGATAATTTAATTTAATCACATTATTACAAAAAAAAAAAATCAGTGTTAGCATACTTTAATTGTATTTTTGCATGTTTTATGGTTGGATGAAATCTTAATTTGATTAATAGTTGACATTTTTTTTTTATTTCTTTGAGACACTAGATATGTGTACTGAGTACTTTCAAAATCTATATGTTGGCTTGATATAGTTCTACACATTGATTCATGCAATTAGAATGATTTTTAGAACAATGGATTCTTCAATGATTATGTTGATAAATAATTTTGAATTCATATTGTCTTATTTAATAATATATTTTGTATAATTAATTTTGAAATTTTCGAGAAAATAATCTTATTTAAAACAGGCTTATAATGGATGAATTAGGCAATTTCTTTGATCGATTGAATTGTTGAGTTAATTTATTCTTTTTTCTCTTCGAAATAATTATCGTACCTAATTGTCCATATTGTTGCCTCTACCCTTAAAATCTTTATCTTTATTTTGATACTTAAAGTATTTTAGTGTTTAAATATTTGTTTTTTCAGCTTAAAATATTGAATTGTGTCTTTAATGATTGTGCTTAATTGAATATTTTTTGTAACAAAGCACAAAAGTATATGATTACTCTGCTTGCTACATCATGGGCTTTTAAAGAACTAGTGGCCCAATCGAATAATCAGAGGTAGGTACTTAAGTTGTCATTTGTCTTCGAGTCAAAAGATTTGGAATTTTATATATGCTTTACTGATTTGATTATGAGTGAAGTCGAAAGCTATTTAGGTGTGACTAACTAAGTAATTCAAGGTAGGTGTTTGAGTTGTCATCTACGCTAGTGTTCAAAAGTAATCGTCCAAAATTCGAAGAAGTGGGTAAAAATTGTGTGCCGAAATAAAGAATTTTGAATAAATGCTTAATTGCGATAAATATTTTGAATTTCACTTCTATCTCATACTTATTTAAAGGCATTGATTAAAAAGAGAGAGATACTTTTTGCTTGATTGAATCCAAAGGTAATAAAGTACTTAAAATGTGAACAATTTTTTCCCTCACCATCAAGTTGGAGCCTAACCATTAAAGTCCTAAATGACTTTAGAAAGCATGCTAAAACTTGATTATGTTCTCTCTGACTATTCTAATATTTCTTATAATTTGTACATTGGTTGGAAATACGATTGCATACACACATGAAGACCTATTGGTTCTATTTATTTTTTTTAATTGAATGAATTGTTGTTGTTATTAGTTTTCGATTAACATATGAAATTTCAATTGTATTCATGAAACATGCTTACTTGTCCCATTGGTGTGTAATTATGTTGTCGACTATTTATTCAAGCTAAGTATTTCTTTAAGATTGCATGTGTATAATTGTTTATTTTGCTTGAGGACAAACAAAAGTTAAGTGTGGGGAGTGTGATAAATGCTCATAGTTCATGTATTCTAGGCTCTTATTATTTTATTTTTTATTGATCTTCAAGTAAAATATTATGCCTTAACTTCATTTGCATGTTTAGTGTTACATTTGCATACAACAACATTTTTATTTATTTCTACTTTGATTTTATATTAGTTAGTGATAAATAATTATGCGTTTTTGTGACATTAATCAGGTCCATTCGAGCTTAGATGCAAGGTCGAGGACTATCAAGAGCAAAATCGAGGAGGGTCGAAGGACAAGTAGGTCACGACCCAAAATACTCGAACCCCAACATGGATTGTGCAACTCTTTAAACACTTTACACTCGCACTTCAACCCAAACGCGATGGCTTGGCTTCAAGCTGTCACTTGCCCCAACACAACTGACCCTGTGAGCTCTAGCATCGTGCTACCAAGCACACCAAGCTTGCGTGACATGGAATTTCTTTATCGTTTTGACTCTAGACTCAATATTTTTTTTCCCTTTTTTCAAATATTAAAGTCCAAGCAAGTATTGTGACATTAATTTAAGTCAAATAGGCTTTATAAATAGGATATTTTGAGAGGGTTAGATAATTTCTATTGCATTGAACTTTCAGCTTTTTTGCAAACTTATTGATTTTTGCGTTTTTCTTATTCTATGGATTGTTGAACTCTCTTTTCTAGTCAAATGAATTTCAAAGTTTGATTTTACAAAGTTTGTCAAATCTAATTGTTGTTTAGTATTTACATGTCTTCTGGTATAATTATGAATATTGGGTTTAATGAATATAGGGCTCATGTACAATTGCTTAGAATATTTGACTTGTCAATTAGAATTGTTAAATCTATAATTGCTTAATTAATTCTAGTACTTGTGTCGAGCAACATAGATAAATATGTATGTTGCGCGAGCATGTGATGTATTTGTTCGTTGGTTAGAACTAGGCTTCTCTCAATCTTAATGCTACCATTAAGCTAAATTATAGACGCAAAGTTATAAAGTTGTTTATTGGTAAAGGAAATTATGTCAAACGAAATGCCCCTTGATTATCAAAACGGTAAGGAAAATTTGATTGCCAAGCACGACATCAACTATTAGCGAACTTAGTGATTAATCCTTCACATTTTATAAACTCATTAAAGGAATAAACGCTCACCACGGGTTTTAAAGCTATTATCACATTTTAAATTTAGTTTTCTTAAAGAATCCCCCCTCATCTTTATTTAGATTATTTTTGTTTAAGAAATAGAATTATTATCGATTTGACTTGCTCACCACTATCTGCAAGGCAAGTTTATTTTTTAGGAATTGTTTTTTTATCTCGAGAACTGCAACCTTTTTCTATCTCTGGGATGAGGCATCTTTTGCACCCAAAAACAATATTGGTTTGTAGTTAATTTCAAGGTTTTTAAAACAATTAACTCAAACGGATATCAGATTGAAAACGAAATCGAAGTTGTTGTTCTTCATGTACACTAAGAAACGAAAGTTTGAGTAAAGGGTTCTAACCGGTTGTCTAGCCTCTACGAGCATTACCAGTCACTTGTGGAGAAACGACTCTTGGTTGTTGACATCTTTGAGGTTGGTTTTCAAGTATGTTCTGAAGGTAATGTTCCGAAACAGGAAAAGCTACCGCAAAAACATTTTGAGCCCTTAGGCTGAACCCTAATTTCCCCATAGCTAAAAGTGAGCTCTTCGCCTTCTTTTATGTCTTTCGAAGCAAAGAAACAAAGACGAGGCAAAAGAGCTCCTGAACTTCTTACAAGTACTGTTGACAGATTACCACCGTCACATGAATGGTTAATGAAGCGAGCAACATTTCCAGCTCTTGTGGCATCCATGTTAATTCGCAAGCATGCATTCCCAGATGGAAGATGTTCCCTAACAACAAGAAGAGCAGACGAAAAGTGGTCATCTGAAGCAAGTTTATCGTAGATTTGTTGCCTCCTCCTAGCTTCTTTAGTTGTTAACAGCTCACCTATCAAAGTAGATTGCAAATTTAACAGCATTTTAAGGGCTAATCTCCACACAATTATGCATCGCACATGAGAAACAATAAAAGCAATTACTTTCATCGAAATATATCGAAAGCAATTTCTTTGAGACAGCATGTTTCCCTGATGCTTTGGTGAATGATTTATCATTCAAGCCCTCGGCATTTCTTTAAGAAGTTTGCAAAAACCTTACATAGCAGCATTAATTACAACCAGACCGAGATGGATTTGTATTTGGCAAAGGAAAGACACATGAAAGTTGTACAACAGTAAGAACCACAAAGAAAGGACAAGAAGATGGTGACAACCAGTGAGCAGAAACGAGTTGATGCTAGGAGGAAATGGGGAGAAAGCTAGCTGGATTGCTCAGGACTTACACTGGTAAGAACTACACAAGCAAGGACAAGACAAAGGTAACTGCTAGAGAGAAGAAAATGAGTCTTGATGCAAGGTAAACATCAGTCTGATAATAAGGAAAGACAGCTGCCATTTTGCTAAAGATGCCAAGTTGTCATCAATTGGCGACACAAAGCCAAATAGCATGGGGGTACAGGGAGAAAGCTAGCTGGACTGTTAAAGATTTACTATAGTAAGAGCAAAAAGCAAAAGAACATGAGCTAATCATAAAGCAGAATAGCATGGGAAACCCCTCTTGGGTGTTGGGTTGGGGAGAACCAGGAAGCTAGCTGGATTAGTGGACAAGACAGCAACAGCTAGAAAGCAGAAAGGAATAGATGCAAGGCAAACATCAGCTGATCAGAAAGGAGTGACGGCCCCAATTTTGCTAAAGATGCCAAGTTGCTACACATCGGTGACTCGAAGCAAAAAGCTAATTGCTAGAGCAGAAATATTATCTGGCCTGGATCATTAATTTGTGATGGCGTTCTCTCTATGTTGTGCACATATATATCTTGAAAGTTCATTTTCCGATGAAATTAACGAAAAAAGGGGAGCAAAGGCTAACTAAATTTATCGGACAAAGATACTAAAAAGTAAATAACCACAACAGTTCCAAACATTTAATAAAAGATTAATTTTAGAGAAAAAATGGAGGCTAAGTGTTGAAATGAAGTACCTGAATACTCACAGATGAACTGGCCTTGCTGAATCCACTGAGCAGCATATAATCCCCACCCTTTTCTTACATCCTTCACAATCTTCAATTGAACTTGTATTCCTCTCTGACTCAACCGATTCCCACACTCCAAACGGCAGCCGCAACTCGGTCCACACTCACTCCTTATCCCCATCCCCTCCTCCCCTTCCAATTCCATGCACGGACATCCAATCACATTGTCTTCGCTCACTTTTTCACACTTCTCACACTCACAACCTGACTCGTCCATCACACTCACCCAGCTCCCCCCGAGTGGATCCATCGAGTCAAGAGCACAACCCATTTCAGCATCCGACGAGCCCGACTCAGGAAGGACCAGAGTTTGCGACGAGTTGGGTCCCCAAAATTGGCGGTTTAAAGAAGAAGAAGAAGAGGGGATTATTTGAGAAGGGGTATAGAAGAAATAGGCATAAGGGTATTGATCGACGGTGTTGTGAAATGGGATGGGAAAGTTTTCAAAGGATCTTGAAGCGTCAAGGGAGCGGTAGAGAGTGATGGACTGGGCGGCTCGGTGAAGGGTTGTGCAGGTGAGGGAGACATTAGCCAGTTCTTGAGGGGTTAGCCATGGAAGGATAAGGTCTGCGCATTGCAAGAAAGCATGGCTCAAGCCTATTTCCTTTTGGGGGGACTTTTTGGGTGATGGCGGCAACATGGAAAACCATCGATCTCATGAGCTTCACTCCTGGAATGAATTATAGACTTTCGGATTGTTTTAACTGGAAATTTTTTTTTTAATTTGGGCCTAAATGTAAAATTTATTCTCAAATTATAACACTTTTCGCAATTAATCACCTTTCAAAAAATATACAAATATATATATATATATATATATATCACAGCATATGTGTGGAAATCGTCTAAATTAGCTATACCTGAAAAAGAAATATTGGTTAAATAAGTTTTTTTTTTTAAATTAAGAAAATAAGTCAATTTTGGAGAGGGAATATGAAAACTCGGCCAACTTTATACATGTGGTAAGAAAGCGTGCTCATCTTTAAATTGTATTTTTTGACTTTTTTAATATAATTATTATCTTTGGTTAAATGATTAAATGTTAATAATTTTATCTTAAGTTCTAGATTTAATTCCTCTTTCACTCACATTTGTATTTTTTTATTTCATATTGTTTTAGATTTTTTATTATTTTTAATTAATTTTTTACAAATGTATTTAGAAGAGGAGGAATTGAACTTGGGCCTCAAAGATAAAATCATTATTATTTAACTATTTAACCAAAGGAGCTAATATATTAAAAATATTAATTAAAAATAATAAAAAGCTTAAAACAACATGAAATAAATTACAAACATGTTTAGAAGAGGAGGAATTAAACTTGGGACTCAAGGATAAAATCATTATTATTTAACTATTTAATCAAAGGAGCTAATATGTTAAAAAATTTATTAAAAATAATAAAAAGCTTAAAACAACATTAAATAAAAAAATACAAATGTGAGCGGAAAAGGAATCAAACATAAGACTCAAAAATAAAACTACTAACATTTAACCATCTAACCAAAAAAACTAATTATATTAAAAATAGTCAAAAAATGATATTTAAAGGGAGATCGCGTCCAGCTAGGCGCGCTTTCCTGCCATATGTGCAAAAAGGACGCACTCTCTCCAAAATCGACCTATTTCCTTAAAAAATTTAAAAAAATTAAATTGGCCAATAATTTTTTTTGACATATATGGCTAATTTATCCGTGGAAATCAAGAATTTAAATGAAAATTATAAAAAAAAATGAGATTAACAACAATAACACTATTTTAGAGATAAACTAATTTTTTTAGTAATTCTCTAATTGTATTAGGTCACACTTAATAAATAATATAGATAAAAAAATATATAAAAAAATTATATAATAAATATACTTATCAAAGTTTTAAATAAAAACCAAAAATTGCATTAGTTCAAAATGGTAAATGATATATATATATATATACACGCATAATTAATGGAGGTAATAAATTATGCATAATTAAAATTGAAAAGTATAAAAATATCAAAATAAAGCTTTAGTTGAGTGGTAAATTAAAAATTTTATTAATATAATTGGTTTGGGTTTAAATCTCACAATATGCATATTTTTATTCAATTTTTTAAAATAAAAAGACTAAATTACTCTCAAGTAATATAACTTATTTTAATTACTGGAAGATATTAGTTTGGGTTCAAAAAAAATTTTTTACCAACATTTAAAGGATCTAAAATTTTTTTTCTCCAACTTTTAAAAAATCTAAAATCCCATTTTATTTGTTTTGCCTAAAGCCTAAAAATATCAAGAACGGGCCTAATTAAGAGATATGTTTATTAGATAATTAATGCATGATAATGATTTTATATTATTAAATTGATCTTTTAATATTATAACTAACTACAGATGGTAAAGTTTTAAAGAGGTAAATGGTAAATTTTAAATATGCTATATAAGAATGTTTCCTTATATTGTAACATTAAATAAGTGGACAAAAATGACATTTAGTCATACTTACTAAATTCTCTTCATTTAAAAAATAAACTAAAGTCCTACTGTTTAAATTAAAGAATATTAAGGTCTGCCCTTTGGCACGTTTTTTCTGTCTGCCCTTTAGCACGCATATCGATTATTTTTTCTTTTTTCTTTTGTCTTTGACGATTTTGGAAACTTAATTATCCCTTTCTTTTGGTGTTGTGAGAATTTACAAAATTTTATGGAAGAAAATTTGGCAAATCTGAGTCTTTTAGATGATGAGGAGGAAGCTTTTTATGAGGAAGAAGCAGTTGTGGAACAATCCTATCAATATTGTCTGGTAGGGCGCTGTTTAACGGATAGTGTTGTCCATTTTCCATCACTTCGGAATACCATGGTAGACTTATGGCATCCTATTGGAGGCATCTGCATTACGGATTTAGGGGAGAAGCGGTATCTGTTTCAATTTTTTCATGATGTTGATTTACAAAGGGTTCTCGCTGGTGCTCCATGGTTTTTCAATAACCATCTGCTCATTGCTCAACGAATCTCTAATGGAGAAAACCCATTAACAACGCCGTTAAATTTTACCGAGTTTTGGGTACAAATCCATAATTTACCTCCAGGTTTGATGACTGAGATGATGGCCAAGCAATTTGGGAATTTTTGTGGGAAATTTCTTGAATATGATACTTCAACTCGTTCTTCGGGTTTTAAGCAGTTTATGCGTATTCGTATATGTTTAGACACATCTGTCCCTCTGAAGTGAAAAAAAAGATTCAGATTGGAAATTCGACGATTGTCTATGCTCGATTTAAATACGAAAAACTGAGTTTGTTTTGCTTCATATGCGGACGATTAGGTCATGGAGAGAGCTTCTGCCCTTATTGTAACATCCTGAATTTTTGGGCCTATGCATTTAATGGGTGAATATGTGTAATGAGTTAATTTGAGCATTAGGGGTCCAAATTGGGCTCAGAATTGGGCTGAAGCCTTAGTTAAATTTTTGTTTGGGCACTATAGGGTTTAAAAGGTGGTATCTGAGTTTAAAATATCAAAATGGGCTTGTGGCCCAGTGGTCAGTGGCGCCACTTAGGGAGCAAAGAGGTGACGCCACACAAGGGAGTAAGGGGCCCAAATTTAAGTTACATGGAGCCCAACTCTTTTAATTTAAGTTAGCTAAATTTCGGCATTAGGGTTAGGTAGAGTGGACGGCAACAAGGCTCAAAAATAGGAGGATTTATGTGAATGGGATAATGTAGATAATATAGTTGATAATATGGAAGAAAAAAAAAAGGAGAAAAGATAGGAGCTATCTACAAGGCTAGGAGTTGGCGAAATTCCATCACCTAGAGAAGTGAAGAAATCGGTTTCTTTATGGCAAAGGGGGTGCGAATTTTTCCTTTTATTTGATTAATTTTTAGTTATCAGGAAGGGCACTTTCGATTTTTCATAGGTAAGTGCCGAAATTTCTATAAATAGGGAGGGTTCTCTTCTTTATTTTTCGGCATTTAGGGTTTCCACCTTTCTTTCTCTTCTTTCTTCTAAAAGCCGAAAACCCCATTATTCTTTTCTCTTCTTTCTCCTAAAAGCCGAAAACTCCATTATTCTCTTCTTTCTTCTAAAAGCCGAATCTCTATAGATTTCTTCGAATCATCTTCTCTTCCTGATTTTTCGTAAAAAGCCAGAATCCTCTGGGAGTAGCTGAATCTTCTCTAGTAAGATCTCTTAGATCTAAAAGCCGGAAACACTAGTTCCTAAATCTCATATCACTTTTTGGGATTTCAAGGCGGATAAGCGGTGGTGTTGGTCTGCGGATAGCGTCGACTTAGAGGTCTCGTTCTAATGATGAAGTGTGTAGATCTCTAACACACTAATTAATCTGTACTAAATATATGTTATGGGCTAAAAGCCGAAAAAAGGTGTATAATGTCTGTACTAAATATATGTTATGGGCTAAAAAGCAAAAAAGGTCTGTATAGACAGTCGGATTACCCAAAAAGGGTAGGCAAGGGATGCAGTGCGTAATCATAGAAACTCTCTATGTGTATCGATGTATGTGATAGATCGTGAACTTTTAGGTAGTATATTGTTTTGATTCTGCATGTATGTATGCATGGGATGGGATTGATATGATGAAGGGGAAGAAGGTCGCATAGCGATCGGTGGCTTTGCCACATAGGTCACACTGATGATCGGTCTTTAAGACAGAAAGACACATTTGTCGATATGGTGTGTAGCGGTTGGAGGGTTGATTGTAGAAATCCCCAAGGTGTGATGGTTGAGTACGAGTTGGTGTGTAGAGGATGGATTTCTAGGTGGGATGGGCCATGATGCATATATAGTTACCCTTGTATACTGAGCCAAGGCCATAATGTGTTTGTGGGCCAAGCCTTTGATGTGTTTTCGGGATTTACACACCGAGTCTTGGTGACTCACCCTATTATTTTTCCCTAACTTTGCAGATGAGTAGTAGATCGTGGACATGGGAGCAAAGGCGGACTCGAGGGGCCATCAAGTTTTTATTCCTATAGATTATTTCGGTTTTTCCTTAAGTTTTTAATTTTGGAAACATTTATGTAATAAGGCCCCATAGTTTATACTCACTACTTAGTTTTTTATATTTGCAACTTATGGAACTTTGTCAAAGGTTTTATTATTCAAAATAATAATAATACAAGGTTTTCTTTTCAAAAGTCACTTGTTTATTCGAATTTTGCCTAATAACTTATGATTTACTAAAACCAACTTAGCAAAAGTTTTCAACGTACAACCCGTAGCATACCAGACATGGTCGAAACTTATGGGCGGGGTTTAGGGTGTTACATTTTGGTATCAGAGCCCAGTTCAAAACTCGGGCTGTGAAATGGGTCTAGTAGTATTTTGAAAATTTATGTGAAATTGAGAAAAAATCTGGAAGAAGATATGGCTTTCGAGTCTACCGGCACCCGATCCACGCAGGTAAGTATTCTAAACTTTTGGATGTGATATGTATGTGGGCTTGATGGGCTTGATGGACGTAGACTAGTATGTTAGGCATTGATGGACTATAGGCTTAGTTAAAACAACTCTTTAAATTCATAAGACTTAATCTATCCAAACAAACCCGTGAACGCAGTCGATGGGTTAGGGTGTGGCATGAGCATACGCATGTCTAGAATTGGATTCGGGGAGAGCTTGGTACTTAAGCGGTCCTAGTGACTCACCTCCTCTCTTTTTGGAATCCTGCAGTGTGTGATGACTTTTCACCTTAGCCACGAGGATTTATTGTGGGCCAAAATCTATAATTAAAACCCGAAAGGGACCAACCACCCTATTTCACAACCAAAATACCCCCAAGTTTTGTAAAATTTCCAAAATACACTTGATTTGTGAAAATTTCCAAACAACCGTGATTTTATAAAATACCCATGTTTTGTAAATTTGCAGAAAACCCTAGATTTACAAATGTGACCCAGTTTGAAAAATTAAATTTTCCAAAATACCCCGCTAAAAAAAAAAAAACAACAACAACAACCAAGATACCCTATTTTGAGAAAATTACCAAGACACTTTATTTTGGAAAATATCCCTGTAGGCAAAACTACGGAAATAATACCTGGATAGAGGATAGAGGAATGAAAAAAAAACCTTATGCGATGAATGTGTGTGCATGGATGCTACTTGTGTGATTGATGTATGCGGGTTGATGTATGTGGTTTCTAGAATTAGGAGATAAACTTGAAACTCAAAGCTGTAGATAGGTTCGAATTGAAAGAACCACTCTTAAAACTACTTTTTATAAGATTGTTCGTGGTTAATCGTGAAAGAAATTAATAGTTCATAAAATTTCTAATTCGGATACTACGAGAATCGATGATGAGCGCTAGGAGAGGAAGAAGAGGCGCGGCCGAGGCCGTGGAAGTATTAGGGCCCGATGTCTTGACTCGGCTAGTTAGGGAGGTACGAAGGAGGTTAAAGAAATCGGTGAAACATTTCGGTTGGGTGCATGGACCGTAAGAAAAAAAGAGATCGTAGTTTTCTAGGGTTGCGGTCTCGTTACGTGAAGCATGTTAAGGTACGTCCAAACTTTCGGGTTTGCGAATATTGCGAAGGCGTCATCCGGTGAATGTTGGAGGAAGTCAGAACGTGTTTAAGATGCGGGTCTAAGGAGCATAAGGCTCGGGATTGTTCAATCACCATTAAGTCGGGTATGTTTTGTGTGGATGCTATATTTTTGGGTATAGAAAGCGTATGCGTGCAATGGTTATATATTATTAAATTAGAGTCTTGTGAGTGAAAGCATAGTGGTGAGACTTGGGTAGTACGATTAGTAGTTAGTTGGAAATTTTGAGGATGAAATTTTTCTAAGGGGGTAGAAGCGTAACATCACGAATTTTTGGGCCTATGCATTTAATGGGTGAATATGTGTAATGAGTTAATTTGAGCATTAGGGGTCTAAATTAGGCTCAGGATTGGGCTGAAGCCTTAGTTAAATTTTTGTTTGGGCACTATAGGGTTTAAAAGGTGGTATCTGAGTTTAAAATATCAAAATGGGCTTGTGACCTATTGGTCAGTGGCGCCACTTAGGGAGCAAGGAGGTGACGCCACACAAGGGAGTAAGGGCCCAAATTTAAGTTACATGGAGCCCAACTCTTTTAATTTAAGTTAGCTAAATTTCGGCATTAGGGTTAGGTAGAGTGGACGGAAACAAGGCTCAAAAATAGGAGGATTTATGTGAATGGGATCATGTAGATAATATAGTTGATAATATGGAAGAAAAAAAAAAGGAGAAAAGATAGGAGCTATCTACAAGGCTAGGAGTTGGCCGAAATTCTATCACCTAGAGAAGTGAAGAAATCAGTTTCTTTATGGCAAATGGGGTGCCGAATTTTCCCCTTTTATTTGATTAATTTTTAGTTATCAGGAAGGGCACTTTCAGTTTTTCATAGGTAAGTGCCGAAATTTCTATAAATAGGGAGGGTTCTTTTCTTTATTTTTCGGCATTTAAGGTTTCCACCTTTCTTTCTCTTCTTTCTTCTAAAAGCCGAAAACCCTATTATTCTTTTCTCTTCTTTCTCCTAAAAGCCGAAAACTCCATTATTCTCTTCTTTCTTCTAAAAGTCGAATCTCTATAGATTTCTTCGAATCATCTTCTCTTCCTGATTTTTTGCAAAAAGCCGAAATCTTCTGGGAGTAGCCGAATCTTCTCTAGTAAGATTTCTTAGATCTAAAAGCCGGAAACACTAGTTCCTGAATCTCATATCACTTTTCGAGATTTCAAGGCAGATAGCGGTGGTGTTGGCTGCGGATAGCGTCGACTTAGAGGGTCTCATTCTAACAGTAACCAGGTGTGTAGATCTCTAACACACTAATTAATCTGTACTAAATATATGTTATGGGCTAAAAGCCAGAAAAAGGCTCTATAGTAATCTGTACTAAATATATGTTATGGGCTAAAAGTCGGAAAAAGGTTGTATAGACAGTCGGATTACCCAAAAATGGTAGGCAAGGGATGCCAGGTACGTAATCATAGAAACTTCTCTATGTGTATCGATGTATGTGATAGACTGTGAACTTTTATGTAGTATATTGTTTTGATTCTGCATGTATGTATGCATGGGATGGGATTGATATGATGAAGGGGAAGAAGGTCGCATAGCGATCAGTGGCTTTGCCACATAGGTCACACAGTGATCGGTCTTTAAGACAGGCAGCACAGTTGTCGATATGGTGTGTAGCGGTTGGAGGGTTGATTGTAGAAATCCCCAAGGTGTGATGGTTGGTACGGGTTGGTGTGTAGAGGATGGATTTTTAGGCTGGGATGGGTCATGATGCATATATAGTTACCCTTGTATACGGGCCAAGGCCATAATGTGTTTGTGGGCCAAGCCTTTGATGTGTTTTCGGGATTTACACACTGAGTCTTGGTGACTCACCCTATTATTTTTCCCTAACTGCGGATGAGCGTAGATCGTGGACATGGGAGCAAAGGCGAACTCGAGGGCCATCAAGTTTTTATTCCTATAGATTATTTTGGTTTTTCCTTAAGTTTTTAATTTTGGAAACATTTATGTAATAAGGCCCCATAGTTTATACTCACTACTTAGTTTTTAATATTTGCAACTTATGGAACTTTGTCAAAGGTTTTATTATTCAAAATAATAATAATACAAGGTTTTCTTTTCAAAAGTCACTTGTTTATTCGAATTTTGCCTAATAACTTATGATTTACTAAAACCAACTTAGCAAAAGTTTTCAACGTACAACCCGTAGCATACCAGATCTGGTCGAAACTTATGGGCCGGGTTTGGGGTGTTACACTTATCGTTTATGAATCGAGCCTTCCAAAATCATTTTCGGTTGGGATCTTTCTTTACGGGCGAAGCCTCGACGGAGGAGAACGGGGGTGAGCAGGTGGTTGCGGGAAGCGGATGGTTCACAGTTTGCTGAAGGAAACTTGGAAAGATTCAATTTTAGTAATTCATTAAAGGAGGGAAAAGATTTTACGCGAAATATGGAAGGCAATCCGGGTAATCTGATTGTGAATCCCAATTTTATTCTCTTAGGAAGTAATAGGCAGGTTTTTCCTAATGGGCAATTTCAGGGGAGTAATTGGAGTAATATGAGTTTGACTAATGAGGAGAGAAGGGATGGGCCAATGGACTTGGTATTGGAGGATGAATTTGACCCACTTACAATCTTGGAAGGAAAAAAAAGACAGAGGATGGTGGAAGGTCCTTCAGCGTCATTGGTTTCAAATATTGGGAATGGTGCGTTACTTTTATCGGCTAGCTCTGGTGACCAGAGCAGCCGGGAACAATGAAAATTCTAAGCTGGAACGTTCGTGGTTTGGGGAGACCACGTACGATTATTAGGCTAAAAAATAAGCTGAGAGCCATTAATCCCCGAATTTTGTTTCTTATTGAAACAAAATTGAGTGCTAAGAAGATGGAGATGGTTCAAATGAAATGTGGGTTTGAAAATGGAATTGACACTGGGGCAATAGGTTCTAGAGGTGGATTGTCGTTGGGATGGAGAGGAAATTCATTGATCAGCCTGAAAAGTTTCTCTTACTATCATATTGATGTAGAAGTTCAAGATAAGGAGTGTGGTATAAAATGGTGATTAACGGGGTTCTATGGAAATCCGGATGAACGGGGGAGGAGCGAGTCTTGGAATCTGCTTAGAAAACTGAGTAGCGACCAAAATATCCCTTGGGTTGTAATAGGGGATTTTAATAAGATCACTAATTCTTTTTGAGAAGAAAGGGGCGTCGACGATCGATCAGATGGAGATGATGGCTTTTTAACTATTTTGGAAGATTGTAAGCTCAACGATCTCGGGTTTAGAGGCTGCTGGTTCACATGGGAACGAGGCAGACAAAGATCCACTAATATAAGAGAACGTTTAGACCGAGGAGTTGCTACACTTAATTGGATAGAACTCTTCTCAAATCATCAGGTTGAACATTTGAGCCATTCTTTTTCTGATCACTGTCCGGTCCTTACGGATACTATGGGAGGGGAAAGGAATGTTCAAGGGCATAAAGTCTGATTTTTCGTTTTGAGGCTAAATGGTGCCTTGAAAGTAAGTTTGAGGAATTGATTAAAAATGGTGGGAGAATCGATGGCAATTTGCTTAAGTCGGCTAGAGTTTATGGGGCACAATATGCGAAGTGGAGTAAGGATGTAGTAAAGAAAGAGAAAAAATCGGGTCTGTTTAGAGGACAGATTGAATTATCTCTATAACGAAGATGTCTCCGATGATAATTTAGCTGAAATTGCAGAAATCCAGTTGGGGCTCAATTTAGAGGCTGATAAAGAAGAATTATTCTGGGAGCAATGGGCTCGTGTTAATTGGCTAAAGAATGGAGACTGAAACACTAGTTTCTTCCATAAGATGGCAGGACAACGTCAATTTCGAGGTAGGATTTCTGAATTGGAGGATGAATTGGGCACACGGATTACAGAGAGGGAAGAGATGGTCAAAATTGCCTCGGATTATTTTGAAAAACTTTTTTCAGCATCCGAAGTAGGGTTGGATGAGCACCTTTTTAGACTTGTGAAAAGAAGAGTCACAGCAAGTATGAATGAGTCATTGCTTAAGCAGTTTACGGAAGAGGAGATTTGTCAAGCGGTAAAGGCGATGCCACCTTTGAAAGCTCCTGGGGTAGACGGTTTTGCTGCTATTTTCTTCCAAAAATACTGGCACATTGTAGGAGCAGATATTTCTAATTACTGTCTTGCTATTCTGAATAGACAGATAGAAATTGGGGATATTAATAGGATACGCATTGTGTTAATTCCTAAGGTTGATAAGCCGAAAAATATGTCGTAGTTCAGACCTATAAGTCTTTGCAATATTTTATACAAGATTATTGCAAAGGTCTTGGTCAATCGTATGAGCGATATATTGGGTGACTGTATAAATGAATCCCAAGGTGCATTTATTCCAGGTAGACTTATCTCCGATAATGTGTTGATTGCTTATGAGATTCTTCATTCTCTTAAGATGAAAAAACGCGGTAAGAAAGGGAACTTTGCACTAAAACTAGACATGAGTAAGGCATATGACCGTGTGAAATGGGATTTCTTGGCCGGGATGATGAATTCCTTGGGGTTTCATAATGATTGGATTGTGCTTGTTATGAGATGTGTGTGCTCAGTATCTTATTCAGTTAGTCTTAACGGTATGAGTAGTTATTGGTTTCACCATCACGTGGGCTGAGACAAAGAGATCCGCTTAGTCCTTATTTGTTTCTGATTTGTGCGGAGGGATTCTCTACTCTCTTGAAAGATGTTAAACAAAGAGGTTGTATGGGGGGCGCACCTATTGGTAGGGGAAGGCTTTCTATTAACCATTTGTTTTTTTGCAGATGACTGCATTCTTTTTGGAGATGCTACACTGGAAAGGGCTAGAACGGTCTATGAAGTCATTAATGAGTATGAACGGAATGCAGGGCAGATGGTGAACTATGATAAGTCTTTAATCTATTTCGGTGCCAATGTGAGCGACGAGGTCAAGGGGGAAATTACAAGCCTTTTGGGGGTTCGGGTGGCTTCAAGTCCAGAAAAGTACCTTGGTTTACCGATGATAGTGGACAGAAGTAAGATGTGGGCTTTTAACTCTTTCATCGATAGATTCAGGAAAAGAGTTGAAGGATGGAGTCTGCGCTATCTCTCTATGGGTGGAAAAGAGGTTTTATTAAAATTACTACATGTGCCACGCCCATCTATGCAATGCAATGCTTCCCCTTTCCGAAAAAATTGTGGTAAGCTTGAAAACATTATGAATCGGTTTTGGTGGGCTAATAATAAAACTTTGAGGGGTATACACTGGAGCTGCTGGGATATGCTGTGCTTACCGAAGTATGATGGTGGTATTGGTTTTAAAAATCTGTTTTTGTTCAATAAGGCGCTGTTAGCTAAACAAGTGTGGTGCATTTTGGTCCAACCTCAGTGCCTATTAGCCAGAGTTTTAAAAGCCAGGTATTATCTGTTTTCTGATGTTTTAAAAGCTAAAGTTGGCTCTTACCCTTCATTTACCTAGCGTAGCATTTGCAATGCTAGAGAATTGATTGAAGAAGGGATGGTGTGGCGAGTTGGTTCGGGAGAACATGTAAACATCTGAAATGATCATTGGCTTCCTGGTAGAGAGCATAACAGATTATCAGGTCATGACATAAGCACAAGGTGAACAACAGTCAATCAACTTATGAAGGCTGACAATTATACCTGGAACAGGGAGCTGATTGGTAGACTTGTTGACGAGATTACGACATCCAGAATTCTTGCTATCCCAATTTCTGGAGGTAAAATGGAGGATACTCTAGTGTGGAAATATGAGGGATCTGGGGAGTATACAGTTAAAAGTGGGTATCGAGTTCTAGCTACTATCCTAGGGCAGTCTAAAAATTACAGTCCTTTACAGGATGGTTACAAAGTTTTTTACAAAGCTCTATGGTCGCTGAATATCCCTAGTAAAATAAAAATTCATAACTGGCGGTTGTTTAATAACATGCTCCCTAACTATAGTAACCTCGCCAGAAGAAAGCTGTCAGTGGATTCTGTTTGTTCATTGTGTAAGGAAGATTTGGAAGACTTAAGCCATTTGCTGTGAAACTGTAGCCTGTTGCGGTGTGTTTGGGCGCATTTTCAGATTCCTTTCCCAGTTCTTGATGACTCGATTGGGCCTAAAATGCGCTTTGCTCAGACGTTTGCTGGAGCTGAAGAACATCAAAGAAGCATTATTGCTATTTCATTATGGAGCCTATGGCATCGAAGAAACAAATTAATCCATGAGGGGGTTAAGTTCCAGTTACAAGAGTTACTGGGTTTCATTAGGGGTTTGCAACAGAAATTGAGCTATCTCGTAAGAATTTACAGCCACAAGTCAGACATTTATCGAAAGATTTATAGCGGCCTCCGGATGAAGGTTTTATTAAGGTTAATTTTGATGCGTCATTTCAAGGAGATGAGAGATTTGCTACAACTGCCGTTATTGCTAGAGATGCTATAGGAGTTATTTTAGGGGCAGAGATTTATCTGTTAGAGGATATTGCGGATCCGTTTGTGGTAGAAGCAAGGGCGTGCGAAAGGGCAATACTTTTTGTGAAAGCCATGGGTTATAGACGACTGGTTGTGGAAGGCGATGCTTTGGCTGTCATCAAATGCATAAAGAGGATGAATCATGATAAATCGGTACTCAGACTGATTACCCAGCATATCAACCATTTGGGATTGAGGTTTGAGGAGATTTCTTACCTCTATGTGCCACGCTCGGCCAATGGAGTGGCCCATACTCTGGCGTTAGAAGGGCGAAGAAACAGGTTCTCTGGGTTTTGGGGCGATAGAATTCCAGAATCGGCGACGATGCTCGTGTTGAAGGAAATATTGGAGTGGAATCTGGGTAACGAAGGGGGGTTTTGATTTGCTTTGTACTAGGAGAAGGTTCATCGAATATCTAGGCTCGGGATAGGTGTTGTGCAAAGCTGCTGTCCGATTTTTCATTGTTGTGGTTTCTTGATCTCTGATGAGAAGGAAAATTTTGGCTGTTGGTTCGTCTTGTTGAAGATGAAAGGGTTTGGCTCAAGTTTCTTAACAGTCTGGTTTATACCCTAGTCAGAACAGTGGTTTCAGAACCACGAATCCGAGTCTAAATAATATTTTAATATTATTTTCTGTATCTTTAATATGTGATTAAGCATATAATAAATTTCCGTAAGTTAATTTGTCCGTCTGTGTGTTTAATTTGACAAAAGGATTGAATTGCATTAAAGAGAAATTTGCATGTTTTATGAAAGGATGCTTATTTGTTATGTCTTCTTAAGAGTAAGGAATCATGTGGCAATTAAGCCACTATCATAGTTAGTGGACGGCTAAGGTCATAAATGACCTTGAATTATATGTTTTAATATATTTGATTAAAGGTTAAAAATATCTTTTATGTATTAAATGATTATAAGATAAATAAAAACATGAAAATGGCCACATTATCATCCTTTGTTAGCCGAAATAAGCAAAGAAAGAAAAGAAAAACATAGGCAAGGGTTCGGTCATAGTTTTGGTCTAATTCAAGGTTAGTTTTCGATCCGTTTTTGATAATTTCTACGTTTTTACAATCGTTGCTTCGTCTACTATCAAGCCCATGTCTCAATTTTGTGTATTGATGATGTTTGTATGATATGCCATTGATGATATGTTGAGCTTTGTGATGTTTTATGGTGTTAAATGAAAGATTTGAGCTAGATGAACATACTTTGTTCTTGAATTTTTGATGAATTTGGCTAATTAGGGCTAAATTGAGAAAATAGTAACTTGAGGGACTAAATTACAAACTTGATGAAAAATATGGGCTTGTATGAGATGTATGGACATTCGGCTAAGCATGTGTATGAATTGATTTTTGTGAATTTGATGTTTTGAGGAAAATGGACTAAATTGATAAATTATGCAAATGTGAGGGTTAATTTGCAAATAACCCTAAATGTATGTCTTTGGATTGAATTGAATGAATTATTGAATAAAAGGGTTAATTCTGAATATGTTTAGATCAAGAGCTGAGGAAAAGCGGTTTAGATCGCGGGAAAGCAAAAAAAGTAACCGAGTGCTTAGTTTTATTTCGATAAACCGAATCCGAGGTAAGTCACTATGCAAATAAATGTATATGTATGTAATTATAATTGTTCATATGATTAATGTTGGTAATGAATGCCTATGAGAAGTTCTGCATATATAATTCCGAGAAAAGTTTGATATAGTGACTAAGTTTGAGAAGTCCCGTGTGAACCTAGGAGTCGATAGGATTAGCTATGTCATGACATAGGTATCTGTTCTGTTTTATCATGTAAGACCACGTCTGGGACGTTGGCGTTGATTTGAGATTTCGTGTAAGACCTCGTTTGGGACGAAGGCAATGATACGAGCTTTATGAGTAAGACCACGTCTTGGATGTTGGCATCGATATGAGCTTTATGTGTAAGACCATGTCTGGGACATCGGCATCGTATTGATTCGTGTAAGACCACATGTCGGGACGGTGGCATCGATATCCGAGTGCATGTAAGACCTCAAATGCGGGGCGTTGGCATTGTACGACTATTCCGGGCTTTCTGAGTATCCTACTAAATTTTTAGTGGTTCAACGGGCAAGTTTGTGATACGAATTATAAATCCGAGCTATGAACAATTAGGTGATATTAAATCCGATTCAGGTACGTTGATTATACTCTATTTGTGTATATAAAGTAAGCATCTAAGTGATCTTACTATGATGAGATGTATATGGAATTTATTATATGATAAGAATTGTTTTGGCTAGATGAGCTATATGTTTATATGATTCTTGAATGGTGAAAATGGTTAATGTGGTTAAAATTGTATGAACCAAAGTAAATAAGTGAGAGTTTGCCAAGTGATTGATATGTGCCAATGTATTTATTTGCTTATATGCCTTCCATATCAAGTTTATTTGTATATGACTTACTAAGCTTTTGGAAAGCTTACTCTGTGTATGTTTTCTCTGTTTTATAGGTCGTCAAAGCTACTGAAGGCTCGGGACCGTCAAGGATCGTCATCACACTACTAAACTATTTTTGGTACATTTTGGAAATGTTTATGGGCTAGACATGGCATGTATAGGCTAGTAGATGATCTAGTTGATGTATAAACTTAGTCATGTGATGTGACTAATTGTTGGGTCATATTATGCCTTGATGAATGTGGTATGTGTGATTGTTTTGGTATGGATTGATGCTCATGAAATGGTCAAGTTTTTGGGTAGGCAAATGAATGAAATATGCTTTAGTTATGTATATGTTTTGTCTTGAAAGTTGTCATGAATGAAATAGGTATTGAATGTGTAAATTGAACGGTCAATTTAGATTGTTTTTGGTTGCTATATATGTATGATATGAGATGGATAATGTTTCTTGTAGGTATGACCCCTTTTTGGGTGGCATTTTGGCCTTGTAAATGGCCTATAATGTCACACGGTTGTGGCACAGTGGCGTGCCTAAGACCGTGGGTGAATTGGCAGAATGTAGCTTAAATAGCACATGGCCTCGACATGGGCGTGTCAGCTGGCCGTGTTATGCAAGTCAGTAGCTAGCTAAGAGCACACGGCCATGGCAAATGGGCGTGCTTGGTGGCCGTGTTGGAAAAGTCAGTATATGGTCTGGTAGCACACGGTCATGGCACACGGGTGTGCCTAGTGACCGTGTTGATATAGTCAGTATATAGACACGGAGGGACACACGGGGGTGTCTAGAAGTCGTGGAGGGTACACGGTCTCCTACCACGGGCGTGTCTCCCTTGAATGTTAGAAAAGTTTTTAATTTTCATAAAATTTCATATGTGTTTCAGTTTAGTCCCAACTCGATTTATATGCATGCTTAGGGTCTTAATGACTCATCTAAGGGACACTATGATTGTTAATAATGAAATGTTATGTAAGTTTTCGATCTGTCTGGTAATGCTCTTAACCCTAGTCCGGTGTCGGTTACGGGTTAGGGGTGTTACATTTAGTTGGTATCAGAGCTACGGTTTAGCCGATTCTCAGACTAACGTAGCGTGTCAGAGTCTAGCTATACATGCCATATTTCTGAATTACGATAGTGTGATGAATCCTGACGTATAAATGTGATTTCTGTATAGTAATGGATCCCGAAAGAGCCGTAGCTGACGACGTAGAAAGTAATGCGCCTGATCCCGCGCAAGGGACATCGCCCTCTGATCCGAGACCGGCTACTAGCGGTCAAGGGGAAGAAGCTAAACAAGCTTTCTTCCAAATGATGAGTGAGTGGTACACTCAGTTTGTAAAGAATAACCCGACTGTTTCGCAACCCCCGCCCCCGGTTAATCCCCCTTAGACTACAGTTGTGCCACTAGATATACATCCGAATCTGTTGAATAAGCCTCCTGTTGACAAGATTCGTAAGTATGGGGCCGAGGAATTTCGGGCTACTAAAGATGATGATGCTTAAAAGGCCGAGTTCTGGATTGAAAATACTATCCGGGTATTTGACAAAATGTCTCTGACGTCAGAAGAATGCATAAAGTGTGTTGTATCATTACTCCGAGATGCAGCTTACCAATGGTGGAAAACTCTAATTTCTGTTGTTCCGAGAGAATGAATTACATGGGACTTCTTTCAGATTGAGTTCCGGAAGAAATATATCAGTGAGAGATTCGTTGATCAGAAACGGAAGGAATTTCTAGAACTTAAACAGGGCAGAATGACTGTTTCTGAGTATGAACGAGAATTCGTGAGACTGAGTCAGTATGCTCGGGAATGTGTATCATCCGAAGCTATAATGTGCAAAAGATTTGAAGACGGACTTAATGAAGACATCCGTTTGCTGGTTGGTATTTTAGAAATAAAAGAGTTCGTTGTACTCGTTGACCGAGCTTGTAAAGCAGAGGCACTCGGAAAAGATAAAAAAAAGCTGAGTCTGATACTCGAGATATGAGAAAGAGATTTTAGAATAAATCATTTCAATCTGCTCCGAAAAGATTCAGGGATAATGTGAGATATTCGAACAGAAATCAATCTAGACCGCAAATGAGTTCCAAAACTCCAGTAACTTCAGTAGCCAGTTTTGGTAATGTCCGGACTGAGAGACCTGAATGTAAACATTATGGAAAAAGACATCTGGGAAGCTGTAGATTGAACGACAGAGCTTGCTTCAGATGTGGATCGCTTGATCATTTTATCCGTTATTGCCCTGAGCCTGTTGAGCTAGAGACTGTTCAAAATCTGAGATCTGATATTGCGCCTGTGAGAGGTAGACCATCGAAGAATGTAAAGAATGTCATTGGTAGTCAGAGAACTACAAGAGACAATGTTGTCAGATCTCAAGCTAGAGCACCTGCCAGAGCGTATGTTATCCGAGCTCGCGAGGAAGCTTCATCACCTGATGTTATAACGGGTACTTTTACTCTTTATGATACTTCTGTGATTGCTTTGATAGACCACAGTTCTACGCATTCATATATATGCATGAATTTAGTGTTGATGAAGACTTTGCTGTAGAGTCATCGAGTTTACTATAAAAGTATCGAACCCTTAGGTAAAAGTGTCTGGTTGACAAAGTATGCAAGAAGCGTCATTAATGTTTGAGATATCTGTTTTCCTGCGATCGATGCTTACGCCATTCGATGAATTTGATATTATTTTGGGTATGGATTGGCTTTTTATGCATGATGCGGTTGTGAACTGTAAAAGAAAGACTATTGATTTGAGATGTTCGAATAATGAGATTGTACGACTTGAATCTAATGATTTGAATGGATTACCTACTGTGATATCAGTATTGAAAGCTCAGAGTTATGTGAAGAAGGGATATGAGGCATATTTTGCTTATGTGATTGATTCAAAGGTATCCGAAAAGAAAGTTGAGTCAGTGCCTGTTGTCTGTGAATATTCTGATGTGTTTCTGGAAGAATTATCGGGTTTACCTCCGATACGTGAAGTTAAATTTAGTATTGAGTTATTGCCGGGTACTACACCTATTTCAATAGCTCCGTATAGAATGGCACCAATAGAGTTGAAGGAGTTAAAGTCGCAGTTACAAGAATTGACCGATAGAGGGTTTGCTAGACCGAGTTTCTCGCCTTGGGGTGCTCCTGTTCTGTTAGTGAAAAAGAAAGATGGCACGATGAGGATGTGTATTGATTACCGTCAGTTGAACAAGGTGACTATTAAGAACAAATATCCGTTGCCCAGAATTGATGATTTATTTGATCAGTTAAAAGGAGCTACTATATTTTCCAAGATTGATCTGAGATCGGGATACTACCAGTTGAGAGTCAAGGATTCAGATATTCTGAAAACTACTTTCAGAGCGAGGTATGGGCATTATGAGTTTTTAGTTATGCCATTTGGGCTAACCAATGCTCCTGCTTTTTTTATGGATCTGATGAACAGAATTTTCAGACCGTACCTAGATCAATTTGTTGTCGTATTCATTAATGACATTTTGATTTATTCGCGTGATGAGACTGAGCACGCTGAGCATCTGAGGATTGTGTTGCAAACTCTGAGAGAGAAGCAATTGTACGCAAAATTTAGCAAATGTGAATTCTGGTTACACGAGGTTAGTTTTTTGGGGCATATTGTGTCAGCTTTTGGAATTCGAGTTGATCCGAGCAAGATTTCTGCTATTCTGGATTGGAAACCTCCGAGTAACGTATCTGAAGTCCGTAGCTTTTTGGGCCTAGCTGGTTATTATATTCGATTTGTGAAAGGATTTTCAGTGATAGCTACTCCGTTGACGAAATTACTTCAGAAAGATGTTAGATTTGAATGGTCTGATAGATGTCAGAAAAGTTTTGATCAGTTGAAAACTCTATTAATGGAAGCTCCAGTGTTAGTACAGCTAGAATCGGGCAAAGAATTTGTAATTTACAGTGATGCTTCGTTAAATGGGCTGGGATGTGTTTTGATGCAGGAAGGCAAAGTCGTAGCTTATGCTTCGAGACAATTAAAGCCGCATGAAAAGAATTAACTGACGCACGACCTTGAGTTAGCTGCGATTGTGTTTGCACTTAAGGTTTGGCGCCATTATTTGTATGGTGAGAAATGTCACATATTTTCAGATCATAAAAGTCGAAGTATCTAATGACTCGAAAGATTTGAACTGCGTCGACGAGAAGATGGCTTGAGTTGTTAAAAGATTATGAGCTTGTGATAGATTATCATCCGGGTAAAGCAAATGTGGTTCTTTGATGCATTGAGTCGAAAATAATTGTTTGCACTACGTACTTTGAATGCTCGATTAGATTTATCGATGATAGTTCCGTGGTATTTGAATTAAGAACGAAAGCGTTGTTTATACAAAGACATATATGTGATGCTCGAGAAATCGATAATGAGTTAACAACAAAAACGAGCTCAAGTATGATTTGAATTCGAATCTGAATTTCAAGTTGTTGATGATTGTTTGAGATTTCGAGGTCGATATCGTGTTCGAGAAACCGGAGTTGATTCATTGATTTCGAGTGAAGCACATAATACTTGTCTATCTGTTCATCGGGAAGTACTAAGATGTATCGAGATTTGAAAGCGACACTATTGGTGGTGCGGTATGAAACGAGACATTTCGACTTTGTTTGAAATGTTTAGTCTGTCAACAAGTAAAAGTTGAACATCAAGTTCGTGCAGGTTGCCAGTATGATTCTCGATTTTACGAGTAGAAATGGGATAGAGTAACAATGGACTTTGTTTCTAGTTTGCCTCAGACTTCGAGAAAGAAAGATGCAATTTGGGTCATAGTTGACCGACTGACGAAATCTGCCCATTTTATTCCGGTAAGATCTGATTATTCACTTGATAGATTAGCCGAGCTATATATTTCTGAGATTGTTAGATTGCACGGAGTGCCACTATCCATTGTGTCAGATAGAGATCCGAGGTTTACATCAAGATTCTAGAAGAAAATGCAAGAAGCTTTGGGCACGAAATTACACTTCAGTACACCTTTTCATCCGCAAACAGATGGTCAGTCTGAACGAATCATTCAGATTCTCGAAGATATGTTAAGATGCTGTGTACTTGAGTTTCATGGTTCGTGGGAACAGTATTTGCCATTGGTCGAATTTGCGTATAATAATAGTTTTCAGTCGAGTATCAGAATGGCACCATATGAAGCTCTGTACGGACGTAAATGTCGTACCCCTCTGTATTGGACTGAACTTAGTGAAAATAAGCTACACGGTGTTGATTTAATAAAAGATTCAGAATAGAAAGTGAGACTGATCCGAGATTGTTTGAAAGCAGCATCTGATCGTCAAAAGTCGTATGCGGACTTGAAACGAAAAGATATAGAATTTGTGATTGGCGACAAAGTATTTCTGAAAGTGTCTCCGTGAAAGAAAGTGTTTCGATTCGGACGCAAAGGCAAATTAAGTCCGAGGTTCATCGGACTGTATGAGATCGTTGAACGTGTCGGGCCTGTTGCATACAGATTAAGATTGCCCTCTGAATTAGAAAAGATCCACAATGTGTTTCATGTCTCGATGCTCCGTAGATATCGATCTGATCTGTCACATATAATTGCTCCATCTAAAATTAAAATCCGATCTGACATGTCATATGAAGAGAAACTGATCCGTATCTTAGCTCGTGAAGTAAAAGAGTTGAGAAACAAGAAAATTCCGTTAGTGAAAGTATTATGGAATCGACACGAAATTGAAGAGGCAACGTGGGAACCGAAAGATTCAATGAAACAGCAATATCCGAATCTGTTTAACGGTAAGATTTTCGGGGACGAAAATCCCTAAGGGGGGAGAATTGTAACAGTTCGGTTTATACCCTAGTCGGAACAGTGGTTTTGGGACCACGAATCCTAGTCTGAATAATATTTTAATATTATTTTCCGTGTCTTTAATATGTGATTAAGCATATAATAAATTTTCGTAAGTCAATTTGTCCGTCTGTGTGTTTAATTTGACAAAAGGATTGAATTGCATTAAAAGAGAAATTTGCATGTTTTATGAAAGGATGCTTATTTGTTATGTCTTCTTAAGAGTAAGGACTCATGTGGCAATTAAGCCACTATCATAGTTAGTGGACGGCTAAGGTCATAAATGACCTTGAATTATATGTTTTAATATATTTGATTAAAGGTTAAAAATGTCTTTTATGTATTAAATGATTATAAGATAAATAAAAACATGAAAATGGCCACATTATCATCCTTTGTTAGCCGAAATAAGCAAAGAAAGAAAAGAAAAACATAGGCAAGGGTTCGGTCATAGTTTTGGTCTAATTCAAGGTTAGTTTTCAATCCATTTTTGATAATTTCTACGTTTTTGCAATCGTTGCTTCGTCTACTATCAAGCCCATGTCTCAATTTTGTGTATTGATGATGTTTGTGTGATATACCATTGATGATATGTTGAGCTTTGTGATGTTTTATGGTGTTAAATGAAAGATTTGAGCTAGATGAACATACTTTGTTCTTGAATTTTTGATGAATTTGGCTAATTAGGGCTAAATTGAGAAAATAGTAACTTGAGGGACTAAATTGAAAATTTGATGAAAATATGGGCTTGTATGAGATGCATGGACATTCGGCTAAGCATGTGTATGAATTGATTTTTGTGAATTTGATGTTTTGAGAAAAATGGACTAAATTGATAAATTATGCAAATGTGAGGGTTAATTTGCAAATAGCCCTAAATGTATGTCTTTGGATTGAATTGAATGAATTATTGAATAAAATGGTTAATTCTGAATATGTTTAGATCAAGAGCCGAGGAAAACGGATTTAGATCACGGGAAAGCGAAAGTAACCGAGTAACCGTTTTCATTCCGATAAACCGAATCCGAGGTAAGTTACTATGCAAATAAATGTATATGTATGTAATTATAATTGTTCATATGATTAATGTTGGTAATGAATGCCTATGAGAAGTTCTGCATATATAATTTCGAGAAAAGTTCGATATAGTGACTAAGTCCGACAAGTCCCGTGTGAACCTAGGAGTTGATAGGATTAGCTATGTCATGACATAGGTATCTGTTCTGTTTTATCATGTAAGACCACGTCTGGGACGTTGGCGTTGATTTGAGATTTTGTGTAAGACCTCGTTTGGGACGAAGGCAACGATACGAGCTTTATGAGTAAGACCACGTCTTGGACGTTGGCATCGATATGAGCTTTATGTGTAAGACCATGTCTGGGACATCGGCATCGTATTGATTCGTGTAAGACCCATGCGGGACGATGGCATCGATATCCGAGTGCATGTAAGACCGCAAATGCGGGGCGTAGGCATTGTACGACTATTCCGGGCTTTCTGAGTATCCTACTAAATTCCTAGTGGTTCAACGGGCAAGTTTGTGATACGAATTACAAATTCGAGCTATGAACAATTAGATGATATTAAATCCGATTCAGGTACGTTGATTATACACTATTTGTGTATATAAGGTAAGCATCTAAGTGATCTTACTATGATGAGATGTATATGGAATTTATGATATGATAAGAATTGTTTTGGCTAGATGAGCTATATGTTTATATGATTCTTGAATGGTGAAAATGGTTAATGTGGTTAAAATTGTATGAACCAAAGTAAATAAGTGAGAGTTTGCCAAGTGATTGATATGTGCCAATGTATTTATTTGCTTATATGCCTTCCATATCAAGTTTATTTGTATATGACTTACTAAGCTTTTGGAAAGCTTACTCTGTGTATGTTTTCTCTCTGTTTTATAGGTCGTCGTCAAAGCTCACGAAGGCTCGGGACCGTCAAGGATCGTCATCACACTACTAAACTCTTTTTGGTACATTTTGGAAATGTTTATGGGCTAGACATGGCATGTATAGGCTAGTAGATGATCTAGTTGATGTATAAACTTAGTCATGTGATGTGACTAATTGTTGGGTCATATTATGCCTTGATGAATGTGGTATGTGTGATTGTTTTGGTATGAATTGATGCTCATGAAATGGTCAAGTTTTTGGGTAGGCAAATGAATGAAATATGCTTTAGTTATGTATATGTTTTGTCTTGAAAGTTGTCATGAATGAAATAGGTATTGAATGTGTAAATTGAATGGTCAATTTAGATTGTTTTTGGTTGCTATATATGTATGATATGAGATGGATAATGTTGCTTGTAGGTATGACCCTTTTTGGGTGGCATTTTGGCCTTGTAAATGGCCTATAATGTCACACGGTTGTGGCACACGGGCGTGCCTAAGACCGTGGGTAAATTGACAGAATGTAGCTTAAATAGCACACGGCCTCGACATGGGCGTGTTAGCTGGCCATGTTATGCAAGTCAGTAGCTAGCTAAGAGCACACGGCCATGGCACACGGGCGTGCTTGGTGGCCGTGTTGGAAAAGTCAGTATATGGTCTGGTAGCACACGGTCATGGCACACGGGTGTGCCTAGTGACCGTGTTGATATAGTCAGTATATAGACACGGAGGGACACACGGGGGTGTCTAGTAGTCGTGGAGGGTACACGGTCTCCTACCACGGGCGTGTCTCCCCTGAATGTTAGAAAAGTTTTTAATTTTCATGAAATTTCATATGTGTTTCAGTTTAGTCCCAACTCGGTTTATATGCATGCTTAGGGTCTTAATGACTCATCTAAGGGACACTATGATTGTTAATAATGAAATGTTATGTAAGTTTCCGATCTGTCTGGTAATGCTCTTAATCCTAGTCCGGTGTCGGTTACGGGTTAGGGGTGTTACAAGTTTCCTGCTGTTTTATTTTTCCAAAGTTCATTTATTAGGTTGTTGAAGCCAGCTTTTTTTTTCTGCTTTGTCTTTCGGTAGCAGTACTTTTGTTGGTTTTTTTATTTTTGAGTGAGCCAAATCTAATAATAATATCAGCCCATTATTATTTCAAAAAAAAAATTTAAAGTCCTAGAGAGCAATTGTTAAATTTTATTGGAGTCAGCTATTTTTGGAATTTTTTACTTCACACATAATTTTTATAATTATTTATTAATACTTAATATTTTTTTATAATTTTTTATATTTTATCATTTTAAAATTTTTTTCTACAATTTTTTTTTAATCTTTTTAACAAATTTTTTTTAAAAAATCATTTGTTTTGCACATGACACAACCTAATATGTCACGTAATAAACACAACCTCAAAAAGTGAGAAAGGGAACCGTTATACTTTAAAGGTCAACCTAAAGTTAACGGTCAAAGAGGTTGATTAGATATATATTTTTAGTTTAAGAATACAATTAGGCGCAAAGAAAAAAAAGTTTAATTAATTTTCTTTTAAATTTAAAGATTTTTTTGCATCTTAATCCTTTAATTGAATTTATTTTTTTTTCTTAGAATTTTCCTTTATTGAGGTTATTAAGTACCATCATTGATTTTTTGGGTTAGTAAAATTTGTAACCTTTATAATTAGTACTTGAATAAAAAAGTGAAGTCAAATCTACCCCCCAAAAAAAAAGATAAAAATCAAAGGACCATATCCAAAGCCAAATCGTTTTGAAGTTGGTAATATTAGGATATGATTAGAGTTTTAGAAAAAAAAAATTGGATCTAAAATCTTTCAAATATTGGGTTATTTTAAATGAAAATAGATACTTTAACCCAAGTACAACACTTGGGGTAATTAGTGTAAACAATATTATGCTTTAAGCAATACTTTTGACCCCAAAAAAACATTAGATAGTCAAGTATAGTAGTTTGGGAGTCAATTTTGCATTTATGCATCTTATTTTAATTTTTAATTTTTGAAATCCTTTTTTATTAGAATAATGTAAAAGAAAATATTTACTTAAATATGTATATAGATAATTGTACCTCGATACTCATGAGTGTCAAGATCAATATAATGTCAAATTCCACATAATTTATACTTTGAGTGCGAGAAAAAAAGTATGAAAACCTTGACACTTATATGGTATAAGATCAAAATAATCAACATTGATAAACACTTATATGTAAGCCCAATCAGTTCATTTAATATAAGAAACCTTGACATTAATGGATATTTATGTTTTCTCCTATGAATACCTCCATCCCATTCTCCTTTGTTTTCATTCAAAATTCTTTTCAAAAATCCTTCACACCCCCTCTCACCTAACAAATAAGCTTTATTTTTGCTTCTCCAAAAATTATCATTCTCTTTTGATTCTCAAGAGAAAAGTATAGAGGCCTTGACACACAAGTGGTAGTTAACATTGATTGAGTATTTATTATTCGCAGGCCCAATCACTTTATTTAATACAAAAAATCTCAATACTTATAAATATCGGTATCCTCTTTTTAACTGAAAGATTCAAAAAGGAAAGACTAGAATAGCATTGAAGAAGAGAGTAATTATTCAATGTATTCAAAAGAAAGCAAGCTGCGTTAATATAAGACCACAACAACACATACAAACAAATGATAACAAAATGAAATCATCGGAGTGATAGCAGAAAGGAAAAATGAATAACCAATCATGCCTCATCACAACAGCATGACAGTTTTTGGACTGATTTAGCTTTAGTGAAGTTGGGCTGGCTTGGCTTTAGCATTCTTTGAATCATCAGCACTTTTTTATTTTCTAAATATTGCTTGACAGAATAGACATAGAGCTTATCTCGGAAATTTTCAAAGCTGTGAGAGGCTTTGTGAAAATATTAGCAATTTGTATTCAGAAAAATAGTGAAGCTCCACATTGGTTAAATACCAAGTGTGAGATGACTTCCAACCAAAAAAATAGTGGAGCTCCCCAAGGTCCTTAAGGAAAACTTAGTATTCAGAATTTGTATCACCTGCTCTACATTCTCTTTAGAAGTTCCTGTCACAACAATATCATCAACATATACTAATAGAAAGATGCAATCAAATGCAGTTTTCTTGAAAAACAGGGAAGGATCAGCTCGAGAAATCTGAAACTGAAGTTGTTCGAGGAAAAACCCTCTTTAACTTTTCAAACCACGCACGGGGAGCCTGCTTGAGACCTTATAATGCTTTGTGTAATTTGCCCACCAAATGTTGACCATTATCTTCAAGAACCTCATATATACATCTTCAGAAAGATCTTCATTTAAAAAGGCATTATTCACGGCTACTTGTCTCAATTGCCACTTCTGAGAGACGGATAATGCAAAAATAGTTCGAACAGTATTGGCTTTAACCACAGGGCTGAAGGTTTCTTGGAAATCATAGTCGGCAGATTGAGAGTAGCCTTGTGTAACAAGACGGGCTATGTGTCGTGCCACAGTACCATCAGGATTCTTTTTAACCTTGAAAAGTCATTTACAACCAACAAGTTTTCTGTCAGGTGGTGGCGGCACTAAAGGCCAAGTTTGATTGCGCATCAATGCTTCAAGTTCATCATGCTTTCATAGAGGATATGCCATTGCCTCATGTATGGTAGTAGGTTCCTCTATACTGATTATGGAACTATAGGCTTTTGGCTTGAAGACTCCTACCTTGCTTCTTGTCACCATAGAATGAGTATTGACAGTCAACCTAGGTACAATAGTTGTTGGTGAAGTAACATCCAAAATTGGTAGAGCATCAACAGATGAAGCAACATCAGGTGAAGAATTGAATGCCATATTAGAAATAGAAGGTCCAGTTGAAGAGAGAGAAGGTGAAGAAGAATTCATAATACAATCAGAAACGGAGTAAGAGTGTCTATCCGGAAGAACTGGAAGAGTTGTAGTGGTCAACCTTTTATATGAATTCACTGTTTCACAAGTGGCAGCAGCAAATGGAAAAGCATTTATAACCTTTGTGTGGACTACTATGGCCCAAGACTGTGCATGAAACTCCAACTTGTGTGGATTATATGGAGAATAAGTGGATAGCACAAACAGCCAAAAACTTAGAGAAAATGATAACTAGGCTTGTGACCAAAAAGCTTCTCAAAAGGAGATATTCCAGCTGAGGCTTTTGTAGGCAACAAATTGATAAGATAAATTGGAGAAGTAAAAACATCACACCAATGAACCAGAGGAAGGGAGGCATGAGCAAGAAGAACAAGCCCCATTTCCACAATTTGTCGTTCAACCAGGCCGTTTTGTTGGGAAGTATGCGGACAAGACAATCGATGTTTAATGCCAAACTGTTGAAGAGGATGCAAGAAGCTACGAAACTCTCCACCTCCATCAGTTAATATTTGTTTGATCTTAAAACCCAATTGAAGCTCAACTTGTTTCTTAAAATTAAGAAAAACACTCATGGTCTTGAGAAAAAGCATTAACAAAAGATATATAATATTGATGATCATATAAAAAGAATGGCTGCTTTCTTTTTTCCCTTTAAACCATTCTCTTTCTGTTAATTATTGAAGATAAAACTAGCTTTTAATATTCATTAATTTTAATTGTATTGTAATTTTTAGTTCCATGTAGATTATGATATAGATAAATATAGACACGTGATCCATTTTAATAAGCTACACGTGTCTGTCGGCTTTTAATAGTATAAAAGCTTTGGTTGTACCGAAATGAATATTGGTATAATTTAAAAGCTAAATTGAATATTAAGTCTTAATCATTCATTTTCTCCCTGCTCAAACTATAATCACGTAAGAAAATATGAGAAAACATTATTAATCAACGATTCAAATGACGACAAATGGATATAAAATATATAAAATAAATGAGACAACTCTACATGCATGCTTCTCCAAATTTGACCCCATTTAAAATCTAAAATTTAATTTTTAATATAACAATGATTCGACTAATAAATCACAATTTGAAGTTCAAAATTTTAATAATTTTATACTATTTTATATTTACAATATAATATTATAATATTTAATTTTTATATGTAATAAAATATATAAAAGCAATATAAATACATGAATTACTAAATTTATTCGAACCGAGCTGATTCATGATCACCGTTAATTATAATTACGGCAATTGAGTAAATGCCAACAATTATAAAAAAAAGAAATAACGAGGAGAAAAGAAAATCAGCAAAGATATCATATCTAATTTTCTAGGAATAAGTTACAATAAAGGTAGAAAGTTGAGTACCCCAATGAATCTGGAACCAAAATTATGAACTATCAAAGGCAAAAGTTAATGGCTGTCATCTGAATTATATTTGGCTTTTTATGTCAAAATTGGCTTTACTCTTAAATTCTTTCTGAACATACGATATATATATGTATAACACATCAAAATGTACTTACAAGGCCTATACCTAGCTCTTCAGCAAGCTCATCCCATACAGGAAGTAGGGTCAACACAACAAGGAAAACAGCGACCGTAACCGCTGTTTTCCTCCATGTTCCAACCTCGGTTACGTCGTTTAAGCAGGGTTTTTCGGGAGTCCTCTGAGTAGTTTTCATTAAAAATAAAGGCAATAAGAAAGACGATTGTTAATTCTACTTTAATTTATTATACTGAAGTTCCAATTGGCATACCTGACATATCAGCACATACAGACCCCAAGGAAGGGATAAAGGTCCTCCAATCTGCAAATAAGATGAAACAGATTAGCTGCACCGTATCAAAGACAGGAGGAACTAGTAGGTGCATACCACTCCTAATCCAAGCAGTGTGTATGTTGTCAGACCAAACCCAACCAGTGCGCCCTTTCCATAAGCACCCTGAAAAACATGCAATTAAACTATCAAAAATCTTGTGGCAAGATACCATCAAAGCTAAAGAATGGGAATGACTTGAAGCTCTCTATCAGTATGAAGGTACCTGCACAGCCCGTCCACCATCAAGACACCCCACAGGAAGCATATTAAAAGCTGTCGTGGTTAAGCCACACCTGAAATGGTGGGTAACTTGTATTGTAAGCATACCAAGAAAATCCAGACAAAGATTTTAGGTAAGCAGATATCCAGGAATTTAACCCTACCATCCTGCAATCACAAGTGGATGAATTGATACTGTTGCAGCATGCATTGCCCTGTACATTTAGAATGTGATGTCTGTTATATTCATTGCAAAAAATTGATCTCAATGACCTCACACGTACAACTGTTAGAATTTATATTCATATAAGAGGGAATGTGGAAAACAACATTATTATCTCAGTTTCATCAGAGCTCAAGCATAAACTCTGTTCAGTCAATAATAAAGCTGTTGAACCAAAAGGACATACGCATAACCAAGGGTTGCTCTACTGATGAGTCCAAGAAGCAATGAACCCTGAAACAGCATGCTAGGAACCTGCACCAAATCCCCAGCTGCATCCGGATTTGATGAAAGCAACAAACCAACAGCAAACATTGAAAAAGACAGTGCAGCACCAGCAAATGGGCCCGCCAGGGAAATGTCAACTTGGGTACTACGGTCAGGAAGAATAGATTTGAACTGCAGGAGGTGACAGTTAAGGAAAGCTTTTAAAATATCATTAGAAAAGCAAAAGTATTTCAATTAGACATTCCTCATTCCTCGCATCAAGCAAATCAAACCAAGAAAACAGGTAAGCAGAAAATAATTGAAGAAAAGATTACTTCTAAGAAAACTTTTGACAGTAAAAAATATAAAATCCATGCTCTGCCAGAAAGGTTTACAATTTCAGGAAACAAAGACAAGGTCATTTTGACCCCAGGGGAAGAGGGAGGTAAGAGGTAGAGAAACAAGAGTGAAGTACATTCAGAAAGAGACACTGGATCATCAAAAGATGGATCTCAAGACAATCTACTTAGCAAAAGAAAACATAATTACTACAATCTATCACTACTAATTATTTTAATCTAAATCTCCTAAAAGGACAAGTAACATTACACCACATGAAACAAAGTTTTTCGAGTTAGAGGATGAGTTGGAACAACGAAGCTCTTGATCAAGTCTCAACATGGCTCATACTGACTTAAATATCCTATTTATAAAAGAAGGCAACAATCAGATCCTTGAAAAGGGCACCTTGGACAGAAATCATTGAAAGATAATCTGACATATTGAGTTGCCGCATAGAAATAGGTCACACTCACCTGAGTAATTGCTCCAAAGCTTCCAAGAGTGATGTTCGGAATAAAGAAAGGAATGCTTAGTTTTACTTTCTTTGGAAAAGCAGCCAGAAAATGCCCAAGTTCCTGCAGGCAACAAAATTCATGACATAGCAAAGTCAAACATGAGCACATCAAAATACAAATTGATCTAGTTCAATGATGTTACTCATAAGCAGATGAGATTTTTATAACTATACCAAAAACAAAACAGCTCAAACTGAAAAAAAAAAAAAAAAACAGAAAGTAAAACATCAGAAAACCATCAAAAAGCATGATATGCATACATGAAATAAAAGAACACCCAAAACACCATATGCCAGGGGCAATGCTGACTCTATAAATGGGTATAGTAGTTCCATATCTGGTGGATCAACTGCATTTGGATCTGTAAAGTATTTTACAACCTCTGGAGGAAGTCGGTTTATCTGTAAGAGATTGCACATTATCAATATATTCAGAAAGATAAAAATGGTAATGAGAAAAAAATGCAGAAAACATAACTCCTACTATCTTCCTACTGATAAATGCAGCGATCTCAAAGTACTTCTACAAAAATGGAATACCTGAGATGCAATACCTAACTCCACACTGGAACCTATAGTCAGGAGGAACAACAAAATAGCTATCACATACTGCCAAAGTGTAGTTGGTCCAGGTTCTGACACCTCTTTCCTCAGCAAACCGAAACTCACTCGTGGTCCACCACGCGGGTCTGGGGCTTCAGAATCAGGCTCCTCAACCATGAAAAGATTGTATTTATCACCCACGATCTCAGCCAGTTGAGTCTGGAGTTTGGCAAAAACATCTTCTCTCTTCCCTCTTAGATTTCCTAGAAATAGGATGCCCTCACCAAGGTCTCCAAATGGCTCTTCTTTAGTCACCCAAAACGTTGAATAGCCAAAAAGCTTGTCCTTAATTAGCTTTACATCAGCAGGATCAACTTTCTCAGGTCCAAGAAGCTCCATCAATTTAAAAGAATCAATTTGGAAATCATTGTAGACTGATCCAAGAGGAGCTATGTTTGGTGGCTGAAGAAAGGAAAACATCAATAGATTAGAATCCGATATGTCATTGCACTATTCTCACATTTTTCCCTCTCTGTACTCATCTTGCCAGTATTTACAAAATTTGGCAGCATTTATATAAAACCATGTTACTCAACTCAAGTATGAGCGTCGAATAAGAGTTTGTATTTGACACTAGGTATATATTTTTTTCTAAGTTTCTTCTACGTATTTGAAGGGTCCTTGGAGGATCATATCCCATTCCCAAATCTTAATATGTGTCGGACATGAGTGACAGATATAAATATATATATATATATATATATATATGAAGACAGGCTTCAGTTGGTAGTCACTTATATTACCACTTGTTATTCACTATTTGATATTTGCTTCCTTAAAGTTGCTAAAACGCAAAATCATAATGGATTACAAATGAATAGATGATGAAAATGCAAAACCAAATGTAACATAACTGTTCCAATAACAGTGAATTCGGGCATTTTATTTGCAATATAATATAATTTGATACTTAATTCCTAGAGGAAAGAAAATGTAATTTGCTCTTATATTCAAAAGACAAGTAAAACTAAACATACAACCTTTTTCGTCTTCTTTTCTCTTTCATGTATTCTAACAAATTTCTACAAAATTGCCAATTAAATTCAGAGAATAAACTCAATAAGAAATGCAAAGAAAAAGAATAGCAAAACGCTGTACCCTGGAGGAAAGGGACGGAGGCAGCTCATTACTGGTGCGTTTCTCCTGCACAGCCTTATCTTCGGGCGGCGACGCCGTCGTGACGGTGGATTCCGTGGATGAAGCAGTATTACTACTATCCTCCTTAATCTCTCCATCATTTTGGGTGTAATCAGCGTCATTATTACTATTATTAGTGCCGCTAAAACACCTAAATTTGAGAAACTTTTCCCGAGAAACTTCCTTGGAGATTAAATAACATAACTTGGTGTTCAATTTCCTGGACCCGAAGACTTGGACCCCAACTCTTTGGCGGAAAATTGAACTGGAACTGAACCTCAAATTCACGGCGTTAAAACTAAAGCTGGTGAGAGTTCCCATCCAATCAAATAAAATTGAAAAATGAAAAAGGTTTGAATTATTTATTTCTTCTTGGTTTTGGGTGGGTTTTCTGAAACTGAGACAGTGAGAGCATAAAATTTTATCCTCTTCTTTGCGGGATATTCAAAAACAAATATCTTTTTCTTCTTCTTTTTTTTTTTTCTTTCCATTTTTTTAATTAAAATTATTAAAATATTTTTAATTTAGAATATAACATACAACACTAAAATTTCAAACTAATAATAATAACAACATATATACAATATATAATAAACTAAAATTAAAAAAATATTTTATGTTAAACATTTATTCAAAAAATATTATTAGTGTAGTTGTAAAAGTTTTGTTTATAAATTAATTAAATATAAATTCAATCCTTAATTTTAGTTATTTTATTTTAAAATTTCATATATAAAATAATAAAAAGACAAAAAGGCCATCGATATGGTAGTAATCATTTAATAAAATGGTATATTAGTTATTTTCTAATCGAGTGGTACTAGGTGAGGGGTATAGATATTTTAATTAAGTTTTAAACATTTGAAAATAAATTTTATTCTATTATAAATTTAAAGAGTTAATTGTACTAAATATCTCCAAACTACTATCATTGTTCTAAATTGATCCCTAAACTTTAAATTGTTCTAATTACATCTTCAAACAATCGATGTTATATAAATTAGGTTATTTCGTTACTAAAATCGTTAGTTTAACGGTTAAAAGACAAGCCAGATCTTATGTGACATAATTTAAAATGAAAAAAATTAAGAAAAATGAACACTGTAAAAGCGAATGTTTTAAAAATATCAATTTTACGATTTTCAAAACTTTTACATAAACTTTATCGTTCACTCTTTTTTTCCTTTTAGCTTTACTTTATTATTAGTGTTTTACTTATGCGACAACATTATATATTTTTTAATTTTAAATTTATCTACATAATATTTGACGTGTCATTTAACGATTTTAATAATAAAAGGACTTGATTGATATAACATACATAGTTTGTAGATGTAATTAGAATATTTTAAAGTTTGAGGACCAATTTAAAATGAGGTTCATAGTTTAGAGATGGTTGATGCAATTAACTCAAATTAAAAATACAAAACTTATTTTGATATGGCAAAGAGTTGATTGCACTATACATTCCCAAACTATAGCCCTCATTTTAAATTAGTTCTCAAATTTTAAAATATTCTAATTACATTCCTAAAATATCGATGTTATATCAATCAAGTCCTTCCATTATTACACCTGTTAATTCAACCATTAAATAGTAAAATCTTATACATAGTTTAAAATGAAAAACTTAAAAGAAAAATAAAATGTTATCGCATAATTTTTAAAATTAATAACTAAAAATAAAGAGAGAAAGAGAGAAATTATGTCACGTAATATTTGATGTCTCATTTACCAGTAATAAATTACTGCAGTAAAAGTTTTGAAAACCTGAAAAGATCTTATTGATTTAACAATAATAGTTTGAGGATGTAACTAGAATTTTTAAAGTTTGAGAATCAATTTAGAATGAGAGCCATAGTTTGGGGATGTTTAGTGCAAGTAACTCTATAATAAAATCGTATAAATTTATGCTAAAATAAACCATAAGTCCCTGTACTATTTGTAAATTTGGAATTTATTTCCTGTATTTTTATTTTTAGGAATTTAGTCCCTTTACTTTTTCAGATTTCAAAATTCAGGTCGAATTATTAATACTGTTAAAATTATTTTATTAAATTCAGGTTCACTATAATGCCATTGTTACAATGCTAGCAAGTGAGGGGTTTTTTTTTTTTTCAAAATGTCAAGCCAAGAAATTTAACAAAAAAATATGTTAACAATTGAACCTAAATCTTGAAATTTGAGAACTAAAAAAACTAAATTCCTAAAAAAAAATAAAAAAAATAAAATTCAAATTTACGAAGAATACAAAGAACTATAATAAATTTATAAAATTTATTATAAAGTAAAATTATCTTTTTTTAAGTTAATGGAAAGAGACCATGCCCGCCCCCTGTATAATAGAGACAAAGACAGGGGTGACATTAGAGGGGCTACCTCTAAAATAGAAAATTTGTGTTTTAATCTCTAAGGTATAATAATTTATTTGGCCCTTCAACTTTACAAAATAAAAAAAATAATTTAGCTTTTTAGCTCTTAAACTTACATTATTTGTCAAATTATTTCAAAATGGATGGAAAAGTTAACTTTACTTATGTGGCATACATGTGAATTACTACCACATAGATGCCATGTCAATACTTAATTAACTTTTATAATTTAAAAAATTCAAAAAATATAAAAGTATTTTTAAAAATATAGAAGTATTTTAATATTTTTAATTTTTAAGAAATTAATTAATTGCCAATGTGACATACACATCAATGCCAAGTCAGTGAAGTTAACAAATTTCAACGTTTTCATTTATTTCGAGTGATTTGACAAATAAGAGAAAAATTAAATGAATGACTAAAATGAATTCTTTTATAAAGTTAAAAAGGTTAAATAAATTATTATGCCTTTAGCTTAATATCATAAACTTATATTTTTTGGGTCCATACCATAAACGTTTCGGTAATGAGGAAACTTTAGAATAGGAGAATGAGTCCATGAAGATGTGTTAATTAGGCATTTAGTTATCTTAAAAGGACAACGAGTGTGTTAATAAGATCAAGATTCTCAAATTTCACAACCACCCATTCCCAAACCTTACAAAAATTTATGATGAACTACATTCCACAGCTTCTTCAATGTAGTGGCAATCATCCATGTTGCTTATTTATATTCTCTTTTGATGCATTTAGATGTACCATATGAATATTTTCACCTCTGGAATAGTGTTAAGATTCCAAATTAACTTTCACAGGCTTGCCTATGTGTTTCAATCTCTGGTCTTCCACGAGAGTTGTTCGTAAGCAAATTATAGCCAAACTTCACAATATTGATTTCAACATAACACAGAATAAAGGGAGTCATATAATGTAATATTAGTACAAAAGACACCATAGTCTACGAATAACAGAAAATATTACAGATGCCAAAATTCGAATCCCATATTTGCAGAGGGTGGCAGCATGAACTAAGTTCCGGATTTCTGGTGTAAACACAGGTTTCTGTGTTTCTCAGAAAACTAGTATAAACAAGTGCATTTGGTTCTGAAACTTTGTCAACTAATTAACTAAACGAGTCTTTAGATGGCCTGAAGAATGTAGCAGTTGCAGTATAAAATAAAATTTGCTGAGGCCTTGTTTGGTAGGGAAGGTAGAGAAGGAACATGACAGAAATTACTTTTAGTCCAACGGTTAACCGTTGGATTGAAAGATCTTTTCCGATGTTCCACTTTTCCATCTTTCGTACCAAACAAACAAAGGGTTACTAGCCCCTACTGTCCTTCTCTTGTCATTGCCATATACTGCATAGAAGATTTTGTGTTTTCAGTTTCTGGTAGTTTATCATTGACACTCTTTAAAATCATTAAGACAAACAAGTTTAACAACCAGATAAGAAATCTATGTTTACTCGGACTTGGGTGCGTTGGTATGTGTTTACTTCAAGGTAAATGAAGAGTTGGAGCAACATAGGTGGAAGTACCTGAATGTTGTTGTTAGCGGAAGGCGACACGAAGGTGTTGGGGTTCGCAAGGAGAGATCGGAGATCCTTCACTGCTATGGGAATCTACCCGCCATGCATCTTGAACTTGAGCAGCAAATTGCAAGTTCCACAGCACATCCTCAATAGAAGGTCTCTCTGCAGGGTCCTTCACCAGGCATCTCACACAAATTTCCATCATTGTTTTCAATGACTGATCCGAACAAGATGTCCGAACTGTGGGATCTGCTACTCGTCTTCTCGTTGCATCATCCGTTGCCATGATTGCTTCTAGCTGCTCAGGTTGAATCTTAGTGAATTAATGATTTGTATACATTGAGTTTCTTTGTATGTTCTAAGTTCTTATCTTAAGTTCAAAGTTTCAGTTTGTCATGAGAAAATGAAAGAAAATGGAAATGAGACTTTGAACTCACAATATGCTAGAGGAATCCAATGATTTACCTGGTTTTTAAGAACTTGAACTTGATTCCTGGATTTTGATGGCCTCCCAAGAATCATTTCGAGTAAAATCACTCCAAAATCATAAACATCGACCTTATCATCATATGTTACCCTGTCATGGAACAACAGCCAAATGCAACAATTTCAATGAAACATCGTATTTTAGATGCTCCCTTTATAAACCTGAGAGAATATCTATGCTACTTGGATTCAGTGTGAATGTCAAACAGGGTTGTCCTACCTGGGTATATTTAATTTTTTACAAGATGTCCTTGTATTTGGATGGTCCCTAGAGGATCATTTCCCCATACTCATGTCTATGTATTGCAACGAAATAAGGGTACTTCTCATGATAGTAAATATATTATAGTTTTTGTTTACATTAGTTTTAGCTTTAAACAAATCATACACGGATTAAAACAATCATGATGACATGTAATGAGAATCTAAAGCACTGTTTTATGTACTAAACCCATTAATGAACATTTTTGTTGAGCAATATCAGTTTGTAATGACTGTTTGTGTAATTTCGGTATCATCCAGAATATCATTCATTACAAACCTTGCACTAGTACTTGGATCTTTGGGTGGAGCAGAAGTTCCATGGCCTACCTGCAAGAACAAGTAGCAGTAAACACAATCACACACCGGCGAATTCGAAGCAAAAAGTCCATAGAGAATGAAATTGTTCTTCTGTGTTCATACCTTTCCTGCAATTTCGGCTAATAGGGGCAGGTTGTAACTGCTAATCTTTGCAATAAGGTTCTGATCCATCAGAATATCAGTTATTTTCAGATGATTTGAGTACACACCAGGTACAATCCCTGTGTGCAAAAATTGGATGCCCTTTGCTATCCCAATCGCCGATGATATGCGCTGCGCCCATGTAAGTGAGCATCTGTCACGTCCTGCAAACCGGAATATCAGACATTACAAACAATCCAAACACATAGATAAAGTAAACATTAAGATCTTCCAAAATGGATAATAGGAAAATGAATGGTTTTTTTTAAACATGTTTCTATAACATTAAAGAGCTTGCATGTTGCTGGTCTTGATGAACAAAGCACTCACTGATTGTCATAACCAAAGTAAATGAACTTTCCTCAACAGGATTACTTATGTGCTTGTTCATCCTAAAATACTCAGACTTGGGTGAGAGTGTCAGATACGGATATGTGCCCAACACGGGCATGTTCACTAGTTTCTAAGTTTTCCAATGTATTCGAACGGTCTCAAAGGTTATGTCCCTGAATCCATGTCTGAGTCAAACACAAATGTTGGACATGGATGCTTCAAGAGAAATAAAGAGTCGAAGCAACATAGCTCTAAGACATGGAGAAGAAGTGCAAATAGTGTGGCCTTGCTATCTGTCCTGGAAAAAAGTTAACATAGAGATTAATGATTACCAGATATCCAGCTCCTGAGAGTGCCATTTGGTACATATTCAAAGATCAAAAAAATTCTGTTGACACTTGAATCATCCAAGTAGCATTCAAAGCAATGGCCAAGAGCACTGACTAAATGGCGATGTCTCAATTTGGAAATGAGCTCTACATGGTGCATAAAGCTTTGAGTGCTACGGCTTTTCTTCATTTTCAGGCATCTAATGGCCACAAAGGAGCCATCTTTCAGCCTACCTCTATACATCTGAAATCATAAAATCATTGTGTTAGAACATTCTACAAAGGGAAATTTCCCATATTTTGGTTCTAGATAAAAAAAGAAGCAGCAGTAGCCCATATAAAGACTCAAAATGGCCACTAAAGCAATTAGTTGGTTTGAACAATATACATGAAAACACATTATTCAGCTGCAAATTGTTGAAGCACAGGCTCACTTTCAATGTTTTACTAATGATAAGGCTACGGATCTCGAAATCCGACCACTGACTTAAACAAACTTCAACACCATATTGGAGAATCATTCAACTTTTAATTAAGCTGAAGCTCTCATTAAACTTGCTGCAAATCAAAAATATCAAGTATATGTTAACTACATTGCTTACCTGCCCTAGAGAACCTTCACCCATGAAAGCAGTTGTGTGGAAGTTGTTTGTAGCAACCTCAAGTTCTTCTAGTGAAAATGTTCGATAAGCTGGAAGTCCAAGTGCTCCCAGCTTCGTTGTTTGCGATATATACCCTTTCAAGTAGCCAAAGTCATAGTCAGATTACAAGTAATGAAAACTAGAGTCATTGTATGTAACTAGAGAAAGAGAGGTACAAGGGGGTCTTACTGGCATCAGATAGAAACTTTGATGAATACACAGTAGTTGCTTTCTCTGCAATCACTCTCGTAGTAGGTTTATTGATTGTCTTATCCGCATTCGACCTCCTAACAAACATGAAAATGAGACCAAGAAGTACTATTCCACCAGCAATTCCTCCAGTTATGGCCATGGCAAGAGCCACTTTAGAAGTTTTGGACTTCTTATGGTGAGGTAAGATTCCCACAGCTAAAGCTTCATTGTGACAGAAGGAAAATGGATGTTGGTTTTCGTTTTCAGTTGCCAGGCAATTTCGGGCATACAGGGAAACTCGGTCTTTAGAATCCAAGAGACAGGTAGGCAAGTGTCCAGTCAATAGATTTGAGGATAAATCTGCAAATTCCAGCTCCACATTGCAAGAAGTGTTTTCAAATAGCATGCCAGTGAGCTTGTTATCTGCAATATTCAAGTAAGTAATGGAAGGTAGGGATAACAATGATGGAGGAAATGGCCCAACAAATCTATTGAATGACAAGTCCAGCCATTCAAGTTGGTAATATGAGCTCAATTCAGAAGGAATGCCAGATCGAAACCTGTTCTTTCCCAATACAAGGCGAACCAACTTGTTGCCAAGTTGAGGAAACCGAGGTCCAAAAGCATTATCTTCTAGATCAAGCTCTTGAAGATTTGTCAACCTGCTAAGATCAGGCACTTCCCCATAGAAGTGGTTATGTGAAAGTGCAAGAACTCGAAGATTCTCCAAACTGGTGAATGATTCTGGCAAAGAGCCATTGAACAAATTCTTTCTCAAACTAAGAACTGTCAAAACTGGAAACAAACCGAGCCACTCAGGTAACCGACCGGAGAATATGTTATCATCAAGTATGAGAGTTTGAAGGCTAGTGATAGATGAAAGCTCATCAGGGATGGTTCCATATAGCGAATTTGAAGTCATGTTAAGTATTTCCAATGAGGATAAATGCAAAATTTTACCAGGCAATGGTCCCCATAAACCAAGAGAAACTAATGTAAGAACTTTCAGTTCTGGTAGCTTAACAAGTGCTTTTACAAACGAATCCATGGAAAACTTTTTAGGTAGCAAAGGAGTTCCTTTACTACCAATTATATGCAGCTGAGTTATGCTTCCTTCATAGCACACCACGGTCACTTGGGATGTTGGTTCGGTGTTGCAGAAGTCGATTGTGCTATTCCAGCCACTCAAGATATCAGGATAATTCAGAAGTGATCGAACTCGTAAAAGAGTTCGAGTCTGGGATGATTCTAGCTGCTCTGACTGATTGATTAAAAGTAAAATTATAGCAAGAACTAGAAATGCCTGATGCTTGAATCCTTTAGCCATTGGAAGCATATACAGCAGCAGCATTAGGTGAAACCCGGAACTGAACCAAGCAGCTTTTGAAGGACTAGAAACTGAGCATGAGTTGCAGAGATACCATCAAACTCAAAATAAGTAGCAATCCTGTCCAAATTATGCAGAAACACCAGAGAAGGGTGTTGCAGTTTGGCACTCTGAATAACTAAAGCTCACATTAATAAGATCAGATTAAGGAACCTCTGCAAACATAACCATGATCAGAAAAATTGAGAGAAGGAATAAACTCAAACAGATAGATAACTGAAACTTTAGAATTTAGCATAATACTATAATTTAAGTAGAGAATTCAGGACACAAATCCCATTGCTTATTGTTATAGTGTTCTTAGTACTATTAACTTATTTCAAAGATATATAGAACAGCTTACATCTTGAGACAGTAGATTGAACTGACCCCAGCTCAACTGGAATCCCCTGCAAAACAGCATTTATTTTTTCTTAAAAACTCTTCGAATGGTAAATGGAGACAAATTTTGGACCATGAATTTTCTTGCTGGAGAGCACTTGAAGACTTTAATCTACTCAGATACAGACTTAAGAACTCAATAATTGATACTTGAAAAAGAAGAAATTCCAAAACCAAAACAGGAAACTCTCTGAAAAGTAGTTTAAACCAGATTCAGATTATGGAGTCCCACTTGCATTCCACACTTTTCACCCACTTGAGGTTGTTTTTCATTTATTATAACTCTTTTCTAATCACCGTAGACAATAAAGGTAAAACCCCAGAAACCTTATCAAACCATTGATACACAATAAGTGATGGAGCTCTACATCCTGCTTACCTGTGCTAGTTTTGGGGTTGATGATGCAAGCCAAGACAAGCAAGTGACACGGGTTCAAAAAAGAAACTAGTAAAATGCCATATGTAGCACACGAAAGCTGACCTGTTAATCCCCACAAACCGACATTTTAGCTCAGTAACAAGTTTCTTTCTCGTCCTATTGCTTTGTCACTGTTGTTTCATTTATTTATTTCCTAAAAAAGGGTCTTAAAGAGAAGCTAGATTTGAAAAAAGTACAAAAAGAAAAAAAGCAAAAGCAAAAAGAAAAGAAAAGAAGAATTGGTGTAGAAGATAGATGAAGAGTGAAGAGGCTTTATTTATTCCCCATACTTGAGAATCCCCAAGCAAAGAGGTTTTGACAGTGAAAGTGATGAGATATAGGAAAAAAAATAGGAATGAAATGAAAAGGGAGAGTGTGCAGTGTAAGCTTTCGCTTTACTTTGAGTTGGGTGTGACCCCACAGCCATGTTTCGGTTACCTTTGCCGCCATTGTTGTCATTGCCTTGGTGGTAGGGTTAGTCCCCACATGCATTTAAGTTCAATACACACCTTTTTCTCATACTGAAAATTTCAGTTTTTGGGTGGTGAGAAACCAGTTTCAGCTTTTGTAGTTAAGTTACAATTTTATCATCCCTAAGTACTAAACCAGGCTGGATGGAACTCAAGGAAGGCAACTTCTAAACTAAATATTATATTGTGATATTATACAATTCCCAGTACATTTTATATATTTTCAAAATCGTTAAAATGTCTGCCTAATAAAGTCACATGCACCAATCTCCGACTACCCCCAATTTCACTAATCCAAATTTTATTACTTTTATAAAATAAAAAATTCAAGGTTTTCATAGTTAAAATGATGGTAGAATGGATCAAGCTATCCATTAATTTTTACGTTTTATTTAAATAAATTATTAAAAAATGCATACAAAATTTTAGAATGATTCGTATCAATTTACAAGTTAATTAATCTAATAACTCTTTCCAAACCAATACATTGATCAATTGCTGATCCAATTCAAATAACCATGCAAAAATTTATTTATAAAATTTTAAAAAAGTACAAGCATCATGATATTTGAGCTCAAAATAACATGATTTTCAACATCTTATTTATTTTAACTAAAACCTTATTTATTTTTTACATCAATTTTTTTATAAATATATTTGTTATATGATATTTTTACCGGTATCCTGGGCGTACTATAATTTAGTATCTATAAATAGTTTTAAAAAAAAATGCATAACATCTGGTGTTCATGAATTAGACAACTCACCTAATCCTATCATTGGTCAAGTTTGAGTTTATATTTTTCAACTTTGGACCAGTCAAGCTTGACCAATTTTACTGGTTAAAATAATAAAAATATAAAAATAATTTTATATTAATATTTATATATTTTAGAATTAAATTTAATGGTAAACTACCGTAGAGTCCACCCAACTATTTAATTTTTTTATTAATATAGAGGTTAAATTGATTCAATATTTAATAATAAAATAACTAATTTGATCCAATCTTATTAAAAGAAATATTTCTCAAACACTTTATAGAAAAATATAATTATTGTGGATTGAGTCTTAACTCGATTGACATGAGTATTATTGTCAATGCAGGAAAACATAAATTTGAGTGCGCTGAAATATATTACCTTCCAATTTATGAGTGGATAAGAATGAGATAATTAAAAAATATATATATAAATATTTAAGAGGCGTAATTAGCAGCCGACTTTTTAGTGATGAATTATTTTTTGTACTTCAAACTTCTGGACCACTCTCTAAAGGCAAAATTCCAATCTCAAAACAAAATAAAATAATTATTGAACTAAGAAAATTGGAATCTTTTTACTGTTTCATCACCCCAAAATACTATTGGGTAAAGGAAAATACAGCTCTTTCTTCTATGTCCAATCTCATTTTCTACAATGTTGGATGAAGACATCATCGCCTTACCTGTAACTTACAGGAAGAAAAGAAAATATGAGTTTTACAAAAACTGGATGTGTAAAATTTTGTGATATATTCTAAATTTAAATTTAAATAATCCTGGAAAAAAAACATTTCTTCTTCTTCTTCTAATAATAATAATAATTTAATCTCACCATTAAACATAAATATTGAAAGGGGGACGGAGACCATTAGTTTGTGTCTGAAATGAAATCTGGGTTGTCAGAAATTTAATACTAAACTGAATCCTAGACTCTTTGCTCATCAAAAGATTCCGTTTAATTTCATTCTGATATTCATATGTATAGGCACACTGTATGGTATTTTTGTTTTAAAATTAAATCATAATTAAAGTGAATATCTTATTTAATTGACTAGATTCTACTCGATTTCATCCATTTAGCTTCATTTGCTTTAAGGAACATAAAATATTTAGTTTGCACAAGCAGTATGATCCTTCAACCTGTATAAAGGGCATCAGGTTCGGTTGTTGGTCACATGGGAGAAATATCACATTGTTAGTATTCATTCTGGAATCCCAAGAACTGGATAGTCTTCATCGATTAGATTTTGTAAAACTAAGACAAAACTTAATTGATCCAACCTAAGGTAGTTTTGTACTTGGACCACAAATCACCAATAATGTCCAAGAGATGATCCATTCAATGAAATCAACAAAGGAAAGAATTGGATCTTGAAAGTAGAGATCAGAAAAGCTTATGATAGGTTTGCGTGGGGATTTATCAAGAAAATGTTTCGTTTCTTTGGTTTCCCTCATCTTTGGATTAAAAGCTTATCCTATATTGTGTGGCAACATCAAGCATGTCAATCTTGGTATCTGTAAGTCAACTAAAAAAACTTGGTATCTGTAAGTCAATCCTATATAGGGAGTTTTGTTATCTCTTTACCTGTGTTCATCTTTTGCATGGAATATCTTAACATGTAAATCATATAGACTTATGAAAACAAATTGTGAGCCCCACTCAAGAACTCTAAAAGAGATCTTTAATCTCCCACTTCATATTCTTAAAAAACAAAAAAAATCGGTCTCAACAATTAAAAATGTCCTAAAAAATTCTCAGTAGAATCAGGGCAAAATGTTAGTGTTAATAAATCTCAAATTCTATTCTCCCAAATGCGAGTGAAAATACTCAAAAATGGGTCACACAAATATCGGAGTTTCGGTCAATAAAGGATTTGGACAAATATATAGGTTTTGCTATTCATGGAAATTGGGTCAAGAAAAGTGACTAATAATTTATTATTGACAAAGAAACATACTCAGTGCATGAAAAATCAAGTTATTATACCCAACAAGTTAGCTTACTCTAATCCAAGTCACTACTTTAGTAATCACAACCTTTTACATGAAGTGTTGTTTGCTTATTTGCATCGAATTTGATTGGGTTAATAGAAAACTTCATATGGAGAGGGAATGGAAGAAAGAAAGTTACACCCTATCAGTTGGGATCAAGTCACCATCCCAAAGAACGTTAGATGATTGGATCTTCGCATCATAGAGAGAGAGAGAGTGAGAGAGATTATAGACACATGTTTTACTTGATAAATATGTGCACTACAACACTAGGAAGAATACAAAACAATGTACCTTTGTAACATGGAAAGCACTTCAAAAAATGAGTTACTTGTTGAAACATTAGATTAGATGGATTATTAAAGATTGTAAATCTATGTAAGTTTTGGAGTTAAAAGTGGTTAGGCAAGGACCCACCTAAAGCCTTAATCGAGCCCCTCCCCCAGAAAATGCGAAGAGCACGTCTTTCACTAGCATGAAGCAAAAATGGGAAACCTTTTTGGTGATGCATTGAATTTAGAAGTTCCAAATGAGTTAGTTGAGTAATTCCTAAGCACCCCATTGGCAATTGATATGAGTTCCAAAGACACCTTTTGTTAGAATGCTCTGCATTATGGACAATTTACACTAAAGACGAATTATATGATAGTTGGGAGTAGGCATAAATATGTTGAAAATGAGGTGTGGAGCCACTTATAGAAATTGAACATCCCTTCAAAATAAAACTCTTTTTACGAAAACTTTAATATAAAGCATGCATACAAGATTATTTCTTACGAGGGAAAGTTTCATCTTACCCCTAACTTGCCTCTTATGTTTAGTGGGATAAAAAATAACTCAACATTTGTTTCTTTATTTCCTTGTTATTTATTTGTGAACAAGAAATGATGGAATGTCATTGATCCTAGTGGCACAACTTTTCCATGACTAAAGGGGATTGGCTAAATTTGCTTTTGTCTAACTACACCTCTAATGTTGAGACCAAAAACCTCATCTGCCCTATAAAGTTATGTTCCCATTTATTATTTTGGCGAATTTGGATTTTTCATAATAACAAGATTTTTAGGAACCAATCGTATAAGGCTATACTTGTCAAAGTGCAGTTGAAAAGGTTTATGAATTTTAAACCCTCTCTAAGCCTCTCCTCAGTCCACTACCTTCCCCAACATATTGTAGACTCTTGAAGCCTACTCCACCATTTTAGGTAAAGATTAATACAGATGGAGCTTCTTTAGGTAACTCAAGAAAGGTAGGGTCTGAAGTGGTCATTAGGGATTGAAAGTTCGTTGAATTTTCCTCTTAGTTGCACGTTCAGTTGTAACTTGTAATACCCCATACCTAACCTGATCGCCAGGTTTGAGCTACGGGATGCCACATCCGTCGTCGGAGCAACTATGGTTCAATTTACCCTTTTATATATGCTATTAACAATATTAGTAAGACCTAATATCATTTTCCATCATTTCCGGGTCTTATACGAGCTTACGAAAGCTCTATTTCTACCCGAGTTCGAATTAGGACCAAATTGCAATATTTTAAACTCTCGAGTGGACGTCGCTGTAATGGGGGTTCCTTATCGCAATGCAACATACTGACTTGGTCTCGTCGCGACGACAAGTTCTAGACATCACGACGTGACTGTATGTTTGCAAATGATTCAAATTGTACCAATTCAAAATAGACTAACCAATTATCTAAGTTCAATATTAACCAATTCAAAATGACCTAACCAAATGTCCTCATATACTACCTTAAATGTTTCTTCCCAACCAATTCATCATATTGACCATTCAATTCAAGAACTAACCTTAACATACAAGTCCATTTCTATTATTTGAGTCATTTAACCAAATATGCTACATTCTTATGCTCATTTCTTACCATTTATCAACATTTACACATATACATCATTTTAAAATGTCATTCAATACTTTGTTACCTATGAAAACTTCCTCCTTTGTAACCATTTGACCAACTGACATCAATTATCTCTTTAACATAATAAATCATATACCTATTAAGACCATTTCTATTTTCAACCATAAAAAAAACATAACATTTATAATACCAATTTACCATATCAAGTTAGTCCTTCCGACTTAAATATTAACCTAACCATATATAATATACAAAACTGACTCAAACCTAGGTAAAATGCCATATACCAAAACGAAAGGAACTATACAAACATTGCTGAGTCGAGGTTCGTTGGCTGGATGTTGGAATCACTTCTCGAAACCTCGAAATATACTTGAACCTAACACTAAATAAATAAACTGTACGTTGTGCGATAATACTCAGTAATACTTTCATGATTCAAGATAGCATGACATTAACATAAGTAATTGATCATAATAAGTACAAACACAATATCTACCCAATTTATATCCCTACCATGCCAAGAAATGCCATTATCTATAACATATAGAAGTCAAATCAATATATTCATCACTGCAATAAAATTTACCAATTCATTCTAGTTGTCAAATGTCAAACTTTATACCATTTAAACATTCCATACCATTTATGAACCGACATATGTACCTTTAACATCAAGTCACCCAATTCCATGATCAATAAACATCATTTAACCATTTAGCTTTCATATCCAAACATGAATTCAACATCTATACACACATGCCATTTATATTAAGTCATCCTAATAGATTAAACATACACACACCTTATAAATAATGTCACTTGATACTAAAGTAATTTCATGCCACATATCTTATTATAAGCACATACTATTCCATACTTAATACATTATAAAACTTTTCCATTTAAATTTAATATATATCGCTCGATGGACTCTAGTAAAATGGACTCAGATACACGGGTGAACTAAGTTGCTCACACAAGCTGAATCTATATTAGGTTACCTATTCGGGTTAAACTTATGTTACATATAACCTGAGAATTTACAACAAATGCTAAACCTTGTTATAAATTGTAAAATCCCTAATCAAACGTACGTATAACCCTATTGGCATGCCAATCGTATCCTAACCTTTTACTAAGTTTATACGGGCACCATTTATACATATCTACATTATCATACCTGTAATTATCCTTACTCACCTATCATACCCTGTGTTCGATCACATTTGCACTTCTATACCCTGAACACTGTTCTATCGCATGACAAACATTTATCTCATTTCATTTAATTTAATCCAATTCTTATATAATATATATAATTTCATATTCAATTTCATTTTGCAATATAATACATATATCATTTCTTGAATATATTCACAACCATAACTCAATTCATCATCAAATCACATGTATTACATGCCATACAACATATTTCTATCCCTTTACCATATCACATAACATAAATCAAGTAATTCATGCCATTTTTCATTTTATTCAGTTTAATCATTTATTCTAACATCTCACATCAAACTTAATCAAATTAATTCATACTAACAACATATGATTATCTTAATAATCTATCAAACAATTAACATTTATATACAAACAATTAAATTTATCTCGAATCATAAAATTACAAATCGATATCTCGTGTCACTCGTCGACGTCTCTTGTTTCTCCTTTCCCTCTCGATAGCCCAACGTCGTCTATAGCTATGATCGATAATTCAAAAATAAGACAATATCAAAAGTCGTTCAATTCACATCCAAATACAAAGCTACACATATTTTGCATTTTATTCAATTGAGTCCCTAAACTTAGGACAACCGTATCTTTCGATCCCTAGCTTCGAATTAAAACTGATTTCATATTCTTTCATTAGGACTGTATATTTTCATTTTCTATCAAAATATCATGAAAAGTTTTTTATTTATTCAATTTGGCCCATAATGTAACAAAGTTAACAATAAGCTAAATTAACTTTACAATATAATCCTTTTCATAATCTAAGCTTAAAACCTGTAACACCCTATACCCAACCTAGACGTTAGGATCAAGCCTGGGAAGCTACATCAAATCATTTCAGGAAATCCCACTTTTAACTAATTAAAGTTTAACTGTCAGAAAACGTTTAAATAATTGAACCAATGTAGAATCCAAACTTGAAATCCATAATTCAAGATAAAACAACTACAATATAAGTTTAATTAGAACAACAAAATACTAGATAAGGATGACCGAGCTCCCGCCATGCAGACTCGCCTAAGTTGATGAGTTACCTGAAAATTAGTCAAACATATAAAATGAGTCGATAGGCACAATTTTAACTTATAACTTTTATTAAGCGAAACTACAGAACAAATCTTCAGTTTCTCAAAGTTCGAACAATTCTCAAAATCAGATACACAAACAGAACAAAATATATCAGTTACAAATACAAATTATGACAGATACAAAATGCAGATTTCCTACCCCTATCCGCTACACACTACCTTCGTCCAGCCTTACACTGTAACACTCCTAACCCGTATCCGTCGCCAGAATAGGGTTACGGAGTATTACCAAACAAAACACAACTTCTGGATATTTATGAACATATATAGAAATTAAATCATTCAAAAATCATCAAATATTAAAATAAACCGAAATTACTATATGATATTCCTATAATAAACATCAAATATAATATAAAGATTATTTAATAATTAAAACACATTAAAAAAGTCACAAGCTAACTCATATCTAACTATTTTATTTATTAAAATATAAATCACTATTCATATGATCATTTCGTAAACTTAAACTTAATATTAAACAAGCTTAATAATTATTCTCTATTTAATGTCAACTTTTGTTATACTTTAATCAATTCAAGTTAAAATATCTCAAGTCTATTTCATAAACCACAACTTATCCGTATCTTAACATGTAATAATATTACTCAAATTCGCATTTATACTTTCCTTGACATATGATAGCCGAATCATACTCATTTTAATCTATACTCATTCATCATATTCAAATATATATATATACCTAACATAAACATCATTTATCCATAGCACAAAATATCATAATCAAACATACTCAAACTCAACTAAACAAAACCAAATTCAAACTAATATGTTACGCCATTTTTGCATGGCTTTATATACAAACACTTTCAAAATAATCTAATTTCAAGGCTAGCCTATACATGCCATAAGTCCGATTTCAATTTATAAAAGTACCGAAGCGATCGATAGTGTGGTGAACCCATTTGATCGATCCCGAGCCTATAACTTGAGTCTAAAATCTATAAAGCGGAATAAACATAACACATGAGAGTGTGGTGACATAGCTTAGTAAGCCTTGACAAATTAAACCATTCAAAAGAATAATCGAAACATTTAAAACAAGCCATATTATAACATTATTGAATTACATAATCCCAAACATATCATTTAATTTATTTATAACTTGTACTTTTATGCAAATAATTTATCTTGGCGAATGCTATTGTATCACAATTAGCATAATTCCATTCGACTTTTTATTCTCAAAAAAATGAGATTATATCAAGTATGCTTACATTTTAAAATGTATATATATATTCATGAATCAAAACTCAACTTCATTTTTTACTTCCCTATATAACACATTCAAGGATTCACATTTCAATATTCATTATTCGAAAGTACAATAATCCTTTAATATCAATATGGATTTCACATTTCAATCTCTTCCTCATGTAACATTTGGCCGAATATAACTTAATAATCAAACATTAATATCACGTACTTTACATTAATTCACATATAGATTTTCATATACACATTCACTACCATTAACATCAATTATAACTTGTATCACATATTAAATAATCAACTTACCTTATCTCTGAAAAGGTAATAAATTGTCACATACCTGTTCGCTTTAACTCATTTAACGTATTCAATTTCCATAGTAGCATATAATTTTTTTTTAATCATAAACTTATAATAATTCACCGGCATAAAGCCTGCTAGACAATAAAGCCCGATATCTTTCACCGGCACAAAGCCTGGTAGGCATTTAGCTTAGATATTATGCCGGCACAAAGCCTGCTAGGCATTTAGCCCGATATTATACACCAGCACAAGGCTTGCTAGGCTCAAAGCCCGAATATCATTATTATAAAACTGTCTCACAAACAATTCATATATCGAACTTTTCATATACTCCATATACCTCATACGGACTTTCAAATGTTATAGCTCAATCGAACTAACTTCAAACACATTATTTCTATACTTATTCACATTCGACTAACTCAATATTAATTCCAAAAATTCCAAATCAGCATATTACTAAGTTAAATTCAAAATTAACGATGTTTAATTGCTTAAAGACTTACCTCGAATAACGACGAACGATGTAATCGGCTATTCGTCTATTTTTGTTTTTCCCTGATCCAAGTCCGATTTCTTTGGTTCTTGATCTAAACATATTCAAATTAAGCTCATTAAAACATATTTTCATTCAATTTAGTCCAAAAACACATAAGTGGGCAAATTACATTTTTACCCCTAATATTTTACATTTTCACAATTTAGTCACTATTGCACAAAACACAAAATATTCGAAATTTGACTATACCATGCTTAGGCCGAATATTCATTATACTCATACAAATCCATACATTTCATTTATTTCACATTTTAGTCCCTCAATTTATTATTTTTGCAATTTAGTCCTAATTACTCAAAATCATCAAAAACTCCAATACAAAACTTGTTAATCTAAAACATATCTTTAATATTTTATCATCAGACATTACAAAACACAAATATTCATCAATGGCCTAACTCAAAATATGCATCAAAATAAAAAATTCTAGTATGGGTCGGATAGTATTCGAAGCAACGATCTCAAAAACGTAAAAATTATCAAAAACCGAGCTTAACACATACCTTGATTTAGCTTAGAAATGACCGAACCCCAAGTTTTCTTTCTCTTTTCTTTTGTTTTAGTTTCGGTCTTCAATAATAAAAGATGAACATGCATTTTTTTTATGATATGTTTTCTTATTATAATACTTATATTATAATTTACTATAATAACCTTATTTACATTTTATTTATCAACATGAACTAATGGATACTTTAGTACATAGCCGTCCACTATAATGTAAAATGGGCTAATTTCAACTTTAGTACTTCTTTTTAAAAGACAACATCAATTTATCCCATTTTTCAAACAACCACCAAATTTTCATTTTACGCGATTTAGCCCATTTATTAAATCGGACATCCAAACGATAAAATTTTTAAACGAAAATATAATACACACAAATTCACACATTATAAACACCAAATATAATTTTAAAATATTTTTCTGATTCGGATTTTTGGTCCTGAAATCACCTTTCCAATTAGGGTCTAAATCGGACTATTACAACTCTCCCCCCTTAGGGATTTTCGTCCCCGAAAATCTTACCGGTGAATAGGTTCGGATAACGTTCTTTTATTGCATCCTCTGACTCCCACGTTGCTTCCTCAACTCCGTGTTTATGCCACAATATTTTAACTAACGTAATTTTCTTATTTCGCAACTCTTTAATTTCACGAGCCAGAATACGAACCGGTTCTTCCTCATATGACATATCAGGCTTAATTTCAATCTCTGACGGGCTAATCACATTTGAAGGGTCAGATCGATATCTTCGAAGCATCGAGACATGGAATACATTGTGGAACTTTTCTAACTCAGGTGGCAACAATAATCTGTAAGCAATTGGTCCGATACGCTCTATAATCTCATATGGTCCAATGAATCTCGAACTCAATTTTCCTTTACGACCAAATCGAAGTATTTTCTTCCACGGTGAGATTTTCAGGAAAACTTTATCTCCGATCTGAAACTCTATATCTTTCTGTTTCAAGTCCGCGTATGACTTTTGACGATCCGATACTGTTTTGAGGCTATTTCGAATTACTTTCACCTTCTGTTCTGTTTCTTTGATCAAATCAACCCCTTGTATCTTATTTTCGCTGAGCTCAGTCCAATACAATGGTGTACGACATTTACGACCGTACAAAGCCTCGTAAGGTGCCATTTTGATACTCTATTGAAAGCTATTATTGTACGCAAATTCAATCAAAGGTAAGTATCGTTCCTACGTACCTTCAAACTCGAGAATGCAACATCTCAACATATCCTCAAGTATCTGAATAATTCGTTCGGACTGACCATCTGTTTGCGGATGAAAAGCTGTGCTGAAATGCAATTTCGTACCTAATGCATCTTGCAGTTTCTTCCAAAATCGCGATGTAAACCTTGGATCTCTATCCGAAATAATAGAAATAGGCACACCATGTAATCTTACAATCTGTGACACATATAACTCAGCAAGCTTATCAAGTGAATAATCCGTACGAACTGGAACAAAGTGAGCTGATTTAGTCAATCTATCCATAATAACCTAGATTGCATCTTTCTTGCTCGGTGTCATCGGTAAACCGGATACAAAATCCATCGTAACTCTGTCCCATTTCCATTCAGGTATCATAATCGGCTGAAGTAACCCGGAAGGTACCTGATGTTCGACTTTCACTTGTTGACAAATTAAACATTTTGAAACAAAGTCAGAAATGTCTCGTTTCATACCATGCCATCAGTAAAACTGTTTCAAATCATTTTACATTTTTGTGCTACCCAGGTGAACAGATAACCGACTACTGTGAGATTCATTCAAAATCATCTGAATCAACTCTGGATTTCTCGGAACACATATTCGGTTTCTGAATCTCAAATAATCATCAGCATCAACTCGAAACTTTGAATCAGCATTCGTTTCACACTGAACTCGTTTTGCTAATAATTCATTATCAACTTTCTGGGCATCACAAATTTGTTGAATAAATAATGGTCTTGCCTTCAATTCAGCTACTATCGCACCATCATCAGACATAGCCATATGCACATTCATTGCACGCAAAGCAAACAGTGATTTTTGACTTAATGCATCAGCAACAACATTAGCCTTTCCTGGATGGTAATCAATCACAAGCTCGTAGTCTTTTAATAATTCTAACCATCGTCGTTGTCTCAGATTCAGATCCTTCTGAGTCATTAAGTACTTTAGGCTTTTATGACCGGAATAGACATGGCATTTTTCACCGAACAGATAGTGACGCCATATTTTCAATGCAAACACAATAGCTGCCAACTCTAAATCGTGCGTCGGATAGTTCTTTTCATGTGGCTTCAACTGTCTCGAGGCATAAGTTACCACTTTGCCTTCCTGCATCAATACACAACCCAAACCATTTAAAGATGCATCACTGTAAATGACAAATTCTTTACCCGATTCTGGTTGAACTAGCTTTGCGAGCTTGATCAAAAGAGCTTTCAACCGATCGAAACTTTTCGGCACTTACCGACCACTCGAACTTAACATCTTTACGTAGCGGCTTTGTCGCCGGAGTTGCGATCATAGAGAAACCTTTCACGAACCGTCTATAGTAACCAGCAAGTCCCAGAAAACTTCGGACTTCAGAAACATTTCTAGGAGGTTTCCAATCAAGTATAGCTGATATCTTGCTCGGATCAACCCGAATACCCGAGGCTGATACAACATGTCCCAGAAAAGTAACTTCACGTAACCAGAACTCACATTTACTGAACTTTGCATACAACTGTTTATCTTACAAAGTCTATAATACCAGTCTCAAATACTTAGCATGTTCAATCTCATCGCGAGAATAGATCAGAATATCATCAATAAACACAACTACAAACTGATCCAGATACTGTCTGAAAATTTGATTCATCAAATCCATGAAAACAGCAGGTGCATTAGTGAGTCCGAAAGGCATAACTAAAAACTCATAATGTCCATACCTCATTCCGAAAGCAGTCTTTGGCACATCAGAGTCTTTAACTCGCACTTGAATCGATAATAGCGGATCTCAAATCTATCTTGGCTCTTGTAGCCCCTTCTGGTGATCAAAAGATCATCAATCCGTGGCAATGGATATTTATTCTTTATAGTCACCTTATTGAGCTTTCGATAGTCAATACATATTCTCATAGTTCCATCTTTCTTTTTCACGAATAGCACTGGTGCACCCCAGGGAGAGAAGCTCGGTCGCGCGAAACCTCTATCTGTTAATTCTTGCAATTGAGTCTTCAACTCTTTCAATTCAGTAGGTGTCATTCTATACGGAGCTATCGATATCGGAGTCGCCCCCGGTACTAACTCAATACCAAACTCTACCTCTCGGATAAGTGGCAAACCCGACAATTCTTCGGGAAACACGTCTGAATACTCGCACACAACTGGTACAGATTCAATGTTTCTTTCAGCCACTTTACTATCAAGCACATAGGCAAAATAAGCAAAATAAGCTTCATAACCTTTTCTCAAATATTTTTGGGCCAACATCGAAGATATCACTACCGGTAAACCATTCAAATCATTAGATTCAATCCGAATAATCTCGTTATTCTGACATCTCAAATCAATGGTCTTTCTTTTGTAATTAACAACAACATCGTGCAGAGTTAACCAATCCATACCCAAAATTATATCAAACTCATCGAAAGGTAACAACATCAAATCAGCTGGAAAGCATGAATCTCGAATCATCAACGAGCAATTTTTACACACTTTGTCAACCAGAACACACCGGCCCAGGGGGTTTGACACTCGAATCACAAACTCAGTAGACTCAACAGGAAAAGTCTTACTAGATACTAATGTTTCACACACATATGAATGAGTCGAACCAGGATCAATCAATGCAATAACACTAGTATCATAAAGAGTGAAAGTACCAGTAATAACATCTGGGGAAAAAGCATCCTCACGAGCTCGTATAGCATATGCTCTGGCAGGTGCACGAGTCTCAGATTGAATCATTTGTATCTTTCGTCCCCTCTCTGATCGCCAGCGATCATTTGTAAATCGAGTTTTAAAATTTATAAAAGAATGATCGAACACGAAACTAACTCGACAACGATTGAGGCAAGTGCACCTATCGAACAGTAGTATAGTTTAGGCAAGACCGGATTATCAAACCCAAAGGAACTAAAAGTACTAATACTAACTTTATTTTTATTATTTAGCCTAAAATAAGTGAAGTTGTTTATTAATATAAATTAATTAACTACTAAACTAAAGACTCTAAGACATAGAAGAATGAATTTGGAAAATAACTTGGGAAAAACTCAGTTGATTTAGACGATACCCTAGGAAGAATCCACCTAGACTTCACTTGTTATCTAACACTGAACCATACGATTTATTTCCTTAGTTTGATCCGTATGACTCCCTAACGTATATTAAACCCTCTCTCGAGGCGAATAACGTCTAACCCTAGGTTAATTAGTGGAACTCTCGTTCTCTTATAATAACCCCCTAGAATAGCAGTAAATCGAGCTATGGATTCCCATATTAGGTTTCACCCTAATCTGGCAAAATCTTGTCACCCTATCTCTAGGCGTGCGATCAACTCCGCTTAATTATGTTGGATCTACTCTTAGGCAGGGTCTATTCCTCCTCCACCTAAGCACATTAAATTTGGATTAAGCTCACATAATTAAGAACAAACAAAGTATTTATCATATAATTCAAATAATCAAATAACAAGATTCATCATAGGTTTCATCCCCTTCGGGTATCCGAAGGTTTAGTTCATAAAAATAAAGGAAAACATCTCAAGAGAAAAGATAAAACAAAACATAAGAAATCCCTGAAACCCCCGGAAGGAATTGAAGAGGAGATCCTCTGTCTTGAGTAGAATTCCGGCCTCGAGATGAATCAAGCGGCTATCACTGAGTGAATCCCCACAAATCGCCTTCTGCGGCCTAGCACGACGCCCTAGACGATGGCTTTGGGCTCCCTTGACAGAGGGTTCTGCCGAACTCCCTTCTAAGTTGCTACAGGGTGTTTATATAGGCTTTGAGATGTGTTACTTGGCCTCCAAGTATCCTAATTTGAGTGCAATTCCTATTTGGGAGTTTAAGTAGACTTAGGAATGTGTTTCTTTGACTCCAAGCCTCCAAATCCGAGTAAAATTCGTCTTTCCATGGCGAGGACACGGCGGCAATGGCTGCGCCTGCGTGTGAATCGATCTTGAGGCCTTGTTCGACATTGTTGAATGAGGCGCGGCCGTGTAAGTCGTGGTAAGGCCGTGTTCTAGTAGGAATGGTGCCCGTAATGCGTGTGGCTTGAAGTCGAGCCGTCTTGATTTCGTGGTTTGGCCCAATTTGGTCCGTTTTAAGCCCGTTTCTCATTCTTTTCGTCATCGGGTGCTTTCCTAAGTATAAGACATGAAAAGAAAGGATTAAGAGCACCTTTTTACATAAATTGGGGCTTAAATCATCCAAAAGCATATTAAATGTGGGCTTAAAATATGTTACTTTTACAGTTTATCAGCCACTTACATTACTCGAATGTTTGGTTGGTCTACCTCGTACTGACATGTTGCTCGGTCTTGCGTTCTGATCAGTGTTTTGCTCGGCTAACATCGGGCCTCGGATAAAATAATCCTTCGACCCACATTTAAAACAAGACCCATCATGTAATCTACAATTTCCAGAATGCCATTTACCACAATGCTTACACTCGAGTCTGTTTTGTCGATCATTGCCAACACTAGCTATCGAAGTGGCTCGTGAACTCACAGGAGGTCGATCTCGATCTCGTCTAGAAAAGTCCAAAGCATCTTTAGATCGGCTAGAACCATCCTTGAACTTATTCGATGCTGAGTGAAAAGTCTTACTTGTTGATCTCTTACGGAAATCTCTGGCTTCAAAATCAGCTTTTCTTTTCTCTTTCCCGAGTTCTTCGGCTTTGCAAGCTCGTTCAACAAGTACCACAAACTCTTTAATTTAAAGTATACAAACTAGCAATTTAATGTCTTCATTTAAACCATCTTCAAATCTTTTACACATGATAGCTTCAGTTGAAACACATTCACGAGCATATTGACTAAGTCTCACAAATTTCCTTTCACTTTTTTCAGTACACTGGTCATACGACCCTATTTTAATTCGAGAAATTCCTTGCGCTTCTGATCAATGAATCTCTGGCTAATATATTTCTTTCGGAACTCAGTTTGAAAGAATTCCCAGGTCACTTGCTCTTTCGGAACTAACGATTCTAGTGTATTCCACCAGTGATATGTGGTGTCTCGTAGCAAGGATATAGCACAATTTAAACACTCATCCGGGGTACAAGATAATTCATCAAACACGCGGATAGTATTATCAAGCTAGAATTCAGCTCGCTCAGCATCATCATCAGTAGCTCTGAATTCCTCAGCCCCGTGTTTTCTAATTTTATCAACAGGAGGCTTATTAAATCTCATAGGACCAATCATCGGAGGTACCAGATGTATCGGAGACGGATTATTCGGGGGTGGAGGTTGTTGAACAGCCGGATTAGTTCGAATATATTGAGTAAACCAATCATTCATCACTTGGTAGAAGGCTTGTTTAGCCTCCCCTCATGGCTACTCGAGATAGGTCGAGATTCAACTGGCGCTGCCCCATGTGCGGGAGTAGGCGCTACACTCTCGACATCATCAGCTACAGCTCTGTCGGGATCCATTTACTATACGAAAACACATTTTAAAATGTCAAAAGTCATCACACTATCGCAGTAAAATTTATGGCATGTATAGCTAGACTCACACACGCTACGTTAGTCCTAGAATCGACTAAACCGTAGCTCTGATACCAATAAAATGTAACACCCCTAACCCGTATCCGTCAACAGAATAGGGTTACGGAGTATTACCGAATAAAACACAACTTCTGTATATTTATGAACATATATAGAAATTAAATCATTCAAAAATCATCAAATATTAAAATAAACCGAAATTACTATTTGATATTCCTATAATAAACATCAAATATAATATAAAGATTATTTAATAATTAAAACACATTAACAAAGTCACAAGCTAACTCATATCTAACTATTTTATTTATTAAAATATAAATCACTATTCATACGGTCATTTCGTAAACTTAAACTTAATATTAAACAAGCTTAATAATTATTCTCTATTTAATGTCAACTTTTGTTATACTTTAATCAATTCAAGTTAAAATATCTCAAGTCTATTTCATAAAACACAACTTATCCGTATCTTAACATGTAATAATATTACTCAAATTTGCATTTATACTTTCCTTGACATATGATAGCCGAACCATACTCATTTTAATCTATACTCATTCATCATATTCAAATATATATATATACCTAACATAAACATCATTTATCCATAGCACAAAACATCATAATCAAACATACTCAAACTCAACTAAACAAAACCAAATTCAAACTAATATGTTACGCCATTTTCGCATGGCTTTATATACAAACACTTTCAAAATAATCTAATTTCAAGGCTAGCCTATACATGCCATAAGTCCGGTTTCAATTTATAAAAGTACCAAAAGCGATCGATAGTGTGGTGAACTCATTTGACGATCCCAGAGCACTGTACTTGAGTCTAAAATCTATAAAAGCAGAATAAACATAACACACTGAGTGGTGACATAGCTTAGTAAGCCTTCAAACAAATTAAACCATTCAAAAGAATAATCGAAACATTTAAAACAAGCCATATTATAACATTATTGAATTACATAATCCCAAACATATCATTTAATTTATTTATAACTTGCACTTTTATGCAAATAATTTATCTTGGCCGAATGCTATTGTATCACAATTAGCATAATTCCATTCGACTTTTTATTCTCAAAAAAATGAAATTATTATATCAAGTATGCTTACATTTGAAAATGTATATATATATATATTCATGAATCAAAACTCAACTTCATTTATTTACTTCCCTATATAACACATTCAAGGATTCACATTTCAATATTCATTATTCGAAAGTACAATAATCCTTTAATATCAATATGGATTTCACATTTCAATCTCTTCCTCATGTAACATTTGGCCGAATATAACTTAATAATCAAACATTAATATCACGTAATTTACATTAATTCACATATAGATTTTCATATACACATTCACTACCATTAACATCAATTATAACTTGTATCACATATTAAATAATCAACTTACCTTATCTCTGAAAAGGTAATAAATTGTCACATACCTGTTCACTTTAACTCATTTAACGTATTCAATTTCCATAGTAGCATATAATTTTTTTTTAATCATAAACTTATAATAATTCACCGGCATAAAGCCTGCTAGGCAATAAAGCCCGATATCTTTCACCAAGCACAAAGCCAGTAGGCATTTAGCTTAGATATTATACAGGCACAAAGCCTGCTAGGCATTTAGCCCGATATTATACACCAGCACAAGGCTTGCTAGGCTCAAAGCCCGAATATCATTATTATAAAACTGTCTCACAAACAATTCATATATCGAACTTTTCATATACTCCATATACCTCATACGGACTTTCAAAAGTTATAGCTCAATCGAACTAACTTCAAACACATTATTTCTATATTTATTCGAATTCGACTAACTCAACATTAATTCCACAAATTCCAAATCAGCATATTACTAAGTTACATTCAAAATTAATGATGTTTAATTGCTTAAAGACTTACCTCGGATAACGACGAACGATGTAATCGACTATTCGACTATTTTTGTTTTTCCCCGATCCAAGTCCGATTTCTTTGGTTCTTGATATAAACATATTCAAATTAAGATCATTCAAACATATTTTCATTCAATTTAGTCCAAAAACACATAAATGGGCAAATTACATTTTTACCCCTAATATTTTACATTTTCACAATTTAGTCCCTATTGCACAAAACACAAAATATTCAAAATTTGACTACACCATGCTTAGGCCGAATATTCATTATACTCATACAAATCCATACATTTCATTTATTTCACATTTTAGTCCCTCAATTTATTATTTTTGCAATTTAGTCCTAATTACTCAAAATCATCAAAAACTCCAATACAAAACTTGTTAATCTAAAACATATCTTTAATATTTTATCATAAAACATTACAAAACACAAATATTCATCAATGGCCTAACTCAAAATATGCATCAAAATCAGAAATTCTAGTATTGGTCGGATAGTATTCGAAGCAACGATCTAAAAAACGTAAAAATTATCAAAAACCGAGCTGAACACATACCTTGATTTAGCTTAGAAATGACCGAACCCCAAGTTTTCTTTCTCTTTTCTTTTGTTTTAGTTTCGGTCTTCAACAATAAAAGATGAACATGCATTTTTTTTATGATATGTTTTCTTATTATAATACTTATATTATAATTTACTATAATAACCTTATTTACATTTTATTTATCAACATGAACTAATGGATACTTTAGTACATAGTCGTCCACTATAATGTAAAATGGGCTAATTTCAACTTTAGTACTTCCTTTTTAAAGGACAACATCAATTTAGCCCATTTTTCAAACAACCAACAAATTTTCAATTTACGCGATTTAGCCCATTTATTAAATCGGACATCCAAACGATAAAATTTTTAAACGAAAATATAATACACACAAATTCACACATTATAAACACCAAATATAATTTTAAAATATTTTTTGATTGATTCGTGGTCCTGAAACCACTTTTTACGATTAGGGACTAAATCGATATTACATACACACAAAAATGGTATTAAGTACCCATCAATTCCTACATACCACATAGTGACTATATGTCACGTTCAAAATGTCGCAGAATAGCGGCTAGAACAGAATGTACAAATTTCTAGAATCATATATATATACATGGCTTAGCCACCAGTCTTGGCAGATTATTAAACTACCCACAACTTCCTTCTTATTCAATCCCGACCCCAATGTAAATGCAGATTTACAAATACAAATATAAACATAAGGTGTTACAGATTCAGATTATACTCAGTTGATACAGAATGGAATTACTCATTAGTTTACAATTCGATGATATATGTAAAAGAACAGTTTATACAAAAACAAATTATTATTCAATGGGTTCTATGCTTTTCTAAGCTTTTTTATCCCATCTTTTACCAATAGCAAATATATCATCCAATTTATCTCTTCTTGATCCCATATTTTTAAAGTTAGATTGGGCTGTTGCAAACTCCTTAGATCATCATTGAGATTAACTTCTTTTTCTACTAGCAATGAGTCTTTCTCCTCAAGATTCTTCAAAAGGTTGTGATTTTTTTTTGTTTAAGAGCAAAAATTTCACCAATTTGTTTTTCATTAACTTTATATATTATATTCCATTTTTCTAACATGGTCTTGTACGACTCTATAAAGTCTTTTGTTGATTCTGCATCACTGTCACAGTCAAGTTCTAAATCAGTTGCAACTTCTGTCAACAATTGGGAAGTAAAAGCAACATGGTTGTTGATATTCTCTTCTTCAACATCTTTACTTTTAGAATCACTTGAGGTAACTTTAGAAGACTTCAACCTTTTAATAGTGTTTGCACATTTAACCTTGTAAATTTATAGCCTATGTATTTAAAACATTGATCTTTTTTTCTTGTTTTTATGCTCTACCATGACATCTTTGGTTTTATTCATGTTTGCAGACTGACCAACATTGTTATACTTATAAATAAATTTACTTAAATTTCTTCTAAGAAGAGCCAACTATTCTTGTAAATATGCAATAAAAGTTTTAGTATTAGTTAAAACTAAAGAAGAAACTTGTAGAGCAATATTCTTTTCTAACTTTTCTTTACCCCTTTAAGCTTTCTCCAAGTTCATCTCGAATGTTTGGAGAGACCCAATCAAATAATCAATTCTCATCTTTTAAATTCAACATCCTTTGCCTCCATTATGGTTGTCACTTTGATGTAGAATTTTTTTGGTTGAGATCTCAAGACCTTGTGTACCAATTTTGCATCACCAAGAGCAAAAGCTTGGTTAAAGAAGACACATAATTTAGCATAACAAAATGTTTCTTCATATGACATTCTCAAAATTTCAAACGTAAATGTTAACATCTAGAGTTTTTAATATTTCACAAAAGTGTCATATTTTGTTTTGAGAATGGTCCAAGCTTCATGAGTAGAAATACACTTGGAGATGCACCTGAAATTTTGAGGATCTATGCCATTAAAGATAGCGTTCAAGGCCTTTGAGTTGTAATCAACTACTCTTGTCTTCATTTGTTGTCCAAGTGGTTTTAGGTTTGAATGTTCAAGCTCCACTAATTGCTTTAGTAGGTGGCTCCTTACTTGATAAAACAACCTTCCAAACCCTCTCATCAATTCGCTTTGTAAAACCTCTCATGTGTGCATTCTAATAGGCATTATTTGTTCCATTGAGCATAAGAAGTCTTGAGATTCCTTCCATCTCTTAAGCAATTCAACAATATGATTTTCACTTAGTACATTAAATGCTTAGCTTAGATACCAATTGAAAGTTCATTGAATTTGCCTGTTAGTTGCATGTTCAGTTGCAACTGACTTTAACAACTGAAATTTTAAGATTAGAGATGTATATAGAAGTTGTTACACAATTTGGAAATGTAGAATTTTGTACTTATTCTGTGTGTTTTTTGAAAATGTAGATATTCTAAGTTAGGAACAGGACTAGCATGGATTCTGAAGGTAAGCAAGATCACGAGGAGTCGTCTACTTCTTCGGGATGTGTGTCTGTTCAAGAGGCGGAAGTCAGCGCAATTCCGCCAGCTTCGGGTAGCGTTAACCCGGAGGTTGGTAGTGAGGCGTTAACTCGAGTGGTGAGGGAGGTTTTAGAATAAACGTTTGAGGCTAGTTTAGAGAGAAATAGAGAATCGGCTCAAGGTAGGTGTGAAGATTGTAGGAAAGAAAGATATCGCAGTCCTCTGAGGTTGGAGCCTCATTCTGTGAAGCGTTTTAGAACGCATTTGAATGGCAATAGTGGTTTTTCAAAGGGTTTCAGCAGTGGTGCGAGCGCTTTGTTTTGTGAGCATTGTAAGAAGTATCATCCGGGCGACTATTGGAAGAAGTTGGGAGCGTGTTTGAGATGCGGGTCCATAGAGCATCGAATCTGGGAGTGCCCTCAACAATTTTGAGTCAGGTACGATGGTGAACGTTTTGAGGTTTTGTGTAGAGCATAGTAATTGCGTGTGATAAGATAAAAATGTATCTGCTTCAGTGGTTAAGTGTTCTAGGTGTGGGTGAGAGGTCTTTATTTCAAGTTTGGAATGGTAGTGTTTTGGGATTAGAGTATGCAGCGGGAGCATAGTGGGGTAGCTTGTGTTATACCCTCGTTCTGTTAGTGGAAATTTTGGGGACAAAATTTCTTTAAGGAGGGGTGAGTTGTAACACCCCAAATTTTGGGCTTAGAAGTTTTGAGGTTTGTGGGTAGGGTCAGCGAGAAGGTTGCACTGTTATGTTTAGTTACGCATTTTAGTGTAAGAATGGGCTCTTTGAGTGCGGTGGTTGAGTGTGTGTTAATTAAGCACGGGTTCGGGTTCGAGTCTTTGTGTGCGCTTTTTGAGTGAATTTTCTTTTTAGTTTTATTTTGCTACTTATTTTATTCTATTTAGTTTTAGTTTATTATTATATTTTTATTTTAATTATTTTAATTCTTCAAGGGACGTTCCTTTTTGTTTTTATTTTATTTTATTTCTTTCTTTTCTTTCTTTTCCGTTTGGCTTTTCTTTTTGCTTCTTTTCTTAAAATTTCGAAAACGGTGGTGTGTGATTTCGGAAGAGTCGTTTCCTTGTCTCCAATTCGGTGTCAGAACGTCGTAGATCGAAAGACAGGAGTGGGTTTTGAACCTTTTCTATTTTATTTGTGAATTCTAATTCGACTTTGCGAAAAGTCGACTATGGATGTGATATCATTATTTTATGCTTGGAATGTGTATGGTTTTGTATAATTTTAATCTAACGAGGATCAGAACGTGCCTTGTGGCTGAAAGCACGCTTTTTGGGGCTATTTTAGGGTGGTTTCGTGACCACACAAGTGTCCACACGGGCGTGTGTCGACTCACACAGTCGTATGCATTTAGGAATTAAGGTTTCGGGCGAAATTTGGGCGCCACACAGTCGTGTGGCCGATTTGGGGTTTTTTTCGATTTTCACACGGTCGTGCCCCCAGGTTACACGGGCGTGTGTGATTAGGAATTAGGGATTTAGAGTTTTGGTGCCACACGGCCCGGCCTGTAACAGCCCAATTTCAATGAAGTCGGAATAGTGGTTTTGTAACCACAAATCCGAGTCCGAAAAAAATAAAATTTATTTAAATTTCATGAAATGATTGGTAATATGTTAGAAAGATTGCATGAAAATCTTATCGATTACGTGTCTAATTACAAAAAGGACTAAATTGCATAAAATGTCAAATTTGAATTCTATTAGCTATAAGGATCAAATAGCTATGGAATTTACAATGTGAGGTCCTTATATGGTAATTAGACCATTGATAAAAACTATGTAGATATTTTAGTGAATCATCCATGGAAAAATTGAAAAAGGTTAAGGACTAAATTGGAAATGAGAAAAATTAAAAGATGATAATTAAATTAAATGAAATATCATCTTATTTTCATATCATCTTCAACCTAAAATACATGGAAACCCTAAAAGAGAGAAAAGAAGCTTTCAAGGCATAAATTGGTAAGTTTTTATGTTCTGTTTTTAGTAATTTTGATATTTTTTGAGATCAGGAAAGCTTAATTTCTCTATTTGGGGGGTTAATTTGAAAAGAAATCAAAGTATAGAAAATTGTCCATGGATGAATATGCTGAAATTTGAAAATTTATGGTAGAAAATGAAAGGTTGTTGATAGATAAACAACTTTTACAAAGTGATTTTTGATGGAAACATGTTTAGGGACTAAATTGAAAAGTGATGAAATTCATGGAAAAATTCATGTTTAGGCACCTCATAGCGACTCGTCCCTGTGGATTAACACCACCGTGGGTTGGCCCCACTTTTGAGATATGGGATTGTCGCCAGTGATTTGGTATCACAAGTGGGTTGGCCCCACAACTTGATTATTTGTGACTTTGGGTCACCGGTGATTTAGTATCACAATATTGAATATCGTGACTTTGGTCACGGTGGTTTAGCACCACCGGTGGTTTGGTACCACGGGGTAGAAAAGGAGTTATGGATGGCTAGGTTGGGTGCATCATATATATATACATTGCTTGGTTATAATTTGTGTAAGCATGTGGTATTTACCGGGAGAGGAATATGCACTTTGAGTCTTGGTGACTCACCTTCTCCTTACTTTTCAGGTAATTCGTAAATTCGCGAGATGAGGAGTCGGATGAACTCGAGGAGGCCATGCAATGAAATTTGGTTTTACATGAACTTCCGTTTGGGTACTTTATTTTAATTTGGTTTTCATTTTTATGGGTTTGTAATAAGGCCTCTTTAATTATGTTTTTTTTGGATTATTTATATGCTTTGGATTTGTTTTAAGAATAACTTGCAAATTACATGATTGATTTAATGATATGTCAACAAAGTTTTCTAAAATACAAAGCGCGATGGTTTTTAAAATGTTACCATCGGGTAACCTAAATAAATTGATAATTTTTAACAACTTAAGTATTTTCGATAATTTATACTATTTTCCAAAAACTTATGTTTCCAAATTTTTATTAGATACGATTTTCAATCTAATTACTTTAGTTTCTCTTTAATTTATAAATGGTTTACGAATCTACGCTGCGACTAAGTTTTAAAAAAAATCTATTTACGAAATTTCTAAATAAAATATCAGTTTTCAACTTAATATTCTACGAATTTAGAACAACAAAAAGTTTTTCACTAAAATTTAATTGTTAACTTGTTTTTCTTCAAAAAGTTTTCCTTCGTGGCATGCCAGATTCGGTCATGGCGTATTGACCGGGTTTGGGGTGTTACAAATTGGTATCAGAGCTAAGTTCAAAAGCTCGGCTGTGGGCCCGAGGCCCAAAATGATTTAAAGTATGGTCTTAAAATGTTTTGTTTAAAATTATATGGTTGGAAAGGCATGGCACCGAGTCTCTCAAACACCGATCCGCTTGGGTAAGTATCTCAAAGCTGTTGCTTTTGATGATATGATTATAATGATGATGGCATGGTGATTAGTAGTAGAAACTACTCTAGAGACCCAAACTATAGGTTGAATGTACTCATGAAACAACTTCTTATTAAAATTATTCATAAAGCGTGTTTTAAAGAAAGTGGAATAATGACTAATGCATAGCGCTTTTAAATCGGATAAGTCGAGACTTTAGACATGAGTACTCGAGGTCGGGGTCGTATTACTCGTGGGCGTGGTCGGGGTAGGATGGGCGTATGCGAGCCGGTGAGGTCTGGTCAAGAATCAGAGAATGAGGTACCACCACCCCACCACCAGCGGTTGGAGTTGAGCATCGAGGATCAAGCAGGGGATGACGCAGTGTCTCGAGGCGATCTTTGCGAGTTCTTGAGAGGGTAGCGAGGAATAGGTGGAGGCGCGGGGTCGGAAATCCGTATCGGCGACTTGAGCCAATGGAGTGAGGTATTTCGAGGTGTTTGGTGTGGCTCCTAGTATGGCGAGTATTGGTTAGAGGCGACGGAGCGAATCATGGATGACTTGGATCCGAGTCTTGAGGAAAAGGCGAAAGGGATAGTGTCGCTTCTTGCCGGGATGAGTCATATCGGTGGTGGCTCACGGTGCGGAATAGTCTTTGCGCGGAGGATCTCACTTGGGATTATTTTAAAAAGCGTATCGGAAGAAATATGTTGGGTCTAGTTACATTGATGCGCGGCGTAAGGCATTCGAGTTTGGTTCGGGAGTAAGTCCGTATCGAGAATATGAGGCGAATTTTTAAGATTGAGCCGGTATCTTTGGAGGTATCGTGGCTTTGAGCCACGAGCGATGTGTCCGGTTCGAAGATGGATTGAGGGCGAGTGAGATTGCTGATTGCTCCACATCAAGAGCGAGAGTTTGCTGCGCTAGTTGAAAAGACTAAGATATTTGAAGGGATAAAGGAATCGGTAAAGCGGAGGCACGACAAGAATAAACATAAGAGGTTTTGGATCATCCGGGTCGGTAGATAATTCTCGAAGAGGTTAGGCGAGTGGGAAATTTGAATCAATCTGGGAGGCACATTGCTGCTAATCGGGGACCAGCCTGAGTGTAACCGATGTGGGAAATCTCATTGGGGCGAATGTTGGACCGGAGGAAATGATGTTTTGAGTGTGGCTCATTTGGATCATCGTGTGAGGATTGTCCATGTAATTTAGCGAGAATCGATCCCGAGGTCAAGGTTGTGCTCGGTTCAGAAATGAGGACCGTCACCACAGAGAGGTTGTGGTAATGGTAGAGAGGTAATGGTTACAGTCGAGGCCGCGGAGCTTCGAGGCGAGAGGTGCAAAGACGAGGCAAGACGACTGGTTTGGTGTATGCGGCAAGGCGTCGAGAGAGGCGACGTCTGGACGTTATAACCGTGCGTTCTTAATCTTTGGTGTACCATATACGGCTTTGATAGATGTGGGTTCGACACATTCGTATGTTGCTAGCAGCATAGTAGAGACTATGAATCTAGACTCTGAGACTACTTCTAGGAAGATGATAGTACTTAGCCCTCTAGGTCACTCTGTAGAAGTAAATAAGTTTGTATAGGGATGTACCCCTAGAACTCCAAGGGGTAGTGTTTGTAGGTGATTTGATGGAGCGCCATTTGGGGAGTTTGATCGATTCTTGGGATGGTGGTTGGTCAAGTATCAAGCAAGTTTGGATTTGTTTTGCTAAGCGCATGGTTTTGAAGCGGTGAGGGCAAAGAGGTGGTTATGATAGGTAATAGAAGAGATTATCTATCCAACGTGGTATCTGCGTTGAAAATTTGTGAAGTTGGTCGGGAAGAAGAGTGTGAGGCATTTGTGGTTCATGTGTGTGCGTTGGAGGCTAAGGAGTCTCTCTGTGGGGAATGTCCAGAACGGTAAAGGAATATGTTGACGTATTTCGGAAGAACTTAGGATTGCCTCGGATCGTGAAGTTGAATTTGGTATAGATCTATTACCCGAAAGCTGCGCCAATGTCTATTGCTCCGTATAGGATGGCACCGAAGGAATTAGTGGAATTGAAGGCTCAGATTCAGGAATTGTTGGATCGAGGTTTTATCCGACCAAGTGTTTCACCTTGGGGAGCGCCGGTACTTTTTGTCAAGAAGAAGGATGGTTCGATGCGGATGTGTATAGACTATCACCAGTTGAATAAGCTGACGATCAAAAACAAGTATCCTTTGCCGAGGATAGATGATTTGTTTGATCAGCTTAAGGGGGTAGCAATTTTATCCAAGATTGATTTAAGGTCTGGATATCATCAGCTGAAGGTGAAAGAGGCTGATATCCATAAGACGGTATTTCGCACTCGGTATGGGCACTCACAATTTACGGTAATGCCGTTTGGGTTGACTAACGGCGGCGGCATTCATGGATATGATGAATCGGGTATTCGCCAGTTTTTGGATCGGTTTGTCGTAGTATTTATAGGCGATATTTTGGTATACTCAAAGTCGAGAGGAGGATCATGATGCGCATTTGCGAGTAGTGTTGCAGATTCCGAGGAAAAATAGCTTTATGCCAAATTTAGTAAGTGCGAGTTCTAGCTTAGGAGGTGACTTTCTTGGGTCACGTAGTATCACTGAGGGATTAGAGTGGATCCTCGGAAGATTGAGGCGGTGTTGGATTGGAAGCCGCCTAAGTCGGTGGTGAGATTCGAGTTTTCTAGGTCTAGCGGGGGTATTAGAAGATTTGTAGAGGATTTTCTTTGATAGCGGCACCTATGACTAAGTTATTGAGGAAAGGTGTTCCATTTGTGTGGACCGAGAAGCGATAAGGAAGTTTCGACAAGTTGAAGAAGATTCTAACCGAAGCTTGGTTTTGATTCAACTTTGAGGTGCAAGGAATTCATGGTTTTCTTGTGATGCATCACATCGATTTGGGATGTGTCTTTGATGTAGGAAGGAAGGTAGTGGCTTATGCATCTCGGTGAGTTGAGACCACATGAAGTTAACTATCCGACGCATGACTTGGAATTAGCTCTTTGTAGTTTTTGCTTTGAAGATTTGGAGACACTATTTGTATGGAGAGAAGTCGATAATGCGGACGGATCACAAGAGTCTTAAGTATCTTTTGACTCAGAAGGATTTGAACTTGAGGCAGCGTAGATGGATTAAGTTGTTAAAGGACTACGACTATTCGATTGAGTATCATCCAGGCAAGGCTAATGTGGTGGCAGACGCGTTGAGCCGTAAGGTTGTGGACCGACTTAAGATCGATGTTTGCTCGTCTTAGCTTATATGACGATGGGAGTCTTTTGTTGAATTGCAAGTCAAGCCGACTTGGTTAGAGCAAATCAAGGAGAAGCGGTTAGAGGATGATGGTTTAAATGATCGGAGGTTGCGGGTTTGAGCGGAGGTTTAGAGGATTATAGTTTGTCCAGTGATGGAGTATTATGTTTTAAAGGGAGAGCTTGTATGCCAAAGGATGTTGAGTTGAGACAAATGATTCTTGGGACGCACATAACAGCCCATACGCTATGCATCTGGAGGTAGCAAGATGTATCGGGATTTAAGAGAGCGATTTTGGTGGCGAGGTTTGAAGCGGGGTAGTGGCGAGTTTGTGGGTAAATGTCGACGCGTGCCGGCGAGTCAAGGCGAGAACATCGATTTGCCGTCTGGGTTACTTCAGTGGTGAAGATTCCACGATGGAAGTGGGAAAGGATCACTATGGACTTTGTCGGTGGATTACCCCTACGCCAAGTAAGAAGGACTCGATTTGGGTGATTGTGGATCGTCGACTAAGTCAGGTCATTTTATTCCGGTAAGGGTGGATTATTAAGCTTGAAGTTAGCTAAGTTGTATGTGGCGGAAATAGTGAGGTTGCCACGGTGTACCGGTGTCGATCATCTCGCAGCAGAGATCCTAGATTTACGCCGAGGTTTTAGAGAGCGTTACATCAAGCTTTGGGTACGCGGTTAGATTTCGAAGACGGGATTTCATCCACGATCGGCAGGCGATCGAAAAGAGTTATTGATTTTGGAGGATATGTTGATAGGATGTGTTTTGGACTTGAGAGGCGGTGGGAAGAGTTTTGCCATTAGTGAATTCGCATACAACAATAGTTATCAAGCAAGCATTAAGATGGCACCATATGAAGCGTTGTATGGTAGGAGGTGTTGCACACCTACATCTGCTGAGAGAGTTGGGTGAGCGTCGGATGTTAGGACCGAGTTGGTTACGAGAGGCGAGGATAAGGTTAAGATGATTCGGGCTCGTGCAGAAGAGGAAGCCGGATAGGCGAAGTCATATGCCGATCTCAAGCGGAAGGATATAGAGTTTGCCGTAGGTGACAAGGTTTTTACGAAGGTCTCGCCATGGAAGAAAGTGTTAAGATTTGGGAAAAAGGCAAGTTAAGTCCAAGGTTTATTGGACCGTATAAGGTGTTGAGGCGAGTGGGACCGAGTAGCCTATCGGATCGAGTTACCATCGGAGTGAGTCGATTCACGATGTGTTCCATGTCTCCATGCTTAGACGCTTATCGTTACGATCCATCGCATGTCATGGTAGTAGAGGAAATAGAGGTGAGTCGAGTTGATGATAGAAGAAGAACACATGCGATTCTAGATCGAGATGTGAAAGTTTTGCGTAGGAAGTCCGTTCCTTTAGTGAAGGTTTTATGGCGGAATCATGGCGTGGAAGAAGCTACGTGGGAGCAGGAGGATGCGATGAGGCAAAGATACCCTCAACTCTTTTGAGCGGGTAATTTCGAGGACGAAATTTTCTTAAGAGGGTAGAATTATAACATCCTAAAAATATTAGAGTATCATCTTGTTATCGTATTAGCTCGGATATGATTGTTATTGTGTGCTTAGTATATTTGTGTGAAGGCTTGGAAATATTAGCTAAGCTAGAATAATTTTTAGTGTGGAAAATTTAGTGAAGTGGATTAAGTGAGCTTGACACTTAAGTTAATTTAAGTGTTAAATTAAAGCACATGAGGAGTTAGTGGCATAGTGGATAAGGAGCTTGAAAGGTTGCTTGAGGAAGTGGTTCGAGTAGCATGGAAAGCATATTGAGGATTTTATTTTTGTACATCCTAGCATTAAGTGTCGGTCAACTATATATATGGATAAGATGGACAATTTTCTTTTTATGGCAAGAAGACTTAAGGTTATGGTAAGCATGAAATAAGGGATAGAATTGCTAGATTTTGGGGATAAAATTTCTTCAACTTTGGAAATGTAGAGGATTTCAAGGCTTGGCTTAAGGGAGATGTTTTGGAAACTATTCCAAGGTCTTTAGTGCATGTATGTGGATGGCATGTATGGCTAGGGGTGGTAGAATATTGATAGGAGGTTTGGGGAAGGATAGTTGGCCAACTTTAGCATTTGTGCACCTTTTGGCATTTGTTTCTTTTCTCTCCAAAAACTCCTTCTTTGGCCGAATGTACCTAGGCATTTTTGTGCAAATTTGCTTTGGATTTTAGCTCTCATTTTTGTGTTGAACCAAATACCATTCTCTTTCTCTCATTTTCCTTTTGAAACCAAAACTACATTTGAACTTTGTGCATTTTGTGCACTTTTCTTCTTTAGTAAAATAGGTGTTGGCGAATCTCTTAATCCCATTTTCTCTCTTTTCTTTCTTTTGAATATTGTTCAAAATCACAACATTTCTTTTACTTTCTTCTTGGCCGAATCTCTTTCTTCCCCTTTCCCCTTGATTTTTCTTTCATTAGTTGCTAAAGCCGAATCATCCTTCTTCCCTTTTCATTTTTTTTCTTTTCTTCTTTGCCATACTAATTCTTCATCTCTTTTGAGCCGAATATCAATTGTTTTCTTTCAAAATCATAGCCGAAACTCTCATATCCTATTTGATTTGTCTTGGCGAATTTCTTCAAGGGTAGGACTTCATTTGGTTTTCTTCAAACGGTTTTGGAAGATAGGTAAGTGTTATGGCCGTTTTTCCTTAGTCTTTTTATTGTTTCTATGTTGTTCCTCTTGTGGACAAAGGCCGAATTTTGGACAATTGTTGCAAGGTTCTAATCATTCTTAGAAACTGATTTCTTTTAGGCTCCTCGGGACGTTTGAAGCAATCAATCTAAGCCTCGTTTCTTTGTCAAATCGTTTTGGGTAAGCTTTAGGTAAGACTTGGTATTTCAAGTGATAACTCATTGGGACTTAGTGGTATGGCGAATGGACTTTGTTTATAATTTAAATATTGGCCGATTGTAGGACAAGGTGATCTAGTCATGTAGATCAGTCTTGGATTTTAGTACTTGCGGTAGTGTCGGTGTGTACCTTACACACTTTATAACTTCGGTTATGTATATGTATATATAATTTCAATTTACTAATCATATTATCAAAGTGGAAAAGCGAAGAGATCTTGATATGATACTATGATGGTATGAATGAGGATCGGGTAAGTCCGTTTCTATATGTTGTTAATACATGTGGATTGAAATCATGATCTACGATTTATGATATATTTGTTATGTGTTTCATAATAAAGTATGTTGACATGATTTGTACAAATATTGCATTGGTATGGGCAATATGAGAGGAGGGGAAGATTGATATTCGTGTCTTGGACACCGAGAGGTTTGGCACCTCCGGTGATTTGGTATCACATTTGTGTCTTTGGGACACGGAGGTTTGGCACCTCATAGCGACTCGTCCACGTGGATTAACACCACCAGTGGGTTGGCCCCACTTTTGAGATATGGGATTGTCGCGCGGTGATTTGGTATCACAAGTGGGTTGGCCCCACAACTTGATTATTTGTGACTTTGGGTCACCGGTGATTTGGTATCACAATATTGAATATCGTGACTTTGGTCACCGGTGGTTTAGCACCACCGGTGGTTTGGTACCACACGGGGTAGAAAAAGAGTTATGGATGGCTAGGTTGGGTGCATCATATATATATACATTGCTTGGTTATAATTTGTGTAAGCATGTGGTATTTACCGGGAGAGGGAATATGCCTTTGAGTCTTGGTGACTTACCTTCTCCCTTACTTTTTGGGTAATTCGTAAATTCGCGGATGAGGAGCTAGGATGAACTCGAGGAGGCCATGCAATGAAATTTGGTTTTACATGAACTTCCGTTTGGGTACTTTATTTTAATTTGGTTTTCATTTTTATGGGTTTGTAATAAGGCCTCTTTAATTATGTTTTTTTTTTGATTATTTATATGCTTTGGATTTGTTTTAAGAATAACTTGCAAATTACATGATTGATTTAATGATATGTGAACAAAGTTTTCTAAAATACAAAGCGCGATGGTTTTTAAAATGTTACCATTGGGTAACCTAAATAAATTGATAATTTTTAACAACTTAAGTATTTTCGATAATTCATACTATTTTCCAAAAACTTAAGTTTCCAAATTTTTATTAGATACGATTTTCAATCTAATTGCTTTAGTTTCTCTTTAATTTATAAATGGTTTACGAATCTAAGCTGCGACTAAGTTTTAAAAAAAATCTATTTACGGAATTTCAAAATAAAATATCAGTTTTCAACTTAATATTCTACGAATTTAGAACAACAAAAAGTTTTTCACTAAAATTTAATCGTTAACTTGTTTTTCTTCAAAACGTTTTCCTTCGTAGCATGCCAGATTCGGTCATGGCGTATTGACTGGGTTTGGGGTGTTACAGAAATGGTTGTTTTTGATATGGTATGAATTTACAATATGTTAATTATTACATGTTAAACAAGTTAAATAAGACTTTCATGAAGCATATTATATGAGATAATGTAAAGGTAAGCTTAAAAGTATGATATAGGAAATAATGTATCAATTTGGATGATGGAAATTGGTTGGATTTGGTTAGTTTATACTTGTGAGTTTTGGTGCAGGAAAATGGTTAAATTTGGGTGAGAAATAGGGTTAGGAAATGGCCTTATTTCATCCACACGGGTAGACACACGGGCGTGTGTCTAGGCAGGTGTGTGACACTGACTTTGGGTACATGGGCATGTGATCTGGCCGTGTGTCCCCTGCTTCTAAAATTTGCAAAACAGAATATCCAGAATTTAACACACGGGCAGAGACACGGGCGTGTGTCTCAGCCGTGTGGGTGACACGGTCTTGAACACGAGCGTATGTCATGGTCGTGTGAAACCTGTACCTAATTCGAATTAAATTAATTAACCACACGGCCTAGGACACGGGCGTGTGACATGGTCGTGTGGCGCAAGTTAGAGAGCAACCTAAATTGGACACGGCCTGAGGCACAGGCGTGTCTAAGGGTCACATGGGCGTATCCCTTGGATCACACGGGCGTGTGTGCCCTGTACCTTTGAAAAATTTAAAAATTTTGCAAAAAATTCCTAGAGGTTTCGAATAAGTCCCGACTTGTTTCTAATGTTCGTATTGGGCCTCGAGCGTCCATTTAAGGGACGTTCTTAACATCTTGGTTAATGAATAGTGATTTACATGGTTTATTTAAAAATATTCTGAAAAATTTCAGTAATGCTCTCTAACCATATTTCGACGATGGATACGGGTGAGGGTGTTACATTTATTGGTATCAGAGCTACGGTTTAGTCGATTCTCGGACTAACATAGCAAGCATGAGTTTAGTTATACATGCCATTATATAATTGATGATAGTGTGATATCTCCTAACCATTTTTAAATGTGTTTTTCATATAGTAAATGTCTTCCAACCAAGCTAGAGCTGAATCTAAGGAAGTTGAGAGTGCTTCTCAAGCTTCCGTACAACGAGCTACAAATAGTAGTAGTAGAAGGCCCAAACCAGAGGGCCGAGGTGAACATGTCAAAGTTACCTTCTTTGAAATTATGGATGAATGGTTTGCTGAATATCTAAGAAGAAATCCGATTGTTCCACAACCGCAACCTCCCCCACCTGTTCCTCAAATTGTCCCCAGAGATCACATGGTACTAAAACTATTAGAATTGGAAAGGCTCTGGTTGATAAAATTAGAAAATATGGGGCTGAAGAATTCAAGGCTACGATTGATGATGATCTAGAAAGAGCAGAGTTTTGGCTGAAAAATACTATTCGGGTATCAAATGAATTATCATGTACACCAGCTGAATGCCTGAAATGTGTTGTATCTCTGCTAAAAGACACCGCTTATCATTAATGGAAAACTGTAACTTCAGTTGTTCCAGGAGAAAATATTACTTGGGAGTTCTTTCAGACGAAATTCAGAAAGAAGTACATCAGTCAAAGATTTCTGGATCAGAAAAGAAAGGAATTTTTAGAGCTTAAACAAGGGAATATGACTGTCAGTATGCTTAAGAATGGGTTCAAACTGAAGCTGAAATGTGTAAACGCTTCGAGGAAGGACTAAATGAAAATATCAAGTTATTGATTGGTATTCTTGAAATAAGAGAATTTGCAGCACTAGCTGATCGGGCAAAGAAAGTATAAGAGTTGAGTAAAGAGAAGAAACAAGCAAATAGAGAAGCCCGGTTTTCTGGAAAAAGACCTATTGGTAAGTCTCAATCATCTATTTTAAAGAAATCAAAGAGATACCAGGATTGTTTTACTACCTCTGCTGGGTATTCTGGAAAATAGCGGGGTTCTCAACGCTCTAATCCGAGATCTCTATTACCGTCAGTGACCAGTGTTGGTAGTGTGTAGGAAATACAAAGCTAAAATGTAAACACTGCAAAAAATTTCATTATGGAGAATGTCCTCTGAAAATTGGTGCCTGTTATAGATGTGGCTCTTTTGATCATTTTCTTAGAGATTGTACAGAAAGATTTGAAAGGGATGCTGAACAGACTTCAAAACTGAATAATCCAAATCCTGTTTCGAGAGGCAGACCACTCCGACATCCTAGGAATGCTAGTGGTAGCCAAAGTGCTACAAAAGATTCAACAGCTAAGTATGAAGCAAGAGCTCCAACAAGGACATATGCTATACATGCCAGAGAAGATGCTTCAGCACCAGACGTTATTACTGGTACCTTTTCTTTACTTGATACTGATATTACTACATTAATTGATCCTGGTTCCACACACTAATACATATGCACAAACTTAGTGACTGTTAAAAATTTACCTATTGAATTCACTGAGTTTGTGGTGGAAGTTTCAAATCCCCTGGGTCAATGTGTTATGGTGGATAAAATTTGTAAAAACTTTCTGTTGAGGGTAAAGGGTAAATGCTTCTTGGCTGATCTAATGTCATTGCCTTTTGATGAATTCGATGTGATATTGGGAATGGATTGGTTAACCCAATATGATACAGTAGTGAATTGTAAACAGAAATATATTGTATTGAAATGTCAAGATGGTGAGTTACTTCATGTTGAATCTAATAAATTAGATGGGTTATCTAATGTAATTTCAGCAGTATCAGCACAAAAATGTATCAGAAAGGGATATGATGCTTATCTTGCTTATGTGTTGGACACAAAGGTAACTGAGTCAAAGATTCAGTCAGTGCCGGTAGTGTGCAAATTTCCAGATGTGTTTCCGGAAGAATTACCTTGTTTGCCACCTGATAAACCATAAAAGTAACACATTTTAATCCAATGCTTAGCGCGTTTTTGGATGTTTTATTATACAATTTTGTGAATTCGATGCTCCTAATCCTTAAAATTCATGTTTCTATACTTAGGAGAGCATAAAGAAGCGAAAGGAGCGGAAAACGGGCCAAAATCGGACAAAACGGGCCATCTTAAGGATTCACACAGCCAAGCCCGTGTGCCAGCCCGTGTCAATCGCGAGCCATGTCAAATTTGTACACGTCCTGGGCATTCTCACACGGGCTGATCACACGTCCGTGTCCCTGTCGCACCCTATTTCGTTTCAACACGGAAAAAGCCAATTTTTAGAGTTTTTGAGCATTTTAAAGTCTATAAATACACACCAGAAGAAGACCTAAAAGAGCACGCCGAGCAGAATGAAGAAATTACTCGAAGGAAGCCGTCAGAATCATCTCGGAAGTAGATCCACTCTGAGATTGAAGATCTCCATCAAGTTCCTTAGAAGTTTTTGGGTTCTTTATGTCTTGTTGTTTTCTTTATTCTGAGATGTTTTCCTTTTACGTTATGAACTAAACTCCATAAATACCTAGGGAGGATGAAACCTACGATGGATCTTATTATTTAATTATCTGAATTACATGATAAATACTTGTTCTTGTTCTTAATTATGTGTTCTTAATTCTTGCTTTAATATTTTCAGGATATTAATTCAAGTTGATGAGCTTATTCAGTGGAGAAAAAGTCCCTGTTTAAGAGTAGATCTAGCATAATTAAGCGGAGTTGATTGCAACCCTAGAAATAGGAAGATATAAATCTGCCGGATTAGAGTCAAATCTAATAAAGGAATCCATAAATCGAGTTAATGCGACGATAGGGGTTTTAATTAGAAAGAGATTTCAATTAATCAACCTAGAGTCAGTTATTCTTAGTCTCGAAAGAGATATTAACATAATTTAGGGATTTCTACGGATCAAGGCAAGTGAATAAATCGTTTAATTCAGAGTCAGAATAATAAGTGAAGTCTAGGTGGATTCTTTCTTGGGTATTGTCTTTATCATTGGTTTATTCGATTATTTCCTTCACTCTCTGTCACGTTCATAGTTAATTATTTAGTTTAATTTTAGATTAAAACAAAACCCTTTAATTATTAGGCTAAATAATAAAAAGATAGTAATTACTAGTACTTTTAGTCCTCGTGGATACGATATTCCGGACTCACCATAGCTATACTACTGTTCGATAGGTGTGCTTGCCTTTGTCTAATTTTTAGTTAGTTTCGAGACCATCAAGTTTTTGGCGCCGTTGCCGGGGACTAAAATATTAGGAACGCTTAATTTTTATTACTTTAGCCATTTTTATTTTTATTGTAATTTATTTGTGTTTTTATTTTAATTTACTGACTTTTCTTTTATTTACTTCTGGTAGGTATTTTTAGTTTATGACTAGAAGGAACCCGTCAGGACCATTGCTTTTTGACAGTGAGATTAAAAGTACTGCTCGCAGAAACCGTAGAGAAATAAGGCGTAGTCTACAGTATATAGAGGAAGAGTAAGAGGACGATACCAATATTACCGAGGAGATGGCTGATAATAATCCACTACCTCTTGTGGTTGCCGCAAATCTTGTGAATCAAAATCCTGCTCTTCGTACTATGTACGATTATGCCAAGCCTAATTTGACTGGGGCTGAATCGAGTATTGTGAGGCCTGCTATTGCTGCAAATAACTTCGAGCTGAAGCCGAACACTATTCAGATGATACAACAATGTGTTCAGTTCGATGGTTTACAGGATGAGGATCCAAATACTCATTTAGCCAACTTCCTAGAATTTTGGGACACTTTCAAAATTAATGGCGTTTCTGATGATGCCATTCGCCTTCGGTTATTCCCTTTTTCATTGAGGAATAAAGCTAAACAGTGGTTGAACTCGTTACCACAAGGTTCCATCACTACTTAGGAACAGATGACCGAGAAATTTCTATTAAAATATTTTCCTCCGGCTAAAACGGCAAAGTTGAGGAATGATATCTCTTCTTTTGTGTAGATGGATTTAAAAACTTTTTACGATGCATGGGAGAGGTATAAGGACTTATTGAGAAGGTGCCCTCACCATGGGTTACCTCTATGGTTACAGGTTCAAACCTTCTACAACGGTTTGAACCCCTCAACTAGGCAACTAATCGATGCAGCCGCCGGTGGTACCCTAAATAATAGAACACCTGAGGAGGCTTATGAGTTCATAGAGGAGATGTCGCGGAATAATTATCAGTGGCAAGTTATGAGAACAAAACCGAAAAAAGCCGCTGGTGTCTTCAACCTCGACGCGGTCACCATGCTATCAAACCAAGTAGAACTCTTAAATAAAAAGATTGATGGTTTATGTGTTTCTACGCAGGTACATCCGGTGATGCAATGCGACACAAATGGAGGAGGGATGAACACCACAGAATATCCATCTTACAACACGAGCACAGAGAATGAACAAGTTCACTATATGGGTAACAATTCTAGACCTCATAATAACCCCTATAGTAACACTTACAATGTAGGTTGGAGGAACCATCCCAATATTTCATGGGGAGGTCAAGGAAATCAGAGACCACAACCCCCTCCAGGCTTTCAACAACAACCCTACCAACAGGAGAAGAAGCCGAACCTTGAGGAGATGCTAACAAAATTCATCTCGGTGTCAGAAACCCATTTCCAAAACACTGAAACAACACTCAAAAATCAACAAGCGTCGATTCAAGGGCTTGAGAACCAAATAGGTTAGCTAGCTAAGCTGATCTCAGAATGACCACAAGGTAACTTGCCGAGTAACACCGAGCCTAACCCAAGGGAGCAACTCCACGCCATCACTGTGCGCGACGAAGAAGGGTTAGTAGAACCTAAACCAGAACTAAGGCAAGAAACTGTGGTAAGCAATGGTAAGGTTGAGGTAAGCCAAAATAAGCAAGATTCGGTCAGTAAGGAATATAAACCTCGTGTGCCATATCCAAATGCGACAAGAAAGGACCACACAAACGAACAATTCGGTAAATTCCTTAAACTGTTGAAAAAGTTGCATATTAACTTACTGTTTATTGAAGCTCTTTCGCAGATGCCCAATTCAGTCAAATTTTTAAAAGAGCTTTTAGCAAACAAACGAAAGTTAGATGATGCATTGCACATGGAGCTAAATGCAGCCTGCTCAGCCATTTTACAGAATAAACTACCCAACAAATTAAAAGATCCAGAGAGTTTTACTATTCCTTGTTTAATTGGTAGTTTAGATGTTAATAATGCCTTGGCTGATTTAGGGGCAAGTATTAATGTCATGTCCTATAAAATGTTTAAGCAACTAGGTCTTGGGAAACCTAAACAAACTAGGATGAGCATTCAACTAGCAGATAAAACTATTAGATTTCCTAGGGGTATTGTTGAGGATGTGCTTGTAAAAATCGATAAATTTATATTCCCAGTCGACTTTGTTGTTCTAGACATGGATGAGGACAGTGACGCACCTTTAATCTTAGGACGACCCTTTTTAGCAACTGCTAGAACTATCATTGATGTTGGCACAGGTGAATTGATACTTCGTGTAGGTGATGACACGATTAAACTCCAAGCTCGTGATTCTGTTAGGATATCTAGTGATCGAGATGATATTACGAGTTCTGTTAATGTGAATAACGTTGTGGCTCAAACTTCTTTGCAGGAAATCCCTAGGAAGAAAGTGATGGAGCCACATTCTATCCTATGTGACAAACACAGAACGACTCATGAGGAGCGAAGGCTTCAGATCGATGAACTAGAAGAATGGAGGACACATGTCAAGGAGGAACCGAGAATACACGAAGCAAAACCGAAGTGACTCCATACTCTCTTCTTCTTCCCCTTCCCTTTCCCTCCCCAACACTCACACTCCTTTTTTCCTCAGGCCTCACCACCTCCCCTCTCTCACCCGAAACCCCCTTGTCCCGCCGGACCTACGCGCGCCTCAACCCCAACCCCCTTCTCTGGTTGTTGCACTGTCGACCCTCCCCCACTATCTTCCCTCCCTTCTTCCTTTCCTTCTCCTCACCTACCAAACCCACCCGCCCCTCTCCCCTTTCCCTTCTCCCAACCAAACCCCCAACCACACCCATCAGCTTTTCACGGCACCACCACAACCTGTTCGTCGCCCCCTTCCTCCGGTCACATTTCTCCCGCCATCGGTTCTTTTTCTTTCTTCCATTTTGCATATTATTATTTTTAATTTTTTTTCCTTTGTTATTGGTTATTTTTGTTATTGTTATATCATTTTTTTATTTATTCATTTTTTTCTCTTCATTAGTTTATCTTATTTTTCTTAATATTATTTTGATAGTTTTAAATTGCTACTGTGGATTGGTTATTTGTCAATTATATTAGGATTCCCTTTATTTATCTATTTCTTTTCAATCTGTTGTGTCTTGATGTGTCCATGATTGCTTCTTATCTTCTTTCTTTTTGATATTTTGGTTGATTAATTTAGTCGCCTGTTAGTCTAGATTAATCCACTGTTAGTTCTTGCCTGTTTAGGTATTAGTGCAAGTTTAGGTATTAGTGCATATAGGAACAAGTATTAGTGATATTTTTGCTCTTATTTTATTAAATTTTGGAATATTCTATTTTTTTCAGGTACACCATGACCAATACTCGTGGTAAGACTAAGGTCGCCGTCCCCGCTTCGAAAAAGCGGAAGGGTCCTGGCACGACCTCCTCAAGCGCCTCCGTTGAAGTTCGCCATCCTTACCTTAGATTTTCCACGGACCCACCGGAGGACTTATTTCAGCACCTTCAAGTACGACCACTAGGTTTGGGCCAATGCATTGACTGGGCCGCGTTGGAGCAGGTCCACCTCGCTGATCAGGTTCGCGCTTTCATCATCCAAGCCCCATGGGACCGTTTCTTTAGTATCGTCGAGCCTACATTCACGAGCATATTGACTAAGTCTCACAAATTTCCGCTCGTACTCAGTTACGGTCATACGACCCTATTTTAATTCGAGAAATTCCTTGCGCTTCTGATCAATGAATCTCTGGCTAATATATTTCTTTCAGAACTCAGTTTGAAAGAATTCCCAGGTCACTTGCTCTTTCGGAACTACCGAAACTAGTGTATTCCACCAGTGATATGTGGTGTCTCGTAGCAAGGATATAGCACATTTTAAACACTCATCCGGGGTACAAGATAACTCATCAAACACGCGGATAGTATTATCAAGCTAGAATTCAGCTCGCTCAGCATCATCATCAGTAGCTCTGAATTCCTCAGCCCCGTGTTTTCTGATTTTATCAACAGGAGGCTTATTAAATCTCATAGGATCAATCATCGGAGGTACCACATGTATCGGAGACAGATTATTCGGGGGTGGAGGTTGTTGAACAGCCGGATTAGTTCGAATATATTGAGTAAACCAATCATTCATCACTTGGTAGAAGGCTTGTTTAGCCTCCCCCTCAGGGCTACTCGAGATAGGTCGAGATTCAACTAGCGCTGTCCCATGTGCGGGAGTAGGCGCTACACTCTCGACATCATCAGCTACAGCTCTGTCGGGATCCATTTACCATACGAAAACACATTTTCAAATGTCAAAAGTCATCACACTATCGCAGTAAAATTTATGGCATGTATAGCTAGACTCACACACGCTACGTTAGTCCTAGAATCGACTAAACCGTAGCTCTGATACCAATAAAATGTAACACCCCTAACCCGTATCTGTCGCCAGAATAGGGTTACGGAGTATTACCGAATAAAACACAACTTATGTATATTTATGAACATATATAGAAATTAAATCATTCAAAAATCATCAAATATTAAAATAAACTGAAATTACTATTTGATATTCCTATAATAAACATCAAATATAATATAAAGATTATTTAATAATTAAAACACATTAACAAAGTCACAAGCTAACTCATATCTAACTATTTTATTTATTAAAATATAAATCACTATTCATATGGTCATTTTGTAAACTTAAACTTAATATTAAACAAGCTTAATAATTATTCTCTATTTAATGTCAACTTTTGCTATACTTTAATCAATTCAAGTTAAAATATCTCAAGTCTATTTCATAAACCACAACTTATCCGTATCTTAACATGTAATAATATTACTCAAATTCGCATTTATACTTTCCTTGACATATGATAGCCGAACCATACTCATTTTAATCTATACTCATTCATCATATTCAAATATATATATACCTAACATAAACATCATTTATCCATAGCACAAAACATCATAATCAAACATACTCAAACTCAACTAAACAAAACCAAATTCAAACTAATATGTTATGCCATTTTCGCATGGCTTTATATACAAACACTTTCAAAATAATCTAATTTCAAGGCTAGCCTATACATGCCATAAGTCCGGTTTCAATTTATAAAAGTACCAAACGATCGATAGTGTGGTGAAATTCATTGACGATCTCGAGCACAGTAACTTGAGTCTAAAATCTATAAAACAGAATAAACATAACACACAGAGTAAGCTGACATAGCTTAGTAAGCCTTCAGCAAATTAAACCATTCAAAAGAATAATCGAAACATTTAAAACAAGCCATATTATAACATTATTGAATTACATAATCCCAAACATATCATTTAATTTATTTATAACTTGTACTTTTATGCAAATAATTTATCTTGGCCGAATGCTATTGTATCACAATTAGCATAATTCCATTCGACTTTTTATTCTAAAAAAAATGAAATTATATCAAGTATGCTTACATTTGAAAATCTATATATATATATTCATGAATCAAAACTCAACTTCATTTATTTACTTCCCTATATAACACATTCAAGGATTCACATTTCAATATTCATTATTCGAAAGTACAATAATCCTTTAATATCAATATGGATTTCACATTTCAATCTCTTCGTCATGTAACATTTGGCCGAATATAACTTAATAATCAAACATTAATATCACGTAATTTACATTAATTCACATATAGATTTTCATATACACATTCACTACCATTAACATCAATTATAACTTGTATCACATATTAAATAATCAACTTACCTTATCTCTCGAAAAGGTAATAAATTGTCACATACTGTTTCGCTTTAACTCATTTAACGTATTCAATTTCCATAGTAGCATATAATTTTTTTAATCATAAACTTATAATAATTCAGGCATATAAAGCCCGCTAGGCAATAAAGCCCGATATCTTTCAAGCACACAAAGCTTTGGTAGGCATTTAGCCCGATATTCTACACCGGCACAAAGCCTGCTAGGCATTTAGCCCGATATTATACAACAGCACAAGGCTTGCTAGGCTCAAAGCCCGAATATCATTATTATAAAATTGTCTCACAAACAATTCATATATCGAACTTTTCATATACTCCATATACCTCATACGGACTTTCAAATGTTATAGCTCAATCGAACTAACTTCAAACACATTATTTCTACATTTATTCACATTCGACTAACTCAACATTAATTCCACAAATTCCAAATCAGAATATTACTAAGTTACATTCAAAATTAACGATGTTTAATTGCTTAAAGACTTACCTCGGATAACGACGAACGATGTAATCAACTATTCGACTATTTTTGTTTTTCCCCGATCCAAGTCCGATTTCTTTTGTTCTTGATCTAAACATATTAAAATTAAGCTCATTCAAACATATTTTCATTCAATTTAGTCCAAAAACACATAAATGGGCAAATTACATTTTTACCCCTAATATTTTACATTTTCACAATTTAGTCCCTATTGCACAAAACACAAAATATTCAAAATTTGACTACACCATGCTTAGGCCGAATATTAATTATACTCATACAAATCCATACATTTCATTTATTTCACATTTTAGTCCCTCAATTTATTATTTTTGCAATTTAGTCCTAATTACTCAAAATCATCAAAAACTCCAATATAAAACTTGTTAATCTAAAACATATCTTTAATATTTTATCATCAAACATTACAAAACACAAATATTCATCAATGGCCTAACTCAAAATATGCATCAAAATCAGAAATTCTAGTATGGGTCGGATAGTATTCGAAGCAACGATCTCAAAAACGTAAAAATTATCAAAAATCGAGCTGAACACATACCTTGATTTAGCTTAGAAATGACCGAACCCCAAGTTTTCTATCTCTTTTCTTTTGTTTTAGTTTCGGTCTTCAACAATAAAAGATGAACATGCATTTTTTTTTATGATATGTTTTCTTATTATAATACTTATATTATAATTTACTATAATAACCTTATTTACATTTTATTTATCAACATGAACTAATGGATACTTTAGTACATAGCCGTCCACTATAATGTAAAATGGGCTAATTTCAAATTTAGTACTTCCTTTTTAAAGTACAACATCAATTTAGCCCATTTTTCAAACAACCAACAAATTTTCAATTTACGCGATTTAGCCCATTTATTAAATCGGACATCCAAACGATAAAATTTTTAAACGAAAATATAATACACACAAATTCACACATTATAAACACCAAATATAATTTTAAAATATTTTTTTGATTCAGATTCGTGGTCCTGAAACCACTTTTCTGATTAGGGACTAAATCAGACTGTTACATACACACCAAAAATGGTATTAAGTACCCATCAATTCCTACATACCACATAGTGACTATATGTCATGTTCAAAATGTCGCAGAATAGCGGCTAGAACAGAATGTACAAATTTCTAGAATCATATATATATATACATGGCTTATTCACCAGTCTTGGCAGATTATTAAACTACCCACAACTTCCTTCTTATTCAATCCCGACCCCAATGTAAATGCAGATTTACAAATACAAATATAAACATAAGGTGTTACAGATTCAGATTATACTCAGTTGATACAGAATGGAATTACTCATTAGTTTACAATTCGATGATATATGTAAAAGAACAGTTTATACAAAAACAAATTATTATTCAATGGGTTCTATGCTTTTCTAAGCTTTTTTATCCCATCTTTTACCAATAGCAAATATATCATCAAATTTATCTCTTCTTGATGCCATATTTTTAAAGTTAGATTGGGTTGTTGCAAACTCCTTAGATCATCATTGAGATTAACTTCTTTTTATACTAGTAATGAGTCTTTCTCCTCAAGATTCTTCAAAAGGTTGTGATTTTTTTTTTTGTTTAAGAGCAAAATTTTCACCAATTTGTTTTTCATTAACTTTATATATTATATTCCATTTTTCTAACATGGTCTTGTACGACTCTATAAAGACTTTTGTTGATTCTGCATCACTGTCACAGTTAAGTTCTAAATCAGTTGCAACTTCTGTCAACAATTGGGAAGTAAAAGCAACATGGTTGTTGATATTCTCTTCTTCAACATCTTTACTTTTAGAATCACTTGAGGTAACTTTAGAAGACTTCAACCTTTTAATAGTGTTTGCACATTTAACCTTCGTAAATTTATAGCCTATGTATTTAAAACATTGATCTTTTTTTCTTGTTTTTATGCTCTACCATGACATCTTTGGTTTTATTCATGTTTGCAGACTGACCAACATTGTTATACTTATAAATAAATTTACTTAAATTTCTTCTAAGAAGGGCCAACTATTCTTGTAAATATGCAATAAAAGTTTTAGAATTAGTTAAAACTAAAGAAGAAACTTGTAGAGCAATATTCTTTTCTAACTTTTCTTTACCCCTTTAAGCTTTCTCCAAGTTCATCTCGAATGTTTGGAGAGACCCAATCAAATAATCAATTCTCATCTTTTAAATTCAACATCCTTTGCCTCCATTATGGTTGTCACTCTGATGTAGAATTTTTTTGGTTGAGATCTCAAGACCTTGTGTACCAATTTTGCATCACCAAGAGCAAAAGCTTGGTTAAAGAAGACACATAATTTAGCATAACAAAATGTTTCTTCATATGACATTCTCAAAAATTCAAACGTAAATGTTAACATCTAGAGTTTTTAATATTTCACAAAAGTGTCATATTTTGTTTTGAGAATGGTCCAAGCTTCATGAGTAGAAATACACTTGGAGATGCACCTGAAATTTTGAGGATCTATGCCATTAAAGATAGCGTTCAAGGCCTTTGAGTTGTAATCAACTGCTCTTGTCTTCATTTGTTGTCTAAGTGGTTTTAGGTTTGAATGTTCAGGCTCCATTAATTGCTTTAGTAGGTGGCTCCTTACTTGATAAAACAACCTTCCAAACCCTCTCATCAATTCACTTTGTAAAACCTCTCATGTGTGCCTTCTAATAGGCATTATTTGTGCCATTGAGCATAAGAAGTCTTGAGATTCCTTCCATCTCTTAAGCAATTCAACAATATGATTTTCACTTAGTACATTAAATGCTTAGCTTAGATACCAATTGAAAGTTCATTGAATTTGCCTGTTAGTTGCATGTTCAGTTGCAACTGACTTTAACAACTGAAATTTTAAGATTACAGATGTATATAGAAGTTGTTACACAATTTGGAAGAACTTTCTTAATTCGTAAGACCTTTCATAGAGAGTTATCTACTATCAATATGTATTGCAAGATGTGATTTAACATAAAGTTCTTTATTTTCAATTTGCATTATAAGATGTGACTTAAGTTCAACAACTCACTAACCGAGTTGCAACTTCACTCCTATACATTAACTAGATCACACTCCCCACTAAGACTTCCCTTTTAATATCTTAGTTACAAACTGAACATAAAGAGCAAATTGTTTTCAAAGTACAATTACACTAAAAACAAGTTCCCAACATTGAAAAAATAAGAGTTCTCTTGTTATTCTCCAAAAGTTGAAACACAAGTCTTTATATGAGCATTGTAGTACTCAATAAAAGAGAAAATATGATCAAAATGAATCTCTAAAGTTTTTCTCAAATTAAATCACTTAATATGGAATAAAATAAAAAAGATTTTCTTTCCTTCAACATGTTTAAACCCATCTTTTTAAATAAGCTAAATAGATTATACAAAGACTCTTAAAAACTATCATTGCTTGATCCAGTCTCTTCTCCAATTATAATCTCGAGATTTTTTATTCAAAATTATCAAAAAGATGTAAGTAAATAATCAAGATATGTAGCTCAAAACATGCCAACAACTAAGGCAAGTTAGACGACATCTTGTAACACCCCGAATTTTGGGCTTAGAAGTTTTGAGGTTTGTGGGTAGGGTCAGCGAGAAGGTTGCGCTGTTATGTTAAGTTACGCATTTTAGTGTAAGAATGGGCCTGTTGGTCTGGTGGTTTAGTGTGTGTTAATTCGCTTCTGGGTTCCGGGTTTGAGTCATTGTGTGCGTTTTTTGAGTGAATTTTATTTTTAGTTTTATTTTTCTACTTATTTTATTCTATTTAGTTTTAGTTTATTATTTTATTTTTATTTTAATTATTTTAATTCTTCAAGGCACGTTCCTTTTATTTTTATTTTATTTCTTTTCTTTTCCGTTTGGCTTTTCTTTTTGCTTCTTTTCTTAAACTTTTGAAAACGGTGGTGTGTGATTTTGGAAGAGTCGTTTCCTTGTCTCCAAGTCGGTTTCAGAACGTTGTAGATCGCAAGACAGGTGTGGGTTTCGAACCTTTTCTATTTTATTAGCGAATTCTAATTCGACTTTGAGAAAAGTCAACTATGGATGTGATATCATTATTTTATGCTCGGAATGTGTATAGTTTTGTATAATTTTGATCTAACGAGGATCAGAAAGTGCTTTGTGGCTGAAGCACATTTTTCGGGACTGTTTAAGGGTGGTTTCGTGACCACACAAGTGTCCACACGGGCGTGTGTCGACTCACACGGCCGTGTGCATTTAGGAATTAGGGTTTCAGACGAAACTTGGGTGCCACACGATCGTGTGGTCGATTTGGGGTTTTTGTCAATTTTCACACGACCGTGCCCCCGGGGTACACGGGCGTGTGTGATTAGAAATTAGGGATTTAGAGTTTTAGTGCCACACGGCCTGGCCACACGGTCGTGTGGCTGATTTGGGGATTTAGAGATCCCACACGGGCGTGTTTTCTGGGTACAAGGCCGTGTCTGGTGGGACATACGAGCGTGTGAGACCCTCACACGGTCGTGTCTGCCCTGCACTCTAATTTAGCAAGTTTGGACAGTGAATTACAAGGCCTGTTCGCACGGCCATGTCTCTGCATCACACGGGCGTGTACCTCTGCCACAAGGCCGTGTGCCTCCCTCCACACAGGCGTTTTGACCCCCACACGACCTAGGTTTTCCCACACGGCCGTGTGGCTTTAAGTCACCTATTTTGATTCTATGTGTTTTTGGTCTGAGCATTTGTCTGTGTGTTTTACCTTGGCTGATCTTTAGTCAAGGCGGCTAAGAATTCTGATCTGGGCTTCAGCCTGAGTGTATCTGTGACTGTCATGTGAGATGTTTGAATCGAATCGTTACATTGCGTGTGTGTGCATAGTCGTTTCATTGCTCGATCGTGCGATATTGTGTCTCTGTTCTGTGAGATTGTATGCATACATACACTTGCATAAAATATTTTGGGATGGGTTTTGAAAAAAAGGGAGTTCGATTCTGATCTGATCTGGCAGTTCAAACTGCAATCTTTCTATACTGTGGATTACCGTACTACACTGTACAGCACATACGTCAGCTTGCTGCGTATATTTATCGATCGCGATTAAAGCGTAATTTACGGTATAGCGATTTCGCGCATCGCATCGCATCGCATGTATGTTAGCTATGTTACGTACCATTAACTGATCTGGCAGTTAAACTGCAAATTACCGGTATAACGATTTACCGCATCTCACTGTACCGCCTGTACGTTAGCTATACTACGTACCATTATCTGATCTGGCAGTTAAACTATAAATTACCGGTATAACGGGTTACCACATCTTACTGTACCGTATGTACGTTAGCTATGCTACGTATATATATTTGATCTGGCAGTTTAACTACATTTTGATAATCCATCGTTGCCGGGCAATCTGGAGTGGCGGGTCATTGTTGCCGAGCAACCCGGGATGACTTTATATGGTGTGTAGGGTTGGATGGGCCTACTTGGTCCTATATGGTGTGTTTGGTTGGATAAGCTCAAACAGCTCTTACGAGGTGTGATCGGGGGACGGAGAGGTGTGTTTGGCTAGATGGGCGGGTTCTTTTAATATCAGACTGCATATATACGCATCTTTTTTAGTGTTGTGCGTGTGAGATTCTCTGACTGTTTCTATTTGTCTGATTAGCACATGTGACGGTGTGCCTGTGAGTGTGACTCATTGTGCTCGAATTGTTATTTGGTTTTGAGATGTTGGTTTTGGGTTACCTTCTGGATCTGTATGTTTTTGTGAGTACGTTTCTTTATTGAACTGCTATCCGGCATCCTATTCTATGTTTTTGTAGTTAGATTGGTTTTGAACTCACACTGAGCTCGTGTAGATCACCCCCCTCTATTTCCCTTTCAGGTATATTTCAGAATTTCGTTGCTTGACTCGGTATACGGAGGTCTCGGACAGTCTCGGTGAAAATAAATTATTATCAGTTTGCATTTTCAGTATCTATTTGATCATTTGGTTTTGAACTGTAAGATTTTTATAAAGTTGTGGTACAAGTTTCATTTTAATTTTTATTCGATTATTCAGTTTCGAGTATATTTTTAACTTAACTGTAATTATTCTTACAGAATTTTAAATGATTAAATATTCCGGTTCAACGTAATAATTTTTTTTGTAAAAATATACTTACAATCACTTTGGTGATCAATGTGGCATCCGAAATTTGGTCTAAACTTCTAGGCCAAGTTTAGGTGTTACATTTAGTGGTATCAGAGCCAGGTTTGCAAAAACTCGGCCTGTGTTTCTACTTGTCTGTATGCTCACGTGGTTGTTTTGAAAAGAAATTTTTGAGAAACTTTTCCTCAGTAAGTCGAAACAATTTGTGTTTTGGGAAAAGTTTTACGAAAATAAACTGTCTAAGACTCCGATGCTGGTCCAGGTAAAAATTCAAAATCGTAAGATTGGAAATGTAGAATTTTGTACTTATTCTGTGTGTTTTTTGAAAATGTAGATATTCTAAGTTAGGAACAGGACTGGCATGGATTCTGAAGGTAAGCAAGATCACGAGGAGTCGTCTACTTCTTCGGGATGTGTGTCTGTTCAAGAGGCGGAAGTCAGCGCGATTCCGCCAGCTTCGGGTAGCATTAACCCGGAGGTTGGTAGTGAGGCGTTAACTCGAGTGGTGAGGGAGGTTTTAGAAAAAAATGTTTGAGGCTAATTTAGAGAGAAATAGAGAATCGGCTCAAGGTAGGTGTGAGGATTGTAGGAAAGAAAGATATCGCAGTCCTCCGAGGTTGGAGCCTCGTTCTGCGAAGCGTGTTAGAACGCATTTGAATGGCAATAGTGGTTTTTCAGAGGGTTTCGGCAGTGGTGCGAGCGCTTTGTTTTGTGAGCATTGTAAGAAGCGTCATCCGGGCGACTATTGGAAGAAGTTGGGAGCGTGTTTGAGATGCGGGTCCATAGAGCATCGAATCTGGGAGTGCCCTCAACAATTTTGAGTCAGGTACGATGGTGAATGTTTCGAGGTTTTGCATAGAGCATAGTAATTGCGTGTGATAAGATAAAAATGTATCTGCTTCAGTGGTTAAGTGTTCTGGGTGTGGGTGAGAGGTCTTTATTTCAAGTTTGGAATGGTAGTGTTTTGGGATTAGAGCATGCAGCGGGAGCATAGTGGGGTAGCTTGTGTTATACCCTCATTCTGTTAGTGGAAATTTCGGGGACAAAATTTCTTTAAGGAGGGGTGAGTTGTAACACCCCAAATTTTGGGCTTAGAAGTTTTGATTTTTGTGGGTAGGGTCAGCGAGAAGGTTGCGCTGTTATGTTTAGTTACGCATTTTAGTGTAAGAATGGGCTCGCTTTGTCCGGTGGTTGAGTGTGTGTTAATTCGCCACGGGTTAGGGTTCGAGTCCTTGTGTGCGCTTTTTGAGTGAATTTTCTTTTTAGTTTTATTTTGCTACTTATTTTATTCTATTTAGTTTTAGTTTATTATTATATTTTTATTATAATTATTTTAATTCTTCAAGGGACGTTTCTTTTTCTTTTTATTTTATTTTATTTCTTTCTTTTCTTTTCTTTTCCGTTTGGCTTTTCTTTTTGCTTCTTTTCTTAAAATTTCGAAAACGGTGGTGTGTGATTTCGGAAGAGTCGTTTCCTTGTCTCCAATTCGGTGTCAGAACGTCGTAGATCGAAAGACAAGAGTGGGTTTTGAACCTTTTCCATTTTATTTGTGAATTCTAATTCGACTTTGCAAAAAGTCGACTATGGATGTGATATCATTATTTTATTCTTGGAATGTGTATGGTTTTGTATAATTTTAATCTAACGAGGATCAGAACGTGCTTTGTGGCTGAAAGCACGCTTTTTGGGGCTATTTTAGGGTGGTTTCGTGACCACACAAGTGTTCACACGGGCGTGTGTCGACTCACACGGTCGTGTGCATTTAGGAATTAAGGTTTCGGGCGAAATTTGGGCGCCACACAGTCGTGTGGTCAATTTGGGGTTTTTGTCGATTTCCACATGGCCGTGCCCCAGGTTACACGGGCGTGTGTGATTAGGAATTAGGGATTTAGAGTTTTGGTGCCACACGGCCCGGCCTATAACAGCCCAATTTCAATGAAGTCGGAATAGTGGTTTTGTAACTACAAATCCGAGTCCGAAAAAATTAAAATTTATTTAAATTTCATGAAATGATTGGTAATATGTTAGAAAGATTGCATGAAAATTTTATCGATTATGTGTCTAATTACAAAAAGGACTAAATTGCATAAAATGTCAAATTTGAATTCTATTAGCTATAAGGATCAAATAGCTATGGAATTTACAATGTGAGGTCCTTATATGGTAATTAGACCATTGATAAAAACTATGTAGATATTTTAGTGAATCATCCATGGAAAAATTGAAAAAGGTTAAGGACTAAATTGGAAATGAGAAAAATTAAAAGATGATAATTAAATTAAATGAAATATCATCTTATTTTCATATCATCTTCAACCTAAAATACATGGAAACCCTAGGAGAGAGAAAAGAAGCTTTCAAGGCATAAATTGGTAAGTTTTTATGTTCCGTTTTTAGTAATTTTGATATTTTTTGAGATCGGGAAAGCTTAATTTCTCTATTTGGGGGGTTAATTTGAAAAGAAATCAAAGTATAGAAAATTTTCCATGGATGAATATGCTGAAATTTAAAAGATTATGGTAGAAAATGAAAGGTTGTTGATAGATAAACAACTTTTATAAACTGATTTTTGATGGAAACATGTTTAGGGACTAAATTGAAAAGTGATGAAATTCATGGAAAAATTTTGAATTTTATTAAACATGTGTGCTGTAAAAGTTGTATTAGAATTTTGGTTAGGCTTGGAATAAGGATTAAATTGCATGAATTTCAATTTCCGAGCCTAGGGACGAAATTGGAATTAATTAAAAGTTTAGGGACAAAATGGTACTTTTGCCTAGAATATGAAATGGGTTCAATTGAATGTTAAATGTATGGAATTGATGATTAAATTCATTTATATAGAGTCAAAAATACCAGACAAAGAGAAAGATAGAGGAAAAGGAAAAGTTTCGGATTAGTAGATACGAACAATTATCAAGGTAAGTTTGTATAACTTAAATAAGCATGAATATGTGTTGATTTGATTATTGAGTTGTATGAAACACAATATGTGAATTATATGTACATGAAGCATGAAATATGTATATGATGGAAAATGATTGAAAAAGGGGTTAAAATCCGTTTGAATATTGAATTCTGATTGGATAGATGATTCCCGATGTGGAATGAGATCCTGCATGTGTTGCAGTAAAGATTTAGCCCAGGCGGGTAATCTATTGATCTCATCATGGAAAGGATTTAGCCCGGACGGGTAATCCTATAAAAATAAAATGGACTCTCGAGCATATGTGTTTTCAATTAGGATTTAGCCTGGACTGGTAATCCTAATTGACTGGATTTAGCCTAGACTAGTAATCCAGATTGAACTCTATAAGGAATTCTTTGTCATACAAGGATTTAGCCTGGACTGGTAAATCGAAAAAGCCCTTAGAGTATATGTGCTACAGCTAGAATTTAGCCTGGACTGGTAATTCTGCTGTATGATATGTGACTCGAGAGTGTACCTAGACGGTACTACTGGATATGAATTGACGAATAACGGAATTGTACACATCAAGTGTACTACTGGAAACATCCATCGAAAATTCGATAATTCAATGGAAACATTGAATAAGTGATATGGAAAAGATGAAATGGAGTGTGAATGTGACATGATGAGCTCATCTATGCATTTTGGTATATTTGTGACTAACATGTTGATTGAATGTTTGTGATTAGGCAAATTTGCCAAATTGATGGATATATGTTTTACATGTTTTAAATGTTAAATATGATTGGTAAATGTAAATTTTAGTTATACGAGCTTACTAAGCATATAATGTTTACTAGGTTTATTTTCCCTATTTTATAGTGCTCAAAGCTCGTGAAGGTTGGAGATCGGTCGGAGCAATCATCACACTATCAACTCCTTGATTTTGGTATAAATGTTAATCTTATTTTGGTATAATGGCATGTCTAGGCTAATATGACCAAATGATGATTTAAAATGTTGGCTTGTAATCTAGCTATTGGAATGGGTAGAAATGGTTGTTTTTGATATGGTATGAATTTACAATATGTTAATTATTACATGTTAAACAAGTTAAATAGGACTTTCATGAAGCATATTATATGAGATAATGTAAAGGTAAGCTTAAAAGTATGATATAGGAAATAATGTATTAATTTGGATGATGGAAATTGGTTGGATTTGGTTAGTTTATACTTGTGAGTTTTGGTGCAGGAAAGTGGTTAAATTTGGGTGAGAAATAGGGTTAGGAAAGGGCCTTATTTCATCCACACGGGTAGACACACACGGGCGTGTGTCTAGACTGTGTGTGACACACGGCCTGGGTAAATGGGCATGTGATTTGGCCGTGTGTCCCCTGCTTCTAAAATTTGCAAAATAGAATATCCAGAATTTAACACACGGGCAGAGACACGGGTGTGTGTCTCAGCCGTGTGGGTGACACGGTCTTGAACACGGGCGTATGTCATGGCCGTATGAAACCTGCACCTAATTTGAATTAAATTAATTAACCACACGGCCTAGGACACGGGCGTGTGACATGGCTGTGTGGCGCAAGTTATAGAGCAACCTAAATTGGACACGGCCTGAGGCACAGGCGTGTCTAAGGGTCACATGGGCGTGTCCCTTGGATCACACGGGCGTGTGTGCCCTGTACCTTGGAAAAATTTTAAAATTTTACGAAAAGTTCCTAGAGATTTCGAATAAGTCCCGACTTGTTTCTAATGTTTGTATTGGGCCTCGAGCGTCCATTTAAGGGACGTTCTTAACATCTTGGTTAATGAATAGTGATTTACATGGTTTTTTAAAAATGTTCTGAAAAATTTTAGTAATGCTCTCTAACCCTATTTCGACGATGGATATGGGTGAGGGTGTTACATTTATTGGTATCAGAGCTACGGTTTAGTCGATTCTCGGACTAACGTAGCAAGCATGAGTTTAGCTATACATGCCATTATATAATTGATGATAGTGTGATATCTCCTAACCATTTTTAAATGTGTTTTTCATATAGTAAATGTCTTCCAACCAAGCTAGAGCTGAATTTGAGGAAGTTGAGAGTGCTTCTCAAGCTTCCGTACAACGAGCTACAAATAGTAGTAGTAGAAGGCCCGAACCAAAGGGCCGAGGTGAACATGTCAAAGCAACCTTCTTTGAAATTATGGATGAATGGTTTGCTGAATATCTAAGAAGAAATCTGGTTGTTCCACAACCACAACCTCCCCCACCTGTTCCTCAAACTGTCCCCGAGAGATCACATGGTACTAAAACTATTAGAATTGGAAAGGCTCTGGTTGATAAAATTAGAAAATATGGGGCTAAAGAATTCAAGGCTACGATTGATGATGATCTAGAAAGAGCAGAGTTTTGGCTGGAAAATACTATTCGGGTATCAAATGAATTATCATGTACACCAGCTGAATGCCTGAAATGTGTTGTATCTCTGCTAAAAGACACCGCTTACCATTAATGGAAAACTGTAACTTCAGTTGTTCCAGGAGAAAATATTACTTGGGAGTTCTTTCAGACGGAATTCAGAAAGAAGTACATCAGTCAAAGATTTCTGGATCAGAAAAGAAAGGAATTTTTAGAGCTTAAACAAGGGAATATGACTGTCAGTATGCTCAAGAATGGGTTCAAACTGAAGCTGAAATGTGTAAACGCTTCGAGGAAGGACTAAATGAAAATATCAAGTTATTGATTGGTATTCTTGAAATAAGAGAATTTGCAGCACTAGCTGATCGGGCAAAGAAAGTATAAGAGTTGAGTAAAGAGAAGAAACAAGCAAATAGAGAAGCCCGGTTTTCTGGAAAAAGACCTATTGGTAAGTCTCAATCATCTGTTTTAAAGAAATCAAAGAGATACCAGGATTGTTTTACTACCTCTGCTGGGTATTCTGGAAAAGAGCGGGGTTCTCAACACTCTAATCTGAGATCTCTATCACCGTCAGTGACCAGTGTTGGTAGTGTGTAGGAAATACAAAGCCAAAATGTAAACACTGCAAAAAATTTCATTATGGAGAATGTCCTCTGAAAATTGGTGCCTGTTATAGATGTGGCTCTTTTGATCATTTTCTTAGAGATTGTACAGAAAGATTTGAAAGGGATGCTGAACAGACTTCAAAACCGAATAATTCAAATCCTGTTTCAGAGGCAGACCACCCCGACATCCTAGGGGTGGATAAAATTTGTAAAAACTGTCTGTTGAGGGTAAAGGGTAAATGCTTCTTGGCTGATCTAATGTCATTGCCTTTTGATGAATTCGATGTGATATTGGGAATGGATTGGTTCACCCAACATGATACAGTAGTGAATTGTAAACAAAAATATATTGTATTGAAATGTCAAGATGGTGAGTTACTTCATGTTGAATCTGATAAATTAGATGGGTTATCTAATGTAATTTCAGCAGTATTAGCATAAAAATGTATCAGAAAGGGATATGATGCTTATCTTGCTTATGTGTTGGACACAAAGGTAACTGAGTCAAAGATTCAGTCAGTGCCGGTAGTGTGCGAATTTCCAGATGTGTTTCCGGAAGAATTACCTGGTTTGCCACCGGAAGAAAGTGATGGAGCCACATTCTATCCTATGTGACAAACACAGAATGACTCATGAGGAGCGAAGGCTTCAGATCGATGAACTAGACGAATGGAGGACACATGTCAAGGAGGAACCGAGAATACACGAAGCAAAACCGAAGTGACTCCATGACGAGTTTAAGGATGGAACGATCCACTTCAAGATTGGGGACCAAGTACTGTTAGATGAAACCGACCCTCGAATAACCACTTCAGAGCTTAATGCAAATGGAGCGACTCCTTTTACGGTACTCAATGTCTTCCCATACGGAACAGTCGAGGTAACTCATTCTAATTTTGGCACTTTTAAGGTAAATACTACTCGACTCAAACCGTATGTTGATAATAGAACAGATAGCGAGAAAGAGGAGTCTCAACTCTGCGAACCACCGTAACCGAGCGAAAATAAGGTAAGTCGAGCTTAGACTCTAAACAAGCGCTTCTCAGGAGGCAACCCAAGCATTAACATGCCTAATTTACTAATTATATTTTATGATATTTTTGAAATTAAATAAAAAAATGGTGTTTTAAAACCCACACGGTCTGGACACACGGGCGTGTCCACGGCCTGGACACACGGCCGTGTCCTTGGTCGTGTGGATTCTAGGACTTAGTTTTAAAATTTCAAAGAAATCGACAGTGGGCTACACGACCTGGACACATGGGCGTGTCCTTGGCCGTGTGGATCCTGGAGCTTAAAATTCCAAAAAATCGACAGAGACATGGCCTAAATATAGTCCACACGGGCGTGCGACACGACCGTATGGACCACACGGCCTAGACACACGGGCGTGTCTTAGGCCGTGTGAAAACTGGAGCCTAATTTTTCAAATTTTAATATTTAAAACAAGTCAGGGGGCTCCACAGGCAATACACACGGCCATGTGAGAGGCCACACAGACGTGTGGACTTCAACACGGGCGTGGGAGAAGCAAAGGACATCGCACACGGGCGTACGACACGGCCGTGTGGCCCAACGCGGGCCGTTACACGATCGTGTCACCTATTTAAAACCCCTTTCCTTTTCTTTTCTTCTTCCTTCTTCTTTCGAAATCCCCCCAAACCCTAGCTGCCGCCCCCTTCTTCCTCATCTCCGCCGCACCACCAACCCCCTACTCTCTTCTTCCCCTTCCCTTTCCCTCCCCAACACTCACACTCCTTTTTTCCTCAGGCCTCACCCCCTCTCCTCTCTCACCCGAAACCCCATTGTCCCGCCGGACCTACGCGCCTCAACCCCAACCCCTTCTCTCTCTGGTCGCTGCACCGTCGACCCTCCCCACTATCTTCCCTCCCTTCTTCCTTTCCTTCTCCTCACCTACCAAACCCACCCGCCCCTCTCCCCTTTCCCTTCTCCCAACCAAACCCCCAGCCACACCCATAAGCTTTTCACGGCACCACCACAACCCGTTCGTCGCCCCCTTCCTCCGATCACATTTCTCCCGCCATCGGTTCTTTTTCTTTCTTCCATTTTGCATATTATTATTTTTAATTTTTTTTCCTTTGTTATTGGTTATTCTTGTTATTATTATATCATTTTTTTATTTATTCATTTTTTTCTCTTCATTAGTTTATCTTATTCTTCTTAATATTATTTTGATAGTTTTAAATTGCTACTGTGATTTGGTTATTTGTCACTTATATTAGGATTCCCTTTATTTATCTATTTCTTTTCAATATGTTGTGTCTTGATGTGTCCATGATTGCTTCTTATCTTCTTTCTTTTTGATATTTTGGTTGATTAATTTAGTCGCTTGTTAGTCTAGATTAATCCACTGTTAGTTCTTTCCTGTTTAGGCATTAGTGCAAGTTTAGGTATTAGTGCATATAGGAACAAGTATTAGTGATATTTTTGCTCTTATTTTATTGAATTTTAGAATATTCTATTTTTTTCAGGTACACCATGACCAATACTCGTGGTAAGACTAAGGTCGCCGTCCCCGCTTCGAAAAAGCGGAAGGGTCCTGGCACGACCTCCTCAAGCGCCTCCGCTGAAGTTCGCCATCCTTACCTTAGATTTTCCACGGACCCACCGGAGGACTTATTTCAGCTCCTTCAAGTACGACCACTAGGTTTGAGCCGATGCATTGACTAGGCTGCGTTGGAGCAGGTCCACCTCGCTGATGAGGTTCGCGCTTTCATCATCCAAGCCCCATGGGACCGTTTCTTTAGTATCGTCGAGCCTACATATATGGAGCTTACCTTGGAGTTTTGCTCAACGTTTCACCTTCAGCGCGTCATGTTAGTCCATGATGATCCAGGCACCATCACTTTTCGCCTTGGTGGTTTGGTGCGTCATATGAGCGTCCCAGAATTCGGTGCTACTTTCGGACTCTACATAGAGGAGTTCATGAGCGCCGAGGACTTCCTTCAGCTTCATCGACATATTCATCACTCACCTTCGCGTTGTTGAACTGATCTCACGGGCGGTTTGACATCCTATAAAGCCAGTCGCTCGAAGGTGACTTCTCTCTCTGCAGCCCTACGGTATATTCACGCCCTTTTAGCTCACACTTTGACAGGGCGGAGAGAGAGCACCGGAGTCGTAGCACTCATGACACCTATTTTCTATGGAGCATGGCACATGGCCATATATTTGATCTGGCGTACTTCATTGCTTTATCCTTTCACCATCAGACTGAACGCCACAGGAAGGGCCCCATCTGCCTAGGCCCTTACGTGACTCGCCTCGCTCGACACTTCGGTCTCCTTGACACACCGGAGCAGTCCTCCACACTCACACTTTTCGGCCAGATGTCCCCTCAGGGCATCTCGAGCATGCTACACATGAGGATGATCGAGCGGCGTCGTGGATTTGATCCTCCCCAATACCGATTGTCTCGTTCTGATGATCAGGATAATCCTGAGGACATCACTGATGATGTTCCTCTCTCTCACGAGGACCCACCTCATCCTCCACCTTCGAGTCACCGACCCCCTTCGTCTGCTACTACTTTGACAGACATATCCGAGCGTCTCATTCACTTCGAGCAACAGTGCTTTCAGCGGTTTGACAGTATCGAGGCTACATTGTAGTAGATATGCCACCATCTCCATATTTCATCTTCGGCGCTGACGACTCACGACGCGTCTGATGATGAGGACCTTTGAGTCCATCTATTTTATTTCTATTTTTATCTTTATTTTTTATTTTTATTTTTATTTTTATTTTTAGTCTATTTTCTTTTTATGTTTCTTATCATCTTTTCAAAGACTTGTCTTTTATATTTTGAACTCTATTTTAGTTTTTATGATTGTTCCTAATCGAGTATTCCCTTAATCTTCTTCCACAGTTGTGTTTATTTTCTCAATATTTGCTCAGAATCATGCACTTCACTTTGCTATATCCACAATTTTGCGTTCACTATTCCACGGTTTTCATCCAAAATTCAGGAAGTTTCACTCCTTTCCCTCTCTTATGATATTCTTAATAAATTTTTATTATCTATTTTGGTACATTGAGGACAATGTACATCTTAAGTGTGGGGAGGTCAATTATATCATTATTAGAAAATCCCTGAATTATGTCTTGTTCTTAAGTAATTTTCTCATATTACTATTAGAATGAATTTCTATTGACTTATGATTTTTATTGATATGTTTTGCATTAAGTCATAGGTAATTGTCCATTGATTGTTTAAACTTTAAGACATTAGAGAATCAAGCATGATAAGTCTATTTTCAGAATTAAAGTTTGTTAGGTTGTTTTCCCTAAATTTAAATATTACCTTGAAGTTTGAAATTTGCAAGATTGACATCAAAAACCATAATTTTTGTGAGATTTTGAGCCTTTTAGAGCATACACTTTTCTTGCTCACTTTATTGGTTATGAGTGTGCCAATATTGATTTGTTATTCTAGAACTTACTTCGATTATACATGTTGAGACCACACCTTTGATTTGATATGCTGAGATGATAAAGGCACCTAGGTTTTAACCCACTTATTCCATTAAAAGCCTACCTTCATAATTAACCCCTAGTGAACCCTTTGAGCCTAATAAACCGTTTCTTGACTCACCCATTAATATTAACCCAAAACTCATTTTTGATTCGTTGTTCCCATTTTATTGACTCCCTTTTTGTCGAGATTTGATTTGGTTAATTGCCTAACTATGTTCTTTTATTTCAGTTGTTAAATTCTTTCTTATTATAAAAAAAAAGTGGAAATATATATTACTAGTCCTTTAAGTTTGAGCTTAAGTAATTAATTTTATTTTGCTTTAATTATTTCGATTGATGTACTTTTTCAGTATTAGTTCATTTTTATAATAGGTAATTTATCAATTCGATCTCGATTCTAACCTTCTTTTTCAGCCATTTATCCACACCTTTAACCCAAGCCCCATTACAACCCTTTAAAGACCTTTTGATTTGTGTATCATCTCATTTTATAGTGGTGGAGATTTGATTTTCATGCAAGCCTATGGTAATAACTTTTCGTGTTTGACTTTTGAGTGCTTAATTTTTGAACCTTAAACACTTTGAGTGATTTGAGCGAATCTTTAGTGAGGATGTCGAATCTTGTCGGTTTTGAATTAAAGGTAATTATTTAGATAATGGGAAACACCAATGTTTTCATGTTATAAAAATGTGTGACTTGGATTGTTTGAATCTTTAGTGCTCTCTTAGTTAAATTATCAATGTGTGATTATTTGTGAATTTTGATAAAACATTATTGATGAGAATTGTGAATTGAGGAAGTTTAATTTTAATTGTGAGTTGAGGATTTTGCTTGAGGACAAGCAAACGCTTAAGTGTGGGGATATTTGATAAACCATAAAAGTAACACATTTTAATCCCATGCTTAGCGTGTTTTTGGATGTTTTATTATACAATTTTGTGAATTCGATGCTCATATGTAACACCCTTAACCTGTAACCATCGTCGGTTTAGGGTTAAGAGGCATTACCGAACATTCAAAAACTTTTACAGTCATCTCATATCATATTCAGACAAATCACATCAAAGTGTCCCTTAAATAGGTCTACGAGACCATAAACATGCTTAAGAATAGGGCCGGGATTAAGCCGAATATATACAGAAATTCTCAGAAATTTAAAACTTTTCTAAGTTACAGAGGTCACATACCCGTGTGGGCAGGCCGTGTGCCTCCCACGGCCTCAGACACGCCCGTATGTCTAAGCTGTGTCAAAACAGGGCATGCATACTGACTTGTCCACACGACCGTAGACACGCCCGTGTGCCTCACCCGTGGTCGAGCCTGACTTGCACCACACGGCCAATCACATGCCCGTGTTTCTTACCCGTGGTCGAGCCTGACTTGCTTTGAAATGAAACCACGAGGGACACGGTCGAGCCACACGCCCGTGTGCTCCACCGTGTGGGCAAATATAGGCCATTTGCAAGGCCAAAATGCCACCCACACTAGGGTCATCCCTACAAGAATATACCAATTCAATTCATGCCATAAATAACCAACCATTTCAAGCATTCAAAAGCATATCAAGCACACCATTTTATATAACAATTAACTCAATCTATTCACAATCATATTCAAGCATAATTCATCACCAACTTACCATTTCCTTATAACATCTATCATCATTTATATGCATACCTTGTATCAATAAACTTACCATCATTTTGACCATTTCTTTGGTCATTAAACCATACCAAACAAACATCATATAACATGGTTACTCATTCATAACACAACCATTTGTCTAGCCATATCACATGGCCATATATACACATCTCAAACATAAACCAAAATGACTAGCCTATACATGTCATACTTTAGTATATACATTTTCAAAAGGTATCGAAATAAGTTTAAGTAGTGTGATGACGATCTTCGACAGTTCCTCGAGCCTTCAATAGCTTTGACGATCTATAAAACAGAGCAAACACACACAAAGTAAGCTTTCAAAAGCTTAGTAAGCCATATACAAATAAACTTAACATATATGCATATAACCATTTTGATACAAATCAATAATATTTCTCATTTGCAATCTCATAACATGTTCCTTGGCTCATTTATTAGCCATTACTTTCCACATTTCATAGCTCAAATATAACACATTTGCTCATAGCATCATCAAGCATATATCACATTTTATCTTTTCACATTTATACACATATTCATCTTGGTAAGTTCATATATACACTTACCTTCCATACACATACATATACGTACCTGATTCGTTTATACATTTCATGTAGATTTCCATTTCTCGGACTTGCCTGTTGAACCGTTCGGAATCAAATAGGATACTCAGAGTACTCAAAATAGTCGTACAATGCCAACATCCCAGACGAGGTCTTACATGTACTCAGATATCGATGCCACTGTCCCAGACAGGACCTTACACGAATCAAATACGATGCCAATGTCCCAGACATGGTCTTACACGTAAATCTCATATCGATGTCAACGTCCCAGATGTGGTCTTACACGAAATCTCGAATCAATGCCAACGTCCCAGACGTGGTCTTACATGATATCTCATTTCGAAACCTATGTCATGACATACGTTATCCTATCTATTCCTAAGTTCATACGGGACTTCTCAGACCTTGATAACTTGTTGACATATCCTCGAATTTCATATATACTCCATTTTGAGCATTTACCATACCATATATATGGACTCGACTATTTGATTAGCGTACAGACTCGACTATTCGATCACTTTCGACTTCCCGCGATCTAAGTCCGTTTTATTCAGTTCTTTATCTATACATATTCAAATTTAACTCATTTGTTCACTAATTCATTCAATTCAATCCAAAGACACATATTTAGGGCAATTTACAAATTAGCCCTCACATTTTCACATTTTGACAATTTAGTCCTTATTTCTCAAAATCACAAAATACACAAAATCTCAATACACCCATACTTAGCCGAATGTTCATGTATCTCATAAAAGTCCATACATTCCATTTATTTTACAATTTAGTCCTTCAAAGTATTATTCTTTCAATTTAATCCAAATTACTCAAAATCATCAAAACTCCAAAGACAAACTATGTTATTCTATCACATATAATTCATATTTCACCATCAAACATCCAAAAACTCACATGTTCATCAATGGCACATTTCAAAATATTCATCAATTCACAAAATTGAAGCATGGGTTTTGAAGTATACAAAGCAACGATTACAAAAAACGTAGAAATTATCAAAAACCGAAACCGAAACCGAAACATACCTTAATCAAAAAATTTGATAGCCGAATACCCTAGCTTCATATTTCTTTTTCTTTTCTTTGTTTTTCGGTGGTAAAGATGAACATTTTGACTATTATTAAGCCTTTGTTTTATTATAATTAACTTAATAATTCATTTCCCATTTTACCCAATTATTAATCATATAAGACAAATAAACAATAAGGTTATTTAGTCTTTTAACCACTCACTTACTAAATAATGGCTTAATAACATCATAAGACCTCCACAATTAAAAACCACATCAATTCAGCCATTAATCAAATAGAAAGCTACTTTTACGTTTTATACAATTTAGTCCTTTGCTCAAATTAAACACACAGACGGGCAAATTAACTCACGGAACATTAACACATATACTTTAACACATATACTGCAGACACAGAAAATAATATTAAAATATTTTCCTGACTCGGATTTGTGGTCCCGAAACCACTATTCCGACTAGTGTCTAAACTAGGCTGTTACATCCTAATCCTTTAAATTCATGTTTCTATACTTAGGAGAGCATAGGGAAGCGAAAGGAGCAGAAAACGGGCCAAAATCAGACAAAACGGGCCATCTTAATGATTCACATAGCCAAGCCAATACCACACGGGCTGAGCACATGCCCGTGTGAACCACACGGGCTGGACACACGCCCGTGTGCCAGCCCGTGTCAATTGCGAGCCATGTCAAATTTGCACACGACCTGGGCATTCTCACACGAGCTGATCACACGTCCGTGTCCCTGTCGCACCCTATTTTATTTTCATGCAAAAAAAGCCAATTTTTAGGGTTTCTGAGCATTCTAAAGTCTATAAATACACACCAGAAGAAGACCTGAAAGAGCACGCAGAACAGAACGAAGAAATTACTCGAAGGAAGCTGTCAGAATCATCTCGGAAGCAGATCCACTCCAAGATTGAATATCTCCATCAAGTTCCTTAGAAGTTTTTGGGTTCTTTATGTCTTGTTGTTTTCTTTTACGTTATGAACTAAACTCCCTAAATACCTAGGGAGGATGAAACCTACGATGGATCTTATTATTTAATTATCTGAATTACATGATAAATATTTGTTCTTGTTCTTAATTATGTGTTCTTAATTCTTGCTTTAATATTTTCAGGATATTAATTCAAGTTGATGTGCTTATTCAGTGGAGCAAAACTCCCTGTTTAAGAGTAGATCTAGTATAATTAAGCGGACTTGATTGCAACCCTAGAAATAGGACGACATAAATCTACCGGATTAGAGTCAAATCTAATAAGGGAATCCATAAATCGAGTTAATGCGACGATAGGGGTTTTAATTAGAAAGAGATTTCAATTAATAAACCTAGAGTTAGTTGTTCTTAGTCTCGAAAGAGATATTAACATAATTTAGGTATTTCTATGGATCAATGCAAGTGAATAAATCATTTAATTCAGAGTCAGAATAATAAGTGAAGTCTAGGTGGATTCTTCCTTGGGTATTGTCTTTATCATTGGTTTATTCGATTATTTCCTTCACTCTCTGTCACGTTCATAGTTAATTATTTAGTTTAATTTTAGATTAAAACAAAACCCTTTAATTATTAGGCTAAATAATAAAAAGATAGTAATAACTAGTACTTTTAGTCCTCGTGGATACGATATTCCGGACTCACCATAGCTATACTACTGTTCGATAGGTACGCTTGCCTTTGTCGAATTTTTAGTTAGTTTCGAGACCATCACCACCGGTTAGGAAAGTGGAGTTTCCTATAGACCTTATTCCGGGAACAACACCAATATCAATAGCACCTTATAAAATGGCTCCAGCTGAGTTGAATGAGTTGAAAGCACAGTTACAAGAATTAATTGATAGAGGCTTTGCTCGACCCAGTTTTTCACCTTGGGGTGCAGCGGTTTTGTTTGTAAAAAAGAAAGATGGATCTCTGAGATTGTGTATTGATTATAGGCAACTCAACAAAGTCACTATAAAGAATAAATATCCGTTGCCTCGTATAGATGATCTGTTTGATCAATTAAAGGGAGCTATTGTATTCTCAAAGATTGATCTTCGTTTGGGTTATTACCAGCTCCGGGTAAAAGATTCAGATGTTCCAAAGACAGCTTTCAGGACCAGATATGGCCATTATAAGTTTTTGGTGATGCCATTTGGGCTGACAAATGCACCGGCAGTGTTTATGGATCTGATTAACAGAATCTTCAGACCGTACCTAGACAGGCTTGTGGTGGTATTTATTGACGATATTTTAGTTTATTCCCGAGATGAAAAAGAGTATGTTGAACATTTGAGAACTATATTGCAAACTTTACGGGAGAAACAAGTATATGCCAAGTTCAGTAAATGTGAATTTTGGCTACGAGAAGTCGATTTTCTTGGACATATTGTATCTGCTGAAGGTATTAGGGTTGATTCGAGTAAAATTTCAGTAATTGTTAATTGAAGTCCACAAAAGAATGTGTCAGAGGTCAGAAGTTTTCTTGGCCTAACTAGATATTATCAGAGATTTGTTAAAGGATTCTCGATGATAGCATCTCCGATAACTCATCTATTACAGAAAGATGTAAAGTTCGAGTGGAATGATAAATGTCAATAGAGTTTTGACAGATTGAAAGCTCTATTGACTGAAGCACCTGTTTTAGTACAACATGAATCGGGTAAGGAATTTGTAATTTACAGTGATGCATCTTTAAATGGTTTAGGTTGTGTTTTAATGCAAGAAGGAAAAGTAGTTGCTTATGCTTCAAGACAACTTAAACCACATGAAAGAAATTACCCGATACATGATCTTGAGTTAGCAGCCATTGTGTTTGCATTGAAGATATGGAGACATTATTTGTATGGGGAAAAGTGTCATATTTATACTGATCATAAAAGTCTGAAGTACTTGATGACACAGAAAGACTTGAACTTGAGACAACGCAGGTGACTTGAGCTAATAAAGGATTATGATTTGATCATTGACTACCATCTGGGAAAAGCCAACGTGGTGGCTGATGCACTGAGTAGAAAATCTTTATTTGCTCTAAGAGCAATGAATACCCGGTTATATTTGTCTAATGATGGTTCAGTTGTAGCTGAGTTAAAAGCTAGACCGACATTTTTACAGAAAATCTGTGAAGCCCAGAAGAATGATGATGAATTACAAGCTAAACGGGAGCAGTGTAAATTAAATTCTGATTCAGAATTTCAGATTGGGTTTGATGGTTGTTTATTGTTCAGAGACAAAATATATGTTTCGAAGAATTCAGAATTGGTACAGAAGATTTTACATGAAGCCCATAATGGTACAATGTTTGTTCATCCAGTAGTAATAAAATGTACAATGATCTGAAAAAGATGTACTGGTGGTCGGGAATGAAAAGGGATATTTCTGAATTTGTATCCAAATGCCTAATATGTCAGCAAGTGAAAGCTGAGAATCAGGTACCTTCGGGATTATTACAGCTAGTTACTATACCGGAATGGAAATGAGAAAGGATTACTATAGACTTTGTATCTGGGTTACCCACGTCTCCAAAGAAAAAAGATGCTATTTGGGTAATTGTTGACCGGTGAACAAAGTCAGCACATTTTATACTGGTACGTATGGACTTTTCTTTGGATAAATTGGCTGAATTATATGTTTATAAAATTGTTAGATTGCATGGGGTACCAGTTTCTATTATTTCTGATAGAGATCCCCGATTTACATCTCGATTCTGGAATAAATTGCAAGAAGCACTAGGTACACAATTGCATTTTAGCACTACATTTCATCCTCAAACAGATGGCCAATCTGAACGAGTAATACATGTAACACCCCTTACCCTTATTCAACGCCGGAACAGGGCTCGAGGCATTACCGAACTTATAACACAAGCATTCATACAATTCCGAGTCATAAATTTGTGTCCAAATTAATACCATTCATATTCAATCATAAAGTCCCTTATACGAGCCTACGAGGCCCAAATCATGCTTTAGAAGTGGTTCGGGACTAAACCGAGAACTTTAGAATTTTTTACAAAACTTAGAAATTTTTTGCTAGATGCAGGGCTCACACGCCCATTTGGTCCAAGGGACACGCCCGTGCTTCAGACCGTGTTCAAATTAGGGTGCTCTCTGACTTGTGTCGCACGCCCGTGTGCTAGGCCGTGTAGCACACATGGCTGAGACACACACCCGTGTCTCTGCCCATGTGCTCAATTCTAGACATTCTGTTTTGCAACAATTACGGTGCAGGGGACACACGACCGGATCACATGCCCGTGGGACAGACCGTGTGTCACACACGGCCTGGACACACACCCATGTGGACAAAAACAAGGCTATTTACCAAGCCATTTTTCCAACCTCACTTGCACACATCTACACAACATCACATGGCACAAATTCAAGCATATAAATGCAACCAAACAACCACAAACAAGACAATAACATGTCATTCTTATACCATCATTCATCATGCTTAAAACATCATACTTAGCTCGTTAAAAACATACTAATTTCACATTCACAAGAGGACATTAACATATGAATAAACTTATAATTAGCATAAGCCATCATTCATGGCTATATATAAGACGAAACATTAACAATTACAAGAAAATACATATGGCCAAATTAATCATGACACATATAACAAATTGACCTAGTCCCTATACATGCCATAGACTTAAAATGCTTGAATTCATTTATACCCAAAATGATAGCTTGATAGTGTGATAGGATCTCCGTCGAACTCCAACCTGAGCTAGTTTGACGGCACTATAAAACATGGGAAAGGAAGGGGGTAAGCTATATATATAGCTTAGTAAGTCCGTACGAAAATAATAAGCAACTCTTACAAATCTTTTATCAAGTTCAACAATTTAAACACAAGATAATACAAATTGCTATAAAACTCACAGTTATAATTTATTCAGTCAGATTGTTTGCTCTATCAATTTACAAGCATAACTTAACATGTATAGACCTTAGCCTAATAACCGTAATCTCTCCATTATAACTAATTACCACAATCAACGAATCTTTTCAAACCTCATAATAAACATGCGTATTAACTATGAGTATTCACTTTTCAAGCATATACTTAAACATCTTTCAATTGTTTAAAGCTCATATCTTTTCATACTTCCATAATCATTTAAATAGGCAATTATGCCAATCTTTCCTTTTTCTCATATCCGATAAATCACAATTTGTGTGAATGAATCATGCTATATCATAACTCAATTTGGCCTGAAAGCCAATTACGCGATCACCAACCGAATTTACCATGTATTTCGTACATCACAAGTATAGACCAAAAATCATAAGGCTTTCACAAAAACATTCTCGTGGAAACCATGAACTCACAATATCATGAAGTCAATGCTTATAAACTTTATGTACATACCTGTACTAATTCATAATACTTACATGCTCTTTCTCTTCTTTAACATACCCATTGAATTTCCTGTTGAACCACTTGGAATACTATCGGATACTCGGGAATCTAGTACACACAGTACCATACCAATGCTATATCCCAGATATGGTCTTACATGTAATCTCGTATCGATGCTAATAGCCCAGCTATGGTCTTACGCGAAGTCTCATATCGATGCTGTAACAGTCCGGTTTACACCCTAGTGAAACAGTGGTTTCGGGACCACAAATCCAAGTCTGAATAATATTTTAATATTATTTTCTGTGTCTTTAATATGTGACTAAGCATGTGGTAAAGTTTCGTAAGCTAATTTGTCTGTTTGTGTGTTTAATTTGAACAGAGGATTGAATTGTATTAGAGGTGAAAGTTGTATGTTATTCGTTAAATACCAAAGTGATATGGCTTTTACATGATGAGGCCTTATGAGGTAAATATGCAAATTTTTGGATAGTGGATGGTGGAATGTCATGATAGCCATGATATATATTTGTATTATATGATTATTAAATGGGTAAATGGGTAATTAAATAATTATGTTATTAGTAAATATAACAAATAAGCATGATAGTGGTTTTATATCATCCATTTTATCACCGAAAATTCATAAGAAAGAAAGGAAGAAAACTATCCTAGGTTTCGGCAATTACCAAGCCAAATTGAGGTATGATTTTGAATTAGATTTTTATGATTTTTATGTTTTTAAGATTGTTGCTTAGTCTACTATCAAGCCCATGTACCAATTTTGTGAATTGATGATGTTTGTGTGAGATGCCATTGTTGATATGTTGAGTTTTGAGATGAGTTTAGTTGCTAAATGAAAGATTTGAGTTAGATGAACATGTTATGTTCTTGAAGTTTTGATGAATTTAGCTATATAGCGCTAAATTGTGAAAATAGCAAATTGAGGGACTAAATTGCTAATTTGATGGAAAATATGGGCTTGTATGATATACATGTACATCCGGCTAAGCTTGGTTGTGTATAGATTTTGTGAATTTGATGTTTTGAGAAAAATGGACTAAATTGATAAATTGTGCAATGTGATGGCTAATTTGCAAATAGTAATATATGTGTGTGTCCTTGGACTGAATTGAATAAATTAGTGAATAAAAGAGTTATTTCTGAATATGTTTAGATCAAGAACCGAGGATAACAGACTTAGATCGTGGGAAAGCGAAAGTAATCGAGTAGCCGTTTCCATTTTCGTAAAATCGAATTCGAGGTAAGTCACTATGCAAATAAATGTATATGTATGTAATTATAATTGTTCATATGATTAATGTTGATAATAAATGCCTATGAGAAGTTCTGCATATAAATTTCAAGGAAAGTTCGATATAGTGACTAAGTCCGAGAAGTCCCGTGTGAACCTAGCAGTAGATAGGATTAGCCATGTCATGACATAGGTATCTGTTCTGTTTTATCATGTAAGACCACGTCTGGGACATTGGCGTTGATTTGAGATTTTGTGTAAGACCTCGTCCGGGACGTAGGCATCGATATGAGTTTTATGTATAAGACCACGTCTAGGACGTTGGCATCGATCTGAGCTTTACGTGTAAGACCATGTCTGGGACATCAGCATCGTATTAATTCGTGTAAGACCCTGTCTGGGACAGTGGCATCGATATCCGAGTGCATGTAAGACCTCGTCTGGGACGTTGGCATTGTACAACCATTCCGAGCTTTTTGAGTATCCTACTAGATTCCTTACGGTTCAACGGGCAAGTCTGTGATATGAATTACAAATCCGAGCTATGAGCAAATAAGTGAACGAATGTTTGTTTCAGGTACGTTTAGTATATACACAAGTGTGTATAAAAAAGGTAAGTACCTATATGACTTTGACTTGAAGAAATGTATGCTTAAATGTGAGAATGTGGATCTTAAAATGATGAATGTGGCAAATGTGGCCACAAGTGTATAAAACAAAGTACATTTGTGATATTATGCTTAGTGATTTGGATGTGCCAATGTATCTACTTGCAATATATGCATTTTATGCAAAGTTTATTTGTACATTGACTTACTAAGCTTTTGGAAAGCTTACTCTGCGTGTGTGTGTGTTTTCTCTATTTTATAAGTCGTCAAAGCTACTGAAGGCTCGGGACCGTCACGGGTCGTCATCACACTACTAAACTCATTTTGGTACACTTTGGAAATGTTTATAAGTTAGATATGGAATGTATAGGCTAGTTTTTTATATAAGTTTATGTATAGACTTGGTCATGTGATGTGGCTAATTATTGGTTCATATTTTGTCTTGATGAATGTGGTATGTGTAGTTGTTTTGACATGTTTTGATGCTTATGAAATGGTTAAGTTTTGGATAAGCAAATAGATGATATATGCTTGAGATGATGTGGGTTTTAGTTTGTAATTTGGTATGAATGGAATTGGTATTGAATGTGTTGATGGAATGTTCATTTTGGTATGTTTTTGGTTGTCATATATGCATGAAATCAGATGGATTATGTTGCTTGTAGGTATGACCCTTTTTGGGTGGCATTTTGGCCTTGTAAATGGCCTATAATGTCACACAGTTGTGGCACACGGGCGTGCCTAAGACCGTGGGTGAATTGGCAGAATGTAGCTTAAATAGCACACGGCCTCGACATGGGCGTGTCAGCTGGCCGTGTTATGCAAGTCAGTAGCTAGCTAAGAGCACACGACCATGGCATACGGGCGTGCTTGGTGGCCGTGTTGGAAAAGTCAATATATGGTCTGGTAGCACACGGTCATGGCACACGGACGTGCCTAGTGACCGTGTTGATATAGTCAGTATGTAAACACGGATGGACACACGGGGGTGTCTAGAAGCCGTGGAGGGCACACGGTCTCCTCCCACGGGCGTGTCTCCCCTGAAAGTTAGAAAAGTTTTTAATTTTCATGAAATTTCATATGTGTTTCAGTTTAGTCCCAACTCAGTTTATAAGTATGTTTAAGGTCTCGATGACCGTATTGAGGGACACTATGCTTGAGAATGATGAATGAATGTATGAATTTCTGTAAATGCTTTCTGATCTGTCCGGTAACGCCTTTAACCCTAGTCCATCGTCGGATACGGGTTAGGGGTGTTACAGATTCCATATCCCAGATATGGTCTTACACGTAATCTCAGTAACCCTAATGTCATGACATTTGTATCCTATCTATTCCTAAGGTTCAACCGGGATTTCTCGCTTGTCGAAACTTCGTCAATTTCATCCATAGTGTCAATCATACAATTCATGCAATAACAAAACATTATAAATACAATTATAACGTTGTATTATTTACATACAAACTTACTTGGCATAAAAACGGCAAAAAGGACTAAATCGTTAAATACTCATTTTTCCCCTATTCTAACTCCGAACCTCATTTTTCTCGATCTATAAGATCACATTTAACTTATTTAATCATTATACCATTCAAATCAGCCCAAAATCACATTATGGAAAAAATTACATTTTTGCCCCTAAAGTTTGACATTTTTACATTTTAGTCCCTAGGCTCGTAAAATGATTTTCATTCAATTTCATTACACTCAAGACTAGCCAAACCTATATCATGCTCATAGCAGCCCACATTTTTCATTTATTAACACTTTTACTACTCATTTTACAACTTTTACAAACAAGTCCTTTTAGGCATTTTTACCGAAAATCACTTAGCAAAAGTCGTTTAACAAACAACAAACATGCATTTTCCACCATCAAACATCAAAATAAATACATGTTCAACATGGTTAAAATTTTATACTTTGACATCTCTTCAAATTGGTGGTAGAAATAGATAGATCATGTTACAAGTATTTCGAAAACATAAAAATCATTAAAAACGGGGCTAGAACGGACTTACAATCGAGCTTGGAAGCTTGAAAAACCCTAGCCATGGTTTCTTCTTGATACATTCGGCCATGGGGTAGAAGATGAGCAAAAATTGGCTTTTAATTTGGCTTTTTAATTCATTTAATTACCAAATTACTAAAATGCCCTTAATGAAAAACTTTAAAAACATACCAAACCATGTCCATTTTTGTCCACCAACTTAACCAATGGTGTAATTACCATTTAAGGACCTCTAATTTAAAATCTCATTGCAATTGGACACCTTTAACATATAGAATTCAAGTTTTGCACTTTTTACAATTTAGTCCTTTTGACTAAATTGAGTGCCCAAATGTCAAAATTTTCGAACAAAATTTTCACGAAATCGTTCCATAAAACTGTAGACCATAAAAATATAATAAAAATGAATTTTACTGCGTCAAATTTGTGGTCCCAAAACCACTGTTCCGACTAGACCCAAAATCGAGATGTTACAATACAGATTTTGGAGGATATGCTTCGATGTTGTGTACTTGAATTTGAAGGTAACTGGGAAAAATACCTGTATCTGATTGAATTTGTTTATAACAACAGTTATCAGTCTAGTATTAAAATGGCACCGTATGAAGCTATGTATGGTCGGAAATGTAGAACACCGTTGTATTGGACAGAGCTTAATAAAAAGAAGATTCTTGGAGTTGATCTAAATTCGGGAAACTGAAGAAAAGGTAAAGGTGATTCGAGATAGCTTGAAAGCAGCTTCAGACAGACAAAAGTCTTATGCTTATCTTAAAAGAAAAGAAATAGAATTTGAGGTTGGTGATAAAGTATTTTTGAAGGTGTCACCCTGGAAGAAAGTTCTCCGTTTTGGTCGTAGAGGAAAACTAAGTCCTCGGTTTATTGGGCCTTATGAAATTGTTGAAAGAATTGGGCCGGTTGCCTATCGACTAGCACTACCACCGGAACTTGAAAAGATTCATAATGTTTTCCATGTATCAATGTTACGACGGTATCGATCGGATCCTTCACTTATTATCTCTCTGACAGAAGTTGAGATTCAGTCCAATATGACATATAGTGAAGAACCGATCAAGATTCTGGCACGGGAAACAAAAGAGCTGAGAAATAAAAAGGTGGCATTGGTAAAAGTTCTTTGGCAAAAACATGGAATTGAAGAAGCTACTTGGGAGCTGGAGGATACCATGAGAAAGCAGTACCCTAATCTCTTTACTGGTAAGATTTTCGAGGATGAAAATTCTTAAGGGGGGAGAGTTGTAACAGCCTAATTTCAGTGAAGTCGGAATAGTGGTTTCGTAACCACAAATTCGAGTCAAAAAAATAAAATTTATTTAAATTTCATGAAATGATTGGTAATATGTTAGAAAGATTGCATGAAAATTTTATAGAAAAATTTTATTGATTACATGTCTAATTACAAAAAGGACTAAATTGCATAAAATGTCAAATTTGAATTCTATTAGCTATAAGGATCAAATAGCTATGGAATTTACAATGTGAGGTCCTTATATAGTAATTATACCATTGATAAAAACTATGTAGATATTTTAGTGAATCATCCATGGAAAAATTGAAAAAGGTTAAGGACTAAATTGGAAATGAGAAAAATTAAAAGATGATAATTAAATTAAATGAAATATCATCTTATTTTCATATCATCTTCAACCTAAAATACATGGAAACCCTAGGAGAGAGAAAAAAAGCTTTCAAGGAATAAATTGGTAAGTTTCTATGTTCCGTTTTTAGTAATTTTTATATTTTTGAGATCGAGAAAGCTTAATTTCTCTATTTGGAGGGTTAATTTGAAAAGAAATCAAAGTATAGAAAATTTTCCATGGATGAATATGCTGAAATTTAAAATTTTATGGTAGAAAATGAAAGGTTGTTGATAGATAAACAACTTTTACAAAGTGATTTTTTATGAAAACATGTTTAGGGTCTAAATTGAAAAGTGATGAAATTCATGGAAAAATTCTAAATTTTATTAAACATGTGTGCTGTAAAAGTTGTATTAGAATTTTGGTTAGGCTTGGAATAAGGATTAAATTGTATGAATTTCAATTTCCGAGCCTAGAGACGAAATTGGAATTAATTAAAAGTTTAGGGGCAAAATGGTACTTTTGCCTAGAATATGAAATGGGTTCAATTGAATGCTAAATGTATGGAATTGATGATTAAATTCATTTATATAGATCCGAAAATACCAGACAAAGAGAAAGATCGAGGAAAGGAAAAGTTTCGGATTAGTAGATACGAATAATTATCAAGGTAAGTTCGTATAACTTAAATTAGCATGAATATGTGTTGATTTGATTATTAAGTTGTATGAAACACAATATGTGAATTATATGTACATGAAGCATGAAATATGTATATGATGGAAAATGATTGAAAAAGGGTTAAAATCCGTTTGAATATTGAATTCCGATTGGATAGGTGATTCTCGATATGGAATGAGATCCTGCATGTGTTGCAGTAAAGATTTAGTTCAGACGGGTAATCTATTAATCTCATCATGGAAAGGATTTAGCCCGGACGGGTAATCCTATAAAAATAAAATGGACTCTCGAGCATATGTGTTTTCAATTAGGATTTAGCCTGGACTGGTAATCCTAGTTGACTGGATTTAGCCTGGACTGGTAATCCAGATTGAACTCTATAGGGAATTCTTTGTCATACAAGGATTTAGCCTGGACTGGTAATCCGACAAAGCCCTTAGAGTATATGTGCTACAGCTAGAATTTAGCCTGGACTGGTAATTATGCTGTATGATATTTGACTCGAGAGTGTACCTAGACGGTATTACTGGATATGAATTGACAAATAACGGAATTGTACACCTCGAGTGTACTACTGGAAACATCCATCAGAAATTCGATAATTCAACGGAAACAGTGAATAAGTGATATGGAAAAGATGAAATGGAATGTGAATGTGGCATGATGAGCTTATCTATGCATTTTGGTATATTTGTGACTAACAAGTTGATTGAATGTTTGTGATTAGGCAAATTTGCCAAATTGATGGATATATGTTTTACATGTTTTAAATGTTAAATATGATTGGTAAGTGTAAATTTTAGTTATACGAGCATACTAAGCATATAATGCTTAATAGGTTTATTTTCCCTGTTTTATAGTGCTCAAAGCTCGTGAAGGTTGGAGACCGGTCGGAGCAATCATCACACTATCAACTCCTTGATTTTGGTATAAATGTCAATCTTATTTTGGTATAATGGCATGTATAGGCTAATATGACCAAATGATGATTTATAATGTTGGCTTGTAATCTAGCCATTGGAATGGGTAGAAATGGTTGTTTTTGATATGGTATGAATTTTCAATATGTTAATTATTACATGTTAAATAAGTTAAATAGGACTTTCATGAAGCATATTATATGAGATAATGTAAAGGTAAGCTTAAAAGTATGATATAGGAAATAATGTATCAATTTGGATGATGGAAATTGGTTGGATTTGGTTGGTTTATACTTGTGAGTTTTGGTGCAGGAAAATGGTTAAATTTGGGTAAGAAATAGGGTTAGGAAATGGCCTTATTTCGTCCACACGGGTAGACAAACGGGCGTGTGTCTAGGTCGTGTGTGACACACGGCCTAGGTACATGGGCATGTGATCTGGCCGTGTGTCCCCTGCTTCTAAAATTTGCAAAATAGGATGTCCAGAATTTAACACACGGGCAGAGACACGGGCGTGTGTCTCAGCCGTGTGGGTGACACAGTCTTGAACACGGGCGTGTGTCATGGCCGTGTGAAACCTGCACCTAATTCGAATTAATTAATTAACCACATGGCCTAGCACACGGTCGAGTGACATGGCCGTGTGGCGCAAGTCAGAGAGCAACCTAAATTGGACATGGCCTGAGGCATGGACGTGTCTAAGGGTCACACGGGCGTGTCCCTTGGATCACACGGGTGTGTGTGCCCTGTACCTTGGAAAAATTTTAAAATTTTGTGAAAAATTCCTAGAGGTTTCGAATAAGTCCCGACTCATTTCTAATATTCGTATTGGGCCTCGAGAGTCTATTTAAGGGATGTTCTTAACATCTTGGTTAATGAATAGTGATTTACATGGTTTATTTGAAAATGTTCTGAAAAATTTTAGTAATACTCTCTAACCCTATTTCGGCGATGGATACGGGTTAAGGGTGTTACATGGCCACACGGTCGTGTCTGGTGGGGCACACGAGCGCGTGAAACCCTCACACGGTCGTGTCTGCCCTGCATTCTAATTTAGCAAGTTTGGACAGTGAGTTACACGGCCTGTTCGTACGGCCGTGTCCCTACAACACACGAGCGTGTGCCTCTGCCACACGGCCGTGTGCCTTCCTCCACACGGGCGTTTTGACCCCCACACGGCCTAGGTTTTCCCACACGGCTGTGTGGCTTTAAGTCTCCTATTTTGGTTCTGTGTGTTTTTTATCCGAGCATTTGTCTGTGTGTTTTGCCTTGGGTGATCTTTAGTCAGGGTGGCTAAGAATTCTGATCTGGGCTTCAGCCTGAGTGTATCTGTGACTGTCATGTGAGATGTTTGAATCTAAATCATTCTGTTGGGTGTGTGCATAGTCGTTTCGTCTCGATCATTCGATATTTTGTCTCTGTTCTGTGAGATTGTATGCATACATACACTTGCATAAAATATTTTGGGATGGATTTTGAAGAGAAGAGAGTCTCGATTTCGATTCGATCTCGCGATTCAAAGCGCAATTTGTCTATATTGCGGATTATTGATCAAGATCAGATAAAGATATACGTAACTTTGTTGCGTATATTTATCTGATTTGGCAGTTAAACTGCAATTTACCGGCATAGTGGTTTACCGCATCGCACTGTACCGCATGTACGTTAGCTATGTTATGTACCATTAACTGATCTGGCAGTTAAACTGAAATTTACTTGTATAGCGGTTTACCGCATCGCACTTTACCGCATGTACGTTAGCTATGCTACGTACCATTATCAGATCTGGCAGTTAAACTGCAAATTACTGGTATAGCGGGTTACCGCATCGCACTGTACCGCATGTACGTTAGCTATGCTACGTATATATATTTGATCTGGCAGTTCAACTGCATTTTGATAAGCCATCGTTGTCGGGCAATCTGGGGTGGCGGGTCATTGTTGCCAAGCAACCCGAGATGACTTTATATGGTGTGTAGGGTTGGATGGGCCTACTTGGTCCTATGTGGTGTGTTTGGTTGGATGAGCTCAAACAGCTCTTACGGGGTGTGATCGGGGGACGGAGAGGTGTGTTTGGCTGGATGGGCGGGTTCTTTTAATATCAGATTGCATACATACGCATCTTTTTGAGTGTTCTGCGTGTGAGATTCTCTGACTGTTTCTGTTTGTCTGATTAGCACATGTGACGGTGTGCCTGTAAGTGTGACTCAGTGTGCTCGAATTGTTATTTGGTTTTGAGATGTTGGTTTTGGGTTACCTTCTGGATCTGTATGTTTTTGTGAGTACGTTTCTTTATTGAACTGTTATCCGGCATCCTATTCTATGTTTCTGTATTTAGATTGGTTTTGAACTCACACTGAGCTCGTGTAGCTCACCCCCTCTATTTCCCTTTCAGGTATATTTCAGAATTTTGTTGTTGGACTCGGTATGCGGAGATCTCGGACAGTCTCGGTGAAAATAAATTATTATCAGTTTGCATTTTCAGTATTTATTTGATCATTTGGTTTTGAACTATAAGATTTTTATAAAGCTGTGGTACAAGTTTCGTTTTAATTTTTATTCGATTATTCAGTTTTGGGTATATTTTTAACTTAACTGTAATTCTTCTTACTGAATTTTAAATGATTAAATATTCCGGTTCAACGTAATAACTTGTTTTGTAAAAAATCTACCTATGATCACTTCAGTGATCAATGTGGCATCCGAAATTTGGTCTAAACTTCTAGGCCGGGTTTAGGGTGTTACACATCTAGTTGCAAAGTGAGTTGCAATTGACGTTGCATCTAGAACATGCAACTGGAACTAACAAGGATCATGATAGAAATTGTCTGTCGGATTCGTTTCATCACATACTAATAGCCACATGCCACAAGCATTCAAGTGGAACTATAGGCATTACGAGATGGATTGATACTTTCTCAAAAGGATAACATACCTGAGATTGAACTTAATGCTACTGCTACCACTATTATTTATTTTATTACTAATGCTAACTCCGCTAATATGTACTTGTCTACTCTTGTGCATCATTGTAGGGTTCTCTTTGAGGAACTAGAGTATCATGTCATCAAGGTCATGTTTAGGGAAGGGAATAGATATGCCGATGCTTTTGCTAGAATTGGTTGCAACTTTTCAAGCCTTTTTTCTTCATATTTCCAAGTTGAGGCTGGAGGAAATTGTTGCACGACATATGAAATTAAATTTATTTATCGAATGAATGTTCTTTTCTTGAAAAAAAAAATAGTATTAATTATAATGTGAATCAAATATTTATATACCTATATATAAAAGGAATGCACTGACAGCTTCGTACGTTGACATGTGTTCTATATCTTTTTTTTTTACGTCATAAGAAAATAGGCAAATTTCATGATTCCTCTACCATGCTTAAATTTAATATTTAATCTTTATACATTAATTTTTTTAACATAATTTGGTCTATATATTTTATTATATTATTAGTTAGCTCAAATAGTTAATATTGTTAACAATTTTAATTAAATATTTTCATGTGGATTTGTTTGAAAATTATATTGTAACAAAAAAAAAAAAAAAACAACAACCAATATTTTTAGAGAAGCTGGCAACCTAAACCCCCTAATGATCCTGTATTAAACCTCCTGCTACAGCAATGTCGAACAATTGGCAAACTTCACCATCAGTATTCACTTTAAGCCAACCTTTATTTGGCATAGTCCATCTTGTCAAACTTGGAGAGATCAGTGACTTAAAGAAGAAATCTCCCTTCTCTTAACCGCATACAAAAAATTTCCTTTCATCCATCGACTTTTCTCCGATATACACTCGCTTTCAACAAATTCAGTGCCTTTTGACCCAAAGTTGCGAACAGATAATGGCAAAGAGCTGGAGACATACTAGGGTCACTAGCAAAATAATGGAATCAAACAAATTAAGATGAATTATTGTTTTTTTATTGGAGTAGGTAATATAAATCAGATTTGAAATGCTGGGCAGACTGTCTTAATACTTTCACATCATCTCTTATAATTTGTGGTTTTAATCCTAAATTATTGGTTTCATTATCGTTTCGTAGTGCACATAGCTTTTGTTTTATACTGCAAATAATCGAAATTCTTTGTTGAATTTAAATTTGGACACAGTTTTGTATTTTCATTCAAATATGAATGGAGAATAAGGTATAATTGTTGGGAAAGTGATTCTCATTAGTCGGTCCAAAGACCCACTTTATTAGAGTTACAAATTCAAGTTCATTCCTACCAATACTAACATATTACAAAATCCTTAATTTAATCTAATTTCTTTCTTCTAATTCAACATGCATTGCTAAAAAAAAAAAAAAAAAAATTCCAATCATAGAATTGAGAAAGAGATACAATAAGAAATGTGAAAGAAAAAAGCTAAAACCATATAGTTAATACAATTTCAAATGGCTTAATGATAAATTTAGCCACTGAAGTTCGCATGTTTTGTCACAATGGCTTTAATTCTATTTTTGAGTTTTTTTGGCCATCAACTTTTGTTCTTTTTTTCATCTGTTTTTCTAATAGATTTAATGAAAGTACCGTTAAAAAAGTTACGGGGATAATGTGGAATATTTCAATGAGATGTAATTTATTACTTAGATAATCAAATAAGATAATTACATGTAGAAATAATAAATTAAATTAAAAAATAACTCTCAATTTAAAGAAAATAAAACGTAATTATCTAAAAAAATTAACCTAATAGAAAAACTTCTCACTAAATAACAAACATATAAAAGATGGAAACCTTTTGAAAGAAAAGAAAGACTGAAACATTAAATTTATTCATTAAATTTGTTAGAAAATGTAGTTTGAAAAAAAAAATCAAAGTTTGATGGTAAAAAAGAACTCAAAATAGAATTAGGATCATTTTGACAAAACATGCAAATGTTAGTGGCCAAATTTATCATTAAACCATTTCAAATCAATAAGTTTAAATTAAAAGAATTAAATGATTTACAAATTTTCAAGAAAAAACTTATTTTCACATTATTTTTCTTACACTATCTCTATTTACACTCTCATGAAAAGCCTATTTTGACCCTTTAAAATTTTTATAATACCCTTATTTACTCCTAATCACTCCAAAGAGGAGTTGGGTTTTATATTTCAAGATTTAAGTAGAAAGTGTAATTTTAAATATCTATTGCATCTCCATTTATTTTTATAAGATTTAGAAATATATTATATAGGTAATATAATCATATTTACTTAAGTAAAACAAAAAAAAATCTATTCCTATTTTACCCTTAAATTGAAGTTAGCATACTAAATTTATCCCAATTTACTCCATAAACCTCGTTAGGAGTTGGTTTTATATATTATATACATATAGACATATTATTTATGCTTAATTAAATAAAATACTATATGTATAAAACCATTGTGGTCATGAATGTGATTAGCAATTTAATACCATATTAATTTAACTAAAATTTTTAATATATAAAAATATAAATTAGTATATAATATGCATACAATACTATAATATATTAATGGTTATATATATTGTATATCATATACAACAATCTAATGTACAAGTAATTATACTAAATAGAATTGTCCATGAACCGGGTCAGATCGAAGTTCAATTCCATAAATTTTCATATCAAGGTTCATTTTTGGGCTAGCTTGACCTACCCAAAAAGCCCAGTTTACCGTTTAAAAATTAATAACATATTTTAAGAAAAATATTTTTAATTGATATTTTATAATTAAATTTAAACTTTAAACATATTTTTATTATTTAAATTGACTGGACCAACTCAAGGTACAAAAATCATTGTCCAAGCCTGACCCAAACCGGGTCGGGCCTATTAAATCGAGCAGACTATCCAACTCTTAGACAAGTTTAATATTAAACTATAATCAAATATGTAATTAGTAATTCTATACATAACTTTTGAATTAATAATAATATCATTTATCATTTATTATATTACCTTCAGTTTGAATTGTTTTTATTTTTATTTTTAAGTTTTGAACATTAATAACATATTTTAAAAAAAAAAATTATAAACGCTAAATTTCTTTAACCATCCAAATCGAGCTAATTCGATTAAATCAATTTCTTTGAGTTGGTTGATTGGAGAGATCAATTAAAACTTATTACGCTATTAATTATTTTAATATTTATATTCAAATTCAAACTCAAATATATTATATTCAGGTCTAACTTTATACTCTAAAACCTAAACCCAAATAAATATGATACTCATTATTTAAAAACCTAACCTAAAATATAATAATATATATATATATAGACCCAAATACATAAATATTATGTTGGGAATAAACTCGGTTTAAGCAACGAACAAATAAAATAAAAAAAAAATTGAAAAGATCGAACACAAATATTTTACGTGAAAAAATCCCTCCGAATAGGATAAAAAACCATCGATAAAGGTAATTTCACTAAAACGGCAAAAATGAAGAATACAAAAGATAGAGATAAAACTAAACTCCGAAACCCAAAATAAGAACCCTTAAAACGTAAACACAAAATTCTTTAAAAGCTTGTAAAAGTTAATACCTAAATGTGTAATAGATTTTTTTTTAGAGTGAAAAAATGACCTATTTATAAGCTAAATTTATAGATCAAATAATATTAAAATAACTTACACTAATCAGAGTTTAAGTCGGAAAAAAAAAGTCAAAAAAAAAAATTTACAAGACATAACTTCATGTTTTTTGCTTAGAAATTTAATTTGGGATGATTTAATGTTAGAATATTTGTACTAAGAATTGAATTGTATAATTGTATATGTTTGGGGTATCGTATTTACCTTTTAGGTTAACTGTTAAACAACTCATCTTTAAAATTTAAACTTTATGTTATAAATTATATTTTTACTAAGATAAATATTATTTGAAATTAATTTATAATGATAATATGCAATCGGGGGAACTTTGGGAGGAGAATCCGGATTGGTAAGGGCTACAAAGAAAGTACGTCGGCAGGTAGATGAAGGGAGAGTAAAAGTGGTTTCTTTCAAAGATAAATTACTTGGTTGGGTATCGAATGATAATCAACAGGAGGACTTTGATGATGACAAGTTTGAACTGATAGAAGGGGATGTGATAACTAGGCTTGTTGATGGAATTCCAGATATCAAATTCTCTGAGAGAGTGCACACGTGGATTCAAAGGAGTATGGCCAAAACGGTGATTATAAAACTCCTTGGGCGGAAAATCGGATTCAACAATTTGGTTTCCAAACTTAATAGTATGCGGAAGCCGAATCGCTCATTTCAACTGATGGACTTAGAGATCGATTACTACTTCGTTAAATTTCAAGCAAAAGAGGATTATGACAAAGCGCTGATTGATGGTCCTTGCACGATTTATGGGTAGTATTTAATAGTACAACCATGGTCATCATCCTTCAATACTTTTGCGAGCTATCCAAAACACTTAGTGGTTTGGATTCGGGTCCCGGGTTTCTCGGGTTCTTATTACAAAAAATATCTCTTGGAGGCGGTGGGAAGCTCGATAGGTAAAGTGATCAAGGTGTACAATCAAACTGAAAATAGAATGCGAGGCCAATTTACTAGGATGGCAGTGAGTGTTGATCTAAATAGACCGTTAAATTTCTAAAATCTGAGTGGAAGGGAGATTACAAAGGGTAGAGTACGAAGGCTTACCAAATGTTTGTTTTGGTTGCGGCTACTATGGCCACTAGAAAGAGGTGTGCCCTAAACTGCGGAAGGAAAACCCACCGATGGATCAGGAGCAGGAGGCTACTGTTGTCAAATCGCCGGCGATGGTGGAGTTGAATTGTAGGGTGGAAACAGAGAAATTTGGGTCTTGGATGGTTGTTTCGCGTCAATCAAGGTGTCCTGTAAGGATGAATGCCAAAATGGAAACTAATCAGCAAAAAATGAATAATGGATCAAGATTTTCCTTGATTGCTGATTTAAATGAGGAATCAAGGGATGGTACAGCTGGAAATATGGATGGGAAATCATTGGGTACACTAAATGCTATTGTGCCTAGGTTAGGCTTTTCCTTGGGTGAACCTAGTGGGCCATCTTTGAGTGGGTCCAAAAACAAAGGAAAAGCATTGCAAGGATCTGGGCTTAGGAAGAAAGGGTTGAATGGGGTTAAGTTTGGATCTAATGAGCCACAACAAAAAAGTGATCAAGTTAAAGAGTCACGTGAGGAAACTAGTCTTCACAAAATTGGGACGATGGTGGCTTTTCAGGCGTTAAGTGAAAATAGAAAAATTACAGAAGAAACGGGGAATCACAGGGTGGTTGAGGTGGAAGAGAATTGGGACCCGAATATTATGGTAGCTGAGGGTGAGAGTATGTCGAATAAGTCAGGGCTGAAGTTTTTGGAAGGTGGGCCATCTTCCTCCGTCCCGCCGGAACCTTCTACTGTGAAATGGGGCAAGTTTAAGGACCAAAACCATCATGGGTTGCGAAACAAGAAGAAGGTTAATGCTATAATACCGGTGGTGGATCTAGTGGAGAACATCTCAGAGCAGATTGATTCTACGATAAGGAATATTGAAGTGCCAAGAGAAGATGGGATGGAGCTTTTGGAAGCGGAAGGCGAGGAGGGGAACTTCCAGACTAAATGTTAAATTCGAGGTTGAATTTTCTTTTCTATCTAATTTACATGTTTATGCTTCCGAATTTCTTAGTCTGGAATTGTTAAGGATGCGTACACCCTCGATTTAATCGTATATTGAAAGAATATGTTTGTGAATTTGCTGTGGATATGGTTGTACTGTTAGAAACCAAGATAAGTGGGGTTCGAGCAGATTCAATTATCTTGAATTCGGGTTTTAAATTCTCTCATAGAGTGGGGGCGCGAGGTTTTGCTGGTAGTATTTGGTTACTATGGAATGAATCAATTTCGATAGATATCCAGGTAAGCCATTTCCAATTCATTCATATGTCACTCTTTATGGTTCAAAAGGCCAAAGCATTTCATTGGACAGTTGTACATGGGAGTCTAGATGTAAGGAAACGTGAAATTTTATGGAATGCTCTAAGTAAGATAACGCGGGTTATGAGGGAACCTTGGATGCTAGTGGGAGACTGGAATGCTATTTTGGACACAGTTGATTATCAAGGTCAAAATTTGATGAGGAGATAGGGGTGCAGAAGATTCAAAGCCTTTTTGTCTAATTACAGTTTGAATGATTTAGGTTTCTCTGGCCCCAAATTCACTTGGAACAGGGGTACAACTTTTGAAAGGTTAGATCGCTGGATTGGAAATATGGAATGGGTTAATTAATTTCCAAATTATGCAATTCAACATCTCCATAGATTAAAATCAAACCATCGACCTTTACTTATTACGTTTGATGGGATGGAGACGAAAAAAGGTTTGCGTCTGTTTCATTTTTTTGACGGTTGGTTATCTCATAAAACATTTCCTGAATTGGTTAAAAGAAACTGGAATTTTAATGGGGATATTATGGAGACTGTCAATAATTTTGTGGGTGCAGCAAAGGAATGGAATATTAACACTTTTGGTAGTCTTTTCAAAAGAAAGAAGGAAGTAATGGCTAGGATTAAAGGGGTGCAACGTATATTGGAAGATAAACTAACGAGGAATTTGAGGAAGTTGGATTTTCAACTAAGGCAAGATCTGGAATTGATTCTAGATTTGGAGGAACTGTTATGGAAGTAGAAATCACGTTGTGATTGGCTAATTAGTGGGGATAGAAGTACTAATTATTTCCATAGACGGACGCTGAATAGGAGGAGAAATAATAGGATTGAGGCTCTGAAATTAAGCAATGGGTTGTGGAGTTTTGACAAGGATGTTCTGAAAGAAGAAGCTATTAATTTCTTCAAAAATCTCTATACTATAGAAGGACCAATTAGCGGGAGATTGATGTGTGCGAATTACTTTCCCCAGCTAAATGATGATGAAATACATAACCTTTGTATGGAGGTGACAGATTTGGAAGTAAAGGCAGCTTTGGATAGTATGGCACCGTTGAAGGCACTGGGAATTGATGAGCATGCAAAGTTTCTTCAGAGCTAATGGAATATTGTTGGTCCCTCAGTGTGTCATGTAGTAAAAGAAGCGTTTGCGGGTCAACCTTTGAATCCAAGTTTGAATACTACTCTGCTAGTGTTACAACCAAAGGTGAATAACCCGGAGGCTTTTTCTCAACTGAGACCAATCATCCTTTGTTCAGTGTTATATAAGATCATTACGAAGACTTTAGTCAACAGGCTAAATTTAATCATGCCGAAGCTAACGTCTCCAAACCAAGTCAGTTTTGTGTCGGGTCGCTCAATTATGGACAACATTATAATCACTCAGGAGGCTATACATACGATGCGCACTTCGAAAGATAGGATTGGTTGGATGGCGATCAAAATAGACTTAGAGAAAGCCTATGACCGAATCCGATGGGATTTCTTTAAGGATACTCTTGAGACTGCTGGGTTACCATAAACAATTTGTAATTTAGTTATGAATTGTGTAATGACATCTTCAATGCAGGTATTGTAGAATGGAGATATTACTCCTGAATTCATACCAACTCGAGGGGTGCGACAAGGTGATCCAATATCTCCGTACTTGTTAATTTTGTGCATGGAGAGGCTGGGTCACTGTATTCAACAAGCAGTTGAAGAAGGATTATGGAAATCTATGTAGTTTTCTGTAGATGGACATGGGCTATCTCATCTGTTTTTTGCAGATGATCTTGTGCTCTTTTGTAAAGCAGAGCTTGAACAAGCTAGAATTGTCAAGGAAATACTAACGCAATTCAGTTATTTCTCAGGGCATAAAGTCAATAATCAGAAGTCTCAAATTTATTTCTCAGCCATGGTGGATAATACAGTAGCAAATGAGATAAGCGAATACTTAGGAGTGACAAGAACGGATGATCTCGGCAAGTATCTGGGCATTCCTCTACTACACTCACGAGTTACGAAGGGACTTATGCATTTTTGATTGAGAAACTGAGGAAGCGACTTTCTAGATGGGAAGGGAAACTTCTGTCATTAGCAGGTACGGTTACCTTAGCGAAATCAATATTGCAATTAATTCCCAATTATTTTATGCAGTCGGCTCTTATCCCATTGGGTGTTTGCAAGGAGGTTGAAAAGCTTATTCGTCAATTATTTGGGGTTTGAGTAATATTTCTTGGAAAACAGCACTAGTCGGTTGGGAAAAATGTTGTCTACCACTAGACCGAAGGGGATTGGGACTAAAGTGAACTCAGTATCAAAATAAGGCATTCCTTCTTAAACTTGGTTTCAATTTTCTATTACAGAAAGATGCCTTGTGGGTCAAGATACTCAAGTCAATATAAAATTGATGAGGATTGTCCACAGAACATTGAAAGAAGATGCTGCAGTTTTACTTGGAAATCTATTTAGAGTGTTTGGGCTGATCTTCGGAGTAGCCTTTCTTGGCGTGTAGGAGACGGTAGGAGATTAAGGTTTTGGACTAATCACTGGATTAAAGAGTTGGGACCTTTATCCAACTATTGCACTAATGCAAGACCTATTTTTCAGGATGCTACAGTATATGCAATGGTAACATTAGAAGGGGAATGGAACTGAGAGTATTTTGAAATGGATCTCCCAAGGGAAGTTCTCTTGTATATTGCAGGTATTCATCCCCCAAAAGATGATGTAAGGGAAGACCAAATAGCGTGGAGGTTAACAGATAATGGCAAATGCACAGTAGCTAGTGGATACAGTAAATTCGCACATGGTGATTGGCCCTTACGAGATCGAAAGTGGAAGTTGATATGGAAATTACATGTTCCTCAGAGGGTTCGGCAGTTCCTTTGGCTTTTATTACACAATCGACTCCTATCCAATTCAAAACGGTGTAGGAGGGGAATGGTTGATAGCCATTTTTGCGATTTATGTGGGAGTGGGGTTGAAACACCTTTGCATGCGATGAGAGATTGCTTGGCAGCTTGAAATGTCTGGGTAAAATTTGTACCGTCAGACAAGTTAGATATTTTCTTTTCATTAAATTTGGAAGAATGGTTGATAACAAATCTTTTAGATTTTAATGAGGCTATTGTCCAAGGTGTCTGTTGGAATATTTTATTTGGGATTATAACTTGGAGAATATGGAAACGACGAAACAACTCGCTCTTTAATGGAGAATTTGGTGAGGCTTCGAGTGAGGTTGCTGAAATTTTTGCCTTTGCGAAATCAGTCACGTAGGCGAACAGTAGGAGAAATCAACAGAATGATCCGACAATGTCTTTTACTAGTTGGCAGCTGCCACCTAGCGACTGGTGCAAATTGAATACGGATGGATCAAGGCACTTGATTACTGGTTGAGCCTCTACTGGGGGTTTGTTTCGGGATCATCAAGGTAAATGGGTTACTAGTTACAGTCAAAATATAGACGTTTGTTCTGTACTTGATGTAGAATTATGGGCAATCATGGACGGATTGGATATAGCTTGGAAAAGAGACGTTAAGTAGTTATTGGTGGAAAGTGATTGTTTGATTGCAGTCAATATGCTTAATGGTTAGACAGAGGAGACGGAAGGGAGTCTAGCACGAATCGTTAGAGAGCTGTTAGCAAGGGATTGGCATGTGAAGGTAATGTTTACTCTACAGATTCCATGGCAGCATTAAGAAGAAATGTTCCTCTTGGTTTGAAAATTTATGATGTTCCCCCTAAGATGATTAAGATGGAGATTCTACAAGACAATGTTGATGTCAGATATAATTCCTGTTATGGTTGAATGTATTTAGCTTTCTTATCGACCAAAAAAAAATTAATTTATTATTTATATTAATAATGTTACATGATAAATTATTTTAATCATTTATTACAATTATAAAATTAATTTACTATATTTGAATGATTATATTACTAAATTAATATATTATATCATTCTATATTTTATAGAATCATTAAATTTAATTTTTTTTTTAAATTTCAATGATTATTAATTTTTTTATATTGACTTAATATATTATTTGGTACTTGAGTTTGATATCTTTTTTCTTAATGGGGTACATATGTTTTTTTAATCTAATGTGGTACTTGTATTTGGCAGAAATTATATATTTGGGTACCCACGAGAAATGGTATTAACTTTTTAAGTTTGATGAAAATTAATCGCTAATATTATTAAGTTTGAATTTTTATAATTTTGTTAATAGAATAAAATTATTATTAATTGTCAATTTATTTAATTTGTTAAATGCAGTATGATGACTACTATATTAATTTGATGAAAGTTAATTACTAATATTATTAATAAATTATGAACCTACATCAAATTAACTGTACAACCTAAATTAAAAACTAAAAAATTAACATCGTTCCTGTAGGGCTCAAATTTTGCCCGGGCCCAAAATAAACCAAAAGTTTTATAGTCCAATACAAACAAACCCAAACCTAAACTAAAATACAAACCCATTAAGGCCCAAACCTAGCAAGCTCACTAAGCCCAAAACAGAAAATAAATCAGAAACAAAAAAAACCTAGCTACTGTTTTGCGCCGCAAGTCCAACAGCCTCCACAACGCCGCACGTCTCGCTCCTCCGCGTCGTGCGCCACTCCACCGTCTGCCACGCTCATGTGAAGACCCCCTCTCCATCACGTACCTACAAAATAGGGAAAATCGGTTGTAAATAAAGGGCTATAAAAGCCAAATCGAAATATGTAAAAAGGACACTCTACATTTTTTACACACAAAATATCAGTAGAAAGAAAGCAAAAACAGAAAGGTTGTTCATCTTCTTTTTTTCATTTTTTTTCTTTCTTTTTTTTTTCTTTGAAACTGTTTGTGAATATAAAACAATTTTCTAGTTTTTTTTTTACTTCACATAAGTCTAAAAAATAGCATAAAAAAAGAGAAAAAAATACCTTTTCACGGGATCCGCCATTGCGTGCAGTGTGCGCGTGGCGACGGCGACGGAGCGGAATCTCTCGCGGACTCAGCACAGGCAGAGGGGCTGAGAGAAAAGGGGGAAAAGGTTTTCGTTTTTTTTTAAAGGTGGCTGAAAATGAATTTTTTTTGGAAATTTTTAACTTAAATAGGCCCTACAAAACGGCGCCGTTTTGGGCCAATGCACAGATGCCAAAACGGCGTCGTTTTGAGCTCCGACCCGCGCGACCCGACCCGCTCCGGCCTAGGATCCGCGTGTTTTTCAACGGAAGGGATAATTTCACTTTTAGCGCTTTCGCTTTTTTATTTATTTGCAATCGGGTTTATTGTTTTTTCAATTTTACCCCATAATTTTTTTTATTTCAATATGGTCCCGCGCAAGGTGTAGCGTTTTGGAGCGCAGGGATATTTACCTTCTTGGTCCCTCCATTTCATTCGCGCACTGCAATCCGATCCTCCCCCTTTCTTTTATTTCCAGTTTGCCCCGAAATCTTATTTTTATTTTAATTTAGTCCCTTTTAATGTTTTATTTATAATTTAGGGCTCCCAATTTTATTTTAATTGCAATCCGATACCTCATTCATTTATAGATTCATCTTTGTTTTATTTTTATTTTTATTCTTTTTGTATAATGTTTTATTTGCTATTGATTTATTTATTATATTATTATTACATATCTATTTGTTTATCTATTACCCTTTTGTATTTTTTTTTAACAAATCTAAAATAGTATATATATATATATATCTTTACCTACTGTTTTTGTTAATATTATTTTTATTATTACCACTATTTTTTTATATATTATTATTACTAATTATTATTATTATTATTATTATTATTATTATTATTATTATTATTATCAACATTATTATTGCTATTCTTATTATTTCTATTATTGTTATTATTACTATTTTTTTACTATTTGTTTATTAATATATTTTATTATTATTGTGTTTCTGTTACTATTATTATTATTTTATTATTATTTTTAATTATTATATATAGTATTTATTTATTAATTTACCATTAGCTTCTATTTTTGCTATTGTTTTCTTTTCTTTTATTTGTTTATTTCGTTTTTATTTTATTGTATTTTATTTTTACCTTTGTTATTGTTATTCATATTTTTATCACCATTGTTTTGTCATACAAATTAGTATCGTAATTTACTTTACATTTATTTATAAAATCATATCACCTTTTACCAGATTTTCAAAATAAACAAATACTCCGTGTTCTAAGATTCGAAAGAAACCGTACCCTAACTTACTGGGTTTCGATTTTTCTCATCGAATCTAAAAGAACCAATTATTCTCTTAAATCAAAGCATGAGTTAAATAAAAACTTATTCTTTAAAATTCGAAACGTGGCGTCCCAACTCACTGGATGTGACATTTCGTTATTTCGGGATAAGGATTTCTAAAAAATAAAGGCAATGTTTTGAAATTGGTATTTTGAGAAATTGTGCCCTAACTCACTGGGTTCTGATTTTTCATTTGACCCAAATAACCGAATATCCTTCTTAATTTTAAATGTACGAGTTTTAAAGGTTAAAAGACAAGTTTAGTTTCGAGGATTTGGAATGTTGCACCCTAACTCACTGGACGTGACACTTTACTCCTTCGAAATAAGCGGGTCTCAACATCTAATTTGTTTTATCCAAGTTTTTAAATAAAGAGGATCGCATTTTAAAATCTCTTCAAAATTTCGACATTAAGACATTAATTAATCAATTCGGTACCAATTTTGGGCGTTACGAAGGTGCTAATCCTTCCTCGTACGTAACTGACTTCCGAACCTGCTTTCTCGAATTTCGTAGGCCAAAAGTTTCGTTTTAATAAATCAAAATGTTTTAACGATCAATCTCAAGGTGACCCGATCACACCTCAAAAAAGATTGGTGGCGACTCTATTTTCGTTTTAAAGTCGACCCCGTTTTCTAAAAAAAAAAATAGTTTCGACAGTTCCTTTCAGATATTAAAATGTATATATTTTTTTAAAATACAAATATCACGTTAAACTAAAAATAAACATAGGTATCATAATAAAAAAGATTTCAAACAGAGGTACCAAAAAAAGTATTGAACCTTGTATATTTATTACATATATAATGACGGTATTAAAAATAATTTTATATTCATAATTAATATTTTTTAAAATTTATTTTAAATTCAAAAATTCAAAAATTAAGTAATTACCATTTATTCATTTAAATTTTATTTTTGATTTTAAACACGATCATATAACTATATTTGTTATTAATATCTTCTTAGTTAGAAAATTTCAATTTTTTTTTTTTTGGATTTTGAATCAATTTTATTTTGAGCTCAAGCTCGGATTAATCTTGAATTCAAATTAATACAAGCTTAAACTAAGATAAATCACGAACTTGGATTATTTCATACTCATATTTTCTCAAGTTCTGACTAACTTGAGCTCAAATTTTTTTTTTAAACTTAATTTTTTTCGAGTATGAACTTTCTTAAATTCAAATTATTACAAGTGGACTTTCTCAAGTGTATTTATTGAGATTCAATTCTATGAATCAAATATAAACAAACGTCTAAAACGTTTGTACCGAAACACTAAGCCCAGTGGTGTATTTAGGGGTGTTTGCAGGGTTTCGATCCCACCTAAAATAGAAAATTATCTATTTAAATATTTTTAAGAATTTTAAAATCTTAAATTAATAAAAATAAAATTACACTTTGCCCGTAGCAGGAGAAAAGAAAAATGAATATATCCCTACGCCACGGTACCTGAAAATATTTTGCAGTAAGGAACGACCTATGTTGATCTGATTCTTCAGCTTTCTTTAAGTGTGTATCCGACACACAGACTCCAAAAATCCGTAAAAAAGCTTCAAATTTTGAACATAATTGCAAGATATATTAACAAAACCTAAGCACTGAGAAATCTGAGAGCAGCAAGTTCAGCAAATGTTACCCCTCCAGGTCTGCTATTCTCAAGGAGTCAGCCAAGAAACATAAGCTTTTATGTAAACGAAAAGAATAAGAAGATCATTATTCCCTATTTATAGAGGTCAATAATGAAATACAGACTAAATGTTAAAAATGAAAAGTCCATGCAACTGAGCTTTCAGTAGCTACAAAAACTACCATCTCTGTCTATCATTAGAGCAACTTTCTAAACTAAAAACGAAAATTCACAATTTTACTGCCCCATAGCCATTGTTATTGCCTTCTATCATCATTTTACCTCGTTATTCTGGTTGTTGGAAGAACTTCCAACACTAACACCTGAGTGAAATTATTTAGTGGTTTGTATAGCACTCAAATTATGACACATACAAAGGGGGAAAAATTACTTGTCTAAGCCATTCGAAGCACCCTGCAATGCGGCTAATGAGGGACTGCTGGCAAAGCCAACCTTTAAAAATATATCCAAAGAACAATATGCTTTGGGAGTCAAGGGTGATTCTTAAGAGAATTCCAGAGAAATGTCATCCCATATTTGAAACACCAAAACATCAGATAAAAAGACGAACGAACAAAAAAGTAGAAAGTAAAATAAACTACTCCAACAAGTCTACTGACCCTTTTTGTTTCTGTATGCGGAGGCAACAGTGCTAAAAGGTATGATTGAAAACGTTTGTGTTGAGAGAAAACAAATCTGAGATTTACTTTTTTTATTTCTTTGTTCTGTATCTTTCATGAAAACCATACCATATCCATCTGTACATAGCACATATATAAAGAGCTAGACTAACTGCTCTTTAACAATCTCATAACAACTAACAAACTCTAGCTATACTAACAATGTCTTGGCTAACCAACCAACTGCATTAGCTAAGGCATGTGATACTCTATCATGCACCCATCTTCCCAACCTGTGAGACGCAAAGAAGATTTCGAAAACGCGTAAAGGATGTTACTGACAAGGGCTTCGTAAATATATCTGCCACTTGGTCACAAGCAGGGACTTCACCTACCAAAAGAGACCCATCTGCAACCTTTTCACGGACAAAAAACAAGTCTAGTTCGACATGTTTGAATTTTGAGTGCAAGACAGGATTGGCCGCAACTGCTACTGCACTTGAACTATCACACCAGACAGTTGGAGTATCATCAGACACAACCCGTAACTCCTGAAGTAACGAAATTAACCAAGTCATCTCACTTGTTGCCACAGCAAGACTCCTATATTCAGCTTCAGTCGTGGATCGAGAAACTACTTGCTGCTTCTTAGACCCCCATGAGGCGGAGTGCGTCCAAGTATATACTGATGCTCGAGGTGGATCGTCGGTCGTCAAAATCAAGTCCCCAATTTGCATCGGCATAGCCAACCAAAGATAACCGTGTAGACAGACGAAAAACTATCCCAAAATTAAGGGTGCCACACAAATACCGTAATATGCGTTTTAGAGCCACCATATGAACAGTAGTAGGGCTATGCATGAACTGACAGATTCTATTTACAGCATATGCAATGTCAGGCCTGGTCAGAACAATATACTAGAGAGCACCAGCAAGGCTCCTATACTCAGTTGGATCCTCCAAAGGCTCGCCATCAGTCTTGGACATGGTAGATGAGCTAATCATCGGAGTATGAACGCCCTTTGCCGTGAGCATCGAGCATCGTCCAAGAATATCACGAATATATTTTCTCTGACATAGATGGAGATAGTCAGTGGTACGAGTGACCTCAAGCCCAAGAAAGTAGTGTAAATCACCCATATCCTTAAGAGAAAACTCACTGTCCAGCAGCCGAACAAACCACTCTATAGATGTGGACATGTTGCCAGTGACTATAATATCATCAACATACACAAGAACATAAAGAGTGGAACCACCTGTCATCCGCACAAACAAAGACGAATCAAACTTGGACACAACAAACCCCAACGATTTGAGAAATTGTTTGAGTTTCTCAAACCAGGCACGAGGTGCCTGTCGAAAGCCGTACAGAGCTTTCTTCAGATGACACACAAGAGGTTGTCCATCGGAACCATATTGCTCATACCCTGGAGGCTGATGCATAAAGACCTCAGTGTCAAGATCACCGTTTAAAAAGGCATTGTTGACGTCGACTTGCCTCAACTGCCACCCTCTAAAGACAGCAATGGACAAAACAACATGCACAGTAGCAGGTTTTACCACAGGACTAAACGTCTCTTTCAAATCACACCCAGGAATTTGAAACAACCTTTTGCTACTATTCGAGCTTTCCGGCGAGCAACAGTACCATTCGAATTTCTCTTGATCTTGAAAAGCCACTTGCACCCGATAACCTTGCGATTTTGTGGTCGCGGAACAAGCTTCCAAGTGGAATTACGGATAAGCGCATCATACTCTGCCTGAGCAGCAGCTCGCCATTCAGAGGAAGTCAAGGCTTCTTCAATTGTAGAAGGTTCGACAGCCTCAACAGACATGGCTTTGGGTTTGAAGATTCCAGCCTTCGACCTAGTCACCATCGGGTGGACACTGACCACAGGTAAAACTGGTGCCCGAGTGTCAGAAAATGAAGCAACACTTCCTTCACATCGAAGATCAGCATCAGGACCAGAAGGAGGGGAGCTATGAGGCTCCCGATCAGATCCGACCTCAGGTTGAGCAGTGACAGGAGAAGTCGGGAATGAGCAAACAGCTTGTTGAGAACATAATGGATAAGAACGAACAACAGGAGGCTCTGCAGAACTAGACGCACCAGATCGAACAACTGGAACGTATGTTGAGATAGGCTGATTTTCTATTGGTAAACACGTCGCCGGAGCTGACCGGGACGATAAAAACTTAGTCTCATCAAACACCACATGTCGTGAAACAACTACCCTGCCTATCGATAAGAGACACAAATACCTCTTATGTTGAGCACTATATCCCAAGAAAGTGGATGGTTGAGACCGAAAATCCAACTTATGTGCCATAAACGGGCGTAGGTAAGGATAGCAACAACATCCGAATACCCTCAGATGATCATAAGAGGGGTCATTGCCATAAAGAACTTTAAACGGAGATAGTCCCTTCAGAACTAAAGTAGGTAGTCGATTAATGAGATGTACTGCACAGCAAAACGCATAACCCCAAAATTCCATGGGTAAATTTGCTTGAGCCAACAGTGTGATGCCCATGTCAACAATGTGACGATTTTTTCGTTCCACGACGCCATTCTGTTCAGACGTATGTGGGCAGGTCAAGCGATGAATGATCCCTTTTGAGGCCAAAACAGACATAAACGCTCTATATTCTCCGCCTCAATCACTCTGAAACTGTTTGATACTCTTCCCAATTTGAGTTTTAACTAATTGTTGAAACTGAACAAAACAGTGCACAGCCTGAGACTTCTGGCGAAGGAGATAAACCCAAGTAAATCGAGTACACATATCAACAAACAAAATATAGTACCAGTTATTTCCACAAGAAACAGATGCCGGACCCCAAAGATCAGAAACCACCAAATCAAACGGACTTGTGTATTTAGTAGTAGATGTAGGAAACGGCAGTTTATGAGCCTTCCCTTTTTGACAGGCAGTACATATGCTATCAAGACAAGTATTAGGCTGAATGACAATATTACACTTGTCTAAAACACTTTTGACAGTAGTAGTGGACGGATGACCAAGACGGTTATGCCACAAAGACAAAACATTACACTCATCAGTTTTATTTTGGAGTGTAGTGGAAGTAGCAACCGGAGCTTCTACAAACTGAGTGGACAGAATCGGCAGAGAGAACTGGTACAGCCCATCATGAATGTGGCCCTTCAGCAGTGTTTCCCGGGTCATTATGTCCTTAATAACACAGTACGTTGGGTGAAATTTAAAAAACACATCGTTATCGTTAGCAAATTGTGATACAGACAACAGATTTTTCTGAATTCGCGGCACACATAAGACATCAGACAACCGAAGCAATTTAGAACGTGTAGGTAAAACACCATTACCAATTGAGGAGATTGGGTCAGGTGTCCCGTCACCCATCAAGAGAGAAGACGTACCTAGATACGGAGTGGTATCCTGCAGTACCGACGCATCGCGACAAACATGATTGCTCGCACCCGAATCAGGGTACCATGATGCTGTCCTAATTGGCATAGGTATATAAGAGTCCGTGCCACCATCATTTGAACCACATTGAGCAGTGTTGATATGAGAACTCGAGGAATCAGAATAATCTAAAGTATGCAAGTCACCCACCTGAGGAAGACCAATGCACGGGTCAGAACCAGAATAAACACGGGCTCGCGGCTTAGTTTGCCAAGGAACAGGAGAATCCGACTCTTACCCAAATTGAACACAATTATTAGTTGGTATAATTCCCCAAAGTGGACTAGGCCCAAAGTGTCCATCACAAGGGCCAACACATGGTGGCCTGGTGGTAATATTCGGCCTGCTTGAAGCAAACACACGTCCATGCACATGTGGGCTAGGTGGCTCAACATAGGCCTCATGCTCATGTATGGAATAACGTGGCCGAACATAATGTCCAGCTGTAGGCCAATTTGGAATCTGATTTTGACCAGGACATGGCCAATTTTGACCGGCTGGGTAAGTATATTTTACCCGTTGAGAGGACCACTCCTTTCTACCCACAAAATCATCATGGGACGCAACATATTTGGGATCAAGAGAAAAGCCTGACGCCGGCGACGAACGAAAGCCATCAACGTTCGGTGCAACATGACGTGGTCCATCATACTCACGATTAAATCGATAGAAACACCTTTGAGCAATGTGGCCAAAACGGTTGCAGATTTGACATTGAACTCTCGATCGAAACCCTCTTCCACGGCCACCGAATGGAGGGCGGCCACCACGGGCGGAACCATCACGAGCCTGCGGCGGTGCTGCCTCCACTAGATTCGCATGCATGGCTACCTCCTGAACAGCCCGCAACTACCGTTGTTCACAATCGAGTAACGTCTCCACTAACCACTTAAACGGTATTGGCTCCAGCGAGAGACACGCCGAATAAATAATCGCTTCAAAGTCAGACGGTAACCCCGCAAGCATCACCTCCATCTTCTCTGCCTCCGAGACTTGAGCACTGGACGCCGCAAGGAGAGCACAAAGGTGCTTGATACGATCTACATACGCCTTGATAGACAGAGCACCCTTCTTTAGAGAATGAAGCTCATGCCGGAGTTTCGACTGCTTAGCACCGGTATTCGCGACAAAGAGGCTTGCTGTCGTAAGCCAAACATCCGTCGACGTTCGAGCATCCGTGAAGGATGACAAAAAAGAGCTATTGATCGTGGACAGCAACCATGAAGCAAGAAGGAGGTCTTTTCGAGAGAACACTAGCGCGGACGGATATGGAACGAGGGAGCCATCCGCCGGTTGTACAAACCGCGCCGGTGGAGGTAAGGTGCCATCTATAAAACCTAGTAAATCATATCCACCTAGAATGAAACGTACCTGTTGTTGCCACTGGATGAAAGTCCCTTCATCAAACTTCACCACATCATGACGAGAAAACGAAGTGATAACTTTCTCACTAATGAAGGAGGCACAACCGCCGTCAACAAAACCAGAATCAGGAGAAGGTGTTTTAGCTATAGGTCCTAGGATCGAGAGGCGACTGATACCATGCTAGAAGGTATGATTGAGAACGTTTTTGTTGAGAGAAAACAAATCTGAGATTTACTTTTTTTTTATTTTTTTGTTCTGTATCTTTCATGAAAACCATACCATATTCATCTGTACATAGCACATATATAAAGAGCTGGACTAACTTCTCTTTAACAATCTCATAACAACTAACAAACTCTAGCTATACTAACAATTTCTTGGCTAACCAACTAACTGCATTAGCTAAGGCATGTGATACTCTATCAAACAGCTTCAAAAATTCTTCCATAGGTCATATTATTATATATATACATTCAGAAATCGAAGGCAGACAGGGATTTGGATTAACATTCCTACCTAGCTAAAGCACTTGGCTGGTAAACCAAAATAAAAAAAGAAATACAGGCAATCAATCAAGGCTCAGCTAGACACGAACAATAACTAACCTCTAACACTGAAATAAATATGCAGCAAACATTATAGAGAAAAAATGAATCTTGACAACAAGAAAATACAAAAAACAACACAAGATTTCTTAATAAAAATGAAAGTTCATCCGTCTCTCTTTTTTTCCTGTTGGGGTTTCTAAAACATACAGATGATATGGTGACTAATATCAATCAAAACTCATTAGGTGCAGTAACTAACCTCTAACATTAAAATGAGTACATAGCAATTACCATACATTTCAATTATCAGAGAAGGTTGCATTAGTGAGAAGAATACTTTGCATTGTCAGTATCCTCAACTACAAGTTGCAAAGCACGTTTGACTGTTAGCCAATTACTTTTGACTCCAGCAAGAGTTCAATATAAAACAATTGACTAAAATACGTGTCAACAGAACTTGTAGTCATTAGACTAGTACACAAACTGAAGGAAATGACTGACCATGCACTCTTGTTCTATACCTGCTTCTTCAAAAATCCAGCCTTTTCTAAATTATTTAGTGTAGCCATATGCTCCAATCCATAACTGTGGAGAAGCTCCCTCCTAATCCATGAATCCAGAAAATAGTAAATAACCAAATCAATATGTGAGGAAAAAAATAAGCTGTTAATTTGTAAAAGTCAAGAGTCAAAAACTTGCATACAGAATCAACAAAAAAAAAAAAACAACAACACTGAATTTGTAACATGCTTGCCTCAAATAGTCAAAATTCTTTTTGGGCAACCCTGAATTTGTAACAGAAAATAGGATGAGAAGACGCAAGACATTGACGAGAGGCTCCTGCTTATGGATCATCTCTTCAATGGATTCAAAACAACTGCATTAATAGACCAGAAACAAATGCTTAGAAACTTGAGGAGGGGGATACTCAAAGGTTGATACTGTTTTTCAAGAAAATTAAACAACAGGCAGCTGCAATTTGCTCAGTGTAATGGAGAATAACTTTATTCACCTCAAAATGCAATGAGCAAGCAGTAATAGTTGCAAGGACTGACATTTTAAGTTCATGACATTTTAAGCATGTTAGACTAGGAAGCACAGATATGGCTCATCCCTCCTCGTACTCGTGTCGTACGTGTGTCCGACACGGACACTCGTCGGACACGCCCGGATATGTATGGGACACGCCAGAATAAGTAAAAAAAAAAAAGTTCGGACATACTCCCAGCAAGATCATGACACGGGTGTCTAAAAACGGACACGGTCCCGGATTAAAAAACCATAGTTGAGAGTAAAAAGGGATGCAAAATTTTAGATTTTTTTTCACTCGAAAGTTTTTTTTAGAGGAAGGAAATGAAAGGTTTTTTGAAGCCCGAAAGTTTTAGATTTTTCATGGAAGGAAATGAAAAGTTTTTTTTTTTTGTCAAATAAATTTGAAACAGTCTAAGGCCTTGTCTTAGACTATTTGTAATTAATTTAAAATATTGGACTAGATTTAATTTTCGTTTATTATTGTGAGTAGCCCAAGGTCTTTAACTTGGGCTATTTGTAAATTAATTGAAAATACTGGGATAGATATAAAGTTTTAGATTTTTTCCAAAAAATAAAAATAAAAAAATAGCTTATTTGAGAAGCTTTGTTGCACGTCTCCAATTTTTTACATTTTAATTTCAGCTTTCTGTTTACTTTGTTTATTTCTATTTTCCTACTTTCCCACTGAATTGAATTGGGTTTATGAATTTAAGAAATAGTGAGAATTCTTGATCTCTCTCAATTCGGAAATTCAATATTTGAATTGATGTCCTTTCATTGATTCCTCCTAAATTGCATTGATTTATCTTAAAGATTTTATTTCAATTGGAATTTGGTTATTCACCATATACGAGGATCCCCGCTAAGCATCCATGGCTGAATGGTTAAAGCGCCCAATTCATAATTGGCAACTGACCCCATGTGACAAATTACACAATTTAGAAGCAGGGGAGACACGGCCGTGTGGCTGAAAGACACGCTCGTGTGACTGAGGTACACGACCGTGTGGCTAAGGGACATGCCCTGTGACCCACCTCAGGTCGTGTGACAAGAAAACTAACCTAATTTCTAAAGTGACACATGACCGTGTGAACAGCCCGTGTGCGGCACACGCCCGTGTGGTCCAAAAACCACACCAAAACTTGCTACAAATCACGAAAATTATCATCAAAATGACCCTTATTTACATATGATTAAGAATCACACCTTAAAACACAAATCCAATGCACAAAGAATCGATCAAAGCACCTTTGCAACCCAATCTGAAACTTGATTACGAAAACACACAAATCCTACGAGGAAACCAATCAAAAAGAAATAAAATTAACTAAGAGAAAGACCGATCAATACTCAAAACAGCGCACTTACGTTTTCCCCTACTCAAGTCCGAATTGAACAAAAATGCGAAAAAATAGACGAACCTCCAAATAGCTAGAAATCAACAATGGTATTTATACAATGAAGAGCGGCATGAAAAAAAACTAAAGAGTCAAGAAAGAACAGAAGAAGGAGAAGAAATGGTGCAAAAGAAAACATAGTAGCCAAAACAAAGAACAAAAATCTAAAATTGGAGAAGAAGAAAAAAAACTGATGTGAAGGGAGAGGGGAAAAAAAAGGTAACAGTATTTGGAAACTTTCTTTTTAACAAAATTTAGAAATAAAAAAAAATTAAAATATTAAAAAAACCTTAGTATCCAAAAATAAGTTTCCTAGGATTTGAACACAAAATCAAAGGGTAAGTTGAAGCCTTACCACTAAACTATTAAACTCATTCTTGTCTCAAAGTCGTAAAGAAAACTCAAATATCTAACCATGACTTCTGACTCAACTTGCAAACCTTGATACTTCTAACCCCACTTTCGGAGTGTGACATTGACACTAAAAGCTAAAATAAGAATCAGAAAGAGGAAAACAAGGGAGAAGAAGGCAATAAACAAAAGGATGCTTAACATTCAGCCAAAAGGGTTTTTTTCTTTTATTTGTGAAGGCAGATTAGAGTTTTGACCCACACAAATATGAGTCAATTTTCTCATTATGCTTCAACACAAATATGAAGGAGAATAGAAATCTTAATCAAATAGCAACCAAATTAAAACATTCATGTTCGGTTTTACCCACTCAAAGGCATAATTACTTGGCAAATGCAACACTGATATAAGAGCTTTACAATAAAACTCATATCGAAGCGTGATTATTTAAATTAAACATTAACCATTAGTTGACTCTTAATTCGATTGGCATAGGGATTATGGTTAATATAAAAAGATGTGAGTTCGAGTGCGTTGAAGCATATTATTAAGTCTTAATTTTATTTACATAATTATTATTTTTTGAATTAAATTTTATTTTATTTTCAATATTTCTAAATAATTTTAATTATTGCTGTAAAAGTATGTATTAGAGTAAAAATAGATATTATATTTTTATAATTTAAAAAATATGTATTACCTTTTCTTTCAATGCTCATTATTTAATCCTATCTAATGTTTTTCTCATATATATTATTTACGACTTGGATAAGGATTTTGTATCATTTTAATTTCGGTAAATATTTAAAAAATTGTTTATAAAATTTATTGTGATAGATAATAATTTTCATTTAAATTATAGAGACTTATATTAGTTTAATACATAAAATGTGGACGTGTCAAATAAATACATTATCCTCTTGGTATTGTTTAAAATATGTTATCTAGGATTATTTTGAAATTTATTTCGGTATATGATTTAATAAACAACTATAAGTGATGTTTAAATATATAATTTGGAACCGTGGTTAAAGTTTTTTTTAGCATCTAATGATATGGGTTTAAATCATGTTATCCTCTTTTTTCTTTTTCAAAATTGTAATTATAAAAAATATTTAGATATATAGTTTTAAAACTGATAATTAAATAATTTTTACTTTATTTATTTCATGTAAAAGAAATGAAATACATAAAAAAAATTTAAATATACTTGTAAAATAAAAAGAGATTGTTAATGTATGGAATACTAAACCTAAAACCAATTATAAAATTAAACATTTTAGTAAAATCACAAACTTAAAAAACCAATTCACTACTTACGTTATAATTTTCTCTACAAACCCACTATTTGATAAATTGTGTATAATTTTTATCAATAAACGTCTCCTGCTTTTTATCATGTAATTTTTTTTATCAATAAACATCTTTTTTTTAATTATTTTTGTTTAATTTTTTATATTATTTTTATTTTCACTCAGATGGTAAATGTGTAATAAAGTTAGTATTCTGAAAAAAAAAAACCATGAAAGTCCTTCGTTTATTTTTGATATAAATATCAAAACTATAGATGAATTTTGATTCAATGTACTGTTAATATTGATTTTGTGCAATTTATACATGAAATTTTGATTTAATTCAATTTTCACAAATTATTGACAACACTATCGAATTAGTGCCATTTTACGTAGATATATTACACGCACAAACAATTATATTAATCTAATATAAAAATAAAAGTATGTGTTATCAAAAATAAATAAAGAAATAAATGTGTACAGTTGAATCAAAATCAAAATTTTATGTGTATAATTACACCAAATGAAAGTCCATGTATCAAAATATACATTTAACCAAAATTTATGTATAAATTTAATAATTATCCCTTATTTTTTGAGATTATAATTTACATCTATTTCACAATAATTATAATAAGAATTAATTTTTGCACTCATAAAATATTAAATTAACTAATTTAACTCAAACTAATTAACCAGTGGTTGATCTATAGAGGAGCTTGCCAAAGGGTGCCTTCCCTCTCCATCTTTAGTAGACCTAATAATGGGTTGGGCTACCCGTCAAAGCTCGAAAGCCCGTTCGAATAGTGGAGGGTTAGGACAAAAATTTAGGCCCAAAAAATGGCCTTGGACAAAAATAATGCATGTTTTTTAAACGAGTCAGGCCTTAGGAAAATTTTTTGGCCTGAATCACATGCCTATTCTTTATTATTATTATTTTTAATTTGTTGGGAAACATTTATTTTAATATTTTTAGAGTAGTTGATGTATTATATTTTTTAAATTTGTTTTTATATAAAAAATAATCTAAAAAAATTATTACGATCGGGCCGAGTTGGGCTTGAGTATAACATTTTTTATATGGGCCAGGCTTGTGGCGCCCCCAACCCATCCGGAACAGACTGACCCGAATTCGGAACGTTACATTAGCCACTTATGTTACTCTCCTTACCGGTTAACCAACACACCACAAACCAACCATCACACCCATAAAAAGTGCTTAAATAGATTATTTTTTAAACAAACAAACCTTCGTTCGTCATAATATAACGAAAAGGACCAGGGGTAAAATCGTTATTTTTAACAACATTAATGATAAACACATAAATCATAAAATTAATCCCACAAGTGTCCTGGGCAATTTATTTTAACCTATTAGAGAAAATTGCAGCTCAAAACGACATTTAAAACTCATTTAATTTCAAAACAAAGTTTAAAGACTAAATCAAAATTTTATTCAAAATATCCAATAAAACCATTTTAAGAAATTGAAATTACCATATAAAAATTCAATATACAAAACTAAGTCATGTAAATTTTCAAAGCGTTCCATTCAAAACATTTGTCTAAATCAATTTTAAAAGTTCTAAAAACCATTTAAACCGTCCAAATTGTCCATCTACAAACCATTAACAGTTCAAGTCTAAAACGCTCTAGATTAGTTCCACATTGCCTTCCTTATTGAGTTGGAAATACATCAAACATATTTAAGATAAATTGCCTTGCTTTGGATCACTTGGTAGCTCACTTCTCCTCGATTCAGTTATATCTCTGCATTGTTAAACATAAAAGAGTGTGAGGTTTTGTAAGCTCAGTGAATGCTCAAAGATTGCCACAATTAATCACAATATCCAAAGGTAAAAGAAAGCATACAATCACAATTAATCATGGTAAGCAATTAAGAATAATTCACAGCATTCACATTGATATATTGGCACAATGCAATTATGAAGCATGTATACAAAATATATTACAAGGAATAACTGAATTTCCAGATACGACCAATATAATGTGTAGCATAAAGCTATCACCCACCAAACATAACCAAACATAGCCTTCCAACACAACCAAATATACGACCAAATATACCCTCCAAACACATTCACTTAAACTTGTATACTTACTATTTTATGCACACTTTCACATATCACACAACTTATGTTCATATCACATTTTCAAGTCTCATATCATATTCAATCATAAACACTCAACATTTTCATTGTCATCTCAATATGCATCACATAAAATATCATATTTAAGCATCATTTGCAAATCATCATTAGATTAAGTAGAAACACTTACTCATGGAACTTAGTATAGGTGATTAGGCTACCTAAGCTCCCCTTTAACACTTTGATTTATGCATAATTGTAGCACACCAAACCACTCACCTTGTCAATACCTCTTGAACAACAATGTCAACCAAGCTTTTATTTCCCTTTTGCCTTGCTCGTGGAAGCTCTCGACAAGTTCGGCACTCAATTTTGCAAAATCGATGAGCTACGAAGCTAATTCGAGTTTTAAACGTGTGAAGAACTTTGGAGAAATTGAGGTTGAAAACATGAGTATTCTTTAAATTTGAAGAGAGATTTTGTGTTTGGAGAGCTTGAAAATCAAAGAGGATGAACTAATTTCGGGAGAAAAGCTTTGATTTGGTGTTTGGCAAATTTTTGAAGAAGATGAAGAATAGGAAGGATGGAAGCAGTGGGGGTTGTTAAAGAAGGAAGATGAGTAGTTTTTTTAATTAAGGGAAATTTTCATTTTAAAAACTCCAAATTTTCCCTTGTTTTTCAATCCAGTCCTTAGTTTAATTAAAATACATTTTTCTCAATTATTTTCAAACTCGATTTTTTTAAAAAAAAAATCCATTTTAACCAAATTAATTATCGAACACTCAATTTTAATTTCTTAACCTAAAATTATTAATTCTATTTATTTTAATATTTTATATAATTAATTCTTAATTATTTTAATGATCTAACTTTATTATGGTTTTCGGTTCACCAACCCTCAATTTACTATCTCGATTCTACTAGTCCGGTTTTTGGGATGTGACAAGGCTTGAGTAAAATTTTAAGCCCATTTTTGGGTCGAGCCCAAGCCTAGAAAATGGGCCTAAAATTCTGCATCGGCTTGGCCCATGATCAGGTCTAATCCTTAGTATAGTATTTATATGTGTACTTTCTTTTTTTGAAGTAAGGGATTTATTTATATTTATATTTATATATTTTTGGTATTCTTCATGTCTATTTTACAATTCATGTTTAGTGTCCGTGGTTGTCCCTTTCAATAATATCGTCTTTAAGATCCGAACTTTTGTTTCCTCTTGAGAAAAAAATGCCTCCTAGCAAATTTGAAATTCTCTCTCGTGTGTGTGTATTAAAGTAAAATTAAAGTACTTTTTTTAGTTGTAACCAGGTATCCATCATTGACAACAATGATTAATTTGAATTCTTGTCACCGGTGCTATCTAAATAGCTAAACGAGTAGCCATGAAATATGTGATCACGCCTTGGCGTGCGTGCATTGGGGCTGAGAATCAACACAAAAACAATGATAATATGGCGGTATACCGCAAGTGAAACAGGTCGAGTTGTAATATTTTTTGTGTTACAATTGAACATTCGAGTATTTCAATTATCGAACCCAAGAGAGTTCAAGGACAGTGATTCCTAATTGACAAGCATGCAATAAACAAGTTTAGTTAACTGTTCATTAAGTTCTATATTACGGCAATTCATTATCAGGGTTAATTAAGCTAAGTAACTACTTAACACTAATGAGAACCAAATTGTAAAACAAGCAAAATTACACAATTATCAGTTCAAGAAACACAAGTGGTTGATTGACTTCCGTGTTTTTGATTAGTCTTTGGATTAGAGATCTAAAAGGTTTAAACTTTTAATTGGCTCAATTTTACCTCACGGTCACCATTTTACCAAATTAGATGATTTTGTTTGGTTTATCTTTCGACCTCACCAAACTAACTTGAGTTAAACGAATTAATGCTCAATAGGATCTCCTCTCAGTAGGCGTCAATTCTAAGTTTTGAAATTTATTAAATTTAGTTCAATTTTTACAATTTAGTCACTGAACCAAAAACTAACTAAACAACATTTCCATCAACCAACCACCATAAGCTTAGTTACCTAACATCATTTTTGTAAAAACAACAGCCCAATAAACAATCAATTCATACATTAGATTAAACACAAAAGTAGCGTTTAAGAAAGCTTAGTGATTTCTTGATGATTTCTTGGAGGAGAGAATGTTGGCAATAATGGAGGTCACAAACACTCTCAAAGATCATATTTTTAAGCTTGAAAATAAAATGAAGCTGAGATATATTAAGAACTTAGGATAAAAATGAAAATTCAAGGTAAAATTTGAGTACTAAAGTGTAAATAACACCTAGCTTCAATATCAACTAACTAACAGCTAACACCATAAAAGCTCTAACATAAAAACCTTAAAAATAAAGAAGACAACAGCTACTTAGCTATAAAGTGATAAGAAAAGTGTATGGCCTAATGTTAAAGGTGGCTCCTTTAAAGTTACCTGCCAATAACCAAATACAACTTAAAACTTTTGACAAAATGCCCCAAAATGTTGAATTTAGATTGGGGTTGGTATTGGACAAAAATTGACCATACAGTCAATTTTCTCCTCGTCAAGCAGCGGTATCGCGATACCTAAGCTCTGATGTTGTGATACTCATCCTTGGTATAGCAATATCACTAGATTTGTGTAACGCCCTGACTAATTTAATTTTGTTTCAATGAATTTTGATACAAATATGAATCTACTTCAGTGGCTAAGTGTTCTGATTGTGTGTTTGAGGTCTTGGGTTCAAGTCTCATTCTCTGAAAAATTCTATTATTTTTTGTCCTAGCCTTATCTTTAGTGGTTTGGCTTATATATTACTTTCGATCAACTCATGTTAGAATGAGCCTCCTGGTTCAAGTGGTAAGGTGTTAGCTTGCCATGGGGTCTTGTGTTCAAACCCTCGTGTGAGTGAAGGATGTTATTTTTGCTTCTGTGAGTGTATGTCGGTTGTGTAGTAGAATTCTGATGGGATTGAAAGCCTGTGGTAGTTGGATGAGGTTAGTGGTTGGATTCTGTGGGATTTGGTTGTTAGTAGGGGAGTTGGGATTATTTTCTTTATTTCTTTTTTTTTTAATTTATATTCTTTCCCAAAATTCCTCCTCATTTTTGATGTTTTTTTTTTCCTTTCCCTGTCAATTTCCTTTGCTTCTCCTTTTTGGATTCTGTTTACCAATCATTTGTGTAAATCGCTACGATTTGGATTTTCGGGGTTTCTTTATTCTGATCGGTAAGTAGAGTTTATTTTTCTTTAACGTTTGGAATTATGGGATGTTAGTAGTCTTGAACAACTCTTAGTTGTTAATTAATTGCTTCTGCGCTTAGGCAAAGGTTGTGAGACTTTGGGCGCTCCTACAACATTGTAGTTTCGTGTGATTACTGTGGATCGTTGTCTTCGAGGGTAAGTGATTCTACTAAATTTTGTATAGCTATAATTGTTCGAGTTTTCAACATGTTAGGATTTTTGAGGACATTGATTTAGTAATTGGATTGTTCGTGTGGTTTAATTCATTGGAGTTTTGATGATTTTAGGTGCTAGGATCATCGTCATTTGAATTACTGCGAAATCGAACCAGGTATGTAACAAAAACACGAGAAAATGAGGTTTCACGAAAGCCAAAAAGTGGCCTGTTGAGGCCACACGGGCGTGTGCCCGGCCGTGTGCGACAGACGACCATATGACGGGCTAATGTGTGGTCGTATCGATCGTGGGCCAAGCCGTGTGGGCCACATGGGCAAGGCCAATTTAAGTGTGTGGGCCCATATAGGCAAGCCACACGGGCATGTGGGCCCAAGATTTTAAAATTTTCCCTAGGGTTACATACGTCGTTCCGATCGACTGTGGGCCTTCCGTAGGGTCGGTAAGGGCAAAACAAACCCTGATGCATGAGATTTGCTATTCGAATAGACTTATTTGAGTTTAGGAAAACCGATATGTATGTTTGACTGTTTTGTATAAACATATGTGATATTTGTATATGAGTATGCGGGTCATGTTAACTCTATTATATTTGTATATCTGTATTTTGTATTTGTATATATCTATATTTTGTATTTGTATATGGGATGAGATTTGTATATGTGGAGGAAGTGTTCTACAAGGCGACATTTCACCGATATACTGGCAGCTTGGCTACAAACTATTCTGACAAGTGTCGTAAAGATACTATGTGGTGTGTAGGGATGGGTGGGTGTTTTATACCCCACATGGTGTGTTAGGATGGCTGGAGATGGTGTGTAGAGGATGAGGGTAGGACTCTACATATCTGTATGTTTCTAATAGTTCGATACTGATATGATATGATTTGATTCAGTTAAGGACTTATATCTGCTTCTGTTCTGATATTTTGAGAAATTTGAGTTTATGTGTATGTGTGACTTTGTTTAGTTACACACTGAGTTTTTAAAAACTCACATCTGCTTGACTGTTCTGTTCAGGTAATCTTCAAGCATAGGCGGGTTGGTGCGACGGTGGCTCAGCGGTGACCACTAGTCCAGAAACTATTTTTAATTATTAAATTATTTAATTTACGAGATTTTCTTTGAGAGTTTTGTAATTTTGGGACTCTCTAGACTGTTGTTTCTAATTTTGGTTTTGGATACGTTTAGATTTTTAAACTGCGATGTTTGGCAAACAACAGTTTTACGCAAACAAATATTTTTGAAAATACAAGCTCGATTTTCAACTATAACAACTTATAAACTTCCGCTGCAAATTTATGTTTTACTTAAAAGCGCAATAAATGACAGTTTTACTAAAGAGAATAATAATAAGTTTTTCTGAAAATGTGGACTCTTTTAGAACAATTAATACGAGAAGTTTTAACATGAAAGTTTTGTTTCAAAACCCTTCTTCGAAATATTTCCAGATTCGACCATAACTTCTGGGCCGGGTTTAGGGTGTTACATTTAGTGGTATCAGAGTCAAGTTACAAAACTTGGGCTGTGAGTTTTGGGTTCAAAATAGTATTTGTAAAAGAATTGGTTTTCAAACGAAATTTGTTTCTTTTTGAGTAAGTATGTGGTACACCAAGTCTCCTATGCTGATTCTATAAGTACTTCTGAACTTAGAAACATTGTAGTTAGAATTGTCTGAAATTATACTGAGTTAGTTAGAGATAAAACTTCTGAAAGATTTCTGAAACTTCTAATAAATGTTTGAAGTATAAAACATCTGCTAATAAACACTGAAACTGATGCATAAAATTTTGAAATGTAGATAAAACTTTAAAACAATGAGCGCTCGTAGAACGCGTGGTCATGGTAGTCGTAGGCGCGGCGGGCATCGTAGGGGTACTCGAGCCAAGTCTTCTTCTTTGGGCAGTATGCCAAATCTAGATACAAGTGAGACTCCGGCTACACCTACTGCCGAGACCAGGTCTTAAAGTCGCTCGGCTGGGGATGACGCACTGTCTCAAGACATGTTGAGAGTTTTGGAGAGGGTTGCTAGACCCCATTCTTGATCTGGAGGCCGTGAGTTGGTAACTAAATGAATCCGGACTAATAGAGCTTAACTATTTAGGGGCGTCATTGGAGTCGCTCCTACCGTGGTTGAATACTGGTTAGAGACCACCGAGAGAATAATGAATGATATCGACTACACTTCTGAGCAGAAACTAAAGGGTGCAGTTTCTTTTCTTCACAATGAAGCATACTAGTAGTGGTTATCAGTTGAGGAGGGTACTCAATTGGATCGTCTTAATTGGGATTATTTCAAGACTGCCTTCCAGATAAAGTATGTGAGAGCAAGCTATGTAGATACTTGTAGGCGCGAGTTCATGAATCTCACGCAAGGTGATAGGACAGTGGCCGAGTATGAGGTCGAATTTCTGAGACTGAGTCGCTATACTCTAGGGGTGGTGGCATCTGAGTACAAAAAGTGTGTTCGTTTTAATGATGGTTTGAGGGATAATTTACGGGTTTTGATAGCTCCGCAGAGGGAGTGAGAGTTCATCGTTCTGGTGGATAAGGAAAAAATCGCCGAAGAGGTTAAGCGCGTGGAGTGCCAGAATAGGTGTCGTGAGAAAGGCAAGAATAAGAGGGATTCAGAGCTCTCTAATTCTGGTCAAATGCCTAAAAACGGGCCAGACTTGATGGGCCTTCTAGAGTGGGAGTTCCAGTTGCTCCTACTGGGTTCAGCCATGCAATAACTGTGGTAGGGGCCACCCGGGCGAGTGTTGGAGGAGGTTAGGGGCATGTTTGTGTTATGGGTCGATGGATCATCGGATTAGAGAGTGCCCACAGTGTTCTGATCAGATGCAAGCTCCATGTTCGAGTTTTGTTCACCTCGAGAGGGCAAGCAAGACAAAGACCACCTAGGGCCGTGGTCGGCAGTGTGTGGTAATGGTTTAGGCAGATGACAAAAAGCATCGAGCATATGTGCTAATCAAATTGAGGCGAGGGAGCCTGCACTGGTTTATGTTGCTCGACGCTGAGAGGACAGAGACACCTCTGATGTGATTACGGGTATGTTTCTTATTTTTATGCCCATTAGACTGCTTTGATAGATATAGGGTCAACATATTCCTATATAGCTCGTTCTGTGTATGGTATTTTAGGGATTCCTGTTGAGAGTACTTTGGGTGAGATTTCTGTATTAAGTCCGCTGGGTCAGCCAGTTCGGGTAAACAGACTGTATAGGAATGTTCCGCTAGAAGTACAAGGGGTTGTGTTTCTAGAAAATATGATAGAGCTACCGTTTGGGGGATTCGATTTGATTCTAGGAATAGACTGGCTGGTAGAGCATCGAGTTAGTTTGGATTGCGCAACTAAAAGGGTAGTTCTGAGAACCGAGGATGATGTGGAAATTGTTGTGGTCGGCAAGCATTGGGATTACTTGTCTAACGTAATCTCCACTCTAGTAGCTGAAAAAATGGTTCGAAAAGGGTGTGAAGCATATCTGGCTTTCGTAAGTGTTTCAGTTTCTGAGGAATCCTTTGTTGGGGACATCAGAATAGTGAGGGAATATCCAGATATTTTTCTAGAGGAGATACCGGGTTTACCTCTGAATCGAGAAATTGAGTTTGGCATTGAGCTTCTACCAAGTATAGCTCCAGTGTCCATCGCTCCTTATCGAATGGCACCGAAAGAGCTTACGGAGCTAAAGGTTCAGCTTCAGAAGCTTTTAGATCGTGGATCCATTCGTCCTAGTGTGTCTCCGTGGGGAACACCAATTTTATTTGTAAAGAATAAGGATTGTACTATGAGGATGTGCATCGATTACCGATAGTTGAATAAGTTGACTGTGAAGAATAAGTACCCACTTTCGAGGATTGACGATCTATTTGATCAGTTTCATGGGGCTTCAGTATTCTCTAAGATAGATCTTCGTTCCAGGTATCAGTAGCTTAGGGTTAATGAAGCTGATATCTTTAAGATGGATTTTAGGACTCGTTATAGGCACTACAAGTTCTTAGTCATGCCCTTTGGTTTAACGAATGCTTCGGCTGCATTAATGGATCTAGTGAACTGGGTTTTCCAGCCGTATTTGGATCAGTTTGTCATAGTCCTTATCAACGATATTCTGGTGTACTCCAGAACCGAGGATGAGCATGATGAGCATCTTAGAGTAGTGCTCCAGATTGAGGCTAAGTTGAGCAACTGTGAGTTCTGGTTGCGGGAAGTAACATTTCTAGGGCACGTGGTTTCTACTGAGGGGATCTAAGTTGATCTTAGGAAGATTGAGGCTGTACTTGATTGGAAACAGTCTAAAAAAGTTTCTGAGATCTGTAGTTTTCTGGGTTTTGTGGGTTATTATCAGAGGTTTGTTGAGGGGTTCTCATTGATTGTAGCTCCTCTGACTAAGCTTTTACGCAAGAATGTTATTTTTGTCTAGACTGATGTGCAACACTCGAGCTTTAAGAAGCTCAAGTCTGTTCTGACTCAGGCTCCTATTTTAATACAGCCTGAATCTGGTAAAGAGTTTGTAGTTTATAGTTATGCGTCGGACATTGATTTAGGATGTGTACTGATGCAAGATGGTGAGCTGTTTCTTATGCATCCCGACAGCTTAAGTCACACGAGGGAAATTATCCAACGCATGATCTCGAGTTGGCTACCGTAGTTTTTACTTTAAAGATTTAGAGGTATTATTTGTATGGTGAGAGGTGTATCATCTACACCGATCACAAGAGCCTTAAGTACCTTCTTACTCAAAAGGAGTTGAACCTTAGGCAACATAGATGGATTGAGCTGCTTAAGAATTACGTCTACATGATAGAGTATCATTCCGGTGAGGCCAATATGGTGGTCGATGCTCTCAGTCGTAGAGCAATGTCCGATTTGAGGGCGATGTTTGCTCGCCTAAGTCTATTTGAGGATGGGAGTCTGTTAGCCGAGTTACAAGTTAAGCCGACTTGGATTGATTAGATTTGGGAAAAATAGTTTGAGATGATTCTCTGGTTCTACGTTTTCGTTAAGTTGAGAGTGGCAGTACGTCTAATTTTGGGCTAAATAATGATGGGGTTCTGTGTTTCTGAGGACGGGTTTGTGTACCAAACGATTCCGATCTGAGACAGTCGATTTTGAGGGAAGTGCATAGTAGCCCCTAAACTATGCATCCCGGTGGAAATAAGATGTATCGATACCTCCGTGAACTGTACTGGTGGCCGAGTTTGAAACGAGAGGTAACAAATTTCGTTGCTTGTTGTCTGACGTGCCAACAAGTTAAGGCTGAGCACCAGTTGCCTTCGGGTTTGCTCCAACCTATTAAGATTCCCTTATGGAAATGGGAACGTGTGACGATAGATTTCGCTAGTAGGTTACCTTTAACACCTACTAAGAAGGATTCTATATGGGTCATCGTAGATCGTTTGACCGAGTTCGCCTATTTCATTCCGGTCCAGACAGATTATTCTCTGCAGAAGTTGGCCAAGCTCTACATTTTCGAGATTGTGAGACTTCACGGAGTTCCGATTTCAATAATTTCTGATGGGGATCCTTGTTTTACTTCTCGATTTTGAAAAAAGCTTCATGAGATTTTGGGTTCGAGATTAGACTTCAGTACTGGTTTCCATCCTCAGACCAATGGTTAATCTAATAGGGTGATTCAAATACTGGAGGATATGCTTCGGATTTGTGTGATTGATTTTTGAGGGAGCTGGGAGGATTTTCTGCCTTTAACTGAGTTCGCTTACAACAATAGTTTTTAGTCTAGCATCCAGATGAAACCTTATAAGGCTCTGCATGGTCATAAGTGTCGTACTCCACTGTGTTGGACTGAGTTGGGTGAACGACAGGTTTTAGGTCCCAAGTTGGTTTCCAAGACTGAAGATAAAGTCAGATTAATTCGGGATCGTCTTAAGGTGGCTTCTGATAGACAAAAGTCCTATGTGGATCTGAAAAGGAGGGATATCGAGTACTTTGTGGCTGACTTCGTCTTCCTTAAGGTGTCTCCGTGGAAGGAAGTTCTGAGGTTCGAATGTAAGAGCAAGTTGAGTCCTATGTTCATTGGGTCGTATCGGATTTTGAAACATGTGGGACCGGTCGTTTATCAGTTGGAGTTGCCTTTGGAGTTAGACCGTATACATAACGTATTCCACGTCTCTATGTTGAGGCAGTATCGGTCTGATCCATTTCACGTTGTTTCTATTGAGGAGATCGAGGTTAGACCGGATTTAAAATTTGAGGAGAAGCCAGTTCAGATTTTGGATCAAGATGTAAAGATGTTGAAGAGGAAGTATATTCCGTTAGTTAAGGTTCTGTGGAGGAATCATGGCACTGAGAAAGCTACATGGGAACCTAAGGACTCAATGCATAAGTAGTATCCTTATCTGTTCGGATCAGGTAAATTTCGAGGCCGAAATTTCTTTTAGGGGGTAGAGTTGTAATGCCCTGACTAATTTAATTTTGTTTCTGTGAATTTTGACACAAATAAGAATCTATTTCAGTGGCTAAGTGTTATGATTGTGTGTTTGAGGTTTTGGGTTCAAGTCCCACTCTCTGAAAAATTCTGTTATTTTTTATCCTAGCCTTATCTTTAGTGGTCTGGCTTATCTATTACTTTCTGTCAACTCATGTTAAAATGAGCCTGCTGGTTCAAGTGGTAATGTGTTAGCCTGCCTTGGGGTTCTGTGTTTGCACCCCTATGTGAGCGAAGGATGTTATTTTTGCTTTTGTGAGTGTGTGCCGGTTGTGTAGTAGAAATTCGGTGGGATTGAAAGTCTGTGGTAGTTGGATGAGGTTAGTAGTTGGATTCTGTGGGATTGGTTGTTAGTGAGTAGTGGGGGAGTTGGGATTATTTTCTTAATTTCTTTTATTTTTTAAATTTTTATTCTTTCCCAAAATTCCTCCCTATTTCTGACTTTTTTTTCCCTATCTCTGTCAATTTTCTCTGCTTCTCCTTTTTGGATTCTGTTTACTAATCATTCATGCAAAACACTGCGATTTGGATTTTTCGGGGTTTATTTATTCGGCTTGGTAAGTAGAGCTTTGTTTTTCTTTAACGTTTGGAATTATGGGATGTTAGTGGTCTTGAACAGTTCTTAGTTGTTAATTAATTACTTCTGCATTTAGGCAAAGGTTGTGAGATTTTGGGCGCTCCTACAACATCGTAGTTTCATGTGATTGCTTTGGATCGTTGTCTTCGAGGGTAAGTGATTCTATTAAATTTTGTATAGCTAAGATTGTTCGGGTTTTCAACATGTTAGGATTTTTGAGGATATTGATTTAGTAATTGGATTGTTCGCGTGGTTTAATTCGTTAGAGTTTTGATGATTTTAGGTGCTGGGATCATCGTCATTTGAATTACTGCGAAATCGAATCAGGTGTGTAATGAAAGCACAAGAAAACGAGGTTTGGCGAAAGCCGAAAAAATGGCATGTTGACGCCACACTGGCGTGTGCCCGGTCGTGTACGACACAAGGTCGTGTGAGGGCGAGTGTTTGGCCATGTGGGTCACATGGGCCAGGCCAATTTGGGTGTGTGAGCCGTGGGTCAAGTCGTGTGGGCCACACGGGTAAGGCCAATTTGGGCGTGTGGCCCTAAGATTTTGAAATTTTCCCTAGGGTCACATACGTCGTTCAGATCGACTATGGGCCTTCCGTAGGGTCGGTAAGGGCAAAACAAACCCTGATGCATGAGATCTGTTATTCGGATAGACTGATTTGAGTTTAGGAAAATCGATATGTATGTTTAACTGTTTTATATAAACATGTGTAATATATATGAGTATGCGAGTCATGTTAACTCTGTTATATCTGTATTCTGTATTTGTATATGGGGTGGGATTTGTATATGTAGAGGAAGTGTTCTGTGAAGCGGCATTCTGCCGATATACTGGTAGCTTGCCTGCAAACTATTCTGACAAGTGTCGTAAAGACACTATATGGTGTGTAGGGATGAATGGGTGTTTTATACCCCACATGGTGCATTGAGATGGTCGGAGATGGTGTGTAAAGGATGGGGGTAGGACTTTGCATATCTGTATGTTTCTGATAGTCCAATACTGATATGATCTGATTCTGTTAAGGACTTATGTTCGCCTCTGTTCTGATATTCTGAGAAATCTGAGTTTATGTGTATGTACGACTCTGTTTAGTTACACACTAAGTTTTTGAAAACTCACATCTGTTTGACTGTTCTGTTTAGGTAACCCTCAGACATAGGCGGGTCGGTGTGACAAAGGCTCATCGGTGACCACTAGCCCGGAAACTATTTTTAATTATTAAATTATTTAATTTTCGAGATTTTCTTTGAGAGCTTTTTAATTTTGGGACTCTCTAGACTGTTGTTTATAATTTTGGTTTTGGATGCGTTTAGATTTTTAAACTGTGATGTTTGGCAAACAATGGTTTTATGCAAACAAATGTTTTTGAAAACACAAGCTCGGTTTTCAACTATAACGACTTATAAACTTCCGCTGCAAATTTATGTTTTACTTAAAAGGGCAACAAATGACGGTTTCATTAAAGAGAATAATAATATTTTTTTTTCCGAAAATGTGGACTCTTTTAGAACAATTAATACGAGAAGTTTTAACATGAAAGTTTTGTTTCAAAAGCTTTCTTCGTAACATTTCCAAATTCGGCCATAACATCTGGGCCGGGTTTGGGGTGTTACAAGTTGGCCTCAATTTTCTTCACTTTAACTTTGTTAAGGGTATCACGACTTCCATGCCTCAGTGTTGCGATACCCAGAATGATGATTTCTTCAAGTTTAGGTCATTATCGACTTCCTACACCAACTCAATCATATCGTTAAGTCCTCATAGCGCCATTTGGTCAATTTGGGTCTCAAAAGGGCATAAAACTAACAAAAGCTAAAAATCGATAAAAGTAAAGAAAAGACACCTAAATTGCTTGAGAATAAGCTCCTCAAGTGTAATGGAGAGCCTAATTTGACATATCAAATTACGGCAGATCAATATGCTTCATTCTCATGAGCGGGAATTGAACTCACAACCACATAGTTAAGGAATCGGATGAGCAATTAAACTACTTTAATAAAAAATTGTGTGTTTTTATATATAATATAATTTGATTTTTCATGAAGATATATCACAAACATATGAATTTAATCAGTTTTCTTTAAATATTAGCTTCTCCTTTAAGCTTCAACCAAATTAATTGAAAAAAAAAAATCATATATTACTTTTTTGTTTATTCTTTCAAACTATCTTTACGTAGAGATATAGAAAAGGAGTGGTAAGTTTTTTTTGTTTTTTTTTAGGAAGTAGTAAGTTTTCTATAATACTCATGTTTTGTATTTTGATTATGTTTTTTTATTTGTATTTCTTATTACATTTTTCAGCATAATATGATGTTTATTTATGTCACTTTCTGTTCAGATTATTAAAGGTTGAGAGTAGTGAAGGAAAGAAAATAATCATTGACTTCTGTTTGATAGCTTATAGATCATTAAATTTATTATTTTTAAAATATGTTTTTTCATTCACTCACATATTCCATACAACCAAAAAAATATTTTTTAATGTTATGAAAATTGAAATATTATTATAATATTAAATTATTTAGTGAACAATTCAAGATTAATGGTAAGTTACACTCAAAAGACCACTAAACAATTAGTAAGTTTATATTTTAATTATTTAATTTCTAAAAGTTATAAAATGGTTACTTAATTAATCAAAAATTTTCATTTAAGTCATTAATTTATTAGGAAGTTTTTATTTAAGTGACTAGACTCATTAATGAGTAAAAATATATACCTTAGATCTAAGTCGATCTAACGGTTAATCTCGAAGATAAAAGAAGAAAGTTGTTTGGATTTTGGTTCACAGATTCGTAACTTTCAAACTGTTTCATAAAATGCAGAAGAGAAGGGAAATGAGAGCTTCTGATTAATGCAAATGGTATAAATAGAGAATATCATATAATAACAATTTTAACAATTCAATAACTGAAACGTAAATTTTCACCTAAATACTTATCAAGCATATTCTCTTTTAGTATTAGTAGTAGTATCACTAGGATTGTGTTTCTGTAAAATATGTTTTTTTTTTTTTTTCATCTTCAAAATAAATTGAAGAAAATGTATGTGTGTTATGAATATACATGATGTAGTGTAAGTCCTATGGCAAAGTTTCAATTATAACTATTAAAACTAGAATTCAAACCCCTCTTTCTGCTTTGGGCTGCTTTAATATGCTAACAAGAAGGGCAAAGGTTGGTCATGTTAGAATGGGCTATTGGTGGGTTAGGAATACTTTTACTTTTACTTTTACTTTTACTGGGCTAAAAAAGATAGGAATACAGAATAATAACACATACAATACAATGCAAAAATTAAGCATAATATAAGATTAAGACAGTCACATTTACAAACTGGTGAAATTCAAGCTTCACTGCTCAAAGACCAGAGAGTTAACCGAGTACGAAAATTTTCCTTATATCCTAACTAATGGATTCTATTTTCTTTGATTCTTAATTTCTTATTTAGTAGCAGATTCTTCAATCTTAATAATAAATAAATAACAATGGTTGTATAGCAACCCAATCAGTAATTTAAGCCTTAAGTCTCTTCTTTTCACAAAAAAAAAAAAAATTAAAATTAAAATTCCATAAACCATTAGCATAACCTGGCAAAACTAAGAAAAAAAATGTAAGCATGTATAAAAAGTCCAACCAAAAACACTAGTATGTTTTTTCCCACTATCTACGAGACTAAATATAAAAGCATTTAGAGATAATAATAAACCTAATAAGTAGTTTCTACAATTTGAGGACCTAAGTAATCAATTCTATCCATCACTGCATTCTCTGGTGCTTCAATTTCTTCTAGCCATCCAAGTCCCTCTCTCTCTTCTTCATTCACTCTTGTAGTTTCTCCCTCATCTGCACAATCCAATTGCAAAGATTAATTATACATTCATGAACATGAATATGAAACTATTATCTACTGGACTTACTTGAGAAAGCTGAGTATGGGAAATCTTTGTAATAGGAGCAGTCGCGATCGTCTTCTTTAGAATAGGGAGGGCCGAGTACATCGAGCACCGCACAAGGTGTTACGGCGGTGAATTGATGGATATTGCCTCCTGTTGTAGGATACAACACCGAGGTGTTGCATGGGGCCGTGTACACGCTATTGGCTTTCAACCTTGCCAACCTCACTGCAACAACGAGGGAAAAAAATAACCCAATGATGATCACATCAAAGATGAATGAAAGAATCCGGTTTGGAGACTTGAAAAAGATAGAAATCTCACATTTGGAGGGTGGTATTGAGTCTTTAGGCTCGACCCAATCATATGATTTTATATGCATTTTCCCCAGTAAAAGCTTGCTGAAAACAGTCATCTCTGGATGGTTATGGAGAGGAATAACAGCCGTTTCCGGAAGAAAGAAAATGCACAACTGCATACAGGAAACAACCAATTCAATCACAAAGCAATGTGATAAAAGAAAATGAGAGAGAGAGGCAATACTATGACATCTTACCGAAAACTGGTCACATTGGTAAATGGTAGTATAAGTGACCCTTGGAGTCCCATTCACAGCACCCGTTGGCTTGAAGAACTGCAGATTTTTGCTAAGCCCAACATCTTCTGGCTTCATCTTATCTGCATCCATTATAAACAATTATGGCTGTCACTTCCAAATCAGCTTGCGCACATAGAAATAAGAAAACCCAATCGCATTAAAGCCTAATTTTGGGGGTCCAATATGAAACAATTGAAAAGCTTGGGGTCCAAGAATAAGAAGGCATATATGAATACCCAATTATTTATTTACTCTGGATTTTTAACATAATTTTCACACAAGGTTATGGGAGATCACATTGTCACGTGACAAAAGATTGATATATGCCCTCAACAAAATAATTAATTTCCTACCCCTACTCCAATATTTTGGATCGGTTCTGTTATTAAAATTGGTATGCGTATCCACTAAGGAGGCAACATGTGTGATGCGACCACACCACATTCATGCATTACTATCAATCAAATCTCCCTTCTTTTCCCTCCTTTCCATTGCTAGGGCTGAATCAGATTCTAAATACCCAATGGAACCCCCACAAACATCGGTGTCTACAGCAACTCATGCGTTGTTTAAGAATATTCAGTTTAAACTTGGGTAAAAAAACAAAGAAAACATTTATTTTGACAGTTGTAATTGACAGAAAAGGTGGGGTTTTTTTATTATTATTACTACTTTTTTACCATTAAAAATCTAAAATACAACGTGCAAGTACAAATCCAAAACCATGATCCATATCAATATTAATAAATAACGAAACTGGGAGTTTCTGGACTTAGATCAGATGGCCTATAAGTCAATATTTTAGCAGAAATCCTAAAACCCAGATTTTGAAGTGAATTTTGGTGATAACTTACCAAGAATATCGCATAGCTTGTTTACATCAGAAACAGGAGGGACAAATCTAGGGCGTCTGAAGATTTGTGTACAAGAAACAAAGAGTTGTTGCAATACATCAGGAACTCTCGGAAACACAACCTCTCTTCTCATCTTCTTATATGATCTGTTCTTCTTCTCCGTCTTGTTACCATACCTAACCCTGTTGTTTACATGCTTTACAGTCGTCGTGATATTATTTTTGCTTTGCTCCACCAATCCACCACCACCAGTTTCCACCGTCATAGATGATTCTTATTGGGAAAACACTATTTTCATGCAAAACCCAGAAGATTTCAAAACAAAGTTTGACCCAAGGGAAAAAAGAAGTTTGTGTTAATGGGTTCGTTTGGATGAAGAAGAAGATAAAGATTGATATTAGCAAAGAAAGAGAAAAAAGAAAAGGGGGGAGAAATCTATGAGAAAATGCGAAGATAGTTAACTGTTGGGAAAGAAAGGTGCAAAGGTGGTATATAAGGGTGGGAGAGAGAGCAAAACCAGGGGCCATGAAAAACAGGGAAGAAAAAAAAAACCTTTTAATTTTATAGTTTTCGATTTGAAAAATAAAATAAAATACAGCTCATTAAAAAAGCATTTAAAATTAAAGAAAACCTGTAGAAAAAGCGAAAAGAGAAGGCTCGGTTTTAAAAAAAAAAAATTAATTTAATTATTTATATTTGGATTGATTTGGGAAGGCAAGTTCGCGCCCCCAAGATTGAGAGTTGAAAACTGCCTGTTATCTTAAGCCACCCCTGGTTTTTTTATTTTGGTGATAAAAAGTATGGAATTTTAACAATTAGTAATTGACGAAATTGGCCCTTCTTACTTGCCTATTCTTTAAGATATTTTTGGGCCAAAATTAGAAATAAAGTAAAATTTGCCACCTCACTTGATATTTAAACATGTTGGGGGTAATATTAAGGTTACAAATACGAAAAGATTAGGTGGGTTTGGTTGATGATTCTATTTTTATTTTTATTTTTAGAAAATTGAAAAATTGAAATAAAAATTTGTTTTTATTAATGAAAACATGTTTGGTATTACATTTACATGGATTCAAATTAGGGTATTAGATTTAATATTAAAAAAATTGATGAAAAATATAATAATATTTTTGTGTTTATATGAGTTTGAATCAAGACTACTGGCCTAGCCTGAAGGTTCACCCGAAAAATGAGAGAGTTTAGGTAAAAATATATGTTCAAAAAATGGACTTGGGCAAAAAATAAGGCCTATGTAGAAAATGGGTCGAGCCTCGAGTAAAGTTTCTTCGGCCCGAGTCCTACCCGGCTTGAATTTGCAATAATAAAAAAGCCTTATTGTTTTGTTGTTGTCTTTCCATGTTTTGCTACTGTTTTTCCACTTTTCACCGCTATTTTACTATCATTTTACTATTATGTTGCTACTATTGTTTGGATATTATATAACATTTTTTTATTGTTAATTTTACTACAATTTTATAGGTATTTGCTTATTAAGTTGCACTTATCTTAGTATTATTTAAGTATAAAGATTTTTTAATTTATTTTCAATTTGTTGGGAAACATTTATTTTAATATTTTTAGTATATTTGGTGTATTATATTTTTAAATTTTTATATAAAAAATAAATATTTAAAAAAAATTATAAGGGCAGGCCGGACTCGGGTTTTAGCATTTTTATCTGGGCTAAATTTGGACAAAAATTTAAGCTCATTTTAAGGGTCAAGCTCGAACCTATCAATCGGGCCTAAAAATTTGATAGGGCCTGACCCGAACCCGACCCAACCCATGGATAACTCTAACCAAGACTGTAACATCCTGAAAATGGGCCTATGCATTTTTGATTTAATTACACGAAATGGCATGTCTTATGTGTTATGAATGTATTGTGAACATTTTTGGAAACTTGGAAATGTAAGGAAATGTCTTGGAAATGTAAGGAAATGTCTTGTAAGGAAATGTCATGGAAATGTAAGGAAATGTCTTAGAAATGTTAAGTTTTAAAGTTTAAAAGAGAGATCTAAGGCAAGGTGGCCTTAAGAAAATTAATAGAGGAAATTTGACACAAGAACGGGTTTGGAAAAGTGGCAAGGAGGTGCCACTTAAGGCCCAGGTAAGTGACGCCACAAGCTATGCAAATGGGCCTAGGTTTGAGCCACAAGGAAGACAAAAAGGAGCTTTTATTTTTCGGCATTAGAGAGGAGAAGTGGGCGGCATTAAGGCACTTGAGGAAGAGTTTTATTCTCTTTAAAATTCGGCTAGATAAGGTGGATAATTGAAGGATTACTTTTATTAATTTTAAGCAAAGTGATAAGGATATGAGAGTGGTGGCCAAGTAAGGGACTCTAGCTTAGTAATTTCGGCAAAAGGAGGAAAATAAGGAAGAGTGGTGGCCAAGTAAGGGAGTCTTGGCCTAGTAAATTCGGCAATAGGAGGAAAAGGGGTAGCCATTCTTCATTCTCTCTTTTCTTCTGCCGAAATTCTCTAGCAAATTTCTCATCTCTTCAATTGTTTTTGCCAAACCGAAAATACACCTTGTGAAGCCGAAACTTCAATACCAAATTGCTCAACCCTTTTCTCTTCTTCTTTTACAAACACAATCAAAAGCTGAATATATCAATAGCCCTAGCCGATTTTTCATTAAGCCTCAAGAGCCGAAATTGTGATCCACATCAAGGCCATAGCCGAATATTGTTGGGACTTCAAGCAAGGATTGACGATTCCTAAAGTAAGGAGATCTTTCGGGATTTACTAAGTTTCGACTACAAGGAAGAGAAGTTCTTTTCCCGAAGGTACACCATAGGCCGCGTGTTCCCTAGTTATTCGGTGAGTTTCGGGATTTAAAATCCACAAGGTAAGTGTCTATAGCATTCGACCAAGGCCTATTTTGGAACCCAGATCTATTTCTTACTTCGTATAAAAGCCAAAATCTAACCCATTTGTTAATTTAATGCTTGGCCGAATACAAGAAGGAATAAAAGCAAAGTTTTTGGGATTTGTTGGTGACCAATCGGCAACAAGGTAGGTTTTGAAAGTACTAATCCTATTAGGATTTGGTCTTATAGCCGAATAGGCTCTTTGCTAACATATTAAGGTTGGCTGAATGTAGGGATTTAAGATCTAAGGCATTAGATCAAGCTTTTCGGGATTTAAGTGAACCGCTAAGTGTACCAGGTGTGTACCCCACACTATCTTTTAATAAGATTTATGGCAATATTTAATATTAGCATGTTTATAAGAATGTGAATATGGCTAAGGTACCATACAATGGTACAAAGTACCCAGGTACGTTTCCTACTCCTACTAGGATTATGAAATATGTTATGTTTAACATGTGATAAGTGATAAGAATGTGAAATTTGGCATGTTAATGCATAATATGTATGATATGGGGCATATGGGTTATTGAAAAGGGGAAGTAAAGGTGGTGACCTAAGACCACGATATTTGAATGTGGTGACCTAAGACCACGATATCTGAATGTGGTGACCTAAGACCACGAATATTTATAAGAGGCGATGAGCACGCCGATTGCGCAAATGCGCGCTTCGATGGTGTGTAGCGGATGGAGGGTTGACTTAGTAGTCCCCACGGTGTGCAGGTTGGTACGGGTGATGTGTAGCGGATGGCATCTAGGTTTGGGTTCGGGTTACATCATTTTTTTTATCTCGTTATATGTATTGATACGTGATATGATTATGTAAGCTGAATTGTTAAATTTTAGTGTTGGTTACACATTGAGTCTGTTTGACTCACCCCTTTGGGGAATATTTTTCAGGTGATGATCAGGGAATGGACCGGGTTGGCGAGAAGCTTAGGGGTGGCCATGCGAAATTGATTTTATTTTATTTCGGACTTTCTTTTATTTCTAAGTACCTTGAATTTTATTTTGGGTTTAATTTGATGTAATAAGGCCATAGTGAACTCTTTTATTTCTCATTGTGTTTATTTTTCATGTTATGAACTTTGTGTTCATTAAAGACTAAGCAAATTTAATTTGAAATAAACTTTAAATATTTTGTCACCTAAAATAAACGGGTTTTCAATATAAAACAAACTTGCTTTCAACTCGAGCCCAACCCCCAAACAAACTTTCTTCAAAACACATGGTTTTTTTTTCTAAGTAACAAAATAATTTGAACCGGTTTACATCGAGGAACATACCAGATCCGGTCAAGGCTCATGGGCCGGGTCTGGGGTGCTTCAGTTTGGTATCAGAGCCCAGTTTTAAACTCTTGGCCTGGGGTTTAAGGCCCAAAACGTTTTCAAATCGAGCCCAAATAAGTTTTGTGAAAAATTTTATGAAATAAGCAGGTTTTCTGGCATGGCACCTAAGTCTCCGACCCGCAGTCCACCAGGTAAGTACCCCTAACCATTTGTGTGATTTATATGAATTGTAGAAGGGTAAGAATGGAACGTAGAATAGTATGATAGGTACTTGAACCCTAGGACTAGTTTACCCCAACAATTACATAAGACTTAAGTGCCTAACTAAACAACCCTCTGGCTAAGTCGCCGAGTCAGGGTGTGGTAACCCCTGTGCGCATGTCTAGGATTGGATCCGGAAGAGCCTGGTACTTAAGCAGTCCTAGTGACTCACCTCCTCTTCGCTGGAATCCTTCCTGGTGCGTAGCTTCGGTTCACCCTAACCAAGAGGACTCGGTCATAGGCTAAACACAATAACTAAAACCCGAAAGGGAACTAGCCGTGTTTTTATAAAAAACCTAGTTTTAAAACTCTTAAAATTACCTTTTTAATTTGTGAGAAATATTTTTACAAAATTTTCCGAAAAATTTCCGAATTGCAAAATCACTAAAATACCCCTAGAGGTAAAATTACAAAAAAATGCCCTTGGTTTATAAAATGTCCAAAATACCCACAGTTCTTATTCAAAATTTCGTTACTTTATAAAATGTTCAAAAATCCTAATTTGCAAATTATCAAAAATACCTTGATTTTGGAAAATTACGAAATTGCCCCTAACCTACAAAATTACCAAAATGACCCTGATTTCCAAAAATTTTGCAACATCACCGTTTTGGAAAATAGAAGTCTCAAAAAGAACCCTCAAAGTTTTGCAAATTTTGAAATACCCCTGAATTATTAGACTTTACCCTGGTTTATTACCGAAATACCCATGAGTTTCAAAATTACCGAAATACCCTCAGATTTCAAAATTTCCAAAGTACCCTTGGAAATGCAAACTTACCAAAATACCCTTACTGACAAAATCACCAAGGAATCTCATTTTGAAAAATTACGAAAATAACCCTGTAGGACAAATGACGAAAATACCCCTGGGATAGGAACGGACAGAAATGTCCGAAGAGTGAATGTGTATGGGAGTTACTATGGAATGAATGTCACTGAATGAATGTTTGAATGAATGTACTTCTCTGAATCAGGATAGAGACATGAAAACTTTGATTGATCGAAAGAACTACTTCTGAAATCCTCCTTTCATAAAATTTGTTAGCGGGTAAGTTCCTTGTTTTTGGAATATTATTTATTGCTTTAGAGATAGTTCATTGTTGTATTGCTAGTAAAGTGTATGAAACTTTGGATGTGAACTTTAAGACTGTGCCTAGAAGGTAAGATAGTTTTATTAAGATCAGAGTGCGCAGCGTAAGCGTAGTGTGATGAGTAGGATTGTTCAGCCGGTAGTTAGTAAGTAATTTCGAGGACGAAATTATTTTAAGAGGGGTAGAACTGTAACATCCTGAAAATGGGCCTATGCATTTTTGATTTAATTATACGAAATGGCATGTCTTATGTGTTATGAATGTATTGTGAACATTTTTGGAAACTTGGAAATGTAAGGAAATGTCTTGTAAGGAAATGTCATGGAAATGTAAGGAAATGTCATGGAAATGTAAGGAAATGTAAGGAAATGTCTTGGAAATGTAAGGAAATGTCTTGTAAGGAAATGTCATGGAAATGTAAGGAAATGTCTTAGAAATGTTAAGTTTTAAAGTTTAAAAGAGAGAACTAAGGCAAGGTGGCCTTAAGAAAATTAATAGAGGAAATTTGACACAAGAACGGGTTTGGAAAAGTGGCAAGGAGGTGCCACTTAAGGCCCAGGTAAGTGACGCCACAAGCTATGCAAATGGGCCTAGGTTCGAGCCACAAGGAAGACAAAAAGGAGCTTTTATTTTTCGGCATTAAGAGGGAGAAGTGGACGGCATTAAGGCACTTGAGGAAGAGTTTTATTCTCTTTAAAATTCGGCTAGATAAGGTGGATAATTGAAGGATTACTTTTATTAATTTTAAGCAAAGTGATAAGGATATGAGAGTGGTGGCCAAGTAAGGGACTCTAGCTTAGTAATTTCGGCAAAAGGAGGAAAATAAGGAAGAGTGGTGGCCAAGTAAGGGAGTCTTGGCCTAGTAAATTCGGTAATAGGAGGAAAAGGGGTAGCCATTCTTCATTCTCTCTTTTCTTCTGCCGAAATTCTCTAGCAAATTTCTCCTCTCTTCAATTGTTTTTGCCAAGCCGAAAATACACCTTGTGAAGCCGAAACTTCAATACCAAATTGCTCAACCCTTTTCTCTTCTTCTTTTACAAACACAATCAAAAGCTGAATATATCAATAGCCCTAGCCGATTTTTCATTAAGCCTCAAGAGCCGAAATTGTGATCCACATCAAGGCCATAGCCGAATATTGTTGGGACTTCAAGCAAGGATTGACGATTCCTAAAGTAAGGAGATCTTTCGGGATTTACTAAGTGTCGACTACAAGGAAGAGAAGTTCTTTTCCCGAAGGTACACCATAGGTCGCGTGTTCCCTAGTTATTCGGTGAGTTTCGGGATTTAAAATCCACAAGGTAAGTGTCTATAGCATTCGGCCAAGGCCTATTTTGGAACCCAGATCTATTTCTTACTTCGTATAAAAGCCGAAAACTAACCCATTTGTTAATTTAATGCTTGGTCGAATACAAGAAGGAATAAAAGCAAAGTTTTTGGGATTTGTTGGTGACCAATCGGCAACAAGGTAGGTTTTGAAAGTACTAATCCTATTAGGATTTGGTCTTATAGCCGAATAGGCTCTTTGCTAACATATTAAGGTTGGCCGAATGTAGGGATTTAAGATCTAAGGCATTAGATCAAGCTTTTCGGGATTTAAGTGAATCGCTAAGTGTACCAGGTGTGTACCCCACACTATCTTTTAAAAAGATTTATGGCAATATTTAATATTAGCATGTTTATAAGAATGTGAATATGGCTAAGGTACCATACAATGGTACAAAGTACCCAGGTACGTTTCCTACTCCTACTAGGATTATGAAATATGTTATGTTTAACATGTGATAAGTGATAAGAATGTGAAATTTGGCATGTTAATGCATAATATGTATGATATGGGGCATATGGGTTATTGAAAAGGGGAAGTAAAGGTGGTGACCTAAGACCACGATATTTGAATGTGGTGACCTAAGACCACGATATCTGAATGTGGTGACCTAAGACCACGATATCTGAATGTGGTGACCTAAGACCACGAATTTTTATAAGGGCGATGAGCACGTCGACTGCAGCGACTGCCTTCGATGGTGTGTAGCGGATGGAGGGTTGACTTAGTAGTCCCCACGGTGTGCAAGTTGGTACGGGTGATGTGTAGCGGATGGCATCTAGGTTTGGGTTCGGGTTGCATCATTATTTTTATCTGTTATATGTATTGATACGTGATATGATTATGTAAGCCTGAATTGTTAAATTTTAGTGTTGGTTACACGTTGAGTCTGTTTGACTCACCCCTTTGGGGAATATTTTTCAGGTGATGATCAGTGATGGACCGGGTTGGCAGAAGCTTAGGGGTGGCCATGCGAAATTCAGATTTTATTTTATTTCGGACTTTCGTTTATTTCTAAGTACCTTGAATTTTATTTTGGGTTTAATTTGATGTAATAAGGCCATAGTGAACTCTTTTATTTCTGTTGTGTTTATTTTTCATGTTATGAACTTTGTGTTCATTAAAGACTAAGCAAATTTAATTTGAAATAAACTTTAAATATTTTGTCACCTAAAATAAACGGGTTTTCAATATAAAACAAACTTGCTTTCAACTCGAGCCCAACCCCCAAACAAACTTTATTCAAAACACATGGTTTTTTTTTCTAAGTAACAAAAGAATTTGAACCGGTTTACATCGAGGAACATACCAGATCCGGTCAAGGCTCGTGGGCCGGGTCTGGGGTGTTTCAAAGACCAATTTATTTAAAGTTAAAAAATCTTTATTTTCATCTTTTTCACACTTTTACAAATTATTTTTAGTGAAAATAATGAAAATAATTTTTAAAATTTGTACACATTTTCATTTTCATTTATCAAAAAATGTTTTTAAAATTTTTAATAAAACATGAAAACAAAAATAACCTCTATTTCCTGAAATTAAACGCAATTTTTTTTATTTTTTTTATGAATATTAAAATAGACGTAGAAGATATTTCATCCTGCCCAGGGGCGAAGCCAGGACAATTTTTTAGGGGGGCCGGATGAAATTTTAATTTTTTATAGTTTATATCTTTCTAATTTGTAAAGGATTAAATCGAATTTTTATAATTTTAGGGGGGGCCAAAGTGTAATTTTACCTTTACTAAATTAAAATTTTTAAAAAATTTGAAGGGCTTAAATGAAAATTTTACCTTTTAGGGGGGGCCGGGGCCCATGCCAGCCCCCTGGATTCGCCACTGATCCTGCCAAAAAATATATAAATGTTTATCTATAATATGCATGAATTACGAGTTCGAGAAAAGCTTCCAACATATAAATATATTTTCTATTTTCATTATATTATTAGATTAACATTATAAAAATATTTTTAATATATTATTATAAGATAATAAAATTAATATTAATTTTAATAGGGTTAACTTTTCTTGATTTCATTATCACTTAAACAAATAATAATATCAATCGTTGAATTAGATTTTATAATCATATTAAATTACATTTATTATTTTAAAATTAATTATTATGTAATTAATTTTACAGTTATATATCAATGAAAACTAAACAATTTAATAGATATTTATGATAATTTTGAATTCACCAACAATCATTTTAAATAAATCCAAAAAATATGAAAATATTTTAATATATCTTATTATTTTGAACTATTTCGTATTTAACATAATAAAATATTTTATTAATGTATTAAAATTTCAATAAAAAGGTTGAGCACATAATTTAAATTAAAATTCCTGTATGTGAAAACCACAGATTTAGAATATAAATTTGTGTTTAAATAATGAAGCGCATGGCTTGAAACTAATAATCATGATAACACATGAAATATGCACGATATTAAAATTAAAAAAATACTTAAATTTTGAGTAAAATGAAATTTAAACACGTAAATATATCAAATTAACAATACTAAATGCATTGCAATTGTTTATCATGATGTTATCATCAGTAAACATTTTATGTTGAAACTTAACTTTTTCTTAATTTTAATTAAGAATTATTATTAGTAAATAATTTGTTTATAAATTTATTAAACATGGGTTCAATTCCTAGATATGTTAATTTTGATTCTTTTATTTAAAAATTATATAAAAGTATGAAAAGATAAAAAGATCATCAAAACAATAGTAGTAGTCATTTAATAAAATAGTATATTAATCATTTCCTATCTGAGCTGGTAGCTGGTTGACTCGTAACACCAACCAAGTCAGGAGTTTTATTAATAATAAATATAAATTATTCCAATTTATAAAAAGAAAATTAAAAATTCTTAGTTAATAAAAAAACATATACTAAAAATGGATAAAAGTATTTTCTTAATATTATACCATTACTTCAATAATGATTTGAATTATTTTATTATTATAATATTTCATATGCTTTAATTACATTAATTACTTAAAATAAAATATTTTATTAAATAATAAAAAATTGAACGTATATATGACAATTTTAAATGAGATACAATTATTCGATATGAACACAATATTTACACGGTGTAAAAATTAAAGTAGTTTTACATACTTCCGTAACTATTTATATGATTAATATTTTAACAATCCAACCGTTCTGTTTCATGGTCTATTCATGTGCATGTCAAATTTGACGTAAATTTGAAATTTTTAACCATTTGTTTTATGTAAAAAGAATTCAATCGTTGAATATATATTAATATATAAAGTATTTTAGATCGATATAATAGAGATATCGGATCGGTTTGAAATTTTACATGCATGATAAGTACAATTATATTGATAAATTTAATAGTTGGATCATTAAAATATTAATCATATAAATAGTTACGAAAGTGTGTAAAACTACTTTAATTTTTACACTATGTAAGTGGATCCGTAACATATTTTTAATGTTTACATTTACTATAGATTTGATTTTTTTAAGTGATGTAAATTACACAATATATAAAAATAAATAAAATAATGTATTACATATTTAATAAAAGGATTGGATCAAGCTACATTTGGATCATGTTGAAACTCAAGCTCAACCCATATTTTAAATAAACCTATTTGTTTCTTACTCATGTCCATTTTCTAAAATTAATATTTTTGTTTAAACACGAGTTAAACAAGATAATTAAAGTATGTAAGTTTAAATAAATATAAAATTCTTTAAACACAAATTAACACACAAAAATATTCAAATACAATATAATGAAATTCTTAACTAATCTTTTAGCAAAATCTTTATTCTAATTTTAATTTCTAACATAAATATGAGAAAGCAAAAGATAAATGTTTTGTCTCCCTTGTCTTAGATTGTAGGCAGACAGCTTAGAGCTAACCAATCATGTACGTTTCTGAGCATTAGCCCAATAAAGCTTAATTATTAAAGGAAAAAAAAACATTTATTCATATTTGTAATTTCTATAAATACAACACACCGCTGCACATATAACCATTCAAAAAATCGCATCCTACACTACACCTCATCATGAATCGAATTGGACTAATACAAGGTAAATAAATTAAATTTTCAAGCTTGTCTTCAATTCGAAAATGAGCTTATTTTTTTGCTTAAGCCTGATCTTATTTAAGAAAAGTAAATTCGGGCTCAATCTATCTCGTCAATATTTAATTTTTTAAATTAATTTTTATTTAAAAATATTTTTTTTAAATATAATACACTAAATGCATTAAAATAAAAGTTTTCTAACACATTAAAAAATATTTATATTAAAAATATTACCATAAATATAATAAATATTTTATTGTATTAAATATAATTTTTTATATTTTGAATTGGGTTACTTAATTGAGTAAATATTTTTTTCAAGTTTTGGGTAATGGGTGTACTTATTATCGAGTTAGTGATTTAATATATAATAATTATATTATAATATTTTTCGGGTTGGGTCAGGCCAGGCCAGGCCAGGTTAGGCTCAAGCCAAAAGATCTTGCCGAAAGCCAGATCCATATAAAAAATTGGCCTTAAATTTTACGTAAATCCATTTTTCATGCCTTATATTTTGTCCAAACTCTCTCATTTTTCAAACATACATGCCTAATTGAAATTGAAGCTTTTGTGTATTCAATTTATATATTTTTATTTTTATCTATAATTTATTTCTATTCATGTGCAATTTTATATATTGAGTTGTTATTGTTAAAAAAATGTTTTTAGATTTAACTAAAATATGCTATTGTAACTTATATTCTCAATATGTTTCTTTTTACTATTACTCTTTTTAAACATTCTTGAATATAGTTTTTTTTTTTTTAATTTGAGACTATGGTTTTTAATCTTTAAATTACATTTTTAATTTGTTTTTAGCAAAAACAATATTTAACAATCAACATTTTAATAAAAACAAGTATACTTTGGTTACATTTTTTTTTTGGTGATAAACAAATAACAACTTAAGGACTCCTAAGAGACATTAAAAGCTTTGTCTTGTTGAAAAACCGTAGCCACCGCATCAGGCGGAACTTCAAATATCCGGAGGGAAGTCTGCCAAGAGAGCCCAATCTTCGCTAGTTGATCTGCGATTAAATTGTACTCCCTGAGAATATGCTTAATTTCCCATTGATCCTCAGAAAGCAGAAGTCTTTTAACTCTTCTGAGTAGTGTAATGCCAGAGTCCGCCATAACCTCCATGGATAAAACCCTAACCACTTCAAGATTATCAGACCGAATCTTGATCCTCTTGTACTCTTTATTCATTAAAATAAGCACACCATCCAGGGTACCCCAAAGTTCTGCTTCCAACGGTGAACAGCTTCCCAGGTAATGCGTGAATCCTAATACCCAGTTACCATCCCGATCACGAACCACTCCACCCGCTACAGCATTTCCGGAGTCTCTAGCCACTGCTCCATTAGAGAATAAGTGGACCCAATTGTTAGAACAATGTTGTTGAATCCCTGAGGAAATTGCGGTGGCCTTAGATCCAGTGATGAAGGCTTCAAAGTTTTGTGCCCAACTGAGAGAGGATTTTATAAGCTCGAGAGACGTCCAATCAATGTTTTGAAATATGAAAAGGTTCATGTTCTTCCAAATTCTCCAAGCTAGTACCCCGAAAAGGCACGACCAAGTAATTCCCTTATCCTGCAACTTAAGATGACAAGAAAGATTAGTTGTTAACCAATTTTGTAGAGGGTCAGAAAAGAACCTGGATTGCTTCTCTGGAGGGACTACGAGCATCCAAGCTTCCTTGGCAGTCGAACAATCCCGGAGAACATGCATGATGTCTTCCAAGTCATGCCCACACCGTGGACGCGCACTACTTTGCCCAAATCCTCTCCTGGTCCTCTCTGAATTAGTGAATAGCCTCTGATTGGCCACGAGCCAAAGGAAAAGGCGAACTCTCTGAGGTCCTTGGTACTTCCAAATGGGTTTCCAAATGTCATCTTTAAGTCTCCAAGAATTTTCCTTTAATGTCCAATAAGCACTACGGACAGAGAAGGATCCTCCGGTACACGCCCAAATGATTCTATCTTTGCCACCAGCAGGATGAGGCGGGGGAATACTTATTATACGCTTTAGCATGACATCAGGTAACCAAATGCGAAGCATGTCTATATTCTAGGAACCGCCCTGAAGAACCCAATCCTTCAGAGTACTATCCAAGTTGAGCCTATCATGAACGAGAACATAAGACAACAAAGGCTCGGCATTAGGTATCCAATTGTCCTTCCATCCACGTATTGTAGAACCATCCCCAACGGACCACATGAGATTCTCGCGAAGGAGAGGCCACACCTTAGAAAGAGATCTCCAAAGATGATAGCAGTGACTTTTATGGATAGACTCAGGGAGCTAACTCTTCCAACCATATTTCGATCGAAGCACTCGTACCCATAAATTGTCCTTCCGAGAGACAAGATTAAAACCAATTTTCATGAGGAAAGAATTATTATGATCTTGAAGATGTCTAAAACCAAGTCCTCCACAAGTCCTGGGCTAACAAATAGACTCCCATCCAACCAAGGCTGATTTTGGTTTGCCAACTGATCCCCCCCAAATAAACTGTCTTGCTATCCTTTCTATCTCATCACACACCCCTTTCGGGATTACTAAAGACTGCATAAAATAGCTAGGAATAGCCAGAAGAACCGATTGAGCGAGAGTAACGCGCCCTACAAAAGATAGTTTCCGAGCGTCCCAATTTTGGAGTTTACTTCTCACCTTTTCAATAACAAAGTTTAAAGTACACTTAGTAACACGATCGTGAAGAAGAGGTACCCCCAAATAGCTTCCTAGGTTAAGAACCTTCTGGAAACCAAAAAGCTGACTGATCTGATCCCCTAAGCTGGTATCAACTCTCTTTGAGAAAAACATGTTACTCTTCCTTGCGCTAATTTTATGATCAGAAAGGTCACAAAATTGTCTAAGAATTTCCTTTAGCAAGTGAGCTTGATCCATCTCTGCTTTGCTAAAAATAACAAGATCATCCGCAAAGAAAAGGTGGGATATAGCCGGACCCGATCTAGATAATCGAATAGGATGCCACCTACCGATTTCCATCTCTGACCTGATAAGATTCCCTAACCATTCCATACATAATACGAAAAGATAAGGCGATAAAGGACACCCCTGTCGAATTCCTCTTACAGGCTTAAAAGATCTAGACGGGACTCCATTCCAAAGGATCTGCATAGTGGAAGAGGAGATAGCGTTCATAATGACCTTTCTGAAATTTAAACATAAATAAATGTGTATATTTTGAAATTTTAAGTTTAAATATTCAAGGTTAGTTAAATTAATTATAAAATTTTACTTTGATTATATGTAATAATTTAATAAACTTTTTAAATATTTTAATAAATTTATGTTTATACATTTAATTTTTTTTCCCATATTTATTAAAAAACAAACTTAAAGATTATAGACATTAACATTCTAATATTCAATAATAATAAAAATATTGATAATTTATTGTAAAAATATTCAATGTGCATATGTCATGAGGTTAGAACTTTAGTTTGACAAATTATGCAGTCTTAGGCGATTTATTGGGTTCAAATCCTGCCTAAGTCAGTCTTACACTCGCAAAGTGAGAATTCTAGCATAAATTCTCTAAGACACCAAAGCAAAGAGGAAGTAAACTCAAAACAAAGGAAGCCACGAACAAACTGAATAGCCAAAGAGAAACATCGCACATAAGGTGTTTGAGTAAATAATCTCAAAAGTATTTTATTATTTTAAAGGTTTACAACGAAATGATTACAAATGAGGGGGGAGACCTTTTATTTATAGTTAAGCTCTCTAAATTCAACGGTACATATTGAGTCACATCGACGGTCAAGATTAGAGCTTATCTACAATTGAGAGTCGTAAGAGATTTAAACTCTATAAATCTTTATACCTTAGGATTTACATTAATCACCCTAATAACTCTAGTTTTACTAGAATGTTTCACTAGGCCACTAAGGCTTTAAGTAGGTAAGCTTTACCATATGTTTTATGAGTCGGGCCAGTTCAAGCGGATTAAATGAGTCTCATTTAATCAGTTGACCTTCATGAGACGTTCTGTGCGCAATGGTCATGAGTTTTGATCCGCGACCCGTGACACATACACGTTGGGTTATTTATTGAAGACAAAATTTTTATTTAAGGAAAAAATTATTTATTTATTTATTTATTTTAGGCTTAATTCACGATTTGACCTCTAAAGTATATTTGTTTTCCCACTTTGATATCTAAACTTTTTCTTGTCTCAATTTGGCACCTAAAATATTTTTATATTATAGGTCCATTTTTTAAACGCCATTAAAAAATATGGGTGACCAATAAAAACATGCCACATGGCATTGTTAATTAGAAATATATTTTTATACAATATATTTTAAAAATTATAAAAAATAGAAATAAATATATAATTTTTTGAATATATATAATAAAACATATTATTAAAATAGAAAACTTTAAAAAATATAAAATTAGAAATTCATTAGTTCCATGAAATAATTAAATAATTTTAACCTAAAAAATTAAAAAATATGGGTAATTTGTGTTATTCATATTGTTCTTCCAGATCCTTCTTTTTCTATTATTTTTCATCTGCAAATTTAAAAACAAAAATGCTAAAATTTATAAAATTTGCCTAAATTCTAGTTAAAAAAATTCATTGTGAACAAAAACAACCTAGATAACAACCCAAAATTATTTACAATAATCTAAGAATTCCATTGTACAAAGCCAAAATTTTTCCAGAAAACATATATCAATGAGGTACACACAAGTAAACCTAGAAAAAATTAAGTGAAAAAGAAACTTAGAAAAAGAGCTGCAAAAAACGAAGAACCCCTTCAATAATAGGAGATTATTGCTTGCAAATAAACAATCAACAAGGTCCAGGAAACCATCTTTATATTCATTGCAAAACCCCAATTATATTCTTCCATGGTGAAAGATAATTAGCAGATGTGGCGATGATTTTTTTGAAAATGATAACACAATGAACACAAATTAAAAATTAACATATGTTAGGCGATTTTAATGAGATTCTGTATTCGTTCGAGAAAAAAAGGGGATTGCCTAGAGAAGAAGGACGAATGGAGGAATTTCGATCTACACTGGAAACCTGTCAATTAGAGGATATGGGATATGAAGGACCATTGTTCATGTGGGAGAAGGGTAACTTCACTGAAAACAATATTAGAGAGAGGCTAGACAGAGGGGTGGAAAATTTGAGTTGGTGGACAAGATTCCCAGAATTTCACCTTAGGTATTTGTCCATTGCTTATATCTATGACTCAAGAAAGGAAATGGATTACTAATCTCAGGTTTTGATTTGAATTATGCTGGGCTATGAAGGATACTTGTAAGGCTGAAATTCAACGGTTATAGTCTACCAATGAAGCGAATATCCCCCAACGTCTTGCATACTTGTGTGTAGGACAGCGAAAGTGGGGTGACAGCATTAGGAGGAAATCCACAGGTAATAAAAAGAAGTTTTACAGCTAGATCAATATTTTGAATGAGGGAGACAAGAGGGAGGAAAATCTGCAGGAGCTTATGGAAACAAAATTGAATCTTAATATAGAAATTAAAAAAGGAGAAGAGGTATTGAGAGCGAAGGGAAAGAGCAAACTGACTAAAATTGGGGGACAAAAACACAATGTTTTTCATCGGTATGCTTCCCAAAGGAGACGCACAAATCGTATAAAAGAACTACAAAGAAGGAACGAGCAAGTGGTGACGGACCACCAAGGTATGTTGTCTATAGAAAATGAGTACTTTGAAGAATTATTCTCATATCAAGGAGTAGGGGAAATATGGAACACATCTTAGGAGGGGTCAGGCGTTGCATTACATAAGAGATGAATACTTCCCTAAAAGCAGTTTACTCAAGTGAGGAAATTATGATCGCTCTAAAGGATATGAGTCCCACAAAGGCCCTAAGACTAGATGGTTTGTTGACCTTATTTTTTCAAAAGTATTGGTACATTTTGGGACATGATGTAGGATCATTCTGTCTGGATGTGTTAAATGGAGGGGTTACTTTATCAGGTATTAATCTCACCCTTATCGTACTTATTCTGAAAGTCGTGAAGCCAGATAACCTAAAATAGTTTCGGCTCATAAGCTTGTGTTTGGTGCTTTATAAAATTATCTCGAAGACAATAGCTAATCAGTTTTAAAAAGTATTGAATGATTGCATAGATGAAGTGCAAAAAGCTTCTGTCCCAAGGCGATTAATTACTGATAATGTTTTGCTAGCTTATGAAATACTGAACACTTTCAAGCAAAAAAGAACAGGTAGAAAATGGTTTGTTTGCACTAAAATTGGATATGAGCAAGGCATATGACAAGGTGGAATGAGGTTTCCCAAGGTAGATGATGGTAGAGATGGGGTTTGCTACAACATGGATAGATCTTATAATGCATTGTATAAGTTCAGTGTCTTATTCTATTGTGCTAAATGGGGATCCAGGAGAATGTATAATTCCAAAAAGAGGGCTTCATCAAGAAGACCCACTTAGCCTCTATTTATTCTCGATATGTAGCGTGAGGTTTTCATCATTCATGAGACTGGCGATTGGGGATGGATTGATTAAGGGTGCTAAGACTTGTAGACGAGGTCCGGAGATATCACACTTGTTTTTCGCAGATGATTGTGCGCTATTTGGGGAAGTTACGGAAGATGAGTCATGGCATTAAAGCAATTTTTTGAAGAATAAAAGGAGTTCCGGCCAATGTATAAATTTCAGTAAATCTTTGATTTTCTATGGCTCAAATGTGTAGACTCAGAGTAGGGAAAAAATTTCGCAAACTTTAAGGGTACGTTATTGTCACATCCTGAAAATCGGGTTAGTAGAACGAGTTATTAAATTGGGGGTTGAATCATATATAAAAAAATAGGGTCTTAAATGAGTAATTTAAGTATGTGAGTAACATAATCATGTTTTTATTTTATTAATTAGCTCAAAAAATAATTCAATTTTGAGGTTTAATTGAAAAAAATGGATTTTAATTGATTTATGATCTAATTGGAAAATAAAAGAATTAGAAGTGCCGAAAAGGGCAAATTGCCCAATTTTTCTGTAACATCCCGGGTTAGGGGCTGTTTTGTTGTTGCATGACATTGCATGTGTCTAGTGTGCTGCGTGGCTATTTCTATGTTTTGGGGGCTTAATTGAAGTCTAAGTGTATGCCTGAGTGAATGGGAAAATTTTGATTTTTGGGTGTTAAGTCGGGATTTGTTGGAGCTAGGGTATAAGAGTTTTATTTGGTGTTTTGTTGAACAAGAACGGAGTGGTGGAGTGGCGGGATAGGCGCCACTAAGGCTTGTGTGTGTGGCGTCATTTGCGGGAGGGAGAGATCTTGTGTTCAAGCTGCGGAGTGGCCACCTTTTGGCTTTCTTTTTGACGCCTAGGAAGGGAGAGTTTGTAGGCGTTCAAACTCGCCATGGACTAGGTCAAAGTGTTCAAATGATGGGTGGAGAGTGAATTTAGGAAGGAGACTTATTCAAAGTGTTTTGAATGGATGGTTGTGAGCAAATATGGGTAGTGGCCGAATGTTGGGGTGTGTGTGGAGAGAGTGGCGGTTTTGGCAAAGGGGATATGGGAGTGCCAGAAATTCATTTTTGAATTTTAGTGCATATTCGGTCACTTTGTGTCAAGCAAAAATCCTCTCTTTTGTTAGCTAGCGAATTTGTTTTCCAAGAGAATTCCTCCATCTTTCTTCCTGAAACCGAAAGATCAAACCTCCCTAAAGCTTGCCAAAATTGGTTTTGTGTGTTCTTTCAATATTGTTGATAGCTGAATGCCCTTCCATCTTTCTTCCTTTTCATTTGTGTGAGCCGAAACCATTACCCTAGTGTTCTCATATTTTCTTTCTCCTATTAACACTTTGATAGCCAAAAGTTATCCCCTAAAACTTTTTCTTCATTTCTTCTTCTTTTAAGAACCGAAAGTACTTTCTTGTTCTTCTTCTTTTTCCCATTTCTATTGTTGGCCAAATATCAACCCCTCTCTTTTCATCTTTCTCTTGTATTTCTCCCTTTGTGTAAAGCCGAATTCTTTTCTTATTTTTTCTAAGTGTTGACCGAATCTATCCCCTCTCCGGTGGTTGTTGGCCGAATATTGGTTGGTGTTGGGTAAGTGCTTGGCCGAATGGCCATTCCTCCTCTCCCTTGTCTTCTATCGATTTGGGTTTGATTAAGGGCCGATTTCGGCATTGGGTGAAGGGTGTTAATCTCTTGTGTTTAATCGATTTTATTATAGGACATTTGGATTTTGGGATACAATCAAGAGAAGCCTTCTCTTTCTGTTTAATTTGTTGGTAAGTGGTGGTAAGAACGAGTTCTTTTGTATATTCTTTTAGTTTTCATTAAGTCAAGTTATTAAAGGATTAACCGTTGTCATTTGTTAGAGGGTGGCCGATTGGTAAGGGAACCATTGTTGGTTCGAGTTTGGTAGGAAACCAAACCATCTGCAAGGTAAGGGATGGATATTGACCCCCTTTGGTTAATTGATGATGGCCGAATGTTATAGATGCCTAACCCCTATGTGTTGGCCGAGTGTAGGAGCTTGATACTCGAGGGATTTAGATCGTTTCGTTGGGATCTTTAGGCTCGTAATTACCAGGTGTGTAAACTAACACACCCATACTTAGTGATATTGTTATTAAACCTGTTTGCCTATTAAAATCATGACAGTATGATGGATTATTGGATACCCAAACGGGTGCATGTATGCGTATCCGGGTAAGTCGATATTGTTACTAGATTACCGATGATCTATATGGTATTATGATCTATGATATGTATGCTATGAGAGGTAATGCTAGACATGTTGGCATGATATGCATGACTTGTATGATATGCATGATTACATGAGTATGGTATGTTGATGGGTGATATGAGTGGAGGAGCATGATATTTTGTCTTGACGAGCACCGGTGTTTTAGTAACACACTTTGTGACTTTGGGTCACCAGTGCTTTGGTAGCACATTTGTGTCTTTGGGACACCGAGAGGTTGGGCACCTCATTGCGACTTGTCCACTGTGGTTAACACCACCGTGGGTTGGCCCCACTTTGAGATATGGGATCGTCTCGCTAGTGATTGGGTATCACCACGATGGGTTGGCCCCATCATTGGATTTGTGACTTCGGTCACCGGTGCTTTGGTAGCACATTTGTGTCTTTGGGACACCAGAGGTTGGGCACCTCATTGCGACTTGTCCCTGTGGTTTGACACCACCGTGGGTTGGCCCCACATGAGATATGGGATCGTCTGCTAGTGATTGGGTATCACACGATGGGTTGGCCCCATCATTCGATTATCGTGACTACGGTCACCGGTGCTTAGGTAGCACATTGTGTCTTTGGGACACCGGTGTTTTGGTAACACATTGTGACTATATGTCACCGGTGGTTTGGCACCACCGGTGGTTTGGTACACACAGGGTAGAAAAGGAGATACGGATGGTTAGGATTGGGTTGCATTAATCATGTTGCTATGTATGATGTGTGTTAGCATGTTGTTTCATCGGGAGCGGGATTTATGCATCGAGTCTTCGACTCACCCTCTCCTTTGACATTTCAGTGACTCGTGAAGACGCGGACATGGAGCCGGGATGGTCTCGGGGTGCACATGCCATGCTTTAATAAAAGTCTTGCTCAGACTATTCACTTTGGGTACTTTAGCTTATTTATTTTTATTTGAGATTTAATTTGGATTTGTAAAAGGCCTTTAAATTATGTTTTATGATGGTTATGTTTTAATTAGATTCTCAACCTGCTTAACAAATAACTTGGTATGAAATTTTACTAAAAATTTGGTAAGATAATGTTTTCAAAACGATAACGCAATGTGTTTTAAAACATACCATCGGGTATCTCACTATGCTTTGCTATAGAGTAAACTCAAACGATTTTCAAACCAAACTCGATATTCGACTAAGTCAGAAAGGTTTCAAAATAGCACTAAGGAACTATTGGAAATGCCAAATGTAATCAACTCGTTTTTTTTAACTATATACTTCGGATAAGTTTTCAAAATCTAATCAAACAGGCCTACTCAAATTTTCTTCAAGTTCACTATGTTTTCGCCCCGCTTTTAAACGAAAAATCCTATCTCTCAAAAACGTTTTCCCCGTAGCATACCAGATTCGGACGTGGTGTCCTGTCCGGGTTTGGGGTGTTACAATGGTGGTATCAGAGCCAAGTTCAAAGGCTCGGCTGTGGGCCTGAGGCCCAAAAGGTTTTTAAAGGATTGTTTCGTTAGTCTTTATTCTTAAAGTATGGTTTGAAAGGCATGGCACCGAGTCTCCGGCACCAGTTCGCCCAGGTAAGTACCTCGTACTATTGCTTGTGAATTGATTGGATGTGATATGATTTGATGAATAGCAATAGTATACTACTTTAGAGATTGAAACTGATAGGATTCTGTGAACTCGCGAGAACAAATCCTCTTAAAATATTCATAAGACTTGCTTTTAAACAAGTGGAATAAATACTGATGCATAAAATTCTTAATCAGATACGTAGGAAGTTTAGTCATGAGCGCTAGAGGTGGGCGTGGTCGTGGACGGAGGTCGTGGTAGGATGACGGTTTACGAGCCCGTAGGATCCAGGTCGTGGTTTAGAAAATGAGATACCGGTTCCGCCACCAGCTGGAGGTGGTGAGTTCCAAGATCAGACTGGGGACGACGCAGTGTCACAGGCGATGCTGCGAGTGTTAGAAAGGGTAGCAGGAGTTGGTGGTGGCGCGGGAGTTAGGAAATCTGTTCCTGAGCGACTTCGGGCAAATGGGGCCGAATTCTTCCGAGGTGTTTCTGGTGTTGCTCCCAGCACTGCTGAATACTGGCTAGAGGCAACTGAGCGGATCATGGACGATCTGGACTTGACTGCTGAAGAGAAGCTGAAGGGCATCGTATCGCTTCTCCGGGATGAGTCATATCAGTGGTGGCTCACGGTTCGAGAGCGAGTGTGGCAAAGAGAGGATCTAACATGGGATTATTTCGAGGCGACATATCAAAGGAAATACATCGGAGCTAGTTATATTGACTCCCAACGGAAGGCATTTCGAGGCTTGTTCAGGGAGTAAATCATTCTTCGAGCACGCAGGTGAGTTCACGAAGGTGAGTAGGTATGCCGGGCATTGTGGCCACCGAGCATGAGAGGTGTGTTCGTTTCGAGGATGGTGGTGCGAGACGACTTGAGGTGCTGATTGCTCCTCGGCAGAGCGCCGAGTTTGTTGTCTTAGTTGAGAAGGCTAAGGTAGCCGAGGGTGTTAAGGAGTCGGTGAGACAAGGCATGGACGGAAATAGACATAAGAGGAGCTTTGGGTCCTCTCGGGTCGCGTCGGGTAATCCATGAGAAGAGGCTAGACCGAGTGGGCCGAATCAGCCCGCTAGGTTTGTTGTTGCTAGGCGGGGACCGCCGCAGATGTGTGATCGGTGTGGGAAATCTCATTGGGGTGGTTCTTTGGATGGAGGAAAAAGGTTGCCGAGTGTGGTTCTCTGAGCACCGTGTGAGGGACTGTCCGCGTAGGTTGGCTAGGATTCGATCGAGAGTCGGGCCGTAATCGTTCAGAGGTAGTGGACCGCCACCGCAGAGGGGCCGTGGTAATGGCAGAGGTGGTAATGGTTCTGGCAGTGGGGCCGTGGAGCACCGGCAGAGGTGCGAGTAGTTACGATGCTAGCGGCTGGATTAGTGTATGTCGCGAGGCGCCGAGAGGAGGGCGACGACCGGGGCGTCATAACCGGTGACGTTTTTGATTTTTGGTTCTCCTTATAACGCTTTGATTGATGTGGGTTCAACGCACTCTTATGTTGCCGATAGTATAGTAGAGACCATGGATTTAGACTCGAGATATCTTCTAGGCGGATGACCGTGATTAGCCCTCTAGGTCATTACGTAGTAGTAGATAAAGCTGTTTAGAGAGGTACCCTTAGAACTCCAAGGGGGTAGTGTTATTTCGCCGATCCGATGGAACCGCCGTTTGGGAGTTCGATCCGATTCTTGGGATGGATTGGTTGGTCAAGTACCAAGCGAGGTTGGATTGCGCGCCAAGCGCATGGTTCTTAAGACGGTTGAGGGTGAAGAGGTGGCCATGATAGGTAATAGGAGAGATTACTTATCTAATGTGGTATCCGCTCTGAAAGCGGAGAAGATGGTCGAGGAAAGGTGTGAAGCGTATGTAGTTCATGTGTATGCGTTGGAGGCTAAAGAGTCTCTTGTGGAGAAGGTTCGCACTGTTAAGGAGTTTGTTGATGTTTTCCGAGGAGCTTCGGGTTTGCCGCCAGATCGCGAGGTGGAGTTCGGGATTGATCATTACCGGAGGCTGCGCCGGTGTCTATTGCTCCGTATAGGATGGCGCCAAAGGAATTGGTGGAGCTTAAGGCTCGAGATCCGGGAGTTATTGGATCGAGGTTTTATTAGGCCTAGTGTTTCGCCGTAAGTGCGCCGGTACTCTTTGTCAAGAAGAAAGATGGCACGATGCGGATGTGTATAGACTACCGCTTGATTGAACAAGTCGACGATTAAAAACAAGTATCCGTTGCCACGGATAGACGATTTGTTTGATCATTTGAAGGGGTCTGCGGTATTTTCGAAGATCGACTTGAGATCCGGTATCACCGATTAAGAGTTAAGGAGGTCGATATCCATAAAACGGCGTTTCGGACTCGGTATGGGCACTACGATTCCTCTGGTAATGCCATTCGGGTTGACTAACGACCGGCAGCGTTTATGGATATGATGAATAGGGTGTTTCAACGAAGATCCGGATCGGTTCGTGCGTGGTTTTCATAGAGCGACATCTTAGTGTACTCAAGCGACGAAGAAGAGCATGATAATCATTTGCGAGTGGTGTTGCGATTTTGAGGGAAAAGCGACTCTATGCTAAGTTCGGTAAGTGTGAGTTCGGCCAGGAAGTGACTTTCTTGGGTCATGTAGTGTGGTGAGGGAATTCGAGTGGATCCTCGTAAGATTGAGGCGATTTTGGATTGAAGCCGCCTAGGTCGGTGGTGAGATCGGAGTTTTCTGGGTTTGGCCGGATACTACCGAAGGTTTGTTGAGGGTTTTTCGTTGATAGCGGCGCCGATGACCAAGTTGCTGAGGAAAGAAGTTCCGTTTGTATGGACTGAGGAACAGCAGGAAAGCTTCGATAAGTTAAAGAAGATTTTGACTGAGGCTCCGGTTCTAATTCAACCTGAGGCTGGTAAGGAATTCACAGTCTATTGCGATGCATCACATACGGGCTTGGGTTGTGTGCTGATGCAAGAAGGTAAGGTTGTGGCTTACGCTTCTCGGCAGCTGAGGCCACATGAGGTCAACTATCCGACGCACGATTTGGAGCTAGCGGCTGTGGTCTTCGCCTTAAAGATTTGGAGGCACTACTTATACGGGGAAAGATCGATAGTCTACGCAGATCATAAGAGTCTGAAGTATCTACTGACTCAGAAGGATTTGAATTTGAGGCAGCGCAGATGGGTCGAGTTCTTTGAAAGATTATGACTATTCGATTGAGTATCATCCGGGCAAGGCTAACGTGGTGGCGTGGCACGCGTTGAGCCGTAAGGTTGTTTCGGAGTTAAGAGCATTGTTTGGCCACTTGAGTTTGTATGACGATGGGAGTATTCTGGCAGAGTTGCAGGTTAAGCCTACTTGGGTTGAGCAGATCAGAGAGAAACAGTTATTGGATGAGGTTACGAGTGCGCGAAGGTTGCGGAGTGCGAGGATGGTGGTTTGGAGGGTTCTGACTTGTGCGGTGATGGGATTCTGTGTTTTCAAGGTAAGGCTTGTGTGCCTAAAGATGTTGAGTCGAGGCAGAAGATTCTTCGGGACGCACATAGCGATCCTTATGCTATGCATCCCGGAGGTAGTAAGATGTATAGGGATCTTAGAGAGCGATTTTGGTGGCCGGCTTGAAGAAAGAGGTGACAGAGTTTGTTGGGAAGTGTCGACTTGTCACAGGTCAAGGTGAACATCGCTTGCCGTCGGGGTTGCTTCACTGTGAAGATTCCTCGATGGAAGTGGGAAAGGATAACCATGGATTTCGTCGGTGGGTTATCGCTTACGCCAAGCAAGAAGGATTGATTTGGGTAGTGGTGGATCGACCGACTAAATCACTCACTTTATTCCGGTGAGGGTTGACTACTCACTTGAAGCTAGCGAAGCTATATGTGTCGAGATAGTGAGGTTGCACGGTGTGCGGTTTCGATAATCTCGGATAGGGATCCTAGATTCACGTCAAGGTTCCGGAAAGCACCGCATCGGGCTCGGGTACTCGTTTGGATTTCAAAGACGGCTTTTCACCCGCAAATCGACGGTCAATCGAAAGGGTTATTCAGTCTTAGAGGATATCTTTGAGAGGTTGTATCTTGGATTTCAGAGGTAGTTGGGAGGAGTTTCTACCATTATCGAGTTTGCCTACAACAACAACGATTACCAAGCGAGCATCAAGATGGCACCATATGAGGCGTTGTATGGCGAGAAAATGTCGCTCACCCACGTGTTGGACGGAGTTAGGTGAACGTCGGTTGTTGGGACCCGAGTTGGTTGTTTGAGACCGAAGACAAGGTTTGATTGATTCGGGCCTCGATTGAAGGAAGCTTCGACCGGCAGAAGTCTTATGCCGATCTTAAGCGAAGAGATATAGAGTTATTGTGGGGATCGAGTGTTCTGAAGGTCTCGCCTTGGAAGAAGGTGTTGAGGTTCGGGAAGAAAGGCAAGCTAAGTCCGAGGTTTATTGGGCCGTATAAGGTTCCGAGACGAGTTGGACGATGGCGATCGCTTGAGTTGCCGCAGAGCTTAGTCGATTCACGACGTATTCCACGTTTCGATGCTTCGACGTTATCACTCGATCCGTCGCATGTGGTAGCGATGGAAGAGATCGAGGTAAATCCAGATTTGACCATGGAAGAGGAACCCGTGCGCGATTCTTGATCGAGATGTGAAGGTTCTGCGTAGAAGAAGTCCGTGCCTTTGGTTAAGGTTCTTTGGCGGAATCATGGCATAGAAGAAGCTACGTGGGAACCCCGGGATATGATGAGACAAGCAATACCCGCAACTCTTACGATCGTGTAATTTCGAGGTCGAAATTATTTTAAGGGGGTAGAATTGTAACATCCCGGGTTAGGGGTTTTGTTTGTTGTTGCATGACATTGCATGTGTCTAGTGTCTTTGCGTGGCTATTTCTATGTTTTGGGGCTTAATTGAAGTCTAAGTGTATGCCACGAGTGAATGGGAAAATTTTGATTTTTGGGTGTTAAGTCGTGAGTTTGTTGGAGCTAGGGTATAAGAGTTTTATTTGGTGTTTTGTTGAACAAGAACGGAGCTGGTGGAGTGGCGGGATAGGCGCCACTAAGGCTTGTGTGTGTGGCGTCATTTGCGAGGAGGGAGAGATCTTGTGTTCAAGGCTGCGGAGTGGCCACCTTTTGGCTTTCTTTTTGACGCCTAGGAAGGGAGAGTTTGTAGGCGGTTCAAACTCGCCATGGACTAGGTCAAAGTGTTCAAATGATGGGTGGAGAGTGAATTTAGGAAGGAGACTTGTTCAAAGTGTTTTGAATGGATGGTTGTGAGCAAATATGGGTAGTGGCCGAATGTTGGGGTGTGTGTGGAGAGAGTGGCGGTTTTGGCAAGGGGATATGGGAGTGCCGAAATTCATTTTTTGAATTTTAGTGCATATTCGGTCACTTTGTGTCAAGCAAAAATCCTCTCTTTTGTTAGCTAGCCGAATTTGTTTTCCAAGAGAATTCCTCCATCTTTCTTCCTAAAACCGAAAGATCAAACCTCCCTAAAGCTTGCCAAAATTGGTTTTGTGTGTTCTTTCAATATTGTTGATAGTGAATGCCCTTCCATCTTTCTTCCTTTTCATTTGTGTGAGCCAGAAACCATTACCCTAGTGTTCTCATATTTTCTTTCTCCTATTAACACTTTGATAGCCGAAAGTTATCCTCAAAACTTTTTCTTCATTTCTTCTTCTTTTAAGAACCGAAAGTACTTTCTTGTTCTTCTTCTTTTTCCCATTTCTATTGTTGGCCAAATATCAACCCCTCTCTTTTCATCTTTCTCTTGTATTTCTCCCTTTGTGTAAAGCCGAATTCTTTTCTTATTTTTTCTAAGTGTTGACCGAATCTATCCCCTCTCCCGGTGGTTGTTGGCCGAATATTGGTTGGTGTTGGGTAAGTGCTTGGCCGAATGGCCATTCCTCCTCTCCCTTGTCTTCTATCGATTTGGGTTTGATTAAGGCCGATTTCGGCATTGGGTGAAGGGTGTTAATCTCTTGTGTTTAATCGATTTTATTATAGGACATTTGGATTTTGGGATACAATCAAGAGAAGCCTTCTCTTTGTTAAGCTGTTGGTAAGTGGTGGTAAGAACGAGTTCTTTTTGTATATTCTTTTAGTTTTCATTAAGTCAAGTTATTAAAGGATTAACCGTTGTCATTTGTTAGAGGGTGGCCGATTGGTAAGGGAACCATTGTTGGTTCGAGTTTGGTAGGAAACCAAACCATCTGCAAGGTAAGGGATGGATATTGACCCCTTTGGTTAATTGATGATGGCCGAATGTTATAGATGCCTAACCCTATGTGTTGGCCGAGTGTAGGAGCTTGATACTCGAGGGATTTAGATCGTTTCGTTGGGATCTTTAGGCTCGTAATTACTGTGTGTGTAAACTAACACACCCATACTTAGTGATATTGTTATTAAAACTGTTTGCCTATTAAAATCATGTGAAGTATGATGGATTATTGGATACCCAAACGGGGTATGTGTACGTATCCGGTAAGTCGGTATTGTTACTAGATTACGATGATCTATATGGTATTATGATCTATGATATGTATGCTATGAGAGGTAATGCTAGACATGTTGGCATGATATGCATGACTTGTATGATATGCATGATTACATGAGTATGGTATGTTGATGGGTGATATGAGTGGAGGAGCATGATATTTTTGTCTTTGCAGCACAGTGTTTTAGTAACACACTTTGTGACTTTGGGTCACCGGTGCTTTGGTAGCACATTTGTGTCTTTGGGACACCGAGGTTGGGCACCTCATTGCGACTTGTCCCCTGTGGTTAACACCACCGTGGGTTGGCCCCACTTTGAGATATGGGATCGTGCGCTAGTGATTGGGTATCACACGATGGGTTGGCCCCATCATTGGATTTGTGACTTTGGTCACAAAGTGCTTTGGTAGCACATTTGTGTCTTTGGGACACCGAGGTTGGGCACCTCATTGCGACTTGTCCCCGTGGTTTGACACCACCGTGGGTTGGCCCCACATGAGATATGGGATCGTCGCTAGTGATTGGGTATCACACGATGGGTTGGCCCCATCATTCGATTATCGTGACTACGGTCACGGTGCTTGGGTAGCACATTGTGTCTTTGGGACACCAGTGTTTTGGTAACACATTGTGACTATATGTCACCAGTGGTTTGGCACCACCAAAGTGGTTTGGTACCACACGGGTAGAAAAGGAGATACGGATGGTTAGGATTGGGTTGCATTAATCATGTTGCTATGTATGATGTGTGTTAGCATGTTGTTTCATCGGGAGCGGGATTTATGCACTGAGTCTTTCGACTCACCCTCTCCTTTGACATTTCAGGTGACTCGTAGACGCGGACATGGAGCCGGGATGGTCTCGGGGTGCACATGCCATGCTTTAATAAAAGTCTTGCTCAGACTATTCACTTTGGGTACTTTAGCTTATTTATTTTTATTTGAGATTTAATTTGGATTTGTAAAAGGCCTTTAAATTATGTTTTATGATGGTTATGTTTTAATTAGATTCTCAACCTGCTTAACAAATAACTTGGTATGAAATTTTACTAAAAATTTGGTAAGATAATGTTTTCAAAACGATAACGCAATGTGTTTTAAAACATACCATCGGGTATCTCACTATGCTTTGCTATAGAGTAAACTCAAACGATTTTCAAACCAAACTCGATATTCGACTAAGTCAGAAAGGTTTCAAAATAGCACTAAGGAACTATTGGAAATGCCAAATGTAATCAACTCGTTTTTTTTAACTATATACTTCGGATAAGTTTTCAAAATCTAATCAAACAGGCCTACTCAAATTTTCTTCAAGTTCACTATGTTTTCGCCCCGCTTTTAAACGAAAAATCCTATCTCTCAAAAACGTTTTCCCCGTAGCATACCAGATTCGGACGTGGTGTCCTGTCCGGGTTTGGGGTGTTACATTTTCTAAACTGGTTTCCTACTTGCAGCCATTCACGTCTTTCCCCTTCTTTTCAAAACCCCAAATCATTCAAAATTTTCCAAAACCTAAAATCAAAGAGTTCTTTCAAAATCAATTCATTCCTTCGAATTTATTAACCTTCCAAGCACCAAAATAACTCCCAATTTCAAATGAAAACCACGTTTTTTCCCCCAAATTCGTCATTATTCTTCTTGAGTTCGAGTCTCGAATTAGAGCTTTAGATCGTCATTTTCATTGAATTAAGGTAAAATTATGACTTTCTAAGGTTAAACAAAGAGTGTTGTTAATTCAAATCGAGTTTTAAATGAGTATATTTAGAATTGATTTTTTTACAGTATGTTTGGATTAAAAAATGAAAAATCTCAAAATATTGAGTAAACTTGTGATTTCAAAGTGATTTTTGATTCATTCTAACTTATTTAGAAGGTATTTCACTTCAATTTGATAGTTTATAACCAAATTTCTAAGAATTAAACATTTCCCCTTTTTCATATTTTTGAAAGCTTCAATTTTTTTTTAGAAATTTTAGAACCACAAATTTAGGTGAAATTAATGGCTTATATGTGAAATTAAATTTTATTTAAGATGTTTGAAATTGAAATGGAGGATTAGAAATGAGATTAGGATGTCAAAACTTCAATTTTTGCAAATCTAGCTAGTTTTCAGTAGTGAGAAAGGAGATGCTTGAATTGTGTTTTCTTGCTACTTTGGTTGTGCTCAAGGCTGTTTTTAATGAATTTTCAATGTGTTTATTGTGTGTGCAAAGTGCCGGATCAAGTGAGAGCCTCTTCGAGCAAGTCAAAAGACAAGGAAAAACTAGTTTGAACATTCGACTAATAAGCGTAAGTATGAACAGTGAGTGTCCGAAGTCGCTGCTGGTATCCACAATTTGTAGCATTAATTAGGAGATTAGGAATAGCCTAAACTCATATCCTAAGTTTAAAGTGTAAGCCTTCTTTATACTTTTTGCCTTGTTATGAAATTATGCCTAATGTTTGTCGAGTTGTGGAATATGAAGTTGTTATGACAGATAATGTGTGTGGATACTTATATGTGATATGTGATAAATTGATTTTAATGCACACATATGTGTTCTGGTATATGATGGCTAAATAAGCATTGTTGTGGCACTTAAAGTGCAATTAAATGTGAAACTGATAAGCATGAATTGTCTACGAGATTGTGATATGAATTGATGAGTATGAACAAAGGTTAGGTGCATTAAAACGACAATTAAATATGTGTTTAATTGTGGATATTTTGGTCTTATGATCTCTTGAAATTGTTGGATATAGTTGGCATGCCATAAGATTTTGAGTACTCACCTTTGTGTTTTGTGATTTGGGCATTTAGGCCCCGAGACAAATTAGAGAGATAAGGGAATGTTGATCTAAGCTCCATTCATTGGGACATGTTGGTGTGTTGGAGAGTGTTCAATTTTATGCTAAACTTGTGGGACATGTTAGACTCTTTGAGTCATTGGTGTGATGGAGATCCGTTTATCCAATGTGTGGTGATAGAGTCCACTTTTATGTTTCATAATCTCAAGTTGCCAAACTATCATTAAATGATTTATATATGAAATATGTTGTATGTATATGCATGTGAGTACATAATCTAGACATGTGAGATAATAAAGCATGAATATGTTATTTTGACTTGATGCAAATATGGTTGTGAACGTGCTTTAGTTGCTCTAGCGTAACTTATGATGTTGTGTATGTTTTGTGGTAATTTCGAACATTCACTGAGCTTGTTTAAGCTCACACACTCTATACTAAAATTTTGCAAATAAGTAGCACTTTCAGTGTGAGTGGGGCAGCAAAGGAAGTGATCTTAGCAAGGCAATAACTTTTGAGTAGGTGGTTTTATAATTTTTGGACACTTTAAATAAAGGCAGTGTGGGTTAGAGTTATAGTTTTAGTTATTATCATTATTTTATTATTACTATTTTGGGATTGGACTTACGCAATGTTGATGTTGCTTTTGGATTTCACTTATGGACATTATGAGGCTTGAGATCGAGGTTGATAATGCATGTTAGGTATTCTCGATGAAAATGTATTAATGTGACATGACAAATGGTTAAAAGATATTAGTAGGTTCAATTAAATTAGACAATAATTGTATGTTGAGTAAGAATATTATTTTGAGCATGAAGAACATTTTAACTTGTGAAATTTATAGCATTCTGAATAAATGTATCGATACTCGGGACCAAAATATCGATATCATGAGAACAAAACATTTTCAAAAACTGGCAGTAACCCAATTTGGTATCGATACCCAATCACAAGTATCGATACTTGTTATAAAAACACCGATACCCCTGACAAGGTACTGATAAAATGATTTGAACAAAAAATTAGCAGAGAGCTAAAATGGTATCGATTTTTACATTTAGTATCGATGCCTAACTCATTAAATATCAATGGCTACTTATTTAGTATCGATACCTACATTGTTTTTCGAAACTTTTAAAAAAAATGAACCTTATTTACAGATAAATCTATTTCTATTGTTGATTAAATGTTTAATTAGTCATGAAATCATCTTTAAATGTTAATTGCAGTAGTAGTTGCTCTTATTTGAAACTGTGTAAGGATGTGTACAAGTTTCGATAGTTGTTGTAGTATCATGTTACTCGAGTCCAGTGACCGGATTGGGTGAGAAGTGTTACAATTATGCTTCAGACCCGAAAAGGTATTATGGCCTCCATAATATAGTAGTGCGAAACAAAATATTAACATTTCAATTACTTAAGGATCGGTTGATTAGTCGAATCAATAATTGGAGCATAAAACTGCTTTCCTAAGGAGGAAAGAAAATTTTATTAAAAGTATTTTACCGGCGATTCCAACCCTATTCAATGTATTGCTTTCTATTACCATTATCCCTTTGTTCAGACTTTGAATGCATTATAAGTAGGTTTTGGTGGCAAAAGCCAGGGAAAAAATGTGGGATCCATTGGTGTGAGTTTGCTAAATTGTGCAACTTAAAGGAGAATGAGGGGATGGGTTTTAGAAGTCTTGCAAAATTTAGTATTGCTTTGCTTGCTAAAAAAGGGTAGAAGGTTATTACGCAGTCCAGATTCATTATTAGTAAGGTACCTTAAAGCAAAATATTACTCGAATATCGACTTTCTAAACTCAGGCCTCAGTACTTACCCATCTTATACCTGGAAGAGCATATAGGCAGCCAAGAAACTCCTTCTAGAAGGCGTGTGTTGAAGGGTGGGAACGAGAAGTAGCATTAATGTCTAGAATGATGCATAGGTTCCTGGATTGATAGACCACATAATAAAATCAAGTGTTAGTGGCTTGCCAACTAATACAATAGTTGACCTAATTGATCAAATAAACAAAAAATGGAAAGTGCAGCTCATTACCAGTAAGTTTAAAATTGATGAAGCCACTAAAATACTATGTATCCCTCTGGTAAGGACTCCATAGGATGGCATTCTGGCTTGGAGGGAGGAAACCTTTGGGGTGTACTCAGTTAGGAGTGGTTACAAAATATTGATATAAGGTATAAATCTCTATAATCCTAATGTATAGTAAAATAATTATATAATTTTTACAAAAGGCTATGGAAAATAGATCTACCAAGAAAAATAAGGATTACAAATTGGAGGATCTTCAAAAATTACATCCTGAGTTTCTGTAATATGCAACAGAAGCGACTGACTAGTACGACAGAGTGTCCCAGATGTTTGGACGGCCAAGATAGTCTTGAGCATGTGTTCAGAGATTGTCTAGTTGCAATACAAGTTTGGCATGAGTTAAACATACATTAGGCATAAAAGAATTTAGTATTAAACTATCAAGACTGGGTTGTAGGATTTTTTGCAAATACTTCAAGGCAGGGGCGTCGAATAGTGACATGCACTATGTGGGTGCTATGGACAGCAATGAGCAAATTGATACATGACAGAATAGTGCAAAAAACCCAATAAATAACAAAAAAAAAAAGAAAATGCCTATATCTCAAAAGTTGATGCGGCAAATGAGAAGTTACCTGCCCGGAGAATCGAAAGAGAACAGTGGAGGCCTCCTAAATAGCCGTTTGTGAAGATAAACTATGATGCGGCCTTTCAGGTGTACTCACTGAAATCATGTTCAAGCATAATAGTTAAATATACAAATGGTATAGTACTGGGTACCAAAGTGGTTATTAAAAAATATGTACCTCCGATTTTTGCTATAGAAGCTTTAGCATGCCTTCAAGCAGTTAACGTGGGATTAGATATGGGGCTGGAAAAGATGATTATTGAAGGTGACTTACTTACGGTGGTAAAAAAATTAAAATCAGAACAAGAAGATAGGTTAGTCTTAAAGGTGTATATACAGATCTGCAAACAAAGAGAAAAATCTTTCAAAACTATAAATTTGGGCACACATCGAGAGTTGGAAATGAAGCGGCCCATACTCTAAAAGAGAGGGATTGTGAAAAGACAAGAGTACATATCTAAGTGATGAGGTGTCGAAATAGGTGGATGAAGTGGTGGATAGAGACAGGTAGTGAGTGGCCTATCTTTGATAATAGCGCAGTTGCCCGGAATGGAGGAAGAAACCTGATTAAATAGAAAAGGGAGAAATCAAGTTTATTACTGGAAAAAAGGACACATCAGAAACGAACATGCAAACAACAAGAAGGCACATAGGTCCTTGGTAATAATGGAAAAGCAAGAAGACCAGATGGATAATTAGATGTCGACAATGGTTGGGGTGGGGAAATTGGACGACGAATTCGGAGCAAGAATGAGGAAATAAGTATCGATCCATGTAATAACCTGATTTTTGGCGATGCCGAAAATGGTGGTTTCAAAACTCCATTCTTTGATGATCGAATCAGTAAATATTATTAATAAATATTTACAAGTTAATTATAGTATTATATTGAATTTTGGTCTGACGAATTTGTTAATTGGACAATTAGTTAGGTACATGTTTTGACCCTAAAGTCAATAGTGTCAGAAAATAGGGTATCGAGACCTCATTTTTGTAAACCAAGCTCATAAATATTTTTATTAAATATTTACAGAGATATTATATAGATGGATTGAATTTCGGATAGGTAATTTCGCCGAATTGGTGACTAATTAAGGTATGAGGACTAAATCGTAAAAGTGGTAAAAGTTAATCGCTATAGAATTTTATTTGGTAAAAGGCTAACTTGGTAATTGGAGAGGGTTTAATATAGAAATTAGTCACATTTGATAAGAAATGGATGGTGTGAGTGCATGATTAGGTGAATAAATAATTGTTAAAATAATGTTTTATTAAATTTAAAACATGTTAAAACTTATGAAATGTGTCTTATTTATTTTTCTCCTCTTACCACCGTTTCAAACCGAAATGAACAAGGAAGCCATTTTTTTTTTACTTCAAGATTTTTGGCTTTCTTCCATGTAAGTTAATCCAAGCCTGTTTTTAGTAAGTTTTATGGTTTTGAGATCATTGTAGCTTAATCTAGCTAACCCGAGTACTAAATTGTAAAACTGTCAAAAATTTTACAAGTTGCAATCATTGATTTTGAATCTTTTTGAATGTTAAATGGTAGGATTTGAAGCTTAGAAATGAATACGACTAAATTGTAAAGTAAAAATTATTAATTTTGAATATAGGGACTAAAATGTAAATATTCAAAAGTGACATGAAAATTTTGTAATTATTAATTTTGGATGATTATAAAAGGATGAAATTGAAATTGAATTGAAAAACGAAGCTTGAATTTGAAAGATATAGCTATTTCGATTTCAGGGACTAAATTGAATGAATTGCCAAAATTTGGGAAACTTTTGAAAAGTGAAAATGAATTGAATTATGCTTATAATATAATGTCATAAGGCTATTGGAATTGATAAATTGTAATGAATTATTATAGATTGAAATTTGAATCAATTGATAGATAATTGAGAAAAATGAGAAATTATAGATTAGTCCCTAACACCTTGTGGTTATTTTTCAAGGTAAGTTCATATGGAACTTATTATATTATTGTATGTTATGTTTGAATAATGTTAAATGTTTATTTTTAGGTTTATTGTGAATTTAATGACTTTTGACATCCAATGGACTAAATCGTAAAATATGAAATATTTGATAAATACGAATAGATATATGACATTGAATGGGTTGTTATACAAAATATGAATAGTGTGTATACAATTAAAGGGTTTGAAATTATACAAAATTGGTAATAGAACTCGTGTGATTTTTAATAATTGATTTGGATATGATGGCAAACCATTAGGGTTTTAAAAAAGGAAAATGGGAGTTATGTTCAGGGATTTATTCAATTACTGAGATCCAACATAGTGAGCAGCATTGAATTATAGTTTATCGATTGTTGAGATCCAACATATGTTGCGGATTTTCGACAACTTGTGTGAGCAACATTGAATAAAGTCTATATATGCAACATTGATCTACAGCTTGTGTGAGCAATTCAAATTATACTTTATCGATGACTGAGATCCAGAACGTGTTGTGGATTCTCGATAGCTTGAGTGAGTAGCATCAAATAAAGCTTTTTTAATAAATCAACTCTATAGCTCGTGGAAGCAACGTAATTCTGTATATCTAAAGTTAAATTACTATAGTTCTCCAGATAAAAATGTTAAATAAATAGAAACGAAATGATTGGAAGGATTGAACATGAATTTCATTATCATGTTGCAAAATGAACATTACTCGTATGTGGGTTCCATTGATATGTTTACACACCGAATAAGGTTGAATGGTATGACGGAAAATAGTTTGATTATACATGTATATATGTATTCAAATGTTACGATCTTGTTGTGTGAAATACTAACTTATTGATTGTTTTGTGAAGTTGTATACAATGTGTGTAAGGATGCCAAAAATATGTTATGTCATGCCTTTGACTTTCAAATACTTAAATTGTTATAATGATAAGGTAAGTTAAGTCAGTTTCTTATGAACTTACTCTGTTATGTTTTTCATGTCTTGTAGTAGACCTTTGCGAAACGTGAAGATCAGATCAACTTGGAGTTCACACTATCCAGCTTCTGATTCGATAGTTTTGTAATTGTTTTAGACTCGGTTATGTGGCATGTATATAGGAGTTGTGTTGTAACAGCCCGATTTAGGGGCTAGTCGGAACAGTGATCTCGGAATCACTAAACTGAGGATAGAGAAAAATTATTTTCATGTTATTTTATGTGTTATAACATGTTTATAAGTGTGCATGAAAATTTTGGTGCCTTAATTTTAGCAATTTCTAGCTAAATTGTGAAAAAGGACTAAATCGCATAAAGTGCGAAAGTTCTATTTTATTTTCTAGAGGTGCCAAATAGCTATGAATTATAATTTGGAGGTCCCAAATGTACAATTTGGCCTTGTTAAGTGAGTTGGTCGGTCAAAGAAGTTAAGGGGACAAGGGCATTAAATGATGGTCATGTTAGGTGCTTAAAAAGAATAAAATAAGATGAAATAAGAAAAGCTATCATCTTTTTTATTTATTCTCCTCTTCCACTGAAAATGAGCAGCAAGAATGGGGTTTTTGAAGCTCAAAATTTCAGCAAGCATTTCTTCTCACAAGTAAGTGATTTTGATGATCTTTCTTGATAATTTTTGTACTTTTGGAGTCCCCAAAGCTTAAGCTTCCTAAAGAGAGGACTATTTTGCAACATGGTTGAAAGTCTAGGAACTTGCCATGAGAGAGTTCATGCTGGTGGCTGAGTTTTTGTGGAAGAAAATGAATGTTAGGATGATGATAAACAACTTTTGTGAAAGGTGTTGTCATGAAAACACCTAATTGGGACTAAAATGCAAAAGTTGTAATTTGTTCATTAAGGCATGAAATAGTTGAAATTATGGATAGTTATAAGAGGATTAAATGTTCAGCTAGGCTTGTTTAAAGAGAAAATGTGATGAAAATTTATTTACGAGCCTAGGGGCAAAATCATAATTTTGCCAAAGTGTAGGGGCAAGATGGTAATCTTGCCTAAAGTGTAGCTTAAGGTGTATTATGATTTATAAGTGATTAAATCAGTGAATTTCATTATTCTAGATCAAAGAAAACGAGTTTCGAACCTAGAACGGGTGAAAAGAGAAATGTAGGTAAAAGGTCCCTTTCAGCCCTTTTGACATCGAGGTAAGTTCATGTGCAAATGTTGTGATTACATATGAGTTATTTTAATATTCCAAAGTTGATTGGAATGTATAATTATACAATGAATGTATTAAATATTTTTCGATGAGTTGTTAAGAGAATTGAATCTAAGAATAGTAAGAAACGTAAATAGTATGAAATGATGTTAGTTAAGGTTCCATGTGAGACCATATTGGAATATGGCTTCGGTGAGAGATATTAAATAAGACCATGTCAAGGACATGGAAACGATGTGATATTTCGTATAAGACATTGTCGGGGACATGGCATCGACATGTTAATGTATGTAAGACCCTATTGGGGTATGATGTCAATGAGAACTAGGTGTATGAGACTCAAGAGAGTTATTTAACAATTTGAATGATTCAACGGGGATGTTGAATGTAAGTGGTTGTACCACGAGAAGCATAAGTATGTGTTAGAACTGAATTGATATGAATTCAATATATGATGAACCCTAGTGGGATATGTTTAATTAATGCACCTGAGTTGCATGAGATAGATTTATTGATGCATTGTGTGAATGAGAACAAGTATCGTAGAAAGTTAAGTAAGAATAGAAATGTGTGAGGATGTTCTCGGTTGACATTTGAATTAGAGAAATGTATGTGGATAAATATTTGTGAATGTATAATATCGGTGGGCTGTGTGCGTTACCACCTGATATACTATTAATTGATGGGCTGTGTGCGATACCATCAACTATATCACTATCGGTGGGCTGTGTGCATTATCACCTGATTAATTAGTAATCGATGGGCTGAGTGTGATACCATCGCTTATAAATGATTGGTGAGCTAAGTGCGAAATCACCATAAGTATTAATGAATGGTGGGCTGTGTGCGATACCACACTATAAGAGATTCAATGGTGGGCTAAGTGCGTAACCACCGAGAGATTTGTAGTATGAGTGTCTTATTGAAAATGCTTGATGTGTTTCTTTATATATGATCTTGTGGTGATCAGTGCAGGATTGTGTACTAATTAAACGAGCAATTGGCTTGTGGCATGGTAAGACTGTGGTAAGAGATAGAATGAGTAAACTTCAAGAGGGGTTGAGTAAGTAGCAATAAGTTAAGGGAAAAACTCAGTATAATACTTGTGGTTATCTTTATTCAATGAATAACAGTATTTATTAGTTTATACAGATGAACTTACTAAGCTTTATTGCTTACTCATTTCCTTTTCCCATCTCTTATAGGATATTTTATCCAGCTCGGGTTGGAGGCCGCCGGAGATGTTTTCACACTATCGGATAGACGCTTGGTATGATGTTTCAAGTTCTTATGAGTCATGGCATGTATAGGGGCTAGACAAGTTAGGGAATTTCGTTGTAAATGGCTAGGATGTGTTAGCCTATAGTTGAATAATCTATTTTGTACAATGCCATAGTTGTTGGCTGTTATTTTATATGAAAAAGATGTAGTTATCCATGTGAAATTGTGATTTCTTTAAGTTAATTATGGATGTGTTTGATGAGTTCATGTTGGGTATGTTGTAGGGGTGAGAAGAGCTTAGCATATGGCTTTGTTCTTGTCCATGTGGATAGACACACGGGCGTGTGTCTAGACCATGTGTGACACACGGTCAACCCACGGGCATGTGACTTGGCCGTGTGTCCCCTACAAGTTGATCGTTTCAAGTTAGGATAGACCAAGGGCTAGCCACACGGGCGTGTGACTAAGCTTTGAGGCCGTGTGGGTAAAGTCAGTGTTCACCACAGTTGGGAGGCACAGGCGTGTGCCTTAGCCGTGTAGCATTGGCAGAATGCTTGGGTTTTCAGACACGGGTTGAAGGCATGGGCGTGTGTGTCTACACACGGGCGTGTCTCATTCTACACGGGCATGTGAGCCCCGTATAAAAGAGAAAATTTTTAAGATTCAAAAAAGTTTCGATATAGTCTCGAGAGCTCTTAAGGATATGAGCGAGGCCTCGTAAGTCGAGAATGAGGTTGTTGAGGTGATTTAAGAGAGTAGTCACGATGATTCTAAATGGTGATCATGAGATTTTATCGCGGTGATGCCTCGGGCTCGGTTTTGGTGTAGAACCTGGGTAAGGGGTGTTACATTTAGTGGTATCAGAGAATGGTTTAGTAGGTTCTCGGACTAGCCTAGCGTGAGTAAGAGTCTAGCTATACATGCCATAGGTGGACTGTGATAGTGTGATATCTCCCGGCTCTAACGAAATTGTTTTGTTAAGACAGGGATGGTTCCCAACCGAGCTAAATTCAATAATGTTGTAAGTGATAATGAGGTAATTGAAATGCTCTCATGCACTGATGAGATTCAAAGAGGTATGAATAGAAGTATATGACATGTGTGTGAAAATGCATGAAATGAGAGCTATAAAGTGGTAAGCTTATCTGTATTGGCGGGATGTGTGCATGTGTTATATACTCAACCTATTGGGTTAGGTGCATATAGTGAGTAAATTTATCCAGAGAATGGGGTATATTTGTATGTATGATTGTTTGAATGATGAATGATCAATATGTCCACATAGTTGAATCTCATGTGCGACTATTAATGTAGATGATGTATAATGTTTTATTTCGTGGCTCTATATGAAATTACGAGTATTATGGTGTGAGAGTTAAACTGGAAAGTTTGACTAAGTAGAATGCAGGGATGAGTACGGTCGTTCAATGATAAAATGATGAATAAGACCATGGTTGGACCATGGCGATACATGAGATCCCATATAAGACTGTGTCTGGGACATGGCATTGGTGACGATATGTGATCCCGTATAAGACCATATCTGGGATATGGCATCGGCATCGACATGAGTTCCATGTAAGACCATATCAGGGATATGGTATTTGTATTGATGTTGAGATTTCGTGTAAGACCATAGCGAGGCTATGGCATCATGATGACATGTAAAGAAATAGCTGGGCTATGATGTTGTGATACGAGTAAGACCATAGTTGGACTATGGCAATCAGGTAAACGACGTACTCAAACCTGTAAGATATTCTTTAATTTATTAGTAATAGTAAGAGACATTAGAGTGAAATGTTGAGTATGCGAGTAGATGTTAATGTGAAACATGAGTATGTGAAAGTCTCGATTTAAGTTGAATTACTTAGGATACTCAGTCGCTCACAAGAGATAAGAAAGTCCGTATAAGACCAAGTTAAGTTGATTAGTAATAGTAAGAGAGATTAGAGTGAAATGTTGAGTACGCGAGTAGATGTTAATGTGAAACATGAGTATGTGAAAGTCTCGATTTAAGTTGAATTACTTAGGATACTCAGTCGTTCACAAGAGATAAGAAAGTCCGTATAAGACCAAGTTAAGGCATGGCGTTGAGGGCGAAATAAGAAATCCCATGTAAGACTATATCTAGGATATAACAATGGCATCGAGATATATGTGAGATGAGATTCAGTATCCTCGGTCATTCATAGTACTTCATCGGGTAAAAGAGTGAAGATTGAATGAGAAAGCAAAGAAGTCAAGTGAGTAAAGCTGTTATCAAGTTATGCTAATTAGAGCTGACTAAGAGTATTATGCATGTTTTAAATGATGAAGTCGAGATTATCTTTACCATATCAAAGTATGCTGATATGTGTGATTAATACAATATTTATGATAGCATAATTGAGAATGCTTTGTATCACGTTCATACATAATACTCTACTAGATAGAGTAATTGTTGAACATGAGGTTGAAGTCCTAGAGGGCTAAAATGAAAAGGTTATCAGTGAGATATGAAATAGATAAGGTCTCGTATAAGACCATGCATGAGACATGGCCTCGGCACCGAGTTGAGGTTCCGTATAAGACCATATTTGTAATATGGCATCGGTAATGAATATGAAAATCGTGTAAGACCATGTTCGGAATATGGCATCGATACTTGATGTGGAAGTCCATATAAGACCACCTCGGGGATGTGGCATTGGTTTCGTACCTACATGAATGACGATGAATATGCTTCTTTGACTATCCCTAGTGATCAATGGGACAGATAGATGAGTGTAGAGGTAGAGATGAGAATTGTACTAAAGTCATGTGAATGAGTGAATACAAGCACTCGTGAACAAGTCGCAAGGAAATGAGTATAGAGTGTGGCACGGTATGTGCTTAATAAAGGCAATTGTAAGAAAGTATGTCTGAATGCTTTAACGATTGTATTGATTATACAATGTTAAGAGCAAAGAAAAAGTTAGCCTAGGCTATTTGACTCAAGTGAGTAGGAAGCCTAAGGGTTATGATTATCGAGATCTTCTTAAATTGATGTTCATTAATGAAAGGAATTGTTAAGGAGCTTTGAGGACGAAAATGGTTAAAGAAACAATGTTTGAATTGTGAGAGTGTTCAATTATGATAACCATAGTTGTGTGGGTCTTAATGATCTCTCCCTAAGTATTACATGTTAATATCTTTTACCTTTTAGGGGCGATGTAATTGTTTATCTCATGAATCGAGATCGTGCGAGAATGTTAGCTGGTTGTGTAATCAGATTAAACGGTTGTCAATTTAGTAATTGGAATTGACATTCTTTTATCTCCTCGTAACCTTATTCGGGTACTTTGAGGAGGAAGTTGGTGATGATTCAGGTATAAAAAGTGAAATCATGAGTTTCACGTTGTGTGATGAGTTTTCGGGCAAGCCGAATAGAGTTAATGAATCCGATAGAGATGTCCCTGCTATCGTGAGATATAACGATAGTAAAGGTTTTAGATTAGCATAGCAAGAGAAACTCAGATGAGAGTGTGCTTGAAATATGTTTTCAGGGTGGAGAAAAGAATAGATTAATGTATTGAGATATGATTCGAGTTCTATGTATATTCACGCATGAACCAATAAAGAGAATAAATTTCTGTGTGTTCGTGAGTAGAGAGCATGATACAAAGATATGCTCATGGAAATGTTCAAACCGTGATGGTTGAGTTGAAAGCTATAAAAGGAACTACTAATTGAAAGTTCTGGTACTGAGTTCAGTTTGAATCGAGAAAAAGAGTTGCCAGATTGGTGATCTAGAGACGATCACCTCTGTGTCTATGTAAGGAGTTAGATGTTATGAAAATATCCATGTTAAGCAATACGAGTTAATTACCCGATTGACCTTAGTTGGTAATAACCTAATTTCAACAAGGTTAATGACTAGAGCGAGTCTTCCTTTCAGAGTAAAGGAGTTCAGAAATGAGGTAGTAAATGGTATTTTAAATAAGCTCTGAATGAGTTTATTTAAGGTAGTGAAAATTCAGGTTGGGTAAGATTTCCGTTATTGATATTTCTTAATTGAGATAGAAATTGGAATGATGATGAATCCAGAACTTATACAGAAGTTTTGGTATGTGATTTAGTGGTAGCATATCTACTAATGCAAGGATAAGGAAGTACAGTTGGGTGCATAAATGTTTTGAAAATAGAGTACATTTTGCGATATGATTGAGTTTATTATCAGAAGCAGTCGACTACTAAAAGCTAAATTTTCAGAGAGTACAAGTCAAAAATATTACAGTCGGTGGATATCCTAGTAAGAAAGTGTGGTAAAATACAATAGATTTCAAGTTTGGTTTGACAAAATTCCCAAGGAGGGGGAATGACATTCGAATTGTAGTGAATAAGTAAGTAAAGATCCGAACGATCGTTTGGACATGTACGGAGTTCCAAGTTGGTAGATTACTGGATATAGTGTATGCCCTAGAGGAAGAATAACCTGGGTCTCAAACTACGTTTCGACCTTATGTATCACGGCTTAAGAGTTATGGGCAAGAGAAACGTGAGGATAAGTGGATTCGTGATTTTAATAAGTGGATGGAAACGTTTTAAGAATGTTGGTAGTAACTCCTCCTGGTAAGATTTTCGGGGACGAAAATCCCTGAGGGAAGAGAATTGTAACAGCCCGATTTAGGGGCTAGTCGGAACAGTGATCTCGGAATCACTAAACTGAGGATAGAGAAAAATTATTTTCATGTTATTTTATGTGTTATAACATGTTTATAAGGATGCATGAAAATTTTGGTGCCTTAATTTTAGTAATTTCTAGCTAAATTGTGAAAAAAGACTAAATCGCATAAAGTGCGAAAGTTCTATTTTATTTGCTAGAGGTGCCAAATAACTATGAATTATAATTTGGAGGTCCCAAATGTGCAATTTGGCCTTGTTAAGTGAGTTGGCTGGTCAAAGAAGTTAAGGGGACAAGGGCATTAAATGATGGTCATGTTAGGTGATTAAAAAGAATAAAATAAGATGAAATAAGAAAAGCTATCATTTTTTTATTTCTTCTCCTCTTCCACCAAAAATGAGCAGCAAGAATGGGGTTTTTGAATCTCAAAATTTTAGCAAGCATTTCTTCTCGCAAGTAAGTGATTTTGATGATCTTTCTTGATAATTTTTATACTTTTGGAGTCCCCAAAGCTTAAGCTTCCTAAAGAGAGGACTATTTTGCAACATGGTTGAAAGTCTAGGGACTTGCCATGAGAGAGTTCATGCTGGTGGCTAAGTTTTTATGGAAGAAAATGAATGTTAGGATGATGATAAACAACTTTTGTGAAAGGTGTTGTCATGAAAACACCTAATTGGGACTAAAATGCAAAAGTTGTAATTTGCTTATTAAGGCATGAAATAGTTGAAATTGTGGATAGTTATAAGAGGATTAAATGTTCAGCTAGGCTTGTTTAACAAGAAAATGTGATGAAAATTTATTTACGAGCCTAGGGGCAAAATTGTAATTTTGCAAAAGTGTAGGGGCAAAATGGTAATTTTGCCTAAAGTGTAGCTTAAGGTGTATTATGATTTATAAGTGATTAAATCAGTGAATTTCATTATTCTAGATCAAAGAAAACGAGTTCCAGACCTAGAACGGGTGAAAAGAGAAATGTGGGTTAAAAGTCCCTTTCGGCCCTTTTGACATCGAGGTAAGTTCATGTGCAAATGTTGTGATTACATATGAGTTATTTTAATATTCCAAAGTTTTATGAAATGTATAATTATACAATGAATGTATTAAATATTCGTCGATGAGTTGTTAAGAGAATTGAATCTAAGAATAGTAAGAAACGTAAATAGTATGAAATGATGTTAGTTAAGGTTCCGTGTGAGACCATATTGGAATATGGCTTCGGTGAGAGATATTAAATAAGACCATGTCAAGGACATGGCAACGATGTGATATTTCGTATAAGACCTCCTCGGGGACATGGCATCGACATGTTAATATATGTAAGACCCTATTGGGGTATGATGTCAATGAGAACTAGGTGTATGAGACTCAAGAGAGTTATTTAATAATTTGAATGATTCAACGGGGATGTTGAATGTAAGTGGTTGTACCACGAGAAGCATAAGTATGTGTTAGAACTGAATTGATATGAATTCAATATATGATGAACCCTAGTGGGATATGTTTAATTAATGCACCTGAGTTGCATGAGATAGATTTATTGATGCATTGTGTGAATGAGAACAAGTATCGTAGAAAGTTAAGTAAGAATAGAAATGTGTGAGGATATTATCGGTTGAACATTTGAATTAGAGAAATGTATGTGGATAAATATTTGTGAATGTATAATATCGGTGGGCTGTGTGCGTTACCACCTGATATACTATTAATTGATGGGCTGTGTATGATACCATCAACTATATCACTATCGGTGGGCTATGTGCATTACCACCTGATTAATTAGTAATCGATGGGCTGAGTGCGATACCATCGCTTATAAATGATTGGTGAGCTAAGTGCGAAATCACCATAAGTATTAATGAATGGTGGGCTGTGTGCGATACCACCTTATAAGAGATTCAATGGTGGGCTAAGTGCGTAACCACCGAGAGATTTGTAGTATGAGTGTTTTATTGAAAATGCTTGATGTGTTGCTTTATATATGATCTTTTGGTGATCAGTGCAGGATTGTGTACTAATTAAACGAGCAATTGGCCTGTGGCATGGTAAGACTATGGTAAGAGATAGAATGAGTAAACTTCAAGAGGGGTTGAGTAAGTAGCCATAAGTTAAGGGAAAAACTCAGTATAATACTTTTGGTTATCTTTATTCAATGAATAACAGTATTTGTTAGTTTATGCAGATGAACTTACTAAGATTTATTGCTTACTCATTTCCTTTTCCCATCTCTTATAGGATATTTAATCTAGCTCGGGTCGGAGGCCGTCGGAGATGTTTTCACACTATCGGATAGAAGCTTGGTATGATGTTTCAAGTTCTTATGAGTCATGGCATGTATAGGGGCTAGACAAGTTAGGGAATTTCGTTGTAAATGGCTAGGATGTGTTAGCCTATAGTTGAATAATCTATTTTGTACAATGCCATAGTTGTTGGCTGTTATTTTATATGAAAAAGATGTAGTTATCCATGTGAAATTGTGATTTCTTTAAGTTAATTATGGATGTGTTTGATGAGTGCATGTTGGGTATGTTGTAGGGGTGAGAAGAGCTTAGCATATAGCTTTGTTCTTGTCCATGTGGATAGATACACGGGCGTGTATCTAGACCATGTGTGACACACGATCAACCTACGGGCATGTGACTTGGCCGTGTGTCCCCTGCAAGTTGATCCTTTCAAGTCAGGATATACCACGGGCTAGTCACACGGGCGTGTGACTAAGCTTTGAGGCCGTGTGGGTAAAGTCAGTGTTCACCACGGTTGAGAGGCACGGGCGTGTGCCTTAGCCGTGTAGCATTGGCAGAATGCTTGGGTTTTCAGACACGGGTTGAAGGCATGGGCGTGTGTGTCTACACACGGGCGTGTCTCATTCTACACGGGCGTGTGAGCCCCGTATAAAAGAGAAAATTTTTAGGATTCGAAAAATTTCCGATATAGTCTCGAGAGCTCTTAAGGATATAAGTGAGGCCTCGTAAGTCGAGAATGAGGTTGTTGAGGTGATTTAAGAGAGTAGTCACGATGATTCTAAGTGGTGATCATGAGATTTTATCGCGGTGACGCCTCGGGCCCGGTTCCGGTGTAGAACCCGGGTAAGGGGTGTTACATGTGTTGTTTATATGTTTACTTGAATGTTTAAGGATTCAAGCTTTACAAGGCGCTTGATTTTGAATATTTATATGCTATGTTCATAAGTGTGCTTGATGAATTTGTGATGAGTTATGTTTATAGCTTATGAATGGACTATTTTGGTGGCATATTGGTTAAGCTTGATGAAGCATATAAATGGTCAATTTTGAGTTGAAAAGTTTGAGTTAAAGTATTTGAAATGATATGTTTATTTAGTTATGAAAATGTAATGATAACATAGGTATAATTACATATGGAATTGGTAATGGAATGGTTTTTAATAGAAGGTTTGATACGTATTTGTATGGTATTGTGTTGAGCCATATTTATAATGCATGAATGGAAAATGTTTGGATGTGTTAAGGTTGAAATTAGATGTTGAATTTGGTTTGTATTTCATGTTTGAATGTTTGAAGGTTCAAAGTGTGGCAGGTTATGTTTTAGTGTTTAATTGTTGAATAAAGACTTGAAAGTCTTTGTGCATAGATGAATGAATACTTGATGCATGTTTTGGCTTGATATGGTACATATTAAAGTGTGCAAATTTGCATCAATATGTTAAAGATTTAAGTTGTTATGAATTAAGATTAAAGTGACCTATTTTTGCACCATACGGCCTATCTACATGGTCGTGTGTCAGACACAGGCTGGTGACACGCCCGTGTGTCCATTGGAAATTAGGGTGCATTAGAACCACATAGTTCCCGAATGTCACACGAGCTAGCCACACGCCCATGTTAGTATTGTAGATTTGGTAAGCTATAATTCACACGGTCTCAGTTGTTACACGGCCCAGTGACACAACCATGTGATTTTTGATGAATTTTTTGCAATTTGGTCCACACGATTTCAGAGAGTTACATAGCCTAGGCAAACGACTGTATGACCCCCATTTTGCATAATTACCTTTATTTATTGAAAATGTTACAATTTGATCCATGTTTGTTTTTGGGTCAATTTTAGAGCTTTCGTAAGCTATACTTAAACTCGATTTGGTTTGTTATGCATATATGTGTAATAATTATATGTTATTTGATATTATTGAATTTATTTTTTCATGTAATTATTCTGTTATTTACTGTAGCATCCTATAGCTCGAGTCTGGCGATTGGACCGGGTGAGGGGTGTTACAGTCCAAATGCAAAAGGAGGAGGAAACCATGCAAATCAAAGATTAACCTATTGGAGTCCACGAAATGAAAAAAGGGCTCAATGGTTAGACGAAAAAGAGATTTCGGGTTGGAAGAAAGAAAGGAAAAGAATAAGGAAGAAGAGAAAGGAGGTGACTTCAAGTAGTAGAAAAGAACTAAGGTAGAGACAATTTAGTTTCTAGGGACATTTTAAAACTTATTCCCCGGGGAGATGGAACGACAAAACAGGTTGTTGGAGAGGGAGAGGTTCAAGAATGATCTGAAGAGAAGCAATGGCCTTGAATGGGGTTTGGTTGTCACGAATAAAGAGGGGGGATAGGGTTAGTTTTTCTTTTAATTATTTTATTTAATTGCTTTGTCTACCTCGATACAATTTCCAAAACTATGGATGGAAAACATTGTTTAATGGTTTTACTCTCCTCAGTAAAAGATATTATAGTATATCTTATGTAATTTATAACACATAAAAATTAAATTTATTATAATGTAAACATATTAAAAAAAATTTAAGTTACCCATATATAGAATTTCAATAAATGAAAAAAAATAAATTTATTAAATATTAAATTACAAATAATATAATTTTTTTTAAAAAATTAAAAAAAGAATATGTGCGAGTCTAAACTGAACCTGAGTTAGCTATTTACAAATATGGGTAGATTTGGGCAAAATTTTAGGCCCATATTTCGAGTCAGATTGAGCTTAGGCAAGCATAAATAGTGTTAATATCATGCTTAAATCTAACCAAACCCAACCCATAATCACATTTATTTTGATCATTGATGAATGATTAAGATTCACTTAACTAGTGTATAAGCATAACTTAAAATTCATACATGAAAATTTTTAAATCTACAAATGAAATTTATTTCAATATGCAATATTATACATAAACTTTTTTATGCAATTTTATACATAAAATTTGATTTGATTCAATTTTCACAAATGACTAACACAATTTTAAGCTTATATATATTGCATACATAAGGTATTATATATTTAGTATGAAACTAAATTTATATATTTATTTTTGAAAAATTATCTGATATACTGGAAATGAAGTTTCTTTTTTCTTCATAAGCTGGGTTAAGAAACTATTATATGTCTTAATTGATATTTAAAAATATAAATAAATAAATGAGACATATGGTGGCTTTTAACTACCTCCAGTGTCGATGTATCAAATAATAATCTATTTTAAAAATGTGTACAACTAAATCAATATTAAAGTTTCATGTATATATTTAAATCACAATCGAATTTTTATGTGTATAATTACTCTAAACCAAAATTCAAATATCAAATTGCACATTTGACCAAAGTTGATGTTAGGCGTGGCAAACAAGTCTGGAAACTTCTTCACAATAAGGACACATTTGCTATCAAGTGTTTGTGTGCGAAGTATTTCCTAGAGGTAATGTTTTTAAGCATAAGTGTATGGAGAAATCTTCTTTTATTTAGCCTAGTTTGTTTAGCTCGCTAAAACTGGGGCAAAGCCAAGTTTAATAGGGGCAGAATTGAGTTTTAACGGTTTTATATTGCGAGGTGCAAGACCTTATGCATGAAGGAGGGGGAGGTTGGGATTTAGATACTTTATAAGCGACCTTTAATGCACAAGAGGTGGCGAGAATCTCTTATAATCCACTTCTCTTACGCATTATTATGGGGTCATTCCTCTAATGGTTGCTAAGATAGGTTATTCTTGGTTGAGTTATAGACCGCATTGTTTCTATGGAGGCAAATCGCTTTATCCAAAGTCAAGTTGTTTGCATGGCGCATTGGCCATCACCTTCTTCTAATGGTTGTTTCCTATGTCTAATGACTTTTGATGTAGGAGATGATCCTTCATGCCTTGCGAGATTGCTAAGTATCTCTTCATATGCTTGTTTTAGGGGGAATCAATTATGTTTTGTTGTCTATTGGTGTAGCTAGTTGCATTGGCTAGGGACGATACTATAACGCTCCATTCGGTATCGTGGCTAAGGTGCCAAAAGCACTTTTCAACCCTAAAAGCAATGTCAAACATTTGACTTTTGGAATCAAAAGCACTTCAAAAGGTATTTTTATATCCAAATACAAAACTTGAGATTTAGGTGCATTTGATTTATGGGTTTTGACATGAAATTATCAAAGGATCATTATTTATATTAATTTATATTTCATGTATAATTATATTAAATTATTCAAATATTATTTATCCTTATATTTGAATTTTTAAAATAGTTTATGTATCATTAATTTTACAAATAATTTATGCTAATTACTTAAAATTTATATTTCATGTATCATTATATTAAATTATTAAATATCATTTATCATTATATTTAAATTTTTAAATATTCTATGTATCATTAATTTTAAAAATAATTATATTCGAACGTATTTAAATTTTATATTTCATTTATCATTATATTAAATTGTTTAAATATCATCTAAGTCAATTTACTTTTTTTAATTTCCAGCATTATATCTAAAATGAACATTTTAACTTTGTACCGTAGTTTTTAAACAACAATAACAAAAATCTAAAATTACAAACCACATTTTGTTGGGGATAAACCCGATTAAGCAACGAACAAGTAAAATAACAAAGAATATTGAAAAGATTGAACACAAATATTTACGTGGAAAAACCCCTCAGAAAAGAATAAAAAACCACAGGTAAAGATAATTTCACTATAATAGCAAAAACGAAAAATAGAAAAGATGGAGATAAAACTAAACATCGAAACCTGAAATAAGAACCCTCAAAACGTAAATATAAAATTCTTGGAAAGCTTGTAAAAGCTAATACCTAAATGTGAAATGGGTTATCTTTCTAAGGTGGTAAAGAGCCTATTTATAGGCTAAATTCATAGGTCAAATAATATTAAAATAACCTGCACTAATCAAAGTTCGACTAGGACAAATAATCAGAATTTGACTAGAAGAAGAAAACCAAGAAAATTGCATAATATGTTGCCTCGTTGTGACGTGGCCATCGGCTCGTCGAGACGCCAACTATCGGATCGTCGTGAAGAGGCGTTTCTTCTCATCGGGACGTCAGTGGTCGCGTCGTCGGAATGTCGCCTCTTCCTTCGTCAGAAAATCAAACCTATTTCGGCCCAACTAAGAGGCATAACTCCATAAATCCCCACATTGATTCGTATTTTCATAACGCCTTCTTTGCTAAAGCCTGCCACGGGCCTATCTCGAACTATGTAGGATATTAACTGAGTCAAAATTATGCTTAGAAGCTGGAATATTTCTAGTCTTCGACTTGTGCACTATCAAATCAAAATTGGCCCAGGTATGGTTTCCACGAACACAATGCCCTATTTTTTTTAAAACCTACATCCAAAAGAAAACCTCTCTTATACGAAACGGTCACACATTTTTCCCTCCTATGACCAAGTTCTTCCCGCTTCAAACGAGTTGACTTCGGCTATTTGACGAATGAGGGACGTCTTATTTCACCGATCACCGTTGATCCTTTTAGAACATAAATACTGTCAATCCTTTTACCTTTCATCAAAACGAAAGCCCCACGAGATACCTTAATGTCGTTTGACTTGATGTTAATTCTACAACCCTTTGGGTCTAAATTTCCAAAAGAGATGTGATTTTTCCTTAAGTCAGACACATGCCTGACATCTGATAGTGTTCTAATTGTCCTATGTGCATCCTGATCTAAACAGAACCAATATCGATTACCTTACTGGGTGAACCATTCCCCATACATACAGCTTCACCTTCAACTGAACTTTATGTTGAGAACTAGTCCTTGTTGGGACACATGTGGTAAGAACACCCCAAATCTAGGATCCACTTGGCGTAAGCTCAAAATTTTTGCTTGTTGACACCAACAAGAAATCATCACCCTTGTCATCGGCCAAATAAGCACCAGCCTCGTTACTTTCAGTAGTTCTTTTATTTTGCAGTTTGTAACAATCTGCATTAACGTGACCTAACTTCTTACAATAGCGACATCTCTTGTCTCGCTTCCTTGATGCTACCAAAATCGGGGCTTACTTATCTGACTTTCTATCCGAACCAAACTCATTGTCGAGTTTTTCTTTTCTCAACAAATGACCCTTCACATCTTCGAACAAGAGATTGTCTCTGCCATAAATCACGGTCTCCTTAAAAGACTTGTATGAAGGAGGTAAAGAGCACAATAATAGCATAGCCTAATCTTTATCGTCAATTTGAACCTCAACATTCTTTAAATCATTCAAAAGAGTAATAAATTGACTGATGTGACCTCTAAGGTGCTCACCTTCATTCATGCAGAACATGTACAACCATTGTTTCAACACTAATCGGTTAGCCAGAGACTTTGTCGCGTTAAGGGTTTTTAACCTTTTCCACAAGGTGTATGTTGTTTTCTTCGTTAACACCTCATGTAACACATTATTTGTTAGGCATAAATAAATTAAGGATAAAGCCTTTTTATCTAACCTATACCATTTTGATTGTTCCATGTCGTTAGGTTTCCTGTCTGCAAGGATCCTTTCAAGATCACTTTGGATCAAACTTGCTTACATGTAAACTTTCCATAGATTGAAATTTGCGATGCCATCGAACTTCTCAATGTCAAACCTTGTTGCTACCATATTTGAACGAGTTGAATATGGAAATCGACCAAGTTTTTATCTAGTTTGTTGGGTATAAACCTGATTAAGCAACGAACAAGTAAAATAACAAAGAATAATGAAAAGATTGAACACAAATATTTACGTGGAAAAACCCCTCCAAAGAGGATAAAAAACCACGGACAAAGATTATTTCACTATAACGACAAAAACAAAGAGTACAAAATATGGAGATAAAACTAAACCCTTAAACCTGAAATAAGAATCATCAAAACGTAAATACAAAATTCTCTACTTGTAAATGTAACACCTCAAAATTTGGGGTTAGAAGTTTTGAGGTTTGTAGTTAGGTTCTGTGAGTAGGTCGAGCAATTGAGTTTATTGTTGCGTTTTCGTGTCAGAATGAGCCATTAGTTCGGTGGTAGTGGGGGTGTTGTTTACCTTTGGGTCCCAGGTTCGAGTCCTCATGTGTATTAAAAAGGAATTGATTTTATTCTAGCTTTGATTCTTGTTTTGTTTTGTTTTAAAGTTTTAATTAATTATTTATGATTAATTTTATTAAACTTGAAAATAGGAAGTTTTCTCAAAAAATTAAGTCATACGTTCTTTCCCCATTTTGAATCATCTCTCTTCACATTCTTTCTTTTATTTTTCTTTTGTTTCCCCAATTTCCAGATTTTCTTTTTGGAGGTCTATTTGTTTCTTCCGTTTATCAATTTTGCTCTCCTTTTTCTTTTGATTTCTATATTTATATTACTTGCCGTTGGTTGAAGGTTGATTGTTCTCGTGTGCTCCGTTTAATTAGTTTCGAAATCGAGTAGGTTTTGAATCTTGGAGTAATGAAAAAATTCCTTCGATTTCATTTATGATGCTTAATTGAATTCTTAAAAGTTTAGTTTGTATATGTAATTGAGGTTTTTTATCAGTTTGATGGAAGTGAATCGGCCAGTTCTTAGTATCTGGGGTCCCGATTTAAGGTATGTCTCTGAACTATATTGTTTGTAGGTCGATTTATTGATTGGAATTCTTGATTCAGGCTATTTTGGTATGGTTTCGTGACCATACAAGCATGTGCCACACACAGGCGGTTCACATGGTCGTATGACATTGGGAATTAGAGATTTTGGATGTTTTTCAGTGCTACACGATCGTGTGACAACTTGTAACACCCCATACCCGAGTCCGAGGCTCTGACCGGATACGAGACATTATTATGCTTGAACTTGCTTAATCATGACATTATGGGCTATAAAATTTTGTTCCAAAATTAAAACTTCTCATTCTTAAACAATTCGTACATTTCATGGGCCTACGAGGCCTTAAACTCGTACTGGAAAGCTTTTGGAACCTTATCGAAAAAATTTTCATTGAAACAGGGGTCACACGCCCATGTGAATTGGGACACACCCGTGTAACCCCGAGACACGCCCATGTCTCTCAACCGTGCTTAAAACTCAAGCTTACTGCCAATTTTCACACGGCCATGGCACGCCCGTGGTCCTAGCCCGTGTGAAAAACCATAGCATTCTGACTTATAACACACGGCCATGGAACGCTCGTGGACTTAGACCGTGTACTACATCTTGATATACTGACTTAAGATGCAATGGTGCAGGGTACGCACGGCTTAGACACACGCCCATGTGTCCAACCGTGTAAGCACTTAGAGGCTATTTACCAAGCCAATTACCATTCTAAAATTTAGATACAATTCATACTTATTTCCACAAATCAATACTACATCATCTTGAATAATACTATATGCTTCATTGATGATTATAAACATACACACTTGGCCAATCACTTAGCCATATACAAAAGAATGACAAACTTAATAGCCTATACTTTGGCTCTTCTTAAAACATTTACTCAAATGTAATGCTTCCTATACATGCCATACTTAATAAAACAACTTGGCTATACCAAAATAGCGATTAATAGTGTGCTTCGAGCTCCGATGACGTTGATCCTCGATATTAGCCTGGCGGGACTACATGGAAAGAAAGAATGAAAGACATAAGCATTTAGCTTAGTAAGTTTGCATAATACACATAGCAACATTCTTACTTAATATAGACCATTTGATATAAACAATGGCATCATAAATTCAACTATTTAAAGCTTACTTACTCATACTTGATTCTTACATAACTCATGAAACTTACTAGTCTCATACTTGATAGGCAAACAAAGTACCTGTATCACTAGATCACTTTGATCAGCATACTTGAACATAATACTCATAACTTCTAATTCATCATTCATAACATGAATAATATTCTTTTTCACTTGATAATAACCTTACTTACTTAGCTTTCTTGTTATATCTTTGGAGCTTAACTCGTTTGCCCGATGAATTTATATGAATAACCGAGGATACTAAATCTCATCTAAATTTCGAGGCCATGACTTAACATGGACTTATACGAAGTCTTTCTTGTCCTCACCAATGCCATGCCTTAACTTGGACTTACATGAGATCTCTTTCTCTTGATAACTTTTCAATGCCAAGCTTGCCTTGGTCTTACATGATAACTTGTTCAATGCCAAGCTTGCCTTGGACTTACATGATATCTTACTCAATGCCAAGCTTTCCTTGGACTTGCATGATATCTTACTCAATGCCAAGCTTGCCTTGGACTTACATGATATCTTACTTGCTTGCCGATGCCATGCCTCGGCTTGGTCTTATACGGACTTTCTTGTTTCATGTGGTAGATCGAGTATCCTAAGTTATTCAACTTCAAACGGGGCTTTCTCATACTTGATCTCATAAATATCTTTGTTTAACATAACATTAAACATTTTTCGTAATAACATTGTACATTATACTAAGCAATTTAATGATATAAACCATAAAGCTTAGAAATCATACAAACTTACCTCAATATACAAAATGTAGCTAGGTATGCAATTTAGTCCTCGACCTTGCTCTTGCCTCGGTTTCGATCCGGGCTTCATTTTTCTTGATCTATAGTCATAAATAGATTATTTAATATTCACATTGACTAAATTGACCCTTTACTCATACTTGGGAAAAATTACTATTTTACCCCTATACTTTCTCATATTTGCACTTTTGCCCCAAGGCTCGTAAAATAATTCTCATTCAACTTTCTTGAACCACATGCTTAGCTGATTCATTTTCTCTACTATAACAATCTTCAACTCTCACTATTTTCACTATATATGAACAATCTCATAACTTTTACAAACTAGTCCCTATACTCATTTTCCATGAAATTCACTTAGAAAAAGATGTTTATCTAACATCAAACTCTCATCGACTTCCATAAAACATCATTTAACAAGCATATCATTCATGGGTGAATTTTTGAACATGCATCTTAGCTCATTTTATAGCTAAAAATAGCTAATTCATAATACGAGGACTTCAAAAACACGAAGAATATTAAAAACGGGGCTAAGATGAACTCACTAGCAAGCTTGAAAAAAATGAAGAACCCTAGCTATGGAGTCTTCAAATTTTGGCAAGGGAAGGAAGAAGATGAATGAAATTTTATCATCTTTTTTTCCTATTTTAATCACTTATTAGACAAATGACCAAAATGCCCTTCTTTTAAAAATATCACCATTTACTAACTCATGTCCAATTTTGTCCAAAAATTATAATTTGGGAAAATTGCTATTTAAGGACTCATAATTTCTATTCTAGAGCTATTTCATATAAAATGCTTCTAGAAACTCATAATTTGCAACTTTTGCAATTTAGTCCTTTTTGGACCAATCAACCTCAATTTAGCAAAATTGCTTCATGAAACTTTCACACTAACATGCAAACGTGACATAAATCTTAAAAACTCATAAATTTGCCTCGGATTCGTGGCCTCGCACCACTATTCTGACTAGGCCCTAAATCGGGCTGTTATAATTCTCCCCCTTAGGGATTTTCGTCCTCGAAAATCTTACCACAAAGAAACAGTTTGGATCTTTGGTTTCTCATACTCTCTTCTGGTTCCCATGTGGCTTCTTCTATTCCATGTCTTTGCCATAATACTTTCACTAAGGCAATACTTTTCTTTCTTAGCCGCTTCACTTCCCGAGCTAATATCTTGGTGGTTCTTCACCATAAGTCATGTCGAGATGAATCTACTACCTGACATTTCGGGAATTACATGCGAAGGGTCCGATCGGTAGCGTCTTAACATTGACACGTGAAACACATCATGTATCTTTTCTAACTCGATGGCAAAGCCAATCAGTAAGCTCTGAGCCCAACCTTCTCGGTAATCTCATACGGCCCAATAAAGCGTGGACTCGACTTGCCCTTGGCCAAATCGAGGACTTTTCTCCAAGGTGACACTTTCAAGAAAACTTTATCTCCGAGTTGATACTCTATCTCTTTTCTCTTTAAGTCCGAATAAGACTTCTATACATCGATGCGACTTTTAAACTTTCTCGTATCACTTTCACTTTCTCTTGACTTCTCTAATCAAATCAACCGTGAATTTAGTTTTCTTTAAGTTCAGTCCAATATAAAGGCGTTCGACACTTACGCCCATATAAAGCCTCATAAGGCGCCATCTTTAAGCTCGACTAAAAACTATTATTGTAGGCAAACTCTATTAATGGGAGAAACTTTTCCCAACTGCCTCGGAATTCAAGAATACAACATCTGAGCATATCCTCGAGTACTTGAATTAACCTCTCTGACTGACCGTCAGTTTGAGGATGAAAAGCGGTACTAAAATTTAACTTTGTACCGAAGGCCTCTTGTAACTTCTTCCAAAACCTGGATGTGAATCTCGGGTCTCTATCCGATATGATTGATAAGGGAACTCCATGAAGTCTTATTATTTCTGAAACATACAAGTTTGCCAACTTGTCGAGGGAGTAATCCACTCGAACAGGTATAAAATGGGCTAATTTCGTGAGTCTATCAACTACAACCCATATGACATCTTTCTTGCTTGGAGACAATGGTAAACCCGTTACAAAATCCATAGTAATACGGTCCCATTTCCACTCCGGAACTAAAATGGGTTGAAGCAAACCCGAAGGTACTTGGTGTTCAGCCTTTACTTGTTGACAAATCAAGCACTTGGAAACAAATTCTAAAATATCTTTCTTCATTCTCGGCTACCAATACTGTTGCTTCAAGTCATTATACATCTTGGTACTACCCGGATGTACAGATAAACATCCATTATGGGCCTCATACAAAATTCTCTGAATAAGCTCTTCTTTTCTTGGTACACAAACTCTGTCTTTGAATATCAGACTTCCATTGGGACTAATCCAGAAGTCCGACTCAACATTTATCTCGCACTGATCTCGCTGAACTTGCAATTCACTATCCTCTTTTTGATCTTCAATGATCTCTTGGAGGAATATTGGTCTAGCTCTCAACTCAGCTAGAATAGAACCATCGTCGGACAAAGTCATCTGTGAATTCATTGCCCTTAATGCAAATAAGGATTTTCTGCTCAAAGCGTCGGCGACCACATTCGCCTTTCCGGGATGGTAATCATTGACGATCTCATAATCTTTTATCAACTCTAACCATCTTCGTTGTCTTAAGTTCAACTCTTTCTGCGTCATCAAGTACTTCAAACTTTCATGATCAGTGAAAATCTGACATTTCTCACCATATAGGTGATGTCTCCATATCTTCAATGCGAAGATTATGGCAGCCAACTCTAAATCATGCGTCGGATAATTCTTCTCATGAGGCTTCAACTGTCTGGAGGCATAAGCAATAACTTTGCCTTCTTGCATAAGTACACAACCTAATCCATTTAAGGATGCATCGCGCTGTAAATCACAAATTCTTTCCCTGTCTCAGGTTGAACCAAAACTGGGGCTTCTCAACATCGCTTTCAGTTTCTCAAAATTTTGTTGGCATCTTTCAGTCCACTCAAACTTCACATTTCTCTGTAACAATTTAGTCATTGGGGTTGCAATAACAGAAAACCCCTTGACGAATCGTCTATAATAGCCAGCTAGGCCTAGAAAGCTTCTAATCTCAGAGATATTCTTCGGTGGATTCCAATCCATTATGGCCGAAATCTTACTGGGGTCTACTCGAACTCCTTCTTCCGAGACAATATATCCCAGAAACCCTACTTCATTGAGCCAAAATTCACTTTTACTGAACTTGGCATATAATTGATTTTCTCGTAGAATCTGTAAAACTATCCGTAGGTGTTCAGCATGCTCATTCTCATCTCGGGAATAAATCAGTATGTCGTCAATGAAAATGACTACAAACTTGTCAAGGTATGGTCTAAACATGCGGTTCATTAAACCCATGAATACCGCCGGAGCATTGGTCAAACCAAAGGGCATGACTAAAAATTCATAATGCCCATACCTTTTGGAAGGTTGTTTTAGGCACATCCGATTCTTTTACTCGTATTTCAGTAGTACCACGATCTCAAGTCTATTTTGGAGAACACAGTGGCTCCTTTCAAGCGATCAAACAAATCATCGATTCTAGGCAATGGGTATTTGTTCTTTACTGTCACTTTATTAAGTTGACGATAATCTATGCATAATCTCATAGTGCCATCTTTCTTTTTCACAAATAAAACCGGAGCACCCCAGGGAGAATAACTTGACCTTGCAAAGCCTTTATCTGTCAACTCTTGTAACTGCGACTTCAGCTCCTTCAACTCCGTTGGAGCCATTCTGTAAGGAATAATAGATATTGGTACAGTACCGGGAGCTAGCTCAATGCTGAACTCAACCTCTCTAACTGGTGGTAGTCCTGGCAATTCCTCGGGAAATACATCCACGTACTCACATACTATTGACACTGACTCAATCTTTAACTCTGTTTCTTTTTCATTCATCACAAAGGCCAAATATGCTACATACCCCTTTCTCATGTATCTCTGTGCCGCCACGTGAGAAATCAATTCTGACAATCTACTCTGTTCATCTGTTTCTAGGTGAAGGGTATCCCCATCCTCACATCTCATTTCAATACATTTCTTCCCACAATTAACTATTACATTATGGGCAGTTAACCAGTCCATACCGAGAATGAGATCAAACTCGTCAAATGGTAACAACATAAGGTTTGCTTTAAAACAATAACCTCTAATCATCAATGGACATTCTCTACATACTTCATTCACTAACACACTCTTGCCTAAAGGATTAGACACTCTAATCAGAAATTCTGTAAACTCTATAGGCATACTCAAATCGGATACCAATTTCATGCAAATGTAAGAGTGTGTAGATCCGGGATCTATTAAAGCAATAACTTTAACATCATGAAGAGAAAAGGTACCCGTGATAACATCATGGGAAGATGCCTCTTCGCGAGCGCGAATGGCATAAGTCCGTACAGGCGCCCTACCCTCGGGTCTCACGGCCTGCTCTCTAGGGTTACCTCTCCCACTTGCCCCACTTCCGGGGTTTCTCTGCGGCCTTCCTCTGACCATACTCCAGGATCTCAGGTTCTGAGTTCTATCCTCTTTCATCATCTCTGGACAATATTTTATGTAGTGGTCTTGGGAGCCACATCTGAAACATGCATTTTCGTGTGCTCGGCATTCCCCTAAATGGCGTCTGCCACAATGTGGGCATTCGGGTCTATTAGATCGAACGTTCCCCACACTAGTGACTGAAGTAGTCTGTGCTTTATTTCCCGAATACTGTTTACTCTTGTCCTTCCTGGAAAATCCAGTGGAAGTAGCCGATCGGGCAGGGAAATCCTTTGACTTCTTGGATGAAGATTGGAATGACTTGTTCCACTGCCTCTTTCTAGAGTCGCGAGACTCCATTTCAAATTTCTTCTTCTCTTTTACTAGTTCTTCGGCTTTACAAGCCCTCTCGACTAGCACAACAAATTCCTTCAATTCTAAGATAGCAACAAACAGTTTGATGTCCTCATTTAGTCCATCTTCAAATCTTTTACTCATGATGGCTTCGGTGGACACGCATTCTCGAGCGTATTTGCTGAGTCTTACAAACTCACGCTCGTAGTCAGTTACAGACATCTTGCCTTATATCAGTTCTAGGAATTCCTTCCTTTTCTAGTCCACAAACCTTTGACTGATATACTTTTTCTTCAACTCTTCTTGGAAGAATTACCATGTGATCTTTTCTCTTGGGACTACTGATACCAAGGTGTTCCACCATTGATAGGCAGAATCTCTTAAAAGAGAAACTACGCACTTCATGCACTTTTTAGGTGTACATGACAGCTCATTAAATACCCTGATGGTATTTTCTAACCAGAATTCAGCTTTTTCAGGATCATCATCTTTTCTAGCCCGGAATTCTTCAGCCTCATGTTTCCTAATTCTATCAACCGGAGGCTTCTCTCCTCTTACCACCTCTACTACTTGAGGGGTTATTGGGTTAGGTTGAGGAACAGGCGGGGGTGGAGGGGGTCGTGCATTCGGGTTTGTACAAACGAACTCCGTGTACCATGTGTTCATCATATGGACGAAGGCTTCTCTAGCCTCTTCTCCTCCTTCTTGACTCACCGTAGTGGGTCTATTCTCGTTCTCATTTGGCACCGTCCCTTCAGCGGGAGCCGGCGCGTTACTTTCTACATCATCCGCCTTATCTCTTTCAGGATCCATTTACTATATATATAAACATAATTTAAGTCGTCAGGAGTCGTCACACAATCATTATAAAAACATTCTTACGTATGGCATGTATGGCTAGACTCGTGGTCATGCTACGTTAGTCCTAGAACCGACTAAACCGTAGCTCTAATACCACTAAATGTAACACCTCATACCCGAGTCCGAGTCTCTGACCGGATACGAGACATTATTATGCTTGAACTTGCTTAATCATGACATTACGGGCTATAAAATTTCGTTCCGAAATTAAAACTTCTCATTCTTAAACAATTCGTACATTTCATGAGCCTACGAGGCCTTAAACTCGTACTGGAAAGCTTTTGGAACCTTATCGAAAAACTTTTCATTGAAACAGGGGTCACACGCCCATGTGAATTGGGACACACTCGTGTAACCCCGAGACACGCCCATGTCTCCCAACCGTGCTTAAAACTCGAGCTTACTGCCAATTTTCACACGGCCATGGCACGTCCGTGGTCCTAGCCCGTGTGAAAAACCTTAGCATTCTGACTTATAACACACGGCCATGGCACGCTCGTGGACTTAGACCGTGTACTACATCTTGATATACTGACTTAATATGCAATGGTGCACGGTATGCACGGCTTAGACACACGCCCGTGTGTCCAACCGTGTAAGCACTTAGAGGCCATTTACCAAGCCAATTACCATCCTAAAATTTAGATACAATTCTTACTTATTTCCACAAATCAATACTACATCATCTTGAATAATACTATATGCTTCATTGATGATTATAAACATACACACTTGGCCAATCACTTAGCCATATACAAAAGAATGACAAACTTAATAGCCTATACTTTGGCTCTTCTTAAAACATTTACTCAAATGTAATGCTTCCTATACATGCCATACTTAATAAAACAACTTGGCTATACCAAAATAGCGATTGATAGTGTGCTCCGAGCTCCGATGACGGTGATCCTCGATATTAGCCTAGCGGGACTACATGGAAAGAAAGAATGAAAGACATAAGCATTTAGCTTAGTAAGTTTGCATAATACACATAGCAACATTCTTACTTAATATAGACCATTTGATATAAACAATGGCATCATAAATTCAGCTATATAAAGCTTACTTACTCATACTTGATTCTTACATAACTCATGAAACTTACTAGTCTCATACTTGTTAGGCAAACAAAGTACCTGTATCACTAGATCACTTTGATCAGCATACTTGAACATAATACTCATAAATTTTAATTCATCATTCATAACATGAATAATATTCTTTTTCACTTGATAATAACCTTACTTACTTAGCTTTCTTGTTATCTCTTTGGAACTTAACTCGTTTACCCGGTGAATTTATATGAATAATCGAGAATACTAAATCTCATCTAAATTTCGAGGCCATGACTTAACATGGACTTATACGAAGTCTTTCTTTTCCTCACCAATGCCATGTCTTAACTTGGACTTACATGGGATCTCTTTCTCTTGATAACTTTTCAATGCCAAGCTTGCCTTGGTCTTACATGATAACTTGTTCAATGCCAAGCTTGCCTTGGACTTACATGATATCTTACTCAATGCCAAGCTTGCCTTGGACTTACATGATATCTTACTTGCTTGCCGATGCCATACCTCGGCTTGGTCTTATATGGACTTTCTTGTTTCAAGTGGTAGATCGAGTATCCTAAGTTATTCAACTTCAAACGGGGCTTTCTCATACTTGATCTCATAAATATCTTTGTTTAACATAACATTAAACATTTTTCGTAATAACATTGTACATTATACTAAGCAATTCAATGATATAAATTATAAAGCTTAGAAATCATACAAACTTACCTCAATATACAAAATGTAGTTAGGTATGCAATTTAGTCCTCGACCTTGCTCTTGCCTCGGTTTCGATCCGGGCTTCGTTTTTCTTGATCTATAGTCATAAATAGATTATTTAATATTCACATTGACTAAATTGACCCTTTACTCATACTTGGGAAAAATTACTATTTTGCCCCTATACTTTCTTATATTTGCACTTTTGCCCCAAGGCTCGTAAAATAATTCTCATTCAACTTTCTTAAACCACATGCTTAGCTGATTCATTTTCTCTACTATAACAATCTTCAATTCTCACTATTTCCACTATGTATGAACAATCTCATAACTTTTACAAACTAGTCCCTATACTCATTTTCCATGAAATTCACTTAGAAAAAGATGTTTATCTAACATCAAACTCTCATAGACTTCCATAAAACATCATTTAACAAGCATATCATTCATGGGTGAATTTTTGAACATGCATCTTAGCTCATTTTATAGCTAAAAATAGCTAATTCATAATACAAGGACTTCAAAAACACGAAGAATATTAAAAACGGGGCTAAGATGAACTCACTAGCAAGCTTGAAAAAAATGAAGAACCCTAGCTATGGAGTCTTCAAATTTTCGGCAAGGGAAGGAAGAAGATGAATGAAATTTTATCATCTTTTTTTCTTATTTTAATCACTTATTAGACAAATGACCAAAAAGCCCTTCTTTTAAAAATATCACCATTTACTAACTCATGTCCAATTTTGTCCAAAAATTATAATTTGGGAAAATTTCTATTTAAGGACTCATAATTGCTATTCTAGAGCTATTTCATATAAAATGCTTCTAGAAACTCATAATTTGTAACTTTTGCAATTTAGTCCTTTTTGGACCAATCAACCTCAATTTAGCGAAATTGCTTCATGAAACTTTCACACTAACATGCAAACGTGACATAAATCTTAAAAACTCATAAATTCGCCTCGGATTCGTGGCCTCACACCACTATTCTGACTAGGCCCTAAATCGGGCTGTTACACTGCTGTTTAGAGAATTTGTCAATTTTTACACGGGCACGTGCCTTGGACACACAGTCGTGTCCCTTTGCCACACGAGCATGTGAGTTTTCCACACGGCCATGTCTACTCTGCTCCTTAATTTGGCATTTTTGGACAGTGAGTTACACAGGCTACTCACACGGTCATGTAACTTAGAGACACGGGCGTGTGTCTCCTCCACACGGGCGTATGCTTCTTGCACACACGTGTGTATGCCCCTTCCACACGGTCGGGGCATACGACCGTGTGGCCCTGTTTTGCAAATTTTTATTTTGAGTCAAAAACTGTCTATTTTATGTTTTTATGTAATTCGACCCTCGCTTAAGCCTTGGTAAGTGTGTTTGGGACTCGGTCAAGTTTGGGTTCGTGTATATATGTGCATTTACGAGCTTTAACTTAATTGTTCGTTAATGTGATGAATAAATCTGAGTTTATTGTTGTATCATAACTGAGTATTGGAATGCAAGTGTAATCAAATCTGAATCTGTTTAACTGGAAACATGAATGTCTATTTATGTATGTTTGTTTGCGTATTGTGTGCATTTCTTCATTAGCATAAAAATTTTGGGATTTGATTATGGGGAGAAGGAAGATTGATTTGGAAGTATTAACTGCAATACTTCTGTACAGTAATTTACCGCACTATACTAGCTCAGTTGCATATTGTTATTTCAATGGCTTAGTTCCACATTGTGTTGTGTAGGGTGGATGAGCCTATTATGGTTCTATGTGGTGTACAAGGTGGATGGGCCTTCTGCCCTTATGTGGTTTGTAGGGTGGACGAAACGATGTTTGGTTGGTGGGGTGGGATCTTTGACTTGTTGCATTCATTTTGCATATGGAAATACGTTTGTTTGTGTGAACGTTTGGTTATTGGCAATATGGTTAATGTGTTATAATGTGTTCTATTATTACGCATGGTTGGGATGTCATTTCTGTGGTTTGGTATGATTTGGGAATATTTTGTTATTTTGAATTTCCGGTTTGAGTTTTCATAAGTGATTTTTATACATATACTGTTCTAGAATATTGTTATGTTACTCCGTCTTTTGCCATTTGTTTACGTTTCAAACTCACATTGAGCTCACGTAGCTCATTCCTTTAGTTGCTCCCTTTTAGGTAAATTCCATTTTTTGAAGCTGGATTCGGTGACCAGAGGTCTCATATGGATAAGATTTAAATTAATCAAATAAAGTGTTTCTTAAATTCTTAAATTAGTGAACTTTATTGGTCTGTAAGTATTTATGGGAATTGTGGTATAAATTTTATGTTGGACTTTCGTAAAGTGTTATTTGGACTGAACTTTGGAAACTGTGGATTTTATTTCTGAATGTTTTTTACGCCAATTAAATATTGCTTCAAAACATAGCTAAGTATTATTTAATTTCTTAAAGTTGAAGCGAACAAAATGTTTTCTCGGATTGAATTAAAGTTTTTGTTTCTGCCACTTTTGGTGGCCAATGTAACCTCCGGAATTCGGTCTAAATATTTAGGCTGGGTTTTTGGGTGTTATAGTAAAAGTTAATACCTAAATGTGTAATGGGTTATCTTTCTAAGGTGAAAAAGAGCTTATTTATAGGTTAAATTTGCATGTCAAATAATATTAAAATAACCTACACTAGTCAGAGTTTGATTGGGACAAATAATCAGAGTTTGACTAGAAGAAGAAAACTGAGAAAGTTGCATAACATGTCGCCTCGTCGTGACATGGCAATTAACTAGTTGGGATGTCAGCTATCGTGTTATCATGACGAGGTGTTTCTTCTCGCCGGGACAACAACAATCGTGTTGTCAGGACGACGCCTCTTCCTTCGTCTGGATGTCAAACCTGTTTTGGCTCAAATATGAGACATAATGTGTAACAGCCCGTTTTCAGTAAAATCAAAATAATGGTTTCGGAACCACAAATTCAACGTAAAAATATTTATTTTATTATTATTTTAATGTTTACAGCATGTTAGTATTACCGTTTAAATTTTTGTTAAGAAATTTTACCGGTTGAATGCTTAATTTGATAAAAAAGACTAAATCACATAATGTACAAAAGTAGAGTTCTAGTAGCTAAATGTATTAAATGGCTATATAACCTTAAAGTATGAGTCCTTATGTGGTAAATATACCATTTTTATATTGAGTGGACAAATATGGACATTAGTTATGAAATTTTAAAGGTTTAATGTAAGGTTAAATTAGTAAATTAGTTATTAATTAAGTTAAAAAAGAAGAAGAAAAAAGGTGTCATCTTCCTTAATGGATTAACACCACTGAAATTTTGAAGAAGGAAACCACCATTGAAGCTTGAACATTCGGCCATACTTCTCTTGCTTGCATGTGAGTAGTTTTTGTCCCGTTTTTAATTATTTCTATGTTTTCGAGATTGTTGTAGCTTAATCTAGCTAGTCCGGGGATTAATTTGTAAAATTGTTAAAAGATTAGGGTTTTTCCATGAATGAATATAGGTTATTTTTTATGTTTTATGGAAGAAAATGATTAGTTGTTGATAGATAAACAACTTTTGTTAAGTGATTTTTCATGAAATTGTCAATTTGAGATTAAATTGAAAAATAGAATTTATACATGGTGAAATTGTGAAATAAATGAAATGTGGGGCTTGCTAGGTATCTATATGAAATTTGGCTATGGTGGGTTAATGGAAAATTTCATGAATTTTCATTTTATGAGCTAGGGACTATATTGAAATGAAATCAAAATTATAGGGGCAAAAATGTAATTTTGCTAAAATATGAGTTTGGGTTAAATTGAATAAAATAAGTATTGAATTGAGCTGAATTTATTCGTTTAGATCAAGAAAAACCTCGTACGACTTTAGATCGGGGCAAAGATAAAGTTTTAGAATAATCGCCTCCGTATCTACGTTTAATCGTCGAGGTAAGTTCGTGCAATTATATTGTATTTATGTGCTTTTAATTGAATTATACATGTATTGCAGACTACCAAATATATATATACCGATTGCATATCCAGCGACGTTACGTCGACTATCGAGCCTCGTTTGAACCTTAGGAATTCATAGGATACAGATGACATGTCATTAGGGTTTACAGGATTCGGGTGCTGATCTTGAACGTCCTACCGATGGCTAGGGTCCGACATGTGTTGCAGATACTCCACAGCTCATGTGAGCAACATCGTGTAGCAACATTTCAACCCACAGCTCGTGTGAGCAGGCCCATTTTCATAGCTCGTGTGAGCATTCTGATTCACAGCTCGAGTGAGCATACATGTACATGAATTGATGGATTACAGTTATATGAGTTAGCACACTATGTGTGAGCTATCCCGAGTATCCAACGGTATTCTAAATGGTTCAACAGGCATTATTCAGAAAGGAAATGGTAAGAGAATGATATGAGTTAAGACATGTTCATATGTGAGTATCCTTGATATGGTGATACATATAAATTATATAGGTTGAGATGAGTAATAAATTCAAGTGATACATGTTGAGAATAAATGGTTATACATGTTATGTGCTTATGATTTGTATCATGCATGCTAACATGTTTGGTGTGGATGCTTAGGCTTTGGCCAAGCTTTGGTTGGGTTATGCCATATTAAGCTTAATTTTTATGTGATAAAATGGTAAGTTGAGTTTTATATTATACAAACTTACTAAGCATTTATGCTTACTCTGTGTTATTTTCCGTTCTTTATAGTGAATCGGAAGCTCGTTCGGGTTAGAAGTTTGTCGGAGTTATATCACACTATCCATCGGCTAAATCAGTATATTTTGGTGTTTCTAAGTTTTGGTTATAATGGCATGTATAGGTATTTTGGTTGATATTATAGCCATTATGTTTTGACTTGTAACTTTGGTATTTTGAATGATGAAATGGTGTTAAGTTGGCATATATATTTGGCCTTGTAATGGTTGTTGTTTGGTGTTTATGGTAACTATATGATGGAAGTTAAAATGGTAGTTAAACATGTTTGTTATAAATTGTCTCTTGATATGTTTGAATGTGGTGATTTGGTATTTTGATTATAAATGACTTATATGGCTAATGGTGCTAGGTGTAAAATAGCATATTAGGTACTTGTGGTGTGAATTTAATTGGTAAATAAAGTGGTAAGTTTTGGCATAAATTTAGTTATAAGTTAGTTGAACTTTTGGCCAAAATGTGCATATGGTTATACTTGTTTAATTGTTATAATTGAGGTGCCTTTTGGGCATATTGGTTGTATGATTATGTACCTCAATTGGATAGCTTGTTGTAGCATGATTTGGTGCACTTTGGAGTGCTTGATTATAGGTGGAAAATTGGTTGTAGGTGTGTGCATGTTTGGGTGAGAAAAATGGCTTGGAAATGGCCTATTTTTCATCCACACACGAGCGTGTGTCTTAGCCGTGTATGACACACGGCCAGGCGACACGGCCGTGTGTCCCCTGTAGCTTTCAAAGGGTTGCAAGTCAGGTTGTTACACGGCCTGGCACACGGGCGTGTGGCTTGGCCGTGTGACCTAAGTCAAAGAGTTACACGGGCACAAACATGAGCTGGGACACGGCTGTGTGTCCCTACTTTGAATGTCCACACGGATCGAGACACGAGCGTGTGTCTCAGCCGTGTGAGTCACCTGTAGTTTGAAAATTTTCATCTTTTTTTGAAAAATTCTATATGTTTTCGATTTAGTCCCGACTTGTTTCTAAATTGTTTTTAGGGCCTCGAGGGCTCGAATAAGGGACAATATGTATGTCGTTGTTTGGTTTTGCTATGATTTATGATGTGATATTAAATGTTTAAAATATTTGATTGTTTTGAATCGTAAAGTCTGGTAATACTTCGTAACTCTATTCTGACGACGGATACGGGTTATGAGTGTTATATAATGCCACACATTCTTTCACAACATTTTTCAAACACTATTTTTAATCCAACAATAATATCAAAATGACCCTAACTTCCAATCAACTTGTTTTTTAAAAAAGGGAAAGTAGTATAATAAGAAAAAAATAAAAGGAGATGGGGTATTTATAAGAAATGAGCAAGAAAGTTGAAAGAGGAAGGCAACATCACGTGGCAGGCACATGGGAGGTGCGGGTGGGGGCACAGAGCGGGGGATGCATGTGTCTTCTTTTCTTTTAAGCCTTGAAGATCCAAGCCATTTCGCATTTCTCACATAACAAACCGTCTTTTTTCCTTTCTATAAGATTTTCGTACAACGTTTCTAAAAAATATCATAATTTTATTTATTTAAAGTATACAAGATTTTTTTAATATATTTAAAATAACATTAATTTAGAAAATTATCAACAAAATAAAACATTTTGATATCCATTTATTATTGATTTTGTAAAATGATTGGAAGTTGAGAATTAAAAAATATATATATATTAAAATGAAATAAATTAAGTTAGATAAGAGTTGATGGTTTTGAAAGTTTCAGTGGACTGTGTTGTATGATCCTCAAATACTGACATTCATGATTGGTATGCTATACCAACACTTTTTATTATTGTGATAGAAATTAAAAAAAAAAAAGTAAGGATTAAATTCTTAAAAATAAAAATAGTATATTGTTTGATATACTTTCGTTTTAATTAAATTTAAATAATGTCCACTAAATAATTTAATATTTAGTTCAATTTTAATAATGTATTTAATTTGAAAAAGTAGTGATAATTTTTTTTGAAATAGAATAGTGATAAAAGGCAATAATCTTAAAATAGTGATAAATGATTGAATATAAGCAAATTGCAATGATTTATGATAAAGCACCATTAAAAATTATATGAAAAGGCACATTTAACTAGCTATATATTTTTATAATAGTTAAAAACAAAGGTCTCTCGTTCTAAATACTTATTATTGGTTTCAAATATTATATGTCAAAACATATTAATTTATTTAAAAATTTAAATATAATAATAAATTAAAACATTTGTATCATGTTCAATGTTCAATATAGTTTTACTTCATATAATTAATGAAAAACAATATTATTCAAAAGAATAACTAATTGCGATAAATACCAAAATTACACATGAACCTTGGTCTAATGTGTAATTTGATACATGAACTTTGATTTAGTGCAATTATACACATGAACCTTTGATTATGGTTCATATGTACATATAAATTTTTTATTTGGATTCAATTGTACACGTCTAAAGAAATAATTACATCCATTTATTTTCATATTAGATTAATATAACTGTTTTGTGTATGTAATATATAAGTGTAAAATGGTGCTACATCGATATTGTTGTTAGTGGTTTCAGAAAATTGAATCAAATTAAAGTTTCATGTATAAAATTATACAAAATCAAAATTCATGTACAATACTGCACATTAGATGCGAATTTCAAGTACTTTTATAATGTTTTAAATCTAGAAATAGTAGAAAATAATTTTAAAAGATGTAAAATTTATAAGATATAAAAGATTGACAAAATAAAAAATATATATGTGTTGGAAAAAATCCGGTTCGGATACAATTTTCTTGCAGGGTTGAAAAATAAAAAATTTGAAAACCAAGTCGATTTGGGATATTTATAATAATAAACTTTTTCCTGAAATAGTACCTATGATTTATAGCAATAAATGTTTCCGGCTTTCAACCGAACGACCTTCTCCGCTATTCTCATACCACAAACTACTTCGAGCGTGGGTTCAAACAATTTCAAATCAAACACAGAACCAATAAAATTATTATTCCCAAAAAATATAATTTATTCTTAGAAATAAATTTTCACTATTTTTGGGCATAATAACAATATCTCAAAGTTGTATATAACTTATGTATGTTTTTTTAGCCCTATCAGTGTATCTATTTATAAGGAGAGGAAGTGAAACCCTAGTTGAATTAGTGTAATGCATTTAATGTCAATTTAATAGAAAAAAACCAATCCCCCTAGTTGAACTAGGACTAATAGTGTGTGTTTCCTCTCATATGTATTATGATGGGGATTCAGGCCTCTCCTGTATTGAGTCCAATTATATGTGTTTTCTAAATTTTAACCCATCATTTTATAATTTAATCCAACCCAGTATATGTTTTTTTTTCTATTTCTCAAAATATACATAATTTATTAAATTAAATTAAATTAAACAATTAAATAATTTTCTCAACCCAATTCTAATTTCGTTAAAATCATGACAATTTGATGGTAAAAGAATCTATGAGAAAATATATATAATTTCTACATTTAATGGATTCACAATGACCACTTAATTTCATTTCATTTTCAAACTTTAATTATTTAATTAAATAATAATTTAAAAAACTTAAATTAATTATTAGGTCATTTTCATACTTAGTGAGAAATCACATTAATTTCCGAATGTAGCACATTTATCTAACTTTATCATTTCTATCAATTTATATCCATTTGATTCAACATACAATTCATTTCTGGTTTCAACAGGCTAACAGAGGGACTGGTTGGACATATACAATTAGGGTTCAAATGATATATAATTAAGTTCCAGCTTTTTGCCTATTAATTATAAACTCATTTAGTCACGAAGTCATTCCACTATAGTATCGTGACTGAGCTCTCTCTAATGACATACGATTACGAAAGCTACTCGATTAATGCTCATCCAATGACCTTTTCATAAGTGTGTTACCCTCATAGGATATCATTAACCTCTTTGGGATGGTAACCATTACATCTTCCTTCATGAAAAGTCAATTACTATCAAATAGTAATTAAGTCATTCATCACAAAGAAAAATGACCCGTGGCCACGTTTACTTTTCATTTATCATGTAATGTCGATGAGAGGATATCATTTACCCATTTATTGGGCTATGAATTCCACTATTATGAATGATGCTACATACTACAAAAGTCTATACCCAACGCACCAACTTTCAGTTCCTTATCTATTCAAACTTAGACTTTTACTTACATCAAAGTATACAAGTCACGCATACATAGTTCATCATCCACTAAAGATTAAGGTATGTCACACTATGTCACAATTGAATAAATCCATAAACGGATTCAAGATATTTTACTTGGGTCTTGTCCGATGTACTGTCAGTCTAGTCAGTTACATCTATGTTGTTATCTTCTAGGAGCCATCCGTTCCGATGCCCAAGACAAAATATCTCCCCAATTGGACTTGATAGACGGCGTATTAGTCTTTCAATCGGTTTACTCATTTTCGATTAGACTAAGGACATATTTAGATTCATCTACTAATATAAGTTATCTTTCCGTATTATGATCCAACCACATAATACCACTTAATATTAGTTAAATGTTAGATAACCAATGAGCTAATATTTGCTTCTATTTTACTTTGCATGCAAAAACTATTGAGGACAATATACAAAAGGTATCAATGTAATTCATGAATAATTTTATTAAAGCAATCAGTTTGAAATAATACAAGTGTACATAGATTGAAATACTAGACTTAGGGCACTAGATCTAACAATATGTTCCCTAAAAAATTTAAAAAAAAATAATTTAAAATAAATACTAATAACATATTACAAAAATATTTAAACATTATCAATCTAAAATAATAAGTGTAATTTAATATGATCGATTTGTTTGATTAATATTATTGTTTGTTTAATGTGATATAAAAAAAATTTAATTATCAATAGTTAATTTTGCTATTATCATATAACAGTTAGTAATATATTAAAAAAAATATTTTTTAATGTTAATTTAATAATATAATGAATAATAAAGAGTATTATCATCGGTTAAAAAATTTCTATCGTGATTTTATATACATTATAATATAATAGATACGCATTTTAACATACAAATATACAAAAATTAATATTTTATAATAGATTTTACTATATTCATAATGTGGGTGAAAAAATTATGCAAAAAAAATTATAGAGTAAGACTCAATTGTTTTTTTGGTTCAAGCCCCTTCATGTGGATGTATTGTTCAATATATAATAACATAAAAGGAAAAAATTAACCTTAAAATAATATTTATTAGCTTATCTATATTATTATTTAAATTTTTGATTGAATTGGTGTAATTAGTCAACCGATACCAACTCTGTAAGAAAATTATAAGAATATCCTTTTATAATTAAAATAAGTAATATTATTCGAAGGTATTTTAGTTTTTTCAATTAAAAACAATAAAAGCATACATATTGTGAGATTTGAACCACACCAATTACATTAATAAAACTTTTAATTTATCACTGAGCTAAAGCTTTATATTGATGTTCTTATATATTTTATTTTTATTTTGCACATTTTGTTACCTCCATTAGTTGTATATCTATACTATTATTTAAATTCTTGACTAAGTTGGTGCCATGAGTCAACCGAGCATTAACTCGGTTAAGAAATTAAGAGAATAGATTTCCGTAATTAAAATAAATAATATTATTCGAGGATATTTTAGTCTTACACATTAAATAAAGATAAAATTATGCATATTGTGATATTTGAACCCACACCAATTATATTAGTAAAACTTTTAATTTACCACTCAATTAAAACTGTATTTTAACATTTTTAGAATTAATAATGTATTTGATTGATTTGGTGTCATAAGTTAAGTTGACACCAACTCAAGATTGATGACAATACCATGATAAACAATTTAATCTATTTTTTTCATTTTAATAACATACATATTTAATAATTAATTTTAAACCACACATTTAATTATTTATTTATTATATGTTATTTAAATAGATATAAGTAGAAGAATTGAAATGGAAGTATAGAAAAAGTTTTTAATTATTTTATTAAAACTAAAAAAGGGTAAAATAATCTCGTCTCCAAATTGAGAATGTGATTTAAGTGAAAAGCGATGGGTTCTTTTATTTTAGCATTCCAAGTACATCAATTTGTACCAAATTTCCTTTCTCTGACTTTGGGCCCCGCATATTAAATATCCCTTATCTTCTACCCTTTTACTCTTTGCTACACTATATTTACCCATTTATTTATTTGTTTTTGAAAAGAATATTTTATTTGAATTTCAATAATCAAACTTAAAATTACAAGGCTTGAATTGATTGAAAGAAAGAATTAAAACAGTGGCACACGGTATAAAATAAAATTTATATTATTCATTTATTCATTTAAATAAATTAAATTAAATTGAAATAGTTTAAATATTTCATATGTATTAAATTAGAATATACTTTAAAATGTAATTCAAGAGTATATAAAATAAATTCATAATTATATATATATATATATATATATATTATAATTTTGTGGTGAAAACGGATCGCATAAAAGTAATGAAAATAAATAAGAACAGCAATATTTTTGCTTTCGAATTATATGGGAAATGTTATTTTCTCACAAATATTTAAGGAAAATAACTTATTGAAGAACGTTAATAGTATTTTGCGTTCATCTATTAAATTCTAAACAAAGTGATTATATTTTATGGTATTTAATTGAATTGATGTTATTCATCAATCGAATCTCAATTTTATTGTAAAATTATAAAAAAATCTATTTTATAAAGTAAAAAATATTATTTTAAAAGTATTTTATCTTGTATATTTTTATATAAAATTTTAAAAAAAAAAACATATACATAATAATATTTAAATCTAAGATATCATAATTTTATTATTTTAACCAAAACTACATAATATAAACATAATTAGATTAAACTACTTCTTTGATAATAATAAATATAAATGAAAAGTGTTACAATTAATTAAATTTGTATTTTATTTAACGGATTACATTTTTAGTAAAGTGTGTAGTGATCCAAATGTATCTCTAAATTTTAATTAGAACTTTTTCAATATACCAAATGTTGAAATGAATCAAATTCCCAAATATTAAAAATATATTTATCAACCCAGAAAACATTAAAAATAATCATATGATAGCTAATCTTGTTTCAGGTACCAAAACAAGCATATATAATTATGCTCCAAAGATTATTTATATATTTTATGCTTCATTTGAGAAGATGAAATTAAATATTTGGATTTGAATTTTATTTATTATATAATGATAATAATGAAATGCGTGGGCACATTAGTACTGGTTCAATATAATATACATTTGTAAATTAGTGAAATTAAAAAATATTTTCAAATTCACACTAGAAAATGTTACTTTTTAAAAAAAATTAACTTACAAAACCACAAAAATATACGATCTAATCATTAACTAGATTCACAGTCACAGTTGATAGCAAGCAACTTTCCACAACATTTTCTAGTTTCAATTCAAGCAAATAACACTGGTAATGCTTTGTAGCTAAATATGGAAGTGCTTACCAGCACTGTTTCCTGATCCGAATATCGAATTAACAATCTATAATCCTGAATTCCGGATTCATATCCCTCACCTTACCTGTTCTTCCAACTCTTTTTCACATTTTCATATTCCAAATCAACGTCCTCTGTAATTGCACCATCTATTTTTGTCATCTCTTCTATATATCAAAGCTGTTCACGTTAAAACTTGCGCTACTTGTCTTCTTAACATGATCAGAGATCCAGGAAAACAAACCTTTGTGCTTAGGAGGAAAAGTGAATCGAGAAAAACAGCAAATCACCGCGTCCATTTCCAGAAGAAATACACAATGACGACTGTCAAAACCATCCCCACGTATTTGATCCATGTATCAACACGGTTCCTCCTCTCAATGAGCCTCAGGACAGAGTTGGAGAGCCCCACCGTGTTAAGTACATCCAAGGCCTTTCGTTGTGCTCTCTGAACAAAAACAAGACTTCCATTCAAAAACTCAATAGTTTTCACAACTTGCAATAAATATCAAAATGCATCAACCACCACCCTTTTCTTATTTCAAGCAAATGATTTGAGATATAACAATTTATAACTAGTCACTTAAATTATAGCACCTGGGAATCTATACTGTTGAACAAATAAACAAAAGAGAGTTCACAATCTAGTGCACTCAACTATAGATTAAAAGCGGAATACAGCATCCAATAACTAATCGCTAGTGTCAGAGTAGATATGGATATATGATTGAACGGGTATGTTAAAATTTTCAAAGTTTGGGGACTTTTTTTTTTTGGGGTTCATATCTCCTTAACAAAATCCAAATATGCATTAGACATGGGTATTTCAAGAAAAATGAATAGTGAGAGTACAACAATAATATAAGGCAGTATTTCCTCATAAGTTATGAAATAGTTTCTATTTACGGGTAGCAAAGAAAAGAAACCCAAGTTAACAAAAACCACAACGATTAATAAAACCAACTGTGACTATAACATATGTTGAAACTGTTAGATGTGCTGTGAAATTAAGTGCATCTGTTAAATTTTCATTTACATTATTTAAATAGAAATGCATCAGCAAAGGACCTCATTTTCTGTTTATACCTTGAGGCGATCTCTTTGTTCTGCATATTTGGAAAGGATTGCTGTTCCAGTTTCAAAAGATTCTTGCAACATTCGTGATGAATTTCGAACTGATTGCATTGCTTGTGCTTCCTCATCAAAAATTCTCAGGACATGAGCTGACTCCCCATTCTAAGAAAAAAAAAAGTAAAAAGACTCAAGAAAAGCTAAAATCAGCTCCATTTGCCGACAAAAAGGAAAAGGTTTACATACAGCTCTTCCAAGCAACTCAGCTCTCTCTTTCGCTTCCAACATCCGTCTCTGATTCCTCATAGAATACTTGTCTAAACTATCTTTCAAAGAGTCAGCCTCTTCAGCCACTTGTTCAACTTTTCTGTTTGCCAAATATAAACAGCCTCGAGGTGTAAGAGCAACAAACTAACATAAGTTACAATAACATCAATAAGCATGGTAGTTGGAAATCATCAAAACAGCACTAACCAGTTTCAAACTTCACAAAAACAAGGCACACCTCGTAACTCAAAAAAGAAAAAGAAATCTAATCAAGTAGGCATACAATTGATGTATATATTTGTCTAAACTAAAACTATTAGACAATTTAACATAGGAGTCAGACTACTCATAAAGAAGCTTTGTCAGTCAAGTCTTGAGCTCAAAATTGTTTTCTTTTAAAATTTTAGCTGTTGCTTTCATTTTACAGGACAAAATCTTAAATGCTCGCTCTCTTTATATTTGAGTCTATGATCTATGTAAGCAAGAAATTTCATTTCTACTGAACCTGCAAAGCTAACGTTCGTTGCAATTTATCAAACTTAGTATCAATTACAAGCTGCACACCATTGTGTTACTGAAATTTGCTTAAATCTGCCACCTCCAACATCCCATGCAAAATAATCATGAATAAAGAGAGATAAAATGAGTTGTACGACAGAAGCTAAAACACTTTGAACTAAATTCAACTTCTATTGAAGAAAAATTAACTGAAACAATCAGGCACAATAAGTAATTTTCCAAGGAAAGAAAGGATCATCAGTAATAAATTATCCAAGACCTCAATCATTTGAAGATTAAGGATATTGAATCAAATTGACAAATTGAAGACAAATACTGAAATTCTAAAATATAAAAGGATTTACAATAAACAAACTAGAAGAAGATTGACATGTTTAAGAACTAAATAGCAAAATTCCATAAAATAGTGAGAAATGTGATATTGTGTAGGCGTTGGAGTAATACCTTTTCCAGAGATCGCGTTGAGATTTGGCGGGGATAGAACGCCAGAGGCGATCCATATCGGCGCATAGAGAGTGGATCTGAGAGATATCTTTCTTAACGGCGAAGGAGAGTTCAGGAGAATCGGTACCGGAGACGGAGCTCTCGAATCTCTCTAAGCGTTCGATCCCATCCCTTGCTCGAAGAAGTAGCTTTCTAGCGCTTTGATACACTTCCGATAATGTCCCTCCTCCTTCTATCCCCGCCATGCTTGAATTCCCAAAGAAAGCGTGTTCTTATTTTTCCCTTATAGAAATAAATGGGTAAAGAGCAGGCAAATGGAGATTGCTTTAATTTTTTGTTTTTGGTTTTATTGTTTTTACTGAATTGCGGTTTCTTTTGGCAGGTAAACACATCATTACGGCCTATCATGTACTGCCACGTCAGAAGATACGGCATCCCGTCTATATTAGACCGTCACAGCACCCTTGTTATTAAGGGTTTTTCTTTTCTTAATTCACTTTTATACTTAAAATACATTTAATTATTTTAAGGATGTATTTAATTTTTATAAAATTAAATTATATTAATTGTTACACTAATTTTTATAAAATTAAAGTATACATCAATCCAGTCTCACATCTATATATCTATCTTTTGAGAGTCATCCGCTCCGATACCCAAGACAAAGCGTTTTTCCGATTGGACTTGATAGACGACATATTAGTCTTTTGATCGGTTTGCTCATTATCGATTAGACTATGGACATGTTTAGGTTCGTCTACTAATACAAGCTATCTTTTCGTATTACGATTCGACCACATAATATCGCTTAGTATTAGTTTAAACATTAGACAACCAGTAAGCAATATTTGTTTCTATTTTGATTTGTATGCAAAAACCACATGAGGACATTATACAAAATATATTAATGTATCCATGAAATATTTTATTTACCAATCTGTTCGAAAAAATTAAAAGTGTACATAGACGAAAATACTACACTTAGGGCACCAGATCCAACATGCTTAACTCAGTATATGCAATGATGACAGCCTTTTAGCTAAGTTAAAAATTAAGCCTGTATTACTTGATCAAATTAAGCTTGTCGAGCAAGGTGTTTGTGAGAGTTTCAGCATTTATTTGGATGATTGCCTTTGGTGTGTTCCTAATAATGCTTATTTGAAAAGAATAATTTTGTGCGAAGCTCACAATGGTTCTTTTGTTATGCACCCCGGTAGTGAAGAAATGTATCGTGACTTGTGAGAGTCATACTAGTGGCTCGAAATGAAAGAGAAATTGTGGAGTATGTCGTTAAGTGCCTGACCTGTCAACATGTAAAAGCCGGGTATCAAGTTCCTATCGGGTTGCTTCAGCCTATCCCTATTCCATAATAGAAATGGAAACGGATTGCCATAGATTTTGTGGTTGGTTTACCAACCTCACTGAGTAAAAGAAATGCAATCTGGGTGATAGTGGATTGATTGACGAGTCTGCTCATTTTCTAGTTGTGAGAACTGATTGGTCACTTCTGAATTTGGCTGAATTATATATTTGCGAGATAGTTAGAGTGCACGGTGTGCTTATGTCTATTATCTCAGTTCGTAACCCACATATTACCTCAAGATTTTGAAAGCAATTGCATGAATCATTGGGTATGAGGTTGAATTTCAACACAAGTTTTCATCATCAGTCTGATGGTCAATCAGTGCAAGTTATTTAGATGCTAGAGGATATGTTGCGAACCTACATTATTAATCTCGAATTTGGGTGGGAACGTTATTTACCACTAGTTGTATTTGTGTATAATAATATAGTTTCCAGTCGAGCACTCAGATGGCTCTATATGAAGCATTATATGGTCGGCGGAGTAGAACACCCTTATGCTGGTCAAAATTGAGTGAAAAGAAGGTAATCAAGCCAGAGTTGATTTAGGAAGCAAAAATTGTAGTTAAGTTGATCAGGGATAGATTGAAAGAAGCCTCAGATAGACAGAAATCCTCTGTTGATCTGAAGTAGAAAGATATCGAATATGTTGTGGGTGATAAGGTGTTTTTGAAAGTCTCTCCGTGGAAAAAGATTATGTGTTTTGTTCGCAAGGGAAAATTGAGTCCCAGATATATCGGGCCTTACAAGATTGTTGAAAGAGTTAGACCGGTTGCTTATCGTCTAGCTTTGTCATCGGAATTGCAAAAGATCCACAATGCATTCCATGTATCTATGGTTCGACCCATCTCATGTTATATTGGTAGAGACAATCGAAGTTCAGACTAGTTTAAAAAAACTTGTGCTTTAAAATTCTCAACAATTTTCTTTATACACACTTGTAAGCTTTCATTGTACTCATTCAGCTCAAGTGTTTCTCTTTGTATTAGTGCTTAATTTGCAAAAACTCTGATCTTGTGAGGATTACTTCTTAGTTTGCTATTTGTATTCAGTCTTTGAGAAGGTTTTGTCTTAAGATTTGGGTAAAAACCTTAAGGGAGCTTTGTAAAGTTAAACTTTGTCCTCAAAGGTTGTCAGATTAATGAATTTGAGAAAAATTCTTAGTTGTGGAAAGCTAAAGTAGTGGAGTAGGCAATTAGAGTCTAACCACTATATATCGTCGTGTTCATTGTCTCTATTTATTCTCCTAGCTACCATAAATTTTTAAAAGGCCAATTCACCCACTCTTGACAATTTCGAGTTGATTAATCGAACTAACAATTTTCTTGAAATTATCTTAATACTAAACTTTGATATTAATGAAAATATAATTAAAAAAATATTTATAAGAAAAGAAAATATAGATACTTTGAAACAATGAATGAAGCCCGCAGAGAATAGAACATACAATAAATGTGTTTTTATTTTTGCAATGAATAAGTTAATACCCTAAACACCAATAAAAATAATATTGCTAATTTTGTCTTAGCAATTCTTTGTTACTTTCTAGTTACATGGCAAAGTAACTTTCCAACAATTATCATGGCAATAACTTTCCATTACTTGTGGGAAAATTACTCGTAATGGAATGTGATATTTTAAAGAACGTAAATTAATCTGAAATTTCCTTTAAAAAGTGATAACTTTTCATTATACCAAACGTCCTCTAAAAATAATAAAGGAGAAAAAAAAAGTGAAGGGAAGTAAATTTAACGAAAGTAAATAATTATATTTGTTTGGATTGTTAAAATAAGTAAAGGAAAAGAAAATGAAGTAATTTTAACTATTTTTATTTGGTTAAACAATGGAAAGAAAAGGAAAACATTAATTATATGGAAATTTACAATTATGCCCTTTTTTATAAATTTGTTTTAAAAAGAAATAGAAGATAAAAAAGATATTTTATTGTCTTAATATTTTTGGGTTTCCTTTCTCTAGCTTTCCTCCTAAATTTGGGTAAATTAAAAATTAAGGGTAAGTTTAGTTTCAGGAAACAATAGTTTTTTTTATTTTCAATTTTTTTAGAAAATAGAAAATAGTGAAGAAAACATATTTGGTTAAGAATTTTGAAAATGATTCTTGAAAAATGAAAATAAAAATATGTGAAAATTTGAGAATAAGAAAAACATGTTTTCAATAAAAATATTTTGGAAATATGGAAAAAAAAAAAAAGAGAGTTTAAAACAAGGGATTTTTTTATGCTTCATTTTATGCATTAAAATTACCCAGATTCGTATTCTTTTAGAAACAACTTTTTGTTTTTATAACCTTTTTTTTATTTAATTACATTTTATTTTACTATTGTCATACATTTTAAATAAATTATACTTTAATTTAATTATTTAATTATTTTTTATTTATATTTTGAAAAATATATACCAAACGCGTTTTTGCTATTTTGAGTATTGAAAACAAATTTCTATTTTTATTTTTCAATTTTTGAAAAATAGAAAATGAAAATAGTTTTCTGAAAATAAAAAGAAAAAGATGAAAACAGAAAATGTTGCACACTAAGCTTTCAAAAGAAAAGAAAGGATACTCAATTTCTTCTTACTTTCTTTTACCTAAATTAAAAATTCAACCCAAAGGAAAGGATAATCCTTTCAAAAAAAAAAAAATGTTAATGTTTTACTTAGTTTTTCAAAAATAAAAATGTTTACACACAAGTCACTGAAGGTTTTTTTTACTATCACCACTCCACCCAACAAAATTTTGTAAAAGTATCTTAAAATATCATTTTTGATGATTTGTGAAGAGGTAATTTCACTATTATCAATGAATAACTCTTATTTTAAAAGAAAATGCATAATAAATAACATCACACTTAGTTAATTTTATGATAATTGTAACAAATATTAATTGAGAAACTTAAAATTAATTTTATTTATTAGCAGTTAAACTAAATTAGAAGTAGTTGACATTCTTAGCTTAAAAGTACCAATAGGTTTAAATTGATGTTTTAAAAGATTTCAAAAATACTTCCTCTCTTTTCTTTTACAGAAAAACTTTATCTGTTCAACTTTTTCAAATTAAACCTTTGCTTCATTGGCAATGGTGGCAACCTTCGAGATGGTCACATTTCTTCAACATTATTTTTTTTATTTTTGTTTTATTTTTAATTTCAATCCATATTATCGTAGTTTTGTCTACAATTTTATGGTTTTATTTTGTTCACTCTATTTATTTTAAAGTAGATGTGGTTTTAGTTTTTATTTTTTAGTCATGTTCTGGCGTATATATGAGATTTGCTAATATAAGGGTGTCATCAACTCTATTAGGTACCATTCTCGAAGGGCTTTATCATGATAAATCATAGTAATGGTGATAGATCCGAGAAACTAAGGAAGAGAATAAGCTATTTGAGACTTGGCGTTTTGTGCATCATTAATGCGGTGGGTCTCTTGAGGCTTTTGGCAATTTGTTCTTGGCTGATCGGTGTTTATCGTCAAGTTGATTTGATGATGGGCGGGCTAGGATGAAAATTTCAATGATTTGATCAAGTTGATGCATCTCTAATTTGTTTCTAAATTATTCCAGTGTTATAGTTATTATTAATTTATCCTTTTTTTTTTTTGAGATTATCCTGCAAACATAACATTTGTGTATTAGTTTGTAATGATTTATTTATCATTTGTACTATGTCTCATGTCTTGCATTATTATTGTTCATGATTCCTATTAACAATAGGATCTTCTAAAAAAAAAATTCAAAACGAAAGTGAAAAGATATTGAATAAATTGAAACAATTGTATACCTTCACTAACTTAACCATTTTCACTAAGGATTGTCCCGACTCTCTATTTTAGAATTGATATCTTTTAAGGACAATGTACAACTTTTACAAATTGATAGAAATAATTTCTCCGAATCAATTAGAACATCTTTAGCTTTTGAAGGCTTAACTACAAACTCTCTCCCTACTTAGAAATACAAATAAACACATGATTAAAAAAAAGGAAGTTTACCCAATAAGCGTTTATGTAGAAATATATGAGAAAAGTAAAAGAACAAAGATTGAAATATATATGCTCTTTCACCTTTCAAACTTGTTTCTTGTTTTCATTACAGTTTTGGGAGGCTCTATTGGAAATAACTGTTTGGAACATTAAATATATGCAAGCTAATATGGATTTAAAATATGTTTAAACAAGTGTTATTGACTTCATGTTGGACTTTTAAAATATTTTCTAATATATGCCTTTTGCTTAAGGAATAATGTGGAACAATTATATGAAATGTTATTACATAAAATCAAAACTAATTAGCAAATTTAAGCTATTCTTTTGACACAATATTTTTGTCTTAAATATTCCTACTTTTTTCAATTGAATAGGTGTTGAATTAACTCGTCACTCAATCCTTTCATTATGGTTTCACTATGTTTCAGGAATTTAAGTTTTTAAAAATAATATTTATTTTAATTATAGTAATATATTCTACATGAAACAATATAAATTTTAAATAAATGAATTAGATAAATCATGTAATATATAGAATGAATTTAAATATGATAAGAGAAAATAATTGAAATGGTTAATTAGTTTTTGGCATTATTGGTAAAGGCAGAGAGGTCTTGAGTCCTTTAGTATCCAAGTTCAAGTTTCATAATGTGTAATTGTATTATATGGATTTCGAGTTTCACTATAGTGCAGTTTGCTATGTGTAAATTTTGTTTAATTATGAGTTAGTTCTTTGTCCATTAGTATTTTACATTAATTTAATATTACTTTATAATTGCTCCAGCATGTGTATTATACCTAAAATTGCATTATATTTATACTTACAAACTCTTAAAAAATTAAAACATGTCCCAACAATCTAAGTAAATATCTCATTAATTAATACATGACACAAAAAATTACACAATTTTTCTCTACTTGTGTTTGGTTGGTATTGAAAATAATATTATGAAATGATCCGAAACATAATAGAAAAATAATGAAAACTTAATGCAAAAAAAAAGGTAATTTACTAGAAAATACTCTCTCTTTTTTAAAATTTACGGAAAAGGACCTACAATTTAATTATTTACCGGAATGGGCTATTTCCCCCGAAAACGCGTCCACGTCAGCGCGATTGCAGGGGATGCAGCAGGAAAACGCGTCCCTGAGGGAGCATTTTCTGCCACATCAGCAGAAATCGTGTCCTTGAGGGCGCGCTTTGCTGATGTGGCAAAAACGCTCTCTCAGGGACGCGTTTTGCCCGCTTCCAACGGTAAAAAAAAAAACTATAAAACCCCCCCACCCTTTCATTTTTTTTCACTCTCAACTTTCTCTCAAATTCCTCTCAAATTTCTCTCAAATTCCTTAAAGTTCCTCTCAAATTTCACAATAGTCCTTTAATTTTTACAAAAATGCCCTGTTTAAAAGTTTTTTGAAATATTTTTTTTGTTAAATTTATAAAAAAGCCCTGTTCAAATTCCTTTAATTTTTTGCAATGGCCGGAGAATTAATTCGTCTCGACAATAAACACATCTCCGTCGATCAAATGACAATGGTAAGTTATAATTTTAATTTTTCAATACTATTTAATATTTTTTAAGTTTATGCAATTTTAATTAATTTTTATTTTATAATTTTTAAACAGTTTGTAGATCGGGTGTTGCAATGCTATATTCGCAATATGTCTGATCCGCCATCGCCGTTGATTGAGAATTACCTGCGGGAAGCGGGTTTTTGGCACGAGGCCACGATAGGTCGGGGGTGCAAGTTAGACCCGAAGCTAATCAGTGCGTTGATAGAGAGGTGGAGACCTGAGACGCACACTTTCCATCTTCCATGCGGAGAGTGTACTATCATTCTGGAAGACGTGCATTTGCAATTGGGATTGCCGGTGGATGGGTACGTAGTCATCGGGTCCGCAACTTCTGGTGATTGGGGAGCCGTATGCTACGAGCTTTTGGGTGCTATTCTGGATAACATTAACGGAGGTCGGATCGAGATGGGCTGGTTACGAGACACATTCCCGGAGCCGGATAATGATTCGGCCGAAATAGAAAAAATACAGTATGCTCGGGTATACATTCTTGAGATGATTGGAGGCTATCTGATGCCAAACTTGTCACGAAACCTTGTTCATCTGAGATGGCTGCTGAAACTCGTTGATTTTAGAGCAGTTGGTGAATTGAGTTGGGGGTCTGCCGTGCTAGCAAAATTGTATCGGGAGATGTGCGGGGCGACGCGACCGAATAAAGCGAAAATCGGAGGTTGCCTATCAATACTGCAATCATGGGCACAGTTTCGCTTTCCATTTTTATGTCCTCGAGTGGACCACCCATATACATTTTCACTCATAACGAGGTAAATTTAATATTAGATTTTACAATTATTACGTAGATTTAAAATATAATTGTATGCTAAAAATTTATTTAATTAGGTGGAATCATTCGGCGAGTTATGTTGGAATACCTACCTCGCTTGAAGATATACGACTTCTATTAGAGCAACGGTCGGAAGCACAAGTAAGTATTAAATAAAATATATTTTAAGTAATAAAATAGTCGTTTCAGTATTTAGTATTTAGTATTTAGTATTTAGTATTTAGTATATAACTAATATTTTTATCATGTTAATATAGTTTGAATGGACACCATCACGAGACCCGTCAATTCGGGCGATAATTCGAGAAGAGTTCTTTCAAAATCGAACATATGGCATGTGAAGGTGCCATTGGTCAACTATGCCACCGTGGAGATGCACCAGTCAGATCGGGTTCTGCGTCAATTTGGATTTCGACAACCGATTCTCGTGGCACCTGAGGTGCTCGATGATGAGCACAAAGTCGACTTACGGATGTTGCATACGGATTGGCCAAGATTTTGGTCAGCGTATATCGAATTGTGGGAAAACCGGTATGATTATATATCTACTCGGGAACCGATCATCGTTCCTGAGTTAGCGTGCATGCCGGAATACATGCCATGGTTTAGGATTCATGGCAAGCCGTATTTATTGTCAGAAAAGGAGAGGCGACGGCAACTTCATGCACAAAAGGAACGACGGGGCCCTTTAAATCCAAGGAGAAGAGATGATGGGACAGGCCCATCAACAGCGCCGACACAATCACCGGGCCCATCAACAGCGCCCACACAGTCACCGGGCCCAACACTTCAGCCAACGAAACCCACATCACAGCCTTTTCTGGTTATGCCAGGTGCGTATCCTAGCCCTTATATGTATCCTAACCCTTATATGTTTCCTTTTTCCAGTCCAATGGCAAGTTGGAATGCATGGCCCGGTTCGAGTCCGTTCGACTACTCGACCGGCGGCCGATCTGTAGGCGCCGTCGCATGATGAGGGATCGCACGAGGCGCCATCGAGGAGCTCTTCTTTTTACCAATCTCCTTCGCCGTATGGGATTCAGACACCTCCGCCATGGATGATGCAAACACCTCTGCAGTCAATATTTTATCAAGGTGAGTCATCCTCCCAACACCCACAACCAGACCCCCTGCCGGAGGAACCAGAATCTCCGCCTGAGTAACCACAACCCCCGCCGGAAGCTAGAACAAGAAGAAATCCAGCGCGTAACCGTCGACCACCCCATGTGGCACTGATTCCGACCGACACCAACGTTGATTTTTTTAATATATTTGTATAAACTTTTTTATATTGTTTCATTTATTTTTTTATTGTAATTTTATTTTTTAGCAAGAAAGATAATTTTGAAGAATAATGATGATGGTAATATTTTAGATTAATTGAATAACTTTTTTTTTTGTTTTGCAACTTAGTCATTCTACAAAAGTTCACCATTTTCATCAAGAAATTAAAAGAATTTTCATAGCCACCAAGAGACAAAAATGATAAGGAGACTATCAACTATTCCGATTTGGACACGAGCGAGATGTATGGCCTGGGTTCCTACACCATCCGCATAACTTCCGTCGGTTAGCTGTTTCTCGGATATCCATATTGTTGCGTATTCTAGTCGAGCAAGGTCGACCCTTTGGTTTGCGACACAGTTCTCTATTCGGTAACAGCTTAAGAGGAGCAAGTGATACAGACAGCCACTTACATTCATCTGGGACTGGTAGGAATACGTGTCTCCACACGTTGTACATGTATTCTATTTTATACACTTTGCCGACATGGCTCATAGGATCCAGACGGAGATTCTGACAAGCCGCAATTACATGAGCGCATAGATAACAAAGTGCGTCAAATATCCCACAGTCGCAGGTCCTATTTCTCAAGTGTACACGATATTGCCTGCCAACAATACCTTGGTTCGGTCTGTCAAACTCCGTCACACGAAATCATAGGTTGTCGCGATCGTGACATACTGTGTGCATGTTGTTGGTCCGTGCCATTTCCTTGTTAATTTCTCGCAATACCTTCGTGCACCATACATGGCCTCCCTGCATTTGGCCTTTATAACTCGCTGCTCGCTTTAGAAATAGTGACGCTAAACAAAAATATGTCTCTCGCACAACTGATGTTATCGGTAAATGACGCGTTCCTTTTAGAACAGAATTTATGCATTCAGCCAAGTTTGAGGTCATATGACCATATCGTAGGCCGCCGTCGTATGCTTGTGTCCACTGTTCAAAAGGTATGTTGCATAGGTAGTTTGCGCCTTCTTCGTTAACTGAGCGCAAACTCGCCAACATCTCGTGAAAACGGTCCTTATTGATCTCGTACCCTGCCAATATAAGTTGATAGCGAATATTACATACCACTCTTCAATTAAGAATAAATTGAATATTACAAACGAAATTATATTAATAGATATTACATACCCATGTTGGTCACTTTCCGTCGTTCACTTGTAGATCGATGTTACCCGTGGTAGTTGGACGCAACATGCCTTAGGCAATATCGATGGTGTGTGTGATGCCATAGGCTTCCCTCTCGCTCTATTGCGGCTAGTATTCCAGGGCCCCGATCCGATATAACGCATATATCAGGTTGGGGACAGACATGCCTCCTTAACCTAGATAGAAAGAAATCCCAGTCATCAGCTGACTCCCCCGATGTTATTACAAACGCAATTGGAAGGATTCTCCCACTGCCATCCTATGCCACAGCTAGCAATAGCCGATGCGTATATCTACCATACATAAAGGTACCGTCAATTTGTACCAATGACTTGCAGTATAGAAATGCGTCTCGGTATTGCTTAAATGTCCAGAACAGACGCTTGAACACTTGGTATCCATGGAGCAATCGATCATTGTAATACGCGGGTTCCGTTTCAAGGTCTGTTATGCTGCCTGGGACATATCTCTCCAGCACCTGACACCACTGCCACACTTCATTATATGAAGCATCCCACCGACCATGCAACTTTTCCAACGCCTTCTGCTTAGCTATCCAAGTCTTCCGGTAAGAGGGCGTGTACCCTAATTGGCTACGAATATTGACAATTAAGGACGGCACTGAAGTCTTGGGATCCGCCTTCACCGTCGGTATTATTAAGTTAGCCAACTTATCTGAATCCATCTTGGGATGATCTTGTGAAACACACATCAGCGAAGCACGTTAAATAATGCAACATTACGTAATATCGTATTATTCAAAACCTTGAACACCTAGTGATACATGCACGGCAAAACATATATATGGACCTTTGTACTTTTAATCTCCCACAAGCTCTGTCCTTTTCCTCAACGAGGCCATGATTTTTCATGAACATGTACCGTCTTGCACTGCACACTTGGCCTCGTACTTATCGAGTTTGGATTTAACCACGTTGTAGTTAACCCCGTTCTTGATGCTATATTGTTTCAATGCACCAAAAAAACTATCCTTGTTGGAAAACTCTTTACCAACTTCTAATTCACATGAATCTAACGACGAACTTGTACGGTCACGCCTTCTGTGTGGTAGTTCAGGAAACTCCAATGCATCGTCTTGAGATAGATCGACATTATGCATGTGGGCTGGATGCGAGTACGCCCTGAATCGTGGATCTTCTTCTTTTTCATCAGAACCCTTTTCAACATCTTCAGGTATGGTTGGAACAGGCTCCGGTTTAGAAAATAATACAACTTCTGCACCATTGGGGCCGGGCTCTCGAGGTGGATCCATATCAGACTCATTATTCGACCCATCATCGTCTGCAACGAACGAGGTCCCCTCGCCGGTGGATGTCGTGGGGAGTACATTATTCCTTCTTAAACAACTTTCGTAACGTCCCCAATCATATGTGGATTGCCAACCACTAGAAGTTGATGACGTTCCCCAATACGTATTTCTAGCATCAAACGTTGAAGGAAGGATATGCATGTCCCATCCACCAACCGAATGTCGTGCAGATGTTGTGTTTTCCATACTACCACCAAACACGGGTGCTTCCGTATTCTGCCTCCCACTAACAGAGTGTCAACTTGGGGTCATGTATTCCCCTCGAACAGCAGTAGATGTTGAAGTCGAAGGAAGATCACTTGGCGATGAAAATTGTACATATACCTCAAGATAGGGTGACCCACTGGCAAGATGAGTCTTCACCATTGCCTCCAAGCTCTAAGGACCTTTGATGTCGAATGAGTCATATCTCACGGGATCAACCGAAGCACAAAATATATACTTAATATACTGAACTTTCATTGGCGTTGTTCCGAAGATTTTACGCCTAATTCTTTTGTGAAGTTCTGTCAAATCTATGTTCTGGTTAAAAACCAGTCGCGCTGTGTTCTCCGATAAAAAAACAACACCATTTTCGGTGTCACAAACCTCACCATCATAGTAAATAACAGAACTAATACGTCCACTCATCTTCAGTTTCTATTTTACTTTTGCCTCGATTTCTATTATGCAACCTGAGAATGAAATTTGGCTAATTTATAGTCTAAGGACAATTAGGAACTACTGTAGTAAAAGAGCGTCCACGTGGGAGATTTTTTCAGTACTCTTGCTGACAGTGCATCCTGCTTGAAGCGTTTTGGTCACTATTTGTTCAGAAACGTCTTCTTAAAATTATTTTGCGAGAGACTCTTGTAGCAAAAAGAGCGCCCACGTGGGAGCTTTTTGAGTACTCTTGCCGACGGTGCATCTGCTTGAAGCGTTTTGGTCACTATTTGTTGAAACGTCTTCTCAAAACTATTTTGCCGAGACTCATCAGTAAAAAGAGCATCCACGTGGGAGCTTTTTTGATACTCTTTGCCGACGGTGCATCTCGCTTGAAGCATTTTGGTCACTATGTGTTGTAAACGCGTCTTCTCAAAATTATTTTACCAAATACTACTGTAAAAAAAACAAATAATTTTTATATTGCTGATATATTTTTTCAAAAACCCTAAACCCTAAATTATTTTAATTAATTAACCCTAAACTCTAGTTTATTAATTTTCCTCTAAAACCCCTAAATCCTAAGACCTTTAAAACCCTAAACCCTAAACTATAAAACCCTAAAAACTCATACCTTAACCCTAAAAACAACTGAAAACCCTAGCGGGGGGAAAGGGCAAAAACGCGTCCCTGAGGGAGCGTTTTTGCCACATCAGCAAAGCGCGCCCTCAAGGACCCGATTTCTACTGATATGGCATAAAACGCTCCCTCAGGGACGCGTTTTCCTGCTGCATCCCCTGAAATCGCGCTGATGTGGACGCGTTTTCGGGGAAAATGGCCCATTCCGGTAAATAATTGGAAAATAGGTCATTTTCCGTAAATTTTATAAAAAAACGGTATTTTTTGGTAATTTACCCAAAAATAACATAAATAATACAAGTACACAAACGCATTACTAAATACATAAAACAAATTATTAGTGTTATTTAATTATAATAAAATATAATTGGCCTTTCATCTTCTTCTTTGTTATTTAATTACGATATTATAAAACTTTTACGATATTAATATAATCCTTCCGTTGTGCATACACCCTTCCCCCGGTAATTGGTATTAGAGGAGCCCCGGAGTAACGATTTCTGGAGTTTTAATATCGTAGTATTCATTGTAAGTTTCTATCTTTTATTTTCAATTCTGTTTGTTTTACTGTTATTTATCTTAAAACCCATATATCTGTGATTCTGTCTTCTTGTTGCCGTTGAAGTCCGAGTGGGACCTGTTAGGCGTTTGAGTGAAGATGTTAAAGACACAGATGGTTTTAGGTACCAAAGATAAATAACATGGAACAAATGGATTGTTTATATAAAGATAAAACTTGTAATCATACTATGCATATTGACTCTAAGAATGAAAATAATGTTTCGGCTCTTAGTAAAGGTATCAATAGTTTAATAGATATGACATCTATATATTTTAATAAATTATATAATAAAGTCAGTACAATAGAAGAAAAAGTAGATAATATAGGTGAAGTAACGGATTTAGATTTGAACAACAAATCTAAAGAACTTTTATTAGATGTTAATAATAAATTAGATCAAGTTATTACTAATAAAAATATAGAATCAGATCTAGATTTAGGTCCTTTATATTATGGTAATAGTAATGTTATATTAACTTTATCAGAAGAAGATGATTCTTCGGATGAATCTTCTACTTATTATAAAAAAGAAAAATAAAAAAGAGAAAATTCTAAAAAATAAGAAAAATATAACTTCCAATCCTATAAAACCCTTATAGAACATTGGAAAGATAAATTTTCTAAAACAGAAGATAAAAATGAAAGAATAGAATATTTAAAATTAATAGAAGAACTTTATGAAAAATATAAAGATCTATTTACAAAATATAATATCACTATATGATGACATATGATACTACAGAAAGTAGGAGTAGTTCTAATAATTCTAATATAGATATAAATGTCATTAGTCATAATTCTGATGAAGAAAACACTTCAACAGAAGAAGACGAAAATATAGAAATACCTGAACCTATGGATACTGAACAAACAGATCCATATGATTATGAAATACCAAAACCTAGGGAAATTGATAAACAAGATCCTTATGGTAAAAGAAAAATAGATTCAGATCTTCAAATAGATGATTATCTGAGATCTATTAATAAAAATTTTGATAAAGTTGAAAATACAACAAGAATATTAGGGAATCAAATAGAAACTATAGCTACTAATAAAATAAAATCTGAAAACCTAGGTGAATCTAGTCAACCTACACATATACCATATAGGGTAGATGATTTAAATAAAAGAAATGTTGCTCAAGGAGGAATATATTTAGACTTAACTAATATTCCTTTATCAGATTATGAAAAAACTATAGATGATTGGGCACAATCTATGACTATTGTTGTAAACAACAACAATACTGTTTGGTCAAAAGAAAAGTTTTTAAATTATTTTGTAGGAACATTTCAAGGAGATGTTCTACAATTTCTCAGACGATGGGAAGGATCTGAGAAAGGAAATGAACAAAAAGGTCAACTTATTAATCAAATAGGAACCCCTAAGGATTTACTAAAAGGATTAACTCAAATTCTAAAAACAGAATTTTGTGGTTATTCTAATAAAATAAATCAAGATAGCCAATCCAGTTATATCTTGTCAAAATTAAAATTATGTGATATAAGATATTTAGAAGAATTTTCTAAAAAATTTCTTCATGAATATCAAAAATTAAAAAAATGATAGTATAGACTTTTGGAAAAACCAATATTTTCATAAATTACCACCACCTTGGGATGAGATTTGTATTAATAAATATGTTTCTTATATACAAAAACATAGTAAAAATTCAGGATTAGATATAGCAAATATAGATTTTATAGGCAATAGAATTAATTTTGCTAAAGAAAGAATAATATTACATTGTTTACAAAGTAAAGCTGCTAAACAAGTTAAAAATAAATTAAGTCATAAATATTATACAAAGATATTAGAAAATGAATGTGAGTTTGGATGTAACCTATACGTCCTACTACTTATAAAAAATATAAAAAATATAAATTAGCTAGATGGAAACCAGGAAATAAAAATTATACTAATAAAAAGAAAAAATTTGTTAGGAGAAAAACTTCTAATAAACCTAAAAAACAAATTTGTAAATGTTTTATATGTGATGAAGAAGGTCACATAGCAACAAATTGTCCTAACAAAGGAAAAAATGCTAGGAAAATGATTAAAAATCTTGAAGAACAAGATTTAGAAATATGTTTTAGTGAGGAAATCAATCCTACTGAAATATTATATGAATTAATATCAGAAACAGATTCTGATACAGATTCTGAAGAAGAATATATTTTTATGTTAGGAAGTAGTTCTAATAATCAATTAGAAGAAATTCCAAAATCTGAACAACAGGATATTAAATTAGGAAATTTAATCGGAGAAGAAACAGACTTTTCTGATGAAATAATAGATAAAATTACTAAAAACCATATTTCTAAAGAAGAAATTTATAAAATGTCCAAGTTTAAAATATGGTCACAAAGACATATAGAAAAAATTAGCGGTAACACAGTCGCTAAAGATACTAAAGGTGGATTAACAGAAATCCCTTTATTTACTAAAGATAAAATAAAAAGGATTAGAAAAAAATATCATCAGGTTAGATATATACATTTAGGAATAATTATAATTACAATCAGGGCTTTATTTAGAAAAGGTCATAATATTCCTATTATAACAGTATTATTAGATAAAAGATTTGAGAATCCAATAAAAACACTTATTGGAGGAATTCAATCTAATTTACATACAAGAGTAATAGGATTTAAAGTTAAACCAAATTACTTTATATCTATAACAGACCCTCTAATAGAAGAGTGTCTATGTCATAGAATTCAGACAAAAAATTCTGATATTAGTGATTTAACAGAAGATTTAGCAATAAGGTGGACTTCTATTAATGAATATACTAATACGACAGAAGTAGAAATAAAAGAAATAAATAATAAAATAATTGAGCTTTTTGAGCCCAATAAGTTTACTACAGAAATTCAATCAAAATCATTATATTTAAAAGATTTATCAATTCCAAAAGACTGGATGATAGAAAAGGTTAATAATGCAAGTACTTCTAAACCAGTAAGTACTATAGAATATATGTCATCTGGTGACAAGTTATATTTTAAAAATAATATGATAACTAATACAGATAATAATTTAGTTTTACCCTCTAATTCTCAACCAGAAGAAGACGAGGATAATATAAGTACTTCGACACCAATAGGTATGAAAACAGTTCATATTCCTATTTTTCCTACTACATCTAGTAGAAATTCTAGAAACACTAGAATAGAAGATATACAATTTTCAATAGAAGATATTATTAAAAACAATAAATATATTCAAATTACATTACATAATAAATAATATAAATTATATTCTTTACATGCTTTATTAGATACAGGAGCTACAACCAGTAGTTGTAAAAAGAATGCTATTCCTGAAGAATATTGGAAACCTGTAAAAAAGACAATAAAAATTAATGGAATAAATGGTAATAAAACTAATATTTATTATAAAGCAAAAAATATACCAATCTACATAAATAATGTTAGATTTATAATTCCAAAAATATTATGTCTTCCTGATATGTATGGTGATATTTTATTAGGAAATAATTTTATAAACCAATATTTACCATTTTTTATTAATAAAAAATTAGTTATATTATCTATAGAAAAAACTTCTATAGAAATACCATTAGTAGAAAATCCTAAATTTATTACTAATGATTGCTGATTTTTTTAGCAGGCCTTATGGATAGAGGTGAAAAACCTCTAGAAAAAGTTGGAGAATGGACAACTGTCCATAAAAAACCCAACAAAGGGAAAATAATAAGTCCTAAACAAGGATTTATTAATATACCTGCTCAAGTACCATTTTATCCTAACCAGGGATATTATGTACCATATCCAATGGTAAGCCAACCATTTGGAACACAATCACCAAACCCGATGAGTTATTTTAATTGGTCTCAAGATCCAAATTCAGTATCTCAAACCAGTTATGCTGAAATTTTAAAAGAAACGGAAAATTTGTTGAAACAACAACAAATTCCTGAAATAAAAGATTTTTATAATCCAGGATTACCTCTGGAATATTATAATTTTATAAACAAAATATGGAAAACCCATATTTCTGATCAAAGAGCAAACTTTCGAAGAGCTCTTACACAGTTTTCAAATTTTCTAGTTGAAAAAACAACTAAAGAAAATGAATCCCATAATTTATTACTTAAATCTATTTTATACAGAGATTGGGATGAAATATTAATAGAATATATGAATATTAAAGAGATAAATAATCTTCTTGATATATTCTAATATTTTATTAATAAAGGGGCAAACAGTCCTATTATTAATAAGATGTTTAGAATATGTCTATATAATAAATGTAGACAAATTCTACCACCAGATATTTTTTCAAAAAAAAATAGAGCTATTTGCAACCAGCATGCTCAATTTAAAGAAACTTTTTCAAAATACTTTTTATAAGCTTTTGTTTTTACTAATGATATAGGAGAATAATTTCCTACTATCAAATTTAGATTAGATCATGAACCATTTGATATAACTAGTATTGAATGGGGATTTGTTAAAGAAATAACGGTCCAAAATCTTTCTTTTCATTTATTAAAAGATTTTCCTGCTATAGTAAAATCTAGATTAATAAATTTTACTAATATAGATGATTTTGTCTATTATTTTCATATAGAAATATATAGTTTTATTGGTATAGCTGAAAAAGAAAAAATTTATCAGCCGTATCAAATTTGGAATATTTGTAAAATGTTTGGAGGAAGATCCCTCTCAGCGATAGATGAAGATAAACAACACTTGGTAAAAACCATTGACAAGTGTTATAATAATTTTTCTAATTATCAAATCCAAGCCGAAATTGATCTAATGACCAAGGCCCAGTCTCTACTTCAACAAAACACTTATGTTTTGGACCGATGGTAAAAGAATTTTAGCCTATGACACTGGAAAAGCCTAGAAAGAAAGAAATGAATAAGCTTTTCAATTATTAAAAAAGATAGCTGATATGGAGATCGATGGTTTTTCGATAACAACAGAAATCAAAGATACGTGGGAAAGCTGGAATTCACTAGTTTCTTCACCAGAGTCATTGCATCTCGATAAAATCGAGGAGATGAGTCTCAAAAATATCCAAGAAGGATAAAAACAAAACACAACACGTGGAGGAATAACATCCAAAAAATGAGCATTCAATTTTGGAGGTGACATCAAAAGAAGGAAAACTATCGCTATCCGTAAATGTCCATAAATAAATAAAGACAAAAGATGATGAAAGCAACCATTAATGCTTGAAAAATGTGGAAACAACCACAACAATTTTGACAGAATTAGAAGGCTACGTGAAAGCAACCATCAAGATGGTATTAAAGTTATCCTTATCAGGATAATTAAAGTTATCCTTATTAGGATACTGTGCAAATTTAAATTATAAATAAATTAAAGTTTAAAATTTTTATTATAAATAGACATTGTAATAGCGTAAATAGATCATTGGGAATTGAAAATAGTCCATCACCGGGACACCATCTCTCTTCGTTATTGACCTCTTAAAGAGACAAGAAATCACTTTTAGAAAATGGAGAAAGCGGGGATGGAATCATCAAACAGCAACAATAGAATCTGCAAAATCTTTGTCGAAAATTTTCCAAGGCTCCCAATTTGCACCATAAATATTACACGCCATCATCACACCAGAAGCGATGGAATCGCCGTTGGTGATTGGTTTAAGGTAACAAAAAAGGATTTCTTCTTTAGTGGGGAGAAATTGAAACCCTATAGGAATCTGAAACTGTGACATAATGGGGGTTTCGTTTGGTTTCGTTTCAATACACGACAAAGTGGCGGTGATGGTGATAGACGAAGAGAAAGATGAGACTAATTTGGTGATTTTCAAAGGAATTTCTAAAAGGTCTCCAAACTCAACTTTACACCCGAATCTTATATACCCAATTAGGGTATTTCTGATATCAGTTCATGCAATGGTTAGGTGCGTTCTCTTCTTGTTTCTTGTTTCTGCTTCTTTTTCAAAGTTAACAAACTTGGAAGCTGAAATAATTCTTTGTAACTATTGAAGCCAAAATCAACATGCAAAAGAATCTGATAATAGATGGATAACTTCACTTGTTTTATTTCCTTTTTAAATATTTGAATGTTATTCTTCGAAAGAACTGCTTTAAGAATCTGGACATAATAGATGGAAAATAAAATTGAAAAAGGCAAGAAAACGCGGATTGAGAGCAACTTACCTGATCTCGGAAAAAAGAGATATGGTGATGATCCTAGGAGCGGTGTTATTCGTTCGAAGGTACGTCTGCTCTTCCATTTCCTCTGATCATATGCGTATCATTTTTGCATTCATTTCTTTTTATTTAATTTTTTTTTCCAGCTATGCTATTTGGGTTTTATTCTGTTCAATTAGTTTGTAATGATTGAATCTGCTTTTTATTACTTCAATTGAGTCATTTTTTTTCTTGATTCAATTTTCTCCAATAATTCCATTTCTTGCTTATTTTTTAGTGAGAAATGTTAGATTTTAGTTACTGAGATTGGAATTCGATCATTTCTTTTTGCATTTCAATTCTGCTTGTCAATCCCATTTTTCATGCTTCGCAAATGTCGTCTGCAATTTTCTTGATCACTTCAATTCCAAATTTGGGAAAATGTCATATTTACCTCTGGTAATGCTTTCTTGGGAAAATATCATGGTTTCATCTTTTGATTTTTCCATTGTTCGATGCTTGTAAAGTGAAAGCGATTTTAGCTTTGAAAGAGGAATCAATGCATCAAAAACAGAAGTGAAAATAGCAGTGAAAAGTGTTCCTAACCTCAATTCTACATGTTCTGTACTTCAATTCTCTGCACCGAAAACAACAGTGGAAAGTGATAAAGTTAGAGGACTCAATTGAATGGAACCATTCCTGCAATTTTTGGGCCGATTACAAGTTTGCAAGTTGTTGACTTTTCTTTCAGTAAGTTCAGTGGTGAAATTCCAAAATTGTGGGAGTCTAATGCATCGCCATCTTGCAAGTAATGGATTTTCAGATTCAATTTCGTCCAACTTGGGTAACTGAGTTGTCAATGTCATATGTGGATCTGGTTGGATTGTACTCTTCTTTCTTTTATAGGAATGCTCTCATAAATGTTGGTTCTGGTCCTTCCCCATTTTCGTTGAGTGAATTCGTTGTATTACATGTTTTTGGCAGGAATCAGTTCACTGGCTCAGTTCCTCCCTTTATTATTTCTTTATATACTTTGAATTATGTTTTCTGTATAACTTTTTGATCCTTGTCTAAGGTTAGATGGTTTGATATTTGATGCTAGCAACAACAAAATCGTAGGTGAACTTCCTTTAAACATGGATCACACTTGCAAATGCTTGAAAATTTTTAGTCTAGCGAGCGATGAATTTGTTGGCTCAATTCCTACATCATTCACTGACATGGTTTCTCTGCTTAAGCTTAACCTCAGTGGAAACAGATTGCGAGGTCACATATATTTGAGAGATGAATGAGATAAGGTACCTCTCGCTTTCTAATTATAACTTTTTTAGGCGCGATGCCTCGAGATTTAGTTCGACTGTCATTTTTACGATTTGACCTTCGATTTTCTAACAGTTTGCTTGATTTAATATCACAGCTATCATTTTTATGGTTCGCTCGATTTAATATCGCGACCTTCGATATTCTAACAATTCGCTTGATTTAATATCCCGGCTGTCATTTTTACGGTTCACTCGATTTAAGATCGCGACCTTCGATATTCTAACAGTTTGCTCGATTTAATATCGCGACTGTCATTTTTACGGTTCGCTCGATATAAGATCGCGACATCCAATATTCTAACAGTTTGCAGGATTTAATAATGCGAGTGTCATTTTTACGGTTTGCTCGATTGAAGATCATGACCTTCGATATTCTAACAGTTCGTTTGATTTAAGATCGCGACCTTCGATATTCTAACAGTTCGCTTGATTTAATATCACAACTATCATTTTTACGGTTTGCTCGATTTAAGATTGCGACCTTCGATATTTTAATAGTTCGTTTGATTTAATATTGCAGTTATCATTTTTACAATTCGCTCGATTTAAGATCGTGACCTTCGATATTCTAACAGTTCACTTGATTTAATATTGCGGTTGTCATTTTTACGATTCGCTCAATTTAAGATCCCGACCTTCGATATTCTAATAGTTTGCTCGATTTAATATCGCGGCTGTCATTTTTACGGTTCACTCGATTTAAGATCGCGGCCATTAGTTTTCTAACAGTTCGCATGATTTAATATTGCGACTGTCATTTTTACAGTTCGCTGATTTAATATCGCGACTTTCAGTTTTCTAACAGTTCACTGATTCATGATCATGATTATCGTTTTTAAAGCTTGCTAATTTCTTCGACAAGGTAAGGGACAAATTTTTACTTACGTGAAATAAAGTTCGCAGTATTCTACAACAAAGTTTGTTTCCTTAAAACCATTTCTCAAATAACCTTTTAACTTTAGTACCACACCGTCAGACAACGGAACCTACTCAGTAGAGTTCCGAGTTAAAACTTACGTAATGAGCCTCCAATTACACGTTCCACGCGTCTAAGTTTGTTTAGAAGAGTAATTTTATAACTCTTTTTCGACAAGGTGTGAGACAAATTGTTATACAATTATAATAAAAAATAATAACTTAGCCCGAAGTTCGACTTAGAATTTGACCCGATTAACCTCCCTATATATATATATATATATATATTAAAGACTCTTTGAGGGAGTCAGTACTCCATTTTTCATTTTCTTCCCTGCTACTTGACCAGGACACCATCCCCCTCCTTATTGACCTCTGTTGATAGTGTATCAATAATTAGCATTAAAAAGTATATAAATTTATAATACTTTAAATATATTAAAAACAATATTAAAAACAAAAATTCTTTTTTTTTTCTCTCTTTTCTTCCCTTTAAAAGATGAAATAAACCTTCCACAATAACAAATTTTCATTGTTTACCTGCCTACAGAATTCTCAATTGAAGCATATTAAGCAATCGGGCTGTTTTTATATTATGTTAACTATATATCTATCTATCTTTATATATAGTATTTATTAAGTGTATTACTAAATTAGTATCACTCTCAATCGAGTCACTATTTCGATCAGAAAATTATAAAAATATCCATCTATAATTAGAAAAATTATATTATTCGAATGTATTGACTTTTTCATTTTAACAAAATTAATTAAAATGTTATATGGTAGGATTTGAACCTGCACCAATTAGATTACTAATCTAGTAAATTTACTACTTAACCAAAATTTCATTTTAATATATTCTATATATATTTATTTCAATATACATAATTTATTATCTCCATCAATTATATATATATATATATATACTAATAATATTGTTCATTGAGTAGGTCTCACAAGTCAACTCGATACTAACTTATAATTAATGATAAAACTGTGATAAACAATTATGGTACATTTAATATTATTTATCTGATGTATTTATGCATTTAAATTTTGCTTTACTCATAATTTAATCTATTTATTTAATATGATTAATTAGTTTCAAACCATATATTTAATTGTTTATTGTATGTTAGCTTCAAATGGGCATCTATGTTTCAAATATGTGATTTCCACAGGCGTACGCGTGTGATAAGATTTTTAGTACTAACAATGTATTTGATTGAGTTACTATCACAAGTTAACTCGACACCGACTCAAAATTGATAACAACACACTGTTAAACAATTAAATCTAATCTTTTTTAATTTTAATATCGCACATATTTTATGTGTAATTATTATTAATTAGTTTCAAGTCATACCATTTATTATTTATTGTAAGTTATTTTTAAACACACACGTGTTCTAAATGCATGATTTCCACATGCATACGCATTTGATATGATTTTTAGTATATATTAAGTGTTATATTGAGTCGCATACTAATGTAGTTATAAAAAATACTAAAATATACTCTATACAAATTAATTTATATTTTTATGAGAGTATTTTTATCTTTTCATATAATAAATCAATTAAAAATAATCATAATAAAATTACACCCAAAACACTATGCATGATAAATAATTAATTTTACCATTATAATCAAAATATCAATTAATTTTTATGTAACTTTTTAGTAAATATATTTGTTGCATAATTTTTTAACTCATGTCATAGATATGTCCTTACAAGTAAATTATAATATATTTTCTAGGACATGAGTTAAAAATCATTAGTAAAATCCCTGCCTAATTGAAGTCACGAGAATTTTACATGATTCTAGGTTAAAAAAAATGGAAATAATAGAAGAGAGCTAATGCTAGAATGTGCTATGAAGATGATGGTTGTGATTACGTGATTTTTAAGTACGGCCGACGAGATCGCACATAGCCTATTCTATTAGAGCTTCTCCAGGAACATATTCATTTATCTTTTTACTCATATTGTTGAATAATTTATGCTATCACAAGCAAGCATTTTCTTAAAGGAAAACACAGATAGTACTAAGATGGTGTAAAATTAAAAAGCAGATCCTAAAATCTTAACTAGGTATTGGTTCTAGCACGTATATGTATTGCTTTGTTTTTAAGCTCTACTCAAGTTGGGGTGTAAACGGATGGCAGTCTAGCAAGATTATCATCTTTTTCTATTGATTAGGATTAACACTTCAAATGCACACTTGTTTCTCATTTGTCTTACAGGATTATGGTGCCTGATCCAAGGATCATCGGAAAGTTGCACTTCTGTTCCCAGATGCAGGAAAAGCTTGTCGTCGCCTAGCTTGAGGAAATTGTTTAGACCCATCGTCTATTTGCAGTCGCCCCATTGCTGAACTTTTCTTCTTACCACCAGACTTTGCATGGCTTCCTGATTCTGTCTCTGCATCTTCTCCAAACTTAATCTCTTTCCTGGCTGCTTCATAATCAAATGGCTTTATTTGCAAAACACCACTAGCTTCTTTTGATTTCTTCACTTTAACTGCTTTTCTGTTTTGATTCATAGACTCGAAGCACTGTTGGAAGCTGGTAGATAAATCGGATAAAGACATGGTCTCATCTTCTTTCTCCGTTTCAGAGGAAGGTACCATACAACTCTCCTTCCCAGGTGTATCATTTACTTCCGGACTACCACTACCATCAACTTGTTCATCCGTTTTTGAATTTTCTTCTAACATGATAATATCTTCTAATGTCGACGACTCAGTAGCTACCACAGCAGGAGGTTCTTTGGGCTGTGGAGCTTCTGGAAATTTAGTTGGCTCGTTAACAGGAGGTTTTGACTGCTCTGCTGTGCCCGAGAATGAGTGAAATGAAAGATTTACTGAAGATCTGATCTGCGCCAACTTACTATCTTCCTTCTCCTAGATGACGACAATAAACAAGTTAGCAATGAATTACTTTCCACAATATGCACAAAGGAATCAAAACTAAAGTAATCGCAATGATAGACAAATGCGACTGTCATGGACTGTGATGGAGCATTTACACTGGTTTCAATACCGCAACAAAATCAAAAGCCACAACAGCAAAATAGAGGAATAACTTGACTCACCTTTTTCTCCATATCAAATTTCTTCTTCGTGGAAGCATTCCCCAGAAGTGCTCCAAAGCCACGGCTTGGTTTCTTTAGAACCTGAATAGTTGCTCCAGTTGCCTACAGGTAATAGGTATTTTATCCAGCGGCTACTCGTCAGGAAAAAAAGATCACCATCTACAAAAGTATTAACAACTTACCATCTTTGCTGAAGGTGGAATAACTGTATGGGCATTTGCATCTCCACTCTTTCCCGAGATGACAAGATTTTCTCTCGCATACATTGAGCTACCATTCACATGTGGCTCAAAAGAGAATCCTTCTTGTTTTTTGTCTCTGTCAAGTTCAGTAATACTGCTTCCAATCTTGATCGATTCGTGTTTATGTTGTAGAGAAGCAGATTGTGCACTTATCCCATCAGGTCCTACTACAGCATCATCTATGATTCTTGTTCTATCATTTGCAGTTTTCAAGTCTGTAGGAGTCACAGGAATTAAGACCTCAGCTCCCTCTTTAGCTGCTATATGTTGTTCTGATGCCTGCACAGTAGAAACCTTACAGTCATCTTAACAGATAGTAATTATAAAATCAACATATTCCAATCAATTGTAAGTTCAATGAAATAAACAGTAATGAGGAAGTAGCACAAAGAATGGTAATCATCATTGTATCAACCCATTCTCGGGACTAAGATAAAGTTTCTAAGGCTTATTCGATGACATTTTATCAGACTTCATGTAACTGAATCAATCAATTAGCACACTTCATGTTTGTAGCTTTCCTATGTTAACATTATGATTCACTTGATTGATTTTGTTTTATAAGTCATACAAACAGCCTACTACAACTCAAAATGCTTTCATTTTTACTTCTGGACAATGATCACAATTCACAACCCATTTGATGACTAAAAGAAAAATGAGATAATAACACATAGAACAGATTTAACAAAATACATTATAACAATACGATCAGGGTTGTCAAATCAGTGTAATTAATCTTACATTTAGCATATGTCCCATTTTAAGTTGTTGAGCAGCAGCTTCAAATGCAACAGCATTCTGCATAGCATGCCTGATGATGCTAACAACTGCACCAAGATTTCGCTCCACATATGGGTGTCTAGATTTCAACAATTGACGTAACTTGTGAGCAGCTACAGGCATCTGCTTGGCTTTTAGCAGTAAGGAAAACAAAAAGTGCTTCAGGAAATATACCAACAAGCAGTATGAAAAAAGAAGATAAATATACTGGAAATTGATAAAAACAAGAAAGTTCCTACCGATTTCAAGAAGCGTTTTGTTTGGCAATACATAACCAGTACTTTCATCCTCTGCGCGAGCAATAATGTCTCGCCATTCACAAAGCCCCTATAAACCATTTAGGTGAGACGCAAGATTAGGGGATATCATCTATTTTTTACTAGTAAGGCTATTGTATATCAAATATGTTCTCTGAATTAAAATTAGACATTTCTTATGATTTACCAACCAATCCGTGTGTTATCTTAAAAGTAAACAAAGGGCCAAGTAGACATGAAATCAACAAAAACTTACAGCAACAACTGCTAGCTGCTCAGCATTGAAACCAGCCACCTGCAACCTATATTAAATAGAAGAAAAAACAAAGTTATTTAGAAATTATGTAATATATATTTAAATCATGTAGCCTTAGCAAGTAACAAACCCATGTATATGGAGATATGAATTCTCTGTCAGGAGCTCTTTCTCATACAGTTGTGTACATACATCAGAACTTCGCTTGTAGATCTGCTAGCAAGAGAACATTTGCTACTACGATGACGGTCAATAACAAAAAACAGAAAGCAACAAAGTTCACAAATTCATGCATCCACGTAAACTAATTTTGAAGGAAGATGAAATGGGCAAGAAAAGTAACAAAACATGTACACTGTATGCATTTTACTCGATGAAACCAATGAAGGTATCCAAAGAATCGCATTATATTGATATGGATAGTTGATCAACAAATAAATTTTCAACACCTAGCCTCAGTTGTAGGTTATACACTGAAGATCGAATAAAATAGAAGGTCAGAAGCCAGTAGAATGTGGAAAGGAACACAGCTCTCACATGAATGTAACTAAGATTAAGACTATCAAATCTCTAAGCTTCTGTTAATCTAGAAGTGTTAGCATATGATATGGCATGCTGTTATAAATGTAGAAAATGCTGTGAGCTATCATTTACAGCATCATACCTCTACCAAAGGAGCATCCAAATGTTCACCTTCCTGGGGCATTGATAGCAATTTGATTCTCATTAAATCATAAATGTACAGTAAGTAGTGTGTGTCTTCTCTAGCATATCTGGCATAAAAATGGTAATAAACAGAAAAAATTAATAGACAGATAACAATCAAAGTTTCCTCTTCAATAATTGCAATCAGTGTGACAGAACCTTGAAATTTTCTTCAGAGTAATATGTTAGTTCAAAACATAAATAAAAAGCAATGTGTTTTTACTTCATATTGATTAAAAAGTCAAAATTAACGACTATTCACATCTTTGTGTTTGAATTTCTTCTCATAAAAAAACATATAAAATATCAGTAATGGTGGTCTTACAGATTTTATGGTTAATTTTTTTCCTTTTCTGACAAGTTTGATGGGGTTAGGTGAGCACTACTTTGAGCACAGGAAAAATAAAGATGACACGGTTTGCATAAAATTGTTCAAAAGAAATGATGTTGCAGGCAAAACTAAGAAACAACAGTTTGTCATAAAAACTATGTCAAATTTCCAGTTGAAGTAACACTTTATTTTTTTCTCTTTCTATAATTCTTTTTTTAAAAAGGAAGTGGTCAATAGCAATCAATCATTAGCTTTAATGACATATGCAAGTACAGCAATTAGACATTATTTAACTAGCAAGAGAGAGTCAGGCAGCTGAAAGGTAAAAAAGCAACGTTACCTGAGCATTTCATCAGGAAGAGGACGCAATCTCCAATCTGCATTCTGGTACCTACATTGAGTCAACTAATCAACCTTAAGGAGATAGGATAGATGATGATCAAAGAGGAGAGAACTAGCAAGTATAAGGAAGACGATCAAATAAATTTAAATAAAAACCCACTCTTTGTTGGCTGTAACTCCACAAAAATGTTGCAGAAGATGCTCCAAACTATTTCTTTCCAATTTCAAGACCCTTGAGGCCTGAGAAACATGCAAAATACATATTGGTAGGAGCCCAACACAACATTTAACTTCAAAATAAAAACAATCAAATCATGTATTTATTAATTGCACTCAAAACTAAGCCTAAGCATATATAATCAAGACATGGCACTTTGCGAATGTCAATTAGGCTCAACAAATCTGTGTGGGTGATAATATTTCTAAGGCTATAACATCTAAAATGGTTAAGATAGTAGGTGGTAACTTTATCAATAAGTTCTTATAAGCTTAGCACCATTGTCATCATCCATAAAACTAGTCAAGTTAGTTCAATCATTTAAACCACATGTAAAGAGTTTTCATGTATGGTCTTTGTACCAATTTCCTTTCCCCTAAGTCATTGTCACACTGCTAATAACTAACAAATAAGTTCATAAAAAGTGAACTGTTGACAAGGCCCACATAAACTTAACTTCGTAAAATATACCAATAAAACCAAGAATCTAACAGAAAATTCTCAAATTAAATCCTCAAGTTCATAGAAGTAGAAACCTGTCCAGTGTCAAAGAGATTGCACACATATATGCCAAAGTCTCGTTGAAGCCACACAATATCCCTGTCTGCTCCATGCATAACCTATGTGAATCAAGGATATCAAACCATGCAATAAGCTAAAAAAAAAACTATCAAGGGGACCAACCTTTTTCTTGGCGGGATCCTTGAAAACTTCCCTAAGATATGGGCCAACATGAATTCGAAGCTTTAAAGTATCTACAATAAAATCCTCAGTTCTAGTAGAAATTTGCATCAAGCAAGTTAGTCCTTGAAAAGATCGATATTGGTTATGCTCCAAATCAACCTGAGAATAATTACAGAGAAAATGAACGACAGGCAAAGAGGTAACATATTATGAGAATACAGAAAATTAATCGTATATTTGATGCATACAAAGTCCAGTGTAACTGGTACCCCTGAAACCAGAGATGCATACACCCTTCTTCAGACCAGGTGAACATTCTATATCTTACTATGAAGCTAGAGCAAAACATGCATCATCACATAAAGTCATTTTATAAGTTGAATTTTTACCGCAAACTCTTCCACACCGCTTAACTTAGCTGCTAAATCCTTCAAATCTTTTACTTCCTCAACCAGCTTAAATGAGGTAGACTCGATTGATGGGGGTTTGATGGGCTGAATATCTGCAATATCTTTTTCCACAAAATCCATAACAGAGAGGTTCTCCTGTAAAAGGGCAATAGAAATGTTTTTTTCTCTTATTTCAGCAAGCAACACAAATTAACATTTAACAGGAGAGAAACCAGAAAGTTTTAGAAGCTATTGTCGAACATAGTTGGATGTGTGTGAGATTTTGAGGTATAAGAACAATACAAAAAGTGAAAATTTTATCACATCCATATGTAAATATTATTACTAAGGTATCTCTCAAGAACATGGTAACATTCTTAAAAACAATTGCAGCCTTTCCCATCTTCTAATTACTATTAGCAACGTCACAATTTACCCCAATAAGAACATAAGAAAGACGACCTTGATTACAAGATACCTTCCTACAAACCAATGTAAATCAGAAATACTATCGCTTCAATGAACTATTTTACTGAAATTCATTTTTTCTCTTTTCCTTTTAACCATGCAAGGTGCCTTTAACTCTGGAGAACTTGAAAAAATACAGTTAATTCTCCTTATTCATCTTTTTTGTCCCCATGGGAAAGATTTCTGAGCTATGAAACATTCAAAATAACTATATTAATCACTCTTACTACTACTTGTACAGAAATTCATTTTTTTTTCTTTTCCTTTCAACTATACAAGGTGCCTAGAAAACTTTAAAAGACAGTTATATTCTCCTTATTCATCTTTGCTGTCTCCATGGGAATGATTTCAGAGCTCTGTGAGAACGTTCAAAACAACCATATTAATCACTCTTGCTACTTCTTGTACAGAAATTCGTGCCCCGGAAAATATACAAGTGTTGTATCACTCAAAGAAAATAAAAGCACCAAACTTAATGCCCCAGCAATCCTAATAAAAGCATTTCACTTATGTCCAACTATTCTAATCCTGATCACAAGCATCAAAACTCCCAAACCAGTGTCATTAAGGTATGTGCTTAGGTGCTGTGACTTTGCATCAGATGAAAATGTGCTAGAGGCCATTTAGGCCAAGGCTCATTGATCAGAAACACACTTGGTGAGTGTAGGGACTAGGGACACCTTTTTGTAAAGCGGTTAATGCATGAAACCCTGCCTCATTGAAATTCTCTCTAATTTCTTTGATAGTAAAGATGAGACAATATCAAAATTCTACATCTTAATGTATAAATATTCAACAACAAACAATGAACAAAAAATTCAACAACAAACATGAGACCGCAAGAAACATGCATATTGGTCAAAAAAAGAAGAAGAAGCATTTTTCTAAGATAAATTGGACCACCTTTTGAGTTCATTATCAGAATATCTTAAGCTTATTTTTTTTATATAGACAAAGATACACAAAACACATACATAGACATATTCCTCAGTTTACTCAAGGAAGCGCTTTTTGCCCTTTGCACCTCGGTATAGAAAAATTATGAAGTTATCCGACAACATACGAAACTCAACACTCATTGAACTAACCAAACAAAAATGAAACACTGTGAGGTTATCCTATAACATACGTAACCAACTAAAAGCAGAAATGTTGTGAAAGCATTTAGGAAACAGTTATAACATAGTGATTAACCCCAAAAGAAAAGAAAAGACAGAACTCCATAAAAGACGGATTACACGGGGAAACAAAGACCAACCAGTGGATGAACAAAACGCTGCCCATCCTCACTCCTCTGCAACCAAACATGTTCAAAAGGCTGATTCGAATTATTCACAAGTATATTATACTCTTCCTGAGGCTTCCGTATCGTTGGTATATGAAATGGCACCTTCGCTTTCCCAGTCGTCCCCGTAGCCAATGCCTCTTTCTTCACCTTCACTCCAGAAGAACCCGAAAATCCACCTTCCTTCCCACTCACTGACACACCAACCGAGTCACTCACTAAACCACCGTTAATTTTCTTCTTTTTCTTCCCGTAAACCAACTGAAACCCATTATTGTCAGGATCCGACCCAATAAACCGACCCGTTTCCTCTTCTTTCTTTCGAAGCTTATGAAATTCGTCGATGGAAACGTCAAATCGTTCCAAAAGTTCGTCGTTGATATCAACGAGCCAATCATAAGCTTCATCATCGGCTATGCTGTCAAGGTTGCTAGGGAAATTGATGGCCTTGTTGGCGCCCCAGGTTTTAGCCGAAGCGCCAATGGATTCAAGCAAAGAATCGGATGTTTTGGCGATTTGATCGATGGGAAGCTTGAAATCGGAGAAGTTGTTGAAGAAATGAAAGTCTTGATTGGAAGGGAGGGTTGGAGAAGAGGAAGAGAGTGAAGAAAGAGAAGAAGAGAGAGGACCTAGAGCTAACGTTTGAAGAATTTGAGAATTTTCTGAAGGATGAGATTGGGCTTCCATTGTTATCTGATCGTCGTAGTCGTTCATCGTTGGTTTAGGGTTTTAGGGTAGAAAAAGCATATAAGGGTTTTAGAGATTTTTGGTTTTCTTTGGGTTAAATTCTGCTATTAGTCTTTACACTTTATGAAAATTGTGGATTTTGTTTTTATATTTTACTTTAATCAATTTTAGTCCTTATCCTTTTTAAATTGGTAAATTTTAGTCATTACAATATTCAAAGTTTGAAAATTTAGTCCTGAACCAAACAACAGCAATTAAATTTGTTTGGTTAAACACAATTATAAGTTTTGTAATATGCATACACTTGTAAATTTAGTTCATATTCTCCAACTAAGTCATTCTAAGTCCCTATACTTATCAAAATTTGAAATTTCAGTATTGACAAAAATTACAATCGTTAATCCATTAACATGATTTTTAGCAAGGAATATGTGAAAATAACAAGTTAACATGACATTACACATATAATAATATGTTTGGTGAATCAGATTTTAGAAATAGTAGAACTTAACTTAATGATTTTAACAGTTATCATTTAGAGAGGACTAAAATTTTAAAATTTAAAAAGTATAAAAACTAAAAATTACCAAATTCTAATACAAAAATTAAATCCACAGCTTTTGTAAAAATACATAATAATTAATTAGGGAAATAATTTTACATTTTTTCATATTTGTTCTAAGAAAATTAGTTTAATCAATAAAATATAACCCTCTATTTGAAAAACAGAAAAATTAAGTGCTAAAAAATTAAATATAAAAAATTGTAAGTGATAATTCAAGTTATAAAACATGTTTGGGAAAAAAAATATCTAAAAATTAAGGGTTGTTATAAAACATGTTTATTATATTATTAAATATCATAAAATTAAGTGTTCTTATAAAACATGTTTAATATTATTTAAAATTAAATACAGAGACTATATGACGAGGGGATAATATAATTCTTTTTAAAAATAAAATAAAATAATGTAATGTATTTTATTAAGCGATAAGCAGGTTCTATTTTTTGCAAAAAAAAAAAAAAATCTACTAATTTTTATTGTGGGTTATCAAACTTGTTTTAAAAAAAATTAAACATTAGATTATTTTTAACAGCTTATCAAATAGGGCCTGAGTTAGTCTTTGTTTTTTTTTTTTTTTAAATCGTCTTTCACTTTTGATCATGATAGTCGATATCGTACTAATATTGGTTGGTACTGTTTCAGTCTTAAACCAATACCAAGTATTATATGTTCCGTTTCGATCACAATTTCGGTGCATTTTGGTCATTTTAGTGTATTTCACCCAATTTTAGCCAATATCGGCTTGTATTTGTCCGTGCTGGTTGGTACAAAATTTTGGCATTTCAAACCAATTTTTAATTTTTTTTATTTTACCCATTTTATTTTTCCATAATTATATTTAAAAATAAAAATTACTAAATTAAATTATTCAACCTAATTAATAATTTTAAAATTTATATTTACATATATATATATTTATATGAATGTAATTGAGATATATTTACATGTATATAAAATGTATAATTTATTTTTTGACAAAAAAAAACATGTAATTTTTGAAGAAACTAAAACTTAGGCTATAAATATATATATGTGAAAAATATTTAAATGTATATATAATTTATCAAGAAATTAAAAATTAGATTATAAATATGTATATGCGAAAAATATTTAAAAGTATCAATAAACCCAAAACGGTATACCAAAACATACTGGTACCAATATGTACCAGTACCAAGAGAAAAACAATATGCCCACCAATACGGTATTGTGTAGGGGTGTTCATAGTTTGGTTAAAATTGAATTAATCGACCAAACTGATCTAATTTGGTTAATCAGTCAGTGGCTGAATTTAGTTCGGTCGAAAGTCAATTAATTTTTTTTGAAATTTCGATTATTAATTAATTTAAAATAAAATAATTAACCGAATTAACCAATTAAGCGAAAAAAATAATATATATAGCTCACCTTCGGTGTATAAATAATTAAGATAGTCAAATATATGAAAACAATCAACTGCAAGTTTTTTTACCTATATACTACCTCTTGTATTTATCATGCAATGCAATGCTTTATGGATTCTTAGTTGCTATGAACAATATTTGAATGATTCTTAGTTACTTTAAGGGTGGGTTTGGATGGACGATGGGGTGGAATGCGGTGCGGTGCGGTGCGGTGCGTTTAGTTTATTTCTTGTCTCACGGTATAATATTGTTACAGTATCTAATCTCACCACCACCACTGTTTTTACACTAACCACAATAAATAAATGCACCGCCCATTTAAATTTACCCTAAAACATATTTGAATTATTATATTTGTTAACCTCAGAACCCGAAAATAAAACGGCCATAATCTTAAATAACAAAATACACTATCATCTCTCTAAAAACATTTCCTTTGCTACCATTTGAAAATTAAAATATGGGTTTTGCAAAGCAACTAAACATTATTTCACAAACTGGATATCTTTAAGGTTATGCAATCCAAAAAAATACACCTTTCGTTTCCAAATTGTTACCTACTAAGTATATGGAATTTGGATCAAAGTACTCAATGCTATTTGATACGGTCCACCTCGGGGTGAGTCAAAACGTATTTGAGTTGCCCGATCGTCTACAAGGAGGAATTAAGCCTTCGGGAAAATATTAGAAAAATATGGGAAGATAGCGGAAGCTTTGAGTAGATTTACTTTTAGAAATGGATTTAGATAATGGAAGTGAATAAAAGTTGGAGGTAGTTTAGATAATGGAAAGGATAGGTTCGGCTAAAGTTGAGGAAGAAAGAAGATGTGTCCGAATGGTTTGGTTTAATAGGTATGGATGAAAGAAAGGGGTAAGTGATAGTTTGGTGGAGATGGAGAAATAAACTTAAACGAGAAACGATTCAACACTAATAAGTGTCACCCCGGTTTCTATGATGTTTAAGGTGGAAGATGGAAATCGAAGATGGACCAAAGACCCGTTATCTAGAAAGATAAGAACCAATGGTATAATTTGATGGATGAGAACGATTGACGCCACAAGCAAGCTTGATAAGTCAAAATCGAAACTCGTACGAAAGATAGAGAGGAGTAAACTCACTCGATGAACAAAGTTCATAAAATATGATTAAGGTTCAAAAGTTCTAAGTTTACAAATGAAAATAACAAAGTTTTTATAGGCTATGGAAAGAGCTAGCCGAATAGACATAAAACACTTAATAACTAAGTTAAGTTTCAGCCATAAATTGCTGGAAAAATCTGGAAATAAATCTATTGATCTTCTTGGCTAAATTCGGCTGAATATAACCTTCAAGTTGCTTGCAAAATTCGGCTGAATGTGGCCCTTGATTTGCTTGCAAAATTCCAGAAATTTTAAAGGAACATTCCTTGAAGCTTCCATGCATAGAAAACGTCAAAAGGCTCCAGCAACTTGGTGTCCATTAGTGCGCACGAACAGCCAATCTTAGGAAGATCATTGACCATGCTTTGGGCAGCCAAATGACAACCTTGGAAAGCTAAAGAGCATGGCTGAAAAGGCACCTTGGAGACGCCAACAATCAGCATGCACATTAATTCCATTTGTGCCGTCCAAGTGACTTGTTCATGCAGCAATTTAATGCACCAACATCTCATTTAATCTGTCCATCAACAGCTCATTAAATGGTGTCCCCTGCATAAAGAAACCAGCAGCACATTAAATGGCGTCCATGCATGCTGAACAGCTCTTAAATCCGTTCCATGCTTGCCCAACATCTCATTAAATTCGGCCAACAAACATGCAGCAAAAATTCGACTGGATTAAGAGTAACAACATGCATTAAATTCGGCACATTAAACCTGCAGCACAGTTGAGACAAACACATTAATAACACTTGAGACAACTTAAACACACACTTAGGACACATTGAATATTCGGCAGCCACAAACACATTAAATTTGGCTGGACACTTTAAAACTTGCTGCACATTAAATTGGTCTGAAACTAGACATATTAAAATCATGTTCTTACTTAAGACATATTAATAACATGCATAAAACATATTTAATACTTTAAAAAGTAAAATGTCCAGATTTATTTAATTAGCTATTTGAGAAAATTTTAACTAATTAACTAACTTAATAAATTTATTCAGCCAATTAAAATGCATGATAAAAATAAATGCAAATCAAGCTCAATGAGCTGAAACGAGCTAAAATGCGGCTGAATTTTGGACGTGCACCAAAGTGCACAACAGCTCAACGACCCTTGATTCCTTCGATCCGAGCTCATCAATTCGCAAAACGTTGGTGCCCTGGGCTGGGCCGTATCACTATTGCACTTTATCGGTCCTTGGCCTAAGTTCATTCCACACAGTTGTAATTGAGTATTTGTTCAACGAAAAGGCCATTTAATCCCTTCATTTTTCAAATGTTATGACTCCAAGTGCTGTTGGTCTCCACATTTTTCAAATGTTATGGTTCGGTTATTTCGATTTGTATAAATTAATCTGTATATTTAATTATTAAAGGGTTGTCATTTGCCATGCATTGGGCAGAATGTATCTAAATGTATATAAATATGTATACATTTTAATCCATTTATATATTGTATATAAATATATTTTGATCTATTGTATAATTTTTATTCTTGCAGAATGTCCACAGAACCAATATTTGTTGAGGGTAGCGTTACACCTCCTACTTCGACAGATTCTGGAATTTCAGTAGATGAAGCTTCAAGCCAAACAAAGGGTATTGCTGGGAAAAGAAAAATCATCCCTCTAAGGTCAGAAATTTGGTCTCACTTTACTAAGATTATTAATAGTGAGAGTGCAAGTAAAGCTAAATGTAATTATTGCGAAAAGGAATTTTGTTGTGATGGGAAAAAATGGTACGGGGTCATTAAAATATCATATCGGTTCATGTAAGAAAAATCCTAGTAATATTGTTGACACTCGGAAAAGACATCTAGTTTTTCCTAGTAAAAGAGTTAAAGGGGGGGGGGGGGATGATATCTTTCAACTTGGAGATTTGATCAATAAGTATGTAGGAAAGGGTTAGCACAAATGATTGTGATTGATGTATTACCTTCAAGTTTGTTGAAAGTGGAGGTTTTAGGAGATTTATATCCATGACATGTCCTAAGTTTCATGTTCCTTCACGAATTACTATGACTAGGGATATTTATCAATTGTATTTAGATGAAAGGGCTAAGCTAAAACAACTTTTGAGAAATTCTTGATCTAGAGTTTACTTAATTACTGGCACAAGGACTTCTTTGCAAATAGTTAATTATTTGTGTATCACTGCTCACTTTAGTGATGAAGATTGGAAATTGAATAAAAAGATTTTAAATTTTTGTCTAATTTTTAGTCATCAGGGTGAGTCCATTGGGTTGGTGATTGAGAAATGCTAGTTGAATTGGGGGATTGATAAGTTTTTTACTGTCACTGTTGATAATGCAAGTTCAAATGATATTGCTATTGGTTATTTGAGAAAGAAATTTAGCCCTCGAGGGAGTTTAGTTCAAAATGGTAAATACCTTCACATGAGATGCATGGTACACATTGTGAATTTGATTTTTGTCGAAGGCTTAAAGGAAATGAATAAATTTGTTAAATGTGTTAGGGGGTTGTTAGATATGTGAAGCAATCTCCAACTAGATTACAAAAGTATAAGAAGTGTGTTGTGGTGGAAAAGATAGTCCAAGAAGATGTTGTATCATGATGTTTGTACTAGGTGGGACTTGACCTACTTAATGTTAGACACTGCTCAGAAATTTGAGAGATTTGAGGAGCAAGATATAAACTTTAGGGCTAAACTTGAAAAGAGGTAAGGTTGGCTTAGTGTGAATGATTGGGCTAGTGTTTGAAATTTGAGGGATTTCTTGAAATATTTTTATGAAGTCACTTTGCGTGTTTCCTACACTTCATATGTCACATCCAATAATTTTTTGATAAGCTTTCTGAAATTGATATCCTTTTACGAGATGCTCAATTAAATATTGATGTTGAATTTGTGTTATGACCATAAAGATGAAAGATAAGTATGATAAGTATTTAGGTGATATTGATAAGATGAATTTGTTTGTGTTTTAGATCCTAGACAAAAACTGAAGTATCTTGAATTTGCACTTAGTGAAATGTTTAATGTTGAAAAAGCTTATGAAATGATGCAAAAGTTGATGGAAGCTTTGTATGAATTGTTTGATGAGTATAAGCCTCCACTTCATAGTGTTTGTAGCCAATCAAGATTAGTACCACATTTTTCTCTAGGTGAACCACAACAAAAAAATGAAAAGGCGTATGCAAGTTTTGTATAAAAAGCGTGAGTGAGAAAATGATGGTGAGGACAAAACGTCTAAATTGGATAAATATTTAGCTGAGGCTAATGATAATTTTGTTGAATATTTTGATATTTTATTGTGGTGGAAAGTGAATAGCCCTATATATCCTACTTTTTCAAAGATAACTAGAGATGTGTTAGCTATACTAGTTTCTACAGTTGCTTTAGAGTCTGCATTTAGTTACGAAGGGCGTGCGGTTGATTAATTTAAGAGTTCTTTAACTCCTAAAATTATACAAGCTCTTGTGTGTACTCAAGATTGGATTCGAAAATCATCATCATAAGAAGACATCAAGAAGATTGAATAACAAATTCAACAGCCTGACAAGATTGAAAATGATAAATTTATTTAATCATTTCAATATTTAGACTTTTCTTGAAATGCTTTAGAACCTATCATAAATTCATGGACTTTCATAAGTTGAAGGGTATGCTTGTTATCTTATTCTTATTAACTTACAATCGATCCATTTATTTATATCATTTGATTTTTTAACTGCATATATTTCTATTATATGCTTTTTTTGTACATATTTTGTACATATAATACAAATGAAGATATTTTAATGTGAAAAAATAGATGCAAACAAATAATATTAAAAACTACTATATTTTAGTTATGTGTTGCCTTTGTGACTTATTTTGAGCTGCTTTTAAAGATTTTTTTTTAAATGTAAATTTATTAATTCATTTAATGAATGGCACCATACAATTCATAAAGAAAAAATAGTAAATACTTGTCGTAGATGGTGAATGATAAGCTCCATCAACACAACAAATGTTTTAACTTTAGCATCAATAGAACATTATGACAGGTTGACAATTGGCTTTGTCACAACTCAAGTACAATATATCTAGAGTGATTATAAGCACTTAATTTTGATAAGAAAATCAACCTCGGATGATTCAAATATGCAAGCAAAAATCGACAAAAGAATTAAGCATTCACCAAACTAGAGAGGACGACAACAAAATCATTCCTAAAATCACTTGTAAATCTAAGATTACATGCATAAGCAAGACTAATTAAAAAGTGCTACAAGAATAAACAAAAAATTTTAAAACTGAAAACTTACTAAACAATGAAAAATAAACAAAAAATATAAAACTTAAGATAATATGATTCAAATTGACACATAAAATTATTTATTATTTCGAAATACTTTCAAAACAATATGATTTTCAGGCTGTTTTTTTTTTTTTTGGAAACTTTTTTTAGATGCTTTTATTATGCTTTTAAGACTTACTTTTACTTAAAAATTTTAAGACTTGTATGCTATCATTGTTAACTTTTCATATCAAGTTATAGTGAGGAAATTCACAGAGAAAAGGTATGGAGATGTAATCCCACAAATTATCTTATTTTGGAATCTGAGAGATTCCGTGACTGTACCACAAATTGAAGCTCGAAAGAGAGAGACAGTATTTGATGGGTATTCCAAGAAATTGATAAATATATTCTTAGTTGAAGACAGGGATTTAAACCCTGAGACAGTCGTGGAAGCTGCTATTTCAGGTGAAGGGTATCAGAAATTAATGGTTCTTGATTGTGGGTCGATTTTAATCTACTCTACTCTACTGGACCGGACCCTTCTTTCATTCAATTTTTTTTTCAATTTATTTATTATTTATTCTCTTATAAATATACATACATTGTACCATGCCCAGTACCCATCAGGGGCGAAGCCAGGGGAGCTGGCATGGGCCCCGACCCCCTAAAAAGTAAAATTATTATTTAAATCCTTAAAATTTTTTAAAATTTTAAATTAATAAAAATAAAATTAAATTTTGACCCCCTTAAAATTATAAAAATTCGATTTAATCATTTATAAATTAGAAATATATAAACTATAAAAAATTAAAATTTCATCCGGCCTCCTAAAAAAATTATCCCCTGATGCCCATCATGGTAAAACAAAATCTAACCTGTGATGAATATGTATATTTCAAACAAACATTCAGCTATAGTTTTGGCAAACAAGTATAAAAACCAGATAGATAGATAGACCAGATTCTGAACATTGTACACCAAAAATGCACGACTATTTCGGACTGACGGGGGCTTCGTTAATAACCCGAATAGGGGTAGGCGGGATCGATTCCCACCACTCTTTCAATCGTCGATCACGATCTCCTCCTTGGTTGTTTACCATATGCTTTGCTAGCGGTGATGTTGTGATCATGGAATGAAACACAACAGCAATTATGAGATACTTGAAAGGAATCACTGCAAACATTATTGCCAATCCGATCATTGCAAGCATCACCGTGTTTGCATGCTGAAAGATACAAGTGTGTTAATTTCAATGGAGTATGAGATTATAAAGGATAGTATATTATCTCAACTTTTTCCATAAATCTTGCTGAAAAATACATTTAGGTTTGCTTAATCTTAAAATTTCCAAACTGAAAGAATATGTAGTTGCATGCATACCTTGTGTGCCCTTGAAACCAGAACCGAATGCAATTTCAGTATTGTTACATTCGCTTCCTTTATTATCTCACGAACCGTCAAAAATCCATATTGAGCTGAAACTATGTTCTCTCTCGTACTCGGAGTATGGTCGGAACCTGTGCACACAACTATCTCCTTTTGTTTGTCCTTGAGCCTTTCTTGTCTAGCTCGTATCATATTTGCTACGACCAGAAGCAAGCCTGCAGATAACGCCTTGCCAATCCATTCCCTACAACATGATTCCTAGTTGCTTTACTATCCTTCTGACTGAATTTGCATCATAAAAGAAAAAAAGACAGAAGATCGAAAACAACTTACTTGTATACTATAAGTATAATTGCAGCAAATACCAGAAGAGTAGTTGCAGGTCTTTCCCATGAAAGGATTTCACGGAACCAAGGGAATACACTTCTTAGTGGCTTCAGTAGCTCCTACATATGCCAAAGAAGGAAAAAAAAAATAGTGCCACTCATAAGTTCTTACATCTCTATGAAAAGTTTCATTGCCTTAGTGAGAGACGATTTGTTTGAGCACCAGTTTTCTTAAATCAAAACTACAGAATTCCGGTCATGATATGATGTGCACCCTCTACCAATGATTCAGAAAGAGCATGTATTGCTTACTCTGCAAACTAAATGATGGACATTGTGAGTAATTACCGTAAGAATGGTAGCATTTTCACCAATGCCTTCCTCTTTCAGCCCCTCCATCACAGCTCTAGCTTTGGCAACTCCTCTTCCTTCCTTTCGCGCTTGATTAATGGCAGTCTCGAGTGAGGTCTTATTATCATCATCCTTGCCAACTGCAATAGTTTCACTCACTTCACTCTCTATTTTCGCTTCCAAACTCAAAACATTAGGCTCTGGAAGGTTCAATTTCCTCAATACCGAGCTTGCACTACATGGTTGCCCACTATTTACCCTCTTTAAGCTCTGAGCAAGTTGTTCAAGTACATAGTCCCCCTTGGGTAGTTCTTCATACAAAGAGAAAATCAAGAATTCCGTGGGACTTGGGGGAGCAATTCTTAGCATTTCTCTTGCTGCATGGAGCCTTATTATGCTCAAAATGGTCCTTGCATGCATCTCCCATGCTTGTATTGGACACTCCACCTTAAAATCCGACAAAAAGTTGTGCATTAGCAGAATCTCCTTTACGAGTGCTAGCCAATGGTCGCGCCTTGTGGAGCTTGTTATCTCAGGAAATTCCAGCAGAACTCCTTCCTGTCTAGAAAAATTTGGAAGCTAAACTCAGAAATAACAAGCTTTTCTCATTTGTCAGTAAAAGGTAAAACATTACTTTGACATCTCAGTAACATTTAGCTAGACAAAGCTTTAAAAGTCATCATCAAACTGGCAATCATTCCAATTAACAAACAGTTAAAAAATATCCAATAACTCTCTGGCAGATCTCTTACTAGAGCACGGAAAATTGGAAATGAAAAACATTGAATTATTGATTACTGTCTTCTAAAACATTGTCGACTTGAAATATAGTGGTCGAGGTGTCTGAGAAGTGGTACATCCATGTCTAAGCAAAAGAAAGTATACCATCATTAAGCTTTAGACTTCGAATATCAATAATTCATAAGGGCAAATATTAGATAGGATTCTTTGCAAGTATATACTTACAAGTCAGGGGACTCGTAGATTATGGCTTTGTCAAAAAGTGGAGCACCCCATGGACCAGTTGCAACTGGTTTAACACTGTGATCAATTTTCCTCGAAAGATCTATCTTAAGTGCATTTTCATAATTTATCACCCCAGAAGCCTCGAAGTAGAGTGCGTAATTAGTCAGTGTAAGCCTACCTAGAAAAGTACCCTCCACAGTGAGTAATTCCAAATCAGCAATCACTTAAATGATCGTAAGATAAGGTATTAATTTGATTGCCTGCACTTTTTTACTAAGGGAAAAAGAAATAGAAAACTAACCGGGCCAACTTGAGCCTCCGGTATGGCGCACCACTCTTTGTGAGGTAGCTGTTCCCTCAACATGCAATATAAATTCATCATCAGCCAACTCTATACCCTTCGGTTTTGCTTGTTTCTGTAAATGCCTCATGCAACTGTTGACCAATGATTTTCGGACAAGGGATATTAAACACTTGCAATATTGCAGTTAAAACAAAATAAAGTTCAAGTGTTGGAACCACTGCCAGTATTTTGTTCTAATATTTAACAGAGTTGTGATGGTCAGTTTGTACAAGTCTCACCAATAGTGCCAGTTTATTACTATATAATCATTGATGTTTATGCAGATGAGATAAAATCAAGACTACATGGAGGCAAATCGACAACCCAATTTACATGTAAGCAATTAACTTCCAATTTTGTTTACATGAAGAGAGAAAAAAGAATTTAGGTATGAAAACATGGTGAGATGGGAAACAGCTTGTGTTAGATATTAACTAGATTCTGCCAATGCCAGAGCTATCTAACGTGAGTCTTTTCACTCATCAATGCTAGCTATTGGATTACTATCTCTTTCAAGTAGAGTTTCGAATACTTACTTGTCAATTTCTTTTAGGAATCGATCATATGCAGGGTAAAAAAGCCGTTTCCCTGTAGGTGCAGTAAGAGTTTCGAATGTGAATCTTCGGTTAACGATATCAGCAGCTAATGGAACTAATGAACTTAACCACATGAAAGCATCTTCTTCAACACTTGGTTCATGATTAACCTATCAAGAAAGTGCACAAATCAATGGCCACGCTCTAAATATATTTATATATAGTACAATCAACAGTTTCTTCAATCCACTCTTTCCAGAATAAAATGTCTTGGATAAAATCTGAAAAGTTTCTTACAAGGAGTGGCATCTGGTCTGAATAGAAAAGAGAGATATCATCCTGGTCGGTCGGCTCTTTTACTTGTATTTTTCTATCTTCTTTCTCCTTCCCAAGGCTCTCCTCCTAACTCACATGATAGAATCAGTAACAATGTATGTGGAGGAAGTCATCAACACATAAATTCTGACAAACTTGTAAGGCAAATATTACAAGGAAAATGAAAGCCATAATTTCACTAAATATTTCATCGAAATGTGACTATTCAGCCAAAAGATTGCAATTCAGAATTGAAGTAAATTCCAAGCTTTGACTATGATTGAGAGAAGTTAATATATTCTCACAGTTGAAGACTCTTCGTCCACAGCTCTGGGGTTGTCCCAGGCAAGCATCATATCATATGTGAAGCGGCTATATGATCCATCGCTTATCTTTTCTTTTATATTTTGACAAAATTTAATGAGGGCCTTTGAGCTGCAAAATTCCACTAATTTCTTCGAATAATCGCCTACTTCAGGTGTCCATTTAGCTTCAAATTCTTTTACCAAATGATCCACTGAAGAACCAAGTTCCCTGTGCAAAATTAGCACATTTAAAGCTCTTCAATATGCTGTATATGTAACATGTATCGAGTATTATTCAATTAAATATGCAAAACACACACAAAAAACACCCATAATAATTGACTAGTAATATTATCAAACATCTGACAGGGATAAATGCTTTTCAACTGTATGATCATCCATCTCTATATGAATATTTAAATATGAAACAAATTTGATAACACTCAGATACGTACAAGAAGAAAAAAAAATGAAAACCAACTTCCGAGAAAATATATACATATGCCCATAAGCTTTGAAATTTAATCTTGTTTGATCTTGAATTTCATGTTTTCTCATTGATTTTTTAATCTCCAAAGAGATCCCATATCCCAACGAAAGAATAAATCTAGTGTGATAACACTATGGAAAACATATTATTTAAGAAAAGAAGTATATATCTTACTCTGCACTTCGTTGAAGAACATGGTTGGCGATAGAAGAAAGATGCTTCCTCTCCATCATTATCTTCTTCAACTTCTTAATTATCTTGCTGTTTTGCTATGATCATCAAAAAGAAAATGAAAAAGAAATTAAAAGGCTATGGCTTTTGAATATTCGATATCAAGGAAATGAGAAGGCAAAAGAACCGAAATGTTATTTCTCCCATGGCTGACACGTTGGGTTGGCCATGCAAACACCTGTTGCTCTCACGTGCCTACATCTCAATTTTTTTTATTTAGAATTTATTTTTTATTTTTATTTTAGGAATGCAGTTTTCTATTTTTAAAATTTTAAAGTTTAGATTTAATTGTTATGTGTTTAAAATTCTTCTATTAAAATTATTGGTGCTACCTTTAAAAATTTTAAAAAATGTTACATTAAAAATAATGGTGAAGAATTAACAAGTGTTGAGTGTATTCGAATTTTGGAGACGACATTGTTGGAATGGATAATTACAAACTCCAAATATGGACTGTAAAACAGACATGAAGAATACCAAAAAAAATAATAGTGAAAATACTGATTGGGATTTTTCTTAAGTATATCATTTCATACTCATCATGATGAAATAAATTTTGTTATAAAGTCTTTGAAAAAAATTGACGTCGATAATTTAATTGAAATATATAATAATATTAAATTTCAAGTCCCAATATAATATAAGGGTATTCAAATTATTTATAACCATGTAAAATTTTAATAAAAAAATTAACTATAATTATTTGGAAAACTAATAACATTTGTAAAAATATTGTATGATTGTAAAGACCTAAAAAAACCTCTATTAAAAAAATATAAATTTAATAAATAGTAGTGAATAAGATTATATTAACAATAAGATCATATTAACAAAAAAAAAAACGGTAATAACTTTATTTGTTAAATAAAACAAGCAGAGTAAAGATTAGTGGGGATCTAAAAGATAAAAGATTAAAATCCAATTTTAAAATTTAGCAAACAAGATAGCAATTAAAATTAGGCTCCGTTTGTTTGCCAGTAAAATATTTTCTAGAAAATAATTCTTGGAAAATGATTTACTTTTATGGAAATTATTTACTTTTTTGGTGTTTGGATGAATCTCTATAAAATATTTTCTGTTGTTTGGCAGATTTTCTGAAAATATTTCATAAAAGCGGTTTTAAATTAAACAAATATATATTTAAGAATTTATTATATTTTCATTGTTTAATTGTTTATTATATATATATTAATTAATTATATTTTAAATTATTTTTACATATATTGCAATGATTAGGATCCGTTTGTTTACTAAGATTACGGTGTTTATTTGATCGAAAATAAATTACATTAGTAAAACATTTTAAAAAACACGGGCAAATGAGATGGATTTTAGGAAAAATGTATTACAGATTTTATTTCTATAAGACATTTTCCATCTTCCTCCACTCTCACCAACTTCTTTCCTCATTCCGTTCTTCATCTTTCTTCTCCTTCTTCATCAAGTTCCCTCCCTGAAACAAAGCTCAAGGTAACTTTTTCTTTTTTATGCTTTATTTAATCTGTATTTCATTCAGTTTGTCGCCTCTCTCACTTAAATCTTCTTCTTCCCTTTTTTTTTGTTGAAGAATCTGTTTAGATTTTGCATCTGTCTGTTGAAGAATCTCTTCTTCTTCCTTTTTTATGCTTTATTTAAAATCTGTTTGTTTCTGGGTTTTACATCATTCAGTTTATGCTTGCTCTTCTATTTCCCTTTCTAGTATGATTTTTTTTTCTTTGATTTTCTGAAGTGAAACATAATAGATATCTGACCAGGATGATATATTTAATAGATATCTCAGCTCATGAAGCCTATGTTAGTCAGTGTCATAAGGTATGAATCAAGAGTGAGTAAATCTTGTCTAGAGTGAGTAAAGCACCCAAACTCCTTTTCGTTTCAACTTACTAGTGATAGAAAAGAATCTTGTCTTCCAATCTTGTACATGATACCTATTACAGCAACCTTGCCATCTGCACTTTCATGAACCATGTCTAGCTCTAAATCATACCTGAAAATGTTATAATAGATGCCTATGTCATATATCATCAAGAGTGAGTAAATCCACATCTTTAAAGCACTCTTAGATGTCGTCAGTGACCTCTGCAGGGCTTCACATCTTCTCATGTAGGCATTGTTTCTTGAACATGTTATTTCTTTCGAAGCATCAACAACAGCCTTGATGCTTTCCGACTCAGCCTTAAAAGCCTTGGGATTTACAACGTCAGTGAATACTGCTACAGCTTGTGTAGCCTCTTCATCCAAATATTTTGTAAGTTCACCCCAAAGCCAATCAGATAAACCCACCCCTGGACCATTCCTCTTTCTTTGTATCTATCGCCAATTGGATAAACCCACCCCTAGACCATTCCTCTTTCTTTGTATCTATCTTAATTGCACATTCTTCCTTTCTATTTATCCTTCTCTTTTTTAAGACACTGTGTTGGGACTTAAACATGCAAATCATGATAACATCATCATTATCATCCATGCACATCATCCACCCCACCATAGTAATATCTAATCTTGAACCAAATACTTAATGATTGATCACCAAGTCATCCAACCAATAGTATCAAAATGGTTAGGTTTAAATGCATGTATGTATGCAATTAATAACTATATATATAATCCACCAGTAAAAGAGATATCAGTAATACACCAAAGAGCAAAATGGGTCCATGGTTAAAGTACTAATCTACATGGTCATCATTTAATTTAAGCAGCTGTCCAATATATATTCTTAGAAAAGAATAAGGAAACTTGAAGATTTTTCTCTTGTTTCATTGTTTGCTCGAATGGATTCATTTGTTTCCTTATCTAGTCTCCACATCTCTCTGTTATTTTTAGTAGGAAAAAACCTGGTAGGGATGATGTGTTAACTCCATGTTGATGAAAACACGACATCTTTCGATTTTATCTATCTTCTCGGCTACATTCTACAAGTTGGCTACCTTAATGCCAAAAATGGGGCAGCACCAAGTCAACCAGATGGAGGCAGGATGTAACACCTCTCACCCGTATTCAACGTCGAAATAGGGTTACGGAGCATTACCGGACTTATAAAACAATTACACATACATTTCTCAAACATGTTTCACATTTCATGCAGTCATCATTCAACATCAATCATAATGTCCCTAATACGAGCTTACAAGGCTCAAACATGCTTTGGAAGTGGTTCGGGACTAAACCGATAACATAGGAAACTTTTACTAAACTTATAAAATTTTTCAAACTGCAGGGGTCACACGCCCGTGTGCCCCGGCCGTGTCACTCACATGGCCAAGAGAGACGCCCGTGTCTCAGGCCGTGTGGACATTCGAAATGGGATCATATGGCCGTGTCCCAGCCCGTGTCCGACCCCGTGTAACTCTCTGACTTGGGTCACACGGCCAACACACATGCCCGTGTGGCTAGCCCGTATGTCCTACAACTGGCTTATAGAACAATACCAATGTCATAATTAGTGGCTTAGAACAAGTGCCTTTTTAACTTTAATTAATCCCACTAATTACAACAATACCAATGTCATAATTGTCCACTAACTTAATAATGGTCTAATTACTACTTAAGGACCTTAACTTTAAGGTTCTATAGCTATTAAACACCTTTAGCTAATAGAACATTACTTTTACATTTTACGCGATTTGGTCTTTTTTATCAAATTGACCAATCAAACGATAAAATTTCTTAACGAAATTTTCACACAAACATATTTTCATGCTGCGGACATTAAAATAATAATAAAATAATAAATTCGACCTTGGATTTGTGGTTCCAAAACTACTATTCTGATTTGACTAAAAACAGGCTATTACACGGGACACATATTTGTTAAAGATATCAGGAATGCAATGGTTGCAAACCGTCGGATGGCGAGGTCAATGAATGTAGAAGTATATTCATGACGTAATGAAATGTTTCGAGTTATAGAGACCATCGGTCGTCGACCCAGTATACCACATATGTCCTATGGAGTTGATATCCAAAACAGACGGTGCGATTGTAGGAGGTTCCAGACACTTCATTATCCTTGTACACATGTGGTGGCAGCTTGTGCTAAAGTCTCGCTCAATGTTGAACAATTTATCGATCAAGTGTACACCCTCGAGCGTACATTGCATGTATGGGAGAATGAGTTCCCCGTCCTGCCTGACCTATTTACATGGGAGGTGCCTCCGACGACTTTCGAGCTTGTCCTAGACAAAGGGTTGCGTAGAAATCCGAAAGGTCGTCCGCAATCATCCAGAATCCATAATGAAATTGACATTAGGGAGAAATTCGTTGGGAAACTGTGTGGCGTATACAGATTAGCCGGTCATAATCGGAGTAAATACTTGTACCGAAACTACCGTATTGAACAATCGTCGCGATCGGGTAGGAATTGAGATGTTGTTCAAGCCCTATTAATTACATTTACTACATGTAGAGAGGATTGGATCTAAAATTTGTCTAAAATTTGTAGCAATTAATCTAATTTAAATTATAAAGTTAGTCTAAAGTTTGTTGCATTTATATTTTTGTTGAATTAAATAATGCTTTTTTACGTAAATAATACAAAGAACCCCTAAAATTAATAACTGAAATGGCAAAAAAATCATTAAATAAATACAAACTTGATATTTAAATTGCAAAAGACCCCTAAAATTAATAATTGAAATGGAAAAAAAGTCATTACATAAATACAAACTTGACTATTTAAATTGCAAAAACCCCTAAAATCGATAGTTTGATTGTGTGGTCCTAGGGGTATATTTTTATGAAGGTCGACGTTTACGTTGCGGGTGATTGCGGCAATCAACGTTCTTTTCACCCGCATGTGGGGGTGTGTGAAACATAGATGAAAAATCATATGCCTCAAACGCCATCGATGAACTTGAGCCGGGATGAGTGGAGTACTGCGGTGGATACGGGCCAGAAGGAGTGGGTACTGAGGTGGATACGGGCTGGGAGGAGTAGAGTACTGATGTGGATACGGGTTAGGAGGAGTGGAGTGCTAAGGTGGTAGTGGGCTGAAGATATCAAATTCTAAATGATATTCGTGGCTTGACGAGCCTGAGAAATAGTCATCGCTCCCCAAGTCTAGATGATAAGAACTATCCCTAGAGTGTAGCTTCGGCTCTGCCTCTGGCTCTACCTCTGGATCGGGTGCATGAGGCAGATGTGGAAGGGGAGGGGAGGGTTGCCCAAGTCGTGTCATGTGCGGGGGGACTACCATCGACTACCCACCAAACAAAAATGGTTTCCCCATCTCAGAGTACCACTATATGTACTCTAACGAGGGCTGAGATCTAAAGCACGATCCATCTGAGGTACCCGCCCCAACCGGTTGTTCCACATTACAATATTTTCTTTATGCACTTTCGCCCAATCATTTCCATGTTTCCCCTTCTTGTTAATCCCATGGATGTCCCCGAACCGTACTAGCAGTGTTGGGATATACTGTATGCAACCGAACTGCCGGAGTACTCGATCACCATAATACCACTCCACTGTTTGGAAATTGATAACGGGTGTGCTAATGCACCATAGGTTTGAGTGGACGTGGGTAGACGAAAATTTTTGGAACAGAATATGGCATCCAAATGAACTGCACAGTTAATAACATAGTTATATTAACGCGGGTCGAGTGAGATAAAATAATAAAATTAAGTTGATATTGGAAAAACTTACCCCCTCTCCAACATGATTCTCGATCATCAGACGGTATATCGGAATCGTGTATGACCTCCCGATACCCGGATTAGTGCTTCATCTACGAAAACAAATTGTTAGAATAATATAATCCAAAAAAAAAGTCAACTAATTGTTATAATGAGTAAAAATTCATCACCTATTAGCGAGTGGAAATACATATGATTGGTGATTAATCGATGCCAAGAATGACATCCGGTAAAGCACCCACAACTGCAGTAATATGGGGCATTCACCTATGTCCACCGCAGAAGGATCTGTCGTCTGACAAAATTCGCGATACAACATGGCTAACACTGCGGACCCCCAACTGTACGAACATATATTATACAAATTAGATAATAGGGGCAAGTACATCAAGTGGACCCTGTTGTTGTTTGCATTCGGCATGAGTACACCCCCTATAAGGTGCATAATGTAAGCTCGAACGACATGCATCACCTCTCATTCACTGGCAAAACTCAACAAATGCTCGAAATTGACCTTTAGCCATGAAAACTTCAAACCTGTAAATTTTCCCTCACTGGGCGAGCATCTAAGTAAGTCATAGCAAATGGCGGCCAGCCTAGAGATCGAACTTACGCCCGTGACCGCATTCCCGTTGATGGGGAGTCCGAGCTGCAGTGCAACACCCTGTAGAGTGATGGTGCACTCCCTGCAAGGCAAATGAAATGTGTGGGTCTTCGAATGCCATCGCTCGACTAAAGAAGATATTAAGTCGTATCGCAGATCAAAGGTTCAGATCAATGCCGCTGATCCAAATCCGGCTAACTCCAAGTATGGCATTAGGCGTTCATCTGGTAGAAACCCTATACTATTAACACGGCCCCTCAATGCGCGGTACGAGCTCTGACATTATTAAATTAGCAAAATAGTTAATACAATCTAATTTAATTCCGCAAATGACGTGAGTATCAAATAACAATTTCATTACCATCTCATTAATAGTACTTAATATATGATTATCATTATTAATCAAAGAACCATTTGTTGCAAATCTGCAATTAAAAAAAATGAATTCATTTAATTTGTTGCAAAAAAACACAATAAATAATTTGGAATTTGAGAAACAGAAAAACACAGTAAATATCTCATAATTTCCCATATTTTACCTACAATAAATTTTTTTTATTAGTTTACAATAATAATATAATTAAAATAAATATAAACTATCTAAACATAAAAAACATACGAATAAAAAAATAAAAGAAACATACCTGTTAGTTTCTTTCAAACAACCTATAAAATTATATAAAAACAAATTTAATTAACTTTTCAATAAATCAATAAAAGTTGTCAAATAAACAAAAGTCAAATAAAATTACATTATAAAAAATTTACATTACTAAAAAATCACAAAACACTAAACTAAACACTAACAATTTATAACCTAATCATAAATTACTAACAAAATAACTATAACTTTTTTTTAAAAAAATTTACATTACTAAAAATCACAAAACACTAAACTAAATACTAACAATTTATAACCTAATCATAAATTACTAACAAAATAATTAACAAAATAATTTTACTTCAATAAAAAAATCACAAAACACTAAACTAAACATAACAATTTATAACATAATCCTAAATTACTAACAAAATAATTTTAAAATAATTATAAAAAAAATTTACATTCATAAAAAAACATTAAACCATAAACACTAAAATCAAACAATTTATAGATAATAATTAATAACAAAAAAATTTCACAACATATTAACTAAACTCTTTAAATTAAAAAAAAATATTTACTAAAATAATACATACCTTTTTTTTTTTCTTTCTTTCTTCTTCTTTTTTTCCCTCTTTTTTTCTTCACTCACACACCCTTCATCTTAAGGGGACCATGCTTATAAGGTCTCCCATTTCAATTTTTTTTTCCCTCCTGAAGGGACTAAACACTGCTTAGAAGTGGTGTGCAGGGGCATGTAGGGAGTTCGGAGCAAGGGGGAGTTGGCGCAGGGTGATGGGACTGGGCAGCACCAGTGTCGCCTATCTGACAGACGCGACTGGTGCCGCCAATCCAGATGGCGTCACACGGCAGTTATGGGTATTTTAACCCGTTAACCGTATTTTAACCCGATATATATATTTTTAAATAATAATTTTTTTTTTTAAAAACAAAAAAATATTAAAAAATAGGTGGTGCCGCCTATAAGAAAAGCACCACCAAAAAACATACTATTTTCGTTATTAATCCTGCTAATACCTCATTTCAGAAATTATTTTATTTTTATATATTATTAGGGTAAATTAGCCGCATCATTCTTTGGTTGGAGACGTCTGACAATAGTAAAATGTGGTGACAATTACAGTTTCTTTGATTTGAAACGACAACAATTTGCTTAGGAAGAATATGAAATGAAAAAAAAAAAGATTTATTTGAAAAAAGGGAAAGATTTTTTTTATAGAATTAGGATTAAATTGAGACAAGTTTTAAAATGTTGATAGTTGAGTCTTTTATAATTATGTCTAAATGAATATAACGTATAAATTTTAAAAGTTAAACTTGTTATTATGTTAATTTTAAAACTGTCACTTTATCCTTCCATCACAAAAGTTAATGACAGTTGACGAGATTGGAAAAAAAAAGAGAGAAACTTGATTAGTTGGATGATGAAATTATAATTTTTTTATAGTTGGATGAATGAGAAAAAATTAAGCTGAAGTATAATTTGCTTATTATTAAATTTAACAATAAAATACTGAATAAATAATTATTTAATGAAATTTAATTAATATTAAATAAAATTTTTATAATAAAGAAAGGACACCTAGCGAAAGCAGGGGCTTAATTTCAGTTCTTCCATACTTTTATCCTTCAAACGAGTACTATACCAAATTAGGCAAGTTGAAATCTATAGTATACACGTAACGAGGAGGGTAAAGTAAATTCCACAATATATGCCAATCTATAAATGGAAACCTTAGAACTCTGCATTTTTCTCATCAAAGAAAAAAAACAAAGGGAGTGTAAAAAGATATAAAAAGAAAATGTCGGGAATAGTGGAAAAGCTGAAGGACATGATGGGTGACGATGAGGAGGACGATAAGAAGGACAAGAAGGACAAAAAGGACAAGAAAGACAAAGATCACAAGAAAGGCAAAGATCATAAAGATGACAAAGATGAAGGGATGATGGATAAAATCAAGGACATGATCACGGGTGATAAAGATGACGATAAGCATAAGAAAGATGACCATAAGCACAAGGACCGCAAAGACCACAAGGATGAAGGGATGATGGATAAAATCAAGGACATGATCACTGGTGATAAAGATGATGATAAGCACAAGAAAGATGACCATAAGCACAAGGAACGCAAAGAACACAAGGACGAAGGGATGCTAGATAAGATCAAAGACAAGATCCACGGGGATGACGATCGTGGCCGCGACCGTCGTCGCGATAGTAGCCGTGGTCGTGATAGCAGTCGTGATCGTGACCACCATCGTGATAGCAGTCGTGAGCACCATCGCAATCGGGACCGTGATAGTGATCGTGAAAGCGACCGTGATAGCGATGGTGGTAGTGATGACGAGAAGAAGAAAAAGAAGAAGAAAGGAAAAAAGAAGAAAGACGATGGTAGCGGTAGTGATGATGATCATTAGATCATCATCATCCATTAACAACATGCATTATCATCATCTCCATAACTCCACCACACCTCTCTTGTTTGCAAGTGGAGAGCGTGAATGAAATATATATTAATATGAAAATAAGGTAATTCCTTTTTCTTTTCTAAATTAATTAGTATTTGTTATCCGAATACTACTTAATTTATTTTTTAAAATATGTAAGTGTAAATTTTAAAGATAAATAAAACATTGCATTAGCATTATTCATGTATAAATAATTGTAAAATCAATATAACAATGCTAGTTTGAATAAAATATTGCAGAATTGATTTGTATATTTTATCATATCTTTATTGTTTTAAAATATTTTTTTTTATGTTTTTTTTTAACATGTCGTGTTTTCTATGTTATATTCATGTCGTGCCTAATATTCCCGATCTCCCTTGTATAAACTTAAACAACTGTGAGTTGGCCTGTCTTTCATTGTTTTTAACACTACCAGTTGGCAATTTGTCATTACAGTCGGACATTATATGTTTTTCTTCTCCCTTTTTTACTTTAAGTAGAACAACAAAAGCCTTATTCTTCACTTCCCACCAAGAAAAACACTGCTAACTTGTGGAAATAGTTTAACCATACCTTAGCTTGCAAGAAAAAAAATATATGGATAGGCTTATTAGTTTGGAACCATCAAACCTGGTTGCTATTAGGATTGAGCCAGGGCAGAAATGCTATGGAGAGCTTACTTTGCGCAATGTTATGTACACCATGCCGGTTGCAATTCGGATGCTGCCGGTTAACAAGGGCCGATACACTGTCAAGCCTCAGTCCGGAATCATAGTGCCACTTGGGACACTAACTGTGGAGATTGTGTATCATCTCCCTCCTGGTTCACTTCTTCCGGACTCGTTTCCTTACGGTGACGATTCTTTCCATCTGCATAGTGTCGTGGTTCCCGGTGCAGCGATCAAAGATTCGGTATCGATCTTCGATGTGCTTCCGAATGACTGGTTCACTACAAAGAAGAAACAGGTGTTTATTGATAGTGGTATCAAGATCATGTTTGTTGGTTCACCTGTTTTGATTCAACTTGTGATGGATGGTTCAATGGAAAGAATCAGAGAGGTATTGGAGCTTAGTGATCCCACTTGGAAACTAGCTGATTCAGTTGATTCACATGGACAAACATTGCTTCATATTGCTATAACTAAAAGAAGACCTGATATTGTCCGATTACTGCTTGAATTTGAGCCGGATGTTGAGTTCCGATGCCGGTCAGACTCTACCCCGCTCGGGGCTGCTGCAAGCTGTGGTGAAGAATTGATTGTTGAACTTCTATTGGCACATAACGCTAGCACAGAGCGATGTGAGTCCTCTCGTTGGGGTCCTGTTCACCTCGCTGCGGCTGGTGGCCATGTAGAGGTTCTTAGACTTCTTCTGCTCAAAGGGGCTAATATTGATTCCCTCACAAACGATGGCAACACTGCCTTACACCTTGCCGTCAAGGCAGGAAGAAAAGATTGTGTGCGCCTACTATTAGCTAATGGTTCCAAACCTGATGTACGCAATACAAGAAATGGCGATACACCATTACATATCGCTGCACGACTAGGAGATGAGCAGACTGTGAAGCTTTTACTTCAAAAGGGGGCGTATAAAGATAACCGGAACAAAGCAGGAAAAGCCGCCTACGATGTTGCAGCTGAGCATGGTCACACATGCCTTTTCGATGCACTCAAGCTCGGTGACAGCTTATGTTTAGCTGCTCGAAAAGGTGAAGCGAGAACCATCCAGAGGCTGATAAAAAACGGTGCGGCGATCAACGGAATGGATCAACATGGATGGACGGCTTTACATAGAGCCGCATTCAAAGGAAGAACAGATGCTGTAAGGATGCTGATTGATAAGGGCATCAATATTGATTCCAAAGACGAAGACGGATACACGGCTTTGCATTGCGCGGTGGAATCGGGCCATGCCGAAGGGGTGGAATTGTTGGTGAAGAAAGGAGCGGATGTGGAAGCAAGGACTAATAAAGGTGTCACAGCGCTGCAAATTGCAGATTCATTGCAGTATGCAGGCATTAGCAAGATACTGATCCATGGTGGAAACGGAAAATTGGGGAAAGAGATTGAAACAAAGGCAGTAACGATGAAGAGGAGACTCTCAAAACCAAGAGCCCTGCCCGGTAGCTTCGACAGATCACTACCATTGGTAGTAATTTAAACTTAGCTCTTACTTTTCTTGTAATATCCGTATTCAACATCTGTGTTAATCTTCCATTTACATATACATATTTTTACGCATCCAATAAAAAGTGCGCCGCTTCATATGTTTTAAAAGAATTTTTAATATTAAAGAATTCTTCTCAATAATATTTTAATATTAACTACTGTTGACTAATTAAATAAAATTAATGTAAAAAAATTAAATATAATTATCAAATAGTAATAGTAATAGTAATATAAGGTTTATGGACCTTTTTGTTCTAACTAGATTTATGATATATGGTACGATGACTTAGTTTAAGTTTTTAATATTTATAATTTTAGGGAAAGAGAGTTTGAATTTAGAATTTTCATATTTTTAATTTCAGGGAAAGAGTTAGATTAAAATTTAGGGTTTAAAGGGTTTAAGATTTAGAGTTTAGAATTTTATATAAAAAATATTTTAATTTTAGAGTTAAAAATGACGCAGTATATTATTATTGGATGTGTAAAAAGTAATTTTTTTTATGATTATCTTAATCTAAATTAAACTCGCATATTATTAGTTGGATTTATGGAATACTGAATCTATATATGATAAAATTTATGTATTATATCAACTATACTATTGATAAAATTTTGATTGAGTTAGTGGCATAAGTCAATCATGCACCAACCCGATCAAAAGAAATGTAAAATTAACCTTTCGTATTTAAAATAAGTTATATTACTAAAGGATACTTTAGTCTCTCTTTTTTTTTTTTAATTTATAAGGCAATAAAAATATGCATATGGTGAGATTTGAACAATGCCAATTGTAACTCCCTATTACCCGACCCAATCATCGGGTCTGAGCAACGAGATATTACATTCATTGCCGGAGTAACTGACGTTATCCATTTAATGAAAGAATTCAAGTTATACAATTCTTAATCAAGCATTTACTTCAATTAATCTAAAACGAGCATACAGGGAACAAACTTTAATAATTCGAGCATGAAATAGATTTAAGTTGCAACGTTTCAAATTTTCATAAAAGGTATTGTTACTTATTAGAAAGGTATCGATACTTGTTTAAGTATCGATACGGTGTAAACATGTAACAACCCATTTTCAGTGAAATCAGAATAGTGGTTTCGGGACCACAAATCCGAGTTAGAAAGAAAATTTATTTTAATATTATTGCATGGTCCATATTATGATAGGAATGTTATATGAAAATTCTGATAAGAAAAATTTATCGATTATGTGCTTAATTATGGAAAGGACCAAATTGCATAGAATGCAAAAATTGAATTCTAGTAGTTAGAAGGATCAAATAGCTATGGAATTCAAAACTTGAGGTCTTTATATGGTACTTATACCATTAAAGAAAAGTTAGTAGATATTTTTGGTGATTCATTCATGGAAAAATTAGAAAAGGCTAAGGACTAAATTGGAAATCAAAATAATTAAAAGATGATAATAGAAATATCATCTTATTTTATATCATCTTCCCCAAATTAAGACATGGAAACCCTAGGAAAGAGAAAGGTTTTCAAGCAAGCTTAATTGGTTCAATTGGGTAAGTATTCTTGTCCCGTTTTTAGTAATTTTTATATTTTTGAGATCGGGATAGTCTAATCTATCTATTTTGGGGATTAATTTGCAAAGATATCAAAGTAGAGAAATTTTTTCATGGATGAATATGCTGAAATTTTGAAATTTATGGTAGAAAATGAAAGGTTGTTGATAGATAAACAACTTTTACAAAATGAATTTGGATGAAATTATGATTTATGGACTAAATTGCAAAGATGTAAAAATTGTGGAAAAATTATGAATTTTGTGAATTACATGTGCTGTAAATGTTATATGAATATTTTGGTTAGGCTTGGAATAAGGATTAAATTGCATGAAATTCATTTTCCGAGCCTAGGGATGAAATTGTCATTTATGAAAAGTTTAGGGGCAAAATGGTTATTTTGCCTAGAGTGTAAATTGAATCCAATTGAGTATGAAATGGATTAAATTGATGATTAAATTCATTTATATAGATTCGGACAACTCAAATTCGAAATTAGATCGAGGAAAAGAAAAAAATTCGGATTAGTAGATTTTCATATACAAACAAGTGTCGAGGTAAACTTGTATAACCGAATTGTGTTTATTCATATGCTTGAATTGAATGTGATATGTGATTGTATGAATTATATAAATGTTAAAAATAAATGAAATAAACACATGTTCAATCATATCCAGAAAATGTTAAGTTCTGTTTGAATAATGAAAATTCGATGGATATATATGATTTCCCATAATACATGTGGTCCTGCATATGTTGCGGAAAAAAAATATAGCTTGGACAAGCAATCCTGTTATAGCCCTCTCGAGCATCTTGTTATATAGTTCCTGCGAGCGTCCTGAATGGTAGTGATCTTGCATGTGTTGCGCACTACCGCAGCTCTGTGTGAGCGTCCTGTTACATGATTCGATCGGTTGTGATCCAGCATATAATGTGGACACAAACGCAGCTCTACGTGAGCATCCTGATATAAGCTCTTATGGGCTTTCTAACATGGCTCGCTTGAACTCTCTGTTACCTTATCCGGTCCTCCCTGGTATTAACTCTTCGGAGTTACATGTAAAGCTCTATGAGCTCTATGATTAAAACTCTTATGAGTTTCCTGTTTAGCTCGGATAAGTGTCCTATTACATGGCTCATCTGAGCATCCTGATATGTGGCTCGAGAGTGTGCTCCCTGATTAAGTGCCCTAAAGGGTACTCCTTGTAACACCCCAAACCCGGCCCAAACGCTACAACCGGATCTGGTATGTCACTTAAGAGATTTTACATAACATGTCGCATTTTGGAAAACAATTACTAGGTTTACACCTTTATTTCGAAAGCTTAATAATTCATTAAAGTATAAAATATTAAGTAACCAATTATCTTGGTAGATTTTAAATAAAAACCGAAATTTCATGCAGGTCTTAACTTAATTGAAAACGTAAAACTTAAAACCCAGTAATAAAAGCCCAACAAAATCCCAAGACATAAATGGTAGTCTAGTGGCCCATGGCCTTATTACAAGGAAATTTGAACCCATTAATTAAATGAAAATCAAATATTAGACTAAGTCTTTTTGCTGAATTCTCAAAGCTCTGTCGCATGGCCACCTTGCTCTCCTCTCCAGCCCGGTCCGATGCCCTAAGTGTCACCTGAGATGGTTAAAATTAAAGGGTGAGTCGCGAGACTCAGTGTGCAACCCTCATGCACCATTAGATTTGGGATTTAGCCCCATAAAACAGAATAATCAAACTATAAATAACAAAAATAATATGCAAAGCCCAACCCATATCCTAGGTGTCCATCCGCTACACGCCCCGCACTCGACCATTCACACCATTGGGGATTTCTACAATCAACCCACACCGCTACACGCCTTGATGGCGATCGTGCCGCTCATCATCGATCATGGTGTAGCCACTACAATGAGATCACGCGCAGGCCGCTACAATGAATCACGGTAAGGAACCGCTACAATAGATCACAGTAAAAACCGCTACAACATATAACTTCCTCATTTCATCAAACCCAACGCATGCAATCACATAAAATCAGTATACTTATAACATTTAATCAGATCATTTACTAACCTGGTGATTTGCTTTACCCTCTTTGGGTTCCCGTCAATATGCCGGGGTTTCGGCATTTAACAAAACATGTAATACTTATTTTCATATATTAATCAAACAGATCTAGATGGCGTGGAGAATTACACACCTGATATTGCGAAATCCAATATTCTTAGTCGATGTCCTTGCTATCTGGATCTATTATCCTCAATCTATAGCCTTGCTTAAAAGCCGGAACAATTGCGAAAATAGGCCTCTCCTATATTCGGCCATGGTTAGTATTCTACCCGATTTTATATATATAAATAAACAAATCATCTTACCTTGAAATCCCGAAATTGGAGACTTATGATTTTCGGCTTTTAGGTCTAGTCGACTAAGCTTCCTTCAAATCCCAAATTGCCGCCCATCATAAAACCATTAAACTATTAGCTTTTGGCTTTTGCCTTTCAAAAACAGGGAATAGATCATGAGAACTAATCAAAAATCAACACTTACCTTAGCATAGGAGATTCGGCTAGCACTAGAGAGAGGATTCGGCAATGCCCATGGAAGATTTAAATGCCGGAAGTATAGAACTAATTCTCAAATAGGATGAATAGAAGAAAAGACTATGGATGCTTCAGCTTCCTAGAGAAATCGGCACAAGAAGGAAAAAATGGAGAAGAGTTTCGGCTTTTAAAGAAATTTGAGAAAAGAAATTGGAGAGGGAGAGGCTAGGGAATTTCGGCACAATGAGAGAGAAATTTAGGGTTTTCAGTGTCAGAATCAAGGAGCTAGCCCCCCCTATTTATAGATATTTTGGCACCTACTGCTAAAAACTGAAAACGCCCTTAAAATTCAAGCTAAAAGAGAGGAGAAATTCGGCACCCTCATTGCCATACAGTAGCCGAATTTTACACTCCTCTAGGTGGTGGATTTTCGGCCAACACTTCCCTTGAAGATAAGCTCCTAACTTTTCTCCTTTTTATCTATGATATTATCACTTAAAAATCCACATAAATTCTCCTATTTTATAGCCTTGTAGCCGTCCACCTCTACTAATCCCTAATGCCAAATTTAACTCACTTAAATTAAAATATTTGGGCCTCATTAAACTTAATACTTGGGCCCCTAATTCCTTGTGTGTGGCGTCACCCTCTCTTCATTTAAAGTGCCGAATTTGGCCTAAAACATGGGCTCCTTGTGACCCAAAACTTGTCCCTTTTTAACTGTTAATGATGCCACTTTAATCTGGGCCTTTTTGCCTAATTCTAAGCCCAAATTTAGACCCATATCAATTAAATTAACATAGTAAACCTATCCCTACACTAAATGTATAGGCCCGTAAATTTAGGATGTTACAGTTCTACCCCCCTTAAAGAAATTTTGTCCTCGAAATTTCCAACTAACTATTAATCGTACTACCCAAGTCTCACCACTATGCTTTTGTTTGCGACTCGATTCTAAAGCCAAAAGAAACACTTAGTATACTATGGTAGAGCACGCACTTTTGATGTTAGCATCTAGAGCGTCATCGTCCCCCTTGTACTCATTTTATCGATTCGCGTTTATCTATTTAGAAATTTTATGAATTATTAGTTTTCTTCCATTGATTAACCACGAACAGCTTTATGAACAATAGTTTAAGAGTAGTTCTTTCGAATTCGCATTCACAATGATCTCAAGTTTGTAACCTCTAACTAAAATAAAACACATACATCATACAAATAACATCCAAGCACTTACATTCTTCACGTAAAGGTGTTTCGTTGATTCACTACCCGTGGGTATTTTCGTAATTTTATCCTACTGGGGTATTTTCGTAATTTTTCATAATAAAGTTCCTTGTTGATTTCGTGAAGTAAGGGTATTCTAGTAATTTTACAATCAGGGTATTTTGGTAATTTTGAAACCGGGGTATTTTGGTAATTTTGAAATCTAGGGGTATTTCGGTAATTTTGAAATTCGGGGGTATTTCGGTAATTTTGCAATCAGGGGCAATTTAGTACTTTTGCAAATCAGGGGTAATTTGGTAATTGTACAAACCAGGGGTATTTTGGTCATTTGACAAAACGAGGGTAGGTTGGTAATTTTTTCTAACCAGGGATATTTCGATGTTGTTGTTGTTGTTGTTTTTTTCTAACAGGGGTACTTTGGGAAAATCTAGTTTCATAATCCGGGTTACTCTTGTAAACATGAGATTTTCGGGTAAATTTTCAAAACATAGGTATTTTTTATAAATTCATAGTTGGTTGGAAATTTTCACAAATCAAATGTATTTTGAGAATTTTGCAAAACGTGGGGATTTTTTTTCTTCAGAAATAGGGTGGCTGGTCCCTTTCGGGTTTTAATTATAAGGTTTAGCCCATCAGCAAGTCCTCGTAACTAGGGTGAATAGTCACCACGCACTGTAGGATTCTAGTGAAGAGGAGGTGAGTTGCTAGGACCGCTAAGTACCAAGCTCTCCCGAATCCATTCCTAGACATGCGTATGCCCATTGCCACACCCTAACTTGGCTAAGGTGAGCAGTCACTACGCACTGTAGGATTCCAGTGAAGAGGAGGTGAGTCACTAGGACCGCTTAAATACTGTGCTCTTAGGATCCAATCCTAGACATGCGTATGCTGTTACCACACCCTAGTCTTGCGGCTCGTTCACGGGTTTGTTTAGTGAAGTTAAGTCTTATGAGATTTTAAGAGTTGTTTCAGCTAGGCCTAAAGTCCATCAAGTTCTAATCTAACTAATCTACGTCCCATAAGGCCCATCAAGCCCACATATATTATACCACACAATGGTTCGAGAATACTTACAGCGGACTTGGTAGGAGACGCAGTGCCATCTTGAGCTAATGACACTGTGATAAATATGCATGTTTGAAAACCCAACTTTAGAAAACATTTTGAGCTCCCAAAACCCCTGAGCCGAGTTTTGAACCGGGCTCGATACCAATTTGTAACACCCCAAACCAAATTTCAAACGCTACAACCGGATCTCGGTATGTCACTTAAGAGATTTTACATAACATGTCGCATTTTGGAAAACAATTACTAGGTTTACACCTTTATTTCAAAGCTTAATAATTCATTAAAGTATAAAATATTAAGTAACCAATTATCTTGGTAGATTTTAAATAAAACCGAAATTTCATGCAGTCTTAACTTAATTGAAAACGTAAAACTTAAAACCCAGTAATAAAAGCCCAACAAAATCCCAAGACATAAATGGTAGTCTAGAGGCCCATGGCCTTATTACAAGGAAATTTGAACCCATTAATTAAATGAAAATCAAATATTAGACTAAGTCTTTTTACTGAATTCTCAAAGCTCTGTCGCATGGCCACCTTGCTCTCCTCTTCAGCCCGGTCCGATGCCCTAAGTGTCACCTGAGATGGTTAAAATTAAAGAGTGAGTCGCGAGACTCAGTGTGCAACCCTCATGCACCATTAGATTTGGGCTTTAGCCCCATAAAACAGAATAATCAAAATATAAATAACAAAAATAATATGCAAAGCCCAACCCATATCCTAGGTGTCCATCCGCTACACGCCCCCATACCAGCCATTCACACCATTGGGGATTTCTACAATCAACCCACACCGCTACACGCCTTGATGGCAGTCGTGCTACTCATCATCAGATCATGGCCATAGCCACTACAACAGATCACGGCAGAAGCCGCTACAACAGATCACGGTAAGGAACCGCTACAACAGATCACGGTAAAAATCGCTACAACATATAACTTCCTCCTTTCATCAAACCCAACCCATGCAATCACATAAAATCAGTATACTTATAACATTTAATCAGATCATTTACTAACCTGGTGATTTGCTTTACCCTCTTTGGGTTCCCGTCAATATACCGGGGTTTCGGCATTTAACAAAACATGTAATACTTATTTTCATATATTAATCAAACAGATCTATATGGTGTGGAGAATTACACACACGATATTTATAAATCCAATATTCTTAGTCGATGTCCTTGCTATCTGGATCTATTATCCTCAATCTATAGCCTTGCTTAAAAGCCAGAACAATTGCGAAAATAGGCCTCTCCTATATTCGGCCATGGTTAGTATTCTACCCGATTTTATATATATAAATAAACAAATCCTCTTACCTTGAAATTCCGAAATTGGAGACTTATGATTTTCGGCTTTTAGGTCTAGTCGACTAAGCTTCCTTCAAATCCTGAATTGCCGCCCATCATAAAACCATTAAACTATTAGCTTTTAGCTTTTGCCTTTCAAAAATCGGGAATAGATCATGAGAACTAATCAAAAATCAACACTTACCTTAGCATAGGAGATTCGGCTAGCACTAGAGAGAGGATTCATCAATGCCCATGGAAGATTTAAATGCCGGAAGTATAGAACTAATTCTCAAATAGGATGAATAGAAGAAAAGACTATGGATGCTTCGGCTTCCTAGAGAAATCGGCACAAGAAGGAAAAAGTGGAGAAGAGTTTCGGCTTTTAAAGAAATTGGAGAAAAGAAATTGGAGAGGGAGAGGCTAGGGAATTTCGGCACAATGGGAGAGAAATTTAGGGTTTTCAGTGTCAGAATCAAGGAGCTAGCCCCCCCTATTTATAGATATTTTGGCACCTACTGCTAAAAACTGAAAACACCCTTAAAATTCAAGCTAAAAGAGAGGAGAAATTCGGCACCCTCCTTGCCATTGAGTAGCCGAAATTTACACTCCTTTAGGTGGTGGATTTTCGGCCAACACTTCCCTTGAAGATAAGCTCCTAACTTTTCTCCTTTTTATCTATGATATTATCACTTAAAAATCCACATAAATTCTCCTATTTATAGCCTTGTAGCCGTCCACATCTACTAATCCCTAATGCCAAATTTAACTCACTTAAATTAAAATATTTGGGCCTCATTAAACTTAATACTTGGGCCCCTAATTCCTTGTGTGTGGCGTCACCCTCTCTTCGTTTAAAGTGCCAAATTTGGCCTAAAACATGGGCTCCTTGCGACCCAAAACTTGTCCCTTTTTAACTGTTAATGATGCCACTTTAATCTGGGCCTTTTTGCCCAATTCTAAGCCCAAATTTAGATTCCTATCAATTAAATTAACATAGTAAACCTATCCCTACACTAAATGTATAGGTCCGTAAATTTAGGATGTTACACTCCTGATTATGGGTTGACAGTTTATAGTTTAGTACACCGTGAGTGTACTACCTGAGTATCCATCGAAATTTCAATGATTCAATGGATAAATTCCAGAATTGAAAATCTATGAGATTAAATGAATTATATCTCGAATGTTCCTGAAATTCCTGAAAATTTGTAACATGATGAGCTCATCCATGCTATTTAATGTACATGTAAATTATGTGACTAACATACTTATTTGAGTGTATTTTATTAGGAAAATTTGCAAAATTGTTGGGAACCATGTTATTGTATGCTTATTTGAATGAATGTAATTGGTAAGTTTAATTCTTGTTATACGAGCTTACTAAGCATTAAATGCTTACTAGGTTTTATTTTCTCTGTTTTATAGTGCTCGAAAGCTCACAAAGGTTGGAGATCGGTCGGAACATCATCACACTATCCACCAGCTCATTTTGGTATAATTAGTAAACTTATTCTAGTATAATGACATGTATAGGTTAACTTAGCCAAATGATGGCTTATAATTGGATGTTTGTAATCTAGCCATTGGTATGGCTAGTGATGTTGATTTGGTATATTACTACAAAGTTATATCATGTTAATATATATATATATATATGTAAGTATGGTGTGGTTAGATTAAATTAAGGTAAACTATATGCCTTAACAAAAAGGTAAGTTTGGCTATATGAATATAGGTGATGTTATAAAAAATATGTTAATGATGTTTGCTTGGGTTAATGCTTGGAATTGGTTGATATATGTGTGTAAGTGATTTGGTAGGTTGATGGTAAAGTTTGGGTGAGAAATAAGGCTAGGAAATAGCCTTATTTTGTCCACACAGGTAGACACACGGGCGTGTGTCTTGACCGTGTGTGACACACGGCCTGACACATGGGCATGTAGTTTGGCCGTGTGTCCCCAATATCTTAAAATTTAGAAACAGAATGCTCAGAATTGGACACATGGACAGAGACACGGGCGTGTGTCTCAACCGTGTGTGGTACACGGCCTAGAACACAGACGTGTGTCTTGGCCGTGTGAAAACTGCACCTAATTCTAGAAAATTAAATTGACCACACGGCCTAGCACACTGGCGTTTGGCTGGCCGTGTGGTACAAGTTAGAGAGTTACACGGGTAAGGACATGGGCTGGGGCACGGCCGTGTACCTCACATCGAATGTCTACACGGCCTGAGACATGGGTATGTCATCTGGCCGTGTGAGCCACACGGCCTACTCACACGGGCGTGTGACACCTGTATATGATAAAAATTTTAAAATTTCGCAAAAAATTCTCTGAGTTCTCGATTTAGTCTCGACTTAATTTTAATGTTTAAATTGGGCCTCGAGGGTTCATTCAAGGGACAATGTAATTAGTTTTTGAATATGAAAAGTAAATAGCACAAATTATGTGAAATTACTCTGTAAACTCTGGTAATGCTCTGTAACCCTGTTCTGGCGACGGATATGGGTTAGGGGTGTTACATTTATTGGTATCAGAGCTACGGTTTAGCCGATTCTCGGATTAACATAGCAAGTACGAGTTTATCTATACATGCCATTATATAATTTGTGATAGTGTGATATCTCCTGACCATTTTAAATGTGTTTTTCATATAGTAATGTCATCCAACCAAGCTAGAGCTGAATCCGAGGAAGCTGAGAGCCTGCTCAAGCTTCCGTTCAACGAGCTGCATCTAGTAGTAGTAAAAGGCCCGTATCTGAGGGCCGAACTGAGGAGGAAAAAGAAGCCTTTTTTCAAATGATGAATGAGTGGTTTACTGAATATTTGAGAACAAATCCTGCTGTACAGCAACCTCCCCCACCTGCTCATCAACCAGTTCCTGAGGTGCCACAAGGTATTGAACCTGTTAGAATTGGTAAGCCTCCGGTGGATAAAATCCGTAAGTATGGGGCAGAAGAATTTAGGGCTACTGCAGATGATGATCCGGAAAGGGCTGAGTTTTGGTTAGAAATTACCATCAGAGTTTTAGATGAATTATCTTGCATACTAGCTGAATGTTTGAAATGTGCAATTTCTTTATTAAAAGACATAGCCTACCATTGGTGGAATACTTTGATTTCAGTTGAACCGAGAGAAAATGTTACATAGGAATTATTCCAAACTGAATTCAGAAAGAAGTACATTAGTCAGAGATTTCTGGATCAAAAAAAGAAAGATTTCTTAGAGCTCAAATAGGGAAACATTATCGTATCTGAATATGAGCGGGAATTTGTTCGGTTAAGTAAGTATGCTAGAGAATGGGTTTCGACTGAGGCTGATATGTGTAAACATTTTGAATAAGGTTTAAATAAAGATATCAAACTGTTTATTGGAATTCTTGAATTAAGGGAATTTCTGGTACTGGCCGATCGAGCACACAAAGCTGAAGAATTAAGTAAAGAAAAGAAACAAGCAGAGAAAGAAGCCCAGATTTCTTGTAAAATATTTATGGGCAAATCACAATCATCTGCTTCAAAGAAATCAAAGAAGTACCATGATCGTTTTACCACATCAATGGGATATTTTGAAAACGAGCGGGGTTCTCAATGCTCTAACCCGAGGCTTTCATCTGCATCTGTAACCAGTGTTGGAAGTGTCAGTAACCCCAAAATGAAATGTAAATATTACAACAAATTTCATTTTGGGAAGTGTCATTTGAGAAGTGGAGCCTATTACCGATGTGGTTCTCTTGATCATTTCCTCAAAGATTGCCCGGAAAGGACTGAAAAAGATATTGATCAGACTTCGAAACCAAGTAATCCAGCTTCGAGAGGTAGACCACCCTGACATCCCGGAAATGTCAGTAGTAGCCGAGGGGCTACAAAGGACTGAACAGTTAAATCTGAAGCACGAGCACCGACAAGGACATATGCCATACGTGCAAGAGAGGATGCCCCTGCACCAGACGTCATTACTAGTACATTTTCTCTTCTTGATATTGATATTACTACTTGATTGATCCTAGTTCCACACATTCATACATATGCACAAATTTAGTGTCTGTTAAAAATTTACCTATTGAATTCACTGAATTTGTGGTTAAAGTTTCGAACCCCTTGGGCCAGTATGTTATGGTGGATAAAATTTTTAAAAATTGCCCGTTGATGGTAAATGGTTATTTCTTTTCGGCTAATTTGATGTTGTTGCCATTTGATGAATTTGATGTAATTTTGGGTATGGATTGGCTAACTCAGCATGATGCAGTGGTGAATGGTAAACAAAAATACATTGTGTTAAAGTGTTAGAATGGTCAGTTACTTCACGTTGAATCTGATAAATTGGATGGTTTATTTAATGTGATTTCAGCTATATCGGCACAGAAATATATCAGAAAGAGATATGGTGCTTATCTTGCATATGTGTTAGTTATTAAAGTATCTAAGTCGAAAATTCAGTCAGTGCTGGTTATTTGTGAATTTCCTGATGTATTTCCAGAGGAATTACCTGGTTTACCACCAGTTAGAGAAGTGGAGTTCTCTATAGATCTTATTCCGGGAATAACACCGATATCCATAGCACCCTATAGAAAGGCTCCTACCGAATTAAAAGAGTTGAAAGCACATTTGCAAGAATTGACTGATAGAGGCTTTGCTCGACCTAATTTTTCAACTTGGGGTGCACCAGTTCTGTTTGTAAAGAAGAAAGATGGATCATTGAGACTGTGTATAGATTACAGACAACTTAACAAAGTCACCATAAAGAACAAGTACCCATTGCCTCGTATTGATGACCTGTTTGACCAGTTGAAAGGTGCCACTATATTTTCAAAGATTGATCTTCGTTCCGGATATTATCAGCTACGGGTAAAAGATTCAGATGTACCAAAGACAACTTTCAGAACCAGGTACGGGCACTATGAGTTTCTTGTAATACCTTTTGGTTTGACAAATGCACCTGCGGTATTTATGGATCTGATGAATAGAATCTTCAGACTGTATTTAGACAGGTTTGTGGTGGTATTAATTGATGATATTTTGGTATATTCCCGAGATAAAAATGAGCATGCTAAACATTTGAGAATAGTGTTGCAAACTCTGCGCGAGAAGCAGTTATATGCCAAATTTAGTAAATGTGAATTTTGGCTACGGAAAGTTAGTTTCCTCAGGCATATTGTATCTCAGAATGTATCCGGGTGGATCCGAATAAAATTTCAGCAATTGTTAATTGGAAGCCACCAAAAAACGTGTCTGAAATCAAAAGTTTTCTAGGACTTGCTAGATATTATCGGAGATTTTTTCAAGGATTCTCAATGATAACTTCTCCGATGACTCGTCTGTTGTAAAAAGATGTGAAATTCGAGTGGTCTGATAAATGTCAGAAGAGCTTTGATAGATTGAAAACTTTGTTGACAGAAGCACCTGTGCTAATTCAGCCTGAATCAGGTAAAGAATTTGTAATTTATAGTGATGCGTCGTTGAACGGTTTAGGTTGTGTATTGATGCAAGAAGGCAAAGTAATAGCCTATGCTTCAAGACAGTTAAAACCACATGAGAAGAACTATCCAATACATGATCTGAAATTGACAGCCATTGTCTTTGCACTAAAAATCTGGCGGCATTATTTGTTTGGTGAAAAATGTCACATTTTTACTGATCATAAGAGCTTGAAGTATTTAATGTCACAGAAAGACTTGAACTTAAGACAGCGCAGGTGGCTTGAGTTATTAAAAGATTATGATTTGGTTATCGACTATCATCCGGGAAAAGCCAATGTGGTTGCTGATGCCCTGAGTAGAAAGTCTTTATTTGCTTTACGAGCAATGAATACTTGATTATCATTGTCTGGGCGTGTCCCTTGGACCACACGGGCGTGTCCCTTGGACCACACGGGCCTGTGAGCCCTGCACCTTGGAAAATTTTTGAAAATTTGTGAAAAATTCTTAGAGTTCCCGATTAAGTCCCGACTCGATTCTAATGCTCGTATTGGGCCTCGAGGGTCCAATTAAAGGACGTTTCGAACGATCTCAGTGATTGAATAGTGATTAACATGAAATGTTTGTAAATGTTCTGAAAATTTTTGGTAACGCTCTGTAACCCTATTTCAGCGACGGATACAGGTTAGGGGTGTTACAGATACAGAAGATTTTACATGAAGCTCATAACGGTAATATGTTTATGCATCCTAGTAGTAACAAAATGTACAATGATTTGAAAAAGATGTACTGGTGGTCGGGAATGAAAAGAGATATTTTAGAATTTGTATCTAAATGTTTAATATGTCAGTAAATAAAAGCTGAACATCAGGTGCCTTCGAGATTATTACAGCCAGTTACCATACAAAGTTCCATTTCCAACTGAGTTGATCTGTCGGTTTCTCAGTGCCTCAATAATGACTATATTCCAACTAGATCTGAGGTTACTAGTTACAACAGAAATCATTAGGTTAAAATAACCAACACTAAAAGATAAAACTAACAACCAAATTGTACAAATGGACACTTAAATAATTGGCCAAAACCATACACACACTGCAACACACGATTAAGACATACACCTCACTGAACACGCCTGTACGACACCCTCACTCCTCCAATGAACTTCTACAGTTTAGATATGATCTGTTCACATCAAGATCTGATCCTTCAAATGACATACACACAAAAACATATAACATCAGAATCGACATCAATGATTTCAGGAATATCTAACAAAAACCGATTAAGCAAAATGGAAGAGAGTAAACCGTAACTCAATTGCGTATCTGAAAAAAAATCTAACCAATATAGACGGAAACAATCGTCGACGGTCCTATGCACCAATGGGATCTGATCGAACAAGATGATTCGAGAAAAAGAAAAAGAAATCAGCAATTCAATAGTAGGGTAAGAAGTGACGGTGACAAAGAAGTGATCTAAACGATGTAGATACAATGGTTGGAAAAGAAAGAAAAGAGAAAAGAAAAGAAAGGAGATGATAAGAGAAAAAACAACGCAAGGGAGAAAAAAGAGAGAAAGCAGAAGGCTAGGGTTAGGGAAACAACAGAAACAAATAAAATGAAAAGAGGGGGCTGGCCAGAGAAAAATATGCTTAAGTACTTAGGGTTTTGCGGCACTAGGTTTTACTGCGCAAGAAAATATGGCACTAGAAAAAAGATGAGAGGATTAGGGTTTTTCAGAAGCTCATAACAAACCAATCCTAGATAGAGGCCCAAACGCACGCTCAAGCAAGAAATAAAATAAATTCAAAAATTACAGATTTAAACCAGAAATTTAACCTACATTTCGGGGCATGACAACTCTCCCCTCCTTAAAAGAAATTTCATCCTCAAATTTACTTGATCCAAACAGATGAGGATATTGTCGCCGCATTGAGTTTTCCTGCTCCATATAGCCTCTTCAGTGCTATGATTCAGCCACAGTACCTTAACCAACAGAATCAGCTTCCTCTTAAAAAAAATTTCATCTCGATCTAGAATTTATACGGGCTCCTCCTCATATGTCAAATTCGGTCTCACCTCTACCCCCTCAATCGAAACAACATGCGACGGGTCAGATCAATACTTCCGTAGCATAGAGACATGAAACACATCATGGATACGATCTATCTCAGGAGGTAACTCCAATTGATATGCCACTGACCTAATCCTCTTAAAGATCCTATACGGCCCAATGAACGTCATGCTCAACTTGCCCTTTCGCCCAAATAGCAGCACTTTCCTCCACAGTGGCACTTTCTTCCACAGTGGCACTTTCAGAAAAACCTGATCACCCATATTGTACTCTACGACTTCTGCCTATCCGAAGTCGCTTTCAGTCTGTCTTGAATAAATTTAACTTCCCCTCAGTATCTTGTACCAATTCAGGACCTAAAACTTTCCTTTTACCCAACTCGGTCCAACACAATGGTGTCTGGCATTTACAACTATACAATGCCTCATATGATGCAATCTGTATGCTCAATTGAAAATTGTTATTGTATGCAAACTCAGCTAATGCCAAGTGCTTCTCCCAACTACCTCTAAAGTCAATAATGCAACTCTTCAATATGTCCTCCAAAATTTGAATTACCCGTTTTGACTGACCATCTGTCTATGGATGAAAATCCATACTAAAATCCAGTTTAGTACCAAGTGATTCATGTAATTTCTTCTAGAATCGGGATGTAAAACGAGGATTACAGTAAAAAATAATTGAAACAGGCACTCTATGCAGTCTCACAATCTCAGAAATATACAACTTAGCTAGGTTTTGTAGTGAATAATCTATACGAACCGGTAGGAAATGAGTCGACTTAATTAATTTGTGCACAACCACCCAGATTGAATCATTCTTCGTGGGTGTCAAGGGCAACCCACTAACAAAGTCCATATTCACACGCTCCCACTTCCACTGAGGAATCTTAATCAGTTGTAGTAGATTGGAAAGAAACTGGTGCTCAACTTTCACTTGCTGGCACGCCAGACACTTAGCCACAAAACCTGTTATCTCTCGCTTCATGTCAGGTCACCAACAGAGTTCTTTAGATCCTGATACATATTGTTTCCTCCAAGATGCATAACATAATGACTAATATGCGCCTCTTGAAGTATAGCATGTCTCAATCCCTTATCATCCGACATACAAAATCTCCATTGAAAACACAGAACACTATCTGAATTAAACGCGAAATTCGTTGTCAATACTTCCTCAACTTGTTTTACCTGAGGCAACAATGAGACATTTAAAGGTTGTTTTTCCTTAATCTCACCGACTAAGGTAGGCTTCACTTGAAACTCTTCTAGTAAGCTACCATCATCAACCAAACTCAACCTAGCCAACATTGCCCTCAAATCAGTCATCGACCTCCTACTCAGAGCATCTGCCACAATATTGACTTTTCTGAGGTAATACTTAATAACACAGTCGTAATTCTTCAGCAACTCAATCCATTTCCATTGCCTCAAGTTCAACTCTTTTTGGGAAAGAAGGTACTTGAGACTCTTGTGATCTGTGTAAATACAAAACTTTTCACCATACAGCTAATGCCTCCAGATTTTCAATGCAAATACTACAACTGCCAACTACAGATCATGAGTAAGATAATTTCACTCATGCGGTTTTAGTTGCCTCGATGCATAAACAACTATCTTTCCATCTTACACTAACACACATCCATGGCTAGTGTGAGATGCATCACTATACACCATATAATCTTTTCTCGACTCAAGCTGAATCAACACCAATGCTTGAGTCAACATAGACTTTAAATTCTCAAAGTTAGTTTGCTAGTAATCAATCCACTTAAAAGGAGCATTTTTTCACAACTTCGCCAAGGGAGCAACAATAAGACAAAACCCCTCAACAAAACTCTGATAATAGCCGACTAACATTAAGAAACTCTGAATCTCAAAAACATTCTTTGGCTGCCTCCACTCCAGAATAGCCTCGATCTTCTTCGAATCCATACAGATACCCTTTGCCGATACAATATGACTAAAAAATATCACTTCCTTTAGCTAGAACTCACATTTACTTAACTTCGCATAAAGTTTCTTTTCTTTGAGAATCTGCAAGACAACTCTCAGATGCTCGTCATGATTAGTCTCAGTCTTTGAGTAAACCAGAATGTCATCAACGAATACAATGACAAACTATTCCAAGAATGACTGAAACACCATATTCATAAGGTCCATGAATGCAAGAGGGGCATTCATCAGACCAAATGACATTACTAGGAACTCGTAGTGCCCATACCAAGTCTTGAATAAAGTCTTAGGCACATTTTGACTCTTTCACCTTTAGTTGATAATACTCAGACTTCAGATCAATCTTAGAGAACACTGTCACTTCACAAAACTAGTTGAACAAGTCATCAATTCTTGGTAGAGGATACTTATTCTTAAAGGTCAACTTGTTTAACTGCCAATAATCAATACACAACTTTAATGTTACTTCCTTCTTCTTAACAAACAAAATTGAGGCTCCTCAAGGTGACACACTAGGTCTTATGAACCTTCGATCCATAAGCTCCTGAAGTTTGACTTTAAGTTCATTAATTTTTTTAAGTGTCATGCGATAGGGAGTAATAGACACTAGTGCAGTTCTAGGAAACACCTCAATTCCAAACTCAACCTCTCGATCAGGAGGTAATACCGGTAGTTCCTCAAGAAAAACATCCGAAAACTCCCTTACGGTACGGATATTATCCACAGCTAGACTATCTGTACTTACATCCAGAATGTAAGCAAGATATACTTCACAACCTTTCCAAACCAGTTTCTCCGCTACAATTGTTGAAATCACATTAGATAGATAATGTCTCTGTTCCCCCACCATAACAATCTCCCTTCTCAGTTGTCTTCAAAGTCACCCTCTTAGTGGCACCGTCCAAACTTACACGATGTTCAACCAACCAGTCCATCCCTAGAATCAAGTCAAACTCCCCAAAGGGTAACTCTATCAAATAAACTAGAAACACCTCACCCTGAATCTCCAACGGACACCTCCTATAAATCTTATTCACTACCACAGATTTCCCCAACAGACTAACAATAATTACATTACTAACAATTTCCTTTATCTCAATTCCCAATTTATCAGAAACCATACTAGAAACATAGGAATGAGTAGAACCACTATCAATCAAAGCAAAGTACGATATAGACTAAATTGTAAAGGTACATGCAATGAAATTAGATGAGTCACGATCCTCTCGACGCCTACCTGCAGAAACAAGTGCGACCTCTAGCCTCAGTCTTTGTCAAATTCTAACCTGGTGCTCCCTGACCTCGACTCACTGTACCTGTCATACTAGTTGCGACTCCAGAATCACCATTCCTACCCTGACCATGACCATTCGGAAGTAACTACCCAAAACCTTGAGTTTGATTTGTAGCTTGCATCTAACCAACAGGACGTGGACAATCTTTCTCCTAGTGCTTAGTAGACCCACATCTCAGACACGCTCCAATTTTCTTCCAACATTTTCTCGAATATCACCTATCACAGTACCCAAAAATTAGAATTCTTCCCAATCCAGATGAACCTCCTGCACTACCCCCTACAACACTCTACTATGATCTACCCTCCATACCTTACTTCAGAGGTCGAAAAAATGAGCCAGTAGGACATGAATCCCTCTTACTCGGAGCCCTATCCTTATCACATTTCTCTCTCTCCAAACGTTTAACCTCCTCCACAATATTAGTATTCTCAAATAGAGTCTCAAACACCCTCTCTTGATGCGGTGCAACTTGAACCTTAAGATTGTACCTCAGCCCATCTTCAAATCGTAGACTCTTATCCTCCTCAATATCCACCATACCCGAAGTATAACAGCTCAACATCAGAAACTCAGCCTCTTACTTGACCATAATTTTATAACCCTATTTTAGCTCAATAAACTCCAGTCTACGAGCCCTAACATACCTCGTACCTACATTCTTTTTCTGAAAGGCCTCTTGAAAATACTTCTATGTCAGACGCTTTGCCTGAGTACCCCTCACTATATACTGCCACCAACGATATGCCTCATCCCTTAGCAGAGACAATATGCCCTTCAGGTTCTACTCTGGGGTTCAATCCATATCCTCTAAAATCCTTTATGTAAACTTCATCCAATACTCGACTACAGTCAAGTTTGTTCCCGTCATACCCCTAAACAACTCAGCTCCATTAGCCCGGAGCCTTTCAGTCACTGATCCACGACCACCTCATCTAGGTTGGTTTATAGCAACCCTCTAAAACACCCTCAACATAGCATAAGATAATGCATCGTCTCCCCTTTCATGATTCCTGCCACCAGAGGCAAGTGAGTTGTCTCTAAAATTAGCCTCAATAATCGGAGTATCAACCTGAGGCAAAGACAGCACAACTTGAGCAGCTCGACCTGACGTAACTCGGTTTCCCCTACCTCTGGTGTTTACACTGAATTCTCGAATGTCTATAGTCTAGCGTATATCTACAGATTTGGAAAATACAATATCTAGTTAGGGACGATATCAGAGTCTCAACATTATTTTGAAAACATTGAAAAGATATTTGTGGAATGGTACCCGACAAAAACCCTTTTAAAAATATACATGCAGACCTCACTGATCCCACAGTCTGATTTTTAAAACTCGACTTTGATACCACCAAATGTAACCCCCTATTACCCCACTCAATCACCCGGTCTGACTCAACACACCATAGTAAGAGTTCCCTTGAACTCGTCCAGCCTTATACACCAAAACAGTATTTGCGAACAAGCCGTCAGTATATCAGTAAATCTTATAGGTGAACCGATTCGACTTTTAAAGCCTGAACTTCCTCCTTTAACAACCCAACCCATATGCAATAGTATGACATGCTATCGATGACAGAAAATAGTAACAGTAACAATGTCAACATGCTATTATCATGTGAATGGTAACAGTTTGTTATTCAAGCAATAACAGTAGGCATGCATGAGTAATATGTGCAGAAATAACACTGAACAACAACACACATTTTCAACATCGTTGGTTAAAAAAAATGGCAACATGCTACAACTAGATCTACCATACACGGTTATGTTTCCAACTGAGTCGATTCGTCAGTTTCTCAATACCTCAATAATGACTATATTCCAACCAGATCTGAGGTTACTAGTGATACAGCCACACCCCAGGTTACACCAAGCTCGAGTAAAGACCCTTTGGAGCTGCCACTAAGACCTATCACCTGAGATCGAGCCAAGCAATTCAAAGAGGCTATTTCGACCTTAGTCAACCAAGTGTGGGGGCGAGACATTGGCTGGACATATTGAGAGAGCTTGGACCAGCTCAACGAGATCACCTTGCAACCTATTGCAAGCCGAACTCAGCTTAAACTTAGCTCCATGAGCTTAGTTCAGCTCAATTCAGCTTAATTGAGCTCATTTCTACTTCTTTTAGTTAATGCGTTTACTAGCTGAAATAAACTTAAGTATTTAATTAAGTTAGTTAATTTAGTTTTAACTTATATTTATGTTTTTAGCTTATTACATGATTTTAATATGTTTTGTTCCAGCCGGATTTAATGTGTCATATTTTATACAAGTCTTTAATATGTCTTAGCTTAAATACATGTTGTTAATATGTCTTAAAATTAAAACATGTTTTTAATATGTCCTAGTGCAGCCGAATTTACTATGTCTTAAATTAATTAAATGTGTTCATTTGTTTTGTGCAGCATATGCATGGACAGTTTTAATGCCAAGCTAAATGCATGTGAAACACCCCAAACCCGGCCCACAAGCCTCGACCGGATTTGATATGTTCCTTCGGAAAACTTAACTAAATCTCGTTTCATGATTTGATAAAATATGTCGACTTATTAAAACAAGTTTGAAAATTTAGCGAGTTGGAAACCGAGTTGTAGTTCAGTTTGTATTTCTTTAAAAAAAGACGTTTCCTTCATTTCTAACAAATTGAAAACAATGCCTGATTTTAGAGCTTATTAAGTTGAAAACCGTAGTGGACTAAGTGTTAAAACATGTGAAGTTGTTTAAGAAAAATGTTTAGTTATTTATTTGCCGATTTTCGAATGGGAATAAAACTTAAATCATAAAACTTAAACAATTAAATGGTGGCCTTATTACAAATTTAAAATACCAAATAAATCCCGAAAGAGAAGTATGCTAGAGTAAAACGAAAAATTCAACCGTTCAAAAACTCAAAACGCCGAGCATGGCCACTCCGTAGTCCTCATTGACCCGGTCCATAATACTATGCATCACCTGCAAAAAGTTATCCCACGAAGGGTGAGTCAACAGACTCAATGTGTATATGACTACACCAAAAACCCAATCGATCATAGCCTTAATCTTAACCATTTCTTGCAAAGCCCATTCTTTAGTCACATTCGGCCATAAGCCCATAACATAGCATATCGAATCATAACATATTGAATCACATTATGTTTAAAATGAAATGCAATCCCGAGCCCACCTAGATATCCATCCTCTACACACCACCCGTACCTACCAGTCACACCGTGGGGATTACTAAATCGACCCTCCATCCGCTACACACTCGAAGGCGCGCGCTGCAGACAACTACAAATCGCCCTTATAATGTGGCATAGCCACCAGATAATGTGACAGAGTCACCGGATTCATAATATGTGACATAAGTCACCGGATAACGTGGTAAAACCACGGAACACTTCCCTTTTATCATTATCACCCATGTGCCCATGCATCATACAAAATATACAGATATCATGCAATATATCTTACCCCAAAGCCATAACGAAATTACATATATTCTCATATCCATGTTTATAAACATTATTAATGAGTGTTAAGGGGTAGCGTGCACTGAATGCCTTTGTACCATTGAATGGTACCCTTAGCCTTGTTCATTCATATTTCTCATTAACACATGCTTAACATTAATACTAATAATCTATCGGGAGATTAGTGTGGGGTTACACACCGATAACAAGATGAGAATGACACTCTCGATACCGACACTCTCGCTATCAGGGATAACAGCGATCTGCTTATCCCTTTCCGATGCTGGGCCACAGCCCGGTGGCCAATACCGAATAGCAGAGACTGATCGCTTCTTAAACTTAGGGATAGGGGCTACCCCTTTTTCTCCTTGACTGGTACCCGCATCCATCGAACAACACTTAATCAGAATATTTGGTTAATCACTAATGTTATAGTCTGAACTTATTGAATCTAGAACTCATTGAATACCCTTACCGATGTGAATCTGAATCCCGAAGATATCTGCTTAACTTTCCAAGTTTGCCGAAATTCCTACACAACCCAAGTCAGAATCGACTTCAACCCATAAAGCTTATGAAAGTGGCCTTGACCGAATACTAACCCCTTACCGTGAGTAGTCGAACCCAAGAGAATCCTTAATGCTCCTTTACGCTAGCTACATAAAAAAGAAACACGAGATTATGGCCCTATGAACATTCGGCCATCCCTAGAAATCAAGGCCAACCACTTGGTTTCGGCACACCAAATGAAAAAGAGGTAAAACCGATTGCTAATGAAGAAATTACTTACCACCAACCCATGTTTGATTTGAGAATGACAGAACAAGAATGGTTTTGGGAAAAAAGATAGTATAAGAGAACAAAGAAAGAAGAAGAAGACTATCACTTTCGGCTAATAACAAGAGGTATTTTTGGCTTTTGAATATGGTGAAATGAATAGAAGAGAAAGATGGGTGTAGAGGGTTGCGGCTATGGTGTTTCGGCTTTAAGGTTTCAATAAGAGAAGAGAGAAAGAGAGGACTACAAGGTTCGACTATGGCTCTCAAATGGAGATGGAATATTCGACCACCAAAAAGAATGGGTATAAAGTTGAGGTTGAACGAAGAAAAGAAGAATAGAAGAGGCTTAGAAGAATTCGGCAATCACCCAAAATGCACAAAAGTGCCCAAATGGTTACTTCTATTTTCGGCTCTTGCTCCAAAGAAAAAAAAGGAAAAAGAGAGAATTCTTGTGACTCACAATTTTCGGCAAAGAGAATTAAAGAAGAACAAAAAGATGAACACTCACACTACTCAAAAATTCAGCACTACTCCCCCCATACATGACCGAAACTATGCCCCCTCCAAAGTCCCACATTTCGCCAACTCTTCAACCTCACTCCCCATCCCTTGTTTTCCTCCTATTTTTCCTCTTCACCACTCATTCAAACTTGTTTGAATGAGTCAAACTCCTCAAAGAGCTCTCCACCTCCTATCCGAATTCCTTGACCAAGTCCACCCTCATCCTTCCCAGAGTTCAAATGCCGTCCAACTCTCCCTCCTCCTTGACGCAAAAAGCAACTTCAAATGCCAGCTTCGCAGCTCGAACCTCCTCTCCCTTGACACTCCATGTGACGCCACCCTCTCCCCTTGCACCTGGGCGCTACATTGCCACTTTACTGCTTCCCTTTTTGTGTCATAATCCACACCTAATTTCTCTTAAGGCCTAGCTCCCTTAGCTCTCCTTTAAGACTTAAAAATCCAATATTTTTCTAAGGCATCTACCTACTCCTCAGGGTTCCCGAAGCCCCAAAAACACATACAGACCACACACAACATGCTACTACATACATTCAAGTTAAAACGCATAACCCCTAAATCCCAGATATTACAGTTCTACCCCCCTTAAAATAATTTCGGCCTCGAAATTACCTGATCAAACAAGTGAGGGTATTACTGCCGCATTGCTTCTTCTGGCTCCCACGAAGCTTCTTCCGATCCATGGTTACGCCATAACACCTTGACTAGAGGAACTGATTTCCTCCGCAAGACTTTCACATCCCGCTCTAAGATCTGGATCGGTTCTTCCTCGTAAGACAAGTCTGGCCTCAACTCTACTTCTTCAACTGGAACTACATGCGATGGATTCGATCGGTAACGACGTAGCATCGAAATGTGGAACACATCGTGCATCTGCTTCAATTCCGAAGGCAACTCTAACTGATATGCCATGGTCCAACCCGCTCGTAACCCGATAAGGTCCTATAAACACGGGACTTAACTTACCCTTACGACCAAATCTCATCACCTTTTTCCACGGTGAAACTTTGTAAACACACGATCTCCCACAAGAAAACTCTATTTCTTTCCGCTTGAGATCTCGCATACGACTTTTGTCTATCAAACGCTTCCTTCAACCGTGCGAATTACCTTAACCTTTTCTTCCGACTCGCCACAATCTACGGACCCAAAACATGACGTTCCCCAATTACGTCCAACACGTAGGAGTGCGACACTTCCGTCCATACAGGTAGCCGTGCGGTGCCATCCGAATACTTGATTGATAGTTGTTGTTGTACGCAAACTCGCTAAAGGCAAGAATTCCTCCCGACTTCCTCTGAAGTCTATCACGCAACCCCTCAACATATCCTCTAACACTTGAATTACCCGCCTCGGATGGCCGTCCATTGCGGATGAAATGCCGTCTTTGAAATCTAATCTGGTGCCCAATGCACGATGCAATGCTTTCCAAAAGCGAGGCGTAAACCTCGGATCCCTATCCAAAATAATCGACACCGGCACTCCGTGCGACCTCACAATTTTCGCCACATACAATTTTGCCAACTCTCTCAGAGAATAATCAACCCGCTTGCTGGTATGAAATGTGCGGACTTTGTCAACCGATCCACTATCACCCATACCGAGTCCTTCTTAGTAGGCGTAAGGGAAGCCCACTAACGAAGTTCATGGTAATTCTCTCCCACTTCCACTGCGAGAATCTTTATCGGTGAAGCAACCCGAAGGTACTTGGTGTTCAAACCTTGACTTGTCGACACGTTAAACACTTCTCTACAAATTACGTAACTTCCCGCTTAAGACCGGCCACCGTAATCGATCCCGCAGATCCTGTATAACTTACTTCCTCCGGGATGCATAGCATAAGGACTACTATGCGATTTTGAAGAATTCTCTGTCTTAGTTCCTCGTCCTTCGGCATACATACCTACCCTCGAAGCAAGCATGATTCCGTCATTTGTTTACACCATAGTCTTCCAATTCCCCATTCGCACTTGCCGTAGCTTAGCACTCGGATCCTCGTCTACCAAGCTGTTTCTCTTTCACCGACTCAACCATGTCGGCTTTACTTGTAACTCGCTAGCAAACTTCCGTCGTCATAAAGGCTAAGATGTGCAAACATCGCCCTCGGATCCGACACTACTTTCCGACTTAGGGCATCAGCCACCACATTTGCTTTGCCCGGGTGATACTCTATAGAACAATCGTAGTTTTTCAACAATTCCACCCACCTTCACTGTCTCAAATTCAGCTCCTTCTGAGTCAGCAGATACTTCAGACTCTTGTGGTCCGTGTAGATCACCGACCTTTCTCCATATAAATAGTGCCTCCATACCTTAAGAGCAAAGACTACCGCTGCCAATTCCAAGTCATGCGTCGGATAGTTAACCTCATGAGGCCTTAACTGACGAGACGAATAAGCAACAACCTTTCCGTCTTGCATCAGTACACAACCCAACCCTGTGTGCGAAGCATCACAGTACACCACAAAGTCCTTCCCTGCCTCAGGCTGAATCAGAACCGGAGCTTCTGTTAATACCCTCTTAAGCTTTTCAAAACTCTCTTGTTGCTTATCTGCCCACACGAAAGGTACCTCCTTTCTTAACAATTTCACGAGGAGTCTTTGCTATTGATGAGAACCCTTCTACGAACCTTCTGTAGTAGCCTGCTAACCCCAAGAAACTGTGAACCTCAGCCACAGACTTAGGTGGTTTCCAATCTAGCACTGCCTCAATCTTCCGAGGGTCTACTCTTATCCCTTCTGCAGACACCACATGACCCAAAAACGCAACTTCCTTCAACCAAAATTCGCACTTGCTAAACTTGGCATATAACTTCTTCTCCCTTAACACCTGCAATACTACCCGAAGATGCTCATCATGTTCTTCCTCAGACTTGGAATACACTAGGATGTCGTCTATAAACACAACGACGAACTAATCTAAGTAGGGTTGGAAAACCCGATTCATCATATCCATGAACGCAGCTGGGGCGTTCGTCAATCCGAACGGTATTACTAAGAACTCATAATGCCCGTATCGAGTCTAGAAAGCTGTCTTATGGATGTCTGCTTCCTTCACCTTGAGCTGATGGTATCCCGACCTTAGATCTATCTTTGAAAATACTGTGGCTCCCTTAAGCTGATCGAACAAGTCATCTATCCTTGGCAAAGGGTACTTGTTCTTGATGGTCAACTTATTCAACTGTCGGTAATCTATACACATACGCATAGTCCCGTCCTTCTTCTTCACGAATAGGACCGGTGCTCCCCATGAAGACACACTGGGTCGGATAAACCCTCGATCAAGCAACTCTTGGATCTGAGCCTTGAGCTCAACTAGCTCCTTTGGTGCCATTCTGTACGGAGCGATAGATACTGGCGCTGTACTAGGCAACAAGTCAATCCCAAATTCCACCTCACGATCCGGAGGCAACCCTGGAAGTTCTTCCGGAAAGACATCCACAAACTCTTTTACCGTCCTAACCCCTTCCACAGCTGCTTCCTTAGCCTCCAAGACACTAACAAGCATCAGAAAAGCCATACATCCCTTCCTTACCATCCTCTCCGCCTTAAGGGCAGACACTACATTCGATAGGTAATTCCTCCTCTCACCCATCACCACAATCTCATTGTCATCAGAAGTCCTTAACGACAAGCGCTTAGCAAAGACAGATCCACATTCATGCGGTACTTCACTAACAGTCCATGCCTAAAATTAAGTCAAATTCCCGAATGATGACTCTATTAAGTCACCGGAAGCGCGCGCCCCCGAACTTCTAAAGGCACTTCCCTAAAGAGTTTGTCTACTACTACTGATTGCCCTAAAGGACTAAGTACTGTCATCTTCCTAGGTACAGTCTCAAAGTTCACATGCAGAGTTCCAGACACCTCGCTAGCGATGTAAGAATGAGTTGACCCTATATCTATCAAAGTAATAAAGGGTAATCCAGAAATAAGGAACGTACCCGTTATCACATCAGGTGCGTCACCATCCTCTCTCCGACGAACCGCATATACCAAACCTAGCTATCTCGCCTCCGTGTTACCACCTCCTCTGCCTGGTGTTCCGCGACCTCTACCAGAACCATTACCTTTTCCGATCGGACCACGACCCCTCGGCGTGTCTTTGCCCACCTCTACTGACTGATTAAAACCACGACTGCTGGTCGGCTCCTATCTGTTTCCACCGGACAGTCCCTAATCATGTGATCCTTAGACCCACACTTGAAACATCCCCCTGTCTTTTTCCAACATTCTCTCGGGTGCATCTTTCCACACTGAGCACAAGTACGGTACTGTCCTCCCGCAGCAACCTGCTGACCTCGTGGCCCATCAACTCTAGGTCTCTTTTGAAAACTTTCGGATGACCCTGAAGACCCATAGCTCCTCTTATTCTTACCCTGACCTCTGTCCCGGTTCTATCTCTCGGTCCGCTTAACTTCTTCTTGACTATATCCAGCTTTATCCACTAAGATTGCAAAGTCTCTTTCCCGCTATGGGCAATCAACACTCATGACTCATCTCGCAATCCATCCTCGAATCTGACACATCGCTCGTAATCAGTAGCTACAATCCCTCTAGCATACCGACTTAGCCGCAAAAACTCCACTTCGTATTCCGCTACCGACTTGCTTCCTTGCACTAAATTTAGAAACGCCTTCCTCTCGTGAGTCACGTAGCTAGCTCCAACGTATTTTCCTCGAATTTAATTTTAAAATAACCCCAATCCACTCGATCTGCAGGGTACCCTCTCGTGGTGAGCCACCACCGGTAGGCCTCATCCCGGCAACGAAAAAGCACCTTTCAGCTTCTCTTCAACAGTGCAGTCCAAATCATCCATGATCCTCTCGACTGCCTCTAACCAATACTCCGCTACGTTCGGAGCTACCCTAGATACTCCTCTAAAAACCTCAGCTCTATTTGCTCTAAGTCTCTCAGATACTGACTTTCGAGCCCCATTTCCCATGTTAGCTCCAGCTACCCGCTCTAACACCCGCAGTATAGCTTGCGATACTGCGTCTTCTCCTCCTGTCTGCTCCTGAAATTTCGCCCCTACAGTCGGTGGCGGCGCCTCATTTTCGAAATCCTGACCAGACCCGACTGGTTTCGACACAGTCATTCTGCCTCTGCCGCGCCCACGAGTATTGCGACCACGTCCCCTAGAACTCATGTCTACCTTCGTGGTTTATCTATTTTTTTCTAAATTTTTATGCATTAGGATCTTTTCACTTCTTGTTTAAAGAGAAGTTTTATGCAATAGAGTTTTAGTCAGTGGTTTTTTTTTTCCGTAGAAGTACACATATACCTAGGGTTCATGTCCCTATAGTATAGTTTCCTAAGCCTATCATCTATAGTATCATATATTAGCATATACAAATCAACTTATCATCTAAAGAACTTACCTGGTGGACTTGGGCCGAGAACTCGGGTGCCATGCTTCTATAGGACCATTTTAACAAAAATATTCAAAAACCCATTTTGGCTCAAATTTTGGAAACGTTGTGGGCTTCAAAACCCAAGGCCGAGTGTTTAAAACTGGGCTCTGATACCAAGTTAAAACACCCCAAACCCGACCCACAAGCCTCGATCGGATCTGATATGTTCCTTCGAAAAACTTAACTAAATCTCGTTTCATGATTTGATAAAATATGTCGACTTATTAAAACAAGTTTGAAAATTTAGCGAGTTAGAAACCGAGTTGTAGTTCAGTTTGTATTTCTTTAAAAAAACGTTTCCTTCATTTCTAACAAATTGAAAACAATGTCTGATTTTAGAGCTTATTAAGTTGAAAACCGTAGTGGACTAAGTGTTAAAACATGTGAAGTTGTTTAAGAAAAATGTTTAGTTATTTATTTGCCGATTTTCGAATAGGAATAAAACTTAAATCATAAAACTTAAACAATTAAATGGTGGCCTTATTACAAATTTAAAATACCAAATAAATCCCGGAAGAGAAGTATGCTAGAGTAAACGAAAAATTTAACCGTTCAAAAACTCGAAAACGCTGAGCATGGCCACTCCGTAGTCCTCGTTGACCCGGTCCATAATACTATGCATCACCTGCAAAAAGTTATCCCACGAAGGGTGAGTCAACAGACTCAATGTGTAACAGCTACACCAAAAACCCAACCGATCATAGCCTTAATCTTAACCATTTCGGCAAAGCCCATTCTTTAGTCACATTCGGCCATAAGCCCATAACATAGCATATCGAATCATAACATATTGAATCACATTATGTCTAAAATGAAATGCAATCCCGAGCCCACCTAGATATCCATCCTCTAAACACCACCCGTACCTACCACCACACCGTGGGGATTACTAAATCGACCCTCCATCCGCTACACACCCTCGAAGAAAGCGATCATTGCAGCACAACTACACATCGCCCTTATAATGTGGCATAGCCACCGAGATAATGTGATAGAGTCACCAGATTCATAATATGTGACATAAGTCATCGAATAACGTGGTAAAACCACCAAACACTTCCCTTTTATCATTATCACCCATGTGCCCATGCATCATACAAAATATGCAGATATCATGCAATATATCTTACCCCAAAGCCATAACGAAATTACATATATTCTCATATCCATGTTTATAAACATTATTAACGGAGTGTTAAGGGGTAGCGCACTGAATGCTTTGTACCATTGAATGGTACCCTTAGCCTTGTTCATTCATATTTCTCATTAACACATGCTTAACATTAATACTAATAATCTATTGGGAGATTAGTGTGGGGTTACACACGATAATGATGAGAATGGCACTCTCGATACCGACACTCTCGCCATCGTGATAACAACGATCCGCTTATCCTTTCCGATCTCGCCCACTGACCCAGTGGCCAATCCCGGCTCGCAGAGACCGATCGCTTAAACTTAGGGATAGGGCTACCCCTTTTTTTTCCTTGACTGGTACCCGCATCCATCGAACAACACTTAATCAGAATATTTGGTTAATCACTAATGTTATAGTCTAAACTTATTGAATCTAGAACTCATTGAATACCCTTACCGATGTGAATCTGAATCCCGAAGATATCTTCTTAACTTTCCAAGTTTGCCGAAATTCCTAAACAACCCAAGTCAGAATCGGCTTCAACCCATAAAGCTTATGAAAGTGGCCTTGGCCGAATACTAACCCCTTACATTGAGTAGTCGAACCCAAGAGAATCCTTAATGCTCCTTTGCGCTAGCTACATACAAAAGAAACACGAGATTATGGCCCTATGAACATTCAGCCATCCCTAGAAATCAAGGCCAACCACTTGGTTTTGGCACACCAAATGAAAAAGAGGCAAAACCGATTGCTAATGAAGAAATTACTTACCATCAACCCACGTTTGATTTGAGAATGACAGAACAAGAATGGTTTTGGGAAAAAAAGATAGTATAAGAGAACAAAGAAAGAAGAAGAAGACTATCACTTTCGGCTAATAACAAGAGGTATTTTTGGCTTTTAAATATGGTGAAATGAATAGAAGAGAAAGATGGGTGTAGAGGGTTGCGACTATGGTGTTTCGGCTTTAAGGTTTCAAGAAGAGAAGAGAGAAAGAGAGGACTACAAGGTTCGACTATGGCTCTCAAATGGAGATGGAATATTCGGCCACCAAAAAGAATGGGTATAAAGTTGAGGTTGAACGAAAGAAAAAGAAGAATAGAAGAGGCTTAGAAGAATTCGGCAATCACCCAAAATGCACAAAAGTGCCCAAATGGTTACTTCTATTTTCGGCTCTTGCTCCAAAGAAAAAAAAGGAAAAAGAGAGAATTCTTGTGACTCACAATTTTCGGCAAAGAGAATTAAAGAAGAACAAAAAGATGAACACTCACACTACTCAAAAATTCGGCACTACTCCCCCCATACATAACCGAAACTATGCCCCCTCCAAAGTCTCACATTCGGCCAACTCTTCAACCTCACTCCCCATCCCATGTTTTCCTCCTATTTTTCCTCTTCACCACTCATTCAAACTTGTTTGAATGAGTCAAACTCCTCAAAGAGCTCTCCACCTCCTATCCGAATTCCTTGACCAAGTCCACCCTCATCCTTCCCAGAGTTCAAATGCTGTCCAACTCTCCCTCCTCCTTGATGCAAAAAGCAACTTAAAATGCCACCGCACTCGAACCTCCTCTCCCTTGACACTCCATGTGACGCCACCCTCTCCCCTTGCACCTGGGCGCTACATTGCCACTTTACTACTTCCCTTTTTGTGTCATAATCCACACCTAATTTCTGTTAAGGCCTAGCTCCCTTAGCTCTCCTTTAAGACTTAAAAATCCAATATTTTTCTAAGGCATCTACCTACTCCCCAGGGTTCCCGAAGCCCCTAAAACACATACAGACCACACACAACATGCTACTACATACATTCAAGTTAAAACGCATAACCCCTAATTCCCGAATATTACAGCATGGACAGCTTAAATGCTAAGGTGTGCTGATGCTTGAACTCTCCCAAGCACCTATTCGACCAAAGAGTAGCTGATCACTCATGTTCCCAGGTTGGCCGATTAGCTCCTCAAAGCAGCCTTAAAGGCTTTCACACTAGTCGATTATTCCATTCACACATGAAGGCCTTTCAGTTTTGTGCGTTCACACACAAGTGGTTATTCAATTTTAGCTTTCACACTCAAAATGACTCTTGCAATATTCAAGCTGCTCATTAAGTCTTCAAACCATTCAGCTGAACAAGACACTTGCATTTAAGCTTATTTAAGCATTATGGCCGAACCTAGCCAAAGCTAATCAGCTCCCATTCATTCCAATTAATTCCAGCTGCATGTATACACTTTAGAAGCTGTCTAATGATGTTCCCAAGGCTGGAGAAGCTTCATGGAACTTTCATGAATTATTCTGGAATTTTCAGCTCATTAAAAGCTGAAATCAAATGTCCATTTAGCTACTCATTTGTCTATTAGGCTAGCCTTAGAATTTTACTATAAATATTATGCCAATTGCTGGTTGTATAGATTTTTGACATTTTTAATGAAAATTGAGTTATTTGTGAGTATTTTCGACTCTCAAATTTCGTCCAAGACTCAACTTGACTTATCTGTTTAGTCAGTGGCGTCAACCTGTTTCTTTTCCGAACTTATCACTCATTCCGAGTGTGGCGTTCACCTAAAAATATACCTTTGGTTCTTACCTTCCTAGGTAACGGGTCAAGGTCCCAACTTATCACCTAGACCACCTTAAGAGTTTTATAAGTCCCGGGTCAGCACTCACCTATAGTGTTGGTTCGTTCTTGACCCTTAAGCAATATTTCTATTCTATCCAAGCTATCAATCATTCCTTTTTAATTCTTTGTTATCCGAACCTATAGCATCATAAACTTAGCCATTTTGAGCATATCTTTGTTACTTAACTCCATACTTAGCCAAATTCAAACCTTACTTCAAAATAGAATGATACTTCTTCGTTTGACGATCGGACACATAAACGACTCGGACATCTCAGCAAGACCGTGGTCGCATCATTGACACAACCAAAATTATTAGGTTAAAATAACCAACATTAAAAGATAAGACCATCAACCAAATCGCACAAGCAGACACTTATGCAATTGGCCAAACCCATACACGTACACTGCAAAACACAGTTAAGACACACACCTCACTACATACGCTTATGCGACACCCTCACTCCTCCGATAAACTCCTACGATTCAAATCTGAACCGTTCACGTCAAGATCTGATCCTTCAAATGACATGCACACAAAAACACATAACATTAGAATCGGGGTCAATGTTTTCTAGAAGATCTAATAGAAATTGATTAAGCAAAATGGAAGAGAGTCAATCGCAACTCAATTGTGTATCTAAAAACGAAATCTAACCAATATAAAGGATCTCGCTTATCAATCTACTGCAATTGGGAATGGAAACAATATTCAATAGTCCTATGCACCAATGGGATCCAATCGAACAAGATAGTTCAGGAAAAAAAAAGAAATCGGTAGCTCAAAAGTGGGGTAAGAAACGACGATGACAAAGGAGTGATATAAACGTTATAGATATGATGGTCGAAAAAGAAAGAAAAGACATGAGAGGATAAGAGAAGAGAAAAACGACGCAAGGAAGAGAGAAAAAATAAAGCAGAAGGCTAGGGTTAGGGTAACAACAGAAACAAATAAAATTAAAAGAGGGGTCGGCTAGAGAAAAGTATGTTTAAGTACTTAGGGTTTTGCGACACTAGGAAAAATATGATGAGAGGATTATGGTTTCTCAGAAGCTCATAACAGACCAGTCCTAGACAGAGGCCCAAACGTACGCCTAAGCAAGAAATAAAATAAATTCAACAATTACAAATTTAACCCAGAAATTTAACCCACATTTCAGGGCGTGACACCAATAACATTGAAAAAACATTAAATTTTCCATTCAATCAAAGTTTTATTTTAATTTATTTATACATTTTAATTTTATGATGTACATATTTCATGTGTTATTATTATATTCATATAATACATTTCGTTATTTATATTGTATGTTATTTTTAAACACACATCTGTGTTTTGAATACATGGTTTCCACACAAATATACATGTGATAGGATTTCTAGTATTATGTAAAGATTTTAATATGATGGTTTATTTATGTCGTATTTCCTCATGCCAATTGAAGTAATAATTTTTTTTTATTTATCATATTTTGCCAATGCAAATGTTAGCCTAGGAATTTATCATATATTAAAGATTCAATCTTTAATTTAAGATATTGAATGGGAGAAAATAAATTTTTTTGTTTAGTAGTTCTACAATTAGAATAAGTTTTGACCCTATTATTAGACACTGATAATGAGAACCCAACTTTTAATTAGTAACCTCTAATTTTAAATTTCAATAGGTAAAAACAAGTTTTCGTTATGTGTCTACGGTGCACTAATAAAACTCATTCTAGAAAACAAGTTTAATGGAAACTAGTGCGGTCCATTGCGTATAGAAGACGAGTTTAAATAATCTTAATGGAGTTTATTGTTTATTGTTTAAATATCTAAAGCAATGAAGACTTTAAAAGAACTCTACCTATATGAGTGGTGTCGCTTCAAACAATAGAAGTGTCACTTCAAGCAACATAAGAAGTGGTGTCGCTTCAAACAATAAAGGTGGGGTTTCTCTTGTAAATGTTTTTTTATTACCAAGATAAGCACATGTCTATATTATTGCTAAAAGTGAACAATCTCTGACAGAAAAATAAATGAATATCATGTGTGGTGTATTTCCACTTCTAATACCAAGAGTTGCGGTTCAATTTTCGGACACCAACAACTTCATCAGAACTCTGAAATACACCCATTAATTAATGGTTCAAATCGGGAGATACCATCTTGTATGTGTAATATTTGTTTGTGTAAAAGACTATAAATTCAGTTACCAACATTTTAAACTAGGGGGATTGTTAGTAATTTATAATGTTAGAATGTGATAGTATTTAATTATCTAGAAAAGTTTAACTAATTATAATTCTTGACAAATAAATGTGTTGTGAATATGTAACTTTTATAGATAAAGTAAAGTAAAATATTTGAATAATTACTTAATTTTTAACTTTTTTTTAGAGGTGAGTTATCATTAAAATAATTAAATTTTTTTTATCATTCATTGAGTAATATTAAAAGATTTATTTTAAAATTTTAAAAGTTTGCTCTTGTAGCACATTTTCCCTGTCTGCTTTTATAACACGTTTTATTTTAGTTTAGGTTTTTGTTTTTTTCACAAGATTTGTGGTGTTTATTTAAGTGAGAAATATGGAGGTGGATGTAACATTCTCAACCCGACCCAATTCACCAGGCTCGAATCTCGGGTTTTAATACACATAACTTAACAAAATTTCAAAACAGTTGACGATTACTCATTATTTATCACATTTTTTCTTATCAATTTATTTAAAGGCTCAATATCAAAAAATAAAGAAAGGTATTTAAAAATAAAATATTTATAATACATCATACTAATTACAACTTATTACAACACCAAAGTTTGCTAAGGACAGACTCTCAAGGTGTAATCCTACAATACGCTACTATCCAAAGCTGACAACTGTATGCATAATAACACGGATCACCGCTTCCTTGGCGCATTCCTGGCGTAGTCCCTCTTGGCGAACTCATTCTTCCAATAATACTTGAAACATAAACATAATACTTATAAGTTACACGAAATTAATGAGTTTGGAATGCAAATTACCTTTAAATCTTTCATGCTGAATTCTTCATCTTGATTATTTAAATTACCCACTTCTGTCTTTGGTAGATACCTTAACATCGTTGGATAAATACATGCTTATACGCCACATGCTTTCTTAACATGTCATCTTTCATCTAACTAACTGGTTGACTCTAGGCCTTACCAGACGATACTATCTTTTTCTCTTCTCTTCAAACAACTATCTTTGGTTATTCCAGAATAGTTAATCATAAGTACTATTCTCTTGGTGGATACTACTCACTGATATTACTTTTGGCGGATTCCCATACTGATTTTGCTAAATCAAGCCATCAACCAAATCATACCTGATTCAACCCAATATATATACTCATACTGATGAGGAACACTTCAGGTCATTCAGAAGAAATCTAAACATCTATATTTCACAATATAAGAATACCATATTTACTGAAAACTTAGATTCCAACTACCCCTATATAAGGCATGATATTACTGAAATGTGTCAGATATCAAATAATTCTTATTTCAATCTTTCATAGCGTAGTCCAAATTCGTACTAACAGACACTTATACCTTTCGTAATTTGAATACACCCATATTCTAATCTGACATACTATTATGGTGAATTCTCTTTAGAAGTACAGACGTAATTTCTCATTCAAAATGTACGACTTATCAAACTTTACTACTAGATCGAACAACCCAATCTATCTTCAAACTCATCAAATACTCATCATAGAACTAACTATTGAAGATATATCAGAACTTACCCAAATATTAACATAAAATCGAATAACTTAACTCTCCATACACATACATATCACTGAATGCGCCATATAGACATATCGGGATTGATCATAAAGGTAATTCAGATTACGCCACAAAGGCTTAGTAGATCACGTCACACAGGCAATCGTATAGAATCACGTGTTTACTACCCGGTGGACTTTCACAAAAGGTGACATGAGTTTCTCCATCATGGACTTATACATAAATTCATGTCGTGATCTTCCAGTTTGATCACATTTTTACTGAAGGCATCACCATGAACATCCATATTATCTTATTATGCCATGGGCCTCCGCCATATGGATTTACACACTTTCATGTCGTGATCTACCAATCCACTCTTCATTTTACTAGAGGCTACACCATGAGTGTCTTCATATCATAAATTTCCATGGGTCTCAACCACGTGGTCTTACACTTATTTGTGTATCGTGATCTGCCAGTCTGGTTAGCAATATACGTACCCTACTAGAGGCATCACAAGGGACGTTTAGCTAGAATTTACTTACCAAATTTGTTCATGCTTAGCTAATTGATTCGTATAATCCTATATCAAACTTTACTTGCATACTTACCAATCACTTTCTATTCATACAGTAGTTCGTACATAATATCATCACATACACATAACATTTTTACTATGCTTCACCCACTTACCTCTAATTTGATATGTTTTCATTATATATAAGTCTTTACTAGAGTAATTAACATACACGATTCAGAATAGAGATTCACCTAATACTTATACTCACATAGATCGTAGCTCGAAGCTCTAGACTCAGACATCCATCTTGGCCCAGCAACAGTAATTGCCTAAAGAACATAGATTTACTATTAAAACCCATTTACATACAATCTGCTAACTTTCCAATCACAACTAACCCCTATACAAGATGTTTTATTCATAATCTACAGTTCAAATACCTCTTAACAGACTTACTCATTCAAAAATTAACATGCAGAGCTATATTACTTACCTGGAGATGGAATGACCACTAATTAAATCAAGAACCTTAGCTTCTAGCTTAATGAGGAATAGATACAATTAGATTTAAGAAAAAGAATTAGGTAGTAATACTGAAGAAAGAAAAACACCTTTTTCATGAACCCTTCTCATACATATACATATAACCCAATCCCACTTAGTGGAACTTAACAAATGTCACTTAATTTAGAATTTGTCCTTCTTAATGGCCTACAGATTCCGAGAGAAACATAAATGAAAATCTTGCATAATGGATATTAGACTAGTCAATCCAGTTAGTTCCTAACAAGGCCACTTTACAATACAACTAGCACAATACTCAGACACGTGCTATGCATTTGGCAGTAACTCATACCATAATTACTTTTTCACTTACATATTATTTTTTATTTAAATTGAAAAATAACTTGAAATAGAATTTTCACTTACTTACAAGACGATTATTATACGTCCACACATATTTGCCAAAAGAAGCAAATGGGTGGATTACACTGCACCAAATAGATAATTTCACTACAATACGCCTTAATCTCAAATCCGTTAGACTTAGGGCGTGACAGAGGAACTCATCGCTGATGAGGAAGAAGAGCCAGTACATGCCCATGTAAACGTAAATGTGGTTAAGGAAGATTATAGCCTATGTTTGGTGGGGAAAGTTTTAACGGACAATGTGGTCAATTTTCGGCAATGAGAAACATACTGGCAGATTTGTGGCATCTGTTGGAGGGGTGTCCATTATGATATTCGGGAAAAAAAGTTTGTTTTATTTTTATTACGAGATAGATATGAAGAGAGTAGTTGAAGGTATGCTTTGGTTCTTCAATAGTCATCTCATTGTATTTCATCGATTAGAAAAGGGAGAGGACTTGTTACAAGTCACTCTCGCCTATACCGAGTTCTAGGTTCATGTTCATAATTTGTTAATAGGGCTTAAGTTAGAGGGAATGGCGCGAAAATTTGGAAATTTCATCGGTCAGTTCCTAGAATATGATGTTGCTTTAGTGAAAAGAGGCGTTAAGAGATTTATGCACATAAGAGTAAAGTTAGATGTTCGACTTCCTTTGAAAAAGAAGAAATAGATAGCCTTAGATTAAAATAGATCAACTTACGCCTTGTTTCAATATGAAACAAATCATATTATTCTGTTTTCTATGTGGAAAATTGGGTCACGATGAAGAATTTTGACCAGTTCGACTGATGTTAGGATCACATAATGCGGTGTTTGGATGGGACATCTCCTTAAGAACACCATCATGGAGGATGCCGCCGGTGGCGAGTATGTGGCTACTAGACGACAATAAGGATGGACTTGGATGGGGGGAGATGAGAGGAGTTTTGGGGACATCCAAACTTCTCATCCTTATCTGATGAGGGGAAGGAAAATGAGACATTATTTAGCAGCCTCAGCCAAAAATGATATTAGTTAACACATTTTTATTTGTTGTAATTTATCGAATCATGGAATGTGCTTTGATGGGCATTTTGAAATTGGGCTTGGACATGGAATATAACCCCATTGAGTTCATTGACAGTAAGAAAAGGCAATGCATACAATAGATGATTGCAACTATTTCAGGCAATAATAATTCAATGGAATCAGAAGTTTATAATGAAATATTGGCGGCTGCTATTAAGCAGGCCACCCAGTCGCAATGAAAATATTAAGCTGGAATGTCCGTGACCTAGGGCAGGCACGTGCCATTAAGCATCTCAAGAACAGATTAAGACAAATTTAGCCTCAATTGTTGTTTCTCATAGAAACAAAAATTAATGCAAGATGAATGGAACGAGTATGTAAGAAATGTGTGTTTGTGAATGGCATTAATGTGGAAGCTATGGGATCAAGAGGAGGTCTATCACTGGGTCAGATGAATGACTATAATGTTAATTTAAGGAGTTTCTCTTCATTGTATGTTGATGTTGAAATAAATTAAGAGGATGAGACAATATCATGGAGGTTTACGGGATTTTATGGATCATCAGTGGAATGACGAAGGGTAGAATCATGGAATTTGTTGCGACATTTAAGCATAAATAGTTCTTTGTTGTGGTTAGTAATGGGAGATTTTAATGAATAATGTATTCATTTGAGAAAAAAGGGGGTGCCTCCCAGAAGAGCAACAACTGATGGCTTTTCGGGGAGTTATGGAGGAATATGATTTATGTGATTTGGGGTTCTCACGATAATGGTTTACATGAAAGAGAGGAAGGCTACCAGTAAATAATATATGAGAATGTCTAAATCGAGGGGTGGCCGACTCGAATTGGTGGGATCTATTCCCGGGCTATACGGTTAAACATCTCCCGTATGGTTTTTCCGATCATTGTTCGGTACTGATTCATAAAATTGGAGGCATTAGTGGTCAGTTGTCAAAGACACACTCTCAATTTCATTTTAATGCAAACTAGGTACTTAAAGAAACTTTTGAGCATATAATACAAAGTTTTGGGGAGTCAAATAAGACAGAGGTTCCTACAAAGCTACATGAACTAAGATCCAAGCTAAGTTAATGGGCAAAAGTGAGTCAAATGGATAGGGATCGCATTAAGTTGACACTAAATGCGAGATTGAGTATGTAACAACCCATTTTCAGTAAAATCGGAACAGTGGTTTCGTGACCACAAATCTGAGTCAGAAAGAAAATTTATTTTAATAATATTGCATGGTCTACATTATGATAGGAAAGACGTATGAAAATTTCGATAAGAAAATTTTACCAAGTACATGTTTAATTAAAGAAAGGACCAAATTGCATAAAATGCAAAAGTTGAATTCTAGTAGCTATAAGTATCAAAAAGCTATGGAATTCAAAATTTGAGGTCCTTATATGGTAACTAGACCATTAAAGAAAAGTTAGTAGATATTTTTTGCGAATCATCCATGGAAAATTAGAAAAAGAAAAGGACTAAATTGGAAAGTGGAAAAATTAAAAGATGATAAATTAAATAAATGTTTAATATCATCATTTTATATCATCTTCATCCCCAAATACATGAAAACCCTAGGAAAGAGAAATCAAGCTTTCTTGGCTTAATTGGGTAAGTAATCTTGTCCTGTTTTTAGTAATTCTTATATTTTTGAGATCGGAATAACCTAATCTATCTACTTTGGGGATCAATTTAAAAAGATATTAAAGTATACAAATTTTGCCATGTATGAATATGCTGAAAATCTGAAACTAATGGTAGAAAATGAAAGGTTGTTGATAGATGTAAAATGAGTTTTCATGAAATTGTAAAGTGAATTTTCATAAAATTGTGATTTAGGGACTAAATTGTAAAGATGTAAAATTCATGGAAAATTTCTGATTTTTATTAAATATATGTGCTATAAATTTTATATGTAAAAATCAGTTAGGCTTGGAATAAGGATTAAATTTCATGAAATCCATTTTCCGAGCCTAGGGACGAAATTGTCATTTATGAAAAGTATAGGGGCAAAAAGGTAATTTTGCCTAAGATGTGAATTGAATTAAATTGAGTATGAAATGGATTAAATTGATGTTAAGTTCATTTATATAGATCCGGAAAGACCTAATACTGAGTTGGATCGAGGAAAACAAAAAGTATCGGATTAGTAGATCATTGTATACGAACGTTTATCAGGGTAAGTTCTTGTAACTAAATTGTGTATATTTATATGCTTGAATTGAATGTGTTTATGTGAATTGTATAAATATCATAAATATATGAAATGATCACATATCCGACAATGCCCGAAAAATTCAAGTCTCGTTTGAATAAATGAAATTCGATGGATACAGGATTACCCGTATTGGTTGTGGTCCAGCATATGTTGCGGACACACCACAGCTCTTACGAACGTCTCGTTAATAGCCCTCTCAAGCTTCCCGTATATGGTTCTTGCGAGCTTCCCATTATAGCTCTTCGGAGTGACCCAATAGGTTGTGATCCTAGTGTGTTGTGGACACACCTTAGCTCTTATGAGCATCCTGATATATGGCTCTTCATGAGCTTCCTGTTAAATTGGCTCTTTGTGAGCTTCCTGACAGTGCTCGCTTGAACTTCCTAATATATGGCTATCCGGAGCTTCCCGTTACATGGCTTTTTGTGAGCTTCCCGATAGGCTCTTCGTGAGCTTCCCGATTAAAATTTTTTTGTGAACTTTCCGATTATGACTCTTATGAGATTCCCGTTATATAGCCCGGATAAGCTTCCCGATAGGCTCTTTGTGAGCTTCTCGAAATGGCTCTGTGTGAGCTTTCCGTTACAAGGCTTAAGAGTGTGCTTCCGCATTATGTGCTCTAAAGAGCACCCCCGTATATGAGTTGACGGATCAATGATAAGTACATCTTGTGTGTACTACCCAAGTATCCATCGATATTTCAAAGATTCAACTGACAAAACTCCTGATTTGAGAAAATATGAGAATTAAATGAATTATATCTTGAATATCCCTGATATACCTGGAAATGGCTGCGTGATGAGCTCATATCTGTTTTCTTGATAATCATATAAAATTTTGTGACTAACTTGTTTGGTGAAAGCATGTGTCTAGGCAATTGTCCACATAGATTTGGATGCATGTTTGTATGTTTATCTTAAATGTAAATATATGGTAAGTTAAATTCCTGTTATACGAACTTACTAAGAATTTGAAATGCTTACTCTATTTTATTTTCCTCTGTTTTATAGTACTCGGAAGCTAGTAAAGGTTGGAGACTGGTCGAAGCATCATCACACTATCCTTCAGCTTGTTTTGGTATAAATAGTAAACTTAATTTGGTATAATGGCATGTATAGACTAATAGTGTCAAGTGAAAGTATGTAAATGTTTTGGTTGTATGTAGCCATTGGAATGGCTAATGATAATATATTTAATATAATTAGGCATGAAGCAATAATATGCTTGGTATGTGAGTATGCATGGATTAGCAAATTAGATATAATCATACTTGGGTAAGTATATGATTAAAAAGAGTAAGATGAATACATGAAAGTATGAGCAAACATATCATATAAAAAACTTGAATATTAGTTTGAATTATATGTCTTGGATTGGTTGGTGAATATATTGAAGTGTTGATGTAGGTGCAAGGTATAAAGGGGTGAGAAATAAGGCTTGGAAAGTGCCCTCATTCTGTCCACACGGGCAGACACACGGGTGTGTGTCTCAACCGTGTGTGACACACGGCCATGCGCACGGGCGTGTGATTTGGCCGTGTGTCCCCTACATTTTAAAATTAGAGAAACAGAATGCTCAGAATTGAGCACACAGGCAGAGACACAGGCGTGTGTCTCATCCGTGTGTCTAGCACATGGGCGTGTGTCCTGGCCGTGTAATCCCTAACCCTAATTTTCGAAAATTAAATTGTCCACACAGTCTAGCACACGGGCGTGTGGCTGGCCGTGTGACCCAAGTCAGAGAGTTACACGGGTAAGGACACGAGCTGGAATACGGTCCTGTGCCTCACATCGAATGCCCACATGGCCTGAGACACGACCGTGTCATTGCAGCCTGACCACACGGGCGTGTGTCCCCTGCACTTAAGAAAAATTTTCTGATTTCGTGAAAAATTTTCTGTGATTCTGGTTTAATCCTGACTCGATTCTAATATGTATTTTGGGCCTTGAGGACCCATATGAGGGACATAATGATTAATTATGATTGATTTTTGGAAATGAATAGTAAATGACATGAATAAACTGTAATTGAACTGTAAACTCTGGTCTATAACCCTGTTTTGGCGACGGATACGGGTTAGGGGTGTTACAGAGTGAGTTGAATTTGGTAGATCCTGATGATTACACATTAGCTAAACTAACAGAGGTTAAATTGGCGTTGAATATGGAATCAGATAAGGAGGAGATATTTTTGGAGCAGCAAGCAAGAGTAAACTGACTCTGATTTTGTAACAGCCCGATTTTAGTGGTGTTGGAAACTGTGGTTTCAAGACCACAATTTCGATGAGTGAATAAATATTTCAAGACTACAAACTGACTCCGATTTTGTAACACCAGTATTAAATTTTCGTTAAGAAATTTTGAGGTTTAGATAGTTAATTAATTAAAAAAGACTAAATGGAAAAAGGTACAAAAGTTTATCTCTTTTTTTAAAAGGCTAATTGGATGTAGAATATTTAAGGAAGGGATTTTAAATGGTAATAATACCATATATATGTGTTAGCAGAATTTGGTGGCATGGTATTTGTGTAAAATTTGATATTTTTAAATGCTAAGATGGTAAATAAATAATTATAAAATATAACAAAATATGGTAAAATGTATTATCTTCTTAATTCCACCTCTTCCACTGATTTTCATAACCAAAGAACCACATTTTCATGCTTTAAAGTTTGGCAAATTCAAGGGCTTGCATGGTAAGGTTTTTGAGTTCCATTTTTAATGATTTTTATGTTTTTGAGCTCGTTTTAGCTTAACCTAGCTAGCTTAGGGGTTAAATTGTAAAGTTGTAAATTTTTTAAGGTTTTTCCATGCATGAGTTAATAGTGTTTGTGGATTTGTTTGATAGATTATTCAGTTTAATTGTTAGATAGACATGTTTTGTTAAATAATTTTTGATGAATTTAGAGATTAAGAACTTAATGTTGAAAATAACAAAATTCATGGTTAATGTTGTGATTTAGTAAAAGTTAGGGGCTGTATGGAACCTTAAGAATAGTTGAGAATTATGATATTTTATTCTTATTGGTCAAATTATAAGATTTAGATTTAGAGGCTAAATGGTAAAAAATTAAAATGTTAGGGGTAATTTTGTAATTCACATTAATAAGGATTATAGGTTTGAATTGGATAATTGTAGTCAATTGAAATATTTAATTGAGTTAAATTATTATTTAGATCAAGAAAAGAATCAACTAGACTTGAATCGAGGAAAAGCAAAAGTCTCGGATTAGTTCTCGACTTTTGTTGATACAACTGTTGTGGTCGAGGTAAGTTTGTATGAATTTTATGCTTATTAAATGTTATTTTGGTTGATTATTCATTAATATTATGTTATTTATAATTGAATTGATAATAAATCGATATTTGAATACTTGACGGCAAAAGTCCCATTTGAGCCTAGAAAATGCTTATGATACAAATGACATATCATTAGGGACTATATGTTTCGGGTGCTGGTCTTGGATGTCCTACCGATGGCTGAGGTCATGCATTTGTTGTGGATTCTCCACAGCTTGTATGAGCAACACCTTGTAGCTAACGTCCCAACCCACAGCTCGTGTGAGTAGGCCCATTCCACAGCTCATGTGAGCATTATTGAAAAGGTTATGGTTCTATGAAAAGGTGTTCCCGAGTATCCGATGTTATTCTATACGGTTCAATGGGTAAGTAAAAGAATGGAAAAGCTTATATATGGAATTATGGATAACGATGACAGTACGAAACAGTAAGGTGAGCTTTAATAATGCATGAAAAAAGAGCACTAATCACATATGTGATGCAATATGAGTAATTTATAAACAATTCATGTTGTATACCATGTTCATAGAGGATTTATTGTTAATCTATATACTAATAATGTGAATTGTGGTGTTAGGAAAGGCAAGTGCTATATGATTTAATGAGTATGATTGTATGATTTAATGTTAAGGAATAGTAAGTTTAAGTTTCTTTATACGAACTTACTAATTATTATATGCTTACATAGTTGTTGTTCCTCTATTTTGTATATCATCGAAAAGCTCATTTGGTTGTAATCTTGTCGGAGCCTTATCACACTATCCGTTGATCATTTTGGTAGTTTTTGAACATTTTGGCTATGGTTATAAATGGCATGTATAAGGCTCATATGTTATAGATCTCATGAATTGTTACTTGGTCCACTTGGTTTGGTCATATCTTTTGGCGATTATGTTTTGGGGTGGACTTGTAAAGCTTTGTAAATAAGTGTCTTTTGGTCACTTTGAGTGACATGGAAATGTATGTTTTAGACATGTTTATATGTGTGGTTGAAATGTTTATGGTTGTAGTGAAGTAAGCTTAGGCTATGGAGTGAAAGTAAATTATTTTAAGTTGAGGTGCCTTTGAATGGCATAATGGTTAGAACCTATAGGTTGATTGATTTGGCATGTTCGTGTGTGTTCAAGGAGTGCTTTGAACCATTCAATGTATATGCAGTAGGTGTATTTTTATATGTTTGGATAATTATTACAAATGTTACGTTTTAAACTTGGTATAAACTTAATTGTGTATATACCTTTAGTCTTGGTGTGATTATGTTCATATAAAGTTGTTTTGGTCATTTGATATAAACCTTATTTAAGTTTTTGAATCATGGTATGAATGAATGTGAATGATTAAGAAGAAATAATAAGTTTGGCATGAGTTTTATATATGAACTTATGAATTTGAATACAAATTAGTTGATGTGTCATGTGAATTGAGATTGATAATTAAATTGTTGTACAATGAGGACACATTGGTTAGGAACTTAGGTTGATTGTTTTGGCATGTTTAAGGATTTTTTAAATGTGTTTTTAAAGTATGGAAATGGTTGATTTTGATTTGGCTTGGAACCTAAGTGTTAGTGAAAGTTTGCCTTGTTTTAGAAGCTTTTTAAGGTGCACACGGCCTAGGCTATTCTACACGGCTTGGCCACACGGCCATGTGTCTTATAAATTTTTAGGTGCAGAATTTTTCACATGATCACAGTTAGTTACACGGTCTAGCCACACGGGCGTGTGGGGAAGCCACACGACCTTGTGACCCATGTTTCTAAAATTTTCAAATTTTTACATATTTTTCTGTTTTGATTCAAATTAGTCCCGAATTGTTCCCAAACTATTTTTAGGGCCTTGTAAGCTCGATTTAAGGCCCGTAAGTGTATTTTTACCCTGATTTGTATAAGCTATTGAATGTTATCATTTATTTTATATTTTTGTTTCTGTTTGATGATAAATGTCCTGATTTGTACTGTAATGCTTCGTAACCCCAAGCTGGTGACGGAGACGGGTTAGGTGTGTTACAGATTTGGTAATCGAAATACGTCCTTTTTCCATAATTTGCATCCTACCGCAAGATAAGGAATAACATTAGGGGGTTGCATAATAGGAATGGTGGTTGGGTAACTGCAGAAAAGGAAATGGTTGGAATCGCAACAGATTATTTTAAAGAGTTGTTTACAAAAAAACCTGGAAGGGATTGCGACCATGTTTTATCTGTGATTCAACCTTGCATTTTTGAAAATTTGAATGAAGAACTAACAGTTGAGTTTCAAGTAGAGGAAATCATGGAAGTAGTAAAGAGCACGGCTCCTCTTAAAGCATCAGGTAAGGATGATTTTCTAGCATTACTTTTTCAAAAATATTGGCATATTATAGGGAGAGATATTTCTCAGTATTGCATGGATGTGTTGAATAGAAAGAGAGAAATTGAAGCTATCAGCTGAACAAATATAATGCTGATCCCAAAAATAAATATGCCAATAAACATGGTTCAATTTAGACCAATCAATCTTTGCAATGTTATCTACAAGATTATTTCTAAAGTGGTGGTCAACAGATTTAGATGGGTACTCAATTATTGTATCGATGAAACTCAAGAAGCGTTTGTACTAGGGAGACAAATTAAAAATAACATACTTGTTGCTTATGAAATATTGCACTCTTTCGAAAAAAGGAGGGAAGGTTCTAATGGATATTTTTCTTTAAAGATAGATATGAGGAAGGCTTATGACAGAGTGGAATGAAGCTTTCTTGAAAAGATGATGCTTCAATTAAGTTTCAACAAAATGGACTTCTCTAGTGATGAATTGTGTAACTACAATATCTTATTCAGTGGTGTTCAATGGAATTTAGGGAAATGAGTTTAGGCCTATATGGGGTTTGAGGCAAGGGGATCCATTAAGTTCATATTTATTCATAATCTGTGTTGAGGTCTTCTCTAGTTTGCTTAATATGGCTAAGCGAGATGGATTAATTTGTTGGGCAAGAGTAGGGAGAAGTAGTTTATTTATAACGCATCTATTTTTTTTCTATATGATAGTATTCTGTTTGGTGAGGCAAATATGGAGGGAGCTAATGCCATGAAAAAAATAGTGTCAGAGTATGAAGAAGTCTTAGGCCAATTGGTTAATTTTGATAAATCACTCATTTATTTTAGTGGGAATGTATCTTTGGGGATGAGAGAACAAGTCGAGAACGTAATTGGAGTGCGAATTTCAAGCAATCTGAAAAAGTATCCTGGATTACCAATAATAGTGAGCGAAGAAAGAAGATGCATTTGTTAGTATTAAGGAAAGGTTTATAAACAGGATAGAGAATTAGAGTATACGGCAACTGTCATTAGGTGGGAAGGAAGTATTTATTAGTCAATTTTACAGGCAATTCCAATTTATGTAATGTAATGCTTTCTTTTGCCGAGATTATTATGTCGTGATTTAGAAAAAATAATTTGCAGATTTTAGTGGCGTAATGCTAAAACGAATAAAGGCATACATTGGTGCCAATGGAGTATGATGTGCAGATAAAAAATGCAATGGAGGATGGGATTTAAGAAGTTAACCAAGTTCAATGTGACCCTTTTAGCGAAATATGATTGGAAATTAATTGCGAAACCCGATAGTTTGCTAGCACAAGTTATGAAGGCAAAATATTTTCCAATGGGAGATTTTATGAATGCAAGTTTGGGTTTTTACCCCTCGTATACTTAGTGTAGTATATGGAGTGCCCGAAGACTACTGGAACAATGCACAGTTTAGAAAGTTGGCAATGGAGTAACAATTAATCTCTGGAATGATTCCTAGCTACAGGAACATGGTCAAGGAAGAGTGCAAGCTCAGGACGTCAATATAAATTACACTACTATTTCAGATTTAATAGATATGGACAATTTCACCTGGAAATCTGATGTATTAAGGTCTTTTTTTGATGAAGAACATGTGAAAAGGAAATTGGCAATCCCGCTTTCCAGCAGTGCGAAGATAGATAAAGTGGTGTGGCGTGGAGACAATACCGGAGTATATACGGCTAAACGCGAATACAAATGGCTTGTGATAGAGGATTTGGGTTTGATAGGAAACGACTATACAACACATTCTACAATACTAAAAGCCTTCTATACAAAGTTGTGGAATTTAAATATCACAAGCAAAATCAGGATTACAATGTGGACAATTGCCAATGGATAGTCGCCTACTTTAAAAACTTTACAAACAAGAAGGATTGCAGTAGAAAGCCATTGTCTGGTTCGCCAAATTGAGGAGGAATCAGTAAAACACTTATTTTGTGAGTGCTTATTCACGTGGAAAATCCTGCAGGGGCTTAGCGTGGTGTTCTCAACCACAAATGGTGAGCAAAATTGGAAATTTTGGTTAGTAAGGGAAAATGTAAGCAACAGCCATTCTATGTGAAAAAGAATAGCCATCATCTATTGGGCACTATGGTACAATCGAAACAAGGTATATAATGAGGGGGCAAGGAAAAGTATGCATGAAGTACTAGCGTTTATCAATGCTTATATTTCAGAAACAGAGAGATTGGAAGATATAGCAGTACCAATGCAAAACCTAAGAGTAAGTAAATGGTAGCCACTAGAAGGCGATAACGTTAAAGCAAACTTCGATGCCTCGTTTCATCAACAGTCAAATAGATCAGTCTTAGGGATCTTAATTAGAAACAGAGGAGACCTTGTTATGGTAGTGGGTACTCACTCGAATGAACATGTGTTAAATTCAACCATGGCGGAAGTGTGAGCATGTTTGCAAATTGTATTCTTCGCGAAAGAGTTGGGTTTTAGGAGGACCTCAGTGGAAGGGGACGCCTTAACTATCATCAAGAAAGTAAGGGTCACTAAGGAGGATAAATCAAACATCAACACTCTAGTCAAGGAAATAAAGAAAGGATTCGAAGATTTGACAACATAGAGTTTCGACACATACCTCGGAAAGCAAATGAAGTAACACATAGTTTGGAAGAGGAGGAAAGGCATTACAATGCCCCCACATACTAGATCGAAGAGGCTCCAACAAAAGTGGAAGAAATAGCAGATCAAGATCAGCGTGAACTATAATGAGAGGGCTGAAATATGAGGTTTTTGAGATTTGTGGGAGGAAGAAAGGATCTCCTTTGGTTAATCACTGATGTACTAGTCGAGATTATGAAATGTTGAGGAAGATGATTCATTACCCATAGTTTCTTTAATGTTTTGTTTTGTTTTTTTCTTTGAAATTTTGTTTTGTTTTTAGGTCTGGTTTATCTCCAATTGTTTTTTTTATTCTGTTACTTTCAAGGCACGTCCTATTCGACCAATCAGATTTAGGCAGAAGAAAAGGTTGGTCAATGGGGTATGGGAATTGTAACCGACGTCTCTTCTTAATAAAACATCAGTTTATTGTTTAATATATATATATAAGTAAAGTGGTCGTATAAAGACGTAAGTTTATATAAAGTTACTTATAAACTAACACAACCCTTTAAAAGATCTTATTAAAAGGGAGAGGGAGTTTTTACGGAAAAGATGAGTGCAATTTGTGTCACTCCATCCCCTATTTATAGTATTCAAAAAACCTAGTTTATTCCTATCTAAATTCTAAAAGATAAATAAATATAAAAGCTAAAATTAAATCTAAATAATAATCTTAACAATAATCCCAATATAATTAAAACTTAAATAGAGTCTTATGTTTATAAAATCTCTTCTTTACACTTTTGCCCCCAAGTCTTCCACACTTTGCATTTTTGGCACCACTTCTTTCCTATTTCGCATACTGGCCCATTTTATCTTTAAATTCACATTTTGTCCCTAAATTTCCTTTTGCCTTCAATTTAGTCCCTACAAGATAAAAAACCATAAATAGCTCAAATTAGTAGGATCATACTCAAAATAAATATGTAATTAATACATAAAAATATGTCATTCCAGAGTATTATCAAATTCCCCCTACTTAGCCCATGCTTGCCCTCAAGTATGGTTCCTATCCACCGTGAAATTTACATTTTACCATGAAAGAAATATCACTCCAAAGTTTTATAAAAATTAGGCATAATGCATATGAAAATAAAGAGAACCTTTAGCTTGCTTTAAGTAAAACTGAAAAAGTATTCCAATTTAAACACAAAAAAATTAAATCGTCTTGGATTATTTCATGAAAATTAGGTAATTTACTAAACTTATCAAGACACCCAATTTGTTTCGACCCTTAGTCCCAAAATGCAATTCTTTATTATTATTTTTTACTTCATTTTCCTTCTTTTTTTTCGTTTTTTTTTTGCTTAAGAATATATTGAACATTTTGACGCGAAGAGATATGACAACCAAGCACCCCACCCCGGTTACTCAGCCCAACGTACTCCTAATTTATTATATTTGTATATGTGTTTTTCTTAAGAATATATTGAACCTTTTGACACAAAGAGAGATGACAGCCAAGCACCCCACCCAGGTTACTCAGCCCAACACATTCCTAAAATTTTTTTTTTGTTGAATTCCGGTTACCGGAGTTTTTCCTAACACGTCACATAACCTTTTGACGCGAAGTAGGATGACAACCCAAGCACCCTACCCCGGTTACTCAGTCAGTCACGTTTTAAGTTGCACTCATAACCACAGAGGCATCAAAATTTATTATTATCATGAAACATAATTTTAATTTGGAGGGCTAAGAAAAACAATCAAGTGTCAAAAATAAGTTTCGGCAACTCCCTAATAGTCATGAATATAAATTTAGCATACAATTGTATTAAGTGTCCTCTTTGCATTAAACTTAATCGATTTTACTATAAATAAGATAGGGTTAACTCTATTAATCATAATCATTTTAGCCTGATTGAAATAAAACAGTGGAGATGAAATCAAACCCTAACTAACTCAGTAGACAAAAATCAAGCTCGCAGGTCAAACAGTGAGCAATTCCTGGTTAAAATCTTGGGCATGAAAAGAGGCAGAATATTCTAAAAAAAATAAATGTAGGCAGAAACGAGCACAAGGCAACGAAAACAGTAACACAACAGTAAAAGTAGCAAATAAAATGACAGAAATAATGAGGAATGCCTCCCCCTACTTAAAACACATTGTCCTCGATGTGAAAAATAATATTAATAAATATGACGAAAAGAAAGGGTTAAGAACACTGACCAAGTCGTTTTCGCTACTATTTTCCCCTGTTTCCAAATTTAATTTTTTCGATTCCTTGATTCTCTTGGATATAAGAAGACAGATAAAATTTATTTGTAACAGCCTGATTTTGGGTCTAATCGGAACAGTAGTTTCGGGACCACAAATTCGATGCAGTAAAATTCATGTTTTTATATTTTTATGGACTACAATTTTATGGAACCATTTCGTGAAAATCTCATTTGAAAATTTTGACGTTTGGGCACTCAATTTAGTTAAAAGGACTAAATTGCAAAAAGTGCAAAACTTAAATTCTATATGCTAAAGGTGTCCAATTGCTATGAAATTTTAAATTAGAGGTCCTTAAATGGTAATTAGACCATTGGTTAAGTTGGTGGACAAAAATGGACATGGTTTGGTATGTTTCTAAAGTTTTTCATTAAGGGTATTTTAGTAATTTGGTTATTAAAATGAATTAATAATCAAATTAAAATCCAATTTTTGCTCATCTTCTTCCCCTTGGCCGAATTTTACATGGATAAGACATGTCTAGGGATTTTCAAGCTTCCAAGCTCGATTGTAAGTCCGTTCTAGCCCTGTTTTTCATGATTTTTATGTTTTTGAAATCCTTGTAACATGACCTATCTATTTCTACCACTAATTTGAAGAGATGTCAAAGTCTAAAATTTTACCCATGTTGAACATATATGTATTTTGATGTTTAATGGTAGAAAATACATGTTGGTTGTTTGTTAAACGACTTTTGCTAAGTGATTTTCGGTAAAAATGTCAAAAATGACTTATTTATAAAAGTTATAAAATGAGTATAAAAATGTGAATAAATGAGAAATGTGGGCTGTTATGAGTATGAAAATGGTTCGGCTAGGCTTGGGTTTTGAAGAAATTGAATGAAAATCATTTTACGAGGCTAGGGACTAAATTGTAAAATGTCAAAAGTTTTGCGGCAAAAATGTAATTTTTGCCATAATGAGGTTTTGGGCTGATTTGAATAGTATAATGATTAAATAAGTTAAATGTGATATTATAGATCGAGAAAAATGAGGTTCAGAGTTAGAACGGGGAAAATGAGTATTTGATGATTTAGTCCTTTTTGTCGTTTTTATGTCGAGGTAAGTTCGTATGCTTAATAAGCATTAAATTATTTGTTTATAGATGCTTAATTGATATAATTGTGGTAAATGCTATACTATTGAAATGAAATGTGAATGCTATTGAGTACGATACTACGGAAATGACCGACAGAGATTTGATACAGCAAAAGTCTCGGTTGAACCTTAAGAATAGATAGGATACAAATGTCATGACATTAGGGTTACTGTGATTACGTGTAAGACCATATCTGGGATATGGCATCGATATGAGACTTCGTGTAAGACCATATCTGGGATATGGCATCGATATGAGACTTCGTGTAAGACCATAACTAGGCTATTGGCATCGATACGAGATTACATGTAAGACCATATCTGGGATATGGCATTGGTATGGTACTGTGTGTACGACATCCCCGAGTATCCTTTAGTATTCCAAATGGTTCAACGGGAAATTCAACGAGTATGTCAAAGAAGAGAAAGAGTATGTAAGTATTACGAATCGGTACAGGTATGTACGTAAAGTTTATAAGCATGGACTTTATGAAATTGTGAGTTCATGATTTCCACGAGAATGATTTTGTGAAAACCTTGTGATTTTTAGTCTATACTTGTGATGTATGAAATTCATGATAAATTCGGTTGACGATTATGTGATTGGCTTTTGAGTTATGATATAGCAAGTTTAATTCATGCAAATTGTGATTTATCGGATATGAGAAAATGGGAAGATAAGAACTTATGCAATTGAAAGATGTTAAAGTATATGCTTGAAATGTAAATACTCATAATTAATGTGCATATTTACTATGAGGTTTGAAATGATTTGTTATTTGCTGTAATATGTTACAAAGGAGAGATTATGGTTGTTAGGCTAATGTCAAGATATGTTAAACTATGCTTATAAGTTGATAGAGTAAATATTATGATTAAATAAGAATTATAACTGTGAGCTTTATAGCTATTTGTATTATCTTATGTTTATATTGTTGGACATGGTAAATGATTGGTAAGAGTTGCTTATTATCTTCGTACGGACTTACTAAGCTATACATATAGCTTACCCCCATTCCTTTCCAATGTCTTATAGGGTTATTAAGCTAGCTCGGATTGGAGTTCACCGGAAATCTTATCACACTATCAAGCTATCATTTTGGGTATAAATTAATTCAAGCATTTTAAGTCTATGGCATGTATAGGGACTAGGCTAATTTGTTATGTGTGTCATTATTAATTTGGCCATATGTGTTAGCTTGTAATAGTTAATGCTTCATCTTATATATAGCCATGAATGATGGCTTATGTTGATCATAAGTTTATTCATATGTTAATGCCCTCTTGTGAATGTGAAATTAGTATGTTTTTAACGGGCTAAGTATGATGTTTTAAGCATGATAAATGATGGTATAAGAATGACATGTTATTGTCATGTTTGTGGTTGTTTGGTTGCATTTATATGCTTGAATTTGTGTCATGTGATGTTGTGTAGATGTGTGCAAGTAAGGGTCGCAAAATGGCTTGGTAAATAACCTTGTTTTTGTCCACACGGGTAGACACACGGGCGTGTGTCTAGGTCGTGTGTGACACACGGTCTGCCCCACGGGCATGTGTTCCGGCCGTGTGTCCCTGCACTTTAATTTTGGAAAAACAGAATGTCCAGAATTGAGCACACGGGCAGAGAAACGAGCGTGTGTCTTAGCCGTGTGTGCTACACGGCCTAGCACACGGGCGTGTGGCACAAGTCATAGAGCACCCCTAAATCGAACACAGTCTGAAACACGGGCGTGTCCCAGGGTCACACGGGTGTGTCCCTTGGACCACATGGGCGTGTGAGCCCTATATCTAGCAAAAATTTTCTAAGTTTTGTAAAAATTTCTAAAGTTCTCGGTTTAGTCCCGAACCACCTCCAAAGCATGTTTTGGGCCTCGTAGGCTCGTATAAGGGACTTCATGATTGAATATGGATGGTTTTAATTTGGATAGAAATTTTATGACTCGGAATTGTGTGATTGCTTGTGTTATAAGTCCGGTAATGCCTCGAGCCCTGTTTCAGCGTTGAATATGGGTAAGGGGTGTTACATTTAGTGGTATCAGAGCTATGGTTTAGTCAATTCTCGGACTAACGTAGCGTATGTGAGTCTAGATATACATGTCATATTACTCCCTCTGATAGTGTGATATCTCCCAACTCTGATGAAATTGTATTGTTGAGGCAGAGATGCTTTCCAACCGAGCTATTTTTGAAAACGCTGAAAATGATACTAAGATATTTAAAAATGTGTTTTTGATGAGTCAGAACTTGAAAAGGTATGAATAAGAATTCATGATATGTATGTGATTATGTACAAAATGAAATAACCATAAGTTGAGAAATATGGATAAAATGTCATTGTTACGGTTAAACGTTGTATTTCGATGGATTATGGTGATTTTATGAAACGGATAAAATGTTTTAAATGTTGCAAAAAGGATTTAGCCTGGAAGGGTAATCCTGAATTAAGCCCTCTCGAGCATAAGTTATGAAATGGATTTAGACCGGACAGGTAATCCAGAATAAACCCTTTAGAGCATATGTTACTGAAAGGATTTAGCCTGGACTGACAATCCTGTTATATCATATGTGGCTCGAAAGTCTGCTCTATGAATATGTACCAAAATGGCACTTTTGAATATGAATTGATGGATTGTTGACATGCATACCTTGAGTATACTACTCGAGTATCCATCAAAATTACAATAGTTCAATGGGAATTATTCTTGAAATATGAAAAGGTGAAATGAAATGAAAGTTTATATTGTTATAAGCTCATTTATGTTTATTTGGCATTCATATGATGTTATGTGCCTAATTTGTTTGATTAAGTGAATGTGATAAGTAAACTTACTCAAATTTATGGAATGTATGTTTAAGTACACTTGTTTGAATAAAGGTAATCGGAAAGTTCGTGTGACATAAATATGTATGTTAATTAGCTTGAAGTGAATTACATGATTGTGAAGATATTATGTTGATGATGAATGATAAGTGATATGTGTGTATTTATGAGAGTCGAGTTAGAGGCTTTACGACCTCACCTCCTTACCAAAGTGGTATTTTATAACGAAATTTCATGAGATTTAAGTTGAATGAGCTCATAAGTAAGAGACTAAAGAGTTCAGTAGCAGAATAACTAATAATGTGGTCAGAGTTAAGAATAGTTTGACAAGTGAATACAGTCTGGAAAAGATGCCAGGTTATTCTAAAGATCATTCGGATTTTTTGATGTCACGGTTAAAGAAAAAGTTAATCTCGGCTAATCGACTCATTCAGGTATGATGTCTAAAGTATGTATTTGCTGGGATTTCTTCCGGATTGATTTTCGTTAGTGAATGGAATAATACGATATTAGTGATGACAGAATTAGTTAGAGAAATGATATTTGAACCGTAAGGATGTCTGAGTGTAACAGTAGTAATTGAATAGATTATGATGATCTCTCTTGGGTATTTTATGTACTCATTTATCCTCAGAGATATATGTGATTGTTCGTTTTCTGATGAAATTCTTATCGTATGAGAATGCTAGCTGCTTATAATGTTATATGAGAGCACTATTGATCTGGTTGGTTGATGAGCAGCATTTCTTATCTCTCTCTGTGGGATTCTATTCTATTACGTTTGAAATAAAAGTTGTTGGTGAAAATTTATGTGAGGCTATTCTTCTGTTTCTACTGGATGTTGTGTTGTTTTGTATATATATTTGGAAAATATATTATCTCGTTTACAATTGATTCTAGAGCGTATAAGCATTGTTTTTCTTCCGATTTTATCTGAGAAATCATCAAGATCTTTATTCTTTTCTTATGAGTTATGTTCTCGGACTTCCAGTATGATATCTCATCTTGGATTTCTTTATCTCGGTTTTCTTATTATCTTTATTTCATAAATTATCAATCATGGATCATCTTTAAAGTGTGTTCTTTGGCTTGTGATAACTATGTCTATTATGGTCGTATTTCTGGTTTGAACATAGAAACGTGGTGATTCTGGTATCAGGATTTCTCTAATTTTCGTGAAAGGAATTGACATCGGCAAAGGTGTAGATAGTGGAAGCTCAAGCTTAAATTATTCTATGGTTTTCTTTTCTCAGGTAATTTTGATTAAGGTCAATGAGTTCATTCAGGATATTTTGTTTCCTTGAGCTAATGCAGTTGTAAAGATCTTTGATTAGCATGTTAAGGGAATTATAAAAGATTATATGTTTGAGTTGTTTAACAGTATGAAGAAGGGAGTATTTTGATATGTTATTATTTGATAGTTGAGATCGACTCTCGCTTGTTTTATCGAGCGAAATGGTCGCTTGAAAGGTAATTTGAGTTATATGCATTTAAGTTTATCCTCAGGTAAGAAGATAAAATCTTGTACATTCATGGGTAAATTGACGAACAGTCTGAATGAAGAATTTATACTAAAAAAGGGTGTGATACAAGGATGTACCTATTAGATCAGTTCTAATTGGATGATATTATTATGAGTTAAAGCTGTTTTGATTGATAAAGTTATCACATTTGTGAAAGTTGAATGGTCTGTTGAGTGTTAGCAAAGTAGAAAATAGTTGAAGGAATTGTTAACTGAAGCACTGATTCTGGGTCCAGTTTAAATTGAGTAAGGAATTTGTGATTTTTCAGCGATGTACTATCGAATGGATTGGAATGTGTTTTAATACAAGAATGTAAAGTGATAGTTTATGCTTTCAGACAGTTAAAGTCACATGAAAGGAACTGTCCGACGAGTGATTTAGAGTCGGCCACTTTTTATGTCTGTGTTGAGAATTTGATGAAATTGGTTGTCCGATGAAAAATTTCATATGTTTTTTGATCCCAAGAGTTTAAAGTATCTAATGTCACAGAAGGATCTGAATTTAAAACAGCATAAATGGCTTGAACTATTGAAAGATTGTGAGCAGTTATCGATTAACCTTTGGGAAAGCAGATATAGTTGCAAATGTTTGAATGGAAAACTTTTGATTATTTTGTGAGTATTGGATACATGATTAATCTTATTTGATGACGGTCTGAATCTAGCTAAATTAGAAGTTAAAGCGATGTTTTCTTTGCAAGATTGAGAACCTCAGGAATGTTATAATGAGTGGTAAATTAAATGAGTATCTTGTGAAACGACTTTTGATTCTGAATTTCAGGTTGGACCTGATGACTGTTATCATTATTCCGAGATAGAATTTGTGCACTGAGTAATTTAGAGCTTATGCAGAAAATTTTGTACGAAGCTCAGTAGTAGCTCGTTTGTTCATTCAGGAAGTAATAAAATGTACAGTTGTTTGAAATAGATGTTCTGGTGATCGGGTATGTAACATGATAGATTAGTTGAGTTATATGTTTGAAAGACTATCCAATCAGAAATCGTACCGAAAGTAAAAGTGATTCGTGGCAGTTTAGAATTCACTTCAGATTGTCAGAAAACGTATGTGAATTTGAAACATGAGGATATGGAATTCCTGTTCAGCGGTAGCATGCTTCCGAAAGTATTGCATGGGAAAAAGATTCAAAAAGTGTTTTGTGTATCTATATTTTGATGGTATTGATTTGGACTCTTTGAGTACAAATTCTCCGATAGGGATTAAGATTCAGCCGATGTGTTGTATAATGAAGAATCGATCAAAATTTTGACACGAGAGATTAAAAAGTTGGGAAATAAAAGCATAACCTTAGTGAGGGTTCTTTTGCAATGTCACGATATAGAGGGGTTTACGTGGAAATCGAATTTCTATTCCGGTAAGATTTTTGGGGACGAAAATCCTTAAAGTGGGGAGAGTTGTAACAGCCCGATTTTGAGTCTAGTAAAAAAAGTGGTTTTGGGACCACAAATCCGACGCAGTAAAATTCATTTTTTTATATTTTTTATGGTTTACAATTTTATGAAATGATTTCATGAAAATCTAGTTCGAAAATTTTGACGTTTGGGCACTCAATTTAGTTAAAAGGACTAAATTGCAAAAAGTGCAAAACTTGAATTCTATATGCTAAAGGTGTCCAATTGTTATGAAATTTTAAATTAGAGGTCCTTAAATGGTAATTAGACCATTGGTTAAGTTGGTGGACAAAAATGGACATGGTTTGGTATGTTTCTAAAGTTTTTCATTAAGGGCATTTTAGTAATTTGGTTATTAAAATGAATTAATAATCAATTTAAAAGCCAATTTTTGCTCATCTTCTTCCCCTTGGCTGAATTTTACATGGAGAAGACATGTCTAGGGTTTTTCAAGCTTCCAAGCTCGATTGTAAGTCTGTTCTAGCCCCGTTTTTCATGATTTTTATGTTTTTGAAATCCTTGTAACATTACCTATCTATTTCTACCACTAATTTGAAGAGATGTCAAAGTCTAAAATTTTACCCATGTTGAAAATATATTTATTTTGATGTTTGATGGTAGAAAATGCATGTTTTTTGTTTGTTAAACGACTTTTGCTAAGTGATTTTCGGTAAAAATGTCAAAAAGGACTTATTTGTAAAAATTATAAAATATGTAGAAAAATGTGAATAAATGAGAAATGTAGGCTGTTATGAGTATGAAAATGGTTTGTCTAGGCTTGGGTTTTGAAGAAATTGAATGAAAATCATTTTACGAGCCTAGGGACTAAATTGTAAAATGTTAAAAGTTTAGGGGCAAAAATGTAATTTTTTCATAATGTGATTTTGGGCTGATTTGAATAGTATAATGACTAAATAAGTTAAATTTGATATTATAGATCAAGAATAACGAGGTTCGGAGTTAGAATAGGGAAAAAATAAGTATTTGACAATTTAGTCCTTTTTACCATTTTTATGCTGAAGTAAGTTCGTATGTTTAATAAGAATTAATTATCTGTGAATAGATGCTTAATTGATATAATTGTGGTAAATGCTATACTATTGAAATGAAATGTGAATGCTATTGAGTACGATACTACGGAAATGACCGACAGAGATTCGATACAGCAAAAGTCTCGGTTGAACCTTAGGAATAGATAGGATACAAATGTCATGACATTAGGGTTACTATGATTACGTGTAAGACCATATCTGGGATATGGCATTGATATAAGACTTCGTGTAAGACCATATCTGGGATATGGCATCAATATGAGACTTCGTCTAAGACCATAGCTGGGCTATTGCCATCGATACGAGATTACATGTAAAACCATAACTGGGATATGGCATTGGTATGGTACTGTGTGTACGAGATCCCCGAGTATCCTTTAGTATTCTAAATGGTTCAACGGGAAATTCAACGAGTATGTCAAAGAAGAGAAAGAGTATGTAAGTATTACGAATCGGTACAGGTATGTACGTAAAGTTTATAAGCATGGACTTTATGAAATTGTGAGTTCATGATTTCCATGAGAATGATTTTGTGAAAACCTTGTGATTTTTAGTCTATACTTATGATGTATGAAATTCATGATAAATTCGGTTGACGATTATGTGATTGGCTTTTGGGCCAAATTGAGTTATGATATAGCAAGTTTAATTCATGCAAATTGTGATTTACCGGATATGAGAAAATGGGAAATAAGAACTTATGCAATTGAAAGATGTTAAAGTATATGCTTAAAATGTAAATACTCATAATTAATGTGCATGTTTACTATGAGGTTTGAAATGATTTGTTTTTGGCTGTAATATGTTACAAAGGAGAGATTATGGTTGTTAGGCTAATGCCAAGATATGTTAAATTATGCTTATAAGTTGGTAGAGTAAATATTATGATTGAATAAGAATTATAACTGTGAGCTTTATAGCTATTTTTATTATCTTATGTTTATATTGTTGGACTTGGTAAATGATTGGTAAGAGTTGCTTATTATCTTCGTACGGACTTACTAAGCTATATATATAGCTTACCCCCCCTTCCTTTCCAATGTCTTATAGGGTTATTAAGCTAGCTCGGATTGGAGTTTGCCGAAGATCCTATCACACTATCAAGCTATCATTTTTGGGTATAAATGAATTCAAGCATTTTAAGTCTATGGCATTTATAGGGACTAGGCTAATTTGTTATGTGTGTCATTATTAATTTGGTCATATGTGTTAGCTTGTAATTGTTAATGCTTCATCTTATATATAGCCATGAATGATGGCTTATGTTGATCATAAGTTTATTCATATGTTAATGCCCTCTTGTGAATGTGAAATTAGTATGTTTTTAACTGGCTAAGTATGATGTTTTAAGCATGATAAATGATTGTATAAGAATGACATGTTATTGTCTTGTTTGTGGTTGTTTGGTTGTATTTATATGCTTGAATTTGTGTCATGTGATGTTGTGTAGATGTGTGCAAGTAAGGGTGGCAAAATGGCTTGGTAAATAGCCTTGTTTTTGTCCACACGGGTAGACACACAGGCTTTTTTCTAGGCCGTGTGTGACACACGGTCTGCCTCACGGGCATGTGTTCTGGCCGTGTGTCCTCTACACTTTAATTTTGGAAAAATAGAATGTCCAGAACTGAGCACACGGGCAGAGACACGGGCGTGTGTCTCAGCCATGTGTGCTACACGGCCTAGCATACGGGCGTGTGGCACGGCCGTGTGGCACAAGTCAGAGAGCACCCTTAAATCGAACACAGTCTGAAGCACGGGCGTGTCTCAGGGTCACACGGGCGTGTCCCTTGGACCACACGGGCGTGTGAGCCCTTCATCTAGCAAAAATTTTCTAAGTTTTTTAAAAATTTCTAAAGTTCTCAGTTTAGTATCGAACCACCTCCAAAGCATGTTTTGGGCCTCGTATGCTCGTATAAGGGACTTCATGATTGAATATGGATGGTTTTAATTTGGATGCAAATTTTATGACTCAGAATTGTGTGATTGCTTGTGCTAAAAGTCCGGTAATGCCTCGAGCCCTGTTCCGACGTTGAATACGGGTAAGGGGTGTTACATTATTAACATGCAAGAAAATAAAGAAAATAGAAAAATAGAAAAATAAATAAAATAAAATAAAATTGGGTTGCCTCCCAAGAAGCGCTTGTTTAACCTCGTTAGCTTGATGCCCCAACTAGTATTGGGGCTGTTCCAGCTGAATTCTTTCGTTCATATGGGCTTGGAAATTCTCTTTTTTTACCACATCCACCATTTTTGGGTTCAATTGTCCTTGCGCCTCTTTTTTTGGTTTCGTATTTTCCTTCAAGAAAATCTTATGTGTGCATGTTAAGGGGTTGGTCCCTTTGAAGTCGATAATGGTCTCATCATTCTCCAAAAATGTGCATTTGAGATGCTCGGGAAGTGGTTTTAATTCCAGATCTGGTGCCTGCACAACAGAAGGTAGAAGTTTAGTATTCATAGGAGCTGATAATTCATTAATAGATTCACAAATAGATCCTGAATCAAAATTATCATCAAACAACGTTTCAAGTTTATCTCCATAAGATGACTCAAAAGTTTCTTCTACTAATGAGTCAATTATGTCGACACAGTTTACATTCAAGATTTCACTCGGGTGACTAATAGCGTCATAAACATTAAACTTCACGATCTCCCCGTCAAACTCCATCGTAAGGGTTCCGTTACGCACGTCAATCTTAGTATTTGCAGTACTAAGGAAAGATCACCCCAACAAGATGTCTGAAGACCCAGGAGCGTTATCCTCTTCCATTTTTATCACATAAAAGTCTGCAGGAAAGATAAGCCCATTGACTTTCACTAATACGTCCTCAATGACTCCTTCGGGATGTACAATAGACATGTTTCCTAATTGAATGATAACACTTATTTTCGTCAAAAAACCCGCGTTAAGTGATTCATAACTAGAAAAATGCATTACATCTATGGAGGCCCTAAATCACACATAGCTTTTTTAATTCCTAAGTGGCCTATTTTGCATAGTATTGCAAACATGCCCCTGTCTTTACATTTTGCTAGCATCTTTCACTGTAACACCGCATATACATTTTCACCAACATTTACTCTTTCATTACCAGTCACTTTTTGTTTGTTGGTGCAAAGCTCCTTAAGGAACTTGGCATATCGCGGAATTTGTTTGATGGCATCCAACAATGGTATGTTGATCTCGATGTTTCTGAATGTTTCGAGGATCTCTTTTTCCTCCTTACCTCTCCGATGTTGGTTCAATCGTCCTGGAAATGAAGGTTGAATTATGGGCAATAGAGGTTTCGTTCGGACCTGTTCATCGTTCTCCTGCTTTTTCTGGGCGGAATCTTGATCAAGATTCCTGCCAGGATTTGGTTCCAGTACTTTTCCATTTCGCAACATCACTATATTTGCATGTTGTCTTGGGTTAGGTTCCATTTGTAATGGCAACTTTCCTTGTGAGTTCATTTTCTCAATTGATGTGGTTAACTCTCTTAGACGCATCGGTTTTCTGTTGAAAATCAAGCATATTAGCTGCTAATTTACTAACCATGGTTTCTAGGGAGGTACTTGAATCTCGCGGTTGTTGTGGAAACCAGTTTTGGTATGGCTGGTTATACTGCAAGTTTGCCCCATAACTCAAGTTAGGATGGTCTTTCCATCATGGGTTATATGTATTTTCATAGGGGTCATATCGCCTTTGGGGCGGTCCAAGAAAGTTCCCCACAGCATCTAAATGGGCCATAGTATCATCACACAAACTAGGACACGCGTTTGTTATATGTTCGGGTGTTGTACAAATTCCGCATGGTCGGTTAGTCTTATTTTTACTGCAAAAAGAGAATTCATGATATTAGTAAGTCGATCAACTTTATCTTCTAAAGCTGAAATACTTAGCTAGTGAACCCTTCTGGTGGGCTTAGGATTGGCTCGAAATTGTTGAGTATTTGCAGCCATCGTGGATATCAAGTCCCTCGCCTGTTGGGGAGTCATGTTAACCAATGCTCCTCCACTGGCAACATCTACCATATTCATCTCTATGGGCTTTAAGCCCTCATATAAGTATTGGGACAGAGACTATTCTGTTGTCCCATGTTGTGGGCAACTTGCACACAACTTCTTGAATCGTTCCCGATAGTCGTAAAGAGACTCCACATCTTTTTGCCTTATCCTAACGATCTTCCTTCTTAACTCAGCTGAACGCAATGCTGGGAAGAACCTGTTAAGAAACAAACGGGAAAGATAAGTCCAAGTTGTAATAGATCCAATGGGTAGATAAAATAACCATTCCCTAGCAGAATCTGCTAGAGAGAAATGGAAAGCACGCAATTTAATTTGATCCTCAGTTACGCCTTGAGGTTTCATACTAAGACAAACCATATGAAACTCTTTTAGATGTTTGTGTGGATTTTCATTTTGTAATCCACGGAAAGTTGGCAGTAACTGGATTAATCCTGACTTCAGTTCAAAATTAGTATCTATAGTAGGATACGCATGCATAACGGTTGTTGTTTTGTAGGAGCTTCAACCAATTGTCGAATCGTTTGAGCCATAGGTTGATTTGCTAGATTTGGGTTTTCGTTAACTCTAGCGTTAAGCACTTCTTCTAGTGGATCGACTCATATTCTTTTGTTCTCCAATGTTTGAGTAGGGTTTTCGTTAACCCTAGACTCAACTTCGTCGCCTGTTTTTATTTTCGGCGATGGTTTACTTTCAGTCCCTACCACCTCTGACTGCTTTTTACGTAACTTTGTTACCTTGTGATTAGCTTTTGCAGTCTTCTCTATTTTTGAATCAAACGCAAGAATACCTGGAGCAGATCTGGTCATAAGAAACAAAAGAAACAAGAGTAGTACGTTACCAGTCCCCGGCAACGATGCCAAAATTTGATGCGTCGTTGAGAGCACCAAAAATATTCTATCCCTATAAAATAACGAAAAGAATAGTATAAGGGAAGTAGGGTCAAATTCTTAGGGACTGGATTTGCACAAGTTCCTGTTGCTCGAGATCCCGGGCAGAGTCGTGCCCAAGAAAAATGGCGTACCTGGAAAAAATAAAAAAATATAATTAAAAGTTTGGTTGAATTGAGATTGCGTAAATTGAAATTAAAATTGTAAAAATAAACAGAGTTGAGAAAAGAGAGTTTTTGATGGAAAGATTCCAGCATCTGGTTATCTCGATCCTCCTTGGGTTCAATCCTGGGCTTTTAGGTGATCCTTCTCGAACAGAATAAGCCAGTTATAGTGGAAGAGGACGCCTATGACCACCAGCTCCAGTTAGATTTTATACTTACGATTTAGAGGAACCTGACTCTAGCAAACCGTCACTTTTATGGGACCATCTTACACTAGATCATCACTTCTCAATGGCGAATGCCATGACATTTTGTCTCTTGGGCTCGACAACCACTGACGCAGTAAGCTAACGAACTGACTGTGCAACCTTATCAAAACATACAAAGTGACCACTTTTGCACAAGATGAAAAGATCACTTTTGGAAGGACATGGATGGAAGCGTCAGTCCCATAATGCGGAGAAACGATGAATACTCGTTGAGAAGGCTAAGTGCGGATTCTAAGCCTCATAAACCTTTTTTAGGGAATCTCGACAACCTTTGGCTAGATGAGTTTAGTGGCTCATACTTTTCGGGAAAAAAGAAATAAGTTTAACAAAATGGAATTTTATTGAATAAATAAAAAGGAACAAAAGCTAAGAGCTTTAGGGAGAGAGAGTTTTTTACAGAAAATATGAGTGCAATTTGTATCACTCCATCCCCTATTTATAGTATTCAGAAAACCTAGTTTATTCCTATCTAAATTCTAAAAGATAAATAAAGATAAAAGCTAAGATTAAATCTAAATAATAATCTTAACAATAATCCTAATATAATTAAAATTTAAATAGAGTCTTGTGTTTATAAAATCTCTTCTTTGCACTTTAGCCCCCAAGTCTTCCACACTTTACATTTTCGACACCACTTTTTTCATATTTCGCATGCTGGCCCATTTTATCTTTAAATTCACGTTTTTTGCCCCTAATTTTTCTCTTGCCTTCAATTTAGTCCCTACAAGATAAAAAATCATAAATAGCTCAAATTAGTATGATTATACTCAAAATAAATATGTAATTAATACATAAAAATATGTCATTCCAGAACATTATCATTTGGAGTGTTAACGGCATTTTAAAACCTTACGAAAAATTTTCAACACGTCTCAAAGTCATCACATTTTATTATTTTTCTTATTTATTTTTCTAACAAATGCTAGTAGTGAATGTGAAGCATTATTTTGATCCATACAACACAAACTCATTAGTGAATATCTAAATTAATTGGATATGTATCCCATATCTTTCGGGTATTATTTATTTGTAAAATAAAATTGATAATATAAATTTTACATCAGCATAGTCCATTAAACCTCAGTATTTGATTTATTAGCCTAAAGTGTATCTCCGTATCCACGTCGGTTGGTAATTTTTTATCTAGATTTATTTAAGTTTAAATTTGAATATTTTTCTAATTATAATTATTGGAATATTCTCCATACCTCCCCTGCCCAGTAAAGAAAACACTAAATTTTCTATCTTTTTTCCCTTCCGCCTAGTAAAACACCACTAAATTATAGGGTTAGTACATTCAGTTGGTGGTATATATGGGCAGGGCACTTTGCAGGGTGACACGATATTAAAATTCACAACTAATTGTGAGCTCTGAAATGGTGCTTCAATTTTCACTTTCAGATTCGTTAGTTCTCCAATTTATAAAAAAGATAGGATCATTTAATTAGTGACGTTTCGAGAGGGCCCCTTATTCGATGTATGGTGCAATACATTTTTGATAAATCAATTCAATCTGTAATTATTGTCTTACCTAACAAGGAATAAATTGGTGTGCAATTGGGTGAGGTCAAGGGAGTTAGCAATCTAATTTAAATAGATTGGTCGTTAACTTGAATTAGGTTTTTTTCGTTCGTCAGGCTATTGAAGAATTAAACTGCGGGAACTAATTTTGGAATTGATCATTTGGCCATATTTAGCTATTGGGTTATTTCTGTAAATAATTTACCACCATGGAATAATTGAAGGTTTGAAGTTGTTCCTTGATCTCTAGAATCGGAATTAAAGTCGTATCCAGGGCTAAAATTCTCAATCTAGTGGTTAAATTTATTTTTATTTTGAAAATCTCTTGTATTGTTTTACTTTATTTTATTTCAACTTTTATTATTTAATTATGTTATACTTTAAACCTCCTTTTTATTTTATGCAGGTCTGCAAAATTCGAGGGCACGGAACTACTCACAAAACACTCTAGTTGTAAGAAATCACGAAATTAGTCAAACCGATGTCTGTGAAATTGATATAGGATTTTTATTTTTGGTGGATTCGACACCCATTAGAGTTTGATCAAAACCTTTGACATGATAAAGTTTTAAAGTTATAATATTGTGGGTGAAAATTATTTAACAAGCATTTACCAAATGTTTCAATTTAGGATTGAGTGGTTAGAGTTAAATGTTGTGGTTTACGAAAATAGGATAAGAGTTGTCTATGCTTTGAGAAAGATGTCGTGTTCAAAAAATACCAGCCGAGGTTTTGCACTTTATTTAACACATGTCTCATTACTCAATGCATGACCTCATAGGTGAAGCAATAAAAAATTTTAGTGAGTTTCTTTTACTGGAGGGCCAACAAAAGTCACCATGTAATCAAATGTTAGGGATTAGGGTTGTTAGTGCTTCAAAATAGAATAAATTTGAGGGACTGTACTTACTGAACGTATGAACCCAAAGACTTATGATTAGGGTAATGAAATTCAACTTTTGGCGGGTTTCTTCAATTGAGGGATCATCAAAAGTCATCAAGTAGTCAAATTTCAAAGATTAAGAAATTAGATTAAGGTTTGCCTGTAACAGAAAGAATTTTCATGGTTGCGTTTGGTGCTAGAATTACCGAAAGCTACTCGAGATGAGGTAAGCCAACATACTGGTGCCACCTAGGATCTCTTAGTAGCAAAAATGACGTCGGTGCTTACATTTGTCACCTGGTCCAACACATCCATAGAAAAGGAAGAATCAGCAAAGGATGCTTTTGCAAATGGAAGTGGAAGCCAACACTTTAGCAATAGACTCCTCCCAAAGTGTATTGCTTAAGGGTTTAGGAAAAATGGATTGTATTATTTTTTATATCACTACAAAAAAAAATTCACGTTTACCAACCTTTATAAGCGCCGGTAAAAGTGAAAAAAGAAAAACTGTCAATATTGATTTTACCAACAATTCTTTGACTGTTGACTAGGTGAGTGCCGGTAAAAATTTTCTAATGAGTTGACCACAAATGCCAGTAGAGTGCAAACCTTTGCCGGCACAAATTTTCCTAACACTTTTAACCCCGTTAAAAATATCAGCAAAAATTATATTAAAAATTTAAAAACTTGTTCAAAAATTTATAAATTTCAACAAATAGAAATATTTACATTAAATTTAAATATTAATTTGCATATTTGTTAAATGAGCTATATTAATAATTTTGCTTTCTTCAGTTTAATACTAATTTACATTATTATTTTTCTCTTTCTTCTTTCAATTTAAGGTAAATGACATAAACATAATATAAGTTAAGAGTTAATTCAATAAAATAACTTTAAAGTATACAAATCCTGAGGTTTGAAGGTAAGCTACTTAATCCCCACATAAATAGAAATGAAAAATATTGGCAAGACTGTCCAATGTAATCTTCATTTTCAGCTTCTTAAACCCCACAAAAGTCCACATCTCCTCTCTCAACCTGCCTATCACTTACACACCGCCATAGCTCGTAGTCGAAACCTTTTGAAATTGACTTTTATTTTAAAACGAAAAATAGAGTCACTATCAATTCTTTTTATTAAGTGTGATTGGATCACCTCGTAATTTGATTATTTTAATAAAAGTTTAGATTTTACTAAAACGATGATTTTCAGTTTACAAAATCTAGGAAATGGGTTCGGGAGTCGGTTACGCACGAGGAAGGGTTAGCACCCTCGTAACACCCAAATTTGATACCTAATTGATTAATTGATGTCTTAGTGTCGAGAACAGAAAATGTGAGGAGAATTTAAAACACGATCCCACCTTGCATAATGATCTTTTTAGTTAAAATCACTTAAGTAAATTAAAACATGTGTAAAAGGCCTCCTTATCTCAAGGTAACCAAAACGAAAAGATCACGTCCCGTAAGTTAGGACACGACATCTTGAATCCTTGAAAATAAGCTTGCTCATTATTATTCTCAAATCTCCAAATACAGAACATTGCTTTGATTTTAAAATTTTCTCTTTTTTATGCATCGAAGAAAAACGAATTTAACATTTAAAGTAATGTGCATTTAACTTATTCTGGCATAGTATAAAAATAGATAAATATATTTAAACACGGTTCGTGGCATGATTATAGCAAAAATAAAATATAATGGAAGTATAATGGAATGCTTAGCAAAAATGAAGTTGCTATACGAGTTCAAATAATATTATAAATAAAATATAAGAAATGAAATAATAGTAGCGATAGCAATAATAATGTAATGACACTACAGCAAAACAGACTTTTAGCGGGTTTTTTGGCCTTTAGCGGCGTTTATAAGCGCCAAAAGTTTTTTTGCGCGCTTTTGTAAGCGCCACAAAAACGCCGCTATTGCTACGGCGCAAATTTTAGCGGTTATATGTTAAAAACGCGCTAGAAGACCATGACTTTTAGCGCGCTTTTCAAAAACGCCGCTAAAAGTCATGGTCTTTAGCGGCGCTTTCCTACAAACGCCGCTAAAAGTCATGGTCTTTAGCGGCGCTTCCCGACAAACGCCGCTAAAAGTCATGGTCTTTAGCGGCGCTTTCCTACAAACGCCGCTAAAAGTCATGGTATTTAGCGGCGCTTCTTGACAAACGCCGCTAAAAGTAATGGTCTTTATGGCGCTTTCCTAAAAACGCCGCTAAAAGTCATGGTCTTTAGCGGCGCTTTCTAAAAACGCCGCAAAAAGTCATGGTCTTTAGCTGGCGCTTTCAAAAAAACGCCGCTAAAAGTCATTGTCTTTAGCGGCGCTTTTTCAAAAACGCCGCTAAAAGCGATGGCTTTTAGCGCGCTTTGTTACAAACGCCGCTAATTTGTCTGATTTCAAGTGCGCTTTTTCAATATAATACCCCTCCGCAAAGTAAAACCAACCAATAACAATAAATATAGCATATAATTTCAAGCATAAAACAAACAAATTTAGCATAAAAATCACTCCAAATACATTAATTCTAAATAATACTTGAAATTTAATAAATTAAATGAATGATGATGAAAATATTGTAACAATAATGTTAAATGTAATAATGTCAAAACATTCTTACAACGAAACTAAATGTGTCTAAGATGGCGGTTTCGCGATCGTTGAAACATTCGCATCATATGTCAAGCTGGTGCTTTGGAGCTCTTCGTATTTTCTCTGCTCGCTCTCGCTAGCATCGATCTCGCCTCCGCCTCCCTCGCGTGCCGCTGCCTCTCTCATTCTGCTTCTTTGCCTCCTCCTCGCCGCCGCCGTGATCCGCTCTAAGTCGTTGGCTTTGGAGTTCTTCATATTTTCTTTGAACATCGCAATTTGTCGCCTCTACTCAACCGTGCTCTCTTGCATATGAGCTATCTCGGTCTTGTAGCCTCGAACTTCAAAGACGAGATTGACTCTCGGAAGGCATGTACTGCTGGGAGCGGATCCAAATATTGGGTCGGGGTAACACCGGATCCTTTAGATCGAACCGACCATACCTTTCAAGACCAAAAAACATCAGTGATAATTCTATTAAAAATATACTAAAGATTAACAGAATTATCAATCGAATCAGTCGTACCTTTCAGGACCCAAAACATCTGTAATAATTCTGTTGTCAATCTCCTCAAGATTAGCAGAACTATCATCAAGCACCGCTTCATACTCCGCCTTTTTCTCCTTTAGTTTATCCTAATAAATCAATGAAAGAATTAGAAACTAAATATATAAATAAGAAAGAATGCAACATAATTTAACATTATAAATATAAAACTATAAACGATAAATTAAACTAGTATAATTAAACATTATAAATATTTATAAAAATAAAATTTTATTAAGTAAATATACCAAAATTTCTGCAGACTTGGATGTCATCTGAGATCCATCCTTCTTTCTATGCGTGATGTCAAAAGTTTGAACACGCCCAACTTTTTGACCAAATAAGTTTCCTACATTTTAGCGTAAAAATATAATTTAATAGTATAAAGTAATTAATATTTGATGTAATTAATAAATTATAATACTCGGCTTCAAAATTTACACAGCAAAACTTCTAGAACTCGTGTGTGCGTGAATTTTGCTTTGTCACGCTTATTCCAACTCGCTCACGGTCCTACATAATGCAATTTGAATTATATATATAGTATATACTATAAACCAAATAATTTATAAGATTTTAGAAGTACGTAATACCTCTCCTTTTTTGAATTCCAAAATCTAACTTGATCTTCCCATTGGTAATTCTCAACATTCGGTGGAACATTTCTTAATTTTTCGTCGAGGCTTATGTCTTTCTTAAAATACTATTTTTGAGCGCATTTTTATTGTCTCTCCATTTTTTACCTAATGTCTTCTTGACATAGTCATCAGAGACCTCTAAAGTAAATCTAGCTCAAGAAAAAAGTATAAATAGTTAATATAAATGGAAATTAAATTAAAGTATTATAAATTACATTCACGTTTTGTTACCTTAATATTATCGAGAGCCTGATTTTTGTTGGCATCAGGCATGTGATGCCATGATTCGTAGTTAATGGGCAACATATTGGAGTTTCGTGCAATAATGCCCAAATAGCTTCCTAACAGTCGAGCTTCAGATCCAACCGGCTGGCCATGATTGTTTCTCCTTACTTTAACACGATCGGTAGGCTCTAAGTCGTATAAATCTTTAAGTAGTGTACGCCCCCGAGCTCAAGGCCCCACCACCTTCACTGAAAAATGATATATTATTATATTAAAATTAAAAGATGAATCAATAATAAAATTCAACATGCATGTAAAATAAACTTAACATTACTTTCAAATTCTCCGTGCTCATCATCTATGTCCTGGCAGAGTAGAAGATCCAACAAGCTGTTTCCTGCTCACTATTTGCTTTTTACGGATTTGGAGTATCGTGAACAATATTGAAATCTCGTAATCGTCTTCTAGGCATTTTTCCCGCAATACACGTAAATTAGTTCAAAATTTTAGTAACATATAACAACAATAATAGGACATTTAAAATAGTTAAGTTATATAACATGCCCAACATTAAAATTATAATATTACATATAAATAATAAATCGTAAAATCTCACTAAATCATATTTCAGTAAATATCTTCGTCCACATCTTGACGAACCCATTGAAATTGTTGACTAGTACTAGGGATATTTTCATTTAAGTTTTGTTCGAAAAGGCAATGTTTCGATCTTTCGACTATGTCATCTCTACTTCCACGCCAATGTCGAAGAAGTCTCTAGGGGTGTTTCAAGTACAACGTATCAACCCTCATCAATTGGATCTTTCGAGTAAAAACTTGTGTAACTTGAGAAGAAAACACATACGGCTCGTCCATCGGCTTGTTCTCCGGTGTGAATCAATCGAGAGAAATTCACCATTGTAAAGCCATATTGATCGTTTTTAATTCCGCGAGCCGTATTCACATCAGCCCAATCACCTCGAAATAAGACAACTTTGCATTTGCCGTAATAATCCAACTCAATGATGTCATAATAAGTCCGTAATACTCCGATTCCCCTCGACCGGACATCGTCCCTAGCACTAGCATAACTTGTAATCGAAGAATTAACAACAATTCCGCAATTTTGGGTTCTCTCAATCTCTCGCGATACTTTGTATGAAATCAGATCCGTTGATAAGGAAGCCACCATATCTTTTAACTAATCTGTTTGGACCTTGTGAAAGCCATTTAACTTCGTCATTTACTTCATTGCGACTCCAAACCTATCGAGTCGAAAGTAAATCGATTAATTACTATGAGAAAACCTTATTACTTGTTAATGAAAACTTAAATTGCATACCATTTGGCTTAACCATTCATGGAATGATTCTGCGAACAACTTATTAATTTCTCGTCGATTTAATCTTCGAGATCGTGAACGAGCTCTCAATATTTGCTTGTACTCACTACGGTAAAAAAGCAGGTTTTACTTTGTTAGAAGACAAACAAATCATAATTGATGAGTGTTTACCAAATTGTAGAACTTACTTCGAAATGGTTCCATTGAATCATGATGAAAAGAACGATCGATGCGCTTGGACCCACGATCTATCGTCTAATTTCGTAATTTTGACTTTGCCAATCGGTTCTCCCAAACTTTGAAATAAATAAGTTTCAGCCAAATTATGATCCATGAGCCCAGCATTTCTACTCGGTTTGTTCATTCTTGTTTCAACATCTTCCAAATACCTCGAACAGAAAGTCATACATTCCTCTCGCCAAGTAGCCTCGGCAATTGATCCTTCCGATAACGCTTATTGCGCAAAGATGACTTCAATTTGGAAAGGAACCTAAACACGACATACAACATTATCAAAAGTTGCAACTAAAGGCATTGAGTGAATGAAGGAATATTTTGCAAATAAAGTAAGACCTTTCAATGGGATACATCCATCGATAGAAAACGGGTCCACCAAGAAGTGCTTCACGCGGAGATGAATTAACAAGTGCACCATAATAGTGAAGAAGGAAGGCGGGAATATCTTCTCCAAATTGCATAAAGTCAATGCGGCTCGTTCTTGTAGTCTCTCAAGTTCTTGAACATTCAAAACTTTACCACAAATGCCTTTCATTATATTTTGATAGTTCAATTACAGGAGCCGTCACCTTTTTCGACATACAACACCGCATAGCAATCTGGAAGTAAGTCTTGCATCAAAATGTGATAGTCATGCGATTTTAAGCCATATAATCTTCGATCCTTAAGACTCACACATCGCGATATATTTGATGCATACGCATCGGGACCTTTATATCCTTCAACACCGCATGTAACACTTCTTTCTCCGTCTTCGACATTGAAAAATAGCAGCGGCAACCGATATTTCATATTCGGAAGTGCCCGGGATGAAGCTCACGACGAATTCCCATGTGGACTAAATCAAGTCGACTCAAGATTATCTTTCGATTTTCCATCGACATTCAAAATAGTCCCAATGATGTTCTCGCAGACATTTTTCTCTATGTGCATGACATCAAGATTGTGGCGTAAAATTTGATGCTCCCAATAAGGCAACTCGAAAAAAATACTTCTTTTTTTCCACAAGTCCGCCTCATTTGGATCATCCTCTTCATCAGATTCATCATCAGATTCATCCCTAGATCTTCTATTTCTATGCGGGTTTGCCGGTTGATTCATCTTGCCATAAATGAAATTCATATCTTTCAACATTAAGAATATTTCGGATCCACCGGCCATGCGAAGGAGTTGGTCCGAACTCTTCAGCACTCATCGAACCGAGCACTCTGAAATCTAAATGTGTGATTTTCCCAGAACCACCGACGATGCCCCATGTAAGAGAACTTCTTCCCATTATGTAACCATTGCGAACATGTTCACAAGCAAAGACAACACGGACAAGCATAACGCCCCCGGTACTCCAACCGGATAAATTAGCATAAGTCGGGAAGTCGTTAATAGTCCACATTAAAGCCGCACGTAAATTAAAGTTCTCTTTTCTCATTGCATCAGATATGTCCGAACACCAGCCCATAGTTGTTTTAACTCGTCAACAAGTGGCTGCAAATAGACGTCAATATCATTCCCTGACCTTTCTCTCCGTGTATAATCATGGACAAGATAAAAGAAGATTGTTTCATGCAAACCCATGGAGGCAAATTGTAGGGAACAAGTACCACGTGCCAAGAAATCAGACGCGTTGTGCTCATGAGTTTGTAAGGGTTAAATCCATCGGATGCTAGCCCAAGCCTCACACTCCGAGGATCGCTTGCAAAGCTTGGAAATTTGGAGTCAAAAGATTTCCAAGCTAAAGAATCTGCAGGATGTCTTAACAACCCATCATCCTGCTCGCCCATCACGGTGCCACGTCATTGATTCGGCTGTCTTCGACGACATGAAAAGCCGTTGAAGCCGCGGTATTAGCGGAAAATACCGCAAAATCTTAATCGGCCGCTTCCTTTGATCGTGCATCGTGTTCATCCTCGTTACCATCCTTTGTATTTCTATTAATCCAACGGATTGACCGCATACATGACAGCACTTTTGGTTTATCCGGTCGCCCAAAGACAACATGCGATCATTTGGGCAACTATGGATTTTGTTGTAGCCAAGGCCCAAATCCTTTATCGGTTTCTTCATGTCTTTCAAGATTGAGGATTTTCACAAACGGAAACATTTCTTGCAAAAACTCTAACAAAGATTGTCAACGAAGTTTCCGGTCCATCCGCCCAAACATTTCAAGTGAAAAAGACGAATACGTAAAGACAATTTGGAAAATTTTGACCCTCATACGCTTCTTCATTCATTTCACCAAGTAACGTGTAGAACCTCGCCGCTTCTTCGTTTGGTTGCTCATCAGTACACTTCTTCCCTTTCGGTGAAAGTATTTCTACCAAAACTATAAGCATCGGTTGCACCCAAGTCGTGGAAACGACCGAAACCATCATGCAAGATATTAAAAGCATCCCGCAACATGCCTTCTATATTTTCATCTCTAACATTCGATTGTAAGCGGTATGAGGATAACCCATATTCATCGATGAAGATGCTCCACTAGATGTACACTCTCCATGGAAAATCCATTTTTTGTACCCCCGGACAAAACCATCAACAACTAGATGTTCGTAGACAACTTCACGACAATGCCAATTGATATTGCAACACTTCTTGCACGGGCAAAGAATCATATTCTCTTAGCTTGCATTTTGAAATGCGAAATTCAGAAAAGTTTCTACTCCATTTCGATAGTCGTTGCTTACCCTTGACAATTTCATCCAACTCCTATCCATTTCGTAGTTGTTGAAGTCTAAAGTTGGCAATAAATTACACGGCTAAATTGTTAATTTATAATTTCGTAAGTACCGATATGACCACATATATTATTGAGTTATGTATTCTTTAAGATTCATCATACGTGGCATTGTTACACCTAGGAGGATCCATTATATCTAATAAATGAGATATAAGGCAACCCGTCAAAGTTTCCAAACCTATATACTTTGAATCTTTTTTTTTTTAATCTATACAAGTAAGTTATGTAAGTTATGAATTATGTAAGTTAAACAATTTGACTAAAGCTATGTAAGTTATGTATTATGTAAGTTAAATAATTTTATGTAAGTTATGTATTATGTATTATGTCAGTTAAATTAAAATTTCAAATCGAAAATCTAAAGGAATTATGCATTCTTTAAGATTCATCATACGTGGCATTGTTACACCTAGGGAGGATCCATTATATCTAACAGTGAGATATAAGGCAACCCGTCGAGTTTCCAAACCTATATACTTTGAATCTTTTTTTTTAATCTATACAAGTAAGTTATGTAAGTTATGAATTATGTAAGTTAAACAAGTAAGTTAAACATTGTAGTTTTTTTTAAAAAATTGATTGGTTTTAGTTTTTCGTTTGAGGTAGTGCGGAAAATGTTATTATATGTTTTTATAATTGAAATTTGTTGTGATGTTGTTAAATTTAAAAGTTTTTAACTTACTTCTTTTTAAAAAAGAATTTATTTTCTATATTAAAACATATTTAAATAGTGATGTATATTATATTATATTGATAACAAAATATTTATAAGTTTTTAATTTTAAAACTTTTAAATTACTTCTTCTAAAAATAATCTATTTTTAATAATAAAACATATTTAAATAATGATAATTATTATTATATCGATAACAAAATATTATTACCATTTTGGAAGACATTGGAAATATTAAATATTAAAATCGCTCATTATTAATATAAAAATTGGTAATTAGTAATAAACCAAAAAGCCATATAAAAATTGGTAATAAGTAATTAATATTAAACGAACCGTAAAATCTTACCAAAGAAATCCAATCCGGCGAGCTGCATGAGAGTGTGAGGAAGCAAAGAATCGAAATACAAACAACATATGAATTAACAAAAGCTATTGATTAATTACAAAAATGCTATTTACTAAAAACTAATACTCACATTCTTTGACCGAAAGAGAAATAGTCAATTCAAGAGTGGATCACAGTCCTCTTCAATTCTACTCACTTTTAAAGTACGGGTACCTTTCTCAATACAACCTATTACAAATACATATGAAATTTATTAAAACAAAAGTCTATTCAATTACTTTTTGTAATTGTATAACTTATATGCTTTGGTGTATTGTAGACTAAAGTATAATAAAACTAGTAAGCAAATAAGTGAATACATGGGGTATAAAATTGATATTTTTCTATTTAATCCCTTTCAAATTCTATAATGACAAGCATGTATAAAGATAAAATTATACTTTGACCCTTTTAAATTTTTATAATATAATTTTGTCCCTCAAGATAAACTTGTTTAGAGGTTATGTCATAGTGACTTAAATCATTTAGCAAGTAAATGATAAATTTACATAATGGTATATATAATGAAACTTTAACAAGAAATAATCGAAGTTGGTGAATAGATAAAATCTAAAGGAATTATACTCGCTTTAAGTTCAAATCTTATCATGTACGAATTTTTATTAATTTTATATAAAATAAAAAAATTAAAACAATCTCTAAATAATATAATTTTACTTTATAAAAATAAAAATAATAGTGCTTGGGAAAGAAAAGTAAGCGATTAAGGAAATATACTGTAAACCGAGGATCATAGATGTAAATTAGCAAAATTCATACAATTTTTATCTCCAAAACGTAAAATATGTGTTAAACAAAGCTTAGAAAAACTTAAAAATAATTTTCCGAGAAAAGAAAAATGCTGAGTTTTCTTAATTTTGAAAACCTTTCACTTATTAAATCAATAACCACAAAATAGTAGAGAGAAATAGATTGTTACTCACAATTGAATTGAGAGAGATAAAAAGATGACTGGAGAAAATAGGAAGAAACCCATTTCTTAGTTTAAGTGCAATGTCTGAGTTTGTGCTTTCCAAATGAGAAAGGAAATGGCAGTTGTGGGTAGTAGTAATTAGGTTAAAGATCTGCTCTCACCCACAGAGAATGGTGGGTATAATAAAACTAAAATCTCACCCAACGTGAACATGAAGCAAAACTTTTTGATATTTATATAAAAATTATTTCTTTTGAAAAAGTGGTCCTCTTACTGACTATCTTTGCAAAGGCTCTGTTGGCCGACCTCTCCATGCATCTGTTTGCTCGCTTCAAACATGAAGCAAGCTATTTAGTATTTACTCACGAACCACTCCCTTCAAATATGCATTGTTTTAATGTAAATTGAAAGCTGTAAGCAAAATAATTATATATCAACTTGTAACATTTCATTTTAATTAAGAGAGTGGCGAGAAGAACCACTAATGTTGAAAGGAGCATGTGTGGATGAGTAAATTACGTTTTGTATAAACCTAAATCACAAGGTTTATTTACTATTCAAAGTTCACAAATATCACCATTTCTTTTAACAATAATAATATCATGATAATTTTTATAAATATATATATATCTATTCTTTTAAAAACCTCCATTCATCATAATACGACCCACTTACAAATCGATATACTATTTAAAATGAGTGATCCAAAAAGCTTTAACTCTTAGACCCTTTATAACCAACCATCTTATAGCCATGTCCTAAAAAACTTACCATGAGCTTCATTACTTTCTTACAAAAAAGCTATCATTACTTTAAAAAATATTTTTTTCTGTAAAGAAAGAAGTCCTGTTTTGTACGCAACTCTTTGCTGATATAATGTTATCTGTTTAATTAATGCAAAAATGCCATGTAAAATATGATACTAATGTTTGATATGTTCTTCGTGAATTTGCCATTGTAGGATTTGTGAACTAATTAGAGTCTCTATGAATATATCATAGCATAGCATTTTAATATAAAAACTAATTAGGAAAACACATATTGGAAGATGTATATTCATTAAGAAAACTTCAACAGTCAAACAAGTGTAAACAAGCATAAGAACCCTCAGCAGCAAAATTCCCAAGAAAACATTTCATCAAATAATAACTTCAGTGAACTTAAACGAAAAAAGAATACACACTGGAGGAGTAAGTAGAAACGAAAAATTATGCAGAACCAGATACGAAACAGCCCAAATTCATGAATTTCAGCAGTTAGAAGACAACCCAAAAACAAGAAAGAAAAATAAAATGAAGGAAGATCTGGGACTTGATTACTTTTTCACCTTTTTTATCTCAAAATCCATAAAAAGCAACAACTTGAATCTAGACTTACTTTTGCATTCACGGTTTATCAAAAACCTTTAACTCTTACACCCTTTATAACCAACCATCTTATAGCCGTGTTCTCAACATTCAATGAAATAAAAAGTGAGCAAAAGGCCTTTGATGAACTTCATGAAAAAATGACCATTCTTGGAACATCCTTATTTCTCGGGTATTCACAAAAATGGGCACTTTGATAGTGCTTGTAAGTTGTTTGATCGAATGCCAAGGAGAAATATTGTTAGTTATAATTCATGATTTACGGGTTTTCCAGCATGGGTTTTATAAGAAATCTATACTCGTATTCAAAAAAATGCTAAAGGAAAGTATGCTTAGACATTGAGACTTAATAATAATAAATTAAAATGTCCGTCCTACCTTAGTAGTGTCTTAGGCTCCTTCGATTCGAGAAAACACAATGACCTAAACCGTATATAAATGTTGTTGGCACTTTCGATTCGAGAAAACACAATGACCTAAACTCTCTGCATACTGAGAATCATCCAGAAAACTGATAATTAATCAAACTATTTCAAGGTCAAAAGAAACCAATGTAATTAAATAAAAATCAAACAAATCGAATTGGGGTAGGAGCTATGAAATCGATGGAAGATGCTGATTAAATATACAACATTAGGAGATATAGAGAAAACAAATATGGGCAAATGACGAACTTTGTCTTCTATCCAAGCAACACTGTAGAAGTCACCCAAACAGGTATCGTAGAGCGGAGAGATGGACAAATTACAGGGATTTTTGAGGGGATTCCTTCTGCTGTTTTGGGGGAGAAATTAGGGATTTGACAAAAAAAACTGAAAAATAATAAATCTAAAAAGCACAAATGTAAGAGCAGAGCATTCTTACATCGGGAATTAGGATTTGACCAAAAAAATGAAAAATAATAAATCAGGAATTAGGGTTTGATTACCTATTATGCTTCTGAGCAAAGGGACGTCCTACAAAAACCCTTGCCTTTGTTAATTCGATTTTCTATATGGAAAATCAATGCCCGGTATGAAGGGTGAATTTTACGGATTTGAAATTGGGGAAAAGGGTGAACAAGAGAGCAAACGGATGTCAATGGAGGAAAAAGGGGTTAAAATACTTCCGTTTCTAGGAGCAATGATTGAATATCTTAGGTGTCCGTGAAAGCTCGATTGTGGTGACCGGTCCGTAAGAGGATTCACAAAGACTGTGGTTACTCTTACGCTTCTAGTAATCTGGTAGAGGAAATGAAATGAAAAGGGGGCAAATGATCCTGCAGAACGAAATGGGAAAGGGTTATCGTGTGGGTAGAGAGCAAAACGACACGTTTTGCCAAAAGAAATTTAACCTTTTGCGGCGTTTTTATTAAAGCGCGCTAAAAGGGGACCTATTGCGGCGTTTTAACAAAGCGCCACTAAAAATCTAATAAAACGGTATTTGTTTAAAAGATATTTTTTATGCGGCGTTTTTAAACAAAACGCCACTAATGCCTTTAAAAATTAAAATTATTTAATATATAAAATAAAAACCAATATAAACTTTTTCATTTAAATAAAAACAATATTTAAAATAATATATAAAATAAAAACAATATAAAATTATTTAATAATAGTATTTTCATTTTTTCATTTAAATAAATAATTTTTAAAATTATTATAATATTTAAAAGAATTAGATCAAATTTGAAATCTTGAATATTATTTAAAATTTGAAATTATCTAATATATAAATTAAAAACAAAGTCATCATATACCCAAAAACTTTAAATTTATTTTAATAATAGTATTTCAAATTGTTAACATATGTATATTTTTTTACCCTAAACCCTAACCTCTGTCCTCTTAGCCCTTAAACCCCTAACATCTAACACCTAACCTGAAACCATAAGCCTATACCATTTAATCCCTAATCCTTAACCAATATAACTCTTAAACATGAAATCACAAACACTAAACCCTAAACCCTTAAATTTTAAAATTTAAACCCTAAACCCATAATATTTTAGAGATGTACAATCAGATTTAATTTATAGCATATATTTTTATAATTTCTTAATAATTAAATGAAATTTGATATTTTATCTTCATTCGATAAACCCTAAAACTCGTGAACCTTAAACCATACACCCACAAAACCCATAAACCCAAGCCATAACCCTAAACTCGAAACCCTAAACTCTAAACCACAGGACCCTAAATCCTAATTCCTAAATCTTGAAATATCGAACTCGAAACCCTAGTCAGCCCATACAAATGACTAAAGTATCCTTAATATATTATAGCCTTAAACCTTAAATTATTTAGATAAGTTTTGAATATTACATAATATTTCTTTCAATATTTTAATAAATTTAAATAACATTTTCAATTTACTAATGAATTTTGTTTCTCTACAGATGCATGGGTTACAAATTTTTTTAATTTTAATATATATAAAGCTTATCTATTATCTTTTAAATAATGTAAAATATAATTATAATTTGGTATAAGTACTCCTTATATATATTCACAAATTTGGAATTTGGTCAATATGCTTTTATTTTTAGGAGTTTAATCTCGTTGCTTTTCTTATTTGAAAATTTAGGTTCAACTATTAACACTCATGAAACCCTAACACATCCCCCTTAAACCCTAAACCGCAAATCATAAACCACATATAATCCCTAAACATTAAAATAGTAACTCCTAAACCTTACACTCTAAACTATATATATATGCTAAACCATAAACCCTAAACTATGATGATAATTAATTTAATATTTTAAAATTAAATCTTTTACGATTATATAATAAATTATTTAATATATAAATTTAAAAAATCCAAAAAATGGCTAAAGAAACGGTCGGACTTTTAGCGGCGTTTTTCAAGAAGCGCCGCTAAAGGTCGGACTTTTAGCGGCGTTTTCCCAGAAGCGCCGCTATAGGTCGGACTTTTAGCGGCGTTTTCCCAGAAGCGCCGCTATAGGTCGGACTTTTAGCGGCGTTTTCCCTGAAGCGCCGCTATAGGTCGGACTTTTAGCGGCGTTTTCCTTAAAAAGCGCGCTATAGGTCGGACTTTTAGCGGCGTTTTCCCGAAGCGCGCGCTATAGGTCGGACTTTTAGCGGCATTTTCCCAAAAGCCGCTATAGGTCGGACTTTTTAGCGGCGTTTTCCCGAAGCGCCGCTATAGGTCGGACTTTTAGCGGCGTTTTCCCGAGCGCGCTAAAAGTCGACTTTTAGCGGCGTTTGAGCAATAAACGCCGCTATATATCATTTTTAGTGGCGTTTTGAAATAAACGCCGCTATTACTCATTTTTTTTTTAGCGGTTTCCTTCAAACGCCGCTAATGTATAATATATTTGCATGCGTTTTTCTAAAACGCCACTAAAAACGCCGCTAAAAGTCTATTTTGCTGTAGTGTGAATAATATAACTATAATAATAATAATGATGATAACTTTGATAGGTAGCAATGAGGATAACAATAATAATCATAATATCATGCTAGATATTAAAATAAATAAAATAACTCAAAATAAAAAAATAAAAATAAAAATGAAAGATGCATAATTACAAAGGTAAATATAAATGACGTGAGAATAATAAAAGAAATAATGAAATAACAAGAATGAAATAAAAATAAAATAAAAACGACAATAATAATAAATGGGCAAAAAAATACACAAATAAAAGGAAATTTAAACAATATAATTTTTAAATATATAAAAAAATAAAGAAATAATAAATAAATAAATAAACAATTTATAAATGGTTGAAATTAAATAAATAAAGGACTAAATCGAAATTTAAATGACATTTAAGGTACGTACTAGAAAAAGAAATAAATAAATGGGTAAATAAAGAAATAAAAGGCTAAATAAAAAAAATATAACAAAATTAAAGGTATAAATCATAAAGAAAAAGGCATAAAAGAATTAAATTAAAATAGGATAAAATATACAGGGCTCAAAAGGCAATTTTTCCCCAAAATTTACATGTGTCCTCCCCCTAATGTGTCCAGAATAGTCGAAGGACCAAATTGCACAAAAACAAAATAAAAGGGCGAAAATAAAAAAAATAAGTAATTGGACGAAATTGAAAAATGACAAAAAAGCAGAAGGGCCAAAGAAGCAATTAGACCCTCCCCCTTAAAAACACGCGGATCCTAAGGGGAGTCGGGTCGGCGGACCATGCCCAAAACGACGCCGTTTTTGGGTTTATGGAACTAGGCCAAAACGACGCCGTTTCAATACCCTATTTACGTTAAAATTTTTGGTCGTGGGTTTCGAAAAAGGGAAATTGAGTCCTCGTTTTATTGGGCCGTATGAGATTGTGGAAAGAGTTGGGCCAGTTGCCTATCGTTTAGCCTTGCCTCTAGAATTACAAAAAATTCATAATGTTTTTCATGTTTCCATGCTCAGAAGATACAGATCAGACCAATCTCATGTTATTTCGATAGAAGATATAGAAATCCGACCTGATTTATCATATGAAGAAGAACCGATTGAGATATTAGCTCGTGAGGTAAAAGAGTTGTGTAATAAACGGGTTCCATTAGTAAAAGTGTTATGGCGAAATCATAATATCGAAGAAGCAACTTGGGAACCGAAAGAAACTATTAGATCTCAGTACCCCCACCTCTTTTCAGGTAAATTTCGAGGATAAAATTTATTAAGAGAGGGAGAAATGTAATGACCCAAAATTTACGGGTATCGAAAAGTGTATTTTCGGGTCTTCGTTTTCGTTAAACGGATTCGTAAATATTATTAAAAATATTTACGAAGTTAGTTGTTTGGTTAATTAGGTTTTGGCTAGGTGAATTAGCTTAAATTATGGATAATTAGGTATAAGGACTAGATTGAATATAGGATAAAAGTTGAATTATAGATTAAAGAAAAATAAATGGATTAAATGAGAAAATAAACCATATGTAACACTTGTATAGTAAAAAGTAAATACAAGTGTATGGTAATAGTGAAATACATGTGTAAAAATAATAATCATAAGTATAAAATAATAATACATGTATTCTTATTATTTAAGTAATTATTATTTTAATATAATATAATATAATAATATAATAAAAATAAAACAAAATAAAGAAATAAAAGAAAAGAAAAAAGAGAAACATTAGGACTAAACAGAAAGGGAAGAAAAAGAAAGAAAAGAAGGAAATTAGGGATTTTAGGGTTCAAACTCAAATTGGTAAGTCAATTTAATCCCTTTTCTTGTAATTTTGATATTTTTAGAATCCTAGAACAAAATACTACTTGATTTATGTTGAAATTTTAGAAGTTAGTGAATTTTTAGAAGTTGTTCATGTTGAATAAATTTAAGTGTTAGGGGTTAAATTGATAGAATTTCAAGTTAGAAGTGAAAAAGGGATTGAATTGTAAAATAAGTCATAAATTTTGAGTAATAGGGACTAAATTGAGAGAATTTTGAAATTAGGGTTTATAGTGAAATTTAAAAGTTGAGATTAGTCTAAAGTGGGATTTGAATGAAAATATAAAATTAGTTTTAAATAAAATAAAGTTAGTTTTGATTAAGGACTAAATTGAAATGTGAGCAAAAGTTGAATAACAATTGAAATATTTAATGTGAAATTGTGTGTATTGATGATTTTAAATTGTTTTAATTTCCGTAGCTAACGTTGTGCCGGAGACCTCGGCTAAGAAGGGAAAGGAAAAAGTTGACGAGGAGTAACTCGGGAAATTACGGTTTATATTTTTATAATCCGAACTTAATAATTAATTGTTGAATTTATTATTTAATATGTATGGTAAGTAGATTGAGGTAAGCAGTTGATATTGTGATATGGAATTGAATTGAATTGATTTATGAGCATATGTGATTATTTGAATTGGAATAAATATTGGTTGAAATTGAAAAGTGAATTGAAACCCTATTAACTGTATCGGGCTGAGTCAAATATAGTTGGCATGCCATAGGATTGGAAGTGTTCAGGGATACTTCGACCACGAGTCGATGAGACACTGGGTGTCAAACTATTACTTCGAATAAATTCGATGAGGTACTGGGTACCAACTTACTTCGGTATGGCCGATGAGACACTGGGTGTCAACTTATTTCTTCGAATTATCCGATGAGGCACTGGGTGCCATACTGGTGTGTTTAGGTTGGATCCGTGTATCCGCCAAAGTTCGAGTCCTGTTAATAGGGGTAAATAAATGAATTGGCAATATGAATGATATTGGATGATTTTGAACATGAATTGGATTGGGATATTGAATTGAGTTATGAAATTGAAATGTATGAACCAATGGGTTCATGAAATGGTTATTGATATAGTGAAATGATATGTGTATCCTATTGAGAAAAGTTATTTGAATATCAATTATGAGATTGAAATAGTAAGAGATGAGAATTGAAAGTGTTATGAATGATGTGTTATGAAATTTGATTATTTGTTTGAATGATTTTTGTTATGTGTGCTTAGATATATAAAAATTGTAAATTCTTGTTTAATAAGTATTCGGATTATTGAAATACCACTGAGTTTATACTCAGCGTACGGTTTGTTTCTGTGCGCAGGTTAGGTTAAAGTCAGATTGTTGAATCAGCATCCAAAGCCAATCCCGAACTCAAAGTGGTGAAGTATATTTCTTTTTGGTAATGACATGTACCTAGGACGTTTTATATTGGTTATTTTGAAATGGTGAATGTAAAATATGTTATAAGACACTATTAGTTACATATATATAAGTTTAAATGATATGTTAAGATTACAAAATAGGTTATTTTGGTATGAAATTAGATTTGGTTTGAATGAAGTTAAATGAATTGATTTGGAAATTATGTGTGAAATTTCTATGAAAATACATTGATAAGGTTATTAGGTTGAATGTTTTGACATGATTTAGATGTATTTGAATGTGTTTTGGATTGGTTGAACGATTGATAATTGAATTGCTTGGTGCTCAAGGTTTGCAGGGTTGGTATACTTGATGTGCAAGGCTCATTTTGAGTCCACACGACTTGGCACACGGGAGTGTGACCAGACTGTGTGAGACACACGGCTATCACATGGGCGTGTGGTTTGCCCGTGTGTCCCCTGCAACTTTTAATTTTCAAAATAGAATGCTCAGGTATTACCACACGGGTGTGTGTCTCAGCCGTGTGAGGAACACGGCCTAGCACACGGGCGTGTGAGCCCTGTACTTAGGAAAAATTTTGAAATTTCACGAAAAATTTTCTAGACTTCCGATTAAGTCCCGATTTGTTTCTAACACGTGAATTGGGCCTTGAGGGCTCAATAAACATTGTGATTAAATTATGATGTATATGTTAAATTATTATGTGATTGTTTGTATTTGTTCTAAAATATTCGATAATGCTTTGTAACCCTGTTCCGGCAACGGATAAGGGTTAAGGGTGTTACATTTTTCTCTAAAATTTTCCTTAGGCCTGCCATGGGAGGCGTCGTGGCTTCTCCGCGACCACTGGTCGTCGGCGACAGCGACCGCCGTCCTTGGTGGTCAGGAAATTTCAAAACCCCATTTTAATCCTTTTTCTTTTTAAGAACCCCGTTTTGGGGTTAAAATTGTCAAAAAAGTGGCAAAAATAGACCGAAGGTGAAGAAACCTTTCGGTTTCTCTCCCCTTTGACGAGGCCCTCAACGGAGCCGTAGAGGGACTCCGAGGCTTCTCAAGCCGGAGGTAGGTCTCTGACAACCGACACAGGTAAAAAAGATCCATTTTTTTATTTTATTCTTATTTGTTGCAAAAAATAAAAAGAATCACCTTTAATATTCAGTTTTTTTTATATCTTTTGATTGCTTGTCTCTGTAAAAAATAAATTCATGGTTGCCATGGCTTTTATAGCCGAATATGTTACATTTAAACTGTTATTTTTTTTATACTGTTTTTCTACTGTTCTTTGCGTGTTTGTCTTTGTCCTTGTTTTTTTTTTTGCAGGTGGCGGTGGAGTCAACAGTGGGGAGAGGTGCTCCCTTGCTGTTTAGGTGAAAAGGTTGCAGACATCGGGCGGCGTTCATGCTGACATGGCAAAGGCATAGGAGCGGCGACGGCTGGAGGCTTAGAGGAATTAGGGTTTTCTATTTTAGGTTTAGGGGATTTTGGTTTGGGCTTAGATAGTTGGGTATTTAGGTTTTCTTTTAGCAAATGGACTGTTTTTTTTTTCATTGGACTTTATTATTTTTTGTTTTAACTTGATATTTTTGTTTTATTTGTTTTGGCCGGGCAAAATTGGGCTTCTGCACTCCAATTTCAACCATTAGATTTTAAAATTCTAAAACAAGCTAAAGAGTAGCTAAACCAACAAATGAAACTTTAGGAAAGGAAAAAATTACATTATTTTAAAAATAATCTTATCACTAGATATCATCTTAAAAAGTAACAACTTTCATCTAAATTGATTACCATTTGCAGTGAAAAACTCAATTAAGGTATCAAAGACTGATCCCATAAACATGAGCAGCAATACAATATTCAGTAAAGTAGAAATATGAAAAAGAAATGTGAGAGAAAACAGGTAAAAGAGTTGAAGATACCTTGACTTGGAGCCTCAGGAACCTCACGTAATCTACAATTTCATCAAGCATGGCTGCTCTATCAGTCTGCACAAAGAAACATACGTGACTTAAATGGAGTAAGGTGCATTATACATGGTTTTCTTCCCAAGACATAAATCTACCAATAAACTCACCCATGTTTCAAAAAGATTGCTGCAAAAATGAACTGTAATGTTATTACAAGATGAGGGATTAGGACATTAATCCATTCAATATCCGTACACAATATGAGTAATAGACAATAGAGTTAGCTTGGAAATGCGCAAGTCGTTTCATAAGTAAATTTACAACACGGTAAACAGAAAGGAATTGACCTTGTTAACACTAGGAACAAGTTCCTGCAATGCCCTGATTCTTTCAGCAGTTGTCTCCCTACCAAGGGAGAAAATTGAAGGGCTCAGTTCAGCATGGTTAGTCACAGTTGCAACCATTTGTTGAGCAGGTTCACTTCAGTTTTGCAATTTCATGGCATAAGAAGTGGGCAATCAAATGCAACTTTACCAGCTAAAAGAGAAAGTAATGCTGACCCTCTTGTCTGGAGATGGGCAAATCACATGTCTTGCCATGTGAAATTGGTATTTCTTCATGATTTTCATTTTTTTTTTCACCATTAATCCCTTAAGATTTCGTTTTTCAAATGTGATCTAATCTGCTATCTTATATAGTTTTTCGCTTAAAAAATTTCCAGGTAATCTTTCTTCATTCAAAAGCATAATTATGTTTTACTTCACTGTTCCCTTTCCTTTCTACTGCCGCAGACGCCCGTTTTGCTGAGACGACGAAGGCAACTTCACATTACCGTTTGTGGAGGATTCCTTTTCACAGTAGGACTTGACGAAACTCCAACGCCGTTTGTCTTTATGGGAGGGTTGGTTATGGGGGTCGGGTTTTTTGAGGCCGAGTGTCCTGCGAACCACTTGGAAGCTTTGCCTATTGCTTTGGTTTGGTTGGTTGTCTACAGAAAGTTAGTTTAGTGGTGTAGAAGTAGGTGAAAAAGGTAAAAAAGGTAATAAAAAAAAAAAAAAGGGCTTGGGAGGTTTCTTGGGATTCATTTGCAGAGAAAAATGGAAGAAGGAGAAGTTTCATAAGCTTACTGAGAACTGAGAAAGGAGGGAGAGAGAAAGGGGAAGATGTAATCGGTAAAAGTTGGGTGACCAACTGGAAAAGTTACCCTAAAAATTAATTTAATGATTTTTATTTTAAAAATAAAATAAAATTGAACGTACGAAAATAAAAACATAAGCCAACAATCAAGCTTCATAAACTCAATTCAAAAAAATATTTTTATAATTAAAATACAGCAAATTGGATTGGATTTATTAAATAATTGGATGAGGAAATGAATGAAATTAAGGTGAAGGATTAGTTTCCATTGTTGTGCGATAGGAAAACGTAACAATCAGGGGTTGGTGATGAAAACACGGTTTGGGTAGGGTAGGCATAGTTAGTTCCCTTATATTTCACTCATTACCTTTTCTCTTATCATATTCATTTTCTTTTAAATTATTATTGTGAATTTAAAATATTATATATTTATATAATTAATAATTTATTTATGAAAATTTCTATCATTATTCAATTTTTTTGAACAATCTCACGATAAGTTATAATTTTTTTTTGATATAATGCCTGGAACTACTCATAGCCTTTTCCCAACTCATAAATAGAAGAATAATGCGTTTGAGCGCACTTAAACTCACATCCTCCTGCATTGACAATAATATCTATACTAATCAAGTTAAGACACAATCGACATATGTTAATTTTTTAATATTATATAAGATATGATTTCAACAATATTGGGTTGGTAGTTGTTTGTTTTTAAGTAAGAATAAAGAGACAAATTGGGTCCAAACAAATCTGCCAATAGCATAGCATAGGGAAGTTGGAATATAGTTTTCATTTCCAACAAGCCTCCTAATTTTATGATGAGATAAAACGCAATATCATTATATGAAATAAAATAATAATTAAAATATTTCATAAAAATGAAATATGAATATCATAATTCATAACATATTCAAAATTTATATAAAGAAATATAAAATCCCATTTAATTAATCAAAGTCAATGGGATTTAAGTTGAAATCTCACTTTTAGCAATTATGGGGCTTTGGAATTATTTATTTCATAGATATTTTCCTTCAGCCGTTTTTCAATTAGATGACAAAGAAAGAGAGAAAGAGTGATCTCACGAGCTACAAAAAGAGCGTGGGACATTTGCAGTACAAATTTCATTTTTTTTCCTGAAGGTGCCAGTTGTACGGTACGATCCGCGGTACTACCGACGCCAGCAGTAAAACGTGCAACAGTCTATCCAGGTCACTTCCTCATTCGATTTGCGAGAGCTCACATGCGTCTGGGTGGGACAATTTGGATCCAATTTAAAATTATATTTTATAATAGTATTCGTCTTATTTATAAATTTTGGTTGAATTTTATGTAATTTAAATGCATGATATAAATTATTAATTGTAGATTTATCAACAAGGGTTTTTAAAGAGTTTGGATGTAATTCAGGTCGTAATATCAAAAGTCATCAAAAGTTTTTATAGAGACGAATCGTTTGAATTAAAACTTTTCATTTTAAGTTTTAAAAATAAAATGATGATGAATTAGATTCACGTTGACTTGGAATGACTAACCAGAATAATTGTTTGTCGTGAAGAGTGATAAGTGATGTGATTCTTCTCAATTAATCCTCTTTAATAAAGTGAAGGTGTTTTAGTGAAATATTTATAGAGGTACTTTTCTTTTTATTTTTTATTTATAAAAAGATATAATTTAGATTTATTATATTATGTGTTAATGTATTCTATTATTATATTTGGTTGATATCATTGTTATTATAATAATAAGAAAAATATGGATTCAAAGAAAAAAATATGAATAGAAATAAGCAAGTATGACTTGAAAGTCAATTTATGAGAGTAAATAATCATGATAAGCACAAGACATTGGGAAAATGTAGAAAGCAAAGCAGGATGCATTACTCTCAGGTCACAAGCAGACAAAGAAAGCAAAATATTTTAGTTAAGTGCCCAAAGGATACAACCAATTCTATGACTATTATTTGTATTTCTATTCACACAAATCTCAAAAATGTTGTTGAAACATGTAGACATCCATGTGTTGCGTTGGATATTTTCATTGTTTCATAACAAACAAATAATAGTAAATCATAATTTAAAATTTGACCAACTTTTCTTGTTATCAGAATTGATACGGATGAGTGTGGAAGAGGATCATAAGTTTATTCAAGTCACGGATTTGACTTAAGGTTCTAAACGTTCGAAAAGACACTTGAATTTTGACACAACATAAAATGCAATCGAATCCAAATTAGATAAAACAATTAAAATAAATAATTAAGATAAATAAAAATAGAATAATAAATCAAATATTAGAATAATAAAGAAGAAAATAAATAAGATAGATGGAAAAGATAGAACGGGACATATAGAAGTCCTAAGGAGCCTTGTAAATAAGAAGAATCCACAACTCCCTTCAAGCAGCTCTAATTTTCCCTTCAAGAAAGAAAACTTGATAGAAAAAATTTGAAGATGATCCCCACAATCAGGGGCGTAGCTAGGGGGGGCTGGCATGGGCCCCGCCCCCCCTAAAATGTAAAATTACTATTTTGGCCCTTAGAATTTTTTAAAAATTTTAAATTAGTAAGGTAAAATTGCACTTTGCCCCCCCCCCCTAAAATTTGAAAAATTCAATTTAATCCTTTACAAATTATAAAGATATAAACTATAAAAAATTAAAATTTTATCCGCCCCCCCTAAAAAATTCTTCTGGCTTCGCCCCTGCCCACAATCTAAAAATATTGTTAAAACTTTTCTAAAAGAAAACTCAAGAAAAATTCTTGAATTGGAAACTTAAAGAGAATTTTATAAACACAAAGTGAATAATCAATGAATTGATTCTTTTGTGTAAATATAAAGGCCTTTATATAAGCTAGCTAAGTAAATCTAGATAAAACTCTTAAGTATACTAGAATTCTAATTAACCTAAACAACAATAAGTAGTTTTAAACTAAACTTTCTTGTTGACATAAAATTCCTAAATAACTTAAAATACTTAATAATTATAAAAAATTCGAAATAATATAATAAGAGTTGATAAATACAATATTGAGATTATATATAATAAAAATTAAGCCTAAAACTCGAACCCAATACGATTTAAACTCGAAATAAAAGCCCAACACTCCTAATTACCATCATAATCCCGTCTAGAAATTCTGCTCGCATAGTATTCACTAAAACTGTCATAACTTGAGTTTGCGAACTCGAAATTGAGTGATTCAAAGTGCATTTTGAAGCTAAGAGATAAATATTCGAACACTATGAAGACATCTTAATCCATAAATGCTTGGATCCCATACAAATATTTTTCGCAAATTGACTAATCTTTTGAGATTGAAAATTGACAGCTTGGTTGAATTGTCTTTAATACATTTCACTCATTCCATGTATGTATCATTCCTCATTTCCTCGAAAAGATTCATCCTCACATACTGGCTTTGGTTGAATATTTGTTTGATTTTCTTGACCTTTGACCTTGTTGTTGGGCCTTAAGGTAGTGTAAGCCCATCGCATCCATGGGCCTAAATTTGGGCCTTGAGACTCATATCAAGAATGATATAATATGAAACAATTTACTTTCAACAAAAATATTTGAATATTATATGTGTTGATACAGTGTTCAACAAGGGAAGAGGATAAAGAGGAGCAAGGAGGAGATCACGATGGTGCAATGGAGGTTGGTTCACCTAAAGAGGCCGAGAGCCGGAGTTGGGACAAGAGGACAAATTGATTGAGAAGATGGTTGTACAAAGTAACTTCAGGCTACTGAAAGTTTGAATTCATCAAGGTATTTATAAGAGAGGTCTTCTTGTCCATTTATATGACGTGACTGTTGGAAAAAATCGTGTTTAAAAACGATTTTCTATCATTGCGAAAAATTAAATATTTGAAAATTTTATAGCAATAAAATTTTCCCGAAAAGTACTTGTGCTTTGTGCGAGATGGATCATAGACATTCTCGGCTTTTAACCGACGACCTTCTTTGTTATTCTCGTACCACGGATTGTTTTGAGTGTGGGCTCGAACAATCACAAATCAAACACAGAACAAGAAACAATTTATCACTTTCAGTAGGAAAATAATTCCCTCTCAATAGAAATCGTTAGAATTGTTATTCACAAAAAGTAGAATTTATACTTAAAAAATAAATTCTTACTTGTCTAACTTGATAAAATTGATACCGAAAGGCAAAATGGAACCATTTTAGGAGTTTAAGCAATTTGGAACCCTAATTCAAGAATGAGTGAACCACATCAAGATCAATCAACCACTATTTGTTATTTGTTTGTTAATCTTGTAATCTTGCGCCTTTTACAATTTAGTCCTTGGTAGCTAGATCTTAGATTAGTATAATTATCCTCGACTTCATGATTTTTCGTACTATAATGTTTAGCAATTAGTTGGTTAGACTCTCTGTTTTGCATGCTTATTAGTAGAAATTGTTCAATCCCCGACTTTCTTAGGTTTGATCCTCGGAGTACTCTTGTACCCCGTTGTACAAATATATTATAACTAACTTGTTACACTTACAAACACCGCACTTATTAGTTTTATTCGATCCTTGTCTTTAATTGTTGATTTATCTCTCTCATCGTTCACGAGGGTGGCGAGGGAGGCGGTCAGAAAGCTTCAAGGGTTTTCATTTAACATTCCTTCATTTAATAGGTATGAAAATCAAGTCTTTTTTTTTTTGTAATTTTTATAGATTTATGGTCATGGGAGCTTGATTTAGCTGCACGTGTATCACTTTGTGCAATTGTTGAAAATTCTATGAAGTTGACATTGTTCATAAATTGATGAAATATGCTTGGAATTGATAGATATTGAGTTTAGATAATGAAAAGGACTAAATTGTAAAGTCAATTAAGCTTGTTTGTTAGCTTTGTAACATTAGGGACCAAATTGAATAAATGTTATGATATAATGATATAATGATCATGTTAATGAATTTAAATTTTTGAATTGATGGAAATTATGTTGTGTTTAAATGTAGTTACTTCGGCAACGAATGTAGCATCTTGTAGCTCGAACCCAGCAATCGGGTCGGGTGAGGGGTGTTACATTCCATGTGTAAATAGATGGTAAACTAAGGGTGTGTTAAAAACCATTATTTACTCCCCTTTGACATTTTTTTTACAAAACACCTGCATCAAAAACCATTATTTTCATAAATTAACTCGAATGATCGATCAAATTGGTTGGATAGGGAACCAGTTTGGGTATTAGTTTGGAAAGATGAGTTGAACCGGTTGACTCGTAAATCGATACAAATCGATTGAACCAAGCTAAAAACCAATTGAATCAGTGTTTCAACTGATTTTCTCTTCTAATTTTTAAATATTTTTATTTTTATTTTTTATATTTTTTAATAATTTATTTGATCAAACTAGACGAACTGAGAATCAATAGCTTTCTTAGTTCGACCATCAGTTCGACTGTAAAAACCTTGACAAAAACAATCACTCCATAAATTAAATGAGAGGAAATGAAACATAAATAACATGGTAAAAGAACTTTAAACTTTAACGCATGAATGAAACCTAAAATATAATATAGAAATAATCTATCCCCTTGAATAATAGTTTCCTCTATCTCCCCTTTTTTGGAAAAAAAATCAAAGTAAATATGATAGCAGGTTGCCAACATCAAGTGTCACATGATCTTCAACTTCCATAGTTTTTTTAACCCATAACAGAGTTAATAAGTGAGTTCAAACATACGAAACTATTCCCTCTATCACACAGTGCTTCAATCAAAATAGCAAGAATTAATTCAATCCATTAAAGAGAGTGACAAACAATATCATCATATAGAGTCTTAACCATCATCAAGTCAAACCCTAAGCAATATTATATCAAAGACTCAAGATGTAGTCAAATAAGCCTCAAGACAACCATAAAAAAAATGAAATTTACTCCCCTTGGCAGCAGAAGTAATATAGGATTGTTGTAACATATGCTACATAAGTTGTGGTACCAGCTATTCCAACACGATCTGCAATAGATCATGGAACAAATGTACAATTACTCTCCCTTACATAGTTCTTCCCTTGCTAGTATGCATATGGTTTTTTAAAGGAGATGAGACATTGTGTTACGTCTTCCACAATCTTGTACACTGAAGTTGTAATTCATGTAACAATGTTGATCATTTCCTCGAAACCTTCATAGAGTATTTATGATGGCCAAAATATCGTCAATCTGTTTAACATGGACAGTAACTTCACGTTTAATAAGTATGAATCAATTGTTGATCTTCATAACTGGCAAAAGGTTAGTCTTTTTTAACAGACAATTATAAGTTTGTCTTTCTTCTCGTTTCATACTTGTTACTATCGAGATACTGTGGTTAGATATGTGACAGCATGAGATGGAACACTCTCTACCTTCGCTCCACCTCACTCTCAGATCTCCCTCGCACGAACTCTGGCATGCCACCCTCTAATCCCAACTCAATCCTACCTCTCTGTCCATGATCTCCTCTTTTCATAACAAACCTTACCCTCCCAAACTCACCAGTCCCTCTTAAAGCAAGCACTTGAAGCTTAGAAGCAAATCTCATTCATTTCATACAGTTGTCATCAACACTAATTTTTAATTAACATTGCCTAAAGGTATACCCGATTAAATCACATTGATAGCAATAGTCAAAGAGTTTTTCATACCTCGATTCCTTCCACTAGTGATATTTGCAAGTCCCATGCCACCCTAAAGAAACCTCTTCCAAATCCATTCTACCCACCAATTTTTTTCACATTTTTCTTGGATAGCCATCCAATTCCATCTCTCGACCACTATTGAAATTAATTGAGTATCCTCTGAAAATGAATCTTCCCCGCCAATTCAATACACCTCTCACCCCCTTTCTAACTCCAAACAGTAGTGAAAAGAAAAATGAAATTGCTTAAATAGAAGTAGCAGTAAAGGACATATTAGGAATTTCCTCACCTTTTGCAAATCATCAATGGAAGTCAACAAGAAAAACAATTCTCTTTATCTTAAAAATTCTATATTTAAAATTAATATACAAACATATTATTTCAAAATAAATATATAAAAACATATAGGAAGTTTATAATCTCTCTCAAAAATATTTATAATATAAATAAAGGAATAATTGGAGTGACTTCACCTACTCACCCAACAAAACCAAATCACTTATGTATAAATGAATGATTAATTTTGGAATTTGAGATGGTTTATCCTCTCTTTTTTCTTTCAATACAATTTTATAGCTTCTCCTCAACCAAACCATATTGCTGAAAAAGTGGACCACTCCCAACAACTTTTAGCCACCACCAACTCTCTAGGTTGCTTCTCCAAATGTTTCACTCTCCAAATAATAATAATAATAAATTTTTAATTATTTTCACTACTTAGTACTACATAGTTTTAGGTGGTGCACTTTTTCTAGCTTTATAAACATAGTTAAAAAATTATCATGTGTCCTAGGTATTTAGTACCTTGACAATATATTTTTTATTTTAAAAATAGACTTAAAAGTTTAGCATACATCTCTTTTTTTAAAATATTTTACTATACTCCTTTAGGATACTTGTCAACCCCCTAATCATGCTTATAGAGTTTAAAAACTCCTCTGTAGTGTACCAAATATTTTCCATTTATTTTATATATTTACTTTTTAAATATTTTACTATACCTGTAGGACACTTGTCATCAACCCAGCCATACTTGTGTTTAAAAACTTCACTGATAGTGTACCAAAATTTTCTCATATAATAATACTAAATGTGTAAAACAAATGTTTTTGGAATGGTCGGTTAAAATCAAATAAATTATTAAAATATATATAATCCAATTAAACTTCCAATTCAATTAATTTTTAGTCTACTTTAATTAACTCGTATCAGTTCAAGAGTCAGTCAGTTTTTATATCTTTTCAAATTAGTACACCAATTAATTTTCAATTTAACTGATTCGATTGATCATCCGATCCGCTTCGATTTAAACAACATTGTTTAAAACTAATTATTGTCAAAATAAAATAATTGAAATGAATGATAAAATCTATTAAAGTACAATTTATCTTTATAAATATAAATGCAAAATGCAAAATAATTATTAAAGAATTGGATAATATATATTATACTAAATTTTTATTGCATGCGATGCGTGAGTTGATTTATGTATTAACTCATTTATGTTATAAAATTTTTAATTTTTTATATTAATTTTTTTAATATTTGAGTACAAAATTAAAATATAATAAAAAAATGATAATTCTAATAAAAATTTAGATTTAACAAGTGCAAATATATGATGAAACAATATAATTAAACCAATAATTAATTTTAATCCAAAAAAATTAATGTTTAAATTTAAAAACAAATAATCTGAATTCAAAGTTGAAGTTTGGCTGTAAAATTTTCCAATTCTTAATAAAACATGGTGTATTAAAAATACTAAAAATGTGATGAAAAAATTGTAATCTAAATATAAAAATACCTTAAAATCATGACTTCTTATTATGCAAGAATTGTTTTCCTATAATTCATGCAATTAGATTCAACTTTAAAATAAAGGAAAATTATGACTGTTTGAATTAAATCTATCATTCTTTCAGTTATAAAAATAAAAATAAAAATAATGTACATGTCCTGATATTTTTCACTGATTTTCATGTAATGGACAATTTCATATAAAATAAGATTATTTTATATTATAATGTATGGAAATAATTGAAACGTGGTTATTGAAAATGATAGTGTGTCATAATATAAATATTTGTAATTTCGTTAGATATGATGTGAAATTTTATTTACTTTTTGAAATTATATATGCATAAATTTCTTAATTTTTTTAAATTAATAAATTATAAGTTCAATTGAAAATAAGGTTTTAAACAAAATATTTGGAATAAATTGTACAATAAATCTAAAAAACATTATTATATTCATAACAATTTACTCTTAAATAAATTAATATAAAGTTAAAGTTAATATAGTCTTAAAAAGAAAAATAATAATAATAAAATAAAAGTGATTAAGGTGATGTTTGATAAATTGAATTTTTAGTACTCAATTTTATAAGCCTTGAAATCATATTAGAAAATTGTTTGGAAACTTACACCATGTTTGGTTGGATGTAATAGGAATAAATTACAGCCCAATTCAATGGGCCCACCACCAAACCAACGTTTGGTTGCCTGTAATGGCTATTACATGCTGAATGGAATCAGCTTCTATTACAGTACGGCCTGTAATAACAATTCAGGGGCTTGGGGTCTGATTAACTATTCAAAGGCACGGGTAATAACATTTTGCCATATTTTGGACCAAAATATTCTCCTGTCTCTCATCTTCATCTTCGTCATTTTCACTTTCACACTTCAGACAATTTCTTCCTAAACGTTTTTCCCAAAGTAAACCCTATAGAAATTGGATCCTTAATCGACTACAAATCAAGCTTCATTCACCATCTTCATCTTCCTTCCGTTGAACCTCCTTATATACGGTAAGTGATGGCCTTTGATTCCTTTTTTTTTCTCTGATTTTGTTAGTTAAAGTTCTTTTTTGGTCTCACTCTGATCCTTCTCGGCTTCTTCATTAGATCCTCATAATTTTTGTGTTCTTTTTTCTGGGTTTCCAGAGTTTGATTTGGTAGCTGAATTGTTTTGAGTTTTAGAACAAAGCTTTTAAGCACCCCAAATCCCATCTATCTACACCTCAAAGTCGGTCCACTGTTCTTCTCTTTGCTTTTCTTCTTCTTCTTCTTCAGGTAAACGTCAATTCCATTTTGTGTTAATATTTTATGCTAAAAAATATATAATAATTGCTTCCTTTTTCAAGATAGAACCTTAGATCTCTTTGTCTTCACACTTTCTGTTTATTTATTATTTTTTGCTATGGTGTTGTCCCTTTCCAGCTGCTGTTGTATCTGCTGACTTGAAGCTCGCCAGTCGCCACCGTCGTCTCCAACTGCTGCTGTCGGCGTGGAGTTCAGGTGAGGCTATGCTTCCATTTTTTTTACCAACTTTTTGTTTGTTTGTTTGTTTGCCCAGCTTGGGTTGTAAAATGTTAACAAAGTTAAGCTGTTTGTTCTGCTACTTGCGTCTGTTTGAATGCAAAAGCAAAATGGAATTAGATTTCATTTTGTTACGTTTGGAGTAAGAAATGTTAACTTTGTTCATTTTATGATATTTTTGCTTTTTTACGTGTTGTTTAATTGTTTTAGAGCTGCAGAATTCTCACTGTAAATAAGTGCAAAAGTCTGTAATAGAAATTTGATAAATTTGTATTGTTCACTTTTCACAATCTTCCTAACTGCTGATGTGCTTTAGTGAGCTACAATAACAGAAAATTAACTAAAATAATTGTTCCCCCATTTAGATAGAACCTTAGATCTCTTTCATTTCTATGCATTCCTCCCCTTCAACTCAGCCATTTCTATGCATCCCACTCTTCCAGTTTACATCTTCAACATGTGCTAATTTTATTTGATTTATGTCAATGAACATGAGGACTAAGTTTACTGCTCTTCCACCTTGATATCGTAAATGGGTACTATGAAATATGTCTTTATAGTCTACACAGTTACCTTTGGTCATTGTTATGTGAATCTCTGTAGTGCAACAGTATACTTGATTTCAGCTAATACAATTGCTGGTTGTGTAGCTAATACAGCTTGGTCATGTGTTCTGCTTTTTCTATCTTATTTAACTCTTTTTTTTTCTTAATTTTTTATCCTTTTACTTTTCTTTACACCTTATCAAGCAAAACAATATTGAACCAAATATACATACACATTCTGTCAAAAAATATATATATACACATACGTTTGTGTATATAAACCTTTTTTTTCTGTTGAGCTTCTACTGTAATAAAATATCTGTTGACTAATGGGATTTCTTTTCACTTCCATTTTCACATTATTTCCATATTTCTTATTTGGTTGAAGAAAGAGTAATTCACCCTTAAAATAGAGTTCCTCTATGGGTGCTATTGAGTTATTCCAACTTCTTTTTGTTTATTAGGTTTGATTGAACTGTGATAAATGATGAAAAATCATCTTTTAGCTTTGGTTTCTATTTTATTTTATGTTTTCTTTCTAATGCCTTTGTGCTAGGAAAGGTTTAGAAATTATTTTTATGACATAAGGAGTAGTGTTCTTTATTTGTCTCGAATATGTTACAATTTTATCTCTTCATCTACCTTTCTTGAGAAATTAAATCACCTGCTTATGTCTTTTGTTGCTTCACAAGCTAAAGTTAGCTATTATTGATTCTTACAGTTTTTAACTACTTCTGAATTTTCTTGTCTCGATTTTGATGGAAGTAGACACGACAACTTGTGTACCCATCTTGTGTTCATTCGCTTTTTCTCATGATGTAGTCATGTTTAAATTATTTTATATTTTTATAAATTTTGATACATAAATAATTTGTATTATATACAATATGTAATATTTCATTTTCATGTTATAATTATGTTATTTGCTTGTATCATGGCATAATATAGCAGGTAGCCGTATTATGGTAGATACCCTTATTCCATCAAACCAAACATTCCATCAATGCATAAGCTATTATATACAAACGTACCATCAAACCAAACAAACTCTAGATTTAAAGGTGTGGTTGTAGTTTAAGATACATAATTTGCAATATACAATTATTATTAAAATTTCAAGCTTACCATTATTATTGAGTAATCTAGTCGCCTATTATGTCTTAATCTTGTGTCAAATGTTAATTTGTTTTTTCTTAAGATAATTATGTCGAGTTTTTCGAATCAAATGTTTCTTCCCAAAGTTCTCGAGGAACCAAAAGGAAATGGGTTCGAGGAAGAAGATCTTTGCGTTGGTTTCTTGTATGGTCGACTTGCACAATGTTGGAACCTTTAATGCTGATACGGGATTTAAAGCCGGTTATTTAAATGAGTTGGAAAAAATGTTAGAAAAAGTTTTACCCAATGCAATGTTGAAGGCTAAACCTAATATTGAATCGATGATTAGACTACTGAAAAGGGATTGGTCAATCGTTTATGACATGCTTAATGGAAAAAACAATAGCGGTTTTGGTTGGGATGAGCATATGCAGCTCATTGTTGCTGAAGATGCGGTGTGGAACTCATATATAAATGTAAGAATTATTTCTAGTCTTTATTATCTTATTTTCAACAAACTTATAACTAATATGAATTCCTCTTTTTTATAGAGTCATAAAGAAGCAGGTCAATTCAAACATCGTAGTTTCCCTTATTACGACCAACTTACTGCAATCTACGCAAAAGATCGAGCCACTGGGAAAGATGCTCAAACAACCGCTGATATCATTGAAGAAATAAATGTTGAGGATGTAGCTACTACAAATATTCATGAAGAAAGAAACGATTTCTATGGATGTGAAGCTAATATCTCTTTGGATGACATGGATGTTTCAGCTGAGTAATCGCAACTTGACTAGAAACCAAGGGGGTTCCACATCTTCAAAGAAGAAAAAAAAAATTCTGATTCAAGTGATCATGTTTCTTCTTCATTTTATGATGCTGCCACTTTATTGGCGGAAAACATGCGGGCCGTTGGCGAACAAATCAGTAGGAGTATTACCTCCGATGTGGTAATTCAACAAAAGTCAGAAGAATTTCATATCATCCAAGAAAAAGCTATAAATTTATATCCAACATTATGTGAAATAGAAGGTTTAATTGTGGATGAGCATTTTCGAGCATTGAGCAAAATTCTAGATCATCCAACGCAAATGCTCATTTTCTTTAGTTTACCTTCTTCTGTATGATTGGAATGAGTCAGAAGATTTCTTGCTGACCATTAAAAATCATAGTTGTATTGATGATATTTTAGTAACTTTTTGTGTTTGTAATATTTGGGACGGTATAATGACATGATATATGTCATTACAATGTTGTAACTTTTTGATGTTGTAACATATGGATTATGACATATAAACTAATGAAATCATGTAACCTTTTGTTAATATATGAATATTATGTTTATGCAAAATATAATTCTCAAGTTATTTATTACTTCTAATATTTTTTTATTGTAGAATAATTAAATTATTTGTTTCAATAATGATATTTTAGCACATTAAATATGTATTGCGATTTAAAAATAATAAAGTAGATTATATATATTTTTATAGTATTATATATTTTGATTTTTTAATTCATATAATAATTATATTAAGAATGTTATTAAATTATTTTTTTATTAAATTATATTTAATAATAATTATGTTAAAATATGATTAAATTATTTATTATTTTTATTAAATTATTTTCAATAATAATCTTATTAAAATTTAATAACAATAACAATAATCATCTACCTAAAAAAAATTCTGCTAAGGGTATTCTGGTCATTTTAGTTCTTTTCCTTATGCTATTACAACATCATTCCATTCAACCAAACACAAGAATTCTATTACAGCTCTATTCTATTCCATTCAACCAAACGGTTGAATTACTTATTACAACTCTATTCCATTACACCTCTATTCCATTCTGACTCTATTCAATTACAGCCCTATTCTATTACAGTGAACCAAACGTACCCTTAGTAAAAGTTAAGGAATAGTATTATACTTTTTGATAAAAGTAAATATTGATTTTTTTAAAATATTTTTTTTTTAGTTTTAATCTTATTAAATAATATTTTGTATTTATTTTGAATAAAAGTTATATATGATAATTTGAATATATCACTTTTTAAAGGATAGTTTATTTCAAATATAATTTTTTAATAAAATAAAATTATTATTTTTAAAATTAATGCCTCGTTTGGATACTGGTCTAATAACGTGAGAAATTTTTTTATGTATTACAATAGTTAGACATAAAATAAAGAATAGTTAGTACAAATTTAAACTTAAAATTAGAAAGATGAATAATAACTCTTTAAAAAAAAAAGATATCTTCAAAATAAACTAAAAGTTTCCCTTTTCTTTGTTAAAAATAAGTCATAGGTGTGGCTAAATATTAGCAATTGAATTAGTTTATTACTAATTCATATATTAAAACATGCGTCAAAAATAATACTACTATCAAATATAGCATAAATGGTAAGAAGTTACCTAATAAAAACATATTTTGTTGAAAATTTTATATTAAGTAAAAATTAAAATAATTATCAATAAATCATTAAAAAATTTCCCCTCTTCTATTTATCATTGAAACAAATTTTTTATTCAAAATTATATAAGGGGATTTAGATTTTATTCTGTATTATCAAAAGCACTTAAAGAAAATCAAATCACTGAATGTTTTAATTTTACCGCTTATCAAACAAATCCTAATTTTTCAGTTATACTTAAGTAAATATTTAATATTTTATTTATACCCAAATAAACTCTTAAAATCATAATTTTTTAAAATATAAAACAGAATATATGAATTTATTCAAGTGTTAGAAAAACCTTCTATCCTACAATAGCTTATTCAAGAACACTAGAGAGACATATAAATGAGGATGAACAAAATCCGATTCGATTCTAAAAAATAGAATAACAGATTAGTGTAAATACTATTTGATCTCTGTTAGTTTTAAAAATGAGCAAATTGGTCTCTCTCAATAAAAATTACAAAAAAAAATTCAAAATAAATTTTAAAATTCAAAATATTTATATAAATTCTAAAATTTATATTTTTTAAAAATTATAAAAATTTAAAAAAATCTAAAAAAATATAAAGAAAGTTAAAATTTTAAAAATTTTAATTTTGGGACCCAAATAAGTTAATTAACTTTTCAACTTATCATACTAAAGTATCTCATTTAATTTGAAAAAAAAATTCTAATACATATGGTTTCAAATTTATGTACTCTAACATGAAATTATTTATATTATAATAAAATTTTAAATTGATATGTTTAATTTTTTAATTTAACTCGAATAATTTCACTTAATTTAACTCGACTCAAATTTCATTTCACTCGACTTGATTCGAAAAAATTTCAAATTGAGTTAGGATAATAAAATAAAACTAGTCAAATCGATTAACTTGAAATTTTTTTTCTCAATTTAACTCGATTTGATTGAACACTCACCTCTACATACAATAACTAAAATGATGCATGTTTAAGCTTGGGTCATTTTCTCTTTATACTAAAAAAAAAAAAAAGCCGATTGAGTCTTAGTTCAATTAGCATGAATATAATTGTTTATTCAGGCAGACATGAGTTTGAGTGTGTTAAAGTACATTATGTTCCTATTTATAGGTTGGGAAGAGGTTATGAATAATTTTAGACATTATATCAAATAAATCAAATAACATCGAATTAAGATTGTTAAAAAAAAAAAAAACCTTCTACCATAAAATGGAAATATCACTTAAATCCTGTAACTAAAAAATAATTCTTATCCTAGATTTCATAAAAAGAAAAATACTTGGCACGGAAAATTATAAAAAAAGATTATGCTCACCCTTTAGACACCCCCCATCCACCAACCCCCAAAACAATCCCACACGCCGCCTGAAAATGCCACGCGCGCGTGCGCTTAAATTCACAATCACCAAAAAAAAAAAAAAAAAAAAACCAGATATGGTTGGTAGGCAGTAGCACCATTTTGGTTATAAATAGGCAACTCTTCCACTGCCTCAACTCGTGCCGCTTCTTCTTCTGTATCTCTATCTTCCTCTCTATATCCAAGCAACTCTTTTTCAGTTCTGTCTCCGGTTCCACCTCCCTTCTCTACGGTACGGTTCGGTTCCTTCTCTCATGGTTCATGTCTATTTGCCCTTTCCCCATACATCTTCCTTTATCATCCCTTAATTAAATTCTAACCCTTCTTTCCTTCCTTTTTGTACTATTCTATTGATTTTTTTCCTTCCTGGGTCTTCTTTTAAATGATTTAATATTTAAACTTCTCTCAAGATTTAACTCTTTCTTTTTTCCCCTTTCACCTTGACCTACCTGCAAGTGTCAACGTTTCTACTTTTCCTATTGGTTTTCTTTGTGGGCTTTTATTAATATGATTTAAAACAACTATATTTTCAACTTGGGCTTTCGAAAATCAAGTTATTTGTGTTGTTTTCTTGCTAATATCTACTAGAAAGTGTAAGCATTGACAGCTTCCTTTTGTTATCTAACAATTTCAGTTGATTTATCTTTTTGCTATGTATTAGTGTTTGATTTTCTAACTCCTTTTTTTTTTTTTTTTTGAAATTATTCAAGATTCTGTGTTATTCTAGTGAGACCTGTTGGTTAGAGTTAGCATTTGATTATATTCTTTTGGCTTTTATATATTTAGTCTGTTTATGATAGCAATTTATTGGGTGTTATTTATGTTATTCTGTTAGACATATTAAGATTTGGATCTGAAGATATAAATGGCCTCTCTGTATCTGAAATTTACATCCTAAGCTCACAGTAACATAGTGTGTAATCATTTGGATCTGAAGATATCAATTATTTTTTATGGACTTCTTGCAGATATGTCATGGATCTTAGCTTTGATTGTGATGGTTTTCTGTTTAAGAATATAGGACATGCAAACTTGTTACTTTTTGCATTTGATTTTATATAATAAAGCTGAATTTTATCTGTTCTTTTATGTTATTTCAGAAAATGGCTTCACACGTTGTTGGATATCCCCGCATGGGACCTAAGAGAGAGCTTAAGTTTGCTCTGGAATCTTTCTGGGATAAGAAGAGCAGTGCCGAGGATTTGCAGAAGGTTGCAGCTGGTCTCAGGTCATCCATCTGGAAACAGATGGCTGATGCTGGGATCAAGTACATTCCCAGCAATACTTTCTCTTATTATGATCAAGTGCTCGATACCACAGCAATGCTCGGCGCTGTACCACCTAGATATGGCTGGAATGGTGGTGAGATCGGATTCGACACTTACTTCTCCATGGCCAGAGGAAATGCCTCCGTGCCTGCCATGGAAATGACCAAGTGGTTTGACACCAACTAGTAAGTTGCCATTCTTGGTCATGCTTTATTTACTTTGTTGTGCACATTGAAATTTCTGAAATTGATTTATATTCTGTGCAATGTGTCATTTCAGCCACTTCATTGTTCCCGAATTGGGACCTGATGTTAGATTCTCCTATGCATCTCACAAGGCAGTGGATGAGTACAAGGAAGCTAAGGCGGTATGTTCTTTGGGTCTAATTTTTCTATATATTATCACAATGTAGATTTTTGTTTCTGTTATGTGTACTTATACTAGCAGCTCATTTGGAATTTGAGGTAAGGTACTATAACCTGTATGTTAAGATCCTGCAAGCATAAAAGTCACCTGAAAATTGGGAAATGAGATGCATGCATGAGTAACTTTCCATGACATAAGAAGATTTTTATGAAAATATTAGGATTTATTAAGTCTTCTTAATGTATGAAGATTTATGATGACCCAAATATGGTTTCAAAGCTTTGGACCTAGTTAAAAAGTCTTTTAGCATACTTTCTTATTTAATGCCTATGGTTAACTGGGTAATGGTCTCATGTTTGCTATTATTGTGACTGATTTTTTTATAAATAGTAGTTTATATCTCCCTGGAATTCTACTTTTTATACAACCCCTTTTTTTGAGAATTCTCTGAGTGAGACTGAGTACTAATTAGACCCACTTGATTATGGTGCTCCACTTTTATCCTTTATTTTATGCACTTCTTATTTGATGTTCCGAGTCATTCTGAAACATGAATGTTGATTCACCGTCCCAAATGCAGCTTGGAGTCAACACCGTGCCAGTCCTTGTTGGTCCTGTCTCATACTTGTTGCTGTCTAAATCTGCAAAGGGTGTTGAAAAAACATTCTCTCTTCTCTCTCTCCTCCCCAAAATCCTCCCTATCTACAAGTAAGACTAGGTTTTCTTTTTATCCAAGTTTTCATTAACATAGCTGCTTCAATTTGCCTTTGTAACATCGAATCTCTCCACAGGGAAGTGATATCTGAGCTTAAGGCTGCTGGTGCTTCCTGGATTCAGTTTGATGAACCCACCCTTGTCTTGGACCTTGACGCTCATCAATTGCAAGCTTTCACTGCGGCTTATGCTGATCTGGAATCTACTCTCTCTGGTTTGAATGTTCTGATCGAGACCTACTTTGCCGATCTTACTTCTGATGCGTACATGACCCTCATTGAATTGAAGGGTGTCACTGCTTATGGTTTGGATTTGGTTCGCGGAACAAAGACCAGTGATTTGATCAAGACTAATTTCCCCAAGGGCAAATTCCTCTTTGCTGGAGTTGTTGATGGAAGGAACATTTGGGCCAATGATCTTGCTTCTTCTCTTGGCACCTTGCAGGCGCTTGAGGCCATTGTTGGGAAAGGTTTTCTATTTTTAATTGCATTTTATGGCGTTCGTAAATGGTGAGTATTATAACTTTGTTATTTGTTGTAGATATCTTTGACTCGTTTGTGATGTGCAGACAACCTTGTAGTGTCCACCTCCTGCTCACTTCTCCATACTGCTGTTGATCTAGTAAATGAGACTAAGCTCGATGATGAAATCAAATCCTGGCTCGCCTTTGCTGCCCAGAAAGTTGTCGAGGTCAATGCACTTGCCAAGGCATTGGCTGGTCAGAAAGATGAGGTATTTCCTTGTAATTTTTCTTCCTGTTTTGCTAGTTTTCTATGAACTAGGATAGCTTCTCCGAACTGGGCTTCTCAAGATTCAGATGACACCATGTCACTCACTAGTTATTATCCAATTTTTAGGCCTTCTTCGCTTCCAATGCCACCGCTCAGGCTTCAAGGAAGTCCTCCCCAAGAGTGACCAATGAGGCTGTTCAAAAGGCTGTAAGTGTTTTGATATATTAGAATTCCATTTTTCTTCTTTCAAGCAACCGGTAATCATTTCCATCATTGAAATCTTTATTTGCTTACCATGTTTTACTGTGCTTGCATTCTCAGGCTGCTGCTTTGAAGGGCTCTGACCACCGCCGTGCAACAAACGTTAGTGCTAGGCTGGATGCCCAGCAGAAAAAGCTTAATCTGCCAATCCTCCCCACCACAACCATTGGATCCTTCCCTCAAACCTTGGAACTCAGGAGAGTTCGTCGTGAATTCAAGGCTAACAAGTGAGTTGATCCGGAAAATTTTCCTTATCTTTCTTATAATATGTCAATGCGACCATTCTTTTAACTAATGCTCTCTCATCCCCTTCAGGATCTCTGAGGACGACTATGTTAAAGCCATCAAGGAGGAAATTAAGAAGGTTGTTGACCTTCAGGAAGAGCTCGACATTGATGTCCTTGTTCATGGAGAGCCTGAGGTGAGTACTCCACTCTGTTTTGGCCTTTTGCAGTTGGTTGGTTATCTGGAAGCATCCTAAGTATTACTTTAAATTATGCAGAGAAATGATATGGTTGAGTACTTTGGTGAGCAGTTGTCTGGTTTTGCTTTCACCGTTAATGGGTGGGTGCAATCTTATGGATCTCGCTGCGTCAAGCCACCAATCATCTATGGTGATGTTAGCCGCCCCAAACCAATGACTGTTTTCTGGTCATCTACTGCCCAAAGCATGACTTCACGCCCAATGAAGGGAATGCTTACCGGCCCTGTTACCATCCTCAACTGGTCGTTTGTCCGAAATGATCAGCCCAGGTATGCAGGAGAAAGCCAATTAAGGAAAAAAAAAAAAAAAAAAAGATCCGATATTCTGTATTTCTACCTGCGGTTTTTGCTTTGCAATATAAACATCTTTCAATTGCCAAATTTCCAGATTTGAGACTTGCTACCAGATTGCCTTGGCTATCAAGGATGAAGTCGAGGATCTTGAGAAGGCTGGTATCAATGTTATTCAAATTGACGAGGCCGCTTTGCGAGAGGGGTTGCCTCTTAGGAAGTCCGAGCATGCTTTCTACCTCAAATGGGCAGTCCACTCCTTCAGGATCACTAACTGTGGTGTCAAGGATACCACCCAGGTTTTATATTTGCTTCTTTCAACCTTTGGAACTTTCTTATACACGAACTCTCTTGGATCACTGTAGTTCTCATCGGTATTGCATTTTGAAATCTTGTAACAGATCCACACCCACATGTGTTACTCGAACTTCAATGATATCATCCACTCAATTATTGACATGGACGCTGATGTGATCACCATCGAGAACTCCCGTTCCGATGAGAAGCTCCTATCAGTCTTCCGTGAGGGAGTCAAGTACGGTGCTGGAATTGGCCCCGGTGTCTATGATATCCACTCTCCCAGAATACCATCAACCGAAGAGATTGCAGACAGGATTAACAAGATGCTTGCTGTGCTCGAGACCAACATCTTGTGGGTCAACCCTGACTGCGGGCTCAAGACTCGTAAGTATGCTGAGGTGAAACTGGCCCTCAACAACATGGTTGCTGCGGCCAAGCTGCTCCGCACCCAACTTGCCAGTGCCAAGTAAGAGGATCATGATAAGAGATTGGAGATCCTTACTCCATTAATGATTTATTATACCCAAGACGAGAAAGAATTAAAATTGAAAGAAATTTCTGTGTTACAATTTGATTAACTCTGCGTCTTTGATGATATATTTGTTAGGCATGATTTGCCCTTGAGGCCAATTTATTTCCTTCTTTCTTGGTTGTTTCTATTTTTTACCAGCTATTTTGTATTTCTGGAATATATTCAAGTAATGAATTTCAAAACTAAAAAATCCTATATCCAAATCTGCAAAAACAAGGCTGAATTTAAGTATTTTGTAAAAGTCTCAACATCTAGAATTTAGAAAAGAAATGGAATCATAGCCTTAACATTCATGGGAAAATCTTCAAACTTTGAAAGGTACCATTTCCTAGTGGCAGAGCTTCTACCCAACAAGTAACAAGTAGTGCCCATTGCATATGCAAATGAAAACAGAGTCTGAGAAATGAAGGCAAACCCCCAAAACACTAAAACCTCAAATAAATAGTGAGGGCAAATCACAAATCCAAACAAACCACCCTTTGGGATCTTATATTCTTTATTGGGACCTTGGCTTCTCAGTTTGGATAGAAGATAATGATGGTAGAAATTGCCAATAATTCCTATGGAAAACAAAAGAATCCCAGGGTTTGTCAAATCAATTGGTGGCTCTGGGAGCCCCATTGTTAGGTGCTGGTTAAAGATCACGAGTGCACTGGAAATGAAATAACTTGAGAGTATTACTATCATTGTATCCAGTCCCATTTCGCCACTATATTTATGAAGAAAACAGGACTGCAAAAATAAATAAATAAATAAATAACCATTACTTTTGTTTTATCATTATGATTTATGGGAGAAAGAGAAGTAATTACCTCATGAACTCTTTTGAAGAAATGGATGGAAATGGCGGATTTGAGCAACAAAAACCTAAGATTCTCATCTGGGAAAATCGCAAACGAAGAAACACCAGCAAGAAAAGCTGGTGTATAAAGCGTAGCCATGGCGATTCTACTAGGGAGCTTTAACTTGGATTTTTCTACATCAGAAGCTTTTGAACCAATGTTGAAAAACTTAGAATATTCAAGATTCTTTCCTCTCAATTCCGATAACCCAGAACTTGCCATTAACGTAAAAGATGCCAGAGACGTTGCGGTGACGAACAGAGATGGTGGGAATAGAAATTTCATCAACGCCATTTTTATTCCCGCTGTTATTCATGGGATTGGGCGTAAAAATCTTATACATGTAGCAAAAGTTTATGCATTTGGATGAATTGCAACCACAAACATTAGCATCAGATTTAAATGGATGTGGAATTGCCACTTCTGCATTTCATTGAATCAATGGAATGCATTTTGGTTAAACTACGTGGTCCTACTTACAATCACTCCACCATAAAATCAGCAATTTAGTACTTTACAAAAAAAAAATAATTTAGTTTTTAATTTTTCTTTCTTTTACCTGTTAAATTTATATTATTTATTAAATCATCAAAAATTAAATGAAAAATTAAATAGTTCCCTTGCTCAGACAAAGACTCGAACATAAGACCTCCAACCGACTAGCACTCCACTAAACCACTAGATCAACAGGCCCATTTTACTAAAATTTTACAAACAATCAAATATAAGCCCACTGAATAGAGATAGGGCTTTATATCAGAAAAATACCAAAATTTGCCAAATGCAAGGCTTGAACTTGGGACCTCCCACACACACCCAGAACACTTAACCACTGAAGCAGATACACATTTGTGTCATATTTTAACAGAAACAAAAATAGGAATTTTGGGGCGTTACATCCAGTGCCTAAATAGTGTTATTAAGGTCAAATATTTAGCGCTTGCGGCCGAATTAGTGATTTGGAATTGAGTTTATAACTGATAATTCACACATTCAAAATGTCGTTTTAGGTTTTGGAATTCTCGCTATGGTGTTAGCATCGAAAAACAATAAGGCGTGTACCTTTTGTTTAGAAAAACAACGAATGGCGCGAAGCCAAAAAATTCACTGTCGACGCTACACGGCCGTGTGCCAAAACGTGTGAGCCACACGGCCATGTGCCAGAACATGTGAGCCACACAGTTGTGTGCCAGACCGTGTGTTAGGTCGTGCGGGCCTATTTTTTTGTAAATTTTAGTTAAGGCCGTGTTTTGAGGTGCATTTCGAGGCTAGTGATTTTATAGGTCTTGATAAACGGTATGTATGATGTCTATTAAATGAAAATTGTTGTTCTGATATGATTGCATAGGTTTTGGAGGTATATGGTCTTATATAACGTGGTTCTGATATGTAAATCTATGAGCATTGTTAGCATGTTTCTGATTAGCTAAGTATATACGATTATTGATTAGTTATGTTCTGTTCCAATTCACATGGCATGTGACCTTGTGGCTATTCTGAGTAAATTGATTTATTGTTATTGAAATTGGACATATCTGTTCTACAAAGCATGAAATATCATTCCTACTGTTTTCTGTTAAATATACGATTGCATGTTCAACATGCTTATCGTTTTGATTCTGAATTTGCATGCCATGTCACATTGTATGGGGTTGGGATAGTATTGTAAGAAGGAAGTTTTGGTAGTTTAATGATATGCACTATCTGGTGGTTTAACCACATACATGTTCTGACAGCTTGACTACAAATATAGTGGCTCAACCATATATATCTGATCTGGCAGTTTAACTGCAAGTGGCTTTGTCCACAATTATTTGTCAGTGTGTTTTAGGATGGACGAGTTCTGGGAAACTCTAATTGGTGTGTAGCGGAGTTGGGTAGGAAGTTTTCTGGAAAAAAAATATGCATTATGTTTTCCAAAAATACTGCATTGGCATAATCATGTGTGCACAATTTTGCTCATTTGAACTTGATGAATTCTCTACGTTATTCCGAGCTATTTGATCTGTTATCTATGCTTCTGGTTTAGTTAAGTTACACACTAAGCTTTATAGCTCACCCCTTTCATTTCACCATTTCAGGTAACTGACAGAATTAGGAGTGGGCGGTGTTTGGGAACTCGGATCGATTTCCTCCCATATGATGATTTGAATTGTTAATAATTAAATTTCTGGACTTTTGATTTTTGGATTAAATTTTGGTTTCGGGTTTTTGTTGTTTAGTTAAAGATTTTGCATGATTTCTGTCAATTAAAATAAATGCTTGGTTTTTAAAATTAAACAAGCTAATGATTTTTCCGTTGCAAATTTGAAATGAGTTTACAAAAGTTAATAACGAAAGTTTCAAAATATGTTCAATCGGAAAAATTATACGTTTTCACTTATGGAAATCACGGTTTTCAGATTATCAACTTCGAAATTTCCGCTGCAAAAACTAAGCATCAAATTAAGTGTTTTTCCGTAAAATAAATAAGTAATGCGCGTGATTTTCGTAAAAGAAAAAACATGTAAGAGTATTGCCAAAAATAATACTTTCAGATCACATTTTGAGTTTTCAAACGGGAAGTGTAATACCTTAGAATCTAACCATAACGTTTAAGCTGGATTTGAGGTGTTACATACTTATTATCTATTTATTATGAATGTAACCTATAATTTTAAAACCCCAAAGATTTTCATCCTTTTAAAACTCATTCTTTATCTCAAAAAATAAAATCAAGTTATCTACAGGTTGTTTAATTGGAAAGGCTAGCATTCATCTGGTAAAGGACTAAATGGAGCTATTTGTTTATTGTCTGTTTCTAGAGGGTTGTGATACATTTCATTAGTGTAGTGTTTTATTTTTGTTTCTATCGGTGTTATACATAAACTTTTCCTTGAGATACAGATTATGTTTTCCATCTCCTTGGGTTTTGATTGTATCTTTCTATTATTTGCTAGAAGAAGAAGCCTTGAAATTGTACTACTACTAAATGGCATTACTTCAGCAGTCATTTGAGGTGATGTGTATATTTACAATCACTTCTTCTTCTTTTTACTAACACTTCTTTTGTCTTTTAAGTTTATGGAACTTTTGTTTTTATTTTCTTGCAGGTATTTAAACAAAGTTTTTGCATATATATTAATGGTTTTTATTTTAAAATAAATATTATTTAAATAATTAAAGTAAAGGCACTTTAACTAAAATGTTTAATCATATTGTTTCAATCCTTCTACTCCAAATTCATGCATCTTTTATGTCATGATGGTGTTAATATTTTGCCTTTAGACAACAGATTTGGTGATTACCTGGCATGTAAGGGTGAATTAATTTTTAACTATAATGTTAGTCTAAAAAAAATTTATTAAAGTTTTTAAAATATTATTTTTTTGATATTTTTATTACAAATTTTAAATTTGCTTAGATTGTTATATATTAATATAAAAGTTTAGGTTAGCATACGATCACAACTTAAAAAAGTTTAAAATTTAACACCATTGTCCATTGTTTTTAAATTATTTAAAAGAATGTTTATTATATTCATTAGAATTAGGCTACAATTATCAAAATTGCAAAATTGAGATAATAACGAGTAACAACTAAATTTTTATATAAAAATAAACAAATTGTCTCATATTTTAATTTTCTTTTTTTAATAAAAATAAAAATTGAAATATTTATTTAACGCCCCAAAATTTGAACTCTTGGTTTATTAAATTCTATCATAAATTAAGTATCTATTTCAGTGATTTAGAGCTTTAATTGTGTGCTTGAGATTTGGGGTTCAAGTCCCATTTTTGAAAATTTTTGCTATTTGTTTTGTCTAAACCTTTATCCAATAAGGAAATATATTTTTATACTACTCCGTAAAATTAGTTTATTTTAAATTAATTAAATTGTTTTTCTTTTTCCTTCTTCCTTTTTACATTTTTTTCTTCTTTTATCTTTCTTCCTATCGTTTCTTTTTCTTCTTTGTTTACCTTTTTCTTTTATTTTCTACCGCTAATTTTTGCTGTTGTTCTGTCGGGGGAATTGCATATTTCAATGTTTTCGACTGAAAGGTTAACCACATAAGTTCTGTTGTCGAATTTCTATTAACGCTCGCTCTCGTTTGTTAATTTTCAAAATTGGTTTTTTTGCTTATTTTGTTCGATTTATCTGTTTAAGTGTTCATTTGACTTTTTTTTTAGGCAAAGATCTTGAGGACAACGTTCCTCCAACGAATTAGATTCGTGTATTATTGTTACGTGCAAGGGTGAGTGTCTGATTTTCAAGTTGGGGTTTTGTGTCGAAGTTATTCGATGTAGTTCGGTGTTGGATGTGAATTTAACGTTTTGTTGCGAATAAATCATTTGATTGGACAATTGGTTGTCATTTTTAGGTTCCAGAATCGTCGGTACATTAAAACCGTGTCAGGTGTGTAACAAAAACCAAAGAAATCAACGATCGGTGAAAGTTGAAATTGGGGCTGTCGACGCCACACGGCCTTGTGACAGGCCATGTGTCAAATCGTGTAACTCTCTGTCTTGAGTCACACGGGCGTGTGCTAGGCCGTGTGCCAGACAATGTAACTCTCTGACTTGAGTCACACGAGTGTGTGTCAGGCCGTGTAACTTTCTGACTTGAGTCACACGGGCGTGTGCCAGGCCGTGTGACAGACCGTGTGAGGCATTGATATGAGCCACACAGCCATGTGCTAGGCCGTGTGTGTAACAACCCGATTTTGGGTCTAGTCAGAACAGTGGTTTCAGGACCACAAATTTGACGTAGTAAAATTTGTTTTTATTATTTTTTATGGTCTACAGTTTTATGGAATGACTTCATGAAAATTCTGTTCGAAAATTTTGACATTTGAACACTCAATTTAGCAAAAAGGACTAAATTGTAAAAAGTGCAAAAGTTAAGTTCTACATGCTAGAGGTGTCTAATTGCTATGAAATTTTAAATTGAAGGCAATTAGATGGTAATTAGACCATTTGTTAAGTTAGTGGACAAAAATGGACATGGTGAGATAAAATTTCAAAGTTTTAAGTGAAGAGCATTTTGGTCATTTGGTAATTAAATGAATTAAAAACCAAAAATCAAGCCAAAATTTAGTCCATCTTCTTCATGCTTGTGCCAAAAATTAGAAGGGAAGCCATAGCTAGGGTTTGGCCACTTTCAAGCTCGATTGTAAGTCCGTTCTTGTCCCGTTTTTAATGCTCTTTACATTTTTGAAGTCGTTATCACTCGATCTATCTATTTTTACCATTAATTTGAGAGATAATTGAGGTCTAGGGTTTGAACCATGTTAGAAATGTGTGTATTTTGATGTTTAATGGTAGATTATGCAAGTTTAATGTTAGATAAACAACTTTTGCTAGGTGATTTTTGATGAAAATGTCAAAATGACCTATTTGTAAAAAAGATTTCAAAATGTGTGTAAAAGTGTGATTAAATGAAAAATTTGGGCTTTTATAAGCATGAAAGAGGTTCGACTAGGCTTGGGTCTTGAATAAATCGAATAGAATTCATTTTACGAGCCTAGGGGCCAAAATGTAAAAATGTCAAAGTTTAGGGGTAGAAATGTAAATTTTCCATAATATGATTTTTGGACTGAATTGAGAAATGTGGATAATAAATGAGTTAAATTTTCTATTATAGATCAAGAGAAACGAGGTTCGGACCTAGATCAGGGGAAAAATAAGGTGTTTGACGATTAGGTCCATTTCTACTATTTTTTTGTATCGAGGTAAGTTCGTATGTAAATAATGAATTATTTTATTTATGTTTTAAATGCTTTAATATTGTATGAATTATGATTGACTCCTTGGATGTAATCGATAAAGTTTGACAAGTGAGAAATCCCGGTTGAACCTTAGGAATAGGTAGGATATGAATGTCATGACATTAGGGTTACTTAAGATTACGTGTAAGACCATATCTGGGATATGACATCGATATGAGACTTTGTGTAAGACCATAGCTGGGCTATTGGCATCGATAAAAGATCCCATGTAGGACCATATCTGGGATATGGCATTGGTATGGTATTGTGTGTGCGAGATTCCTGAGTATCCTTTAGTTTTCCAAGTGGTTCAACGGGAAATTCAACGAGTATGTCAAAGTTGTGAAAGGTTATGATTATGTTGCGAGTTGGTATAGGTACGTACGTAAAACTCATTTACTAATGAGCTCGATATTTGATGAATCCCTCGGTAAGTTATTATTAGAAGATCTTGATATTAATTATGCCAAGTTCATCATGTTTATTTGTATGATACATGTGTGATTATAATGCTTATTATTTGCATAGGAACTTACTAAGCTATATAGCTTACTCCCCTTTCTTTTCCCTTGTCTTATAGTGTCACCAAGCCAGCTCGGGGATCAGAAACTGTCGGAGATCCATTCACACAATCAACTTAATATTTTGTGTACCATTGATTTTAATATTTTGAGTTATGGCATGTATAGGGACTTGGTCATTTTGTTATGTGTCATAATTGTAACACCCCTTACCCGTATTCGACGTCGAAACAGGGTACGAGGCGTTACCGGACATAAACTCAACCAATCATACAAAACCGATACTTAAATTTCCTTCCAAATTAAAACCTTTCATACACATTCATAATGTCCCTTATATGAGCCTACGAGGCCCAAAACATGCTTCGGGAGTAGTTCGGGACTAAACCGAGATCTTAGGAAGATTTTATGAAACTAAAAAAATTTTGAAATTTTAGGGGCACACGCCCGTGTGGGTCAATGGACACGCCCGTGTGGCATGTCACACGCCCGTGTGCTTAGGCCGTGTCAATTTTAGGGTGCATTCTATTTATGATGTCAGCAACAAATGGTAGCCACACGGCCAAGTCACACGTCCGTATGCTAGGCCGTGTGGTCGATTTTATTTTCATGATTTTTCATAAATCAGGTGTAGACTTCACACGGCCAGGGCACACGCTCATGCCCCAAGGCCGTGTCCCTCACACGGCCGTGTCTCAGCCCGTGCGGCTAATCCTGGACATTCTGTTTTGCTAAACTAAGGTGCAGGGGACACATGGCCGGATCACATGCCCCTGAGGGCAGACCGTGTGTCACACACGGCCGAGACACACGCCCGTGTGTCTACCCGTGTGGACAATTACAAGGCTATTTTCTAAGCCATTTTGTCACCCTCACTTGTACACCTTCAAGCAACATCACATGGCAAATTTTATGGCATACAAATGCCTTCAAACCGAACCAAACATAATCAAGCAATAACATATCATTTACATATTCACTTCCATCATTCTAATAGCATTATGCTTTATTAATACAACTCATACCAACTTCATATTCATAAGGACATTATCATATGAATGACTCATATCCAACATTAGTCAACTTATCTGATCAACAACAAGACTATTAACCACATCCATCACATATCAAGAAAATATAAACCACATCACAAGGCATTGGCATATGCACAAGAATAATCATATAATTAACATAAGCCATCATTCATGGCTATATACAAATGGACCATAACCATAATAGGCCAACACACATGACCGCATTAACAATGACATAATTAACCATAGATAAAGTCCCTATACATGCCATAAACTTAAAATACTTGCATTCACTTACACCCAAATGATAACTTGATAGTGTGATAGCATCTCCGGCGATCTCCATCACGAGCTAGCTAAATTAACCTGTAAGAGATAGGAAAGGAAGGGGAGTAAGCAATAGAGCTTAGTAAGTTCATATGCAAATAATAAACAACTATTAACATTCATTTACTTTATACATCCATAAGAGTACTATTATTACAATTTGCATTAAATCTCAAGTTTACCACTTATTCATTCATAATGCTTACTCTTTTAACTTATAAACACCATTTACATGCCTTGGCATTAGCCTAACCACCATAGTCTCCCCATTATAACATATCACATTATTTAACAAGTTATTTCCATCCTCTTAATCACATGCACATTAATTATGAGTAATCATAATTTCAACATATAGTTTAACCACCTTTCACTTGTCTAAGCTCGTATCTTACTATATTCTCATAATGACTTTATTCGAAAATTATGCCTGTCCTTCCTTTTTCTCATACCCAATGAAACACAATTTAAATAAATACACCATACTATATCACAATTCAATTAGGCTCATAAACCTATCACCTGATCATTATCAAATCTTATCATGTATCCATTCATCTTAAGCGTAGATTAATAATCATAAGATTATCGATATTTCTCAAGCGTAACTTACTTGAATACATTCTTACTGAATGTTCATCATACACCAAGCTCATTACTCATGAGTTGTTGTACATACCTGTACCATCTCGTAACATAACCACTTGCTTTCTCATCTTTGGCATACCCATTGAACACTTGGAATACTAAATGGATACACGAAAAGTCTTTGCACATAAGTACCATATATTTAGCTAAAGCTACCTCATATCTCATATCACATAAATGCTCGCTCTCGAGCTAATCACGGGCCTACTCACACAAGTTATCAGTCAAGACGTCACTACGCAGTGCTGCTCACACAAGCTGTCAGGTATCCGCAACACATGTTGGACTTCCCAACCACTGGTAGACGTATGGGACCAGCACCCGGATCACATAAGCACATATATATCACATGGGTCCCTAGTGACATGTCACTCGTATCCTATTCTATTCCTAAGGTTCAAACGGGATTTTTCATACTTACCAGAACTTGTCGATTGTATCCATAGAATTAATCATTCATTCCACACATTAACGAAGCATATAAAATATTTAAAATACAAACATAATAATACATTATTCACATACGAACTTACCTCGATACCAAAAAGGTAAAAGGGACCTAATCGTTAATTTCTCTCTTTTTCCCCCGTTCTAGGTCCGAACCTCATTTTCTTTGATCTGTAACATCACATTTGTCTATTTATTAGTCACATTATTCAATGTGATCCAAAAATCATATTATGGAAAAATTACATTTTTGCCCCTAAAGTTTCACATATTTACACTTTTGCCCCTAGGCTCGTAAAATGAAACGTGTTCAATTTCTTTGTAACCCAAGCCTAGCCAGATCCTTTTCATGCTTATAGCAGCCCACATTTTCCACTAAAACACACTTTTATGATATATTTTATAACTTTTACAATTTAGTCCTTTCAAACATTTTTTACCGAAAATCACTTAGTAAAAGTTGTTTCTCTAACCATAAACATGCATAATCTACCATTAAACATCAAAATACATAAATTTCTAACATGGGTCAAACCCTAGACCTTCATCATATCTCAAATAAATGGTAGAAATATATAGATCACGTTACAAGAATTTCAAAAACGTGAAAATCATTAAAAACGGGGCAAGAACAGACTTACTAATGAGCTTGGAAAGCTTGAACAAAACCCTAGACATGGCTTCCATGGTATTTTCGGCCAAGGCATGAAGAAATGAAAAAGATGATGTAACAGCCCGGTTTAGACCCTAGTCAGAATAGTGGTTTCGAGACCATAAATCCGAGTTAGAAAATATTTTAATATTATTTTCTGTGCCTTTGATATGTGATTAAACATGTGTTAAAGTTTCGTAAGTTAATTTGTCTGTCTGTGTGCTTAATTTGGAAAAAAAAGGATCTAATTGTGAGAAATGCAAAATTTGTATGCTATTTGTTAAAGCACCTATGTGATTGTGGCTTTTAAAAGAGGAGGCCTTATGAGGCAATTAAACCACTATTTAGTTAGTGGATGAACAAAGGACAAATATGCCCTTAATGTATGTTTGTTTTAATTATTAGTTGAAGGGATAATTTTGTAAATAGGTAAATAATGATAATAAATAAAAGAAACAACTAAAAGATGATAGTTATCATCTTATTTTAGCCAAAATTAGCAAAGAAAAGAAAGAAAAGAGTGAGCAAGGGTTCGGCCACGGTTTAGGCTTGATTCAAGGTTAGTTTTTGATTCGTTTTCAATAATTTCTACGTTTTTGCAATTGTTGCTTCGTATACTTTGTAACCCATATCTTAATTTTGAGAATTTATGATATTCATGAGATGTGCCATTGATGAAATGGTGAGCTTTGTGATGAATGTTGGTGTTAAATGAGAGATATGTGTTTAATGAACATGTTTTGTTCTTGAATTTTTGATGAATTTAGCTATTTAGGGCTAAATTGTAAAAATAGCATTTTGAGGGACTAAATTGTGAAATAAATGAAATGTATGGACTTGTATGAGATACATGAATATTCGGCTAAGCATGGGTATATGATAATTTTGTGTAATTTGTGATTTTGTGAATTAGGGACTAAATTGTCAAAATGTGAAATGTGAGGGCTAATTTGCAAATTACCCTAAATATGTGTTCTTTGATTGAAATGAATGAGTTAGTGAATAAAAGGGTGAAATTTGAATATGTATAGATCAAGAACCGAAGAAAACAGACTTAGATCGCAGGAAAGCGAAAGTAGTCGAATAACCGAGTCCGAACGAATATCCGAATCCGAGGTAAGTCGATATGCAAATAAATGTATTTGTATTGAATTATATATATTCATATGACTATTGATAAGGATGAATGCACATGAGATGATGTAAACATGAATTCTGAGATTGAATCGACATAGTGTCAACATCCGAGAAGTCCCGTCTGAACCTAGGAATAGATAGGATAGTACATGTCATGACATAGGTGTCCGATATGTGATATCATGTAAGACCACGTCTGAGACGTTGGCATTGATTCGAGATTACGTGTAAGACCACATCTAGGACGTTGGCATCGATATGAGATATACGTGTAAGACCATGTCTGGGACATTGGCATCGTATTGATTCGTGTAAGACCCTGTCTGGGACAGTGGATATCTGGTTACATGTAAGACCACGTCTAGGACATTGGCATTTTACGATTATTTCGATCACTCTGAGTATCCTATTAGATTCCGAATGATTTAATGGGCAAATCCGAGATACGAACGACTATGTGATTTGTATATCCTTTTCAAGTACGTTTGATATGTACACTAAGTTTGTATGACAGGTAAGTATCTATATGAACTTACTAAGATGATTATGTATATGGAAATGATGAGATTATATGTGAAGATATGCTTGAATGAGCTATGTGTATATGTAATATTTGAGTTGAATAATATGATAAGATTTGGCTAAGCAAATGAGCCAAATAATATATGTGATTAATTTGTTATGAGAATCAATGATGTTATTGTATCAAATTGGTTATATGCATTTTATGCTAAGTTTATTTGTATATGGCTTACTAAGCTTTTGAAAGCTTACTCTGTGTGTGTTTGCTCTGTTTTATAGATCGTCAAAGCCACTGAAGGCTCGGGGACCGTTGAGGATTGTCATCACACTACTCAAACTCAATTTGGTACCTTCTGGAAATGTATATACTAAGTATGGCATGTATAGGCTAGTATTTTGGTATATGTTTGAGATGTAAGTAGCCATGTGATTTGGCTAGCTAAATGTTGGTAATGTGCATGAGTAAATATGTTATATGATGCATGATTTGGTGTGGCTTGATAGTAAATGAAATGGTCAAGGCTATGGTAAGCTTATGAATGCATTATGAGTATGTATGTTTGAGAAAAGAAATGGTTATATGAAAGGTAAATGTGGATGAATCATGCTTGACTGTAGAAGTGTTTAAGTTGGGCAATTGGCATGATTGGAATTGAGATTAGGTGTAAAGATTTGTTGTCTAATAAGACATGTTTTTGGATGTCAAATGTGTATGAAATGAATTGGTATGTTGCTTGTAAGGTTGACCCTAGTGTGGGTGGCAATTTGGCCTTGAAAATGGCCTGTTTTGCATACACGGTTGTGGCACATGGACGTGCCTAGTAGCCGTGGGATTAAGTTAGTAGCTAGCCCAAGTGTACACGGCCTTGGCACACGGACGTGCCTGGTAGCCGTGTGAATAAGTCAGTATCTAGCCTAAGAGTACACGGCCATGGTACACGGGCGTGTCTAGTGGCCGTGTGGTTAAGTCAGTATACATGCTCTGTTTTGGCACGGCCAAGACACATGGGTGTGTCTGGTGTCCGTGGAAGCAACACAGCCTGCTCACACGGGCGTGTGGCCTCTATAACTTTGAAAAGTTTTAAATTTCTGAGAACTTTAGTATGTGTTCGGTTTAGTCCCGACCCTATTCTAAAGCATGATTATGGTCTCACTGACCTATAAAAAGGACACGTTGATTGTGATTGATGACTTATATTATGAAATGTCTATAAAAGTTTTTGATTTGTTCGGTAATGCCTTTAACCCTAATCTGGCGACAGATACGGGTTAGGGGTGTTACATTTGGTTGGTATCAGAGCTATGGTTTAGCCGATTCTCGGACTAACGTAGCGTGTGAGAGTCTAGATATACATGCCATATATCTGAACTGTGATAGTGTGATGAATCCTGACGTGAAAAATGTGATTTTCTTTTAGTAATGGATTCTGAAAGAGCCGTAGCTGACGATGTAGAAAGCAATGCGCCTGCTTCCACTCAAGGGACAGCGCCCTTTGATCTGAGACCGGCTACGAGCGGTCAAGAGGGAGAAGCTAAACAAGCTTTCTTCCAAATGATGAGTGAGTGGTTCACTCAGTTCGTAAGAAATAATCCGACTGTTTCACAACCTCCGCCCCCGGTTAATCCCCCTTAGACATCTGCTATGCCTCCGACTATGAATCTGAATCTGTTGAACAAGCCTCCGGTAGACAAAATCTTTAAGTATGGGGCTGAAAAGTTTAGGGCTACCAGCAATGATGATGCTGAAAAAGTCGAGTTCTGGTTAAAAAACACAATCCGGGTATTTGATGAAATGTCGTTGACTCCGGAAGAAAGTATTAAATGTGTTTTTTCACTACTACGAGATGTAACCTACCAGTGGTGGAAGATTCTGATTTCTGTTGTTCCGAAGGAATGGGTTAATTGGGATTTCTTTTAGATTGAGTTCCAGAAGAAATACATTAGTGAGAGATTCATTGATCAGAAACGAAAGGAATTTTTGGATTTGAAACAGGGCCGTATGTCTGTCACTGAATATGAACGAGAGTTCGTGAGGTTAAGTCAGTATGCCCGAGAATGTGTATCATCGGAAGTAATAATGTGTAAGAGGTTTGAAGATGGTTTAAATGAAGACATCTGCTTGCTAGTCGAGATTTTAGAGATAAAAGAGTTTGTGGTACTTGTTGATCGAGCATGTAAAGCCGAGGCACTCGAGAAAGACAAAAGAAAAGCTGAGTCTGAAGCTAGAGAAGTGAGAAAAAGATTTTCGAGCAAATCATTTCAGTCTGCTTCGAAGAAATTTAGAGATGAATATAGTCGTTCAAAGACTAATGTGGGACATTCTAGTAGAGATCGAGCTAGATCACATTTGAGTTCCAAAGCTCCGGCAACATCAATGTCAAGTGTGGGAAATGTTCGACCCGAACGACCTGAGTGTAAGCATTATGGTAAAAGACATCCAGGAAGTTGTAGATTGAATGATCGGGCTTGTTTCAGATGTGGATCGTTAGATCATTTTATTCGTGATTGCCCAAAGTCTGTTGAACCAGAGACTGTTCAGAATCCAAGATCAGATAATGCTCCAGTGAGAGGTAGACCTTCCCGAAATGTAAGAAATGTCAGTGGTAGTCAGGGAACTACGAGAGATACTGTTGCAAGATCTGAAGCTAGAGCGCCTGCCAGAGCGTATGCCATCCGAGCTCGTGAGGAAGCTTCATCTCCGGATGTTATAACGGGTACATTTACTCTTTATGATACTTTTGTGATTGCTTTGATAGACCCTGGTTCTACTCATTCGTATATATGTATGAATTTGGTATCCAGTAAGACTTTGCCTGTAGAGTCTACTGAATTTGTTATAAAAGTATCGAACCCCTTAGGTAAAAGTGTCTTTATTGACAAAGTATGCAAGAATTATCCGTTAATGTTTCGAGATATATGTTTCCCTGCTGATCTGATGCTATTACCATTTGATGAGTTTGATATTATACTGGGTATGGATTAGTTGACATTGCATAATGCTGTTGTGAACTGTAAGAGAAAGACTATTGATTTGAGATGTCCGAATGATGAAATAGTTCGAATTGAGTCTAGTGAATTGAACGGGTTACCTGTTGTGATATCTTTGTTGAAAGCTCAGAGCTATATGAAAAAGGGTTACGAAGCCTATTTTGCTTATGTAATTGATTCGGAAGTGTCTGAAAAGAAAGTTGAATCAGTACCAATTGTTTGTGAGTTTTCTGATGTATTCCCTGAAGAATTGCCGAGATTTCCTCCCATACGTGAAGTTGAATTTGGTATTGATCTTTTGCTTGGTACGATGCCTATTTCGATAGCTCCGTATAGAATGGCACCTACAAAGTTGAAAGAATTGAAGTCACAGCTGCAAGAATTAGCTGACAGAGGATTCGCCAGACCGAGTTTTTCACCGTGGGGTGCTCCGTTCTGTTTGTGAAAAAGAAAGATGGCACGATGAGAATGTGTATAGATTATCGTCAGTTGAACAAGGTAACTATAAAGAACAAATATCCGTTGCCCAAGATTAACGATTTGTTTGATCAGTTAAAAGGAGCTACTGTGTTTTCGAAGATAGATCTGAGATCGGGTTACTACCAGTTGAGAATAAAAGATTCAGACATTTCGAAGACTGCTTTTAGAATGATGTACGGGCATTATGAGCTTTTAGTTATGCCTTTCGGATTAACAAATGCTCATGCTATTTTTATGGATCTGATGAACAGAATTTTCAGACTGTATCTAGACCGATTTGTTGTGGTATTTAGTGACGACATATTGATTTACTCTCGAAATGAAACTGAACATGCCGAACATCTGAGAATTGTGTTGCAAACTCTACGAGAAAAGAAATTGTATGCAAAATTCAGTAAATGTGAATTCTGGTTGCATGAAGTCAGTTTTCTGGGACATATTGTATCGGCCTCTGGAAAACGAGTTGATCCGAGCAAGATTTCTGCTATTCTGGATTGGAAACCTTCGAAAAGCGTGTCTGAAGTCTGAAGCTTTTTGGGACTTGCTGGTTATTATCGAAGGTTCGTAAAAGGCTTTTCGACGATAGCTACTCCGTTGACTAGATTGCTTTAGAAAGATGTGGAGTACGAATGGTCCGATAAATGTCAGAAAAGCTTTGATCGGTTGAAAACTTTGTTAACTGAAGCTCCAGTGTTAGTACAACTAGAATCGGGTAAAGAATTCGTGATTTACAGTGATGCTTCGTTGAATGGTCTGGGATGTGTTCTGATGCAAGAAGGCAAAGTTATAGCTTATGCCTCGAGACAATTAAAATCGCATGAAAAGAATTATCCGACACATGACCTTGAGCTAGCTGCGATTGTGTTCGCATTAAAAATTTGGCGTCATTATCTGTTTGGTGAAAAATGCCATATGTTTTCAGATCATAAAAGTCTGAAATACCTGATGACTCAGAAAGATTTGAATCTACGACAGAGAAGGTGGCTAGAATTGTTGAAAGACTATGAGCTTGTGATAGATTATCATCAGGGTAAAGCAAATTTCGTAGCTGATGCATTGAGCCAGAAGTCATTGTTTGCATTACGTGCTATGAATGCTCAATTAGATCTGTCTGATGATAGTTCAGTGATAGCTGAAGTGAAAGCGAAACCGTTGTTTATACAACAAATCTGTAGTGCTCAAAAAGTTGATAATGAATTGTTAGCGAAACGAGCTCAGTGTGATTTAAACTCTGATTCTGAATTTTGAGTTGATGTTGATGATTGCTTAAGATTTCGAGATCGATTATGTGTTCCGAGAAATCCAGAGCTGATTCAGTTGATTTTTGAATGAAGCACATGACATTTGTTTATCTGTTCATCCGGGTAGTACAAAGATGTACCATGATCTGAAGCAACATTATTGGTGGTCTGGTATGAAACGAGATATTTCTGACTTTGTGTCGAAATGTTTAATCTGTCAGCAAGTTAAGGCTGAACACCAGGTTCCATCTGGTTTGTTACAGCCGATTCTGATTCCCAAGTGGAAATGGGATAGAGTGACGATAGACTTTGTTTCTGGTTTGCCTTTGACTCTGAGAAAGAAAGATGCGATTTGGGTCGTAGTTGATCATTTGACGAAATCCACCCATTTTATTCCGGTACGATCTGATTTCTCACTTGAAAAGTTAGCCGAGCTTTACATTTCAGATATTGTGAGATTGCATGGGGTGCCACTATCCATTATGTCAGATAGAGATTCGAGGTTTACATCTCGATTCTGGAAGAAATTGCAAGAAACTTTAGGCACGAAATTGCATTTCAGTACCGCTTTTCATCCGCAAACGGATGGCCAGTCTGAACGGATTATTCAGATTCTTGAGGATATGTTGAGATACTGCATCCTTGAATTTGATGGTACGTGGGAACAGTACTTGTAACATCCCTATTTAGGGCCTAGTCGGAATAGTTGTGCGAGACCACAAATCCGAGGTATATGTATGAGTTTTGAGGTTTATGCTATGTTTGCATGTTAGTGTGAAAGTTTCATGAAGCAATTTTGTTAAATTGCGGTTGAATTGTCCAAAAGGACTAAATTGCAAAAGTTGCAAAATGTGAGATTCTAGAAGCTATTTGTATGAAATAGCTTTGGATTATCAATTAGAGGTCCTTAAATAGTAATTTTCCCAAATTCTAATGTTTGGACAAAAATGGGCGTGAGTGGATGATATTGGAAAGTTTAGTGAGAAGAGACATTTTGGTCATTTAACAATTAAATGATTAAAAAGGGGAAAAGATGACAAAATTTCATTCATCTTCTTCTCCAAGCTGCCAAAAATTTCAAGAAGCCATTGTTAGGACTCTTCAATTTTTCAAGCTTGCTAGTAAGTGCATCCAAGCCCCGTTTTTGATATTCTTCGTATTTTTGAAGTCCTAGTAACATGAGTAAGCTATTTTTAGCTATATGTTGAGCTAGGATTGATGTTCAAAAATGTACCCATGTATGACATGCATGTATTTTGATGTTTTATGGAAGAATATGAAAGCTTGATGTACTAGAAACATCTTTTGCTAAGTGAATTCCATGAAAAATGCATGTAGGGACTAGTTTGTGAAAGTCTTGAGATTGGTCATACATGAGTGATTTAGTGAGAATTGATGATTGCTTTAGTTGATTAAATGATTCGACTAAGCATGAAAGGCTATAAAGTTGAATGAAAATCACTTTACGAGCCTTGGGACAAAAGTGTAAATATGAGAAAGTTTAGGGGCAAAATGGTAATTTTGCTAAAGTATGAGATAATGGTCAATTTAGTCAATGTGTGTATTGAACGGGTTAGTTTATCATTTTAGATCAAGAAAGACAAAGCCCGGATCATAACCGAGGTAAGGGCAAGGTCGTGGACTAAATTGCACATCTCCATACTTTTTGAGTACCGAGGTAAGTTTACGTATAAACGATGCATTTATGCGTATACATTGTTAATGCTAGCTAGTGTGTAGCATGATTGAGAACCTATTCGATTCTAGTGGAATGAATGAGATAGTAGTTGTGAATAGATGAATGTATTACAAAGTAGACATGTGAATGTGTAGTGATAATGCTTGATGGTGGGCTAAGTGCGATACCACCTTGATACTTAACAATGATGGGCTATGTGCGATACTATTGTTAAGCATATTATTTACTGAGCTATGTGCGGAATCACTATAATTATCCTTTGTGGTAGGCTATGTGCGATACTACCTTAGGATCTGATTGTGGTGGGCTAAGTGCGAAACCACCGAGTAATTTAGCTGTGTGGATGTATTATTGAGAAATAATGATGTGTTGTATTTTGAGTAGATGTGATATTGAATGCAGGGGTGCATGTCAATGATTATGAGTATGTGACTCATGATGTGTTGGAGATGTGGTAAGGGATAGAAAGAGTAAGCATAATAGTGGATGTGAATTACATATGTTACTATAATGCTAATTGTTGTTTAGCTTATACTAGAATGCTTAAATTGTTTATATGTAAGCTTACTAAGCTCAAAGCTTACTCATTTCTTTTCCCTTGTCTTATAGAGAAAAAGGATTGAATCGTGATACGCGGATTAATCGAAAGATTGCCCACACTATCAGCACACTCCGGTACATTAGACTTAATATTTTGTATATGGCATGTATAGAGGCTAGACAAGTTAGTGAGTTTTGTTGTAATGGCTAAGATGTGTTGGCCTTTAGATGGATAATCTAGTTTGTATAATGCCATGGTTGATGGCTAATTTATTATATGAAAGATGTAGTTATCCATGTAATATTATGTTACAAAATGAGTTGATTGTGGATGAGTTGAATGTATACATGTTGTATGAGTTAGAAGGGTGAGAAGAGCTTAGCAAATAGCTTTGTTCTTGTCCATGTGGATAGACACACGGGCATGTGTCTAGGCCATGTGTGACACTACAAATTTACCACGGGCGTGTGCCTAGCCGAGGACTTTGGCAGAATGCTTGAGTTTTGTGCACGGTTTGTGGACATAGGCGTGTGTGACTACACACGGGCGTGTATCATCTTACACGGGCGTGTGGCCCTGTTGGGATGGAAAAATTTTAAATTCGTAAGAGTTTCCCATATGGTCTCGAGAACCCTCGTGTGTATGAATAAGGTCTCGTAAGTTGAGAATGAGGTCGTTATGGTGACTAAGAGAGAGTAGTCACGTTGAGCCTAAGTGGCGATCGAGTGGTTTTATTTCGGTAATGCCTCGGGCCTGGTTCCGGCGTAGAATACGGGTAAGAGGTGTTACATTTAGTGGTATCAGAGCTATGGTTTAGTCGGTTCTAGGACTACCGTAGTGGGTGTAAGGGTCTAGCTATACATGCCATAAGTGTACAGTGATAGTGTGGTGGTTTCTGATGATTTTAAACCTTGTTTTATATAGTATATGGATCCCGATCAATCAACTGCTGATGAAGCAGCTAGTAATGCGCCGGCTCCTGCACAAGGAACCGCGCCTGTTGAGAGTGGACCCGAGGTTAGGGGTCAAGGGGAAGAGGCTCGGGAAGCCTTTCTCCAGATGCTGAGTAATTGGTACTCAGATTATGTTCGAGCGAACCTTAATGCTCAACCTGCTCCACCTCCTCCTATACCTCAGCCAATTCCAGTGGCTCCTCAAGGTATTGATGTAGTGAGGATATCGAAACCCCCGGTGGATAAGATTAGGAAACACGAGGCTGAGGAGTTTAGAGCTAAGGTAGATGATGACCCAGAGGCGAGTTCGGCTAGAGAACTCAATGAGAGTATTCGATGAACTCTCTTGTACACCCGAAGAGAACCTGAAGTGTGCCGTATCTTTGCTGAGGAACTCAGCATACCATTGGTGTAAGACGTTGACGTCGATAGTCCCGAAAGAGCGGGTGACGTGGGACTTCTTTCTGGAAGATTTTCGAAAGAAGTATATAAGCCAGCGATTTACTGATCGGAAACGGAAAGGATTCCTTGAGTTAAAGCAAGGAAGAATGACAGTAGCAGAATATGAGCGCGAATTTGTTAGGCTTAGCAAGTACGCGCATGAATGTGTGTCGATGGAGACCATCTTGTGTAAAAGGTTCGAAGATGGACTGAACGAGGACATTAAGCTCCTAGTGGGTATTTTGGAATTGAAAGAGTTTGTGGTGTTGGTTGAAAGGGCAAGTAAGGCCGAGGAGTTGAGTAAGGAAAAAAAAGGGCTGTGTGTGAAGCCCGAGATGCGAGAAAGCGACCGATGGGCAAATCATATCAAGCCCAGTCGAAAAGATCCAAGGAAGTGAATCCTCGGACGATAGCACCAGTAGGATATTCACATCGAGACTTGGACAACACTCGTTCGGGTTTGAGAGTCCAAGCCACCTCGATGGAAAGTGTGGACAATCCGAAGAACAAACCGGAGTGTCCAAGTTGTGGTAGGTATCATACCGGAGAGTGTTGGGGAAACAACCGAAGTTGTTATAAGTGTAGTTCCCCCGACCATTTTATCCGAAATTGCCTCGAGAGGGATGACAAAGAAGAGAAGCAAGAGACAAGACCTAGCAATGTGTCTGCAATGGGTAGACCACCAAGGAACCCGAGAGGTGGGACTAGTGGTAGAGGTGTGTCCACAGACTCTGCTGTGAGACTGGAAGGTCGGGCACCTGCGAGGACATATGCCATTCGCGCCCGCGAAGAGGCGTCATCCCCAGATGTGATAACGGGTACTTTTTCTCTTTTTGACACCTTTGTTATCGCTTTAATAGATCCAGGGTCTACTTATTCTTATATTTGCATGAGATTGGAATCTAGTTTGAGTATGACCGTTGAGTTTACGGATATTGTGGTTAAGGTGTCAAACCTGTTAGGTAAGCATGTGTTAGTGGACAAGGTGTGTAAGAATTGTCCTTTGTTGATTATGAGTCATTGTTTTTTGGCAAACCTTATGTTGTTGTCATTTGATGAGTTTGACTTAATTATTGGCATGGATTGGTTGACTACCCATAATGTCTTAGTGAACTGTGGTAGTAAGTTTATCGAATTGAAATGTGAGAATGGAGATGTTGTCCGGGTTGAATCAGGTGGATCGGATAGTCTACCAGTGATGATTTCTTCCCTAGTGGCTGAGAAATGTTTTAGAAAAGGGTGTGAGTCCTATCTCGCCTTTGTTTTGAATACTCAAGAGGTTGGAGTGAAGTTTGATACAGTACCGGTGGTATGTGAGTATCCAGATGTATTCCCGGAAGAGTTACCCAGATTACCTCTAGTGAGAGAGGTCGAGTTTGGGATTGAGTTGGTTCCGGGAACGTCACCTATTTCAATTGCTCCATATAGGATGACACCTTTAGAGTTGAAAGAACTGAAGGTTCAGTTGCAAGAGTTGACAGATAAGGGTTTTGCAAGACCGGGCTACTCACCGTGGGGGTGTTCCCGTACTATTTGTGAAAAAGAAAGATGGGTCTATGAGGTTGTGTATAGACTATAGGCAACTTAAGAAAGTGAAGGTGAAGAATAAGTATCCTTTACCAAGGATTGATGATATTTTTGATCAACTGAAAGGAGCTACAGTGTTCTCCAAGTTCGACCTAAGGTCTGGTTATTACCAGTTGAGAGTGAAAGAGCAAGATGTGTTAAAAACTGCATTTCGAACAAGGTATGGCCATTATGAGTTTTTAGTCATGCTGTTTGGTTTAACAAATGCACCTGCGATTTTTATGGATTTGATAAACCGTGTCTTTCGACCGTATGTGGATAAGTTTGTGGTTGTCTTCATTGACGACATATTGATCTATTCTCGGGATGAGAACGATCGTGAGGAGCATTTGAGAATTGTCTTACAAACTTTAAGGGATAAGCAGTTGTATGCTAAGTTTAGCAAGAGTGAGTTTTGGCTCCGAGAGGTCGGATTCCTAGGACACATTGTGTCGGGTGATGGTATTAGAGTTGACCCGAGTAAGATTTTGGCTATTGTGGATTGGAAACAGCCGAGGAACGTGCCAGAAGTCAGAAGCTTCTTAGGATTGGCAGGATATTACAGACGTTTCGTAAAGGGGTTCTCTGTAGTTGCTACCCCGATGACGAAATTGTTGCATAAGGATGTCAAGTTTGATTGGACTGAGACATGTCAACAGAGTTTTGAGGGATTGAAAACATTGTTGACTGAGGCACCAAATTTGGTTCAACCAGAATCGAGGAAAGAGTTCGTGGTTTTCAGTGATGCATCGTTTAATGGTCTCGGTTGCGTGTTGATGTAAGAGGGTAAGGTAATCGCTTACGCCTCGAGGCAGTTAAAACCGCATGAGAAGAATTATCCGACTCAGGATTTGGAGTTAGCTGCGATTGTTTTCGCGTTAAAGATTTGGCAACATTATTTATATGATGAGAAGTGTCGAATCTTTACAGATCACAAGAGTTTGAAGTATTTGATGGATCAAAAGGATTTGAATTTTGCGATGCGAGGCGGTGGCTTGAGTTATTGAAAGACTATGAGTTAGTCATTGATTACCACCAGAAAAGCGAATGTGGTTGCGGATGCCTTGAGTAGGAAATCCTTGAATGCTCTAAAAGTTATGAGCACGAGTTTAGCATTGTCTCGATGATGGTGCTATATTGGCAGAGCTGAGAGCTAAGCCACTATTTGTTCAACAGATATGTGAGGCTCAGAGAAATGATAGTGAGATGCAAGCTAAGAGAGCTAAGTGTAGATCAGAAAGTGATTCTGATTTTCGAGTGGGTTCGAATGGTTGTTTGTTGTACCATGACAGAATTTGTGTACCTAGAGATGAAGAATTGATCCGAAAGGTTTTGCATGAGGCAAATAATGGTTATTTGTCAGTACACCCGGGCAGTACGAAAATGTACAACGACTTGAGGAAATTTTATTGGTGGCCGGGTATGAAAAGAGATATCTCTGAGTTCGTGACAAAGTGTCTGATTTGTCAACAAGTGAAAGCTGAGCATCATGTGCCTTTGGGATTACTTCAGCCAGTGATAGTTCCCGAATGGAAATGGGATCAGATTACCATGGATTTTGTGACGGGGTTGCCTATGACTCTGAAAAAGAAAGATGCTGTGTGGGTTGTTGTGGATAGATTGACAAAGTCGGCTCATTTTATTCCAGTACGTGTTGATTATTCACTGGACAAGTTAGCCAAATTGTATGTTGCAGAGATAGTGAGGTTACATGGTGTGCCTGTGTCTATAATATCGGATAGAGATCCGAGGTTTACTTCGAGGTTTTGGAAGAAGTTGCAAGAGGCTTTGGGTACAAAGTTGAACTTTAGTACCGCATTCCATCCACGCATGATGGATGGTCATCTGAAAGAGTGATTCAAGTTCTCGAAGATATGCTTCGATGCTGTGTGTTAGAATTCGAAGGTAGTTGGGAGAGGTATCTACCTTTGGTCGAGTTTGCCTACAACAAAAATTATCAGTCGAGTATACAGATGGTGCCGTATGAAGCTTTGTATGGTCGTAAGTGTCAGACTCCTCTGTATTGGATTGAGCTTAGTGACAAGCGGATCCATGGGGTCAATCTAGTAAAAGAGATTGAGGAGAAGGTGAAAGTAATTTGTAATAGTTTGAAAGTTACTTCGGACCGACATAAGTCGTACGCGGATTTGAAAAGAAAAGAAATTGAGTTCGAGGTGGGTGACAAAGTGTTTTTAAAAGTGTCCCCGTGGAAGAAAATCATGAGATTCGGACGAAAAGGGAAATTGAGTTCGAGATTCATAGGGCCGTATGAGGTTACAGATAGAGTTGGGCCAGTAGCATATCGGTTGGCTTTGCAGGTAGAATTGGATAAGATCCATAACGTGTTCCATGTGTCGATGTTGCGACGGTATCGTTCCGATTCTTCGCATGTGATTCCTTCAATGGGAATTGAGATAAGACCAGATATGTCTTATGAAGAGGAGCTGATTAAGATCTTGGCTTGAGAAGTGAAATAATTGAGGAATAAGAGCATAGCCCTAGTGAAAGTGTTATGGCAGAAACACAGTGTGGAAGAGGCTACGTGGGAACTGGAAGAAAGCATGAGAGAGCAACATCCAAACCTTTTTACCTGTAAGATTTTCGAGGGTGAAAATCTCTAAAGGGGGGAGAGTTGTAACATCCCGATTTAGGGCCTAGTCGGAATAGTGGTGCGAGACCACAAATCTGAGGTATATGTATGAGTTTTGAGGTTTATGCTATGTTTGCATGTTAGTGTGGAAGTTTCATGAAGCAATTTTGTTAAATTGCGGTTGAATTGTCTAAAAGGACTAAATTGCTAAAGTTGCAAAATGTGAGATTCTAGAAGCTATTTGTATGAAATAGCTTTGGATTATCAATTAGAGGTCCTTAAATAGTAATTTTCCCAAATTCTAATTTTTGGACAGAAATGGGCATGAGTGGATGATATTGGAAAGTTTAGTGAGAAGGGGCATTTTGGTCATTTAACAATTAAATGATTAAAAAGGGGAAAAGATGACAAAATTTCATTCATCTTCTTCTCTAAGTCCTAGAAAATTTCAAGAAGCCATTGTTAGGGCTCTTCAATTTTTCAAGCTTGCTAGTAAGTGCATCCAAGCCCCGTTTTTGATATTCTTCGATTTTTGAAGTCCTAGTAACATGAGTAAGCTATTTTTAGCTATATGTTGAGCTAGGATTGATGTTCAAAAATGTACCCATGTATGACATGCATGTATTTTGATGTTTTATGGAAGAATTTGAAAGCTTGATGTAGTAGAAACATCTTTTGCTAAGTGAATTCCATGAAAAATGCATGTAGGGACTAGTTTGTGAAAGTCTTGAGATTGGTCATACATGAGTGATTTAGTGAGAATTGATGATTGCTTTAGTTGAGTAAATGATTCGGCTAAGCATGAAAGGCTAGAAAGTTGAATGAAAATCACTTTACGAGCCTTGGGACAAAAGTGTAAATATGAGAAAGTTTAGGGGCAAAATGGTAATTTTGCTAAAGTATGAGATAAGGGTCAATTTAGTCAATGTGTGTATTGAACGAGTTGATTTATCATTTTAGATCAAGAAAGACGAAGCCCGGATCATAACCGAGGCAAGGGCAAGGTCGTGGACTAAATTGCACATCTCCATACTTTTTGAGTACCGAGGTAAGTTTACGTATAAACGATGCATTTATGCATATACATTGTTAATGCTAGCTAGTGTGTAGCATGATTGAGAACCTATTCGATTCTAGTGGAATGAATGAGATAGTAGTTGTGAATGGATGAATGTATTACAAAGTAGACATGTGAATGTGTAGTGATAATGCTTGATGGTAGGCTAAGTGCGATACCACCTTGATACTTAACAATGATGGGCTGTGTGTGATGCTATTACTAAGCATATTATTTAGTGAGCTATGTGCGGAATCACTATAATTATCCTTTGTGGTAGGCTATGTGCGATACTACCTTAGGATCCGATTGTGGTGGGCTAAGTGCGAAACCACCGAGTAATTTAGTTGTGTGGATGTATTAGTGAGAAATAATGTTGTGTTGTATTTTGAGTAGATGTGGTATTGAGTGCAGGGGTGCATGTCAATGATTATGAGTATGTGACTCATGATGTGTTGGAGATGTGGTAAGGGATAGAAAGAGTAAGCATAGTAGTGGATGTGAATTACATATGTTAGTATAATGCTAATTATTGTTTAGCTTATACTAGAATGCTTAAATTGTTTATGTGTAAACTTACTAAGCTCAAAGCTTACTCCTTTCTTTTCCCTAGTCTTATAGAGAAAAAGGATTGAATCGTGATACGCGGATTAATCGGAAGATCACCCACACTATCAGCACACTCCGGTACATTAGACTTAATATTTTGTATATGGCATGTATAGAGGCTAGACAAGTTAGTGAGTTTTGTTGTAATGGCTAAGATGTGTTGGCCTTTAGATGGATAATCTATTTTGTATAATGCCATGGTTGATGGCTAATTTATTATATGAAAGATGTAGTTATCCATGTAAGATTATGTTACAATATGAGTTGATTGTGGATGAGTTGAATGTATACATGTTGTATGAGTTAGAAGGGTGAGAAGAGCTTAGCAAATAGCTTTGTTCTTGTCCATATGGATAGACACACGGGCATGTGTCTAGGCCATGTGTGACACACAGCCAAACGACCACGGGCGTGTGACTTGGCCGTGTCACTTTGGCAGATTCGAGTGTTATAGGCCACGGGCTAGCCACACGGGCGTGTGTCTAGGCTTTAGGCCATGTAAAGTAGTCAGTGTTCACCACGGGTGGAGAGCACGGGCGTGTGCCCTAGCCGTGGGACTTTGGCAGAATGCTTGAGTTTTGTGCACAGTTTGTGGACATGGGCGTGTGTGACTACACGCGGGCGTGTATCATCTTACACGGGCGTGTGGCCCTGTTGGGATGGAAAAATTTTAAATTCGTAAGAGTTTCCCATATGGTCTTGAGAACCCTCGTGTATATAAGTAAGGTCTCGTAAGTTTAGAATGAGGTCGTTATGGTGACTAAGAGAGAGTAGTCACGTTGAGCCTAAGTGGTGATCAAGTGGTTTTATTTCGGTAATTCCTCAGGCCCGGTTCCGGCGTAGAATACGGGTAAGGGGTGTTACAGTACTTACCATTGATTGAATTTGCATATAACAACAGTTTTCAGTCGAGCATTAAAATGGCACCTTATGAAGCTTTGTATGGATGTAAATGTCGAACACCTCTGTATTGGACTGAGCTCAGTGAAAATAAGTTACACGGGGTTGATTTGATAAAAGACACTGAACAGAAAGTAAAAGTAATCCGTGATAGCCTGAAAGCAGCGTCTGATCGTCAGAAATCCTATGTGGATTTGAAACGTAAAGATATTGAATTCGAGATCGGTGACAAAGTGTTTTTGAAAGTATCTCCGTGGAAGAAAGTACTCCGATTCGGACGTAAAGGCAAATTGAGTTCGAGGTTCATCGGGCCGTATGAAATCATTGAGCGTGTTGGACCTGTTGCGTACAGATTAATATTGCCACCTGAGCTAGAAAGGATACATAATGTATTCCATGTTTTGATGCTCTGTAGATACCAATCTGATCCGTCACATGTGATTACTCCGTCTGAAATTGAAATCTGATCTGATATGACCTATGAGGAAGAACCGATCCGTATCTTAGCTCGAGAAGTGAAAGAATTAAGAAACAAGAAACAAGAAAATTCCGTTAGTAAAAGTGTTGTGGCATCGACACGGAATTGAAGAGGCTATGTGGGAGCCTGAAGATTCAATGAGACAGCAATATCCGAATCTGTTTAACGATAAGATTTTCGGGGACGAAAATCCCTAATGGGGGAGGATTGTAACCGTCCGGTTTAGACCCTAGTCGAAACAGTGGTTTCAAGACCACAAATCCGAGTTAGAAAATATTTTAATATTATTTTCTGTGCCTTTGATATGTGATTAAGCATGTGTTAAAGTTCCGTAAGTTAATTTGTCTGTCCGTGTGCTTAATTTGGAAAAAAGGATCTAATTGTGAGGAATGCAAAATTTGTATGCTATTTGTTAAAGCACCTATGTGATTGTGGCTTTTAAAAGAGGAGGCCTTATGAGGCAATTAAACCACTATTTAGTTAGTGGATGAACAAAGGACAAATATGCCCTTAATGTATGTTTGTTTTAATTATTAGTTGAAGGGATAATTTTGTAAATAGGTAAATAATGATAATAAATAAAAGAAACAACTAAAAGATGATAGTTATCATCTTATTTTAGCCGAAATTAGCAAAGAAAAGAAAGAAAAGAGTGAGCAAGGGTTCGACCACGGTTTAGGCTTGATTCAAGGTTAGTTTTTGATTCGTTTTCGATAATTTCTATATTTTTACAATTGTTGCTTCGTATACTTTGTAACCCATGTCTTAATTTTGAGAATTTATGATATTCATGGGATGTGCCATTGATGAAGTGGTGAGCTTTGTGATGAATGTTGGTGTTAAATGAGAGATATGTGTTTAATGAACATGTTTTGTTCTTGAATTTTTGATGAATTTAGCTAATTAGGGCTAAATTGTGAAAATAGCATTTTGAGGGACTAAATTGTGAAATAAATGAAATGTATGGACTTGTATGAGATACATGAATATTCAGCTAAGCATGGGTATATGATAATTTTGTGTAATTTGTGATTTTGTGAATTAGGGGCTAAATTGTCCAAATGTGAAATGTGAGGGCTGATTTGCAAATTGCCCTAAATATGTGTTCTTTGATTGAAATGAATGAGTTAGTGAATAAAAGGGTGAAATTTGAATATGTATAGATTAAGAACCGAAGAAAACGGACTTAGATCGCGGGAAAGCGAAAGTAGTCGAATAACCGAGTCCGAACGAATATCTGTATCCGAGGTAAGTCGATATACAAATAAATGTATTTGTATTGAATTATATATATTCATATGACTATTGATAAGGATGAATGCACATGAGATAATGTAAACATGAATTCCGAGATTGAATCGACATAGTGTCAACATCCGAGAAGTCCCGTCTGAACCTAGGAATAGATAGGATAGTACATGTCATGACATAGGTGTCCGATATGTGATATCATGTAAGACCATGTCTGGGACGTTGGCATCGATATGAGATTTACGTGTAAGACCATGTCTGGGACATTGGCATCGTATTGATTCGTGTAAGACCCTGTCTGGGACAGTGGCATCGATATCTGGTTACATGTAAGACCACATCTAGGATGTTGGCATTGTACGATTATTCCGATCACTCTGAGTATCCTATTACATTCCGAATGGTTCAACGGGCAAATCCGAGATACGAACGACTATGTGATTTGTATATCCGTTTGAGGTTCGTTTGATATGTACACTAAGTTTGTATGAAAGGTAAGTATCTATATGAACTTACTAAGATGATTATGTATATGGAAATGATGAGATTATATGTGAAGATATGCTTGAATGAGCTATGTGTATATGTAATATTTGAGTTGAAGAATATGATAAGATTTGGCTAAGCAAATGAGCCAAAGAATATATGTGATTAATTTGTTATGAGAATCAATGATGTTATTATTTCAAATTGGTTATATGCATTTTATGCTAAGTTTATTTGTATATGGCTTACTAAGCTTTTGAAAGCTTACTCTGTGTGTGTTTGCTCTATTTTATAGATCGTCAAAGCTATTGAAGGCTCGGGGACCGTCGAGGATTGTCATCACACTACTCAAACTCAATTTGGTACCTTCTGGAAATGTATATACTAAGTATGGCATGTATAGGCTAGTATTTTGGTATATGTTTGAGATGCAAATAGCCATGTGATTTGGCTAGCTAAATGTTGGTAATGTGCATGAGTAAATATGTTATATGATGCATGATTTGGTGTGGCTTGATAGTAAATGAAATGGTCAAGGCTATGGTAAGCTTATGAATGCATTATGAGTATGTATGTTTGAGAAAAGAAATGGTTATATGAAAGGTAAATGTGGATGAATCATGCTTGATTGTAGAAGTGTTTAAGTTGGGCAATTGGCATGATTGGAATTGAGATTAGGTGTAAAGATTTGTTGTCTAATGAGACATGTTTTTGGATGTCAAATGTGTATGAAATGAATTGGTATGTTGCTTGTAAGGTTGACCCTAGTGTGGGTGGCAATTTGGCCTTGAAAATGGCCTGTTTTGCATACACGGTTGTGGCACACGGGCGTGCCTAGTAGTCGTGGGATTAAGTCAGTAGCTAGCCCAAGTGTGCACGGCCTTGGCACACGGACGTGCCTCGTAGCCGTGTGAATAAGTCAGTACCTAGCCTAAGAGTACACGGCCATGGTACACGGGCGTGTCTAGTGGCCGTGTGGATAAGTCAGTATACATGCTCTGTTTTGGCACGGCCAAGACACATGGGTGTGCCTGGTGTCCGTGGAAGGCACACGGCCTGCTCACACGGGCGTGTGGCCTCTATAACTTAGAAAAGTTTTAAATTTCTGAGAACTTTCGTATGTGTTCAGTTTAGTCCCGACCCTATTCTAAAGCATGATTATGGTCTCATTGACCTATAAAAGGGACACGTTGATTGTGATTCATGACTTATATTATGAAATGTCTGTAAAAGTTTCTGATTTGTCTGGTAATGCCTTTAACCCTAATACGGCGACGGATATGGGTTAGGGGTGTTACAGATGACATCTTTTTCTCATGTTATTTTGGATTTATTTACCAAATTACTAAAATGCCTGATAAACCGTAAAAGTAACATATTTTAATCCCACATTTAGCATACTTTTGGATGATTTATCCCTTGATTTATGTAAAAAGGTGCTCTTAATCCTTTATTTTCATGTTTTATACTAAAAAAAGCACCGGAGGATGGAAAGAACGAGAAACGGACTCAAAACGGACCAAATTGGGCCAAAGTGAAAATCGACACGGCCTGGACTTGAGCCAACACGGGCGTGTCTCCTTGACAGACTAGAACACAGCCTGATCACAATTTACATGGGCGTGTCACCTTATTAAAAGTCTGAACACGGCCTAAAGACGATTCACACGGGCGTGTGCCATGGCCGTGTCCCTGTCGCGGAGAAGAACAATTTCACTCGGAAAAGGATACTTAGGGGCAAAGAAACCTATTTCAAAAGCCTATATAAACACCCTAAGTATAACCTAGAAGAGGGGGTGAGCTAGGCCAAGGAGCCGAGCCAAAAAGGTCAGATTTGTGGGAAACACTCGAAGATAGCCAGTTGATCCATCTCAAGAAGCCAAAATTCTACCCAAGACGGCGGATCTCTCCTTCAATTCCTTCAGGGGGTTTTAGGGATTTCTTATGTTTTTTTTATCTTTTCTTCTGAGATGTTTTCTTTTATTGTTATGAAGTAAACCCTTCAGATACCTGAAGGGGATGAAACTTAGATGAATCTTGTAATCGTTTGCTGAACTATATGATAAATATTTGATTTGTTCTTAATTATGTGTTCTTAATTCTTGTGTTGATATTTCCGGGATATTGATTCAAGTTTGATGTGCTTAGGTGGAGGAGCAAAAGTCCCTGCTTAAGAGTAGATCTAGCATAATTAAGCGGAGTTGATCGCGCGCCTAGAGATAGGGTGACGAGATTTTTCCGGATTAGGGTGAAACCTAATATGGGAGTCCATAGATCGAGTTAATGCAATTATAGGGGTTTTAATTAGAAAGAGATTTCAATTAATCAACCTAGGGTTAGACGTTATTCGCTTCGAGAGAGGGTTTAATATACATAAGGGAGTCTTACGGATCAAGTCAAGTGAATAAATTATCTGGTTCAGAGTTAGATAACAAGTGAAGTCTAGGTGGATTCTTCCTAAGGGTATCGTCTTAATCAACTGGGTTTTTCCAACAGTATTTCCCTAATTCATTCTTTTTGTCTTTGCGTCTTTAGCTTAGTAGTTAGTTAAATTTAGATTAAATAACAACTTCACTTATTTTAGGCTAGATAATAAAAAGAAAGTTAGTATTAGTACTTTTGGTTCCTTTGGGTTCGACAATCCGGTCTTGCCTAAGCTATACTACTGTTCGATAGGTGCGCTTGCCTCAAATCGTTGTCATAGTTAGTTTTCAGGTTCAATCATTCTTTTTATAAATTTAAAACTCTGAAATCACAACGATCAAGTTTTTTGGCGCCGTTGCCGGGGAACTAAAATATTAAGAAAGCTCTATTTTTATTACTTTAGCCATTATTTTCCGCAATTTACTTTTATTTTTATTCTTATTTTTATTTTTGTTTTGTTTTTAACTTTGCTAAATTTTCTTTCTTTCTTTTCCTAGCAGGTACCTCTAGTTTATGACTAGAAGGAACCCGAGAGGACCACTAGTATACGACAGTGATATTGAAGCTACCGCTCGCAGAATCGCAGAGAAATTAGGCGAGCCCTAAATTACACGTAAAAGAGCGAGAAGGCGAATCCAATCCTACTGAAGGGATGGACGAGAATAATCCACCACCACAAGATGTGGCAGAAAATAATGCTCCGCGTACTATGTATGATTATGCTAAACCTCATTTAACAGGAGCAGAATCAAGTATTGTTAGGCCTGCTATAGCTGCTAATAATTTTGAATTAAAGCCTAACACTATACAAATGATTCAACAATTTGTTCAATTTGATGGTTTACAGGACGAAGACCCAAATACTCATATAGCTAATTTTTTAGAGTTTTGTTATACCTTCAAAATAAATGGCGTTTCTGATGATGCCATCCGTCTTCGGTTATTTCCCTTTTCATTAAGGAATAAAGCCAAACAGTGGTTAAACTCGTTACCACGAGGGTCAATCACTACATGGGATCAAATGACCGAAAATTTTTTATTAAAATATTTCCCACCGGCCAAAACGGCCAAATTACGGAATGATATCTCTTCTTTTGTGCAGATGGATTTAGAGACATTATACGACGCATGGGAGAGATGCAAGGATCTCTTGAGAAGGTGTCCGCAGCATGGTTTACCCTTGTGGCTCCAAGTCCAAACTTTCTATAACGGTGTAAACCCCTCAACGAGGCAACTAATTGATTCGCACGCCGGTGGAACCTCGAACAATAGGACTCACAGCGACCTACGAGTTTATTGAAGAGATGTCATCGAATAACTATCAATGGCAAAGTTACAAGGACAAAACCAACAAAATCACCGGAGTTTTCAACCTCGACGCGGTAACCATGCTATCAACACGGTAGAGATGATGAATAAAAAGCTTGATAGTTTGTGTTCTTCGCAGTACATCCGAAGAATGCAAAGGCGAAGCAAGTGGAACGATGGCGAATCCACGAGTACCCACCTTACCAACCGGGCACGTAAAGCGAACAGATGAACTATATAGGTAATAATTTCAGATCTAATAATAACTCTTATAGTAATACTTATAATCCAGGTTGGAGGAACCACCCAAATTTTTCATGGGGAGGACAAGGAAATCAAGGAATTCAAAGACAACAACCTCCTCAAAATTTCCAAAATCAGCCCTATCCACAGGAAAAGAGGCCGAACCTTGAAGAGATGCTGACAAAATTCATGGCAGCTACAGATAACCGTCTCCAAGACACTGAAACCACCCTTAAGAATCAACAGGCATCAATTAAGGGGATCGAAAGTGAAGTTGCGGAACTTACTAAGACAGTTGGACAACTTGCAAAGATAATTTTCGAACGACCGCAAGGGCGTCTACCAAGCAACACTGAGATTAACCCAAAGGAGCAAATCCAAGCTATCACAGCTCATGGTAGTATAGGGTTAGATGAACCCAATCCAATACAAGAAAATGAGGTAGAGAAAGGTAAAGTTGAGGTAACACAAGAAAAGCCAAAACTGGTAATCAAAAAGTACCAACCTCGCATTCCTTATCCCAAAGTGATGAAGAGAGACAATACAGAGGAACAGTTTGGTAAGTTTCTTAAACTTTTAAAGAAATTACATATTAAATTACCGTTACTTGAAGTTCTTTCACAGATGCCAGATTCTAGAAAATTTTTAAATGAGCTTTTGACGAATAAATGAAGGATAGACGAGGCATCACACATGGAACTAAACGCAATGTGCTTGGCAATCTTGCAAAATAAACTACCACAGAAATTAAAAGATCCAGGGAGTTTTACGATTCCATGTTTAATTGGTAGTTTACCTATTGATAATGTGTTAGCTGATTTAGGGGCAAGCATAAATGTCATGCCTTATAAATTGTTTAAACAACTAGGTCTAGGGAAACCCAAACAAACTAGGATGAGCATTCAACTAGCTGATAAAATTGTTAGAATTCCTAGGGGTATTATCGAAGATGTTCTTGTAAAAATTGATAAATTCGTTTTCCCAGTAGATTTTGTTGTCTTAGACATGGATGAGGATAATTCGATTCCCTTAATTTTAGGAAGACCATTTTTAGCAACTGCCAGGACTAAAATTGACATTGATGCAGGAGAACTAATACTTCGTGTAGGTAATGAGACAGTCACTCTCCAAGCTCTCGATTCGGCTAGAACATCGAGTAATCCAGGTGAGAAAATAAATTCTATTGATAACCATTCGGTTAATCCTTCTTTTCAGGAAACACCAGGAAAGAATACAACTGAACCCGATCCTATACCATGTGCCAACAAAGAAATAACTCATGAGGAACGAAGGATTCAGATCGATGATCTAGAAGAGTGGAAGACGCATTTCAAGGAAAAAATAGGGATACACAAAGTTGAACCAGAGCCATTCCACGAAGCAGACAAATTCAAAATCAGAGATCAAGTATTATTAGATAAAGCAGACCCACAAATATCTCCTCCCGACCCTAACACAAACAAAGAAATCCATTTTAGGGTAACCAGTGTTATCCCATATGGAACAGTCGAGGTAAGTAATCCCATTTTTGGTACTTTCAATATAAATGTATCTCGACTTAAACTCTATCATGACAATGAAACCGATAGCATGAGGAAGGACTTTCAACTCCTCATGTAACACCCCAAACCCAGCCCAAGTGGAATGACCAGATCTGGCATGTCACATGAAGAAAACGAGTAAAGAACTTGTGATTCTTACTAAAGATGTTGTTATTAGGTTAAAATTTAAGAAAACAAATTTGATTAGAAATATTTGATAAAAATACTACTAATTTTGAAAGGTTGATTGAAGAATCGATAATCGAACTAGTGATCTTTTAAAATCGTGACTTTTGAAAATATTATTGATAACTTGCGGGAAAAATCCAAGTTAAATTATTTGTACATATTTATTATGAAATCCGTTTGTTGATAAATTTTAAGAAAAATCGTTGTTTATGATTTTAGAAAATCCCCGTTTAAATCAATTCATGGAAGATAATAAATACGTCAAACATAAAACAAAATAAAAATCCCAGAGGCCTTATTACAACTTTAAACCCAAAATAGTAAGAGTAACGAAATAAAGCGAAAACGAAATTTACTAAGGTTTGAAAATATTATTTCCAAAGTATGGCCTCCACCGAGTCATCCATGGGCCCAAGTCCTCACTACTGATCATTACCTGCAAGGATTAAGAGAATGGGGTGAGTTACTAGAACTCAGTGTATAATCCCCTACCGTCGTCCACTGGGTTTGAACCCGCATAGCATAACCTTGGGCCTAAGCCCATTTTACATAGCAGTATATAAATGAAAAATATGCAACCCAACCCATCCATCCATCACACCCCCGACCAGCCAATCACACCTGTGGGGATCAAGTCAACCCACCCCGCCGCTCACACCAATTTGCAGTCGAGCTACTATAATATATTATTATTGTGGCCATGCTACCGAAATCATAAGTAAGCATAATAATGAACAAGTTGTGGCTATGCCACCAGGCTATACTGCTCTCCGTACAATTTTTCCCATCCCATGCAAAATGTAAAAAGAATGCAACATACATAAAAAAATAAAATATCCACATATATATATAACCACCATTAATCTAGTGAATTATTACAGTGAATCGACCCATTGAAGCACTTTGATAGTTCGGCCCACTAAGGCATTCTAGCAATTCGGCCCATAGAGGCATTTTGGTAAATCGGCCCATAGGGGCATTTTTGTAATTTAGTAAATTAATACCGATTTTGACAGATCTTTAGAAATAGTGTTGAATAAGCAAGTCACTCGATTCATGCCATATCACGCTTATTAGATTTGTAATCGATAACGATCTATTTTCCAACATAATAGTGAATCACGAATTTACGGGATTTGGTGTGAGATTACACACACGATTACAGAAGAACTAAACCTTCTTGATCGTCGGCACCTATGACACCATAACATTCGATTAACCAACCAAAGAGATTTTCTTAATCCAAATCTAAATCAACGATCTAAAAATGCTTACCCTTAGAATCGTGAACGACCACATTTTGCCTATTCTCACCGGATGATGGTCCAAAACCCGGTGGGAAATCCCGAACTGCCGATACCGCCCTACGTTTGAACTTGGGAGTAGAGATTGCAAGTCCACTCCCTATTTGCCCTCCTATCGATTTTCTTTTAATAACGCTACCACTTGCCTCCATTGAAAGAGTCTCGGTTAGAATAATACTATGATGAGAGAATGTAATTATTTAGGGAGAGGATTTTGACTTACCAAAGACGCCAGGAAGGAACAACGAGTGGATAAGAACGAGCGATCTAGTCCCTATAATAACCGATTAGTCAAATCCATCGATCCGTTTAGCAAACTAATCGAGCAATGAAATAGATCAAAATGAACCATGACGAAACTCCTTACCTTAACGATGATGAATCCGATTCCCACCGACTGGACTTATGGCTATGGATGAGTCAAAGGTATAAGATTCGGCTTTCCCACTATAACACTACAAAAGGAAAATGATTGAGATATGAGGGAGTAGTAGGAAACGCCATTTCGGTTTAGAAATAAGGTGAAACAATCGAATGGTGAGGGACACACATTCGGCTAGGGAGAAAAGAAAATGAAAAGAGGAGAATGAAACCACTTACCGATTCGATCAAAGAAGAGAGTGCCAACACGAAAGAGAAAGAAATAATGAAGAAGAGATTAAGGGTTAAAAGGTTCGGCTATTGGAAGGAAATGAACAAACAAGATTTGGCCACAAGGTAATGTCGATTTAAGAAAAGAGAGAAAGGTTGAAGAAATGGTCAAAAAGAAAAGAAAAGATGGAAGAGAAATATTAGAGGGTTCCGGCTAACACCAAAAAAAAAAGGTGAACAAATTGCTTGAGTGTTTCAGCAAAACAAAGAGAAAGGATCGGAAAAGAGAGCACCAAAATGTTACAAAGAAAACAAGCCTTTCATGCACAAACTTGCAAAATGACCAAAAGAATTTCGGCTCCCCTTTTCTCCCTACTAAAACCGTGTACCTCCTTTACCAAAAAGATGAGGGTTGACCAAATTTCTTTCCCAAGCTCCTTCCAAAAATTTGGCCAACATATCCCCCCTTATCTCTTTCCTTTACTTCTTTCCTTATTTTCTCTTTGATCTCCTCCTTACCTTCCTCCATAGTGTTCTTTCCATCAATAAAAAGTCTTCCTTTCCTTCTTTAAAGCTTGGCCGACACTTACCATCAATTACTTGAATAGCACAAAAAAAAGTAATCCCAAAAATTTGCGTTAGGTGGGATTCGAACTCCACCCCTTAATCCCCTTCATGTGACGCCACACCACTCTGCTACTAGCTCCACTTGTGCTAGCAAAATACACACTTATTCACTTAAGTCTTGACGCCACTTTCCTTCTCTCCTTTAAGTGTTTAAACACAAAAATTCTACTAAGGCCCAACTCAACCCCAAGCCTTCTTAGGGTCCCTAAACATACACAACTAACACTCTTAGCTAGCCTAACGCATGATATAATGTAAAACATAAAATCCCCAAATTTCAGGATGTTACACCTCAAACTACCATGATGATGCAAACGAAAGGTAAGTCTAGCTTAAGACTGTAAACGAGCGCTTCTCGGGAGGCAACCCGAGCACTAACCCTAATTACTTTCGTATTTGTTTTCATTTTATTTTATTTTCTTCTCTTCTCTTAGTCTTAAACACCTAGTTTTAAACTAACCAAAAATGAAAATTTCCTACCCACACGGCCTTGCACACGGCCGTGGCTATGGCCATGTGGAGGTACAGAATCTCCATACTGACAATGGCAAAAGAGGTACAAGTCAGAAAGAATCAAATCTTCAAGTCACGGACTCCAACCACCACCCCACGGGCACTGACAAAATGCCACGGCCATGCGACGCGGCCGTGGACGACACTGACTTATCACCAATGGGCGTGGCAATCTATAAAATGGGTGTGGGAGACATGAACGGCGCTCAACACGACCGTGCAATGCGGTCGTGGTTGACACTGGTAGTTTATACACGGGGGTGGTAACCAGAACATGGGCGTGGGAGAAACGATACGATGCATAACACGGCCGTGCGAGGCGGCCGTGTGAATCAACATGCCCATGGTACACGGGCGTGGGAATGTACCTGACTTGAGAATTCTATTTAAACCACCTACCCCTCCCTCTTCTCACCCATTCAGCCCATTCAGTTTTTCTTTTCTTTCTCAACCCTCTCCCTATTTTTCTTCTCCAATACATTCCCAAAACCCTTGAGCTACAGAAGAAGCGGAAGGAATCAAGCATAGTCTCCTAGAGGGAGACCGATCTATATAAGTTCATGCCGGTCGCTTCAATCATTCGGCAAGCCAAGGATATTTGAGGCCATTTAGTTTTTATTTCATTTTTCTCTTTTGCTTCAATTTCCTTATCTTTACTTCTCTTCTGCTTAATTTAGCTTATTTTATTTTAGTTTCTTGGTTTTAGGTTCTTCAGGCTGCTTGGGAATTACACCACGACCACCACCATATCCACATCCTTAGAAATCACACCCAACAATAAGGACTCTACGGTCCATTTATCTTTTCTTTTAATTTTAGTTCACTTTTAATTTTTCTTCACTTTAGCTTGCTTTTCTTTAATTAGTTAATTAGCATAGTTTTAATTATTATTATGATATCCTGGCTAATCCCCCATGAGCTACCCAATTTCTTCATCTAGCGCAGGATCGTCATAAAGAATGACCCCTCCAACTTATCTTTCACCTCCAACGCAAGGATTTCATCCATAATTCAGGGAGTTTCACTTCTCTCCATATCTTTTGAATTTATACTTAATTGTCTATATATATATCTTTGTACATTGAGGGCAATGTACATCTTAAGTGTGGGGGGGGGGGTGAACAACCTAAAAAGGTGCCTAACTTTTTTCATTATTCTCAAATTCCTGAAACTAGGTGCCAAACTTTTTGCATTGTTCTCAAATCCCTGAATTTTAATTTGTTTTTAAGTAATTTTCTCATATTACTAATTAGGATGAAATTTCTGATGATTTATGACTTTTATTGATATGTTTTAGATTAAGTCATTGATAATTGTGCATTGATAATTAAATTCTAAGATACTAGAGAATCAAGCATGATAAGTCTATTTTTCAGAAATTAAAAATTTTTCTAGGTTGTCTACCTGAATTTAAAATATTACTTTGAAGTTTGAAAATTACGAGGATGACATCAAAATACCCATAATTTTTGTGAGATTTTGAGCCTTATAGAGCATATATTCTTTTTCTTGCTCACTTTTTGATTATGAGTGTGTCAACATTGAACTGTTATTCTAGAACTTGCATCGATTATACATGTCGAGACCACACCTTTGATTTGATTTACAGAAATGATAAAGGCACCTAGGATTTAACCCACTTACTCCATAAAAAGCCTACCTTCATAATTAACCCCTAGTGAACCCCTTTGATCCTAACAACCCTTTTTTATTGACTCACCCACTAATATTAACCAAAAACCCTTTATATTTGTTATCACCATTCTTCTTGACTACCCTTTTTTGTCGAGATTTGATTTGACCAGTTGCCTAACTATGTTCTTTATTTCAGTTGTTAAAGTTCTTTACTTGATTTGTTCTAAAAAAAAAACATCGAAGTATAATCAGTATTAGTATGATGAAAAGTGAGCTTGTACAGTTAAAGTCTATTTATTGAAGAAGAAGCTCGTATTATTAGTTTCAAAGTTTCAATTCATGTAATTATTTATTTTTCAGTTCGTTGTTTCTAGTTAGGTAATTTTTCAGGTCGATCTCGATTCTAACCCTCTAATTCAGCCTTTATCCACACCTTAACCCAAGCCCCATTACAACCCTTTCAAAGACCTTTTGATTTGTGCATCATCTTATATTACAGTGGTGGAGATTTGATTTTCATGCAAGCCTATGGGATTAACTTTTCAGGTTTGACATTTGAGTGCTTAATTCTGAACCTTAAACACTTCGAGTGATTTGAGTGAATATTTTGTGCAGATGTCAATCCTTGTAGGTTTTGGATCAGAGGCAATTATTTAGATGAGGGGAAACACCTATGTTTTGTGCTACAAATGTATGACTTATATTGTTTGAATCTTTAGGACTCTTTGAGTTAAATTATCCATGTATAAATTATCTATGAATTATGATGAGACATTGTTGATAGGAATATTGAATCATGGAAAGTTCGTTTTAATTGTAAGTTGAGAATTTTGCTTGAGGACAAGCAAAAGCTTAAGTGTGGGGGTATGTGATAAACCTTAAAAGTAACATATTTTAATCCCACATTTAGCATACTTTTGGATGATTTATTCCTTGATTTATGTAAAAAGGTGCTCTTAATTCTTTCTTTTCATGTTTTATACTCAGGAAAGCACCGGAGGATGGAAAGAACGAAAAACGAGCTCAAAACGGACCAAATTGGGCCAAAGTGAAAATCGACACGGCCTGGACTTGAGCCAACATGGGCGTGTCTCCTTGACAGACTAGAACACGGCCTGATCAAGATTTATACGGGCGTGTCACCTAATTAAAAGTCTGAACACGGCCTAAAGATGATTCACACGGGTGTGTGCCATGGCCGTGTCCCTGTCGCGGAGAAGAGCAATTTCACTCAGAAAATGATACTTAGGGGAAAAGAAACCTATTTCAAAAGCCTATATAAACACCCTAAGTATAACCTAGAAGAGGGGGTGAGCTAGGCCAAGGAGCCGAGCCGAAAATGTCAGATTTGTGGGAAACACTCAAAGATAGCCAGTTCATCCATATCAAGAAGCCGAAATTCTACCCAAGACGGCGGATCTCTCCTTCAATTCCTTCAGGGGGTTTTAGGGATTTCTTATATTTTGTTTTATCTTTTCTTCTGAGATGTTTTCTTTTATTGTTATGAACTAAACCCTTTAGATACAGAAGGGGATGAAACTTAGATGAATCTTGTTATCGTTATTTGAACTATATGATAAATACTTGATTTGTTCTTAATTATGTGTTCTTAATTCTTGTGTTGATATTTCCGGGATATTGATTCAAGTTTGATGTGCTTAGGTGGAGGAGCAAAATTCCCTGCTTAAGAGTAGATCTAGCATAATTAAGCGGAGTTGATCGCGCGCCTAGAGATAGGGTGACGAGATTTTGCCGGATTAGGGTGAAACCTAATATGGGAGTCCATAGATCGAGTTAATGCAATTTTAGGGGTTTTAATTAGAAAGAGATTTCAATTAATCAACCTAGGGTTAGACGTTATTCGCTTCGAGAGAGGGTTTAATATACATTAGGGAGTCTTATGGATCAAGTCAAGTGAATAAATCGTCTGGTTCAGAGTTAGATAACAAGTGAAGTCTAGGTGGATTCTTCCTAAGGGTATCGTCTTAATCAACTGGGTTTTTCCAATAGTATTTCCCCAATTCATTCTTTTTGTCTTTGCGTCTTTAGCTTAGTAGTTAGTTAAATTTAGATTAAATAAAAACTTCACTTATTTTAGGCTAGATAATAAAAAAAAAGTTAGTATTAGTACTTTTGGTTCCTTTGGGTTCGACAATCCGGTCTTGCCTAAGCTATACTACTGTTCAATAGGTGCGCTTGCCTCAAATCGTTGTCATAGTTAGTTTCCAGGTTCGATCATTCTTTTTATAAATTTAAAACTCTGAAATCACAACGATCAATGCCCTTAAAGCCTTTCTTTCAAAATTCACCTAACCATGACTATTTTTGTCCAACAAATTATCCAATGGACTAATTACCATTTAAGGACCTCTAATTTAAATTTCATAGCAATTAGACACCTCTAGCTTCTAGAACTCAAGTTTTGCACTTTTTGTGATTTAGTCTTTTTGACTAAATTGAGTGCCCAAACGTCGAAATTTTCAAACGAAATTTTCATGAAATCATTTCATGAAATCGTAGGCCATAAAAATATAATAAAAATAAATTTCCTTACGTCAGATTTGTGGCCCCGAAACCACTGTTCCGACTAGACCCAAAATCAGGCTATTACAATAATTGATTTAGCCAAATGTGTTGGCTTATGTTGGTTGATAATTCATTTTGTAAATGGCCATTAAAATCGACTAATATTGGTTTAAGTATATATATGCATATGATGATGCTTTTCATGGATGTGGCAAATTGGATGATTTGAGTTGATATATATGTGATGTTTGTGTATGATAAATAATAGCACGTGAATGGGGTGTTGATGCCTTAGTTGTGGCTAATTTTGTTGATGGTATATGCTTGGAATGGTTCTATGTTTTTTGTGTAGGTTTGTGCATGGAAAGGTGACAAAATGGCTTGGTAAATAGCCTTATTTTGTCCACACGGGTAGACACACAGGCGTGTGTCTACGCTGTGTGTGACACACGGCTTTCCCCATGGGCGTGTGTCCGGCCGTGTGTCCCCTGCACCTTAATTGTTGCAAAATAGAATGTTCAGTATTGAGCACATGGGTAGAGACATGGGTGTGTGTTTCAGCTGTGTGGATGGCACGGCCTCGAACATGGGCGTGTGCCCTGGCCATGTGAAGTATGCAACTATTTTATGAAAAATCATGAAAATTAAATCGACCACACGGCCTAGCACACGGGCATGTGGCACGGCCGTGTGGCATAAGTCAGAGAGCTCCCTATTTTGAACACAGCCTGTAGCATGGGCGTGTCTAAGGGTCACACGGGCGTGTCCCTTAGACCACACAGACGTGTGAGCCCTGTAACATGAAAAATTTTCTAAGTGTTGTATGTTTTTCTAAAGTTAGTGGTTTAGTCCTGAACCACTTCCTAAGCATGTATTGAGCCTCGTAGGCTCGTTTTAGGGACGATATGAATGTATGTGAAAGTTTTTAAATTTGGATGGAAATTACGTCTCAGTTTTGTATGTTTGCTTGTGTTTAAGTCCGGTAATGCCTCGTACCCTGTTCTAGCGTCGAATACGAGTAAGGGGTGTTACAGTATGAGCCGCACGGGCCAGCCTAGTAGGTCGTGTGAATCCACACGGGCGTGTGGGCCAAAATTATGGAATTTACCCTAGGGCTGTAAATATTATTTGGATCGAACGTTGGCCTTCCGTAGGGTCCGTATGATTTGAATTAAGCTATAAAACTTGATATCTGATGATTTGTTATTGTATAATATATTATTTGTACATATGTCTGTTGCGATATTTGTTGAGTAAAATATGATCTGTATTGTTTAGATATAATCTAAATTTGTATCACTACATATACGACTATGATATCTGTTAGTTCTACATTTGCATTGGGGTGGGATTTGTGTTAAAGGAGGAAGTGTGAACAGTTAAATCATTTACCGATTCTGGTGGCTAAGCCACATATATATATATGATTCTGGCGACTTATCACACTTTGAACTGGCAGCTTATTCTGAAATGTGATATACAATCACTACACGGTGTGTAGGGATGGAAGGGTACTTGATACCGTATATGGTGTGAAGGAGTGGATGAAAATGGTGTGTAGCGGTTGGCGGTAGGACATTGAATATGTATTTGATATGCTTTGTATCAGTATCTATTATACTCTGTTCTGCTTTCGTTTCTGATTATGAAAACTGTCTGAATATAGAAAACCCTAAAGTATGTCTGATATTGCTCCGAATAATGATTATGTTACACACTAAGCTTATTTCTCATTTTGTCTGCTTGTTTGAATTTCAGGTAACTCTTAGACTTAGGTGGGTTGGCATAGAAGGAGCTCGATCATTTTTAGCTTAGTTATTTTACTAGTTTATCTGGACTTATATTAGTACTAACTTTTGGGATTGTTGTTCTAAAGATTGGATTTACATGGTTTGTTTTTATTTGTTTAAATGGCTTTAAACTGTTTGAATTTTAAGTAATACAAGTTAGACTTTTCAAAATTGGTTATTGTAACTCTCCAAATTTGGCCATAACGTCTAGGCCAGGTTTGAGGTGTTACAATTTAAAATATTATGTTAGTGTAAATTTTCTTTACATTGCTTTAGGCCAAAAAATAAACCGGAGAAAAAAATAAACTATATTGAAGTACGATGGAAAATTCCAACTCAATAGCACATTAATAAATATACTATTTCAATTTCCTTTGGTAGTAAATTTTAAATAATTTTTTTTTGTAGATTTGAAAAATATTATAACACTCCAAACCCGATCTAGATGTTATGACCGGATCTTGAAGGTCACATTAATTTCCCAAAATTTTGATCATTTGCTTTCTAAACATATCTTATTCTTATATCAGTAATTTCAAAAAAAATGTGTCTGACTTTATTTTTAAGAAAACTTGACAGTTGTTAAGAGTGTGCCTTCCAAAATGTTTTAATATATTCTCAAGTTTATGAAAAGAATCATGTTATCAACTTTATTTATTTATTTAATAAAATCTCGATTTCTCAATTAAACATTTGCAGCGGAAAAATCCTTAACTCGTTTAATTTGAAAAAAAAATGGACATTCAGATTTAGTTTACGAAGATCATCTAGAATATAGTTTTAGTTTAATAAAACCAATCAAAAACCCAAAGGGTAAATAATGTCCAAAAATTGATAAAAAGTCCCAAATAAAAAGCCCATAAAGTTTAATTAAAAATAAATTAAACCGACTTATGTGAGAATGACCAATCCGAGCTCCCAAACGCTACTTAATCCTAAGTCTGTTGATTACCTGAGAAAATAATATAATTGGGTGAGCTAGAAAGCACAATGTGTACCTTGGCCCACAACTAGAAAATCATTTACGGAATCATGCACATATGCACATATCAGAACAAACAAATCATATATTATAATATGGTTAACATAGCAATATCATATAGAACAATCCTACCCCCATCCGTTACACACCAACTCCGTCCATCCAATCACACCAATTAGGGTTACAAGAACCCATCCATCCAACACACCAAATTGTGGTCATAAGCCACTCAAATGTTATGCAGTTGTGTTGCCAGATATATTGCGAATATATAAACAGATTTAATTATTGTAGCTTACCTGCCAAATCAAACTTCCTCCATAACACAACCATATCACACCTCGATGCATAAGCAAAGTGATACTATGTGGTCATGCAAAATCATCTTAACATGACACATATACTCATAAAAAATAAAAATGTCATTCATATGTAAGAGATAACAAAATAAAAGCATACTAATTAGCTTACTAATTAGCTTACTCAGAGTCTTACTAATAAAAAAACATAATTATGCTGATATATGTACGTATAGATCTTCAGGTTTACATGATCTAGCATGCTTATAGAATACTCACACATAATGTTATTTACGTATCAAAATCCAAAATTTTTACATTCGACCCGAGCATGACCCAATTAACCATTCGAAATGGGCCCACACGCCCTACCTGACTAAACTGTGTGGCCCACACACCCTACCTGTCCAAATCGTGTGGCTCATACGGCTAAGCACATGGCCGAGCACACAGCCGGGTGGCATCAATTGCCACATTCGGTTTTTCATGCATTTTTCAGTTTTCCAAGGATTTTTTCAGAGTTTTTCTGGGTTAGAACGCACACCTAAATGTTTCTAAGATGTCGTTACTACCACGATGAACAGAAACCTACACACGACATCCACTTAACCGATTAAACAATCAGATGCCAAAACCAAACATGCATTTGGCCCTTACTCAATTAGAGTATTTGGCCAAAATGCAGTTAGGTCATTCGACCCATACAAATCCTACACAAACCAGCCCCCAATCTAGGGTATTCGGCCACTTACCCAAAGAAAAGAGTGATTCCTGATACACTCAACTCACCGGAGGGGTAATTTTCGCAAAATCTTTCACCTGAAAGAACCCAAAAATGATAAAAAGTGAAGACTATTGTTCAATCTAAAACCTCCTACCCTTCAAGTGAAAAAGATATAATTAACCTGACTACAGGGAAAAAGGTACATACAATACTTACACAGAGACGAAAATACTAACTGCTCGTTCCAAGACACGACACAGAGGACAGCACAATAGAAATGACGACGCAATAGAGATAAGGGCGACAATAAAATAGTAGCAAAGGAATGACAAGAGAGGAAGGATCAAAGAAAGAAAAATCACTAAGGTTTGTTAATGGAGAAATATGACAAAATGAAAGAGAAAGGGAAAAGGCAACAGGACAAGCGTCAAAGAGAAAAACTCAACAAATAAAAAATGAAAAACGAGGGGAAGAGGGGGAAATAGGCACAACGGGATTCAAACTTGGGAACACAATGGATGCTAGGTCTTAACAATTGAACCAACAAGCTCATTCTTGCCAACAACCTAACGAAAATTAAAGATAACACACATGTGACTATCTAAATGTAGGGATAAAAGTACTCAAAAATTTCAAAAGGCTAGAATCAAACATAGAACCTCTATCACACAACTAGAATACTTAACCACTGAAACAGATCAAATTACATAACACAAATAATTACCCAGAAATTAAAGAATTTAGGGCGTTATAAATATTATGAAATTTTAAATAATTGACTTTTTTTTATATTGGGGAAAACTTAAGAACATTTTTACTCTTCTAATTTAATATATTTTAAATGATTTAGTTCAAATAAATAATATTTTGTTATCAACAAGAGTTGTTCAAATTTAAATCTTGAAAATGACATTGTTGGGAGGGACAACTAAAAACCCTAAAATGATTAGTCTTCATGAATCATAAAACAAATATGGAGGATACCTTAGTTACACACACAAAAAAAAAAAAAAAAATACTTCCATTTTTCAAGCATAAAAATTGTATAATATATATGTTTTTAATTTTTAGTAAATGCTAACTAGCTTAATTGTTTTAAATTATCTTCTGAGCTTAGAAACAAATTCAAAATACTAAATTTTCATAGTTACTTCCATTAACCATTTAACATATCCAAATTCTCAATTTGATTTTAAAGAATTTTTTATTAGAAATGATACTTAAATTACCAATTTCTAAACTTATTTAAAGAATAATATCAACTAGTAAAAACGTAACACACGTCACATTATTATTAAATGTACACTTTTTTTAAAAAAAATAAACAAAATTAATAGTTTAAACATCATTTCTAATGGAAAAAAATACTTTAAATACTAATTTGAAAATTAAGATATATTTTAGAGACCAATTTGGAAATAAACCAAATTTTATTACTAAATTTTATCTTAAATAATCTAAAATTTTATTACAAAATTTACTATAAAATATTACTATAAAAATTAAATAATTAAAAATTACATTTACTTATAATTTTTTTACAGATAAACTAAATAGAATTGATATTCTCATATATTCTTAAAGAACCATAATTGAAGTAGGTATTTGAATTTTGAGTGTCCAAATCTAAACTCCATTATGTATAAATCCTATATCAAACCTCACTACACCAAAACAGACTTTTAGCGGCGTTTTTAGTGGCGTTTTAATAAAAAACGCCGCAAATATTATACATTAGCGGCGTTTGAAAGAAAACGCCGCAAAAAGTTGAGCAATAGCGGCGTTTTTGGCCCAAACGCCACTAAAAAGGAGCAATAGCGGCGTTTTTTGCCCAAACGCCGCTATAGATCTGAGCATTAGCGGCGCTTTTGTAAAAACGCCGCTATAGATCTGAGCATTAGCGACGCTTTTGTAAAAACTCCGCTATAAATCTGAACATTAGCGGCGCTTTTGTAAAAACGCCGCTATAGATCTGAGTATTAGCGGCGCTTCCCTAAAAACGCCGCTATAGATCTGAGAATTAGCTGCGCTTCCCTAAAAACGCCGCTATAGATCTGAGCATTAGCGGCGCTTTTATAAAAACGCCGCTATAGATCTGAGCATTTGCGGCGCTTTTATAAAAACGCCGCTATAGATCTGAGCATTAGCGGCGTTTTTATAAAAACGCCACAAATTTTTGAGGAAAACAACGTCGTTTATTTTTTGAGCTTTAGTGGCGTTTTTAGGAAAATGCCGCAAAAGGTAAGCTTAAAAAAATATTTTATTTTAGGGTTTATGGTTTAGAACTTAAGGTTTAATGTCTATGGTTTAGAGTTTTAGGGTTTATGATATAATGTTTATTATTTTGGGTTAAGGGTTTATGTTTTATAGTTTAGGGTTTAAGATTTTATAGTTTGGGTTTGGGGTTTAAGGTTTAAGGATACTGTTTGAAAACTGAAAAACATTTGGAATTTACTGAGGTTCATGCCATTTTATACTACACCCATATTATTTAATATAAGAATATAAAATATATGTTTTGTACTACACTAACATTGGCCACATGAATTCCCAAAAATTTGGTCTCGGATTATGGTTCAAGGTTTGTGGTTTAGAGTTTAGGGTTCAGGTTTTATGGTCTAGGATTTATGAGTTGGGGTTTTTGAGTTTGAGGTTTAGGGTTTAGTGTTTGTGGTTTAGGGTATAATATTTAGGGTCTAGGGTTTATGATTTAGGGATTAATCTTGGATTTTTTAGAATATAAATCAAAATAAGATAAATATAAATTATTATTTTAAAAATATATATATATCAAAATGGGTTAAATCCCAAAAGCATACATGAACAATGGTTTAGTGTGCAATTGTATACATGAACTTTAATTTGATCCAGATCTTATAAAATATTAACACAATTATTGATACAATTAACATCATTTTTTATTTATATATTGCATACATAAAAATTTATATTTATTCAATTTAAAAATATATTGATGTATTTATATTTTAAAATAATGTGTATGATTAAATCAAAATTAAAGTTTCAACTATACATTTAAACCACAATTAGAATTTCACATCTAGAATTACACATTAAACCAAAATTCATATATAATTCTGAGATGTATCTATATCAAAATTTAGGTGTATACATATAATTAAATGCCATTTATATAAAAATCTAAACAACTAATGCAGACCATACTTAAAAGAATAATGTTGATGTAAAAAGAAAGAAAAAAGAAATTCCTAAAAGAGTTGATAATGGTAATTAAATTTTTAAAATTTAATAATAAAAAATTAAAAACTTAAAAACTTAAAAATTTAATATTTAATATTTTAGTTAAAAAGTTCAATACTCAAAATATAATAAAAATAAAAATTCAAAAAAATGATAATCTCAACACAAAAATTTTGAAAGAAAAAATAAAAAAGTATAGGTTAAAAATAGAAAAAAAAATTAAAAATGTATAATAGTGGCGTTTTTGTAAAAAATGCCACAAATAATAGAGCTATAGTGGCGTTTTATTAAAAAACGCCGCAAAATTTGATACACAAATCGGTGTCTTTTTTTCTCTGCTAAAAAACTAAGTTCACTATCTATAACCCTGATTTTTATTTCCCCAAACCCTAAATTTCCTAAGTCCCCAAAATTTTCCTATATCGGTTTCCCAAAATCCCCCAAATCGGTTTCCCCCACCGATCTTCGTCCATATGTTAGCACCAATTTTCGCCTTTCATTTCAATCTAGTTTTCCTCGTAAGTCACTATGCAGTTTGGACTTTAATGGCAATGGTGCTAACGGTGGAAACGAACGTGTATGGGAAGGAGAAGAAAGGGAGTCTGTCGGCGATGAGAGACACGACAAGATCGTGGTGATTCTCTGAGGTCCAAGTTTGACGGCGATGAAAGAGGAAAGATACGAGTGACGTTTCTCGTGAAGCGGTGTTCTTTGGTGTCGACTCAGTGCGATGGTGCGAGGGTGTAACATCCCGAAATTAGGCCTAGTAGAATTGGGCCTATTGGGCCCCGAGCGTAGAAGCATTTTAGAATTTTTTTTGAGAATATGAGAATAGCATAATTTTGAGTTGGACTTAATGGGTAAGTCAATTTGGAAGTTTATGGTGTAACATCCTGAAATTCAGAATTTTATGTGTTGCATTATACCATGCGATAGGCTAGTTAAAAATATTAATTGTGTATGTTTAGGGGTCCTAAGAAGGCTTGGGGTTAAGTTGGGCCTTAGAAAATTTTTTGTGTTTAAGCCCTTAAGGGGAGAAGGCAAGTGGCATCAATGCTTAAGGAAATAAGTGCGTGTTTTGCTAGCATAAATGAGCATATGGCAAGGAGGTTATGGCGTCAAGTGGAGGGCATGGAGGGAAGGGGTTCAAATCCCATCTTTTGCAAATTTTGGATTTATTTTTGTACTCCTATCCCAAGTGTCGGCCATGGTTCTATTTAAGGTAAGGAAGACTTTTTATTTATGGAAAGGAGGCTAAGGAATATGGTAAGGAGGAAGATAAGGGGAAAAAGAAGGAAAGAAATGAAAGAAAAGGAAAGAGAAGGGAACATGTTGGCCAATTTTGTGGAAGGTGTTTTAGAAAGAGTTTGTGGTCAACCAAGACCTTTTTGGTATAGGAAATACACGGTTTTGGGAGGGGAAACTTGGTAGCCGAATTTCCTTTAGGCATTTTGCAATTTCGGTGCTTGAAAGGCTAGTTTCTTTTTAGCATTTTTGAGTTTTCTCTTTTCCAACTTCTTCCCTCATTTGCCGAAACTCTAAAGTCAAAAGTGTGCATATTTTCTCTTGTTTTGGCCGAATCACTCTAGCCATTGTTTATCTTGTTCCCTTGCTATGCCGTAACCCTTAATCCATCTTTGTTCATTCTCCTTTGGTTGCCGAAACACTCACATCTTTTGGTTCATTTCTCTTTTTGGTATTGGCCGAAACCTCTAAACACCTCTTTTCCATCTTCTCTTTTCTTTTTGATTATTTCTTTAACCTTTCTTTCATCTCTTAAATCAACATTACCTTGTGACTAAATTTTCCTTGTCCTTTTCTCTCCAATAACCGAATTGGTAAGTGATTTCATTTTATTCTTTTCATCTTCATTTCTCTAGCCGAATGTGTGTCTATTATCATTCGGTTACTTCACTTTGTTTTAAATCAAAATATCACTCCCTCCTAATCCCTCATATCTTGATCATCTTCTTGTTGTAGTATTATAGTGGGAAGCCGAATCTTACATCCTTGATAATTCATCCGAAATCATAAGTCCAATCGGTAGGAATTAGATTTATCATCGTAAGGTAAGGAGTTCGTCATGGTTCATTTTTATTTATTTCGCTATTCGGTTATTTTGTTAATCGAATTGAAAGTTTGGCTAATCGATTATTATAGGGACTAGATCGTTCGTTCTTATCTACTCATTGATCTTCGGAGATAGTGGTAAGCCGAACCTTCTCCTTAGACAACCGTTTCATATCATCGCAATATCGTTTTGATTAAGATTCTTTTTCCAATGGAGGCAAGTGGTACCGATTCGAAAGGAAAAGCGATTGGAGAACACAAAAGGAGTGGATTTGCTATTCCTACTCCTAAGTTCAAGCGTAGAGCGGTATCGGCGGTTCGGGATTTTCCACCGGGTTGTGGACCATCATCCGGTGAGAATAGACAAATCGTGTAACATCCTGAATTTTTGGGCCTATGCGTTTAATGGGTGGATACATTTAATGTGTTAATTTAAGTATTAGAGGTGCAAATTGGGCTCGGGAATGGGCCGAGGTCTTGGCTAAATATTTTGTTTAGGGACTATGGGGTTTAAATAAAGTATTGAGAGTGAAATAGGCATAATGGGCTTGTGGCCCAGGAACAAGAGGCGCAGTAGGAGGGAGCTGTAAGTGGCGCCAATAGGCAAAAGAAGGGGGCCTCAGTGTGGCCGCTTGGAGCCCAAGAAATTGGGCTAATTTCGGCAGCCCAAGAAGAGCTAGAGGGGGGGCGGCAATGTGGCTACAAAATAGGGATTTTAATGTTTTAAAGCATGTGGATATTATCTTTGATAAAGGGGAGGAGTTGGTGCTAATTAGGTCTCTTTTGGAGGATTTAATAGATTAAGATAAGGGAGAAAGATAGGAGCTATCCTTTGGTTGCAGAGTTGGCCGAAAATCAAACTCAGGAAAGGGAAAGGAGTCGGTTTGGTATAGGCTAGAGGGGGTGTGCCAAATTTTTCATTTGTCTTATCTGAGAATAGCTATTAGTTTTTCTTTCGGCAAATAAGAATCATCTCTTCTTCTTTCCTTTCTGTCAGAAACTGAAACCCCTGAGGCCTCACCAAGTGCCAAAACTCTGCCATTCACCTTCTCTTTTCTTTAATACTCATTGCCGAATCTCTCTGTCTGTTCCTTGCCCATCTTTTCAATTCTTTGTTCTTCTAAAAGCCAAAAATGCATCAGTATCTCTCTTGTTCATCTTTCTGGGATTTTTCTAAAGGTCGAAATCCCTAGATCTCATCTCCTATGATTGCCGAATTTCCTCTGTGGTGTCTGCTTGTGCCAAATCTTGAAGGAAACTGAAGGTAAGTGTCGATTCGCGTGATTAAATCTTTTCTCGATTTTTAGAGACCCTAGCTGAATGGCTATATGGAAACTGATCTTGTGTTTTTCTTTCTTTTGCAGCATCCCGGGATTTGAAGGGGATTCAATTGCTTAGATTTCTAAGCCAGAGTTCAGTAGCACTTGAATCGTAGTACTTTCGGGATTTCAAGGTAAGGAGATCTGTTAACTTAAACGTATGAATTCGGGTAAACACTAACCCTTGGCCGAATATAGGAAGGCCTTATTTTCGCATTCTTCCGGCTTTTGAGCAAAGTTGTAGACAGAAGGAAGTAGATCCGATTAGCGAGGGTATCGACATAGAGGGTAGTTCTACGTATTAATCAGGGGTGTAACATTCTCACACCATTTGGATTGCTTGTTAGTATATGTTTATAAATCTGTTACATTCTGCTAAATGCCGAAATACCGGCATGGCTGTTGGAAACTCGAGGAGGGTAAAGGCGAATCACCAGGTTAGTGATCTCTGTCATTCTAAAGTGAATGTTTCTGTCGATTTGGTATGATGAACATGTACGCTGGTTTCTGTGATTGCATAGGGTTGGGTGATTGATGAAAGGGGAAGTGTTCTGTTGTAGTGGCTTTTGCCATGATGCATTGTAGTGGCTTTTGCCATGATCTCATTGTAGTGGCTAATGCCATGATGCATTGTAGTGGCTATTGCCATGATCGGCGATGAGCGACTATATCGCAGCATGACCGCCATCGATGGTGTGTAGCGGTGTGGGTTGATTGTAGAAATCCCCAATGGTGTGATTGGCGGTAAGGGTGGTGTGTAGCGGATGGAAACCTAGGATTGGGTTGGGCTTTGCATATTTTACGATATATTATACTCGTTATTCATTGCACGTGGGGCTAAGGCCCAATCGATGGTGCACGAGGGTTGCACACACCGAGTCTCGCGACTCACCCCATTATTTAACATCTTTCAGGTAGCACCTAGTGCATCGGACCGGGTTGGAGAAGAGCGCAAGGTGGCCATGCGAGGGATTATTTTGATTCAGCAAAATACTTTACTAGTTTATTTATTTTTAATATTTTTAATTAGTGGGTTTAAATTTCATTGTAATAAGGCCATGGGCCACTAGCTTCATATTTGCGTTTGTTCTGGGCTTTTATTATTATTAGACATTTACATTTTACGTTTTAATTAAGTTAAGGCATGGATCAAATTTCGGTTTTTAATCCACTAAGGCATAAATATAAAATGTATATCTGTTACAAATCATCCAACCATTTAGTTTTCTCGAATAAAGTGTTAAACTCAAGAAAAATATTTTCCGAAATTGCGACATCTTTTAAAATCTCCCTAAGTGACATGACAGATCCGGTCATGGTGTTTGGGCCGGGTTTGGGGTGTTACAAATTGGTATCAGAGCCAAGTTCAAAACTCAGCTTTGGGGATTTTGGGCTCAAAACATTTTCTAAAGATGGGTTTTGGAAATGTGCATGTTTATAAATAACACAGGATGGTTTTCTCGGCATGGCACCTGCGTCTCCAGCCCAAGTCCGCCAGGTAAGTATTCAGAACTCACTGTGTGTTATATATATATGTGGGCTTGATGGGCTTTAAGGGACGTAGATTATTCTAGTTAGAGCTTGATGGACCTTAGGCCTAGTTAAACAACTCTTCAATTCCATAAGACTTAATTCAACCGAACAAACCTGTAAACAAGTCACAAGACTAGGGTGTGGCAACAGGCATACGCATGTCTAGGATTGGATCCGGAAGAGCACGATACTTAGCGAGTCCTAGTGACTCACCTCCTCTTCACTGGAATCCTACAGTGCGTGGACTGTTCACCCTAGCCACGAGGATTTGTTGACGGGCTAAAATCTATAACTAAAACTTGAAAGGGACCAGCCACCTGATTTTCACAAAATTACTGAGATGTCCCTAGTTTAAAAAAAAATTCGAAACACACCTGGTTGGCAAAATTACCAAAATACCCCAGATTTTCAAATTACCAAAATATTTCGAAATGTAAAATTACCTTATTTCACAAAGGAACCCTATTTTGGAAAATTATGAAAATACCCCTGTAGGATAAATTACAAAAATACCCCTGGGTAGTGAAACGATGAAGACACCCCTACATGATGAATGTAAGTTCGTGGATGCTACTTGTACGTGGATGATTGATGATTGAACGTATGTGCTTCTTAGGACTAGAAGATGTGAACTTGAGACTGAAACTTGTGGATGTGATTCCGAATTCGAAAGAACTACTCTTAAACTACTATTCATAAGACTGTTCGTGGTTAATCAGTGGAAGAAAACTATTAATTCATAAAAATTTCTAATCAGATAAACGTCAATCGGAAGAATGAGTACAAGGGGTCGAAGACGTCCTCCGCGTGGTCGTGGTAGGGTAGGATGACCGCGTCGAGCGATGAGAGGGTCCGGCCACGGGTGAAAAAGCGAGACCGGATCTGCGGTGTAGAGGAGAATTTCGAGGATCGAGGCACCGGAGATGATGCAGTATCTCAGGCGATGTTGCGGGTCCTCAAAAGAGTTGCTTGGGCAGGCAGTGGGAAGTGCTTTAGGTGTGGATCTACGGACCACCAAGTTAGAAAGCGTCCGCGACAGAATCTGGCGAGTGAAGGGCCCACGGGCCAAGGAATGCGACCCGGAAGAGGTGGTCAACAACCACCAGGGGCCGTGGTCAAGTCAATGGTAGCAATGGGCACGAGGAAATGGTCGTGGAGGTGTAGGTTATCTTGAGGCGAGGCGGCCCGGCTTTGGTCTATGCAGCACGTCGCCAAGGGGACAATGACGCTCTAGATGCGAATACCGGTGCGTACTCTACCCTAGTATACTAAGTGTTTCTTTTGGCTTTAGAATTAGAGTTCGCAGCGGAAGCATAGTTGTGAGACTTGGGTAGTATGATTAATAGTTAGTTGGAAATTTTGAGGACGAAATTTCTTTAAGGGGGGTAGAACTGTAACATCCTAAATTTTTGGGCCTATGCGTTTAATGGGTGGATACGTTTAATGTGTTAATTTAAGTATTAGAGGTGCAAATTGGGCTCTGGAATGGGCCGAGGTCTTGGCTAAATATTTTGTTTAGGGACTATGGGGTTTAAATAAAGTATTGAGAGTGAAATAGGCATAATGGGCTTGTGGCCCAGGAACAAGAGGCGCAGTAGGAGGGAGCTGTAAGTGGCGCCAATAGGCAAAAGAAGGGGGCCTCAGTGTGGCCACTTGGAGCCCAAGAAATTGGGCTAATTTCGGTAGCCCAAGGAGAGCTAGAGGGGGGACGGCAATGTGGCTACAACATAGGGGATTTTAATGTTTTAAAGCATGTGGATATTATGCTGATAAAGGGGGAGGAGTTGGTGCTAATTAGGTCTCTTTTGGAGGAGTTAATAGATTAAGATAAGGGAGAAAGATAGGAGATATCCTTTGGTTGTAGAGTTGGCCAAAAATCAAACTCAGGAAAGGGGAAGGAGTCGGTTTGGTATAGGCTAGAGGGGGTGTGCCGAATTTTTCATTTGTCTTATCTAAGAATAGCTATTAGTTTTTCTTTTGGCAAATAAGAATCGTCTCTTCTTCTTTTCTTTTCTATCAGAAAACGAAACCCCTGAGGCCTCACCAAGTGCCGAAACTCTGCCATTCACCTTATCTTTTCTTTAATACTCATTGCCGAATCTCTCTATCTGTTCCTTGCCCATCTTTTCAATTCTTTTTTCTTCTAAAAGCCGAAAATGCATCAGTATCTCTCTTGTTCATCTTTTCAGGATTTTCCTAAAGGTCGAAATCCCTAGATCTCATCTCCTATGATTGCCAAATTTCCTCTGTGGTGTCTGCTTGTGCCGAATCTTGAAGGAAACTGAAGGTAAGTGTCGATTCGCGTGATTCAATCTTTTCCCGGTTTTTAGAGACCCTAGCCGAATGGCTATATAGAAACTGATCTTGTGATTTTCTTTCTTTTGCGGCATCTCGGGATTTGAAGGGGATTCAATTGCTTAGATTTCTAAGCCAAAGTTCAGTAGCACTCGAATCGTAGTACTTTCGGGATTTCAAGGTAAGGAGATCTATTAACTTAAACGTATGAGTTCGGGTAAACACTAACCCTTGGCCGAATATAGGAGAGGCCTTATTTTCGCGTTCTTCCGGCTTTTGATTAAAGTTGTAGACAGAAGGCAGTAGATTCGATTAGCGAGGGTATCGACATAGAGGGTAGTTCTACGTATTAATCGGTGTGTAACATTCTCACACCATTTGGATTGCTTGTTAGTATATGTTTATAAATCTGTTATATTACGCTAAATGCCAGAATACCGGCATGGTCGTTGAAACCCGAGGAGGGTAAAGGCGAATCACCGGGTTAGTGATCTCTGTCATTCTAAAGTGAATGTTTTACGTCGATTTGGTATGATGAACATGTATGCGCGGTTTCGTGATTGCATGGGGTTGGGTGATTGATGAAAGGGGAAGTGTTCTGTTGTAGTGGCTTTTGCCATGATGCATTGTAGTGGCTTTTGCCATGATGCATTGTAGTGGCTAATGCCATGATGCATTGTAGTGGCTATTGCCATGATCGGACGATGAGTAGCTATCTGCGGCATGAGCGCCATCGATGGTGTGTAGCGGTGTGGGTTGATTGTAGAAATCCCCAATGGTGTGATTGGCAGGTAAGGGTGGTGTGTAGCGGATGGAAACCTAGGATTGGGTTGGGCTTTGCATATTTTTCGATATATTATACTCTGTTATACATTACGTGGGGCTAAGGCCCAATCGATGGTGCACGAGGGTTGCACACCGAGTCTCGCGACTCACCCCATTATTTAACATCTTTCAGGTAGCACCTAGTGCATCGGACCGGGTTGGAGAAGAGTGCAAGGTGCCCATGCGAGGGATTATTTTGATTCAGTAAAAGACTTTACTAGTTTATTTATTTTTAATATTTTTAATTAGTGGGTTTAAATTTCATTGTAATAAGGCCATGGGCCACTAGCTTCATATTTGCGTTTGTTCTGGGCTTTTATTATTATTAGACATTTACATTTTACATTTTAATTAAGTTAAGGCATGGATCAAATTTCAGTTTTTAATCCACTAAGGCATAAATATAAAATGTATATCTGTTACAAATCATCCAACCATTTAGTTTTCTCGACTAAAGTGTTAAACTCAAGAAAAATATTTTCCGAAATTGCGACATCTTTTAAAATCTCCCTAAGTGACATGCCAGATCCGGCCATGGTGTTTGGGCCGAGTTTGGGGTGTTACAAATCGTGGTCGTTCACGATACTAAGAGTGCCGACGATCAATAAGGTTTAGTCCTTACCGTAATCAGGTGTGTAATCTCACACCGAAATCTCGTAAATCTGTGATTTATCATCATGTTAGAAAATCGATCGATGTTGTTTAAGAACTTAATAACGGTATTATGGTATAAGTCGAGTGATTTGCTTAAACATCGTTAATACTAAGATTTGACAAAATCGGAGTTAATTTGTAGAATTACGAAAATGCCCTTATGGGCCGAATTATGAAAATACCCTCAATGGGCCGTTTTTATCAAAATGCCTTAACGGGCCGAATTGCTTAAATGCCTTTAAAATGTCAATTTACGAAAATGCCCCTATGGGCCGATTTACGAAAATGCCCCTATGGGCCGATTTACAAAAATGCCCCTATGGGCCGATTTATTAGAATGCCTTAATGGGCCTAATTACAAATTGATATAATGGGTCGATGCATTGTAATAAATTATTGGGTTAATGATTGTTGTACATATATGTTGATATTATGCTTTATTATGTATGTTGCACGTTACATATCGCATGGGTTGGGAAAAATGTATGAAGAGCAGTGTAGCCTGGTGGCATTGCCACAAAATATTCATTATAATGTTTACTTATGAATTCGGTGGCTTGACCCCGAAAATACTATATGAAAGTAGCTTGATCAGTGGCGATACTCGGTGGCTCTGCCACAAATATTATAAATGGCAACTTGCCTGCGAATTGGTGTGAGCGGCGGGGTGGGTTGACTTGATCCCCACAGGTGTGATTGGCTGGTCGGGGGTGTGATGGATGGATGGGTTGGGTTGCATTCATATCATTTTGAATTATTACTATGTAAATGGGCTTCGGCCCAAGTTTATGCTATATGGGCTCAGGCCCAAGTTTATGCTGTATGGGCTCAGGCCCAAGTTATTGCTATAAGGGTTCAGGCCCAGTGGATGACGGTAAGGGGATTATACACTGAGTTCTAGTAACTCACCCCTTTTTCCTTAACCCTTGCAGGTAATGCTCAGTAATGTGGACTTGGGCCATGGATGACTCGGTGGAGGCATACTTTAGAAATGGTGTTTCGAACTTTAGTAAATTCCCTTTTCCATTTATTTCGTTACTTTTACTATTTTGGATTTTAAAGTTGTAATAAGGCCTCTGGACTATTTTTATTTTGCTTTATGTTTGGGATGTTTTTATTATTTCACTTAAATTGTAAAAAAGGGGGATTTTTCTAAAATCATAAAAAAAGACGGTTTCCAAAGTTGATTAACAAATGGATTTCATAAACACACTTGTACAAATAATTTAACTTGGAATTTCTTTCAAAATATCAACAATATTTTCAAAAGTCGCAGTTTTAATATCACAAATTTGAATATCGATTCTTCAATTAAACCTCTCGGGATTAGTAGTATTTCTAATCAAACTCGTTTTCTTAACCATAACCAAATAATACCTATTTTAGTACGAATCACAAGGTTTTTATACGTTTTCCCTTATGTGACATGTCGAGATCCGAATAAGTAACGCATGGGCCGGATTTGGGGTGTTACATTTTATGGTATCAGAGCCCGATTGCAAAACTCGGCTGTGGTTTGGGTTCAAAAGCGTTTTCCAAAGCTGTTTAAAATTTTAAATTATAAATGCATGATCTAAAGGAAGTATGGCACCACGGGTATCCGGCACCAAGTCAAGTAAGTTTATGTTTTCATTTTAGAAATTATTGTGGTATGACTGTAGAAATACTCTAGAACTTTTAGCTTTAGGAGCTGAGAACTATAGAGATTGAGACTTTAGGAAACATTGTGCGAAAACAACTTTACTTTCTAAACTCCATAAAACTTTGTTTAATAAACACTGAAATCACATACTGATTCATAAGACTTTTAATCAGATTAAATCGACTTAGCAATCATGAGCGCTAGAGGACGCGGACGAGGCGCACGCGACCGTAGTAGAGGTCGAAATGTTTGGGTTAGATCCTCAACATCGGGGCATAAGCCGAAAAGGGAGGTGCTGATATCGCCAGTGGCTGAGACAGAGGTTTTTGACGGAGTTAGAACGGGTATGCTGACTCAGCTAGTTAGGGAGGTATTGGAAGAGGTTAAAGGAATTCGGGAAACACTTCGAGTTGGGTGCGTGGATTGTAAGATGAAAAGAGATCGTGCTTCTCTAGGGTCGCAGTCTCGTTCTGTGAAGCATACAAAGGCACGCCCAAACTTTCCGGTTTGCGAATATTGCAAAAGGCGTCATCCGGGTGAATGCTGGAGGAGATCAGGAGCATGCTTGAGATGTGGGTCTAAGGAGCATAAGGCTCGGGATTGTTCCATCACCATTAAGTCAGGTATGTCTTGGTTGAATGGGGTGTTTGAATGTAGAAAATCTTATGAATGCGTGATAAGTACTTGTTTGCTTCTGTGGTTGGATATCTGGTTGAGTAAAGAGATTTCTAGATAAGGTTAGAAGTGTATTAGTGTTTTGGGAATAAGAGTGCGCAGCGGTAGCGTGATAGAGTATTCGGTGTTAAACCATTGTTAGATAGCTGGAAATTTCGAGGACGAAATTTCTTTAAGGGGGTAGATTTGTAACATCCTGAAATTGGGCCTAGTAGAATTGGGCCTATTGGGCCCCGAGCGTAGAAGCATTTTAGAATTTTTTTGAGAATATGAGAATAGCATAATTGTGAGTTGGACTCAATGGGTAAGTCAATTTGGAAGTTTATGGTGTAACATCCTGAAATTCAGAATTTTATGTGTTGCATTATACCATGCGATAGGCTAGTTAAAAATATTAATTGTGTATGTTTAGGGGTCCTAAGAAGGCTTGGGGTTAAGTTGGGCCTTAGAAAATTTTTTGTGTTTAAGCCCTTAAGGGGAGAAGGCAAGTGACATCAATGCTTAAGGATATAAGTGCGTGTTTTGCTAGCATAAATGAGCATATGGCAAGGAGGTTATGGCATCAAGTGGAGAGCATGGAGGGAAGGGGTTCAAATCCCATCTTTTGCAAATTTTGGATTTATTTTTGTACTCCTATCCCAAGTGTCGGCCATGGTTCTATTTGAGGTAAGGAAGACTTTTTATGTAACATCCCAAAATTGGGCCTAGTAGAATTGGGCCCATTGGGCCTTGATCGTAGAAGCGTTTTAAAATTTATGGGAATTTGAGAATGGCATTATTTCAAGTTGGACTTATTAGGAAGGTGATTTTGGAGAGTTACGAGGTTTGTAGGAAGTTCCGGGTTCAAGATAGGCTATAAGTAAATTTTTATATTTAGGCACTTTAAGGAGAGAAGGCAAGTGGCATTATGACTTAAGGAAATAAGTGAGCATTTTGCTAGCATAAATAAGCATTTGGTAAAGAGGATGTGGTGTCACTTGAAGGAGCATGAAGGGAAAGGGTTCGAATCCCATCTATTGAAATTTTGGATTTATTTTTTTTGTGCTTTCTTTCCAAGTGTCGGTCATGGTAATATTTAAGGCAAGGGAGGACTTTTGAATTATAGGAAGGTGGCTAAGGAAATATGGTAGGGAGGTAAATTAGGAGAAGTGAAGGAAAGAACTAAAAGAAAATGGCAAGAGAAGGGAACATGTTGGCTAATATTGTGGGTGATGTTTTGGAAAGATAATTGGGTCAACATCTATCCTTTGGACAAAAGATGCCACACGGTTTGTTAGGGAAAAGGAGAGCAGAATTTTTCTTTTCTCTTTAGTCATTTTGCTAAGTTTTAGTGCATGAGAGGTATTTTTCTCTTTGAGCAATTTGTGTCTCTTTTCCAAACTCTTTTCCTTTTTGCTTTGGCGAAATCTCTAGCCCATTTTTCCATTTTCTCTTTTTGTTTTGGCCGAAATCTTCAATGCATTCTTGGTCATTTCTCTTGATAGCCGAATTTCAATAATCTTCTCTTCTCCATCTTGCGAGTTGAACACATCTTCTTTAATCGAATCGTGTTCTAGTGTGTGTGGTCGTAAAGCACATTCTTGCCGATCCCTCTCTAGTCTTAAGTCAATCGATTGAAGTCGGATCTATCATCATTAAGGTAAGGGGTTCATTTTTGGATTTTTCATTATATCGTTATTTGGCTATGTTGCAAATCGGATTGAAGTTCGACTAATCGATGATGTTTTAGGGACGAAATCACTCGATATATTCTATTTGCTAATCCTTCAGATATAGTGGTAAGTAATGCAAGTGTAAGTAATACGTTGGGTATGAAATCTTTTGGAAATCCGAGGCTAACTTTTGGTTGGTATTGTTCTAGGATCAAAGAAGAGTGGTTCTTAAGGAAATCCAAATAAGGTGTGTAATCCCGTACCCTTCCGAATACATGTTGAAATGGTGTGTGTTCTCACATCTCTCTGATGGTTTGCATGAAATATTCTGTGATTCGGTCGAAATACCGAAGAAAACCGGAAATCGGCATCCGTGATCACTTGGGCGTGCGTATGTCCGTAGTGGTAACCATAGTTTACAATGAAACAGTTTTTGGTCAGTGACAGTGACGTGATTTTGAAAAATCACAGAAAATAGGAGAAAAGGGATTAATAAGTGAATAAGATATCGAATTAAAGCTTACTGTGTCTATTTTTATATGAAAGAAGCGGAGAAGGAAAAGGAATTTTAAAGTCCGTGATATTTTAATTTTAGTGAGACTGGTTCTGAATGACTTTGTGGTTCCCTGATCTGTCTTGGAAAAATCGTATAAAATTGTACAAAGTAAATTAAGAGTTATAATTAATATGTATAGATTCCTTAGTGAACCTATTTTCAATAGAAACAAGTGGGAGCAGCATATGAAAATCGTACAGTAAGATATTTGAAATTAAGATAAGAGAGGTCAGAATCGTTGGACAGTGAAACAAGGGAAACTTTAAGGAATAAACTGTACTAAATGGTTAAGTCAAAAATTCTAGAAAACTTATCGTAAGAAGATATATGAGTCTAGTTTCAATAAAAATTTACGGATCTAAATTTCGAGGTTTCTAACTCGAGTTATAGTCAGTTTAGTCAGTATGACACAGATGGACAGTTTCAATCTTTTTGCCCCAAATTAGTAATTAAGTCTGGGTTGCGAATTTACCAAATTACCTTTGGAAGGTAAATTATCGAAATACCCCTGGGTTGCAAGATTACCGAATTACCCTTAGTGGGTAAGATTATCGAATTACGAAAATGCCCTATGGGCCAAATTACGGAAATGCCCCTAAAGGGCCAAATTGTTATATTGCCTTAACGGACCGATTTGATATATTGCTTAATGGGCCAATTTGTTATATTGCCTTAATGGGCCGAATTGATTGATTGCCTTAATGGGGCGAATTGATATACTGCTTAATGGGCCGATTTGATATATTGCTTAATGGGCCGATTTGATATATTGCCTTAACGGGCCGATTTGATATATAGCCATAATGGGCCGATTTGATATATTGCCTTAACGGGCCGATTTGATATATAGTCATAATGGGCCGATTTGATATATTACTTAATGGGCCAATTTGATACATGGCTTAATGGGCCGATTTGATAAAATGCCCTAATGGGCCGATTTTTTAAAGTGTTAATGGGCCAATTTGTTTGTAATAAATCTCTGAGTTATTAATTATCGTGGTTATATTGTAAATATTATGATTTACGATGTATGTTGCATTTACATAAGCTGCATGGGATTGGGATATTGATGATCGGGGAAGTGTAATTTGGTGGCTTTGCCACATATTCTGGTGACTCTGTCACATTTTGTCTGGTGGCTAAGCCACGTATATTCTGTTATTCTGGTGGCTTGTCCACAATTCGAATTTGATATAAATGGCTAAATGCCTACGATTGGTGTGTTGGCGGGGTGGGTTGACAAAAGATCCCCACAGGTGTGTTGGATGGTACGAGCGGTGTGTAGCGGATGGATTATTAGGTTGGTTTGGGTTTGCATACATTCATACATTGCACATATATAAATATATTCTGTTATGTAAATGGGCTTCGGTCCAAGTGCATGTTAAATGGGCTTAAGCCCAAGATAGTGCTATATGGGTTCAGGCCCAATGGATGGCGGTAAGGGGATTTCACACTGAGTTCTTGTAACTCACCCCCCTTTTTTCTTAACCGTTGTAGGTAATGCTCAGTGATGTGGACTTGGGCCATGGATGACTCGGTGGAAGCCATACTTCAGCAATGGTGCTAATGAAATTTTAAATTTCTATTTCCGTTTATTTTATTATTTTGCTATTTTGGTTTAAGTTGTAATAAGGCCTCTGGAGTGTTTTATTATTTTCTTGATGGTTGATATACTTATTATTTTGCTTAAATTGTTTAAAACGAGAATTTTCTAAAAACTTAAATAAAGGTTTTCCAAAAACGATTAACAAATGGATTTCATAATAAATTTTATAAATATCTTAACACGAAAGTTTTCACTCGAACTATCAAACGATATTTTCAAAAGTCACGGTTTTAAAGTTCACTACCTTGATTGTTGACTCATCAATCAATCTTTCAAAAATACATGTATTTTATCTACGTTTTCGCAACGATTTCAAAATGCTTCTGCAACTCTATTTCTAAACATCACGTTTTTGTAAATTGTTCATTTCGAATATGCTTTCGCTACTAAAAAGGTTTTTTTTTAAAGATTATTACGTTTTCAAGTAGTTAACAATTACTTAAGTGTTTTTGGTTTTAACAAAGAGGCTGTATTTCTCAAGCAAGTTTTTAATAATCGCAAAGATGGTTTTTACTTCCATGTGACACACCAGATTCGGGCCTAACTTCTAGGCCGGGTTTGGGGTGTTACATTCTATTTATGGAAAGGAGGCTAAGGAATATGGTAAGGAGGAAGATAAGGGGAAAAAGAAGGAAAGAAATGAAAGAAAAGAAAAGAGAAGGGAACATGTTGGCCAATTTTGTGGAAGGTGTTTTGGAAAGAGTTTGTGGTCAACCAAGACCTTTTTGGTATAGGAAATACACGGTTTTGGGAGGGGAAACTTGGTAGCCGAATTTCCTTTAGGCATTTTGCAATTTCGGTGCTTGAAAGGCTAGTTTCTATTTAGCATTTTTGAGTTTTCTCTTTTCCAACTTCTTCCCTCATTTGCTGAAACTCTAAAGTCAAAAGTGTGCATATTTTCTCTTGTTTTGGCCGAATCACTCTAGCCATTGTTCATCTTGTTCCCTTGCTATGCCGTAACCCTTAATCCATCTTTGTTCATTCCCCTTTGGTTGCCAAAACACTCACATCTTTTGGTTTATTTCTCTTTTGGTATTGGCCGAAACCTCTAAACACCTCTTTTCCATCTTCTCTTTTCTTTTTGATTATTTCTTCAACCTTTCTTTCATCTCTTAAATCAACATTACCTTGTGACTGAATTTTCCTTGTCCTTTTCTCTCCAATAACCGAATTGGCAAGTGATTTCATTTTATTCTTTTCATCTTCATTTCTCTAGCCGAATGTATGTCTATTATCATTCGGTTACTTCACTTTGTTTTAAATCAAAAAAGCACTCCCTCCTAATCCCTCATATCTTGATCATCTTCTTGTTGTAGTATTATAGTGGGAAGCTGAATCTTACATCCTTGATAATTCATCCGAAGTCATAAGTCCAATCGATAGGAATCAGATTTATCATCGTAAGGTAAGGAGTTCGTCATGGTTCATTTTGATTTATTTCGCTATTCGGTTATTTTGTTAATCGGATTGAAAGTTTGGCTAATCGATTATTATAGGGACTAGATCGTTCGTTCTTATCTACTCATTGATCTTCGGAGATAGTGGTAAGTCGAACCTTCTCCTTAGACAATCGTTTCATATCATCGCAATATCGTTTTGATTAAGATTCTTTTTCCAATGGAGGCAAGTGGTACCGATTCGAAAGGAAAAGCGATTGGAGAACACAAAAGGAGTGGATTTGCTATTCCTACTCCTAAGTTCAAGCGTAGAGCGGTATTGTAACACCCTAAAAATCCTAAAACCCTAATTTCTGTGCCTATGTATGTATAGCACTTTGAATAATATTATTAAGATAGTATCGGGATTAATTGAAGCCTTAGAGTTAAGGGTGACCTTAGGGAAAAAAAATATTTTTCTCACTTAGTGGACCCTAGTCTTAGGCATGAGGCCTCATAAGCAGATTAAGGGAAGAAAAGGGGCACAGATGGGCTTGTAGTCCAATGGAAAGTGGCGTCATTGAGGGGCTATGAGGTAGCGTGTTAAGCAGTCAAGGAGGTCCAAGGTTCGAGGCTTAGGAAGGGAAAATTAAGGAGTTTTATTTTTGTGCCTGGACAGAAGGAGTTGGCGTTGGAGGGGACACTAAAAGGGAGTGTTTAGGAGAGAAATTTAAGGTGAAGATAAGGGAGAAAAGATAGGGATTGGGAGGTGGATATAGTGGTGCCGAATTGGACTCTGAGGGAAGGGAAGTTTTGGCTAGGGGCTATAAATATAAGTGCCGAATTAAGTTCCTAGGTTAATGCCGAATTTTTTGCTTTCCTTCTAGCCGAATTTCTTCACTTATGTGAGGCTCAGACGTTTTTTTTCTTTCTCTAAGGGTGCCATAGCCGAATTCTTCACACTCTCCCTTCTAAAAATTTCTTTTTGGTTCACCACTTGGTTCTAGCCGTATCACCTCTTTTCTTATTCTCCTTAGTGTTGCCGAATTGTCTCTGTCACCTTACCGGTCTCAAAAGTCGGATTTAAGCCGCAGGATCAAAGGAGAGTTTCAGTAAGTGCTTAGTTGATCGTTTAGCGAGTTTTATTAAAAGTCGAAGGGCTATCTAACCCCTCATTGTCGTTAACTTTGTATTAACAAGGGAAAGAATCAAATATCGCAAGCGCGGTAAGTAAGGATTGCTATCAAGGTGGTAAGTGTTCTCGACTTAGTCATGGTTTAGTAAATGGCCAAATCTAATGTGGCTCATAGGGGTGACTTATGAACAATATGGGTCACTTGGTTTTGACGATATAGGTTTTTGGGTGGAGATATAGAGGATAATCGCCAATAGTAGCAAAGGAAGGGCTACTAGAACGTAAGCCACACGGTAAGGGTACGGTGAGGTTTCAGTTTTTGGTTAGTATGTGTTAACGCTTTGGTTAATCGCTAGTAATGTCAATTGTAGGTTCGTGACTAAGGGGTTTGCAGCATGCGAGGTTTCCAGGTGTGTACAAACACTACACACACGATATCGACAATGCCGAAAAGTCTAAAAGCCAAAAGTGGCTAAATGGGCCCGGTGGGCCCTGAGGCTAAGTTTGATAAAATGGTTTGGTTGATTATACGAATTAAGTTAGCCATGCTTGATACATGATCGGGATATGTTTTGGGCCTAATAGGCCATATGATGAGATTTGGGCCTAACGGGCCGTAAGGACATAAAATGGGCTTGATGGGCTTATGGGGACGTAGACAAGTATGCTAGGGTTTAATGGACTTTAGGCCTAGTTCTGAACAACTCTTAAATCACATAAGACTTAATCTAATAATCAAACATGTCTGTGGACAAGTCGATTAGTTAGAGTGTGGTAATCGACATATGCATGTCTAGGATTGGATCTAGTGAGAGCTTGGTACTTAAGCGGTCCGAGTGACCCACCTCCTCTTTTCTGAGATCCTACCTGGTGCATAGTGTTTGTTCACTTTAACCGCAAAGACTTGTTTATGGGCCAAAGTTTATAACTAAAACCCGAGAGGGACCAAATACCCTTATATTTGTAAAATTACTAAAATACCATTATATTTGTAAAATTACTAAAATACCCTTATATGTGTAAAATTACTAAAATACCCTTATGGGTAAAATTACTAAAATACCCCTAGATTTGTAAATTACCAGAATACCCCTATTTTGCAAAAGTACCAAAAAACCCCTATTTTCAAAATTACCAAGATACCCCTATTTTTCCAAATTACCAAAATACCCCTGTAGGGTAGAATTACGAAAATACCCCTGGGTAGTGAAATGACGAGAATACCCCTATGTGACGGATATGAGTTTATGGATGTTACTTGTGTGTTTGATGCATTCATATGATATTCTGCTTAGGATGCATATGGGTGGGAATTATGGTACGGAGGAAGAATTGAGGATCGCATTGTCGCTTGACGACCGTGGATCCACCGGTGGCTTTAAGCCCAATATATGATTAGCAGCTTTGCTGCAACGTTCGGTAGTACCGCAACCGGGCTACCCATGGTGTGTAACGGAGGGGTGGGTCGAGCTAGAATTCCCCACAGGAGCCATAAGGTTGGAAGGGAAATGGTGTGTGTAGTGGATGGATTTTTGGGGTGGGTTTTGCATTATCTTGTTTGTATATGATGCGATATGATATGATATGAGGTCATTGTGGGCTAAGGCCCAAGGCCACCGATTTTGTTAGGGCTTAGGCCCAATGTGAATGTTTGTATGTGATTTGATTGCCAAGGGTTGTACACACTGAGTTTCGAAACTCACACCCTTTAACTTAATGTTTCAGGTAATCCTGAATAGACGACTCGACGTGGGAGAGGACTAGGAGATGGCCACACTACAAGCTGTTCAAATGTTTTAATTTATTCAAATGATTCTGTTTTAAATACTTTGTTTATTTTTCATTGGATTGAAATAAGGCCATGTAACTCCTATTTGACTTTGAATTTTGGGTTTATTATCATTGTTTCAATTACTCACTTAAGAGAATTCATAAGATTATTAAAGTGTTAATATGGTTTTCGAAATAATCTTATGTTTTGGGCTTTTGGGCCTTAAATGGTTAACTAGTAAATTGTTTTGAAGTGCGCCTTTAATGTGACATTCCAGATTTGGGCCTAACTTCTAGGCCGGGTTTCGGGTGTTACATTTTATGGTATCAGAGTCCGGTTGCAAAACTTGGCTGTGAAATGGGCCTTAGATTTTGTTTTTTTTTAAAAGAAGGAGATTAAAATTTTTTTTACATGATTCTTGAAGTGTGGTTCACCGAGCCCTCGACGTCGAGCCAAGTAAGTTTTTCTGTTATTGTTTGAATTATTTAACTGTGTAGATATTGGGCTACTTTACAATAGGCTTTTAGAGACTAAAGCCCGTAGGAAACCTAAGCCTGTAGTGGATTCTCGATCGCAGAATAACTTTAAGAAAAAGTGTTAATACTTACATAAGACATGTGTTCTAAACAAGTGGAACTAAGTACTAATTTGATAAAATTCTTAATTCAGAAATACGCAACAATGAGCGCTAGACGAGGTGGAAGAGGCCGCGGCAGAGGCCATAAAGGTGTTAGGGCAGGGTCGTCTGAGTCAGGCCATATGCCCAACGTGGGAGTAGGGGAGGCTCCGACCTCACCAGTAGCTGAAAGATGAGCAAATGAGCGGGCTGCCGCTACAGAAGATGCCGTATCGCAGGCCATGTTGAGAATCTTGGAAAGGGTTGTTGGGCCCAATAATGGTACGGGGAGTCGTGGGTCGATTGTAGAGCGACTCCGAGCTAATGGGGCTGAGATTTTCAAAGGAGTAGCGGGGGTGGCCCCGAATGTGGCTGAGTATTGGTTGGAAGCTACTAAAAGAATAATGGATGACCTGGATTGCACGGCTGAACAAAAGTTGAAAGGAGCAATATCCCTGCTCAAGGAGGAAGCCTATCAGTGGTGGTTGACCGTTGAGGAGGGCAACCAACCGGAACAGATCACTTGGGAATTCTTCAAATCGGCATTTCAGGGAAAATACGTTGGAACGACCTATGTGGATGCCCGAAGGAAGGAGTTTTTGAGTCTGACTCAGGGAGATAAGTCAGTAGCAGAGTACGAGGCTGAGTTTTTGCGCCTCAGTCGATATGCCAAAGGGATAATAGCAACCGAGTATGAAAGGTGCGTACGATTTAAGGATGGATTAAGGGATAGCCTTAGGGTACTGATAGCTCCACAAAGAGAGCGAGATTTTGCGGTTTTGGTGGAGAAAGCAAAAATAGCAGAGGAGGTAAAGAGCACGGAGCGTCGCAACCGAGAGAAAGAGAAGGGCAAGAACAAGCGAAATATGGAACCTATGGGAGCCGGACAAAGGCCCATGAGGAGGGCCAGAGTGAGTGGGCTGGTTAGAGATGTGGCCCATGTTGCTGCTACTAATAACAGAATGCCACATTGTGCTGAGTGTGGGAAAAAGCACCCGGGCGAGTGTTGGAAGAGGACGGGAGCATGTTTGGGCTGTGGATCGATGGAGCATAGGGTTAGGCAGTGCCCGAGAAGGCTAGATCAGGAACAAGCCGATGGTAGAGGTAATTTTCAGCCTCAGGGGGGTGGACCACAACCACCAAGGGGCCGAGGTCAAGCCAGAGGTGGTAATGGCGCAGGACGAGGACGTGGAGCACCGGGTCGAGGTACAAGTCGCAGCGAGGCAAGGCGACCCGGCGTGGTCTCATATCGCTCGTCGAGAGAGTAAGGTGATGCACCAGATGTGATAACTGGTACGTTTCTTATTTTTGAGCTACCTTATATTGCGCTTATTGATGTGGGGTCGACACATTCGTACATTGCTTGTAATAGGACTGAAACTGTAGGGGTGGAGTTTGAAATAGTTGAGAATGAAATGATCGTATTAAGTCCTTTAGAGGCGATCGGTGAAAGTTAGTAAACTGTTTAGGAATGTACCGTTGATGGTTCAAGGGGTTATTTTCCTAGCGGATTTGATGGAATTATCGTTTGGGGAGTTCGACCTTATCTTAGGCATGGATTGGTTAACGAGGCACCAAGCAACTCTAGATTGTGCTATGAAGCGAATGGTATTAAGAAGTGTGGAAGGTGATGAAGTGGCAGTGATCGGGGAACGACGTGATTATTTGTCGAACGTGGTTTCAGCTTTAAAGGCAGAGAAGTTAGTAAGGAAGGGCTGTGAAGCTTACTTAGCATATATCAGTGATTCGGAATCGAAGAGTGTTGCCGTCAAGGATTTGGAAACAGTAAAAGAATTCCCTGACGTTTTCCCAAAAGAATTGCCGGGATTACCCCCTAATAGGGAGGTGGAGTTTGGAATAGAGTTGTTACCGGGTACGCCGCTAGTGTCTATCGCACCTTATATGATGGCACCAAAGGAACTAGTGGAGTTGAAGGCCCAGATTCAGGAGTTGTTGGACCACAGGTTTATTAGACCAAGTGTGTCTCCATGGGGAGCACCGGTGTTATTCGTAAAGAAGAAGGATGGGTCCATGAGGATGTGCGTCAATTACAGGCAGTTAAACAAGTTAACCATTAAGAATAAATACCCTCTGCCGAGGATAGATGACCTTTTCGATCAACTTAGGGGAGCCTCGATTTTCTCGAAGATTGATTTACGTTCAGGGTACCATCAACTGAGGGTTAAGGAAGTAGATGTGTATAAGACAGCTTTCAGAACTCGTTATGGACATTACGAGTTTTTGGTAATGCCGTTTGGACTAACAAACGCACCTGCTACTTTTATGGATCTCATGAACCGAGTTTTCAACCGTATCTAGACCGGTTTGTAGTAGTCTTCATAGATGACATCCTGGTATACTCGAGAACGGAGGTGGATCACGATGCACACTTACGGATTGTGTTGCAAGTGCTAAGGGAGAAGCAATTATATGCTAAGTTTAGCAAGTGCGAATTCTGGCTAAGAGAAGTCAGTTTCTTAGGACATGTGGTCTCCGCTGAGGGAATTAGAGTTGACCCTCGGAAGGTAGAAGCGATGTTGGAATGGAAACGACCTAAGACGGTGTCGGAAATTCAGAGTTTTCTAGGCCTGGCAGGATACTATAGGCGGTTTGTTGAAGGGTTTTCCCTAATCGCGGCACCTTTGACCAAGCTGCTACGGAAGGGGGTGACGTTTGTATGGACGGATAAACAGTAGGAAAGTTTCGAGAAACTTAAGAAGGTTTTAACGGAGGCTTCTGTTCTAATTCAGCCGGAGCACGGGAAGGAGTTTACGGTTTATAGCGACGCGTCGCACATGGGCTTGGGCTGTGTTTTGATGCAGGAAGGGAAGGTGGTTGCTTATGCATCGCGCCAGCTTAAGACTCATGAAAGAAATTACCCAACCCACGATTTGGAATTGGCAGCAGTAGTCTTCGCGCTCAAGATTTGGAGGCATTACTTGTATGGAGAGAAGTGCACCATCTATACGGATCACAAGATTCTGAAGTACCTCTTGACTTAGAAGGAGTTGAACTTGAGACAGCGCAGGTGGGTTGAGCTGTTAAAAGACTACGATTGCATGATCGAATATCATCCGGGCAAAGCAAATGTGGTGGCTGATGCACTAAGCCGTAGAGCTATGTTGGATCTAAGGGCAATGTTCGCTCGGTTGAGTCTCTATGACGACGAGAGTCTGTTAGCCGAATTGCAAGTGAGGCCACTGTGGGTCGAGCAGATTAAAGCTAAGCAGTCATTGGATGAAACTCTGAGTTCTCGATTCAAGCAAGTTGAGAATGGGGAAACGGCGGATTTTGGAGTGAATGGTGAAGGGTTATTATGTTTTCATGGTAGAATTTGTGTGCCAAAGGATGAAGAGCTAAAGAAGTCTATACTACGGGAAGCGCATAGTAGTTCCTATGCTATGTACCTCGGAGGTAACAAGATGTACCGAGATTTACGAGAGCTTTATTGGTGGCCAGGATTGAAACGCGAGGTTACGGAGTTTGTGGGCAAATGTTTGGTATGTTAGCAAGTAAAGGCGGAACATCAGTTGCCATCGGGCTTACTTCAGCCGATTAAGATTCCGCAATGGAAGTGGGAGCGGGTTACTATGGATTTCGTTAGTGGGCTACCCTTAACGCCTGCTAAGAAGGACTCTGTGTGGGTCATTATGGATCGGTTAACTAAGTCTGCCCATTTTATACCAGTCCGCACTGACTACTCACTATAGAAATTGGCGAGGTTGTATGTGGCAGAAATTGTGAGGTTGCATGGAGTTCCAGTCTCGATCATATCTGATAGAGATCCTCGGTTCACGTCTCGCTTTTGGAAGAAGCTGCATGAAGCGCTAGGTACACGGTTGGATTTCAGTACTACATTTCACCCTCAGACTGATGGTCAGTCGGAAAGGGTAATTCAAGTCTTGGAAGATATGCTTAGAGGATGTGTGATTGAGTTTCGAGGAAGTTGGGAGGACTACTTGTCATTAGCTGAGTTTGCGTATAACAATAGTTATCAGGCAAGTATTGGAATGGCACCTTATGAAGCACTGTATGGACGAAGATGTCGTATTCTGACTTGTTGGACTGAGTTGGGGGAGCGACGAATTTTGGGTTCGGAGTTGGTAGCAGACACAGAAGATAAGGTGAAGTTGATTCGGGATCGGTTGAAGGAGGTGGCAGATAGGCAGAAGTCGTATGCTGATCTCAAGCGAAGAGAGATCGAATATGCTGTAGGGGACATGGTTTTTCTCAAGGTTTCCCCTTGGAAGAAGGTGTTAAGGTTTGGTCGGAAGGGCAAGTTAAGCCTAAGGTTCATTGGGCCTTATCGAGTATTGAAGCGAATTGGGCCAGTAGCCTATCAGCTGGAATTGCCTTCGGAATTGAGCCAAATACATGATGTGTTCCATGTGTCAATGCTAAGGCGTTATCTCTCAGACCCTTCTCACATCGTGACCGTCGAGGAGATCGAGGTTAGACCAGATTTAACTTTTGAAGAGGAGCCGGTTCAGATAATTGATCAAGATGTCAAGGTATTAAGAAGGAAGTCCATTCCTTTAGTCAAGGTGCTTTGGCGTAATCATACTGCCGAGGAGGCTACTTGGGAACCCGAGGAGGCAATGCGTCGACAATACCCTCACTTCTTTCAAACAGGTAAATTTCGAGGCCGAAATTCTTTTTAAGAGGGGTAGAATTGTAACGCCCTAAAAATCCTGAAACCCTAATTTCTGTGCCTATGTATGTATAGCACTTTGAATAATATTATTAAGATAGTATCGAGATTAATTGAAGCCTTAGAGTTAGGGGTGACCTTAGGGAAAAAAATATTTTTCTCACTTAGTGGACCCTAGTCTTAGGCATGAGGCCTCATAAGCAGATTAAGGGAAGAAAAGGGGCACAGATGGGCTTGTAGTCCAATGGAAAGTGGCGTCATTGAGGGGCTATGAGGTGGCGTGTTAAGCAGTCAAGGAGGTCCAAGGTTCGAGGCTTAGGAAGGGAAAATTAAGGAGTTTTATTTTTGTGCCTGGACAGAAGGAGTTGGCGTTGGAGGGGACACTAAAAGGGAGTGTTCAGGAGAGAAATTTAAGGTGAAGATAAGGGAGAAAAGATAGGGATTGGGAGGTGGATATAGTGGTGCCGAATTGGACTCTGAGGGAAGGGAAGTTTCGGCTAGGGGCTATAAATATAAGTGCCGAATTAAGTTCCTAGGTTAATGCCGAATTTTTGCTTTCCTTCTAGCCGAATTTCTTCACTTGTGTGAGGTTCAGACTCTTTTTTTTCTTTCTCTAAGGGTGCCATAGCCGAATTCTTCACACTCTCCCTTCTAAAAATTTCTTTTTGGTTCACCACTTGGTTCTAGCCGTATCACTTCTTTTCTTATTCTCCTTAGTGTTGTCGAATTGTCTCTTTCACCTTACCAGTCTCCAAAGCTGGATTTAAGCCGCAGGATCAAAGGAGAGTTTCGGTAAGTGCTTAGTTGATCGTTTAGCGAGTTTTGTTAAAAGTCGAAGGGCTATCTAACCCCTCCTTGTCGTTAACTTTGTATTAACAAGGGAAAGAATCAAAGATTGCAAGCGTGGTAAGTAAGGATTGCTATCAAGGTGGTAAGTGTTCTCGACTCAGTCATGGTTTAGTAAATGGCTGAATCTAATGTGGCTCATAGGGGTGACTTATGAGCAATATGGGTCACTTGGTTTTGACGATATAGGTTTTTGGGTGCAGATCTAGAGGATAATCGCTAATAGTAGCAAAGGAAGGGCTACTAGAACGTAAGGCACACGGTAAGGGTACGGTGAGGTTTCAGTTTTTGGTTAGTATGTGTTAACGCTTTGGTTAATTGTAACACCCCAAACCCGGCCCAAACACCACGACCGGATCTGGTATGTCACTAAGAAAATTTTGGAAGAACATGTCGTATTTTCAGAAAAATATTTTTCTAAAGTTTATCTTCTTATTCGAGAGAAATTTAATAGTTGATAGTTTAAATAAAATATGCCTTTATAAATTAAAAACCCAAATTTAAATAGATACATTAGTTCAATAAGAATTTAAATAACTAAAAGTAATTAAAGCCCAAAATAAAACAAAACATAAACTAGTGGCTCATAGCCTTATTACAACGAGATTTAAAATCCATTAATTAAAAATATAAAGTATTAACTTGAGACATTTTCTTTGGATCCAGTTGGTCTTTTGCATGGCCACCTTGCGTTCCTCTCGGCCCGGTCCGAAGCACTAGGTATCACCTGAAAGATTAATTAATAGGGTGAGTCGCGAGACTCGTGTGTGCAACCCTCATGCACCACTAGATTTTGGCCTTAGGCCCATAAAGCAGATTAATAATTCCATTTATAAAAAAATAACAAATAATATGCAAGGCCCAACCCATTTGCCTAGGTTTCCATCCGCTACACGCCCCGCATCAGCCATTCACACCATTGGGGATTTCTACAATCGACTCCACACCGCTACACGCCAAGATGGCGGTCATGTCGCTCATCAACATATTATGGCCGAAGCCCTTATAATGAGATCACGGCATTAGCCGCTACAACATATAACAGATCACAAAGTATAAACCGCTACACATATAATGTATAACTTCCTCCTTTCATCAACCCAACCCATGCGATCATAAAATCAATATGCTTTTATCATATAAAGTCAAACATTCAACGATCGGTGATTTGCTTCACCCTTTTCAGTTTCCAACATTAAAGCGAGATATCGGTATTTATCACAACATATAAACTTATGAGCATACATTAATAATCGATCTAGATGGTGGGAAGTATTACACACCTGTTATCGCGAAATCCAATATTCTTAGTCGATGTCCTTGCTATCCGGATCTATTATCCTCAATGTAAAGCCTTGCTCGAAGCCGGAAAATCACACGAAGATTTAGCCCTTCAATATTCGGCCAAGGTTAATAAATCCCAAATTACACGTTAAAACTAATAGATCCCTTACCTTGAAATCCCAGAAAGTAACACGATTCTATAACTTAGAGATCTATGTGATTGACTCCACTAAAGTTCCCTTGATTTCGGCACAAGTAGGCACCATGAAGTAATTCGACAATCACAGGAGATGAGATCTAGGATTTTGGCTTTTAGAAAAATCCTGGAAAAAGTATGAACAAGAGAAGGCTGATGTGTCTTTGGCTTTTAAAATACTTGAATGAAGAGTTTCGGTTTCGACAGAAAAGAGAAGAAGAAAAGAAAACAAGGAAGAGACATGAAGATTTCGGCTAGGAAGAAAAAGAATGGAAAGAGTTTGGCTTTTGAATCAAAGTGAAGATGAGGAATAGGCTTAGAGATTTGGCTTTTGCAGAGAATGAAGAAGAAGATGGAACTTTAGGAGTTTTCACTTTTACTCGAGAGAAGAAGAGAAAAGAATGAGAGAAAAACCCAAATGCTGAAATTGAAGAGATATTCCCCCTATTTATAGAAATTTCGGCACTTATCTAACCTTGCAGATAAATCCTATCTTTTCTCCTTTATCTTAATCTACTAGCTCATCTAAAAGAGACTTAATTATCTCTAACTCCTCCCTCCTTTATCAAAGCATATTATCCACATATTTTAATCATTAAAATCCCTAAATTTTAGCCTTTATCTGCTTATTATCCACATAAAATAAATTCTTAAATAATAGCCTTTATCCGCTTATTATCCGGATATTTTAAACATTAAAACCCCTAAATTTTAGCCTTGTTGCCATCCACTCCACCTAATCCTAATGCCCAAAATTTAGCTAACTTAAATTAAAAGAATTGGGCTCCATGAAACTTAAATTTGGGCCCTTACTCCTTGTGTGGCGTCACCTCCTAAGATTGGGCCACAAGCCCACTTTGGTATTTTAAACATAGATACTACCTTTTAAACCCTATAATGCCCAAACAGATAATTTTAATCAAGGCCTCTACCTAAGCCTGAGCCCAATTTGGACCCCTAACACTTAAATTAACACATTAAACATATCCACCCATTAAACGCATAAGCCCAAAAATTCAGGATGTTACATTAATCGCTAGTAATGTCAATTGTAGGTTCGTGACTAAAGGGTTTGCAGCACGCGAGGTTTCCAGGTGTGTACAAACACTACACACACGATATCGGCAATACCGAAAAGCCGAAAAGCCGAAAGTGGCTAAATGGGCCCGGTGGGCCCTGAGGCTAAGTTTGATAAAATGGTTTGGTTGATTATACGAATTAAGTTAGCCATGCTTGATACATGATCTGGATATGTTTTGGGCCTAATAGTCCATATGATGAGATTTGGGCCTAACGGCCCGTAAGGACATAAAATGGGCTTGATGGGCTCATGGGGACGTAGACAAGTATGCTAGGTTTAATGGACTTTAGGCCTAGTTACGAACAATTCTTAAATCACATAAGACTTAATCTAATAATCAAACATGTGCGTGGACAAGTCGATTAGTTAGAGTGTGGTAACCGACATATGCATGTCTAGGATTGGATCTAGTGAGAGCTTGGTACTTAAGCGGTCCGTCCGAGTGACCCACCTCCTCTTTTCGAGATCTACACGGTGCATAGTGTTTGTTCACTTTAACCGCGAGGACTTGTTTATGGGCCAAAGTTTATAACTAAAACCCGAGAGGGACCAAATACCCTTATATTTGTAAAATTACTAAAATACCCTTATATTTGTAAAATTATTAAAATACCCTTATATGTGTAAAATTACTAAAATACCCTTATGGGTAAAATTACTAAAATACTCCTAGATTTGTAAATTACCAGAATACCCCTGTTTTGCAAAAGTACCAAAATACCCCTGTTTTCAAAATTACCAAGATACCCCTATTTTTCCAAATTACCAAAATACCCCTGTAGGGTAGAATTACGAAAATACCCCTGGGTAGTGAAATGACGAGAATACCCCTATGTGACGGATATGAGTTTATGGATGTTACTTGTGTGTTTGATGCATTCATATGATATTCTGCTTAGGATGCATATGGGTGGGAATTATGGTACGGAGGAAGAATTGAGGATCGCATAGTCGCTTGACGCATCGTGGATCCACCAGTAGCTTTAAGCCCAATATATGATTAGCGACTTTCTTTGCAACGTTTGGTAGTATCAGCAACCGGGCTACCCATGGTGTGTAAGCGGAGGGGGTGGGTCGAGCTAGAATTCCCCACACAGAGCCATAAGGTTGGAAGGAAATGGTGTGTATAGTGGATGGATTTTTGGGGTGGGTTTTGCATTATCTTGTTTGTATATGATGCGATATGATATGATATGAGGTCATTGTGGGCTAAGGCCCAAGAACACCGATTTTGTTAGGGCTTAGGCCCAATGTGAATGTTTGTATGTGATTTGATTGCCAAGGGTTGTACACACTGAGTTTTAAAACTCACACCCTTTAACTTAATGTTTCAGGTAATCCTGAATAGACGACTCGATGTGGGAGAGGACTCGGAGATGGCCACACTACAAGCTGTTCAAATGTTTTAATTTATTCAAATGATTCTGTTTTAAATACTTTGTTTATTTTTCATTGGATTGAAATAAGGCCATGTAACTCCTATTTGACTTTGAATTTTGGGTTTATTATTATTGTTTCAATTACTCACTTAAGAAATTTCATAAGATTATTAAAGTGTTAATATGGTTTTTGAAATAATCTTATGTTTTGGGCTTTTGGGCCTTAAATGGTTAACTAGTAAATTGTTTTGAAGTGCGCCTTTAATGTGACATTCCAGATTCGGGCCTAACTTCTAGGCCGGGTTTGGGGTGTTACAGGTATCGGTGGTTCGGGATTTTCCACCGGGTTGTGGACCATCATCTGGTGAGAATAGACAAATCGTGGTCGTTCACGATACTAAGAGTGCCGACGATCAAGAAGGTTTAGTCCTTACCGTAATCAGGTGTGTAATCTCACACCGAAATCCCGTAAATCTGTGATTTATCATCATGTTAGAAAATCGATCGATGTTGTTTAAGAACTTAATAACGGTATTATGGTATAAGTCAAGTGATTTGCTTAAACATCGTTAATACTAAGATTTGACAAAATCGGAGTTAATTTGTAGAATTACGAAAATGCCCTTATGGGCCTAATTACGAAAATACCCTCAATGGGCCATTTTTATCAAAATGCCTTAACTGGCCGAATTGCTTAAATGCCTTTAAAATGTCGATTTACGAAAATACCCCTATGGGCCGATTTACGAAAATGCCCTTATGGGCCGATTTACGAAAATGCCCCTATGGGCCGATTTACGAAAATGCCCCTATGGGCCGATTTATTAGAATGCAGCGATACTCCGGTGGCTCTACCACAAATATTATAAATGGCAACTTGCCTGCGAATTGGTGTGAGCGGCGGGGTGGGTTGACTTGATCCCCACAGGTGTGATTGGCTGGTCGGGGGTGTGATGGATGGATGGGTTGGGTTGCATTCATATCATTTTGAATTATTACTATGTAAATGGGCTTCGACCCAAGTTTATGCTATATGGGCTCAGGCCCAAGTTATTGCTATATGGGTTCAGGCCCAGTGGATGACGGTAAGGGGATTATACACTGAGTTCTAGTAACTCACCCCTTTTCCTTAACCCTTGCGTGTAATGCTCATGATAATGTGGACTTGGGCCATGGATTACTCGGTGGAGGCCATACTTTAGAAATGGTGTTTCGAACTTTAGTAAATTCCCTTTTCCATTTATTTCGTTACTTTTACTATTTTGGATTTTAAAGTTGTAATAAGGCATCTGGACTATTTTTATTTTGCTTTATGTTTGGGATGTTTTTATTATTTCACTTAAATTGTTAAAAAGGGGATTTTTCTAAAATCATAAAAAAAGACGGTTTCCAAAGTTGATTAACAAATGGATTTCATAAACACACTTGTACAAATAATTTAACTTGGAATTTCTTTCAAAATATCAACAATATTTTCAAAAGTCACAGTTTTAATATCACAAATTTGAATATCGATTCTTCAATTAAACCTCTCAGGATTTGTAGTATTTCTAATCAAACTTGTTTTCTTAACCATAACCAAATAATACCTATTTTAGTACGAATCACAAGGTTTTTATACATTTTCCCTTATGTGACATGTTAGATCCGGTCGTAACGCATGGGCCGGGTTTGGGGTGTTACAGAGGGTGTAGAAACGACGGCTGGTTGAGCGGCGATGGTGGCGACGCTATGGTGTTAAAGGGGTTAGGGGAATTGATTTATGTGCCGGAAAAATGGACACCATTTGATGTCATATTTCACTATTTTTTGCCTGCTTTGCCATTCGAACTTGACCAAATATTTGCGGCACTGGCGAAACGTTGTTCATTAGGTAATCCATTTCTAATTTTTTTACTTTTGTTCAGATACTGTTTGCTTGCTATAACTATTTCTGCATATAATTTATTTTCATGGTATGCTATTTAACTCTTACCCTCACTTTTTGGGCTTGTGCCTGAAGCATGTGGTAGTTGCTAATCCTTTTTCAGAATTCCCCAGCTCCACTTTTTGTGTTCTTTTCCTCAAATCTTGTACATGATAGCTGAACAAACTGCTGAGTGCCTTTTGAAGTTCCTTTTTAGCAAACAATTTATGTCTACCCTTAGCTCAAACTGTGATGTGGGAGAAGACTTGATTGTTGCTGTATCTATGTTGTCTTTACAAGGTTTAGAAAACTTTTGTTCATCCAACTACGTCATATCTTTGTTGCATTTGTTTAGTTCAAATAAATTTCTTGATGTAAAACATGAGTTCTTTTTTACCGGCCTTTATTTCAGTTCCTCTTCTGTAATTAGCCTGGGTTAAGTTCAAATCAGTTTCTTCATGCACGAGTTTGTAAAATAATTCATTGCTGTTAAACTTTCGATTTCTCTTCTTCTAATTGCTTGGGTAGCTGTCTAACGGTATAATATTTGTTTCCTTGTTTTACTAGTCAAGATAGGAAAGAAGAGTGTTCTCTCCATCTTTTCTTGTTATAGCACATATGAGGCTCTGTTATATGTGGAGTACCATATCTTGGTTGAACGTCTTTGTTTGTTGCTTCTTTTCAGAGAATGCAATGTAAATTTTTGCGTGGAAGTCTTTGAATGACTGTCTAGAATTGCATATTTCCCATGAAAATCCTCCATCAATATGGCTTAATTAACTGGAACATTTATTTAGCAGCTGCTAAATGTTTAAAGAGGGCCTCTTTTTACATACAGTCTACATCTTTGGAGCTTCCTCCTTATATGTGTGTTATGTGTCATTTCCCCCAGCCCAGATGGAAAGTTCCTTGTGTTTCTGTCTGCAAAAGCCTCAGTGGACTCTGGAGCGCACTCTACAAAAGCCTCAGTGGACTCTGGAGCGCACTCTGCAAAAACCATAATACATCCCCAATTCCCATTCCCTCTAGTTGCTGCTTTCTTTCCTCTACTGCTGACTACTGTTTTGGTATATAAGAAAACCAAACTGGGTCATTATTATGATCCTTTTGTGGGAATATATACATGCTGCTACCGTGTCTTGTTTTTAATCTCTACTTTCTTAGGTTTACATGTGACAGGTTAATCTGTTTATTCTATTAAATCTTTGCAGATTCCTATTGTGAACTGTGCCGAGGATGGTCAGTTTTCGGGGCTTTACTGTTCAAGTTTTCTTAGTAAGCCATGGCTTTCGGATGGATGCACTATGATTTTATCTTCCTATTGGCGCAGCTATCAAGTAATACTTTCTGTAAATGTGTTAAGGTGACTATTGGTTATATGTTAGTTTGTTAGGTGCATAGACTTATATTCTACTTCATTATTTGATGACGTAATTACCATATTACAGTTGTGAAGTATTACGAATCAGCACTGCTGACTCAGGTTTTTCGTGGAATGTTCTGACACTAGACGGAGACAACATTATTGCTGGTAAAATTAATTTTCTTTCTCAACCAATAATCTCTTCTTCCTTCCCAAGCAAAGAGAAATGAAATTTGTAGTTGTTCTTTCCTCATCTCAAAGTGTGTAGCAGCCCGATAGATGTTCCTCAAATCAAATATGGCTGCCTTGTGGACAAAGCGACTAATACAACCGCTTGGCATTGGTTAAATGTCTCAAGCCCCATTTTTAAATGTTCAGAGAAGGTTTATTTTGCTTGCTTTTGTTTCATCTGATTCTGCATTTCTTTTATACCAAGGTTGTTCTTTTAATTTTTACATCTGATGGTGCAGGTTACGTCTCTGCTTTCACATCTTCAGTTTGGTATCATGCAAATTCCAGTGAAAGATGTTTCTGATTGCTTGACTAAAGGTATTGCAAACTAGTTTGGCTCAATGCTATTATTTTTGTATCTTAACATGCTTTGATAACAACATTAAGTAGTATATATTTCTTTTTCTTTTTCTTTTTCTTTTGTACGATATTTTATCATTGTGATAGCTGATGATGGCAACTACTGGAAAAAGTTCAACGAAAACTTAAAAGCTTGACATAAAAAACTTCCCTCAACCTCTTTGAAAGCCATAAAGGAAAAGATAAAAACATGATTTTATGTTTGCAATAATTACCCTTATTTTAGTTGTATATATATTTGTGAATGATTTGAAGGCTAAACTAATGTTTATTTGCTATGGTGTTCATTGGCCTCTGATTAGTATAGGAGGTACTGCCATTATGAAAATAAGAAAAAAAAAATGGTTTTGGTGATGAAATATGTTCAATTCATTCAGGAGCTGCTAAGTCTTTTACGGCAATATTTGTATCTTCCAAGGTAACCAATGCACCTGATCCGCTAATAGCTGTCTATAACTACCATATTCTTCTTATTGTCTTTATTTTTGCATCATTGTTCCACAAACAGAACTTTTGCTTTAAATTTTAGTTTGAGATATCCGCTTTTTGTTTTTGTCTGCTCAACATAACAGTATCTCTCTCTCTCTCTCTCTTTAGTTTATTTTTTGTTTGATTTTCATTAAAACGCCATAAATCTCTGTTTTATATTGAATTTTTTGGAATTTTTTATATGTAGAAAATGCTAGAGCAGTTGAAGCAGCTGAAAGAGGTTAATAGGAACCTACGCAAAGAGATTAGGTAAATAATAATTATTTATTTTTATGAAATTCCATTATAAATATATTTATATATGATGAAATCAATGTTAGGAATGGAGAGCTCTGTCACTCTTATAATCAACGTTTGCATGAAAAAAAGAAAGAGACTTGGATGGAATTCCTTTTTCATCAGAATCTAAATTTTTATGTTTATAATGTATGACAGTATCTTAAATTGAAAAGCAAAACGTCAGCTGACCAAGATTTAGGTTAAAGAAAATTCTATAAATTTGGCATTTTTTTAATTGTACTCTTTAGTGGATCTCTAAATGGAATCCTCTCTAATAGTGTCTTTTCCAGATAAGAAAATTAGGAAACAACACCAATCTTGTAGTTAAAGTATTTCGATATATTCATTTTTATTTATTTGCGAAATCATCACAGTGATATTATGTGCTATTACAATTGATATTGCTTTGCATTGCATGAATCAATTTGCAAAAGTCATCAAATATCATTGTTAATAAGTTGGACATCACATTCATAAAGTAATAAAGCCCGAGTATATAATGTATGGATATCATTTTATTTATTGTGAACCAAAGGATGGAAGCAAACTGTAGACTTAGATATACTGCTTTTTATCTCAGTTATCAAAGCTAACAAAGTTTTTCTATTTTACTGACCCTGGGATTGCTATTGGTACCTGAAGTCTAGGATGCTTATTGAATAACTGGAATGAAGTGATCCAAATATTGAATACTCAATTTGTACCCTAAGATTCTAGATTGGTACCCTTAGGTATCATCATGAGTTCTGGGTATATGGTTTTGGACTGAGACATTGATCTTTCTGTTGGGTATTTCTTAAGTTTTTTTCATATTTTTACATCCTAAAGGTTTTCTTTTGCTTACTTTATTCAATAACATTGTAGCCTAAGTGATCCATATCTCCATTTTTCTTGAAGTAATCATGTCAAACACATATTTGATAGACATGGGTATGGAGGTCTGACCCTCCCAAAGTATAATAAAAATTAAAACTGAATGTCCCTGTGTCGAACGCATAGTTCTATCTTACATTTATCCCCCGAGTCTGAGTGACATAGATCATGTTTTCATGTTCTATTGCATATCTCAGGCATGTTTGGTTACATGATATTTGATTTGAACCACTTGCTTTCTTACTCTCAATGACTTGAACTAAATGTTATTTGTTAATTTGGTCGATCCACATGATAGTTGTGTATATGTATGTTAGTTAAGTCATTCATCAACTAAATGGCTTGAACTAAATGTTATTTGATACTGTACCTGCAGAGGTCTACTCGTCTGTTGCAACTGCAGTAATATGGTCTATGCGACTTGCCTTGTCAATTGCACTATATCTCTGGATTGATAATATGATGAGGCCCATTTATGCAATGCTAATACCTTGTGATTTGGGAGCTCCTAACAAAAAAATTAGACAACCACTCAAGCGCCGTGCCCTTGGATCATTAGGCCAGAGTAATGATTTCCCATTGGGTTAGTTATTGATAAGTTATTTTTTATTCTGCTGTATGGTAGCCTGTGATACCACCTAGCTCATTTACTGTTTCTATTAATTCATGACAGATGAACATTAGGTGCTCTCTTTCTATAGTGCCCCCAATAGAGGTTTGGTTTTATTTAGTTAATTAACTGCTTCGTGTTTTTCAAGTCATCAATAGATTGAGTGAAACCTGGCTACATTTTCAAGGCCAGTGACCTTTTTTACCAATGTTTAGCTCAATGGTTTTAGTCATGCCACTTGCTCAAATTTTAGAATATGTTCTTCATTCTTTTTGTAACATCCTGAAAAGGGCCTATGCATTTTCGGTTTAATTGTACGAAATGACATGCCTTATGTGTTATGAATATATTTTGAACATTTTTGGAAACCTGGAAATGTATGGAAATGTTAGGTTTAAAAGAGGAAAGTGAACATTTTGGAAACTAGGAAATGTATGGAAATGATTTAGAAATGATTCAAAAGAGGAAAGTGAACATTTCTGGAAACTTGGAAATGTAAGAAAATGTCAAGTTTACTGAGCGAAGAAAATTTTTGGAAACTTAGAAATGACCTAGAAATGACGAGTTTTAAGGTTTAAAGGGGAAATTAAGGCAAGGTGGCCTTAAAAGAAAAAGTTTGTGAAATTTGACACACAAACAGGCTTGGAAAAGTGGTCCAAGATGCCACTTAGGGCCTATGGAAATGGCGCCATATGCAAGAGGAATGGGCACGAGTTCGAGTCACTTGGGAAGCAAATAAAGGAGGTTTTATTTTTGCTTCCGGAAGACCTGAGGTGGACGGAACATGGCTATAAATTAGGAGCTTTTATTATTTTATAAATAGTGGATAAATAAGGGATTTATTTATCATTATTTTCAAGAGATAATTGTTGGATTAAATTCTTTTAATTTGAATAAAGAGATAAAGAGGAAAATAAGGGAGAAGTGATGGCCAAGTAAGGGACTTTGAGTTTAATAATTTCGGCTAAGTAAGGATAGTTGCTGAATTATCTTTTATTTTAAGTGATAATTAAAGGATAAAGTTATCAGATAGAGGAGTGGTGGCCAAGTAAGGGACTCCTTAGATGATAATTTCGGCTATAAAAGGAAGGAAGGAGGGCTACTCATCAATTTGTGCTTCCTCCTTTCTCTGCCGAATTCTTAGTGCTCTCTTCTCTTCTTTTCTTTCTTTTCTTTTGTCAAGTCGAGATTAAGTAATTGTTGGAACCTAGCCGAATATTTTCCTCTCCATTAGAAGCCATAACCGAATCCTCCATCTTTATTCTTCCTTCTCTTTTCTTTCCAATCCATCAAAAGCCGAATCTTTGAGGGGCTTCAAGCATAGGTGCTGTCGAATTCTTCAAGGAGATCTTTCGGGATTTACTAAGTGTCTACTACAAGGAAGGAGAAGTTCTTTTCCGAAGGTACACCATAGGCCGCGTGTTCCTAGTTATTCGGTGAGTTTGGGATTTAGAATCCACAAGGTAAGTGTCTATAGCATTCGGCCAAGGCCATGTTTGGTATTCTAGATCTATTTCTCATATGTTTTAAGAGCCGAAAACTAACTAGTTAGGAGTTTTGGTGGCTAGCCGATTTCAAGAAGGAACTCAGCAAGTTTTCGGGATTTGATTTTTAATCCAATCAGTACAAGGTAAGTTTAAGTATACTAATCCTACTAGGATTTGGATTTATGGCCGAATGGCTTTTTATTAAAGTAGTAGGTGATTAATCAAATGCAGGGATTAAGGATCCAAGCATTAGATTAAGCTTTTCGGGATCTCAAGGAAATTTTAAGCGAATCAGGTGTGTACCCCACACTAACTTTTAATAAGATTGATGGTAATATGTAAAATATGCATTTTTATAAGAATGTGGCTAAGGTACCATGTTATGGTACAAAGTACTCAGGTATGTTTCCTACTTCTACTAGGAATATGAAAAATGTTATTTGTAACATGAGAATATGATAAGAATGTGAACTCTGGCATATTATGCATATTATTATATGGGGCATATGGGTTTGTTTGAAAGGGGAAGTGAATGTGGTGACCTAAGACCACGAACACGGTGATCTAAGACCGTGATATCTGAAAAGTGGTGACCTAAGACCACAGATAATCTAAAAGTGGTGACCTAAGACCACAGTATCACGGTGACCTAAGACCGCAGATTTGGAGTGTAGCGGAAGGAGGGTCGACTTAGTAGTCCCACTTGGTGTGTGGCAGCACGGGGTGTGTAGCGGATGGACAACTAGGTTTGGGTTTGGGAATGCATCATAACCTGTATTCTATGTTTTGAATGTGTAATATGTGATATGCCTGATTCTATTATGATTTAGTGTCGTGTACACATTGAGTCTGTTTGACTCACCCGTTGGGAACATTTTTCGGTGATGAGCAGTGATGGACCGGGACAGCGAGAACTTGTGGTGGCCATGCTCAACATGAAGTTTATATTTTTGAGGACTCTTGAATTTATTTTAGTACTTTGAATTATTTTGGGAATTATTTGATGTAATAAGGCCATAAGGCCATAGTTGAATTACTTTACACTTATTTTTATTTATTATGATTATGAATTTTATCTATTAAAATTTAATTAAAATTTCTTTTAAACTAAACCCTAAATATTTTGTCACTTAAGATAAAAGGGATTTCAATATAAAAGCGAACTGTTTTCAACACAAGCCCAACCCAAAACAATATTTTTCTTAAAATCACACAAGTTTTCCTAAGAACAAAAGAATTTTGAACCAGTTTACTTGAGGAACATACCAAATCTGGTCAAAGCTCGTGGGCCGGGTTTGGGGTGTTTCACTTTTAGCTAGATTAAAATGTTGAGGTAGTGTTGCATGAAGAAAGATATTTAGTTGGGTAAGGAAAGGTTGTCGACCTCACTATTTACTTGATTCGACTAAAGATACCTTTCCACTGTGTCCATATTCTTGTGCTTGTTAAATGTTAACTTTGACTTGGGATCTAGTATCAACAAAGATGATACCCGTAATATTCAAAGTGTCCCTTAAGTCTTTGGATAGAATCTTGTTTTTGCAGTTCTCAGTTCCTTTTATATATATTCTGTTCTCTTTATTTTATTTCCCTATGTTTTATAATATTAAATGCATGTGTCTTTTCTTCATTGCTCTGTAGTTGTTATAATTGTTGTTTCATCGTGTGAAATTTATCAAAGTTTCAATTTCTAGAGTTATTGCATTGTTTTTGTTTGTCTATACATTATAGCAAGAAACACGCTTTTTGCATATTAATACTCTAGCCTTCTTGTTTATTGTTTTATTTTTGATGTGTATTGCGAAACAACATATTGAGTTTTCGCTTTACTTGATTGTTTTTCCGACTTTTTAATATTTATGTGTTGTAGTATCCATGGGCAAGTATCCATTTGTTGCATAAACGTTTATGCTTTGTGGTCTCATGAACTTTTGGTTTATTTTTTTGTTTAAGCTTCTTTTAAAGCTAACTTATATTTTGGGTTGAATGTAAGGATGGTGGGTAACCGGGAGAATCGTTTAGAGATTTAAAGGATGACAATGAGAAGTGGGGAAGGAGATGCAAAACTAGAAAATTTACTTGGTAAATAGGCAAGCAGAAAAGAAGCCACGACCCATTGAAGCAGTCAAATTTGCATTTTGTTTTAGGACTATGTTAAAATTCTTGTTGAATATTGTTTGCTGTCAATTTTTTTTTTTGGTTTAAATGTTATGGGCTGAAAAATGTTTAATTTTACTATTTTTCCCTTAAATTTTATTATAATATTTTAATCCTATTCTTTTTTTTTATAATTTTTTTTATTTTTTGTGACTTTTAGCTGCGTTTGTGTGAAAAGCGCTGCTAAAGGTCACGCTTTTTAGCGGCGTTTGTAGATAAAGCGTCGCTAAAGGTCATGTTCTTTAGCGGCGTTTGAGGGAAAATGCCACTAAAGGTCATGTTCTTTAGCGGCGTTTGTGTGAAAAGTGCCGCTAAAGGTCATGTTCTTTAGCGGCGTTTGTTGGAAAAGCGCCGCTAAAGAACATGATCTTTAGTGGCGTTTGTGGGAAAAGCGTCGCTAAAGAACATGATCTTTAACGGCGTTTGTGTGAAAAGCGCCGCTAAAGGTCATGTGCTTTAGCGGCGCTTTTTCCAATAAACGCCGCAAAATTTAGCTGCGCTTTTTCCAATAAACGCCGCAAAATTTAGCGGCGTTATTTATAGCGGCGTTTTTTGCGGCGCTTGTAAAAACGCCGCAAATAGTTTTAGCGGCGCTTATAAGGCCTAAAAAATGCCGCTAAAAGTCTTTTTTGCTGTAATACCTCCTCTAGATTTATTTTAGTTAATTAATTTGAATTAAATATTTTGTTACTTTCTTCAATCCACACAACATGTGATAATATTCTTAGTTTATTAAATTTCAACCTCAATTAAAAACGTTTAAAGAAAATTAAATTGTGTCACCACCTTTCTGTTGGGTAGTTCGAAGAGCATCCAATTAGTGGGAAGTAATTGTGGGGCATATAATATCATTGTCTATTACGCATTACAGCTAATAAGGCGTATTAAAATAATTATATTGTCATTAGCAAAGTGTTTGAACGATATGAGTAAGGTATAAAATAATTTTATTATATAAAATAAAAAAAATTAAAACCTAACAAAGAATATAATATGTGTTGAGTATTTTTATGTGTATATTTTTAAGGGAGGTAAATTTTCCTATTTATATGATACAATTTCTAGATGTGATGTTCTAAGTAGGTCCCTATGCATGCCAACACATACCCTATTTTAAGATTAACAAGTGTGTTCTCAATGTGAGTTTGCTTGCATGGTGATGTGAACTCATGGTGACAATGCAAATCTATCATGTGCGAACCCATGTAAGTAAACTATGGAAGACATTCTTATCGGATCGGGTTCGTCCCAGTCAAGTAACCGGTTAATGGGTGTAATATCCTGATTTGGTGGGTCTGTGCATTTGGTAGGTTGGGTGGCTAAGTTGGTAGGTTGAGGCTTTGAGGTATGTATTGGGCTCAGGCTTGGACTTAAATCTGGGTTAAGTTGCTTAAAAATAATGCTAGTTTATAATTTAAGTTAAGTTGAGTTAAGTAATTATGTTAGTAGAAGTTGGGCTCGTGGCCTAAAGGTTGGAGGTGCTATGGGTGAGCATAGAGGTGGCGTCACTTAGGAAGGAGATTGGGCCATGTGTGGCCGCTTGGGGCCCAAGTTTAAGGGGTCCAAAATTCGGTACTCCTAGGGGGGAAGGAAGGACGGCACATGAGCTACATTTTAGGAGCTTTAATTCTTTTATTTTAGAGATTAAATGCTGATAATAAGGAAGGGAAAGAGTTGGTTTTAAGGTGGTCTCATCTAAAGAAAGGATAATGGATGTGATAATAGATGGATAAAAGTTATCGGGAGAGGGGAGAGTTGGTAGAAACTCCAACTCGAAGGTGTGTGTGTGTAGCCAAATTAGTAGCCAGTGGTCCATCTTTTCTTTCATTTGTTTTCTTCTTTTTTTCTTTCCTCATACTTTTCTCTCTTATAGCCGAAATTCCCTAGCCTTATTTCCCTCTCCAAAATTCTTCTAAAAGCCGAATCCCCTCTGCTCATACTCCTTCTCCCATAGCCGAATCTACAAGGGTGGTTTCGTTTTCCCGAAGGTGCACCATAGCCGAATAGTCTTCAAGGGAGATTGGTGAGTTTTCGGGATTTCTCTTCTCTGTGATTTCTCTATTTTTCATCAAGTTTCTAATCCGAATCATTTTTCTAAGGCCCTATCGGTTTCACTCTCTCGCTCTTGAAAAGTGAATCTGTTGTCTTTGTGGCCTATAGTGCCGATTTGTGGGAAAATTTGAATGTAGGTTGGTGGTGACGTTTTCTTAAAGACTTTCGGGATTCGACAGTTTAGGTAAGGGTTTCGTCTAAATACTATGAATATATATTAGATCTCATCGGTTTGATTGGTTTAGTGTCCAAGGGGTTATTTTGAACTCGAAGAATAGTCAAGCAGTGGAGGTTGGATCTGTAAATCCAACGCTAAAGTACAAGAAACAAATAAGTATCAGGAGTTGGATTGTAGGCCTATAGTGGTAGTCTCGAGAGACGGTAGCGTAGAAGCAGTAAAAGCGTTAATACGAGAACCAGGTGTGTAACTCTTACACACTTTCTTTACTTATTATGTTAAATGTTATGTGTTGTTAAAAGCCAGAATGACGGCAATGGTTACCAAATTACCCTTGTGGGTAAAAGGCGATGATGTCGGGTAAGTTGTTATGTTTCTCGTGTTGATTGTGATCTATGAGAGCATGATATTCTGTATACATAATTATGTATGTTAAGCATGATCATACTGATATTGTTTGCATAACTCTATGTTATGGGTGATGAGAGGAGGGGGAAGTATGACCTATCAGACTGTCACCAGTGATTTGGCATCACAACAGTGGGTTGGCCCCACATATTATAAAAATTATGACTAAGTCTCAGTGGTTTGGCACCACCAGTGGTTTGGTACCACATATGTTATTTTTGTAACTTCGGTTACCAGTGGTTTGGTACCACTAGTGGTTTGGTACCACAAGGGGTAGATTTGGGAGACATGGATGGATACTTAGGTTGACGGGTTGCATGAAATGCATGTGTGTAAATGAATTTGTGTAAGAGCATAACTTCTCTTGGGATGGGGATTTATACACTGAGTCTAGGTGACTCACCCCTTCCTTTACATTTTGCAGATCAGACTTAGATCGTGGATATGGAGCCGGAGTGGACTCGAGGTGGCCATGCTTTCGACATTTGTTTTATATCAAAGTTTTCTGTTTGGACTTATTTATTTTATTTAAATTTTGGGTTTTAAATCGTTGTAATAAGGCGCTTAACTTTTATTTCTCGTGATGTTTTATTTGGTTGTTTTTTTTTTAACTTTCGATCAGCATACTTGGTAAATGTGAATTGGTTGTTTTTAAAACCTCGGTAAGAATGTGTTTTCTGAAATGTTCACTGATTAAGTAGTAAGTATGGAGTAACAATTGAGCAACTAAGTTTTTCTAAAGCAAGATTTAACACGTTTTGAACACCACAAGATTCAAATTCGTTTTCTCTAAAATTATTCAACAGTTTTCTCCTTAAACAAAATTGACAAGTCAATTTTCAAACATTTTCTTTCCCGTAGCACGCCAGACTCGGTTGTAGTGGTTAGACCGGGTTTGGGGTGTTACATATTGGTATCCGAGCCAAGTTCAAAAGCTCGGTTGTGGGTTTAAGGTCCAAAGTATGTTTTGAAGGGTGTAAAATGATTTTTAAGGAGATGAATATCTCGGAAAGCATGGCACCTGAGTCTCCGGCGCCGATCCACCCAGGTAAGTACCCTAACCTTTGATTTAATGTTTATGTGTGGGCTTTGGGGGCTTTAGACGTAGTTGAGCATGGTAGAACTGATGGACCATAGGGTTTGTTTACACAACTTCTTAATTACATAAGACTTAAGCCGAATCAAACAAACTTGTGAGTAAGTCACCGAGTTGGGGTGTGGCAACCGCCATGCGCATGTCTAGGATTGGATACAGGAAGAGCTTGGTATTTAAGCAGTCCTAGTGACTCACCTCCTCTTCGCTCGAATCCTACAGTGCGTAGTATTTGTTCACTCGACCATGAGGACTTGTTCACAGGCTAAATCCGATAATTAAAACCCACAAGGGACCAGCCACACTGTTTTGTAAAAACCCTAGTTTTGAAATTATCAAATTACCCCTTGATTTGTGAAAACTACCCTGAATTTGGAAAAAAGGACCAAAGTACCCCTGGTTTGTAAATTACCAAACTATCCCTGATTGACAAAATTACCAAGATACCCCTGAGTTACAAAATTACCAAAATATCCCTGCTTCACGAAATTACCAAAATACCCTTAATTTGCAAAATCACCCGAAACTTTGTTTTGGAAAAATTTTAAAAATACCCCTGTAGGTAAAAAATTACGAAAATACCCCCGGGTAGTGAAGAGTGGATGTTGTTTGTGTGATGAATGCACTTAGAACTAGGAGATAAGCTTGAAACTGAAACTAAAGATAGATTCGACTTCGAAAGAATCACTTTTAAAACTATTTTCCATAAAAATTGCTCGTGGATAAACAGTGAACAGAATTAATAATACATAAAATTCTTAACCAGATAAATGCGAACGGTAAGAATAAGTACACGAGGTCGTGGACGTCCACCGTGTGGCCGGGGTAGGGGTAGGATGACCTTGTCAGAGCCAGCAAGGTCTGGCCATGGGTTTGGGAATGTACTACCAGATCTGCCGGCGGAGGAAGCTGAGTTTCAGGATTAGACTGGTGATAATGATGTAATATCCCAGGCAGTACTGCGAGTTTTGGAGAGAGTTACCGGGGCGGCGCGGTGCAGGAGCCGAAAATCGGTGGTGGCGACTCGAGCTAACGGAGCGGAGGTGTTTAGGGGTGTCGGTGTAGCTTCCAACACTGCTGAGTACTGGTTAGAGGCAACAGAACGTATAATGGATGACTTAGACTTCTCGACTGAGGAGAAGTTGAAGGGGTCGTGTTTCAAGCGATTTGATGGAACTACCCTTCGGGAGTTCGGTTTAATCTTAGGAATGGATTGGTTGGTTAAAACGGGCGAGAACTAGATCATGTGCGCTAAGCGCATGGTGCTAAAATTGGTGAGGTGAAGAGGTGGTGATGATAGGTGAGAGAAGGAATTACCTATCTAATGTGGTGTCCGCGCTGAAGGCGGAAAAGATGGTAAGGAAAGGATGTAAGGCGTTTGTGGTTTATGTTTGTGCCTTGGAAGTTAAGGATTTGGCTGTAAGAGGTGTTCGAACGGTGAAGGACTTTGTCGATGTCTTTCCGGAGGAGCTTCCAGGTTTGCCACTGGATCGGGAGGTAGAGTTCGGTATTGACCTTCTACCGGGAACAGCGCCAGTGTCTATTGCTCCGTATAGGATGGCGCCAAAGGAATTGGTGGATTTGAAAGCACAGATTCAGGAGTTATTGGATCGGGGTTTCATTTGGCCAAGTGTATCACCTTGGGGAGCGCCTGTGCTCTTTGTTAAGAAAAAGGACGGGTCGATGCGAATGTGCATAGACTACCGTCAGTTGAATAAATTGACAATTAAGAACAAGTATTCGTTGCCTAGGATAGATGACCTGTTTGACCAGCTTAAGGGAGCATCGGTCTTTTCCAAGATAGATTTGAGGTCGGGGTATCACCAACTTAAGGTAAAGGAGGTAGATATCCATAAGACGGCGTTTCATACTCGATATGGGCACTATGAATTTCTGGTAATGCCGTTCGGGTTGACGAACGCACCGGTAGCGTTTATGGATATAATGAACCGGGTGTTTCAGTACGTGCTTGGACCGGTTCGTCGTAGTATTTATAGATGATATTCGGTGTACTCGAGGGCGGAAGAGGAACACGACGCAGCGCATTTGCGGGTAGTGTTGCGATTTTAAGGGAAAAGCAATTATACACCAAGTTTAGTAAGTGTGAGTTTTGGTTGAAGAAATTTACTTTTCTGGGGCATGTGGTATCGCAGAAGGGATAAGAGTGGATCCTCGGAAGATTGAGGCGAGATTGGATTGGAAACCACCCAAGTCGGTGGCGAAGATTCGCGATTTCTTGGGGTTAGCAGAGCTACTATAGGAAATTTGTGGAAGGGTTTTTTCGATAGCGGCACCTTTGACAAAATTGTTGAGGAAGGAGGTACCTTTTGTATGGACGGATAAGCAGCGAGGAGAGTTTTGAGAAGTGAAGAGGGTTTTGACCGAGGCTCCGGTCTTGATTCACTGTGGCGTGGAAAGATTTTGTGGTGTATTGTGACGCTTCCCATACGGGGTTAGGTTGTGTATTGATGCGGGAGGGGAAGGTTGTTGCTTATGCGTCTCGGCGATTGAGACCGCATGAAGTTAACTATCCGACGCATGATCCTGGAGTTGGCTGCTGAGTGGTCTTTGCTTTGAAGGTGTGGAGGCATTATTTGTACGGGAGAAGTTGGTGATCTACACGGACCATAAGAGCTTGAAGTATCTGGCGACTCGAAGGAGTGAATTTGAGGCAACGAAGGTGGGTGGAATTATTAAAGGATTACGATTGCTCGATTGAGTATCACCGGGAAAGGCAAGCGTGGTGGCGGATGCGCTAAGTCGAGAAAGTGGTGTCGGATTTGAGGCGATGTTCGCTCATCTTAGTTTGTATGAGGACGGAAGCTTTGTTAGCGTAATTACAGTGAAGCCATCATGGGTAGATCGAGTTAAGGAGAAACGGTGGTAGATGAAGTCTTAAGTGCTCGATGCTTGCAAGTGCAAAATGGTGGATTGGAGGGGTATAGTCTGAGCAGCGATGGAGTATTATGTTTTCAGGGGAAGGTGTGTATGCCTAAGGATGTGGAGTTAAGGCAGAAGATTTTGTAAGAGGCACATAGCAGTCCATATGCTATGCATCTGGGAGGTAGTAAGATGTATCGGGATTTGCGGGAGCAGTTTTGGTGGCTGGGTCTTAAGCGTGAGGTAACAAAATTTGTGGGTAAGTGTTTGACATGTCAGCAAGTCAAGGCTGAACATTAGTTACCGTCAGGTTTGTTACAGCCGATTAAGATTCCACAGTGGAAGTAGGAAAGGATCGCAATGGATTTTGTGAGTGGGTTACCCCTCACACCCACTAAAAAGGATTCGGTTTGGGTGATTGTGGACCGTCTCGACGAAGTCTGCTCATTTCATACACATGACGTATGGATTTCTCTCTCTTGAAGCTAGCGAGACTATATATAGCAGAGATTGTAAGGTTGCATGGAGTGCCAGTGTCGATTATTTCGGACAGAGACCCTAGATTTACATCCAAGTTTTGGAAGGCTTTACATCAGGCATTGGGTACAATGTTGGATTTCAGTACGGCATTCTATCCCCGATCGGATGGGACGATCGGAGAGGGTGATTCAAGTCTTGGAAGATATGCTAAGGGGTTGTGTCTTGGATTTGAGGCGATTGGGAAGAATTGTTACCGTTGGCGGAGTTCGCGTACAATAATAGTTATCAAAGTAGTATTAAGATGGCACCATACGAAGCGTTATATGGTCGGAAGTGTCGTACCCCTACGTGCTGGACGGAGTTGGAGGAGCGGTAGTTATTGGGTCCGGAGTTGGTTGCTGAGACAGAAGATAAGGTGGAGGTGATTAGAACTCAGTTGAAAGAAGCGCAGGCAGGCGAAGTCTTATGCCGACCTTAAGCGGAAGGATATAGAGTTTGCGAGAGGGTGACAGGTCTTCTTGAAAGTGTCGCCATGGAAGAAGGTTACGAGGTTCGGTAGGAAAGGTAAGTTGAGCCCTAGGTTTATTGGGCCTTATCGGGTATTGAAGCGAGTAGGACCAGTGGCTTACTAGCTCGAGTTGCCACCAGAGTTGAGTCAAATTCACAATGTATTTCACGTTTCCATGCTTAGACGCTATCGCTTCGGATCCGTCTCATGTGGTGCCGATGGAGGAGATTGAGGTGAGTCGAGACTTGTCTTTTTGAGGAGGAACCGATGCAGATCTGGATCGGGATGTTAAGGTTTTGCGTAGGAAATCGGTCCCTTTGGTAAAGGTATTACGGCGGAACCATGGATCGGAGGAAGCGACATGGGAGCCGGAGGATATCATACGAGAGCAATATCCTCAACTCTTCTGACCAGGTAAATTTCGAGGTCGAAATTTATTTTAAAGGGGGTAGAACTGTAATATCCTGATTTGGTGGGTCTGTGCATTTGGTAGGTTGGGTGGCTAAGTTGGTAGGTTGAGGCTTTGAGGTATGTATTGGGCTCAGGCTTGGACTCAAATCTGGGTTAAGTTGCTTAAAAATAATGTTAGTTTATAATTTAAGTTAAGTTGAGTTAAGTAATTATGTTAGTAGTAAGTTGGGCTCGTGGCCCAAAGGTTGGAGGTGCTATGGGTGAGCATAGAGGTGGCGTCACTTAGGAGGGAGATTGGGCCATGTGTGGCCGCTTGGGGCCCAAGTTTAAGGGGTCCAAAATTCGGCACTCCTAGGGGGAAGAGAAGGACGGCACATGAGCTATATTTTAGGAGCTTTAATTCTTTTATTTTAGAGATTAAATGCTGATAATAAGGAAGGGAAAGAGTTGATTTTAAGGTGGTCTCATCTAAAGAAAGGATAATGGATGTGATAATAGATGGATAAAAGTTATCAGGAGAGGGGAGAGTTGGCCGAAACTCCAACTCTAAAGGTGTGTGTGTGTAGCCGAAATTAGTAGCCAGTGGTCCATCTTTTCTTTCATTTGTTTTCTTCTTTTCTTTCTTTCCTCATACTTTTCTCTCTTATAGTTGAAATTCCCTAGCCTTATTTCCCTCTCCAAAATTCTTCTAAAAGCCGAATCCCCTCTGTTCATACTCCTTCTCCCATAGCCGAATCTACAAGGGTGGTTTCGTTTTCTCGAAGGTGCACCATAGCCGAATAGTCTTCAAGGGAGATTGGTGAGTTTTCGGGATTTCTCTTCTCTGTGATTTCTCTATTTTTCATCAAGTTTCTAATCCGAATCATTTGTTCTAAGGCCCTATCGATTTCACTCTCTGCTCTTGAAAGCCGAATTCTATTGTGCTGTGGCCTGTAGTGCCAATTTGTGGGAAAGCCGAATGTAGGTTGGTGGTGACGTTTTCTTAAAGACTTTCGGGATTCGACAGTTTAGGTAAGGGTTTCGTCTAAACACTATGATTATATATTAGATCTCATCGGTTTGATTGGTTTAGTGACCAAGGGGTTATTTTGAACTCGAAGAACAGTCAAGCAGTGGAGGTTGGATCTGTAAATCCAACGCTAAAGTACAAGAAATGAATAAGTATCAGGAGTTGGATTGTAGGCCTATAGTGGTAGTCTCGAGAGACGGTAGCGTAGAAGCGATAAAAGCGTTAGTACGAGAAACCGGTGTGTAACTCTTACACACTTTCTTTACTTATTATGTTAAATGTTATGTGTTGTTAAAAGCCAGAATGACGGCAATGGTTACCAAATTACCCTTGTGGGTAAAAGGCAAGGATGCCGGGTAAGTTGTTATGTTTCTCGCGTTGATTGTGATCTATGAGAGCATGATATTCTGTATACATAATTGTGTATGTTAAGCATGATCATACTGATATTGTTAGCATAACTCTGTGTTATGGGTGATGAGAGGAGGGGGAAGTATGATCTTTCAGACTGTCACCAGTGATTTGGCATCACAACAGTGGGTTGGCCCCACATATTATAAAAATTGTGACTAAGTCTCAGTGGTTTGGCACCACCAGTGGTTTGGCACCACCAGTGGTTTGGTACCACATATGTTATTTTTGTAACTTCGGTTACCAGTGGTTTGGTACCACATATGTTATTTTTGTAACTTTGGTTACCAGTGGTTTGGTACCACCAGTGGTTTGGTACCACAAGAGGTAGATTTGGGAGACATGGATGGATACTTAGGTTGATGGGTTGCATGACATGCATGTGTGTAAATGAATTTGTGTAAGAGCATAACTTCTCTCGGGATGGGGATTTATACACTTTGAGTCTAGGTGACTCACCCCCTTCCTTTACATTTTGCTGAGATCGGACTTAGATCGTGGATATGGAGCCGAGTGGACTCGAGGTGGCCATGCTCAAAGCATTTGTTTTATATCAAAGTTTTCTGTTTGGACTTAAATTTGTGTTATTTAAATTTTGGGTTTTCCTCGTTGTAATAAGGCCGCTAACTTTTATTTCGTGATGTTTTATTTGGTTGTTTTTTTTAACTTTCGATCAACATACTTAGTAAATGTGAATTGGTTGTTTTTAAAACCTCGATAAGAATGTGTTTTACAAATGTTCACCGATTAAGTAGTAAGTATGGAGTAACAATTGAGCAACTAAGTTTTTCTAAAGCAAGATTTAACACGTTTTGAACACCACAAGATTCAAATTCGTTTTCTCTAAAATTATTCAACAGTTTTCTCCTTAAACAAAATCGACAAGTCGATTTTCAAACATTTTCTTTCCCGTAGCACGCCAGAATCGTTTGTAATGGTTAGACCGGGTTTGGGGTGTTACAATGGGTCGGTAATAACGAACACCATTACAATTTGGCCCCCACCTAGTTCGAGGAAGAGTTATAAAGTGACTCTTCTGAGAACTTGGTTATGCAAAGTGGAGGATTTTTTAGATTGAAACTTGCTGTATACAACTTTCAAAATTGATTTATACATTTTAACACGTGTTAAGGGGAGGTACAACTGTATGGAGCAGATCAGGCTTTTGTTCCTAAACATGCGAATCGTTAGACTTTGAATTTCTTTAATAGGACATGGTTTTAACCCTAAATCATGAACCGTTTGGATTTGAAATTTTTGAGGAAGAGATGCCATTAAGAACAGTCGTGATTCAAGGGTAAACTTCTTAAAATTTTCAAATACTCCTTCTAGTCATTCTAGGTTTAGCTGGGTATAATGGTGAGGATAAGAGGAGGTGGTCGTAGTGGTTAGGGTAATTACGATAGTTCAGGGGGTAAGCACTTACAGCACCGTGAAGCTGGTGTCCCAGTAGAGGCGAAAGCTTATGCCTATACAACAAAACCATAAGAAATGAGTCGTCATTTGGTGATTCAAGGTATTCAATTGCTAAATTTTGCCTATGATTTCTCAAATTTTGAAGGTTTGAGGTGATTGGGCGATACCGAAGGGGGTTTCTTACTTCCATTGTACGTGCTAGAAGCAGGCTTTCACCTTACTCTACACCTTTTTTCTGCCATCTTCTTGATGAGTATGGGATAGATCTGGGGCAGTTATCTGGCTTCTCATGGTGGGTTGCAATCGCCTATTTCATTGAATGTAGTCATCGAGAAAAGGTGTTGTTGCTTTCTATTTTCCAAAATTTGTACCAACTCAAAGCCTGTAATCGAGGATGTTCTTTGGGTTTGTTTTATTTTACTCCTCACGAAGGATGCGAGTCGATTGTTTCCAACTGGTCTTTGAACCTTCAACTGAATCGTTGTAAGTACATAGGAGTGAGGAATAAATTTAGAGCTGGTTTTTGATTTTTCAATTGAGTGGTCCATACCTAGCAAGAGTGTGTGCCTGCGAAAGCGAGATACCATATCCGAAGTAGGCTGGGCTCAATTTTCCAGGCTTCATCGAGGTTACACCTTACAGCTTGAAGAGGTGTTAATTGCTAGAAATGTTTTTCATCATTGCCTTATAGATTTGTGCCTAATGGGTGGCAGCCAGTTGATTACAAGAATGGTGCAGACACTGTGTTAGTTTTTCCCATGCAGTTTGCATGGCCACATGGAGCTATTGATGAGTTGGGGCTTATCCTTTTAAGGAAAAATGAGCCTAAGAATTATTTTTATACTTTATGTAAATTAAAACCTCGCCCCACTTTTTTGATAAAGCTAATAAGAAATTACATGAAGAGGCTGGAGGCATGCGAGCTAATAAGATTGTTTTGGAAGAGACCATCAAAGCCATGAGTGAGCAACATAAACTTGCTACGGCTAATTTGGAGAAAAATTATGAAGAAGCCTTGGAAAAATATAAGGCGAATACAATGAAATTTTTTTAGGATTATCTGTCAGAATTAAAATCAAATATTCTGCTGCATGCTCAAGTGATTGGCGGTCCCTTTGATGCTCGTAGGGTGAACTTTGACGCTTTAAGTCATCTAACAGGTGCCCATCAAAACTTTGATATTTGTCCTTCTAGAGCTACTTGGGAGGAGTTTGTTGAAGAGTGGAAAAATTCCAGTAGACTTTATTTTGCTGATACTACTGTTGAAACCAGTGCTGCTCCTATTACTGGATGTGAAAAAAATGATAACAGAGAAGTGGAAGAAGAAAAAGAAGAAAAGGACCTCGCTGATCCCGATTACACCAATACTAACTCTTGATTTCTTTTTATTTGTTGTAGCCATTGGATTATGTTTTTAAACGAAAGAACTATCTTTTTTCTTAATGTTTAAACATTTTGGTAATTGGATTATGACTTTGTCTAAATAAATTGCCTAACTAAGTTATCATCATAAATGACTTAGGCAAGTATAAATCTAACAATGATTGGGAGGGATCACATTGTTCAACTTAACTGTGACGAACTATTTGAATCTAAGAAGAAATTGTTCATGATCATAAATCAATGAACTTAGGCTATGATCATAAATCAACGAACCTTAATAATAGCAGTCATGATCGTAAATTAACAAGCTGGTTGGAGTTGCGATCGTGAATCAACTAACTCAGAAGAAAATGTTCATGATCGTAAATCAATGAACATAGGTTGTGATCCTAAATCAGCGAGCCTTAATAATATCAATCATGATTGTAAACCAATAAGTTTTTCAAAGTTGCGATCGTAAATCAGCTAACTCAGAAGAAAATGTTCATGATCGTTAATAAGCTCAATAGCCTATTTTTTCAACAATTTTATAGGGCCCTTCCCAATTGGGAACCATTTTTCCTTGTTGTGATACTGGCAAATAGGCTTCGGTATTTCTCGAGACTAGATCGATCACTTGAAATTGTTTGTTTTTACTCTAGTGTTGTTGCATCGAGCAACTTGTTGAGCTCGCGCAACATTCTTAATTTCTGTTGTCTCCCTGATTTCATCAATAAGATCTAAATTGAGTCTGATGGCTTCCTTGTTGGCATTTTCATCAAAATGAGATGTCTTATAGGATTGTAGGCATATCTTAGCAGGGATTACTACTTCTGCACCATATACCAATGAGAATGTTGTTTCCCTGGTTGCTATGTAGGGAGATGTGTTGGAAAAAACCCGGTTTGAAAATGATTTTTTTGCACAACAGAAAAATTAAAATTTTGAAAATCGACCCGATTTTTTATATTATAGCAATAAACCTTAACTAAATATGTACTTGTGTTCTCTGATAAGTGGATCCTTGATGTTTTCCTACTTTCAACCAAACGATCTTCTTCGCTATTCTTGTACCATGAACTGCTTTGAGTGTGGGCTTAAACCAATTGAATCAAAATACGGAAGTACAAAAAGTTTTCTTTTTGGGGTGAAAGCAAAAATTCTCTTTTCTTTATTAGAAACTGGTAAAATTATTATTCTATAAAAGTATATTTAAAATTTGAGAATAAATTTTCTCTATTTTTTGACACAATAACAATCTCTCAGAAGTTGTGTTAATAGCACTATCGGTGCCATCTATTTATAGGAAGAGAATAACATCCTACTTATAACCCTTGGAGAGTTGTATAGGTTTATTTTTTAAATAGAAAAATAACATCCTACTTAGAGTAGGAGAAGGGTGAACGACTCACTCTTGTATTTGTACTAGGGTTGCCACCCCCTTCATGTTATACGAGGGGTTTTGGGCCTCTCTTACATTGGGTCTAATTACAAGTACTTCTTGAGCCTTTTTGACCTGGTACTCTGTAATATGATCTAACCCGATTTAGTTTTTCTATTTCCGAAATAAAACGGAACTTATTCAGGACTAATCTGTTCAAATTATAAAATTCTGGGTGAAAATAGTAAAATTTGTAAAATAGGACAAACTATAACATCTGAAAAATAGTGTCAAAACTGTAAAATCTAAAAACCAGTGGCAAAACTATAAAATCTAAAAAAATAATGGCAAAATTGTAAAATTTGAAAAAAATGGCAAAACTGTAAAATCTGAAAAGTTGTGGACACATGGTTGTGTGATTAAAAAAGTCCTAGGGTTTTGAAGGGAACATGGCCGTGTGGTCCTATCCTAGACACGATTTTACCTTAATTCACTTGTAAAAAAAATACACCTGACTCCAGGATCTCGAACGTCATTCCTTGTGCTTAGATCTGGTCTGGGGTACCTAAATTGAGTCCTTCAAACGACATTTATGCAAGAATTAATATCAATTTTCAAGATTCATCAACATAATCAAAAGATTTGATGAAAAATTGAAAAAAATTGTTTAATCGGTCGCAAGATTATCATCAGATAGAAAATCTATAAAGATTCAAGATCAAACTTCAAGATTCGAGGCATACTTACTGCTTTTTGGCAAGAATTAAGAATGTTTCTATTAGTGATTAGGAATCCGGTTGAAAAACGACTTGAATCAGGAATAGATTTTGATTCGGGGAGCAAAAATAATTTTCAATAATGGAATAAAATTATGATGTAAAGAAAGGGAAAGAAAATAAATAGAGAATAAATAGAAATATGGAAAGCAAATAAGGTAGGCGAGAGAATCTTTCGGAGAAAGATGGAGATCAAAATTAAGCTAAAAAATGAGAATCTTTCAGTTTACATTTATAAATTTTGCACGTATTAATCCTGCGTAATACCTTTTAACATTTCAGAGAAATAAGGTAGGTGAGAGAAGGAGAAATAAGGAGGTGAGCTAATAAATGAATCGGGGACGAGTAGGGAACAATGTCATGTGCTTAACCATTTCAAGTGCTTGAACTTGTTTTGAGTGCCTGTTGTTTGAATTCCGAACCGTCCTAAGCCTCAGAACCTTACAAACCTAGAAGACCTTTGAGACCCGATTAAGTCACAAACACATTAATTTGTAAATAGCTTGCATTTGTTTGAACGAATATGACCAATTCTTTTTAAATATCTATTAGCGATCCATATAATTTATTTTGATGGATAATACTTGTACATATATTCATTTACATTGCCTCTACAGCTATTGATATTTTAACTTAGTGAACTAATTCTGTTTGCATTAGGAATAAATAAGTTAGCTAGATATCACTCTTAAGTTGCATGTGAGGTAGTTCTTGTACGAGTTTGATATTTTACTGCTATGCAACTTAATTGTCCGATTTAGTCCAAAAGTCATCTTTTCTTTCGCATGTTTGGTGTGTTTGCTTAAGGACAAGCAAAGAGTTAAGTGTGGAAGAGTTGATTTGCCATAAATTGATGTGGCAAATTAGGCTTTGCTGGCATATTTAAGGAGCTTATTCTCGAGCAAAATAACGTCTTTTGCATAGTTTTTCGTAATTTTTAGATTTTTAGTTCAAAAGTGAAAATGTCTCATTTTTGCTCATTTTGTGACCCAATTTGGCCAATAGTGCCATTGGGAGGCCTAACGTGTTGTTGAGTGGTATACAGACATGTTGGAGGTTGAAAACGTGCAAGATTGACACCAAAGGAAAGGGTATCGCAATATCCACACCTTAGAATCGCGATACCTCCAACAATATTGAAGATTGGAGACACTCTTCAGTGGTATAGCGATATGCACTTTGGGTATCGCGATATCCACCCTTTCAAGGAGACCCCAAGGCTCAACACTGCTCGAGGTATCGCGATATTGTCTTTTGGGTATCACGGTATAGACGTCGTGAGGGGGTATCAAGACAAAAGGGTAGTCTTTGTCCACTTGATCCACCAATCACACAAGGCTCGTGTAGGGGCATTTTTGACAATGAAAACTCATCAGAAGTCAGCCTAAAATAGCCAAATTATGCTGAGAAGGAGAGAGGCACACATTAGCTTAGTTTTAGGTTTAGTTTTCTCTTAGTTTTTCTGCATTTTTCTAGGCTTTTCATTTTTTCTTCTTCTTTTTTAGTTTAGAGTTCATTTTTATGCATTTACTTCTTGTTCTTGATGTTCTTAGTGTTAGTTAAGTTAGTTATTACAGTAGCTTAGGTTTATTTGCACTTTCAATCCCTTTACCTTGGTTGTAAGATATTTCTAGCTTTAGTTTAATGTATTTCAATTTCTTCTACTTTAAATCTATTAAAGTTTGTTCTTTTTATGTTATTTTCTTTAGATTTTCTTGTTGAATGCTTTTAGTTTCATGTTCTTTAAGTTTTCTTGCATAAAAATTCAAACTTACATGCTTTTCTCAAGCTTTACTTTAATGGCTGTTTTGCTTTTCATTTTCATGTACATCCTCTTTATTTTCAACATGAGTAGCTAAACCTAAAAGGGGATTGATTAATAGAGATGTGGGTAAGCTGATTTCTTGGACCAAGGACTAAATCGTAATACATTGGACTAAATCGAATAGATCTAAGAACTTAAGAAGTGACTCCCCTAAGAGAATATCTAGACAAGTGAGATCAAAAGGTAACCTTATTGCACACCCGTTCATTAGTCCCGGATTATTCGGTGAGACCGAAAGATAAACCGAAACTAATTTGTCTAAGTCGATAAAATTGAGATCGAAAGATAAAATGGAGTCACTTAGTAATTTAAGCGATTTACATCTCTTGTTCGAGGCCCAATGAACCACATCAAAACCAACCAACAACCGCTAGTCATTTATTGGTTTAATTTTTGAGTTTTGTGCTCTTTGTAATTTAGTCCCTAGATTAGCATATTTAATTTTCTTGTTATAATTTGTCTTACTATAAAATTGTATCAGTACCCACTTAGACTCTATCGTGTATGCTAGTTATCGCTCAACCGTCATCTCTTTTGGGTTCAATCTTTGGAATACTCCAGTGTTTCATTGTAACATTACAAATATTATAACTGACCTGTATGTTTTAGTAAAACAATGTTTTAAAAAATTGTTGTTTTATGCGCACGCGCATAGCCGGTCAAACATCTTAAAAGTGGTTAGGAGTAGCCCTTTCTATAAAGTACATCATCTAACATGATATATCTAAAGGTGATAGATTAAACAATTTTAATTGAATGAAAGTTAAGTAACTTGCAAGTACAAGGATACATTAAATGTAAATAACAACATCATACCTTGCGGCTTTATATTGCACTTTGGCTAACTCTTTTTTGTTCAGCTGCTGATTTTCCCTTGTAAGGCTTCTATTATGGGGGTTATCCATGTTTGTTCTTGATTTAGATCAAGCACTTGCTGACTGTCACAGCTTGGAGTGGTTCTATGTTCTAACAAAATCTTCTCTCTTTGTTTAATAGTTATAGAAAAAGTTAACTTAGACAAAATATCAGCTTTTGGTGTTCTCTGTCTTGGATAACTGTCGGACTTCTAACTTATCATATTGAGTGAGCAGCTGAGCAGCTATGGCATGGTACTTCTTTAAACTAGGCTCTTTTACATCATATTCTTTGTTCATTTTCTTTGTTACCAACTACAAATCGATGAATATTATCAACTCCCTTGCCCCCAACTATCGGGCTAGTTGTAGCCTAAAGATTAGTGCTTTGTACTCCGCAGCATTGTTAAATGCTTGGAAGCCAAAGGAAAGTCTGTATTGCCATTCATTCTTATCAGGGTCTATAAGGAGGACACCCACTCCTGATCCTGTTTTCGCTGTTGAGCCATCTACATATATTTTCTAGCATTTTGGCTTCGTAATTGAGCTAGTTTGTCCCTGTGATGAGCTAACTACTACATCTTGTATAATAAACAGAAAAATTTTTAGAACCAAATCTGTATTCGTAAAGGAAATATCATAGGGCAAAGTAAATATTTATCAAATAAAATTTCAATAACCAATGTGACACACTATTATATCATCATGTGAGTAGTAGTATCTCGAATTAAAGAGTTACATGTAGGGTCTAGTGATCTATCAAAAGAACATTCTACCATGAAGTCAGCCAAGATCTAAGCTTTGATTGCTTTTCACGGGGCATACTCTATTCCGAATTCTACAAGATCGATTGCCCACTTGGTCATTCTTCCCGAGGTATCTACTCTAGACAATATGTCCGTGATGGGTTGATTTGGCATGACTATCATAGGATGGGCTTAAAAATATGGTCATAACTTTTGAGCTGCCACTACTAAAGCAAAAATAAGCTTCATCTTTGAATACCTCTGTTCACCATTTTGCATTACTTTACTAACATAGTACACTGGGAACTAGCAAGCCCCTTCTTATTTGATCAGGACTGCTACAACTATTTTTTTAGACATTGCCAAATAGAGAGAAATAGTCTCCCCCACTTGCGGTGACATCAGAAGTGGTGGAGACGTTAGATATGACTTAAGTTTTTCAAAAGCAATCTGACATTCCTCTGTCCAACTAAATGAAGTCCTCAATGCCTTGAAGAAAGGTAAACATTTATCTGTCTGGACACAAACTTGTTCAGTACGACCACCCCTCACTGTTAGACACTGAATGTCTTTGATAGTCTTCAGAAGGCATATCTAGAATAGCTTGAATCTTCTCAAGGTTCGCCTCTATACCTCTTTCTGAAACCATGAAGCTCAAAAATTTGCCTGCTCTTACTCCAAAAGTACACTTTTCTAGATTCAACTTCATGTCATAGGCTCGCAAAATAGTTAAAGCTTCAAACAAATCCTCAATGTGCTCCCTCAAAGTAGTAATCTTCACTAACATATCATCTACATAAACCTCGATACTACGACCAATCTTCTCTTTAAAAATCTTATTAACTAGTCGTTGGTATTTTTTATAGTATGCCCAAAGACCAATCATGAGATGATTGTAATTACATACTTGTTTTACCTTATTTATTAATATAAGGAATTGCTATTATTATTTCAGTTTCTTTTTATGTGTATATAAAGAAACTGAATTGTAATAAAATCCTATGTAAATATGATTATTCTTAAAAGGTCCTTAGTCAAGTATGTGGGTTTGGACAATAATAATGCATTGAGACTAATGTGTAATTGATTGACTTGTCATTGACATAATGATGTCAAAATCAATACATTAGTATGTGTTAGAGAACAACATACTGGACTGACCTGCTATGAGTATGTTTCTTGGATTATTATGTAATAGTCACAACATTACTCAAGGTGATAACTATGTATATGATCCTCAGACTTGAGATCATCATTGTCCCAACATCGTGAGTCGTATATTTTGATACAGTCAAACGTCTACCGTAACAGGTTGTACTATAAAGACTGATGTTGGATATACCACAATCCATATAGTAGGATATGGTTGATCAAGATATGATTTATCCCTCCTACATAATGGGAGCAATATCTTAGGCCTCTTGATGGAGTGAGACTAGAAATGTATGGTCATGCTCGAATAAGTTGATATGAGATATCACACTTATTTGTTTATTGTAGTCTACTCAAAAAATCAAGAAATATGAGATTGGGCTATACATGTGTGACTATTCCATGACTTGTGTCCAATGTAGATATTAAAGATAAAAGGATATAATACATGAAAACATTATCACAGAAAGGTTATGTCAAATTACGACTTCTTGTAACTTAGGTAGCAATGATGCATTGCTAGATGTCACTCGTTACTTGTATTATTAGAAATGTTCTAGTATCACTACCAATGTTACAAGAACCTACAGGGTCACACCTTATGGTTAAAACGAACAAAATCGAAGCACATTTGGTATTGTGTTTAACTATCACATGAATTAAATTAATTATTGAATTAATTTAATTTGAAAATTAAATATTAAATGAATTAAATTTACAAGCTTGTTGTACACAAATAGAGAACATAGTTAAAATTAATATATGAATTTGATTCATATAAAATTTTAACAGAATATATTTTATCGAAATTATTATAATAAATTATTATGATTTCGGTCAAATATTGAAACATGGTAGTTGTAATTCTTTTTGGAAAAATATAACGTTTTTTAATACTTTCCATATGCGATATTTCTTTTTTGGAAAGAATATGATGTGTTTAATGTTTTCCATATGTTCTCTATAAGATTTGATTCCGTTTTCAATATATGGTACCAAAATCCCGAACTAGGTAAGGGTGTTTTAAAAAGAAAATATGATAAAAAGGGTCTAGCAACTGTTTTGGGAGTTTTCTCTCTGGAATAGTTCTAAGAGGGTTTTTTTGTTTGTTTTAATATCGGGTGGAATACGTAGAGTCTGAAACGTTTTCGTTGTGACTTGGAATCGACATCGAATCAGTAGCATACTCTCGTTGTTTTCAATTAAGAATGTATATATTCAACCTTATCTCAAACCATTTTGTTCCTCGTACATGGATCCATGGTTATGGATCGTCAGAATAATTTTTCCACTGCGCCACCGGGTGTACTAGTGGTCCCAATAGTATGTTGCTCCTGCATTCTTCAACCCGAAAGCTATAATTGGGTAGCAGAACAATCCCTCCTCCGTGACAAAAGCAATCTTATCCTGGTCCTTTTGAGCCATGGAAATCTGATTATACCCTAAGAATGCATCCATAAAACTCATGAACTTGTGGCCCGCAGAAGCATCTACTAATCTGTCAATTTATGGAAAATAAAAATTATCCTTTAGGAATGCCTTATTAAGATTGGTAAAATCAATATACGTTCTCCATTTGCCATTATACTTTTTTACCATGACAACGTTTGATACCTAGTCAGGGTACGCCACCTCTAGAATAAATTCTACTGAAAGCAATTTCCCAACCTCCTACCTGGTGGCCTCCATAACCTGTGGAGTGAACCTTCTTTTTTTTCTTAACTGGCTTGACTCCAGGAGACACATACAGACAATGCACAATCACCTGTGGATCCACACCGGGCATGTCTATTGCTGACCATGCAAAAATATTTGAATTCTCCCTCAAACACTGCACTAAGTCCCTATTTTTCTCTACAACTAATGTCAATGAAATCCTTACCAGCCTTTTTGTGTCATAATAGAATAATTGTAGAGTTTCTATGACATTTTCTACCTTTGGCTTGTGAACTCTTTCCTTACTTCCAATATCCAAACTATCCAAATCTAAAACCTGACTAGCCACATGTACTGTAACATCCTAAAATTTGGGGATTTTATGTTTTACATTATATCATGCGTTAGGCTAGCTAAGAGTGTTAGTTGTGTATGTTTAGGGACCCTAAGAAGGCTTGGGGTTGAGTTGGGCCTTAGTAGAATTTTTGTGTTTAAACACTTAAAGGAGAGAAGGAAAGTGGCGTCAAGACTTAAGTGAATAAGTGTGTATTTTGCTAGCACAAGTGGAGCTAGTAGCAGAGTGGTGTGGCGTCACATGAAGCGGCATAAGGGGTGGAGTTCGAATCCCACCTAATGCAAATTTTTGGGATTAATTTTTTTGTTCTATTCAAGTAATTGATGGTAAGTGTCGGCCAAGCTTTAAAGAAGGAAAGGAAGACTTTTTATTGATGGAAAGAACACTATGGAGGAAGGTAAGGAGGAGATCAAGGAGAAAATAAGGAAAGAAGTAAAGGAAAGAGATAAGGGGGGATATGTTGGCCGAATTTTTGGAAGGAGCTTGGGAAAGAAATTTGGCCAACCCTCATCTTTTTGGTAACGGAGGTACACGGTTTTAGTAGGGAGAAAAGGGGAGCCGAAATTCTTTTGGTCATTTTGCAAGTTTGTGCATGAAAGACTTGTTTTCTTTGTAACATTTTGGTGCTCTCTTTTCCGATCCTTTCTCTTTGTTTTGCCAAAACACTCAAGCAATTTGTTCACCTTTTTTTTTTGGTGTTAGCCGAAACCCTCTAACATTTCACTTCCATCATTTCTTTTCTTTTTGACCATTTCTTCAACCTTTCTCTCTTTTCTTAAATCGACATTACCTTGTGGCTGAATCTTGTTTGTTCATTTCCCTCCAATAGCCGAACCTTTTAACCCTTAATCTCTTCTTCATTATTTCTTTCTCTTTCGTGTTGGCACTCTCTTCTTTGATCGAATCGGTAAGTGGTTTCATTCTCCTCTTTTCATTTTTTTTTCTCTCTAGTCAAATGTGTGTCCCTCACCATTCGGTTGTTTCACCTTGTTTCTAAACCGAAATGGCGTTTCCTCCTACTCCCTCATATCTTAATCATTTTATTTTTGTAGTGTTATAGTGGGAAAGCCGAATCTTATACCTTTGACTCATCCATAGCCATAAGTCCAATCGGTGGGAATCGGATTCATCATCGTTAAGGTAAGGAGTTTCATCATGGTTCATTTTGATCTATTTCATTGCTCGATTAGTTTGCTAAACAGATCGATGGATTTGACTAATCGGTTATTATAGGGACTAGATCGCTCGTTCTTATCCACTCGTTGTTCCTTCGAAAGTGGTGGTAAACCGAAATCCTCTCCCTAAACAATTACATTCTCGCATCATAGTATTATTCTAACCGAGACTCTTTCAATAGAGGCAAGTGGTAGCGTTATTAAAAGAAAATCGATAGGAGGGCAAGTAGGGAGTGGACTTGCAATCTCTACTCCCAAGTTTAAACGTAGGGCGGTATCGGCAGTTCGGGATTTCCCACCGAGTTGTGGACCATCATCCGGTGAGAATAGACAAATTGTGGTTGTTCACGATTCTAAGGGTAAGCATTTTTAGATCGTTGATTTAGATTTGGATTAAGAAAATCTCTTTGGTTGGTTAATCGAATGTTATGGTGTCATATGTGCCGACGATCAAGAAGGTTTAGTTCTTACTATAGTAATCAGTGTGTAATCTCACACGAAATCTAAATAAATTCATGATTCACTTTTATGTTGGAAAATAGATCGTTGTCGATTACAAATCTAATAACCGTGATATGGCATGAATCGAGTGACTTGCTTATTCAACACTATTTCTAAAGATCTATCAAAATCAGTATTAATTTACTAAATTACCAAAATGCCCCTATGGGCCGATTTACCAAAATGCCCCTATGGGCCGATTTACCAAAATGCCTCTATGGGCCGAATTGCTAGAATGCCTTAGTGGGACGAACTATCAAAGTGCTTCAATGGGTCGATTCACTGTAATAATTCACTAGATTAATGGTGGTTATATATATATGTGGATATTTTATTTTATTATGTATGTTGCATTCTTTTTACATTTTGCATGGGATGGGAAAAATTGTATGGAGAGCAGTGTAGCCTGGTGGCATAGCCACAACTTGTTCATTATTATGCTTACTTATGATTTTGGTGGCATGGCCACAATAATAATATATTATAGCAGCTCGACTGCTAATTGGTGTGAGCGGCGGGGTGGGTTGACTTGATCCCCACAGATGTGATTGGCTGGTTAGGGGTGTGATGGATGGATGGGTTGGGTTGCATATTTTTCATTTATATACTGCTATGTAAAATGGGCTTAGGCCCAAGGTTATGCTATGCGGGTTCAAACCCAGTGGACGACGGTAGGGGATTATACACTGAGTTCTAGTAACTCACCCCATTCTCTTAATCCTTGCAGGTAATGATCAGTAGTGAGGACTTGGGCCCATGGATGACTCGGTGGAGGCCATACTTTGGAAATGATATTTTCGAACCTTAGTAAATTTTGTTACTCTTACTATTTTGGGTTTAAAGTTGTAATAAGGCCTCTGGGATTTTTATTTTGTTTTATGTTTGACGTATTTATTATCTTCCATGAATTGATTTAAACGGGGATTTTCTAAAATCATAAACAACGGTTTTTCTTAAAATTTATCAACAAACGGATTTCATAATAAATATGTACAAATAATTTAACTTGGATTTTTCCTGCAAGTTATCAATAATATTTTCAAAAGTCACGGTTTTAAAAGATCACTAGTTCGATTATCGATTCTTCAATCAACCTTTCAAAATTAGTAGTATTTTTATCAAATATTTCTAATCAAATTTGTTTTCTTAAATTTTAACCTAATAACAACATCTTTAGTAAGAATCACAAGTTCTTTACTCGTTTTCTTCATGTGACATGCCAGATCTGGTCATACCGCTTGGGCCGGGTTTAGGGTGTTACATTTTATGGTATCAGAGCCTAGGTTGCAAAACTCGGCTGTGGTTTGGGTTCAAAATTTTTTTCTAAAAATTGCTTGAAATTCGATTTATAAATACATGTTTTAGAGGAAGTATGGCAACACAGGTATCCGGCACCAAGTCAGTAAGTTTTTGTTTTCATTTTATGATTATTGTGGCATGATTGTAGTATGAAAACTTCACAAAATAGAAATACTCTAGAACTTTTAGCTTTAGGAGCTGAAACTATAGAGATTGAGACTTTAGGATACATTTTGCGAAAACAACTTTACTTTCTATACTCCATAAAACATTGCTTAATAAACATTGAATAGCATACTGATTCATAAGACTCTTAATCAGATTAAATCGACTTAGCAAACATGAGCGCTAGAGTACGTGGATGTGGTAGACGTGGACGTGGTAGAGGCCGAGGTGCTAGAGTTGTATCTGAGGCATCGGGACATATGCCTGGAATGGACGCGCCTGCATCACCTGTGACTGAAGCTGGGTCACATGATCGAATGAGAGAGGACGACGCTCTGTCCCAAGCTATGTTACAAGTTTTAGAAAGGGTTGCTAGGGCAAGAACTGGGTCAGCAGCTCGTGGGTCGATATCGGAGTGACTCAGATCGAATGGGGCTGAAGTTTTTAGAGGTATTTCGGATGTAGCCCCAAGTGTAGTGGAGTACTGGCTTGAGGCGGTGGAGCAGATTATGGATGACCTGGATTGCACCGCTGAGAAGAAACTTAATGGGGTTGTGTCATTGCTAAGAGACGAGGTGTATCAGTGGTGGCTCACTGTTCGGGAAGGCACTCAGGCTGATCGTATTACCTGGGAATTCTTTAAAACAGCATTCCAGGGAAAATATGTCGGGGTTAGCTATGTGGATGCCCGAAGGAAGGAATTCCTTAATCTGGTCCAAGGAGGTAAATCTGTGGCAGCATACGAGGCAGAGTTTTTGCGTCTGAGTCGATACGCCTGGGGAATAGTGCCGACTGATCATGAATGCTGCGTGCGTTTTGAGGATGAATTGCGTGATGAGTTACGCAGTGCGATAGCCCCGTGAAGGAGAGGAATTTTGCTACACTTGTGGAAAAAGCTAAGATAGCTGAGGAAGTTAAGCACTCGAACGGAAAAATCGAGACAAGGATAGGGGCAGGAACAAGAGAGACTCTGGGTATTCAGGTCCTACTAGAGGATTTTAGAAAAGGCCCAGGAATATGGGGCCAGTTCGAGTGGGTGCTCCAGCTACTACCAATCGATTCTGACCTTGTGTGAATTGTGGAAAACTTCACTCGGGTGAATGTTGGAAAAGAACTGGTGGTTGTTTGGATGTGGATCCAAAGACCATCGGTTTAAGGATTACCCTCCGAGCCTCTTTCGCACTCGGAGTAGTTAAATATGATTTACGCACCCGGTGAGGCGCCAAAGAAGATGGCCAGAGGCCGTGGGCAGTCGAGGTGGTAATGGTGTGGGATGAGGTCGAGGTGCATTGGGTAGAGGTACCGTAATATAGGGGTAACACGGAGGCGAGACAACTAGGATTGGTCTATGCGGTCGGACGTCGAGAGGATGGCGATGCACGGACGTCATCACCGCACGCGTTCTTCATATCTCGATGTACCTTTTATCGCTTTGATAGATATTAGATCCACTCATTCGTATGTTGCATGTGCTGTGTCTGGAACTTTGAATTTTAGATCTGAGATTACTATTAGAGAAACAACTGTAATTAGCCCTTTAGGACAGTTGGTGGTAGTCAATAAGTTGTTTAGGGATGTGCCCTTAGAAATTCAGGGAGTAGTATTTCTGGCGGATTTGATGGAACTACCATTTGGGGAGTTCGACATTATATTGGGCATGAACTGGCTGGTTAAGCATCGTGCGAACTTGGACTGTGCTGCAAAGCAGATGGTACTAAGAACTTCAGAGGATAAGGAAGTGATGATGATAGGTGAAAGAAGAAATTATCATCTAATGTGGTATACGCTTTAAAGGCGAGAAAAGTTGGTACGAAAGGGGTGTGAAGCGTTCTTAGCCTTTATCAGTGCTTTGGATGCCAAAGAGTTGTCAGTAGAGAGTGTTAGAACGGTGAAAGAGTTTTCAGACGTCTTTCTTGAGGAGCTTCTAGAATTGCCTCCAGATCGAGAAGTGGAATTTGGTATTGAGCTGTTGCCAGGAACGGCTCCGATGTCCATTGCTCCTTACAGAATGGCGCCGAAGGAGCTAGTGGAGCTTAAAGCTCAGATCTAGGAGTTGATGGATCGTGGATTTATTCGACCAAGTGTGTCACCGTAGGGAGCGCCAGTTTTGTTCGTTAAGAAAAAGGATGGGTCGATGCGTATGTGCATCGATTATAGACAATTGAATAAGTTGACGATCAAGAATAAGTATCTGTTACCAAGGATCGATAATCTGTTTGATCAGCTGCGAGAAGCTTCAGTTTTCTCAAAGATAGACTTGAGATCGGGGTATCACCAGTTAAAAGTCAAGGAGGCGGATATTCACAAGACTACGTTCCGAACTCGTTATGGGCATTACGAGTTCTTGGTGATGCCGTTTGGGTTCACAAATTCACCAGCTGCATTTATGGACATGATGAACTGAGTCTTCCAACCCTATCTAGATCGGTTTGTAGTGGTGTTCATAGATGACATCTTGGTGTACTCAAAGACAGAAGAGGAGCATGATTCGCATCTACGGGTAGTATTGTAGATATTAAGGGAGAAGCAACTGTATGCCAAATTCAGTAAGTGTGAATTTTGGCTGAGGGAAGTGACCTTTTTAGGGCATGTTGTGTCTGTCGAGGGAATTAGAGTTGATCCCCGCAAGATAGAGGTTGTATTGGACTGGAAGCCACCGAAGTCAGTGGCAGAAATTCAGAGTTTTCTAGGTTTGGCTGGGTATTACAGGCGATTCGTTGAGGGGTTTTCGTTGATTCTTTGCACCCCTAACTAAGTCGCATTACGTAAGGAGTACCGTTTGTGTGGTCGATAAGCGACAAGAGAGTTTTGAGAAATTGAAGAAGATTCGATGGAAGCGCCGGTATTGATTGATTCAAATTTCGAGGTCGTAAGGAGTTTCTTGTTTATTGTGATGCGTCACACACGGGCTTGGGATGTGTGTTGATGCAATGGGGAAAAGTGGTGGCTTATGCATCTCATCAATTAAGGCCGCATGAGGCAAACTATCCCACACATGATTTGGAGTTAGCTGCGGTGGTGTTTGCTCACGAAGATATGGAGACACTATCCGCATGCGGGAGAAGTCGATTATTCACACGGACCATAAAGGTTCAAGTACCTCCTTACCCAGAAGGAGTTGAATTTAAGATAGCGGAGGTAGATAGAATTGTTGAAAGATTATGACTGCTCAATCGAGTATCATCCAGGAAAAGCTAACGTAGTGGCAGATGCGTTGAGTCGTAAGGTGATATCGAAATTGAGAGTGATGTTTGCTCATCTCAGCCTTTATGAAGATGGTAGCTTGTTATTTGAACTTCAACCAAAACTGCGTGGGTAAGTCGAGTTAAGGAAGCGGTTGTTAGATGAAAGGTTGGGTCTCGGCTTCATCAAGTGGAAGGTGGTGAGATAGGGGATTTTGGATTAAATAGTGATGGAGTATTGTGTTTCCGCGGAAGAGTTTGTATGCCCAAGGATTCAGAATTGAGACAAATGATTTTGCATGAGGCGCATAGTAGCCCATACGCTATGCACCCCGGGGGAAACAAAATGTACCGAGACCTCCGTGAGCATTATTGGTGGCCAGGGTTGAAACGGGAGGTTACCGACTTCGTGAGCAAGTGCTTGACATGTCAACAGGTGAAGGCGGAACATCAAGCGCCTTCGTGGTTCTCGCTGGCAGGTGAAAATTCCACTATGGAAATGGGAAAGGATAACGATGGATTTTTTTAGTGGGTTACCCTTAACGCCTACTAAGAAAGATTCAGTATGGGTGATAGTGGATCGGTTAACGAAGACTGCTCATTTCCTACCTATTTGTACGGATTACTCGTTACAGAAGTTGGCCAAGTTGTATGTAGCAGAGATCGTGAGGTTGCATGGGGTACCAATGTCTATCATATCAGACAGGGATCCTAGGTTTACATCACGGTTTTGGAAGGCTCTACATGAAGCTTTGGGTACAAGGCTAAATTTCAGCATGGCGTTTCACCCGCAGATAGATGGTCAGTCGGAGAGAGTAATCCAGATTTTAGAAAACATGTTAAGGGGCCGTGTGATCGACTTCAGAGGTAGTTGGGAAGATTTTCTACCATTGGCAGAGTTTGCATACAACAACAGCTATCAATCCAGCATCCAGATGGCACCCTATGAGGCATTGTATGGTCGTAGGTGTCGTACTCTACTTCTCGGATGAAGTGGGGAGCGACAGCTATTGGGTCTGAGTTAATCTCAGAGACGGAGGAAAAAGTTAAGGTAATTCGGGCTCGGTTAAAAGAAGCTTGGACGGGCGTAAATCGTACGGATCCGGCGGAAGGAGATAGAGTTCTCGATGGGTGATCAGGTCTTTTTGAAGGTCTCACCTTGGAAAAAGATCTTAAGATTTGGAAGGAAGGGCAAGTTGAGACCTAGATTTATCGGACCTTACCGTGTATTGAAGCGTGTTGGGCCAGTGGCTTACCAGCTTGAGTTACCTCCAGAGTTAAGTCAGATACATAGCATATTCCATGTCTCGATGTTAAGGCGTTATCATTCGGATCCGTCTCATGTTGTGCTAGTGGAGGAAGTTGAGATAAGACCTGACTTGTCTTTTGAAGAAGAACCAGTGCAGATTTTAGATCGGGATATTAAGGTGCTGAGAAAGAAGTCAGTCTCGTTGGTCAAAGTACTATGGCGTAATCACGGGTCAGAGGAAGCTACATGGGAGCCAGAGGACACGATCCGACAGCAATATCCTCATCTCTTCTAATCAGGTAAATTTCGAGGCCAAAATTTCTTTAAGGGGTAGAATTGTATCATCCTGAAATTTGGGGATTTTATGTTTTACATTATATCATGCGTTAGGCTAGCTAAGAGTGTTAGTTGTGTATGTTTAGGGACCCTAAGAAGGCTTGGGGTTGAGTTGGGCCTTAGTAGAATTTTTATGTTTAAACACTTAAAGGAGAGAAGGAAAGTGGCGTCAAGACTTAAGTGAATAAATGTGTATTTTGCCAGCACAAGTGGAGCTAGTAGCAGAGTGGTGTGGCGTCACATGAAGGGACTTAAGGGGTGGAGTTCGAATCCCACCTAATGCAAATTTTTGGGATTAGTTTTTTTGTGCTATTCAAGTAATTGATGGTAAGTGTCGGCCAAGCTTTAAAGAAGGAAAGGAAGACTTTTTATTGATGGAAAGAACACTATGGAGGAAGGTAAGGAGGAGATCAAGGAGAAAATAAGGAAAGAAGTAAAGGAAAGAGATAAGGGGGGATATGTTGGCCGAATTTTTGGAAGGAGCTTGGGAAAGAAATTTGGTCAACCCTCATCTTTTGGTAAAGGAGGTACACGGTTTTAGTAGGGAGAAAAGGGAGCCAAAATTCTTTTGGTCATTTTGCAAGTTTGTGCATGAAAGGCTTGTTTTCTTTGTAACATTTTGGTCCTCTCTTTTAGATCCTTTCTCTTTGTTTTTTGAAACACTCAAGCAATTTGTTCACCTTTTTTTTTTGGTGTTAGCAGAAACCCTCTAACATTTCTCTTCCATCTTTTCTTTTCTTTCTGACCATTTCTTCAACCTTTCTCAATTTTCTTAAATCGACATTACCTTGTGGCCGAATCTTGTTTGTTCATTTCCCTCCAATAGCCGTACCTTTTAACCCTTAATCTCTTCTTCATTATTTTTTTCTCTTTCGTGTTGGCACTCTCTTCTTTGATCGAATCAGTATGTGGTTTCATTCTCCTCTTTTCATTTTCTTTTCTTCCTAGCCGAATGTGTGTCCCTCACCATTCGGTTGTTTCACCTTGTTTCTAAACCGAAATGGCATTTCCTCCTACTCCCTCATATCTTAATCATTTTCTTTTTGTAGTGTTATAGTGGGAAAGCCGAATCTTATACCTTTGACTCATCCATAGACATAAGTCCAATCGGTGAGAATCGGATTCATCATCGTTAAGGTAAGGAGTTTCGTCATGGTTCATTTTGATCTATTTCATTGCTCGATTAGTTTGCTAAACGGATCGATGGATTTGACTAAGCGGTTATTATAGGGACTAGATCGCTCGTTCTTATCCACTCGTTGTTCCTTCGAAAGTGGTGGTAAGCCGAAATCCTCTCCCTAAACAATTACATTCTCTCATCATAGTATTATTCTAACCGAGACTCTTTCAATGGAGGCAAGTGGTAGCGTTATTAAAAGAAAATCGATAGGAGGGAAAATAGGGAGTGGACTTGCAATCTCTACTCCCAAGTTCAAATGTAGGGCGGTATCGACAGTTCAGGATTTCCCACCGGTTTGTGGACCATCATTCGGTTAGAATAGGCAAATTGTGGTCGTTCACGATTCTAAGGGTAAGCATTTTTAGATCGTTGATTTAGATTTGGATTAAGAAAATCTCTTTTGTTGGTTAATTGAATGTTATGGTGTCATAGGTGCCGACGATCAAGAAGGTTTAGTTCTTACCGTAATCAGGTGTGTAATCTCACATCGAAATCCCGTAAATTCGTGATTCACTATTATGTTGGAAAATAGATCATTGTCGATTACAAATCTAATAACCGTGATATGGCATGAATCGAGTGACTTGCTTATTCAATACTATTTCTAAAGATCTGTCAAAATCGGTATTAATTTACTAAATTACCAAAATGCCCCTATGGGCCGATTTACCAAAATGCCCCTATGAGCCGATTTACCAAAATGCCCCTATGGGCCGGTTTACCAAAATGCCTCTATGGGCCGAATTGCTAGAATGCCTTAGTGGGCCGAACTGTCAAAGTGCTTCAATGGGTCGATTCACTGTAATAATTCACTAGATTAATGGTGGTTATATATATATATATGTGGATATTTTATTTTATTATGTATGTTGCATTCTTTTTACATTTTGCATGGGATGGGAAAAATTGTATGGAGAGCAGTGTAGCCTGGTGGCATAGCCACAACTTGTTCATTATTATGCTTACTTATGATTTCGGTGGCATGGCCACAATAATAATATATTATAGTAGCTCGACTGCAAATTGGTGTGAGCGGTGGGGTGGGTTGACTTGATCCCCACAGGTGTGATTGGCTGGTCGGGGGTGTGATGGATGGATGGGTTGGGTTGCATATTTTTCATTTATATACTGCTATGTAAAATGGGCTTAGGCCCAAGGTTATGCTATCATGGGTTCAAACCCAGTGGACGACGGTAGGGGATTATACACATCGAGTTCGTAACTCACCCCATTCTCTTAATCCTTGTAGGTAATGATCAGTAGTGAGGACTTGGGCCCATGGATGACTCGGTGGAGGCCATACTTTGGAAATAATATTTTCGAACCTTAGTGAATTTCGTTACTCTTACTACTTTGGGTTTAAAGTTGTAATAAGGCCTCTGGGATTTTTATTTTATTTTATGTTTGACGTATTTATTATCTTCCATGAATTGATTTAAACAGGGATTTTCTAAAATCATAAACAATGGTTTTTCTTAAAATTTATCAACAAACGGATTTCATAATAAATATGTACAAATAATTTAACTTGGATTTTTCCTGCAAGTTATCAATAATATTTTCAAAAGTCACGGTTTTAAAAGATCACTAGTTCGATTATCGATTCTTCAATCAACCTTTCAAAATTAGTAGTATTTTTATCAAATATTTCTAAACAAATTTGTTTTCTTAAATTTTAACCTAATAACAACATCTTTAGTAAGAATCACAAGTTCTTTACTCGTTTTCTTCATGTGACATGCCAGATCTGGTCATACTGCTTCGACCGGGTTTGGGGTGTTACATGTACCTGCTGTGAACTCTGACCTTGTAGCTTCTGTTCGTGATTCTGCTTGACTGAAAACATATGACACTACTTGTCTAATCATTGGTTAGATTTAATGATTCCTAACCTCATCTTGGTAGGGAATTTTATCTTTATACAAATGGTGACAATCATCATTCTGACCATTCTCATAATAGGACACCCAAAAATGGTGTTGTAAGCCATATGACGGTCTACCACAAACAATTGAACGTATTATATAGTAGTGTGCTTGTAACATCCCAAAATTCTTGTTTTTGAATTGTTAAAAATTTTCAAGTAAATTAATCTGGTTAAGTGGTTAAGTGTTGTGAGTAGTCTGTGTGAGGTTTTGAGTTCAAATCATTTTCCTTTAATTTTTTTTTAATTTTTACCCAACCCCTGACTTGGGATATTAGGTTTATATCTTACTTTCGCTCAACTCATGACAGAATGAGTCTGCTGGTTTAGTGGTAAGGCTTCAACTTACTAGAGGTCTTGTGTTCGAATCTTGTTGTGTGAAAAAGTTGAATTATTTTTGCTTTCTCTTGTCAAGGCCACTCATGTGGAAGAGGTTGGGTTGAATTTGAATTCTGAAAAAAAATATGATAAGTGGTTAGAAAATGGGATTTAGTGGGATTTAATTTTTGAAAATTATCCCCAAAAAAAGTCAGTCCCACTTTTCCACACTCTTTCTTTTTGTCTTCCACTCATCCACTTTCCCAAATTTTCCTTGTATATATTTTCATCCTTCTTTCCTCTCTTCCACCAAAATTGCATCCCTGTTCACAACTTTTTTGCTTTCTTTCTGTTATTGTTCCAAATCTTGTGTTAGTGTGGCTTGAATTCCTTTGCTTGAATTCTTTTTGGTCATTCTATTTTGGTGTTGGTTGTGCATGATTGTGGTGTCAAGTAAGAGTATGATTTCCTTTGGTTGATGTGGTAATTTTTGGTTATTAAGTGTTATGCGAATGAGGTAATTTTACAGGTGGTTCTTAGTTTTTAATTTATTTGTTTTGATGCGCAATTAGGAGAAGGTCGTGAAGCGTTCGATGTTCCTCTACCAAATTAGGTGCCTTAGGTTGCTGCTTCTTCAAGGGTAAGTGACTTACACCGTGTTAGGGGCTGAATTTTAATTGTGTTAAGGTTGATTGTGGTTGTTTGGGCCGAATTAGTGATTCGGGAATTGCTAAATCTTGTTAGCTAATTTGTGTGAAATTTTGTTTTAGGTTCTGGAAGTGTGTTGCGGTGTTGGGTTTCAAAAACAATCAGGTGTGTAATGCAAACCTCGAAAAACAGTAGTGTGTGAGCCACACGGTTGCCTGATAGGCCGTGTGGGCCACACGGGCACGTGGACCCAATTTTCATAAAATTTAGTTAGGGTCATATTTGAAGTGCAAATAGAGATTAGCCACTTCATAGGCTCTAAAATGTGTTTTGTATGATTTATAGTTATGAATTCTGATATTCTGCCTCTATTTATGTGATTTCTGAAAGCATGATTTTTATAATTTGATATGTTTAGCATGTATGTCATATGGGCATTTGATATCTGTATAGTATTGCATGTGCGTTGGGGTGGGATATTGATAAGATGGAGGAAGTGTTGGCAGTTTAATTATCTGCCTTATCTGGTGATTAAGACCATATATCTGTTCTGGTGGCATTGCCACACTTACCTGATTCTGGCGGACTACCGCATCATTTCTGGAAGCTTGGTTGCGCTATTCTGAAAAGTGACATACGCTCACTTATAGGTGTGTAGGGTTGGATGGGTATTTGTTACCCTAATTGATGTGTAGGGTTGGACAGATATGGTGTGTAGCGAATGGGGGTACGATCTGAATATGTATCTGAACTACAATTGTATACGTATCTATTATTTTATATGCATCTGATCTGTTATGTAGGTTGAGTTATACACTGGGCTCGTAAGCTCACCATTTTGTTTTCTCCTCTCAGGTAATTTTCAAACCTAGGATCGGACGATGTGCAGGAACTCGGGGTTAGACACTTTCAATAAAAACAATTTAATATGAACTTTATGTTAATAATAGACTTTTCAAACTTTTTGGGATTTGTTCTATTGATTTTCATTTTGAAATGTTGTTGTTGATTTCAAGTAACTAATATATTTCTATTTTCAAAAATATTTGCTTACAAGTTAAAGCACGGTTTTCAAAACTTTATCACTTAAATGAATTCTGTAATAAAATAATGGCATAAATGAGAATTTTCCCTAAAATTGGAAAACGATTTATCAAAGTTAGCACTGGTTTTACCACACGTTTTCAAAGTAAATTTCTGGGCTTTCAAACAAGTTAGTGTAACTCCTTAAGATTCGACCATAACGTCCAGGTCGAGTGTGGGTGTTACAGTGCTCGCCATCCCTAAGGGAAACATGCAGAGTAATACACCTTTTCACCTTGACTGGATGGTTAGTGAAGCCATACTAGTTTGATATGCGTCCCAAGTTAAAAGCTCTACAACACTTCCGCTATCAACCAAAATCCTTTTAACCTCAAATCCAACAATAGTTGTTGCCACGACCATAGGGTCATTTTATTCCTCATCACACACTGAATCATCATCCTCTTTATTAAATTCCACCCTCCATTTCTCTTGCTGACACAACCTCTTCGGCGAACTAACTGACATGACGCTCCTAAGATGAGCATTTCTTTTCGTATTGCAGGTCGCCCAATCTTCATCTGTACCAATTATGACATGTATCGTGCCTCTGACCTTTTGTTTACCTTTACCAGCACCTCACAAGCTCTGACCTAACGGCCCAACCTCTTGAACTACACAATCTTTAGCTTGTCGCTTCTAACAACCTCCTCTATAGCATCCTTCAAAGAGAAGCCATCCTCAGTCTTGTGCCCCATTTCATTGTGGAAACTACATTTGTCTCTTGAGTCGAACCACAACTGAATGGGTCATATAGGTGGTGGACTAGAGAAAATTCTCAAACTTTTGGCCTGATTAAGAATATAGGTACGCGAAGCACGTAAAGGAGTGTAAGCTTCAAATTTTCCATGGGGAACATACCTTCTTGTGTGCTTTCCTTAAGGCATCTGGAATGCCCTTAGTGATTCATTTTGCGGGTAATTCCTCTGTTGGCCCCCGCCTTGGACCTGTAGTCTTTGAGAAGAAGGACCTTGTTGGCCACGCGCACTCTAGCGACCTCTAAACTATCTATCATCCCCCTAAAAGGTGTTGCGTGCTGCTCTTTTAATTTCCTCTGCCTCAGTAAACTTATGCGCCCTATCATATAAGTCTTCCAAACTCTACGGTCTACTATCACTAAATGAGTACTACACGTGCTCATTTTGAACTGCCATAATGAAGGCATCAATAGGCTATTGGTCCTCCAAATTCTTCGTGTTTAACTTGGCTGAATGAAATTGCTTCACATATTCCTGCAAAGATTCTCCATCTCTCTGCTTTACTAATATTAAACCTATTGGAGTGCTCATTATCGTCCTATGAGCATGAAACCTACCCAAAAACATCTGACCCAACTATAAGAAGCTTTGAACAGAACCTTGTGGCAATGATAAATACCAATCTTTTGTACTTCCCCCAAGGGTCGTTGAGAAAGCCTTACACTTTGCAACGTAAGAGGCCCTTAAAACATTCATGTAATCATTATATTACATGAGATGTTCTCTTGGGTCCCTTATTCCTTCGAACATCTCTTTCAACACCTTGAACTCCGATGGCAGACTCACAACTGCTACCTTTGGAGACAAAGGGTTATTGGAACAAAACAACCAATCCATGTCATGCAAATCAAGGTGCAATGCTTGAACATCCCTACAAAAACATCCATCTCATTTTCCCATGGCTTTGCATGTGCTCCAACAGTATCCTCCTAGAGAAGCGCGGCATTGTCCTGGAGATCAAAACGGTCGAACTACATCTTTCTCCTAAATTCCTCATTCTCTCTGAACTGCTCCGAGTGAAACAGTTGCTGCTATTCGAACCTGGTACTTGTAGGAGCCCAAATTTGCCCGGGCCCATTCATTAACCAAAAAAACAAATGAAAATAAAATAGAAATAACAAAAATTAAACAGTCCATAGCCCAATACATTAAACCCAAATTTACAAAACCTAAATAAGCCCAAAATGGCCCAACAACTTAAATCAGGTAGAAAAACCCTAGAGACCTTCTGGAAGCTTCATGCACCACAGCCCTGCTGATGGTTAGGCTACCGCGTCCCTCCACGCGTGCCGTTTCAGCAACCTCCAGTGCCCCACGTGCCCCACCCACGCGCAAGCCTTTACTAGCGCATCAGCTCATGTCTCTGCACGTACCTCCGTACGCTACGTCCGCGCCTTGTACCTGCAGAATAACAAACAACCAGCGCAGCAGCAGAGAAAACAAAAAAGTTGTAATTTTGATTTTAGTTTTAGTTTTTATTTTTGATTTTCGGCTTGAAAGGACCGAAAGAAATCATTTGTAAAGACTACACACATTTTTACGAATACAAGAAATACGAAATCGAAACAGAAAAGATCGAAAGGTGATTTTCAGTTTTAAAAAAAAAATTCAGCAATACAGAATCAAAAAGGTTCCTTTTCGATTTCTTTTTTTCTTGGTTTTCTTGATTCAACTGGTTATTTGTCTTCTTTTCATTTTCCTTTTTTTTCCTAATCTACTGCATACGAAAACTATAAGGAAAAGAGCGCTCACCTGTATTTATGGCCGTCGTCGATTCCTCTACACTTCGTCGAAATCAAAGTTGGAAGAGGGATTTGGGTGTGAAGATGGTAGTACTTTCAGGTATAGGTGCAAAAGGGGGTATATTCAGCTTTCATCCAACGCCATCGCCAATTTCTGAAGCGCATGGCAGTCGGATGGCCTCCGACGACTTTTTTTGGCGGCGGGTTAAGGAGAAGATTAGGAGAGGAATTAGGTTTTTTTTTCTTCTTCTTTTCTTTTCTGTTTTAAATGAAAAAGGTGAGTTAGAACTAGGTTTCATTTTTTCGCTTATTGAGGCGCGCGAAACGGCACCGTTTAGGTCCGTTTCAGTGGTTCTAAAATGGTGCCGTGTTGGCCAATATCCAACGCCCCGATCTGACCCGATTCAGAAACCCATTGACCCGTGCGTTTTCATGTGATTGGTTAATTTGCGCAATCAGTCCTCCTTTTTGGCATCGATATTTGATTAGACCCTAGGCTCATTTTCTTCGTCTTTTTATTTAATCTCTTTAATTTTCGCACTGTTTCGATTTAGTCCGCTCCATACACTGCATTTTCGAGACTAGGTTTATTTGCTGGCTTAGTCCCTAATCATCTGGGGAGAAATTATATAGATCCCTGATTTTGGTCCAAATGGTTTCATGTATTCATAGAGTGTCCTTTTAATTTTATTTTTATTTCAATTGAGCCTTTTTTTTATTCTTTATAATCCATTTATTGTTTTGAAATTATTCACTATTTTGTATCGTTTTAATAACTTATTTTGAATTTTTCTTTTACTATGGTTTAATCTGTTTTCATCTACTTCTAGTTGCATACATTCTTCAAAATTTATTGTACAAATGTTTTTATTTCAAATATTTCTAACACCTCCCTGCAATATCATTTTTATGTACATATGGTATTTGTATTATGCATCGATTTTAAATCATTATGTATATCACGTATTTAAATTTCAAATTGTATATATATTGAACTCGTTTATGTAGTATTATGTATGTTTGTAATTGGCTTTGAATTTCTTTTAGAATTATTTCTGTTAGTCATAAGATTTTAAATATTATCGTTTTAAACATGATGTGTTGAAAAATTGTCGATGTTGTATATTTCAAATTGTATGTGCGTCATCGTTATCTTTGTTATTCGCTTGTGCAAATTCATATTATCATCCTGTGCTTGATATTACATTCTTTAACGATTCAATAAAAGCATTTTGATTCAATTTTAGAATTTTATTTAAAAGTTTCAAAACAAGGTGACATTCGTGCATTTGGAAATTCGAAGAAATCATGCCCAATCGTGCTGGGTGTGATTTCTTGTTTGACCAAATAAACGAACATCCTTTCAAATTTGGTCCATACTTTCAAAATAAGGTGATGTTTGTGCGTTTGGAAATTAGAAGAAATCGTGCCTAATTGTGCTGGGTGTGGTTTTTTGTTTGTCCAAATAACCAAATACCCTTTCAAAATTTCAATACATGTGCTTGGAGAATTTTGGGGATGATCTCAAATTCGAGGACTCAGATTTGTCGTATCCAATAGTGCTGGATGTGATACTCTATTCCTTCGGAACAAGGGAATCTCAATATTCAATCAAGTTATAGAAAAAAGAATAGAATTTCAAAATCATTTCAAACTTTTCAACTTTAGGACATCAATTAATCAATTTGGTACCAATTTTGGGTGTTGTGAGGGTGCTAACCCTTCCTCACACGTAACCGACTCCTGAACTCGTTTTCTTCTGGAAATTCATAGACCAAAATTTATTTTATAGGTGACCCGATCACACCTAAACAAAAAGATTGGTGGCGACTCCATGTTTTCAAAGTCGATTCCCGTTTTTCAAAATTCGATAAAAAAATGGTTTCGACAGCTTGGCGACTCCACTGGGGAACTGGTTGAGAGTCAGGCCATAGATTGATTAATTCTTGCCCTTTGATTGAAAGTTTGGAATATTATTTTGAAAAATCATGTCTCCTTTGATGCATTTATTATGATGTTTTCGGTAGATTATTTGCATTGCATGACCGTTGTGGTCATACCTTTAAGTGGGAGCGAGAAACTAAGCTTTCGTGAGGTTTTCACCTCCGCATGGGCTAGTGGATTGCTTCCGGGACACATCTGTACCTATGTGCTTCGTGAGGTTTTCACCTCCGCATGGCCATAGGGAAATGTGTTCCCCTGAACCGAACTCAATCCATATGAGCCTATAATGGGTGAGGAGTGAGGAATCTACTGGTTCAGGTACCCATTCTGTAGAACCAAGTCGCATATAGCAGCCCTAGGAGCCTACCCTAGATAGAGCCACGCCAAACCCTAGTGGTCACCTGGTCAGGTGTTTTGTGTTGTTTATTTCTCTTGCACTAATGTGTTTTCTTTTGTTTTAATTGCATTGCATTGCATTCATTCCATGCATTTGCATTGCATTTCATGCATTGCATTACATCATTTGCATTACGCTATTTTCATCACATTGCATCATATGCATTAGATTTCATGAGAAGACCCTAATTGGTTGAAATTATTTCAGCATCAACCTGGACACCGGTAAAACCAAACATCCTTACGGTACTCAAATCATGATGAGAGATATGGATCAGAGGTTAGAGAAGCTGGAACAACTCCAAAGGGAGATGCAGGATAAACTTCAACTGCAAATGCAAGAGCAGCTTGCTAAGATCCAGCAGGATATGATAGACCGAATGATGGAATCATAAAAGAGCATGATGACTCAATTAACTCAACTACTAGCGGGAGGAATAGACAAAGGAAAAACCCCCATGGTTAACACTGGTGAAAATAGTTTTACCCCGACACATCCTGAAGTGCATCCACAAAAGACATCCGTCACAATTAAACCTCAATAATTTCAAGAAGATGTTTCGATACCGGCCAACTTCTAAACGGGATCGGGTTCTAAATTAGGGGATCATCCAATTAATGCTGTTATTTCTGACTTTGATGAGGCAGCAGAGAGAGAAAGGGCAAGGGTTGAGTTGCCAAAACAGTTAGAGGAGCGATGCAAATGGTTGGAAGACAAATTCAGGGCCATGGAAAGCGCTGATAGGCAACATGGAATCGACGCTAAAGATATAAGTTTGGTGCCAGATCTATTACTTCCTCACAAATTCAAGGTGCCAGAATTTGAAAAATACGATGGGGCTACTTGTCCAGAGGCTCACATAACTATGTTTTGCCGGAGAATGACTGGGTATGTTAACAATGACCAACTGCTAATTTATTGCTTCCAGGAAAGTCTGGCGGGAGTAGCATCTAAATGGTACAATCAGTTGAGCCGTATCGAAATTGGTTCTTGGAGGATTCAAAGATGTGCATTTATGAAGCGAAGATGATCCGTGAATGTGAGACATGACCCCTGATAGAATCACCTTGCAAAACATGGAGAAGAGATCAAGCGAGAGTTTTCGGCAATATCCACAAAAGTGGAGAGAGGTTGCCATACAGGTCCAGCCACCTCTTCTGGAGAAAGAAACCACTATGCTCTTCATCAATACCTTGAAAGCCCCTTTTATCACTCATATGTTAGGGAGTGCTACAAAGAGCTTCCCGGACGTCGTAATGACTGGAGAAATGATTGAGAATGCCATAAAGAGTGGAAAGATAGATGCTGAAGAAAGTGCCAAAAGATCAGCCCCGAGAAATAAGGAAAATAAAGTGAACAGCTTGAGCAAGCGTCCCAAATTAGTCACTGTAGGTTAACAGAGGGCTGTGACCACTGGCCATCAGGGCTCATCGAGACAAGAATCTAGTGCAAAGCAACTCTAGTTTACACCAATTCCGATGACATATAGGGAGTTGTATCAAAGCCTATTTGATGCACATGTGGTGGCTCCTCATTACATGGAACCAATACAACCCCCATACCCCAAATGGTATGACTCGAATGCTCAATACGAGTATCACGCGGGAATAACGGGTCACTCAATCGATAACTGCATTGCATTTAAGAAATTGGTGGAAAGGCTTACTAAAATAGGGTTTTTGAAGTTCAATGAGTCGAACGAAGCAGTAATTTGCGATAATTGAAAGAGGGGTCAAGAGAGTTGCGATTCCTTGAAGAAGACATCAAAAGCCTAGAAATCGGGAAGTCAGAACACCAATGGTTAATCCAAAGAGTGAACCAAGGAATAAAAGTTTTCCAAGCATCGGCCTTTATATACTTGAGAGTGTTTTGAACAATAGGACTCTGGAAGAGACATGTATTTTTAAAGCTAATCTGGAGTAATATTCAAAACATGCTTATTGCTTTCAGCCTAGAAGTAATGAGAGTTATTTTGTGAAATAGGCTTGTGTTCAGAATCCTTATTTCAATAAAATGCATCTTCTTGAGCAAACATTTTTCCATTCTTCTTTCATATTTTGGATTACTATTTAGATATTCTTTCATCTATTCATGATCATACCATACAAATAATCGTTCTTGGAATCATTTTTCTAGAATTTACCTTCGTACCCACAATAGTCCCCAGATATCAATGACATGGGCGACGCTGTTACGGACTCCCTTTTTGAATGAAATATGGGTCTAAGGGATCTCAGGACTTTGAAGATGACAGAAGTTGTAACATATCTTCTGATTTGTCAATACTGTATGAAAAACAGATCCTACGTCGCGAGCTAAGGAAAGAGATGAAGATCAAAGCCTAGCTCAATGCAGAAATAAGATGGGGCATGGATGTTACCAAGCCAGTCTCATCGAAAGCTTCTGGCCAACATCAATTCATTTTTGTGGATGTCGGTTACTTCACTAAGATGGTAAAAGTCGCTTCATATGCCAGTATTACAAAGTCGATAGTCATCAGAACAAAAAGAGAAAAAGAAAGAAAGAATGCCAAAGAAAAAAAAAGAAAAAAAAATTGAAATGATCATATTTAACCGCACAATTTCAAAAGTTTGCGGTCTGTTCAAAGATCAGGTGCCACACCATAGTGCAGCAAAGGCAGTCAAAAAGAAAAACAAAATATCAAAAAAGACCGAGACTTGTAAAGATTGGCGTACAAAAGTTACTATTTACCCTCTATGCTTATCAAACATTGGCCAGGATTGTCACTCGGGCAACACATTCCTCATTGGTTTCGTCTATTGAAGTCGAAATTCCTTTTTCCGAGTTTTATCAACTGAAGTTGGATGGGGCAGAATGGATCCAATCCCGATGTGATCAATCAAATTTGTGAGGAAAAGTTAATAGCTATCCGTTGCAGTCAGATGATGCGGGTTTGCGACAAATAGGTTCATCTTAGAAAATTCCCAAATAGGGACCGGATATTGAAGAAAATCCTTCATATACAAAAAGATTTCAGAGAAAAATGGAGCCCAAACTAGAAAAGATTTTAAGTAGCAAAAAAGTCTGTTATGAAAACATTGACCAAAATGGATGGCAGGGATATGCCCAGTCTGATGAATTCAGTCAAGAGGTATTTCACCTAAAAAGGAGAAACCAAGGTGAAACCTGCAAAGGGCACTTTCAAAAAAAAATTCAAAAAAATAAAAATAGAAATTTTCAACAAAAAGAAGAAGAAAGAAAAAGGAGAGGCCAAGGCGAAAACTCGCAAAGGGCGCTTTGAGACCAAAGGAGATTTGAGTTGAAAACCCGAAAAGGGTGGCTCAAATTTTGATCAAAGGGGGGCATACAGCAGTCTTACTATGCCTGAATTAACAATGAAGAAGTATGCTACGTCTCGGGGCATCGACAAAGTACTCTGGATCCCCTAAACACATATTGAACTTAAAATGGTCCTCAAGAAGTTGGGACAGAGAAGCTCAGGCTGCGATATCTAGGGCACCTAGTTTCCATTTTACCTATGCTAAATTTGTTATTTGTGATTATATTATTCTTTTCAAAATATGTTCACAATAAATTTCCTTCTTGATTGCGATTACTATCTTGGCTTAACTTATTTGTTTCGAGCTATGCTCCTAATTAATTTCCTTCTTGTCCATGGTTATGATCTTTTTCAAGTATTTTGCATTGAAATAACGATTAGTGGACTAATAACACTTTCACAAAAGAAGTTTCACATATTACTCTGAAAGCTTCTGAATAATACAAGAAACTGAAGTAGGACTATTGTTTAAAACTAACCAAATGTGAGGGATGGAAATATTGGTGGGGTAAGAGTCTAAACTGAGATTATCTCTCCGGATTTTGGTCAAAAATGGCGATTGAACAAAATGAAAAGGTATTGTGTCAGTAATGCAATCCTGCCGAAAAATGGGCATCATTAACCCAAGTGTAAAATGGGGATCATTCTCGAGAAAAATTGATATCCCGCATTCACGCGAGCATCATGCATACACATCTGATTGGGTCACCAGAGGAGTGATCAGTTGATGGAACAAGCTATAGGCCCTATACCCCCAAGTTATAATGGGATAGATGGAAGCTGATACAAGTCCTATACCCTTGAATAGCAACGAGATGGATTGAAGAAGAAACAAATCCTACGTTTTGGAGTCGCAGTGGGATGGATGGAAGAAATTCAGACCCTATACCCCTAAGTCACAATGAGATGAACCCTGAAGTTACAATGGGGCAAATTCGTTGAGCAAGATATAATCGTTTTCTCGGGTTTTCTGTTGAGAGTACCAGCCGAACAAGAAGACAGGATATTACATCAGTGATACAACCTGGAGGAATAATGAGCAATGTCAATCCTAGGTGTTAAAAAGTGATCATTCTCATGAAATCCTGCATTAATGCAAGACACATTTAGTTAGGAGCATTTGATTCATTCCGATCATTGCTTCCTAATCATTGAAGAAATCATTCTCATGACATTCTGCATTCAGGCAGATGTCATCCATAATACATTTAGTTAGGAGCATTAGAGTCGTTCCAATCATTGCATCCTAACCATTTTGCATAAGCATAAACACATAAAACTGATTTTACAGGACAAGTCCCCAAGAGGATGGTGTCACAACGTCGATAAATTAGCAGATCTTGCCTTCCTGAGCGAAGCGGATCGAAGATAGAAAATCTTGAAATCCTGAAGTTGTAGGAGCAGATTAAAGATAACGAATCTGGCAATCCTGAAGTTGCAGGAGCGGATTGAAGATAGCAAATCTGGCAATCCTGAAGTCACAGGAGCTGATTGAAGAGAACAAATCTGGCAATCCCGAAGTTGCGGGAGCAGATTGAAGATAGCAAATCTGGCAATCCTGAAGTTGCAGGAGCAGATTGAAGAGAAAAAAATCTGGCAATCCCGAAGTTGCGGGAGCAGATTGAAGATAGGAAATCTGGCAACCCTGAAGTTGCAGGAGCAGATTGAAGAGAAAAAATCTGGCAATCCTGAAGTTGCAGGAGCAGATTGAAGATAGCAAATCTGGCAATCCTGAAGTTGCAGGAGCAGGTTGAATATAGCAGATCTGGCAATCCTGAAGTTGCAGGAGCAGATCGAAGCCATACAAGTCTTTTCACCTCGAAGTCCCAGTGGAGTAGGTCGAAGCTACAAATCCCTTCTCCCTGAGTGTATCGAGGATCAACCTTTATTTTCGAGAAGTTTCAGTGAGAAGATTAAAACTACAAATCTCTTCTCTCTGGATTCTTATCACCTCGAGGTCCCAGTGGAGTAGGTCAAAGCTACAAATCCCTCCTCCCTGAGTGTATCGAGGATCAACCTTTATTTATGAGAAGTTTCAGTGAGAAGATCAAAACTACAAATCTCTTCTCTCTGGATTCTTATCACCTCGAAGTCCCAGTGGAGCAGGTCGAAGCTACAAATCCCTTTTCCCTGAGGTCATTGAGCACCAACCCCTATTTCTGAGAAGTTTCAGTAGGAAGATCGAAGTTACGAGTCTCGTCTCTCTGAATTCTCATCTACTCGAAGCACCAGTGGAGTAGATCGAAGCTACAAATCTCTTCTCCCTGAAATTACATTGGAGCAGATCGAAGCGCTAGTTCCCGGGCCCTTGAAGATGTAGTGGGATGGAATGAAGCTACTTGAAGGAAAGAAGTGCCAAGAAGTCAAGATTCGGCGAGACTGGGCAAATTTGGCCCTCTTTAAAGTCTTTGCTCCATTCCCGTTACACGACAATGAGCAAAAAAAGGCAGCTGTAGGAGCCCAAATCTGCCCGGGCCCATTCATTAACCAAAAAAACAAATGAAAATAAAACAGAAATAACAAAAATTAAACAGTCCATAGCCCAATACATTAAACCCAAATTTACAAAACCTAAATAAGCCCAAAATGGCCCAAAGAACTTAAATCGTGCAGCAACCCTAGAGACCTTACGGGAAGCTTCATGCGCGCGCGACCTGGCGATGGTTGGGCTACGCGTCCCCTCCACATGCACCGTTTTGCAGCCTCCAAAGGCCCCACGCGCCCCACCCACGCGCAAGCCTTTACCAAGACATCAGCTCTCAGAGCCAGACGTACCTCGTCACGCTACGTCCGCGCCTTGTACCTACAGAATAACAAACAACCAGAGCAGCAGCAGAGAAAACAAAAAAAGTTGTAATTTTAATTTTGGTTTTAGTTTTTATTTTTGATTTTCGGCTTTAAAGGACCAAAAGAAATCATTTGTAAAGACTACACACATTTTTACGAATACAAGAAATACGAAATCGAAACAGAAAAGATCGAAAGGTGATTTTCAGATTTAAAAAAAAAATTCAGCAATACAAAATCAAAAAGGTTCCTTTTCGATTTCTTTTTTTCTTGGTTTTCTTGATTCAACTGGTTATTTGTCTTCTTTTCATTTTCCTTTTTTTTCCCAATCTACTGCATACGAAAACTATAAGGAAAAGAGCGCTCACCTGTATTTATGGCCGTCGTCGATTCCTCTACACTTCGTCGAAATCGAAGTTGGAAGAGGGATTTGGGTGTGAAGATGGTAGTAATTTTGGGTATAGGTGCAAAAGGGGGGTATATTCGGCTTTCATCCAACACCATCGCCGATTTCTGAAGCGCATGGCAGTCGGATGGCCTCCGACGACTTTTTTTGGCGGCGGATTAAGGAGAAGATTAGGAGAGGGGTTAGGTTTTTTTTTTCTTCTTTTCTTTTCTGTTTTAAATGAAAAAGGTGAGTTAGAACTAGGTTTCATTTTGTCCCTTATTGAGGCGCTCGAAACGACACCGTTTAGGTCCGTTTTAGTGGTTCTAAAACGGTGCCGTGTTGGCCAATATCCAGCGCCCAGATCCGACCCGATTCAGAAACCCATTGACCCGCGCGTTTTCATGTGATTGGTTAATTTGCGCAATCAGTCCTCCTTTTCGGCATCGATATTTGATTAGACCCTAGGCTCATTTTCTGCCTTTTTATTTAATCTCTTTAATTTCCGCACTGTTTCGATTTAGTCCGCTCCATACGCTACGTTTTCGAGACTAGGTTTATTTGCTGGCTTAGTCCCTAATCATCTGGGGAGAATTTATATAGATCCCTGATTTTGGTCCAAATGGTTTTATGTATTCATAGAGTGTCCTTTTAATTTTATTTTTATTTCAATTGAGCCTTTTTTTTTTATTCTTTATAATCCATTTATTGTTTTGAAATTATTCACTATTTTGTATCGTTTTAATAACTTATTTTGAATCTTTCTTTTACTATGGTTTAATCTGTTTTCATATACTTCTAGTTGCATACATTCTTCAAAATTTATTGTACAAATGTTTTTATTTCAAATATTTCTAACACCTCCCTGCAATATCATTTTTATGTACATATGGTATTTGTATTATGCATCGATTTTAAATCATTATGTATATCACGTATTTAAATTTCAAATTGTATATATATTGAACTCGTTTATGTAGTATTATGTATGTTTTTAATTGGCTTTGAATTTCTTTTAGAATTATTTCTGTTAGTCATAAGATTTTAAATATTATCGTTTTAAACATGATGTGTTGAAAAATTGTCGATGTTGTATATTTCAAATTGTATGTGCGTATTGTTATCTTTGTTATTCGCTTGTGCAAATTCATATTATCATCCTGTGCTTGATATTACATTCTTTAACGATTCAATAAAAGCATTTTGAGTCAATTTTAGAATTTTATTTAAAAGTTTCAAAATAAGGTGACATTCGTGCATTTGGAAATTCGAAGAAATCGTGCCCAATCGTGCTGGGTGTGATTTCTTGTTTGACCAAATAAACGAACATCCTTTCAAATTTGGTCCATACTTTCAAAATAAGGTGATGTTTGTGCGTTTGGAAATTAAAAGAAATCGTGCCCAATCGTGCTGAGTGTGGTTTTTTGTTTGTCCAAATAACCAAATACCCTTTCAAAATTTCAATACATGTGCTTGGAGAATTTTGGGGATGATCTCGAATTCGAGGACTCATATTTGTCGTATCCAATAGTGCTGGATGTGATACTCTATTCCTTCGGAACAAGGGAATCTCAATATTCAATCAAGTTATAGAAAAAAGAATAGAATTTCAAAATCATTTCAAACTTTTCAACTTTAGGACATCAATTAATCAATTTGGTACCAATTTTGGGCGTTGTGAGGGTGCTAACCCTTCCTCACACGTAACCGACTCCCGAACCCGTTTTCTTCTGGAAATTCATAGACCAAAATTTATTTTATAGGTGACCCGATCACACCTAAACAAAAAGATTGGTGGCAACTCCATGTTTTCAAAGTCGATTCCCGTTTTTCAAAATTCGATAAAAAAATGGTTTCGACAGTACTCATTTGGGTCATCTGGTCTTTCATTAACCTTAACTGTTCCTGCAAACTAAATAGTTGTGACAATGCTCCCTAATCAGAGGGAAAGGATGATCCTTTACTAGAAGGAGCGTTGAGATCAAAAGAATTAGAGGCACCTGCTTGGCCTTAGTTGCCTAGGTTTTCTGGTTGGTCAGCAAAAAGGTCTATTTCACGGGGTTGATGATCAATTTAAGAATCTCTAACTTGGTCCTATAGGATGTTTCTAGGGAAATTCTCGTTACGGTAAGTCATATTGGTTTTTTGGTTTTCTGATGGTTGGAAGTCTGTCCACGCTCATCGCACCAAATTGTTGAGTATTTTTCTATGTTTGTCTCTAAGGGAGGCTATTTTTCCTATTTATATGATACGGTTCCTAGATATGACATCCTAGGTAGGCCACCATGCATGCCAACACGTACCTTATTCTAAGATTAACATGTGTTTCCTCGATGTGAGTTCGCTTGCATGGTGACGCGAACCCATGGTGACTGTAACAGCCCGATTTAGGGCCTAGTCGGAATAGTGGTGCGAGACCACGGACCTGAAGTAGAAATATATGTTTTAATGATTGTTATAAGGCTTATGAGATGCTTGCATGATTGTGTGAAAATTTCATGAAGAAATTTTATTAATTAGTGATTAAATTGTCCATTAGGACTAAATTGCAAAGATTAGAAAATATGAGATTCTAGAAGATTTAAGTATGAAATAGAATTATAAAAATTACTAGAGGTCCTTATTTAGCAATTAGACCATTATATGTTAAGATGGACAAAAATGGACATGGGAAGGAAAAATCTCAAGAAAGGATCATTAAGGGCATTTTTGTCATTTGGTTAATAAAAGAATTAAAAGGGAAAAATAAGCCAAAATCTTGTCCATCTTCTTCCTCTAGTGCCAAAATTTGCAAGGAGCCATAGCTAGGGTTTCTTCAACTTTCAAGCTTGATAGTAAGTGCATCCTAGCCCCGTTTTTAATGTTCTTCGTATTTTTGAGACCCTCGTAGCTCGGTTTAGCTATTTCTAGCTATATTTTAAGCTAGGATTTATGTTCAAAAATTTACCCGTGTATGACAATACATGTATTTTTATGTTTTATGGAAGAATATGAAAGTTTGATGAAGGATAAACATCTTTTTCTAAGTGATTTTCATGAAAAATGCATAAAAGGACCAAATTGTAAAAGTTGTAGAAATGGTCATACATGAGTGAAATAGTGGAAATTGAATGTTTTTATAGTTTAGAATATGATTCGGCTAAGCTTGAAATGCAAGAAAGTTGAATGAAAATCATTTTACGAGCCTAGGGGAAAAAGTGTAATTCTGATAAAATTTAGGGGCAAAATTGTAATTTTGCCAAAGTATGAATTACGAGTCGATATAGTCAATGTGTGTATTTAACAAGTGAAATTATTATTATAGATCAAGAAACATGAAGCCCGGATCGAAACTGAGGTAAAAACAAAATCAAGGACTAAATCGAGCATCAATACACATTTTGAGAATCGAGGTAAGTTTGTATGAAGTAGAAGTTTCATAATGTTTTGTTATTTGAAACTACTTAATATTATGACAATATATGTTACTGCTATGAAAATCAAATGATAAAGCCTCGAATGAGGAAATTGTGAAAATAAGTTAAGTGAAATCCCAGATAAAGATTCAGAATAATGAGGAGACTCATGTCATAGTATTGATTAAAGAAGGTCCCGTGTAAGACCATGTTTGGGATATGACCTCGGCACCAAAGGATGATCTCGTATAAGACCATGTCTGGGATGTGGCATCGACATCCGTGTATGATCTCGTATAAGACCATGTCTGGGACGTGGCTTCGACATCGAGCTATAAGATCCAGTGTAAGACCATATCTGGGATATGGAATCGGCTTAAAGGGGTGATCCCATGTAAGACCATATCTGGGATATGGCGTTGGCATCAAGATTCATGCATGATGAGTTTGAATATCCTATGATAATCTGATTAATTCATGGTCAAAAGAGCTAAGTAAGTAAAATTGTATAGAGCCAAAACTACTTATGGATGATTTTGAGTTTCTTTCATGTTAAGAAAGATGAAAATTTGAGTTTATGCTCATATTAGCAAAAGTGCTAAACTATGTGACTAAGTGATACAGGTACCATGAGTAAAATACAAATTATGAGATCATAATGTGATATGTGTTGGGTAAGAGTAAGTATGAGTAAGTATGCTTAAGCACCTGAGACTTATGTTGAATTGTTTCATGAGATGGATGAATTTGTTATAAGCAATTATATTGCTATATAATTTCATGCAAACTTTGTAACGTCCCAAAAATTAGGGGTTGTAATATATTTGCGTAATTTCATGTTGTGCTTGCTCAGTTGGCTATTTGAGTGTAGTTGGGGGTTTTAGGGAGGCTTGAGTTTGAGTCTGAGCCTTGGAAAAATTTTAGTTTTCGGCCCCTTTAGTGGAGAGGGCTGCTGGTTGTAGGACTTAAATAAATTCGTGTGCATTTAGGAGTCACAAGTGGAGCATGTGGTTTGGTGGTGTGGCGTCAAGTGGAGAGCAAGGAGGGGAGGGGTTCGAATCACACAGATTACAAATGGAAGCTTTTATTTTGTGGCTTGAGAGTGGAGGAAGCAGAGTTCGGATCAAACTCTTTAAGGGGAGTGGAGACTTGGTCAAATAATTCAAATGGATGGAGGAGAGGAATTGTAGGAGGAAAAAAGGGAGAAAATCAAGGAGTTGATGTGTGTAGGAAGTGTTGGCCGAAAGTGGGAGTCTAGCTAAGGGGGAATTTCGGCTGAAGAGGGGTCATTGGTAGCATATTCAGTTGGGAGAGGGGAGAGGATGCCGAATTTCCTCTGAATTTCTTTTGTGAGTTTTGCATTTTGGGTAGTTCTCTCTAGCATTTTGGGTCATTTCTTTTCTTCTCAATTCACCTTGCCGTTTCTTTTTCTTCTTCTCACTACTTTTTTCCTCTCTTGAACCGCCTCCTCTCCATAGCCGAATCTTTTTCCTTTTCTTTATTCTTCAATTGACTCTTATTCTTTTCTTTCCACATCATTTGATTTTTCAGTTTAACTCTCATAGCCGAACCTGTTCTTCCCTTTGTCTCAACGCTCGTCTCTGGTTCTTAAAGTTGATTCTGGTTCGGCCGAACACCCTCTATCACTTTTTGTTGGGCATATTCACTGCATCTTGTGAGTTAGTCCTTAGCCGAATCACAGTTCTGTTCTCTCCTAGTGTGGCTCTGCAAGGAATTTGACAATCGGTAAGTTATAGTTCTCTCTTTGTCAATAACTCTGTTTCCATTCGGTTCCTTCCTTAATAACCGTATGTTCTTCCTTTTCTCGTTGTGTCTAAAATACGTTCTTTTCTGTGATTTGGCCATCGTTGGGCTTAGGGTTTTCAATAGGGTGAAGGAGCACAAGTGGTTTGAATTAATCAAACCTTTATTGTTGACTCACCGATCAAATGAGGTAAGAACGTTGTCATAATATTTGGTTTGGCCGAATGTGCCATATGTTTGTGATGTTTGGTGTGCAGATTTAGCCACACTTATGAGTATCTTTTTGGTACAGATTCTTGTTAAGGACGTGAAGCTAAGTGTGCTTAGTAATCTTGGGTGTTTAAGGCCGTTTGCTCAAACAAGGTTGGAGGTGAAGGGCTAATCGCGATTCTCGCAATCAAGGTGTGTAATCTCACACTTGTGTTTATTCTGATAGTGCAACGTTCTGTGAATCGGCCAAAAGCCGAAATACCGAAAAGCCAAAGTATCGACAACTAAGATCACTCTAGCGTGCAAGCGCTCGTAGAGATAAACCGAGCCACTAGTGATGGTGTTAGACCGTTGGGAGTGTCACAAACACTCTCGTGGGATTAAGGCTGTAGTGGGCCTTGTTGAGCCGAAGTGGGCTAAGTGGGCCCAATGGGTTAACGGGCCCACATGAGTGAAATCGATAGTAAGTGCCGGATGGTTATGCGACTGCGAAGTCTGCAGAACCGTTAACGAAATACCCTTAGTGGGTAAATTACCGAAATACCCTTAGTGGGTAAATTATCGAAATACCCTTAGTGGGTAAATTACCGAAATACCCTCAGTGGGTAGATTACCAAAATACCCTTAGGGGGTAGATTACCGAAATACCCCCAAGGGGTGAAATTACCGTTTTACCCCTAAACGACGAAATAACCGTTATACTCTCAGTGGTAGTTTTAATATTGTTTATGTGATTTTATACATCTGTTTATGATAGTAATACGTTGCATACATATCATATTGCATTGGGTTGGGTTTGCTGATTATAGGAAGTACCGTTCTAGTGGCATCGCCATATACCGTTCTAGTGGCATCGCCACATATGCTTAATTTAGTGGCTCAGCCACATATATCAGAATTATTAGCGGCTTGTTTGCATTATTGAGAGTTTTTGCTGGGTGGGTCGACATGGTCCCCACATGGAGAGATTGGTTGGTACGGGTGGAGAGTTTGGTTGGATTAGGGTGGGTACATATCCATTGCATTGATATGATTTGGGGCTTAGGCCCAGATTGTTACCGAATAGGGCTTAGGCCCAGACCGACACCGTATGGGCTCGGGCCCAGACTATGACCGTTATAGGGGATTACACACTGAGTTCTCGTAACTCACCCCTTTTCTTTTAACCGTGCAGGTAATCCCCAGTGTTAAAGGATTTGGCGCTGCGGAGGACTCAGAGGTGGCCATACGTCGGATTTGTTAATAAACGGAACTTAACAATTTTGGGTTTAATTTATTTTATATTATTTTTGGGTTAATAATTTATGTAATAAGGCCATTGGGATTTTCTTTTTAACTTTCATTTTGTAACTCTTTTAGTTATGAACTGCTAAACAATTAAACACGGGTTTTTAAAACAATAATAACTGCTGTTTTCAAAATATCATGTTTTTGCAACTTTTAAAGTCAGTCTTCTGCAACAAACAATGTTTTTGGAAATAATATTATGTTTGCAAGGAAAATAACATTAAGTAAATCATGTTTTTGAAAGCAATGAATGTAACACCCCTAACCCGTATCCGTCACCGGATTAGGGTTACGGGGCATTACTTTTTATGTCACAACTTTTAATCAATCACTTAAGTCATGAATAAACATTCTTATACAATAATCCAAATAAATTAAAACGATCACATATGCATGTAAATGTATATTACATATAATTTCTTAAAACATACTTATCATGCTAAACCTAAGTCATATCTGACATAATTATCAAAGAACGTAAGCGAACATGCTATGAACATTTATTCATTCCACACAACAATGTAATTAACAAAAGTCCCAATTCTTGTATTTTTATTTATATACTACGTGCTCAAACAACTAAACCGACAACATCTATAAAAGATGATTTAAAACATACTTCATTCAATTGACTAACTATTGTAAGATTTTTCACATATATATATACTCCAAAAGGGTCATTGCAGCAATTGACAAAATGGTTCTATTTATTTAGTAATTTAAGTCACCTTAACCGAATATACATAAGCACATAATTAGTTCTTAACTATGTAATAATCATGGCATTTAAATAAACATATATGAGATCACATGTACATTGCTCATACCAAATTCAAATAGATCCAATAGCCATCGAACCAATGCACACATAAATTTGTTTGCATGCCCATAATTGAGCTACAAATATTTATACAACTTATTCATTTCTTTTGCATTCACCAACCGTACCTAATTTGTAAATCATTCAAACATATATATGTGCATACATTACCTTTACAAATGAATCAAAATAACCCATACAAGTCAAGTATATATATATATATATATAAATATATTCCATTTATCCTATGACTAAGTGAGTTTATAGTTATACTCAAAGCCAAATCATACCAAGCATCAAGATTTTCAAAAACGAACTAATTATAAGCCATTCACATCATTCCCAAATCAAACCATAAAATCAAAGTATTATATACGCATACTATATAACATAGTTATCAAATAAACTTATAATATGACCGATTATATATATATATACCAAACTAGCATCATGATCAAGCCATTATTGCATGGCTTATATACATCGACAAAATATCATTTAAACCTTAAGCTAGCCTATACATGCCTTAGACTTAAAAATTCCAGCTTAAAAGGTACCAAAATAGGTCGATAGTGTGGATGACTTCGGTGCGATCCCCGAGCTCGTAGCTTGATCGAAATCTATAAAGCAGAACAATGAACACACACGAGTAAGCTTACTAGCTTAGTAAGTCCTAAGCAATTATAATATAACATTCAAACATTCAAGAATTTTAAACATTTGGTTTATGGCATTGAATATAAACAATTCAACTTGTAACTTCATCATGGCCGAATACTATCATTTCACTTAACCAACGATTATCATTTTCTTACCATAAGCATGTAAACTCATGAAACACCTAAATACAATATGTATTCGAATATTCCAAGTCAAATAAATATAATATACATATCAATCACATGTACTCATTTATACGATACGCATAAACCAATCCAACCTCTTTCACATTTAGAAATTTTCACATATGGTCGATTCTCCAAAAGTATATTCAAGCTTAAATTCCATTATAATATAAATCATATCCATCAATGGTAAGATCAATTGCACATATTAAAATTCTTACCGAAGCTTCAACTATATCACATCTTACTTAATTCAAATGGTAATATACTAACTTACCTTATTCCTTGCAAATATGAAAGACTTGTACTTACCCGAGCATTTAGCTTATTGCAGTAAATACGTTCCCTCTTGTAAATGATTCATGAATTCTCTATTTATAACACATCACCGGCATTAAGCCTGCTAGACTCGAGGTCTGAAATTTGATCACCGGCATTTAGCCTGCTAGGCAATAAGCCCGAAACACTTCACCGGCACAAGGCCTGCTAGGCTCGAAGCCCGATACAATTCACCGGCACAAGGCCTGCTAGGCTCAAAGCCCGATAAAATTTTATTATCATCTCATACACATTATAGTAATGATGCCCAAATTAACATAGGTCACACATTATTCAAATCACTTTAACATATCAACCCGGTTAAAGATGTAACAACATTTCATTTCAAATTCACTATCCACCTTCGGCTATAACAAATTTTACAATCATAATTTCATAATTCAGCATATAATCAATGTTATAAATTCTATTAACGATATTAAATTGCTTATAGACTTACCTCGGAAATCGTTGGACAGCAAAAACCGGCTATTCAATAACTTTTGCCTTCCCCCGATCCAAGTCTGTTTTTCTTTGTTCTTGATCTAAACACATTCAATTTGAGCTCATTCAAACACATTTCATTTCAATTTAATCCAAAAACACTCAAATGGGCAAATTACCATTTTACCCCTGACATTTACAACTTTTACAATTTAGTCTCTATTACACAAAACACAAAATACACATAATTTGGAATTACTCCTTTAGGGCCGAATATTCCCCATGCTCCTATAAGTCCCCACATTTCATTTATTTTGCATTTTAACCCCTCAAAAATTTATTTTTACAATTTAGCCCAAAATATTCAAATTCATCAAAAATCCAAAGACAAAACATATTAATCTAACACATATATTTCATAATTCATCCTTAAACAACATAAACAACTAATTATCAACAATATCTCAACTAAAAATATTCATCAAACTCAAAAATTAAAGCATGGGTCTTGAAGATTTCTAAGCAACGATCTCAAAAACGTAAAAATTAACAAAAACCGAACAAGAACTAACCTTGAAATCAAGCTCAAAATGGCCGAATGTTGTAAGGTTTTCTTCCTATTTCTTTTGCTAAGTTTCGGCTATGCTAAACAAAAGATGAACATGCTTGTTTTTGTTTTAATTTCTTTTACATATTTTAAGTTATAATTAAGTTACCTTTTTAACCTTATAATATAAATAAACATAACATATAATTAAAGGTCACTATTGGCATATACCGCCCACTAGCCTTGAAAATGGGCTATTTGTCCTTTTAATACCTCATATTAAAAAGCCACTATCACATTAGCACCTTTCACTATAGTTTGCAACTTTTGCACTTTACGCGATTAAGTCCTTTTTGCTAAATTAAACACACAAACAATCAAATTTTTATATGAAACTTTCACACATATTAATTCACATATAATAAACACCGAAAATAATATTTAAAAATTTTTTGGACTCGGATTCGTGGTCCCGAAACCACCGTTCCGATTAGGGTCAAATTCAGACTGTTACAACTCTCCTCCTTAGGGATTTTCGTCCCCGAAAATCTTACCATTAAACAAAGTTGGATATTGTTGCCTCATTGAATCCTCAGGCTCCCACGTAGCCTCTTCTACTCCATGTCGATTCCATAGTACTTTTACTAACAGAATTTTCTTGTTTCTCAACTCTTTCACTTCACGAGCTAAGATACGGATCGGTTCTTCCTCGCACGTCATATCGGATCAAATTTCAATCTCGAGGCAGGCGATCACATGTGACGGGATCGATCTATATCTACAAAGCATCGAAACATGAAATACGTTGTGTATCTTTTCTAGTTCGGAGGGCAACTTTAATCTATAAGCAACGGGCCCAACACGTTCGATGATCTCATACGGTCCGATGAACCTCGGACTTAATTTGCCTTTTCGACCAAATCAAGTACTTTCTTCCACGGAGAAACTTTTAAAAATACCGGTCTCAAACTGAAACTCAATGTCTTTACGTTTCAAATCCGCGTATGACTTTTGGCGATCTGATGCAACTTTCAAACTATCTTGGATTACTGCCACTTTTTGTTCGGTTTCTTTAATCAAATCAACCTGTATCTTGTTTTCACCGAGCTCGGTCGGTATAATGGTGTACGACACTTGCGGCCGTACAAAGCTTAAAGTAAGGTGCCATTTTGATACTAGATTGAAAGCTATTATTGTAAGCAAATTCAATCAATGGTAAGTATCGTTCCCACGTACCTTCAAACTCGAGGACGCAATATCTCAACATATCCTCAAGTATCTGAATGGTTTGTCTTGACCACCATCCATGCGGATGAAAAGCTGTGCTAAAGTGTAGTTTGGTACCTAAAGCATCTTGCAATTTCTTCCAGAATCGCGACGTGAATCTCGGGTCTCTGTCCGAAACAATGGAAATCAGCATACCATGCAATTTCACAATTTGAGATATATATAACTCAACAAGCTTATCGAGCGAATAGTCCGTACGAACTGGGATGAAGTGAGCTGATTTGGTTAGTCTATCCACTATAACCTGTGATTGCATCTTTCTTGCTCGTGTCGTAGGCAAACCGGATACAAAATCCATAGCAATTCTATCCCATTTCCATTCATGTATCATGATGGTGAAGTAACCCGAAGGCACGATGTTTGGCTTTACTTGTTGACAAATTAAGCACTTGAGACAAATTCAGATATATCCCGTTTCATACCGAGCCACCAATAGAATTGTTTCAAATCATTATACATTTTCGTGCTACCGGATGTGCGACAATCGACTATTATGAGCCTCATTCAATATCATCTCGAATCAAATCCACATTCCTCGGAACACATATTCGGCCTTTGAAGTTCAAAGCAGTCATTTTCATCGATTGAAACTCCGACTCGCATCATTTTCTGCATTGAACTCATCTTGCCATCGTATCTTTGTCAACTTTCTGAGTATCACAAATTTGTTGAATAAACAACGGTCTTGCTTTCAATTCGGCTATTATCGAACCATCATCAGATATAGCCATATGTACGTTCAACGCATGAAGAGTAAATAATGACTTCCAACTTAAAGCATCAGCAACAACGTTAGCTTTCCCCGGATGATAGTCAATCACTAGCTCGTAATCTTTCAACAACTCTAACCATCTACGCTGTCTCAGGTTCAAATCTCTTTGTGTCATTAAATACTTTAAACTCTTATGATCTGAATAAACATGACATTTCTCACCAAACAGATAATGACGCCATATCTTTAACGCGAACACAATGGCTGCGAGCTCTAAATCATGCGTCGGGTAATTTCTTTCATGCGGCTTCAATTATCTCGAAGCATAGGCTACGACTTTGCCTTCCTGCATCAAAACGCAACCCAAACCATTCAAAGAAGCATCACTATAAACAACAAATTATTTACGATTCAATTTTGAACTAACACTGGAGCTTGGTCAAAAGGGCTTTCAACCGATCAAAACTTTTCGACACTTTTTCGACCATTCAAATTTAGCGTCATACGTAATAGCTTTGTTTAACGGGTAGCTATTATAGAAAAACCTTTCACAAATCATCTGTAGTAACCAAAGCAAGTCCTGTGAAGCTTGAATTTTAGAGACATTCCTTGGTGGTTTCCAATCAAGTATAGCCGATATTTTATTCGAGATCAACCCGAATGCACGTGCTGAAATAACGTGACCTAAAATCGACCTCATTCATCCAGAACTCACACTTACTAAAATTTGCATAGAACTGTTGATCTCGTAAAGTTTGTAGCACCAGTCTCAAATGCTTAACATGCTCGGGTTCATCTCTGGAGTAGATCAGAATATCATCTATAAACACTACCACAAACCGATCCAAATACTGTCTAAAAATCTGATTCATCAGATCCATAAAAATAGCAGGTGCATTAGTAAGTCCAAAAGGCATAGCGAGAAACTCATAATGTTCATACCTGCGTCAAAAGCGATCTTTGGCACATCGGAATCTCGACTGCATGCCCGATAATAACCCGATCTCAAATCTATCTTTGAAAAACAAGCCCCTTTCAACCTGATCAAACAAGTCGTCTATCCGTGGCAACGGGTACTTATTCTTTATAGTCACCTTATTCAGCTACCGATAATCAATGCACATTCGCATAGTCCCATCTTTCTTTTTCACAAATAAAACTGGTGCACCCCAAGGAGAGAAACTCGGTCGTGCAAAGCCCCTATCTGTTAACTCTTGTAACTGTGCTTTCAACTCTTTTAATTCGGTAGGTGCCATCCGATACGGAGCTATTGAAATCAGAGTCGTCCCCGATACTAATTCAATACCAAACTCTATCTCTCGAACTGGTGGTAAACCCGGTAATTCTTCAAGAAACACATCTGGGTGTTCACATACAACTGGTACGGATTCAATCTGCTTACCAGTCACTTTACTATCCAACACATAAGCCAAGTAAGCTTCACACCCTTTTCTCACATAGTTACGAGCTAACATCGAGGATATTACTGTCGGTAACCCATTCAGGTCATTAGATTCAATCCGGATAATTTCACTGCTCTGACATCTCAAATCAATGGTCTTTCTTTTGCAATTAACAGCAGCATCATGCAAAGTTAATCAATCCATTCCCAAAATTATATCGAACTCGTTGAAAGGCAACAACATTAAATCAATTGGGAAGCATGAATCTCGAATCATCAACGGGTAACTTTTACACACTTTATCAACCAGAACACATCGACCCAAGGGGTTTGATACACGAATCAAAACTCGATGAGACTCAACAGTGAGTCTTACATCGGATACTAAAGTTTCACACACATATGAATGAGTCGAACCCGGATCAATCAATGCAATCACAGTAGTATCATAAAGAATGAAAGTACCGGTGATAACATTTGGGGAAGAAGCATCCTCTCTGGCACGTATAGTATATGCTCTAGCAGGTGCTCGAGCCTCTAATCGAACTGCAGTGTCCTTTGTTCCTCTCTGACTGCCACCTACATTCCCTGAATGTCTGGGTGGTCTGCCTCGTGCTGACGCGTTGTTCGATCTTGTATTCTGAGCCGTATTTTTCTCGGCTAGCATCGGGCACTCTCGAATAAAATGATCCGATGATCCACATTTAAAACAGGACCGATCACGAAATCTACAACTCCCAGAATGCCATTTTCCACAATGCTTGCACTCAGCCCGGTTCTGCTGAACATTACCAACACTAGCCATCGAAGTGGCTTGGGAACCCACAGGAGGTCGATCTCATCTAGAGAAGTCTGAAGTAGCCTTATGTCGACTGGATTCATCTTTAAACTTCTTTGGTGCGGAATGAAAGGTCTTACTCGATGATCTTTTTCGAATGTCTCTAGCTTCGAACTCAGCTTTTCTTTTCTCTTTTCCAAGCTCTTCGGCTTTGCAAGCTCGTTCGACAAGTACCACGAACACTTTAATCTCGAGTATGCCGACTAGAAACTTAATATCTTCATTCAGATCGTCTTCAAATCTTTTACACATAATGGCTTCAGTTGACATACATTTACGGGCATATCGACTCAGTCTGACAAATTTCCGTTCATACTCAGTTACGGTCATTCGACCCTATTTCAATTCCAGAAATTCTTTTCGTTTCTGATCAATGAATCTTTGACCGATGTACTTTTTATGGAATTCTATCTGAAAGAATTCCCAGGTCACTTTCTCCCTCGGAACCACCGATACTAGTGTATTCCACCAGTGATATGCGCTGTCTCGTAATAAGGATATAGCACACTTCAAGCATTAAATCCCGAGGTACATGTCACCATCAAGCACACGGATAGTATTATCAAGCCACATCTCACTCGTTCAGCGTCATCATCATCATTAGCTTTAAATTCTTGCCCCGTGTTTCGATTTTATCAACGGAGCCCCCGCCGGATCTCATCGAGATCTATCATCTGAGGTTTGAAGGTATCGAGTTGAATTATTTGGGGGTGGAGGTTGTTGTACAACGGATTAGTCCGAATAAATTGGGTAAACCATTCATTCATCATATGGTAGAAGGCTTGCTTAGCCTCCCCTCATGGCTACCCGAGGCAGTCGAGAGTCTCTGCCATTGACCCATGTGCGAGATCGGCGCTAAGCTCTCTACATCATCGCTCTACGGCTCTGTCAGGATCCATTTACTATATAAAACACAATTTAAATGACAGAAGTCACCACATTATCGTATTATAAAATTAAGGCATGAATAGCTAGACTCACACACGCTACGATAGTCCTAGAATCGACTAAACCGTAAGCTCTGATACCAATCAAATGTAACACCCCTAACCCGTATCCGTCGCCAGATTAGGGTTACGGGGCATTACTTTTTATGTCACAACTTTTAATCAATCACTTAAGTCATGAATAAACATTCTTATACAGTAATCCAAATAAATTAAAACGATCACATATGCATGTAAATATATATTACATATAATTTCTTAAAACATACTTATCATGCTAAACCTAAGTCATATACAACATAATTATCAAAGAACGTAAGTTAAGAACATGCTATGAACATTTATTCATTCCACACAACAATGTAATTAACAAAAGTCCCAATTACTGTATTTTTATTTATATACTACGTGCTCAAACAACTAAACTGACAACATCTATAAAAGATGATTTAAAACATACTTCATTCAATTGACTAACTATTGTAAGATTGTTCACATATATATATATACTCCAAAAGGGTCATTGCAGCAATTGACAAAATGGTTCTATTTATTTAGTAATTTAAGTCACCTTAACCGAATATACATAAGCACATAATTAGTTCTTAACTATGTAATAATCATGGCATTTAAATAAACATATATGAGATCACATGTACATTGCTCATACCAAATTCAAATAGATCCAACAACCATCGAACCAATGCACACTTAAATTTGTTTGCATGCGCATAATTGAGCTACAAATATTTATAAAACTTATTCATTTCTTTTGCATTCACCAACCGTACCTAATTTGTAAATCATTCAAACATATATATGTGCATACATTACCTTTACAAATGAATCAAAATAACCCATACAAGTCAAGTATATATATATAAATATATTCCATTTATCCTATGACTAAGTGAGTTTATAGTTATACTCAAAGCCAAATCATACCAAGCATCAAGATTTTAAAAAACGAACTAATTATAAGCCATTCACATCATTCCCAAATCAAACCATAAAATCAAAGTATTATATACGCATACAATATAACATAGTTATCAAATAAACTTATAATATGACCGATTATATATATATATACCAAACTAGCATCATGATCAAGCTATTATCGCATGGCTTATATACATCGACAAAATATCATTTAAACCTTAAGCTAGCCTATTCATGCCTTAGACTTAAAAATTCCAGCTTAAAAGGTACCAAAATAGGTTGATAGTATGGATGACTTCGGTGACAATCCCCTGAGCTCGTAGCTTTATCGAAATCTATAAAATTGAACAATGAACACACACAGAGTAAGCTTACTAGCTTAGTAAGTCTTAAGCAATTATAATATAACATTCAAACATTCAAGCATTTTAAACATTTGGTTTATGGCATTGAATATAAACAATTCAACTTGTAACTTCATCATGGCCGAATACTATCGTTTCACTTAACCTACGATTATCATTTTCTTACCATAAGCATGTAAACTCATCGAAACACCTAAATACAATATGTATTCGAATATTCCAAGTCAAATAAATATAATATACATATCAATCACATGTACTCATTTATACGTATATGCAAACCAATCCAACCTCTTTCACATTTAGAAATTTTCATATATGGCCGATTCTCCAAAAGTATATTCAAGCTTAAATTCCATTATAATATAAATCATATCCATCAATGGTAAGATCAATTGCACATATTAATATTCTTACCGAAGCTTCAACTATATCACATCTTACTTAATTCAAATGGTAATATACTAACTTACCTTATTCCTTGCAAATATGAAAGACTTGTACTTACCCGAGCATTTAGCTTATTGCAGTAAATATGTTCCCTCTTGTAAATGATTCATGAATTCTCTATTTATAACACATCACCAGCATTAAGCCCGCTTGACCCGAGGTCTGAAATTTGATCACCTAGGCATTTAGCCCGCTAGGCAATAAGCCGAAACACTTCACCAGGCACAAGGCACGCTAGGCTCGAAGCCCGATACAATTCACGGCACAAGGCACGCTGGGCTCAAAGCCCGATCTGATTGATTATCATCTCATACACATTATAGTAATGATGCCCAAATTAACATAGGTCACACATTATTCAAATCACTTTAACATATCAACCCGGTTAAAGATGTAACAACATTTTCATTTCAAATTCACTATCCACCTTCGGCTATAACAAATTTTACAATCATAATTTCATAATTCAGCATATAATCAATGTTATAAATTCTATTAACGATATTAAATTGCTTATAGACTTACCTCAGAAATCGTTGGACAACAAAAACCGGCTATTCAATAACTTTTGCCTTCCCCCGATCCTAGTCCGTTTTTCTTTGTTCTTGATCTAAACACATTCAATTTGAGCTCATTCAAACACATTTCATTTCAATTTAATCCAAAAACACTCAAATGGGCAAATTACCATTTTACCCCTGACATTTACAACTTTTACAATTTAGTCCCTATTACACAAAACACAAAATACACATAATTTGGAATTACTCCTTTAGGGCCGAATCTTCCCCATGCTCCTATAAGTCCCCACATTTCATTTATTTTACATTTTAACCCCTCAAAAATTTATTTTTACAATTTAGCCCAAAATATTCAAATTCATCAAAAATCCAAAGACAAAACATATTAATCTAACACATATATTTCATAATTCATCCTTAAACAACATAAACAACTAATTATCAACAATAGCTCAACTCAAAATATTCATCAAACTCAAAAATTAAAGCATGGGTCTTGAAGATTTCTAAGCAACGATCTCAAAAACGTAAAAAGTAACAAAAACCGAACAAGAATTAACCTTGAAATCAAGCTCAAAATGGTCGAATGTTGTAAGGTTTTCTTCCTATTTCTTTTGCTAAGTTTCGGCTATGCTAAACAAAAGATGAACATGCTTGTTTTTGTTTTAATTTCTTTTACATATTTTAAGTTATAATTAAGTTACCTTTTTAACCTTATAATATAAATAAACATAACATATAATTAAAGGTCACTATTGGCATATACCGCCCACTAGCCTTGAAAATGGGCTATTTGCCCTTTTAATACCTCATATTAAAAAGCCACTATCACATTAGCACCTTTCACTATAGTTTGCAACTTTTACACTTTACGCGATTAAGTCCTTTTTGCTAAATTAAACACACAAACAATCAAATTTTTATACGAAACTTTCACACATATTAATTCACATATAATAAACACCAAAAATAATATTTAAAAAATTTTTAGACTCAGATTCGTGGTCCCAAAACTACCGTTCTGATTAAGGTCAAATTCGGACTGTTACAATGAAACTCGGGATTTATAAATGGTAGAAGGTTTTAAATTGAGAAAGGGTTTTCTTTGAACGCGTAGTTTTTAAAATAACCTTGCGATGTGACATGCTAGATCCGGCCATAACGTCTAGACCGGGTTTGGGGTGTTACATTTAATGGTATCAGAGCCAGGTTTGCAAAACTCGGCGGTGGAATGGGTTTTGAAAATTTTTCTAATCTGCTTAAATTTTTAACTTGGAAAAAGATAGTGTTCTTTTGAAAGTATGGCACCGAGTCTCGGCACCAAATCAAGTAAGTTTCGACATTATACTCTGTATATATCTTTGTAAAGAAGTGTATTGAGAAACTACTAGGGATAGTAGTAGTATACCGAACTCTTTAGTTAGGAAAACTGAGACTATAGGAGACTGAAACTATAGTAAACTCGATCTGTGAAAATAACTCTTATTACTGTTTTTCATAAAACATTTATTAATAACCATGAGAACTATAAGCTGATTCATAAAACTCTTAAATAGATTAATACGTTACATTGATATGAGTACAAGAGGTCACAAAAGGAGTACACGTTGCCGTAGTAGAGGCCGGGGTGCTAGGGCTGGGTCCTCAGCATCTGGACATATGCCTGAAAGGGAGGCGCCAGTGTCACCTGTGACTGAAACGGGGTCTCACGATCGAGCCGGTGGGGATGATACTCTATCCCAAGCGATGCTACAGGTTTTGGAAAGGGTTGCTAGAGCGAGTACTGGGTCAGTGGCTCGAGGGTCAATTTCTGAGCGACTCCAATCAAACGGGGCGAAAATCTTTAGGGGCATCTCTGGTGGGTTTAATAAGAGGCATAGGTTCTATGGGCCAGCCCGAGTTGGGATTCTAGTTGTTTTTAGTCGATCGCAACCTTGTGTTGAGTGTGGGAGACCTCATTCGGGAGAGTGCTGGAAAAGGACTGGGGGTGCTTCAGATGTGGGTCCAAGGATCATCGATCTGTAAACCGTCCTCGGGAGCCCGCCCAGAGGCAAGCGGGCGAGTCGGGGCTATGTGCGGCCCGGGGAGAGGTGGTCGCGACCACCGAGAGGCCGTGGTCCACCTGCGGGGGAAATGGATTAGGGCGAGGTCGTGGAGCACCTTTGGCGCAGGTCTGGTAATATCTGAGGCGAGACGCCCGGGGTTGGTTTATCTTTGCTCGCGTCGAGAGGATGGCAATGCACCTGACGTCATAACTGGTACATTCCTCATTCATAATGTACCATATATTGCTTTGATTGATATTAGGTCGACGCACTCGTATGTTGCATGTACTGTGTCTGGAACTTTGGGCATACAATTCAAACTTTCTGATAGAGAAATGTCGGTGATTAGTCTGTTAGGACAGTCGGTTATAGTGAATAAGTTGTTTAGAGATGTGCCTCTAGAGGTTCAAGGGCTTGTCTTTCCGGCGAATTTGATGGAACTGCCGTTTGGCGAGTTTGATCTCATTTTGGGCATAGATTGGTTAGTAAAACACCGTGCGAGTTTGGATTGCGTTGCTAAGCGTATGGTATTGAAGTCTTTAGAGGATGAGGAAGTGATCGTGGTAGGGGAGCGAAAGGATTATTTATCCAATTTAATCTCAACATTAAGGGCCGAGAAGCTAGTTTGCAAAGGTTGCGAAGCGTTCCTAGCGTATGTCAGCGTATCTAATGTTAAGGGATCATCTATTGAGAATGTCAGAATTGTAAAGGAGTTTCTGGATGTATTCTCTGAAGAGCTCCCGGGGTTGCCACCAAATCGTGAAGTCGAGTTCAGTATTGAGCTTTTACCGGGAATGGCTCCGGTGTCCATCGCCCCTTACAGGATGGCACCGAAGGAGCTGGTTGAATTAAAGGCTCAAATCAAAGAGCTACTGGATCGAGGATTCATCCGATCGAGTGTGTCTCTGTGGGGAGCACCAATTTTGTTTGTGAAGAAGAAGGATGGGTCAATGCGCATGTGTATTGATTATCGTCAATTGAATAAACTAACGATTAAGAACAAGTACCCTTTACTGAGGATAGACGATCTGTTTGATCAGCTGCGAGAAGCTTCAGTTTTCTCCAAGATAGATCTAAGATCGGGGTACCATCAGTTAAGGGTTAAAGAGGCATATGTGTTCAAGACAGCATTCAGGACTCGTTATGGACACTACGAGTTTCTGGTCATACCGTTTGGGTTAACGAATGCACCAGCTTGTTTCATGGATATGATGAACCGGGTCTTCCAACCCTACTTAGACCGGTTTGTGGTAGTGTTTATAGATGATATTCTGGTATATTCAAGAACCGAGGAGGAGCATGATTCACACCTTTGGATTGTTCTGCAAATACTGAGAGAAAAGCAGCTTTATGCCAAATTCAACAAGTGCGAGTTTTGGCTGCGTGAGGTGACATTTTTGGGTCATGTCGTGTCTGCCGAGGGGATTAGGGTTGATCCTCGGAAGGTTGAGGTAGTATTAGATTGGAAGCCACCGAAGTCAGTATCTGAGATTCGAAGTTTTCTGGGTCTGGCCGGGTATTACAGACGGTTCGTTGAGGGGTTTTCATTGGTTGCTTCACCCCTAACTAAGTTACTGCATAAGGGAGTACCGTTTGTTTGGACTGATAAATAGCAGGAGAGTTTTGAGAAATCGAAAAGATTCGATGAAGCCCGGTATTGATCTGACTAGAGGTCGAAAAGAATTCATTGTCTACTGTGATGAGTCACACACGGGTTTGGGTTGTGTGCTGATGCAAGAAGGGAAGGTGGTGGCATATGCGTCTCGTCAGCTTAGGCTGCACGAGGTGAACTACCCGACTCATGACTTGGAATTAGCTGCGGTGGTGTTCGCACTAAAGATTTGGAGACATTACTTGTACGGGGAGAAGTCGATCATCTATACCGACCATAAGAGTCTCAAGTACCTCATTACTCAGAAGGAGTTGAATCTTAGGCAACGAAAATGGATAGAGTTGCTGAAGGATTATGATTGCTCGATTGAGTATCATCCGGGAAAAGCTAACGTAGTAGCGGATGCATTGAACAGTAAGGTTGTATCTGATCTAAGAGTAATGTTTCCTCGTCTCATCTTGTTTAAGGATGGTAGTTTGTTAGCTGAACTGCAAGTAAAACTGACTTGGATTAATCGAATTAAAGAGAAGCAGTTAATGGATGAATCGTTGGTTCCTCGTGTTCAACTGGTGAAGAGGGGAGAGACTACGGATTTTGGGCTTAATTCTGAGGGGGTGTTATGCTTCCGTAGGAGAGTTTGTGTACCGAGGGATTCTGAGTTAAGGCAGTCCATTTTGCGGGAGGCGCATAGTAGCCCATACGCTATGCATCCCGGTGGAAACAAGTTATACCGAGATCTGCGTGAACTGTACTGGAGGCCAGGACTTAAACGTGAGATTACCGATTTTGTAAGTAAGTGTTTGACATGCCGGCCAAGTTAAATTTGAGCACCAACCATATACGGATTGCTGCAACCTTTGAAAATTCCACTCTGGAAGTGGGAGAGGGTAACCATGAATTTTGTTAGTGGGCTACACCTGACGCCTACTAAGAAAGATTCGGTATGGGTAATTGTTGACCGGCTGACTAAATCTGCCCACTTCATACCGGTTCGAACTGATTACTCATTGTAAAAGTTGGCCAAGTTATATGTGGCGAAAATTGTGAGGTTACATGGGGTACCAGTGTCTATCATTTCGGATAGGGACCCCGGATTCACATCACGATTCTGGAGAGTGTTACACGAACCTTTGGGTACGAGGTTGGATTTCAGCACAGCATTTCATCCGCGGACTGATGGTCAGTCGGAAAGGGTAATTCAGATTTTTTCGGAAAGTATCGACAACTGAGATCACTCAAGCGTGCGAGCGCTCGTAGAGATAAACCGAGCCACTAGTGATGGCGTTAGACTATTGGGAGTGTCACAAACACTCTCGTGGGATTGAGGCTGTAGTGGGCCTTGTTGAGCCGAAGTGGGCTAAGTGGGCCCAATGGGTTAACGGGCCCACATGAGCGAAATCGATAGTAAGTGCCGGATGGTTGATGCGACTGCGAAGTCTGCAGAACCGTTATCGAAATACCCTTAGTGGGTAAATTACCGAAATACCCTTAGTGGGTAAATTACCAAAATACCCTCAGTGGGAAGATTACCGAAATACCCTTAGGGGGTAGATTACCGAAATACCCCCAAGGGGTGAAATTACCGTTTTACCCCTAAACGATAAAATAACCGTTATACTCTTGGTGGTAGTTTTAATATTGTTTATGTGATTTTATACATCTTTTTATGATCGTAATACATTGCATACATATCATATTGCATTGGGTTGGGTTTGCTGATTAGAGGAAGTACCGTTCTAGTGGCATCGCCACATACCGTTCTAGCGGCATCACCACATACCGTTATAGTGGCATCGCTACATATGCTTAATTTAGTGGCTCAGCCACATATACTGTTATTAGCAGCTTGGCTATATTATTAGAGAGTTTTGACTTGGTGGGTCGACATGGTTCCCACAAGGAGAGATTGGTTGGTACGGGTAGAGAGTTTGGTTGGATTGGGGTGGGTACATATCCATTGTATTGATATGATTTGGGGCTTAGGCCCAGATTGTTACTGAATAGGGCTTAGGCCCAGACCGACACCGTTTGGGCTCGGGCTCAGACTATGACCGTTATAGGGGATTACACACCGAGTTCTCGTAACTCACCAATTTTCTTTTAACTGTGCAGGTAATCCCCAGCGCTAGAGGATTTGGAACTGCGGAGGACTCGGAGGTGGCCATACGTCGGATTTATTAATAAACAAAACTTAATAATTTTGGGTTTAATTTATTTTATATTATTTTTGGGTTAATAATTTATGTAATAAGGCCATTGGGATTTTCTTTTTAACTTTCATATGGTAACTCTTTTAGTTATGAACTGCTAAACAATTAAACACGAGTTTTTAAAATAATAATAACTGTTGTGTTCAAAATATCACGTTTTCGCAACTTTTAAAGTCAGTCTTCTGCAACAAACAATGTTTTTGGAAATAATATTATGTTTGCAAGGAAAATAACTTTAAGTAAATCATGTTTTTGAAAGCATCGAAACTCGGGATTTATAAATGGTAGAAGGTTTTAAATTGAGAAAGGGTTTTCTTTGAACGCGTAGTTTTTAAAATAACCTTACGATGTGACATGCTAGATCCGACCATAACGTCTAGGCCGGCTTTGGGGTGTTACAAACTTACTAAGCTATATGCTTTCCCCTCTCTTTTCCTTTTTTCCTTGTAGTTTTGCCAAGTTAGCTTGGGGATCATAGAACGTCGGAGCTCGGATCACACTATCAACCGTTCTTTTGGTATAGTAAAGTTAATCCATTTTGAGTATGGCATGTATAAGAACTTGATCATTTTGTGTCATGTCATATTTAAAGGCCAAAGGGATGGCTATTAATGTTTTACACTCATTTTGTAAATGGCCATGGTGAATTGGCCAATATTGTCAAGTTTATGTTATGAAGTTGATGAGTTAAATGAAATGAATGTTCATGCAAGTAATTAAGTAAAATATGGGTGGTATGAATGATAATTTAAGGAATTCTTAATAGTTTAATGTTGCTATGTTATGTGCTACTTGTGATGAAATGAATGAGTTTATGTTTCAGGGTAGCAAAAAGGCTTGGAAAATAGCCTCTAAGTGTCCATACGGGTAGACACACGGGCGTGTGTCTAGGCCGTGTATGACACACGGCCAGCCCCATGGGTGTGTTAGTAGGCCATGTGTCCCCTGCACTAATTTACGAGAATACGATTCGTCACACGGGCCAGCACACTGGCGTGTGCCCTGGCCGTGTGCTAATTAGGGTTTGATGAAGTCATTAACAGAGAGCTCCACGGGTAGGAGACACGGGCGTGTCTAGGCCGTGTGAAGGACACGGGTTATAGACACGGGTGTGTGCTCAGCCGTGTGAAATAAGTCAGTGTCGACCACGAGTGATGAACACGGGCATGTCTTAGGGGCACACGGGCGTGTCCCTTGGACAACACGGGAGTGTGGCCTCTATCCAAGCAAAAATTTTCAAAGAGTGTAAAAGTTTCCGGTTGAATTCGAAAACCTTTCGGATGTATCTTTAAGGACTCGTAGGCCTATGATGTGTATGTTATGATTAAGAAAGAAAAGTTTTAAGTTGGAATGAAATTTTATAGCCTGTTAATACATGTTAAAGCAATGTCAAGCATGGTAATGCCTCATATCCGGTTCCGGCGTCGGATACGGGTAAGAGGTGTTACATTTAGTGGTATCAGAGCTACGGTTTAGTCGATTCTTTGACTAACGTAGCGTAAGTATGAGTCTAGTTATAAATGCCATATGTAAGAGTGCTTGTGTAATGATAGTGTGACGACTCCTGACGATTTGAATTGTGTTTTTATATAGTCAATGGATCCTGATCCTGACCGAGCTGTAGCCGATGATACTGTAAGAATGCACCGGCTCCCGCGCAAGAGACCGCGCCAGTAGAGAGTAGACCCGAGACTTTGGGTCAAGGAGAAGAGGCCCGAGAAGCCTTTCTCCGTATGATGAGTAATTGGTACACCGAGTACATTCGAGCAAATCCTAATGCTCAACCTCCTCCACCCCCGCCTATTCCTCAACCTACCCCTATAGCTCCCCAAGTGGTAGAAGTGGTAAGAAGAGAAAAGCCTCCGGTTAATAGAATCAGAAAACAAAGAACCGAGGAATTTTGGGCTAGTAAAGATGATGATCCGAAAATAGCCGAATTTTGGCTTGAAAATACCATCAGGGTATTTGATGAATTATCTTGCACACCTGAAGAGTGCATGAAGTGTATGGTTTCTCTTCTGAGAGATTCTACTTATCAGTGGTGGAATACCCTTGTGTCGGTTGTACCAAGGGAAAGAATTACATGGGAGTTTTTCAAAGAAAATTTTTGGAAGAAATACATAAGCCAAAGATTCATTGATCAGAAGAGAAAGGAATTCCTTGAACTAAAACAAGGTAAGATGATAGTGACTGAGTACGAGCGTGAGTTTGTGAGGCTCAGCAAGTACGCTCGAGAATGTGTGTCCTCCGAAGCCATCATGTGTAAGAGGTTTGAATACGGACTAAATGAAGATATCAAATTGTTTGTTGGTGTCCTCGAGTTGAAAGAATTTGTTGTGTTAGTGGGTCGGGCTTGTAAGGCCGAGAAATTAGTGAAAGAGAAAAGAAAAGCTGAAATAGAGTCTTGTGACTCAAGAAAGAGACAATGGAGTAAGTCATTTCAGTCCTAGTCCAAGAAGTTGAGAGATTTTCCTACCCGATCAGCTACTTCAGCCAGGTTTTCAAACAAAAGTAAGAGCAAACAGTACCCAGGGTCTAAAGCCCAGACCACATCAGTTGTTAGTGTTGGCAATGCTCGATCGAGTAGACCGAAGTGCCCACAGTGTGGCAAATGTCATTCCGGCGAATGTCGAGCAAATGAAAAGGCTTGTTTCAGGTGTGACTCTCTAGATCATTTTATTAGAAATTGCCCTGAGGTGGATGAAAAAGAGAAGCCTCAAGATGCAAGACCTGGAGGCACTACTAGAGGAAGACCACAGAGAAAACCAGGAAGTGGAACAAGTAGTAAGAATACGCCCAGAGAGCAGGCTGGAAGATTTGAGGGTAGAGCGCCTGCGAGGACCTATGCCATTCGCCTTCGCGAAGAAGCATCATCTCCTGATGTGATTACGGGTACATTTTCTCTCCATGTTACTAAAGTTATTGCTTTAATAGATCCGGGATCTACCCATTCATACATTTGCATGAAATTAGTATCTAGAATGAGTATACCCGTAGAGTCTACAGAATTTGTGATAAAGGTGTCTAATCCTTTAGGAAAAAGTGTGCTAGTTGATAAGGTATGTAAAGATTACCCATTGATGATTAGAGGTCATTATTTTAAGGCAAATCTCATGTTATTTCCATTTGATGAATTCGATATAATTCTTGGTATGGACTGGTTAACCACTCATGATGTGACAATAAATTGTGGAAAGAAATATATTGAGTTGAGATGTGAAAATGGGGACACTCTTCGTGTTGAACCAGATGATCAAGACAGGTTGTCGGTAGTGATCTCTCACATGTCGACCCAGAGGTATGTAAGAAAAGGGTATGAGGCGTATCTTACTTTTGTGATGAATGCAAAAGAAGCCGAGTTAAAGATCGAATCAGTATCGATAGTGTGTGAGTACCCAGATATTTTTCCCGAGGAATTTCCAGGATTGCCTCCGATTAGAGAGGTTGAATTTGGTATCGAGCTAGCTCCTGGTACTGTACCGATATCGATTGCTCCTTACAGAATGGCTCCAACGGAGTTGAAGGAATTGAAGGCACAGTTGCAAGAGCTAACGGACAAAGGTTTTGCAAGACCGAGTTGCTCTCCATGGGGTGCTCCAGTGCTATTTGTGAAAAAGAAAGATGGCTCTATGATATTGTGCATACATTATCGACAGCTTAATAAAGTAACCGTGAAGAACAAGTACCCATTGCCAAGGATCGATGATTTGTTTGATCAATTGAAGGGAGCCACTGTGTTCTCCAAGATAGACTTGAGGTCGGGATATTACCAGTTGAGAGTGAAAGACTCAGACGTGCCTAAAATTGCATTTTGGATGAGGTATGGGCATTATGAATTCTTAGTCATGCCTTTTGGTTTAACTAATTCCCCTGTTGTGTTTATGGATTTAATGAATTGTATTTTTCGGCCATACTTGGACAAGTTTGTTGTGGTTTTTATTGATGACATACTGATAAATTCGCGTGATGAGCATGAGCATGCTGATCACTTGAGGACCGTTTTACAGATTTTACGAGATAATCAGTTGTATGCCAAGTTCAGCAAAAGTGAATTTTGGCTCAAGGAAGTTGGATTTCTAGGACATATTGTCTCGGGAGATGGAGTCTGAGTTGACCCAAGTAAGATTTCAGCTATTGTTGATTGGAAACCGCCGAAAAATGTATCTAAGGTTAGAAGTTTTCTGGGCTTAGCCGGCTATTAAAGGCGATTCGTTAAGGGGTTTTCTATGATAGTAACTCCAATGACAAGACTGTTGCAGAAAGATGTAAAGTTTGAATGGACAGAAAAGTGCCAACAAAGTTTTGAAAAATTAAAGGCAATTTTGACAGAGGCTCCAGTTCTGGTACAACCGGAATGGGGAAAAGAATTTGTGGTCTACAGCGATGCATCCTTGAATGGATTAGGCTGTGTACTTATGCAAGAAGGTAAAGTGATAGCATATGCCTTCAGACAGTTAAAGTCACACGAGAAGAACTATCCGACGCATGATTTAGAGTTGGCTGCCATTATTTTTGCATTGAAGATTTGGGGACACCATTTGTATGGTGAAAGATGTCGGATTTTCACCGATCATGAAATTTTAAAGTATTTGATGACTCAAAAGGAATTGAACTTGAGGCAACGAAGGTGGTTAGAGTTGATAAAAGATTATGAGTTGGTCATTGACTACCACCCGGGAAAGGCGAATGTAGTCGCCGATGCTTTGAGTAGGAAATCCCTATTTGCTTTGAGGGCTATGAATACATGGGTGACTTTGTCAGATGATAGTTCTATTCTATCTGAGTTGAGGGCTAGATCAATGTTCCTTTAAAATATTTATGAGGCACAGAAAGACGACAGCGAACTACAAGCCAAAAGAGTTCAATGTGAGTCGGGTGTTAAGTCTAACTTTCGGATTAGTTTAGACGGGTGTTTGATGTTCAGAGACCGGGTCTATGTACCAAGAAATGATGAGCTCATTCGTAAAGTTTTGCATGAGGCACATAACGGATGCTTATCTGTACATCCGGGTAGCACCAAGATGTATAATGATTTGAAGAAATGGTATTAGTGGCCGAGTATGAAGAAAGACATTTCTGAGTTTGTTTCAAGATGTTTGATTTGTCAGCAAGTAAAGGCTGAACACCAAGTACCCTCGGGTTTGCTTCAACCTATTATGGTGCCCGAGTGGAAGTGGGACCGAATTACCATGGACTTTGTAACAGGATTACCATTGACACCAAACAAGAAAGATGCTGTATGGGTCGTAGTCGATAGACTTACAAAGTCAGCCCATTTCATACCGGTGCGTGTCGACTATTCACTAGATAAGTTGACAAACTTGTATGTCTCAGAGATTGTGAGACTTCATGGAGTACCATTATCTATTATATCGGATAGAGATCCTAGATTCACGTCTAGATTTTGGAAAAAATTGCAAGAGGCCTTGGGCACAAAGTTGAATTTTAGTACGGCCTTTCACCCCCAAACCGACGGCCAGTCGGAGAGGTTAATACAAATACTTGAAGATATGCTCCGATGTTATATTCTTGAGTTTCAGGGCAGTTGGGAAAAATACTTACCTTTGGTGGAATTTGCCTACAATAACAGTTATCAGTCAAGCTTGAAAATGGCGCCTTATGAGGCTTTGTATGGGCGTAAGTGCCGAACGCCTTTATATTGGACTGAACTTAAGGAAAACCAGATCCACGGGGTTGATTTGGTTAGAGAAACCGAAGAGAAAGTAAAGGTGATTCGCAGTTGTTTAAAAGCTGCTTCTGATAGAAAAAAATCCTACTCAGATTTGAAAAGGAAAGAGATTGAGTATCAAGCCGGTGATAGAGTATTCCTGAAAGTGTCGCCATGGAGCAAAGTTCTTAGATTTGGCCGGAAAGGCAAATTGAGTCCGTGTTTTATCGGACCATATGAAATCATTGAGAGGATTGGGTCGGTAGCCTATCGGTTGGCTTTGCCGTCTGAGTTAGAGAAGATTCATGATGTGTTTCACGTGTCTATGTTGCGACACTACCGATTAGACCCTTCGTATGTGATTACACCGACAGAGGTTGAGATTCAACCTGATATGACATATGGTGAAGAACTGGTTAAGCTTCTAGCCCGGGAAGATAAGCAATTAAGGAATAAAAGTATAGCCCTTGTGAAAGTATTATGGCAAAGACATGGGGTAGAAGAGGCTACATGGGAACCCGAGGAGACTATGAGAAAATAGTACCCTAACCTTTTCACCGGTAAGATTTTCGGGGACGAAAATCCCTAAGGGGGGAGAATTGTAACAGCCCGATTTAGGGCCTAGTCGAAATAGTGGTGCGAGACCACGGATCCGAAGTAGAAATATATGTTTTAATGATTGTTATAAGGCTTATGAGATGCTTGCATGATTGTGTGAAATTTTCATGAAGAAATTTTATTAATTAGTGATTAAATTGTCCATTAGGACTAAATTGCAAAGATTAGAAAATATGAGATTCTAGAAGATTTAAGTATGAAATAGAATTATAAAAATTACTAGAGGTCCTTATTTAGCAATTAGACCATTATATGTTAAGATGGACAAAAATGGACATGGGAAGGAAAAATCTCAAGAAAGGATCATTAAGGGCATTTTTGTCATTTGGTTAATAAAAGAATTAAGAGGGAAAAATAAGCCAAAATCTTGTCCATCGTCTTCCTCTAGTGTCAAAATTTGCAAGGAGCCATAGCTAGGGTTTCTTCAACTTTCAAGCTTGATAGTAAGTGTTTCCTAGCCCCGATTTTAATGTTCTTCGTATTTTTAAGACCCTCGTAGCTCGGTTTAGCTATTTCTAGCTATATTTTGAGCTAGGGTTTATGTTCAAAAATTTACCCATGTATGACATTCATGTATTTTGATGTTTTATGGAATAATATGAAAGTTTGATGAAGGATAAACATCTTTTTCTAAGTGATTTTCATGGAAAATGCATAAAAGGACCAAATTGTAAAAGTTGTAGAAATGGTCATACATGAGTGAAATAGTGAAAATTGAATGTTGTTATAGTTGAGAATATGATTCGACTAGGCTTGAAATGCAAGAAAGTTGAATGAAAATCATTTTACGAGCCTAGGGGCAAAAGTGTAATTATGATAAAGTTTAGGGTTAAAATTGTAATTTTGCAAAAGTATGAATTACGAGTCGATTTAGTCAATGTGTGTATTTAACAAGTGAAATTATTATTATAGATCAAGAAACACGAAGCCCAGATCGAAACCGAGGTAAGAATAAAATCGAGGACTAAATCGAGCATCGATACACATTTTGAGAATCGAGGTAAGTTTGTATGAAGTAGAAGTTTCATAATGTTTTTTTATTTGAAACTACTTAATATTATGACAATATATGTTATTGCTATGAAAATCAAATGATAAAGCCTCGAATGAGGAAATTGTGAAAATAAGTTAAGTGAAATCCCGGATAAAGATTCAGAATAATGAGGAGACTCATGTCATAGCATTGATTAAAGAAGGTCCCGTGTAAGACCATGTCTGGGATATGGCCTCAGCACCAAAGGATGATCTCGTATAAGACCATGTCTGGGATATGGCATCGACATCCGTGTATGATCTCGTATAAGACCATGTCTGGGACGTGGCTTCGACATCGAGCTATAAGATCCAGTGTAAGACCATATCTGGGATATGGCATCGGCATTAAGGGGTGATCCCATGTAAGACCATATCTGGGATATGGCATTGGCATCAAGATTCATGCATGATGAGTTTGAATATCCTACGATAATCTGATTAATTCATGGGCAAAAGAGCTAAGTAAGTAAAATGGTATAGTGCCAAAACTACTTATGGATGATTTTGAGTTTCTTTCATGTTAAGAAAGATGAAAATTTGAGTTTATGCTCATGTTAGCAAAAGTGCTAAACTATGTGACTAAGTGATACAGGTACCATGAGTAAAATACAAATTATGAGATCATAATGTGATATGTGTTGGGTAAGAGTAAGTATGAGTAAGTATGCTTAAGCACTTGAGACTTATGTTGTATTGTTTCATGATATGGATGAATTTGTTATGAGCAATTATATTGCTATATAATGTCATGCAAACTTACTAAGCTATATGCTTACCCCTCTCTTTTCCCTTTTTCCTTGTAGTTTCGCCAAGTTAGCTCAGGGATTATAGAACGTCGGAGCTCAGATCACACTATCAACCGTTCTTTTGGTATAGTAAAGTTAATCCATTTTGAGTATGGCATGTATAGGAACTTGATCATTTTGTGTCATGTCGTATTTAAAGGCCAAAGGGTTGGCTATTAATTTTTTACACTCATTTTGCAAATGGCCATGGTGAATTGGCCAATATTGTCAAGTTTATGTTATGAAGTTGATGAGTTAAATGAAATGAATGTTCATGCAAGTAATTGAGTAAAATATGGGTGGTATGAATGATAATTTAAGGAATTCTTAATAGTTTAATGTTGCTATGTTATGTGCTACTTGTGATGAAATGAATGAGTTTATGTTTCAGGGTGGCAAAAAGGCTTGGAAAATAGCCTCTAAGTGTCCACACGGGTAGACACACGAGCGTGTGTCTAGGCCGTGTGTGACACATGGCCAGCCCCATGGGTGTGTTAGTAGGCCGTGTTTCCCCTGCACTAATTTACGAGAATACGATTTGTAACAACCCTTAACCTGTATCCGTCGCCGGATTAGAGTTGCGAGGCATTACCAGACTTAACTACTAATTCGGGGCATAAAAATTGAAACTGTCCATCTGCGTCATGTTGACTAAATTGACTATAACTCGAGTTAGGAAACTCGAAATTTAGATCCGTAAATTTTCCTTGAAACTAGACTCACATATATTCTTACTATAGTTTTTCCAGAATTTTTCATTTTGTCAATTAGTAAAGTTTATTCATTGAAGTTTCTCCTGTTTCACTGACCAACGGTTCTGACCTCTCTTAACCTAAATTCAAATATCTCATTGTACAGTTTTCATATGATGTTCCCACTTATTTCTATTGAAAATATACTCACTAAGGAATCTATACATATAAAATATAACTCATAATTAATTTTGTACAATTTTTAATGATTTTCTAAAATCAAATCAGGGGACTTCAAATACCATTTCAAACCTGTCTCACTAAAATTCAAATATCACAGAATATAAAATTCCTTTGCCTACTCTGTTTCTTTCATATAAAAATAGACACAATAAAATTTAATTCTATATCTTATTAACTATCTAATTCCATTTCTTCTATTTTTGGTGATTTTCCAAAATCACGTCACTGCTGCTAACCAAAAACTGTTTCGTTGCAAAAATATGGTGAACTAGTTTATAACAACTTTACTCCATTTCATTTAAACTCTATATATTAACCATACTTATAAATACCAAAACAAAATCAACCAAAACCACAACCAAACATCATAATCAAGCCATTTTCGCATGGCTATATATATACACAATTTCAAAACCAGCAATATCAAAACTAGTCTATACATGCCACGTAACCAAATCTCCAAGCTTTTATTTACCGAAGCGAAAATTGGATAGTGTGATGAGATCTCCTTCGACTTCCAACCCGAGCAAGTCCTCGAAACTCTATAAACATAGGAAGATTACACAAAGTAAGCTTTAAAAGCTTAGTAAGCCATAAGCAAATAATCCACCATAGAAACATATATAATTCAATTCGAATAGGCCAAATTTAGTTAATCACATACACATATACAATCACTTTTCTCATATAATCCATGTTCCTCTTTAAGTAACTTCACTTACCTTATTTTTTTTTCATTTAACAAACAAACCTCATACGTACCTGAATCATTTAACTCAAATATACAGTCAGTCGCCAATTCATTCATGAAAATATCATAATCATGCATATATTCCATCTCATAATTTATATCTAATTCACTTACTCATAATTCACTTACTCATAATTTATATCACCATTCGTAAACTTTCACCTTTCATAGCCTTAAGGACAAACACTCACACATTCAATAATAGATTTCATATATAAATACGTATGATATAAAATTTTCATTTCAACATCTAAAACTTACTTATTAGATCAAATACACATGATTCATTATACCATCACATATGGCTGAATATACTAGTTTAATGCATTACCATATATATAACCGAACATCCAAAATTAATTAAATTATCACATGTACTCATATATTCGAATTTAATATAATATCACATATAACCACTCATATACAAATTCAATTCATCATCACATATGCACATACCTTTGTGGCCGAACATATAAGGTTAATTAAATCAACTTACTTGTTCAATTTCCACATCCATATGAAGTCTTATAGACATAGACTTGAAAATAAATCACCGGTATTAAACCTGCTAGGCGTAAGCTGAATCACACACCCGGCACTAGGCACGCTAGACCCAAGGTCTGAAATTTATTTACCGGCAATAAGCTGCTGAGGCACGAAGCCCGATTTAAGTTCACCCACTCAAAGCTTGCTAGGCCCAAGGCAGAAATATCACAAATACATAATCGATTTAAGGACATAAATCACATATACTAAGTAATAAGCTTTCATCAAAAATTTATACTATCTTTCATATATCTAAACTTACTCAAGTAGTTCCTTGAACATATCAAATACCATCCCTCACATTCGTCAATAGCAAATATAATTATAAACATTTCAATTCAGCATGAATAATTTTCAGTTAATTAAAATTAAGAACAACCATTTGCTTATAGACTTACACTTAACTTCAAATAACAACATCTCGTAGTATCAACACTTACCAAATTCGATCTTTGAAATAAAAATTATCTTGTACTCTTATTACTTATTAACCAATTTCGCACACTTAGTGCTCGGTAATTAAATTTGTACACATAGTGCTTATTGACCGATATCATACACATAGTGCTTGATAATTCAATTCGCACACTTAGTGCTCAATAGCCGATTTCGCACACATAGTGCTCGATAAATTCAATTTGCTCACTTAGTGCTTATCTCAACTTGTTATTCAGTTATATATATACGCATAAAACTTTAAACTTCAACCACATATATCCGAATTAACTCATTTCACCTCCAAAATCAATTTCACATTCGGGTGTACAAATAACATGTATGCATATAGCACATTCGGCTATAACATATATATATATATATACTTTCAATAAATTTATGGACACTACTATAAGTAAGCCCAATTCACTTAATTGCTTAAGACTTACCTCGGATATCGACGGACGAAATAAACGGATATTCGATTATTTTTGTTTTTCCCCGATCCAAACTCGTTTTCTTCGATTCTTGATATGCCAGCACTTCAACCCAAATACACTAGCTTTTATCAATGGCTTCCTTTTTCCTTAACTTTTCTCTAATTTCGGCCAAAATAACATAAGAAAGATGAACACTTTCATCTTTTATCAAATATATTATTTTAATATACATAAAAAAAATATCATAATGCCATAACATATATTAAACAACTCAAATCACTATTGCATGCATTTTGGTCGGCCACTAAGGTGAACATGCAACCTTTTTATGTTTTATTTATTATAACATTATGATATTATTTTTTTATTATTAACTTAACTAATATAATAAGCATATAAAAGCGTAATGCATGCAAGTTGTCGTCCACTACACTTGCAAAAAGGGTAATTTACAACTTAAGGCCTCATCTTTATAAAAACACATCAATTTAATCATTCAATTAAATAAAAGGCTACTTTTACCACTTATGCAATTTAGTCCTTTTTCTTAAATTAAACACACAAACGAACAAATTAACCCACGAAAATTTAACACATGCTCAATCATAGATCATAGGTACTGAATATAATATTAAAATATTTTACTGACTCAGATTCGTGGTCCCGAAACCACCGTTCCGACTAAGGTCTAAATCGGGCTGTTACAACTCTCCCCCCTTAGGGATTTTCGTCCTCGAAAATATTACCAGAAAGTAGATTAAGGATTTGCTTCCACACAATTCATTTCAAATTCACACATAGCTTCGGATTTCAAATCTCTTTAATCTCACAATTGAAATTCTGATCTGACTTTCGCTGTACATCATCTCTAGCTGAGACTGCTTATGACTGTATTAAATTATTTTCATTTTCTGCTCAATTTCTTTGACGATATAAATCCCATGGATCATTTTCTCACAAAACTCGATCCTGAAATAACAGAGTTCGGTAACTGCTTATAATAGCAACAGTCTTTCTTAATTGCTTTGAAACTCTAAAACACAGTGACAAATAAATATTTCGAGAGTTTGAATTGTGTTTCCCAATTTCAATGCAATTTCATACTCACAGATTACTGTAATTTTCTTCAGAATCCCAATATGAGTTTCAGATCTCTATCCGAAACAATGATAATTGGTACCATGTGTAGATTTATCATCTCAGGAACAGATAACTCTATAATCAACACTTTATTTCTATAATCAACAAAGTCAGGAATATCACAGTTCACACTCATTCATCAATATCATATCTCGGAATGTCATGCATCATGTTACTCTCGTACAATCAAACTAACTAACACTGTGAGCCACCTATAACAATGGTTATACAGTCTCAGAGCTTCTCGGTATAGACACTTTATCTCGAAGCAACAAATAATCATCGATTCTACATCTGAAGTTTTGAATCAAAAATCAATTTATGCTGAACCCTTTATAACTTATAATTCACTGACACATTTCTGAATTTCACAACTTCACTAAATAAACATTTATTTAGCCTCTAATTCAGCTAACAACCGTTCATTACTTGATAAGATCAATCACATATTCATCGCTTAAAAAGCACACAAAAGTTTCCCATTCAAAACATCCGAAACTATAATCATTTCATCGAATAAGAATCACTTACAGACTCAAAAGTTTTTCGACGATTCGAGCTAAATTTGCTGTGCCAAGTTCGGATCTTTCTCTAACATTAAACATTTTAAACTCTTATCGTCATCATATATATCACATAACTCTTTTCATGCATCTTTAACTATATGAAATCACAAGATATCTCTGTACACTTTTTTCATTAGAACACACTTCAAACCATTCATTAACATATGTTTGAAGATCATAAACTCTTTATTCAACTCAGACGAAACTAAAACTGACATTTCGGTTGATAATGTCTTCGTGCAAAAGAAAGCTTCAACATTCGAACTAATTTTAATTTACCACAACATTTCTCAGATAGAATTGTTCCAATAGATATAATTCTGTATTAAATCTTCAAGAATACAACTTCTTCTTCCATACTAGTCCTTCAATTCATACGTGTACGTTCAAAATTTATTTCCAGTTCGTAGATAGATTCAAACACATATAACCCAATTAACTTTTCAATCAAATAATTCATATCATACTAAACCACTGAATTGGTCTTTTCGAAGAAATCTTTTCTTCTAGTTAAAAGGATAACCCCAGACATATCATTATACAGATTTATCTTGATCTTCTATCATTTTCACTTTTATCAATGTCAAACCTTCACGAGAACTAGAAAAGAGTTTATAATGAAGCTGTCTCATATATTAATCATCGAAACTTTGAATTCTACTGAAATCACCTTAACCAAATAGAAATCATTGGGCCTTACTAGGAACAATGTCTCAACCCTATAATAAATATTAACCTGGCTGTTAAGGAAGTATTTGATCACAGAAAAGAATCAAATATGATTTTAGTAGCAACCATTGCAGAGACATAACTTCTATAACTCTGAGGACGGTACCACTGTACTCTCACATTTCAAGCCAGAAGTTATAATCATAATAAACATAGTCATCTCTGTCATATAGAGATCTCTTGCAGATAATCACATGGAATCATAAGAAAACTGGAATAGTGAAATTTCAACATATGGAGCTATACAGAATATCTGAAAATTACAACCCGTATAGAATGATATCAATTCCGATGCTATCCCAGAAAATGTCCGGAAAGAACAATGTCACTCATAAATACTGAAATCCCGATGAATGAAGCAATATAATCTTCACGTATATTCAACGAACAATAACCGTGAGAAAGCGAATATTAACTTCATACAGATTTTACCGTCGACTTTTATATCCACATAATGGAATAGATTATCAGAGAAAGACATAACAATGTCGAACATAACCCAAACAGATCAACGATGCTTTCGCCTATTAATATGTTTAGCTAATGTTCCCATACGATAAGACTTCCTTTTTGAAATTAAACAGTCACATATACTTCTGAGGAAAAATGTACACACAAAATGCCCAGAAGGAATCATAGTAACTAGCCGATTATAACCATTGCATTCAACCATTAATACAATTCAATCATTATTCATCTGTCTAATTCTGTCATCAGAAATTTTCACATTATCCCTTCACTAATGTAAATCAATTCGTAAAAGCTTTGATTAATACTTTCTTTAAATAACATACCGAATAGGTCATTTAATCGGAGTTAACTTCTTCTATAATAGTGACTTTGCATAATCTGAATAGTCTTCAGAACTATCCAATATCTCTTTTAGTACTGTCTTCATTTGCTGATTTGTTCTCTTTTCTGACTACATTAGTAATCTTTCAAACACGGATCTCTGTAACTCCACACTCGTGAGCTTATTCAACCCAAAATCTTACAGATTTCATTGTAACATTTTACTGATAAAGGGGTGAGGGTAGTAAAGCCTCAAATTTAACTCACACATAAATGCACATAACACATACTATCACAAATAGCCAGTTTATTTCTAATTTCACATTCTCAAAACATTTAACAAAAATTTGCTTATAATCACTTTTGTTCTTAACACATAGTTCATAAGCCAACTCATATCACTAATTCACAATCGAAATTCTCATATAGCATCATAACTCAAATGTCATAACTCATATGCTCATATAATTATAACATTTATCAATAACAAAAATGTCATACACTTTGATTCATACCTTTACGAGTGTCAACTCATCACCAATATGTTCTCACTCAAACATTTGATTACACATTCCATACTATCGGAATTTAGCTAGGTTGGAAAGCATATCTGTCTAATTAAAACAATTTTCGTCAGAGTCGGGAGATATCACACTATCGCATGTTAAATATGGCATGTACAGCTAGACTCACATACACTATGGTAGTCCTAGAACCGACTAAACCATAGTTCTGATACCAATCAAATGTAACAATCCTTATCCCGTATCCGTAACCGGATTAGAGTTGCGAGGCATTACCAGACTTAACTACTAATTCGGGGCATAAAAATTGAAACTGTCCATCTGCATCATGTTGACTAAATTGACTATAACTCGAGTTAGGAAACTCGAAATTTAGATCCGTAAATTTTCCTTGAAACTAGACTCATATATCTTCTTACTATAATTTTTTAAGAATTTTTCATGTGGCCAATTAGTAAATTTTATTCATTAAAGTTTCTCCTATTTCACTGACCAATGGTTCTGACCTCTCTTAACCTAAATTCAAATATCTCATTGTACAGTTTTCATATGATATTCCCACTTGTTTCTATTGAAAATAGACTCACTAAGGAATCTATACATATAAAATATAACTCATAATTAATTTTTTACAATTTTGAAATATTTTCTAAAGTCAAATCAGGTGACTTCAAATACCATTTCGACCCTGTCTCACTAAAATTCAAATATCACAGAATATAAAATTCCTTTGCCTACTCTGTTTCTTTCATATAAAAATAGACACAATAAAATTTAATTATATATCTTATTCACTATCTAATTCCATTTCTCCTATTTTTGGAGATTTTTCAAAATCACGTCACTGCTGCTAACCAAAAACTGTTTCGTTGCAAAAATATGGTTAACTAGTTTATAACAACTTTACTCCATTTCATTTAAACTCTATATATTAACCATACTTATAAATACCGAAACCAAATCAACCAAAACCACAAACAAACATCATAATCAAGCCATTTTCGCATGGCTATATATATACATAATTTCAAAACCAGCAATATCAAAACTAGTCTATACATGCCACGTAACCAAATCTCCAAGCATTTATTTACCGAAGCGAAAATTGGATAGTGTGATGAGATCTCCTTCGACTTCCAACCCGAGCAAGTCCTCGAAACTCTATAAACATAGGAAGATTACACAAAGTAAGCTTTAAAAGCTTAGTAAGCCATAAGCAAATAATCCACCATAGAAACATATATAATTCAATTCGAATAGGCCAAATTTAGTTAATCACATACACATATACAATCACTTTTCTCATATAATCCATGTTCCTCTTTAAGTAACTTCACTTACCTTATTTTTTTTTCATTTAACAAACAAACCTCATACGTACCTGAATCATTTAACTCAAATACACAGTCAGTCGCCAATTCATTCATGGAAATATCATAATCATGCATATATTCCATCTCATAATTTATATCTAATTCACTTACTCATAATTCACTTACTCATAATTTATATCACCATTCGTAAACTTTCACCTTTCATAGCCTTAAGGCCAAACACTCACACATTCAATAATAGATTTCATATATAAATACGTATGATATAAAATTTTCATTTCAACATCTAAAACTTACTTATTAGATCAAATACACATGATTCATTATACCATCACATATATATTTGAATATACTAGTTTAATGCATTACCATATATATAACCGAACATCCAAAATTAATTAAATTATCACATGTACTCATATATTCGAATTTAATATAATATCACATATAACCACTCATATACAAATTCAATTCATCATCACATATGCACATACCTTTGTGGCCGAACATATAAGGTTAATTAAATCAACTTACTTGTTCAATTTCCACATCCATATGAAGTCTTATAGACATAGACTTGAAAATAAATCACCGGTATTAAACCTGCTAGGCGTAAGCCTGAATCACACACCGGCACTAGGCCTGCTAGACCCAAGGTCTGAAATTTATTCACCGGCAATAAGCCTGCTAGGCACGAAGCCCGATTTAAGTTCACCAGCTCAAAGCTTGCTAGGCCCAAGGCCCGAAATATCACAAATACATAATCGATTTAAGGACATAAATCACATATACTAAGTCATAAGCTTTCATCAAAAACTTATACTATCTTTAATATATCTAAACTTAAGTAGTTCCTTGAACATATCAAATACCATCCCTCACATTCGGCAATAGCAAATATAATTATAAACATTTCAATTCAGCATGAATAATTTACATTTAATTAAAATTAAGAACAACCATTTGCTTATAGACTTACACTTAACTTCAAATAACAACATCTCGTAGTATCAACACTTACCAAATTCGATCTTTGAATTAAAAATTATCTCGTACTCTTATTACTTATTAACCAATTTCACACACTTAGTGCTCGGTAATTAAATTCGTACACATAGTGCTTATTGACCGATATCGCACACATAGTGCTCGGTAATTCAATTCGCACACTTAGTGCTCAATAGCCAATTTCGCACACATAGTGCTCGGTAAATTCAATTTGCTCACTTAGTGCTTATCTCAACTTGTTATTCAGTTATATATATACGCATAAAACTTTAAACTTCAACCACATATATCTGAATTAACTCATTTCACCTCCAAAATCAATTTCACATTCGGGTGTACAAATAACATGTATGCATATAGCACATTCGGCTATAACATATATATATATATATATATACTTTCAATAAATTTATGGACACTACTATAAGTTAGCCCAATTCACTTAATTACTTAAGACTTACTTCGGATATCGACGGACGAAATAAACGGATATTCGATTATTTTTGTTTTTCCCCGATCCAAACCCGTTTTCTTCGATTCTTGATATGCCAACACTTCAACCCAAATACACTAGCTTTTATCAATGGCTTCCTTTTTCCCTAACTTTTCTCTAATTTCGGCCAAAATAACATAAGAAAGATGAACACTTTCATCTTTTATCAAATATATTATTTTAATATACATAAAAAAATATCATAATGCCATAACATATATTAAACAACTCAAATCACTATTGCATGCATTTTGGTCGGCCACTAAGGTGAACATGCAACCTTTTTATGTTTTATTTATTATAACATTATGATATTATTTTATTATTATTAACTTAACTAATATAATAAGCATATAAAAGCATAATGCATGCAAGTTGTCGTCCACTACACTTGCAAAAAGGGTAATTTACAACTTAAGGCCTCATCTTTATAAAAACACATCAATTTAATCATTCAATTAAATAAAAGGCTACTTTTACCACTTATGCAATTTAGTCTTTTTTCTTAAATTAAACACACAAACGAACAAATTAACCCACGAAAATTTAACACATGCTCAATCATAGATCATAGGTACTGAATATAATATTAAAATATTTTACTGACTTGGATTCGTGGTCCCGAAACCACCATTCCGACTAATGTCTAAATCGGGCTGTTACACGATTCGTCACACGGGCCAGCACACTGGTGTGTGCCCTGGCCGTATGCTAATTAGGGTTTGATGATGTCATTAACAGAGAGCTCCACGGGTCGGAGACACGGGCGTGTTTAGGCCGTGTGAAAGACACGGGTTATAGACACGGGCGTGTGCTCAGCCGTATGAAATAAGTCAGTGTCGACTAGAACACGGGCATGTCTTAGGGGCACACGGGCGTGTCCCTTGGACAACACGGGCGTGTGGCCCCGATCTAAGCAAAAATTTTCAAAGAGTGTAAAAGTTTCCGGTTGAATTCTGAAACCTTCCGGATCTATCTTTAAGGCCTCGTAGGCCCATGATATGTATGTTATGATTAAGAAAGAAAAGTTTTAAGTTGGAATGAAATTTTATAGCCCGTTATTACAAGGTCAAGCATGGTAATGCCTCGTATCCGGTTCTGGCGTCAGACACGGGTAAGGGGTGTTACAGTGACGATGCGAACCCATCATGTGTGAACCCATACAAGTGAACTATGGAAGCCATTGTTATTAAATAAGGTCGGTCCCAGTCAAGTAACCAGGTACCGGTTCGATAATGGCGAACACCATAAGAATACAGTATAAAAAATTATATAAACATAACATAAGAAAATGAATATATATATATATATAAGTTTAGTAATGGTTTTTAGAATTATTATGAATTTTAGTAGGTGGAATAGTAATACTATAAATTTTAAATTTTCTAGAAACCTAATTTTGAGTTTTCTTTATCCTTTTAACTATGAGAGTATTAATTTGACCCGTAAGCTAGGACGTAGATGCCTTGGGGTGTTTTTTAACCTAGAAAGTAAACGGCAGACATACTTTTTGTCCAAAACATTACTGTCTATTTCGTCTTGCAGCCTGAAAGGAGGACTTAGATAATTAATGTGTCATTATCATAGTCTACGGTAAGATTTGGTCTACATTATATCCTTAGAAATATAAATATAAAAATAATAAAGTATTAAATAATATCTCAAACTTCAGCCAGGACAATGAAAAATGAATAATATTAAAGTTTTTATTATACACCTCACTTCTAATATTATAAAAAATATATAAATATAATATAAATAAGTTGATATATAAAAAATAATTTAGAGATAACTTTAAAATTATACATGAATTTTTGCTTGCTTATATATATATAGTTTTCATTTTACAAATAATTTTAGAGATGATTTTATCACCGTCCTCTCTAATTTGACAAGTGCTCAGCTTTCTTGCCAATTTTTGTTAGCTTTAATTTCTTATTGTATTAAGTATTTGCAATCACTCCAGATATATAGTGTTTGAGTTGTGACAGAATCAATTATCAACGAGCCACAATATTCTATTAATGTCGGGCTGAAACCTTTGTTATATTGATAGAGTTTATCCTTCACCACCTACGACGATAATTGTTTATTATTTTTTCTCTTAAATTATATTATCCCATTCATGAAATAAATTAATAAATTTCTATTTAAAAAATTCCACATCAATTTAAAATTTTTAGTACATATAAATAAATTTCAGTATGTTAAATATTATAACCATTATAATTTTAAATGAATAAATCTAGTATAAATTATCTAGAAAACTAGTTTTGGGTGTGCTAGTTTGACAATGGATACTGCAGAAATCTCCAAAGCCAGAATGGTTTCAAAATCGCATGATGTGGAGTCCTCTTGGGACGATGAATTCAAAAAACTGGTGCAAAGCTTCCCCAAAGAGAAAAGCTGGGCAGGATCCAATCTTTATTTCTATCAAGGTTTTTGGTGCCCCTCTCTTGTTCTAAAAGCTTTTATTTCTTTCCAGAAACATTTTCAAGCATTTAATTCTGATATCATCGTTGCTACTTTTCCAAAATGTGGTACTACTTGGCTCAAGGCCTTGACTTTCTCCACTTTGTACCGCAATCAGTTCCCATGGGATGAAAATCCATTGCTCACCTTTGGCCCTCACGAACTTGTTCGTTTCTTCGAGTATGATCTTTACTTGAACAACCCCTTTCCTGATCTTCGAAATGTTTGTGCTTATCAGCCAAGGCTTTTTTCCACCCACGTTCCTTATGCTTCTTTGCCAACTTCCATAAAGGATTCCGGCTGTAAGATTGTTTACATATGTAGAAACCCCATGGATATGTTCATTTCTCTTTGGCTTTTCGCTGCCAAGCTCCGAGACAAAAACCGAGAGTCACTATCACTAGGTGAAGCTTTTGACAAGTTCTACCATGGAATCACTGCGCATGGACCATTTTTTGATCATGTATTGGGATATTGGAAGGCAAGCCAAGAAAACCCCAACAAAATATTGTTTTTGAACTTTGAAGATCTTAAGGAAGATATCGATTCCCATTTGAAAAATTTGGCCATGTTCTTAGGAGTTCCTTTCACAGATGATGAAGAGAAACAAGGAGTTGTTGAAAAAATAGCGAAAATTTGTAGCTTTGAGAACTTGAAAGAATTGGAAGTGAACAAGAAGGGCGTACATACTTCTGGAATTCCACACACACATTTTTTTAGGAAGGGAGAAGTGGGAGATTGGAGCAATTATCTCACACCCTACATGATTGAATGTTTGGAGAAGCTTATTCAAGAGAAATTGAATGGCTCGGGTTTAACATTTAAACTGTCCTCCAAAACTTCAAACAATATTGCTTCCCCATGATCGTGGGGATGTCTATTCTAGCTTTTTTGGGAGTGAAATATCTTTTATTCCCCTTTTTTATAAATAATTTATAATAGAGTTCTCTTGTAATCATGATCAGAATAAATTGCTTTTAGGTATGTTTTTGTGGATTTTATGTGAAATAAATAAAAAATTGCATTAAACATAAATTTATTTTTATATTTTATTGGGTTCATAAAAAGAATTGAGAAAGATTAAGTTTAGTAAATATATTAATTAATTTGATATAAAAATAATATAATTAATTAATTTGATATGTAAGTGTTGGGTATAAATGTAAAGAGAATTTATAATTAAACTCTAGGGATAATATTATTAAGTGAAACACTCATAAATCTTAAAAGATGATTATAAAAAACAATTAATTCTAATTAATATATAAATAAACTCTTAGTCAAATATGATTATCCAAAAGAATGATAAAATAAGAATGTTCAAACTTCCGTTTCAAATTGTGTTTGCACGAGGTTTTCAAAAAAAAAAAAAAAAAAACTCTCCAGCGTTATCTTTGCAAATATAAAGGTTTAATATAAAAATTTGCCTTTAAATTATACCCGTTTTCTTTCTCTTGTTTTCTCTAATATCATCATCATCATCTTCTTCTTCTTCTTCTTTTTTATCTGCTAAACAACATGAAATCTGATTCATCACCCAATCCCTGTACAAATATGTTTCATCACCATCATTTATCCAAACAACCCAAAACTTCAAAATTAAAATTTTCTTAAAATATTCAATCAAAACCCCAAAGTCAGAGAATTTCTTTTTTGAACATTGAGGCAAATTTTCTTTGTAAAATACTTGGTCAATTTTGTAAAATTTGGGGCTTTAGTTAAAAAATTTCCTTTGTTAGAAACTAACCTGAATCTATAAAATAATTTTTTTTCTTTGTTGAACACTCATACATTCCACACCGATGCTCAACCCCATGGGTTCACCACCTGATATGGGACAGAACACTCTAACATTTGGCTATTTCACTAAATTGACCCAAAAATATTTGATATTTATAAAAATAACCCAGGTTTAAAAATAATCATCAAAATGACCTAAAATGAACAGTAAAATGGGGTTTTGGCCTTCTAATGGCCGGCACCACCTGGTATTTTTGCCCCATGATTGCCTCTGATTGTGCCAGACTTTAAAAAATTAATTTTTTTAGTTCTGGCCTTCCAATGGCCGGCACCAGGGTATTTTTTTTAAAATCATATCATATTGGTATACAAAAACCCAGTATTTAAAAAAAAATTGTTTCTGGCCTTCTAATGGCCGGCACCAGATTACAGTATTTTAAAAAAATTTGGTCTTGGCTCACAATGGCCGCACTGCACTCGATGATTTAAAAAAATTAGTGCCGGCATGTCAATGGCGGCACTGCACTCGATGATTTAAAAAAATTTGTGCGGGCTCACAATGGCGGCACACGCACTCGATATTTTTAAAAAAATTAGTGCTTTGGCCTCACAATGGCCGGCACTGCACTCGAGACTTTAAAAAAAAAAATTGTCTTTGGCCTTCTAATGGCCGCAGCACGGATCTGATATTTTAAAAAAAAATTTGGTCTTTGGCTCACATCAATGGCGGCTGCACTCAATGATTTAAAAAAATTAGTCTTTGGCATGTCAATGGCCGGCACCAGACTCAGTATTTAAAAAAAAATTTGGTGCGGGCCTGTCAATGGCCGGCACCAGACTCGATATTTTTAAAAAAAAAATTAGTCTTGGCTCACAATGGCGGCGCACTGCACTCGAGACTTTAAAAAAAAAAAAATTGGTCTTTGGCTCACAATCAATGGCGGCACGCACTCGATATTTAAAAAAATTTTGGTCTTTGGCCTTTCAATGGTCTGCACTGACTCGATATTTAAAAAAATATTTGGTTACGCCTTCTAATGGCCAAAGGCTGTGTGCAAAAAAAATCAATTTTTTTAGGTGCTGGCCTTCTAATTGTCGGCACCAGAGTACAGTATTTTAAAAAAAAAAATTGGTGCTGGCCTGTCAATTGCCGGCACCAGACTCAGCATTTTAAAAAGTATTATTGAGACTTTATTTTGATTGACGTCCGGCAAAAGTATCCCACCTATAAGATGAAGAATGAACGCTCTTGCAGCGTAGATAATGTCCATCTGCGTTGGACTGCTCAGAAGATGCCGAAAGTTTTCTTTTAACCAAGTAAATTTAATATAGGTTAATCGTCCTTCCTCGTTGTTCGGGGGCACCCTTCCAAGTAACCGCTCGCAAGTGCCCCATAGATCGGGGCACTCTTCCAAGCCCGGTCACTGCTTCGCCGTTTATAGACAGTCCTAGTTGGACTGCTACATCTTGCAGTGTAATATTTACCTCCCCACACGGGAGGTGGAATGTATGTGTCTCCGGGCGCCATCTTTCAACTAATGCCGATATTAAATCGGCCCATAGCTCAGATATCTAAATGTACGCGGCTACCCCAAAACCCGCGACATTCAAATACGGTATAACTCTTTGATCGGGAAAATAACCGGGATCATGCAACCGGGGTCTCACAATTCGGTACAAATCATGCGTTTATAGTAAATATATATTGTTATATTTCTCGTTTAAAAAAGAATTTAAAAGAATATTTAAAATTAAATAAGACATTTTATTTCTCGTTTACCTTATGCACATTGGCTGCAATGTGGTCGTTGTCATTTAAAATAACATTAGGATTAGGATCCATGGAGTGATCGGCGGTCGTCGGCGGTGGTTGAGGGTGAACAGCAATGGTCGTCGGAGTAGCCTATTTATAGTGGGGGACCATTTGGCTGAAGGGCAAAATTGAAAAAAAAATTATGGCTTGAAAAAAAAAAAGACTGAACAAAAAATAGCTTAAGGCCGACCATTGGAAGGTCAATTTGGCCAGTGACACAGGCCTGACGCAGGAAGGGTCTTTTTAACTTTTTTTTTTCATTCCAATTTTATTTTAATTTCATTTCATTTAAATTATCTATCTTTCCATTAAAATTTATTTTTTCTCATTCCAAAATTTATCTTTTCATTTCAGTATTTCATTTCATTTAAATTTATTAATTTTCCTAATATAAATTTTTTTCCATATATTTTTTTCAATTCATTTCATATTTTATCATATTAATTAGAAGTGGTCTCAATATCAGGATCATTTAATTTTTTTCATCTATTTTTTAAATTTTTTTTATATTTATTTTTGTCAATTTAAATTTAAAAATTGTTAAAAAAATCTAGTTTCATTTTTTTGGGGTTTTTTAGGCATGACACCTCATTTAAATAAATTAAATTTGTTAAAAAAAATCTAATTTCATTTTTTTCATTTAATATTTTATTTAAAATTTTTCATTTAATATTTTTGTCAATTTAAATTTTAAATTTATTAAAAAAATATCTTATTTCATTTTTTTTTAGATTTTTTTAGACCTGACACGACATTTATCAGGCCTGATAAAAGTCATTTCAATTTTTTTTTACTCCTGCAAGGCCTGACACCACATTTATTGCAATGCCATTTCTTAGGCCTAGGCCTAGGCTTGACGCAGGCCATGCATGCAGCTAGGGGTGAGCAAAACTCGATTCGATTCGAAAAAATCGAAAAAAATTTGAATTTCGAATTATTCGAATCGAGTTAGTCGAGTTAATCGAATCAACTCGAATTTTGAGTTTCGAATTTCGAGTTCGAATCGAGTTGAATTTTCGAATTCGAATAACTCGAATAATTCGAATAAACCGAATATAAACTATATTTTTTTTATTTTTTTTAAAAATTTTAGGCTTTTACCCATTTCCCCCCAAGCCCGTCAGCACTCAGCCCAAATTTTTTTTTCCCAAATCCCAAGTTCCCAACCCAATTCCTCTTCCTCCCCCAAATCAAACCCTCAAGCCTAGCAGCCTCAAGAATCCACCCCCGATTCTTATTTTCTGGGTTAGTAGCAGCAGCAGGTAAAAAAATTTCATCGTGCACTGCTGCAGTTTCTTCTTCTCCAAACCCCAAATTAATTTTCTTCTTCTCTGTTCTGACTCTCAGCTGCACCTTTCTCTGGTAAGTTGTCTAATCTCTTTTTCTACTCTTCAGTTCCAAATTTCTTGAGTTTCTCTTCTTCCTGCTTTACTTTCGGATTGAAACACAAAGCTTTTCATATTCTTTCTGCTTATTTTTTACATTGTTAGAACTCGATTCTTTGTTTATTTTTTTAGTTTCTTGATTTATTTTTTTAGTTTCGGATTTATTCTTGTTGGGATCTTTGTAAATTTATTTTTTTAGTTTCTTGATTTGATGCAAAATGCATGTGTTATTAATTTCAATGAACCTAAACAGTGAATATTGGATTCATATTCTATATTTTTTTTTGGTAGAATCTTCCTGATGCATGTCTTATTATAAGCTTATGTTATTAGATAAATGAGTGTTTATTTAAGGTTATTTTAAAGATGTTGTCATATTTGTTTTCAAACATATTTATGTATATACACTGGTTTTTTTTGGAAGAGGGGTTCTCTTAAGTAAGTAATTACAGTAGCTAATTTAGTGCATTTCTGTATATTTTGCTTCCAACACTTGAAATGTTGAAAGATTCATGTTTTTAGAGTTTTAGCATGGGTATCTCATTCTTTTTTATTGCTATGTATCATGTGTGATGTTCCATTCTTGATTTGCTACAAGAACTTCAACTAATTCTCTGGTATTATGGGTGTCCCCCCCCCCCCCCTTTTTATTGTTAGGCTATTACCTCTGTCGGAACGAAGAAAGGCGAACTCTTTTTGGCTGATGTTAACACCCAGCTGAAGAATTAGAATGTAACAACTGATATTAAAGTGGATACCTACTCCAATGTAAGTGTTTTGATTTGTTTCTTTTGTTTATTTTGAGTTTATTTGACGTATAAGCATTAGTCTTCTTCTTCTTCTACGACTACTACATATTAGCCACCCACAGAAGTAGTGTGTATATATATGGGTCAAGTCCAAAAATATATGAAGCAATCAATTATTTTTTGTTGTATGATCATGTTTAAAAACTTTAAAGAAAATCATTTTTTTGAAAAATTACATAAAAATAAACAACACTAAAATCATTTTTTTAAAATTTAACTCGAACAAATATATTCGATTCGATTCGATTCGAATTTCGTCTCACTCGACTCGATTCGAGAAAATTTCAAATTAAGTTAGGATGAGAAAATACGATTCGAAAACTCGATTAACTAAAAAATTTTCGATTCGATTCGATCGAATGCTCACCCCTACATGCAGCAATATCACATCTTTTTTTTTTCATTTCATTTCGTTTTCATTTCATTCCAATTTTATTTCATTTCAATTTCATTTTATTCTAATTTCATTTCTATTCCCATTTCCCTTTCATTTCATTTAAATTATATATCATTTTTTCAATTTAAATTTATTTTTTTCTCAGTTCATTTACATTATTTTTTAATTTAAATTTAATTTTTTCCTCATTTCATTTAAATTTTCTATTTTCAATGCAAATTTATTTTTTTCTCATTCCATTTTCATTTCATTCCAATTTCATTTCATTCTAATTTCATTTCCATTCCCATTTCCCTTTCATTTCATTTAAATTATATATTATTTTTTCAATTTAAATTTATTTTTTTCTCAATTCATTTATATTATTTTTTAATTTAAATTTAATTTTTTCCTCATTTCATTTAATAGAAAATAAATTTTCTATTTTCAATGCAATTTTTTTCTCAGTTCATTTAAATTAAAATTTTTCCTCATTTCATTTAAATTTTTCTTTCTTTCAATTTTTTTCTCATTTCATTTCAATTAAATTTTTTCCTCATTTCATTTAAATTTATCTTTCTTTCAATTTTCATTTAAATTTTGTATCATTTCATTTCAATTTATTTTTTTCTCATTTCATATAAATTATCAATCTTTCCATGTAATTTTCAATTTTTTCTCATACAATTTATCTATTTTTTTAATATTTTTACAATATTTTTACAAGAACATGCGCTCAATAATATATCACTCGTCATCTTGGAGTCCAGCATTACGAGACGATTGACCGGAAACATAGACACGATGTGGGCATGTTGATCGGTTGTGTCCGGATGTTCGACACACAGTGCACAATTTGGGTTCACCCGTCTCCCTGACATCCATGTCATTTCGAATTCTCGTCGATTGTGGTCGACCTTTAGGATGTCTGCGGAGACTACAGTCAGGCACCATCTCGATAACAGGCGGTGGAACTTCCCAGTTTGAGATATCGGGCATTATAGGAAAATCGTTCCCCCATATACGTAATGTGCGTTGCAACGTGTAGATCTCTTCTATGAATTGTTCAACATTTAAGTTTGCTCTCGCACACGCTGCACGAACATGCACACACGGATATCGAAGAGTCTGAAATATCCCGCACTCGCATCGCCTGTTTTGCAGATCAACTGCATAAGACCTAGGTGGAAGACCCGAACGACGACCGATGTACTCCTGAACTCGGAATGTCTCCAAGTCGCGCGAATACAATTCTACGTTCATTGTTTGTGCCCTTCGACTATTTACCGCTATGGCCTCTACGTACACGTGGCCGGCCTCTACGTACACGTGGCCGGCCTCAATCTGCTTAGCTTGTCTCAACCCCATCTTAGGCATTAATGTCGCCAACCTATAAAATGTTGCCTAGAACACAGCAGAAATCGGGAGATGGCGTGTGCGCCTCAATACAGAGTTGATCGCCTCTACCAAGTTAGTCGTCATCTGCCCATACCGAAACCCCTCATCGTAACTTTGAGTCAATTGCCAGTTCTCCATGCTACCCAATTATGTCCGGAGATCTGTTGGTAAAGATGACATCTGAGATTCAAGCCTTGCGAACCTCTGCCTGAATATTCGCAGTTCTAACTCATGGGCTGCGTATTTAATTTGGAATCACCAATTTAAAAACAACAAAAAATTTGAAAAGTAATTTTTGAAATAAATACAAACAAATTTTTTTTACCCATGTTCACGAGTTCTTTTTTCCAATCTTTATTCTTATAATCTCTATGAAAGTTTGCCATGATATGCCAGATGCAATAAACAGACCTCCACGGAACCCCCGATTGCCTTATCGCAGCAAGTAATCCTTTCGATCTATCTGATATAAGGCAAATGTTGTCTTCTCTGACAACGTGCCTCCGCAGATTTGTAAGGAAAAATTCCCAAGACTTGAAGCACTTACGCTCCGTGATGGCGAAAGCGATCGGAAGTACATTTCGATTGCCGTCTTGTGCAACAGCAATCAGGAGGATTTGCGTGTATTTTCCATACAACCATGTCTCGTCCACCTGCACCATCGGCTTGCAGTGAGGGAAGGCCCTAACACACGGCTCGAATGTCCAAAACAATCGGTGAAAAACTCATTTCCCCGATTGTATCTCCCCGTTCGGACCTTTATACGACAGTGTTTGCAAATCAGTCACTGTCCCGGGCACATACTCCTGCATCCCGGCTATCCACCCTTGAAGCTCGTTGTATGACGCAATCCAGTCACCATACAACTCTCACATCGCCATTTGCTTTGCCCACCAAGCCTTTCGGTACGTCACTTTATACTTGAATCGTGCTTGCATGTCCACAATAAGGACCGATGTAACACCCCTAACCCATATCCGTCGCCGGATTAGGGTCACGAGGCATTACCGATCTAAACCTAACTCAGAATAGACATTCGTATACATAAATCATACAAATTTGAATTAAATGAACTTCACTCGCATGACTATCAAATTCCGAATCCATTATTGAACATACAACAATTATGTAACGTTACATTATAGCTAATCAAATTTCATTATAATTATAACTTACTCACTTTCGCATACATAAGAATCAATATAACTATACCATCTCATTCATAGAACATGTTAAAACATTATCATAGCAACTATCTCACATACATGTAGTTGGTCAAACCATTTACCTAACCAATTTGATACATCTCATAACCAAATACATGAGCACATTATGCCCAATTTAATAAAGCATATCATAAAGCCGAATATACCCAAAGTATTACCTATTCAATCACATTTCATACTTATCAATTAAATACATACACTAAAACCGAATTTCATAGTCATTTACAACTTCTAATCGAACATGTTTTAAGCTTAATAATAGAGCTATTTATAAGTTATGCATATTTTTACAAAATCTAGTTATAAAACCCAAATTATCATTCATACATATCATGATTTTACTTACCCAATTACGCAAAGTACCATGGTCAAAATTCCTCAACTATTAACTAACTCAACTTTCAATCAAACCAAGTACATCCACCACACATAATATACTATATGGTATACTTCTAAAATGAGATGGATACGTGATCAAATACATATTATAAATAATTTCATTTGCAGACCATACGACCAAACACAAACATAATTACACTACGAAATATACTTTCATAATAAGTCGATACTATGACCAATTTCATATAAGACCAAAATACCATAAATTAGCCATTTTCGCATGGCATAAGAATATATACATACACACCATTCAAAATGACTTCAAAAAGTAACATAGCCTATACATGCCATAGACTTTGAGTTTATTCTCAAAAAGGTACCAAAATATTGACGATAGTGTGACGAGCTTCAACGACGATCCCCGAGCACGTGACGATCACTCAAAAGAAATCTAAAACACGAGAACAACCAAGAACCGAATAAGCTTTAACAGCTTAGTAAGTTATAAGCAATTACAAAACTACCATACCTTATACCAACATAAAAGTAAATTTGTACATTTTTATCTTAAGGCCGAAATTACACATATTCAAAAAAATAAATCCCACAATAATTATATTTCAGTTCCTCATCTCAAGGCAAATACATATACATATTTCTTAATTTCATATGCACATATCATTGAATAAATTTCTACTTATATTTCAAACCTTCATTAAACACATACTGATATGCAAACTACATAGCTCCATTTCAAACATCAATACTCACTTTACTAACCTTATATGATCTATCATCACATACCTGATCTTTTTAAGTTGCTTAACACTTTTAATAACCGATATCCTTGAAGGGTTAATATTTTCGTACACGTAGTGCCTAACCTGTAACATATCGCACACTTAGTGCCGTTACATTTAACATCTCGCACAATCAGTGCCAAATTCTCGTAACGTATCGCACACTTAGTGCCGTTACATTTAACATCTCGCACAATCAGTGCCAAATTCTCGTAACGTATCGCACACTTAGTACCGTCACATTTAGCGTCTCGCACACTTAGTGCTAATTGACCGATTTCGCACACTTAGTGCTCGGTATTTAAAATTCGCACACTTAGTGCATTACTTGAACCTGTTATTCGTTTAAATAAATACATATATAAAATTTAAACACCAATTTCACACACACACACACATATATATATATACAACTTAACTCATATCATTCCCATATCAACATCACATTCGGCTATGTCATTGACATATAAAATTAAGTCACATTCGTTTATGTTCATCTCTCAATCAATATCACACATGACTATATCTTTAACATATATATATATACATCACATAGGCTATATTCATCTCTCAACCAATATTACATTCGGCAATATCACATTGTTATATATACTACTATTAAAATACATGTACAACATTATAGATAAAAATTCAATTTAACTCAATTGCTTAAAAACTTACCTCGAGTATCGACGGACTAGGTTTTCCGACTATTCAATTATCTTTGCTTTTCCCCGATCCAACCCCGATCCTTTTTGTTCTTGATCTTAATCAATCTTAATCAAGGCTGAACCATTTGAAGTGTTTTTCTTTTCTTTTTCTTTTGTGTTTCGGTAGAAGAAAGATGAACATGCAAACTTTTTTTTATGTTTTATTTAATATTATAACTTTATAATATGAAAATTATTATTATTATTATTTTAACTATTATAATTAAACATATAATGGCATAATGCTTTCTTAATGCCGTCCACTACACTTGCAAAAAGGGAAATTTACAAAAATAGGCCTTCTCTTTATAAAGACACATCAATTTAACCGCTCAATCAAGCAAAAGGCTACTTTTACCACTTATGCGATTTAGTCCCTTTTCTTAAATTAAACACACAAACGGACAAATTAACCCATGAAATTTTAACACATGCTCAATCATATATCATAGGCACCGAATATAATATTAAAATATTTTTCTGACTCGGATTCGTGGTCCCAAAACTACCGTTCTGATTAGGGTCAAAATCGGGCTTTTACAACTCTCCCCCCTTAAGGATTTTCGCCCTCGAAAATCTTACCGGTGAATAGGTTTGGATAACGCTCTTTCATTGTATTCTCTAACTCCCAAGTTGCTTCCTCGACCCCATGCTTATGCCACAATACTTTCACCAACGAGATTTTCTTATTACGCAACTCTTTCACTTCTCGAGCCAAAATATGAATCGGTTCTTCCTCATAGGTCAAATCAGATTGAATCTCAATTTCTGACGGACTAATCACATGAGTAGGATTGGAACTATATCGTCGAAGCATCGAAACATGGAAAACATTGGGGATCTTTTCTAATTCAGGTGGCAATATCAATCTGTATGCAACCGGCCCGATACGCTCAATAATCTCGTACAGCCCAATAAATCTCGGACTCAGCTTGCCCTTGCGACCAAATCTAAGTATTTTCTTCCATGGCGAGACTTTTAAAAATACTCGGTCACCAATCTGAAACTCTATATCTTTACATTTCAAATCCGCATAAGATTTCTGACGGTCCGACGCTGCTTTCAAACTTTCACGGATCACTTTTACTTTCTGTTCAGTCTCTTTGATTAGATCAACCTCGTGTATCTTACTTTCACTTAGCTCGGTCCAATACAAAGAGTACGACATTTATGACCGTACAAAGCTTCGTAAGGTGCCATTTTGATACTCGATTGAAAACTATTATTGTATGCGAATTCAATCAAAGACAAGTATCGTTCCCACGTACCCTCGAACTCGAGAACACAACATCTCAACATATCCTCAAGTATTTGAATAATTCTCTCGGATTGACCATCCATTTGAGGGTGAAAAGCTGTGCTAAAATGTAATTTAGTACCTAATGCATCTTGCAGTTTCTTCCAAAACTGCGATGTAAACCTCGGATCTCTATCCGAAATAATAGAAATAGGTACTCCGTGTAATCGTACAATTTGAGAAATATACAACTCAGCTAGCTTATCAAGCGAGTAATCTGTACGGACCGGAATAAAGTGAGCCGATTTCGTCAATCTATCAACAATAACCCAGATTGCATCTTTCTTGCTCGGTGTCAACAGTAACCCAGATACAAAATCCATCGTGACTCGATCCCATTTCCATTTGGGTATCATAATCGGCTGAAGCAATCCAGATGGCACCTAATGCTTGGCTTTTACTTGCTGACATATCAAACATTTCGACACAAAATCTAAAATATCTCGCTTCATACCGTGCCACCAGTAATGCTGTCTCAAATCATTATACATTTTCGGGCTACTCGGGTGAACAGACAATCTACTATTATGAGCTTCATTACAAATCATTCGAATCAACTCAGGATCCTTTGGTACACATATTCAGTTTTTGAACCGTAAACATCCCTCAGCATCAACCTGAAATTCTGAGTCAGCATTCGAACCACAATGCTTCCTTTTCGCCATCAAATTATCATCAACCCTTTGAGCTTCGCAAATGTGTTGAACAAATAACGGTCTCGCTTTCAATTCTGCTATAATCGTACCATCGTCAGTCATGGTCATATCCGCATTCATTGCACGTAAAACAAACAGTGATTTTCGACTTAAGGCATCAGCAACCACATTAGCTTTTCCCGGGTGATAATCAATCACAAGCTCGTAGTCTTTAACAATTCCAACCATCGCCGTTGTCTCGATTCGAGATCCTTCGAGTCATCAAGTACTTTAGGCTTTTATGATCGGAATAGACATGGCATTTTTCACCGAAGCAGATAGTGGCGCCATATCTTTGAGCAAAAACTATAGCGGCTAATTCAAGATCGTGACGTCGGATAGTTCTTTTCGCGGTGGCTTTAATCGTCTCGAGGAGTAGGCTACAACCTTACCTCTCGCATCAAAACACAACCCAAACCATTCAAGGATGCATCACTAAAAATAGCAAACTCTTTACCCGACTCTGGCTGAACAAGCACTGGGGCTTCAGTCAACAAGGTTTTCAACTGATCGAAACTCTTCTGGCACTTCTCTGTCCACTCGAATTTAACATCTTTTTGAAGTAACTTTGTCATCGGAGTTGCAATCATTGAAAAACCTTTCACGAAGCATCTATAATAACCGGCAAGTCCCAAAAAACTCCGAACTTCAGAAACATTCCGCGGGGGTTTCCAATCAAGTATAGTCGAAACCTTACTTGGATCAACCCTAATACCTGATGCTGAAATAACATGCCCCAAGAAGCTAACTTCGTGTAACCAGAACTCACACTTACTGAATTTTGCGTACAACTGCTTATCACGCAAAATCTGTAACACAAGTCTCAAGTGTTCGGCATGCTCGGTTTCGTCGCGCGAATAGATCAGAATGTCATCTATAAACACAACTACAAACCGATCCAGATACTGTCTGAATATCCGGTTCATCAAATCCACAAAAACAGTAGGGGCATTAGTGAGTCCGAACGGAATCACCAAAAACTCATAATGGCCGTATCTCGTTCGAAAAGCAGTCTTAGGCACATTAGAGTCTCTAACTCGCAACTGATAATAACCCGATCTTAAATCAATCTTTGAAAATACTGAGGCTCCCTTTAACTGATCGAATAGATCATCAATGCGCGGCAACGGGTATTTATTCTTTATGGTCACTTTGTTAAGCTTTCGATAGTCGATGCACATCCTCAAAGTTCCGTCTTTCTTCTTCACAAATAACACTGGCGCACCCCAGGGAGAAAAACTTGGTCGAGCAAAACCTCTATCTGTCAACTCTTGCAATTGGGCTTTTAACTTTTTTAATTCAGTCGGTGCCATTCTATAAAGAGCTATCGAGATCAGAGTCATCCTTGGTACCAACTCAATACCAAACTCTACCTCTCGAACAGGTGGCAATCCCGACAATTCTTCGAAAACACATCCGGATACTCACATACAACAGGTACATCTTCAATATTCTTTTCGGTCACTTTATTATCAATCACATAAGCAAGGTAAGCTTCGCAACCCTTTCTCATATACTTTCGAGTCAACATCGAAGATATCACTGCTGGTAGCCCATTTAAATCCGCAGATTCAATTCGAATTATCTCATTATTCTGGCACCGCAGATCAATAGTCTTTCATCTGCAATTCACTATGGCATCGTGCACAGTTAACCAATCCATACCGAGGATGATATCGAACTCATCAAATGGTAGTAACATCAAATCAGCCAGAAAACATGAATCTCGAATCATCAAAGGGCAATTCTTACACATCTTATCAACTAGCACACACCGGCCCAGGGGGTTCAAAACCCGAATCACAAATTCGATGAGACTCAACGGTAAAGTCTCATCGAATACTAATGTTTCACACACATAGGAATGAGTTGAACCGGGGTCAATCAGAGCAATTACACTAGTATTAAAGAGAGTAAATATACCGGTGATGACATCTAGAGATGAAGCCTCCTCTCGGGCACGAATGGCATAGGCTCTAGCTGGCACACGAGCCTCTGATCGAATAGCTGTATCCGAAGTCCCTCTTTGAGTGCCGCTCCTACCTCCCGCATTTCGAGGTGGTCTACCTCTAGTCGCGATCTCGCTTCGGTCTTGCACTCGAGCATTAACCTTCTCGCCTAACTCCGGGCAATCCCGAATGAAGTGATCCTGCGAACCACACTTGTAGCAAGCTCGGTTGTTGGACTTGCCCCAACATTCACCAAAATGTCGTCTACCACACTGTTGACACTCGGGTTTATTTGGTCGAGCATTTCCAACACTAGCAATAGATGTAGCTCGTGAACTCACTGATGGTTGCTCTCGTATGGAAATCCCAGCATTAGTCTTAGATCGGCTACTGTCATTTCGGAACTTCTTTGATGCCATCTGAGAAGTTTTACTTGCTGATCTCTTGCGAAAATCTCTAGCTTCGTATTCAGCTTTTCTTTTCTCTTTTCCGAGCTCTTCGACCTTGCAAGCTCGCTCCACAAGTACTACGAACTCTTTTATTTTAAGTATGCCGACAAGCAATTTTATGTCTTCATTCAGTCCTTCCTCGAATCTTTTACACATAGCATTCTCGGTTGCGACACACTCTCGGGCATATCGGCTGAGTCTCACAAACTCACGTTCATAATCAGATACGGTCATACGACCCTATTTTAACTCAAGAAATTCTTTGCGTTTGTGATCAATGAATCGCTGACTGATATACTTTTTTCGAAACTCTGTCTGAAAGAAATCCCAAGTAACCCTTTCCTTCGGAACAACTGAAACCAAAGTGTTCCACCAATAGTAGGCAGAATCCCGTAATAAAGATATAGCACACTTAAAGCACTCTTCGGGTGTACAAGATAGTTCATCAAAGACACGAATAGTATTATCGAGCCAAAATTCAACCCGCTCAACATCATTAGTAGCTGTGGCCCTAAACTCTTCAGCTCCGTATTTTCTGATTTTATCAACAGGAGGCTTATTTAATCTCTCAGGATTAATGATCGAAGGTACCACAGGCACTACAGGTGGATTATTCAGATTCGAGGGTTGTTGAACAGACGAATTTGTCCGGATATACTGATTAAACTAATCATTCATTATGCTAAAGAAGGCTTTCTTAGCCCCCTCATCTGGGTTACTCGTAGCTGGTTGAGATTCAACCGGCGCGGTCCCTTGCGCGGGAGCAGGCGCCACACTCTCGACATCATCTACTACGGCTCGTTCGGGATCAGGATCCATTTATTATAAGAAAGAAGAAAGACATATTTTCTTGTCAGAAGTCATCACACTATCACAATAAAAATTATGGCATGTATAGCTAGACTCACACGCGCTACGTTAGTACAAGAACCGACTAAACTGTAGCTCTAATACCAATCAAATGTAACACCCCTAACCCGTATCCGTCGCCGAGTTTAAGGTCACGAGGCATTACCGATCTAAACCCAACTCAGAATAGACATTCGTATACATAAATCATACAAATTTGAATTAAATGAACTTCACTCGCATGACTATCAAATTCCGAATCCATTATTGAACATACAACAATTATATAACGTTACATTATAGCTAATCAAATTTCATTAATAATTATAACTTACTCACTTTCGCATACATAAGAATCAATATAACTATACCATCTCATTCATAGAACATGTTAAAACATTATCATAGCAACTATCTCACATACATGTAGTTGGTCAAACCATTTACCTAACCAATTTGATACATCTCATAACCAAATACATGAGCACATTATGCCCAATTTAATAAAGCATATCATAAAGCCGAATATACCCAAAGTATTACCTATTCAATCACATTTCATACTTATCAATTCAATACATATACTAAAACTGAATTTCATAGTCATTTACAACTTCTAATCGAACATGTTTTAAGCTTAATAATATAGCTATTTATAAGTTATGCATATTTTTACAAAATCTAGTTATAAAACCCAAATTATCATTCATACATATCATGATTTTACTTACCCAATTACGCAAAGTACAATGGTCAAAATTCCTCAACTATTAACTAACTCAACTTTCAATCAAACTAAGTACATCCACCACACATAATATACTATATGGTATACTTCTAAAATGAGATGGATACGTGATCAAATACATATTATAAATAATTTCATTTGCAAACCATACGACCAAATACAAACATAATTACACTACGAAATATACTTTCATAATAAGTCGATACTATGGCCAATTTCATATAAGACCAAAATACCATAAATTAGCCATTTTCGCATGGCATAAGAATATATACACACACACCATTCAAAATGACTTCAAAAAGTAACATAGCCTATACATGCCATAGACTTTGAGTTCATTCTCAAAAAGGTACCAAAATATTGACGATAGTGTGACGAGCTTCAACGACGATCCCCGAGCACGTGACGATCACTCAAAAGAAATCTAAAACACGAGAACAACCAAGAACCGAATAAGCTTTAACAACTTAGTAAGTTATAAGCAATTACAAAACTACCATACCTTATACCAATATAAAAGTAAATTTGTACATTTTTATCTTAAGGCCGAAATTACACATATTCAAAAAAATAAATCCCACAATAATTACATTTCACTTCCCCATCTCAAGGCAAATACATATACATATTTCTTAATTTCATATGCACATATCATTGAATAAATTTCTACTTATATTTCAAACCTTCATTAAACACATACTGATGTGCAAATTACATAGCTCCATTTCAAACATCAATACTCACTTTACTAACCTTAAATGATTTATCAGCACATACCTGATCTTTTTAAGTTGCTTAACACTTTTAATAACCGATATCCTTGAAGGGTTAATATTTTCGTACACTTAGTGCCTAAACCTGTAACATATCGCACACTTAGTGCCGTTACATTTAACATCTCGCACAATCAGTGCCAAATTCTCGTAACGTATCGCACACTTAGTGCCGTCACATTTAGCATCTCGCACACTTAGTGTTAATTAACCGATTTCGCGCACTTAGTGCTCGATATTTAAAATTTGCACACTTAGTGCATTACTTGAACCTGTTATTCGTTTAAATAAATACATATATAAAATTTAAACCCCAATTTCACACACACACACACATATATATATATACAACTTAACTCATATCATTCCCATATCAACATCATATTCGGCTATGTCATTGACATATAAAATTAAGTCACATTCGTTTATGTTCATCTCTCAATCAATATCACACATGACTATATCTTTAACATATATATATATATACATCACATAGGCTATATTCATCTCTTAACAAATATTACATTCGGCAATATCACATTGTACATATATACTACTATTAAAATACATGTACAACATTATAGATAAAAATTCAATTTAACTCAATTGCTTAAAAACTTACCTCGAGTATCGACGGACTAGGTTTTTCGACTATTTAATTATCTTTGCTTTTCCCCGATCCAATCCCGATCCTTTTTGTTCTTGATCTTAATCAAGCTTAATCAAGGCCGAACCCTTTGAAGTGTTTTTCTTTTCTTTTTCTTTTGTGTTTCGGTAGAAGAAATATGAACATGTAAACTTTCTTTTATGTTTTATTTAATATTATAACTTTATAATATGAAAATTATTATTATTATTTTAACTATTATAATTAAACATATAATGGGATAATGCTTTCTTAATGCCGTCCACTACACTTGCAAAAAGGGAAATTTACAAAAATAGGCCTTCTCTTTATAAAGACACATCAATTTAACCGCTCAATCAAGCAAAAGGCTACTTTTACCACTTATGCGATTTAGTCCCTTTTCTTAAATTAAACACACAAACGGACAAATTAACCCACAAAATTTTAACACATGCTCAATCATATATCATAGGCACCGAATATAATATTAAAATATTTTTCTGACTCGGATTCGTGGTCCCGAAACCACCGTTCTGATTAGGGTCAAAATCGGGCTGTTACAACCGACACTTGAATGGTGGGTGACTTTTTCACCAAAGGGATGATGCAGTTGCATATAGTTTTTGCATCTACCTTTCCATGGTCTTGCGACATACGAGCGGACGTGCATGTGTGTGGACCTTCTAGTTTCCTTATCATCCACATCTGTGTCCGCTGCATTAACGCGGCTCGGACACGCCATTTACAACCACTTGACGCTTTCCAACATTCTCCTACGTACAAAGACTGCGTCGACTTCGTTACTTTATAATCCTCACCTAACTTCAAGCTAAGTTGTTTTATAGCATGTAAACAGTCTTTTTTGTTATCGAATTGTTGTCCTACAAACAACTCTTCATCGTCGAATTCATCGTCAAGTAGGTGAGCCGGCATAATATTTGTATATTCCGGAAACTCGCGTGCAAGAGCCGCATCAGGATCCATGTCGGTCATGAAGGACCCTGGATTATTTCTTATAATTTTACCAGGGCCCGTGTTTCTGGCCGAATGGGGGTTCGCATTTTCACCCATCACCGGCCCTCCTCGTCTATATCTTCAGGGATGTCATCCAAATCCGGGTCACTAAAATCATCGTTGGGATCACAGTGGGACTGATCATCATTATCGGACCCTTCATCACCATCTTCTATGGTGGCCAACACCTCTGGATGGATCTCTAGACGAGGACACGAGTTTAGGATGTTATACGAACATCCACCGGTGTTTGGATTTTCAGGAGTTGGCATTGACCGTCCAAAACCTGACTGATCTTCCCAGGAGACGTTAAGATCAAAATCAATTCCGGAGCGCTGGCTTGCTGGAATTACCACTTGAATGGGATCCGATTCAGGTATCTCCGCGAACAACTCAACCGGGCTGGGATTTTCTATCTCAAGGGGGCAATAAATTGCTATCAATGTCCTTAGATCATCATCATCTTCAAGCTCCATTTCTGAAAACTTTAGAGGATCAGTTGAAACCGGAAATTTGTAAAACAATCTCAACATTTGCTTTCCTCAACGGGTTGCTATCTTTGTACTGATTTTTCGTTTTAAATCCAACAGCGAAATACGCTTGTTGAATCTCATTCCTATTTTTTTCCGACTTCAAAATACACAGCCTTCTTCAGTTGTATTTATCATTTCTCTATCGAAATGAACATAAACAAACAAAATTTTGGAATTCATTTTAAAAAAAATTTGCTTTCTTCTCAACAAAGAAAAGAATAAAAATTTTAAAGCAAATAAAAAGCAAACAAAAACTCAAATGGAAGATAAAATACCTATATATATCTGATAAATTTGGTGCCGGCCATTACATGACCAGCATCCAAATTTTTTTTTACATCTCTGGTGCCAGCCATCAGTGTACCAAAGAACCAAAAAAATAATAATTTAAATACTGAGTCTGATACTGGCCATTGACAGGTCAGCACCAATTTTTTTTTTTAAAATACTAAGTCTGGTGCTGGCCATTGACAGGCCAGCACCAATTTTTTTTTAAATAATGTACTCTAGTGCCGACCATTAGAAGGCCAGCACCTAAAAAAATTGATTTTTTTTCGTACCTGGTGCCGGCCATTAGAAGGCCAGACTCAGTATTTAAATTCTATTTTTTCTTTGATTCTTTGGTACACTGATGGCCGGCACCAGAGATATAAAAAAAAAATTGGATGTTGGTCATGTAATGGCCGGCACCAAATTTATCAGATATATATAGGTATTTTATCTTCCATTTGAGTTTTTGTTTGCTTTAAAATTTTTATTTTTTTCTTTGTTGAGAAGAAAGCAATTTTTTTTTAAAATGAGTTCCCAAATTTTGTTTGTTTATATTCAATTTGATGGAGAAATGATAAATACAACTGAAGAAGGATGTGTATTTTGAAGTCGAAAAAAAATAGGAATGAGATTCAACAAGTGTATTTCGCTGTCGGATTTAAAACGAAAAAGCTAAAGATAAAGAATAACCGCTATGGAAAGCAAATGTTGAGACTGCTTTTACAAATTTTTGGTTTCAAGCGATCCGCTAAAGTTCTCAGAAATGTAGCTTGAAGATGATGATGATCTAGGAACAATAATAGCAATTTATTGCCCCCTTAGATAGAAAATCCCACATCGGTTGAGTTGTTCGCGGAGATAGCTGAATCGGATCCCATTCAAGTGGTAATTCCAGCAAGCCAACGCTCCGGAATTAATTTTGATCTTAACGTCTCCTAGAAAGACCAGTCGGGTTTTGGAGGTCAATGCCAACTCCCTAAAATCCAAACACCGGTGGATGTTCGTATAACATCCCAAACTCGTGTCCTCGTCTAGAGATCCATCTAGAGGTGTTGGCCACCATAGAAGATAATGATGAAGGGTCTGATAATGATGATCAGTCCCACCGTGATCCCAACGATGATTTTAGTGACCCCGATTTGGATGACATCCCTGAAGATATAGACGAGGAAGGGCCGGCGGAGGGTGAAAATGCGAACCCCCATTCGGCCGAAAACACGGGCCCTGGTATAGTTATAAGAAATAATCCAGGGTCCTTCATGACCGACGTGGATCCTGATGCGGCTCTTGCACGCGTGTTCTTAGAATATACAAATATGGTGCCGGCTCACCTACTTAACGATGAATTCGACGATAAAGAGTTGTTTGTAGGACAACAATTTGATAACAAAAAAGACTGTTTACATGCTATAAAATAACTTAGCTTGAAGTTAGGTGCGGATTATAAAGTAACGAAGTCGACGCAGTCTTTGTACGTAGGAGAATGTTGGAAAGCGTCAAGTAGTTGTAAATGGCGTGTCCGAGCCGCGTTAATGCAGCGGACACAGATGTGGATGATAAGGAAACTAGAAGGTCCACACACATGCATGTCCGCTCGTATGTCGCAAGAACATGGAAAGTTAGATGCAAAAACTATATGCAACTGCATCATCCTTTTGGTGAAAGATTCGCCCATCATTCAAGTGTCGGTCTTTATTGTGGACATGCAAGCACGATTCAAGTATAAAGTGTCGTACCGAAAGGTATGGTGGGCAAAGCAAATGGCAATGCGAGAGTTGTATGATGACTGGGATGCATCATACAACGAGCTTCAATGGTGGATAGCCGGGATGCAGGAGTATGTGCCTGGGACAGTGACTGATTTGCAAACACTACCGTATAAAGGCCCAGACGGGGAGATACAATCGGGGAAACGAGTTTTTCACCAATTGTTTTGGACGTTCGAGCCGTGTGTTAGGGCCTTCCCTCACTACAAGCCGATGGTGATGGGACATGGTTATATGGCAAATACACGTAAATCCTCCCGATTGCTGTTGCACAAGACGTCAATCGAAATGTAATTCCGATCGCTTTTGCTATCGTGGAGCGTGAGTGCTTTGAATCTTGGGAATTTTTCCTCATAAATCTGCGGAGGCACGTTGTCAGAGAAGACAACATTTGCCTTATATCAGATAGATCGAAAGGATTACTTACTGCAATAAGGCGATCGAGGGTTCCGTGGAGGTCTGTTTATTGCATTCGGCACATCACGGCAAACTTTCATAGAGATTATAAGAATAAAGATTAGAAAAAAGAACTCGTGAACATGGGTAAAAAAATTTTGTTTGTATTTATTTCAAAAATTACTTTTCAAATTTTTTGTTATTTTTAAATTTTTGATTTCAAATTAAATATGCAGCCAATGAGTTAGAACCGCGAAGATTCAGGCAGAGGTTCGCAAGGCTTGAATCTCAGATGTCATCTTTACCAACAGATCTCCGGACATGGTTGGGTAGCATGTAGAACTGGCAATGGACTCAAAGTTACGATAAGAGGTTTCGGTATGGGCAGATGACGACTAACTTGGTAGAGGCGGTCAACTCTGTATTGAGGCGCACACGCCATCTCCCGATTTCTGCTGTGTTCTTGGCAACATTCTATAGGTTGGCGAAATTGATGCCTAAGGTGGGGTTGAGACAAGCTACGCAGATCGAGGCCAGACACGTGTACGTAGAGGCCGTCTGAAAGGCCATGGCAGTAAATAGTCGAAGGGCACAAACAATGAACACAGAATTGTATTCGCGCGACTTGGAGACTTTCCGAGTTCAGGAGTACATCGGCCATCGTTCGGGTCTTCCACCTAGGTCTTACGCAATTGATCTGCGAAACAGGCGATGCTAGTGCGAGATATTTCAGACTCTTCGATATCCGTGTGCGCATGTTCATGCGTGCAAAGCGAGAGCAAGCGAAATGTTGAACAATTCATAGACGAGATCTACACGTTGCAACGCACATTACATATATGGGGGAATGAATTTCCTGTAATGCCCGATGTCTCAAACTGGGAAGTTCTACCGCCTGCTATCGAGATGGTGCCTGACCGTAGTCTCCGCAGATATCTTAAAGGTCGACCACAATCGACGAGAATTTGAAATGATATGGATGTCAGGGAGACGGGTGAACCCAAATTGTGCACTGTGTGTCGAACATCCGGACACAACCGATCAACATGCCCACATCGTGTCTATGTTTTCGGTCAATCGGCTCGTAATGCTGGACTCCAAGATGATGAGTGATATATTATTGAGCGCATGTTCTTGTAAAAATATTGTAAATATATAAAAAATTAGATAAATTGTATGAGAAAAAATGAAAATTACATGGAAAGATTGATAATTTATCTGAAATGAGAAAAAAATAAATTGAAATGAAATGATACAAAATTTAAAAGAAAATTGAAAGAAAGATAAATTTAAATGAAATGAGGAAAAAAATTTAATTGAAATGAAATGCGAAAAAAATTGAAAGAAAGATAAATTTAAATGAAATGAGGGAAAATTTTAATTTAAATGAACTGAGAAAAAAATTTGCATTGAAAATAGAAAAATTAAATAGAAAATGAAATGAGAAAAAAAATAAATTTGCATTGAAAATAGAAAATTTAAATAAAATGAGGAAAAAATTAAAATTAAATTAAAAAATAATATAAATGAATTGAGAAAAAAATAAATTTAAATTGAAAAAATAATATATAATTTAAATGAAATGAAAGGGAAATAAAATTAGAATGAAATGAAATTGGAATGAAATAAAATTGGAATGAAATGAAAATGGAATGAGAAAAAAATAAATTTGCATTGAAAATAGAAAATTTAAATGAAATGAGGAAAAAAATAAATTTAAATTAAAAAATAATATAAATGAATTGAGAAAAAAAATAAATTTAAATTGAAAAAATAATATATAATTTAAATGAAATGAAAGGGAAATGGGAATGAAAATGAAATTAGAATGAAATGAAATTGGAATGAAATGAAAATGGGATGAGAAAAAAAATAAAATTGCATTGAAAATAGAAAATTTAAATGAAATGAGGAAAAAATTAAATTTAAATTAAAAAATAATATAAATGAATTGAGAAAAAATAAATTTAAATTGAAAAAATAATATATAATTTAAATGAAATGAAAGGAAATGGAAATAGAAATGAAATTGGAATGAAATAAATTTGGAATGAAATGAAAATGGAATGAAAAAAAAAAAAGGTGATGTGATATTGCTGCATGCCTGGCCTGCGTCAGGCCTAGGCCTAGGCCTGAGAAATGGCATTGCAATAAATGTGGTGTCAGGCCTTGCAGGGGTAAAAAAAAAATCGAAATGACTTTTATCAGGCCTGATAAATTAGTGTCAGGTCTAAAAAAATTTTAAAAAATAAAATAAGATATATTTTTAATAAATTTAAAATTAAAATTGAAAAAAATAATAAATGAAAAATTTTAAATAAAATATTAAATGAAAAAAATGAAATTAGATTTTTTAACTAATTTAATTTATGGAAAAAAATGAAATTAGATTTTTTAACTAATTTAATTTATGGGGTGTCAGGCCTAAAAAACCCCCAAAAATGAAACTAGATTTTTTTAATAATTTTTAAATTTAAATTGACAAAAATAAAATATAAAATTTTTTTAAAAATAGATGAAAAAAATTAAATGACCCTGATAGTGAGACCACTTCTAATTAATATGATAAAATATGAAATGAATTGAAAAAAATATATGAAAAAAATTATATTAGGAAAATTAATAAATTTAAATGAAATGAAATACTGAAATGAAAAGATAAATTTTGGAATGAAAAAAAATTAAATTTTAATGGAAAGATAGATAATTTAAATGAAATGAAAATAAAATAAAATTGGAATGAAAAAAAAAAACAAAGTTAAAAAGACCATTCCTGCGTCAGGCCTGTGTCAGGCCTGTGTCACTAGCCAAATTGGTCTTCTAATGGCCGGCCTTAAGCTATTTTTTTTCAGGCCATAATTTTTTTTTTCCAATTTTGCCCTTCAGCCAAATGGTCCCCCACTATAAATAAGCTACTCTGACGACCACCGCTGTTCACCCTCAACCACCGCCGACGACCGCCGATCACTCCATGGATCCTAATCCTAATGTTATTTTAAATGACAACGACCACATTGCAGCCAATGTGCATAAGGTAAATGAGAGATAAAATGTCTTATTTAATTTTAAATATTCTTTTAAATTCTTTTTTAAACAAGAAATATAACATTATATATTTACTATAAACGCAGGATTTGTACCGAATTGTGAGACCCCAGTTGCATGATCTCGATTATTTTCCCGATCGAAGAGTTATACCATATTTGAATGTCGCGAGTTTTGGGGTAGCTGTGTACATTCAGATATCTGAGCTACGGGCCGATTTAATATCGGCATTAGTTGAAAGATGGCGCCCAGAGACACATACGTTCCACCTCCCGTGTGGGGAGGTAAATATTACATCGCAGAGGAAAGTGGTCCAACTAAGGTTGTCTATAAACGGCGGCGATGGATCATAAGCTTGGAAGAGTGCCCGATCCGTAGGGCACTTGCGAGCGGTTACTTGGAAGGGTGCCCCCGAGCAACGAGGAAGGACGATTAACCTATATTAAATTTACTTGGTTAAAAGAAAACTTTCGGCATCTTCCGAGCAGTCCAACGCAGATGGACATTATCTACGCTGCAAGAGCGTTCATTCTTCAACTTATAGGTGGGATACTTTTGCCGGACGTCAATCAAAATAAAATCTCAATAATACTTTTTGAAATACTTAGTCTGGTGCCGGCCATTGACAGGCCAGCACAAAAAAAAATTTATTTTTTTTTTAAAATACTGTACTCTAGTGTCAGCCATTAGAAGGCCAGCACCTAAAAAAATTAATTTTTTTTAGTACATGGTGCCTGAAGCCATTAGAAGGCCGAGAACCAATTTTTTTTTTAAATCGAATGCGTGTCGGCCGCCATTGTGAGCCAAGACCAAATTTTTTTTTTTAAAATACTGAGTCTGGTGTTGGCCATTGACAGGCCAGCACCAAATTTTATTTTTTTAAAAATATCGAGTGTCAGTGCCTTAGGTCATTGCATCCGGCACCAATTTTTTTTTTTAAAATATCGAGTTCGGTGCCACCATTGTGAGCCAACACCAATTTTTTTAAATCGAGTGCAGTGCCGGCCATTGTGTGCCAAAGACCAAAACATTTTTTAAAATATCAGACTCTGGTGCCGGCCATTAGAAGGCCAGAACCAAATTTTTTTTTCTAAATTCTTAGTCTGGTGCCGGCCATTGATAGGCCAGCACCAATTTTTTTTTAAATACTGGTTTTTTATACCAATATGATACGATTTAAAAAAAATACCCTGGTGCCGGCCATTGGAAGGCCAGAACTAAAAAAATCAATTTTTTAAAGTCTAACACAATCATCAGGCAATCATGGGGCCAAGATACCAGGTGGTGCCGGCCATTAGAAGGCCAAAAACCCATTTTACTATTCATTTCAGGTCATTTTTGTAAATATCAATTTTTTTTGGGTTAGTTTGGTAAAATAGCCCCAACATTTCAACGAGCTAGTTCTTTTAAATTACTGTTATTTCTGTTAATGGCGTCATTAATGTTTCTGTTTAATTTTCCTTTAAAATCTACATTTTATGTTTAGTTAAACGGTGCTAAGAGAGGGCTTAAACGCCACGTTTAGGGTCCATGTCCTTTAAGTTATACGGTGCATACTAGGATAACAGAATTGACAGCTGTTATTTTGTCAAGTTGTGTACCCGACAGTTAGGAATGAAATTGATGAAATTCTAATCCTCTCTTATTCTTCTTCTTCCTCAAAACTTCTTCTGCTTCTGTCTCCATTTCTTCTTCTTTCTGTCTTCTCTTCTTACTCCGTATCACCACCATACTCCCAATCCTCCATCGGCAGTCCATGAAAGGAAGAAGGCAAAAGCCCTCCAAAATAATGCCAAAAAGTCTCCTTGTACAGTTCTGTCCTCTTTCTAACTTGCCTTAAAAAGTTAATCCTTTTCAAATTTTCTCCAATTTATCTGCGCTTCTAGTATGGATGGAAGTTTGAGAATGGCAAGAGTGGGGGTTGATGTCAACAGCGATGGTGACAATGGGGCTTCTAAGTGAAGAAGAAAGAAAGAAAGAAGAAAGATGATAAAAAGAGAGAAAGACGGGAAGGTGAAGAGGGAAAGAAAATAAAGGGAGGGAGAATGTGGGGAAAAAGGAAGGGGTAAAAAAGAGTAATGGAAAAAAAGGGTAATTTACCAATATATACCGAAAAATAATTTACAGAAATGGGCTGAATTTTGCATTATTTACGGAAAAGGGCCATTTCCCCCAAAGCGCGTCCAGTCGGTAGCGTTTTGGGGATGCAACGAGAAAGCGCGCCCTCGGGGAGCGCTTTGTGCCACATCAAGACAAACGCGACCGACGAGGACGTGCTTTGTCGATGTGGCACAAAGCGCGCCCCCCAGGGCGCGCTTTTTCCCTCCTTCCCCCGACTGCCTTTTCGGTTATTTTTAGTGTTAGGGTATGAGGTTTTAGGGTTTTTAGGGCTAGGGTTTAGGATTTTTAGGTCGTTGTGTTTAGGGTTTTAGGGGAAAATTAATAGACTAGATTATAGGGTTAATTAGGGTTTAGTAAAAATATGTTTAGGGTTTAGGGAAAATATATTAGCAAAATAAAAATTATTTGAATTTTCTTGTGAGTTTGTATCGGCAAAATAATTTTGAGAAGACGTTTACGAACAAATAGTACCAAAAGCGCTTCAAGCGAGGATGCATTGTCAAAGAAGAGTACTTGAAAAAGAGCTCCCACGTGGACGCTCTTTTGCTCTGATGAGTCTCGGTAAAAAATTTTGAGAAGACGTTTCTGAACAAATAATGCCGAAAATGCTTGAAGCAGGATGCACTGTTAACAAGAGTACTGAAAAGAGCTCCCACGTGGACGCTCTTTTGCTACAGTATTCTCCGGTAAAATAATTTTGAGAAGACTTTTCTGAACAAATAGTGCCAAAAACGCTTCAAGCAGGATGCACTGTCAGCAAGAGTACTGAAAAGAGCTCCCACGTGGACGCTCTTTTGTTACAGTTTTCTCTGGCAATCCTTAGACTATAAATCAACCAAATTTCATTCTCAGGTTGCATAACAAAAATTGAGGCAAAAGAAAAATAGAAACTGAAAATGAGTGAACGTATTAATGTTGTTACTTACTACGATGGTGAGGTTTGTGACACCGAAAATGGTGTTATTTTTTTATCGGAGAACACAGCGCGACTGGGTTTTAATCAGAACATAGATTTGCTAGAACTTCGCAAAAGAATTAGGCGTAAAATCTTCGGAACAACGCCAATGAAAGTTCAGTCTATTAAGTATAGATTTTGCACTTCGGTTGATCCGGTGAGATATGACTCATTCGACATCAAAGGTCCTCGGAGCTTTGAGGCAATGGTGGAGACTCATCTTGCCAGTGGATCACCCTATCTTGAGGTATATGTACAATTTTCATCGCCAAGTGATCTTCCTTCGACCTCAACATCTACTGCTGTTCGAGGGGAATACACGACCCCAAGCCAACACTCTGTTAGTGGGAGGCAGACTACGGAAGTACCCGTGTTTGGTGGTAGTATGGAAAACATAACCCCTGCACGACACTCGGTTGGTGGATGGGACATGCATATCCTTCCTTCGACGTCCGATGATAGAAATACGTATTCAGAAACGTCATCAACTTCTAGTGGTTGGCAATCCACATATGATTGGGAACGTTACGAAAGATGTTTGAGGAGGGATAATGTACTCCCCACGACATCCACCGGTGAGGGGCCCTCGTTCGTTGCAGATTATGGTGGGTCGGATGATAAGTTCGATGTGGATCCACCTCGAGAGCCCGGCCCCGATGGTGAAAAAGTTGCATTATTTTTTAAACCGGAGCCTATTCCAACCGTACCTGAAGATGTTGAGGGCGGTTCAGATGAAGAAGAAGAAGATCCGCTATTCAGGGCGTACTCCCCTCCAGCCCACATACATAATGTCGATCTATCTCAAGACGATGCATTGGAGTTTCCTGAACTACCACACCGGACGCGTGACCGTACAAGTTCATCGTTGGATTCGGGCGAATTAGAAGTTGGTAAAGAGTTTTCCAACAATGATGCTTTTCTTGGTGCATTGAAACAATACAGCATCAAGAACGGGGTTAACTACAACGTGGTTAAATCCAAGCTCAATAAGTACGAGGCGAAGTGTGCAGTGCAAGACGGTACATGTTCATGGAAAATCATGGCCTCGTTGAGGAAAAGGACAGGCTTGTGGGAGATCAAAAAGTACAAAGGTCCACATACATGTCTTGCCGGTACAGTATCACTATGTGTTCAAAGTTTTTGAATAATACTAATATTACGTAATGTTGCATTATTTAATGTACTTCGTTGACAGGTGTTTCACAAGATCATCCGAAGATGGATTCAGAGATGTTGGCTGACTTAGTAATACCGAAGGTGAAGGCCGATCCCAAGACAACAGTGCCGGCCTTAATTGGCAATATCCGTAGCCAATTGGGGTACACACCCTCTTACCGGAAGACTTGGATAGCCAAGCAGAAGGCGTTGGAAAAGTTGCATGGTCGGTGGAACGCTTCATATAATGAAGTGTGGCAGTGGTGTCAGGTGCTGGAGAGATATGTCCCATGTAACACCCCGAACCCGACCCATGCGTTTCGACCAGATCTGGTATGCTACTAGTTGTACCTTAAAAACTTTTGTCTTGTTGGTTTTGGAAGTCGTAAGTTAAATACACATTATTTAAGTAAATAAGCGACATTTTAAAAATAAAACCTTGTATTAAGTATAATTAAACCTTTGACATAATCTCATAAGTTGCAGAACATTAAAACTACTTAGTTGGATAAAACTATGGGGCCTTATTACATTGATAATTCCAAAGTAAAAATAAAATAATACTTAAAGAAATCCCAAAAAAGAAAAATAATTTATCGAAACAAAGCTTGATGGCCCCTCGAGTCCGTCTCGGTTCCCATGTCCACGATCTCGCTCATCCGGGAAGAGTAGAGAAAGGAAAGCGTGAGTCACCAAGACTCGGTGTATAAATCTCAAAACACACAACGACTGAGCCCACAAACACATTATGGGCTCTGGCCCATGCATAAAGGTATCAATCATAATCACATGATAAACAATAAATAATGAAAAACCCAACCCATCCTAGGTTTCCATCCTCTACACACCATCCCGTACAAACCACCACACCTTGGGGATTTCTACAATCAACCCTCCATCCGCTACACACCAAAACGACAAACTGCATCGCCTATTCCTATTAATTAGGAATCATTTAACGTGGCATCGCCACCGATCACTATGTGACCTTTCATTTAAATTATGTGGGATTTCTACCACCGATCACCAAGTGACCTATCATGCACTTCCCCTTCAATATCATCATTCCCACCCCATGCATACATACATAAAGAAAACATCATACAGACTTATATACTTTTCGATACACATAGGGAGTTCTATGTTTACGTACCTGGAATCTTTGCCTAACCCTTTTAGGGTTCCATTCGACTGTCTACACAGCCTCATTCCGGCTTTTTAACCCATAACATATATAAATAAACATACATACATGTTTATTAGTAGTGTGTTAGAGATCTACACACCTGATTAATGTCGATACCCTTGCTACAACTTTGCCCAAAAAGTCGAAAAGATGCGAAACTAGGGTCTCTCCTATATTCGGCCATGGTTAGTGTTATACCCAATTTTATATATTTGAATAACAAATCTTCTTACCTTAAAATCCCAAAATTGGAGACTTATGATTTTTGGCTTTCAGATCTAGTCGACTAAGCTTCCTTCAAATCCCGAATTGCCGCCCATCATAAAACCATTAAACTGTTAGCTTTTGGCTTTTGCCTTTCAAAAACCGGGAATAGATCATGAGAACTAATCAAAAATCAACACTTACCTTAGCATAGGAGATTCAGCTAGCACTAGAGAGAGGATTCGGCAATGCCCATGGAAGATTTAAATGCCAGAAGTATAGAACTAATTCTCAAATAGGATGAATAGAAGAAAAGACTATGGATGCTTCGGCTTCCTAGAGAAATCGGCACAAGAAGGAAAAAGTGGAGAAGAGTTTCGACTTTTAAAGAAATTGAAGAAAAGAAATTGGAGAGGGAGAGGCTAGGGAATTTCGGCACAATGGGAGAGAAATTTAGGGTTTTCAGTGTCAGAATCAAGGAGCTAGCCCCCCTATTTATGGATATTTTGGCACCTACTGCTAAAAACTGAAAACGCCCCTAAAATTTAAGCTAAAAGAGAGGAGAAATTCGGCACCCTCCTTGCCATGCAGTAGCCGAATTTTACACTCCTCTAGGTGGTGGATTTTCGGCCAACACTTCCCTTGAAGATAAGCTCCTCACTTTTCTCCTTTTTATCTATGATATCATCACTTAAAAATCCACTTAAATTCTCCTATTTTATAGCCTTGTAGCCGTCCACCTCTACTAATCCCTAATGCCAAATTTAACTCACTTAAATTAAAATATTTGGGCCTCATTAAACTTAATACTTGGGCCCCTAATTCCTTGTGTGTGGCGTCACCCTCTCTTCATTTAAAGCTACTGAATTTGGCCTAAAACATGGGCTCATTGCAACCCAAAACTTGTTCCTTTTAAGCTGTTAATGATGCCACTTTAATCGGGCCTTTTGCCTAATTCTAAGCCCAAATTTAGACCCCTATCAATTAAATTAACATAGTAAACCTACCCCTACACTAAATGTATAGGCCCGTAAATTTAGGATGTTACAGTTCTACCCCCTTAAAGAAATTTCGTCCTCAAAATTTCCAACTAACTATTAATCGTACTACCCAAGTCTCACCACTATGCTTTCATTTGCGCACTCCGATTCTAAAGCCAAAAGAAACACTTAGTATACTATGGTAGAGTACGCACCAGTGTTAGCATCTAGAGCGTCCTCGTCCCCTTGGCGACGTGCTGCATAGACCAAGGCTGGCCGCCTCGCCTCAGCATAACCTGCATCTCCACGACCATGTCCTGTGCCATTGCCACCATTTTCTTGACCACAACCCCTTGGTGGTTGTTGACCTCCTCTACCCGGCGGTGCATTCTCTTGACCTGTGGACCCTTCACTGCCCCGTTGCTGCGGACAGTTTCTAACTTGGTGGTCCGTAGATCCACACCTAAAGCACTTCCCACTGCCCGCCCAACACTCACCTTCATGGAATTTACCACATCGAGCACACTTCTGTGTCTGACTAGCAGCAGCAGGTCTCTCATCCCGTCTCGGCCCGTCCGACTTGGGTCTTTTCTAAGCTTGCCCAGCTGCCTCTGACGATCCAAAATTCCTCTTATTTCCACCCCTATCTCTATCTCGATTTAGTTTTTCGGTCCGCTTTACTTCCTCCACTATCTTAGCCTTTTCTACTAGGACAGCAAATTCCCTCTCCCGCTGTGGGGCTATTAAAACATGCAAATCATCCCTCAGACCATCTTCGAACCTAACACAACGTTCATGCTCTGTCGCTACCATCCCACGAGCATAACGGCTAAGGCGTAAGAATTCAGCTTCATACGCAGCCACTGACCTACTCCCCTGCACCAGATTCAGAAATGCTCTGCGTTGCGCATCCACATAACTTGATCCAATGTACTTATTCTGAAACGTTGTTTTAAAGAAATCCCAAGTGATACGGTCAGCCACTGTACCATCCTTCACCGTAAGCCACCATTGATAGGCTTCATCCCCCAGGAGGGATACAACCCCTTTCAACTTCTCCTCTTCTGTGAAATCCAAATCATCCATTATTTGTTCTACCGCCTCCAACCAATACTCAGCTGAACTTGGGGCTACCCCAGAAATTCCCCTAAACATTCTGCCCCATTGGCCCTAAGCCGCTCCGGCACAGATTTCCGGGCTCTTGTGCCCATACCTACCCCAGCAACCCTATCTAAAACCCTTAACATTGCCTGAGATACCGCGTAATCTCCGGCAGTCTGGTCCTGAAATTCCTCCTCCGTCGCTGACATCTCGTTACCAGATCCATGGCAAGATCCTACTGGTTCTGACACGGTCATTCTACCCCTACCACGACCACGTGGCGGACATCCTCGACCCCTTGTACTCATTTTACCGATTCGCATTTATCTGTTTAGAAATTTTATGAATTATTAGTTTTCTTCCGCTGATTAACCACGAACAGTTTTATGAACAATAGTTTAAGAGTAGTTCTTTCAATTCGCATTCAACAATACTGATCTCAAGTTTGTAACCTCTAACTAAAATAAAACACATACATCATACAAATAACATCCAAGCACTTACATTCTTCACGTAAAGGTGTTTTCGTTGATTCACTACCCTGGGGTATTTTCGTAATTTTATCCTACATGGGTATTTTTGTAACTTTTCATAATAAAGTTTCTTGGTGATTTTGTGAAAGAAGGGTATTTTGGTAATTTTTACAATTCGGGGGTATATTGGTAACTTTACAAACCAGGAATATTTTGATTTTTTTTTCAAAACAGGGGCACTTTGGAAAATCTAGTTACTCTTGTAAACATAGGGTTTTTGGGTAAATTTTTCATAGCTCTGAACATTTTCAAATCAAGTGTATCTTTTTGGAAATGTACAAAACTTAGGGGTTTTTGTTTGCTAAAATAAGGTGGTTGGTCCCTTTCGGGTTTTAATTATGGGTTCAGCCCATGAACAAGTCCTTATAGCTAGGGTGAGCAAATCACTATGCACTGTAAGATTCCAATAAGAGGAGGTGAGTCACTTGGATCGCTTAAATACCAAGCTCTTAGGTCTATTCCTAGACATGCATATGCCTGTTGCCACACCTTAGTCATGCGACTCGTTTACTGGTTTTGTTTAGTGAAATTAAGTCTTATGGATTTGAAGAGTTGTTTGTCTAAGCCTAGAGTCCATCAAGTTTTAACCTAGATAGTCTACGTCCCATAAGGCCCATTAAGCCCACATTTATATCACAATCAGGAGTTCAGAATACTTACCTGGGCGGATTGGGTGCCGGTAGACTCGAAGGCCATATCTTCATTCAAAACATTTTTTTCAACTTTTTAAAACAGTACTAGACCCATTTCACAGCTCGAGTTTTGAACCTAGGATCTGATACCAAAATGTAACACCCGAAACCCGGCCCATGCGTTTTGACCAGATCTGCTATGCTACTAGTTGTACCTTAAAAACTTTTGTCTTGTTGGTTTTTGAAGTCGTAAATTAAATAGACATTATTTAAGTAAATAAGCGGCATTTTAAAAATAAAACCTTATATTAAGTATAATTAAACCTTTGACATAATCTCATAAGTTGCAGAACATTAAAACTACTTAGTTGGATAAAACTATGGGGCCTTATTACATTGATAATTCCAAAGTAAAAATAAAATAATACTTAAAGAAATCCCAAAAAAGAAAAATAATTTATAGAAACAAAGCTTGATGGCCCCTCGAGCCCGTCTCGGCTCCCATGTCCACGATCTACTGCTCATCCTGGAAGAGTAGAGAAAAGGAAAGCGTGAGTCACCAAGACTCGGTGTATAAATCTCAAACACACACAACGACTGAGCCACAAACACATTATGGGCCCTGGCCCATGCATAAAGGTATCAATCATAATCACATGATAAACAATAAATAATGAAAAACCCAACCCATCCTAGGTTTCCATCCTCTACACACCATCCCGCACCAACCATCACACCTTGGGGATTTCTACAATCAACCCTCCATCCGCTACACACCAAAACGCGACCGTGCATCGCCTATTCCTATTAATTAGGAATCATTTAACGTGGCATCACCACCGATCACTATGTGACCTTTCATTTAAATTATGTGGGATTTCTACCACCGATCACCAAGTGACCTATCATGCACTTCCCCTTCAATATCATCATTCCTACCCCATGCATACATATATAAAGAAAACATCATACAGACTTATATACTTTTCGATACACATAGGGAGTTCTATGTTTACGTACCTGGCATATTTGCCTAACCCTTTTAGGGTTCCATTCGACTTTCTACACAGCCTCATTCTGGCTTTTTAACCCATAACATATATAAATAAACATACATACAGGTTTATTAGTAGTGTGTTAGAGATCTACACACCTAATTAATGTCGATACCCTTGCTACAGCTTTGCTCAAAAAGTCGAAAAGATGCGAAACTAGGGCCTCTCCTATATTCGGCCATGGTTAGTGTTCTACCCAATTTTATATATTTGAATAACAAATCTTCTTACCTTAAAATCCCGAAATTGGAGGCTTATGATTTTTGGCTTTCAGATCTAGTCGACTAAGCTTCCTTCAAATCCCGAATTGCCGCCCATCATAAAACCATTAAACTATTAGCTTTTGGCTTTTGCCTTTCAAAAACCGGGAATAGATCATGAGAACTAATCAAAAATTAACACTTACCTTAGCATAGGAGATTCGGCTAGCACTAGAGAGAGGATTCGGCAATGCCCATGGAAGATTTAAATGCCGGAAGTATAGAACTAATTCTCAAATAGGATGAATAGAAGAAAAGACTATGGATGCTTCGGCTTCCTAGAGAAATCGGTACAATAAGGAAAAAGTGGAGAAGAGTTTCAGCTTTTAAAGAAATTGGAGAAAAGAAATTGGAGAGGGAGAGGCTAGGGAATTTTGGCACAATGGGAGAGAAATTTAGGTTTTGAGTGTCGAGAATCAAGGAGCTAGCCCCTATTTATAGATATTTTGGCACCCATTGCAAAAACCAAAACGCCCTAAAATTCAAGCTAAAGATAGGAGAAATTCGGCACCCTCCTTGCCATGCAAGAGTCGAATTTTACACTCCTCTAGGTGGTGGATTTTCAGCCAACACTTCCCTTGAAGATAAGCTCCTAACTTTTCTCCTTTTTATCTATGATATCATCACTTAAAAATCCACATAAATTCTCCTATTTTATAGCCTTGTAGCCGTCCACCTCTACTAATCCCTAATGCCAAATTTAACTCACTTAAATTAAAATATTTGGGCCTCATTAAACTTAATACTCGGGCCCCTAATTCCTTGTGTGTGGCGTCACCCTCTCTTCATTTAAAGTGCCGAATTTGGCCTAAAACATGGGCTCTTGCGACCCAAAACTTGTTCCTTTTAATCGTTAATGATGCCACTTTAATCTGAGCCTTTTGCCTAATTCTAAGCCCAAATTTAGACCCCTATCAATTAAATTAATATAGTAAACCTATTCCTACACTAAATGTATAGGCCCGTAAATTTAGGTCACATGTTCTACCCTCTCTAAAGAAATTTCGCCTCGAAATTTCCAACTAACTATTAATCGTACTACCCAAGTCTCACCATAATGCTTTGCACACTCCGATTCTAAAGCCAAAAGAAACACTTAGTATACTATGGTAGAGTACGCACCAGAGTGTTAGCATCTAGAGCGTCCTCGTCCCTTGGCGACGTGTCGCATAGACCAAGGTGGCCGCCTCGCCAAAGATAACCTCGCATCTCCACGACCATGTCCTATCCCATTGCCACCATTGCCTTGACCACGGCCCCTTGGTGGTTGTTGACCTCCTCTACCCGGCGGTGCATTCTCTTGACCTGTGGACCCTTCATCGCCCCTGCATCGCGGACAGTTTCTAACTTGGTGGTCCGTAGATCCACACCTAAAGCACTTCCCACTGCCCGCCCAACACTCACCTTCATGGAATTTACCACATCGAGCACACTTCTGTGTCTGACTAGCAGCAGCAGGTCTCTCATCCCGTCTCGGCCCGTCCAACTTGGGTCTTTTTTGAGCTTGCCCTAATGCCTCTGACAATCCAAAATTCCTCTTATTTCCACCCCTATCTCTATCTCGATTTCGTTTTTCGGTCTGCTTTACTTCCTCGGCTATCTTAGCCTTTTCTACTAGGACAAGAAATTCCTCTCTCCATTTGTGGGGCTATTAAAACATGCAAATCATCCTCGGACCATCTTGAACCTAACACAACGTTCATGCTCCGTGGCTACCATCCCACGAGCATAATGGCTAAGGCGTAAGAATTGACTTCATACGCGACCACCGACCTACTCCCGCACTGCATTCGAAATGCTCTGCGTTGCGCATCCACATAACTCGATCCAATGTACTTATTCAAATCTTTGTTTTAAAGAAATCCCAAGTGATACTGGTCACCATGTACCATCCTTCACCGTAAGCCACCATTGATAGGCTTCATCCCTCGTGAGGATACAACCCCTTTCAACTTCTCCTCCTCCGTGAAATCCAAATCATCCATTATTCATTCTACCGCCTCCAACCAATACTCGGTGAACTTGGGGCTACCCCTAAATTCCCTAAACACTTCGCCCCATTGGCCCTAAGCCGCTCCAAGATGCATTTCCGGCCCCGTGCCCATACCTACCCCAAAGAACCCTCTCTAAAACCCTTAACATTGCTCGAGATTCCGCATCATCTCCGGCAGTCTAGTCTGAAATTCCTCCTCGTCGTCGACATCTCGCTACGGATCCATGGCAAGATCCCACACGGTTCTCGACACGGTCATTCTACCCCTACCACGACCACGTGGCGGACGTCCTCGACCCCTTGTACTCATTTTACCGATTCGCATTTATCTGTTTAGAAATTTTATGAATTATTAGTTTTCTTCCGCTGATTAACCACGAACAGTTTTATGAACAATAGTTTAAGAGTAGTTCTTTCGAATTCGCATTCACAATACAGTCTCAAGTTTGTAACCTCTAACTAAAATAAAACACATACATCATACAAATAACATCTAAGCACTTACATTCTTCACGTAAAGGTGTTTTCGTTGATTCACTACCTAGGGGTATTTTTGTAATTTTATCCTACATGGGTATTTTCGTAACTTTTCATAATAAAGTTCCTTGGTGATTTTGTGAAAGAAGGGTATTTTGGTAATTTTTACAATCTGGGGGTATATTGGTAACTTTACAAACCAGGAATATTTTGTTGTTTTTTTTTCAAAACCGGGGCACTTTGGAAAATCTAGTTACTCTTGTAAACATAGGGTTTTTGGGTAAATTTTTCATAGCTGTGAACATTTTCAAATCAAGTGTATCTTTTTGGAAATGTACAAAACTTAGGGGTTTTTGTTTGCCAAAATAGGGTGGTTGGTCCCTTTCGGGTTTTAATTATGGGTTCAGCCCATGAACAAGTCCTTATAGCTAGGGTGAATAGTCACTATGGACCAGGTAAGATTCCAGCGAAGAGGAGGTGAGTCGCTTGGACTGCTTAAATACCAAGCTCTTCCGGATCTATTCCTAGACATGCATATGCCTGTTGCCACACCTTAGTCTTATGACTGCCATGTGTTTTGTTTAGTGAAATTAAGTCTTATGGATTTGAAGAGTTGTTTGTCTATGCCTAGAGTCCATCAAGTTTTAACCTAGATAGTCTACGTCCCATAAGGCCCATTAAGCCCACATTTATATCACAATCAGGATTTCAGAATACTTACCTGGGTGGATTGGGTGTCGGTAGACTCGAAGGCCATATCTTCATTCAAAACATTTTTTCAACTTTTTAAAACAGTACTAGACCCATTTTACAGCCCGAGTTTTGAACTTAGGCTCTGATACCAAAACGTAACACCCCAAACCCGGCCCATGCGTTTCGACCAGATCTGGTATGCTACTAGTTGTACCTTAAAAACTTTTGTCTTGTTGGTTTTTGAAGTCGTAAATTAAATAGACATTATTTAAGTAAATAAGCGGCATTTTAAAAATAAAACCTTGTATTAAGTATAATTAAACCTTTGACATAATCTCATAAGTTGCAGAACATTAAAACTACTTAGTTGGATAAAACTATGGGGCCTTATTACATTGATAATTCCAAAGTAAAAATAAAATAATACTTAAAGAAATCCCAAAAAATAAAAATAATTTATAGAAACAAAGCTTGATGGCCCCTCGAGTCCGTCTCGGCTCCCATGTCCACGATCTATTGCTCATCTGGAAGAGTAGAGAAAAGGAAAGCGTGAGTCACCAAGACTCAAGTGTATAAATCTTAAAACACACAACGACTGAGCCCATTAAACACATTATGGGCCTGGCCCATGCATAAAGGAATCAACCATAATCACATGATAAACAATAAATAATGAAAACCCAACCCATTCTAGGTTTCCATCCTCTACACACCATCCCGCACTCAACCATCACACCTTGGGGATTTCTACAATCAACCCTCCATCCGCTACACACCAAAACGACAAAACTGCATCTTGCCTATTCCTATTAATTAGGAATCATTTAACGTGGCATCACCACCGATCACTATGTGACCTTTCATTTAAATTATGTGGGATTTCTACCATCGATCACCAAGTGACCTATCATGCACTTCCCCTTCAATATCTTCATTCCCACCCCATGCATACATACATAAAGAAAACATCATACAGACTTATATACTTTTCGATACACATAGGGAGTTCTATGTTTACGTACCTGGCATCTTTGCCTAACCCTTTTAGGGTTCCATTCGACTGTCTACACAGCCTCATTCTGGCTTTTTAGCCCATAACATATATAAATAAACATACATACAGGTTTATTAGTAGTGTGTTAGAGATCTACACACCTGATTAATGTCGATACCCTTGCTACAACTTTGCTTTAAAAGTCGAAAAGATGCGAAACTAGGGCCTCTCCTATATTCGGCCATGGTTAGTGTTCTACCCAATCTTATATATTTGAATACCAAATCTTCTTACCTTAAAATCCCGAAATTGGAGACTTATGATTTTTGGCTTTCAGATCTAGTCGACTAAGCTTCCTTCAAATCCTGAATTGCCGCCCATCATAAAACCATTAAACTATTAGCTTTTGGCTTTTGCCTTTCAAAAACCGGGAATAGAACATGAGAACTAATCAAAAATCAACACTTACCTTAGCATAGGAGATTCGGCTAGCACTAGAGAGAGGATTCGGCAATGCCCATGGAAGATTTAAATGCCGGAAGTATAGAACTAATTCTCAAATAGGATGAATAGAAGAAAAGACTATGGATGCTTCGGCTTCCTAGAGAAATCGGTACAAGAAGGAAAAAGTAGAGAAGAGTTTCGGCTTTTAAAGAAATTGGACAAAAGAAATTTGAGAGGGAGAGGCTAGGGAATTTCGGCACAATGGGAGAGAAATTTAGGGTTTTCAGTGTCAGAATCAAGGAGCTAGCCCCCCTATTTATAGATATTTTGGCACCTACTGCTAAAAACTGAAAACGCCCCTAAAATTCAAGCTAAAAGAGAGGAGAAATTCGGCACCCTCCTTGCCATGCAGTAGCCGAATTTTACACTCCTCTAGGTGGTGGATTTTCAGCCAATACTTCCCTTGAAGATAAGCTCCTAACTTTTCTCCTTTTTATCTATGATATCATCACTTAAAAATCCACATAAATTCTCCTATTTTATAGCCTTGTAGCCGTCCACCTCTACTAATCCCTAATGCCAAATTTAACTCACTTAAATTAAAATATTTGGGCCTCATTAAACTTAATACTTGGGCCCCTAATTCCTTGTGTGTGGCGTCACCCTCTCTTTATTTAAAGTGTCGAATTTGGCCTAAAAGATGGGCTCTTTGTGACCCAAAACTTGTTCCTTTTTAACTGTTAATGATGCCACTTTAATATGGGCCTTTTTGCCTAATTCTAAGCCCAAATTTAGACCCCTATCAATTAAATTAACATAGTAAACCTATCCCTACACTAAATGTATAGGCCCGTAAATTTAGGATGTTACAGTTCTACCCCCCTTAAAGAAATTTTGTCCTCGAAATTTCCAACTAACTATTAATCGTACTACCCAAGTCTCACCACTATGCTTTCGCTGCGCACTCCGATTCTAAAGCCAAAAGAAACACTTAGTATACTATGGTAGAGTACGCACCAGTGTTAGCATCTAGAGTGTCCTCGTCCCCTTGGCGACGTGCTGCATACACCAAGGCTGGCCGCCTCGCCTCAGCATAACCTGCATCTCCACGACCATGTCCTGTGCTATTGCCACCATTGCCTTGACCACAGCCCCTTGGTGGTTGTTGACCTCCTCTACCTGGCGGTGCATTCTCTTGACCTGTGGACCCTTCACTGCCCCGTTGCTGCGGACAGTTTCTAACTTGGTGGTCCGTAGATCCACACCTAAAGCACTTCCCACTGCCCGCCCAACACTCACCTTCATGGAATTTACCACATCGAGCACACTTCTGTGTCTGACTAGAAGCAGCAGGTCTCTCATCCCGTCTCGGCCCGTCTGACCTGGGTCTTTTCTAAGCTTGCCCAGCTGCCTCTGATGATCCAAAATATCTCTTATTTCCACCCCTATCTCTATCTCGATTCAGTTTTTTGGTCCGCTTTACTTCCTCGGCTATCTTAGCCTTTTCTACTAGGACAGCAAATTCCCTCTCCCGTTGTGGGGCTATTAAAACACGCAAATCATCCCTCAGACCATCTTTGAACCTAACACAATGTTCATGCTCCGTGGCTACCATCCCACGAGCATAACGGCTAAGGCGTAAGAATTGACTTCACGCAGACCACCGACCTACTCCCCGCACTGCATTCGTAAATGCTCTGCGTTGCGCATCCACATAACTCGATCCAATGTACTTATTCTGAAACGCTGTTTTAAAGAAATCCCAAGTGATACGGTCAGCCACTGTACCATCCTTCACCGTAAGCCACCATTGATAGGCTTCATCCCTCAGGAGGGATACAACCCCTTTCAACTTCTCCTCCTCCGTGAAATCCAAATCATCCATTATTCGCTCTACCGCCTCCAACCAATACTCGGTGAACTTGGGGCTACCCAGAAATTCCCTAAACACTTCTCGCCCCATTGGCCCTAAGCCGCTCCGGCATGAGCATGGCCTCGGCTCCATACCTACCCCTAAGCAACCCTCTCTAAAACCCTTACCATTGCACGAGATACCGCGTCATCTCCGCGGTCCGGTCTGAAATTCCTCCTCCATTCTGCGACATCTCGTTACGGATCCATGGCAAGATCCCACGGGTTACGACACGGTCATTCTACCCTACCACGACCACGTGGCGGGACGTCCTCGACCCCTTGTACTCATTTTACCGATTCGCGTTTATCTGTTTAGAAATTTTATGAATTATTAGTTTTCTTCCATTGATTAACCACGAACAGTTTTATGAACAATAGTTTAAGAGTAGTTCTTTCGAATTCAGATTCACAATACTGATCTCAAGTTTGTAACCTCTAACTAAAATAAAACACATACATCATACAAATAACATCCAAGCACTTACATTCTTCACGTAAAGGTGTTTTCGTTGATTCACTACCTGTGGGTATTTTAGTAATTTTATCCTCTGGGGGTATTTTCGTAACTTTTCATAATAAAGTTCCTTGGTGATTTTGTGAAAGAAGGGTATTTTGGTAATTTTACAACTGAGGGTATATTGGTAATTTTACAAACCAGAATATTTTGATGTTTTTTTTCAAAACAGGGCACTTTGGAAAATCTAGTTACACTTGTAAACATAGGGTTTTGGGTAAATTTTTCATAGTGTGAACATTTTCAAATCAGTGTATCTTTTTGGAAATGTACAAAACTTAGGGGTTTTTGTTTGCCAAAATAGGGTGGTTGGTCCCTTTCGGGTTTTAATTATGGGTTCAGCCCATGAACAAGACCTTATAGCTAGGGTGAGCAGTCACTATGCACTGTAAGATTCCAACAAGAGGAGGTGAGTCACTTGGACCGCTTAAATACTGTGCTCTTAGGATCTATTCCTAGACATGCATATGCTGTTGCCACACCTTAGTCTTGCGACTCGTTTACATGTTTTGTTTAGTGAAATTAAGTCTTATGGATTTGAAGAGTTGTTTGTCTAAGCCTAGAGTCCATCAAGTTTTAACCTAGATAGTCTACGTCCCATAAGGCCCATTAAGCCCACATTTATATCACAATCAGGAGTTCAGAATACTTACCTAGGTGGATTGGGTGCCGGTAGACTCGAAGGCCATATCTTCATTCAAAACATTTTTTTCAACTTTTTAAAACAGTACTAGACCCATTTCACAGCCCGAGTTTTGAACCTAGGCTCTGATACCAAAATGTAACACCCCAAACCCGGCCCATGCGTTTCGACCAGATCTGGTATGCTACTAGTTGTACCTTAAAAACTTTTGTCTTGTTGGTAAATTAAAGATATTAATTTTATTAAAGATAAACAACTTTTATTTTATTAAAGATATTAAAATTAAATTACAATAAAAAACAACTTTTATTTAATTAAAGATATTAAAATTAAATTACAATAAAAAAATAAACAACTTCTATTTTATTAAAAATATTAAAATTAAATTACAATAAAAAAATAGACAACTTCTATTTTATTAAAGATATTAAAATTAAATTACAAAAAAAATAAACAACTTTTATTTTATTAAAGATATTAAAATTAAATTACAATAAAAAATAAACAACTTTTATTTTATTAAAGATATTAAAATTAAATTACAATAAAAAAACAACTTTTATTTAATTAAAGATATTAAAATTAAATTACAATAAAAAAAATAAACAACTTCTATTTTATTAAAGATATTAAAATTAAATTACAAACAAAAATAAAAAACAACTTTTATTTTATTAAAAAAATAAAAAAAAAATTATATTACAATTAAAAAATAAAAAAAAAGGCGGTCGGAATCAAAGTTGGTGCCGGTCGGAATCAGTGCCACATGGGGGTGGTCAGCGGTTACGCGCTGGATTCCTCCTTCTAGCCTCCGGCGGGGGTCGTGGATCCTCAGGCGGGGATTCTGGTTCCTCCGGCAGTTGGTCTGGTTGTGGGTGTTGGGAGGATGACCCACCTTGATAAAATAACGACTGCGGAGATGTTTGCATAAACCATGGCGGGGGTGTCTGAATCCCATACGGGGAAGGAGACTGGTAAAAAGAAGAGCTCCCCGACGGCGCCTCGTGTAATCCCTCATGCGACGACGGCCTCAAGATCGGCTGGCCAGTCGGAGTAGTTGGGAATGGACTCGAACCGGGCCATGCATTCCAACCTGCAGTGGGACTGGAAAAAGGAAACATATATGGGTTAGGATACATATAAGGGCTAGGGTACGCACCTGGCATAAAGGCCAAAGGCCGTGATGTTGGTGTCGTCGGCTGAAGTGTTGGTCTCGATGACTGTGTGGGCGCTGTTGATGGGCCCGGTGACTGTGTCGGTGCTGTTGATGGTCCAGTCTCATCACCCCTTCTCCTTGGATTTAAAGGGCCCCGTCGTTCCCTTTGTTCACGAAGTTTTCGTCTCCTCTCCTCTTCCGACAACAAATACGGCTTGCCATGGATCCTAAACCATGGCATGTATTCCAGCACGCACGCTAACTCAGGAACGACGATCGGTTCCCGAATAGGTATATAATCATACCGGTTCTCCCACATATGTATATACGCTGACCAAAATCTTGGCCAATCCGTGTGCAACTGCCGTAAGTCGACTTTGTGCTCATCATCGAGAACCTCAGGTGGCACAGGAATCGGTTGCCAGAATCCAAATTGTCGCAGAACCCGATCTAACTGGTGCATCTCCACGGTGGCATAGTTGATCAATGAGACCTTCACATGCCGAATGTTCGGATTTTGCAAGAACTCCTCCGGAATTACTGCCTGAATTGCCGGATCCTCGTATGGTGTCCATTGAAACTATAATAACATGACCAAAATATTAATTATATACATAATACTAAATACGAAATATGAAATTTGAAACGACAATTTTATTACGAAAATATATTTTATTTAATACTTACTTGTGATTCCGACCGTTGCTCTAATAGAAGCCGTATATCTTCAAGCTCGGTAGGTATTCCAACATAACTCGACGAATGGTTCCACCTAATTAAATAAATTTTTAGCATACAATTATACTTTAAATCTACGTAATAATTGTAAAATATAATATTAAATTTACCTCGTTATGAGTGGGAATGTATATGGGTGGTCGACTCGAGGACGTAAAAATGGAAATCAAAACCGTGCCCATGACTGCAGTAGTGATAGGCAACCTCCAATTTTCGCTTTACTCGGTCGTGTCGCCCCGCACATCTCCCGATACAATGTTGATAGCACGGCAGACCCCCAACTCATTTCACCGGCTGCTCTAAAATCAACGAGTTTCAGCAGCCATCTAGTTGTACGAGGTTTCGAGACAGGTATGGCATCAGGTAGCCTCCAATCATCTCAAGAATGTATACCCGAGCATACCGCATTCTTTCTATTTCGGTCAAACCATTATTCAGCTTCGGGATTGTGTCTCGTAACTAGCCCATCTCGATCCGACCTCCATGAATGTTATCCGGAATGGCACCCAGAAGCTCATAGCATACGGCGGTCCAATCGCTAGAAGTTGCGGACCCGGTGACTACGGACCCATCAATCGGCAATCCCAATTGCAACTGCACGTCTTCCAGAGTGATAGTACACTCTCCGCATGGAAGATGGAAAGTGTGTTTCTCGGTCTCCACCTCTCTATCAACGCACCGATTAACTTCCGGCCCAACTTGCTTGACCTATATCGGGCCACGTGCCAAAACCCCGCTTTCCGCAGATAATTCTCGATAAGCGGCGATGGCGGACCAGGTATATTGTGAATATAGCATTGCAACACCCGATCTACAGACTGTTTAAAAAATTATAAAATAAAAATTAATTAAAATTGCATAAACCTAAAAAATATTAAATAGTATTGAAAAATTAAAATTAAAACTTACCATTTGCATTTGATCGACGGAGATGTGTTTATCGTCAAGACGAATTAATTCCCCGGCCATTAGAAATACGATCGAATATTTTAAAATTTATCAAAAAAATATATTTCAAAAAATTTTAAAAAGGGCTTTTTGGTAAATATTAAAGGACTATTGTGAAATTTTAGAGGAAGTTTCAAGGAATTTAAGAGATATTTGAGAAGAATTTGAGAGAAAGTTGAGAGAAAAAATGAATAAGGACTTTGTTGTGAAAAAAATAAAAGGGTGGAGGGGTTTTTATAGGTTTTTTTTCTGACCGTTGGAGGCCCAACGGTAAAAAATTTGACCGTTACAGTAGGAAAGCGTGCCCTTGGGGGAGCGCTTTGTGCCACATCAGCAAAGCGCGTCCTCGTCAGCGCGTTTTGTGCTGATGTGGCACAAAGTGCTCCCCCAAGGGCGCGCTTTCCTGCTGCATCCCTCCAAAACGCGCTGACGTTGACGGGTTTTGGGGGGAAATGGCCCTTTTCCGTAAATAATGCAAAATTCGGCCCATTTTCGTAAATTTTTTTCCGGTATATATTGGTAAATTACACGGAAAAAAATGAAAGGAAAGAAAAAATAAAATTATTTTATTTTCTAATTATATATTATACTATAAAATTTTTCATAATTTATTATTTTGAATTTTATATAATTTTTTAAAAAATGTTTTATATAAATAATGATGTGACTTTGTTTATATAGCTTTTTGTCACATGCCACTTAATGATTGTGTCACATTATTGTTGACTATAGTTGAATGGTGGAAGTATCAATTTGAGAAAAAAATTGTTTGGGTGCTACTTTTGATAAAAAAAGGATATTAAAATGAAAAAATCGATATAATTTAGGGGGCAAATTTTATATTAAGTTTTTTTTTTAAATAATACAACTTTTATTAATAAATCAATCTAGATTATGTTTTCTTTAACAAAGCTATGAATAAAGTCAAGATAAACATTGTCAACATGAAAAGCTTATAAAAATGGATAAACTACACTCTAGACCATTAAAATATTATTAAGTTTACGTTGTGATCATTTAACATCAAAAGATTACAAAATGGTGACTCAACTATTCAAAACTTTTCAAATCAAAAACTCAAGCAAAGAGTGTCACATTTAAAGACTAATAAATCACTTAATTTCCATTCTTAAATCCATAAATACCTCAAGCCATACTTCAAAACATCATGTAACTCATCCGTGTTCAATCATTAATCATTAACCACAAAAACTTCAAGACATTACCACTTAAACACAACTTGTTCTCGAAGGCATTTAACTATCTACTTAACACCTTCATTGCCTAAGTACATGCCACATTATGTCAATAAATCAAAATTTATACTTTACCATCTCACCTTGTTGACGAGATGTGATTCGGTAATCCACCCACAAACACTACCTATACGATCACTTATTGCACATTACTCATTTGAAAACAATGCGCAAGTGATCACATGAATTCTACTTATCTAGGTATTTAACCTTAATTTAACATAATATCATTGAGTTACATTAGTTCATTTTTTTGAAAGATATATCAATTATTTAATACATGTAACATGTCCTATAAATAACTTTATCACTTACCACATATGTCACTTATCACTTTCATTACTCATCACTTATTTGATCGTCATTTTCTTCACTTAACCCTTAGTAAACCATGAAGAACCGAGAAGGATACACAAAATAAACATGTAATAACCCATTTTTCAATGGTGTCAGAAACAGTGGTTTCAGAACCACAACTCTGACGTGTTAGTTCGTAAAAATTAATTATTTAATAATTACGAGGTCAATAATGTCGTATTAAATTTTGGTTAGAAAATTTTATCGTTAGTTAATTAAGTAAAAAGGACTAAATCGTAAAAGCTATAAAAGTTAACTTCTATTAATTAAGGGTATAAATTAGAATGAGAAAAGTTAATTAAAGGACTTGATTAGTAATTAAGCCATCTCTACTTATACTGGACTGTAATGGACCTAAAATTGTGAATGGTAAATGTTTATTAAAAGGGCAAATATGTAAATAGGTAAATAAGTAATATAAACAAAAGAAACATGTTAAAATTTCATATCATCTTCTTCATTTCAACATTAGAACCGAAACCCTAAGGGAAGTTTGGAGAACATTCGGTCAAGCTTAGGCCTCTCAATAGATCAAGAACGAGTGGAAAACTGAGAAAAAGATAAAATTGTAGAATAGTCCCTGTACTTTTATCGTCGTTACAGATTAGTTTGGTAAGTTCGTTCGGTTTAATTTCAATACAATTTAAATGCTTGTCATATGAACTTAGTTATTGGATGTTGGTTAATGAATTAATGTTTATACATAGAAATTGAATTAATGAGTTATTATCGCAATGATCACTGATGAAATGTCTTGAGTCAGATGAACGTAGGATAGAGTACGACAGGCATGCCAATAGGTTATTTGCGCGTGGTATGGGATTAGTATGATATGTGTCGATGATTTTTGTATATCCTCTATTCACTGAATATACCGAGGTCCTGCATTTGTTGCGGACTACCATGTTATACTACAGTGTTTTCTAGTGTGTTACGGGGGCGGATGTTAGCCTTCGGGCTAGGCACTTAGTGCCTAGGTGTGTTATCGGTTGTACTGGTTCATATGAGTGTCTGGTGTGTTCTGGATGGTTAACCGTGTACTCGTATTCGTATATCATTCATCAGAAATTGTTTATTGATCATTGAATGTTATTGAAATGTAGACAATTGATTTGTACGATTGTTTGAGCATTACTCACCTGTTGTGAGTTGTGATTGATAGGAACTTTATTCATTAATCTTGTTATGTTAATTTTTATGTTTAATTTGGTAAGCTTTATCGTTTAATTGACGAACTTACTAAGCTTTATGTAAGCTTACTTGTGTCCTTGTCTTTCCTTTGTAGATTGCGTTTTGTGGAAATCAAGAGATCAGATCAACTAAAAGAATCACACTATCTGAGGAGGACTCTTGGTAGATTTTGAATCTAACTTGGCTTATATGGCATGTAATAGGACCATTTGGTCATGATTGTATTGGTTCATAAGTATTTTGTAATGTGTATGTGTTGTGTTTTTGATATTGTGGAATGAGTAACTAATGTGGTATGCATGTTAAGTTCCAAGTTTAAACATGTGGTGTCATTGATGACACATTGGTTAGGCCTTAGGTTGATTATTTGGCATGCTTTGGTTGTCATTGAAGTGCATTTTGAAGTCTTATAATTATGTGTTGAGAATTGGTTTAGGTACTTAAGCATTTGGACATAAAATGAACACATTTTGGGTCATTTTTGGGCATACACGGCCTGGGACACAAGCTGTCACATGGTCGTGTGTTGCACACGGGTAACCCAGACGGGCTTGTGCCCCGAGCATATTAGGTCCATGGTTCATACGGGCTGGCACACGACCTGTGACATGGCCATGTGACCCAAGTTAGTGAGTTACACGGGTGAGTACACAGGTCTGTTGTAACAGCCCGACTTAGGGCGTAGTCGGAATAGTGGTGCGAGACCACAAATTCGAAATAGAAATATGTGTTTAAAAGATTTCATAAGGCTTATGAGGTGATTACATGAATGTGTGAGAATATTTTGAAGAAATTTTATTAATAAGTGATTAAATTGTCCATTAGGACTAAATTGCAAAGAATAGAAAATATGAGATTCTAGAAGGTTCAAGTATGAAATAGAATTATGAAAATTGTTAGAGGTCTTTATTTAGCAATTAGACCATTATATGTTATGATGGACAAAAATGGACATGGGAAGGAAAAATCCTAAGAAAGGATCATTAAGGGCATTTTTGTCCTTTGGTAAATAAAAGTATAAAAAGGGAAAAAGAACTCAAAATTCATGTCCATCTTCTTCCTAAGTGCCAAAAATTTCAAGCTCCCCATATCTAGGGTTTTGTCATCTTTCAAGCTTGATTGTAAGTACATCCTAGCCCCGTTTTTAATATTCTCTGTATTTTTGAAACCCTCGTAGCTCGGTTTAGCTATTTCTAGCTATATAATGAGCTAGGGTTTATATTCAAAAATTTACCCATGTATGACATGCATGTATTTTGATATTTTATGGAAGAATATGGAAGTTTGATATATGATAAACATCTTTTCTCAAGTGATTTTCATGAAAAATGCATGAAAAGGGACCAAATTGTAAAACCTGTAAAAGTGGTCATACATGAGTGAAATAGTAGAAATTGAAAGTTGCTATAGTTGAGAAAATGATTTGGCTAGGCTTGAAATGCAAGAAAGATGAATGAAAATCATTTTACGAGCCTGGGGACAAAAGTGTAATTATGTAAAAGTTTAAGGGCAAAATTGTAATTTTTCCAAAATATGAATTATGAGTCGATTTAGTCAACGTGTGTATTTAACAAGTGAAATTGTTATTATAGATCAAGAAATGCGAAGCCCGGATCAAAATCGAGGCAAGAACAAAATCGAGTATTGAGACACATTTTGAGATTTGAGGTAAGTTTGTATGAAGTTAGAGTTTCATAACTTACGATGTTGAAATTATCTAATGTTATGATAATATATATTATGGTTATGAAAATTGAGTGATGAAGTCTCGATGAGAAAAATGGTGAAAATATGTTATGTGAAATTCTGACTAAAGATTCGGAATAATGAGGTTGCCCATGTATTAGCGATGAATAAGGAAGGTCCCGTGTAAGACCATGTCCGGGACATGGCCTCGGCACCAATGAAAGATCTCGTATAAGACCATGTCTGGGACATGGCATCGACATCCATGTACGATCTCGTATAAGACCATATCTGGGATATGGCATCGACATCGAGTTATAAGATCCCGTGTAAGACCATATCTGGGATATGGCATCGGCATCACGAAATAATCCCATGTAAGACCATATCCGGGATATGGTGTTGGCATCAAAGCTTATGCATAATGAGTTCAAATGTTCTACGATATTTTGATTAGTTTATGGTCAAAGAGTTAAGCATGTTAATGGTAAAGAGCCAAATCTGCTTAAGGATGATCTTGAGTTTCATTCATGATATGAATGATTATGATTCGAACTTATGTTTATGTTAGCATATGAGCTAATGTATGTGATTAAGTGATATAGGTATTATGAGTAAGTACAAGTTATTAGATCATGTTGTGACATGAGATGGGTAAGAATGAATGTGAGTAAGTGTGATTAAGTATGTTTAAGCAATTGAGCTATATGTTGATATGGTTTCATGAAAAGGGTGAATTTGATTTGAGCATTTATGATACTTTAGAATTTCATGCAAACTTACCAAGCTATATACTTACCCCTTTCTTTTCCCTTTTTCCTTGTAGTTTCGCCAAGTTAGCTCAAGGATCATAAGACGTCGGAGCTCGGAACACACTATCAACTGCTCCTTTGGTATAGTAAAGTTAATTCATTTTAAGTATGGCATGTATAGAGATTGGAGCAATTTTTGTTGTGTCAAGTGTAAAGGCCAAAGGGGTAGACTAACAATGTTTCACACTCATTTTGTACATGGTCATGGTGACTTGGCCAAAGTTTTCAAGAGCATGTTATAAGATTGAAGAGTATAATGAAGTGAATGTCCTTGCAAGTTACTGAGTATGAATGTGGTTGGATTAAATGTTAGTTTAAGGATTGTTCATAGTTTAACATTGCTATGTTATGTGCTAATTGTGGCTATATGAATGAGTCTTTGTTTAGGGTGGCAAAAAGGCATGGAAAATAGCCTATAGTTGTCCACACGGGTAGACACATGGGCGTGTGTCTAGGCCGTGTGTGACACACGGTCAACCCATATGGGTGTGTTGATAGGCCGTGTGACCCCTACATCTTGTTGCGAGAATTTAATTCGTCACATGGGCTAGCACACGGGCGTGTGCTTTGGCCGTGTGCCATAGAGGGTTGATGACGTCATAAATAGAGAGCTCCACGGGCAGGAGACACGGGCGTGTCAAGGCCATGTGAAGGAAACGGGTTATAGAAACGAGCGTGTGCTCAGCCGTGTGAAATAAGTCAGTTTTGACCACGAGTGTCGAACACGGGCATGTCTCAAGGGAACACGGGCGTGTCCCTTGGTCAACACGGGCGTGTGGCCCCTGTTTTATGAAAAATTTTCAAAGAGTGATAATGAATCTGGTTAAACCCCGAGACCTTCCCGATGTATGTTTAAGGCCTCGTAGGCCCAAAAGATGTATGCTATGATTAAGATAAGAAGGTTATAAGTTGGAAATGAAATTTTATAGCCCGTAATTACATGTTCAAGTGAGATCAAGTATGGTAATACCTCATATCTGTTCCCGGCGTCGGACTCGGGTAAGGGGTGTTACATGTGTGGAGTAGTGACACGGGCATGTGGCATAACCACACAACCATGTCTGGAGCCACATAGTCTGGGCTTTGTCATACGGCCTGGACACACGACTGTGTGACCTCTATTTTGAATTTTTTTAATTTTTCCCTAAATGTTTTGATTTGCTTAGAATTGGTCCCTAATTGATCTGAAACTATTTTTAAGTCCTCGTAGGCTCGATTTAAGGTCCATAACTGTATGTTTTACTCCAATCTGATTAATTATGAATTTGTTAATTAAATTTGTTAAACTTGATGCTATTTTTTATTATTTATTCTAAATTGTACAGTAATAATTCGTAACCCTAATCTGGTAACGGGTATGGGTTATGGATGTTACATTTAGTGGCCAAGTTTAGTCGATTCTCAGACTAGACGTAGTATAAATAAAGTCTAGAAATTACATGCAATATAAACTTGTGATAGTGTGATATTGATTAATCCAATCTAACCCCTATTTTCTTGTAGATATTAAAGATATTATTTGATTTTGATTGTGATGAAACTAATGAAGTAAACATTAATATTTTGGCTACTGATTCTGGTGCAAGTCATAGCATACCGATTCCACAATTGTCTGAAAACGAGGTTAAAAATATGTTCTTCGGTTTAATGGGTCAATGGTTCACTAAGTTTATTAGAAATAATCCAGTGGCTAGCAACCTCCACCCCCTATTGTACCCCTTGTTGTACCTCCTATGATAACTCCACCCCCTCTGACATTTAAAATGAGTCGACGGGTCCTGGTTGAAAAAGTTAAAAAATATGGTGTGAAGGAATTTTGGGGTAGAACTAAAGATGATCAGGCTAAAGTTGAGTATTGGCTGAAAAATAGTCAACTGGTTTTTGATGAAATGGCCTGTTCTTCTGATGATTACCTCAAATGTACCGTATCACTATTGAAAGATAAAGCTTATAGTTGGTGGTTAATGTTAACAGTGGTAGTACCGAGAGATAACATCAACTTGAAAATTTTCAAAACAGAATTTAAAAAGAAATACATCAATAAAAGGTACTTGGACTGAAAAAAGAAGGAATTTGTAGAATTAAAGCAAAGACACAAACCAGTAGCTGAATATGAGAGAGAGTTTGTGCATTTCAGCAAGTATGCTCATGAAATCGTGCCGAATGAGGAAGAAATATGTATTTGTTTTGAAGATGGGTTAAATGATAAAATCAAGATGATGATTGATGGAACTGAAATATGATAATTTGTGGTTTTATCTGATCAGGCACAGAAGATGGAAGAAATTTATAATCATAAGAGGCAGAGAGAAAAGAAGGCCTAGGAATTCAGCAAAAGAAATTTTCCTAAGTCGTTTTTTGCACTACCACCGAAGAAAGAAAAGGAAGATGATAATCGTATCACTACATCATTCGGGTTTCCTAACAAAAGTAAATCGAGACAGCATGATTCCAAGTTCCAGAATAAACCTGCTGACAGTGTGGCCAGTGTCTGTAATGCTTCAAGACTGGGGTATAAACACTGTGGTAAACCATATACTAATGAGTGTAGAGCCAAAATGTGTGCATGTTTTAGATGTGGGTCAACTGATCATTTTGTGCGCAACTGTCTGAAAATGGTTGGAGAAAATGAAGATCGGAGTGAGAAACTTGTGACTATGCCGTAGAAAAGCAAACGTCCTGGTCAGAGTAGCAATACAGGGTGAACCGCAGTGGCACTAAAGATACAACTATAAGATCTGAGGTCAGAGCACCTACACAAACTTATGTTATTCGATCCAGAGAAGAAGCTGCCACGCCTGATGTCATTACTTGTATATTCTATCTCTTTGATGTTACTGTATATGCTTCGATTGACCCTAGGTTGACACATTCATATATTTTCACTTCATTGGATATAGATAAAAGTTTACTTGTTGAGTCAACCAAATTTGATGTTCAAGTTACAAACCCACTAGGTCAAAGTGTAATAGTTAATTTAATATGTTGAAAGTGTCCACTCAGAGTTCATGGTTGTGAGTTTTCTGCTGATCTAATGTTATTACCCTTTCACAAATTTGATATAATTCTGGGAATGGACTGGTTATCGCTACATGATGCTATGGTAAACTGTAGATAGAAACAGATTGATTTGAGATGTTTGATAGGTGAATTGATTATAATTGAGCTTGACAGATTAAATGGTGTTACCAGAGTTGTTTCAGCTATTTCTGCACAGAAAATTATTTGTAAGGGCTGTGAGGCATTTTTGGCTTACATACTGGATACTTGGGATTCTGGGTTGAAATTGGATCAGGTACATGTTGTTAAAGAATCTACAGATGTGTTCCCTGAAGAATTACTAGGATTGCCGCCAGAATGTGATGTTGAATTTGTTATCGATTTGGTACCTGGGACTGCACCAATATCTATTCCACTGTATAGGATGGCATCGACTGAGTTGAAATAACTTAAAGCACAGTTGCAATAATTATTAGACTGAGGCTTCATTCGACCTAGTGTATCTCGGGGTGCACTAGTGTTGTTTGTGGAAAAGAAAGATGGTTCATTGAGATTATGCATTGATTACAGACAATTGAATAAAGTGATGATAAATAATAATATCCTTTACCTCATATTGATGAGTTGTTTGATCAGTTGAAAGGTGCAACTGTGTTTTCTAAGATAGATCTCAGATCAGGATATTACCAGATGCGAGTAAAAGACTGTGATGTGCCAAAAATAGCTTTCCAAACCCGATACAGTCACTATGAATTTTTGGTGATGCCTTTCGGATTAACTAATGCTCCTGCTACTTTCATGGATCTGATGAATCGGGTTTTTCAGCCTAAGTTGGATAGATTTGTGGTTGTATTTATTGATGATATATTGATCTACTCAAAAATAAAATCCGAGCATGCTCAATATTTGAGAACTGTGTTACAAATTATGTGTGAAAAATAGTTGAATGCAGAATTTAGCAAATGTGAGTTCTAGCTTCGAGAGGTTGGATTTCTTGGACACGTGGTTTCTGTTGATGGGATACATGTTGATCCGAGTAAGGTCTCTGCCATTGTTAACTGGAAAGCTCTGAAAAATGTTTTAGAGGTACGAAGTTTTCTGGGATTAGTAGGTTATTATCGTCGCTTTGTTAAAAACTTCTCTATAATAGCCTCACTGATGACTAAGTTGCTACAGAACAATGTTCGAATTGTCTGGTAAGATGAATGCCAACAAAATTTTGATCAGTTAAAAAGAATGTTAATAGAAGCTCTAGTACTGGCACAGCCTGAATTTGGGAAAGAATTTGTTATTTACAGTGATACGTCACTTAGTGGACTGGGTTGTGTATTAATGCAAGCCTAGAAAGTAATAACATATTCTTCTCATTCGTTAAAGCCACATGAGAGGAACTATCCGACTCATGACTTAGAGTTAGCCGCTATTTTTTTTGGCTTTGGAGATTTTGGGTCACTATCTCTATAGTGAAAAATGCCACATATTTATAGACCATAAAAATATGAATTACTTGATGACTTAAAAAGAGTTGAATTTGAGACAGCGATGGTGGTTAGAGATACTAAAAGATTATGAGCTTGTGGTTGACTATCATACCGGGAAAGCTAATGTTGTTGTAAATGCATTAAGTTGGAAATCGTTATTCGCCTTGAGAGCATTGGATGCTCATTTTTCATTAGAGGGTGATGGTTCTGTTTTAGAGGAATTGAGGGCTAGACTGTTATTTCTTCAACGGATTCGGGAGTTGCAAGATGATGACATGAAGTTGTTAGCTAAACATGAGCAAATCCAGAATGATCCGTCTATAGCATTTACTGCAGATGCTAATGGTATGATGTATTTTCGTAATAGGTTATGTGTTCCGAATAATACAGAGCTAAAGCAAGACATTTTATTAGAGGCACATAGTAGTACATACTCCATTCATCCGAGTAGTACTAAGATGTTTAATGACCTTAATCGGATGTATTGGTGGCTAGGTATGAAACGTGAGATTTCCGAGTTTGTAACTAAATCTCTAGTTTGCCAGCAAGTAAAAGTCAAACATCAAACACCATTAGGATTACTACAGCCTATCACTATCCTTGAATGGAAATGGGAGCGAGTTATGATGGATTTTGTATCGGGATTTACTGTGGCACTAAGGAAGAAAGACTCGATCTGGGTTATTGTTAACAAACTAAAAAAGTTAGCTCATTTCATTCTAATCAGAACTGATTATTCACTCGAGAAGTTAGTAGAGTTATATGTATCAGAGATTTTCAGACTGCACGGAGTGCTGTTATTTATTATTTCTGATAGAGATCCTAGATTCACCTCAAGATTTTGGGGTAAACTTCATAAGGCTCTAGGTACTAAACTTAATTTTAGCACAGCATATCATCCGCAGGCAGACGGGCAATCGGAATGGGTAATACAGATTTTTGAGGATATGTTACGATGTTACATTCTAGAGTTTGAAGGTAGTTGGGAAAAGTATTTACCATTGGCAGAATTTATGTATAATAAAAACTATCAATCAAGCATTAAAATGGCACCGTTTGAGGCTTTATACGGGAGGAAATGTTAAACACCATTATACTAGTCAGAGTTGAGTGAATCCAAGTTAGTTGGTACTAACTTGATTCGTGAGACTGAAGACAAGGTCCAGATAATTCGTGATTGTTTGAATGCAACATTAGATCATTAGAAATCATATGCTGATTTGAAAATAAAAGATTCGCTGTTGGCGGTCGAGTGTTCCTGAAAGTCTCATTGTGGAAGAAAGTTTTTCGGTTCAGCAGAAAGGGATAGGCGAGTCCGAAGTTTATCGAGTCGTATGAGATTATAGAAAGAATCAGGCCTGTAGCTTATAAAATAGCTTTACCTCTGGAACTTGAAAAGATTCATAATGTTTTTCATGTTTTGATGCTGAGATGGTACAAGTCAGATCCTTCACATGCAATTACTTCTTGTGAGGTTGAGATACAGCCAAATTTGTCGTATTTTGAAGAATCGATCAGAATCTTAGCTCGAGAAGTAAAAGAACTTTGGAATAAAAGTGTACCATTAGTAAAAGTCTTATGGAATCGACATAGGGTCGAAAAAGCCATATGGGAAACTAAAGACTCAATGAAATCACAGTACCCAAACCTGCTCACTAGTAAAAAAATTCGAGGATGAAATTTCCAAAGGGGGGAGAGTTGTAACAACCCATTTTTAGTGGTATCAGAAACAGTGATTTCGGGACCACAACTCCAACGTGTCAGTCTATAAATATTAATTATTTAATATTGACAAGGTCAATAGTGTCGTATTAAATTTTGGTTAAGAAAATTTATCGTTTGGATAGTTAATTAAGTAGAAAGGACTAAATCGTAAAAGCTATAAAAGTTAGCTTCTATTAATTGAGGGTGTAAATTAGCATGAGAAAGGTTAATTAAAGGACTTGATTAGTAATTAAGCCATCTCTACTTGTTTATAATTTGCTGTTTAGTGTTAGACGAAACATGATTTAGGCTTGTATGTTTAAGATTAAGTGTTTAAGCATGTTTGTTGGGTGTGATGGTTGGTTTTATGGTGTGTTTGGATGACCGGTAAGGAAAGTCACGTAAGTGGCTAATGTGACATTCCAGATTTGGGTCGGTTCATTCTGATCGGGTTTGGGGTGCTACAGCTTGTCTCCCACTATAAAAAAGCCATGCAAACAACTCATACTGTAACACCCTTATACCCGTCCAGACTGTCAAGTCAAGATATAGAAATGGTACATTTGTTTCCATAACAACCATGGCTATGTTCTAATAAACTGGGTTTCTCGCAGTAAACATTTTAGTATTATCAACATAATATTCTCATATTAAGTCGATCTTAAATAAAATCTTATAAAATTATTGGGTAAAAATTTATTTTAGCATTTTTCCATAGAAAGCAGGGCTTAAGTATTGACACTGAATATAAGGTATTGGTACCCTGGCTTAGGTATTGATACCCCTATCCTAATATTGATATTAATTTGAGCTTTGAAGTTCAAAAAATTTAAACAAAATTCAACATGTTCCAATACCTATACTGAAGTATCGATACCTTTACTATAATATCGATACTTTGATTGAAGTATCAATACCTTCCTTAATGTATAAATATTTTGCCCTTGGTATCAATACCAAATCTTGATTCGATGTTCAGAAATAAGAGAAATTCATTATGGAACAATTTACACATTTATTCCTTAACTTCTCTAAGTCATTTCAAATTAGCCCAATATGTTCAAAATATGCGGTTTATAATCCAAGATCATTATCCAACAACTCATTTCTTAAATATATATATATATATATATATGATATTTTCTTAATTGATGAATTTTATGTGTGTGCCTTTTGTACCAGCATTTATAGAGTTAACACAATTATCAAAGTTTTACAAATAAGTCCTTTAGAGGACTTTATCGACAAAATAGTTTCCTTTTTCCACATACCATTACTATTGCCAACATTTATCAGTCAATTCATCAATTAAGACTTCCTTGATTCTTTTTAAAACATTCACTCACTTGATGCTTCAACAGTAAATTTGAAGTTCTTCTACGTGTTAGCAAATCTATCATTTACAACAATTTCTTAACATTATAACTCTCCTATTATTTTGCCTCCTCCTCCTCTCCATTCCATATCCTTTATATATATATATATATATATATATAGAAACTTTAGCTTTGATTATGACATGCTTATATGTAGCATTAACTATAATTCCACTATTTACTTATGTGTTCATATCAAAGTTGTCCACTTGTGTCAAAGTCACTAAACTATTTGCATCTTAAGCTAAATAATTTGAAATTAAGATCGGCTTGATATTTTTGAAACTAAACTCAAATATATTTGTACCAAAAAAAATTCAGAATTTCTAATTTAGCCAATCAGTATAGTAAATTCTTCAAATTTGCTCCTGTTCTATTGCTTGACAACTTCAACATTTCTTTATTAAAAATTAATTATCTCTTAGTACGGGGTTTAGATGATGTTTCTATTTGATTCTCTTGAAAATATACTCATTAAGCATTTTAAAATATAAATTTCATCCCCTAATACATGTTTTAAATATTTTCTATTTCTAGTATTTAGATTAAAATACATGTTTCATACATCTCATTCACAACATATTTAACTGAATATATTGAAATACAAGTAGAGTTAGTATGAAACTTACCCCCTTTGTCAATAATTTCTTCCTTTCTTCTTTATTTCCCTTCCTTCCTCATCTTCACCACTTTCCTTCCCTTTTCTTCTCATTTTCTTCACTTTTATCTGCTATTTTCTTTTCTCTTTGGTGTCTGAGGAAATTTTCAAAAATTTTTGGTGAAAAGATGGGTTTTTTATGTTAAAGGCCTAAATTGTAAGAAAAATAAAATTCTCTTCTCTAGCTATTTCTCACTTTGGAATGTGAAAAGATGATTTCTCTTTTATCTTTCCTCTCTTTTTACACCAATCATTTTCATAATAAAATATCAACAAAAATCTAATTAAAATATTAATATTATAACATTTATCTAATTATTTAATTTAAAATATCATTAAAATCTCTCTCATGCCATCATGACACTCTAGAATTCTTTCTCATGCTCATTGACCATATTTCCCTTTATAATCTTTAAAATTTCATCCTTGAATCATCACTTAATTTGGTAAAATTATGATTTAGTCCCTTATAATTTTTTATTTATTCAATTTAGTCCTTATTCATCCATTTTCCTTATTTTCTAGACTCTTCCACTCTTAAGATATTTGCACTATTGACCCTTCAAATTTTCCATATTTATAATTGAAACACCCCACACCCGGCCCACGAGCCTGAACCGGATCTGGTATGTTCCTTAAGTAAACCGGTTTTCAAGTTCTTTGTTACTTAGTGAAATTTTGGAAAAATATTGTTTTGAGTTGGGCTTAGATTGGGAACCCATTTAACTAATTTAAAAATCCAATTTTATTAAGGTGACAAGATAATTTTAGGGTTTATTTTTAAAGAAATCATTTTTTTCTTAAACTTAATTTAGAATAGTTCGTAACATGATAATTAAAAGTAAAGAAAAATAAAGAAATCCACTTGGGCCTTATGGCCTTATTACATCAAATAACCCAAAAATAAATTAAAAGTACTTAGAAAATATAAAGTCCAAATTCCAAATAAAATCTTCAAGTGAAGCATGGCCACCTCAAGGTCTACCGTCCCGATCAGTCACTGTTCATCACCTGAAAAATGTTCCCACAACGGGGTGAGTCAACAGACTCAATGTGTACATCACACTAAGTCATAATAGAATCAGGCATGCAAATGATACACATTCAAATCATAGAATACCATTAATGATGCATTCCCAAACCCAAACCTAATTAACCATCCGCTACACACCACCCGCATTCGCCAACCACACCGTGGGGACTACTAAGTCAACCCTCCATCCGCTACACACCATCGAAGGCAGTCGCTGCAGTCGACGTGCACATCGCCCATATAATTTGTGTCATTAGACACCATATTCAAATAATGTAACCGAAGTTACCAAATTCAGATAATGTAAACCGGTTACCATATTCAAATTTTGTGACCGTAGTCACCATATTCCATTGGTGAGACCAAGTCAACACCTTCTTCCCCTTTCACATAGATCCCGAATGCCCCATGAATTTTATAACATATATAACATACATATTTCTCATTCATGTTACTATTCACATGTTCAAAATATAACATATTCATAATCCTATCAGAAGTAGGAAACGTACCTGAGTACTCTTTCATTTGTGGTACTTGACCACATTCACATTCTTATGCATATTCATATAATTAATAATTGCCATACAATTTATTGAAGATTAGTATGGGTACACACATTCTTAATAATACATTTAATTTAAACATAGCCATGAACCTATCAAAACTTAGGGTAGGGTACACACCTGATTTGCTTAACGAATTCCTTGAAATCCCGAAATCTGATCTACTGCCTTAGATCTCAAATTCCTACATTTGATTAATCACTTACTAATTTAATAAAAAGCCATTCGGCCATAAATCCAAATCCTAGTAGGATTAGTATTCTTAAAACTTACCTTGAAATTCTCAAATCCCAAAATCCTTGTATCCCTCTGTCGAAATCCCTATAACTACATGTTAGATCAATTTCTAACATTTATTCACAACAAATAACCCTTAGTCGTATGTTAAATATGACTTACCTTAGATTCTTAAATCCTGAAATTCACCGAATAACTAGGGAACACGCGGCTTATGGTGTACCTTCGGGAAAAGAACTTCTCCTTCCTTGTAGTCGACACTTAGTAAATCCCGAAAGATCTCTTCGGCAACAGATATTAAGGGTATTAGAATCTTAATTTCGACAGCCTTAAAAGAAATAGAATGAGAATCTAACCTAATCTTACCCATCAAGAATTTGATGGAACTCTTGCTTGAACCCTTAGCGAAGATTCGGCTATGGCTTTGATGTGGATAACAATTTGGCTCTTGAGGCTTAGTGAGAAATCGACTAGGGCTATTGGTATCTTCGGCTTTTGATTGTGTTTGTAATAGAAGAAGAAAAGAAAAGAGAAAAAGAGAATAATGGCAGAGAAAATTCGGCAGAGAGAAGAGGAGAAACTTTAGAGAATTTTCAGTGAGAGGTTTTCTTGAAAAGAAAAGAATGAATGAAGAATAGCCTTACTCTTCCTTTTATAGCCAAAATTACTAGCTAGAGTCCTTTACTTGGCCACCACTCTTCTATTTTGATAGCTTTATCCCTTGATTTATCACTTTAATAAAACTTAATCCAATAATTATCTCTTATCTCTTAATAAAAATAATACTAATAATAATCCTCTTTTATCTCTTCCTTATCTATCAAAATAAAAGAAATAATATCCACATTTATCTCTTGAAAATAATCTAAAATAAATCCATTATTTATCCCTTATTTATCCACCCTTTATCTCTTAAAAATAAAAGAATAAAAGCTCCTAATTTATAGCCATGTGCCGTCCACCTCACTTCTTCTGGAAGCAAAATAAAATTTCTTTTATTTACTTCCCATGTGACTCGAACTCAGGCCCAATACCTTGCATGTGGCACCATTTCCAGAGGCCCTAAGTGGCATCTTCAGGCCACTTTTTCAAGCCTGTTTGTGTGTCAAATTCCTCATATTATTTTTCTTAAGGCCACCTTGCCTTAGTTTTCTCTTTTTAAGCCTTAAAACTTGACATTTCTTTACATTTCCAAGTTTCCAAAAATTTTCGTTTGGCTCTTTAAACTTGACATTTCCTTACATTTCCAAGTTTCCAGAAATGTTTACTTTCCTCTTTTGAATCATTTCCACATCATTTCCTTACATCCCCTAGTTTCCAAAAATGTTCACTTTCCTCTTTTAAACTTAACGTTTCCAAAGCATTTCCTTACATTTCCTTACATTGCCTTACATTTCCATACATTTCCATGCACCTTAGGGTTCCTAAAACTCCTCAGAACACATCCAACACACCCACTGAGCCCACTATCTCATGAATTACACACGAACGCATAACCCCTAATCTGGGATGTTACAATAATTTAACCCTTTACATTTTAAATATTTACACTTGGACCGCAAGACTCTTCATATCTTTGTGCTTTATTCCTTGGCTCAGATTAATATTTCACAACATTCTTCTCATTTCATTTTTCTCTAACATCTCTTATCATTTACTTTCATTATATCTTATTTCACTAAGAACCTATCTCATATTATTTTCTACCAAGAGGGTTTTGAGGATGTTACACATACACTCAGGGGTGTAGCTAGGGGGCTTGGCGGGGGCCCCGACCCCCCCCCCCCCCAAAATGAAAAAAATTTCATTTAGGCCCTTTAAAATTTGAAATTAGTAAAGGTAAAATTGTACTTTGGCCCCCTAAAAATGATAAAAATATGATTTAATCCTTTAAAAATCATAAATATATAGACTATTCAAATGGTGACATTACATTTTTATAATCATAAAAATTACAATTTAATTTCGACCCCTAAAATTTTTGTTTGAATTTGCCCCTACATACACTCTCACATACTCATTCCTTTTCCTGAACCTAAAAGGTCTATCACCAAAAAACTCATCTCTTTACATCCAAATCATCCACCGTTTAACCCACCACCTTCCTCCCCTACTACTCCTAGTTGTTAACAGGCCCTTAACCATTCTCAATTCTTTTTCTAAACACTTTTAATACAAAACAAATTTATATTTGATGCATTTTTTTTTATTTTCACATATAAATCTAAAAAACATAACCCGGAACAATTCTTTTTCTAAACACTTTTAATGCAAAATAAATTTATATTTGATGATTTTTTATTATTATTTTCACATATAAATTCACAAAACATAACCCAAAGCAATTTATTTGGACGACAATAAGAGAATTCTAGTATTTATTATAACAACAAAAAAAAAAAAGATAGACAAATGGGAGTAAAAGAGATTTTACTCACAAAGACAAGTAGTGGACTCCAACATGCAAATATATATATATCATGCAGAAACATTATCCTTTGAAATAAGCTTAAAAAAGATATCTCCGTGATCATGCAGAAGTGATATCTTTTGAAGTTTTGGAGGACAAATTAAATGTTAAACCCGAGCTATCCATTTTTTCTTGAATAAGCTTCTCTAAACGTTCAACCATGAAAGGTGTGAGATAATTGCTCCAATCTCCCACTTTTCCTTTCCTAAAAAAACCTGTGTGTGGAATTCCAGAAATATGTACCCCTTTCTTGTTCACTTCCACTTCTTTCAAGCTTTCAAAGCTACAAATTTTCGCTATTTCTTCCACAACTCCTTGTTTCTCTTCATCATCCGTGAAAGGAACTCCTAAGAACATGGCCAAGTTTTTCAAGTAGGAGTTGATGTCTTCCTTAAGATCTTCATATTTCAAAAACAATATTTTGTTGGGGTTTTCTTGGCTTGCCTTCCAATATCCCAGTACATGATCAAAAAATGGTCCATACGCATAGATTCCATGGTAGAACTTGTCAAATGCTTCATCTAGCGAAAGTGGCTCTAAGCTTTCGTCTCCAAGCTTGTAGAGGAAAGACCAAAGAGATATAAACATATCCAAGGGGTTTCTACATATAAAAACAATCTTAGAGTTGGAATCTTTAATGGAAGTCGGCAATGAAGCGTAAGGAAGGTGGGTAGAAAGAAGCCTTGGTTGATAAACACAAACATTTTGAAGATCCGGAAAAGGGTTGTTCAAATAAATATCATACTCCAAGAAACGAACAAGTTGGTGAGGGCCAAAGGTGAGCAACGGATTTTCATCCCATGCAAACTGATTGCGGTACAAAGTGGAGAAAGTCAATGCTTTAAGCCAAGTAGTGCCACATTTTGGGAAGGTAGAGACGATAATATCAGAATCACATGCTTGGAAATGTTTCTGAAAAGAAATCACAGCTCTTAAAACAATTGATGGGCACCAAAAACCTTGATAGAAATAAAAATTGGATCCTGTCCAACTTTTTTCTTTAGGGAAGGTTTGCACCAGTCTTTTGAATTCTTAATCCAGGACTCCTCCACATCATGAAACTTTGAAATCACTTCGGCTTTGCAGATTTTTGCTGTATCCATTGTGAAATTAGCAACGCAACAGAGAAAGGGATCGCGAAGAACTCTCAAAACTAGTTTTCCAGAAAATTTATATTAGATTTATTCAGTTAAATATTATAGTATTAAATAATAATTCTAAAACTTATATCTAAAGTTTTATATATTCATTTACTTATCTTGTGTTGATATTAATTTTATATCATATTATATTCTTTATTTTATATAATAAAAATATTTTTTGTCTACTAATATCGTTTAAACACTTCGATTATCACAATGTAATTATTTTAATCCTCCTTGTTAGCTGTAAGGTGTAATTAGACAGTGACGTCCACAATTACTGCCTACTAATTGGATGCTCTTCGAACCACCCAACAGAAAAGAGGAGACAACAATTTAATTGTCTGGAGTTGTTTTTAATTGAGGAAGAAATTTAAGAAATGACACACACACACGTATTGATTTGAAAGTGATCCAAAACTTAATTAACAATCCTGAGTTTTTTTTATCTAAATATTTCTGTTATTTAAAATATTTTGGTACTTGCTTTTCATTGAACGTAGCCTGCTGTTCTTATATTGATTGATGTTTTACCAAGTATAAATAATTAATAATAAATATTATAGATTTTTGTATAAATATTATATAATCTATACTATATAATTTAGTTAATTAACTAATAGATTATATAAAATTACCGTCAATAATTTTTTTTTGATTATTTAAACTATATTAATAAAATAATATATAATTATATTTTAAAAAATAAAATATATATTCTAAAATTAAAATATTATTTTTATTGTTTAAAAATAATTTTTAAAACTTAAATAATGTAGGTGCATGTTTAAAAAGTCATATGATAATTACATTTGAGTGTAATGGTTTGTAATTATTACGTGTTATTTCAATTCTCACCCTTCACCTTAAGAACTGAAAGTATAATTGGGATGCCTAAATTACACTTAATTTCATATGACCCACTAATTATAGTGGATGTCCAAACATGCTACAAACATATAATTATAAACGATTACACCCAAACTAAATACTAAATGGCCTTTTTTACCTGTTCTTAGTAAAATTTTTTTTTATAGAAATCAAAAGAATTTACATTACCTAGTTATAAGTATTTTTGTATGAGAGTTATTAATTTGGTAGGAATTTCAGTAATTTGCATTATAAGAAATTTAATAATTTACTTAAATCTTTACAATGTTGTAAGAAATTTAACAATCTTATAAGAAGTTTAATAATTTTATAATATATTCAAAGTCGTAAGAAATTAGGTAAAATAATAACGCTGTAAGAAATTTTGTAATTTTGCAAGAAATTTAGTAATTTTGTCAAATTTTTTGTAATTTTTGTTGTAATGTTATTAAAAAAATTATAATAACAAATTTAATAATTTTATAAGAGATTCAGTAATTTACATTGTAAGAAATTTTATTATTTACTAAAAACATCACAAAATCATAAGAAATTCAATAATTTTGTAAGAAAATTTACAAGGTTGTAAGAAATTATGTAATTTATTGAAATCATTACAATTACAATTGTTTAAGAGGTTTAGTAAAGTCTAAGAGATTCAATGATCTTGTAATGATTCAATAATTGTTTAAGAGATTTTATCAAATCTGTAAGAAATTAAGTATTTGTAGGTGTTTCAATAATCTCTTAATAGATTCAATAATTTTATAAGGATTTCAGGAATTCACATAGTAAGAAATTCAGTAATTATTTGAAAATTTTACAATGGTGTAAGGAATTTAGTCATTTTGTAAGAGTTTTAGTAATGTGTTAAGAAATTCATTAAATTTTAAAGGAAATTAGATAATATTTTACGAGATTCAATAAAGTTTAAGAAATTCAAGAATTAGTTAAGTCCTAACTCCCAATTTTCCTCCCCAAAATTTTGTCTAAAGAAATGTCACTTTATAACATCCCTTCAACTTGAGGGGGGACACTTGTTATATATCTCCTCCTTACCTAAGAGACCCCGTTAAGTGAATCATTAGTCAAGGCTTAACTCTCCGATCTTTGATACCTCATCAAATTAAGATACCTCGCCTAGTGCAGCTCTCGTTATTTGCCACTTGTATGTTCGATATGTGGAACTTCAACTTTTCTATCTAGTTAAATCAAGGAGTCATATCTATCTCCTGCATAGAATAAACAAAAATCTCTATCAAGTCCAATCACTGCTTAGTTAAGGGGCTATCTCCACCCCCAAGGTCACCTATAAGGAAAAGACTTCATGTAGAGGACTCCATAAGGTCAAGCACTCACTTGAAGGTTATAAATTCCTTCGTCCCTTAGTAAAAAGGATGAGGCGTGGGACCTCATGCAAAAGACTTCCCAAAATCTTCCAAGAACCATCCAATCACCTCTTCTCCTCATATGGCTCTTCACATAGCCACCGTGAAAACCATCACACCTCCTCCAACCGTTATCTATTGTATTGTAACATCCTAAAAATCGGGTTAGAAGAATCAGGCTTGTGAAAATCGAGAGTGGTCACGCCTCGATTTATAAGGTTATCTTTGTCAATTGTAAATAAATCGAGGTTTTGAAACATATATCAAAATTAAGGTCATAAACAATTAATTAAATTATTAAAATAATATAATAGGATATTATTGTATTAATTAATCTAAAACGAAACTTGATTACGAGGTTTAATTTGAAAATAATGAGTTTTAATTGAGTTAGGACCTAATTGGAAAAAGTAGTAAAATGAATTAAAATATTAATAATGAGACTTGACTATGAGTATTAATTATTGTATATAAACTAAAGTGGAATGTGTTAAAAACTATAAAGTTAAATAAGTTAATAAGAAAAAAATTGAGTAAATGTGTAAGCTAATAAAGAATATGTAGGTCCAGCTAACCCGTATCTCCGTTTTCAAAATTGTTAAAGTTTTAAAATGTTGTCATTGATAAAAATTGAAGCTTTTGATGTTTAATGGTATGTTTGTGAGCTTAGTTGTGAATAGGGACTAATTTCTTAAGTAAATTTGGTTAGTTTTGTATAAGTACCAAATTATAATAATGTAAAATTTGTCATGAAATTTCTGAAAATTATGTTCTTAGAGAGCTGTACAATGATGAATTTGTAATTGTATTGAAATCCAAAGCTTGAATTTGAAAAATATAATAGTTTTGGCTTTAGGGACTAAATTGAATAAAATGTAAAACTTCCTAGAAATTGTGAAAAATGAATAAAAGATATTATATTCTTGAATTTAGATGGTTTAAGGTGTTAAATTTTGATAATGTGAAATGAATTATTATATAGATCAAGGAATAAATCATACGGAAGAAAATCGAGAAAAAAAGAAAAAGTGCAAAATAGTCCCTACAAATCAACTTTTATCCAAATACATTAGCTAAGTTCATAATGTATTGAAATGTGTATATATATTGTTGGTGTTGAATTTTTAATATATATTATTATTATTATTATTGTGAATTGGAATTGAAATGTTATAAACTAATGTTAAGGTGAGTAAGGACTTAATTGAGAAATGTTGAATATTGGTGAAACATGATTCATATGGATTCAGAGTGAATGTGACTTGTTTACAGCATGTGCACTGAGAACATGGAAGTGCCCCTGATTTATAAATATTACGAATCATGTTTAAATTCCCATTTGAACGCAGGAAACAATTAGAATATGATTGACATGCCAATATGGTTATATCGCGCGTTGTACGAGTTTGATATGAGATGAGATGATGACAAATGATATGTTTATATGTTCACTGAATGTTCCAATATCCAACATTTGTTGCAGATTACGGAGTTGTATTTACAGTGATGCAAGCATGTTTTTGGAGGAGGATGTGTAGCCTTCGGGCTTGGCACTTAGTGCCCAAGCGTGTTTCTAGAAGGATGTTAGTCTTCGGGCTTGGCATTCAGTGCCTAGGCGTGTTCCTAGTTAGTTTAGCTCGTTTGAGCATTCTAGCGTGGTTTGGGTGGATAACCGAGTATTCAAATTATTTTGCTATAGTTCATCGGTCTACTTGTTAAAAGAAAGTATTGATTGATTTCATGAGTTGCTTGGTACAACTATTGAAATGTTAGCTGATGAAATTAAATGAATGATGACTGTGTGTTTAAAAGTTGTTTGGATACGATATCAAAATGACTAGAAAGTTTATAGTTTACAAGTATGAAATGCTCACTTTGTAATTGTGGCATGTGGTGACAGTGCTATATGTTTAAAAGAAAAAGATATTTGATCGTGTATGTAACAAGTTGAAAAGAATGTGTTTAAGAATGGATTTGATCAATTGATTAACTTTATAACGACCTGAAAGTTAGAGGTGTTCGAAAGTATGGTTTTGGGACCTCGTTTTTGTAAACTGGATGTAACACCCCTAACCCGTATCCGTCGCCAGACTAGGGTTACGAGGCGTTACCGGTCATAACACAATTCACACAGATATTCATTACATTTCACAACTCAAATTTTAATCACATCAATGTTTAAAACTTAATCAAATATCAAGTCTTAAAAAAAATCATAACTTTCATAATCAAATCATAATCCAGCATCTATCAAACCATATTATTATATAGCTTCTGCACAAGTACAAATTTAAACATCAAACCAACCATACTTTACTACTAAATTTTTTTTGTTCATTTACACGACATTGGTGATATAAAAACATGACCAAACATGCTTTAGATACCATTATACCATGGACATATTTTTCATAATGTCAAAACCATATCTAAACATAGTTACCAAATCAATATCAACTTATTTCTTTAATCAATTCCTGACTATATCAATTCACATGTTATGTGCATTAATCTATGATAAATTAACCACACGGCATACTAACCATACATACACATACACTCACTTATACAAGCATCATTTCAAGACTAAATAAACTTCTTCTTTTGACACAAATATATGCGCATATGACCATATTGATTTAAACCATATTGAGCACGAATAATACTAAAAGTACACCCAATTCACATTCTTAAAAATACATACTCATAACCAATCACTAAATTATTATTATGAGTCAAATACTTTAATCGAAAATACATATATTCATTATTCACCATTTCTAGACCATCTCACCAACGCAAGCATACCATTTCAAATTGACTCAAAGTAACTATATCAAATTGACAAATATCCATAGTATAGCATAATCTACACGTACTAATACAACCAATTCCATTATTAACATTTAACTAAACATTTAACTACATGATTAAATCACCATTGCCGAAACACAAATTAAATAAAATCCATCATCTATATTTACAATTTAAGCTAATGCATGACTGAAGAATCATTATCATTAGCATCATAAACGATCCACAACCAAATCATATCCATCAACCATATATCAAGTTACCACACATATATATCATGATCAAAATTATTTAAACATCTAAACATTAACTTTAAGAACAAGCCATTTTCTCATGGCTATTTACAAAGACAAAATTCATCGATCCAAAACATAATCCAGTCTATACATTTCATTTATTTCACATTTTAGTCCCTCAAAAATTTATTTTTACAATTTGGTCCAACATACTCAATTTCATCAAAAATTCAAAGACAAAACTTGTTAATCTAATACATATATATCATATTTCACCATTAAACAACATAAACAACAAGCTATCATCAATGGCTCAACTCAAAATATTCATCAAAATCAAAAATTAAAACATGGGTCTTGAAGATTTCTAAGCAACGATCTCAAAAACGTAGAAATTATCAAAAACCGAAACAAAAACTAACCTCAATCAAGACCTCCAATGGCCGAATATTTGAAGCTTTCAAACTTAATTTTTCTTTTCTTGTTTCGGTGATGAATATGATAGCATGGCTTATTATTATCTTATGTTTTATATTAAATTAATTTATTATACATATTACATATTTAACCTTTATTATTAAATAATTATAACATATAAATTAAGGGTATTTGTGACCTTAGCCGTCCACTATCTCTTTAAATGGGCTAATTGCCCTTTAAAGACCTCATATTTAAAAGCCACTATCAAATAAGCACTTTACATGTAACATCCTGAAGTTGGGCTTAATAGGATTGGGCCGATTGGGCCTTGGGCTTTAGGAAAAATTTGAGTATTATTTTTGTGTTGGCTCGGGTAGGAATTTTGTGTGTTAGCATAGTCTTGTGAAGGCTTGATTTTATTTAGGAAGTTAGAATAATTTTTTTAGTAAGGTTTATTTAATGAAGTGGATCAAGTAAGCTTAGCACTTAAGTTAATTTAAGTGTTAATTAAAGCACATGAGGAGTTAGTGGCAAGGTGGTTATGATGCTTGGATAGTTGCTTGAGGTTAGAGGTTCGAGTAGCATGATTAACATTTTGAAGACTTTATTTTTTATCCTAGCATTGATGGACGGTCAAACCTTATTTATGATAGGTTGGACTCTCAAATTTTGGTAAGTTGAATATTGGTTTAAGGAAAGCATGAAATTGGGGATAAGAATCTTAAGGTTATGGTATGATGAGGGGACAAAAGGCATGGATTATGGAGTGTTGTTTTGGAAACTCTTCTATGGCATTTTGTCCATGAACATGGATGGTTTCATGGACTAGGGGGAGTTGGCCGAATTTTTGGAAGGAATAGGATTAGGAGGAAATAAAGAGGAAATTGTGGGTTTGTGATGAATATGTGAGTTGGATGGCCAAGGGGATTTCTTTGATGACCATTTCGGTTTTGTGAGTAGAGGAGTAGCCGAATTTCTCTTAAGGAGTTTAGGTGTTTTCTTTTGGGTTTATTCTTCTTTCTCTAGTGTGGTGCCAAAAATCCTAATGCCATCAAAGTGCCATTTTTGTGCATAAGCCATTTAGTTTCGGTTTCCCTTCTCTTTGTTTTGTGTTGAAACTTCAAAGATCATTAAGGTCACTAGTGATTTCTTCTTCTCTCTATTTGCTAGTTTGGCGAATCTATCTCCTTTCTCAAACTCCTTCTTTTCCTTTTGATAGCCGAGTTTGTCATCACCTTTTGTAAGGCTTGGCTGAACCCTATAGCCTCTTTCTCTCTTGTCTTTGCTTGAAATTTTAAGAAACACCATAGCCGAATCCTCTTAGCATTCAACTCCCTCCACTTTGGTGTGATCTCTCTCTTTTCACCATTCAAGTGCCGAAATCTTTCTCTTTGGGACTTGAAGTCGATTCTCTGAGGGTGATACCATCGATCTCTTGCTCTTAGTTTCGTTTTAAAGTGTGAAGTGCTCGCATAGAGGAGTCTTTTGGATTCGATTCTTCAAGGTAAGTAAGTGTAGCATTCGGCCAAGGGCCATTCTTATGGATTATTACTTAAAGCCGATTCTAACTTAGGTTGTGTAGGAAGGAGTTCAACAATCATAGGAGTGCAAATCGTTAGACGTGGGTTTGGGGTTTGATTGATTGTGCCAAAGCAGGTGCGTAGTTATCACACTGTTCTTTTGTTGTGTGTATGTGTTTTAATATATAAATATGTATATGATGTGCATGGTAGCCGAATTAATGGCTAAAAAGGGTGGATGCCTATGTTGGGTAATCAATTGACAAGGTCAGTATTTTATGATTTTAATTTACATATGATCTATGTATGAAAATGTGATGGCATGTGATGCATTATTGTCCAAGTGATATTGTGGCATGATACATGAGACTTGGGATGTGACTATCGAAGGAAAGGGTGTACTTTATGTGCGTGGTCCGATGTTAGCCTTGTGCTACATTGGCGCTTGATGTTAGCTATGTGCTTCATCAAGGGAGGTGTTGGCTAGGTGCCCATCTCGGCGGTTGATAGCTGTGTGCATCACCGTGGATTAATTGATATGTGGGATCACTTATGTGATCGGTGGCTTAGCCACGGCCTTGGGGCGACAAGTCCGCCAAGGTAAGATATGAGGATCATTATTTGATCGGTGGATTAGCCACACGGCCTTGGGCGCGTGTGTGCCGAGGTTGGTGTAATGGATGGAACTAGGTTGGGTTGGGCTTCATTTTGCATAATTTTGTATGTGGACTGTGTGGATATGGGCCAAGCCCATATGTGGGGACATGTGTAATAACTATGCACTGAGTCTGTGTGACTCACCCAATTTTTCTCAAACCTTACAGGTGATGCATAAAGCTTGGACCGAGTTGGAGTGGATACGAGGTGGCCCATGCAGAAGTTATTTTCCTTATTTTATATATTATACATATTTTTAGAATTTGCGAAAATTTGGTTATTGTAATAAGGGCCACTTAAAGGTTTTGAAGTTTATTATTATGTTTTAAAGTGGATTGACAATTTTTATTATATGGATATGTTTTATTTTTAGCAACTCATATCTTAAAGATATATGTTAAAATTACAAATCGAAGAATTTGTAACAACTTGATTTTATTTGGATTTATAAATATACAATGTTTTATTAAAGACAATAAATTTTTATGTTTTCACTCTAAGTCAAAATATTTTTTAAACGTTTTCCGCAGTGGCATTCTAAATTCGGCCGTGGCGTATGGGCCGGGTTTGGGGTGTTACATTACATTTTAGTTTGTAACTTTTATATTTTACGCGATTAAGTCCTTTTATTTAATTGGATACCTAAACGACAAAATTAAGTCACGAAAATTTAACACAAACAAATTCACACATAATAAACACGGAAAAATAATTTTAAAATATTTTTTAGACTCGAATTTGTGGTCTCGAAACCACTATTCCGATTAGGGTCAAAATCAGGCTGTTACAACTCTCCCCCCTTAGGGATTTTCGTCCCCGAAAATCTTATCGGTGAATAGGTTTGGATAACGTTCTTTCATTGTATCCTCTGACTCCCAAGTTGCCTCTTCAACTCCGTGCTTTTGCCACAGTACTTTAACTAATGGAATTTTCTTATTTCTCAATTCTTTTATCTCACGAGCCAGAATACAAATCGATTCCTCTTCATATGTCATATCAGATTGAATCTAAACCTCTGTCGGGCAAATCACATGTGAAGGGTCAGATCGGTATTTACGGAGCATCGACACATGGAATACATTATGAATCTTTTCTAGTTCAGGTGGCAACTGCAATCTATATGCGACCGGCCCGATACGCTCTATGATCTCATATGGCCTGATAAATCTTGGACTCAACTTGCCTTTACGACCGAATCAAGTATTTTCTTCCACGGTGAAACTTTCAAAAACACTTGATTTCTGATTCGAAACTCAATATCTTTACGCTTCAAATCCGCATATGACTTTTGACGATCTGATGCAGCTTTCAAACTATCACGGATTACTGCCACTTTCTGTTCAGTTTCTTTAGTCAAGTCAGCCCCGTGTATCTTATTTACACTGAGCTCGGTCCAATACAATGGTGTACAGCATTTACGACCGTATAAAGCCTCGTAAGGTGCCATCTTAATACTAGATTGAAAGCTATTATTGTAGGCAAATTCGATCAGAGGTAAGTATCTTTCCCACGTACCTTCGAACTCAAGGATACAACATCTCAACATATCCTCAATTATCTGAATGATCCGTTCGGACTGGCCAGCTGTCTGCGGATGAAAAGCTGTGCTAAAGTGCAATTTTGTACCTAACGCATCTTGCAATTTCTTCCAAAACCGTGATGTAAATCTCGGGTCTCTATCTAAAATAATAGAAATAGGCACACCATGTAATCTCACAATTTGTGATACATACAATTCAACAAGCTTATCGAGCGAATAATCTGTACGAACTGGAACAAAGTGAGCTGATTTGGTTAATCTATCCACTATAACCCAGATTGCATCTTTCTTGCTCGGTGTCATAGGTAAACCAGATACAAAATCCATAGTCATTCTGTCCCATTTCCATTAAGGTATCATGATCGGCTGAAGTAACCCAAAAGGTACCTGATGCTCGGCTTTTACTTGTTGACAGACTAAGCATTTTGAAACAAATTCAGATATGTCTCGTTTCATACCAGGCCACCAATAGTACTGTTTCAGATCGTTATACATTTTCGTGCTACCCGGATGAACAGATAATCGGCTGCTATGAGCTTCATTCAATAACATCTTAATCAACTCTGAATTCCTTGGAACACATATTCGATCTTTGAATTTCAAGCAGTCATTCTCATCAAATTGAAATTCTGATTCAACATCACTTCCACACTGAGCTCGTTTTTCCAACAAATCTTTATCAAGTTTTTGGGCATCACTAATTTGTTAAACAAACAACGGTCTTGCTTTTAATTCAGCTACTATCAAACCATCATCATACATAACCATATGCGCGTTCATTGCACGTAAAGCAAATAATGACTTTCGACTTAAAGCATCCGCAACAACATTTGCTTTTCCCTGATGATAGTCAATCACTAGCTCATAATCTTTCAACAGCTCTAACCATCGGCGTTGTCTCAAATTCAAATCTTTCTGAGTCATCAAATACTTCAGGCTTTTGTGATCTGAATAAACATGACATTTCTCACCGAACAGATAATGACGCCAAATCTTTAACGCAAACACAATGGCTGCTATTTCCAAATCATGTGTCCGATAGTTCTTTTCATGTGGCTTCAATTGTCTCGAGGCATAAGCTATGACTTTCCCTTCCTGCATCAAAACACAACCCAAACCATTCAAAGATCCATCACTATAAATGAAAAATTCTTTACCCGATTCAGGCTGAACTAACACTAGAGCTTTGGTCAAAAGAGCTTTCAATTGATCAAAACTTTTCTGACACTTTTCCGACCACTCGAACTTAACATCTTTCTGTAACAGCTTTGTCAACGGTGTAGCAATCATAGAAAAACCTTTCACAAATCGTCTGTAGTAACCAGCGAGCCCCAGAAAGCTTCGAACTTCAGAAACATTTTTCGGTGGTTTCTAGTCAAGTATAGCTGATATTTTATTCGGATCAACCCGAATACCTGATGCTGAAACAACATGGCCCAGAAAGCTGACTTCACGTAACCAGAACTCACACTTACTAAACTTTGCATACAATTGTTTATCTCGCAAAGTTTGTAGCACAAGTCTCAGATGCTCGGCATGCTCTGTTTCATCTCTGGAGTAGATCAGAATATCATCTATAAACACTACCACAAACCGGTCCAAATACTGTCTGAAAATCTGATTCATCAGATCCATAAAAACAGCAGGTGTATTAGTAAGTCCGAAAGGCATAACCAAAACCTCGTAGTGTCCGTACCTCGTCCGAAAAGCAGTCTTTGGCATATCAGAATCTCTGACTCACAACTGATAATAACCCGACCTCAAATCTATATTTGAAAATACTGAAGCCCCTTTCAGCTGATCAAACAAGTCGTCAGTCTGTGGTAACGGGTATTTATTCTTTATAGTCACCTTATTTAACTGTCGGTAATCAATACACATTCGCATAGTTCCATCTTTCTTTTTCACAAATAGAACTGGCGCACCCCAGGGAGAGAAACTCGGTCGTGCAAAACCCCTATCTGTTAACTCTTGCAACTGTGCTTTCAACTCTTTTAATTCAGTAGGTGCCATCCGATACGGAGCTATCAAAATCGGAGTCGTTCCCAGAACTAACTCAATGCCAAACTCTACTTCTCGAATAGGTGGCAAACCCGATAATTCTTCAGGAAATACATCCGGATACTCGCACGCAACTGGTACAGATTCAATCTTCTTTTCAGTCACTTTACTATCAAGCACATAAGCAAAGTAAGCTTCATAACCTTTTCTTACATACTCCGAGCTAACATCGAAGATATTATCGCTGGTAACCCTTCGAGATCATTAGATTCAATCCGAATAATTTCACTGTTCTGACATCTCAAATCAATGGTCTTTCTTTTGCAATTAACAACAGCATCGTGCAAAGTCAACCAATCCATACCCAAAATTATATCAAATTCGTCAAAAGGCAACAACATCAAATCGGATGGAAAACATGAATCTCGAATCATCAACGGGCAATTTTTACACACTTTGTCAACCAATACACACCGGCCCAGGGGGTTTGATACTCGAATCACAAACTCAGTAGACTCAACAGGCAGAGTCTTACTGGATACTAATGTTTCACACACATAAGAATGAGTCGAACCAGGATCAATCAATGCAATAACACTAGTATCATGAAGAATGAAAGTACCGGTAATAACATCTGGGGAAGAAGCATCCTCACGAGCGCGTATAGCATATGCTCTAGCAGGTACATGAGCCTCAGATCGAACCACTGTATCTTTTGTTCCTCTCTGACTGCCACCTACATTACCCGAATGCTCGGGTGAGTTCGCCTCATCACCCGACATGTTGCCCGGTCTCACATTCTGAACAGTGTTTTGCTCGGCTAACATTGGGCACTCCCGGATAAAATGATCCATCGATCCACATTTAAAACATGACCGATCATGTAATCTACAACTTCCAGATTGCCATTTACCACAATGCTTGCACTCAATCCTATTTTGCTGAACATTACCAACACTAGCAATTGAAGTAGCTCGTAAACTCACAGGAGGTTGGTCTCGGTCTCGTCTAGAAAAGTCCGAAGTAGCTTTATGTCGACTAGAATCATCTCTGAACTTCTTTGATACTGAGTGAAAAGTCTTACTCGATGATCTTTTATGGAAGTCTCTGGCTTCAAAATCAGCTTTTCTTTTCTCTTTTCCAAGCTCTTCGGCTTTACAGGCTCGCTCAACAAGTACCACGAACTCTTTAATCTCAAGTATGCCGACCAGCAATTTAATGTCTTCATTCAAACCATCTTCGAATCTTTTACACATGATAGCTTCGGTTGAAACACACTCACGAGCATATCGGCTCAGTCTCACAAATTTCTATTCATACTCAGTTACGGTCATACGACCCTGCTTTAATTCCAAAAATTCTTTGCATTTTTGATCGATGAATCTCTGGCTGATGTATTTCTTACGGAACTCAGTCTGGAAGAATTCCCAGGTCACTTTCTCTTTCAAAACCACCGATACTAGTGTATTCCACCAGTGATATACGGTGTCTCATAATAAGGATATAGCACATTTTAAGCATTCATCCGGAGTACATGATAGCTCGTCGAACACACGGATAGTATTATCAAGCCACAGCTCAGCTCGTTCAGCATCATCATCATCATTAGCTTTAAACTCTTCGGTCCCGTGTTTTCTGATTTTATCTACAGGAGGTCTGTTAAATCTCATCGGATCAATCATCGAGGGTACCATAGGTATCGAAGATGGATTATTCGGGGGTGGAGGTTGTTGTACAGCCGGATTAGTCTGGATATATTGAGTAAACCAGTCGTTCATCATTTGATAGAAGGCTTGCTTAGCCTCCCCCTCATGGCTACTCGAGATAGGTCAAGATTCAATCGGCGCTGTCCCATGTGCGAGATTAGGCGCTACGCTCTCGACATCATCAGTTACGGCTCTATCGGGATCCATTTAGTATATAGAAACACATTTCAGATGTCAGAAGTCATCACACTATCGTATTATAAATTGTGGCATGTATAGCTAGACTCACACACGCTACGGTAGTCCTAGAATCGACTAAACCGTAGCTCTAATACCAATCAAATGTAACACCCCTAACCCCTATTCGTCCCCAGATTAGGGTTACGAGGCGTTACGGTCATAACACAGTTCACACAGATATTCATTATATTTTACAACTCAAATTTTAATCACATCAATGTTTAAAACTTAATCAAATATCAAGTCTTAAAAAAAATCATAACTTTCATAATCAAATCATAATCCAGCATCTATCAAACCATATTATTATATAGCTTCTGCACAAGTACAAATTTAATCATCAAACCAACCATACTTTACTACTAAATTTTTTTCGTTCATTTATACGACATTGGTGATATAAAAACATGACCAAACATGCTTTAGATACCATTATACCATGCACATATTTTTCATAATGTCAAAACCATATCTAAACATAGTTACCAAATCAATATCAACTTATTTCTTTAATCAATTCCTGACTATATCAATTCACATGTTATGTGCATTAATCTATGATAAATTAACCACACGGCATACTAACCATACATACACATACACTCACTTATACAAGCATCATTTCAAGACTAAATAAACTTCTTCTTTTGACACAAATATATGCGCATATGACCATATTGATTTAAACCATATTGAGCACAAATAATACTAAAAGTACACCCAATTCACATTTTTAAAAATACATACTCATAACCAATCACTAAATTATTATTATGAGTCAAATACTTTAATCAAAAATACATATATTCATTATTCACCATTTCTAGACCATCTCACCAATGCAAGCATACCATTTCAAATTGGCTCAAAGTAACTATATCAAATTGACAAATATCCATAGTATAGCATAATCTACACGTACTAATACAACCAATTCCATTATTAACATTTAACTAAACATTTAACTACATGATTAAATCACCATTGCCGAAACACAAATTAAATAAAATCCATCATCTATATTTACAATTTAAGCTAATGCATGACTGAAGAATCATTATCATTAGCATCATAAACGATCCACAACCAAATCATATCCATCAACCATATATCAAGTTACCACACATATATATCATGATCAAAATTATTTAAACATCTAAACATTAACTTTAAGAACAAGCCATTTTCGCATGGCTAGTTACAAAGAAAAATTCATCGATCCAAAACATAATCCAGTCTATACATTTCATTTATTTCACATTTTTGTCCCTCAAAAAATTATTTTTGCAATTTGGTCCAACATACTCAATTTCATCAAAAATTCAAAGACAAAACTTGTTAATCTAATACATATATATCATATTTCACCATTAAACAACATAAACAACAACCTATCATCAATGGCTCAACTCAAAATATTCATCAAAATCAAAAATTAAAACATGGGTCTTGAAGATTTCTAAGCAACGATCTCAAAAACGTAGAAATTATCAAAAACCGAAACAAAAACTAACCTCAATCAAGACCTCCAATGGCCGAATATTTGAAGCTTTCAAACTTAATTTTTCTTTTCTTGTTTCGGTGATGAAGATGATAGCATGGCTTATTATTATTTTATGTTTTATATTAAATTAACTTATTATACATATTACATATTTAACCTTTATTATTAAATAATTATAAAATATAAATTAAGGGTATTTGTGACCTTAGCCGTCCACTATCTCTTTAAATGGGCTAATTTCCCTTTAAGGACCTCATATTTAAATGCCACTATCAAATAAGCACTTTACACTTTAGTTTGTAACTTTTATATTTTACGCGATTAAGTCCTTTTATTTAATCAGACACCTAAACGACAAAATTCAGTCACGAAAATTTAACATAAACAAATTCACACATAATAAACACGGAAAAAATAATTTTAAAATATTTTTCGAACTCAAATTTGTGGTCTCGAAATCACTATTCCGATTAGGGTCAAAATCAGGCTGTTACACTGGAGTTGTAAATATTTTTATTAAATATTTATGGAGTTATATTTGAAGCGAATTGAATTCCAATTAGGTAATTTCGTTGAATTAGTGCTTAATTTAAGTACGTGGACTAAATCGTGTAAGTGATAAAAGTGTGAATTATTAAGGATTTTTAACTATAACATATTATAAAGGACTTATAAAGCAAATATACCTTAATTATAAGTATAGTGGACAGTTAAGAGAAATTAAAATATGTAAGTTGGTGTTATATAACATTAATTAAATTGTTAAACAAAAAAAAACATAAAAAATTAGAAAGTAAATAACAAAGTGAGGTGAAAGAAAAAAAAAACTTTCATTTTTGTCTGCATGCCGGAATTGGATAGAAGAGGGAGCATTTGGCCTTTGAGCTTCAAGCTTTGCAGCTCAATTTGCTAAAATTTACTTGGACTCCTCCAAAAAGAAAGAAAAAGACAAAGTCATCGAAGAATAGCTCAGAGCTTACGATTTGTGTAACAACACGATTTAGGGCCTAGTCGGAATAGTGGTTGCGAGACCACAAATCTGAAGTACAAATGTGTGTTTTATGATTTTTATGAGGCTTGTGATATGTTTGCATGATTTTTTGAAAATTTCATGAGGAAATTTTATAAACTAGAGAACAAATTGTCTACTAAGACTAAATTGTAAAAATTAGAAATATGAGATTCTAGAAGATTTAAGTATGAAATAGCATTATAAAAAAATTATTAGAGGTCCTTATTTAGCAATTAGACCATTATATGTTAAGATGGGCAAAAATGGACATAGGTAGGAAAAATCTCAAGAAATGGGCCTTAAGGGCATTTTTGTCATTTGGTTAATTAATGAATAAAAAGGGAAAAACAAGTCAAAAATGGTGTCCATCTTCTCTAAGCTTGGCCAAAAATCACAAGGACTCCATAGCTAGGGTTTCTTCAACTTTCAAGCTTGATTGTAAGTGTCTCCTAGCCCCGTTTTTGATGTTCTTCGTATTTTTGATATCCTCGTAGCTCGATTTAGCTATTTCTAGCTATATTTTGAGCTAGGGTTTATGTTAAAAAATTTACACATGTATGACATGCATGTATTTTGATGATTTATGGAAGAATATGAAAGTTTGATGTATGATAAAGATCTTTTTCTGAGTGATTTTTATGAAAAATGCATAAAAAGGACTAAATTGTAAAAGTCATGAAAATGGTCATACATGAGTGAATTAGTGGAAATTGGGGGCTGTTGTAGTTATGAAAGTGATTCCGATAGGCTTAAAATGCAAAGAAATTGAATGAAAATCATTTTACGAGCCTAGGGGAAAAAGTGTAATTATGTAAAAGTTTAGGGGCAAAATCATAATTTTGCCAAAATATGATTCATGGGTTAATTTAGTCAATGTGAGTATTAAACAAGTGAAATTGCTATTATAGATTAAGAAACACAGAACCCAAACAGAAACTGAAGCAAGAACAAGGTTGTGGACTAAATCGAATATCTATACACATTTTGAGTACCGAGGTAAGTTTGTGTGAAATTAAAGCTACATAATGTCTTTATATTTTTAATTGCCTGATATTATATGAAATGAATATTATTTCTATGAAAATCGACTAATGATGCATCGATGAGAATATGTTAAGTTGAAATCCTGGTTGAACATTTCGGAATAATAATGATATCTATGTCATAACATGAGATAAGGAAGGTCCCGTATAAGACCATGTCTGGGACATGGCATCGGCACCGAATAAGGAAGGTCCCGTATAAGACCATGTCTGGGACAAGGCATCGACACCGAATAAGGAAGGTCCCGTATAAGACCATGTCCCAGACATAACCTCAGCACCAAAGGAAGATCTCGTGTAAGACCATGTCTGGGACATGGCATCGACATCTATATACGATCTCGTATAAGACCATATCTGGGATATGGCATCGACATCGAGATATGAGATCTCGTGTAAGACCATATCTGGGATATGGCATCGGCATCAAGAGGTGATCCCATGTAAGACCATATCTGGGATATGGCATTGGCATCATGATACATGTATGATGATATTGTGTATCTTTTGATATTCTGAGTAGTTCAACGGGCAAAGAGCTAAGTTATGCAAAGATGACAAAGAGTTAAGTTATGCAAAGACGACAAAGAGTTAAGTAAAGTAAAGATGACAAAGAGCTAAGTTTATGTAAAGATGACAAAGAGCTAAGTTTATGTTTAAAAAGTATAGAAGTGCTAAAGTTATGTGATGAAGTGATACAGGTACCCATGAATAATTTACGAGAAATGCACGCAATATGTGATATGTAATTTGGTAAGAGTATACATGAGTAAGTTATGTTGATGTTTTTGAGAATTTGTGTATCATTCGATGAGATAAATGGATGCTATTATAAGTCTTAATGTTGCTATATATTTAATGCAAACTTACTAAGCTATATGCTTACCCCTCTCTTTTCCCTTTTACTTGTAGTATCACCAAGCTAGCTCGGGGATCGTAGGATGTCGAAGCTCGGATCACACTATCAACTATTCTTTTGGTATAGTAAAGTTGATTTATTTTAGGTATGGCATGTATAAGAACTTGGTCATTTGTTATATCATATTTGTTAGCCAAAGTGTTGGCTATGTTTGCCACTTATTCATTTTGTAAATGGCCATTGGGAATTGGCTAATACTTATTAAGTTATTTATATATATCCAATGATGATGATATTCATGGAGTACAAGTTCATGCTATTGATCGAGTAAAATATGAAGTGTATGCATGATGAATTAGAGACTCTTCGTAGTGTATTCTTGCTATGTTATGTGTTGCTTGTGGTGGTATAAGTGTATTTGTTTCAGGGTGGCAATAGGCTTGGTAAATAGCCTTCCAATTGTCCACACGGGTAGACACACGGGCGTGTGTCTAAGCCGTGTGTGACACACGGTCAGCCCTATGGGTTTGTTGATAGGCCGTGTGTCCCCTACATCAAAATTTCAAAAATTCAATTCGTCACACGGGCTAGCACATGGGCGTGTGACTAGACCGTGTGCCCCTTAAGTGTTTGCTGATGTCATAAACAAAATAACAAGGTTTTCACACACGGGTGAGGACACGGGCGTGTCTAGGTCGTGTGAGGGACATGGGCCATAGACATGGGCGTGTGCCAGGTCGTGTGAAAACCCTTGTAGGTTCGAAATGAAAATAAAATCCACACGAGCTGGGAACATGGGCGTGTGTGACCACACGGCCTGCCCACACGGGCGTGTTCCATTCCACACGGGCGTGGGGCTCTATTTTAAGCAAAAATTTTCTAAGTACGTAAAAGTTTTCGGTTTGGTTCCGAACCATTTTGATTGTATGTTTAGGGTCTCGTAGACCCAAAATAAGGACGTTATGAATATGAATGAAAAAGTTTTAAGTTGAATGGAGTTTTATGGCTCGATGATGTGTGTTTAAGCAAGTTAAGTTCGGAAATGCCTCGTATCCCTTTTCGGCGTTGAACACGGCTAAGGGGTGTTACAATTTGTGTTTCTATAATCTAAACTACTGTATAAGTTGCTGCATATTGATTTGTTTATTCATGGTAAGAATATGAGGTGAGTATTCTTGTTCACTTGTAACATCCTGAATTTTTGGGCCTATGCGTTTAATGGGTGGATATGTTTAATGTGTTAATTTAAGTGTTAGAGGTCCAAATTGGGCTCAGGCTTAGGTAGAGGCCTTGATTAAAATTATCTGTTTGGGCATTATAGGGTTTAAAAGGTAGTATCTATGTTTAAAATACCAAAGTGGGCTTGTGACCCAATCTTAGGAGGTGACGCCACACAAGGAAGTAAGGGGCCCAAATTTAAGTTTCATGGAGCCCAATTCTTTTAATTTAAGTTAGCTAAATTTTGGGCATTAGGATTAGGTGGAGTGGATGGCAACAAGGCTAAAATTTAAGGGTTTTAATGTTTAAAATATGTGGATAATAAGCAGATAAAGGCTATTATTTAGGAATTTATTTTATGTGGATAATAAGCAGATAAAGGCTAAAATTTAGGGATTTTAATGATTAAAATATGTGGATAATATGCTGATAAAGGAGGGAGGAGTTAGAGATAATTAAGTCTCTTTTAGATGAGCTAGTAGATTAAGATAAAGGAGAAAAGATAGGATTTATCTGCAAGGTTAGGTAAGTGCCGAAATTTCTATAAATAGGGGGAATATCTCTTCAATTTCAGCATTTGGGTTTTTCTCTCATTCTTTTCTCTTCTTCTTTGAGTAAAAGCCGAAAACTCCTAAAGTTCCATCTTCTTCTTCATTCTCTGCAAAAGCCGAAATCTCTAAGCCTATTCCTCATCTTCACTTTGATTCAAAAGCGAAACTCTTTCCATTCTTTTTCTTCCTAGCCGAAATCTTCATGTCTCTTCCTTGTTTTCTTTTCTTTTCTCTCTTTTCTGTCGAAACCAAACTCTTCACTCAAGTATTTTAAAAGCCAAAGACACATCAGCCTTCTCTTGTTCATACTTTTTTCGGGATTTTCCTAAAAGCCGAAATCCCTAGATCTCATCTCCTGTGATTGCCGAATTACTACGTGGTGCCTACTTGTGCCGAAATCTGAAGGAACTTTAGTGGAGTCAATCGTATAGATCTCTAAGTTATAGAATCATGTTACTTTCGGGATTTCAAGGTAAGGGATCTATTAGTTTTAACATATAATTTGGGATTTATTAACCTTGGCCGATTGTTGAAGGGGCTAAATCTTTGTGTGTTTTTTTCGGCTTTTGCGCAAGGCTTTACATTGAGGATAATAGATCCGGATAGCAAGGACATCGACTAAGAATATTGGATTTCGCGATATCGGTGTGTAATACTTCCCCACCATCTAGATCGATTATTAATGTATGCTCATAAGTTTATATGTTGTGATAAATACCAATATCTCGGTTTAATGTTGAAACCCGAAAAGGGTGAAGCAAATCACCGTGTCGTTGAATGTTTGACTTTATATGATAAAAGCATATCGATTTTATGATTGCATGGGTTGGGTTGATGAAAGGAGGAAGTTATACGTTATATGTGTAGCGGTTTATACCGTGATCTCGTTATGTGTTGTAGCGGCTAATGCCGTGATTCATTATAAGGGCTTGGCCATAATATGTTGATGAGCGACATGACCGCCATCTTGGCGTGTAGCGGTGTGGGTCGATTGTAGAAATCCCCAATGGTGTGAATGGGTGAGTGCGGGCGTGTAGCGGATGGAAACCTAGGCAAATGGGTTGGGCCTTGCCTATTATTTGTTATTTTTTTATAAATGGAATTATTAATCTATTTTATGGGCCTAATGAAACACCCCAAACCCGGCCCACGAGTCCCGACCGGATCCGGTATGTTCCTCGAGTAAACATTTGAAAGTCCGCTTTTGTTACTTAGGAAAAATTCGTGTGGTTTGAAGATGGATTTGCTTGTGTTGGGTTCAATTGAAAACCTTGTATATATATATTTTTAAGAAAAACCATTTAACCTTGATTTAAACTTAATCGTATAGTAATAAACTCCAATAAAAAGCATGCATAAAATAGTTCATATTAACGGCCTTATTACATCAAAACAAACCCAAATAATTTAAAGTACTTAAATGAAATAAAATAAATTCCTTCTTTGAGCATGGCCATCCCTAAGCTTCACGACCCGGTCATTCTTGATCGTCACCAAACATGATCCACAGCAGGGTGAGTCAATAGACTCAATGTGTACTACAACACTAAATCTTAACAACTTAGGCATACATAATCATATCACATATCAATTCTTATAACAGATCAAAATAATGATGCAATCCCAAACCCAAACCTATATGCCATCCGCTACACATCCCCGTACCAACCTGCACACCGTGGGGACTACTAAGTCGACCCTCCATCCGCTACACACCATCGAAGGCAATCGCTGCAGTCGACGTGCTCATCGCCCTTATAAATATTTGTGGTCTTAGGTCACCACATTCAGACATCGTGGTCTTAGGTCACCACATTCAGATATCGTGGTCTTAGGTCACCACATTCAAATACCGTGGTCTTAGGTCACCACATTCAAATATCATGGTCTTAGGTCACCACATTCACTTCCCCTTTTCAATAACCCATATGCCCCATATCATACTTATCATGCATTAATCATGCCAACTTTCACATTCTTATAACTTATCACATGTTAAATATAACATATTTCATAATCCTAGTAGGAGTAGGAAACGTACCTGAGTACTTTGTACCATAACATGGTACCTTAGCCATATTCTTGCACATTCTTATAATCACATATAGATTAATTATTGCCATAACTATATTAAGAAATAGTGTGAGGTACACACCTGATATGCTTAATGAATTCCTTGAAATCCCGAAAACCGATCTACTGTTTTAGATCTTAAGTTCCTACATTTGATCAATCACTTACTATTTAGTAAAAGCTTATTCGGCCATAAGACTAAATCCCGAAGGATTATTGTAACCAAAACTTACCTTGTGCCGATTGGATTAAAAATCAAATCCCAAAAAGAATCAGTTGCTTAGGGAGTTGTCGAAATACCTATAGGCTTATATTAGATTCGATTTCATCCTTAAACATAATAAATGGCCTTTGGCCGAATATTCACATATCTTACCTTGAATCTTTAAATCCCGAAAAGTAGTCTCTTCTTCCTGGTAGTCGACACTATACAAAATCCCGAAAGATCTGTTGTAGTTTCGGCCAAGAGATACAAATGGCATTGGAATCTTAATCTTGGGCTTGAAGAAAAGAAATATAAGGATAGATCCTTACCCTTACTACAGAAGTCAACCCACTCTTGCTTGAAGCTCCACAAAGATTCGCTATGGAGACTAGATAGTGATAAAAAAAGGTTTCAACTTTTGAGGTTGATGGACAATCGGCTAGGGGGGGTTGTCTTTGAGGTTTCGGCTTTTGATGGATTGGAAAGAAAAGAAATCGGCTATGGTGGTATCTTGAATTTTCGGCTTTGGCTAACAAAAAAGAAGAAGAACAAGGCTCTAGGGAATTTCGGCAGAGAGAGGAGAATTTGCTTAGGAAATTCGGCAAAGGAAGAGTGAATGAATGAATGGCCTCTTTTCCTCTAGTAGCCGAAATTACTAGCTAGAGTCCCTTACTTAGCCACCACTCTCCCTTATTTTGATAGCTTTATCTCTTTAATTTTTAAAAATTAAAGAATAACTCCTCATTTATCTCTCTTAAAAATAATCTAAAATAAATCCATTATTTATCCACCCTTAGCCAGAAATTTAAAGAGAATAAAACTTCTCTTTTAAAAGCCTTGTTGCCAGTCCAACTCCCTTGCTCCTTACAAAGAAAATAAAACTCTTTTATTTTGCTTCCCCTCAGCTCGAACCTTGGCCCAATACTCCTGTATGTGGCGCCATTTCAGGGGCCCTAAGTGGCATCTTGAGCCACTTTTCCAAGCCCATTTGTGTGTCATATTTCACATACATTTTCTCTTAAGGCCACCTTGCCTTAGTTTCCTCTTTTAGACTTGAAAACTCAACATTTTCTAAGTCATTTCCTTATATTTCCAAGTTTCCAAAAATGTTCGTTTTCCTCCTTTAACCTAACATTTCCTTACATTTCCAAGTTTCCAAAAATGTTCGCTTTCCTCTTTTGAATCATTTCTAAATCATTTCCTTACATTTCCTAGTTTCCAAAAATGTCCACTTTAAACTTAACATTTCTATACATTTCCAGGTTTCAAAAATTCATTCATAACACATAAGACATGTCATTTCGTACAATTAAACCGAAAATGCATAGGCCCTTTTCAGGATGTTACACCTAAGGCCAAAATCTAGTGGTGCATGAGGGTTGCACACTGAGTCTCGCGACTCACCCTATTAATTAACCTTTCAGGTGATACCTAGTGCTTCGGACCGGGCTGGAGAGGAACACAAGGGGGCCATGCAAAAGACCAACTGGATCCGGGAAAAAGTCTCAAGTTAATACTTTATATTTTTTATTAATGGATTTTAAATCTCGTTGTAATAAGGCTATGGGCCACTAGTTTATGTTTTGTTTTATTTTGAGCTTTAATTACTTTTAGTTATTTAAATTCTTATTGAACTAATGTATCTATTTAAATTTGGGTTTTTAATTTATAAAGGCATATTTTATTTAAACTATCAACTATTAAATTTCTCTCGAATAAGAAGATAAACTTTAGAAAAATATTTTTTTTGAAAATACGACATGTTCTTCCAAAATTTTTAGTGACATACCAGATCCGATCGTGGTGTTTGGGCCGGGTTTGGGGTGTTACAAATTGGTATTAGAGCCAAGTTCAAAACTCGGCTCTGGGGTTTTTAGGCTCAAAACGTTTTCTAAAATGGGCTTTTGAAATATGGATGTCTTTAGGTAATAACAGATCTGTTTGCTCGGCATGGCACCTGCGTCTCCGGCCCAAGTCCACCAGGTAAGTACTCTGAACCATTGTATGATCTTTGTATATGTGGGCTTAATGGGCCTAGTGGGACGTAGATTAGTTAGAATTAGAACTTGATGGACTCTAGGCTTAGTTCAAACCACTTCTTAAAATGTCATAAAACTTAACTTCACTAAACAAACCCGTGAACGAGCCGCAAGACTAGGGTGTGGTAACAGGCATATGCATGTCTAGGATTGGATCCGGAAGAGCCTGGCATTTAAGCAGTCCTAGTGACTCACCTCCTCTTCGCTGGAATCCTACCTGGTGCGTAGTGACTGTTCACCTTAGCCAAGTTAGGGTGTGGCAATGGGCATACGCATGTCTAGGAGTGGATTCAGGGAGAGCTTGGTACTTAAGCAGTCCTAGCGACTCACCTCCTCTTCACTAGAATCCTACCCGGTGCGTGGTGACTATTCACCCTAGTTATGAGGACTCGTTGATGGGCTAAACCCTATAATTAAAACTCGAAAGGGACCAGCCACCCTAGTTTGAAAAAAAAAAGAAAGAAAATTTCTCAAGTTTTGCAAAATTTTCAAAATACGTTTGATTTGTGAAAACTTCTAACCAGCTATGAATTTGTAAAATACCTATGTTTTGAAAATTTACCCGAAAATCTCATGATTTCACTAGTAACCCGGACTACGAAACTAGATTTTCCCAAAGTACCCCTATTTAAAAAAAAGAAAAAAAAGAAAAAAAAACAACAACAACCACAACAACATCAAAGTTTGAAAAATTACCAAACTACCCTCGTTTTGTCAAATGACCAAAATACCCCTGGTTTGTACAATTACCAAATTACCCCTGATTTGTAAAATTACTAAATTGCCCCTGATTGCAAAATTACCGAAATACCCCTGGATTTCAAAATTACCAAAATACCCCTAGATTGTAAAATTACCAAAATACCCTTCTTTCACAAAATCACCAAGGAACCCTATTTCGGAAAATTACGAAAATACCCCTGTAGGATAAATTACGAAAATACCTCTAGGTAGTGAAATGACGAAAATACCCTTAGGTGATGAATGTAAGTTCTATTTGTATGATTGATGATTGCATGTATGTGTATATGGAACTAGGAGACAAATTTGAGACTGAAACTTGTAGATGTAATTCCGAATTCGAAAGAACTACTCTTAAACTACTGCTCATAAGACTGTTCGTGGTTAAACAGTGGAAGAAACTTATTAATTCATAAAATTCTTAATCAGATAAACGCAGACCGATAGCATGAGTACAAGGGGACGAGGACGCTCTAGATGTGAATACCAGTGCGTACTCTACCATAGAATACTAAGTGTTTATTTTGGGTTTAGTAATTTGAGTGCGCAAATGGAAGCATGGTAGTGAGACTTAGGTAGTACGATTAATAGTTAGTTGGAAATTTCGAGGACGAAATTTCTTTAAAGGGGGTAGAACTGTAACATCCTGAATTTTTGGGCCTATGCGTTTAATGGGTGGATATGTTTAATGTGTTGATTTAAGTGTTAGGGGTCCAAATTGGGCTCAGGCTTAGGTAGAGGCCTTGATTAAAATTATCTGTTTGGGCATTATAGGGTTTAAAAGGTAGTATCTATGTTTAAAATACCAAAGTGGGCTTGTGGCCCAATCTTAAGAGGTGACGCCACACAAGGGAGTAAGGGGCCCAAATTTAAGTTTCATGGAGCCCAATTCTTTTAATTTAAGTTAGCTAAATTTTGGGCATTAGGATTAGGTGGAGTGGATGGCAACAAGGCTAAAATTTAAGGGTTTTAATGTTTAAAATATGTGGATAATAAGCAGATAAAGGCTATTATTTAGGAATTTATTTTATGTGGATAATAAGTAGATAAAGGCTAAAATTTAGGGATTTTAATGATTAAAATATGTGGATAATATCTTTGATAAAGGAGGGAGGAGTTAGAGATAATTAAGTCTCTTTTAGATGAGCTAGTAGATTAAGATAAAGGGAAAAGATAGGATTTATCTCGCAAGGTTAGGTAAGTGCCAAATTTCTATAAATAGGGGAATATCTCTTCAATTTTAGCATTTGGGTTTTTCTCTCATTCTTTTCTCTTCTTCTCCGAGTAAAAGCAAAAACTCCTAAAGTTCCATCTTCTTCTTCATTCTCTGCTAAAAGCCGAAATCTCTAAGCCTATTCCTTCATCTTCACTTTGATTCAAAAGCCGAAACTCTTTCTATTCTTTTTCTTCCTATGAAATCTTCATGTCTCTTCCTTGTTTTCTTTTCTTCTTCTCTTTTCCCGTCGTAAATCGAAACTCTTCACTCAAGTATTTTAAAAGCCAAAGACACATCAGCCTTCTCTTGTTCATACTTTTTCGGGATTTTCCTAAAAGCCGAAATCCCTAGATCTCATCTCCTGTGATTGCCGAATTACTTCGTGGTGCCTACTTGTGCCGAAATGAGGGAACTTTAGTGGAGTCAACCGCATAGATCTCTAAGTTATAGAATCGTGTTACTTTCGGGATTTCAAGGTAAGGGATCTATTAGTTTTAACGTATAATTTGGGATTTATTAACCTTGGCCGATTGTTGAAGGGGCTAAATCTTTGTGTGTTTTCAGGCTTTTGAGCAAGGCTTTACATTGAGGATAATAGATCCAGGATAGCAAGGACATCGACTAAGAATATTGGATTTCGCGATATCAGTGTGTAATACTTCCCACCATCTAGATCTGATTATTAATGTATGCTCATAAGTTTATATGTTGTGATAAATACCGATATCTCGGTTTAATGTTGGAAACCCGAAAAGGGTGAAGCAAATCACCAGGTCAGTGAATGTTTGACTTTATATGATAAAAGCATATCGATTTTATGACTGCATGGGTTGGGTTGATGAAAGGAGGAAGTTATACGTTATATGTGTAGCAGTTTATACCGTGATCTGTTATATGTTGTAGCGGCTAATGCCGTGATCTGTTATAAGGGCTTCGGCCATAATATGTTGATGAGCAGCATGACTGCCATCTTGGCGTGTAGCGGTGTGGGTCGATTGTAGAAATCCCCAATGGTGTGAATGGCTGGTACGGGGGCGTGTAGCGGATGGAAACCTAGGCAAATGGGTTGGGCCTTGCATATTATTTGTTATTTTTTTATAAATGGAATTATTAATCTGTTTTATGGGCCTAAGGCCAAAATCTAGTGGTGCATGAGGGTTGCACACTGAGTCTCGCGACTCACCCTATTAATTAACCTTTCAGGTGATACCTAGTGCTTCGGACCGGGCTGGAGAGGAATGCAAGGTGGCCATGCAAAAGACCAATTGGATCCAGCAAAAAGTCTCAAGTTAATAATTTATATTTTTAATTAATGGATTTTAAATCTCATTGTAATAAGGCTATGGGCCACTAGTTTATGTTTTGTTTTATTTTGAGCTTTAATTACTTTTAGTTATTTAAATTCTTATTGAACTAATGTATCTATTTAAATTTGGGTTTTTAATTTATAAAGGCATATTTTATTTAAACTATCAACTATTAAATTTCTCTCGAATAAGAAGATAAACTTTAGAAAAATATTTTTTTTGAAAATACGACATGTTCTTCCAAAATTTTTAGTGACATACCAGATCCGGTCGTGGTGTTTGGGCCGGGTTTGGGGTGTTACATCACTTGGGATGATTTGAATCGAATGACGATTATAAGGATTAAATTGATTATGTGTAATAAATGTGTTTATTCTTATTAATTATGAAAATTGAGTATGAATTGGGATAATTATGGCGGTTATATATGTTGAATAAATGTTTACTTATTGGAAATAAATGTGAATTGAGAAATTTGTTGGTATTTGAATTTATGAAATGAAAGCCTTATTAAATGTTCGAGTAGGGTCGAATATAGTTGGCATGCCACAGGATAGGAAGAGTTTAAGGATACTTCGACTATGAGTTGATAAGGCATTGGGTGCCAATTTGCTTCGATTTAACCGATGAGACACTGGTTGTCAATTTATTTATAGTGCTGGGCGCAACAATTTGCTTTGGATTTTTCTGATGAGGCACTGGCTGCTAAACTGGTGTGTTGATTGGATCCGTGTATCCATATGAGTTTGAGTCATGTTAATAGGGTATAATTGATAAAATGAGTTATATGATTTCGATATGGCAAAAGAATGATAAATGAAATTGAAATGGGAAATAAAATGTGAAATTTTGGAATGAATTGTGAACCTTGAAATATCATGTTCCATGGAAACAAGAGATTGGAAATTGAAATGAAGCTCATTATAAGGAATGTGTTATAAAATGACTTGTGAAATTTGATAGTCATGTACTAATATTGTGGAAATGAAATGGTTTTGAATCTATGAATAAGTGAATTGGTATTTTGAATTTTTTAAGTTGCATAACCTCTCAATTTTTACTTATACATAATTATAATATATGTTTTTCTAATATGTTTGGATTATAGAAATATCACTTAGTTATACTCAGTGTACGGTTTTGTTTTCCCGTGCGCAGTTTAGGTACTATTTGGTTCGTACGTTGACTCAACATCCAACAATAATCCCGAACTCAAACGTTGGTGATATGATCTTTTTGGCCTTGGCATGTACCTAGCCGGTCTTGTGGTTAATATGAATATTTTTTATCTTAATGATATTTTGAATACTATGTATATAAGTATATGTATGTGTGTGTGTGTGTGTGTGTGTGATAGTATTAGTTATGTGGTTGATATTTTGGATAGGTTGCTTGAGTTATATACATGATATTTAAATGGTTGAGATAATATTATGCCTTGTGTTGTGTTTTGGTTGATGCTTGGGAATGTTATGTTTAGGCTAGGCCTTAGAAATGTTTTGATATGTGTGATATCTATGTCTATGATTTACTTGGATGTTTTGATTATTTTTGTATCTAGGTCATTAAGCTAATAAGAAAATCAATTATGAAATGTTTGAATGGTTGTTCTTATATATGTTTAATTAGGTTTGAATTGATAAATTGAGGTGTCATTTTGGGCATATTGGTTAGGCACCTAGATTGAATGGTATATGGCATGTTTCTATCATGTTTTGGTGTGTTTTGAAATGGGTATTTATATATTCAAATGGTGTGGCTTGGTACTTAAGCAATGATAGGTGAAATGGCTTGATTTTGAAGTTATTTTAGGTGCACACGGTCTACCACACGGCCATGTGTCCCACATGGTCACCCCACATGGCCATGTGGCCTATTTAATTTTGGTGCAAGTTTGTCCACATGGCCACAGGGAGCTACACGGCCTAACGACACGACCGTTTGACCTTATATTTGAATTGTACACGGTTTGAGAACACAGACATATGGAGTAGCCACATGACCATGCTAGGGGCCACACGAGCTATTCTCCTTCACATGGTCGTGTGACCCCTGTTTTCAGATTTTTCCTATCTTTTTAAATTTTTTAAAGTTGATCCAAAATGATTGTCTACTTAGTTTTAACCTCTGATAAGCTCGATATTAACCCGTAATTGATTGAATTACATGTTAATTTAATTCTACTTAGTTTTAACCTCTGATAAGCTCGATATTAACCCGTAATTGATTGAATTGCATGTTAATTTAATTAATCATGATTTGTTTGATATTTAATTGAGATTTTAAAATTATAATTTGTTTGTAATTGTTTTGTATTAAGTTGTAGCATATTATTGCCCGGGTCTGGCAACCGAACCAGGTGAGGGGTGTTACAAACTTGATGCATAGGTTTTATAGTTTGGCTGAATGATACTGTTATGTATCAAATTGAATGGATTTTGGGAAGATTATATGATTTGATTCGTGATATACTCACCTCACTGTTGTAAAATGTTTTGATAGGAAAGTGACTTAAACTAGTTAATTCTATTCACTTAAATGTGAATCTACGATAAGACTATTGTTTATGTACCTATGAACTTAATAGGCATTTCAATGCTTACCCCATTTTATTTTTCATGTCTTCTGTAGTTGCATCTTTGTGGAACTTGGCTATCGGATCACTTCTAGAGCTTACACTATCAAGCGTCTCTATTGGTAATCTTTGGTTAATCTTGGTTCGATTGTATGTGGCATGTAATAGGTGTGATATATATATGTACTTGTTGTTCAAATTTTATGAACTTTCCCATTTTGGTATGTTTATTTAGGTATTGTATTAAAGCAAGTTTATGGGATTGTTTTGGTAAGCTGAACTATAATTATGCTCGTATGATATGAATATGTGTATGACTAGCTTGAATGTGTGCTAAGTAATTTAGAATGTGTGTGGCACCCCAAACCTGACCGAGATGGTCCGACCAGAATTTTGAATGTCACATTAACCATCGAAGTGACTCTCCATTAAAACCCCTCACAAAGCACACCAACAACCAAACACACCTCATACAATTATTCATGGAATATTTGATAACCTAAAGTCATGCTTCTGTTGCGCTACTCTGATCATCAAGTCATCAGCATAATTTGTAAATTGAATTTTTAACAAGAAAATATTCTAAAAGCTTCAATTGAACATTTATGCAAGTGATAAGGTATTTAAAATGTTATATTTGAAAGGATTTTAGAAACCGTTTGATTTGAAATCAAATGATTAAATCTAAATCGTAATGTAGCAAAATGTTGGAAAACACCATGTCATAAGCTTGAAAGTAGTATAGTAGAGTAATATTTATAAATTTTGTTTAGGAAGATTCATTAAAACATCATGCATCTCTTCATAAAATCGTCATCATTTAATTAGTTCATAATCCACCTACTATTTACGTAATTTGTCCAATTTTATATTTCATGCATACTAAAATCGTGATTAATTTCCAAATCACACATAAAACATATAAAACTTACATTAATAACCAATGACTCTTCAACCTGCACTTACAAGTTAGTTGAACAATTACTCATACCATTCATTAAGCATTCATAATCTATCATTCAATCATCTACTGCAATAGTAATAAAAGCTGCAAATCAAACCAATTAAAGAGTCCATAATGTCTAATTACAAACCATTAATAGTTCAAAGTCTAAAACCCTCTATATTAGTCCCACATTGCCTTCCTTATTAAGTTGGAAACACATCAAACATACTCAAGGTAAATTGCCCTGATTTGGATCACTTGGTAGCTCACTTCTCCTCCTCATTATAACATTATCCTTGCATTGTTAAACATAAAAGAGTGTGACTTTTTCAAGCTTAGTGAGTGTTCAAAGATTTCCATAAGTAGTCACAATATCCAAAGTTAAAAGAAAGCATACTATCACAATTAATCATGGTAAGCAATAAAGCATAACTCATAGTGTTCTCATTGATATGTTGGTATAATGTGATCATGAAGCATATATACAAAATATATTACATTGGATAACCGAATTTCAAAATATGACCAATATAGTGTGTAACATAAAACTATCACCCACCAAACATAGCCTCCAAACACAACCAATTTACCCACCAAATACAACCATATGTACCCTCCGAACACAACCAAATATACCCTCCAAACATAACCATATATATAACCTCCGGACACAACCAAGTATACTAAACAAATTGGTAGCCCAAAACTGTCCCTATGGCTAATCCAATCAGCTGATTTTCTACTTGCAAAATAGTCCTTGAGTTTCTCCTAAATGCTATTCAAACCCCTCCACTTTCTGTTCCTTTATCTTTTTGCCCCAAGCTAAATATAGCAAAGTTGAAACATTCAAACTTTGCACCATGTGTGGCTGGACAAGGGAGAGTGAATGGTTGAATTTTATTTGCTATTTCTAGCAGCCATTCACACCTTAAATACCCCACTTCCCTTATCATTCAACACACAATTCATTCTCATACATCTCTCTCTTTCACTCACTTTCTCTCTTCCTTTCCCTTCTTTGTTTTCCCCCGTTTTCTTGTTCATTCCCTGCTAATTTCCCTCTTGAAAAAGATCTTTCTTCCATCTTGAAATAACAACATTTAATTGTTTGTGGATGCCTCAGTTCAACAGAACGAGCAAAGAAGAAGAGGAGCGCACTAGTCTGGCTTTAGAAAAATACTGGATTTGGTTCTTAGTTCCCTTCTCTTTAATTTTCTTGTTTATGTTGTGATTATGAACATGAATAATTATTGTGTTGTTGTTCTTGTTCTAATTAAAATGACTTAAATTTAATTCGTGTTAGATTGATTACATTCTATCCACTTAAATTATTAAAATCATGTTTGTGTTGTTATAGGCCTTGGTAAGTTGTTCAATTAAATAAAATCATGCTTATGTTAGACTTGTATTATAAAATGTAAGGTAACGAATGATTTAATTATTAAATGTATTGAAATTGTAATTAATTGACAAAACATTTAATTGGTGCATGTTTAATCTTCTAAGGTAGCTGAGAGTTAAATTAGCGAGGCTATTAAACAATACATTAGCCTTGCATAACGTGCAAGATTATTGTGATTAAATTGTTTCAATACAGAAATATATTGTTACCTCACTTAATCTTATATGTGCTTATGAAGATTGATTAATTGTTTGAATTGGCATTGAGAAATGTTCATGAGATTGGTTAATTTAGTAAGTAAGTATGTGCAGTAGTTAACAAATTACCAAGTTGCCTTGAAAATATTCGTAACAACATGAACATGGGTTTAGTAATTCTATGTTAAGGAATGTAATTGATCTAACACATTTATGCCATATTGATTAAAACTCATCTTTTTGAAATTGTGCATTGGAAATTGTTTACTTTTTATTTTTATTACTCATTTAATTTTTAGTTTTTAAATCACTTCTTCAAAATAACATATTTTTCCCATCACCAAAGTGTTTGATTTACATTTCATAAATATTTTTCTTTCACAGTCCCTATGGGTACGATAACTCAACATTTACTTATAACTTTATTACTTTTTGTGATTGTGTACACTTGCACATTTCAATCGTTTCAAGTTTTTGGCGATGTTGCCGAGGACTATTTTAAAAGACAATATTTGTGAAATTGTTAATTTTGCATTTTGGTTTATTTTTCTATTTAATTTTAATTCCATTATTTTTCTGTGATTATTTCAGGTGTTTATGAGTATTGATCAAATTATCGACTTACTCCCCGTAGACCTTGAGATTGAAAGAACTTTTCGACAAAGAAGAAGACAAGCAGTTTAGAGAAGGACCGAAGAGATGAACTTTGAAAACAAAAATCAAGGAAACAAAGGAAATAATGCTCAAAATCCTATCCTTATTGCTGATGATAGGGATAGAGATCTAAAACAGTATGATGTGCCAGTGTTTCATGAGCTTAATCCGGGTATTAGGAGACCTGAAGTCGAGGCACACCAATTCGAGTTGAAGCCAATCATACTCAAAATGCTTTAGACAGTGGGCCAATTTAGTGGAATGCCTATCGAAGATCCTTATATTCACTTAAGATTGTTTATTGAGGTGAGCGATTCTTTAAAATTAGCCGAAGTACCCAAAGATGCACTATGATTAAAAATGTTCCCATATTCACTAAGGGACAGAGCTCGAGCCAGGTTGAACTCGTTCCTACCAAATTCTATTACCACTTGGCAAGAGTTAGCAGAATTATTCCTTATGAAGTTCTTCCCACCTAGCAAGAATGCTAAATTGAGGAATGAGATCACTACCTTCCAATAGATGGACAACAAGTTCTTGTATGAGGCATGGGAAATATTTAAATAATTATTATGAAGATGCCCTCATCATTGAATCCCTCATTGCATCCAATTAGAGACGTTCTATAATGGTTTCAATGCTCACACGAGGATGGTAGTAAATAGTTCTGCTAACGGTGCTCTCCTTTCTAAATCTTATAATGAGGCCTATGAAATCATCAAGAGAATTGCCAACAACAATTATCAATGGCTAACCAATGGAGTAGTGTCAGGAAGACAAGTCGCTGGAGTACATGAAATGGATGCACTTACTTCACTCGCATCTCAGGTATCCTCGATATCGCAATGCTTAAAATCTTTACTACAAATGGGTTTCATAATTTTGTAGCTCAGCCACTGAATTAATTTGAAAATGTAGCCTATGCTTATTGTGGGGAAGGGCAATTGTTCGAAGAATTCCCATCAAACCCAAAATACATGTATTACATAGGTAACCAGAACCGAGGAAGGCAAGGACTGCAAAGTAAGTTTTATAACCCATCTTGAAAAAACCACCCTAATTTCTCTTGGAGTAACCAAAGGGCTGGACACAGCAACACTTATGCACAACCTAGACTGACCCAGCCACCTGTATCTACCCAAAAAGTTTAGAAACAACCTCAAGTTGAACCTTCTAATGGCTTAGAAAACCTGTTGAAGGCATACATAGCAAAAAATGATGCCTTAATCTAAAGCCAAGCAGCCACATTGAAAAACCTTGAAAACCAAATGAGCCAGCTTACAACTGAACTTAGGAACTGACCACAAAGTGCTTTGCCTAGTGATACGGAGAACCTGAGAAGTGTGCTAGAAGTTAAAGGTAATGGCACTAAGTGTGCGATACGTTACAAGAATTTGGCACTAAGTGTGCAAGGCATTAATATGACGACATTAAGCATGTGATACGTTAATAGATTTTTTGCATGGAGTGTGCAGGTTTGCCGATCTTTTAATTGTAATAGTTAACGAATGTACTAAACATAATATAATGACCAGGTATGCGAAGATATATCATCTTTTGGATGATAAGTAAGTTTAGTTGTTGAAATGATAATTCCGTATTATACATATTAATATGTGATTTATATGGATTGAAATATGAGTATGTATGTGTATTTGTTTTGAGGTGAGAAGAGGATTATAGATTGATCGCTGTGAATCAGAGCTTTAAAATTTATAAAAAGAATGATCGAACCTGGAAACTAACTCTGACAATGATTGAGGCAAGTGCACCTATCGAACAGTAGTATAGCTTAGGCAAGACCGGATTATCGAACCCAAAGGAACTAAAAGTACTAATACTAACTTTCTTTTTATTATTTAACCTAAAATAAGTGAATTTGCTTTTAATCTAAAATTAACGAACTACTAAACTAAAGACTCTAAGACAAAGAAGAATGAATTTTGAAAATAACTTGGGAAAAACTCAGTTGATTTAGATGATACCCTAGGAAGAATCCACCTAGACTTCACTTGTTATCAACACTGAACCATACGATTTATTCACTTAGTTTGATCCATCAGACTCCCTAACGTATATTAAACCCTCTCTCGAGGCGAATAACGTCTAACCCTAGGTTAATTAGTGGAACTGTCGTTCTCTTATAATAACCCCCTAGAATAGTAGTAAATCGATCTATGGATTCCCATATTAGGTTTCACCCTAATCCGACAAAATCTCGTCACCCTATCTCTAGGCGTGCGATCAACTCCGCTTAATTATGTTGGAACTACTCTTAGGCAGGGTCTATTCCTCCTCCACCTAAGCACATTAAATTTGGATTAAGCTCACATAATTAAGAACAAACTAAGTATTTATCATATAATTCAGAAAGAAATAACAAGATTCATCATAGGTTTCATCCCCTTCGGGTATCCGAAGGGCTTAGTTCATAACAATAAAGGAAAACATCTCAAGAGAAAAGATAAAACAAAACATAAGAAATCCCTAAAACCCCCTGAAGAAATTGAAGGAGAGATCCTCCGTCTTGAGTATAATTCTGGCTTCTTGAGATGGATCAACTGGCTATCCCTGAGTGATTCCCACAACCCTGACCTTTTCGGCTTGGCTCATTGGCCTAGCTAACCGCCCTGACAAAAGCCCTGGCAGAAGGCTTCTGCCGAACTCCCCAATTAAGTTGCCCCCTAGGGTGTTTATATAGGCTTTGAGATGCCTTGCTTGGCCCCTAAGTATCCTAATTCAAATAGGATTCCTATTTGGGTGTTTTAATAGGCTTTGGAATGCCTTTCTTTGCCTCCAAGTATCCAAATCTGAGTAAAACTCCTCTTGGCCGCGGCAGGGACACGGCCATGGCACACGCCCGTGTGAATCGTGGTCAGGCCGTGTGGACTTTGTTGATGAGACACGGCCATGTAAATCATGGTCCAGGCCATGTTCGAGATCTTTTAAGGAGGCACGACCGTGTGATCTTTGGTCCAGGCCGTGTCGATTTCATGCTTTGGCCCATTTGTCCCGTTTTAAGCCCGTTTTGCGTTCTTTTCATCCCCTGGTGCTTTCCTAAGTATATAACATGAAAAGAAAGGATTAAGAGCACCAAATTACATAAAATAAGGGATAATTCATCCAAAAGCATACTAAATGTGGGCCTAAAATGTGTTACTATTTCGGTTTATCATAGATCTAAATGAATGTTATTATTAAATGTTGGGATATTCGGCATTAAGGATTATGAAATGTGAAAGTTGTCTATTATAATGTTTGATATATTGTTTTGTAATTGCTTATAACTTACTAAGCTATGATAGCTTACTTTATGTGGTTGTTGTATTGTTTATAAGATTTTGGAGTCAAAGTTCGTGCTCGGGGATCATCGTCAAGTCTATCACACTATCAACAGATTTTGGTATTTCATAAGCTGTACTTCTTTTGAAACTATGGCATGTATAGGCTATGTTGCTTTTGGGTTGATTTCGAATGGTGTGTATATGTATAAATGCCATGCTAAAATGGCTAAATTGTGGTATTATGGTTTTATATAGATTCGACCATGGTATTAACTTATTTTGGAGTATAAATCCTAATGTGTTTATGTTCGGTATTTGGTTATGAGGTTTGAATGAATTGAGTTAAATCATAGTTGTGAATATTCGATCATGGCATTTGTATGATATAGTAAATATACTTTCATGAATGGTATGAATGGCATTATAGGTCATGTCCTTGGGTTGTGCATATTCGGACATGATATGTATATGATTATGTATGGAGCTTGATTTTATATGTTAGGTTATTGTAAGATATGTAGGAATTTGATAATTTGGCTATGATAATTATAAGAAATATGATTTATAGTATAGTTGAATGCTTTTGGCAAATGGTATGATTTTGGGTACATCCTAGTTTTGGTTAGGTAAGGTCTTGGTATATAGGTATATTTGGTCTTTAATAATTGAAAAAAATTGATTAGCAAAGTGATTATAAACATGAGCATATTCGGCTAATGAAAATTTAAATGACCAAATGAATAGTGACCTTTGCTAATTGTTGAAAAAAAAATGCTTGTATATATATATGTGTGTTTGGTTGAATAGATTTAAGCTAAGTGCAAATATGTTTAAGCATTCTTTGAAAGTATATCATTATTTACAATGTATTCGGTTATGGCTACTTAAATAGTAATTATTTGCTATGATCTGTGCTAAGTCTAGTAATGCCATGTAATCCCTAATCCGGTGACGGATATGGGTTAAGGGTGTTACATTTTGATTGGTATCAGAGCTACGATTTAGTCGGTTCTCCGACTAACGTAGCGCGTGTGAGTCTAGCTATACATGCCATAATTTTTCTGTCATAGTGTGATGACTTCTGACAGTGAAATGTGTTTTCTTCTTTTGTATTGTAAATGGATCCTGATCCCGAGCGAGCCGTAGCCGATGATGTCGAGAGTGTGGCACCTTGTCCCGCGCAAGGGACCGCACCGGTTGAATCTCGACCAGCTACGAGTAACCAAGATGAGGGGAATAAACAAGCCTTCTTCAATATAATGAATGTTTGGTTTAATCAGTACATCCGGACCAATCCAGCTGTTCAACAACCCCCGAACCCAAATACTCCACCTGTAGTACATATGGTACCTCTGATCATTAATCCTGAGAGATTGAGTAAGCCTCCGGTTGACAGAATCAGAAAATACGGAGCTCAAGAGTTTAGAGCTGTAGCAGATGATGATGCTGAATGAGCTGAGTTTTGGCTTGATAATATAATTCGTGTTTTTGATGAACTATCCTGTACGCCCGATGAGTGCCTGAAATGTGCTATATCTTTATTACGAGATTCTACCTATTATTGGTGGAACACTCTGGTTTCGATTGTTCCGAAGGAACGGGTCACTTGGGATTTCTTTCAGACAGAGTTTCGCAAGAAATATATTAGCCAGCGATTCATCGATCAAAAACGTAAGGAACTTCTCAAGCTGAAACAGGGTCGTATAACCGTGTCTGAGTATGAACGCGAGTTTGTGAGACTCAATCGATATGCCTGCGAGTGTGTTTCATCTGAGGCTGCTATGTGTAAAAGATTTGAAGAGGGATTGAACGAAGACATAAAATTACTTATTGGTATACTTGAAATAAATGAGTTTGTGGTACTTGTTGAGCGAGCCTACAAAGCCGAAGAGCTAGGAAAAGAAAAAAGAAAAGCTGAGTTCGGAGCTAGAGATTTCCGTAAGAGATCAGTAGGTAAATTTTCTCAGTCGGTATCAAAGAAGTTCAGAAATGACAGTGGCCGGTCCAAGTCTAATGTTGGGTTTTCTACACGAGAGCGACCACCAGTGAGTTCAGGAGCCACTTCGATTGCTAGTGTTGGCAATACTCGACCAAATAGACCCGAGTGTCAATAGTATGGTAGACGACATTTTTGTGAGTGTTGGGGCAAGTTCAACAACTGAGTTTGCTACAAGTGTGGTTTGCAGGATTATTTCATCCGGGATTGCCCGGAGTTAGCTGAGAAGGATAATGCTCAGAGTGTGAGATCGAGCGGTGCTACAGCTAGGGGTAGACCACCCCGAAATGTGGGAGGTAGAAGCAGTATTCAGAGAGGGACTTCGGATACAGCTGTTCGATCTGAGGCTCGTGCGCCTGCCAGAGCCTATGCCATCCGTGCCCAAGAGGAAGCATCATCTCCAGATGTTATCACTGGTATATTTACTCTCTTTATACTAGTGTAATTGCTCTGATTGATCCCGTTTCAACTTATTCCTATGTGTGTGAAACACTAGTATTCAATAAGACTCTACCTGTTGAGTCTACTGAGTTTGTGATTCAGGTTTCAAACCCCCTGGGCCGGTGTGTATTAGTTGATAAGGTGTGCAAGAATTTCCCTTTGATGATTCGAGATTCATGTTTTCCGGCTGATTTGATGATACTACCATTTGATGAGTTTGATATTATTCTCGGCATGGATTGGTTAACCGTACACGATACTGTAGTGAATTGTAGACGAAAGACTATTGATTTGCGATGCCAAAATAATGAGATAATTTGAATTGAGTCTACTGATTTAAATGGGTTACCAGTAGTGATATCTTCGATGTTAACTTGGAAGCTTATGAGAAAGGGTTGCGAAGCTTACTTTGCTTATGTGATTGATAGTAAAGTGACCGAAAAGAAGATTGAATCTGTACCTGTTGTATGTGAGTATCCGGATGTGTTTCTGGAAGAATTGCCGGGATTGCCACCTGTTCGGGAGGTAGAGTTTGGTATTGAGTTAGTGCCAGGTACGACTCTGATTTTGATAGCTCCATATAGAATGGCACTGACTGAATTAAAAGAGTTGAAAGCTCAGTTGCAAGAGTTAACAGATAGAGGTTTTGCTCAACCGAGTTTCTCTCCCTGGGGTGCGCCAGTATTATTTGTGAAGAAGAAAGACAGAACTTTGAGAATGTGCATTGACTACCGACAGCTCAATAAAGTGACCATAAAGAATAAATACCCGTTGCCATGCATTGATGATTTATTTGATCAACTAAAGGGAGCCTCAGTATTTTCGAAGATAGATTTAAGATCGGGTTATTATCAGCTGTGAGTTAGAGACTCTGATGTACCAAAGACTACTTTCTGGACAAGGTACGTCCATTACGAGTTTTTAGTGATGCCGTTTGGACTCTTTAATGCCCCTGTTGTTTTCATGGATTTGATGAATCGGGTATTTCGACAGTATTTGGATCGGTTCGTGGTTGTGTTTATAGATGACATTCTGATCTATTCGCGTGATGAAACCGAACATGCCGAACACTTAAGACTTGTACTACAGACTTTGCGTGATAAGCAGTTATATGCGAAATTCAGTAAATATGAATTCTGGTTACGCGAAGTTAGTATTCTGGGGCATGTTGTTTCAGCATCAGGTATTCGGGTTGATCCGAGTAAGATTTCGGCTATACTTGATTGGAGACCCCCTCGTAATGTTTCTAAAGTTCAGAGTTTTCTGGGACTTGTCGGTTATCATAGACGTTTCGTGAAAGGTTTCTCGATGATTGCAACTCCGATGACAAAGCTACTTTAAAAAGATGTTAGATTTGAGTGGACAGAAAAGTGCCAGAAGAGTTTTGATCAGCTGAAAACCTTGTTAACGGAAGCTCCAGTGCTTGTTCAGCCAGAGTCGGGTAAGGAGTTCGTTATATTCAGTGATGCATCCTTGAATGGTTTGGGCTGTGTTCTGATTCAGGAGGGTAAGGTTGTAGCTTATGCCTCGAGACAGTTAAAGCCGCATGAAAAAAACTATCCGACGCGCGATCTTGAATTGGCTGCTATAGTTTTTGCTTTGAAAATATGGCGCCACTATCTATTCGGTGAAAAATGCCATGTCTATTCTGATCATAAAAGCCTAAAGTACTTAATGACTCAGAAGGATCTGAATCCGAGACAATGACGGTGGTTGGAATTGTTAGAAGACTATGAGCTTGTGATTGATTATCACCCGAGGAAAGCTAATGTGGCTGCTGATGCCCTAAGCCGAAAATCACTGTTTGCTGTGCGTGCAATGAACGCAGATATGGCTATGACTGATGATGGTGCGATTATTGTAGAATAAAAAGCAAAATCGTTATTTGTTCAATGGATTTGCGAAGCTCAAAAGGTTGATAATGATCTATTACCAAAAAGGAATCACTGTGGTTCGAATACTGACTCAGAATTTTAGATTGATGCTGAAGGATGCTTGCAGTTCAGAAATCGAATATGTGTACCAAAGGATCCTGAGTTGATTCGGATGATTTGTAATGAAGCTCATAATAGTAGATTGTCTATTCACCCGGGTAGCACGAAAATGTATAACGATTTGAGACAGCATTACTGGTGGCACGATATGAAACGAGATATTTTAGATTTTGTGTCGAAATGTTTGATATGTCAGCAAGTAAAAGTTGAGCATCAGGTGCCATCGGGATTACTTCAGCCGATTATGATACCCGAATGGAAATGGGATCAAGTCACGATGGATTTCGTATCTGGGTTACCGTTGGCACCGAGCAAGAAAGATGCAATCTGGGTTATTGTTGATAGATTGACAAAGTCAGGTCACTTTATTCCGGTTCTTACAAATTACACACTCGATAAGCTAGCTGAATTGTATATTTCTCATATTGTTCGATTACACAGAGTACCTATTTCTATTGTTTCAGATAGAGATCCGAGGTTTACATCGCGGTTTTGGAAGAAACTGCAAGATGCATTAGGTACTAAATTGTATTTCAGCACAGCTTTTCACCCCCAGACGGATGGTCAATCTGAGAGAATTATTCAAATACTCGAGGATATGTTGAGATGTTGTGTTCTCGAGTTCGAGGGTACGTGGGAGTGATACTTGCCTTTGATTGAATTTGCGTACAATAATAGCTTTCAATCGAGTATCAAAATGGCACCTTATGAAGCTTTTTTACGGTCGTAAATGTCGTACACCTTTATATTGGATCGAACTCAGTGAAAATAAGATATACGGGGTTGATTTGATTAAAGAAACCGAACAAAAAGTAAAAGTGATCCGTGAAAGTTTGAAAGATGCGTCAGATCGTCAGAAATCATATGCGGATTTGAAACGGAAGGATATAGAGTTTCAGATTGGAGATAAAGTCTTCCTAAAAGTCTCACCGTGGAAGAAAATACTCAGATTTGGTCGTAAAGGCAAACTGAGTCCGAGATTTATTGGGCCATATGAGATTATAGAGCGTATGGGGCCAGTTGCTTATAGATTGCTATTGCCACCTGAACTAGAGAAGATTCACAATGTTTTCCATGTTTCGATGCTCCGACGGTATAGATCTGACACTTTTCATGTGATTAGTCCGTCCGAGGTTGATATACAGTCTGATTTAACTTATGAGGAGGAACCGATTCGTATCCTAGTTCGTGAAGTAAATGAGTTACGAAATAAGAAAATATCTTTAGTAAAAGTGCTTTGGCTTAAACACGGATTCGATGAAGCAACTTGGGAGCTTGAAGATTCAATGAAAGAACGTTATCCAGACCTATTCACCGGTAAGATTTTCGGGGACAAAAATTCCTAAGGGGGAAGAGTTGTAACAGTCCGATTTTGGCCCTAATCGGAACGATGGTTTCGGGACCACGAATCTGAGTCCGAAAAATATTTTTCTTAATTATTTTGGTGTTTATAATGTGTGAATTTGTCTGTATTAAATTTTCGTTTAAAAATTTTGTCGTTTGGAGGTTCGATTTAATAAATGGGCTTAATCGCGTAAGTTAAAAATTTGGTGATTATTAGTAAAAGGGCTTAATTGATGATGTCTTTTTAATTAGAAATATTAAAAGAGTAAATAGACCAAATTTTTAGATAGTGGCCGGCCATGGACAAAATTAACCTTATGTTATAATGTTTAGTTATTTTATAATAAAGGTTAAATAGGTAAATAAATAAAATGTTAATATATATGTTATTTATAATAAAACAAAGCCATGGTTATCATCTTTTTTTTTAAGCCATAGCCGAAACTTAGCAAAAGAAAAAGAAAGAAAAAAACCTAGCTACATTCAGCCTTGTCTAAGCTTGATTGAGGTATGTGTTTAGCTCGGTTTTTGATAATTTTTACGTTTTTGAGATCGTTGCTATGTGATTTAGCTAGCCCATGCTTGAATTTTTGAATTGGTTGTGTATTTTGTGAATTGCCATTGAAGAAAGCTTGTTGTTTTTGTGGTTTGATGATTAAATATTGATTATATGTGTTAGATTAACAAATTTTGTTTTTGAATTTTTGATGAAATTGAGTAATTTGGATTAAAATGCAAAAATAAATTTTTGAGGGACTAAAATGCAAAATAAATGAAATGTATGAGCTTGTATTAGGACTATGAATATTCGGCCCTAAAGAAGTGTGGTCAAATTTTGAATATTTTGTGTTTTGTGCAATAGGGACTAAATTGTGAAAATGTGAAATATTAAGGGTAAAAATGTAATTTGCCCATTTATGCATTTTTGGACTAAATTGAAGGAAAATATGTTTGAATGAGCTTAATTCGAAATTATTTAGATCAAGAACAAAAAGGATCGGGATTGGATCGGGGAAAGGAGAAGTTAATCGAATAGTCGGAAAACGTAGTCCGTCGATACTCGAGGTAAGTTTTTAAGCAATTGAGTTGAATTAAATTTTTCTATAATGATGCATATGTATTTAACGGTGGTAAATTTGTACAATGTTGATATTACCGAATGGAATATTAGTTGGGAGATGATTAGAGTTGAATGTAATGTAAACATATATGTTAATGGTATAACTATATTTGATATTGAATTGAGAAATAGATATAGCCGAATGTGATGCATGCTTATATAAAAATGACATAGCCGAATGTAATGTTGATTTGAAGATGAAATAAGCTAATTTGTATATATGCAATTGAGATGTAAGTTCATGTATATATAAATGAGAAGTAAGTTCGGGAAATGCAAGAATGTATGGAATTAAAATACCGAGCACTAAGTGTGCGAAATCGGTCAATGAGCACTAAGTGTGCAAAATTAAATACCAAGCACTAAGTGTGCGAAATCGGTTGTTTAGCACTAAGTGTGCGAGAAGTTAAAGGTAACGACACTAAGTGTGCGATACGTTACAAGAATTTGGCACTAAGTGTGCAAGGCATTAATATGACGACATTAAGCATGTGATACGTTAATAGATTTTTTGCATGGAGTGTGCAGGTTTGTCGATCTTTTAATTGTAATAGTTAACGAATGTACTAAATAGAATATAATGACCAGGTATGCGAAGATAAATCATCTTTTGGATGATAAGTAAGTTTAGTTGTTGAAATGATAATTTCGTATTATACATATTAATATGTTATTTATATGGATTGAAATGTGAGTATGAACTTCAGTAGTATATATATGTGTATTTGTTTTGAGGTGAGAAGAGGATTATAGATCTAAATGAATGTTATTATTAAATGTTGGGATATTCGGCATTAAGGATTATGAAATGTGAAAGTTGTCTATTATAATGTTTGATATATTGTTTTGTAATTGCTTATAACTTACTAAGCTATGATAGCTTACTTTATGTGGTTGTTGTATTGTTTATTAGATTTTGGAGTCAAAGTTCGTGCTCGGGGATCATCGTCAAGTCTATCACACTATCAACAGATTTTGGTATTTCATAAGTTGTACTTCTTTTGAAACTATGGCATGTATAGGCTATGTTACTTTTGAGTTTATTTCGAATGGTGTGTATATGTATAAATGCCATGCGAAAATGGCTAAATTGTGGTATTATGGTTTTATATAGATTCGACCATGGTATTAAATTATTTTGGAGTATAAATCCTAATGTGTTTATGTTCGGTATTTGGTTATGAGGTTTGAATGAATTGAGTTAAATCATAGTTGTGAATATTCGGTCATGGCATTTGTATGATATAGTAAATATACTTTCATGAATGGTATGAATGGCATTATAGGTCATGTCCTTGGGTTGTGCATATTCGGACATGATATGTATATGATTATGTATGGAGCTTGATTTTATATGTTAGGTTATTGTAAGATATGTACGAATTTGATAATTTGGCTATGATAGTTATAAGAAATATGATTTATAGTATAGTTGAATGCTTTTGGCAATTGGTATGATTTTGGGTACATCCTAGTTTTGGTTAGGTAAGGTCTTGGTATATAGGTATATTTGGTCTTTAATAATTGAAAAAAATTGATTAGCAAAGTGATTATAAACATGAGCATATTCGGCTAATGAAAATTTAAATGACCAAATGAATAGTGACCTTTGCTAATTGTTGAAAAAAAATGCTTGTATATTTATATGTGTGTTTGGTTGAATAGATTTAAGCTAAGTGCAAATATGTTTGAGCATTCTTTGAAAGTATATCATTATTTACATTGTATTCGGTTATGGCTACTTAAATAGTAATTATTTGCTATGATCTGTGTTAAGTCTAGTAATGCCATGTAATCCCTAATCCGGCGACGGATATGGGTTAAGGGTGTTACAAGAATCTACAAAACGTGATAAGGTAACTTCTGAACCAGACAATTATGATCAACTAGCAATTTAATTAGATGCAGAATTACCACAAAAGACGAATTAGCCAGTTCAAGTGAAGAATCCTCCACCACCCTACCCTCAAAGACTTAAGAAGCAGAAGCAAGAAGTCCAATTCAAGAAATTCCTAGGCATACTCAAGCAACTTCATATCAACATTCCGTTGGTAAAAGCTCTTAAGCAGATGCCAAACTACGTTGTCCAAGAAACGCAGATTTGGAGAATTTGAGACGGTATCCCTGACGAAGGAATGTAGTGCATACCTTCAAAATAAACTGCCCCCAAAGATGAAGGACCTTGGATGTTTTACCACACCTTGCAACCTTGGAGCAACTTATTATGGTAAGCCATTATGTGATTTGGGTGCAAACATCACCTTGATGCCCATGTCTATATTTAGAAAGTTGGGGATAGGTAAAGTTAGACCTATTACGGTCACGCTTCAGTTAGCAGATCGATCCTTAGCACATCCAGAAGGAAAAATCAAGGACGTATTGGTACATGTAGACAAATTTATTTTTTCTGCTGACTTTGTTATTTTAGAGTTTGAAATAGATAAAGAGGTGCCAATAATCCTAGGAAGGCCTTTCCTAACAACTGGAAGGACCTTTATTGATGTGCAGAAGGGCAAACTTACTATGTGTGTTCAGGATGATCAGGTAGCGTTTAATGTTTTTAAATATATATGATTTCCTAATACAGTTGGTGATTGTTCTACAATATTTGAGTTAGAGGACTTAGCCGTAGAATGGGAGCTCAACTCTATTGAGGACCCATTGGAAAAGGTTTTGATGTCAGACCCTCTAAGTGATGAAGAGGGGGAGGAAAACTTAGCTTTGATAGAAGCTAACAAGAATGGATTTAATCTGCAATCCCGTTTTGAATCTTTGGAATTAGAAAGCAGAGATTATGGTCAACCAAAATTGTCAATTGAAGAGCCACCTAAATTAGAACTTAAGGTACTTCCTTCACACTTAAAATATGTTTATTTAGGTAAAACTTCAACTTTGCTTGTGATTATTTCAGCAGAGTTAACTGAAGAGCAAGAAGAGAAACTTATCTTAGTGCTAAAACAATTCAAGAAGGTTATCGGATGGACCATAGCCGATATCTGTGGTATTAGTCCATCCGTGTGCTTGCACAAAATCATCCTAGAAGATGGCGAGTGTAGTAATCCATTTTGCCCAGGCCCATATTAGAAATAAAAAAACCAAAAAAGGAAAAATAAAATAAAAAAAGTCTAGTTTTTAATTACAGTCCATTTTACAAATAAATGGGCTTAAAGCCCAAACCCAAATGTTAAAACCTGGTACACCCCACCAGTAACCCAATTACCTACCCAGACCAAAACAGACTAAACCCAACATACAAATCCTACCCAAAACAGACCCTGACCCAAAACTGAAATGGCCCAAAAGGGCCCAAACACTAAACATCCTCAGTGGCCTAGGGTTTCTGAAAACCCTAGGCGCAGCAAGCCTCGATCTCAGCAGTGCCGCAAGAGCCAATGCCCCACCTAGGCGCCACAAGCACTCCAGCCACCCTTGTGCCCTCGATAGCGCCGCAATCCTCGCGAATCGCGCATCACCGCCGCTACTTTCGTTGTAACATCCTGAATTTTTGGGCCTATGCGTTTAGGGTGTGGATGCATTTAATGTGTTAATTTGAGAGTTAGAGGTACGAATTAGGCTCAGGCTTGGGCTGAGGCCTTGATTAAATATTCTGTTTAGATACTCTAGGGCTTAAAATAAAGTTTTGGTAGCTTAAATGGCAAAATGGGCTTGTAGCCCAGTGGCAAAATGGCGCCACTAAGAGGGAAGGGAGTTGGCGTCAATAGGCAAGGGGAGAGGCCCAATTTGTGGTCGTTTGGAGCCCATGTTTTTGGGCCAAATTTGACACTTATAAGGAGGAGTAGGTTGGACGGCAACAAGGCTATTATTTAGGGGATTTTATTGTTTTAATATGTGGATAATTACAGCTGATAAAGGAGGGAAGAGTTGGAGATAATTAAGCCTCTTTTGGATGGATGTTAAGATAAGGGAAAGGATAGGAGCTATCTTATGGAAGCTAGTGTTGGCCGAAAATCAAACACAGGAGAGGGGGGAAAATTGGTTGAGTATAGGCTAAAGGTGTGCCGAAATTTCTATAAATAGGGGATAGCTCATCAATTAGGCATTTGAACCCTACCCTTTTCTTTCTCTTCTGTGTACGAAATCCTCAGTCTCCCTCTACAATTTCTTTCTTTAATTTCTTCAAAAGCCGAAACCTCTCCCTTAACTCTCTTTTCCATTATTTTCCTCTTGTGCTGATTTCTCTAAAAAGCCGAATTCTCCCTACCCATTTGTTCATCTCTTCTTCCATTCATTAAGAACCAAAACCCTTTGAAGCCTTATCGATTGTGAAATCCTTTCCATTCTTTTTCTTCCTAGCCGAAATCTCCAAGCTTCTCTCTTGATTTCTTTTCTTCTTTTCTTTTTCTAGAAACCGAAACTCTTCACTTAGTTCTTCTAAAAGCCGAAAACGCATTAGCCTTCTTTTGTTCATACTTTTTTGGGATTTTCTTAAAAGCCGAAATTCTTAGATCTCTTCTCTGGTGTTTGCCGAATCTTCCTACAAGGGGTAGCCGAAATCTTCTGAAGTGGTAAGTGTCGATTATGTTATTCTTTCAATCTTTTCCGACTTTTGGAGACCATAGCCGAATGGCTAGATGGTTGACTAATCTCGTATTTTCTTTCATGGGCGGCATTCCAGGATTTGAAGAAGATCTAGTCGCATAGGTTTCTAAATCGGTAGCACTCAAATCATCCTACTTCCGGGATCTAATCGTTTTAGGTAAGGAGATCTGTTAATTTAAGCATATAATTCGGGTAAAACACTAACCCTTGGCCGAATATAGGAGAGGCCTTATCTTCGCGTTCTTCCGGCTTTTGAGCAAAGTGGTAGACAAAGGGCAGTAGATCTAATTAGTGAGGGTATCGACATAGAGAATAGTACTACGTGTTATCAGGTGTGTAACATTCTCACACCATTTGGATTGCTTGTTAGTATATGTTTATAAATCTATTATATTCTGCTAAATGTCGAAATACCGGCATGGCTGTTGAAAACCCGAGGAGGGTAAAGGCGAATCACCAGGTTAGTGATCTCTGTCATTCTAAAGTGAATGTTTCATCGATTTGGTATGATGAACATGTATGCGGTTTACGTGATTGCATGGGGTTGGGTGATTGATGAAAGGAAGTGTTCTGTTGTAGTGGCTTTGGCCATGATCTCATTGTAGTGGCTTTTGCCATGATGCATTGTAGTGGCTAATGCCATGATCGATGATGAGCGACTATCCGTAGCATGACCGCCATCGATGGTGTGTAGCGGTGTGGGTTGATCAGAGAAATCCCCAATGGTGTGATTGGCGGTAAGGGTGGTGTGTAGCGGATGGAAACCTAGGATTGGGTTGGGCTTTGCATATTTTCCGATATATTATACTCTGTTATTCTGCTCTGTGGGGCTAAGGCCCAACTGATGGTGCACGAGGGTTGCAATCGAGTCTCGCGACTCACCCTATTATTTAACATCTTTCGGTAGCACCTAGTGCATTGGACCGGGTTGAGAGGAGCGTAAGGTGGCCATGCGAGGATTATTTTGATTCAAAGCAAAAGACTTTACTAGTTTATTTATTTTTAATATTTTTAATCAGTGGGTTTAAATTTCATTGTAATAAGGCCATGGGCCACTAGCTTCATATTCGTTTATTTTGGGCTTTTATTATTATTAGACATTTACATTTTACGTTTTAATTAAGTTAAGGCATGTATCAAATTTCGGTTTTTAATCCACTAAGGCATAAATATAAGATGTATATCTTTTACAAATCATCCAACCATTTAGTTTTCTCGAATAAAGTGTTAAACTCAAGAAAAATATTTTCCGAAATTGCGACATCTTTTAAAATCTCTCTAAGTGACATGCCAGATCCGGTCATGGTGTTTGGGCCGGGTTTAGGGTGGTACATTCGTCCACCTGCAAAAGGAAAGGAAACAAACCACAGCAAAAATGGCAACAAGTTTTATTTCCTTTTTATTTTTTATTTTGAAGGCTATAAAAGTGTAACACCCCAAACCCGGCCTAGAAGTTAGACCCGAATCTGGTGTGTCACATGAAAGTGAAAACCATCTTTACGATTATTAAAAACTTGCTTGAGAAATACAGCCTCTTTGTTAAAACCAAAAACACTTAAGCAATTGTTAACTACTTGAAAACGTAATAATATTTAAAAACCTTTTCGTTTGCGGAAGCATATTTGAAATAAACAATTTACGAAAATGTGACGTTTATAAATAGAGTTGCAGAAGCATTTTGAAAACGTTGCGGAAACGTAGATAAAATACAAGTATTTTGAGAGGTTGTTTGATAAATCGATAATCGAAACTAATGATCTTACAAAACCGTGACTTTTGAAAACGACGTTGAAAATTCGAAAGAGAATCCAAGTCTTTTGAAAATATCGTTAATAGTTCGAGAGAAAATATCCGTGTTAAAAATATTTGTAAAAGTTTATTTTGAAATCCATTTGTTAATCGATTTTGGAAACCATTGTTTAAGTTTTTAGAAAATCCCCTTTTAAACAATTTAAGAAAAATAATATAAACATCCCAACCAAAAAGCAAAAATAAAAATAGTCCAGAGGCCTTATTACAACATTTAATCCAAAATAGTAAAGTAATAAAATAAACGAGAAAGAAGTCTAAAGTCCAAATAAACCATTTCCAAGTATGGCCTCCTCGAGTCATCCATAGCCCAAGTCCATATCATCAAGCATTACCTACAAGGGTTAAGAGAAAGGGGGTGAGTTACGAGAACTCGGTGTGAAATCCCCCACTGCGTTATTCATTGGGCCGGAACCCAATTAGCAATATTTTGGGCCTAAGCCCATTTACAACAACAATAATGTATCAAATATAATATGCATATGATATGCAATTCCCAAACCAAACCTAGCTTTCCATCCGCTACACACCACCCGTACCAACCAGCACACCTGTGGGGAGCTTTAGTGACCCACCCCGCCAACACACCAAACATAGGCATTAAGCCGATTATATCAAATTTGTGGACAAGCCACCAGATTAACAGAATTTACATGGCATCGCCATTTTTCATATTTGTGGCAGAGCCACCAGAATTATGTAGCAGAGCTACCAGAACTTCTCTTCATCATTATCCCATCCCATGCAAATCATGTATATAATGCATAGCCATTCACAACAATTTATTCAGATATTTATTACAAAATTATGGCCCATTACAACAATTAACCAAAAGACCCATTAAGCAAAATATCAGATTTGGCCCATTTAGCAAAATATCAGATTTGGCCCATTTAGCAAAATATCAGATTGGCCCATATAGCAAAATATCAGATCGGCCCATTTATCAAAATATCAGATTGGCCCATTTATCAAAATATCATATTGGCCCATATATCAAAATATCAGATTGGCCCATTTATCAAAATATCAGATTGGCCCATATAGCAAAATATCAGATCGGCCCATTTATCAAAATATCAGATTGGCCCATTTATCAAAATACCAGATTGGCCCATATAGCAAAATATCAGATTGGCCCATATAGCAAAATATCAGATTGACCCATATAGCAAAATATCAGATCGACCCATAAAATAATTTCGTAATTCGGCCCTTTAGGGGCATTTTCGTAATTTCGACCCATAGGGGCATTTTTGTAATTTCGATAATTTACCCACTAAGGGTAATTCGGTAATTTCGCAACCTAAGGGTATTTTGGAAATTTCGCAACCTAGTCTTAACTACTAATGTGGAGCATAAAAAATCGAAAATGTCCATCTGCGTCGTACTAACCGAATTGTATATAAATTGAGTTAGGAATCTCGAAATCTAACTCCGTAAATTTTCCTTGAGACTAGAATTATATATCTTCTTACTATAATTTTTCCAGAATTTTTGACTTAGCCATTTAGTACAGTTTATTCCTTAAAGATTCCCTTGTTTCACTGACCAATGATTCTGACCTCTCTTACCCAAAATTCAAATATCTCACTGTACAGTTTTCATATGTTGCTCCCACTTGTTTCTATTGAAAATAGACTCACTAAGGAATCTGTAAATATAAACTATAACTCATAATTCACTTTGTACAATTTTATAAGATTTTTCCAAGACAGATCAGGGAACCACGAAGTCATTCAGAACCAGTCTCACTAAAATTAAGATATCTCAGAATATAGAATTCCTTTTCCTTCTTCGTTTCTTCCTTATCAAAATAGACAAAGTAAGCTTTAATCTGATATCTTATTCACTTTGTAATTCCTTTTTTCCTATTTTTAGTGATTTTTCAGATACACGCCACTGCTTCTAACCGAAACTGTTTTATTACGAAATACGATTACCATTACGATCATACGCACGCCCGAGTGATCACGGATGCCGGTTTTTGGTTTTCTTCGGTATTTCGACCGATTCACAGAATATTTCATACAAACTTTCAGAGAAGTGTGAGATTACACACCATTTCAGATATGTATACGAAAGATACGGGGTTACACACCTGATTTTGATTTCCTAAAGAACCACTCGTCGATGACCTAGAACAATACCAACCAAAAGTTAGCCTCGGATTTCCAAAAGATTTCGTATCACTTACACTTGAATCACTTACCACTATGTCCGAAGGTAGAATATATCGAGTGATCGTCCCTAAAACATAATCGATTAGTCACAACCACTATTATCCTTTAAACGAATAAAGAACGATTTCAAATAATCCATGAAGAACTCCTTACCTTATCGATATTGGACCGAATTCTAGCGATTAAACGATGACTTCGAAAACTCCAAGTTTCAGCCTTCCACTATATTTCTATGGCAGAGAAAAGTGATTTTGTAAGAGAGAAAGTATGGTGATGGTCTCGATCAATATGGCCATCCCACACCAAGGTATAGATTCGGCAAAGAGAAAGAAAAGAAATGAAAATGCCTCTTCAAGGTTGCATGGTTTCGACACAAAGAATAAAAGAGTTTGGGGAGTATGAAAGATGATACCAAATTGGTCAAAAAGAAATGGCCAAAACAAACAAAAATTTACCTATTGCTATTGATCACATTCGGCTAGGGGCATAGAGTTTTGGAGAAGAAAAATGATACACTAGTTGCTAATAGAATTGACCAAAACTAGCACCTAAACCTTACCAAAATGCTAATAAGATTCGACCATCCCCCTTAGCCTCAAAAACCGTCCAAATGCATAGCCAATTGGTCAAAAGTTTGGCCAACCAAACTTTCCAAAACATCACCCATGGAATAAGCCTTATGCTCCCCTTACATGCCATTTTCATTTGATTCCTTTCCCTAACTTCAATCTTGCCTTTTTCTCTTAGCCATCTTGCCATAAAAATAAAAGTCCAACTTACCATAAAATCATGCTTGGCCGACACTATATGGAAAGAAAGCAAAAATAAAAATCACACATGCACTCAAAGGGATTCGAACTCCCTCCCTCAAGGTAAAACATATGGCACCATATCCCCTTTACTAATTGCTCACTTATGCTAGCAATTTACTCTTTTATTTCCATAAGCCTTGATGCCACTTACTATCTCTCCTTAATAGGCTTAAACACAAAATTTTACTAAGGCCCAACTTGAACTCGGAACTTCATAGAAACCTCGTAACTTTCCAAAATTACCTTCTTAATAAGTCCAACTTGAAATAATGCCGTTCTCTTGTTCTCAAAATTTTAAAACGCTTTTACACTCAAGGCCCATTGGGCCCAATCCTACTAGGCCCAATTTCGGGATGTTACAAAAAGCCTTACAAAAGCTTGTAAACGGACACATGGAGAGAAACAGAAAATATACAGAAATAAAAAGGGAACAAATTTTCACAAATACAGAGGTGATATTGCGCTCTTTCTTTTGTATTTTTTTTTTGTTTTTCTCCTTCGATCCCCGCATATATCATACACAAAACAGTTTATAAAAAGAGAAGGCGAAGATTTTTTACCTGTAGGCCACCGCTTGGGACGGCGCGTGTGGCGCGTGAGGACAGGAGCCTGAAGTCCGGCGATCGGAGCCTCTGAAGGGCTTCAGAGGATTTCAGAGAGTTTCTCTGAAGTTTTTTTTTAAACCTAGTTTCAAAATGACTTTCAGCCATTTTTTTAAACTTATATAATAATGGAAAACGGCGCCGTTTTTGCTTAATCAAATAAGCACAAAACGACGTCGTTTGGGCTTTAGGATCTGCGCGTTGACCCGAATACCCAGGAAGGATCCGCGCATTTTTGTTAAATGGTATAATTTCCCTTTCGGTCCTTCCGCAATTTTTTTAATTTTAATTCAGTCCAATCTGCATTTTTGTTATTTATTAAATTAACCCCAAAATTTGTTTTTTGTTTCAATTTAGTCCATCGGGCAGTTTAAAGACTAAAATCGGAACGACGCTGTTTTGAAATAAAGGCACAATTGCCATATTAGTCCCTGTGATTTAACGTGTGTTTTAATTTAATCCCTTCACGTTTGTTTTATTTGCTATTTAATCCTTATTTCTCTATTTATTTTTAAATTGTTTTTTTTCTTATTATCCTAATACTATATCGAATTATTAAATTTTCTTATATATATTTTATTATTTGTATATTAATCTATTAATAGTATAAATTCATATGTGTTTTTACCTTTGTATATATATGTAATTATTATTATGTATTATTTTATTTTATTTAATTATTTATATTATATATATCTTTATATTTGTTTATTAGTCATAGATTATATATCTTTTAAATTTTTTGTATTATTATATAATATTATATATTACTTTTAAAACTATACTTTGCATAAACTTATATTATATTTTTATTTGAAATATTTATATTAAACTATTAGATTTAAAATATAATTTTCTTTAAAGTTATATATTATTTTTATTTATCTAATAATATTTTACTTTTTTTTATATATATAAAAACTATTTTGACTACTTCATAACATTTTCGCATATTAATTCATTTTTTTATATAATTCATTCTATATTGTTATTTTAACTCACATGTATGTAAAGTTTATATTATTTTTTTCTTTGATTATTTATTGCATTATATCTCATATTTGTTTATTTTTATTCACTTATTAATTATATGCTTTAGTATAATTATTTTACTATTTATATCATTTGTTGTTTATGTTATTCTTTCTTTAATTTATTTATTAGAAGTAATTGTTGTTATAATTTGTATTTATGATAAATCGTTATTTAGCATGTATGTGGCAATGTATTCATATAATATCTTATTCAAACCATTGTTTTTATAAAATCTTTTGAATTGACACATTTTATTTAAATGGTTTTTAAAAAAATACGGTGATATGTGATATTTGGGGAATTTTGAGAAGAATTTTGCCCTAACTTACTAGGTTCAATTTTTCTCGTGAAACTTTAGGTATTACATATCCCTTTTTTTTAAAACAAACTGAGATTTACCAATTTCAAATCAAAAAACCTATTCTTGGGAATTCAGAGCGTTTTGTCCTAACTTACTGGGTACGACGTTTTGTGTCTCGAGGTAGGAATTTTCTGAAATAAAGACGTACTTAGTTTCAAGGTCATGAGATGTTATATCCTAACTTACTGGGTATGGTGTTTTATTTCTTTGAAGATAGGTAAGTCTGGGTTTTCTTTTCAACTAAAAAGGACCATTTTCTAAATTTTTCAAAATTTCAATATTAGGACATGATATTATCGATTTGGTACCAATTTTTGGGCGTTATGAGGGTGCTAACACTTCCTCATACGTAACCGACTCCCGAACCCATTTTTCTTATTTTTCGTGGGCCAAAATAAGTATTTTAAAATAAATAATTTTCAAGGTGATCCAATCACACCTAAGTAAAAAAAGATTGGTGGCGACTCCATTTTCTTTTTTGAAAGTCGATTCCCGTTTTTTTTATAAATCCAGATTTTAAAATGGTTTCGACAGCTTGGCGACTCCACTGGGGACCAATAAGAGAGTCAAGCCGTAAAGTCAATAATTTCATGTCCTATTGTTGCAAATTTGAAATTCTGATTTAAAAAAAATCATCATTTTTTTATGCATGCGATTTTATTTTTTTTAATATCTTCGCATTGCATTTGCATGTCCGTTGTGGTCGTACCCTTAAGTGGGAGCGAGAAGCTACTCCTTCGTGAGGTTTTCACCTCCGTGCAGGATAGCGAATCACTTTCGGGATACATCCGTACCTATGTCTTCGTGAGATTTTCATCTCAGTGCGACCATAGGAAATGTATTCCTCGAGGCTGAACTCGGTCCATATGAGCCTATAATGGGTGAGGATCGAGGAATCTGCTGGTTCAGGTACCTCAACTTTAAGGCTAAACCACATGTAGAAAACCTAAAGGCTTACCCTAGGTAGAACTACGACAAACCTTAGTAGTTACCCAGATAGGGGTTCGTTTATTTTATTTGTTTTATATTCTGCGGTACTAACATGTTGTGTTTTATTCTTTTGTGCATATCATTTCATATTTTAAGAGGTATCGATTCACGATCAGTTTCTAAGTTAGAAAGCTGGTTATGGAGAACGAATTCCTTGATAAAGTGGAAGACAATGCAGTCATCTATATGTGGTTAGAGCAAAGGCAATTAGAGAAAGAAGGGTATGGATTTGTTTGAGCAAGAGGGAAATAGGGCAGCACTAGAATCCCTGCCACATGTGCCTCCTGATGTTGTGCTGATCAAAGCAGAATCAGATGTGAAGAAGATTGTACGACACCCTATGGCAAGGCGTGGTGTTGGAACTAAAGGGCATAAGGTAACTATATTCACCAATCACTTCAAAGTGAGCGTGGGAAGTACAGATGGACACTTCTACCATTACAGCATTTCTCTTTCATATGAAAATGGTCGCCCTGTGGATCGTAAGGGTGTTGGAAGGAAAGTGATTGACAGAGTGCATGAGACCTACAAAAATGATTTGGATGGAAAGAATTTTGCCTATGATGGTAAAAGGTTTATTTACTATAGGCTCCTCGTTGTGATCCAAACAACATTGCAAGGGATTTGATTCGTTGTGGAGAAATGAAAGGAATTTGTATTGATCCCCCATTTGATATATTCAAAGAGATGAATCAGAATAGATGCCTTTCACCTGTGGCTAGAATTGGAAAAATGTTTGAACAGATACAATCTAAACTTTCTGGAGCTCCGCAGTTCCTTCTTTGTCCGCACCCTGATAGGAAAAACTCTGATCTTTATTGGCCATGAAAGCGGAAGAATCTCTCTGAGTATGGCACTAGCTAGGGTGAATGATCAATGCTTTTCAGAAGATTGATGCTAAGCTTGGACGATTTCTTCATCACCACCGAAGCCATAATTCTGTGATCGAGTTAAAGTCAAGTTTGAACAAGGTCGAGGAAATGAAGGGTAAGATTGAAGAGTTAGAAGCAACATTGCACAGTTGTGAACTTCGGATCGAGTTCCTTGAAACAAGTGAAGGGCGTTGGAAGGAAGAACTTCACCATTCTCACGATCAAGTCAGAAGCCGGGATTATCTCATAGGGGAAGCCATAGTTTCGATTCGAGAGGTAATTGATCACCTACAAACTTTGGCAGCGCAGGCTGATATTTTGAGCATGAAGTATGAGCTACGGTCAGATTGTAATCAAGAGCTAGTTGGGAAAGTTAAGACTTTGGGCCTTAAAGCGAAAGCATATTCGTAGTCCGTTTTATGTAAAGGATTTTGTTTTCTAATAAAGTTTTCTAAAATGAAGTTGAATCAGAATCGATGCCTCCTCTTTGCATTCATGCATTTGCATTACATTGCATCATTTGCATTAGACTTTTACAAAAGGACCCTAATTAGGTAAAATATTTCAGTTAACCTGGAAAACATGGAACAAAGGTTGGAGAGAATAGAGCAAATGCAAATGCAGATGCAGGGGCAATTGACCGAGATTCAACAAGAAATGCGAGAATTCCAAGAGAATGTGATTGGCCAATTAACCCAGTTACTAGCCGAAGGTCTTGGAAAAAGGAGTGGCCCAGTGGTCAACAGTGTGGATGATGAGGACATTGTTTATTCCCCAATAGGGGTACCGACTCAACCAGGAGTGCATTTGCATGGATTACCTATCATTATTGGACCCTAATGTAATACTGATACTTCGGCCCTATTGAACTTCTCGAGGGGTTCAGGTGTTAACCCGGATGATGATCGAGCCAAACCGGTGGTACTGGCAGAAACAAAAGGAAAAGGAGAGGGTACTTTAAAAGCCCTGAAGGAAAAGGAAAATAAAGCGGAAGGCTACTTAGAGCCGATTACAGTAAGCCAGCCAAGGATAGTAATTACCAGACATCGGGTCTCCCCAAGGCAAGAACCCAATTCAAGACTGAACTCAGAGAAACCTCAGTTCGCACCTATTCCAGTCACGTACAGGGAATTGTACCGAGTTTTGTTTGACGCACATGTCATATCCCCTTTTTATATAGAACCAATATAGCCCCCGTATCCTAAATGGTAGGACGTAAATGGTCAATGCGAATATCATGGGGGAATCACAGGACATTCGATCGAGAATTGTGTCACTTTTAAAAAGATGATCGAAAGACTCATCAAATTGGGTGTCATAAAATTCGATGATCCCTCTGGTGTAGAAAATTCGTTACACAACCTTCCTATTAATGGGGTAAACATTGTGAGCTCCACGATAGATAGGGGCAGGAGATCCAAGAATGCATCGAGCTCAGGACCCTAGTGCATGGTTTGATTGAGGAGATCAAGGACCCGATGGTAATGTTGGGGAATCTAAGCATTAACGGCATGTTTGAATCGGGGAATAAAAGTTTCCAAGCCCTTACATACTTGGGAAGATTTTAAACAATGGAACTGTGGAAAGGATCATTGTATTTTTAGAGTGGATCTAGAGTAATATTTGAAACACGCTTGTTGCCTTAAGCCTAGAGGCAACAAGAACCCGTTTGTGAAATAGGCTTGTGTTCTGAAATTTTATTTCAATAAAATGCATCTTTTTGAGTACATATTCTTTTATTCTTTCTATTTCATACTGTACATTCTTTTTCTTTTTTTTTAGAATATTCTTTATTCATGACCATACCAATAATCATCCTTAGAATCGTTTATTCTTTGGATTTCTTACCTTCATACTTAGGTCTCCGGATATCAACGATGTGAGCAACGCTGTTGCTGATTCCCTTTTTGAATAAGATATGGGTTTAGGGGATCTAAGGACTTTGAAGATGACAGAGATTGTAACCCATCTTCTGATTTGTAAAGAATGATGAAAAATAGACCTTACTCTACAAAGGGTCAGTCGATAAAGATTGTAGCCCAGCTCATCACAGAACTAAGGCGAGACATCATTGAGTTATTTTCAAGAATTCAAAGATGTTTTCACACGATCATATCAGGACATGCTTGGGCTAGTAAGACGTGGGCTAAACATGAGGATTGGGCACTGTTGGTCTACCATGGAAGGGGATTGCATCAATCATACCGCAAATATTGAATTGAAAAAGACAAGATTCATGTGCCTTCTTCATTTCCTCACAAATTTTCCATATGTGGGGGCATGGATATTATGGGGCCAATCTCGCCAAACGCTTCTAGTTGGCATCAATTTGCCATCATGGTCGTCGTTTACTTCACTAAGAGGGTGGAAGTAGCTTCATATGCCAACATTGCAAAGTCGACAGTCATCAAATTCCAAAAAAAAAGCATAAAGGATAGGATCAGATGCCAGCAAAGAATGCCATAAAGGATCACGCATAACTGTACAAAGTCAAAGTCTACAGATTGCCCAAAGATCAGGCAGCATATCACAGTACAGCAAAAGTTGCAAAAATAAACTATGAAAGGTGACTTAGACTTGTAAGGATTAGCATAAGAAGCTATCGTTACCTTCTGTCTTATTGAACGTCAGCCAGAACCTTCGCTGGGGGCAACATCTTACCCATTGGTTTATGGAATTGAAGCGTTTTGCTAATTAAACCTAATTGAAGAAAAGGTTAAAAGCTATTCGTCACGGCCAGATGATGCGAGCTTATGTTAAAGAAGTTCATCTTAGGGAATTTCACGAGGGAACCTGATGTTGAAAAAGACCTTTCTTCTATAAAACGATTTTAGAAGAAAGCATATGCCAAACTGGGAAGGACTTATGTAGTGCCTGTTCTAGAGGAGCATTGATATTGACCAAGATGGATGGCGAAGACTTGCCCAATCCGGTGAATTCAGGCCTGAAAGAGGAAAGATCAAGGTGAAAACCCGTAAAGGGTGCCTTGAGAATATTTTCAAAAAAAAAAAAGAGAAAAAGGAGAGGCCAAGGTGAAAACCCGCAAAGGGCGCTTTGAGACCAAAGGGGATTTGAGTTGGAAACCCGAAAAGGGCGGCTCAAATTTTGATCAAAAGTGGGGCATACAGTAGTCTTGCTACCTTTGAATTAACAATGAGGAAATATGTTACGTCTTGGGGCATCGACAAAGTACTCCGGATCCCCTGAACACATATTGAGTTTAAAATGGTCCTCAAAAAATCGGAACAGAGAAGCTCAGACTGCGATATCTAGGGTACCTAGTTTCCCATCTTACCTATTTTAAATTTTCTATCTTTGATTACTTTATTCTTTTTAGAGAAACACCCCAATCAATTTTCTTTTATAGCTTTTGCTATCTTTGTTTACTTTATTCTTTTTAAGGTATACCAATCAATTTTTATTTATTGCCTTGGTTATCTTTGATTAGCTTATTTGCTTCGAGCTATGCTCCTGATTAATTTCTTTCATGTCTATTGTTGTGATCTTTTTCAAACATTTTATATTGAAATAACGATTAATGGACTAATAACACTTTCATCAAAGGAGTTCGCATATTACTCTGGAAGCTTCTAAATAATATGAGAATCTGAAACAAGATTATTGTTTAGAACCCACCAAGCCTAAGGGATTGGAAACATTGAAAAATGATTATCTCTTCGGATTCTTATTGGATAAGACAATTTTGTTGGTGATACCATATTGCAAATGACAAACAAGGTCAATCCAAGTGTAAAAGGGGATTATTGTCGGGGGACCCTGCATTCATGTAAATTTCAGACTCATACATTCAGGGAATGGTGACGAACTAAGGAACCCTGAATTGTGGTGGAATGGGTTGAATTCGAAATAAACCCTATACCTTGAAAAGTGAAGATGGGTCAGATGGAAAAAGTTTCAATTCCCATTATAGTAAGATGGTACAAGCCTTGTGTTCTCAAGATTCAAGCGGAGTTGACTCCAGAAATTACATTGGGGCAAGCTTGTTGAATAGAACATGATTGATGAACAAAAGGAAGAACAAATGAGTGATAACACCTAAAGTAGGAATCATACTCATAACATTTTTTTTGCATCATAGCAAATCTCATTAGGAGCATTTGATTCAATGCAATCATTGCATCCTAATCCTTTAAAAGGAATCATTTTCATGACATGTTGCATTCATGTCACTCATAACAGATTTAGTTAGGAGCATTTGATTTATTCTGATCATAATATCCTAATCATCTTGCATAAGCATATGCCCATTCTACAGGTTATGTCCCTTAAAGGACAATGTAGTAGGGTAGATCGAAGACATCAGTCTGGCATTCCTGAGTTTGCAGAAAGCAGATTGAATATAGCAGATCTAGCGTTCCTGAGTTTGCAGGAAGCAGATCGAAGACATCAGTCTGGCATTCCTAACTTTGCAGGAAGCAGATTGAATATAGCAGATCTGGCGTTCCTGAGTTTGCAGGAAGCAGGTCAAAGATACCAATCTGGCATTCCTGAGTTTGCAGGAAGCAGATTGAAGATAATTGTAACACCCTGAATTAGGGGTTATTTGTAATTTAAATATTTTCCCATGTGTGTGCTTGAAGAATTAAATTCTAGAAGTATTAAGCATGTTCTAGGGCCTAGAGCTAAACCCGAGCTAGGCCTGACTTAGTATTAAAATTTATTTTTTAAGTGTGTAAAAGGAAGGAGCTAGGTTAGTTAGGGCTTTAATAAAATTTTGGGCGAGCTAAGGCACAAAGGATGGGTTTGGTATAAGTGGCGTGGTGCGCCTAAGATCTTGCTAGGGGTCTTAGGTTCGATCCGTGGAAGGAACAAGGGGAAAATGTTTTTTTTTCGTTGTGGGCTTTTAGGGCGTTAGGCCTAGGAAGGCCTAATAACTAAATTAGGGGGGCTTATTGACATGAAAGGCAGGTGGGCGGAGTGGCTTGGGGCGCCACTTAGGGGTGTTGGCACGAAGGTCTCGGGTTCGAAATATAAGGGACGCAAGGAGTGTTATTTTTGGGCTTTGGCGCTAAAAGAGAAAAACGCTCAGGTATAAGGCTTTATAAATAAATGGTGGGAAAATTTAACATGAAAGTTCAAAGGGAAGAGTTGGTTTGGGGCGCATCATGCAGCACGGGACCTAGCTGGTCCTAGGTTCGAGAAGCTAGGGCAGAGGTTTGTGTTTTAATTTTTACATGCGGTGCTGGGCTCAAGTTGGATGGCCTTATAATTAAATATTGTGGTTATTTGACATGAAAGTCTAATGGGAGAAGTGGCTAGGGACGTTGGAAGAGAGGGCTGGTGCGTGAGGTCGTGGGTTCAAATCAATGTGGCAGCAAGTGGCGTTTTATTTTTGTTTTGGCGTTAAGGCAAGGGGGAACCAAGGAAGTAGGATTTAAAAGAAAACATGGCGCATTCATGTCACAAAAGAACGCTCTGGCCGAATGGCCTGGGGCGCTACCTGGCCGCTTGTTCCACCAGTCTGTGTTCGAATCTTAGAAAGCTGCGATTTGGGTTTTTTTTTTAATCTGGCGTGGAAATAGAGTTGGCACCGCTCATGGGTTCTTTGTTTGGTGGTTGAGAGCACATGGCTTCTTTGTTTTTTTATTATTTATTTGATGAGATAATAAGGGATAATAAGGATAATATTAGCTTTTTAATTGGATTTTATTTGATTAATTCTAAGGAGTAAATATAGGTGTTTAAATTATTCAAATTGTTTTGAATTGATTTAAACTATTAGTCCGGAGTGAATTAAGGAAAATTATTGGAATTTGAACTCTTCATGGAAGAGTGGGATGACAAGCTTAAAGGGGGGTGCCGAATGCCTATAAAAGCATCAACCTATCACCTTATTTTTCTTTTTCCCATCTTTGCAAGTAGCCAAAATTCCCAACCCTTCCATCTTTGACTTTCTCTTTTCTCATCCTCTCCAAACCTGAAAGCCATTAATTCTCTTTGGCGAATCCCCACACCTCCATAGCTCATCTATTTCTTTTCTTCTTAAACCAAAACCCCTATATTTTTCCTATCTCTAAATAGCCGAATACCCTCCACCCTTGTTCTTTGGAATCCCTCCTCTCCTATTAAGATTTATTGTGGCGAATATCAAGAAGCAGGGGTGCTTTCGGGGTTTCTTTTGGCAATCGGTTGGTGAAGGTAAGTGATGGCCCGAAACCTTCTTCTCTATATTCTCTTCTCTGTCGACATCTACAAAGGGTAAGGGCTGATTTTGGTATTTAATAGCAAGGGTGTTAATACCCTTTTTTGAACCGATTGGTTATAGGGCCTTCGAGGATTTGGAGGCGAGCAAGTGAATCCATCATCGTCGGCAATCAATTTTTGGTAAGTGATGGTAAGATCTATTTTAGTAAGTTATTTAGTTAGTGATTAAAAGCGAGAAGGCTATTAACATGTGGTTGCCGATTGTAGAAGGTGAAGCGAGAATCACATCTCGTATGTTGGAGTTAGTACCCAAAGGGCGTTAGGTAAGGCTTTCGGGTTAAATACTAACCCTTTGGATATTTTGGTTTGGCCGAATGGCCTAGGACACTAAACCTTGTGCTTGGCCGAATATAGGGCAAGGAAATCTAGGGTGGACGACTTAATTCTTCGGGACCTAGGAATTACGATAGTATCGGTGTGTAAAAACTCATTACACACTTTATTAGTTTACATGATTCTTTGTTATTGTTAGTCACTCTTGTGGTAATGTTTGCTTATGGCTAAGCATGGATTAAGGTAAGTCCCCTACTTGCGATTGTTGATATATGATTTGCATGCCATCACATGATGCTAAATGTTGTGCCATGATATATGATAATTGATATATAAGCATGTGATGGTGGGATTAATGAGAGGAGGGGGATGATTTTATGGACTGTCGTCAGTGGTTTTGACCACAAGATGGGTTGGCCCCATCAGATTATTTATAACCTATGGTCATCAGTAGTTTTGACCACAACGGTTGATTATTTGCAACTAAGTCCCAGTGGTTTGGTACCACCAGTGGTTTTGACCACATTTGATATATTGTGACCTATGGTCATCAGTGGTTTTGACCACACGATGGGTTGGCCCCATCATTTAAATTGTGACTTAAAGTCATCAGTGGTTTTGACCACACGGGGTAGAAAAGGAGTATGGACGGCTAGTTGGGTTGCATGAGCATGTTTATTAATGAATTGTGTATGAGATGTATTTTTCGGGTGGGGGATTTACACACTGAGTCTTGGTGACTCACCCCTTTCCCTTAACATTTTGCAGATGAGTAGATCGCGGAGATGGAGCCGGATGGACTCGAGGTGGCCATGCAGTGGACATTTTAATAGATGAACTTGGATTTTGTTTTATCTTATTTTTATGGTTGGTTTTGTTTTAATTGAGTTGTAATAAGGCCTCTTAGAATTATTTTATTATTGTTACATGCTTTGAATATTTGTTTAAACTATTTAATTATGTTAATAATGATTTCACATGTTTTTCCAAATCAAACGAAAAATGTTTTAAAGTACCATCGGGTACATTTGAAATCTATAAACAACTCGACTTAATAAATATTTTTTAAACAACACTAAGTATGGTTTTTAACAAGAGACTTGAAGTTGAGAGATTTTTGACAAAACTTAAATCGGTTTTAAATGGTTTTCAAAATGTTTTCTCTGTAGCAAACCAAATTCGGTCGTAATGTTTGGGCCAGGTTTGGGGTGTTACAAATTGGTATCAGAGCCAGGTTCAAAGCTCGGCTGTGGGGGCCCAAGGCCCAAAAATATTTTAGTAGGCCTTTGAGAAATATTTTGGTTTTGAGCAAAGATGGCACCGAGTCTCGGCACCAATCCGCCGGTAAGTACCTCTAACTTTCGTGTGTGATTTATTATTTGTAGAAGGGTAGGCATGGAGCGTAGGCAAGTATGATAGGTGTTTGAACTTTAGGACTAGACTACCCCAGCAGAATACATAAAACTTTAAAAGCCTAATTAAACAAACCTACGACCAAGTCGCGAGTTAGGGTGTGGTAACCTTAGTGCGCATGTCTAGGATTGGATCCGAAAGAGCTTGGTACTTAGCGGTCCTCGTGACTCACCTCCTCTTCGCGGGATTCCTGCAGTGCGTAACCGGTTCACCCTAACCAAGAGGACTCGGTCATAGGCTAAACACGCTAAAAAAACCGAAAGGGATTAGCCATGTTTTAAGGAAAACTCTAGTTTTAAAATCACTAAAATATCTCTTTTAAATAGTAGGACAAATTTATTTTTGGAAAATTTACAAAATTATCACTGATTGACAAAATTACCAAAAATACCCCTGGGTTAGAAATGGCGAAATGTCCAGAAGAGTGAATAAGTATGAAAGGTATTAGGGAATGGATGAGCCCATACGTGTGAACTAGGGTAGAAGACTTAAAACTTTGTGTGATCGAAAGAATCTCTATTAAACTCTCCTCATAAAATTTCTTGCGGATAACCAAGTGGAACACGTACTAATTCATAAAATTCTTAAGCGGATAAAGCGCAATCGCTAGAATGAGTTCAAGAGGTCGTGGACGTCCCGTCGCGTGGTCGTGGTAGGGGTAGGATGACCTTGTCGAGCCGCAAGGGTGCAGTCACGGGTCTAGAAATGAGATCTGGATCTGCCGTGGCGGAAACTAAATTCCAAGATCAGACGGGTGGTGATGATGTCGTATCTCAAGCTGTATTATGGGTATTGGAACAAGTTGCTGAGGCTGGCGCGGGTGCAGGAGCCCGTAAATCTGTGGTTGAACGACTCCGGGCTAACGGAGCAGAAATATTTAGGGGAGTTTCCGGAGTGGCACCCGGTCTTGCGTGAGATCTTGGTTAGAAGCAAGCCCTGAAAGAATCATGGATGACATAGATTTTACGGGTGAGGAGAAATTGAAGGGTGTAATTTCTTTGCTTCGGGATGAGTCATATCAGTGGTGGCTCACTGTAAGGGATGGAGCGGTGGCAGAAAATCTCACCTGGGAATTTTTCAAGGATGCCTATCAAAAGAAGTACATCGGAACTAGCTACGTAGATGCACACAGTGAAAGGCTTTCTTGAACTGGTTCAAGGCAATAAGGCAGTGGCGGAGTATGAGGCCGAATTCCTTGGTTGAGTAGGTATGCTCGTGGTATTGTGGGTACCAGAGCATGAACAGCGTGTTAGATTCGAGGATGGGTGAGAGATGAGCCGAGGATGATGATAGCTCCACAACAGAACGAGAGTTTCTTGATCTTGTGGAGAAGTCTAAAGTTCTTTGAGGAGTAAGACAGTCCGTTAAGCGGAACCAAACAGAATTGGAATAAGAGGAGCTCGGAACCTTCAAGGTTCTCGGTGTAATGAAAGAAGAGGACGAGGTTTGATGGGTCGGATCAAGCTGCTAGGCTGCGCTGCCGCCAATACCCAATGGCCGCCACAATGTGCTCGGTGTGGCAAGCCTCACAAGGGTGAGTGTTGGAGTGGTAATCGAGGGTGCTTTGAGTGTGGATCGTTCGATCACCGTGTAAGGGATTGTCCTCGAAGTTAGCTAAGAATCAACCGGAGGGTCGAGCCGTGCTCGGGTTAGAAATGAAGGACCACCACGGAGAGGGTCGAGAGTGCGGCTAGAGGTAATGATAATGGTAACGAGCGTGGCGAGGAGTCTTTGTGGAGTGTGCAGGCGAGGCAACCAAGGTTGGCTTATGCGATTGGCCGTCGCGAGGAGGAAGATGTGCGGACATGACAACGGGTAAGTTTCTTATTTTGGAATACCCTCATTTGTCTTGGTTGTGGTTACGTTAGTTCATTCCTATGTTGCTAGTAAAGTGTATGGAACTTGGATTATGAGCGTAGGGAATGTTTCTAGAAAGTACGATAGTTCTTTAAGATCGAATACGTAGCGATAGCATAGTGTGATGGGTTAAGGATGCATGATTGGGCGATAGTAAGTAATTTCGAGACGAAATTATTTTAAAGGGGTAGAATTGTAACACCCTGAATTAGGGGTTATTTGTAATTTAAATATTTTCCCATGTGTGTGCTTGAAGAATTAAATTCTAGAAGTATTAAGCATGTTCTAGGGCCTAGAGCTAAACCCGAGCTAGGCCTGACTTAGTATTAAAATTTATTTTTTAAGTGTGTAAAAGGAAGGAGCTAGGTTAGTTAGGGCTTTAATAAAATTTTGGGCGAGCTAAGGCACAAAGGATGGGTTTGGTATAAGTGGCGTGGTGCGCCTAAGAGCTTGCTAGGGGTCTTAGGTTCGATCCGTGGAAGGAACAAGGGGAAAATGTTTTTTTTTTCCTTGTGGGCTTTTAGGCGTTAGGCCTAGGAAGGCCTAATAACTAAATTAGGGGCTTATTGACATGAAAGGCGGTGGGCGGAGTGGCTTGGGGCGCCACTTAGGGGTGTTGGCACGAAGGTCTCGGGTTGAAATGCAAGGGACGCAAGGAGTGTTATTTTTGGGCTTTGGCGCTAAAAGAGAAAAACGCTCAGGTATAAGGCTTTATAAATAAATGGTGGGAATATTTAACATGAAAGTTCAAAGGGAAGAGTTGGTTTGGGGCGCATCATGCAGCACGGGACCTAATTGGTCCTAGGTTCGAGAAGTCAGCGAGGAGGTTTGTGTTTTAATTTTTACATGCGGTGCTGGGCTCAAGTTGGATGGCCTTATAAATATTGTGGTTATTTGACATGAAAGTATAATGGGAGAAGTGGCTAGGGACGTTAGAAGAGAGGGCTGGTGCGTGAGGTCGTGGGTTCAAATCATTGTGGCAGCAAGTGGCGTTTTATTTTTGTTTTGGCATTAAGGCAAGGGGGAACCAAGGAAGTAGGATTTAAAAGAAAACATGGCGCATTCATGTCACAAAAGAACGCTCGCCGAATGGCTCAGGGCGCTACTACGGCCGCTTGTTCCACCAGGTCCTGTGTTCGAATCTTAGAAGCTGCAGTTGGGGTTTATTTTTTTAATGGTGGCGTGGAAATAGAGTTGGCCTGCTCATGGGTTCTTTGTTAATTTGGTTGAGGAGCACATGGCTTCTTTGTTTTTTTATTATTTATTTGATGAGATAATAAGGGATAATAAGGATAATCTGACTTTTAATTGGATTTTATTTGATTAATTCTAAGGAGTAAATATAGGTGTTTAAATTATTCAAATTGTTTTGAATTAATTTAAACTATTGGTCCAGAGTGAATTAAGGAAAATTATTGGAATTTGAACTCTTCATGGAAGAGTGGATGGCAAGCTTAAAGGGGGTGCGAATGCCTTTAAAAGCATCAACCTATCACCTTATTTTTCTTTTTCCCATCTTTGCAAGTAGCCAGAAATTCCCAACCCTTCCATCTTTGATTTTCTCTTTCTCATCCTCTCCAAAGCTGAAAGCCATTAATTCTCTTTGGTGAATCCCCCACACCTCCATAGCTCATCTATTTCTTTTCTTCTTAAACCAAAACCCTATATTTTCCTATCTCTAAATAGCCGAATACCCTCCACCCTTGTTGCAGAAATCCTCCTCTCCTATTAAGATTTATTGTGGCCGAATATCAAGAAGACAAGGGTGCTTTGGGGTTTCTTTTGGAAATCGGTTGGTGAAGGTAAGTGATGGCCAAGAAACCTTTCTCTATATATTCTCTTCTCTGTCGACATCTACAAAGGGTAAGGGCTGATTTTGGTATTTAATAGCAAGGATGTTAATACCCTTTTTGGAGCCGATTGGTTATAGGGCCTTCGAGGATTTGGAGGCGAGCAAGTGAATCCATCATCGTCGGCAATCAATTTTTGGTAAGTGATGGTAAGATCTATTTTGGTAAGTTATTTAGTTAGTGATTAAAAGCGAAGGCTATTAACATGTGGTTGCCGATTGTAGAAGGTGAAGCGGAATCACATCTCGTATGTTGGAGTTAGTACCCAAAGGGCGTTAGGTAAGGCTTTGGGTTAAATACTAACCCTTTGGATATTTTGGTTTGGCCGAATGGCCTAGGACACTAAACCTTGTGCTTGGCCGAATATAGGGCAAGGAAATCTAGGGTGGACGACTTAATTCTTGGGACCTAGGAATTACGATAGTATCGGTGTGTAAAACTCATTACACACTTTATTAATTTACATGATTACTTATTATTGTTAGTCACTCTTGTGGTAATGTTTGCTTATGGCTAAGCATGGATTAAGGTAAGTCCCCTAACTTACGATTGTTGATATATGATTTGCATGCCATCACATGATGCTAAATGTTGTGCCATGATATATGATAATTGATATATAAGCATGTGATGGTGGGATTAATGAGAGGAGGGGGATGATTTTATGGACTGTCGTCAGTGGTTTTGACCACAAGATGGGTTGGCCCCATCAGATTATTTGTGACCTATGGTCATCAGTGGTTTTGACCACAACGATTGATTATTTGCGACTAAGTCCCAGTGGTTTGGTACCACCGATGGTTTTGACCACATTTGATATATTGTGACCTATGGTCATCAGTGGTTTTGACCACACGATGGGTTGGCCCCATCATTTAAATTGTGACTTAAAGTCATCGGTGGTTTTGACCACACGGGGTAGAAAAGGAGTATGGGCGGCTAGTTGGGTTGCATGAGCATGTTTATTAATGAATTGTGTATGAGATGTATTTTTGGGTGGGGATTTACACACTTTGAGTCTTGGTGACTCACCCCTTTCCCTTAACATTTTGCGGATGAGTAGATCGCGGAGATGGGTAGGATGGACTCGAGGTGGCCATGCGATGGACATTTTAATAGATGAACTTGGATTTTGTTTTATCTTATTTTTATGGTTGGTTTTGTTTTAATTGAGTTGTAATAAGGCCTCTTAGAATTATTTTATTATTGTTACATGCTTTGAATATTTGTTTAAACTATTTAATTATGTTAATAATGATTTCACATGTTTTTCCAAATCAAAGCGAAAAATGTTTTAAAGTACCATCGGGTACATTTGAAATCTATAAACAACTCGACTTAATAAATATTTTTTAAACAACACTAAGTATGGTTTTTAACAAGAGACTTGAAGTTGAGAGATTTTTGACAAAACTTAAATCGGTTTTAAATGGTTTTCAAAATGTTTTCTCTGTAGCAAACCAAATTCGGTCGTAATGTTTGGGCCGGGTTTGGGGTGTTACAATAATAGATCTGGCATTCCTGAAGTTGCAGGAAGCAGATCGAAGATACCAATCTGGCATCCCTGAGTTTGTAGGGAGCAGATTGAAGATACCAATCTGGCATTCCTGAGTTTGCAGGAAGCAAATTGAAGATAGTAGATCCGGTATTCCTGAAGTTGCAGGAAGCAGATCGAAGATACCAATCTGGCATCCCTGAGTTTGCAGGGAGCAGATTGAAGATACCAATCTGGCTTCCTTGAGTTTGCAGGGAGCAAATTGAAGATAACAGATCTGGCATTCTTGAAGTTGTAGGAAGCAGATCGAAGACATCAGTCTGGCGATCCCTGAGTTTGTAGGGAGCAGATTGAAGATAGCAGATTTGGTATTCCTGAAGTTGTAGGAAGCAGATCGAAGAGATCCGTCTGGCGATCCCTAAGTTTGCAGGGAGTAGATTGAAGATAGCAGATTTGGCATTCTTGAAGTTGCAGGAAGCAGATCGAAGACATCAGTCTAGCGATCCCTGAGTTTGTAGGGAGCAGATTGAAGATAGCAGATTTGGCATTCCTGAAGTTGCAGGAAGTAGATCGAAGACATCCGTCTGGCGATCCACGAGTTTGCGAGGAAGCGAGATTGAGGATAGCGATTTGGCGTTCACGAAGTTGCGGGAAGCGGATCAAAGACATCGATCTGGCGATCCACGAGTTTGCGGGAAGCGATTGAGGATAGCGATTTGGCGTTCACGAGGTTGCAGGAAGCAAATCGAAGACATTAGTCTGGCGATCCTTGAAGTTACTGAGGAGCAAATTAAGATAGCGATTTGGCATTCCCGAAGTTGCGATGGCGATCGAAGATATTAGTCGGCAATCCACGAAGTTGCGGGGGCTGATTAAGATAGCAGATTTGGCATTCCTGAAGTTGCAGGAAGCAGATCGAAGACATTAGTCTGGCAATCCCTGAAATTGCAGGGAGCAGATTAAAATAGCAGATTTGGCATTCCTGAGGTTGCAGGAAGCAGCTCGAAGACATTAGTCTGGTAATCCCTGAAGTTGCAGGGAGCAGATTAAAATAGCAAATCTGGCATTCTTGAAGTTGCAGGAAGCAGATTAAAGACATCAGTCTTGCCTCTTTAAGTTTGCATGGAGCAGATTAAAAGATAGGGGATATTGCATTCCTGAAGTGCAGGAAGTAGATTGAAGCTATCAGACTTATTGAAGTCAAGATGAAGTTCCAAATACCGTTGAAGTTGCAGTGGAGTTGGAAGCCATTTGAAGAATACGAGGATTGAGAAATTGAGACTTGGCAAAGACCGGGCAAAATTGGTCCTTTTTATAGTCTTTGCTCTATTCTCGTTACACGACAATGAGCAAAGAGGGGCAGCTGTAGGAATTCATTTTGCCCGGGCCCATATTAGCAATAAAAAAACCAAAAATGGAAAAATAAAATAAAATAAGTCTACTTTTTAATTACAGTCCATTTTACAAATAAACGGGCTTAAAGTCCAAACCCAAATGTTAAAACTTGGTACACCCCACCAGTAACCCAATTACCTACCCAGACCAAAACAGACTAAACCCAATATCCAAATCCTACCCAAAACAGACCCTGACACAAAATCGAAATGGCCCAAAAGGGCCCAAACACTAAACATCCTTAGTGGCCTAGGGTTTCTGAAAACCCTAGGCGCCGCAAGCCTCGATCTCAGCAGTGCCGCAAGAGCTAATGCCCCACCTATGCGCCGCAAGCACTCCAGCCACCCTTGTGCCCTCGATAGCACCGCAATCCTCGCGAATTGCGCATCACCGCCGCTACTTTCGTCCACCTTCAAAAGGAAAGGAAACAAATCACAGCAAAAATGGCAACAAGTTTTATTTCCTTTTTATTTTTTATTTTGAAGGCTATAAAAGCCTTACAAAAGCTTATGTGAGACACGGAGAGAAAGCAGAAAATATCTGAAATAAAAGGAACAAATTTTCACAAATCAGAGGTGATATTGCGCTCTTTCTTTTGTATTATTTTATTATTATTTTTTTGTTTTTCTCCTTCGATCCCTGTATATATCATACACAAAACAGTTTATAAAAAGAGAAGGCGAAGATTTTTTACCTTTAGGCCACCGCTTGGGACGGCGCGTGTGGCGCGTGAGGACAGGAGCCTGAAGTCCGGCGATCGGAGCCTCTGAAGGGCTTCAGAGGATTTCAGAGAGTTTCTCACGAAGTTTTTTTAAACCTAGTTTCAAAATGACTTTGACCATTTTTAAACTTATATAATAATGGAAACGACGCGCGTTTTGCTTAATCAAATAAGCACAAAACGGCGTCGTTTGGGCTTTAGGATCCGCGCGTTGACCCGAATAGCCGGGAAGGATCCGCACGTTTTTGTTAAATGGTATAATTTCCCTTTCGGCCCTTCCGCAATTTTTTTTTAAATTTTAATTCAGTCCAATCTGCATTTTTGTTATTTATTAAATTAACCCCCAAATTTTTTTTTGTTTCAATTTAGTCCCTCAGGCAGTTTAAAGACCAAAATCGGAACGACGCCGTTTTGAAATAAAGGCACAATTGCCATATTAGTCCCTGTGATTTAACGTGTGTTTTAATTTAATCCCTTCACGTTTGTTTTATTTGCTATTTAATCCTTATTTCTCTATTTATTTTTAAATTGTTTTTTTTCTTATTATCCTAATACTATATCGAATTATTAAATTTTCTTATATATATTTTCTTATTTGTATATTAATCTATTAATAGTATAAATTCATATGTGTTTTTACCTTTGTATATATATGTAATTATTATTATGTTTTATTTTATTTTATTTAATTATTTATATTATATATATCTTTATATTTGTATATTAGTCATAGATTATATATCTTTTAAATTTTTGTATTATTATATAATATTATATATTACTTTTAAAACTATACTTTGCATAAACTTATATTATATATGTTATTTTTATTTGAAATATTTATATTAAACTATTAGATTTAAAATATAATTTTATTTAAAGTTATATATTATTCTTATTTATCTAATAATATTTTACTTTTATATATATATATATATATATATATATAAAAACTATTTTGACTACTTCATAACATTTTCACATATTAACTCGTTTTTTTATATAATTCATTCTATATTGTTATTTTATCTCACATGTATGTAAAGTTTATACTATTTTTTTCTTTGATTATTTACTGCATTATATCTCATATTTGTTTATTTTTATTCACTTATTAATTATATGCTTTAGTATAATTATTTTACTATTTATATCATTTTTTGTTTATGTTATTCTTTCTTTAATTTATTTATTAGAAGTAATTGTTGTTATAATTTGTATTTATGATAAATCGTTATTTAGCATGTATGTGGCAATGTATTCATATAATATCTTATTCAAACCATTGTTTTTATAAAATCTTTTGAATTGACACATTTTATTTAAATAGTTTTCAAAAAATATGGTGATATGTGATATTTGGGGAATTTCGAGAAGAATTTTGCCCTAACTTACTGGGTTCGATTTTTCTCGTGAAACTTTAGGTATTACATATCCCTTTTTTAAAAAAAAACTGAGATTTACCAATTTCAAATAAAAAAAACCTATTCTTGGAAATTCAGAGCGTTGTGTCCTAACTTACTGGGTATGACGTTTTGCGTCTCGAGGTAGGAATTTTCTAAAATAAAGACGTACTTAGTTTCAAGGTCATGAGATTTTATATCCTAACTTACTGGGTATGGTGTTTTATTTCTTTGAAGATAGGTAAGTCTGGGTTTTCTTTTCAACTAAAAAGGATCATTTTCTAAATTTTTCAAAATTTCAATATTAGGACATGATATTATCGATTTGGTACCAATTTTTGGGCGTTATGAGGGTGCTAACCCTTCCTCATTCGTAACCGACTCCTGAACCCATTTTTCTTATTTTTCGTGGGCCAAAATAAGTATTTTAAAATAAACGATTTTCAAGGTGGTCTAATCACACCTAAGTAAAAAAAGATTGGTGGCGACTCCATTTTCATTTTTGAAAGTCGATTCCCGTTTTTTTTAAACCCAGATTTTAAAATGGTTTCGACAGCGAGAAAGGGATGATTGATGGACAACGGAGATTGAACCCCATTATGAAGGACGTGGTAAAGAAAGAAATCATCAAGTGGTTAGATATGAGTATAATTTATCCCATCTCAGACAGTTCATGGGTAAGTCTGGTCAAATGCGTGCCAAAGAAAGGAGGTATTACGGTCGTTGAGAATGAAAATAATGAGTTAATACCGACAAGAACAGTTACAGGATGGAGAATTTACATATTACCGAAAGTTGAACAAGGCGACTAGGAAATATTATTTCCCTTTGCCGTTCTTGGACCAGATGCTGGAAAGACTCGTAGGGCCAGACTATTATTATTTTCTCTATGGGTACTCAGGGTACAATTAGATCACAGTAGAACTGGAGGATCAACACAAAGCAACATTCACATGCCTGTACAGTACATTTGCATTTAGACGCATTTCATTTGGTTTATGTAATGCACCTGCTACATTTCAAAGATGTATGATGGCTATTTTCACTGACATGGTTGAGTAGTATTTGGAAGTTTTTATGGATGAATTTTCAGCGTTTGGAGACACTTATGATGATTGCTGAGCCAATCTAGCCAAGGTACTAAGGCGGTGCGAAGAAACAAACCTTGAACTCAACTGGGAAAAGTGCATTTTCATGGTACGAGAAGGTATTATTTTAGGGCACCAAATAACGAGATATGGAATCGAGGTAGATAAAGCAAAGGTAGAAGTTATTGAGAAACTTCCACCTCCAACATCTATAAAGGGTGTTAGGAGCTTTTTGGGACATGTTGATTTCTATCGAAGATTCATCAAGGACTTCTCTAAAATTGTTAAACCCTTATGCAAATTATTGGAGAAGGACATAATACTCAACTTTGATGAAGAATGCTTAAAAGCATTTAATGTTCTAAAGAATCGGTTAGTTTTGGCACCCATTATCGTCACACTTGATTGGGATTTTCCATTTGAGTTAATGTGTGACGCAAGTGACTTCACGATAGGAGCTGTGATGGGCCAGCAAAGTAACAAAGTTTTTCATCCTATTTACTATGCAAGTCGGACTCAGACGGGAGCTCAACTGAATTATACGGTAACAGAGAAAGAGTTACTTGCTATTTTTTTCACTTTTGACAAGTTTTGATCCTATCTTGTAGGTACCAAAGTGACTATCTATATGGATCATTCGATAATTAAATATTTACTTGCCAAGAAAGATGCCAAGCCAAGATTGATCCAATGTGTACTTCTAAACTAGGAATTCGATCTAGAAATTCAAGATCGAAAAGGGGTAGAAAACCAGGTAGTAGATCACTTATCCAGATTAGAGCCACGAGAAGGAACTTCTTCTTTTGTACCCATCCAGGAGACATTTTCGAATGAGCACATACTTAAGGTAAATAATGTCCATAACACCCCTTGGTTTACTGATTTTGTTAACTATTTATCTTGTGGTTTGATGTCGATTGATAAGACATATCATCAAAAGAAAAAGTTTCTTCATGATGTGAAGTACTATTTTTGGGAAGAGCCATATTTTTTCAAAAAGTGCGCAGATCAAATGATCAGGAGATGCGTGGTAGAAAACGAGGTACATAAGATTTTATACCATTGTCACATAGTTCTGAGTGGGGGAAACTTCGGAGGTACACGTACTACGGCTAAAGTATTGCAAGCTGGATTCTTTTGGCCAACGCTAGTCAAAGATACGCATGCTTATGTAAAGAGTTTTGATCGATGCCTGAGGGTTGGAAACATCACCAACAGAAATGAGATGCCCCGAACAGACATCATTGAGGTAGAATTATTCAATGTTTGGGGTAATAACTTTCTTGATCCATTCCCTCATTCTTTTGTTCACAAGTATTTATTGGTAGCAGTAGGCTACGTATCTAAATGGATTAAGGCCGAGGCATATTTGATGAACGATGCCATGGTTGTGATGAAGTTTTTGCAGAAACATGTGTTCACAAGGTTTGGAACTCCTAGGGCTATCATCAATGATGAGGGGTCCCATTTTGTAAACAAATGGTTAAAATGGTTGCTTGATAGACATGGAGTGAAGCACAAGATTACCACTGCTTACCATCCGTAGACGAATGAACAAGCTAAATTGGCGAATAAAGAGATAAAAGGTATACTTGAGAAGGTAGTATGTCCAAACCGACAAGATTGGTCCAAAAGACTGGATGACGCTTTATGGACCTATAAAACAACATACAAGACACTTTTAGGGATGTTTTCCTATCAGTTGGTCTTTGGGAAAGCCTGTCATTTGCCCTTGGAGTTAGAACATAAAACTTACTGGGCTCTCCAACAGCTCAACATAGATCTCAAGCTTGATAAAGAGAAACAAATGCTTCAACTTAATGAGTTAGAAGAGTTTCGAATATTCTTATATGAAAATGCCAAACTATTCAAGGAGAGACTAAAAAGATAACATGACAAGCACATTCGAGTTTGGGAATTTGAAGCAGGTCAGTAAGTCTTGTTGTTCAATTCCAGATTAAGGTTCTTTCCAAATAAGTTGAAATCACGTTGGTCTCGTCCATTCACTATTCATCAAGTCTTCCCATACGGGGTTGTTGAACTTCATAGTAAGGGAGGTAATTACAGAGTTAACGCTAAGTGCTTGAAACATTAACGAGGGGATAAAATCGAGCTGGATAAAACCTTGTTCATTTTATCCGAGACCTAAATTTTTATTTTTCTTTTAAATAAATGGCTTAGGCTATATTTTCTGGATTAGTATGTCAAAATAAATTCTGTCTAGGAGATTGGAACTTAAGCGGGATCGCTTGTGACCCCTCCAATCTTTCCTGGGAATTTATTTTAACATTATCTTCTGAGAAAATATTTCCTAAGTGACAAAATATATTTTTAATTTTTCAAATAAAATGGTCAATTTTGATCCGAGTTTTAGTTTGCTGCTCAAATTTCAAATTATCTTTAGGTTCAGGGACTTAATTGAATTATTTGAAAAAATTGACTATTCTTTTTGGAAATATTAAAATTAGCTGTTTTTTTCTGTAAATATTTAAAAATAGCTAAAATAAAGATTTTTAATTTCTAAGATGATAATAAGTAATATATAATTATATTTTATATAATATATATTAATTGTTATCAACTTTGTATAGGATTAGAATTATTTAATATTTTTTAAGAGCTTTCTATTTTTAAAAAATAAAGTAATAGCATGTAACGCCCCGAATTTTGGGCCTAGAAGAATTGGGCCTTGGGCATGGGAGCGTTTAAAATTTTTGAGAATAAGAGAACGGCACAATTGCATGTTAGATCTGTTGGGTGAGTGATTTTGAAAGGTTAAGGGACTTCTATGAAGTCCTGGGTTCAAGCCATGTCATATGGAAAATTTTTATTTTTATCGTCAGGGGAACCATGACTCCTGGTTTTAAGCCTTTTTATTAATTGTGATTAAAAAGAGACACAAAAGAGCCTGTGGTGTAGTGGCAAGGTGGCGACACAGGTGTGGCAAGGAGGTGGCGTCATAGGTGTGGCAAGGAGGTCAGAGGTTCAAGTCTCACTGCATGCAAATGGGATTATTTATTTTGCTCATGTGTGGGCAAGAGTTTGTGTTGGATTTGAACTCTGTGTTGGAGAGTTTTAATGGGTCAAATGAGTGATTTAAGGAGTGGATTATGGAGTGATAATTGGAGAAAATCAAGGGGATTGAGTTGTTGGGAGGTTGGAGCCGAAATGGGACTCTAGGAATGCATAGATTTCGGTTTTGGGTGGTGTAGGGGGTAGTGCCAAATTTCCTTGTGCTATTTCGATTTGGCATTTTTCTTGTGGTAGCCATTTTCTTTAAGGGTTATTTGGGGTCTTCGATTTCTCTATTCGTTATCTTTCTAAGCTCGCTTTACTGGGATCGAGTTTTTTTTCATTCGTATTTCTAGGGTAGCCGAATATTTTTGTGACCATTCGGGCATTTACGCGTTGGGATGCTTCACTCATCTTTGGTCGATTTCACTCTCCTCCCTCTTTTCTTCTTTCTTGTGCTGAACATTGTTCTTCTTTTCTCTTCTAAACTGTGGCTCTCTTTTTGTTTCTCTCTTCTACTTTCCATTAATCCTTCATAGCCGAATTTTCTATTTTCTCAATACTATCCTCTTCTGAGTCGAACTACCTTTTTCCCCAACGCTAGTTTCTTTTGGTCGTAAGGTGTGCAGAAGCTGAATACCTCTAGTCTCTCACTATCAACTATTGCCAAATCTGTTCTCGTTCTTTCTCCTTTCATAAAGTTGCGGTTTCTTATTCTCTGTTTGCTGAGATCGAGAGTGAGTAATAGTGATTCTTTTTATTTAGTTTTCGTTACTGGTATTATTCCTTTCCTTTCTACCGAATCTCCCCTCTTTTCTCTTAGTCTGATGGTTGTTGGTACCTAGGGTTACTCGAGGTTTGATAGAGGGGTAAGTTACTTGAAGCAATCGACATGCTACTTTTGGTTCTTGACCAAAAAATTGACAAGAGGTTTAATTGTCGCTAACAGTTGGGGAGGACTTAGCAAAGCTGGTTCGGTTGAGGTGCGGTGCTAGGGATTCGTAGTGCGCTTCGTAACAGGTGTGTACACATACCACCCAAATCATAGATCGGCAAATGCCGAAATGTCGGAATGTTGAAAAGTAAAAGTACGACAACGGTCACCACACGAGCGCGCGAACACGCGTGTGGAGAATCCAACGCGATAGTAGAGGCCACCATGAGCGCTCTCATGGGCTTAGGCCGTTTTTAGGCCAAGTAGGGCCGGAATGGGCCCATGGGCCCATGCGAGTAAATCTCACAGTTAAATAGGTAAAACTGGACTGGCAATGTCATGTACATGGGCCTTCTCATTGGGCATAGGCCCATTACCATTGATTGCATTACTTTGGCCACACGAGTCGCTCGGGACGACTGTGGGCTTAATGATGGGCCTAAACGTATATGGGCCCGAACGGGTAAAAATGTCTGAAATACCTCTCATGGGTAAAATGTCTGTTTTGACTCTATAGGATATGTGGAGGACTATTTATGCCATGAGATGATTTATATATGTATATTTGTTCTATTTACATGCATGATAAAATTGAATAGCATGCCACTGGTGTATGTTGCATAACATGGGGTTGGGTTATGTGATTGGAGGAAGTATTCTGTTTTGGCAGCACTGCTGCCTATCTCTGATGGCTATTAGCATACCGTTCTGGCAGCTCTGCTGCAAATTTTGTTTAGTGCCACATCGGTACTATTATGTGGTGTGTAGGGATGGGTGGGTTGATACTATATCACGACATGGTGTGTACGGTTGGACGGAGCTGGTGTGTAGAGGCTAGATGGATAGGGTTTTTGCATGCTTGATTATTCTAATTCTGTTCTGTTTAGGGCTAAGGCCCACACTGCATCTGTTCTGTAATGGGCTTAGGCCCAGTTAGACACTGCTTCTGAGATGGGCCTATGCCCAAACTGTTCTGAATGATCGCTGTTTTTATTTGGGGTGCACACTGAGTTTTCGCAAACTCACCCAACTGTTTAACTGTGCAGGTAATCCCCATACATAGATGGTTCGGTGCTGCGAGGGACTTGGAGCTGGCCACACATTTAAACTTGCTTTGGATTTTATTTAATTAATTTATTATTTTTGGGTTGTAATAAGGCCTTTCAAATTTCTGGGTTTTAAATTTGGAATCTTATTTATAGGTTTACAATTGCTAGAAGTAGAACACCAAAACAACAACTGTTTTTCAAAACATCACGTTTCCGCAACAGTTTTAAATTAAGCTTTTGCAACAAATAAGGTTTTAAAGGTAAGAACGTTTTACAAGAAAATGACTTTTAATAAACCACGTTTTAAAAACAAGCAAACAAAATATGAGGTTTTTAAATAGCAAAAAGTTTTAATTGTAAGGAGGATTGTTCAATGAAAACCCGGGTTTCGAAAAACACTCCAATGTGACACGCTGGATTCGGGCCTAACTTCTAGGACGAGTTTAGGGTGTTACATAGAAAATAATATATTAATATACATTGTATTATATATTAATTTTTATTTACTTTATATGACATTAGGACTTAGAATATTTTACTATTAATATTTTCTAAGAATTTAAGTTGAACTCCCTCATACTCACACTTTAAATATCACCTTCACCTTTTCTTCCATCAATCCTAGCACCCTCCACCCTCCAAACACCCTACCACCGCACGTCCCAAGTTACTAGTAGCGGCAATTGTAGGCTCCAATCGCACCCATCAGCAGCCGAGCATGACCAGTAGCCACCACCACCTTGCGCACACCATCGCTCGCACCTGCTCGTGCAGTTCTAGCTCTCATCAGCTCGTGTGCCCTGCTCCCACGCACCAGTTTACGCCTACCCTTTCTTGCGCCTTACTGCTCGTGCATCCTGGCCCTCGGATGCTACTGCTGCTACCTCGAGTTACTGCTGCTTCCTATCCCTAGCCGATGCACACTACTGCTCGTACTCCAACCCTCGTAAGCTGCTACTATCCCCTAGCCATCACACGTTGTTCCTTGCCTTAACCCGTGTGCACCCTTGCATTATACCATCGTCACAAGTTGCCACAACCTCAAGCCATAATCCATCAACATTACACCTTCGAGATTCACCAACCAATTACCCTCCAACCAACCCTAAATTGACATCTTTAGCTTTGCATTTTATTTATTTTATTGAGTTTTTAATTTTTATACAAATATGGTAAGGAAATTTTATCTTAAATTTTAAATTTGATTTAATTACTTGATTTTTCAATTTATTAAATTATTTTATGCAAATTGAATTTTTGAGAAAATATTCGTTTTCATCTTATGTTTTGGTTAATCATGCCTCGTAAAAGAACTTGTGCCTCTGTCCAAGTTTAAGAATCACAAAAAAAAATTCAATGTAAAGAAGCTAAAGCAAGATACAACAACATTTTCAAACTTTAAATTGGGCGAGCATTCGACAAGTTCCTGAAACTTTAAATTAGGAGGTGTTTTTTGAGAAAAGACCAAGTGCAAATGAAGAGTTTGTTTGTGAATTCTATGCGAATTTGACCTCAAGCGAATTAACAGAAGTCTCTATCTAAGGAATCAAGGTACCAATAAATTCAAGCACTATTAATGAATTCTTAGATTTACCTAATTTTGAAGACGTCGAATATCTTCCCTAATGGAAAATATTGAGGCTAAAAAATTGTAAGACATTCTCGAGGAACTTATAGTTCTAGGATCTAAGTGGACCGTGTCAAAGCACAAAACTCAAATTTGTCACAGAGAATATTTGACACCATTAGCAAATGTATGGTTTTATTTTGTTCAGTTAAGCCTTATGCCCACTTCACGTGGGACTATAATTCCAGTAGAACGAATGGTCTTGCTATACTCATTTATGACAACAAAGACCATTGATGTGGGAAAAATCATTCTGAGAGAAATTTGAAATTGTGCCGCTAGATGTTCTGGTCCAGCATACTTTCCCTTTACGATAACAATTTTGTGCTTGAAAGCTAAAATTCTTGCAAACGTAAAGAAGATAGGTTATAGCCAAGGTACAATCATAAATTGGGACCTCTGCCAAGTAGCCAGAGATTCTGTTTTGCAGCAACGAGTTGAATCGAGTGAGGATCCCGAAGAAGAAGAAGAAGATCCCATAAGATTGAACCAATGCAGTCAGCTGAAATCCCTGATAAGGTAGAACCAACTGAACCAATGATCAAACCTGACATGACGACCTCAACATTCAGAAATCATTCACCTTGCCCAGATCTTCGTGATAAGCTATCAAAGTTGATGGACCTGATGCAACATATGCAGTGGCAGCAACAAGCTTACTAAAAAATATTCAAAAACACGATATGACTCAATGAGAAGTGCTTTTACGAAAAAATTCCATGACCCGTTTGTTTTTGTACTTGAGTTTCCAGATTTTATATTTAAACCATGGAGTCCAATATCAAAAAAGGAACGAAGTGATTCAAGCAAAAACAAGGATGACGGAGCAAAAGATGAGTCAGATTCTGAGGGATATGCAAATAAATAATATTGTAACATCCTAGATTAGGGGTTATGCGTTTGGAGCATAACTCAAGTATTAGTATGCTTTAAGGGTGTTTGGTGATGTTTTAGGAGTTTTTAGAACCCAAGGATGAAGGGGAAAGCTTTGAGAAAATGTTGGATTTTAAGTATAAAAGGGGGAGCTGGGTGAAGGAGGCCTTAAGGAAAAATTTGGGAGTTTTTGGATATGAAAAGGGGCTTGGTAAAGTGGCTTAAGGACGCCACTTAAGGCTTGGGCAAATGACGCCTTGAGCAGGGAGGTTTGAGGCTGGGTGATGGCATGGGAGTGTTTTATTTTTCCTTTTCGCGTCAACAAGTGAAATTGGGCTAGGAAGGCCTTAAAAATAAATGGCAAGGTTGGTGGACATGAAAGTCGGAGTGGTAAAGAGGCTTGAGGCTGCCACTTAGGGCCTTGGTGAATGCCGCCCCAAGCAGGAGGGAGGACTCAAGTTCGAGTCATGATGGAAGCGTTAAGTATGTTTTATTTTTGTACCTGGCGTTAAGACAAGGGGGAGCTAACAAAGGAGCTCTTAAAATAAATTGTGACGAATTTATATCACAAAGAAACGCCTTGGAAGAGTGGCCTAGGGCGTTACCTGTAAGCTTGTCCAGTAGGTCCCATGTTCGAGTAGCATGAACAGCAAATGGGTGTTTTATTTTTTTCCATGCTGGCGTGATGGGAGTAAGCTGATGGTCTGTACATGGGCTCTAAATTGGATGAAGATAAGCTGGAGGCTTTGCTTTGAATTCGGCTGGAAGTGTGGGATAAATAATATTTTATTATTTATTTGAAGAGGTGATAAAGGGATGGGATAAAGGATAAACATTGTTTTTATTTAGTTTATGAAACACCCCAAACCCGGCCCATAAGCCCCGACCGGATCTGGTATGCTTCTTAAGAAAAATTTGTTTTGTCGTTTTGTAAAATGATGTGATTTTGTGGTAAAGAATAGATTTGAAGTACGAACTTGTTAAAAATCGTTTTGAAATTTAAATTTGTTTATATATATATAATCATCAAAATCTATGTTTTTAATAAAAATTATTTTATCAAAAGAAGATCCAAATTTATGAATTATTAATATTTTGAAAAACCATAAGTATTTAGATGTCAAAACATTTTCATACGATTATCGAAATATTTAATTGTTTAGTTGAAATTGATCGTAGCAGTAATATAAATTAAAACGTAAAAAGTAACATAGCTAATGGCGACCTTATTACAAAAACATATCCCAAATTAAATCCCAAAATATATAAGAAGACGTAGTAAGTTTAATATAAAGGAAAACCCAATTTATCTTGAGTTGAGCAATGGCCACCACGTAGTCCTTTGCGACCGGTCCAAATTATTGAGTATCACTGAAAAGATATCCCATCAAGGGTGAGTCAACAGACTCAATGTGTAACAATATACTAAAAGTCCAATCGATCATAGTAATAAAGCCCATAATATAGCAAATCGATAATAAATGATTAAATCACATATACATATAAATGAAATGCAATCCCGAACCCAACTTAGATATCCATCCGCTACACACCACCCGTACCTACCAATCACACCGTGGGGATTACTAAATCGACCCTCTCCATCCGCTACACACCATCGAAGGCGATTCTGCGGTCAACATGCACATCGCCCTTATAATCGTGGCATAGCCACCAGATAATTGTGACAGAGTCACCGGATTCATAATATCGTGACCGAAGTCACCGGATTCATAATATCGTGACCAAAGTCACCGGATAATGTGGTAAAAACCACTGGAACACTTCCCCTTTCAATATTACCCATATGTCCATGCAATAACATATTATTTCAATACCATGCCATATATCCCCGAAATCATATCGGAATCATATACATTTCATATTTATGCTTATAGCATTATTAACGATGCAGATATCATTCCTTGTACATTACCCCAAAATCATAACCAAATATCGAATATGTCTCATATCAAAAATTTATGCAAAATGTTAAGGAATAATGTACCTGAATTCAATTCACTGTACCATTAAATGATACCCGAAGCCATAATCATTTATATTTCTTTATAAACACATTTTCATCAATAATACTATTAATCTATTAGAATTTTAGTGTAAGCTACACACCTTGTAAACACGGAGATTGATAGAATACTTAAGATTTCAGACTCTTGCCTACAACGCGTCGACAAAGACACCTACATAACACTTATATGAGAAATCGATTATCACTAAAAAGATATGGCCTTTGGCCGAATTTCATTATCTCCTTACCTTGGATTATTCAAATCCTGAATGATCCCCCCCTAAACGTTGGCTACAAAGAAACCCCGAACTTCCCTTCAAGTTTCGGCCAAAGATAATAAAAGGAATTAGAGTTTCGCTTTTCAATCGTTAGAAAAAAAAGAAAGGGATAAAGAAATTAGTCTAGAAGAGGTTCTTACCGAAAAGTAAAGACCAAAATGCAAATGGTCTCTAAACTCCAAAAAAAATTCGGCAAGATGAAATAGAAAAATAGATTCAAATGAAAAAGATGATAGGTTTTTGGTGCTTAGAAGCAATCGGTTTCAATGGTGTCAATGGAGTGAAATTTTCGGTTTTAGAAGAGAATGGAAAAGAAAAAGAAAAGGAGAAATGATCAAAGAGAATAAATGGGTTTTGGTTATGGAAGAAATTGAATAAAGAAAAAGTTGTTGGTAATGGTCAAGTAAGAAAGGATGAAAGAAAAATGCCTTCAAAAGTGGTAATATTTTGGTACCAAAAGAGAGAAAAGCTTGAGAGAAAAAAAGAAGAAAAAGAGTACCAATTTGGTCAAAATATGATAGCCAAAACAAAACAAAGTTTTCACCTATTGCAAATGACAATTTCGGCTAAGAAGAAAAATTTGGAGAAAAGGGAAAAGATGCACAAATTGTTAAGATTTTGGCCAACTAACACCCCTAATCCCATACAACATTCGCCAACTCACAAGCCAACACAATCCCCTTTTTCCTCCTCATTTCTTCCCTATCATCTCCTTAATCACTATCACAATTAAACCAACCCCCCTTAGCCCTTATGCCGTCTAGGTTCATGGTCAAATGACCATGGAAAAACTTCCAAAACATCACCCACTCTTCAAGCCTTTTGTCCCCCTAAACATTCCATAACAACTTGATTCCTTACCTTAACTACTAACTTTCCTTTTTTTCCTTTGGTCTACTATCCAAAAATAAAAGAAGAATCCATCCATACTAGATAAAGCTTGACCGACACTATAGGAAAGAGAACAAAAATTAAAATTCCTTCCAATTGCTAGCTAAGGGATTCGAACCTCTACCCTCATGCATTCACCCATGCGCCATCACCACTTTACTAATTGACTTGTCTTGTGATTAAACCTCAAATTAATTCTCTTAAGGCCAAACTTGCTTAGCTCCTTCTAAAACTAAAAATCTAATATTTTTCTAAGGCATTCTCCTATATTCTAAAATTCTCAAGTCCCTAAAACTCATACAAAGAGCACACAACAAAACAATACACACATTCAAGCGAAAAATTTCATAACCCCTAAATCTCGGATATTACAATTCTACCCTCCTTAAAAAAATTTCGACCTCGAAATTACCCGACAAGAATAAGTGAGGGTATTGTTGTCAGATAGCTTCCTCGGCTCCCACGAAGCTTCTTAGATCCATGGTTACGCCATAACACTTTGACGAGAGGAACTAATTTCCTCCGTAACACTTTCACATCCCGATCTAGAATTTGAATCGGTTCCTCCTCATAGGACAAATCTGATCGTAGTTCTACCTCCTCAACTGGCACTACATGAGATGGATCCGACCGGTAACGATGTAACATCGAAACATGAAACACATCATGCATTTGCTTCAAATCCGAAGGTAACTCTAACTGATATGCCACTGGTCCAACCCGCTTCAAAACCCGATAAGGTCCTATAAACCTGGGGCTTAACTTTCCTTTGCGACCAAATCTCATCACCTTTTTCCAAGGCGACACCTTTAGGAACACTTGGTCTCCCACAGCAAACTCTATTTCCTTTCGCTTCAAATTTGCGTACGACTTTTGCCTATCAGATGCCTCCTTCAACCGAACCCGAATTGTAACATCCCAAAATTTGAGTATCAATTGTGTTGGCTCGGGTATGAATTTTGTGTGTTAGCATAGTCTTATGAAGGCTTGATTTTATTTAGGAAGTTAGAATAATTTTTAGTATGGTTTATTTAATGAAGTGGATTAAGTGAGCTTAGCACTTAAGTTAATTTAAGTGTTAATTAAGCACATGAGGAGTTAGTGGCATAGTGGATAAGGAGCTTGGATAGTTGCTTGAGGTTAGAGGTTCGAGTAGCATGTTTAGCTTTTTGAGGATTTTATTTTTTCTACATAGCAATTATGGATGGTCAACCTATGTTTATGATAGGTTGGACTTTCATCTTTTGGTAAGTTGAATGTTGGTTTAAGGAAAGCATGAAATTGGGGATAAGAATCTTAAAGTTATGGAAGGTTGGGGAGACATAAGGCTTGGTTTTAGGAGGATGTTTTGGAAAGTATTCCTAGGCCTTTAGAGCATGTATGTGGACGGCATGTAAGGCTAGGGGGTGGCCGAATTTTGATAGGTAGCTTGGGGGAATAGTTGGCCAATTTTTCTTTTGTGCATCTTTTTGCATTTTGTTTTTCCTCTCCAAAAACTCCCACCTTTGGCCGAATGTCTATGGTAGTCCTTTTGAACCAAAACTACATTTTTGTATTTTGTACATTTTCTTCTTTGGTAAAATAGGTGTTGACCGAATCTCATTTCTCCCATCCCCCTTTTTTTTTCTTCTTTTGATATTTGCTCAACCACATTCCCTTTCTCTTTCTTTTTGGCCTAACCTTCTCTTCCCTATCTTTACTTGATTTTTCTTCCATTGTTTACTAAAACCGAATTCTCCCTCTCATTTTATCTTCTCTTCTACTTTCGTATTTCATATCCTATTAGACTCAAATCAATTGTTTTCTTTTCTCATAACCAAATAGCCGAATCTTCTACTTCCTTTTAGTTTTAGTTTGGCCGAATATTCAAGGGTAGACTCTCTTTGGTTTCTTCAATCGATTTTGGTTAATAAGTAAGTATTCTTGGCCGATTTTCCTATTATTTCTTTTCTCCTCTCTATGTTATTTTCTTGTGGACAAGGGCCGAACCTATGGGCATTTATTGCAAGGTTTTAACCATTTTAGGAATCGATTTCTTTTAGGCTCCTCGGGACGTTGGAAGCAATCAATCTAAGCCTCGTATCTTTATCGATCGTTTTGGGTAATCCTTTAGGTAAGATTGGTATTTCGAAGGATAACTCTTTGGGATTTTGATGTTGGCCGAATGGCCTTTGTTCATAATCTTAGTATTGACCGATTGTAGGACAAGGTGATCTAGTGCGGTAGATCAGATTTTTTGAAGTTAGTTCTTGCGTTGGTGAAAGGTGTGTACCTTACACACTTTATAACTCGATTTTGTATATGTACTTATAATATTATTAATTTACTGATCATATTAACAAAGTGGGAAATACGATGAGATCTTGATATGATACCATGATGGTATGAATGAGGATTCGGGTAAGTCCGTTTCTATATGTGTTGTTGATATATGTGGATTGAAATCATGATCTACGATTTATGATATTTTCATTATGTGATTTATATCAAAGTATATTGACATGATTTGTCTATCTATTGCATTGGTATGGGCAATATGAGAGGAGGGGGAAGATTGATATTCGTGTCTTCGGACACCAGAGGTTTGGCACCTCCAGTGATTTGGTATCACATTTGTGTCTTTGGGACACCAGAGGTTTGGCACCTCCAGTGATTTGGTATCACATTTGTGTCTTTGGGACACCAGAGGTTTGGCACCTCATAGCGACTCGTCCCTGTGGTTAACACCACCGTGGGTTGGCCCCACTTTTGAGATATGGGATTGTCGCCAGTGATTTGGTATCACGTGGGTTGGCCCCACAACTTGATGATTCGTGACTTCGGTCACCAGTGGTTTGGCACCACCAGTGATTTGGTATCACATTCGTGTCTTTGGGACACCAGAGGTTTGGCACCTCATAGCGACTCGTCCCTGTGGTTAACACCACCGTGGGTTGGCCCCACTTTTGAGATATGGGATCGTTGCCAGTGATTTGGTATCACACGTGGGTTGGCCCCACACTTGATTATTCGTGACTTTGGTCACCAGTGATTTGGTATCACATTTGTGTCTTCGGACACCAGTGGTTTGGCACCACCAGTGGTTTGGTACCACACGGGGTAGAAAAGGAGTTATGGATGGCTAGGTTGGGTGCATCATATATATATACATTGCTTGGTTATAATTTGTGTAAGTATGTGGTATTTACCCGGGAGAGGGAATATGCACTGAGTCTTGGTGACTCACCTTCTCCCTTATTTTTTTTCAGGAAATTCGTAAATTCGCGGATGAGGAGCCGGATGAACTCGAGGAGGCCATGCAATAAAATCTGGTTTTACATGAACTTACATTTGGGTACTTTATTTTAATTTGGTTTTCATTTTTATGGGTTTGTAATAAGGCCTCTTTGATTATGTTTTTGGATTATTTATATGCTTTGGATTTGTTTTAAGAATAACTTGCAAAGTTACATGATTGATTTAATGATATGTGAACAAAGTTTTCTAAAATACAAAGCGCGATGGTTTTTAAAACGTTACCATCGGGTAACATAAATCATTTGATAAAATTTAACATCTTTAGTGTTTTCGACAACTCAAACTATTTTACAAAACTTAGGTTTCCAAATTTCTATTAGTTAGGATTTTCAACCTAATTGCTTTAGATTCTCTTTAATTTATAAATGGTTTACGAATCTAAGCTGCGACTAAGTTTTAAAGATCTATTTACGAAATTTCAAAGTAAAATTTCAGTTTTCAACTTAATTTTCTACGAATTTAGAACAACAAAAAGTTTTTCACTAAAATTTAATCGTTAACTCTGTTTTTCCTCAAAACGTTTTCCCCTGTGACATACCAAATTCGGTCGTGGCATATTGACCGGGTTTGGGGTGTTACAAATTGGTATCAGAGCCAAGTTCAAAAGCTCGGCTGTGGGCCCGAGGCCCAAAATGTTTTAAAATATGGTCTTAAAATGATTTTGTTTAAAATGATATGGTTGGAAAAGCATGGCACTGAGTCTCCGGCACCGATCCGCCCTGGTAAGTACATCAAACTGTTGATTTTGATGATATGATGATGTTGGTATGACTGTATAGTAGTAGGAACTACTTTAGAGACCCAAAACTATAGGTTTTGTGTACTCGCGAAACAACCTCTTATTAAAATTTTTCATAAAACTGTGCTTTAAAGAAAGTGGAATAATGACTAATGCATAAAACTTTTAACTTAGATAAGAAGAGACGTTAGACATGAGTACTCGAGGTCGAGGTCGAGTTATGTGTGGACGTGGTCGTGGTAGGATGGCTGTGTCTGAGCCAGTGAGGTCGGGTCAAGGATCCGAGAATGAGGTACCACCAGTTCCACCACCAACGGTTGGAGTTGAGCATCAGGATCAATCGGGGGATGACGCAGTGTCTCAGGCGATGCTGCGAGTTCTTGAGAGAGTAGCTGGAATAGGTGGAGGCGCGGGAGCTCGGAGATCCATACCCGAGCGACTCCGATCCAATGGAGCGAAGTTATTTCGAGGTGTTTCAGGCGTAGCTCCCAGTGCGGCTGAATATTGGCTAGAGGCGACGGAGCGAATCATGGATGACTTGGATCTGAATACCGAGGAAAAATTGAAAGGGATTGTATCGCTTCTTCGGGATGAGTCATATCAGTGGTGGCTCACGGTACGGAATAGTGCTGTAGCAAAGGATCTCACTTGGGATTATTTTAAGGCAGCGTATGAGAAGAAATATGTTGGGTCGAGTTACATTGATGCACAGCGTAAGGCATTTCTGAGTTTGGTTCAAGGTAATAAGTCCGTATCAGAATATGAGGCTGAGTTCTTAAGATTGAGCCGGTATGCTGGAGGTATTATGGTTTCGGAGCACGAGCGATGTGTTCGGTTCGAGGATGGATTAAGAGACGAGCTGAGATTGCTGATTGCTCCACATCAGGTGCGAGAGTTTGCTGCTTTAGTTGAAAAGGCTAAGATAGCTGAAGGAATAAAGGAATTTGTAAGGCAGAGGCATGACAAGAATAATCATAAGAGAAGTTTTGGATCATCTGAGTCGGCCGGAGATTCTCAGAAGAGGGCTAGGCATGGTGGGTTGAATCAATGCGGAAGGCACATTGTCGCTAATCGAGGGGACCAAAGACAAGTGTAATCAATGTGGAAAATCTCATTGGGGAGAATGTTGGACTGGTGGAAAAGGATGTTTTGAGTGTGGCTCGCTAGATCATCGTGTGAGAGACTGTCCATGTAAGCTAGCCAGGAATCAGTCTGAGGGTCAAGGTCGTGCTCAGTTCAGGAATGAGGGACCGCCACCACAGAGAGGTCGTGGTAATGGTAGAGGAGGTAATGGTTCTGGCCGAGGTCGTAGAGCATCGTGCGGAGTCCGAGGTGTAGATGCGAGACGCCTGGGGTTAGTTTATGCGACAAAGCGCCACGAGGATAGTGATGCGCCAGATGGGACAACGGGTATGTCCCTTATTTCTGGAATACCCTTTATTGCCTTGTTTGTTATAGAGCTAGTTCGTTCTTGTGTTGCTAGTGAGATGTATGGGACCTTGAGTGTGAACTTTGAGACTGTTCATAGAAGGTATGTTAGTTTTATTAAGATCAGAGTGCACAGCAAGAGTGTAGTGTGGTGAGTGAGGATGCATGACTGTTAGTTAGTTGGAAATTTCGAGGACGAAATTTTTCTTAAGGGGGTAGAATTGTAACATCCCAAAATTTGAGTATCAATTGTGTTGGCTCGGGTATGAATTTTGTGTGTTAGCATAGTCTTATGAAGGCTTGATTTTATTTAGGAAGTTAGAATAATTTTTAGTATGGTTTATTTAATGAAGTGGATTAAGTGAGCTTAGCACTTAAGTTAATTTAAGTGTTAATTAAGCACATGAGGAGTTAGTGGCATAGTGGATAAGGAGCTTGGATAGTTGCTTGAGGTTAGAGGTTCGAGTAGCATGTTTAGCTTTTTGAGGATTTTATTTTTTCTACATAGCAATTATGGACGGTCAACCTATGTTTATGATAGGTTTGACTTTCATCTTTTGGTAAGTTGAATGTTGGTTTAAGGAAAGCATGAAATTGGGGATAAGAATCTTAAAGTTATGGAAGGTTGGGGAGACATAAGGCTTGGTTTTAGGAGGATGTTTTGGAAAGTATTCCTAGGCCTTTAGAGCATGTATGTGGACGGCATGTAAGGCTAGGGGGTGGCCGAATTTTGATAGGTAGCTTGGGGGGAATAGTTGGCCAATTTTTCTTTTTGTGCATCTTTTTGCATTTTGTTTTTCCTCTCCAAAAACTCCCACCTTTGGCCGAATGTCTATGGTACTTTTGGTGCAAAATTGCTTTTGGTTTTAGCCTCATTTTGTTTGAAACAAATACCACTTTCTTTCTTTCATTTGTCCTTTTGAACCAAAACTACATTTTTGTATTTTGTGCATTTTCTTCTTTGGTAAAATAGGTGTTGACCGAATCTCATTTCTCCCATCCCTTTTTTTTTTTCTTCTTTTGATATTTGCTCAACCACATTCCCTTTCTCTTTCTTTTTGGCCGAACCTTCTCTTCCCTATCTTTACTTGATTTTTCTTCCATTGTTTACTAAAACCGAATTCTCCCTCTCATTTTATCTTCTCTTCTACTTTCGTATTTCATATCCTATTAGACTCAAATCAATTGTTTTCTTTTCTCATAACCAAATAGCCGAATCTTCTACTTCCTTTTAGTTTTAGTTTGGCCGAATATTCAAGGGTAGACTCTCTTTGGTTTCTTCAATCGATTTTGGTTAATAAGTAAGTATTCTTGGCGATTTTCCTATTATTTCTTTTCTCCTCTCTATGTTATTTTCTTGTGGACAAGGGCGAACCTATGGGCATTTGTTGCAAGGTTTTAACCATTTTAGGAATCGATTTCTTTTAGGCTCCTCGGGGACGTTGGAAGCAATCAATCTAAGCCTCGTATGTTTATCGATCGTTTTGGGTAAGCCTTTAGGTAAGATTGGTATTTGAAGGATAACTCTTTGGGATTTTGATGTTGGCCGAATGGCCTTGGTTCATAATCTTAGTATTGACCGATTGTAGGACAAGGTGATCTAGTGCGGTAGATCGGATTTTTTGAAGTTAGTTCTTGCGTTGGTGAAAGGTGTGTACCTTACACACTTTATAACTCGATTTTGTATATGTACTTATAATATTATTAATTTCATTGATCATATTAACAAAGTGGGAAATACGATGAGATCTTGATATGATACCATGATGGTATGAATGAGTATTCGGGTAAGTCCGTTTCTATATGTGTTGTTCATATATGTGGATTGAAATCATGATCTACGATTTATGATATTTTCATTATGTGATTTATATCAAAGTATATTGACATGATTTGTCTATCTATTGCATTGGTATGGGCAATATGAGAGGAGGAAGATTGATATTCGTGTCTTTGGACACGGAGGTTTGGCACCTCCGGTGATTTGGTATCACATTTGTGTCTTTGGGACACAGAGGTTTAGCACCTCCGGTGATGTGGTATCACATTTGTGTCTTTGGGACACGGAGGTTTGGCACCTCATAGCGACTTCGTCCTCGTGGTTAACACCACCATGGGTTGGCCCCACTTTTGAGATATGGGATTGTCGCCCGGTGATTTGGTATCATACGTGGGTTGGCCCCACAACTTGATGATTCGTGACTTTGGTCACCGTGGTTTGGCACCACCCGGTGATTTGGTATCACATTCGTGTCTTTGGGACACCGGAGGTTTGGCACCTCATAGCGACTCGTCCACGTGGTTAACACCACCGTGGGTTGGCCCCACTTTTGAGATATGGGATCGCCGCGGTGATTTGGTATCACACGTGGGTTGGCCCCACACTTGATTATTCGTGACTTTGGTCACGGTGATTTGGTATCACATTTGTGTCTTGGACACCGGTGGTTTGGCACCACCGGTGGTTTGGTACCACGGGGTAGAAAAGGAGTTATGGATGGCTAGGTTGGGTGCATCATATATATATACATTGCTTGGTTATAATTTGTGTAAGTATGTGGTATTTACCCGGGAGAGGGAATATGCACTGAGTCTTGGTGACTCACCTTCTCCCTTATTTTTTTTCAGGAAATTCGTAAATTCGCGGATGAGGAGCCGGATGAACTCGAGGAGGCCATGCAATAAAATCTGGTTTTACATGAACTTACATTTGGGTACTTTATTTTAATTTGGTTTTCATTTTTATGGGTTTGTAATAAGGCCTCTTTGATTATGTTTTTGGATTATTTATATGCTTTGGATTTGTTTTAAGAATAACTTGCAAAGTTACATGATTGATTTAATGATATGTGAACAAAGTTTTCTAAAATACAAAGCGCGATGGTTTTTAAAACGTTACCATCGGGTAACATAAATCATTTGATAAAATTTAACATCTTTAGTGTTTTCGACAACTCAAACTATTTTACAAAACTTAAGTTTCCAAATTTCTATTAGTTACGATTTTCAACCTAATTGCTTTAGATTCTCTTTAATTTATAAATGGTTTACGAATCTAAGCTGCGACTAAGTTTTAAAGATCTATTTACGAAATTTTAAAGTAAATTTTCAGTTTTCAACTTAATTTTCTACGAATTTAGAACAACAAAAAGTTTTTCACTAAAATTTAATCGTTAACTCTGTTTTTCCTCAAAACGTTTTCCCCTGTGACATACCAAATTCGGTCGTGGCGTATTGACCGGGTTTGGGGTGTTACACAATTACCTTAACCTTTTCTTGGATTCAGCCACAATCTACGGACCCAAAACACGGCGTTCCCTAATTACGTCCAACACGTAGGAGTACGACACTTAGTCCATATAGTGCCTCATCACGGTGCCATCCGAATAATGGCTTCATAAGCGTTGTTGTATGCAAACTCGCTAAAGGTAAAAACTCTTTGACTTCCTCTCGAAATCTATCACACATCCCTTAACATGTCCTCTAAAACTTGGATTACTCGCTTAGAGCCGACCGCCGATTTGTGGATGAAATGCCCATCTTGAAGTCTAATCTGGTGCCCAAAGCTTTGATGTAATGCTTTCCAAAATCGAGGCGTAAACCTCGGATCCCTATCCGAAATAATCGACACCGGCACTCCATGCAATCTTACAATCTACGCCACATACAACTTCGCCAATTTACGCAAAGAGTAATCAACTCATACGGTATGAAATGCGGACTTAACGTCAATCGATCCACTATCACCCACACCGAGTCTTTCTTGGTTGGCGTAAGGGGAAGTCCACTAACAAAGTCCATGGTGATACGCTCCCACTTCCATTGCGGAATCTTTATCGGCTGAAGCAATCCCGATGGAACTTGGTGTTTAGCCTTAACTTACTGACACGTTAAGCACTTCCCCACAAATTCCGTAACTTCCCGCTTAAGACCAGGCCACCAAAATTGATCCCGAAGATCCCTATACAACTTACTACCTCCTGGATGCTTCGTATAAGGACCACTATGCGATTCCTGAAGAATTCTCCGCCTAAGCTCTTCATCCTCCGGCATACAGATCTTACCCTTGAAACACAAAACTCCATCATTTATTAACACCATAATCTTCCAACTCTCCATTTTGCACTTGCCGTAGCTTAACACTTAAATCATCATCTACCAACTGTCTTTCTTTCACCTGACTCAACCACATCGGCTTTACTTGTAAATCCGCTAACAAACTTCCGTCATCAAAAAGACTAAGATGTGCGAACATCGCTCTTAGATCCGACACCACTTTCTGACTTAGAGCATCTGCCACTACATTCGCCTTGCCGGGTGATACTCTATGAAGCGATCATAATCTTTTAACAACTCCACCCATCTTCACTGTCTCAGATTCAACTCCTTACGAGTCGCCAGATTCTTAAGACTCTTGTGGTCGTGTAGATTCTGATTTTTCTCCATACAAATAATGCCTCCACACCTTAAGAGCAAAGACTACCGCTGCTAACTCCAAGTCATGCGTCGGGTAGTTAACCTCGTGAGGCCTTATTTGCCGAGACGCATATCGCAACCACCTTTCCGTCTTGCATCAAAACACATCCCAATCCAATGTGAGACGCATCACAATACACCACAAAGTCCTTCCCCGCCTCTCAGTGAATCAAAGCTGGAGCTTGGTCAAAACCCTCTTAAGCTTCTCAAAGCTCTCTTCTTTGCTTATCCCCCCACACGAAAGGTATCTCTTTTCTCAACAACCGTCAAAGGTGCCGCTATCGAGGAGAATCCTTCGACGAACCTTCTGTAGTAACCCGCTAATCCCAAGAAACTGCGAACCTCAGCTACAGACTTAGGTGGTTTCCAATCTATCACCGCCTCAATTTTCCGAGGATCCACCCTTATCCCTTCCGCAGACACCACATGGCCTAAAAACGCAACTTCTTTCAACCAAAATTCGCATTTCTTTGAATTTGGCATAAAGCTTCTTCTCCCTCAACACTTGCAACACTATCCGAAGATGCTCATCATGCTGTAACTCAGACTTGGAATACACAAGAATGTCATCTATGAACACAACAACAAACTAATCCAAGTAGGGTTGAAAAACCCGATTCATCATATCCATGAACACAGCTGGGGCATTAGTCAATCCGAGCGACATTACCAAAAATTCATAATGCCCATATCTTGTTTGGAAAGTCATCTTGTGGATATCCGCTTCCTTCACCTTAAGTCGATGATACCCGGGCCTTAAATCTATCTTTGAGAATATCGTAGCTCTTTAAACCGATCGAACAAGTCGTCTATCCTTGGCAAAGGATACTTGTTCTTGATGGTCGACTTATTCAAGCTATCGGTAATCTATGCACATACGCATAGTCCCGTCCTTCTTCTTCACGAACAAGACCGGTGCTCCCCATGGTGACACACTAGGTCGGATAAATCCACGATCAAGCAACTCTTGAATTTGAGCCTTAAGCTCAACCAACTCCTTTGGTGCCATTCTATACGGAGGCGATAGATACCGGCGTCATTCCGAGCAACAAGTCAATCCCAAATTCCACTTCACGATGGAAGCAATCACGGAAGTTCTTAGGAAAGATATCCACGAATTCTCTCACGATCGACCTCTTCAATGATTTGCCTCCTTAGCCTCCAAGGCAGCGACCAACATAAGAAAAGCCAAACAACCTTTCCTAACCATCTTTTCTGCCTTAAGAGCAGATACTACATTTGATAAGTAGTTGCGTCTCTCGCCGAACACCACAACTTCCTTATCGTCCATAGACCTTAGTGACATCCGCTTAGCGGCACAATCCACATTCGCATGATACTTCACTAGCCAATCCATGCCTAGAATCAAGTCAAATTCTCCAAATGGCAACTCCATTAAATTAGCTGACTGCGTCCCTTGAACTTCTAAAGGCACTTCCTTAAAGAGATTTTCTACTACTACGACCTATCCTAAAGGACTAAATACAGTCATCTTCCTAAATGCGATCTCGAGTTCACATGCGAGTTCGGATACCTCACTAGCGATGTAAGAATGAGTCGACCCTATATCTATCAAAGCAATAAAGGGCAACCCAAAAATAAGAAGCGTGCAGTGATAACATCGGGTGCATCACTATCTTCCCTCCGACGAACCGCATACACCAAACTTTGTTTGTCTAGCCTCGGTGCTACCACTGCCCTGCGCGAGTCCGCGACCTTTACGAGAACCATTACCTCGCCACTCGAACCACGACCCCTCATCGGTTCTTTGTCCACCTCGCCACTGATTAAAACTCGACCTCTTGAGCGATTCCTCTCGTATCCAATGGACAATCCCTAATCATATGATCCTTGGACCCGTGCACTTGAAACATCCTCCTGTCTTCTTCCAACATTCTCCGGGTGCATCTTTCCACATTGAGCACAAGTGCGGTATTGTCCTCCCGAAGCAACTTGGCGACCTTGCGGCCCATCAACTCTAGGTTTCTTTTGAAAATTCCGGATGACCACGAAGACCCATAGCTCCTCTTATTCTTATTCTCGACCTCGATCTCTATTCGTCTCTCGATCCGCTTAACTTCTTCAGCTATCCGTGCTCTATCCACTAAAACTGTAAAATCTCTCTCACGATGCGGTGCAATCAACACTCGCGACTCATCTCGCAACCCATCCTCAAATCGACACACCGCTCATAATCGGTAGCTACAATCCCTCACGGCATATCGGCTTAACCGCAAAAACTCCGCTTCATACTCATTTATCGACTTATTTCCTTGTGCCGGATTCGTGAACGCTTTCTCTCGAGAATCAATGTAGCTAGCTCGACATATTTCCCTTCAAACTTAATCTTAAAATACCCCCAATCCACACGATCCACGGGAATACTCTTTGACGGTGAGCCACTGCTAGATGCGCCTCGTCACGAAGCAATGAAATAGCGCCTTTCGACTTCTCCTCATCGGATGCGATCAAATCGTCCATGATCCTCTCATTGTTTCTAACCAATACTCCGCTACATTCGAGCTACCCCAGATACTCCCCTAAAAACCTCGGCTCCATTAGATCTAAGTCTCTCAGCCACTGACTTTCGTGCTCCATTACCCATACTAGCTCCTACTACTCATTCTAAGACTCGTAGCATAGCCTGCAATACAGCGTCATCTCCTCCAGTTTGCTCATGAAATTCCGCTCCAACGGTGGTGGCGGTGCCTCATTTTCGAACCCTAACGAGATCTAAGCGGTTCGACATAGCCCATCTCGCCTCTCTGGCGTCCACGACGACCACGTCCCCTAGAACTCATGTCTACTTAATGCGTTATCTATTTTTACGAAAATTTTATGCATTAGAATATTTTCACTTTCTTGTTTAAAGAAAATTTTATGCAATGAGTTTTAATCGATTGGTTTTCCCAGTATAAGTACACATATACCTAGGGTCCATGTCTCTAAAGTATAGTTTCCTTAGGCTTATCAACATCATGAAATTGATTTATCAACAAAAGAACTTACTGGTGGAATTGGGTCGAGAACTCGGGTGCCATGCTTCTATAAAACCATTTTTTTGACCAAAAATTTTCAAAATCAATCATTTGAGCCAAATTTTGAAAACGTTGTGGACTTCAAAACTCAAGGCCGAGTATTTAAAACTGGGCTCTGATACCAAGTCAAAACACCCCAAACCCGGCCCATAAGCCCCGACCGGATCTGGTATACTTCTTAAGAAAAATTCGTTTTGTTGTTTTGTAAAATGATGTGATTTTGTGGTAAAGAATAGATTTGAAGTACGAACTTGTTAAAAATCGTTTTGAAATTTAAATTTGTTTATATATATATATATAATCATCAAAATCTATGTTTTTAATAAAAATTATTTTATCAAAAGAAGATCCAAATTTATGAATTATTAATATTTTGAAAAACCATAAGTATTTAGATGTCAAAACATTTTCATACGATTATCGAAATATTTAATTGTTTAGTTGAAATTGATCGTAGTGAGAATATAAATTAAAGCGTAAAGTAACATAGCTAATGGCGACCTTATTACAAAAACATATCCCAAATTAAATCCCAAAATATATAAGAAGGCGTAGTAAGTTTAATATAAAGGAAAACCCAATTTCTTGAGTTGAGCAATGGCCACTACGTAGTCCTTTTGACCCGGTCCAAATCATTGAGTATCACACGAAAGATATCCCCTTTGAAGGGTGAGTCAACAGACTCAATGTGTAACAATATACTAAAAGTCCAATCGATCATAGTAATAAAGCCCATAATATAGCAAATCGATAATAAATGATTAAATCACATATACATATAAATGAAATGCAATCCAAGAACCCAACTTAGATATCCATCCGATACACACCACCCGTACCTACCAATCACACCGTGGGGATTACTAAATCGACCCTCCATCCGCTACACACCATCGAAGGCGATTCTTTGCAGTCAACATGCACATCGCCCTTATAATCGTGGCATAGCCACCGGATAATTTGTGACAGAGTCACCGATTCATAATATCGTGACCGAAGTCACCGGATTCATAATATCATGACCAAAGTCACCGGATAATGTGGTAAAAACCATCGGAACACTTCCCCTTTCAATATTACCCATATGTCCATGCAATAACATATTATTTCAATACCATGCCATATATCCCCGTAATCATATCGGAATCATATACATTTCATATTTATGCTTATATCATTATTAACGATGCAGATATCATTCCTTGTACATTACCCCAAAATCATAACCAAATATCGGATATGTCTCATATCAAAAATTTATACAAAATGTTAAGGAATAACGTACCTGAATTCAATTCACTGTACCATTAAATGATACCCGAAGCCATAATCATTTATATTTCTTTATAAACACATTTTCATCAATAATACTATTAATCTATTAGAATTTTAGTGTAAGCTACACACCTTGTAAACACGAGATTGATAGAATACTTAAGATTTCGACTCTTGCCTACAACGCGTCAATGACACCTACATAACACTTATATGAGAAATCGATTATCACTAAAAGATATGGCCTTTGGCCGAATTTCATTATCTCCTTACCTTGGATTATTCAAATCCCGAATGATCCCCCTAAAGCGTTGGCTACAAAGAAACCCCGAACTTCCCTTCAAGTTTTGGCCAAAGATAATAAAAGGAATTAGAGTTTAGCTTTTCAATCGTTAGAAAAAAAGAAAGGGATAAAGAAATTAGTCTAGAAGAGGTTCTTACTAGAAAAGTAAAGACCAAAATGCAAATGGTCTCTGAACTCCAAAAAAATTCGGCAAGATGAAATAGAAAAATAGATTCAAATGAAAAAGATGATAGGTTTTTGGTGCTTAGAAGCAATCAGTTTCAATGGTGTCAATGGAGTGAAATTTTCGGTTTTAGAAGAGAATGGAAAAGAAAAGAAAAGGAGAAATGATCAAAGAGAATAAATGGGTTTGGTTATGGAAGAAATTGAATAAAGAAAAAGTTGTTGGTAATGGTCAAGTAAGAAAGGATGAAAGAAAAATGCCTTCAAAAGTGGTAATATTTTGGTACCAAAAAAGAGAAAAGCTTGAGAGAAAAAAAGAAGAAAAAGAGTACCAATTTGGTCAAAATATGATAGCCAAAACAAAACAAAGTTTTCACCTATTGCAAATGACAATTTCGGCTAAGAAGAAAAATTTGGAGAAAAGGAAAAGATGCACAAATTGTTAAGATTTTGGCCAACTAACACCCCCTAATCCAATACAACATTCGGCCAACTCACAAGCCAACACAATCCCCCTTTTCCTCCTCATTTCTTCCCTATCATCTCCTTAATCACTATCACAATTAAACCAACCCCCTTAGCCCTTATGCCGTCTAGGTTCATGGTCAAATGACCATGGAAAAACTTCCAAAACATCACCCACTCTTCAAGCCTTTTGTCCCCCTAAACATTCCATAACAACTTGATTCCTTACCTTAACTACTAACTTTCCTTTTTTTCCTTTGGTCTACTATCCAAAAATAAAAGAAGAATCCATCCATACTAGATAAAGCTTGACCGACACTATAGGAAAGAGAACAAAAATTAAAATTCCTTCCAATTGCTAGCTAAGGGATTCGAACCTCTACCCTCTTGCATTCACCCATGCGCCATCACCACTTTACTAATTGACTTGTCTTGTGATTAAACCTCAAATTAATTCTCTTAAGGCCAAACTTGCTTAGCTCCCCTTCTAAAACTAAAAATCTAATATTTTTCTAAGGCATTCTCCTATATTCTAAAATTCTCGAAGTCCCTAAAACTCATACAAAGAGCACACAATAAAAAAATACACACATTCAAGCGAAAAATTTCATAACCCCTAAATCCTGGATATTACAGTTTATGTGGGGGATAATTAAAAGATAAAGATTTATCACATGGGGAGCAATGGCCGAAATAGGGACTCTAGGGACTTGAGTTGCGGTTTTGAAGGAGTTCTAGGGAGTATTTTCGGCTAACACATTTTACTTTTATTTTTCTTTCATGGTTGTTCAAACCGAAACCCCTTTCTCCTCCTTTGATACTTTTTGATCTTTTCTTTGGAACATACAATAAACTTTGTGCCAAAAACCCTCCACCCATCTTTGCCGAAACACTCTAAGTCTCTCCTTTCACCTCCTTTCTTTCTTTCAAGCCCGATTCCATACCCTTTTTCTTTTGAGCCGAATATTCCTTACCATATAGAGCATAGGCCGAATCCCCAAAGGAAGGTGCTGCCGATTTCAAAGGTTGGTAAGTGTCTCTCTTTAGCATTCGGTTTCTTTTCTATTCCGCTGGTGTGCCGAAAGCATGTGTAAAAGCCTTGGTAAGGTTGGTCGAATGTGTTCTTAAGACCATAGGTGATGTGTTCTCTTGTGTGTAGGTAACGTTAAGGGACATTGAAGGAGTTTTCCAGGATTTCAATTCGTTTTGGTAAGTAAAAGGTAGTTTCGGCCAAGGGCCATTTGTTAAGAATTTATGCCTAAAGCCGAAACTAATATATGCCATATAGGGATCTCAACCATTTCACGAATAAGTGCAGTTTCGGGATTTGGTAGGAGACCAAATCGGCAACCAAGGAGCAATACGGGAATACGTTTTGGGATTTTGTGATATCGTATAAATTCGGGATTTCTCCTTAGATCTTCGGTTAAACAGGTGTGTAAACTTCTACACACTATATTAGTAGGCATTGCTTATTATGTTACGGCTAACCATTGTGATGGTGATTTGCCTTGTGGCATGAGCATGGATCCCGGGTAAGTTGCTTATGACTTTAACTATGTTATGTGAATGACATGATGGGTAAGATATTATGCCATGACTTATATGTATGTTTTATGATAATATGTGAAGCATGATATGAGCATGTTGGTAGCGGGATTAAAGAGAGGAGGGGAATATTCTCTATGGGTATCACGAGTGGTTTTGACCACAAGATGGGTTGGCCCCATCGACTTGATTGTGACCGGTCACGGTGGTTTTGACCACACTGTTGATATAAATCGTGACTAAGTCCCCGGTGGTTTGGTACCACCAGTGGTTTTGAGCACATATTGATAATTGTGACCTATGGTCATCAGTGGTTTTGACCACACGATGGGTTGGCCCCATCACTTGATTTGTGACTCTGGTCACCAAAGTGGTTTTGACCACGGGGTAGTTAAAGGAGTATGGATGGCTAGTTTTGGGTTGCATGTTTTGCATGACTTGCTAATATTTTGTGTATGAGTTTGCACTTAGGGTTGGGGATTTATACATCGAGTCTTAGTGACTCACCCCTTCCCATATCATTTTGCAGATGAGTAGATCGCGGAGATGGGCCGGAGAGGACTCGAGGCGGCCATGCTTGTTCCTTGGATTTGAAATTTTATTTAGCATGATTAAAGTTTATTATTTACTAAATTTTAGGTTTGGGTTGTAATAAGGTGCTAGTTATTATTTTGGATGTTCAAGCGGTTGTTTTTACTTTACTTCTACTATATTACTAATGATTTTATAAATTGTTAAATGAATCGGTTAAAAGTAGCGTTTTCAAAATAAGTACTTTTACGAGTTTTCAAAAGTGTTACCCTCGGGTAGAAAAACTAAATTCACCAAGTTATCAATAACAACGATGTTTTCTAAAAAAATTATATGATCAAATGTTTTTTTAAAAGGAAAAAGGTTTCCACTCAACCATGGTTAGAAAATCAGACACCGTTTTATAACCTCAACAAATTTTTAGATTTTCACCGATTAATCGAAATATTTCAAACCATTTTTTTTACTCTGTGACATACCAGATCCGGTCAGGGCTCATGGGCTGGGTTTGGGGTGTTACAAAATTGGTATCAGAGCCAGGTTTAAAACTCGGCTGTGGGGGCCCAGGGCCCAAAAGGTTTTGGTAGGCCTCTATGGAGTATTATGAAAATGGTTTTGTTTTGAACAGCATGGCATCGAGTCTCCGGCACCAATCCGTCCAGGTAAGTACTTCTAACTACTGTGTGAATTATTATCTGTAGAGGGGTAGAAATGGAATGTAGATAGTATGATAAGTATCTGAACCCTAGGACTAGTTTACCCCAACAATCACATAAGACATTAAATGCCTAATTAAACAAACCTATGACTAAGTCACCGAGTTAGGGTGTGGTAACCCCTGTGCGCATGTCTAGGATTAGATCCGGAAGAGCACGGTACTTAGCGGTCCTAGTGACTCACCTCCTCTTCGCAGAATCCTACAGTGCGTAGCCGGTTCACCCTAACCATGAGGACTTATTCATAAAGCTAAACCCAATAACTAAAACCCGAAAGGGAACTAGCAGGATTTTTGTAAAAACTCTAGTTTTAAAATTCTTAAAATTACTTTTTAATTTGTGAGAACTATTGTTACAAAATTTTTTGAAAAATTTCAATTGCAAAATTACAAAAATACCCACAGTAGGTTAAAATTACGAAAATACCCCGGATAGTGAAATGACGAAAATGCCCCTACACGTTGGATATGGTCTGAATGTTGTTTGTGTGATGGATGTACTTAGAACTAGGAGATAAGCTGAAAGCTGGAACTATAGGTAGATTCGACTCAGAAAGAATCACTTCAAAACTATTTCTCATAAAATTGCTCGTGGGTAAGCAAAGTGAGCGTGTATTAATAATGCATAAAATTCTTAATCGGATAAGCGTGAGCGAGAAGAATGAGTACAAGAGGTCGTGGATGTCCGCCGGCGTGGCGTGGTAGGGGTAGGATAACCTTTGCCCGAGCCGGCGAGCAGGTGCGGTCATGGGTGCGGAAATGTGATCTTGGGATCTGCCGGCGATGAAAACTAAGTTTCGAGGACCGGGCGGATGGTAACGATGTAGTATCCCAAAGCGTACTACGAGTGTTGGAGCGAGTTGCCGAGGCGCGCGGGTGCGAGGAGCGAAAATCCGTGGTTGAGCGACTCGGGCTAACGGAGCGAAGTGTTTAGAGGAGTTTTACGGAGTGGCTCCCAACACGGTGAGTATTGGTTGGAGGCAACGGAACGAATAATGGATGACTTGGATTTCTCGGCTGAGGAGAAGTTAAAGGGGATAGTGTCTCTCCTCCGGGATGAGTCGTACCAATGGTGGCTCACGGTCAGAGAGGGTGCAGTGATCGGCGATATCACCGGGATTATTTTAAGGCAAAACATACCGCAGAGGAAGTATGTGGGGGCTGGTTATATTGATGAGCAGCGTAGGGCGTTCTTAAATTTGGTGCAAGGGAATAAGTCGGTGCCCGAATATGAAGTTGAATCCTTGAGGTTAAGTAGGTATGCTCGGGGTATGGTGGCCACAAAACATGAGCGTTGCGTTAGGTTCGAAGACGGGCTGAGAGATGATCTACGGGTGTTAATCGCACCTCAGTGTGAAAGGGAATTCGCCGTTCTCGTGGAAAAGGCTAAGGTAGCTGAGGCAGTGAAGCGAATTGAGAGGCGGAATCAGGACAGAAGTAGGGATAAAAGGAATTTTGGGCTTTCGAGGGTCCATTGGAGGTTCCTGAGAAAAGGCTAGATTTGGGAATCGAAAGAGCCGCAAAGCACGCTTTCGATGGCCACCTCGGTGTGGTAGATGCGGGAAATCCCACTCGGGAGTGTTGGAATGGTAATCGAGGGTGCTTTGAGTGTTGATCAATGGAGCACCGGCAAGGGATTGTCAGGAAGGTGGCTGGGACTCAAGCCGAGGGTCAAGGATGTGGTCAATTCGGGAGGGATGGCCGGCAACCTCGAGAGGGGACGAGTGCGGCTAGGGGTAATGGTAATGGTAACGGGCGTGGCCGAGGTCTTTGAAGGTGTAGAGGCGAGGCAACCAAGGTTGGTCTATCACGCAGTTGGCCGTCGCGAGGAGGAAGATGTGCGGATGTGACAACCGACACGTTCCTTATTTACGGAATACCCTTAATTGCTTTGATTATTGTAGAGTTTTCTTGCATTGCTAGTGAAGTGCACAGAAACCACGAATGTGAACTTAGAGATTGTGCCTAGGAAGTATGATGGTTTTATTAAGATTAGAGTCTTGTGACATAAGCTTAGTGTGGCGAGTAGGAGTGCATTTAGCCAAGCAATTTCGAGGACGAAATTATTTTTAAGGAGGGTAGAACTGTAACATCCTAGATTAGGGGTTATGCGTTTGGAGCATAACTCAAGTATTAGTAGGCTTTAAGGGTGTTTGGTGATGTTTTAGGAGTTTTTAGAACCCAAGGATGAAGGGGAAAGCTTTGGGAAAATGTTGGATTTTAAGTATAAAAGGGGGAGCTGGGTGAAGGAGGCCTTAAGGAAAAATTTGGGAGTTTTTGGATATGAAAAGGGGCTTGGTAAAGTGGCTTAAGGACGCCACTTAAGGCTTGGGAAAATGATGCCTTGAGCAGGGAGGTTCGAGGCTGGGTGATGGCATGGGAGTGTTTTATTTTTCCTTTTCGCGTCAACAAGTGAAATTGGGCTAGGAAGGCCTTAAAAATAAATAGCAAGGTTGGTGGACATGAAAGTCGGCGTGGTAAAGAGGCTTGGGGCCGCCACTTAGGGCCTTGGTGAATGCCGCCCCAAGCAGGAGGGAGGACTCAAGTTTGAGTCATGATGGAAGCGTTAAGTATGTTTTATTTTTGTACTGGCGTTAAGACAAGGGGAGCTAACAAAGGAGCTCTTAAAAGAAATTGTGACAATTTATATCACAAAGAAACGCCTTGGCGAGTGGCACTGGGCGTTACACGTAAGCTTGTCAGCGAGGTCCCATGTTCGAGTAGCGTGGACGGCAAATGGGTGTTTTATTTTTTTCCATTTGGCGTGATGGGAGTAAGGTGATGGTCCGCACATGGGCTCTAAATTGGATGAAGATAATTTGGAGGCTTTGCTTTGAATTCTATTTGAAGTGTGGGATAAATAATATTTTATTATTTATTTGAAGAGGTGATAAAGGGATGGGATAAAGGATAAACATTGTTTTTATTTAGTTTATGTGGGGATAATTAAAAGATAAAGATTTATCACATGGGGAGCAATGGCCGAAATAGGGACTCTAGGGACTTGAGTTGCAGTTTTGAAGGAGTTCTAGGGAGTATTTTCTGCTAACACATTTTACTTTTATTTTTCTTTCATGGTTGTTCAAACCGAAACCCCTTTCTCCTCCTTTGATACTTTTTGATCTTTTCTTTGGAACATACAATAAACTTTGTGCCAAAACCCTCCACCCATCTTTCTTGAAACACTCTAAGTCTCTCCTTTCACCTCCTTTCTTTCTTTCAAGCCCGATTCCATACCCTTTTTCTTTTGAGCCGAATATTCCTTACCATATAGAGCATAGGCCGAATCCCCAAAGGAAGGTGCTGTCGATTTCAAAGGTTGGTAAGTGTCTCTCTTTAGCATTCGGTTTCTTTTCTATTCTTTGGTGTCTTAGAAAGCATGTGTAAAAGCCTTGGTAAGGTTGGCCGAATGTGTTCTTAAGACCATAGGTGATGTGTTCTCTTGTGTGTAGGTAACGTTAAGGGACATTGAAGGAGTTTTCCGGGATTTCAATTCGTTTTGGTAAGTAAAAGGTAGTTTCAGCCAAGGGCCATCTGTTAAGAATTTATGGCTAAAGCCGAAACTAATATGTGCCATATAGGGATCTCAACCATTTCATGAATAAGTGCAGTTTCGGGATTTGGTAGGAGACCAAATCGGCAACCAAGGAGCAATACGGGAATACGTTTCGGGATTTTGTGATATCGTATAAATTCGGGATTTCTCCTTAGATCTTGGTTAAGCAGTGTGTAAACTTCTACACACTATATTAGTAGGCATTGCTTATTATGTTACGGCTAACTATTGTGATGGTGATTTGCCTTGTGGCATGAGCATGGATCCCGGGTAAGTTGCTTATGACTTTAACTATGTTATGTGAATGACATGATGGGTAAGATATTATGCCATGACTTATATGTATGTTTTATGATAATATGTTAAGCATAATATGAGCATGTTGGTAACGGAATTAAAGAGAGGAGGGGGAATATTCTCTATGGACTATCACCAGTGGTTTTGACCACAAGATGGGTTGGCCCCATCAGCTTGATTGTGACTTCGGTCACCAGTGGTTTTGACCACACTGTTGATATAAATCGTGACTCAGTGAAACACCCCAAACCCGGCCCACGAGCTTTGACCAGATTTGGTATGTTCCTCAAGTAAACCGGTTCAAAATTCTTTTGTTACTTAGGAAAAACTTGTATGATTTTTAAAAAATATTGTTTGGGTTGGGCTTGAGTTGAAAACGAATTTATCTTATGTTAAAACCCATTTATTTAAGGTGACAAAACATTTAGAGTTAATTTTAAAAATGAATTTACTTAAACTTTAATTGATAAAAATCCATAAACATAATAAATAAAAGAAAAATAAAGTAAACCACAATGGCCTTATTATATCAATGATCCCAAAGTAAAACTTAAAATACTTAAATTAAATTGAAAGTCCAAATCATAAATTTCTTGCTATGCATGGCCACCTTTAAGCTCCTGCAGGCAGGTCCATTACTGCTCATCACCTAAAAAATATTCCCCAAACGGGGTGAGTCAACAGACTCAATGTGTACACAACACTAAGTCATAATAGAATCAGGCATGCAAATGATACACATTCAAATCATAGAATACAATTAATGATGCATTCCCAAACCCAAACCTAATTAACCATCCGCTACACACCACCCGTACTGCCGCGGTCCACACCGTGGGGACTACTAAGTCAACCCTCCATCCGCTACACACCATCGAAGGTAGTCACTGCAGTCGACGTGCTCATCGCCCATATAATTTGTGTCATTAGACACCATATTCAAATAATGTAACCGAAGTTACCAAATTCAGATAATGTAACCGAAGTTACCATATTCAAATTTTGTGACCGTAGTCACCATATTCCGTTGGTGAGACCGAAGTCAACACCTTCTTCCCCTTTCACATAGATCCCGAATGCCCCATAAATTTTATATCATGCATGACATACTTAATTCTCATTCATGTTACTATTCATATGTTCAAAATATATCATATTCATAATCCTATCAGAAGTAGGAAACGTACCTGGGTACTTTTACCACATTTGTGGTACTTAGCCACATTCACATTCTTATGCATATTCATATATTAAAATAATTGCCATATGATATATCGAAGGTTAGTATGAGTACACACATTCTTAATAATACATTTAATTTAAACATAGCCATGAACCTATCAAAACTTAGGGTAGGGTACACACCTGATTTGCTTAACGAATTCCTTGAAATCCGAAATCTGATCTACTGCCTTAGATCTCAAATTCCTACATTTGATTAATCACTTACTAATTTAATAAAAAGCCATTCGGCCATAAATCCAAATCCTAGTAGGATTAGTATTCTTAAAACTTACCTTGAAATTCTCAAATCCCAAAATCCTTGTATCCCTCCTGTGAAATCCCTATAACTACATGTTAGATCAATTTCTAACATTTATTCACAACAAATAACCCTTAGCCGTATGTTAAATATGACTTACCTTAGATTCTTAAATCCCAAAATTCACCGAATAACTAGGGAACACGCGACTTATGGTGTACCTTGGGAAAAGAACTTCTCCTTCCTTGTAGTCGACACTTAGTAAATCCCGAAAGATCTCTTGACAATGAGATATTAAGGGTATTAGAATCTTAATTTTAAATGACCTTAAAAGAAATAGAATGAGAATCTAACCTAATCTTACCCTTTATGAAGAATTTGATGGAACTCTTGCTTGAACCCTTAGCGATGATTCGGCTATGGCTTTGATGTGGATAACAATTTCGGCTCTTGAGGCTTAGTGAGAAATCGACTAGGGCTATTGGTATCTTCGGCTTTTGATTGTATTTGTAATAGAAGAAGAAAAGAAAAGAGAAAAAGAGAATAATGGCAGAGAAAATTCAAGCAGAGAGAAGAGGAGAAACTTTAGAGAATTTGTACAGAGGTTTTCTTGAAAAGAAAAGAATGAATGAAGAATAGCCTTACTCTTCCTTTTATAGCCAAAATTACTAGCTAGAGTCCTTTACTTGGCCACCACTCTTCTATTTTGATAGCTTTATCCCTTGATTTATCACTTTAATAAAACTTAATCCAATAATTATCTCTTATCTCTTAATAAAAATAATACTAATAATAATCCTCTTTTATCTCTTCCTTATCTATCAAAATAAAAGAAATAATATCCACATTTATCTCTTGAAAATAATCTAAAATAAATCCATTATTTATCCCTTATTTATCCATCCTTTATCTCTTAAAAATAAAAGAATAAAAGCTCCTAATTTATAGCCATGTGCCATCCACCTCACTTCTTACGGAAGCAAAATAAAATTTCTTTTATTTGCTTCCCATGTGACTCGAACTCAGGCCCAACACCTTGCATGTGGCGCCATTTCCAGAGGCCCCTAAGTGGCATCTTCGAGCCACTTTTCCAAGCTGTTTGTGTGTCAAACTTCTCAAACTTTTTCTTTTAAGGCCCTCTAGCCCTTATTTCCGATTTTGAACTTTAAAATTTGACATTTCGACATCATTTCTAAGTTTCCTAAAATTTTCGATTGGCTCTGTAACTTGCCATTTTTCTTACATTTCGTGTTTCAGAAATGTTCGGGGTTTCAAAATGTTGAGTTTCCAAAATGTTCGAGTTTCCAAAAATGTTGAGTTTCCAAAATGTTCATTTCCATTTCTATGCATTTCTAGAATTCCAAAAATACCAAAAATTTATTCATAGTGCTTAAGACTTGTCATTTCGTACAATTAAACCGAAAATGCATAGGCCCTTTCCAGATGTTACGATTCTACCCCCTTAAAATAATTTCGTCCTCGAAATTACTTACTAACGAACAATCGTGCGGTCTAACTCACCCCACTACGCTATTGCCGCACACTCGATCTTAAAGAACTATCACACTTTCTAGGCACAATCTCTAAGTTCACGTCCCTCGAACTCATTTCTAACGTCGCGATTTAATCCGATTAAAGAGTTTTATGCATCGAATTTTTTTGTTCCACTTATTAACCGCATGAACAGTTTTATGAAAAGAGATGTTTAAAAGTGGTTCTTTCGATCAAACAAAGTTCTCAACTCAAATTCACTATTCAGAAAGTCACGTTCACATTCATAAACCAAGTATGAACTTTCGTTCATTCGAGAGAAATGTGGTAGTTTTCATTGTTGATGTTTTTCCACTACCCGGGGTATTTTCGTAATTTTGTCCCTCTGAGGACATTTTCGTAATGTTCAAAAGGAAGAGTTCCTCGGTGATTTCGTCAAAAGTATTTTGGTAATTTCAAAATCCCGAGGTAATTTGGAAAATTTTAAAATTCGGGGGTATTTCGGTAATTTTTTAACCTCAGGGGTATTTCGGTAATTTTCCAAAACCAGGGTAAATTTGTAAAATTTAATAAGTTAGGGATATTTCAAAAGTTGTAAAACTTTGAGGGTTCTCTTATTGAGAGTTGCACTTTTCAAAACGATGATGTTGCAAAATTTTTTTAGAAGTCAGGGTCATTTTGGTAATTTTGTAAGTTAGGGGCAATTTTGTAATTTTTCCAAAATCAAAGTATTTTGATATTTTACAAATTAGGGTTTCTGAATGTTTATAAAATAATGAAATTTTGGTAAAGCTGTTGAGTAGTTGAACATTTTAGAATCCAAGGGCATTTTGGTAATTTTACCACCAAGGGCATTTTTGTAATTTTTGCAAATCAGGAGTTTTTCAGAAAATGTTGTAAAAATAATTTTCTCAGATTTAAAGAAAGTTTTAAAAGTTTGAAAAAAAACTAGGGTTTGTGTTTTGTTCTCTCTTCTTTTTTTTTTAAAAAAAATGGCTAGTTCCACTTTTCGGGTTTTAGTCATTATGTTTAGCCTATGACCAGAGCCCTCTTTGGTCGGGGTGAACCAAAGCTACGCACCAGGCAGGATTCGAGTGGAGAGGAGGTGAGTCACGAGGACTGCTTAAATACCAAGCTCCCACCAGAAACCATTCCTAGACATGCGCATGAGAGGTTGCCACACCACTGAGCCCTGCGAGTTAAGGTGAACAGAAAGCTACGCACGGTAGGATTCTGCTGAAGAGGAGGTGAGTCACTAGGATCGCTTAAATACCAAGCTCTTAGGATCCAATCCTAGACATGCGCATTGGGGTTACCACACCCTAGCTTAGTGACTTAGCCATAGGTTTGTTTAGTGCATTAAGTCTTATGTGTTTGTGTTTGAGTAAACTAGTCCTAGGGTTCAAGTTCCTATCATGCTATTCTACGTTCCATTCCTCTTCTACCCTTCCATAATTCATAACATAAACCACATAATCACACAAATGGTTGGGGTACTTACAGTGGATCATGGTCGGAGACTTAGGTGCCATGCCAAAAAACCTGCTCATCTTCAAAAATACTTTCATAAAACTCATTTGGGCTCGATTTGAAAACGTTTTGGGCCTTAGCCCACAGGCCGAGAGTTTAAAACCTGGCTCTGATACCAAGCTGAAACACCCCAAACCCGGCCCACGAGCTTTGACCAGATTTGGTATGTTCCTCAAGTAAACCGGTTCAAAATTCTTTTGTTACTTAAGAAAAACTTGTATGATTTTTAAAAAATATTGTTTGGGTTCGGCTTGAGTTGAAAACGAATTTATCTTATCTTAAAACCCATTTATTTAAGGTGACAAAACATTTAGAGTTAATTTTAAAAAGGAATTTACTTAAACTTTAATTGATAAAAATCCATAAACATAATAAATAAAAGAAAAATAAAGTAAACCACAATGGCCTTATTATATCAATGATCCCAAAGTAAAACTTAAAATACTTAAAATAAATTGAAAGTCCAAATCATAAATTTCTTGCTATGCATGGCCACCTTTAAGCTCCTGCCGACCCGGTCCATTCTTGCTCATCACACGAAAAATATTCCCCAAACGGGGTGAGTCAATGAGACTCAATGTGTACACAACACTAAGTCATAATAGAATCGGGCATGCAAATGATACACATTCAAATCATAGAATACAATTAATGATGCATTCCCAAACCCAAACCTAATTAACCATCCGCTACACACCACCCGCACTGCCGGTCTGCCGTGGGACTACTAAGTCAACCCTCCATCCGCTACACACCATCGAAAGCGATCATTTGCGATCGGCGTGCTCATCGCCCATATAATTTGTCATTAGACACCATATTCAAATAATGTAACGAAGTTACCAAATTCGAGATAATGTAACCGAAGTTACCATATTCAAATTTTGTGACCGTAGTCACCATATTAGTTGGTGAGACCAAGAAGTCAACACCTTCTTCCCCTTTCACATAGATCCCGAATGCCCCATAAATTTTATATCATGCATGACATACTTAATTCTCATTCATGTTACTATTCATATGTTCAAAATATATCATATTCATAATCCTATCGAAGTAGGAAACGTGCACTGGTACTTTTACCACATTTGTGGTACTTAGCCACATTCACATTCTTATGCATATTCATATATTAAAATAATTGCCATATGATATATCGAAGGTTAGTATGAGTACACACATTCTTAATAATACATTTAATTTAAACATAGCCATGAACCTATCAAAACTTAGGGTAGGGTACACACTGATTTGCTTAACGAATTCCTTGAAATCCAGAAATCGATCTCTGCCTTAGATCTCAAATTCCTACATTTGATTAATCACTTACTAATTTAATAAAAAGCCATTCGACCATAAATCCAAATCCTAGTAGGATTAGTATTCTTAAAACTTACCTTGAAATTCTCAAATCCCAAAATCCTTGTATCCTCTGTGAAATCCCTATAACTACATGTTAGATCAATTTCTAACATTTATTCACAACAAATAACCCTTAGCCGTATGTTAAATATGACTTACCTTAGATTCTTAAATCCCAAAATTCACCGAATAACTAGGGAACACGCGCTTATGGTGTACCTTTGGGAAAAGAACTTCTCCTTCCTTGTAGTCGACACTTAGTAAATCCAGAAAGATCTCTTGACAATGAGATATTAAGGGTATTAGAATCTTAATTTCGAAATGACCTTAAAAGAAATAGAATGAGAATCTAACCTAATCTTACCCTTCATGAAGAATTTGATGGAACTCTTGCTTGAACCCTTAGCAGTGATTCGGCTATGGCTTTGATGTGGATAACAATTTCGGCTCTTGAGGCTTAGTGAGAAATCGACTAGGGCTATTGGTATCTTCGGCTTTTGATTGTGTTTGTAATAGAAGAAGAAAAAAAAAAAGAGAAAAAGAGAATAATGGCAGAGAAAATTCGGCAGAGAGAAGAGGAGAAACTTTAGAGAATTTTGTGAGAGGTTTTCTTGAAAAGAAAAGAATGAATGAAGAATAGCCTTACTCTTCCTTTTATAGCCAAAATTACTAGCTAGAGTCCTTTACTTGGCCACCACTCTTCTATTTTGATAGCTTTATCCCTTGATTTATCACTTTAATAAAACTTAATCCAATAATTATCTCTTATCTCTTAATAAAAATAATACTAATAATAATCCTCTTTTATCTCTTCCTTATCTATCAAAATAAAAGAAATAATATCCACATTTATCTCTTGAAAATAATCTAAAATAAATCCATTATTTATCCCTTATTCATCCACCCTTTATCTCTTAAAAATAAAAGAATAAAAGCTCCTAATTTATAGCCATGTGCCATCCACCTCACTTCTTCTGGAAGCAAAATAAAATTTCTTTTATTTGCTTCCAATGTATTTCGAACTCAGGCCCAACACCTTGCATGTGGCGCCATTTCAGAGGCCCTAAGTGGCATCTTTGAGGCCACTTTTCCAAGCTGTTTGTGTGTCAAACTTCTCCAACTTTTTCTTTTAAGGCCCTCTAGCCCTTATTTCCTATTTTGAACTTTAAAATTTGACATTTTGGCATCATTTCTAAGTTTCCTAAAATTTTCGATCGGCTCAGTAACTTGCCATTTTTCTTACATTTCGTGTTTCCAGAAATGTTGAGTTTCAAAATGTTCTGAGTTTCCAAAATGTTCAGTTTCAAAAATGTTCAGGTTTCCAAAATGTTCATTTCCATTTCTATGCATTTCTAGAATTCCAAAAATACCAAAAATTTATTCATAGTGCTTAAGACTTGTCATTTCGTACAATTAAACCGAAAATGCATAGGCCCTTTCCAGGATGTTACACTAAGTCCCAGTGGTTTGGTACCACCAGTGGTTTTGACCACATATTGATAATTATGACCTATGGTCATCAGTGGTTTTGACCACACGATGGGTTGGCCCCATCACTTGATTTGTGACTCCGGTCACCAGTGGTTTTGACCACCAGTGGTTTTGACCACACAGGGTAGTTAAAGGAGTATGGATGGCTAGTTTTGGGTTGCATGTTTTGCATGACTTACTAATATTTTGTGTATGAGTTTGCACTTCCGGGTTGGGGATTTATACACTAAGTCTTGGTGACTCACCCCTTCCCATATCATTTTGCAGATGAGTAGATTGCGGAGATGGAGCCGGAGAGGACTCGAGGCGGCCATGCTTATTCCTTGGATTTGAAATTTTATTTAGCACAGTTAAAGTTTATTATTTACTAAATTTTAGGTTTGGGTTGTAATAAGGCCGCTAGTTATTATTTTGGATGTTCAAGCAGTTCTTTTTACTTTACTTCTACTACATTACTAATGATTTTATAAATTGTTAAATGAATCAGTTAAAAGTGATGTTTTCAAAATAAGTACTTTTACGAGTTTTCAAAAGTGTTACCCTCGGGTAGAAAAACTAAATTCACCAAGTTATCAATAACACTGATGTTTTCTAAAAAAATTTATATGATCAAATGTTTTTTTAAAAGGAAAAAGGTTTCCACTCAACCATGGTTAGAAAATCAATCCATCTGAGTTTTTAATGGACACCGTTTTATAACCTCAACAAATTTTCAGATTTTCACCGATTAATCGAAATATTTCAAACATTTTTTTTAGTCTGTGACATACCAGATCCGGTCAGGGCTCATGGGCCGGGTTTGGGGTGTTACAAATATGGGGGATTTTTACTTTATTTTCTTTCTTAAGATATTTAAAGCTTTTAGGATTAGGTTCTTTTAGGATTTTATTTCTCGCATAATAAAATAAGAGGTGTAAATCATCAATAAAATGGAACAATTTGCAAAATAAGAAGTGTGGCAATAGATATGTACATGTCTAGGATTGGATTTGCCTTGGAAAAGCTTGGTATTTAAGTAATCAAACTTGACTCACCTCCTTTTCCTAGGGTCTTAATTGGTGTACAATATTTATTCACTTCTATATTTTCATTCTCTCTATTGTTTTTAACAATGAGGACATTGTTCATCTTAAGTAAAGGGACCAAAAATTGAATTTTTTTTTCAAAGATACATTATTTTTATAATTATGATTAAGTTATATTTTGTTCAAAAATTTGAATTTTTGTTAATTATGCTAACTTCTAGTATAAATAAAGTTATGTCATCTCAATAACTGATATGTTAGCTGAACTATGACATAATGTTACTCTTAATAAAGTTTGTAAATCATACCATAAAATTTTTAATTCTTTAGGAGAGCTAGACATGCATGAAAGTTTATGTCTCTAGAATTGACTTAGTAATTTCTTGAGGCGAAATCCTAGGAAGCATGGAATTTTGAAAATGAATTTGGCAAACTTTTGTTTGGACTGTTTGAGCCTTTCAAGCCAACCTTAATGAACATTTATCCCTTGAAACCCAACTTTGAGACTATATGACCTGATTTTATTGGAACCAATGCAATATTAAGGCATCACTTCTCTCATAATTATCTTTAAATTGTCCCAAACACTAGACTCAGTCTATCCAGAATATTCTTTGAAAATAAATTTGGGGGATTTGAAAAGAAGTATCAAATGCTCAAAAAATTGTAGTACATATGTGCTTGGAAAAAAGAAGAAGAAGAATAAAGAAAGAGAATATGTACTCGAAAGAAATAGATGTATAAAAGAGCATGTGAAAGAAAAATGAGTTGGTGTATTGAAGGTACTTATTTTGAAGGTCTGATGCAAGCTGAGTCTAGGGTTTTTAGCTTAAATTTATCTATCTTTTACCTACCCCTAGCCCATCCATATTACAACCTATTAAAAGACCTTTCGATTTAGATTTATGTGCTGCCAACATTAGTGGAGAAAAATTGCTAAGTTCAACATATTAAGACATAAGTTAAACTTAGTGATTGTAGTTTAGTCTTAAATAAGGGAATAAAAATTAAGTGGTAAGAATTAGCATATCTTTATTGAGAAAAAAATTAGTCTATTCTTGCTAGCATGATAACAATTGAGAATAATTCGAACAATATGTATACTTGAATTGCATAATTTCAATTTCTTGTGCCTAATTACACTAAACTCATAATTGTAGGGGAAATATATTCTATAGACATTTTTCAATGGTTATTTCAAGCACTTTCTCTTTTCAATTTTTGAATTACTCGGGATGAGCAATGAATTAAGTTTGGGGGTGTGAAAACACAAAAATATATAGTCTTTTTCAGCACCTTTTGAGCTCTAATTCATGCAGTTTCGTAGTAAATTTTGTCGAAATTCATACTTTAATTATAAAATAATTACTTTGCACTAAAATTATTAACATATTGAATTTTAATTATTTTTATAATAAATTTTCACAAATTTAGGTTATTTTTGACAGTTTTGCACAAAAGGTGAAAATTGGCTCGACAGACACCTTGAAAGGCTCGAACCGTTGGGGTAATTTTTGCATCAAGTACACCAAGAGCAAGGCTAATTAAATTTTTCTAGCCAAGGATGGTCCAAATAATGATTATTTTATTTACTTTATATTTAATTTTTATCCAAATTTAATTGGGTTAAAAATTAGTATAAAGTTTGAAGGAGAAAATGACCCAATATGCTAAGTGAAGAAGATTGATCCACCAAGCAAATTGGCAGCCCAAAATCATCCCTATGGTTGATCCAATCACCTGATTTTAGCTGATTTTTCTACTTGCAAAATAGTCCTTGAGCTGCTCCTAAATGCTATTCAAACCTCTCCATTTTCTACGCCTTTATCTTTTAGCCCCAAGTTAAATATAGCAAAGTTGAAACATTCAAACTTTACAACATGTGTGGTCGGCCAAGAAAGAGTGAATGGCTAAATTTTATTTGCTATTTTTATCAGCCATTCACACCTATAAATACCCCTCTACCCTTCTCATTGAACACATAATTCATTCTCACACATCTCTCTCTCTTTCACTCACTCTCTCTTCCTTTTCCTTCTTTGTTTTCCCCCCTTTTCTTGTTCATTCCCTTGCAGATTTCCCTCTTGAAAAAGAGCTTTCTTCTACCTTGAAATAGCAGCATTAAATTGTTTGTGGAGGCTTTGGTTCAACAGAATGAGCAAAGAAGAAGAGGAGCGCACTAGTCTGACTTCAGAGAAATATTGGATTTACTTCCTAGTTCGCTTCTCTTTAATTTTCTTGTTTATGTTGTGATTATGAACACGAAAAATTGTTGTGTTTTTTTTCTTGTTCTAATTAAAATGATTGAAATTTAATTCGTGTTAGATTGATTGTATTCTATCCATTTAAATTATTAAAATCATGTTTGTTTTGTTATAGGCCTTGGTAAGTTGTTCAATTAAATAAAATCATGTTTATGTTATACTTGTATTATAAAATGTAAGGTAACAAATGGATTAATTTTTAAACGTATTGAAATTTTAATTAATTGATAAAATATTTAATTGGTGCATGTTTAATCTTCTAAGGTTGCTGAGGGTTAAATTAGCGAGGGTATTAAACGATACAATAGCCTTACATAACTTGCAAGATTATTGTGATTAAACTGTTTCAATATAGAAATATATTGTTACCTCACTTAATCTTATATGTGCTTATGAAGATTGATTAATTGTTTGAATTGACATAAAAATATTCAAGAGATCGGTTAATTTAGTATGTATGTGCAGTAATTAACAAATTACCAAGTTGCCGTGAAAATATTTGTAACAACATGAACATGGGTTTAGTAATTCTAAGTTAATGAATGTAATTGATCTAACACAATTATGTCATATTAATTAAAACTCATCTTTTTGAAACCGTGCATTGGAAATTGTTTACTTTTTATTTTTATTAATTATTTAGTTTTTAGTTTTTAAATCACTTCTCCAAAACAACATATTTTTCCCATCACCAAAGTGTTTGATTTGCATTTCATAAATACTTTTCTTTCACAGTCTCTGTAGGTACGATAACTCGACATTTACTTGTTACTTTATTACTTGTTGCAATTGTGTACACTTACACATTTCCATTGTTCCAATATACCCTCCAAACACATCCACTTAAACATGTATACTTATTGTTTTATGCACACTTTCACATATCACACAACTCATGTTCATATCACATATTCTAGTCTCTTATCATGCACTTATAAGAGCTCACATTATGCTCAAATAGCCAAAAAATATAGATCTCATATAGTGTACATAAAATCGGCAATACTCATATCATATTCAATCATAAACACATAACATTTTCATCATCATCTCAATATACATCAAATAACATATCACATTTAAGCATCACTTGTAAATCATCATTAGTTTAAGTAGAAACACTTACTCTTGGAACTTAGTATAGGTGATCAGGATACCTAAGCTCCCATTTAACATTGTAACAGCCCGTTTTTTAGCGGTGTCCAAAACAGTCATTTCGGGGCCACAAATCTGATGAGTGAGTTCGTAAATATTATTATTTAATATTTACGAACCAAATATGGTATCTGTAACACCCCAAACCTGGCCCATGCATTACGACCGGATCTGACATGTCACATGAATAAAACGTGTTAAAGAACTTGTAATTCGTACTAAAATAAGTATTATTTGAAAAAAACCAGTTTAAAAAAAAATATTCGATAAAATACTACTAATCTCGAGAGTTTAATTGAAGAATTGATATTCAAATTCGTGATATTTTTAAAATCGTGACTTTTGAAAATAATGTCGATAATCCGAAAGGGAATCCGAGTTAAATTATTTATAAATATGTTATAAAATCCTTTTGTTAATCAACTTTGGAAAAACCGTTATTTATGATTTTAGAAAAATCCCCGTTTTAAACAATTTAAGTAAAATAATAAATACGTCCAAACATAAAGCAATTTAAAGTTTATCCCAGAGGCCTTATTACAACTTTAAACCCAAAATAGTAAAAGTAATAAAGTAAACATAAATAGAAATCTAAAGTTCAAAAAAAACACCACTTCCGAAGTGTAACACCCCAAACCCGGTCCAAACATTACGACCGAATTTGGTATGCCACGGAGAAAAGTTTTTGAAAATCCCTTTAAGCCGATTAAAATTTTTGATAAAAGATATTGCCTTGTTTTTAAAACGGTTGAGGTGTATAAAGAAAACATCACTTAGTGTTGTTTAGAAATATATTAAATCAGGTTGTTACAGATTCAAGTGTACCCGATGGCACAATAAAACATTTTACGTATTAATTTTTATAAAACATGTGTACCCATTTTAATATCATGAAGTAGTTTAAGCAAATTATCAAAGCATGTAAAATATTCCAAGTGCAATATTAGGAGGCCTTATTACAACTTAAATAAAATAAACCCATAATAAAATAAAATAGTTCAAAATCCATCTAGTCCATATTTTCATTTCATGGCCACCTTGAGTCCATCCAGGCTCCTTATCCGCAGCCTACGAATCACACTGAAAAATGTTAAAGGAAAAAGGTGAGTCATCAAGACCCAATGTGTAACCCCCTTTTCCCCGTTTAATGCAACGTCATACACAAATCATAATTAATTTAATATGCACAAGTTTAATATGCACCCAACCTAACCATCCAAACACCTTTTCTACCCCGTGTGGTACCAAACCTTTGGTGGTGCCAAACCCACGGTGACATATAGTCACAAAATCCGTCATATTGTGGTGCCAAACCTTTGGTGACCGAAGTCACAAATCAAATGATGGGGCCAACCCATCGTGTGATACCAAATCCTTTGGCGTCAATCCCGTATCTCAAAGTGGGGCCAACCCACGGTGGTGCTAAGCCACGGGGCGAGGCGCTATGAGGTGCCAAACCTCGGAGGTGCCAAACCTCACGGTGACCGTAGTCACAATGTGTTACCAAAACAACGGTGTCCGTCGACACGAATATCACCGCCCCCTCCACTCATAAAACCCACATTCAATCAATGATATTTAACAACAATCATGCCAACATGCTCATTTATAAACATACATAGGATGTATCAATAATCATTTATAAACCACATATATCAAATGTGTCATGCTTCCCAAAAGCATCAAATAACAAATCATATTGTCAAGAACTTACCCAAGCCTTGCTAAACCTTTATGGTATTAAACTCAAATCTACACAAATCCGATTAGCATACACATAATACTTTGCACGTTAATTAATTATAAGTGTGTATGTACACACCTGAAATTAATGAAAGCCTTAAATCCCGAAGAACCAAATCGGCTACCCACAAAATCCTTGCCCTATATTCGGCCAAACACAAGATTAGTGCCATGGCCATTCGGCCAAACCAAAAATTAATTGAAAAGGGTTCCTTGTGAACCCGAAACCTTACCCAAATGCCTTTGAATACTAGCCACCACACTCCAAGCGTTTTTGCTTCCCTAAATCGGCAATCACATGTTAATAGCCTTCGGCTTTTGAATACTTAAAAGAGTGATCTATTAAAAATAGATTCTTACCACCTTACCTATAACCGATCGACGAGAGAATGGAGAGTCAAATCTTTTGCTTGAAAATCCCGTAGTTCCTAGATGATATCGATTCAAAGAGGGTTAGCCTTCTTGTTTGCAAATACCGAAATTTGGCTTTCTCCAACCTATAAATCGACAGAGAGAAAGGGTAGGGAAAAGAAAGACTCGGCTATCACTTACCTTCACCAACGATTGCCACAAGAAATCCCGAAGAGATCTTTTTCCTTCCTAATATTCGGCCAAAGTGAAATAGAATAGGAGAGGAAATTTTCGGCACACCAAGGAGTGGATTCGGCTAAAGGAAAGGAAATAATGATGAGAAAAGAAGATGGGGTTTGGCAAGGAGTAGAGAGAGTTTTGGTTTTGAGAGAATGAGAAAGGAGAGAAAAAAATATTTGGAGAGGAGGGAATAGAGAAGAAATTCGGCTACTTGCAAAAATGGGGAAAAGAAAAACAAGATGCTAGGTAGGTGCTTTTAAAAGGAAACCCCCTTCTTAAGCTTGCCGTCCACTCTTCCCATGAAGAGTTCCAAATTCAACAACTTCCTTGAATTGCTCTTGACCAACCCTTGATTTAATTCAAAATTATTTGAATTAATCACATGCCTAATTTTCCTCTATCAATTATTATAAATCAATCCTAATAATAATCCAATTAAAATCCTTGATAAAATCCTTGATTATAACCTTATTATCCTTACATTAAAAATTGGTCATCTCTTTCTCTTTCTAGCCAACTTTTCAAGATTAATAAAATCCATTTAAAGCTAAATAATATTCTCATACTTTCCTTATTATCCCAAAGTTTAAAATTGAGAATTTCCCTCCCCTTAATGCCGTCCAAAATAAAGATCAAAAAGGGAAAATTCGTGACTCGAACATAGGTTCTCCCTTGCTCCTTGTGGCGTCAACTACAGCACCTAAGTGGCCTCCCTTTTGCCACTTTTCCAAGTCATTTTTAATGATAATAATTCCCTCATTTAACCTTGTAACTCCTACTTACTAAGGCTTCCTTCCTTTAAAGCTTCACAAATAAATTTTCTCCTAATCCGAGCCTGTAACACCCCAAACCCGGTCTATGCGTTTAGACAAGATTTGGTTTGTCACACCACTCATACATTCGTTTATTTTCATAGGGTTAAGATAAAATAGTGCTACAAAACTTTTTGTTATAAAACCAATGTTCTTAAGAAAACTTAACATATTTGAGATAAAACCATATTAAGAGTTTAGAAATAAAATTTAAATCATCCACACAATAAAACCATAAAACATAATAAGAGGCCTTATTACATCAACCCAATAATAGCAATTAAAATAAAAACTTAAATAAAGTCATAGTTTATTAAAACCCAAGTTTGTAGTATGGCCTCCACCAAGTCATCTCAGGCCCAAGTCCACGTCAATTTCCATTACTGAAATGGTTAATAAAATTTGGGTGAGTTACAAAGAAACTCGAGTGTGCAACTCACTTACCACCATTTTTAGGCCGGATCGTCAAGATATCATGTTGGGCTTGAGCCCATTAATGATTTCAACCATACATTGTAAAGTAACATAATTTAAAGACAAGAATGCATGAAATATGAATTTCCCAAACCAACCTAGTATCCATCCGCTAACACCCCGCACCAACCAACACACTGTGGGGATCAAGTCAACCCACCCCGCCAAACACACCAATCATGGGCTTAAAGCCCTTAAATAATTTTGTAGTGCACTCTACCGAACTAGATTGTGACATTGTCACCGAACTAGAGGCATTTAGCGAATTTGTGGCAGAGCCACCGAACTAGAGGCAATGAGCCATATTGTGTGAGCCACCGAACTAGATATTTGGCAACTGGCCATTCTTCTCTTCGTATATCCCACCCATGCAATTATGCGTATATAACAAAATATAATCATATAAATGATTTTCAATTAATCCATAACATCGGTGGGTTTATCATTAATCATTTCATTAGGCCCATATAAATAAATAATTTAGTAATTTGCCCATTTAACAACTTAGAGGTTTTGGCCCGCTTTTTTGAACTAAGTATTTTGGCCCAATTTATCGAACTAGAGTATTTTGGCCCAATTTATCGAACTAGAGTATTTTGGCCCAATTTATCGAACTAGAGTATTTTGGCCCAATTTATCGAACTAGAGTATTTTGGCCCAATTTATCGAACTAGAGTATTTTGGCCCAATTTATCGAACTAGAGTATTTTGGCCCAATTTATCAATTTAAATGCTTTTTCGCATAATTCTTGGTTTTAACCGTTTTCATGTATTTTCACAAAAGTATCAATTACTACATAATTTCCGAAGTTTACCACTTTCACGATTTTATCGCAATACTTACGATTAGAAATCTAACCGAAAATGAGTGTGAAGTTACACACCTGGTTATGGAGAGAACTAAACTTTCCGCTCTTCAACACCTATACGTATTGTGTTAATTAAAACACTATGATCTATAATAAAACCGATCTAACTATAGCGATCTAGAAATTTTACCTCGGATTTTCGTAAGACTTCTACTTGCGATTTCTCTCCGATTGATGGTTCGCTAATCGAATCGAATCCACGAACAAATAATGGTTCGGGAGTACGAACGACTTGAGCAGATTGATTTTCCTCGGTTGAACGTCCACAACCCGGTGGAAAATCCCGGATTCTTGAAACGATCCTTTGCTTGTACTTAGGGGAATAATGAGAACCTCCCTTCTTAGAAGGCTAAACACCGCCCTTTTCTTCCTATTTTGAATGTCTTCAATGACAAAGGAACATTAATCCAATCTAAAATAATATCGAAATACTAAAGATTTTAAGGATGTGATTTCCTTACCACAATAAGTCGATTCCAACGTTTCTACGATTCTCTCGAACACTTGAGTTCCAATCTTCCGTTATTGCACTATATTATAACGAATACAAGCGTTAATAGTACTAACGTTTATTTCGATCCAAATGGTCCTTCATGACACCATCAATATTCGGTCATACCACTATTAACTAATCGAACGAAAAGAATCCCTTACCTATTTTCCACGGTCGAAAAGACAGGATTGAGAATGATGTTGTGATTGATGAAGATTCTGGCTATGGGTACTCTAGCATTCGGCCATTGAAGAAAAAGGGAGAAAATATGAGTGAAAAGAAATAAAGATGAGAGAAGAATGATGATGATGTTGTTTTGATTTTCAAAGAGAATAGAAGAGGAAAGAAAGAAAGAGATGAGTTTTGAGAGCAATGAATATTCGGCAATGGGGAGAAGAAAAGAAAAGAATGGTCTTTTAGGTATTAGTAAAATCGGCACAATGAGAAAGGCACAAAATTGAACACTAAAGTGAAAAGCAAAATGACCAATTGGTCAAAATAATCAAGGCTTACCAATGATCAATTTCGGCTAAAGGGAAAAGAGGTTGAGAGAAAAGTTGCAAAACTTTGCACAAAAACTAAAGATGACCAAAAGTAAACTCCTAAACCTTACCAAGCTACTAGCAAAATTCGCCAACCTCCCCTAGCCATATTGCCGTCCAAATGCATGGTCAAATGGCCATGATTTTGTTTCCATAAAATTCCCTTGATACTTGCCCCATATCTTCATATCTTTCCTTAATTTCTTGATTCCCTTCCTTAAGTTAACAATTTCCTTAATCCTTGATATACTAACCAAAAATAACATGGTCAACTCTTTCCATATATGCTCTTGGCCGACACTTGCTATACATGTGCAGAAAATTTAAAATAAAATTTTCATCTAGATGCCAAACAAAGGATTCGAACCTCCTCCTCATGCTACAACTCATGCGTAATACCACCACACCATGTACTCATCTTATGCTTCATTTTGACACTTTAATTAACTTATGTGTCAATGCCACTTAATCCATTTCCATAAATTCTCAAAATTAATATTATTCCATCCCAATAAATTTTAATTCTTCTCCGTAACTATACTAAACACAAAAATAAATAAAGAAATTCCACCTTCTAGAATAATTACTCAAAGCACACATAGAAAAATAAATTACTCAAATTTTCAGGGTGTTACAACTCTACCCTCCTAAAAGAAAATTTCGTCCTCGAAATTTACCTGGCTGAAAAAGGTGAGGGTATTGTTGCCGAATTGCATCCTCAGCTCCCACGTAGCTTCCTCCACTCCGTGGTTACGCCACAACACTTTGACCAACTAAGCACAGCTCTTCTTTCTTAGCACCTTCACGTCTCGGTCTAAGATTTCCACTGGTTCCTCCTCAAAAGACAAATCCAAATTCAACTCCACTTCTTCTACCGGTACTATGTGCGAAGGATCCGATCTATAGCGCCTCAACATGGACACATGAAAAACATTATGAATTTGGCTCAATTAGGAGGTAACTCAATTTGATAGGCCACTGGACCAACTCGTTTCACCACACGATATGGTCCAATGTATCTAGGACTCAACTTGCCCTTCTTCCCGAATGAATATCTTTTTCCAAGGTGAGACCTTCAGAAGACTTGATCTCCTACGGCATACTCGATATCCTTACGCTTCAGATCCGCATACGACTACGTCTATCCAAGCTTCCTTTAACCGTGTTCGTATAACTTTCACTTTTTCTTCCGCTTTAAATCATCTCGTGTCCTAACAACCGCCGATCACCCAACTCACCCAACAAATAGGAGAACGACACCACGACCATACAATGCCTCGTAGGGTGCCATCCGAATGCTAGATCGGTAATTGTTGTTGCACGCAAATTCCGCTAACGGTAGAAAATCCTCCCAACTACCTTTGAAGTCGATTACACATCCCCTTAACATGTCTTCCAGAAATCGAATCACTCTCTCGATCGACCATCGATCGAGGATGAAAAGCCATACTAAAATTAAGCTTCGCACCCAAGGCTTCATGCAAAGCTTTCCAAAATCGAGATGTAAACCTAGGATCCCGATCCGATATAATCGATGGTACCCCATGCAACCTCACGATTTCGGATACATATAAATTTTCGCCAACTTCGCAACGAGTAGTAAAATGCGACTTTGGTAGAAAATGAGCGATCTTCGTCGACGATCAACAATTACCAAAATGAATTTTTCTTAGTAGGTGTTAAAGGTAACCCACTAACAAAATCCATTGTTATCCGCTCCCATTTCCAAAGGGAATCTTAGCGGTTGCAAAAGACCGACGGCAATTGATGCTCCGCTTTCACTTGGCGACAAGTTAAGCATTTTCCCACAAATTTCAAATCTCACGTTTCAACCTGTGCCACCAATACTGTTTCACGAAGATCCCGATACATCTTATTTCCTCCGGGTGCATAGCATAAGGGCTACTATGCGCCTCCTCAAAATCATTTGCCTCAGATCTCGAATCCTTAGGCATACTGAGACTCTTCCACTAAAACACAATACACCTTCTCGAATTTATTCCAAAATCCTCAATTTCACCATTTTCCACTTGTTGAATTAGAAGTCTCAACTTCTCATCTAATATCTGCTTTTTCCTTAATTTGATCCAACCACGGAGGTTTCACTTGAAGTTCCGCTACCAAACTACCATCCTCATACAAACTCAAATGGGCAAACATAGCTCTCAAATCGAGATACCACCTTACGACTTAATGCATCCGCCACCACATTAGCCTTTCCAGGATGATACTCAATTGAGAAATCATAGTCCTTTAACAGCTCCACCCATCTTCGTTGTCTCAAGTTTAACTCCTTCTGAGTAAGAAGATACTTAAGACTCTTGTGATCCGTATAGATGATAGACTTTTCACCATAAAGGTAATGCCTCCAAATCTTTAAGGCAAAGACCATCACGCTAACTCCAAATCATGAGTAGGGTAGTTCACTTCGTGCGGTCTCAATTGACGAGAAGCGTAAGCTACAACTTTCCCACTTTGCATCAATACGCAGCCTAAACCCGTATGTGACGCATCACAATAAATCGTAAACTCCTTCCCGACCTCAAAGTTGAATCAATACCGGCGCCTAGTTAAAACCTTCTTCAATTTCTCAAAACTTTCTTGTCGCTTGTCTTGTCGTCCATACATACAACACTCCTTCCGCAAAAGCTTAGTTGGGGTGCAAAGAATCAACGAGAACCCCTCAACAAAGCGCCTATAGTAACCACCAAACCCAAGAAACTCCGAATCTCACCACCGACTCGGTGGTTTCCAATCCAATACTGACTTCAATCTTCCGAGGATCCACCCTTATTCCTTTGGTGATACAACATGACCCAAGAAAGTCACTTCTCTTAACCAAAATTCACATTTATCGAATTTGGCATACAACTGATTATCTCGAAGCACTTGCAATACAATCCGCAAATGCGAGTCATGTTCTTCTTCGCTCCTCGAATAAACCAGAATGTCATCTATGTAACACCCCAAACCCGGACAAGACACCACGTCCGAATCTGGTATGCTACGGGAAAATCGTTTTTGAAAAGTTAGAGTTTCCGTTTAAAAGCTGAGTGAAAGCACAGTGTGTTTGAGAACAATTTGAGTAGACTCGTTTGAAATCAGTTGATACATTTGAAATCCGAAGATTTCGAGAACTTAGCCAGAATGTGTAGTTAAAACGAGTTATTACCATTTAAAATCCTCATTAGTTTCTTAGTGATACATAAAACGCTTCTAGACTTAAATGAACTACAAGTTTGGTTTGGGAACCAGTTGTATTTGTTTGTCAAAAAGACTTAGTGTGATACCCGATGGTATAGTTTAAAAACACGTCGCGTTATAATTTTGAAAACATTATCTTTCCAGGTTTTAGTAAAATTTATTCCGAGTTATTTTGTTAAGGCATATCAAAATCAGCTTAAAATATAAACAACATAAAACATAACTTAAAAGGCCTTTTACAATCCGAAATAAAACCCAATGTAAAGTAATAACTAAAGTACCCAAATAGTAGAGTCCGAGTAAAACTTTATTAAAGCATGGCATGTGCACCCGAGTCCATCCCGGCTCCAAGTCCGCGTCTCACGAGTCACCGAAATGTCAAAGGAGAGGGTGAGTCGAGTGACTCGATGTGTAAATCCCGCTCCCAAAGAATCAACATGCTAACACACATCATACATAGCAACATGATTAATGCAACCCGAACCTAACCATCCATATCGCCTTTTCTACCCGGGTGTGGTACCAAACCACCGGTGGTGCCAAACCACTTGGTGACATATAGTCACAATGTGCTACCAAAGCACCGGTGTCCCAAAGACACAATATCCGTCAATGTGCTACCAAAGCACCGTGTCCCAAAGACACACAGTTGTGCTACCAAAGCACCGTGACCAAGTCACGAATCCAATGATGATGGGGCCAACCCATCGTGTGATACCAAATCACTAGCAGACGATCCCATATCTCTAGTGGGGCCAACCCACGGTGGTCAAACCACGTGGACAAGTCGCAATGAGGTGCCAAACCTCCGGTGTCCCAAAGACACAATGTGCTACTAAAGCACCGGTGACCGTAGTCACAAATGCGGTGATGGGGCCAACCCATCGCGGTGTTACCAAAACATCTGGCGTCAATCCCGTATAATCATCGTGGGGCCAACCCACCTTTGTGGTACTCGAGCCATCGACGGACGCGAGGTACCAAACCTCTGGAGGTGCCAAACCTCTGGTGACCCAAAGTCACAAAGTGTGCTACCAAAGCACCGGTGCTCGTCAAACACAAAATATCACCGCTCCTCCTCTCGTATCACCCATCAACATGCCAAACTCATGTAATCATGAATATCATGCTATCATGCATATCATACTATCATGCATATCATGCCAATATGTCTAATCTCATACCCCATGTCACATATCCATAACCATGATATCATACAGATCATCAATAACTCATAATAATAGCATCGACTTACCCGAGTCCAAACTCGTACTCCATGAGGGTATCATAATAGCCACCACTGTTTCATTAGTCATTGCACATGGGTTATTCACAATATTACTAAATATAAGTGTGTTAGTATACACACACGATAGCTACGAGTCTAAAATCCCAACGAACGATCTACGTCCCTCGATTGCTAACTCCTACAATCGACCAAACATAGGGTTAGATACTAAGACCATTCGGCCAAAGACATCTAAACCCAAAGGGGTTAGTTTCAATCCCTAACCTTGCTATTGGTTTGCTTCCTAACCAATATTCGAACCAGTAGTGGTTCTTTTTGACAATCGGCCTCCACCTAAAAGAAAATGGAATCATTAATCACTTGAACCTTAATCGAAATCAACTAATTGTACCGACACAAATATACCAACTGCTTACCCTTTTACTTACCAATCGGCCACTTGCAAATCAAAGCTCCAATTGACTGCCTCCTCTAACACCCCCACGATCAAAAGGCCCTAAAACAGAATCGGTTTCCAAACCGACGATTTTCTCTTATTAGCAAAGACTGGAATCGGCTCTTAACCGAACCATAACCAACAAAGAACCAAAACAAAGAAGATATGGCCATTCGGCCTTGCACTTACCAACACCCAACACCAATAAAGATTCGGTCACACCACCCTAGGAGAAGGAGATTCGGCCTTGAGAGAGATGGGAAGAACGATTGAGAACAAAATGCTAAGAAAGAAGAAGATACAAAGATGAATGGAGGGGTTCTATCGGTCTACCCAAAAGAAATAAAGTTTGGCTACCAAGTTTTGTGAAAGAAAGGAATTCGGCTTTAGTGTAAAGGAGAGAAAAAGGTTGTCAATGGGTAGAGTTTTTGGCACAAAAAGAAAGGAGAAAGGAAATGGAGAATTTGGCTCACAATGGACAAAAGAAAAGAAGATGAGGAGGAGAGTATTCGGCTAGCAAAGGAAAATTGGAAAACAAACAAAATGAGCAAAAACAATTCGGCAAGTGCTTAGTCTTTCGGTTTTGGTAAGGCACAAAGAGAGAATTGTTTTACAAGTGCTTTTGGCCGAAAATGCACAAAATGAGAAGTGCATTTCGGCACACCTCCCTTCCCCCTACCAAACCGTCCACAACCCCACTCCAACACCCCACAAATTCGGCCAAGAATCCCCCCACTCACTCCCATTCACTCATTTGAAATGAGTGGACCAAGTCCCCCTCCTTAATTTGCTCTCCACCATCCAAATCACCCTTTTGACCAAGTCCAAGGTAGAGTTCCACTTGCCTTCGCCTCCTCTCCATGCCGTCCCAAAAGCAACCAAAATGGGAGTTTCGCACTCGAACTCAGCCATCCCCTTCCTTGCAAATGACGCCACACCAAGCTCCCAAGTGGCGCATGCTCTGCCACTCTGCCACTCTTCTTTTTGTGCTATGAAATACCAAAATAACTTAAAACCCCAGCTTCCTCAAATTTCTTCACTTAATACCCAAAACCAAAATTCTTCCATTACCTCGGGCATACACCTAGGCTATAATTAAGCCCCTAAAACATAAAAATAGCAACACAAAGACACACCACAACCAGTGCAATAACATGCAACAACAAAATAGCCCTAACGGGATATTACAGTTCTACTTCTTAAAAATAATTTCGCCTCGAAATTACCCGATCAAAAGAGTTGCGGGTATTCTTTGTCTCATCGTATCCTCGGGTTCCCACGTCGCTTCCTCTACGCCATGATTCCGCCAAAGTACCTTAACCAAAGGCATGGACTTCCTACGTAGAACCTTTACATCTCGATCAAGAATGCATGTGTTCTTCTTCCATAGTCAAGTCCGGATTCACCTCGATCTCTTCCTCCGCTACCACGCGCGACGGATCGAACGATACCTCAAGCATCGAAACATGAAAAACGTCGTGAATCGACTAAGCTCTGCGGCAACTCAAGGCGATACGCCATTGGTCCAACTCGTCTCAAAATCTTATACGCCCAATGAACCTCCTGACTAAGCTTGCCTTTCTTTCCGAACCTCGCACCTTCTTCCAAGGCGAGACCTTCGAAACACTCGATCCCCAACAAAGAAACTCTATATCTCTTCGCTTAAGATCGGCATAAGACTTACGCCGTGCCTCAAGCTTCCTTCAATCTAGCTTGAATCAACTTAACCTTGTCTTGATCTCGCCTACCAACTCAGGTCCCAACAAGCGACGTTCACCTAACTCCGCCCAACATGTAGGTGAGCGACACTTCTCGCCATACAATGCCTCATACGGAGCCATCTTAATGCTCGCTTGGTAGCTGTTGTTGTAGGCAAACTCACTAATGGTAGAAACTCCTCCCAACTACCTCAAATCCGAGAACACAACCTCGGCATGTCTTCTAAGATCCGAATAACCCTTTTCGATTGTCCGTCGATCATGGGTGAAAAGCCGTGCTAAAATCCAAACGAGTACCCAATGCTTGATGCAATGCCTTCCGTAACCTTGAAGTAAAACTGGGATCCCTATCCGAGATTATCGAAACCGCACACCGTGCAACCTCACTATCTCTCGACACATACGACTTTGCTAGCTTCAAGTGAGTAGTCAACCCTCACCGGAATAAAGTGAGTGATTTAGTCGACGATCCACCACTACCCAAACTGAATCCTTCTTGCTTGGCGTAGCGGTAACCCACCGACAAAATCCATGGTTATCCTTTCCCACTTCCATCGAGGAATCTTTACAGGTGAAGCAATCCCGACGACAATCGATGTTGACCTTGACTACGACAAGTCGACATTTTCCAACAAACTCCGTCACCTCTTTCTTCGCACTGTGCCACCAAAATCGCTCTCTAAGATCCTTATACATCTTGCTACCTCCGGGATGCATAGCATGAGGACTCGCTATGTGCATCTCGAAGAATCTTTTGCCTCACTCAACATCTTTAGGCATACAAGCCTTACCTTGAAAACACGTAACCTCGTCACTAGACAAATCAGAACCCTCCAAACCACCATCTTGCACTTGCAACCTTCGCGCACTCAGAACCTCATCCAACAACTATTTCTCTCTGATCTGCTCAACCCAAGAAGGCTTAACTTGCAACTCTGCCAAAATACTCCCGTCGTCATACAAGCTCAAATGGGCAAACAATGCTCTTAAGTCCGAAACAACCTTTCGGCTTAACGCGTCTGCCACCACGTTAGCCTTGCCCGGATGATACTCAATAGAACAGTCGTAATCCTTCAGTAACTCAACCCATCTACGCTGCCTCAAATTCAAATCCTTCTGAGTCAGTAGATACTTCAGACTCTTATGATCCGTGTAGACTATCGATCTCTCTCCATATAAGTAGTGCCTCCAAATCTTTAAGGCGAAAACTACAGCCGCTAGCTCCAAATCGTGCGTCGGATAGTTGACCTCGTGTGGCCTCAGCTGCCTAGAAGCGTAAGCCACAACCTTACCTTCTGCATCAAAGACACAACCTGCACTGTATGTGATGCATCGCGATGAGACTGTGTATTCCTTACCACCTCAAAGTTGAATTAGAAACGGAGCCTCGGTCAAGATCTTCTTTAACTTATCGAAGCTTTCCTGCTGTTTCTCAGTCCATACAAACGGAACCTCTTTCCTTAACAACTTGGTCGCCAGTATTTGCTATTAACGAGAAACCCTCCACAAACCTTCGGTAGTATCCGGCCAAACCCAGAAAACTCTGAACCTCAGCCACTGACCTAGGCGGCTTCCAACCCAAAACTGCCTCAATTTTACGAGGATCTACACGAATCCCCTCAGCCGACACTACATGACCCAAGAACGTCACTTCTCTAAGCCAGAACTCACACTTACTAAACTTAGCATAGAGTTGCTTTTCCCTCAAAATCTGCAGCACCACTCTCAAATGCGCATCATGCTCTTCCTCTGACCTTGAGTACACTAAGATGTCGTCTATAAAAACCACCACGAACCGATCCAGATACTGCTGAAACACCTATTCATCATATCCATAAACGCCGCCGTCGCGTTAGTCAACCCGAACGGCATTACGAGGAATTCGTAGTGCCCATACCGAGTCCAAACATTTGTTTTATGGATATCGACCTCCTTAACCTTTTACCGATGGTACCCGGATCTCAAGTCGATCTTCGAGAATACCGCAGCAGACCCTTCGGTGATCAAACAAATCATCTATCCGTGGCAACGGATACTTGTTTTTAATCGTCGCGACTTGTTCAATCGGCGGTAGTCTATGCACATCCGCATCGCACCATCTTTCTTCTTAACGAATAATACTGGCGCACTTACGGCGAAACACTTGGCCCGATAAAACCTCGATCCAATAACTCCGGATTCGAGCCTTAAGCTCCACCAATTCCTTTGGTGCCATCCTATACTGAGCAATAGACACCGCGCGATCCGGGCAATGATCAATCCCAAACTCTACCTCTCGATCCGGCGGCAAACCCGTAAGCTCTTCAGAAACACATCAAAGCAAATTCCCTAACGAGACGAACCTTCTCAACAGCGGACTCTTTAGCCTCCAAGGCATACACATGAACCACATATGCTTCATGCACTTTCTTCACGACCATCTTCTCCGCTTCGTGAGCAGATACCACATTTGATAAGTAATCCCTCCTATTACCTATCATAGCCACCTCAACGCCATCAACCGTCTTAAGAACCATACGCTTAGCCGCGCAATCCAACCTCGCCTGGTACTTAACTAGCCAATCCATCCCGAGAATCGATCGAACTCCCCAAACGGCAGTTCCATCGGATCGACAAGAACAAACACTACCCTTGGAGTTCTAGAGGTACATCTCTAAACGGCTTATCTACTACTACAGAGTGACCTAACGGACTAATCACGACTCATCCGCCTAGAAGATATCTCGAGTCTAAGTCCATTGTCTCTACTATACTATCGGCAACATAAGAGTGCGTCGATCCCACATCAATTAAAGCAAGATAAGGAGTACCAAAAATCAAAACGCACTCGGTTATGACGTCCGGCAAGGCCGCCTCCTCGGCGCCTCGCAAAGATACACCAATCTAGGTTGTCTAGCGTCGAACTACCGCACCTCGCCAGTGCTCCACGGCCCCGACCGTAACCATAACCACCTGCGCCATTACCACGGCCCCTCTGCGGTGGCGGTCCATAACCTCTCGAATCGACACGGCTCGACTCTCCGACCGAATCCTCGCCATCCTACGCGGACAATCCCTAATGCGATGCTCCAGAGAACCACACTCGAAGCAACCTTTACCTCCGGTCAAAGAACCACCCCAATGAGATTTCCACTGCGATTACACTGCGGCGGTCCCTCGCCTAGCAAGTAACAACCCTAGCAGATCGATTACGCTCACTCGGTCTAGCCTCTTCGCGCAGTTACCCGACGAACGTAAGACCAAGCTCCTCTTAAGCCTACTCCCGTCCATGCTCGCCTCACGGACTCCTTAACACCTTCGGCTACCTTAGCCTTCTCAACTAAGACAACAAACTCGCGGCCTGGCGAGGAGCAATCAAGCAACCTCAACTCGTCTCGCAGACCATCCTCGAAACGAACACACCTCTCATGCTCGGTGGCTACAATGCCCTCGGCATACCTACTCACCGGCCAGAACTCACCTCGTACTCAAAGAATGACTTACTCCCCGAACAAGCCTCGTAAATGCCTTTCATTTGGGAGTCGATGTAACTAGCCCCGATGTACTTCTTTTGATATGCGGCCTGAAATAATCCCATGTCAAATCCTCTCTCACGCCACACTATCCCGAACCGTGAGCCACCACCGATATGACTCATCCCGGAGAAGCGACACGATACCCTTCGACTTCTCTTCAAACCGTCAGTCCGGATCATCCATGATCCGTTCGGCTTGCCTCCACCAATATTCAAAGAAGGTGCTAGGAGCAACACCGATACACCTCGGAAAAATTCGGCCCAGTAGGCGGAGTCGCTCAGAACCGATTTCCTAACTCCCGCACCACCACTAGCCCCAACTACCCTTTCCAACACTCGCGAAGATCGCTCGTGACCGCTGCGTCGTCTCCCGTTTGATCTTGGAACTCACCACCTCCGGTGGTGGCGGAATCCGGTATCTCATTTTTCGAACCCCGCCTGGATCCTACGGGCTCGTAAACCGTCATTCTACCCTACCTCTACCACGAGTATTACGACCACGTCCGCCTCTAGTGCTCATGACTAATCTTTCTACGTATCTGATTAAAGAATTTTATGCGTCAGTATTTATTCCACTTGTTTAAAAGCAAGTCTTATGAGTATTTAATGAGGATTTGTTCTCGCGAGTTCACAGAATCCTATCAGTTTCAATCTCTAAGGTAGCATACCATTGCTAATCATCAAATCATGTCATATCCAATCAGATCACAAATAATAGTACGGGGTACTTACGGGCGAATCTGGTGCAGGAGACTCGGTGCCATGCCTTTCAAACCATACTTTCCAAAACAAACACTTAAATGCACTTTTGAAAACCTTTTTGGGCCTCGGGCCCACAGTGAAGCCTTTGAACTTGGCTCGATACCAAAAATGTAACACCCCAAACCGGACAAGACACCACGTCCGACGGTATGCTACTACGGGAAAATCGTTTTTGAAAAGTTAGAGTTTCCGTTTAAAAGCTGAGTGAAAGCACAGTGTGTTTGAGAACAATTTGAGTAGACTCGTTTGAAATCAGTTGATACATTTGAAATCCGAAGATTTCGAGAACTTAGCCAGAATGTGTAGTTAAAACGAGTTATTACCATTTAAAATCCTCATTAGTTTCTTAGTGATACATAAAACGCTTCTAGACTTAAATGAACTACAAGTTTGGTTTGGGAACCAGATTGTATTTGTTTGTCAAAAGACTTAGTGTGATACCCGATGGTATAGTTTAAAAACACGTCGCGTTATAATTTTGAAAACATTATCTTTCCAGGTTTTAGTAAAATTTATTCCGAGTTATTTTGTTAAGGCATATCAAAATCAGCTTAAAATATAAACAACATAAAACATAACTTAAAAGGCCTTTTACAATCCGAAATAAAACCCAATGTAAAGTAATAACTAAAGTACCCAAATAGTAGAGTCTCGAGTAAAACTTTATTAAAGCATGGCATGTGCACCCCGAGTCCATCCGGCCCAAGTCGCGCTTCACGAGTCACTGAAATGTCAAAGTAGAGGGTGAGTCGAGTGACTCAGTGTGTAAATCCCGCTCCCAAAGAATCAACATGCTAACACACATCATACATAGCAACATGATTAATGCAACCCGAACCTAACCATCCATATCGCCTTTTCTACCCCGTGTGGTACCAAACCACTGGTGGTGCCAAACCACTGGTGACATATAGTCACAATGTGCTACCAAAGCACTGGTGTCCCAAAGACACAATATCCGTCAATGTGCTACCAAAGCACTGGTGTCCCAAAGACACAGTTGTGCTACCAAAGCACTGGTGACCGAAGTCACGAATCCAATGATGATGGGGCCAACCCATCGTGTGATACCAAATCACTAGCAGACGATCCCATATCTCTAGTGGGGCCAACCCACGGTGGTCAAACCACAGGGACAAGTCGCAATGAGGTGCCAAACCTCTGGTGTCCCAAAGACACAATGTGCTACCAAAGCACTGGTGACCGTAGTCACAAAACGGTGATGGGGCCAACCCATCGTGTGTTACCAAAACATCTTGGCGTCAATCCCGTATAATCATCTGTGGGGCCAACCCATCGTGGTGCCGAGCCATCGGGACGAGACGCGAGGTACCAAACCTCTGGAGGTGCCAAACCTCTGGTGACCCAAAGTCACAAAGTGTGCTACCAAAGCACTGGTGCTCGTCAGCACAAAATATCACTGCTCCCTCCTCTCGTATCACCCATCAACATGCCAAACTCATGTAATCATGAATATCATGCTATCATGCATATCATACTATCATGCATATCATGCCAATATGTCTAATCTCATACCCCATGTCACATATCCATAACCATGATATCATCTGGATCATCAATAACTCATAATAATAGCAGCGACTTACCCGAGTCCAAACTCGCACTCCATGAGGGTATCATAATGATCACCACCACTGTTTCATTAGTCATTGCACAAAAGTTATTCACAATATTACTAAATATAAGTGTGTTAGTATACACACCGATAGCTACTGAGTCTAAAATCCCAACTAAGCGATCTACGTCCCTCGATTGCTAACTCCTACAATCGACCAAACATAGGGTTAGATACTAAGACCATTCGGCCAAAGACATCTAAACCCAAAGGGTTAGTTTCAATCCCTAACCTTGCTATTGGTTTGCTTCCTAACCAATATTCGAACGAAAGAGTGGTTCTTTTTGACAATCGGCCTCCACCTAAAAGAAAATGGAATCATTAATCACTTGAACCTTAATCGAAATCAACTAATTGTATCGACACAAATATACCAATCGCTACCCTTTTACTTACCAATCGGCCACTTGCGGTCAAAGCTCCAATTGATCGCCTCCTCTAACACCCCACGATCAAAAGGCCTTAAAACAGAATCGGTTTCCAAACCGACGATTTTCTCTTATTAGCAAAGACTGGAATCGGCTCTTAACCGAACCATAACCAACAAAGAACCAAAACAAAAGAAGATATGGCCATTCGGCCTTGCACTTACCAACACCCAACACCAATAAAGATTCGGTCACACCACCCTAGGAGAAGGGAGATTCGGCCTTGAGAGAGATGGGAAGAACGATTGAGAATAAAATGCTAAGAAAGAAGAAGATACAAAGATGAATGGAGGGGTTCTATCGGTCTACCCAAAAGAAATAAAGTTTCTGGCTACCAAGTTTTGTGAAAGAAAGGAATTCGGCTTTAGTGTAAAAGGAGAAAAAGGTTGTCAATGGGTAGAGTTTCGGCACAAAAAGAAAGGAGAAAGGAAATGGAGAATTCGGCTTCACAATGGACAAAAGAAAAGAAGATGAGGAGGAGAGTATTCGGCTAGCAAAGGAAAATTGGAAAACAAACAAAAATGAGCAAAAACAATTCGGCAAGTGCTTAGTCTTTCGGTTTTGGTAAGGCACAAAGAGAGAATTGTTTTACAAGTGCTTTTGGCCGAAAATGCACAAAATGAGAAGTGCATTTCGGCACACCTCCCTTCCCCCTACCAAACCGTCCACAACCCCACTCCAACACCCCACAAATTCGGCCAAGAATCCCCCCACTCACTCCCATTCACTCATTTGAAATGAGTGGACCAAGTCCCCCTCCTTAATTTGCTCTCCACCATCCAAATCACCCTTTTGACCAAGTCCAAGGTAGAGTTCCACTTGCCTTCTGCCTCCTCTCCATGCCGTCCCAAAAGCAACCAAAATGGGAGTTTTCGCACTCGAACTCAGGCCATCCCCTTCCTTGCAAATGACGCCACACCAAGCTCCCAAGTGGCGCATGCTCACGCCACTCTGCCACTCTTCTTTTTGTGCTATGAAATACCAAAATAACTTAAAAACCCAGCTTCCTCAGCCCCCTTCACTTAATACCCAAAACCAAAATTCTTCCATTACCTCGGGCATACACCTAGGCTATAATTAAGCCCCTAAAACATAAAAATAGCAACACAAAGACACCACAACCAGGCAATAACATGCAACAACAAAATAGCCCCTAACCCGGGATATTACAATCTATGAATACCACCACAAACCGATCTAAGAATGGTTGAAAGACCGGTTCATCATATCCATAAATGCGGTGGTGCATTGGTCAACCCAAACGGCATCACTAAAAACTCATAATGTCCGTGAACGGGTTCGGAACATTTGTCTTGTGAATATCCGCTTCTTTCACCTTAAATTTGGTGGTAACCCGACCTTAAATCAATCTTGGAGAAAGCAGAAGCTCCCTTCAATTGATCAAACAGTCGTCAATCCTCGCAGAGGGTACCGATTCTTGATCGTCACTTATTCAATTGCCTATAATCAATACACATACGCATTGACCCATCCTTCTTCTTAACAAACAAAACCGGTGCTCCCACGGAGACACACTCGGTCGAATAAAACCCCGATCTAGCAGGTTCTTGAATTTGGGCTTTAAGCTCCGACAACTCCTTCTGCCATTCTATAAGGAGCAATGGACACTGGAGCGATTCCGCAAAAGCTCAATACCAAATTCCACTTCCGATCCGGAGGTACACGGGGAAGTTCTTTAGGAAAAACATCCGAAAATTCCTTCACCGTTCTCACATCTTCCATCGATGACTCTTTGGCATCTAAAGCACTAATAAATGCTAAAATGCTCCATATCCTTTTCGTACCAACTTCTCCGCCTTCAACGCAGAAATCACGTTTGTCAAGAAATTTCTCTCCGCCGCCTATCATAACTATCTCCTTATCCTCCGCAGTTCTTATCAACATCCGCTTTTCAAAGACAAATCCAATCGCGCGCGCGGTGCTTAACCAACCAATCCATGCCTGAATGATATCGATTCGCCAAAAGGCAATTCCATCAAATTTGCCAAGAATGTTTCTCCTTGAATAACTAAGGGCACGTCTCTAAACAGTTTATTAACCACCACCGATCGACCTAAGGGACTAATCACCCTCATCTCTTTATCGGAAATTTTGAGTCTAATTTCAAGTTTCGTTATGGTGCTAGCAATGTACGAATGAGTAGAACCAATATCTATCAAGGCAATAACGGGTACATCGTAAATGAAGAACGTATCAGTTATCACATCGTGCATTGCCATCCTCACGACGTCGACCGCATACACCAATCCCTGGTGTCTTGCATCCGCGTTGCCTCTAGGACCATTGCCTCGACCGCTGCACCTTGACCACGCCCAGCCCCATTACCACCACGACTGGTCCCCGACCTCTCGGTGGTTGCGAACTCCTCTTGCCGGTGGTGCATCAAGAATACGAACTTCTTGAGTTGTATCCATACGCCGAGGGCAACTCCTATATTGATGCTCCGTCGATCCACATTTATAGCAAGCACCCGTTTTCCTCCAACATTCTCGGAATGTCTTTTCCCACATTCAAAGACAATCCCGACTACGATTAACGACTCGGTGCGGTGCTCTTCCTGAGCTGGTTCCTCATTCAGGGCCTCTTCAGAATCTTCTCGAAGAACCCGAATGCTTCAGATCTTTCTTGCCTCGAATTTGCTCCCGATTTTGACGTTCGAGTTCTTAGCCTCTTCTGGCTATCTTGGCCTTCTCCACAAGAGCGGCAAAAGTTCTAACTTGTTGTGGGCTATCGTAACCCGCAACTCGCCTTTCAAACCGTCCTCGAAGCGCACACAACGCTCATGATCCGTTGCCACTATCGCTCGAGCATAGCGACTCAAACGTAAGAACTCACCTCATATCGCCACCGTCTTATTTCCTTGCACCAGTTCAAGAATTCCTTCCTTCGGGCATCCACATAGCTTGTTCCCACATATTTCCCTTGAAAGGAAGCCTTAAAGAACTCCCAATTAACCAAAGCAAGACATCGGTGCCATCTCGGATAATAAGCCACCATTGGTAAGCTTCGTCTCTCAACAAAGATACCGCTCCTCTTAACTTTTGTTCCACGTTGCACTCAAGATCGTCCATAATTCGCTCATCGCCTCAAGCCAATATTCAGCGACATTGGGAGCTACACCGAGACACCTCTGAAAACCTCGGCTCCATTGGATTTCGATCGCCCGATATCGAACCACGAGCGATTGGTCCGCCTCGATCCAAATGACCCTTTCAAGTACTCGCAGCATTGCTCGTGTCACAAAGATTATCCTCTTCCATATGGTCGTGCGATCCGTCTCACTCTCGAGTGACGCAGTGCATCCATTTCCGACATATAACCCGGCACATCGATTGCGCCCCTAACACCTCGTCCTCTTCCACGGCCACGCCTACCGCGCCCACGACCACGTCCTCTAGTGCTCATGGCGACTAATTGGATTTAACTCGATTTAAGAGTTTTATGAATCGAATAATATTTCAATTGTTTATTAACGATATCTTATGATATGAAAGAGATAGAGTGTTTTCGCATCAATATCCTATTGTCTCAATCTCTACGGTTTTAACACCTAAAACTAGAAGTTCTAGAGTGTTTCTTATAATCATATCACAATGATAATAAACATACAAAGATATCTGAGATACTTACTTGACTTGGCGCGGGATGTTCATGGTGCCATACTACCTTTAATCAAAACTCTAGAAATTATTTTCAAACAAATTTCTTTATCGAACCCAAACCACAGCCGAGTTTTGAACTGGGCTCTGATACCACTAAATGTAACACCCCAAACCCGGTCTATGCGTTTAGACAAGATTTGGTTTGTCACACCACTCATACATTCGTTTATTTTCATAGGGTTAAGATAAAATAGTGCTACAAAACTTTTTGTTATAAAACCAATGTTCTTAAGAAAACTTAACATATTTGAGATAAAACCATATTAAGAGTTTAGAAATAAAATTTAAATCATCCACACAATAAAACCATAAAACATAATAAGAGGCCTTATTACATCAACCCAATAATAGCAATTAAAATAAAAACTTAAATAAAGTCATAGTTTATTAAAAACCCAAGTTTGTAGTATGGCCTCCACCAAGTCATCAGAAGGCCCAAGTCCACGTCAATTTCCATTACGAAATGGTTAATAAAATTTGGGTGAGTTACAAAGAACTTCGGTGTGCAACTCACTTACCACCATTTTTAGGCGGATCGTCAAGATATCATCTTCGGGCTTGAGCCCATTAATGTGATTTCAACCATACATTGTAAAGTAACATAATTTAAAGACAAGAATGCATGAAATATGAATTTCCCAAACCAACCTAGTATCCATCCGCTAACACCCCGTACCAACCAACACACTGTGGGGATCAAGTCAACCCACCCCGCCAAACACACCAATCATGGGCTTAAAGCCCTTAAATAATTTTGTAGTGCACTCACCGAACTAGATTGTGACATTGTCACCGAACTAGAGGCATTTAGTCGAATTTGTGGCGAGCCACCGAACTAGAGGCAATGAGCCATATTGTGGCAGAGCCACCGAACTAGATATTTGGCAACTGGCCATTCTTCTCTTCGTATATCCCACCCATGCAATTATGCGTATATAACAAAATATAATCATATAATGATTTTCAATTAATCCATAACATCGGTGGGTTTATCATTAATCATTTCATTAGGCCCATATAAATAAATAATTTAGTAATTTGCCCATTTAATGACTTAGAGGGTTTTGGCCCGTTTTTTTGAACTAAGTATTTTGGCCCAATTTATCGAACTAGAGTATTTTGGCCCAATTTATCGAACTAGAGTATTTTGGCCCAATTTATCGAACTAGAGTATTTTGGCCCAATTTATCGAACTAGAGTATTTTGGCCCAATTTATCGAACTAGAGTATTTTGGCCCAATTTATCGAACTAGAGTATTTTGGCCCAATTTATCAATTTAACAGTTTTTCGCATAATTCTTGGTTTTAACCGTTTTCATGTATTTTCACAAAAGTATCAATTACTACATAATTTCCGAGTTTACCACTTTCACGATTTTATCGCAATACTTACGATTAGAAATCTAACCCAGAAAATGAGTGTGAAGTTACACACTGGTTATGGAGAGAACTAAACTTTCCCGCTCTTCAACACCTATACGTATTGTGTTAATTAAAACACTATGATCTATAATAAAACCGATCTAACTATAGCGATCTAGAAATTTACCCTCGGATTTTCGTAAGACTTCTACTTGCGATTTCTCTCCGATTGATGGTTCGCTAACCGAATCGAATCCACGAACAAATAATGGTTGGAGAGTACGAACGACTTCGAACAGATTGATTTTCCTCGGTTGAAGCGTCCACAACCCGGTGGAAAATCCCGGATTCTTAAGCAAATCCTTTGCTTGTACTTAGGGGGAATAACAGAACCTCCCTTCTTCCGAAGGCTAAACACCGCCCTTTTCTTCCCTATTTTGAATGTCTTCAATGACAAAGGAACATTAATCCAATCTAAAATAATATCGAAATACTAAAGATTTTAAGGATGTGATTTCCTTACCACAATAAGTCGATTCCAACGTTTCTACGATTCTCTCGAACACTTGAGTTCCAATCTTCCGTTATTGCACTATATTATAACGAATACAACGTTAATAGTACGAACGTTTATTTCGATCCAAATGGTCCTTCATGACACCATCAATATTCGGTCATACCACTATTAACTAATCGAAGCGAAAAGAATCCCTTACCTATTTTCCACGCGATCGAAAAGACGAGATTGAGAATGATGTTGTGATTGATGAAGATTCGGCTATGGGTACTCTAGCATTCGGCCATTGAAGAAAAAGGAGAAAATATGAGTGAAAAGAAATAAAGATGAGAGAAGAATGATGATGATGTTGTTTTGATTTTCAAAGAGAATAGAAGAGGAAAGAAAGAAAGAGATGAGTTTTGAGAGCAATGAATATTCGGCAATGGGGAGAAGAAAAGAAAAGAATGGTCTTTTAGGTATTAGTAAAATCGGCACAATGAGAAAGGCACAAAATTGAACACTAAAGTGAAAAGCAAAATGACCAATTGGTCAAAATAATCAAGGCTTACCAATGATCAATTTCGGCTAAAGGGAAAAGAGGTTGAGAGAAAAGTTGCAAAACTTTGCACAAAAACTAAAGATGACCAAAAGTAAACTCCTAAACCTTACCAAGCTACTAGCAAAATTCGGCCAACCTCCCCCCTAGCCATATTGTTAGTCCAAATGCATGGTCAAATGGCCATGATTTTGTTTCCATAAAAATTCCCTTGATACTTGCCCCATATCTTCATATCTTTCCTTAATTTCTTGATTCCCTTCCTTAAGTTAACAATTTCCTTAATCCTTGATATACTAACCAAAAATAACATGGTCAACTCTTTCCATATATGCTCTTGGCCGACACTTGCTATACATGTGCAGAAAATTTAAAATAAAATTTTCATCTAGATGCCAAACAAAGGATTCGAACCTCCTCCCTCATGCTACAACTCATGCGCCAATACCACCACACCATGTACTCATCTTATGCTTCATTTTGACACTTTAATTAACTTATGTGTCAATGCCACTTAATCCATTTCCATAAATTCTCAAAATTAATATTATTCCATCCCAATAAATTTTAATTCTTCTCCAGAACTATACTAAACACAAAAATAAATAAAGAAATTCCACCTTCTAGAATAATTACTCAAAGCACACATAGAAAAATAAATTACTCAAATTTTCAGGGTGTTACAGAGCCTACCCAAGACCCCTAATTAAGTCTTTATTCCACCATGAATAATGTCACCGCAATTCAAACACAAGCAAAATAATTCAATCACAAATAGCCCCTATTTTAGGATGTTCTGATTCTACCCCCTTAAAAATAATTTGGCCTCGAAAAATTGATCGATCGTAAGAGGTGGGGGTATTTGCTGCCGCATCACATCCTCGGGTTCCCCACGCCGCTTCCTCGTACCATGGTTTTTCGCCATAGCACTTTCACCAAGGGTACCGACTTCCACGCAAAACCTTGACATCACGATCTAAGATCCGAGGCGGCTCCTCCTCGAAAGATAAGTCGAATTAACCTCAATCTACGCCACGCGGGCTGGCGTGCGATGGATCGGACCGATCACCGTCTAAGCATCGACACATGGAAGACATCATGAATTTGTCTTAACTCTGCCAACAACTCGGTGATAAGCTACCGCCCCACTCGCTTCAACACCTTGAATATGGCCCAATAAACCTAGGGCTTAGCTTTCCTTTTCTTCCAAATCGCAACACCTTCTTCCAAGGTGACACCTTGAAAGACTTTATCTCCTACCTCGAATTCCATTTCCTTGCGCTTGAGATCGGCATAAGACTTTTGCCTATCGATGCCTCCTTGAGACGCAGTCCGAATTATCTTCACTTTATCTTGGTTTACGCTACCATTACGGACCCAAGACAAGTCGTTCTTTTAGTTCCGTCCAACACGTAGGAGTACGGCACTTCCAGTCCATACGATTGCCTCGAATGGTGCCATCGAATGCTCGCTTGATAACTATTGTTATAAGCGAACTCGCCAACGGTAGATACTCTTCCCAACTACCATCTGAAATCGAGGCGTAACCTCTCAACATATCTTCTAAGATCTCGAATCACTCTCTCCGATTGTCCGTCGGTTTTGCGGGTGAAAAGTCATCTTTGAAGTCCAATCTTGTCCCCAAAGCTTGATGCAAGGCTCTCCAAAACCTTGGCGTAAACCTCGGATCCCTATCGAGATAATCGATACTGGCACACCATGCAATCTTACTATCTCCGCCACATACAACTTTGCTAGCCTCTGAAGGGAATAATCCATTCTTACCGGTATGAAATGCACTGACTTAGTTAGTCGATCCACAATTACCCAAACCGAGTTCTTCTTGCTAGGCGTGAGGGTAATCCACGCGACAAAGTCCATAGTGATCCTCTCCCATTTCCGAGGATCTTCAGGTTGGAGTAACCACGATGGCAAGCGATGTTCGACTTTCACTTGCGACACGTCGGACACCTTCCCACGAATCGGTTACCTCACGCTTCAACCTGAGCCACGAGCTGTTTCGCAAATCTCCATACATCTTGCTACCTCCGGATGCATAGCGTATGGGCTGCTATGTGCATCTTGGAGAATTCTTTGCCTCAACTCCACATCTTTCGGCATACAAGCTCGCCCTTGAAAACATAACACTCCTCGCTTGGACAAAGCTGTACCCTTCCAAACCACCGTCTTGAACTTGCAACCTCCTCGCATTCAAACTGTCATCCTCCAACCTGCTTTTCCTTAATCTCCTCGATCCAAGTCGGCTTAACTTGTAGTTCTGCCAAAAGACTTCCATCGTCGTATAGACTGAGGTGAGCAAACATCGCTCTTAAGTCTGTCACGACTTTTCGGCTCAAGGCGTCAGCCACTACGTTAGCCTTACCCGGATGGTATTCAATTGAACAGTCGTAGTCCTTTAACAGATTCAATCCAACGTATTTTGCCTCAAATTCAAATCCTTACGAGTCAAAAGATACCTCAAACTTTTATGATCCGTGTAGACTATCGACTTCTCCCCATACAAGTAATGCCGCCATATTTTCAAAGCGAAGACTACTGCCGCTAACTCTAAGTCGTGCGTTGGATAGTTAACCTCATGCGGTCTTAGCTGACGGGACGCATAGGCCACTACCTTCCCTTCTTGCATCAATACGCATCCCAAACCAGTATGGGACGCGTCACGATAAGAAACCGTAAACAACTTTCTGCCGCTCAGTGTACCAAAACCGGAGCTTAGTCAAAATCTTCCTTAGCTTGTCAAAACTTTCTTGTTGCTTCTCCGACCATACAAATGGAACTCCCTTTCTTAACAACTTAGTCAACGGCTCTACGATTAAAGAGAATCCTTCCACAAACCTCCAGATAATATCTGCTGGACCAAGAAGCTTGAATTTCGCCATCGACCTAGGGGTTTCCATTCCAACACCGCTTCCACCTTGCGAGGATCTACTCTAATCCCTTCCATTGACACCACATGACCTAAGAAAGCCACCTCTCTAAGCCAAAATTCACACTTACCGAATTTGGCATATAATCGCTTCTCTCTCAAGTACTTGTAGAACTATACGCAAATGCATGTCATGCTCCTTCTTCGTCTTTTGAGTAAACCAATATGTAAATCTATAAACACCACGACAAATTGATCCAAATCTTCTTTGAAACACTCTATTCATTAAGTCCATGAATGCTCTCTTGGTGCATTAGTCAACCCAAAAGGCATCACCAAAAACTCGTAATGCCCATACCTTGTTGGAATGTTTGTCTTGTGCACATCAACCTCTTTCACCTTGAGTTGATGATATCCCGACCTAAGATCTATCTTCGAAAATACCGATGCACCCCTCGGTTGGTCAAACAAGTCATCAATCAGAGGCAAGCGGATACCTTTTCTTGATCGTTAACTTGTTCAATTGGCGGTAGTCGATACACATCCGCATTGAACCATCCTTCTTCCTAACAAACAACACAGTGCTCCCCCACGGAGATATACTTGGTCGGATAAATCCTTGGTCCAAAAGCTCCACGAATTTGAGCATTCGGCTCCACCAATTCCTTTGGTGCCATTCCCAGAAGGTGCTATTGACACGGTGTGCCGTTCTGTAGCAAGTCTATACCAAATTCAACTTCCCGATCCGGAGGCGGACCGGAAGTTCTTACGGGAACACATCGGCGAATTCCCTTCACTTTCGGACCTTCTCAACCGCGACTCCTTAGCTTCCAAAGCACAAATTCGAACCAAAAACGCCTCGCAACCTTTCCCGACCATCTTTTCACCTTCAACGCAGACACTACATTAGATAGGTAATCTCTTCTATTACCTATCATGACCACTTCATCACCCTCACCATCTTAAGAACCATGCGCTTAGCGTATGATCCAACCTTGCACGATACTTAACCAACCAGTCCATACCAAGGATCAAATCGAACTCTCCCCAAATGGCGGTTCCATCGGATCGACCACAAACACGACCCCTTGGAGTTCTAGAGGTACATCTCTATATAGCTTATTAACAACTACTGAGTGACCTAAAGGACTAATTACGGTCATCTCCTAGAAAGCGGTCTCAAGTCTAAGTTCATAGTCTCTACCACACTACTAGCAACGTATGAATGCGTCGAACCCACATCAATCAAAGCAAGATATGGAACACCAAAGATTAAGAACGCATCGGTTATAACATCCGGTGCGTCACCTTTCTCTCGACGCCTCGCCGCATAGACTAGACCAGCCGCCTTGCTTCATGTCGCTGCACCTCCGCCCGAAATTCCGCGACCTCGATTAGATCCATTTCCTCCTCTACCATTACCACGACCCTCCGTGGTGGTCCTACATTCCTAGCCCGAGCACGGTTCGACCCTCGGACCGATTCTTGGCTAACTTCCGAGGACAATCCTCACACGGTGGTCCAAAGACCCACATTCAAAGCAACCCTTCTCACCAGGTCCAACAACCTCCCAATGCGATTTGCCACGCGGCGATTACGGTGAGCGGTCTCTGGTTAGCGACCATGGGCCTTTCCGCCGATTGGCCCACTCGCCTCACCCTTTTCTCGAACATTACCACCCGATCGGACGACCCAAATCCTCTTTTCTACTTGTTCCTATCATAGTTACGTCTCACGGACTCCTTGACCCCTTCGGCTACCTTAGCTTTTTCCACCAAGACGGCAAACTCACGCTCCGGCTGCATGAGCAATCAAAGCAACCTTAACTCATCCCTAAGTCCGTCTTCAAAGCGGACACAACGATCATGCTCCGTTGACACTATACCACGAGTATAGCGGCTCAACCTCAAGAATTACGCTTCATACTCCGACACGGACTTATTTCCTTGTACCAACCCCAAAAAGCTTTCTCCGTGCATCAATGTAGCTTGTGCCCACATACTTCTTCCGATAAGCGGCTTTGAAGTATTCCCAAGTCGGATCATCTGCCGTAGCACCATCTCGAACCGTGAGCCACCATCGATATGACTCATCCTTGAGAAGCGACACCGCTCGCCGGTTTCTCCTCATTCGTCGGATCTATCTCATCCATGATTCTTTCGGTCGATTCCACCAATACTCACCAGTATTGGGCGTTACCGGACACACCTCGGAAAAATTCAGCTCCGTTAGCTTGAAGTCTCTCAGTACCGACTTCCGAGCTCCTCCACCTCCACCCATTCCGGCTACTCTCTCTAGAACCCGCAAAGATCGCTTGTGACACTGCGTCATCACCCGTCCCGATCCTCGCTCCTCGGCTCCAAAGGTTGGGGGTGGTGGTGGCGGTGGTACCTCATTCTCGCATCCACGACCCGATCGGCGTGGGTTACGACACGGTCATCCTACCCTTCCGCGCCCACGACGGCCACGTCCTCTAAAGCTCATTCTAACTATCGCGCTTAACTCGATTAGGAAATTTTTATGAATTAGTACATGTTTCACTTGGTTATCCGCGAAGAAATTTTATGAAAAGAATTTAATAGAGATTCTTTCGATCAATCAAAGTTTTAAGTCTTCTGTCCTAATTTACATAGAAAAGTACATCCATTCCCTATACCTTTCATACCTATGCACTCTTGGGCATTACTATCCGTTTCTATCCTGGGGTATTTTTAGTAATTTTGCCACTAGGAAATTTCAGTAATTTTGGTAAGTTGAAGAATATTTTGAAAATTTTTTCAAAGTAAATTTTTGTTGCTATTGAAATGAGTATCATAACGATTTTTAAAACTTAGAGCTTTCACAAAAGCAGGTTAATCCCTTTGGGTTTTATTTAACGTGTTTAGCCTATGACCGAAGTCCTCTTGGTTAGGGTGAACGAAGCTACGCACTGGTAGGAATCCCGCCAAGAGGAGGTGAGTCACGAGGACGCTTAAATACCAAGCTCTTAGGATCCAATCCTAGACATGCGCACTAAGGTTACCACACCCTAACTTTCTGGGCGACTTGGTCACGGGTTGGTTTTAATTAGGCCATTAAAATCTTATGAGTTTTGTTGGGGTGGACTAGTCCTAAGGTTCAACACCTATCATACTAACTACGTTTCCTACTTACCCTTCTATAATAATAATCCATACAAAAAGTTAGAGGTACTTACCGGGTGGATCGGTGTGGGAGACTCGGTGCCATGCTTATTCAAAACCAAAATATTTCAAATAGACCTACCAAAACATTTTTGGGCCTTGGGCCCCCCACAAATGAGCTTTGAACTAGGCTCGATACCAATTTGTAACACCCCAAACCCGGTCCAAACATTACGACCGAATTTGGTATGCCACGGAGAAAAGTTTTGAAAATCCCTTTAAGCCGATTAAAATTTTTGATAAAAGATATTGCCTTGTTTTTAAAACGGTTGAGGTGTATAAAGAAAACATCACTTAGTGTTGTTTAGAAATATATTAAATCAGTTGTTACTGATTCAAGTGTACCCGATGGCACAATAAAACATTTTACGTATTAATTTTTATAAAACATGTGTACCCATTTTAATATCATGAAGTAGTTTAAGCAAATTATCAAAGCATGTAAAATATTCCAAGTGCAATATTAGGAGGCCTTATTACAACTTAAATAAAATAAACCCATAATAAAATAAAATAGTTCAAAATCCATCTAGTCCATATTTTCATTTCATGGCCACCTTGAGTCCATCAGGCTCCTTATGCGTGACTACGAATCACTGAAAAATGTTAAAGGAAAAAGGTGAGTCATCAAGACCCAATGTGTAACCCTTTTCCCCGTTTAATGCAACGTCATACACAAATCATAATTAATTTAATATGCACAAGTTTAATATGCACCCAACCTAACCATCCAAACACCTTTCTCTACCCGTGTGGTACCAAACCACCGGTGGTGCCAAACCCTTTGGTGACATATAGTCACAAAATCCGTCATATTGTGGTGCCAAACCACTTTGGTGACCGAAGTCACAAATCAAATGATGGGGCCAACCCATCGTGTGATACCAAATCACCGGGCGTCAATCCCGTATCTCAAAGTGGGGCCAACCCACGGTGGTGCTAGCCCACAGTGCGAGACGCTATGAGGTGCCAAACCTCGGAGGTACCAAACCTCGGTGACCGTAGTCACAATGTGTTACCAAAACACCTGGTGTCCGTCGACACGAATATCACCGCCCCTCCACTCATAAAACCCACATTCAATCAATGATATTTAACAACAATCATGCCAACATGCTCATTTATAAACATACATAGGATGTATCAATAATCATTTATAAACCACATATATCAAATGTGTCATGCTTCCCAAAAGCATCAAATAACAAATCATATTGTCAAGAACTTACCCAAGCCTTGCTAAACCTTTATGGTATTAAACTCAAATCTACACAAACCGATTAGCATACACATAATACTTTGCACGTTAATTAATTATAAGTGTGTATGTACACACTGAAATTAATGAAAGCCTTAAATCCGAAGAACCAAATCGGCTACCCACAAAATCCTTGCCCTATATTCGGCCAAACACAAGATTAATGCCATGGCCATTCGGCCAAACCAAAAATTAATTGAAAAGGGTTCCTTGTGAACCGAAACATTACCCAAATGCCTTTGAATACTAGCCACCACACTCCAAGCGTTTTGCTTCCTAAATCGGCAATCACATGTTAATAGCCTTGGCTTTTGAATACTTAAAAGAGTGATCTATTAAAAATAGATTCTTACCACCTTACCTATAACCGATCGACAGAGAATGGAGAGTCAAATCTTTTGCTTGAAAATCCCGTAGTTCCTAGATGATATCGATTCAAAGAGGGGTTAGCCTTCTTGTTTGCAAATACCGAAATTTCGGCTTTCTCCATCCTATAAATCGACAGAGAGAAAGGGTAGGGAAAAGAAAGACTCGGCTATCACTTACCTTCACCAACGATTGCCACAAGAAATCCCGAAGAGATCTTTTCCTTCCTAATATTCGGCCAAAGTGAAATAGAATAGAGAGGAAATTTTCGGCACACCAAGGAGTGGATTCTGGCTAAAGGAAAGGAAATAATGATGAGAATAGAAGATGGGGTTTCGGCAAGAGTAGAGAGAGTTTTGGTTTTGAGAGAATGAGAAAGGAGAGAAAAAAATAATTGGAGAGGAGGGAATAGAGAAGAAATTCGGCTACTTGCAAAAATGGGGAAAAAGAAAAACAAGATGCTAGGTAGGTGCTTTTAAAGGGAAAACCCCCCCTTCTTAAGCTTGCCGTCCACTCTTCCCATGAAGAGTTCCAAATTCGGCAACTTCCTTGAATTGCTCTTGACCAACCCTTGATTTAATTCAAAATTATTTGAATTAATCACATGCCTAATTTTCCTCTATCAATTATTATAAATCAATCCTAATAATAATCCAATTAAAATCCTTGATAAAATCCTTGATTATAACCTTATTATCCTTACATTAAAAATTGGTCATCTCTTTCTCTTTCTAGCCAACTTTTCAAGATTAATAAAATCCATTTAAAGCTAAATAATATTCTCATACTTTCCTTATTATCCCAAAGTTTAAAATTGAGAATTTCCCTCCCCTTAATGCCGTCCAAAATAAAGATCAAAAGGAAAATTCGTGACTCGAACATAGGTTCTCCTTGCTCCTTGTGGCGTCAACTCTAGCACCTAAGTGGCCTCCTTTTGCCACTTTTCCAAGTCATTTTTAATGATAATAATTCCCTCATTTAACCTTGTAACTCCTACTTACTAAGGCTTCCTTCCTTTAAAGCTTCACAAATAAATTTTCTCCTAATCCGAGCCTACCCAAGACCCCTAATTAAGTCTTTATTCCACCATGAATAATGTCGCCGCAATTCAAACACAAGCAAAATAATTCAATCACAAATAGCCCCTATTTTAGGATGTTACACGAAGTATGGCCTCCATCGAGTCATCCATGGCCCAAGTCCACCTCACTGAGCATTACCTGTAAGGGTTAAGGAAAAGGGGTGAGTTGCTAGAACTCAGTGTATAATCCCCTTACCGTCATCCACTGGGCCTAAATTCATTTAGCAATAAATTGGGCTTAAGCCCATTTACATAATCAATAACAAAATGAAGTTAATGTATGCAACCCAACCCATCCATCCATCACACCCCCGACCAGCCAATCACACTTGTGGGGATAAAGTCAACCCACCCCGCCGCTCACACCAATCGCTGCAGTCAAGCTGCTTTCATATAGTATTTTCGTGGTCAAGTCACCGAAATCATAAGTAAACATTATAATGAATATTTTGTGGCAATGCCACAGGCCACTACTTTGCTTCTTCATACATTTTTCCCAACCCATGCGATATGTAACATGCAACATACATAATAAAGCATAATATCCACATATATGTACAACAATCATTAATCCAATAATTTATTACAGTGAATCGGCACATTATAGAACTTTGTAATTCGGCTCACTAAGGCATTCTAGTAATTCGGCCCATAGGGGCATTTTCGTAAATCGACCCATATGGGCATTTTCATAATTCAGCCCATAGAGGCATTTTCGTAAATTTAACAATTTTAATACCGATTTTGACAAATCTATAGAAATAATATAGTTTAAGCAAATTTCTCGATTTGTGCCATATTACGATTTTTAGCCATATAAATAATAACGATCTATTTTCCAACGTGATATCTAATCATGAATCTACGGGATTTCGGTGTGAGATTACACATCTGATTACGGTAAGAATTAATCCTTCTTGATCGTCAGCACCTAAATCACCATTACTCTCGGTTAATCCAACAAACGAGATTTTATTAGTCTAAATCTAAATCAAACGATCTATTGAAACGCTTACCCTTAGTATCGTGAACGACCACGATTTGTCTATTTTCACCGAATGATGGTCCATAACCCGGTGGAAAATCCCAAACCGCCGATACCACCCTTCGTTTGAACTTAGGAGTAGGAATTGCAAATCCACTCCTTTTGTCTCTTACTATCGCTTTTCTTTTCAAATCGTTACCACTTGCCTCCATTGAAAAGATCTCGGTTAGAAAGTTATATGATGAGAGAATGTATTTGTTTTGGAATAGGATTTGGCTTACCACTTATTCCGAAGAAATAACGAGTGGATGAAACGAGCGATTTAATCCCTATAATAACCGTTTAGACAAATCCATCGATTCGTTTTAGCGGAATCACCACACAATAAAATATATCGAAATAAACTTTGAAGAAACACCTTACCTTAATCGATGATAAACTCAACTCCAATCGATTCGACTTGTGACTAAGAATGAGTCAACAAAAACAAAATGAAAGTTTCGACCAACCCCTCAATAACACCGATTCGGTCAAGGAAGAGAGTGTGCCCAACACCCAAAAGAAAAAAGGGATATAGTGTTATGTGGTTCGGCTATTGGAGAAAAAGAACAAGGATGATTTGGCCTATATGTAAAATTGATTAAAGAAAATGAGAGAAAGGTTGAAGAATTAATGAGGAAAGAAAAAGAAGAGATGGACAAGAGAAATGTCAAAGTTTCGGCTAACACTATGAAAGAGATGAACAAAAAGAGAGACTTGTGTTTTTGCAACCAAGGAAAAGATTGGAAGAAAAAGGCACCAAAATGATAAAAGAATAAAAGATGGCTAAGGCAAAGATGAAAAGAAGAAAAGAAAAATGCTCCCAAATGGTCTCGGTTTTAGGTAAGGAAAAGAGGTACCAAATGAACAAAGAAAAGACTTTCAAAAAAGAAATCAAAAGCTCTTCAAAATGCCTAACAAAATTCGGCACATCCCTCCCCCTTACCAAAACCGATTACACCTTAACCACAAATATGCATGTTAACCAAAAATTCCTTCCCTTGGCAACTCTTAAAATTCGGCCAACATGTTCCCTCCCTTGCCTTTTTATTTGATTTCTTTCCTTCATTTTCCCTTGTTTTCCTCCTTACCATAATCCTTAGTCATCTTTCCATAAATAAAAATTCTTCCTTACCTTAATTATCACCATGGCCGACACTTGGAAGAGAAACACAAAAATAAATCCCAAAATTTGCAATATATGGGATTCGAACCTCTTCCCTCCTGCTCTCCACTTGATGCCACACCACTCCACCATGTGCTCCACTTGTGCTAGCAAAGCACACTCTTATTTCCTTAAATATTGATGCCACTTGCCTTCTCCCCTTAAGGGCTTAAACACAAAAATTTTACTAAGGCCCAACTTAACCCCAAGCCTTCTTAGGACCCCCAAACATACAAAATTAACATTCTCAACTAGTCTATTGCATGATATAATAAAAAGCATAAAATTCTAAATTTTAGGATGTTACAGTATCAAAATAAATGTTGAATTTGTAATTTATGTTATTTAAGAGAACAATAGGTTCAAGTGGTATGACCTTAAAGTCAAGTGGTTTTAGAAAATGAGGTATTGGGACCTCATTTCTATAAACCAAGCTGTAAGTTGTTTATTAAATATTAATGGAGTGTTATTAAGGTCATATTAAAGTTTTGTTAAGAAATTTTAATGTTTAGATAGTTAATTAATTAAAAAGAACTAAATCTTAAAGGATGTAAAACATGATCACTATTAGATTTGAAGGATTAAATGGCTTAATGAATATAAATGGATGGTTTAATATGGCCAATTAACCATAATTGGGGATAGTGGATGACAATGTGGTTGATTATTAAGTGATTATTTGAATTATTTTATTTTATCAATTAATGTTTAAAGTATTAAAATAATAATAAAAATGTAAAAAAGGATAAGTATCATCTTACCTTGTTTATTCACCAAAAAGAGAGGGAAGAAACTCCATTGGAGAAGCTCCAAGTTTTGGCCAAACAAAATTCTATGTATGTAAGTCCGTTTTGAATCCGTTTTTCGTAATTTTTATGTTTTTGTGATCGTTGCAATTAGGTTCAGCTAGCTCGTGCCTTCGTTTTTTAAATTGTTAAAGATTTTGAACATTGCCATTGATGAATCTTTCTGATTTTAGATGTTAAATGATGAATTTGAGGTATTGGTTGTTATTTATAAATATTTTGTTTAGTGATTTTTAATGAATTTAATGATTAGGGATTAAATTGTGAAAATAGTAAAATTCAAGGTAAATATTGTGAAATGATGACAAAAATGGGCTGATTATGAACCCTACAAAAATCGGCTAGCATGAAATTTTAACTAAAAATGGTAAATTTGCAAGTTTCAGGTTTAGGGACTAAATTTCATAAAAGGTAAAATATTGGGATAAATTTGTAAAATGTTTATGAAAGGACTTAATTGTATTATACTTATGATTTAAGTGCTAGAATTGTATTATTTGAAATAAAAAAATTATTATTTATATCTAGAAACGAATCAAATGGATCTTAATTGAGGAAAAGTTAATGTGTCAGATTAGTCGTCGACCTCGTTTTACAACTGTAATTATCGAGGTAAGTTCGTAGGTAATTGTACATACATATATATACATAATGTTATTGCTGATTTATGAATGTATATATATATGATGTTTAATGTGTGAATTGGAAATCGAAATATTATATCTGAATAGAAGGTGAGAAAGGATTTATTTGAACACTATCGAATAATTATGAAATATGATATATGTAATTTTGGAATGATTATGAATTGTTGCAGCATGTGTATGGAGATATATAGAAGTGCCTCTGATTCATGAAAGTTCTAATTTTGTTTAAATGCCCGTTTGGACATAGTAAACGATTAGGATACGATTGGCATGCCAATAGGGTTAGAATGCGTGCTTGTACGAGATTTGCACTTCGGTGCCCCTGTTTGCACTTCGATGCCCCTGTATACACTTCGGTGTCCCTGTTTGCACTACGGTGCCCCTGCTTGCACATTTGTGCCCTTGCCTGCACTTTGATGCCCCTGTTATGCATCTATGATGCCTCTGGTGTGGTGTAGTTACCCGAGTATCTGAGTCAATTTACTAGTTCATCGGGCTAAATGTGAATGGAATTTATAAAAAAATTTCAATGATAAAGGCTAATGTATATTCAAGACATTAGTAAATGTTAAATGTTCAATGAATTACTTGATCATATGTTAGTATCATTATATTGATGATTTTTCGATTAAAGATAGATGTTTATACACATATATGTATGAGATTAGATTGAATTATTATAGTACAAGAAGCATACAATGAACCATTTTCAGTACTAATCCTATAAGTGCTTCGTAAATGAATAATATGTACGATTAATTTATTTATTTAGCTTTCACCTTGTTTAGTGAAAGTAAGTGATTTCGAGATGATATGCTTATAGGAAAGTTTGAAATGAAAGATGAGTTACTAAATGATTATATGTTAAAGGTGTAAGTGTTGTGGTTATAAGAAACGTTTGAGTAAAATGGTTATATGAAATGCTTATAAGGAAAAATATATACATGTACATGCAAAGCTACACCAATTATCCATGAGAGGTGTAGTAAATAGAAAACGAAAGTTAGCTTAAAATATAATAAAAATTATGCTTAGTTGTTTATTCTATTTTGTCAGTAGTTAAGTTGTAACACCCTGATTTAGGGGCTATGCAATTTGAGTATAATTCAGGTGTTGGAAGATTTTTGGGGTGTTTTTGGATGTGTTTTAGAGTTTTAAGAATGCTCGGATGAAAGGGGAAGGCTTTGGAAAATTTTGGATTTTTAGGGCAAAAAGGGGAAATAGGGCAGGAAGGCCTTAAAATAATTTTATGGAGTTTAAGACACAAGAAAGGAGTTGGCAAAGTGGCATGGAGGCGCTGCTTGGAGCTTTGGAAGGTGACGCCTAAGAGCTCAAGGGTTCGAGCTGCTGGGGCAGCAATGTTGTTTTATTTTTGCATCAAGGGACTGGGCTAGGTAGGCCTTAAAAATAAATGTCCAAGTTGATGGACATGAAAGTCCAATTGGCGGAGTGGCTAGCGTGCGTCACTTAGGCGCTGGAGGGGAGGGAGGTCGTGGTTTCGAGGGGCCGGAGAAGCATTTGGCGTTTTTATTTTTGTATGCGGTTATGGGCTGAGATAAGAAGGGTTTAAAATAAATGTTGGGGCTTTATTGCATAAAAATCAAAGTGGCCGAATGGCTCTGGCGCTACTTGGCTTTGGCTTCCCAGTCCTGTGTTCGAATCTTGGGGCTGCCATGGTTTTTCCTCATCCTTTTTCTTCTTGGTGGCGTGGAAGTGGGTTGCACATTGAAGTTTTATTTTTATTTCTTACGGCAAAGATTTGGTAAGTGTTAGACGGTAGGTGGGGTAGTGTTTTAATTATCTTGTATTTGTTTTTTTTAGTGTAGGATAATTATTATTTTATTTAATAGGTAGGGGATAAGTATTTGGTTATTTTATTATTTTAGATTAATAAATGATTATTTTGGTTAGTATTAAATTAGAATAAGAGATAATGGTGGGGTTTAATTTATTAATGGGATTAAGTGAAGATAATGGTTGAAACCATTCAAACTAGTTTGAATGGATTAAAATAGGGAAGTGGACTAATTCAAAATTAATTTGAATTAGTGGCCATAGGAGATGGCCGAAACTTGGAGTCTTCAGGGGGGGAGGTGGCCGAATGCTATAAATAGGGGGGGGTAGAGTGCCGAATTATTCTTCAAGTCTTTTGCCGAATCTCTCCCTCTCCCTCTTGGTGTGCCGAAATTCCCTTCCCCTATTTAGTTGTCACCTTGGCCGAATAGTAGGTGTGGTGTGGATCACTTTGGGTTCCTTTTTCAATCGTTGGAAGAGGTAAGTAGGCTTAGCCGAATGCCTATTTCTTTCCCTCTCTGTTCTCTGTCGACTTCTACAAAGGTAAGAACTGATTTCGGTTTGTTTGGAAACATGTTATTATCAGAGGTGAACCATCGCTTGACTCGGGATTTGGTAGGAAACCAAGTCGGTTGTAAGGTAAGGGGTAAGTGATTCATTAATATTCGGATATGGGCCTTATTTTGAGTACTTAGGTGTTGACCCACTCGACTTTGGTTATAGGGCAAATCGATTGCGAGAAGCAAAGAAAGCCTTGGGATCTCGGTGATTTCGGTAAGGATGTTAATAGGTGATCTAGATTCGATATTTGTAGGTTTTGATTGTTGTGATTAATCGTGTGGTTACGATTAAGTATCGTCGATGGATGCGAGTGCGGTCAAAGTGGGAAAGGGAAAGCTCCCATCCCAAAGTTCAAGAAGAGATCCGTTACTTTGCATGCGAGATTGGCCACGTGGTGTGGGCCAACCACGTAAAACGTTAGGCAATTAGCCGTAGTCTCACTAAACGATAGCATCGAGGATCGAGAGTCTAGAACTCCAAGTAATAAGGTGTGTGGTTAGACCATTGTTTCCGGGATTTGTATGATATCTGTTGTGTTATATGTTTACTAATGAATGTAGTGCCATATGTGTAATGGATACCCTAAAGGGGTATGATGACGACCAGGTTAGTAGCAAATTGGCTAATATGTGATAATTGATTTTAACTATGTGAGCATGCCTATGATTGTGAATATCATGTACATGCATCATCTCAAAGATCATATTATGTTACATGTGCATGGGTGGGTTTTTGAAAGAAGGTGCGGGTGTACTTGAGTAACGTGGTTGATGTCAGCTTTGTGCTACATCGTGGATTGGCGCTGACTGAGGTCGCGTTGTGGATCTTTGCGATTTAGTTCGCGTGGTTACCTTGATTGATATGGGCTTTATGCCATATCGTGGCTTGATGGATTGTTGTGTGCTCCATCGTGGTTTGATGTTAGCTATACGCTACATCGTGGATGGCATTGGTTGCCTTTATGGAGGGAAAAGGAGAGGGTGACTCGATAGTCCCCTGGTGTGTGGTAGGCTGGATAAGGGGGTGTGTAGCGGATGGACCTTAGGATTGGGTTGGGTATCATGATTGCATGGTTTCGTTATGAATTGATATGGAAATGGGCCAAGCCCAATATGACTTGTGGATTTGTATGTTTTGAGAACATACGTGGAAATGGGCCAAGCCCAGTAATCAGTGGATTGATGAGAAAAGGGCCTAGCCCAGTATTTGATATGATTTGATTGTGGGCCAAGCCCAGATTGTGGTAATGTTTAAATGATTATATTTATATTTATGCATTTTATAATTGGGTTGATTTGTGGCTAACATGTGGGTGGATATCAGTGGTTTAACTACACACTGAGTCTGTATGACTCACCCAATTATTTATCCAACATCGCAGGTGAGTCGTGATTAATGGACCGGGTTGGAGTAGATACAAAGGTGGCCATGCAGAAGCAGATTTTCATGCAGAAGCAGATTTTCAAGCAGGTTTAACTACGATCAAAAAGGTTGCTGTAACACCCCAAACTCGGACAAGACACTACGCCCGAATCTGGCATGTTACGGGGAAAAACGTCTTTGAGTGACCAGATTTTTTTCGTTTAGAAGTGGGGTGAAAACATAGTGAATTTGAGGAAAGTTTGAGTAGGCTTGTTTGATTAGATTTTGAAAACCTATCCAAGTATATAGTTAAACGAGTTGATTTCATTTAGCACTTCCAATAGTTTCTTAGTGCCATTTTGACACATTTTAGACTTAGTAGAAAATCAAGTTTGATTCGGAAATCATTTGAGTTTATTGTGTAGCAAAACATAGCGAGATACCCGATGGTATAGTTTGAAACACATTTCGATATAATTTTGAAAACGTTGTCATTCCAAGTTTTAGTAAAATTTCATGCCAAGTTATTTGTTAAGCAGGTTGAGAATCTAATTAAAGCATACCCATCATGGAACATAATTTAAAGGCCTTTACAAATCCAAATTAAAACCTAAATGAAAGTAATTAAACTAAAGTACCCAAATGATAGAGTTGAAGTAAAACTTTATTAAGCATGGCATGAGCACCCGAGTCTATCCAGGCCCATGTCCGCTTCACGACGAGTCTGAAATGTCAAAGGAGAGGGTGAGTCGAGTGACTCAAAGATGCATAAATCCCGCTCCCGATGAAACAACATGCTAACACACATCATACATAGCAACATAATTAATGCAACCCGATCCTAACCATCCGTATCTCCTTTTTCTACCGTGTGGTACCAAACCACGGTGGTGCCAAACCACTGGTGACGTATAGTCACAATGTGTTACAAAAACATTGGTGTCCCAAAGACACAATGTGCTACCCAAGCACCGTGACCGTAGTCACAATGATCGAATGATGGGGCCAACCCATCGTGTGATACCCAATCACTAGCAGACGATCCCATATCTCATGTGGGGCCAACCCACCCGGTGGTGTTAACCACGGGGACAAGTCGCAATGAGGTGCCCAACCTCCGTGTCCCAAAGACACAAATGTGCTACCAAAGCACCGTGACCGTAGTCACAATAATCGAATGACGGGCCAACCCATCGTGTGATACCCAATCACTAGCGCACGATCCCATATCTCATGTGGGGCCAACCCACGGTGGTGTTAACCACGGGGACAAGTCGCAATGAGGTGCCCAACCTCACGGTGTCCCAAAGACACATATGTGCTACCAAAGCACCTGGTGACCCAAAGTCACAAGGTGTGTTACCAAAACATGGTGCTCACGGCACAAAATCATCATCGCCCTCTCACTCATATCACCCATCAACAAACCAACTCATGTAATCATGCATATCATACAAATTATGCATATCATGCTAATATGTTTGACTCATGTCCCATATCACATACATACATAGTCATGATACCATATAGATCATCAAGAATCTAGTAACAATCTTGACTTACCCGGATACGTACACATACCCCGTTTGGGTATCCAATAATCCATCATAATGTCATGATTTTAATAGGCAAACAAAGTTTATTAATAATATTACTAAATATCGGTGTGTTAGTTTATATACACACTGGTAATCACGAGTCTAGAAATCGACAAAAGCGATCTAAGCCCTCGAGAACTAGCTCCTACAATCGGCCAAAGCATAGGGTTAGGCATCCACACATTCGGCCAACAACATCTAGACTAAAAAGGGTTTGTCGAAAGCCCTTACATTTTCACCGATTTGGTTTCCTACCAAATCCCGAACAAAAAGTGGTTCCCTTAGACAATCGGCCAACCTATAAAGAAGGAAGTATTACTCTCTTGAAGCTTTGACTAAACGAGATAAAAGAATTAACTAATAGTAATCGCCCACACCAATACTTACCCCACTTGGCTAATCAGAGAACGAAGGCTCCACTTGATTGCTTCAAACTCCACGAATATCCCAACAAGAAATCGGTTTAACAAAGAGGAATAACACCCATCAATGGTTGCCATATTCGGCTCTTAAACAACCAACATCGACAAAGTATAAGGAGAAAAAGGAGATGGCCATTCGCCAAGGACTTACCAATCTCCAAACGATTGAAGCACAACCACAACACCAACAAGATTCGCCAAGGTTTTTGAGAAGAAGAAAGAAAGTGATTATGAGGTAGATGCTTTTTGGTTTTAAAGGAAAAATCGATATGAAATGGGAGCAAAGTTTGGCAAGAATTGAGAAGGATGAATGGAAGAATCGGTTGGGAAGAAAATGGTAAGTTCGGCTCTTAAGAAAATGAAGAAACTATGTAAGGGAGAGAAGAGAGTATTCAAAACACAAAGTAGAGGAAACCAAAGCAATTTCGGCTACCAAAAGATGTTGAGAGAACAAATGCATAATCGGCTAAGTGCAAAAGAAATGAGAAGAAAACGGCAATGTATGTTTGCTTTGGTCTTACGGTTTTCAAGAAGTAAAGAGGATAAGAAAGAAATTGAAGTTTCGGCTGGCTAGAAGACAAAAGAGAGAATTTGGTTTACCAAGCTAGTGACCGAAAATGCTAAGAAAAATATGCCAAAAAAAAAAGATGCTTAGACTTTCGGTTTTGGTAAGGCACAAAGAGAGAATTGCTTCTAAAGATTTTGACCGAAAACACCCCAAAACTCAAAGTGAATTTTCGGCACTACCTCACACCCACACCATGCCGTCCACTCCCCACTCCAACACCCCACAAAATCGCCAAAATCCTCCATTCACTCCACTCCCCACATTCAAACAACAAGACCAAGTCTTCCTCCTAAACTCACTCTCCTCCCACCATTTGAACGGTTTGACCAAGTCCAAAGAAGAATTTGAATTGCCATCTACTTCCTCCTCCCATGCCGTCCAAAAAGAATGCAAAATGTGGCCACTCCGCAGCTTGAACTCAGGACCCCGCCTCCCGCAATTGACGCCAACACTGGCTCCAAGTGGCGCATGCTTTGCCACTCCACCAGCTCTCTTTTGTGCTCAAGAACACCAAATAAAACTCTTATACCCTAGCTCCTACACTCCCGACTTAACACCCAAAAATCAAAATTTTCCCATTCACTCGTGCATACATTTAGACTTCAATTAAGCCCCCAAAACATAGAAATAGCCACGCAAACACACTAGACACATGCAATATCATGCAACAACAAAATAGCCCCTACCCGGGATATTACAGCTTCTACCCTCTTAAAATAATTTCGACCTCGAAATTACACGATCGTAAGAGTTGCGGGTATTGTTGTCTCATCATATCCTCGAGGTTCCCACGTAGCTTCTTCTACGCCATGATTCCGCCAAAGAACCTTAACCAAAGGTATGGACTTCTTACGCAGAACTTTCACATCCCGATCTAGAATCTGCACAGGTTCTTCTTCCATAGTCAAATCTGGATTTACGTCGATCTCTTCCACTGCTACCACATGCGACGGATCTGAACGATACCTCCGAAGCATCGAAACGTGGAATACGTCGTGAATCTGACTAAGCTCTGCGGCAACTCAAGGCCGATACATGCTGGTCCAACTCGTCTCAATACCTTGTACGCCCAATAAATCTCGGGCTTAGTTTGCCTTTCTTCCCGAACCTCAACACCTTTTTCCAAGGCGAGACCTTCAGGAACACTCGATCCCCCACAGCGAACTCTATATCTCTTCGCTTAAGATCGGCATAAGACTTCTGCCGGTCCGAAGCTTCCTTCAATCGAGACTGAATCAACTTAACCTTGTCTTCGGTCTCAGCAACCAACTCGGGTCCTAACAACTGGCGTTCACCCAACTCCGTCCAACACGTAGGTGAGCGACATTTCCTACCATACAACGCCTCATATGGTGCCATCTTGATGCTCGCTTGGTAACTGTTGTTGTAAGCAAACTCAGCTAATGGTAGAAACTCCTCCCAACTACCTCTCGAAATCCAAGATACAACCTCTCGGCATATCCTCTACAGGACGAATGACCCTTTCGATTGACCGTCGGTCTGCGGGTGAAAAGCCGTCTTTGAAATCCAAAGCAGTACCCAGAGCACGATGCAACGCTTTCGAAACCTCAGCGTGAATCTAGGATCCCGATCCGAGATTATCGAAAGCGGCACACCGTGCAACCTCACTATCTCGAAACATACAACCGCTAGCTTCAAGTGAGTAGTCAACCCTCACCGGAATAAAGTGAGTGATTTAGTCGATCGATCCACCACTACCCAAACCGAATCTTTCTTGCTTGGCGAAGCGGTAACCCACCGACGAAATCCATGGTTATCCTTTCCCACTTCCATCGAGGAATCTTCACAGTGAAGCAACCCCCGACGGCAATCGATGTTCAGCCTTGACTGCTGACAAGTCGGACACTTCCCAACAAACTCAGTAACCTCCTTCTTCAAGCCAGGCCACCAAAATCGCTCTCTAAGATCCCTATACATCTTGCTACCTCCGGGATGCATAGCATATGGACTGCATATATGCGTCTGAAGAATCTTACGCCTCACTCAACATCTTTAGGCATACAAGCCTTACCTTGAAAACACAGAACCTCGTCACGGACAAGGCTGTAACCATCCAAACCACCGTCCCGCATCTCGCAACCTTTCGCGCACTCGTAACCTCATCCAATAATCTGTTTTCTCGATCCGCTCAACCCAAGTAGGCTTAACTCGCAACTCGCGAGAATACTCCCGTCGTCATACAAACTCAAATGGGCAAACAAAGCTCTTAAGTCCGAAACAACCTTGCTGCTCAACGCGCTCGCCACCACGTTAGCCTTGCCGGATGATACTCAATCGAACGATCGTAATCTTTCAGCAACTCAACCCATCTGCGCTGCCTCAAATTCAAATCCTTCTGAGTCAGCAGATACTTCAGACTCTTGTGATCTGTGTAGACTATCGATCTCTCTCCGTACAAGTAGTGCCTCCAAATCTTTAAAGCGAAGACCCACGGTGCTAGCTCCAAATCGTGCGTCGGATAGTTGACCTCATGCGGCCTCGGTAGCCGAGAAGCGTAAGCCACAACCTTACCCTCTTGCATCAGCACACAACCCAAGCCCGTATGTGATGCATCGCAATAAACTGTGAATTCTTTACCAGCCTCAGGTTGAATTAGAACCGGAGCCTCAGTCAAAATCTTCTTTAACTTGTCGAAGCTTTCCCGCCGCTTCTCGGTCCATACAAACGGAACTTCTTTCCTCAGAAACTTGGTCATCGGCGCCGCTATCAACGAGAAACCCTCAACAAACCTTGGTAGTATCGGCCAAACCCGGAAAACTCCGAATCTCAGCCACTCGACCTAGGCGACTTCCAATCCAAGCGCGCTCAATCTTACGAGGATCTACTCGAATCCTCTCACCGACACTACATGACCCAAGAAAGTCACTTCTCTAAGCCGTAACTCGCACTTACTGAACTTAGCATAGAGTCGCTTTTTCCTCAAAGTTTGCAACACCACTCGCAAATGCTTATCATGCTCTTCCTCTCGCCCTTGAGTACACCAAGATGTCGTCTATGAAAACCACGACGAATCGATCCAGATCATCTTTGAAACACCTGTTCATCATATCCATAAACGCGCGGGCGTTAGTCAACCCAACGGCATTACGTAAATTGTAGTGCCCATACCGAGTCCGAAACGCCGTTTTATGGATATCCGCCTCCTTAACCTTCAATCGATGATACCGGATCTCAAGTCGATCTTCGAGAATACCGTCGCACCTTCACGGTGATCAAACAAGTCATCTATCCGTGGCAGCGGATACTTGTTTTTAATCGTCACTTGTTCAATCAAGCGTAGTCTATACACATCCGCATCGAGCCATCTTTCTTCTTGACAAAGAGTACCGGCGCACCCCACGGCGAAACACTAGGCCTAATAAAACCTCGATCCAATAACTCCTGGATCTGAGCCTTAAGCTCCACCAACTCCTTTGGCGCCATCCTATACGGAGCAATAACACTGGCGCCGTTCCGGGTAATAGATCTATTCCGAACTCTACCTCGCGATCTGGCGGCAAACCGGAAGCTCCGGGAAAAACATCAGAAACTCCTTAACGGTACGAACCTTCTCCACAGCAGACTCCTTAGCCTCCAAGGCATACACATGAACCACATACGCTTCACAGCCCTTCCTGACCATCTTCTCCGCTTTCAGAGCAGATACCACATTTGATAAGTAATCTCTCCTATTACCTATCATAGCCACCTCTTCACCCTCGACCGTCTTAAGAACCATGCGCTTGGCCGCGCAATCCAACCTCGCCTGGTACTTGACCAACCAATCCATCCCAAGAATCAGATCGAACTCCCCAAACGGCAGTTCCATCAGATCAGCAGCAAACACTACCCCTTGGAGTTCTAAGGGTACCTCTCTAAACAGTTTATCTACTACTACAGAGTGACCTAGAGGGCTAATCACAGTCATCTGCCTAGAAGATATCTCAGAGTCTAAATCCATGGTCTCTACTATACTACTGGCAACATAAGAGTGCGTTGAACCCACATCAATCAAAGCGGTATAAGGAGAACCAAAAATCAAAAACGCACGGTTATGACGCCCGTGCGTCGCCTCCTCTCGGCGCCGCAAAGATACACTAATCCAGCCGTCGGCATCGAACTACTCGCACCTCGCCCGGTGCTCCACGGCCCCGACGTAACCATTACCACCTCTCGCCATTACCACGGCCCTCTCTGCGGTGGCGGTCCACTACCTCTGAATCGACACGGCCCCGACTCTCGGATCGAATCCTAGCCAACCCCACGCGGACATCCCTCACACGATGCTCCAGAGAACCACACTCGAAGCAACCTTTTCCTCCAGTCCAAAGAACCACCCCAATGAGATTTCCACTGATCATCACCGCTGCGGCGGTCCCCGCCTAGCAAAGAACAAACCTAGCGGTGGTTCGGCCACACTCGGTCTAGCCTTTTCTGCGGATTACTGACGATCCGGAAGACCCAAAGCTCCTCTTATGTCTATTTCGATCCATGCCTTGTCTCACTGACTCCTTAACACCCTCGGCTACCTTAGCCTTCTCAACTAAGACAGCAAACTCGCGCTCCTGCTGAGGAGCAATCAGCAGCCTCAAGTCGTCTCGCAGACCATCCTCGAAACGAACACACCTCTCATGCTCAGTGGCCACAATGCCCCTGGCATACCTACTCAGCTTCAGGAACTCAGCCTCGTACTCAGAAACCGATTTACTCCCCTGAACAAGCCTCAGAAATGCCTTCCGCTGGGAGTCAATATAACTAGCTCCGATGTACTTCTTTTGATATGCACAAGTAATCCCATGTCGATCCTCCACGCACACCATCGTCCGAACCGTGAGCCACCACCGATACGACTCATCCCGGAGAAGCGAGCACGATGCCCTTCGGCTTCTCTTCAAGAGTCAAATCCAGATCATCCATGATCCGCCACGATCGCCTCCAAAGATTCAGCAAAGGCTGGGAGCAACACCGAAAACACTCGGAAGAATTCGCCCCATTGGCCCGAAGTCGCCAGAACAGATTTCCTAACTCCCGCGCCACTACCAACTCCTCGCTACCCTTTCCAACACTCGCAAAGATCGCTCGTGACACTGCGTCGCCCCGGGCCCGATCTTGGAACTCACCACCTCCGGTGGTGGCGGAATCCAGTATCTCATTTTCTCGAACCCCGACCAGATCCTCACGGGCTCGTAAAACCGCCATCCTACTACGACCTCGCCCACGCACTCACGCCCACCTCTAGCGCTCATGACTAATCTTCCTACGTATTCGATTAAAGAATTTTATGCATCAGTATTTATTCCACTTGTTTTTAAAAGCAAGTCTTATGAATATTTAAAGAGGATTTGTTCTCGCGAGTTCACAAAATCCTATCAGTTTCAATCTCTAAAGTAGTATACTATTGCTATTCATCAGATCATATCACATCCAATCAATTCACAAGCAATAGTACGGGGTACTTACCTGGGCGAACTGGTGCCGGAGACTCGGTGTCATGCCCTTCAAACCATTTATTTCAAACAAAACACTTAAAACAGACTTTTGAAAGCATTTTGGGCCTCAGGCCCACAGCCGAGCCTTTGAACTTGGCTCTGATACCACAATTGTAACACCCCAAACTCGGACAAGACACTACGCCCGAATCTGGCATGTTACGGGGAAAAACGTCTTTGAGTGACCAGATTTTTTTCGTTTAGAAGTGGGGTGAAAACATAGTGAATTTGAGGAAAGTTTGAGTAGGCTTGTTTGATTAGATTTTGAAAACCTATCCAAGTATATAGTTAAAACGAGTTGATTTCATTTAGCACTTCCAATAGTTTCTTAGTGCCATTTTGACACATTTTAGACTTAGTAGAAAATCAAGTTTGATTCGGAAATCATTTGAGTTTATTGTGTAGCAAAACATAGCGAGATACCCGATGGTATAGTTTGAAACACATTTCGATATAATTTTGAAAACGTTGTCATTCCAAGTTTTAGTAAAATTTCATGCCAAGTTATTTGTTAAGCAGGTTGAGAATCTAATTAAAGCATACCCATCATGGAACATAATTTAAAGGCCTTTTACAAATCCAAATTAAAACCTAAATGAAAGTAATTAAACTAAAGTACCCAAATGATAGAGTTGAAGTAAAACTTTATTAAGCATGGCATGAGCACCCCGAGTCTATCCCGGCTCCATGTCCGCGTCTACGAGTCACCTGAAATGTCAAAGGAGAGGGTGAGTCGAGTGACTCAGTGCATAAATCCCGCTCCCGATGAAACAACATGCTAACACACATCATACATAGCAACATAATTAATGCAACCCGATCCTAACCATCCGTATCTCCTTTTTCTACCCCGTGTGGTACCAAACCACTGGTGGTGCCAAACCACTGGTGACGTATAGTCACAATGTGTTACCAAAACACTGGTGTCCCAAAGACACAATGTGCTACCCAAGCACTGGTGACCGTAGTCACAATGATCGAATGATGGGGCCAACCCATCGTGTGATACCCAATCACTAGCAGACGATCCCATATCTCATGTGGGGCCAACCCACGGTGGTGTTAACCACAGTGGACAAGTCGCAATGAGGTGCCCAACCTGCGGTGTCCCAAAGACACAAATGTGCTACCAAAGCACTGGTGACCGTAGTCACAATAATCGAATGACGGGGCCAACCCATCGTGTGATACCCAATCACTAGCAGACGATCCCATATCTCATGTGGGGCCAACCCACGGTGGTGTTAACCACAGGGACAAGTCGCAATGAGGTGCCCAACCTCTGGTGTCCCAAAGACACATATGTGCTACCAAAGCACTGGTGACCCAAAGTCACAAGGTGTGTTACCAAAACACTGGTGCTCGTCAGCACAAAATCATCACTGCCCCCTCCACTCATATCACCCATCAACAAACCAACTCATGTAATCATGCATATCATACAAATTATGCATATCATGCTAATATGTTTGACTCATGTCCCATATCACATACATACATAGTCATGATACCATATAGATCATCAGTAATCTAGTAACAATACTGACTTACCCGGATACGTACACATACCCCGTTTGGGTATCCAATAATCCATCATACTGTCATGATTTTAATAGGCAAACAGGTTTATTAATAATATTACTAAATATCAGTGTGTTAGTTTATACACACCTGGTAATCACGAGTCTAGAAATCCTGACAAAAGCGATCTAAGCCCCTCGAGAACTAGCTCCTACAATCGGCCAAAGCATAGGGGTTAGGCATCCACACATTCGGCCAACAACATCTAGACCAAAAGGGTTTGTCGAAAGCCCTTACCTTTCACCTGATTTGGTTTCCTACCAAATCCCGAACCAAAAAGTGGTTCCCTTAGACAATCGGCCAACCTATAAAGAAGGAAGTATTACTCTCTTGAAGCTTTGACTAAACGAGATAAAAGAATTAACTAGTAGTCATGCCCACACCAATACTTACCCCACTTGGCTAATCGAGAACGAAGGCTCCACTTGATTGCTTCAAACTCCCGAATATCCCAACAAGAAATCGGTTTAACAAAGAGGAATAACACCCATCAATGGCTGCCATATTCGGCTCTTAAACAACCAACATCGACAAAGTATAAGGGAGAAAAGGAGATGGCCATTCGGCCAAGGACTTACCAATCTCCAAACGATTGAAGCACAACCACAACACCAACAAGATTCGGCCAAGGTTTTGAGAAGAAGAAAGAAAGTGATTATGAGGTAGATGCTTTTTCGGTTTAAAGGAAAAATCGATATGAAATGGGAGCAAAGTTTCGGCAAGAATTGAGAAGGATGAATGGAAGAATCGGTTGGGAAGAAAATGGTAAGTTCAGCTCTTAAGAAAATGAAGAAACTATGTAAGGGAGAGAGAAGAGAGTATTAAACACAAAGTAGAGGAAACCAAAGCAATTTCGGCTACCAAAAGATGTTGAGAGAACAAATGCACAATCGGCTAAGTGCAAAAGAAATGAGAAGAAAACGGCAATGTATGTTTGCTTTGGTCTTTACGGTTTTCAAGAAGTAAAGAGGATAAGAAAGAAATTGAAGTTTTGGTGGCTAGAAGACAAAAGAGAGAATTTGGTTTACCAAGCTAGTGACCGAAAATGCTAAGAAAAATATGCCAAAAAAAGATGCTTAGACTTTCGGTTTGGTAAGGCACAAAGAGAGAATTGCTTCTAAAGATTTTGACCGAAAACACCCCAAAACTCAAAGTGAATTTTCGGCACTACCTCACACCCACACCATGCCGTCCACTCCCCCACTCCAACACCCCACAAAATCGGCCAAAATCCCTCCATTCACTCCACTCCCCACATTCAAACAACAAGACCAAGTCTTCCTCCTAAACTCACTCTCCTCCCACCATTTGAACGGTTTGACCAAGTCCAAAGAAGAATTTGAATTGCCTTCTACTTCCTCCTCCCATGCCGTCCAAAAAGAATGCAAAATGTGGCCCTCATGCAGCTTGAACTCGGGACCCCCGCCTCCCGCAATTGACGCCAACACCGGCTCCAAGTGGCGCATGCTTTGCCACTCCACCAGCTCCTCTTTTGTGCTCAAGAACACCAAATAAAACTCTTATACCCTAGCTCCTACAGCTCCCCTGACTTAACACCCAAAAATCAAAATTTTCCCATTCACTCAGGCATACATTTAGACTTCAATTAAGCCCCCAAAACATAGAAATAGCCACGCAGCACACTAGACACATGCAATATCATGCAACAACAAAATAGCCCCTAACCCGGGATATTACAGTTGCTATTAATGTGCAGAATTTATAAAGGTTAGAGTAGAGATTCATAATGTTATATTGATTATGAATGTTATGTTTGATGTGTATTATCTGAGAATTAATTTTTGTGGCTTTACAACTTCTAGCCCCTCACCCTCAAAATCTTATACAATGGAATATTCACAAGATTTATGTTGATTAAGCCCATAAGTGTGAAGCCGAAGAGTTCAGCGGTTGAATGAGTAATAATATGGTTAGAGCTAAGGGTTGGTTAGTAAATGAAAAGAGTTCTAGTTGAAATATTAAGTCTTACTGAAGATATTTGGGATGTGCAACGTCACTGTTAAAAGAAGAAATTACTTACCGATAATCGACTTTAACTGCAATGGTATCTAAAGAACAGGTTACTCGGGATCTCTTCTAAATTGATTTCTTTATTGGAACAGGATATTGTGAGATTATCAATGATTTTCATGGATAGTGGAGTAACATTCGAAATGTATATAGATATGAATGCAGTTGTTATGGCCGAGTATCTTACAATCATCTCATCTGGATATTTTATGTATTCTTTTATCTTTTTGGCATATACAGATGTTTTATTTTCAGATGTGGTTCTTATCATGTGGGAATGGTTGTTAATCATAATGTTAGGCAGAATTATTGTTAATCTGCCTAATTAATGATCAGCATTGCTCTATTATTGGGATTCTATTCAATTATGTTTTGATAGAGGACTCGATGGTAAAAATCATGTGTTGTTATTTTCTGCTTCTACTGGTTGTTGCTCTGCTTTATGTGTATGAAATTTATGTTACTTATGTTACAGTTGGTTCTTGTACGTCTGAACGATATTCTCCTTCTGAATTTTTCTTGGGTATATCATCAATCTCTTTAATAATCAATATGTTCTTATTATACTGCATGGTCTTCAATAGAAATAGCTTGAAGTGGACAAGTAAGTTCGGAAGGCTCATAAATTACATATTCTGACAGTATAGAAAGGGGTTATATTCTCAAAAATTTAGTAAAGCTTTACATTTTGGACTTCTTTATGTCGGCCTTCTTAACGTTCTTATGTCTATTTTATCATATATGGTTCATCTATAAAGGTCATACATTGGTTTGAGATTATTACATCTATTATGGTTATAATTCTTGGTTGGATCATGGGAGTATGTTGGTATAGATCTCAACTTTTTAAATCTCATGTTACTGCACTTATTATTGTTGGAATTATTGTAACACCCCTAACCCGTAACCGTCACCGGAATAGGGTTATAGAGCATTACTAGAGTTTACAGAACAAATACAAATAATTAATATCATTTACTATTCATATTCAAAAATAATCATACTGTCCCTTGAATGGACCCTCGAGGTCCAATTTAAACATTAGAATTAATTCGGGACTAAATCGGAATCTCAGAGAATTTTTCGTGAAATTTCAAAAAAAATTCTTATATACAGGGGTCACACGCCCGTGTGAGTAGGCTATGTGGTTCACACGGCCAAGTGACATGCCCATGTCTCAGGCCGTGTGGGCATTCGATGTGAGGCACACGGCCATGTCCCAGCCCGTGTCCTTACTCGTGTAACTCTCTGACTTGAGCCACACGACCTGCCACACGCCCTTGTGGTCAATTTAATTTTCAAAAATTAGCTACAGGTTTCACACGGCCAAGACACACGCCTGTGTTTTGGGCCGTGTAGCATACACGACTGAGACACATGCCCGTGTGCCCAACTCTGAGCATTCTGTTTCTCAATTTTTTTAAGATGCAGGGGACACACGGCTAAACCACATGCCCATGTGACACACGGTCAAGACACACGCCCGTGTGTCTACCCGTGTAGACAAAATAAGGACATTTCCTAGCCTTATTTCTCACCCAAATTTAACCTTCAACCTATAATAACATTTACATACATTTTCCAACCAATTCAAGTCATATAAATCAAACAAACATCATTAACATGTATGAAATAGTATCACATATTCATATCATCAAACTTACCTTCATGTAATGATTTATATTTTACCCTAATTCAATTTAACCAAACCACATACATATAAGCTAAACATGATATATATCCTTATAATAACATGCCAAAACATACCGATGGCTGAGATCTTGCATTTTTTGCGGATTCTACACAGCTCGTCTGAGCAGCATTGTATAGCTTACATTTCGACCCATAACTCGTGTGAGCAGTGATGTAAAGGAAAGGTTACAGTTATGTAAATAAACACTTCGTGTGAGCTTTCCCGAGTATCTGATTAAATTCTAGATGGTTCAATGGGTATGAAAATGAAATGAAATGATAAGTTTCGAATGGAATTATGCATAAGCTTTTGGAAATGATAAATGAATCAAATGATGTATTTCATATGGAAAATGACTTATCATATAGTTAGTTTGAATGATTTAGGTACAAATGTGCTAACTTGTGTATTGATGGTGATGTATAGGCTTATAACAAGCTTATGGGTTAGACTTTAATGTACTTATGCTTTAAATTATGCAAATTGAAATGGTAAGTTATGTTTTTGATCTATACAGACTTACTAAGCATTAATTACTTACGTAGTTTCTTTCCTATGTTTTATAGATTATCATAATATCTATCGGTGTGGAAGCTCATCAGAGATCTATCACACTATCCAGCATAAATATCAATAGTTTTTGAATGCTTTGGCCAAGGTTATAATGGCATGTATAGGTTGAACTGTAATGGCATTTTTGTTGAATGATTAGTTGGTGAATTGGCATGTATAAGTTGTGTAAGTTAACTTTGTTGGTACCATTTGATGCCTTGCTAGATGGTTTGGCTATCTTATGCTACATGTTTAATATGGCTCATATGGTATGTTTTGAATTGGTATGATTATGGTAAAGTTATGGCATGTTTTGGAAAGTATGGAACTAGATATTGATGTTTGAAAGTTGGTAAAATTGACATGTTTAGGTAAGTGTTAATGAGAGCATTTGAGGTGCCTTTGAATGGCATATTGGTTAGTTGTATTAGGATTCTTGAAATGACAATTATATGTATGTTTAGGTGAGGTTTTGGTGCCTTAAAAATGTGCACAAAAGACCTAAGTGTTAATGCATGAAATGGTATTGGAAATGGCTTGATTCTAAGAAAATTTGGGTCCTCACAGCCTGAGGCACAGGCGTGTGAGTCAGTCGTGTGGGGCACACGGCCTGGCAACACGGCCTTGTGTAATCTGAGATTTTTTTGTAAGCAAGTAAGTGAGTTACACGGCCAAGCACATGGCCTGGCACAGGGGCGTGTGGGGAAACTTAGAGAGTTACACGTCTTGGCCCAGGGGCATGTGACACGGCCGTGTGACCCTACTCAGAGAGTTACATGGGTGAGGACACGGCCATGTGTCCCTAGTTTGAAGGTTACACTGCCGTGTGGCCCTTATTTCTAAAATTTTATGAATTTTTCTTGGACTTTCCAAATGATTTCAATTTAGTCCCGATTTGTTTCTAAGGTATTTTTAAGGCCTTGAGGGCTCAATTTAAAGACGATATGTATGTGTATGATTGATTTATGATATGTTTATGTTATTGAATGTAATTAAGTTTAAATGTTCTGATTGTACGGTAATGCTATGTAACCTTAATCCGATGATGGATATGGGTTAGGGGTGTTGCATTTAGTGGTATCAGAACTACAGTTTACTCGGTTCTCGGACTGAACATAACATGTATGGAGTTTAGAAATACATGTCATTATATAACCTGCGATAGTGTCATCCAACTAAATTATGTTTTCATATAGATAATATGTCATCCAACTGAGCTAATACTAATAAAGTTTATAGTAACGCGCCAGCCTTTGTTCACGGAGCATCGTCTAGTGCTAGTAGGCTCGTGACTAAGGGCCGAGGAAGAGAGGCTAAAGAAGTCTTCCTATAGATGATGTCCGAATGATTTATAGAGTTCGTGAGAATGAACCCAATGGCTCGACGACCTCCTCCCCTACCCGTACCCCAATCAGTCCTCGTAATTCCTCAGGGTTTGAAACCAATTAGAGTGAGTAAGCCTCCAATTGATAAAATTCGAAGGTCTGGGCTGAAGAGTTTCGTGGTGCAACTGAAGATGATCCAGAGAAAGCCGAGTTCTAGTTAGAAAAACACTAAAAGGGTTTTTGATGAATTGTCTTGTACATCGTTCAAATGTTTAAAGTGTGTTGTTTCTCTATTGAAAGGCTCGGCTTATCAGTGGTGGAACACGTTGATCGCGGTAGTACCGAGGGATCGTGTAAATTGGGAATTCTTCCAGACATATTTCAGAAAGAAATATGTAAGTCAAAGGTTCCTCGACATAGTTCAGAAAGAAATATGTAAGTTAGAGGTTCCTCGATAAGAAACACAAAGAGTTTCTCGAGTTGAAACAGGGCCAAATGACAGTGGCCGAGTATGAGATAGAATTTGTACGACTGAGCAAATATGCTCGAGAGTGTTTACCATCAGAGGTTGTTATGTGTACACAGTTTAAAGACGGTTTAAATAAGGATATTAAGCTGTTAATCGAAATCCTTAAGTTAAAAAAAAATTTGGTTTTAGTCGACAGAGCTCACAAGGCCGAGGAACATAGCAAGGCAAAAAGAAAAGCAGATTTAGAGGCTTGTGATTCAAGAGAAACGACCTATGAGAAAATCATTCTCGTCTCCATCAAAAAAGTCAAAAGAATTTCATAGTTGTTCATCAGTTTCGGTGGGTTATTGTGGAAGAGCTAAAGGAAAGCATTATCTGATCTCGAAACCTCAGGCTACATCTATAACGAGTGTGGGTAGTGTTAGGAACAACAAGCCTGAATGTCAGCAATGTAATAGACGACACTTCAGTGAATGTAGATTGAAAGACGGATCGTGTTTTAAATTCGGTTCTTCTGATCATTATCTCAAAGACTGCCCTGAAAGGTCTAATAAATAAAAGGCTCAAAATACTCGTTTGAGTAATATGACTGTGAGAGGGAGACCATCCCGGAACACTGGAAATGCGGGTAATAGTTGAGGTGGAATGAAAGATTCTGCTGTTAGATTTGAGGCATGGGCACCAGCTAGGGCTTACACGATTCGTGCTCGAGAGGAAGCTTCAACACCTGATGTGATCACTAGTACAATTTCTATCTTTAATACTAATGTTAATGCTTTGATTGACCCGGGATCAACGCACTCATATGTATCCACAACTTTAGTGTCGGATAAGAAAATACATTTTGAGTCTACTGAATTTGTGGTTAAAGTAACGAACCCTTTAGGTCAGTATGTATTAGTCGATAAAGTCTGTAAAAACTGTCCTTTGATGATTCAGGGTTGCAACTTTTCGGCTGATTTGATGTTATTACCCTTTGATGAGTTTGATATGATTCTGGGTATGGACTGGTTAACTCTGCATGATGCTACTTTGAACTGTAGACAAAAGCATATCGTGTTAAAATGTCAGAACGGTGAAAGGATCCAAATTGAATCAGATAGACTGGACGGTACATCTAATGTTATTTAAGTTGTGACGGCACATAAATATGTTAGAAAAGGCTGTGAAGTGTATCTCGCTTATATATTTGATTCCAGAGTTTCAAAGTTAAAGTGAGAATCGGTTCTGATTGTATGTGAGTTCACAGATGTATTTCTAGAAGAATTACTAGGGTTACCGCCGATTAGAGAGATTGAGTTTGCTAAAAATTAATGCTGGGAACATCTCCTATATCAATAGCTTCGTATAGAATGGCACCTACATAATTAAAAAAGTTGAAAGAACAGTTGAAAGAGTTGACAGATAGGGGCTTTGCTAGGCCCAACTTTTCTCCTTGGGGTGCTCCTGTGTTATTTGTCAAGAAAAAAGGATAGGTTAATGTGATTGTGTATCAACTACCGACAGCTCAACAAAGTCACGATCAAGAACAAATATCTGTTGCCTCGTATAGATGATTTGTTTGATTATCTAAAAGGTGCGATAGTATTTTCAAAGATCGACCTTCATTCTGGATATTATCAGCTACAGGTTAAATATTCTGATGTCCTAAAAACTACTTTCAGAACCAAGTACGAACATTATGAGTTTTTTTTTATGCCATTTGGTCTGACCAATGCACCTGCTGTGTTTATGGACTTGATGAACAAAATATTCAGATCGTATTTAGACAATTTTTTTGTTGTATTCATTGTTGACATTCTGATCTATTCACGAGATGAGACAGAGCATGCTCAGCATTTGAGAATTGTTTTGTAGACTTTACGCAAAAAATAGTTGTTTGCTAAATTTAGCAAATGTGAGTTCTGACTCTGAGAAGTTTGATTTTTGGGACATATGGTATCGACAGACGATATTAGAGTTGATCCAAGTGAAATCTCAACTATAGTGGACTAGAAAACTCTGAAAAATGTGTCAAAAGTCAAAAGTTTTCTGGGTTTAGCCGAATATTATAGAAGATTTTTTAAACGATTTTTGGTGATTGCTATGTAGTTGACAACACTACTTCAAAAAGATGTCAAGTTTGAATGGTCTGAAAAGTGTCAACAAAGTTTTAATAAGTTGAAAGCATTATTAACCGAGGCACTTGTGTTAGTTCAGCCAGAGTCTAATAAAGAATTTATGATTTATAGTGATACTTCATTAAATGGATTAAGTTGTGTTTTGATGCAAGAAGGCAAAGTAATAGCATATGCTTCTCGACAGTTAAAACTGCATGAAAAGAATTATCTGACTCACGATTTAGAGCTTGCATCTATTGTATTTACTTTAAAGATTTGGCGACATCATTTGTACAGAGAAAAATGTCATATCTTCACATATCAGAAAAGTCTGAAGTATTTGATGTCACTGAAAGATTTGAATTTTAGACAACGTAGATGGCTTGATTTACTGAAAGATTATGATTTGATCATTGATTATCATCTGGGAAAGGCTAATGTCGTTGCTGATGCCTTGAGTAGAAAATCTCTATTTGTTTTGCAAGCTTCGATCACACGATTGATATTGATTGATGATGGTTCAATTTTAGCTTAATAGAAAGCTAGACCGACATTTTTGTGACAGATTTGTGAAGCTCAGAAAAGTGATGCTGAATTGATCACTAAACAGAAACAGATTGAGTCGACATCTGATTCAGATTTTCATGTCAGTTTAGACGACAGTTTGTACTTCAAAATTAGAATTTGTGTTCCAAGAAAATCTGATCTCACTCAGAAGATTTTACAGGAAGCTCATAGCAATACCTTATCAATACATCCTGGTAGCAATAAAATGTACGGTGATTTAAAACAGATGTACTGGTGGCCAAGTATGAAACGGAAGATTTTAGAGTTTGTAACAAAATGTTTAATCTGTCAGCAAGTTAAAGCTGTACATCAAGTACCTTCTGGTTTATTACAACCTGTGATGATTCCAGAGTGGAAATAGGAACGTGTCACGTTGGATTTTGTATCGGAATTGCCTCTATCTTTGAGAAAGAAAGATGTTGGATGGGTTATTGTGGATCATTTGACGAAATTTGCACATTTCATTCTGGTGCGTACAGATTATTCACTCGAGAGATTGGCAGAGTTGTATATTTATGAGGTTATTAGACTGTACGGTGTGCTAGTTTCTATTATCTCTGACAGGGATCCACGATTTACGTCTTGATCCTGAAGTAAGTTACATGAAGCTCTGGGTACTCGATTGCATTTTAGTATAGTGTTTCATCCACAGACCGATGGTCAGGCTAAGCGAGTAATTTAGGTACTCGAAGACATGCTCTGATGTTGTGTTTTAGAGTTCGAAGGTAACTGGGAGAAATTTATGACTTTGGTTGAATTTGCATAACAGTTATCAGGTGAGTATTAAAATGGAACCGTACAAAGTTTTGTATGGTCAAAAATTTCAAACTTCATTATATTGGACTAAGCTGAGTGAGAAAAAGTTATTCGGTGTTGATTTGTTTTGAGAAACCGAAGAAAAAGTCAAAGTGATATGTGATAGTTTGAAAGTTGCTTCTAATTGTCAAAAATCCTACGCGAATTTGAAAAGAAAAGATATAGAGTTTCAAATCGGCAAAAAAGTATTTCTAAAAGTATCGCCTTAGAGTAAAGTTCTCCGATTTGGCCGAAAAGGAAAGCTTAATCAACGGTTCGTCGGATCGTATGAGACCATTGAAAGGATTGGACCAGTAACTTATTGGTTGGCTTTGCCATCAGAGTTAGAAAAGATCCATAATGTATTTCATGTTTTGATGTAATGATTGTATTGATCAGATCCTTCACATGTGATTTCACCTGTAGATGTTGAGATTCAGCCATATATGACGTACAATGAAGAACCAATCAGAATTCTAGCTAGGGAAGTTAAAGAATTGAGAAATAAAAGTATAGCTTTAGTTAAAGTTCTCTGGCAATGACAAAGAATTGAAGAGGCTATTTGGGAACTGAAGAAATCAATAAAAGTGCAATACTCGAACTTAATTTCTGGTAAAAATTTTTGGGGACAAAAATTTCTTTAAATGGGGAGAGTTGTAACAACCCGTTTTTAGTAAAATCAGAATAGTGGTTTTGAGACACAAATCTGATGAGTAAATTATTATTTTATTACTATTTTAACATCTATGGGATTAAATTAAGGTCGTATTAAAATTATATTAGGAAATTTTGATATTTGCATGGTTAATTAAACAAAAAGGACTAAATCGTAAAGAGAGTAAAAGTTGAGTTCTATTAGCTAAAGGGGCTAAAAGACTATGGAAATGAAACCAAATGGGCTTAAATGGTAATCAGACCATTTGTATGGGTTAGTGGATGTGCGTGGCAAGGTATAGAAGTTTTTAAAGGTTAAAATAGTAAATTGGTAATTAAAAGAAAATTTAAGTTAAGAAAAGATGAAACTAAGCTATCATCTTTTTCTTTCCATCTTGTTTATGCCGAAATCACCATTTGAAGGGGGAGAGAGCTCTGGTTTCTAATTCTTCTTGCATGATCAAGATAAACCATGTACGGACCTAGATTGAGGAAAAGCAAAAGCTACGGATTAGCTCGATTTAACCTTTACATCCCTAGTTGTCGAGGTAAGTATGTATAAATAATTATCGTATTAAGGCTATTTCAAATCATATGTTATTATGTTAATTATAATGTAAATTGATCAATGAATGAATAAATCAATGCTATAACGGTGATCGAGTCCCGGTTGAACGATGGGAATTCGTAGGATACAAATGACATGTCATTAGGGATTTCATGTTTCGGGTGCTGGTCTTGAATGTCCTACTGATGGCTAAGATCTTTCATTTGTTGCGGATTCTACACAGCTCGTCTGAGAAATATCGTATAGCTTACATTCAGACCCACAACTCGTGTGAGCAGACCTATTTCACAGCTCGTATGAGCAATGATGTAAAGGAAAGGTTATGGTTATGTAAATAAACACTTCGTGTGAACTTTCTCGAGTATCTGATGAAATTCTAGATGGTTCAATGGGTATGAAAAGGAAATGAAATGATAAGTTTCGAATGGAATTATGCATAAGCTTTTGGAAAGGATGCATGAATCAAATGATGTATTTCATATGGAAAATGACTTATCATATGGTTAGTTTGAATGAGTTATGTACAAATGTGCTGACTTGTGTATTAATGGTGATGTATAGGCTTATAACAAGCTTATGGGTAGGACTTTAATGTACTTATGCTTTAAATTATGCAAATTGAAATGGTAAGTTATGTTTTGATCTATACAGACTTACTAAGCATTAATTGCTTTCGTAGTTTCTTTCCCATGTTTTATAGATTATCAGAATATATGTCAGTTTGGAAGCTCATCAGAGATCTATCACACTATCCAGCATAAATATTAGTAGCTTTTGAATTCTTTGGCCAAGGTTATAATGGCATGTATAGGTTGAATTGTAATGGCATTTTTGTTGAATGATTAGTTGGTGAATTGGCATGTATAAGTTGTGTGAGTTAACTTTGTTGGTACCATTTGATGCCTTGCTAGATGGTGTCATTTTGGCTATCTTATGTTGCATGTTTTGGATGGCTCATATAGTATGTTTTGAATTGGTATTATTATGGTAAAGTTATGGCATGTTTTGGAAAGTATGGAACTAGATATTGATGTTTGAAAGTTGGTAAAATTGACATGTTTAGGTAAGTGTTGGTGAATGCATTTGAGGTGCCTTTGAATGTCATATTGGTTAGTTGTATTAGGATTCTTGAAATGACAATTATATGTATGTTTAGGTGAGGTTTTGATGCCTTGAAAATGTGCATAAAAGATTTAAGTGTTAATGCATGAAATGGTATTAGAAATGGCTTGATTCTATGCAAATTTGGGTCCACACGGCCTGAGACACGGGCATGTGACTCAGCCGTGTGGGGCACACGGCCTGGCGACATGATCATGTGTCATCTGAGAGTTATTTTGTATGCAAGTCAGTGAGTTACACGGCCTAGCACACGGCCAGGCACATAGGCATGTGGGGCAACTCAGAGAGTTACACGGCCTGGCACACGGGCGTATTATTCCATTCACTTCTTTAGGTTATTCGATAACTATAAGAAGTGTGGTAATGAGAAGGTGCATGTCTAGGATTGGCTCTAGCTAGGAAAGACTTGGTTTTTAAGCGGTCAAATTTGACTCACCTCCCTTTCTTGGGACTTTACTTGGTGCACGGTTCACATTCACTTCTTCAATATTTTCTTAAAAGAAAAACTGTGGAGAATCAAAATTTTTAGTTCGCCAAATCGTGACGAAAAGTGGAATTGGGTATATAAGTGGTATTATCAAGGTAGAGGAATAGAAATGGTACCCTAGTCAAGGTAAAGGGTATTTTTCATTATTAGTTCGCCAGTGGTTAGCGAGTAAAATAAAATTGAGTATAATAAGTGGTTCAACAAGGAAAAATCTAAGCTAAACAGTTGGAACGGTATGTCCGCTACTGATCTACTGAAAATGAGAATGATAGGATAAGACATTTTGGGACTACTATAGGTAGAGACTGCCAGGAATACTTGGGCAGGAATAGTCTATTAGGGACTGTCAATAAATTGGGGCATCTTAAGAAGATTAGGCTTACTAGAGTAAGCACTCTAGGGGTTACATTACGGGTGCGAGTCCACTAGGAAAAAGGGGGTGTCGATTCATTCAGCCAAATGACTTATTAAGTTCGCGAATGAGGATGATAGAAAGAGACCTCATCCAAAAAAGGGGGATCATGAATAGGTCAAGTCAAAAAGAAGATTTCTACTAAAGTAATGTGACAAATTTGTATGGAGATCAAGGTGGATCAAAGGGATCAAGGAAGGAATTCGCAGCTATGGCAAGGTCTCGATTAAAACATCAGTAGGTTTTCCTAACTCGTGTTGGCAACTACTTGAAATCCGTGATGAGGCATATCCTGATGAGTTCAAGGGAAACTTGGAATAACGATAGATAGGGTTAAGACCCATAAGAAAGCATTGTTTTGAAGATAGTTTTGGTGAGTGGTAATGCCCACTACTAGTCCATTCAAAGAAAACAATGCCAATGGCTACACCAAAGAAATTATGGATCTTCCTACGAGTTCCAGGGAGTTTCTCATATGTGCTTAAGATTTTATATTCCCTAATTTCCAGGAAATCTTCTATGAAAACCAATGTATAGGATCTCACTAAGTTCTCCTGAATTTAGTACATTTTCTGCTTCTATGCAGGGGAGGCGATGTTTCGAAAATTTTAGTGGAGGGACCAAGCAAGACACCGCCAGTTTCAAGAGATGGGCAAGGTAGTTGTGACAACCCGATTTAGGGCCCAGTCAAAATAGTGGTTGAGAGACCATAAATCTGAGGTAGAAATAAGTGTTTTATGATTTTTATGAGGCTTATGATATGATTTCATGATGGTGTGAAAATTTCATGAGGAAATTTTATTTATTAGTGATCAATTTGTCCATTAGGACTAAATTATAAAGATTAGAAAATATGAGATTCTAGAAGATTTAAGTATGAAGTAGAATTATAAAAATTACTAGAGGTCCTTATTTAGCAATTAGACCATTATATGTTTAGATGGACAAAAATGGGAATGGGAAGGAAAAATCTTAAGAAAAGGCATTAAGGGTAATTTGGTTATTTGGTTAATAAAAGAATTAAAAGGGAAAATAAAGTCAAAATCTTGTCCATCTTCTTCTCCTTTGGCCGAAACTCCCTAAGGAAGACATAGCTAGGGTTTGTTCATTTTCCAAGCTTGATTGTAAGTACCTCCTAGCCCCGTTTTTAATATTCTTCGTATTTTTGAGATCCCCGTAGCTCGATTTAGCTATTTCTAGCTATATTTTGAGCTAGGGTTTATGTTCAAAAATTTTCCCATGTATGACATGCATGTATTTTGATAATTTATGGAAGAATATGAAAGTTTGATGTATGATAAACATCTTTTCCTAAGTGATTTTCATGAGAAATTCATAAAAAGGACTAAATTGTAAAGTTATGAAAATGGTCATACATGAGTGAATTACTAAAAATTGAGGGCTGTTGTAGTTATGAAAGTGATTCGGCTAGGCTTGAAATGCAAAGAAATTGAATGAAAATCATTTTACGAGCCTAGGGGTAAAAGTGTAATTATGTGAAAGTTTAGGGCAAAATTGTAATTTTGCCAAAGTGTGATTCATGAAGCAATTTAGTCAATGTGAGTATTAAACAAGTGAAATTGTTATTATAGATCAAGAAACACGAAGCCCAGACCGAAACCGAGGCAAGAACAAGGTTGTGGACTAAATCGAACACCTACAGATATTTTGAGTACCGAGGTAAGTTTGTGTGAAATTATAGCTACATAATGTTATTATGTTTTAATTTGCTTGATATTATGAGAAATGAATATTATTTCTATGAAATTAACTAATGATATCTCGATGAGAATTTGATGAAAATATGTTAAGATGAGGTCCCGGTTGAAGATTCGGAATAACGAGGATACCTATGTCATGACATGAGACAAGGAAGGTCCCGTGTAAGACCATGTTTGGGACATGGCATCGGCACCAAATGTAGGTCCCGTGTAAGACCATGTCTGGGACATGGCATCGGCACCGAATGTAGGTCCCGTGTAAGACCATGTGTGGGACATGGCATCGGCACCGAATAAGGAAGGTCCCGTGTAAGACCATGTCTGGGACATGGCCTCAGCACGAAAGGAAGATCTCATGTAAGACCATGTCTGGGACATGGCATCGACATCTATGTACGATCTCGTATAAGACAATGTCTGGGACATGGCATCGACATCGAGCTAAGAGATCCTGTGTAAGACCATATCTGGGATATGGCATCGGCATCAAGAGGTGATCCCATGTAAGACCATATCTGGGATATGGCATTGGCATCATGATACATGTACGATGAGATTGAGTATCCTCCGATATTTCGAGTAATTCAACGGGCAAAAGAGTTAAGCATGCAAAGATGACAAGAGTTAAGCTATACAAAGGTGACAAAGAGTTACATTTAAGTGAAAGATGATTATGATTTAAGTTTATGTTCATGATAACATAAGTGCTAAATTATGTGATGAAGTGATACAGGTACTAAGAGTAAAATACTAGTTATGAAACCCTAATGTGATATGTGATGGGTAAGCGTAAGTATGAGTAAGTATGTCAGAGTACTTAAGAATTTGTGTTGTTATCGTTCTATGAGATGAATGGATTTTACCATGAGTACTTATGTTGTTATTTCAATTCATGCAAACTTACTAAGCTATGTGCTTACCCCTCTTTTTTCCCTTTTCCTTGTAGTTTCGCCAAGCTAGCTCGGGAATCGTAAGACGCCGGAGCTCGGATCACACTATCAACTATTCTTTTGGTATAGTAAAGTTGATTCACTTTCAGTATGGCATGTATAGGAACTTAGTCATGTTGTGTTATGTCATATTTGAAAGCCAAAGTGTTGGCTATTAATATTATACACTCATTTTGTAAATGGCCATTCGGAATTGTCCAATATTTGTAACAGCCCGACTTAGGACCTAGTCGGAATAGTGGTGCGAGACCACAAATCCGAAGTAGAAATATGTGTTTAAATGATTTCATAAGGCTTATAAGGTATTTGTTTGATTGTGTGAAAACTTCATGAAGGAATTTTATTAATTAGTGAATAAATTATCCATTAGGACTAAATTGCAAGAATTGGAAAATATGAGATTCTAGAAGATTCAAGTATGAAATAGAATTATAAAAATTTCTAGAGGTCATTATTTAGCAATTAGACCAATATATTTGACGATGGACAAAAATTGACATGGGAAGGAAAAATCTCAAAAAAGAACCATTAAGGGCATTTTAGTCATTTGGTTAATAAAAGAATTAAAAGGGAAAATAAGTCAAAAATCATGTCCATCTTCATCCTCCATAGCCGAAATTTGCAAGGGAGCCATAGCTAGGGTTTCTTCAATTTTAAAGCTTGATAGTAAGTGCGTCCTAGCCCCGTTTTTAATGTTCTTCGTATTTTTGAGACCCTCGTAGCTCGGTTTAGCTATTTCTAGCTATATTTTGAGCTAGTTTTCATGTTCAAAAATTTACCCATGTATAAAATGCATGTATTTTTATGTTTTATGGAAGAATATAAAAGTTTGATGTGTGATAAACATCTTTTTCTAAGTGATTTTCATGAAAAATGCCTAAAAGGACTAAATAGTAAAAGTTATAGAAATGGTCATACATGAGTGAAATAATGGAAATTGAATGTTGCTATAGTTGAGAAAATGATTCGGCTAGGCTTGAAATGCAAGAAAGTTGAATGAAAATCATTTTATGAGCCTAGGGGAAAAAGTGTAATTATGTAAAAGTTTAGGGGCAAAATCATAATTTTGCCAAAATATGAATTATGAGTCGATTTAGTCAATGTGTGTATTTAACAAGTGAAATTGTTATTATAGATCAAGAAACGCGAAGCCAGGATCGAAATCGAGACAAGAACAAAATCGAAGACTAAATCGAGCATCGAGACATATTTTGAGATTCGAGGTAAGTTTGTAAGAAAATAGAGTTTCATAATGTTCGATGTTTGAAATTTCTTAATATTATGGTAATGTATGTTATTGCCATTAAAATCGAGTGATGAAGCCTCGATGAGGAAATGGTGAGAATAAGCTAAGTTAAAGTCCTGGTTATAAATCCGGAATAAGGATAATATCTATGTATTCACATAAGAAAAGGAAGGTCCCGTATAAGACCATGTCTGGGACATGGCTTCGACACCAAAAAAAGATCTCGTATAATACCATGTCTGGGACATGGCATCGTCATCCATGTACGATCTCGTATAAGACCATATCGGAGATATGGCATCGACATCGAGTTATAAGTTCCCGTGTAAGACCATATATGGGATATGGCATCGGCATCAAGAGGTGACCCCATGTAAGACCATATCCGGGATATGGCGTTGGCATCAGGGTTCATGCACGATGAGTTCAAATATCCTACGATAATTTGATTAGTTCATGGTCAAAAGAGTTAAGCATGTTAAAAGTTATAGAGCCAAATCCGCTTATGGATGATATTGAGTTTCATTCATGATATGAATGATAATGATTTGAGTTTATGTCTATGTTAGCATATGTGCTAATGTATGTGATTAAGTGATACAGGTACTATGAGTATGTACAAGTTATTAGATCATATTGTGATATGAGATAGGTAAGAATGAATGTAAGTATGATTAAGTATGTTTAAGCAATTGAGCCATATGTTGATATTGTTTCATGAAATGGATGAATTTGGTTTGAGCAATTATGTTACTTTAGAATTTCATGCAAACTTACTAAGCTATATGCTTACCCCTCTCTTTTCCCTTTTTCCTTGTAGTTTCGTCAAGTTAGGTCGGGGATCATAGAACGTTGGAGCTCGGATCACACTATCAACCGCTCTTTTGGTATAGTAAAGATAATTCATTTTGAGTATGGCATGTATAGGGATTCGATCATTTTGTGTCATGTCATGTTTAAGGGCCAAACGGTTGGCTATCAATGTTTTGCATTCATTTTGTAAAGTGTCATGATGAATTGGCCAAAATTGTCACGTTCATGTTTTAAGGTTGATGCGTATACTAAAATGAAAGTTCATGCAAGGTAATGAGTGAATTATGGATGGAATGCATGTTAATTTAATGGTTCTTCATGGTTTGATATTGTTATAGTACATGTTCCTTGAGATGAAATGAATGAGTTTATGTTTCAGGGTGGCAAGAAGGCTTGGAAAATAGCCTATAGATGTCCACACGGGTAGACACACGGGCGTGTGTCTAGGCCGTGTGTGACACATGGCCAGCCCCATGGGTGTGTTAGTACGCCGTGTGTCCCCTGCACAGTTTTACGAGAATGCAATTCGTCACACGGGCTAGCACACGGGCGTGTGCCCTGGCCGTGTGTTAATTGGAGTTTGATGATGTCATAAACAGAGAGCTCCACGGGTAGGAGACACGGGCGTGTCTAGGCCGTGTGAAGTACACGGGTTATAGACACGGGCGTGTGCTCAGCCGTGTGAAATAAGTCAGTGTCGACCACAGGTGTCGAACACGGGCTTGTCTTAGGGACACCCGGGCATGTCTCTTGAACCACACAAGCGTGTGGCCCCTGTTTAAGTAAAAATTTTCAAAGAGTGTAAATGATTCCGGTTGAACTTCGAAACCTTCCGGATGCATGTTTAAGGCCTCGTAGTTCCAAAATATGTATATTATGATTAAGAAAGAAAAGTTTTAAGTCGGAATGAAATTTTATAGCCCGTAATTACATGTTCAAGAAAAGTCAAGCTTGGTAATGCCTCGTATCCCATTCCGGCGTCGAACACGGGTAAGGGGTGTTACATTTAGTGGTATCAGAGCTACGGTTTAGTCGATTATCGGACTAACATAGCGTGAGTATGAGTCTAGCTATACATGCCATACGTAAGAGTACTTATGTAATGATAGTGTGACGACTCCTGACGATTTGAACTGCGTTTTTATATAGTCAATGGATCCTGATCCTGATCGAGCTGCAGCCGATGATGCTGCAAGTAATGCGGCGGCTCCCGCGTAAGGGACCGCGCCAGTAGAGAGTAGACCCGAGACTTTGGGTCCGGGAGAAGAGGCCCAAGAAGCCTTTCTCCGTATGATGAGCAATTGGTACACAGAGTACATTCGAGCAAAATCTAATGCTCCACCTCCTCCACCCCCGCCTATTCCTCAATCTACCCCTGTAGCTCCTCAAGTGGTAGAAGTCGTAAGAAGGGAAAAGCCTCCGGTTGATAGAATCTGGAAGCAAGGAGCCGAGGAATTCAGGGCTAGTAAGGATGATGACCCAGAAAGAGCAGAATTATGGCTTGAAAACACCATTCGGGTGTTTGATGAGTTATCATGCACACCTAAAGAGTGCATGAAGTGTGTGGTTTCTCTTTTGAGAGATTCCGCTTATCAGTGGTGGAATACCCTTGTGTCGGTAGTACCAAGGGAAATGATCACATGGGAGTTCTTTCAAGAAGAGTTTCAAAAGAAGTATATCAGTCAGAGATTCATTGACTAGAAGAGAAAGGAATTCCTTGAACTGAAACAAGGAAAGATGACAGTAACTGAGTACGAGCACGAGTTTGTGAGGCTCAGCAAGTATGCCCGGGAATGTGTGTCCTCTGAAGCCATTATGTGTAAGAGGTTTGAGGACGGACTAAATGAAGATATTAAGTTGTTTGTTGGTGCCCTCGAGTTGAAAGAATTTGTTGTGTTAGTAGACAGAGCCTGTAAGGCCGAAGATCTAGTTAAGGAGAAAAGAAAAGCTGAGATGGAGTCTCGTGACTCGAAATAGAGACAGATGAGCAAGTCATTCCAATCTTCATCTAAGAAGTTAAGAGACTTCCCTACCCGATCAGCTACTTCAGCCGGGTTTTCAAAAAAAAGTAAGAGAAAATAGTATTCAGGGTCTAAAACCTAGACCACCTCAGTTGCTAGTGTTGGCAACGCCCGACCGAGTAGACCAGAGTGCCCGCAGTGTGGCAGACGTCACTCCGGCGAATGTTGAGCAAATGAAAAGGCCTGCTTCAGGTTTGGGTCTCTAGACCATTTTATTAGAGATTGCCCAAAAGGGGATGAGAAAGAGAAGCCTCAAGATGCAAGACCGGGAGGCACTGCTAGAGGGAGACCACAGAGAAACCTGGGAAGCGGGGCAAGTAGTAAGAACACTCACAAAGAGCAGGCTACGAGACCTGAGGGCAGAGCGCCTGCGAGGACCTATGCCATTCGCGCTTGTGAAGAGGCATCATCTCCTGATGTGATTACGGGTACATTTTCTCTCTATGATACTAAAGTTATTGCTTTAATAGATCCGTGATCTACCTATTCATACATTTGCATGAAATTAGTATCTAGAATGAGTATGCCCGTAGAGTCTACAAAATTTGTGATAAAGGTGTCTAATCATTTAGGCAAAAGTGTACTAGTAGATAAGGTATGCAAAGATTGCCCATTGATGATTAGAAATCATTATTTTAAGGCAAATCTCGTGCTATTACCATTCGATGAATTCGATATAATTCTTGGTATGGATTGGTTAACCACACACGATGTGACAGTAAATTATGGAAGGAAATATATTGAGTTGAGATGTGAAAATGAGGACACTCTTCGTGTTGAATCAGATGATCAAGACAGATCGCCAGTAGTGATCTCTCACATGTCGGCCCAGAAGTATGTAAGAAAGGGATATGAGGCATATCTTGCTTTTATGATGAATACCAAAGAAACCGAGTTAAAGATTGAATCAGTACCGATAGTACGTGATACCCAGATGTTCTTCCAGAGGAACTGCTAGGACTACCTCCGGTTAGAGAGGTCAAGTTCGGCATTGAGTTAGCTCCCGGTACAGTACCGATATCAATTGCTCCTTACCAAATGGCACCAACGGAGTTGAAGGAACTGAAGGCACAGTTACAAGAGTTAACGGGCAAAGGTTTTGCTAGACCGAGTTGTTCTCCATGGGGTGCTCCAGTGCTATTTGTGAAAAAGAAAGACGGTTCCATGAGGTTATGTATAGATTACCGATAGCTTAATAAAGTAACAGTGAAGAACAAGTACCCATTGCCAAGGATCGACGATTTTTTTGATCAATTGAAGGGAGCCACTGTGTTTTCAAAGATAGACTTGAGATCGGGGTATTACCAGTTGAGAGTAAAAGACTCAGACGTGCCTAAGACGGCTTTTTGAACAAGGTATGGGCACTATGAATTTTTAGTCATGCCTATCGGTTTGACAAATGCCCCTGCGGTGTTCATGGATTTAATGAACCGCATTTTTAGACCATACTTAGATAAGTTTGTGGTTGTATTTATTGATGATATATTGATATATTCCCGGGATGAGCATGAGCATGTCGAACACTTGAGGACCATTTTACAGATTCTACGTGATAATCAGTTGTACGCCAAGTTTAGTAAAAGTGAATTTTGGCTCAAGGAAGTTGAATTTCTGGGACACATTGTATCGGGAGATGGGGTTCGAGTTGACCCAGGTAAGATCTCAGCTATTATTGATTGGAAACCGCCGAAAAATGTATATGATGTTAGAAGCTTTCTGGGATTAGCTGGCTACTATAGGCAGTTCGTCAAGGGGTTTTCCATGATAGCGACTCCAATGACGAAACTGTTGTAGAAAAATGTAAAGTTTGAATGGACAGAAAAGTGCCAACAGAGTTTTGAGAGATTAAAGGCAAAGTTGACAGAGGCTCCAGTTCTAGTACAACCTGAGTCGGGAAAGGAATTTGTGATCTACAGCGATGCCTCCTTAAGTGTATTGGGTTGTGTACTTATGCAAGAAGGCAAGGTGACAGCATATGCCTGTAGACAGTTAAAGCCGCACGAGAAGAATTACCCGATGCACGATTTAGAATTGGCTGCCATCGTGTTTGCATTAAAGATATGGAGACACCATTTATATGGTGAGAGATGTCGGATATTCACCGATCACAAAAGTCTAAAGTATTTGATGACTCAGAAAGAATTGAACTTAAGGCAACGAAGATGGTTGGAGTTGATAAAAGATTATGAGCTAGTCATTGACTACCACCTGGGAAAGGCGAATGTAGTCGCTAATGCTTTAAGTAGAAAATCCCTATTTACCTTGAGGGCTATGAATACACAGATGATTTTTTTCGATAATGGTTCCATTCTAGCTGAGTTGAGGGCTAGACCGATGTTTCTTCAAGAGATCTGTGAGGCTCAGAAAGATGACAGCGACTTACAAGCCAAAATAGCCCAATGCGAGTCAGGTGTTGAGTCCGATTTTTGGATCAATTCAGACGGATGTTTAATGTTCAGGGACTGAGTATGTGTACCGAGGAACGATGAGTTCATTCGTAAAATTTTGCATGAAGCACATAGCGGATGTTTATATGTGCATCCGGGTAGCACCAAGGTGTATAATGATTTGAAGAAATGGTATTGGTGGCCGAGTATGAAGAAAGATATTTCTGAGTTTGTTTCGAAATGTTTGATTTGTCAGCAAGTAAAGGCTGAACACCAAGTACCCTGGGGTTTGCTTCAACCTATTATGGTGCTCGAGTGGAAGTGGGACCGAATTACCATGGATTTTGTAATAGGTTTACTGCTGACACCGAGCAATAAAGATGTTGTATGGGTCATAGTCGATAGACTTAGGAAGTCAGCCCATTTCATACCTGTACGAGTTGACTACTCACTTGAAAAGTTGGCAAACTTGTATATGTCAGAGATTGTGAGACTACATAGAGTGCCCTTATCGATTATATCGGATAGAGATCCGAGATTCACATCCAAATTTTGGAAAAAGTTGCAAGAGGCCTTGGGCACAAAGTTGAATTTTAGTACAGCCTTTCACCCCCAAACCGACAGACAGTCGGAGAGGTTAATACAAGTACTTGAGAATATGCTCCGGTGTTATGTTCTTGAATTTCAAGGCAGTTGGGAAAAGTATCTATCACTGGTAGAGTTTGCTTATAATAATAGTTTTCAGTTGAGTTTGAAGATGGCGCCTTATGAGGCTTTGTATGGGCGTAAGTGCCGAACGCCTTTTTATTGGACTAAACTCAAGGAAAATCAGATTCATGGGGTTGACTTGGTTAAAGAAACCGAAGAAAAAGTAAAGGTGATTCGAGATTGTTTAAAAGCTACTTCTAATCGACAAAAATCCTACTCGGATTTAAAAAGAAAAGAGATTGAGTATCAAGCCGGTGATAGAGTATTCTTGAAAGTGTCGCCATGGAGAAAAGTTCTTAGATTTGGCCAGAAAAAAGTTCTTAGATTTGGCCAAAAAGGCAAGTTAAGTCCGCGTTTTATCGGACCATATGAGATCACCGAGAGGATTGGACCGGTTGGCTTTGCTGACTGAGTTAAAAAAGATTCATGATGTGTTTCACGTGTCGATGTTGCGACGCTACCGATCAGACCTTTCGCATGTAATCACACCGACTGAGGTTGAGATTCAACCCGACATGACATATGGTGAGGAACCAGTTAAAATCTTAGCACGGGAAGTCAAACAGTTAAGAAATAAAAGTATAGCCCTTGTGAAAATATTGTGGCAAAGACACGGGGTAAAAGAGGTTACATGGGAGCCCGAGGAGGCTATGAGGAACCAGCACCCAAACCTTTTCCCTGGTAAGATTTTCGGGGACAAAAATCCCTAAGGGGGGAGAATTGTAATAGCCCGACTTAGGGCCTAGTCAGAATAGTGGTGCGAGACCACAAATCCGAAGTAAAAATATGTGTTTAAATGATTTCATAAGGCTTATGAGGTATTTGTTTGATTGTGTGAAAACTTCATGAAGGAAATTTATTAATTAGTGAATAAATTGTCCATTAGGACTAAATTGCAAGAATTGGAAAATATGAGATTCTAGAAGATTTAAGTATGAAATAGAATTATAAAAATTTCTAGAGGTCCTTATTTAGCAATTAGACCAATATATTTGATGATGGACAAAAAATGGACATGGGAAGGAAAAATCTCAAGAAAGAACCATTAAGGGCATTTTAGTCATTTGGTTAATAAAAGAATTAAAAGGGAAAATAAGTCAAAAATCATGTCCATCTTCATCCTCCATAGCCGAAATTTGCAAGGGAGCCATAGTTAGGGTTTCTTCAATTTTAAAGCTTGATAGTAAGTGCATCCTAGCCCCGTTTTTAATGTTCTTCGTATTTTTTATACCCTCGTAGCTCGGTTTAGCTATTTCTAGCTATATTTTGAGCTAGGGTTCATGTTCAAAAATTTACCCGTGTATGACATGCATGTATTTTTATGTTTTATGGAAGAATATGAAAGTTTGATGTGTGATAAACATCTTTTTCTAAGTGATTTTCATGAAAAATGCATAAAAGGACTAAATAGTAAAAGTTATAGAAATGGTCATACATGAGTGAAATAATGGAAATTGAATGTTGCTATAGTTGAGAAAATGATTCGACAAGGCTTGAAATGCAAGAAAGTTGAATGAAAATCATTTTACGAGCCTAGGGGCAAAAATGTAATTATGTAAAAGTTTAGGGGCAAAATTGTAATTTTGCAAAAATATGAATTATGAGTCGATTTTGTCAATGTGTGTATTTAACAAGTGAAATTGTTATTATAGGTCAAGAAACGCGAAGCCCAGATTGAAACCGAGGCAAGAACAAAATCGAAGACTAAATCCAGCATCGAGACATATTTTGAGATTCAAGGTAAGTTTGTATGAAGTTAGAGTTTCATAATGTTCGATGCTTGAAATTTCTTAATATTATGGTAATGTATGTTATTGCCATTAAAATCGAGTGATGAAGCCTCGATGAGGAAATGGTGAGAATAAGCTAAGTTAAAGTCCCGGTTATAGTTCCGGAATAAGGATAATATATATGTATTCATATAAGAAAAGGAAGGTCTCGTTGATCGTTGTGTTTTGCGATGTCAAAGTCTTCAAATTTATAATGAGAATGATCAAACCTGGAAACTAACTATGACAACGATTTGAGGCAAGCGCACCTATCGAACAGTAGTATAGTTAAGGCAAGACTGGAATGTCGAACCCAAAGGAACTAAAAGTACTAATACTAACTTTCTTTTTATTATCTAGCCTGAAATAAAGGGAATTTGTTGTTTAATCTAAATTAACAAATTATTGAACTAAAGACTCTAAGACAAAGAAGAATGAATTTGGGGAAAATACTTGTAGGAAAAACCAATTGATTAAGACGATACCCAAGGAAGAATCTACCTAGACTTCACTTGTTATCTAACTCTGAACCAGACGATTTATTCACTTGACTTGATTCGTAGGATTCCCTAATGTATATTAGACCCTCTCTCGAAGTGAATAACGCCTAACCCTAGGTTGATTAATTGAAATCTCTTTCTAATTAAAACCCCTAGAATTGCATTAACTCGATCTATGGACTCCCATATTAGGTTTCACCCTAATCTGGCAAAATCTCGTCACCCTATCTCTAGGCGTGCGATCAACTCCGCTTAACTATGCAAGATCTACTCTTAGGCAGGGACTTTTGCTCCACCACCTAAGCACATCAAACTTGAATTAATATCCCAGAAATATCAACACAAGAATTAAGAACACATAATTAAGAACAAATCAAGTATTTATAATATAGTTCAGCAAACGATAACAAGATTCATCTTAGGTTTCATCCCCCTCAGGTATCTGAGGGTTTAGTTCATAATAATAAAAGAGAACATCTCAGAAGAAAAGATAAAACAAAACATAAGAAAAACCCTAAAACCCCCTGAAGGAATTGAAGAAAGATTCTCCGTCTTGAGTATGACTCTGGCTTCTTGAGACGAATCAACTGGCTTTCTTCGAGTAAATTCCACAAATCGCCTCCTTCAACCTAGTTTGACGCCTTGATGTAAGGCTTCTGTCATCGACTCCCTTTTTAGGTCATACTTAGGGTGTTTATATAGGCTTCGGAATGTGTTACTTCACCTCTAAGCATCCTAATCTGAGTGAAATTTCTCTTTGTCACGGCAGGGACACGGCCATGGCACACGCCCGTGTGAATCGTGGCCAGGCCGTGTTCGAGGCTGCTGAAGGAGCACGGCCGTGTGGTCTTGGGCCCAGGCCGTGTCGATTTCGTGATATGGCCTATTTGGTCCGTTTTAAGCCCGTTTCTTGTTCTTTTCATCCTCCGGTGCTTTCCTAAGTATAAAACATGAAAACAAAGGATTAAGAGCACAAAATTACATAAAATAAAGGATAATTCATCCAAAAGCATGCTAAATGTGAGCTTAAAATATGTTACTATTTCGGTTTATCAAATACCCCCACACTTAAGCTTTTGCTTGTCCTCAAGAAAAATTCTCAACTCATAATTAAAACAAACTTCCTCAATTCATGATATTCATCAATAATGTTTCATCATAATTCAAAGATAATTCATACATGGATAATTCAATTCAAAGAGTCCTAAAGATTCGAACAATCTAAGTCATACATTTTTGTAGCACAAAACATAGGTGTTTCCCCTCATCTAAATAATTACCTCTGATTTAGAATCGACAAGGATTGACATCCTCACTAAAGATTCACTCAAATCACTCAAGTGTTTAAGGTTCTGGGAAAAAGCACTCATAAGTCGAACATGAGAAGTTAATCCCATAGGCTTGCATGAAAATCAAATCTCCACCACTATAATATGAGATGATACACAAATCAAAAGGTCTTTAACAGGGTTGTAACGGGGTTTGGGTTAATGTATGGATAAAGGCTGAATTAGAGGGTTAGAATCGAGACTGATTTGACAAATTACCTAACTAAAAATAATGAACTGAATATAAATAATTATATCAATTGAAAATTTGTACTAATACTACTCTAATACGAGCTTTTTCTAAAGATGTGAATTTAACTGTTTAGAGCTCATAGAAATAGAACTAATAATGAATGTACTTCATTTTTTTTAAGAACAAATCAAATACATAATAAAGGATGAATTTAACTACCGAAATAAATATCATAGTTAGGCAACTGATCAAATCAAATCTCGATATAAGGGTAGTCAAAAGGAATGGTGATAACAACAACAAAGGGGTTTGGGTTAAAATTAGTGGGTGAGTCAATAAAAAGGGTTGTTAGGATTAAAAGGGGTTCACTAGGGGTTAATTATGAAGGTAGGCTATTAGCGGAGTAAGTGGGTTAAAACCTAGGTGTGGTCTCGACATGTATAATAGATGCTAGTTTTAGAATAACAACTCAATGTTGACACACTCATAATCAATTAAGTGAGCAAGAAAAAGAATATATGCTCTAAAGGCTCAAAATCTCACAAAAAATTATGGGTATTCGATGTCAACCTCGTAAATTTCAAACTTCAAGGTAATATTCAAATTCAGGTAGACAACCTAGAAAATTTTAATTTCTGAAAAAAATAGACTTATCATGCTTGATTCTATAGTATCTTAAAGTATAAATCATCAATGCATAATTATCAATGACTTAATCCAAAACATATCAACAAAAATCATAAATTATAGGAAATTTCATTCTAATGGTAATATGAGAAACTTACTTTAAGACAAGGCATAATTCAGGATTTGAGAATAATGCAAAAAGTTTGGTACTTTTAAGATTCACCCCCCCCCACACTTAAGATGTACATTGCCCTCAATGTACAAAGATAGATAGAAATTCATAAAAGATAGGGAGAGATGAAACTTCTTGAATTTGGATTGATTCCTTGAGTTAGAGGTGTGGAAACTTGATTCGGAGGTGAAAGATAAGTTGGAGGAGGCGTCTCTGGTGGTGGTATGGGGTCTGCCCACTATTACTGCGCTAGATGAAGAAATTGGGTAGCCTGTGAAGAAATAGCCAATAAATACTAAGAAAAATTCAAAATAAACTAATTATTTATTTAGGGACAAGGAAGATAAAAAGAAGGAAAATAAATGCGACGAAAAAAGAAAATTAAAAATGAAATGGCCTCAAATATCCTTGGCTTGTCGAGTGGATGAAGTGGCTGGCATGAACTTATGTAGATCGGTCTCCCACAGGGAGACTGTGCTTGGATCCTTCCGCTTCTTTGACATAGATGTGGTGGTGGTCAAGGGTTTGGGGAAGGACTAAAGAAGAAAAGTATGGAAGGAGAGGGGTTTGAGAATGTATAGAGGAAGGGGAACGGGGAGTAGTTGAGAAGAGGGGGTGGTTGAAATAGAGTTTTGAAGTCTGGTACATCCCCACGCCCATGTACCATGGGCGTGTTGGGTCACACGACTGTATCGCTCGGTCGTGCTGTGCTTCGTTCGTTTCTCCCATGCCCGTTTCGTAGTCACCACGCCCATGTTTGATAAAACAGTGTCGACCACAGCTGTATCGCACGGCCGTGGTGTTTAGTTGGAGCCCGTGTGACTTCCCTTAGTGTCGGCCATGGCCATATCACACGGCCGTGGCAATTTATAGTCGTCCGTGATCTGGGAATCTTTCGTCATTGGCTCGTACTACCTCTTCTATGTCAGTACAGGAGTCCGTAGTATCCACACGGCCACGGCCACGGCCGTGTGTAAGGCCGTGTGGTCTGGAAATCTGCACTTTGGTTAGTTTAAAATTAAATGCTGAAAAGGAAAAATAAAACTAAAAATGTAAAAATTAATGGAGTTAGTACTCGGGTTGCCTATCGAGAAGCGCTCGTTTAAAGTCTTAAGCTAGACTTACCTCTTATTCGCCCAATCGTGGTGGTTTGAAAAGTTGAACATCCTTCCTCATGCTATCTGTCTTATTATCAGTGTATAATTCAAGTTGAGTAGTGTTTATTTTAAAAGTGCCAAATATAGGATTACTTACCTCGACTGTTCCGTATGGGAAAACATTGATTACCTTAAAAGGGATTTCTTTGTTTGTATTAGGGTCAGAAGGAGATATTCGAGGGTCTGCTTTATTTAACAATACCTGATCTCCAATTTTGAACTTGTCTGTCTCGTAGAGTGGTGTTGGTTCTTCTTCGTGTATCCCTAGTTTTTCCTTGAAATGTGTCTTCCACTCGTCTAGGTCATCAACTTGAAGCCTTCGGTCCTCATGAGTTATTTCCTTATTGTCATGAGATGTAGGATCTGGCTCGGGTGTGCAGTTCCGTGGTGCTTCCTGGAAAGAAGGTTTAACCGAATGGTCATTAATAGAATTTATTTTCTCACCTTGGTTGCTCGATGTCCTAGCTGCGTCAAGAGCCTGAAGACTGATTGATTCGTCACCTACATGGAGTATTAATTCACCTGTACCCACATCAATTTTAGTTCTGGCAGTTGCTAAAAAGGGTCTTCCTAAGATTAAGGGGATATTGTTGTCCTCATCCATGTCTAAAACTACAAAGTCTACTGGGAATACGAATTTATCAATCTTTACTAACACTTCTTCGATTATACCCCTAGGAATTCGAATAGTTTTATCAGCTAATTGAATGCTCATCCTAGTTTGTTTGGGTTTCCCTAGACCTAGTTGTTTAAACATTTTATAAGGCATGACATTTATGCTTGCTCCTAAATCAGCTAACGCATTATCAATAGATAAACTACCAATTAAGCATGGAATTGTAAAACTCCCTGGATCTTTTAATTTTCGTGGCAGTTTATTTTGTAGAATTGCTGAGCACATTGCATTTAGCTCCACATACGATGTTTTGTCTACCCTTCACTTGTTTGTCAAAAGCTCTTTTAAAAATTTCCTAGAATCTGGCATCTGCGAAAGAGCTTCAAGTAATGGTAAGTTAATATGTAATTTCTTTAAAAGTTTAAGAAACTTACCGAACTGTTCCTCTATGTCGTCTCTCTTTATTGCTTCGGGATATGGTATGCGAGGTTGGTACTCTTTGATTACCAGTTTTGGCTTATTATTACTTACCTCAACCTTACCTTCTTCGACCATATTCTCTTGCTTTAAATTGGGCTCATCTAACCCTTTTACTTTCTTGAGCTGTTATGGCTTGGACTTGCTCCTTTGGGTTAGTCTCAGTGTTGCTTGGTAGGCTTCCTTGTGGTCTTTCAGAGATCTCCTTAGCCAGTTGCCCTAACTGCATAACTGGTTGTACCTACGAGGAACCATATACACCATCAAATTTTTTATGTAACATCTCTACCTGATTTGGTAGCATGGTCACTGCGTCAAGGTTGTAAACTCCGGATGCTTTTGTTGGCCTTGTCCTTGTGACTTGCCACTGATAGTTATTCAGTGACATCTCTTCTATAAATTCATAAGCTGCTTTAGGAGTTTTGTTATTCAGAGTTCCACCGACAGCTGAATCGATTAATTGCCCCGTTGAAGGGTTCACACCATTGTAAAAAGTTTGGACCTGTAGCCACAAGGGTAAACCATGGTGTGGACACCTTCTCAGCAAATCTTTGTATCTCTCCCATGCGTCATAAAGTGTTTCTAAATCCATCTGCACAAAAGAAGAGATATGATTCCTTAACTTGGCCGTTTTGGCCGGTGGAAAATATTTTAATAAAAAATTTTCGGTCATTTGATCCCATGTAGTAATTGACCCTCGTGGAAGAGAATGCAACCACTGTTTGGCTTTATTCCTCAAAGAGAAGGGAAATAACCGAAGGCGGATGGCATCGTCAGTAACGCCATTTATCTTGAAAGTATCGCAAAATTCTAGGAAATTTGCCAAGTGATTATTTGGATCTTCATCCTGCAAACCATCAAACTGAACAAATTGCTGTATCATCTGAATTGTGTTAGGCTTCAGTTCAAAATTATTTGCAGCAATAGTAGGTCTAACGATACTTGACTCAGTTCCTGTTAAACTAGGTTTAGCATAATCATACATAGTTCAAGGAGCATGATTTTCGGCCATCTCTTGAGGTGGCAGATGGTTTTCAGCCATCTCTTCGGCGGTATTAACTTTGTCTTATTGCTCTTCTTGTATGTAGTTTAGGCTTCGCCTTATCTCTCTACGATTTCATGAGCGGTACCTTTCAATATAACTGTCAGAAAGTAGGGTCCTGTCGGGTTCCTTCTAGTCATAAACTAGAGGTACCTGAAAGGAACAAAAGAAAATTAGCAAAGTTAAAAACAAAATAGGAAATAAAAGAAAAGTGCAAAAAAATAAAAAATGGCTAAAGTAAGAAAAATTGAGCGTTCTTAATATTTTAGCTCCGCGGCAACGGCGCCAAAAACTTGATCGTTGTGTTTTGCGATGTCAAAGCCTTAAAATTTATAATGAGAATGATCGAACCTGGAAACTAACTATGACAATGATTTGAGGCAAGCGCACCTATCGAATAGTAGTATAGTTAAGGCAAGACCGAAATGTCGAACCCAAAGGAACTAAAAGTACTAATACTAACTTTCTTTTTATTATATAGCCTGAAATAAAGGGAATTTGTTGTTTAATCTAAATTAAATAATTATTAAACTAAAGACTTTAAGATAAAGAAGAATGAATTTGGGGAAAATACTTGTGGGAAAAACCGATTGACTAAGATGATACCCAAGGAAGAATCTACCTAGACTTCACTTGTTATCTAACTCTGAACCAGACGATTTATTCACTTGACTTGATTCGTAGGATTCCCTAATGTATATTAGACCCTCTCTCGAAGCGAATAACGTCTAACCCTAGGTTGATTAATTGAAATCTCTTTCTAATTAAAACCCCTAGAATTGCATTAACTCGATCTATGGACTCCCATATTAGGTTTCACCCTAATCTGGCAAAATCTCGTCACCCTATCTCTAGGCGTGTGATCAACTACGCTTAACTATGTTAGATCTACTCTTAGGCAGGGGCTTTTGCTCCACCACATAAGCACATCAAACTTGAATTAATATCCCGGAAATATCAACATAAGAATTAAGAACACATAATTAAGAACAAATCAAGTATTTATCATATGGTGCAGCAAACGATAACAAGATTCATCTTAGGTTTCATCCCCCTCAGGTATCTGAGGGTTTAGTTCATAATAATAAAAGAGAACATCTCAGAAGAAAAGATAAAACAAAACATAAGAAAAACCTTAAAACCCCCTGAAGGAATTGAAGAGAGATCCTCAATCTTGAGTATGACTCCGGCTTCTTGAGACGAATCAACTGGCTTTCTTGGAGTAAATTCCACAAATCTGCCTCCTTTGGCCTAGCCGGACGCCCCGACAGAAGGCTTCTGTCGACTTCCCTTTTTAGGTCATACTTAGGGTGTTTATATAGGCTTCGGAATGTGTTACTTCGCCTCTAAGCATCCTAATCTGAGTGAAATTTCTCTTTGTCACGGCAGGGACACAGCCATGGCACACGCCCGTGTGAATCGTGGCCAGGCCGTGTTTGAGGCTGCTGAAGGAGCACGGCCATGTGGTCTTGGGCCCAGGCCGTGTCGATTTTGTGATATGGCCCATTTGGTCCGTTTTAAGCTCGTTTCTTGTTCTTTTCATCCTCCGGTGCTTTTCTGAGTATAAAACATTAAAACAAAGGATTAAGAGCACCAAATTACATAAAATAAAGGATAATTCATCAAAAAGCATGCTAAACGTGAGCTTAAAATATGTTACTATTTCGGTTTATCACTCGTATAAGACCATGTCTGGGACATGGCTTCGGCACCAAAGAAAGATCTCGTATAAGACCATGTCTGAGACATGGCATCCTCATCCATGTACGATCTCGTATAAGATCATATAAGGGATATGGCATCGACATCGAGTTATAAGTTCCCGTGTAAGACCATATTTGGGATATGGCATCGGCATCAAGAGGTGACCCCATGTAAGACCATATCCAGGATATGGTGTTGGCATCAAGGTTCATGCACGATGAGTTCAAATATCCTACGATAATTTGATTAGTTCATGGTCAAAAGAGTTAAGCATGTTAAAAGGTATATAGCCAAATCCACTTATGGATGATATTGAGTTTCATTCATGATACGAATGATAATGATTTGAGTTTATGTGTAACACCCCAAACCCGGCCCAAACATTACGACCGAATTTGGTATGCTACGGAGGAAAAACCTTTGAAAATCCCTTATTAAGTCGTTTAAAATTATACTAAGTTAGGTTGTTACAGTTTCAAATGTACCCGATGGTACCTTAAAACATTTTGCGTTTAATTTGAAAAAAACATGTGCATCCGTTTTAACATCATCGAATAGTTTAAACAAAACATTCAAAACATGCAGCAATAATAAAATAATCCTAGGAGGCCTTATTACAATTAAACAACATAAATCCAAAAGGAAGATAATTAAACCCAAAAATTCATTTATTAAAAACTCCACTGCATGGCCACCTCGAGTCCATCCGGCTCCATTTCCGCGATCTACTTATCTGCAAAATGTTAAGGGAAAGGGGTGAGTCACCAAGACTCAGTGTGTAATCCCCCACCCGGTAAAGTAACTCATACACAAGTCATTAATAAACATGCACATGCAACCCAACTAGCCATCCATACTCCTTTTCTACCCCGTGTGGTCAAAACCACTGGTGGTCAAAACCACTGATGACTTAGAGTCACAAATCAGATGATGGGGCCAACCCATCGTGTGGTCAAAACCACCGATGACCATAGGTCACAATAATCAAGTGTGGTCAAAAACCACTGGTGGTACCAAACCACTAGGACTTAGTCGCAAATTAATCAATCGTTGTGGTCAAAACCACCGATGACCATAGGTCACAAATAATCGATGAGGCCAACCCATCTTGTGGTCAAAACCATCGACGACAGTCCATAATTCATCCCCCTCCTCTCATCAATCCCACCATCACATGCTTATATATCAATTATCATGTTTCATGTCATAGCATTTAACATCATGTAATGGCATACAAATCATATATCAAAAATTACAATTTAGGGACTTACTCGAATTCCATGCTTAGTCATAAGCAAATCACAACCAAAAGATCTAAGGCAAATAATAATAGCACGTAAATTAATAAAGTGTGTATAGAGATCTTACACACCTATTTTCTAGCAATTCTCGAATATACTAGCGAAATCTCGAGACGTTGTTTCCTCCAATTCACCGAATTCCGTATTTGTCACTTGTCCTATCGAGATTCCTACCAAAACACTTGATAATAATTAGCTTGCACATCTATTCATAACCAAAGCCTATAGCCGAATGTTACTTACCACCTTTCCTTAGGAGAATAAATCCCAAAAGCTTCCCTTAATGGCTATGGCTTCCCTCTTACTAATGCTTGAAAAAGAATCCCAAAAAGGATCTTGTGCTCCCTTGATATTCGACCAAAGTAACTCTAATGGAGAAGGAAAGATTTCAGCTATATAGTAATGAAAGGAGAAAAATATGTGAATAAAAGTGAGGGAATGTAAGTAGAAAAGAGAATAACAATGAGTGAATGGGGATTCGGTTTAATCAACAATGGAAGAAAGAAAAGAAAAGAGGATTTGAGGAAGAAAGAGGTTCAGCCAAATGAAAGAAAAGGGATTTGTGTTTGAGCACAAATCAAAGGAAGAAAAGAGAGAGATGGAAGAAATGAGATTCGGCCAACACCTTGTTTACCAAAAAGAAAAGTGCATAAAATGCCAAAATGAAGTTTTAGTTTCAAGTGGAAAGATGAGAGAAAGAAAATAGTATTTTTGGTTCAATGAAATGAAGGCTAAAACAAAAGGCAAAATTTGCACAAAATGTACAATAAACATTCGGCCAAAGAAGAGTTTTTGGAGAGGAAAAGCAAAATGCAAAAGATGCACAAAAGAGGAATTGGCCAAATATTCCCCTAAACCACCTAACAAAATTCGCCACCCACCTAGACACCCATGCCGTCCACATACATGCACTAAAGCCTAGGATTACTTTCCAAAACATCCTCCCTATTCCATGCCTTTGTCCCCTCATCCTACCATAACTTTAAGATTCTTATCCCCTATTTCAAGCTTTCCTTAATCATAAATTCAACTTACCAAAAGTTATTAGTCCACCTATCATAAATAAGTTTGACCAGGCCATCAATGCTAATACACAAAAATAAACCTTCAAAATGCTAAACATACCACTCGAACCTCTAACCTCAAACTACCTTTCAAGCTCCTTAACCAACTTGCCACTTACTCCTCTTATGCTTTAAATGAACACTCAATTAACTTAAGTGTCAAGCTCACTTAATCCTACTTCATTAAATATCCCAAACTAAAAATTATTCTAACTTCCTAAATAAAACAAGCCTTCACAAGACTATGCTATCACACAAAATTCATACCCAAGCCAACACAAAAATAAATAATATTCTAATTTTCCTAAAGCCCAATTCCCAATCGGCCCAATCCTACTAGGCCCAATTTTGGGATGTTACAATTCTACCCTCCTTAAAGAAATTTCGTCCTCGAAATTTCCAACTAGCTCACAGTCGTACCTCCTATCTCGCCACACTACGCTCCTACTGCGCACTCTGATCTTAAAGAATTGTCATATTTCTAAACACATTCTCCAAGTTCATAATCAAATTTTTCCCACACTTCACCAACTCAAAAGAACAAACTAACGTAACCACAAATAAGACAATTGAGGGTATTAGGAAATAAGAACTTACCCGTTGTCATATCCGCACATCTTCCTCCTCGCGACGGCCAACTGCATAAACCAACCTTGGTTGCCTCGCCTCTGTACCTTCAGCACCTCGGCCACGCCCGTTACCATCACCATTACCACGACCTCTCTGTGGTGGTCCTTCATTTCTAACCTGAGCACGGTTCTGACCCTCTGGCTGATTCTTAGCTAACTTCCGGGGACAATCCCTTACACGGTGATCGAACGATCCACACTCAAAACATCCTCGATTACCATTCCAACACTCCCCCTTGTGAAACTTGCCACACTTATCACACCGTGGCGGCCATTGAGGATTAGTAGCAAAGAAGCAGAGCCTAGCGCTTTGATCTCGACCCATCAAACCTCGTCCTCTTCTGTTCATTACCCGAGAACCTTGAAGGTTCCGAGCTCCTCTTATTCCAATTCCGTTCTTGGTTCCGCTTAACGGACTGTCTTACCTCTTCAGCAACCTTTGATTTCTCTACTAGGACAGCAAACTCCCGCTCCTGCTGTGGAGCTATCATCATTCTCAGCTCATCTCTCAGCCCATCTTCGAATCTAACACAACGTTCATGCTCGGTACCCACCATACTACGAGCATACCTACTCAACCGGAGGAACTCGGCCTCATATTCCGCCACTGACTTATTTCCCTGAACCAGGTTCAAGAAAGCCTTTCGCTGTGCGTCTACATAGCTAGTTCCAATATACTTCTTTTGGTAAGCTTCCCTGAAGAATTCCCACGTGAGATTTTCTCGCCACTGTTCCATCCTTACGGTGAGCCACCACCGATAAGACTCATCCCGAAGCAAGGAGATAATACCCTTCAACTTCTCCTCGCGGTGAAATCCAAATCACCCATAATCCTTTCGGTGGATTCCAACCAATACTCACAAGACTGGGTGCCACTCCCGACACACCCGAAATACCTCGGCTCAGTTAGATCGGAGTCGCCGGGAATAGATTTCCGAGCTCCCAAATTTCCACTAGCCCCACCCACCAACTCAAGGACTCGCAAACACGACTTGCGACATCGCCTCACCTTCTGGCCCGATCTCGCTCCTCCAGCTCCAAAAGTTAGAGGTGGTGGTGGCGGTGGTACTTCATTCTCGGAACCTTGACCCGACCTAACGGGTTCGGACATCATCATCCTTCCCCTTCGCGCCCACGACGACCCCGTCCTCTAGAGCTCATTCTAACTATCGCGCTTTTAATCTATTTAGAAAAATTTTATGGATTAGTACTTTGTTTCACTTGGTTATTCGCGAAGAAATTTTTATGAAGGGAGTTTAATAGAGATTCTTTCGATCACATAAGGTTTTGAGTCCTCTGTCCTAGTTCACACAGAGAAGAACATCCATTCCCTAATACCTTTCATTCCTATTCACTCTTCGGACGTTTCTGTCCAGTTTCTATCCCAAGGGTATTTTCGTCATTTTCCTACAGGGTATTTTTGTAATAAATCAAGAAAATTTTAAAACTTTAATGAATCAAAACATTTTGTAACTTCTAAAACTGAGGAGTATTCCTTGTAAATTTCGCAATTTAAAGGTACAAAGAAAATTTTGAAAACTGTGGGTATTTTGGTAATTTTGCCACTAAGGGCATTTTGGTAATTTTGATAAACCGGGAATATTTGATAATTTCCAGAAGATAAATTTGTCCTACTATCTAAAAGAGATAATTTAGTGATTTTAAAACCAAGTTTTCCTTAAAACATGTCTAGTCCCTTTCGGGTTTTATTTAGGGTTTTGCCTATGACCGAGTCCTCTTGGTTAGGGTGAACCAGAAGCTACGCACAGGTAGGAATCTCGCGAAGAGGAGGTGAGTCACGAGGACTGCTTAAGTACCAAGCTCTTCCGGATCCAATCCTAGACATGCGCACCAAGGTTACCACACCCTAACTCGGCGACTTGGTCGTAGGTTGGTTTAATTAGGCTTTTAAAGTCTTATGTCTTTGTTTGGGGTATCTAGTCCGAATGTTCAACACCTATCACACTAACTACGTTCCATACCTACCCTTCTACCAATAATAATTCACAAAGAAATGAGAAGTACTTACCTGAGCGGATCGGTGCCGGAGACTCGGTGCCATGCTGTTCAAACCCAAAATATTTCAAAAAGGCCTACCAAAACATTTTTGGGCCTTGGGCCCCCACAGCCGAGCTTTGAACTTAGCTCTGATACCAATTTTGTAACACCCCAAACTCGGCCCAAACATTACGACCGAATTTGGTATGCTACGGAGGAAAAACCTTTGAAAATCCCTTATTAAGTCGTTTAAAATTATACTAAGTTAGGTTGTTACAGTTTCAAATGTACCGATGGTACCTTAAAACATTTTGCGTTTAATTTGAAAAAAACATGTGCATCCGTTTTAACATCATCGAATAGTTTAAACAAAACATTCAAAACATGCAGCAATAATAAAATAATCCTAGGAGGCCTTATTACAATTAAACAACATAAATCCAAAAGGAAGATAATTAAACCCAAAAATTCATTTATTAAAAACTCCACTGCATGGCCACCTCGAGTCCATCCGGCTCCATTTCCGCGATCTACTTATCGCAAAATGTTAAGGGAAAGGGGTGAGTCACCAAGACTCAGTGTGTAATCCCCACCCGGTAAAGTAACTCATACACAAGTCATTAATAAACATGCACATGCAACCCAACTAGCCATCCATACTCCTTTTCTACCCCGTGTGGTCAAAACCACCGGTGGTCAAAACCACCTGATGACTTAGAGTCACAAATCGGATGATGGGGCCAACCCATCGTGTGGTCAAAACCACCGATGACCATAGGTCACAATAATCAAGTGTGGTCAAAACCACCTGGTGGTACCAAACCACTAGGACTTAGTCGCAAATTAATCAATCGTTGTGGTCAAAACCCACCGATGACCATAGGTCACAAATAATCTGATGGGGCCAACCCATCTTGTGGTCAAAACCACCGACGACGATCCATAATTCATCCCCCTCCTCTCATCAATCCCACCATCACATGCTTATATATCAATTATCATGTTTCATGTCATAGCATTTAACATCATGTAATGGCATACAAATCATATATCAAAATTACAATTTAGGGGACTTACGAATTCCATGCTTAGTCATAAGCAAATCACAACCAAAAGATCTAAGGCAAATAATAATAGCACGTAAATTAATAAAGTGTGTATAGAGATCTTACACACCTATTTTCTAGCAATTCTCGAATATACTAGCGAAATCTCGAGACGTTGTTTCCTCCAATTCACCGAATTCCGTATTTGTCACTTGTCCTATCGAGATTCCTACCAAAACACTTGATAATAATTAGCTTGCACATCTATTCATAACCAAAGCCTATAGCCGAATGTTACTTACCACCTTTCCTTAGGAGAATAAATCCCAAAAGCTTCCCTTAATGGCTATGGCTTCCCTCTTACTAATGCTTGAAAAAGAATCCCAAAAGGATCTTGTGCTCCCTTGATATTCGACCAAAGTAACTCTAATGGAGAAGGAAAGATTTCAGCTATATAGTAATGAAAGGAGAAAAATATGTGAATAAAAGTGAGGGAATGTAAGTAGAAAAGAGAATAACAATGAGTGAATGGGGATTCGGTTTAATCAACAATGGACGAAAGAAAAGAAAAGAGGATTTGAGGAAGAAAGAGGTTCAACCAAATGAAAGAAAAGGATTTGTGTTTGAGCACAAATCAAAGGAAGAAAAGAGAGAGATGGAAGAAATGAGATTCGCCAACACCTTGTTTACTAAAAAGAAAAGTGCATAAAATGCCAAAATGAAGTTTTAGTTTCAAGTGGAAAGATGAGAGAAAGAAAATAGTATTTTTGGTTCAATGAAATGAAGGCTAAAACAAAAGGCAAAATTTGCACAAAATGTACAATAAACATTCGGCCAAAGAAGAGTTTTTGGAGAGGAAAAGCAAAATGCAAAAAGATGCACAAAAGAGGAATTGGCCAAATATTCCCCCCCTAAACCACCTAACAAAATTCGGCCACCCACCTAGACACCCATGCCGTCCACATACATGCACTAAAGCCTAGGATTACTTTCCAAAACATCCTCCCTATTCCATGCCTTTGTCCCCTCATCCTACCATAACTTTAAGATTCTTATCCCCTATTTCAAGCTTTCCTTAATCATAAATTCAACTTACCAAAAGTTATTAGTCCACCTATCATAAATAAGTTTGACCGGCCATCAATGCTAATACACAAAAATAAACCTTCAAAATGCTAAACATACCACTCGAACCTCTAACCTCAAACTACCTTTCAAGCTCCTTAACCAACTTGCCACTTACTCCTCTTATGCTTTAAATGAACACTCAATTAACTTAAGTGTCAAGCTCACTTAATCCTACTTCATTAAATATCCCAAACTAAAAATTATTCTAACTTCCTAAATAAAACAAGCCTTCACAAGACTATGCTATCACACAAAATTCATACCCAAGCCAACACAAAAATAAATAATATTCTAATTTTCCTAAAGCCCAATTCCCAATCGGCCCAATCCTACTAGGCCCAATTTTGGGATGTTACATTATGTCTATGTTAGCATATGTGCTAATGTATGTGATTAAGTGATACAGGTACTATGAGTATGTACAAGTTATTAGATCATATTGTGATATGAGATGGGTAAGAATGAATGTGAGTAAGTATGATTAAGTATGTTTAAGCAATTGAGCCATATGTTGATATTGTTTCATGAAATGGATGAATTTGGTTTGAGCAATTATGTTACTTTAGAATTTCATGCAAACTTACTAAGCTATATGCTTACCCCTCTATTTTCCCTTTTTCCTTGTAGTTACGTCAAGTTAGCTCGGGGATCATAGAACGTTGGAGCTTGGATCACACTATTAACCGCTCTTTTGGTATAGTAAAGTTAATTCATTTTGAGAATGGCATGTATAGGGATTCGATCATTTTGTGTCATGTCATGTTTAAGGGCCAAAGGGTTGGCTATCAATGTTTTGCGCTTATTTTGTAAAGGGTCATGATGAATTGGCCAAAATTGTCATGTTCATGTTTTAAGGTTGATGGATATAATGAAATGAAAGTTAATGCAAGGTAATGAGTAAATTTTGGATGGAATGCATGTTAATTTAATGGTTCTTCATGGTTTGATATTGTTATAGTACATGTTCCTTGAGATGAAATCAATGAGTTTATGTTTCAGGGTGGCAAGAAGGCTTGAAAATAGCCTATAGATGTCCATACGGGTAGGCACACGGGTGTGTGTCTAGGCCGTGTCTGACACACGGCCAGCCCCATGGGTGTGTTAGTAGGCCGTGTGTCCCTTGCACAATTTTACGAGAATGGAACTTGTCACACGGGCTAGCACACGGACGTGTGCCATGGCTGTGTGTTAATTGGAGTTTGATGATGTCATAAATAGAGAGCTCCACGAGTAGGAGACACAGGCGTGTCTAGGCCGTGTGAAGTACACAGGTTATAGAAACTGGCGTATGCTCAGCCATGTGAAATAAGTCAGTGTCGACCACGGGTTTCGAACACGGGCATGTCTTATGGACACCCAGGCGTGTCCCTTGGACCACACGGGCGTGTGGCCCTTATTTAAGCAAAAATTTTCAAGAAGTGTAAATGATTCCGGTTGAACTCCGAAACCTTCCGGATGCATGTTTAAGGCCTCGTACGCCCAAAAAATGTATGTTATGATTAAGAAAGAAAATTTTTAAGTTGGAATGAAATTTTATAGCCCGTAATTACATGTTCAAGAAAAGTTAAGCTTGGTAATGCCTCGTATCCGGTTCCGGCGTCGGACACGGGTAAGGGGTGTTACAATATTTGTCAAGTTTTATATCTTAATGATGATGAGTTTTATGTAGTGCATGAATGATGATTATGAGTCTTCATAGTGTATCATTGCCATGTTATGTGTTGCTTGTGTTGGTATATGTGTGTTTAAGTTTCAGGGTGGCAATAGGCTTGGAAAATAGCCTTCTAATTGTCCACACGGCTAGACACACTGGTGTGTGTCTAGGCCGTGTGTGACACACGGTCAGCCCCATGGGTGTGCTAATAGGCCGTGTGTCCCCTGCACCAAATTTGCGAGAATTCAATTCGCCACATGGGCCAGCACACGAGCGTGTGCCTAGGCCGTGTTCCATTAAGAGTTTGCTGACGTCATAAACAGAATACCCAGGTTTTCACACACGGGTGAGAACACTGGCGTGTCTAGGTCGTGTGAGGGGCACGGGCCACAGACACGGGCATGCGTCCAGCCGTGTGAAAACCCCTGTAGGTTCGAGATAAAAAATAAATTCCACATCGGCTAGGAACATGGGCGTGTGTGACTACACGACCTGTCCACACGGGCGTGTGGCCCTGTTTTAGGTAAAAAATTTCTAAGTGCGCAAAAGTTTCCGGTTTAATCCTAAAACCTTCCAAATGTATGTTTAGGGCCTCGTAGCCCCATAATAAGGATATTATGAATATGAAAGAAAAAGTTTAAAGTTGAGACAAAATTTTACAGCCGAAGATATATGTTTAAACAAGTTAAGTCCGGTAATGCCTCGTACTTTGTCCTGGTGTCGGATTCGGGTAAGGGGTGTTACAGTAGTTGTTTCATGTATATAGAGGAACACCCTTAGAGGCCACACCTCGGGGTTAAAGTTGGTTATGATTGGAATAAAGTCTAGATTTAAATCTGTAAATAAATGTCACGCTTAATACCACCTTTGTAAGAATTTTTAATTTACGCATAGTAAAAGTTGCAGTAGGGGTTACATTTTAATCTTGACTTGGTCTAAATCTTGAACAAATTAGTTAAAATACTGTTAAAATAAACGATTCTTGTTCTTGTGACACTTGGTACCCCTATCCGGCAATCGGACCGTGTAGAAGATGTTACAAATACAAGATGGAGAGAATCAAAACAAAGAAAAATTTGAAACCTCGAAAAAAAACCATTTAAACTGAAACACATAATTCTCTCTTAATTGTATTATTTTCTATATCTAGGTCTAACTCACACACTAATCCTGGTGGCTCTAAGGTGACTTATATAGGCTACATGTTACTTGTTGCCCACTTACCTTAAATACACTTTAGATACTAATTAATGCAATATACTATTAAAAGCTTAGGGTCTAATTAGGAAATAATCCCAAAATTGTCATCCAATGAATCAACTGTATATTTCCATATCCCATCGTATCGTCGGTACAAAGATTTTCTTCTCGAGGTGGCGATGGCTAATCATTGCAACGTCATGTCTTCCCTCGTTTTGACATCACTCTTTGTTTTGGTTTGAAATGCGAGGCATAGTCCACAAATCTCCACCTTGACTCATATTTGACTGAACTCTTTTTCCAAGCCTTGTCACGGCCTATCTCAAACTTTGCAAGATATTCACCGAGTCCAAGTTGCTTGAACTTTGAAACTGGAAGACCTCTAGTCTTTGACTTGTGCACTGACAAATCAAAACTGATTCGAGTCTGCTTTCCATGAACACAATGCTTTGTCTTTCCAACTTCTGTACTTGAAAGAGATCTTCTTCTATTCAAAATAGTCATACCTTTTTAGATCATATGAGCAAATCGTCTTTGCTTCAAACGAGTCAACTCCAACTCTTTAACAAACGAGGAACTTGCTATTTTACCAACCACCGTTGAACCTTGAAAAACATATAGGTTGTCTGTCTTTCGACCTTTCATCAGAATGAGAGCTCCAAGAGATACCTTAATGTTGCTTGACTCGATGACCATCCTACAATCTTTCGAGTCTAACATACTCAAGGAGATAAAGTTTTTCCTTAAATCAGGCACATTCTTGACACCTGATAGTGTTTTAATAATTTCATCGTGCATCCTAATCTAAATAGTACTAATACTGGTTATCTTGCAGGGTGAACCATTCTCCATACGCACAACTCCACCTTCAACTGAATTATATGTGGAGAACCAACCCATATTGGAACACATGTGGAAAGAACACCCTGAATCTAGGATCCACTCAAAAAAAAGCTTAGACCTTTTAGTCATAGACACTAATAACCAATCATTACCCTTATCTTCGGCCATATTAGCATTAGCTACTTCATCCCTGTTGCTCTCAGCAGCCCTCTAGTTCTTATTTTGCAGTTTATAATAATCTGCCTTAATGTGACCTAACTTCTTACAGTAGTTACATACCTTGTCTCGATTCATCGACTTTGATTTAGATTTGCTTCTCGCAAAAAAATGTTGAGGGTTGCTCATATGACTTGCCATCCGAACCGAACTCATTGTCAAGTTTGTCTTTTCTCAACAAGTTTCCCTTCACATCCTTGAGCGAGAGTTTATCTCTACCATAAATAAGGGTTTCCCTGAAAGACTTATATGAAGGGGGTAAAGAGGACAATAATAGCATAGCCTGATCTTCATCATCTATCTGAACCTTGACGTTCTTCAAATCATTCAAAAGAGAAACAAAATGACTGATGTGAGACCTAATGGACAAAACTTCGGCCATACGGAACGCGTATAGGCGTTGTTTCAACACCAACCAATTAGCCAAAGACTTTGTCATATATAGGGTTTCTAACTTTCTCCATAAGCCTGCTACTGTTTTCTCTAAAAGTATCTCTTACAACACATTGTTCGTGTAACATCCCCAAACCCGGCCTATTCACTACGACCGAATCTGGTTATGTTAGTGAAAATATGTTTCTTTACTTAGAATTTAAAACATGAAAGTTTATTATCTTCGGTAAAGTCATGTCCATTTAAAATTATTAAGTAATATATGCTTGGGATGAATTAAAACATTATTATAATTTACTATAATATAACTCTTTTGTAAAAATATTGCTAACTACGTTATAACCTTTAACAACTATAAATAGCGACTTTAATCAAAAGTGACCCTTATTACATCAAATAAATAAACCAAGTACTTAAAATGCTTGAAATAAAAATATTCAAAACGCCAACACGCATGAAAATCTGCTCGCATGGGCCACCTTGTATCCACTCCAACCCGCCCACTAGTCACGACTCACTGCGATGATGGATAATAATTGGGTGAGTCACAATGACTCGATGTGTAAGTTAACCACCAAATCCACCCACATGCTAGCCACATAATATCCCAATTATCAAATGCAACATATAAATATAATCATTTTATTATAACATTTACTACAACTGGGCTTGGCCCACATTCAAATCATACTCAAATATCAAGCTAGGCCCATTTCTCAATAAACCACATATCAACTGGGCTTGGCCCATTTCCACGTATGTTCCCAAAACATACCTATCCACATGTCATATTGGGCTTGGCCCATTTCCATACTATTACAAAAATAATGCAACATGATTCCCAACCCAACCTAGGGTCCATCCGCTACACACCCCCTTATCCAAATTTACCACACACCGGGGACTATCGAGTCACCCTCTCCTTTTCCCTCCAAAAGGCAACCAATGCCATCCACGACGTAGCGTATAGCTAACATCAAACCACGATGGAGCACACAGCAATCCATCAAGCCACGATATGGCATAAAGCCCATATCAATCAAGGTAACCACGCGAACTAAATCGCAAAGATCCACAACGCGACCTCGATCGGCGCCAATCCACGATGTAGCACAAAGTCGACATCAACCACGCACTCGAAGTACACCCGCACCTTCTTTTCATAACCCACCCATGCACATGCCACATAAAATATAATCGTGATAATGCATGCACATGCTTATTAATGTCCATAAACATACTCATAAACAAATAATCACACCGCAATAGATCCAATACTAACTCGGTCATCGCTATATACCCTTTAGGGGTATATATGGCACACATATTATCGCACTTGTTAGTAAAACATATAACACATAAAACCCGGAAACAAAGTGGGTTAGTTACACACCTTATTACTAGGAGTTCTAGACTCTCGATCCTCGGCGCTATCGCTCAGCGAAACTACGACTTTTCGCCTAACGTTTCTTGTCTGTTGGCCCACACCTCGTGGCCAATCTCGAACAGCAGAAACGGATCTCTTCTTGAATTTTGGGATGGGAGCTTTCCCTTGCCCACCTTGGATCGGTATTCGCCTCCATCGAAAGTCACTTAATCGAACCACACGATTAATCAACGAAGTCATAATCAACTAATTCTAAGTCACTTACTAATATCCTTACCGAAATAACTGAGATCCCGAAGGCTTCCTTGCTCTTGTCGATATGCCCCTTAGATGATCGAATCCAAGAGACTTCCTCAATGCTTCCTTCTTTCGGCACTCTTGCCTAAGATTCGCCAACCACACTAGGACACCAAGGGGATTTCGTCTTCAAGCAACAAAGAAACACCTAACACTTAGGCCAAGGTAACAACTAAATGTGGGAAGGGAATTTCTAAGCACACCAAGAGGGAGAGGCAAAAGACTTGATGAACAACTAGCACTCTACCCTCCCTATTTATAGTATTCGCCAACACACCCTTGAAGTCTCCAAAATTTGGCCAACACTTCACTAATTCAATTTCATTTGAATACTCTACTAATAATCCAATAATAATTCTTTTAATCTTCATAATATCCTTGATTATCTCCTATAATAATCCTAAAAAAACTCATATTATCCTTAATATTAACCAAATAAAAATCCAATAAAAATGCTCATATTAGCCCATTATTGATTAACTAAATTAATCCTATAATTATCTAAAATAATAAACTAACAAAGCTACCCTCCATTAATTTAAAACTAACCCCTAATCTAGTCCTATTAAAATACTCCTACAATTATCCTATTATCTAAAATAAATAAATAAAAAAATAAAACCCACCCTTATCACTCCAAGTAGAAATAAAACAAAATTAATCTTAATCTTTATCCCCACTGCGGGTTCCATGTGCCGTCCACCCTTCAAATTTGCTACAAAAATCAAAATAAAATCAACACCCCAAATTGTCGCCCATAGGTCTCGAACCTGGGACCTGGGGGAAGCAAACAGCCAAGTAGTGCCCAGGCCATTCGGCCACTCTGATTTTTTTGTGCCATAAAGCCACCCATTTTATTTTTAAGGCCCTCATACTACAGTCCATATCCGCATAAAATAAAACATGCCAAAATGTTGCTTCCAATTTCTCGAACCCGCGACCTGCACAAAGCCCCTTCTCAAGTAGCGCCTTAGCCACTCCGCCCACCTGCCTTTCATGTCCATAAGCCACACCATTTAATTTTTAAACCCTTCCTCCGCCAGCCCATAACCGCATATAAAATAAAACACCAAAATGCCGCTTCTACCACTCGAACCAGCGCCCTCACCCTCCTCCAGCGCCTAAGTGGCGCACGGGCACCACTTTGCCAATGCCTTTCTTGTGCCTTAAACTCCACAATTTTATTTTAAGGCCTTTCTACCCTATTTCCCTCTTATTACCCTAAAATTTAAAAATTTTCTAAGGCATCCCTTGCCTTCTAAGGTTCTCCAAAACCCCTAAAAATTCTCCCAACATGACCATAGCCTACTAAATGCTCGAGTTATGCTCCAAACGCATAACCCCTAAACCAGGGTGTTACAATTCTACCCTCCTTAAAATAATTTCGTCCTCGAAATTACTTATAACCGAACAATCATAATTCGCTATTCTACGCCTCTGCTGCGCACTCTGATCTTACTAAGGCTATCGTAACCTACACAATCTCTAAGTTCATGTAAAAATTCGAAACACCTCTCTTAGCAACACGTAAAAGGCTAAATCGTAATCAAACAAAGTAATTAAAGCATGTACCAAAGCAAAGGAGCTTACCTAATATCACATCCTTGGTTGACTCGACTAGAACCATTCCTTCCATGACTTGAACCACGACCCTCGCCGCTTGAGGACAATTCTTAACTAAATGTGCCTTAGATCCGCACCGAAAGCATTCTTTACTATTTCCCCAACACTCTCTCTGTGTGAGGTCTTCCACATCGAACACAAGAATGATTCCGATCCATTGGTACAAGTACACTTACTGTGGTTCTCGGTCCTTGGTCTTTTTCGGACATTACCAAGCGATACCGACGGTCCAATATTTCTCTTATTCTCGCTCCTATTCTTTTCTCGATTTTCCCTTATAGTCTTCTTAACCTCTTCAGCGATCCGAGCTTTCTCCACTAGCACCGCGAAGTCTCTCTCCCTCTGCGGAGCAATCACCATTCGAAGTTCATCTCGCAATCCGTCTTCAAACCGGACGCACCTCTCATAATCAAGTGGCCACAATTCCCTTAGCATACCGGGCTTAACCGCACAAATTTCGCCGTCAGACTCGGCTATCGACTTACTTCCTTGTACTAGATTTAGAAACGCTTTCCTTTGCGAGTCCAAATAACTTGCTCCTACGTACTTTCCTTCAAACTTAACCTTAAAGAAGTCCCAATCCTCGCCGACCGCCGGTACACTTTGCAGCGGTGAGCCACCAACGATAAGCCGTCGCGAAGCAACGAAACAAAGACCTTCACTTTTCTTCATTGGTGCAGTCCAAATCGTCCATGATTCTTTCGATCGCTTCTAGCCAATACTCCGCTACGTTCGGAGCTACTCCGAGATATTCCTCTAAAGATCTCACTCCGTTCAATCTAAGCCTTTCCGACACCGACTTTCGAGTTCCATTTCCTCTACTAGCTCTCGCTACACGTTCTAAAATTCGTAACATGGCCCGCGCATCACTGCGTCATCTTCTCTGTCTGGTCTTGCCCTTCTACGTCCACGGTGGCGGCACTTCACTTTTCGACTCATGGCCGGACCTATCGGTTCCGATCACGGCCATTCTACCTCTACCGCGTCTCCTAGAACTCATCTCTATTGTCGCAATTAACTGCATTTAAAACGTTTTATGCATTAGAAATTATTGTTTCACTATTTTATCCACGAGCAATTTTATGCAATGAAGTTTCCGAGAGTAGTTCTTTCGAGCAATCAAGTTTCCTTCCCTACCTGTGTGGGTAATTTCGTCATTTTCCTCTACAGGGTATTTTTAGAAATTTTAAAACTAAGGACTTAAAAGCAGTGAGGCAAATCCCTTTCGGGTTTTAATATTTGGTTTAGCCTATGAACAAGTCCTCTTGGTTAAGGTGAACCGTAGCTACGCACTGCAGGATTCCAGTGAAGAGGAGGTGAGTCACTAGGATCGCTTAAGTACCTGTGCTCTTAGGATCCACTCCTAGACATGCGCACAATGGTTACCACACCTTAACTCGGCGACTTAATCACAGGTTTGTTTAGTAGCTTTAAGTTTTATGCATATGTTTGAGTAGACTAGTCCTAAGGTTCAATAGATCCTAGTTCACTAATCTACGAGCCCAACTAAGCCCATAACAGTTCATAATAGTAATGCACTTCAAAAGTCCGAAATACTTACCTGGTGGACTCGGGTTGAAGGTACAGGTGCCATGCCAGAATAACCTGAAAATATTTCCTAAAAACCCATATTCTTGAAAAGCCCATTTTGAAACGTTTTTGGGCCCAAAACCCTCAAAGCCGAGTTTTGAACCGGGCTCTGATACCAAACTGTAACATCCCCAAACCCGGCCTATTCACTACGACCGAATCTGGTTATGTTAGTGAAAATATGTTTCTTTACTTAGAATTTAAAACATGAAAGTTTATTATCTTCGGTAAAGTCATGTCCATTTAAAATTATTAAGTAATATATGCTTGGGATGAATTAAAACATTATTATAATTTACTATAATATAACTCTTTTGTAAAAATATTGCTAACTACGTTATAACCTTTAACAACTATAAATAGCGTACTTTAATCAAAAGTGACCCTTATTACATCAAATAAATAAACCAAGTACTTAAAATGCTTGAAATAAAAATATTCAAAACGTCAACTCGCATGAAAATCGCTTCGCATGGGCCACCTTGTATCCACTCCAACCCGTCCACTAGTCACGACTCACCTGCGATGATGGATAATAATTGGGTGAGTCACAATGACTCAGTGTGTAAGTTAACCACTGAAATCCACCCACATGCTAGCCACATAATATCCCAATTATCAAATGCAACATATAAATATAATCATTTTATTATAACATTTACCACAATCTGGGCTTGGCCCACATTCAAATCATACTCAAATACTGGCTAGGCCCATTTCTCAATAAACCACATATCAACTGGGCTTGGCCCATTTCCACGTATGTTCCCAAAACATACCTATCCACATGTCATATTGGGCTTGGCCCATTTCCATACTATTACAAAAATAATGCAACATGATTCCCAACCCAACCTAGGGTCCATCCGCTACACACCCCCTTATCCAAATTTACCACACACCGGGGACTATCGAGTCACCCTCTCCTTTTCCCTCCAAAAAGGCAACCAATGCCATCCACGACGTAGCGTATAGCTAACATCAAACCACGATGGAGCACACAGCAATCCATCAAGCCACGATATGGCATAAAGCCCATATCAATCAAGGTAACCACGCGAACTAAATCGCAAAGATCCACAACGCGACCTCGATCGGCGCCAATCCACGATGTAGCACAAAGTCGACATCAACCACGCACTCGAAGTACACACCCGCACCTTCTTTTCATAACCCACCCATGCACATGCCACATAAAATATAATCGTGATAATGCATGCACATGCTTATTAATGTCCATAAACATACTCATAAACAAATAATCACACCGCAATAGATCCAATACTAACACGGTCATCGCTATACCCTTTAGGGGTATATATGGCACACATATTATCGCACTTGTTAGTAAAACATATAACACATAAAACCCCGAAACAAAGTGGGTTAGTTACACACCTTATTACTAGGAGTTCTAGACTCTCGATCCTCGGCGCTATCGTCTCAGCGAAACTACGACTTTTCGCTAACGTTTCTTTTTGTTGGCCCACACCGTGGCCAATCTCGAACAAGCAGAAACGGATCTCTTCTTGAATTTTGGGATGGGAGCTTTCCCTTGCCCACCTTGACTGGTATTCGCCTCCATCGAAAGTCACTTAATCGAACCAACACGATTAATCAACGAAGTCATAATCAACTAATTCTAAGTCACTTACTAATATCCTTACCGAAATAATCTGAGATCCCGAAGGCTTCCCTTGCTCTTGTCGATATGCCCCTTAGATGATCGAATCCAAGAGACTTCCTCAATGCTTCCTTCTTTCGGCACTCTTGCCTAAGATTCGGCCAACCACACTAGGACACCAAGGGGGATTTCGTCTTCAAGCAACAAAGAAACACCTAACACTTCCGGCCAAGGTAACAACTAAATGTGGGAAGGGAATTTCGGCACACCAAGAGGGAGAGGCAAAAGACTTGATGAACAACTAGCACTCTACCCTCCCCTATTTATAGTATTCGGCCAACACCCCCTTGAAGTCTCCAAAATTTGGCCAACACTTCACTAATTCAATTTCATTTGAATACTCTACTAATAATCCAATAATAATTCTTTTAATCTTCATAATATCCTTGATTATCTCCTATAATAATCCTAAAAAAAAAACTCATATTATCCTTAATATTAACCAAATAAAAATCCAATAAAAATGCTCATATTAGCCCATTATTGATTAACTAAATTAATCCTATAATTATCTAAAATAATAAACTAACAAAGCTACCCCTCCAGCCGAATTTAAAAACTAACCACTAATCTAGTCCTATTAAAATACTCCTACAATTATCCTATTATCTAAAATAAATAAATAAAAAAAATAAAACCCACCCTTATCACTCCAGCCGAAATAAAACAAAATTAATCTTAATCTTTATCCCCACCTGCAGGTTCCATGTGCCGTCCACCCTTCAAATTTGCTACAAAAATCAAAATAAAATCAACACCCCAAATTATCGCCCATAGGTCTCGAACACGGGACACGGGGAAGCAAGCGACCAAGTAGTGCCCTGGCCATTCGGCCACTCACGATTTTTTTGTGCCATAAAGCCACCCATTTTATTTTAAGGCCCTCATACTACTGATCCATATCCGCATAAAATAAAACATGCCAAAATGTTGCTTCCACCCTCGAACCCGCGACTGCACAAAGCCCCTTCTCAAGTAGCGCCTTAGCCACTCCGCCCCACCGCCTTTCATGTCCATAAGCCACACCATTTAATTTTTAAACCCTTCCTCCGCCAGCCCATAACCGCATATAAAATAAAACACCAAAATGCCGCTTCTACCACTCGAACCAGCGCCCTCACCTCCTCCAGCGCCTAAGTGGCGCCACGGGCACCACTTTGCCAATGCCTTTCTTGTGCCTTAAACTCCACAATTTTATTTTAAGGCCTTTCTACCCTATTTCCCTCTTATTACCCTAAAATTTAAAAATTTTCTAAGGCATCCCTTGCCTTCTAAGGTTCTCCAAAACCCCTAAAAATTCTCCCAACATGACCATAGCCTACTAAATGCTCGAGTTATGCTCCAAACGCATAACCCCTAAACCAGGGTGTTACAGTTCGTGAGGCACAACTGAATTGCTGACAGGGCCTTCTCAACAAACTCATCCTATTCTAATTGATCCAGGTTTTCGGGCTTTGTCTAGGTAACGACCCTTCAGGCCGTTCTGAACTAGAATTGTTGTCATCCGAACTTGCCATGAACTGAAATTTGTGAAGCCGTTGAACCTCTCAATATTGAACCTCATTGTTTCCATCTCTAAATGGGTTGAATGTGGAATTCGAACCAAGCTCTAATACCAGTTTGTTGGGATAAACCCGTGTAAGTAACAAACAAGTAAAATAACGAATAAATTGAAAAGATTGAACACACAAATTTTACGTGGAAAAACTCTTCAAAGAGGATAAAAAAACACGGGAAAAATGAGATTTCACTAATAAGAGAAAAATACAATAAGGAGAGAATCAAAACAAAGAAAATTTTGAAACCTCAAAATAAAAACTCTTTAAACTGAAACACATAATTCTCTCTTAACTGTGTTATTTTTTGTATCTAGGTCTAACTCACACACTAATGTCGGTGGCTCTAAGGTGAGTTATATAGGGTACATGTTTCTTGGTGCCCACTTACCCTAGATACATTGTAGATACTAATTAATGCAATATACTATTAAATGCTTAAGGTCTAATTAGGAAATGATCCCAAAATTGTCGTCCAAGAAATCAACTGCATATTTCCATATCTCGTCGCGTCGTCGGGACAAAGATTTTCTCCTCGTCATGACAACGACTTCTTGTTGTAACGTCGTGTCTTCCCTCGTTGCGACATCACTCTTTGTTTTGGCCTGAAATGTGAGGCATACTCCTCAGGCTAAGTGAAGAAAATGACAATTGGATAAGTGATGAGTAAAGAAAGTTATAAGTGAGACAAGTGGTGAGTGGTAAAATTATTTATAAAACATGTTACATGTATTAAATAATTGATATATTTTATTTTTTCTATTTTTTATTTTTTGAAATTATTTTACATAAATAATGATGTGGCATTATTTAATGTGTTTTTTTTGCCATGTGTCACTTGATGATTGGGGCACATCATCAGTGACTATAGTTTACTAACGATTGACTAACGGATGTATCAATCTAAAAAATAATAAATTTGATACCACTTTTGACAAAAAAATAATAATGTTTAGGTACTAACATAAGAAAACAAGTATAGTTTAAAAGACAATTTTTATATTAAACCTTTAAAAAATTAAAAAAAATATATACGAAGATAACGCTGGAGAGTATTTTTTTTCTTTTCGAAAACTTCATGCAAACACACTTTCAAATGGAAGTTTAAACATTCTTATAATATCATTCTTTTGGATAATCAACTTTGAACCTTACTAAGTGTTTATTTATATAAATTAAAAATTAATTATTATTTTATAGTTAAGATATCTTCGAAGTAATATTTACTGTACATGAACAATTTTTCAAAATTCATAATTGTTTTACTATAGTTTGAAAATATTTTTTTTGCTTACAAGTATAACCTTCCATTACATCCACACTTACATGTTAAATTAATTATTTATATTGTTTTTATATCATGCTTGGATAAATATAATGAATACATTTACTAAAATAAATTTTGGGCAAATATCTCAATAATACTCAAAAAAATAAAAAATTACCGGATAGTACAGGGGTTTGGAAAATTGACCGGAAAGTGCAATTTTCCCAAAAACGCGCCCACGTCGAGCGTTTTTGGGAAGCGGCCTAAAGCGCGCGTCGGGAGGCGCACACGCCCGTCAAAAACGCTTCCACGAGGACGCGTTTTTGCGACGTACAAAAGCGCCCCATGGACGCGCGCTTTAGGCCCAACGGTCAAATTTTTGGTCAAGATTTTGGTCGAACATATCGAGACGTGGGAGAACCGGGTATGACTTTTTACCTAATCGGAACCGATCATAGTTCCCGAGTTAGCGGCGTGCGTCTTGGAGTACATGCCATGGTTTAGAATCCATGGCAAGTCGTATCGTTGTCCGGATGAAGAGAGGCAACGGCAAATTCGCGAGCGAAGGGAACGTCGGGCCCTTTACATTCAAGGAGAACGGGTGATGAGATGGGCCCAAAGAACGGCGCCACACGATCATCGGGCCCATCAAGCGGTGCCTACACAATCACCGGGCCCATCGGTTCGGTGACAACACCGACATCACAAAGCATCCACATTTTATGCCGGTGCGCACCACGCGCCTTATATGTATCCTCCTAACCCATATATGTTTCCTTTTCCTAGTCCCACCCTGAGGTTGGAATGCATGGCGGGTTCGAGTCCGTTCGACAACTCCGTTAGCCACCGATCGTGAGGCCGACGTCGGGATTAGAGGAGAGGCGTCGGGGGAGCGATTCTTTCTACCATGCTCCTTCACCGTGACGGATGCGATCACCCCGCCGTGGTCTATGCAAACACCTCTCCGGGTCATTATTTTATCAAGGTGGGTTATCATCGCAATGCCTGTAACTGCACTCCACCGCCGAGGAACCCGATTCCCGCCAGAGGTTCCACGACCCCGCCGGAAGCTAGACGAAGGAGGAATCCAGCACAGAATCGCCGACCGCCCCTGTGAGACTTTGGTTCCCACCCGGCATCAACATTGATTAGGGTGGGCTTTTTTTTTAAATTGTAATAAATTTTTTATTTTTGAATAAAAAAGTTGTTTTTATTTGTGTTTGTAATTTAATTTTAATATCTTCACTAAAATAGAAGTTGTGTATTTTTTTGTATGTAATTTAATTTGATTTTTCTAATAAAATAAAAATTTATTTTTTATTTTATATTTTTTTAATTTAGTTTTAATATATTCAATAAAATAATAGTTGTTTAATTTTTTTATTGTAATTTAATTTTAATATCTTTAATAAAATCGAAATTGTTTAAGTTTTTTATTGTAATTTAATTTTAATATATGTAATAGAATAAGAAATTGTTTTTTATTTTTTATTTTATTGTAATTTAGTTTTAATATATTTTAATAAATAAGAAGTTTTCTTTATTTTTTATTTGTTTCTAATTTAGTTGTAGTATATTTAATAAATAAGAAGTTTTCATTGATAATTTAGTTTTTGCAATATAAATTTTTTATATTTAATAAAATTGAGTTTAATGTTCTTTCTTTTGTAATTTAATTTTTTTACTATAGTTTTAATATCTTTTTATATTTCAATTTTCAAGTGTTTCCCAAAAGCGCTCCCCGGGGCCCAGCGTTTTAAGTCGCTTTCCCCAAAAACGCTACTTTGACGTGGACGCGTTTTTTGGGGAAAATTGCACTTTTCGGTCAATTTTCCAAAACCCTGTACTATCCGGTAATTTTTTATTTTTTTGGGTATTATTGAGATATTTGCCCATAAATTTTTCTCAATATTCTTTTTATGAACCCACTAAAATACAAAAATAAATTTATGTATGATGAAAAAAAAATTATTTTCTCATAAAATCCACAAAAACATACCCCAAAACAATTTATTCTGATCATGATTACAAGAGAACTCTAGTACAGATTATTTATAAAAAAAAAAAATGGGAATAAAAGAGATTTCACTCCCAAAAAAGCTAGAATAGACGTCCCCAGGATCATGGGGAAGCAATATTGTTTGAATTTTTGGAGGACAGTTCAAAATGTTAAACCCGAGCCATTCAATTTCTCTTGAATAAGCTTCTCCAAACATTCAATCATGAAGGGTGTGAGATAATTGCTCCAATCTCCCACTTCTCCTTTCCTAAAAAAACTTGTGTGTGGAACTCCAGAAATATGTAGGCCCTTCTTGTTCACTTCCAATTCTTTCAAGTTCTCAAAGCTACAAATTTTCGCTATTTTTTCAATAATTCCTTGTTTCTCTTCATCATCTGTGAAAGGAACTCCTAAGAACATGGCCAAGTTTCTCAAAGGGGAACCGGTATCTTCCTTAAAATCTTCATATTTCAAAAACAATATTTTGTTGGGGTTTTCTTGGCTTGCCTTCCAATATCCCAATACATGATCAAAAAATGGTCCATGCGCAGAGATTCCATGGTAGAACTTGTCAAAAGCTTCATCTAGTGATAGTGACTCTCGGTTTTTGTCTTGGAGCTTGGCAGCGAAATGCCAAAGAGAAATGAACGTATCCATGGGGTTTCTACATATATAAACAATCTTACAGCCGGAATCCTTAATGGAAGTTGGCAAAGAAGCATAAGGGGCGTGGGTGGAAAGAAGCCTTGGCTGATAAACACAAACATTTTGAAGATCAGGAGAAGGGTTGTTCAAGTAAAGATCATACTCGAAGAAACGAACAAGTTGGTGAGGGCCAAAGGTGAGCAATGGATTTTCATCCCATGGGAACTGATTGCGGTACAAAGTGGAGAAAGTCAAGGCCTTGAGCCAAGTAGTACCACATTTAGGGGAAGTGGCAACGATGATATCAGAATTAAATGCTTGAAAATGTTTCTGGAAAGAAATAAAAGCTTTTAGAATACGAGAGGGGTACCAAAAACCTTGATAGAAATAAAGATCGGATCCTAGCCAGCCTTTTTCTTTGGGGAAGGTTTGCACCAGTTTTTTGAAATCGTCATCCCAAGAGGACTCCTCATCATGGGATTTTGAAACCATTTCGGCTTTGGAGATTTCTGCAGTATCCATTGCGAAACTAGCAGCCCAATAGAGAAAGGGATAAAGATGAACACCCAAAACTAGTTTTCTAGACAATTTATACTAGATTTATTCGTTTAAAATTATAATGCTAATAATATTTAACATACTACAATTCATGTATCTGTCATGTGAAAATTTTTTAAAGGGAAAAATTCATTTCATAAATGTAATTATATAATTTAGAAAAAAATAACAAACACTCGTCATAAGTAGTGAAGGACAAGTTCCAATAACACAGTAAAAGTTTCAGCCGTAACGTAAATGGAATATTATGGCACGTTGATAATTAATTTTGTCACAATTCAAGTACGATATACCTAGAGTGATTGTAAGCATTTAATACGATAAGAAAATCAATACCGGATGATTCAAAGTGACGAGTAAACATCGACGAAAAAACCGAACACACATCAAACTAAAGAAGATGATAACAAAATCATCTCTAATACTACTTGTAAAAGTAAAACTATGTACATAAAAAAAATTAATGTATAATTTTAAAAGTTATCTCTAATTTCTTTTTTATGTATTTACTTATTTATATTATATTTATATTTTTTTTCATAATATTAGAAGTGAGAGACGAGGTACCATAATTTATACATGGTGCCAAACAAGTGTATAATAAAAACTTTAATATTATTCATTTATCATTTTCCTGGCTGAAGTTTGAGGTATTATTTAATACTATATTATTTTTATAGTTGTATTTCTAAGGATATAATCTAGGGTAAATGACCAGAATATACCAAATTTTTAAAAAAATTATGGAAAAGGGTCGGAAAAATAATTATTTACCAGAAAGGGTCATTTCCCTCAAAACGTCCACGTCGGTAGCGTTTTGGAGGATGAATGGAGAAAAAGCGCGTCCAGAGGAGCGCTTTGTGCCACATCAAAAACGCATCCTTGAGGGCGCGCTTTGCTGATGTGGCAAAAGCGCTCCCTCGTGGACGCGCTTTGCCCCTGCAACGGTCAAATTTTTTTTTGACCGTTGGAGGAAAACCTATAAATACCCCCCAACCCTTTTATTTTTTTCACACATTAGTCCTTACTCATTTTTCTCTCAACTTTCTCTCAAATTCCTCTCAAATTCCTTTAAACTTCCTCTCAAATTTCACAATAGTCCTTTAATATTTACAAAAATGCCCTTTTTTAAATTTTTTGAAATATATTTTTTTTGATAAATTTAAAAATATTCGATCGTATTAGCAATGGCTGGAGAATTAATTCGTCTTGACGATAAACACATCTTCGTCAATCAAATGCAAATGGTAAGTTTTAATTTTAATTTTTCAATACTATTTAAAAATTTTAAGGTTTATGCAGCTTTAATTAAATTTTATTTTATAATTTTTTAAACAGTCTGTAGATCAAGTGTTGCAATGCTATATTCGCAATATGCTTGGTCCGCCATCGCCGTTTATCGAGAATTACCTGCGGGAAGCGGGTTTTTCGCACGTGGCCACGATAGGCCGGGGGTGCAAGTTGGACCCGAAGTTAATCAGTGCGTTGATAGAGAGGTGGATACCCGAGACGCACACTTTCCATCTTCCATGCGGAGAGTGTACCATCACTCTGGAAGACATGCATTTGTAATTAGGATTGCCGGTGGATGGGTACGTAGTCACCGGGTCCGCAACTTCTGACGATTGGGCCGCTGTATGCTACGAGCTTTTGGGTGCTATTCCGGATAACATTTAAGGTGGTCGGATCGAGATGGGCTGGTTACGAGACACATTTCCGGAGCCGAATAATCATTCGACGGAAATAGAAAGAATACGGTATGCTCGGGCATACATTCTTGAGATGATTGGAGGCTATCTGATGCCGGACCTGTCACAAAACCTCATTACACCGAGATGGTCTTGAAACTCGTTGATTTTAGAGCAGCCGGTGAATTGAGTTGGGGGTCTGCCGTGCTAGCAAAATTGTATCGGGAGATGTGCGGGGCGACGCGGCCGAATAAAGCGAAAATCGGAGGTTGCCTATCACTACTGCAATCATGGGCACGGTTTCGATTTCTATTTTTACGTCCTCGAGTCGACCACCCATATACATTCCCACTCATAATGAGGTAAATTTAATATTAGATTTTACAATTATTACGTAGATTTAAAATATAATTGTATGCTAAAAATTTATTTAATTAGGTGGAACCATTCGACGAGTTATGTTTGAATACCTACATCGCTTGAAGATATACGGCTTCTACTAGAGCAACGGTCGGAAGCACAAGTAAGTATTAAATTTTAATTAAATTTCGTAATAAAATAGTCGTTTCGTATTTCGTATTTAGTATTTAGTATATAACTAATATTTTTATCATGTTAATATAGTTTGAATGGACACCATACGAGGACCCGCCAATTCGGGCAGAAATTTCGGAGGAGTTCTTTCAAAATCCGAACATTTGGCATGTTAAGGTCCCATTGATCAACTATGCCACCGTGGAGATGCACCAATTAGATCGGGTTCTATATCAATTTAGATTTCGACAACCGATTCCCGTGGCACCTGAGGTGCTCGATGATGAGCACAAAGTCGACTTACGGCAGTTGCATACGGATTGGCCAAGATATTGGTCAGCGTATATCGAATTGTGGGAGAACCGGTATGATTATATACCTACTCGAGAACCGGTCATCGTTCCTGAGTTAGCGTGCGTGCCGGAATACATGCCATGGTTTCGGATCCATGGCAAGCCGTATTTATTGTCGAAAGAGGAGAGGCGACGCCAACTTCGTGAACAAAGGAACGACGGGGCCCTTTAAATCCAAGGAGAATGGGTAATGAGGCGGGACCATCAACGGCGCCGACACGATCCACGGGCCCATCAACGGCGCCCATACGATCCCGGGCCCAACACACACCGGTGGCGACACCGACATCACAGCCTTTTCAGATTATGCAAGTGCGCACTCCTAGCCCTTATATGTATCCTAACCCTTATATGTTTCCTTTCCCGCCCCACGGCGCGAGTTGGAATGCATGGCTTGGTTCTAGTCCGTTTCCGACTACTCCGATCGCGGCCGATCTTGAGGCCGCTGTCGCATGAGGGATCGTGACGAGGCGCCGTCGGGAGCTCTTCCTTTTACCGTCTCCTTCGCCTTATGGGATTGAGACACCTCCGCCATGGTTTATGCAAACACCTCCCAGTCATTATTTTATCAAGGTGGGTCATCCTCCCAACACCCACAACTGGACCCCCGCAGAGGAACGAGAATCCCCGCCTGAGGTTCCACAACCCCCGCCGGAAGCTAGAAGAAGGAGGAATCCAGCGCGTAACCGTCGACCATCCCCATGTGGCACTGATTCCGACCGACACCAACATTGATTTCGACCGCCATTTTTTTTTGTAATTTAATTTTTATATCTTTAATAAAAATAAAAGTTGTTTTTTATTTTTTATTGTAATTTAATTTTTATATCTTTAATAAAATAAAAGTTATTTTTTATTTTTTTATTGTAATTTAATTTTTATATCTTTGCTAAAATAAAAGTTGTTTATTTTTTTATTGTAATTTAATTTTTATATCTTTAATAAAATAAAAGTTGTTTTTTATTTTTTTTGTAATTTAATTTTTATATCTTTAATGAAATAAAATTTGTTTATTTTATTTTTTGTAATTTAATTTTTATATCTTTAATAAAATAAAAGTTGTTTCTTTTTTTATTGTAATTTATTTTTTATATCTTTGCTAAAATAAAATAAAAGTTGTTTTTTTTGTAATTTATTTTTTATATCTTTAATAAAATAAAAGTTGTTTATTTTTTATTGTAATTTAATTTTTATATCTTTGCTAAAATAAAATAAAAGTTGTTTTTTATTTTTTTGTAATTTTTTTATATCTTTAATAAAATAAAAGTTGTTTTTTTTTGTAATTGATTTTTTTTATCTTTAATAAAATAAAAGTTGTTTTTTTTGTAATTTATTTTTTTTATTTTTAATAAAATGAAAGTTGTTTTTGAATATACTAATTGTAATTTAATTTTTATATATTTAATGAAATAAAAAACACATACTTTACTTCTATCATGTCTTTAAATACATCTAAACAAAAATGATACAGACGAAAATAAGACATAACTTTTCAAGCCACCAAGAGACAAAAATGATAAGGAGACTATCAACTATTCCGACTTGGACATGAGCGAGATGTATGGCCTGGGTTCCTACACCATCCGCATAACTTCCGTTGGTTGGCCGTTTCTCGGATATCCATATTGTTGCGTATTCTAGTTGAGCAAGGTCGACCTTTTGGTTTGCGCCGCAGTTCTCTATCCGGTAACATCTTATACGGAGCAAGCGATACAGACGACCACTGATCACTGTGAATCAGAGCTTTAAAATTTATAAAAAGAATGATCGAACCTGGAAACTAACTCTGACAACGATTGAGGCAAGTGCACCTATCGAACAGTAGTATAGCTTAGACAAGACCGGATTATCGAACCCAAAGGAACTAAAAGTACTAATACTAACTTTCTTCTTATTATCTAGCCTAAAAATAAAGAGAGATTGTTTATCTAATCTAAATTAATTAACTACTAAACTAAAGACTCTAAGACAAAGAAGAATGAATTTGGAAAATAACTTGGGAAAAACTCAGTTGATTTAGATGATACCCTAGGAAGAATCCACCTAGACTTCACTTGTTATCTAACACCTGAACCATACGATTTATTCACTTAGTTTGATCCGTAAGACTCCTAATGTATATTAAACCCTCTCTCGAGGCGAATAACGTCTAACCCTAGGTTAATTAGTGGAACTCTCGTTCTCTTATAATAACCCCTAGAATAGCGAAGAAATCGATCTATGGATTCCCATATTAGGTTTCACCCTAATCAGGCAAAATCTCGCCACCCTATCTCTAGGCGTGCGATCAACTCCGCTTAATTATGTTGGATCTACTCTTGGCGTGGTCTATTCCTCCTCCACCTAAGCACATTAAATTTGGATTAAGCTCACATAATTAAGAACAAACTAAGTATTTATCATATAATTGAGAAAATAATAACAAGATTCATCATAGGTTTCATCTCTTCGGGTATCCAAGAAGGGTTTAGTTCATAACAATAAAGGAAAACATCTCAAGAGAAAAGATAAAACAAAACATAAGAAATCCCTAAAACCCCCTGAAGGAATTGAAGGAGAGATCCTTCGTTTTGAGTATAATTTGGCTTCTTGAGATGGATCAACTGGCTATCCCTGAGTGAATCCCCACAAATCTGCCTTCCCTGGCCTAGCACGACGCCCCTAGAAGATGGCTTTGGGCTCCCCTCTTAGGTCATACTTAGGGTGTATTTATAGGCTTTTGAAATACATTTCTTTCTCCCTAAGTATCCTTTCCCAAATGAAATTGCTCTTCTCCACGGCAGAGGCACGGCCATGGCACACGCCCGTGTGAATCGTGGCCAGACCGTGTTCGAATTTCTTTAATGAGACATGGCCGTGTGAGTCGGGGTTAGACCGTGTTCTAGATGATTGAATTGGCACGGCCGTGTGGGTCCAAGTCCAGGCCGTGTCGATTTCCTCTTTGGCCCGTTTTGGTCCGTTTTGAGCTCGTTTCTCGTTCTTTTTATCCTTGGGTGCTTTCCTGAGTATAAGACATGAAAAGAAAGGATTAAGAGCACCTTTTTACATAAATCAAGGGATAATTCATCCAAAAGCATACTAAATGTGGGCCTAAAATATGTTACTATTTCGGTTTATCAAATACCCCCAGACTTAAGCTTTTGCTTGTCCTCAAGCAAAATTCTCAACTTACAATTAAAACGAACTTCCTATAATTCATAATAGTCATTGATAGTGTCTCATCATAATTTAGGGATAATTTATACATGGATAATTCAACTCAAAGTGTCCTAAAAATTCAAACACTACAAGCCTTATATTTTGTAGCACAAAACATAGGTGTTTCCCTTCATATAAATAATTACCTCTAATTTGAAATTGTCAAGGATTGACATCCTCACTAAAGATTCACTCAAATCTCTCAAAGTGTTTAAGGTTCAAAATTTAGGCACTCAAAAGTCAAACATGAAGAGTTAATCCCATAGGCTTGCACACGAAAATCAAATCTCCACCACTTTGAAATATGAGATGAAACACAAATCAAAAGGTCTTTGTTAGCGTTGTATGTGGGGCTAGGGTTAAGGTGTGGAATAAGGCTGAATTAGAGGTTAGAATCGAGATTGAATTGATAAATTACCTAACTAAGAACTAATGAACTAATAATAATTACATCAATTGAAAACTAATAATACTAATAATACGAGCTTCTTCTTCGATATTTGGAATTTAAATAAATGTATAAGCTCGTTTAATCACATAACTAATAATGAATATACTTCGTCATTTTTTTAAGAACATAATAAATACATAATAAAGGATAAATTACTAAAAATTCATAATAGGCAACTAATCAAATCAAATCTCGATATAAGGGGTAGTTAGAAAGAATGGTGATAACAATTACAAAGGGTTTTGGGTTAATATTAGTGGGTGAGTCAATAAATAGGGTTGTTAGGATTAAAAGGGGTTCACTAAGGGTTAATTTGTGAAGGTAGACTTTTAATGGAGTTAGTGGGTTAAAACCTAGGTGCCTTTATCATCTCTGTATATCAAATCAAAAGTGTGGTCTCGACATGTATAATCGATGCAAGTTCTAGAATAACAAATCAGTTTTGACATACTCATAATCAATAAAGTGAGCAAGAAAAAAAAATTATGCTCTATAAGGCTCAAAAACTCACAAAAAAATATGGGTATTTTTGACATCAACCTTGTAAATATCAAATTTCAAGGTAATATTTAAATTCAGGTAGACGACCTAGAAAATTTTTAATTCAGAAAAATAGACTTATTATGCTTGATTCTCTAGTATTCTTAGAATTTAATCATCAATGCACAATTATCAATGACTTAATCTTAAACATATCAATAAAAATCATAAATCATCAGAAATTTCATACTAATTAGTAATATGAGGAAATTACTTAAAAACAAGACTAAATTTAGGGATTTTGAGAATAATGAAAAAAAGTTTGGTACTACGTCTAAGATTCACCCCCCCACACTTAAGATGTACATTGCCCTCAATGTACAAAGATAGATAATATAAATGTAATGTTTAGATCAGAAGATATGGGGATAAGTGAAACTCCCTGAATTATGGATGAATTCCTTGAGTTGGATGAACGATATGTTGGAGGGGTCGTTCTGGATGACGATCCTGTGCTAGATGAAGAAATTGGGGAACTCTTGAAGAATTAGCCAAGAAATCTTAAAGAAACCTTAATAATATACTAATAATATAATTAAAGACAATAAAGATAAAGAGAAGGAGACTAAGAAGGAAAATAAACTAAGTTTAAAAGATAAAGGGGCTTGAGAATCCTTATTGGTAGATGGTTCGAGAGGTGGGTGTGACTTTGAAGGTGACAGGGGGTGTTGGTGATGGTGGAAGTGGCATGATTCCCAAGCAGCCTTAAGAACCTAAAAACAAGAAACTAAAACAAAATGAACTAGTTAAAGCATAAGATAGTCAAAGGGAAGGAGAATGAAAGGAAAGAGAAAAGAAAAATAGAAATTAAATGGTCTCAAAGACCCTTGGCTTGTTGTTTGGATGAAGGCTGTGGCATGAACTCATGTGAATCGTTCTCCTTTTTGAGGAGATTGGCCTTTTACGCTTCTTTGCCATGGATATGATTTTGTTGTAGCTCAAGAGTCTAAGGATTTATTAGGAAAAGGGGAAAAAGAAAGAGGGAGAAAACAAAGAAAGAAAGAAGGAAAGAGGAGAGAAGAAAGAAGGAGAGTGGGTGAGAAGAGAAAGGAGAGGGACATGGTGTTTAAATAGGAATTTAAGTCTGGCAGTTTCCCACGCCCGTGGACTGAGGGTGTGTCGATTTACACGGCCGATTCGCACGGCCGTATTCCTAGGCGTGTTGGTTACCCCACGCTCGTGTCTAGCCTGTGTTCGACAAGTCAGTATATTGGCACAGTTACGGTCACGGGCGTGTTATGCCCGTGGTTGGAAGGTCAGTAGCTTCACACGGTCATAGGGCACGGCCGTGCCCCTTTGTCGGTGCCCGTGGTGTAGTGGTTGGATCCGTGACATCGAAAAGTGGTTGGAACTAATTTGCACGGCCTCTGCTATGTCAGTACGGGGATTCTTATGGTCTACACGGCCACGGCCCCGGCAGTGTGCAAGGCCGTGTGACTTAGAAATCTGCACTTCTGGTTAGTTTATAACTAGGTGTAAAGAAAAGAAGAAAAAGAAAAATAAATTTAAAGCAAAATGTAAAAATAAATTGTGTTAGTGCTCGAGTTGCCTCCCGAGAAGCGCTAGTTTATAGTCTTAAGCTAGACTCTCCTCTCATTTGCATTGTCAGGGTGGTTTGAGGAGTTGGAAGTCCTTCCTCATGCTATCATTTGTATCCTCGTGAAAAGATTTAAGTCGAGATGCGTTTATAGTAAAATTTTCAAAAATAGGGTTACTTACCTTGACTGTTCCGTGTGGGAAAACACTGGTTACCCTAAAAGATATTTCTTTGTTTGTGCTAGGGTCCGGAGGAGATATTCGAGGGTCAGTTTTTTCTATCAATACTTGATCTCCTATTTTGAAGTGGTTTGTTGTTCCTATGAGCTCATCTGGGGGCTCTTTCGGTTTTACCTTGTGTGGTTCCGTTTCTTCATCGTGTATCCCTAATTTCTCCTTGAAGTGTGTCTTCCACTCGTCTAGATCATCGAACTGAATCCCTCGATCTTCATTAACTACTTCCTTGTTGGCTTGAGGTTTAGGATCGGGTTTAGTTGTATTCTTTGGTGGTGCTTCTTGAAAATAGGGGTTAACCGAATGGTTATCAGTAGAATTTACGTTCTCACCTTGATTATTCGATGTTCTAGCCGAGTTGAGAGCCTTGATGGTGATTTGTCTCATTCCCTACACAAAGTATGAGTTCTCTGCATCAACATCAATTTTAGTCCCGGCGGTTGCTAAAAGGGTCTTCCTAAAATTAGGGGATCGAATTATCTTCATCCATGTCTAAGACAACAAAATCTCTTTGGGAAAACGAATCATCAATTTTACAAGAACATCTTCGATAATACCCTAGGAATTCTAAAATGTTTTTTATCACCTAATTGAATGCTCATCCTAGTTTGTTTGGGTTTCTCTAGACCTAATTGTTTAAACAATTTGTAAGGCATGACATTTATGCTTGCCCTAAATCACTAACGCATTATTAATAGTTAGTCTACCAATTAAACATGGAATTGTAAAACTCCCTGGATCTTTTAATTTCCGTGGTAGTTTATTTTGCAAGATTGCTGAGCACATTGCGTTTAGTTCCACGTGTGATGCCTCGTCTATCCTTCGCTTGTTCGTCAAAAGTTCTCTTAAAAATTTTCTAGAATCTGGCATCTGTGAAAGAGCTTCAAGTAACGGTAAGTTAATATGTAATTTCTTTAAAAGTTTAAGAAACTTACCGAACTGGTCCTCTGTGTCGTCTCTCGTTAACGCTTTGGGATATGGTATGCGAGGTTGGTACTCCTTGATTACCGGTTTTGGCTTGTCTTGTGTTACCTCAACTTTACCTTTTTCTACCTTGTTTCCTTGTGTTGAACTGGGTTCGTCTACTTCTTCGCTTTCTTGAGCTGTTATGGCTTGGATTTACTCTTTTGGATTAATTTCAGTATTACTCGGTAGACGCCCTTGCGGTCGTTCGAATAATAGCTTCGCAATTTGTCCGACTGACTGGGTAATTTCCCCGATTGCCTTTGTAAGTCCTCCAACTTGGTTCTCGATCATTTTGATTGATGTTTGTTGGGTGTCGAGTGTTACCTCAGTTTTTTTGGAGACAGGCTTCTGTGGATTCTATGAAGTTGTTCAACGTCTCTTCAAGATTCGACTTCTTTTCCTGTGGATAGGGCTGATTTTGGAAATTTTTAGGAGGTTGTTGTCTTTGATTTCCTTGATTTCCTTGACCTTCCCATGAAAAATTTAGGTGGTTCCTCCAACCTGGATTATAATTATTACTATATGGGTTATTATTAGATCTGAAATTGTTACCTATATAGTTCATCGCATTCGCTCTCTATGCCCGGTTGGTAGGGTGGGTACTCGGGATTCGCCACAGTTCCACTTATGTCGCATTTGCATTCTTTGGATGTGCTGCGAAGAACACAAACTATCAAGCTTTTTATTCATCATCTCTACCTGTGTTGATAGCATGGTTACAACATCTATGTTGAAAACTCTGATAGATTTTGTTGGTTTGGTCCTTGTAACCGCGCATCGCGATAGTTATTCAAAGTGACATCTCTTCAATAAACTCGTAGGTTTGCAGGAGTTTTATTGTTCGGGGTTCCAGTGGTGAATCTATTAGTTGCCTCGTTGAGGGGTTTACACCGTTATAGAAAGTATGGAATTGGAGCCACAAGGGTAAACCATGGTGCGGACACTTTCTTAAGAGATCCTTATATCTCTCCCATGCATCGTATAATGTCTCTAAATCCATCTGCACAAAAGAAGAGATATCATTCCGTAATTTGGCCGTTTTGGCGGTGGGAAATATTTTAATAAAAAAATTTTGGTCATTTGATCCCATGTAGTGATTGACCCTCGTGGTAGCGAAGTTTAACCAACATTTAGCTTTATTCCTTAATAAAAAGGAAATAATCAAGTCATATGGCATCATCGTAAACGCCATTTATTTTGAAGGTATCACAGAACTCTAAAAAGTTAGCTATATGAGTATTTGGATTTTCATCCCCGCAAACCATCAAATTGAACAAATCTGTTGAATCATTTGTATAGTGTTAGGCTTTAATTCAAAATTATTAGCGACTATAGTAGGCCTAACAATACTTGATTCGGCTCTGTTAAATGAGGTTTAGCATAATCAAACATAGTACGAGGAGCATTATTTTCTCCCACATCTTGTGGTGGTGGGTTATTTTCGTCCATCCCTTCATGTAGGATTGGATCTGTCTTCTCGCTCTTCTTTAGTGTAATTTAGGGCTCGCCTAATTTCTCTGCGATTCCTACGAACGGTAGCGTCAATATCACTGTCGTATACTAAAGATCCTCTTGGGTTCCTTCTAGTCATAAACTAGAGGTACCTGCTAGGAAAAGAAAGAAAGAAAATTTAGCAAAATTTAAAAAAAAACAATAAAAATAAAAATAAATTGCGGAAAATTAAAAATAATGGCTAAAGTAATAAAAATAGAGCTTTCTTAATATTTTAGTTCCCCGGCAATGGCGCCAAAAACTTAATCGCTGTGAATCAGAGCTTTAAAATTTATAAAAAGAATGATCGAACCTGGAAACTAACTCTGACAACGATTGAGGCAAGTGCACCTATCGAACAGTAGTATAGCTTAGGCAAGACCGGATTATCGAACCCAAAGGAACTAAAAGTACTAATACTAACTTTCTTCTTATTATCTAGCCTAAAAATAAAGAGAGATTGTTTATCTAATCTAAATTAATTAACTACTAAACTAAAGACTCTAAGACAAAGAAGAATGAATTTGGAAAATAACTTGGGAAAAACTCAGTTGATTTAGATGATACCCTAGGAAGAATCCATCTAGACTTCACTTGTTATCTAACACTGAACCATACGATTTATTCACTTAGTTTGATCCGTAAGACTCCCTAACGTATATTAAACCCTCTCTCAAGGCGAATAACGTCTAACCCTAGGTTAATTAGTGGAACTCTCGTTCTCTTATAATAACCCCCTAGAATAGCAGTAAATCGATCTATGGATTCCCATATTAGGTTTCACCCTAATCCGGTAAAATCTCGTCACCCTATCTCTCGGCGTGCGATCAACTCCGCTTAATTATGTTGGATCTACTCTTAGGCAGGGTCTATTCCTCCTCCACCTAAGCACATTAAATTTGGATTAAGCTCACATAATTAAGAACAAACTAAGTATTTATTATATAATTCAGAAAACAATAACAAGATTCATCATAGGTTTCATTCCCTTCGGGTATCCGAAGGGTTTAGTTCATAACAATAAAGGAAAACATCTCAAGAGAAAAGATAAAACAAAACATAAGGAATCCCTAAAACCTCCTGAAGGAATTGAATGAGAGATCCTCCGTTTTGAGTATAATTCTGCCTTCTTGAGATGGATCAACTGGCTATCCCTGAGTGAATCCCCACAAATCTGCCTTCTCTGGCCTAGCACGACGCCCCTAGATGATGGCTTTAGGCTCCCCTCTTAGGTCATACTTAGGGTGTATTTATAGGCTTTTGAAATACGTTTCTTTCTCCCTAAGTATCCTTTCCCGAATGAAATTACTCTTCTCTACGGCAGAGGCACGGCCATGGCGCACGCCCGTGTGAATCGTGGCCAGATGGTGTTCGGATTTCTTTAATGAGACACGACCGTGTGAGTCGGGGTTAGACTGTGTTCTAGATGATTGACTTGGCACGGCCGTGTGGGTCCAAGTCCAGGCCGTGTCGATTTCCTCTTTGGCCCGTTTTGGTCCGTTTTGAGCCCGTTTCTCGTTCTTTTTATCCTTGGGTGCTTTCCTGAGTATAAGACATGAAAAGAAAGGATTAAGAGCACCTTTTTACATAAATCAAGGGATAATTCATCCAAAAGCATACTAAATGTGGGCCTAAAATATGTTACTATTTCAGTTTATCAGCCACTTACGTTCATCTGGGACTTGTTGGAATACGTGTCTCCACACGTTGTACATGTTTTCTATTTTAATCACTTCGTCGACATAGCTCATGGGATCCAGACGGAGATTCTGACAAGCCGCAAGTACATGAGTGTATGGGTAACGAAGTGCATCAAATATCCCACAGTCGCAGGTCCTATATCTCAAGTGTACACGATATTGCCCGCCAACAATACCTTGGTTCGGTCTGTCAAACTCTGTCACACGAAACCATAGGTTGTCGCGATTGTGACACACTGTACCGTCTTGCACTGCACACTTGGCCTCGTACTTATCGAGTTTGGATTTAACCATGTTGTAGTTAACCCCGTTCTTGATGCTATATTGTTTCAATGCACCAAGAAAACTATCCTTGTTGGAAGACTCTTTACCAACTTGTAATTCGCCTGAATCCAACGATGAACTTGTACGGTCACACCTTCTGTATGGTAGTTCAGGAAACTCCAATGCATCGCCTTGAGATAGATCGACATTATCCATGTGGGCTGGAGGCGAGTACGCCCTGAATCGTGGATCTTCTTCTTCATCTGAACCGCCTTCAACGTCGGTTGGAATAGGCTCCGGTTTAGAAAATAATGCAACTTCTGCACCATCGGGGCCGGGCTCTCGAGGCGGATCCACATGGACTCATCATCCGACCCACCATCATCTGCAACGAACGAGGGCCCCTCGCCGGTGGATGTCGTGGGGAGTACATTATCCCTTCTTAAACAACTTTCGTAACATTCCCAATCATATTTGGATTGCCAACCACTAGAAGTTGATGACGTTCCCCAATACGTATTACTAGCATCGAACGTTGAAGGAAGGATATGCATGTCCCATCCACCAATCGAGTGTCGTGCAGGGGTTGTGTTTTCCATACTACCACCAAACACGGGCACTTCCGTATTCTCCCTCCCACTAACAGAGTGTTGGCTTGGGGTCGTGTATTCCCCTCGAACAGCAGTAGATGTTGAAGTCGAAGGAAGATCACTTGGCGATGAAAATTATACATATACCTCAAGATAGGGTGATCCACTGGCAAGATGAGTCTCCACCATTGCCTCCAAGCTCCGAGGACCTTTGATGTCGAATGAGTCATATCTCATAGGATCAACCGAAGCGCAAAATCTATATTAAATAGACTGAACTTTCATTGGCGTTGTTCCGAAGGTTTTACGCCTAATTCTTTTGCGAAGTTCTGTCAAATCTATGTTCCGGTTAAAACCCGATCGTGTTGTGTTCTCCGATAAAAAAACAACACCATTTTCGGTGTCACAAACCTCACCATCGTAGTAAAACAAGATTAATACGTTCACTCATCTTGATTTCTATTTTACTTTTACCTCAATTTCGTTATGCAACTTTGAGAATGAAATTTGGGTGATTTATAGTCTAAGGTTTGCGGACTCATCAGAGCAAAAGAGCGTCCACGTGGGAGCTTTTTGGTACTCTTTTGACGATGCATCCTGCTTGAAGCATTTTGGTCACTATTTGTTGTAAACGCGTCTTCTCAAAATTATTTTGCGAGAGACTCTCTGTAGCAAAAGAGCGACCACGTGGGAGTTTTTGAGTACTCTTCTTTGATAGTGCATCCGCTTGAAGCGTTTTGGCCACTATTTGTTCGTAAACGTCTTCTCAAAATTATTTTGCCAGAGACTACTGTAGCAAAAGAGCGTCCACGTGGGAGCTTTTTTGAGTACTCTTGCTGATAGTGCATCCTGCTTGAAGCGTTTTGGTCACATTTGTTCAGAAACGTCTTCTCAAAATTATATTGCAAGATACTACTGTAAAAAAAATTCAAATAATTTTTATTTTACTGATATATTTTTCCCAAAACCCTAAACTTAAAATTATTCTAATTAATTAACCCTAAAATCTAGTCTATTAATTGTCTCCTAGAAACCCTAAACCCTAAGACCCTAAAAATCCCTAAACCGTAGCCCTAAAACCCTAAAAACTCATACCCTAACACTAAAAACAACTAAAAAGCCCATCGGGGTGAAGGGCAAAAGCGCGTCCACGAGGGAGCGCTTTTGCCACATTAGCAAAGCGCCCCCTCAAGGACACGTTTTTTGCTGATGTGGCACAAAGCGCTCCCTCGTGGACGCGCTTTTCTGTTTATCCCCTTAAAACGCGCTGACGTGGACGCGTTTTCGGGGGAAATGGCCCTTTCCGGTAAATAATTATTTTTTTGGCCCTTTTTCGTAAATTTTTAAAAAAAATGGTATATTTAGATCATTTAGCCTATAATCTAGACCAAATCTTACCGAAGATTATGATAATGACAATTTAATTGTTTAAATCCTCCTTTTTGTCTGCAAGACGCAATAGACAAGCAGTGATGTTTTTGGTCAATAATAATGTCTGACATTTACTTCATTGCCTAGGTTCTGATTGTTTCATTTCTTAAAAAAAAAAAAAAAAGTTTACTTCCTAGGTTAAGGTTCAATTTAATACCAAAGGGATAAAGAGAACTCAAAATTAGTTTTCTAAAAAATTTGAAAGGGATAATGAATTATTTCATACTTTAATTTTACAAAATATTTATTTTAGCTTTCATTTTAGGTTTTTTGAGGGAACTTTCATGTTTTTCGTTTTTTTATTAATTAAATTTGTATTATTTATCAAATTATTTTTTAAAAAAGTTATTAAAAAATTTAAAATATATAAAAATTATTTTTAATTTTTAATTTTTTTAAAAATAATTAAAAATGTAAAATTTATAAAAATATATTTTTAATTTTAAAAATATAATCAATTATTACATAGCGTACATGTTGACTGTCATATGGATGTCACTCTAACAAAGTTAATAGATGTGATATTTTTATTTTATTTTAGGGTAATTTGATAAACAATACAAATTTAATAACTAAAAAAATAAAAATAAAAATTAAATGTAAGGATAAAATAATTTTATACTGTGTAACTAGATCTCTCCCTTCATTTTATACCTTACTCATTAAGTTCAGACACTTCGATAATCACAATATAATTATTTTAATCCTCCTTACTAGCTATAAGTAGACGTGTTCATGGGCCGGGCCGGGTCGGGCCAAAGCATGATATTAACATATTTTACGTTTGTCCAAGCCCGGCTCGCCCTAAAATATGGGGCTTAAAATTTTGCCCAAACTCGTCCATATTTGCAAAAAAAAAACTTACTCAAGCCTATTTTAGGACTGTCCATATTATTTTTTAATTTTTTTAAAAAATATTTATATTATATTATTCTAATATTTAATAATTTTATACATTTAATGCTTGTACATTTAATAGAGTAACCAATTTCTAATTTCAAATCACATATTTTAATCCATATCCCATCATTCTTATTTCAATAATAATTCACCAATTCATCACGTAACATAACATAATTTTAAAAAATAAAATACGAGTCAGCTAAATCAAGCTTCTATGATGCCAAAAACATAAGAAAAGGAATAATCTAAGCTTACTATGCAAGGGTCTATTGTTAAAAGCTTGAAATGGTTTCTCCCAAACGGGCCTGAATTTTTAGTTGAGCCCGGCCTGAACCCGGCCCGACCCAGCCCATGCTCACCTCTATTTATAATATTATAATTATAATTTTTTGACATATTTTTAACAAACCATTACCAAACCGTCCACTCACAATATAAAATGGCTTAATTGCCAATTTAAGCCTTGGTTTAATTGTTATTTTAGTCCATTAGTAATTTAAAAATCTATAGCAATTAATGTTTAAAACTTTTATGATTTAACCTCTGTAAATCAATTAAACTCTAATTCGGCTAAATTGATTATAAAAAATTCAATTCATCTATACATTAACTCTTTAAACATTTCTATTAAATATTTATGGACTCGGTTTATGGAAACGAGGTCCCAAAATCACATTTTCCAATACTACTGACTTTAGGATCGTTATTTTGTACCTTAATTAACTATCAATTAAACAAATTTACTAGACCAAACTTCAATATATTTCTATACTAGCCTCTTAAATATTAATATTTAATATTTACAATAATTGATTTACGGAAATAGGATTCCAAGACCGCATTTCCTGACACCATTAAAAACCAAATCGTTACAACTATAATAAAGAGATTTAACATGTACTTTTACCTTATTTTAAAATTATACAATTAGTAAAATTATTTATATTGCTCATATCTTTTAGAACTTAATTTTGCTTACGTCTTTAAAAGTTTATATATATAAATGTTTAAAAATTTAAATAACATGCAAATTTCCAATGAAAAAGATTTGAATAATTGTTATGAATATTTTATTAAGTGGATGTGCATCAAGATCAAGATAAATTTTGATGTACTTTAAATTCTAATAGTGATTAGAAGAAGATCTCTACTTCATTTATACTTCTTATGCTCATAAATAGAGACTTTGGAGAAGCTTTGTAGATATTCTGATTGATCAATAAAATATGCCCTCTCTTTTGCTCTCCTATATTCTTTGTTCTTTATTCTCTCTGTCTATTTATTTTATAACACATTATCAGCACGATCTTGCTCAAAGTGATAGTTCCTTTTATCAACGATTACATTTATCCTCCATGATTTCCAATATCTTTGACGGCAAGATGCACATTTTTTACAGGAAGTTTCTTTTATTTAACATTTCATATCTGGTTATTATTTTTCATTCTTATTTCATTATACGTTATCATTGTTTTGATTAACTTATTTTACTTTTTTTTTCTTAAGGATGGTGAAAGATTTGATACCATTATCTATATGGAATCGATAAATAAGATGCACTCTCAAAGTTTGCATTTTGATATTTGCTTGGCGATGATCTCTTTCTCTTCAGTATAATGGATGTTTATAATCACTACTTCTCATCCATGGTAACGTAAGTCAATCTAATCAACTTCTTTTAAAATTTGATTTGATTTCTATTAAAAAGTTCAATTTGTATAATTCACTATCTGTATCTCTATGAATTTATAAAACACTTCACGCGTTTAGTTATTGAGATTTTTATGTGGAGATAAATATTTTTTTTCATTTTTAATAAAATTGATTGATTTAATTTTGATTTTGATTAAGATATATGATTATTTCGGAATTTGAGTAAAAATACTTTTCATGAATTTTGGGATATTCACCCTGTAACAGCCTATTTTAGATAAAGTTAGAACAGTGGTTTCGGGACCACAGATCCAAGTCCGAAAAGAAAAATTATTTTAATACTATTTTTTGATCTACAGTATGATAATAATATTGCGTGAAAATTTCGTAAAGAAATTTTATCGATTACATGTTTAATTTGATAAAGGACCAAATTGCACAAAGTGCAAAAGTTGAGTTCTAATAGCTAAAGGGATTAAATAGCTATAGAACTTTAAATTGGAGGTTCCTATATGGTAATTAGACCATTAAAAATGCTTAGTTGATAAGGATGATGATTCATCCATGGAAAATAAAATAAAGAAAAGGATGAAATTGGAAAGATGAAAAATAAAAGGTGATAAATTAATTAAATAACAAAATATCATCATTTTATGTCATCTTCTTCCCCAAAATATATGGAAACCCTTGGAAAGAGAAAGCGAGCTTTCTTGGCTTAATTTGGTAAGTAATATTGTCCCGTTTTTAGTAATTTTTATATTTTCGAGATCGTGATAACTAAATCTATCTATTTTGGGGGTTAATTTGTAAAGTAAACAAAGTATGAAATTTTTTCCATGGATGAATATGCTGAAATTTTGAAATTTATGGTAGAATATGAAAGGTTGTTTATAGATAAACAACTTTTACAAAGTGAACTTTGATGAAAACATGATTTAGGGAATAAATTGAAAAGTTGTAAAATTCATGGAAAATTTCTGAATTTTATGAAATACATGGGCTGTAAATGTTACATGTAAAAATCAGCTAGGCTTGGAACAAGGATTAAATTACATGAATTTCATTTTCCGAGCCTAAGGACAAAATCGTCATTAATTAAAAGTTTAGGGCCAAATTGGTAATTTTGCTTAAGATGTGAATTGGACTGAATTGAGTTTAAATTGTATTAAATTGATGTTAAATTTACTCGTATAGATCCGGATAGACCAAATTCAGAGTTAGAATGAAGAAAAGAGAAAAATATCATATTAGTAAATTTTACGTACATGAACATTTATCGAGGTAAATTTGTGTAACTATATTGTGTATATTTATATGCTTGAATTAAATATGGTATATGTGTATTGTATAAATAATATATGTATATATGACATTGGAAACATATTCGACAAAGCCCAGTAAACGATAATGCCTGCAATAAATGATATTGCCCAATAAATGATAAATGATAAAAATGTTACTTTTATGCTTGAAATGAATGTGGAATGTGTTTATTTGAATTATATGAATATTATAAATGTAAGAAATAATCACATGCCTGACAATGCTTGAGAAAAAATGTAAAATCCCGTTTGAATAATTGAAAATCGATGGATATGTGATTTCCCGTAATGAATATAGTCCTGCATATGTTGCGGACGGGATTTAGCTCGGACGAGCAATCCTGATAGAAGCCCTCTCGAGCATTCTGTTATATAGTTCCTACGAGCATCCTAATCGGTTGTGATTTTGCATGTGTTGCACACTACCGTAGCTCATTGTGAGCGTCCTGTTTATTGTTCGGTTATGATTCTGCATATGTTGCGAACACAAACGGAGCTCTATGTGGGCGTCCTGTTATGCAATCGATTGTGATTTGGCATATGTTGCAGACACAAACGTAGCTCTTTGTGAGCGTCCTGATATGGCTCACATGAACTTCTTGATATATGGCTATCCGGAGCTCCCGTTACATGGCTCTTTGTGAGCATTCTTGATAGGATCTTTGTGAGCTTCCTGATTAAAAGTTCTTTGTGAACTTCCCATTTTAAACTCTTATGAGTTTCCTGATTTAGCCCGGGTAAGCTTCCTATTACATGGCTCATCTGAGCATCCTGATATGTGCCTCGAAAGTGTGCTCTCTGGTTATGTGCCCTAATGGGTACCCCTGAATATGTGTTGACAGATCCTGATTTGTACACCTTGACTGTACTACCTGAGTATCCATCGATATTTCAGATAAATTCAACGACAAAAAAATCCTGATATGAGAAGATATGAATAAGAAATGAGTTATTACACGTATCTGCCTGAAATACATGAAAATGATGACACATGATATATGGAAATATGAGATGATGATATATGTACATGAAATTTATTTGATGAATACGTTCATCCATGATTATAGATTTGTACTCCTTGAGTGTACTACTCGTCTGACATTGATATTTAAGATGATTTAATGGGTAAAGTTCCGACAAGAAATAATCTGAACTCGAGATAAATCACTATGAATATGTACTTGTAATACAAATATATGATTTATACATGTTATATGAATACATGATATGGAAAGTATATATATATATCTGGAAATCTGATTGTTGTTGAGCCCGTATATGTTTCATGTTGTTATAGTGGAATGTATGACCAACAAGGGCAAGGAGGATATGTGTAGGGCTTGAGATCAAATTAATTGAATGTGCCTTACATGTTTATCTTGAAATAGAATGAATGGTAAGTTAAGTACTATGTTATACGAACTTACTAAGCATTATATGCTTACTCTGCTTTATTACCCTGTTTAATAGTAAATTGGAAGCTCGTTGGATTAGAAGCTTGGCGGAGATCACTCACACTATCCATTGACCCATTTCGATACATATGGTAAATCAATTATGGTTATAATGGCATGTATAGGTTAATTGGCCATATTTGCATGTAAATGATTTGGTTATAACTAGCCATTGGAATGGCTTGTGATGAACATGTTTTGATATAATTATAAATGAATTTATTATGTTTAAGGAATGAATGTGATCATACATATATGCTTTTGGTAATTAGGTAAGTATGAATGATAAATTAACATGATAATAAATTGTCATCTGAGGTACCGAAGAGTACATTAGTTGTATGTGATATTATGTCATGCATGAGACTTGGTTTTTACATAAATTAATTATCTTGAAATGACTTGTGAATGTGTTTAAGTGTTTATGTATGTATATGACTAGATGGGTGAGATATGTGGCTTGGAAAATAGCCTATTTTCGTCTACACTGGTAGAGACACGGGCCTGTGTCTCAGCCGTGTGTGACACAAGGCCTGGCACATGGGCATGTGGTCTGGCCGTGTGTCCCTTGCATATTATAATTTGAGAAACAGGATGCTCAGAATTGGGCACACGGGCAGAGACATGGGCGTGTGTCTCAGCCGTGTGTGATACATGGCCTAGAACACGGGCGTGTGTCTTGGCCATGTGAAACCTGCACCTAAATTGTGAAAATTTGAATTTACCATACGGCCTAGCACACAGGCGTGTTGCAGGCCGTGTGGCACAAGTCAAAGAGTTACACGGGGTCGGACACGGCCTGCTGCACGGGCGTGTCCAATGGCCACACGGGCGTGACCCTTGACCACACGGGCGTGTGTGCCCTACATCTAGGAAAAATATTGAAATTTCGCGATAAATTCTCTAAATACCCGGTTTAGTCCCGACTTGACCCTAATGCATGATTTGGGCCTCGAGGGCTCATGTAAGGGACTATATGATTAAATTTTATTGAAATTGGATTTGAATAATAAATGCTTGTAGAATGTCTGTTATTTGACCCGTAATCTCTGGTGACACTCTGTAACCCTGTTCCGGCGATGGATTCGGGTTAGGGGTGTTACACACCCTGTCTATGATGATTTCATATCATTGTAAAGTTTGAAATGAAATTATGTCATAAGAGGTGGAGGTTAGAAAATGTAAATGTTTAAACCTTTATACCTGTAAAGTTATTTTAATTTGATATTATAATATTTTGTATTTTGTTGTGTTATGACATATAAAAGAAAATATATATTATCTAACCACAATGATTTATTAGTAACATGAATTTATTTTTTGTTATGTTTAATATATGTTTTATTTATACCTATTCATTTTATTTTTATATGAATAAATAAAATTTTAGAAGATCAGGATTTTTTTATGATTCATGTTAAAAAGAATTGAAAAACTGTATATTATTTAAAATAAAATAAGCATTCATTAATGTTATATAATAAAATGATTATATGCTCCTGAAGAGCTAATATTGCATCAAACTGTAAAAAGCTCTTTAAGAGCTAATATTTTACCTCCTTGCGATGCAAAATTTTGTAAAATATAATATTGTTTTTCAAATCAAGACGATATATGTTGAATAAAACCTTCATATGTTTTACATTAAAACCATATATAGAAATAACATGAGATACTCGTGTGTTTGTATTATATATACTCCCCGAAAGAATACAGTACATTATATAATTGAAATATCTAATGTGCTCTTGCAGTAGCAATATTGTGAAAATGACTTTAAAAGTATTTTCAAGTGATCTCATACCTTCTAGTGGCTAAGCAAGATAATAAGTTACTAATGAAAAACTATGAAATTCTTCCCACTAGTTTTGCTTTATTCCCTGAAGTGAATGTAGCAGTACATAACAATTATGAAAAATGAAAAATATAGAAATCATGATTGTTGTTGTAATTGAGGATGTGGTTGGGGACGTACTAATAATAATTATCAATGTGGTTATAATAGTGGTACTTCTAACCATTAGAAAAAGAATAAGGAAATAGCCCAGTGGTTAATTGATAAGTGTGAAAGTATGGAAATTAAATTGAGGTCTCAAGTTCAAATCCTTTCCCATGCAATATAATTATGAACCACTAAAAGTGGGAACATAGTAATAAATAAGAGAACAATGAGAGTTCTCAAGATAACTCTTCAAAGGATAAAGGTAACCTATGTTATCAATATGATATGAAAGATTATTGGCCACATATGTGGCATATGCCCAAATAGTTTGTTTTTGCTAATATTCTCTGAGAAAGGATATGAGAATGTAGTAATGAATTCTATCATTACAGATAAAAAATATTTATCTTATTTGGTACTAAAACAAACAAATATTATTCTAATATTTGATAATAAAAAATTAGTCAAAAGCTCCAGAAGAGCTAATATATTAATATCTTGTGATGGTTAATCCATTGGTTTTAAAATATATTCATAATAGATCTCATATTGAGATTGTGAATGAGGACAATATTATATTTCATATGAATCAAAAGAGAATTGGGTTATTTATATTTTGAATCTAGCTTAAGACCTCTCGCACTCTAACCGAGAATCATACAACTAGACCAAATGCCTTACATTTGAAGATTTTGGCATATTCTCTGAAGCGAATATTGCATATAATTGTTTGAAAATTATATTTATTGACTTAGTGGCATTATAGACTTCACATTGATTTAGACATTTCCAATAGTAAATATCATAATAGCACTTATATGTGGATACAAAGTAAAATGAATGATAATAAAATTATCAATTTGTTACAATTTAGTACAATTGAAACGCATGTTAAAGTAAGACAAAAGTTTACTAATACAAATGCATTTACTACTTGGCGTGACCAGTTAGACCATCCTAGATCATATATGATGCGAAAATTAATTGAGAATTCATATGGACATTCATTAAAGAGCCAGAAGATTCTTTAATTTAAAAAAAATCTCATTTGTTGCTTGTTCTAAATGAAAATTGATTGTTAGAAACTCACTAGCCAAATTTGAGATTTAATGTCTTGCATTTATGAAATGAATATGTAACACCCCTTACCCGTATTCAACACCGAAACAGGGTACGAGGCATTACCGAACATAAACACAAGCAAACATACATTTTCAAGTCATAAATTTCCATTCAAATTTAAAACTTTTCATACACATTCATATCGTCCCTAAAACGAGCCTACGAGGCCCCAAACATACTTTGGAGGTGGTTCGGGACTAAACTGAGAACTTTGGGAATTTTTATAAAACTTAGAAAATTTTTGCTAGATGCAGGGCTCACATGCCCATTTGGTCCAAGGGACACGCCCGTGTGACCCTGGGACACGCCCGTGCTTCAGGCCGTGTTCAAAATAGGGTTTTCTCTGACATGTGTCACACGGCCATGCCACACGCCCGTGTGCTAGGCCGTGTAGCACACACGGTTAATGGCTCCAGAACCAATAACCCAGTTGTCAATTGATTCTTCCACTAAGCAAGCTTCAACTGCAAAGAGCTCCATACTTTTGCCTTTTTCAGCTAGGTAATCCAAATGCTAATTACAGTTTGATCTGAAATGCCCTTTCTTGTTGCAGAAGAAATATTTGATCTTTTTAGGATCTTTTGACTTCTTAGCCTTCTTCCTATCCACACGAGGTGGAATCGAAGACTTAGTCGGTTTCTTCTCTCCCTTATCTTTTTGCTTCCCCTTTGAGGGCGAGGGGCCCACAGCTAAGTTTGTGTAACACCCCAGACCCGGCCCATGAGCCATGACCGGATCTGGTATGTCACAGAGTAAAAACGTTTTGAAAGATTTTGATTAACAGGTGAAAATCTGAAAATTTTGTTTATAAAACGGTGTCTATAAAAAAAACATTTGGTGTGGTTGATTTTATAAACATGGTTGAGTTGAAACCCTTTTTCCTTTGAAAACATTTGATCATTTTAATTTTAGAAAACATCGGAGTTATAGTTAACTTGGTAAATTTTGTTACCCGACGGTAACATCTTTGAAAACTCGTAAAGGTACTTATTTTGAAAACGTTCTTTTAACCGATTTATTTAACAATTTATAAATTCATTAGTAATATGGTAGAAGTAAAGTAAAAACAACTACTTAAACATCAAAATAACAACTAGCGGCCTTATTACAATCCAAACCAAAATTTAGTAAATAATAAACTTTAATCGTGTGCTAAATATAAATTCAAATCCAAGGAACAAGCATGGCGCCTCGAGTCCTCTCCGCTCCGTCTCGCGATCTACTCATCTGCAAAATGATATGGGAAGGGGTGAGTCACCAAGACTCGGTGTATAAATCCCCAACCCGGTAGTGCAAACTCATACACAAAATATTAGCAAGACATGCAAAACATGCAAAACCCATAACCTAGCCATCCATACTCCTTTACTACCCCGTGTGGTCAAAACCACTGGTGGTCAAAACCACTGGTGACCGGAGTCACAAATCAAGTGATGGGGCCAACCCATCGTGTGGTCAAAACCACTGATGACCGTAGGTCACAATTATCAATATGTGGTCAAAACCACTGGTGGTACCAAACCACTGGGACTTAGTCACGATTTATATCAACAGTGTGGTCAAAACCACTGGTGACCGAAGTCAAAATCAAGCTGATGGGGCCAACCCATCTTGTGGTCAAAACCACTGGTGACAGTCCATAGAGAATATTCCCCCTCCTCTCTTCAATCCCATTACCAAACATGTTCATATCATGCTAAACATATCATCATAAATCATGCATACAAATCATGGCATAGCATATTACCCATCATGTCATTCTTATTACATATTTAAAGTCACAAGAGACTTACCCGAAATCCATGCTCATGCCACAGGGCAAATCACTATCACAATGATTATTTGTAACATAATAAGCAATGCTAACTAATAAAGTGTGTAAGAGTTTTACACACTGTTTAACCAGAAGATCTAAGGAGAAATCCCGAATCTATACGATATCACAAAATCCTGAAACTTGCCCTTATGCCTGTCGATTAGCTCCTTGATGCTTTCGAATCCCGAAGAACTCCTTACTGCTCCTTAATATCGGCCTTACACGCTTACCACGAAACCAAAAGCAAGAGATCGATGGTACTACCCTTGTAGATTCGGCCTCAAAGATTGTGAAATAGAAAAGAGAATAAGAGGTTGAAAGATTCGGCAATAGTGACTAATATTAGAGAGGTTTCGGCTTCAAAGACTCGCAACAACGAAGAGAAAATAAAGTACCTTGAGATTCGGCTACAAGAGAATAAGTAAGGAATTTGGGTTGGAAGAAAAATAAAGAAGAGGAGGAGAGGGTAGAACAATTTCGGCAAGAAGAATTTAGAATGGGAAGAAGAAATATCAAAAGGTGAGCACCCCTATTTATACTACACACTTTCTCCTATTTTATCTCTTTAACACATATTCAAAGTGAATAAAAATAAATCCATACTTAATCTCTTCTTTATCACCTTAATAAAATAAAATAAAATCCATCTCATTATCTCCTAATCACCTATTCAAAACTCTAAAATAAATCAATTATCCTCCACTTAATCTCCTATTCTATCTACTAATCTACCTATTTGAATAATAAAAAAAACAACAATTATCCTACCTTACTGCAGCCGAATTTTAAAAGGATTAAACAAGCATTATCCTTATCAAATTGAAGATCCCAAGTGCCGTCCACCTCCTCCTTCTCCCTAACGCCAGAATGCAAAATAAAACCTCAAAATTTTGCTTCCCTTGCGTCTTGAACCCATGACCTGCACCAAGCCCCTTTAAGCTTTAACGCCCCCAAGCCACTCTGCCAAAGCGTTTTTTTTTTGTGATATAAACTCGCCCCAATTTCTTTTAAAGCCTCCTTCCCTAGCTCCCCTTGTCTTAAAGCCAAAAGCTAAAAATAAAACACACCACTGCTTTGTAGTGTTTGAACCAAGGCCCTTGTTGGCGTTATATCCAGGACCTTAAGTGGTGCATGGAAGCCACTTTACCGAGGCCTGTTTTTATGCCAAAACGCCTAGGATTTTTCCCTTAACGCCTCCCTGGCCTTGCTCCCTTTTAACGCCAAAAATAAAACTCCCAAGTGCGATTCTGCCGCTCGAACCTCCTCCCCTCAAGACTCCACTTGACGCAAACTCCCAAAGACCTGTGTGGCGTCCCTTGCCACTTTACCACACACGGCTACTTGTGTCCTAAACTCCCCAAAACTTTTCTTAAGGGCTCCTTCACCCAGCTCCCCCTTTTATACTTAAAATCCAATATTTTCCCAAAACTTTCACCTACACCCTAGGGTTCTCAAAACCCTTAATACACTTCCAAATACTTCCAAAACCTACTAACTCATGAATTATGCACAAACGCATAACCCCTAATCTAGGATGTTACAGTTTGCTTCAAGTTTCTCCTGAACCGACTTACCACCACTCAGCATCAACTCATAGGACCGTAATTTCTTCGTAAGTTGAGTTAAGGTAAGCGCCTTATTCCCCAAGTTGTAAGCGGCCCTAAAACCAACAAACTCATTGGTTAATGATTTGAACAATATTTCAATCTGAGTGTTCACGTCTAGTTCAGCCCCATTGTTCTCCGCTTTGGCAAATAATCTCATAATCTTAAGCATGTGTTCTTTGACCGGAGTGCCGGTTTTCTGTTGAGAATTCATCAAATTTGTAATAGCGGATTGTCGATCAATGCGACTTGACCTCTAAGCAAATCCTCCAAAATTTTCATGATCTCTTTGGCAGTACGAAAATTCTCGTGTTGCTTTTGCAACACACTACTCATGCTCACTAACATATAACATCGAGCAATCGAGTCAGAATCTCTCCAGCGATTTCTCACTTTGGGCTGAGCTTCAGGAGGGCACGTTCATAGAGGGTTCGAACTCTCGTTCCTGAATCAATGGTCAACCCACTGGCTCAAGATAATATTTCTCAACATTTAAATAGTAAAACCGTATAAGATAGAAAACACGTGGTGTTTCTTGAACATGGGTTTGCTTCTTCTTTCTAGGAGGCATGTTTCTAACAAAAATATGAATAGTAATCAATAAAATAGTAAAAAAAATAAAGGAAGTTTGAGAATACTTAAACCTTAACTTTTGTTGCACTTGTTTGCACTTCTTCTTTGTTTTGTTGATGAGAACTTCTTTCAATATAGCCTATTGAATTGGGAATGAAGGATTGAGTTTTAGGAATTAAAGGTTTAAAGAGAAAAGGGGTTTTGAAGGGTAGAGGTTTTGGAGAGGTTTTGGAGGAGCTGAAATGTTAAAACTAGATTAGGTTTAGTTAAATTGGTGTTTTAATGTTCAAAAAGGATATTTTTAGGGTTAAAAATCAGGCATAATTGGTTTTGTTCCACCGGTTTGCGTGAATAGGTCAGGTTGACCCTACAAAAATTTCTAGCGATGTCGTGACACTGGGGTTCCGTGTCGCGACATCCCTAGCAGACTACTCATGTTACGACACCGGGGTTCAACGTCACGACACACCCTGCAATTTTAAAATTCTGAGAGACTGTCTTTTATGTCGCGATACAGGGTAGTGATGTCACGACATTGGGTTTATTTTTGAACTTATTCGCTACTGTCCACGATGTTGTGACACAGAAGTGTCTGTCTCGATTTTGACCTTGTTTCCCAAATTTCCAATCTTCAGAATGCTTCAAGTGCTTGTTAGACCTATCTTTGACCTACTTGTAAGGTATTAATGAATTGGTTAGTGAAATATACAATATGTACAGTTAGTAAGAATCTTACATATAGATGTTAGGTCTTGCTACCAGACTCATCTGTCAGCTTAGTCATTATACATTGATGGACTCTCTGAAATTTGATTCTATCTGTATTAGTCCAACACCCATCGTGCCATTCTAGTCATCTGCGGTTGTCTTTTTCCCTGAATTTACCTTGCCAGCCTACTTTAAAAATCGAAAACTATTTCCACAGGTCCTAATTATTAACTATTAGCAAAGCCATATAACCATGCAACCACTTTAGTCTTTGCTTAGCATATGTGCTTCATAAGGGAGTCAAAAATTATGGTTCATACTTGTCGCTTATTATGTCTCTTCTTATCTTATCACTCCAGAATAATTTGCCAAGTGTACTTGAGTTGATGATTGGCACAAAGGGTGGCAAAGAGATTAGCAAGGGATTTTGCACTACGTATCTTAGATTCCAATTTTTTAGAATTTTAAATTCATCTATTTGAAATCTTTTATGTTCCTTCATTTGTCTGCAGATAGCTTTCTTGCATAGCTTTTGCAATGACTGAGCATTCCACACTGCTCGCAGCTCAAGGCCTATGCTCATTAGTTGTCTAGCTTGATCAAGTCTTGCTATATTATCATAGGTCCTATCTATGTATATTTTTTCAATTGCATTCAAAGATCCAGAAAAGTTCCAAGGCCGCCAGATCTCTGAGGTGCTTGGTTTGGGATGAAGGTCAAGCAAAGGATAGTCAATTCAGGTTCATTAGCTAGAACTACTAGAATCTCTTTATTTTGCTCTGAGCTGCATATAAAAAGTTTGCATCTCGCAAGTGTCCATGAATGACCTCCAGTGCACCTTCAGGCTGAGTATAGAAACATAAAAAAATTAATAATCTAAACAATATAATAATTAACTACTTAAATTTAAATAATTTAATAAATTTTCTTACCATTTGTAATTGAACGTCGGAGATATGCTTGTCATCCAAACGAATAAGTTGATTTTTCATTTAAAATTTATAAGAAAATAATAAAATTGAAGAGAATAAAATTCAAAAAAATCATTTAAAGAAATTGAGGATTGAGGATTAAAATTTTGAAATTGAAAATTGAAAAATTGAAAATTAAAATTTGAATATTGAAAATATAAAATTGAAAAATGGGGATTGAAGATTGAGAATTTAGGAAGGAAGAATCAGTATGGAGTATATGGTTGAAAAGAATGAAGGTTTGAGGGGTTTATATAGGAATTTTTATGGTTGTTGGACCCTTACTAGTCGTTGGAGAAATTATCGTTGGAATAGTTACCGTTGGAAGGAAAATGCGTCCTACAATGCGTGTTTTTATTGATGTGGTAGTGAAAATGCACCCTGTAGGACTCATTTTTGTTCTCTCTCCTGAAAATGCATCCTATGTGGCGCATTTTCACTAATGTAGCAATGAAAACACATCCTACAGGGCGCGTTTTCCTTTCTCTATCCAAAAACAATGTAGATCGGTAAATTTTAAGAAAATAAACCTAGTTTTTTAAATAATTTTTTCAGTATATATACATAAATTAACCTAAAAGGTCGATTGAGTATTAACTTGATTGGCATGGATATTGTAACACCCCAAACCTGGCCTAGACGTTATGGCCGAATTTGACGATGTCACATGATGGTGCTTTAGAAAACGTACTTACAATAAAGCCATTTTCGATATCTTAGGTTACCGTAAAAAACGTGTCATTTATTCACTCATTATCCGTTTTCAAAACATTATACGTTGCGGAAGATTTTAAAATAATTTGCGAATTCGTGTATATTTTGATAAAAAAATTGTTTATTTTGAAAACTCGCGTCTTATCCTACTGCTAGAAGTTTATAACATAAAAATCCCAAATTTTAAACAAAAATCCCTAAAGGCCATGTTACATAAAACTCCCCAAATATAATCAGAACCATAATTAAAAGTAAAAACCGTTAAAGGTCCAGAATTGTGGTCACCGCTGAGTCTTCCGCCCACCGATCCGTCTACTGCTGGGGATTACCTGAACAGATTAAACAGAAAAGGGTGAGTTTTCGCAAACTCAGTGTGTAATCCCCACAGAAAACATGCACACAATAATATCAGAAAATAGACATAAATTCACAGTTTGGGTCTGAGCCCATTACAGAAACCGTGTGGACCTTAGCCCACTCAGATACAGAATCAGATATGTTTTAGGGCCTTAGCCCATTTCAGACATAATATGCAGGTCAGAACAAAATAGCAGAGTCCTACCCACCAACCTCTACACACCAACTCCGTCCAACCCTACACACCATGTGGGGATAAAATTAACCCACCCTGCCCTACACACCATGCTGTACCGAATACGGCACATAATCAAAAAGTTGCAGCTGAGCTGCCAGATAACAGGCTTAAGAGCCTTTCAGATACTTCCTCCAAATATCATCAATCCACCCCGATGAAATGCAACATACATAATATGACATGCTTTTATGCAAATAACAGTCCATACATTCAAATCAGTATACATGCTAAGTGTAACATGTTCAGTACAGATTTCACATAATTAGATCACATAACTATGGGTCTAAGTACCACTTACCGACCCTTCATTAGGTTCATAGTCGACTTGGGCGACCCGTGCAACCTTTCAGAGCATTTCATAGAAATGGGCTCACATGCCCATGCGGCCTGCCCGTGTGGGACCACACGCCCGTGTGGCTTACACGGCCCACATTGGCCTTGGCCGTGTGGATCACACGGCCTGGTCCAAAATCCCACACGCCCATGTGTTTCACCCGTGTGGGACCACACGCCCGTGTGGCCCACACGACCCAATTGGTCGAGCCTGTGTCTCGCACGCGGCCTCGCTCGGCCATCATACGGCTGTGTCACCTGCACACGGCCTGGCTTGTCATTCACACGACTGTGTGGTGACTTACAGTCTTGCACACGGCCTACCATACGGGCGACCACACGCCCGTGTGGCATCGACAGTGAGGTTTTTGGCTTCTGTCGAAACCTCGTTTTCTGCGTATTCAGGTACACACCTGTTTCGTGTCGCTCTTTACGCAATCCCGAGATCACCAGCACCTATATTTGAACAATGTTTCATCATTTAATCCCCTAAACAATTGAAATCAACCAAACCCGAAATGGGATACTCATCCAACGAGCGCCCAAAACTTACCTCTGAGCGAAACGAGCAATCCCTGCACTTAATTTGTCACTTGGAATTGGTTTATCGTTCCTTGATTAACTCCTAACACCAAAAGGAAATCCCCCTTAGAAAGAGCACAGAACGTTTAGAATAGAAAAATCCCAAACTTACCAATAGCGAGCCCTAAAGCTGAATAACGGTCCACAGAACTTGAAGGTAAAAGAAATAACAGCAAGGAATGGAAAGGGCGGCGACAAAGGTTTTGGAGAAGAAGAGAAACTGAAATTTGTTTTCTTTTTTTTTGTGTTGGGAAGAGGAAAAATGAACAGATTTTTGATAATTCTCCCTATCATCTCCAAAATCTCTCCCTACCATCAGACTTTCAGTCCAACACAAACACTCTGGACGTGACAAGAAAAAATAATACTCACGTAGGGATTCGAACTCCCGACCTCCAACAACCTCAACACTCAACTTAGCCACCAGACTAGCAGGCCCATTCTGCTAATTACTCACACACTTATACTTATAAGCCTACTAACCAGAGATAGGGCTTTATTCATAAAAATACCAAAATTTGCCCAAGTCAAGGCTTAAACCCAAGACTTTTCAGACACTCCCAGAACACATAACCACTGAGGCAGATACAGATTGTGTCACAAAATTACAAAAGCCAAAATTAAATGAAATCGGGACGTTACAACTCTACCCCCTAAAAGAAAATTTCGTCCTCGAAATATTACCTGATAAAAAAAGGTGAGGATACTGCTGACGCATCGAATCCTCCGGCTCCCAAGTGGCCTCCTCAGTGCTATGATTCTGCCACAGCACTTTCACAAAGGGGATAGACTTCCTTCGCAGAACTTTAATGTCGCGATCTAGGATCTAGACCGGCTCCTCCTCAAATGTCAGATCTGGTCTAACTTCTATCTCCTCAACAGGAACAACATGCGTGGGATCAGAGCTGTAGCGTCTCAACATTGAGACGTGGAACACATCATGAATGTGATCCAACTTCGGAGGAAGTTCCAACTGATATGCAACTGGCCCCACTCGTTTCAGAATACGGTACGGCCAAATAAATCGAGGGCTCAACTTAACCTTGCGACTGAACCTCAATACCTTCTTCCATGGCAAGACCTTGAGAAAGACTAAGTCCCTCAAAGAATACTCAATATCCTTTCTCTTCAGATCAGCATAGGACTTCTGCCTATCAGATGCCATTTTCAGTCGATCCCAGATCAATCGGACCTTAACTTCAGTTTTAAAAACCAATTTTAGACCCAGAACACGTCGCTCACCCAACTCAGTCCAACATAAGGGAGTGCGACACTTACGGCCATATAGCGCCTCGTACGTTGCCATCTGGATGCTAGACTAATAGCTATTGTTATAGGCGAACTCTGCCAACAGCAAGTACTCCTCCCAACTGCCTCGGAAATCTATAACACAGCTCCTCAACATGTCCTCCAGTACTTGAATCACCCTCTCCGACTGACCATCTATCTGGGGATAGAAAGCAGTACTGAAGTCCAACCTCGAACCCAGTGCCTCGTGCAACTTCTTCTAGAATTGACACGTAAAATGAGGATCCCTATCGGAGATGATCGAGACAGGAACCCCATGCAGTCTCACTATTTTTGATATGTATAGCTTAGCCAATTTCTGGAGGGAAAAGTCCATTCTGACCGGAATGAAATGAGAAGACTTGGTCAATCGATCCACGACGACCCAGACAGAATCCTTCTTAGTGTGTGTTAAAGGCAACCCATTAACAAAGTCCATAGTTACTTGCTCCTATTTCAACATCAGTATCTTTACTGGTTATAGCAACCTCGAAGGCAACTGATGCTCGGCCTTAACCTGCTGACAAGTCAGACAGCGAGCAACAAAGTCAGTAACCTCACGCTTCAACCCTGGCCACAAGTATGCCACAAGTATAACTCTCGTAAAACTCGGTACATTTTACTCCGGCCGGGATACATATCGTAAGGGCTGCTATGCGCTTCCCTCAAAATCGACTATCGCAACTCCTCATCACTCGGTACACAAATCTGACCGCGAAAACAAAGTACCCCATCACTGTTAATCCCAAAATCAGTAGAATCACCAATCTCAACCTGACGGAATCGCAACTCGAGAGACTTATCCCCCATCTTTTTACTTCTATTCTGATCAATCCATACAGGCTTAACCTGAAGTTTTGCTAAGAGACTCCCATCGTTGAATAAATTGAGTCGAGCGAACATCGCTCTCAGATCGGTCATAGCCCTACGAATCAAAGCATCTGCCACCATATTGGCCTTACCAGGATGGTACTCGATGGTGCAATCATAATCCTTAAGCAATTCAACACATCTACGCTGCCTAAGGTTTAACTCCTTCTGAGTGAGGAGGTATTTGAGCCTTTTATGATCAGTGTAGATGGTACACTTCTCACTGTACAGATAGTGCCTCCAAATCTTTAGAGCGAAGACCACATCAGCTAGTTCCAAATTATTCGTCGGGTAGTTAGCCTCATGCGTCTTAAGCTGACGTGACGCATAAGCTACCACCTTACCATCCTGCATCAGTACACAACCCAGACCCACATGCGACGCATCACTGTATACTACAAAATCTTTCCCAGATTCAAGCTACATCAGAACCGGAGCCTATGTCAAAACAGATTTTAGCTTCTCGAAGCTCTCTTGTTTCTTACCAGTCCAGACAAAGGGAACTCACTTACGCAGAAGCTTGGTCAATGGCGCTGCAATCAACCCTTTTATGAAGCGTCGATAATAACCTGCCAGCCCCAGAAAGCTACAGATTTTGGACACATTCTTCGGCTGTTTCCACTCCAACACAGCCTCAATCTTACGAGGATCAACACGAATCCCCTCCGCAAAAACTACATGCCCCAGAAAGGTTACTTCTCGGAGCCAGAATTCATACTTACTGAACTTCGCATACAACTGTCTCTCACGCAAAGTCTGTAATACCAGTTGGAGATGCTCATCGTGTTCATCCTCAATCTTCGAATACACCAGAATGTCGTCAATGAATACTACCATGAACCGATCCAGATAGGGCTGGAACACTCGGTTCATCAGATCCATAAAAGCTGCTGGCACATTCGTTAGTCCAAATGGCATCACTAGGAACTTGTAATGTCCATACCGAGTCTTGAATGCCGTCTTATGCACATCGACCTCCTTAATTTTTAGTTGATGATATCCTGACCGGAGATCAATCTTGGAGAACACAAAAGCCCCTCTGAACTGGTCAAAAAGATCATCTATTCTCGGTAGTGGGTATTTTTTCTTGATTGTTAGCTTGTTCAGCTGCCGGTAGTCGATACACATCCTCATTGTCCCATCTTTCTTCTTCACAAACAACACCGACGCTCCCCATGGAGACACACTGGGATGAATGAACCATCGATCTAACAGTTCTTGAATTTGAGCCTTAAGCTCCGTAAGCTCCTTCGGTGCCATTCGGTAGGGCGCAATAGACACCAGAGTTGTACCCAAAATGAGCTCAATCCCAAATTCTATCTCTCGGCTCGGAGGCAGACCCGGTAGTTCCTTAGGAAAAACATTCAGAAAGTCCCTTACGGTTCTGATGTCTCTAACCGAAGAATCCCCAAAATTAGAAACACTGACGTAGGCCAAGAATGCCTCACATCCCTTCTGTACCAACTTTTTTGCCACCAACGCAGAAATCACATTAGTCAGGTAGTCTTGACGTTCCCCAATCACCACTACCTCGTTGTCCTCCTCGGTTCTTAAAACCACCCTTTTTGTCGCACAGTCCAGACTTACTCGGCGCTTGACCAGCCAGTCCATTCTCAGAATCAAATTGAACTCCCTAAAGGGAAGCTCCATCAGATCAGCCAAAAATACTGTCCCTTGAACCTCTAACGGGACGTCTCTAAACAATTTACTCACGCAGATAGACTGTCCCAACAGACTCACAACGGTTACCTCACTCGAAGTACTCTCAACCGGAATCCCCAAAGTTTTAGACACAGAGCTAGTTACGTAAGAGTGTGTAGAGCCTATGTCTATCAATGCAGTATAGAGTACATTAAAAATTTGGAACGTACCCGTAATGACGTCCAGAGCATCACCATCCTCTCGGCGACGTGCAGCATAAACCAGTGTAGGCTGCCTCGCCTCAGTCGGTCTCGCACCTCTACTCAGTGCTCTCTGTCCTCGGCCCATGCCATTACCATTCCTGGCCTATCCTCGGCCCCTAGGTGGCTGTTGAACTACTCTTTGCGACTGCGCAGCACCAGTACCCGTAGCTTGCACCTGATTAGTTCTCAACGGACAATCCCAAACACGGTGCTCAGTCATCTCACATCTCAAACATGCCCCAGTCATCCTCCAACACTCGCCCGGATGGCGTCTACCATAGTGCCCACAAAGCGCCACCCTAGGAGGTGCAACAGGAGGCTCAACTCTCACTGGCCTATCAGATCTGGCCTTTTTCTTAGGTCTCATCACAGAATTCGAGGGCTCTGATTCCCTCTTACTCTTTCCTTTCTCGCTGTTTTGGCGCTCAGCGCGCTTAACCTCCTCAGCCATCTTCGCCTTCTCCACTAAAGCAGAAAAATCACGCTCTCTCTACGGAGCTATCAGGACCCGTAAGCTGTCTCTGAGTCCATCCTTAAAATGGACGCAACGCTCATACTCGGTCGCCACCATGCCCCGGGCATAACGGCTCAGTCTTAGGAACTCAGCCTCATACTCGGCCACTAAACGATCCCCTTGGGTGAGATTAAGAAACTCACGCCTCCTAGTATCAATGTAGCTGGCTCCCACATACTTACTCTGGAAAGCCGTCTTGAAATAGTCCCAAGTCAAACGGTTGGGCTGAGTGCCCTCCTTAACCGTCAGCCACCACTGATACACTTTGTCGCGAAGTAGAGAAACAACCCCTTTAAGCTTCTGCTCTGCTGTAAAATCCAGATCGTCGATGATTCTTTCCGTGGCCTCCATCCAGTATTCGGCCATGCTAGGGGCGACTCCAGTGACACCCTTGAATAATTTAGCCCCATTGGACTGGAGTCGTTCCGTAACCGACCCGCGACCCCCATATTCGGTGTTGGGCCCAGCGACCCTCTCTAAAATCTGTAGCATGGCTCGGGATAGTACGTCATCCCCAGCTTCATGATCAGGAGACCCAGTATCTGTAGCGGGTGAGATCAGCGTCTCGCTCGTATCCAGATTAGGCAGATTCTCAAATGTTGAAGACCCAGCTCGAGCCCCCCTACAGCCTCTACCACGGCCTCTAGTACCCCGTCCGCGGATACCTCGTGCGCTCATCGTAAATTTAGAGTTATCTGGATTAACAGTTTTATGCATTAGTTACAGTTCTAATATATGTTAACATATGTTTTATGAGGAAAAATATCATAAGTTCAGAGTTCATTATCGCGAATCGTAGTCTCACTACGATTTTCAGTTTTGCTACAGTTTCCACTTTACACTACCTAGAGTGTTTCAGTACAGTATACTACCTATTGGCTGTTTCAAGCATGCAAGTAGTATTTTTTGACAAATTTTAACAGAGTTAAGAACACTTACAGAATCGGCGCCGGAGACCCAGTGTACCACATACTCATTTCAAAAATATTTTGAATCACTTTAAAAATCGTTTCTTTAAAACCAACTTTTAAAACCCAAATCCACAGCCGAGTTTTGCAACCTGGCTCTGATACCACTAAATGTAACACCCCAAATCTGACCTAGACGTAATGGCCGAATCTGGCGATGCCACATGATGGTGCTTTAGAAAACGTACTTACAATAAAGCCATTTTCGATATCTTAGGTTACCGTAAAAAACGTGTCGTTTATTCACTCATTATCCGTTTTCAAAACATTATACGTTGCAGAAGCTTTTAAAATAATTTGCGAATTTGTGTATATTTTGATAAAACATTTGTTTATTTCGAAAACTAGCATCTTATCCTACTGCTAGCAGTTTAAAACATAAAAATCCCAAATTTTAAACAAAAATCTGTAAAGGCCATGTTACATAAAACTCCCCAAATATATTAGAACCATAATTAAAAGTAAAAACTATTAAAGGTCCAAAACTGTGGTCACCGTTGAGTCCTCCGCCGCATCGATCCGTCTACTGCTGGGGATTACCTAAACAGATTAAACAGAAAAGGGTGAGTTTTCGCAAACTCAGTGTGTAATCCCCACAGAAAACATGCACACAGTAATATCAGAAAATAGACATAAATTCACAGTTCGGGTCTGAGCCCATTACAGAAACGGTGTGGACCTTAGCCCACTAAGATATAGAATCAGATATGTTTTAGGGCCTTAGCCCATTTCAGACATAATATACAGATCAGAACAGAATAGCAGAGTCCTACCCACCAACCTCTACACACCAACTCCGTCCAACCCTACACACCATGTGGGGATAAAATCAACCCACCCTGCCCTACACACCATGCTGTACCGAATGCGGCACATAATCAGAAAGTTGCAGCTGAGCTGCCAGATAACATGCTTAAGAGCCTTTCAGATACTTCCTCCAAATATCATCAACCCACCCCGATGCAATGTAACATACATAATATGGCATGCTTTTATGCAAATAACAGTCCATACATTCAAATCAGTATACATGATAAGTGTAACATGTTCAGTACAGATTTGACATAATCAGATCACATAACTACAGGTCTAAGTACCACTTACCGACCCTTCATTAGGTTCACAGTTGATGTGTCTCTAACTAACTATGATCACAATAAAGGCAAGCGCACCTATCGTAATATAGTATAGTTATGGTAAGACCGGTAATATCGTATCCACAAGGACCAAGAGTACTAGTAATTACTATCTTCTTATTATCTAGCCTAAAAATTAGAGTGATTTCTTTTAAGCTAAAACTAAGTAAGAGCACGAAAGAGAATGAATTTAGGAAAATACTTTTAGATAACTTTATGAGATAGGCAATACCCAAGGAAGAATCCATCTAGACTTCACTTATTACCTTTGATTCATACGACTTATTCACTTGACTTAATCCGTTGAAATCCCTGATTTATGTTAATATCTCTTTCAAGACTACAAACAATTGACTCTAAGTTGATTAATTGAAATCTCTTTCTAATTAAAACCCATATTGTCGCATTAACTCGATCTATGGATTCCCTTATTAGATTTGACTCAAATTCGGCAGATTTTCGTCGCCCTATTTCTAGGGTTGCAATCAACTCCGCTTAATTGTGTTGATCTACTCTAAAACAGGGACTTTTGCTCCTATGAATAAGCACATTCGACTTGAATCAATAACCTGAATTATCAAAACAAGAATAAGAACTCACAATTAAGAATAAGAACAAGTATTTATCTTATAAATCAAATAATAATAAAATTCGTCTTAGGTTTCATCCTCCCTAGGTATTTAGGAGGTTTAGTTCATAATGATAAAAAGAAACATCTTAAAATAAGGAAAACCACAAAACATAAGAAAACCCAAAAACTTCAAGAGAAATTGATAGGAGATCTTCAGTCTTGAGGGAGATCCTCCTTCCAAGCTACTCTCGACGGCTGTCTTCGAGTATTTTCTGCCTTCTACTCTGCGTGTCTCTTTAGGTTACCCGATAGGGTGTTTATATAGGCTTTGGAATGTCTTTCTTGGCCCACAAGTAGCCTATTCCAAATAGAATTAAACTTAGGTACAGCAGGGACACGCCTGTGTGACACGTCCGTGGTGGATTCCTTCGACCGTGCTCGATTCTGGTCGTCACACACGGTCGTGTGATTTGCCCGTTTACGTTGATCCAGGCCGTGCTCGATTCTACTCGTAACACACGGTCGTGTTTGATAGTCCAGCCCGTGTTTGATAGTCCAGGCCGTGTTGATTTCTAAGGTAGGCTCATTTTGTCCCTTTTTGGCCCGTTTCTCGTTCTTTTCGACTCCCTAAGCTCTTTTGAATGTAAAATATGAAATTAAGGGATTAAGAGCATCGAATTCATCAAATCTAATGAAAATTCATCCAAAAATAACCAAGCATGGGGTTAAAATATGTATAAATTATGGTTTATCAACAGTCGACTTGGGCGACCCGTGTAACCTTTCAGAACATTTCATAGAAATGGGCTCACATGCCCATGTGGCCTGCCCGTGTGGGCCCACATGCCCGCGTGGTCTACACGGCCCATATTGTCCTTGGCCGTGTCCAGAATCCCACACGCCTGTGTGTTTCACCCATGTGGGCCCACACGCCCGTGTGGCCCACACGGCCCAATTGGTCGAGCCTGTGTCTCGCACATGACCTCGCTCGGCCATCATACGGCTGTGTCACCTGCACACGGCCTGGCTCGTCGTTCACACGACCGTGTTGTGACTTACAGTCTTGCACACGGCCTACCACACGGGCAACCACACGCCTGTGTGACGTTGACAGTGAGGTTTTCAGCTTCTGTTAAAACCTCGTTTTCTGCGTATTCGGGTACACACCTATTACTGTGTCGCTCTTTATGCAATCCCGAGATCACCAGCACCTATATTTGAACAACGTTTCATTAGTTAATCCCCTAAATAATTGAAATCAACCAAACCCAAAACGGGATACTCATCCAATGAGTGCCCAAAACTTACCTTCGAGCAAAACGAGCAATCACCGTACTTAATTCATCACTTGGAATTGGTTTATCGTTCCTTGATTAACTCCTAACACCAAAAAGAAATCCCCCTTAGAAAGAACAAAGAACGTTTAGAATAGCAAAATCCCAAACTTACCAATAGCGAGCCCAAAAGCTGAATAACGATCCACAGAACTTGAAGGTAAAAGAAATAACAGTAAGGAATGAAAAGGGCGGCGACAAAGGTTTTGGAGAAGAAGAGAAACTGAAATTTATTTTCTCTTTTTTTTTGTGTGTTGGGAAGAGGAAAAATGAACAGATTTTTGATAATTCCCCCTATCATCTCCCCAAATCTCTCCCTACCATCAGACTTTCAGTCCAACACAAACACTCTGGACGTGACAAGCAAAAATAATGCTCACGCAGGGATTCGAACTCCCAACCTCCAACAACCTCAACACTCCACTTAGCCACCAAACTAGCAGGCCCATTCTGCTAATTACTGACACACTTATACTTATAAGCCTACTAACCAGAGATAGGGCTTTATTCATTAAAATACCAAAATTTACCCAAGCCAAGGCTTGAACCCCAAGACTTTTCAGACACTCCCAGAACACATAACCACTGAGGCAGATACAGATTGTGTCACAAAATTAGAAAAGCCAAAATTAAAGGAAATCGGGGCGTTACAGATATTGTTGCTAATTCAAGAGGAAGTGTGTTTGAGTGCGCTGAAATGCATTATCCTCCTATTTATAGGTTGGGGAGGGGCTGTGGATAGTTTAAAATATTGTATCAAAAAGAGGATATATACTTACAACTTATAATAAGATTGTTAAAAAGAACTATATATAGAAAATAAAATAAAGTCGAAAAATAAAAAAGAAGTATATGACATGTTTCTATATAGTAATTTTATATATATTATATATTTATATATAAATTTTGAGAAATTGATTACTTTTCTCTACATGTTTATATATCTCTGTTATGTATATATATTATTTTTATGTCGTATTCTATTTATTTTTCTCAATTTGTGTCCTATACTAAAATTTGCCGGACGCAATTTGTAATGGCCTAAATTTAGGGTTGTAACACCCCTATACCCAGTCCAATCGTACGGACTCGGTATAAGACTATTACATTTGGTGCCAAAACAGTTATGGCTAGATACTGTTTAATTTAAACATTTATACATAGTATTATAACTTACTAACCACATTTGCAATTATATTTATAATTTCAGTAATTCATTTCATATACTTACCAAAATACTTCAAGTAACTCAAAATAGATAGAATTTCAAGAGTTTACATTTTAATCCCTATTACATGGGAACACATTTGAACTGCATATGTACATGCCATTTTAATTCAAAATATAGTACCTACTTTTGAAGCTCTTGAGGATGTGATGAGATGAGAGATCTTCTAGTCGGACTCTATCTCTTCTAGTCTAATTGTACCTATTCATTAAAAATAAATGCGTTAAGCTGGTGAAGGCTTAGTAAGCACTACAAGAATAAATAGGTAAATAATCATAACAAAATATTTTAAACTTATTCAATTATTACATATTTACTCATATATAAGTTTCTTCAACTATGCCTTACTTGAATAAAATTTAACTTATCTTTTTGTAAGTTATAAAACTTATCTTAACACATCGATGATTCACTTTTGTTCACAACTCATATTCTTAGCCCAAAGTAGACTTTATAGAACACACCGAATATACGGAACAAATACAGAGGTGCATTATTATGCACTAGTGAACAGAGAGCACTAAAGTGCTATACAGAGAGCACAGATGTGCTAAACGGAGAGCACCAATGTACTAATAATCGGAGAGCACTAACGTGCTAATAATCAGAGAGTGCGCTAAAGTTCCTTAATGGCATGCCACTAATATCCTAGTAGTTCTAAATTCCATCTACTTGGGCATTAAAACTAAATTTCATACATTTAAATACTTTACATATATATTTCGAAAAAGATTTCTCATTTCTCCCTCATTACAATTTAGTGCACATTTCACAATTCACAAATATCACACCTTTTTCACATATATACTTTTGTCACAACATTATTACTTAATGTTCAAACAATATACCATCTTATATTCTCCATCCATAATTTTCTTTACAAATTTTATAATTTCATAATCTATTATTATTATTATTTTTATTTACAAATTTAAATATATACATTTTATATTTTTATTTCTAAGTAATTCTATACTACAATATAAGCATTTAAATAAAAAAAATTAAAAATCTTGTAGTACTTACAACAAAAAGGTTGAGATGATGTTTTCCTTCACTCCTTAGCTTTCTCTTTTCCTTTTTCTTTAATTAGGTCCTCTCTGTAACACTCCTAACCCGCATCCGTCGCCGAATTAGGGTTAAAGGTGTTACCGGACAGATCGAAAAATTTAACAGACAATTTGTAAAATAAATCATCAATCACACTCATCATTTGACATCATAGTGTCCCTTTCATAGGTCTACGATACCTTAGTCATGTATTAAACAGAGTCGGGACTAAACCGAAACACATACGGAAATTCTCAAAAATTTAAAACTTTTCTAAGTTTCAGGGGTTACACGCCCGTGTGGGCAGGCCGTGTGCCTCCCACGGCTGCTAGACACGCCCATGTGTCTCCTCCGTGGTCGAACCTGACTTAGCTCCACAGCCACCAAGCATGCCCGTGTACCTTGGCCGTGGTCGATCCTGACTAAACCACACGGCTACCAAGCACGCCCGTGTGCCATGGCCGTGAACTCTTAGCTAAATACTAACTTACACCCACGGTCATCAGGCACGCCCGTGTGGCAAAATAGGCCATTTGCAAGGCCAAAATGCCACCCACATTAGGGTCAAACCTACAAGCAAAATACCAATACATCTCACGCACATTTGACAACCAAGAACATATCAAAATAATCATCCAATTTCTATATTCAAATCCATTTCCAAACATACCAATTCACACAACAAAAATTCAAGTATATACAAGCATAATTCCTCCCTATTTACCTTTCATGAACTCATTCTTTTGTTCAAACATATATGCCTAAATTTCATCCATAAACTTACCATCAACTTAACCATTTCATATGCTATCAAACCATACTAAAACATTCATCATATAACATATTCATTAAGGCATATTATCAACACATAACTAGCCAAGTCACATGGCTAGGTTCATCTCTCAACTTATACAAATTAGCTAGCCTATACATGCCATACTTAGTATATACATTTTCAAAAGATACCAAAATGAGTTTGAGTAGTGTGATGACGATCCTCGACGGTCCCGAGCCTTCAGTAGCTTTGACGATCTATAAAACAGAGCAGATGTAACACTCCTAACCTGTATCCGTCGCCGGATTAGGGTTACGAGGCATTACTCGTCAAACCACCAGTCAACACACTCATAAAAATATTATTACATTAATTAATACAAAATTAATGCATGCTATCACGATCAAACATGTACTTTCATTTTTAAAATTTAAAGCGTTAACAAACTTATCACAAATAATATCATTAGTATCATATAAAAACAAATCTAAATCAAATAGTAAAAATACTATTCATTTGGTTATTTTGAATACAATAGCCGAATATGTACATCTACCCTTGTTCAATTTATACCAATCAAATACACTAATATTTAAGACAAATATACCTATATGCCAAAGCTTTGCTAATTACCATTATCATCCATCTACATTATCAGTCAATTCCTTATAGATGACATGATCAAATTACTCAAAACCAAGCTCATATATGAGCTAAAACATAAAAGATTAAATCCCTCATATAAACTTATTCATATCATTTTCGAATGTACTTAACTCAGGAATATATCTATAATTTTATTTATACCAATCATATAACTATATTTATTTAATTACATGCGCACCATCACTAAATGTTCACAACAATAATTTAACCATTCAAACCTCATGTCCGAATACATATGAACATCCAATGAAAAATATAAACTCCAAACTAAGTCAATGCCATGGCCGAATATTACAAGTAAGTATACTATAATTTGATCATTAATATTTCACACATAACATAATATGAAATAAACTCTCATGATAAGTTTATAATATATCCGAACATGCACAATTAATAACACCATAATCAAGCATGACTAAACCATATTCAAGCATAGAAGTATAGCCATTTTCGCATGGCCTTTATACATCATATTCAAAATAAACTCAAGAGAGTAATATAGCCTATACATGCCATAGTTCCAAGAGTTCAACTTATAAAAAGGGTACCAAAGATAGTTGATAGTGTGATTGACTTTGACGATGATTGTGACTTTGACGATGATTGTAACACCCCAAACCCGACCCATACGTTACGACCGGATCTGATATGTCACATAAGGAAGACGTATAAAAACCTTGTGATTCGTACTAAAATAGGTGTTATTTTTTTATGGTTAAGAAAACAAGTTTGGATATAAATTCTTGATAAAATGCAACTATTTATGAGAGGTTGATTGATGAATCAGATATCGAGGTAGTGAACGTTAAAATCGTGACTTTTGAAAATGTCGTTGGTAATTTGAAAGAGATTTCAAGTTAAAATATTTGTAAATATTTATAAAAGAAAAACCTTTTGTTAATCAATTTTGGAAACCATTATTTATGATTTTTAGAAAATTCCCAATTAAAACAAATCAAGCAAGATAATACGTACGTCAAACATAAATCAAAAATAAAATATTCCAGAGGCCTTATTACAACTTAAAAACCCAAAATAGCAAAAATAATAAAGTAAACGTAAATAGAAATCTAAAGTTCAAAACAAACACCATTTCGGAAGTATGGCCTCCACCGAGTTATCTATGGCCCAAGTCCAACTCACTGAGCATTACCTGCAAAGGTTAAGGAAAAGGGGTGAGTTACTAGAACTCAGTGCATAATCCCCTTACCGTCATCCACTGGGCCTGAATCCATCTAGCAATAACTTGGGCTTAAGCCCATTTACATAACAATATTAAAATGATATGAATGTAACCCAACCCATCCATCCATCACACCCCCGACCAGTCAATCACACCTGTGGGGATCAAGTCAACCCACCCCGCCGCTCACACCAATTCGCAGGCAAGTTGCCATTTATAATATATTTGTGGCAGAGCCACCAGAGTATCGCTGCAGTCAAGCTGCTTTCATATAGTATTTTCGTGGTCAAGCCACCAAAATCATAAGTAGACATTATAATGAATATTTTGTGGCAGTGCCACCAGGCTACACTGCTCTTCATACATTTTTCCCAACCCATGCGATATGTAACATGCAACATACATGATAAAGCATAATATCCACATATATGTACAATAATCATTAATCCAATAATTTGTTACGGTGAATCGGCACATTATAGAACTTTGTAATTTGGCTCACTAAGGCATTCTACCAATTTGGCCCATAGGGGAATTTTCGTAATTCGGCCCATAGGGCATTTACATAAATCAACACTTTAAAGGCATTTAAGGAATTCGACCCGTTAAGGCATTTTGATAAAAACGACCCATTGAGGGTATTTTCGTAATTCGACCCATAAGGGCATTTTCGTAATTCTACAAATTAACTCTGATTTTGTCAAATCTTAGTATTAACGATGTTTAAGCAAATCACTCGATTCATACCATAATACCGTTTTTAAGTTCTTAAGCAACATCGATCGATTTTCTAGCATGTTGATAAATCACAGATTTACGGGATTTCGGTGTGAGATTACACACCTGATTACGGTAAGGACTAAACCTTCTTGATCGTCGGCACCCTTAGTATCGTGAACGACCACGATTTGTCTATTTTCACCGGATGATGGTCCACAACCCGGTGGAAAATCCCGAACCGCTGATACCGCCCTTCGTTTGAACCTAGGAGTAGGAATCGCAAATCCACTCCTTTTGTCTCCTACTATCGCTTTTCCTTTCAAATCGTTACCACTTGCCTCCATTGAAAAGATCTCGGTTAGAAAGTTCTATGATGAGTGAACGCATTTATCTAAGGAGAGGGTTCGGCTTACCACTATTTTCGGAGAGCCAACGAGTAGAGAAAATGAGTAATTTAGCCCCTTAACGTTGATAGATCCGATTTCCACCGTTTGAACTTATGTCTACGGATGAATTAACAAGGATGTAAGATTCGGCTTCCCACTATAATACCGATTCAACCAAGAAGGAAATGTGCATCACGCAAGATGGAGAAGAGAGAAGATGTTAAAGATTCGGCTATTGAAGAGAAAGGAACAAGGATGATTCGACCTCTATGTAAAATCGATTAAAGAAAATGAGAGAAAGGTTGAAGAATTAATGAGGAAAGAAAAAGAAGAGATGGACAAGAGAAATGTCAAAGTTTCGGCTAATACTATGAAAGAGATGAACAAAAAGGGAGACTTGTGTTTTGGCAACCAAGGAAATGATTGGAAGAAAAGGCACCAAAATGATAAAAGAATAAAAGATGGCTAAGGCAAAGATGCAAAGAAGAAAAGAAAAATGCTCCCAAATGGTCTCAGTTTTAGGCAAGGAAAAGAGGTACCAAATGAACAAAGAAAAGACTTTAAAAAAAAAAAAAGAAATCAAAAGCTCTTCAAAATGCCTAACAAAATTCGGCACACCCCTCCCCCTTACCAAAACCGATTACACCTTAACCAAAAAGATGCATGTTGACCAAAAATTCCTTCCCTTTGCAACTCCTAAAATTCGACCAACATGTTCCCTCCCTTGCCTTTTTATTTGATTTCTTTCCTTCATTTTCCCTTGTTTTCCTCCTTACCATAATCCTTAGTCATCTTTCCATAAAAAGTCTTCCTTACCTTAATTATCACCATGGCGACACTTGGAAGAGAAGTACAAAAAGTAATCAAAAATTTTGCACTAGGTGGGATTTGAACCCCTTCCCTCCAAGCTCTCCACTAGACGCCACTACCTCCTTGCCATATGCTCACTTATGCTAGCAAAATACACACTTATTTCCTTAAGAATTGATGCCACTTACCTTCTCTCCTTAAAGTGCTCAAACACAAAAATTTTGTTAAGGTCCAACTCAACCCCAAGCCTTCTTAGGACCCTTAAACCTTCACAATTGACTTACCCATTAAGCCCAACTTACAATTATGCCATTATCATATTCTCAAAAATTCTAAAATGCTTCTACATTCGGGGCCCAATAGGCCCAATTCTACTAGGCCAAATTTCGGGATGTTACAAATCTACCCCCTTAAAGAAATTTCGTCCTCGAAATTTCTGGCTATCTAACAATGGTTAACACAGACTACTCTACCATGCTACCGCTGCGCACTCTGATTTCCAAAACAATAATACACTTCTAACTTAATCTAGAAATCTCTTCACCCGACCAGATATCCAACCACAGAAGCAAACAAGTACTTATCACGCATTCCTAAGATTTTCTACATTCAACCAACCAAGACATACCTGACTTAATGGTGATGGAACAATCCCGAGCCTTATGCTCCTTAAACCCGCATCTCAAGCATGCTCCCAACCTTCCCCGACATTCACCCGGATGACGCCTTTTGCAATATTCGCAAGCTGGAAAGTTTGGGCGTGCCTTAACATGCTTCACAGAACGAGACTGCAGCCCTAGAGAACCGCGATCTAATTTCTTCTTACAGTCCACGCGCCCAACTCGAAGTATTCGACCCAATTCTCTAACCTCCTCCACAACCTCCCTAACTAGCTAAGTCAGCTCATCAATTCCGGCTCGGTCATAAGACTCCGTCTCGGTCACTGGTGATACCGGCGCCTCCCTTTTGAGCATAAGCCCCGATGCTAAGGATCCAACCCTAGTACCTCGGCCTCTATCACGATCGCGTGTACCGCGTTCACGTCCTCTAGCGCTCATGTTTGCTAAGTCGATTTAATCTGATTACAAGTCTTATGAATCAGTATATTATTCAATGTTTACTAAACAAATGTTTTATGAAGTATAGGAAGTAAAGTCATTTTTGCAAAACGTATCCTAAGGTCTCAATCTCTATAGTTTCAGCTCCTAAAGCTAAAAGTTCTAGAGTATTTCTATAGTCATACCACAATAATCATAAAATGAAAACATGAACTTACTTGACTTGGTGTCGGATACCCGTGGTGCCATACTTCTTTTAGATCATGCATTTATAATTTAAGATTTTAAACAGCTTTGGAAAATGCTTTTGAACCCAAACCACAGCCGAGTTTTGCAACCGGGCTTTGATACCATAAAATGTAACACCCTAAACCCGGCCCATACGTTACGACCGGATCTAATATGTCACATAAGGAAGATGTATAAAAACCTTGTGATTCGTACTAAAATAGGTGTTATTTGTTTATGGTTAAGAAAACAAGTTTGGATATAAATTCTTGATAAAATGCAACTATTTATGAGAGGTTGATTGATGAATCAGAAATCGAGGTAGTGAACGTTAAAACCGTGACTTTTGAAAATGTCGTTGGTAATTTGAAAGAGAATTCGAGTTAAAATATTTGCAAATATTTATAAAAGAAAAACCTTTTGTTAATCAATTTTGGAAACCGTTATTTATGATTTTTAGAAAATTCCCAATTAAAACAAATCAAGCAAGATAATACGTACGTCAAACATAAAGCAAAAATAAAATATTCCAGAGGCCTTATTACAACTTAAAAACCCAAAATAGCAAAAATAATAAAGTAAACGTAAATAGAAATCTAATGTTAAAAAAAATACCATTTCTGAAGTATGGCCTCCACCGAGTTATCCATGGCCCAAGTCCACCTCACTGAGTATTACCTGCAAAGGTTAAGGAAAAGGGGTGAGTTACTAGAACTCAGTGCATAATCCCCTTACCGTCATCCACTAGGCCTGAATCCATTTAGCAATAACTTGGGCTTAAGCCCATTTAAATAACAATATTAAAATGATATGAATGTAACCCAATCCATCCATCCATCACACCCCTGACCAGCCAATCACACCTGTGGGGATCAAGTCAACCCACCCCGCCGCTCACACCAATTCACAGGCAAGTTGCCATTTATAATATATTTGTGGCAGAGCCACCGAGTATCATTGCGCATCAAGCTGCTTTCATATAGTATTTTCGTGGTCAAGCCACCAAAATCATAAGTAGACATTATAATGAATATTTTGTGGCAATGCCACCAGGCTACACTGCTCTTCATACATTTTTCCCAACCCATGCAATATGTAACATGTAACATACATGATAAAGCATAATATCCACATATATGTACAACAATCATTAATCCAATAATTTATTACGGTGAATCAGCACATTATAGAACTTTGTAATTCGGCTCACTAAGGCATTCTAGCAATTCGACCCATAGGGGCATTTTCGTAATTCAGCCCATAGGGCATTTACGTAAATCAACACTTTAAAGGCATTTAAGTAATTCGGTCCGTTAAGGCATTTTGATAAAAACGACCCATTGAGGGTATTTTCGTAATTCGGCCCATAAGGGCATTTTCGTAATTCTACAAATTAACTCTGATTTTGTCAAATCTTAGTATTAACGATGTTTAAGCAAATCACTCGATTTATACCATAATACCGTTTTTAAGTTCTTAAGCAACATCGATCGATTTTCTAACAAGATGATAAATCACAGATTTACGGGATTTCGGTGTGAGATTACGCACCTGATTACGGTAAGGACTAAACCTTCTTGATCGTTGGCACCCTTAGTATCGTGAACGACCACGATTTGTGTAACACCCTAAATTAAGGGTTGTTTGTAATTTAGTTAATTTTCCATGTGTGTGCTTGAAGAATTAAAAACCAGGATTTATTTGGCATGTTCTAAGGTCTACAATTAAACCCGAGCTAGGCCTGACTTGGTATTAAAATTTTTTTTAGTACCTAAAAGGAGGGAGCTAGGTGAGATAGGGCTTAAATAAAATTTTGGGCGAAATATGACAAACAATGGGCTTGGTACCATTATTTGCGCGCCTAAGGGTGATGCAAGGGAGGTCTTGGGTTCTGAGTCACTGGAATGGCGCTTGGGAATTTATTTTTTTTCATTATGTAGGGAGTTGGCTTAGGAAGGCCTTAAAATTTATTGGTGAGGGTTTTGAACAAGGAAAGCAGCCTGGCAAAATGGCTTGGGAGCGCCACTTAAGGGCCTCGGTTTAAGGTCTCGGGTTCGACACATAAAGGACGCAAGGGGAGTTTTATTTTTAGGCTTTGGCGTTAAAAGGAGAAGGGCCGAGGTATGAAGGCTTTATAATTAAAAGATGAGGGCTCATGACATGAAAGTCCAATGGGGAGAAATGGCACAGGGCGTTAGAAGAGAGGGTCTGCAGTGGGGTCGCGGGTTCGATCCAAAGAAAGCGCAATTTGGTTTTTATTTTTTCAAGGTGGCATGAAAAGGGAATTGGCTCGCACATGGTTTCCTTGTTCTTTTAACATTAATTTGGAAGGAAATTGATAAGCATTAGTTTATTTTATTTTATTTTTTTTGAAGAGGTGATAAGGGATAAGGATTTGATTATTTTTAAAGGGATAAAAGATAAAGCTTTGTTTATTTCTCTTATAATCAGTTGGAAAGTGGGATAATGCTTGGTTTTATTTTTTTATTATTATTGGGTAAGAATAGAAGATAAGGGTGTTTTTTTTAATTCGAATGAAGCTGTATAATGGAAGATAATTGTTTATTTGAATAGGAATTTTATTTGGGAGTGATTAAAAGATAAGGTTGGCCGAATGGGGACTCTCCAGCTTGGGGAAATTTTCGGCTTTGGAGTTATAAGGGTGGGTGTGCCGAATTGGATAGTTTAAATAGGGGTGATCAGCCTTGGCAATTCCTTTTCTTCAATTTATTTCCACTTGTGCCGAATTCTTCCCAACCACAATTGCTAAAGTTCTTCAAAAAAAACTCCCTTCTTCTTTTCCTTTACTTAGCCGAACCTACCCCCTCTCTTTTACAAAAATTGCACTTTCCATTTGTGTTACTAGCCGAACATCTCTTCCATAAAGGGCTTTAGCCGAATCTTCTTAGTAAAGTGCTGTTCTTTTCTCTTCATTGAAGATAGCCGAACCCCCTCACAACACTAAGAGGTACTGACTTGTGGTATTAAGGGCCGATATAATTATCAAGGGAAGCCATAGTCGATTGAAGGAAGCTTTAGGATTCGCGTTTTCCTAAGAAAGGGTGGTAAGTAATATTCGGCCATAGGCCTTGATTATGTGGGATTGTGCAAACCGATTTTAACATGTGTTTTGGTAGGGATCTCGAAGACTCAAGTGATAAATTCGAGATTTCGGTAGGTGGGGGACTATTCGGCCAAGGTTAATAAAGGCTTCGGGATCTAGGAATTTCGGTAGAAACAGGTGTGTACATACACACTTTATAGCTAATTAATGTGCTAAGTATTTTGCGTATGCTAAATCTGATTTGTGTAGATATGGGATTTAATACCATAAAAGGTATGAGCAAGGATCCGTAAGTCCTTGTTGTTATGATGCTTTTGGGAAGCATGACATATTTGGTATATGTGGTTATAGCTAATGGTAAACTCTATGTATGTTGCTAAATAAATCTATTAGCATGATTTCGTATATGCATGTAATTGATTGATGTGGGTTGATGAGAGGAGGGGCAAGTGATATTCGTGTCGACGGACACCGGTGGTTTGGTACCACATTGTGACTACGGTCACAGAGGTTTGGCACCTCCAGAGGTTTGGCACCTCATAGCGGCCTCGCCCCGGTGGCTTAGCACCACGATTAGGTTGGCCCCACGATTTACATTATGGGATTGACGCGGTGATTTGGTATCACACGATGGGTTGGCCCCATCATTTGATTTGTGACCGGGTCACCGGTGGTTTAGCACCACCGGTGGTTTGGCACCACAATATGACGGATTTCGTGACTATAAGTCACGGTGGTTTGGCACCACCGGTGGTTTGGTACCACACGGGGGGTAGAGAAAGGTGTTTGGATGGCTAGGTTGGGTGCATGATTTAGTGCATGTTAATTTGTTATAAATTGTGTATGATTGTTGCACTAAATTGGGGAAGGGTTACACATTGAGTCTTGGTGACTCACCTTCTCCTTTAACATTTTTTTTTCAGGTGACTCGTAGATGGCGGTTGAGGAGCCGGATGGACTCGAGGTGGCCATGCAAAGTGGAATTTTAGTTTAATGAACTTTAAATTTTAGTTTATTATATTTTTATCGTTGGATTTATTTTAATTAAGTTGTAATAAGGCCTCCTAGATATATTTTTATTATTTTATGTTTTGGAATAATTTGTTCAAACTACTTCTTAATATTAAATTAAGTACACATGTTTTCTAAAAATTCAATCGCAAAATGTTTTATCGTACATCGGTACACACTGAATCGGTGGCAATCGACTTAATGAATATTTTTAAAATAAACCTAAGTGTGGTTTTTATATACCTCAAATGTTTTTAAACAAGACACTATCTTCTATCAAAGAGTTAATTCGGCTTGAAGGATTTTCCAAAAATGTTTTCCTCTGTAACATACCAAATTCGGTCATAATGTTTGGGCCGGGTTTGGGGTGTTACAATTTGTCTATTTTCACCGGATGATGGTCCACAACCCGGTGGAAAATCCCGAACTGCCGATACCGCCCTTCGTTTGAACCTAGGAGTAGGAATCGCAAATCCACTCCTTTTGTCTCCTACTATCGTTTTTCCTTTCAAATCGTTACCACTTGCCTCCATTGAAAAGATCTCGGTTAGAAAGTTCTATGATGAGTGAACGTATTTATCTAAGGAGAGGTTTCGGCTTACCACTATTTTCAGAGAGCCAACGAGTAGAGAAAACGAGTAATTTAGCCCCTTAACATTGATAGATCTGATTTCCAACGTTTGAACTTATGTCTACGGATGAATTAACAAGGATGTAAGATTCGGCTTCCCACTATAATACTAATTCAACCAAGAAGGAAATGTGCATCACGCAAGATGGAGAAGAGAGAAGATGTTAAAGATTCGGCTATTGAAGAGAAAGGAACAAGGATGATTCGGTCTCTATGTAAAATCAATTAAAGAAAATGAGAGAAAGGTTGAAGAATTAATGAGAAAAGAAAAAGAAGAGATGGACAAGAGAAATGTCAAAGTTTCGGCTAATACTATGAAAGAGATGAACAAAAAGAGAGACTTGTGTTTTGGCAACCAAGGAAATGATTGGAAGAAAAGGCACCAAAATGATAAAAGAATAAAAGATGGCTAAGGCAAAGATGCAAAGAAGAAAAGAAAAATGCTCCCAAATGGTCTCGGTTTTAGGCAAGGAAAAGAGGTACCAAATGAACAAAGAAAAGACTTCAAAAAAAGAAAAAGAAATCAAAAGCTCTTCAAAATGCCTAACAAAATTCAGCACACCCCTCCCCCTTACCAAAACCGATTACACATTAACCAAAAAGATGCATGTTGACCAAAAATTCCTTCCCTTGGCAACTCCTAAAATTCGACCAACATGTTCCCTCCCTTGCCTTTTTATTTGATTTCTTTCCTTCATTTTCCCTTGTTTTCCTGCTTACCATAATCCTTAGTCATCTTTCCATAAGTTAAAAAAGTCTTCCTTACCTTAATTATCACCATGGCCGACACTTGGAAGAGAAGTACAAAAATTAATCAAAAATTTTGCACTAGGTGGGATTTGAACCCCTTCCCTCCAAGCTCTCCACTAGACGCCACTACCTCCTTGTCATATGCTCACTTATGCTAGCAAAATACACACTTATTTCCTTAAGCATTGATGCCACTTACCTTCTCTCCTTAAAGTGCTCAAACACAAAAATTTTGTTAAGGTCCAACTCAACCCCAAGCCTTCTTAGGACCCTTAAACCTTCACAATTGACTTACCCATTAAGTCCAACTTACAATTATGCCATTCTCATATTCTAAAAAATTCTAAAATGCTTCTACGTTCAGGGCCCAATGGCCCAATTCTACTAGGCCAAATTTCGGGATGTTACAATGATCCCCGAGCTCGAACGTAGACTTCAAAATCTATAAAATAGTCAAATGAACACACACAGTAAGCTAACATAGCTTAGTAAGTTATAAGCAATTGTAAAACATACAATTTAACATTATGCAATTTAAATCAATTTAATATGATTATCAACGAAACTCATAAACATAAGTATGAATCATGTCACCTTTCATTAACTATTATATTTAGTAATCTCAATACCGAATACCTATGCGTCATTATTCCATCTCAAACAAACTCAAAAATTTATAATCACATCTCATTTCTTTAGTTTCTTAAACAAAAATAACTTACCTCTTTAGTACTAAATTTATCCAACTATCATGAATCACTTACCTGTTTATTTCATCTCATTTATCACAATTCACTAGTTGATATCCTTGGAGGATCCGTAAACCTGCACACTTAGTGCAAACCATGTAATGTATCGCACACTTAGTGCCGTTACTTTGATAAAGTGCACACGTAGTTCCATTTACTTGTAATGTATCGCACACTTAGTGCCATTACTTATTTTCCGCACACTTAGTGCCAGACGACCGATTTCGCTCACACAGTGCTCGGTATTTAAGCTCGCACACATAGTGCCCATTAACCGATCTTTTCTTCATTCATATAAACACATATGATTTCATTTTCATTCGTATATACACATATATGTATATGTTCAAAACAACTTATTCTTCCTATAAATTACCATCACATTCGGACATACTCAATAAACATGTATACTCACATATTCAAATACATCCATCACCCATTACAAATACCACATTTAACTACCTCTTAATCTATATGTACTCATTCAACTCAAATAAATCAAGGCTTATATATAAATCAATCTTATATTCAGCTAGCACATAACTTATCAAATGTCACATTCGGCCTTAAGTAATTTAACATGCTTATTTCTATTTAACATATACATCTTAATATAGATTAAAATTCAATTAACCCCAATTGCTTAAAAACTTACCTCGGAAATCGACGAATTAGGTTTCCCGGCTATTCGTTCAACTTTACTTTTCCCCGATCCAATCCCGATTCTTTTTGTTCTTGATCTAAATAATTTCAAATTAAGCTTATTCAAATATATTTTCATTCAATTTAATACAAAAACACATAAATGAAAAAAATACTATTTTACCCCTAACATTTACAATTTGTACAATTTAGTCCCTATTGCACAAAACACAAAATACTCAAAATTTGCACACACTCCTTTAGGGTCGAATGTTACTCATGTCCATACAAGTCCATACAATCCATTTATTTCACATTTTGACCCTTCAATTTACAAATTTCACAATTTAGTCCTAATTACTCAAAATCATCAAAATTTTCAATAGAAAACATGTTAATCTAAAACATATCTTTAATATATAATCATCAAACATCACAAAACACAAGTTTTCATCAATGGCCGAACACCACACATGCATCAAAATCAGAAATTCTAACATGGGTCGGATAGTATTCGAAGCAACGATTTCAAAAATGTAAAAATTATCAAAAACTGAACTCAATTACATACCTTAATCAAGCATGCAGGGGCCGAATGTTTTGAGAGCTTAAGTTCTTCTTTCTTCTTTAGTTTCGGTGATGAAGAAATAAAATGATGATGAATAACATGTTTCTTTATTTTAATATTATTAACTTATATTATAATATAACATTTTAACTTATAATTTATGTATATAAAAACATATTAATATAAAATTAAAGCCAAATGTCGTCCACTAACATGCTAATTGGTTAATTTACAACCTAAGTCCACATATAAAAGAAGACAAGTTAATTAAACCACTCAATTAAATAGAAGACTACTTTTACCACTTATGCGATTTAGTCATTTTCCAAAAACGAGCAAATTAGTTCAAGAAATTTTTGCACATGCTCACTCATAGATCATAGGCACCAAATGTAATATAAAAATATTCTATTGACTCAGATTTGTGGTCTCAAAACCACTATTCTGATTAGGGTCAGAATCGGGCTGTTACAACTCTCCCCCCTTAAGGGATTTTCGTCCCCAAAAATCTTACCGATGAATAAATGTGGGTAGCGTTCTTTCATTGAATCTTCAAGTTCCCAGGTTGCTTCCTCAACCCCGTGTATCTTGCTTTCACTTAGCTCGGTCCAATATAAAGGCGTACGACATTTACGACCGTACAAAGCTTCATAAGGTGCCATTTTGATACTCGATTGAAAGTTGTTATTGTACGCAAATTCAATCAAAGGCAAGTATCATTCCCACGTACCCTCAAACTCAAGAACACAACATCTCAACATATCCTCGAGTATTTGAATAATACGCTCAGATTGACCATCCGTTTGAGGGTGAAATGCAATTTAGTACCTAGAGCATCTTGTAGTTTCTTCCAAAACCACGATGTAAACCTTGGATCTCTATCTGAAACAATAGAAATAGGTACTCCGTGTAATCGAACAATATGAGAAATGTACAATTCAGCTAACTTATCAAGCGAGAAATCCGTACGTACTGGAATAAAATGAGCCGATTTCGTCAATCTATCAACAATAACCCAGATTGCGTCTTTCTTGCTTAGTGTCAACGGCAACCCAGATACGAAATCCATCGTGACTCGATCCCATTTCCACTCAGGTACCATAATCAGTTGAAGTAATCCCGATGGTACCTGATGCTCGACTTTTACTTGTTGACATATTAAACACTTCGACACATAGTCTGAAATATCTCGTTTCATACCGTGCCACCAGTAATGCTGTTTCAAATCATTATACATCTTTGTACTACCCGGGTGGATTGAAAATCTACTATTATGAGCTTCATTACAAATCATTTGAATCAACTCAGGATTCTTTGGCACACATATTCGGTTTTTGAACCGTAGACATCCCTCAGCATCAATATGAAATTCTGAATCAGTATTCGAACCACAATGATTCCTTTTTGCTAATAAATCATTATCAACCTTTTGAGCTTCGCAAATCTGTTCAACGAATAACGGTCTCACTTTCAACTCTGCAATAATCGCACCGTCATCAGTCATAACTATATCCGCATTCATTGCACGTAGAGTAAATAGTGATTTTCGGCTTAGTGCATCAGCAACCACATTAGCTTTCCTCGGGTGATAATCAATCACGAGCTCGTAATCTTTTAACAGTTCCAACCATCGTCGCTGTCTCAAATTTAGATCCTTCTGAGTCATTAAGTATTTTAGACTCTTGTGATCAGAATAGACATGACATTTTTTACCAAATAGATAGTGACGCCATATTTTCAAAGCAAAAACTATGGCAGCCAACTCGAGATCATGTGTCGAATAGTTCTTTTCGTGCGGCTTCAACTGTCTCGAGGCGTAGGCTACAACTTTACCCTCCTGCATCAAAACACAGCCCAAACCATTTAAGGATGCATTGCTGAAGAAAACAAACTCTTTACCCGATTCTGGTTGAACAAGCACTGGAGCTTCCGTTAACAAGGTTTTTAGCTGATCAAAACTCTTTTGGCACCTCTCTGACCACTCGAACTTAACATCTTTCTGTAACAACTTTGTCATCGGAGCTGCAATCATAGAAAACCCTTTCACAAAGCGTACCGGCAAGCCCCAGAAAACTCTGAACTTCAGAAACATTTCGCGGGGTTTCCAATCAAGTATAGCCGAGATTTTACTCAGGTCAACCCGAATGCCTGATGCTGAAACAACATTTCGCGTACAACTGTTTATCACGCAAAATCTGTAACACAAGTCTTAAGTGTTCGGCATGTTCGGTTTCGTCACGCGAATAGATCAAAATATCATCTATAAATACAACCACAAACTGATCCAGATACGATCTAAATATCCGATTCATCAAATCCATGAAAACAGCAGGGGCATTAGTTAGTCCGAACGGCATCACCAAAAACTCGTAATGGCCGTATCTCATCCGAAAAGCGGTCTTAGGTACATCTGAGTCTCTAACTCACAGCTGATAATAACCTGATCTAAGATCGATCTTCGAAAATACTAAGGCTCCCTTTAGCTGATCAAATAAATCGTCGATACGTGGCAACAAATATTTATTCTTTATGGTCACTTTAATGAGTTGTCGGTAGTCGGTGCACATTCTCAAAGTTCTGTCTTTCTTTTTCACAAAAAGAACCGGCGCACCCCAGGGAGAGAAACTAGGTCGAGCAAAACCTCTATCTGTCAATTCTTGCAACTGAGCTTTCAACTCTTTTAATTCGGTCGGTGCCATTCTATACGGAGCTATCGGGATCGGGGTCATCCCTGGCACTAACTCAATACCAAACTCTACCTCCCAAAGAGGTGGCAATCCCGGTAATTCCTCCGGGAACACATCTGGATACTCACATACAACTGGTACAGATTCAATCTTCTTTTCGGTCACTTTACTATCGATCACATAAGCAAAGTAAGCTTCGCAACCCTTTCTCAAATACTGTCGAGCCAACATCGAAGATATCACTGCTGGTAACCCATTCAAATTTGCAGATTCAATTCGAATTATCTCATTATTCTGACACCGTAGATTAATAGTCTTTCGTCTGTAATTCACTACCGCATCATGCACAGTTAGCCAATCTATACCGAGGATAATATTGAACTCATCAAATGGTAACAACATCAAATCAGCCGGAAAACATGAATCTCAAATCATTAAAGGGCAATTCTTGCACACTCTATCAACTAGCACACACTGGCCCAGGGGGTTCGAAACCCGAATCACAAACTCAGTAGACTCAACAAGTAGAGTCTTGTTGGATACTAATGTTTCACACACATAGGAATGGGTTGAACCGGGATCAATCAGAGCAATTACACTAGTATTAAAGAGAGTAAATATATCGGTGATGACATCTGGAGATGAAGCCTCCTCTCTAGCATGAATGGCATAGGCTCTAGCTGGCACACGAGCCTCTAATCGAATAGTTGTGTCCGAAGTCCCTCTCTGATTACTGCTCTTACCTCCTGCATTTCGGGGTGGTCTACCTCTATGTAACAGTCCGGTTTATACCCTAGTCAGAATAGTGGTTTCGGGACCACAAATCTGAGTCCGTATATGATCGTTGATTTCACAGTTTTAAATTTATAATGATCGAACCTGGAACTAACTATAACAATGATTTGAGGCAAGCGCACCTATAGAATAGTAGTATAGCTTAGGCAAGACCGGATTGTCGAACCCAAAGGAACTAAAAGTACTAATACTAACTTTCTTTTTATTATCTAGCCTAAAATAAGTGAAATTGTTATTTAATCTAAATTTAACTAACTACTAAGCTAAAAACGCAAAGAAAAAAAGAATGAATTGGGGAAATACTGTTGGAAAAACTCAGTTGATTAAGATGATACCCTTAGGAAGAATCCACCTAGACTTCACTTGTTATTATCTAACTACGAACTGCACGATTTATTCACTTGACTTAATCCGTAAGACTCCCTAATGTATATTAAACCCTCTCTCGAAGCGAATAACGTCTAACCCTAGGTTGATTAATTGAAATCTCTTTCTAATTAAAACCCCTAGAATTTCATTAACTCGATCTATGGACTCCCATATTAGGTTTCACCCTAATCCTGGCAAAATCTCGTCACCCTATCTCTAGGCGCGCGATCAACTCCGCTTAATTATGCTAGATCTACTCTTAAGCAGGGACTTTTGCTCCTCCACCTAAGCACATCAAACTTGAATCAATATCCTAGAAATATCAACACAAGAATTAAGAACACATAATTAAGAACAAATCAAGTATTTATCATATAGTTCAGCAAACGATAACAAGATTCATCTAAGTTTCATCCCCTCTGTATCTCAAGGGTTTAGTTCATAATAATAAAAGAAAACATCTCAGAAGGAAAGATAAAACAAAACATAAGAAATCCCTAAAACCCCCTGAAGGAATTGAAGGAGAGATCCACCGTCTTGAGTAGAATTTCGGCTTCTTGAGATGGATCAACTGGCTATCTTCGAGTGTTTCCCACAAATCTGACCTTTTCGGCTCGACTCCTTGGCCTAGCTCACCGCCCCCTTCTAGGTTATACTTGGGGTGTTTATATAGGCTTTTGAAATAGGTTTCTTTGCCCCTAAGTATCCTTTTTCGAGTGAAATTGCTCTTCTCCACGATAGGGACACGGCCATGGCACACGCCTGTATGAATCATCTTTAGGTCGTGTTCTAGTCTATCAAGGAGACACGGCCGTGTTGGCTCAAGTCCAGGCCGTGTCGATTTTCACTTTGGCCCAATTTGGTCCGTTTTGAGCTCGTTTCTCGTTCTTTCCATCCCCCGGTGCTTGCCTGAGTATAAAACATGAAAAGAAATGATTAAGAGCACCTTTTTACATAAATCAAGGGATAAATCATCCAAAAGTATGCTAAATGTGGGACTAAAATATGTTACTTTTACGGTTTATCACATACCCCCACACTTAAGCTTTTGCTTGTCCTCAAGCAAATTTCTCAACTCATAATTAAAATAAACTTTCCATGATTCAATATTCCTATCAACAATGTCTCATCATAATTCATAGATAATTTATACATGGATAATTTAACTCAAAGAGTCCTAAAGATTCAAACAATATAAGTCATACATTTGTAGTACAAAACATAGGTGTTTCCCCTCATCTAAATAATTACCTCTGATCCAAAACTTACAAGGATTGACATCCTCACAAAAGATTCACTCAAATCACTCGAAGTTTTTAAGGTTCAGAATTAAGCACTCAATTGTCAAACCTGAAAAGTTAATCCCATAGGCTTGCATGAAAATCAAATCTCCACCACTGTAATATGAGATGATGCACAAATGAAAAGGCTTTTTATTAGGGTTGTAACGGGGCTTAGGTTAAAGGTGTGGATAAAGGCTAAATTAGAAGGTTAAAATCGAGATTGAATTGACAAATTAACTAACTAGAAACAATGAACTAGAAAAATAAATAATTACGTCAATTGAAAATTTGAAACTAATAATACGAGCTTTTTCTTCAATAATTGGAATTTCACTGTACAAGCTCACTTTTCATAATACTAATACTGAATATACTTTGATTTTTTTTTAGATCAAGTAATAATAAAGAACTTTAACAACTGAAATAAAGAACATAGTTAGGCAACTGATCAAATCAAATCTCGACAAAAAAAAGGGTAGTCAAAAAGAATGGTGATAACAAATACAAAGGGTTTTGGGTTAATATTAGTGGGTGAGTCAATAAAAAGGGTTGTTAGGATCAAAGGGGTTCACTAGGGATTAATTATGAAGGTAGGATTTTATGGAGTAAGTGGGTTAAATCCTAGGTGCCTTTATCATTTCTGTATATCAAATCAAAGATGTGGTCTCAACATGTATAATCGAGGCAAGTTCTAGAATAACAGTTCAATGTTGACACACTCATAATCAAAAAGTGAGCATGAAAAAGGATATATGCTCTATAAGGCTCAAAATCTCACAAAAATTATGGGTATTTTGATATCAACCTCGTAAATTTCAAAATTCAAAGTAATATTCAAATTCAGGTTAACAACCTAAAAAAAAAATTAATTTTGAAAAATAGACTTATCATGCTTGATTCTCTAGTATATTACAATTTGATTATCAATGTAGAATTATCAATGAATTAATCTAAAACATATCAATAAAGATCATAAGTCATGGAAATTTCATTCTAATGATAATATGAGAAATTTACTTTAAAAACAAGACCTAATTCAGGATTTGAGAATAATGCAAAGAGTTTGGCACCTAATTTCAGAAATTTGAGAATAATGAAAAAAGTTAGGCACCTTTTTAGGTTGTTCACCCCCCCACACTTAAGATGTACATTGCCTTCAATGTACAAAGATATATATATATAGACAATTAAGTATAAATTCAAAAGATATGGAGAGAGGTGAAACTCCCTGAATTATGGATGAAATCCTTGCATTGGAGGTGAAAGATAAGTTGGAGGGGTCGTTCTTGATGACGATCCTGCGCTAGATGAAGAAATTTGGTAGCTCATGGAGGATTAGCCAGGATATAACAATAATAATTAAAACTATACTAATTAAATAATTAAAGAAAAGCAAGCTAAAGTGAAGAAAAATAAAAAGTGAACTAAAATTAAAAGAAAAGATAAATGGACCGTAGAGTCCTTATTATTGGGTGTGATTTCTAAGGCTGTGGATATGGTGGTGGTCGTGGTGTGATTCCCAAGCAGCCTGAAGAACCTAAAACCAAGAAACTGAAATAAAATAAGTTAAATTAAGCAGAAGAGAAGTAAAGATAAGGAAATTGAAGCAAAAGAGAAAAACGAAATAAAAACTAAATGGCCTCAAATATCCTTGGCTCGTCGAATGATTGAAGCAGCCGGCATGAACTTATATAGATTGGTCTCCCTCTGGGAGACTATGCTTGATTCCTTTCGCTTCTTCGGCATTTGGTGTAGCTCAAGAGTTTTGGGAATGTATTGGAGAAGAAAAGTAGGGAGAGGGTTGAGAAAGAAAAGAAAAACTAAATGGGCTGAATGGGTGAGAAGAGGGAGGGGTGGGTGGTTTAAATAGAATTCTCAACTCAGGTACATTCCCACGCCCGTGTACCATGGGCGTGTTGATTCACATGGCCGCCTCGCACGGCCGTGTTGAGTGTCGTTCATGTCTCCCACGCCTATTTTATAGATTTCCACACCCGTTGGTGATCAGTCAGTGTCGTCCACGGCCACGTCGCACGGCCGTGTCATTTTTTAGGTGCCCTTGGGGTGGTGGTTGGAGTCCGTGACTTGAAGATTTGATTCTTTCTGACTTGTACCTCTTCTGCCATTGTCAGTACGGAGATTCTGTACCTCCACACAGCCACGGCCACTACTGTATGCAAGGCCGTGTGGGCTAGAAATCTGCACCTTTGGTTAGTTTAAAACTAGGTGATTAAGACTAAGAGAAGAGAAGAAAATAAAATGAAAACAAATACGAAAGTAATTAGGGTTAGTACTCGAGTTGCCTCCCGAGAAGCGCTCGTTTAAAGTCTTAAGCTAGACTTACCTCTCGTTTGCAAAAATCAGGGTGGTTTAAAAATTTGAATATCTTCCCTCATGCTATCAGTTCTATTTCCTTGATAAAGTTTAAGTCGAGATGCAGTTATATTGAAAGTACCAAAAATGGGATTACTTACCTCAACTGTTTCGTATGGGAAAACACTGGTAACCCTAAAATGGATTTCTTTGTTTGTGTTAGGGTCAGGAGGAGATATTCGTGGAATTTGTCTGATTTTGAATTTGTCTGCTTCGTGGAATGGCTCTGGTCCAGCTTTGTGTATCCCTATTTTTTCCTTGAAATGCGTCTTCCACTCGTCCAGGTCATCGATCTGAATCCTTCGTTCCTCATGAGTTATTTCTTTGTTGGCACAGGGTATAGGATCGGGTTCAGTTGTATTGTTTCCTGATGTTTCCTAAAAAGAAGGGTGAACCGAATGGTTATCAATAGAATTTATTTTCTCACCTGGATTACTCGATGTTCTAGCCGAATCGAGAGCTTGGAGAGTGACTGTCTCATTACCTACACGAAGTATTAGTTCTCCTGCATCAACATCAAGTTTTGTTCTATCAGTTGCTAAAAAGGGTCTTCCTAAAATTAAGGGAATCGAATTATCCTCATCCATGTCTAAGACAACAAAATCTACTGGGAAAATGAATTTATCAATTTTTACAAGAACATCTTCGATAATACCCTTAGGAATTCTAACAGTTTTATCAGCTAGTTGGATGCTCATCCTAGTTTGTTTGGGTTTCCCTAGACCTAGTTGTTTAAACAATTTATAAGGCATGACATTTATGCTTGCCCCTAAATCAGCCAATGCATTATCAATAGGTAAACTACCGATTAAACATGGAATCGTAAAACTCCCTGGATATTTTAATTTCTGTGGTAGTTTATTTTGCAAGATTGCCGAGCACATTGCGTTTAGTTCCACGTGTGATGCCTCGTCTATCCTTCACTTATTCGTCAAAAGCTCTTTTAAAAATTTTCTAGAATCTGACATCTGCGAAAGGGCTTCAAGTAGCGGTAAGTTAATATGTAATTTCTTTAAAAGTTTAAGAAACTTATCAAACTGTTCCTCTATATCGTCTCTCTTCATCGCTTCGGGATAAGGAATGCGAGGTTGGTACTTTTTGATTACCGGTTTTGGCTTTTCTTGGGTTACCTCAACTTTACCTTTCTCTACCTCGTTTTCTTGTATTGGATTGGGTTCATCTAACCCTATACTATCATGAGCTGTGATAGCTTGGATTTGCTCTTTTGGGTTAATCTCATTGATGCTTGGTAGACGCCCTTACGGTCGTTCAGAAATTATCTTTGCAAGTTTTCCAACTGTCTTAGTAAGTTCCCCAACTTGACTTTCGATCCCCTTAATTGATGCCTGTTGATTCTTAAGGGTGGTTTTAGTGTCTTGGAGACGGTTATCTGTGGCTGCCATGAATTTTGTCAGCATCTCTTTAAGGTTCAGCCTCTTTTCCTGTGGATAGGGCTGATTTTGGACATTTTGAGGAGGTTGTTGTCTTTGAATTCCTTGATTTCCTTGACCTCCCTATGAAAAATTTGGGTGGTTCCTCCAACCTGGATTATAATTATTACTATAAGGATTATTATTAGGTCTGAAATTGTTACCTATATAGTTCATTTGTTCGCTTTCTGTGCCCGGTTGGTAGGGTGGGTACTCAGGATTCGCCACAGTTCCACTTGCGTCGCATTTGCATTCATTGGATGTACTGCGAAGAACACAAACTATCAAGCTTTTTATTCATCATCATCTCTACCGTGTTGATAGCATGGTTACTGCGTCGAGGTTGAAAACTCGGCTAATTTTGTTGGTTTTGTCCTTGTAAAGCGCCACCGCGATAGTTATTGGTGACATCTCTTCAATAAACTCGTAGGCTACTTCGGGAGTTACGTTGTTCAGGGTTCCACCTGGCGCATTGAATCAATTAGTTGCCTCGTTGAGGGGTTTACACCGTTATAGAAAGTTTGGACTTGGAGCCACAAGGGTAAACCATGGTGCGGACACCTTCTCAAGAGATCCTTGTATCTCTCTCATGCGTCGTATAATGTCTCTAAATCCATCTGCACAAAGGAAGAGATATCATTCCGTAATTTGGCCGTTTTGGCCGGTGGGAAAAATTTTAATAAAAAAATTTCAGTCATTTGATCCCATGTAGTGATTGACCCTCGTGGTAACGAGTTTAACCACTATTTGGCTTTATTCCTTAATGAAAAGGGAAATAACCGAAGACGGATGGCATCATCAGAAACGCCATTTATTTTGAAGGTATCACAGAACTCTAAAAATTTAGCTATATGAGTATTTGGGTCTTGATCCCCGTAAACCATCAAATTGAACAAATTGTTGAATCATTTGTATAGTGTTAGGCTTTAATTCAAAATTATTAGCAGCTATAGCAGGCCTAACAATACTTGATTCTGCTCCTATTAAATGAGGTTTAGCATAATAATACATAGTACACGGAGCATTATTTTCTGCCACATCTTGTGGTGGTGGATTATTCTCATCCATCCCTTCAGTAGGATTAGATCTGCCTTTTCGCTCTTTTTCTGTGTAATTTAGGGCTCGCCTAATTTCTCTGTGATTCCTGCGAGCGGTAGCTTCAATATCACTGTCGTATACTAGTGGTCCTCTCGGGTTCCTTCTAGTCCTAAACAAGAGGTACCTGCTAGGAAAAGAAAGAAAGAAAATTTAGCAAAGTTAAAAACAAAACAAAAACAAAAATAAAAATAAAAGTAAATTGCGGAAAATAATGGCTAAAGTAATAAAAATAGAGCTTTCTTAATATTTTAGTTCCCCGGCAACGGCGCCAAAAACCTGATCATTGATTTCAGAGTTTTAAATTTATAATGATCGAACCTGGAATTAACTATAACAACGATTTGAGGCAAGCGCACCTATCGAACAGTAGTATAGCTTAGGCAAGACCAGATTGTCGAACCCAAAGGAACCAAAAGTACTAATACTAACTTTCTTTTTATTATCTAGCCTAAAATAAGTGAAGTTGTTATTTAATCTAAATTTAACTAACTACTAAGCTAAAAACGCAAAGACAAAAAGAATGAATTGGGGAAATACTGTTGGAAAAACTCAGTTGATTAAGACGATACCCTTAGGAAGAATCCACCTAGACTTCACTTGTTATCTAACTCTGAACCAGATGATTTATTCACTTGACTTGATCCGTAAGACTCCCTAATATATATTAAACCCTCTCTCGAAGTGAATAACGTCTAGCCCTAGGTTGATTAATTGAAATATCTTTCTAATTAAAACCCCTAGAATTGCATTAACTCGATCTATGGACTCCCATATTAGGTTTCACCTTAATACTGGCAAAATCTCGTCACCCTATCTCTAGGCGCACGATCAACTCCGCTTAATTATGCTAGATCTACTCTTAAGCAGGGACTTTTGCTCCTCTACCTAAGCACATCAAACTTGAATCAATATCCCGGAAATATCAACACAAGAATTAAGAACACATAATTAAAAACAAATCAAGTATTTATCATATAGTTCAGCAAACGATAACAAGATTCATCTAAGTTTCATCCCCTTCAGGTATCTGAAGGGTTTAATTCATAATAATAAAAGAAAACATCTCAGAAGAAAAGATAAAACAAAACATAAGAAATCCCTAAAACCCCCTAAAGGAATTGAAGGAGAGATCCACCGTCTTGAATAGAATTCCGGCTTCTTGAGATGGATCAACTGGCTATCTTCGAGTGTTTCCCACAAATCTGATCTTTTCGGCTCGGCTCCTTGGCCTAGCTCACCGCCCCCTTCTAGGTTATACTTAGGGTGTTTATATAGGCTTTTGAAATAGGTTTTTTTGCCCCTAACTATCCTTTTCCGAGTGAAATTGCTCTTCTCCACGACAGGGACACGGCCATGGCACACGCCCGTGTGAATCATCTTTAGGCCGTGTTCAGACTTTTAATGAGGTGACACGCCAGTGCAAATCGTGATCAGGCCGTGTTCTAGTCTATCAAGGAGACACGACCGTGTTGGCTCAAGTCCAGGCCGTGTCAATTTTCACTTTGGCCCAATTTGGTCCGTTTTGAGCTCGTTTCTCGTTCTTTCCATCCTCCAGTGGTTTCCTGAGTATAAAACATGAAAAGAAAGGATTAAGAGCACCTTTTTACATAAATCAAGGGATAAATCATCCAAAAGTATGCTAAATGTGGGATTAAAATATGTTACTTTTACGGTTTATCTGTATAATATTTTAATATTATATTCTGTGCCGTTGATATGTGACTAAGTATGTGGTAAATTTCCGCAAGTTAATTTGTCTGTTTGTGTGTGTTAATTTGAGCAAAGGATTAAATTGCATTGAATGCAAAATTTGCATGCTTCATGAAAAGATACCTATTTGCCTTGTATTTAAAAGTATGGAGGTTTTATGTGGTAATTAAGCCAATTATAAGATAGTGGGAGTTTAAATGACATAAAGGCCATAGTATTATTTTGTCATATATGTTTAATAAATGGGTAAAATAGTAATTGAATAATTATGTTAATTTAAGTAAAACAAATGAATATGATAGTGGATGTGTTCATCCATTCTAGTCGAAATTGAAAGAAAGAAAAAGAAGAAAGTTGAGCTAGGTTTCGGCAATAACAAGCTCAATTTAAGGTATGATTTTGGTAGGGTTTTTGATAATTTTTACGTTTTTACAATCGTTGCTTAGTCTACTATCAAGCCCATGTCTCAATTTTGTGTATTGATGTTGTTCATGAGAAATGCCATTGATTCTATGTTGAGCTTTGTGATGATTTATGGTATTAAATGAAAGATTTGAGCTAGATGAACATACTTTGTTCTTGAATTTTTGATAAATTTAGCTAAATTGGGCTAAATTAAGAAAATGGTAACTTGAAGGACTAAATTACAAATTTGAAGGAAAATATGGGCTTGTATGATATGTATGAATATTCGGCTAAGCATGTGTATGTAATGATTTTGTGAAATTGATGTTTTGAAAAAAATAGACTAAATTGTTAAATTGTGCAAATATGAGGGTTAAATTGCAAATAGCCCTAATTGTGTGTCCTTGGACTGAATTGAATGAGTTAGTGAATAAAAGAGTTAATTCTGAATATGTATAGATTAAGAACCGAGGAAAACAGACTTAGATCGCGGGAAAGCGAAAGTAACCGAGTAGTCGTTTCCGTTTCAATAAATCTAATCCGAGGTAAGTCATATTACAAATAAGTGTAATCGTATTGAGTTGAGCATATTCATATGCTTGTAGTTGAAAATGAATGCTTATGAAATGTTATTCAAATGAATTTTGAGATAAAGATCGACTGAGCGACAATGTCCGAAAAGTCCCGTACGAACCTAGGAATACATAGGTACCTATTCTGTTTATCATGTAAGACCACGTCTGGGACGTTGGCATCGATACGATCTCTTCGTGTAAGACCACGTCTGGGACGTTGGCATCAATATTATCTTTTCGTGTAAGACCATATCTGGGACATCGACATCATATTGATTCGTATAAGACCCTGTTTGGGACAGTGGCATCGTTATCTGAGTACATGTAAGACCTCGTCTGGGACGTTGGCATTGTACAACTATTCCGAGCATTTCTGAGTATCCTATTAGTTTTCTATCGGTTCAACGGGCAAGTCTGTGATACGAATGGTTAAGTGAATTATATATCCGTTTCAGGTACGTTGATTTATACACTAAGTCTGTATATAAGGTAAGTACCTATGTGATCCCACTATGATGATTATGTATATTGGAATAACAATATGATATGTGAAAGTGAGCATGAATGAGCTATGTTTATTTAAGACTTTTGAATTGATGAATGTGACAAATATGGCCAAGTATATGGACCAAAGCATATATGTGATAGTTTGCTAAGTCATTAAGATGTGCCAATGTACCTATGTGTATATATGCTTTTATACTAAGTTTTTTTGTATTATGACTTACTAAGCTTTTGGAAAGCTTACTCTGTGTGTGTGTTTTCTCTGTTTTATAGGTCGTCAAAGCTACTGAAGGCTCGGGACTGTCAAGGATCGTCATCACACTACTAAACTCATTTTTGGTACACTTTGGATATGTATATAGCTTGATATGCCATGTATAGGCTAGTATTTGATATGACATGTATAGGCTAGTATTTGATATGAGTTTGTCATATGAACTTAGCCATGTGATTTGGCTAGCTATGGGTTGAGAATTTGCTTGAATGTATGTGATATATGAAGTATGTTTTTGGCATGGTTAGTTGATGCATAAAATGGTCAAGTTTTGATTAAGCAAATGAATGAATTATGCTTGTGATGAGATGAGTTTTAGTCTTGTAATTTGGATGGTTATTTTGGTATGTTCTTGGTTTCCAAATAGGCATGAGATGTATTGATGATTTTGCTTGTAGGTAAGACCCATTGGGTGGCATTTTGGCCTTGCAAATGGCCTATAATGTCACACGGTTGTGGCACACGGGCGTGCCTAGTGACCGTGGGGCTAAGTCGAGCTAGCCTAATAGCACAAGGCCAAGACACACACAGCGTGTCTAGTAGCCGTGTGAGAAAGTCGAGATATGGCCTAAGAGTACACGGCCTTAGCACACAGGTGCTGGGTGGCCGTGGGTGTAAAGTCAGATTTGACCACGGCCAAGGCACACGGGCGTGCTTGGTGGCCGTGGATGTGAAGTTAGATTCGACCACGGCCAAGGCACATGGGCGTGCTTGGTAGCCGTGGATGTGAGGTCATATTCAACCACGGGGAGGACACACAGGGGTGTCCAGCAGCCGTGGGAGGCACACGGCTTGCCTACACGGGCGTGTAACCCCTAAAACTTAGAAAAGTTTTAAATTTCTGTGAAATTTCGTATGTGTTCCGGTTTAGTCCCGACCCAGTTTATAAGCATGTTTTAGGTCTCGTTGACCGTATTAAGGGACATTATGTTTGAGATTGATGGATGAATGTATGAACTTCTGAAAATGTTTCTGATCTGTCCAGTAACGCCTTTAACCCTAATTTGATGATGAATAAGGGTTAGGGGTGTTACATTTGGTTGGTATCAGAGCTACGGTTTAGTCGATTCTCGGACTAACGTAGCGTGTAAGAGTCTAGCTATACATGCCATATTTCTGAATTGTGATAGTGTGATGAATCCTGACGTATAAATGTGATTTCTATATAGTAATGGATCCCGAAAGAGCCGTTGCTGACGACGTAGAAAGTAATGCGCCTGCTCCCGCGCAAGGGACAGCGCCCTCTGATCCGAGACCGACTACTAGCGGTCAAGGGGAAGAAGCTACACAAGCTTTCTTCTAGATGATGAGTGAATGGTTCACTCAATTCGTAAAGAATAACCCGACTGTTTCACAACCCCCGCCCCTGGTTAATCCCCCTCAAGCCTCAGTTGTGCCTTCGGTGATGGGTATAAATCTGTTGAACAAGCCTCCGGTAGACAAAATTCGCAAATAAGGGGCTGAAGAATTCAGGGCTACTAATGATGATGATGCCGAGAAGGCAGAGTTTTGGTTAGAAAACAAGATCTGGGTATTCGATGAGATGTCTTTGACTCCGAAAGAATGCATAAAATGTGTTGTATCTTTGCTTCGAGACGCGGCTTATCAGTGGTGGAAAACTTTGATCTCTGTTGTTCCAAAGGAACGGGTGACATGGGACTTCTTTCAGATTGAGTTCTGAAAGAAATATATTAGTGAGAGATTCATTGATCAGAAACGAAAGGAATTTATGGAATTGAAACAAGGCCGTATGACTGTTAAGGAATATGAACGAGAGTTCATGAGATTGAGTCAGTATGCTCGAGAATGTGTATCATCTGAAGCAATAATGTGTAAAAGATTCGAAGATGGTCTTAATGAAGATATTCGCCTGTTAGTCGGGATATTAGAAATAAAAGATTTAATTGTACTCGTTGATCGAGCGTGCAAAGCTGAAGCACTCGGGAAAGATAAAAAGAAAGCCGAGTCTGAAGTTAGAGATATGAGAAAGAGATTTCAGAATAGATCGTTTCAGTTCACTTTAAAGAAATTTAGAGATGATCAAAGCCATTCGAGAGGTAATATGGGATATTCAAATAGAAATCGAGATAGATCACAAATGAGTTTCAAAGCTCCAGCAACTTCAGTGGCAAGTGTTGGGAATGTACGATCCGAGAAATCAGAGTGTAAGCATTGTGGGAAAAGACATCCGAGAAGCTGTAGAATGAATGACAGAGCTTGTTTCAGATGCAGATCACTTGATCATTTTATCCGTGATTGTCCCGAACTGCCGAGCGCAGACCTGCTCGAATCTCGAGATCTGATAATGCACCTGTAAGAGGTAGACTTTCAAAGAATGTAAGAAATGTCAGTGGTAGTTAGAGAACTACGAGAGAGACTATTGCGAGATCCGAAGCTAGAGCGCTGCCAGAGCATATGCTATTAGAGCTCGTGAGGAAGCCTCTTCACCGGATGTTATAACGGTACTTTTACACTTTATGATATACGTGATTGCATTGATAGACCACTCGGTTCTACGATTCGTATATATGCATGAATTTAGTGTTCGATGAAGACTTTGCTGTAGAGTCTATTGAGTTTGTTATAAAAGTATCGAACCCCTTAGGTAAAAGTGTCTGGTTGACAAAGTATGCAAGAACCTGTCCATTAATGTTTCAAGATATTTGTTTCACTTTGATTTGATGCTTTTGCCATTTGATGAGTTTGATATCATTCTGGGTATGGACTGGTTGTTTTCGCATGATGCTATTGTGAACTGTAAAAGAAAGACTATTGATTTGAGATGTCCGAATAATGAAATTGTCAAATTGAATCTAATGATTTGAATGGTTTGCCTGCTGTGATATCTGTATTGAAAGCTCAAAGTTATGTGAAAAAGGGTTATGAGGCATATTTTGCTTATGTAATTGACTCGAAAGTGTCTGAAAAGAAAGTTGAGTCAGTGCCTGTTGTCTGTGAGTTTTCTGATGTGTTCCCTGAAGAGTTACCGAGTTTGCCTCCGATTCGTGAAGTTGAGTTTGGTATTGAGTTGTTACCTGGTACTACACCTATATCGATAGCTCCGTATAGAATGGCACCAACAGAGTTGAAAGAGTTAAAGTCACAGTTGCAAGAATTGACCGATAGAGGGTTTGCTAGACCGAGTTTTTCGCCTTGGGGTGCTCCTGTTCTATTTGTGAAAAAGAAAGATGGCACGATGAGAATGTGCATCGATTATCATCAGTTGAATAAAGTGACCATAAAGAAAAAATATCTGTTGCCCAGGATTGACGATTTGTTTGATCAGTTAAAAGGAGCTACTGTGTTTTCGAAGATAGATCTGAGATCGGGATATTATCAGTTGCGAGTAAAAGATTCGGATATACCAAAAATTGCTTTCAAAATGAGGTACGGGCATTACGAGTTTTTAGTTATGCCATTTGGACTAACCAATGCTCCTGCTGCTTTTATGGATTTGATGAACAGAATTTTCAGACCGTATCTAGATCGATTTGTTGTTGTATTCATTGATGACATTCTGATTTATTCACGTGATGAAACTGAACATGCTGAGCATCTGAGAATCGTATTGCAAACTCTGCGAGAAAAACAATTGTATGCAAAATTCAGCAAATGTGAATTCTGGTTACATGAGGTTAGTTTTCTGGGGCATATTGTATCAGCATCCGGTATATGTGTTGACCCGAGCAAGATTTCTGCTATATTGGATTGGAAACCTCCAAAGAATGTATCTGAAATTTGTAGTTTTCTGGGACTTGCTGGTTATTATCGTCGATTTGTGAAAGGATTTTCAGTGATAGCTACTCCGTTGACTAGATTGCTTCAGAAAAATATAAGGTTTGAATGGTCCGATAAATGTCAGAAAAGTTTTGATCAGTTGAAAACTCTGTTAACTGAAGCTCCAGTTTTGGTACAGCCGGAATCAGGCAAAGAATTTGTGATATATAGTGATGCTTCGTTGAACGGTCTGGGATGTGTTTTGATGTAGGAAGGCAAAGTTGTAGCTTATGCTTCGAGACAATTGAAGCCTCATGAGAAGAACTATTCGACGCACGATCTCGAGCTAGCTGCGATTGTGTTTGCACTAAAGATTTGGCGCCATTATTTGTACGGTGAAAAATGTCACGTGTTTTCGGATCATAAAAGTCTGAAATATCTGATGACTCAGAAAGATTTGAACCTGCGTCAAAGAAGATGGTTAGAGCTATTAAAAGATTATGAACTTGTGATAGATTATCATCCGGGTAAAGCAAACGTTGTTGCTGATGCATTGAGTAGAAAATCATTGTTTGCACTATGTGCTTTGAATGCTCAGTTGGATTTGTCTGATGATAGTTCTGTGATAGCTGAATTAAAAGCGAAACCGTTGTTTATACAGAAAATATGTGATGCTCAGAAATCTGATAATGAGTTAATAGCAAAACGAGCTCAGTGTGATTCGAATTATGAATCTGAATTTCGAATGGTTGATGATTGCTTGAGATTCCTAGATCGTATCTGTGTTTCAAGAAATTCGAAACTAATTCAGTTGATTTTGAGTGAAGCACATAATAGTCATCTGTTTGTTCATCCGGGGAGTACTAAAATGTACCATGATTTGAGGCGACACTATTGGTGGTCTGGTATGAAGCGTGATATTTTCGACTTTGTTTCAAAATGTTTAACTGTCGCAAGTTAAAGTGAACATCAAGTTTAAATGCAGGTTGCTACAACCGATTCTAATTCCTGAGTGGAAATGGGATAGAGTGACAATGGATTTTGTTTCTGGTTTGCCTCCAACTTCGAGAAAGAAAGATGCTATATGGGTCATAGTTGATCGATTTATGAAATCTGCCCATTTTATTCTGGTAAGATCTGACTATTCACTTGATAGATTAGCCGAGCTTTATATTTCTGAGATTGTTAGATTGCACGGGGTGCCACTACCTATTGTGTCAGATAGAGAACCGAGGTTTACATCGAGGTTCTTGAAGAAATTGCAAGAAGCTTTAGGCACGAAATTGCATTTCAGTACAGCTTTTCATCCGCAAACAGATGGCCAATTCGAGTGGATTATTCAGATTCTTGAAGATATGTTAAGATGATGTACACTTGAGTTTAATGGATCGTGGGAACAGTATTTGCCATTGATTGAATTTGCATACAATAATAGTGTAACATCCCCAAACCCGGCCCATTCACTACGACCGAATCTGGTTATGTTATGAGAAAAACTTATTGGCGAAAACAGGTTGCCGTTTAACTTTTTGTCTAAACTCCTTTAGAGTAGTTTCACTAGCAGAAATCTTGGGCATGTTTGTTTGCAAACCGTTAGGTTACTTTGAAATCTCGGGATTTCGTTTTTAAAACTCTTAGTTGTCAATTTGCTTAGGTTGGAAAACGTTTAAAACATCAGGCTCAAGTGGTTTAAGCTTAGTTCATAAAAGTATCATTATTCCCAAAACTCTTTAGACAATAGTTACCAAAAGAAAACCAAATAACTTAAGAGGCTCTTATTACAACATAGTGATTCCAAGTACTTGGTAATAAAGTGCATAAAGAAAATATTAAAACGTCCTCTGCATGGGCCACCTTGTATCCACTCCAACCCGGTCCGATCATCCTTCTACCTGCAATGTTGGATAAGAGATTGGGTGAGTCACAAATGACTCAGTGTGTAACTAAACCATCGAAATCCACCCACATGCTAACCACATAACATCCCAATTATCAAGTGCGATATGCAAGTATAATTATTACCACAATCTGGGCTTGGCCCACCTTCAAATTATTACAAAAACTGGACCAGGCCCTTTCCACATTAGTCCACATATCAACTGGGCTTGGCCCATGTCCACGTATGTCCCCAAAACATACCTATTCATTGGGCTTGGCCCATTCTCATATTATTTCATAAACGGAATAATGCAATCATGAAACCCACCCAAACCTAGGGTCCATCCGCTACACACCCCTTATCCAAACCTACCACACACCGAGGGGACTATCGAGTCACCCTCTCCTTTTTCCTCCAAAAGGCAACCAATGCCATCCACGATGTAGCATATAGCTAACATCAAACCACGATGGAGCACACAAAGCAATCCATCAAGCCACGATATGGCATAAGTCGATATCAATCAAGGTAACCACACGAACTAAATCGCAAAGATCCACAACGCGACCTCGGCCAGCGCCAATCCACGATGTAGCACAAAGTCGACATCAACCACGCATCAAGTACACCCGCACCTTCTTTTCATAAACCCACCCATGCACATGTAACATAATGCAATGCGTAGATGATGCATGTGCATGCTATTCGCAATCATAGGCATTCTCACACAATAAAATCAGTGTTCACATAATTACCAACTTTGCTACTAACCTGATCATCGTCATACCCCTTTTTGGGTATTTATCACACTTTTACCACTGCACTTATTAGTAAGCATATAACATAAGCGGATATACTCAAATCCCGGAAACAATGGTTAATTACACACCTTATTACTAGGAGTTCTAGACTCTCGATCCTCGACGCTATCGTCTAGCGTAACTACGGCTATTTGCTTAACGCTTTTTGCTGCTGGCCCACACCCTGGTGGCCAATCACGTATTGCCGAGACGGCCCTTTTCTTAAACTTTGGAACAGGGGCCTTCCCTTGCCCGCTCTGACTGGTTGTGGCCTCCATGCAAAAGCTTAATCAGGTAAACAGGTTAACCCCAAAACACCACCTAAGCATTTAACCTTAAATAAATAATCATACCTCTACTAGATCAAACTGACTGCTACAACGGAGGCTTGGCCGACCACTAAAACTCCAAGTATCTCAGTCACGGAATCCGAAAAGATCTAAGCTAACACTCGGCCCCAAGTGCTATCAAGTTGAGAGAAGGAAATTCGGCAAAGGGGTGATGGATGTAGATTCGGCTATTAATTAAATCAAGGAGAGGGAATAGCAATTTCGGCCAAAGAGGTATTTAAAGGAGGGAAAGAAGAAGTGTGGGGTGTACTTTCGGTTTTGAAGTGAAAAGGGTAGGGAAATAGGGAGAGTGGAGGGTTCGGCCAACGGGCTTTGGAGATGGGGAACAAAATTTGGCAAAGGAGAGGAGAAGAGAGGAAAAGAGAGGAGAAGAGAGGAGAGGAGAGGAGAGGAGGCAGATGGATGAATGAAATGAGCATCCCCCCTCCCCCCTATTTATACTAAAAAGCCAAGCTCCAACCCCCCAAAAATAGTCCTAAAATTTCTCCTAAGATCCCTCCCCACCATCCATTTTAAAAGTTTGAATAAGTCAAACTTTTACCTAGCAAAATTTAAAAAAAAAGACCAAGTCTTCTCCACTTTTCAAGCCTTTCAAACCGTCCATCCACCCCACCAAAATGACGCAAAAAAGAAGGCCAAAATGCTACCCTTGCGAATCGAACCTGAGCCCCCCTTCCCCCTGCAAATGGCGTCACTTCTCCATGCTCTAAGTGGCGCCTCCTTGCCACTCTACCAAGCCACTCTTTATGCCAAAACTCCACCAAAAATTCTCTTAAGGCCCCCTCTATCCAAGTTCTCCTTTTTAGCCCCTAAAACTAAAAATTTTCTAAGGCAACCTACCACCACCTAGGGTTCTCAGGACCCCTAAAACTTACCCAACCACACACTAAAGTGTGCCAACACTCGAGCTAAGCACCAAAAATCTAGCCCCTAAGACTAGGGTGTTACAATTCTACCCTCCTTAAAATAATTTCGTCCTCGAAATTACTTTACTAACAAACGTCCATACAACCTATCTTACCACCTTACGCTTATGCTGCGCACTCTGATCTTACTAAGGCTATCGTACCTACACAATCTCCAAATTCGCGCTCAAAATTCGAAACGCCTCTCTTAGCAACACCGGAAAGGCTAACTCATAAGCAATCAAAGCAATTAACGCAAGTACCAAAGCAAAGGAACTTACCTAGCATCACATCCTTGGTTGACTCCGACTAGAACCATTCCTTCCATGACTTGAACCACGACCCCTCGTCGCTTGAGGACAATTCTTGACCAAACGTGCCTTAGATCCACATCGAAAACATTCTTTACTATTTCCCCAGCACTCTCCTGTGTGAGGTCTTCCACATCGAGCACAAGAACGATTTCGATCCACTGGTACAAGTGCACTTACAGGATTCTCGATCTTTGGTCTTTTCTGGGCCTTACCTAACGATGCTGACGGCCCAATATTTCTCTTATTCTCGTTCCTCTTCTTTTCTCGGTTTTCCCTTACCGTCCTCTTAACTTCTTCGGCTATACGAGCTTTCTCCACTAGCACCGCGAAGTCTCTTTCCCTCTGCGGAGCGATCAGCACTCGAAGCTCATCTCGCAATCCATCTTCAAACCGGACACACCTCTCATAGTCAGTGGCCACAATTCCCTTAGCATACTGACTTAGCCGTACAAACTCTGCTTCGTATTCCGCTATCGACTTATTTCCTTGTACCAGATTTAGAAACGCCTTCCTTTGCGCATCTAAGTAGCTTGCTCCAACGTATTTTCCTTCAAACTTTTCCTTAAAGTAGTCCCAATCCAATCGATCTGCACGGGTACACCTTGTTTGATAGTGAGCCACCAACGATAAGCCTCATCCCAAGAAGCGAAACAAGCACCTTTCAACTTTTCCTCGGGGCACAATCCAAGTCGCCCATAATTCTTTCGACTCCTTCTAGCCAATACTCCGCCACGCTTTCGGAGCTACCCAGATACTCCCTAAAAACTCAGCCCTCGTTAGACCTAAGCCTCTCGGCACCGACTCCGAGCTCCATTTCCCTACTAGCTCTTGCCACTTGTCAAGCACGCAGTAACATAGCTCGCGACATCGCTGCGTCCTCTTCACTTATCGGATCTTGTTCCTCTACATCCACTGCCGACGGCACTTCGCGCTTCGACCCATAGCGGACCCTACTGGTTCCGAAGCTGTCATTCTTCCTCTACCGCGTCCCCTAGAACTCATCTCTAGCGCTTCGACTTAATCTGTTTAGAAAGTTTTATGAATTAGAAATTATTGTTTCACTGTTTTATCCACGAGCAATTTTATGCAATGAAGGTTCCAAGAGTAGTTCTTTCGAGCAATCAAGTTTCCTTTTCCTACCCAGGGGTAATTTCGTCATTTTCCTACAGAGGTATTTTTGGAAATTTTGCAAATCGAGAAAACATCTTTCAAAAACTGATTTAGAGCTTCACAAACCAAAGGGGTAAATTTTGGAAATTTTTAAAACTAAGGGTTTTAAAACAGTGAGGCAAATCCCTTTCGGGTTTTAATAACTGGTTTAGCCTATGAACAAGTCCTCTTGGTTAAGGTGAACCGTAGCTGCGCACTGTAGGATTCTGCGAAGAGGAGGTGAGTCACGAGGATCGCTAAGTACCGTGCTCTTAGGATCCACTCCTAGACATGCGCACACAGGTTGCCACACCTTAACTCGGCGACTTAATCACAGGTTGTTTACGAGCTTTAAGTTTTATGCAAGTGTTTGAGTAGACTAATCCTAGGGTCCAACAGATCCTAGTATTCTATTCTACGAGCCCAAATAAACCCATAACAATTCATACGGCCAAATCACTTCAAAAGTCCAAGTACTTACCTGGTGGACTTTTCGGCCTGAGGTAGGTGCCATGCCAGAATACCTGAAAACCTTTTCATAAAAGCCCCTATTTCGAAAAGCCCATTTTGAAAACTGTTTCGAGCCCAAAACCCTCAAAGCCGAGTTTTGAACCTGGCTCTGATACCAAACTGTAACATCCCCAAACCCGGCCCATTCACTACGACCGAATCTGGTTATGTTATGAGAAAAACTTATTGGCGAAAACAGGTTGCCGTTTAACTTTTTGTCTAAACTCCTTTAGAGTAGTTTCACTAGCAGAAATCTTGGGCATGTTTGTTTGCAAACCGTTAGGTTACTTTGAAATCTCGGGATTTCGTTTTTAAAACTCTTAGTTGTCAATTTGCTTAGGTTGGAAAACGTTTAAAACATCAGGCTCAAGTGGTTTAAGCTTAGTTCATAAAAGTATCATTATTCCCAAAACTCTTTAGACAATAGTTACCAAAAGAAAACCAAATAACTTAAGAGGCTCTTATTACAACATAGTGATTCCAAGTACTTGGTAATAAAGTGCATAAAGAAAATATTAAAACGTCCTCTGCATGGGCCACCTTGTATCCACTCCAACCCGGTCCGATCATCCTTCTACCTGCAATGTTGGATAAGAGATTGGGTGAGTCACAAATGACTCAGTGTGTAACTAAACCATCGAAATCCACCCACATGCTAACCACATAACATCCCAATTATCAAGTGCGATATGCAAGTATAATTATTACCACAATCTGGGCTTGGCCCACCTTCAAATTATTACAAAAAGCTGGACCAGGCCCTTCCACATTAGTCCACATATCAACTGGCTTGGCCCATGTCCACGTATGTCCCCAAAACATACCTATTCATTGGGCTTGGCCCATTCTCATATTATTTCATAAACGGAATAATGCAATCATGAAACCCACCCAAACCTAGGGTCCATCCGCTACACACCCCCTTATCCAAACCTACCACACGAGGGGACTATCGAGTCACCCTCTCCTTTTTCCTCCAAAAAGGCAACCAATGCCATCCACGATGTAGCATATAGCTAACATCAAACCACGATGGAGCACACAGCAATCCATCAAGCCACGATATGGCATAAGCCGATATCAATCAAGGTAACCACGCGAACTAAATCGCAAAGATCCACAACGCGACCTCAGTCAGCGCCAATCCACGATGTAGCACAAAGCTGACATCAACCACGTACTCGAAGTACACCCGTACCTTCTTTTCATAAACCCACCCATGCACATGTAACATAATGCAATGTGTAGATGATGCATGTGCATGCTATTCGCAATCATAGGCATTCTCACACAATAAAATCAGTGTTCACATAATTACCAACTTTGCTACTAACCTGATCATCGTCATACCCCTTTTTGGGTATTTATCACACTTTTACCACTGCACTTATTAGTAAGCATATAACATAAGCGGATATACTCAAATCCCGGAAACAATGGTTAATTACACACCTTATTACTAGGAGTTCTAGACTCTCGATCCTCGACGCTATCGTCTAGCGTAACTACGGCTATTTGCTTAACGCTTTTTGCTGCTGGCCCACACCCTGGTGGCCAATCACGTATTGCCGAGACGGCCCTTTTCTTAAACTTTGGAACAGGGGCCTTCCCTTGCCCGCTCTGACTGGTTGTGGCCTCCATGCAAAAGCTTAATCAGGTAAACAGGTTAACCCCAAAACACCACCTAAGCATTTAACCTTAAATAAATAATCATACCTCCACTAGATCAAACTGACTGCTACAACGGAGGCTTGGCCGACCACTAAAACTCCAAGTATCTCAGTCACGGAATCCGAAAAGATCTAAGCTAACACTCGGCCCCAAGTGCTATCAAGTTGAGAGAAGGAAATTCGGCAAAGGGGTGATGGATGTAGATTCGGCTATTAATTAAATCAAGGAGAGGGAATAGCAATTTCGGCCAAAGAGGTATTTAAAGGAGGGAAAGAAGAAGTGTGGGGTGTACTTTCGGTTTTGAAGTGAAAAGGGAAGGGAAATAGGGAGAGTGGAGGGTTCGGCCAACGGGCTTTGGAGATGGGGAACAAAATTTGGCAAAGGAGAGGAGAAGAGAGGAAAAGAGAGGAGAAGAGAGGAGAGGAGAGGAGAGGAGGCAGATGGATGAATGAAATGAGCATCCCCCCTCCCCCCTATTTATACTAAAAAGCCAAGCTCCAACCCCCAAAAATAGTCCTAAAATTTCTCCTAAGATCCTCCCCACCATCCATTTTAAAAGTTTGAATAAGTCAAACTTTTACCTAGCAAAATTTAAAAAAAAGACCAAGTCTTCTCCACTTTTCAAGCCTTTCAAACCGTCCATCCACCCCACCAAAATGACGCAAAAAAGAAGGCCAAAATGCTACCCTTGCGAATCGAACCTGAGCCCCCCTTCCCCCTGCAAATGGCGTCACTTCTCCATGCTCTAAGTGGCGCCTCCTTGCCACTCTACCAAGCCACTCTTTATGCCAAAACTCCACCAAAAATTCTCTTAAGGCCCCCTCTATCCAAGTTCTCCTTTTTAGCCCCTAAAACTAAAAATTTTCTAAGGCAACCTACCACCACCTAGGGTTCTCAGGACCCCTAAAACTTACCCAACCACACACTGAAGTGTGCCAACACTCGAGCTAAGCACCAAAAATCTAGCCCCTAAGACTAGGGTGTTACAAATAGTTTTCAGTCGAGCATCAAAATGGCACCATATGAAGCTTTGTACGGTCATAAATGTCGTACACCTCTGTATTGGACCGAGCTCAGTGAAAATAAGCTACATGGGGTCGATTTGATAAAAGATTCAGAACAGAAAGTGAAACTGATCTGAGATTGTTTGAAAGCAGCATCTGATCGTCAGAAGTCTTATGCGGACTTAAAACGAAAAGATATAGAATTTGAGGTCGGCGACAAAGTCTTTCTGAAAGTGTCACCATGGAAGAAAGTACTTCGTTTCGGACGTAAAGGCAAGTTTAGTCCGAGATTCATCGGGCCGTATGAAATCATTGAGCGAGTTGGACCTGTTGCATATCGATTGTTGTTGCCTTTCGAGCTAGAAAAGATACATAATGTATTCCATGTCTCGATGCTCCGTAGATATCGATCCGATCCGTCACATGTGATTACCCCATCTGAAATTGAAATCCGATCTGATATGACATATGAAGAGGAATCGATTCGAATCTTAGCTCGTGAAGTAAAAGAGTTGAGAAACAAGAAAATTTCGTTAGTGAAAGTATTATGGAATCGACACGGAATAGACGAGGCTACGTGGGAGCTCGAAGATTCATTCAGACAGCAATATCCGACTTTGTTTAACGGTAAGATTTTTGGGGACGAAAATCCCTAAGAGGGAGAATTGTAACAGTCCGGTTTATACCCTAGTCAGAACAGTGGTTTCGGGACCACAAATCCGAGTCCGTATAATATTTTAATATTATATTTTGTGCCGTTGATATGTGACTAAGTATGTGGTAAATTTCCGTAAGTTAATTTGTCTGTTTGTGTGTGTTAATTTGAGCAAAGGATTAAATTGCATTGAATGCAAAATTTGCATGCTTCATGAAAAGATACCTATTTGCCATGTCTTTAAAAGTATGGAGGTTTTATGTGGCAATTAAGCCAATTATAAGATAGTGGGAGTTTAAATGACATAAAGGCCATAGTATTATTTTGTCATATATGTTTAATAAATGGGTAAAATAGTAATTGAATAATTATGTTAATTTAAGTAAAACAAATGAATATGATAGTGGATGTGTTCATCCATTCTAGCCGAAATTGAAAGAAAGAAAAAGAAGAAAGTTGAGCTAGGTTTCAGCAATAACAAGCTCAATTTAAGGTATGATTTTGATAGGGTTTTTGATAATTTTTACGTTTTTACAATCGTTGCTTAGTCTACTATCAAGCCCATGTCTCAATTTTGTGTATTGATGTTGTTCATGAGAAATGCCATTGATGCTATGTTGAGCTTTGTGATGATTTATGGTATTAAATGAAAGATTTGAGCTAGATGAACATACTTTGTTCTTGAATTTTTGATGAATTTAGCTAAATTGGGCTAAATTGAGAAAATGGTAACTTGAAGGACTAAATTGCAAATTTGAAGGAAAATATGGGCTTGTATGATATGTATGAATATTCGGCTAAGCATGTGTATGTAATGATTTTGTGAAATTGATGTTTTGAGAAAAATGGACTAAATTGATAAATTATGCAAATGTGAGGGTTAAATTGCAAATAGCCCTAATTGTGTGTTCTTGGACTGAATTGATTGAGTTAGTGAATAGAAGAGTTAATTCTAAATATGTATAGATCAAGAACCGAGGAAAACGGACTTGGATCGCGGGAAAGCGAAAGTAACCGAGTAGTCGTTTCCGTTTCAATAAATCGAATCTGAGGTAAGTCATATTACAAATAAGTGTAATCGTATTGAGTTTAGCATATTCATATGCTTGTAGTTGAAAATGAATGCTTATGAAATGTTATGCAAATGAATTTTGAGATAAAGATCGACTGAGCGACAATGTCCGAAAAGTCCCGTACGAACCTAGGAATACATAGGTACCTGTTCTGTTTATCATGTAAGACCACGTCTGGGACGTCATCATTGATTTGAGATTTCGTGTAAGACCACGTCTAGGACGTTGGCATCGATATGATCTCTTCGTGTAAGACCACATCTGGGACGTTGGCATCGATATTATCTGTACGAATAAGACCACGTCTAGGACGTTGGCATCGATATTATCTTTTCGTGTAAGACCATGTTTGGGACATCGGCATCATATTGATTTGTATAAGACCCTGTCTGGGACAGTGGCATCGTTATCTGAGTACACGTAAGACCTCGTCTGGGACATTGGCATTGTACAACTATTCCGAGCATTTCTGAGTATCCTATTTGTTTTCTATCGGTTCAACGGGCAAGTCTGTGATACGAATGGTTAAGTGAATTATATATCCGTTTCAGGTACGTTGATTTATACACTAAGTGTGTATATAAGGTAAGTACCTATGTGATCTCACTATGATGATTATGTATATTGGAATAAAAATATGATATGTGAAAGTGAGCATGAATGAGCTATGTTTATATAAGACTTTTGAATTGATGAATGTGACAAATATGGCCAAGTATATAGACCAAAGCATATATGTGATAGTTTGCTAAGTCATTAAGATGTGCCAATGTACCTATGTGCATATATGCCTTTTATACTAAGTTTGTAACACCCCAAACCCGGCCCATGCGTTATGACCGGATCTGACATGTCATATGAGAAAAACGTGTTAAATCCCTTTTGATTTGTACTAAAATAGATATTATTTTGTTATAATCAAGAAAACATGTTTAATTAGAAATATTTTATAAAATACTACTAATCCTCGAAAATTAATTGAGAAATCGAAAATTTGAACTAATGATCTTATAAAACCGTGTCTTTTGAAAATATCGTTTGAAAGTTCGAGTGAAAACTTCCGTGTTAAAATATTTATAAAAGTTTATTGTGAAATCCATTTGTTAATCGATTTTGGAAAACCTTTATTTAAGTGTTTAGAAAATTCTCATTTTAAACAATTTAAGCAAAATAATAAGTATAACAACCATAAAGCAAATAATAAAATACTCCAGAGGCCTTATTACAACATAAAAAAAAACCCAAAATAGTAAAGTGAACGGAGATAGAAATTTAAAGTTCAAAATAAAACACCATTTCTGAAGTATGGCTTCCACCGAGTCATCCATGGCCCAAGTCCACATCACTGAGCATTACCTACAAGGGTTAAGAAAAGGGGGAGTGAGTTACAAGAACTCAGTGTGAAACCCCTTACCGTCATCCACTGGGCCTGAACCCATATAGCAAAAATTTGGGCCTAAGCCCCTTTTTACATAATAATGTATCAAATATATCATATGAATGTAATGCAATCCCAAACCAACCGAGTAATCCATCCGCTACACACCACCCGTACCATCCCATCACACCTGTGGGGATCAAGTCAACCCACCCCGCCAAACACACCAATCGCAGGCATTATGCCATTTATAACAAATTTTGATAGTGGCCGAGCCATCAGAATCATAGTATCATATTAACAAACATTTTTGTGGCAGTGCCACCGGAATCACTTCTCTTCAACATTTTCCCATCCCATGTAAAATCATGTAAATGCATCATACATAGAAAATCATGATATTTACAAATATAAAAAACAATAATTAATTCAGAGATTCATTACAAAAATTCGGCCCATTGTAGCACTTGCAAATCAGCCCATTAAGACCATATATCAAATCGGTCCATTATGGCAATATATCAAATCGGCCCATTATGGCAATATATCAAATCGACCCATTTAAGCAATATATCAAATTGGCCCGTTAAGGCAATATAACAAATCGGCCCATTAAGGCAATATAACAAATCGGCCCTTCAGGGGCATTTCCGTAATTTGGCCCTTTAGGGGCATTTCCGTAATTCAGTAATTTTACCCACTAAGGGTAATTCGGTAATCTCGCAACCCAGGGGTATTTCGGTAATTTACCCTCCAAGGGTATTTTGGAAATTCCGCAACCTAGACTTAACTACTAATGTGGGGCATAAAAATCGAAACTGTCCATTTACGTCATACTGACTAAATTGACTATAACTCGAGTTAGGAAACTTGAAATTTAGATCCGTAAATTTTCCTTGAAACTAGACTCATATATCTTCTTACTAAAATTTTTCCAGAATTTTTGGCTTAGCCGTTTAGTACATTTTATTCATTAAAGATTCCCTTGTTTCACTGACCAACGGTTCTGACCTCTCTTACCCAAAATTCAAATATATCACTGTACGGTTTTCATATGTTGCTTTCACTTGTTTCTATTGAAAATACGCTCACTAAGGAATCTATACATATAACTTATAACTCATAATTCACTTTTTACAATTTTAAACGATTTTTCCAAGACAGAATAGGGAACCACGAAGTCAATCAGAACCAGTCTCACTAAAATTAAGATATCACAGAATATAAAATTTCTCTTTCTACTCCGTTTCTTTCATATGAAAATAGACACAGTAAGATTTAATTCAATATCTTATTCGCTTTCAAATTCTTTTTCTCCTATTTTTCGTGATTTTTCAAAATCACATCACTGCTGCTAACCAAACTATTTCATTGCAAAAATATGGTTACCACTACGAATATACGCACGCCCGAGTGGTCACGGATGCCGGTTTTTGGTTTTCCTTCAGTATTTCGACCGAATCATAGAACATTTCATGCAAAATTTCAGAGAGGTATGAGATTACACACCATTTCAAATAGGTATTCGGAAGGGTACGGGATTACACACCTTATTTGGAATCCGTAACACGATACTCTCCGTGGCACCTAAAGGTACAATCGGTTAACAATTAGTCCAAAGCCCAATTTTCAACTTCAACCAAGTATTGTGATTTATTAACAATCTATATCACTTACCAACAATCCGAGTCTCTTATTACGAGGGATAGGTGATCGAGCGATTTGGTCCCTAAAAATAAACGATTAGTCATCACCTTTATACCGTTTAGCAAACTAACCGATCAACAAAAAAGATCAAAAAGAACCATGACGAATCCTTTACCTAGACAATAATAGATCCCCTTCTATCGATTTCCTTAAGGCTAGAAAGATGATGAGAGTGTAAGCTAACACTCTACCGATTCGGCCCACACCAAGAGAACCAAGAAGATGGAAGTAGCAAAGAATAGGTTCGGCCTTGCAACCACCGAAAACCCGAGAAGACAAAGAAGCTTCCGCAACCACAAGAACCAAGTTTCGACTATGAGATGAAGTTGATGTTTCGGTTATGGTGTATAAAAGAGAATGTTTGAAAAGAAAAGAGTAGAAGTCAATAGGCAAATTGAAGTTTCGGTCAAGAGGAAATGTAATCAAAAGAACCAAAATATTTAGAAAGGAAAAAGAAATGACCCCCAAAGATGTGAAAATGCAAGGGAGAGCTAGAGAAATTCGGCTCCCCCTCTTTCCCTTCACCAAAACCATGTATCATCTTTTTTCCAAAAGATGAGCATTGACCAAATAAAAATCTTTCCAAAACACCTTCCACACTATAAGCCAACATGTTCCCTTCACATGCCTTTTTCTTTTGATTCTTTCCATCATCAACCCTTATCTTCCTCCATACCATATTTCTTAGCCATCTTTCCCAAATTAAAAAGTCTTTCTTACCTTATTAAAGCCTTGACCGACACTTTGGATGAATAGCACAAAAATAAATCCAAAATTTGCAAAAGATGGGATTTGAACCCCTTCCCTCCATGCTCTCCACTTGATGCCTTAACCTCCTTGCTATATGCTCTCTTATGCTAGCAAAATACACACTTATTACCTTAAGCCTTGATGCCACTTGCCTTTTCCCCTTAAGTGCTCAAATACAAAAATTTACCTATAGCCTAACTTGAACCCGTAACTTCCTAGAAACCTCGTAACTTTCCAAAATTACCTTCCTAATAAGTCCAACTTAAAATAATGTCGTTCTCTTGTTCTCAAAAATTTTAAACACTCCTACGCCCAAGGACCATTGGGCCCAATCCTACTAGGCTCAATTTTGGGTCGTTACAAAGTTTGTTTGTATTATGACTTACTAAGCTTTTGGAAAGCTTACTCTGTGTGTGTGTTTTCTCTGTTTTATAGGTCGTCAAAACTACTGAAGGCTCGGGACCGTCAAGGATCATCATCACACTACTAAACTCATTTTTGGTACACTTTGGATATGTATATAGCTTGATATGGCATGTATAGGCTAGTATTTGATATGAGTTTGTTATATGAACTTAGCCATGTGATTTTGCTAGCTATGGGTTGAGAATTTGCTTGAATGTATGTGATATATGAAGTATGTTTTTTGCATGGTTAGTTGATGCATGAAATGGTCAAGTTTTGATTAAGCAAATGAATGAATTATGCTTGTGATGAGATGAGTTTTAGTCTTGTAATTTGGATGGTTATTTTGGTATGTTCTTGGTTGCCAAATAGGCATGAGATGTATTGATGATTTTGCTTGTAGGTAAGACCCATTGTGTAATATCCCGGGTTAGGGGCTGTTTTGTGGTTGCATGATATTGCATGTCTTAGTGTGCTGTGTTGTTATTTCGGTGTTTTAGGGGCTTAATTGTAGCCTAGGAGTGTGCCTGAGTGAATGGGAAAATTTTGGTTTTTGGGTGTCAAGTCAGGGGAGCTGTTGGAGCTAGGGTATAAGGGTTTTCTTTGGTATTTTATTGCACAAGTGAAGAGCTGGCAGAGTGGCAAGGGAGGAGCTTGGTGTGGTGTCATCCACATGTGAGGGAGGTCCAGAGTTCAAGCAAAGCAGAGTCCCCTTTTGTCACTTATTTTGGACGGCATAGGAGGGAGGAGTTGTGGGTGATTTAAACTCCACCTTGGACTTGGTCAAGTGGTGACTTGGATGGTGGAGAGCAAAGTGTGGAGGAGGACTTGGTCCACTCATTTCAAATGAGTGAATGGGAGCTTTGGGGGATTGTGGCGAAATTTAGGGAGTTGGAGGGGGAAGTGACGGCTTAGTGTGGGAGAGGGGAAGGCCGAATATGCCTTTGCATCTTTGGTGCATTTTTCGGTCATTTTGGTAAGCTAAAATCCTCTCTTTTTTTTCAAAAAAACAAACCAATTTCCTTTGTAGAAATTCTCTCATTGTTGTTCTTTCTTTCATCTATTGGAACCGAAACTCAAGCCTCTAAAAACATTTCCTTTTCCCATTTCTTCTTTTGTAAACCGAAATTCTTCTTCTCTCAAAAGCAAGCGAAACTTTCCAAGTAAATTCCTCCATCTTTCCTTCGTGAAGTCAAAGCCTAGTTGCCGAATTTGTTTTATTTTTCTTCAAACTCCTTGATAGCCGAATGTGCTCATTCATCACTTTTTCTTTTCAATTGTGTGTTTCGAAACCTATATCCCTTCTTCTCACATTTTCTTCCTCTTTCTTTAATTGTACAAAGCCGAAAGTAGGGGTGTTAACCACTCAAGCCGAACCCTTCTCATCTGTTGGCCGATTCCTTCTCATCTCTTAAACCATTTTCCTCTGTTGTACTTCTGAGTTTTAAGCGGAATACCTCCCTTCTCTTAGTGTTTTGGTTGGCCGAATTCTTTCCTTCTTTTGATCAAGGTGTTGGCCGAATCTATCCCCTCTTCTAGTGGTTGTCTTGGCCGAGTATCAGTGGTGTTTGGAGGCCTTCCTTCCATCGGTTGGAATTGGTAAGTCCTTGGCCGAATGGTCATCTCCTTTCTCTCCTTATACTTTGTCAAGGTTGGTTGATTAAGGGCCGAATATGGTCATGCTGGAAGGATTCTAATCTCTTTGTTATAGGGTCTTTGGAGTGTGAAAGCAAGCAAGGGAATCGTTATTCTTTTGTTAATCGATTGGTAAGTAGGGGTAAGTACATGGTATTGTTATTATTTCAATCTTTTTAGGTTCGATTAAGGCAAAGGTAACAAAAGATTAACTGTTCATCTTTTATGGTGTAGCCGATTGCTAAGGAGAATCATTGGGTGATTCGGATTTGGTAGGAAACCAAATCATCTTAAAAGGTAAGGGTTCGATATTAACCCCTTTGGTTAATTGTTGATGGCTGAATGTCATAGATGCCTAACCCCTAATGTTTGGCCGATTGTAGGATCTAGTAATCGAGGGACTTAGATCGTTTCGTTGGATTCTAGACTCGTATTTACGTGTGTGTAAACTAACACACTTCGTTTAGTAATATGATTGATAACCGTGTTATGATTAATGAAACAGGTGATGATTGATATGATACCCTAATGGGTATGATTCTAGACTCGGGTAAGTCAGTATTATTATTATGAGTTTACTGATGATCTATATGATACCATGGTCGTGGATATATGTGACATGGGATATGAGATTAGACATATTAGCATGATATGCATGATTATATGATATGCATGATTACATGAGTGTGGTATGTTGATGGGTGATACGAGTGGAGGGAGCAGTGATATTTTGTGCTGACGAGCACCAGTGTTTTGGTAACACACTTTGTGACTTTGGGTCACAGAGGTTTGGCACCTCCAGAGGTTTGGTACCTCTGCGCCTCGCCCCTGTGAGTTAACACCACCGTGGGTTGGCCCCACTTGTGAGATATGGGATTGACGCGGTGATTTGGTATCACACGATGGGTTGGCCCCATCACCGCATTTGTGACTACGGTCACGGTGCTTTGGTAGCACATTGTGTCTTTGGGACACCAGAGGTTTGGCACCTCATTGCGACTTGTCCCTGTGGTTTGACCACCGTGGGTTGGCCCCACTTGAGATATGGGATCGTCTGCTAGTGATTTGGTATCACACGATGGGTTGGCCCCATCATTGGATTTGTGACTACGGTCACCAGTGCTTTGGTAGCACAATTGTGTCTTTGGGACACCAGTGGTTTGGTACCACATTGACGGATATTGTGTCTTTGGGACACCAGTGTTTTGGTAACACATTGTGACTATATGTCACCAGTGGTTTGGTACCACACGGGGTAGAAAAGGCGATATGGATGGTTAGGATCGGGTTGCATTAATTATGTTGCTATGTATGGTGTGTGTTAGCATGTTGTTTCTTCGGGAGCGGGATTTACACACTGAGTCACTCGACTCACCCTCTCCTTTGACATTTCAGGTGACTCGTAGACGCGGACATGGAGCCGGGATGGACTCGGGGTGCACATGCCATGCTTTAACAAAAGTGTTGCTCAGACTATTGAATTTGGGTACTTTAGCTTATTTACTTTACTTGGGTTTTATATTGGATTTGTAAAAGGCCTTTAATTTATGTTTTGTGATGTTTATGTTTTAATTAGATTTTTAATATGCCTTAACAAAACAAGTTGGTATGAATTTTACTAAAACTTGGAAAGATAATGATTTCAAAATTATAACGTAATGTGTTTTTGAACCATACCATCGGGTATCACACTATGTCTTTATAGTAAACAAATTCAAATGATTTTCAAATCAAACTTGTATTACTCCTAAGTCTAAAAAGGTTTTAAGTAACACTAAGAAACTATTAAGGTTTAAATGGTTTAAACTCGTTTAACCACACATTCTAGTTAAGATTTCAAAATCTCCGGGTTTCAAATACACCATCTGATTTCAAACAAGTCTACCCAAAACTGTCTTCAAAATACACTGTGTTTTCACTCGGCTTTTAAACGAAAAATTTAACCTCTCACAAACATGTTTCCCCGTAACATACCAGATTCGGACGTGGTGTCTTGTCCGGGTTTGGGGTGTTACAATTGTGGTATCAGAGCCAAGTTCAAAGGCTCGGCTGTGGGCCTGAGGCCCAAAATGTTTTCAAAAAGATGTTTTAAGTGTTTTTGGTCTAAATATATGGTTTGAAAGGCATGGCACCGAGTCTCCGGCACCAGTTCGCCCAGGTAAGTACCCCGGACTATTCTTTGTGAATTGATTGGATGTGATATGATTTGATAAATAGCAATAGTATGCTACTTTAGAGATTGAAACTGATAGGATTTTGTGAACTCGCGAGAACAAATCCTCTTTAATATTCATAAGACTTGCTTTTAAACAAGTGGAAGAAACACTGATGCATAAAATTCTTTAATCAGATACGTAGAAAGATTAGTCATGAGCACTCGAGGCGGACGTGGTCGTAACACTCGTGGTAGAGGTAGGGGTAGGATGGCAGTTTCTGAGCCCGTAGGATCTGGGCAGGGTTCAGAAAATGAGATACCGGTTCCGCCACCGGTGGAGGTGGTGAGTTCCAAGATCGCAAGGGGATGATGCAAGTGTCACAGCGATGCCGCGAGTGTTGGAAAGGGTAGTATTTGGAGCGGTGGTGGTGCAGGAGTCGAAATCTGTTCTGGCGACTTCGGGCAAATGGGGCGAATTCTTCCGAGGTGTTTCGGTGTTGCTCCCAAAGATCTGCTGAATATTGGTTGAGGCAATCGAGTGATCATGGACGATCCGACTGGCGGTGAAGAGAAGTCAAGGGCATCGTATCGCTTCTCCGGGATGAGTCATATCAGTGGTGGCTCACGGTTCGAGACAGTGTGGCAGCAGAGGATCTAACATGGGATTATTTCAGGGCTGCATATCAAAAGAAGTACATCGGAGCTAGTTATGTTGACTCCCAACGGAAGGCATTTCTGAGGCTTGTTCAGGGGAGTAAATCTGTTGCCGAGTACGAGGCTGAGTTCCTGAAGCTGAGTAGGTATGCCAGGGGCATTGTGGCCACTGAGCATGAGAGGTGTGTTCGTTTCGAGGATGGTCTGCGAGACGACTTGAGGCTGCTGATTGCTCCTCAGCAGGAGCGCGAGTTTGCTGTCTTAGTTGAGAAGGCTAAGGTAGCCGAGGGTGTTAAGGAGTCAGTGAGGCAGGGCATGGACAGGAGTAGGCTTAAGAGGAGCTTTGGGTCTTCTGGATCGTCTGGTAATCCGCAGAAGAGGGCCAGACCGAGTGGGCCGAATCAGTCTGCTAGGTTTGTTGATGCTAGGCAGGGACCGCCGCAGTGCAATCAGTGTGGGAAATCTCATTGGGGTGGCTGCTGGACTGGAGGTAAAGGGTGCTTCGAGTGTGGTTCTCTGGATCATCGCATAAGGGACCGTGTCGCGTAGGATGGCGTGATTCGATCGAGAGTCGTGGTCGTAATCAGTTCAGAGGCAATGGACCGCCACCGCAGAGGGGCCGTGGTAATGGCAGAGGTGGTAATGGTTCTGGTCGGGGCCGTGGAGCACCGGGCAGAGGTGCGAGTAGCTCTGATGCTAGACAGCCTGGCTTGGTGTATGCTGCGAGGCGCCGAGAGGAGGGCGACGCACCGGACGTCATAACCGGTACGTTTTTGATTTTTGGTTCTCCTTATACTGCTTTAATTGATGTGGGTTCTACGCACTCTTATGTTGCCAGTAGTATAGTAGAGACAATGGATTTAGACTCTGAGATATCTTCTAGGCAGATGACTGTGATTAGCCCTCTAGGTCACTCTGTAGTAGTAGATAAACTGTTTAGAGAGGTACCCTTAGAACTCCAAGGGGTAGTGTTTCTTTGTCGATCCGATGGAACTCGCCGTTTGGGGAGTTCGATCCGATTCTTGGGATGGATTGGTTGGTCAAGTATCAGCGAGGTTGGATTGCGCGCCAAGCGCATGGTTCTTAAGACGGTTGAGGGTGATGAGGTGGCTATGATAGGTAATAGGAGGATTACTTATCAAATGTGGTATCCGCTCCAAGGCGGAGAAGATGGTCGGGAAGGCCGTGAAGCGTATGTAGTTCATGTGTATGCCTTGGAGGTTAAAGAGTCTCGCGGTTGAGAAGGTTAAATGCATGTTAAGGAATTTCTTGATGTGTTTCTGGGAGCTTAGGGCTTGCCGCTTGATCGAGAGGTAGAGTTCGGGATAGATCTGCATACCCGGATCGCGCCGGTGTCTATTGCTCCGTATAGGATGGCACCAAAGGAATTGGTGGAGCTTAAGGCTCGAGATCCGTGGAGTTATTGGATCGAGGTTTTATTAGGCCAAGTGTTTCGCCGTAAGTGCGCGGTACTCTTTGTCAAGAAGAAAGATGGCTCGATGCGGATGTGTATAGACTACCGCCAGTTGAACAAGCTGACGATTAAAAACAAGTATCCGTTGCCACGGATAGATGACTTGTTTGATCAGCTGAAGGGTGCTGCGGTATTTTCGAAGATCGACTTGAGATCTGGGTATCATCAGTTGAAGGTTAAAGAGGCGGATATCCATAAAACAGCGTTTCGGACTCGGTATGGGCACTACGAATTTCTGGTAATGCCATTCGGGTTGACTAACGCACCGGCAGCGTTTATGGACATGATGAATAGGGTGTTTCAGCAATATCTGGATCAGTTTGTCGTGGTTTTCATAGACGACATCTTGGTGTACTCAAGGACAGAGGAAGAGCATGATAAGCATTTGCGAGTGGTGTTGCAGATTTTGAGGGAAAAGCAGCTCTATGCTAAGTTTAGTAAGTGCGAGTTCTGGCTTAGAGAAGTGACGTTCTTGGGTCATGTAGTGTCAGCTGAGGGGATTCGGGTAGATCCTCGTAAGGTTGAGGCAGTTTTGGATTGGAAGCCGCCTAGGTCAGTGGCTGAGATTCGGAGTTTTCTGGGTTTGGCCGGATACTACCGAAGGTTTGTTGAGGGTTTCTCGTTGATAGCAGCCACTGGATGACCAAGTTCTTTGAGGAAAGAAGTTCCGTTTGTATGGGACCGAGAAACAAGCAGGAAAGCTTCGATAAGTTAAAGAAGATCTTGACTGAGGCTCCGGTTCTAATTCAACCTGAGGCTGGTAAGGAATACTCCGTGTACTGCGATGCATCACATACGGGATTGGGTTGTGTGTTGATGCAAGAAGGTAAGGTTGTGGCTTACGCTTCTCGGATATTTGAGGCCACATGAGGTCAACTATCCGACGCGACGATTTAGAGCTAGCGGTGTAGTCTTCGCCTTAAAGATTTGGAGGCACTACTTGTATGGAGAGAGGTCGATAGTCTACATGGATCACAAGAGTCAAGTATCTTCCGACTCGGAAGGATTTGAATTTGAGGCGTAGATGGGTTGAGTTCTTTGAAAGATTACGATTGTTCGATTGAGTATCATCGGGCAAGGCTAACGTGGTGGCGACACGCGTTGAGCCGCAAGGTTGTTTCGGACTTAAGAGCGATGTTTGCCCACTTGAGCTTGTATATGACGATGGGAGTATTCGCGAGTTGCGAGTTAAGCCTACTTGGGTTGAGCAGATCGAGAGACAAACGATTATTGGATGAGGTTACGAGTGCGCGAAGGTTGCAGTGCGGGGCGGTGGCTTGGATGGTTACGGCACTGTCTAGTGACGAGGTTACGTGTTTTCGAGGTGGTAAGGCTTGTATGCCTAAAGATGTTGAGTCGAGGCGAGAAGATTCTTCAGACGCACATAGCGATCCTCATGCTATGCATCCGGAGGTAGCAAGATGTATAGGGATCTTAGAGAGCGATTTTGGTGGGCTGGCTTGAAGAAGGAGGTGACAGAGTTTGTTGGGAAGTGTTTGACTTGTCACAGGTCAAGGTGAACATCGCTTGTCGTCGGGTTTGCTTCACTGTGAAGATTCCTCGATGGAAGTGGGAAAGGATAACCATGGATTTCGTCGGTGGGGTTACCGCCACGCCAAGCAAGAAAGATTCGATTTGGGTAGTGGTGGATCGATCGACTAAATCACTCACTTTATTCGGTGAGGTTGACTACTCACTCGGCTAAGCCAGCGGCCGTATGTGTCGAGATAGTGAGGTTGCACGGCGGCGTGCGATTTCGATAATCTCGGATAGGGATCCCAGATTCACGTCAAGGTTCTGGAAAGCACTGCATCAGGCTCTGGGTACTCGTTTGGATTTTAGCACGGCTTTTCACCCGCAGTCTGACGGGCAATCAGAAAGGGTCATTCAGATCTTAGAGGATATGCTGAGAGGTTGTATCCTGGATTTCAGAGGTAGTTGGGAGGAGTTTCTACCATTAGCTGAGTTTGCCTACAACAACAGTTATCAAGCGAGCATCAAGATGGCACCGTATGAAGCGTTGTATGGTAGGAAGTGTCGCTCACCTACGTGTTGGACGGAGTTAGGTGAACGTCAGTTGTTGGGACCCGAGTTGGTTGCTGAGACCGAAGACAAGGTTAAGCTGATTCAGTCTCGATTGAAGGAAGCTTCGGACCGGCAGAAGTCTTATGCCGATCTTAAGCGAAGAGATATAGAGTTTGCTGTGGGGGATCGAGTTTTCCTGAAGGTCTCACCTTGGAAAAAGGTGTTGAGGTTCGGAAGGAAAGGTAAGCTAAGTCCGAGGTTCATTGGGCCGTATAAGGTATTGAGGCGAGTAGGACCAGTGGCGTATCAGCTGGAGTTGCCAGCAGAGCTTAGTCAGATCCATGACGTTTTTCACGTTTCGATGCTCCGGCGCTATCGATCAGATCTGTCACATGTGGTAGCGGTGGAAGAGATCGAGGTAAATCCAGACTTGACTATGGAAGAAGAACCTGTGCAGATTCTAGATCGAGATGTGAAGGTTCTGCGTAAGAAGTCTGTGCCTTTGGTTAAGGTACTTTGGCGGAATCATGGCGTGGAAGAAGCCACGTGGGAACTCGAGGATACGATGAGACAGCAGTACCCGCAACTCTTTTGACCAGGTAATTTCGTGGTCGAAATTATTTTTAAGGGGGTAGAAACCGTAATATCCCTGTTAGGAAATTTGTTTGTGGTTGCATGATATTGCATGTCTTAGTGTGTCGTGTGTTGTTATTTCGGTGTTTTAGGGGCTTAATTGTAGCCTAGGAGTGTGCTGAGTGAATGGGAAAATTTTGGTTTTTGGGTGTCAAGTCGGGGATTTGTTGGAGCTAGGGTATAAGGGTTTTCTTTGGTATTTTATTGCACAAGTGAAGAGTTGGCAGAGTGGCAAGGGAGGAGCTTGTGTGTGGCGTCATCCACATGTGAGGGAGGTCCAGAGTTCAACAAGCAGAGTCCCCTTTTTGTCACTTATTTTGGACGGCATAGGAGGGAGGAGTTGTGGGTGATTTAAACTCCACCTTGGACTTGGTCAAGTGGTGACTTGGATGGTGGAGAGCAAAGTGTGGAGGAGGACTTGGTCCACTCATTTCAAATGAGTGAATGGGAGCTTTGGGGGATTGTGGCGAAATTTAGGGAGTTGGAGGGGAAGTGACGGCTTAGTGTGGGAGAGGGAAGGCCGAATATGCCTTTGCATCTTTGGTGCATTTTTCGGTCATTTTGGTAAGCTAAAGTCCTCTCTTTTTGTCAAAAAAACAAACCAATTTCCTTTGTAGAAATTCTCTCATTGTTGTTCTTTCTTTCATCTATTGGAACCAGAAACTCAAGCCTCTAAAAACATTTCCTTTTCCCATTTCTTCTTTTTGTAAACCGAAATTCTTCTTCTCTCAAAAGCAAGCCGAAACTTTCCAAGTAAATTCCTCCATCTTTCCTTCGTGAAGTCAAAGCCTAGTTGCCGAATTTGTTTTATTTTTCTTCAAACTCCTTGATAGCCGAATGTGCTCATTCATCACTTTTTCTTTTCAATTGTGTGTCGAAACCTATATCCCTTCTTCTCACATTTTCTTCCTCTTTCTTTAATTGTACAAAGCAGAAAGTAGGGGTGTTAAGCACTCAAGCCGAACCCTTCTCATCTCATGGCGATTCCTTCTCATCTCTTAAACCATTTTCCTCTGTTGTACTTACGAGTTTTAAGCGGAATACCTCCCTTCTCTTAGTGTTTTGGTTGGCGAATTCTTTCCTTCTTTTGATCAAGGTGTTGGCCGAATCTATCCCCTCTTCTAGTGGTTGTCTTGGCCGAGTATCGAGTGGTGTTTGGAGGCCTTCCTTCCATCGGTTGGAATTGGTAAGTCCTTGGCCGAATGGTCATCTCCTTTCTCTCCTTATACTTTGTCAAGGTTGGTTGATTAAGGGCCGAATATGGTCATCTTTGGAAGGATTCTAATCTCTTTGTTATAGGGTCTTTGGAGTGTGAAAGCAAGCAAGGGAATCGTTATTCTTTTGTTAATCGATTGGTAAGTAGGGGTAAGTACATGGTATTGTTATTATTTCAATCTTTTTAGGTTCGATTAAGGCAAAGGTAACAAAAGATTAACTGTTCATCTTTTATGGTGTAGCCGATTGCTAAGGAGAATCATTGGGTGATTCGGATTTGGTAGGAAACCAAATCATCTTAAAAGGTAAGGGTTCGATATTAACCCCTTTGGTTAATTGTTGATGGCCGAATGTCATAGATGCCTAACCCCTAATGTTTGGCCGATTGTAGGATCTAGTAATCGAGGGACTTAGATCGTTTTCGTTGGATTCTAGACTCGTATTTACTGTGTGTGTAAACTAACACATACATTTAGTAATATGATTGATAACTTTGTGTGATGATTAATGAAACAGTTGATGATTGATATGATACCCTAATGGGTATGATTCTAGACTCGGGTAAGTCAAGTATTATTATTATGAGTTTCTTGATGATCTATATGATACCATGGTTTGTGGATATATGTGACATGGGATATGAGATTAGACATATTAGCATGATATGCATGATTATATGATATGCATGATTACATGAGTGTGGTATGTTGATGGGTGATACGAGTGGAGGGAGCAGTGATATTTTGTGCTGACGAGCACCAGTGTTTTGGTAACACACTTTGTGACTTTGGGTCACCAGAGGTTTGGCACCTCCGGAGGTTTGGTACCTCGCGTCGTCCACGTGGTTAACACCACCGTGGGTTGGCCCCACTTGTGAGATATGGGATTGACGCCGGTGATTTGGTATCACACGATGGGTTGGCCCCATCACGCATTTGTGACTACGGTCACGATTGCTTTGGTAGCACATTGTGTCTTTTGGGACACCAGAGGTTTGGCACCTCATTGCGACTTGTCCCTCGTGGTTTGACCACCGTGGGTTGGCCCCACTTGAGATATGGGATCGTCGCTAGTGATTTGGTATCACACGATGGGTTGGCCCCATCATTGGATTTGTGACTACGGTCACCGGTGCTTTGGTAGCACAATTGTGTCTTTGGGACACCAAAGTGGTTTGGTACCACATTGACGGATATTGTGTCTTTGGGACACCGGTGTTTTGGTAACACATTGTGACTATATGTCACCAAAGTGGTTTGGTACCACACGGGGTAGAAAAGGCGATATGGATGGTTAGGATCGGGTTGCATTAATTATGTTGCTATGTATGGTGTGTGTTAGCATGTTGTTTCTTCGGGAGCGGGATTTTTACATCGAGTCACTCGACTCACCCTCTCCTTTGACATTTCAGGTGACTCGTAGACGCGGACATGGAGCCGGGATGGACTCGGGGTGCACATGCCATGCTTTAACAAAAGTGTTGCTCAGACTATTGAATTTGGGTACTTTAGCTTATTTACTTTACTTGGGTTTTATATTGGATTTGTAAGAGGCCTTTAATTTATGTTTTGTGATGTTTATGTTTTAATTAGATTTTTAATATGCCTTAACAAAACAAGTTGGTATGAATTTTACTAAAACTTGGAAAGATAATGATTTCAAAATTATAACGCAATGTGTTTTTGAACCATACCATCGGGTATCACACTATGTCTTTATAGTAAACAAATTCAAATGATTTTCAAATCAAACTTGTATTACTCCTAAGTCTAAAAAGGTTTTAAGTAACACTAAGAAACTATTAAGGTTTAAATGGTTTAAACTCGTTTAACCACACATTCTGGTTAAGATTTCAAAATCTCTGGGTTTCAAATACACCATCTGATTTCAAACAAGTCTACTCAAACTGTCTTCAAAATACACTGTGTTTTCACTCGGCTTTTAAACGAAAAATTTAACCTCTCACAAACATGTTTCCCCGTAACATACCAGATTCGGACGTGGTGTCTTGTCCGGGTTTGGGGTGTTACACATTGGGTGGCATTTTGGCCTTGCAAATGGCCTATAATGTCACACGGTTGTGGCACACGGGCGTGCCTAGTGACCGTGGGGCTAAGTCAGTAGCTAGCCTAATAGCACAAGGCCAAGACACACAGGCGTGTCTAGTAGCCGTGTGAGAAAGTCAGTATATGGCCTAAGAGTACACGGCCTTAGCACACAGGTGCTGGGTGGCCGTGGGTGTAAAGTCAGATTCGACCACGGCCAAGGCACACGGGTGTGCTTGGTGGCCGTGGATGTGAAGTCAGATTCGACCACGGCCAAGGCACATGGGCGTGCTTGGTAGCCGTGGATGTGAGGTCAGATTTGACCACGGGGAGGACACACGGGGGTGTCCAGCAGCCGTGGGAGGCACGCGGCTTGCCTACACGGGCGTGTAACCCCTGAAACTTAGAAAAGTTTTAAATTTTCGTGAAATTTTGTATGTGTTCCGGTTTAGTCCCGACCCGATTTATAAGCATGTTTTAGGTCTCGTTGACCGTATTAAGGGACATTATGTTTGAGATTGATGGATGAATGTATGAACTTCTGAAAATGTTTCTGATCTGTCCGGTAATGCCTTTAACCCTAATTCGGCGACAGATACGGGTTAGGGGTGTTACACTCTAGCTGCAGTACCACTCGGTCTTGTACTCTGAGCATTATCCTTTTCAACTAACTCCGGGCAATCCCGAATGAAGTGATCCTGCAAACCACACTTGTAACAAGCTCGGTTGTTGGATTTGCCCCAACATTCACCCAAATGTCGTCTACCACACTGTTGACACTCGGACTTATTCAGTCGATTATTACCGACACTAGCAATCGAGGTGGCTCATGAACTCACTGGTGGTCGTTCTCGTATAGAGATCCCTGTATTAACTTTGGATCGGCTACTGTCATTTTTGAACTTCTTTGATGATGATTGAGAAAATTTACCCGCTGATCTCTTACGGAAATCTCTAGATTCAAACTCAGCTTTTCGTTTTTCTTTCCCCAACTCTTCGGTTTTACAAGCTCGCTCAACAAGTACCACGAACTCATTTAATTCAAGTATGCCAACCAGTAGTTTTATATCTTCATTTAACCCTTCTTCAAATCTTCTGCACATAGCAGCCTCAGATGAAACACACTCACGGGCATATCGGCTAAGTCTCACAAACTTGCGCTTATACTCAGATACGGTCATACGACCCTGTTTAAGCTCAAGAAATTCCTTGCATTTCAAATCTATGAATCGCTGGCTGATGTATTTTTTGCGAAACTCTATCTGAAAGAAGTCCCAAGTAACTCGTTCCTTTGGAACAACTGATACGAGAGTGTTCCACCAATAGTAGGCAGAATCCCGTAATAAAGATATAGTACATCTCAGGCACTCATCAGGTGTACAGGAGAGTTCATCAAAATCACGAATTGTATTATCGAGCCAAAATTTAGCTCGTTCAGCATCATCATCATCTTCGGCTCTAAACTCTTGAGCCCCGTGTTTTTTGATTCTGTCGACCGGAGGCTTATTTATTCTCTCAGGATTAATGGTCGGGGGTACCACCAGTGCTACAGGTGGAGTATTTGGATTCGGGGATTGTTGAACAGCCGGATTGGTCCGGATGTTTTGGTTGAACCAATCATTCATTATGCTAAAGAAGGCTTGTTTAGCCCCCTCATCAGGATTACTCGCAGCTGGTCGAGATTCATCCGGCGCGGTCCCTTGCGCGGGAGCAGGTGCCACATTCTCGACATCATCAGCTATAGCTCGCTCGGGATCAGGATCGATTTACTATACGAAAGAAGAAAACACATTTCATTGTCAGAAGTCATCACACTATCACATTATAAATTATGACATGTATAGCCAGACTCACACGCGCTACGTTAGTCCGAGAACCGACTAAACCGTAGCTCTGATACCAATCAAATGTAACACCCCTAACCCGTATCTGTCGTCGGATTAGGGTTACGAGGCATTACTCGTCAAACCACCAGTCAACACACTCATAAAAACATTATTACATTAATTAATACAAAATTAATGCATGCTATCACGATCAAACATGTACTTTCATTTTTAAAATTTAAAGCGTTAACAAACTTATCACAAATAATATCATTAGTATCATATAAAAACAAATCTAAATCAAATAGTAAAAATACTATTCATTTGGTCATTTTGAATACAATAGCCGAATATGTACTTCTACCCTTGTTCAATTTATACCAATCAAATACACTAATATTTAAGACAAATATACCTATATGCCAAAGCTTTGCTAATTGCCATTATCATCCATCTACATTATTAGTCAATTCCTTATAGATGACATGATCGAATTACTCAAAACCAAGCTTATATATGAGCTAAAACATAAAAGATTAAATCCCTCATATAAACTTATTCATATCATTTTCGAATGTACTTAACTCAGGAATATATCTATAATGTTATTTATACCAATCATATAACTATATTTATTTAAATACATGCGCACCATCACTAAATGTTCACAATAATAATTTAACCATTCAAACCTCATGTCCGAATACATATGAACATCCAATGAAAAATATAAACTCCAAACTAAGTCAATGCCATGGCCGAATATTACAAGTAAGTATACTATAATTTGATCATTAATATTTCACACATAACATAATATGAAATAAACTCTCATGATAAGTTTATAATATATCCGAACATGCACAATTAGTAACACCATAATCAAGCATGACTAAACCATATTCAAGCATAGAAGTATAGCCATTTTCGCATGGCCTTTATACATCATATCCAAAATAAACTCAAGAGAGTAATATAGCCTATACATGCCATAGTTCCAAGAGTTCAACTTATAAAAAGGGTACCAAAGATAGTTGATAGTGTGATTGACTTTGACGATGATCCCAGAGCTCGAACGTAGACTTCAAAATCTATAAAATAGTCAAATGAACACACACAGTAAGCTAACATAGCTTAGTAAGTTATAAGCAATTGTAAAACATACAATTTAACATTATACAATTTAAATCAATTTAATATGATTATCAACGAAACTCATAAACATAAGTATGAATCATGTCACCTTTCATTAACTTTCATATTTAGTAATCTCAATACCGAATACCTATGCGTCATTATTCCATCTCAAACAAACTCAAAAATTTATAATCACATCTCATTTCTTTAGTTTCTTAAACAAAAATAACTTACCTCTTTAGTACTAAATTTATCCAACTATCATGAATCACTTACCTGTTTATTTCATCTCATTTATCACAATTCACTAGTTGATATCCTTGGAGGATCCGTAAACCCGCACACTTAGTGCAAACCATGTAACGTATCGCACACTTAGTGCTGTTACTTTGATAAAGTGCACACGTAGTGCCATTTACTTGTAATGTATCGCACACTTAGTGCCATTACTTATTTTCCGCACACGTAGTGCCAGACGACCGATTTCACACACACAGTGCTCGGTATTTAAGCTCGCACACATAGTGCCCATTAACCGATCTTTTCTTCATTCATATAAACACATATGATTTCATTTTCATTCGTATATACACATATATGTACATGTTCAAAACAACTTATTCTTCCTATAAATTACCATCACATTCGGCCATACTCAATAAACATGTATACTCACATATTCAAATACATCCATCACCCATTACAAATACCACATTTAACTACCTCTTAATCTATATGTACTCATTCAACTCAAATAAATTAAGGCTTATATATAAATCAATCTTATATTCGGCTAGCACATAACTTATCAAATGTCACATTCGGCCTTAAGTAATTTAACATGCTTATTTCTATTTAACATATACATCTTAATATAGATTAAAATTCAATTCACCCCAATTGCTTAAAAACTTACCTCGAAAATCGACGGATTAGGTTTCCCGGCTATTCGTTCAACTTTGCTTTTCCCCGATCCAATCCCGATTCTTTTTGTTCTTGATCTAAATAATTTCAATTTAAGCTTATTCAAATATATTTTCATTCAATTTAATACAAAAACACATAAATGGGCAAATTACTATTTTACCCCTGACATTTATAATTTTTACAAATTAGTCCCTATTGCACAAAACACAAAATACTCAAAATTTGCACACACTCCTTTAGGGCCGAATGTTACTCATGTCCATACAAGTCCATACAATCCATTTATTTCACATTTTAACCCTTCAATTTACAAATTTCACAATTTAGTCCTAATTACTCAAAATCATCAAAATTTTCAATATAAAACATGTTAATCTAAAACATATCTTTAATATATAATCATCAAACATCACAAAACACAAGTTTTCATCAATGGTCGAACACCACACATACATCAAAATCAGAAATTCTAACATGGGTCGGATAGTATTCGAAGCAACGATTTCAAAAATGTAAAAATTATCAAAAATCGATGTAACACCCTAAACCCGGCCCATACGTTATGACTGGATCAGACATGTAACATGAGAAAAACATGTTAAATCCTTTTTATTCGAACTAAAATAGGTATTATTTTATAATCAAGAAAACACGTTTGATTTGAAATATTTGATAAAGTACTACTAACCTCGAAGGTTGATTGATAATTCGATAATTTGAACTAAAGATCTTATAAACTATGACTTTTGAAAATATTATTGATAATTTGAGAGAAAATTTCCAAGTTAAAATATGTGTAAAAGTTTGTTATGAAATCCATTTGTTAATCTATCTTGGAAAATATTTATTTAAGTTTTTAGTAAAATTCCCATTTAAAATAATTTAAGCAAAATAATAAGTTCGTCAAACATAAAGCATAAATAAAAATATTCCAGAGGCCTTATTACAACATAAAAACCCAAAATAGTAAAAGTACTAAAGTGAACAGAAATAGAAATCTAAAGTTCAATAAAAACCATTTCTGAAGTATGGCCTCCACTGAGTTATCCATGGCCCAAGTCCACTTTATTGAGCATTACCTACAAGGGTTAAAGAAAAAGGGGTGAGTTACTAGAACTCAGTGTATAATCCCCTTACCGTTATCCACTGGGCTTGAACCCGTATAGCAATATCTTGGGCCTAAACCCATTTACATAACAATGTATAAATGAAATAAATATATATATATGCAACCCAACCCATCCTAGTAATCCTTCCGCTACACACCACCCGTACCATCCCATCACACCTGTGGAGATCAAGTCAACCCACCCCGCCAAACACACCAATCACAGGCAAGTTGCCATTTATAATATATTTTGATTGTGGCCCAGCCACCGGAATCATAGTGAAACATAATAACAAACATTTTTGTGGCAATGCCACCGGGCTACACTTCTCTTCAACATTTATCCCATGCCATGAAAAATTATGAAATACAACATACATAATAAAGCATAATATTTACAAATATAAACAACAATCATTAATCCAGAGATTTGTTACGATAAATCGGCCAATTATAGAACTTTGCAATTCGGCCCATAGAGGCATTTTCGTAATTCAGCCCATAGGGGCATTTTCGTAATTTGACCCATAGAGGCATTTTCGTAATTCAACCCATAGGGGAATTTTCTTAATTTGGCCCATAGAGGCATTTTCGTAATTTTAACAATCTTAATATCGATTTCGACAAATCTTCAAAAATATTGTACTTTAAGCAAATTTCTCGTTTTATGCCAATTTTATGATTTTTAGCCAAATAATAATAATAATTTACTATTAAACTTGTTACCGAATCATGGATCTACGAAATTACGGTGTGAGATTACACACCATTTCAAACATGTATTCGGAAGGGTACGGGATTACACACCTGATTACGGTAAGTATCAAACTCTCTTGATCGTCGGCACCTATGACAACATAATACTCGATTAATCTAATGAACGAGATTTTTATTAATCTAAATCTAAACCAAGCGATCTATTGAAACGCTTACCCTCGATATCGTGAACGACCACGATTTGTCTATTCTCACCGGATGATGGTCCACAACTCGGTGGGAAATCTTGAACCGCCAAAACCGCTCTACGCTTAAACTTAGGAGTAGGAATAGCAAATCCACTCCTTTTGTGATCTCCAATTGCTTTCCCTTTTGAATCAGTACCACTTGCCTCCACTGGAAAAATCTTAATCAAAACGATATTACGATGATATAAAATGATTATTTAAGGAAATAGGTTTGGCTTACCACTATTTCTGTATGATCAAGAAGTGTATAGGAACGATCGATATAGTCCCTAAAATAAACGATTAGCCAAATCCATCATTCCGTTTAGCAAACTAACCGAGTAACGAGATAGATCAAAATGAACTATGACGAATCTCTTACCTTAACGATGGTAAAACCGATTCCCAACGATTGTACTTATGGTTACGGATGAGTCAAAGATAATAGATTCGACTTTCCCACTATTACACTACAATAAGATAATGATTAAGATATGAGGGAGAATGGAAAACACCATTTCGGTTTAGAAATAATATGAAATAACCAAATGATGAAGAACAATCATTCAGCTAGAGAGAAAAGAGAATGAAAAGATTAGAATAAAGTCATTTACCCGATTTAATCAAGGAAAAAAATGTCCAACTTGCAAGATGAAGAAGAGAAGATCAAGATTCGGTTAATGGAGAGAAATGGAGAAAGATTGAAGGAATGGTGAATAGGAAAAGAAGTGATAACCCAAGAGGAATTAGGGAGTTTCGGCCATCAAAAGAAAATGAGCAAAAGTGAATTGAGGGTCACGGCAAAGCAAGGAAGAAAAATGAAAAAATGGACTAGGAGGTTTCGGCGGGGAAAAGAAATTGGAAAAGAGAGTGCCAAAATAACTTTAGTGTTTCGGCAAAACAAAGGAACAAAATGAACTATTTTGGCCTAGTGTGTTTCGGCAAGAAAGGAAAAAGGTTTAGAAAAGAAACACTAAATGTTCAAACAAAAGAAAATATACTTCTCATGCACTAAACTAGCAAAAAGCTAAAGGAAAATTCGGCTCTCCCTTCCCCCTCACAAAAACGTGTGACACAAATGCCTAAAGGGTGAATGTTGACCAAAATAATCTTTCCAAAACATCACCCCCATAATAAGCCAACATGTTCCCTTCTCTTGCCTTTTTCTTTTGATTATTTCCTTCATTTTCCTGTGTTTTCCTCCATACCATATTTCTTTAGCCATCTTTCCATAATTAAAAAATCTCTCTTACCAAAAATACTACCATGGCCGACACTTTGGGAAGAAGCACAAAAATTTAGTCAAAATAATTTGCACTAGGTGGGATTCGAACCTCTTCCCTCCATGCTCTTCATGTGACGCCACAACCTCCTTGCCATATGCTCATTTATGCTAGTAATTACTCACTTATTTCCTTAAGCCTTGATGTCACTTACCTATCTCTCCTTAAGGTGCTTAAACATAAAAATTTTGCTAAGGCCCAATTCAACCCCAAGCCTTCTTAGGACCCCCTAAACACACACAATTAACATTTTAACTAGCCTATCGCATGATATTATTCAAAATATAAGATTCTGAAATTCCAGGATGTTACAATTCTACCCCCCTTAAAGAAAATTTCGGCCTCGAAATTTACCTGATTAGTAGAGATGAGGATATTGTTGTCGGATCATGACCTCTGGCTCCCAAGTAGCTTCCTCTGATCCGTGATTACGCCATAATACTTTGACTAACGGTACCGACTTCCTTCTCAACACCTTAACGTCCCGATCTAAAATCTGTACTGGCTCCTCTTCAAAAGACAAGTCAGGTCTTAACACAACTTCCTCCACTTGTACAACATGAGATGGATTCGAACGATAACGCCTTAACATAGAGACGTGGAATACATTATGTATCTGACTTAGCTCCGGAGGTAACTCAAGCTGATAAGCCACTGGCCCAACACGTTTCAGTACATGGTATGGTCCGATGAACCTAGGGCTCAACTTGCCCTTCCGTCCAAACCTAAAGATCTTCTTCCAAGGTGAGACCTTCAGAAAGACCCGATCTCCCACCGTAAACTCTATATCCTTACGCTTCAGATCCGCATACGATTTCTGTCTATCCGAAGCTTCTTTTAACCGTGCCCGAATTACCTTAACTTTTTCCTCCGTCTCCAAGATCAACTCAGGACCCAACAATTGTCGTTCCCCCAGCTCAGTCCAGCAAGTAGGAGTACGACACCTACGACCATACAACGCCTTGTAGGGTGCCATTTAGATGCTGGATTGATAACTATTGTTGTATGCAAACTCTGCCAATGGTAGGAAATCCTCCCAACTACCCCTGAAGTCGATCACATAGCCTCTTAACATATCTTCTAAAATCTGGATCACTCTCTCCGACTGACCATCTGATTGCAGATGAAACGCTGTGCTGAAATTTAACCTTGTACCCAAAGCTTCATGTAGAGATTTCCAAAACCGTGATGTAAACCTAGGATCCCTGTCTGATATGATAGACACTGGTACCCCATGTAACCTCACGATCTCTGCTACATACAACTTGGCCAACTTCTGCAATGGATAATCCATACAAACAGGCAAGAAATGAGCAGTCTTCGTTAACCGATCCACTATAACCCACACGAAATCTTTCTTAGTAGGCGTTAAGGGTAACCCACTAACAAAGTCCATCGTTATCCTTTCCCATTTCCATAATGGAATTTTCACCGATTGCAGCAACCCTGATGGCAGTTGATGTTCCGCTTTCACTTGCTGACATGTTAAGCACTTACTCACGAAGTCAGTAACCTCCCATTTCAACCCTGGCTAACAATACTGCTCACGGAGGTCTCGGTACATCTTATTTCCCCGGGGTGCATAGCATATGGGCTACTATGCGCCTCATGCAGAATCATTTGCCTCAATTCTGAATCCTTGGGCATACAAATTCTTCCACGGAAACACAATACTCCATCACTATTCAATCCAAAATCCCCTATCTCACCACCTTCCACTTGCTGAAGTTGAGAACCCAACGTTTCATCTATTAACTGCTTTTCCTTAATTTGACTTACCCATGCAGGCTTCACTTGAAGTTTGGCTAACAGGCTACCATCTTCATATAGGCTGAGATGAGCGAACATAGCTCTCAAATCCGATATCACCTTATGACTTAACGCATCTGCCACTACGTTAGCCTTTCCGGGATGATACTCGATTAAGAAGTCATAATCCTTCAATAGTTCTATCCACCTCCATTGTCTTAAGTTCAACTCCTTCTGGGTAATGAGGTACTTCAGACTCTTATGATCCGTATAGATAATAGACTTCTCACCATACAGATAGTGTCTCCAAATCTTCAGAGCAAACACCACTGCAGCTAACTCCAAGTCATGCGTGGGATAGTTCACCTCATGCGGCCTTAATTGACATGATGCATAAGCCACCACTTTTCCCCCTTGCATCAACACACATCCCAAGCCCGTGTGTGATGCATCACAATAAATAATAAATTCCTTACCAGCCTCAGGTTGACTCAATACTGGTGCTTCTGTCAAAATCTTCTTCAATTTCACAAAGCTCTCTTGCTGCTTATCTGACCACAAAAATGGTACTCCCTTACGCAACAACTTAGTTAGGGGTGCAGCAATCGATGAAAACCCCTCAACGAAATGCCTATAATACCCAGCCAAACCTAGAAAACTTCAGATTTTCGCCACTGAATTCGGTGGTTTCCAGTCAAAAATAGCCTCTACCTTCTGGGGATCAACTCTAATTCCTTCGACAGACACAACATGCCCCAAAAAAATCACTTCCCTCAGCCAAAATTCACACTTACTGAATTTGGCATACAGTTGCTTCTCTCTCAAAATCTGCAATACAACCCGTAGATGCGAATCATGCTCTTCTTCAGTCTTTGAGTACACCAAGATGTCATCTATGAACACCACCAACAACCGATCTAGATAGAGTTGGAAGACCCGGTACATCATATCCATAAATGCAGCTGGTGCATTTGTCAACCCAAACGGCATCACTAAGAACTCGTAATGTCCATAACAAGTTCGGAATGCAGTCTTATGAATATCCGCCTCCTTGACCTTAAGCTGGTGATATCCCGATCTCAAATCTATCTTCGAGAAGACCGAAGCTCCTCGCAGTTGATCGAACAGATCATCGATTCTCGGCAACGGATACTTGTTCTTGATCGTCAACTTATTCAATTGCCTATAATCGATGCACATATGCATCGACCCATCCTTGTAACATCCTGAATTTTTGGGCCTATGCATTTAATGGGTGAATATGTGTAATGAGTTAATTTGAGCATTAGGGGTCCAAATTGGGCTCAGGATTGGGCTGAAGCCTTAGTTAAATTTTTTGTTTAGGCACTATAGGGTTTAAAAGGTGGTATCCGAGTTTAAAATATCAAAATGGGCTTGTGGCCCGGTGGTCGATGGCGCCACTTTAGGAGCAAGGAGGTGACGCCACACAAGGGAGTAAGGGGCCCAAATTTAAGTTACATGGAGCCCAACTCTTTTAATTTAAGTTAGCTAAATTTCGGCATTAGGGTTAGGTAGAGTGGACGGCAACAAGGCTCAAAAATAAGAGGATTTATGTGAATGGGATAATGTAGATAATATAGTTGATAATATGGAAGGAAAAAAAAAGGAGAAAAGATAGGAGCTATCTACAAGGCTAGGAGTTGGCCGAAATTCCATCACCTAAAGAAGTGAAAAAATCGGTTTCTTTATGGAAAAGGGGGTGCCAAATTTTCCCTTTTTATTTAATTAATTTTTAGTTATCAGGAAGGGAACTTTCGGTTTTTCATAGGTAAGTGCCGAAATTTCTATAAATAGGGAGGGTTCTCTTCTTTATTTATCGGCATTTAGGGTTTCCACCTTTTCTTTCTCTTCTTTCTTCTAAAAGCCGAAAGCCGAAAACTCCATTATTCCTTTCTCTTCTTTCTCTTAAAAGCTGAAAACTCCATTATTCTCTTCTTTCTTTGAAAAGCCAAAAACTCTATTATTCTCTTCTCTTCTTTCTTCTAAAAAGCCGAAAGCCAAAAACTCCATTATTCTTTTCTCTTCTTTCTTCTAAAAGCCGAATCTCTATAGATTTCTTTGAATCATCTTCTCTTCTGATCTTCTCAAAAATCCGGAATCTCTAAGGGGTAGTCGAATTCTCTGCGTTAAGGTGAGTGCCGATTTTCCTATCTCTTCAATCTCTCTTTCGGTTTTTAAGAGACAAGGCCGAATGGCCACTTGGTTGTTAAGGCTGTCAAATGAAGCTAATATTTCCTCTCTTTTGCGTTTGGGCGGTATTTCGGGATATGAAGGAAACCTGATCATCTAGATTTAAAAGCCGAAAATCGCTAGTCTCCAATTTCGGGATTTTAAGGTAAGGTGATTTTCCCTAGATTTTCACTAGATCCGTTCATCGCATGCGAGATCTTAACTTTATGATGTGGATTAACGATCATATGTTGTGATAGTAGTTCTAACAAGGACTTGTGATAGAATTAAATATGGATCAGGCAAAGGAGAGAATCTCTAAGTTTAAGAAATGAGTCGTGTCAAGATGACGGATTGGCCACAGGTTGTGGGGATCAGCGAACAACACCTTAGGCAAGTAGCGGTTGTATCGCTTACGATAGTGTCGACATATAGAGTGTCTTTCTACTTGATGAATCAGTGTGTAGATCTCTAACACACTAATTAATCTGTACTAAATATATGTTATGGGCTAAAAGCCGAGAAAAAGGTCTGTATAGTAATCTGTACTAAATATATATTATGGGCTAAAAGCCGTAAAAAAAAAGATATAGACAATCGGATTACCCAAAAAGGGTAGCAAGGGATGCAGTGTGTACGTAATCATAGAAACTTCTCTATGTGTATCGATATATGTGATAGGATCGTGAACTTTTAGGTAGTATATTGTTTTGATTATGCATGTATGTATGCATGGGATGGGATTGATATGATGAAGGGGAAGAAGGTCGCATAGCGATCGGTGGCTTTGCCACATAGGTCACATAGTGATCGGTCTTTATATGACGACTTAGTTGTCGAAATGCTACGATGTATTATTAAGGTCGCATGGCGATCGGTGGCTTTGCCACATAGGTCACATGATGATCGGTCTTTAAGGCAAAGACAAATTGTCGATATGGTGTGTAGCGGTTGGAGGGTTGATTGTAGAAATCCCAAGGTGTGATGGTTGGTACGGGTTGGTGTGTAGAGGATGGATTTCTAGGCTGGGATGGGCCATGATGCATATATAGTTACCCTTGTATACGGGCCAAGGCCATAATGTGTTTGTGGGCCAAGCCTTTGATGTGTTTTCGGGATTTACACACTGAGTCTTGGTTACTCACCCTATTAATTTTCCCTAACTTTGCAGATGAGTAGTAGATCGTGGACATGGGAGCAAAGGCGGACTCGAGGGGCCATCAAGTTTTTATTCCTATAGATTATTTCGGTTTTTCCTTAAGTTTTTTTTTAATTTTGGAAACATTTATGTAATAAGGCCCCATTGTTTATACTCACTACTTAGTTTTTAATATTTGCAACTTATGGAACTTTGTCAAAGGTTTTATTATTCAAAATAATAATAATACAAGGTTTTCTTTTCAAAAGTCACTTGTTTATTCGAATTTTGCCTAATAAATTATGATTTACTAAAACCAACTTAGCAAAAGTTTTCAACGTACAACCCGTAGCATACCAGATCTGGTCGAAACTTATGGGCCGGGTTTGGGGTGTTACAATCCTTCTTTTTAACGAATAAAATCGGCGCTCCCCACGGTGACACACTTGGTCGAATGAATCCGCGATCCAACAACTCCTGAATTTGAGCTTTAAGCTCCGCTAACTCCTTCGGCACCATTCTATAATGAGCAATGGACACCGGAGCCGTTCCTGGCAATAGCTCAATGCAAAACTCTACCTCCCGATCTGGAGGCAATCCTGGAAGCTCCTCGAGAAAGACGTCCGAAAACTCTTTTACCATTCTAACGCTATCTACCGACAACTCTTTGGCATCCAAAGCACTGATGAAGGCTAAGAACGCTCCACACCCCTTTCGCACCAACTTTTCTGCCTTTAAAGCAAATACCACATTAGACAGATAGTTTCTTCTTTCACCTATCATCATCACTTCCTTATCCTCCGAAGTTTTTAGTACCATCGCTGCAAAATACGGTCCAAGTTCGCACGGTGTTTAACTGATCGATCCATGCCCAAAATAAGGTCGACTCGCGAATGGCAGTTCCATCAAATCCGCCAGAAATATTTCCCCCTAAACTTCTAAAGGCACATCCTTAAATAACTTATTTACTACCACCGACTGTCCTAAAGGGCTAATCACAGTTGTTTCTCTAGTAGTATTCTCAGATCTAATGTTCAAGATTCCAGACACAGCACAAGCAACATACGAATGGGTGGATCCAATATCAATCAAAGCAGTAACAGGTATATCAGCTATGAAAAACATACCGGTTATGACATCAGGTGCATCACCATCCTCTCGACGTCTGACCGCGTAAACCAAACCTGGCTGTCTCGCCTCTGCATTACCCCTATTACCGGTACCTCTACCTGGTGCACCCTGACCTCGTCCTACGCCATTACCACCTCGACCTGACCCACGACCTCGACGACGGCTGCTGGCGCCTCTCTAGCCGATGCGCATCATTGTTACGAATAACCTGAGTCTGAGCAGGCTGTCGAGGTCAATCTCTAAGTCGATGGTCCTTGGAACCACATTTGAAACAACCACTGGTTCTCTTCCAGCATTCACCCGAGTGAAGTTTTCCACAATCCACACATGGTTGTAACTGATTAGTAGCAACTTGTACTCTCGCTCAGTGGCTCCTCATTCTGGCCTCTTCTGAAAGCCTCTAGCAGGACCTGAGTACCCAGAGTCTCTCTTGCTCCTGCCCCTATCCTTGTCTCGATTTTGCCGCTCCGAGTGTTTAACCTCTTCAGCTATCTTGTCTTTCTCCACCAGAGTGGCAAAATTCCTCTCCTTTTGTGGGGCTATCAGTACCTGCAATTCATCACGTAACCCGTCCTCAAAATGCACACAGCGTTCGTAGTTAGTCGACACTATTCCCCGGGCATACCGACTCAGACGCAGAAATTCCGCCTCGTATGCTGCCACAGATTTACCTCCTTGGACCAGATTCAGGAATTCCTTCCTTCGGGCATCCACATAGCTAGCCCCGACATATTTTCCTTGAAATACGGTTTTAAAGAATTCCCAGGTAATGCGATCGGCCTGAGTGCCTTCCCGGATAGTGAGCCACCACTGATACGCCTCGTCTCTCAGCAAAGACACCACTCCTTTCAGCTTCTACTCGGCGGTGCAATCCAAATCATCTATGACCCGCTCCACCGCCTTAAGCCAGTACTTCGCTACATTTGGGGCTACACCCGAGATACCCCTAAAAACCTCAGCTCCATTCGATCTAAGTCGCTCCGATATTGACCCATGAGCTGCTGACCCAGTTCTTGCCCCAGCAACCCTTTTCAGAACTCGCAACATTGCTTGGGACAAAGCGTCATCCTCTCTCATGCGATCATGTGACCCAGCTTCAGTCACAGGTGATGCAGGTGCGTCCATTTTTGGCATATGTCCCGATGCCTCAGATACAACTCTAGCACCACGGCCTCTACCACGGTCACATCTACCGCGTCCACGTCCTCTAGCACTCATATTTGCTAATTCGATTTAATCTGATTAAGAGTTTTATAAATTAGTACGCTATTTCAGTGTTTATTAAACAATATTTTATGAAGTATAAGAAGTAAAGTCGTTTTCATAAAACGCATCCTATAGTCTCAATCTCTATAGTTTCAGCTCCTAAAACTAAAAGTTCTAGAGTATTTCTACAGTCATACCACAATAATCATAATCATAAAATGATAACATATACTTACTTGACTTGGTGCCGAATACCCGTGGTGCCATACTTCCTTTGGAACATGCATGTATAAATTAAGATTTTAAACAGCTTTGGAAAACGTTTTTGAACCCAAACCACAGCCGAGTTTTGTAACCAGGCTCTGATACCATAAAATGTAACACCCCAAACCCAGCCCATACGTTATGACCAGATCAGACATGTCACACGAGAAAAACATGTTAAATCCTTTTTATTCGAACTAAAATAGGTATTATTTTATAATCAAGAAAACAAGTTTGATTTGAAATATTTGATAAAGTACTACTAACCTCGAAGGTTGATTGATAATTCGATAGTTTGAACTAAACATCTTATAAAATATGACTTTTGAAAATATTGTTGATAATTTGAGAGAAAATTTCCAAGTTAAAATATGTGTAAAAGTTTGTTATGAAATCCATTTGTTAATCTATCTTGGAAAATCTTTATTTAAGTTTTTAGTAAAATTCCCATTTAAAACAATTTAAGCAAAATAATAAGTTCGTCAAACATAAAGCATAAATAAAAATATTCTAGAGGCCTTATTACAACATAAAAACCCAAAATAGTAAAAGTACTAAAGTGAACGGAAATAGAAATCTAAAGTTCAATAGAAACCATTTCTGAAGTATGGCCTCCACCGAGTTATCCATGGCCCAAGTCCACTTTACTGAGCATTACCTACAAGGGTTAAAGAAAAAGGGGTGAGTTACTAGAACTCAGTGTATAATCCCCTTACCGTTGTCCACTGGGCTTGAACCCGTATAGCAATATCTTGGGCCTAAACCCATTTACATAACAATGTATAAATGAAATAAATATATATATATGCAACCCAACCCATCCTAGTAATCCTTCCGCTACACACCACCCATACCATCCCATCACACCTATGGGGATCAAGTCAACCCACCCCGCCAAACACACCAATCGCAGGCAAGTTGCCATTTATAATATATTTTGATTGTGGCCCACCACACTAATCATAGTGAAACATAATAACAAACATTTTTGTGGCAATGCCACCGGGCTACACTTCTCTTCAACATTTATCCCATCCCATGCAAAATTATGAAATACAACATACATAATAAAGCATAATATTTAGAAATATAAACAACAATCATTAATCTAGAGATTTGTTACGATAAATCGGCCAATTATAGAACTTTGCAATTCGGCCCATAGAGGCATTTTCGTAATTCAGCCCATAGGGGCATTTTCGTAATTCAGCCCATAGAGGCATTTTCGTAATTCAGCCCATAGGGGCATTTTCGTAATTCAACCCATAGAGGCATTTTCGTAATTTAACAATCTTAATATCGATTTCGAAAAATCTTCAAAAATATTGTACTTTAAGCAAATTTCTCGTTTTATGCCAATTTTACGATTTTTAGCCGAATAATAATAATAATTTACTATTAAACATGTTACCGAATCATGGATCTACGGAATTACGGTGTGAGATTACACACCATTTCAAACATGTATTCGAAAGGGTACGGGATTACACACCTGATTACGGTAAGTATCAAACTCTCTTGATCGTCGGCACCTATGACAACATAATACTCGATTAATCTAATGAACGAGATTTTTATTAATCTAAATCTAAACCAAGCGATCTATTGAAACGCTTACCCTCGATATCGTGAACGACCACGATTTGTCTATTCTCACCGGATGATGGTCCACAACCCAGTGGGAAATCTCGAACCGCCGAAACCGCTCTACGCTTAAACTTAGGAGTAGGAATAGCAAATCCACTCCTTTTGTGATCTCCAATTGCTTTCCCTTTCGAATCAGTACCACTTGCCTCCATTGGAAAAATCTTAATCAAAACGATATTACGATGATATAAAATGATTATCTAAGGAAATAGGTTCGGCTTACCACTATTTCCGTATGATCAACAAGTGTATAGGAACAATCGATATAGTCCCTAAAATAAACGATTAGTCAAATCCATCATTCTGTTTAGCAAACTAACCGAGTAACGAGATATATCAAAATGAACTATGACGAATCTCTTACCTTAACGATGGTAAAACTGATTCCCAACGATTGTACTTATGGTTACAGATGAGTCAAAGATAATAGATTCGGCTTTCCCACTATTACACTACAATAAGATAACGATTAAGATATGAGGGAGAATGGAAAACACCATTTCGGTTTAGAAATAATATGAAATAACCAAATGATGAAGAACAATCATTCGACTAGAGAGAAAAGAGAATGAAAAGATTAGAATAAAGTCATTTACCCGATTTAATCAAGGAAGAAAATGTCCAACTTGCAAGATGAAGAAGAGAAGATCAAGATCCGGTTAATGGAGAGAAATGGAGAAAGATTGAAGGAATAGTGAATAGGAAAGAAGTGATAACCCAAGAGGAATTAGGGAGTTTCGGCCATCAAAAGAAAATGAGCAAAAGTGAATTGAGGGTCACGGCAAAGCAAGGAAGAAAAATGACAAAATGGACTAGGAGGTTTCGGCCAAGGCAAGGGGAAAAGAAATTGGAAAAGAGAGTACCAAAATAACTTTAGTGTTTCGGCAAAACAAAGGAACAAAAGGAACTATTTTGGCCTAGTGTGTTTCGGCAAGAAAGGAAAAAGGTTTAGAAAAGAAACACAAAATGTTCAAACAAAAGAAAATATACTTCTCATGCTCTAAACTAGCAAAAAGCTAAAGGGAAATTCGGCTCTCCCTTCCTCCTCACAAAACCGTGTGACACAAATGCCTAAAGGGTGAATGTTGACCAAAATAATCTTTCCAAAACATCACCCCCATAATAAGCCAACATGTTCCCTTCTCTTGCCTTTTTCTTTTGATTCTTTCCTTCATTTTCCCTTGTTTTCCTCCATACCATATTTCTTTAGCCATCTTTCTATAATTAAAAAGTCTCCCTTACCAAAAATACTACCATGGCTGACACTTTGGGAAGAAGCACAAAAATTTAGTCAAAATAATTTGCACTAGGTGGGATTCGAACCTCTTCCCTCCATGCTCTTCATGTGACGCCACAACCTCCTTGCCATATGCTCATTTATGCTAGCAATTACTCACTTATTTCCTTAAGCCTTGATGTCACTTACCTATCTCTCCTTAAGGTGCTTAAACATAAAAATTTTGCTAAGGCCCAATTCAACCCCAAGCCTTCTTAGGACCCCCTGAACACAGACAATTAACATTTTAACTAGCCTATCGCATGATATTATTCAAAACATAAGATTCTGAAATTCCAGGATGTTACAACCGAACTCAGTTACATACCTTAATCAAGCATGCAAGGGCCGAATGTTTTGAGAGCTTAAGTTCTTCTTTCTTCTTTAGTTTCGGTGATGAAGAAATAAAATGATGATGAATAACATGTTTCTTTATTTTAATATTATTAACTTATATTATAATATAACATTTTAACTTATAATTTATGTATATAAAAACATATTAATATAAAATTAAAGCCAAATGCCGTCCACTAACATGCTAATTGGTTAATTTACAACCTAAGTCCACATATAAAAGAAGACAAGTTAATTAAACCACTCAATTAAATAGAAGACTACTTTTACCACTTATGCGATTTAGTCCTTTTCCTTAAATTAAACACAAAAACGGGAAAATTAGTTCACGAAATTTTTACACATGCTCACTCATAGATCATAGACACCAAATATAATATAAAAATATTCTATTGACTTGAATTTGTGGTCCCAAAACTACTGTTCCGATTAGGGTCAGAATCGGGCTGTTACAGTAGACACACACACAGAGTAAGCTTTCAAAAGCTTAGTAAGCCATATACAAATAGACTTATCATAAAATGTATATAACTAAATTGATACAATAACATTAATGGTTCTCATAGCAAATAGATTTCATATATTCCTTGGCTCAATTGTTAAGCCATTCCTTACCACATTCTTCAATTCAAATATCACATATACACAAAGCTTATTCAAGCATATCTTCATATGAAATCTCATTATTTCTTTGCATATACTCATCATAGTAAGTTCATATAGATACTTACCTTTCATACACACATAGTGTACTTTTCAAACGTACCTGAAACAGATGTACAAAGCACAGAGTTGTTTATTTCTCAGACTTGCCCGTTGAACCGTTCAGAACTAAATAGGATATTTAGAAAGCTCGGAATAGTCATACAATGCCAACGTCCCAGACGAGGTCTTACATGTACTCAGATATAGAGGCCTCTATCCCAGACAGGGTCTTATACGAATCAATACGATGCCAATGTCCCAGACATGGTCTTACACGTAAATCTCATACCGATGCCAACGTCCCAGACGTGGTCTTACACGAAATCACCAATCAATGCCAACGTCCCAGACGTGGTCTTACATGATATCATAGAACCGACACCTATGTCATGACATAGCTAATCCTATCTATTCCTAGGTTCACACGAGACTTCTCGGACTTTATCAGTTTATCGACTTATTAGCCAACTCAAATTTCACATACATTCCATCTCAATGGATGATCATAGTATTTCACATATCATATGCATTCAAATAATTCAATGCAAATACATTTATTTGTATATCGACTTACCTCGGATTCGATTAACGGAAACGGATGCGGCTACTCGATTACTTTCGATTTCCCGCGATCTAAGTCCGTTTTCTTCAGTTCTTGATCTATACATATTCAGATTTAACCCATTCATTCATCAATTCATTCAATTAAATCCAAGAACACACATTTAGGGTAATTTGCAATTCAACCCTCACATTTGCACAATTTATCAATTTAGTCCATTTTTCTCAAAACATCAAATACACAAAATCATCACATACTCATGCTTAGCCGAATGCTTATGAATATCATACAAGCCCATATATTTCATCAAATTCACAATTTAGTCCTTCAAATGGCTATTTTCTCAATTTAGCCCCAATTAGCTAAATTCATCAAAAATTCAAGAACAAAACATGTTCATTAAACACATATCTTTCATTTAACATCAAAAATCACCACAAATCTTACCATTTCATCAATGGAACATCTCACAAACATCATCAATTCATAAAATTAAGACATGGGTTTTGTAGCTCTCGAAGCAACAATTGCAAAAACGTAGAAATTATCAAAAACCAATTAAAAACATACCTTGAATTTATGCTTCAAGCTAGCCGAATGTAAGAAGCTCTTCTTATTTTCTTTCTTTTATGTTTTCGGTGGATGAACACTTAAGAATATCCACCATTTCAACATTGTTTTATTATAATATCATATAATATACATTTCACCAAAATAACCTTAGTTAATATAATTATAAAACCATATGTTTTATGTCCAAAATCGTCCATCAACCAACCACTATCTTAAAAATGGTTAAATTGCCTCATAAGGTATACCCATTTAAAAGCCACATCAATTAGGCCATTAATCAAATAGAATAAAAAATTTTGCATTTAATGCAATTTAACCCTTTTTCTCAAATTAAGCACAAAATTGATCAAATTTTCATACGAGGCTTCCACACATACTTAGTCACACATCAATAACACAGAAAATAATATTAAAATATTTTACTGACTCGAATTTGTGATTTTGAAACCACTGTTTCGACTAGGGTATAAACTGGACTGTTACACTCTCCTTTCTTTTCTTTCTCTTCAATTTCATATAAAACATATAACATTTTATATGTTAGAAAAAAACAATCAAATGACTTTCCTATACTATTTAATAAAAATAAACATGTATGATATAATAAATTCATCATTTCTTACCTTAGCTCACATTTCAATTTAATCTATAACTAAAATTATTTCTATTTCTATTACAATCTATACCTTATTTTTACTTAAATTTTACTTATAACTTAACTTAACTCTAAAATTTTCACTAATCAACCCTAATTTCAAATTTCTTACAATTTAGTCCTTATTGCATTAAACTTATAACTTATTATACAATTTAATCTTTTTTTCCAATTCTAATTTTAATTTCCATCAATTCAATCTCTAATTCATCCATTAATTCAACATAAACTACATTAAAAAATCTACTAAATTTCAAAATTTCAACATATACTTAATAGTATTTTGTTCTAGAATCATAAACACTCAAAAATTACAAGAAAAGGAATTAAATTGACTTACCAATTTAAGTTTGAACCCTTGAAATCCCAAATTTTCTTTTTTTTTTCTTTCTTCTTTCTTTCTCCCTATTCTCTCTGTTTCGATTTTGTTTCTTTCTTATTTCTTTTCTTTCTTTTCTTTTATATATAATAATAATTGTAAGAGCCCAAATTTTGCCCGGGCCCATTAACCAGATTAAAAAACAAAATAAAACAAAACCCAAATAAAAATTCATTAATAAAAGTCCATTACAAAGAATTACAGCAGGCCCAATTAGCCCAATAAACCTTAGCCTACTAAGCCCAAAGCTAAACAAAAAACAGAAACCCTAGGGGTTTCTAGAGCCTTCGGCCGCCGCAACCCTCTCCACGCGCGCCACCACGTCAGCTCCTCCGCACGGTGGTTGTACTTGCGAAAAAGGAAGCAAAAATAGCAGCACATAACACAGCAAATAACAGCACAGTAAAGAAATATTGTAGTTTTTTTTTCTATTTTCGAATATTCGGCTATAAAAACCGAAATAAAAATCACTTGTATTCGGCTAGACATTTTTTACAGAAAAAAAAGAGATCAATACAAAAAAAAATCAAAAGCAGATTAGCAAAAACGAAGGTTTCCTTTTATCTTTGTTATTTTTTTTTTTTTTACGAATCTGTTTTTCCATTTTTTAAAAGTTTCTTTTCTCTTTTAATATAAAAGGGTCTAAAATAAACATATTTATAAAAAAAAGAGAAAAAATCTACATTTTTGAACTCCGGCCGTCGTGCGCGGCGACGCCGACGGCGACGGACGGCGGCGGTCGTCGCCGGAGGCCCTGCCGAAAATCGGGCCAAAGAGAGGGAGAAAGGAGAGAAACTTTGTTTTTTTTAAAGGAAGAAAGGAAAAATGTTTTTTTTTTAAAAAATTGATTTATATAGCACCATGGAACAACGTTGTTTCACCAGGGTGCTTTTGCACCCAAAACAGCGTCGTTTCAAGCCACCCGCGCGCGACCCGGCCCGTCAGCTGAAGGATCCGCGTGTTTTGTGTTTTGGGGCTATTTGCGCAAACAGCCCCTCCGCATTTATACTTTTTTTAATTCAGTTTTATTTTATTTTGATTTGTCCCTATAATTTTCTCTTTGATTCACTTTAGTTCTCTAGTAGACGATGCCGTTTTGGGAAAGAGGATAATTTCCCCGATGATCCCTCTGGTTGTAAGCGCATTATTTTCTAGTCCTTTTTCGATATTATCTTTTAATTTATTACAATTTTAGCCCCTGATTTTTTATTTTGATTTCAATATAGTCCTTTGATTAATTTATTTAATTATTGGCTTATTAATTTGTCTAATTATTTTCCTTTTTGAATTAATATTAGATATTATTTATTTTAAATTGTTCCAGATATTATTTAGTTTAAATTTCTCTTTACATGTTGATTATTTCCATTAATTATTTTTAATGATATTATTATTATTAATATTATTATTACTATTTTAGTATTACTATTACTATTATTTTATTATCTTTGAACTATTGTACATAATATTTATTCATTTATTGATTCGCTATTAGCTTTTGTTTTTGTTATTATTCTCTTTTATTTTATTTATTCGTTTATTTGTTTTATTATTATTATTATTATTATTTAACTTTTGCCTATCATTTTATATAAATTATTTGTTTAAGCATTTATTTTATTTTATTTTTGCCTTTATTTTTATTTATATTATTGCCTTCATTTTTATTTTATTATGCATATTGGCACTAAAATTCATTTTTCATTCTACTATGATCGTATTATATTTTATCCGATTTTCGAAATAAGTAAATACTTCGTGTTCTAAGATTCGAAAGAAACCGTACCCTAACTTACTGGTTTCTATTTTTCTCGTCGAGTCTAAAAAACTGATTATTTTTTTAAAACATATAAGTTAAATAAAACTTATTCTCTGGAATTAAAAAATGTTGTGTCCTAACTCACTGGATGTGAAATTTTGTTCTCTCGAGATAAGGATTTCCAAAAACAAGGCAATATTTTGTATTTAGAATTTCGAGAAATTGTGCCCTAACTTACTGGGTTCCAATTTTTCATTTGACCTAAATAACTGAATATCCTTCTTAATTTTAAATGCATGGGTTTTAAAAGTCAAAAAGCAAGTTTAGTTTCGAAGATTCGAAATGATGTATCCTAACTCACTGGGTATGATATTTTTTTTCCTTCAAAATAAGCGGGTCTCGGCATCCGGTTTAATATATTCTAGTTTTCTTTAATGGAAAGGATCGTACTTATCTTTTCAAATTTTCGACATTAAGACATTAATCAATCAATTCGGTACCAATTTTGGGCGTTACGAGGGTGCTAATCCTTCCATAAATGCGAACCGACTCGAACTCATTTTTCTTAATTTTCAGAGACCAAAATCATTATTTTAATAAATCAAAATGTTTTATTAAAATGATCAATATCAAGGTGATCCAATCACACCTCAAAAAAGGGATTAGTGGCGACTCCATTTCCGTTTTTAAAGTCGACCCCGTTTTCCAAACAAAAAATGGTTTCGACAGCTTGGCGACTCCACTGGGGACTCAAAAAGAGAGTCAAGCTGTAAAATTGATTAATTTCTGTCCTTTTGTCGAAATTGAAAATTTGATTTGAAAAATTACGATCCTTTTTATTGCATTCGCTTGCGTCATCATTTGATTGTTGTGGTTTGAGTCTTATAGATTACTTTTGCATCATATTGCATGACTGTCAGGTCACACCCTTTTAAGTGGGAGTGAGAAGCTACTCTTTCGTGAGGTTTTCACCTCCGTGCAAGATAGTGGATCGCTTCCGGGATACATCTGTACCTATGTCTTCGTGAGATTTTCATCTCCGTGCAGCCATAGGGAAATGTATTCCCCTGAACTGAACTCGGTCTTTATGAGCCTATAATGGGTGAGGATCGAGGAATCTGCTAGTTCAGGTATCTCAACTCTAGAACCCAAACCGTATATAGAAGACTCTATGAGCTCACCCTAGATAGTACCACGATAAACCGTAGTGGTCACCCGAATAAGTGCTCTATTTGTTTCCTTTTTGCTTGCTTTTGCTTTGTACTAATGTGTTTCGTTTTGTTTTGGCTATGATTGCATCACATGTCATTTCATATATGAAAGAGTGTCGGTGCATGTTCAATTACTAAATTAGAGAGTTTGTCATGGAGAACGAATTTCTTGATAAAACGGAAGACAATATGTAACACCCCAAACTCGGCCCAAACAATATGACCGAATTTGGTTTGCTACAGAGAAAAGATTTTGAAAACCATTTTAAAACCGATTTTGAAATTAGTCGAAATGCCTTTCAATTTAAATTTTCTTTGTTAAAAACCAAACTTAAAATATTTATTTGAGTCGAGTCGAGTTGTTTAAAAATTTCGAATGTACCGATGGTACTTTAAAACATTTTGCGTTTAATTTGAGAAAACATGTGCAACCGTTTTAACATCATCAAGTAGTTTAAACCAAACATTCAAACACGCAGCAATAATAAAATCATACTAGGAGGCCTTATTACAAATAAGCAACATAAACCTAAAAGAAAGATAAATAAAATCCAAAATTCATTTATTAAAAGTCTCCTTTGCATGGCCACCTCGAGTCCATCCGGCTCCTCACCCGCGATCTACGAATCACCTGAAAAATTAAAGGAGAAGGTGAGTCACCAAGACTCAATGTGTAACCCTTCCCGGTTTAGTGCAACAACATACACAAATTATAACCAATTAACATGCATAAGTTTAAAATGCACCCAACCTAACCATCCATACGCCTTTTTCTACCCCGTGTGGTACCAAACCACTGGTGGTGCCAAACCACCGGTGTCCAAAGACACAATTGTGTTACCAAAACACTGGTGACATATAGTCACGGATGTGATGCCAAATCTTTGGAGATACCAAATCTCACGGTGTCCGAAGACACAAATCGAATGATGGGGCCAACCCATCGTGTGATACCAAATCAGCGCGTAGACGATCCCATATCTCAAAGTGGGGCCAACCCATCGTGGAATTAACCACGAGGACAAGTCGCTATGAGGTGCCAAACCTCGGAGGTACCAAACCTCTGGTGACCGTAGTCACGATGTGTTACCAAAACAACGGTGTCCGTCGACACGAATATCAACGCCCCTCGACTCATCAACCCATATCAAACAATTATGTATATTTATGAAATCATGCAAAAGGTTTATTTTAACAACATTAATAAATTTATCATTGCCATATGTCCAATAATACACATACCAAATGTGTCATGCTTCCCAAAAGCATCAAATAGTAATCTCATAGCCACAAAGACTTACCGAATCCTTGTTAATACCATGATGATATTACATCCATGTCTACATAAATCGATTAGGCATAATATAACACTTAGCATATTAAAAGTTATAAGATGTGTATGTACACACACTGTATTTAACGAAAGCCTTAAATCCCGATTAGACAAATCGGCCACACAAACTTTCCTTGTCCCCAAAAGCCTTTGAACACTATCCAACACACTCCTAAAAGAATCGGCCTCACTTCCCTACAATCAACCATCATCATTAAGGTTTATTAGCCTTCACTTAAACGAAACTTAAAAGAATAATCCTTTGAAATAAACCCTTACCACCTTACCAAAAACCGATTGCTAGAGAAGTCCCAAAGAAAACTATGTTACCTTCAATATTCGGCCTAAGAGATTCAAGATAGAAGAAGAATATTTTCGGCACAACAAAGAGGTATATTCGGCTATAGGACAAAAAGAAAATAATGGGAAGAGAAATATAATTTCGGCAAAGAAGAGTGTATAGGAGGTTTTTGATGTTTAAGCAAAACAAATGGGAGAACAAAAAGGTTAATGCAAGTTTCGGTTTTTGAGAGAATGAAAAGGAGAAAATAGCAAATGATCAAAAATGACCAAATGGTCAAAAGAGTTTAGGCTTACCACAATGTAGAATTCGCCAAAAAGAAAAGTGTTTGAGAGAAAATGTTTTGCAACTTTTGCACCAAATGAAAGAAATGACCAAAAAGAAAAGACTTCAATCCTAGCCAAACTAAGGTAAAATTTCTGGCCCCCTTTAGCCACTTTGTCGTCCAAGTTCATGGCATAAAGGCCATGAATTTGTTTCCAAAACATTTCCCACAAACCAAGCCTTTGTCCCCTCAATTTACCATAACTTCAAGATATCTTACCATAACCTTAGGAATCTTATCCCTTATTCCATGCTTTCCTTAAACAACAATTCAACTTACCAAAAATTATTAGTCCACCTATCATAATTATGTTTGACCGTCCATTAAAGCTAACATACAAAAATAACTTTTAAAAATGCTATACCTACTACTCGAACCACTAACCTCATGCAACCTTTCAAGCTCTTTAACCAACTTGCCACTAATTCATCTTGTGCTTTAATATACACTTAAATTAACTTAAGTGCTAAGCTCATTTAATCCTCTTCATTAAATAAGCCATACTAAGAATTATCCTACTAAACCGAGCTTACTCAAGACCCCTAATTAAGTCTTATAACACCACAAATAATATCACAGAAATTTAAACACAAGCAAAATAATTCAATCACGAATAACCCCTATTTCAGGATGTTACACAATACGACTGTCCGTATATTTGTAATTCGTTTCATGTAAAGAATTTTGCCCTTTAGTAAAGCTTTCTAATGGAAATTGAATTAGAATCGACACCCTTTTGCATTCATTACATGCATTCACATGGCATTACATCATATGCATTAGATTTCATGAGAAGACCCTGATTGGTTGAAATTATTTGAAGATTGCTGGACACCAACAAAACCAAACATCCTTACGGTACCCGAACCAAGACGAAAGATATGGATCAGAGATTAGAAAAACTTGAACAACTTCAAAGGGAGATGCAAGATAAACTTCAACTGCAAATGCAAGAGCAGCTTGCTAAGATCCAGCAAGATATGATGGACTGAATGATGGAATCACAAAAGAATATGATGACTCAGATGACGCAACTGTTAAATGGGCTTATGAATAAAGGAAAAAGCCCCATGGTTAGGTTGAGGAGAATACTGAGTATCCTCAATATCCCCATGGTTTTACCCCACCACATGTGCAAACACGACCTGAAGTAGCTTTACAAAGGCCACCTATCACGATAGGCCTCAAAAATTCCAAGCTGGTGCTTCAATGAATCTCCAAACTGGCTCAGGTTCTGGAGATAATCCAATCAATACTAATGTCCCTGATTTGGATGAAATTGCTGAAGGAGAGAGGACAAAAGTAGAATTATCAAAGCAGCTAGAAGATAGATGTAAATGGTTGGAGGATAAATTTAAGGCGATAGAAAGTGCTGATGGCTGTTATGGAATTGATGCCAAGGATTTAAGCTTGGTCCCAGACTTGGTGCTCCCCTAAAAATTCAAAATGCCTGAATTCGAGAAATATAATGGGACAAGTAGCCCCGAAGCTCATATTACTATGTTTTGTAGAAGAATGACGGGGTACATTAATAATAACCAACTGTTGATCCATTGCTTCCAAGATAGCCTGGTGGGAGCAGCAGCCAAATGGTATAACCAGTTGAGTCGTGCCAGAATTGGTTCATGGAGAGATTTGGCTCAAGCATTCATGAAACAGTACAGTCACGCCACAGACATAGCACCCGACAGGATTACACTCTAGAATATGGAAAAGAAGACAAACGAGAGCTTCAGGCAGTATGCCCAGCGATGGAGGGAGGTGGCGACGCAAGTCCAACCACCACTATTAGAGAAGGAGATGACTATACTCTTCATCAGTACTTTGAAGGCTCCATTCATCAACCACATGTTGGGAAACGCTACTAAAAGCTTTTCTGATATCGTAATGTCTGGGGAGATGATAGAAAATGCGATAAGATGTGGGAAGATCGAAGCAGGGGAAGGCACCAAAAGATCAACCCCGAGAAATAGGGAAAATGAAGTGAACAGCTTGAGCATGCATTCCAAATCGGTCACTGCAGGTCAACCGAGGGCTGTGACCACTAGTCATCAGGGCTCATCAAAACAAGAATCCAGTGCAAAGCAACTCCAGTTTACACCAATTCCAATGACATATAGGGAGTTGTATCAAAACCTATTTGATGCACATGTGGTGGCTCCTCATTACATGGAACCAATACAACCCCCATACCCCAAATGGTATGATTCGAATGCTCAATGCAAGTATCACGCGGGAATAACGGGTCACTCAATCGATAATTGCATTGCATTTAAGAAATTGGTTGAAAGACTTATTAAAAGAGGGGTTGTGAAGTTCGATGAGCCGAACGAAGCAGTAAATTGTGATAATTGAAGGAGGGGGCAGGAGAGTTGCGTTTCCTTGAAGAAGTCATCAGAAGCCTAGAAATCAGGAAATCAGAACACCAATGGCGTATTCGAAGAGGGAACTGAGGAATAAAAGTTTTCCAAGCATCTGTCCTTATGAACTTGGGAGCGTTTTGGACAATTGGACTGCGGAAGAAACTCCAGTAGTATTTAGAGCTTACTCAGAGTAATGTACAAAATGCACTTGTTGCTTTAAGCCTAGAAGCAATAAGATTTCTTTTATGAAATAGGCTTGTGTCCAGAATTTTTATTTCAATAAAATACATCTTTTTAAGCGAATATTTTTTCATTCTTTCCATTTCATATTATACATTCTTTTGTTCTTTGGAATATTCTTTCATTCTTCATTCATGATCATACCATATAAATAATCATCCTTAGAATCATTTATTCTTTGGAATTTGCCTTCGTACCTACAATAGGTACCCAGATATCAATGACATGAGCGACGTTGTTACTGACTCCCTTTTTTGAATGAGATATAGGTCTAAGGGATCTAAGGACTTTGAAGATGACAGAGATTGTAGCCTATCTTTTGATTTGTTAAGGATGGTAGAACAAGATGAAAATAGACTCTACCTTACAAAGGGTCAGTGGACATTGCAAGTCTAGGAAAGGAGTGAAGATCAAAGCCTAGCTCACCACAGAAATAAGGTGAGACATCATTGAGCTATTTTTAAGAATTCAAAGGTGTTTTCGCACGATCATATCAAGGCACGCCAGGCTACTGAAACATGGGTATGCTGTTAAGGATGGTGTTTAAAGACCCAAGTTAATGGTTCTACAATGGTCAGTCTAATCAAGAGATTTGGGCTACTGGATTACCAAAAAAGAGAAATTGCATCAGTTACACCGTAAATGCCAAATTAAGGAAAATAAGACTTACCTGCCTCCTCCATTTTTTCTATATGCGGGGCATAGATGTTATGAGGCCGATTTCGTCAAAAGCTCCTAAGCCAACACCGATTCATCTTTGTGGTCACCGGCTACTTCATTTAAAGAGTGAAAGTCGCTTCTTATGCCAATCTTACAAAGTCGACAGTTATCAAATCCCACTCTCAATGCAAAAAAAAAAATTGAAAAAAAAGGGAAAGAAAGAAAAAAGAAGAAAAAGGAGAGGCCAAGGTGAAAACCCGCAAAGGGCGCTTTGAGACCAAAGGGAATTTGAGTTGAAAACCCGAAAAGGGCGGCTCAAGTTTTGATCAAAAGTGGGGCATACAGCAGTCTTGCTATGCTTGGATTAACAATGAAGAAGTATGCTACGTCTTGGGGCATCGACAAAGCACTCCAGATCCCCTAAACACATATTGAGCTTAAAATGGTCCTCAAGAAGTTCGAACAGAGAAGCTCAGGCTGCGATATCTGGAGCAACTAGTTTCCATTTTTACCCATTTTAAATTTGTTATTTGGATTATCTTATTCTTTTCAAAAAATGCTCCCAATAAAATTTCTTTGCATTTGCTATCTTGACTTAACTTATTTGTTTCGAGCTATGCTCCTAATTAATTTCATTCTTATCCATGGTTATGATCTTTTTCAAGCATTTTGCCTTGAAATAACGATTAATGGACTAATAACACTTTCATAAAAGGGGTTTCGCATATTACTCTGGAAGCTTCTAAATAATACAAGAACCTGAAACAGGACTATTGTTTAAAACTCACCAAGTTTAAGGAAGAGTCTAAATAGAGACCATTTCTTCGGATTGTTTGTCAAAAATAGTGATTGATCAAAAGATTAGATATTGTGTCGGTGATACAACCTTGACGGAAAAATGAGCAATGTCAACCTGAATGAAAAAGGGGAATCATTCTCGAGAAAAAATGATGTTCTGCATCCATGCAAATATCATGCATACACATTTGGTTAGGTCACACGAGGAGTGATCAGTTGATGGAACAAGTCTCAGATTCTATATCTTTGATTTGCAGCCATTTGGATTGAAGATGAGGCAGATCCTTACAGCGGGATAGATTGAAGAAGAAATAAATCCTACATTTTGAAGTCGCAGTCGGATGGATGGGAAAAGATTCAGATCCTATACCCCTAAGTCACAATGAGATGAACCCTCAAGTTACAGTGGGGCAAATCTGTTGAGCAAGATATACTTGTTTTCTCGGGTTTTCTGTCAAGAATTCCAGCCGAACAAGATGGCAGCATAATACGTCAATGATAAAGTCTTGATAAACAATGAGCAATGACAACCCTAAGCATTTAAAAAGGGGATCATTCTCATGAAATTCTGCATTCATGCAAAACACATTTAGTTAGGAGCATTTGATTCATTCCAATCATTGCATCCTAATCATTATACATTTTAAAAAAAATCATTCTCATGACATTCTGCATTCATGCAAATGTCATCCATAATATCATTTAGTTAGGAGCATTTGATTCATTCTAATCATAGCATCCTAATCATTTGGCATGAACAGAAGCATATGAAATCGAGTCTACAGGACATGTCCCCCAGAGGACGGTGTAGCAATATCGAAGATTGTAGATCGTGTCACCCTAAGCAGTAGTGGACCAAGATCGAACGGTAAATCTTGTCTCCCTAAGTAGTAGTGGAACAGATTTAAGCCACCAACCCTATCTCCCTGACCAGCAGTGGAATAGGTCAAAGATTGTAGATCTTGTCGCCCTAAGCAGTAGTGGAACAGATTTAAGCCACCAGCCCTATCTCCCTGATCAGCAGTGGAATAGGTCGAAGATTGTAGATCTTGTCATCCTAAGCAGTAGTGGACCAAGATCGAATGGCAAATCTTGTCTCCCTAAGCAGTAGTGGAACAGATTTAAGCCACCGGCCCTATCTCCCTGGCCAGTAGTGGAATAGGTCAAAGATTGTAGATCTTGTCACCCTAAGCAGTAGTGGACCAAGATCGAACGGCAAATCTTATCTCCCTAAGCAGTAGTGGAACAGATTTAAGCCACCAGCCCTATCTCCCTGGCCAGCAGTAGAATAGGTCGAAGATTGTAGATCTTGTCACCCTAAGCGATAGTGGACCAAGATCGAGCGGCAAATCTTGTCTCCCTAGCGATAGTGAACGATTTAAGCCACCATGCGGCATCCCCGAGTTTGTGTAGCGATTTAAGATAGTAGATCTTGTCTTCCTGAGAGTGCAGTGAAGCGGATCGAAGATACCAGTCTGGCATCCCTGAGTTTGCAGTGGAGCAGATTGAAGATAGCAGATCTTGTCTTCCTGAGATTGTAGTGAAGCGGATCGAATATACCAGTCTGGCATCCTTGAGTTTGCAGTGGAGCAGCCTGAAGATAGCAAATCTTATCTCCCCGAAGTTGCGGTGGAGCGATTGATGCTACAAGTCTAATTTCCTTGAGTTGGATCAAGCGCTAGTTCCGGGCCCTGAAGATCTGATGGGATGGAATGAAGCTACTCGAAGAAGAAAAGCATCGAAAGAAGTCAAGATTCGGCAAGACCGGGCAAAATTGGCCTTTTTAAAGTCTTTGCTCTATTCTCGTTACACGACAATGAGCAAAGAGGGGCAGCTGTAAGAGCCCAAATTTTGCCCGGGCCCATTAACAGATTAAAAATAAAATAAAATAAAACCCAAATAAAAATCCATTAATAAAAGTCCATTACAAAGAATTACAGCAGGCCCAATTAGCCCAATAAACCTTAGCCTACTAAGCCCAAAGCTAAACAAAAAACAGAAACACTAGGGGTTTCTAGAGCCTTCGGCCACATTTGCAACCCTCTCCACGCACGCGCCACCACGTCGGCTCCTCCGACGGTGGTTGTACTGCGAAAAAGGAAGCAAAAACAAGAAGACATAACACACGAACAAATAAAGACTGACAAAGAAATATTGTAGTTTTTTTTTCTATTTTCGAATATTCGGCTATAAAAACCGAAATAAAAATCACTTGTATTCGGCTAGACATTTTTTACAGAAAAAAAAGATATCAATACAAAAAAAAATCAAAAGCAGATTAGCAAAAACGAAGGTTTCCTTTTATCTTTGTTATTTTTCTTTTTATTTTTACGAATCTGTTTTTCCATTTTTTTTAAAAGTTTTTTTCTTTTTTAATATACAAGGGTCTAAAATAAACATATTTATAAAAAAAAGAGAAAAAATTCTACCTTCTTGAACTTGCCGCATGTGTGTGTGGCGCGATCGTATGCATTGACGGCGGTGGTGGTCGTCGCTGGAGGCCCTGCCGGAAATCGGGCCAAAGAGAGGGAGAAAGGAGAGAAACTTTGTTTTTTTAAAGGAAGAAAGGAAAAATGATTTTTTTTAAAAAAATTTGATTTATATAGCACCATGGAACGACGTCGTTTCACCTGGGTGCTTTTGCGCCCAAAATGGCGCCGTTTCAAGCCACCCGCGCGCGACCCGACCCGTCAGCTGAAGGATCCGCGTGTTTTGTGTTTTGGGGCTATTTGCGCGAACATCCCCTCCGCATTTATACTTTTTTTAATTCAGATTTATTTTATTTTGATTTGTCCCTATAATTTCCTCTTTGATTCACTTTAGTTCTCTAGTAGACGATCTTTGTTTTGGGAAAGGGATAATTTCCCGATGATCCCTCCCTCCTGTAAAGCGCATTATTTTCTAGTCCTTTTGATATTATCTTTTAATTTATTGCAATTTTAGCCCCTGATTTTTATTTCGATTTCAATATAGTCCTCTGATTAATTTATTTAATTATTGGCTTATTAATTTGTCTAATTATTTTCCTTTTGAATTAATATTAGATATTATTTATTTTAAATTGTTCCAGATATTATTTATTTTAAATTTCTCTTTACATGTTTATTATTTCCATTAATTATTTTTAATGATATTATTATTATTAATATTATTATTATTACTATTTTAGTATTACTATTATTATTATTTTATTATCTTTGAACTATTGTACATAATATTTATTCATTTATTGATTCGCTATTAGCTTTTGTTTTTGTTATTATTCTCTTTTATTTTATTTATTCGTTTATTTGTTTATTATTTTTTTTTAACTTTTGCCTATCATTTTATATAAATTATTTGTTTAAGTTTTTATTTTATTTTATTTTTGCCTTTATTATTATTTATATTATTGCCTTCATTTTTATTTTATTATGCATATTGGCACTAAAATTCATTTTTCATTCTACTATGATCGTATTATATTTTATCTGATTTTCGAAATAAGCAAATACTTCGTGTTCTAAGATTCGAAAGAAACCGTACCCTAACTTACTGGGTTTCGATTTTTCTCGTCGAGTCTAAAAAATTGATTATTTTTTTAAAACATATAAGTTAAATAAAACTTATTCTCGGGAATTAAAATAATGTTGTGTCCTAACTCACTGGATGTGACATTTTGTTCTCTCGAGATAAGGATTTCCAAAAACAAGGCAATATTCTGTATTTAGAATTTCGAGAAATTGTGCCCTAACTTACTGGGTTCCAATTTTTCATTTGACCTAAATAACTGAATATCCTTCTTAATTTTAAATGCCTGGGTTTTAAAAGTCAAAAAGCAAGTTTAGTTTCGAAGATTCGAAATGTTGTATCCTAACTCACTGGGTATGATATTTTTTTTCCTTCAAAATAAGCGGGTCTTGGCATCCAGTTTAATATATTCTAGTTTTCTTTAATGGAAAGGATCGTACTTATCTTTTCAAATTTTCGACATTAAGACATTAATCAATCAATTCACTACCAATTTTGGGCGTTACAAGGGTGCTAATCCTTCCTCGTGCGTAACCGACTCCCGAACTCATTTTTCTTAATTTTCATAGACCAAAATCATTATTTTAATAAATCAAAATGTTTTATTAAAATGATCAATCTCAAGGTGATCCGATCACACCTCAAAAAAGGGATTGGTGGCGACTCATTCCGTTTTTAAAGTCGACCCCGTTTTCCAAACAAAAAATGGTTTCGACAATAATAATAATAATATAATATTATAATAATATAATATAATAACATACTTATTAATTAAGTAAATATAATATAATATATATTTTAAATTAAAAATATCTTAGATTTTTTCAATGTTAAACCGCCTCAATTTATAATAATGGCATATTTGCCTATTTAGTCCTTTTTACTTTCTTTAATCTATAATTAAACTTTTACACTTTTTTCAATCTAATCTTTTTTCCTAATTACTTCTAATTAAGTCAAATTCACCTAATCAAAACCTAATTAGACACACAACTAACTTCGTAAATATTTTTAATAAATATTTACTATTCAGTTTATGAAAACGGAGACCCGAAAATACATTTTTCGGTTACCCGACTATCGGGTCACTACAATTCTCCCCCACTTAATAAATTTCGTCCTCGAAATTTACCTGACGTAAATAACTGCGGATATTGATGTCTCATCGTTTCCTCTCTTTCCCATGTTGCTTCTTCCGAATTATGATGTCTCCACAAGACTTTTACCAACGGAACCCATTTGTTTCTCAATTCCTTTACTTCCCGAGCAAGTATCTTAATTGGCTCCTCTTCATAAGTTAAATCCGGTTGGATTTCTATTACTTCAAGAGTAATCACATGAGATGGGTCAGACCGATATCTTCGTAGCATTGAGACATGAAAAACATTGTGAATTCTATCCAACTCCGGTGGTAAGGCTATCCGATAAGCAACTGGACCAACCCGTTCTAAGATCTCATACGGCCCAATGAATCTTGGACTCAGCTTGCCTTTCTTCCCAAATCGGAGAATTTTTTTCCATGGCGACACTTTCAAAAATACTTTTTCACCCACATTATATTCAATTTCTTTCTTTTTAATATCAGCATAAGATTTCTGTCTATTTGAGGCTGTTTTTAAATGGCCCCTGATCAATTTCACTTTCTCTTCTATTTGTTTAATCAAGTCAGGACCCACTAATTTATTTTCACCTAATTCTGTCCAGCACATCAGAGTTCTACATTTTCTTCCATGCAATGCTTCATACAGTACCATTTGAATACTAGACTGATAACTGTTATTATAGGTAAATTCAACCAATGGTAGATACCTTTCCCAGTTGCCTTCAAATTCGATGATGCAACTTCTCAACATGTCTTCCAGCGTCTGAATTACCCGTTCTGATTGTCCATCAGTCTGAGGGTGATATGCCGTACTGAAATTTAATCGTGTACCTAAAGCTTCATGCAGCTTCTCCCAAAACTTCGATGTAAATTTTGGATCCCGATCAGAAATGATGGATACTGGTACTCCGTGAAGCCGTACTATTTCATCTATATACAATTGTGCATACTTGTCCATAGAGAAATCAGTTCGTACTGGTAGAAAATGGGCGGACTTCGTCAATCGATCTACAATTACCCAAATAGCATCCTTCTTCTTCGGTGAGAGTGGTAATCCAGTTACAAAATCCATAGTAATTCTTTCCCACTTCCACTCTGGTATGGCTATTGATTGTAGCAATCCCGATGGAACTTGATGTTCTGCCTTCAGTTGTTGACATGTTAAACATTTAGAAACGTATTCAACTATGTCTTTCTTCATCCTTTTCCACCAGTAAAATGGTTTCAAATCGTGATACATCTTATTACTCCCCGGATGTAAACCAAACGAACTGTGATGTGCTTCATTCAAAATATTTTGCCTCAAAACTTCTTGATTAGGTACACATAACCGCCCATAAAATCTCAAGCTCCCCTCACTATCAATCTCAAATTCACTATTTTTCCCTTCTTCAAGTTGTTTCTTAATCACCAGTAATTCTTCATCTTCTTTTTGAGCATCTCTCACCTCCTGCTACAAATTTGGTTTCACCTTTAACTCAACAAATAACTCACTATTTTGTTTCATTTCTAAATGTGCATTCATCATTTTCAAAGCTGCCAAAGATTTTCTGCTTAAAGCATCTGCTACTACATTCGCCTTCCCGGGGTGATAATCAATGATACAATCATAGACCTTTAGCAATTCAACCCATCTTCTCTGTCTCAAGTTCAAGTCTTTCTGAGTTAACAAATACTTCAAACTCTTATGGTCAGTGTAGATATAGCATTGTTCCCCGTACAAATAATGTCTTCATATTTTTAACGCAAACACCACTACAGCCAATTCAAGATCATGAGTTGGGTAGTTCTTTTCGTGTGACTTCAATTGCCTAGAAGCATATGCTACTACCTTTCCTCCTTGCATTAGCACACAACCCAAACCATTGTACGAAGCATCACTAAAAATCACGTACTCCTTACCAGATTCTGGTTGAATCAGCATAGGAGCTTCTGTTAATGCTATTTTTTATTTTTCAAAACTTTGCTGACACCTTTCTGTCCATTCAAATTTCACATTTTTCTGCAACAATTTCGTTAAGGGTGATGCAATCATAGAAAATCCCTCAACAAATCTTCTATAGTAACCAGCCAATCCGAGAAAACTCTTTACTTCTGTCACATTCTTTGGTGGTTTCCATTCAAGTATAGCTTCTACCTTCTTCGGATCTACCCGAATACCATCTGCTGATACAATGTGTCCCAGAAAAGTGACTTGTTTTAACCAAAATTCACACTTACTCAATTTAGCATACAATTGTTTTTCTCTCAAAATCTGTAGCACAATCCGAAGATGTCTATCATGTTCTTCTTCTCCTTTTGAATACACTAGAATGTCATCTATAAATACCACCACAAACAATCTAAATAAGGCTAAAAAATTCTATTCATAAGATCGATGAAAGCGGCTGGAGCATTAGTCAATCCAAATGGCATAACCAAGAACTCATAATGACCGTACCGAGTCCTAAAGGCAGTTTTCGACACATCGAATTCTTTCACCCGTAACTGATAATACCCTGATCTGAGATTAATCTTAGAAAATACACTGGCTCCTTTTAACTGATCAAACAAATCATCAATCCTAGGCAACGGATATTTGTTCTTTACAGTCACTTTATTCAACTAATGGTAATCTATACAAAGCCTCAAAGACCCATCTTTCTTCTTCACGAACAATACTGGTGCTCCCCATAGTGATACACTAGGATGTACGAATCCCTTGTCTAATAACTCTTGTAGCTACGTTTTCAATTCTTTCAACTCAGTGGGTGCCATCCGATAAGGTGCTATAGATATCGGTGCAGTGTCCAGAATTAACTCAATCCCAAACTCTACTTCTCTTTCTGGGGGCAAACCCGGTAATTCTTCTGGAAATACGTCGATAAAATCTCGAACCACCAGTATCTTTTCAATCTCAGAATTTGTTGTACGAGTATCTAAAATGTAAGCAAGAAAAGAAGTATATCATCTTTTCATCATCTTAGAAGCCTTCATTGCAGACACCACATTCGTCAATGCACTATATTTTTCACCGATTACAATCACTTCATCTCCATCTGAAGTTCTCAAGGAATTTTTTTTTCTTCTGCAATCAACCATAACCCCGTGTTCTGACAACCAGTCCATACCCAATATCACATCAAACTCATGAAACCTAAATGCCATAAGGTCTGCTGGAAACTCATAATCATGAATTTTTAAGGGACATCTTCTACACACTTTATTAACTTTCTCACTTTACCCGAAAGGATTAGTAACTACTACTTCGTATTCTGTAAGTTCTACTTATAACTCCCTCTCTTTCACTAATGTAATGCATATGTATGAATGCGTAGAGCCAGGATCAATTAGTGCAATTACAGAAGAATCAAATAAAGAAAATTTACCAGTAATCACATCAAGAGCGTCTCCCTCTTCTCGTGTTCTGATAGCATAAGTACGAGGTCTTTGGGATTCAGATCTATCAATTGTTTCTCTCACCTATCTCGTACCACTACCAGTGCCACCAGAAATTCCAGGTCATCTACCTCTTTGTGAAATCGAGCTACCTCTTACAGACTGTTCTGTAACACTTTCTGACATCTTTGGACAATCTTTGATTAAATGATCTTTCGATCCACATCAAAAACAAGCTCGGGAATTCAGTCGACATTCTCCCCAATGATATCTTCCACAATGCTCACATGATGGCGGTGTTGGTTTTCTTTTGGAACCCCCAGTATTACCCATAGAGGTCGCCTACTGAGTTTGTCTTATCTGAATTCTGGATCTTTGCCCAACAGTAGGAGAAGTGTATTTAGAATCTCTAAAATCCCTCACTCTTTTTTAAGACAGTGGTGGTGCTGAACTAGTTACTAGTCTCTTCCCAAAACTCTTCTCTTTCGAACAAGCTAACCTTTCTTCCAGTCATTGTGCTCTATCAACCAAAATAGGAAATTCTTGTAGATGTAATGGTATAAGAGGAACATAAATTTTTTCATTCAATCCCCACTCAAATCTCCTACACATATCTGCTTCATTTGCTATTAATTCCTTGGCATATTTACTCAATCTGACAAATTCACGTTCATATTCAGCAACAGACATGTTGTTCTGCTTCAAATCCAGAAATTCTCTTTTCTTCTTCTCAAGATAAAGTTGACTCACATATTTATTTCTAAATTCATACACAAAGAAATTCCAATTAATTTTCTCTCCAGGATGAATATTCATGACAGTGGTCCACCATTGGTAAGCCTCACCCTTTAATAAAGATACTGTACATTTCAACTTTTCATCCCCTGTACACTGCAATTCTTCAAATATTCTTTGACTGTTCTCTAACCATTCTTCAACCTCAGCTGGGTCATCATCGTTCTTTCCTTTAAACTCTTCAGCTCCATATTTTCTTATTTTCTCCAAGGGAGATCGATGACTGGTTATAAATGGTTGTGGATGTGGAGTAGTAGGAGGAGAAGATGGTGGTGGAACAGATGGAGCATTATTAGTTCTTACAACTTGCTGCAATAACTGATTCATTGTCTGAAACAAGGCTGCAATTGGAATTTCTTCTCTAGGCGGTATCAGCTGTTCTTTCTTCCAATTCAGGCTCCCTATCATCCCATAAGTTTACCGATTCACTTCGGGCTTGGACTCTATGTTGATCTCTTTCCCTATCAAAGTTTGGCGCCCTATTCTCTACTTCATTTTCTGACTCTTCACGAGGTCTATTTGACATCTTTAAGTTTCTACAGTATTCATAAATTACACAATTAAATAACTAAACCTCATCTCATCACATCAATTTACAAAATGGCATGTACAGATAGACTCATTCTCGACCTAAGAATTCAGAAAACCTAGGCTCTGATACCAATAAATGTAACACACCCTTATACCCGGTCCAATCGTACAGACTCAGTATAAGACTATTACATTTGGTGCCAAAACGGTTATGGCTAGATACTGTTTAATTTAAACATTTATACATAGTATTATAACTTACCAACCACATTTGCAATTATATTTATAATTTCACTAATTCATTTCATATACTTACGAAAATACTTCAAGTAACTCAAAATAGATAGAATTTCAAGAGTTTACATTTTAATCCCTATTACATGGGAACACATTTGAACTGCATATGTACATGCCATTTTAATTCAAAATATAGTACCTACTTTTGAAGCTCTTGAGGATGTGATGAGATGAGAGATCTTCTAGCCAGACTCTATCTCTTCTAGTCTAATTGTACCTACACGTTAAAAATAAACGTGTTAAGCCAGTGAAGGCTTAGTAAGCACTACAAGAATAAATAGGTAAATAATCATAACAAAATATTTTAAACTTATCCAATTATTACATATTTACTCACATATAAGTTTCTTCAACTATGCCTTACTTTAATAAAATTTAACTTATCTTTTTGTAAGTTATAAAACTTATCTTAACACATCGATGATTCACTTTTATTCACAACTCATATTCTTAGCCCAAAGTAGACTTTATAGAACACAGCGGATATACGGAACAAATACAGAGGTGCATTATTATGCACTAGTGAACAGAGAGCACTAAACTGCTATACAGAGAGCACAGATGTGCTAAACGGAGAGCACCAATGTGCTAATAATCGGAGAGCACTAACGTGCTAATAATCAGAGAGCGCGCTAAAGTTCCTTAATGTCATGCCACTAATATTCTAGTAGTTCTAAATTCCATCTACTTGGGCATTAAAACTAAATTTCATACATTTAAATACTTTACATATATATTTCGAAAAAGATTTGACATTTCTCCCTCATTACAATTTAGTGCATATTTCACAATTCACAAATATCACACCTTTTTCACATATATACTTTTGTCACAACATTATTACTTAATGTTCAAACAATATACCATCTTATATTCTCCATCTATAATTTTCTTTACAAATTTCATAATTTCATAATTCCATAATCTATTATTATTGTTATTTTTATTAACAAATTTAAATATATATATTTTATATTTTTTTTCTAAGTAATTCTATGCTACAATATAAGCATTTAAATAAAAAAATTTACAAATCTTGTAGTACTTACAACAAAAAGGTTGAGATGATATTTTCCTTCACTCCTTAGCTTTCTCTTTTCCTTTTTCTTCAATTAGGTCCTCTCATTTCTTTTCTTTCTCTTAAATTTCATATAAAACATATAACATTTTATATGTTAGAAAAAAACAATTAAATGACTTTCCTATACTATTTAATAAAAATAAACATGTATGATATAATAAATTCATCATTTCTTACCTTAGCTCACATTTCAATTTAATCCATAACTAAAATTATTTCTATTTCTATCACAATCTATACCTTATTTTTACTTAAATTTTACTTATAACTTAACTTAACTCTAAAATTTTCACTTAACTCTAAAATTTTCACTAATAAACCCTAATTTCAATTTTCTTACAATTTAGTCCTTATTGCATTAAACTTATAACTTATTTTACAATTTAATCTTTTTTTCCAATTCTAATTTGAATTTCCATCAATTCAATCACTAATTCATCCATTAATTCAACATAAACTACATTAAAAAATCTACTAAATTTAAAAATTTCAACATATACTTAATAGTATTTTGTTCTAGAATCATAAACACTCAAAAATTACAAGAAAATGAATTAAATTGACTTACCAATTTAAGTTTGTACCCTTGAAATCCCAAATTTTCTTTTTCTTTTTCTTTCTTCTTTATTTCTCCCTATTCTCTCTGTTTCGATTATGTTTCTTTCTTATTTCTATTCTTTCTTTTGTTTTATATATAATAATAATAATATAATATAATAACATACTTATTAATTAAGTAAATATAATATAATATATTTTTTAAATTAAAAATATCTTATATTTTTTCAATGTTAAACCACCTCAATTTATAATAATGGCATATTTGCCTATTTTGTCCTTTTTACTTTCTTTAATCTATAATTAAACTTTTACACTTATTTCAATATAATATTTTTTCGTAATTACTTCTAATTAAGTCAAATTTACCTAATCAAAACCTAATTAGACACACAACTAACTTCATAAATATTTATTATAAATATTTACTATTCTGTTTTATGAAAACGGAGACCCGAAAATACATTTTTCGGTTACCCGACTATCAGGTCACTACAAGGGTTATCGGAACAGTGGTTTCGTAACCACAAATCTGATTTAAAGAGAAATTTATTTTAATATTTTTGTATGAATATTGATATGATAGGAAAATCGTATGAAAATATCGATAGAAATTTTTTTTAACCAATTTAGCGGTTAGTTAAAAAAAAGAAATTATTGAAGAAAAATGGGTAAAAATAAGGTATCGAGACCTTGATCTCGTAAAACTGAGTCGAAAGTATTTTTATAAATATTTATGAAATGTTAGTAATAAGTTATTAAAAATTCGTTAGAAAATTTTTACGTTTGGGTAGTTAATTAAGTGAAAAGGACTAAACTGAAAAGGGTGTAAAAGTTACTAGAAGGATTAAATAGCTCAATTGTTAAATGAGGAGGGACATAAATTGCAAATAAGTCCAAAAGGAGATATTTTGGGCGGCATAAGTTGAGAAAAATCAGGAGAATTGGTGAAATAAGGGCAAAATGGGAAAATAACAAAATTTACTAAAATAAAAATGGGACCAAATTGGAATATCTAGAATTCTCTTCATATTTTCTTCATTATCATCAGACAAAAAAATCCTAAGGGTTTATTCAAGCTGGTATTTCATAATTTTTGCACCAAGTGAGTTAATCCTTTCCTTTTTCTTGTAATTTTTGTGTTTTAAGACTTTTACAACTAGGTCCTATTACTAAATTCATTAGTTTTTTATTTCATGGATGAAATTGAAAGTAACCATGGTTGAGTGCTGTAAGTTTATGATGAAATAGCATGAAATTGAAGCTTTAATTTGTTTATGAGATGATTTTATTAGGAAATTTCAATAGAAATTGATTTGTAGGACCTAATTGTGAAAAAGTTTGGAATTAAAGTCTAGTGCTAAAATTCTGATTTCCAAAGATTATAAAGTAGTTTAGAGTAATAGAATAAAGTGTTAATTGATAAAAATAAGCTCAATTGAGAGGTTAATTGAGTAGGGACGAAATTATCATTTATTGAAAGCTTAGGGGAAAAATGGTAATCAACATCTTGCACTAAAACAGTTTTGGACAGCAGCAGTAGGCTAACTTTGAAAAATCACCATAAATTGTGGAAATAAAATTATAGGATGAAAATAATATGGAATTAAAGCTTATTGAGTCTAGTTTCTCATAGAAGAAACGGTGTAATCAATGGAATTGTAAATCATGATATATAATAAATTTTGTAAGACAAGGTCAGAACGAAATTGGGTTCCCTTGTTCCGACTTTGGAAAATCATCAAAAATTGGAGAAAAATAATTAGGGGCTTAAATATATATGTTTAAAATTCTTAATCAGCCTATTTTCAAGATAAATAAACAGGAACATCATCCAAATTCCCTACTAGGAGAAAATAAATTTTTAGTGAAGAAGGGTCAAAACTGTCAGATAGCAGAAAAAGGATGAATTTAAAGAATTAACTGTACTTATTGTCTAAACCATAAATTCTAAAAATTTTATGGTAAGAATACATGTGAGTCTAGTTTCGAAAAAAATCAAGCAGATCTTAATTTGGAGTTCCGTAGCTCAAGATATAAATAATTTAGTGACTATGACTCAAGGAGACAGCTCTGAATGAACTATAAATAATAATAGAATTATAGAGAATGTTACATATGAACATGAAATGTATTAAATTGATGATTACATTTATTTATTTAGATCCAGAAAATTCAAATACGAATCTAGATCGAGGAAAAGAAAAAGTTTGGGATTAGTAGATTTTTGTATACGAACAAGTATCGAGGTAAGTTCGTGTAACTTGAATTATATTCTTAAATGCTTGAAATATATTTTTATTGATGTGAATATGATTTGGATGTTTATTGTATGATATTCTTGATGAAAATGGAAAATAAATCCCGGTTGAATGAAAGGAAAATTTGATGGATCTCTAAAAAGGAATTGACGGTAAAAAGGATCTAGCCCGGACGGGTGATCCTATCTTGATATAGCCCTCCCGAAGAATATGTGGAAAATGGATTTAGCCCAGACGGGTAATCCGAATTAGGGTCTGAATTTAGCCTGGACTGGTAATTCAAATCCAAGCTCATTAGAGTAATTTTCGTTGCAGGGGATTTAGCCTGGACTGGTAATCCCGACAATACTCTATGAGTTTATATTACAGGGGATTTAGCCTGGACTGGTAATCCCGCTATAAGGATGAGGTTCGCGGGAGTGTGCTCTCTGAAATGGAAACGTGCGCACATGAATATGAATTGACGGACCCGGATTTGTACACTAAAGTGTACCTCTGAAAATCCATCGAAATTCCGAGAAATTCAACGGGCTAAATATGGAAAAATAACAAGGGAATGGAAATCATGGTATTGATGAGCTCATCAATCATGGTATATATTATTGACACATGGAAATTATTGGACTAACTTGAATGTTGAGTTTGTGCATGTTAGGGTAATAATGCATTGAATGGATGTATGAATGTTTATTGCATTGTATTGAAAATATTAGGTAAGTATAATTCTTGTTACATGAGCTTACTAAGCACAAAGTGCTTACCCTGTTTCCTTTTCCCCTATTTTGTAGTGTTAAGAGCTCGGAGGTCGGATTCGGTCAGAGACACATCACACTATCAACCTCAAGATTTCGGTATATAAAGAAACTTTATTTTGGAAATCAATGGCATGTATAAGCTAATAAAGTAAATGTTAATGTGAAATGAATGTAAGGTTAGCCATTGGTATGGCTAACAAATCTTGGTTTTGGTATGTGATGAGGTTATCTTATGGATATGCTTGAATCTATCTTGAAAATATGTTGAAATGGATTGGTTGGTTTGGATTGGTCTCGGTTTAAAATTGCAAGGAACGTTAGATATTTATAAAGGGGTTATATTGAGTTCATAAAAAAAAACTTTGGGATTTTGCGAAAAATTTCTTATGGTTTCGATTTAATTTCGGTTTGGTCCCGATGTATGTTTTGGGCTTCGGAGACCCATCTAAGGGACGTCATGACATGTTTTGGTAAATGAATAGTATTTAACTCGTAATAACAAAAAATTAATTCGGTAAACTCCGGTAAGGCCTCGTACCCTATTCTGGCGACGAATACGGGTAGAGGGTATTACAAAATTAACAATGTTAAAATAGTTATCAAATTTTATCATAATTATATTTAAATATATATAATATATAAAGTTTGGCAATATAGTGTTACTGTCGAAACCATTTTTTGTTTTGAAAAACGGGGTCGACTTTAAAAAAGAAAATGAAGTCGCCACCAATCTTTTTTCAAGGTGTGATAGGGTCACCTTGAAATTGATCATTTTAAAAAAAAATTGATTTATTAAAACAATGATTTTGGTCTACGATATTCAAGAAAACGGGTTCGGGAATCGGTTACGCACGAGGAAGGATTAGCACCCTCGTAACGCCCAAAAAAATTGGTACCTAATTGATTAATTAATGTCTTAATGTCAAAAATTTGAGAAGATTTTAAAATATGATTCTTTTGATTTTTCAAAACTTATAACCTTTAAAAAAAACATTCAATTATTTGGATAAAAAAAAAGTCGAATCTCAGTAAGTTAGAGCACGACCTTTCAAATTTCCCAAACACCAAATATCCTTTGTTTTGTTTTCTTTTTTTTTTGAAATCCCTATCTCAAATATCAAAATGTCATATCCAATAAGTTAGGACGCAACATCTTAAATTCACAAAGATAGGTTTTTTATTTGAAAATCATATATTTTAATTCCAAAAAGGGTATTTGATCATTTAGACTTAATGAGAAAAATCGAAGCCCAGTAAGTTAGGGCACGATTCCCTCAAAACTCCAAATGTCAAATATTGTCTTATTTTAAGAAACAAAGTTTTGGATAAAAAGTGGCAATTAAAATAAATTTAAAATAATTAAAATAAATGAAAAAATAATGATTAAGCAATTAAATGGATAAATAAAAAAAACACATAAGTCAATCTAACTCCCGCAATATGAGGATTCGACGAAATTCCTCCACCAAAAACTAACTCGAACAGAAGCAACTCAAAAAGAAACGAAGATGAGCGAAGAACAAAATAAGAACAAGCCAGAGAAAATAAGAACACAAAAGAGAGAGAAATTTGAGTGAATGCTCTCAAGAATTTTTATTACTCAAAACTCAAGTCCCATTCAAGTGTCTACAATGAAGGGAGAGTCCTCTATTTATAGTTGAGCCTCCCCAAATCCAACGGTACAGATCAATTACATCAACGACTAAGATTAAAAGGTATCTACAAATTAAATCTCTAAGATTACAAAATCATATCTTTTAATATTAGATACCATATCTTCTAAGATTGTATATCATATCTAAGATTGCATACCATAACTTCTAGGATTGCATATCATATCTAAGATTTGCATATCATATCTAAGATTTGCATATCATATCTAAGATTGCATATCCTTGAAGATTGTACTTCCATATACGTCAAGCTTGTAGATAGACCTTCAATCTTTTTAAGTAATGGGCCATTGCGATCGGGCCAAATGATATATTTTGGACTGGACTTGGACTTTATTTTATTATTTTGGGTTTATTATTTTTTGTATGGGCCCGGGCTTAATTGGCCTATTACAGCTGCCCCTCTTTGCTCATTGTCGTGTAACGAGAATAGAGCAAAGACTATAAAAGGCCCAATTTTGCCCGGTCTTTGTTGAGCCTTGACTTCTTGGTCGTTGCTTTCTTTAAATAACTTCTATCCCATCTGCAATTCGGCTACAATTTGCTTCACTGCAACTTTAGGAATGCCAAATCTGCTATCTTTGGTCTGCTCCACTGCAAACTTAGAGAATGCAAGACCTGATGTCTTTGATCTACTTTATTGCAATCTCAGGGAGACAAGACTATAATCTTTAGCCTGCTCCCTTGCTACATCATGGAGATAAGTCTAGTGGCTAAAATCTGCTCCCTTGCTACATCAGGAAGATAAGATTCGCCAAATTCGATCTGCTCCGCTACTGCTTAGGGATATAAGATCTACAAACTTCAGTTTGCCCCATTACTATCTCGAGGGGACAAAATCTAAACTTTTCAGTCTGCTTCCTTACTATCTCAGGAAGACTTCAATCTTCAGTTTGCTCCACTACCATCTCTAGGGAACAAAATCTGAACTTTTTGGTTTGCTTCCTTACTATCTTCAGGAAGACTTCAATCTTCAGTTTGCTCCACTACCATCTCTAGGGAACAAAATCTGAACTTTTTGGTTTGCTTCCTTACTATCTTCAGGAAGACTTCAATCTTCAGTTTGCTCCACTTTTTGGCTTGCTTCCTTACCATCTTCAGGAAGACTTCAATCTTCAGTTTGCTCCACTACCATCTCTAGTGAACAAAATCTGAACTTTTTGGTTTGCTTCCTTACCATCTTTAGGAAGACTTCAATCTTCAGTTTGCTCAACTACCATCTCTAGGGAACAAAATCTGAACTTTTTGGTTTGCTTCCTTACTATCTTTAGGAAGACTTCAATCTTCAGTTTGCTCCACTACCATCTCTAGGGAACAAAATCTGAACTTTTTGGTTTGCTTCCTTACTATCTTCAGGAAGGCTTCAATCTTCAGTTAGCTCCACTACCATCTCTAGGGAACAAAATCTGAACTTTTTGGTTTGCTTCCTTACTATCTTCAGGAAGACTTCAATCTTCAGTTTGCTCCACTACCATCTCTAGGGAACAAAATCTGAACTTTTCAATTTGCTTCCTTACTATCTCAGGAAGACTTCAATCTTCAGTCTGCTCCACTACCATCTTTAGGGAACAAAATCTGAACTTTCCCGATGTTGCTACACCGTCCTCTGAGGGACATGTCCTGTAGACTCGAATGTATTATGGATGACATTTGCATGAATGCAGAATGTCATGAGAATGATCCCATTTTTTAAGTGTATAATGATTAGGATGCAATGATCGAAATGAATCTAATGCTCCTAACTAAATGATATTAGGGATGACATTTGCATGAATGCAGAATGTCATGAGAATGATCTCCTTTTTTTTTAAAGAAAACGATTAGGATACAATGATCGAAATGAATCAAATGCTCCTAATTGGAAGTGTATGAATGATATTTACATGAGAATGATCCCCTTTTTTACTGTTTGGGTTGTCACTGCTCATAGTTCATCAAGGTTCTATCACTGATGTGTTACCATGCTTTCTCGTTTAGCTGGTATCTTTGACAGAAACCCCAAAAAAACGATCATATTTTGCTCAGAAAGCTTGCCTTGCTGTAATTTTAGAGTCCCTTCCACTGTACCTTCTGGGACATAAAGTTTGTACCTCCCACAACAACTTCAGGGGAACAACATTTGGTAATAACCAGATGTATGTGCCTTTCAATATTTCCAAACCTTAGGCTTGGTGAGTTCTAAACAATAGTCCTGTTTCAGGTCCCTATATTATTTAAAAACTTCCAGAGTAATATACGAAACTCCTTTTATGAAAATATTATTAGTCCAATAATCATTATTTCAATATAAAATGCTTGAAAAAGATCACAACAATGGACAAGAAAGAAATTAATCAGGAGCATAACTCGGAAAAAATAAGTTAATCAAAAATAACCAAGGCAATAAAAGAAAATTTATTTGGGATTATCTTGAAAAGAATAAAGCAATCAAAGACAACAAATTCAAAAATGGGTAAGATAAAAGCTAGGTACCCCAGATATCGCAGCCTGAGCTTCTCTGTTCAAACTTCTTGAGGACCATTCTAAGCTCAATATGTGTTTAGGGGATCTGGAGTACTTTGTCGATGCCCCAAGACGCAGCATACTTCCTCATTGTTAATTCAGGCATAGCAAGATTACCACATGCCCTATCTTTGATCAAAATTTGAGCCGCCCTTTTGGGTTTTCAGCTCAAAACCCCTTTGGTCTCAAAGCGCCCTTTGCGGGTTTTCGCCTTGGCCTTTCATCTTTTCCTTTTTTCTTCTTCTTTTTTTTTTGAATGAATTTGAGCTCAAGGCGCCCTTTGTGGGTTTTCACCTTGGCCTTTCCCCTTTCAGGTAATACTTCTTGATTGAACCTGAATTCGCCGAATCGGAAAAGTCTTCGCCATTTGTCTCGGTCCATATTAATTCTCCTCTAGAACAGGCCTTCTCTACAACATAAGGTCCTTCCCAGTTTGGTATCTGCTTTCCTCTAAAATCCTTTTGTAAAAGAAAGATCAGGTTCCCCTCGTGGAATTTTCTAGGATAAACCTCTTTGTCATAAGCTTGCGTCACCTGATCGTGATGGATAACTTTTGACCTTTTCTTCAATTAGGTTCAATTGGCGAAACTGTTTCTATTCCAATGAGAAATGTGTTACCCCAACGAAGGTTCTAGCCAACGTTCGATAAGACAGAGGGTAAATGGTAACTTTTTTATGTCAATATTCACAAGTCTCAATCATCTTTCCGATGATCCTTGTTTTTTTGTTTTTGTTTTTGGTTTTTTTTGTTGCCATTATTGCATTGTGATATGGCATTTGATCTTTGAACAAACTTTCAAACTTTTGACATTGTCCTTTTTAGCACTCATTGTCAGCACCTGATCTTTTTTTTTTTGAGAATTTGATGACTATCGACTTTATAACATTGGCATATGAAGCTACTTCCACCCTCTTAGTGAAGTAAACGATGACTATGATAATAAATCAATATTGACTAGAAGCTTTTGACGAGATCGGCCCCATAATATCCATTCCCCATGTATAGGAAGTCTGTGAATAAATAGATGAGGCACATAAGTCTTGTCTTCCTCAATTTGGCATTTGCGACATAACTGAAGCAATATCCCTTTTATGGTGGACCAACAGTGCTCGATCCTCATGTTTAGCCCGTGTCTTAGTAGCCCAGGCATATCCTGATATGATTGTGCGAAAACATCCTTGAATTGTAACATCTTGAAAAGGGCCTATGCATTTTTGGTTTAATTGTACGAAATGACATATCTTATGTGTTATGAATATATTTTGAACACTTTTGGAAACCTGGAAATGTATGGAAATGTTAAGTTTAAAAGAGGAAAGTGAACATTTTTAGAACCTTGGAAATGTAAGGAAATGTCTTGTAAGGAAATGTCATGGAAATGTAAGGAAATGTCTTGGAAATGTAAGGAAATGTCTTGTAAGGAAATGTCATGGAAATGTAAGGAAATGTCAAGTTTACAGAGCCGATCGAAAATTTTTGGAAACTTAGAAATGACCTAGAAATGACGAGTTTTAAGGTTTAAAAGAGGAAATTAAGGCAAGGTGGCCTTAAAAGAAAAAGTTTGTGAAATTTGACACACAAACAGGCTTGGAAAAGTGGCCTGAAGATGCCACTTAGGGCCTCTGGAAATGGCGCCATAGGCAAGAGGAATGGGCCTGAGTTCGAGTCGCTTGGGAAGAAAATAAAGGAGGTTTTATTTTTTGCTTCCAGCAGAGAGGTGGACGGCACATGGCTATAAATTGGGAGCTTTTATTATTTTATAAATAGTGGATAAATAAGGGATTTATTTATCATTATTTTCAAGAGATAATTGTTGGATTAAATTCTTTTAATTTGAATAAAGAGATAAAGAGGAAAATAAGGGAGAAGTGATGGCCAAGTAAGGGACTTTGAGTTTAATAATTTCGGCTAAGTAAGGATAGTTTCTGAATTATCTTTTATTTTAAGTGATAATGAAAGGATAAAGTTATCAGATAGAGGAGTGGTGGCCAAGTAAGGGACTCCTTAGATGATAATTTCGGCTATAAAAGGAAGGAATGAGGGCTACTCATCAATTTATGCTTCCTCCTTTCTCTGCCGAATTCTTAGTGCTCTCTTCTCTTCTTTTCTTTCTTTTCTTTTGTCAAGTCGAGATTAAGTAATTGTTGGAACCTAGCCGAATATTTTCCTCTCCATTAGAAGCCATAGCCGAATCCTCCATCTTTATTCTTCCTTCTCTTTTCTTTCTAATCCCTCCAAAAGCCGAAAGTTGTGAGATCATCATCTAGCCATAGCCGAATCTCTGAAGGTTGAAGTGAAGGTGCAATCGATTTCTTCAAGTAAGGGTAAGATCTCATTCGGTTTCATCCTTTTTTCTTAAGATTTGCCGAAATCTAGGACTAACCCCATTAATATCTTGTTGCCGAAACTTTGAAGAGATCTTTCGGGATTTACTAAGTGTCGACTACAAGGAAGGAGAAGTTCTTTTCCGAAGGTACACCATAGGCCACGTGTGTTCCTAGTTATTCGGTGAGTTTGGGATTTAAAATCCACAAGGTAAGTTTAAGTATACTAATCCTACTAGAATTTGGATTTATGGTCGAATGGCTTTTTATTAAAGTAGTAGGTGATTAATCAAATGTAGGGATTAAGGATCCAAGCATTAGATCAAGCTTTTCGGGATCTCAAGGAAATTTTAAGCGAATCAGTGTGTGTATTTACACTAATTCTTAATATGTTTTATGGTTGTGTTTAATTAAAATATGTGATATTAAGAATATGGAAGTGGCTAAGGTACCATGTTATGGTACTAAATACTCAGTGCACGTTTCCTACTTCTACTAGGAATATGAAAAATGTTATTTGTAACATGAGAATATGATAAGAATGTGAACTCGGCATATTATGCATATTATTATATGGGGCATATGGTTTTGTTTTGAAAGGGGAAGTGAATGTGGTGACCTAAGACCACGAACACGGTGATCTAAGACCGTGATATCCGAAAAGTGGTGACCTAAGACCACAGATAATCTAAAAGTGGTGACCTAAGACCACGGTATGCGGTGACCTAAGACCGCAGATTTGGAGTGTAGCGGAAGGAGGGTCGACTTAGTAGTCCCACGGTGTGTGTGTGCAGTGCACGGGGGGTGTGTAGCAGATGGACAACTAGGTTTGGGTTTGGGAATGCATCATAACCTGTATTCTATGTTTTGACTGTGTAATATGTGATATGCCTGATTCTATTATGATTTAGTGTCGTGTAGACATTGAGTCTGTTTGACTCACTCCGTTGGGGAACATTTTTCAGGTAATGAACAGTGATGGACCGGGACGGCAGAACTTGTGGTGGCCATGCTCAACATGAAGTTTATATTTTTGAGGACTCTTGAATTTATTTTAGTACTTTGAATTATTTTGGGAATTATTTGATGTAATAAGGCCATAAGGCCATAGTTGAATTGCTTTACACTTATTTTTATTTATTATGATTATGAATTTTATCTATTAAAATTTAATTAAAATTCTTTTAAACTAAACCCTAAATATTTTATCACTTAAGATAAAAGGGATTTCAATATAAAACAAACCTGTTTTCAACACAAGCCCAACCCAAAACAATATTTTTCTTAAAATCACACAAGTTTTTCTAAGAATAAAAGAATTTTGAACCGGTTTACTTGAGGAACATACCAAATCTGGTCAAAGCTCGTGGGCCGGGTTTGGGGTGTTTTGATTTGGTATCGAGCCCAGATTTTAAACTCTCGGCTTTGTGGGCTAAGGCCCAAAACGTTTTCAAATCGAGCCCAAATGAGTTTTATGAAAGTATTTTTGAAAATGAGCAGGTTTTTCGGCATGGCACCTAAGTCTCCGACCCCATGATCCACACTGTAAGTACCCCTAACCATTTGTGTGATTATGTGGTTTATGTTATGAATTATGGAAGGGTAGAAGAGGAATGGAACGTAGAATAGCATGATAGGAACTTGAACCCTAGGACTAGTTTACTCAAACACAAACACATAAGACTTAATTCCATTAAACAAACCTATGACTAAGACGCCGAGTTAGGTGTGGTAACCATTGTGCGCATGTCTAGGATTGGATCCGAAAGAGCCTGGTACTTAGCGGTCCTAGTGACTCACCTCCTCTTCACTGAATCCTACTGCAGTGCGTAGCTTCTGGTTCACCCTAACCAAGAGGACTCTGGTCATAGGCTAAACACAATGACTAAAACCCGAAAGGGAACTAGCCGTGTTTTTATAAACCCTAGTTTTAAAACTCTTAAAATTACCTTTTAATTTGTGAGAACTATTTTTACAAAATTCTTTCGAAAAATTTTTTATTTATAAAATTACAAAAATACCCCTAGTGGTAAATTACAAAAATACCTTTGGTTTATGAAATTCCCAAAATACCCATAGTTCTTATCAAAATTTTCATTACTTTATAAAATGTTCAAAACCCTAATTTGCAAATTATCAAAAATACCTTGATTTGGATAAAAATTACTTAAATTGCCCTTAACTCACAAAATTACCAAAATGACCTCGATTTTCAAAATTTTTGCAACATCACCGTTTTGGAAAGTAAAATTCTCAAAAAGAACCTCAAAGTTTTACAAATTTTGAAATATCCCTGATTTATTAAACTTTACAAATTTACCTCAGTTAATTACCAAAATACCCCGAGTTCCAAAATTATCGAAATACCTCTAATTTTAAAATTTTTCAAAATACCCCCGGATTTCAAAATTACCAAAATACCCTTATTGAAAAAATCACCAAGGAACCTTATTTTGACAAATTACGAAAATACCTGAGGACAAAATTACTAAAATACCCCGGGTAGTGGAGAAACAATAACAATGAAAACTACAACGTTTTCTCCGAATGAACGAAAGTTCATAATTGGTTGATGAATGTGAACGTGACTTTCTCGAATAGTGAATTTGAGTTGAGAACTTTGTTTGATCGAAAGAACCACTTTTAAACATCTCTTTTCATAAAACCGCTCGCGGTTAATAAGTGGAACAAAAAAATTCGATGCATAAAACTCTTTAATCGGATTAAATCGACGACTTTAGAAATGAGTTCTAAGGGACGTGAACTTAGAGATTGTGCCTAGAAAGTATGATGGTTCTATTAAGATCAGAGTGCGCAGCGTAAGCATAGTGCGGTGAGAAGGATTGCACGATCATAGTAAGTAATTTCGATGACGAAATTATTTTTAAGGAGGGTAGAATCAGAACATCCTGAAAAGGGCCTATGCATTTTTGGTTTAATTGTACGAAATGACATATCTTATGTGTTATGAATATATTTTGAACACTTTTGGAAACACGGAAATGTATGGAAATGTTAAGTTTAAAAGAGGAAAGTGAACATTTTTAGAACCTTGGAAATGTAAGGAAATGTCTTGTAAGGAAATGTCATGGAAATGTAAGGAAATGTCTTGGAAATGTAAGGAAATGTCTTGTAAGGAAATGTCATGGAAATGTAAGGAAATGTCAAGTTTACAGAGCCGATCGAAAATTTTTGGAAACTTAGAAATGACCTAGAAATGACGAGTTTTAAGGTTTAAAAGAGGAAATTAAGGCAAGGTGGCCTTAAAAGAAAAAGTTTGTGAAATTTGACACACAAACAGGCTTGGAAAAGTGGCCTGAAGATGCCACTTAGGGCCTCTGGAAATGGCGCCATATGCAAGAGGAATGGGCCTGAGTTCGAGTCGCTTGGGAAGCAAATAAAGGAGGTTTTATTTTTTTATAAATAGTGGATAAATAAGGGATTTATTTATCATTATTTTCAAGAGATAATTGTTGGATTAAATTCTTTTAATTTGAATAAAGAGATAAAGAGGAAAATAAGGGAGAAGTGATGGCCAAGTAAGGGACTTTGAGTTTAATAATTTCGGCTAAGTAAGGATAGTTGCTGAATTATCTTTTATTTTAAGTGATAATTAAAGGATAAAGTTATCAGATAGAGGAGTGGTGGCCAAGTAAGGGACTCCTTAGATGATAATTTCGGCTATAAAAGGAAGGAAGGAGGGCTACTCATCAATTTGTGCTTCCTCCTTTCTCTGCCGAATTCTTAGTGCTCTCTTCTCTTCTTTTCTTTCTTTTCTTTTGTCAAGTCGAGATTAAGTAATTGTTGGAACCTAGCCAAATATTTTCCTCTCAATTAGAAGCCATAGCCGAATCCTCCATCTTTATTCTTCCTTCTCTTTTCTTTCTAATCCCTCCAAAAGCCGAAAGTTGTGAGATCATCATCTAGCCATAGCCGAATCTTGAAGGTTGAAGTGAAGGTGCAATCGATTTCTTCAAGTAAGGGTAAGATCTCATTCGGTTTCATCCTTTTTTCTTAAGATTTGCCAAAATCTAGGGCTAACCCCATTAATATCTTGTTGCCGAAACTTTGAAGAGATCTTTCGGGATTTACTAAGTGTCGACTACAAGGAAGGAGAAGTTCTTTTCCCGAAGGTACACCATAGGCCACGTGTTCCCTAGTTATTCGGTGAGTTTCGGGATTTAAAATCCACAAGGTAAGTTTAAGTATACTAATCCTACTAGGATTTGGATTTATGGCCGAAATGGCTTTTTATTAAAGTAGTAGGTGATTAATCAAATGTAGGGATTAAGGATCCAAGCATTAGATCAAGCTTTTCGGGATCTCAAGGAAATTTTAAGCGAATCAGTGTGTACCCCACACTAATTCTTAATATGTTTTATGGTGTGTTTAATTAAAATATGTGATATTAAGAATATGGAAGTGGCTAAGGTACCATGTTATGGTACTAAATACTCAGTGCACGTTTCCTACTTCTACTAGGAATATGAAAAATGTTATTTGTAACATGAGAATATGATAAGAATGTGAACTCGCATATTATGCATATTATTATATGGGGCATATGGTTTTGTTTTGAAAGGGGAAGTGAATGTGGTGACCTAAGACCACGAACACGGTGATCTAAGACCGTGATATCTGAAAAGTGGTGACCTAAGACCACAGTAATCTAAAAGTGGTGACCTAAGACCACAGTATGCGGTGAACCTAAGACCACAGATTTGGAGTGTAGCGGAAGGAGGGTCGACTTAGTAGTCCCACGGTGTGATTGGTGGCAGCACGGGGTGTGTAGCGGATGGACAACTAGGTTTGGGTTTGGGAATGCATCATAACCTGTATTCTATGTTTTGAATGTGTAATATGTGATATGCCTGATTCTATTATGATTTAGTGTCATGTACACATTGAGTCTATTTGACTCACTCCGTTGGGGAACATTTTTCAGGTAATGAACAGTGATGGACCGGGACGGCAGAACTTGTGGTGGCCATGCTCAACATGAAGTTTATATTTTTGAGGACTCTTGAATTTATTTTAGTACTTTGAATTATTTTGGGAATTATTTGATGTAATAAGGCCATAAGGCCATAGTTGAATTACTTTACACTTATTTTTATTTATTATGATTATGAATTTTATCTATTAAAATTTAATTAAAATTTCTTTTAAACTAAACCCTAAATATTTTGTCACTTAAGATAAAAGGGATTTCAATATAAAACGAACCTGTTTTCAACACAAGCCCAACCCAAAAAAATATTTTTCTTAAAATCACACAAGTTTTCCTAAGAACAAAATAATTTTGAACCGGTTTACTTGAGGAACATACCAAATCTGGTCAAAGCTCGTGGGCCGGGTTTGGGGTGTTTCATGAATTCTTGAAAATAATTCAATGATGTCTTGCCTTATTTCTGTGGTGAGCTGGGTTACAATCTTCACCTCTTTTCTAGGCTCATAATATCCACTAACCCTTTGTAGAGTGAGGTCTATTTTTCATCTTGTTTCACCATTCTTAACAAATCAGAAGATAGGTTACAATCTCTGTTATCTTCAAAGTCCTTAGATCCCCTAGACCCATATCTCATTCAAAAAGGGAGTCAGTAACAACGTCGCTCATGTCGTTGATATCTGGGTACCTAGGTACGAAGGCAAAAAATCCAAAGAATAAATGATTCTAAGGATTATTATTTGTATGGTATAGTTATCAATAAAGAATGAAATAATATTGTAAAGAACAAAAGAATGTACAATATGAAGAATAAAAAAAAATATTTGCTTAAAAAAGATGCATTTTATTGAAATAAAAATTCTAGACATAAGCCTATTTCACAAAAGGATTCTTATTGCCTCTAGGCTTAAAGCAACAAGCATGTTCTGAATATTACTCTATATTAGCTCTAGAAAATACAAGGATTCCTTCCACAGTTCCATTGTTTAAAATCTTCCCAAGTATGTAAGGGCTTTGGAAACTTTTATTCCCCGATTCTCTCTTCGGATATGTCATTAATGTTCATATTCCCTGATATTCCTTTGGGTCTTTGATCTCTTCAATTTATTATCCATCAGGCCTTGCACTAAGGCCCTGATCTCAATTCAGTAGACTTTTGTCAGTTCCCAGGTTGCTGAAACAATTTTACCTAATTAAAGTCCTTCTATGAATTTTAATGCATATGATGCTATGTAATGCAAATGCATGAAATGAATGCAAAAAGAAAGAGAGGCGTTGATTTTGAATTCAATTCCATTAGAAAAACTTTTCTAGAAAGCAAATTTCTTTACATAAAACGGATTGCATATGCGGCCTTGCCCTCATATTCCAAGCAAAAACATTAATCCCCTTCTTCCCAAAGGTCAAATCTTGCAAACTTCTAATAGATGCCTCCACTAGCTCCTTTTTGCTTGATCTGGGCCGCGACTCACTGCTCACTTATTTCCATAATGCTCATTAGCCTATTCAAGAAAGCCGAGACGTGGTGATTCTCGAATAGTCTTTGTCAGCTTGAATCCTTGGGTAATAAGGTCTTGTATTCCTTTACGGACTATCAGCCTTCTCTCGTTGTGTTTACTTGGACCATATTCAGACGACCGTATTATAATTCACTTTATCAAAAAATTCGTTTTCTCATGACAAACTTTTCTATTTAGCAATCGAATTTGAATCAACACCTTTTTTCTATGATGTGAATGCAATGCAATCAAAACAAAAGAGAACACGTTAGCACAAGAGAAATAACAAAATAGGGCACCTATCTGGGTGACCACTAGGGTTCAATATAGCTCTATCTAGGGTTGGCTCTTAAGGATCACTATATGTGGCTTAGTTCTAAAGAGAGGGTACCTGAACCAGCAGATTCCTCGATCCTCACCCATTATAGGCTCATACGGACCGAGTTCAGTTCAGGGGAATACATTTCCCTATGGCTGTACAGAGATGAAAATCTCACGAAGAAATAGGTACGGATGTATCACGAAAGTGATTCACTATCCTGCACGGAGGTGAAAACCTCATGAAGGAGTAGCTTCTCGCTCCCATTTAAAAGGGTGTGACCACAACGGTCATGCTATGCAATGCAAACATGCTTTTCAATATTAAAACAACATGCAATAAAAAGGATCATAATTTTTCAAATCAGATTTTCAAATTTAGACAAAAGGACAGGAAATAATCAATTTTACAGCTTGACTCTCTTATTGGTCCCCAGCGGAGTCGCCAAGCTGTCGAAACCATTTTTTGTTTTGAAAAACGGGGTCGACTTTAAAAAATAAAATGGAGTCGCCACCAATCTTTTTTCGAGGTGTGATCGGGTCACCTTGAAATTGATCATTTTAAAAAAAATTGATTTATTAAAACAATGATTTTGATCTACAAAATTCGAGAAAACGGGTTCAGGAGTCGGTTACGCACGAGGAAGGATTAGCACCCTCGTAACGCCCAAAAAAAATGGTACCTAATTGATTAATTAATGTCTTAATGTCGAAAATTTGAGAAGATTTTAAAATATGATTCTTTTGATTTTTCAAAACTTATAACCTTTAAAAAAAACATTCAATTATTTGGATAAAAGAAAAGTCGAATCTCGGTAAGTTAGAGCACGACCTTTCGAATTTCCCAAACACCAAATATCCTTTGTTTTGTTTTGTTTTCTTTTTTTTTTTGAAATCCCTATCTCAAAATATCAAAATGTCATATCCAATAAGTTAGGACGCAATATCTTAAATTCACAAAGATAGGTTTTTTATTTGAAAATCATATATTTTAATTCCAAAAAGGGTATTTGATCATTTAGACTTAATGAGAAAAATCAAGCCCGATAAGTTAGGGCACGATTCCTCAAAACTCCAAATGTCAAATATTGCCTTATTTTAAGAAATAAAGTTTTGGATAAAAAGTGGCAATTAAAATAAATTTAAAATAATTAAAATAAATGAATAAATAATGATTAAGCAATTAAATGGATAAATAAAAAAATACATAAGTCAACCTAACTCCCGCAATATGAGGATTCGACAAAATTCCTCCACCAAAAACTAACTCGAACAGAAGCAACTCAAAAAGAAACGAAGATGAGCGAAGAATAAAATAAGAACAAGCCACAGAAAATAAGAACGCAAAAGAGAGAGAAATTTGAGTGAATGCTCTCAAGAATTTTTATTACTCAAAACTCAAGTCCCATTCAAGTGTCTACAATGAAGGGAGAGGCCTCTATTTATAGTTGAGCCTCCCCAAATCCAACGGTACAGATCAATTACATCAACGGCTAAGATTAAAAGGTATCTACAAATTAAATCTCTAAGATTACAAAATCATATCTTTTAATATTACATACCATATCTTCTAAGATTGCATATCATATATAAGATTGCATACCATAACTTCTAGGATTGCATATCATATCTAAGATTTGCATATCATATCTAAGATTGCATACCATATCTTCTAGGATTGCATATCATGTCTAAGATTTGCATATCATATCTAAGATTGCATATCCTTGAAGATTGTACTTCCATATACGTCAAGCTTGTAGATAGACCTTCAATTTTTTAAGTAATGGGCCATTCCGATCGGGCCAAATGATATATTTTGGACTGGACTTGGACTTTATTTTATTAGTTTGGGTTTATTATTTTTTGTATGGGCCCGGGCTAAATTGGCCTATTACAGTTACTTTTATATTGTTTTTTATCGTGTTTTAATTTTTTTATTATCATCATATCATGTATTTTAAATCATAATAATTAGAAAAAATATATAGAATTAATAGATAAAATATCGTGTTTTAACTTTTCTCATATTGTGATGGTGCAGGGAATGATTGCGCGTGTTGTGGTGCTTGTGTAAAATAAACTGGTGATGATTGTGTTGGTGCATGGAATGATTGCGCGTGTTGCGGTGCAGGTGTAAAATAAAATAGTGCGTGTTGTGATGATGGTGTAAAATAAAACCGGTTAGTGACAAGAATAAATTAACCATATTGTCTGCGAGGTTGCATGGGAACCGGGTCTGCGTGTGCATGTGGAGCAGATGTCGATCCATCCGCGGCATGTCCTCCTGACCTTGGATTGATGTGCCCTCGTCTTGGCCTCTTACGGTGACGTTGCCTACTCCTTTCTGAAGCTGGCAGTAGATACGACTTCCCATGATGCCTGAACCAATCCATGTAATCCGAAGATATTGCCAACTCCAGCGTTAGATATGGTTCACGCGTTGGCAAGTAATTGTACATGTGTTGCCACAACTCGATATACTTCTTGTGGAATGTTGCCCAATCTTCATCCGGTCTCCCCCCGCTTGTCAATCTTGTGCAGTTCATCGAGCTCTTAAGGTTGCCGCGGAATACATTGCATACACCCGAACTGCCGCATCACTCGGTTTGATTCGTGCATCTCGACCATTACAAAAATGACGAATGACACTTTCATGTGTTAGATTCTGTGGTTGGCCAAAAATTCCTTCGGGAAATATTCTTGAATCCTCAGATCCGCGTATGACATCCATACGAACTGCAGTACAAATTTATAAATTTCAGCAAATGCGTAATATTTAATTTCAAATGATGGAATAAAAAATCGATAACTATGAAATTCATAAACTAACCTCCTCATCGATTTCTTGATCTAAAGCTAGTCGAATATCCTCGAGCTCGGTCGATATACCACTGTGGCTCGTGGGGTTGTTCCACCTATTAAAAAAATATGTTATTTCAAAATTACAACAATAAAAATTCCAAAACGGTAATAATATTATCAAATGAATGTTACCATGTTACGAGTGGGAATTTGTAAGGGACTTGCACTCGGGGACATAGAAATGGTAGTCGATACCATGCCCACGATTGAAGAAGGAGCTTACAACCACCGATCTCCAACTAAGTCGTTATGCTTCTTTCGAGTCGGCTAGTAGTAGTAGCCATTTCAAGTTTACTAGATTGCAAGATTTATTTGGCATTAGCAGACCCTCGATCAACCTTAAGATGAATGCGCGCGCGAATTGCTCCTTTTCGACATTGCTCACTGAAGCCTCGATAGTCTAGAAGTTGTCCTCCAACCATCTCATCTCAATCCGGCTACCCCTAAACCTGTTCGACACATTCTTCAGTAGTTGCTCGCATGTTGCACTCCAATTGACACTAACAACTGGCCCTGTAACGACATCCCCATCGATCAGTAGATCGAGTTGTAAACTGACGTCCTCGAGTGTAATTGTACACTAGCTGCAGGGGAGATGGAACGTGTGCGTCTTCGGTCTCCATCTCTCGGCCAAAGCATTCATGAGTGGGGGATACAATTTAGTCCCCCAGAGAATGCGAGCTAGGTATAAAAAGATTGCATCTCGCAAGTGTCCATGAATGACCTCCGGTGCACCTTTTCTTAAATTGTTAAGTATATCTCAAAAATTCGAACTTCGGCCTAAGTATATAAACATATAAAATTATTAATCTGAACAACATAATAATTAACTATTTAAAATTAAATAATTTGATAATATTTACTTAACATCGTAATAATTAACGGATTAAAATTAAATAATTAAATAATATTTTCTTACCATTTATAATAGAACGTCGGAGATGTGCTTGTCATCCAAACGAATAAGATGATATGCCATCGAAGAATTAATAAAATAAAATCATAGAATTAAGAAAAAGTTTATTTAGAAAAAAAAACTTTGGAATTAGGAATTTGGATTAAAAAATCAAGAATTGACAATTGAGAATAACAAATGGAGAACAAGAAAATTGAGAATTAAATTGTGAAAATTGAGAGTTGAGTTGAAAAAAAATGAGAATTTGAGGGTTTTTATAGGAAAAAAATTGGCTGTTGGGGTCCCATAGCCGTTGGGAATAGTTACCGTTGGACAAAAAATACATCCTACAGGGTACATTTTCACTAAACTGGCAGAGAAAAAGTGCCACATAGGACGCGATTTTTTGGGATGCGCTTTCTCTGCCAGTTCAATGAAAACGCATCACAATATGCGTTTTCCTTTTTCTCTTCAAAAACAACATAAATTGATAAATTTTAGAAAAAAATAACCTACTTTTTTAATATTTTTTTCAACATATTTAAATAAATTTACCTTATTTTTATGCCGTATTCTATTTATTTGTCTCATTTTGTGTCATATAGTAAAATTTGCCGGCCACAACTAACAATGTTAAAATAGTTTTCAAATTTGTGTCATATATATCACCATATAATTTTTAATCATAATTATATTTAAAAATATATATTATATAAAGTTTGACAATATAATGTTACTTTTATATGGTTTCGCTATCGTGTTTTAATTTATTATTATTATCATCATATCATGTATTAATGTTGCATCGAGGTTAACTTAATTCTTCAAATTAAAGTTTGTATTTAATACACGGTAAACACACCATCAATAAAATAATTAAAAAAATTAAATTTTATTAAAAAAATAAATATAATTATTATAGTTTTAAAATATTATTTTAAGTTTGCCTAGTAGTTCTACAAATTCTCTGGCTTTTACTTATATTATATTCATATTAAGTTTCATGTGAATCATATTTTATCATATCTTTTTATTTTATGTCAATCATCCAACCACTTTGTTTACTGACTATATAATTATTTTAGTACTCTTTATTAGGTGTTAAGGCATAATAGACAGTGATGTTGTATGTCCGACAATTACATTGTACCCATTTTTTTTTATATTGAATCAAATAACAAAACAAAGGTAAAGAGAAAATATTAAAATTAATTACAACACTAGTCTCTTCTTCGCCATCCTGTCAACCCATTTGAGTGTTTCTTCCCATATTCCAATTTTAAATTTATTTATGTAATCATCGTTCAGGATTAGTTTTTGCTCTCAATGTACAATTATAGATTTCTTCCTAATAAATTTTTTAATTAGTTTATCTTTGATTTTTATGCTGCAAACTCGGATATCAAATAATCATATCACGACTAACACTCATCTTAACAGTAATAATTTTCTCATGGTGCTATTTCCATGTCTGAGGTTGCCTTCAATAAAAGAGCCCGTCTTTTTATTTGGGTTTCTAACATGAACCACCCATGCCATGTGATCATTTCTTCTGTGCCACCCAACTGTAATGTGATGCATTTCCATGCTATTCAGAGGAATGTCTTCAGTGTCATTTGTTCTATTCTCAACTTGTGGTGGTATATTATCTTACATTTTGAATGCTTCTTTGATATGTCAGATGTACACCCCCGCTTTTTTAATTACTATAATCAGGTTTGCTCTAAAATTTTTATACATGACCTTAACTTTGTGTGTCCAAAACTTCAAAAAAATAGATCATGAAATCCCTAAAGTGCTCTTTACTGGTTTCACTCTTTAACCTTGCCATGTTAATGTTATTGATTATTCGTTCCTTTATTGAATGAAAAATGTCATTCGAGGTACAAATACCATATATTGATCCAATTATTAGATTGCTTTCGCAAAGGAGCATTCCTAAAAAAAAGGTGCTTTTCATCCTCCCATTCACCTTGACATAAGACATACAAAGTTTCCACTGTGTTTATTCTCCTTTTAATGTTAACTTTACATAGGAGGAATTCATTGAGAATTTTCCATAGAAAAATAATCACCTTAAATGGGAGTTTATTAGATTAAATGAAGTTGCATATCTTATGTGAAATATCCTGGTTGAGTGGATCTACAAATCTAAAAAGTATACATGAATTTTAATTTAATGCGTAATATTATGCATGAAATTTGATTTAGCATAATTCTACACATTAAACTTTAAATTTGACTCAATTTTTATGTAATACTTATTCATTTTTTTTTAGTTTAGTAAAATGTCAATCCATAATTTTCACATAATTTTAAGGAAAATAGTGTCACATAAATAACTTTGTAATATATGAAAATTGTTGATTGACATTTTACTAAACGAAAAAGAGTGAATGAGTAAATTTTAAATTATATTTGAAATAATGTAAATTATTTTTCCTCTTGCTATAAAGAAAATAAATGTGTATTTTCTTAATCTATGTGAAAATAATTTAAATTTATTTATTTGTGATTTAGCTTAATAAAATATCATATTATTAATTTTTATAAATAAAACACGTCCTACATGGTGCATTCTCACTAAACTGGTAGAGAAAATGCACCACGTAGGACGCGCTTTTTCGGGGAAAGGAAAATGTGTCCTACAGGGCACACTTTCTCTGTCAATTCAATGAAAACGCGTCCTGTAGGATGCTTTTCCTTTCTCTCTCAAAAAATAACATAAATTAGTAAATTTTAAAAATAATGACATAGTTTTCCAAATTATTTTTTTCAACATATTTATATAAAGTTGACTTATATATTACATTAAATGTATTTGAACTACAATTTCCTTTCAAAATTCATGATTGTTTTATTCATAATATAATCTCTAAAGTTTGAATAGAAATTTTTATTTACTAGTGCAATGTAATACACGCACCCACACTTATATGTTAAATTAATTATTTATATTGTTTTTATATCATACTTTGATAAATATAATGAAACATTTACTAAACTTAATTCTTCTCAATATTTACCACTAAAATATAAAAATAAATTTATGTTTGATGAAAAAAAAATTATTTTCACATAAAATCCACAAAAACATACCCCAAAACAATTTATTCTGATCGTGATTACAAGAGAACTCTAGTACAGATTATTTATAAAGAAAATGGGAATAAAAGAGATTTCACTCCCAAAGTAGGTAGTAAGCTAAAAGAGACATCCCCCATAATCATGCAGAAGCAATGTTGTTTGAAGTTTTGGAGGACAGTTTAAATGTTAAACCCGAGCCATTCAATTTCTCTTTCATAAGCTTCTCCAAACATTCAATCATGAAGGGTGTGAGATAATTGCTCCAATCTCCCACTTCTCCTTTCCTAAAAAAACCTGTGTGTGGAACTCCAGAAATATGTGCGCCCTTCTTGTTCACTTCCAATTCTTTCAAGTTCTCAAAGCTACAAATTTTCGCTATTTTTTCAATAACTCCTTGTTTCTCTTCATCATCTGTGAAAGGAACTCCTAAGAACATGGCCAAGTTTTTCAAATGGGAACCGGTATCTTCCTTAAGATCTTCATATTTTAAAAACAAAATTTTGTTGGGGTTTTCTTGGCTTGCCTTCCAATATCCCAATACATGATCAAAAAATGGTCCTTGCACAGATATTCCATGGTAGAACTTGTCAAAAGCTTCATCTAGTGATAGTAACTCTCGGTTTTTGTCTTGGACCTTGGTCATGAACTGCCAAAGAGAAATGAACATATCCATGGGGTTTCTACATATGTAAACAATCTTACAGCCGGAATCCTTAATGGAAGTTGGCAACGAAGCATAAGAGACGTGGGTGGAGAAAAGCCTTGGCTGATAAACACAAACATTTTGAAGATCAGGAAAAGGGTTGTTCAAGTAAAGATCATGCTCGAAGAAACGAACAAGTTGGTGAGGGCCAAAGGTGAGCAATGGATTTTCATCCCATGGGAACTGATTGCGGTACAAAGTGGAGAAAGTCAAGGCCTTGAGCCAAGTAGTACCACATTTAGGGAAAGTGGCAACGATGATATCAGAATTAAATGCTTGAAAATGTTTCTGGAAAGAAATAAAAGCTTTTAGAATACCAGAGGGGTACCAAAAACCTTGATAGAAATAAAGATAGGATCCTAGCCAGCCTTTTTCTTTGGGGAAGGTTTGCACCAGTTTTTTGAAATCATCATCCCAAGAGGACTCCTCATCATGGGATTTTGAAACCATTTCGGCTTTGGAGATTTCTGCAGTATCCATTGTGAAACTAGCAGCCCAATAGAGAAAGGGATAAAGATGAACACCCAAAACTAGTTTTCTAGACAATTTATACTAGATTTATTCGTTTAAAATTATAATGCTAATAATATTTAACATACTACAATTCATGTATCTGTCATGTGAAAATTTTTTAAAGGGAAAAATTCATTTCATGAATGTAATTATATAATTTAGAAAAAAATAATAAACACTCGTCATAAGTAGTGAATGACAAGTTCTAATAACACAGTAAAAGTTTCAGCCGTAACATAAATAGAATATTATGGCACGTTGATAATTAATTTTATCACAATTCAAGTACGATATATCTAGAGTGATTGTAAGCATTTAATACGATAAGAAAATCAGTACCGGATGATTCAAAGTGACAAGTAAACATCAACGAAAAAACCGAACACACATCAAACTAAAGAAGATGATAACAAAATCATCTCTAATACTATTTGTAAAAGTAAAACTATGTACATAAAAAAAAATTAATGTATAATTTTAAAAGTTATCTCTAAATTCTTTTTTATGTATTTACTTATTTATATTATATTTATATTTTTTTTCATAATATTAGAAGTGAGAGACGAGGTACCATAATTTATACATGGTGCCAAACAAGTATATAATAAAAACTTTAATATTATTCATTTATCATTTTCCTGGCTGAAGTTTGAGGTATTATTTAATACTATATTATTTTTATATTTGTATTTCTAAGGATATAATCTAGACCAAATCTTACCGAAGATTGTGATAATGACAATTTAATTGTTTAAATCCTCCTTTTTGTCTGCAAGAGGCAATAGACAGGCAGTGATGTTTTTGGTCAATAATAATGTCTGACATTTACTTCATTGCCTAGGTTCTGATTGTTTCATTTCTTAAAAAAAAAAAAAAAAAAAGTTTACTTCCTAGGTTAAGGTTCAATTTAATACCAAAGGGATAAAGAGAACTCAAAATTAGTTTTCTAAAAAATTTGAAAGGGATAATGAATTATTTCATACTTTAATTTTACAAAATATTTATTTTAGCTTTCATTTTAGTTTTTTTAGGGAACTTTCATGTTTTTTGTTTTTTTATTAATTAAATTTGTATTATTTATCAAATTATTTAAAGAAAAGTTATTAAAAAATTTAAAATATATAAAAATTATTTTTAATTTTTAATTTTTTTAAAATGATTAAAAATGTAAATTTTATATAAATATATTTTTAATTTTAAAAATGTAATTAATTATTACATAGCGTACATGTTGACTGTCATATGGATGTCACTCCAACAAAGTTAATAGATGTGATATTTTTATTTTATTTTAGGGTAATTTGATAAACAATACAAATTTAAGAACTAAAAAAAATAAAAAAATTAAATGGAAGGATAAAATAATTTTATACTGTGTAACTAGATATCTCCCTTCATTTTATACCTTAATCATTAAGTTCAGACACTTCGATAATCACAATATAATTATTTTAATCCTCCTTACTAGCTATAAGTAGACGTGTTCATGGGCCGGGCCGGGTCGGGTCGGGCCTAAGCATGATATTAACATATTTTACGTTTGTCCAAGCCCGGCTCGCCCTAAAATATGGGGCTTAAAATTTTGCCCAAACTCGTCTATATTTGCAAAAAAACTAACTCAAGCCTATTTTAGGACTGTCCATATTATTTTTTAATTTTTTTAAAAAATATTTATATTATATTATTCTAATATTTAATAATTTTATACATTTAATGCTTCTACACTTAATAGAGTAACCAATTTCTAATTTCATCACATATTTCAATCCATATCCCATCATTCTTATTTCAATAATAATTCACCAATTCATCACGTAACATAACATATTTCAGCTTGATTTCACATCAATTTCATGTATCAGTTAAATCATATAGCTTTCTATTCTATTCAATTTAGTCATTGTCTCGATACTCACTTCTAACTAGAGCTGAGCATGGGCCGGGCCACCCGGCCCGGCCCGAAGGCCCGCCCGAAAAATGGGAGGGTTTGGGCAAAAATGTAGGCCCGAAAAATGGGCTTGGACAGGAAAATGAGGCCCGTTTAAAAAACGGGCCGGGCTTCGGGTAAAATTTTTTTGGCCCGGGCCCGGCCCGGCCCGGCCCGAAATATATTAAATAATTTATTTTTTAATATTTTTTAGTCTTTAACTTTACCTTTTAGTTTCATAACCTAGCTTCATTTTCCATCTTTGTCAATCCTTTGCCGACTTTAGCTCCTGCTTTACCAACCCTCTCCACCACCGATCCAGCCCTCGGACTTTGGCTCAACTCCGATCCAGCAGTAAGCTCAACTCCGATCCAGCCCTCCCGAACACCATTCGCCTCCACTCTCCACCTGAAGCTCAGCTCAGCTCAGCTATTTTCTCTACCCAAGGGCCACGACCACAACAAGACAGTAAGCTGTAACTTACAGCTTATTCTCCTTCTTCTTGTTCCTTTTTTTGCTTTAAAATGTTGGTTGTTTCGTTTATTGCTTATGTTCTGTATCTATCATTTTATTATGTTTTTTAATTTTTCTGTTTGATTGTCTTGGTGATGGATCATGGCTTGAACTTGGTTTGATGGTTTCTAATTAATAACCAACCAGAAAGCCATGAAAAATATTTTTCTTTTTTCTTCTTTTGCTTTAGCTGTTGTGGGGTTTTGTTTTCTTTCTATTTCTTATATACAAAATATAAAGTATGACACTTTGCTCATTATTCCGCCTCTGGCCTACGTCTTTACTTGAATAGTTCCAGTTATGCTTAACACCATAGCTCTCAATCAATCATTTTAGGCACTTGTGGGTTTAGAAAATAAAATATTGAAGATGGGTTTTTAAAGGAGATAGCAAATATCGTGTATTATTTACATGTTATTAATATTCTTCATGTTATACCAGAAAAATGCCGTTAGTTGAAGACAATAAATTGGTTATATTATCTAATTAGTAAATATCATGATTTTATTGATTTAATAATCATAATAGCTTATGTTTTAATCATATAGTTTATATTATTTTTATTAATTTTAGGTATTATTTTGATTAAGTTTAGTTTGTTTTATGATTTTTAAATATTATTTGATAAAATTCTAAAATATTCTTCATGTTACACGATTTTAGATTTTTAAATATAAATATTTTATCAAGAAACGATTTTTATTATTTACATGCTATTAATATTCTTCATGTTATACGAGAAAAATGCCTTGTTAGTTGAAGACAATAAATTGGTTATATTATCTAATTAGTAATTATCATGATTTTATTGATTTAATAATCATATGATTATGTTTTAATCATATAGTTTATATTATTTTTATTAATTTTAGGTATTATTTTGATTAAGTTTAGTTTGTTTGTCTTATCCATATAATTTATAAATGATTTATATATTATATATAATTGTTGAACAATTATATTAACTTTTGGTTTATTTGGATTTCAGGACTTGAGTTTTTATGTCTATGGCTAGTTCGAACACTCCTATACATGTGGAAGATGGGTTTAATGAGTATGAAAGTGGTACCAAACGTCAAAAGTCTACCACTTCAAAGGTGTGGGATGAAATGACAAAGCTTGAATGCGAGGACAAAAATGAATTGAAGGCACAATGTAACCATTGTAAGAGTACCTTTTCTGCTAAATCTTCTAGTGGAACATCTCATTTAAGACGTCATCTAAATCAATGTTTGAAAAAACTTAATAAGGACATCACTCAATACACCATAGCTAATCAACCATCATTAGGAGGTGGTCCATCTATAAAAAACTACAAATTTGATGCTGATGAGTGTCGTCGAGCTATTTCTACTTTTCTTGTGTGTGGCAAGCATTCATTTATGACAGCTTGAAGAACCGGGATTTAGATACATGATGAGAATTGCTAGTCCTAATTTTAAGAATATAAGTAGATTTACAATTTGCTAGGGACGTCGTAATGTATTATGCAAAAGAGAGAGATTATGTTAAAGAAGAGTTAGCTAAAGCACCGGTTTAATTTGTCTAACTTCCGATAATTGGAATTCAGAGCATACTAATGATGAATATATTTGCATTATCGCACATTGGATTGATAAAGATTGGAAGCTACAAAAGAGAATCATCGGAGTTTAGAGCTTTACTTCCTCCGTATGATGGTTTGAACATAGCGGATGAAGTTGTTTTATGTTTATCTCAATGGGGTATAGACAAGAAAATTTTTAGCATCACTTTGGATAATGCTTCTTATAATGATGTGTTGGTTTCTTCTCTTAAAAATCGTTTTCGTTCGAACCGAGCTATTTTGTGTGATGGTGCTTTTTTCCAAGTTAGATGTTGTGCACATATTTTGAATCTTATAGTTAAAGCTGGTTTGGAACTTGCTGATAATGTTGTTGGTAAGATTCGAAATGGAATTAAGTACATAAAAAAGTCGGGAATTCGTAGGAAAAGATTTTATGATGTGGCCGACAAAAGTTTTCATTTGAATGTGACCAAAAAGTTGCGTCAAGATGTGTGTGTGAGATGGAATTCTACTTATTTGATGCTTGAATCTTCTTTGTACTATAAAGATGTGCTAGATTATTGGGGCCAACGGGATAAAGACTATAAAATGTTTGCACTTTCTGACGAGGAGTGGAGAAATGTTGATATTCTTTGCAAATTTTTGAAAGTCTTTTATGATGTGACTTGTGTTTTTTCTGGTTCTAATTATCCGACGGCCAATATTTATTTCAGAGGGGTTTGGAAGGTTCACAAAGTCTTGCTTGATACAGTTGAAGGACCTTATTCTTTTTTAACTCCAATGGTTAAACAAATGCAAGAGAAATTTAATAAATATTGGGCTGAGTATTCGTTGATATTGTCGTGTGCTGCAATTTTAGATCCTCGTTACAAGTTGAATTATGTGCAGTATTGTTTTACTACAATCTATGGTATTCATGCTTCGGATTTTGTTAATACCATTCTTAGCAATCTTAGACTCTTGCTTGATGAGTATGCTAAGAAATCCAAATCAACGTCTTCCTCTTTGGCCGAGAATTCTAATGTCTCAGATAAAGATCCCGTTAATTCTAGTTTGCAAAGCAATGTTAATAGTGTTGGTTTTGATGAGAGTGATGATTTTAAACGGTATTTAAATGAATCTACCACTAAGAGTGAAAAGTCACAGTTAGACATTTATTTAGAAGAACCGGCGCTTGAGTTGAATAGTCAAATAGATGTTTTGGACTATTGGAGCAAAAGTTCAGTTCGATATAATGAGCTTTCATTATTGGCTCGTGATCTTTTGGCGATTCCAATATCGACTGTAGCTTCCGAGTCCGCTTTTAGCATGGGTAAGAAAGTTATCACACCTTTGAGAAGTTCACTTAAGCCAAAAATGGTTCAAGCTGTTGTTTGCCTTGATGATTGGTTGCGAGCTAAGGGATTTTCAACGGGTAATTATTATTCTCATTTTATTGTTAATTTTATATTATTTTTTTATCAATTTGATAATCTAATTATTTATTCTTATTTCATGTTAGAAATTGGTGAGAAGAATGACGATGACGATGACGACGATGAAGATGATGAGGACGATGATGGCGATGTTTCTTCAGTTGCTTTTTAGGTTACCTTCCTTTCTAACTGTTGACAATTTAATTTAGCTTACAATTTATAGTTTCTTATAAAATTAAATATGTTAATTGGTTAATGTATATATATTTTGGTTGGTTGATTATATTTTGCAGGTTTTTGGAACTGTTTTGGGGATGTTGGTTTTTCTGCTTTATGTTATCTTTGTTTATCGCTTTGTTTTGCCGCTTTGTTTGATCGCTTTTAGTCTTTGTTTTGGTCTTTGTTTTATTGTTCTTTTATGGTGTTTTATTGTTCGTTGTCGTTTTTAATATTATTTCGATATTGTAGAACTTTTGTGTTATTATCAGTTTGGTTATTATTTTAGTTCAAACAAGTTGTTTCAATTTTAATATAACTGCTTCTTATTGTTTTGTTGTCATTTTTAATATTACTCCGATATGATCTTTGAGATCCTATAGTTTGCTTCTTCATTTTATTTGCTAGGAATGGAGATTAGTCAATGTTGAGCACATAATAGTCAACTTTTGAGATCCTATAGATTGATACATCTGTTAGTTTGTGATTTGGTAGGTATGATTTCAATAACATTGAAATTAAATGTATTTAATTTATTGTATTTTATTTTTAAATAAAATAAGTTAAAAATTCAATATTATCCGGGCCGGGCTCGGGTCGGGCTCGGGCCTACCAATTTTACATTGGGCCGGGCTTGGACAATTTCCCAGGCCCATATTTCGGGCCGGGCCGGGCTTGGGCCTTAAATGCGGGTCGAAATTTTTTTTTGGGCCCGGCCCGAACCCGGCCCGGCCCGGCCCATGCTCAGCTCTACTTCTAACCTTAGCATTTTCAACTTAATAACTGTTAATAGTTTACCTTAATACTATATAACGCAATATATCATGTATATGTAGTAACTAAAATTAGTTTCAAGTCATCGAAATACAAACCGAAAACTCGCATCACTTGTCGTCGACTCTCACCTTTCCTTTCCCTTTCGATGATCCTATGTCTTTTTTAGCTACGAATAATAATTCGATAATGATATAATCGCAAATTCTATCCAAATCACATTCAATTACAAGGTCATACATATTTTTACAAATTATTCAATTTAATCCTCTATCTCAATAGTCAGCCAAATTCATACCAATACAATTCGATCAATCATAATCAAATATAAATTCATTAAATATATAAAATTTAAATTCATCATATTCAATTTATGAGTCAATTTATAATTTCTTTACAACTTACTCCATATCTCACCTTTTTGTACCAAATTGTAAACAATTCAAATTACTATTAAACATACACAAGTTCATAATTCAAGTATATAACAATTTAAATATAATCATACCATATGAACTTACCTGTTTAAATCAACAAATAAGTTGGAAATTTAAGGACTATTCAACATTTTCTTCTTTTCCCTAATTATTTTCGATTTAGTCCGATTTCTGATCTATACAACTATTCAATTCAATTTATCAATTTCACACATCTTATACCATCCTATTATGTGCATGTATCACTTTAATTTCATTATCCAAATGCCCCTAATTTTTTTATTCAATTTAGTCCTTAAAATAGAAATTGCTATAACTTTCAAATTTGAGCTTCGATCTCGAAACCCATCTCAAATTCATCCTTCTATTGCTCACTACTATCCATAATTTCAAAAATTCAACATCAATTTTGAAATATTTACACTTTAGTCCCTATATTCAAAACTATCAATTTTCACTTTACAAATTAGTCTTTTTCATATCTAAGCTTAAAATCTAAGCATTTAACACTAAGAACTTCAACCATTCATCAATGGCAACATTTTGAAACTTTAACAATTTTAAAAAATAAAATACGAGTCAGCTAAATCAAGCTTCTATGATGCCAAAAACATAAGAAAAGGAATAATCTAAGCTTACTATGCAAGGGTCTATTGTTAAAAGCTTGAAATGGTTTCTCCCAAACGGGCTTGAATTTTTAGTCGAGCCCGGCCCGAACCCGGCCCGACCCAGCCCATGCTCACCTCTATTTATAATATTATAATTATAATTTTTTGACATATTTTTAACAAACCATTACCAAACCGTCCACTCACAATATAAAATGGCTTAATTGCCAATTTAAGCCTTGGTTTAATTGTTATTTTAGTCCATTAGTAATTTAAAAATCTATAGCAATTAATGTTTAAAACTTTTATGATTTAACCTCTGTAAATCAATTAAGCTCTAATTCGGTTAAATTGATTATAAAAAATTCAATTCATCTATACATTAACTCTTTAAACATTTCTATTAAATATTTATGGACTCGGTTTATGGAAACGAGGTCCCAAAATCACATTTTCCAATACTACTGACTTTAGAATTGTTATTCTGTACCTTAATTGTAATAGGCCAATTTAGCCCGAGCCCATACAAAAAAAAAATAAACCCAAAATAATAAAACAAAGTCCAAGTCCAGTCCAAAATATATCATTTGGCCCGATTGGAATGGCCCATTACTTGAAAAGATTGAAGGTCCATCTACAAGCTTGACGTATATGGAAACACAATCTTCAAGGATATGCAATCTTAGATATGATATGCAAATCTTAGATATGATATGCAATCCTAGAATATATGATATGCAATTTTAGATATGATATGCAAATCTTAGATATGATATGCAATCCTAGAAGATATGGTATGCAATCTTAGAAGATATGATTTTGTATTCTTAGAGATTTAATTTGTAGATACCTTTTAATCTTAGCCATTAATGTAATTGATCTATACCGTTGGATTTGGGGAGGCTCAACTATAAATAGAGGCCTCTCCCTTCATTGTAAAGGACTTGAATTTTGAGTAATAAAAAATTCTTGAGAGCATTCACTCAAATTTCTCTCTCTTTTACGTTCTTATTTTCTGTGGCTTGTTCCTATTTTGTTCTTCGCTCATCTTCGTTTCTTTTTGAGTTGCTTCCGTTCGAGTTAGATTTTGGTGGAGAAATTTCGTTGAGTCCACATATTGAGGGAGTTAGGTTGACTTATGCATTTTTTTTTAACTTTTTTTATTTATCCATTTAATTGCTTAATCATTATTTATTCATTTATTTTAATTATTTTAAACTTGTCTTTCTTTTTTGCTTTTCCGTATTTACGTTAAATTGTTTTATCATATATATTATTATTTTTATTTGTTATATTATATATATATATATATATATTATATTATTTAACTTTAATCATATTATGTATTATTTGAAAATTTGTATGTTGTACATCATCTAAATTGTTTTATTATTAAGGCAAAATTTTCCATATATTGTTTATTTAAAATATGTATATTATCTATTTTTAAATGGTATATTATATACTTATTATAAGTTATCCCTTATACATTTTTATTCAAAGTTTTTATATTATTTATTTAAAATATATATTTATTTTATTATGTATATATTAACTATTTTAGATTTTTCCATATCGTTTCTTATTTTTTTATTATTTCATGTCTAAAAATTGTTATAATATTCATTAATTATTTTAAGTATATTATTTACCTTATATTATTATTATTTTTTTATTTGAATTTAATCTTGTGAATAAATTTTTTTTCCTTAATTTTTTCATAGATTCTTTTAAAATTGCTATTATCTACTCTATATTTTTTATTTTGATTGTTCATTTTTTTAAAAAAAATTTTGAATCCATTATCTTTGTTTACCTTAACATTATTATTACTGCTTGTCATTCTTTTACTTAATTGTTTATGTTAGTGCTAATTGTTAATATAATCTGTAACTTTAGTAAATTGTACATTTTTTGTAATAACTTAATGTTACTTTTTTCAAATCTTTGTTTAAAAATATCTATCTTCTTTAATTACCACATTTTATCCAAAAGTTTCTTAAATAAGGCAATGTTTTGTGTTTAGAAATTCGGGAAATAGTGCCCTAACGTGCTGGGTTTCGATTTTCCGTTTGACTAAATAACTAAATATCCTTTTAATGAATTTTGTAAATCATGAGATGATTTTGGTTACGAGGGTTTAAAACATCATGTCCTAACGTGCTGGATGTGATGTTTGTATTCTTTCAGAACAAAGGAATCTCAAGTTCCAACTCAAATTGTTCAAGTTTTTAAAGAAATCATGTTTTCAAATCTTTTCGAATTTTTGACATTAGGACAATAACTAATCAATCCGGTACCAATTTTGGGTGTTACGAGGGTGCTAATCCTTCCTCGTACGTAACCGACTCCCGAACCCATTTTCTTGAATTTCGTAGGCCAAAATCAATGTTTTGAAATAAAACGTTTTATAAGGTGATCCAATCACACCTAAGCAAAAAGAGATTGGTGGCGACTCCTGTTTTCATTTTTTTAAAGTCGATCCCTGTTTTTAAAAAAAAATTAAAGATGGTTTCGACAGCTTGGCGACTCCACTGGGGAACAATAAGAAAGTCAAGCCATAAAATTGATTATTTTCTGTCCTTTGTCGGAAATTTGAAAATTCGATTTGAAAAGTTGATTTGAAAATTACGATTCTTTTGTTGCATTTGTTTGTGTCATTGCATATGATTGTTATTTTCTTATGCACATTGCATTGCATGACCGTTGTGGTCGCACCTTTAAGTGGGAGTGAGAAACTATGCCTTCGTGAGGTTTTCACCTCCGCATGGGCTAGTGGATTGCTTCTGGGATACATCTGTACCTATGTCTTCGTGAGGTTTTCACTTCCGCATGGCCATAAGGAAATGTATTCCCCTGAACTGAACTCGATCTGTATGAGCCTATAATGGGTGAAGATTGAGGAATCTGCTGGTTCAGGTACCTTTTCTTTAGAACTAAACCGTATATAGTGAACCCTAAGAGCCCACCTTAGGTAGAACTATGCCAAACCCTAGTAGACACCCAGATAGGTGCCCTATTTTGTTATTTATTTCTCTTGTGCTAACGTGTTCTCTTTTGTTTTGATTGCATTGCATTAACATCATAGAAAAGCGGTGTTGATTCAAATTCGATTGCTAAATAGAAGAGTTTGTCATGAAAAAATAGATTTCTTGATAAAGTGGATTATAATACGATCGTTCGGATATGGTCCAAGTAAACACAACGAGAGAAGACTGATAGTCCGTGAAGGAATACAAGACTTTATTGCCCAAGGATTCAAGCTGATGAAGACTATTCGAGAGCCGTCACGTCTCAAATTTCTAACAAGCATTGCGAGGATAAGTGAGTAATGAGTCGCGGCCCAAGCAAAAAGGAGCTAGTGGAGGCATCTATTAGAAGTTTGCAAGATTTGACCTTTGCGAAGAAGGGGATTGATGTTTTTTGCTTGGAATATGAGGGCAAGGCCGTATAAATATCCATTTTATGTAAATGAATTTATTTTCTAGAAAAGTTATCCTAATGAAATTGAATTCAGAATCAACGCCTCTCTTTCTTTTTGCATTCATTTCATGCATTTGCATTACATCGCATCATATGCATTAAAATCCATAGAAGGACCCTAATTAGTTGAAGTTATTTCAGAAAAAGAGAGAAAGTTAATCTGGAAACTAAACATCGTTACGGTACTCGCGCTAAGACGAAAGATATGGATCAAAGACTTGAACAGTTCCAAAGAGACATGCAAGACCAGCTGCAAGAGCAGTTGGCAAAGATCCAACAAGATATGAGGGAACAAATGATGGAGGCCCAAAGGAATATGGTGGCTCAAATGACTCAGCTACTGAATGGGGCAATGGACAAGGGAAAAGGTCCCATGTCTAATACTGGAGAAGATAATGAGGATTATCCTCCGGGTTTTACCCCGCCACATGCACAAACACAACCTGAAGCATACCCTCGAAAGCCATCTGTTACAATTAGGCTTCAACAAGGTCAAGCTGATACTGGGGTGCCCATGAATGTCCAAGTTGACTCAGGACCTAAACCAGGAGATAATCCTGTTATCCCTGATTTAGATATAACGGAGAGGGAAGAGACGAGAATTGAATTATCGAGGCAGTTAGAGGACCGTTGTAGATGGTTAGAAGAAAAGTTCAAGGCCTTGGAAAACGCTGATAATCACCATGAAATTGATGCTAAAGACTTGAGCTTTGTTCTAGATTTGGTGCTTCCTCACAAGTTCAAAATGCCAGAATTTGAGAAGTACAATGGAACTAGCTGTCCTGAAGCCTATATTACCATGTTATATAGACGGATGACTGGGTATGTTAATAACAATCAACTGTTGATCCATTGTTTCCAAGATAGCTTGGTGGGGGCAGCGTCCAGGTGGTACAGCCAATTGAGCCGTGTTAGGATTAATTCTTGGAGAGACCTAGCACAAGCATTTATGAAATAATACAATCATGTGACAGACATGACGCCTGACAGAATCACCTTGCAAAACATGGAGAAGAAATCAAATGAAAGATTCAGGCAGTATGCACAAAGATGGAGGGAAGTTGCCATGTAAGTTCAGCCACCGCTCCTAGAAAAGGAAACTACAATGCTTTTTATCAATACCTTAAAGGCCCCATTCATTACTCACATGATAGGAAATACCGCAAAGAGCTTTACGGATATAGTAATGGCAGGAGAAATGATTGAAAATGCCATAAGGGGTGGCAAGATAGAAACATGGGAAAACACCAAAACGTCAGCTCCAAGGAAAAAGGAGAACGAGGTGAATAATATGAGTACATATAACAAAGGGTACTCGAAGTCAATTACTGTCAGTCAACCAAAAGTAACCACTAGCTATCAAGGCTCTTCAAGGCAGGAATCCAATTCGAGGCCAAATACAGAAAAGCTCCAGTTCACACCCATCCCGATGACATATAAGGAGCTGTATCAGAATCTTTTTGATGTGCATGTGGTGTCTCCGTCCTACTTGGAACCCGTTCAACCTCCGTTCCCAAAATGGTATAATGAGAATGCCCAATGCGAGTACCACACGCGAATAACGGGTCACTCAATTGAAAACTGTACTACATTTAAAAAGTTGGTTGAAAGGTTCATTAAAATGGGAATTGTGAAGTTTGACGTTTCATCAGAACCTGATCTTTGACGAGGCAGTAAATGCGATAACTAAAGGAGGAGACAAGAAAGTTACGACTCCTTGAAGAAGTCAAAATCGAAGAGGGAACCGGGGAACGAAGTTTCTAAGCCTTTGCATACTTGGGAGTGTTTTGAATAATGGGACTGTGGAAGATATCCCTGTATTTTTAGAGCTAATCTAGAGTAATATTCAAAACACGCTTGTTGCCTTAAGCCTAGAGGCAATAAGAGCCCTTTTGTGAAATAGGCTTGTGTCCGAAATTTTTATTTCAATAAAATGCATCTTTTTGAGCAAATATTCTTTTATTTTTTTCAATTTCATACTGTACAAACAATTGTTATTAGTTTTTTTTCTTTCGTTTGTTCTTTAAACTTTATTTCAAGTATTCTTTCATTCTTCATTCATGACCATACACATAATCATTATTTGAATCATTTATTCTTTGGAATCTTCTTTCGAACCTATAATAGGTCTCCAGATATCAACGATGTGAGCAACATCATTCATCGACTCGAGTCTCCTTTCGAGTAAGATATGTGTCTAGAGGGATCTCAGGACTTTGAAGATGACAGAGATTGTAACCTATCTTCTGATTTATTAAGAATGGTAAAACAAGATGAAAAACAGACCCTACTCTACAAAGGGTCAGTGGATATTATGAGCCTAGAAAAGAGGTGAAGATTGTAGCCTAGCTCACCACAGAAATAAGGTGAGACATCATTGAGTTATTTTCAAGAATTCAAATTTGTTTTTGCACGATCATATCAGGACATGCCTGGGCTACTGAGATGCGGGTACGTTGAAATCTTAAAAGAGGTCCATAAGGATGTCAGAAGGACACGTGCTAATGGTTTTACAATAGCCAAGCTAATCATGAGGTTTGGGTACTGCTAATCTACATAGAAGGGGATGGCATCAGTTATGTCGTATTTAAGGAGACAAGATTCATATGCCCCATTAATTTCTTCACAGACTCTCTCTATGTGGGGCAGGCCAATCTTGGCAAAATTTCTAGTATACATCGATTTATCTTGGTGGTCGTCGATTACTTCACTAAGAAGGAGAAAGTAGCTTCACATGTCAATTTTACAAGGTAAATGATAAAAAAAAAAAAAAAAGAGAGCGCACGACAAAGAATGCCAAAAAAGATAATGTCAAAAGTTTGTAGTCTGTTCAAAGATCAGACGCCATATCATAAAGCAACAAAGGCAGCCAAAAAGAAAAAAACAAAACAAGGATTGTAGGAAAGATGACCGAGACTTGTAAAGATTGGCATAAGAAGCTACCATTTACTCTCTATGCTTATCAAATGTCGACCAGGACTTTCGCTGGGGCAATACTTTTCCCATTAGTTTATGGAATAGAAGTGGTTTTGCCCATGAAAATTGAGATTCCTTTGCTCCAAGCTTTGATTGAGTCAAGAATTGGATGAAGTAGAATGTCTCCAGTGAACTTGGCTGAAGAAAAGGGTTTGAAAATATTCATCATAGTCAAATAATGGGTGATGCTGATTTATGTCGAAAATGGTCCACCCAAGGGAATTTCATGATGGGGACCTGGTATTGAGGAAGATCCTTACCTGGTATTGAGGAAGATCCTTCTTATACAAAAGGATTTTAGAGGAAAGCAGATGCCAAACTAGGAAGGACCTTATGTAGTAAAAAAAGGGTCTGTTCTAGAAGAGCATTGATATTGACCGAGACGAATGGCGAAGACTTGCCCAATCCAGCGAATTAAGGTTCAGTCAAGAAGTATTTTACCTGAAAGGGGAAAGGCCAAGGTGAAAACCCGTAAAGGGCGCCTTGAAAAAAAAAAGAGAGGCCAAGGCGAAAACCCGCAAAGGGCACTTTGAGACCAAAGGGGTTTTGAGCCGAAAACCCGAAAAGGGCGGTCAAATTTTGATCAAAGATAGGGCATGTGGTAGTCTTGCTAGGCCTGAATTAACAATGAGGAAGTATGCTACGTCTTGGGGCATTGACAAAGTACTCCAAATCCTCTAAACACGGATTAAGCTTAAAATGGTCCTCAAGAAATTTGTACAGAGAAGCTCAGGCTGCGATATCTGGGGCACCTAGCTTCTATCTTACCCATTTTGAATTTGCTATCTTTGATTACTTTATTCTTTTCAAGATACACCCCAATCAATTTTCTTTTATGGCCTTGGCTATCTTTGATTACTTTATTCTTTTCAAGATACACCCCAATCAATTTTCTTTTATTGCCTTGGTTATCTTTGATTAACTTATTTGTTTCGAGCTATGCTCCTGATTAATTTCTTTCTCGTCCATTGTTGTGATCTTTTTCAAGCATTTTATATTGAAATAACGATTAATGGACTAATAATACTTTCATAAAAAGAGTTTCACATATTACTTTGGAAGCTTCTAAATAATATGAGAATCTGAAACATGACTATTGTTTAGGACTCACCAAGCTTAAGGGTTGGAAATATTGAAAGATGATTATCTCTTTGGATTTTTATTGGTTGAACAAAAAGATAAGACATTTCGTCAGTGATACCTTCTCAATGAATAACGAGCAATGTCAACCCAAGTGTAAAAGTGGATCATTTTTGGGAAAAGAACAATGATACTCTGCATTCATGCAAATTTCAAGCATATACATCTGGTCATTACACCCAGGGAATGGTGTAACAGATCAAATTGATTGAAGATGATACAAATTCTATACCTCTGAGTGGCAGCAGGATGGATGGAAGAAACTAAATGTTATTCCCCTGAAGTTGCAGTGGGAGGTACAAACTTTATGTCCCAAGGTTCAAGTGGAGTGGACTCAGAATTACCTTGGGGCAAATTATTTGAGCAGGATATGGTTGATACTTCGAGAGGAACGAGGATAAAGAACAAATGAGTGATGACACCTTAAGTAGGAATCATGCTTATAACATTTCTGCATTCATATATCATAGCGCGTCTAATTAGGAGCATTTGATTCATTTCGATCAGGGCATCCTAATCATTCGGCATAAGCATATACCCATTCTACAGGTCATGTCCTCTATAGGATAATGTAGTAGGGTAGAGTGACGCTTTCAGCCTGACCTCCCTGAAGTTGCAGTGGAGCAGACTAAAATAGCAGATCTGGCCTTCCTAAGGTTGCAATAAAGCAGATCGAAGACATCAGCCTTGTCTCCCTGAGTTTGTAGTGGAGCAGGCTAAAATATAGCAGATCCTGCCTTCTTAAGGTTGTAGTGAAGTGGATCGAAAACATCAGTCTGGCATTCTTGAGTTTGCAGTGGAGCAGCCTGAAGATAGCAGATCTTGTCTTCCTGAGGTTGCAGTGAAGCAGATCGAAGATACCAGTATGGCATCCCTGAGTTTGCAGTGGAACAGATTAAAGATAGCAGATCTTGTCTTCCTGAGGTTGTAGTGAAGCGGATCGAAGATACCAGTCTGGCTTCCCTGAGTTTGCAGTGGAGCAGATTGAAGATAGCAGATCTTGTCTTCCTGAGATTGCAATGAAGCGGATCGAAGATACCAGTCTGGCATCCCTGAGTTTGTAGTGGAGCAGATTGAAGATAGCAGATGTTGTCTTCTTGAGATTGTAGTGAAGCGGATCGAAGATACCCGTCTGGCATCCCTGAGTTTGCAGTGGAACAGACTAAATATAGCAGATCTTGACTTTCTGAGTTTGCAGCGAAGCGGATCGAAGATACCTGTCTAGCATCCTTGAGTTTACAGTGGAGCAGACTAAAGATAGCAGATCTTGTCTTCCTGAGATTGCAGTGAAGCGGATCGAAGATACCTGTCTGGCATCCCTGAGTTTGCAGTGGAACAGACTAAAGATAGCAGATCTTGACTTCCTTAGTTTGCAGCGAAGCAGATCGAAGATACCTGTCTAGCATCCCTGAGTTTGCAGTGGAGCAGACTAAAGATAGCAAATCTTGTCTTCCTGAGTTTGCAGTGGAACAGACTAAAAATAGCAGATCTTGTCTTCCTGAGATTGCAGTGAAGCGGATCGAAGATACCAGTCTTGTTTCCCTGAGTTTGCAGTGGAGCAGATTAAAAGATAGCAGATCCTGCCTTCCTGAGTTTGCAGGGAAACAGATTGAAGACACCAGCCTTGTCTCACTGTGTTTGCAGTGGAGTAGAATAAAAATTGCAGATCTTGTCCTCCTGAAGTTGCAGTGAAGCAGATCGAAGACATCAGCCTGACCTCCCTGAGTTTGCAGCGGAGCAGACTAAAGATTACAGATCTTGTCTTCCTGAAATTGCAGCGAAGTAGATCGAAGACACTAGCCTTGCCTCTCTGAAGTGGTAATGGAGTAGATCGAAGAAAGCAAATCTTATGGCAAATCTTATTTTCCTGAAGTTGCAGTGAAGCAGATTGAAACCGTCAGACTTATTTCCCTGAAAGAGCAGTAAAACAGATAGTCCAATACTTCTGAAGTTGCAGTAGTTGCAGAGAAGTAAAGTTAAGTTGAAATTCCAATACCCCTGAAGTTGCAGTTTGGTTGGAAGCCATTTGGAGAAGACGAGGACCAAGAAGTCAAGACTCGGCAAGACCGGGCAAAATTGGTCCTTTTATATTCTTTGCTCCATTCTCGTTACACGATAATGAGCAAAGAGTGGCAGTTGTAATAGGCCAATTTAGCCCGAGCCCATACAAAAAAAATAATAAACCCAAAATAATAAAATAAAGTCCAAGTTCAGTCCAAAATATATCATTTGGCCCGATTGGTATGACCCATTACTTGAAAAGATTAAAGGTCCATCTACAAGCTTGACGTATATGGAAACACAATCTTCAAGGATATGCAAATTTAGATATGATATGCAAATCTTAGATATGATATGCAATCCTAGAAGATATGGTATGCAATCTTAGAAGATATGATTTTGTAATCATAGAGATTTAATTTGTAGATACCTTTTAATCTTAGCCGTTGATGTAATTGATCTGTACCGTTAGATTTGGGGAGGCTCAACTATAAATAGAGGCCTCTCCCTTCATTGTAAAGGACTTGAATTTTGAGTAATAAAAAATTCTTGAGAGCATTCACTCAAATTTCTCTCTCCTTTACGTTCTTATTTTCCGTGGCTTGTTCCTATTTTATTCTTCGCTCATCTTTGTTTCTTTTTGAGTTGCTTCCGTTCGAGTTAGATTTTGGTGGAGAAATTTCGTTGAGTCCACATATTGCGGGAGTTAGGTTGACTTATGCGTTTTTTTTATAACTTTTTTTATTTATCCATTTAATTGCTTAATCATTATTTATTCATTTATTTTAATTATTTTAAACTTGTCTTTCTTTTTTGCTTTTCCCTATTTACGTTAAATTGTTTTATCATATATATTATTATTTTTATTTGTTATATATTATCTATATATTATATATTATTTAACTTTAATCATATTATGTATTATTTGAAAATTTGTATGTTGTACATCATCTAAATTGTTTTATTATTAAGGCAAAATTTTCCATATATTGTTTATTTAAAATATGTATATTATCTATTTTTAAATGGTATATTATATACTTATTATAAGTTATCCCTTATACATTTTTATTCAAAGTTTTTATATTATTTATTTAATATATATATATTTATTTTATTATGTATATATTAACTATTTTAGATTTTGCCATATCGTTTCTTATTTTTTTATTATTTCATTTTTCTAAAAATTGTTATAATATTCATTAATTGTTTTGAGTATATTATTTACCTTATATTATTATTATTTTTTATTTGAATTTAATCTTGTGAATAAATTTTTTTTCCTTAATTTTTTCATAGATTCTTTTAAAATTGCTATTATCTACTCTATATTTTTTATTTTGATTGTTCATTTTTAAAAAAAAAATTGAATCCATTATCTTTGTTTACCTTAACATTATTATTACTGCTTGTCATTCTTTTACTTAATTGTTTATGTTAGTGCTAATTGTTAATATAATCTGTAACTTTAGTAAATTGCACTTTTTTGTAATAACTTAATGTTACTTTTTTCAAATCTTTGTTTAAAAATATCTATCTTCTTTAATTACCACATTTTATCCAAAAGTTTTTCTTAAATAAGACAATGTTTTGTGTTTAGAAATTCGGGAAATAGTGCCCTAACGTGTTGGGTTTCGATTTTCCGTTTGACTAAATAACTAAATATCCTTTTAATGAATTTTGTAAATCATGAGATGATTTTGGTTACGAGGGTTTAAAACATCATGTCCTAACGTGCTGGATGTGATGTTTGTATTCTTTCGGAACAAAGGAATCTCAAGTTCCAACTCAAATTGTTCAAGTTTTTAAAGAAATCATGTTTTCAACTCTTTTCGAATTTTCGACATTAGGACAATAACTAATCAATCCGGTACCAATTTTGGGCGTTACGAGGGTGCTAATCCTTCCTCGTACGTAACCGACTCCCGAACCCGTTTTCTTGAATTTCGTAGGCCAAAATCAATGTTTTGAAATAAAACATTTTATAAGGTGATCCAATCACACCTAAGCAAAAAGGGATTGGTGGCGACTCCCGTTTTCGTTTTTTTAAAGTCGATCCCTATTTTTAAAAAAAATTAAAGATGGTTTCGACATTAATTAACTATCAATTAAACAAATTTACTAGACAAAACTTCAATATATTTCTATACTAGCCTCTTAAATATTAATATTTAATATTTACAATAATTGATTTACGGAAATAGAATTCCAAGACCGCATTTCTTGACACCATTAAAAACTGAATCGTTACAACTATAATAAAGAGATTTAACATGTACTTTTACCTTATTTTTAAATTATACAATTAGTAAAATTATTTATATTGCTCATATCTTTTAGAATCTAATTTTGCTTACGTCTTTAAAAGTTTATATATATAAATGTTTAAAAATTTAAATAACATGCAAAATTCCAATGAAAAAGATTTGAATAATTGTTAGGAATATTTTATTAAGTGGATGTGCATCAAGATCAAGATAAATTTTGATGTACTTTAAATTCTAATAGTGATTAGAAGAAGATCACTACTTCATTTATACTTCTTATGCTCATAAATAGAGACTTTGGAGAAGCTTTGTAGATATTCTGATTGATTAATAAAATATGCTCTCTCTTTTGCTCTCCCATATTTTTTGTTCTTTATTCTCTCCGTCTATTTATTTTATAACACGTTATCAGCACGATCTTGCTCAAAGTGATAGTTCCTTTTATCAACGATTACATTTATGTAACAGCCCGATTTTGGGGCTAGTCGGAATTGTGGTTTCGGAACCACTAATCCGAGGTCGGAGAAATTATTTTTAATATTATTTTATGTGTTATAGCATGATTATATGAGTGCATGAAAATTTTAGTGAATTAATTTTAGTAATTGCATGCTTAATTTTGAAAAAGAACTAAATTGCATAAAGTGTGAAAGTTTTGTTCTACAAGCTAAAGGTGTTAAATAGCTATAGAACCTTAAATTGGAGGTCCTTAATGTGCAATTAGGCCCTTAAAAGAGTGATGGCCAGCCATAGGGGACAAAAAAATGAAAATTGGTCAAAGTTGGTGGCATTAGGTGACTTAATTGATGAAATAAAATAAAATAAAGAGAAAAAAAGGATATCACCTTTCATCTTCATCCTCTCCACCGAAAATATCAGCAAAATAGGGGTTTTGGAAGCTTGAAATTTTCAGCAACTTACAACCCCTGCAAGTAAGTCATTTTGATGGTCATTTTTGTTGATTTTTGTGTTTTTGGAACCCTTGTAACTTAATCTAGCTAATGAGGGGACTATCTTGCACTATGGTTGAAAGTTTAGGGTTTTTCCATGAGAGAATTAGTGTTTTTTGCTGAATTTTTATGGAAGAAAATTAATCTTGGTTGTTAAATAAACAACTTTTGTGAAAGGGGTTTCCATGAAAACACCTAAAATGGACCTTTCTGTAAAGGTTGTAAAATAGGTAGTAAATGTGTGAAATAATTTGATTTGTGAGTTGCTATAAACTTAAAATAGATTCGGCTAGACTTAGTTAATGAGGAAATTTGATGAAAATCGTATTCGAGCTTAGGGGTAAAATTGTAATTATGTGAAAGTCTAGGGGCAAAACAGTGATTTTTCCAAAGTAGGAATTTTGGAATGTCTTGATTTATGTAGTGATTAAATAAGTGAATTTTTCATTATAGATCAAGAAAAATGGATTCCGGACCTAGACCGAGGGAAAACCAAGCTAGTAGATTAATTCAATCTAGTCGCCCACTTTTTGTATACCGAGGTAAGTTGTACGTAAATAATACAAATTTATTGTTATTATGCATTAACCAAATTGATATGGCATAAAATATTTGATTATTGTTATGAAAATGCATGACGAATATGATGTGGTATACTCCCGGTTGAACTTTAGGAATAGATTGGATATTCGTGCCATTACATTTGGGTGATATGTGTGCTAGTGTAAGACCATGTCTGGGACATGGCATCGGCCACATTATGAGAGTCAGTGTAAGACCATGTCTGGGACGTGGCATCATCGTTGATATGAGAGCTAGTGTAAGACCATGTCTAGGACATGGCATCGTCGTTGATATGAGAGTCAGTGTAAGACCATAACTGGGACATGGCATCGGCATTGATATGAGAGCCAGTGTAAGACCATGTCTGGGACATGGCATCGACATTGAGACAAGGGCTAGTATAAGACCATGTCTGGGACATGGCATTGGCCTCGATATGTGAGCCATTGAAGACCATGTCTGGGACATGGCATCGGCATCGCACCCTCTTGTGTGAGGCTTGTCGGGTATCCTTTGGTATTCCAACTGGTTCAACGGAAAATTTAAAGTTTGTGTCAAAGGTGAGAAAAGTTACGACTATGATGTAAGTGATATAGGTACCTACACGAAATTCATGAGAAATGAGCTCGATTTATGTTGTATGATTAGTACGGATGAAAATGAGTAAGTTATGCCTTTAATCATTCAAGAATTATGTGCAAGTTTATAATATGTTATGAGTATGATAATGAATGGTAATTGTTGTTAATTATTTACATGCGACTTACTAAGCTTTATGCTTACTCCCTCTCTTTTCCATTTTCTTATAGTGCCGTCAAGTTAGCTCGGGGATCAACAGACGTCAGAGGCATCGATCACACTATCAATCTGAACATTTGGTATAGTTAGATTTATCATTTTGTGTATGGCATGTATAGGGACTTAATCTTTTATCAAGTGTCATATTGTTTTGGCCAAATGTGTTGGCTTGTCTTGAAGATTGATTCATTTTGTATAAGGCCATGGATGATGGCTAATACTTGTTATTAATATATGCAAATGATGATGTTTTTCATGATTGAGAAAAGTGCATGATTGGATTAATAAAGTATGTGATAAGTTTAGAATGTGAAAGGAGTGTAGTAGACTTGATGTGTGTATGTCTTGGTTGTGGCTTATGTTGGTGCAAGTAAGGGTGGCAAAAAGGGGCTTGGTAAATAGCCTTGTTTTTGTCCACACGGATAGACACACATGCGTGTGTCCAGGCCGTATGTGACACACAGTCTGCCCCATGGACGTGTAGATCGGCCGTGTGTCCCCCTGCACCCTAAGTTAGCAAAACAGAATGCCCAGTAATAACCACACGGGCTGAGGCACGGCCGTGTGTTTCAACTGTGTGGGAGACACGACCATAGGACATGGGCTTGTGCCCAGGCCATGTGAAGTCTGCACTTGAATTTAGGAATTTAATTCGCCACACGGCCTAACACACGGGCGTGTCCCTTGGCCGTGTGACCCTAAATGAATGATGACGTCAGAAACAGAATGTTAAGGTTTTTGCACACGGGCCGAGAAACGGGTGTGTCATGGTCGTGTGGGGGACACGGGCCATGGATACGGGCATGTGCCAAGCCGTGTGAAAACCTCTTCAGGTTCAAATTGAGAAACAAATCCACCTGGGCACGGGACACGGGTGTGTCCCTATATGCTTAGGCCGTGTGAGTTACACGGTCCTTCAACATGGCCATGTTATTAGGTCACACGAGCGTGTCGCCCTTCCACAATGGCGTGTGCCCCTATTTTTAGGAACATTTTCCAAAGATTTCTAAAGAACTCGGTTTGATCCCGAACCATTTCTAAAGTGTGTTTTGGGACTCGTAGGCTCATATTAAGTATTTTAAGACAAGGGTTGAAAAGTTTTAAATTTGAACGAAATTTTATGACTTGGAAATGTTTTCTATAATGTGTTTTAGTATGGTAATGCCTCATACCCTGTACCGGCATCGGTTACGGGTAAGGGGTGTTACATTTAGTGGTATCAGAACTATGGTTTAGTCGATTCTCGAACTAACCTAGCGTGTGTACGAGTCTAGCTATACATGCCATATATGAATATGATAGTGTGATGACTCTTGACAATTTAAAATGTGTTTTTATATAGTAAATAGATCCCGATAGAGCAGTGGCGGATTATTTAGAAAGTAATGCGCCGGCTCCCGCAGAAGAGACCGTGCCAATCAAAAGTGGGCCCGTGACACTGAGTCAGGGCAGAGGGGCTAGAGAAGCCTTCCTCCATATGATGAGCGTTTGGTATTCAGAGTTTGTTCGTGAAAACCCGAATGCTCCACCTCCTCCACCCCCTCCAATTCCCTAGCCTGCCCCAACAGCTCCCCAAGCAGTGGAAACGATTAGAAGGGAAAAACCTTTGGTAGACAGAACTCGAAAGCAAAAGGCTGAGGAATTTAGAGCGAATATAGATGATGACCCAGAGAGAGCAGAATTCTGGCTAGAAAATACCATTAGGGTATTCGATGAGTTGTCTTGCACACCTGAGGAGTGCATGAAGTGTGTTGTGTCACTCCTGCGAGACTCGGCCTACCAATGGTGGAACACCCTTGTGTTGGTTGTACTAAGGGAGAGGGTAACATGGGAATTTTTCCAAGAAGAGTTCCGAAAGAAGTATATTAGCCAAAGGTTTATCGATCAGAAAAGAAAGGATTTCCTTGAGCTAAAACAAGGCCGAATGACGATAACCGAGTATGAGCATGAGTTTGTAAGGCTCAGCAAATACGCTCAGGAATGCGTATCCACCGAAGCCATCATGTGTAAGAGGTCTGAGGATGGATTAAATGAAGATATCCGACTATTAGTTGGCATTCTGGAATTAAAGGAGTTTGTGGTGCTTGTTGAGAGAGCGTGCAAGGCTGAAGAATTGGCCAAAGAGAAAAGAAAAGCTGAAATTGAGTCTCGTGACTCGAAGAAAAGACAGTTGGGGAAATCATTTCAGTCCTCATCCAAGAAATCGAGAGAGTTCACTACTCGATCCAATGCTTCAGTTGGATTCTCGAACAGAAATAGGAGTAAGCAGTACTCGGTTTCTAAGGCTCAGACCATTTCTATTGCGAGTTTTGGTAGTGCTCGACCAAATAAACCAAAGTGTTCGCAGTGTGGTAGATGACATTTCAGTGAGTGTCGAGGAAATGATAGAGGCTATTTCAAGTGCGGTTCACTAGACCACTTTATTCAAAACTGTCCTGAGATGGATGAGAAAGACAGAAAGCAAGATGTGCGAGCGAGTAATGCTCCTTCTAGAGGTAGACCACAGAAGAACCCGGAAAGTGGGGCTAGTAGTAAAAGTGCGCCTAGAGATTTCACCGTGAGGTCCGAGGGCCGAGCGCCTGCAAGGACTTATGCCATTCGAGCTCGCGAAGAGGCATCGTCACTGGATGTGATTACGGGTACTTTTTCTCTTCACGATATTTCTATTGTTGCTTTGTTGGATCCGGGGTCTACCCATTCCTGTATTTGTATGAAATTGGTGTCTAGCATGAATATGCCTATTGAGTCTACAGAATTTGTGATAAAAGTGTCAAACCTGTTAGGCAAGCATATGATAGTTGGCAAAGTGTGTAGAAACTGTCCTTTGATGATTAGATGCCATTATTTTCTTGCTAACCTCATGCTACTACCGTTTGATGAATTTGACGTAATTCTTGGCATGGATTGTGTAACACCCTGGTTTTAGGGGTTATGCGCTTGGAGCATAGCTCGAGCAGTTAGTAGGCTTATGGTCATGTTGGATAGATTTTTAGGGGTTTGGAGAACCCTAGAAGGCAAAGAATGCCTTAGAAAATTTTTAGATTTTTGGGGTAAAAAGGGGAAATGGGGCAGGAAGGCCTTAAAATAATTTAGGGGAGTTTATGACACAAGAAAGACTTTGGCAAAGTGGCGATTGAGGCGCTGCTTGGGGGCTTTGGAAGGTGGCGCCTAAGTGAGCAAGGGTTCGAGTCCAAGCGGCAGCATTTTGGTTTTATTTTTGCGTCAAGAGACTGGGCTAAGTAGGCCTTAAAAATAAAATGGGCAGGATTGATGGATATGGAAGTCCAGTGGCAAAGTGGCACTCATGCGCCACTTAGGCACTGGGGGGAAGAGAGAGCGCTGGTTCGAGTGGGGGCAGCGGCATTTTGGAGTTTTATTTTTGTTGTGCGGTTATGGGCTGGCGTAGGAAGGATTTAAAAATAATTGTTGGGGGTTTTTAGCATGAAATTCAATGAGGCCGAGTGGCACGGGCGTTAGGGAAAGGGAAAGGTCAGCAGCATGGTGTCCTGTGTTCGAACCCAAGGTCATGGCAATTGGAGTTTTTTTTTTATTTTATTTCTTTTTGGGCAGCAAATTGAAGGTGGGACGGCATGGAGCTTCATTGGATAAGGATTAAACTAAGGTTGTTTAATCACTTTTGAGTTCGGCTGGTAGGAGGTGATAAACATGTGTTTAGTTTTTATTTTAAATAATTATGGGATTATTATTTTATTAAGGATAATTATTATTTATTTGGTTTTTTTTTTATTTTGATAAGTGGGATAATAGTAGAACAATTCAAGTTGTTTTTAACTAATTCAAATGGAATTGAATTAGTGAGGTGTTGGCCAAATCTTGGAGACTTCAAGGGTGTTGGCCGAATGCTATAAATAGGGGAGGGTAGAGTGCTAGTTATTCATCAAGTCTTTTGCCTCTCTCCTCTTGGTGTGCCGATTTCTCCTTTGGCCTTTGTAGCCAAATAATTCTTTTGTTTTCTTTTAATCCCTTGTTAGCCGAAATCTCCCTTGGTGTCCTAGTGGGGTTGGCCGAATCTTAAGCAAGAGTGGTAAGTATATTCTGTCCTTAGCAATCGTTTTATGAATTTCTTGTTGTAGTGGCCAAAACCGAATGGTTGGCCTTAGTTTTGGCATGGCCGAATGTCATAGTGCCATTAAGTATGTTCTCTTGTGTGTAGCCGAAAGAAGGAAGCATTGAGGAAGTCTCTTGGATTCGATCATCTAAGGGGCATATCGACAAAGTACAGAGGAGCCTTTGAGATTTTAGATCGTTCGGTAAGTAAGTTAAATTGTAGTTGTTCGCTTGAGATTTTGTATTATGACGTTTAACCAAAGGGTTCTAATTAAGTGATTACGATGGACGTGGATTCGAGTACTACCAAGGTGGGCAAGGGAAAGCTCCCATCCCAAAGTTCAAGAAAAGAGCCGCTCTCGGCAGAAATGCGTGATTGGCCACCAGTGTGGGTGGCCAGTAAAACGTTAGGCAAAAAGTCGTAGTTTCGCTAGACGATAGCGCCGAGGATCGAGAGTCTAGAACTCCTAGTAATAAGGTGTGTAGTTAGCCATTGTTTCCGGATTTGCGTGATAAATGTCTATTTTATATGTATGCTAACAAAGGCGGATAAATGTGAAAATGGTACCCTTAAGGGTATGAAGATGATCAAAGTTAGTAGCAAAGTTTGTAAATATGTGATCACCGATCTTATTATGTGAGTATGCCTATGATTGTGTTTAATATGTACATGCACCACCTTATCATCATTTTATGTTACATGTGCATGGGTGGGTTTTGAAAGAAGGTACGGGTGTACTTGAGTACGTGGTTGATGTCACTTTGTGCTACATCGTGGATTGGCGCCGATCGAGGTCGCGTTGTGGATCTTTGCGATTTAGTTCGCGTGGTTACTGGATTGATATGGGCTTTATGCCATATCGTGGCTTGATGGATTGCTTTGTGTGCTCCATCGTGGTTTGGTGTTGGCTATACGCTACATCGTGGATGGCATTGGTTGCCTTTTTGGAGGGAAAAGGAGAGGGTGACTCGATAGTCCCCGGTGTGTGGTAGGTTGGATAAGGGGTGTGTGTAGCGGATGGACCCTAGGTTGGGTTGGGAATCATGTTGCATTATTCTTGTAATAATATGGAAATGGGCCAAGCCCAATATGACATGTGGATAGGTATGTTTTGGGAACATACGTGGAAATGGGCCAAGCCCAGCTTGATATGTGGTTTATTAAGAAATGGGCCTAGCCCAAAGATTCGAGTATGATTTGAATGTGGGCAAGCCTGCATTGTGGAAATTGTTAAAATGATATATATATATTACTTGTTGCATTTGATAATTGGGGTATTATGTGGCTAGCATGTGGGTGGATTTCAGTGGTTAACTTACACACTGAGTCTGTATGACTCACCCAACTTTTTAAACATCGCAGGAGTCATGATTGATCGGACCGGGTTGGAGTGGATACAAGGTGGCCCATGCAGAAGGAGATTTTCATACAGAAGATGTTTTACTTTATTTAAGCATTTTATACTATCAGTTTTTTGGGATTTTATTTGATGTAATAAGGGCCTCTTTGATTTAAAGTACTCTATTTATTAATGTTGAAGTTTACACTACACTTAGTAATATTTTCGCAAAAGATTCATATTATAGCAACTTATAATAATGTTTTAATTCGGAAGTTTTCAACGAGCTTATATTATTTATTAAATTTTAAATGGACACGATTTCCAGAGATATTAAAATTTTCAAGTTTAATTCTAAAGTCTAAGATTTCCAACCGTCTTTCCCAAAGTGACATATCCAGATTGATCGTAGTGAATGGGCCGGGTTTGGGGATGTTACTGATTGGTATCGAGAGCCCGGTTCAAAACTCGGCTTTGAGGGTTTTGGGCCCAAGAACATTTTCAAAATGGGCTTTTCAAAGATATGGGTTGTATTAAAAGGTTTTCGTGTATTACGCATGGCACTGTACCTCCGACCCAAGTCCACGTGTAAGTACTTCGGACTTTTGAAGTGCTTTACTATTATGAACTGTTATGGGCTTAGTTGGGCTCGTAGATTAGTGAACTAGGATCTATTGAACCCTAGGACTAGTCTACTCAAACATATGCATAAGACTTAAAATTACTAAACAAACCTGTGATTAAGTCGCCGAGTTAAGGTGTGGCAACCATTGTGCGCATGTCTCAGGAGTGGATCGGAAGAGCACGGTACTTAAGCAGTCCTCGTGACTCACCTCCTCTTCGCTGGAATCCTACCTGGTGCGTAGCTACGGTTCACCTTAACCAAAAGGACTTGTTCATAGGCTAAACCAATTATTAAAACCCGAAAGGGATTAGCCTTGCTGTTTTAAAAATTCTTGGTTTTAAAATTTACAAGAATACCCCTATGTTGAAAATTACTAAAATGCCCCTGACTTTTAAAATTTCCGGTTTAACCCCAAGTTTAATAAAATTTTCTTACTTTGCAAAAGTACCCAATTTTTCAGTATGGCAAAAATAATAACCTCGACTTTGGAAATTCACAAAATTACCCCGATTAACAAAATTACCAAAATACCCCAGTTACCAAAATCTGTTATACCTTTAATTTGCGAAAATACTCTTCAATTTCGAGAATTTCAAAAGATCCTGACCTATTAAAGTTTTTGAATCGCGCTGGTTTATGACGGAAATGTCCTCAGTAGGACAAAATGACGGAAATACCCCAGGGTAGAAATGGGCGTAAAGGTCCGAATAGTGAATGTGGGTTGAAGATATCACCGAGTGTGCCTTTCATCGAGGAAGGAATGTGTTCTTGTGGACGAACGGATGTGTGTGTGAATATGATTCTTGAACTAGAGTAGTAAACTTGAACTGAAAATTTGTGTGATCAAAAGAACTACCTCTAGAAATTCTTTTCATAAAATTGTTCGTGGTTAAACAATTGGAACAAATACTAATGCATAAAACTCCTTAATCAGATTAATTGCGACGATAGAGATGAGTTCTAGGAGACGCAAAGAGAGGTAGAATGGCAAAGATCGGAACCGATAGGGTCCGCCATGAGTCGAAAGTGAAGTGCCGCCAACTGTGGACGTAGAAGGGCAAGACCGCACAGAGAAGATGACGCAGTATCGCGGGCCATGTTACGAATTTTAGAACGTGTAGCAGGAGCTAGTAGAGGAAATGGAACTCGAAAGTCGGTGTCGGAAAGGCTTAGATTGAACGGAGTGAGATCTTTAGAGGAATATCTGGAGTAGCTCGAACGTAGCGGAGTATTGGCTAGAAGCAATCGAAAGAATCATGGACGATTTGGACCGCACCAATGAAGAAAAGTCGAAGGGTGTCTTTTTCGTTGCTTCGCGACGGCTTATCGTTGGTGGCTCACCGTCAAGCAAAGTGTACCAAACAGATCGGCAGGATTGGGACTTCTTTAAGGTTAAGTTTGAAGGAAAGTACGAGGAGCCGCTTATTTGGACTCGCAAAGGAAAGCGTTTCTAAATCTAGTACAAGGAAGTAAGTTGATAGCTGAGTACGGCGGAATTCGTGCGACTTAGTCAAGATGCTAAGGGAATTGTGGCCACCGACATGAGAGGTGCGTCCGGTTTGAAGACGGATTGCGAGATGAACTTCGATTGGTGATTGCTCGCACAGAGGAGAGAGACTTAGCGGTGCTAGTGGAGAAAGCTCGGATCAAGAGGTTAAAAAGACTATAAGAGAAAACCGAGAGAAGAATAGGAGCGAGAATAAGAGAAATATTGGACCGTCAGTATCGCTTGGTAATGTCCAGAAAAGACCAAGGACCGAGAACCCTGTAAGTGCACTTGTACCAATGGATCGGAATCGTTCTTGTGTTCGATGTGGAAGACCTCACACAGGAGAGTGTTGGGGAAATAGTAAAGAATGCTTTCGGTGCGGATCTAAGGCACATTTAGTTAAGAATTGTCCTCAAGCGACGAGGGGTCGTGGTTCAAGTCATGGAAGGAATGGTTCTAGTCAGAGCCAACCAAGGATGTGATATTAGGTAAGCTCCTTTGCTTTGGTACATGCTTTAATTACTTTGTTTGCTTATGAGTTAGCCTTTTCTGTGTTGCTAAGAGAGGTGTTTCGAATTTTGAGCATGAATTTAGAGATTGTGTAGGCAACGATAGCCTTAGTAAGATCAGAGTGCGCAAGATAAGCGTAAGGTGGTAAGATAGGTTGTATGGACGTTTGTTAGTAAAGTAATTTCGAGGACGAAATTATTTTAAGGAGGGTAGAATTGTAACACCCTGGTTTTAGGGTTATGCACTTGGAGCATAGCTCGAGCAGTTAGTAGGCTTATGGTCATGTTGGATAGATTTTTAGGGGTTTGAGAACCCTAGAAGGCAAAGAATGCCTTAGAAAATTTTTAGATTTTTGGGGTAAAAGGGGAAATGGGGCGGGAAGGCCTTAAAATAATTTAGGGAGTTTATGACACAAGAAAGACTTTGGCAAAGTGGCGATTGAGGCGCCGCTTGGGGGCTTTGGAAGGTGGCGCCTAAGTGAGCAAGGGTTCGAGTCCAAGCGGCAGCATTTTGGTTTTATTTTTGCGTCAAGAGACTGGGCTAAGTAGGCCTTAAAAATAAAATGGGCAGGATTGATGGATATGGAAGTCCAGTGGCAAAGTGGCACTCATGCGCCACTTAGGCACTGGGGGGAAGAGAGAGCGCTGGTTCGAGTGGGGGCAGCGGCATTTTGGAGTTTTATTTTTGTTGTGCGGTTATGGGCTGGCGTAGGAAGGATTTAAAAATAATTGTTGGGGGTTTTTAGCATGAAATTCAATGAGGCCGAGTGGCCTGGGCGTTAGGGGAAAGGTCAGCAGCAGCATGGTGTCCCAGGTTCGAACCCAAGGCTGTGCAATTAGAGTTTTTTTTTTATTTTATTTCTTTTTGGGCAGCAAATTGAAGGTGGGACGGCATGGAGCTTCATTGGATAAGGATTAAACTAAGGTTGTTTAATCACTTTTGAGTTCGGCTGGTAGGAGGTGATAAACATGTGTTTAGTTTTTATTTTAAATAATTATGGGATTATTATTTTATTAAGGATAATTATTATTTATTTGGTTTTTTTTTTATTTTGATAAGTGGGATAATAGTAGAACAATTCAAGTTGTTTTTAACTAATTCAAATGGAATTGAATTAGTGAGGTGTTGGCCAAATCTTGGAGACTTCAAGGGGTGTTGGCCGAATGCTATAAATAGGGGAGGGTAGAGTGCTAGTTATTCATCAAGTCTTTTGCCTCTCCCTCTTGGTGTGCCGATTTCTCCTTTGGCCTTTGTAGCCAAATAATTCTTTTGTTTTCTTTTAATCCCTTGTTAGCCGAAATCTCCCTTGGTGTCCTAGTGGGGTTGGCCGAATCTTAAGCAAGAGTGGTAAGTATATTCTGTCCTTAGCAATCGTTTTATGAATTTCTTGTTGTAGTGGCCAAAACCGAATGGTTGGCCTTAGTTTTGGCATGGCCGAATGTCATAGTGCCATTAAGTATGTTCTCTGTGTGTAGCCGAAAGAAGGAAGCATTGAGGAAGTCTCTTGGATTCGATCATCTAGGGGGCATATCGACAAAGTACAGAGGAGCCTTTGAGATTTTAGATCGTTCGGTAAGTAAGTTAAATTGTAGTTGTTCGCTTGAGATTTTGTATTATGACGTTTAACCAAAGGGTTCTAATTAAGTGATTACGATGGACGTGGATTCGAGTACCAGTCAAGGTGGGCAAGGGAAAGCTCCCATCCCAAAGTTCAAGAAAAGAGCCGTCCTAAGAAGGCGTGATTGGCCACTGTGGTGTGGGCCAAAGCAGTAAAAACGTTAGGCAAAAAGTCGTAGTTTCGCTTAGACGATAAGCGCCGAGGATCGAGAGTCTAGAACTCCTAGTAATAAGGTGTGTAGTTAGCCATTGTTTCCGGGATTTGCGTGATAAATGTCTATTTTATATGTATGCTAACCAGTGCAGATAAATGTGAAAATGGTACCCTTAAGGGGTATGAAGATGATCAGGTTAGTAGCAAAGTTTGTAAATATGTGATCACTGATCTTATTATGTGAGTATGCCTATGATTGTGTTTAATATGTACATGCACCACCTTATCATCATTTTATGTTACATGTGCATGGGTGGGTTTTGAAAGAAGGTACGGGTGTACTTCGAGTACGTGGTTGATGTCAGCTTTGTGCTACATCGTGGATTGGCGCTGACTGAGGTCGCGTTGTGGATCTTTGCGATTTAGTTCGCGTGGTTACCTGGATTGATATGGGCTTTATGCCATATCGTGGCTTGATGGATTTCTGTGTGCTCCATCGTGGTTTGGTGTTGGCTATACGCTACATCGTGGATGGCATTGGTTGCCTTTTTGGAGGGAAAAGGAGAGGGTGACTCGATAGTCCCCTGGTGTGTGGTAAGGTGGATAAGGGGGTGTGTAGCGGATGGACCCTAGGTTGGGTTGGGAATCATGTTGCATTATTCTTGTAATAATATGGAAATGGGCCAAGCCCAATATGACATGTGGATAGGTATGTTTTGGGAACATACGTGGAAATGGGCCAAGCCCAGTTGATATGTGGTTTATTAAGAAATGGGCCTAGCCCAAAGATTCGAGTATGATTTGAATGTGGCCAAGCCCATTGTGGAAATTGTTAAAATGATATATATATATTACTTGTTGCATTTGATAATTGGGGTATTATGTGGCTAGCATGTGGGTGGATTTAAGTGGTTAACTTACACATCGAGTCCGTATGACTCACCCAACTTTTTAAACATCGCAGAGTCATGATTGATCGGACCGGGTTGGAGTGGATACAAGGTGGCCCATGTATGAGATTTTCATACTGTAAGATGTTTTACTTTATTTAAGCATTTTATACTATCGTATTTTGGGATTTTATTTGATGTAATAAGGGCCTCTTTGATTTAAAGTACTCTATTTATTAATGTTGAAGTTTACACTACACTTAGTAATATTTTCGCAAAAGATTCATATTATAGCAACTTATAATAATGTTTTAATTCGGAAGTTTTCAACGAGCTTATATTATTTATTAAATTTTAAATGGACACGATTTCCAGAGATATTAAAATTTTCAAGTTTAATTCTAAAGTCTAAGATTTCCAACCGTCTTTCCCAGTGACATATCCAAATTCGGTCGTAGTGAATGGGCCGGGTTTGGGGATGTTACAGATTGGTTGGCTGTTCATAACGTATTAGTAAACTGTGGTAGTAAGTATATTAAACTGAGATGTGAAAATATGGATATTATTCGGGTTGAATCAGGTGAACCGGATAGCTTACATGTACTGATTTCTTCTATGTCTGTTGAGAAATACATGAGAAAAGGGTACGAGTCCTATCTTGCATTTGTGTTAAATACCCAAGAGTCGGAAGTAAAGATTGAGTCAGTGCCTGTAGTATGTGAGTATCCGGATGTGTTTCCGGAAGAGTTGCTCGGATTGCCTCCAGCTAGGGAAGTTGAGTTTGGTATTGAGTTGGTCCGTGGTACGGCACCTATTTCGATTGCCCCGTATAGGATGGCACCGTTAGAGTTAAAAGAATTGAAGGCTCAGTTACAAGAGTTGACGGGTAAAGGTTTCACAAGACCGAGTTATTCTCCGTGGGGTGCTCCCGTATTTTTGTGAAAAAGAAAGACGGGTCGATGAGATTATGTATAGACTATCGACAGCTCAACAAGGCTACAGTTAAGAACAAGTATCTTTTGCCAAGGATCGACGATTTTTTTGACCAATTGAAGGGAGCCACAGTGTTTTCTAAGATAGACCCGAGGTCCAGTTTGTAACATCCTGAAATTCGGGAATTTATGTTTTGTGTTATATCATGCGATAGGCTAGTTTAAAATGTTAATGGTGTATGTTTAGGGGTCCTAAGAAGGCTCGGGGTTGAATTGGGCCTTAGAAAAAAATTTATGTTTAAGCACCTTTAGGAGAGAAGGTAAGTGGCAGCAATGCTTATGGAAATAAGTGAGTAATTTGCTAGCATAAGTGAGCATATGGCAAGGAGGTTGTGGCATCAAGTGAAGAGCATGGAGGGAAGAGGTTCGAATCCCACCTAGTGCAAATTATTTTGACTAATTTTTGTGCTTCTTCCCAAAGTGTCGGCCATGGTGGTAATTAAGGTAAGGAAGACTTTTTATTTATGGAAAGAAGAATAAGGAAATATGGTATGGAGGAAAAGAAGGGATAATGAAGGAAAGAATTAAAAGAAAAAGGCAAGAGAAGGGAGCATGTTGGCCTATATTGTGGAGGATGTTTTGGAAAGATTATTTTGGTCAACATCCATCCTTTTGGTAAAAGTGATACACGATTTTGTGGGGTAAAGAGGTGAAACCGAATTTCTTTAGGCATTTTGGCAAATTTTGGTGCTGGAGAGGTTGTTTTCTTCTTAGCATTTTGGTGTCTTTTTCTTTTTTTCCAATTTTTCCCTCTTTGCCGAAACTTCAAAACCAAAAGTGAGCATCTTTTTCCTTTGTCTTGCCGAAACCCTAAAACCAATATTGTGCACCATTTTCCTTTGTTTTGGCCGAAACACTCAAGCAAATTGTGCATTTTCTTCTTTTTGTGTTGTTTTGCCGAATCACTAAATCCATTTGGTTCATTTTCTTTTGGTGATTGCCGAAACACCCTAATACCCCTTTGTCCATCATCTCTTTTCTTTTTACCCTTTCTTCAATCTTTCTCCTTATCTCTTATATCGACATTTCTTTGTGGCCGAAACTCCTTGGTCCCTTTCTCTCCACTAGCCAAATCTTGATCATCTTCTCTTCTTCATCTTGCAAGTTGGACATTTCTTCCTTGATTAAATCGGGTAAATGACTTTATTCTAATCTTTTCATTCTCTTCTCTCTCTAGCCGAATGAGTGTTCCTCATCATTTGGTTATTTCATATTGATTCTAAACCGAAATGGAGTTTTCCATACTCCCTCATATCTTAATCGTTATTTTTGTAGTGTAATAGTGGGAAAGCCGAATCTATTACCTTTGACTCATCCGTAGCCATAAAGTACAATTGATGGGAATCGGTTTTATAATCATCGTAAGGTAAGGAGTTCGTCATGGTTCATTTTGATTTCTTTCGCTATTCGGTTATTTTGTTAATCGAGTTGAAAGTTTGGCTAATCGGTTATTATAGGGACTAGATCGTTCGTTCGTATCTACTCATTGATCTTTGGAGATAGTGGTAAGCCGAACCTTCTCCTTAGACAATCGTTTCATATCATCGCAATATCGTTTTGATTAAGATTCTTTTTCTAATGGAGGCAAGTTGTACCGATTTGAAAGGAAAAGCATTAGTGGGAGACAAAAGGAGTGGATTTGCAATTCCTACTCCTAAGTTCAAACGAATGACGGTATCGGTGGTTCGGGATTTTCCACCGGGTTGTGGACCATCATCCGGTGAGAATAGACAAATCGTGGTCGTTCACGATACTAAGAATAGACAAAGTATGTGATGTTTTCATGAGGGGGGAGTAAGTACGCGTTGTATTCGTTTTCCCTTAACCGAGAATTTGTCTTATTGAGTTTTCCTGGTAAGGTTTTTAATGAGGAAGCATATTCTGTGTATTATAGATATGTGTACTCTTTTTCCTTAACTAGGATTTTTTTCCCACAGGGTTTTATCTTAGTAAGGTTTTAAAGAGGCACATTATCTACAAATGGACATCCAAGGGGGACTGTTATAAATATTTTATTAAGTGGATGTTCATCAAGATCAAGATAATTTTTGATGTACTTTAAGTTCTAATGGTGATTAGAAGAAGATCTCTACTTCATTTATACTTCTTATACCCATAAATTGAGACTTTGGAGAAACTTTGTAGATATTCTGATTGATAAAAAAATATGCTTTATCTTTTGCTCTCCCATATTTTTTGTTCTTTATTCTCCCTGTCTATTTATTTAATAACAATAATATATTTTTTTAAAAAAAAATTATGTAATCAAAATGCATTTTTCAATTCAACTCTTAATTGAATATTTTAAACATTTATTTTACAATTAATTATAACAAAAAAATTCTTATTAATTCTAATTAATCAAGAATAAAACAATAACTATATATTTTAATTAATATGTTTTGTTCCAAATGGAGATTTAAGATCTTGAAAATTTAATTTAATGGGTTAATTTAATCATGAAAGTAAAAACCTTTATAATAAGAATACATTGTGAATATCTCAAAACTACTACTATTGTACTTTGACTATTGATTAAATAAAATTTATCTTTATAAATGGTTAACAATAATAATAACTTTATAGTAGTATAAAAATGAATAAAGTAAAAGATAACTATTTGAATATATAATTAAATGAAAACAATTTTACTATTCCACAACTGAGAAAAAAGTAGTGGAATTATTTTGCCCCTAAAAATTTTATAAGTAATGTGTTATTCACATAATATCTATATCTTTTACTCTCTTTTTTTAACTTCTTAAATCAGACTGATATCTATATATATAAAAAGTATTGATAGTAATTATCATAAACATATAATTCAACTTAGTATAATGCAAAGAATTTTACAATTAATTATTTTTTGCAGTACTTATATATATATATATATATATATAATTTTTTTTTCTAATCAAAGTTCCTAGAATTATTCCATATCATTTGAAGTGTATACAAAACATGAAAATCAAAAGAAAAAAAAAACTCACCCCTTTAATAAAGAAAAACAAATAAAAATTATGATTAAATCACATAATCCTAAATTAAAATTTTGGAAAATCTTAAAATAATTACCCAATATTGTGGAGAGAATGACTGAAACTAAAGTGAAATTTAAAAACTCAAATGTAAAATAAATAAAAATTAAGAAAACTTACTCATTGTTAATAGCGCAAAGGATGGGACTTGAGTTTTGATAAGTAAATCTATATTTGATGTAAATTTTTTTTTTTTTCTCATATAAACCCACAAAACATAACTCCAAGCAATTTATTTTGATGATAATAAGAGATTTAACTCACAAAGACAGGTACTGGATGACTCCAACTTGCAAATATAAAGAAACATAATCATCATAAACTAAAGATAAAAAAGACATCTCATGATCGTGCCCAAGCAATACCCGTTGAAGTAAGCTAAAAAGGACACCTTCATAATCAGAAACAATATCCTTTGAAGTTCTGGAAGACAGCTTAAAAATGCTAAACCCGAGTTATCCAATTTCTGTTGGATAAGTTTTTCCAAACGTTCAACCATGGAAGGTGTGAGATAATTGCTCCAATCTCCTGTTTCCCCTTTCCTAAATAAAGTTTTGTGTGGAACTCCGGAAATGTGGATACCCTTCTTGTTCACTTCCACTTCTTTCAACTTCTTAAAGCTACTTTGACAACTCCTTGTTTCTTTCCATCATATGTGAAAGGAACTCCTAAGAAAATCGCCAAATTTTGCAAATGAGAATTGATGTCTTTCTTAGGATCTTTATATTTCAAAAACAATATGTTGTTGGGGTTTTCTTGACTTGCCTTCCAATATCCCAATACATGATCAAAAAATGGTCCATACGCATAGATTCCATGGAAGATCTGGTTAAAAACTTCATCTAGCGATAGTGACTCTAGGTTATTGTCTCGAAGCTTGGCAGTGAAAAGCCAAAGAGAAATGAACATATCCATGGGTTTTCTACATATGTAAATAATCTTAGAGTTGGAATCTTTAATGGAAGTAGGCAAAGAAACACAAGGAACGTGGGTAGAAAAAAGCCTTGGCTCATATGCACAAACATTTTGGAGATGAGGAAAAGAGTTACTCAAGTAAAGATCATACTCCAAGAAACGAATAAGAATAAGTTGGTGGGGGTTAGAGTTGTATGAATTGAATTCTGTCATTTGTTAAAAAAATAAAATAGAGAGATAAAATAAGAGGATATGTGGTTTTTCCTAATAATTTTTTTTTACGTATAATCTGTATATTTTTATTTTTTTTATTGCTTTTCGATCATGTTACTACCATTATCGATATTTATTATATCAATGATGATCAAAGGTCAACAAAGGATTTCCATCTCATGCAAACTGATGGCGGTACAAAGTGGAGAAAGTTAAGGCCTTAAGCCAAGTAGTGCCACATTTTGAGAAAGTAGAGACAAAAATATCATAATCACATGCTTGGAAATGACTCTGTAAAGAAAACAAAGCTTTTAAAACAGTAGACGGACACCAAAAACCTTGATAGACATAAAGATGGATCCTACCCAACTTTTTACTTTAGGGAAGGTTTGCAACAGATTTTTGAAATCATCATCTATGACTCCTCCATAGCATGGGATTTTGAAATCACTTTGGCTTTAGAGATTTCTGTATGTTGGAGATTTTGAGTGGAGAAAATAGATTTGGAGACGATAATGAATGAAACAGTAGACTTCGAGGCATGGGTGATGCTTTCCAAAGAGAACTATTTGTCCCCACATAAGGTTACTAGAGGGTTAAGACAAAGATCCTCCCGGGATACAACGAAGTTTTTGAATTTCCTTTGATTAGAAAAATCGAATAATTCCCTAATTCTTACTCTAATTTATGAAATTGAATTGATTGTAATATGTTTGTGAGCATCATAGACCCTCTATTTATATGCACTCAATGGACACTATTTTGAAGAGTCGCAACCTTTTACATTTCATTTTCATTGGACATACTTCTTAGAAAAACATGTCCTATAAAATCAAATTTATCCTTTGAATAAATCATCACTTTCTAATAAGTGCTCATGAATAATTATTGGATTTGCAATTTACAATTTCCAACAATCCCCTACTAGATTGTTAATTCCAGAAAATAAGTACACAATGATTATGCATAAAGAAGGGTGTCTGCAGGTTGAATCTTCCTTTAGTGCAGACTCCTCAAAGTATCAACAAAGTGAATGGTGGCTAGTCGTCTGAACCATCACTCTTAAAGTCAATACCAGAAAAATTTCACACATAGCCGTAAAGCATTAAAGTATCAGTTTATTTACTTTAGCATCATTATGGCCATGTGCTCATCCCGTTTCATGAACATGTACGAGAGAAAACCATAAAGAAACTCTCGTTGAAGCAACACCACTTCATGTCCATATAGGCGGATTTCATGACAATTAATGTCCATCCATTAAGAGTAAAACTCATCCTCCTAAAACATAAACACTAAATCCTGATTCTTAGTGCACGTTTCATTCGATAACTTGTTATTGCCCTTTAAACCTCGAAACTAACTTTTGGCTAGAACAAGTTAGGGTTTCCATTATCCATGACGTGATTAGAATGGTTTTAATCCCATCTTAGTGGTGGTACTCTTAACCAAATCCCTTGACAAACCTTTTGTCAATGGATTCAGTAAATTGCCAATTGACTTAACATAGGTAACAGTTATCACACCATAACTAATCAATTGGCTCACATACTTATATCTCAAACTTATATGTCTAGACTTTCCATAGTACACCTTATTGTACGCTCAAGACATGGTGGGTTCACTATCACAATATAAAAAAATGGCGAACCTACGTTATGGCCACAACTTTATATCTAGCTATCATAGCCAACACCCAGCCTAGTAAGATATTGTCTGCTTTGGGCGCACATGACCCTCATGGCTTTGTTCTTGAGAGCACCCATACACCCCTAAAAGGCCTCTTACCACCTAAGTGTTGCTACCCCTTTATATAGCCCAGGTCTCTCCCATGCTTTGTCGATGTGAGATTCGCCTAGAGTGTTACATTAAAAAAAATAATTCATAATGCCAATTTAGGAAGGGGATGCCATTATCAGTACTTGAACCCTAGACCTTTAAAGCCAATTCAAAGCTTTTAACCACTAGCTCTTTATGTCGTCAATAAAAACGTTTAAATGATTTCAAACGAAAAATTTAAAAAAAAATCCAATACCAAATAGTCCAAAAATGTCCAAACAGTCTATAAAAGCCAAATTAGTCAAATAACAAAAAATGGTGTAATTAACAGAAGTGTTCAACCGAGCTCTCGTCGCACCGACCAATCCTAAGACTGAGGGTTACCTGAAATTAAACAGGCAAATCAAAAATGTGTTTCGAAACTCATTGTGTAACATATCATATTATCAATAAAAATTAATCAAACATATATCAGAAACAGAAACCGAGTCAGAACATAACATATGCAGATTACAATCCTACCCTTATCTGCTACACACTATCTTCGACCATCCCAACACACCATATAGGATATCAAATACCTATCCAGCCTTACACACTGCTTAGTGTTGGTATGACACTTCTCAGAATATTTGCAGCTTAGCTGCCAGTTTATTAGGAGATTTATCGTCGTTTACAAAAATACGTGTGGCTGTGCCACCAGATACGGTAGAGTATATCTACTCATACTTCCCCCATAAACATAAATCCCACCCCAATGCACATACAAAATTTATCAAATACAAAAATAAATATACTTTCATAACAGATACAAATCATACATAGCATATTAAAGATTTTACTTATCACATATAATTTCAAACATGCGTACATATATCCAATTTTACGCTATCATATGATCAAAATTCGTGTTTTATAGCTTAATTTATAATATATCGACCCTACGAAAGGCCTACATTTGACCTGAACAATGCTTACGGCCCTAGAGTAAAATTCAGAATTTTGGGCCTACACGCCCATGTGGCCCACATAGCCTAAATGGTTAGCCCGTGTGGCCCGCATGGTCACACACATGCCCGCGTAGCCCACACAACCCAACTAGCCTAGACCGTGTGTCTCACACGGTCCAGCGCACAACCGTGTGTCGCACATGGCCTACCACACAGCCTGACACATGGCCGTGTGGAGTCAATAGTTCAGATTTTTGATTTTCATCGTTTGTTGATTTCTAAGGTTTTCATTACACACCTGATTCAATTCTGATACCAAAGCAACCACAGAACTCTCAGAACCTAAAAACAAGATTTAATCAATTAAATAAGCGACGATTCACGAATTTAAATCAAAGAAAAATATTGAATGCAACATCCTCAATCGACCCCCAAAACATGTTCGAACCCTTATCGAAGAATGAACAATAATCACGCGATTCTAAGTTGCTGGAGGAACACCAAACGTCTCACGATTCTCCCCTAATTGAGCATCAAAATGATTAAATGATGTCAATAATCACTACCATAACAACGAATTAAGAAAATCCCAACTCACTCCTCAACTAACAAAAATAAAGCTTCACCTCCCCAAGAACTTACCAAATCATAACAGCAAAAGGAAATTGGAATAAGAGTAGGGCTAAAAGCATAATAGTATTGATAAATGGAAGAAAAAGGACTTTCTAGCAATTGAATTAATTTGGAGAAAGAAAGAAAGACAACAAAACAAAAGAGAGAAAAGAATTGAAAAGGAACTGTAACAAGAAAGATGAAACAAATTGCAATAGCAGTGAGTGGGAAAAGCTACGTGAAAATGGGGAAAGAGGGAAACAAACGTGACAAAATAGGGCAGCTTTTTGGGATAAAATAAAATAAAATCAAATATTGGTCTTTTGAAATTATCCAACTATTATAAAAAATAAAACAAAAATCTCAACTAACCAACATCCTGCTAACTTACCATCTTTTCCCAAGAATTTAAATCTCTATCCAACACCACCCACTTGAACAGCACACTAAGAACTAACAAAAATAAATAAATTCAATTTTTCTCACGTAGAGACTCGAACACAAAATCAGAGGGTAAGCTAACACATTACCACTATACCAACAGGCTCATCTTGACACAGATTGACCGAAAATAATATTTAAGTCCAACGAACAGAGATAGGCCTAGGAACAAAAATAATTACATTTTTTTTTCTAAGAAGTGAGATTTGAACCCAAGACCTAAAACACACAATCAAGGCTCTTAACCACTGAAGTAGATACTTAATTATAGCAGAATTTAACAAATAAAAAATTTAATATTTTGGTGTGTTACATAGCAAGAGATCTCTTAGCCGTTCCGCTTCCTTGCCAGTAGTTTCCAAGGCTATAAATTCAGCCTCCATAGTTAAATGTGAGATGCAAGTTTGTTTCTTGGAGGGCCAACTAATGGCTCCACCTCCGATAGTAAAAATCCATCCCGATGTGGACTTATTGTCAATTACACTTGTAATCCAACTTGCATCTAAGTAACCTTCTAGTACCGCAGGATAATCACTATAGAATAATCTCAAATTTTTTATTTTCTTAAGATAGCAAAAAATCCTTAAAATTCCTTTCCAATGATCGGTACTAGGACAATTTGTAAATCTCGCCAATTTGCACACTGTAAATGCAATATCGGGTCTAATGCAATGCATTGCATACATTACACATCCAATTATGCTGGCATACTCAAGTTGCGCTGTAACACCCCAAAACTCGGCCTAAAAGTTTTTCCCGGATCTCGGAGGTTACATTGATCATCGAAGTGATCTAAAGCAATTTTACAAAACGAAATGTTAAACCCTCATTTCAAACACAATTTGTTACATTCGAACTAAATCATTTAACCATTTGGGTTTCAAAACAGAAAATTTAAGTTACATTAAAACATTTAGAAATATAATGTAACAGTCCGGTTTAGACCCTACTCGGAATAGTGGTTTTGAGACCATAAATCCGAGGTCAAAAAAATATTTTAATATTATTTTTCGTGTTTACAGTATGTGATTAAGCATGTGTGAGATTTTTGTAAATTAATTTTATTGTTTGTGTGCTTAATTTGAGAAAATGACTAAATTGCATAAAATGCAAAAGCTATGTGCTAATTGTTAAAGTGCTTATTTGGCATGGCTTTTTAAATGAGAGGTCCTTATGTTGTAAATGGACCATTAATGGCTTGGATGGACAAAAATGGGCTAAGTTGGTAGAATTTTAAATGTTATATATTAAGGGTAAAATGGAAAAAAAGTATATTAATGTGTAATAAAATAAAACAAATAAGAAAAATGAAGCCACATTCTCATCTTTCTTTGTCGAAAATCACAAGAAAAATAAAGGAAAAAGAGTTTAAGGGTTTCGGCTAGAAGTTGGCTCAATCAAGGTAAGTTTTGAGCTCAATTTTTAGTGATTTTTATGTTTTCGTGATCGTTGCTTCGTGTTCTCTCAAGCCCATACTTTAATTTTGGAATTTGATGAAGATTATGAGATGTGCCATTGATGAATGTTTAAGTTTTGTGATGTTAGTTGATGAAATATGAAATATATGTGTTAGATTAACATGTTTTGTCTTGGGATTTTCGATGAATTTGAGTAATTTGGACTAAATTGTGAAAATAATTGATAAACCATAATTTATACATATTTTAACCCCATGCTTAAATTATTTTTGGATGATTTTTCATTAGATTTGATGAATTCGATACTCCTAATCCTTTAATTTCATGTTTTACACTCAGGAGAGCTTAGGGAGTTGAAAAGAACGAGAAACGGGCCAAAAAAGGAAAAAATGGGCCTATCTTAGAATTCAACACGGCCTGGGCCATTGGACACGGCTGTGTGTGTAACACCCCAAACCCGGCCTAGACGTTACGACCGAATCTGGCATGTCACATGGAAGGGTTATTAAAGAAACTTCGCGTTCGATAAAAACTTCGGGTTTTGTTGCTTATAAAAAATCCAACTTGTTTTATAGTTCTCTTACAAACACATCTTGGATGCTGTTTCCGATGACTTTGTTTATAAACAATTAGATTCAATGAATTCCAGGAAAAAAGGTTATTTTGAAAAGAGTTATCATTGTTAAGAAAATCCAGACTTTTATCAATTATAACTTGTACACCGTTCGTTAACATTTTGGAAAATCAGTTGTTAATGGTTTAAGAAAATCCCGTATTGAACATTTATTAATAAGCAATAATCAAATCAAAAACTAAAACCAAATAAAATACCAAAGGCCTTATTACAGAACATAATCCCACTTGAAATAAATTTAAAGTAATGTAAAATGGAGTTTACTAAAGAATCAGTGCATGGCCACCACAGAGTCCACCTCGGCTCCAAATCCTCAAAGCTAGGGATTACCTGCAAAATTAAGCAGAGGGGTGAGTTACGAGAACTCAGTGTGTAATCCCCTACGCGAACATTAACTGGCCCGAGCCCATTCAGATACCAACTGGCCTTAGCCCTTACGAAATCAAATTGGGCGAAGCCCATACAGAAACGAACTGGGCCTGAGCCCTATTTACCATGGTATAGCAGATAATGAATGAAATGCAACATAGTCCAACCTAAATATCCATCCGCTACACACCACCCATTCCAGCCAAAACACACTGGTGAGGATTTCTACAATCAACCCTCATCCGCTACACACCATCGATGGCAGTCACGCTGCTCATCGCCGAAATTGTGGCAGTGCCACCGAAATAATGTGACAGGGTCACCGAAATTTGTGGCAGAGCCACCGAAATACACTTCCCCAATCAATCAATATTCCTTTCCCATGCAACATGTCATAACATCATAATGTGATGGATGCAAACATATATCATAGTATGTAAGATAATCAGAACACACATCCAATCATGTTAATTTACCCAAAATGGTATAGTCATAAGTTTACTTACCTGGTATATCTCCAACAATACCCACTAGGATATTTCATTTTGCATTCCCATTCACGGGTATTTTGACTTTTAGTGACACATAGTATAACACAAACCAAAACGAAATAAAGGTGTGAGATTACACACCTGATTACGCGAAGAACTATACACTCCTGATCGCCATCACTCTCACTGGCGGGAACAACAACAATTTGCCTATCCCAAACAGATGTCGGCTCTCTACCACAACCCGGTGGAAAATCTCGAACCGCTGACACCTTACATCGTTTGAACTTGGGAGTGGAAACTACGAGTCCACTCCCCTCAGGTTCCCTTAACACAACCTCATTAGATCGGCTAGCACTCGCCTCTATGAAGAAAGTCTTGATCAGTAAGGTATCACAGTGAAAGAATGGTGATTGTCTAACAAGAAGGTTCGGTTATGGCAGAGTAAAACGAACAGAGAATAGTTGCAAAGAAACCAGAGAGAGAACTCGTTACCTTGATTAATGAAGAACCGCCCCACAACAGATTCGGGTAAGGCTTTGAACCGAAATATGTGTTCCACGATGAGAGGAGAAAAGAAAGAGTTAGACAACAATTTGGAGAAACAGGAATGACACCTTCGGCTATGTGAACACAGGAGGGGAAAGGAAAAAAAAGAAATAAGAAATACTTATCTTTACCTTAGATCGAAGAGAAGTCGACTGCAAAGAGATTCGGCCCTTGCAGCAAGACCCCAGAACCCTTGATTCGGCTAAAACAACAGAAGCGAAACACCAATTCAGATTGGGAAAAAAAATAGAGGTTCGGTTTAATGGAGAAAAAGTAGAGAAGCAAAGAAGGAGAATTAAGGTTCGGCTATGTGGGAAAACAAGTAGTAAGAAATGGAAAAGAGAGATTCGGCTATAGGAAAAAAAATGAGAAACCGATTTAAAAGATGAAAAGAGGAACTCCGGTGATGAAGAAAAGAGTAGCAAGAACACTGAAAGAGAAGAGGGAGTTTCGGCTATGTGCTAATGGTGTAGGAAAAGGTGCAAAAAGGAGAATGATGGGAAGTGAGTTTCGGCTAGAAGAAAGAAATAATGAAGAAGGAAAGATGAGTAAGGTTTTCGGCCAATTGGTACGTGTGAAAGTAACCCAAAATGCACTAAGCAACCAGCACACAATTTGCACAAAAACGCAGAGAGATGAACAAGAAAAACCCAAGGAAAATTCGGCACACAAGCTTCTCCCTTGACCGAATATGCTACCTAACACCCCCTAGCCGAATTTTCACCTCCTCCTTAGTTCCCATTTTCGGCCAACTATCACCACACTCCCAAATCCCCATGATTTACTCCTTGATTTACTCCCCCTTTCACTCCCCATCACCCATTCGAATTATTTGACCAAGTCTCCCCTCTCTCCTATAGAGTTTGATCTTCACTCAGCCACCTCCCTTACTTGAGCACAAAAAAATAAAGCCCCTTGCTGCAGCAGATGGGATTCGAACACTCTCCCTCCTTCCATGCTCCCTTGTGACGCCAACCACTAGGCCACCTTACTACTTGTGACATCCAGATACAAACAATTATTCTTAAGTCCCGCCTTCACTAACTCCCCTCACTAAAGTGCCCAAAACCAAAAATTTTATTAGGACTCAAACTCGACCCCAGGCCTTCTTAGGGCCCCTAAACACCTCAAACTAACACATAGAACCAACACAACATGCAATAACACCAATTTCACAGACCCCTAAATTGAAGGATGTTACAGTTCTACCCCTCTTAAAGAAATTTCAGCCTCAAAATTTACCTGATCAAAAGAGGTAAGGGTATTGCTGTCGAATTGTCTCTTCCGGCTCCCGCGTGGCTTCCTCTGAAGCGTGATTACGTCACAACACTTTAACTAATGGAACCGATTTCCTCCTCAATACCCTAACATCTCGATCTACAATCTGCACTGGTTCTTCTTCAAAAGACAAATCAGGTCTTACCTCAATTTCTTCCACCGGCACTATGTGAGATGGATCTGAACGGTAGCGTCTCAGCATCGAAACATGGAATACATTATGTATCTGACTCAGCTTCGGGGGTAACTCAAGCTGATAAGCAACTGGTCCCACACGTTTCAACACTCGATAAGGCCCGATGAACCTGGGGCTCAACTTGCCCTTCCGTCCAAACCTTAAAACCTTCTTCCAAGGTGAGACTTTTAAGAAGACATGATCCCCCACCAAAAATTCTATTTCTTTACGCTTCAGATCTGCATACGATTTTTACGCCTATCCAAGCTTCCTTCAATCGAGCCCGAATCAACTTAACCTTTTCCTGTTTTCGAGATCAATTCCGGACCCAACAATTGTCGCCACCCAACTCGTCCAACGTAGGGAGTACGACACCTACGACCATATAACGCCGTAAGGTGCCATCCGAATCTTTGGATTGATAATCGTTGTTATACGCAAATTCGCTAATGGTAGATAATCTTCCCAACTACCTCAAAGTCGATTACATGCCCATTAACATGTCTTCCAGACCGAATTACTCTTTCCGACTGACCATCAGTCTGTGGGTGGAACGTTGTGCTAAAGTCTAGCCTTGTACCCAAAGCTTCATGTAATTCCTTCCAAAACCGAGATGTGAACCTTGGGTCCCTTTCCGAGATGATAGACACCGGCACCCCATGTAATCTCACAATTTCTGCCACATACAGCTTAGCCAACTTCTGTAACGAATAGTCGATACGAACCGGTATAAAGTGAGCGGACTTAGTCAACCAATCAACAATTACCCAGACTGAATCTTTCCTAGCAGGCGTTAGGGGTAGCCCACTAACAAAATCCATCGTTATCCTCTCCCACTTCCAAAGTGGAATCTTCACCGGTTGCAGCAATCCCGAAGGCAACTGATGTTCTGCCTTCACTTGCTGACATGTCAAACACTTACTCACAAAGTTGGTAACTTCCCGCTTCAGACCAGGCCACCAATACAGTTCACGTAAGTCCTGATACATCTTGCTTCCACCGGGATGCATAGCGTATGGGCTACTATGCGCTTCCCGCAGAATCATCTGCCTCAACTCAGAGTCCTTCGGCATACAAATTCTTCCACAGAAACATCATACCCCTTCACTGTTTAACCCAAAATCCACTGTCTCCCCACTTTCCACTTGCTGAAGTCGAGGACCCAACGATTCATCCAACGATTGCTTCTCTTTAATCTGACCTACCCATGTCGGCTTTACTTGAAGCTCTGCTAACAGACTACCATCCTCATAAATACTGAGATGAGCAAACATTGCTCTCAACTCTGATACCACCTTCCGACTTAATGCATCAGCCACCACATTGGTTTTACCTGGATGATACTCGATCGAGCAGTCATAATCCTTCAGCAACTCTATCCATCTCCGTTGTCTTAAATTTAGCTCCTTCTGAGTCCTTGAGTACACCAAGATATCATTTATGATTACCATGACAAACCGGTCTAGGTAGGGTTGGAATACCCGGTTCATCATATCCATAAATGCGGCTGGTGCATTCGTTAATCCAAACGGCATCACTAAAAACTCATAATGCCCATAACGCGTTCGAAAAGCGGTCTTATGAATATCCGCTTCCTTGACCCTTAGCTGATGATACCCCGACCTTAAATCTATCTTTGAGAAAATCGAAGCTCCTCACAGCTGATCGAACAAATCGTCAATCCTTGGTAGCGGGTATTTATTCTTAATAGTCAACTTGTTCAACTGACGATAGTCAATGCACATACGCATCGACCTGTCCTTTTTCTTCACGAACAAAACCGGCGTTCCCCACGGAGATACACTTGGTCGGATAAATCCGCGATCCAACAGCTCTTGGATCTGAGCTTTAAGTTCCACCAGCTCCTTCGGCGCCATCCTATAAGGGGCGATGGACACCGGAGCCATTCCCGGAAGTAGCTCAATGCCAAATTCCACCTTGCGATCTGGAGGCAACCCCAGAAGCTCTTCAGGAAAGACGTCCGAGAACTCCTTCACCGTTCAAACATCCCCTACAGACAATTCCTTAACATCCGATGAGCTGATGAAAGCTAGGAACGCCTCGTACCATTTTCGCACCATCTTTTCGACCTTAAGCGCCGAAATCACATGAGACAGATAATCCCTTCTTTCTCCTATCACAACCACCTCTTTATCCTCGGAAGTCTTCAATATCATGCGCTTAGCGGCACAGTCCAAATTCACACGATGCTTAACTAGCCAGTCCATGCCTAAGATCAGATAAAACTCGCCGAACGGCAGTTCCATCAAATCTGCCAGAAATACCACCCCCTGAACTTCTAGAGGCACATCCCTAAACAATTTATTCACTACCACAGATTGTCCTAAAGGGCTAATCACTGACATTTCTCTAGAAGCAACCTCAGATTCTATACCCAAAGTCCCAGATATAGCACAGGCAACATATGAATGGGTTGATCCAATATCAATTAAAGCAGTAAATGGTTCATCAAATATAAGAAACGTACCGGTTATGACGTCTTGTGCGTCGCCATCCTCTCGGTGTCTAGCCGTATAAACTAGTCCAGGCTGTCTTGCATCTGTATTACCTGCACCTCTGCCCGGTGCTCCACGACCTCGTCCAAACCCATCTTCTCCTCTGGCCAGACCATGACCCTCTGCGGCTGCTGACCACCCCTCCTTGACTGTGCAAAACCCTGACCTATCGTTCGCACCCTCGCCAACTCTTGTGGACAGTCCTTTATCAGATGATCCCTAGATCCACATTTGAAACATCCTCCAGTTCTTCTCTAACACTCTCCCGAATGTGTTTTCCAACACTGAGCACACTGTCGCAACTGACCAACAGCAACAGGCATCCCCACTCGAGCTGGCCTATCGAACCTAGGCCTCTTTTGAAAACCCCCAGAAGAACTTGACGACCCAAAACTTCTCTTATTTTTGCCCCTATCCGTATCCCAGTTTTGCCTCCCAGAACGTTTCACTTCTTCGGGTATTTTTGCTTTTTCCACCAATACAGCAAAATCTCTTTCCCGCTGCAGGGCTATCAATACCCTCAACTCATCCCTTAGACCAATCTCGAACTGAATATAGCGCTCATAATCAGTTGCGACTATACCCCGAGCGTAACGACTTAAGCGCAGAAACTCTGCCTCATATTCTACCACGGATTTATTCCCTTGAATCAAGTTCAAAAATGCCTTCCTCTGGGCATCCACATAACTCGCCCCAACATATTTTCCTTGAAACGCTGTCTTAAAGAAGTCCCAGGTAATACGATCCGCTGGAGTACCCTCCCTCACTGTGAGCCACCACTGGTATGCCTCATCTCGTAGGAGGGACACCGCTCCTTTCAATTTCTCCTCTCACATGCAGTCTGCATCGCCCATAATTCGCTCAACCGCTTCTAGCCGATTCGGGCCACGTTTGGGGCTACACCAGAAATGCCCCTAAATATCTCAGCCCCATTTGCCCGGAGTCACTCAAGAATAGATTTTCGGGCCACTAACCCAAAGATTTGCTCCAAAGAACTCATTCCCAACTCGCAAAGATAGCTTGGGAAAAAGCATCGCCCCTTCACTCGATCATGGGACCCCGTCTCTGGCCACCGGTGATGCAGTGCTTCCATTTCAGGCATGTGCCCAGATGCTTCAGACCCAACCCCAGCACTTCGGCCTCTACGTCGGCCACGTCTATCGCGTCCACCTCCTCTAGTGCTCATGCTTCCTGGATCGAATTAATCTGATTAAGGATTTTTATGAATCAATATATAATTCCACTATTTATTAACAAATATCTTATGTAAAACAAGTATAAGAGTTGCTCTCACAGATCGAACTTCCTAATGTCTCAGTCTCTATAGTCTTAACTACTAAAGCTAGAAGTTTCCGTGTTCTACTACTAACTCTAGTAGTTTCCTTACTACAGTCATAACATCATCTTAACAAACATAAAATAAGAGAACTTACGGATTTGGTGCCGGAGACCCGTGATGCCATACCTCCAAAAGACATTTATATTTTTAAACCATATTTCAAATAAATTTTTGGAAAACGTTTTCGAACCCATTCCACAGCCGAGTTTTGCAACCTTACTCTGATACCACAAAATGTAACACCCCAAACCTGGCCTAGACGTTACGATCGAATCTGGCATGTCACATGGAAGGGTTATTAAAGAAACTTCGCGTTCGATAAAAACTTCGGGTTTTGTTGCTTATGAAAAATCCAACTTGTTTTATAGTTCTCTTGCAAACACATCTTGGATGCTGTTTCCGATGACTTTGTTTATAAACAATCAGATTCAATGAATTCCAGGAAAAAGGTTATTTTGAAAAGAGTTATCATTGTTAAGAAAATCTAGACTTTTATCAAATATAACTTGTACACCGTTCGTTAACATTTTGGAAAAATAGTTGTTAATGGTTTAAGAAAATCCCGTATTGAACATTTATTAATAAGCAATAATCAAATCAAAAACTAAAACCAAATAAAATACCAAAGGCCTTATTACAGAACATAATCCCACTTAAAATAAATTTAAAGTAATGTAAAACGGAGTTTACTAAAGAATCAGTGCATGGCCACCACAGAGTCCACCTCGGCACCAAATCCTCAAAGCTAGGGATTACCTGCAAAATTAAGCAGAGGGGTGAGTTACGAGAACTCAGTGTGTAATCCCCTACGCGAACATTAACTGGGCCCGAGCCCATTCAGATACCAACTAGCCTTAGCCCTTACGAAATCAAATTGGACGAAGCCCATACAGAAACAAACTGGGCCTGAGCCCTATTTAGCATGGTATAGTAGACAATGAATGCAATGCAACCCAGTCCAACCTAAATATCCATCCGCTACACACCACCCATTCCAGCCAAAACACACCGGTGGGGATTTCTACAATCAACCCTCATCCGCTACACACCATCGATGGCAGTCACGCTTCTCATCGCCGAAATTATGGCAGTGCCACTGAAATAATGTGACAGGTTCACTAAAATTTGTGGCAGAGCCACCGAAATACACTTCCCCAATCAATTAATATTCCTTTCCCATGCAACATGTCATAACATCATAATGTGATGGATGCAAACATATATCATAGTATGTAAGATAATCAGAACACACATCCAATCATGCTAATTTACCCAAAATGGTATAGTCATAAGTTTACTTACCTGGTATATCTCAAACAATACCCACTAGGATATTTCAACTGCATTCCCGTTATGGGTATTTCAACTTTTAGCCGACACATAGTATAACACAAACCAAAACGAAATAAAGGTGTGAGATTACACACCTGATCACGCGAAGAACTATACACTCGATCGCCGTCACTCTCATCAAGTGGAACAACAACAATTTGCCTATCCCAAACAGATGTCGGCTCTCTACCACAACCCGGCAGAAAATCTCGAACCGCTGACACCTTACGTCGTTTGAACTTGGGAGCGGAAACTATGAGTCCACTCCCCTCAGGTTCCCTTAACGCAACCTCCTTAGATCGACTAGCACTTGCCTCCATGAAGAAAGTCTTGATCAGTAAGGTATCACAGTGAAAGAATGGTGATTGTCTAACAAGAAGGTTCGGTTATGGCAGAGTAAAACGAACAGAGAATAGTCACAAAGAAACCAGAGAGGGAACTCCTTACCTTGATTAACGAAGAACCGCCCCACAATAGATTCGGCTAAGGCTTTAAACTGAAATATGTGTTCCACGATGAGAGTTAGACAACAATTTGGAGAAACAGGAATGACATCTTCGGCTATGTGAACACAGGAGGGGAAAGGAAAAAAATAAATATGAAAGACTTATCATTACCTTAGATCGAAGAGAAGTCGACTGTAAAGAGATTCAACCCTTGCAGCAAGACCCCAGAACCCTTGATTCGGCTAAAGCAACAGAAGCGAAACACCAATTCAGATTGGGAAAAAAATAGAGGTTCGGTTTAATGGAGAAAAAGTAGAGAAGCAAAGAAGGAGAATTAAGGTACGGCTATGTGGGAAAACAAGTAGTAAGAAATGGAAAAGAGAGATTCGGCTATAGGCAAAAGAAATGAGAAGCCGATTTAAAAGATGAAAAGAGGAACTCCGTTGATGAAGAAAAGAGTAGCTAGAACACTGAAAGAGAAGAGGGAGTTTCGGCTATGTGCTAATGGTGTAGAAAAAGGTGCAAAAAGGAGAATGATGGGAAGTGAGTTTCGGCTAGAAGAAAGAAATAATGAAGAAGGAAAGAAGAGTAAGGTTTTCGGCCAATTGGTACGTGTGAAAGTAACCCAAAATGCACTAAGCAACCAAGACACAATTTGCACAAAAAAACGAGAGATGAACAACAAAAAACCCAAGGAAAATTTGGCACGCAAGCTTCTTCCTTGACCGAATATGCTACCTAACACCCCCTAGCCGAATTTTCACCTCCCCCTTAGTTCCCATTTTCGGCCAGCTATCACCACACTCCCAAATCCCCTTGATTTACTCCATGATTTACTCCCCATTTCACTCCCCATCACCCATTCGAATTATTTGACCAAGTCTCCCCTCTCTCCTACAGAGTTTGATCTTCACTCAGCCACCTCCCTTACTTGAGCACAAAAAATAAAGCCTCTTGCTGCAGCAGATGGGATTCGAACACTCTCCCCCCTTCCATGCTCCCTTGTGACGCCAACCACTAGGCCACCTTACTACTTGTGACATCTAGATACAAACAATTATTCTTAAGTCCTGCCTTCACTAACTCTCCTCACTAAAGTGCCCAAAACAAAAAATTTTATTAGGACTCAAACTCGACCCCAGGCCTTCTCAGGGCCCCTAAACACCTCAAACCAACACACAGAACCAACACAACATGCAATAACACCAATTTCACAGACCCCTAAATTTTAGGATGTTACAGTGTGTTATGAGTAGGATCGAACATGGCCTAGATCAACGTACACGGGAAGACCACACGATCGTGTGTGGTGAGCAGGAGCCAGCACGACCAAAGGCTATCGAACACGGGCGTGTCACACGGGCGTGTCCCTGCCGTATCAAAGACTAATTCTATCCGGAAAAGGTTGCTTGTGGGCAAAGAAAGACCTTCCAAAGTCTATATAAACACCCTAGGCGGTAACCTAAAAGGGGACACTTAATAGAACGCAGGAAATACTCGAAGCCAGCCGTCGAAAGCAGCTCGGAGGAAGGATCTCCATCAAGACTGAAGATCTCCCATCTAGTTCTTTAGAAGTTTTTGGGTTTTCTTATGTTTTGTTGTTTTCCTTATTTTGAGATGTTTCCTTCTATCAGTATGAACTAAATCCCTTAGATACCTAAGGGGATGAAACCTAAGACGGATCTTATTACTATTTGATTTATAAGATAAATACTTGTTCTTATTCTTAATTGTGAGTTCTTATTCTTGTTTTAATAATTCAGGTTATTGATTCAAGTCGAATGTGCTTATTCACTGGAGCAAAAGTCCCTGTTTAAGAGTAGATCAACACAATTAAGCGGAGTTGATTGCAACCCTAGACATAGAGGCATTTAAAATCGCCGATTAGAGTCAAATCTAATAAGGAATCCATAGATTGAGTTAATGCGACAATAGGGTTTTAATTAGAAAGAGATTTCAATTAATCAACCTAGAGTCAGTTGTTTTTAGTCTCGAGAGAGATATTAACATAAATCAGGGATTTCTACGGATTAAGTCAAGTGAATAAATCATATGAATCAAAAGTAATAAGTGAAGTCGAGGTGGATTCTTCATTAGGTATTGCCTATCTTATTAAGTTTTCTAAAAGTATTTTCCTAAATTTTTCGTTGTCGTGTTTTTAATCAAGTTTTAGTTTAAAAGAATTCACTCCAATTTTTAGGCTAGATAATAAGAAGATAGTAATTACTAGTACTTTTGGTCCTTGTGGATAAGATATTACCGGTCTTACCATAACTGTACTATTAAACAATAGGTGCGCTTGCCTCTATTGTGGTCATAGTTAGTTTTAGACACATCAAGTTTTTGGCGCCGTTGCCGGGGACTAAGATATTAGGAACGCTAAATTTTTATTACGTTAGCCATTTTATTTACTTTTATTTGCAATTTATTTTTTATTTCTATTCACTATTTTTTTCTTTGCTTCTGGCAGGAACTTTTAGTTTATGACTAGAAGGAACCCGTCAGGACCATTACTTTTTTATAGTGAGATTGAATGTACAGCTCGCAGAAACCGAAGAGAAATAAGGCAAAGTCTGCAATACATAGAATAAGAGCAAGAAGACAAAACTAATACTACAGAAGAGATGGCTGATAATAATCCGCTACCTCCTGTGGTTGCTGTAACAGCCCAATTTTGGGGCTAGTCGGAATAGTGGTTTTGGGACATCTAAACTGAGGTCGAGGAAAATTATTTTGATGTTATTTTATGTGTTATAACATTAATATATGGCTATGTGAAAATTTTGGTACTTTAATTTTAATGATTGCATGCTTAATTGTGAAAAAGGGACTAAATCGCATAAAGTGCGAAAGTTCTATTTTTCAAGGTAGAGGTACCTAATAGCTATAGAATGTAAATTGGAGATCTTTAAAGTGAAAATAGGCCATTTTGGAGTGTGATGGCCGGCCATGTGGTATAGGGAGACAAGAGCATTTAATGTTTGGTCAAAATTGGGTGAAATTAGGTGAGAAAAGATGAATAAAATATGGTAAAAAGAAAAACTATCAAAATATGGTAAAAAGAAAAACTATCATCTTTCACTATTCACTCATCTCTTTCCACCGAAAATTGAAGAAGAAATAGAGATTTTGGGGGGTTCAAACTTTCAGCCACTCAATTCATATTCAAGTAAGTGATTTAGGTGGTTTTAATTGATGATTTTTGTGTTTTTAGAGTCCCCAAAGCTTAAGCTAGCTAATGAGGGGACTAATTTGAGATATGGTTGAAAGTCTAGGGATTTACCATGAGAGTAGTTATGTTGTTAGCTGAGTTTTTGTGGAATAAAATAAATGTCAGGGAGATGAGAAACAACTTTTGTGAAAGGTGTTAGCATGAAAACACCTAAATAGGACTTGAATACAAAGATTTAATTTGTGTCATAAATACATGAAATAGTTGGAATAGTGAATAGTTGTAAGAGAAATAAATGTTCAACTAGGCTTTTTTATTGAGAAAATGTGATAAAAATGATTTACGAGCCTAGGGGCAAAATCGTAATTTTGCCATAGTACAAGGGCAAAATGGTCATTTTTGCCTAAATGTAGATTTTGATGCATTACGATCATAGAATGATCTAAATGAATGAATTTTATTATTATAGATCAAGAAGAGCGCGGAATTAACCTTGACCGGGAAAAAGGCAAGGTTACGGATTAAACCGTTAGTTGACGCGTTTTGCACCGAGGTAAGTTTATGTGTAAACGATGCATTTCATATATGTATATATTGTTGTTGCTAATTAGTGCATGGCACAATTGAGGACTTGTATGATTCAAGTGGATTGAATGCGGAAGTTATTGAATAACTCTAGTGTGAATGATGGAATGGATATGTAAGTGTATTATATCAATATTTGACGGTGGGCTAAGTGCGATACCACCTTGTTACTTAATCACGATGGGCTATGTGCGATACCATCGTCTATATATCATTTGGTGGGCTATGTGCGATACCACCGTAACTAACCTATTTGGTGGGCTATGTGCGATACCACCCTAATAATGAGCGATGGTGGGCTAAGTGCGAAACCACCGAATAAATTGATTATGAGTGGTTGATTAAGAGATTGTGATGTGTTGTATTATGTGACATTGTGGTGCTAAGTGCAGGAAGGCATACTAATGAGTGTATACATTAAGCTTGTGGCATGGTTGAAATGTGGAAATGGAAGAAATGAGTAAGCATGATTATGAATGTAGATTGTTTCTTGTTTAGTATGTAATGCTATATAATTGTTTAGCACATACTATATTGTTATATTGTTTACATGTAAACTTACTAAGCTTAAAGCTTACCCCCTTTTTCTCTTCCCTTGTTTTATAGAGTTTAAGAGCCGAGCCGGGATACGCCGATAGCCAAAAGATCACCCACACTATCAGCTCACCTCGATATATCTAGACTTAGTGATTTTGTGTATGGCATGTATAGGGGCTAGACTAGTTAGAATATTTTGTTATTTTGTCCAAAATGTGTTGGCCCCCTTTTTAAGACAAACTATTTTGTATATTGCCATGGTTCATGGCTCACTTTGTCATTTATGAAATTATATAGTCATTTATGGAAGTTTAGATTTCAAAATATGAGTTGTTTGATGATATGTTGAATGGGTCCATGTTGTGTGAGCTAGAGGGATGAAAGGAACTCGGCAAATAGCCCTGTTCTTGTCAACACAAGTAGCCACATGGGTGTGTGTCTATGCCGTGTGCGACACACGGACAGTTCCTGGGCGTGTGCCTAGATCGTGTGAAGTCTGCACCTTGAAGTTGGAATTTAAATCGCCACACAGTTGAAGCACACGGGTGTGCGATAGGCCGTGTGGATAAGTCAGTGTCGACCACGGGCACCGCACATGGGCGTGTGTAGGCCGTGTGATGCAAGTCAGTGTCGACCACGGGTGTAAGGCACGGGCATGTCTAGGGGCACACGGGCGTGTCCCATAGTCAACACGGGTGTGTGGCCCCTGTTTAAGCATAAACTTTCGAAGAGTGAAAAAGTTTCTGGTCGAACTTCGAAATCTTTCGGATGTGTGTTTAAGGCCTCAAAGGCCCATAGTACACCTGATGTGATTAAAAAGGAAAGTTTTTAAGTTGAAATGATATTTTATTGTCCGACATTATATCTTTTAGTAAGATCAAGTATAGTAATGCCCCATATCCTGTCCCGGCGTTGGACTCGGATAAGGGGGTGTTAAAGTTGCCGCAAACCCGGTGAATCAAAATCCTGCTCCTCGTACTATGTATGATAATGCTAAAACTACTTTAACAGGAACTGAATCAAGTATTGTTAGACCTATTGTTGCTGCAAATAATTTTCAACTGAAACCTAACACTATACAGATGATTCAGCAATTTGTTCAGTTTGATGGTTTGCAGGATAAGGATCCAAACAATCACTAGGCAAATTTTCTGGAATTCTGTGACACTTTCAAAATTAATGGTGTTTCTGATGATGCCATTCGCCTTCGGTTGTTTCCCTTCTCATTGAGAAACAAAGCTAAATAGTGGTTGAACTCGTTGCCACGAGGATCAATCACTACATGGGATCAAATGACCGAAAAATTTTTACTTAAATATTTTCCGCCGGCTAAAACGGCTAAGTTTAGGAATGATATCTCTTCTTTTGTGCAGATGGATTTAGAGACACTTTACGATGCATGGGAGAGATACAAGGATTTACTAAGAAGGTGCCCTCACCATGGGTTACCTTTGTGGCTACAAGTTCAAACCTTTTACAACGGTGTGAACCCCTCAACTAAGAAGTTGATTGATTCAGCCGCTGGTGGAACCCTAAATAACAAGACCCCTGAAGCGGCTTATGAGTTTATAAAGGAGATGACACTGAATAACTATCAGTGGCAAGTTATGAGGGCGAAGCCAATAAAAGCCGCCGGAGTTTTCAACCTCGACGCAGTGACAATGCTATCAAACCAGGTAGAGCTTCTAAGTAAAAAAATTGATGGTTTATGTGGTTCTTCGCAGGTACATCCAGTGATGCAGTGCGATACGAATGAATGAGGAATGAGCAATACAGAATATCCATCCTACAACTCTGGCATAGAAAGTGAACAGATTAACTATATGGGTAATAATTCTAGACCTCAGAATAATCCCTATAGTAACACTTACAATCCAGGTTGGAGGAACCACCCCAATTTCTCATGGGGTGGTCAAGGAAATCAAAGACAACAACCCCCTCCAGGCTTTCAACAGCAACCCTACCCATAAGAGAAGAAGCCAAACCTTGAGGAGATGCTAACAAAATTCATTGCGGTGTCAGAAACCTGTTTCCAAAACACCGAAACAACACTCAAAAATCAGCAAGCGTCAATTCAAGGGCTCGAGAACCAAATAGGTCAGCTTGCTAAGCTGATCTCAGAACGACCACAAGGAAACTTGCCAAGCAACACTGAAACTAACCCGAAAGAGCAAATCACGCCATTACTGTTCATGATAGTGAAGGGTTAGACGAACCAAAATAGAGGCAAGAGAATGTGGTAGATAAAGGTAAGGTTGAGGTAAGCCATGATAAATCGAAATCAGTAAGTACAGAGTACAAACCTCGTGTACCATACCCCAATGGGACGAAGAAAGACCGCACAGATGAACAATTTGGTAAATTTCTTAAACTTCTAAAGAAATTACATAATAACTTACCGTTTATTGAAGCTCTTTCGCAGATGCCAATTCAACAAAATTTCTAAAAGAGCTCTTATCAAACAAACGGAAGCTAGACGAAGCGTCGCATGTAGAGCTAAATGCAGTATGCTCAGCAATTCTACAGAATAAACTACCCCGCAAATTAAAAGATCCAGGGAGTTTTACGATTCCTTGCCTAATTGGTGGTTTATCTGTTAATAATGCTTTAGCAGATTTAGGGGCAAGCATAAATGTTATGCCTTATAAAATGTTTAAGCAGCTAGGTCTTGGGAAACCCAAACAAACTAGGATGAGCATTCAATTGGTTGATAAAACTATTAGAGTTCCTAGGGGTATAATCGAAGATGTACTAGTAAAAATTGATAAATTTATATTCCCAGTAGACTTTGTTGTTTTAGACATGGATGAGGACAATAATGTTCCTTTAATTTTAGGAAGACCCTTTTTAGCAACTGCTAAAACTAGAATTGATGTTGGTACAGGTGAACTCACACTTTGTGTAGGTGAAGAAACGATCACTCTTCAGGCTCTTGACTCGGCTAGGACATCGAGTAATAAGGGTGAGAACATAAATTCTATTAATGACCATTTGGTTCAACCTTCTTTTCAGGAAGCACCACGGAATTACACAACTGAGCCATATTCTAGACCTCGTGCCAACAAAGAAATAACTCATGAGGAGCGAAGGCTTCAGATCGATGAACTAGACGAGTGGAAGACACATGTTAAGGAGAAACCAAGAACGCACGAAGCAAAATCGAGGCAACTCCATAACGAACTTAAAGATGAAGCAAGCTACTTCAAGGTTGGAGACCAAGTTCTAATGGATAATACAGATCCTCGTGTTGCCACTTCTTAACCTAATGGAATAACTCCTTTCACGGTACTCAACACTTTCCCATACGGTACAGTCGAGGTAACTCATTCTCAATTTGGCACCTTCAAGGTAAATCTTACTCGTCTAAAACCGTATTTTAATACAATTGATAGTAACAATGAGGAGTTTCAACTCCTCAAACCACCATGATTATACGAATGAAAGGTAAGTCTAGCTTAAGACTTTAAATGAGCGCTTCTCAGGAGGCAACCCGAGCACTAACCCCTTTAATTTTCATTTTTAGCACCTAACTAAAAACTAACCAAATTAATAAAGTGCAGGTTTCCCTACCACACGACCTTGCACACGGGCGTGGCCATGGTCGTGTGGACACCACGAATACGCACATCGGCGTGGCAAAGACCGTGCGAACCAATGACGATAATTTTCCCAAAAGACGGGCTGCGATAAAATGCCACGGCCGTGCAATACGACCGTGGTCGACACTGGGAAAGTAACACGGGTGTGCGACACGCCAGGGTCCCTAGGCCGTGTTCGATACTGATCAAACGAACATGGGCATGGAAACCTCTCCACGGCCGTAGGAGAAACGAACGAAGCATCAGACGGCCGTGCAATTCGACCGTGTGACCTAGCACGCCCAGGGCACACGGGCGTGGGCATCTGATTTCTATTTAAACTCCCTTCTTCTATTCATTTTCTTCCCTAATTTTTCTTCTCTCAACCCTAGCCACCACAGCTTTTCTCCCTTTTCACCACCCCTTTCCCTTACACCATGACTAATACTATAGGCAAGACCAAAGCCACCATCCCCATGTCGAAAAAGCGAAAGGATCCTGGCACAGTCTCCCCGTGGGCAACCACTTTACATAAGTTCATGCCGCCCGCTTCATTAATTCGACAAGACAGGGACCTTTGAGTCCATTTATTTTTTCTTTTTCTTTTATTTTTATTTTTAAATTCTTTTCGTTTACCTTTCTTGTCTTTAATTTATATTATTATATTTTGATTTCTTTAATTTAGGTTCAAGGGGCTATTACGGAACGACCCCACCACCACAGGAGTATCAACCACCCCTGCCCACCTTTACACCGTTTCTTTTCTTTGACTCCATCCAAAATTCAGGAAGTTTAACTTCTTTCCCTATCTTATGATTTTCTTACTATGATTGTCATTATCTATCTTTGTACATTGAGGACAATGTACATCTTAAGTGTAACACCCCTAACCCGTATCCGTCGCTGGATTAGGGTTAAAGCCATTACCAGACGGATCGAAAATGTTTTCAGACATTTCATAATACAAGTCATCAATTACAACCACTGAGTCCCTTAGATAGGTCACCGAGACCTTAAGCATGCTTTAGTGAAGGGTCGGGACTAAACTGAACACATACCAAAGTTCTCAAAAATTTAAAACTTTTCTAAGTTACAGAGGTCACACGCCTGTGTAGACAGGCCGTGTGCCTCCCACGGCTGCTAGACACACTCATATGTCCTAGCCGTGACAAAACAAGGCTGGTATATTGACTTAACTCCACGGCCACCAGGCACGCCCGTGTGCCATGGCCGTGTACTCTTAGGCTAGATATTTACTAACTCACACGGCTACCAGGCACGCCCGTGTACCCTGGCTGTGTATACTTGGGCTAGCTACTGACTAAATCCCACTGTCACTAGGCATGCCCGTGTGCCACGACCGTGTAGGAAAAACAGGCCATTTGCAAGGCCATAATGCCACCCACACAAGGGTCATCCCTACAAGCAAGGAACCAATTCATCTCATGCAGAATTTACATTCAAAAACACATCAAACTAAACCACAAAGCTTTGCATCCAATCTTATTCTCAAACATGCCAATTCATATACTAACTTGCGTAGCCAATTCACTTGTATAACCATGCATGGTACATTCACATCTTACCAAACATATATTCAATACATAGATCACAATTATAAGCTCTTTTAGCAATAATTTACCTATCACAAATTTTACCATAACATAATCATATAATCAAACCAAAACCATCATCATATACCACCTTACTCATGCATATTTCCAATACATATAACTAGCCACATCCCATGGCTAAGTTCATAACTCAAACTTGTACCAAATAACTAGCCTATACATGCCATACTTAGTATATACATATCCAAAAGGTACCAAAATGAGTTTGAGTAGTGTGATGATGATCCTTGTGACCCCGAGCCTTCAAAGAGCTTTGACGATCTATAAAACAGAGCAAACACACACACAGAGTAAGCTTTCAAAAGCTTAGTAAGCCATATAAAAATAAACTTATCATAAAATGTATATAACCAAAATGATACAATAACATTAATGGTTCTCAAAGCAAATTCATCTCATACATTCCTTGGCTCAATTGTTAAGCCATTTCTTACCACATTCTTCAATTCAAATATCACATATACACAAAGCTTATTCAAGCATATCTTCATATGAAATCTCATTATTTCTTTGCATATATTCATCATAGTAAGTTCATATAGACACTTACCTTTCATACACACATAGTGTACTTTTCAAACGTACCTGAAACAGATATACAAATCACAGAGTTGTTCATTTCTCAGACTTGCCCGTTGAACCGTTCGAAACTAAATAGGATATTCAGAAAGCTCGGAATAGTCGTACAACACCAACGTCCCGCACGAGGTCTTACATGTACTCGTGATATTGATGCCATCGCCCCGCATGTGGTTGTACACGTAATCAAATATCGATGCCACTGTCCCAGACAGGGTCTTACACGAAATCAATACGATGCCAATGTCCTAGACATGGTCTTACATATAAAACTCATATCGATGCCAACGTCCCAGACGTGGTCTTACATGATATCACATAATAGACACCTATGTCATGACATAGTTAATCCTATATATTCCTAGATTCAAACGGGACTTCTAGGATATTGTCTCTAAATCAATTCTATCTCGGAATTCATGTATACATCATCTCATGAGCATTCATCATTATCCATAATCATATGAACATATATAATTCAATACAATTGTATTTATTTGTATATCAACTTACCTCGAGTTCAGTTTAGCTGAAATGGACGGCTATTCGACTACTTTCGCTTTTTCGCGATCTAAGTCCGATTTCTTCGGTTCTTGATCTATACATATTCAAATTTAACCCTTTTATTTATCAACTTATTCAATTCAATCCAAAAACATACATTTAGGGCTATTTACAACTTAACCCTCACATTTACATATTTTATCAATTTAGTCCATTTTTCACAAAACATCAAATATTCAAAATCATCATATATCCATGCTTAGCCAAATGCCCACATATCTCATACAAGACTAAAAATTTCATCAAAATCACAATTTAATCCCTCAAATTGCTATTTTCACAATTTAGCCCTAATTAGCTAAATTCATCAAAAATTCAAGAACAACATATGTTCATTTAACACATTTCTATCATTTAACACTTAAACTCATTACAAAGCTCACTACTTCATCAATGGAACATCTCATGAACATAATCAATTCTTCAAATTACAACATGGGCTTGATAGTAGACTAAGCAACAATCTCAAAAACATAAAAATCATCAAAATCCAAAGCCAATACATACCTTAATTTTGCTTGATAATTGCCGAAACCTAGGATAGTTTTCTTCCTTTCTTTCTTTTGAATTTTCGGTGATAGATGGATGAATAAAATCCACTATCATGCTTAATTGTTTTATTTTCTAACATTTTATTAATCTAATTACAAAATTATCCTTATAATAAAACATATATAACATATGTTCATAAGGTTATAGATGTCTATTATTCATCGACTATCCAAATAATGGTCTAATTGCCTCATAAGGCCTCCTCTTTTAAAAGCCATAACACATAAGTACTTTAACAAATAGCATGCTAGTTTTGCATTTAATGCAATTTAATCCTTTTATCGAATTAAACGCACAGACGGACGAATTAATTTACGGAACTTTAATACATACTTAATCACATATCAACGACACAGAAAATAATATTAAAATATTATTCAAAATTAGATTCGTGGTCCCGAAACCACTGTTCCGACTAGGGTATAAACCGGACTATTACATTAAGTGTGAGGAGGTGTCAACAATACTGAATTATGCCTTGTTCTTAAGTAATTTTCTCATATTACTATTAGAATGAAACTTCTATTGATTTATGATTTTCATTGATATGTCTTGGATTAAGTCATAGATAATTATGCATTGATGGTTTAAACTTTAAGATATTAGAGAATCAAGCATGATAAGTCTATTTTCAGAATTAAAATTTTTTTAGGTCGTTTCCCTAAATTTAAATATTACTTTGAAGTTTGAAATTTGCAAGGTTGACATCAAAAACCACAATTTTGTGAGATTTTGAGCCTTTTAGAGCATATTCTTTTCTTGCTCATTTTTTTTATTATGAGTGTGTCAATATTGATTTGTTATTCTAAAACTTGCTTTGATTATACATGTCAGGACCACACCTTTGGTTTGATATACTGAGATGATAAAGGCACTTAGGATTTAACCCACTTACTCCATTAAAAGCCTACCTTCATAATTAACCCTAGTGAACCCCTTTGAAGCCTAATCAACCATTTCTTGATATACCACTAATATTAAACCGAAACCCAGTTATTTAATTTGTTATCCCCATTTTCTTGACCCCCTCTTTTGTCGAGATTTGATTTGATCAGTTGCCTAACTAGCAATCTTTATTTCAGGGTTAAATTCATTTTATCATATACCTGTACTTATTATTAAAAAAAAGTTGGAAATTTATTAGTTCTTTGTTATTTGAGCTTAAGCAGTTAATTTCACATTTTGAGAAGAAGCTCGTATTATTATTGATAAGTTTTCAATTATTGTAATTATTCAGTATTAGTTTATTTCTCTAGTTAGGTAAATTGTCAATTCGATCTCGATTTTAACCCCCCTTTTCAGCCTTCATCCACACCTTTAACCCAAGCCCCATTACAACCTTTAAAAGACCTTTTGATTTGTGTACCATCTCATTTTATAGTGGTGGAGATTTGATTTTCATGCAAGCCTATGGTAATAACTTTTCATGTTTGACTTCTAAGTGCTTAATTTGAACCTTAAACACTTTGAGTGATTTGAGTGAATCTTTAGTAAGGATGTCAATTCTTGTCAGTTTTGGATCAAAGGTAATTATTTAGGTAAAGGGAAACACCTATGTTTTCATGCTACAAAAATTTATGACTTAGATTGTTTGAATCTTTAGGACTCTTTTGGTTAAATTATCAATATATGAATTATCTTTGAATTATGAGGAAACATTATTAATGAGAATTATGAATTAAGGAAGTTAGTTTTAATTGTGAGTTGAGGATTTTGCTTGAGGACAAGCAAAGGCTTAAGTGTGGGGATATTTGATAAACCATAATTTATACATATTTTAACACCATGCTTAGCTTATTTTTGGATGAGTTTTTATTAGATTTCATGAATTCGATGCTCCTAATCCTTTAATTTCATGTTTTACACACAGGAGAGCTTAGGGAATCGAAAAGAACGAGAAACGGGCCAAAAAGGGACAAAATGGGCCTATTTTAGAATTCAACACGACCTGGGCCATTGGACACGGCCGTGTGTTACGAGCAGGATCGAACATAGCTTGGATCAACGTACACGGGAAGACCACACGGCCGTGTGTGGTGTGCAGGAGCGAGCACGGCCTAAGGCTATCGAACACGGGCGTGTCACACGGGCGTGTCCCTACCGTATCAAAGACTAATCCTATCCGAAAAAGGTTAATTATGGGCAAAGAAAGACATTCCAAAGCCTATATAAACACCCTAGGGGGTAACTTAAAAGGGGACGCTGAATAGAACGCAGGAAATACTCGAAGCAAGCCGTCGGAAGCAGCTCGGAGGAAGGATCTCCATCAAGACTAAAGATCTCCCATCTAGTTCTTTAGAAGTTTTTGGGTTTTCTTATGTTTTGTTGTTTTCCTTATTTTGAGATGTTTCCTTCTATCAGTATGAACTAAATCCCTTAGATACCTAAGGGGATGAAACCTAAGACGGATCTTATTACTATTTGATTTATAAGATAAATACTTGTTCTTATTCTTAATTGTGAGTTCTTATTCTTGTTTTAATAATTCAAGTTATTGATTCAAGTCAAATGTGCTTATTCACTAGAGCAAAAGTCCTTGTTTAAGAGTAGATCAACACAATTAAGCGGAGTTGATTGCAACCCTAGACATAGGGCAACGAAAATCTGCCAGATTAGAGTCAAATCTAATAAGGGAATCCATAGATCGAGTTAATGCGACAATAAGGGTTTTAATTAGAAAGAGATTTCAATTAATCAACCTAGAGTCAGTTGTTTTTAGTCTCGAGAGAGATATTAACATAAATCAGGGATTTCTACGGATTAAGTCAAGTGAATAAATCATATGAATCAAAAGTAATAAGTGAAGTCGAGGTGGATTCTTCATTAGGTATTGCCTATCTCATTAAGTTGTCTAAAAGTATTTTCCTAAATCTTTCGTTGTCGTGTTTTTAATCAAGTTTTAGTTTAAAAGAATTCACTCCAATTTTTAGGCTAGATAATAAGAAGATAGTAATTACTAGTACTCTTGGTCCTTGTGGATACGATATTACCGATCTTACCATAACTATACTATTAAACGATAGGTGCGCTTGCCTCTATTGTGGTCATAGTTAGTTTTAGACACATCAAGTTTTTGGCGCCGTTGCCGGGGACTAAGATATTAGGAACGCTAAATTTTTATTACTTTAGCCATTTTATTTACTTTTATTTGCAATTTATTTTTTATTTCTATTCACTAATTTTTTCTTTGCTTCTGGCAGGAACTTTTAGTTTATGACTAGAAGGAACCCATCAGGACCATTACTTTTTGACAGTGAGATTGAAAGTACAGCTCGCAGAAACCGAAGAGAAATAAGGCGAAGTCTACAATACATAGAAGAAGAGAAAAAAGATAAAACTAATACTACAGAAGAGATGGCTGATAATAATCCGCTACCTCCTGTGGTTGCTGTAACAGCCCAATTTTGGGGCTAGTCGAAACAGTGGTTTTGGGACCACTAAACTGAGGTCGAGGAAAATTATTTTGATGTTATTTTATGTGTTATAGCATTAATATATGGCTATGTGAAAATTTTGGTACTTTAATTTTAATGATTGCATGCTTAATTGTGAAAAAGGAACTAAATCACATAAAGTGCGAAAGTTCTATTTTTCAAGGTAGAGGTACCTAATAGCTATAGAATGTAAATTGGAGATCTTTAAAGTGAGGGACTAAAATGAAATATATGGGCTTATATGAAGCATGTGAAAATTCGGCTAGAATGGGTACAAGGAAATTATGCTTATTTTGTGATTTTGTGAAATAGGGACTTAAATGTCGAAATGTGAAAATGTGAGGGCTATTTTGTAAAATGCCCTAAATAAGTGTGTTTGGACTAAATTGGATGATTTGGTGATTGAACGAGCAAAATTTGAATATGTATAGATCAAGAAAAGAGAGATTTGGATCGAGATCGAGGAAAATATAAAGTGCTCGATTAATTGACTTGTTTTGTTATTTCGACGTCCGAGGTAAGTTTGTTTATAATACAAATTGTTTAATTTATGCTCATGTGTTATATAATGAAAGATTAAATGGTTGATGAACTATTTATGTTAAATGTGGATTGAGAGATGTGGCACTAAGTGTGCAAAATAGAATTGATACAGTTGAGAATGGCACTGTGTGTGCGAAATAGAGAAAGTATAGACTACATCGATTGGCACTGTGTGTGTGATACCGAGTTAAATTCGGTTTAATGTATAGGCACTAAGTGTGCGATGATATTAAAGCTTCGGCTACAGAATTTGGCAATAAGTGTACGAGTAAATTGATTGATTAATAAAGATTGAACGAAATGTGGTATTGAACATCGAGTAGCAGAGGTAATCATTAACTAAGTGTTGGCACAGGTATGTACAGAACCTATGTGGTTGATGATTTTGTAAATGGATAGATGGATGGTTAAGTGAGTATTGGCTATGGATGAAATTGTGTTTTATTGTGAATTGATCTATGTGATGGTATAATTTATATACTGAAATTGAACCATTGAGTTAAATGTATTATATTACAAACTTACTAAGCTCTTAAGCTTACTGTGTAGTTTTCTCTGTTTTACAGTGTCTTTAAATCTAGCTCGGATTCGGGGATCGTCAGCGATTCAATCACACTATCGGCTATCTATTTTTGTACTTTTGGAGGTTGTATATGTATTTGAATATGGCATGTATAGGCTAGTAGATATGGTATATCTTGAGATGTTTGGATCTTGCCATGTGATATGGCTAGATAAGTTAATGAATTTGGTATATGTTTTGGGTTTGAGTGGAGGTTGATCAAGATATGTATATGTGTTCTAAGTGAATGATCTTATAACATGTTTTGGTAATATGGAGATAGTAAGTTCATGCTATGTTATGGTTGAGATTAAATGGTGCATGAATTACAAATTTTTGACATGTAATTGATACTTTGGATTGATAGGAATAGATGGATTTGTTGGGATGATGAATAATGATGATAAGAGATTAAATTGAGTATGTTTTGGTATGTTTTAATGCTATTTGAGGCATGAAATTGAATTGGTTTGTGCTTGTAGGTGAGACCCTTAGTGTGGGTGGCAAATTGGCCTTGCAAATGGCCTATATTTTCCCACATGGTTGAGCACACGGGCGTGTGGCTCGACCGTGTCCTTTGTGGTTATTTTTCAAAACAAGTCAGACTCGACCACGGGCTGGACACACGGGCGTGTGACTGGTCATGTGATTCAAGTCAGTGTTGACCACGGGTGAGGCACACGGGCGTGTCCTCGGCCGTGTGGACAAGTCAGAATGTATGCCCTATTTTGCCATGGCTTAGACGCACGTCTGAGGCCGTGTAAGGCACACGGCCTGCCCACACGGGCGTGTGACCTCTATAACTTTGAAAAATGTTTGATTTTTGGAAAAATTCTGTATGATCTCGGTTTAGTCCTAACCCCATTCTAATGCATGTCTTAGGTCTCGTAGACCATATTAAGGGACTATATGCTTGTATTTTGCTATGATATGACGTTGATATAATTTATGATGCGAAATGTTCGTAAAAGTTTTGATTGTCCGGTAATGCCTCTTAACCCTAGACCGGTGATGGTTACGGGTTAGGGGTGTTACATATAAATCCGCAGTTTTTGAAATTCAATCCAAAATAACAATGTAATATCCGAGATTTTGAGGGGTCTTGCATTTTAATTCATATCAATGTGTTAGTATGCTCTGTATGCTATTTGAGTGTGTTTGGGGGCTTCGGGAAACCTTGGGGCTAGGTGGGAGCCTTAGTAAAATTTTTGGTTCAAAGTTGTTAAGAGGAGAGCGAGGGGAGCTAGGCCTTAAGGGATTAAATGTGGTGAGCATGGACACAAGCAGCGAGGTGGTGGAGTGGCAAGGGGACGCTACTTTGGGTGCAGGGGAGTTTGCGTTAAAGGAGTTGCAAGGGAGGAGGAGGTTCGAGTAGCATGGACAGCATTTTGGGTTACTTTTTGCGTCAAGCAGGGAGGAGGTAGTGGATTCGGCTATGGCACTTGGAAGGTGAAAGTTTGAATGGGTCAAACATTTTGAATATGTGGTGGAGAGTGAGGCATGAGGTTTGAATGAGTCAAACTCATTTGAATGGGTGAAGGGGAGGAAATTTAGGAGGGAAAGAAAGGATGAGGAGAGGGGCTTGAGAGTTGGCCAAATGTGGGGTTCTAGGGGTGGCATTTTCGGCCAAGAGGAGAGTGGTTTGGTTAGGGGGCTTAGGTGCCGAAATAAGGTGTGTGGTAGAGTGTGTGTGGTCATTTTTCCTTCTTTTGAAATCATTTTTCTCTATTCTCTAGTCTTGCCGAAAGTGTCAACAAGAGTAATTCATTTTCGGTCTTCTTCTTTTACTATAGTCTAAAGCCGAAGGTTATTCTTTCACTCTCTAAAAAGCTGAAATACACCATCCATCTTCACCATAGCCGAACCTTTTCCTTCACTTTCTCCTATAGCCGAACCTCTTAACCTCAAACTTTCTCTTCTTTTCTTCCATCACTTGTTTCATCATCAAAGCCGAATAGTTTTTCTATACCTTGGCCGAATCTCCCATTCACCATTTCCTTTCTCTTTTTCGTTCATACTCTTTCTTCTCTTCTACTATTGTATTTATTTCTCCAGTTATATCTCTTGGCCGAATCTGCCGTGAGCTTTGTAAAGGGGACGTTGTCGTTCATCTCCTACCAATCTTCTCAATCAGAATAGTAGTAGTGGAGTATTAAGGATCTTTCGGGACTTGATCAATCAAGGGATTTCGACAACCTTCAAGTTCAAGTGAGGGCCTTCGGGAATTAGGTCGACTTTGCCAAGGAGAGAAAGGGGTTGGACACGTAGTCCCTACCCCTAAGTTCAAGAAACGATCTGTTTCAGCGGTTCGAGATTGGCCACCGGGGTGTGGGCCAGCATCGGAAAGAGACAAGTAGATCGCCATAGTCTCTTCGAGTGAGGACGTTAGGGAAATCAAGAGTCTAGTGCTTCAGGTTCTCAGGTGTGTAGTTAATACACTATTTCTTTGTTTAATTAGTCAAATGCTTGTGATATGTGTGGTAGCCGATAAAGTGGCTGTGGTGGTATTGTTACCCATATTGGGTAATCCGGTAATCAGGTTAGTACATTTCCTATATTAAAATGTGGATGGATATATGTGGATCTTTGTAAGCATGTTATATATGGATATCCGTTATGTTCACATGATTACATTGTCATTCCATCATGGTATCTTTGCATGTGCATGGGGTTGGGATATATTGAATAAGGGGAAGTGTGTACATCTATGCGTAGATTAGTGATGGCCTCGAGCCTCACTGTGGATTGATGTTGGCCTTGAGTCTCATCGTGGATATTGGTGATTTTAATCACGTGGATCAGTGGCTAGGCCACTAGGTGGACGGCATTGACTGCGAAAAAGGTGTGTAGCGGATGGAGGGTCGATTTAGTAATCCCCAGGTGTGTGGTGGCTGGATATACGAGTGGTGTGTAGCGGTTGGATACTAGGTTGGGTTGGGTTAACATATTGCATTATTATGCGTGGTATGTGGTTGATGTGGATTTGGGGTCAAGCCCATTTGTAGATCATGTGGTTTAATTACGCACTGAGTTAGTTTGACTCACCCTATTTTTCTCAAAAACCATGCAGGTGAGACATGATTCGATGGACCAGGCTGGAGTGGATTCGAGGTGGCCATGCAAAAGCTGTTTATTTCTATTCACATATTAAACTTTGCATTACATTTTGGGACATTTTTATTGTAATAAGGCCGCTTAAAATGTTTCGGGGTTTTTATTATGGTTTGAGTTAGAATTATTAGCGGATTAATAATTGGGAATGATTTCGAGACATATATAACTTAAAAATCAAATTAAAGTTTTCAAACCCGGACTACTCACAAGCACTCGTTCTCTCAAATTTTTATACATATAATGATTTAAACTTTACACAACCTTCTAAGTTTTGTTTTCTCGGCAAACTACTATTTTCAGAACGACAAACCCCTTTTTAAATGAAGTAACTGTTTTAGAACTTAAAACTGACTCTCTTTCGTCTTCAAAGCTGAATTTTTTTTTAAAACATTTTTCCCCAGTAATATTCTGAATTCGGCCGTGGTGTTTTGGGCCGGGTTTGGGGGGTTACAATTTGGTATCAGAGCTCAGATTTTAAACTCGACTTATGGGTTTTGAGGCCCACAACGTTTTCAAACTTGGTATTTCAAAGTTAGTTAAAAGAAATTTTTCGTGGAATAGACTTTTGAAGGCATGGCACTCGAATCTTCCAGCCCAGGTCTGCCAGGTAAGTCCCCTGACTGTATAAATGAATTGAGTGGAAGTGGATATATGATGCATTATTGTGGATATTGTTGTGGATGATAGAATTTAGGGTATTCTCTCTAGAGACTGAAACTTTAGGGATGTGTGCTCTTTACGAAAGAATAACTCGAAATTCTATACCATAAAACTACTCCTTTAATCAATGGGTGGAAAGAAAGCTAATGCATAAAACTTCTTAATTCAGATTAAGACGCGACGTTAGACATGAGTTCTAGGGGACGTGGTCGTAATACCCGTGGGCATGGTAGAGGCAGGATGGCTGTATCAGAACCAGTTGGGTCCAGTCGGGATCGAGAACGAGGCGCGCCCCGGTCGCGGAGAGCGGAGTTTCGAGGATCAAGCGGGTGGAGATGACGCGTGTCGCAGCTATCTTTGCGGGTTTTGGAAAGAGTTGCGGGAGCTAATATGGTCTTGGGGCTCGGAAGTCCGTGGTCTGAGTGACTTCGAGCGAATGGAGCCAAGATATTTAGAGGTGTCTCTGGGGTAGCTCCGAATGTGGCGGAGTATTGGTTAGAGGCAGTTGAGAGGATCGTGGATGACTTGGACCGCACTCACCGAGGAGAAGTTGAAGAAGGCGCTGCGTTACTGCCGGGATGAGGCCTACCGGTGGTGGCTCACCGTCGAGAGAGGGTACTCGGCGGATCGAGTGGATTGGGGTTTCTTTAAGATTAAGTTTGAGGGGAAATACATAGGGGCTAGTTACGTGGATGCACAGAGGAAGGCATTCCTGAACTTAGTGCAAAGGGGTAAGACGGTAGCGGAGTACGAGGCAGAATTTTTTACTGGTGAGCCGGTATGCTCGGGAATTATTGTACTCACGATTAAAGTACCGTGTTAGATTTGAGGATGGGTGCGAGATGAGTCTGCGGGTGTTGATCGCTCCTCGCCGAGAGGGACTTTGCCACTTTGGTAGAAAAAGCTAGAATAGCGGAAGAGGTAAAGCGATCTTGAGAGGCAGAATAGGGATAGGAACAGAGGCAGGAATAAGAGGAGTTTTGGACCGTCAGCATCATCTAGGGGTTTTCAGAAAAAACCTAGGGTTGAGAGTTCTGCTCGTGTTTCTATGCCAGTTGCTGGGAATTAGTTTCGACCGTGTGCCCAGTGTGGGAGGTCTCATGTAGGAGAGTGCTGGGGAAGGAACAAAGAGTGTTACCGGTGTGGGTCGAAGGATCACTTGGTTAAGAACTGTCCTCAGGACATGGATAGGACTCGAACGGTAGGTAAGGGGTATGTGCAGCCCGGAAGGGGTGGTCAACAGGCGTCGAGGGGTCGTGGTCCGAATCGTGGAGGGAATAGTTCTGGTTGAGGTCGTGGAGCACCGGGTAGAGGTACTGGGAGTGCAGATGCTAGGCAGCCAGGGTTGGTTTACGCAGCCAGACATCATGAGGAGGGGGATACACCTGACGTTATAACGGGTACGTTCCTTATTTCTGGGTTACCCTTTACTGCTTTAATTGATGTTGGATCGACACACTCATATATTGCTAGCATGGTGTCTGGAACGTTGAATGTGAGTCCTAAAATTGTCTCTAGGAAGATGACAGTACTTAGTCCTTTAGGGCAATCAGTAGTGGTAGATAAACTTTTTAGAGAAGTGCCTTTAGAAGTTCAGGGGTCAGTGTTTCCGGCTAACTTGATAGAGCTGTCGTTCGGAGAATTTGACTTGATACTAGGCATGGACTTGCTAGTGGGGTATCGTGCGAATTTAGACTGTGCTGCTAAGCGCATGTCGTTGAGGACTCCCGAAGACAATGAGGTTGTGGTGATAGGTGAGAGGAGAGACTACTTGTCTAATATAGTGTCTGCTCTTAAGGCGGAGAAGATGGTGAAGAAGAGGTGTATAGCATTCTTAATGTTTGTGAGTGCTCTGGATGCAAAGGAAGCTGCTATGGGGGAGGTTAGAACAGTGAGGGAGTTTGTGGATGTTTTTCCGAAAGAACTTCCAGGGTTGCCTCTGATCGTGAGGTGGAGTTTGGAATTGACTTGCTGCCGGGTACAGCGCCGGTGTCCATCGCTCCTTATAGGATGGCACCAAAGGAGTTGGTTGAACTGAAGGCCCAAATCCAAGAGTTGCTACATCGCGGGTTTATCCGACCCAGTGTGTCTCCATGGGGAGCACCGGTTCTATTTGTGAAGAAGAAGGATGGATCTATGCGTATGTGCATAGATTATCACTTGATTGAATAAACGGACGATCAAGAACAAATATCTCACGCCAAGGATAGATGACTTGTTTGATCGGATCGAGAGGCTGCGGTCTTCTCGAAGATAGATCCGAGGTCGAGGATATCATCGCCTTAAGGTGAAGGAAGCGGATATCCATAAGACGGCTTTTCGGACTCGTCACGGGCATTATGAATTCCTAGTAATGCCGTTCGGTTTGACGAACGCCCGGCCACGTTCATGGATATGATGAACCGGGTTTTCCAACCCTACTTGGACCAGTTCGTCGTGGTGTTTATAGACGACATCCTAGTATATTCCAAGTCAGGGGAGGAGCATGATGCGCATCTTCGGGTGGTGCTGCAGGTTTTAAGGGAAAAGAAGTTATATGCCAAATTTAGCAAGTGCGAATTTTGGTTAAGGGAAGTTGCTTTTCTGGGTCATGTGGTGTCTGCAGAAGGGATAAGAGTGGACCCTCGGAAGATTGAGGCGGTATTGGATTGGAAACCACCTACGTCAATGGCGGAGATTCGTAGTTTCTTGGGGTTAACAGGCTACTATATGAGGTTTGTTGAAGGGTTTTCTTCCATAGCAGCACCTTTGACTAAGTTATTGGGGAAGGAGGTACCTTTTGTGTGGATTGACAAGCAGCAGGAGAGTTTCGAGAAATTAAAAAGGGTTTTGACAAGGGCTCCAGTTCTAATTCAGCCTGTGGCATGAAAAGATTTTGTGGTGTATTGTGACGCTTCTCATACGGGGTTAGGTTGTGTGCTGATGCAGGAAGGGAAGGTGGTTGCTTATGCGTCTCGGCAGCTGAGACCATATGAAGTTAACTATTCGACGCATGATTTGGAGTTGGCTGCAGTGGTTTTCACTTTGAAAGTGTGGAGGCACTATTTGTATGGGGAGAAGTCGGTGATCTACACGGACCATAAGAGTTTAAGGTATCTGCTGACTCAGAAGGAACTGAACTTGAGACAGCGGAGGTGGGTGGAATTATTAAAGGATTATGATTGCTCGATTGAGTACCATCCGGGTAAAGCGAATGTGGTGGCAAATGCGCTAAGCCGGAAAGTAGTGTCGGATTTGAGGGCGATGCTCGCTCATCTTAGTCTTTATGACGACGGGAGTTTGTTAGCGGAGCTGCAGGTGAAGCCGACATGGTTAAGTCAGGTAAAAGAGAAACAGTTGGTGGATGAGGTTCGAGTGCTAGACTTCGCGCAAGTGCTGAATAGGGGATTACAGGACTACAGGTGAGTGAGCTGATGGAGTTTTGTGTTTCCAGGGTAGGGTTTGTATGCCGAAGGATGTGGAATTAAGCCAGAAGATTCTTCGGGAATCGCATAGTAGCCCTTACGCTATGCATCCTAGAGGGAGTAAGTTGTATAGGGATCCGCGAGATCAGTTTTGGTGGCCTGGACTGAAACGGGAAGTCACGAAATTTGTGGGGAAATGTTTGACGTGTTAGCAAGTCAAAGCTGAACACCAGGTGCCTTCGGGGTTGCTACAACCTGTGAAGATTCCACAATGGAAGTGGGAGAGAATCACGATGGATTTCGTTAGTGGGCTTCCCCTTACGCCTACTAAGAAAGACTCAGTGTGGGTGATTGTGGATCGGTTGACGAAGTCTGCACATTTTATACCAGTGCGAGTCGACTATTCTCCGCAGAGGTTGGCGAAGCTGTATGTGGCAAAAATTGTAAGGCTGCACGGGGTGCCAGTGTCAATAATATCAGATAGGGATCCTAGATTTACGTCGCGGTTTTGGAGGGCATTGCATCAGGCTTTGGGCACCAGATTGGACTTTAGCACGGTATTTCATCCGCAAATGGATGGCCAGTCTAAAAAGGTTAATTCAGGTATTGGAAGATATGTTGAGGGGATTTGTTATCGACTTCAGAGGTAGCTGGGAGGAATTTCTACCCTTAGCAGAGTTCGCATACAACAACAGTTATCAAGCTAGTATTAGGATGGCACCGTATGAAGCGTTGTATGGACGGAAGTGTCACACTCCTACGTGTTGGACAGAGTTGGGTGACCGTCATGTTTTGGGTCCAGAGATAGTGGCAGAATCAGAAGAAAAGGTTAGGGTAATTCGAGCTCGGTTGAAGGAGGCATCGGCGCATGGAAGTCGTATGCGGATCTTAAGCGAAAAGAGATAGAATTTGTCGTGGGTGATCGGGTGTTTACGAAAGTTTTCTTTGTGGAAGAAGGTGATGAGATTTGGGCGTAAGGGTAAGTCGAGTCCTAGGTTTATAGGGCCTTATCGGATTTTGAAGCGAGTTGGACGATGGCGCGATCGATTAGAGTTGCCTTCAGAATTGAAGCAGATGCATGATGTGTTCCACGTATCAATGCTACGTCGTTACCGATCGGATCCATCTCACGTGGTGCCAGTTGAGGAAGTTGAATTGAGACCAGACTTGTCCTATTAAGAAGAGCCGATTGATTTTGGAGCGGGATGTGAAAGGTATTACGGAAGAAATCAGTTCCTCTAGTCAAGGTGTTGTGGCGGAACCATGGATCGGAAGAAGCTTCGTGGGAGCCGGAGGAGGAGGCAATGCAACAAACAATACCCTCACCTATTTTGACCAGGTAATTTCGAGGCTGAAATTTCTTTAAGAGGGGTAGAACTGTAATATCTGGGATTTTGAGGGGTCTTGCATTTTAATTCATATCTATGTGTTAGTATGCTCTGTATGATATTTGAGTGTGTTTGGGGGCTTCGGGAAACCTTGGGGCTAGGTAGGAGCCTTAGTAAAATTTTTGGTTCAAAGTTGTTAAGAGGAGAGAGAGGAGACCTAGACCTTAAGGGATTAAATGTGGTGAGCATGGACACAAGCAGCGAGGTGGTGGAGTGGCAAGGGGACGCTACTTTGGGTGCAGGGGAGTTTGCGTTAAAGGAGTTGCAAGGGAGGAGGAGGTTCGAGTAGCATGGACAGCATTTTGGGTTGCTTTTTGCGTCAAGCAGGGAGGAGGTAGTGGATTCGGCTATAGCACTTGGAAGGTGGAAGTTTGAATGGGTCAAACATTTTGAATATGTGGTGGAGAGTGAGGCATGAGGTTTGACTAATTCAAACTCATTTGAATGGGAGAAGGGGAGGAAATTTAGGAGGGAAAGAAGGGATGAGGAGAGGGGCTTGAGAGTTGGCCGAATATGGGGTTCTAGGGGTGGCATTTTCGGCCAAGAGGAGAGTGGTTCGGTTAAGGGGCTTAGGTGCCAAAATAAGGTGTGTGGTAGAGTGTGTGTGGTCATTTTTCCTTCTTTTGAAATCATTTTTCTCTCTTATCTAGTCTTGCCGAAAGTGTCAACAAGAGTAATTCATTTTCGGGATTTAGGTCGACTTTGCCAAGGAGAGAAAGGGGTTGGACACGTAGTCCCTACCCCTAAGTTCAAGAAACGGCCTGTTTCAGCGGTTCAGGATTGGCCACCGGGGTGTGGGCCAGCGTCGGAAAGAGACAAGTAGATCGCTGTAGTCTCTTAGAGTGAGGACGTTAGGGAAATCGAGAGTCTAGTGCTTCAGGTTCTCAGGTGTGTAGTTAATACACTGTTTCTTTGTTTAATTAGTCAAATGCTTGTGATATGTGTGGTAGCCGATAAAGTGGCTGTGTTGGTATTGTTACCCATATTGGGTAATCCGGTAATCAGGTTAGTACATTTCCTATATTAAAATATGGATGGATATATGAGGATCTTTGTAAGCATGTTATATATGGATATCCGTTATGTTCACATGATTACATTGTCATTCCATCATGGTATGCTGCATGTGCATGGGGTTCGGGATATTTTGAATAAGGGGGAGTGTGTACATCTATGTACGTGGATTAGTGATGGCCTCGAGCCTCACTATGGATTGATGTTGGCCTTGAGTCTCATCGTGGATATTGGTGATTTTAATCACGTGGATCAGTGGCTAGACCACTAGGTGGGATGATATTGACTCGAAAAAAGGTGTGTAGCGGATGGAGGGTCGATTTAGTAATCCCGTGTGTGTGGTGGCTGGATATACGGGTGGTGTGTAGCGGTTGGATACTAGGTTGGGTTGGGTTAACATATTGCATTATTATGCGTGGTATGTGGTTGATGTGGATTTGGGGTCAAGCCCATTTGTGGATCATGTGGTTTAATTACGTGACTTGAGTCGGTTTGACTCACCCTATTTTTCTCAAAAACCATGCAGGTGAGACATGATTCGATGGACCTGGCCGAGTGGATTCGAGGTGGCCATGCAAAAGTCATTTATTTCTATTCACATATTAAACTTTGCATTACATTTTGGGACATTTTTATTGTAATAAGGCCGCTTAAAATGTTTGGGATTTTTATTATGGTTTGAGTTAGAATTATTAGCGGATTAATAATTGGGAATGATTTCGAGACATATACAACTTAAAAATCAAATTAAAGTTTTCAAACCCGGACTACTCACAAGCACTCGTTCTCTCAAATTTTTATACATATAATGATTTAAACTTTACACAACCTTCTAAGTTTTGTTTTCTCGGCAAACTACTATTTTCAGAACGACAAACCCCTTTTTAAATGAAGTAACTGTTTTAGAACTTAAAACTGATTCTCTTTCGTCTTCAAAGCCAAATTTTTTTTTCAAACATTTTTCCCCAGTAACATTCTGAATTCGGCCTTGGTGTTTTGGGCCGGGTTTGGGGGGTTACAAACAATTTACGAAAATCCCAAAATAAAACTTATACCACAATTCTTGAAATTACTTATAGTCTAGAGTAGCTTGAAATAGTAAGATTTGAAACGAAACACTTTATTTAAGCAATTCAAAACTTATCCTTCTAAGACCTCCAGAATATCGAGTCCACGTACAGAAAACGAGAGTATCTGAAAGAGAAAAAACTAAGGGGGTGAGCTACGCGAGCTCAGTGTGAGTCCAAAACGTAAACAAAATACAGAAAAATTGAGTTTAAAAAAACACCTATATTTCAGATAAGAGTACACAGACATGGTAAGAGAATCTTACACCGGAAGTCAGACATACGGACCATTTCCATAAGTCATTCATAGAGACAAAAACACTACTACATACACACCAAAGTACTAAACACATCAGATAATTATTATAACGTAACAATTTGACACTTTCATAATAAAAAATAAGCATAATATTCCAACAAATTTTAGACAAACTATTTTCAATGATACAGTAAATGCAATGAATACAAAACCCACCCAAACCATCCGAACACCACTTCAACCACCCTCCACACCACATATAAGCTATAATAAGCCCATCCACCCTGCACACCACATAGGACCATGATAGGTCTATCCACCTTACACACCACGATATGTGGAGCCAAGCCACTCAAAAAACAACCATATGTAGCTGACCTGTCATATGTTTATGTTACGGTATCACCGCTATTAAGTAATGCAGTTAAACTGCCGAATCAGACTCCATTATCTTCACAACCAAAACCCAGATTTTCATGCAGATGCACAGTGTACACGACTTACAAACAAACACACAACAGTGATACAGAAATGGAGTGCACATATTCAATTACACAAACTCAGTATCAGATTAGCTCATATCCTATCACTAGATAGTGTCTCAAATCATAAATCACATTACATACGCACTTTAAACAAACTATAAAATTAATGCTATAATTATGAATACTCACACGAATTTAAGTTGTAACAGACTCCCTAACACTTATACAGAGGCCTCAACGAACGTTTGGCAACACAAGAATTGGAACGGTCAAATTATGACACAAAATGAAAATCTGCGAAACAGGGCCACACGGCCGTGAGCCCCAACTGTGTAGAAGTGCCAAGGCCGTGTGGAGGTCTACACGCCCGTGTACAAGCTTCACAAGCCCGTGTAGAGGGAACACATGCCCGTGTAGAGGGAACACACGCCCGTGTGACCAAGTTACATGACCATGTGAGTAGCCCGTGTAACTCACTGTCCAAAATTTCTAAAATAAGGTGAAGGGCAGACATGACTGTGTGGAAGTCTATCACATTCGTGTGAACTACCCGTGTGTGGCACACGCCTGTGTGGTCACAAAACCACACAGGAATAGGCTAAAATAGAGGTTTTGCGATAGCAAATTGAACCCCAATCGCTAACAACTCAACTTACACCTGAATTTGTAGATTTCCCCTAAAATCCACCAACAATATGCCACCGAATTCACACAATATCAGAAACACACAAAATATTTCGAATTTCACGGAATTAAATCAAAAATTCTATAACGAAATGGAAGAGTTTTCAAACACACACCTGAATTCACGATTAAAGCACCACAACCTCGATCTGGAACTCAGTCACATCACCGTCTCGAAATCAAATTGAAGAAAGGCGAACAACAAAGAAGAAAGCCAGAACGTAAGAGAAGGAAATTATAATGTAACACCCCAGAATTTGGGGTTTGAAGTTTTGAGATTTGTAGGTAGGGTCAGTGGCTAGATCGGACAATTGGGTTTGTTGCTATGTTTTATGTCAGAATGGGCCTGCTGGTCTGGTGGTTGGTTGTGTGTTAGTTTGCCTCTAGGTTCTGGGTTCGAATCCTCATGTGTGTTTGAGGAATTAATTTTATTTGAGTTTTTTTTTTATGTTTTATATATACATTTATTTATGTTATTTATTTTATGGTATTTTTAATTTTGGAAAAAAATGAGGTTATTTCTAAAAAATCTCTTCTCACATTCTTCTCTTCTTTCTTCGCATTTTCTTCTTTTTCTTTTAATCTTTGATTTACTTGTACTGCTTCGTTTCGGTGGTTTGTTTTCGTCTTGATTGGGGTTTGTCTCTTTTGCTTCTACTCCATTTCTCTTGCTTTGTTTTACAATTTCGTCGATAGGAATTTCCAGCATTGGTGAATTTGAGGTGTCGATCATTTTTAAGTGTTTAAATATAAATATAAGTAATAAAAAAATGGACCAACCCTGAATTCAGGTGTGGGTTTCGTAACTTTTTAATTTAATTGTGAATTATTGAATCAATTTTGTGAAATTCGGTAATTTCAGATGTTCTGATAATTACGTAATTGTAATGTTGTATCGCTATTAAATTACGTAAAATTCGACTAGTTAGGGTGTGTTTCTGCACTATTAGAGGTTAAGGATCTTTTGATGTCGAAATTCGTGTTTTTGGGGCTATTTTGGTGTGGTTTCATGACCACACGGGTGGCCACACGGGCGTGTGCCACATACGGGCGGTCCACACAGCCGTGTGCAATTGGGAATTTAGGGTTTTTGATGATTTTTGGTACCACACGGCCTGGCCACACGGGCGTGTGAGATCTCCACAGGGCTGTGTCTCCTCTGCTCTTTATTTTTAGCACTTTTGGGCAGTGAGTTACACGGGCTGCTCACACGGCCTGTGTGCTTCCACACGGTCGGGGCACACGGTCGTGTGGTCTTATGTCGCCAACTTTTGTACTGTGTCTGTTTTTTATCTAATTATGGTTTTGTGTATTCTAACCCTTGGCTAGGTCTCTGTAAGGGTGGTCGTGACTTTGTTTCGACCTGGACTTGTGCGTTATTCGCAATCATAGCTCTAATTAAGTGATTCGATTGAGTGTTAATTGATATTATGTTATATCTGATTCTGATTCCGGGCATTTGAATGTGTGCATTTTTTATTTTTTATTCTGTTTCTGTAAGTCTATTTTCAAATGGTGTGTATTTTGCATTTGCATTAGTCTTTTTGGGTCGAGTTGTGAAGAGAAGGAAGACTATTTATGATCTGGCAGTTTAACTGTAACTTATCGGTTCAGTGGTTTACCGCAATACACTGTACTCCATATACGCCAGCCTTGCTGCGTATTATTATCTAAGTGGCTTAGTCCACATACATGGTGTGTAGGGTTGGATGGGCCTTTCGAGGTCCTATGTGGTGTGTTTGGTTGGATGAGCTTAATCAACTCTTTTTGGGTGTGATCTGGGGACGAAGAGGTGTTTTGGTTGAATGGGTGGGTTCCTTTTCTACTTGACTGCATTCATGCGCATATGGTTAAGTGACTGGGTGTAAATTCATTTGTCGGTATTCTGTCTGGTTGACTTAACAAGTGTGATTGATTTTACGTGTATTGAAGTGTTAGCGTAATGACGCTTTGGAACACCGTGTTTATGATGATAAGTGTTTTGGCACCGACACATTGACTGGTTATTGGTTGAGTTTCTATCTATGATATGGTGTGCTTGTTTGTTATGTTCTATTGGGACATTGATATTGATTTTACCTTCTGTTTCTATATATCTCTGTAAGTGTGTTTTACTATTGAACTTCTATCTGGAATTCTCTTCTGTAAATCTATTGTTAATCATTTTGAACTCACTCTGAGCTCGTGTAGTTGACCCCCTTAGTTTCCCTTTTTCAGGTATTTTCGTATGCTGTTGCTGGACTCGGCACGTCGGAGGTCTCAGACAGCCATGTTTTGTAACACTCCTAACCTGAATCCATAGCTAAAATAGGGTTACGGAGCATTACCAGATATTACAGATCAAATAACAAACATTTCACATTTATACAGTATTAATATCATAAATCAATCATTAAGTCCCTTATACGAGCCCTCAAGGCTCAAAATATGCATTACAAGTAAGTCAGGACTAAATAAGAAACTCAAAGCATTTTTTGGGAAATTACAAAATTTTCCTAGGTGCAGGGTATACACGCCCGTGTGGCCAGGCCGTGTGGCTCACACGGCCAAATGACACACCCGTGTCCCAGGCCGTGTATGTAACACCCCCAGACCCGGCCCAGATGTTATGGTCGAATTCGGGAATGTCACATCAAAGGCATAACTCAAAACGATTTTGCTAAGTAAAAATTTAAGACCCAAAAGCCCAAAATCCTTGAGTCTTGTTAAGTAATGATAAAAGCCCATTTTATTATTTTAAGTATTTGGAAACCAAGTTTAAACATAAGAAATTTACTCGGAGTTTAATAATTAAGTAAACAGTTGAAACAACAAAACCCAAAATCTAAAGTCAAATCGGAGTACAAGGCCTTATTACATCCAATGAAAATAAAGTAATTAAAATCATGTCTTTTAAGACAAATAAATAAAACTTCTAAGTATCTTGTAGTGTGGCGTCTCGAGTCCTCTCCCACGTCGAGCCGTTCATCGAGGATCGCTGAAACATTTAATAAAAGGGGTGAGTTTGAAACTCAATGTGTACAACCCTTGGTAATCCAATCAACATACAATTATCACATTGGGCCTAAGCCCTATAAAAAACGGTGGTCTTCGGCCTTAGCCCATAACGACCTCATATCACATCAGTATCACATGAATGCAATGCACCCATCCCAAATCCAACCCTGCACACCATTTCCCTTCCAACCCTACACACCTGTGGGGATACAAATATCAACCCACCCATCCCTACACACCAAAGGTAGCACCAAGAATGCAGCACTACTCAAACGTTGCAGCAAAGCTGCTATAATGGGCTTAAAGCCACCGGTGGATCCACGATTGTCAAGCGACTATGCGATCCTCAAATCTTCCTCCGTATCATCAAAACCCACCCAAGTGCAACATATATTTCATGAATGCAACATACACATTTTCACCCATTCGACACTTAGGGGTATTTTAGTCATTTCACTACCCAAGGGTATTTCCGTAAATCTACTCTACATGGGTATTTAGTTAATTTTGTAAATCAGGGATATTTTGGTGATTCTGCAAGTCAAGGGTATTCTGGTAATTTTACAATCAGGGGTATTTTAGTAATTTTCCAAATATAAGGATATTTTGGTAAATTTCAAATCAGGGGTATTTGGTCCCTCTCGGGTTTTAGTTAAGAACTTTGGCACATAAACAAGTCCTCGCGGCTAAAGTGAATAGACACTATGCACCAAGTAGGATTCCAGAGAAGAGGAGGTGGGCCACTAGGACCGCTTAAGTACCAAGCTCTCCTTAGATCCACTCCTAGACATGCATATGTTCGTTGCCACACTCTAACCCAGCGACTTGTCCACGGACATGTTTAATTATTAGAATTAAGTTTTATGCAGTTTGAGAATTGTTCAGAACTAGGCCTAAAGTCCATTAAACCCTAGCATACTTGTCTACGTCTTCATAAAGCCCATCAAGCCCATTTCACGTTCATATAACCCATTATGCCCAATTCACATCCTTATGGCCCATTAGACCCAAATCTCATTCATATGGCCCGTTAGGCCCAAAACAATTCCAGATCATGTAACATGCATGCCTAACTCAATTCATATAATCAAATCAATCAATTTCATCCAACTTAGCCTCGGGCCCACACAGCCCATTTAGCCACTTCGGCGACACCGGCTTTTCGGCTTTCGGCATTGCCGATATCATGTGTGTGTAGTGTTGTACACACCTGGTTACTGCGACGTGCTATACTATCCTTGGTCTTGAACCTACAACCAACCAACCTTCAATCAATCACCCATTCGTAAACAAAATATCTATCAAAAGCCAAAACCTTACCGTAACCTTACCGTGTCCCACCGGGTTCTAATAGCCCTTCCTTAGCTACTAATCAGGAGTATCCCCTAGATCTGTACTCACAAACACACCATCAAGATTCGAGTGACTCATAATCCATACAAGTCACCCCTATAGATCAAACTCACATTCGGCCATTCACTTAAACTACAATCGAGTTGAGTACACTTACCCTTGCTAACGATCCTACCACGCTTGCGATCTTTGAACCTTATCCTTGTTATCACAGAGTTAACGACAGGACAGTTAGATAGCCTTTCGGCTTTTAGCAAAACGTACAAAAGAGGTTAACCAAATACTTACCAAATCCCCTTTTCGATCCTGCGGCCTAGATAGCTATTAACTAGATTCGGCTTTCAACACTTGACTGAGAGTAGGTAACAATCGATTTGTGATGGAGGAACAACCACCAAGATTCGGCACTATTAGGAATTTCGGCAAGAGAAAAGATGGTGGTAATTCGGCTATAGAAGAGTTTGGCTATGAGAGAATTCGGCACAAAGGAATTCGGCTTTAAGAGATTTCGGCAATGGGAGAGTTTGGCTATAGGAGGAAACGATTGAGGGGAAGAAAAGAAAGAAATAGAATGGAAAATTCGGCATTACCTAGGACCCCAGATTCGGCACACACACATTTATATAGCCTATAGCCGAAACTTAGCCACCCCTAAAGTCCAATTTGGCACCACTTCATCCACTGCTCATCTCTTAATTTTTCTCCATGATATATCCCTTATCCTTCTCCTAAATTCTCTCTAGTGATCACTTCTCCTTAGAGTCCCTCTACACGCCACTTCCAGCCTTCTAGGAGCCTAAAATTAAATTCCAAAATAAAACTAAGCTAGCACTCGAACCTCAGACCTCCCTGCATGCATATGTCGCCACCTGTCTACACCCTAGTGGCGTCACTTAGCCACTTCACCACAGGCTTCTTTGTGCCATTTTTCACTTATTTTTATTTAAAAGCCCACTACTCACAACCCTGATTCCTTAATTAATTCAATTAAGAATCCTCCACCACAAAACTCGAACCCAGAGCTTCTGCAACACACTTACACACTCCAAATTCATTAAACCTTTAAAGCCGTCATGTCATTTGTCATTTTTCTCGCTCACTTAAAAATTTTCTGAGACCCAAAGCCCAAAGCCCAATAGGCCCAGTTCTACTAGGCCCAAATTCAGGGTGTTACAGTGTAGGCATTTGATGAGAAGCACACGACCCATTCCAGCCCGTATCCTTACCCGTGTAACTCTCTGACTTGGGTCACACGGCCAGCCAAACGCCCATGTGCTAGACCATGTGGACAATTTAATTATCAAAAATTAGATGCAAGGGTTACACGGCCAGGTCACACACCAATGTGCTAGGCCGTGTGTCCCACACGGCTGAGACACACACCCGTGTCTCTACCCGTGTGCTTAATTCTGAGCATTCTATTTCTCTAATTTTAATATGCAGGGGACACACGACCAAACTACACGCCCGTGCACATGGTCGTGTGTCACACACAGTTGAGACACACGCCTGTGTGTCTGCCCGTGTGGACAGAATAAGGCCATTTTCCAAGCCTTATTTCTCACCCAAATATGTCTTCCACTTACATCGACATTTTAACACATTCCCAAGTCAACAAAAATGTTCAAATCAAGCCAAAACCGAGTCTTATGCATGACTTATCATTACCTATGTTCAAGTGTTTAAACTTACCAAATACACATATATATACATATAAGTATATTTTCTTATTTATGCTTACTTAAAGCCATTTATCATTAGATTTATATGCTCTTCATCACAAGTATTTCATACACATCAAACATAATAAGGCCTTATACAATTTTCATCAAAATATACTTAATACTAGCAATTCCAATGGCTAGTTACAACCAAAGCATTATCATGCCATCATTGGCCAAATTAACCTATACATGCCATTATAACCAGAATTAATTTTACCATTTGCACCGAATGGGCCGATGGATAGTGTGAAATATCTCTGCCAAGCTTCCAACCCAACGAGCTTCCGAATTCCTTTAAAATAAGGAAATTAAAAACAGAGTAAGCTTTTAAGCTTAGTAAGTTCGTATAACCAGGAATTTATCTTACCACTATTTTATAAACATAAGGTAAACATAATTTCATTCCCAAGTCGTGTTGGCCAAGTGCCTAAACACATATCCTCATCAACCATATTAGTCACTATAATCCATATAATAGCTTAAATTCACGAATGTACGTAGTCATCAAGCAAGATTCATACACATATTTCTTCCATCACATTTTTCAATATATCATGAATGAACAAAATCATCAAGCATATTCCACATTCGTGTATCAAATACATCATGTTTTAATATATCATGTGATATCAATTCCATGTACTTCAGGCTTGTACCAGTAATAGTTTGTTTTGAACTCAGGTTAATCATATATTTTTCATGAATATCAAGAAACATGTATGAGTTCAACATTAATCAAATTTCCATATTCATATACTTTCCTCATCATGTGTTCAAATATCATGTACAAGTCATGTTCATATAATTCATGTATATGCTTGTAATAATTCGTTTCATGTCAGGATTTTGCCCGTTGAACCATTTAAAATATCGATGGATACACAGGTAGTACACTCGAAGTGTACAAATCAGAAATCTATCAATTCATATTCAGGAGTGCTCTTTAAAGAAGATAATCGGGAAGCACACTCTCGAGCCTTATCACAGGAAGCTCACACAGAGCCATTTCGGGAAGCTCACAAAGAGCCTATTGGGAAGCTTATCCGGGCTATATAACGGGAAGCTCATAAGAGCCATAATTGAGAAGTTCACAAAGAACTTTTTATCGGGAAGCTTACGAAGAGCCTATCGGGAAGCTCATAAAGAGCCATGTAACGGGAAGCTCTGGATAGCCATATATCAGGAAGTTCAAGCGAGCACTGTCGGGAAGCTCACAAAGAGCCAATTTAATGGAAGCTCATGAAGAGCCATATATCAGGATGCTCATAAGAGCTAAGGTGTGTCCACAACACATGTAGGATCAAAACCTATTGGGACGCTCTAAAGAGGTATAACGGGAAGCTCGCAAGAACCATATAACAGGAAGCTTGAGAGGGCTATTAACGGGACACTCATAAGAGCTGTAGTGTGTCCGCAACATATGCTGGACCACAACCAATACGGGAAATCTTATATCCATCGACTTTCATTTATTCAAACAAGACTTGACATTTTTCGAGCATTGTCAGATATGTGATCATTTCATATTTTTATGACATTTATATAATTCACATAAATACATTCAATTCAAGCATATGAATATACACAATTTAGTTACACGAACTTACCTCGACAAATGTTCGTGTATATAATATCTACTAATCCAATATTTTCTCTTTTTCTTGTTTTAATTCCGAATTTGATCTATCCAGATCTATACGAGTAAATTTAAAATCAATTCATGTTCATTTCAATTTAATTCACATCTTTGGAAAAATTACCGTTTTGCCCCTAAACTTTTAATTAATGACAATTTCGTCCTTAGGCTCGGAAAATGAAATTCATGCAATATAATCCTTATTCCAAGCCTAACCGATTTTTACATGTTATAATAGCAGCCCATGTATGTCACAAAATCATAATTTTTCCATGGGTTTTACAACTTTTCAATTTAGTCCCTAAATCATAATTTCATCAAAATTCTCTTTGTAAAAGTTGTTTATCTATCAACAACCTTTTATTTTCTACCATAAATTTCATAATTTCAGCATTAACATCCATGAAAAAATTTCTATACTTTGATATCTTTACAAATTAATCCCCAAAATAGATAAATTAAGCTATTCCGATTTTGGAAATATAAAAAAATTAAACAAAATATCATCATTTATGTTTATCTTCTTTCCCAAAATAGATAAATTAAGCTATTCCAATTTCATCCTTTTCTTTAATTAAATTTCCATGGATGAATCATCATCCTTATCTACTAACCACAATAATTGTTCTATTTACTATAGAAGGACCTCAAATTTTGAATTCCATAGCTATTTGATACATATAGCTACTAGAACTCAACTTTTTGCATTTTATGTAATTTGGTCCTTTCTTCAAATTAGACATATAACCGGTAAAATTTCATAACAAAATTTTCACACGATATTTCTATAATTCTGTAGATCATAAAATAATATTAAAATAAATTTCTCTTTCGAGATCGGATTTGTGGTCCCGAAACTACTGTTCCGATTAAACTGAAAATGGGTTGTTACACGTTTAGAATCAACTTTAAAAGTATTTTTCATAAATTCCGCATTTATAAATAAATGGTATGAATCGTAAGTTTTATTTTGAATATTGTGGTATGAATTTTGGGTTTTACTCACATAAGCTACTTTTGGACTAAAATTTTTGTAATATCGGAATTTTACAACGGAGAGTTTTACGTAACTTAAATACCTTATGTTTTCTAGCTGGTTAAACTCAAATTTTACCTACGATCATTTCGGTGATCAAATGTAACCTCCGAGGTTCAGTCTAAACTTTTAGGCTGGGTTTTGGGGCGTTACATATAAAATATCCACAACAATACTAAAAAAATTTGGAACCAAGGAAAGTGGAAAAACCTAACGTGAGAAAGAGGGAGGGAGAAGAGGAATGTGAAAAGATTTTGGGATAACTCCCTGTTTCGGATACAAAATAAAAATATAAATAAAAAAGATTAAACTAAATAAAAAAACAAATAAGTATTAAAACTTTAAACAACTAAAACAAAATTGACTCCTCTAAAACACTCACGAGGGTTCAAACCTAAGACCCAAAGGTAAACTAACACACTCGCCACCACCGAACCAGCAGGCTCATTCTAACATTACAACAAGAAAACAACCCCAATCGCTCGACTTACTCACTAACCCTTACTTCAAACCTCAAAACTTCTAACCCCAAAATCTAGAGTGTTACATGCGCTATAGCCCTGCCATTATTCTCAATGAACTTGAAGTTCGAATCATATGGAGTGTTCGAATCCTTGATATTCAAGTGTTTGAACTTTTCCAATACTTTCTCGATGTAGTGAGACTGGCTTAGTGCAAAGCCTCTTTCATGCTTTTTCACCTTTATACCTAGAATTATATCTACCTCATTGAGACCTTCATCTTAAAATTCGAGGCTATACTCTTTGGTCTCAGAAATACCTTCCATGTTCATCGCAAAAATCAACAAATCGTCTACATAAAGACAAATAATTATACCGTACCTATCGATGATTTTAGTGTAAATACATTTATCTGCACCATTATGTAAAAAACCATATGACAAGATATCATAGTCAAATTTCTCATGCCACTATTTAGGCGCTTGTTTTAAACCATATAATGAATTGATCAACTTACACACCTTATATTCATTCCCAAGAAGCACAAAGCCTTCTGGTTGCTCCATGTGGACTTCCTCTTCGAGATCACCATTCAAAAAAGTCGTCTTAATATCCATTTGATGTACATGTAACTTGTGGATAGATGTAAATGCTATAAGAATTCAAATGGAAGTCATCCTAGCCACTGGTGCATAGGTGTCAAAATAATCTAGGCATTCCCTTTGCCTAAATCCTGTAGCTACCAACCTAGCCTTAAAGGTTGGAGATCCCCTTATTGGAGTATTCTTCCTTTTAAATACCCATTTACACCAGATAGGCTTCGATCCTTGAGAAAGATCAACTAGAATCCAAGTATTGTTGGACAATATTAAATTCATTTCATCATTGATCGCCTCTTTCCAAAAAGTCGCATCTCTAGAATTCATGGCATCACCATAGGATTGTGGATCACCATCCACATTAAACATTATGGGGATCTTCCTAATTACAGATTCTCTATTTCCTTCAACAATGAATGTTAGAGATTGTGAGGAAATGAAATTAGGATCAAAGTCTTTTACTTTTCTCACTCTTTGACTTTTCTTCGGCACCGTATCCTTATTGTCACAAAGACTTCTCCTGGTTTGATCACTTGAGATCATTGCTTGATATTCTTTTTTCAAATCCGTTTGATACAATCCGCCTCGAGAAGAGTCAAAATGTATGTGAGTTTCCCAATCGTCTACGAGGAGTAAATCAAGCCTTCGGTAATAATGAGAAAATATGGAAGAGTTGAATTGGTTTTAAGAAATGGATTAAGTTAGGAATGGAGGTGTTTAAGTAAGGAAGATGATTTGGGTGATGTTAAAGATAGGTTCGGTTAAAGAGATAGAAAGAAGTATGGATGATTGTGGTTTTTGGCTTAAGGATTAAACAAAGGAAAAGTAATTTAGGCTAGTTTATGGAAATGGATAGTAGATCTTAAACAAGAAACGATTCAACACAAATATGTGTCACCCCGGTCTCTATAACGTTTAAGGTGGATAGATGGATTCGATGATGGACCAAAGACCCATTATCAAGAATGATAAGAACCAATGGTATAGTTAAATGGAAGAGAAATGATTGACGCCACAAGCAAAACTTGATAAGTCAGAATCGAAACTCGTACGAAAACGAAGAGGAGGGTATCTCACTCGAAGAACAAGAGTTCATATAATTTGATTAAAATTCAAAGATGAAAAGTTCTAACCTTTACAAATGAAAATAACAACTATTTATAGGCTCTCAAATGGCTAGCCGAATGGTCACTAGAAAACCTTAATGGCTAAGCAAAAATTAAACTAGAAAATGCTAGAGAAATCTAGAAGAAAATCCCTTGGTTTGCTTGACAAAGTTCGGCTGAATGTGGCCTTGATGTGCTTGCAAATTCGGCCAAGTGAACTTTAATTGAGGTGCCTTGAAAATCTGATTGGTCTTGCTTCTAGAATAAAGAGATTCGGCTGAATGTTGTTTGGAAATGTCTACATTCGGTCATGGTCTTTTAATGGGGTTTAAGTGTTGCCTTGGAGAAGAGGAATAGCCATCCTTGAAGGGGTGTATCCATTGGCCGAATATGAGCAGCAATTAAGCTCAAAAGTTGCCGAAATAAATGATAAAGGTGATGTCTCTTGCACTCCAATAATTGGCCCCCTTGGGAAACTTCAACAATGACTACTTTTATGTTATCAAGATGCACCACCGATTTTAATAACTTTGTCCTTTTATGTTTACTGAAAAGGCACCAAAGCATGTCCAACAAAACATTAAATTCGGCCAAAAGAAAAATGCTACACATGAATGCATTAATTTCGTCCATTCATGTCCCAAGAATGACCTCTTAAATGTCGTCCCAACCAAGCACCCAAAGACATGTTCTTAAATGTTGCTCTCTTTTGTTATTCACGAAGCAAGCTCCTTAACTCCCTTTTGTAGTTCAAAACCATGCATGTTCCAACATGTCAATTAATGATGTTTTGCCAGTCCATTAATGTATGCACCAACACTTCATTAATTGTTGTTCCATGCATGAAGAAGCAACTCCCAACAGCTCATTTATCACGTCTAAGAAATGAAACCAGCACATAAATGCCATGAATGTGTTCCACGCATGCACCAACATGGTAATGAATATGTCTCATGCATGCTCAGCTCATTTAATGCCGTCTAAACCAACTCCAACATCTCATTAAAGGATGTCTTGCATGCTGCTGGTTGTCCATCTTTAATGGACGTTTGGGAAAAGGAAAAAGGCATGTTGGGGAGCACAAACGTCAGCTCTTAATGTCCCATACGTGCCCCAATGCTTCCTTAAATGAAGTTGCCACCCATGCTTTAAATGATGTCCCCAAAAAACACCTGCACATAAAGAATTAGCCCATTAGTGTCCAGCAATTTAAAACAACTTTTAAACATGTTTTTAGGCTGGAGAAATTAAATAAAGGGTGGTCAATGCCTTCATTAATTTCGGCTGGTAGTTTTAGACAACTTAAATGCAACATTAGGACACTTTAAATGCTGATTTGGCCAAATAAATAAAGTAGCGACCAACTATTAAATTGGTCCTAATCTAGACATATTAAAGTTGACTATTAATTAAGCACTAATTAAGACTTATTTAAACAAATTAATCCAAACACTAAAATAATTATTTAGACTTATTTAATTTGCTATAGGAAAATAAATAATTAAAAGAAGCAATTTATTTAAATTAACTAATCAGCTCAACGAGCTGGAACAAGCTCGAGTGAGCTCAAATTAAACCCAAATGGACTAATCCAGCTCAATTTGGAAATGCACCAAAGTACAAATCAGCTTCTCGGCACTTGGCACTTTGGCGTCGAGCTTCGTCGACTTGAAAATTGGTGGTGCCCCGGGCGTGCCCGTATCACCGTTGAATTATTGAAAACTTTATTTTTAATGAATACAACATCTCTTGTTTCAATTATCATATTTGGCACTAAGTCAAGAACACGATAAGCCTTAGAGTATTGGGCATATCTAATGAATGCACCCTTGACGGCTTTTGGTCCTAACTTTGTTCTCCGCTGGTCAGGAACTTTGTAGTAAGCCAAACACCCCACACTTTGAAATAATATAAGTTTAGCATCTGTCCCTTTTGTAACTCATATGGAGATACTTTGAACTTTCTCTGTAACGCCCCGAATTTGGGCCTAGAAGAATTGGGCTTTGGGCTTTGGATCTCAGAATTTTTTTTTTAGTGAGCGAGAAAATGAAAATTGGTATGTGGGCTCTGAGGGTTAATGAATTTGGAGTGTCTAGGGGTGTTGGAGAAGTCCTAAGATCAAGTAAAGGTACAGGAAAAATTTTGGTTTTAGCCCCAAGGGAACTGTGACTTCAGTCAGTAGGCCTCTTAAGTAGATTAAGAGAAAATAGGACGCAAATGGGCTTGTGGTCCAGTGGAAAGTGGCGTCACTTGGGAGCTATAAGGTGACGTGTGTGAAAGCTGAAGAGGTCCAAGGTTCGAGCAGGAGGAGTGTATTTTGGAGTGTTTTATTTTGCATAGGTGGACGACAAGAGTTGTGTTGATTTTGTACTCTTGCCGTGGGGAGTTTGAAGGAAGCAGGACTGATGGATGTGAAGGAGATTTCGGATAAGATTAAGGTATTATCAGAGAGAAAAGATAGGAGATGAGGAGGGTGAAGTGTTGGGGCCGAATAGGACTGTGGGGGGAAGGTAGTTCGGCTTTGGCTATAAAAGGGGGGTGCCGAAATCCTTAGAAGGGGTTCTTGGAGTTTCCATCTTTCTTTTTTTCCCCCTCATCCTTATTTTCTTCCATTGCCGAATACCACCACCCCAGTTTTCCAAAATCCCTTTTTGCCGAAATCCCTATTTGCCGAAATCCTTATTTTCCAAAATCCCTATTTGACGAAATCCCTGTTTGCCGGAACCCCTGTTTATGCCGATTCTTTGTGGTTTATTCTTCCACCTCAATCGATTATTATCTACTCTTAGTCACGTTTGGAAGCCGAATCTTGCTCAAGTAGATATCTAAGCCGCAGGATCAAAGGAGAATTTCGGTAAGTGCTTAGTTAAACTTTTTAGTGTGTTTTGTTAAAAGCCGAAGGGCTATCTAACCCAATCATTGTCGTTAACCTGTATTAATAAGGGTAAGGCTCAACAATCGCAAGCGTGGTAAGTAAGGATTGCTAACAAGGTGGTAAGTGTTCTCGACTCAATCATGGTTTAGTAAATGGCCGAATCTAATGTGGCTCATAGGGGTGACTTATGATCAATATGGGTCACCTGGTTTTGACGATATAGGTGTTTGGGTGCAGATCTAGAGGATAATCGCCAATAGTAGCAAAGGAAGGGCTACTAGAACATGGGGTACACGGTAAGGGTATGGTGAGGTTTCTGTTTTAGTCAGTGTATGTTAAAACTTTGGTTAATCGCTAGTAATGTCAATTGTAGGTTCGTGACTAAGGAGTTCGTAGCACGCAAGGTTACCAGGTGTGTACAAACACTACACACACGATATCGGCAATGCCGAAAAGCAGAAAAGCCGAAAGTGGCTAAATGGGCCCGGTGGGCCCTAAGGCTAAGTTTGATAAAATAGTTTGGTTGATTATACGAATTAAGTTAGCTATGCTTGATACATGATCTGGATATGTTTTGGGCCTAATAGGCCATATGATGAGATTTGGGCCTAACGGGCCGTAAAGACATGAGATGGGCTTATGGGGGTGTAGACAAGTATGTTAGGGTTAATAGACTTTAGGCCTAGCTTGAACAACTTTGTAATTTCATAAGACTTAAGCTAATTAAATATGTCTGTGGACAAGTCGATTAGTTAGAGTGTGGTAACCGACATATGCATGTCTAGGATTGGATCTAGTGAGAGCTTGGTACTTAAGCGGTCCGAGTGACCCACCTCCTCTTTTCTGAAATCCTACCTGGTGCATAGTGTTTGTTCACTTTAACCGCGAGGACTTGTTTATAGGCCAAAGTTCATAACTAAAACCCGAGAGGGACCAAATACCCTGATATTTGTAAAATTACTAAGATACCCTTATATTTGTAAAATTACTAAAATACCCTTATGTGTAAAATTACTAAAATACCCCTAGATTTGTAAATTACCAGAATATCCCTATTTGCAAAAGTACCAAAATACCCCTGTTTTGCAAAAGTACCAAAATACCCCTGTAGGGTAGAATTATGAAAATACCCCTAGGTAGTGAAATGATGGGAATACCCCTATGTGACGAATATAAGCTTATAGATGTTGCTTGTGTGTTTGATGCATTCATATGATATTCTGCTTAGGATGCATATGGGTGGGAATTATGGTACGGAGGAAGAATTTGAGGATCGCATAGTCGCTTGACGACCGTGGATCCACCGGTGGCTTTAAGCCCAATATATGATTAGTAGCTTTGCTGCAACATTCGGTAGTACCGCAACCGGGCTACCCATGGTATGTAGAGGAGGGGTGGGTCGAGCTAGAATTCCCCACAGGAGCCATAAGGTTGGAAGGGAAATGGTGTTCGTAGAGGATGGATTTTTGGGGTGGGTTTTGCATTATCTTGTTTGTATATGATACGATATGATATGATATGAGGTCATTGTGGGCTAAGGCCCAAGACCACCGATTTTGTTAGGGCTTAGGCCTAATGTGAATATTTGTATGTGGTTTGGTTGGCAAAGGTTGTACACACTGAGTTTCGAAACTCACACCCTTTAACTTAATGTTTGAGTAATCTGAATAGACGACTCGACGTGGGGAGAGGACTCGGAGATGGCCACACTACAAAGTTGTTCAAATGTTTTAATTTATTCAAATGATTCATTTTAAATACTTTGTTTATTTTTCATTGGATTGTAATAAGGCCATGTAACTCCTATTTGACTTTGAATTTTGGGTTTATTATTATTATTGTTTCAACTACCCACTTAAGAAATTTCATAAAATTATTAAAGTGTTAATATGGTTTCGAAATAATCTTTTGTTTTGGGCTTTTGGGCCTTAAATGGTTAACTAGTAAATTGTTTTGAAGTGCGCCTTTAATGTGACATTCCAGATTCGGGCCTAACTTCTAGGCTGAGTTTTGGGGTGTTACATTCTCGATGGTATTCTGTTAAGGATATAACACGCAGCCAATAATGCTTCAGCCCATAGATTATATGGAAGTTTAGCATTTAACAACATCGAGTTAACCATATCCATTAAAGTACGATTCTTTCTTTCCGCCAAACCATTTTGTTGCGGAGTATAAGGCACGGAACACTCATGTACCACACCTTGTTCCTCACAAAATACATTAAATTCATTTGAAAAATATTCACCACCTCTATCACTACGAAGCACTTTGATTTTCTTACTAAAAAAATTCTCAACCTCATTTTTAAAACGTTTAAACATATCAAAAGTCTTGTTTTTACTTCTCATGAGATACACATAAGTAAATCTAGAGAGTTGTCTATAAAAGTGATAAAATATCTTTTTTCACCTCTTGTTAGAATTCAATTTAATTCACAAACATCCGAATAGATTAAATCTAACACTTCTGAATTCCTTTCACACTTATTAGGAAACGATTTCTTGGTAATTTTTTTATTGAATACAACTTTGCTTTTATCCATAAACTCATCATTACTTAGATTGATATACCCATTCTTTTTCATTTATTGTAAAGTTTTAAAATTAAAATGTGCTAAACGCGCATGCCACAAAAGATAAGGTTCAACAATATAAGCAGAAGAATTAACTTTATTCATATCAATCCTCAACTTGAATATACCCTCGTTACAATATCTTTTTCCTACATATATATCACACTTAAACAAGACTAACTTATTGGATTCCAAGATAACCTTGAACCCCTTGTTACACAAAAAACTCGCGGACACATTGGTCAAAGTTAATTTCTTCCCAGATGTGAAGTTGAGTTCCACCATCCCTTGTGTAACATCCTGAATTAGTGGGCCTGTGCATTTTGGAGTGTGTAGGTTTAATGTGTTGGTTTGAGAATTTGATATGCGAATTGGGCTCAGGTTTGGGCTGAGGCCTTGGTTAATTTTCCTGTTGGGGCATTATAGGGTTTAAAGGTAGGTATCTGTGTTTAAAATGTCAAATTGGGCTTGTGGTCCCAAAGTAGGGTGGCGCCATAGAGGAGAAAAGGGGGGGCATCACTAGTGGATGGAGAAGGCCCAAGTTTTGGTTGCTTTGAGCCTAAGTTATTGGGCCAAATTCGGCACTTAAAGAGGAGCTAGGGGGGACGGCACAAGGCTATTATTTAGGGGATTTTTAATGTATATAATATGTGGATATTAGGCCTATTTTGGAGGAGTTAGTAGATTAAGATAAGGAAGAAAGATAGGAGTTATCATTTGGTTGCAGAGTTGGCCGAAAATCAAACACAGGAGAGGGGGAAGAGAATTGGTTTAGTATGGCAAGGGGTGTCCCGAAAATTTGAAGGCCATCTCACTTGTTTTCTTTTCTCATCTTTTCTCTTCCAAAAGCCGAAAATCACCACCTCCCTCACCTTTTCTTTCTTTTTCTTTGAAACTTCCTTTTAGCCGAATCTTCTGATCCCCATTTTTATTCTTCTCCCATTCACTAAAAGCTGAAACTCCTCATTCAATTCTTCTAAAAAGCCGAAAAAACACATCTAGTTCATCTTTTCGGGATTTTCTTAAAAGCCAAAATTCCTAGATCTATACTCTTCTACACTTCGATCTTCTTCTGGGATTGCCGAATCTTTCTGCAAGGTGGTAGCCAAAATCATCTGTAGCGGTAAATGTCAATTTGTGTATTATTTTCCAGCTTTTAGAGATCTTAGCCGAATGGCTATATGATTAACTAATCGGGTGTTTTCTATCGTTTGCGGCATTCCGGGATTTGAAGGGGATTCAATCGCTTAGATTTCTAAGTCAGAGTTCAGTAGCCCTTGGATCGTATCACTTTCGGGATTTCAAGGTAAGGAGATCTGTTAAGCATATAATTCGGGTAAAACACTAACCCTTGGCCGAATATAGGAGAGGCCTTATCTTCGCGTTCTTCCGGCTTTTGAGCAAAGTTGTAGACAAAGGGCAGTAGATCCGATTAGCGAGGGTATTGACATAGAGGGTAGTCCTACGTATTAATCAGGTGTGTAACATTCTCACACCATTTGGATTGCTTATTAGTATATGTTTATAAATCTGTTATATTCTGCTAAATACCGAAATACCGGCATGGCTGTTGAAAACCCGAGGAGGGTAAAGGGTGAATCACCAGGTTAGTGATCTCTGTCATTCTAAAGTGAATGTTTCATCGATTTGGTATGATGAACATGTATGCCGGTTTCGTGATTGCATGGGGTTGGGTGATTGATGAAAGGGAAGTGTTCTGTTGTAGTGGCTTTTGCCATGATCTGCATTGTAGTGGCTTTTGCCATGATGCATTGTAGTGGCTTTTGCCATGATGCATTGTAGTGGCTAATGCCATGATTCATTGTAGTGGCTATTGCCATGATCGGACGATGAGCGACTATCTGCAGCATGAGCGCCATCGATGGTGTGTAGCGGTGTGGGTTGATTGTAGAAATCCCCAATGGTGTGATTGGCGGTAAGGGTGGTGTGTAGCGGATGGAAACCTAGGATTGGGTTGGGCTTTGCATATTTTTCGATATATTATACTCGTTATACATTCGTGGGGCTAGGGCCCAATCGATGGTGCACGAGGTTGCACATCGAGTCTCGCGACTCACCCCATTATTTAACATCTTTCAGGTAGCACCTAGTGCATCGGACCGGGTTGGAGAAGAGCGCAAGGTGGCCATGCGAGGGATTATTTTGATTCAGCAAAAGACTTTACTAGTTTATTTATTTTTAATATTTTTAATCAGTGGGTTTAAATTTCATTGTAATAAGGCCATGGGCCACTAGCTTCATATTTTCGTTTGTTTTGGGCTTTTATTATTATTAGACATTTACATTTTACGTTTTAATTAAGTTAAGGCATGTATCAAATTTCGGTTTTTAATCCACTAAGGCATAAATATAAAATGTATATCTTTTACAAATCATCCAACCATTTAGTTTTATCGAATAAAGTGTTAAACTCAAGAAAAATATTTTTCGAAATTGCGACATCTTTTAAAATCTCCTTAAGTGACATGCCAGATCCGATCATGGTGTTTGGGCCGGGTTTGGGGTGTTACAAATTGGTATCAGAGCCCGGCTTAAAACTCGGCTTTGGGGATTTTGGGCTCAAAACATTTTCTAAAGATGGGTTTTGGAAACATGCATGTTTATAAATAACACAGGATGGTTTTCTCGGCATGGCACCTGCGTCTCCGGCCCAAGTCCGCCAGGTAAGTATTCAGAACTCACTGTGTGTTATATATGTATGTGGGCTTGATGGGCTTTAAGGGACGTAGATTATTTTAATTAGAGCTTGATGGACCTTAGGCCTAGTTAAACAACTCTCAATTGCATAAGACTTAATCCAACCGAACAAACCTGTAGACAAGTCGCAAGACTAGGGTGTGGCAACAAGCATGCGCATGTCTAGGATTGGATCCGGAAGAGCCTGGTACTTAAGCAGTCCTAGTGACTCACCTCCTCTTATTTGGAATCCTACAGTGCGCGTAGTGACTTCACCCTAGCCACGAGGATTTGTTGACAGGCCAAAATCTATAACTAAAACCCGAAAGGGACCAGACCACTGATTTTCACAAAATTACTTGAGATGTCCCTAGTTTTAAAAAAATTAAACACCCCAGGTTGGCAAATTTACCAAAATACCCCCAGATTTTCAAATTACCAAAATACCCCCGAAATGCAAAATTACCTTATTTCACAAAGGAACCCTATTTTGGAAAATTACGCAAATACCCATGTAGGATAAATTACGAAAATACCCCTGGGTAGTGAAACGATGATGACACCCCTACATGATGAATGTAAGTTCGTGGATGCTACTTGTATGTGGATGGTTGATGATTGAACGTATGTGCTTCTTAGGACTAGAAGATGTGAACTTGAGACTGAAACTTATGGATGTGATTCCGAATTCGAAAGAACTACTCTTAAACTACATTCATAAGACTGCTCGTGGTTAATCGATGGAAGAAAACTATTAATACATAAAAATTTCTAATCGGATAAACGTCAATCGGAAGAATGAGTACAAGGGGACGAGGACGCCCAGATCACGAATACCGAGTCGTACTCTATCATATTATCCTAAGTGTTTCTTTTGGCTTTAGAATTAGAGTTCGCAATGAAAGCATAGTGGTGAGACTTGGGCGGTATGATTAATAGTTAGTTGGAAATTTCGAGGACGAAATTTCTTTAAAGGGTAGAAGCTGTAACATCACGAATTAGTGGGCTGTGCATTTTGGTGTGTGTAGGTTTAATGTGTTGGTTTGAGAATTTGAGATGCGAATTGGGCTCAGGTTTGGGCTGAGGCCTTGGTTAATTTTTCTGTTGGGGCATTATAGGGTTTAAAGGTAGGTATCTGTGTTTAAAATGTCAAATTGGGCTTGTGGTCCCAAAGTAGGGTGGCGCCATAGAGGAGAAAAGGGGGGCGTCACTAGTGGATGGAGAAGGCTCATCTTAACTGATTGATAGTTACCCATAAGCACATCACGGTTTGCCACTAGTTCATAACTTTTGAATTGTTTTCGGTCATTACACACATGGACAATAACTCCAGAGTTGAGCCAACAATTATAAGACTTATTGGTTATGGTTGTGTTGAGTTTGATAATCATACCAGTCTCCAAACTCTCAATCCCTTCTGAAAACATGGCCACTAAGTCCATGTCCTCCACCATATTGGCTTTGGAAATTGTGGCATATTGCTTCTTTTTGAGAAGTTTGCAATCCTTAATGTAGTGTCCTTTCTTATTGGAATTATAACAACTGCGAGATTTTTTTTCTTCTTGCTTTGCACGTCCTTGGTCTCGGATGTGACCTTTCATTTTCAATGTCCAACACTATAGTGAAACTAGTAGTCCAATATAGAAAGGGATAAAGAATATTTACATACTAAGATTAATGTATAACTTTAAAAGTTATAATATTAAGTATTTCTAGAAAATTTATACTAGATGACCTATTCATTTAAAATTATAATATTAAGAAGGCTTGATGATAAATTTGGCCACTAACATTCGCATGTTTTGTAAAAATAGTCCTAATTATATTTTTGAGTCTTTTTTGGCCACCAACCTTCTTTTTTTTTTTTTCAATTTGCTTTTTCTAATAGATTTAATGAAAGTACCGTTAAAAAAAGTTAACAGGGATGATGTAGAATTTCATATGTGGAATATTTTTAATGAGATGTAATTTATTACTTAGATAACCTAATAAGATAATTACATGTGGAAAATAATAAGATAAATAAATAATACATTAAATTTAAAAAATAATTCTTAATTTAAAGAAAATAAACGTAATTATCTAAAAAAATTAACTCAGTAAAAAAATTTCTTAGTAAACAAAAGTATGATAGATTGAAACCTTTTGAAAGAAAAGAAAGATTAAAACATTGAATTTATTCATTAAATCTGTTAGAAAAAACAATTTGAAAAAAACTAAAGGTTAATAGCTAAAAATGACTAAAATTGCAGTTAGAATAATTTTGACAAACATACAAATACTAGAGGCCAAATTTATCATTAATCCTATTTACATACTAAGATTCATGTATAACTTTAAAAGTTACGTCTACGTTCTTTAATATATTCATTTTATAATCATTATGGTTTGATTATTTATTTTCTCAAAAAAGATGTTTTAATTATTTATTTTATATTATCAAATTTAAAAAAATGTAAATGTTATTACTATTGTCTTAGAAAGTTAAGAGGTTTATGTGCTGCGTAATAAATTTGTTTTTAATTAAACCTAATCTAATATTTATACTATATATATAAAGATTTTGATTGAGTTGATCCTAACTCAATTATTAAATTATCAAAATGTCATTATTTTAACAAAACAATAAATATTAATTTAAAAGTATTTTTACCTTTTTATATAAAATATTTAAAAAAATTCATTCTTACAATAGAATTTAAATTCAAAACAACAAACATTAACTCTCCAAACTTTGTCATTTTAACTAAAGTAACAATTAACTTTTATGTGAATTCTTATTAAATAAATTATATAATTATTTTCACACATATCACGGGTATGCCACAATCTTACTGATAATGCCATCGATTGAGTTAGTGTCACAAGTTAACTCAAAACCAACTAAAAAAATAACAATGAAATGATAAACAATTTGAGTGCATTTAATATTCTTAATATTATGTATTTACATATTCAAATTTTCTTTTACTCGCAATTTAAACTATTTTTCTATTTTAATTTTGTACATATTGCATATGTGTTATTATTATTAGCTTCAAATCTTAAATTTTATTATTTATTGTATGTTATTTATAAACACACATTTGAGTTCTAAATATGTGGTTTCCACACGCATACATGTGTGATAGAATTTCTAGTTTTTATTTAAGCACTTTACAAAGTTGGCATCACACTTAATTGGGTCACCAACTCAGTTATAAATTTACAAAAATGTATTTTTTAAATTATAATTCATATTATTATGCTGATATGTTTGTCTTTTTCATACTTTTTATATCATCTTTAAATAAGATAATTACAAATTACGAATTAAAAGGATCAAATATGTGTTTAATAGTATTAAAATACAAGCTGTTAAGCTAAGCTTTATTTGATAAATGTTTTGGTTTACAAATATAATGTTTTTGAATAAAACTTGATAAATTTCAAGGAACAATTTGTTTCAAAAGATTTCGACGAGATAAACTTTTAAATCTATTGTAAGTACCCAATTTTGCCCAGGCCCATTAAGAAAAAGAAACAAAATAAAAAAAAATGTTCTTTTTTTAAAATGTCCTGTTACAAAATAACCTGGTCCAGAGGCCCAAATACTAAACCACTACCCAACACCTAAAACCCGTGACCCATTAACCCAAATCCTACTCAGACCCAAATTAGACCTGCAGCCCATTTACACCTTTGGCCCAAAACCTAATCAGAAAATTAAGGGTTTCTGAAACCCTAGGGAAATATCGCGCCGCAACCACCTCAGTGAGAGCCTGATCGTCGCGCCGCAATCCTCGTCTGGCCTTCGATCACGCCTCCGCCCGCGAGTCACGCCGCCATCAACGCGCCTCATCGCCACGATCTCCGCCTTCGACCTGCATAGAAAAGGAAGGAATCGCAGCAGAAATGGAAAACAGTGACAAACTTTTCTATTTCCTTTTATTTTGTTTATTTCGGAGGCTATAAAAGCCCCAAAAACCTGTAACAAAGGGGACGGGGGGAGATAGGCAGAGAATATACTCATACAAACAGAGAAATACACATTTTCACAAGGAAATAAGAGAATACAGTATACTATTTTGCAGAGGTTATTTTCTTTTTTTTTACTTGATTCACGCATATTTTATACGAAATAGTACAAAAATAAGAAAAGAAAAGAAATACTACATTTGAAACGGAGTGATTTGATCCTCTGGCCACCGGATGTGGTGGCGCGTGATGCGCGTGGAACGGAGGCATGAGGAACCGATGTTCGGAGCTCGGATGAAGGGAGAAACGGCTGAGAGTGTTTTTGAATTTTTTTTAAAAAACAGTTTTAAAATGATTTTATCTGATTTTTTTTACTTATATAACAATAAGGAAACGACGTCGTTTTGGTTTAGGTAAATAAGCGTTAAAACGATGCCGTTTAGTAGGCCAGATCCGCGTGTTGACCCGACCCGGGGCAAGATCCGCGTGTTTTTCCTTGAATGGGCTAATTGCCATTTTAATCCTTCCGCAGTTTTACTTGTCTCAATTCAGCCCAATTGGGAACTTTATTTTTTATAAAATTGGCCCTAAATTTGCATTTTGTTTTAATTAATTCCCTTAAACTGCTTTAAAGGCCAAAACCATTACGACGCCGAAGAAGGGCGTAATTGCCCAACAGGTCCCTGGGGTTTAACGCGCGTTTAAATTTAATCCTTTATGCTTATTTTATTCGCTATTTAACCTTTCTTTCTTTATTTATTTTTTATTTTTATTTTATTTTAATACTGTTTTTAAATGTTAAAATATTATATTACCTTTATTATTTGTAAAATAATTAAACTTGTATATTTTTATTATATATTATCCTTATGTTTTTTTAAATTATTATTAATTATTATTTGATTTGATTATTTTATTACATATTATTTTTAACTTATATATTAGTTATCATATTACATATTTTTAAAATAGTGTATATTATATATTATTATATCCTATATTTTTTTAAAAAAAATTATTTTATTTAAAATTATTTATATGGTATAATATATTATTATTATTAAATATATAGTTTTTATGTATTAGAATATTATGAACATGTTTTTATTTTAAGTTATGGATTAATTATTTATCTCAAAACTTATTTTATTTTCTCAAATATATATGTGCTATTTTTTTTTTGTTGTCTATATATCATTTTATATTATTATTTGTAATATTTTATGTGTGCTATTTTATTTTATATGTGCTATTATTTCTTTTATTGTCTATATTAATAGGAAATGTTAGTGAATTATAATTGCTTTTAATATTTATGTTCGATAGTTTATAAATGCAATATTGTCGCATGGATTATTATTTAAAATAGAAATACGTTTTTTGTAAAATTACTATATTTTATCTAAAGGTTTTTAAAATAAGGCAATGTTTTGTATTTAGAAATTCGGGAAATAGTGCCCTTACGTGCTGGGTTGCGATTTTCCGTTTGGCTAAATAGCTAAATATCCTTTTAACAAGTTTTGTAAATCATGAGATGATTTTGATTACGATGGTTTTAAAATATCGTGTCCTAACTGCTGGATGTGATGTTTATATTCCTTCGGAACAAAGAAATCTCAAATTTTAACTCAAATTGCTCAAAGTTTTTTAAAAAAAATCATATTTTTAAATACTTTTAAATTTCAAACATTTGGACATGATTTTATCGATTAGGTACCAATTTTTGGGCGTTATGAGGGTGCTAACCCTTCCTCATACGTAACCGACTCCCGAACCCATTTTTTCATTTTTCGTAGACCAAAATCAAATGTTTTAAAATAAAATGTTTTACAAGGTGATCCAATCACACCTAAGTAAAAAAGGATTGGTGGCGACTCCCACTTTCATTTTTAAAAGTCAACCCTATTTTTTCAAGACTTAAAAAATGGTTTCGACAGCTTGGCGACTCCGCTGGGGACCAATAAGAGAGTTAAGCTGCAAAGTCGATAATTTCATGTCCTATTGTTGCAAGGTTGAAATTCTGATTTGAAAAATCATCATCCTTTTTATTGCATGTGATTTTATTTTTTGAAATATCTTTGCATTACATTTGCATGACCGTTGTGGTCACACCCTTAAGTGGGAGTGAGAAACTATGCTTTCGTGAGGTTTTCACCTCCGTAGGGGCTAGTGGACTGCTTCCAAGATACATCCGTACCTATGTCTTCGTGAGGTTTTCACCTCCGCATAGCCATAGGGAAATGTATTCCCCTGAACCGAACTCGGTCCGTATGAGCCTATAATGGGTGAGGATCGAGGAATCTGCTGGTTTAGGTACCGCAAATCTAGAGCTAAACCACATGTAGAAAACCTAAGGGCTTACCCTAGGTAGAACTACGTCAAACCCTAGTGGTCATCCAGATAGGTGTTCTATGTTATTTATTTTTTCTTGTGCTAACGTTTTTTTTTATTGCATTGCATCCACATCATAGAAAAGAGGTGTTGATTCAAATTCGATTGCTAAATAGAAAAGTTTGCCATAAGGAAATGGATTTTTTGATAAAGTGGATTATAATACGGTTGTCTAAATATGTTTCAAGCAAATACAACGAGAGAAGACTGATAGCCCGTGAAGGAATACAAGAGTTTATTGCCCAAGGATTCAAGCTGATAAAGATTATCCGAGAATCTCCACGGCAAGGCTTTCTTGAAGAGGCTAATGAGCACTGTAAGGATAAGTGAGCAGTGAGTCACGGCCCAGATCAAGCAAAAAGGAGTTAATAGGAGGCATCTATTAGAAGTTTGCAAGATTTGACCTATGCGAAGAAGGGGATTGATGTTTTTGCTTGGAATATGAGGGCATGGTCATATATGTGATCCATTTTATGTAAAGAAATCTACTTTTTAGAAAAGTTTTTCTAATGGAATTGAATTCAGAATCAATGCTTCTCTTTCTTTGCATTCATGCATTTGCATTACATCACATCATATGCATTCAAGTCCATAGAGAGAAGTTAATTAGTTAACTTTATAACAGAAAGAGAGAGAGAGAGAAAAAGTGAAGGAAAATCTGGAAGCTGAACATCCTTACAGTACACGTGCCAAATCAAAGAGAATGGATCAAAGAATGGAACAATTCCAAAGAGACATGCAAGACCAGATGCAAGAGCAGATGGCAAAACTCCAACAAGAGATGAGGGACCAAATGTTGGAGGCACAAAAGAATATGATGGCTCAAATGGCCCAAATGCTGAGTGGGGCAATGGACAAGGGAAAGGGTCCCATAGTCAATGCTGAGGATAATGAGGATTTTCCTAGGGGATTCACTCTACCACACGTTCAAACGCAACCTGAGGAATATCCCAGAAGGCTACCTGTCACAATTAGGTCTCAGCATGGGCAAGCTAACACTGGGGTGCCCGTGAATTTTCAAGTTGGTACAGGATCCAACCCAGGGGATAATCCTGCTAATCCTGTCATCCCTAACATAGACATAGTAGAAAGAGAGGGGATCAGAATCGAATCTTCAAGACAGCTGGAAGCTCGCTGCAAATGGTTGGAAGAAAAATTCAAGGCTTTGGAAAATGCCGACCATTACCATGGTATAGACGCAAAGGACTTGAGTTTGGTCCCGGATCTGTTACTTCCTCATAAATTTAAGATGCCAGAATTTGAGAAGTATAATGGGACTAGTTGCCCTGAAGCCCACATCACCATGTTTTGCAGACGCACGACTGGCTATGTTAACAATGATCAACTCTTGATTCATTGTTTCCAAGACAGCTTGGTGGGGGTAGCATCTAGGTGGTACAATCAGCTCAGCCGCGCTAACATTAGCTCCTGGAGAGACTTAGCTCAAGCCTTCATGAAGCAATACAATCATGTCACGGATATGACGCTTGACATAATCACTTTGCAAAACATGGAGAAGAAATCAAATGAAAGCTTCAGACAGTATGCGCAAAGATGGAGAGAGGTCGCCATGCAAGTTCAGCCACCACTCCTAGAGAAAGAGACTACAATGCTCTTCATCAATACCTTGAAGGCTCCATTCATCACTCATATGATAGAAAGTACTACTAAGAGCTTTGCGGATATAGTGATGGCAGGAGAAATGATTGAAAATGCCATAAGGGGTGGCAAGATTGAAGCAGGGGAAACCACTAGAAGGTCTACTCCTAGGAAAAGGGACGACGAGGTGAATAATACGAGTACGTACAACAAAGGGTACTCAAAAGCAATTACTGTTAATCAGCCAAAGGAAATCACTGCTGGGCAGCAAGGGTCGACAAGACAAGAATCAGGCACCAGGTAAAATTCTGAAAGGCTCTAATTTACGCCAATCCCAATGACGTATAAAGAGCTATATCAAAGTTTGTTTGACGCACACGTGGTGTCTCTGATAAACCGTAAAAGTAACATATTCTAAGCCCACATTTAGTATGCTTTTGGATGATTTAAGCCCTAATTTGTGTAAAAAGGTGCTCTTAATCCTTTCTTTTCATGTCTTATACTCAGGAAAGCACCCGATGACGAAAAGAACGAGAAACGGGCTTAAAACGGACCAAGTTGGGCCAAGCCACGAAATCAGCACGGCCTGGACTTCAAGCCACACGGCCATGCTACCATTCCTACTAGAACACGGCCTTACCACGACTTACACGGTCGTGCCTCATTCAATAGTTTCGAACACGGCCTGGCCACGATTTACACGGGCGTGTGCCATGGTCGTGCCTCTGCCGTGGAGAAGAGAAATTCTATTCGGGAAAGGATACTTAGGGAGAAAGAAACGTGTTTCAAAAGCCTATAAATACACCCTAGGTACCAGCTGAAAGGGGGGCGGAAAGCTAGGCTAAAAAGCCAAGCCGAAAAGGTCAGATTTGTGGGAATCACTCGAAGATAGCCAGTTGATCCATCTCAAGAAGCTGGAATTCTACTCAAGACGGAGGATCTCCTCTTCAATTCCTTCAGGGGGTTTTAGGGATTTCTTATGTTTTCTGTTATCTTTTCTCTTGAGATGTTTTCCTTAATTGTTATGAACTAAACCTTCAGATACCCGAAGGGGATGAAACCTATGATGAATCTTATTATTTTATTTTTAAATTATATGATAATAACTTAGTTTGTTCTTAATTGTGTGAACTTAATCCAAATCTAATGTGCTTAGGTGGAGGAGGAATAGACCCTGCCTAAGAGTAGATCCAACATAATTAAGCAGAGTTGATTGCACGCCTAGAGATAGGGTGACGAGATTTTGCCGGATTAGGGTGAACCTAATATGGGAGTCCACAGATCGATTTACTGCTATTCTAGGGGGTTATTATAAGCGAACGAGAGTTTCACTAATTAACCTAGGGTTAGACGTTATTCGCCTTGAGAGAGGGTTTAATATACGTTAGGGAGTCTCACGGATCAAACTAAGTAAATAAATCATATGGTTCAAGGTTAGATAACAAGTGAAGTCTAGGTGGATTTTTCCTAAGGGTATCGCTTGAGTGAACTGTTTTTTCCCAAAAGTTATTTCCCGAATTCATTCTTTTTGTCTTTGCGTCTTAGCTTAGTAAGTATATTAGTTTTAGTTTAACAACCATCACTTTATATTAAGGCTAAATAATAAAAAGACGGTGAGTATTGGTACTTTTAGTTCCTTTGGGTTCGATAATCCGGTCTTGCCTAAACTATACTACTGTTCGATAGGTGCACTTGCCTCAATCGTTGTCAGAGTTAGTTTCCAGGTTCAATCATTCTTTTATAAATTTTAAAACTCTGATTTACAGTGATCAAGTTTTTGGCGCCGTTGCCGGGGAACTAAAATATTAAGAAAACTTTATTTTTATTACTTTAGCCATTATTTTTATTTTTTTCGGAATTTATTTTTATTTTTAGTTTAAATTTTAAATTTGCTAAATTTTCTTTCTTTCTTTTCCTAGCAGGTACCTCTAGTTTACGACTAGAAGGAACCCGAGAGTACCTTTAGAATACAACAGTGATATTGAAGCTACCGCTCGAAGAAATCGCAGAGAAATTAGGCGAGCCCTAAATTACCAAGGAGAGCGAGAAGACCGATCTAATCCTACTGAAGGGATGGACAAAAATAATCCACCACCACAAAACGATGTGGCGGATCAGAATGCTCCTCGTACGATGTATTATTATGCTAAACCTCATTTAACAGGGGCAGAATCGAGTATTGTTAGGCCTGCTATAGCTGCTAATAATTTTGAATTAAAGCCTAACACTATTCAAATGATTCAATAGTTTGTTCAATTTGATGGTTTGCAGGACGAAGACCCAAACACTCATATAGCTAACTTTTTAGAGTTCTGTGATACCTTCAAATTAAATGGTGTTTCTGATGATGCCATACGTCTTCGGTTATTTCCCTTTTCACTAAGAAATAAAGCTAAATAGTGGTTAAACTCGTTACCACGAGGGTCAATCACTACATGGGAACAAATGACCGAAAAATTTCTATTAAAATATTTTCCACCGGCCAAAATGGCCAAGTTACGTAATGATATATCTTCTTTTGTGCAGATGGATTTAGAGACATTATACGACGCATGAGAGAGATACAAAGATCTCTTGAGGAGATGCCCACACCAAGGATTACCATTGTGGCTCCAAGTCCAAACTTTTTACAACGGTGTGAATCCTTCAACGAGGCAATTAATTGATTCAGCCGCCGGTGGAACCCTAAATAATAAAACTCCTGAGGCAGCCTACGAGTTTATTGAAGAGATGTCGCTGAACAACTATCAGTGGCAAGTTACAAGAACAAAGCCAACAAAAACAGCCGGAGTTTACAATTTCGACGCAGTAACCATGCTATCAAACCAGGTAGAGTTGATGAATAAGAAGATTGATAGTTTGTGTTCTTCGCAGGTAAATCCAGTGATGCAGTGCGACGCAAGTGGAACTGTGGCGAACTCTGAGTACCCACCCTACCAACCGGGCACAGAAAGTGAACAGATGAACTATATAGGTAACAATTTCAGATCCAATAATAACCCATATAGTAATAATTATAATCCAGGTTGGAGGAACCACCCAAATTTTTCGTAGAGAGGACAAGGAAATCAAGGAAATCAAAGACAACAACCTCCTCAAAATTTCCAAAATCAGCCCTATCCACAGGAAAAGAAGCCGAGTCTTGAAGAGACGTTGAACAAATTCATAGCATCCATAGAAGCCCGTCTCCAAAAAAATGAGTTAACGCTCAACACCCAATAAACATCGATCAAAACGATCGAGAACCAAGTTGGAGGACTTACAAAGGCAATCGAGGAAATTACCCAGTCAGTCGGAGAAATTGCAAAGCTATTATCCGAACGATCGCATTTGCAGGCGCTCTACCGAGTAATCACGAAATTAATCCAAAGGAGCAAATCCAAGCCATAATGACTCAAGAAAGCGAAAAAGTAGACGAAGCCAGTCCAACACAAGGAAACAAGGTAGAAAAAGGTAAAATTGGGGTAACACAAGACAAGCCAAAACCGGTAATCAAGGATTACCATCCTCGCATACCCTATCCCGAAGCATTGAAAGGAGACGACACAGAAGAACAGTTCGGTAAGTTTCTTAAACTTTTAAATAAATTACACATTAACTTACCACTCCTCGAAGCTCTTTTGCAGATGCCTGATTCTAGGAAATTCTTAAAAAAGCTTCTGACAAACAAGCGGAAACTAGACGAAGATTCGCATGTGGAACTCAACGTAAAGTGCTCAGCAATCTTGCAAAATAAGCTACCACGTAAATTAAAAGATCCAGGAGTTTTACAATTCCATGTTTAATTGGTAGACTAAGCGTTGATAATGCGTTAGGTGATTTAGGGGCAAGCATAAATGTCATGCCTTATAAATTGTTTAAACAATTAGGTCTAGGGAAACCCAAACAAACTAGGATGAGCATTCAATTAGCTGATAAAACTGTTAGAATTCCTAGGGGTATTATCGAAGATGTTCTTGTAAAAATTGATAGATTCGTTTTCCCAGTAGACTTTGTTGTCTTAGACATGGATGAGGATAATTCGATTCCCCTAATTTTAGGAAGACCCTTTTTAGCAACTGTCAGGACTAAAATTGATGTTGATGCAGGAGAACTCATACTTTGCGTAGGTAATGAGACCGTCACCATCAAGGCTCTCGATTCGGCTAGAACATCGAGTAATCAAGGTGAGAACGTAAATTTCCCTAATAACCATTCGGTTAACCCTTCTTTTCAGGAAACACCACCAAAGAATACAACTGAACCCGATCCTGACCCCAACCCCAACAAAGAAATAATTCGTAAAGATCGAGGAATTCAGATCGATGATATAGACGAGTGGAAGACACACTTTAAAGAGAAATTAGGGATACACGACGAAGAACCAAAACCACACGAGGAAAAATCGAAAGAACCCCCAGAGGAGCTTATAGGAACAACAAACCACTTTAAAATAGGGGACAAGGTATTGTTAGACGAAGCAGATCTTCGAATATCTCCTCCTGACCCAAGCACAAACAAAGAAATATCTTTTAGGGTAACCAGTGCTTTCCCATCCGAAACAGTCGAGGTAAGCGATCCTATTTTTGGTACTTTTACTATAAACGCATCTCAACTTAATTTTTTTCATGAGGATACAGATAATAACGTGAGAAAGGACTTCCAACTCCTCAAACCACCCAGAAGATGCAAACGAGAAGAGAGTCTAGCTTAAGACTATAAACGAGCGCTTCTCGGGAGGCAACCCGAGCACTAACATAACTTATTCTTACATTTTGCTTTAAATTTATTTTTCTTTTCTTCTTTTCTTTCTGAATACGTAGTTATAAGCTAACAAGGGGTGCAGAATTCCAGGACACACGGCCTTGCACACGGTCGTGGCCGTGGCCGTGTGTACCTCAAGAATCTTAGTACTAACAGGGCAGGACGATACAAGTCAGAATGACCTAATTTATGGCAATCACGGACTCAACCACTCTCCCACGGGCACCGACAAAGTGACACGGCCGTGCTTGACAGCCGTGTGAGGCTACTGACTTGCCAACCACAGGCTGAACATGCCCGTGCCAGCTAACCGTGCTAATTAACTGACTTGTCGAACACAGGCTAGACACGAGCGTGGGGAATCAACACGCCCTAGAGCACGGCCGTGCGAGGCAGCCGTGTGAATCAACACACCCTCAACCCACGGGCATGGGAAACGACCAGACTTGAAATTCTATTTAAACATCATACGCTTTTCCTTCCCCTTATTAACCCACTTCTTTCTTCTTTCCTTCTTCCTTCCTTTCCTTTCTCTTTCCTTTTTCTTTTTCCTAATAAATCCTTAGACTCTTGAGCTACATTAAAATCATATCCATGGAAAAGAAGCGTAAGAGACCAATCTCCCCAAAGGAGACCGATTCACCTGAGTTCATGCCGGCAGCTTCATCCAAACAACAAGCCAAGTGTCTTTGAGACCAATTATCTGTTCTTTTATTTTTATCTTCTCCTTTATTTTCTTTATCTTTACTTCTATACTACTTAATTTAGTTTACTTTGTTTTAGTTTCTTGTTTTTAGGTTCTTAAGGCTGCTTGGGAATCACGCCACCACCACCACCATAACCTCAACCTTAGAAATCACACCCAAAAATAAGGACTCTACGGTCCATCCATATTTTCTTTTAATTTTAGTTTTCTTCTTAGTCTCCTTCTCGTTATCTTCCTTGTCCTTAATTTCATATTTAGTTTACTTTAATTATGTATTAAGGATCCCTGGCTAATTCCCTACGAGCGGCCCAATTTCTTCATCTAGCGCAGGTTCGTCATCAAGACGGCCCATCACCACCACCAAAGGCACAATCTCATCTCAAGGAATCATCCGAAAATTCAGGAAGTTTTCACTTACCCCCATATCTGATGATTTTATTACAAGGTTATTATATATCTTTGTGCATTGAGGGCAATGTACATCTTAAGTGTGGGGGGGTGAACAACCTAAAAAGATACCTAACAAAAACCCTGAATTTAGTCTTGTTTGAAAGTAAATTACTCATATTGCTAATTAGGATGAAATTTCTGATGATTTATGATTTTTATTGATATGTTTTAGATTAAGTCATTGATAATTGTGCAATGATAATTAAATTTGAAGAATACTAGAGAATCAAGCATGATAAGTCTATTTTTTAGAAATTAAAAATTTGCTAGGTTGTCAAACTGAGTTTAAATATTACCTTGAAGTTTGAAATTTACGAGGTTGACATCAAAATACCCATAAATTTTGTGAGTTTTTGAGCCTTATAGAGCATATATTCTTTTTCTTGCTCACTTTATTGATTATGAGTATGTCAACACTGATTTGTTATTCTAGAACTTGCATCGATTATACATGTCGAGACCACATTTTTTTTTATTTGAAACACAGAGATGATAAAGGCACCTAGGATCTAACCCACTTACTCCATAAAAAGCCTACCTTCACAATTAACCCCTAGTGAACCCCTTTTAATCCTCGACAACCCTATTTTGACTCACCCTTGATATTAACCAGAACCCCTTTGTTTTTGTTATCACCACTCCTTTTGACTACCCTTATATCGAGATTTGATTTGATTAATAGCCTAACTATGTTTTCTATTTCAGTTATGTATTTTTAGTTTATTCTAAAAAAAATGAAGTATATCCATTATTCATTATTAGTTGTGATTAAATGAGCTTATACGTTTGGATTCCAAATATCGAAGAAGAAGCTCGTATTATTAGTATTATTAGTTTTCAATTGATGTATTTATTATTATTAGTTCATGAGTTCTTAGTTAGGTAATTTGTTGATTCAATCTCGATTCTAACCCTCTAATTGACCTTACTCCACACCTTAACCCTAGCCCAAGTTACAACCCTAACAAAGACCTTTTGATTTGTGTTTCATCTCATATTTCAGTGGTGGAGATTTGATTTTCATACAAGCCTATGGGATTAACTCTTCATGTTTGACTTTTGAGCGCCAAAATTTTGAACCTTAAACACTTTGAGTGATTTGAGCGAATCTTTTGTGAGGATGTTAATCCTTGTCGATTCCGAATCAGAGGTAATCATTTAGATGAAGGGAAACGCCTATGTTTTGTGCTACAGAATCTATGACTTATACTGTTTGAATTTTTAGGACACTTTGAATTGAATTATCCATGTATAAATTATCTATGAATTATGATGAGACACTATCAATAGGAATTATGAATTATAGAAAGTTCGTTTTAATTGTAAGTTGAGAATTTTGCTTGAGGACAAGCAAAAGCTTAAGTGTGGGGGTATTTAATAAACCATAAAAGTAACCTATTCTAAGCCCACATTTAGTATGCTTTTGGATGATTTAAGCCCTAATTTGTGTAAAAAGGTGCTCTTAATCCTTTCTTTTCATGTCTTATACTCAGGAAAGCACCCGATGATGAAAAGAACGAGAAACGGGCTTAAAACAGACCAAGTTGGGCCAAGCTACGAAATCAGCACGGCCTGGACTTCAAGCCACACGGTCATGCCACCATTCCTACTAGAACACGGCCTTACCATGACTTACACGGCCGTGCCTCATTCAATAGTTTCGAACACGGCCTGGCCACGATTTACACGGGCGTGTGCCATGGCCGTGCCTCTGCCGTGGAGAAGAGAAATTCCATTCGGGAAAGGATACTTAGAGAGAAAGAAACGTGTTTCAAAAGCCTATAAATACACCCTAGGTACCAGCTGAAAGGGGGGCGGAAAGCTAGGCTAAAAAGCCAAGCCGAAAAGGTCAGATTTGTGGGAATCACTCGAAGATAACCAGTTGATCCATCTCAAGAAGCCGGAATTCTACTCAAGAAGGAGGATCTCCTCTTCAATTCCTTCAGGGGGTTTTAGGGATTTCTTATGTTTTGTGTTATCTTTTCTCTTGAGATGTTTTCCTTAATTGTTATGAACTAAACCTTCGGACCCAGAAGGGATGAAACCTATGATGAATCTTGTTATTTGATTTTTGAATTATATGATAATAACTTAGTTTGTTCTTAATTGTGTGAACTTAATCCAAATCTAATGTGCTTAGGTGGAGGAGGAATAGACCCTGCCTAAGAGTAGATCCAACATAATTAAGCGGAGTTGATCGCACGCCTAGAGATAGGGTGACGAGATTTTGTCGGATTAGGGTGAAACCTAATATGGGAGTCCACGGATCGATTTACTGCTATTTCAAGGGGTTATTATAAGCGAACGAGAGTTCCACTAATTAACCTAGGGTTAGATGTTATTCGCCTCGAGAGAGGGTTTAATATACGTTAGGGAGTCTCACGGATCAAACTAAGTAAATAAATCATATGGTTCAAGGTTAGATAACAAGTGAAGTCTAGGTGGATTTTTCCTAAGGGTATCGCTTGAGTCAACTGAGTTTTCCCAAAAGTTATTTCCCGAATTCATTCTTTTTGTCTTTGCGTCTTAGCTTAGTAAGTAGATTAGTTTTAGTTTAACAACCATCACTTTATATTAAGGCTAAATAATAAAAAAGATGATGAGTATTGGTACTTTTAGTTCCTTTGGGTTCGATAATCCGGTCTTGCCTAAACTATACTACTGTTCGATAGGTGCACTTGCCTCAATCGTTGTCAGAGTTAGTTTCCAGGTTCGATCATTCTTTTATAAATTTTAAAACTCTGATTTACAGCGATCAGTCTCCATTTTATTTGAAACTGTTGCAACCTCCGTTCCCAAAATGGTATAACGAGAATGCCCAATGTGATTACCAAGCGGGAATATCGGGTATTCCATAGAAAACTGCACTGCCTTCAAAAAGGTAGTTGAAAGGCTCATCAAAATGGGAATTGTAAAGGTCGATGATTCATCAAAACTTGATCACTTTGACGAGGCAGTAAATACGATAATTGAAGGAGGAGACATGAAAGTTGTGACTCCTTGAAGAAATCAAAAGCGGAGAGGGAACCGGGGAACGAAGTTTCCACGCCTTTGCGTACGGGGGAGTATTTTGAATAATGGGACTGTGGAAGAGATCCTTTTATTTTTAGAGCTGATCTATAGTAATGTGCAAAACATGCTTGTTGCCTTAAGCCTAGAGGCAATAAGAACTCTTTTGTGAAATAGGCTTATGTCCGAAACTTTATTTCAATAAAATGCATTTTTAAGCAAATATTCTTTTATTATTTCCATTTCATATTGTACATTCTTTTGTTTTACAATATTCTTTCATTATTTATTCATGACCATACAAATAATTGTTCTTTGAATCATTTATTCTTTTGAAATATTCTTTCAAACCTATACTAGGTCCCCAGATATCAACGACATGAGCGACGTTGTTACTGACTCCCTTTTTGAATGAGATATGGGTCTAGGGGATCTCAAGACTTTGAAGATGACAGAGATTGTAACATATCTTCTGATTTGTTAAGAATGGTTTAGCAAGATGAAAAACAGATCTTACTCAACAAAAGGTCAGTAGATATTATGAGCCTAGAAAAGGGGTGAAGATCGAAGCCCAGCTCACCATAGAAATAATTCGAGACACCATTGAGTTATTTTCAAGAATTCAAAGATGTTTTTGCACGATCATATCAGGACATGCCTAGGCTACCAAGATGCGGGCTAAACATGAGGATCGGGCACTGCCGATCTACATAGAAAGGGATGGTATCAGCTATGCTGTATCTAAGGAGACAAGATTCATGTGCTTACTCCAGTTCTTCACAAATTTTCCATATGTGGGGCATGGATGTGATGGGGCCAATCTTGTCAAAAGATTTTATTGATTCATCGGCATAGTCGTCGTTTACTTCACTAAGAGGGTGGAAGCAGCTTTATATGTTAATGTTACAAGGTCGAAGTCATCAAATTCATCACAAAAAAAAGAGGGATCAAACGCCAGCAAAGAATGCCATAAAGGATCACGTTTAATAATGCATAACTGTACAAAGTCAAAGTTTACAGTTTGTCCAAAGATCAGGCGGCATATCATAGTGCAACAAAGGTTGCCAAACAAAAAAAAAGAAAAACAATAAAAAAATAGGAAATGTGACTAAGACTTGTAAAGATTGGCATAAGAAGCTACCATTTACTCTCTATGCTTATCAAACGTCGACCAAGACCTTCGCTGGGGCAACATCTTACCCATGGGTTTATGGAATTGAAGCATTTTGCTAATTGAACCTAGTTGAAGAAAAGGTTAAAGTTATCCATTACGATCAGATGATGCAAGCTTATGACAAAGAGGTTCATCCTAGATAATTTCAGGGGAACCTGATGTTGAAAAATATTTTCTTCTACAAAACGATTTTAGAGGAAAGCATATGTCAAACTGGGAAGGACTTATGTAGGACCTGTTCTAGAGGAGCATTGATATTGACTGAGATGGATGCTAAAGACTCGCCCAATACGGTGAATTCAGGGTCAATCAAGAAGGATTTTACCTGAAAGATGAAAGACTAAGGTGAAAACCCGCAAAGGGCGCCTTGAGTTCAAATTTTCGCCTCGAAAAAAAAAAGAAGAAAAAAAGAAAGAAAGAAAAAGGAGAGGCCAAGACGAAAACCCACAAAGGGCGCTTTGAGACCATAGGGGATTTGAGTTGAAAACCTGAAAAGGGAGGCTCAAATTTTAACCAAAAAGTGGAGCATACAGTAGTCTTGCTACGTCTGAATTAACAATAAGAAAGTATGTTACGTCTTGGGCATTGACAAAGTACTCCGGATCCCCTAAACACATATTGAGTTTAAAATGGTCCTCAAGAAGTTTGAACAGAGAAGCTCAGGCTGCGATATCTGGGGCACCTAGCTTCTATCTTACCCATTTTTTTTTGAATTCGTTATCTTTGATTGCTTTATTCTTTTTGAGATACACCCAAATCAATTTTATTTTATTTCCTGGGTTATCTTTGATTAAATTATTTTTCTGAGCTATGCTCCTGACTAATTTCTTTCTCGTCCATTTTTGTGACCTTTTTAGCATTTTATATTGAAGTAACAATTTATGGACTAATAACATTTTCATAAAAGGAGTTTCGCATATTACTCTAGAAGCTTCTAAATAATATGAGGAATCTGAAACATGACTATTGCTCAGAACTCACTAGGCCTAAAGGTTGGAAACACTGAAAAATGATTATCTCTTCAGATTCTTATTGGATAAGACAATTTCGTTGGTGATACCACATCGGCAAATGACGAACAAGGTCAATCCAAGTGAAAAAAGGGATCATTGTCGGGATACCCTGCATTCCTGAAAATTTCAGACACATGCATTTGGTCATTACACCCAGGGAATGGTGTAACAGATCAAATTGATTGAAAGTGATACAAGTTCTGTACCTCTGAGTGGTAACAGAAGGATGAAGAAACCAAATGTTATTCCCCTGAAGTTGTAGTGGGAAGTACCAACTTAATGTCCCAAGGTTCAAGTGGAGAGGACTCGGAATTACCATGGGGCAAATTATTTGAGCAGAATATGATGGATACTTCATAAGGAACGAAGAAGAAACTTTGGCAGATAAATGAGTGATGACACTTTAAATAGGAAGCATTCTCATAACATTTTGCATTGCATGTCTAATTAGGAGCATTTGATACATTTCGATCAAGGCATCCTAATTATTAGACATAAGCATATACCCATTCTACAGGTCATATAGCAAGGTAGAAGATAGCAGATCTTGCAATTCCTGAGTTTGCAGGAAGCAGATCGAAGACATCAGTCTGGCAATCCCTGATTTTACAGGGAGCAGATTGAAGATAGCAGATCTGACAATTCCTGAAGTTGCAGGAAGCAGATTGAAGACATCAGTCTGGCAATCCCTGAGTTTGCAGGGAGCAGATTGAAGATAGCAGATCTGGCAATTCCTGAAGTTGCAGGAAGCAGATCGAAGACATCAGTTTGGTAATCCCTGAGTTTGCAGGGAGCAGATTGAAGATAGCAGATCTGGCAATCCTTGAGTTTGCAGGGAGCAGATTGAAGATAGCAGATTTGGCAACTCCTGAAGCTGCAGGAAGCAGATCGAAGACATCAGTCTGCCAATCCCTGAGTTTGTAGGGAGCAGTTTGAAGATAGCAGATCTGGCAATCCCTGAGTTTGCAGGGAGCAGATTGAAGATAGCAGATTTGGTGATTCCTAAAGTTGCAGGAAGCAGATCGAAGACATCAGTTTGGCAATCCCTGAGTTTGCAGGGAGCAGATTGAAGATAGCAGATCTGGTAACTCCTGAAGTTGCAGGAAGCAGATCGAAGACATTAGTCTGGAGATCCCTGAAGTTGCAGGGAGCAGATTAAGATAGCAGATTTGGCATTCCTGAAGTTGTAGGAAGCAGATCGAAGACAATAGTCGGTAATCCCTGAGTTTGCAGGGAGCAGATTGAAGATAGCAGATCTGGCAATTCCTGAAGTTGCAGGAAGCAGATCGAAGACATCAGTCTGGCAATCCCTGAGTTTGCAGGGAGCAGATTGAAGATAGCAGATCTGGAAATTCCTGAAGTTGCAGGAAGCAGATCGAAAATATCAAATCTTGTTTCCCTGAGTTTGCAGTGGAGCAGATTAAAAGATAGCGGATATTGCATTCTTGAAGTTGCAGTGAAGCAGATTGAAGATATCAAACTTATTGAAATCAAGATGAAGTTCCAATACCATTGAAGTTGCAGTGGAGTTGGAAGCCATTTAAAGAGGACGAGGATCAAGAAGTCGAGGCTTGGCCAAGACCGGGCAAAATTGGTCCTTTTATAGTTTTTTCTCTATTCTCGTTACACGATAATGAGCAAAGAGGGGCAACTGTAAGTACCCAATTTTGCCCAGGCCTATTAAGAAAAAGAAACAAAATAAAAAAAAATGTTCATTTTTTAAAATGTCCTGTTACAAAATAACCTGGTCCAGAGGCCCAAATACTAAACCACTACCCAACACCTAAAACCCGTGACCCATTAACCCAAATCCTACTCAGACCCAAATTAGACCTGCAGCCCATTTACACCTTTGGCCCAAAACCTAATCAGAAAATTAAGGGTTTCTGAAACCCTAGGGAAATATCGCGCCGCAACCACCTCAGTGAGAGCGATCGTTGCGCGCCGCAATCCTCGTCTCGCCTTCGATCACGCCTCGCCCATGAGTCACGCCGCCATCAACGCGCCTCATCGCCACGATCTCCGCTTCGACTGCATAGAAAAGGAAGGAATCGCAGCAGAAATGGAAAACAGTGACAAACTTTTCTATTTCCTTTTATTTTGTTTATTTCGGAGGCTATAAAAGCCCCAAAAACCTGTAACAAAGGGGACGGGGGGAGATAGGCAGAGAATATACTCATACAAACAGAGAAATACACATTTTCACAAGGAAATAAGAGAATACAGTATACTATTTTGCAGAGGTTATTTTCTTTTTTTTTTACTTGATTCACGCATATTTTATATGAAATAGTACAAAAATAAGAAAAGAAAAGAAATACTACCTTTCAAACGGAGTGATTTGATCCTCCGGCCACCGGATGTGGTGGCGCGTGATGCACGTGGAACGGAGGCATGAGGAACCGATGTTCGGAGCTCGGATGAAGGGAGAAAGGGCTGAGAGTGTTTTTGAATTTTTTTTTTTAAAAACAGTTTTAAAATGATTTTATCTGATTTTTTTTACTTATATAACAATAAGGAAACTGCATCGTTTTGGTTTAGGTAAATAAGCGTTAAAACGACGCCGTTTAGCAGGCCAAATTCGCGTGTTGACCCGACCCGGGGCAAGATCCGCGTGTTTTTCCTTGAATGGGCTAATTGCCATTTTAATCCTTCCGCAGTTTTACTTGTCTCAATTCAGCCCAATTGGAAACTTTATTTTTTATAAAATTGGCCCTAAATTTGCATTTTGTTTTAATTAAGTCCCTTAAACTTCTTTAAAGGCCAAAACCATTACGACGCCGTTTTGAAGAAGGGCATAATTGCCCAACATGTCCCTGGGGTTTAACGCGCGTTTAAATTTAATCCTTTATGCTTATTTTATTCACTATTTAACCTTTCTTTCTTTATTTATTTATTTATTTATTTTAATACTATTTTTAAATGTTAAAATATTATATTACCTTTATTATTTGTAAATTAATTAAACTTGTATATTTTTATTATATATTATCCTTATGTTTTTTTTAAATTATTATTAATTATTATTTTATTTGATTATTTTATTACATATTATTTTTAACTTATATATTAGTTATCATATTACATATTTTTAAAATAGTGTATATTATATATTATTATATCCTATATTTTTTTATAAAAAATTATTTTATTTAAAATTATTTATATGGTATAATATATTATTATTATTAAATATATAGTTTTTTATGTATTAGAGTATTATGAACATGTTTTTATTTTAAGTTATGGATTAATTATTTATGTCAAAACTTATTTTATTTTCTCAAATATATATGTGCTATTTTTTTTTGTTGTCTATATATCATTTTATATTTTTATTTGTAATATTTTATGTGTGCTATTTTATATGTGCTATTTTATTTTATATGTGCTATTATTTCTTTTATTGTCTATATTAATAGGAAATGTTAGTGAATTATAATTGCTTTTAATATTTATGTTCGATAGTTTATAAATGCAATATTGTCGCATGGATTATTGTTTAAAATAGAAATACATTTTTTGCAAAATTACTATATTTTATCTAAAGGTTTTTAAAATAAGGCAATGTTTTGTATTTAGAAATTCGGGAAATAGTGCCCTAACGTGCTGGGTTGCGATTTTCCGTTTGGCTAAATAGCTAAATATCCTTTTAACAAGTTTTGTAAATCATGAGATGATTTTGATTACGAAGATTTTAAAATATCGTGTCCTAACGTGCTGGATGTGATGTTTATATTCCTTCGGAACAAAGAAATCTCAAATTTTAACTCAAATTGCTTGAAGTTTTTTAAAAAATCATATTTTTAAATACTTTTAAATTTCAAACATTTGGACATGATTTTATCGATTAGGTACCAATTTTTGGGCGTTATGAGGGTGCTAACCCTTCCTCATACGTAACCGACTCCCGAACCCGTTTTTTCGTTTTTCGTAGACCAAAATCAAATGTTTTAAAATAAAATATTTTACAAGGTGATCCAATCACACCTAAGTAAAAAAGGATTGGTGGCGACTCCCACTTTCGTTTTTAAAAGTCAACCCCATTTTTTCAAGACTTAAAAAATGGTTTCGACTTCTATCTTTCAAAGATTTAGAAAATATTTTCAACTTGTTGAAAATGATAAACAATTTTTTCAAACATTTTTATCAAGTGTAAAACTACTCCCAAGGATCAAAGTATTGATACCCCTGCTTGGTATCGATACCAATTTGAGCTTCGAAGTTTAGAAAAATTGAATAAAAATCAAAAGTATTGATACCTTTCACAAAGTATCGATACATTATCTTTGTATCGATATCGTTTTACGGTTCAATGTTTTGTAAATTAAAGAACAATTGTTCAAGTATCGATACCCTTCCCAAGGTACTGATACCTCATAGAAAGTATCGAAACATTCCCTATTGTATTGATACTATTGGCTTAACGGTCACTGAATTTAGGCATTAAATGCCCAAAGTATCGATACCCCTTCAAATGTATTGACATCTTCTGTTGTAGGAGTCATTAATGCTCAGGTTTTTACACCTCTAAATGTAACCTCCCAAACTTGGCCTAGACGTTATGGCTACATTGAGAAAGGTACATTAGCCACCGAAATGGCTAAGCTAACTTACGCTACTTTTGAAAACCTTAAATAAACTCATTTTAGAGAAAATCGTAGTTGTACTTTGAGTTAGCTTAAAAGCATTCATTCATTAGGTCGTGTATACTTAGGATTCATTTTATTTTTGATAGTATTGTTTTAGAAAAACAGTTTTCTTGACACTCTTCTTTAAAAAAAAACTCGATGTTAAACTAGTGCAGCAGAAAAACCATTTTTTAAGTCATTTTGGAAACTTAGTTGCTTTATCGATTTGTTTTTCAGAAATGGTTCCTTTGGAATGCAGGGGAAACTAGGGAACAATATCAAATTTTACTTAAGCCCGATATCATACATTATTCGGTTATTATGGTTGAGTAATCCATGCATGCAAAAATCCTAGAAGAAAAGTTACCAAGTCATGGACCAGAAGTCATTAAAAACTACAAACCAAAACCAATAGAGATTGATTAATACTTATTAAAAAAAATAATCTGAGGTCCAAGGTGGTTCTCCGAATGCCGAGTCCGGTCCTAATTTCGAGGTTTACCTGAAAAGTTAAACACTATTGGGGGTGAGCTTATGAAAAGCTCAGTGTGAGTCGAACAATTATTTAAACAAACATAAATATCGAATACAGTGAAACATATTAGCTTTAACAGAAGAAAACAGAACCATTATAGGAATTTCATATCATTACATAGCCATTATCAAATTGATGTCAAATGGCGTATGAGCATGGGTCATCATTTATTCGAGTAATAATCATTAATTTCGATACCATTTAATACAACACAACACAATACGTAGTATAAATCAATAACATTCAAATATGTTGTGAGCATGATGCAATGCAAAAAGGTTCCTACCCATACCATTCGCTACACACCACGAGTTCCCTAAAACTCGTCATCTGAACTCCAAAACATTATAGGCTTAAGCCCATTGTGGTTAAAACCACCGATAACAGTATGCAGAAAATTCTGCCAGTAAAAATGCTGACAAGCTACCAGTAAAAATGTGATAAATCGCCATTCCCCTCAGTACTCCAGGTGCAGTGCACTAACTACGAATAATGCGGACTTAATATGCCGCTAGTACTATATGCAATATGCAATATGTCACACAATCTCATACATAATCATATCTCAATATGTCACACAACATGTCCTCAATAATCACATACTTTCAGTAAATGGAAATAGTGTTCCAATCTTTCAAATTACCATTGTGTTGATATCAATCAATATCATTCAATTTCACATACTTTACGGATTTTCATTGTGCATAAATAGCACCCTTTTCAGTACACAATATAAAAAATATCTCATGCATTTAAATTATACATAAGCTTAATATCTCAACACATTATATCATCCAATCAAACATTCTCATATCTCATAACTCAAATATGCAATTACAAACTCAATCAAACATTCATACTATCAAATTAACAATTTTGCCAACATGTCAATCTGTTAAGGCTCGAAACATACCTGGTTCGGCCACTCACAAAATCAATAATTTGGATATTAAGCCAATCCAATCACCAAGCTAGCTTATCAAATATAACATGATATTTAACATTTTCAAACAATTTTCTAAGTTTAGGACCCATACCTTATTTTTCGCTTCCTCGCAGCACACTGGCAAATATTCCAATTTTCCTTAATAATTCCTTAAACGAACCTAGAAAAAAATCCATCATAAATTTAATCAATTCATATCTTAAGTAGCCCTTAAGCATCCACTTATAGGTTCCAACCAATCATCAAAATTACTACTATTTTACGAATCCAAACTAGTTACATTTCTTACACCATTTTGTTACGAATCGTGCGCGCGAACGACTTTCAGCTTTACGGTTGATTTGGGGTGTTCCGGTCAGTAGCTAACATAATTATATACTGGAAAATCAGTAGCTAATATTGATTAAAATCCCTCATTTAATCAATCCATAACCTTTTTCCAACAACTTTTTCCAAACAACAAACTAGTTTACAATTAATCGCACTTGCACTTCTCGAATTGTGAGATCCGAATGACCAATTTAATGCTAGAAAACTATGGGCAAGACCCAAGAAACAAAACAGCCCCCTTTCTTGCACATAGGCGCATGCACCACCACCCATGGTGGCCAAAATTGAGGCTGAATTTTAAAATGGTTTGAGATCTCATTAAAATCTAGAAAAATACCTTTGAAATCATTTAAATTGCTCAAATTATAGATCTAGAAATTTGGGTGTTTAATTGACAAGATTAATCAAGAAATTGAAGAGAAAAGAGATCTTACCCAAGCTAGTTGAGAGAAACGGTAATGGCACTTTCGTGGCAATGTTCGGGATCAATCTTGGGGTTCAAGATTTTAGATTTGGGGCTGATTTAGATGAGGATAAATGTAATCAATATATTAAATGATATGGTGCACAATCTTGATGTAAAAAGAAGAAGAAATACATGGTAAAATGGGAGGTGTAGGGGACGACAACAATGGGAGAAAGAAAGAAAATTGAAGAGAAAAGAGGAGAGAAAGAGGTTGAATGACTAGGGTAGGGAAAAATTGAATTAAAGGCTGAAAATTACAATAAAAATTTTTATTTATACTCAGGGTTAAAGGGTATGGATGACACACACATAAAAAAAAAAAAGGGATTTTGCAAAATTTAATTATTTTGTAAAGGAAAAGATTTGAACTTGGGACCTCATTGAATTTTCATGTTTTCTCATATTTATTTTAACCATTAGACTTTTTCCTCATTCTTGAAATAATTTTGCAATATTTATTTTCAAAACAAGGCATGTCACATACTAGGGTTTAACGCAAAATTTGCAAAATAATAAAAATGATATGAGAGAAGGGATTTGAACTTGGGTTTCAAGAAACGTATCACTAACACTTAACTAACAAACCAATACCTCTTCTATTTCCTAAAAATGCATAGACAATCTTAAAAATTAAGGCATGATCACTCTCTCTTGATTTACAAACCCAATTCTACTAACCCTCGATTTTTGGGATGTTACACCAATGGCTCAATTCATTTTCCTAACAACTCCAACGGTTGGAATTCAATGAGAGGCTATAATTCCAACTTCTAATGCTTATACAACAACAAGAGAGATTACAAGAGATTAAAAGCTATCAAAAAACATCAAGAAATCTATTACGAACCTTTTGTGCTTAAATTTTTTATTTTTCTCTTGTAAACACTTGTGAATATTCATTGTATTTTCTTAGCTCAAGTATTTTTATTTGGTGTATGCTTCATTTGCAAACATTCTAATTATCACACCCTCAAAAATTGGGTTAGAAGAATTTGGTTTGTGAAAACTGAAAGTGGTCACGACCCAATTTATAAGGTTATCTTTGTGCGTTTGTAAGTAAATTGAGGGTTTGCAACGGATACCGAAATTAGAGTCATAAATAATTAATTAAAGCATTAAAATAATATAATTAGGTATTATTATATTAATTAATCTAAAATGAAACTTGATTACGAGGTTTAATTTGAAAATAGTGGGCTAAATTGAGTTAGGACTAATTAGAAAAGGGGTAAAATGAATGAAAATATTAATAATGAGACTTGACTATGAGTTTTTATTATTCTATAGAAACTAAAATAGGAATTTGTTAAAAAACTATAAAGTTAAATAAGTTAATAAAAAATTGAGTAAATGTATAAGCTAGTAAAAAATAGGTAAGTTTTAACAACCCAAACCCGGCCTAGACGTTATGGCCGTAAATGGCAATGTCACACGATAGTGTTTTTGAAACCTCGTTGTTACGATGAAAATATTCCATGTTATTATCTTTAGTAAACCTTTGTTAGAACTTAGGAAGTCTTTATTCATTTAAAACATATGTTTTGAAACATCCCTCGTTGCGGAAGCTTTAATAAAACAGTCTAGGTGATCATGCGCTTAGAAATTACTTTAACTTTTTGAAAACCGAATTTCCTACAACCAGCAGGTATAAATCCATAAAGTAAAATAAATAAATAAAAACCCAAATTTAAAAACAAAGTCCCAGAGGGTCCTTAAATTACAACCCAAATAATCAATAATAATCAAATCATAAATCGTAAATTGAAAACCACGAAGTCCAACAATTACTGTGGTCACTACTGAGTCCTCCGTCGCACCGGTCCGTCTAAGTTTGTGGATTACCTGTACACATTAAACAAAAAGGGTGAGTTTACGTAAACTCAGTGTGTAATCCCACAGAAACAAACAAACCATCAGTATTCACAGTGCACAATTGAACAGTCTTGGGCCTAATTCCTTTTCAGTATCAGTGACAGTTTGGGCCTTAGCCCATCTCAGTACAGTGTCAAAAATGCAGTAGGGCCTTAGCCCATCACAGTATCAGTAGCAGTAACAATTATACAGTAGCAAAATCCTACCCAACCAGCCTCTTCACACCATCTCTGTCCAACCCTACACTCCATGTGGGGATATAATCAACCCACCCATCCCTACACTCCAAGTAGTACCAAATGCGGCAAAATATAGTAGTTTGCAGCTGAGCTGCCAGTAAATTAGGCTTAAAGCCTTTCAGTACACTTCCTCCGAATAACAACCTCCAACCCAATTCAATGCAACATATAATGGATGACATGCTATTATGCAATTTCAGTACATATATTCAGTTCAGATATTAACATGCCCAGTACAGATATCATTCAGTCAATTTCACACATTTAGGGGTCTAAGTAGCGCTTACCGACCCTACAGTAGGTTCACAATCAACTTGGGAGACCCGTGCAACCTTAAAAACATTTCGGTAAAAATAGGCCCACACGCCCATGTGATCTGCCCGTGTAGCCCACTCGGCCCAAATTGGCCTTGGCCGTGTGATCCATTTTTAAAGTAACCCATGCTAGCTCAATACTCATATATGTTTTCACTATTTACTTATATGTTCATTCAAAGCTGTCTACTTGAGTCATTATCACTAAATTATTTATATCTTGAGCTAAAGAATTCCAAATTAAGATTCGCTTGATGTTTTTGAAACTAGACTCAAATACCTTTTTACCATAAAATTTTCAGAATTTATAGTTTATCAAATAAGTACAGTAAAATCTTTAAAGTTATCCTTATTTAGCTTTTTGACAGCTTCATCCTTTCCTTACTAAAAATTATTTATCTCTTAGTACGGAATTTAGATGATGTTCTGGTTTGTTTCTCTTGAAAATAGACTCATTAAGGATTTAAACATATAACTTTAAGCCCCTAATTCTTTTTTTACAAGTTTTTATGATTTTTCTAAGTCAGAATAGGGGAACCTAAAATCATTCTGACATTGTCTCACAAAATTTATTATATCTCATGATTTACAATTCCATTACTTACACTGTTTCTTCCATGAAAAGCTAGACTAAATAAAATTTAATTTCATATTCTATTAAACCTCTAAATCAATTTCCACTATTTTTGATGATTTTTCAAAGTCAGACTACTGCTGCTGTCCAAAACTATTTTAGTGCAAACTGTTGACTTCCAAGTTTATAACACCCTTATTTCCTTTCTCTACAATTTTTCACATCATTTTCTTTTATTTCTCTTATTTCTCGACAGCAAGCAATTTTGGCTTTTCACCAAATCTCGTTTTCTGTGTTTCGGGTACACACCTGGTATCGTTTCTGATGCGTAAGCACTCTTAAGCCTCCAGAACCTAAAAATCGACCAACATATCTCCAGATTAATCACTTAATTCGTTTTTAATCAACCAATTTCGGAAGGAACTTGACTAAAAACCTATCAAAACCCTTACCTCGCTTGAGTAACCACGACTTCGCATAATCACAGTGTCGATTCAAAACCACCAGCCCCTTGATTAACTCCTAAACACCAAAAAGGAATCCCCCTTTTAGAGATTAACCAAGAACGATTAACAATAGACAAAACTGTTACTTACCGAACACACGCAACCAACGATGAACAACCGAATCAATTGGAAAAAAAAAGAGAAAGAAACGGAAGGGGAAAAAATAATGGAAATTTTGGCAGCAACTAGGGGAAAGAATTGGCAGAGAAGGGAAAAAAAGAAGAAGAAGAAAACGTCAGAAAAAGTTTGGAGAATTGGAGAAAAAACCGAAACTCTACTTTTTTTTTGCAACAAAAAGATAATCAAACTATTTTGTAATAACCTCTCCCCAATTATCTCCTAAAATCACTCCCTATTAACCCACTAAAACACAACTACTCAGAATTTTGCCCCAACACAACTCTTAGCCGAAATTAGAGCAAAAATACTGTCTCCATGCCATCATAGAAGATTGAAAACAGGACCTCCAACACTCCAACTGTAACACCCTGGTTTTAGGGGTTAGGCATTTGGTGCTTAGCTCAGGTGTTGGCACACTCTAGTGTGTGGTTGGGTAAGTTTTAGGAGTCCTGAGAACCCTAGGTGGCGGTAGGTTGCCTTAGAAAATTTTTAGTTTTAGGGGCTAAAAAGGGGAGCTTGGTGAGGGGTGTCTTAAGAGAATTATTTGGGAGTTTATGACACAAGAAAGGAGCTGGTGGAGTGGCAGGATAGGCGCCACTAAGGCCTTATGTGTGTGACGCCATTTGCAGGGGGAAGAGGCTCAGGTTCGATTCGCAAGAGAAGCAGATGGGCATTCTTTTTTGCGTCATCTTGGTGGGATGGATGGACGGTTTGAAAGGCTTAAAAGGTGGAGAAAACTTGGTCTTTTTTTTTTTGAATTTGGCTAGGTAAAAGTTTGACTCATTCAAACTTTTTGAATGGGTGGTAGGGAGGTATTTTAGGAGGATTTTGGGGACTATTTTTTTGGGGGGGTTGGAGCTTGGCCTTTTAGTATAAATAGGGGGGTGCTCATTATTCATTCACCATCTGCCTTCTCTCCTTTCTCCTTCTCTCGCATTTTCTTCCAAGTGGCCGAACCCTCCACTCTCCCTATTTCCCTTCCCTTTTCACTTCAAAACCAAAAGTACACCCCACACCTTTCTTTCTCCTTTCTTTGGCTGAAACCAGTGTTCCCTACCCCTTGATTTAGTTAATAGCCGAATCTACATCCATCACCCCTTTGCCGAATTTCCTTCTAGCACTTGGGCCGAGTGTTAACTTAGATCCTTTCGAGTTCCGTGGACTCGAGATACTTGGGGTTTTAGTGGTTGGCCAAGCCTCCGTTAGTGATCGGTTTGGTTAAGTGGAGGTAAGATTATTTATTAAGGTTAAGTGCTTAAGTGGTGTTTTGGGGGTTAACCTGTTTACCTGATTAAGCTTTTGCATGGAGGCCACAACCAGTCAGAGTGGGCAAGGGAAGGTCCCTATTCCGAAGTTTAAGAAGAGAGCGGTTTCTGCTGTACGAGATTGGCCACCGGGGTGTGGGCCAGCAGCAGAAAACGATAGGCAGATAGTCGTAGTTTCGCTAGACGATAGCATCGAGGAGCGAGAGTCTAGAACTCCTAGTAGTAAGGTGTGTAACTAACCCACTGTTTCCGGGTTTTATGTGTTATATGTTTTACTAACAAGTGCAGTAATAAGTGTGCTATATATATACCCCTAAAGGGTATAGCGATGATCAGGTTAGTATCGAACTTGTTGCAATGTGATTACTTGCTGGTATATGAGTATGTTTATGGATATTAATAAGCATGTGCATGCATTATCACGATTATATTCTATGTGGCATGTGCATGGGTGGGATATGAAAAGAAGGTACGGGTGTACTTGAGTACGTGGTTGATGTCACTTTGTGCTACATCGTGGATTGGCGCCGATCGAGGTCGCGTTGTGGATCTTTGCGATTTAGTTCGCGTGGTTACCTTGATTGATATGAGCTTTATGCCATATCGTGGCTTGATGGATTGCTGTGTGCTCCATCGTGGTTTGATGCTAGCTATACGCTACATCGTGGATGGCATTGGTTGCCTTTTTGGAGGGAAAATGAGAGGGTGACTTGATGGTCCCCTGGTGTGTGGTAGGCTGGATAAGGGGGTGTGTAGCGGATGGACCCTAGGTTGGGTTGGGGATCATGTTGCATCATTTTTTTAATAATAGGGAAATGGGCCAAGCCCAATATGACATGTGGATAGGTATGTTTTGGGAACATACGTGGAAATGGGCCAAGCCCAGTTGATATGTGGTTTATTGGGAAATGGGCCTAGCCCAGTATTTGGGTATGATTTGAACGTGGGCCAAGCCCAGATTGTGGTAATGTTTAAATGATTATATATATACTTGTTGCCTTTGATAATTGGGATACCATGTGGCTAAGCATGTGGGTGGATTTCAGTGGTTATCTTACACACTGAGTCTGTATGACTCACCCAACTTTTTAATCGTCGCAGGTGAGTCGTGATTAGTGGACGGGATGGAGTGAATACAAGGTGGCCCATGCAGAAGGAGATTTTCATACAGAAAATGTTTCACTTTATTTAAGTATTTTATATTATCAGTATTTTGGGATTTTATTGATGTAATAAGGGCCTCTTTGGTTTAAAGTACTCTATTTATTAATGTTGAAGTTTACACTACACTTAGTAATATTTTCGCAAAAGATTCATATCATAGCAACTTATAATAAAGTTTTAATTCGGAAGTTTTCAACAAGCTTATACTATTTATTAAATTTTAAATGGACACGATTTCCAGAGATAATAAAATTTTCAAGTTTAATTCTAAAGTCAAAGATTTCCAACCGTCTTTCCCAGTGACATATCCAGATTCGGTCGTAGTGAATGGGCTGGGTTTGGGGATGTTACACCAACACTCCACTTAACCACCAGACCAGTAGGCCCATTCTGATATAAACTTACCAACAATTAAACTTAAGCCTTTTGCACAATGTTAAGGCTTTATTTATAAAAAAATACCAAAATTTGCCCAAGTAAGGCTTGAACGTGGGACCTCTCACACACACCCAGAACACATAACCACTGAAGCAGATAGACATTTTGCGTCACGCATACACGAAATCAAAAATTAAAATTTTGGAGCATTACAATTCTACCCCCTAAAAGAAAATTTCGTCCTCGAAATTTACCCGGTCAGAACAGATGAGGATATTGCTGACGCATCGTATCCTCAGGCTCCCACGTATCCTCCTTAGTGCTATGATTACGCCAAAGAACCTTAACCAGTGGAATAGATTTCCTCCTCAGTACTTTTACATCTCGATCCAGAATCTGAACCGGCTCCTCCTCAAAGGTCAAGTCTGGCCTAACCACAATCTCCTCAACGGAAATTATGTGAATAGGATCAGAGCGGTAGCGCCTCAACATCGAGACGTGGAACATGTCATGGATACGATCCAACTCTGGAGGTAGCTCCAATTGATAACCGACTGGTCCCACTCACTTCAAAATACGGTAAGGTCCAATAAACCTAGGGCTCAACTTGCCATTACAACCAAACCTCAGTACCTTCTTCCATGGCGAGACCTTAAGGAATACAAAGTCCCCCACCGAATACTCAATCTCACGTCGCTTCAGGTCCGCATAGGATTTCTGTCTGTCAGAAGCCACTTTTAGTTGATCCTGAATCAGTCTAACCTTATCCTCTGTCTCAGAAACCAACTCAAGACCCAGAACACGTCGCTCGTCCAACTCAGTCCATCCCCAGAATTAGGTCGAACTCCCCAAATGAAAGCTCCATCAAATCTGCCAGGAAGATTGCCCCTTGTACCTCTAAAGGAACATCCCTATACAGTTTGCTAACTCTAACAGATTGCCCTAACGGGCTCAGTACCGTAACCTCACTCGTAGTGCTCTCAACTGAATTCCCCAAGTTTCCAGACACAGTACAGGCTACATAGGAGTGAGTGGATCCTATATCTATCAATGCAATATAAGGTACATCATGAATAAGGAATGTACCTGTGATGATGTCCAAAGCATCTCCATCCTCTCAGCGACATGCAACATATACTAGAGCCGGCTGCCTCGCCTCAGCCTGTCCAGCACCTCTGTCCGGTGCTCTCTGCTCACGGCCCATGCCATTACCACCCTTAGCGTGACCACGGCCTCTCGGTGGCTGTTGTACTACCCTCTGTGGCTATGCATTACCAGTACCTTGAGCTTGCATCTGATCAGCCCTCAGTGGACACTCCCTGATACGGTGATCCAATGATCCACACCTCAGACACGCCCCAGTCCTCCTCCAACACTCGCCCTGGTGGCGTCTACCACAATCAACACATGGTGCGCCCGAAGAGCAACAATGTGGGGCCCAGCTCTAATTGGCCCATCAGCTCTGGCATTTTTCTTAGGCCTCTGTACAGAACTGGAGGGCTCTGAATCCCTCTTGTTCCTACCTCACTCTCTCTCACGGTTTTGGCGCTCAGTGCGTTTAACCTCTTCGGTGATCTTCGCCTTCTCGACCAAGGCAGAAAAATCTCACTCCCTCTGCGGAGCTATCAGAACCCTCAAGTTATCCCTGAGGCCATCCTCAAAGAGAACACATCGCTCATACTCCGACGCCACCATACCTCGCGCATAGCGGCTCAGTCTCAAAAACTCGGCCTCAAACTCGACCACTAATCGATCTTCCTGTGCCAGATTCAGAAACTCCCTCCTACGGACGTCCATATAACTGGCTCCCACATATTTTCCCTGGAAGGCATTCTTAAAGAACTCCCAGGTCAGACGTTCGGGCTGAGTGCCCTCCTTAACAGTAAGCCACCACTGATAAGCCTCATCCTGCAGCAGTGAGACTGCACCCTTTAATTTCTGCTCAGGGGTGCAATCTAAATCATCTATAATCCTCTCTGTGGCCTCAATCCAGTACTCGGCCACATTAGGGGCAACTCTAGTGACACCCCTGAAGAGCTCAGCTCCATTGGATCAGAGTCATTCCGTAACTGACCCTTGGTACCCAGATCCAGTATTAGGCCCAGCAACCCTCTCCAAAATCCTTAGCATAGCCTAGGACAATGCGTCGTCCCCAGCTATGCGATCTTGAGACCCAGTCTCAGTAGCAGGCGACATTGGCGTCTCACTTGTATCCAAATTCGGTATGCTACCCAGTAAAGAGGACTCAGCTCAAGCTCCTATGTGGCCTCTACCTCGGCCTCTAGTACCCTGTCCGAAGATACCTCGTGTGCTTATTGTCTAATCACGTTTATCTGTAATACTTGATTTTATGAATCGATTCTGAGCCCGGTGTTTATTAACAAATATTTTATGTAAAATAGTATCGATTATTCAGAGTTTGTTTTCGTAAATCCTTGATCTCACTACGATTTTCAGTTTCTCTACAATTTTGGTATACACTAACTAGAGTGTTTTGAAGATGATTTACTACTTATAGTAGTTTTGAGAATATACTATCAATAACAGTTTCAGTTTAAAACAAATCACGGTTTAGAATACTTACAGGATCGGCGCCGGAGACTCGGTGTACCACTTACTCAGTAAAAACATTTCAATTCATTTGGAAATCAATCAATTTTTCGAAAGCCCATTTTTTTTATAAAACACATAGTCCAAAGCAAGTTTTGTAACCTGGCTCTGATACCACTAAATGTAACACCCCAAACCCGGCCTAGACGTTATGGCCGTATCTAGCAATGTCACACGATAGTTTTTTTGAAACCTGGTTCTAACGAAGAAAACATTCCATGTTATTATCTTTAGTAAACCTTTACTAGAACTTAGGAAGTCATCTTTATTCATTTAAAACATTTGTTTTGAAACATCCATCATTGCGGAAGCTTTAATAAAACAGTCTAGGTGATCATGCGATTAGAAATTACTTTAACTTTTTGAAAACCGAATTTCCTACGACTAGCAGGTATAAATCCATAAAGTAAAATAAATACACAAAAACCTAAATTTAAAACCAAAGTCCCAGAGGGTCCTTAAATTACAAACCAAATAATCAATAATAATCAAATCATAAATCGTAAATTGAAAACCATGAAGTCCAACAATTACTGTGGTCACCGTTGAGTCCTCCGTCGCACCGATCCGTCTAAGTCTGGGGATTACCTGTGCACATTAAACAAAAAGGGTGAGTTTACGTAAACTCAGTATGTAATCCCGCAGAAACAAACAAACCATCAGTATTCACAGTGCATAGTTGAACAGTCTTGGGCCTAAGCCCTTTTCAGTATCAGTGACAGTTTGGGCCTTAGCCCATCTCAATCTGATGTCAAAAATGCGGTAGGGCCTTAGCCCATCACGATGTCGATGAGTGTAACAATTATACAGTAGCAAAATCCTACCCAACCAGCCTCTACACACCATCTCCGTCCAACCCTACACTCCATGTGGGGATATAATCAACCCACCCATCCCTACACTCCAAGTAGTACCGAATGCGGCAAAATATAGTAGTTTGCAGCTGAGCTGCCAATAAATTAGGCTTAAAGCCTTTCAGTACACTTCCTCCGAATAACAACCTCCAACCCAATTCAATGCAACACACAATGGATGACATGCTATTATGCAATTTCAGTACATATATTCAGTTCAGATATTAACATGCCCAGTACATATATCATTCAGTCAATTTCACACATTTAGGGGCCTAAGTAGCGCTTACCGACCCTACAGTAGGTTCACAGTCGACTTGGGAGACTCGTGCAACCTTAAAAACATTTCGGTAAAAATAGGCCCATACGCCCATGTGATCTGCCCATGTGGCCCACTCGGCCCAAAATTGGCCTTGGCCGTGTGATCCATTTTTAAAGTAACCCATGCTAGCTCAATACTCATATATGTTTTCACTATTTACTTATATGTTCATTCAAAGCTGTCTACTTGAGTCATTATCACTAAATTATTTATATCTTGAGCTACAGAAATCCAAATTAAGATCCGCTTGATGTTTTTGAAACTAGGCTCAAATACCTTTCTACCATAAAATATTTAGAATTTATAGTTTATCAAATAAGTACAGTAAAATATTTAAAGTTATCCCTATTCTGCTATTTTACAGCTTCATCCTTTCCTTACTAAAAATTATTTATCTCTTAGTACAGAATTTAGATGATGTTTTTATTTGTTTCTCTTGAAAATAGACTCATTAAGTATTTAAACATATAATTTTAAGCCACTAATTATTTTTTTTACAATTCTTTATGATTTTCCTAAGTCAAACAGGGGAACCCGAAATCATTCTGACCTTGTCTCACAAAATTTATTATATCTCATGATTTACAATTCCATTGCTTACACTGTTTCTTCCATAAAAATCTAGACTCAATAAACTTTAATTTCATATTTTATTCAACCTCTAACACAATTCCCACTATTTTTGATGATTTTTCAAATTTAGTCTACTGCTGCTGTCCAAAACTATTTTAGTGCAAAATGTTGATTTCCAAGTTTATAACACTCGAATTTCCTTTCTCTACAATTTTTCGCATCATTTTCTCTTATTTCTCTTATTTCTTGACAGCAATCAATTTCGGCTTTTCGTTGAATCCCGTTTTCTGCATTTCGGGTACACACCTGGTATCGTTTTTGATGCGTAAGCACTCCTAAGCCTCCAGAACCAAAAAATCGACCAACATATCTCCAGATTAATCACTTAATTCATTTTTAATCAACCAATTTCGGAAGGAACTCGACTAAAAACCTAGCAAAACCCTTACCTCTCTTGAGTAACCATGACTTCGCACAATCACAGCGTCGATTCAAAACCACCAGCCCCTTGATTAACTCCTAAACACCAAAAAGGAATCCCCCTTTTAGAGATTAACCAAGAATGATTAACAATAGAGAAAACCGTTACTTACCGAACACGCGCAACCAACGATGAAAAACCGAATCAATTGGAAAAAAAAAGGAAAGAAATGGAAGGGGAAAAAATAATGGAAATTTTGGCAGCAACTAGGGGAAAGAATCGGCAAAGGAGGGGAAAAAAAGAAGAAAAAGAAAATGTAAGAATAAGTTTGGGGAATTGAAGAGAAAACCGAAAGTCTACTTCTTCTTTTTGCAATAAAAAGATAATCAGATTATTTTCTAATAACCTCTCCCCAATTATCTCCTAAAATCACTCCCTATTAACCCACTAAAACACAAGTACTCAGAATTTTGCCCCAACACAACTCTTAGCCGAAATTGGAGCAAAAATACTGTCTCCACGCCATCACAGAGGATTGAACACAGGACCTCCAACACTCCACTTAACCACCAGACCAGCAGGCCCATTCTGATGTAAACTTACTAACAATTAAACTTAAGCCCTTTGCACAAGGTTAAGGCTTTATTTATAAAAAATACCAAAATTTGCCCAAGTAAGGCTTGAACTTGGGACTTCTCACACACACCCAAAACACATAACCACTGAAGCAGATAGACATTGTATATCACACATACACGAAATAAAAAATTAAAATTTTGGGGCATTACATAAGTTAAGCCCGAAATAAATATATACAATTAAGTAATTAAAATAAATAAGAAATTAGCCTTAGGCTTGATGGGTAAGTTGGTTGTACGTTCCTTAGAAGTCTTAGGTTTAAACCACACCTTTCTCATATTTCCATTTTAAATTTTGAGCAACGTAAGATAAAAGCCACACTAAAATAAATATTATTTTAGGTAAAAATTAAATAAGAAATAGGCTTAGGCTTAATGGTTAGCAAGCTAGCTCCTTTCCTAATTGACCTAAGTTCAAATTCGTCTTTCCTTCTTTTATTTCATAATTTCGCTAGACACACTTCAAACATTAAAATACATAAAATTAAGTGTAAAAACCAAGTAAGAATGAGCAACAAACCCAACGATTAAGGCATTGGTACCCTTTGAGAACCAAACTTTGAGCCTCCTCCCCTTTAATTTTAATTTCCAATTTCAAAAAAAATCTTGGGAAAATTGTAGGTGACGCCCCTAGGGTTTACAAACCGTAGGAATTGACTCAATTCTTTCCTTATTAGAATTCATATATTACCCTGTCTCAAAATTTTAATAGAATTAGAATTCTACCATATTTTTATCTTCTTTTTCTAATTAGAATTTCAAATTGTCCCTTTTCAAATCTTAATAGAAATTCTCTCTATTTTTATATTTATTCTCTCTTTCTTTTCTTTTCCTTCTTTTACATCATATTTTTCATCCTTTATCTTGGGAAAATTGCAGGTGACACCCCTAAGGTTTACAAACCCTAGGAATTGACTCAATTATTTCTTAATTAGAATTCATATCTTACCCTTTATCAAAATTACAATAGGATTAGAATTCTACCATCTTTTTATCTTATTTTCCTACTTAGAGTTTCAAATTGCCCCTTTTCAAATCCTAATAGAATTGTTCTCTATCTTTCTATTTATTCTCTCTTTCTTTTCTTTTCCTTCTTTTACATCATTTTTTTCATCCTTTTGCTATTGAATATTTTCTTTCTTGTATCAAATCAACTTCGTTTCTTGATTTCTTGTGGTATCGTCAAATAATCTCCATAATCCTTGCCAAAAATGGTAAGTACATCTCAATCCAATGAATAAATCTCGAATTTTTTTTCTATTCGATGATAACTTTCAACCCAATTAAAAAATATTTTTCTGCTCTTGACAAATCTCTCGATAATCAAGATGAATCTTGAAATGAAATGTTAACTCTTGTATAATTCTTACACCCCAAAAATTGAGTTAGAAGAATCGGGTTTGTGAAAATCGAAAGTGGTCACATCCCGATTTATAAGATTATCTTTGTGCGTTTGTAAGTAAATCGAGGGTTTGAAAAGGATATCAAAATTAGGGTCATAAATAATTAATTAAAGTATTAAAATAATATAACGAGTATTATTATATTAATTAATATAAAACAAAACTTGATTACGGGGTTTAATTTGAAAATAGTGGGTTAAATTGAGTTAGGACCTAACTGGAAAATGGGTAAAATGAATGAAAATTTTAATAATGATACTTGACTATGAGTATTAATTATTGTATATAAACTACAATAGGAATGTGTTAGAAACTATAACGTTAAATAAGTTAATAACAAAAAATTGAGTAAATGTATAAGCTAATAAAAAATAGGAAAGTTGAGTCCAAAATAAAATGAAGTAAGAAATGAGTCTTAGGCTTGGTGGTTAAGTGTTATTCCCCTATCTTAAAGTTCTTAGATTCAAGATTCCTTCCCTCATTTATTTTCCTTTTAAATTTTTAGCAATCTAGGATAAAAGCCACACTAAAACAAATATTATTTGAGGTAAAAATTGAACAAGAAATAGGCTTAGGCCTAATGGTTAGCACACTAGTTTCTTTCCCTTTTTATTTCATAATTTCACCAAAGACACTCCAGACATTAAAATATGTAAGATTAGGTAAAAAATTAAATAAGAAAATGGCAGTAGCCCAACAATTAAGGCGATTACACCCCTTGAGAAACTAAGGTCGAGCCTCCTCCTCCTCCTCTTTAATTTGAAATTACAAATTTCAGCAAAATCTTGGACAAACCTAGGAATTGACCCAATTCTTTCCTAATTAGAACTCACAACTTGCTCATTCCTCAAAATTCCAATAGAACTAGAGTTTCACCATGTTTTTATCTTCTTTTCCTAATTATAATTACAATTTACCCTTTTCAAATTCCCTTAGAATTTTGCTTCCATCTTTTCTATTTAATCCCTCTTTCTTTTCTTTTCTCCCCTTTACATCATAATTGTATTCCATTGTTGAAAATTATTTTTTCTGCTCAAATCAAAATCTATTCCCGATTCAAGTCGTTTTTCAACCAAATTCATAATCACCATTAGAAACATTCTTAAATCTTGCCAAGAAGCGGTAAGTACGCCTCAAATCCCAAAGTCTGATCTTGAATCTTTATAGATTTTCTATCTAACATTAACCTTGCGATCGATTAAATGATCTTTCTCGATTTTTCATCGAATCTTTCAATAATCTTGACGAATCTTGAAAATAATTATTAATTCTTGCATAAATTTCATTTGAAGGACTTGATTTAGGCACCCAGGAGATCTGAGCACAAGGAACGATATTCGAGATCTCGGAGTTAGGTGTGTGTGTTATTTTACAAGTGAATCAAGGTAAAACCGTACCTAGGATAGGACCACACGGCCTCTCACACAACCATGTTCCACTAAAACCTTAGGTTTTTTTTTTATTCTCACACGGCCGTGTGTCCACTATTTATCAGATTTTACAATTTTCCACTGTTTTTTTAGATTTTACAGTTTTACCATTGTTTTTCAAATTTTACAATTTTGCCACTGTTTTTCCATTATTATTTTTTGGATTTTACAACTTTGCCTCTATTTTTTAGATTTTATAGTTTTGACCCAAAATTTTATGATTTGTTTAATTTAATCCTTGATTGATTCCCAAATTGTTTTAGTATATTATCCATGAATTGATTGACCTTATTAATATGGTGTTTATGTATTTGTATGAATTATGAACAATATCTATGACTATTGTTTCAGTGTTTGTGATTGTACGTACAATATGCTTTATGACATTGCTAAAACAAACACTTAATAAGCATGACTTTTGCTACAGACTTAATCTGTTATAAGCCTATTACTTGTTACTGTATTGAAATTTTATAAGCATATTAATTGCTACTGAATCAAATTGTTATAAGTATATTGATTGCTATCGTACTGTTCTGTTAAAAGCATATTAAATGCTACCATATTAATCTGTTTGGGCATGTCATGTTGCATTACATGGGGTGGAATGCTTTGAAAGGAGGAAGTACTGGTAGTTTCAACTACAAACACTGATGGTTTATCCACAAATTACTGGCAGCTTTCATCTGCCAAATCATTTTGTCTTCACAACCATTGGCAGCGTATTAACCTACAAACACTGGTGGTTCATCCAAAATTTTTACTGGCTACTTTGATTTGCAAACCCGTTGTGTATTCACAACTAATGGTAGCGTATTAACCTGCAATACTGGTGGTTTATCCACAAATTGGAAGTGTCTGGGATATAAGAGTGCTAGGGAACTCTTATTTCGAAATGTAGCAGTGGGGTAGAACCTTTTTTACTGTTAAACTAAACTTGCATTGCATTCATAAGAATTTGCACAAGTTGTGAATATTGTGATATTATGATGAAGAATTGAATTGAAATATCGATATTCTAATTTACTATTCAATTGTGATCGTTTTATGAGTAAAAATTCAATACGATTTGTATACTGCTTGTATTAATTTAATTATGATTGAACTCACATTAAGATTTATAGCTCATTCCCCTTTTATTTTCATCTCTATAGATAACCCACCTAGTTAGGACGTGGACAAAACATTGGGAAGGACTCAGCTCGGTTTTGTTTATTAAAATATTTTCATATTTATTACTTGAAATTTTTCTGTTATTCAGAGGTTGTAATATTTTATCTAAATAGTGGCATGGGATTTAGGATTTCAGTTTATGTTATTTTCATGACATTTCATTTGAATTTTTAAGATATATGCTATGACTAGTAATTAGTATGCATGAACACTCGGTTTTCCTTAAAACCAATAGATATCATTTTTCCGTTACCAAATTAAAATTAAGATTTTGAGGATAATAAAATGGTTTGTAATTGAATTTTCTACTCAATTAAAAAAATGTGTTAAATTAATTGTTTTCAAAACTTTGATAACCCTAATAGGCCATTTTGATAGCTGATGTAATATTCTGAATTTGGGTCTAATGTCTAGGCCAGGTTGGGGAGGTTACATTTAGCCCACGAACACTTTGAGAAAGAGTATGTTGAAAACTCCACCACCAATAGTGGCAGAGGCTATGAGAGCCTAATGTTGAAAACTCCATAACCAACGATACTGAGGGTTCTGCAAAGGGTTGCTGAAGCCCAACCTGAATCGGGGAGCCGTGGATCTGTTACAGAGAGAATCCGATCAAATAGGGCGAAAATGTTTAAGGGCATTGCTGGTATGTCTCCCACCATAGCTGAGTATTGGATGGAGTCAACTGAAAGAATCCTGGAGGACATAGATTGCACTCTAGAGCAGAAGTTGAAGAGCACTGTGTCCTTGGTTAGAAAGGAGGCCTATTGCTGGTGGCAGTCTGTTGTTAAGGGCATGCAAGCTGACCGTATTAACTAGGAGTATTTTCAGGAGGCCTTCTAGAAGAAGTATGTGGGCACAAGGTGTGTGGAAGCTCGCAGGCTCGAGTTCATCGAGCTAAAGTAGGGAGATAAATCTGTGGCAGAGTACGAGGCTAAATTTTTGAGGCTCAGCAGTTATGCTTAGGGAATATGGGCCACAGAATAAGACAAATTCATACGGTTCAAAAATGGGCTACAATTCGACCTTAAGATACAGGTCACTCCAAACCTAGAATGGGTATTTAAAAACTTAATGGAGAAGGCTAAAATCATAGAGGAAATAAAAGAGGTGAACCATGAGCAATGGGAGAAAAGTAGGGTTCCGTCCAAAAGGGATTCTGATTTTGCTACTTCAAACATTCGCCCTACAAAAAGAACTAGAGATAGTATACCGCAGCAAAGGGTTGCGGTGAACAACACTAAGGATGAACTTAACTCCTATAAGTTTTATAGGAAGCCACACCCGGGCAAATGTTGGAAGAAATTGGGCACTTGTCTTAAATACAGGTCGATGGAGCATATGGTAAGGGAATGCCCTCGACGAAACTAGCAGACGCAAGCTCCAGCCCAAAATTAGAGAGCATGCCAATTATCTCCGAGATGTCGTGAGCAGAACTGAGCCACAAATAATGTAGCTACCGATGCAAAACTGAACCGAGGCCAGGCAACCCGCCCTTGTCTATGCAGTTAGGGGACGTGAAGAAAGAGATGCGTCCGATGTCATAGCATCGCACTTTGCCTTAATCGATATAGGTTCCACCCATTCTTATGTATCTTGTGGAATGTCTGAAAAATTGGGTGTAAGGGTAGAGGAAACCACTACTGATGTAACCATAGTAAGCCTTTTAGGACACTTCATTGTTGTAAATAAAGTCTATAGAAGATGTTTTTTGGAGGTTCAACGGGCAGTGTTTCCCACAGATCTTATGAAGTTACCTTTTTGGGAGTTCGATTTAATTATGGGTACGGACTGGGTAGTTGAACATCAAGTTAGCCTAGATTGTGCCTTTGAGAAGGTAAGTTCAAAAACAACTGAGGGTAGAGAGATTGCCTTGGTTGGGAAGCACAGGGACTACCTGTCTAATGATATATTTGCTATGGTTGTTGAAAAATTGGTTTGCAAAGGGTGTGAAACATAGCTTATGTGATGGATTGGAATGTCGATAGTACCACCCTAGACAGTATTCAAACCGTCAAGAAATTCCCAGGTGTGTTTGCTGAAAAAATTCCAAGATTACCTCCAGATCGTGATGTAGAACTTGACATTAAATTGTTTCCAGGAACCACTCTAGTTTCCATTTCTCCTTAAAGCATGGCACCAAAAAAGTTGCAATAACTGAAAATTCAACTTCAAGAGCTTTTGGATCACAGGTTTACTAAATCCAACGTGTCTCTATGGGGAGCTCTAGTCTTTTTTTTGTGAAAAATAAAGATGGTTCCCTAAAGTTATGTATAGATTACCGACAACTAAATAAGCTAACCGTTAAAAATAAATATCCCCTACCTAGGATAGACGATCTATTTGATCAATTCCGAGGTGCGACTATATTTTCCAAGATAGATCTAAGGTTGAGGTATTATCAACTTAAGGTGAAGGAGGCGGATGTACCGAAAACTGCTTTTAGAACCCGTTATGGCCACTATGAGTTTCTTGTAATGCCATTTGGTTTAATCAATGCTCCTACCGCTTTTATGGATCTCAAAAACCAAGTGTTCCAACCCTTCCTTGATCAGTTTGCGGTAGTTTTTATTGATGTAATCTTCCGAATTCGGGTCTAACGTCTAGGCCAGGTTGGGTTGGTTACTCTAATCTTGTGAGGATTGTTTCTTTTTTTTGCTTATTTGTTTTCTTTTTTGAGAGGGTTTGTGTCTTAATATTCGGGTAAAAATCTTAAGGGAATTGTGAGATTAAACCTTGTCCTCAAAGGTTCATCAAATTAGTGAATTTTGGAAAATCACTGGTGGTGGAAAGCTAAGGTTGTGAAGTAGGCAATTGGGGCTGAACCACTCTAAAATTATTGCGTTCATTGTCTCATTTTCTTATCCTTACTCGCACAAAATTTTTAAAGGGCCAATACACTTCCTCTCGGCTATTCTAGTTGATCATTTGAGCTAACACAAGTTTATTACCACTTTACTTATATTCATTATTAAATCTGTAAGAGCCCAATTTTGACCGGGCTTAGAAATAAAACCAAAAAAATAAATAATGTCCAGTGTTTTTTTACAGAGCCCATTTCATTACTAAAACCAAACCAAGCCCAAACAGACAAATCCTATCCAGACTAAGCCCAAACACCCATAGCCTACCCAAACCTAACCCAACATTTAAACCGGACTACCCATGTAATATCCGAGATTTTAGGCTTGTGCATTTTTGCTTAAATATATGTGGAAGCATGTCTATGTGTATGTTGAGTGTGTTTTATGAATTTTGAGAACTTTAGAGTGTAGGTGAATGCCTTAGAAAATATCAGATTTTAAGTCTTGAAGCGGAGCCAAGCCTGAAAGGCCTTAAGAGAAATTGTAGGGGAAATTGGACATAAAAATCAGCTTGGTAAAGTGGCAGGAAGGCGCCACTTAAGGCTTTGGTAAGTGACGCCACAAGCAGGGTAAAAGGGCCTAGGTTCGAGTAGCAAGGGACGCAAATAGGAGTTTTATTTTTTTGCAGCAAGGATAGCGGTGGTGGACGGCATTGGGAGGAGGGGATGAGCTCAAGATGTGATTAAATTCCTTTTAAAATTCGGCTAAAGGGAGGAGATAATTGTTGTTTTATTTAAATTATTATAAATGGGTAAAGAAGAGGAGAAATAGGAGAAAAACAAGGGATAGGGAGTGAGGTTGAGGAGTTGGCCGAATATGGGACTTTAGGGGGGCAAAATTCGGTCATTCAAGGGGAGCTAGGTGTCGAATTTACTTAGTGTAGTAATAGGCATCTTTTTGGTGATTTTTCTCTCTTCCAAAAGCTCCATTCCCTTTCTCTTTTCTTTTGTGACCAGAAACCGAAAACCTCTCAAACCTTAGTTCTTTTCTTCTCCATCTTCTCGCCATCCAATCATCTTCAAAAGCTAAAGGAGCTTTTCTTCTTTTATGAAGTTATAGCCGAACCTCTTATGAGCCTCACCCTTATTTCTTCTCTTTCATTCTTTTCTAGAACGTTGATTCTCAAGGGTTGTTATCAAGCCGAATCGGGTTAGTAAGATGGTAAGGAATTCTTTTTTTCAATTTTTTTCTTTCTTCTTTTCTTGGTTGGTCGAAATCAAGAAACTAACCATATGTATTTGATTGGCCGAAACCTTGAAGGAGGATTTGGGATTTGGTTGTAGCCGATTACAAGGGAAGGTCTTTCGGGATTTTGAGATCTAAGGTAGCGGATATGATCTTAGGTAGAAGGTCATTTATTTTGGATTCGTTAAATGTTAGAATTGGATCTAACATAGACTATCTGAGGATTTCGACATCTCCTAAGACAAGTAGTATTTTGGGATTTAGATCCGCAAGGTAAGGAGTGTTGATATTCGCCAAGGCCATATTAAGTGTTAATGTTGGCGATTCTAACTATGGTTTTTAGGGAGGAGTACAATCTATTTCGGTAGATTTTGGGATTTGAGAATGCAGTGTTAGTACCCGGTGTGTAGCCCTACACTAATTCCTAATAGATCTATGGTATTATTATTATGTATGTGTTAATGGAAATATGAAAATATGGCTAACAGTATCATTCAATGGTACAGAGTATTCAGGTACGTTAACATACTACTACTACTATGTTAATGATGTTTATGAACACTGAATATGACACACATGTGAAATTGTAACGAATGTGAAATAAGAGATATGGCATGATTTATGCATATTTGTATGACATGGGGCATATGGGTGATATTTTAAGGGGAAGTGATCTGGTGGTTTTTACCACAATATCTGGTGACTTAGGTCACATAATCTGAATGTGGTGACTTATGTCACAAATTGCTATGTGGTGACTTATGTCACGAAATAATGTCTGGTGGCTATGCCACAAAATTTATAAGGGCGATAAGCACGTCGTCTGCAGCGACTGCCTTCGATGATGTGTAGCGGATGGAGGGTCGACTTAGTAGTCCCCACGGTGTGATGGTTGGTACGGGTGATGTGTAGCGGATGGTTATCTAGGTTTGGGTTCGGGATTGCATCATTACCTCTATCTGTTATATATATGTATGATATGATATGCATGAATCGTTGGGATTTGGTGTTGGTTATACACACTGAGTCTGTTTGACTCACCCGTTGTGGGATATTTTTCAGTGACACTCAAGATGCGGACCGGGGTCGGCAGGAGCTTAGTGGTGGCCATGTTCAACTCAGACTTTATTTTAATTTTGGACTTTTTATTTCTAAGTATTTTGGATTTATTTCGGGTTTTGCTTTGATGTAATAAGGCCATAGCTATAAACTGATTATGCATGCATGTTTATTTATTTTATTATGATACAATTTTTATCCATTTAAAGTTTAAGCAACTTTTCTTAAAAATAAATTGTAAATGTTTAGACACCTAAACACAAACGATTTTCGAATTAAAGATTAACTCCAAAACAACTCGGCATTTTTTTTATAAAACCACCCAAATTTTCCAAAGTAATAAACATGAATTTGAAACGTTCTACTCGAGGAACATACCAGATCCGGTCTGGGCTCGTGGGCCGGGTTTGGGGTGTTTCAGTTTGGTATCAGAGCCAAGTTTTAAACTCTCGGCCTTGGGTTTAAAGCCCATAACATTTTCAAAATCGAGCTCAAATAAGTTTTGTGAAAATTTTTGAAATTGAGCAGGTTTTCCGGCATGGCACCTAAGTCTCCGACCCGAAGTCCACCAGGTAAGTACCCCTAACTATTGTATGATTTGTATATGGGTATAACGGGAACGTAGATTAGTATATTAAGTTATGGAACCCTAGGATTAGTTTACCCCAACACAAGAACTACATAAAATTTAAGGCCTAACTAAACAAACCTGTGACTTAGTCGCCGAGTTAGGGTGTGGCAACCATTGTGCGCATGTCTAGGATTGGATTCAGGAAGAGCTTGGTATTTAAGCAGTCCTAGTGACTCACCTCCTCTTCACTCGAATCCTACCTGGTGCGTAGTAACGGTTCACCCTAACCAAGAGGACTTATTCACAGGCTAAACTCAATCACTAAAACCCGAAAGGGACCTGCTACATTGTTTTATAAACCTTAGTTTTAAAAGCACCAAATTACCCCTTTGATTTGTAAAAACTCTTTTACAAAATTTTTTTCAAAATATTCCCGATTTACAGAAATTTACTAAAATACCCCTGGTTTGAGAAATTACTAAAATACCCCTGGTTTGAGAAATTACTAAAATACCCTTGGTTTATGAAATTACCACACTACCCTCAAATTTTTTTTCTAAAATATTCTTACTTTACAAAAATACCAAAAACCCCTATTTTGCAAAACATCAAGATACCCTGGTTTGGAAATTTACCAAAATACCCCTATAGGACAAATTACGAAAATACCCCTGGGATTGGATCGGACGAAAATGTTCAAGTGATGAATGTGTGTAGTAGATACTATTGAATGGATGTGCTTCTCTGAATTAGGGTAGAAGACTTGAAATGGAAACCCTATAATGATCGAAAGAACTACTACTAAACTCCTTTACATAAAATTTCTTCGTGGGTAATCAGTGGAACAAAGACTAATGCATAAAACTTTTTAAAACAGATTGAATCGCGATCGTAGACATGAGTTCTAGGGGACGTGGTCGTAATGTGCAAGGACGTGGTAGAGGCAGAATGGCCGTATCGGAACCCGTTAGGTCTGGTCAAGGGTCCGAGAATGAGGTTCCACCACCACCACCACCAGCTGCTGGCGTTGAGCAGCAAGATCAGACGGGGGATGATGCAGTATCACAGGCAATGCTACGGGTTCTTGAGATGGTGGCTGGAGCAGGTGGAGGTATGGGAGCTCAAAAATCTGTACCCGAGCAAATCCGAGCCAATGGAGCTGAAGTATTCCGTGGCGTATCTGGTGTGGCACCCAGTACGGCTGAGTATTGGTTGGAAGCGACAGAGCAAATAATGGGGGAGCTGGATTTGACTGCTGAAGAAAAGCTGAAGGGAATGGTGTCGCTACTTCGTGATGAGTCATATCAGTGGTGGCTCACAGTTCGGGATGGTGCTACAGCTGAGGATCTCACTTGGGAGTATGTTAAGGTGGCATATCAGAAGAAGTATGTTGGAATTAGTTATACTGATGCTCAGAGGAAGGCATTTACGGGGTGGTTCAAGGAACCGATCAGTGCAATCTGTTGAATTCTTAAGGTTGAGCCGGTATGCTCAAGGAATTGTGGCTACGGAGCATGAACGATGTGTCCGGTTTGAGGATGGACTTAGGGATGATCTAAGGTTATTGATAGCTCCGCAGAAGGAGCGGGAATTTGCCATGTTAGTAGAGAAGGCTAAAGTAGCCGAAGGAATTAAGGACTCTGTGAGGCAGACTACCGACTGGAATAGGCAAAAGAGAGGTTTTGGGTCGTCAGGGTCATCTGGGAATGCGTAGAAGAGGCCTAGAGTTGATGGGCCGCGAGGTCGGCGCAGGTGCTGGGAGGGCGATCGCACTTGTGATCGGTGTGGGAAGAGGCACCTAGGGAGAGTGTTGGAAGAAGATAGGGGATGTTTCAAGTGTGGGTCCAAGGACCACATGATTAAGGACTGTCCTATAAAAATAGGCGGGGCCGACCAACAGTCGTGGTTCTAATCAGTGGAAGAGGGGACAGCGGCCTCAGCAGGTCGTGGTCCGATTGGCAGAGGAAATGGTGCTGGAAGAGGACGTGGAACACCAGAGAGGTGTTAGTATCTCGAGGCTAGACGGCCAGGATCAGTATATGCGATTCGTCGGAGGGAAGACAACGATGCACTGATGTTATAACAGTGCGTTCCTTATTTTGGAGTTACCCTTTATTGCTTTGATAGACATAGGTCAACTCATTCCTATGTTGCTAGTGAAGTATTGAAACTTTGCATGTGAACTCGAGACTATACCTAGGAAGATGACTGTACTTAGTCCTTTAGGGGCGCATTGTGATAGTAGATAAACTCTTTAAGGAAGTGCCTTTAGAAGTTCAGGGGACGCAGTTCCCAGCTGACTTAGTGGAACTACAATTCGGGGAATTTGATCTAATCTTAGGCATGGATTGGTTAGTGAAGTACCGTGCGAATGTGGATTGCGCCGCTAAACGCATGTCGTTGAGAACTCCCGATGATAAGGAAGTTATGGTGATGGGCGAAAGACGGAACTATTTGTCGATTGTAGTATCCGCTCTTAAGGCGGAGAAGATGGTAAGGAAAGGATGTCCGGCTTTTCTAATGTGGGTCAGTGCCTTGGACACTAAGGAAACAAGTGTGGAAGGGGTTAGAACGGTAAGGGAATTTGTGGATGTCTTTCCGGGGGAATTACCTGGAATACCCCCGGATAGGGAGGTGGAGTTTGGAATTGACTTGCTACCGGGAATAGCTCCTGTGTCAATCGCCCCGTACAGAATGGCACCAAAGGAATTGGTTGAGCTCAAGGCTCAAATCCAAGAGTTGCTTGATCGTGGGTTTATCCGACCCAGTGTGTCTCCATGGGGAGCACCGGTCTTGTTTGTGAAGAAGAAGGACGGAACTATGCGTATGTGCATAGATTATCGTCAGTTGAATAAGCTGACCATCAAGAACAAGTACCCGTTGCCGAGGATAGACGACTTGTTCGATCAGCTTAAGGGAGCCGCGGTATTTTCAAAGATAGATCTACGGTCTGGATATCATCAACTTAAGGTAAAGGAAGCAGATATCCATAAGACAGCCTTCCGAACAAGATACGGGCATTATGAGTTCTTAGTAATGCCGTTTGGATTGACGAACGCCCCAGTCGCGTTCATGGATATGATGAACCGCGTTTTTCAACCCCAAACCCTAGGGTTCCAGCTTCGCGCCGCAAGCCTCAGCAGAAGCCTGATCATCGCGCCGCAATAGCCCTTCAAACCGCCTCTCATCAGGCCGCGATTCGCGTGCGGATAACGTCTTTACCACCGAGATTTTCTTCTCTATCTGCACAAACAAGGAAGGGACGACAGCAAAATATGGAAAAAATAAAACGGAATATTTGTTGCCTTGTTTATTTCATTTTTTCGAGGGTTATAAAAACCCTATGATAATCTGTAAAAAGTGGGGAGAATACAAAAAAAAAATATTTTTGAATACAGAGATAAATAAAAAGCCCATCAAACAGAGGTGTTTTTTTTGTTTTCTATTATTCTTTTACTTTTATTTTCTTTTGTTCTTTTTCTTGTAAACAGTAAACAAACAAGCAAAAATAAGAAAAGAAAAGAAATACTACCTTTGAAACGGAGTGATTTGACCCTCCGGCCACCAGATGCGGTAGCGCGTGATGCGCGTGGAACGGAGGCATGAGGAAGCGACGTTCGGAGCTCGGATGAAGGGGGAAAGGGCTGAGAGTGTTTTTGAAAACTTTTTTTTTTAAAAAAAACAGTTTTAAAATGATTTTATCTTTTTTTTTTACTTATATAACAATAATAAAACGACACCGTTTTTGCCTAAACCAATAGGCATTAAAACGACGCCGTTTTAAGACCTCAGACCCGCGCTTTGACCCGACCCGAAGATAGGATCCGCGTGTTTTCAGAAAATGGGGAATTTATCCCATTAGTCCCTCCTCTTTTCTACTGTTTTACAATTAAATTTATTTTATTCCCAATTTTGCCCAATAATTTTTCCTCTGTTTCAATTTGGTCTGCATTCAAACGGCATCGTTTCTAAGAGTGGGTTATTTTCTGTTTTGGTCCCTCTACGTTGCGCGCGCGTTACAATCCGATCCTTCCCTTTTTATTTATTTTCGATTTTGCCCCATATTCCTGTTTTTAAATTCAATTTCATCCTTTTTTTATTTCCTTTATAATTTTCATTATTTTATTATTAATTTTATTATCATTATTGTTAGTTTTATTTTGTTATCATATTATTATTATTTTTACTATTATTATTTTATTATTACTAATATTTTTATTTTGCTATTATTAATATCATTATTATCATTACTTTTAACATTAGTACTCCTATTTTATTATATAAATTAGCATATTGTTTATTATATTATATATTTCTAATTATTATTATATTTTTATTTTTATTTTAGTTTAATTATTTTTTATTTATAAAATTATTTTAGTATTTATATATTATATCATATTCTAAAATTTTGTATATTATATAATATTATATTGTATTTTTTAACTAAAAATATTTATAATATATTTTATTTGCAATATTTTTTCATTTTGTTTAAAAATCATTATTTTTTTAACACATTGTTTATATTGTTGTTCTATTTATCTATTTAAGTTTGTATGAAATATGTCCATCATTAATTTTATTGTATTTGTCTATGCTTCATCATATATTTGTAATTGCTTTAGTATAGGAATTATTATTTATAGTATTTCATATTATTATTGCTTATCTTAAATGTTATTATGTTATAACTGTTTTTCGATAATGTACAAATGCAATATTACCACATGGATTATTTTTTTAAAATAAAAAATACATTTTTACAAAATTACTATATTTTATCTAAATATTTTTAAAACAAGGCAATGTTTTGGTATTTAGAAATTCGGGAAATAGTGCCCTAACGTGTTGGGTGCGATTTTCCGTTTGGCTAAATAACTAAATATCCTTTTAACAAGATTTGTAAATCATGAGATGATTTTGATTACGAAGGTTTTAAAATATCGTGTCCTAACGTGTTGGATGTGATGTTTATATTCTTTCGGAACAAAGAAATCTCAAGTTTTAAATTATAAAAACTTATTCTTGAAAATTCAAAACGTTGTATCCTAACTTATTGGGTGTGATGTTTTGTATCTCGAGGTAAGAATTTTCTAAAAAGATGTATCTAGCTTCGAAGTTTTAAGATACTGTATCCTAACTTATTGGGTGTGGTATTCTTATTTCTTTGAGATAGGTAGTCTTGGTTTGCCTTCAAATAAAATGATTATTTTTTTAATTTTTTTTAAATTTCAAACATTCGGACATGATTTTATCAATTAGGTACCAATTTTGGGCGTTATGAGGGTGCTAACCCTTCCTCATACGTAACCGACTCCAGAACCCGTTTTCTCATTTTTCGTGGACCAAAATTAAATGTTTTAAAATAAAACATTTTACGAGGTGACTCAATCACACCTAAGTAAAAAGGGATTGGTGGCGACTCCTATTTTTGTTTTTTAAAGTCGATCCCCACGTTTTCAAAACCCGATTTTAAAATGGTTTCGAAAAAATCAATTTTAAAAATATTTTTAATATAAAATAATTTCTTTAACCTATATTTATCAGTTATTTTAATTTATTTATATTGTAAATTGTCTAAGTGAGATTTGGCCACTCAACTGGCCTAACAAAGTGTTCTTTTGAGTAAGGATTGAATCAGATTTAATTCAAGATATTATATTCTTGGCCTGAAGTTTTAGATATTTTTTTTAATCCTCTTTTTTTTTTCTTTAGTGCAGAATAGACAATGATATTTTGGCCTATACTAGATTAGGGGTCAAAATTATGATAGAAAAGGATAAAGAAGAACACTCAAAGTTACTTTTGCTTTAGTTACCAATTCTTTCGGGAGAAGTTTTCAAAGTTTCATTTGTCGAGTGATTAATCAAACCCCTAACAGTATAAAATATTGTCCGTATGTCAGGGTTTTGCCCTCCGTAATTTGTTTGAGAGCTGCTAAGGGTTCACGATGTCAGGAGCAGCTTGGTTTGTCTAGTCGCTCGTGCACAAGTTAAGTGATTTACATAATTAATATTATGCACTATATTGACACATATCCAGTGAGTGTTACAGGCCATATCTTCATTAACCAAGGCGTTCTTGATTTTATAAACCCTCTAGAGCTTTCAGTAGAGTACAAGGGATATAAACCCCGATACGAAGACTGTACCTAATATTTTAGGGGTTCGATCAACTACCCAACAGATGATACTTCAAACACTTTTCCTAAAGGAGTCATTCCTTTCAACAGTTTTTTAGAAAATCTATAACTATATATAAAAGCTATCTTAATCATGGATAACTTAATTAAAGATTGAGAGGGCTAATTTTCTAAGTGGGTAATTATGCTATTTCAATACGATTAAGAAAAGAAAAAAATATGTAGAGTGTGTTTGTATCATTAAAATTAGTTTTGTACAATATAAAATAATTACGTATTATATATTTATTATAATTGGAAATATTTGGTTATGCAACTTGCAATCTATAAGTTTTAAGGTAACTTGTGGAGCTTGTGTAATCTTTGGTGATGGTGATAAAATTTTTTGATCATACGTATTTTCTCATGTTAATTTTTTATTCTATCTTTCTCATCCCTTATTATAAATCATTTTTCATAATAATTCAATTTTAACTTTAAATTCATTAAGATACTAAATTATAAATATATTTAAATAAGTTATCATAGTCACTAATCTTGGAGGTTCCACCAATCGCCCGGAAAACTAACTTTGCTTACCTTAGTAAACTTCATTGAATTTGTAAACTATTTTGCAAAACATGTTTTACTTTTCTTCCAGAAACTCCACCGTTGCTAAGCGAGAAATTTTCTAAAACTTTTGTTATTATACTGTCAAATTGATTAAGAAACTGCATTATTAGCTCAGATATGTTTTTGAAAAACTCATGTATTTCTTGAATTTGTAATTGAAAACTAGTGCCTTATCAATATTTTGAAAATGGTTATCATACTTAATTAAGTGAAAAATCATGAATCTCGTCGAAAACTATCCTACTAAAACAAAATTTCAATGTCCAAAAAACCAAATTTTAAGTCCAAAAAGATAAATGATAGTCCAAAATCTCATACTTAAAGAATTATTTAAACTAGTTTATTTTGGAAATACGAATCAGAGCTCCTGAGCACCGCCCAATCCTAATCCTCAGGATTACCTGAGAAAATAAAATAACAGAGTGAGCTAAAAGCACAGTGTGCATCATAGCCATTTAACATAATCGATAGTAAAATAATCCATATAATATAAAAAATCAAGCAGATAACAGATGACATGGCATGCTTAGCAATGTATCGTGTCAATCAGAACAGATCCTACCCCCAATCGCTACATACCATCTTCGTCCATCTAGCATACTGAATTGGGTTATTAGAAACCCATCCAACCAACACACCGAAGTTATGGTCTTAAGCCATCGTAATATCATGAAGACAAGATGCCAGATATAAGGCGGAAATACTACCAAAAACAAATAATGCAGTTTAACTGCCAAAATTTGTAACACCCCAAACCCGGCCCATGCGTTACGAATGGATCTGACATGCCACATGAGAAAACGTGTAAAATCCTTTTGATTCGTACTAAAATAGGTATTATTTTGTTATAATCAAGAAAAACAAGTTTGATTTGAAATATTTGATAAAATACAACTAATCTCGAAGGTTGATTGATAAATCGATAATTTGAACTAGTAGTCTTATAAAACCGTGACTTTTGAAAATATCATTGATAATTCGAAAGAAAATTTTCGAGTTAAAATATTTGTAAAATTTTGTTATGAAATCCATTTGTTAATCTATTTTGGAAAAACTTTTATTTAAATTTTTAGAAAAAATCCCCATTTAAAACAATTCAAGCAATATAATAAGTACGTCAAAACATAAAGCAAAAATAAAAAAAAATAAAAATATTCCAGAGGCCTTATTACAACATAAAAACCCAAAATAGTAAAAGTAATAAAATAAACGGAAATAGAAATCTAAAGTTCAAAAACACCATTTCTGAAGTATGGCCTCCACCGAGTCATCCATGGTCCAAATCCATATCACTGAGCATTACCTGCAAGGGTTAAGGAAAAAAGGGTGAGTTACTAGAACTCAGTGTATAATCCCCCTTACCGTTGTCCACTGGGCCTGAACCCGTTTAGCATCATCTTGGGCCTAAGCCCATTTACACAATAGAATATATATATGCAATGTATGCAACCCCAACCCATCCATCCATCACACCCCCGACCAGCCAATCACACCTGTGGGGATCAAGTCAACCCACCACGCCGTTCACACCAATTAGCAGGCAAGTTGCCATTTATAATATTTTATTTGTGGCCAAGCCACTGAAATCATAATGAAACATAATATTAAACATTTTTGTGGCAATGCCACCAGGCTACACTTCTCTTCATCAATTTTCCCAACCCAAGCAATATGTAACATGCATCATACATAATTAAACATGATATCCACATATATGTACAACAATCATTAATCCAATAATTTATTACGATATATCAGCCAACTATAGATCTTTGTAATTCGTTCCACTAAAGCATTCTAACAGTTCAGCCCATGGGGCATTTTCGTAATTCGGCCCATAGGGGCATTTTCGTAAATCGGCCCATAGGGGCATTTTCGTAATTTTAACAATTTTAATACCGATTTTGACAAGCTTATTGAAATAATGTAATTTAAGCAAATTTCCTGATTTATGCCATATTACAATTTTAACCATATAATAATAATGATCTTATTTCCAACGTAATATCGAATCATAAATCTACGGGATTTCGGTGTGAGATTACACACCTGATTACGGTAAGGACTAAACCTTCTTGATCGTCGGCACCTAAATCACCATTACACTTGATTAATCCAACAAACGAGATTTTATTATTCTAACTTTAAATCAAATTATCTAATGAATTGCTTACTCTTAGTATCGTGAACGACCACGATTTGTCTATTCTCACCGGATGATGGTCCACAACCCGGTGGGAAATCTCGAACCGCCGATACCGCCCTTCGTTTGAACTTAGGAGTAGGAATTGCAAATCCACTCCTTTTGTCTCCTACTAACGCCTTTCCTTTCAAATCGGTTCCACTTGCCTCCATAGGAAAAATCTCGATTAGAAAACTACTACGAGAGAAAGTAGTTGTTTTAGTGATAGGAGTAGGCTTACCACTATTTTCGAAAGATCCACGAGTGAATAAGAACGAACGATCTAGTCCCTATAATAATCGATTAGCCAAACTTTCAATCCGATTAACAAAATAACCAAATAGCGAAATAGATCAAAATGAACCATAACGAACTTCTCACCTTAACGTTGATAGATCCGATTTCCACCGTTTGAACTTATGACTACGGATGAATTATCAAGGATGTAAGATTCGGCTTCCCACTATAATACTACAACAAGATAACTATTAAGATATGAGGGAGCATGGAAAACACCATTTCGGTTTAGAAACAATATGAAACAACCAAATGATGAGGAACACTCATTCGGCTAGAGAGAAAAGAGAATGAAAAGATTAGAATAAAGTCATTTACCTGATTTAATCAAGGAAGAAATGTCCAACTTGCAAGATGAAGAAGAGAAGATGATCAAGATTCGGTTAATGGAGAGAAAGAGACCAAAGAGTTTCGGCCACAAAGAAATGTCGGTATAAGAGAAAAGGAGAAAGATTGAAGAAAAGGTGAAAAAAAAAAAGAGGTGATGGACAAAGAGGTATTAGGGTGTTTCAGCTATCACCAAAAGAAAATGAACCAAATGGATTTAGTGATTCGGTAAAACAACACAAAAAGAATAAAATGCACAATTTGCTTGAGTGTTTCGGCCAAAATAAAGGAAAATGGTGCACAATATTGGCTTTAGGGTTTCGGCAAGTGAGGGAAAAAAATTAAAAGAGAAGACACTAAAATGCTAAGAAGAAAACAACCTCTCATGCACCAAAAATTTACCAAATGCCTAAAGAATTTCGGCTCCCCCTCTTTACCCCACAAAACCGTGTATCACTTTTGCTAAGAGGATGAATGTTGACCAAAATAATCTTTCCAAAACATCACCCACATAATAGGCCAACATGTTCCCTTCTCTTGCCTTTTTCTTTTGATTCTTTCCTTCATTTTCCCTTACTTTCTTCCATACCATATTTCTTTAGCCATCTTTCCATAATTAAAAAGTTTCCCTTACCATAATTACCACCATGGCCGACACTTTGGGAAGAAGCACAAAAATTAGTCAAAATAATTTGCACTAGGTGGGATTCGAACCTCTTCCCTCCATGCTCTTCACTTGACGCCACAACCTCCTTGCCATATGCTCACTTATGCTAGCAAATTACTCACTTATTTCCATAAGCATTGCTGCCACTTACCTTCTCTCCTTAAGGTGCTTAAACATAAAAATTTTGCTAAGGCCCAATTCCCTCTCGAGCCTTCTTAGGACCCCTAAACATACACAATTAACATTTTAAACTAACCTATCGCATGATATAATGCAAAGCATAAAATTCTGAATTTCATGATGTTACACCATAAACTTCCAAATTGACTTACCCATTAAGTTCAACTCACAATTATGCTATTCTCATATTCTCAAAAAAAATTCTAAAATGCTTCTACGCTCAGGGCCCAATAGGCCCAATTCTACTAGGCCCAATTTCGAGATGTTACAAATCTACCCCCTTAAAGAAATTTCATCCTCGAAATTTCTGGCTATCTAACAATGGTTTAGCACCGAATTCTCTATCACACTACCGCTGCGCACTCTGATTTCCAAAACAATAATACACTTCTAACCTAATCTAAAAATCTCTTCACCCGACAAGATATCCAACCACAGAAGCAAACAAGTACTTATCACGCATTCCTAAGATTTTCTACATTCAACCAACCAAGACATACCTGACTTAATGGTGATGGAATAATCCCGAGCCTTATGCTCCTTAGACCCGCGTCTCAAGCATGCTCTTGATCTCCTCCAGCATTCACTCGGATGACGCCTTTTGCAATATTCGCAAACCAGAAAGTTTGGGCATGCCTTTGTATGCTTCACAGAACGAGACTGTGACCCTAGAGAAGCACGGTCTCTTTTCTTCTTACAATCCACGCACCCAACTCGAAGTGTTTCCCGAATTCCTTTAACCTCTTCCAATACCACCCTAACTAGCTGAGTCAGCATACCCGTTCCAGCTCCGTCGAAAACCTCCGTCTCAGCCACTGGCAATGTCAGCACCTCCCTTTCCGGCTTATGCCCCGATGTTGAGGATCTAACCCAAACATTTCGACCTCTACTACGACCGCGTGCACCTCGTCCGCGTCCTCTAGCGCTCATGATTGCTAAGTCGATTTAATCTGATTAAAAGTCTTATGAATCAGTATGCTATTTCAGTGTTTATTAAACAATGTTTTATGGAGTTTAGAAAGTAAAGTTGTTTTCGCACAACGTATCCTAAAGTCTCAATCTCTATAGTTCTCAGCTCCTAAAGCTAAAAGTTCTAGAGTATTTCTACAGTCATACCACAATAATTTCTAAAATGAAAACATAAACTTACTTGACTTGGTGCCGGATACCCGTGGTGCCATACTTCCTTTAGAACATGCATGTATAAATTAAAATTTTAAACAGCTTTTGAAAAATGCTTTTGAACCCAAACCACAGTCGAGTTTTGCAACCGGGCTTTGATACCATAAAATGTAACACCCCAAACCCGGCCCATGCGTTATGACCGGATCTGACATGTCACATGAGAAAACGTGTAAAATCCTTTTGATTCTTACTAAAATAGGTATTATTTTGTTATAATCAAGAAAAACAAGTTTGATTTGAAATATTTGATAAAATACAACTAATCTCGAAGTTTGATTGATAAATCGATAATTTGAACTAGTAGTCTTATAAAATCGTGACTTTTGAAAATATCGTTGATAATTCGAAAGAAAATTTCTGAGTTAAAATATTTGTAAAATTTTGTTATGAAATCCATTTGTTAATCTATTTTGGAAAAACCTTTATTTAAATTTTTAGAAAAAATCCCCATTTAAAACAATTCAAGCAATACAATAAGTACGTCAAAACATAAAGCAAAAATAAAAAAATAAAAATATTCCAGAGGCCTTATTACAACATAAAAACCCAAAATAGTAAAAGTAATAAAATAAACGGAAATAGAAATATAATGTTCAAAAACACCATTTCTGAAGTATGGCCTCCACCGAGCCATCCATGGCCCAAATCCATATCACTAAGCATTACCTGCAAGGGTTAAGGAAAAAGGGGTGAGTTACTAGAACTCAGTGTATAATCCCCCTTACCGTTGTCCACTGGGCCTGAACCCGTTTAGCATCATCATGGGCCTAAGCCCATTTACATAACAGAATATATATATGCAATGTATGCAACCCCAACCCATCCATCCATCACACCCCCGACTAGCCAATCACACCTGTGGGGATCAAGTCAACCCACCCCGCCGTTCACACCAATTCGCAGGCAAGTTGCCATTTATAATATTTTATTTGTGGCCAAGCCACCGAAATCATAATGAAACATAATATTAAACATTTTTGTGGCAATGCCACCAGGCTACACTTCACTTCATCAATTTTCCCAACCCATGCAATATGTAACATGCATCATACATAATTAAACATGATATCCACATATATGTACAACAATCATTAATCCAATAATTTATTACGATATATCGGCCAACTATAGATCTTTGTAATTCGTTCCACTAAAGCATTCTAACAGTTCGGCCCATGGGGCATTTTCGTAATTTGGCCCATAGGGGCATTTTCATAATTTTAACAATTTTAATACCGATTTTGACAAGCTTATTAAAATAATGTAATTTAAGCAAATTTCCTGGTTTATGCCATATTACAATTTTAACCATATAATAATAATGATCTTATTTCCAACGTAATATCGAATCATAAATCTACGGGATTTCGGTGTGAGATTACACACCTGATTACGGTAAGGACTAAACCTTCTTGATCGTCGGCACCTAAATCACCATTGCACTCGATTAATCCAACAAATGAGATTTTATTATTCTAACTCTAAATCAAATGATCTAATGAATTGCTTACTCTCAGTATCGTGAACGACCACGATTTGTCTATTCTCACCGGATGATGGTCCACAACCCGGTGGGAAATCTCGAACCGCCGATACCGCCCTTCGTTTGAACTTAGGAGTAGGAATTGCAAATCCACTCCTTTTGTCTCCTAATAACGCCTTTCCTTTCAAATTGGTTCCACTTGCCTCCATAGGAAAAATCTCGATTAGAAAACTACTACGAGAGAAAGTAGTTGTTTTAGTGATAGGAGTAGGCTTACCACTATTTCCGAAGGATCCACGAGTGAATAAGAATGAACGATCTAGTCCCTATAATAATCGATTAGCCAAACTTTCAATCCGATTAAAAAAATAACCGAATAGCGAAATAGATCAAAATGAACCATAACGAACTTCTCACCTTAACGTTGATAGATCCGATTTCCACCGTTTGAACTTATGACTACGGATGAATTATCAAGGATGTAATATTCGGCTTCCCACTATAATACTGCAACAAGATAACGATTAAGATATGAGGGAGTATGGAAAACACCATTTCGGTTTAGAAACAATATGAAACAACCAAATGATGAGGAACACTCATTCGGCTAGAGAGAAAAGAGAATGAAAAGATTAGAATAAAGTCATTTACCCGATTTAATCAAGGAAGAAATGTCCAACTTGCAAGATGAAAAAGAGAAGATGATCAAGATTCGGTTAATGGAGAGAAAGAGACCAAAGAGTTTCGGCCACAAAGAAATGTCGGTATAAGAGAAAAGGAGAAAGATTGAAGAAAAGGTGAAAAAAAAAAGAAAAGAGGTGATGGACAAAGAGGTATTAGGGTGTTTCGGCTATCACCAAAAGAAAATGAACCAAATGGATTTAGTGATTAGGCAAAACAACACAAAAAGAAGAAAATGCACAATTTGCTTGAGTGTTTCGGCCAAAACAAAGGAAAATGGTGCACAATATTGGCTTTAGGGTTTCGACAAGTGAGGGAAAAAAAATTGGAAGAGAAGACACTAAAATGCTAAGAAGAAAACAACCTCTCATGCACCAAAAATTTACCAAATGCCTAAAGAATTTTGGCTCCCCCTCTTTACCCCACAAAACCGTGTATCACTTTTGCTAAGAGGATGAATGTTGACCAAAATAATCTTTCCAAAACATCACCCACATAATAGGCCAACATGTTCCCTTCTCTTGCCTTTTTCTTTTGATTCTTTCCTTCATTTTCCCTTGCTTTCCTCCATACCATATTTCTTTAGCCATCTTTCCATAATTGAAAAGTCTCCCTTACCATAATTACCACCATGGCCGACACTTTGGGAAGAAGCACAAAAATTAGTCAAAATAATTTGCACTAGGTGGGATTCGAACCTCTTCCCTCCATGCTCTTCACTTGACGCCACAACCTCCTTGCCATATGCTCACTTATGCTAGCAAATTACTCACTTATTTCCATAAGCATTGCTGCCACTTACCTTCTCTCCTTAAGGTACTTAAACATAAAAATTTTGCTAAGGCCCAATTCCCTCCTGAGCCTTCTTAGGACCCCTAAACATACACAATTAACATTTTAAACTAACCTATCGCATGATATAATGCAAAGCATAAAATTCTGAGTTTCAGGATGTTACACCATAAACTTCCAAATTGACTTACCCATTAAGTCCAACTCACAGTTATGCTATTCTCATATTCTCAAAAAAAATTCTAAAATGCTTCTACGCTCAGGGCCCAATAGGCCCAATTCTACTAGGCCCAATTTCGGGATGTTACAAAATCAGATTTTACAGGTAAACTGCCATAATTGCAAATTGTAATCTGCCAAAACTTCCTCCATATCATACACATCTCATCCCCAATTCATATGCAAATGGCATAACACAATTATTCATGCTCAAAATAGACATACTCATATACAAATATGGATCAAGATATGCTAATAGCACATACAGGCTAATGTCGCGTGTGAATATGATATGTGTATTGTGTAAGTATACATATCGGATTAAGTAATAAAGTAATAAGTGAGTTCGTCTCCATAGGGATTAGATTAGGTAAAGAATTTTTCGAGTAATTATAATGGATTGCAAGTAATGTTGTGTTATGGCAAAACCAAGTTAAGTATACAGTGATAAAATAGAATACTAAGAATGAGTGCAAAATGTATACTGACTAATATTGGAAAAATGCTAAGGCAAAGCAGAAGTAAAAATGCAATGGCAATTACGAGAATAACTATGTGAATAATACGCAATGAATAAATAAACAACTAAGAATCCTATAACAAAGATACTATAGCAAAAGATAAGGGTTACGTGATGTTGAGTGGGAAGGTCAAGATTACTAAGAATCTAGTTTTCCTGTCAGTAATGCCTTAGCAAAATCATACTTAACTTACTGCTCAGAAGAGTTCTAAATTGGTCTGCTTCTTTCGAGAGTAGAAACCTCAAGTTACCTTGCATGTGTCTTTAGGCCTTTAATATGATACCCTACACTGTTCCCTTCTGTATGAACCCTACTCTCTGTCTAGAGTCTACTACAAGTATTTATCGAGTACTTTCTCATATCATTCAATCGTGGTCTAATTAATTTAATCTTTTCATAATTTAGATTAATTTAAAGGTATGCTGCACTGTCGACTATGTCTAGGGATTGCTCATATACATTGTAAAGAATAAAATAATTTAATGAAATAGTAAAATAATTTAGATTTATATTGCAGCTATTAAAGATAGTTAAAGTTTCATCAAAGTAATCCCAACCTTGTGAGATTTATCTCATAGGTTGGAAAATAAAATTCAACTCAAACATCGTTTTCATCACTGTAATTCACGAAGGAACAAATTAGAAATAATGGAAGAACATCGGGAAGACAATGTTCGCTTGTACAATCCACACTCCAACTACGTAATGTCCTGAGGTGGTTGAGAGGGGTTGCCGTCATTTTTCTTCTTCCTGTCTCTATTCAACCGCTACCTTCTATTTTCCTAAGGATCTCTACCCGCTATTCCGCTCTCTAGGGTTTCCTCCTTTGCTTCTTTTTAAATTGTTTTTTTTCTTTTTCAAGATAAATCCAACAGCCCAAGATTTATCTTCTCCTCTTTCCTTGGCAAATTTAGCTGGTACAAGTAGAGTCTGGTTGGAACTGATATGTGCTGAATGCTGACTAGACACCTTCCCGACATTGCCACGGCATATGAGTTGGCAATCTGACCACCGTTTTGCCTCGGCAAAACTTCACTACTTTATTTCTTATTCCTCATCCTGCACCTGCCAATACCATAAAACACAACCCTTCCACGAGCAGTTAAAAGCACCTAATATTTAAACGCAACCCAAGTTCTAATGCAATGCTAAATATGCTAATGAAATGTTCTAAAATGCAACTAGATGTACTTAAGTATAGGCAATTAACTAGATCTAAAAGAATAAAATATGTAACACCCCAAACCCAGCCTAGACGTTATGGTCGAATCTAGCGATGTCACATGGAATGGGATTTGAAATCGAATATACCCAGTTAAAGTCGTCTCCATTTATTAGCATCTATTTACCTCTCGTCAATTTCAAAAATAAATTCCTCATTAATTTTGATTCATTTTAAATCATATTCTGTAGCGAAAGCTTTTTAAAACGTGTTATTTAGAGAAAATCGTTCGCGTTAACGTTGTGTTTAATAAAATTGAGTTTTCGTTGCAGTTCAAAAGTTCAAGAAAATGGTAAAATAAACCAAAACGAAAGCAAATAGTCCAAAAGTATAATTTACAACAGAATACTCCCAAAATAATAATAATAATTACATCAGTCCAATAACCGGGTGGTCACCGTAGAGTCCTCTGCCGTACCATTCCGTCTAATTCTGGGGATTACCTGTACGGTTAAAACACGAAGGGGTGAGTTTTCGTAAACTTAGTGTGTAATCCCCACAAATCACATGCATATAGTCAGTCACAACAAACAGTCAAATACAGTCTGGGCCTAAGCCCATTTCAGTTTCAGTAGTAGTTCGGGCCTTAGCCCATTTTAGTTTCAGTAACAGATATGCATTAGGGCCTAAGCCCGTCACAGTAACAGTATCAGATATACATTTATCAGTAACAGAATCCTACCCAACCAGCCTCTACACACCATCTCCGTCCATCCCTACACTCTATGTGGGGTTTAAAACACCCACCCATCCCTACACTCCAAGTAGTACCGAATGCGGCACATAATCAGTAAATTGCAGCTGAGCTGCCAGATAGTAGGCTTAAGAGCCTTTCAGTACACTTCCTCCAAATATCAATATCTCAACCCAATGAATGCAACATACAGTATATGACATGCTAATACATGATTATCAGTTAAACATACAGTTTAGTTTTCATTCATATAATCATACATACAGTTCACGCATTTAAGGGTCTAAGTAGTGCTTACCGACCCTACAGTAGGTTCACAGTCGACTTGGGTGACCCGTGCAATCTTAGAAAACATTTCAGTTAAATGGGCTCACACGCCTATGTGGCCTGCCCCGTGTAGGCCCACACGCCCAGATTGGCCTTGGCCCGTGTGGATCACACGGCCTAGCCCAAATTCCCACATGCCCGTGTGGACTACCCGTGTAGGCCCACACGCCCGTGTGGCCCACACGACCCAAATCAGTCTAGCCTGTGTGTCACACACGGCCTACCTGGCCATCACACGGTCGTGTCTTGCGCGCACGGCCTGGCCTCGTCGACCACACGCCCGTGTGGCGTCGACAGTGGGGTTTTTGGCTTTCATTGAAACCCTATTTTCTATGTAATCGGGTACACACCTGGTTCGTTTTCGCAGCTAACGCAACCCCGAGACCTCCAAAACCTAAAAATTGACATTCCAGAGCTTGAATTATTAACATTTACGGAATCACAACCGAACCTAATTCTCAATCGAAGCCTTATACCATTAACCAACGCGTGCGAAAACTTACCGTTATCGATTAGCACCTCAACCACTCAAATCGTTGCAGGAATCCCATCCAAATCTTGACCTTCGCCTAAATCGAAAAACAACATAAACGACATAAACGACCCCTCATCAAACACTTAACCAAGGGCATTGAGATTAGATAGAATAGGAATTATCGAGCGAAATCAGCAGGAAATTGCGCCAAAAAGAAATGAATTGAAATCGAAAAGGAAAAGGGGAAGAAAGAAACTCAAAAGAAAACGGATTGGGGAAGATGGGAGCACCGAAACATAACAAAAAGAAAAGCAATTTTTGGGAAAATAAAATAAAATGAAAATGAAAATAAACTTTGATATCCCCCAACTCCCCACTACTTAGGTTTCCTGCTAAAACTGGAACTCTAAAAGCCAACGGCGCAAAAATATTAACAATCCCGCTTGTGCCAGGGTTCGAACACAAGACCTTTAGAAAACCCACACTCAACTTAACCACTAGACTAGCAGGCCCATTCTAATATGTTTCTACAATTATCTCCATATAATCCCACTGAACAAGTAAAAGGCTTAAGTCAGAAAAATTCCAAAATTTGCTAAATGCAAGGCTTGAACTTGGGACCTCTCACACACACCCAGAACACATAACCACTGTAGCAGACAGATATTTTCACATTTCACAAAAGCCGAAATAGAAATTTTGGGGCGTTACAAAATATAACTCTTTTCAAGAGTTATCACACCCCCAAGCCTGAGTTATTGCTTGTCCTCAAGCAAAATATGCATGCATGCATAAATGCCAACATTTTGCCAGCGCAGCAGACCAACTCATACTGCCAGGCTAGTCCAAGACAACAAGTACATCAGGTCTCACCAATCTCATTTCTTCCTAAAACTTGTTCAAGTGTCAAAGTATTGCTCAACAAAGGCATTGCAAATTTTTTTTCCCTAAACACAGGATCTCCTAAGTACTCATGTATTCTCTCTTTTGGCCTATAACAACCATCTTCTAATTTACTTAGTTCATTTATTACCTAAACATTAGTTTCTCGCTTTAAACCTACTCAGAATATATTAATCATATTAATGCTTTTGTCTTTTTTTCCCTTTTTTTAAATGTTATTATTATTAGGGATTTAGCATGTCACAAAATTCTTTGACTTGACGATCATAGTGGATCATAAATCAAATTGTCGAGTACTCAATCATGTCACAATTTAAACCAAAAGTCACCCATGAAGCTCAAAATTTTGACTAAAAAGATGGATGGAGCATAAAACCACCTCCTTAGCTACTCAGTCATTTTTTCTACAGCGGAGTGCCCCTAATTTTATTTCCATGAAACACACTCTTGCTTAAACTCACCTTTCTAATCAACAGCACGATGGAGCAAACAAAGAGATGCTGACCTACATGGTAATTCTAAACATTGGAGTGCCTATTGTCCTTTATTAAATAATGTTGTGGCAATATATCTATTGCTTGGCTTTAAAAATCCCTAAGTTCATTAAAAGGTACCTACTATACCCAAAAAAAACACACTAAGTATAAGACATCCTATTTTTCGAAATTACTTTTCAAGCATTTTAACCTAAGCTAAATTCACCTAATCACTATCACATGTTCTAGGTATACCAAAAAATGTAAACTCATCATCGAACATCATAAGTATAAGTTGTACTTCTTATAGACAAACAATACTTTGGTGGTTACAATGTAGTGGAAAAACATCTATATTATATAAAGTGCAACCTAAATGCCCAATACACCCCAAACCTAAGGGATGCATTATCCTCAATGTATGTGCATGCAACAAAAATATAGCTATGGACAGACAAATTTTATGGCAAAATGAAACGAAATGCATGATCATCAAAAGAAAAAAAACTTATCTGGCTTGGTCTATATTGTAGGTACTTTATTCAGTTCTTCGTGTAGACTTGCGGGCATTGACCTTATACCTCATCTTCCTTTTCAAGGGGTTTACATCTTTACCTTCCTTATTGGTCTCCATGAGATCATCGATCAACTGATCAAATGCATGATCTTGTGTAGTCACAGAGGCTGGTGGAGATGGTGGTACAAGAGTTTTGCCTTTTGTGGTGGCATGAGTTGTAGCAGTAGTAGGGTCATTCTATCCTTCATTTCTTTCTTCTTTATCCTTCCCAGGCTTAACGGATATTGACTTCTCAGTTTCCTCAATAGCTTGTCCAACTGCAACATTGGTCTCTTCATTTACTAAGTCAACTTAGCCAGTAGTTGGAGCTGGTTCTGCTTCAGTCTCAGCAGATGGGAGCAAAGTTATGGGGAAGATAGGGAATTCTAGCATTGGTTTTAAAAAATTCTTTTGCAAAGATCGCCCTTAACTGCCAAATCCCTATCCCTCACATATGTTCAATATTGAGCCTGCTGCTTTTTAGCCTAGACCAACTCTTTAGCAAGTTGGTACTGCTGACTTTCAAACAAGGACATCCTTTGCTTTAGCTACTTTAGGGAATTCAATATTTGCTGGTCGCATGAACCCTGAGTGAATAAAGGTGTTGTTGTGGGAGCATGCATGGTAGTAGAAGCCTGACTTTGTTGAGTTGTCGAGGTAGGATCAATGCCTCAAAGCTTTGCAAAAGTTGCCCTTGTTAGTCCAACCTTATTTTGGGTAATATCCTCAACATCATTAAGAGGAACATTAGTAGTCTTGCATAATGTAGTAATGAGAGAAGGAAAATTTAAACTTTCGGTATTCTTCTCAGTACAACAATGGAATTCTTGAAAAATGATCCTTCCCACATTAATCGTTCTTCCTTTTTATAATAGAATACAACAACAACATCCTTTCCTTGGAAATGGTGGTATTGTGCGTGGAAAGCATAAGCTGACTTTTCAAGAAATGATGCCACACTCTCCCAATCGGTTTCAGTGAAGCCCTTTCAACAGTGTACATTCCTAACTAGAGACAATCCATTGTATACTCTCAACACATAAATCCTTAAAAACTTGTGTCAAACCCTCAGTTGTGATGTTATCCGCAAACTCGGTATGCTCATCTTGTACCTCTCTAAGGCCAAACTTGGCATTTATATGGTCTTCATCAAATGGTACGGAGGTGCCCCGCACATAGATGAAAGGAGAATTAGGGGAGTTCACATAGGCATAAAACTCCCTAACTACTCTGCCCAAAATATCCTCTAGGTGCAAATAGAAAATGCCCCACCCATACTGCTTTACTATCAACGATACAGACTCGTCAGACCCAATATAGGGTTCGTCCTTAAATAAAAATCCCTACTCAAAACAAAATGGACACTTTAGAATATTATTTGAGTACCTTATAGCTGCAGCAGAGTTGAATAATGTCTTTGGTTGAGCAACGTCAGTGCACGATGATTTTTTGGTTTTCAAAGCATTCTTGACTCGAGCCATTAAGAAAGAATAAAAAAATATTTGAGTAGTGTAAAGAAAATGGAGTAGAGGTTGAAGATAAAGAAACTCTAAAGGTGGGAGCTTGAGAAACATAAAACGTGAACAGTTGGGGAGAGGGAAATAAGGGGGTCAATGATGACAATTTTAGGGAAGATGAAACGTGCTAGAGAAGTTTGTGACGTGGTGAGAAGAAAGGAAAGAAATTCTTGGGGGGAAATTTCCTAGCCCTACAATATAGGCTGACTTCCTAAGGCTTCCCAAAAATTTATTAGGTTAATCTGCTTAAGAAATCTCTCCTTTGGGCTTTTCTACTCGGTCAACCCTTGATCTCATCACCCAGCTTGTCATGAGATAATGCTCCTCTGTGATGCTACGACAATCGTCCTCCTAGTACACACTAATAAGTTTGGTCTTTTACCCTGCATTTGAAAAACTGAACTAATGTATAAAAATAATAAATGACACGACATGAAATAAAAATTTAGCATATAACCAACGAACAGAATTAACTAAAAAACAAAAAAAAAATCAAAGTAAAGTAAATAAATAAAATAAAATAAAAAATTTCTAACTCAAGCATTTCGAAGGTCAATGCCTTGCTTGTCACGCTCCACATGAGCACACCAGTAGTGTTTCAAGTGTTGTCCATTAACTTTGAATGTAACACACGTTTTCCTGTCTTTGATAACAACAACTATGTGTGAAAATACTTGAACTACTTCAAAAGGACCTGACCGGCGAGATTTCAACTTACCATGGAACAATTTGAGTCTAGAATTAAACAGTAATACCTGTTGTCCTTTTTCAAATTGTCATGGAATAATTCTATTATCATGCCATCACTTGGTCTTTTCCTTGTATAGTTTAGCATTTTCATATACTTGTGCCCGAAACTCTTCCACTTCATTCAACTCTATCAACCTTTTATTGTTAGCAGTAGCCCAATCCATGTTCAGCTTCTTGATAGCCCAAAATGTTTTGTGCTCAAGCTCAATAGGTAATTGACATGGCTTCCCATAAAAAAATTTTAAAAGGTGACATCCCTAAGTGACATCCGACAGGCCCACAAAGATTCATCCAGCCTGGTGGACTAATCCTTACGAGATGGATTCACCACTTTTTCCAAAATTCGTTTAATTTCTCTATTAGAAATCTCAACTTGTCCATTCATCTGGGATGATATGCTATAGCAATCTTATGACTCACCCCATACCTGCGAAAGACATTGGCCACTAGTTTACAATCAAAATGGGATCCTTCATCACTGATAATGGCTCTAGGTGTACCAAATCTTGTAAAGATGTTCTTATATAGGAACTTCAGTACTAACTTAGCATCATTAGTAGCTAGGGCTATTGCTTCTACCCATTTAGACATGTAATCCACCGCCAATAGTATGTACAATTTACCTACTAACTGTGGGAATGGACCCATAAAGTCTATTCCCCATACATAAAATAACTCTACCTCCAGTATACTTTGTAGTAGCATTTCATGTCTCCTAGATAGATTCCCCATTCTCTGACAACGATCACACGATTGAAAGAATTCATGAGCATCTTTGAACAAATTTGGCGAATAGAATCCTGACTGAAGTACCTTAGCGGCGGTTCTCATTCCTCCAAAATGTCCTCTATAAGGAGCTGAATGACAATGTTGCGAAATACTGTGTATTTCATCATTAGGGACACACTTCCAAATGATTTGATTAGTGTGATGTTTAAATAAGAAGGGTTCATCCAAGTAATAGTGCTTAGCATCATGAAGAAATTTCTGCCTTTTGTGGGTATTAAAATCAAGCGGCATCACACCACTTACCGAGAAATTCACTATATTGGCATACTAAGGTAATGCCTTAGAAACTAACAATTGTTCGTCTGGAAAATATTCTTTAATAAAGTTATCATTGCCATCTTCACAACCCGATTCTAACCTTGACAAATGATCAACCACTGGATTTTTAGTCCATTTTCGATTAAAAATTTCCAAGTCAAACTCTTGTAGCAACAATACCCACCTAATCAATCTTGGCTTGGCATCTTTCTTACGCACCAAGTACTTATAAAGGTAAGTGATCTGTGTAAACTATGACCTTGGTACCCACAAGATAAGGACGAAACTTGTCGAACGCGAACACCACAGCTAACATCTCTTTTTCCGTGGTGGTATAATTAAGTTGTGCATCCGTCAGAGTTTTGGTAGCATAATATATTGCACACAATATTTTGTCTCTCCTCTGCCCCAGCACTGCTCCTACGGCTTAGTCGCTGGCATCGTACATGAGTTCGAATGGCAAGGTCCATTCTGGACCTACTACAATTGGTGCTGCTACCAATCCTTTCTTTAATTCCTTAAAAGCACCTAGGCAGTGTTCATCAAAATTGAAGGGTCTATTTTGCTCTAGTAGTGTGTACAAGGGTTTAGATATCTTCAAGAAATCCTTAATGAGTCTTCTATAAAATCCTACATGACCTAGAAAACTTCTAACACCCTTGGCACTGATGGGAGGTGCCAATTTTTCTATTACTTCAATTTTTGCTCTATCTACATCAATTCCTCACTGTGCTATCCTATGCCTTAAGAAATTTCCTTCACAAACCATGAAGTGGCATTTTTCCCAGTTCAAGACAAGATTTGTTTCTTCACAGCGGCACAGAACCAATTCAAGATTTTTCAAACAATCTTCAAAATCACTGCCAAATATAGAAAAATCATCCATGAAAACGTCAAGGAATTTCTCCACCATATTCGAGAATATGACCATCATATAATGCTGAAAAGTTGTCGGGGCATTACATAATCTGAACGGCATCCGTCTAAATAAAAAACTACCATATGAACACGTGAAAGTTGTCTTCTCTTAAACATTAGGAGTTATGGCAATCTGATTATACCTTGAATAATTTTCCAAAAAATAGTAGAAAGCTTTCCCTGATAACCTGTCCAACATCTGATCAATAAATGGCAAGGGGAAATGGTCCTTCCTAGTTGCCTTGTTAAGCTTCCAATAATCTATGCATACTCTCCATCTCATGACCGTGAGAGATGGTATGAGCTCATTATTGTCATTGCTAACCACTGTGACCCCTCCTTTCTTGGTTACACATTGTATAAGGCTTACCCACAAGCTGTCAGAAATTTCTTTCATTATCATATTCAATCTCCTCTACTGTTCTGTAGACTTGCGGTGGCAATCCTCTAACAAGATTTTATGCATGCAAAATGCAGAATTAATTCCCTTTATTTCAGCAAGGGTCCATCTTAACACATTTTTAAATCATTGCAGGACTTCCAACAACTTGACCTATTGTTCGGATGTCAATTTTGTAGAGATCACAATCGACAAGGTGCTATTATCTCCCAAGTATTCATATTTTAAATGTTGCGGCAAAGGTTTTAACTCCAATGTAGGAGGTTCCTCTATAGAAGTTTTAGGAGGCTTGAACGAATGACTCGATAAATGCAAAGAGTCAAACTTTTTTCCTGGTCTCTCCAATGTCTGTTTGGCTTCCATGAATTCACTAAGTACTTCTAAACTTACTTCATCAATCCTTTCTAATGCGTCTTCATTACTATCAGCGTTGTTGTGGCAAAGTCTGGTGAATTATTCCTCCACTGTTGTTTCTATCAAACCAATGGCATGGCATCTTCATTTTCCTCAACACATTTCAAAGCATCAAAAACATTAAAAGTAACATGTTGATCATTTACCCTCATGGTCAGTTCACCTTTCTTGTAACACCCCTAAACCGTATTTGTCACCGCAATAGGGTTACGGAGCATTACTGTATAAACGTAACCTAAAAACATTCACTTCCAAATATTAAAATAATCATAGCATAATCCATTCATACACATGCATATTGTCCCTTATTCAAGTCCTCGAGGCCTTAGAAACACTTTAGAAATGATTCGGGAGTAAATCAAGAACATTTGAAACATTGAGGAAAAAGTTAGAAAATTCAAAACTGCAAGGGTCACACAGCCATTTGGCGAGGCCGTGTGACTCACACGACTAACACAGACCTGTGTCTCAGGCCGTGTAACATGCAAAATAGGGACACACGGTCGTGTCCCAGCCCATGTCCGTGCCCGTGTAGCTCTCTGAGTTGGGTCACACGGCCAAGCCACACGCCCATCTGCCAAGCCGTGTAACACTTGAAATTGCCTCACACGCCTATTTGCCAGGCTGTGCGCTAGGCCGTTTAACTACCTAACTTGAAACCTTTAAAACCTACAAGGGACACACTGTAACAACCCAATTTAGGGCCTAGTCAGAATAATAGTGCGAGACCACAAATCTGAAATAGAAATATGTGTTTTAATGATTTTTATGAGGCTTGTGAGGTGTTTGCATGATTGTGTGAAAATTTCATAAAGAAATTTTATTAATTAGTGAATAAATTGTCCATTAGGACTAAATTGCAAAGATTAGAAAATATGAGATTCTAGAATATTTAAGTATGAAATAGCATCATAAAAATTATTAGAGGTCCTTATTTAGCAATTAGACCATTTTATGTTAAAATAGACAAAAATGGACATGGGAAGGAAAAATATCAAGAAAAGACCACTAAGGGCATTTTTGTCATTTGGTTAATTACAGAATTAAAAGGGAAAATAAAGCCAAAACCATGTCCATATTCATCCTTCTTGGCCGAATTTTACAAGCCCTCCATAGCTAGGGTTTCTTCATCTTTCAAGCTTGATTGTAAGTGTCTCCTTGCCCCGTTTTTAATGTTAATCATATTTTTGAGATCCTCGGAGCTCGATTTAGCTATTTCTAGCTATATTTTGAGCTAGGGTTTATGTTCAAAATTTTACCCATGTATGACATGCATGTATTTTGATGTTTTAAGGTAGAATTTGAAAGTTTGATGTAGGATAAACATCTTTTTCTAAGAGATTTTCATGAAAAATCCATGAAAGGACCAAATTGCAAAAGTTATAAAAATGGTCATACATGAGTGAGATAGTGGAAATTGAAGGTTGTTATAGTTGAGAATATGATTCGTCTAGGCTTGAAATACAAGAAAGTTGGATGAAATTCATTTTACGAACCTAGGGGCAAAAGTGTAATTATGAGAAAGTTTAGGGGTAAAATTGTAATTTTTCCAAAGTATGAATTATGAGTCAATTTAGTCAGTGTGAGTATTAAACAAGTGAAATTGTTAATATAGATCAAGAAACACGAAGCCCAGACCGAAACCGAGGCAAGAATAAGATTGTGGACTAAATTGCACATCTACATATATTTTGAGAACCGAGGTAAGTTTGTGTGAAATTAAGGTTACATGTTTTATTATGTTTAAATTACTTATATTTTTTTTGAAATGTATATTAATTACGTGAAATTGATTTACAATGCCTTGATGAGAAAATAAAAGAGAACATGTATGTTGAAGTCCCGATCGAAGATTCAGAATAACGGGGATACCTATATCATGCCAAGAGATAAGGAAGGTCACGTATAAGACCATGTCTGGGACATGGCATCAGCACCTAATGTAGGTCTCGTATAAGACCATGTATGGGACATGGCATCAGCACCAAACGTAGATTCTGTATAAGACCATGTTTGGGACATGGCATCAGTATCGAATAAGGAAGGTCTCGTATAAGACCATGTCTGGGACATGGCATCGATGCCATACAAGGAAGGTCCCGTGTAAGACCATGTCTGGGACATGGCTTCGGCACCAAAGGAAGATCTCGTGTAAGACCATGCCTGGGATATGGCATCGACATCAAGCTAAGAGATCCCGTGTAAGACCATATCTGGGATATGGCATTGGCATCATGAGGCGATCCCATGTAAGACCATATCTGGGATATGGAATTGGCATTGAAACACATGCATGATGAGGTTGAGTATCCTCCGATATTCCGGGTAACTCCACGGGCAAAAAGGGTTAAGTAAGAAAAGATGATAAAAAGTTAAGTGATTCAAGGATGATAAAGAGGTCTATTTAAGTTAAAGAAAACAATGATTTGATTTTATGTTTTTATTAGCAAATGTGCTAAACTAAGTGACTAAGTTATACAGGTACCATGAGTAAAATACAAATTATGAGATCATAATGTGATATGTGTTGGGTAAGAGTAAGTATGAGTAAGTATGCTTAAGCACTTGAGACTTATGTTGCTATTGTTTCATGAGATGGATGAATTTATTATGAGCAATTATATTGCTATATAATTTCATGCAAACTTTCTAAGCTATATGCTTACCCCTCTCTTTTCCCTTTTCCTTGTAGTATCGCCAAGCTAGCTCGGGGATCGCAAAACGTTGGAGCTCGAATCACACTATCAATCATTATTTTGGTATAGTAAAGTTGATTTATTTTGGAGTATGGCATGTATAGGAATTTGGTCATTTTGTGTTATGTCATATTTGGAAGCCAAAGTGTTGGATATTAAGGTTATATACTCATTTTGTAAAAGGCCATTGAATATTGGCCAATATTTGTTAAGTATTATACTTTAAATGCTGATAAGTTTTTATGAAGTGAAAGTTCATGAAATTTATAGAGTAAAATGTGGGATGTATGAATGAGGACTAGGGATCTTTCCTAGTGTATTATTGCCATGTTAAGTGTTACTAGAGTTGGCATTTATGTGTTTAAGTTTCAGGGTGGCAATTGGCTTGGTAAATAGCCTTCTAATTGTCCACATGGGTAGACACACGGGCGTGTGTCTAGGCCGTGTGTGACACATGGCCAGCCACATGGATGTGTAGTTAGGCCATGTGTCCCCTGCATCAAATTTTTGAAAATTCAATTCGCCACACGGGCGTGTGCCTAGGTCGTGTGCTCCTTAAGGGGTTGCTGACATCATAAATAGAATACCCCAGGTTTTCACACAAGGGCGAGGACACGGGTGTGTCAAGGTCGTGTGAGGGACACGGGTCACTGACACAGGCGTGTGCCCAGTCATGTGAGTTAAGTCAGTATCGACCACGGGTGGAGAACACAGGCATGTCTTAGGGGCACACGGGCATGTCTCAGAGGCACACGGGCGTGTCCTTTGGACAACACGGGTATGTGGCCCCTGTTTAGGCAAAAAATTTCTAAGTGTGTAGAAGATTCCAATTTGTTCCCAAACCATCCCGATAATAAGTTTAGGGCCTCGTAGGCCCATACTAAGGATGTATGAATGTGAATGAAAAAGTTTAAAGTTGAAACGAAACTTTATAGCTTAATAATGCATGTTCAAGCAAGTTAAGATTGGTAACGCCTCGTACCCTGCTCAGATGTCGAACACGGGTAAGGGGTGTTACACACACGACCGTGTGGACATGAAATTGACCAAAATCAAGTCATTTCCTTCACCCACTTAAAGAGTTTACCTAAAAACCACTTGCACTCTTAACCAAGGCATCAAAACATACAAAAACATGCATAAAATGACCAATTCACTATACCATTAATCCATTCAACCAATATGCCATATAGGCACCTCAATCACAATCAAACTAACATACGTAAACATATGAATAATTGGCTATATTTCATACAAACACATCTAGCTCATATCCATCTTAAAACATAACCTAACTTGGCCACATTGCAAACATACTATCACTTACCAATTTGATCATTCAAAACATGAATCAACTTAACCATTTAACACCCAACCACAAGGTATCAAAAGTACCAAAAGTACCACAAATTCAAAGCTACATTTACATGCAAAAAAAATATCAACTAGCCATTAAACATAATTCCACCTATTCATGCCATTATAGCCTTGACCAAAACATTAAAATCTACCGGTATAATTGTTGGATAGTGTGATAGATCTCCTACGAGCTTTCAAACCGATTGAGCTTCCAATAATCTGAAGAGTAAAGGAAAAATAATTACGTAAGCAGTGAATGCTTAGTAAGCTAGTATAAACTTTAAACATAACATTCCATTTCAATAATAAATTTTATAGGTTATATATAAACCTATACCAATGCCTCAAGATTTATCAACTACATAACCATCAACTCCCAAATGAATAAGTCTATCAACATCACATATATTTTTCATTCCTAACATAATAGGATTTTATAAGACATATTACACAATCATTAACTTTTTCATAAGGCTATGAACCACTTTACTTGCATACTTATCATTCCATTTACTTAGCATAAGCTAAAATAACATTATCAATTCACAAATTAGTGTATTTATTAACGACATGAGTAATTTCATCCATAGCATAAGTAAACTTCTCACATATAAATACATCATTTAACTCATCAATCATTTTATTTCATCATATTACAACTCAATTATAAACTTACCATTTCATTACCTTTTCTTACTCGTTTCATTTGCATAACACAATACATAAGCATAAACATCAATCATAACCATAAGCTTGACACAAGTCTAAGCATCATCATCAATACACAAGTTAGTGCATTTATACATAACTCTTTTGGGATCAACCACATGATAAACCATTTCATAAGAAAACACATTTTTCTTTTGATTCATACCACATTTTCATGAACATAAGCATATTTCCATTTGGACACTTACCATTTCAATGTATATCGTTAAGATTAAACACGATATAATCCAACCATAAGCTTGGCACAAGCCTAAGCACCATTCACAACACATGTTAGCATATTCAAATACAATTCACTTGAATTTAACATAAGGTAATCCATTATACATAGACATAATTCATTTGAATTCATCAATTTCCTTAACATAGCATACTTCCAATGAAACTCACCATTTCAATCCTTTTCATATATACATATCATAGTTCATTTTGAAACACTTACCATTCCTTTCCTTTTCATGCTCGTTGAACCGTTTAGAATATCATCGGATACGCGGGATAGCTCACATGAAGTGTGCTAAACATATAACCGTAACCTTTCCTTTCCTTTACATCATTGCTCACACGAGCTGTGAAATGGACATGCTCACACGAGCTGTGGGTCAGAATGTAAGCTACACGATGCTGCTCACATGAGCTGTGGAGTATCCGCAACAAATGCAAGACTTCAGCCACCGGTAGAACATTCAAGACCAGCACAAGAAACATTAAATCCCTAATGACATGTCACTTTTTTACCTATGAATTCTTAAGGTTCAAACGGGGCTCAATAATCGTCGTGACATTGTTGGATTTACATCATTTAGTTACATAGCAATTAACATATCAACATAAAGATCAATATATAGCATTAAAACGATATATAATCATATATATTGATTCATTTACATTAGAAAAACATATTAAACATACAATTTAATCAACATTTAAGTGGTTTTAATTCATACGAACTTACTTGGTTAAATTGCAGAAATGTCAATGTACAGGGGCTATTTGGTAAATTTCCCTTCTCATTGATTTTCCACTCGTTCTTGATCATGCAAAGATATAGCCATAGACGAACCTTGGTTCTTCTTTCCATGGTGTTTCAGTGATGAACAAAACAATTGAAGAAGAAAACATTATGTTTTCTTATTTTTTAACCTTTTATTCCTTATTTTAATAATAAAATAACATATAAAACATTAAAATTAGAAGAAATTAAAGCATCAAAACGTCCCACAATTTTAAGGATGGTTAATTTATCCATTAAGGCCATCCAATTATAATTCTATAATCAATTAACACCTTTAAACTAATAGCGATTTCTTTTTCAACTTTTACAATTTAGTCTTTTTGTTTAATTAACTATCCAAATATTAAAATTTCTTAACGAAACTTTAATACAACATTAATAACACTCCGTAAATATTTATAAAAATATTTACCGCTCGATTTATAAAAGCGAGGTCCCGATACCTCATTTTCTAAAACCATTTGACTTTAAGGTCTTACCACTTGAACCTAATTAACCATTCATATAACATAAATTACCATATCAAAAACCTTTTTAAAACCATATTTGACTCGTAAATATTACATATTAATATTTACGAACTTACTCGTCAATTTTGTGGCCCTGAAACTGTTGTTTTCGACATCACTGGAAAACGAGCTATTACAGCTCTCCCCCTAATGAAAATTTCGTCCTCGAAATTTCTCTCCTGATAATAGCCATCAAGTCGAGTCTTTTTTTCACCTTTTCAATGGTAGTCCATAAACAAAATAAATTATAACTTGTCTTTAATTAGAACTCATATCTGAATCATACCAGAACTTGAGACTATACCTTAACTTAACTGAACAACTACGATGCTCTCCTGTCATAGCTTTACCTTTAGTAGTATAACTACCGAGAAATTCCCAGTAATTATCTGGCAAAACATAACTGAAAAACCTGGATTATCAGACTCTAACTGATACTTTCGACACATCTGCATCTGTAACTTCCAACTATTAAACGTTCCATTTCATCAAAAATTTCAAACAATATCATTTAAATACAAGTGTGATAGCTATTAGTATCGAGACAATTTTAACCCATAATAACATTTCCCGATTATAACTGATCTGATTGATATATCTATGTATCATGTCTTCTAGATTATGAATTTTCCATCTTGATTGTCTGTCTGTTTACCCGTGAATTCGCAAAATTTATTCCCGAATCTAGAGATGAACTCGAATATATACAACTCATCTAACTTTTCAAGTGAATAATCCGTTCTCACTAAAACAATTGAGTCGATCTTATCAATCGGATAATAACATTTCAGAATACCAACCAAAGATCACCACAAACTGCATTAACTCAAACGAAATATGGCATCCTGTTTTGACTCGTTGACATAATTCGAGATTACCTGAGTAATGAGAACAAATATGGAAGGTTAAGCTCAATCTTCCACATCTATACTTTTGTTTTTGCCTATCCCCTTCATGAAAGCTAGAAATGGGATATATAATGAAACTATTTCAATTATTAACATCAAAGCTTTGAACCATACCGGAGCCATAATCATCAGATGAATTAAAACCATAGTGCTATAATAAGACTGACGTTACAACCGTATAGATAAAACAATACCTCAAGCATCAATAGTGCAATCCAAAACAAAAAGAAAAATCGAATGTAGTTCCATTAACAACCAGTGCAGTAACACAACCTCTATAACTCTAAGATCTGTGTCACCGTGCTCCTATGATCCAACTAGGAATTATAACCATAACAGATATAATTATCTTAAGCCAATATATATCTTTTATAGATGAACCATATATGATAGAATAGACAATAAGAATGATAAGAAAACTGAGATAATGAAGTCCAAAATGTAAAGCTCTTTTGAATTTTTGAGAATACCACTCATATTGAATGATTAAGGGATCGATGATACCCCAAAGAAAATCCAGAAGAAGAATATCGCTCATACGCACTAGAATCAATTGTCATATAAAAAACATAAATTGCATATATATAAAGCATAGCAACAACCAGTAGAAGTAGAAAAATAGCATCATATGAGTTTTACCGTCGAATATTCTACCGAACATAATGGAATAGAATGACGAAGAAAAAATAGAGCAATGTTGATCATTAATTGTAACAACCCATTTTTCAGTGAAATTAGAACAGTGGTTTTGGGACCACTAATCTGATGAGTAAAAAATTATTTTATTATTATTTTAATGTCTACGATGTGTTAGTAATGTCGTATAAAAATTCTGTTAGGAAATTTTGATGTTTGCATGCTTAATTAAATAAAAAGGACTAAATCGTAAAAGGTGCAAAAGTAGAGTTCTAGTAGCTAAGGGTATTAAATGGCTATATAACTTTAATGTGAAAAGAATTAGATGGTAATAGACAATTAATGAGGTTAGTGGATATATATGGCTATGTATTAATGAAATTTTAAATATTTTTAAAGGTTATAAAGGTAATTTAGTAAATAAAGGTTAAAATTAAATAAAACAAACTCATCTTCTCCAAGGGCATTCATCACCGAAAATTGAAGGTTAGAAAACCATTTAGGGTTCTTGAGCTTTCGACAAGCTTTGGTGGTGCATGTAAGTAAATTTTGAGCTCGTTTAATGATGTTTATGTTTTCGGGATCGTTGTATCTTAATCTTTCTAGCCCAGGGACTAATTTGCAAAAATTTTAAATTTTTAGGGTTTTACAATGAACATGTTTGCATGATTCTTGAAAATTTATGAAAGATTATGAGTCATTTTTGTTAAATAAACAAGTTTTGTAAAGGGATTTTTGATGAAATTGTCAATTAGAGACTTATTTGTAAAAGTAGTAAAATACATAGTGAAATTGTGAAATGATAAATTGTATGAGTTGGTATGGGTTCATGATAAATTTTGCTAGCATGGGTTAAGGATGAAATTGCATAAATTTCCATTTATGAGCTTAAGGACTAAATTGTCAAGAAGTTAAAATATTAGGGGCAAAAATGTAAATTTGTAAAAGTATGAATTTTGGATTAAATTGAATAGTGTGTCTATAAATAGATTGAATTTACCTATTTAGATCAAGATAAACCTCGTATGGATTTAGATCAGGGTAAAGCTAGAGTTTCAGATTAATCGACTCTGTTTCTACGCCTTAATCGTAACCTTACTATTATACTGCACATTACAAAGAAACCAATCATGTGTACTATTAGAAAAGAAATTCGTAAGGTGAGTACATAGGATGACCTGATTCCATACTTCCCTAGCAACTGTACAGTCCCTTAGGATATGCAACATGTCTTCCAAGTGATGACCACAAATAGGACAGGTGGGATCAACCGCTAACCCTCTTCTGACTCTTTCCACATTACTGAAGAGTCTTCCCTGTAAAGCAGTCCAGATAAAAACCTGAACCCTTTGGGGACCTGGAGTCTTCCAAACACTCTTTCATTTCTCATCTTTTGGATTCCAATCACCTTCCTTTAAAACCTTATAAGCAGTTTTAACAGAAAAAGCATCAGATGAAGTGTGGCTCCAATTAGGGGTGAGCAAAATTCGATTCGATTCAAAAAACTCGATAAAAATTTCAAATTTTGAATTAAATAGTTCGAGTTATTTGAGTTAATCAAGTTATTCGGATCAACTCGAATAAAAAATTAAGTTTTTCAGTTTAACTCGAATATGAATTACGCAATTCGAGTTATCCGAAAATCCGAATAAGAAAAGACAAAACTACGTCGTTTTGATAAATGTTTACTTTTTTAAAAGTTAAAATTCAAAATAATTAAGTTAAAAGGCAAAACTACGTCGTTTTGATAAATGTTTACCCATTAAGTTAAGAGACGGAATCATTATATTGTTCATGTAGTTAAATAATCTTGTACTTCGTCTACTAGTTAAATAATCAGTCCATCTAATCGAAACATTAAGTATAAATAATAGGATTCGTTAACTCGACTCGATTTGACTCGAAATTTTTTGACTTGATTCGATTCGAATCGAAAAAAATTCAAATTGAGTTCGGTTGCTAAAATAGGATTTGTTAACTCGACTAACTCGAAAATTTTTGACTCGATTCGACTCGACTCGATCGAATACTCACCCTTAGCTCCAATGGATTTTATTAGATCCTTCAGAAGGTTTTGGAGGAGGGATGCCCTCAATAAGCTGAATCAAATCTTTCGATAACCAAACCCAAAATAAATCCAAGTTCCACGAACCTTCCCCAGTGATCATCTCGTTAAGAAAACAGTCTAAGTTGAGGTTAGCATTAGAAGGAATATGCCTAACCAGTGGCCCTACACTTGGAATCCAATTATCATTCCAGCAACGAATTTTACTGCCATCTTCTACATACCAGAATAAATTCTCCTGAAGTAACAACCAAATTTTGGAAAGAGATTTCCAAAGAAAAGAACCCCTATCCCGAGAAATGCAAACTGGTAAGTCATCCTTCATTTAGTACTTTTATCTAAGCACGTGATCCCATAAAGCCTCCTTATTAGATACAATATTAAACCCCAACTTCAACAAAAAGGAGATATTTTGATCGCGAAGTTTCCTCAAACCAAGACTGCCACACCATTTTGGTTGACAAATGGAATCCCATCCCACAAGAGACATCTTCTTTTCCCTATCTAAAGAACCCCAAATAAACTGTTTTACCAAACTTTCAATCTCATCACTGATTTTCCTAGGTATCATCATGGATTGCATAAAATAGCTAGAATGGATAAAAGAACCGACTGAGCTAAAAGTGATACGACCAGCAATAGATAGTTTTTTGGCTTCCAAACTTTGTAATTTCCCACGTACTTTCTCAACCACAAATTGCAAAGTGTTGTTTGTCACCCTCTGATAAAATAGGGGAACTCCAAGATCAATACTCCATTAAATTACATTAGTTATCACCTTATCATTCTAGCTTATAATAAACATTCTATTATAACGTAAACATTAAAAGGTATTTTAAATTTTCTATGTTTAAAAGAAATTCACAAATATTTAATAAAATAAAAAATACTTGATTAATAAATATTAAATGGAAAATAAAATATTTTTAAAGAATTTAAAATAATATGGGGTTAATCTATAATGAGCTTGAGTTAACCATTTTTGAATATGAGTGAGCTTGAGCAAAACTTGAAGATTATTGTAACACCCCAAAATATATAAAGTTAGATGAAATATATAATCAAGAAATGACTTTGGTCTAGTGGTTAAATAGTTAGTGTAATCCTTTAGAAACCTAAGGTTCAAATTATACTTCTCCCATTTCATTTTCTTTTTTTCAGCAACCTATGATCAAAACCATACTAGAATATATATTAATTAGTGTAAAACCATGTTAAGTGTGGATAGCAATCCAATTGGTTAAGCATTTTTACTTTTTTCCTTGAAACCCAAGTTTAAGTCACGCCAAATCTATCCCCTTTCTCTTTTATTTTCGGCAAAATGGGAAAATTACTATTCAACCCCCACAACTTTTGAAAACCCTAGCTATTTAATTTGGACTACAATTTTGTTTTCTAAATTGAACTACATTTTTAATCTTTTTCCCCTATTTTTCTCTATTTTCTTTCCTATCTTCTCCTTTGCAAATATTTTCTTTACATTGCTGAAATTAATTTTTGCATCCTGAATCCGAAATCAATCTTTGTTCAACCCGTTCTTCATATTGGTTTAGCATAACGCTGTCGATTTCAACCCTAGTCTTGCTAAGAACCAGTAAGTTCAATTCAATCCTAGTAGTTAATCTCAAATTCTCGTAGTAACTACATCCAACGTTAATCTTTCATCTACATATTAATGAATATTTTTTGAATCTTGCTGACATTCCCGAAAATCTTGATAAATCTTAAAAACAATCTCTAATTCTTACGTAAATGTCATTTGAAGGACCCAATTTAGGTATCACAGGCCATATTTGAATAAGAAGGACATCATTCGATCTCTCGGTAACAAGTGTGTGTTTCTTTACAAGCGAATCGAGGCAAACCATGCCTCAGGATATGGCCAAACAGACGTGTGGACCACCCATGTGGACCACATTGCCCCTTCACACAGTCATGTTCACCCTGAAACCCTAGGAAATTCGTTTCTCAAATGAACTATAGCCCTCCACACGACTTGACACACGGTCATGTCTCCTCTATAGGTTGATTTTAAGAATGCCACACGGCCACAGTCTGTCACACGGCTTAGCCACACTGCCACAATCTATCACATAGCCTAGCCACACAGTCGTGTACCCCCTCCACGTGGTCTAGGGCTTCCTACATGGTCCGATCACACGGCTGTGTGTCCATTGTAACTCAGATTTACCGTTTTGACCTAGAAATTTATGATTTATTTAGATTAGTCCTTGATTGATTCTTGAAATATTTTTAGTGTTTAATTTATTCAATTAAGTCCTTAATAGTATGAATAATGCTTGAATCCATGATTTAATTAACTGAATTAACGTTAAATATTTGCGTGAATTGTGAATACTTATGTTTATTTTATATGTACTTGTGATTGTTTGTATAACATGCCTTATGACATCACTAAATTGGATCCTTGGAAAGAATATTCTTGGCTACTATATCAAGTAGTTGAAGGCATGATTATTGCTGCCATATTTGATTATTTGTAAGCATTTTATTCGTTTATGTTATGATTTGTTTAAAGAATGCCTTATTTTATTGCATAGGATGGGACGATTTGAAAGGAGAAAGTTCTGACAGATTATTAACCTACAACACTGGTGGTTCATCCACCCATTATTTAGTAGCTTTTATCTACATTTATGTTGTGTATTCACAACCATCTGGCAACGTATTATCTTGCAACTTTTGTGGTTTATCCACAACTTAGTGTGTAGGGATGGACGAGTTCTTGGAAACTCTTATGGTGTGTAGCGATGGGGTAAGACGTTATCTGTTAAGCCGAATCTATTTGTATTTTTAAAGCATGAGCTTGAAATTTTGAAACCTCTAATATGATATGATATGATATATGTGTATTTGTTTATACATGGTTAAACGGTTTTGTTATTCCAATATACTAAATTTGCTAATGTGAATTATGTTATGTGCTGTAATTTTATATGCAAATCGGTTGCACTTATTTTCTTGTGATGGAACTTACATTAAGCTTTATAACTCACTCCCTTTTATTTTCCATCTTTTCAAATAACCCACCAGGTTAGAACGCGGGCACGGCATTTGGAGGATCTCGACTTTGCTTTTATTAAAATATTTTAGAGTTATTATTATTCGTAATTTTTTATTTTTCAAAAACTGTATTATTTTGTTTCAAACTGTGGCATGGAACTTAGGGTTTTTATTTCTTTTATATCACATGGCATTTAATTAGGTTCTAGGATATTTAATTAATAATTCATTACGCATAAACCCGGTTTTTATTAAAACATAAATAAATAAAAGTCTTTTTCCACTGCTAAACCGTAATTTAAAAGTGTTAGGAATAATAAATCAATATCTAACTAAGTTTTCTACTAACATAAAATAAATGTTTTAAGATGACTGCTTTCAAAACTCCGATAGCTATTTGGGTCACTTCGGTAACTAACGTAATATTCTAAATTCGGGTCTAACATCTGGGCCAGGTTGGAGAGGTTACATACATATTTCAAGTGTGGTTGGGCTTAGGCAAGTATAAGGTATGTTAATATCACTTATATAAGTCCAACCTTACTCATGAACAACTCTATTTGGAGATAAAGGTTTAGTTAGCTCATATATATATATATATATATATATATATATATATATAAAATGCATATTATCACTAGTTTATATATAGATATGCATACATATGAAATAACTTTAAATTTTAAAGGTGATAACTAAAAATAGTAAAATTTTATTTTAAATAACATTTATATCTTTTATTCTATATATGTTAAAATTGAATAAAGTTATTTTGGTCATTACTAATTGAGTCGTTATCTAGTTAATTCAGTCATAGGTTTTATATAAGTATGGAGCATTTTTTTTTTATCTTAATTTCTTTTTTAATTTAATTTTAACAATTTCTTTCAAGTTTCTTTTAGGTATATCAAATTTAATTTTATAAATAAGCCAGTATATATGTATGCTTATGATCACCTGTCCATAGTTCCTAGAACCGAACTAGACTATCGACTGAACCAAGAATCGATGGTCCAAACAATTCATCCGATACAATAAAACCAATAAAAATAATTAAACCGCTAAAAACCAATTGAACATATTAAAAACTAGTTGAATTGAGTTAAAGCTAATTTAAATATTTAATTTTGTTGTATAATTTATAAAATGAATGTTCTACTATTATTTATGTGTGTCTGTTTTTTTTCCTATCTTCTTTACTTTTTCTAATTTTCTTTATGAATTTAAATAATTTTTTATTTTTTCATGATTGAATTAGCGAATAATCAAATGAAGTGAAGATCAGTGGTCTAACTAGATTGACCACCAATTTTATTTTTATAAAATTGCATATTATCCATCATGTATTCACATTATCGCTATGTATATATATGATCACTAATTAAAAAGATAAAACGAGCAACACTCTTAATTCTAAATTTCAAACATAAAACAGAACATTAGTTATCACAATTTATACACATGGTCTTATTCATGATTTGCTAATTAGGTTTATTTGATTCATTGTATAATTTGTTTCTATTTTAATTATGGGTTAATATATACGAAAGTGTCTAAATTTAGAAATCATAACTCAAGTTGGTACAATCTAGTTAGACCACTGATCTTCACTTCAACTGATTGATCTCTAGTAAATTAATATATTTTTTATAATTTCAAAATATTAATATAAAAATAATTTAAGTACTTCTTTGGTACAATAGTAGTGAAAAGTTTTTATTCTACAAGGAGGTTGAGATTTTGTCATGTGCTCTTAAGTTTAAAATAAATTTCAATTTTATTACTTAAATTATTTATAATTCATTTTCAAATCTGGAATTTATTTTAAATTGATAACTTAAATAATAAAAATTTATTTTAAAAAGATTTAAAATCATTTTTTTAAATCTAGAATAAAATTTAAATTGATTTTAAATTGATTTATTACTTAAGTAATAAAAATTAAATTTATTTTAAGTCTGGAATTTATTTTAAAATATTTTTTATATTATTATTTTTTGAAATTATAAAAAAGTATAAATTTACTAAAGTAATACATGTTTAAAATGAACATGGACATATGGTTGACCATATCGTTTAAATCTAGACAACCATTTGTTCATATTCATTGTGCCGTGAAATTAAAAAAATAAAATTTATAAAATTCCAGAAAAAAAATCTAAAAATATAAAAAAATTATAAATTTTTATTTTTATTTTTATTTTTGAAATTATAAAAATATAAAATTACTAAAAAAAATTTTAGAATGAACCTGGACATAGAGTTGTCTAAATGTAAATGAATTTGGACAATCATTTATCTAGATTCATTATGCATGCAAAATAAAAAATAAATTTCTTAATTTTTTTAACTTTTAAAAAATATTTTTTATTATTTTTATGGCGTGTAAACATTCTTTTGGCTGTCAACCCAAAATCTATCAGTGTTACTCAAGCACCAATAAAAAGTACCAATTTAACTTTACGATTTCCAATTTATGTATCAATTAGGTAATAAAAAAAAAAAGAGTTCTGATACGTTTTAGGTACAAGTTTCAAAGTTCAAGCACCTCCATAAATATTAATTTTAAAATTTGTGTAAGATTATTAACTTGTGAACCAAATTAAATTTGAATTTGATTTGTCTTAAATATTTGATATTGCTTTATTCTTAACTTAATTTTAGGCTACCTAAGTTTTAATTTATTTTTGTTTAATTATAAATTTCATCCCTTTATTTTACGAAAAATGAAAATTTAATTTTTCTACTTTAATTTGTAAGAATTTCATCATCATATCTTAAGATAATTGAGAAGTTAGCCTAGTTGTTAGTAAATACATAAACTTTGATTGTTAATTTTTACTAGTTTATTGTATATTGTATATTGTTGACAAGGGATATCAACAATGGAGGAGGTAATGAGGAGAATGTGGTGGTGCAAAGGAGGTCGATTCACCTAAGCAAGTAGAGAGCCGGAGAAGGATAAGAGGAAAAAGGTTGATGTGAAGATTAGGAAGGTTGTATACAGGGAGTAAGTTCCCAAGGTTGCTAATGGGGAAGAAAATCCCCTTTTCTTCGATCTAGAAAGTATTTATGGGGGAAGTCCTCTTGTCTAATAGTGGTGACGTGGCAAGGTGTTTATCATCATGATGTATGTGAGGAAATACACGGGGAGACCCATTCTGTTATTAGTAAAAGGTTGTTATGCTTAGGTGGACTCCAATGTCCCTAAAGAGAGTGTTCGCACTTGGAGGAATGCTCACACAGAAAAGCAAATGACCTGTCCATAGTAGCGGATAGCTTGATGAAAGGGAACGTTTCATCTGTTAGCGGGCAACCTCACGGCGGGTGACTAATTTGTGAGGCTAAACAGTTGAGGACGAATCGAAAAAAGAAAAGTAGGGAATCGTCTTCAAGCATCCACCTAATGCCTTCTGGAAGTGCCCAAATCGGTTGAGGATTCAATCAACCGGCACGGTTGAAATTAGTAACTTGTCCTGCAATACAGTGGTGGCTCATCGCTGTGTGCCAAACTTGGACCTCAACCAAACTTATCCTGATGATAGCACTGTATTATCATGAGCGATGACTTTTGGGTTGCTATAAAACTTGGACCTCAACCAAACCAGGGACTCCTATGACTAGCTTTTATTGCTAGTGTGCTTGATGTAAACAGAACCAGCTGAATGGACTATATTTTTTACTATTGGAAAGCCTAGCATTTGGCAGTGGCTCTTTATCTTAAAGAGTAACCGCAATATGGCTAATTATTTCTTGCAATTTTTTTTCAATTCTCCATCGGAGTAAATAATTGGAGTGCCTCAATTTCACCAAATTACTCAAACATACTACACATTATTAAAAACAATTACTCTTTTTAACACACAAAATTTCGAAGTCCAACCTAAGTTTCGAACTTTGCAGTCTCTTGTTGTTCTAAAGAATTATTACCTTTTGTTTTTGAACTTTTAAACAGAGTTTGGTTTTTAAAAGTTGCAATTGATGTACATTATTTGAATTGATATAACATATTCAAATTGGTTTTATAAAATATATACGTATTTTGCGTAATATTTTTGAATTTTAAAAAATTACTTTTATATAATAAAAATTTGATTAGACTAATTATAATTTTAAAGTCATAAACAAAAACGAACTAAATGAATTATATTTAATTATTACCAAAATCGAAATATTGAAGATTGAAAGTGAGAGATTTCAGTATAGAGGGCATACAAAGAATTATAGATATGGTTTGTTTTTGTACTTCTTTAAGCTTGTTCTTGAGTGAAAATAGGTCAATTCAGTCGGATTTATATGTTAGTAATAACTAATATTTGACGTTTTGAACCAAATAGACTTGGTGTTTAAATGTGTTTATAGGTGAGTTAAAGTGGGAATGCTGGATGACAAGTACAAATTTTGAAGCAGTATATGTGAAGTTGTAACCTAATTGATTGTTTCTGTCATGAGGTTAAAATTGAAGACAAATTTGGGACGTCATGAAAGATCACTATCTGTTGAATTGGAGTTGAAATTTTAAAAAGAAATGTCGCGACATTAGAAGAGTTTACCACGTGACATTAATGCTGGCTTTTTTTTATAAAATTAACTTAAAAATTTTAATTAATTACATAAATGACTTGTTTTTTTTATTAAACACGTTAAATTTAATGACTTAAAATCTACAGTGAAAGTTGGTGGAACAAAAGTGTTTGGCGCCACCAACATGCCACATCAGCAACCGGGATAAAAAAATTTATTTTTTTAGTGGAATCATGTAGAATGGCGCTACTTATATAAATATTAAAGAAATATTTTAATTTTTGAAAAATGGGGGGACTTTAATAAAAATTTTCTATTTTTTAGTGGAGCCAAATAAATTGGCGCTACCAGTTCCCAATGTGACTTTTTTTTCAAGTTTTCGAAAATTTTAAATATATTAAAAAATGTTAAGTATAATTAATTTTAAAGTTTAATATATTTAAAATTTTAATATACTTAATATATATTTTTAATAGGTAAAGACAAAAGAAATCTTCTTAATATATTTAAAATTTTAAAAAACTTAAAAAATTAAATATATTAAAATTTTAAATATATTAAAAAATGTTAAGTATAATCAATTTTAAAATTTTAATATATTTATTATATTTTTAAAAAAATTAAATATATTAAAAATGTTAAGTATAACCAATTTTAAAATTTTAACATATTCAATATTTTTTTAAAATATATTTTAAGATTTTAATATATTTAATATATTTTTAATAGGTAAAGTGAAATTATTTTTTTAATATATTTAAAATTTTAAAAAACTTAAAAAAATTTAAATATATTAAAATTTTAAATATGTTAAATAAAATTTTGAGTATAATCAATTTTAAAATTTTAATATACTTAATATATTTAAATATATTAAAATTTTAAAACATATTAAAAAAAATTTAAGTATAAGCAAATTTAAATTTTTAAAATTTTAATATATTTTTTAATAGGTAAAGACAAAAAAAAAGTTTTTTAATATATTTAAAATTTTAGAAAACTTAAAAAAAGAATTACATTAGGAACTGGTAGCACCAATTTATTCGGCTCCACCAGAAAATGAAAATTTTTATTAAAGTCCCCCATTTTTTTAGAAATTATAGTATTTCTCTGATATTTATACAAGTGGCGCCATTCTACATGACTCCACCAAAAAGTTGATTTTTTTATCCCGGTTGCTGACATGGCATGTTGGTAGCGCCAAACTTTTTGGCTCCACCAATTTTCACTGTAGATTTTAGGTCATTTACGTGTTCAAAAAAATAAATCATTTATATAATTAATTAAATTTTTTAGGTTAATTTTATAAAAAAGCCCTGAGGTGCTTGATGTGTTGAAGTCAACGATGTTGCGACATTATATTCTAAGATGCCGTCACATTGTTGTGATGTTGCGACATTATACTCTAAGCATGAGGGCGTGGCAGTGGTCCAACTATTGGAATCTTGACGGTTACAAAAGGAATTTGCTGGAATTTTGGCACAAAATTGTGACTAATGACAGAACAGTGCATTATAACTAACAGTATACTTGTCATTTAACCAACTTAAACTCTTTTAATAATATATATATATATATATATATCTCAATTATGTATCAATTTTTTAGAAGAAGAAAGTAGAGAGGAAAAGCAGAATTTAAGGAGTTGTTTAAATAGTTGGAGAGTTTTTCTTTATTTTCTTTTAAGAGATTTGTTGCTTTTAAGTTCCTTTTAGAAAAACTCTGAAGTTGATAATGCAAGTGTAAAAGATTCATGGAAGCCTCCTTTCTCAATTTTCTATATCTTATTGATATAATGTTTGGAATTATGAATGTTTTGCTTGTAAATTCTATAATGAACTAAATAGTTTGATGGTTGATTGTGAATTGACTTGAGTTAAAAATCGAGATAAATGAGATTGAAAAGAGATTTTACCGAGTAAATCTGAGACTAAAAGGCAATTCATTAGCTAGGCGTAATCTTTAGGTTAGAAAACTTTTACTTGATAATTTATTTAAGCATCAAGCTCATGTTCTACTAGCCAAACAATCAACCGTCAAAATTCTTCAGTAAGAAAGAGGATCATTTAGGTTAGATTTGCTTACAGATTTGATTGCAATAATAATCCTAGATTCTAATAGATTGGTATTTGTTTAGCTAGTAAGATCGTAATTGCAATGTAAGAACAATCTTAGAAATACTTTCCCAGTATTTCATTACAAAAATTTCTATTTGATTCCATGATGCTTCCGGATTACTCGTGCTTTAATTGATTTATATACATTTTGAAATATAAGTAGAACACAAGGCAAGTTTTTGATTAATTGTTAAAAAGGTAGGAAAATAAATAAATAAAGATTATACACCTCATCCAGATGCTGAGTTCCCCTAAACACTGCAAAATCTGGTCAATTTTTTCTCTAAAAAATTGGACATTGCGATTCAAAACTAAAACTCAAAAATTAATGCTCACATTAAAACTCCCTCGGTGTTATTAAGGGCTTTCTTTGCAAGCTTAAATTTATCATTTACTTTCTTGTTAGTTTTCACGACATACTCCTTGATGAAGAACTCCATACCTTGTCGAAGAGTTTCAAGCTCGGGGGTGACAGCTATACGGGTGAACATGTTCCATATAACCTTATCAGGATACTCGAATATGGCCTCGAAAAACATTCGGAAATGCATGATCTTTTTTGGGCTTAGCATCTGGGGATCACTCCACTCAACTGTTTTCAAGACAGTAAGGGAAAGAGTAAAAGACGCAACCATTTCAGCCATGAATTTCGCTAGGTGCATCGACCTTAAAAGTGGCATTGAATCCAACTCTTTGAAGTGATCCCAGAGACAATACTGTGGGACATATCAAAATTAAAAGGTCAGATACTAGCATAACAAAAAATTTCATTTCGTATGCACACTACACAAGAAAAATGGTAGGCATTCCTAATATCTTCGCTAGGTTGATCTTGTGCATTCCTTACATTTAATCCACAATTGGAAAAGAGAAGACTACCTGTAAGGTAAACTTGTGGTTTTTTTCATGCTCACACAACTTAGCAGCAAGAACAGTGTAGTACTTGTTAAAAACCTTCTCTTGCAAGCAACATTCCACGAGAACCCGCATAATATCTCGGTCCTGTAAGCAGATATTCGAGTTAATTATTGAATAGACAAAAAAAATAAGCATTTCTTCTCAATCTGAAGAACAGCAGCCTACCTGCTTTCCAGGCAAATCCAACCGTAAAAGCTTCTCAAATGCATCGATGTAGTCTTCCCCACTCATTATTACACAAAAGATTGCCCTCCGGGCATCTGTATTCATCCTCTGTGCGGCAGCAAGCTCCAGCATTTTCTGAGCTTCAAGAGCCTCTTTGTCAATGCTGTTGGCAACCTCTTCGACATTATCCGTAGCAGAGGCGATATCCCCGGGTAACCACCATTGGCCCTTTTTGTCAGGATCAAGCAGCTTGCTCCATTTAAGCCCTCTAATTAAAATATCCTCAACCCTTAGCTGAAATTATCAGGGACCATGGAACAATACGTGAACAAAAAAGGGAGATGAAGAAATATAAGATCCTATATATTATCATTGTTTATAGCTGGCAATAACTAAAGAAATATAAGATCCTATATATTACCATTGTCAGAAGTGCACAAATGAAACCTATTAACAACTTAAGAACCATCTTGAGAACGGAGGTAAAGAAATATAAGATCCTATATATTATCATTGTTTATAACCGACAATAACTAAACTAAAGGTCTGATTGAAGAGACAATTGAAGCAAGTCTAATTCGAAGTCAAAATAAAAGAAGCAATACCTTCTGTAGCCATTTCTTTATCCGAGTGTGTTGCACTGTATCCTCCTTGGGCTTTTTCTTGTTATTTTTTATATCACATATCGTTTCAAGCATGAATTCCATCTGCAAAAGTAACAATGCAATAAGATTTTGCAAAATAAAAAGAAAAAGTAGCATACTAGATCTAAAAGAATATTAAAAAATCTTACTCTCTTGCCGTTTATTTTAGCCTCGCCATCTCCGGAAAAAACCTTTAACTCATTCACCCTATTTTGAACACAAAGAATAAAGCTTTTCATGGCAACCGGATCATCGGCCCTTATTTTCATCCCACAGCCTATCATTTAATGAAAATTAATGTTAGAAAAAGCTTGCTTGTCCAGAATCTGGGCAATTTCTATCTACACAAGCATCAACATTATGCTATCATCAAATACCATAAAAGGATTGCTTTATGCACCCTAAAACTTGCAAAAGAACGAAATGGAAAGGATAATCCATGTCAACAAATAAACAGGAAAACTAATGGGTGTGGCATGTTTAAAGCTTAAGCATTCTGATCTCGATAAATACTTCTTAACAATCAAGTTTTATAATTAAAGAAAGAATAAAAGAAAAGGGACTTGCAAAGCCTTACATTGCAAAACTGTCAGGATGGTAGAAACATCAATCTCTGTCAACCGCTTGCTCAACATGATCAGAAAATCGTATATTAAGTCACTGGGAAGCAATCATCAGAAATAATGCTGTGAGAATAGTGTTTTTAATACATCAAAAGGCATACTTAAATGTATGCTAAGTTAGATTACTGCAGCCAGTTCTAGAACAAAAATGTAATGACCATGAAGCAGCTAGTATCAAAGATGATAGAAATGCAAATTGGGTGAAGAATCGCTTATATTGCCATGACAGAGCATTCATAAATGTATGAAAATATTGTAGGTAATTTCATGAATCAGAAAATTGTGAAGCATGATAACAACGTCCAATATCCTTCTACATAGGAATAATGCTTTCTGGCGGCCATGATGGCCTGCATCCTATGCATCTGACCACATTGGCATCATGATAGAGAATAGAGCATTAAAGAAATGCTCTTAACCATGAACCTATTCACTGCTTGCCTTGGAAATGCTTTCATTAAGAGTATCCTAATGGAAAAAAAAAAAAAAAAAAGATTTGCTGAAAGCACCTACCACGAGCAAACTCCAAAAATGCAGAGATAAGATAGCAAAAGAGTGAGATTTCTCAACGAAAGATTGTCTTCTTTGAGATACTCTTCCTGAAAAGGAAAAACAAGTTAAGCATTTCAAAATGCAGCAGTGCAACCAGGATAGTGATGTAGAACACAAATATGCTAACCGTGGGATTATAGCTTACTTATGATTTCATTTTGTCACTCTGCTTGTGTTTATAGGCAAATTGTAGTATCTTATAGGTCTAGGGTTATGTTTGGAATTTTTCAATTATATTAGAGTCTAGCATCTTAGTGTGGTTTTATTTATCCTATTAGGTTTGGTTTTTTAAGTCAAGTTTATCAGCATTCTAATGAAGTGTTAGTATTTCAAAGAAAATACTTGAGACCCTTAAAAGAACACTGCTAAACTAGACTTCAAAACAAAACCTACTAGCATAAAGGAACCACACGAAGATACTAACCCTAATATGAAAGTATAAAACCAAACATAATCCTAGATTTATAAGATACTAGATAGATTGGCCCCACAAATACAACAGTAACAAAATAAAGTCTTAAGTACCTTAATCCTATAATTAACTTATTTCTGTTCAATATCAAATACTCTGGAAGGTCCAAAGTACCAATCATATATATTATACATACATAGTAATGCTTGATAAACAAGTATAAAAAACAATGAAAGTACGTTAAACAAAATTACTACTTAATGTGGAAGTACTTACCTCAAAAATCTTGGCAAGTAAAGCCATAAGTTTTGCGCTGAAATCCACGCCAACTAAAGAAGCCATGCCAGCAATGAAAGCTGCAAAAACTGCAGCATGCCTTTACAAAGAAACAAACAACATTAACTACATATACAACTGCTGCAAGGAGAAGAAAAATGAAAACAACTACGACAACAAAATCCTAGCTAACCCGACTAATGGCAGTATGCAACAAGCATGATATTGTGCTAATGTACTCTAATAAGGATCACAAGTATTGCATCTAGAAGGTAAATCACTTGTGCTTGATAAGGAATACAGTTATTACCACATGAAGAATGTATTGTTGGAATGAGAAAGTGGAGTTTCAAATCACAATATAAATATGCTTTCCACAGCTGTGTAGCTACTATTTTGGCTATATATATTGTGGAAAGATAGCAACAATAATTATTATTTATCTGACTTCCATTATAGCCATTCTAACCAAAAATAACGACAAATTAAAAATAAACAATAGTGATTTACCTTCCATTATTAATATTTCAACTGTTTCTTCCTCTGATTAACATATATCAGATTGATTATTAGAATAACAATTACATCATGTTTAGTAAGCAAAATTTCATAAGAACTAAAATTTACTTTACTTGTCATAGTACAATGTCAAGTGCAAATTAACAATCAATGACAATAAGTATAGGCACATTAAACAAAATTCCCATACATAGCATACATATAAACTGAAAAATTAGGAACTTTAAAGGAAAGATGACACAATTAAAGAGGAAGGAACCCTTTTAGGAGAAAAAAAAAAAAAGAAAGGAGTTTTTTTTACTTATAATGGAGAATTATACAAATAAAGAGAGAGGCAAGATTGCTCTTAACTGTTCATTGCCACGTGGACCATTATAACAAGATGCCAAGACCTCCTCACTGATAATCTGGGAGCTAACACTGCGACTAACAGACTGTCGAAGAGTAAAATTATATAGTTAACATTATACGTTTTAATTTCCAAATGTAAAAGCAGAGGATACTGCATAGGCAACCGCATGCTAATTTCTTTGAAAACCTATCACAAGAATGGAAGTTGTTTTGGTATTATATTAACTTCCTTAAATTAACCAACAAACTCGTAAATGCAGTTTCAGTAAAACCACAGCCCCTGCATTAACCTAGTTGGAAACAACTGTACCACTTTTATGCACTTATGCTAGAAAAGATTAATATAACAACCAATTATATTTTCTCAGAGTGAGGGTGCATATATAGCTTAAATCAATTGCAGTAAGATTCAGAAGGCTTGATATGAAGTCTATTGAAACAAAAAGCTATAGACAGCATAGCAGCATACACGAAAAATTGTGGCCATTTCTCCTGTAATTGATTCCACGTTAGATTCAGAAAGCCTATTAAGAAGACCTGGAACATAGAGAAAAATAAGTGGCATGTCAAATTCCAAAAACGAGAAGTGAACTTACTAAAGTTCATTAAAAGTGAATATCCATACCTCGTACACGTCTGCGCATTCGAGTCTGCTCCTCTGATTCATTCTTTGTCTGGGATCTCAAGTGAGGAGCAACATATTTCACGCTGCTCTCCATTCCAAGAGCCTTAGTTGAAATTTCACCTGACGCTACCTCTGCTTTGTGGCATTCAGAATGCGGGGTAACAGAAAGGGCAGTTTCACCCACCATGTCACTTTCTTGTCCTTGCAGCAAAGACTTCCTCTTCTTACGCCTCTTTTGTGAAGGTGCCTTCACAGGAATTTCTTCCACTGTTGTCTCTGAATACTCCTCCCCTTCGGAAGCTTCGTTAGTTGAGTCATCTCCAATATCATCTTTGATAGCCTGCTGCACTGACTTTTTCTTTTTTCGTTTCTTACTTAAAGAATGGTTCACAGCTTCCTCATCAGAAAATCCTTCAAATAAAATATTAAGTCCATCATTATCTCCCCTTAATTTACCACCCTTCACCTTGAGTTTCTTAGCAAGTTTCTTCTCCAATTCCAAGTCCTCTTGTGCAAGCATGTCCGAATTTGGCATCTCCATTTCAAGATACTCCTCGAACTTGGTTTTCGATGTTCTTTTCAAATCCTTCTTCGCTTTAGCTATCTTAGATTCATTAGCATCATGATCTTCCTCAGACTTCAATTCACTAACTCGTTGCACAATATCATTTTCTTTAACAAGCTGCATTCGTGAATTCTTTATTTTGTTCCCCTTTTTCGACTTTAAATCCCCTGCTTTTCTCTTCATCCTCAGTGATTTCTGTAATCATAGAATTAACATCATATAACAGAGAGTGACTTTAGTTGTCCTACAATTTTTTTCCTAATTGTTCTCACCTTCGTTACCAGGACTCGGCAATCTGGGGTGCACTACCTGTGTCGACACGACCCGACACGGATTCCGACACGGGATACGGGTCAGATCCAGCATAAACCAGCGGACACGGCGGTGAATGAAAACTGAGATGAGAAGAGAAGAAAAAAAAACTGATTTACGGAGACGAGAGAGAGAAGAGGGACGATGGTAGGAGGAAGATGATAGAAGAAAGAGGAAAGACGGTTCAAAATAAATGAACAAAAATTTAGGGTTACTAAACGCTGTACTCTGGTGGCAAAAGAAAAACGTTGTACCCTATATTATATTTAGGTTAAACTACAAAAATAATCCTATATCTTTGTTTAAGTTTACGTCTTGGTCATCAATGTTTCAATTCTAACAATTAGGTCACGGGCATTATCAATTGATAACAATTTGGTCACTTTCCATTAGCAGCCATTGTGTTGGACAAAAACATAGCTGGCCCATCAAATGGTGACGTGGCTTCCATGTCATTATCTTATAACCTAAATATATATTTTTAAATTTTTTTCTTATTATTTTCTTTTCTTTCCTCTTCTCTCTCTTTTATCTCTTTTTCTTTTTTTTCTCTCTCTTCTCTTCCTTTTATAACTCTATCCGCCGTTGTCGAGAGCTTCTATCAAAGGCCACCAAAATGAAGATCTCCATTCTTCAAAAATCTTCATCCTCATCAAAGTTCATTAAAAAAACACAGTTCTTGTTATTTAAGCACCTGAAGGTTAATTACTGAAGACTTGTCAGTATCCAGTTTTGAGATATCAATTACTTCACTTGAATCAAGTTCATGTCGAACTGGTTGCAATAACAATCAACAAACCACATATATCAATAGAATCGAAAGCATTGTAATTTTGAAATTATTATTACCATGGGAGCTTGATCATTTTATGTTGGTTGATCCTTGATGAATTCTTTATCATCCATGTCTTTGCCTCCATTTACTTCTAGGATCCTACATATATCCTAATGTCCATAAAGTCTTGCATCTATTAATGGCTTCACAAATAAAAACCAAAGAAATTAAACCCTAAATTTGTAATTTTCACTAACTAATTGAATTGCAAACATTAATGCAAAAACGACAATGAAGTTGGGTGCATACACTACGGTTCCGTCGGTCAATGAGGTTAATATTGGCCTTATAAAGGAGAAGAAGCTCAACAATAGAGGCATGACCCTCACTAGCGGTGAGATGCAAGGTAGTTCCCTGGTCATAATCTTGAATGTCTGTAACGCGCCAAAATTTGAGTTTTGTTATTAAGTTGTATCGATAAATATGTGTCTGCTTTTTTGGTTGTGTGTTCTGTTTGCTCACTTGATATCTGAGGTTTGAGTCGCATAAATTTTGGAATTTGTTAGTTTCTTTATTTGAACCTTTAACTTAGGATTCATTGTTTAAGTTGAATTCAGTGCCTTTTTATGTCAAGAATGAGCCTGTTGGTTCACTGATTAAGCATCTGCATATTCCCTAGTTTCATGCTCGAGTCTCTGCGTACACAACAAGGATTACATTTTTGCACTTTTTTTGTCAAAATTGAAATTTTAAATGCTCTTTCCCTCTACTGTTACTTAGACTTTTTTTTTATTTCTTTATCCTTATTCTTTCTAAAATTATTTTATTTTGTTTAGTACGTTCTTCTTAAAATTTTTCTTTTTGTTATGTTCGCCCTATGCAATTGTTTCGTCGGGTTATGGTATTGCTTGTTCCAATGTACTTTAAGGTAAATTGAGTTGATTGTCTTCGTTATATTGTGTTGTTGTGCGATTTGGGGATTTTTTCCAAAATCTTGAAGCTAATAATCGTGTTGTGCATTGCGTTTCGATGCACTAGGGGAGATTCAAGGGACATCTAATGCCTCCCGTTTTACTTAGGAACAGAACATGTATTAGGAATTCGCGGTAAGTAGACTTTCACCCATTTCGTGTAGTGACTCGAAAGTTTTGACGGAACTTAATTATTGATACTTGCGTGTTTTGTGAATGTGATGTTGAATTGAGTGTTTGGAACTTGTTTTAGGCTTGGAATTCGCAGTTGGGTGCTTCTACAGCGTCGGGTAACATGTGGGTATCTGTAACAGACCGAATTTGACCCTAATCGGAACGGTGGTTTCGGGACCATGAATCCGAGTCTGAGAAAGATTTAAATATTATATTTTTGTGTTTATTATATGTGAATTAATGTGTGTGAAAGTTTCGTAGAAAAAAATTTAATCGTTTGTGTGTTCAATTTAACAAAAAGGACTAAATCGCGTAAAGTGTAAAAGTTGCATACTATAGTGTAAAGTGCTAGAATGATGATGGCTTTTTAATATGAGGTATTAAATGGGTAAATAACCCATTTCTAAGTTAGTGGGTGTTATATGACAAGGTTAACCTTAAGTTTTATATTATATAATTTTATGATATAAGGTTAAATAAGTAAATAAATTAAAGCCATATTATATGTTAATTAAAACATAAAAAAATGAACATGTTTACTCATCTTCTCTTGGTCGAATATTGAGGAAAGAAAGGGGAGCTATGTTCTTTGAAATTTCGGCTACATTCAAGCCAAATTCAAGGTAAATTCTTGGTCGATTTTTGTAAATTTTTACGTTTTTGAGATCGTTGCTTCGAACAGTAGCTGACCCATGTTAAAATTTTTAAATCTAAGCATGCTTGATGTTCAGCTATTGACATGTTCATGTGGTTTTTGATGTTTGATGATTTTAAATGAAAGATATATGTTAGATTAATATGTTTTGTCTTTGGATTTTTGGTAAATTTGAGTATTTAGGCTAAATTGCAAAAATGAATTTTTGAGGGGACCAAAATGCAAAATAAATGAAAGAAATGGACTTGTATAGTCCCTATGAAAATTCGGCCCTAAGGAATTATAGTGAAATTTTGTGTATTTTGTGTTTTGTGCAAATAGGATTAAATTGTAAAAATGTGAAACATTAGGGGTAAAATGGTAATTTGCCCATTTATGTGTTTTGGGACTAAATTGAGATGAAATGTGCTTGAATGAGCTAAATTTTAATGTGTTTAGATCAAGAACAAAGAAAAGGATTTGGATCGGGAAAGGCGAAGGTTCTTGAATAGCCTACCACGTTGTCCGTCGACTTGATCGAGGTAAGTCTTTAAGCAAAGTAATTTTTCGTAAGAATTGATTATAACATAGAATACATATTGAATCATGAAATTGTGGAATTAATTATGTTAAAGCCGAGTGTGAGAAAGAAATTTAGCCATGTATATAATCGAATTCATTGAGTTAATTATGTGATAGTGATGTGAATTATATGTGATATTTGTGATAATCGTTAATGTGTAGTGTGAATGAGTTGGTTTGGAAATAAATGTTTGGGCTTATTGCCTAGCGAGGCCTTGTCTGCGGTGAAATGTTTGGGCTTATTGCCTAGCGGTGAATGGTGATTAAATTTCGACTTACGGTCTAGCGGGCTTAATAATAGGTGTACATTTCGGGCTTTGATGCCTAGCAGCTTATTGCCGGTGATGTGTTATAAATGGAGAAATTACGAATCATACAAAGTGAAGCATATTTAATGCAATGAGCTAAAAGCTCGAGGTAAGTATAAGCCTTTTCTTTTATAATTATAAAGAGTAAGGTAAGTTGGCATAGTATTATTTGAATTAAGTATGATATGATATGGTTGATGATTTGATAAGAATTATGATATATTTTATTGAGATTATTATTGATGTGTATAGAACATTATATAATAGAATTTGAGTTTAAATGTGCTATTTTGGAGAATCGGTTATAAGTGAAAGTGTTAAGGATGAAAGAATTTGAGTGTTTGCATATGTGCATAAATAAGTTTATAAGGTTGATATTAATGTTGTACTCATATGACTTGGAGTATGCGAATACATATGGTATATTTCTTTGGTTTCGATGAATTATATGTTTATGGAAATAATGTGCAAACATTTAGGTTAATGAATTAATAGAATTCGCCATGTTTAAATTCACATATGGAAATGTTTATATTCAATGCCATAAGATTAAATATTAAAGGTTTAAGTGTTTAATTGTTATATTATCCTTTGTTTGAGACTTACTAAGCTAGTAAGCTTACTCTGTGTGTGTTCAATGTTACATTTTATAGATTTTGATCAAGCTACGAGCTCAGAGGATCATCGGTGAAGTCATCCACACTATCGACTTGTTTTGGTATTTTTGAAATTTAGATTTTGAACTTAAGGCATGTATAGGCTAACTCTATGTCCGAATATCGTTTTGATGATGTATTATAGCCATGCGAAAATGGCTTAAATTTTCATATTAAGTTCGGTTCTATTTACCCTTGACTATGTGATTAATATATTTGGTTCAACTATTCGGCTAGAAATTTTGTTCTTTTATTTTCAACTTACATATTATGCATACTATATGATTGCTTGTTTGTAATGTCAATGTTTGTGTTAAATTAGTCAAGTGGGTCGGCATTTAAGTTAATATTCGCAGGTATAATTCAAGGTAGGTATGTGTAGTTGAGCATCATTCAGAATTTATGTATGCATGTGAACTTTATGTCGAGTTACGAAGTATAAATTATATTGAGTAATGCATATATGTGTATTCGGCCAAACCTAGGTGATAGTTGCAAATATAGTCAACATGTTTAAATAAGTAATTGCTTAGGCTCATAGTCAAATATGGAAAATGTGTATAACCATGATGTATTCATTATATATATATTTGGCTTGTGAGATTGCTTAACTTAATTGAGTGCATGAAACTACCAAACTCGATTTGTGCTAGGTAACGAACATGAAATGTTATGAATGAGACCTTGTACATTCGACCAAATATTTAAGCACATAGGTGATGTGTAATATGTTGCATGTATTCGATTATGTGAGAATAGGTTTTATGCCATGTGAAATTGGTCTTAATAGAAAGCATTATGCATTGACATTTGTAGTATGGTCATTTTGTGTTCATCGATGATTATATCGTATATGACTTGGATTAATATATCAAGTATGTGTTACACATGTGTGATTTGTCTATTTATGATTAAATTATTTGATAAAGATGATTAACGGAGATTCAATCGATTGAACTGAAGTTTTAACTTACATGGTAATACCCGTAACCCTAATCCGGCAACGGACACGGGATAGGGGTGTTACATTTTATTGGTATCAGAGCTTACGGTTTAGTCGATTCTAGGACTACCGTAGTGCGTGAGAGTCTAGCTATACATGCCTTTATTGTATATACGATAGTGTGGTGACTTCTGACATTTCAAACTATGTTTTATATAGTAAATGGATCCTAACAGAGCCGTAGCTGATGATGTAGAGAGTGTAGCGCGCTGATCGCGACGTGGTCGGGTGCGTAGACTCTCGATCCGTCTCGGAGCGACCATGAGGGGAGGCTAAGCAAGCCTTCTACCAGATGATGAATGAATGGTTTACCCAGTTCATTCAGACTAACCCGGCTGTACAACAACCTCCACCCCCGAATAATCCAACTCCGGTACCTTCAGCACCTCCGATGTTAGATCCGATGAGATCTAGTAGGCCTCCTGTTGATAAAATCAGGAAATATGGGGCCGACAAATTCAAAGCTAATGATAATGACGATGCAGAACGAGCTGAGATGTGGCTCGATAACACTATTCGGGTACTTGATGAGCTATCTTGTACTCCTGATGAATGCCTAAAGTGTGCTATATCTCTACTTGGGACCTTTGCGCATATCACCGTGGAATACACTAGTATTAGTGGTTTCGAAAGAAAAAGTGACTTGGGATTTCTTCGGATCGATTTTTCGTAAGAAATATATCGATCAGAGATTCATTGATCGTAAACGAAAAGAATTTACGGAACTAAAGCAGGTCATATGGATCGTGATGAATATGAGCGGAAGTTTGTCGATTGAGCCGTTATGCCCGAGAGTGTGTATCAAATGAAGCCATTATGTGCAAAAGATTTGAAGGCGGTGCGAATGAAGACATAAAGTTGCTTGTGGGCATTCTTGAGATCAAAGAGTTCGTAGTACTTGTCGAACGAGCTTGCAAAGTCTGAAGAGCTTGGGAAAGAGAAAAGAAAAGGTGAAATAGAAGCTAGAGACACTCAAAAAGATCATCGAGTAAGACTTTCCATTCGTTTAAGAAGTTCAAAGATGACTTCGACCGACATAAAGCTACTTCGGACTGTCTAGATAAGATCGACCTCGGTGAGTTCCCGAGCCACTTCGATGGCTAGTGTTGGTAATGTTCAGTGACCGGTGTGAGTGCAAGCATTATGGAAAATGGCATTCAGGAGTTGTAGATTCCATGTTCGGTCCCGCATTAAATGTGGATCGTCGGACCATTTTATTCGAGAGTACCCGATGCTAGCCGACCAAAATACGATTGAATACTAAGCGAAAGAGCAACACGTCAAGACGAGGCGCACCACCCGGACATTCGAGCAATGTAGGTGGCGATCGAGAGGGACGAAGGACACTTCGATTCGATTAGAGGCTCGAGCACCGGCTAGAGCTTATGCTATACGAGCCAGAGAGGATGCTTCTTCCCGGATGTCATTACCGGTACTTTCACACTTTATGATACTCGTGATTGCATTGATTGATCCGGTTCGACTCATTCTTATCGGTGTGAAACTTTAGTAACCCGATGAAGACTACGCTGTTGAGTCTCTCGAGTTTGTGATCCGTGTGTCCAACCCCTTGGGTAGATGTGTTCTCGTTGATAAAGTATGTAAAGGTTGCCCGTTGATGATTGGGATTCCCGCTTTCCGGTGATTTAATATTGTTGCCTTTTGACAAGTTCGACATAATTTTGGGAATGGGTAGTTAACTTTGCATGATCTTTGTGGTAAATTGCAAGCGAAAGATTATTGATTTGAGATGTCAAAACGGTGAAATCATACGGGTTGAATCTAATGATTTGAGCGGGTTGCCTACAGTAATATCCTCGATGTTAGCCCGAAAGTATGTGAGAAAAGGATGTGAAGCTTACTTGGCTTATATGTTGGATAATAAAGTGTCCGAAAAGTAGATTGAATCCGTACCAGTTGTATGTGAATACCCAGATGTGTTCCCTGAAGAATTGCCGGGTTTACCGCCAATTTGAGAGATAGAGTTTGGTATTGAATTAGTACCGGGGATGACTCCAATTTCGATAGCTCCGTATCGGATGGTACCTACTGAATTGAAAGAGTTGAAAGCACAGTTGCAAGAGTTAACGGATAGGGGCTTTGCACGACCGAGCTTTTCTCCTTGGGGTGCACCAGTTCTATTTGTGAAAAAGAAATATGGAACTATGTGAATGTGTATTGATTATCGGCAGCTGAATAAGGTGACTATAAAGAATAAATACTTGTTGCCTCGGATTGATGACTTGTTTGATCAGTTGAAAGGGGCTTCAGTGTTTTCGAAGATAGATTTGAGATCGGGTTATTATCAGTTGCGAGTCAGAGATTTCGATGTGCCAAAGACTGCATTCAGAATGAGGTACAGACATTTTGAGTTCCTAGTTATGCCTTTTGGACTTACTAATGCACCTGCTGTTTTTATGGATTTGATGAATCGGGTGTTTAGATAGTATTTGGATTGGTTTGTGGTAGTGTTTATAGACGATATCCTGATCTACTCCAAATATGAAACCGAACATGTCGAGCATTTGAGATTGGTGCTACAAACTTTGCGAGATCAACAGTTGTATGCAAAGTTTAGTAAGTGTGAATTTTGGATGAAGGAAGTCAGCGTTTTGGGTCACGTCATTTCAGCATCAGGTATTCAGGTTGATCCGAACAAAATATCGGCTATACTTGATTGGAAGCCACCAAAGAATGTTTCTGAAATTCGAAGCTTTCTGGGACTTGCGGGATACTACAGACGATTCGTCAAAGGTTTTTCCATGATAGCTACACCTTTGACAAAGCTACTACAGAAAGATGTCAAGTTCGAGTGGTCGGAAAAGTGTCAGAAAAGTTTCGATCAGTTGAAAGCCCTTTTGACCAGAAGCTCCAGATTAGCTCGGCTGAATCGGGTAAAGAATTTATTGTTTATAGTGATGCTTCTTTAAATGGTTTGGGTTGCGTTCTGATGCAGGAAGGCAAAGTCATAGCCTACGCTTCGAGACAATTGAAGCCTCATGAAAGAAATTATCTGACTCATGATCTGAAATTAGCAGCCATTGTTTTCGCATTGAAAATTTGGCGCCATTACTTATTCGGTGAGAAATGTCATGTTTATTCAGATCACGAAAGTCTGAAGTACTTGATGACTCAGAAAGATTTGAACTTGAGACAACGCAGATGGTTAGAGCTATTGAAAGATTATGAATTAGTAATTGACTACCATCCGGGGAAAGCTAACGTTGTTGCGGATGCTTTAAGTTAGAAATCATTGTTTGCTCTTCGTGCGTTGAATGCACATATGGTTATGTCTGGTGATGGTTCGATCATAGCCGAGTTGAAAGCAAGACCGATGCTTATTCAGCAAATTTGTGATGCCTGCGAGAAAATTGACAAAGATATGATTGCTAGACGAGTTCGGTGTGAAAATGATGCAGGTCGAGTTTGAATTGATGCAAATGATTGTTTAAACTTCAAAAGGCGAATATGTATTCCGAGGAATGTGGATTTGATTCGGATGATTTTGAAGCGAGGCTCATAATAGTCGACTATCGGTACATCGGGTATACGAATATGTATAATGATTTGAAACTTGATTCTATTGGTGGCACGGCATGAAGCGGGATATATCCGAATTTGTTTCAAAGTGTTTTATTTGTCGCAAGTAAAATCCGAGCATGAAGTACCTTCTGGGTTACTTCAACCGATCTTGATATCTGAATGGAAATGGGATGTAATTACTATGGATTTTGTATCCGGGTTGCCTACGACACGAAAGCAAGAAGGATGCGATGCAGGTTATAGTGGATAGACTGACCAAATCAACTCACTTTGTTCCAGTTTGTACGGACTATTCGCTTGATAAACTTGCTGAGCTGTATGTATCTCAAATTGTGAGATTACATGGTGTGCCGAGTTCTATTGTTTCAGACAGAGACCCGAGATTCACATCGCGGTTTTAGAAGAAGTTGTAAGATGCTTTAGGTACTAAACTCCACTTTAGCACAGCCTTTCATTCGCAGACAGACGGTCAGTCTGAACGAACCATTCAGATACTTGAGGACATGTTGAGATGTTGCGTCCTTGAGTTTGAAGGTACGTGGTAAAGATACTTACCTTTGATTGAATTTGCTTATAATAACAGTTTTCAATCTAGCATCAAAATGGCACCTTACGAAGCTCTATATGGGCGCAAGTGTCGTACACCATTATCTTTGGACCGAGCTTAGTGAAAATAAGATACTGAGGTTGATTTGATTAAAGAGGCGAAGCAGAAAGTGGCCATAATCAGAGATAGTTTGAAAGCGCCTCGGATCGTCAAAAGTCCTATCTTTGATTCGAAGCGCCAAAGACATTGAGTTTCAGTCGAAGACCGAGTATTCTTGAAAGTTTCCGTGGAAGAAAGTACTCCGATTTGGTGGAAAGGTAAACTAAGCCCGAGGTTTATCGGACCGATGCGAGATCATCGAGCGTATTGGGCACATTGCTTATAGATTGAATTTTCCTTTGAATTAGAAAAGATACACAACGTATTTCATGTTTGATTCTTCGTAAATATAGGTCGATCCGTCACATGTGATAGCTCAAATCTCGAGATTGAAATCCGATCCGATATGACGTATGAGGAAGAACCGATCCGTATTTTAGCTTGGGAAATGAAAGAGTTGAGAAACAAGAGAATTCCATTAGTGAAAGTACTATGGAATTGGCATGGAGTTGAAGAGGCTACGTGGGAGCCTGAGGATTCAATGAGGAACAATATCCAACTTTATTTAACGGTAAGATTTTCGGGGACGAAAATCCCTAAGAGGGGGAGAGTTGTAACAGACCGAATTTGACCCTAATCGGAACGGTGGTTTCGGGACCATGAATCCGAGTCTGAGAAAGATTTAAATATTATATTTTTGTGTTTATTATATGTGAATTAATGTGTGTGAAAGTTTCGTAGAAAAAAATTTAATCGTTTGTGTGTTCAATTTAACAAAAGGACTAAATCGCGCGTAAAAGTGTAAAAGTTGCATACTATAGTGTAAAGTGCTAGAATGATGATGGCTTTTTAATATGAGGTATTAAATGAGTAAATAACCCATTTCTAAGTTAGTGGGTGGTATATGACAAGGTTAACCTTAAGTTTTATATTATATAATTTTATGATATAAGGTTAAATAAGTAAATAAATTAAAGCCATATTATATGTTAATTAAAACATAAAAAAATGAACATGTTTACTCATCTTCTCTTGGCGAATATTGAGGAAAGAAAGGGGAGCTAGGTTCTTTGAAATTTTGGCTACATTCAAGCCAAATTCAAGGTAAATTCTTGGTCGGTTTTGTAAATTTTTACGTTTTGAGATCGTTGCTTGACGATGGTGACCCATGTTAAAATTTTTAAATCTAAGCATGCTTGATGTTCGGCTATTGACATGTCCATGTGGTTTTTGATGTTTGATGATTTTAAATGAAAGATATATGTTAGATTAATATGTTTTGTCTTTGGATTTTTGGTAAATTTGAGTATTTGGGCTAAATTGCAAAAATAAATTTTTGAGGGGACCAAAATGCAAAATAAATGAAAGAAATAGACTTGTATAGTCCCTATGAAAATTTGGCCCTAAGGAATTATAGTGAAATTTTGTGTATTTTGTGTTTTGTGCAAATAGGATTAAATTGTAAAAATGTGAAACATTAGGGGTAAAATGGTAATTTGCCCATTTATGTGTTTTGGGACTAAATTGAGATGAAATGTGCTTGAATGAGCTAAATTTTAATGTGTTTAGATCAAGAACAAAGAAAAAGGATTTGGATCGGGAAAGGCAAAGGTTACCAGAATAAGCCAGGCCCACGTTGTCCGTCGACGATCGAGAGTAAGTCTTTAAGCAAAGTAATTTTCGTAAGAATTGATTATAACATAGAATACATATTGAATCATGAAATTGTGGAATTAATTATGTTAAATCCAAATGTGAGAAAGAAATTTAGCCATGTATATAATCGAATTCATTGAGTTAATTATGTGATAGTGATGTGAATTACATGTGATATTTGTGATCTTTGTTAATGTGTAGTGTGAATGAGTTGGTTTGGAAATAAATGTTTGGGCTCATTGCCTAGCGAGCCTTGTGGTGAAATGTTTCGAGCTTATTGCCTAGCAGTGAATGCTAGGTGATTAAATTTCGACTTACGGTCTAGCGGGCTTAATGCTTAGGTGTACATTTTGGGCTTTGATGCCTAGCGGGCTTATTCTTTGGTGATGTGTTATAAATGGAAAAATTATGAATCATACAAAGTGAAGCATATTTAATGCAATGAGCTAAAAGCTAAGGTAAGTATAAGCCTGTTCTTTTATAATTATAAAGAGTAAGGTAAGTTGGCATTGTATTATTTGAATTAAGTATGATATGATATGGTTGATGATTTGATAAGAATTATGATATATTTTATTGAGATTATTATTGATGTGTATGAACATTATATAATAGAATTTGAGTTTAAATGTGCTATTTTGGAGAATCGGTTATAAGTGAAAGTGTTAAGGATGAAAGAATTTGAGTGTTTGCATATGTGCATAAATAAGTTTATAAGGTTGATATTAATGTTGTACTCATATGACTTGGAGTATGCGAATACATATGGTATATTTCTTTGGTTTCGATGAATTATATGTTTATGGAAATAATGTGCAAACATTTAGGTTAATGAATTAATAGAATTCGCCATGTTTAAATTCACATATGGAAATGTTTATATTCAATGCCATAAGATTAAATATTAAAGGTTTAAGTGTTTAATTGTTATATTATCCTTTGTTTGAGACTTACTAAGCTAGTAAGCTTACTCTGTGTGTGTTCAATGTTCTTTTATAGATTTTGATCAAGCTACGAGCAGAGAGGATCATCAGTGAAGTCATCCACACTATCGACTTGTTTTGGTATTTTGAAATTTAGATTTTGAACTTAAGGCATGTATAGGCTAACTCTATGTCCGAATATCATTTTGATGATGTATTATAGCCATGCGAAAATGGCTTAAATTTTCATATTAAGTTCGGTTCTATTTACCCTTGACTATGTGATTAATATATTTGGTTCAACTATTCGGCTAGGGTTTGTTTCTTTTATTTCCAACTTACATATTATGCGTACTATATGATTGCTTGTTTGTAATGTCAATGTTTGTGTTAAATTAGTCAAGTGGGTCGGCATTTAAGTTAATATTCGCAGGTATAATTCAAGGTAGGTATGTGTAGTTGAGCATCATTCAGAATTTATGTATGCATGTGAACTTTATGTCGAGTTACGAAGTATAAATTATATTGAGTAATGCATATATGTGTATTCGGCCAAACCTAGGTGATAGTTGCAAATGTAGTCAACATGTTTAAATAAGTAATTGCTTAGGCTCATAGTCAAATATGGAAAATGTGTATAACCATGATGTATTCAATATAAATATTTGGCTTGTGAGATTGCTTAACTTAATTGAGTGCATGAAACTACCAAACTCGATTTGTGCTAGGTAACGAACATGAAATGTTATGAATGAGACCTTGTACATTCGGCCAAATATTTAAGCACATAGGTGATGTGTAATATGTTGCATGTATTCGATTATGTGAGAATAGGTTTTATGCCATGTGAAATTGGTCTTAATAGAAAGAATTATGCATTGACATTTGTAGTATGGTCATTTTGTGTTCATCGATGATTATATCGTATATGACTTGGATTAATATATCAAGTATGTGTTACACATGTGTGATTTGTCTATTTATGATTAAATTATTTGATAAAGATGATTAACGGAGATTCAATCGATTGAACTGAAGTTTTAACTTACATGGTAATACTCGTAACCCTAATCCGGCGACGGACACGGGATAGGGGTGTTACAGTATCGAAACCCCTTTTTTTCTGCGTTTCTTCTTCGCCAAAATGGGACTATCGATGACACATAGGTTGCCACACGGATGTGTGTACAAGCCGTGTGAGCCACACGGCCATGTGGAAGGCCGTATGGTGGACCGTGTAACTCCTTAACTACGGACTTGTAGTCACACAGGCAAATCGCATAGGCATGTGAAAGGCCGTGTGTGGAAAATGAGGTGCAGGGATCACACGGGTGAAACACATAGGCGTGTGTCCGGGCCGTGTAACTTACTGACTTCGTATTAGAGCCACATGGGCATAACACACGGACGTGTTTCCAGGCCTTGTAACTCACTGACTTCGTATTAGAGTCACACGAGCAAGACACACGAGCGTATATCTAGGCCGTATAACTCACTGATTTTAGATTTGGGACACATGGGCAAGACACACGATTATGTGCCAAGAAGTGTGGAGCCACACGAGCATGTAAGCCTAGATACTGAAACTCTGTTGGTGTGGTAGTTTATGTGCGAGGCGGGGGTAAACCGTCCTTAGGATGAGTATGAATTGAACTGTACTGTATGAGCTAGTCTACCATAGATATTAGTTGATTTTTGCTATCGGTATGAATTATATCTTAATGATATCGACACCGTGCTATACTAGAAATGTGTAATCATATCTACAACTGCATTATATATACATGTCTGTTATCTGTTCTGCAACTATTTATGGTGGAATTTATGAATTGATAGAAGTGTTTTGTATTGAATTGGTGGTTAAATCGCATGTAATTATGTATGACCTGGCAGTGAAACTGTAAACACTACAATGTGTCATACCGACACTTAGGGATGGATGGGTATTATATATCTATTAGTGTGTAGGGTGGATGGAGATGGTGTGTAGCGGATGGAATAGAGAATTGCATCTATATATGTGCTCGCATGACATCTATATTTACTATCGTATTTGTGTTATTCGTGTATTTGTAACTGATCTGCTACGTATCAGGACTGTTTAATGTCTGAAACTATTTTAGGTTGTTAATATGACTGATGAGATCGAATTGTTATCTAAACACTCCATTACATCTGAACTCTTATTCATAGGCTAATCTATTATGTTAAATTCTACTCTGTAACACACTAACAAATTGATTAAATTTTAGGGAACTCACACGACTAAGCGGCTGGCGGACGTGGGACTCGGTCATCTATCGGACTTATTATATATGTATTTACGTGTGTGAACCTATGTCTTTGATTTTGTATTTAAGCTTCGAAGATTTAACTATGTTTTCAAACAACAAATGATTTTATGGCTTAATTATGGATTGTAAAACTCGCCTTAAGTATGTCTATTTTTCGGTAATTTAACGTGATGTTCTAGATTTGACCTTTCTGTCTAGGCTGGGTTTAGGGCATTATATTTAATGGTATCAGAGCTAGGTTTACAATACTCAGCTGTGTAATTGGGCCTCTATTTTAGTAAATGGTGTTTTAAATAATGTATTCTATATCGTGAACTTTGTAACTGGTTTGGTAAATGACTGAGTCTCCGACGTCGCGCATGTAAGAATCCCTTCTAATATGATGTGTGTAAATTGTACAGTAATAACTGAAATTTTTTTATTGGTTAATTCTGCAACCTGAAACAAATTGATATGTGAATATTAGATTGATTTGTGCGCTTCTGATATTGTAGACACTGAAAAGTATGAGTTCACAAGGAAGTCGTGGACGAGGGTCACGTGGGCGTCGAGGGCGTCGTGAGGGAGCTCAAGTTGAGTCATCATCCATGGGTAGCATACCTGTTGTGAAGACCAGTGAGACCATTGGTACTCCTACTGCTGAGATAGAGTCTCAGACTGCGCTAACCAGGGATGATCTTGTGTCTCAGGTGATGTTACAAGTATTGGAGAGGGTCTATGTCTGGAGTTTGAAGGTCAGTTACAGAACGGCTCCGATCAAATAACGTCGAACTATTTGGGAGCGTTACTAGAGTCATTCCTATAGTGACAAGTACTGGCTCGAGGCTACCAAGCACATCATGAATGACATCGACTTTACACCTGCATAAAAATTGAGAGGTGCAGTATCTCTTTTCCGTGACGAGGCTTACCAGTGGTGGTTGACAGTTGAGTAGGGAACCCAATCCGAACTGATTACTTAGGACTACTTTAAAAGTGCCTTTCAAGGTAAGTACGTGGGGGCTAGCTACATGAGGCTCGCAGACGCGAGTTTATGAATCTGGTTCAGGGGGAGAGGTCCGTAGCTGAGTATGAGGCCGAGTTTATGAGATTAAGCATGTATGCTTGAGCACTGGTTACGACTGAAGAGGATAAATGTGTGCGGTTTGAGGACAAATTGTGATATGACCTGTGTGTTCTGATAACTCCTCAGAGGGAGCGAATGTTTGCGGTCTTAGTTGATAAGGCCAAAATAGAGGATGAATTCAAGCGCACTGAACGTGAAAGGAAAGACCAAGAGAAAGCACAAAGTAAGGTGAGGAAAGATTCAGGTCATTCTAATTCTGTTCAGCGTCCCAAGAAACGGGCTAGAGTTGACGGACCTTCTAGGAACGAGGCGTCAGTCACTTCTAATGTGATTTCGCACTGTGCTGATTGTGAGAGACGTCATCCGAGCGAGTGCTAGAGGAAGTCTAGGGCTTGTCCCCGTTGTGGTTCGATGGAGCACTGTGTTTGGGACTGCCCTCGCCGACCTAATCAGGTGCTAGTTTCGGCACCAGTTATGACTACAAGTATTTTTCAGCCTCCGAGGGGAACTCCACAGCCACCTAGAGGTCGGAGTAATGGTAGGGGTGGTAGTAGTTCTAGTAGGGGTCAGTGAGCATCGGACAGAGGTGCGACTCAGATTGAGGCTAAGCAGCTTGCACTTGTCTACGTGGCTAGACGCCGTGAGGACAGGGATGACGCTGATGTGATCACGTATATGTTTTTTATTTACTATATACCCAATTTTGCTTTAATTGATATAGGTTTTACATATTCTTATATAACTAGTACTGTATCTGTGAAATTGAATATATCTGATGAGTATACTGCTAACAAGGTTTCTATGGTTAGTCCTCTAGGTCAATCTGTCTAGGTTGACAAGGTTTACTGACGAGTACCGTTAGAGATTCAGGGAGTTGTGTTTTCGACTAATTTGATGGAACTACCTTTTTGGGAGTTTGATTTGATTTCAGGCATGGATTGGTTCGTTGAACATCGAGTCAACCTCAACTGTGCTTCTAAGAGAGTTACTTTGAGAACAGAAGAGAACCGTGAGGTAGTTATGATAGAGGAACGACGAGATTACCTTGCCAATGTAATTTTCGCACTTGTAGTTGAGAAATTAGTCCGAAAAGGGTGCAAGGCTTATCTTGCATTTATCTCCGACTCTGATTTTGCTATGGAATCTATTTATGACATTCGGACAGTTTTGGATTTTTTTGATGTCTTTTCCGATGATTTATCAGGCATACCACTGAACTGTGAGGTTGAGTTTGGTATTGATCTGATACCTTGGACAACTCCGGTGTCGATTGCACCCTATCGCATGGCACTGAAAGAGCTTGCTGAGCTGAAAGCTCAAGTTCAGAAGCTTTTCGATCGGGGATTTCTTAGACTGAGTGTTTTTTCGTGGGGGCACCGGTGTTGTTTGTCAAAAAGAAGGAATGTACGATAAGAATGTGTATTGATTATCGGCAACTGAATAAGTTAACAGTAAAAAATAATTATCCACTCCTGAGAATCGATGATTTATTTGGTCAGTTCTGTGGAGCTTTTGTGTTTTCCAAAATCAATCTCCGTTCAGGTTATAATTAACTCAAAGTTAAAGAGGCGGATGTGTTCAAGACCACTTTCAAAACTCGTTACGGACATTACGAGTTCCTGGTTATGCCTTTTGAGTTAACTAATTCTCCGACTGCATTTATGGATTTAATGAATCAAGTATTTCAACCGTGTCTAGATTGGGTTGTAGTCGTTTTCATCGATGATATTCTGATATACTCAAATATTGAAGTTAAACATGGCGAGCATCTTTGTATCATAATATAGACCCTCCGTGAAAAATAGTTTTATGCTAAGTTTAGTAAGTGCGAGTTCTGGTTATCTGATGTTGCCTTTCTAGGGCATGTTGCGACTGTTGGTGGAATCTGAGTCGATCCCAAGAAGATTAAGGCTATGGTTGAGTGGAAACAACCAAAGAATGTATCTGAACTTCGGAGTTTCCTTAATTTAGCGGGTTACTATCGGAGCTTTGTCGAGAGGTTCTCCCTAATAGTATCTCCCTTAACTATGTTACTGTGTAGAATACTCTATTTAAGTGGTCTAAGGAGCATCAGTTGAGCTTTAAGAAGCTCAAGTTTGTTTTGACCTAAGCTCCTGTTTTAGTTAAGCCTGAGCCGAGTAAAGAGTTTGTGGTTTACAGTTATGCGTCGTCAGCTTAGGATGTGTTCTGATGCAAGGCGGTAAGGTAATAGCTTATGCATCTCGCCAGCTTAAGATGCATGAGGGTAACTATACTACTCAAGATCTCGAGTTGGTCACGGTTGTGTTTACTCTGAAGATTTGGAGACATTATTTGTAAGGTGAGAGATGTGTCATTTACACCGATCACAAGAGTCTCAAGTACCTGTTAACTCAGAAGAAGTTAAACCTTAAACAACGTAGGTGGGTAGAACTGCTTAAAGACTACGATTGTACCATAAAGTATCATCTTAGTAAGGCTAATATGGCGGATAACGATCTTAGTCGTCGAGGGATATCTGGCCTACGGTCGATATTCGTTTGACTAAGTTTATTCGATGACGGGAGTCTGTTAGTCGAGTTACAAGTTAAACCAACTTGGGTTGAGCAGATCAGAGCTAAATAGTTGGATAATGAGTCTTTAATTCAACGTTTACATCAGGTTGAGTCTAGTGAAGTTTCTGAGTTTAGTTTGAACAGTGACGGGGTTCTGTGCTTCAGAAGTCAGGTTTATGTGCCTAAGAACTGTGAATTATGATAGCCAATCCTATAAGAAGCGCATAACATCCCTTATGCTATGCATCTTGGTGGGAATAAGATGTACCGTGATCTTCGAGAACTGTACTGGTGGCCTGGGTTGAAATGGGAAGTGACTACTTTTGTTTCTCATTGTCTGACGTGTCAGAAAGTTAAGGCTGAACATCAGTTACTTTTAGGGTTGCTTTAGCCGGTTAAGATTCCCTAGTGGAAATGGGAGCGTGTGACAATGGATTTCATTAGCGGTTTACCTTTGACACCAACTAAGAAGGATTTGGTGTGGGTCATCATTGATCGATTGACCAAGTCTGCTCATTTCTTACCAATCAGAATCGATTATTCGCTACAAAAATTAGCTAAATTGTACGTGTCTGAGATTGTGAGGTTACACGGGGTTCTAGTTTCGATCCTTTCAAATAGGGATCAACGTTTCACCTCCAGGTTCTAGAAGAAGTTGCACGAGGCTTTAGGTACACAACTGGATTTTAGTATAGCGTATCATCCTCAGGCTGATGGATAATTTGAGCGAGTGATTTAGATTTTAGAGGATATGCTTAGGAGTTGTGTAATTGACTTTAGGGGCAGTTGGGAAGATCACTTGGCGTTAGCTTAATTTGCGTATAACAATAGTTATCAGTCTAGTATTCATATGGAACCCTACAAGGCTCTTTATGGCTGTAGGTGTTGTACCCCTCTGTGATAGACCAAGTTAGGTGAACGACGAGTGTTTGGTCAGGAATTAGTGTCTGAAATTGAGAACACGGTTAGACTGATCCAGGATCATTTGAAAGCTACTTTGGATTGACATAAATCGTATGCTGACTTAAAAAAAAGATAATGAGTATTCTGTGGGCGATTAGGTGTTTCTGAAAGTGTCACCGTGGAAAAAAGTTATTCGATTTGGATGAAAGGGCAAGTTAAGCCCGAGATTCATTAGACCTTATCGTATTCTGAAAAGGGTGGGACCGGTTACTTATTAGCTTGAGTTGCCACCTAAACTTGATCAGGTCCATGACGTGTTTCATTCTTGATGTTAAGGAAGTATAGGTTCGACCCTTCCTATATAGTGCTTGTAGAGGAAATCGAGGTGAGAACTAATCTGACCTTTGAAGAGGAACGGATTTAGATTCTGGAGCGGGATGTTGAATTCTTATGAAAGAAGACTGTACCCCTAGATAAGGTTCTGTGGTGAAATCATAGTTCTGAGGAAGCCATTTGGGAACCTGAAGATTCAATATGCCAGCAATACCCATATTTGTTTGAAATAGGTAAAATTTGAAGGTTGAAAATTTCTTTTAGGGGGAGAGAATTGTAACGCCCAAAAATTTGAGTTTTGTTATTAAGTTGTGTCGATGAATATGTGTCTGCTTCTGTGGTTGTGTGTTATGTTTGCTCACTTGATATCTGAGGTTCAAGTCGCATAAATTTTAGAATTTGTTAGATTTTTTTATTTGAACCTTTAACTTAGGATTCCTTATTTAAGTTGAATTCGACGCATTTTTATGTTAAGAATGAGCCTGCTGGTTCACTGATTAAGCATCTGTCTATTCCCTAGTTCCATGTTCGAGTATCTGCATATGCAATAAGGATTACATTTTCGTACTTTTCTGTAAAAACTAAAATTTTAAATGCTCATTCCCTCTACTGTTACTTAGATGTTTTTATTTATTTATTTATCATTATTCTTTCCAAAATTGTTTTCTTTTGTTTAGTACGTTCTTCTTAAAATTTTTCTTTTTGTTCTGTTCGTCTTGTGCAATTGTTGCGTCGGGTTGTGTTATTGCTTGTTTCGGTGTGCTTTAAGGTAAGTTGAGTCGATTGTCTTTGTTCTATTGCATTATTTTATGATTTTGGGATCTTTCCAAAATCTTGAGGTTGATAATCTTGTTGTGCATTGTGTTTCGATGCGTTAGGGGAGATTCAATGGACGTTTAACACCTCCCGTTTTACTTAGGAACGAAACATGTATTGGGAATTCACGGTAAGTAGACTTTCACCCGTTTCGTATAGTGATTCGAAAGTTTTGACAGAAATTAATTGTCGATACGTGCATGTTTTGCGAATGTGATGTTGAATTAAGTGTTTGGAACATGTTTTAGGTTTGGAATTTACAGTTGGGTGCTTTTACAGCGTCGGGTAACAGGTGGGTATCGAAACCCCTTCTTTTTCTGCATTTCTTCTTCTCCAAAATGGAACTATCGACGGTACACTGACGTGTGTGTTGGAGGCCGTGTGATGGACCGTGTAACTTTCTGACTGCGGATTTGTAGTCACAAGGGCAAACCACACGGGCGTATGAGAGGTCGTGTGTGGAAAATGAGGTGCAGGGGCCATACGGGTGAAACACACGGACGTGTGTCCAGGCTGTGTAACTCACTGACTTTGTATTAGAGTCACACAAGCATGACACACGGGCATGTGTCTAAGCCGTGTAACTCACTGACTTCGTATTAGAGTCACACGGTCAAGACAAATGGGCGTGTGTCCAAGTCGTGTAACTCACTGATTTTAGATTTGGGACACACATGCATGGCGCACGAGCGTGTGCTAGGCCATGTGTAGCTACACGGGCGTGTGAGCCTGGATACTGAAACTCTGTTGGTGTGGTAGTTGATGTGCGGGGCGGGAGTAAAACGTCCGTAATATGATTATGAATTGAATTGTACAGTATGAGCTAGACTATCATGGATATTATTTGATTTTGGCTATCGGTATGAATTATATCTTAATGATATCGACACTATGCTATACTAGAAATGTGTAATCATATCTGTAACTGCATTATATATACATGTCGTTATCTGTTCTGCAACTGTTTAGGGTGGAATTTATGAATTGAAGGAAGTGTTCTGTATTAAATTGGTGGTTAAATCGCCTGTAATTATGTATGACCTGGCAGTGAGACTGTAAACACTACAACATGTCATACCGACACTATGATGTGTGTAAGGATGGATGGGTATTATATACCTATTGGTGTGTAGGATGGATAGAGATGGTGTGTAACGAACGAAATAGGGAATTGCATCTATATCTGTGCCCTTATGACATTTGTAGTTGCTATCGTATTTGTGTTATTCGTGTATCAGTAACTGATTTGCTACGCATCAGGACTGCTTAATGTCCGAAACCGTTTTAGGTTGTTAATATGACTGATGAGATCGAATTGTTATCTGAACACTCCATAATGTCTGAACTCTTATTTATAGGCTAATCTATCATGTTAAATTCTACTCTACAACACACTAACAAATTGATTGAATTTCAGGGAAGTCACAAGACTAAGTGGCCGGCAGATGTGAGACTCGGTCATCTATCAGACTTATTATATATGTATTTGCATGTGTGAACCTATGTATTTGATTTTGTATTTAAGCTTCGAAGATTTAACCATGTTTTCAGACAACAAATAATTTTATGGCTTAATTATGGATTGTAAAACTCGCCTTAAGTATGTTTGTTTTCCGATAATTTAACGTGACGTTCTAGATTTGACCTTTCCGTCTAGGTTGAGTTTAGGGTGTTACAACGTCTAGCAAATTTCCATCCCTCAGCATCTAGTTCAGCTTAACTTTATCTCCCTTGGATGCGAAGCTCAAAAAATTCCTGATCAATTGCATAGCAAATTCGCTTGAGACATAGTAATCATGATTTTTCTATTTATTTTGTGAACTTTTTTAGACATGTTTGAAAACTACAAACTAAAAGAGGGTAGAGAAGAAAGAGATCTTCATTTTGGTGGCCTTTGATCGGAGCTCAGGCAAGGGCGAAACTAGGGAGGTTGGTAGGGGCCCCAGCCCCCCTAAAATGGAAAACTTTCCATTTAGGCCATTTAATTTTTTTTTAAATTTTAAATTAGTAAAGGTAAAATTTCACTTTGCCCCCTTAAAAATATAAAAATTTGATTTAATCATTTACATATTATAAAGATATAGGCTATTAAAATGGTGAAATTGCATTTTTGCTAACGTAAAAATTACAATTTAATTTCGGCTCCCCTAAAACATTTTCTGATTTTGCCTCCGAGCTTGAGTGGCAAATTTGACGACAGCGAATAGAGTTGTGAAGGGAGGAAAAAAGAGAAGAAAGAAGAAGAGAGAAACCAAAGAGGAACAAATGATAGAGGAGAGGAGATGAGAGGAAAGAAAGGAAAAGAATAAGAAAAAAATAAAAAATATATATTTAAATTATGTGGCGATGACACGAAAGTCACATCACCATTTAACAGTCAATTGTAATTTCCGTCCAACATTTAACGACTGCTAACCGAAAGTGACCAAATTGTTATCAATGATCATGTTCGTGACCTAATTGTTAGAACTGAAAGATCGGTGACCAAAATGTAAATTTAAACAAAGATATGGGACTATTTTGTAGTTTATCCTTATATTTACATGGATAGTTTCAGGGAGGAGAGAATGATATTTATTGGGTAAATTACAAAAATGTCACTAAACTTTGGTAAAAATTCTTTTTTTCCACTAAACTATGAAAAGTTATATTTTTGTCACTAAAGTTATCGACTTATAACGTTTTGATCACTCGTCCGTTAGTGGCAATTATAACCTTAACGAAAAAGTGAGGTGACACATTAAAGCAAGAGTTAATATCCAATTTGATCCTTGAACTATAATTAAAACATTCAATTTGGTACTTTTACAACATTTTTAACAATGATTCTAAAAGAATTATTAAAAATTTCTAAAAATATACAAAATCTTAAAAATTCATTATTTATTTTTAAAGTTATAAAAATGCTTTTTAAAATTATAATTATGTAGAAAATTTAAAATTCATTTTATAATAATCAAAAGGCGTATTTAAAAAAAAAAAAAAAATCATCCCCACCTTATCCCACCTATAAAACCAAGCCAGTAAAGTATATGTGTGTGGATAAACAAATAGAGAACGTCCATAAGAAGAAAAAGTAGGAAGTGCAAGAGAGGAGAATATGATAGTCTACTTAGCGTGGGTTTAGATGGGCAGTGAGGTATGGTGTATTTAATTTACTTTTTGTCTCACGCTATAATATATAATCTCATCACCACCGTTATTTTTACGCTAACAGTAGGTATACACACCGGCTATCTAAATTCACCCTTAATAACCAACTCATGTGGTAAATCAATCCATAGAAGTAAAAATTCAGACGCAAGAGAGGAATTAAAAGGAATAACTTTCTCTTGTATAGCAAGAACCACTAAAACCACAAATTCAACAACCTAATATCTATATCTCACGTTGATATAAGTAGAACGCATGTACATTTTACTGGGTGGGTTTTATAGGTGGGATAAAGTAGTGATGAATTTTTTAATTTGTAAATACGTGTTTTGTTTATTATATAAATTTTAAAACTTTTATGATTTTTTATTTTTTATATAATTATAATTTTAAAAAATAAATTAATAATTTTCAGAAATTTTTAATATTTTTTTAATTTCTTTTAGAATTACCGTTAAAAATGTTGTAAAAGTACCAAATTGAATGTTTTAGTTATAGTTCAAGGATCAAATTGGATATTAACCCTTGAATTAATGTGCCACCTCACTTTTTCATTAAGGTTGTAATGAACATTAATGGATGAGTGACCAAAACGTTATAAGTCGATAACTTCAATGACCAAAATGTAACTTTTAGCGGCAAAAGAATTTTCACCAAAGTTTGTGACTATTTTTATAGTTTACCCATATTTATTAGGTTTAGATACAACAAAGTAACTTATACTTTTCTCAAATTTAAAAGGGTAAACTATATTGGTAGTCACCTAATTATTAGAAAATTTCTTTTTTGGTCATCCAACTATGAAAAGTTACAAAATGGTCATCCAACTATTCAACTTTTTCCTTTTGGTCACCCAACTATTCATAGTTTTCTTTTTTGGTCACCAACCATTAAATTAGTAACGGAAAGATAACTTGACAGCTTTTAAAATTGGCATAATAATAAATTTAACCCTCAACATCTATACACTGTGTCAATTTAGTATTGATTCCAAAACAAATTAGCCCTTAACATTTTACACATTATGTAATTTGATCTTCTTCTTTTTTTTTTGCAGTTTTGCTTTTATTTGTGACTTGAGGTTTAATTTTAAAAGAATGAGAAAAGATAAAAAAAATATTATATTGGAGTTTTTGGTGTTTTCATTTTGGTATATTTCTAATCAAATTTAGTTGATAAATTTGCTTCTTCTTTTTTTAGCTTTTTAGGCGGAAGGGTCACAAAAAAACTGAAAAAAATGAGACCAAAATACATAATGTGTAAATGTTGAGAGTTAAATTTTTTGGAATCAAAACTAAATTGAAAAAATGTATAAATATTGAGAGTTAAATTTGCAATTATGCCAATTTAAAAAGTTGTCACGTCATCTTTCTATCAATCATTTAACTGTCGTTGGTAGAAAAAAGAAAGTTTTGAACAGTCATGTGGCCAATTTGTAACCTTTTTATAGTTAAATGACTAAAAAAGAAACTTACTAATAGTTGGGTGAGTATAAATGTAATTTACCCAATTTAAATTTTAATCTCTTTCTTTTTATTTAAAAATTTATTTTACCGTTAAAAATGTTGATGTGACAATGATAAAATGGTTCCTATACAGTTTTCTTTTGTTAATTTGACCATTGCTCTTTAAAAATACCTAAACAATTAAAAAATATTTTAAAATTTTAAAAATCATATTTTAAATAAAAATATTTCTTTTGAAATATTAAAACTATTTAAAATTTAAAAATAAATAATTTAAAATTATGAAAATATAAAAAATTAAAAAAATTTTAAAAAATGTGTTATTTACTCTATGAAGGGTAATAAAGTCTCTTGAAAGTTTAAGCTATTCATTCGATCCATATTAAATCATTCTAAAAGAGTGTCGTTCTTATTTTGGTCATTCTATTTTTTTTTTGTCAATTTAGTCACTCTAATTAATATAATTGTTCAAAATAGTCATTGCAATTAAAAATTCTGTTAATCTACTAACGAATTGCTAATGTAACATTTTTTTTTTAGTCAAACTAAAAATCTCTTTATAATTAATCTATAATATTTTTTTTGATTTATTTACAATAAAAGACTAAAGCTTATAAGTTTAGGGGTGCCTTTTTCTTTTTGTTTGTTTCTTGAAAAAAACAATAAAGGAAAATAAGAATAATTTTGACTTATTTGAGAAACCACCCATTACTTGTTTGTTTCCATGATTGTGTGACATGAGTTTTTCTTAATTTATGTGTGGATAAGTATAGTGTTAAATAAAAAAGTCTTAAAAATTACCTCATAAATAATAAAAAGAAAATTTGAAAAACTTCAATATTAATAAAAAATAAACTTAATTTTGTTTGAGAATAAAAAACCATTCATTAAAGATAAATTTTAAAACAATATAACGCAAATAAAATACTGTTCTTTGATTGGAGAATACTAATGTTTTAGGGCTAGTTTGGCAATGCTTTTGAAAAGTACTTTTGAAAAGTGCTGTGAAAAAAGTGCTTTTGAGAAGTGCTTTTGAAAAGTTTGCTTTAAAATTTGAGTGTTTAGCATTGCTGTCAAAAAGTACTTTTGAGAAATAAAATGTCTATTTTAGACATGTTATTATCAAGTAACAAATATACATTTAAATAAAATTTAAATTAGTTAATATTATTATATTTTAGTAAGAATATAAAAAAATTACTATAACTTGTTAATATTTTAATATATGAAATATAAATTTTAAATATTTTTAAGTAATAAATATTAATTACTTATAAAATTTAATTAGAATATATAAACTACATTTTAAATATTTAAATATAACCATTAAATATTTGTAATTAATATTTTAAAAAATATTTGTTTATTTTTAATTAATGATTTTAACACATTTGTAATTAATCACCACGAAAAAAGAAAGGGAAAGTATTATGTTATTAGAGGGGTGAAAATATAATTAAGCACTAAAAGTGCTTTTGGGAGAGAAAAAACTAAAAATTTTAGCTTCTCCTTTTTAGAAGTGCTTTTCAAAAGCACTTCTGAAAAGCCAAAAATTCCAGCCAAAAGCAGCTTGTTCTGCACAGCTTTTCCTCCAAAAGTGCTTTTAGAGCCAGAAGTGTGTTTGTGTAGATTGGAGTTTGCCGTTTAACTTAAACCATATATTCACATTTCTACAAAATAGACTACAAAATCACCATCAACAAACATGGTCTCCAACCTCATGCTATAAACATTAAAATACTTGACTTCTAACTTGAAAATCCATCTTCCCACATCAACATCCTTCACCACATTCAAAACACTAAAAACACACACTTTAAAATCACAAATTATGAAAAACTCATGTCATAGAATCATGGAAACAAATGAGTAATGGTGACTTCTCAAGTGAAAACTATCTTCTTCTTCTTTTTTTATTTACTTTTTCTATGAAATAAATAGAAAAAAAAAACTTGCAAGCTTTAACCTTATGTTACAAATAAACAAAAAAGTGTTTTGGACTAATTATAAAGAAGTCCCTAACTTTAGTCAAAAGGTAAAAAAAAGTCACATCAACAGTTTGTTAGTGGATTAATGAAATTGTTAATGGTTGTGACCAATTCAAACAATTATCTTAATAATAGTGACTAAATTGATAAAAATATTTTAAGTGACCAAAATAGGAATGACGCTATTTTATAGTGATCTGCGGTGCAGTTCACCTTAAATCAAATTTGAATATTTTTAAAAAAAATCAGATTAATTATATATCAAAACATATTTTTTATGTAAATCTAATTATAAAGGATCGGGAGACGATTCAAAATAGTGATTCACCTTCCAACAATATGTAAAATATATTAAGAAAAGATGTATATTAATAAAACATTAAAATTAATTTAAAGTAGATTAATATTAAAAAATGAATGTTGTAAAATAAAGTTGATTAAGAAAATAATGTTTAAGGGAGAATAGAGATTGAAAAATAGCTTAGAAACAAACCTAAGTGTCAAAAACCTTTGCTTTTCTTATTATGTTATGCTATTAATTTTGCTAGGACAAAAGAAATAATCAAGGGCGTTAAAAAAGGATTTTTTATTGAAAAATATAAAAACGATAATTTAGTTTAAAGGGAGTGCCTACTCCTTCATCATTGGAATTGTTTTAGATAGTTTTCAAATTTAAGATGTTGGCATAGTATTACGAGTTATGCTGAGCATAAAGATGATATCTAGCCCATCAAAACATATTTGGAGAATTAGATTGGATCACATTTATCTAATCCCTTAAATCAAAGAACTTAAATTGGATTGAATCACTAAAGCCTTAGTTGCCAAAGATTATTGTTTACCTTGTTTATTGTTATTATAATATTGTATTCAACTTATATAGTTAGGGGTATTCAAATAGCCGGTTTAATTAATACTCAAATTAAATTATCATTAACTGAAGTAATCGAAACTATAAAAGTCTTAATCGTTAATCGAACCGAAATTTTTTCAAAATCTTTTAACCGACCAAAATAATTTTAGTTAATTCGAGTGGTTAACCAAATTAACCAAAATTTTTACATGTTTTTTTTGTTCAAATAAGTTTGAAACATAAAAAAATACCATTGCAATTTTAATTTTCTCTTCTTTTAATTAAAAAAAAAAGCAAAAATAACAAATAACACAATAATAACACTAATTTAAAATCATCATAACAAACACTACATTAAAAACAAGAAAGTTTGAGACTTGAGTATGAAATGAAAAAAAAAACAAAGGTTTGAAAATGAAAAAAGAATCAAAGAAGACAAGGAGAATAGAAGATGGTCTGGTGTCAGACGACGCCCACCCAGGCTTTGTTTTGAGTTTGACGATGGAAAGAAAAAAAATTAGCGCTTCTTACTTTTATTTACTTTTTTGTTTAATTTTTAGTTTAAAAGTATATAAATCCATTATGATTTTAAGCCCATTATAATAATTTGTATAAATCTAATTAATTTTAAGCTCATTCTTTAATTTTTATATTTTGGGTTTACATAATATATTCAACCTATCTAATATATTGGGACTATAATATTTTATTATTAATAATTTTGGTTAATCAGTTAATCTGGTTAATTACCTAATTTTAAATTAAATTAATCATTAACCTAAATTTTCAAAAAACCCTTAAATATCGCTGATCGAATTGGATTTGGTGACTGATCGATTAATTGAAATAATTCGGTTCAGTCGATTAATTCGATTAAAATTGAATATGCACACCCCTATATATAGTAGTTGTTTATAAGGATTGTGATAGATCTTCTTTATGTTAGCAAGTCTAGAACAACTCTATATACTTGAGAGGCTTGTATAGATTTATGTACCTAGAATTGAGAGCACTAAATCTGTTCAAGTGAGAAACTATATTTTGTGAGTGCTTATTGATAGTAAAACTTTTGTGTTGTGATTTTACTTGTTAAATTCACAGGGATAAATTTAACAGTAAGGACTTTAGTATTCAAAGATACAAATAAGGAAATTGTCACAGGTATAATAGATTTAAGATCACTATGAGTTCAAACTCGGTGACCACTATTTCTCACCTCTAATATTATATCAAAAATAGTTCTCTCCATTAATAGAGTCTATCTAGAATATTTACTAGCATTTACTGTCGATTACTTATATTTTATGAAATTAATTATGCGAGAAATCATTGCATAAACATGCACCTACTATTTTTATTGTAAAAAGTGGTTAAAAAGCAGACCGAAATACAAATAAAACATAACCTTTGAAAGGAAATATCAATGGAATGAAATATCAATATCATTATTAGACAAACTTAAGGTGGGTTTGAATAGGCAGTGGGGTGTGGTACGGTGCATTTATCTTATTTTTTATCTTATGCTATATTATCGCTACAGTATCTAATTTCACCGTCACCGTTATTTTTACACTAACCGCAAGTAAACACACCGCCCATCCAAACTCACCCTTAAGCGTCAAACACAAATGGAACGTAATATCAATGGTAATATATATTTTTTCCTACATTTAATTGTTGCATTGAAAATCAACTTGCGAATATAAGTTTTAAAAACTAAAAATTTCAAATTTTCTTCAAAACCTTGTTATAGTATATATAATAGTTTGTTATCATGTGGATATATATTAATTAAAATATATGTGATATATTTGTTAAAAATTTGTAACCTTTTAGAAATGTTATGATTGAGAATTTAAAAATATAAAAATATAAATGTATAATTTGTCACCCTTGAAGGCTTCGGGAATTGATGGATTCCATGCTAAATTCTATCAAGCAAATTGGGACATTGTTGGTGCCTTGATCTGTTCTATGGTTAGGCAAATCTTGAGAGGTGAGGTTGTTGATCCTATGATTAGTAGAACATTGCTTGTTTTATTGTCAAAGGTCCAAGGTCTGGAGAGGATTTCGCCAATTTAGGCCGATTAGCCTATGTACGGTGGTTTATAAGATTATAACGAAAACGGTAGTTAATAGACTGAGGCCTTTGATGATGAAGCTAACTAATCAGAACCAAGCTAGCTCTGTTGTAGGAAGGTATATTACTGATAATATTGTAGTTGCTTAGGAGGCCGTTCACTCTATGATATATTTCAAAGGTCTAAAATATTGGATGGTTTTAAAGATAGATTTAGAGAAGACTTATGACAGGGTCAAGTGGGATTTTTTGAAAGACACGCTTTTGGAGGTGGGTCTACCTAGATTTTTGGTGTCTTTGATTATGAACTGTGTTTCTTCTGCATATCTCCAAATACTATGGAATGGTAGTATCACGGAGAGTTTCTATCTGACGCGCTGTTTGAGACAAGGAGACTGATATGAAATGAAGCGGAAGAATGATCAAATTCAAGTTGTTTGACTCGAAAAGGAAAGATTTGGATCTGATATGAAAACAAGAAATAAATAAATTTAGTAATAAAGAAGAAATTTGAGAACAAATAAAAATAAAAATAAAAATAAAAATAAATAAATAAATAAATAGACAAAATTTAAAAGTGGAAGACGAATTGAATAAACCGATGGCTATGATGGATAGAAGGATAAATGTCTAATTGAACCCTTTGAGATATAAATCCTAACACTCGGACAATGCAGTAGAGTTGTGTATTCTTCCACGGTGGGTACCAAATCCACTCTCCCGAAGGTAAAGCAACTATATGCAGGGTTTCAGTATTGAGCGAGGGCTCGGAATAACTGCTCGTCTACTTTGATGTCAAGTAAGTAAAGTAAATCCCCATAATTATGGTAGAACAACATCTTAGTCTCATCGTTCCATTGATCCCATATCATTTTTAACTCTTGAAGATTATTTTGCGTAACACTAATACGAGTGTAGTCCCATAATTCTGACACATGTCCCGCAGCTAGACTATCCCCTTTCTCTAATTGTGTTGTTTCTGACCAAGTTCGGATAGTCGCGTTATCTTCCACTTTATCAAGAAAGTCATTTTCCATGCCGAGCTCTCTAATTTAGCAATCGAACCCAAATCGACACCTCTCTCTAATATGAAAATGCATGCAAAGTAACAAAGATAAAACACAAAAAGTCAGTACAATATACAGAAACAAAAAATTCAAAGCATGTAAAAAAAACATTCAAGCGCCTATCTGGGTGACCACTAAGGTTTATCACAGCTCTACTTAGGGTGGGCTCTTAGGGTTTTCTATATGTAGTTCGGTTCTAAAGTTAAGGTACCTGAACCAGCAGATTCCTCGATCCTCACCTATTATAGGCTCATAAGGACCGAGTTCGGTTCAGGGGGACACATTTCCCTATGGCTACACGGAGATGAAAATCTCACGAAGACATAAGTACGGATGTATCTCGAAAGCGATTCACTATCCTGCTCGGAGGTGAAAACCTCACGAAGGAGTAGCTTCTCACTCCCACTTAAAAGGGTGTGACCCGACGGTCATGCAATATGATGCAAAAATATTCTACAAGACTCAAACCACAACAATCAAATGAGATGACGCAAGCGAATGCAATAAAAAGGATCGTAATTTTTCAAATCAAATTTTCAACTTTCGACAAAAGGACAACAGATAATCAATTTTAACGGCTTGACTCTCTATGTTCCCCAGTGGAGTCGCCAAGCTGTCGAAACCATTTTTTTGTTTGGAAAAATGAGGATCGACTTTAAAAAGAAAATGGAAATGGAGTCGCCACCGACCCGATTTTGGGGCGTGATCGGATTGCCTTGGAATTGATCATTTTAATAAAACTTCGATTTACTGAAAGCATATTTTGGTCTACAAAAACTCGAGAAAATGGGTTCGGGAGTCGGTTACGCACGAGGAAGGGTTAACACCCTCGTAGCGCCCAAAATTGGTACCTAATTGATTATTTAAGGTCTTAATGCCGAAAATTTGAAAAGATTCTAGATTACGATCCGTTTGCTTGAAATTCATTTGAACAAAATCATATTGGATGTCAAAACCCTCTTATTTCGAAGAAACAAAATGTCATACCCAGTAAGTTAGGGTATAACAACTTATATTCTCGAAATTGAACTTATCTTTTGATTTTTTTAAAACCCGCGTAATAAAGTTTGAAAAGGGTATTCGGTTATTTGGGCTTTTTGAAAAATTAGAACCCAGTAAGTTAAGGCACAATTTCTCAAAATTCTCGAATACGAAATATTGCCTTTGTTTTTTTTTTTTGGAAATTCTCACCTCGAGATGATAAAACGTCACATCCAGTGAGTTAGGACGCAACGTCTCAAATTCCCGAGAATAAGTTTTTTTATCTAAAATTTTTTATGCATTTTGATTTAAAAGAGAAAAGGGTACTCGGTTGCCAGGATTTAACGAGAAAAATCGGAACCCAGTAAGTTAGGGCACGATTTTCTCGAAGTGTCCAAACGCGAGCATTGCCTTATTTAAAAACTTTGAGTAAAATGATTTTAAAACTTAAATAACATCAAAACACAATTTTTTCATGAAACACAATGGAATAATAATATATAAAGCAAGATATTAATCTATACATCAAATGTTACACTAATGCATCACTACAACCAACCAATAATTAATAAATGCAAATCACATAATAGCAATAATATAAAATAATTTAAAAAGGTTTGCCAAACGATTTTAAAACAAGATAGTAAATAAAATATTCCAAAATGGTTAATAAAAAACAGTTTAAACTAACACTTCGTTTTAATTTACTAATATATAAAAAGGAATTTGCCGTAAATAGTACATATATAAAAACATGGAACATTTTAATAAAAATAGAACAATTTTACAATGACTAACACATAAGACTTAACATAAGTAATATATGAAATAATTTAAACTAACTAATATATGTATATGAATGTTCAAAGTAAATAATATATAAATTTAATGTAAATAATATACACAAAAGAAATTAAAACGAAAATGGCTACAATGGACAACATAGAATTATTCTTAAAATAAACTATAATAATAAGACAAATAAATGAAAAACAAGCAAATTAAAACAGATTAAGGGCAAATTTAGAAATAAAACAAAATTCGGGATCTAAATGCTAAATATTAAAACAACAAGGGACCTGAACGGAATGCGCGCGCAAAGAACAGGGGCTGAATGGGTAATTAACCCAACCCTTAAAGCGCATTGTTTCAGTGCAGACCAAAATGAATCAGAAACATATGTCTTGGGGCAAAAATAAAAAAAATAAAAAAGAACGCATGACCACATTGTAACACACCACAAAAGCGGAAGGGCTTGTTGCACAAATATCCCTTCACCGCAAAAATGCGCGGATCCTGAGTGTTCAAGTCGGGTCAACCCGATCCAACTCAGAACAACGCCGTTTTGAAGCTATTGCAATTAGCCTCAAACGACGTCGTGTCTCTCGCCTATAAAAGGCAAAATTTGTTTTAGAAAAAAAAAATTGCTTTGTTGTTTCTAAAAAAAAAAAACAAAGAGGGGATGGGAATCTTCTCTGCTAGGGTTTTTAGCCCCTGTTCGCGCCGTCCCCGGTCCGCCTCCGTATATGACGGCCGGAGTTCCCAAACGAGCCCAAACGAGCCTTTTTCCGAAGTCTGAACCCTGACTTTAAAGGGATCTCGCAGTTCGCGAGGGCAGAGACGTACTCCAACGGTGGCGAAACGCGGAGAAGACTGGTAAGTTTTTTTCTTTTTTCTTTCTGGTATATCAAAAAAATGGAGAAAATAATAACTTTAGACGCAATAAAAATTTCACCTTTAAAACTGTTCTCTGTTTCTTGTATTTCGTATGTTCCTTTTTTTTCCTGTGAAAAAAAATTACAAAATTTTGATGGCTTTTTTATAGCCATCGAAAATACAAAATTCTTTATTTCCTGCTGTGTTTTGATGTTTCTCTGCTATTGGTAATCCTGTTTGCAGGTACAGAAGGCGCGGACGTGGCGTATGGAGGCGCGTGGGGCATGCGGGAGCACAAGCAGTGACGTGCGTGGAGGCACACGCGAGGGAGGCTGTTGCGGCGCTTGGAAACCTCTAGAAGCTCTCCTAGGGTTTCTACTGAAGCTGTTTGGGCCATTCGGGCCGGTTCCAGAATTGGGTTGGGGTTTGTTTATTGGGTCTGTAAATGGGTTAAGGGTTAGGCTTATTTGGGTCCTAATTTGGGCCATTTTGGACTTTAATTTTGATTTCTAAATGGACTTTTGATTATGGGATTTTATTTATTTTTTTGTTTTAATTGGTATGGGCCCGAGCAATAATGGGCTCTTACAGCTGCCCCTCTTTGCTCGTTGTCATGTAACGAGAATAGAGCAAAGACTTCAAAAAGGACCATTTTTGCCCGGTCTGTAAATCTTTGACTTCTTTCGGTGCTTTTCTTCTTCGAGTAGCTTCATTCCATCCCACTGCATCTTCAAGGGCATAGGAACTAGCGCCTCGATCCAATTTAAGGAAGTTAGACTTGTAGCTTCAATCTATTCCGCCGTAACTTCGGGAAGATAAGATTTGCTATCTTCAGTCTGCTTCACTGCAACTTCAGGGAGATGAGACTTTCTATGGTAAATCAAATCCGACCTACTGCAACTTCAGAGGTATAGGATTTGTCATTTTAATCTGCTCTGCTGCAACTTCAGGGAGATAAGACTTGTGACTTCAACTTTGCTCCACTTTGCAACTTCAGGGGAGATAAGGTTTGTTTTGATCGCTCTCTCGCAACTTTAGAGAGATAAGATCTGTAATTTATAGCTTCAATCTGTTCCACTGTAACTTCAGGGGCATAAGATTCGCTATCTTCAGTCTGCTCCACTGCAACTTCAGAGAGATAAGACTTGTATGGTAAATTCAATCCAACCTACTGCAACTTCAGAGGTATAGGATTCGTCATTTTTGTTACACCGTCCATTGGGGAACATGACTTGTAGAATCGATTTATGGAATTATGCTTATGCATAATGATTAGGATGCCATGATCGGAATGAATCAAATGCTCCTAGCTAAATGTATTATGGATGACATCTGCATGAATGCAGAATGTCATGAGAATAATCCTTTGTAGAATGATTAGGATGCAATGATCAGATTGAATCGAATGCTCCTAACTAAATGTGTTTTGCACGAATGCAGAATTTCATGAGAATGATCCCTTTTTTAAATGCTTAGGATTGACATTGCTCGTTGTTCTTCAAGGTTGTATTATGGATGTAATATCTTGTCTTCTTGTTTAACCGACATTTTTGACAGAAAGTTAGAAGAAATGGTCACTGTTTAGAGTTTCTTTCTCGAATATTTCCAACCCTTAGGCTTGGTGAGTTCTAAATAAAAGTCCTGTTTCAGGTTCTCGTATTATTTAGAAGCTTCCAGAGTAATAGGCAAAACTCCTTTTATGAAAATATTATTAGTCCATTAATCATTACTTCAATACAAAATGCTTGAAAATAATCATAAATTATGGACAAAATGGAATTTATCATAAACGAAATCTGAAAATAATAAGTTAATTAAAGACAGCAAACATTGCCAGAATACAAAATGATTGGGGGAAAAGATAGGTGCCCCGAATATCGCAGCTTGAGTTTTCTCTGTACGGACTTTCTGAAGACCATTTTAAGCTCAATATGTGTTTAGGAGATCAAGAGTACTCTGTTGATGCCCCAAGACGTAACATCTCTCCTCCTTCTTAATTCAGGTATGGCAAGATTACCGCATGCCTCATCGTTGATTGCAATTTGAGCCGCCCTTTTCAGATTTTCGACTCAAGATCCCTTTGGTCTCAAGGCGCCCTTTACGGGTTTTCACCTTGGCCTCTCCGTTTTTCATTTTCATCATTTTTTTTAGAGAAGGTCTCAAAGCGCCCTTTGCGGGTTTTCACTTTGGCCTCTTTTCCTCTTCAAGTATAATACTTCTTGACTGAATCCGAATTTATAGGATTGAATAAGTTTTTTTCCATCCATCTCGGCCAAGATCAGTGCTCCTCCAAAGAAAGCCTTTTTCACCACATAAGGTCATTCCCAATTTGGCATCCATTTCCCTCTGAAATCCTTTTGTATGGGGAGGATATTTTTCAAAACTAAGTCCCCCTCATGAAATTCTCTTGGGCGCACCTTTTTATCATAAGCTCGCATCATTCGCTTTTGGTACATCTGACCATGACGGATAGCTTTTAGCCTCTTTTCCTCAATCAAGTTCAACTGATCGTATCGAGACTGGATCCATTCTGCTTCATCTAACTTTAACTCTGACAAGACTCGAAGGGAAGGAATTTCCACTTCGATGGGTAACACTGCCTCTATTCTATAAACCAACGAAAAAAGTGTTGCCCCGATGGAAGTCCTGACTGATGTTCGATAAGCATAGAGAGCAAATGGTAACTTCTCGTTCCAATCTTTATAGGTTTCAGCAATTTTCCCCACAATTTTTTTAATGTTTTTATTGGTTGCTTCCACTGCACCATTCATTTTTGGACGATACGGTGACGACTTGTGGTGTCTGATCTTGAATTGACTGTAGACCTCCACGATCATGCTGTTGTTCAAGTTTAACGCATTGTCGGATATGATCCTCTCAGGCATTCCATATTGACATATGATTTCCTTTTTTAGGAATCAGCTGACTGCTAACTTGGTAAAACTGGCATATGAAGCAGCCTCTACCCATTTGGTGAAATAGTCAATGACTACAAAGATGAAACGATGCCCATTTGAAGCTTTTAGAGAGATCGGCTTGATGACATCCATACCCCACATAGAGAAAGGCCATGGGGAAGTCATAACATGCAAGGGAGAAGGAGGTACATGAATTTTGTCTCCATAAACCTGACACTTGTGACATGTCTTAGTATAATTGATGCAGTCTCCTTCCATAGTAGACCAATAGTACCCGAATCTCATAATTTGTCTAGCCATTGTGAAACCATTAGCATGTGTTCCACAAACACCCTCGTGGACCTCTTCCAGAATTTTCTTAGCTTTAACAGTGTCCACACATCTCAACAGTACCTGATCCTTTCTTCTTTTATATAGGATCTCCCCGTCTAAGACATAGTCACAGGCTAGTCTTCTCAACGTCCTCTTATCGTTCTCGGTCGCTTGTTCAGGATATTCACGATTTCTCACGTATCGCAATATATCTTGGTACCAGGGGTGATCATCCCTTTCTTCTTTCTCCACATTGTAACAATGAGCTGGGGCCTCGTAAATACTCATTTGAATAGGTCTTACATCCTCTTGTTTGCTCACTTTAATCATGGAAGCCAAATTAGCTAAAGCATCAGCCATTTGGTTTTCGTCTTGCGGGAGATAATTGAAAGTAATGTCATCAAACTCTTCAATCAACCCTAGAACTATCCTTCGATAATTGATCAATTTGGGGTCTCTTGTCTCCCATTCACCTTTCAGTTGGTAGATCACCAGTGCAGAATCTCCATATACTTCCAGCGTTCTAATTTTGTGTTCCATGGTGGCACGGAGTCCCATGATACATACTTCATATTCTGCCATGTTATTTGTACAATCAAAATCCAACTTGTATGTGAACGGATAATGATCTCTATTTGGGGATACCAAGACTGCCCCAATTCCATTACCTACAGCATTTGCCGCTCCGTCAAAGTTCAATTTCCAAAAGTGATCTTTTGTAGCGTATTCTTTAGTAACTGCCACATATATTAGTTTTTCATTGGGGAAGTCAAAGTTCAGAGGCTCATACTCTTCTAAAGCTCTGCTGGCCAGAAAATCTGCTACTGCGCTCCCTTTCACGGCTTTTTGGCTCACATAAACTATATCAAATTCAGAGAGCAGAATTTGCCATCTAGCCATCCTTCCATTCAAAGCGGTTGACTCCATCATATACTTTAGAGGGTTCAACTTCGAGATTAGCCAGGTTGTATGATATAGCATATATTGCCTCAATCTCCGAGTTGTCCAAATCAAGGCACAACATAATTTCTTAATTGGCGAATATCTCATCTCACATTCAGTGAATTTCTTACTGAGGTAGTATATCGCCTTTTCCTTTCTTTCCGAATCATCATGTTGACCCAGCACACATCCCATAGAGTGATCAAATACTGTCAAATACAGGATTAACGGCCTATCCGGGCAAGGGGTGACAATATTGGAGGACTTGACAAGTACTGTTTGACCTTATCAAAAGCATTCTGACATTCATCATCCCACATGCCTGGATTGTGTTTTTTCAGAAGACGAAATATGGGATCACATTTTTCAGTCAATTGCGACATGAAACGAGCTATGTAATTTAACCTTCCCAAGAAACCTCGGACCTCTTTTTGAGTGCGCGGTGGAGGCAATTCTTGTATAGCTCGGACCTTGTCTGAGTCAATCTCGATTCCCTTCTCGCTGACTATGAAGCCTAGCAATTTTCCCGATCTAGCTCCAAAAGTGCATTTTGTTGGATTGAGCTTTAACTGGAACTTCCTCAGTCTCAAGAACAACTTCTTCAAAACTTGTATATGTTCCACTTCTGTCCGGGACTTTGCGATCATATCGTCGACATAAACTTTGATTTCTTTGTGCATCATATCATGGAACAAAGTCACCATGGCCCTTTGATATGTCGCACCTGCATTTTTCAGTCCAAATGGCATCACCTTATAACAGAATGTTCCCCAAAAGGTTATGAAGGTAGTCTTTTCCATGTCTTCAGAGTGCATTTTTATCTGGTTGTATCCCGAGAAGCCATCCATGAAGGAAAACCACTAATAGCCCGCCGTATTGTCTACTAAAGTATCAATGTGAGGCAAAGAGAAATTGTCTTTCGGGCTGGCCTTATTCAAATCTCTATAATCTACACACATTCGTACCTTCCCATCTTTCTTAGGGACAGGCACAATGTTGGCTACCCATTCTGGGTATTTGACTTCCTGCAAAAATCCGGCGTCAAATTGCTTTTTAACTTCTTCTTTTATTTTTAGCACAATGTCAGGCCTCATTCTCCGGAGCTTCTGTTGAACCGGTTTGCAATCCTCTTTTATGGGGAGGCAGTGTACAACAATGTCAGTACTTAACCCCGGCATATCTTGGTATCACCACGCAAAGACATCTTTAAATTCTTGAAGAAAATCTACGAGGTCTCGCTTAGTTTCTTCGATTATGCACGTTTCAATTTTCACTGCCTTTCCCTCTTCCAAGGTCACGACCTCCACTGTCTCTTTATGAGGTAAAATTTGTCTTTCCTCTTGTTTTACCATTCTTAACAGGTCCGGAGATAAGCCACAGTCTATGTCATCTTCAAAGACCTAGAATTCCTCTAAACACATGTCCTGCTCAAAAAGGGATTCTGATTCAGTAGCAGCATCACTCATGTCATTGATATCCGGGAACCTGTTGTAGGTACAAAGGAATATACAAAGAACGAATAAATTTGAGCATAATTATTTATATGGCATGATTATGAATGAAGAATAAAAGAATATTTGGAATAAAGAATGATTGTCTGTATAATATTATTATGGATGAATTGGAAAGAATAAAGAATATTTACTCAAAAATTCAGAAGCATTTTTATTGAATTAAAGATTTTTGGGACATAAGCCTATTTCACAAAGGATGCTTATTACTCCTAGGCCTAGAGCAATAAGTGTTCTGAGACATTACTCTGAAATAGTTCTAAACACTATAGGGATCTCCTCTGCGGTCCAATTATTTAGAACACTCCCAGGTTCATAAGGGCAGATATCTGACAAGCTTCCCCCTTCAATCGCCTCCTCGAATATGGCATTGATGTAGACATTGCCCAACATTGCTATAATGTCTTCTTCTTTTGGTGCCTTCTGCTGATCATGAATGACCCCTCCCGACACAAAGGTTTTGGATATGTGTGGAATTATCATGGGTTCCCACTTGGTTTCTTCACCACTTAAACGAGTCCTTCTTCTTTCCTGCCTTTTTTCCAACTCTTTATTTCTTTGTTTTGTATCTGGCCTGAATCCTAAGCCAAAACGATCTTGCTTTTCTTTCAACATCGGAGCCACAACTCTCCCCTGAAGATATTTTCCAAGCCCTTTTCCTGGCAAAGCTCCCTTTACTACGGTCATCTGTAATCCCATTCTTGTGGTTTTAGAGATTTTTGGCACTGGAATTTTGTTTCCCCCCGTAATAAAGGTTGTATTCACGAATTCCAAGGATCGAAAAGAGCACTCGATTGCCTCGTCATTCGTCTCCAAATATGGTGCATCACTGGTTACAGCCGCAATAATATCCTCTTCAGCCTTTATTGTCACTAACCGACCCTCTGATACTAACTTCAGTTTCTGATGCAATGATAAAGGTACCACTCCCGCTGAGTAGATCCACAGTCTTCCTAGTAAGCAGTTGTAGGAAGGCTTGATATCCATGACCAAGAAATCCACCTCGTAAGTAGTCGGGCCAATTAATAAGGGTATCTCAATTCTCCCCATGACTCTTCTTTGCGTGCCATCAAATGCCTTCACTATGTTCTGGCACTCTTTCATGTGTGAACCATCCACGGGTAATCTGTTTAATGTGGATAAGGGTAACACGTTTAACACCGACCCGTTGTCTATCAAGACCCCTGGCAGTGTGTACCCTTTGCATCTAGTGGTAACATGCAAAGCCTTAGTGGATCCCCTGCCGCATGGCGGAATTTCATCATCGTTGAAATAGATGAAATTGTCAGCACTTATGTTACCAATCAATCTATCCAGTTTATTAACCGAGATATCATTGGCCACATAAGTCTCATTCAAAACCTTCATCAATGCGTTTCGGTGCACATCTGAACTTAAGAGCAAAGCCAATACAGATATGCGTGCTGGCTGTTTGTACAGCTATTCTACCACGCTGTACTCACTGTGCTTCAAAAATTTCAGAAACTCCTTAGCTTTTTCCTCCTTCACCGGTTCATTGACAGGTGACTTAGGCTCGCCTGATTTTTCCTTCTTTCGTTCTACCATTAGAGCTTTCCCTTTTATTGGTTCTGGTCGGGTATTTACCAAGTCGTAGCATCTCCCACTACGAGTATGAGAACCTGTATTTTGATCTTCCTTTGAAGCACTAGTTGAATTCTCTTTTCCTTGGATCGTCACATTACAATCATAGTTCCAAGGGACTCTCTTACTATCCCTATACGGAAAAAATGCTGGCTTTTGAATTATGACTCGCGGTGCTACTTGTGTTCCGGCTTCATTGACTCTTGGCTTCAAGATGATCACTACTGGACGGTTGCCCTTTTAGACCCTTTCCATCGGTCCTTCATATAAACCTCCCGTCCTTCTGATCCCTCAATCTCCTCGTAAAATTCCATCTCTTTATTACCCATCAACTTTTGCACTATGGCTCTGAACTCAGTGCATTCCTGGATTCCATGCCCTTCTCTATTATGGAACTCGCAATGGTTCCTCTTTCCTTCGAACCTCTCTTCCGAATCTGATATGATCAGTCCTCTCTCCACCATCTCCTTCCAAACTTGTCTCAATGGGATTTTGACTTCCGCAACCTCATATTTGACTTTCCTACCCCCACATTCATTTATTCTATTTAGTCCTTGATCAGTGTGATTAGGTAAGGGGTTTCCAACTACATTTGGTACGGGTGGGTCGTCAAACTTTACGATCCCCATTTGTATTAGCTTTTCGACTACTTTCTTGAACGCGGTGCAATTTTCAATAGAATGCCCCGCGATTCCAGCATGATATTCACATTGGGCATTTGCATCATACCACTTGGGAAACGGGGGTTGCAGCGGTGTTAAGTAGAAAGGGGACACCACATGTGCATCGAAGAGGTTCTGGTACAGCTCTCTCTACGTCATAGGTATAGGTGTGAACTGTATCCTTTCGTTGTTCACCCTTGTGATGGATTCCTATCTCGGGCGACCCTGATGGTTAGTGGTTGTTGCTTTTGGCTGGCTCACCGTGATCGCTCTCAAATGACCCTTGTTATACGTACTCGTATTATTCACCTTATTCTCCCTCCTTCTCGGAGCTGATCTTTTGGTGCCTTCCCCTGATTCAATCTTCCCACATCTTATCACATTTTCTATCATCTCCCCGGACATTACAATGTCAGAAAAGCTCTTAGTGGCGTTTCCCAACATGTGGTTGATGAATGGAGCCTTCAAAGTACTGATGAAGAGCATGGTCGTCTCCTTCTCTAACAGTGGTGGTTGGACCTGCATCGCCACTTCCCTCCATCGTTGGGCATACTGCCTGAAGCTATCGTTTGTCTTTTTCTTCATGTTCTGAAGTGTAATCCTATCGGGTGCTATATCTGTTACGTGGCTGTATTGTTTTATGAAAGCTTGAGCCAAATCTCTCCATGAACCAATTTTGGCACGACTCAACTGGTTATACCATTTGGCTGCTGCTCCCACCAGGCTATCCTGGAAGCAATGGATCAACAGTTGGTCTTTATTAATGTACCCCGTCATTCTTCTACAAAACATAGTAATATGAGCTTCGGGGTAACTTGTCCCATTATATTTCTCGAATTCAGGCATTTTGAATTTGTAGGGGAGCACCAAGTCTGGGACCAAGCTTAAATCCTTGGCATCAATTCCATAGCAGCCATCAGCACTTTCTATCGCCTTAAATTTCTCCTCCAACCTTTTACATCTATCTTCTAGCTGCTTTGGTAATTCTACTTTTGTCCTCTCTCCTTCAGCTATTTCATCCAAATCAGGGACATTAGTATTGATTGGATTATCTCCTGAACCTGAGCCAGTTTGGAGATTTATTGAAGAACCAGCTTGGAATTGTTGAGGCCTGGTCATGATAGGTGGCCTTTGTAAAGCTACTTCAAGTTGTGTTTACGCGTGTGGTGGAGTAAAACCAGGGGGATATTGAGGATACTCATTATTCTCCTCAGCATTAACCATGTGACTTTTTCCTTTATCCATAAGCCTATTTAACAGTTGTGTCATCTGAGTCATTTGAGTCATCATACTCCTCTGAGATTCCATCATTCTGTCCATCATATCCTGCTGGATCTTAACCAGCTGCTCTTACATTTGTGCTTGCATCTGTTCTTGCATCTCCTTCTGCATTTGTTCCGACCTTTCTAGTATTTTGTCCATTGCTTGAGTTTTCTTTCGTGTACCGTAAAGATGCGTGTTTGGTTGATTTTTTTCGGTTTCCAGATTACTGAAATAAATTTTAATCAATTAGAAACTTTTAGTGAACTTTAATGCATATGATGCAATGCAACACAAATGCATGAAATGCAAAAGACGTCGATTCTGATTCAATTCCTTTTAAAAAACTTTATTAGAAAATAAAGCTCTTTACATAAATCGGATTACAAATACGGCTTTGCCCTAATGCTCAGCGTTCTAACTTTTCTAAGCAACGAAGCTAAATCCTCGACCCTGTCGATTCCGGCTCAGACTTCACATAGCGTGTCGGCTGAATCGCCAAGGTTTGCGGTGGTCACTACCTCCGGATTCGAGCAACGGCCGCCCATAATGTAATCTCGATCCCTAACTTGACTCTGAGAGTGATGAAGCTGTTCCTTCCAACGCTCCTCATTTGCTTCAAGAAGTTCTACCCGAAGCTCACAACTTTACAAAGCAGACTCTAGCTCTTCTATTCTTCCTCTCTTCTTCAATTTTGTTCAAACTGGTTCTTAGCTCAGCTGCGGAATTACAATTTCTATACTGGTAGAGTGCTTTTTCGAGCTCTGCCACTCTGGCTTTTAACTCTCCTTTTTCGTTCTGGGCTTCTGATATATTCCTTTCTAGTGCCTCTCTCTGAGTTTGAGCCTCTTGGAACCTTTTCTCCCACTGATCAGCTTTGGTCCTTTCCGCTTGAATTTCCTGCCACCACTGCTCTGAAGTTTTCCCCAATTTGGCGGTTCTTATCGATAGACGCAATTTCTTGTAATCCGTCTTCAAACTATCTAGATCCTCTTCAACCCGTTTTTTTCCTTTTCTTAACTTCTCAGCCTCTGCCTTTTGCACCTCCACATCTAATCTCAAGTGCATTTTTTCTTCCTCCAGCTGCCCAATCTTTTTCCCAAATTCAAAACTCTTATTTTCAAAGTCCTGTCTTATGATCTCTAGCTCTAACGGGACAACTCGTAAGTATTCTTCCATTGATTGAGCACCTTCTAAGCTCGGTTCAAGAATATTATCATTAGTCCTTTTGTTAAACCATTCACTATATTCAGGCGTCGTCTTAGAACCAACAGACAATCTCTTCATCCGGCGAGTCTGATTCCAAGCAGTGGAAATCTCCTTGACCCTTTTCTTGTAATTATCTCCTTTATACGAGAACTCACATTGCGCTAGACCATGCGTTGTTGGTATAAACTACCTTGATCCGTATTGTCTTAGTACGAGTAAATGAGCATAACCAATGGCTCCCCAAATTCCGAGCAAAGGGACCCAATCGAAGCTCCCGCATCGGAACAGGATCTTATTGGGCACTAACCAAGGAGCTCTCCATTCAATGTCCTCTTCCTGAAGATTTTGGAGAAGTGCTGTCCAATTCTCTTCTGACACGTTGTCTCTTTTTGGTGTTGCTACTATCTCTTCCAGTGGGGAATAATTATTAGTGAAGACCCGATAAGAAATCTTTTCCACCTTCCAAAAGTGGCTATGAAACCAAACTAACAACAACTGAGTGCATCCTACGAACCTGCCCTCTCCGGATCTTCTACATGCATTTAATGACCTAAAAGTCTCGGCCAAGATTGTAGGAACTGGCGTGACCCCTTTACTGAGTCGGTCGAAAAGATCTGTGACTGCTTCATCTACATACCCTAAGGCCCTAGGGAATAACATCAACCCGTAGATGCTCAATGCAAAGACATCAACTCTCTTCTTCATATCAGGGTGAGCTAGAATCAAATCCCTCAAATTCCTCCATGGGATCCACTTGCACTCGCCTTTCTGCTTAATCCTAGCTGTAATCCACTACTCACTCATTTCCGTAATGCTCATCAACTTCTTCCAAAAGGCTGGGACATAAGCAGCTCTCGAATAGACTTTATCATTTTGAATCCTCGGACAATGCAGTAGAGCTGTGTATTCTTCCACGGTGGGTACCAAATCCACTCTCTCGAAGGTAAAGCAACTATATGCGGGGTTCCAGTATTGAGCGAGGGCTCGGAATAACTCCTCATCTACTTTGATGTCAAGTAAGTACGGTAAATCTCCATAATTGGGGTAGAACAACATCTTAGTCTCATCGTTCCACTGATCCCATATCATTTTTAACTCTTGAAGATTATTTTGCGTAACACTAATACGAGTGTAGTCCCATAACTCTGACACATGTCCCGCAGCTAGACTATCCCCTTTCTCTAATTGTGTTGTTTCTGACCAAGTTCGGACAGTCGCGTTATCTTCCATTTTATCAAGAAAGTCATTTTCCATGCCGAGCTCTCTAATTTAGCAATCGAACCCAAATCGACACCTCTCTCTAATATGAAAATGCATGCAAAGTAAAAAAGATAAAACACAAAAAGTCAGTACAATATGCAGAAACAAAAAATTCAAAGCATGTATTTCAAGCGCCTATCTGGGTGACCACTAAGGTTTATCACAGCTCTACCTAGAGTGGGCTCTTAGGGTTTTCTATATGCAGTTCGGTTCTAAAGTTGAGGTACCTGAACTAGCAGATTCCTCGATCCTCACCCATTATATGCTCATATGGACCGAGTTCGGTTCAGGGGGACACATTTCCCTATGGCTGCACGGAGATGAAAATCTCACGAAGACATAGGTACGGATGTATCCCGAAAGCGATTCACTATCCTGCACGGAGGTGAAAACCTCACGAAGGAGTAGCTTCTCACTCCTACTTAAAAGGGTGTGACCCGACGGTCATGCAATATGATGCAAAAATATTCTACAAGACTTGAACCACAGCAATCAAATGAGATGACGCAAGCGAATGCAATAAAAAGGATCGTAATTTTTCAAATCAAATTTTCAACTTTCGAAAAAAGGACAACAGATAATCAATTTTAACGACTTGACTCTCTATGTTCCCCAGTGGAGTCGCCAAGCTGTCGAAACCATTTTTTTGTTTGGAAAAACGAGGATCGACTTTAAAAAGAAAATGGAAATAGAGTCGCCACCGACCCGATTTTGGGACGTGATCGGATTGCCTTGGAATTGATCATTTTAATAAAACTTCGATTTACTGAAAGCATATTTTGGTCTACAAAAACTCGAGAAAATGGGTTCGGGAGTCGGTTACGCACGAGGAAGGGTTAACACCGTCGTAGCGCCCAAAATTGGTACCTAATTGATTATTTAAGGTCTTAATGCCGAAAATTTGAAAAGATTCTAGATTACGATCCGTTTGCTTGAAATTCATTTGAACAAAATCATGTTGGATGTCAAAATCCTCTTATTTCGAAGAAACAAAATGTCATACCCAGTAAGTTAGGGTATAACAACTTATATTCTCGAAATTGAACTTATCTTTTGATTTTTTTAAAACCCGCGTAATAAAGTTTGAAAAGGGTATTCGGTTATTTGGGCTTTATGAAAAATTGGAACCCAGTAGGTTAAGGCATAATTTCTCAAAATTCCTGAATACGGAATATTGCCTTTGTTTTTTTTTTGGAAAATCTCACCTCGAGATGATAAAACGTCACATCCAGTGAGTTAGGACGCAGCGTCTCAAATTCCCGAGAATAAGTTTTTTTATCTAAAATTATTTATGAATTTTGATTTAAAAGAGAAAAGGGTACTCGGTTGCCAGGATTTAACGAGAAAAATCGGAACCCAGTAAGTTAGGGCACGATTTTCTCGAAGTGTCCAAATGCGAGCATTGCCTTATTTAAAAACTTTGAGTAAAATGATTTTAAAACTTAAATAACATCAAAACACAAATTTTTTCATGAAACACAATGGAATAATAATATATAAAGCAAGATATTAATCTATACATCAAATGTTACACTAATGCATCAATACAACCAACCAATAATTAAGAAATGCAAATCACATAATAGCAATAACATAAAATAATTTAAAAAGGTTTGCCAAACGATTTTAAAACAAGATAGTATATAAGATATTCCAAAATGGTTAATAAAAAACAGTTTAAAACTAACACTTCGTTTTAATTTACTAATATATAAAAAGGAATTTGCCATAAATAGTACATATATAAAAACATGGAACATTTTAATAAAAATAGAACAATTTTACAATGACTAACACATAAGACTTAACATAAGTAATATATGAAATAATTTAAACTAACTAATATATGCATATGAATGTTCAAAGTAAATAATATATAAATTTAATGTAAATAATATACACAAAAGAAATTAAAACGAAAATGGCTACAATGGAAAACATAGAATTATTCTTAAAATAAACTATAATAATAAGACAAATAAATGACAAACAAGCAAATTAAAACAGATTAAGGGCAAATTTAGAAATAAAACAAAATTCGGGATCTAAATGCTAAATATTAAAACAACAAGGGACACGAACGGAATGCGCGCAAGAATAAACGATGGTGAATGGGTAACTAACCCAACCCTTAAAACGCATTGTTTCAGCGCAGACCAAAATGAATCAGAAACATATGTCTTGGGGTAAAAATAAAAAAATAAAAAAGAACGCATGACCACATTGTAACACACCACAAAAGCGGAAGGGCTTATTGCGCAAATATCCCTTCACCGCAAAAACGCGCGGATCCTGAGGGTTCAAGTCGGGTCAACCCGATCCAACTCAAAACGACGCCGTTTTGAAGCTATTGCAATTAGCCTCAAACGACGTCGTGTCTCTCGCCTATAAAAGGCAAAATTTGTTTTAGAAAAAAAATTGCTATGTTGTTTCTAAAAAAAAACAAAGAGGGGAAGGGAATCTTCTCTGCTAGGGTTTTTAGCCCCTGTTCGCGCCGTCCCCAGTCTGCCTCCGTATATGGCGGCCGGAGTTCCCAAACGAGCCTAAATGAGCCTTTTTTCGAAGCCCGAACCCTGACTTTAACGGGATCTCGCAGTTCGCGAGGGTGGAGACGTACTCCGACGGTGGCGAAACGCGGAGAAGACTGGTAAGTTTTTTCTTTTTGCTTTCTGGTATATCAAAAAAATGGAGAAAATAATAACTTTAGACGCAATAAAAATTTCACCTTTAAAACTGTTCTCTGTTTCTTGTATTTCGTATGTTCTTTTTTTTTTTGCCTGTAAAAAAAAATACAAAAATTTGATGGCTTTTTTATAGCCATTGAAAATACAAAATTCTTTATTTTCTGCTGTGTTTTGCTGTTTCTCTAATATTGGTAATCTTGTTTGCAGGTACGGAAGGTGCGGACGTGGCGTACGGAGGCGCGTGGGGCGTGCGGGAGCACAAGCAATGACACGCGTAGAGGCATGCGCGAAGGAGGCTGCTGTGGCGCTTGGAAACCTCTGGAAGCTCTCCTAGGGTTTCTGCTGAAGCTGTCTGGGCCATTCGGGCCGGTTCCAGAATTGGGTTGGGGTTTGTTTATTGGGTCTGTAAATGGGTTAAGGGTTAGGCTTATTTTGGTCCTAATTTGGGCCATTTTGGACTTTAATTTTGATTTGTAAATGGACATTTAATTATGGGATTTTATTTATTTTTTTTGTTTTAATTGGTATGGGCTCGGGCAATAATGGGGTCTTACATACCTCAAACTCTACCATTAAGCAGCTTTTATTAAAAGGAGCAAAAATAAAGCCATTTTGCTCACGCCGAGACTCTAACTCAAGATCTAAGGCACACACACCAACCAATTAACCACTGAGGCAGATACTTATTTATGAAAGAATTCTTAAAAATAGGATTTAAGAAATCAGGGCATTACAACTTCACCCCCTAAAAGAAACTTCGACCTCGAAATTTACCTGATTCAAACATATGCGGATACTATTGATAGATTAAGTCCTCAGGTTCCCACATGGCTTCCTCAATGTCATGATTCCGCCACAGAACCTTAACAAACAGAATAGATTTCCTCCTTAAGACCTTCACATCTTGATCCAAAATCTGAATCGGCTCATCCACAAAAGTCAAATCTGGTCTAAACTCAATCTCCTCAACAGAAACAACATGAGATGGGTTAGACCGATACTGCCTCAACATAGAGACATGGAACACATCATGGATACGGTTTAACTTCGGAGGTGGCTCTAACTGATAAGCAACTAGTCCTACGCGTTTCAAAATTTGATACAGCCCAATGAACCTAGGGCTCAACTTTCCCTTACGTCCAAACTGTAGAACCTTCTTCTATGGAAATACCTTAAAAAATACAAAATCACCTATGGAGTACTCAATGTCCCTCCTTTTCAGATCTGCATAAGACTTCTGCCTATCAGAAGTCGCCTTAAGATAATCCCAAATCAATCTAACTTTATCTTCAGTCTTAGAAACCAACTCAGGACCCAAAACCCGTCGCTCACCCAACTAAGTCTAACACAAAGGAGAATGACACTTACGACCATACAGAGCCTCGTAAGGTGCCATCTGAATACTAGACTGAAAACTACTATTGTAGGCGAACTCGACTAATGGAAGAAAATCCTCCCAACTACCTCGAAAATCGATCACACAACTCCGAAGCATATATTCCAGTATCTGAATCACCCTCTCAGATTGGCCATCTATCTGAGGATAAAACGCAATACTGAAATCTAATCTCGAACCCAGGGCTTCATGAAGTTTTCTCCAAAACTAAAAAGTAAAGAGAGGATCTCTATTCGAAATAATCAAAATCGGAACCCCATGATGTCTTACAATATCATAAATGTATAGCTTGACCAACTTCTAAAGAGAATAACCTGTCCGAACATGTATGAAGTGGGCAGACTTGGTCAACCGATCCATGATGACCCATACAGAATCCTTCCTAGGCTGTTTTCAATCAAGTACAACCTCAATCTTTCTAGGATCAACTCATATCCCCTCTGCAGAAACTACATACCCTAGAAACATTACTTTCCTTAACCAAAATTCACACTTGCTCAACTTAACGTAAAGTTGTTTCTCTTGAAGTATCTGAAGAACTACTCTAAGATGTTCATCATGATCATATTCGGTCTTAGAGTATACCAAAATATCGTTGATGAAGACCACGACGAATCGATCCAAATATGACTGGAATACCCGATTCATAAGATCCATGAATGCAGTCGGAGCATTCATCAAACCAAAGGGCATGACTAGGAACTTGTAATGCCCATAATGAGTCCTAAAGGAAGTCTTATGGACGTAAACTTCTTTAACCTTAACTTAATGATACCCAAAATGGAGATCTATCTTAGAAAATACAAAAGCCCCACGAAACTAATCAAATAGATCGTTGATTCTCAGAAATGGGTATTTGTTCTTCACAGTTAGCTTATTCAACTGTCGGTAGTCGATGCACTTTCTCATGGTACCATCCTTTTTCTTTACAAACAAAATCGGTGCCCCCTACGGAGACACACTAGGAAGGATGAACCCATGATCCAAGAGCTCCTGAAGCTAAGCCTTTAGCTCTATAAGCTCCTTCGGTGCCATACGGTAAGGAGCGATGGACATCGGAGCTGTACCCAGCAAAAACTTAATACCGAACTCAACTTCTCGATTCAGAGGTAAACCCGATAACTTATCGGGAAAAACATCTGAAAATTCCTTAACTATTCAGATGTTCCCAACAGAAGAGTCTCCAAAAGCTAAATCACATACAAAAGCCAAATAAGCTTCACATCCTTTTCGAACCCTTTTTTTGGCCACAAGAGCAGAGATCACATTGGATAAGTAATCCCGACGCTTACCAATCATAACCACCTCCACATCATTCTCAGATATCAAAACTGCCTTCTTAGTTGCACAATCCAAACTGACTCGATGCTCCACAAGCCAGTCCAAACCCAGAATTAGATCAAATTCCCCAATCGGTAGCTCCATCAGATTTGCCAGAAACACTATCCCTTGTACTGATTGACCCAACGGACTCAGTACAAAAATCTTACCAGAAGTGCTCTCAACAAGCATCCCCAAGTTTACAAAAACAGAACTAGCTACATAGAAATGTGTTGACCCTATGTCTATTAGTGCAAAATAAGGGGCATCAAAAATTAAAAAAAACGTATCCTTAATCACATCAGCGACATCTCTGTCCTCACGACGTCTAGCAGCATAAACCAACCCAGGCTGCCACACCTCAATTTGATTAGCACATCTGCCCAGTGCTCTCTATCCTCTACCCAAACAATTACCACCCCTGGCCGAACCACAGCCCCTAAATGGCTGCTGAACTGCCCGCTAAGGCTGAAGAAAACCTAAAGCTGGAGCTTGCATCTAATCTGAATGTTGTGGGCAATCTCTAATACGGTGCTCTATTGACCCACATCACAAACACGCTTCCAACCTCCTCCAACACTCGCTCGGATGGCATCTACCACAAATACTACACGGCTGAGCCACAGTAGGAGCAACTGGAACTCCAACTCTAGAAGGCCCATCAGATCTGGCCCATTTCTTAGGCTTCTGAATAGAACTAGAGGGCCCGAAATCCCTTTTATTCTTACCTCTCTCACGATCTCTATTTTGGCGCTCAACGCGCTTAATCTCTTCGGGTATCTTCACCTTGTCCACCAAGACAGCGAACTCTCCCTCCCTCTGTGGAGCTACCAAAACTCTAAAATTATCCCTTAGACAATCCTTTGAATGGACACATATCTCATACTCGGTTGCCACCATCCCATGAGCGTAACGGCTCAATCATAGAAATTTCGCTTCATACTCGGCCACAGTCCTATCTCCCTAAGTGAGATTCTTGAACTCGTGTCTACAAGCATCCACATAACTCACCCCTCACATATTTACTTTGAAAGACAGTCTTAAATTATTCCCAATTAATCTGATCCGGCTGAGTACCCTCATCAACTATTAACCACCAATGGTACGCCTCATCGCGAAGCAGAGATACTACATCTTTTAATTTCTACTCAGGGGTGTAGTCAATATCATTCATTATCCTCTCGGTGGCCTCCAATCAGTATTTAGCCACAGTTGGGGTGACTTTAGTGATGCCTCGAAACAGCTCAACACTATTAGACCGAAGTCGTTCAGTTACTGACCCATGGCTCCCAAAACCAGAATGGGGTCTAGCGACCCTCTCTAATACCCTCAGCATGGTTTGGGATAATGCGTTGTCCCCAGCCGAGCGACTGTGAGACCCAGTCTCAACAGTAGGTGTAGTCGGTGTCTCGTTTGTATCTAAATTAGACATACTGCCCATCGAGGATGACTCAGCTCGAGTCCCTCTACGGAGCTCACCGCGCCCACGAGTATAACGACCATGCGTTCCACGAGCATTTATCGTATTCAAAGTTTTATCTACATTACAAAGTTTTATGCATCAGTTTCAGTGTTTATTAGCAAGTATTTTATGCTTCAAATAATTATCAGAAGTTTTAGAAGTTTTCAGTCTCTAACTGACTCAGTGCAGTTTTAATCATTTCAGAGTTTTGTATATCTAAGTTAGAAGTACTTACAGGATCGGCGCTGGAGACTCGATATTCCACTGACTTACTTTCCAGATTCAAAAGTAAATTTTACTTAGAAAACAATTTTTACAAATATAATTTTGAACCCAAAATTTAACAACTCGAGTTTTGCAACCTGACTCTGATACCACTAAATGTAATTGTAACAACCTGTTTTTAGTCAAATCGGAACAGTGGTTTTAGGACCACAAATTTGAGATCAAAATAATTATTTTATTATTATTTTAATATTTACAGTATGATAACATGTTGGTGTGAAAATTTCGTTAAGAAATTTTATCGTTTGATAGGTCAATTTGATAAAAAAGGACTAAATCGCGTAAAGTGTAAAAGTGAAGTTCTATTAGCTAAAAGTATCTAATAGCTATAGAACCTTAAAGTAAAGGTCCTTATGCTGTAGACCATTAATAGCATGATTGGACATATATTAAGGTGTTTTAAATAGTTTTATAATAAGGTTTATATGGTAATTTATATAATAAAGGTTAATTAATGAAACAATAACATAAAGATAGTTTCATTCATCTTTCTCAGCTGTGTATAGCAAAGAAGAAAGCCATTTTAGGGCTTGAATCATTCAGCTACTTCAAGGTTCAATTGTAAGTCTGTTTTTGTCCCGTTTTTATGATTTCTATATTTTTGTGATCATTGCATCTAGTACTAGCTAGCCCAGGGACTATTTTGCAAAACTTTTAAAGATTTTGAAAGTTTATATTGATGAAAATATGTGTGTTTTGATGTTTGATGATGGATTATGAATGTTGGTTGTGAATTATACAAGTTTTATTAAGTGACTTTTGAGAAAAATGTAAAATAGGGATTAAATTAAGAAATGTGTAAATTGTGTGGTAGAAATGTGAAATAAATGAAAAATATGGACTTCTAGGGGTATAATGGTAATTCGGCTAGCATGGGTTAGTCTTGAATTTCATGAATTTATGATTTTGTGTAATAAGGACTAAATTGTAAAAATGTGAAAGTTTAGTGGCTAATGTGTAAAATAGCTCAAATGCATATTTTGGATTGAATTGAATAAATAGAGGAATAAATAAGCTGATTTTGATTACTTATAGATCAAGAAAAGAGTAATTCGGACTTAGATCGGAGAAAAAGCAAAGTAATTGAATAGTCAGTCTGTTCCGTCATTCCGTACACGAGGTAAGTTCGTATAATTGAACTTAAATGTGCATTTATTTAATTGGTGGATGGAATTGAGATTGTATTTATCCTATTATTTAAATTTGGAGATCTTAAATTAAATGTACGGTTTAAATAAGACGAGTTGTTAAATAAGACCATAGCTGGGTTATGGCAATCAGAAAATAAGACCATAACCGGCTTATGGCATGTGAATGTAAGAACACGGCAGGGACGTGGCAATTTATGTGTAAGACTATAGTTGGACTATGGCATCGGAAAAATCGATGTACTCGTACCGTAAGCATTTATAAGCCCGGAGTGGTTTGGTAAGAGAATTGGTGAGAAATAGAGACATATCGGTACAGGTATGTACGGAAACTATTCGAGTAACAAGTTAAAGAAGTTGAGAATTTATGAGTTAATATGTGACTAAACTTTATGTTAACTCATTATTTGATGCTTTAAATGCAATTTATGTTATCTATTTTGAAATGCTAATGAATGATGAGATTATTTCATTTTTACATACGAACTTACTAAGCTTCATAGCTTACTTTGTTTACTTTTCCATGTTTATAGTCTTACGAAGCTAGCTCGATTTGAGGATTGTTAAAGACTTCATCAAACTATCGAACATCTATTTTGGTACTTTTGAAGTTATGTATATATGGTATATGGCATGTATAGGCTTTGGTCATTTTGGTATGTTTGATGGAAATGTATTTTGGCCATTTGAGGTAGTTTATAAATGTTATGTGGTTTGTTGTAAATATTGCCATGTGATATGGTTGATGATGAATTAGGTGAATTATGGTGCATGATATATATATGTGAATTATGAATAATAAAGCAAGTTGAGTTGATAGGTATTTGAATAGGTAAATAGCATTGATTGAGTATTAAAATGGTTGAAATAGATATAGTATGATTTGTATATTGGTTGATGATTTTTGGCTGCATATTTGGGTTTTGAAATGGTACAATTTGAGTTATGTAGGTACATGCAAATTTGGGTGGCAAATTGGCTTGGTAAATAGCCTATTTTTGTCCACATGGGCAGAGACACGGGTGTGTGTCTCAGCCGTGTGTGACACACGGTCATGTTACACGGCCGTGTGTCCCCTGGTGTTGAATTTGAAATCAAGTCATATGCTTCACACTGCCTCACACACGGGCGTGCAACTTGGCCGTGTGGCACAAGTCAGTATACCCTACAGGTTTGGCATGGCCTTGCACACGGCCTGGCACACGGGCGTGTATGACCATTTTTAGGGCACACGGGCTAGTCACACAGGTGTGTGTGTTGGCCGTGTGACCCAAGTCAGAGAGTTATACGGGGTTAGACACGGGCTGGGACACGGCCATGTGATCCCATTTCGAATGTCCACACGGCCGGGGCACACAGGCGTGTGACCCCTGCAGTTTGAAAAATTTTATAAGTTTCGTAAAAGTTTCATATGTTATCGGTTTAGTCCTGAACCACTTTCAAAGCATTTTTAGGGCCTCGTAGGCTCATTATAGGGACATTATGCTTGAGTTTGAATAATGTTTGCATGAAATGTGAAACTATATGTGAATTGAATGATTAAATGTTTTATAAGTTCGATAATACTCTGTAACCCTATTCCAGCGTTGAATACGGGTGAGGGGTGTTACAGTAACACCCCAAATCCGGCCTATACGTTATGGCCAAATTTGGGAATGTTACGAAGAAAAGTTACAAACCTAACCTTATCATTTTGAAATCATTGTAAACCGTTGTTACTTAGGCTCCGTTTGTTTCACTGAAAATGACTTCCGGAAAATGATTTCTGGAAAATGATTTACTTTTCTGGAAAAGCTAATATTTTCTGGTGTTTGGATGAATCTGTGTAAAATATTTTCTGTTGTTTGGTAGATTTCTTAAAAATATTTCATAAAAATTGTTTTCAATTAAACAAACATACATTTGAGATTTTCTTATTTTTTCATTGTTTAATTGAATTTATTTTTATATATAATTTTATATTTTACATTGTTTTTGCATATATTAAGTATATTTTGTTAAATTCAGATTCATTACAACGTCATTTTTTAATTACATGACTACTAAGTGAGTATTTTTTATTTAAAAATGTGACATCAACAAAATTGACAAAAAAAATTAACGATGTCAATAATTGGACTTGATTTTCAAATTTGAAAAGTAAAGGGACTAAATTCTTGAAAATAAAAGTACAAAGACTAAATTACAAATCAGTGAAGTGTACATAGACTTATGACATATTTTAACCTTTATACTACAAAACATTTATTATTAATATATTTATAATTGTAATAAATATTTATTATTAAAATATTAATATTGAATATTTTCAATAATATGTGAATAATATTATTTAAAATTATTAGTTTTAAAATTTATTATTAAAATAAAAATTGAAATATTAAATAATTTATTAAAATAATAAATTATATTTATTATATTAATAATTTATTATATGACTAAATATAAATAATTAAATATGTATGTTTAATAATATTGAAAAATATAATATTTTAAATATTTTTAAAAATAAAAATAAAATTTATTATCAATATAATAATATTAAGCTTGATTTAAGTTAATTTTTATAAAAAATAAAATTATCTATAGATGAGCTCATTTTTTAAAAATGACTTACGCTTTTCATTTTATAGGAAAAAAGACTTATTTTACCTTGACTTGTAAGTCATTCTCCGTTGACCAAACTATTTTCTATGAAGCAAACACAGGAAAATGCAGAAAATATTGTTCGTAAAACCTTTTACATGCAAACAAATAGACCCTTAGTAAGTCTGATTTGTTTGGAAAACGTTTTGATATACTTATTTAATTTAAAATCGTTGTTCATTTACATCTTCCAATTAAATCGAATATTTTGCAGCGGAGTTTCTTAAAACATTATATTTTGGTAATTCAAATTGTTTCCTTGAAAGCCGTTAGTTTTTTAGAAAAATTGTCATTTTGATAAAAACCGTGTTATCAATCTTTATGCTAGAAAACCAAAATAAAAACCCAAAACCAAAACAGTCCCAAAAGTCCGAAGATTCCAAATTATACAAAACTCTCAAAGCCAAAATTTAAGTAAACCAAATTAAAGTAAAAATAGTTTTACGGCATAGTGGACACAACCGAGCTCCCGTCACATCGACTCACCTAAGTCTGGGGACTACCTGAAAGTAACAGACAAACAGAAAATGAGTTTTAAAACTCAGTAAGTAACTCAACAGAAACATAAATTCAGATTCTATCACATGGCAGAACAGATACAGACATAAATCTTTTTTAGAATCAGATTTATAAAAGAATAGTACAGATACAAATATGCATAATCCTACCCCCATCCTCTACACTCCAACTCCGATCATCCCAACACACCACGTGGGGTATAAAACACCCACCCAGCCTTACACACCACATAGTGTCCATATGACATTTTTTAGAAAAATCGCAACAGTGCTGCCAGTATATTGGGGAGACATCGCCTCATACAAAATACTTCATCCACATAACACATATTCCACCCCCATAGCCAAATACAGATAGTAATAACAGATACCAGAACAAATATATCATGCATGCTTATATAATAGATATTACACATGCTTATACATAACAGAACAGATCATACATACTGTATTACATAATACTCATATAGATGTTATTTACATCAATTTCAATCTAACAGAGTGACAAATTTCATGCTTTAAGGCTTATACCACACATACCGACCCTACTGAAGGCCCATAGTCGATCAGGACGACATGTACGACCCTAGGGAAAAATTCTGAAATTTGGACCCACATGGCCTGCCACACGGCCAGCCACACGGCCTTATGGCATTGACAGGCCGCAATTTCGGCTTTCACTGATCGCCATTTTTCAAGTTTCTCGTTATACACCTTGTATTTTCAGAAAACGATCCCAAACGCGAACAATCCCACCCCTAAAACAAAAATTAACACCACTAATTTCAGTAATAATTCACGAAATTTAACAAACAATCAATCACATTCGAACTAGAACGGCCCTACATAAACACATCTTCGCACTTACAGTTAAACGAACCGCTATCACACCAATTCTAAGGCACTAGAAGAACAACCAACTTCTCTCGATCCCCATCTAACAGTGTGCAAATGATTAGGTTAAACGACTCACACCCCAATTTCACTATAAGATTACAACACTCTAACCAAATGAAAACAAGAACCCAAATTTCCAAAACGTCACCACTTACCCGACGATCCAATAGCAGTAATGACCACCAACAATCATAATAGAAAATCCAAGGAATGAAATCAAGAGTCAAATTAGAAAGACAAACAAAAATTGAAGAAAGAGAAGGAACAAAAATCAAGAAATCAAAGAATAAAGAAACTAGCACATGGGGAAAAAAAAACCAACGTGAATAGTGGGTCCTTTTGGGGAAACAAACATGAAGTAAAATGAGGCTATTTTTGGGGGAAAAAAAGTAAAATACTAAAGACAAATAAAAATAAAAGATTCTGTTGAACAGACTTCTACAACTAACCCACTCATCAGAATTCAAATTTACCCCAAACTCTACCATTAAGCAGCTTAAATTAAAAGGAGCAAAAATAAATCCATTTTGCTTACGCCGGGACTTGAACTCAAGATCTAAGGCACACACACCAACCAATTAAGCACGAAAACAAATACTTATTTATGACAAAATTCATCAAAACAGGATTTAATAAATCAGGGCGCTACATGAGTAACATACCCACATATTTACTGTCACATGGCATGAACAACACATTCTCATATTCACTTTCACATCAGTCGTCATAAACTTATAGCATATGTTATAACATCTCATATATGTTCATTGTCGAAACCATTTTAAAATTTGGAGTTTAAAAACGGGGATCGACTTGTAAAAATGAAAATGGGAGTCGCCACCAATCCCTTTTTACTTAGGTGTGATTGGATCACCTTGAAAAACGTTTTATTTTAAAACATATTGACTTTGGTGTACGAAAAACGAGAAAACGGGTTCGGGGGTCGATTACGTATGAGGAAGGGTTAGCACCCTCATAAAGCCCAGAAATTGGTACCTAATCGATAAAATCATGTCCTAATGTTGAAACTTTAAAAAATTTAATAAATGGACCTTTTATTTGAAGAAAAAAAACCCAGACTAACCTATCTCAAAGAAATAAAATACTATACCCAGTAAGTTAGGATATAGCATCTCATGACTTTGAAACTAAGCACGTCTTTATTTTAGAAAATTCCTACCTCGAGATGCAAAACGTCGTACCCAGTAAGTTAGGACACAACGCTTTGAATTCCCAAGAATAGGTTTTTTTATTTGAAAATGGTAAATCTCAGTTTTTTTTAAAAAAAAGGATATGTAATACCTAAAGTTTCACGAGAAAAATCGAACCCAGTAAGTTAGGGCAAAATTCTTCTCGAAATCCCCCAAATATCACATATCACCGTATTTTGAAAAATCATTTGAATAAAATGCTTTAAATCAATAGATTTTGTAAAAACAATGATTTGAGAAAGATATTACAACATGCATATTGAAATAAATAACAAATTATAAATAATAAAAGAATAATATAAATAATAATATTACTACAAATTATACTAACAATAAATAAAATAAAAAAATAACATAAATACAATGAAGAATCATGTTAAGCATTGAATATACAGTATAATGGAAAAAGGAATATGATAATTTCTAAAACTATTTAACATGTATAAACAATGTTTTAAATAAATAATAAAAAAAATTTATAACAAATACATAATTCAAGACATATATAAATAATTATACATAAAAAAATATTAGTGAACAATATATAATAAAAAAAACCTATATAATATACTAATTATAAAATTACATACATAATATAAATAATATAAATAAAATATGTTATATAATATAAATAGATTTTATACAAAAATGAAATTTTAAAATAAGGTATGATATAATATTATATTATATAATATAAAAATATATATAATATAATAATTAATATAAATCATAATATTAAATCAAATGAAATATTAAATAATAATAATTTAATACATATAAAGATAACACATACAAAAATATATTTTTATATTATTAACAAAATTAATAAAATAATAAAAATGATATAACATTTTAATATGATAAAAATAATATAGTATTAGAATAATTAGAAAATAAAGTAAAATAAAAAAATATTAAATAAATATAAAAGGATTGAATTAAAACAACGCATCACATTGTAAGGATCAATATGGCAATTGTGCCAATTTTTAAAACGACATCGTTTGATATTAGCCATTCAGTGACCTTCGGACCAAATTGAAACAGAAAGGGAAATTTAGGGCTAAATTATCAAAAATAAAAAAATTCAAATTGAACTTAATTTAAAAAATTAAAATAGCGAAAGGACCAAAGTGGCAAGTAGCCCATTTAACAAAAACGCGCGGATCCTCCCGGGTTTTCGGGTCAACACGCGGATCCTAAAGCCCGAACGACGTCGTTTTGCGCTTATTAGATTAAACCAAAACGGCGCCGTTTCTATTTAGCTATAGAAGCTAAAAATTTGGCCAAAAAATCATTTTAATACTTCCTTAAAAAAGAAACAAATCAGAGGCTTCCCTAAAGTCTCCCTCTGGCGATTTCCCGCCGGACTCAGTAGGAGGACGACGACCCACCACCGCGTGTAATTTATGCGCCACCGCAGATGATGGCCTGGAGCCAGAAAAAAAATCACTTTTTCCCGCGAATCGAAAGGTACGTTCGTAATACTTTTTTATTTTAGTAATATTTTTGTAAAAATGCCTAAATCGGAGAAGAATAAGAAAAAGGAAAAAAAAACAAAGATAGATATTCGAAAATAACCTCTGAATTCGGGTTTTCTCTCTGTTTTTATTTTTGTTTTTTTGAATATTTGCCTGTATCTGTTTCTCTGTGTATATTGTATGTTCCCGTTTACAAGTTTTGTAAGGCTTTTTATAGCCTTCAAAATGAACAAATAAAAGGAAATAATAACCTGCCATATTTGTTGTCGATTTCTTTCCCTTTGCAAATGGATGAGAAGATCTCGGCGCGTTGATGGCGGCGCAACCGAAGGTGGGCGCGAGACAGGGGCTACGGCGCAAGGGTTCCCAGAAACCCTAGGTTTCAGCTGGTTCTGCTTAGTCACTGGGCCGTGTAGGTTTGGGCTAGAGGTTGGCCTAGGATTGGGTCTGAGGGTTTAGTTTATTTTGGGGCTTGTTATTCGGGTTTGGGTCTTAATTTTGGGTTGTCTGTTGGTGTTGGGTTAGTGGCTTGGGAATGGGTCCTGTAAGTGGGCTCGAGTAATTGGGTAGTTTAGGGTATTTGGGTTAAATGTAAAAGGACTGTATAAATTAAAAGAAACTGAGCATTTTATTTTTTGTATTTTTATTGTATGGGCCCGGGCAAAAATGGGCCTCTACAACTGCCCCTCTTTGCTCATTGTCGTGTAACGAGAATAGAGCAAAGACAATAAAAGGACCCATTTTTGCCCGGTCTTTGCCGAGCCTCGACTTCTTAATCTTCGCCTTCTTCAAACAGCTTCTAATCCCAACTCTATCTTCAAGGGTACTGGAACTGCAACTTTATAAATCTGATGGCTTCAATCTGCTTTACTACAATTTTAGGAAAGCAGTATCCACTATCTTCAATCTACTCCTCTGCAAACTCAGTGTAACACCCCAAATTCGGCCCATGCGTTAAGACCGGATCTGACATGTCACATGAGAAAAACATGTTAAATCCTTTTTATTCGTACTAATATAGATATTGTTTAGTTATAATTGAGAAAACGAGTTGATTTGAAATATTTGATAAAGTACTACTAACCTCGAAGGTTGTTTGATAAATCGATAATTTGAACTAAAAATCTTTATAAATCATAACTTTTGAAAATATCGTTGATAGTTCGAGAAAAACTTTCCAAGTTAAAATATTTGTAAAAGTTTGTTATGAAATCCATTTGTTAACCTATTTTGGAAAACCTTTATTTAAGTTTTAAAAAAATTCCCATTTAAAATCATTCAAGCAAAATAGTAAGTACGACAAACATAAAGCTAAAATAAAATATTCCAGAGGCCTTATTACAACATAAAAACCCAAAATAGTAAGAGTAGAAAAATAAGAGGAAATAGAAATCTAAAGTTCAATAACACCATTACTGAAGTATGGCCTCCACCGAGTCATCCATGGCCTAAATCCACATCACTGAGCATTACCTACAAGGGTTAAGAAAAAGGGGGAGTGAGTTACAAGAACTCGTGTGAAATCCCCTTACCGTCATCCACTGGGCCTGAACCCATATAGCAATATCATGGGCCTAAGCCCTTTTACATAAAAATCTTAAAATGAAGCAAATGTATGAATGTATGCAACCCAACCCATCCTAGATATCCATCCGCTACACACCACCCGTACTATCCCATCACACCTGTGGGGATCAAGTCAACCCACCCCGCCAAACACACCAATCGCAAGCAAGATGCCATTTATATTATAATTTGATTGTGGCCAAGCCACCGGAATCATAGTGAAACATATTAACAAACATTTTTGTGGCAAAGCCACCGGGTTACACTTCTCTTCAACATCTTTCCCATCCCTTGCGAAAATTATGCAATGCAACATATATTATAAAACATAATAATTTCAAATATAAACAACAATCATTAATCCAGAGATTTGATACGATAAATCGTCCCATTATCACACTTTGTAGTTCGGCCCATTAGGGCAATCTATCAAATCGGCCCATAGGGGCATTTTCGTAATTTGGCCCATAAGGGTATTTTCGTAACTCGGCACTTTTAAAGATTTTTAAGCAATACGGCCCATTAAGGCATTCTAGCAAATCGGCCCTTTAGGGGCATTTTCGTGATTCGGCTCATAGGGGCATTTCGGTAAATCGGTCCATAGGGACATTTTCGTAATTCGGTAATTTTACCCACTAAGGGTAATTCGGTAATCTCGCAACCCAGGGGTATTTCGGTAATTTACCCTCTAAGGGTATTTTGATAATTTCGCAACCCAGACTTAACTACTAATGTGGGGCATAAAAATTGAAACTGTCCATCTGCATCATATTGACTAAACTGACTATAACTCGAGCTAGAAAACTCAAAATTTAGATCCGTAAATTTTCCTTGAAACTAGACTCATATATATTATTACAAAAATTTTTCCATAATTTTTGGCTTAGCCATTTAGTACATTTTATTCATTAAAGTTTCCCTTGTTTTGCTGACCAACGATTCTGACCTCTCTTACCCAAAATCCAAATATCTCACTGTACAGTTTTCATATGCTGCTCCCACTTGTTTCTATTGAAAATAGGCTCACTAAGGAATCTACACATATAAATTATAACTCATAATTCACTTTGTAAAATTTTAAATGATTTTTCCAAGAAAAAACAGGGAACCATGAAGTCATTCAGAACCAGTCTCACTAAAACTAAAATATCATAGAATATAAAATCCCTCTTCCTGCTCTGTTTCTTTCATTTAAAAATAGACACAGTAAGATTTAATTCTATATCTTATTCACTTTCTAATTCCCTTTCTCCTATTTTTCGTGATTTTTCAAAATCACGTCACTGCTACTAACCAAAACTGTTTCTTTGCAAACTATGGTTGCCACTACGAACATACGCACGCCCGAGTGGTCACGGATGCCGGTTTCCGATTTTCTTCGATATTTCGACCGAATCACAGAACATTTCATGCAAACATTTAGAGAGGTATGAGATTACACACCATTTCAAACATGTATTCGGAAGGGTACGGGATTACACACCTGATTTGGATTTCCTAAAGAACCACTCTTCGTTGCCCCCACAATCGTGATCCTTCCCTACTAGATTCAAAAATCTGACCTTGCACCTTGGCTATTGCAACGAGTTCCTAAAGTAAATAAGTGATGTACCAAAGGGGTTAGCCTTCATCCAATATTCGGCCCTTCCACAAGAGTAGGAAGTTGATATCTTCACCACAAAATAGAATCACATGAGCGGCGCAAAACATCGAAATAAAGAGTAACATCTTACCACCAATATTCGGCCTAATCACCCACTTACCAATCAACTTCCGAAACCAAGGCTAAGAGAATGATAAGTAGCAGAAAAGGATGGCTTGATTCGGCCCTTAATAACAGGGATGAGTCGAAAGGGATAACAAGGTTTGGCACTAGCAACAAGACAATAACTCTAGGCTCGGCTATGGAGACTATATCGAAAAGTAAACCAATCAAAGAACAATCTATTAAAGAACACAAACCGAAATGGTAGCTATAGGAGAGATTCGACTAAGGAAGAAAAGGGTTAGAAAGACATGGTGAAGTTGAGGTTTTGGTTAGGAAAAATTGAAGACCCCAAAATGCCTCGAAAAGGAAAAGTGATCCCAAAAATGTGAAAATGCAAGGGAGAGCTAGAGAAATTCGGCTCCCCCTCTCCCCCCCTAACAAAACCATGTACCATCTTTACCAAAAGATGAGTGTTGACCAAAATTCTTTCCAAAACATCCTCCACATAATAGGCCAACATGTTCCCTTCTCTTTCCTATTCTTCCATTTCTTTCCTTCCTTTTCCCTTATCTTCCTCCTTACCATATTTCATTAGCCATCTTTCTAACATTAGAAAAGTCTCCCTTACCATATTTGATGCCATGACCGACACTTGAAAGAGAAGTTCAAAAATTAATCAAAAATTTGCAAAAGATGGGATTTGAACCCCTTCCCTCCAAGCTCTCCACTTGACGCCATAACCTCCTTGCCATATGCTCATTTATGCTAGCAAAATACACACTTATTACCTTAAGTCTTGATGCCACTTACCTTCTCTCCTTTAAGTGCTTAAACACAAAATTTACCTATAGCCTAACTTGAACCCGGAACTTCCTGGAAACCTCGTAACTTTCTAAAATCACCTTCCTATTAAGTCTAACTTGAAATAATGACATTCTCTTGTTCTCAAAAATTTTAAACACTCCTACTCCCCAAGGCCCATTGGGCCCAATTCTACTAGGCCCAAATTCGGGTCGTTACACTCAGGGAGACAAGATCTGATGTCTTTGATTTGCTTCTTGCAATTTCAAGAACGCCAAATCTGCTATTTTAATCTACTCCCTGCAACTTCAGGAATTGCCTGACTAATGTCTTCGATCTGCTTCCTGCAACCTGAGGAATGCCAAATCTGCTATTTTAATCTGCTCCCTGCAACTTCAGGGATTGCCAGACTAATGTCTTCGATCTGCTTCCTGCAACCTCAGGAATGCCAAATCTGCTATGTTCAATCTGCTCCTTACAAACTCAGGGATCGCCAGACTGATGTCTTCGATCTGCTTCGCAACTTCGTGGAATCGCCGGATCCGCTATTTTCAATCTGCTCCTACAAACTCGTGGATCGCAGATCGATGTCTCCGATCCGCTTCCTACAACCGAGGAATCGCCAGATCTGTTATTTTCAATCTACTCCCTACAAACTCAGGGATCGCCAGGCTGATGTCCTCGATCTGCTTCCTGCAACTTCAGGAATGCCAAATCTGCTATCTTCAATGTGCTCCCTACAAACTCAGGGACCGCCAGACTGATGTCTTCGATCTGCTTCCTGCAATTTCAGGAATTGCCAAATCTGCTATTTTCAATCTGCTCCCTGCAAACTCAGGGATTGCCAGACTGGTGTCTTCGATCTGCTTCCTGCAATTTCAAGAATTACCAAATCTGCTATTTTAATCTGCTCCCTAAAACTTCAGGGATTGCCAGACTGCAAATTCACCGATATTGCTACACCGTCCACTGAGGGACATGTCCTGTAGACTCGGCTTAGTATGTTTATGTCACATGACTAAGATGCTATGATCAAAATGAATCAAATGCTTCTAGCTACATGTAACATGCCATGAAGATGATTCCTTTAAAAGGATTAGGATTAGGATGCAATGATCGAAATGAATCAAATGCTCCTAATGAAATTTACCATGATACAAAAATATTATGAGTATGATTCCTACTCTAGGTGTTATCACTCATTTGTTTTTCATCTTTGTTCATCAATCATGTTCTGCTCAATAAGCTTGCCCCAATGATAATTCTGAGTCCTCTCCACTTGAACCTTGAGACATGAAGTTGGTACCTCCCACTGCAACTTCAGGGAAATAACATTTGGTTTCTTCCATCCAAACTGTTACCACTCAGAGGTATATCAATTTAACCTGTTACACTATTCCCTGGATGTATGAGTCTGAGATTTACATGAATGCAGGGTCTCCCGATAATGATCCCCTTATACACTTGGATTGACCTTGTTTGTCATTTGTCGATATGGTATCACCAACGAAATTGTCTTATCCAATAAGAATCTGAAGAGATAATCGTTTTTCAATGTTTCCAACCCTTAGGCTTGGTGAATTCTGAACAATAGTCACGTTTCAGATTCCTTATATTATTTAGAAGTTTTCAAAGTAATAGGCGAAACTACTTTTATGAAAGTGTTATGAGTCCATTAATCGTTATTTCAATATAAAATGCTTAAAAAAGGTCACAAAAATGGACGAGAAAGAAATTAATCAAGAGCATGGCTCAAAAAAAATAATTTAATCAAAGATAACCCAGTCAATAAAAGAAAATTGATTTGGGTGTATATCAAAAAGAATAAAGCAATCAAAGATAACAAATTCAAAAAATGGGTAAGATAGAAGCTAGATGCCCTAGATATCGCAGCCTGAGCTTCTCTGTTCAAACTTCTTGAGGACCATTTTAAACTCAATATGTGTTTAGGGGATCCGGAGTGCTTTGTCGATGCCCCAAGACATAACATACTTCTTCATTGTTAATTCGGACGTAGCAAGACTACTATATACCCCGCTTTTTTGGTCAAAATTTGAGCCGCCCTTTTCGGGTTTTCAACTCAAATCCCCTTTGGTCTCAAAACGCCCTTTGCGAGTTTTCGCCTTGGCCTCTCCTCCCTTTTTTTTTTCGAGGCGCCCTTTACGGGTTTTCACCTTGGTTTTTCCTCTTTCAGGTAAAATACTTTTTTACTTAACCTGAATTCACCGGATTGGGCAAGTCTTCACCATCTATCTCGGTCAATATCAATGCTCCTCTAGAACAGGCCCTATATAAATCCTTCCAAGTTCGGCATATGCTTTCTTCTAAAATCATTTTGTAGAAGAAAAATCTTTTTCAACATCAGGTTTCTTCGTAGAATTCCCTACGATGAACTTCTTTAACCTAAGCTCGCATCATTTGGCCGTGGCAAATAGCTTTTAACCTTTCCTTCGATTAGGTTTAATTGATAAAAACGCTTCAAATCTATAAGCCAATGTGTAAGATGTTGCCCCGGCAAAGGTCCTGGCCAACGTTCGATAATCATTGAGAGTAGTGATAGCTTCTTATGCCAATTTTTACAAGTTTTATCCACATTTCATTTTTTTTTGGCAACTTTTGTTGCACTGTGATATGCTGTTTGATCTTTGGATAAACTGTAAACTTTGACTTTGTACAGTTATTTAAACGCGATCCTTTATGGCATTCTACTAGCATCTGATCCTTTTTTTTGGCGATTTGATGGCTATCAACTTTGTAACATTGACATATGAAACTACTTCCACCCTCTTAGCGAAGTAGACGATAACCATGACGGTGAATCGATGTCAACTAGAAGCATTTGACGAGATTGGCCCTATCACATCCATGCCCCACATATGGAAAATTTGTGAATAACTGGAGTAGGCACATGAATCTTGTCTCCTTAGATACGGCATAGCTGATACCATCGCTTTCTATGTTGATCGGAAGTGCCCGATCCTCATGTTTAGCCCGCATCTTAGTAGCCCAGGCATGTCCTGATATGATCGTGCAAAAACATCTTTGAATTCTTGAAAATAACTCAATGATGTCCCGCATTATTTCTATGGTGAGCTGGGCTTCGATCTTCACCCCTTTTCTGCTGACCCTTTGTTAAGTAAGGTCTGTTTTTCATCTTGAACCATTCTTAACAAATCAGAAGGTATATTACATTCTCTGTCATCTTCAAAGTCCTTAGGTCCCCTAGACCCATATCTCATTCAAAAAGGGAGTCAATAACAACGTCGCTCATGTCGTTGATATCTGAGGACCTAGTGTAGGGTCGAAAGAAGATTTCAAAAGAATAAATGATTCAAAGAATGGTTATTTGTATGGTATGGTTATAATGAAAGAATATTGTAAAACAAAAGAATGTACAATATGAAATGGAAAGAATAAAAGAATATTTGCTTAAAAAAATACATTTTATTGAAATAAGAATTTAGGACACAAGCCTATTTCACAAAAGAGTTCTTATTACCTTTAGGCTTAAGGCAACAAGCATGTTTCGAATATTACTCTAGATCAGCTCTAAAAATATAGGGATCTCTTCCACAGTCCCATTATTCAAAACACTCCCAAATATCCAAGGGTTTGGAAACATTGCTCCCCAATTCCCTCTTCGCTTTCGATTTATTCAAGGGATTGCAACTTTCTTGTCTCCTCCTTCAATTATCGCATTTACTGCCTCGTCAAAGTGATCAGGTTTTGATGAATCGTCGACCTTCACAATTCCCATTTTGATGAGCCTCTCAACTACCTTTTTGAAGGCAGTGCAGTTTTCTATGGAATGCCCCGATATTCCCGCATGATAATCACATTGGGCATTCTCGTTATACCATTTTGGGAACGGAGGTTGCAACGGTTCCAAATAAAATAGAGACACCACGTGTGCGTCAAACAAATTTTGATATAGCTCATTATACGTAATTAGGATTGGCGTAAATTGGAGCCTTTCAGAGTTTCGCCTGGTGCCTGGTTCTTGTCTTGTCGACCCTTGTTGCCCAGCAGTGATTACCTTTGGCTGGTTAACAGAAATTGCTTTTGAGTACCCTTTGTTGTATGTACTCGTATTATTCACCTCGTCATCCCTTTTCCTAGGAGTAGACCTTCTAGTGGTTTCCCCTGCTTCAATCTTGCCACCCCTTATGGCATTTTCAATCATCTCTCCTGCCATCACTATATCCGCAAAGCTCTTTGTAGTACTTCCTATCATATGAGTGATGAATGGAGCCTTCAAGGTATTGATGAAGAGCATTGTAGTCTCCTTTTTTAGGAGTGGTGGCTGAACTTGCATGGCGACCTCTCTCCATCTTTGCGCATACTGCCTGAAGCTTTCATTTGATTTCTTCTCCATGTTTTGCAAAGTGATTCTGTCAGGCGTCATATTCGTGACATGATTGTATTGCTTCATGAAGGCTTGAGCTAAGTCTCTCCAGGAGCTAATGTTAGCGCGGTTGAGCTGATTGTACCACCTAGACGCTGCCCCCACCAAGCTGTCTTGAAAACAATGAATCAAGAGTTGATCATTGTTAACATAGCCAGTCATGCGTCTGTAAAACATGGTGATGTGGGCTTCAGGGCAACTAGTCCCATTGTACTTCTCAAATTCCGGCATCTTGAATTTATGAGGGAGCACCAGATCTGGGACCAAACTCAGGTCCTTTGCGTTAATTCCATGGTGATGGTTGGCATTTTCCAAAGCCTTGAATTTTTCCTCCAACCATCTACAACGATCTTTCAACTGCCTTGAAGATTCGGCCCGATCACCCTCTCTCTCGCCATGTCCGATCGGGAATAACGAGATTGGCGGTGGTTATCCCTGTGGGTGGATCCTATGCCAACTTGAAAATTCATGGGTACTCCCGCGTCAGCTTACCCTTGCTGAGGCCTAATTGTGACAGGTGGCCTTCTGGGATATTCCTCATGTTGTGCTTGCACGTGTGGCGGAGTGAATCCCCTAGGAAAGTCCTCATTGTCTTCAGTATTAACTAGGGGACCCTTTCCTTTGTCCATTATCCCACTCATCATCTGGGCCATTTGAGCCATCATATTCTTTTGTGCCTCCAGCATTTGGTCCCTCATCTCTTGTTGGAGTTTTGCCATCTGGTCTTGCATCTGGTCTTGCATGTCTCTTTGGAATTGTTCCATTCTTTGATCCATTCTCTTTGATTTGGCACGTGTACCGTAAGGATGTTCAGCTTCCAGATTTTCCTTCACTTTTTCTCTCTCTCTCTTTCTGTTATAAAGTTAACTAATTAGATTCTCTCTATGGACTTGAATGCATATGATGTGATGTAATGCAAATGCATGAATGCAAAGAAAGAGAGGCATTGATTCTGAATTCAATTCCATTAGAAAAACTTTTCTAGAAAGTAGATTTCTTTACATAAAATGGATCACATATACGACCATGCCCTCATATTCCAAGCAAAAACATCAATCCCATTCTTCACATAGGTCAAATCTTGCAAACTTCTAATACATGCCTCCTATTAACTCCTTTTTGCTTGATCTGGGCCGCGACTCACTGCTCACTTATCCTTACAATGCTCATTAGCCTCTTCAAGAAAGCCTTGCCGTGGTGATTCTCGAATAATCTTTGTCAGCTTGAATCCTTGGGCAATAAACTCTTGTATTCCTTCACGGGCTATCAGTCTTCTCTCGTTGTGTTTGCTTGAAACATATTCAGACAACCGTATTATAATTCACTTTATCAAAAAATCCATTTCCTTATGGCAAACTTTTCTATTTAGCAATCGAATTTGAATCAACACCTCTTTTCTATGATGTGGATGCAATGCAATCAAAAAAAGTTAGCACAAGAAAAAATAAATAACATAGAACTCCTATCTAGATGACCACTAGGGTTTGACGTAGTTCTACTTAGGGTAAGCCCTTAGGTTTTCTACATGTGGTTTAGTTCTAAAGTTGAGGTACCCGAACCAGCAGATTCCTCGATCCTCACCCATTATAGGCTCATACGGACCGAGTTCAGTTCAGGGGAATACATTTCCCTATGGCTATACGGAGGTGAAAACCTCACGAAGACATAGGTACGGATGTATCCCGAAAGTGATTCACTATCCTGCACGAAGGTGAAAACCTCACGAAGGAGTAGCTTCTCGCTCCCACTTAAGGGTGCGACCACAACGGTCTTGCAAATGCAATGCAAAGATATTTTATAAAAAGAATCACATGTAATAAATGGATGATGATTTTTTAAATCAGAATTTCAAATTTGCAACAATAAGACATGAATTTATCGACTTTACGACTTGACTCTCTTAAGCTTCCCAGCAGAGTCGCCAAGCTGTCAAAACCATTTTAAAAATTGGTTTTAAAAACGGGGATTGACTTGTAAAAATGAAAATGGGAGTCGCCACCAATCCATTTTTACTTAGGTGTGATTGGATCACCTTGAAAAACGTTTTATTTTAAAACATATTGACTTTGGTCTACGAAAAACGAGAAAATGGGTTCGGGGGTCGGTTACGTATGAGGAAGGGTTAGCACCCTCATAACACCCAGAAATTGGTACCTAATCGATAAAATCATGTCCTAATGTTGAAACTTTAAAAAATTTAATAAATGGACCTTTTATTTGAAGAAAAAAAAACCCAGACTAACCTATCTCAAAGAAATAAAACACCATACCCAGTAAGTTAGGATATAGCATCTCATGACTTTGAAACTAAGCACGTCTTTATTTTAGAAAATTCCTACCTCGAGACGCAAAACGTCGTACCCAGTAAGTTAGGACACAACGCTTTGAATTCCCAAGAATAGGTTTTTTGATTTGAAAATGGTAAATCTCAGTTTTTTTTTTAAAAAAAAGATATGTAATACCTAAAGTTTCACGAGAAAAATCGAACCCAATAAGTTAGGGCAAAATTCTTCTCGAAATCCCCCAAATATCACATATCACCGTATTTTGAAAAATCATTTGAATAAAATGCTTTAAATCAACAGATTTTGTAAAAACAATGATTTGAGAAAGATATTACAACATGCATATTGAAATAAATAACAAATTATAAATAATAAAAGAATAATATAAATAACAATATTACTACAAATTATACTAACAATAAAAAAATAACATAAATACAATGAAGAATCATGTTAAGCATTGAATATACAGTATAATGGGAAAAGGAATATGATAATTTCTAAAACTATTTAACATGTATAAACAATGTTTTAAATAAATAATAAAAAGAAAAAAAATTATAACAAATACATAATTCAATACATATATAAATAATTATACATAAAAAAATTAGTGAACAATATATAATAAAAAAAACCTATATAATATACTAATTATAAAATTACATACATAATATAATATGTTATATAATATAAATAGATTTTATACAAAAATGAAATTTTAAAATAAGGTATGATATAATATTATATTATATAATATAATATAAAATATATATATATATAATATAATAATTAATATAAATCATAATATTAAATCAAATGAAATATTAAATAATAATAATTTAATACATATAAAGATAACACATACAAAAATATATTTTTATATTATTAACAAAATTAATAAAATAATAAAAATAATATAACATTTTAATATGATAAAAATAATATAGTATTAGAATAATTAGAAAATAAAGTAAAATAAAAAATATTAAATAAATATAAAATGATTGAATTAAAACAACGCGTCACATTGTAAGGATCAATATGGCAATTGTGCCAATTTTTAAAACGACATCGTTTGATATTAGCCATTCAGTGACCTTCGGACCAAATTGAAACAGAAAGGGAAATTTAGGGCTAAATTATCAAAAATAAAAAAATTCAAATTGAACTTAATTTAAAAATTAAAATAGCGGAAGGACCAAAGTGGCAATTAGCCCATTCAACAAAAACGCGCGGATCCTCCCGGGTTTTCGGGTCAACACGCGGATCCTAAAGCCCGAACGACGTCGTTTTGCGCTTATTAGATTAAACCAAAACGGTGTCGTTTCTATTTAGCTATATAAGCTAAAAATTTGGCCAAAAAATCATTTTAATACTTCCTTAAAAAAGAAACAAATCAAAGGCTTCCCTAAAGTCTCCCTCTGGCGATTTTCGGCCAGACTCCGGCAGGGATTCCGACGACCAGCCACCGCGCGTGTACCCCACGCGCCACCGCAGACGGTGGCCTGGAGCCAAAAAAAATCACTTTTTCCCACGAATCGAAAGGTACGTTCATAATCCTTTTTTATTTTAGTAATATTTTTGTAAAAATGCCTAAATCGGAGAAGAATAAGAAAAAAAAAAAACAAAGATAGATATTCGGAAATAACCTCTGAATTCGGGTTTTCTCTCTATTTTTATTTCTGTTTTTTTTTAATATTTGCCTGTATCTGTTTCTCTGTGTATATTGTATGTTCCCGTTTACAAGTTTTGTAAGGCTTTTTATAGCCTTCAAAATGAACAAATAAAAGGAAATAATAACCTGCCATATTTGTTGTCGATTTCTTTCCCTTTGCAGGTGGATGAGAAGATCTCGGCGCGTTGATGGCGGCGCAACCGAAGGTGGGCGCGAGACAGGGGCTGCGACGCAAGGGTTCCCAGAAACCCTAGGTTTCAGCTGGTTCTGCTTAGTCACTGGGCCGTGTAGGTTTGGGCTAGAGGTTGGGCTAGGATTGGGTCTGAGGGTTTAGTTTATTTTGGGGCTTGTTATTCGGGTTTGGGTCTTAATTTTGGGTTGTATGTTGGTGTTGGGTTAGTGGTTTAGGAATGGGTCCTGTAAGTGGGCTTGGGTAATTGGGTAGTTTAGGGTACTTGGGTTAAATGTAAAAGGACTGTATAAATTAAAAGAAACTAAGCATTTTATTTTTTGTGTTTTTATTGTATGGGCCCGGGCAAAAATGGGCCTCTACATTCATAATTTCACAATTTCACAAGCATACATATATCACATTTAGCCATAGGTGCAAGAACACTTACACTCAGAATTAGAGTAGGGGTTTAGGCTGCCTCTAAATTCCCAATTACACAATGAATCATTTATGAGCAGCGATTCTAAAACACTCACCAAAAATATTGCTTTCACCGAAAGTCGAAAGCTCAGACAAGCTTTTCTTTGCCGTTGCCTCTACTCGTTAAAGGTCCTATTGACTCCGGCACTTCAATAAGACAAACCACACAAACACACAATCAAAAATTAGTCATCAACTCACCTTAAACAATAAAAAAAATAATGGCCTAAGCTATGTTCACTATTAACCAAAACCTTCGACATAGAAACTTTAAACTCGAATATCTCAGCCTACACTTAATCTTTTTGCACGAAATGAATTTTGTTCATCTACACAATCATCTACAATTAATTCCCAACCTTTAAAATACACAAAACTATACGTTTCAAGGTATCGATATTTTTCGACAAGTTTTGGCCATTATGACAAAATTTCATTAAAATCCAAGAAATACTTAGCGAAACTTCAAATTAACTTTAGAAACCTTCTAATCTTGTTAAAACAAGTTGAAAAACACTTTAAAACCACATTTTAATCCATAATCTTGAAATTCACCATTAACAATCAAATGATTTAAGGGCTAACAATTTAATTTAAGAAATTAGATATCATTTAAAACTATTAGAAAGACGAATGATTACCTTGATCCAAGAAAAATGAGCTTTAACGTAAATCTAGGAAAGCTCACTCTTGAAGAAGATGAAATTAATGGGGTTTTAGGATGTTTTCTTGGTTTCAATGGAGATTTATAATTCAAAGGATGTCAGAAATAAAAGGGGAATTAGGATTTGGAAGTAAAAATTGATTGGGAGAGATGAGAGAGTAGAAGGGATGGCATAAGCAAAGTGAGGAGCAAGCTTTTGTGAAAACAAACGGGAGAATGGGGTTTTCTAAGTTGATTTTAAAATTCTGGGTAAATTGCTTCATAAAAACTCTCAGTTTTGACTCCTTTACAAATCAGTCCTATTTTCAAAATTAAAGGTATTTAAAACTCATTTTCAAAAATTGACTTAATTTCCTAATACCCATTGTGGAAAATATTATCGATTACCAACCTTACGAAATTCTGAGCACATATATGCTAACATTCCTAAAATACTCTCAAAAATTCTAGGCTTAATTTTTGGGGTTGTTACAATTGAGATTTGTAAAGAAATGGGGTTTGCACATGTAGAATATCTTGAGAACTATCTTGGCATGCCTTTGTTTCACTTCCGTGTCACGTCTAATACTTTTAAATTTGTGCTTAATAAAGTTCGAAGTAAATTGAATGGTTGGAAAGCAAGTAAACTTTCTTTGGCGGGTAGAATCACGTTGGTTAAATCGGTGTTGTTTAGTATACCCAATTATTTCATGAGTACTATTCGTATTCTTGATTCTGTTTGCAGCGAAATTAAAAAGTTAGCTCGTGATTTCATATGGGGTTCGACATCTCAGTCAAAGAAATCAACATTAGTGTCCTGGGAGAATTGCTGTCGTCCCCTTGAGTCTGGGGGTCTTGGCTTAGGAACTTAATTGTTCAGAATAAGATCTTGTTATTGAAATTGGGTTTCCAGATTCTTCTAATACAGAAGCACTGTGGGTTCAATTATTGAGGAATAAATACAAAGTTTAAGGGGTTCTACCGATGTCTATAGCTAGGAGTAATTGTTCGTATATTTGGCGATCTCTGATGAAGGTTTGGTCGGATGTGGTAGGTAATGTGTTTTGGGCTATAAGTGATGGCTGACTCGTAAATTTTTGGAATGATGTGTGGGTTCAACAGGTTGGCAAACTTAGGGATCTTTATGTTGGTACTGAACGTCCTGATGATACATTACGTGTCTGCGATTTGGTGACTAATAATGGGGGCTGAGATTGGCATTGGTTATCTAGTTTCCTTCCTGAGAACATTGTTAAGATAATTATTTCTATGATCCCTCCTTCCGTTGCTTCAGGAATAGATTGACTGGTTCAGAAATTGATGTCTAAAGACAAGTTCTCAAGTGTCATAAGTTACAGGAGTTTATACCACCCTGTTTGTGGCGAATACTCTTTTTGTTGGAATTTAATTTAGAAAGCCAAAGTGCCTCAAAGAGTACAAGTCTTTCTTTGAACCTTTTGGCAGGACAAATTACAGACTAATGGCAAGAGAACAAGGAGACATATGACTAATGAAGGACATTGTCCTAGATGTGGAGTAGTACTGGAACCAAGACTTCATGCAATTAGAGATTGCCTTTTTTCAAGAATGGTATGGTTGTCTATAGTACTGGCAAGTGCTCATTTATCGTTCTTTTCCATGCCACGTACTAATTGGTTGAAGTGGAACTTAAAAAGCACAAGAGGATGGGGGTCTGAGAATTTTGAGTGGCATTCCTTATACTCAATTTTATGTTGGCTTTTGTGGAAGGATCGTAACATTTTTGTCTTTCCTAATGGCCATACTATGTGGAAAATATTGTTGATACAGGTATTGTATGGGCAAGAATTTATGTGAATACGGGGGGAGTTTGACCAAAACCGAATCCATCGGTGTCAAAGATTTCTTGGTCACTGCCTGAGATTGACTGGGTTAAGCTTAACACAGATGGACCTGTTTCAGACATTAATAATTGGGCGTCGGTGGGGGGTGTATTTAGATATGCGGATGCCAAATGGTTATATGAGTTTCCCATGGTGATGAGCAAGGAATCAATTTTTCAGATTGAAGCACGTGCCATATATGTAGGCCTAAGCATAGTATGGGAGAAAGGATTCAGGTAAGTAAAGCTAAAATGTGATAATGCACTTTTAGTGGATACCTTGCTAGCTGGTGGGGCTGATTACAGTAAGTTGGTTGAATTGTGTTTAATTAGTTGCCTCCTCAAACGTAATTGAAGAATAAGAATTCGCCATATTCAAAGGTCGCAAAATATGGCTGCTGATCTTATGACTAAGTCCGCAAATGACTAAGTGTCAAAGCTTTTGTTATTCATGGTTTCGCCAAGTTCATTACAAGGAACCATGCATGTTGATAAGCTTGCAAGTATAACGGGTTGATTGTTATTGTAATCGCTTAGAGTTGTTTTTGTCTACCGAAAAATAATAATACAAATGTATAATTTGTAAAATATTTATTATAATCAATATAAATTAAAAAATATTTAAAATAAACTTAAATTAATAAATAACACATTATTTAATATTAATTTTAAAACATGAATTAATTGTATACTTAAAAATATTTATAAATTTTGTTATTTTTATAATTTTTAGAAATACTTAAAAAATTGAATTCTTGTAATCAATATTCACTTCATTTGAATTTTCAATCAATATTTACTTAATTTGCATGATATAAGAAATGAGCATTGACAAGCTGTGAAATGAATTTTACTATATATCCAGAATACAATGGATATTGAATTGATTTTTTACTATGAAGATAATCAAGTGTGGGTGGATATTGTGATTCAGACTATACTGGTGACATGGACAAAAGACGATAAACTACTATTATGTGTTTATTCTTGCAAAGACACCAGTTAGTTGGAAGTATACTTTACAATCAACATTTACTTTATCTGCTACAGAAAGGAGTATATGACAATTACAAAGGCTGTAAAAAAGGCAATTTGCCTTCGATGGTTGTTTGGTGAATTAGAAATTAAGCAAAAACATGTCAAAGTACATTGCAATAGTCAGAGTGCTATTCAGTTAGTAAAGAATCAAGCTTAACATGCAAGGACGAAGCAGATTGATGTCAGGTGTTATTTTGTACGAAAGATTTCGGAAGAAGGTGGAGTAAATATTCAAAAAAATTCAAACGCTAAGAATCTTATCGATATGATGACTAAGGTTGTGACTATCATCAACTTCCAACTATATTTTGACTTGATCAATGTTAAAACGTGAAGGTTGAAATTTGAAGACACTATTAAATGTTGTTTTGTAAGGAGATTGAAGATGTGAAAATTTGCTAAGGTAGAGATTTGTTGAAATAGCATAATCCCACATCTAAAAAATATAAAGTTGTGGAGATTTTATACTACTATAAATATGGGTTGTGTTCATTTTTATCCTTTTCCACGTCATTTTTATTCTTTTCCAACAAGAAAATGACAAATCAGATTGTAAGTGCGATCGTTAGTAAGGTTGGGTTTTGAGTTTTAAGTGGCAACCTTTTTTCTCTTTTTATTTCTAATATGGTTTTCTAGTAGAATAATTTATTTTCTTTTATGCTGTTGGCACAACATTTTCCCTTAATTGAAGTATCTCCCTGTCCAAAACAGTCGGACAATAGAGCCATTAGCTCTGTGGAATTGGGGGTTCCCTTCAAAGCATTTCCTATCTTGGAGTCATTATCTCTTCAGCGTATGACGAATTTGCGGATGATATCATGGTGACATTGTTGCAGAATCTTTTAGCCGACTAAAAATCATGAAGGTTTCAGGTTGTGATAGATTGAACAACTTGTTCTCACTGTCCACTGCCAGAAATATTTTTCAACTTCAAGAAATTGAAGTAACTTACTGTGAGAACATGATAGAGATTATTGCAGAGGAAAGAGAGGCAAACATTGAAGAAAATGAAGCAATGAATGAAATAGAGTTCAGTCATCTGCGGTCCTTGAAACATGAATGTCTCTCGAATTTCATTCATTTCTGCTCGAGAATGGAAACAACTTTAACATCTGTACATGGAGGATTTCAACCTACGATTGTTACGAGGGCCGAGGAGAAGACACTTTTAAACAAAAAGGTACTTGTAAAGGTGTTATTGACCAAAATTCAAATCATTTTATTACTAATCAAAAGTTTTTTTTTTTTTTTTTTTTTTATATAATCTATTACTAATCAATGATTGAACTGAAGTTCTTTAGTCATTTCTCCTATGGATGTACATGAGAAAAACTGAGTCATGTTACATATTGTGATTTCTATCTTTTAGTTCGCATTCTAATATCAATTTTTATCAGGACAGGTTTCCAAACTTGGAGAACCTAAACCTGCGCTCCATCAAAGTTGAAAAGATATGGCATAACCCTTTTCCAGCTAATTGTTCAAAATTTCTAAATTTAATGACATTCTCTGTGGAAGGCTGTGCCAATTTGAAATGTCTTTTTTCATCTTCTATGGTTCAAAGCTTTCAGCAACTCAAAATGCTCAAGATTACTCATTGCGAAATGGTGGAAGAAGTAATAGTTGCAGAAGAAAAATTAAGCGAGATGGTATTCCCTAAACTAGAGTAGCTGTGGCTGCAACCTTCCCAAGCTCACAAGATTCTGCTCTGAACGTTTAATTGAATTCTCTTCTCTAATTGAGTAGTTTATAGACAACTGCCCTTGTTTGAAGATGTTTGTCTCATGTTTCGCAAGTGCAGGCACGAAACGGAAAAAAAGAGGGAAGGAAGAACAAGTCAGAAGAGAACATAACTGTTGATGTACCAGTCCTTTTTTTATGAGAAGGTGTTTCGTTATTCCCTTCTGCTCTTCTTTTAAGACCATCTTAAGAAATTAACATAGGTTATTGCTTTCTCAGCATTCTCAAATTGGCGTTTCCTTTGCTTTTTCCTTGTACAATATCTTCATGCATGGACAATTATAATTTGAATCAAAACTTTGTAGGTGGCACTGCCTATGTTAAAGCAATTGCACATATTTAGGATGGCTAGCTTGGAAAAGATATGGCATGAGCTACTTCCTGTGAATTTCATTTTACAAATGAAATGATTTTTGGTGGGAGTCACTGTGAGAATTTATTGAATGTTTTTCCATTGAGCATGTTGGAAAGACTTAGGAGTCTAGAGAGGTTAAGTATAAGCTGCTATGATTCCCTAGAAGAAATATCTGAACTCAAGGATTTATTGCTGAGGAATCATGTGCTGCAAATACCATTCAATCTACTGCAGCAGAAGCAATTACTCAGCTTGCATTTCCTCAAGTGAGGTTCTTACAATTGACAAAGCTACCAAAATTAAGGAGTTTCTACTCAAGAATTCATTCTTCAGAATAGCCATCATTAAAAAGACTGCAGGTGACAGCATGTGATAAACTCGAGATTTTTGCTTCAGAATATCCAAGCTTGAAATAAATCCATGGAAAGACTCAATTTTAAATCCCTAAAGGATAAACTCGGTTAAGCAACGAACAAATAAAATAACGAATAAAATTGAAAAGATCAAACACAAATATTGTACGTGGAAAAACTCCTTCGGAGATGATAAAAAATCACGGGTAAAGATAATTTCACTAAAAGGCGAAAATCAAGAGTATAAAGATGGAGGTAAAACTAAGTCCCGAAACTCGAAAATAAGAACCCTCAAAACGTAAACACAAAATTCTCTAAAAGCTTGAAAAGCTAATACCTAAATGTGTTATGAGTTATTATTCTAGAGTAGAAAAAGTGCCTATTTATAGGTTAAATTTATAGGTCAAATAATATTAAAATAATCTACACTTGTAACACCTCGGATTTTGGGGGTTAGAAGTTCTGACTTTAGTGGTTAGGGTCTGAGGCAAATGTGTGCTTTTGTGGTTAGTCTTGCGTGTAAGTGACAGAATGGGTCTGTTGGTCTGGTGGTTGAGGGTGTGTTTGTGTATCTCTGGGACGCGTGTACGAGTCCTTATATGTGCGCTTTGGAGGAATATTTTTATTGCCTTGTTTTGTTTTGTTAAATATTTTAATTAAATTGTTTAGTTTTGGTTATTATTGATTTTAATTTGTTTTATTATTTTTCATTATTATTATTTTATTGTATTGTATTATTTTTGTTTCCTTTTTCATTTTCCACGTTTTTTTTTTTTGCTTTCTTATTCGTTGGTTTTGTTTTTCTCTTTTTTTTTTGAAACGGTGGTGTTGCGGTTCGCGGAGAGTTTCAATTTTCTGGTAATCGAGTCGGCGTCAGGACGTTCTCGATCACGAAACAGGTGTGGGTTTCGAACTTTTCTATTTTATTCGCGAATTCTAATTCGACTTTGCGAAAAGTCGACTAGGGATGTGATATCATTGTTTTATGCTTGGATTGTGTATGGTTTTGTATAATTTTGATCTAAATCGGAAAGTGTTTCGTGGCTGAAAGCACGTTTTTCGGGGTTATTTTAGGGTGGTTTCGTGACCACACAAGCGTCCACACAGGCATGTGACGACTCACACAGCCGTGTGCTTTTGGGAATTAGGGTCCCGGGCGAAATTTGGGTGCCACACGGTTTGGCCACACAGACGTGTGGCCGACTTGGGGATTTTATCGTTTCTCACACGGCCGTGTCCCTCGGGCACACAGGCGTATGAGTTTGGGGATTACGGTTTGAGTGATTTGGTGTCACGCGATCGTGTGACTAATTTGGGAATTAGGGATTCCACACGGGCGTGTGTTTCGGGACACACGGCCGTGTCTGGTGGGCACACGAGCGTGTGAGACCCTCACACGACCGTATCTGCCCTGTACTCAAATTTTAGTGCAAAGGACAGAGACTTACACGGCCTGTCCCCACAGCTATGTCTCTGGTCCACACGGGCATGTGCCTTAGTCACACAGCCGTGTGCCTCTCTTCACACGAGCGTGTGCTTCTGTCACACAGTCGTATGCCCCTTTTTACACGGGCTTTTGACCTTTCACACGGCCTAGGCATTTCCACACAGGCGTGTGGTCCTAAGGCACTTAAATTGGTTCCAAGTGCGTATCTGATCCGAAAATGTATTTGTGTGTGCTCTGACCCCTAGCTAAGTTTAGTAAGGGTGTTCATGACTCGATATCCGTGATGATTGTGTGTGATGTGTGAGTTTGAAGCTAGTCTGTGGGGTGTGTTGTTTATCTGTTCCGACTGACCGACTGTGCAAATGTCTCTGTTCTGTGAGCTTGAATGCATTCATGCATTTGCATAAAGTATTTTGGGTTGGGTTGTGAAGAGAAGGAAGATTGTATCTATTCTGATATGCCAGTTTAACTGTAAGTTTATACGTACAACGATTTATCGCACTGTACCGCTCGTGCATCAGCTTTGTTGCGCACTATCATCCGTGCGGCGATTTTAAGCGCAACATGTGTCATCTGATGGATTACCGTATTACCTTTGTACTATACGTACGTCAGCTCGGCTGCGTACCATTATCTAATCTGGCAGTTTAAATTGCAACTCGCCTGTACAGCGGTCTACCGTATTGCACAGTACAACATATACGCTAGCTCTGCTGCGTATGATTATCTGAGTGGCTTAGTCCACATATGCGGTGTGTAGGGTTGGATGGGCCTTCCGAGGTCCTAATTGGTGTGTTTGGTTGGATGAGCTTTAACAGCTCTTTTGGGTGTGATCGGGGGACGGAGAGGTGTGTTGGCTGGATGGGTGGGTTTTTATTTAACTGCATTTCATCCGCATCTGACTGTGTGTGTGTTCTGACTAAAAGACTAGTTGTCTGTAATTTGTTTGTCTGATTAGCAGTTGTGCTGAGACTTCTGTGTAAACTTAATGTGCTCTGATTGTTAAGCTCTGTTTGGACATTAGTTCCAGGTATGCTTTCTGGTTCTGTGTGTGTTTGGAATTCTGTTGCGCTTCTGATTTGGATACTCTTTTACTGTATCTGATTTGTTTTGAACTCACACTGAGCTCGAGTAGCTCACCCCTCTTAGTGTTTCCTTTTCAGGTATCTTCTTCTGAATTCTGACGCTGGACTCGGTGTGCGGAGGTCTCGAACAGTCTTGAAAAAAATTTAGTAAATGTTATATTTTCAATTTCTATTTTGTCATTCAAATTTTGAACTGTAAGGTTTTATAAAGCTGTGGTACAAATTTTGAGTTAGTTTTAATCGTTTTATTTCCGCTTACATATACTATCTTAACTGCAATTTTAATAACTGGTTTTAAACGATTAAGTATTACGATTCGACATGAAAATTATTTTGTAAAAAATTTTCCTACGGTCACTTTAGTGATCAGTGTAGCATTCGAGATTCGGTCTAAACTTCTAGGCCGAGTTTCGGGTGTTACAACACTAATCAAAGTTTAAGTGGGAAACTAAAAACAGAGTTTAACTGGGAGAAGAAAAGCTAAAAAATACGAGGCATAACTCTACAAATCTCCACCTTGACTCTTATTTTCATAACGCCTTCTTTGCCAAAACCTACCACGGGCTTATCTCGAACTATGCAGGATATTAACTAAGTCAAAGTTGTGTTTAGAAGCTAGAAGTCTTCTAGTTTTCGACTTATGTACTGTCAAATAAAAACTGACCCAGGTTTGATTTCCATGAACACAATGCCCTATCTTGATAAGTTCAAAACATACGCCCATGTGCTAGGCCGTGTGTCACACACGGCTGAGACACACGCCCGTGTGGACAAAATAATGCCATTTCCTAGCCACATTTCTCACCCAAACTTGTATTCCACCTACATTAACTCTTACACACATTCCCAAACCAATATAAAACATTTGAATCAAACCAAAACAAAGTTTTATGCAAATCATATCATCATATATATCCAAGTATCCATACTTAACAATTTAATCACTTACATATATATTCATATTTGTACCAACTATACCAACTCAAACCATATTACAATTTGCCTATTAGTTAACTATCAGTCAATTATACCAAAACACATATCAACCATGATAAGGCCATATAATCATATATATGAAAATGTTTCAAATATAAGCCACTCAAATGGCTAATCACAACAAAACAATTACATGTCATCAATGGCCAAATTAACCTATACATGCCATTATACCAAAGTTGATTTAATAAATATATCAAAAAAGGGCGATTGATAGTGTGATATGGCTCCGACCAGCTTCCAATCTTAACGAGCTTCTAGGTTACTATAAAACTGAGGAAATAAAACAGAGGAAATTAAACAGAGTAAGCATTTAATGCTTAGTAAGTTCGTATAACAGGAAATTAACTTACCATTCATTTACATCTAAGGTAAGCATACAAAAATGCATCCAAGCAATTTGGCTAATAGCCTAAACACACAATTTCATCGAACATGTTAGTCATGTATTTCATGTGAATATCAAGAAACAGGGATGAGCTCATCAAATATAAAATTTCCATGTGTTTTCAGGTGTATACAGGTGGTATCTCATTCAGAATTCATCTTAACTTATATCAAAACTTTGGCCGTTGAACCATTTGAAATATCGATGGATACACGAGTAGTACACATGAAGTGCACACAACTGTAATCCGTCAATTCATATTCGGGAATGCTCATATGAGCACATAAACGGGAAGCTCTCTCTCGAGCTATATAACAGGAAGCTCATGTGAGCTGTATAACGGGAAGCTTATCCGGGCTGTATAACGAAAAACTCATAAGAGCCATATTCAGGAAGCTCATGCGAGCCAATAACGGGTAGCTTTGAAGAGCCATTAATCAGGAAGCTTTGAATAGCCATATATCGGGAAGTTCAAGCGAACCATATCGGGAAGCTCTGGAGAGCCATTAATCAGGAAGCTCACAAAGAGTCTTTAATCGGGAAGCTCACGAAGAGCCATAATCGGGACATTCATAAGAGCTGCGGTGTGTCCACAACATATGCAGGATCACACCCGATCGAGATGCTCCGAAGAGCTATTAACGGGAAGCTCACAAGAATCATATAACTAGAAGCTCGAGAGGGCTAATAACGGGACGCTCTTTCGAGCTGTGATGTGTCCACAACATATGCAGGACCACAACCAATTCGGGAACCCTGTATCCATCTTAATTTCATCTATTCAAATGGAACTTAACATTTATCGGGCTTTGTCGGATATGTAATCAATTTCATATAAATAACAATTTCACAATTCACATATACAACATCCAATTCAAACATATAAATATACACAATTTAGTTACATGAACTTACCTTGACAAGTGTTCGTTGATTTGTTGTCTACTAATCTGACACTTTCTCTTTTCCTCGATCTAATTTCGTATTTTGTCTATCCGGATATATACGAGTAAATTTAACTCAATTTAATACAATTCATATTCAATTCAATTCAATTCACAACTTAGGAAAATTACCATTTTGCCCCTATACTTTTATTTAATTATGTTTTCGCCCCTAAGTTCGGAAAATGAAATTCATGCAATTTAATCCTTACTCCAAGCCTAGCCAATTTTTACATGTAACATTGATAGCCTATGTATTTCATAAAATGCAAAAATTTTCCATAAAGTTTACATCTTTACAATTTAGTCCCTAAACCACAATTTCATCAAAATTCCCTTTACAAAAGTTGTTTATCTATCAACAACTTTTCATTTTCTACCATAAAACTTCCTAATTCATGCATACCTATCCATGGAAAAACCCTAGTACTTTGATAACTTTACAAATTAATCCCTGTGATAGCTAAATTAAGCTTTTTACGATCTCGGAAACATAAAAATCATTAAAAATGGGACTTGAATACTCACCTAATTGAGCAATATAAGCTTGTCTATTCTTAAACCTTCAAACTAGGGTTTACATGTAAAATAATTTGGGAAAGATGATGAAAAATATGATATTTTGTTATTTAATCATTTATCATCTTTTATTATTTCCACTTTCTAATTTAGTCCTTTTCTTTATTAGATTTTCCCATGATGACTAATCATGTTTATCTACTAACTCCACTTAATGGTCTATTTGCCATATAAGGACCTCAAGTTTTGAATTCCATAGCTATTTGATACCTATAGCTACTAGAATTCAACTTTTGCATTTATGCAATTTGGTCCTTTTATCAATTAAACATGTAATCGGTAAAATTTTTCTTAACGAAATTTTTATACGATATTCCTATCATACGGTAGACCATAAAATAATTTTAAAATAAATTTTCTTCTAAACTCGGATTTGTGGTCCCGAAACCACTATTCTGATTTCGCTGAAAATGGGTTGTTACATCACCGGTCATCGGTGATCCTTCTAGAACATAAAGATTGCTAATCTTTTTACCTTTAATCAAATTGAGGGCCCCACAGGATACATTAATGTTGTTTGACACAAGGCTTGCCAAGAGAATCTGCTGATTGGTGGGTTCTTCACAACGACCACGCCAAGATGTATAGATCAGTAACCTATACTTTGCCAAAAGATAAACCTCCAACCAAGTTTTTACAGACTTACCTGATTGGCTAAACAACCTGCCAATCATGGCACGAAAACCAACATTAACTTAACTTGGAAGATAGGGCGTAAATCAGTCTTTCTTGGCTTATACGTTAGCCAATAATCCACCCACAAAAACCACTAATTGGGACTACACCGGGTGGGGTGTTACAAATGCTTCAGTCCTAGGTTAGCCGGCAAGATCGAGAGATAAATCAGACTAATTTGTCTAACTTGGTAAAGTTGACATCGAGAGGTAAAATGGAACCACTTTAGGAGTTTAAGCAATTTGAAACTTTAATTGAATGATTAGTGAACCATATCAAAGTCAACCAACCACCATTTTTTAGTTATTTATGAATTTCATAACTTTGCCTTCTTTACAATTTAGTCCTTCAGGTAGTTAATAGATAATTAGATTAATCACTCTTCACTTCATGATTTTTCGTAATATAGCTTTTAGCTATTAGTTATTTAGACTCCTTTTGCATGCTCGTAGCTAGGAATTGCTTAATCGCCTTCTCCCTTGGGTTCGGCCCCTTGGAATACTTCGTATTCAATCGAAACTATAAATATTACAACTGATACTATACGCTTGCAGTTAAAACCGCTCCTTAAAATAGTTTTTTAAATCGTTTGTTTTTACGTGCAGGTGCGACATCGGTCACTAACAGGCATGCAACAATCACATAAAAATCACTAAGTCTTGCATCGACTCCCCGACAACGGCGCCAACAACTTGACCGCCTCTCACTGTTCTCACAGACCATGAGAGAAATCAACACTAAAAGAACAATCAAATCAAAATAATAATGTGCTATGTTTGTAAGTGTGACCGGTCAATTGTAATATTTGTAGTGTTACAATGGAACAACAGAGTATTCTAAGGATCAAACCCTGCAGAGTTAACGATTTAATGCTTCCTACTCAATAGGCATAAAATGAAGGAGTCAAGCTAGCTACTCACTAAGCATTATATTACGATAGACTATAAATGAAGTTAATTAAAACTAATTAATTACCTAAAACAAAAAGGACTAAATTGTAAAGAATGAAAAGTGCAAAACTAACAAATACTATAACAGACAGCGGTTAGTTGATTTCCATATTGTTGGTTAACTTTTGAATTAGGGATCTAAATCCTATTACTCCTAAATTGGCTCTACTTTACCTCTCGACTTCAATTTTACCAACTTAGACAAATTAGTCTAGTGTATTTTTCGACCTCACCAACTAATCTGGGATTGTAGAATTGGTGCCCGATAAGATCTCCTCTCGATCTCACTTGCCAAAATTTTACCTTAGGGTCGTCAATCCTAAGTTTTTAAGTCTATTCGATTTAGTCCATTTTTTTGTGATTTAGTCTTATATAAAAAATTAACTATATAACATTTTCATCAACCAACTACTTTAGATTTAGCTACCCATACTCCTACTTAAGCAAACAATAACACAATAATAACATAAAATGTGCATAAATGGTAAATGCAAGAAAAATGAGAAAAGTTGGGTTTTTTTTTTTTAAAGTTTGAAAGTAAAGAAGATGGTAGGAAAGGAAATGAACAAGAAGACTTAAAGGTCAAAATTTTAAAGATGAAACTAAAAGGAAACTGATTTATATTAATACTAATGATTAAATTGAAAATAAAAGTTTGAGGTACTAAACCAACAAATAAACTTAGCTATGGTGATAAATAAATTAACTAACTACCATTAGCACTAATAAAACAAAAAAAAATGTGTAGGAAAGGTAAACCCTAAGTTATAGAGAAGAAAACTACCCTAAACCTAAAATACAAGATGGAAGAAACCCTAAACTAAAAGCTCTCTCTAGTCTACATTTTTTGTTCTCAGCCAAAAGTGGCTTTTTAATCTGATTACAACCCAAATTTTGTCCCCAAAATGCCCCTAAGTGTCTAAATTTGATTGGTGTTGAAGTTGGAAAAGGACCACCCCTGCAATTAAATTTTGTTTTTTCACGATAGTGGTATCGAGATTCTCACGACAGTCTTGAATTAGGGGTTCCTTGGGAGGTTGGGTATAGCAATACCCAAGGCTGGTATTGTGATACCACTATAGATGGCTTTAATTCTTCATATTTCAATGGGTATCATGACTTCCATGCTTCGATATCGTGATACCCCTTTCTAGGTGATGTTTTCGTTCATATCTGTGTCATCATTGACTCTCTACAACGCTCAATCAACCGTTAGGGTCCTATGACGCATTTAGCCATTGTGGGTCTCAAAAGGGCATAAAATGCACTATTTCACTTATTAAAGAAAAGAACGGAAACTAAGTAAGAACACGAAAAAAACATATAAATTGCTCGGAAACAAGCTCTTTAAGCATACTAAGGAGCCGAATTTGACATATCAAATTACAGAAGATCAACATGTGATCTATTTCTAGTCTGGTTGTGTCCTGTCCAGTTAGTCATATCTATGTCTCTATCTTTTGGAAGTCATTTGCTCCGATACCTAAGACACGGTATGAAACACCCCAAACCCGGCCCACGAGCTTTGACCAGATTTGGTATGTTCCTCAAGTAAACCGGTTCAAAATTCTTTTGTTACTTAGGAAAAACTTGTATGATTTTTTTTAAAAAAATATTGTTTGGGTTGGGCTTGAGTTGAAAACAAATTTATCTTATGTTAAAACCTATTTATTTAAGGTGACAAAACATTTAGAGTTAATTTTAAAAAGGAATTTACTTAAACTTTAATTGATAAAAATCCATAAACATGATAAAAGAAAAATAAAGTAAACCACAATGGCCTTATTATATCAATGATCCCAAAGTAAAACTTAAAATACTTAAAATAAATTGAAAGTCCAAATCATAAATTTCTTGCTATGCATGGCCACCTTTAAGCTCCTGTGACTGGTCCATTACTCGCTCATCACTGAAAAATATTCCCCAAACGGGGTGAGTCAACAGACTCAATGTGTACACAACACTAAGTCATAATAGAATCGGGCATGCAAATGATACACATTCAAATCATAGAATACAATTAATGATGCATTCCCAAACCCAAACCTAATTAACCATCCGCTACACACCACCCGCACTCGCCGGTCCACACCGTGGGACTACTAAGTCAACCCTCCATCCGCTACACACCATCGAAGGCGATCGCTGCGATCGGCGTGCTCATCGCCCATATAATTTGTGTCATTAGACACCATATTCAAATAATGTAACCGAAGTTACCAAATTCGGATAATGTAACCGAAGTTACCATATTCAAATTTTGTGACCGTAGTCACCATATTCCGTTGGTGAGACGAAGTCAACACCTTCTTCCCCTTTCACATAGATCCCGAATGCCCCATAAATTTTATATCATGCATAACATACTTAATTCTCATTCATGTTACTATTCATATGTTCAAAATATATCATATTCATAATCCTATCGAAGTAGGAAAGCGTGCACTGGTACTTTTACCACATTTGTGGTACTTAGCCACATTCACATTCTTATGCATATTCATATATTAAAATAATTGCCATATGATATATCGAAGGTTAGTATGAGTACACACATTCTTAATAATATATTTAATTTAAACATAGCCATGAACCTATCAAAACTTAGGTAGGGTACACACTGATTTGCTTAATGAATTCCTTGAAATCCGAAATCGATCTCCATCGCCTTAGATCTCAAATTCCTACATTTGATTAATCACTTACTAATTTAATAAAAAGCCATTCGGCCATAAATCCAAATCCTAGTAGGATTAGTATTCTTAAAACTTACCTTGAAATTCTCAAATCCCAAAATCCTTGTATCCTCGGGCCGAAATCCCTATAACTACATGTTAGATCAATTTCTAACATTTATTCACAACAAATAACCCTTAGCCGTATGTTAAATATGACTTACCTTAGATTCTTAAATCCCGAAATTCACTGAATAACTAGGAACACGCGGCTTATGGTGTACCTTCGGGAAAAGAACTTCTCCTTCCTTGTAGTCGACACTTAGTAAATCCCGAAAGATCTCTTGACAATGAGATATTAAGGGTATTAGAATCTTAATTTCGATAGCCTTAAAAGAAATAGAATGAGAATCTAACCTAATCTTACCCTACTGAAGAATTTGATGGAACTCTTGCTTGAACCCTTAGCGAGATTCGGCTATGGCTTTGATGTGGATAACAATTTCGGCTCTTGAGGCTTAGTGAGAAATCGACTAGGGCTATTGGTATCTTCGGCTTTTGATTGTGTTTGTAATAGAAGAAGAAAAGAAAAGAGAAAAAGAGAATAATGGCAGAGAAAATTTGGCAGAGAGAATAGGAGAAACTTTAGAGAATTTCTACAGAGGTTTTCTTGAAAAGAAAAGAATGAATGAAGAATAGCCTTACTCTTCCTTTTATAGCCAAAATTACTAGCTAGAGTCCTTTACTTGGCCACCACTCTTCTATTTTGATAGCTTTATCCCTTGATTTATCACTTTAATAAAACTTAATCCAATAATTATCTCTTATCTCTTAATAAAAATAATACTAATAATAATCCTCTTTTATCTCTTCCTTATCTATCAAAATAAAAGAAATAATATCCACATTTATCTCTTGAAAATAATCTAAAATAAATCCATTATTTATCCCTTATTTATCCACCCTTTATCTCTTAAAAATAAAAGAATAAAAGCTCCTAATTTATAGCCATGTGCCGTCCACCTCACTTCTTCCGGAAGCAAAATAAAATTTCTTTTATTTGCTTCCCATGTGACTCGAACTCAGGCCCAACACCTTGCATGTGGCGCCATTTCTAGAGGCCCTAAGTGGCATCTCAGGCCACTTTTCCAAGCCTGTTTGTGTGTCAAATTCCTCATATTATTTTTCTTAAGGCCACCTTGCCTTAGTTTTCTCTTTTAAGCCTTAAAACTTGACATTTCTTTACATTTCCAAGCTTCCAAAAATTTTCGTTTGGCTCTTTAAACTTGACATTTCCTTACATTTCCAAGTTTCCAGAAATGTTTACTTTCCTCTTTTGAATCATTTCCACATCATTTCCTTACATCCCCTAGTTTCCAAAAATGTTCACTTTCCTCTTTTAAACTTAACGTTTCCAAAGCATTTCCTTACATTTCCTTACATTTCCATACATTGCCTTACATTTCCATACATTTCCATGCACCTTAGGGTTCCTAGAACTCCTCAGAACACATCCAACACACCCACTGAGCCCACTATCTCATGAATTACACACAAACGCATAACCCCTAATCTAGGATGTTACACGGTATCTCCCGAATTGGACTTGATAGATGTCATATTAGTCTTTTAATCGATCTGCTCAATTCTGATTAGACTAAGGACATGTTTAGATTATCTACTAATATAAATCATCTTTTCGCATTATGATTCGATCACGTAATGCCACTTAATATTAGTTTAAATGTTAGATAATCATTGAGCCAATATTTGCTTTCATTTTTCTTTGTGTGAAAAACTCTTGAGGGTACTATACAAAAGATATTAATGATAATAATGAATTTTTATTAAACCAATTTGTTAAAAAATTTACAAGTACAAAGACAAAATCACTACACTAAGGGCATTAGATCCCAACAGGAAGTCCTTTTTATGAAATTCATAGTCACCACTTCCCAAGCTTGCCTCGGAATATGAATTGGTTAAAGGGGGCTAGGTTGGGTTATGCTCTATTATTGTCTTTTGAAAAATGTCACATTGTTTGACTTAGTCTTTCACCTACCTCTTAAGACCTGACCAGTATAAATAGGTTTTGGTTCTATTTTAGGTTGCTTATGCCCTAAAATGTTCTCCTTGAAGGGAGTCATAGAGCTGCTTAAGTATTTGTTGCCTCAATGATCTTGTGTTCCCTATACAAACCCTTTTGTGGTATCTCAAAATTCTACTAAAGTAAGAATAATTTGTGTGATAAGTAGGAAAAACAGATAAAGTAGTAATCTTCTCATTTACCCATTGATCTTCCTTGTAGCTTTCCCCCACTTCTTGAACCCAACCAAAAATCAAGATGGCAGATAACTGGTATAATACATGAGTATCTTCATACTGTTTTGACAAAGCATCAATAGCTAAATTTGTTTTTCCTTTCTTGTATTGAATAGTGTAGTCCAAACCTAAAAGCTTAGAAATTCCTTTCTTTTGAATAGGATTTATTAGCTTTTTCTCTAAGAGATGCTTCAAGGGCTCATAATCTATCTTGATTACAAAAAGGCCTCCCTCTAACTAGTGTCTCCACTTAGTAATGGCCATCAAAATTGCTAAATACTCTTTTTCATAAATGGAGATGTCCAAGTGTCTAGGACACATTGCCTTACTTAGATAAGCTATTGGTCTCCCTTCCCAAGATAGGATGACCCCAATACCTTTAGAACTTGCATCTATCTCCAAGTAAAATTTCTTCTCAAATTCAGGCATGGCCAACACATGAGCTTTATGTCGGATTTGATACCCTAAGTGTAGTATATTCATTTTGTATACTTTTATTTTTCGAACAAGTTGATTTAATAATATCCATTAATTACATTAATACCCTTTGTATATTATCCTCAATGTTTTGCACGCGAAGCAAAATGGAATCAAATATTGGTTCATTGGTTATCTGATGTTTAGCTAATACTAAGCGATATTACATGGTTGAACCATAATACGAAAAGACAACTCGTATTAGTAGATAAACCTAAACATGTCCTTAGTCTAATCAGAAATGAGCTAATTGATTAAAAAACTAATATGTCATCTATAAATTCCAATTGGGGATATATTTTTCTTGGGCATCGAAATAGATGACTCCCAAAAGATAGAGACATAGATGTGACTGACTTGATAGTACATCTGACATAACCCAAGTAGAATAGATCCTAGATCCATTTATTGATTTATTCACTTGTGACGTTCATAGTGTGACATACCTTAATCCTGAGTGGATGGTGGACTATGCATGTGTGACTCATATACTTTGATGTAAGTAAAAGCACGAGTTCAAATAGATAAGGAACCGAAAGTTGGTGCGTTGGGTATACGACTTTTGCAGCATGTAGCATCATTCACAATAGTGGAATTAATAACCCAATTAATGGGTAAATGATATCCTCTCATTGGCATTATATGGTAGATGAAAAGTACACACGGTCACATGTCATTTTTCTTTGTGATAAATGACTTAATTACTATTTGATAGTAATTGACTTTTCACAAAGGAAGATTTAATAGTTACCATGAGATAAAATAGGATCATATTAGGAAATCAAATTTATCCAAAAGAGATTAAGGATATCTATGAGGGTAACACACCAATGATAAGGTCATTGGACGAGTATTGATTAAGTAGCTTTCATAATGGTATGTAACTAGGGAGAGCTCAGTCACTATAGTGAAATGACTTCATGACAAAATAAGTTTATAATTAATAGGCAAAAACTGGAACTTAATTATAATTATTTGAGCCCTAATTACATATGTCCAACCAATCCTTTCGCTAGCTCGTTGAAATCATAAATGAATTTCTTGTAGAACCAAATGAACAGAAACAGATGGGAAAGATGAAGTTAAAGAAATGGGTCATATTCATAAGTGGATGTGTTTTCTCACTGGGCATAAAAATGACTTGAGAATCAATTTAAGTTTTTTGAATTATTAATTAATTACTTAATTGAAGTTTGAAAATAAAAATAAATTAATTAGTCATTATAAATCCATTGAATATGAAAATTGAATATATTTACTCATAGATTTTTTTACGATAAAGTTACCATGATTTTAACAAAATTAGAATTGGGTTGAGAAATTATTTAATTGGAAAATTAATTTATCTAATTAAATAAATAAATAAATAAATATTTATTTTGGGAAATAGAAAACATGTATTGAGTTGGATTAAATTATAAAGTGTTCGGTTAAAAGTCCATTAAGTACATGATTGGACCCAATACAGGAGTGACCTAAATCCCCTCATCATAAGAGAGAGGTGCGACATCCTTAGTATTATTTACTAGGGTGTGTCACCCACTCAATTCTACTTAGAGTAGAATATTGTTTTTTATTAAATAAATATAATTTGTATTTTACTAATTCAATTAGGATTTTCTTATCTCTCACTATAAATAAATGACACTGGTAAAACTATTCACACAAGTTTTTGCAGACAAGTTTCAAATATTGTTACTCTACCATAAAGTAGTGAGAATTTGTTTTCTTATAATAAATTTTATTTTCTAGTATTTACAAATCTACTGATTTCTACTGAGAGAGAACTACTTTCTTACTGAAAGTAATAAATCGTTTTTGGTTCGTGATTGTTCAAACTTACACTAGAAGCAATTCGTGGTACGAGAATAACGGAGAAGGTCATTCGATTGAAATTCAAGAACGTCTAGGATTCGTATTGTACAAAGCACAAATATTTTTAGAGAAAAAGTTTATTATTATAAATATCACAAACTAGCTCGATTTTAAAAATTTTAATTTTCCGCTGTGACAATAAACTATTTTCTAAACCAGATTTTTTCAACAGTTTACACCTACCACCCTTTAATTGTTGAAATGCTTGAACAACTTCTAGACTCCAAGAAAATCGTTCCTTCTTTAGCATGCTAGTCAAAGGTTTGCTTATTTCTCCATATCCTCTTATGAATTTCCTGTAATACCCTGTGAGCCCTAGGAATCCCCTCAATGGCTTCAATGAATTTGGTAAAGGCCACTTAACCATAGCTTCTATCTTGGCTGGGTTCATAGCTACACCTTCATAGGATATAATGTGACCAAATACTCCACTTGCCTCTGCCCAAAGAAACATTTGCTCTTCTTAGCAAATAATTGGTGTTTCCTTAATTCTTATAAAATTGTATGCACATGTTCAACTTAAGTGATCAGTGTATTACTATGGGTATAGGATGTCATAAAAACAAGGAAAAATTTCCTTAAATAGGGTCCAAAGATGTCATTCATCAAGGATCGAAAGGTAGCAGAGGCATTGGTCAGGCTAAAGGGCATGACTTTAAACTTAAAGTGTCCATGATGTGTTCTGAAAGTTGTCTTTGGTATGTCCTCCTCCAGCCTTAAGTCTATCTTAGAGTAGAATTTAGCACCTTCTAACTCATCCAAGAGGTCCTCTACAACAGGAATTGGAAATTTATTCTTAATTGCCATGGCATTGACCTACCTGTAGTAAAAAACGTAGCCTCTAAATTCCATCCTTCTTTGCTAACAAACAGGTTGAGGCAAAAGGACTTTGACTGATTTGAATTATAGAGGAAGATAGCATCTCTGTTATTTGCCTCTCCACTTCAGCCTTTTGATGGTGGGGAAATCTATAAGGCCCGAGGTTAATTGGTTGAACATCCTGTTTCAATATTATGGCATGATCCTGTTACCTAGCAGGAGGCATCTCTCTAGGTTCTTCAAAGACATCTATATCGGCAACTAACAATTGATTTAACTCCTTAGGTATTTCAACCTCTTGTCCTTCCATGGTCAACATATATATTTCGCTAGTCAGGTCACTATACTTGGCATCCAACTTCTGAAAATTCCCCCTGCAATCACCTTCAACTTAGCCACTTTAAGACCACCTTTCAAAGTAATACTTTGGTCTCCTTGTTGAAAGCTAATAGCCATATTCTTGAAGTCCATTAGTAGTGGACTGAATTTCCTCATACAATCAACTTCTAGAACCATATCACTTCTTCCCAAAGCTAAAACTCTAAAATCATGCTAAAATTCATCACCTTGCATGGACCACTGTTGTTGCTTGGACTTGGCTGTATTAAATAGCTTCTCTCCATTTTCTATTGTGATAGTAAGTGGATGAGTTTGAACTAGTTCAAGAACATTTGTTACCCAATTAGGGGTTATAAAGCTGTGATACTCTCAGTGTCCACTAGGATGTAGATATTTCTTCCCTTAATAGAACCTTGTATTCTCAAAGTGCTAAACCCAGCACTGCCAATCAAAGAATTAATAGAGATTTCTAATACTCCTCCATTACCTTCTCCATTAACAGGTAAGGATTCTTCAGTGGATTCCTCCTCAATCAACCCTTCAGTAGGATGCTCAGCTCCTTCTTCTTCCATGGAATTTAACTCTTTAACCTTGCATTGGTGGCCAGGAAGAAACTTATCTCCACATTTAAAACATAGGTTATCAGTTTTTTTGTACTCCATGATATTATGTCTGTTAGAAACAATAGGTGATGGGGTCATGTTAGGTCTAGGTGTGGTAGAGTTTGTGGTAGGATAGGCTTTTGTATATATAGAGGAAGAGTTTGGTTGGGAAAGTTTAGGTTTTTATTTTTTTTTGCTTCAAGTTCCATGGAAAGTTGATGAAGTTTAGCATGTTGAAATGCAATAGACAAAGATGAAGGTTCATTCACCTTAAGTCTAACTTAGGTTTCTTCCGTGGGTCCACTCACAAAACTGGACACAAAATACTTTTCATTTAAGTGCAAATTATACTGGAGCATGAAAGACCTCAAGTCTTGAAATTTTTCTTGGTAGTCCTCCACTGATCCTCTTTGTGTCAACTTGTTAAATTCTTCCACCACATCAAGGTAGGTTCTATCACAAAACCTGAGATACAAATCATTGGCAAACTCCATCATGTCAAATTGTCTTTCTGTAGTCTCTACCTTCTAATGTTCTTCAATTGAAAATAAGTTGAAATACTTTGAACACTTCGTATCCACGCTCAATGATTTTCTCCATTTAAGTTTTGTAATTCTATTTTTGGTCTAAGGGAAAATAGGCCAAGTTTTCTAGACGTGTTAGTGTTTGTGTTCTTTTATATTAGTTGGATATCTTTAAAGGTAGGTTGTTGGGATTATGATCAGCAAGCAACAATCTTAGCTGAAACTTGAGCAGCAAGCATGGTGACTTGCAGAAGAAACAAAGCAAGAAAACAAAAACAGAAAAGAAAGCAAAGTTGAGAATGAAGGAGTTTTTGGAAGGAAACTTGATTGTATTTCATTCGAATTGAAAAATGGCATAATGCCAATACATAAACCAAGCTATCAGCTTGTCAAAATCAGTATGGTAACCTACCAACACCTACTACCACTAATCATACTTTGAAACTTGAAAAGATTAACTTGTACACATGAACAAAGCTGATTTAATCAGCTCAATCACAATCAAAATCACATAAAATATCAACCTAACATAGTTCAAAAGGAACTTGATTACATTGCACTAACTAATAGTTACAAAACAAACAAAATCATCTCCTGCTGTACATAAAATAAGAGCTTCTGCATGGCATGTCTGTTGTGCCTTTGTTGCTGCATGCTGACCATACTTCAACACTCCTCCTTGGTTAGCATGTTGCACATTCCCATCTCTTCTCTTAAGTGTTGAAACCTTGAAACATTAAGGGCCTTTGTTAGAATGTCAGCCAATTGCTCTTCAGAACTGCAATGAACCAGTTTTACTTCACAAGCTTGCTCCATTTCCCTGATAGCATGGAGTTTAATGTTGAAGTGTTTTGTTCTTCCATGAAAAACTGGGTTCTTTGTAATTGCAACAGCAGATTGATTATCACAGAATATCTCTGTTGCTTCCCTTTGTTCAAGATTAAGATCAGCCAAGATCTTTCTAAGCCAAATGGCCTGATTTACAGCTGCAGCAGCTGCCACATACTCAGCCTCAGCAGTTGACTGAGCAACCACATTTTGCTTCTTCGAACTCCAGCTAAAGATGGTTGAGCCAAGGGTGAAAACATACCTTGATGTGCTCTTCATGTCATCCATTGAACCAGCCCAATCACTATCTGTATAGCCTACCAACTTCAAATTTTTAGCCTTGGCAAACAGCATGCCATAGCTCAAAGTACCTTTGATGTACCTGAGAACTCTCTTGGCAGCTTTCAAATGAATTTCATTGCAACAATGCATGAATCTTGAGATTAGACTAACAGCATACATTTTGTATGGCCTAGTGGCAGTTAAGTACAGCAAACAACCAACTAGACTTCTATAGGATGATTCACATACCTTCTCAAAGGCACATTGGCTCGATAGCTTTTCTCCAATAGCAACTGGTGTGTTGGTTACTTTACAATTCTGCATTGAGAACTTGTTTAAAATCTTCATAGCAAAAGCTTTCTGACTTAGACAAATTCCTTCCTGTCTTTGTGTTACTTCCATGCCTAGAAAGTAGGACATCAGCCCCAAGTCAGACATCTCAAACATTTGTTGCATTTTGGTCTTGAAATCAACCAACATTGTTAGGTCTCCTCCTGTCACCAACAGGTCATCAACATACAAGGACACAATGAGCTGTGTTTGCAACCCTTCCCTTTTGACATACAATGTAGGCTCACTAATGCTCCTCTCAAATCCAAAACTGACCAAGTAGCCATCAATTTTGCTGTACCAGGCCCTTGGTGCTTGTTTCAAGCCATACAAGGCTTTGTTCAACTTGTACACCATTTCTTTCTTACCAGCCACCTTAAAGCCTTGAGGTTGCTCAACATAAATCTCTTCTTCAAGGAAACCATTGAGAAATGCTGACTTCACATCAAGCTGATGGATTTTCCACTTCATTTGAGCTACTAAGGCAACTAGCAGTCTGATGGTGTCAAGTCTAGCCACTGGTGCAAAGGTCTCTAGGTAGTCCATACCAAACTTTTGGCTAAAACCTTTCACAACTAGCCTGGCTTTGAGTTTGTTCAAGCTCCCATCAGCATTGTGCTTGGCTCGATAGACCCATTTCACCCCAATGATCTTCTTGTTGACTGGTTTCTGAACCAATTCCCAAGTCTGGTTCTTCTCAATCATGTTGGTTTCATCAAGCATGGCTTGTTTCCAGTCTTGCTGAGCTTCAGCCTCTTCAAAACAGCTTGGCTCTACTATAGCTACTTGAGCTCTTTCATAAATCTCAGCCAATGGTCGAGTGCCCCTCACTGGTTCATCATCAATGTCCATTTCAAAACCATTTTGATCAGCTTCAATTTGATCTATTGCAAGATCTTCAGAGATTGCTTCTAGTTCATTCTTCTCCCAATTCTAGCTTGCTTTTTCATTGAACACCACATCTCTGCTCACTAGAACTTTGTTTGTTGAAGAATCTAAAATTCTATAGCCCTTTTTGATTGAGCTATAGCCTACCAGTATGCCTGCTTGAGCTCTTTTATCCAGCTTGCTTCTTTTCACAGCTGGGACTTGTGCATAACATATGCAACCAAAAGTCCTGAGATGAGCCAAGGATGGCTTAAATCCAAACCAAGCTTCAAATGGAGTCTTCTGAGCTAAAGCCTTGGTTGGAAGCCTATTTTGAAGATAGACAGCAGTGTTTACTGCCTCAGCCCATATGGTTTTGGGCAAATTCTTCTTAAACATGAGACACCTGGCCATATCCATAAAACATCTATTCTTTGTTTCACTCACGCCATTCTGTTGATGTGTATAAATGTTGGTAAGCTGATGTTTGATACCAGCTTCATCACAAAAAACTTGAAATTGAGCTGAGGTGTACTTAATTCCATTGTCTGACCTTAGTGTCTTGAGTTTGTAACTTGTTTCAGTCTCTACAGCAGCCTTGAACTTCCAAAACATTAAAGCCACCTCTGATTTGTGCTTCAAGAAGTAAATCCAGCAAAATCTCGAATGATCATCAATGAACAGAATGAAATACCTGCTCCCATTCAATGACTGATTCTTCATAGGACCACAGACATCAGTATGCACAAGTTGAAGTTTTTCTGAAGCTCTCCAGGCCTTGTTTGAAGGAAATGGTTGCCTGGCCTGCTTTCCCAATTGGCATACTTCACAGACCTCCTCCTTTTCAACTGATTTGATGAAATTCTCAACTAGATCTTCTTTGGATAGCTGGTCCATTGATCTGTAGTTGGCATGACCAAGCCTTTGGTGCCAAAGCTTGGATTCATTCAGAGAGACTGTATAAGCTGAGTCTGTGTTGTTTGTCCAGTCAACAACAAAGCTTTTATCAGCCATAGTGACTGACATGAGTTTGGATCCAAGTGGATCAGTGATTTGGCACTCCTTGCCTTTGAACACAACTGTATAGCCTTTGTCTAGCAACTGAGCTATGCTGAGAAGATTTCTGTCAATCTCAGGCACTAGCAACACATTTGAAACTAGTTTATTGCCTGTAGGAGTATTTATCAACACATCACCTTTACATTCTGCCTTGATAAAGTGACCATTACCAATTTTAACCTTAGTTTTGAAGCTTCTATCAATTGACTTGAAAATGGCAGCATCTGGTGTCATGTGGTTGGTGCAGCCACTGTCTAAGAGCCATCATTTGGTAGCCTTTTCTTTTGCAGCTGAGCATGAGACTGCAAAAACTTGTTCCTCATTGTCTTTGCCTTCTTGACTATTACTCGAGCTTGACCTTTGGTCGTTGATGTTGAGCCCTGCCTTGGTTTGCCTTTGTTTTTGCAAACCTTTTCTACATGGCCCATTTTCTTGCGAGATGGCTTTGCACATCCGCCTAAACCAGCATTTTTTACGGATGACCGTGTCTTTTGCAATGCCTGCATGGTTGGTCCCTTCTTCTAGTAGCATCTGACTTAGGCTTGTCTCTCCAAGCCTTCTTGCCTTTGTAGGCAGTGGTGCTCGAGGCTGGTTTTGTTTTGGCTTGGAAGGCACCTTCTTGGTGCTCCTCCAGTCTACTGGCTCTTCTTTGCTCCTGTGCATAGAGAGCATTGATCAGCTCTGTTAAAGAGATGCTGACCAAGTCCCTTGAGTCCTCGAGAGAGGATATTTTTGCCTCATACCTCTCATGTAAGGTAGAGATCACTTTCTCCACAATTCTAGCTTCACTAAATTGCTCTCTAATGAGCCTTATGCTGTTTACCACAGCCATGATTCTGTCTGAGTACTGCTTGACAGTTTCTTCCTCTTTCATCTTCAAATTCTCAAAATCCCTTCTCAAGTTCAACAACTGTTGCTGCCTTGTCCTCTCAGTGCCTTGGAACTCCTCCTTGAGCTTGTCCCAGGCCTGCTTTGGTGTCTCACAAGCCATGATCCTTGTGAAGATCACATCTGACACACAGTTTTGTATGCAAGACATGGCCTTGTGCCTCTTTGTTCTTTCATCAACATCTTTGCTCGATCCGAGCCTTTGTTGAGTTGGCTCACAGAGGTCTTTGGCTTGACATCTGAGTTGATCACCTCCCATAGATCAAATGCCTGCAGGTAGGTCTTCATTTTGACCACCCAAATGTGAAAGCCCTCTCCATTGAAGACTGGTGGTGCAGCTGGTGAGAAGCCTGACGAAGCCATCGTTTGACAGGTCCACTAAGACAAAAGCTCTATATACCAATTGTTGGGATTATGATCAGCAAGCAACAATCTTAGCTGAAACTTGAGCAGCAAGCACGGTGACTTGCAGAAGAAACAAAGCAAGAAAACAAAAACAGAAAAGAAAGCAAAGCTGAGAATTAAGGAGTTTTTGGAAGGAAACTTGATTGTATTTCATTCGAATTGAAAAATGGCATAATGCCAATACATAAACCAAGCTATCAGCTTGTCAAAATCAGTATGGTAACCTACCAACACCTACTACCACTAATCATACTTTGAAACTTGAAAAGATTAACTTGTACACATGAACAAAGCTGATTTAATCAGCTCAATCACTATCAAAATCACATAAAATATCAACCTAACATAGTTCAAAAGGAACTTGATTACATTGCACTAACTAATAGTTACAAAACAAACAAAATCATCTCCTGCTGCACATAAAATAACAGCTTCTGCATGGCTCGGCTGCATGGCATGTCTGTTATGCCTTTGTTGCTGCATGCTGACCATACTTCAACATAGGTGAACTGCTAGACCCAACTAAGTGTGTCATTGCTTTTTCCATGTTAAAGGTTTGGAGAATGGTTTTGGAGCTAAAACACCTGATTCATTTGGTTGATAAGTATACCTTTCATTGTCATCAATAACTGTTATCTGGACTGGCTTTTTTCCATCAGCTTTAGATAGTGTTTGAATAGGGTACCTGATTAGTTTTCTGGTTAATGTTTGCAATGGTAAGAGGTTGTGGTGCTTGGCCTTTTTGAGACAACAGGTCCAAGATCCTACTAATGTATCCCTGAATCTCGATAAATTGGCCTCTATACTCTATTGTTGCTCAATAAACTTCACATCAATGCTTTCTTTCTGCTTTTCCCATCACTTTGGAATTATGTTTTCATCCTGCAATATTTCCAATTGTTTTTTTTCCAGCTGTTCCTAGAGTTGCTACATCTCGGTACCATCAGAACCAACTATGACAAGGGCCTTCCTCAGCTTTCCCAGCTCGAACCAATAGATCTTTTGGTAGCTTTAATACCAAATTGTTATAACCCACTTGTTTGTGTACTGAAATTACTGAAGAAATTAGAGGTTTAAGGAGAATAGAAGAAGATGAAGAAGAGAAGAGTATTGATATTTCATTCAGGATAGATAAACAATTGTTACAGCAACCCTTATACATGAAATTGTTGTAACAAATTTGTAATCAAATTGTACTATCATTATTTTTGGACTGTTGGCATCAACATTTCAGGGGCTCCTGGCTTGAAATCATCAGTATCCTTCAGCTATGGATATTGAGCCTTTTCCTTTCAGAGCATAAAGATTTGTTGACCCATCTTCCATTCTCCTTTTTCGATTTTTCCGCATTCATCTCTGATCCACTCTTTAAGCCCATTAGTTCTTGTCCATCTACTTCGGTACTTGGCCCATTAATTCTCGACCATTCCCTGCCTTAGTCCGTTCCTCATCCTTTTCACCATCTCAGTATTGTCTCAACATGTTGTAATCTATTTTCCTTTCCTTCCTTGTGAGTTTGCTAAAAAGGAAACGAGGTAGACGGCATAAACGTGCTAGAGCGTACGAAACCAAATGTTCAAATTTCTCCTCATTGTCCATTTTTATATTATATTGCTCGTCCTCGAGGTGTAAATGGCACAGCATTCATATTCACAAGGTCTTGCGCAAGCGAATTTTCCAGTGTTTTAACTGTTACTTTGAACTAAGTAATTAGTTTTGTTGAGCTACAAATTCAGACAACTGTCTTACAAACTCTTCTAACCTCTATCCCTCAGGGTTGCCACAAAAGCATTAATCATACATACATGATGATCAAGGTTAACAGGTAACAAAATTAAGAACCATGTCTCGAGGCATGGGAAACATCTAACTCTCAACACAAGCGTCTTTAAATAAGTCCCTGCCGCTGCAGATCGGTATACGTCTTCTTGTTATAAATGTTGCCCTCTTTATCTTCATATTCTTCTTCAAGATCTGGACGCCACTTGTTCACTCCTTGCCGTTCTCGTATCTTCTCCCACAATTCTTGTGCTTCCTGCGCAACCAATTTTCCAATTTCAAGCTTCCAGGTTAATCACTATACATTTATACCTAAATAAACTCATAAATTAGATTTGAAAAACGTTTGTGTACAAGGAGAAGTAAACTCTAGCTATCTTTTTGCTTTACATGGACAAACAATGCATTGGTTGTGAAACGGAAAACCAAAGGTGATGGCACATAAACACAATCATGAAAAAACCACATATAGGCAGATGAAGCAGAAAGAACATAAATCATTGCACAATATCTGAATAACAAACATCTCATACCTGAATATTGGTGATTTCATTAAAGTTCTTGGTGTTAGGAATACCAAGGCATCGCATGCCATGCTGATGCCGCCATTCTTTGAAATGCCTCTCAAAAGCCCGACGGCCCCAGTAGCTGTAGTTCCCACAAATCTCACACTTAAACTCCTGAAGAATAAAAAAGAAATGGGGGGCAAGGCTGTATCAGATCCAGAACTCAAAAATAACTAGGCAATCAAAGAGTGAAGAAAAATTCAAAAGCCCTAGCACAACCACTCCATCCTTCCTCCTAGGGCCAAGATCAAGATAAAAATCAAACTGCTCAAGTTCACTCAGCTAAATTCAATTAAGCTCATTCTATCTAGTAAAATATAAGAATGATTCTAATGCTTAATTTCAAACTTGATTATTTATGATTGAGCTTAGCTTCGAGTTTGAGTTCAAATTGAGAGTTTCCAATATTATTAAAAATAGAAAAGCTCGATTAGTCTCGCAAGTTAATCTGTCAAGAGTTAGGATATTTGAATTTAGCTTGCTTGATAGCTCGACCTCGACCTCCACTGAACATGATCAAGTTGAACTCAGAAGTACAGATGTCTCACTAACACTCCTACTTCCTCTTCCCTCTTGAATTAGAAGAAAATGTGGAGAGAAACATCAACCTTTTTATTAGAATTAGTTGTAAAACATCAAGGAAAATGTACCTATAGGTTTAAGAAAACACAAAACAATAAAAAAGATTTAATGTTATATTCGTTTGAGCTTTCATTGTTTTTTGTTTAGTCATCTGTAAGTTGGCAAAGTAGCTGCATGCGCCAAAATTCACATCACATAAAGAATTAGTAGGAGAAATTACCTGACCAAGACCATGAAGTTTGTAAAGCCAGTAAGGTATAGGCTTGCCATCCCAACCCATTGGCAATTTAAGAGGATTATAGATCTGTTGATCTTCATCATCACTTTCCGTGTCAACTTGTGTCTCTTCCTGTTAGAAAGCAACAATTTATAGTAAGAAAACCACAACAGACAGAATTTAAAGATAGCCAAAAATTTCAAGAAAAAGTTTCTGCTTTTGTTTACTACTAAAAAAAAAAAAAAAAGAAATTAGAAGAGGGACCGACAACTCAAAAGGCACCGGTTAACCATGACAGTTGCCCAAATGTCAGCGACTTCTTATGAAAAATGAAGTCCAATCAAAGATAAAACATTCATTGAGTGAAGAATCAAAGTCGATGGTTGTTTCACCATCATTGATCAAAGATATTTGATCCCCTCTATTTGTTTCGCCTGATGTATGGTCATAGGAATTATGTAAAAAACTAAAATTCCTAATTTCTTCCATTTAAATTGTGTCCTTTAGATTTAATTAAAAATGCATAAATAAACTGCCCAATTAAGCCCGAAAGTGAGGCCTGCAGACCTGAAACAAGGTTGACACCTGGTTGATTGGTCCATACAGGCCCCAGCATTCAAAACTCTACCTACAGCCATCCATACAAGGTGCTGAGGGCCAGGGTTAGTGAACTATAATCATACCATCACAATATAAGCAATGGCTTTTGTTCTAGTATTAGATACACTTGAATTACTATGCCAAGAGATTAACTTACCTCCTCACGTTCTTGTTCCATTTCCTCATACGTCAATGCTTGCTTCTTTACCACATTTTCTTTTGTTTGTTCAATTGTCTGTAAAAGATCACAGAAATAGTAGTTAAAACCATCCACTATAGTTACCATATCTGGACTACAAACAGCAGCAACATACTTTTGCAAAGGCTTTCTCTCGTGTTTCACATTTTTATCAAAGACAGTTAAGGGCAAAGTAAGCAACCAACTAACCTTACTCAGTAAATCAGAGAGTTTCTTCATCTTGGCCTCCATCAATGCAATATGTTTCAGACTGTTAATGTCTTGTGAAACTGCAGTAGACCCATTTTGTCGAGGTCCGTGTGAGCCTTTTGCAAAATGTTTTTTGTCCAGCTTTTCCAGAGGTGTGTGCTGTGAAAAAACATATAGACATTGAATGTACGTTTTTTTTTCCAATTTATTTGATATCGCATTACCAGAAAAACACAATTACTATTAAACCAGCCCATAGAATCAACATTTTGCAACATAACCTAGTCTCATATTATTTCATAGCTGTATCAGGTTTCATCACTGGTTGTCCTTCATCATCCTCTAATACCAGGCTTCAAGCCCTCTAGCCTATTTCCTTTCTACATCACTCAAAATAATAAATTCCTATTTCATTTGAGCAAATCCTAGCAAGAGAGTCTAATATGAAGACTTCCCAAAACTATTTCAAATTTCAAAATAATAGTACAATCCCAGTTGCCATCCTAAATATAATCACGATTACCAGAAGTACAATGCCAAAAGAGGGAAAGATTTATTAGCTTAGGTTACTCAAACCCAGGTGTGAATGTTGAATTCAGGTATGTTGTCTAATACAAATATGTTCAATATATATGAACCATTTACTTGGAAGATCTTTGGAAGAAATACAAACCTAGATAAGCAACAGATATGGGTATTTCGAGAAAATGAAAGGTCAGAGCACATATTACCTTGGTTAGGAAAAGCCTCTCTGCACGCTGCTGGACAGTACCACCAGTTTTTAGTCCTAATGATGCCAAAGCCTGCAGGGATAAATAGACAATTCACCCACCATCAACTAAGAAGGAAGCCCAATAAGATCTAATTCATTTTTAACTTTTAGGCTGTTAGCAAAGTATTTCAAGTACATATCAAATAATTCCCTCAAAAATCTCAAACAATAACGCCTTTGGGGTTCTGGCAAAGTGAAAAGCTTGACATGTAATTGCAATGGATCTTAAAACCCACATTACAGCAATTAAAACAGAAGAGAACTACTCTGAGGCTACAAATGAATTCCAAATATAAATTTTCAAATTTATGTTTCCAAACATAGCATAAATGAACACAATCACAGCATAAGAATTTATAGCCAGAACCACATAATATTTTTCATTCTCAAAATAACTAATTAATTTGAAAGTAACCAGCAAGATAAGATGTTTACAGTGACAACATCAGATAATACAATAGCAACATGTTTCTTCATGTTTCACTCTTTAATACAACTTGGTCATGCATTTGCCTAAAAGAAATGGAAAACACACATTTCTAAGCACTGAACTGAAGAGATTGGAGTCACTACAACAAAAAGTGTCTAGCAATGATGAACATAATCAAAGAGGACCAAAATTACCTCCTTTAACTTTTCTGGACCCACTTCCATAAGCTCTTCAACTGTACTGTAATAATCAAGATCAATCATGGTATGTTGCGCAGGATCATCTTCATTTTCTTGACCTTTCTTTTCCCATCCTTGTACCTGGCCATTAGCCCAATGCTCCTCAAACTCAGCCTCAACCTATCACAAACCACCATAAATGTATTTCAATTTATCCGAACCATTTTATTTATAGCTCACGTAAGACTCATCACTCATGTCAATTCTTTTTCTAAAAAATCAATAACCCCGTGTTACAAAATAGGTTCGAGTTTAGCATCATAGCATCCTAATGTTTAAGAATCTATTTTTGGATAAAGATATTCAATTAACTTTTGATGTAAATAATATGAAACCTTGGAAAAGATTCTGTCAAGATCTTGCAGTGGTTCAGTCCTCTGAAAGAAGTAAATAAGATACTCCAGCAAATTCTCCATGTACTCCCTGTATTGCCTACAGAAAACAATATTTGTAAATACAGTATAAGAAGCATGCCAAATAAGTAGAACCGCAGAAAGAAATTAAGCTGTGGTAAAGCACCTTAAGAAAAGCAAGAATAAAAATAGAATTGAGGATATTTTACCGTGTTGACTTCAATTTCCAAGGGATATTGTGCGACTGTGAAAAGACGTCGAGGTAAGCTGAGTATTCAATTTTGGATCCAAATTTAGAATTAATGTACTGATTGAACAATTCGTGCAGGTCCAGGTACCGACCAAAGGCTTCCTGAAATGAATAGCTAACAAGTAAGACCAGATGGCAGAAAGAAAACACTACATAAAATAGGAAATTACAGCAACAAAAGGTGCTTAATTGTATGCAAGTGTTGGGGAGGGGGTGAGAAGAGACCTCGCCACTGAACTCAATAACTGGTTCTTCCTTAAGTAAAGCCTCATCCTCTTCATTAGCATTGACAAGTCGAGCAGCCGGGTGCTTTCTATGGTACTCACGAATCTGCATTTGAGTAACAATTACTTCACTAAACATCAATTTTGGATTAAATTTTTCCTCCTTTGCTAAAACAAAAACTTTGAAAATCAAAATGACTCAGATTTATTCATGCTTCTAAGAAAAAAGCAGGATTTGTGTAAAATTCCAGCTTAGCATTTTTGTCTCCAGGTTAAAAACAAAGTAAACAGTTACCTCCTTCAATCTATCATAAAATGCACTAAAGACATTAATTCCAGTAGCCGTTTGACCTCCAAGAGCAGCAATTTCATCTTTCCTAGCATTGTCTTTATCTTCGTATATCTCAATCTGAAGCCGTTCAAAAATAAATACAAAAATAAACACAAAATAAAGATATAGCAGTAACTCAATTTCACATAGGATAGGTAAGTATTACTAGCTTCTCAGTGGTGGAGATGATGGTGTCAATATTATTGCGGACGCGGTGGCTCTGATACAATCTATCTTTGGCGGTAGGCGGATCATTTTGCAGGTCCTTCACTATGAGCCGCTCAAGCTGTTCCACATCTTCATGAGCAGCCCGAGTCACCTCGAGTAGAGTCGACGACATCTCGGCTTCCGGTTGGCTTAGCTGATTCAACCAGTCTAGGGTTTGTTTATCTCAGTCAATAATTAAAACAGCACCTAAAAAAGGCATAAAGGAGGTTAGTAAGCGAGAGAGAGAGAACAAGGAAAGAAAGCTGCGCCAACCCAACAACTCTCTCCTCTCGGCTCCCACCATCCTTACTCTCTCTGACTATCATCCTTAGCCCCATTGCGGCCACCAAATGGCCCTCTCTTAAACCCCTACTAACCAAGCCTTATCGAGTCCAACAGTAAACACCATCCTTCACAACCATAGTTTCACAAGCAACATGTGCTCTATTGACCCCAAACTCCAGCCTTTAACCCAACAACCTTCACTCACTGTTCAACAAGCATCACCTAAACTACTATTAGCATCATCCCTAAACCCTGAATAACCCAGCAAACCCCCACTCAAGCCTGTCACAACCATATCACCGCACACGTACACTATCACCATTTCTAATCCCTACCACACTACCTCCTAACCGATCACCTAAATCAACACCCATAACCAAACCAAAAGTCAGCAAACAAAGAAAGAAAGAAACCGGAGAAGCAATTAAAGGAGGAGCCATCCCTTACCGATCTTTGAAAACCAAAGCACTAGTCAAAATCCGGATAGTGGGGAAGCCATCAAAGTCGAGGACAAGCCGCGAGTCAAAACCGGTGGCTGATTGGACGGCAGGCGAAGGCGGTGTTCGGTGACGGAGCCAAGGTATTATAGAGTTATTCTAGGTTGCTTTGTCTGTGGTGAGAACTGTTTTTGGTGATTTTCTTTGTATATTTAGAAAATAGAGAATGAATGGCTTAGTTTGGGTTTGTGAAAGGCTTGAATGGTGCCGATTACGGTGTTAAACAGCGGCGGCGGATTTCTTTAAGGGTTTGGATGCGATTTCTTGCGCGTGAAAGGGGAGAGGTTCTGGAAAGTGAAATGATTCGTTGGAAAGTGAAAATAATTAAATGGGTAAATCTAATGGCTACTTTGGCGATATATTTGAAAAATGCTTTTGAAATGTATTGCTTAAAACTATCGTGCAAAAGTGCTTTTTGACAAGTGATTTTAAAAAGTTTATTTTAAAATTTAAGTTTTTAATATTATTGTTAAAAAGTATTTTTGAGAAATAAAATATCTATTTTAAATATGTTATTATTAAGTAATAAATATATATTTAAATAAAATTTAAATTAATTAATATTATTATATTTTAGTAAGAATATAAAAAATTACTATAACTTGTTATTTTTTAATATATGAAATATAAATTTTAAATATTTTTAAGTAATAAATATTAATTACTTATAAAATTTAATTAGAATATATAAATTACATTTTAAATATTTAAATATAACCATTAAATATTTGTAATTAATATTTTAAAAAATATTTGTTTATTTTTAATTAATGATTTTAACACATTTGTAATTAAGCACCACGAGAAAAAAAGGGAAAGTACTATGTTATTAGAGGGGTAAAAAAATAATTAAGCACTAAAAGTGCTTTTGGGAGAGGAAAGGCTAAAAATTTTAGCTTCCCCTGAAAAGCACTTCTGAAAAGCCAAAAATTCCACTAAAAGAAACACTGTTTCGCACACTTTTCCTCCAAAATGCTTTTGGGAGGTAAGTGCTTTTGAAAAGCAATGAAGAACTGGCCCTAAGAGTGATATTACATTTTACTTTCTTACTCAAAAACTCCACTACTTTTACAAGGGCTGATATGATGGTACAACAAGAGAAAGACACATGGAATTTTTTAAAATATCTTTAAAATAAATAAAATTTTTATGATTATTTAAAAATTTTATATGAAAAATAGTTACTCAAATTATGTATTTTTTTCGTACTTGAAAGCTTGTTTTTTTAAAAATAGGTATTTAAAGTTTTATATATTAACGGTTAATTCTTATTAAAAAAATTCAAACCAATCAAATTATGACAAGTTTAAAATTGACATTAAGTATGGGATAAAAATATTTACAATTTTTAACTAAAAATGTCATGTGTCATAATTTGATTGGTTTGAATTCTTTATTTACCAAGAGTTGATGGTTGGTACCTAAAATGGTAACTAAATAAAACTTTAGGCACTTACTCTAAAAAAAGAAAACTTTAGGTACCTAAATGGGAAAAGTTGCATAGTTTAAGTACCTAAGTGGTAACAGATTAAAAATATCACGTGTCACAATTTGATTGGTTTGAATTTTGTTTTCAAAGAGAGTTAACAATTGGTACCTAAAGTGATAATAGAATAAAATTTCAGGTACCTACTTTAATAAAAAAAAAGTTAAGTACTTAAATAGGAAAAGTTACATAGTTTAAGTACCTAAAGTGGTAACAAATTAAAACTGTCATGTATCATAATTTGATTAGTTTGAATTTTTTTTAACGAGAGTTAATAGTTTATACCTAAAGTGATAATAGAATAATAGGTACCTACTTTGATAAAAAAAAAAACTTTTAGTACCTAAATAAGAAAAGTTGCATAGTTAAGTACTTTTTTTTATATTTAGGTATCTCGACATTTGAACTTGGACAAGGATAGTCATTCGTCCATATTTATCCTAAACATGAATTTTCAAGTAATTATAAAAAAATAAAGAAAATTATTTTAAATTTAGTAAGAATTATGAGAATTATAAAATGGTTAATATATACAAGGGTACCTTAATTTGATAAGTTATGTTAAATTAAGCTTTATTTGATGATATGTTTTAATACAACAAATTAAAGTGTTTTCGAATAAAAGTTATCGAATAAAAGTTAAAGTTGAATAAAATTGACAAAATGATTTCTCAAATGAAGTCTAAGAGATAAAATTTTGAATCTTTACCTTAAAACTCTTAGGAAATTTTTGAATCAACCTTAAAATCAAGTTAAAAAGTATCGATATTTTTTGGCCAAGTATCAATAGTTTTCAAACTATCAACACCCCTTTTAAAAATGGTACCATATTGGCATTATGTTTTTCACAAATTCAGCTAACTATCGATTCGCTATCGATACCTTTCATATGATATAGATAAAATTTGTCTAGTACCGATATTTCAGCTCCAATGGTCACTGAATTTTGCATTTAATGCAAAATTTATTGATACCATTTTAGCTGGTATCAATACTCACTGTTGCAGCTGAATTAAATGCACTGGTTTTCACATCCCCAATGGCTCTATTCATATCTCCAATAACCACAACAGTTGGAAATCAAATAGGGGGTATAAATACCAACTTCTAAAGATCCTACAACAAGAAGAAAGCATATTCAAGCAAAAAGATCAATCAAACAACCTTTGTGCCAAATATTTCCATACTTTTCTTTCATACACTTGTGATATTTATTTCCATTCCATTTGCTCGAGTGTTCTTCATTGTAATTGAATTTAATTTGTAAACACATTGATCTTGTAAGGATTATTTCTTTGTTTGCTTCTTTGTTTATCTTTGAGAGAGTTTGTATCTTAAGGTTTGGGTAGAAACCTTAAGGCAGTTTGTAAGGTTAAAACCTTGTCCTCAAAGGTTATCAAATTTGTGAATTTGGGAAACTCCTTAGTAGTGGAAAACTAAGGTAGTAGAGTAGGCAATTGGGACCGAACCACTCTAAATTCTTGTGTCAAATTTTTCTATCCATTCTCTCTAGCTTTCACAAAGTTTTTAAAAGTCAATTCACCCCCTCTTGGAAATTTCAGTTGATTATTTGAGCTAACAATTGATATCAGAGCTAGTCTTTTTTAGACGGGTTAAAAACTAAATAGGAGATCCTTGAGGAAGCTCAACAATCATCAACTCAATTCCTACAGTGATGTCTACTTCCGGCTCAAATTTTCTTGGTGAGTCTTAATCTATGTCCAAGTCTTTTTATTTTAATCGTGTTAATTATTCATATTGGAAGACAAGGATGATGATATTCATCCAAGCAAATGATCTTACGGTTTGGGACATTATCATGGATGACCTTTCAATACCACTCAAGTAAGAAGGAGAACTCTTAGTTCCAAAGAGTAAGAAAGAATAGAACGAAGAATATAGAAGGAGTATTCAGCTCAACGCCAAGACTATGCACACTCTCTTTTGTGCACTTGGTCCGGATAAGTATAGTAGAGTATCATCATGTTCGGATGCCAAGGAGATATGGGATAAACTTGAGGTTAACTCATGATGGAACTAGCCAAGTGAAGAAGTAAAAGGTGGGAATCCTCACTCTCAATTACGAGACCTTTAAGATGAAGCCTGATGAGGACATCAAAGTTATGTTCGATAGATTCACCATCATCATCAAATAGCTAAAATCTTATGGAAAGACCTATCCCAATGAAGAAGTTGTGAGGAAGACGCTTTGAAGCTTGCCTAAATCATGGGAAGCCAAGGTGGCCGCAATTGAAAAAGCAAAAACTTTAGAAAAGTTGACTTTGGATGAGCTCATCAATTCTTTACTTACACATGAGATGAGGCTCAATGAAGGGGTAAAAGCAGCTAAGAATGAGAAGAAGAAGGTTGGTGTTGCTCTCAAATCTACCACCACTGAAGATAGTGAATCAAGTGAAAAGGTGGATAAGGACAAAGAGATGACCATGTTTGCTAGGAGATTCAAGAAGTTTATGAGGTCCAATAGAAAGAGAAAATTCCAAAAGAAGGAAGGAATCAAGCTTGAATCTATCAAGGAGAAGGACTCTATCATATGCTATAAATGCAAGAAGCCGGGACACATCAAGTTTGATTGTCCCCACTGAAAGAAAAAGGGGTCAAGCCAACAAAAACTTAAGGCTCATGTTGTGTAAACTTGAAATTATATAGGATTTTTCTATATATTTTTACCACCTTTTGACTTAATAATTATATTAATCTTGAGTAATTGTTAATAAATTAAGTGGATTTTGCTTAAATGTTAATATGAGACATGAATTTATGCTTTATTACATGATTTTTGTGCATAAATTATATTATTTTCATATTAATTATTCATATGTGATTTCTATTATGCAGTGGGTCCATGGAAGATGAGATTACCATAAGGATGCATGGACATGGACACATACACCTTACTTGGACGGTAAGACCATGCAAAATTGGGTCATAAGGATGTTAATTTGACCCAGTTAAAGTGTGTTACAAAGTGGGCATGTATGATTAATTTTTGGATCATGAAACCTTCGAAGAAATGGGAGTCAAACCCAATTTTGGCACAAGCATATGGCTGCCCAAAAAATAAGCTTTGGGATATTTCATTAGAGGTCCCTGCAGTTGCAATTTAATCAGAAATTGACACACAAACTATGCCTTTGAAACCGTCCACTCTATGCTAATTATAGCATGATTTTATGTTTGAAATAATCAACCAAACCACCTCCCTTTCCACAATTTGTGGCCGACCATGCAATGGAGAAGATGGGGAGATTTATACTCTATTTTTAGTAAACTTCACCCTCACCTTCACCTATAAATACCACACTACTTATCCCTCATTCTTCATCCCTTCATTCATAACACATTTCTCATTCTACATTCTTTTCTTTCATTCCATTTCCCTTTCCTTTTTCCCCACGCCTAGCCACTCCATTTTCCCTTCCATTCTTTAGCCAACAAAAGCCTTGACAAGACCATCTCTTGGCTGGCCACCTTGAGAAACCCTTAGCAAAGGAGCAACGGACGGATCGGAGAAACACCTCAGTCAGAAAGATTCGAAAGGCTGCTGAATTGAATTATAATTTACTATTTCCTCCTTGTTGTTTAATTTAAGCATGTTTGCTAAGTGTTTATTGATCTTGTAATCAACAATGATAGCTTAATTATGTTTAGCTAGGATGATTATGTTAATTCAATAATATTTGTTTGATTCATGTTTAACATGTTTGTGCCTCAATCGATCATATTTTCAATTAAAATCAAGATGTATTTCACTCACACGTGATTGGATGCATTCAGATTAGCTGAGCGATGCTAACTAGATGATGACTAGTAGACACATAATTGAAAAATTCAATGCTCAATTTAGATCATTAAACCCTACTAAACTAGAGGTTCATATCTTTAGTTAGCTCTATTATCTTACATAGTTTTTAGGTTTATGTGATTAAACTGTTTCAAACTTAATTGTCCCTGTTACGTCGGATAAATACTAAGAAACCTTTAGTTTAATATGATCAGTAAAATGCATGTTTCACTAAGTAAAAGATCTAAAAGGACTTGATTTGGTTTCAAAACTCATGAAAGATAAAGTTGCCATGGAATGTTTTCCGAACACTATTAAGCATGATGAAAATGAATTAAGTTGATTAATATAATTATCCCAGCCTATACATGTTATTGATTGTTGAAGTTATGTTTCTATTGCTAAAATTCATTCATACATTTAGATAATTTTGCATACCTAGTTTAAAATTGCATTAGGGATCAATTTTGCATCTAGTTAAATTAATCTAGTTAAATCATCATCACTCAAATTATTGTGTTTTTATACCAAATTGTGAATTTATAATTTTGCAAATAATCGATTAACACAAAAAAGCCCTGTGGAGACGATAACTCATTTTACTTACTTATTACTTGAACGACTAAGTACAGTTGCACAAAAATCTCGTTACAAGTTTTTGGCGCCGTTGTCGGGGACTGTTGCCTTAATCATTCTTTGTGAAATTATTTTTGCAGTTTGGTTTTTATTTAATTTCTAACATTAGTAATTTATTATTTATTTTTTACATGTGATTTATTTATCAGGTGTTTATGAGCATAGATCGAATCATCAATCTATTACCTATAGACCCTGAAATTGAGCGGACATTCAGAAAAAGAAGATGCAAGAGATTTGCTCAAAGACAAGTCGATATAGACCTTGGAAATCAAAATAATGGACAAGGTAATGGAGTCAATCATGTGCACAATCCAATCCTTATTGCTGATGATAGGGATCATGCCATTAGACAATACGTTGTGCCACCCTTCAATGAATTAAATCTGGGAATCAGGAGGACGGATATCGAGGCATCCCAATTTGAATTGAAACTGGTGATGTTTCAAATGCTCCAAACGGTGGACCAGTTCAGTGGTATGCCTACGGAAGAACCACATCTTCACCTTCGATTATTCATGGAAGTGAGTGATTCGTTTAAGATAGCTAGTGTGACTGAAGATGCATTAAGGTTGAAGTTGTTCTCATACTCGATGGGAGATCGAGCATAAGCATGGCTAAATTCATTTCCACCAAGTTCAATATCTACTTGGCAAGAATTAAGAGAAAGGTTTTTGGTAAAATATTTTCCACCAAGTAAGAATGCAAAGTTGCGAAATGAGATAACTACTTTTCAATAATTAGATGATGAGTCCTTTTACGAGGCATGGGAAAGATTCAATGAATTATTTCGTAAGTTTCCTCATCATGGGATTCCTCATTGTATCCAACTGGAGACGTTTTATAACGGTCTCAACGCATATACAAGATTAATGGTAGATGCTTCTACGAATGGAGCGATTTTGTCTAAGTCTTATAACGAGGCTTACAAGATCATTAAAAGGATCGCTAGCAACAATTACCAATGGCCGACAAATCGAGCAGTTTCCGGAAGATGAGTAGCTGGAGTGTATGAAGTGGACACGTTGACTTCACTCTCTGCTTAATTATTTTCTATTTGCTTAATGTTAATACAGTTTACCGCTACCAATGGTTTGCTCAAAGTCTAAAAAATAAAGATTTAGCATGAGTTTGAAATAAGTTTGGGGGTGTTCCAAATACCCATTTGTAGGAAGGTTGTGACTCAAAAGGATCCAAGCCAAAGTTAGGGTTAAGATGATTGAACCTAAAAAATCAATTCTCTTTATCCCTACATTTAGCCTATCCTCATTATAACCTAATAAAAGACCTATTGTTTTGATGATTATACCGACTACATTAGTGGAGAGGAATTGCTAAGTTCAACATATGAAGACCACTAATTAAACCTTGTGATTGCTATGTTTGTATTGATAAGGAAAGTTTATTGATTGGTGAATGTTATATATGACTCTGAAATGCATGCATACTATGACTCCTGTTGACATTATGTCGTATTTAGTATAAATTTTGGAAATAATATTTGTATTAGAGCTACTTATCAATGAAAAACATTTTTGAGCATGATTTTTTTGATGCATGATTATGTGCAAAGATTGATGTTGCTTTATCATATTGCAAAATTGCCTTAGCAAAAGTTGTGTTGTGCTTGAACATTCTTGGGATGAGCAATGATTTAAGTTTGGGGGTGTGTAAACTTCAAATTATATAGGATTTTTCTATATATTTTTACCACCTTTTGACTTAATAATTATACTAATGTTGAGTAATTGTTAATAAATTAAGTGGATTTTGCTTAAATGTTAATATGAGACATGAATTTATTAAGTATGCGAAATTATACTTTATTACATGATTTTTGTGCATAAATTATACTATTTTCATGTTAATTATTAATATGTAATTTTTATTAAGTAGTGGGTCCATGGAAGATGAGATTACCATAAGGATGCATGCACATGGACACATCCACCTTACTTGCACGGTAATACCATGCAAAATTGGGTCATAAGGATGCTAATTTGACCCAGTTAAAGTATGTGTCAAGCCAAATTTTGGCACAAGCATATGGCTGCCCAAAAATAAGCTTTAGAATATTTCATTGGAGGTCCCTGCAATTGCAATTTAATCAGAAATTGACACACAAACTATGCCTTTGAAACCGTCCACTCTATGCTAATTATAACATTATTTTATATTTGAAATAATCAACCAAACCACCTTCCTTTCCACAATTTGTGGCCGGCCATGCAATGGAGAAGATAAGGGGATTTATACTCTATTTTTAGTAAACTTCACCCTCACCTTCACCTATAAATACCACACTCGTAACACCCCTAACCCATATCCGTCACCAGAACAGGGTTAAGAGGCATTACCGAACAATCGGAAACTTTTACAGATAATTCATAACATAATTCATCATATCACATCAAAGTGTCCCTTAAATAGGTCAACGAGACCTTAAGCATGCTTTAGAATAGAGTCGGGACTAAACCGAACACATACGGAAAATTCTCAGAAATTTAAAACTTTTTTTAAGTTACAGAGGTCACACGCCCGTGTGGGTAGGCCGTGTGTCTCACACGACCATGGACACGCCCGTGCGTCCAAGCCGTGTCAAAATAGGGAATACATACTGACTTGTCCACACAGCCTGAGACATGCCTATGTGCCTCACCCGTGGTGGACTCGCACTTGCACCACATGGCCAGTCACACGCTCGTGTGTCTAGCCCGTGGTCGCTACTGACTTGTTTCACTTGGCAAACTTAAACGACACGGTCGAGCCACACGCCCGTGTGCTCAACCGTGTGGGCAATTATAGGTCATTTTCAAGGACAAAATGCCACCCACACTTGGGTCATTCCTACAATTTCAAACAAGCATTATTCCATACATAATTGGCAACCAAAATCATGTCAAATGAGTAACATATCATCTCATTCAATATCATTTCTATTTATACCAACTTGTATACTAATTTGCACAACTAATTCACATATAAAACTAATCATGTTTCATCCTCAATTTGTCATATTCATAGAACTATCTCATTGTTCTAACATATATACTCATATTGCATCATTACACTTACCATTCATATGACCATATCAAAACCATGAATCCATACCAAAATCAAGCATCATATACCAAAATCACTCATGCATATTACCAACATTATCTAGCCACATCTCATGGCTATTTACACATCTCAAACATGTTCCAAAATAACTAGCCTATACATGCCTGATGTGTCTTTAACTAACTACGATCACAATAAAGGCAAGCACACCTATCGAACAGTAGTATAGTTATGGTAAGACCGGAAATATCGTATCCACAAGGACCAAGAGTACTAGTAATTACTATCTTTTTATTATCTAGCTTAAGAATTGGAGTGGTTTCTTTTAAACTAAAATTAATTAAAAGCACGACAGAGAATGAATTGGGAAAATACTTTTAGACAACTTATATGATAAAGGCAATACCCAAGGAAGAATCCACCTAGACTTCACTTATTACTTTTGATTCATATGATTTATTCACTTGACTTAATCCGTAGAAATTCCTGATTTATGTTAATATCTCTTTCAAGACTAAAAACAACTGACTCTAGGTTGATTAATTGAAATCTCTTTCTAATTAAAACCCTATTGTCGCATTAACTCGATCAATGGATTCCCTTATTAGATTTGACTCTAATCCGGCAGATTTTCGTCGCCCTATTTCTAGGGTTGCAATCAACTCCGCTTAATTGTGTTGATATACTCTTAAACAGGGACTTTTGCTCCTCTGAATAAGCACATTCGACTTGAATCAATAACCTGAATTATCAAAACAAGAATAAGAACTCACAATTAAGAATAAGAACAATTATTTATCTTATAAATCAAATAATAATAAGATCCGTCTTAGGTTTCATCCCCTTAGGTAATTAGGGGATTTAGTTCATACTGATAGAGGGAAACATTATAGAATAAGGAAAACTACAAAACATAAGAAAACCCAAAAACTTCTAAAGAACTTGATGGGAGATCTTCAGCCTTGATGGAGATCCTCCTTCCAAGCTACTCCCGATGGCTGTCTTAGAGTATTTCCTGCCTTCTACTCTGCGTGTCTTTTTAGGTCACCCCTAGGGTGTTTATATAGGCTTTGGGGCACCTTTCTTGGCCCACAAGTAGCCTATTCCGAATAGAATTAAACTGAGGTATAGCATGGACACACCCGTGTTCGATTCCTTAGACCGTGCTCGCTTCTGTTTATCATACATGGCCGTGTGATTTGCCTGTGTACGTTGATCCAGACCGTGTTTGATTCTGCTCGTAACACACGGCCGTGTTTGATAGTCCAGGCCGTGATGATTTCTAAGGTAGACCCATTTTGTCCCTTTTTGGCCCGTTTCTTATTCTTTTCGACTCCCTAAGCTCTCCTGAATGTAAAACATGAAATTAAAGGATTAGGAGCACCGAATTCATCAAATCTAATGAAAATTCATCCAAAAATAAGCCAAGCATGGGGTCAAAATATGTATAAATTATGGTTTATCAAATATCCCCACATTTAAGCCTTTGCTTGTCCTCAAGCAAAATCCTCAACTCACAATTAAAATTAAACTTCCTTAATTCATAATTCTCATCAATAATGTCTTATCATAATTCACAGGTAATTCATACATTGATAATTTAACTAAAAGAGTGCTAAAGATTCAAACAATCCAAGTCACAAATTTTTATAGCACGAAAACATAGGTGTTTCCCCTTACCTAAATAATCACCTTTGATTCAAATTCGACAAGAATTGACATCCTCACTAAAGATTCACTCAAATCACTCAAAGTGTTTAAGGTTCAAATTAAGTACTCAAGAGTCAAACATGAAAAGTTAATCCCATAGGCTTGCATGAAAATCAAATCTCCACCACTATAGAATGAGATGATACACAAATCAAAAGGTCTTAAAAAGGGTTGTAACAGGGCTTGGGTTAAAGGTGTGGATAAAGGCTGAATTAGAGGGTTAGAATCGAGATCAAATTGATAATTCACCTAACTAGAAAAATGGACTAACACTGAATAATTTCATCAATTGAAAACTTATCGCTAATAACACGAGCTTCTTCTCAGAATGTGAAATTAATCTTAAGCACAAATATCATAGAACAAATAATGAATAAATTTCCAATTTTTTTTTTAAGAATAAGAACAAGAATTTACAATAATAGGAAATTTTAACAACCGAAATAAAGAACATAGTTAGGTAATTGCTCAAATCAAATCTCGATAAAAAGGAGTTAATTCAATAGGGAAAATTCTTAATGAATCAAAAAGAGTGAGTTTTGGGTTAATATTAAGGGTAAATCAAGAAACGGTTTATTAGGATTCAAATGGGTTCACTAGGGGTTAATTATGAAGGTAGGTTTTTTTATGGAGTAAGTGGGTTAAATCCTAAGTGCCTTTATCATCTCTGTATATCAAATCAAAGGTGTGGTCTTGACATGTATAATCGAAGAAAGTTCTAGAATAACAAATCAATATTGACACACTCATAATCAATTAAAGTGAACAAGAAAAGAATATGCTCTAAAAGGCTCAAAATCTCACAAAAATTATGGTTTTTGATGTCAACCTTGCAAATTTCAAACTTCAAAGTAATATTTAAATTTAGGGAAACAACCTATTAATATTTTTGATTATGAAAATAGACTTATCATGCTTGATTCTCTAATATCTTAAAGTTTAAACCATCGGTGCACAATTACCTATGACTTAATCCAAAACATATCAATAAAAATCATAAATCAATAGAAGTTTCATTCTAATTAGTAATATGAGAAAATTTACTTAAGAACGAGGCATAATTCAGGGGTTTTCTGGTAATGAAATCAATAACGTCCCCACATTTAAGATGTACATTGTCCTCAATGTACAAAGATAAATAATAGCAAAATAGTAAGACAATCATAAGATAGGGAGAGAAGTGAAACTTTCTGAATTTTGGATGGAGTCAATGAAAAGAAACCTGATGAAATTGGGCCAAGGTGAACGTGGGGGAGGATACTCCGACAGCACCTCGAACCTTTTTAGATCGAATCAATTAAGCAGCCGGCATGAACTTATGGTATCCTAAGCTAAATCTGAATGGCATGAAGAATAGGGATTAAATAATAATAAAAATAAAAATAAAGGAAAATACATAAAGGAAAAATAGATATGAGTTCAAAAATAAGGGGAAAAAGAGTGACCAACGGTGGGAAGGATGGTGGTTGGTATGGTGGCGGTGTAAAGAAGGAATAAAGGGGAAGGGGGATAGGAAAAAAAAAAGAAGAAAGATGGAGTAAAATGGAGTGAGGAGGTTTTGGCCGGTGGTGAAAAGAGAGGAAAGCTGTGGTGGCTAGGGTTGGGGAGGAAGGGATATGGGGAAGAAAGTGAACATAAAAAGAGGGTTAAATAAAAATTGGGACACATAGTCGCAGCCCACGCCCGTGTGCCCTGGGCGTGTTAGGTCACACGACCGAGTCGCACGGCCATGTGATGCTTCATTCGTTTCTCCCACGCCCATGTAAAGGTTTCACACCCCCGTGCTACTTAATCAGTGTTGACCACGGCTTCTGGGCACGGGCGTATCGCACGCCCGTGTCACTTACTCAGTATCGACCACGACCGAATCACACGGCCGTGTGGGTTTATCTTAGCCCGTGTTCTTTAGGCAGTTTCGACCACGGCCGTATCGTACGGCCGTGGCATTTTATCACAGCCCGTGTTTTGGGGAAAGTTTTCATTCTTGGCCCGCACGGTCTTCGTCACACTGGTGTGTCTCATCGTGGTGTTCACACGGCCACGACCACGCCCGTGTGCAAGGTCGTGTGGTAGGGAAACATGCGCCTAAAACATGAACGAAAGTGAAAACAAACTAATTAGTAGGGTTAGTGCTCGGGTTACCTCCCGAGAAGCGCTTGTTTAGAGTCCTAAGCTAGACTTACCTTTCATTCGCATAATCATGGTGGTTCGAGGAGTTGAAACTCCTCATGCCTGCTATCAATTTTGTGAAAATAAGGTTTTAGACGAGTTTTATTTACCTTGAAGGTGCCAAATTTGGAATGAGTGACCTCGACTGTAACGTATGGAAAAATATTAAGTACCGTAAAAGGTGTTGTTCCATTAGGTTCAGAAGTGGCAACCCGAGGATCTGTAGTATCCATTAGAACTCAGTCTCCAACCTTGAAGTGATTTGCTTTACCTTTAAGCTAGTCATGGAGTTGCCTCAGTTTCGCTTTGTGTGTTCTTGGTTTCTCCTTGGCATGTGTCCTCCACTCGTCTAGTTCATCGATCTGAAGCTTTCGCTCCTCGTAAGTTATTTCATTGTTGGCATGAGGACTAGGCTGTGACTCGATTGTGTATTTTTGAGGTGCTTCCTGAAAAGAGGGTTGAACCGTATGGTTATTAATAGAATTTATGTTCTCACATTTATTTCTCGACGTCCTAACCGAGTCACGAGCCTGAAGAGTGATCGTTTTGTCACCTACACGAAGTGTGAGCTCACCTGTACCAACATTAATTCTAGTTTTAACAGTTGCTAAAAATGGTCACCCTAAAATTAAAGGTGCGTTACTGTCCTCATCCATGTTTAGAACAACAAAGTCAACTGGGAATATAAATTTATCAATTTTTACAAGTACATCCTCAACAATTCCCCTAGGAAATCTAATAGTTTTATCTGCGAGTTGAATACTCATCCTAGTTTGTTTAGGTTTCCCAAGACCTAGTTGCTTAAACATTTTATAGGGCATGACGTTAATACTCGTGCCTAAATCAGCTAAAGCATGTTTAACATTTAAACTACCAATTAAACAAGGAATAGTAAAACTCCCTGGATCCTTTAATTTATCGGGTAGTTTATTCTGTAAAATGGCTGAACAAACTGTGTTTAACTCCACGTGCGACGCATCATCTAACTTCCCCTTGTTTGCTAGAAGCTCCTTCAAAAATTTGACTAAGTTGGGCATCTGCGAAAGGGCTTCAATAAACGGTAAGTTAATATGTAGTTTCTTTAAAAGTTTAAGAAATTTACTGAATTTTTCATCTATACGGTCTTTCTTCGTCGCGTTAGGGTATGGTACACGAGGTTCATACTCTTTACTTACCGGTGTTTGTGTATTGTCGCTTTCCCCACCCTTACCTTTACTTACCACAGGTTCTTACCTCGGTTCAGATTCAGGTTCTACTAACCCTTCGTTGTCGCACACCGTGATGGCATTGAGTTGCTCCCTTGGATTAGTTTCAGTATTACTTGGCAAGCTACCTTGTGGTCGTTCTAAGATCAGCTCAGCAAGCTAGCCTATTTGGTTTTCGAGCCATTGAATCGATGCCTGTTGATTTTTGAGTGCTGTTTCGATGTTTTGAAAATGGGTTTCTTACACCGCGATGAATTTGTTAACATCTCCTCAAGGTTCGGCTTCTTCTCTTGTGGGTAGGGTTGCTGTTGAAAGCCTGGAGGGGGTTGTTGTCTTTGATTTCCTTGACCACCCCATAAGAAGTTTGGGTGGTTCCTCCAACCTGGGTTGTAAGTATTACTATAGGGATTATTCTGAGGTCTAGAATTATTACCCATATAGTTCATCTGTTCACTTTCTATGCCAGGGCTGTAGGATAGGTATTTTGTATTGTTCGTTTCTCCTCCATTTATATTGCACTGCATCACTGGATGTACCTGCGAGGAACCACATAAACTATCAATTTTTATACTTAAAAGCTCTACCTGGTTTGATAGCATTGTCACTGCGTCAAGGTTGAAAACTCCGGTGGCTTTTGTTGGCTTCGTCCTCATAACTTGCCATTGATAGTTATTTAGTGAAAGCTCTTCAATGAATTCGTAAGCCGCTTCAGGAGTTTTGTTATTCAGGGTTCCACCGGCGGCTGCATCTATCAGTTGCCTAGTTGAGGGGTTCAAACCGTTGTAGAAGGTTTGAACTTGTAACCATAGAGGTAACCCATGGTGTGGGCACCTTCTCAACAAATCCTTGTATCTCTCCTATGCGTCGTAAAGTGTTTTTAAATCCATCTGCACAAAAGAAGAGATATCATTCCTCAATTTAGCCGTTTTAGCCGGCGGAAAGTATTTTAATAAAAAAAATTCGGTCATCTGTTCCCATGTAGTGATTGATCCTCGTGGTAACGAGTTCAACCACTGTTTAGCTTTGTTCCTCAACGAGAAGGGAAACAATCGAAGGCAAATGGCATCATCAGAAACGCCATTAATCTTGAAAGTATCGCAGAATTCCAGAAAATTTTTCAAGTGATTGTTTGGATCTTCATCTTGCAAACCATCAAACTGAACAAACTGCTGATAGTGTTAGGTTTCAGTTCAAAATTATTTGCAGCAACAGCAGGTCTAACAATACTTGATTCAGTTCCTGTTAAATTAGGTTTAGCATAATCATACATAGTACGAGGAGCATGATTTTGGTTTACTGGATCTGCAGCGACCACAGGAGGTAGCGGATTATTATTAGCCATCTCCTCTGTATTAGTGACACTACAGCAAAATAGGTTTTTAGCGGCGTTTTTCGAAAAATGCCGCTATAGGTTGACCATTAGCGGCGCTTTTTGAAAAATGCCGCAAAAAATTAAGCATAACGCCGTCGTTTTATGTTGAGCTTTAAGGGCATTAGCAGCGCTTTTTGAAAAACGCCGCTATAGATCAAGCATTAGCGGCGCTTTTCGAAAAACGCCGCTATAGGTCGACCATTAGCGGCGCTTTTTGAAAAACGCCGCAAAAAAATAAGCACACCGCCGTCATTTTATGTTGAGCTTTAAGGGCATTAGCGGCGCTTTTTGAAAAACGCCGCTATAGATCAAGCATTAGCGGCGCTTTTTGAAAAATGCCGCTATAGGTCGACCATTAGCGGCGCTTTTTGAAAATCGCCGCAAAAAATTAAGCACAACGCCGTCATTTTATGTTGAGCTTTAAGGGCATTAGCGGCGCTTTTTGAAAAACGCCGCTATAGGTCAACCATTAGTGGCGCTTTTTGAATAACGCCGCAAAAAATTAAGCACAACGCCGTCGTTTTATGTTGAGCTTTAAGGGCATTAGCGACGCTTTTCAAAAGGTTTAGCATTAGCGGCGTTTATGCTAAAAACGCCGCAAAATGTCCAGCATCAAAAAAATATTTTATTTTAAACTAAACGACGCGATTTTACTCCCTATCTAATTATTATTTAACTTGTTCATTTATATTAATTAAAATATAATTTATTTTTAATTGAATATTTTTAATTTTTATATTAAATTTTTTCTTATATAATTGTAAAAGAGATAATATTAATATGAATATATTAAAATTATAATTATAGTTTAAATTATTTAAGAGATAATAGATAAACTTTATATATATATTAAAATTAAAAAAAAATTGGTAACCCGAGAAACAAAATTAATTAGTAAATTGAAAATGTTATTTAAATTTCCTAAATATTGAAAGAATATATAATATTAAAATGTTATCTAATTAATTTAGGGTTTAAGGTTTGGAATTTATGGGATAGGGTTTTAAGTTTAGGGTTCCAAGATTTAGGGGTTATGGTTTATGGTTTAGAGTGAGTGTTTTAGGATTTAGGGTTTAGGATTATAAGGTTTAGGGTTTAGGGTAGATCAAATGAAGACGTGAGTGAAGGAGAGGCCAATGCTACTAAAGAACGATTTGTAGGGTTCAGAACTGAGCTATATTTAATCAAGCCTTTTTTACCCTTATTTGTAGGGTTCTTAGAATGTCATATGTTCGTGCTCGTGTTAGAAATCGAACTAATCTAATTAGAATTAATTAGTTCGGTTTGACCAGGTTTTTCGGTTTCTCATTCATTGTTAGGATGGATAAAGATACCATTCTAGAAATCAATTTACTATTTAAGTGTTGGTCAATGATGTTTGAACCGGACGATATTGGCTGGTCGGATTGGGAGCTAGCCGGGGTTACTAGTCTAAAAAATGGCTTTGATTCTGTTAGACCAGTAACTGGCATGGACCGATTGAATTGACAGTTGAATTGGGGTTTTTATTTTTTAATTTTTAACGATTTTTTAATCGAACCGGTCGGATTGGTGAATTGGTGGCTGAACTGGTTCGGTTTAAAAAACATTAGTGTTGGTTTGTTTAGTTATTCGATTTAGAAATAAAAAAAAAACTTAAAAATTAACCACACAATCATGTCCAAATTAAAATACATATATATCACTAAGCATTCTTGATAAAAATTGATATCGGGACAGAGTGCTCAGATTTAAGCCTCCCATTTTGTATAAATATTGAGATTTATATTTAGCTTAGATCTTTCAATATGTCGGTTTTGTCCAATATTATTATGGTCTAGGAAAGTCATGATTGAGTCATGTTTTTAATGTTTATTTTTATACTTATACTCGCTTAATAAAAAAGAATGACCTTATTAAATAAGGTGAAAGTCTAAGAAATTTCTATTTTAGTCTTTGAATTATTAAATGGATGCATTTATTCATTGTATTATTAAATAAATTAAAATTGAAATAGAGTTAACATTTACTGTTTAAAATAATATTATTTATTTTTTTATAGTTTTGTAAATGAAATTTTTGTTTTTTTTTATTGAATTGGAATTGAAAAAAATATTTTTTTATATTACAAATGTTAATTCTGATACAATTTAGATTTATTTGATTGGTTTTAATAGTATAAAGAATAAATTGATTTATTTAATAATAGAGATATTGGATAAAATCATATTTAAACAAATTAAATTGATAGATTGGATGAACATCTTAAAATCAAATTTTTTAATTAAATAAAATTTGAAACTCAACAAACTAACATTATAATTTGACTAGATTTTCAATTTTTTTGGATTATTAAATTATTGAATAATAGAGGTGTTAGGCTGTAGCGGCGCTAGTGTAAAAACGCCGCAAAAAAATAATCTGTTTTAATCAAAATGACACCGTTTTAAAAAACGGATAAGATTACTTAGAATTACAGTGTCTGTGTGAGCACAAGTTAACAAGAGTGTGAAGAATTTTTTATTTTAATTTTATTTTTGAATAAAATAAACTGGGCTTTATAAAATAATATTATATTATACAAGACATCAAATTTAAAAAATAAAATAGGAAATAAAAGCAAAACCCACTTCCTCCGGAAACATGTGAAAAAATCAGAAATAAAATCCTATTGATATTGCCTAGTCTATTAAGATAATATAGAAATAAAAATGAAATCCTATGAAAAAACAAAACGTCAAGGGCACGTTTGGTTCACTGTAATGGAATAGGGCTGTAATTGAATAGAGCTGTAATGGAATAGAGGTGTAATGGAATAGAGCTGTAATAAGTAATTCAACTGTTTGGTTGAATGTAATGGAATAGAGCTGTAATAGAATTCTTGTGTTTGGTTGAATGGAATAGATGTTGTAATATTATAAGAAAAAAGGCTTAAATGACTAAAGTACCCTTAACAGAATTTTTGTAGGTAGATGATTTTTGTTATTAAATTTTAATAAAATTATTGTTAAATATATTTTAATAAAAATAAAAATAATTAATTTAATCATATTTTAACATAATTATTATTAAATAAAATTTAATAAAATAATATATAATTTAATAACATTCTTAATATAACTATTAATAATATTTAATAATAATTTTAATATAAAATTATTATAAAAATATTTCAATGCCTAATATACTCTCACCTGTTCTCTTAGGTCACAATCGACAATATAAAAATGAGTTTAACATACAATATAATAATCCTCTAGTAACATTTTATTTTAATAGTCAATTTTAATAGAAAATATATTTTTTTATATTTTATTTTATCCTTTATAATAACATGATAACAACAATTAATTATAAGATATACTCTTTAATACATTAATTATTTATAGCAATCTTTTGGTGAAATAAAAACCTTCAAATTTTACATAAAAATTACTAAATTTTAGTAACATTAGTTCTTTTCATATGTGAAATCAAAAATTCAAAACTCATAGTCCTTTGTTATTCAAAAACTATAGTCCTTGATTTTATGTTATTCAAAAACTCAGTTCTTTATGTTATTCAAAAAACATGAAGAAAACTCGACATAAATACAGAAGGAGCTGATATTCGTAATCCCTTTGTCTCAAAAGCCATTCCTCATTTTATGTTATTCAAAAACTCATAGTTCTTTATGTTATTCTCGTATAAGAGATAGAAAATTCTCTCCATAGCATTGGCTTCTCTTAGAAAGTCAAACTCATATCCGATCTTGACAACACAAAGGATAAATAATTAATGACATGCAGAAGAAAAAAGAAATCCAGATCCAAGTGGAACGATACTATCAATTTACATAATATGAAAAATACATAAAAGAAAGATTGATGTGTTTTGCAAGGTACATCAGTGTGAATACAGATACCTATTTTTCCATTTCCAGAAAACAGATCAAATTTGATATCATTCTTCTGAATGTATAGTGCAAATGCTTGCAAGTTACGGATGTCGGTCATCATAAGATCCTGGATTCCCGGATGTTGCACCTGCCATAAACTTGAATGGTCAAAATCACATAGACATATGAGGTTTTAAAATCATTTTCAAAGGGACTTAGATTAACAACAACATCAATCTTATCACCTCTTAGTCCTGCTTGATGAACCTAATTCAGATACGAACATATGTTAAGGTATATCCACTCGGTTCTTGTAAGCATTATCCACTAATCATAAATTTGTGTGATTAAATATCATTAGAATTGCAAAGAATGCATTATGCAATTAAATGGGGAATAGACTTATGAACAACTCTTTCCTGGTTTAGACAAACCTTATTTGCCCACTTGAGTCCACATGCATTGCAAAGTGTCCTTGGACCAGCAGGTCCACGACGCATCATAGGAGTTCTCTTAAGCTGATTCCACAGTGTGTCCATCTACACAGAAAAAAAATGCAAAATAAAGGAGAGAATCTATAGGAACATAACAAATGATAGCTGAAGTAAAAACTAGAACTTCAACTGATGAGTGATATCAATCCAATGATAATTTCTTTTAAAAATAACATTATTTGATCATTGGAAAAGCTACTCACAAAACTTCTTGCATGTTCTCATCTTGCCCAGAACCTGGTGTTCCGCTCCATCCTGAAGAGGCTGAGGCTACTTCTTCAGAAATTGCTTTGGATGATGTGAATTGACCCTTCTTACGTTGCATCCTAACAAACCACACCTAGTATGTTAGCAAGTGACTTGAAGAATAATCTTGTCTTGAAGCAAGAAGAATGTGGAAAAAGAGGTGAAACCAATTGTTGAAATACCTGAGGGCCACTTCTTTCCGCACGGTATAGCAGATTTTCTTCTAAAAGCACCGCTCTTTTCTCTTCTCCCGGAACCGGTTTAAAGAAGCAACTCTCTGTGGTTGAATTGACCTCCTAGGAAAGTCATTCAAGCCCTAGGAGAATGCCATTAAAGATGTTAAAAAAAGAAAAGGAACAAAAACAGAACCCTCTTAAAAGAACTAATCACAAGATAGAATGATTGATCTAACGCGCACTCTTTAAGTAACAGAGACTGTCCCCATTGCAGGAATGCCTGAAGGGATTTCATATCCACCTAGAAGTAACAACACCGCCTGTACCTGAAAATACCAAGCACCACAAATAATGACTTCCCTTTTCTTACTTCATATTTGAAACTTTAAGCCCTAATAGCATCCACTTCAATTGAGGAGAAAAGAGAGGATCTTTCTTGCACAACCCACGACATTATTTAGAAACAAAGCAATTCAGTAATTTACTGTATAAACGAGAATATAGATGCAAAAACCAATGAGTCATCAGCTAAATTAGCATTAAAACAGGATAGACCACCACATAATTCACCAAACTAACAAAAAGATCATTAAATCCATCCAATCAGCCTAAAACCAGATGCAACAAGTGAACAATTTAAATAAAATATTCAACATTTAAAAAATAAACATACGTATCAAATTCAAAACTAAAAGGCCCAGATGAAAAGGAAAACGAACCTTGTCAGGAGAAACAGAATCAAAGACATAAACCTCCCCTTGAAACGATAGGGTGAGCTGATCAGCGCCACCATTACCAGGAGCATAGGTTGAATCAGATCCTTAACCATAAACGTGGGCATGAGAAGCTTCGTCCATGCCATTATTCATAACCGCAACAACGGCACCGTTTTCTTGAAATCCAATCTGATGGTTATCCACGGACTCTTCCCCTCCTCCTCCGACTCCACCTGGAACGTCATCGTCTTCTTCTTCGTCAATGTTTCGTTGCATGTCGCGGCACCTGAACCATACATTGGCGTTGGCTGGTGATTCAAATTCGCCATTCGTTTTGCTTTACAAATTACCACAAAATCTCCCCCAAAAGGGGAAAAATAAAAACAAGAAATGCAACAGAATATTATAAAATTAAATATATAGAGAAACTCAGGAAGAGAAATTAAAACTAAGGTTAAAGAATTTAACAAAAAACAATAAGTTATAATGAAACAAAATTTAAAATGAAATTCTGGGCTTAATAAATAATTAATTAATGTGAAGCGATTGAGACAGAATGGAAGCAGGTTGGGGAGGATGGAATTCTTAGCCATGACTGGCCATTTAAGTAAGCTATCAAATCAGGAAAAAAAAACCCACAACAGACTCTACTTAAATTGGCAGAGAGGAAAACGAAAGAAACAATAGAAAAGTGAAAAGATTTACTTGAAGAAGACTCCGATGAAGGCGAATGAAGCAAAATCGGCGAAGGAAGCAAAATCTACTCAAATGGATAACAAAAAGAGAAGAAAAATTTTAGGCTAAGAAAAAATTGTAGAGAGGAAAACGAAAGGAACAAAGGAAGAAAGGAAAATGTTTACCAGAAGGGAGATGAGTGAGAGGAGTGCTACTGGTTGGAGTTTAAGGAAGAAAGGAAGGTGAGAAATTGGGAAGGGTAAAATTGGGGAGATGAATGATTTTCTAAACAACGAATGACCATTCGGTGAGGATGAGAGGGAATAGAAATGCTCTCTATTCTCTGCATAAGGCTGTAATGGAATATACCCGTAATGGGTATTCCACTCAACCAAACTGCTGTTTGTGGTGGGCCTATTGAATAGAATTGTAATGGTTTAGCTATTTCATTGAACCAAACATGCTGCAAAAGTAAAGCCCACTTCCTTGGGAAGATTCACACCCCTCCCATCATCTGTCTATCTAGTAATTGCCTGACGGTTTATCTTTCTCAAAAACTTTCTTTCCCATTCAAAGCAACGCTCCTTAATATCCCAAGAATCATCTTTTTCAAAACATTTTACTCCAACGTTTTGATTTCCATGGAGCAAACCTTCATTTTCCTCATAAAAACCTTAGTCTGGTTCTCTGACCCATTCGTCCTCTAGTGTTTTGACTGCATACCTTGGTACCGCTCCTTCCAAGTAAAATCCTCTCCTTTGCTTCAAACTTTCAGTGGCTATGATGTCTGCTAAAGTGTTTGCTGTTCGATGGACATGTTGAAATTTTATGGATTTGAACTCGTTCTGTATATTTTTATACTATTCTCGTGTTATTATGTTGCTGTATATTGATTTTAATTTTATTTTTAATTTTATATATTGCTTTTCTGCCCTTTCTCGAGAGTGTTTCAGAATCGGTTCGTTAAGACAATGGCTACCCTCAGAATAGCTCTTCGTAACGTCTACCGCATCGTTAATACCTCCGCCGTTGCCGGCCGTACAACGACCGTTTTCAGGTACCCATTAACCCTTTTAGTTCTTCATTTCACTTTTGTTTGCTTTTTTTGTTAGTTTTACATTATAAAAGAATTGTCCTTTATCAGGCCACAGTATGGTTGGGTTTCAACATATTTTTCAACTAATATTAGTAACACTCAGTTATTAAACATCGATCTTTCTAACGAAGAAAGCAAAAGGCGTCTTTATAACAGGTAAGCTTTTTATATTTTGGGTACTTTTTTTTTTCTGTTTTTGATGATCAATATTTAGCTGGAATTTGAATTTTTTTGATTGATCCCTGTTTTGGGTTTTTATAGATTGTTGTATAGGAGCAAACAAAGAGGGTTTCTAGAGCTGGATTTGGTTTTGTGAAAATGGGTTGGAGAACATATCCATTCCATGGATGAAAATGGAATTAAAGCTCTTGTTAATGTCCTCGATTTGGTAAAAAATCCATTTTTTTTAATTGCTTATAAGATGAACTGACATGACTTTAAGTTCAAAAATACTCTCTTATTGGTTCATGCTTGTAGTTGGTGTTGCTTATATGAAACTATAGTGGATTATCAAGTTTCATTGCTAGTGGAGCAATGTCTTGGTTTCTGTATTAGTAATAGAATTAAAGAATTCTTGGGGTTTTGGATGCTTATACGAACGTCATTGTTCGTAGGGTCATGAGTATGTGAGGTGAGCATTGTCCGACTTGATAACATGCTAATTTACTCTACTTTTTGTGAAAATTTTTTATTAGCGGTTCTTCATCAGCTATATCTGGTCAAACTTGTGAGTGGTTTTAGATTGTGTTAATGTTTTTGTGTTTGTTGGTATATTGGTTTTAAGTTCCATTTTGTGTTGGTGCTCCGACTTAGGATTTGTAACCAGAAGATCACCTATGCGAATTCATTTTCGATACTAATTTACTTCTTCGTAGTTTCTATGAGTTATGTAATTTAGGGTTATCTTTAATGGTAAGACATTAATCTGGATGTTAATGTTATTTACTTTGTTGCTAATGCAGAGCGAAGAGGCTGCAATTGAAGATCTACTGGAGCTTTTGCAACAGATTGTTTCATTTCGTAGTTTCTATGAGTTATGTTAATTGAAAACTCTTTTCGCTTATCGTTTCTTTAATTCATTTTCGGTACTAATTTAATTCATTTATTTTGGGGAAGAATTTTGGGGAAAAATAATTGGTGCAACAGCATCAATCTCGCGAGGTAAGTTGCCCTGGCTACTGGGTTATTGTACGACAAATTGCTGCTATTATTGTTTTTATTTCTCAAATTCCCATTTTTCTTTTTCTGGTTTATGTGGATGCTTAGTGCTATTACCAAGAGTGCTTTTTCCATTGTACATAAACTTAACATTAAAGATGCCATGCAACAGAAAATTGTCCCTTTCAACCGTTCTGTGAATAGCTCATATTTGGTTGAGTTTCTATTTGTTTGTTAAATATTTTTTTTTTGGGAAGTCATATGTCCATTGCATCTAGTAGATGTTTTGAGGATTTGATGGCAGATTTTATATATTATAGTTCATTGTGCATCAACAAACTTTTGATTGAAGGAATCACAGAGCTAGCTTCTTGTACTTTATAGTATCTTGCTTTTGGTGCATTTTGGCACATGCTTCTTTGTAGAATGATACAGAGTTCATATCTTTGCAGAAATGGAGGAGTGCTCTGTGATCACTACAAGCTACTTGTAGTTGATTTGCGTGACATTCATATCTTTGCAGAGTTCATATCAGTAGCGTTACAAGCAATGGGCTGATTATTACAATCAAACGGAAGTTAGTTGTGCCCTTGGAACATAAATAGATTTGTATAGGAACTGTTATCAAAGTTATTCTAAAGGATTTGCTTAAGCGAATTTGTGTAGGATTTGTATAGGAATGGATTTGTATATAAACTATTATCCAATTAACGCTAAGAATGGATTTGTATATAAACTATTATCAAAATAACGGCTGTTTGCGTGCTGTGATAATAGTGCTGATTCTATTGTATGTTTCTCTTTGATATCTGCTTTTTTTATAATATATATTTTTTTATTTTTCATTACTTTTAGCGGCGTTTGGGAGAAAAGCGCCGCTAAAGATCATGACTTTTAGCGGCGTTTGTGGGAAAAGCGCCGCTAAAGGTCATGACATTTAGCGGCGTTCTTAGGTAAAGTGTCGCTAAAGGTCGACTTTTAGCGGCGTTTGTGGGGAAAGCGCCGCTAAAGGTCATGATATTTAGCGGCGTTTATGAACAAACGCCGCAAAATTTAGCGGCGTTTTCTATAGCGGCAATTTTTGCGGCGCTTGTAAAAGCGCCGTAAATAGTTTTAGCGGCGCTTATAAGCGCCGCAAATAGTTTTAGCGGCCTAAAAAAATGCCGCTAAAAGTCTGTTTTGCTGTAGTGTGATATCGTCTCTTGCTCTTCTTCTATGTATTGTAAACTTCGCCTTATTTCTCTTCGGTTTCTGCGAGCTGTGCTTTCAATCTCACTGTCGAAAAGTAATGGTCCTGATGGGTTCTTTCTAGTCATAAACTAAAAATACCTGCCAGAAGCAAATAAAATAAAAGTTAGTAAATTAAACTAAAAACAAAAAATAAATTGTTATAAAAATAAAAATGGCCAAAGTAATAAAAATTTAGTGTTCCTAATATCTTAGTCCCCGGCAACGGCGCCAAAAACTTGATGTGTCTTTAACTAACTACGATCACAATAAAGGCAAGCGCACTTATCGAACAGTAGTATAGTTATGGTAAGATCGGAAATATCGTATCCACAAGGACCAAGAGTACTAGTAATTATTATCTTTTTATTATTTAGCCTAAGAATTGGAGTGGTTTCTTTTAAACTAAAATTAATTAAAAGCACGACAGAGAATGAATTGGGAAAATACTTTTAGACAACTTATATGATAAAGGCAATACCCAAGGAAGAATCCACCTAGACTTCACTTATTACTTTTGATTCATATGATTTATTCACTTGACTTAATCCGTAGAAATCCCTGATTTATGTTAATATCTCTTTCAAGACTAAAAACAACTGACTCTAGGTTGATTAATTGAAATCTCTTTATAATTAAAACCCCTATTGTCGCATTAACTCGATCTATGGATTCCCTTATTAGATTTGACTCTAATCCGTGATTTTAGTGCGCCTCTATTTCTAGGGTTGCAATCAACTCCGCTTAATTGTGTTGATCTACTCTTAAACAGAGACTTTTGCTCATCTGAATAAGCACATTCGACTTGAATCAATAACCTAAATTATCAAAACAAGAATAAGAACTCACAATTAAGAATAAGAACAATTATTTATCTTATAAATCAAATAATAATAAGATCCGTCTTAGGTTTCATCCCCTTAGGTATTTAGGAGATTTAGTTCATACTAATAGATGGAAACATCATAGAATAAGGAAAATTACAAAACATAAGAAAACCAAAAACTTCTAAAGAACTTGATGGGAGATCTTCAGTCTTGATGGAGATCCTCCTTCCGAGCTGCTCCCGATGGCTTCTACTCTGCGTGTCTTTTTAGGGCACCCTCTAGGGTTTTTATATAGGCTTTGGAGCACCTTTCTTGGCACACAAGTAGCCTATTTTGAATAGAATTAAACTGAGGTACGGCAGGGACACGCCCGTGTGACACGCTCGTGCTCGATTACTTAGACCGTGCTCGCTTCTGCTTGCCATACACGGCCGTGTGATTTGCCCGTGTACGTTGATCCAGGCCGTGTTTGATTCTGCTCGTAACACACGGCCGTGTTTGATAGTCCAGGCCATGTTGATTTCTAATGTAGGCCCATTTTGTCCCTTTTTGGCCCGTTTCTTGTTCTTTTCGACTCCCTAAGCTCTCCTGAATGTAAAACATGAAATTAAGGGATTAGGAGCATCGAATTCATCAAATCTAGTGAAAATTCATCCAAAAATAAGCCAAGCATGGGGTCAAAATATGTATAAATTATGGTTTATCAATGCCATATTTAGCTATTTACACATCCAAAAGTACCAAAGTTGTGTGGTGATGATCCTCGACGGTCCCCGAGCCTCTCGTAGCTTTAACGATCTATAAAACAGAACAAACACACACAAAGTAAGCTTTTAAAAGCTTAGTAAGCCATATACAAATAAACTTAGCATAAAATGCACATAACCATATTGATACATTGGCATTAATGTTTCTCAATGCATATACATCACAAATTCTTTGGCTCATTTACTTAGCCATAGCTTGTCTTATTCTTCAACTCAAATATCACATATACACATAGCTCATTCAAGCATATATTCACATATTATCTCATCATTTCTATACACATATTCACACTACAGCAAAACAGACTTTTAGCGGCATTTTTTAGCGGCGCTTTTACAAGCGCCACAAAAAACGCCGCTATAAATAACGCCGCTAAACTTTGCGGCGTTTATGAAAGCGCCGCTAAAGGTCATGTTCTTTAGCGACGCTTTTTCCACAAACGCCGCTAAAGGTCATGTTCTTTAGCGGCGCTTTCCCCAAAAACGCTGCTAAAGGTCATGTTCTTTAGCGGCGCTTTCCCCAAAAACGCCGGTAAAGAACAAGAAAAATAAAAAAAAATTAAAATATTATAAAAATGCCACATACTATTAGATGTTCATTTCCAATATACATTTTAATCTGATTGGATAAAGTAAAGCCTATTTTAGGCACTAGCTGATTGCAAATAACACACTAACTGATTGAATAAAGTAAAGCCTATTTTACATTTTAATCGGATTAACTTTTTTAAACATTGGATTGCAAATAACACAGTGAAAAACTCTGGTGGAAATCCCATGGCCCTATTGAATAAAACCTCAATTGTCACTGGTCCAACATCTAAAATATATCTTATACATTCATCTAGTTTATCAAAGTGAGCAGAGAAAAAACTTCCTCTGCCAAATTCTTTATCACCTTTGCCCTTGGATCATAGTTTTTGCATACACGGTGGCCAAAACCAGACATTTTCCGCTTCTCAAGAAATGAATATATATGCAAAAATAAATAAAACAATCACAAGAAAATATAGCATTGCATGTCGAACCTTTAGCTTGAACTAACAAAGAAAATTATATATACAATATTCACTGTTTTTGACACCTTCAATGAACTCGGAATGTTCTTTCTTTGTTCCAATCTCGCCAAGCATCTTGAGCACACCTATAACAAGCAAGAGAAAGAAAACCAAAAATAAGCTCGGTTAATCGTTGTCACAAACGACTTATGACAAAAAGAAGCTTGATATGCTCAAGTGGATAATATACAAGAGTTACTTTACAAAACTAGTTTAAAACCATGTAAAGTAAAGATCGCAAAAATAAAATTTAAGAAAATCAATATAATGAGAATCTAGTTAAAGACAAAATATCGATTTTGATTCATGGGTTATAGTTACTAACGAACACCTAGCAACCAATATTAACACCATTGATTATTTCTGTTATTTGCACTGTGAAAAATTTATCATAAAATTTATCATAAATTGGTTATAGTTACTAACAAACGCCTAGCAACCAATCTCTTCTTACCTTCTCGATAACCAATATTAACACCATTGATTATTTCTGTTATCGATAAATAACCCTATAACGAATGTCTAGGATTTAATTTATCAATAGGTTTAAAATTGAAAGAATTGAATTCTAGCCAACAAACACCCAAACAAAGTTTATTTAGACTAGATTACATATCTACATAACAAGAATTAAATGTGTAGCTTGTACTCAATCATGCTATTCAACATAACTTGTAACACCCCAAACCCGGCCCAAACACTACAACCGGATCTGGTATGTCACATAAGAAGATTTTTATAAAACTCCGCATTGAACTAAAAATTTTGAAAACCTCTTTTAAAAGATCAAGATTGGTCGCTTATCTGAAAACTCAGTATTCATTTAATTAAGATTATACTTAGCCCAAAATATGCCTTTAGGTGACGAATGAAAACACTTGGTGTTGCATTAAATTGACCTAAGGTAATTATTTAGTATTGTTTGTAAATTCGTTGTTCAAGCTTTTAAAAAAAAAACTCTTGACTTAAGTTCTATTAAGAAAACGTCTTACCAATTAGTTTATAATTGAAGCATTCAAAGTTCAAATCGAAAATAACCCAAACGATTAGTGGCCTTATTACATATCAAAAACCTCCAAATTAAAGAAAATGATAAATCAAGGTAAAGTTTAATTTTAATAAAAATCGTGCATGGCCACCTTGAAGTCCGCTCCAGCCCAAGTCCACTGAGCTAAGAATTACCTGCAAAAGTTTAAGCAGAAGGAGTGAGTCACGAAGACTCAGTGTGCAATTACCTCACAATAACCATACTGGGCCAAAGCCCTCATATTTCAATCGTACCAAGCCCAATACACGATAACATATCGATAAGTAATATGATAAACCCAACCCATCCTATTAATCCATCCTCTACACTCCGCTCCATATATCCAACCTCAACACTCCTGGGGATTACTAAGTCAACCCTCCATCCGCTACACTCCGCTTTGGCAGCCATGCTGACAGTCATGCTGCTCAAAGTCGATAAAATGTGACAGAGTCACCGATAATCAATATGTGGCCTAGCCACTGAAGTAATGTGACCAAGTCACCGATAATCATATATGGGACCGGGTCGTCAGAATAGTGTGACAAAGTCACCGATATACACTTCCCCTTAACATCATCAACATTTCCCAAATCCCATGTATATGCAAACAGAGTGAATCGAATACATCATATAGTAGCACACATAGAATGTTTAAAGCATATGCATAATCATGCTAACGATAATATTCATAAGGTATAGTCAGAGAATAACTAACCTGGTATTTCGATTCTACCCTCCAAGGGTAACTCAATAGCCATTATCGAATTTTCGGCTTTCAAACAACACATGCATTTTTTATTAATATTTATAAACAAAAGAAGGTGTGGGAATCACACACCTGTAAACACGAAGAACTAAACTTTCAATATTGTCGACACTCTTAGAAGAGGGAACAACCGCAATCTGTCTATTCAGATTCGAAGCCGGTCCACAACCCGGTGGAAAGTCTCGTACTGCCGATACTGCACGTTTCTTAAACTTAGGGGCAGGGACTACGAGTCCAACCCCTTCCTTCCCTTGACTGGCATTCGTATCCATGAAAGGATCTTGATCAGGAAATTGGGTTAAAGCATTGAAAAGACAGAAAGAAATAGATACCCAACTCGAAGAAGTTCCTCACCTAGATTAACAGAAACCAAATGCTGGAAGGTTGGCCCAAGAAACCGATTGAGTCCCTAAATAATCACCATGTTAGAATCGGTTTCCAAAATAGAACAACAAGAAGTGGCCTCTGGGCCTAACAAACCGATATGAACCCCTCCTTACCACCCATTCGGCCAATATCCAACTTACCAAGACCCTCTCGAAAGTAGGCCACACGAAGACAAGATGTTGGAGATACAACCCTCTACAATCGGTCAGTGCCCAAAGAAGTGAGTCAGAACTTCGGTTTTAAGCAAACCAAGAGAAAAAGGAAGAAGAACGAGAAGAAAAGAGAAGAAAGGCCCCTTACCGAACCAAGAGATTGACGAGTGAAGAATCTATGATCGGCTACAAGCAAAACCAATAGAAAGGGTGCCCACACTTGATGTAAAAAGGGGATTCAGCTTAGATTCGGCTATGAAGAAGCAAATAGCAAATGGAAGAAAAGAAATAGAAAAGGCACAAATAACCACTCTGACATTCGGCTATCACCAAAGGAACAAGAATGAGAAGAAAAACAAAAGGTGTTTCAGTTATGAAGAAGAAACAAGTCACAAACGGTGGAAAGGGAATGAGGCACTAGGTTTGGTTGAAGAGAGAAAAGATGAGAGGGGAAGAAAACAAAAGAAAAGGAGAATACCAAGAGAGGGTTGAAGTTTCGGTTTCACTACTCTCACACAATGACCGAAAATGACCAAAAGGGAAACTAAAATGCTCCTAAAGACTTTCGGCACCTACTCACTCAAAGGCTACCAGCTCTCCACATCCACAATGCCGAAATTTACCAACCACTACACTCCCAACCGAAACTCAACTCCACCAATTCCCCAAATTCGGCCAACTCCACCACCAACATCACCTCCACGATTTCCTCCTACTTTCCTCTCCATCATCCATTTGATTTAGTTTGACCCATTCAAACTCCACCAACCCCTCATGGCCATTCATTCAAACTCTTTGACCCTTCAACACTCACCCTTGAAGAGTCCATGCCGAAATCTACCACCTCTCATCCCGACGCCAAAAAGAAATTCCAAAAAGCAAGTTGTGAGACTCGAAACCCGCTCTCCTCATCGCCCCCGTGGCATCATCTCTCCTTGCTTCCTAGACGTCACCTTGCCACTCTACCACTCTCCATCTTGTGACACCAATTACACTCAAATATATAAGACCTACCCCACCAGCTTTCCCTAAAGTGCCCTAAAACTAAAATTTAACCAAGACTCCAACTCGACCCGGGCCTTCCTAAGACCCCCAAACACATCCAATAAGCAATCAAAACAAGCCAAACACACAGAAACATGATATGCAGAACCCCCTAACTTGGGATGTTACAGTTCTACCCCCTTTAAAGAAATTTCGGCCTCGAAATTTACCTGATCAAAAGAGAAAAGGGTATTGCTGTCGCACCACATCCTTTGGCTCCCACGTGGCTTCTTCTGCACCGTGATTTCGCCACAAGAGTTTAACCAACGAAATGGATTTCCTCCTTAGCACCTTTACGTCTCGATCTAAGATCTGCACAGGTTCCTCCTCAAAAGACAGGTCTGGACTCACTTCAATTTCTTCCAGTGGCACTATGTGAGACGGATCCGAACGGTAGCGCCTCAACATCGAGACATGGAATACATCATGTATTTGCCTCAATTTCAGAGGTAACTCAAGCTGATACGCCACCGGTCCCACACGTTTCAATACCCGATAAGGCCCGATGAACCTAGGACTTAGCTTACCCTTTCGCCCAAACCTCATAACCTTTTTCCACGGTGAAACTTTCAAGAAAACCCGATCACCCTTTGCAAACTCTATTTCCTTACGCGGATCGTGATATGACTTCTACGCCTTAAGCTTCCTTCAACCGAGCCCGAATCGCCTTAACCTTCTCCTCTGTCTTTGAAATCAAGTCCGGACCCAACAAGCGACGCCACCCAACTCATCCCGGTAGGGGTTCGACACCTACGACCATATAGCGCCGTAGGGTGCCATCCGAATCTTTGGATTGGTAGCTATTATTTCTACGCGAATTACGCCGTGATAGAAAATCCTCCCAACTACCTCTGGAAGTCGATAACACGACCTCTCAACATGTCTTCCAAGATCTGATTACCTCTCGCATCGACCATCGATCCGTGGATGGAATGCCATCTTTGAAATCTAATCTTGTACCTAATGCCTGATGCAGCGCCTTCCAAAATCGCGACGTAAATCTAGGGTCTTTATCCGATATGATAGACACTGGTACCCCATGCAACCTCACATCTCGCCACATCTGACTTTGCAACACGTAATGTATAATCGAGCACTGACGGTATGAAATGGGAGGACTTTGTCAACCGATCAACAATCACCCATACCGAATCTTTCTTAGTAGGCGAAGAGGTAGCCCACTAACAAAGTCCATCATTATCCTCTCCCATTTACTGTGGAATCTTCACCGGCTGCAATAAACCCGAAGGCAACTGATGCTCTGCTTTCACTTGCTGACACGTCAAACACACAAACTCGGTAATTTTTCGCTTCAAACTAGGCCACCAAAACTGTTCACGCAAATCTCGATACATCTTACTCCCACCAGGATGCATAGCGCAAGGGCTACTATGCGCCTCCTGAAGAATCATCTGTCTCAACTCAATATCCTTTGGCATGCAGACCCTGTCACGAAAACACAATACCCCATCACTGTTCAAACTAAAGTCATCCACCCCGCCATTCTGTACTTGCAGAAGTCGAGCACTTAACACATCGTCCAATAATTGCTTCTCTCTAATCTGAGTTACCGATGTCGGCTTCACCTGAAGTTCAGCTAGCAAACTCCCATCATCATACAAGCTAAGGTGAGCAAACATTGCCCTCAAATCCGATATCACTTTCCTGCTTAACGCATCCGCCACCACGTTAGCTTTTCCCGGGTGGTACTCGATCGAACAGTCATAATCCTTCAACAGCTCAATCCACCTCCACTGCCTTAAATTTAACTCCTTCTGGGTAAGGAGATACTTCAGGCTCTTATGGTCGGTGTAGATAACGGACTTTTCCCCATACAGGTAGTGTCTCTAGATCTTCAGAGCAAACACTACCGCAGCCAATTCCAGATCATGCGTGGGATAGTTCATTTCATGCGGTCTTAACTGTCGAGACGCATACGCAACTACCTTCCCTTCTTGCATCAACACACACCCTAGCCCCGTGTACGAAGTATCACAATAGACAACGAACTCCTTTCCGGCCTCAGGCTGAATCAATACCGGAGCCTCCGTCAAGATCCTCTTCAGCTTCTCAAAACTTTCTTGCTGCTTGTCAGTCCAAACAAATGGTACTCCTTTCCGTAACAACTTAGTTAAGGGTGCCGCAATTAAAGAGAAACCCTCAACAAACCTTCTGTAGTACCTGGCTAACCCAAGAAAACTTTGAATTTCCGCTACAGACTTCGGCGGCTTCCAATCCAGAACAACTTCAATTTTTCGGGGATCCACCCTAATCTCCTTCGCGGAAACAACATGCCCTAAGAAGGTAACTTCTCTCAGCCAAAATTCACACTTGCTGAATTTGGCATACAGCTGCTTCTCTCTCAATACTTATAGAACAACCCTAAGATGTGAATCATGCCCCTCTTCCGTTCTTGAGTAGGCCAAGATATCGTCTATGAACACCACAATAAACCGGTCCAAATAGGGTTGGAATACCCGGTTCATCATATCCATAAACGCAGCTGGTGCATTCGTCAACCCGAACAGCATCACTAAAAACTCATAGTGACCATAACGAGTTCGAAACACCGTCTTATGAATGTCCGCCTCCTTAACCTTAAGCTGATGATAACCTGACCCGGCCCATCAAACCTAGGCCTCTTCTGAAAACTCCCAGCTAATCCCGACGGCCCAAGACTCCTCTTATTTTTACCCCTATCCTTATCCCTATTTTGCCTCTCTGTCCGCTTCACCTCTTCGGCTATCTTAGCTTTTTCAACCAGGATGGCAAAATCCCTCTCTCGCTGCGGAGCTATCAATACTCTCAACTAGTCTCGTAACCCATCTTCGAACCGTACGCAACGTTCATAATCAGTCGCCACTATCCCTCAGGCGTAACGGCTCAATCGCAGAAATTCTGCTTTATACTCAGCCACAGATTTGCCCCCTTGTACCAGATTCAGGAGTGCTTTCCTCTGAGCATCCACATAGCTTGCCCCAACGTATTTCCCTTGAAATACCGTCTTGAAGAAATCCCAATTAACGCGATCTGCTAGAGTACCCTCTCTTACCGAGAGCCACCACTGATATGCCTCATCCTGGAGAAGAGACACCGCTCCTTTCAATTTCTCCTCTGCCATGCAGTCTAAATCATCCATAATCCGCTCGACTGCCTCCAGCCAATACTCAGCTACATTTGGGGCCACACCAGAAATACCCCTAAACATTTCAGCTCCATTTGCTCGAAGTCGTTTGGGAATAGACTTTCGAGATACTGTCCCAGTGCTTGCCCCAGCAACTCGCTCCAGCACACGCAACATCGCCTGAGACAAAGCATCATCTCCACCAGTTCTATCTTGGGATCTCGCCTTTGCCATGGGTGATGCTGGCGCTTCACCCTCGGGCTCATATATTGTTTCCGAGAACTCAGCCTCAGCACCTCGGCCTCTACCACGGCCACGTGCACCACGTCCACGTCCTCTAGAACTCATGTCTATCGTATCGTCTTATCTGATTACAAATTTTATGCATTAGCACTTCTTCCACTGTTTATTACCGAGTAGTCTTATGAAAGATAGAGTTATAAGTAGTTTTCCGCAAAACATACGTATACCTAAAGGTTTCAATCTCTAAAGTCGAGTTTCTTAATTCTAGCATTCATGGCATAACATAACTACTTCATGCAAATCATCCAATTTAGTCAGAAGACTTACCGTACGGACTTGGTGCCGGAGACTCGGGTGCCATGCTTCCCGAAACATGTTCATATATATATATTTAAAAAAAAACCATTTTTAAACCAGTTTTGGAAAATGTTTTAAACCCAAAACCCATAGCCGAGTTTTTAAACCGGGCTCTGATACCAAAATTGTAACACCCCAAACCCGGCCCAAACACTATAACCGGATCTGGTATTTCACATAAGAAGATTTTTATAAAACTCCGCATTGAACTGAAAATTTTGAAAACCTCTTTTAAAAGATCAAGATTGGTCGCTTATCTAAAAACTCAGTATTCATTTAATTAAGATTATACTTAGCCCAAAACATGCCGTTAGGTGACGATTGTAACACCCCAAACCTGGCCTAGAAGTTAGGCCCGAATCTGATGTGTCATATGGAAGTAAAAACTTGCTTGAGAAATACAACCTCTTTGTTAAAACCCAAAACACTTAAGCAATTGTTGTCTACTTGAAAATGTAATTATCTTTAAAAACCTTTTCGTTTGCGGAAGCATATTTGAAATAAACAATTTACGGAAATGTGACGTTTATAAATAGAGTTGCGAAGCATTTTGAAACGCTATGAAACGTAGATAAAATACAAGTATTTTTGAGAGGTTGTTTGATAAATCGATAATCGAACTAGTAATCTTTTAAAACCGTGACTTTTGAAAATGTCGTTGATAATTTGAAAGAAAATCCGAGTTAAAATTATTTGTAAAAGTTTGTTATGAAATCCTTTTGTTAATCAATTTTGGAAAATCTTTATTTAAGTTTTTAGAAAAATTCCCATTTAAAAACAATTCAAGCAAAATTAAAGTACGTCAACATAAAGCAAAAATAAATACTCCAGAGGCCTTATTACATCATAAAAAAAAACCAAAATAGTAAAGTGAACAGAAATAGAAATCTAAAGTTTAAAATAAAACACCGTTTCTAAAGTATGGCTTCCACCGAGTCATCCATGGCCCAAGTCCACATCACTGAGCATTACCTACAAGGGTTAAGAAAAAGGGGGGGTGAGTTACAAGAACTCAGTGTGAAATCCCTTACCGTCATCCACTGGGCATGAACCCGCTTAGAAATATCTTGGGCCTAAGCCCATTTAAGATAATCTTGGGCCGAAGCCCAATTACAAAACATTATATATATATGAATGCAAAGTATGCAACCCAACCCATCCATCCAATCTCTCCCTGCACTCACCCGGTCTCTCCCGTGGGGATCAAGTCAACCCACCTCGCCGCCTCTCCAATTTGCGGTCAAGTTTGCCATTTATACTATTTGTGGCTGAGCCACCAGATTCATATACGGTAAAATGATCGACACAGTAGTCGCATTCATATGTTAGGCACATAGCCATTATCGTAATTTGTGGCAATGCCACCGGTCTATACTTCTCTTCATTCAAATTTTCCCATCCCATGCAATATGTAAAGATGCATCATACATAATCGTAAAACATCCATATAAAAATAACATCCATTAACCTATTGAATACTTTTTATGAATCAGCCCATAAAAGCAATACGATCATTCGCCCATAGGGGCATTTGATAATTCGGTCCATAAGGACATTTGATGAATCGCCCATTATAACAATCTATCAAATCGGCCCATAGGGGCATTTCGGTAAATCGGTAATTTTACCCACTAAGGGTAATTCGGTAATCTCACAACCCAGGGGTATTTCGGTAATTTACACTCCAAGGGTATTTTGGTAAATTTCGCAACCCCGGACTTAACTACTAATTTGGGCATAAAAATTTGAAACTGTCCATCTGCGTCATACTGACTAAATTGACTATAACTCGAGTTAGGAATCTCAAAATATAAATCCGTAAATTTTCCTTGAAACTAGACTCAAATATCTTCTTATTACAATTTTTCCAGAATTTTTGGCTTAGCCGTTTAGTACAATTTATTCCTTAAAGTTTCCATTGTTTCACTGTCTAACGATTCTGACCTCTCTTAACTTAATTTCAAATATCTCACTGTACGGTTTTCATATACTGCTCCCACTTGTTTATATTGAAAATAGGTTCTCTAAGGAATCCATACATATAACTTATAACTCGTAATTCACTTTGTACAATTTTAACCAATTTTTCCAAGATAAAACAGGGAACCACGAAGTCCATCAGAACCAGTCTCACTAAAATTAAGATATCCCATAATATAAACTTTCTCTTCCTCCTCTGTTTCTTTCATATAAAAATAGACACAGTAAGCTTTAATTCGATATCTTTTTCGCCTTCTAATTCCCTTTATCCTATTTTTCGTGATTTTTCCAAAATCACGTCACTGTTGCTGACCAAACTGTTTCTTTGCAAAATATGGTTACTACTATGAACATACGCACTCCGAGTGGTCTCGGATGCGGTTTTTCGATTTTCTTTGGTATTTCGACCGAATCATAGAACATTTCATACAAACATCCAGAGAGGTATGAGATTACACACCATTTCAAACATATATTCGGAAAGTGCAGGATTACACACCTTGATTACAAGTTGTGCTTTCTACCGAATTTCAACACCACGAATGTGATCTCCTCGAGTGCACCAAAAATCGATCCTACCCTTTGGCTACTGAAATCCCGTCCTAACAATATTTGGTGAGCGAAAGATTCGTTAGCAACTACCCCACCTTTGGCCAAAACAAATCTTATAACAATGTTCTTACCCCACTTGCTTGACGAGTCGACGATAATGATTTGGTTAATACAAATCACTTGTGCTCCTTTACCTTGTTGAAAGTCCTAAGCCCAACGATGGCCATATCACAGAAAAGAATGTAACTCAGACCGAACGAGAGAGAAATAAGAACACTCGATTATTAAGGAAAAACTCGGATGAAACAAAGTTATCGACAAAGAGAGAACTACTACTTACCGATTGTTAATTTCCTTGTAGCGCCACTCACTTAAATCACTACGAAAAGAGGATGATTTGATCACAAGGTAATGTCGAATTAAGAATAGAGAAAATTTTGATGAAAAGGTTGTAAGAGCCCAAATTCGCCCGGGCCCGTCGAAACCATTAAAAACCAAAAGCATAAAATCAAATTGTTCGATCCAAGTTACAATTTCAAATTAAATTAAATCTAGGATTGGATCCTAGCTTCGATACAAATGGAAACCCAAATCCAGTTGTTAACTAGTCCAAATTACGACCAACTAAGCCCAAACCTAAGTCAGACCCAAATTAGATCTAAGCTCGAAACAAAGCAGAATTGCAGAAACTCTAGAGGATTCCGGACCCTTCTCGCAGCCTACTCCCACGCGCGCCTCTTGAACTTCACGCGTGCGCCTACGCGCGCCTTTAGAACTTCCCAGAACACTCCAGTGACCCCTCGAATGCTGCTCCTTACCCTCATGCGGCCTCCACGCACACCCAGCAGCCTCCCGTGCCACGTTGCCACCGTATGGCCTCCGTACGCCACCCTCATGCCTCCACGTCGCCTGCATTACTGCGCAAGAGAACAAAACAACGAAGAAAGCAAAAAAGAAAGATATATTGTATATTTTTTTCTTTTATTTTTCGAATTTGGTTATAAAAACCAAAGCAAAGAACGTGTGTAAGGGGGATGATTTCTTGGAATACAGGATACAAAAAAAAGGAAAAAACAAACAAAAAAAGGTGATTTTTCCAATTTTAGTTTCTTTCAAATTTCCGATTCTGATATCGACTTTCGATTTATTTTCTTTTCTAATCTATCGCATGCAAAAGAAAAAGAAAAGAAAGGAATCCTTATCCATTTAATATCTGTCACGGATTCCTGTTCATTAAGTCGAAATCGAAGCTTGAACAGGATTTGAGTGTGAGGAGGCAATGCTTTTGAGTATATGCGCAGAAAGGCGATTTGGTTTTCATTCGACAATCACACCGATTGTTGAGGCGCACGATAGTCGATGGCCTTGATGATGGCTTTCAAGGCGGTGATTAGGGAAAAGGGGGAGAATGTTTAGGTTCTTTGTTTTGTGTTTTAAAGTGGCTGAGGATTAAGTTTTTTTTTAGGTTTATTAAGACATATGAAACGACACCGTTTAGGGCCTGCTTTGGTGTCTCTAAAACGGTGCCATATTGGCTATTACCCAACGACAGACCCGATTGTGGCCAAGATCCGCGTGTTTTGGTTCTAATGGATTATTTACCCTTTCGATCCTTCCCCGTTTTCGTTTCTTTTTCAATTAAGTTTTATTTTATGTCAATTTTGCCCAATAATTTTGTGCGATTTTAATTTAGTTCACATTTAAACGCTGCGTTCAAGAGCACAGGTAAATTGCGCTTTTAATCCTTCTTAGTTTACGCGTATTGAATTTTAATCCCTTTTATTTCATTTGTAACTTATTATCTTTTAGCCCCGCAATTATGTTCGATTTTAATGCAGTCCTTAAATTATTTAGTTAATTATACATTTATTGATCTCTTTAATTATTCTTTTAATTAATATTTAATATAAAATATTTTAAATTGTTTTAGCTATTATTTACATGTTATTTTCATTAATTCTATATATATACTTTTTATATATACATATTATTTATATTAAATTATTTTTATGTATATATCTTATATTATTCTCTGTTGTTTGTATAATTTACCTCTTCAAAATTATATTTACTTATTCTATACATGTTTATATATTATTATTTTTATTTGCATATTATTTTATATTAAGTTTCTTTTATTTATTTACATATATTACCTAAATTGACATGTGTTGTTTGCTTATTATTTTTGAATATGCTATCTTTAAGTTTAATTTATTTTCACTTAGCTATATTTTTAGCCTTCGTTATTTCTTAATTAATAATGTTGGTATTTCCAAAATAAGAGTTATGAGATTATGGATTTTATATTGAATTGTATAATCATATTATTATTCTTGTCATCCATTTGTATAAATGTTGTATTCGCATATCATTCTTTCGTATTATATTACTGTTTCTCATGATTCAATAAAAGCATTTTGAGTTGATTTTAAAGTCATTTTTACTTAAAGTTTCAAACAAGGTGATATTCGTGCGTTTGGAAATTTGAAGAAATCGTACCCAATCGTGCTGGGTGTGGTTTTTTCATTTGACCCAATAAACGAATATCCTTTCAAATTTTGTCCATATTTTCAAAATAAGGTAATATTTGTGCGTTTGGAAATTCGAAGAAATCATGCCCAATCGTGCTGGGTGTGGTTTTTTGTTTGTCCAAATAACCAAATACCCTTTCAAAATTTCAATACGTGCTCGGAGAATTTTGGGATGATCTTGAATTAGAGGAATCAGATTGTCATGTCCAATCGTGCTGGATGTGATACTCTATTCCTTCGGGGCAAGAGAATCTCAACATTCAATCAAGTTATTTAATTATAAAAAAGGAACAGAATTTCAAAATCATTTCAAACTTTTCAACATTAGGACATCAATTAATCAATTTGGTACCAATTTTGGGCGTTGCGAGGGTGCTAATCCTTCCTTGCACGTAACCGACTCCCGAACCTGTTTTCTCGAATTTCGCAGGCCAAAATTTAATTTATAGGTGACCCGATCACACCTAAACAAAAATGATTGGTGGCGACTCTATATTTTTCAAAGTCGATTCCCGTTTTTCAAATCCCGATAAAAAAATGGTTTCGACAGCTTGGCGACTCCACTGGGGAGTGGTTGAGAGTCAGGCCATAGATTGATTAATTCTTGCCCTTTGATTGAAAATTTGGAAAATTATTTTGACAAATCATGTTTCCTTTGATGCATTAATTATGATGTTTTCGGTAGAGTATTTGCATTGCATGACCGTTGTGGTCATACCTTTAAGTGGGAGCGAGAAACTAAGCTTTCGTGAGGTTTTCACCTCCGCATGGGCTAGTGGACTGCTTTCGGGACACATCTGTACCTATGCGCTTCGTGAGGTTTTCACCTCCGCATGGCCATAGGGAAATGTGTTCCCCTGAACTAAACTCGATCCATATGAGCCTATAACGGGTGAGGATTGAGGAATCTGCTGGTTCAGGTACCCATTCTTTAGAACCAAACCACATATAGCGAATCCTAAGAGCTAACCATAGGTAAAGCCGTGTCAAATCCTAATGGTCACTCATTTAGGCAATCTATTTTGGGTTGTTTATTTTTCTTGTGCTAATGTGTTTTGTGTTTATGTTTACATTACATTGCACTGCATTGCATTACATCATCATAGAAAGGAGATGTTGATTAGTAATTCAATTTCTAAATAGAGGAGTTTGTCATAAGGAAACGAATTTCTTGATAGAGTGGATTATAATACGGTTGTCCGGACCTGGTCTGAGTAAACACAATGGAAGAAAGTTGACAGTCCATGGAGGAATGCAAAACCTTGCCCGAAAGATTCAAATTGATAAGAATTGTGCAAGAACCGTCATGCCTCAACTTTATTAAAGAAGCTAATCAATATCGCAAGGGATAAGTGACCAGCGAACCACGACCCGGATCAAGCCGAGTAGAAATAAGAGAGGCATCTTTTGGGAGGATTTGAAAGATTTGACTGCAGCGTCCGGATATGAAGAAGATTGATGAGGACGAAGCCGCATATATAATCCATTTTATGTAAAGATATTTGTTTTCTAGAGAAGTCCGTCTAATGGAATTGAATTCAGAATCAACGTCTCTTTTTCTATTTGCATTCATTCCATGCATTGGCATTGCATTCCATACATTTGCATTGTATTACATCATATGCATGAGATTTCATGAGAAGACCCTGATTAATTAAAAATTATTTTAGTTAACCTGGAAAACATGGAACGAAAGATGGAGAGATTAGAGCAAAGGCAAATACAAATGCAGGAGCAATTGACCGAAATTCAGCAGGATATGTGAGATCAAATGAATATGATGCGCCAGTTAACCCAGTTACTAGCTGGAAGGCTTAGAAAAGGGAGTGACCCAGTGGTCGACAGTGTGGATGATGATAAAGAGATCGTTTATTCTCCAATAAGTGTCTCGGCCCAACCAGACGCGCATTACAAGGGGCGCCCATCATTATCAAGCCCCAATTTCAGGCTGATACCTTGGCATTGTTGAAGTTCCCAAAAGGTTTAGGTTTTAATACAGGGGAGGATCGAGTCAATACTGTGGCACATGGCTCAACCGAAACAAAAGAAGAATGGACCTTAAAGGCCCTGAAGAAGAAAGAAGATGAGGTAAACAATGTGGGAGCGTACAGTAAAGGTTATTCAAAGCAAGTCACTTTGGGATCACCAAGGATGACAACCACAAACCTTCCGACTCCTTCTAAAAATGAATCTAGGCAAAGGACGAATACAGAAAAGCTTCAGTTTACTCCTATTCCAACGACATATAAGGAGTTATACCAGAGCTTATTTGATATGCATGCTGTAGCTCCTCATTACCTGAAACCAATGCAATCTCCATACCCCAAATGGTATGACCCAAATGCTCAATGTGAGTATCATGCCGGGATTACAGGACATTCAATAGAAGGTTGCCTTGCTTTCAAGAAGTTGGTTGAAAGATTCATCAAAATAGGAGTTATAAGATTCGATGATCTCTCTAGTGCAGAAAATCCGTTACTCAACCATACTATTAAAGGGATAACTATTGTGAGTACCATGATGAATGGGGGCATGAGATCAGGAGTACATCAAGTCCAGGGCTCTAGTGCAAAACCTGATACTGGCAAATTTGAACAGTAATGACGTATTTGAAGGGTGAACCAGGGAGCAGACTTTTCTAAGCTTCTGTCTATACGTACTTAAGATGTTTTGAACAATGGAACTGTGAAAGAGATCCTTGTATATTTTTAGGGCTAATCTAGAGCAATATTCGAAACATGCTTGTTGCTTTAAGCCTAGAAGCAACAAGAATCTTTTTGTGAAATAGGCTTGTGTCCAGAATTCTTATTTCAATGAGATGCATCTTTTAAGCAAATATCTTTTATTCTTTACATTTCATACTATACATTCTTTGGTTTTTAGAATATTCTTTCATTTTTATTCATAACCATACCATACAAATAATCATCCTTAGAATCATTTATTCTCTGGAACTTGCCTTCGTACCTACAATAGGTACCCATATATCAATGACATGAGCGACGTTGTTACTGATTTCCTTTTTGAATGAGATATGGGCCTAAGGGATCTAAGGACTTTGAAGATGACAGAGATCGTAGCCTATCTTTTGATTTGTTAAGAATGGTAGAACAAAATGAAAGTAGACTCTACCTTGCAAAAGGTCAGTAGACGTTGCGAGATTAAGAAGGGGAAAATATCGAAGCCTAATTCATCACAAGGCGAGACATCATTGAGCTATCTTCAAGAATTCAAGATGTTTTCTCACGCTAGGCTACTGAAACGTGGGTATGCTGTTAAGATTGGTGTTTAATGAACCCATGCTAATGGTTCTACAATAGTCAGGCTAATCATGAGGTTTAGGCTACCGGTCTACCCAGAAAAGGAAATTGCATCAAATGCCAAATTGAGAAAGACAGGACTTATATGCCTCCTCCATTTTGTCTATATGTGGGGCATGGACGTTATCAGGCCAGTCTCATCAAAAGCTTCTGGCAGACACCGATTCATCTTCGTGGTTGTCAATTTCTTCACTAGGATGGTAAAAGTTGCTTCATATGCCAATATTACAAAGTCGATAGTCATAGGAACAAAGAAAAGAAAAAGAAAGAATACTGACAAAAAAAAGGGGGGAAAGAAAAAAAATGTCAAAAAGATCACATTTAACCGCACAAGGTCAAAAGTCTGTGGTCTGTTCAAAGATCAGGTGCCACATATCAGTGCAGTAAAAGCAGCCAAAAAGAAAAACAAAGGATCATAAAAAGACCGAGACTTGTAAGGATTGGCATGCAGAAGTTACTATTTACCCTCTATGCTTATCAAACTTTGGCCAAGACTGTCACGGGGGCAACACATTTCTCATTGGTTTTGCCCATTGGAGTCGAAATTGCATCGTATTTGAAATTGGATGAGGCGAGAATAGATCCAATCTCAATATGATCAGTTGATGTTAAAAGCTATCTGTCACGGTCAGGTGATGCGAGCTCACAACAAAAATGATTCGCCCTAGAAAATTTCATGATAGGGCTTTGAAGAAGACTTTTCCCATGCAAAAGGGACTTCAGAAGAAAGTAGATGCCAAACTGGGAAGGACCTTATACGGCAAAAAAGGCCTGTTCTAGAGAAGCATGAATATTGACCGAGATAGATAGCAAGGACCTGCCTAATCCGGTGAATTCAGACTCAATAGAAAGTTTTCCAAAGAGAAAAACAAACAAACAAAAAGAGGAAAAGAAAAAAAAGAAAAAGGAGAGGCCAAGGTGAAAACCCGCAAAGGGCGCTTTGAGACCAAAGGGGATTTGAGTTGAAAACCTGAAAAGGGCGGCTCAAATTTTGATCAAGAGTAGGGCATATATAGCAGTCTTGCTATGCCTGAATTAACAATGAAGAAGTATGCTACGTCATGGGGCATCAACAAAGTACTTCAGATCCCCTAAACACATATTGAACTTAAAATGGTCCTCAAGAAGTTGGAACAGAGAAGCTCAGGCTGATATCTGGGGTACCTAGTTTCCATTGTACCCATGCTAAATTTGTTATTTGTGATTATATTATCCTTTTCAAAATATGTTCACAATAAATTTCCTTCTTGATTGCGATTGCTATCTTCGTTTAACTTATTTGTTTCGAGCTATACTCCTAATTAATTTCCTTCTTGTCCATTGTTATGATCTTTTTCAGGCATTTTGCGTTGAAATAACGATTAGTGGACTAATAATACTTTCATGAAAGGGGTTTCGCATATTACTCGGGAAGCTTCTAAATAATACAAGAACCCAAAACAGGATTATTGTTTAAAACTCACCAAGTTTAAGGAAGAGTCTAAACTGAGATTTTCTCTCCAAATTTTTGTCAAAGATGGTGGTTGAACAAACAACAAGATACTGCGTCAGTGATACAATCTTGACAAAAATTGGGCAGTGTTAACCCAAGTGTAAAAGGGGAATCATTCGCAAGAAAAAATGATATTCTGCATCATGCATACACATCTGGTTGGGTCACCCGAAGAGTGATCAGTTGAATGAACAAGCTACGAACCTTATACCCCTGAGTTATAGTGGGATAGATGGAAGCTGATACAGATCCTATACCTTCGAATAGCAATGGGATGGATTGAAGAAGAAACAAATCCTACATTTTGAGATCGCAGTGGGATGGATGGGAAAAGATTCAGATCCTATACCCCTAAGTCATAATAAGATGAACCCTAAAGTTACAGTGGGGCAAGTCTGTTAAGCAAGATATCAGTTTTCTCGGGTTTTCTGTCAAGAATGCCAGCCGAACAAGAGGGCAGCACATTACCCTGATGAACAACGAACGATGACACCTTAAGTAGGGATCATTCTCCTGAAATTCTACATTCATGCAAAACACATTTAGTTAGGAGCATTTGATTCATTCTGGTCATTGCATCTTAATCTTTGTAAGAAATCATTCTCATGACATTCTGCATTCATACAAATGTCATCCATAAGACACATCTATTTAGGGGCATTTGATTCATTCCGATCATTACATCCTAATCTTTGTAAAAAGGCCATTCTCATGACACTCTACATTCATGCAAATGTCATCCATAAGACACATTTAGTTAGGAGCATTATATTTATTCTTATCATTGCATCCTAACCATTTTGCATAAGCATAAACACAAAACTGACTTTACAGCACAGGTCCCCTAGAGGACGTTGTCGCAACATCGGTGAATTTGAAGATCTTGCCTTCCTGAGCAAAGAGGATCGAAGATAGCAGATCTGGCAATCCTGAAGTTGCAGAAACAGGTCAAAGCCATACAAATCTCATCACCTCAAAGTTCCAGTGGAGTAGGTTGAAATTAAAAATCCCGTCTCCCTGAGTTTACAACGAGGATCCAACTATTTCTGAGAAGTTTCAGTAAGAAGATTGAAGTTACAAATCTCTTCTCTCTGAATTCTTTTCACCTCGAAGTTCCAGCGGAGTAGGTTGATGCTACAAATCCCTCCTCCCTGAGTTTACAATAAAGATCATTCCGTATTTGTTTGAAGTTTCAGCAAAGAAGATTGAGGTTACGAATCTCTTCTCCCTGAATATCTATCTCCTCGAAGTTCCAGTGGAGTAGGTTGAGGCTACAAATCCCTCCTCCCTGAGTTTATAATGAGGATCAGCCCGTATTTCTTTGAAGTTTCAGCAGAGAAGATTGAGGTTACGAATCTCCTTCTCCCTGAATTTCTATCTCCTCGAAGTTCCAGTGGAGTAGGTTGAGGCTACAAATCCCTCCTCCCCGAGTTTACAATGAGGATCATCCCAGTATTTCTTTGAAGTTTCAGTGAGAGAAGATTGAGGTTACGAATCTCTTCCCCGAATTTCTATCTCCTCGAAGTTCCAAAGTGGAGTAGATTGAGTCTACAAATCTCTTCTCCCTGAATATCTCTGAAGCAAGTTGAGACATCATTCCCCATACTCGAAAAAGACGCGGTGAGGCTACTTGAAGAAAATAAGTGCCAAGAGGTCAAGATCTTACAAGACCAAGGCAAATTTGGGCCCTCTTTGAAGTCTTTGCTCTATTCTCGTTACACGACAATGAGCAAAGAGGGGCACTATAAGAGCCCAAATTCGCGGGCAAATCGTAAACCATTAAAAACCAAAAGCATAAAATCAAATTGTTCACACATCCAAGTTCTGAAATTTATTTAAACTAAATCTAGGATTGGATCCTAGCACGATACAAATGGAAACCCAAATCCGATTTGTTAACTAGTCCAAATCACGACCAACTAAGCCCAAACCTAAGTCGACCCAAATCGGATCTAAGCGAAACAAAGCGAGTGCAGGAAACTCTAGAGGATTCGGACCCTTCTCGCAGCCTACTCCCGCGCGCGCCTCTTGACGCCGCGCGTGCGCCACGCGCCTTTAGAACTTCCCGAGAACACTCCGGTGACCCCTCGAATCGCTGCTCCTTACCCTCATGCGGCCTCCACGCGCACTCCAGCCAGCCTCGGCGCGCCACGTCGCCACCGTCACGGCCTCCGTGACGCCACCCTCATGCCTCCACGTCGCCTCGTACTGCGCAAGAGAACAAAACAACAACAATAAGCAAAAAAAAAGAAAGATATATTGTATTTTTTTCCTTTTATTTTTCGAATTTGGTTATAAAAACCAAAGCAAAGAACGTGTGTAAGGGGATGATTTCTTGGAATACAGGATACAAAAAGAAAAAATAAACAAAAAGGTGATTTTTCCAATTTTAGTTTCTTTCAAATTTTCGATTCGATATCGACTTTCGATTTATTTTCTTTTCTAATCTATCGCATGCAAAAGAAAAAGAAAAGAAAGGAATCCTTATCTGTTTAATATCGTCACGGATTCTGTTCATTAAGTCAAAATCGAAGCTTGAACTGGGATTTGAGTGTGAGGAGGCAATGCTTTCGAGTATATGCGCAGAAAGGCGATTTGGTTTTCATTTGACGCCGTCAGCGATTGTTGAGGCGCACGATAGTCCGATGGCCTTGATGATGGCTTTTGGAGGCGGTGATTAGGGAAAAAGGGGAGAATGTTTAGGTTCTTTGTTTTGTGTTTTAAAGTGGTGAGGATTAAGTTTTTTTAGGTTTATTAAGACATATGAAACGACACCGTTTAGGGCCTGTTTGATGGCTCTAAAATGGTGCCGTATTGGCTATTACCCAACGACCGACCCGGTGCGGCAAAGATCCGCGTGTTTTGGTTCTAATGGGTTATTTACCCTTTCGATCCTTCCCCATTTCGTTTCTTTTTCAATTAAGTTTTATTTTATGTCAATTTTGCCCAATAATTTTGTGCGATTTTAATTTAGTTCACATTTAAACGCTGCGTTCAAGAGCACAGGTAAATTGCGCTTTTAATCCTTCTTAGTTTACGCGTATTGAATTTTAATCCCTTTTATTTCATTTGTAACTTATTATCTTTTAGCCCCGCAATTATGTTACGATTTTAATGCGGTCCTTAAATTATTTAGTTAATTATCTCTTTATTAATCTCTTTAATTATTCTTTTAATTAATATTTAATATAAAATATTTTAAATTGTTTTAGCTATTATTTACATGTTATTTTCATTAATTCTATATATATACTTTTATATATACATATTATTTATATTAAATTATTTTTATGTATATATCTTATATTATTATACATTGTGTGTATAATTTACTTCTTCAAAATTATATTTACTTATTCTATACATGTTTATATATTATTATTTTTATTTGCATATTATTTTATATTAAGTTTCTTTTATTTATTTACATATATTACCTAAATTGACATGAGTTGTTTGCTTATTATTTTTGAATATGCTATATTTAAGTTTAATTCGTTTTCACTTAGCTATATTTTTAGCCTTCGTTATTTCTTAATTAATAATGTTGGTATTTCCAAAATAAGAGTTATGAGATTATGGATTTTATATTGAATTGTATAATCATATTATTATTCTTGCCATCCATTTGTATAAATATTGTATTCGCATATCATTCTTTCGTATTATATTACTATTTCTCATGATTCAATAAAAGCATTTTGAGTTGATTTTAAAGTCATTTTTACTTAAAGTTTCAAAACAAGGTGATATTCGTGCGTTTGGAAATTCGAAGAAATCGTACCCAATCGTGCTGGGTGTGGTTTTTTCATTTGACCAAATAAACGAATATCCTTTCAAATTTTGTCCATATTTTCAAAATAAGGTAATATTTGTGCGTTTGGAAATTCAAGAAATCATGCCCAATTGTCTTTGGGTGTGGTTTTTGTTTGTCCAAATAACCAAATACCCTTTCAAAATTTCAATACGTGCTCAGAGAATTTTGGGATGATCTTGAATTAGAGGACTCAGATTGTCGTGTCCAATCGTGCTGGATGTGATACTCTATTCCGTCGGGGCAAGAGAATCTCAACATTCAATCAAGTTATTTAATTATAAAAGAGGAACAGAATTTCAAAATCATTTCAAACTTTTCAACATTAGGACATCAATTAATCAATTTGGTACCAATTTTAGGCGTTGCAAGGGTGCTAATCCTTCCTTGCACGTAACCGACTCCCGAACCTGTTTTCTCGAATTTCGCAGGCCAAAATTTATTTTATAGGTGACCCGATCACACCTAAACAAAAATGATTGGTGGCGACTCTATATTTTTCAAAGTCGATTCCCGTTTTTCAAATCCCGATAAAAAAATGGTTTCGACAAAGGTCAAAAGAAAAGAATGGATGGAGAGAAGAGTGCTAGATTGTTTCAGCTATCTAAGGGGAGATGAACAAAAAGGTGAGTGATTCGGCCAAACAAAGGAGAAAGATGTACACTCAAAGCTTGAAGATTCGGCAAGAAGGAGAGGGAAATTTGGAGAGAAAAGAAAAATGACACCAAAGTTGCATATAGGAATTTTGGCCAAAAACAATACCAAAACTTTTACCAAATGCCAAAGACAAAATTCGGCTAAGAGAATGGTAGTTTGGAGAAAATGGCACACTTGATGCTAAAGGAATTTGACTAAAACAAGCACTAAAACTTTACCAAAACACCAAGGAAAATTCGGCTATCCCCCCTAACACACAAAACCGTCCACATACATGACCATAATGGTCAAGAATTTGCCAACCATACTTTCCATAACATTTCCCTTGAAAAAGGCCACATGTTCCCTTACTTTCCCCTTTCTCTTGATTTCTTTCATCACCTTCAACCTTTCCTATTTTCCTTAGTCATTTTGCCAAAAATAAAAAGTCCACCTTGCCTTATTTACATGCTTGGCCGACACTTTAGGAAAGAGTGCAAAAATAATAGTCAAAATTTGCACATTATGGGATTTGAACCTCTTCCCTTAAAGTCCTTCATGTGGCATCATATCCTCTTTACCAATTACTCATTTATGCTAGCACATTACTCATTTATTTTCATAAGCATTGAGGCAACTTACTATATCTCCTTAAAGTGCTTTAAACACAAAATTTTTCCTATAGCTTAACTTGAACTCAGAACTTCCTAGAACCCCGTAAATTTCCAAAATCACCTTCCTAATAAGTCCAACTTGAAATAATGCCGTTCTCAAATTCCCATGAATTTTAAAACGCTTCTACGCTCAAGGCCCAATGGGCCCAATCCTACTAGGCCCAATTTTGGGTCGTTACAACGATTGAAAACACTTGGTGTTGCATTAAATTGACCGAAGGTAATTATTTAGTATTGTTTGTAAATTCGTTGTTCAAGCTTTTAAAAAAAAAAACTCTTGACTTAAGTTCTATTAAGAAAACGTCTTACCAATTAGTTTATAATTGAAGCGTTCAAAGTTCAAATCGAAAATAACCCAAATGATTAGTGGCCTTATTACATATCAAAAACCTCCAAATTAAAGAAAATGATAAATCAAGGTAAAGTTTAATTTTAATAAAAATCGTGCATGGCCACCTTGAAGTCCGCTCCAGCCCAAGTCCACTGAGCTAAGAATTACCTGTAAAAGTTTAAGCAGAAGGAGTGAGTCACGAAGACTCAGTGTGCAATTACCTCACAATAACCATACTGGGCCAAAGCCCTCATATTTCAATCGGCCGAAGCCCAATACATGATAACATATCAGATAAGTAATATGATAAACCCAACCCATCCTATTAATCCATCCTCTACACTCCGCTCCATATATCCAAACTCAACACTCCTGGGGATTACTAAATCAACCCTCCATCCGCTACACTCCGCTTTGGCAGCCATGCTGACAGTCATGCTCCTCAAAGTCGATAAAATGTGACAGAGTCACCGATAATCAATATGTGGCCTAGCCACTGAAGTAATGTGACCAAGTCACCGATAAGCATATATGGCACCGGGCCATCAGAATAGTGTGACAAAGTCACCGATATACACTTCCCCTTAACATCATCAACATTTCCCAAATCCCATGTATATGCAAACAGAGTGAATCAAATACTTCATATAGTAGCACACATTGAATGTTTAAAGCATATGCATAATCATGCTAACGATAATATTCATAAGGTATAGTCAGAGAATAACTAACCTGGTATTTCGATTCTACCCTCCAAGGGTAACTCAATAGCCATTACCGATTTTTTGACTTTCAAACAACACATGCACTTTTTATTAATATTTATAAACAAAAGAAGGTGTGGGAATTACACACCTGTAAACACGAAGAACTAAACTTTCAATATTGTCGACACTCTCAGAAGAGGGAACAACCGCAATCTGTCTATTCAGATTCGAAGCCGGTCCACAACCCGGTGAAAAGTCTCGTACTGTCGATACCGCATGTTTCTTAAACTTAGGGGCAGAGACTATGAGTCCAACCCCTTCCTTCCCTTGACTGGCATTCGTATCCATGAAAGGATCTTGATCAGGAAACTGGGTTAAAGCATTGAAAAGACAGAAAGAAATAGATACCCAACTTGAAGAAGTTCCTCACCTAGATTAACAGAAACCGAATGCTGGAAGGTTGGCCCAAGAAACCGATTGAGTCCCTAAATAATCACCATGTTAGAATCGGTTTCCAAAATAGAACAACAAGAAGTGGCCTTTCAGCCTAACAAACCGATATGAACCCCTCCTTACCACCCATTCGGCCAGTATCCAACTTACCGAGACCCTCTCGAAAGTAGGCCACACGAAGACGAGATGTTGGAGATACAGCCCTCTACAATCGGTCAGTGCCCAAAGAAGTGAGTCAAAACTTCGATTTTAAGCAAACTAAGAGAAAAAGGAAGAAGAACGAGAAGAAAAGAGAAGAAAGGCCCCTTACCGAACCAAGAGATTGACGAGTGAAGAATCTATGATCGGCTACAAGCAAAACCGATAGAAAGGGTGCCCACACTTGATGTAAAAAGGGGATTCAGGTTAGATTCGGCTATGAAGAAGCAAATAGCAAATGGAAGAAAAGAAATAGAAAAGGCATAAATCACCACTCTGACATTCGACTATCACCAAAGGAACAAGAATGAGAAGAAAAACAAAAGGTGTTTCGGTTATGAAGAAGAAACAAGTCACAAACGGTGGAAAGGGAATGAGGCACTAGGTTCGAGTTGAAGAGAGAAAAGATGAGAGGGAAGAAAACAAAAGAAAAGAGAATACCAGAGAGAGGGTTGAAGTTTTGGTTTCACTACTCTCACACAATGACCGAAAATGACCAAAAGGGAAACTAAAATGCTCCTAAAGACTTTCGGCACCTACTCATTCAAAGGCTACCAGCTCCCCACGTCCGCAATGCCGAAATTTACCAACCACTACACTCCCAACCGAAACTCAACTCCACCATTTCCCCAAATTCGGCCAACTCCACCACCAACATCACCCTCCACGATTTCCTCCTACTTTCCCTCTCCATCATCCATTTGATTTAGTTTGACCCATTCAAACTCCACCAACCCCTCATGGCCATTCATTCAAACTCTTTGACCCCTTCAACACTCACCCCCTTGAAGAGTCCATGCGAAATCTACCACCTCTCATCCCCGACGCCAAAAGAAATTCCAAAAAGCAAGTTGTGAGACTCGAACCTGCTCCCTCACTGCTCCCCTGTGGCGTCATCTCTCCTTGATTCCTAGGCGTCACCTTGCCACTCTACCACTCTCCATCTTGTGACACCAATTACACTCAAATATATAAGACCTACCCCCCACCAGCTTCCCCCTAAAGTGCCCTAAAACTAAAATTTAACCAAGACTCCAACTCGACCCCGGGCCTTCCTAAGACCCCCAAACACATCCAATAAGCAATCAAAACAAGCCAAACACACAGAAACATGATATGCAGAACCCCCTAACTTGGGATGTTACATAACTATTAGAGTAATTAAACAATTCTAATTAAGAAGACAAATATGCTAAGTTATCAAATACAGATCCATTATTCAACAAACCAAAATATTTGTAATTAAATCAAAATAAATGAAATTACCAAAGAATAAATAAATATTAAAAACAAATTAGATATCACAAGCTTTTAGAAGTAAAACGTCGAAATCTCTTTGTCTAAAAAAGAATTTATCAACTCACAGGAAAAAAAAAACGTAAAAATAAAATAATATTATCTAATTCTAAATCTAAAACTATGCATTTATCAGGCAAAATTCATATAATGAAGAAAAAAAAAATGTCCTTAATAAATTAAAGCAATTTTTTAAAGTTTGTGGTAGATTTGTGTTGTGAACTTCTAGGCCATGTTTGGGCACTTTCTTATTTTTTTTTTTGCCTCAAGTCATTAAATAAGTCGAGTTAGATCTTTCAATTCTCTACGAAGTATTATATTATGGGCTTAAATTGAAATTTTGTAGCTCGAGGCCAAAATATTAAAGTAGTATCAAGTTAAAAGTCCAAATTGTAAAACTTGTCAAAATTAATTTTCTAGCTTATTTTTCTCTGATTCTTTCTCTTACTCCATTATACTTGTAGCATAGCAAGTCCAAATATCGGTACTCACACCAGTCTCTGCAATTTTGTACACACTTTAGATTAGCAAATATTTTGCCATTGAAGATTAGAGTCGGACCTAGTTTTCCAGCCCATTTTCTAAAGTTATTTTGACTTGATGTTACTTCGATTTTTCATTTTTTCTTGAACTACTTATATTTGACACATATAAAGACATGTCTATAGGAATATGGCATACTCATATTTGACATTTACTCGTACCTAATACTTGCACTCAAGTCAGTAATATAGAACTCAGTCAAATAGATTTGGTAACTGTATAATGCTTGCTATAACAGTCTATGTTGCTTCAACTCATTTTTTCTCTAAAGTACTCATGTCTGCCACTTGTATTTGACATATTCAAATATGGGGTATAGGAGTAGGATTCCCTAAAGTATTCCTGAGTCCAAGTATAGAAGATAATAACTTGGCAACCAGTCATAGTAAACTATCTAAGAATGATGTAAAGCAGAGTTGTGCACTGTTAGGTGAAATCCTTTAGTAATAGTTCCATCAACCGCAACCGAGTCACGAAGATCACAGAGACCAACAACAACACAGAACCCCATATCATAGTGAGAAGCATGATGATTGACCACCGCTAGCAACCCTATTCCCATCGAGACTGATCTTGAGTACATTTCTGCATTGTTCCGAGAAAGTCCAGATACTAGCAAGAACAAACCAAATTAAAACCACACTAGATGTAAAACTACTAAGTAAGTGAAGCCAAATGATGGCCTGATAATCATTTAAAACTAATTGCCTCTATGAATCAATTACTAGTAATATAAGCAACATGCTTTGGACCTCATTGAGTTTTTATCTCTTAATTTCATTTTTATTTATTTATTTAACTATTTTTTATATAGAAATTAGTAGTGTGAGTGTTAGTATGTTGTAGCTCATTTTAGTGAGTAGTAATGGCATGCTTGATAAGGGAAAATAGTCCCTCAAGACAACTTAAAAAGGTAAAATGCAATATCCAATGTCTTAAAACAATTTGATCTTAGAGTCTTTACAATTCCAAAGCAAATAGGCCCACTTGTCCAATATTTTGATAAAAACCAAAACTACAGTTAAAAGACAGTTTTTGAGAGATTAAAATCATAAAAAAAACTCATTTCATGATTGTATTAAGACACGTATGACAGATATCATACTGGCACAAACCTGCATGCATTGAATATCACCACTAACGCAACAAAGTCATTAGAAACGCACATCTGACTTTAACCATGCATGATTCAATAAAAAAATGTGATATCAAACTGTAGAAATTAAAAAAAAAGAATTAGAAGCCATGAAATGAATGCAATAAAATACCAGCTTTAGCCATGCGAGACTTGTAATTATTTCAGCCTAAAGTCTCGTGAGTACAGGTAATACTGCATTCAAAAACAACACAACATTTGAATTTTAATGTAACAGAGAAGGCAGAACAGATTGCAAAGAAATCCATGAAATCAAAACCTGAAATAGTTTCCAAGAATCAGCAATGCAGATTAGACAAGTACCTCGCGGTGCCTCTTTAGAAGGTCGTGTTGGAGCATCAATAGCCGAATTAGAAGGGCGTGATGGCCGCACCCCAAAAGCCTGCGCATACGTCTCATCATACTCCTCAAACACAGCCTTCCGGAAAGAACAAACAGTAGCCTTATTCTTAAGAAACTCAATGCTCTGCTGGTCAAAAGCTCCACTGTCTGAGGCCAATTGTTTCACAAATGAAAGGGTCTCACTAGGCTTAAAACTATTTCTTGCATTCCTAATCTGATTCACTGAATAAACCCCATTTGGTTCATAATCAGGCACATCAACTACAAAGTACCCTTGGACATTTGTGGGCCGAAAATTATATGGGTTCCTACATTTACAAGCCAAACCAAGACCACGCCTCCGACTTGCCTCATCCATTGCCTCTTCCACAGCCTTGACAAAAGTCCTCGAGTTTGTCTGCTGTGATTTCTCCATAAAATGACGATCAAAAGGGACAAGCTCAGCTGGGTCAAACCATCCATAACTACTATCCCCAAAGAACGCAACTAACACATGTCCCTCTCTCCTTGTCCGCGTATAGATGAAGATGCAAATGCTTCGTTAAATATATGCCCAAGCCACCAAGGGTGAGATTTCACCTTTCCCCAAACCATATCACCCACTTCAAATCCATAAAACCAGATCTATTATTCTCTAAAACCAGAAAATCTTTCAAATCGTGCTCCATTGGAGAAACCCTAGCTTCTTCATCAGAAACTCCTAAGCTCAATTTATTGTCTTCATTACGACTACCAATAGCTTCATCGGTAGAAACCCTAGCTTTCTCTTCGATTTTATCCGATCGTTTATCAAATTCAGCATCGTCGTTCACAACAGATATCATTCTTTTAATAGCTAAAGCAAAATAAATAAGCAAAGTCAAAGCCCTGTAAAATTTTAGAGCTTAAATGAGATACATGTAACTGATAAACATACCTTTGTTAGAGAACGATTACAGAAGGTGTTCTTCATTTTTTTTTCTTGGAAAGTGAGAGAAAATTAGGGAAGAGAGATTTTTTTAGGATAATAATTATAATAGATACAAATGAAACAGTGAAGATAATAAACCAAAGACATAGAGAAAAAGGTGTGTTTGGATGGAAAGAAAATCTGGGGATTTTGCGATTTTCCCTTTCTCTACTGCCCTCGCTATAATTTCCCTTTTATTTTACTTTTAGTGGATTGCTCAACTTGTTTGCGGCGTTAAAACGCCGCTATTTCTTACCTTTTTCGGCCTTTTTTTATAAACGCCTCTAACACTCAAATTTTTTTTTACAATTTTTATATTAAATTATTGTATTTTTCATATAAATTTTAAATAATTTTTTTTTATTTTAAGTAATATTTAAAAGAATTAGATAAAATTATAATTTTTATATAATTTTTTATGTAACAAAACAAAAACAAAAATAAAAAAAATTTCAAAATATGAAAAAAAAAGCTTTAAATTTTTTTTCTCTTTTGTAATTATATATTCTTTCAATATTTTAGGAATATTATGTACTTCAATATTTGTATTTGTAATATACATACATTAGTCGACAGGTAAGGGTAATGTATTTGTATCTTTTTTTTCATTTTAATACTTATTTTATTTTAGTTAAAGTTCACCTCAAGTTTTTAAATAAATTAAATTAAATTATTAATTTTAAAAAAAACAAAGTTGCACTGTTATTTTTTAAACGGAAATAATGACTAAAACTTTTTAAGTTTTTAAACATAACAACTTATATGACAATTTACATGTATTTCATTTTTTTTTAATTTTATAAACTTTTTATTTTTTGAGTTTTACTTTTTCTTTATTTTTTGAATATTTTAAAAATTTTCATCATTTAACAAATCTCAAGTAAGCCTTAAATCCTAAACCATTTAATATATATAAAGTTTATCTATTTATCTCTTAAATAATTTAAACTATAATCATAATTTCAATATATTAAAATTAATATTATCTCTTTTTCAATTATATAAGAAATTATATAATATATAAAATTAAAAGACACTAATTCAACTAAACCCCTAACCCCTAACCCCTAACCCTTAACCCTTAACCCCTAAACCACTAACCCTTAACCTTTAACCCTTAACCCTTAACCCTTAAACCCCTAACCCTTAAACCTTAAACCCAAACCTTAAACCATATTCCTTAAAAATTAAAATAGTAACTCCTAAACCTTACACTCTAAATCATATACCCTAAACTATAAACCCCAGACTATAATGATAATTACTTCAATATTTTAAAATTAATACTATCTCATATAGCGGCGTTTTTCAAAAAGCGCCGCTAATACCCTTAAAGCTCAACATGGAACAATGGCGTTGTGCTTAATCTTTTTGCGGCGTTTTTAAAAAAGCACCGCTAAAGGTCGACCTATAGCGGCGTTTTTAAAAAAGCGCCGCTAAAGGTCGACCTATAGCGGCATTTTTCAACAAGCGCCGCTAATGCTCATTCTATAGCGGCGTTTTTTTAAAAGCGCCGCTAATGCCCTAAACGCTCAACATGAAACGACAGCGTTGTGCTTAATCTTTTTGCGGCATTTTTCAAAAAGCGCCGCTAATGCTCATTCTATAGCGGCGTTTTTCAAAAAGCGCCGCTAAAGGTCGACCTATAGCGGCGCTTTTCAAAAATCGCCACTAATGCCCTTAAAGCTCAACATGAAACGACGACGTTGTGCTTAATCTTTTTGCGGCATTTTTTAAAAAGCGCCGCTAAAGGTTGACCTATAGCGGCGTTTTTCAAAAAGCGCCGCTAATGCTCGATCTATAGCGACGTTTTTCAGAAAGTGCCGCTAATGCTCGATCTATAGCGGCGTTTTTTAGAAAGCGCCACTAATACTCGATCAATAGCAGCGTTTTTTGTCTAAGCGCCGCTAAAAACGCCGCTAAAAACCTATTTTGCGGTAGTGTCACCTTAGTAAGTTCATATAGACACTTACTTTCATACACACATAGTGTACTTTTCAAACGTACCTAAAACGGATATACAACTCACATAATCGTTCATTTCTCGGACTTGCCCGTTGAACCGTTCGGAATCTAATAGGATAATTGGAATGCTCAGAATGGTCGTACAATGCCAACGTCCCAGACGAGGTCTTACATGTACTCGGATATCGATGCCACTGTCCCAGACAGGGTCTTATACGAATCAAATACTGCAACACTCCAAACCCGGCCCAAACACCATGACCGGATCTGGCATGTCACTTAGGGAGATTTTAAAAGATGTCGCAATTTCGAAAAATATTTTTCTTGAGTTTAACACTTTATTCGAGAAAACTAAATGGTTGGATGATTTGTAAAAGATAAACATTTTATATTTATGCCTTAGTGGATTAAAAACCAAAATTTGATACATGCCTTAACTTAATTAAAATGTAAAATGTAAAAGTCTAATAATAATAAAAGCCCAAAACAAACGAAAATATGAAGCTAGTGGCCCATGGCCTTATTACAATGAAATTTAAACCCACTAATTAAAAATATTAAAAATAAATAAACTAGTAAAGTCTTTTGCTGAATCAAAATAATCCCTCGCATGGCCACCTTGCACTCTTCTCCAACCTGGTCCGATGCACTAGGTGCTACCTGAAAGATGTTAAATAATGGGGTGAGTCGCGAGACTCGGTGTGCAACCCTCATGCACCATCAGATTGGGCCTTAGCCCCACGTAACGGATAAGAGTATAATATATCGAGAAAATATGCAAAGCCCAACCCAATCCTAGGTTTCCATCCGCTACACACCACCCTTACCGCCAATCACACCATTGGGGATTTCTATAATCAACCCACACCGCTACACACCATCGATGGCGGTCATGCTGCAGATAGTCGCTCATCGCCGATCATGGCAATAGCCACTACAATGAGATCATGGCATTAGCCACTACAACAAATCATGGCAAAAGCCACTACAATGATCATGGCAAAAGCCACTACAACGAGAACACTTCCCCTTTCATCAATCACCCAACCCCATGCAATCACGTAAAACCGGCATACATGTTCATCATACCAAATCGACAGAAACATTCACTTTAGAATGACAGAGATCACTAACCTGGTGATTCGCCTTTACCCTCCTCGGGTTTTCAACAGCCATGCCGGTATTTCGGCATTTAGCAGAATATAACAAATTTATAAACATATACTAACAAGCAATCCAAATGGTGTGAGAATGTTACACACCTGAATAATATGTAGGACTACCCTCTATGTCGATACCCTCGCTAATCGGATCGCCTTACATCTACAACTTTGCTCAAAAGTGGAAGAACGCTGAAGATAAGGCCTCTCCTATATTCGGCCAAGGGTTAGTGTTTTACCCGAATTATATGTTTAAATAAACAAATCTCCTTACCTAAATCGATTAGATTCTGGAAGTAGGGTGATTCAAGTTCTACTAATTTAGGAACCTAAGCGATTAGATCTCCTTCAAATCTCGGGATGCCGCCCATGAAAGAAAACACAAGATCAGTCCACCATGTAGCCATTCGGCTATGGTCTCTAAAAGCTGGAGAAGATCGAAAAAAGAATAGCACAATCGACACTTACCTCTATAGACAGTTTCGGCTACCCCTTGCAGAAAGATTCGGCAATCACAGAAGAAGATCAAAGCGTAGAAGGTTAGAGATCTAGGAAATTTTGGCTTTTTAAGAAAATCCCGAAAAGATGAACTAGATGTGTTTTTTCGGCTTTTTAGAAGAATTGAATGAGGAGTTTCGATTTTGGCTTAGGAAAAGAAAACAAAAGAGCCTTGGAGATTTCGGCTAGGAAGTAATTTCGACAGAAGAAGAAAAAGAATAGAAAAGTTTCGGCAATAGAGAAAACTGAGAGAGAGAGAGCTTCAGAGAAAAGAAGAAGAAAGGGAAAAACTGACAGAATTCGACGTTGCCTAACTCTATCTAGCCGTCCCCCCTCTTTACACACACAGTCCCATATTCGGCCACCTCTATCCTCCTAGATAGCTCCTCCTCCTTTCCCTCATCCTTATCAGAACACCTATCAAAAGAGACTTAATTAGCTCCAACTTCTCCCTCCTTTATCAGCACAATATCCACATATTTTAAACAATAAAAATCCCTAAATTTTAGCCTTGTTGCCGTCCCCCCTAGCTCCTCTTTAAGTGCCGAATTTGGCCCAAAGACTTGGGCTCCAAGCAGCCAAAATTTGGGCCTTCTCCATCCACTAGTGACGCCCCCCTTTTCTCCTCTATGGCGCCACCCTACTTTGGGACCACAAGCCCAAGTTGACATTTTAAACAACCAAAACCTTATTTTAAGCCCTAGAGTATCTAAACAGAATATTTAATCAAGGCCTCAACCCAAACCTAAACCCAATTTACACCTCTAATACTTAAATTAACACATTAAACGTATCCACCCATTAAATGCATAGGCCCAAAAATTCAGGATGTTACAGTTCTACCCCCTTAAATAAATTTCGTCCTCGAAATTTCCAACTAACTATTAATCATACTACCCAAGTCTCACAACTATGCTTCCGATGCGAACTTTAATTCTAAAGCCAAAAGAAACACTTAGGATAATATGATAGAGTATGCAACGGTATTCGCATCTGGAGCGTCCTCGTCCCCTTGTACTCATTCTTCCGATTGACGTTTATCTGATTAGAAATTTTTATGAATTAATAGTTTTCTTCCACTGATTAACCACGAACAGTCTTATGAACAGTAGTTTAAGAGTAGTTCTTTCAATTCGGAATCACATCCACAAGTTTCAGTCTCAAGTTCACATCTTCTAGTCCTAAGAAGCACATACGTTCAATCATCAACCATCCACATACAAGTAGCATCCACGAACTTACATTCATCATGTAGGGGTGTCTTCATCGTTTCCCTACCTAGGGGTATTTTCATAATTTATCCTATAGGGGTATTTTCGTAATTTTCCCGAAATAGGGTTCCTTTGTGAAATAAGGTAATTTTGCATTCTGGGGGTATTTTGGTAATTTTGCCAACCGGGGTGTTTGAATTTTTTTAAAACTAGGGAGATCTCATGAATTCTGTGAAAATCAGTGTTGGTCCTTTCGGGTTTTAGTTATAGATTTTGGCCGTCAACAAATCCTCATGGCTAGGGTGAAGCAATACTACGCACGTGGTAGGATTCTAGCGAAAAGGAGGTGAGTCACTAGGACTGCTTAAATACCAAGCTTTCCCTGAATCCAATCCTAGACATGCGTATGCCTGTTGCCACACCCTAATCTCGCGATTTGTTCACAGGTTTTTTTGGTTGGATTAAATCTTATGAATTTAGAGAGTTGTTTAAACTAAGCCTAAAGTCCATCAAGTTCTAATTAAAATAATCTACTTCCCTTAAAGCCCATCAAGCCCACATACATATATAACACACAGTGAGTTCTGAATACTTACCTGGCAGACTTGGACTGGAGACGCAGGTGCCATGCCGAGAAAACCATCCTGTATTATTAATAAACATGCATGTTTCCAAAACCTATCTTTAGAAAATGTTTTGAGCCCAAAACCCCAAAGCCGAGTTTAGAACCGGGCTCTGATACCAATTTGTAACACCCTAAACCCGGCCCAAACACCATGACCGGATCTGACATGTCACTTAGGAAGATTTTAAAAGATGTCACAATTTCGAAAAATATTTTTCTTGAGTTTAACACTTTATTCGAGAAAACTAAATGGTTGGATGATTTGTAAAAGATATACATTTTATATTTATGCCTTAGTGGATTAAAAACCGAAATTTGATACATGCCTTAACTTAATTAAAACGTAAAATGTAAATGTCTAATAATAATAAAAGCCCAAAACAAACGAAAATATGAAGCTAGTGGCCCATGGCCTTATTACAATGAAATTTAAACCCACTAATTAAAAATATTAAAAATAAATAAACTATTAAAGTCTTTTGCTAAATCAAAATAATCCCTCGCATGGCCACCTTGCGCTCTTCTCCAACCCGGTCCGATGCACTAGGTGCTACCTGAAAGATGTTAAATAATGGGGTGAGTCGCGAGACTCAGTGTGCAACCCTCGTGCACCATCAGATTGGGCCTTAGCCCCCACGTAACGGATAACAGAGTATAATATATCAGAAAATATGCAAAGCCCAACCCAATCCTAGGTTTCCATCCGCTACACACCACCCTTACCGCCAATCACACCATTGGGGATTTCTACAATCAACCCACACCGCTACACACCATCGATTGGCGGTATTGCTGAAGATGTTGCTCATCGTCGAGATCATGGCAATAGCCACTACAATGAGATCATGGCAAAAGCCACTACAGCGAGATCATGGCAAAAGCCACTACTGCAGAACACTTCCCCTTTCATCAATCACCCAACCCCATGCAATCACGTAAACCGCATACATGTTCATCATACCAAATCGATGAAACATTCACTTTAGAATGGCAGAGATCACTAACTCGGTGATTCGCCTTTACCCTCCTCGGGTTTTCAACAACCATGCCGTATTTGGCATTTAGCGAATATAACAAATTTATAAACATATACTAACAAGCAATCCAAATGGTGTGAGAATGTTACACACCGATTAATATGTAGGACTACCCTCTATGTCGATACCCTCGCTAATCGGATCATCGCTTGCCTCGCTTCTACAACTTTGCTCAAAAGCCGGAAGAACGTGAAGATAAGGCCTCTCCTATATTCGGCCAAGGGTTAGTGTTTTACCTGAATTATATGTTTAAATAAACAAATCTCCTTACCTAAATCGATTAGATTCTGGAAGTAGGGTGATTCAAGTTCTCTTGATTTAGGAACCTAAGCGATTAGATCTCCTTCAAATCCCGGGATGCCGCCCATAAAAGAAAACACAAGATCAGTCCACCATGTAGCCATTCGGCTATGGTCTCTAAAAGCTGGAGAAGATCGGAAAAAGAATAGCACAATCGGCACTTACCTCTCTGCACGAGTTTTGGCTACCCCTTGCGTAAAGATTGGCAATCACAGTAAGAAGATCAAAGCGTAGAAGGTTAGAGATCTAGGAAATTTTGGCTTTTAAGAAAATCCAGAAAAGATGAACTAGATGTGTTTTTTGACTTTTTAGAAGAATTGAATGAGGAGTTTGATTTTGGCTTAGGAAAAGAAAACAAAAGAGCCTTGGAGATTTCGGCTAGGAAGTAATTTAAACAGAAGAGAAAAAGAATAGAAAAGTTTGGCAATAGAGAAAAGCGAGAGAGAGAGAGAGCTTCAGAGAAAAGAAGAAGAAAGGGAAAAGCGATGAGTCTGACTTTGCCTAACTCTATCTAGCCGTCCCCCCTCTTTACACACACAGTCCCATATTTGGCCACCTCTATCCTCCTAGATAGCTCCTCATCCTTTCCCTTATCCTTATCAGAACACCTATCAAAAGAGATTTAAATAGCTCCAACTTCTCCCTCCTTTATCAGCACAATATCCACATATTTTAAACAATAAAAATCCCTAAATTTTAGCCTTGTTGCCGTCCCCCCTAGCTCCTCTTTAAGTGCCGAATTTGGCCCAAAGACTTGGGCTCCAAGCAGCCAAAATTTGGGCCTTCTCCATCCACTAGTGACGCCCCCCTTTTCTCCTCTATGGCGCCACCCTACTTTGGGACCACAAGCCCAAGTTGACATTTTAAACAACCAAAACCTTATTTTAAGCCCTAGAGTATCTAAACAGAATATTTAATCAAGGCCTCAGCCCAAACCTGAACCCAATTTGCATCTCTAATACTTAAATTAACACATTAAACGTATCCACCCATTAAACGCATAGGCCCATAAATTTAGGATGTTACAAATACGATGCCAATGTCCCAGACATGGTCTTACACGTAAATCTCATATCGATGCCAACATCCCAGACGTGGTCCTATACGAAATCTCGAATTAATGCCAACGTCCCAGACGTGGTCTTACATGATATCACATATCGGACACCTATGCCATGACATATGTAATCCTATCTATTTCTAGGTTCGTACGGGACTTCTCGGACATTAATAACTTGTCGACACTTTCTCGAATTTCATACACATAACCTTTCGAGCATTATTCATAGCAATCTAAATTTCATAGATGCATAAATACTCAAATCAAATACATTTATTTGTATATCGACTTACCTCAGATGTAGTTATTCGATCGGATTCAGTTATTCGACAAGTTTTGACTTTCCATAATCTAAGTCCGTTTTCTTCGGTTTTTGATCTATACATATTCAAATTTAACCCATTTATTCAATAACTCATTCAATTCAATCCAAGAACACATATTTAGGGCAATTTGCAAATTAGCCCTCACATTTTCACATTTGGAAAAATTTAGTCCCTATTTCACAAAATAACAAAATACACATAATTTCAAGTTACCCATGGCTAGCCGAATTCTCATGTAGCTCATACAAGTCCTTACATTTCATTTATTTCACAATTTAGTCCTTCAAGATATTATTCTAACTCGGATTTGTGGTTCCGAAACCACTGTTCCGACTAGGGTCTAAACCGGACTGTTACAATTCTCCCCCCTTAGGGATTTTCATCCCCGAAAATATTACCGTTAAAAAGATTCAGATATTGCTGTCTCATTGAATCTTCAGGCTCCCACGTAGCCTCTTCCACTTCGTGTCGACGCCACAACACTTTAATTAACAGAATTCTCTTGTTTCTCAACTCTTTTACTTCACGAGCTAAGATACAGATCGGTTCTTCTTCATATGTCATACCAGATCAGATTTCAATCTCAGACGGAGTAATCACATGTGACAGATCAGATCTGTATCGTCTAAGCATCGATACATGAAATACATTATGAATCTTTTCTAGCTCAGGTGGCAACAACAATCTATACGCAACTGGCCCAACACGTTCGATAATCTCATATGGCCCGATGAACCTCGGACTCAACTTGCCTTTACGTCCGAATCGGAGTACATTCTTCCACGAAGACACTTTTAAGAACACTTTGTCACCGATCTCAAATTCTATATCTTTTCGTTTCAAGTCTGCATAGGACTTACATCGATCGACATTCGCTTTGTCATCACAGATTACTTTCACTTTTCTGCTTTGATGTCTTTTATCAAATTGACCCCGTGTAGCTTATTTTCACTGAGCTTGGTCCAATACAGAGGTGTTTGACATTTACATCCGTACAAAGCTTCATAAGGTGCCATTCTGATGCTCGAATGAAAACTATTATTATACGCAAATTCAATCAGTGGTAAGTATTGTTCCCACGTACCATCAAATTCAAGAATGCAACATCTCAACATATCTTCGAGTATCTGAATAATCTGTTCGCATTGACCATCCATCTGTGGGTGAACAGTTGTACTGAAATGCAATTTAGTACCCAAAGCTTCTTGCAATTTCTTCTAGAACTGCGAAGTAAATCTCGGATCTCTATCTGACACAATAGGAAGTGGCACCCCGTGCAATCTCACAATCTCAGAAATATAAAGCTCAGCTAACTTATTAATTGAGTAATCAGATCGTACCGGAATAAAATGGGCAGATTTCGTCAATCGATCAACTACAACCCAGATTGCATCTTTCTTTCTCAGAGTTAATGGCAATCTAGTAACAAAGTCCATCGTCACTCTATCCCATTTCCACTCGGGAATCAGAATCGGTTGTAGCAACCCGGACGAAACTTGATGTTCATCTTTAACATGTTGACAAACTAAACATTTCGAAACAAAGTCAGAAATGTCTCGTTTCATACCTGACCACCAATAGTGTTGCTTCAGATCATGGTACATCTTTGTACTTCCTGGATGAACGGATAGACGACTGTTATGTGCTTAATTCAAAATCAATTGAATTAACTCAGGGTTTCTCGAAACACAAATTTGATCTCGAAACCTCAAGTAATAATCAACATCAACTCAATATTTAGAATCAGGGTTTAAATTACACTGAGCTCGTTTCGCTAGCATTTCATTATCAACTTTCTGAGCATCATATATTTGTTGTAAAAACAACGGTTTCGCTTTCAATTCAGCTAAAACTGAACTATCATCAGATAAATCTAAATGAGCATTCATTGCACGTAATGCAAACAGTGATTTCTGACTCAATACATCGGCAACAACATTTGCTTTACCCAGGTGATAGTCTATCACAAGCTCGTAATCTTTCAACAGCTCTAACCATATTCTCTGTCGCAGATTCAAGTCTTTTTGAGTCATCAAGTACTTTAAACTTTTATGATCTGAAAACACGTGGCATTTCTCACCAAAAAGATAATGGCGCCAAATTTTTAATGCAAACATAGTCGCAGCTAATTCAAGATCATGTGTCGGATAATTCTTTTCATGAGGCTTTAATTGTCTTGAGGCATAAGCTAAAACTTTGCCTTCCTGTATCAAAACACATCCTAGGCCATTTAACGAAGCATCACTGTAAATCACGAATTCTTTACCCGATTCTTGTTGTACCAAAACTGGAGCTTCAGTTAACAAAGTTTTCAACTAATCAAAGCTTTTCTAACATTTATCAGACCATTCAAATCTCACATCTTTCTGAAGCAATCTAGTCAACGGAATAGCTATCATCGAGAATCCTTTTACAAACTGACGATAATAACTAGCTAGTCCCAGAAAACTACAGACTTCAGACACATTATTCGGAGGTTTCCATTCCAGAATAGCAGAAATCTTACTCGGATCGACTCGTATACCAGATGCTGATGCAATATGTCCCAGAAAACTGACTTCATGTAAACAGAATTCACATTTACTAAATTTCGCATACAATTGCTTATCTCGCAAAGTTTGCAACACAATCCTTAGATGTTCAGCATGTTCAATCTCATCTCGAGAGTAAATCAATATGTCGTGAATGAATACAACAACCAATCGGTCTAGGTACGGTCTAAAAATTCTGTTCATTAGATCCATAAAAATAGTAGGAGCATTCGTTAGTCCGAAAGGCATAACTAAAAGCTCATAATGCCCGTACCTCGTTCTTAAAGAAGTTTTCGAAATATCTGAATCTTTTACTCTCAACTGGTAGTATCCCGATCTCAAATCTATCTTTGAGAACATAGTGGCTCCTTTAAGCTGGTCGAACAAATCATCAATTCTGGGTAGAGGATATTTGTTCTTTATAGTCACCTTGTTCAACTGACGATAATTAATATACATTCTCATTGTACCATCTTTCTTTTTCACAAACAGAACAGGAGCACCCCAATGTGAGAAACTCGGTCTTTCAAACCCTCTGTCAGTCAACTCTTGGAACTGTGACTTTAATTCTTTCAGTTCTGTTGGTGCCATTCTATACGAAGCTATTGAAATAGGGGTTGTATCAGGCAACAGATCAATACCAAATTCAACTTCACGTATCGGAGGCAATCCTGGTAGTTCTTCAGGGAACACATAAGAGAATTCGCTGACAACTGGCACTGATTCAACTTTCTTTTCAAATACTTTCGAGTCAATTACATAAGCAAAATAAGCTTCATAACCCTTTCTCAAACAATTCTGAGCTTTCAATACAGATATCACAGCAGGTAATCCAGTCAAATCATTAGACTCAACCCGAACTATTTCATCATTTCGACATCTCAAATCAATGGTCTTTCTTTTACAATTCACGACAAAGATCGTGTAATGTTAACTTGATCCATACCCAAAATGATATCAAACTCATCAAAAGGTAATAGCATCGAGATCGGTAGAAAAATAAATATCTCTCGAACATCAACGGACAGTTCTTGCATACTTTGTCAACCAAGACACTTTTACCTAAGGGGTTCGGTACTTTTATAACAAATTCAGTAGACTCTATAGGCATAGTCTTACAGAATACTAAGTTCATGTATATATACGAATGTGTAGAACCAGGGTCTATCAATGCAATCACAGAAGTATCATAAAGAGTAAATGTACCCGTAATAACATCAGGAGATGAAGCTTCCTCATGGGCTCGAATGGCATACACTCTAGCAGGCGCTCTAGCTTCAGATCTCGCAACAGTGTCTCTCGTAGTTCTCTGGCTACCACTAACATTTCTTTCATTTTGGGAAGGTCGATCTCTCGCTGATACATTATCGGATCTCGGGTTCTGAACAATCCCTTGTTCCACAGATTCTGGGCAATCACGAATGAAATGATCTGACGATCCACATCTGAAGCAAGCCCGGTCATTCAATCTACAACTTCCCGGATGCCTTTTTTCACAATGCTTACACTCAGGTCGCTCGGATCGGACATTTCCAACACTTGCCATTGAAGTTGCTAGAGCTTTGGTATTCGACTGTGATCTAGCTCGATCTCTACTCAATTGTCCTATATTAGCTCTTGAACGGCTATGCTCATCTCTGAATTTCTTTGAAACAGACTGAAATGATTTACTCAGAAATCTCTTTCTCACATCTCTGGCTTCAGACTCAGCTTTTCTTTTATCTTTCTCAAGTGCCTCAGCTTTACACGCTCGGTCAACAAGCACAACAAACTCTTTTATCTCTAAAATTCTGACTAACAAACGGATATCTTCATTAAGGCCATCTTCAAATCTCTTACACATTATTGCTTCCGATGATACACATTCTCGGGCATACTAACTTAATCTCATGAATTCTCGTTCGTATTCAGTAACATACATGCGACCTTGTTTCAAATCTAGAAATTCTTTCCGTTTCTGATCAATAAATCTCTGACTGATATATTTCTTTCGAAATTCAATCTGAAAGAAATCCCATGTGACCCGCTCTTTCAGAACAACTGAAATTAAAGTTTTCCACCACTGATAGGCCGCATCTCGTAACAAAGATACAACACATTTAAAACTTTCTTCCGGAGTCAAATACATCTCATCAAATACTCGGATAGTGTTTTCTAACCAAAACTTGACTTTTTCAGCATCGTCATCACTGGTGGCCCTAAACTCTTCAGCCCCATACTTACAGATTTTGTCGACTGGAGGCTTATTCAACAGATTTATACCCATTACCGGAGGCAAAAGTGAAGTCTGAGGGGGAATAGACGGGGGCGGAGGTTGTGAAATAGCCGGATTATTTCTCACAAATTGAGTGAACCACTCACTCATCAACTTGAAGAAAGCTTGTTTAGCTTCTCCCTCTTGACCGCTCGTAGTTGGTCTCGAATCAGAAGGCACTGTCCCTTGAGCGGGAGCAGGTGCATTGCTTTCTACATCGTCAGCTACGGCTCTTTCGGGATCCATTACTATACGAAAATCACATTTTTCATGTCAGGATTCATCACACTATCACAGTTCAGATATATGGCATGTATAGCTAGACTCTTACACGCTACGTTAGTTCGAGAATCAACTAAACCGTAGCTCTGATACCAACCAAATGTATCACCCCTAACTCGTATCCGTCACCGAAACAGAGTTAAGAGGCATTACCAGACAATCAAAAACTTTTACAGATAATTCATAACATAATTCATCATATCACATCAAAGTGTCCCTTAAATAGGTCAACGAGACCTTAAGCATGCTTTAGAATAGAGCTGGGACTAAACCGAACACATACGAAAAATTCTCAGAAATTTAAAACTTTTTCTAAGTTACAGAGGTCACACGCCCGTGTGGGTAGGCCGTGTGTCTCACACGGCTATGGACACGCCTGTGCGTCCAAGCCGTGTCAAAACAGGGCATACATATTGACTTGTCCACACGGCCTGTGACACGCCCGTGTGCCTCACCCGTGGTGAACTCGTACTTGCACCACACGGCCAGTCACACGCCCGTGTGTCTAGCCTGTGGTCGCTACTGCCTTGTTTCACTTGGCAAACTTAAACGACACGGTCGAGCCACACGCCCGTGTGCTCAATCGTGTGGGCAATTATAGGCCATTTTCAAGGGCAAAATGCCACCCACACTTGGGTCATTCCTACAATTTCAAACAAGCATTATTCCATACATAATTGGCAACCAAAATCATGTCAAATGAACAACATATCATCTCATTCAATATCATTTCTATTTATACCAACTTGTATACTAATTTGCACAACTAATTCACATATAAAACTAATCATGTTTCATCCTCAATTTTCCACATCCATAGAACTATCTCATTGTTCAAACATATATACTCATATTGCATCATTATACTTACCATTCATATGACCATATCAAAACCATGAATCCATACCAAAATCAAGCATCATATACCAAAATCACTCATGCATATTACCAACATTATCTAGCCACATCTCATGGCTATTTACACATCTCAAACATGTTCCAAAATAACTAGCCTATACATGCCATATTTAGTTATTTACACATTCAAAAGTACCAAAGTTGAAATTTGATAGTGTGGTGATGATCCTCGACGGTCTCCGAGCCTCTCGTAGCTTTAACGATCTATAAAATAGAACAAACACACACAAAGTAAGCTTTCAAAAGCTTAGTAAGCCATATACAAATAAACTTAGCATAAAATGCACGTAACCATATTGATACATTGGCATTAATGTTTCTCAATGCATATACATCACAAATTCTTTGGCTCATTTACTTAGGCATAGCTTGTCTTATTCTTCAACTCAAATATCACATATACACATAGCTCATTCAAGCATATATTCACATATTATCTCATCATTTCTATACACATATTCACCTTAGTAAGTTCATATAGACACTTACCTTTCATACACACATAGTGTACTGTTCAAACGTACCTGAAACGAATATACAACTCACATAGCCGTTCATTTCTCAGACTTGCCCGTTAAACCATTCAAAATCTAATAGGATAACCGAAATGCTCAGAATGGTTGTACAATGCCAACGTCCCAGATGAGGTCTTACATGTACTTGAATATCGATGCCACTGTCCCACACAGGGTCTTACACTAATCAAATACGATGCCAATGTCCCAAACATGGTCTTACACGTAAATCTCATATCGATGCCAACGTCCCAGACGTGGTCTTATACGAAATCTCGAATCAATGCCAACATCCCAGATGTGGTCTTACATGATATCACATATCGGACACCTATGTCATGACATATGTAATCCTATCTATTTCTAGGTTCGTACGGGACTTCTCGGACATTAATAACTTGTCGACACTTTCTCAGATTTCATACACATAGCCTCTCGAGCATTATTCATAGCAATCTAAATTTCATAGATGCATAAATACTCAAATCAAATACATTTATTTGTATATCGACTTACCTCAGATGTAGTTATTCGATCGGATTCGGTTATTTGACAACTTTTGACTTTCCACAATCTAAGTCCGTTTTCTTCGGTTCTTGATCTATACATATTCAAATTTAACCCATTTATTTAATAACTCATTCAATTCAATCCAAGAACACATATTTAGGGTAATTTGCAAATTAGCCCTCACATTTTCACATTTGGACAATTTAGTCCCTATTTCAAAAAATCACAAAATACACATAATTTCGAGTTACCCATGCCTAGCTGAATTCTCATGTAGCTCATACAAGTCCTTACATTTCATTTATTTCACAATTTAGTCCTTCAAAATATTATTCTAACTCAGATTTGTGGTCCCAAAACCACTATTCTGACTAGGGTCTAAACTGGATTGTTACAACGCTACTCATCCCTCATTCTTCATCCCTTCATTCATAACACATCTCTCATTCTACATTCTTTTCTTTCATTCCATTTCCCTTTCCTTTTTCCCCACTCCTAGCCACTCTATTTTCCCTTCCATTATTTAGCCAACAAAAGCCTTGACAATACCATCTCTTGGCCCGCCACCTTGAGAAACCCTTAGCAAAGGAGCAACGGACAGATCAGAGAAACACCACAGTCAGAAAGATTCAAAAGGCTGCTGAATTGAATTATAGTTTACTATTTCGTCCTTGTTGTTTAATTTAAGCATGTTTACTAAGTGTTTATTGATCTTGCAATAAAAAATGATAACTTAATTATGTTTAGCTAGGATGATTTTGTTAATTCAATAATATTTGTTTGATTCATGTTTACCATGTTTGTGCCTCAATCGATCATATTTTCAATTGAAATCAAGATGTATTTCACTCACACGTGATTGGATGCATTCATATTAGCTGAGCGATGCTAACTATATGATGATTAGTAGACACATAATTGAAAAATTCAATGCTCAATTTAGATCATTACACCCTACTAAACTAGAGGTTCATAATATCTATAGTTAGCTCTATTATCTTGCATATTTTTTTAGGTTTATGTGATTAAACTGTTTCAAACTTAATTGTCCTTGTTACGTCGGATAAATACTAAGAAACCTTTAGTTTAATATGATCAGTAAAATGCATGTTTCACTAAGTAAAAGATCCGAAAGGACTTAATTTGGTTTCTAAACTCATGAAATGTAGCACCCCAGAACCCGGTCGAGAAGTGTAGACCGAATCCTGAAGGTTACATTGATTACCAAAGTGATCTAAAAGCAATTTACAAAATGAATTATCGAAATCTCATTTCAAACGGTAAAACTAATTTGCGTTAAAAACATTCGGAAAAATAATTCAGCAGTTTCCAAAATTCAGTCCAAAATAGTACTTTGCAAAAATCCAAAATAAAACCTATACCACAGTTCTTATAATTATTTACAGCCCAAGACAATTTAACAAAATAAGAATTGAAAAGAAAAACTTAATAGCTTGTTTTAAAACGTCTCTCTCTGAGACCTTCTGTAACAGCCCGATTTTAGCTAAATCAGAACAGTGATTTTGGAACCACAAATTTGATGTTGGAAAATTTATTTTAATATTATTTTATGTGTTTATAGCATGATATAATTATTGTGTGAAAGTTTCGTAAAGAAATTGTAACACCCCAAACCCGGCCTAGAAGTTAGGCCCAAATCTGGCATGTCACATTGAAGTGTTGTTCGAAAACCATGTTTTTGTTGAAAAAAACCCTTGTACATTGAAAGATTATTAATTTTATTCCCAAAATATCTTTTTAGTTGCGGAAGCTAATTTTGAGAGTAATCAATTTACGAAAAAGTTTAAGTCGCGAAACCATTCTGAAAATGTTGCGGAAACGTAGTGTTGTTGAAAAACAGTTATCATTTTGGAAAACCGTGACTTACTTCTAACCGATATAAACCAAAGTAAAGAAAGTCCTGGAGTTAAAATCTAGAAACTTAAAGAGGCCTTATTACAACCCGAACCAAAATACTTGAATGTAAATAATCAAAACGGAAATCATAAGCAGTGTGTGGCCTTTTCCGATGTCCCTCGTAGCACCGATCCGTCTAAGGCTGGGGATTACCTGCTTGTGAACACTCGCGCACTGCCTTCGAGTGCCAACCTTGCTTGATGACAGACTTTAATCTCTTAAGACCACAGATTAGGATTGATTATATGTAACATCCTGAAAAGGGCCTATGCATTTTTGGTTTAATTGTATGAAATGACATATCTTATGTGTTATGAATATATTTTGAACACTTTTGGAAACACGGAAATGTATGGAAATGTTAAGTTTAAAAGAGGAAAGTGAACATTTTAGAACCTTGGAAATGTAAGGAAATGTCTTGTAAGGAAATGTCATGGAAATGTAAGGAAATGTCTTGGAAATGTAAGGAAATGTCAAGTTTACAGAGCCGATCGAAAATTTTTGGAAACTTAGAAATGACCTAGAAATGATGAGTTTTAAGGTTTAAAAGGGGAATTTAAGGCAAGGTGGCCTTAAAAGAAAAAGTTTGTGAAATTTGACACACAAACAGGCTTGGAAAAGTGGTCTGAAGATGCCACTTAGGGCCTATGGAAATGGCGCCATATGCAAGAGGAATGGGCCTAAGTTCGAGTCACATGGGAAGCAAATAAAAGAAATTTTATTTTGCTACAAGGAGCAGAGAGGTGGACGGCACATGGCGATAAATTAGGAGCTTTTATTATTTTATAAATAGTGGATAAATAAGAGATTTATTTATCATTATTTTTAAGAGATAATTGTTGGATTAAATTCTTTTAATTTGAATAAAGGGATAAAGAGGAAAATAAGGAGAAGTGATGGCCAAGTAAGGGACTTTGAGTTTAATAATTTCGGCTAAGTAAGGATAGTCTTTGAATTATCTTTTATTTTAAGTGATAATTAAAGAGATAAAGCTATTAAAATAGAAGAGTGATGGCCAAGTAAGGGATTCTAAGTTAGTAATATCGGCTATAAAAGGAAAAGAGAGGCCATTCTGCATTATTTCTGTTCTTTGAAAGCCTCTGCGAATTCTCTTCACCAAATCTTCTTCTTCTTTTATTTTTGCCAAGCCAAAATACCTTGTGATCTAGCCGAATCCTCCATCTTTATTCTTCCTTCTCTTTCTTTCTAATCCCTCCAAAAGCCGAAATTTGTGAAATCATCATCTAGCCATAGCCGAATCTCTAAAGGTTGAAGTGAAGGTGCAATCGATTTCTTCAAGTAAGGGTAAGATCTCATTCGGTTTCATCCTTTTTTCTCAAGATTTGCCGAAATCTAGGTCTAACCGCATTAATATCTTGTTGCCGAAACTTTGAAGAGATCTTTCGGGATTTACTAAGTGTCGACTACAAGGAAGGAGAAGTTCTTTTCCCGAAGGTACACCATAGGCCACGTGTTCCCTAGTTATTCGGTGAGTTTCAGGATTTAAAATCCACAAGGTAAGTGTCTATAGCATTCGGCCAAGGCCATGTTTGGTAAATATATGTGTTCATTAATTATTCAAAAGCCGAAAACTAACCAAGTTAATTATTCAATGCTTGGCCGAATGCAAGAAGAGTATAGCAGAGATTTCAAGACTTGATTCTTAAGTCAAACGGCAACAAGGTAAGTTTAAGTACACTAATCCTACTAAGATTTGGATTTATGGCCGAATGGCTTTTTATTAAAGTAGTAGGTGATTAATCAAATGTAGGGATTAAGGATCTAAGCATTAGATCAAGCTTTTCGGGATTTCAAGACCCTTTCGGTAAGTATGATAAGTTGTGGATATTTGGTTAAGAATTCGTATATTGATGATTAAATCGATTGTTCTGATTAAGTGTGTTGATGGAGGCGAATACCATTCAAGAAGGGAAAGGGAAGGTCCCTATCCCGAAGTTTAAGAAGAGATCTGTCTCGACAGTTAGGGATTGGCCACCGGGGTGTGGACCAGCGTCAGAACAAGAAAGAAGGCAAATAGCCGTAGTATCGCCTAGTGATAGCATCAGTATCGAAAGCATAGTTCTCCAAGTGATCAGGTGTGTGATTAACCCACTGTTTTTCGGGTTTATGGTATATTGTATGTGTTGTGTAAATGCTAATATGTGCAGTGGCGATTGTGAATGGTTACCCTTAAGGGGTATATCGGAAATCAGGTTAGTGTTAATTATTAAGAATGTGAATATGCCAATGAGAATATGTTTGTATGCCGAATAGCCTGTGCATGCATTATTTTACTATGTTATGACATTATCATATGTTGCATGTGCATGGGATGGGATATGAATGTGACTATCGAAGGAAAGGGTGTACTTTATGTACATGGTCTAATGTTAGCCTTGTGCTACATTAGCGCTTGATGTTAGCTATGTGCTTCATCAAGGGAGGTGTTGGCTAGGTGCCCACCTCGGCGGTTGATAGCTGTGTGCATCACCATGGACTGAATGATATGTGGGATCACTTAGGTGATCGGTGGCTCAGCCACGGCCTTGAGCAGCAAGTCTGCCAAGGTAAGATATGTGGGATCACTTAGTTGATCGGTGGATTAGCCACGGCCTTGGGCAGCAGGTCTGCCAAGGTAGGTGTAACGGATGGACCCTAGGTTGGGTTGGGTGCACTTTGCATAAACTCATTATCTGTCATATGGGTTGATGATGAAATGGGCCAAGCCCAGTATGTGGAAATTATGTGGTTAACTACCCTATTAGATGAATGTGATATGAATATGGGCCAAGCCCAGAATGTGTTAACATGTGAATATGATATTTGTTATCTGATATATGGGTTAATATGTGATTAACATGTGGGTGGAATTCAGTGGATTAATTACACACTGAGTCTGTATGACTCACCCAATTTTTATTAAACATCGCAGATGATTCGTGGTGATTGGACCGGGTTGGAGTGGATACGAGGTGGCCCATGTGAGAAGACATCTTCTTTATTTTATTCATTTATTACTAAGAACTTTTGTATAATTATTTATTGTAATAAGGCCCGATTAAAGTATTTAAGTATTTCTATTTGAGCATTTTTATTATGTTTAAGCTAGACGACCATTAAATTATTATTTGGAAGTGCTTTTAATTTGGATATTTTTGTCAAGCTTATATTATTTAGAATTTTTAATTGGACATGGTTTTCAAATGACAAAATTTTTAATGTTTTTCCCAAAAGTGAAATCAGTCTTCAAACGTTTTTCCGCAGTGGCATCTCAAATTCGGTCGTAACGAATGGGTCGGGTTTGGGGTGTTACAAATTGGTATCAGAGCCCGGTTCAAAACTCGGCCTTGAGGGTTTTGGGTCCAAAAATAATTTTTTTCAAAGATGGGTTTTTTAAAAGTATGGGCTTTCATAAACTTTTGAGTTATTCGCATGGCACTTTGATATCTCGACCAAGTCCACTGTAAGTACTTCTAATTGTTGAAGTGACTTGTTTATGTGAACTGTTATGGGCTTATTTGGGCTCAGAGATTAGAATATTAGGGCTATTGAACCCTAGGGCTAGTGCACTCAAACAGATGCATAAGACTTATGGACTATTAAACAAACCTGTGAAGTAAGTCGCCGAGCTAGGGTGTGGCAACTGTTGTGCGCATGTCTAGGAGTTGATTCAGTAAGAGCTTGGTATTTAAGCAGTCCTAGTGACTCACCTCCTCTTTACTCAAATCCTACCAGTGCGTAGTAACCGCTCACCCTAACCAAGAGGACTTATTCACGGGCTAAACCAATCATTAAAACTCGAAAGGGACTAGCCATGCGCTTTTATAAATTTCCTAGTTTTAAAATCCCTAAATTACCCTTTTAATTGTAGTAAAAGATTATTGTGAAAATTTTTCCAAAATATCTCCGATTTACAAAATTACAAAAATGCCCCCTGTATTGTAAATTACTAAAATACCCTTAGTTTTTAAGATTTTCAAAAATACCCTCGACTTTTGTTAAAATATTTCTACTTTACAAAGATATCAAAACTTACATTTTACAAATAACAAGATACCCTGATTTGGAAAATTTACTGAATCGCTTCGACTTCCAAAATTACCGAAATAACCTCGATTTGAAATTTTTGCAACACCTCGATTTGGAAAACAAAATAACCTTGAGATTTTGTAAATTCTGAAATACCTTAAATTTAGAAAATATTTTCGAATTGACCCCGATTTATTACCAAAATACCCTGTAGGAAAATGACGAAATTACCCTCGGGTAGGGAAATGGATGGAATGGCCATAAAAGTATAGTGAATGATGTTGTGAATGAATGTGACTTCATGTGTCTCTGCTTATGAATGTGAATGTGACTCCACGAGTTAGAGTAGTGAACTTGAACTAGAAACTTTGGTTGATCGAAAAGAACTACTTACAACACCTCTTTTCATAAAACTGTTCGCGAATAATCAGTGGAACAAAATTTCTCGATGCATAAAACTTTTTAATCAGATTAAATCGCGATGTTAGAAATGAGTTCTAGGGACGTGAACTTAGAGATCGTGTGCCTAGAAAGTATGATGGTTCTATTAAGATCGAGTGCAGTGCATAAGCGTAGTGCGGTGAGTTAAGATGTATGATTATTTGTTAATAAGTAATTTCGAGGACGAAATTATTTTTAAGGAGGGTAGAAGCTGTAACATCCTGAAAAGGGCCTATGCATTTTTGGTTTAATTATGCGAAATGACATATCTTATGTGTTATGAATATATTTTGAACACTTTTGGAAACCGGAAATGTGTGGAAATGTTAAGTTTAAAAGAGGAAAGTGAACATTTTAGAACCTTGGAAATGTAAGGAAATGTCTTGTAAGGAAATGTCATGGAAATGTAAGGAAATGTCTTGGAAATGTAAGGAAATGTCTTGTAAGGAAATGTCATGGAAATGTAAGGAAATGTCAAGTTTACAGAGCCGATCGAAAATTTTTGGAAACTTAGAAATGACCTAGAAATGACGAGTTTTAAGGTTTAAAAGAGGAAATTAAGGCAAGGTGGCCTTAAAAGAAAAAGTTTGTGAAATTTGACACACAAACAGGCTTGGAAAAGTGGTCTGAAGATGCCACTTAGGGCCTATGGAAATGGCGCCATATGCAAGAGGAATGGGCCTAAGTTCGAGTCACATGGGAAGAAAATAAAAGAAATTTTATTTTGCTACAAGGAGCAGAGAGGTGGGACGGCACATGGCTATAAATTAGGAGCTTTTATTATTTTATAAATAGTGGATAAATAAGGGATTTATTTATCATTATTTTCAAGAGATAATTGTTGGATTAAATTCTTTTAATTTGAATAAAGAGATAAAGAGGAAAATAAGGGAGAAGTGATGGCCAAGTAAGGGACTTTGAGTTTAATAATTTCGGCTAAGTAAGGATAGTTGCTGAATTATCTTTTATTTTAAGTGATAATTAAAGAGATAAAGCTATTAAAATAGAAGAGTGATGGCCAAGTAAGGATTCTAAGTTAGTAATATCGGCTATAAAAGGAAAAGAGAGGCCATTCTGCATTATTTCTGTTCTTTGAAAGCCTCTGCCGAATTCTCTTCACCAAATCTTCTTCTTCTTTTATTTTTGCCAAGCCGAAATACCTTGTGATCTAGCCGAATCCTCCATCTTTATTCTTCCTTCTCTTTCTTTCTAATCCCTCCAAAAGCCGAAATTTGTGAGATCATCATCTAGCCATAGCCGAATCTCTGAAGGTTGAAGTGAAGGTGCAATCGATTTCTTCAAGTAAGGGTAAGATCTCATTCGGTTTCATCCTTTTTTCTCAAGATTTGCCGAAATCTAGGACTAACCCCATTAATATCTTGTTGCCGAAACTTTGAAGAGATCTTTCGGGATTTACTAAGTGTCGACTACAAGGAAGGAGAAGTTCTTTTCCGAAGGTACACCATAGGCCACGTGTTCCTAGTTATTCGGTGAGTTTCGGGATTTAAAATCCACAAGGTAAGTGTCTATAGCATTCGGCCAAGGCCATGTTTGGTAAATATATGTGTTCATTAATTATTCAAAAGCCGAAAACTAACCAAGTTAATTGATTCAATGCTTGGCTGAATGCAAGAAGAGTATAGCAGAGATTTCAAGACTTGATTCTTAAGTCAAACGGCAACAAGGTAAGTTTAAGTATACTAATCCTACTAGGATTTGGATTTATGGCCGAATGGCTTTTTATTAAAGTAGTAGGTGATTAATCAAATGTAGGGATTAAGGATCTAAGCATTAGATCAAGCTTTTGGGATTTCAAGACCCTTAGGTAAGTATGATAAGTTGTGGATATTTGGTTAAGAATTCGTGATATTGATGATTAAATCGATTGTTCCGATTAAGTGTGTTGATTGAGGCGAATACCATTCAAGAAGGGAAAGGGAAGGTCCCTATCCCGAAGTTTAAGAAGAGATCTGTCTCGGTAGTTAGGGATTGGCCACCGGGGTGTGGACCAGCGTCAGAACAAGAAAGAAGGCAAACAGCCGTAGTATCGCCTAGTGATAGCATCGAGATCGAAAGCATAGTTCTCCAAGTGATCGGTGTGTGATTAACCCACTCGCTTTTCGGGTTTATGGTATATTGTATGTGTTGTGTAAATGCTAATATGTGCAAAGTGGCGATTGTGAATGGTTACCCTTAAGGGGTATATCGAAAATCAGTCGATGTTAATTATTAAGAATGTGAATATGCCAATGAGAATATGTTTGTATGCCGAATAGCATGTGCATGCATTATTTTACTATGTTATGACATTATCATATGTTGCATGTGCATGGGATGGGATATGAATATGACTATCGAAGGAAAGGGTGTACTTTATGTACGTGGTCTAATGTTAGCCTTGTGTTACGTTAGCGCTTGATGTTAGCTATGTGCTTCATCAAGGAGGTGTTGGCTAGGTGCCCACCTCGGCGGTTGATAGTTGTGTGCATCACCGTGGATGAATGATATGTGGGATCACTTAGGTGATCCGTGGCTCACCCACGGCCTTGAGCGACAAGTCCGCCAAGGTAAGATATGTGGGATCACTTAGTTGATCGGTGGATTAGCCACGGCCTTGGGCGCGCAGGTCCGCCAAGGTAGGTGTAACGGATGGACCCTAGGTTGGGTTGGGTGCACTTTGCATAAACTCATTATCCGTCATATGGGTTGATGATGAAATGGGCCAAGCCAAAGTATGTGGAAATTATGTGGTTAACTACCCTATTAGATGAATGTGATATGAATATGGGCCAAGCCTGAATGTGTTAACATGTGAATATGATATTTGTTATCCGATATATGGGTTAATATGTGGTTAACATGTGGGTGGAATTCAGTGGATTAATTACACATCGAGTCCGTATGACTCACCCAATTTTTATTAAACATCGCAGATGATTCGTGGTGATTGGACTGGGTTGGAGTGGATACGAGGTGGCCCATGCACAGAAGACATCTTCTTTATTTTATTCATTTATTACTAAGAACTTTTGTTTAATTATTTATTGTAATAAGGCCCAGCTTAAAGTATTTAAGTATTTCTATTTGAGCATTTTTATTATGTTTAAGCTAGACGACCATTAAATTATTATTTGGAAGTGCTTTTAATTTGGATATTTTTGTCAAGCTTATATTATTTAGAATTTTTAATTGGACATGGTTTTCAAATGACAAAATTTTTAATGTTTTTCCCAAAAGTGAAATCAGTCTTCAAACGTTTTTCCGCAGTGGCATCTCAAATTTGGTCATAACGAATGGGCCGGGTTTGGGGTGTTACAAATTTGTATCAGAGCCCGGTTCAAAACTCGGCCTTGAGGGTTTTGGGTCCAAAAATAAATTTTTTTCAAAGATGGGCTTTTCAAAAGTATGGGCTTTCATAAACTTTTCAGTTATTCGGCATGGCACTGTATCTCCGAATTCAAGTCCACAGGTAAGTACTTCTAATTGTTGAAGTGACTTGTTTATGTGAACTGTTATGGGCTTATTTGGGCTCGTAGATTAGAATATTAGGGCTATTAAACCCTAGGGCTAGTGCACTCAAACACATGCATAAGACTTAAGGACTATTAAACAAAACTGTGAAGTAAGTCGCCGAGCTAGGGTGTGGCAAATCACAGCGCATGTCTAGGAGTGGATTCAAGAAGAGCTTGGTATTTAAGCAATCCTAGTGACTCACCTCCTCTTTACTCGAATCCTACCAGTGCGTAGTAGCCGCTCACCCTAACCAAGAGGACTTATTCACTGCTAAACCAATCATTAAAACTCGAAAGGGACTAGCCATGCAGTTTTATAAAATTCCTAGTTTTAAAATCCCTAAATTACCCTTTTAATTGTAGTAAAAGATTATTGTGAAAATTTTTCCAAAATATCTCCGATTTACAAAATTACAAAAATGCCCCTGTATTGTAAATTACTAAAATTCCCTTAGTTTTTAAGATTTTCAAAAATACCCTCGAATTTTGTTAAAATATTTCTACTTTACAAAGATATCAAAAACTTCTGTTTTACAAATAACAAGATACCCTGATTTGGAAAATTTACGGAACTGCCCCTAACTTCCAAAATTACCGAAATAACCTCGATTTCTAAAATTTTTGCAACACCTCTGATTTGGAAAACAAAATAACCCAGAGATTTTGTAAATTCTGAAATACCTTTAATTTGGAAAATATTTTCGAATTGACCCCGATTTATTACCAAAATACCCCTGTAGGGAAAATGACGAAATTACCCCTGGGTAGGGAAATGGATGGAATGGCCATAAAAGTATAGTGAATGATGTTGTGAATGAATGTGACTTCATGTGTCTCTTCTTATGAATGTGAATGTGACTCCCTGAGTTAGAGTAGTGAACTTGAACTAGAAACTTTGGTTGATCGAAAGAACTACTTCTGAACATCTCTTTTCATAAAACTGTTCGCGAATAATCAAGTGGAACAAAATTTTCGATGCATAAAACTTTTTAATCGATTAAATTGCGACGTTAGAAATGAGTTCTAGGGGACGTGAACTTAGAGACTGTGCCTAGAAAGTATGATGGTTCTATTAAGATCAGAGTGCGCAAAGATAAGCGTAGTGCGGTGAGTTAAGATGTACGATTATTCGTTAATAAGTAATTTTGAGGACGAAATTATTTTTAAGGAGGGTAGAACCGTAACATCCTGAAAAGGGCCTATGCATTTTTGGTTTAATTGTACGAAACGACATATCTTATGTGTTATGAATATATTTTGAACACTTTGGAAACTGAAATGTATGGAAATGTTAAGTTTAAAAGAGGAAAGTGAACATTTTTAGAACCTTGGAAATGTAAGGAAATGTCTTGTAAGGAAATGTCATGGAAATGTAAGGAAATGTCTTGGAAATGTAAGGAAATGTCTTTTAAGGAAATGTCATGGAAATGTAAGGAAATGTCAAGTTTACTGAGCCGATCGAAAATTTTTGGAAACTTAGAAATGACCTAGAAATGACGAGTTTTAAGGTTTAAAAGGGGAAATTAAGGCAAGGTGGCCTTAAAAGAAAAAGTTTGTGAAATTTGACACACAAAAACAGCTTGGAAAAGTGGTCTCAAGATGCCACTTAGGGGCCTATGGAAATGGCGCCATATGCAAGAGGAATGGGCCTAAGTTCGAGTCACATGGGAAGAAAATAAAAGAAATTTTATTTTGCTACAAGGAGGAGCAGAGAGGTGGGACGGCACATGGCTATAAATTAGGAGCTTTTATTATTTTATAAATAGTGGATAAATAAGGGATTTATTTATCATTATTTTCAAGAGATAATTGTTGGATTAAATTCTTTTAATTTGAATAAAGAGATAAAGAGGAAAATAAGGGAGAAGTGATGGCCAAGTAAGGGACTTTGAGTTTAATAATTTCGGCTAAGTAAGGATAGTTGCTGAATTATCTTTTATTTTAAGTGATAATTAAAGAGATAAAGCTATTAAAATAGAAGAGTGATGGCCAAGTAAGGGATTCTAAGTTAGTAATATCGGCTATAAAAGGAAAAGAGAGGCCATTCTGCATTATTTCCTGTTCTTTGAAAGCCTCTGCCGAATTCTCTTCACCAAATCTTCTTCTTCTTTTATTTTTGCCAAGCCGAAATACCTTGTGATCTAGCCGAATCCTCCATCTTTATTCTTCCTTCTCTTTCTTTCTAATCCCTCCAAAAGCCGAAGTTTGTGAGATCATCATCTAGCCATAGCCGAATCTCTGAAGGTTGAAGTGAAGGTGCAATCGATTTCTTCAAGTAAGGGTAAGATCTCATTCGGTTTCATCCTTTTTTCTCAAGATTTGCCGAAATCTAGGACTAACCCCATTAATATCTTATTGCCGAAACTTTGAAGAGATCTTTCGGGATTTACTAAGTGTCGACTACAAGGAAGAAGAATTTCTTTTCCCGAAGGTACACCATAGGCCACGTGTTCCCTAGTTATTCGGTGAGTTTCGGGATTTAAAATCCACAAGGTAAGTGTCTATAGCATTCGGCCAAGGCCATGTTTGGTAAATATATGTGTTCATTAATTATTCAAAAGCCAAAAACTAACCAAGTTAATTGATTCAATGCTTGGCCGAATGCAAGAAGAGTATAGCAGAGATTTCAAGACTTGATTCTTAAGTCAAACGGCAACAAGGTAAGTTTAAGTATACTAATCCTACTAGGATTTGGATTTATGGCCGAATGGCTTTTTATTAAAGTAGTAGGTGATTAATCAAATGTAGGGATTAAGGATCTAAGCATTAGATCAAGCTTTTCGGGATTTCAAGACCCTTCCGGTAAGTATGATAAGTTGTGGATATTTGGTTAAGAATTTGTATATTGATGATTAAATCGATTGTTCTAATTAAGTGTGTTGATGGAGGCGAATACCATTCAAGAAGGGAAAGGGAAGGTCCCTATCCCGAAGTTTAAGAAGAGATCTGTCTCGGCGATTAGGGATTGGCCACCGGGTGTGGACCAAGCATCGAACAAGAAAGAAGGCAAATAGCCGTAGTATCGCCTAGTGATAGCATCGATGATATCGAAGCATAGTTCTCCAAGTGATCAGGTGTGTGATTAACCCACTTTGTTTTTCGGTTTATGGTATATTGTATGTGTTGTGTAAATGCTAATATGTGCGTGGCGATTGTGAATGGTTACCCTTAAAGGGTATATCGAAAATCAGTCGGTGTTAATTATTAAGAATGTGAATATGCCAATGAGAATATGTTTGTATGCCGAATAGCCTGTGCATGCATTATTTTACTATGTTATGACATTATCATATGTTGCATGTGCATGGGATGGGATATGAATGTGACTATCGAAGGAAAGGGTGTAATTTATGTACGTGGTCTAATGTTAGCCTTGTGTTACGTTAGCGCTTGATGTTAGCTATGTGCTTCATCAAGGGAGGTGTTGGCTAGGTGCCCACCTCGGCGGTTGATAGCTGTGTGCATCACCGTGGACTGAATGATATGTGGGATCACTTAGGTGATCGGTGGCTCAGCCACGGCCTTGAGCAGCAAGTCTGCCAAGGTAAGAGATATGGGATCACTTAGTTGATCGGTGGATTAGCCACGGCCTTGGGCGGCAGTGCGCCAAGGTAGGTGTAACGGATGGACCCTAGGTTGGGTTGGGTGCACTTTGCATAAACTCATTATCTGTCATATGGGTTGATGATGAAATGGGCCAAGCCCAGTATGTGGAAATTATGTGGTTAACTACCCTATTAGATGAATGTGATATGAATATGGGCCAAGCCTGAATGTGTTAACATGTGAATATGATATTTGTTATCCGATATATGGGTTAATATGTGGTTAACATGTGGGTGGAATTCAGTGGATTAATTACACACTGAGTCTGTATGACTGACCCAATTTTTATTAAACATCGCAGATGATTCGTGGTGATTGGACTGGGTTGGAGTGGATACGAGGTGGCCCATGCAGAAGACATCTTCTTTATTTTATTCATTTATTACTAAGAACTTTTGTTTAATTATTTATTGTAATAAGGCCCATTAAAGTATTTAAGTATTTCTATTTGAGCATTTTTATTATGTTTAAGCTAGACGACCATTAAATTATTATTTGGAAGTGCTTTTAATTTGGATATTTTTGTCAAGCTTATATTATTTAGAATTTTTAATTGGACATGGTTTTCAAATGACAAAATTTTTAATGTTTTTCCCAAAAGTGAAATCAGTCTTCAAACGTTTTTCTGCAGTGGCATCTCAAATTCGGTCGTAACGAATGGGCCGGGTTTGGGGTGTTACATTATACGCCTACATCGAATATCCTTAACGAGAGAGAGAGAGTTTGACGACTGAAAAACCTCTGCGCTTCTCCACTCCTCGGGAAAATCGATATCAGGAATACTTGCAGGACAACAACAGTGAGGGAAAGAGATTGGAGAATTGGGTCACCACATAACTAATTAAGAGGAAAGGTTCGGTTCATAAGCTAAAAGGAAACCGAAACATAAAGAGAAGTGATGATATTCGGCTTAGGGGAAAAGGGAAAAAAAAAACAATGAATGAAGAGAAAGGGGAAGAGAAGCAGAGATTCGGCCAACCAAGTACTTGTAGAAGAAGTGCTAAACCGAACAAAAGAAGTGTAGGAATGGCTAATAGCAGGGAGAAAAAAATGCACGAATGGTATATTGAAAGTTCGGCACACCTAAAACACCCAGGAAAAAAATGCCAAAACCGACCTACAGCAGAGAAAAGCCTTCAGGAAACCCCCTAGCCGAATTTGCACAAACAAGTCTCCTAATTCAGCTGCAACACACCCACCTTTGAAAATCCTTGATTCTCTCCACGATTTGCTCCTAAAATCCCTCTATGACCAATTCAAACCTCTCATCCATCAGACTTTCACTGCAACACAAACTCTAGCCATCCAAACTGCAAAATAAACACTCCCTTGCTTATCTCAGGACTTGAACCTCAGACCTTTCTGCTACTCCACACGCCACTTGCCACTAGACCACAAGCTCCTCTTGTGTCATTAACCCAGCGTTATTATTAATAAAGCCTAAGTGCCAGTGCCCAGATTCTTTTAAGAGCAAAATTTAAAAATTCTGCAAGGGCCAAGACTTGAACCCAGGCTCCCTTACAACCTTAATGACGCCACAACCACTAGGCCACATGCTTCCTTGTGTCATGATTTCCCCAATAATATTCTTAAAGCCTACTCACTTATATCCAGGGTTTTATACACCTAAACCAAAATTTTTCCTAAAGCCCCGGTTTGAACCTTAGACTTCATGGAAGCCCCCTAACCTTCCAAAATCACTCACCTAATAGGTCCAACTTTCTCTTGTTCTCAAAAATTTTAAACGCTCCCATGCCCAAGGCCCAATAGGCCCAATTCTACTAGGCCCAAATTCAGGGTGTTACAATTCTACCCCCTTAAAGAAAATTTATCCTCGAAATTTCCAACTATATAATAGCCGCACAACACAGGTTACACCACTACGCTGCCGCTGCACACTCTGATTCTAATATCCCTATAATATTTTAACTAGAACTTGGAACTTCCTACACATACTCAAAACACCTATCCATTTAAGCAGACAGATATCGCACACGCAACCAATTTCTATATCCAACGCCACATCCAAACATTTCCAAACATACACGGAATACAAAATCTAAATTCAAGTGTCTCAGTTTTAAACAGATAACAGTATCAAGGAAACTTACAGATTCGATGTTGAAGACTCGGTTAACCATACTATCAGAAAAATATTCAGAAAACATTTTGAATACCCTAAATCTTTTCAAATCCTTTGAAACAATTCTTTTGAAAATTCAATTTTAAAAACCCAATCCATAGTTGAAATTTGCAAACTTGGCTCTGATACCACTAAATGTAACACCCCAAACCCGGCCTAGAAGTTAGGCCCAAATTTGGCGTGTCACATTGAAGTGTTGTTCGAAAACAATGTTTTCGTTGAAAAAAACCCTTGTACATTGAAATATTATTAATTTTATTCCCAAAATATCTTTTTAGTTGCGAAAGCTAATTTTGAGAGTAATCGATTTACGAAAAAGTTTAAGTCGCGAAGCCATTCTGAAAATGTTGCGGAAACGTAGTGTTGTTGAAAAATAGTTATCATTTTGGAAAATCGTGACTTACTTTTAACCGATATAAACCAAAGTAAAGAAAGACCTAGAGTCAAAATCTAAAAACTTAAAGAGGCCTTATGTAATGCCTCAAAAGTTAGGGGTTTGTAGTTTTGCTTAAATTTTTGTTGTGCTTATTTGGCTGGCTATTTGGGTATGTTTGGGGGTCCTAAAGAGGCCTGGGTTCGAGCCTGAGCCCTGGGAAAATTTTGGTTTTTAGCCCTTTTGTGGAGAGGGCGGTTGAAAGCAGGATGTAAGTAAATTTGTGTATGTTTTGAAACACAAGATGAGCATGTGGTGTGATGGTGTGGCGTCAAGTGGAGAGTAAGGAGGGAAGGGGTTCGAATCCCACAGTTTGCAAAATGAAGGTTTTATTTTGTGCCAGGTGAGTGGAGGAAGTAGAGTTTGGATCAAACTCTTTAATGGGAGCTGGAGAATTGGTCAAACGGTTCAAATGGATGAAAGAGAGGAATTGTAAGAGGAAAAATGGGAGAAAATCAAGGATTTGATGGGTGTGGGAAGTGTTGGCCGAATGTGGGGGTTTAGCTAAGGGGAATTTCGACTGAAGAGGGGTCTTGGAGAGCATTTTCGGTCATTTGGTGTAAGTGTAGAAACCAAAACTTTTCTTGGCTTTTGAGTGTGCCGAATTTCTTTGGTTTCTTTTGGAGAGTTTTTGCATTTGAGGTATTTTGTTCTGAAGCATTTTGGGTTCGTGCAATTGCTTCTTTTCTCTTCTTGACTTCTGCCGAATTCAACTCTACTTCCTCTACTTTTCTACATTCTTTGTTGTGGCCATTCATAGAACCGTTGAGCATCTTTTTTTCCACTTCCTTTTTGTCACCCCATCAATATTTCTTGGTAGTTACTCGTTGCCGCCAAACCTCCCTTTCCCATTCAGTTCTTCTCGGGTAATAGGTAACGTCTTCTTTCCCTCTTATCTCATTCTTCTTCCTTCTCTTTGTTCGGCTTGAGCCGAAACTCATAACCATGACTCCTTGTTGTCTAGGCCGAATCTACTTACCCTCCTACATCTCGAATCCCTTTGTTCTCTGTGGTGAGGGCCGAACTTCTTGTGGAACAACTGCCATTATTGTGGTGTTTTGGTAAGGGGGTAACAAGGCAAGTAGTTTTGGTAACTCGATTATTGTTAGATCGCTTATGTTTATTCGTAAAGGCTTCGGTCTCTCCTCTATGGGGTCAAATGTTGAGTGTTTACTGACACTCTCTTGACTCATCAAATACTATTAGGGGCTTGATTTTCGTAGCCAAGGGATAGGGCCGATTATTTGGTGCGCTGAAGGAGATCGCATTCGTGGTAAGTGTGGTTAGTCTAGTAAAGTGTTTCAAAGTTAAGGTTATCAAGGGTTGAGTCTAACTATTTGTCAACTATCACTATAGGTGTCTTAGAAGCGGTGGGAAGCACAACTCAGAATCAAGGTGTGTAATCTCACACTACCGCTTATGCTATGAATGTTGTTCTGTGAAACGACCCAAAAGTCGAAGTGCCGAAAAGCCAGAAAAACCGGTAGCCGTGATCACTCGAGTGTGCGAGCGTTCGTAGTTATAAAATTGAGCCACTAGTGATGGCGATAGATCGTTGAGAGTGTCGCAAACACTCTCGTGAATCTGAGGCCGGAATGGGCCTTATCGTGCCGAAATGGGCTAAGTGGGCCCAATGGGTAACCGGCCCACACGGGCAAAACTGATGGAAAAGCGACCGAATAATTGGTACGACTGTAAAGTCCGCAAAACTGAGATAAAAAACGTGCTAAATGGGCCACACGAGCGTGTAGGCCCGTTTGGGCCGAAATTGGGCTTTAGGCCCAACTACACTGTTTTGACCAAAAAGGGGTCCCGAGTCGCTCGAGGAGATGGAAAGGCCGTTAGATGGGTAAAATTACCAAAATATCCTTAGTGGGTAAAAATTACCGAAATACCCTTGATGGGTAAATTACTGAAATACCCTTGAAGGGTAAATAACCATTTTACCCTTATAGGTTGGACCATCGATGTATGAGTAGTAACTGTATGATTGATGTCTATAATGATGCATTGCCTACATGATTTAATTATGACATGACATATTGCATGGGTTGGGTCATGGTTTTGGAGGAAGCACTGTACTGGTGGCTCTGCCATGTTATACTGATTTAGTGGCTTTGCCACGTTATACTGATTTAGTGGCTCTGCCACGTATACTGTATTAGCAGCTAGTCTACATTATTGGTCTGCTGGGTGGGTGGGTTGACTTGGTCCCCACAGGTGTGTTGGTTGGTACGGTGGTGTGTTGGTTGGACTAGGATGGGCACATTTTATTTTGCATATCATAGGGCTTCGCCCTGCATCATTATCGATTAGGGCTTTGGCCCTGATCATCATCGAAGCAGGGCTTTGCCCCTGCATCACATCGAATAGGGCTTCGCCTGCATCGATACTATATGGGCTTGGGCCCAAACTGTGAGTGTAATAGGGGATTACACACTGAGTTCTCGTAACTCACCCTTTTTCTTTAACTGTGCAGGTAATCCCCAGCCTTAGAGGATTTGGAGCTGCGAGGGACTCGGAGGTGGCCACACGTGTCCTGTTTCTTCAAGGGGTTAATTTAGTCATTTTACTATACTTTAATTTACTTTAATTTTGGGGTTAATATTTGCTGTAATAAGGCCATTGGATTTGCTTTAACTTTTATTTGGGATTTCTTTAATTACTGCAAGTTTATTTAACACGGGTTTTTAAAACAATAATAACTATTTTTAGAATATCACGTTTTCGCAACTGCTTAAAACAAATTTTTCTAAAACTGACACGGTTTTCAAGAAGCAAGATAATACATGTTTTTCTGAAAGAGTATTAATTCGAGTAAATTTCTTTTGTTAACAAGCAATGAAAAACAAAAATGAAATGGGATTTTGGACGTTTAAGGTTTTGATTTGAAAATATGTTCTCCAACGATCACAAGGTTTCCAAACAACACCTGATGTGGCACACTGGATTCAGTCATAATGTTTAGGCCGGGTTTGGAGTGTTACATTTAGTGGTATCAGAGACAGGTTGCAAAACTCAGCTGTGGAATGGGTTTTTAAAATTTTCAAATCTATATAAATTCTGGTTTAGGAAAGTAGTGATATCACTGAACATGTGGCACACTGAGTCTCCGGCACCAAATTCGTAAGTCCCCTTACTCTATACTTTGATATAAGCTGATATGACTGTACTATATAAATACTAGGGATAGTAGTATATTGAAACTCCTTAGTTGTAGAAACTGAGACTATAGGAGACTGAAACTGTAGTAAGTGCGATCTGCGAGAATAACCCTAATTACTGCTTTTCATAAGATATCTGTTAATAATTATATGAATTATAAGCTGATTCATAAAACTTTTTAATCAAAAAATACGTTACATCGATATGAGCGCAAGAGGTCATGGATGGGGTACACGTGGCCGTGGTAGAGGCCGAGGTGCTAGGGCTGGGTCCTCAGCATCAGGACATATGCCTGAAAGAGAAGCACCAGCATCACCAGTGACTAAAACGGGGTCTCATGACTGATTCGGAAGGGATGATGCCCTGTCCCAAGTGATGCTACGAGTTCTGGAAAGGGCCGCTGGAGCAAGTACTGGGTCAGCAGCCCGAGGATCAATTTCTGAGTGACTCCGGTCAAACGGGGCAGAAATCTTCAGGGGCATTTCTGGCGTAGCCCCGAATGTAGCAGAATATTGGTTGGAGGCGGTTGAGCGAATCATGGATGACCTAGACTGCACAGTGGAGCAAAAGCTGAAAGGAGCAGTGTCTTTATTGCGAGATGAGGCGTACCAATGGTGTCTTACCGTAAGGGAAGGCACGCAGGCCGACCATGTGACTTGGGACTTCTTTAAGGCGTCCTTCCAAGTAAAGTATGTCAGGGCAAGTTATGTGGACGCCCGGAGAAAGGAATTTTTGAATCTGGTCCAGGGGAATAAGTCCGTAGCGGAATATGAGGCAGAGTTCCTGCGTTTGAGCCGGTACACTCGGGACATAGTTGCGACGGAATATGAGCACTGTGTGCGGTTTGAGGATGGTCTCCGGGATGAGTTGCGGGTACTGTAGCCCCACAGAGGGAAATAGATTTCCCTGCCCTGGTTGAGAAGGCTAAGATTACCGAGGATGTGAAACGCTCAGAGTGGCAGAACCGTGAGCAGGATAGGGGCAGAAGTAAAAGGAATTTTGGGCTTTCGAGTTCTTTCGGTGGGCCTAAGAAGAGGCCTAGGTTTGATGGGCCAGCCCGAGTTGTGGTTTCTAATGTTGCAGTTAGGCAGCAGCCTTGCGCTGAATGTGGGAGAACTCATTTGAGAGAATGCTGGAAAAGAATTGGGGCATGTTTTAGATGTGGCTCCAGGGATCATCAGGTTAGAGACTATACTCAGAGGCCCGCTCAGATGCAAGCTGCAGGTCAGGGTTATGTGCAGCCAGAGAGAGGTGGTCAGCAGCCACCGAGAGGCCGTGGTCCAGCCAGAGGGGGAAATGGGTTTGGACGAGGTCGTGGAGTACCAGGTAGAGGTGCTGGTAATAATGAGGCGAGACAGCCAAGGTTGGTATATGCTGCTCGGCGTCAAGAGGATGGCGGCGCACCTGACGTCATAACTGGTATGTTCTTCATTCATAATGTACCATGTGTTGCTTTAATTGATATTGGGTCGACCCACTCGTATGTTGCATGTACTGTGTCTGGAACCTTGGGTATACAATTCAAACTTGCTGATAAAGAGATGTTGGTGGTTAGTCCTTTAGGACAGTCTGTTGTAGTGAACAAGCTGTTTAGGGATGTGCCTCTAGAGGTTCAAGGGGTTGTCTTTCCGGTGGATTTGATGGAACTGCCGTTTGGCGAGTTTGATCTCATTCTGGGCATGGATTGGTTAGTGAAACACCGTGTAAATTTGGACTGCGCTACTAAACATATGGTACTGAAGTCTTCGGGGAATGAGGAGGTGGTGGTGATAGGGGAGCGAAGGGATTACTTATCCAACGTAATCTCAGCATTAAGGGCTGAAAAGCTGGTTCGCAAAGGTTGCGAGGCGTTCCTAGCGTATGTTAGGGCATCTGATGTTAAAGGGTTGTCTGTTGGGGATGTCAGGACGGTAAAGAAATTTCAGGACGTTTTCCCTGAAGAGCTTCCTGGGTTGCCACCAAACCGTGAGGTAGAATTCAGCATCGAGCTCCTACAGGGAACGGCTCCGGTGTCTATCGCCCCTTATAGGATGGCGCCGAAGGAGCTGGTAGAGTTAAAGGCTCAGATCCAAGAGCTTTTGGATCGAGGATTCATCCGACCGAGTGTCTCTGTGGGGAACACCGGTACTGTTTGTGAAGAAGAAGGATGGGTCAATGCGCATGTGTATTGACTACTGTCAGTTAAACAAGCTAACGATTAAGAACAAATATCCGCTACCAAGGATAGACGACTTGTTTGATCAGCGGCGAGGAGTGTCAGTGTTCTCTAAAATAGATCTAAGATCGGGGTATCATCAGTTAAGGGTCAAGGAGGCAGATATATACAAGACTGCATTCCGAACTCGTTATGGACATTACGAGTTTCTGGTCATGCCGTTTAGGCTAACAAATGCACCAGCTGCCTTCATGGATATGATGAACCGGGTCTTCCAACCCTACTTGGACAGGTTCGTGGTGGTGTTTATAGATGATATTCTGGTATATTCAAGAACTGAGGAGGAACATGATTCAGATCTTCGGATTGTTCTGTAAATATTGAGGGAAAAGCAACTTTATGCCAAATTCAGCAAGTGTGAGTTCTGGCTGAAAGAGGTGACATTTTTGGGACATATCGTGTCTGCCGAAGGGATTAGAGTTGATCCCTAGAAAGTGGAGGCTGTATTAGATTAGAAGTCACCGAAGTCGGTATCGGAGATTCGAAGTTTTCTGGGTTTGGCCGGGTATTACAGACGGTTCGTTGAAGGGTTTTCGCTGATTGCTGCACCCCTAACTAAGTTACTGCGAAAGGGAGTACCATTTATTTGGACTGATAAGCAGCAGGAGAGTTTTGAGAAACTGAAGATAATTCTGACTGAAGCTCCGGTATTAATTCAGCCAGAGGCTGGAAAGGAATTCGTTATTTACTGTGATGCATCACATACGGGTTTGGGTTGTGTGCTGATGCAAGAAGGTAAGGTGGTGGCCTATGCGTCCCGTCAGCTTAGGCCGCACGAGGTGAACTATCCGATTCATGACTTGGAATTAGCTGTGGTGGTATTCGCACTGAAGATTTGGAGGCAGTACTTGTACGGGGAGAAGTCGATAGGTTATACCGATCATAAGAGTCTCAAGTACCTCCTTACTCAGAAAGAGTTGAACCTTAGGCAACGAAGATGGATAGAGTTGCTTAAGGATTATGATTGCTCGATCGAGTACCATCCCGAAAAAGCTAACGTGGTAGCAGATGCACTGAGCCGTAAAGTTATATCTGATCTAAGAGTGATGTTTGCTCGTCTCAGCCTATTTGAGGATAGTAGTTTGTTAGCAGAACTGCAGGTGAAACCGACTTGGGTTGGTCAGATTAAAGAAAAACAGATGTTGGATGAGTCATTGGTTCCTCGGTTCCAACAGGTTAAGAAGGGAGAGACTGTCGATTTTGGGCTGAATAGTGAATGAGTATTATGCTTCTGTGGAAGAGTTTGTGTACCGAAGGACTCTGGGTTAAGGTAGTCGATTCTGCGAGAGGCACATAGTAGCCCATACGCTATGCATCCTGGTGGAAACAAATTATACCAAGATTTACGTGAACTGTACTGGTGGCCAGGACTTAAGTGTGAGGTTACTGAGTTTGTAAGTAAGTGTTTGACATGCCAGTAAGTGAAGGCTGAGCATCAACTGCCTTTGGGACTGCTGTAACCTGTTAAAATTCCACTCTAGAAGTGGGAGAGGATAACCATGGATTTTTTTAGTGGGCTACCCCTGACGCCAACTAAGAAAGATTCTGTGTGGGTAATTGTTAATCGCCTGACTAAATCTGCCCACTTTATACCAGTTCGCACCGATTACTCGTTGCAGAAGTTGGCCAAGTTGTATGTGGCAGAGATTGTTAGGTTACATGGGGTGCCAGTGTCTATCATTTCGGACAGGGACCCTAGATTCACATCACGATTTTGGAGAGTGTTACATGAAGCTCTGGGTACAAGGTTAGATTTCAAAGACAAAGATTTCATCCGCAGATGATGGTCGATCGAGAGAGGTATCTGATTTTGGAGGATATGTTGAGAAGCTGTGTGATTGAGTTCAAGGGCAGTTGGGAAGATTATCTACCCTTAGCGGAATTTGCTTATAACAACAACTACCAATCTAGTATTCAGATGGCACCGTACGAGGCGTTATATGGTCGTAGGTGTCGTACCCCTACTTGTTGGACAGAGTTGGGTGAGCGGCGACTGTTGGGTCTAGAGTTAATTTCTGAAATTGAGGAGAAAGTTAAATTGATTTGGGATCGGTTAAAGGAAGCATCTGATAGGCAGAAGTCTTATGCTGATTTAAAGCGTAAAGAGATTGAATACTCGGTGGGAGATTTTATCTTCTTGAAAGTCTCACCTTGGAAAAAGATTCTGAGGTCTGTGCGGAAGGGCAAGCTGAGCCCTAGATTTATCGGACATTATTGGATAGTAAAGCATGTGGGACCGGTCGCCTATCAGCTGGAACTGCCTCCTGAGTTAAGTCGTATCCATAATGTATTCCACGTCTCTATGCTGAGGCGCTACCGTTCGAATTATTCTCATATAGTACCGGTGGACGAGATTGAGGTTAGACCTGATCTAACTTTTGAGGAAGAACCGGTGCAGATATTGGATCGTGATGTGAAGGTGCTAAGAAGGAAATCTGTTCCTTTAGTCAAAGTGCTGTGGCGTAATCATGGCTCAGAGGAAGCCACGTGGGAGCCTGAGGAGGCAATGCAACAGCAATACCCTCATCTCTTTTGACCAGGTAAATTTCGAGGCCGAAATTTCTTTAAGGGGGTAGAGTTGTAACACCCTAAAAGTTTGGGGTTTGTAATTTTGCTTAAATTTTTGTTGTGCTTATTTGGCTGGCTATTTGGGTATGTTTGGGGGTCCTAAAGAGGCCTGGGTTAGAGCCTGAGCCCTGGGAAAATTTTGGTTTTTAGCCCTTTTGTGGAGAGGGCGGTTGAAAGCAGGATGTAAGTAAATTTGTGTGTGTTTTGAACACAAGATGAGCATGTGGTGTGATGGTGTGGCGTCAAGTGGAGAGTAAGGAGGGAAGGGGTTTGAATCCCACAGTTTGCAAAATAGAGGTTTTATTTTGTGCCAGGTGAGTGGAGGAAGCAGAGTTTCGATCAAACTCTTCAATGGGAGTTGGAGAATTAGTCAAACAATTCGAATGGATGAAGGAGAGGAATTTTAGGAGGAAAAAGGGGAGAAAATCAAGGAATTGATGGGTGTGGGAAGTGTTGGCCGAATGTGGGGGTCTAGCTAAGGGGAATTTCGCCTGAAGAGGGGTCTTGGAGAGCATTTTTGGTCATTTGGTGTAAGTCTAGAAACTGAAACTTTTCTTAGCTTTTGAGTGTGCCGAATTTCTTTGGTTTATTTTGGAGAGTTTTTGCATTTGAGGTATTTTTTTCTCAAGCATTTCGGGTTCGTGCAATTGCTTCTTTTCTCTTCTTGACTTCAGCCGAATTCAACTCTACTTCCTCTACTTTTCTACATTCTTTGTTGTGGCCATTCATAGAACCGTTGAGCATCTTTTCTTCCACTTCCTCTTCTTTACCCCATCAATATTTTGTGGTAGTTACTCGTTGCTGCCGAACCTCCCTTTCCCATTCGGTTCTTCTCGGGTCATAGGTAACGTCTTCTTTCCCTCTTATCTCATTCTTCTTCCTTCTCTTTGTTCGGCTTGAGCCGAAACTCATAACCATGACTTCTTGTTGTCTAGGCCGAATCTACTTACCCTCCTACATCTCGAATCCCTTTTGTTCTCTGTGGTGAGGGCCGAACTTCTTGTGGAACAACTTTCGTTCTTGTGGTGTTTTGGTAAGGGGGTAATAAGGCTAGTAGTTCTGGTAACACGATTATTGTTAGATCGCTTATGTTTATTCGTGAAGGCTTCGGTCTCTCCTCTATGGGGCCGGATGTTGAGTGTTTACTAACACTCTCTTGACTCATCAAATATTGTTAGGGGCTTGATTTTCGAAGCCAAGGGATAGGGCCGATTATTTGGTGCGCTGAAGGAGATCGCATTCGTGGTAAGTGTGGTTAGTCTAGTAAAGTGTTTCAAAGTTAAGGTTATCAAGGGTTGAGTCTAACTATTTGTCAACTATCACTATAGGTGTCTTGGAAGCGGTGGGAAGCACAACTCAGAATCAAGGTGTGTAATCTCACACTACCGCTTATGCTATGAATGTTGTTCTATAAAACGGCTCAAAAGTCGAAGTGCCGAAAAGCTGAAAAATCGGTAGCCGTGATCACTCGAGCGAGCTAGCGTTCGTAGTGATAAAACTGAGCAACTAGTGATGGCGGTAGATCGTTGAGAGTGTCGCGAACACTCTCGTGAATCTGAGGCCGGAATGGGCCTTATCGAGTCGAAACGGGCTAAGTGGGCCCAATGGGTTAACCGGCCCACACAAGCAAAATTGATGGAAAAGTGACCAAATAATTGGTACGACTGTAAAGTCTACAAAATCGAGACTGAAAATGTGCTAAATGGGCCACACGAGCGTGTGGGCCCGTTTGGGCCGAAATTGGGCTTTAGGCCCAACTACACTGTTTTGACCAAAAAGGGGTCCCGAGTCGCTCGAGGCGACAGAAAGGCCGTTAGATGGGTAAAATTACCGAAATACCCTTAGTGGGTAAAATTACCGAAATACCCTTGATGGGTAAATTACTGAAATACTCTTGAAGGGTAAATGACCATTTTACCCTTTGTGGTAGGACCATCGATGTATGAGTAGTAACTGTATGATTGATGTCTATAATGATGCACTGCCTACATGATTTAATTAAGACATGACATATTGCTTGGGTTGGGTCATGGTTTTGGAGGAAGCACTGTACTGGTGGCTTTGCCACGTATACTGTATTAGCAACTAGTCTGCGTTATTGGTGTGATGGTTGGGTGGGTTGACTTGGTCCCCACAGGTGTGTTGGTTGGTACGGGTGGTGTGTTGGTTGGACTGGGATGGGCAAATTTTATTTTGCATATCATAGGGCTTCGGCCCTGCATCATTATCGATTAGGGCTTTGGCCTGCATCTCATCGAACAGGGCTTCACCCTGCATCCTTGAATAGGGCTTGGCCCGGCCCGTCATTGTATGGGCTTGGGGCCAAACTGTGAGTGTAATAGGGGATTACACACTGAGTTCTCGTAACTCACCCGTTTTCCTTAACTGTGTAGGTAACCCCCAGCCTTAGAGGATTTGGAGCTGCGAGGGACTCAGAGGTGGCCACACGTGTCCTGTTTCTTCAAGGGGGTTAATTTAGTCATTTTACTATACTTTACTTTACTTTAATTTTGGGGTTAATATTTGCTGTAATAAGGCCATTGGATTTGCTTTAACTTTTATTTGGGATTTCTTTAATTACTACAAGTTTATTTAACACGGGTTTTTAAAACAATAATAACTGTTTTTAAAATATCACATTTTCGCAACTGCTTAAAACAAATTTTTCTAAAATCGACATGGTTTTCAAGAAGCAAGATAATACATGTTTTTCTGAAAGAGTATTAATTCGAGTAAATTTATTTTGTTAACAAGCAACGAAAAACAAAAATGGAACGGGATTTTTGACGTTTAAGGTTTTGATTTGAAAATATGTTCTCCAACGATCAGAAGGTTTCCAAATAACACCTGATGTGGCACACTAGATCCGGTCATAACGTTTACGCTGGGTTTGGGGTGTTACACCTTATTAAAACCCGAATCAAAATACTTGAATGTAAATAATCAAAACAAAAATCATAAGCAATGTGTGGCCTTCTCCGATGTCCCTCGCAGCACTGATCCGTCTAAGGCTGGGGATTACCTGCTTGCGAACACTCGTGCACTGCCTTCGAGTGCCAACCTTGCTTGACGATAGAATTTAATCTCTTAAGACCATAGATCAGGATTGATCATACGCCTACACCGAATATCCTTAACGAGAGACAGAGTTTGACGACTGAAAAACCTCTGCGCTTCTCCACTCCTCGGGAAAACTGATATTAGGAATACTTGCAGGATAGAAACAGTGAGGGAAAGAGATTGGAGAATTCGGTCACCACAGAACTAATTAAGAGGAAAGGTTTGGTTCATAAGCTAAAAGGCAACCGAAACAAAAAGAGAAGTAATGATATTCGGTTTAGGGGAAAAGGGAAAAGAAGAAAAACAATGAATGAAGAGAAAGGGGAAGAGAAGCAGAGATTCGAACAACCAAGTGTTTGTAGAAGAAGTGCTAAACCGAACAAAAGAAGTATATGAATGGCTAATAGCAGGGAGAAAAAATGCACGAATGGTATATTGAAAGTTTGGCACACCTAAAACACCAAGAAAAAAATGCCAAAATCGACCTACAGCAGAGAAAAGCCTTCAGGAAACCCCCTAGCCGAATTTGCACAAACAAGTCTCCTAATTCGGCTACAACACACCCACCTTTGAAAATCCTTGATTCTCTCCACGATTTGCTCCTAAAATCCCTCTATGACCACGATGTGTCTAAAACTAACTATGACCACAATAAAGGCAAGCGCACCTATCGTTTAATAGTATAGTTTTGGTAAGACCGGTAATATCGTATCCACAAGGACCAAGAGTACTAGTAATTACTATCTTCTTATTATCTAGCCTAAAAATTGGAGTGAATTCTTTTAAACTAAAACTTAATTAAAAACACGACAACGAAAGAATTGGGAAAATACTTTTAGACAACTTATGTGATAGGCAATACCTAAGGAAGAATCCACCTAGACTTCACTTATTACTTTTGATTCATATGATTTATTCACTTGACTTAATCCGTAGAAATCCATGATTTATGTTAATATCTCTCTCAATACTAAAAACAACTGACTCTAGGTTGATTAATTGAAATCTATTTCTAATTAAAACCCCTATTATCGCATTAACTCGATCTATGGATTCCCTTATTAGATTTGACTCTAATCTGACAGATTTTCGTAGCCCTATGTCTAGGGCTGCAATCAACTCCGCTTAATTGTGTTGATCTACTCTTAAACAGGGACTTTTGCTCCACTGAATAAGCACATTCGACTTGAATCAATAACCTGAATTATCAAAACAAGAATAAGAACTCACAATTAAGAATAAGAACAAGTATTTATCTTATAAATCAAATAGTAATAAAATCCGTCTTAGGTTTCATCCCCTTAGGTATCTAAGGGATTTAGTTCATACTGGAAGAGGGAAACATCATAGAATAAGGAAAACTACAAAACATAAGAAAACCCAAAAACTTCTAAAGAACTTGATGGGAGATCTTCAGTCTTGATGGAGATCCTTCCTCCGAGCTGGTTCCGACGGCTGTCTTCGAGTATTTTTTTGCGTTCTATTCAGCGTCCCCTTTTAGGTCACCCCTAGAGTGTTTATATAGGCTTTGGAACGTCTTTCTTTACCCACAAGTGACCTTTTCCGGATAGAATTAACCTTTGATATTGCAGGGACACGCCCGTGTAACATGCCTGTGCTCGATAGCCTTAGGCCGTGCTCACTCCTGCTCACCACACACGGTCGTGTGGTCTGTCCGTGGATGATAGTCCAGGCCGTGGTTGATCCTGCTCGTAACACATGGCTGTGTCCAATGGTCCAAGCCTTGTTGATTTCTAAGATAGGCCTATTTTGTCCCTTTTTGGCCCATTTCTTTTTGACTCCCTAAGCTCTCCTGAGTGTAAAACATGAAATTAAAGGATTAGGAGCATCAAATTCATCAAATCTAATGAAAACTCATCCAAAAATAAGCTAAGCATGGGGTTAAAATATGTATAAATTATGGTTTATCAAATATCCCCACACTTAAGCCTTTGCTTGTCCTCGAGCAAAATCCTCAACTCACAATTAAAACTAACTTCCTCAATTCATAATTCTCAACAATAATGTCTCATTATAATTCATAGATAATTCATACATTGATAATTTAACTAAAAGAGTCCTAGAGGTTCAAACAATCTAAGTCATAGATTTTGATAGCATGAAAACATAGGTGTTTCTCCTTACCTAAATAATCACCTTTAATTTAAAATCGACAAGAATTGACATCCTCACTAAAGATTCACTCAAATCACCTAAAGTGTTTAAGGTTCAAATTAAGCACTCAAAAGTCAAACATGAAAAGTTAATCCCATAGGCTTGCATGAAAATCAAATCTCCACCACTGTAAAATGAGATGATACACAAATCAAAAGGTCTTTTAAAAGGGTTGTAATGGGGCTTGGGTTAAAGGTGTGGATAAAGGCTGAAAAGGAGGGTTAAAATCGAGATTTGAATTGATAAATTACCTAACTAGAAAAATTGGACTAATACTGAATATTTACATCAATTGAAAGCTTAATACTAATGACACGAGCTTCTTCTCAAAATGTGAAATTAATTGCTTAAGCTCAAATAACAAAGAACTAATATTGAATAGATTTCCAATATTTTTTTAGAACAAGTATTTATAATAATAACAAGAGATTTAACAACTGAAATACGAATGTAGTTAGGCAACTGATCAAATCAAATCTCGACAAAAGGGGAGTAATGAAAAATGGGGATAATAAATAAAATAACTGGGTTTCGGGTTAATATTAGTGGTATATCAAGAAATGGTTTATTAGGCTAAAAAGAGTTCACTAGGGGTTAATTATGAAGGTAGGCTTTTTAGTGGAATAAGTGGGTTAAAACCTAGGTGCCTTTATCATCTTAGTATGTCAACTCAAAAGTGTGGTCTCGACATGTATAATCGAAGCAAGTTCTAGAATTACAAATCAATGTTGACACACTCATAATCAATCAAGTGAGCAAGAAAAGAATATGCTCTAAAAGGCTCAAAATCTCACAAAAATTATGGTTTTTGATGTCAACCTTACAAATTTCAAACTTCAAAGTAATATTTAAATTTAAGGAAACAACCTAGAATATCTTTGATAATGAAAATAGACTTATCATGCTTGATTCTCTAGTATCTTGAAGTTTAAACCATTAATGCACAATTATCTAGGACTTATTCCGAAACATATCAATGAAAATCATAAATCAATAGAAGTTTCATTCTAATAGTAATATGAGAAAATTACTTAAGAACAGGACATAATTCAGGGATTTTCTGATAATCAATTAAATAACCTCCCCACACTTAAGATGTACATTGTCCTCAATGTACAAAGATATATGATAACAATATAATAAGAATACCATAAGAGAGGGAGAGAAGTTAAACTTCCTAAATTTTGGATGAAATCCATGGAATAGTTGACGCAGAATTGTAGATATAAGAAAGTGAAGTGCATAATTCTGAGCAACTATTAAGAAAATAAACACAACTGTGGAAGAAGGTTACGGGATTACTCGATTAGGAATAATTATAAAAACTAAAATAAAGTTTAAAATATAAAAGATAAGTCTTTTGGAATTATAATACGAAATATAAAGGGAAATAGACTAGAAATAAAAATAAAAGGAAAATAAAAATAGAAAAAATAAAATAATTGGACTCAAAGGTCGTCATCGTCGGATACGTCGCGAGGTGGAGGTGGCGGCGATATGTGAAAGTGCTGACAAATCTGTTGCAGCGTCGCCTCGATGCCGTCGAATCATCGAGCATTGTCATTAAATTACTGCATACAATACTGCTCGAACCTAGTGAGGCGCTCAGAAATGTCAGTCAGTGAAGCTACCGCATGAGCTGGTCGGCGTGGCGGTGGTAGGCAAACGGTGGCTCCTCGTGCTGTGGGGGGACATCATCAATAATGTCCTCTGGGTTGTCCTGCTCGGTGGGTTGCGAGAGCCAGTACTGGGGAGGATCAAGCCCACGTCGGTGCTCAATCATCCTCATGTGAAGCATTGTCTGAATGCCCTGCAGGGACATCTGTCCGATAAGGGTGAGCGAGGAAGATTGAGCTGCGGTGTTGAGGAGCCCAAAATGTCGAGCCAAGCGCGTGATGTATGGGCCCATGGAGATAACTCCTCTCCTATGCCGCTCCATCTGATGCTGAATGGCGCGGGCGATGAAGTAAGCTAGGTCGAAGACGTGCCCGTGCGCCATGCACCATAGAAAGTAGGCGTCGTGAGTGTTGACAACGCCGGTGCTCTCTCGTCTACCCGTCAAAGTATGGGCTAGGATAGCATGTAAGTACCTCAGTGATGGGGCGAGAGCTGACGCCTTGGAGTGACTGGGGTCATAGTTAGCCAAGGCGGGGGCTAGTTCCCTCCAACAGGAAGAAGGGGAGTAGTGGATGTGGTGGGGGAGGTCCTCGAAGTCGTCGTCCTCCATAAACTCGTCGGTGTAGAGTCTTAAAGCGACCCCAAACTCTGGGACACTCAGCTCACGAACAAGGCCTCCAAGACGGAATTGGATTGTGCCGGGGTCATCAAAGTTCGTCATGACCGTCTGGAGGTAGAATGTGGAACAAAGCTTCAAAATGAGCTCTTGGTATGTTGGTTCGACGATCTCGAAGAAATGCCCCCATAAGTCGGTAGTCAGGAGGGCCCGGACGGCGTCTGCTAGTTGGACCTTCTCCAAGGCGGGCCAATCAATGCACCTCCCCACGCCGAGGGTTCGCACGCGAAGTGTCTGAAAAAGGTCCTCCTGGGACCCCGGAGGAAAATGTAGGTAAGGGTGGCGGACTTCGGCAGAGGCACTCGAGGAAGTCGCACCAGTTCCCTTCCACTTTTTCGAAGCGGGAACGATGGTATTTTTCCCTCGTAGTGGAGTCATTACGTACCTGAAAAAGCCAAATATTTTCAATGAATAAAGTATCATTGCCAGCTAAAAACGTACTATCCTAGTATTCCTAAATAAACCTATAATAGTGAGATCAGATTATCAATTGATTCTAACATTAGTACGAGTTAACAAGAGTAAGCATTAGTATCAAACTAATATATTCAAACTAACTAACTATCAAAAGAACTAAGGTAATAGCCGAAATGATGATAATCATAAGAACAATGAATAATATTAAATAAATAATTAAAGATGAAAGAAATAAGTAATAATAGTGAAGAAAGGTGAACCGACGGAGGTGTTAAAGTTATGGATCGGTCGTGGCGGTGGGCACGGGCGTGGACTGTGTGCTAGTGTGCGTGGAAGAAGGAAGAGGAAAAGGGAAGGGGAAATGAGGAAGAGGGGAGAAAGGGGACGAAAAGGACAGAGGGGAAGTTGACGGTGGTGGCCGGAATGGGGAAAGTGAGTAGAGAGAGTAGAGAGTGGCTAGGGTTTTTGGGAGGGGGATTTGGGGGGGGGGGGAGATGAACAGAGGGTTGGTTTAAATAGAGATTAGGGCACACGGTCAGGGGCCACGCCCGTGTGATTCGAAAATTTTGAGTTAGGGCGCGTCTGAATCGTGGCCCACGCCTGTGTTCCTTGGGCGTGTTGGGTCACACGACCTGATTGCACGACCGTTTGATGCTTCGTTCATTTCTCCCACACCTGTGTAGAGGTTAGCACGCCCGTGTTTGATTAACCAGTGTCGACCACGACCTAGGGACACGGGCGTATTTCACACCCGTGTTACTTTCTCAGTGTTGACCACGGCCGTATCGCATGGCCGTGGTATTTTATCGTATCCCGTGTTTTGGGAAAATTGTCGTCCTTGGTTCGTACGGTCTCTGCCACGCCGATGTGCGTATTCATGGTGTCCACACGGCCACGGCCACGCTCGTGTGCAAGGCTGTGTGGTAGGGAAACCTGCGCTTTATTAATTTGGTTAGTTTTTTTTAGTTAGGTGCTAAAAATAAAAAATATGACAATTAAAGGGGTTAGTTCTCGGGTTGCCTCCCGAAAAGCTCTCGTTTAAAGTCTTAAGCTAGACTTACCTCTCATTCGTATAATCATGGTGGTTTGAGGAGTTGAAACTCCTCATTCTTGCTATCAATTGTATTAAAATACAGTTTTAGACGAGTACGGTTTACCTTGAAGGTGCCAAATTGAGAATGAGTTACCTCGACTATACTGTATGGGAAAGTATTAAGTACCGTGAAAGGAGTTATTCCATTAGGTTTAGAAGTGGCAACACGAGGATCTGTATTATCCATTAAAACTCGGTCTCCAACTTTGAAGTAGTTTGCTTCGTATTTAGGTTCATTATAGAGTTGCCTCGGTTTTGCTTCGTGTGTTCTTGGTTTCTCCTTAACATGTGGCTTCCACTCGTCTAGTTCATCGATCTGAAGCCTTCGCTCCTCATGAGTTATTTCTTTGTTGGCACGAGGTCTAGGATATGGCTCAGTTGTGCAATTTCGTGGTGCTTCCTGAAAAAAATGTTGAACCAAATGGTCATTAATAGAATTTATGTTCTCACCTTTATTACTCGATGTCCTAACCGAGTCAAGAGCCTGAAAAGTGACCGTTTCGTCACCTACACGAAGTGTGAGTTCACCTGTACCAACATCAATTCTAGTTTTAGCAGTTGCTAAAAAGGGTCTTCCTAAAATTAAAGGAACATTGTTGTCCTCATCCATGTCTAAAATAAAAAAGTCTATTGGGAATATGAATTTATCAATTTTTACTAGTACATCTTCGATTATACCCCTAGGAACTCTAATAGTTTTATCAGCCAATTGAATGCTCATCCTAGTTTGTTTGGGTTTCCCAAGACCTAGCTGTTTAAACATTTTATAAGGCATAACATTTATACTTGCCCCTAAATCTGCTAAAGCATTATTAACAGATAAACCACAAATTAAGCAAGGAATCGTAAAACTCCCTGACCTTTTAACTTTTGTGGTAGTCTATTTTGTAAGATTGCTGAGCACACTGCATTTAGCTCCACATACGATGCCTCGTCTAACTTTCGTTTGTTTGTCAAAAGCTCTTTTAAATTTTTTTTTGAATTGGGCATCTGCGAAAGAGCTTCAATAAATAGTAAGTTAATATGTAATTTTTTTAAGAGCTTAAGAAATTTACCGAATTGTTCATCTGTGTGGTCTTTCTTTGTCGCATTGGGATATGACACACGAGGTTGGTATTCTATACTTACCAGTTTTTGTTTTTCATGGCTTATCTCAACCTTACCTTTTTCTACAACATTCTCATTCCTCAATTTTGGTTCATCTAACCCTTCATTATCGTGAGTAGTAATAGCATGAATTTGCTCTTTTGGGTTAGTTTCAGTGTTGCTTGGCAAGCTACCTTTTGGTCGTTCTGAGATCAACTTGGCAAGCTGACCTAATTGGTTCTCAAGCCCTTGAATCAATGCTTGCTGATTTTTGAGTGCTGTTTCGGTGTTTTAGAAATGGGTTTCTGACACCGCGATGAATTTTGTTAGCATCTCTTCGAGGTTCAGCTTCTTCTCTTATGGGTAGGGTTGCTGTTAAAAGCCTGGAGGGGGTTGCTGGCTTTGACTTCCTTGGCCACCCCATGAAAAGTTTGGGTGGTTCCTCCAATCTGGATTGTAAGTGTTACTATAAGGGTTATTTTGAGGTCTAGAATTATTACCCATATAGTTCATCTATTCGCTTTTTATGCCAGGGTTTTAGGGTGGGTATTCTGTATTGTTCGTCCCTCATCCATTTGTATCCCACTGTATCACTGGATGTACCTACGAAGAACCACACAAACCATCAATCTTTTTATTTAACAGTTCTACCTGGTTTGATAGCATGGTTACTGTGTCGAGGTTGAAAACACTAGCGGCTTTTGTTGGATTTGTCCTCATAACTTGCCACTGATAGTTATTCAGTTCCATCTCCTCTATAAAATCATAAGCCGCTTCAGGGGTCTTGTTATTTAGGGTTCCACCGGCGGTTGAATCAATCAACTGCTCAGTTGAGGGGTTCACACCGTTGGTAAATGTTTTGAACCTGTAGCCACAAAGGTAACCCATGGTGAGGGCACCTTCTTAGTAAATCCTTGTATCTCTCCCATGCATCGTAAAGTGTCTCTAAATCCATCTGCACAAAAAAAGAGATATCATTCCTCAACTTAACTATTTTAGCCGGCGGAAAATATTTAAGTAAAATTTTTTCGGTCATTTGATCCCATGTAGTGATTGATCCGCGTAGTAACGAGTTCAACCATTGTTTAGATTTTTTTCTCAACGAGAAGGGAAACAACCGAAGGCGAATGGCATCACCAGAAATGCCATTGATTTTGAAAGTGTCGCACAACTCTAGAAAATTTGCCAAGTGAATGTTTGGATCCTCATCCTGCAAACCATCAAACTGAACAAACTGCTGAATCATTTGTATAGTGTTAGGTTTCAGTTCAAAATTATTTGCAGCAATAGCAAGTCTAACAATACTTGATTCGGTTCCTGTTAAATTAGGTTTAGCATAATCATACATAGTACGAGGAGCAGGATTTTGATTCACCGGGTTTGCGGCACCCACAGGAGGTAGCGGATTATTATCAGCCATCTCTTCTGTAGTATTAGTTTTGTCTTCTTTCTCTTCTTATATGTATTGTAGACTTTACCTTATTTCTCTTCGGTTTTTGCGAGCTGTACCTTCTATATCACTGTCAAAAAGTAATGGTCCTGACGAGTTCCTTCTAGTCATAAACTAAAAGTTCCTGCCAGAAGCAAAGAAAGAAAAATTAGAAAAGTGGAAAAGAAATTTAAAAAAATTAAATTGCAATAAATAAAAATAATGGCTAAAGTAATAAAAATTTAGTGTTCCTAATATCTTAGTCCCCGACAACGGTGCCAAAAACTTGATGTGTCTAAAACTAACTATGACCATAATAAAGGCATGCGCACCTATCATTTAATAGTATAGTTATGGTAAGACCGATAATATCGTATCCACAAGGACCAAGAGTACTAGTAATTACTATCTTCTTATTATCTAGCCTAAAAATTGGAGTGAATTCTTTTAAACTAAAACTTAATTAAAAACACGACAATGAAAGAATTGAGAAAATACTTTTAGACAACTTATGTGATAGGCAATACCTAAGGAAGAATCCACCTAGACTTCACTTATTACTTTTGATTCATATGATTTATTCACTTGACTTAATCCGTAGAAATTCCTGATTTATGTTAATATCTCTCCCGAGACTAAAAATAACTGACTCTAAATTGATTAATTGAAATCTCTTTCTAATTAAAACCCTTATTATCGCATTAACTCGATCTATGGATTCCCTTATTAGATTTGACTCTAATTCGGCAGATTTTCGTCGCCCTATGTCTAGGGTTGCAATCAAATCCGCTTAATTGTGTTGATCTACTCTTAAACAGGACTTTTGCTCCCTTTGAATAAGCACATTCGACTTGAATCAATAACCTGAATTATCAAAATAAGAATAAGAACTCACAATTAAGAATAAGAACAAGTATTTATCTTATAAATCAAATAGTAATAAAATCCGTCTTAGGTTTCATCCCCTTAGGTATCTAAGGGATTTAGTTCATCTTGAAAAAGAGGAAACATCATAGAATAAGGAAAACTACAAAACATAAGAAAACTCAAAAACTTCTAAAGAACTTGATGGGAGATCTTGGTCTTGATGGAGATCCTTCCTCCGAAAGCTGGTTCCGACAATTTGTCTTCGAGTATTTTTGCGTTCTATTCAGCGTCTCCTTTTAGGTCACCCCTAGGGTGTTTATATAGGCTTTGGAACGTCTTTCTTTGCCCACAAGTAACCTTTTCTGGATAGAATTAACCTTTGATACTGCAGGGACACGCCCGTGTAACATGCCCGTGCTCGATAGCCGTAGGCCGTGCTCGCTCCTGCTCACCACACACGGCCGTGTGGTCTGCCCGTGGATGATAGTCCAGGCCGTGGTTGATCCTGCTCGTAACACACGGCCGTGTCCAATGGTCCAGGCCGTGTTGATTTCTAAGCTCTCCTGAGTGTAAAACATGAAATTAAAGGATTAGGAGCATCGAATTCATCAAATCTAATGAAAACTCATCCAAAAATAAGCTAAGCATGGGGTTAAAATATGTATAAATTATGGTTTATCAGACCAATTCAAACCTCTCATCCATCAGACTTTCACTGTAACACAAACTCTGGCCGTCTAAACTGTAAAATAAACACTCCCTTGCTTATCCCAGGACTTGAACCTCAGACCTTTCTGTTGCTCCACACGCCACTTGCCACTAGACCACAAGCTCCTCTTGTGTCATTAACCCAGCGTTATTATTAATAAAGCCTAAGTTCCAGTGCCCAGATTCTTTTAAGAGCAAAATTTAAAAATTCTGCAAGGGCCAAGACTTGAACCCAGGCTCCCTTACAACCTTAATGACGCCACAACCACTAGGCCACATGCTTCCTTGTGTCATGATTTTGCCAACAATATTCTTAAAGCCTACTCACTTATATCCAGGGTTTTATACACCTAAACCAAAATTTTTCCTAAAGCCCAGGTTTGAACCTAAGACTTCATGGAAGCCCCCTAACCTTCCAAAATCACTCACCTAATAGGTCCAACTTGCATAAGTGCCGTTCTCTTGTTCTCAAAAATTTTAAACGCTCCCATGCCCAAGGCTCAATAGGCCCAATTCTACTAGGCCCGAATTCAGGGTGTTACAGAAATTTTACTATTTGAATGCTTAATTCGGTAAAAAGGACGAAATCACATTCTACGTGCTAAAGGTGTCAAATAGCTTTGGCTTTTAAATATGGTGGCCTTAAATGGTAGTTAAACCATTTGAATGGTGAGTGGACAATTTTGGACAACCATTAAGTGATTTTATGTTATATAATTAAGGTTAATTTTGGTACTTTTGAATTATACATATATGGTATATGGCATGTATAGGTGATCGTTGTGAATCAGAGCTTTAAAATTTATAAAAAGAATGATCGAACCTGAAAACTAACTCTGACAACGATTGAGGCAAGTGCACCTATCGAACAGTAGTATAGCTTAGGCAAGACCGAATTATCGAACCCAAAGGAAGTAAAAGTACTAATACTAACTTTCTTTTTATTATCTAACCTAAAAATAAAGAGAGATTGTTTATCTAATCTAAATTAATTAACCACTAAACTAAAGACTCTAAGACAAAGAAGAATGAAATTGGAAAATAACTTGGGAAAAACTCAGTTGATTTAGATGATACCTTAGGAAGAATCCACCTAGACTTCACTTGTTATCTAATACTGAACCATACGATTTATTCACTTAGTTTGATCCGTAAGACTCCCTAACGTATATTAAACCCTCTCTCGAGGCGAATAACATCTAACCCTAGGTTAATTAGTGAAACTCTCGTTCTCTTATAATAACCCCCTAGAATAGCAGTAAATCGATCTATGGATTCCCATATTAGGTTTCACCCTAATCCGGCAAAATCTCGTCACCCTATATCTAGGCGTGCGATCAACTCCGCATAATTATGTTGGATCTACTCTTAGGCAGGGTCTATTCCTCCTCCACCTAAGCACATTAGATTTGGATTAAGCTCACATAATTAAGAACAAACTAAGTATTTATCATATAATTCAGAAAACAATAACAAGATTCATCATAGGTTTCATCCCCTTCGGGTATCCGAAGGGTTTAGTTCATAACAATAAAGGAAAACATCTCAAGAGAAAAGATAAAACAAAACATAAGAAATCCCTAAAACCCCCTGAAGGAATTGAAGGAGAGATCCTCCGTCTTGAGTATAATTCTAGCTTCTTGAGATGGATCAACTGGCTATCCCTGAGTGAATCCCCACAAATCTGCCTTCTCTGGCCTAGCACGATGCCCCTAGACGATCGCTTTGGGCTCCCCTTCTTAGGTCATACTTAGGGTGTATTTATAGGCTTTTGAAATACGTTTCTTTCTCCCTAAGTATCCTTTCTCGAATGAAATTGCTCTTCTCCACGGTAGAGGCACGGCCATGGCGCACGTCCGTGTGAATCGTGGCCAGGCCGTGTTGGGATTTCTTTAATGAGACACGGCCGTGTGAGTCGGGGTTAGACCGTGTTCTAGATGATTAACTTGGCACGGCCGTGTGGGTCCAAGTCTAGGCCGTGTTGATTTCCTCTTTGGCCCATTTTGGTCCGTTTTGAGCCCGTTTCTCGTTCTTTTTATCCTTGGGTGCTTTCCTGGGTATAAGACATGAAAAGAAAGGATTAAGAGCACCTTTTTACATAAATCAAGGGATAAATCATCCAAAAGTATGCTAAATGTGGGATTAAAATATGTTACTATTTCGGTTTATCAAATACCCCCACACTTAAGTTTTTCCTTGTTCTCAAGCAAAATTCTCAACTTACAATTAAAACGAACTTCCCTCAATTCATAATAGTCATTGATAGTGTTTCATCATAATTCAGAGATAATTCATACATGGATAATTCAACTCAAAGAGTCCTAAAAATTCAAACATTATAAGCCTTATAATTTGTAGCACAAAACATAGGTGTTTCCCTTCATCTAAATAATTACCTCTGATTCGAAATTGTCAAGGATTGACATCCTCACTAAAGATTCACTCAAATCTCTCAAAGTGTTTAAGGTTCAAAATTTAGGCACTCAAAAGTCAAACATGAAGAGTTAATCCCATATGCTTGCATGAAAATCAAATCTCCACCACTGAAATATGAGATGAAACACAAATCAAAAGGTCTTTGTTAGGGTTGTAACGGGGCTAGGGTTAAGGTGTGGAATAAGGCTGAATTAGAGGGTTAGAATCGAGATTGAATTGACAAATTACCTAACTAAGAACTAATGAACCAATAATAATAATTACATCAATTGAAAACTAATAATACTAATAATACGAGCTTCTTCTTCGATATTTAGATTTTAAATAAATGTATAAGCTCGTTTAATCACATAACTAATAATGAATATACTTCGTTTTTTTAAGTACATAATAAATACATAATAAAGGATAAATTACTAAAATTCATAATTAGGCAACTAATCAGATCAAATCTCGATATAGGGGTAGTTAGAAAGAATGGTGATAACAATTACAAAGGGTTTTCGGTTAATATTAGTGGGTGAGTCAATAAATAGGGTTGTTAGGATTAAAAGGGGTTCACTAAGGGTTAATTTGTGAAGGTAGGCTTTTAATGGAGTTAGTGGGTTAAAACCTAGGTGCCTTTATCATCTCTGTATATCAAATCAAAAGTGTGGTCTCGACATGTATAATCGATGCAAGTTCTAGAATAACAAATCAGTGTTGACATACTCATAATCAATAAAGTGAGCAAGAAAAAGAATATATGCTCTATAAGGCTCAAAAACTCACAAAAATTATGGGTATTTTTGACATCAACCTTGTAAATATCAAATTTCAAGGTAATATTTAAATTCAGTAGACGACCTAAGAAAATTTTTAATTCAGAAAAATAGACTTATTATGCTTGATTCTCTAGTATTCTTAGAATTTAATCATCAATGCACAATTATCAATGACTTAATCTAAAACATATCAATAAAAATCATAAATCATCAGAAATTTCATCCTAATTAGTAATATGAGGAAATTACTTAAAAACAAGACTAAATTCAGGGATTTTGAGAATAATGAAAAAAAGTTAGGCACGTTTAAGATTTCACCCCCCACACTTAAGATGTACATTGCCCTCAATGTACAAAGATATGTAATATAAATGTAATGTTCAGATCAGAAGATATGGGGATAAGTAAAACTTCCTGAATTATGGATGAGCTCCTTGAGTTGGCAGTGGTCGTGGTGAAAGAGAAGTTGAAGGGGCGGTCTGGGTGACGATCCTGTGCTAGATGAAGAAATTGGGAAGCTCATGCATGATTAGCTAGGATATACTAATACTAATTAAAACTATACTAATTAACTACTTAAGGAAAAGCAAGCTAAAGTGTAGAAAAATAAAGATGAAACTAAAATTAAAAGAAAAGATGGATGGGCCGTAGAGTCCTTATTGTTGGATGTGATTTCTAAGGCTGAGGATATGGTGGTGGTCGTGGCGTGATTCCCTAGCAGCCTTTAGAACCTAAAATTAAGAAACTAAGATAAAATAAACTATATTAAGCATAAGATTGTTAAAGGGAAGGAAATTGAAGCAAAAGAGAAAAATGAAATAAAAACTAGATAGCCTCAAATATCCTTGGCTTGTCGTGAGAATGAAGCGGCTGGCATGAACTTATGTAGATCGGTCTCCTTTGAGGAGATTATGCTTGATTCCTTCCACTTCTTTGGCATGGTTCTAGCGTATCTCAAGAGTGATAGAGGCTTTGTTTCCAAGGAAAGGGGAGAGATTTTTGAAAGAAAAAGAAGATGGAAGAAGGTGGGGTGATGGGGGAGGGCTGTGGGGTTTAAATAAAATTTTGTATCTGAGGCTCTCCCATGCCCGTGGATGGAGGGGGTTTCGATTCACACGGTCGCATCGCACGGCCGTGTTCCTAGGCGTGTTGGTTACCCCACGCTCGTGTTTAGCCTGTATTTGACAAGTCAGTATGTTGGCACAGTTTTAAGGCACGAGCGTGTTCTGCCCGTGGTTGGAAAGTTAGTAGCTTCACACGGTCATGGGGCACGGCCGTGCCCCTTTTTTGGTGCCCGTGGTGTAGTGGTTGGATCCGTGACGTCGAAAAGTGGTTGGAACTGATTCGCACGGCCTCTGCTATGTCAGTACGGGGATTTTTATGGTCCACACGGCCACGGCCAGGGTCGTGTGCAAGGCCGTGTGACTTAGAAATCTGCACTTCTGGTTAGTTTATAACTAAGTGTTCAAAAAGAAAAGAAGAAAAGAAAAATAAATTTAAAGCAAAATGTGAGAATAATTTATGTTAGTGCTCGGGTTGCCTCCCAAGAAGCGCTCGTTTATAGTCTTAAGCCAGACTCTCCTCTCGTTTGCATTGTCAGGGTGGTTTGAGGAGTTGAAAGTCCTTTCTCATGCCATCATTTGTATCCTCGTGAAAAGATTTAAGTCGAGATGCGTTTATAGTAAAAGTATCAAAAATAGGATTACTTACCTCGACTGTTCCGTATGGGAAAACACTGGTTACCCTAAAAGGTATTTCTTTGTTTGTGTTAGGGTTCGGAGGAGATATTCGAGGGTCTGCCTGATCTAACAGTACCTGGTCCCCTATTTTGAAGTGGTTTGTTGTTCCTATTAGCTCTTTTGAGGGCTCATTCGGTTTTATCTTGTGTGGTTCCGGTTCTTCGTCATGTATCCCTAATTTCTCCTTGAAATGTGTCTTCCACTCGTCTAGATCATCGATCTGAATCCCTCGTTCCTCATGAGTTATTTCTTTGTCGGCATGGGGTTTAGGATCGGGTTCAGTTGTATTCTTTGGTGGTGCTTCCTAAAAATAAGGGTTAACCGAATGGTTATCAGTAGAATTTACGTTCTCACCTTGATTGCTTGATGTTCTAGCCGAGTCGAGGGCCTTGAGGGTGACCGTCTCATTACCTACACAAAGTATGAGTTCTCCTGCATCAACATCAATTTTAGTCCTGGCAGTCGCTAAAAAGGGTCTTCCTAAAATTAGGGGAATTGAATTATCCTCATCCATGTCTAAGACAACAAAATCTACTGGGAAAACGAATCTGTCGATTTTTACAAGAACATCTTCGATAATACCCCTAGGAATTCTAACAGTTTTATCGGCTAATTGAATGCTCATCCTAGTTTGTTTGGGTTTCCGTAGACCTAATTGTTTAAACAATTTATAAGGCATGACATTAATGCTTGCCCCTAAATCAGCTAACGCATTATCAACAGTTAGTCTACCAATTAAACATGGAATTGTAAAACTCCCTGGATCTTTTAGCTTTTGTGGTAGTCTATTCTCGTAACATTCTTTGAGCACACTCGCGTTCAATTCCACATATGGATCTTCGTCTAATTTGCACTTATTCGTCAAGAGATGTTTTAAAAATTTCCTCGAATCTGGCATCTGTGAAAGAGCTTCAAGTAGCGGTAAGTTAATATGTAATTTCTTTAAAATTTTAAGAAACTTACCGAACTGTTCCTCTGTATCGTCTCTCGTTAACGCTTCGGGATATGGTATGCGAGGTTGGTACTCCTTGATTACCGGTTTTAGCTTGTCTTGTGTTACCTCAACTTTACCTTTTTCTACCTCGTTTCCTTGTGTTGGACTGGGTTCGTCTACTTCTTTGCTTTCTTGAGCTGTTATGGCTTGGATTTTCTCTTTTGGATTAATTTCAGTATTACTCGGTAGACGCCCTTGCGGTCGTTCGGATAATAGCTTTGCAATTTGTCCGACTGACTGGGTAATTTCCCCGATTGCCTTTGTAAGTCCTCCAACTTGGTTCTCGATCGTTTTGATCGATGTTTGTTGAGTGTCGAGTGTTACCTCAATTTTTTGGAGACGGGTTTCTGTGGATGCTATGAATTTGTTCAACGTCTCTTCAAGATTCAGCTTCTTTTCCTGTGGATAGGGCTGATTTTGGAAATTTTGAGGAGGTTGTTGTCTTTGATTTCCTTGATTTCCTTGTCCTCCCCACGAAAAATTTGGGTGGTTCCTCCAACCTGGATTATAATTATTACTATATGGGTTGTTATTAAATCTGAAATTGTTACCTATATAGTTCATCTGTTCGCTCTCTGTGCCCGGTTGGTAGGGTGGGTACTCAGGATTCGCTACAGTTCCACTTATGTCGCACTGCATTACTGGATGTGCCTGCAAAGAACACAAACTATCGGGCTTTTTATTCATCATCTCTACCTGGTTTGATAGCATGGTTACTGCGTCGAGGTTGTAAACTCCGGCTGTTTTTGTTGGCCTTGTTCTTGTAACTTGCCACTGATAGTTATTCAGCGACATTTCTTCAATAAACTCGTAGGCTGCCTCAGGAGTTCTATTATTTAACGTTTCACCGGCGGCTGAATCAATTAGTTGTCTCGTTGAGGGGTTTACATCGTTATAGAAAGTCTGGACTTGGAGCCACAAAGGTAAACCATGGTGCGGACACCTTCTCAAGAGATCCTTATATCTCTCCCATGCGTCGTATAATGTCTCTAAATCCATCTGCACAAAAAAAGATATATCATTGCGTAATTTGGCCATTTTGGCCGGTGGGAAATATTTTAATAAAAAATTTTCGGTCATTTGATCCCATGTAGTGATTGACCATCGTGGTAGCGAGTTTAACCACTGTTTAGCTTTGTTCCTTAATGAAAAGGGAAATAACCAAAGTCGTATGGCATCATCAGAAACGCCATTTATTTTGAAGGTATCACAGAACTCTAAAAAGTTAGCTATATGAGTATTTGGATGTTCGTCCTGCAAACCATCAAATTGAACAAACTGTTGAATCATTTGAATAGTGTTAGGCTTTAATTCAAAATTATTAGCGGCTATAGCAGGCCTAACAATACTTGATTCGGCTCCTGTTAAATGAGGTTTAGCATAACCAAACATAGTACGAGGAGCATTATTTTCTGCCACATCTTGTGGTGGAAGATTATTTTTGTCCATCCCTTCAGTAGGATTGGATCTGTCTTCTCGCTCTTCTTCTTTTAAATTTAAGGCTCGCCTAATTTCTTTGCGATTTCTCCGAGCGGTAGCTTCAATATCACTGCCGTATTCTAAAGGTCCTCTCGAGTTCCTTCTAGTCATAGACTAGAGGTACCTGCTATGAAAAGAAAGAAAGAAAATTTAGCAAATTTAAAATTAAAACTAAAAATAAAAAATAAATTGCGAAAAATAAAAATAATGGCTAAAGTAATAAAAATAGAGCTTTCTTAATATTTTAGTTCCCCGGCAACGGCGCCAAAAACTTGATCGTTGTGAATCAGAGCTTTAAAATTTATAAAAAGAATGATCGAACCTGAAAACTAACTCTGACAACGATTGAGGCAAGTGCACCTATCGAACAGTAGTATAGCTTAGGCAAGACCGGATTATCGAACCCAAAGGAACTAAAAGTACTAATACTAACTTTCTTTTTATTATCTAACCTAAAAATAAAGAGAGATTGTTTATCTAATCTAAATTAATTAACCACTAAACTAAAGACTCTAAGACAAAGAAGAATGAAATTGGAAAATAACTTGGGAAAAACTCAGTTGATTTAGATGATACCCTAGGAAGAATCCACCTAGACTTCACTTGTTATCTAATATTGAACCATACAATTTATTCACTTAGTTTGATCCGTAAGACTCCCTAACGTATATTAAACCCTCTCTCGAGGCGAATAATGTCTAACCCTAGGTTAATTAGTGGAACTCTCGTTCTCTTATAATAACCCCCCTAGAATAGCAGTAAATCGATCTATGGATTCCCATATTAGGTTTCACCCTAATCCGGCAAAATCTCGTCACCCTATCTCTAGGCGTGTGATCAACTCCGCTTAATTATGTTGGATCTACTCTTAGGCAGGGTCTATTCCTCCTCCACCTAAGCACATTAGATTTGGATTAAGCTCACATAATTAAGAACAAACTAAGTATTTATCATATAATTTAGAAAACAATAACAAGATTCATCATAGGTTTCATTCCCTTCGGGTATCCGAAGGGTTTAGTTCATAACAATAAAGGAAAACATCTCAAGAGAAAAGATAAAACAAAACATAAGAAATCCCTAAAACCCCCTGAAGGAATTGAATGAGAGATCCTCCATCTTGAGTATAATTCTGGCTTCTTGAGATAGATCAACTGGCTATCCCTGAGTGAATCCCCACAAATTTGCCTTCTCTGGCCTAGCACGACGCCCCTAGACGATGGCTTTGGGCTCCTCTTCTTAGGTCATACTTAGGGTGTATTTATAGGCTTTTGAAATACTTTTCTTTCTCCCTAAGTATCCTTTCTCGAATGAAATTGCTCTTCTCCACGGTAGAGGCACGGCCATGGCGCACGCCTGTGTGAATCGTGGCCAGGCCGTGTTCGGATTTCTTTAATGAGACACGGCCGTGTGAGTCGAGGTTAGACCGTGTTCTAGATGATTGACTTGGCACGGCGTGTGTGGGTCCAAGTCGAGCAAGGTCGATCGATCCTCTTTGGCCTGCTGTTTTGGTCCGTTTTGAGCTCGTTTCTCGTTCTTTTTATCCTTGGGTGCTTTCCTGGGTATAAGACATGAAAAGAAAGGATTAAGAGCACCTTTTTACATAAATCAAGGGATAAATCATCCAAAAGTATGCTAAATGTGGGATTAAAATATGTTACTATTTCGGTTTATCAATAGGCTAGATGTGGTATTTTGGTTGTGATCATAGCCATGAGATTTGGCTTGTAAATGATGTTAATATTGATGTGTGTTTGGTTATTAGAAATGGTTGTTAATGAATTTTGTAAGATGTTTATAATGCCTTGTGAGATGAAATGTTTTGGCATGGTTGTAACCAAGATCATGTTGTTTTGGTATATATTTGAGCAAGTGAAATGGTTGTATTTGTATAGCATGAATTGTGCATGAATTGGGATTGATTTGGCTGCCCTTTGTGTATGGAAATGGTACTATTTTGCCTTGTGTAGGTACATTGAAGTTGGGGTGACAAATTGGCCTTGCAAATGGCCTATTTTTGTCCACACGGGCGGAGACACGGGCGTGTGTATCAGCCATGTGTGACACATGGTCATGTTACATGGCCGTGTGTCCTCTGATGTTGAAATTGAATTAAAGTCAGTATGCTCCACACGGTCTCACACACGGTAAGTTAGTCCTAGAATCGACTAAACCGTAGCTCCGATACCAATAAAATGTAACGCCCCTAACCCGTATCCGTCACCGGAGTAGGGTTACGAGGTATTACCAATCAATAACATACATAACTCATACATTTATGCATTCATACTCAAATACCATTTAATCATAAACACATTGTCCCTTATAAGGGCCTACGAGGCCTTAAACATGCTTTAGAAGTGGTTCGGGACTAAACCAATAACATAAGAAAATTTTTGGTAACTTAGAAAAATTTCAACCATACAGGGGTCACACGCCCGTGTGAACAGACCGTGTGCCTCACACGGCTCCAGACACGTCCGTGTCTCATGTCGTGTGGAAATAAGGCATACATACTGACTTAGGTCACACAGCCAACCACACGCCCGGGTGTCTAGCCCGTGTGCCCTTCGAAATGGCCACACACGCCCGTGTGCCAGGCCATGTGCTAGGCCGTGCCAAACCTGTAGGGTATACTGACTTATGCAACACGGCCAGGTCACACGCCCGTGTGCTAGGCCGTGTGCCAATTAATGGGTATACTGACTTGTACCACATGGCCAGTCACACGCTCGTGTGTGAGATCGTGTGGAGCATACTGACTTCAATTCAATTTCAACACCAGGGGACACACGGCCATGTAACATGACCGTATGTCACACACGGCTGAGACACACACCTGTGTGGACAAAAATAGGCCATTTGCAAGGCCAATTTGCCATCCCAACATCAATGTACCTACACAAGGCAAAATAGTACCATTTCCATACACAAAGGGCAGCCAAATCAATCCCAATTCATGCTATACAAATACAACCATTTCACTTACTCAAATATATACCAAAACAACATGATCTTGGTTACAACCATGCCAAAACATTCCATCTCACAAGGCATTATAAACATCTTATAAAAGTCATTAACAACCATTTCTAATAACCAAACATACATCAATATTAACATCATTTACAAGCCAAATCTCATGGCTATGATCACAACCAAAATACCACATCTAGCCTATACATGCCGCCATATACCATATATGTATAATTCAAAAGTACCAAAATTAACCTTAATTATATAACATAAAAATCACTTAATGGTTGTCCAAAAATGTCCACTCACCATTCAAATGGTTTAATTACCATTTAAGGCCACCATATTTAAAAACCAAAGCTATTTGACACCTTTAGTAAGTAGAATGCAACTTTTTTATTTTACGCGATTTAGTCCTTTTTACCAAATTAAGCATTCAAACAGTAAAATTTCTTTACGAAAATTTCACACAATAATTCTATCATGCTGTAAACACATAAAATAATATTAAAATAATTTTTTCGACATCAAATTTATGTTTTCAAAACCATTGTTCTGATTTAGCTAAAACTGGGCTGTTACACCTTCGGCATGCCAAGTCCAACTTCAGAACACAAGAGTACCTGAAAGGAAAAAAAATAAGGGGTTGAGCTACACGAGCTCAGTGTGAGTCTGGAAACTAGAAACCAACTATGAAATGGAATAACACACCGATTGTTCCAGATGCACGCACACGAATCACATACCAAGGCAAACTCAAATCAGTAATTCAATGTACAAAAAGTGTACTCAACGCATACCAAATCACACATTCATTTACATACTTATTATAAGATTGACCATATTGCCATGTTCCAATGCTCATACAATCAGACATATGTTCAGATGCACATCGAATGTAACGAGTGAAAAACAAAACCCACCCCACCAACCAAACACCACTTCGTCCACCCTGTACACCACATAAGGGCTACAGAAGGCCCGTCCACCCTGCACACCATAGAGAACCATAAAAGGCTCATCCACCCTATACAGCACATAATGTGGAACTATGCCATTGAAGTAACATTATGCAGCTGAGCTAGCATGTGTATAGTATAGTATGGTAAGCCGCTGTATAGAAGAATTGCAGTTAGAACTGCCCAGAACAGACTTCATTCTCTTCACAACCAAAACCCTAATTTTTATGCATGCTAAAATCAATCATACTTATTTGTATACAGACACAGTGAAAAAATACATGCTTATAGCACATACAGACTAACAGAAGCAATTCTCATAGGAATATTCGACAACATAACAATTAGTACAATTTCACATCCACCTAACATTGACAAGAGCACATAGGCATTGGGCTAACGCCTTTAGAGCACACATCCATTCAATCAATACCATACACACACAAGTCACACATGAGTTAGGACACACACCCGCATCTATGCGAAAAGTAGAGTCCCTACATATTTACAAAGGCTTCAATGAGTTTTGGACTACCTAAGAATCGAAACGAGACAAAATGCGACACAGAACAAAAATCGGCGAACAGGGCCACAAGGCCGTGTGAAAGTCTCATACGCTCGTGTCCTTACGGGACATGGCCGTGTGTCCAGAACACGCGCCTGTGTGATTACCGACTAAAATCCACAAATTCAGCCACATGGCCGTGTGGCACTAAAAATTACCCAAAAACCCTAATTCCCAATTTCACACGTCCATGTGAACCGCCCGTGTGGCCACCCGTGTGGTCACAAAACCACCATAAAATAGTCTGAAATCGAGGTTTCGCAGCAGCGAAATGAACCCCAACTGTTAGCAATTCAAGCCCCAACGATATTCTATAACTCTTCCCGAAATCCATCAGCAATACGCAACAGATTCAGACAATTCAAAGACACACAAGGTTTGTCAAATTCATGCAATTCAAAATCAAAAGCAGTTAGTTTCTGAACATACACCTTATAAATTAAGCCATGGTCGCCACAACCTGATTGCGTAAACGATCAACCGCGCGACTGGAAACCCATGAACCTCGTCACTAATAGTGTACGAGTATTGTGATTACCCTATCAGAGAGTCTTAGTTCACTACTCCCTCACACCAATAATTTCCTTACGAACAAACAACAACTTTCCCCAAAATCCCCACGTAACCAGAAGCAACTATCGAAACAAAATTGTCTTCCAACGCAAAGAAAAAAAACAACTCAAAGAAAGAAGAACATAGGCACCAAAACGGGTTGGAAGGAAAAAACGTGAGAAGCAATGGAAGAAGTGGGTACTGAAGGTTGTAAAACAAAAAAAATAAGGATTTGTTTAAATTAAAATTAAAATAAATAATTAACCTTTAATAGCTTAACTAAACTCAAACCAAAATTAAAATAACATGCGAGAAGGCTCGAACCGGAAACCCAAAGGCAAACCAACACACTCACCACCACCGAACCAACAGGCTCATTCTGACATTAAAATGTGACAATCAACTCAACTACAAGACCTGCTTACAGACCCTAACTACAACCCTCAACACTTCTAACCCCAAATCTCAGGGTGTTACATGAAAGATTGAGTTACCATAGAGTGTTTTCTGAACATTGTTAAGCATGATGAAAATGAATTAAATTGATTAATGTAATTATCCTAGCCTTTACATGTTATTGATTGTTGAAGTTGTGTTTTTGTTGCTAAAATTCATTCATACATTTAGATAATTTTGCATACCTAGTTTAAAATTGCATTAGGGATCAATTTTACATCTAGTTAAATTAATCTAGTTAAATCATCATCACTCAAATTATTGTGTTTTTATACCATTGCAAATAATAAATTAACACATACAGTCCTTGTGGAGACGATAACTCATTTTACTTACTTATTACTTGAATGAATGTGTACACTTGCACAAAAATCCTGTTACATGTTGCTACTTGGAGTGATGAGGATTCATTCGACAATTAAGGTTAAAAAGTAGCCAACCTTTGACTTATGGCCATTGACAATCCTAAGGTAACTTCTAAGTCATCCAATTCAATTTCTTATTCTTTTGATGAATTACAAGATGCCTATGATGAGTTGGGTTTGGAGTTTGAAACTATGGTTTCAAAATATAAGAAAAACTTTTCTAAATTAAAAGATGAAAATAGTTTACTCTCCAAAACCAATCATGAACTTGAAAGTAAAAGTCATGATATGCAAGCCATTATAAATTATTTTGAGAAAAAGAAACAAGACTTGCATAATTTGCTTTCGAAAGTTCATGATGATCATCAAAAGCAACTTGAGTTGCTTAAGATGAAAAAGCTCACTCTAGCAAAGTTTTACCAAAAAGATTTCTAAATGGAGAAAGCTCAAAACAAAACTTTGTTAAAATTAGCTTTAATTGTTATAAACATAGAGGTCCCCCAAGTTTTTACAAAGGAAAAATTATTAAAAGTGTATAGGTCCCTAACAGACTCATAACTACTCAAGATAAGTGTAACCTCCCTAACCCGGCCTAGATGTTATGGCTAGATTGAGAAGGCTACATTAGCCACTGAAATGGCTAAGCTAACTTACGTTACTTTTTGATGACCTTAAATAAACTCATTTTAGAGAAAACCGTAGTTGTACTTTGAGTTAGCTTAAAATCATTCATTCATTAGGTCGTGTATACTTAGGATTCATTTTATTGTTGATAGTTTTGTTTTTGAAAAACCGTTTGCTTGTCGCTCTTCTTTAAAAAAAAAAAACTAGATGTTAAACTAATGCAACGGAAAAACCATTTTTCAAGTCATTTTGGAAACTTAGTTACCTTATCGATATATTTTTCAAAAACGATTCCTTTGCAATGCAGTGGAAACTAGGGAAAAATATCAAATTTTATTTAAGCCTAATATCATGCATTATCCGGTTATTATGCTTGAGTAATCCATGCATGCAAAAATCCCCAAATGAAAAGCAACCAAGCCACAGACCAAAAATATTTAAAAATTATAAACCAAAACCAATAAAGATTGGCTAATACTTATTAAAAAATAATCCCAGGTCTAAGGTGATTCTCCGAATGCCGAGTCCGGTCCTAATTTTAAGGTTTACTTGAAAAGTTAAACACTATTGGAGGTGAGCTTATGAAAAGCTCAGTGTGAGTCGAACAATTATTTAAACAAACATAAATATCAAATAGAGTGAAACAAATTAGCTTTAACTGAAGAATACAGAACCATCATAGGAATTTCATATATTTACATAACCATTATCAAATTGATGTCAAACGGTGTATGAGCATGGGACATCATTCATTCGAGTAACAATCATTAATTTTGATATCATTCAATACAACAAAATACAATACGTAGAATAAATCAATAACATTCGAGTATGTCGTGCACATGATGCAATGCAAAAAGGTTCCTACCCATACCATGCACTACACACCACAAGTTCCCTATAACCTGTCATTCGAACTCCAAAACATTTATGGGCTTAAGCCCGTTGTGGTTAAAACCACCGATAACAATATGCAGAAAATTCTGCCAGTAAAAATGCAGACAAGCTGTCAGTTCAAATGCGATAAATCGCCATTCCCCTCAGTACTCCAGGTGCAGTGCACTAACTACAAATAATGTGGGCTTAATATGCCGTCGGTACTCCACCGAACTCCTCCATCAACCACAAAATCCCAACCCAATGCATATGCAATATGTCACACAATCTCATACATAATCATATCTCAATACTTTTCACATTCATTTGACATGCTCAACATGTCCTTAATAATCACATACTTTCAGAAAATAGAAACAATATTCCAATCTTTCAAATTACCATTGTGTTGGTATCAATCAATATCGTTTAATTTCACATGCTTTACGTATTTTCATTGTGCTTAAATAACACCCTTTTCAGTACACAATATAACAAATATCTCATGCATTTAAATCATACATAAGCTTAATATCTCAACACATTATATCATTCATTCAAACATTCTCATATCTCATAACTCAAATATGCAATTACAAACTCAATCAAACATTCATACTATCAAACTAGCAATATTGGCAACATGTCAATCTTTTAAGGCTCGAAACATACCTGGTTCGACCACTCACAAAATCAATAATTTAGCTATTAATCCAATCCAATCAGCAAGCTAATTTATCAAATATAACATGAAATTTAACATTTTCAAACAATTTTATGAGTTTAGGACCCACACCTCATTTTTTGCTTTCTCGCAGCACACTAGCAAATCTTCCAATTTTCCTTAATAATTCCTTAAACATACCTAAACCAAAATTAAGTATAAATTAAATTAATTTAATATTAAACCAACACCCAAACACCCACTTATGAGTTCAAACCAGTCGTTGAAATTATAACTATTTTATGAATCCAAACTAGTTAGATTCCTTACACTGTATCGATGCGAACTGTACGTATAATCATTCTTCGCCTTTATGGATGATTTGGGGCATTTGGGTCAGAACCTAATTCAATAATATACAGGAAAATGAGTAGCTAATTAATGATTAAATTCATTCATTTAATCAATTCATAACATTTACCCAACAACTATGTCGAAATAAAAAACTAGTTTACAATTAATCGCACTTACACTTCCCGAATAGTGAGATCCGAATGAACAATTGATGAAGAACGTCTCTCCCTAATTAACATGTGATTAAAAATTGATTAGGAGGGTTCAAGAACAAAATTTAATGGTGGAAAAATATGGGCAAGAACCAAGAAAAAAACAACCCCTTTCTTGCACATAGGCACACGCACCACCACCTATGATGGCCAAAATTAGGGCTGAATTTTAAAATAGTTTGACATCTCATTAAAATATTGAAAAATAAATTTGAAATCATTTAAAATTCCCAAAATTCCAGATCTGGAAATTTTGGTTTTTAATTGACAAGATTAATCATGAAATTGAAGAGAAAAGAGATTTTACCCAAGCTAGTTGAGAGAAACGACAATGGCACTTTCTTGGCAATGTTCGGGATCGATATTGGGGTTCAAGATTTCAGATCTGGGGCTAATTTAGATGAGGATAAATGGCAACAATAGATTAAAGGAGATGGTGCACAATCTTGATGCAAAAAGAAGAAGAAAGAGATGGTAAAATGGGAGGTGTAAGTGACGACAACAATGGGAGAAAGAAAGAAAATTGAAGAGAAAAGAGGAGAGGAATATGGTGAATGGCTAGGGTAGGTAAAAATTGAATTAAAGGCTAAAAAATAAAATAAAAAATTATATTTATACTTAGGGTTCAAGGGTATGGATGGCACACACATTAAAAAAACAAGGGATTTTGCAAAGTTTAATTATTTCGCAAGGGAAAGGATTTGAAGTTGAGACCTCATTTAATTTCCATACTTTCTCATATTTATTTTAAAGACAAGGCATGTCATATACTAGGGTTTAAGGCAAAATTTGCAAAATAATAAAAATGATGCGAGAGAAGAGATTTGAACTTAGGTTTTAAGAAACGTTTCACTAACACTTAACCAACAAACCATTACCTCATTTATTTCCTAAAAATGCATAGATAATCTCAAAAAATTAAGGCATGATCGCTCTCTCTCTCGATTCACAAACAACCTCCGATTTTTGGGATGTTACAATAAGGACATCCTTCCAAAATGGAAACCTAAAAGGAATAAAATTATAAGAACTAATGCTTATGTACCCAAAAGAATTTGGGTACAAAAAATCAAAGTTTAATTATATGTTTTTAGGAAGAAAAGTATTGCTTCAAGGTGGGCAATTCAAATAAAAACTCATGGTACCTTGATAGTGGATGCTCAAGACATATGACCGGTGATAAGAGCCACTTTATCAATTTGAAGCCAAAAAGTGGAGGAGAAGTTACATTTTGTGACAACTTTAAAGGAAAAATAGAAGGAATTGACTCTATTGGTAAAAGCTCTTTAATTCTTATTGAAAATGTTTTGTATGTCAATGGTCTTAAACATAATCTACTAAGTAATAGTCAATTGTGTGATAAAGTTCTCAATGTCATTTTTGAGTCTAATGGATGTAAAGTAATTGAAATTGTGTCTAATAAGATTATGCTTGTAAGACATAGGATAAGAAATATTTATATGGTGCATTTAGATGACTTGCATGATTCATTCATATACCTTGTTGCTAAAAATGAAAATAATTCTTTATTGTGGCATAGAAATCTAGGACATGCTAGTATGAGCATTTTGTATAAATTAGCCAAAAATGTCTTAGTTAGAGGTTTGCCTAAAATTGAAGTTGACTTAGATAAAGTTTGTGATGAATGTTTTAAGGGTAAACATAGAAGAGTCTCCTTTAAACCTATTAATGATGTATCAACTACAAGAGTTCTTCAACTAATTCACATAGACTTATTTCATCATATCAGGACAACTAGCTTAGGTGGAAAATGATATGCTTTTGTGCTTGTTGATGATTATTTTAGGTTTAGTTAAGTTCTTTTCTTACGTACTAAATATGAGGCTTAAGAAATTTTTATCACATTTTCAAAAATGAATCAAAATGAAAAAAGGTTACTCTATCACTAGTGTTAGAAGTGACCATGAAACCAAATTTCAAAATCTTGGTTTTGAAAATTTTTACAAATCAAATGGAATTTGCCATAATTTTTCAACACCTAGAACCCTTCAAAAAAATGGAGTTGTTGAGAGAAAAAGTAGAACTTTAGAAGAAATGACTAGAACCATGCTTTGTGAAAATAGTTTACCAAAATATTTTTGGCCCGAAGCCACAAACACCACTTGCTATATATTTAATAGAGTAATGATTAGGCCTATTTAAAAAAAAAAACTTCATATGAACTTTTCAAAAATAAAAAGCCTAACATTAGTTATTTTCATCCTTTTGGATGCAAGTGTTTTGTTTTAAATAATGGCAACGACAATCTTGGTAAATGTGATGCAAAAAATGATGAAGGAATTTTCCTTGATTATTTTTTAAATTCTAAAGCTTATCGAGTGTTTAACAAAAGAACTTTAGTAGTAGAAGAGTCTATTCATGTTGTTTTTTATGACTCTAACCTTCCACCTAGAAAGGATTCTTGTATTGATGATGATGCAGAAATTTTTAATAATGATGATAAATTGGATCAATCATCAAGTGAGAAGATATAAGAACAAACTTAAGATGAATTAAAGGAGCTTACAATATAGGAGAGAGAAGTCACTCATCCAAGAGAGTTCAATTATGTGAAGGATGTTAAGATTTTGGGAGATCCATCCAAAGGGGTAACAACTAGGTCTTCTCTTAAAAATTGTAACATCCCCAAACCCGGCCCATTCGCTACGACCGAATCTGGTTATGTCACTGGGAAAAGACGGTTGAAAATCTTAAAACATCGTAGTTTGCTGAATTTTGGAAAACATATCTTTGGAATAAAACTTTGCTATAAAACTCATTCATTTTTAAAACTTTAGTTTATAATATCCAATTTGAATAAATAGGTTGCAAACCATAAATCATTTTCACGTAGCAATTTAATTTAAATAAACCATAGTTAAAGTAATACCAAAAACATAAAATGGCCTTTATTACAACCCAACAATTCAAATAAAGTACTTATATCAAAATCAAGCATGAAATAATTGAACATCATCTTGGCATGGGCCACCTTGTCCTCTCCGATCCCGGTCCGACTTTATGCAATACACGAAATGGTTAAAGGAAAAGGTGAGTCACCAAGACTCAGTGTGCAACCCTTTTTCCCGGATTAGCAAAACATCATATGCAAACATAACATAATCATCATGCATCCAATTAATATGCACCCACTCCTAACCATCCATTCACCTTTTCTACCCCATGTGGTACCAAACCACTGGTGGTGCTAAACCACCGGTGACATATAGTCACAATGTGTTACCAAAACACTTGGTGTCCCAAAGACACAATATCCGTCAATGTGGTACCAAACCCTTTGGTGTCCCAAAGACACAATGTGCTACCAAAGCACGGTGACCGAAGTCACAAATCCAATGATGATGGGGCCAACCCATCGTGTGATACCAAATCACTAGCGCAGACGATCCCATATCTCAAGTGGGGCCAACCCACGGTGGTCAAACCCGGGGACAAGTCGCAATGAGGTGCCAAACCTCGGTGTCCCAAAGACACAATGTGCTACCAAAGCACTGGTGACCGTAGTCACGAATCTGGTGATGGGGCCAACCCATCGTGTGATACCAAATCACTGGCGTCAATCCCGTATCTCACAAGTGGGGCCAACCCACGGTGGTGTTAACCACAGGGACGAGACGCTGAGGTACCAAACCTCTGGAGGTGCCAAACCTCTGGTGACCCAAAGTCACAAAGTTGTGTTACCAAAACACTGGTGCTCGTCAGCACAAAATATCACTGCCCCCTCCACTCATATCACCCATCATCATACCAACTCATGTATAGTATTCAAATCATGCAAACATGTTTAACGTTGCATCTCATAGCACATACATCATAAATCATGACATCATGTATCAATAACAGTACTCATAATGAAACGGACTTACCTGAATCCGTGCACATACCCCATAGGGTATCATATCACTCAACCATACTATTTCGGTTTTACCAATCAATCAGTTTATCAAACATATACAAAGCAAGAAGTGTGTTAGTTTACACACCTGATTACTAATGCGACTATCAAATCCCGTAGATCAAGATCTAACGCACTAGATCCCCCATTCCTTAACACTTTTCGAGCACTAGCCACAACCCGAGATATGCGAGATCAAGCCTTCCCCTACAATCGGCCAAAACTAAACAACATAATCATGCTAATCAACCTTTAAGGGTATAATCGTAATTTTACCTACTAAGGGCATTTTCGTAATTTACCCACCAAGGGTATTTTCGTAAATTCACAACTAAAATGGCCTTTTCGAAGGCCTAATGTCACCACTAGCGACTCAGCTACCATTTCAGGTTGAAATGGACTATTGGGCCTAAAGCCCAGTCAGCCCATTCGGGCCCCACGCCGCTCGTGTGGCCCACCTAGCACAAATCTAGCCATGTATATAAGTTCCACCTAGTCTAGTTCACTATATACTACACCATCATACATTTTACTATATTGGGCCCACGGGCCCATTGGGCCCCCTTTCGCCCATCGCGCCCAAGCAAAACCCCAACCCACAAGAATACTACCGATGGCCTCAACTATCGAGTGAAGCCCCACACATGCGCCGCACGCTCGTGTGGCTACTATTGCCGTGGATCGGCACTTCGGCATTTGCCGCTCTACAACTAGAGTAGAGAGAGTTACACACGATAGGACTCGTGTTAATCCGCACTCCGACCACTCCGTGCCCAAACGCCTCCAAGATGTGTTTACTCTCCTCCTAGGATGCTCCTTATATAGCTAGCACTTCACCCTCCTTCTTTGTATCTTTCCGATGTGGGATCCCTTCGTCGAGAGAGTTTAAATTCAATCTGAAACTCTTCCACCAGCATCAGCAAAATAAATACTCCCTTGCTTCTCATGAGATTCGAACCTGTGCTCCTTGCAACATAATCCACGCTGTTAACCACTTGGCCACAAGCTCCTCTTGTGTCTTAAACCATGCGCAACTAAATATAAATCTATAGCCAAATTCTCGAGGTCCAAGTAAAAGGAAAACCAAAATGCAAAAGCCAAGACTTGAACCTTGGACCTCCTTCCTTCCTTATGGCGTCATCCCTTGTCTCTTAAGTGGCGTCACTTTGCCACTACACCACACATTCCACTTGTGTCATTTTTCCCCACATTTTATTCTTAAGGCCTACTCGCCAACTTCCGGGTTTTTTGCACCTAAAACCAAAATTTCCCCAAAGCTAATATTTGATCCCGGGACTTCATAGAAGCCCTCTAACCTTCCAAAATAACTTACCTAATAAGTCTAACTTGCATTTAAGCCGGTCTCTTGTTCTCCAAAAATTTAAACGCTACTACGCCTAAGGCCCATTGGGCTCAATTCTCCTAGGCCCAATTCCTTTTTACCCTAAAAATCTAAATTTTCCAAAGCCTTCCCTTCTCATCCCAACATTCTTAGAGCCTCTAAAACTCAACCAAGCACTCCCAAAAACCTACTAACACTTGATTTATACCCCATATGCACAGCCCCTAAACCAGGGTGTTACAAAAATACATGTAATTATGTTGCATTTATTTCATGCATTAAGCCTAAAAATATTAAAGAAGCATTAAATGATGAATATTGGATATTGGCCATGCAAGAAGAGTTAAACCAATTTGAGAGAAGTAAAGTATGGACCCTAGTTGAAAGACCTAGTGAAAAATCTGCTATAGGTACTAGGTGGGTTTTTAGGAATAAGCTAGATGAGAGTGGAAACATAGTGAGGAGCAAGGCTAGACTTGTTGCTCAAGGTTACACTCAAGAGGAAGGAATAGACTTTATTGAAACATGTGCTCCTGTAGCTAGAGTGGAAGTCATTAGGATGCTTTTAGATTTTGTATGCTTTAATGATTTTAAATTATATCAAATGGATGTAAAAAGTACTTTTCTAAATGATTTTATAAATTAAAAGTGTATATTGAACAACCACTCGATTTTGAAGATCTAAAATTTCCAAAACTCGTTTCTAAAATTTTAAAAGCTTTATATACTTGGTATGAAAGATTATCAAATTTTCGTATTGAAAAAGGTTTTAGTAAAGGGAAGATTAACACAACACTTTTTATTAAAAGAAAAGACAAGGATTTATTAGTAGTTCAAATATATGTTGATAATATTATTTTTTGTTCTACTAATGATCTTCTTTGTCAAGAATTTTCAAAGCTAATACAAGGTGAATTTGAGATGAGCCAGATGAGAGAACTAAACTTATTTTTGGGACTCCAAACCATGCAAAGGAAAGATGGCATCTTCATCAACCAAGCTAAGTGCGTAAAGGAAATGCTTAAGAAATTTGAGATGGAAAATCTCAAACCATAAGCTACACCCATGAGCTCTCCTATAAAACTTGACAAAGATGAAGAAGCTAAATGTGTTGATTTAAAATTATATAGGTCTATGACCTGATATTATGTTTAGTGTTTGCTTGTCTACTAGATATTAATCATGCCATAAGGAATCATATTTACGAGCCATTAAAAGAATCTTTAGGTACATTAGAGATACTCCTAATTTAGGCCTTTGGTATCCTAAATACTATTCATTTAGCTTGCATGCTTTCTCGGATGTGGATTTTGGAGGTTACAAACTAGATAGGAAGAGCACCTCCGGTACTTGTCAATTTCTAGGCAATATGCTCATATAATGGTTTTCAAAGAAACAAAATAGTGTTGCATTGTTCACCACTGAAGCTGAATATATTTCTGTGGTAGTTGTTGTGCTCAAGTTTTTTGGATGAAACAACAACTTAAGGACTATGGAATTGATATAGATACTATTCTTATCAAGTGTGACAATATTAGTGCTATTTGTCTCACTAAAAATCTCATCCAACATTTTAGGTGTAACACCCCAAACTCGGCCTAGACGTTATGGCCGAATCTGGAAGTGTCACAAGGTAGGGGTTTTGAAAACAGAGTTGTCTCGTCAAAACATTCACATTTTTAATTGAAGGCACCGTTTAGTTAGTCAAATTGCCAAAACTTATTATAGCGAAAGCCTTAAAATAGTTATATTTTGAAAATGTCGTCGTGTTTTAAAAAACCTTTGTTTGCGTATAAATTGTCATTTTTTTTAGAGGGAAGCGTTTGGTTTAAGCATGCAATTTAACAACATATAAGACCAAAACCAACAGTCATAAAACCATAAAGTCCAGAGAGTCCCATAATTACAAACTCTCAAATATAAACCAAAATCATAAATATACAAAAAATAATTAAGTTTTAACAATTTACGGTCGAGTGGTCACCGCTGAGTCTTTACTGTATCGATCCGCATAAGTCTGCGGATTACCTGACAAAACAGATAAACAGATGTGATTTTATGTAAACTCAGTGTGTAACCCTAAAGAATTAAGCATGCAAACATACAAAACCATATGCACAGTCAGATACAAATACAGATTCAGTTTCAGATTCAGATATGCATAATCCTACCCCCATCCTCTACACACCAGCTCTGACCATCCCATCACACCACGCGGGGTTAAAAGCACCCACCCATCCCTACACACCACATTGTGCCATTGAGACACATATCAGATAATATGCAGCCAAGCTACCAAAATAAAGGCGATTAACACCGAACAGAATACTTCCTCCGTAAATACAAATCCTACCCCAATAATAGATACAAAATTTCAGATACAGATATAACAAATTAATCATGCTTAATACAATTAACGAATATTTATACACCAGTATAGTCAGGTATACATTTAGTATCCTACTTAGATAAGTTTATCAGAATATCATAGCATGCAAATTAGGGTTAAATTAGCCCTTACCGACCCTACCATAGGCCCACAGTCGATCGGAGTGACCTGTGTGACCCTAGGGAAATTTTTAGAATTATGGGCCCACATGCTCATGCGGTTTGCCCGTGTAGCCCACACGCCCAAAATGGCCTTTGCCCGTGGGGCCCATACGGCCTGGCCTAAAATCCACACGCCCGTGTGGGCCTACACGCCCAACTTGGCCTAGCCCGTGTGGCCCACACAGCCACACTCAAGCCACCACACGACCGTGTGCTGCGCACGGCCATGCCTTCGTTGACCACACTGTCGTGTCTCGCACACGACCATCTGCACGGGCGACCACACGCCCGTGTGGTGTCGACAGATTCATTTTTTTAGCTTTTGCCGAAGTCTCATTTTCTGTGTTTCGGGTACACACCTGGTATCGATTCAATGCAAAAACAATCTCGAGACCACCAGAACCTATAATCGGCATACCAAAGCTCAGAATCAAACTTAAAAACACGATTAAACAGAGAATTTGAAACCAACTATAGTTCAAATCAAGCGCTTATCACTTACCCCAACACTCCGAATGACTGACTACGATTCCGCAAGAGTAGAATCGGGATCTTGATAATTCGCTGCTGCGAAAACAACCGTGTAACCCCAATCAACGATGGAGAAGACACAAGTTATAGAAAAGAAAAGCCCTACTTACCAGAACGTGCGATGAAAACCGAAATAAGAAGAACGAAGGTGCGACAACTGACAAAAAGAAAATAAAACCGAAAGGGAAAAGGAAGAAGAAACGACAGAGAAGCAATGACTAACGTTAGTTCTTTTTTTCCTGGGAAGAGAGAGAATTTTTTTTGAAAAACAAAGGATAAAAATAAAAATATCCCCAAATCCCTAATTTTACTCCCACTAGCCTACTTAACTCATAACTCCTCAGAAACCAGCTCTACCGAAACTCTTTAACAAATATTCAAACAAAAATTAATACCCCTGCTAACGCAGAGATTCGAACCTAGAACCTCCAACACATTGACTCTCTTACCACTTGAACCAGCAGGCTCATTCTGATATGAATTCACAGGCAATTAAATAAAAACCCACTGCACAGGGATAAGGCTTGCATCTAAAAATTACCAAAATTTGCTAAAGGTAGGGCTTGGACTTGGGACCTCTCACACACACCTAGAACACTTAACCGTTGAAGCAAACATATATTTGTGTCAAAATTGTACAGAAACAGAAATAAAAAAATTAGGGCGTTACAACTCTACCCCCTAAAAGAAATTTTGACCTCGAAATTTACCTGATTAGAACAGATGAGGATACTGCTGACGCATCGAGTCCTCAGGTTCTCACGTGGCCTCCTTGGTACCATGATTCCTCCATAGAACCTTCACTAAAGGGATGGACTTCCTCCTTAGAACCTTGATGTCTCGATCTAGAATCTGAACTGGCTCCTCCTCAAAAGTCAAGTCCAGTCTAACCTCGATCTCCTCAACATAGACAATGTGAGATGGATCTGACCTATACTGCCTCAATATCGAAACATGAAAGACATCGTGGATACGATCTAATTGTGGGGGTAGCTCCAACTGATAAGCGACCAGTCCCACACGCTTCAGAATCTGATTCGGCCCAATAAACCTCGGGCTCAACTTGCCCTTACGACCGAACCTCAGAACTTTCTTCCATGGGGAAACCTTAAGAAACACGAAGTCCCCCATAGAGTACTCAATATCCCTCATCTTCAAATCTACATAGGACTTCTGTCTATCGGAATCTACCTTCAGACAATCCCGAATCAATCTAACCTTATCTTCAGTCTCCGAAACCAACTCAGGACCCAAAGCTCGACATTCACCCAACTCAGTCTAACATATTGGTGTACGACACTTATGACCATACAAAGCCTCGTAAGGTGCCATCTGAATGCTAGCCTGGAAACTGTTGTTGTAGGCGAACTCAGCTAGCGGCAGATAATCCTCCCAACTACCTCAGAAATTAATGACACAACTCCAAAGCATATCCTCCAGTATCTGAATCACCCTTTTAGATTGACCATCGGTCTGAGGATGGAACGTAGTAATGAAGTCCAATCTCGAACCCAGAGCCTCGTGCAATTTCTTTCAAAATCGAGAAGTGAAGCGAGTATTTCTATCAGAAATAATCGACATAGGAACCCCATGTAGTCTAACTATCTCGGAGATATAGAGCTCGCTAACTTCTGTAGTGAATAATCGGTCTGAACCGGAATAAAGTGAGCAGACTTGGTCAATCAATCCACGATGACCCAAACAGAATCCTTCTTAGTGGGTGTCAAGGGTAACCCACTAACGAAGTCCATCATCACACGTTCCCATTTCCATAAGGGAATCTTAACTGGCTGCAATAAACCCAAAGGCAATTTGTGCTCAGCCTTAACCTGCTGGCACGTCAAACATCGAGCCACAAAATTCGTAACCTCACGCTTCAAACCCAGCCACCAGTACAACTCACGAAGATCGCGATACATCTTATTACCACCGGGATGCATAGCATAAGCGTTACTATGTGCCTCCCTTAAAATTGACCGCCTCAAATCAGTATCATTTGGCATACAGATTTGACCTTAAAAACACAGGACACCATCATCATTCAGCCCAAAATCCAAAGTACTACCACTCTCAATCTGACGAAACAACAATCCTAGAGACTCATCCCCCAACTGCTTATCTCGAATTTGACCAATCCAAGTTGGCTTAACTTGCAAATTGGCTAACAGACTCCCATAATCGAACAGACTAAGATGAGCAAACATCGCTCTCAGATCAGTCATCGCTCTATGACTGAGAGTATCGGCCACCACATTAGCCTTATCGGGATGTTATTCAATCGTGCTGTCATAATCTTTGAGCAGCTCAATCCATCGATGCTGTCTAAGATTCAACTCCTTCTATGTAAGGAGATACTTGAGGCTCTTATAATCATTGTAGATAATACACCTCTCACCATACAGATAGTGCCTCCAGATTTTCAATGCAAAGACCACAGCAGCCAACTCGAAGTTATGTGTCAGATAGTTCCCTTCGTGTGTCTTAAGATGACAGGACACATAAGCCACAACCTTTCCATCTTGCATCAATACACATCCCAAGCCGACATGTGATGCATCACTGTAGACCACAAACTCTTTATCGAATTCAGGCTATATCAGAATAGGAGCCTGAGTCAGAACAGACTTGAGCTTCTCGAAGCTTGATTGCTGCGCATCAGTGCAGACCAATAGAACACCCTTACGCAAAAACTTAGTTAGAGGAGCTGCAATCAAAGAGAACCCCTCAACAAACCACCGATAATAACCCGCAAGACCCAAAAAACTGCAGATTTCTGATACATTCTTAGGCTGTTTCCAATCAAGCAAAGCCTCAATCTTCTTAGGATCCACTCGAATCCCTTCAGCAGACACTACATGCCCCAGAAAAGTTACCTCTTGCAACCAGAACTCGCACTTGCTCAACTTAGCATAGAGCTATTTTTCACGTAGAGTCTGTAGTACCACTCTAAGATGCTCATCATGCTTATCCTCGGTCTTAGAGTATAACAGAATATCATTGATAAAGACCACGAGTACCAGAATATCATCGTTAAAGACCACAACGAACAGATCCAAATACGACTAAAAGACTCGGTTCATCAAATCTATGAATGCCGCCGGAGCATTCGTCAGACCAAAAGGCATCACTAGGAACTTGTAATGTCCATAACGAGTCTTAAAGGCAGGCTTATGAACATCCACCTCCTTAACCCTCAACTGAAGGAACGAAGATCTATCTTTGAGAATACTAAAGCCCCTCGAAACTGATTAAACAAGTCGTCTATCCTCATAAGTGGATACTTATTCTTCACAGTCAACTTATTCAACTGCCGATAATCGATGCACATCCTCATGGTCCCATCCTTCTTCTTAACAAACAGAACTGGTGCTCCCTACAGAGACACACTAGGACGGATGAAACCACGATCCAGAAGTTGTTGCAGTTGAGCCTTAAGCTTCGAAAGCTCCTTTAGTGCCATACGGTATGGAGCGATAGACACCGGAGCTATACCCGATAGAAGCTCAATTTTTAACTCGACTTTCCGATTCAAAAGTAAACCCGGTAACTCCTCAGGAAAGACATCTGGAAAGTCCCTCACTATTCTGGTATTCCCAACAGAAGAGTCCTCAAAATCAAAAACACTAACGTAAGCCAAGTACGCCTCACACCCTTTTTGAACCAGTTCCTCAGCCACAAGAGCGAAAATCACATTAGATAAAGTAATCTCGACGCTCACCAATCACAACCACCTCCATATCCTCATTGGTCCTCAGAACGACCCTCTTAGATGCACAGTCCAAACTGACTCAGTGCTCAACCAACCAGTCGATACCCAGAATTAAATCGAACTCCCAAAACAAAAGCTTCATCAGATTTGCTAGAAAAACAACCCCTTGCACCTCTAACGGAACGTCCTTATAAAGTTTACTAACCCGAATAGATTGCCCTAACAGACTCAGTACAGTAACCTCACTAGTAGTGCTCTCAACAGAAATTCCCAAGGTTTCAGATACAGTACTAGCTACATAAGAGTGAGTAGAACCTATGTCTATCAAAGCAGTATAAGGCATATCAAATATAAGGAATGTACCGGTGATGACATCAGGAGGATCTCTATCCTCTTGGCGCCGTGTAGCATAAACTAGTGCAGGCTGCCTCGCCTCAGTCTGACTAGCACCCCTGCCCGGTGCTCTCTGCCCACGACGCATACCATTACCACCCCTAGCCTGTTCACGGCCCCTAGGTGGCTGCTGAACTACCCTATGAGGCTGCGCAGAACCTGGTCCCGAAGCTTGCATCTGATCAGCCTTCTGTGGACACTTTCGAATACGGTGCTCTAATAACCCACACCTCAGGCAAGCCACTATCCTCCTCCAACACTCGCCCCGATGGCGCCTACCACAATCACCGCACAACTGAATCCCAGTAGAAGCAACAGGAGCCCTTACTCTAACTGGCCTATCAAACCTGGCCTTTTTCTTAGGCCTCTGAATAGAACTTGAGGGCTCTGAATCCCTCTTATTCTTTCCCCTCTCTCGGTCCCTATTCTGGCGCTCCACACGTTTAACATCCTCGGCGATCATCGCTTTCTCAAACAGAACCGCGAACTCTTGCTCCCTCTGTGGAGCAATCAGTACCCTCAAATTATCCCTTAAGCCATCCTCAATCAAACGCACCTCTCATACTCAGACGCCACCATGCCTCGAGCGTAGTGGCTTAGCCTCAGAAACTCAGCCTCATACTCGGCCACAAATCTATCGCCCTGCGTGAGATTCATGAACTCACGCCTACGAGCATCCACATAACTAGCCCCCACATACTTACTCTGAAAGGTAGCCTTAAAGAAATCCCAACTCAGACAATCAGGCTGAGTACCCTCCTCAACCGTCAACCACCACTGGTAAGCCTCATCGCGAAGCATAGAGACTGCACCCTTAAATTTCTGCTCATGAGTACAGTCCAGATCATTCATGATCCTCTCCGTGGCCTCCAACCAATACTCGGCCACACTAGGGGCAACTCCCGTGACACCCCTAAACAACTCAGCACCATTAGATCGAAGTAGTTCAGTCACTGACCCTCGGTCCCTAGCCGAGAGACTTTGAGACCCAGTCTCAATAGCATGCGACACTGGTGTCTCACTCGTATCCAAATACGGCATATTACCCAGAGAGGAAGACTCAGCTCGAGCCCTCCAATGGCCTCTACCACGGCCACGAATTCCACGTCCGCGAGTTCCACGAGTGTTCATCGTAAATTTCAAGTTTTATCTACATTAATAATTTTATGCATCAGTTTCAGTATTTATTAGCACGTGTTTTATGCACAAATTATCAGAAGTTTAGAACTGTTTCCAAAGGTTTTAGTCTCTAACTACTCAGTATAGTTTCAGAGAGTACTAACTAAAGTGTTTCCAGAGTTTTCTATCAAAATTTTAGAAATACTTACAGGATCAGCGCCGGAGACTCTGTGTACCACACACTTTCCCAATTTATCAAAAATATTGTTAAACCAATTCTTTTTGAAATAAAATTTTAAAACTCAAAATTCACAGCTCGAGTTTTGTTACTTGGCTCTGATACCACTAAATGTAACACCCCAAACCCAGCCTAGAAGTTATGGCTGAATCTGGAAGTGTCACAAGGTAGGGGTTTTGAAAACGAAGTTGTCTTGTCAAAACATTCACATTTTTAATTGAAGACACCGTTTAGTTAGTCCATTTGCCAAAACTTATTACAGCGAAAGCCTTAAAATAATTATATTTTGAAAATGCCATCGTGTTTGAGAAAAACCTTTGTTTGCATATAAATTGTCACTTTTAGAGGGAAGCGTTTGGTTTAAGCATGCAATTTAACAACATATAAGACCAAAACCAACAGTTATAAAACCATAAAGTCCAGAGAGTCCCAGAATTACAAACTCTCAAATATAAACCAAAATCATAAATAAACAAAAAATAATTAAGTTTTAACAATTTACGGTCGAGTGGTCACCGCTGAGTCTTTACTGTATCGATCCGCATAAGTCTGCGGATTGCCTGACAAAACAGATAGACAGATGTGAGTTTATGTAAACTCAGTGTGTAACCCTGAAGAATTAAGCATGCAAACATACAGAACCATATGCCTGCGATCGGATCTGACATCTGATTCGGCTTTTTGATTTAGATATGCATAATCCTACCCCCACCCTCTACACACCAGCTCCGACCATCCTATCACACCATGTGGGGTTAAAAACACCCACCCATCCCTACACACTATATTGTGCCATTGAGACACATATCAAATAATATGCAGCCAAGCTGCCAAAATAAAGGTGATTAATGCCAAACAGAATACTTCCTCCACAAATACAAATCCTACCCCAATAACAAATATAGAATTTCAGATACAGATATAACGAATTAATCATGCTTAATACAATTAACGAATATACATACACCAGTACAGTCAGGTATAGATTTAGTATCCTACTCAGATCAGTCTATTAGAATATCATATTATGCAAATCAGGGTTAAATTAGCCCTTACCGACCCTACCGTAGGCCCAAAGTTGATCGAAGCTACCCGTGCGACCCTAGGGAAATTTTCAAAATTATGGGCCCACATGCCCGTGCAGTTTGCCCGTGTGGGCCCCACGCCCAGAATAGCCTTCGCCCGTGTAGCCCACATGGCCTGGCCCAAAATCTACACACCCAACTTGGCCTAGCCCGTGTGGCCCACACGGCCACACTTAAGCCACCACACGGCCGTGTGCTGCGCACAGCCATGCCTTCGTCGACCACACGGTCGTGTCTTGCACATGGCTATCCACACGGAGGCGTCGACAAATTTGTTTTTCAGCTTTCATCGAAGCCTTGTTTTCTATGTTTCGGGTACACACTGGTATCAATTCAATGCAAAAATAATCCCGAGACCACCAGAACCTATAATCGGCATACTAAAGCTTAGAATCAAACTTAAAAACACGATTAAACTGAGAATTTGAAACCAATCATAGTTCAAATCAAGCGCTTATCGCTTACCCCAATGCTCCAAATGACTGACTACGATTCCGCAAGAGTAGAATCACGATCTTCCTGATTCGTCGCTGCCAAAACAATTGTATAACCCTAATCAACGATGGAAAAGACACAAGTTACAAAAAAGCAAAGCCCTACTTACCAGAACGTGTGATGAAAACTGAAATAATAGAAATGAAGGTGTGACAACCGACAAAAAGAAAACAAAATCGAAAGTGAAAATGAAGAAGAAACGGCGGAGAAGCAAAGACTAACGTTAGTTCTTTTTTTCCTAGGAAGAGAGAGATTTTTTTTGAAAAACAAAGGATAAAAATAAAAATATCCCCAAATCCCTAATTTTACTCCCACTAATCCACTTAACTCATAACTCCTAAGAAATCCAGCTCCACCGAAACTCTTTAACAGATATTCAAACAAAAATTAACACCCTTGCTAATGCAGGGATTCGAACCTAGAACCTCCAACACATTGACTCTTTTATCACTCGAACCAACAGGCTCATTCTGATATGAATTCATAGGAAATTAAATAAAAATCCACTGTACAGGGATAATGCTTGCATCTAAAAATAACCAAAATTTGCTAAAGGTAAGGCTTGAACTTGGGACCTCTCTCACACACCCAAAACACTTAACACTAAAGCAAACAGATATTTGTGTCAAAATTGTACAGAAACAAAAATAAGAAAATTAGGGCGTTACATCATTTCATTAGAGATCATGTCCAACAAGGAGAAATAGTTCTAGAGTATGTAGATACTTTGCATCAATTAGCTTACTTTTTTACAAAACCCTTAGACAATGAGAGATTTTGGACACTTATGAGAGAACTAGGTTTGACCATCTTGCCTTGACTTTGTCTTGAATATTTTCCATGCACTTTGATTGATTTTTATTGTATTTGTTTGCAAAAAGCATGATAGTATGGTGTTCATGGCTTTTGTATTGAATAAGATATGGGGAGTTTTATGTGGTTAATTGATTTACTTTGACCTTATTCTATTTAGTATGACTTATTTTTTATGCTTTTGAACTTGTTAGAATAGACTCTATTTGGTTAACTTAGTCAATTTTTTATTGAACCTATTGTGCTACATGAACCATATGCATCATGTTTACTTTGTACATTTTCATACATATGAAATCATTAGGATTTATCCTAGAAGTCATTTTAGGACAATTAGAACACATTAGGACTTAAAAATTGTCATCTTGAAATTTTTCTGCACTTGGAAAACATAATAGTGATTTGGTATTGATACCATTTTAAAATTATCGATACTTTTTGTAAAAATATCGATACTTGTATAAAAATATCGATACCTCTTGGGTTTTAAAGGCACCTGCACTGTGTGTTTTCATGTAACATCCTAAAATTTGGAATTTTATGTGTTGCATTATTTTTGGTGCTAAGCTAGTTAGATTATTAATTGTGTATGTTTAGGAGGTCCTGAGAAGGCTCGGGGTTTATTTGGACCTAGTAAAATTTTTTGGCATTTAGCACTTTAAGGAGATAAAGTAAGTGACCTTAAAGCTTATGGAAATAAATGAGTAAATAGCTAACATAATTGAGTATATGGCAAAGAGGTTATGGAATTAAGTGAAGAGTATGGAGGGAAGAGGTTCAAATCCCATTGTGTACAAATTTTGACTATTATTTTTGCACTCTTTCCTTAAGTGTCGGCCAAGCATGTAAATAAGCCAAGGTGGACTTTTTATTTTTGGCAAGATGGCTAAGGAAAATAGGAAAGAATGAAGGTGGGGAAAGAAATCAAGAGAAAGGGGAAAGTAAGGGGAACATATGGCTTTTTTCAAGGGAAGTGTTATGGAAAGTGTGGTTGGCCAATTTTTGACCATTATGGTCATCTATGTGGACAGTTTTGTGGTTAAAGGGAGGTAGCCAAATTTTACTTGGTGTTTTGGTAAAACTATAGTGTTTGTTTTGGTCAAAAAATTCCTTTAGCATCAAGTGTGCCATTTTCTCCAAACTACCATTCTCTTAGCCGAATTTTGTCTTTGGCAATTGGTAAAAGTTTTGGTATTGTTTTTTGCCAAAATTCCTATATGCAACTTTGGTGTCATTTTTCTTTTCTCTCCAAATTTCCTTCTTGCTGAATCTTCAAACCATTGGTGAGCTTATTCTCTTCTTTTCTTTCTTTTTGTTGCCGAATGTACCCAAATCTTTGAGACCAAAATTTGTTCACTCATCGCCTTTTGAAAACCGAAACTATTGGACACCATTTTCTCTTTTTCTTTTCTTTTAATCATTCTTTCAACCTTTCTTCCATTTCTTAAAAGTAAAACATCATTTTGATCAAATCCTTCTCCTTTATTCATTCTCCCTATAACTGAATATCAAATTACATTTTCCTCTATAACCGAACTTTCATCTCTTCTCTATCTCTTCTTCTCATCGGTACTAACACTCAATCCTTGATCAATCGGTAAGTATTTGTAACACCCCAAACCCGGATAGGACACCACGTCCGAATCTGGTATGTTACGGGGGAAAACGTTTTTGAGTGATCAGATTTTTTTTTCGTTTAAAAGCGGGGTGAAAACAAAGTGAACTTGAAGAAAATTGAAGGCCTGTTTGATTAGATTTTGGAAACTTATCCGAAGTATATAGTTAAAAACGAGTTGATTTCATGTAGCATTTCCAATAGTTTCTTAGTACTTTTTTTTTTTTGAAACATTTTTGACTTAGTAGAATATCGAGTTTGGTTTGAAAATCCTTTGAGTTTACTTTATAGCAAAACATAGTGAGATACCCGATGGTATAGTTTAAAACACATTGCGTTATAGTTTTGAAAACATTATCTTACCAAATTTTTAGTAAAATTTCATACCAAGTAATTTGTTAAGCAGGTTGAGAATCTAATTATAACATAACCATCATAAATCATAATTTAAAGGCCTTTTACAAATCCAAATTAAAAAAAACCAAATAAAAGTAATTAAACTAAAGTACCCAAATGATAGAGTTTGAGTAAAACTTTATTAAGCATGGCATGAGCACCAGAGTCCATCCCGGCTCCATGTCCCGCTTCACGAGTCACCTGAAATGTCAGGGAGAGGGTGAGTCGAATGACTCAAATGCATAAATCCCGCTCCCGATGAAACAACATGCTAGCACACATCATACTTAGCAACATAATTAATGCAACCCAATCCTAACCATCCGTATCTCCTTTCCTACCCCGTGTGGTACCAAACCACTGGTGGTGCCAAACCACTGGTGACATATAGTCACAATGTGTTACCAAAACACTGGTGTCCCAAAGACACAATGTGCTACCAAAGCATTTGGTGACCGTAGTCACGATAATCGAATGATGGGGCCAACCCATCGTGTGATACCCAATCACTAGCAGACGATCCCATATCTCAAAGTGGGGCCAACCCACGGTGGTGTTAACCACAGGGACAAGTCGCAATGAGGTGCCCAACCTCTGGTGTCCCAAAGACACAAATGTGCTACCAAAGCACTGGTGACCGTAGTCACGATAATCGAATGATGGGCCAACCCATCGTGTGATACCCAATCACTAGCGGACGATCCCATATCTCAAAGTGGGGCCAACCCACGGTGGTGTTAACCACGGGGACAAGTCGCAATGAGGTGCCCAACCTCACGGTGTCCCAAAGACACAAATGTGCTACCAAAGCTTTGGTGACCCAAAGTCACAAAGTGTGTTACCAAAACATTGGTGCTCACAAAGACAAAATATCACCGCTTCCTCTACTCATATCACCCATCAACATACCATACTCATGTAATCATGCATATCATACAAATCATGCATATCATGCTAATATGTTTGACTCATGCCCCATATCACATACATACATAGTCATGATACCATATAGATCATCAGTAAACTTGTAACAATACTGACTTACCCGAGTCCAAGATCATACCCAAAAGGGTATCATATCAATCCATCAAACTGCCATGATTTTAATAGGCAACCGGTTTAATAATAATATCACTAAGTATGGGTGTGTTAGTTACACACCTGGTAATTACGAGTCTAAAGATCCCAACGAAACGATCTAAATCCCTCGAGTATCAAGCTCCTATAACAATCAGCCAACATAGGGGTTAGTACACAAAAACCATTCGGCCAAAGGCTTTATACCAAGAGAAGTCATCTCAAACCCTTACCTTCACTTCTTAACTTGGTTTCCAACCAACCCCGAACCTCAATGGTCCTTCTAAGACAATCGCCACCACCTTGAAAAAGTAATGATTAATCCTTTATCATTCACGATTTAATCGAAACCAGACGATTTAACTAACAACAACCAATCACTTACCCCTTACTAATCAATTGTGTAAGAAAACGGCTCCTCTTGCTTGCTTCCACAATCCAATGATGCTATAACGAAGAGAATAGAAACACGAGATTAACACCTAATATTCGGCCAAGAAGAACCACTAGGAGAAGGAAAAGATTCGGCTAACACCTTAGCAAAGAGGGGAAAGAAGTTTTGGCTTCACACCAAGGAAGAGAACTCAAGAGAAAAGTGGGGAAACAAGGGGTTGATATTCGGCTAATTAACAAAAAGGAACAAAGAAAAGAAAAGTGCTTTCGGTTTGAAAGAGGAAGCAATGGAGAAAGGTATTTTGGAGAATGGGGTTTGGCTATCAAGGTTTCAAAACAAAGAAAAGAGTATGGAGAGAAGAGAGTTATAATTTGAAACTTACTCCAATGAAGAAGGAAGAAGATGTGGAAGGGACATTCGGCCACAAGCTCAAATTCAAGAAAACAAAGCAACTTTTTCGGCAACTAAAGGGGTTTGATGTTTTTGGTTTCAAGAAGTGTAGAAGATGAGAGAAATTCTTTAGAAAGAATCGAAACACCCTTTGATAAAAAGAATGAACTTCCTTTTTACCCAATATGACCGAAAATGCACCAAATGAAAAGTGCATTTCGGCACACTCTTCCCCCACACTAAGCCGTCACTCCCCTCCAACTCCCCTAAATTCGGCCAAATCCCCACAACACTCCACTCCACACATTCAAACAAGCATGACCAAGTCTTCCTCCTAAACTCACTCTCCTCCCACCATTTGAACGGTTTGACCAAGTCCAAAGAAGAATTTGAATTGTCTTCTACTTCCTCCTCCCATGCCGTCCAAAATGGGAACCAAAATGGGGACTTTGCAGCTCGAACACTAGACCTCCACCCCATGCATTTGACGCCACACCTAGCTCCCAAGTAACGCATGCTTGCCACTTTGCGACTCACCTTTTTGTTCAACAAAACCCCAAATAAAACTCTTCTACCCCAGACTTCCTCGGCTCCTCTCCTATAAAGCCTAAAAACAAAAATTCTCCTACCTACTCAGGCACACTCCTAACCTACAATTAAGCCCAGAAACTACACCAACAAAGAACACAAACACACTTAACACATGCAATAACATGCAACAACAAAATAGCCCCTAACCGGGATATTACAGTTTCTACCTCTAAAAATAATTTCGGCCTCGAAATTACCCGATCGTAAGAGTTGCGGGTATTGCTCGTGTCTCATCATATCCTCGGGTTCCCACGTAGCTTCTTCTACGCCATGATTCCGCCAAAGTACCTTAACCAAAGGCACAGACTTCTTACGCAGAACCTTCACATCTCGATCAAGAATCTGCACAGGTTCCTCCTCCATGGTCAAATCTGGATTTACCTCGATCTCTTCCACTGCTACCACGTGCGACGGATCTGAACGATACCTCCGAAGCATCGAAACGTGAAAAACGTCGTGAATCTGACTAAGCTCTGCTGGCAACTCAAGCTGATACGCTACTGGTCCAACTCGTCTCAGAACCTTATACGGCCCAATGAACCTCGGACTTAGCTTGCCTTTCTTCCCGAATCTCAACACCTTTTTCCAAGGTGAGACCTTCAGGAAAACTCGATCCCCACGGCCGAACTCTATATCTCTTCGCTTAAGATCGGCATAAGACTTCGCCGGTCCAAGCTTCCTTCAATCTAGATGAATCAACTTAACCTTGTCTTTGGTCTCAAAGCAACCAACTCGGGTCCCAACAACTGACGTTCACCTAACTCCGTCCAACACGTAGGTGAGCGATATTTCCTACCATACAACGCCTCATACGGTGCCATTTTGATGCTCGCTTGATAACTGTTGTTGTAGGCAAACTCAGCTAATGGTAGAAACTCCTCCCAACTACCTCAAATCCAGGACACAACCTCTCGGCATATCTTCCAAGATCCGAATGACCCTTTCGATTGGCCGTCGATTGCGGGTGAAAGCCGCGTCTTTGAAATCCAAACGAGTACCCAGAGCTTGATGCAATGCTTTCCTAACCTTGGCGTAAACCTAGGATCCCTATCCGAAATTATCAAACCGCACACCGTGCAACCTCACAATCTCGACACATACGACCGCTAGCTTCAAGTGAGTAGTCAACCCTCACCGGAATAAAGTGGTGATTTAGTCGACGATCCACCACTACCCAAGCTGAATCCTTCTTGCTTGGCGTAAGCGGTAACCCACCGGCGAAATCCATGGTTATCCTTTCCCACTTCCATCGAGGAATCTTCACAGTGAAGCAAACTCGACGGCAAGCGATGTTCAGCCTTGACTGGCGACAAGTCGGACACTTCCCAACAAACTCTGTCACCTCTTTCTTCAAGCCAGGCCACCAAAGCGCTCTCTAAGATCCCTATACATCTTGCTACCTCCGGGATGCATAGCATAAGGACTCGCTATGTGCGCCCCTGAAGAATCTTCTGCCTCAGACTCAACATCTTTAGGCATACAAGCCTTACCTTGGAAACACAGAACCCCATCACTGACAAGTCAGAACCCTCCAAACCACCATCCTCGCACTTGCAACCTTCGCGCACTCGTAACCTCATCCAATAATCTGTTTCTCTCGATCCGCTCAACCTGTAGGCTTAACTTGCAACTCGCTGCGAGAATACTCCCATCGTCATACAAACTCAAGTGGGCAAACAATGCTCTTAAGTGCGAAACAACCTTGCGGCTCAACGCGTCGGCCACCACGTTAGCCTTGCCCGGATGATACTCAATCGAGCGATCGTAATCTTTCAAAGAACTCAACCCATCTGCGCGCCTCAAATTCAAATCCTTACGAGTCAGAGATACTTTAGACTCTTGTGATCCGTGTAGACTATCGATCTTTCCCGCACAAGTAGTGCCTCCAAATCTTTAAAGCGAAGACCACACCGCTAGCTCCAAGTCATGCGTCGGATAGTTGATCTCATGTGGCCTCACCGCCGAGAAGCGTAAGCCACAACCTTACCTTCTTGCATCAAAGACACAACCCAAGCCCGTATGTGATGCATCGCAATAGACTGTGAATTCCTTACCAGCCTCAAAGTTGAATTAAAACGGAGCCTCGGTCAAAATCTTCTTTAACATATCGAAGCTTTCCTGCTGCTTTTTCACCCATACAAACGGAACTTCTTTCCTCAAGAACTTGGTCATCTGTGGCTGCTATCAACGAAACCCTCAACAAACCTTGGTAGTATCCGGCCAAACCAGAAAACTCCGAATCTCACCACCGACCTAGGCGGCTTCCAATCCAAAAGCGCCTCAATCTTACGAGGATCTACTCGAATCCCCTCACCGACACTACATGACCCAAGAAAGTCACTTCCCTAAGCCGTAACTCACACTTATCGAACTTAGCATAGAGCTTTTCCCTCAAAATCGCAACACCACTGCGCAAATGCTTATCATGCTCTCCTTCGTCCTTGAGTACACTAAGATGTCGTCTATGAAAACCACGACGAATCGATCCGGATCTTCTTTGAAACACCCTATTCATCATATCCATAAACGCTGCGCGGTGCGTTAGTCAACCCGACGGCATTACGTAAATTCGTAGTGCCCATACCGAGTCCGAAACGCTGTTTTATGGATATCCACCTCCTTAACTCTTAATCGGTGATACCGGACCTCAAGTCGATCTTGAAAATACGCGCAGACCGCCGGTGATCAAACAAGTCATCTATCCGTGGCAACGGATACTTGTTTTTAATCGTCAGCTTGTTCAACTGGCGGTAGTCTATACACATCCGCATCGTGCCATCTTTCTTCTTAACAAAAAGTACCGGCGCGCCCCACGGCGAAACACTAGGCCTAATAAAACCTCGATCCAATAACTCCTGGATCTGAGCCTTAAGCTCCACCAATTCCTTTGGCGCCATCCTATACGGAGCAATAGACACTGGCGCAGTTCCGGGTAATAGATCTATTCCGAACTCTACCTCGCGATTCGGTGGCAAACCCGGAAGCTCCTCAGGAAACACATCAGCAAATTCCTTAACAGTACGGACCTTCTCTACAGCAGACTCCTTAGCCTCCAACGCATACACATGAACTACATACGCTTCACAGCCCTTCCTGACCATCTTCTCTGCCTTCAGAGCAGATACCACATTTGATAAGTAATCCCTCCTATTACCTATCATAACCACCTCATCACCCTCACCCGTCTTAAGAACCATGCGCTTGGCCGCGCAATCCAACCTCGCCTGGTACTTGACCAACCAATCCATCCCAAGAATCAGATCGAACTCCCCAAACGGCAGTTCCATCAGATCAGCAGCAAACACTACCCCTTGGAGTTCTAGGGGTACCTCTCTAAACAGTTTATCTACTACTACAGAGTGACCTAGAGGGCTAATCACAGTCATCTGCCTAGAGGATATCTCAGAGTCTAAATCCATGGTCTCTACTATACTACTGGCAACATAAGAGTGCGTTGAACCCACATCAATCAAAGCAGTATAAGGAGAACCAAAAATCAGAAACGTACCGGTTATGACGTCCGGTGCGTCGCCCTCCTCTCGGCGCCTCGCAGCATACACTAATCCAGGCTGTCTAGCATCAGAACTACCCGCACCTCTGCCCGGTGCTCCACGGCCCCAACTAGAACCATTACCGCCTCTGCCATTACCACGGCCCCTCTGCGGTGGCGGTCTATTACCTCTGAATCGACACGCCCCGACTCTCGATGAATCTCGGCCAACCTACGCGGACGGTCCCTCACACGGTGCTCGAGAGAACCACACTCGGGCGACCTTTTCCTCCGATCCAAGCAACCACCCCAATGAGATTTCCCACATCGATCACATCTGCGGCGGTCCTCGCTTAGCAAAGAACAAACCTAGCAGGTGGTTCGCCCACTCGGTCTAGCTCTCTTCTGCGGATTACCGACGATCCGAAGACCCAAAGCTCCTCTTATGCCTATTTCTCGTCCATGCCCTGTCTCACCGACTCCTTAACACCCCTCGGCTACCTTAGCCTTCTCAACTAAGACATGAAACTCGCGCTCCTGCGAGGAGCAATCAGCGACCTCAAGTCGTCTCGCGAGACCATCCTCGAAACGAACACACCTCTCATGCTCGGTGGCCACAATGCCCTGGCATACCTACTCGCCTTCAGAACTCGGCCTCGTACTCGACCATGATTTACTCCCTGAACAAGCCTCGTAAAAGCCTTCATTTGGGAGTCAATATAACTAGCTCCAATGTACTTCTTTTGATACGCACCACGAAATATTCCCATGTCGAGATCCTCTCTTGCGCCACAATCGTCCCGAACCGTGAGCCACCAGCGATATGACTCATCCGAAGAAGCGTCGATGCCCTTCACTTCTCTTCATTTGTTAAGTCCAGATCATCCATGATCCGCTCGGTTGCCTCCGGCCAATATTTAGAAGTCTTGGGAGCAACACCGTAAACACTCGGAAGAATTGGCCCCATTGGCCCGAAGTCGCCAGAAGCAATTTCCTAACTCCCGCACCACCACCTACACCAGCTACTCTTTCCAACACTCAAAGGCATCGCGCTGTGACCGCATCGCCCATCGTCCCGATCGATCTTGGAACTCACCACCTCCGGTGGTGGCGGAACCGATATCTCATTTTCGACCCACGACGAGATCCTACGGGCTCGTAAAGCGTCATCCTACCACGACCTCGCCCACGACCACGTCCACCTCTAGTGCTCATGACTAATCTTTCTACGTATCTAGTTAAAGAATTTTATGCATCAGTATTTATTCCACTTGTTTAAAAGCAAGTCTTATGAATATTTAAGGAGATTTGTTCTCGCGAGTTCATAGAATCCTATCAGTTTCAATCTCTAAAGTAGTATACTATTGCTATTCATCAAACCATATCACATCCAATCAATTTACAAGCAATAGTGCAGGTACTTACAGCGGCGAATCAGTGCGGAGACTCGGTGCCATGCCTTTCAAACCATACTTTAAGAATAAAGACTAACAAAACAATCTTTTGAAAACCTTTTGGGCCTCAGGCCCACAGCCGAGCCTTTGAACTTGGCTCTGATACCACAATTGTAACACCCCAAACCCGGACAGGACACCACGTCCGAATCTGGTACGTTACGGGGGAAAACGTTTTTGAGTGATCAGATTTTTTTTTCGTTTAAAAGCGGGGTGAAAACAAAGTGAACTTGAAGAAAATTGAAGTAGTCCTGTTTGATTAGATTTTGGAAACTTATCCGAAGTATATAGTTAAAAACGAGTTGATTTCATGTAGCATTTCCAATAGTTTCTTAGTACTTTTTTTTTTTGAAACATTTTTGACTTAGTAGAATATCGAGTTTGGTTTGAAAATCCTTTGAGTTTACTTTATAGCAAAACATAGTGAGATACCCGATGGTATAGTTTAAAACACATTGCGTTATAGTTTTGAAAACATTATCTTACCAAATTTTTAGTAAAATTTCATACCAAGTTATTTGTTAAGCAGGTTGAGAATCTAATTATAACATAACCATCATAAATCATAATTTAAAGGCCTTTTACAAATCCAAATTAAAAAAAAAACCAAATAAAAGTAATTAAACTAAAGTACCCAAATGATAGAGTTTGAGTAAAACTTTATTAAGCATGGCATGAGCACCCGAGTCCATCCCGGCTCCATGTCCGCGTCTACGAGTCCACTGAAATGTCAAGGGAGAGGGTGAGTCGAATGACTCGATGCATAAATCCCGCTCCCGATGAAACAACATGCTAGCACACATCATACTTAGCAACATAATTAATGCAACCCAATCCTAACCATCCGTATCTCCTTTCCTACCCCGTGTGGTACCAAACCTTTGGTGGTGCCAAACCACCTGGTGACATATAGTCACAATGTGTTACAAAACACTGGTGTCCCAAAGACACAATGTGCTACCAAAGCACCGGTGACCGTAGTCACGATAATCGAATGATGGGGCCAACCCATCGTGTGATACCCAATCACTAGTGCAGACGATCCCATATCTCAAAGTGGGGCTAACCCACGGTGGTGTTAACCACGAGGACAAGTCGCAATGAGGTGCCCAACCTCCGGTGTCCCAAAGACACAAATGTGCTACCAAAGCACTGGTGACCGTAGTCACGATAATCGAATGATGGGCCAACCCATCGTGTGATACCCAATCACTAGCGACGATCCCATATCTCAAAGTGGGGCCAACCCACGGTGGTGTTAACCACGAGGACAAGTCGCAATGAGGTGCCCAACCTCCGGTGTCCCAAAGACACAAATGTGCTACCAAAGCTTTGGTGACCCAAAGTCACAAAGTGTGTTACCAAAACACTGGTGCTCGTCAAAGATAAAATATCTTTGCTCCTCTACTCATATCACCCATCAACATACCATACTCATGTAATCATGCATATCATACAAATCATGCATATCATGCTAATATGTTTGACTCATGCCCCATATCACATACATACATAGTCATGATACCATATAGATCATCAGTAAACTTGTAACAATACTGACTTACTCGAGTCCAAGATCATACCCAAAAGGGTATCATATCAATCCATCAAACTGCCATGATTTTAATAGGCAACCGGTTTAATAATAATATCACTAAGTATGGGTGTGTTAGTTACACACCTGGTAATTACGAGTCTAAAGATCCCAACGAAACGATCTAAATCCCTCGAGTATCAAGCTCCTATAACAATCGGCCAACATAGGGGTTAGTACACAAAAACCATTCGGCCAAAGGCTTTATACCAAGAGAAGTCATCTCAAACCCTTACCTTCACTTCTTAACTTGGTTTCCAACCAACCCCGAACCTCAATGGTCCTTCTAAGACAATCGGCCACCACCTTGAAAAGAGTAATAGTTAATCCTTTATCATTCACGATTTAATCGAAACCAGACGATTTAACTAACAACAACCAATCACTTACCCTTACTAATCAATTGTGAAGAAAACGGCTCCTCTTGCTTGCTTCCACAATCCAATGATGCTATAACGAAGAGAATAGAAACACGAGATTAACACCTAATATTCGGCCAAGAAGAACCACTAGGAGAAGGAAAAGATTCGGCTAACACCTTAGCAAAGAGGGGAAAGAAGTTTGGCTTCACACCAAGGAAGAGAACTCAAGAGAAAAGTGGGGAAACAAGGGGTTGATATTCGGCTAATTAACAAAAGGAACAAAGAAAAGAAAAGTGCTTTCGGTTGGAAAGAGGAAGCAATGGAGAAAGGTATTTTGGAGAATGGGGTTTGGCTATCAAGGTTTCAAAACAAAGAAAAGAGTATGGAGAGAAGAGAGTTATAATTTGGCTTACTCCAATGAAGAAGGAAGAAGATGTGGAAGGACATTCGGCCACAAGCTCAAATTCAAGAAAACAAAGCAACTTTTCGGCAACTAAAGGGGTTTGATGTTTTCGGTTTCAAGAAGTGTAGAAGATGAGAGAAATTCTTTAGAAAGAATCGAAACACCCTTTGATAAAAAGAATGAACTTCCTTTTTACCCAATATGACCGAAAATGCACCAAATGAAAAGTGCATTTCGGCACACTCTTTCCCCCACACTAAGCCGTCACTCCCCTCCAACTCCCCTAAATTCGGCCAAATCCCCACAACACTCCACTCCACACATTCAAACAAGCATGACCAAGTCTTCCTCCTAAACTCACTCTCCTCCCACCATTTGAACGGTTTGACCAAGTCCAAAGAAGAATTTGAATTGTCTTCTACTTCCTCCTCCCATGCCGTCCAAAATGGGAACCAAAATGGGGACTTTGCAGCTCGAACACTAGACCTCCACCCCATGCATTTGACGCCACACCTAGCTCCCAAGTAACGCATGCTTGCCACTTTGCAGCTCACCTTTTTGTTCAACAAAACCCCAAATAAAACTCTTCTACCTGACTTCCTCGGCTCCTCTCCTATAAAGCCTAAAAACAAAAATTCTCCTACCTACTCAGGCACACTCCTAACCTACAATTAAGCCCCGAAACTACACCAACAGCAACACAGCACACTTAACACATGCAATAACATGCAACAACAAAATAGCCCCTAACCCGGGATATTACAGTATTCTTCTCAACATTTTTATTTTCTTTCTCTTAATGCCGAATCTATGTTTTGGTTTGGGATGGTCATTTTGACCAAGACCATCACCTTAATTCTCTCTCAAACGAGATCACTTCTTCTTCGTAGTGATATAATGGAAGGCCAAAACTCTGATTCTTCCGAAGTCATCATATAATCGTTAGGAATCGGTCCTAAAATTTTTAAGCTAAGGAGTTCTTCGAGGATTATATAAAATCGTTCTTTATTCATTAAGATGATTATTAGATAGTGATGATTAACCGATTACAATTATAGGGATTAAATCGCTCGATCTATCCAACCGTTGATCACTCAGAATTAGTGGTAAGCCGATCTTTACCCTTTGTCAATCCATATTTCATCGTAATATCGATCTATATAAGATCTAATCGAATGAAGGCTTGTGGTACCGATTCGAGAGGAAAGTCGAGTGGAGATCTCAAAAGGAGCGGATTAGCGATCCCTACTCCTAAATTCAAGCGAAGGGCAGTATCGGCAATTCGGGACTTTCCACTGGGTTGTGGACCCTCACCCGGTGAGAATCGACTATTCGAGGTCGTTCACAATTTTGAGGCATCAGCGATTCGGGATTTTCCACCGGGTTGTGGAACGTCAACCGGGGAAAACTGACAAATCGTGGTCATTCACAATTCTAAGGGTAAGCACCGTAGATCGTTCATTTTAGTGTTGATAAATAAATCGCGTATGTCGACTAATCAAGCGTTATAATATTTTAGGGGTCGACGATCAAGAAAGCTTAGTGCTTACAATAATCAAGTGTGTAATCTCACACCGTTTTCCGTAGGTTAAAGATTAATGTCATATTGGTAGTAAATCGCTTGACTAAAATCGTATTATGGTGAAACCGAGAAAATTGGCTTAAATCTCACTGTTTTGATAAAATTGACAAAATCGGTATTAACACCATGAAAGATTACGAAAATGCCCTTAATGGGCCGATTTAATAGTTTGTTATATGGGCCAATTTGATAATTTACTATATGGGCCGATTTGATAATTTGTTATATGGGCCAATCTGATATTTTGCTATATGGGTCGATCTGATAAATTGCTATATTGGCTGATCTGATATTTTATTATATGGGCCAATCTGATATTTTGCTATATGGGCCGATTTGATAAATTGCTATATTGGCCGATCTCATATTTTGTTATATGGGCCGATCTGATATTTTGCTAAATGAGCCGATCTGATATTTTGCCATATGGGCCTAATTGATAATTTGTTATAATGGGCCGTACTGTTGATAATGAATATCCAAATAAATTACTGTTGTTATATTGTAAAAATCATGAATTATTATGCATTATATACATGATTTTGCATGGGATGGGATAATATTGAAGAGAAGTTCTAGTGGCTCTGCCACATAATTTTGGTGGCTCTACCACAAATCTGTATAGTGGGAATGCCACGTAAATTCTGTTATAATAGGTGGCTTGTCCACAATTATTTTTGTTATAAATGGCTTAATGCCTGCGATTGGTGTGTTGGCGGGGTGGGTTGACAAAAGATCCCCACAGGTGTGTTGGTTGGTACGGGTGGTGTGTAGCGGATGGATTACTAGGTTTGGTTTGGGAATTGCATTTCATACACATGTTATAATTGATACATTATTATCATTGTAAATGGGTTTAGGCCCAAATTATCGCTTAATGGGATTTTGGCCCAGTGGACAACGGTAAGTGGGTTATACACTGAGTTCTAGTAACTCACCCCTTTTTCCTTATCCCCTTTTAGGTAATGATCAGTGATGGAGACTTGGGCCATGGATAACTGGGTGGAGGCCATACTACAAAAACGGTTTAATTTGGAATTTGGATTTCTTTTTAGTTCTTTTAATTACTTTACTATTTTGAGTTAAGGTTGTAATAAGGCCTCTGGATTAATTTATGTTTTGTTTATTGTTTGACGAATTTATAATTTGCTCTAAGTACTTCAAATTGAGGCTTTTATAAAAACTTAAATAAGCATTTTCTTAAAATAGATATACAAAAAGGGTTTCATAATAAACTTTCATAAATATATTTTTAACTCAGAAATTTCTCAAATAATTTTCATCAACATTTTTCGAAAATTATTTCCAAATTCTTCTCAAACTATTAACGATATTTCCAAAGTCATGGTTTTTAAGATTATATCTTAAATTTATCGATTTATCAATCAATCTTTATTCAATAATACTTTATTAAAAATTTTTAAATGGGAGTTGTTTTAAACGATTTTAAATCTAAATATTTTTATGTACAAATGAAAAAGGACTTAGTAGTATTTTTCTCATGTAACATGTCAGATCTGGCCTTAACGCATGGGCCGGGTTTAGGGTGTTACATTTTATGGTATCAGAGCCCGGTTCAAAACTCGGCTGTGGTTTGGGTTCAAAAACATTTTTTTTCAAAGCTATTTTAAAATGTAAAATTTAGAACGTATGTTTTTAAGGAAGTATGGCACCACGGGTATCCGACACCAAGTCAAGTAAGTGTATGTTATTATTGTATGATTATAATGATTATGATATGACTGTAGGAATACTCTAGAACTTCTAGTTTTAGGTATTGAAACTATAGAGATTGATACTATAGGATGCGACTACGAAAACGACTTTACTTATTATGTTTCATAAAACATTGTTTAATAAACACCAAAATAGTATACTGATTCATAAGACTTTTAATCAGATTAAATTGAATTACCCTATATGAGCGCTAGAGGACGTGGACACGGTAGACGTGGCCGTGGTAGAGGCTGAGGCGCTAGAGTTGCGTCTAAAGCGTCGGGACATATGCCGAAAATAGACGCACCTGCGTCAGCCGTGACTGAAACTGGATCACATGACCGTATGAGGGAGGACATTGCTCTGTCCCAAGCAATGTTGCGAGTCTTGGAAAGGGTTGCTGGGGCTAAAACTGGGCCAGTAGCTCGTGGATCAATTTCGGAACGACTTAGATCAAATGGTGCTGAGGTTTTTAGGGGTATCTCGGGTGTAGCCCCAAATTTAGCAGAGTATTGGCTCGAGGCAGTGGAGCGGATCATGGATGATTCGGAGTGCACCACCGAGCAGAAATTGAGAGGAGCTGTGTCCTTGTTGAAAGACGAGGCATATCAATTGTGGCTTACTGTTCGGGAAGGCACTCAGGCCGATCGTGTTACCTGGGATTTCTTCAAAACTGCATTCCAAGGAAAGTATGTCGGGGCTAGCTATGTGGATGCCCGAAAGAAGGAATTCCTAAATCTGGTCTAAGGAAGTAAGACTGTGGCAGCTTACGAGACGGAATTTCTACGTCTGAGTCGTTATGCCCGGGGTATAGTGCCAACTGACTATGAACGCTGTGTGCATTTTGAGGACGGGTTAAGTGATGAGTTGCGGGTACTGATAGCCCCACAACAAGAAAGGAATTTTTGCCACACTAGTGAAGAAAGCCAAGATAGCTGAAGAGGCTAAGCACTCGGAGCGGCAAAATCGAGAAAAAGATAGAGGCAAGAGCAAGAGGGACTTTAAGTACTCAGGTCCTGCTAGAGGGTTTCAGAAGAGGCCTAGGAATAATGAGCCAGCTCGAGCTAGAGTACCAACTGCTACCAATCAGATACAACCATGTGCTGATTGCGAAAAATGACACCCGAGTGGATGCTGGAAGAGAACCAGTGGTTGTTTCAAATGTGGTTCCAAGGACCATCAATTCAAAAATTGTCCTCGACAGACTACTCAGACTCAGGATGCTCGTAACTATGATACACAGCCAGCTAGAGGCACTCAGCAGCCACCGAGAAGCCGTGGGCCAGGTCGAGGTGGTAATGGCGTAAGACGAGGTCAGGGTGCACCGGGTAGAGGTACTGGTTTCAGGGGTAACGCGGAGGCGAGGCAGCCAGGGTTGGTTTATGCGGTCAGACACCGAGAGGATGGTGATGCACCTGATGTGATAACCGATGACGTTCTTCATATCGATGTACCAAGCATCGCTTTGATAGATATCGGATCCATCCATTCGTATGTTGCTAGTGCTGTGTCTGGAAATCTAAACATTAGATTTGAGATTACTGCTAGAGAGATGATAGTAATTAGTCCTTTAGGACAGTCTGTGATAGTGAATAGATTGTTTAGAGATGTGCCCTTAGAAATTCAAGGAGAAACATTTTTGGCGGATTTGATGGAACTGCCTTTCGGCGAGTTCGACCTTATTTTGGGCATGGACTGGTTGGTGAAACACCGTGCGAACTTGGATTATGCTGCAAAGCGGATGACGCTAAGAACTTCGGAAGATAAGGAAGTGGTGATGATAGGTGAACGGAGAAACTATCTATCAAATGTGGTATCTGCTTTAAAGGCAGAAAAGTTAGTGCGAAAAGGGTGTGGAACATTCCTAGCCTTCATTAGTGCGTTGGATGCCAAGGAATTGTCGGTGGAAGGTGTTAGAACGGTGAAAGAGTTCTCAGACGTCTTTCCCGAGGAACTTCTTGGATTGCCTCCGGATCGGGAGGTAGAGTTTGGCATTGAGTTATTGCCAGGAACGGCTCCGGTGTCCATTGCTCCATATAGAATGACGCCGAAGGAGTTAGCAGAGCTTAAAGCTCAAATTCAAGAGTTGTTGGATCGGGGATTCATTCGACAGAGTGTGTCACCGTGGGGAGCACCGGTCATGTTCGTCAAGAAGAAGGATGGGTCGATGCGTATGTGCATCGATTAGAGATAGTTGAATAAATTGACGATCAAGAATAGGTATCCGTTGCCGAGAATCGATGACCTATTTGATCAACTGCGAGGAGCTTCAGTTTTCTCGAAGATAGATTTGAGATCTTGTTATCATCAACTTAAAGTCAAGGAGGCGGATATCCATAAGACTGCGTTTCAAACTCGTTACGGACATTATGAGTTCTTGGTGATGCCGTTTGGGTTGACTAATACACCAGCTGCATTTATGGACATGATGAACCGAGTCTTCCAACCCTACTTATATCAGTTTGTGGTGGTGTTCATAGATGACATCTTGGTATACTCGAAGAATGAAGAAGAGCATGATTCGTATCTGCAGGTGGTATTGCAGATATTGCGGGAAAAGCAACTTTATGCCAAATTCAGTAAGTGTGAATTTTGGCTTAAGGAAGTGACCTTCTTGGGGCATTTTGTGTCGGCCGAAAGAATTAGAGTTGATCCCCGGAAAGTAGAGGCTGTGTTGGATTGGAAACCACCGAAGTCAGTGGCTAAAATTCAGAGTTTCCTAGGATTTGCTGGTTACTACAGGAGTTTCGTTGAGGGGTTTTCGTTGATTGCTGTACCTCTAAATAAACTGTTGCGCAAGGGAGTACCATTTGTGTGGTCAGATCAGCAGCAAGAGAACTTTGAGAAATTGAAGAAGATTCTGACGGAAGTGCCAATTTTGATTCAACCTGAGGCTGGAAAAGAGTTTATTGTTTACTGTGATGCGTCACACATGGGCTTGGGATGTGTGTTGATGCAAGGTGGAAAAGTGGTGGCTTATGCATCTCGTCAGTTAAGGCCGCACGAAGTGAATTATCCCACTCATGATTTGGAGTTGGCTGCAGTGGTGTTTGCTTTAAAGATTTGGAGACACTACCTGTATGGTGAGAAGTCGATCATCTATACGGATCATAAGAGTCTAAAGAACCTCCTTACCCAAATGGAGTTGAACTTAAGACAGCGGAGGTGGATAGAACTATTGAAGGATTATGACTTCTCAATCGAGTATCATCCCGGAAAGGCTAACGTGGTGGCAGACGCGTTGAGTCGTAAGGTGATATCAAATTTGATAGCAATGTTTGCTCATCTCAGCTTGTATGAAGATGGTAGTCTGCTAGCCAAACTTCAGGTGAAGCCTGCGTGGGTAGGTCAGATTAAGGAAAAGCAATTATCAGATGAAAAGTTGGGTTCCATACTTCAGCAAGTGGAAGGTGGTGTGATAGGGGATTTTGGATTGAATAATGATGGAGTATTGTGTGTCCGCGGAAGAATTTGTATGCCCAAAGATTCAAAATTGAGACAAATGATTCTGCGTGAGGCGCATAGTAGTCCTTATGCTATGCACCCCGGAGGAAATAAAATGTATCGAGACCTCCGTGAGCAGTATTGGTGGCCAGGGTTGAAATGGGAGGTTACTGATTTTGTGAGTAGGTGCTTGACATGTCAGCAAGTGAAGGCGAAACATCAATTACCGTCAGGATTACTACAACCGGTGAAGATTCCATTATGGAAATGGGAACGGATAACGATGGACTTTGTTAGTGGGTTACCCTTATCGCCTACTAAGAAAGATTCCGTCTGGGTAGTAGTGGATCGGTTGACGAAGACTGCCCATTTCCTACCTGTTCGTACGGATTACTCATTGCAAAAGTTGGCCAAGTTGTACGTAGCAGAGATCGTGAGGTTACATGGGGTACCAGTGTCTATCATTTCGGACAGGGACCCTAGGTTTACATCACGATTTTGGAAAGCCTTACATGAAGCTTTGGGAACAAAGTTAAATTTCAGCACGGCATTTCATCCTCAGTCAGATGGTTAGTCGGAGAAAGTAATCCAGATTCTGGAAGACATGTTAAGGGGCTGTGTGATTGACTTCAGTGGTAGTTGGGAGGATTTCCTACCATTGGCAGAGTTTGCTTATAACAATAGCTATCAATCCAGCTTCCAGATGGCACCCTACGAGGCGTTGTATGGTCGTAGGTGTCATACTCCTACTTGTTGGACCGAATTGGGGGAGCGACAGTTATTGGTTCCTGAGCTGATATCAAAGACGGAGGAAAAAGTAAAGGTAATTCGAGCACGGTTAAAGGAAGCCGGATAGACAAAAATCGTATGCGGATCCAAGCGTAAGGATATTGAGTTTGCGGTGGGAGATCAAGTCTTTCTAAAGGTCTCACCTTGGAAGAAGATCTTGATTTAGAAGGAAGGGCAAGTTAAGCCCTAGGTTCATCGGACCCGTCTGCGTGTTTTGAAGCGTGTTGGGCGGTGGCTTATCGGCTTGAGTTACCTCCGAGTTGAGTCGGATACATAGTGTATTTCATGTCTCAATGTTAAGGCATTATCGATCGGATCCGTCCCATATAGTACCGGTAGAGGAAGTTGAGATAAGACTCGACTTGTCATTCGAGGAGGAGCAGTGCAAATTTTAGATCGGGATGTTAAGGTTTGAGAAGGAAGTCGGTGCATCGTTAGTCAAGGTTTTATGGCGCAATCACGGATCGGAGGAAGCCACATGGGAGCCTCGAGGGACGCGATTCGGCAAACAATATCCTCACCTCTTTTAATCAGTAAATTTTGAGGAAGAAATTTTCTTTAAGGGGGTAGAATTGTAACATCCTAAAATTTGGAATTTTATGTGTTGCATTATTTTTGGTGCTAAGCTAGTTAGATTATTAATTGTGTATGTTTAGGAGGTCCTGAGAAGGCTCGGGGTTTATTTGGACCTAGTAAAATTTTTTGGCGTTTAGCACTTCAAGGAGATAGAGTAAGTGACCTTAAAGCTTATGGAAATAAATGAGTAAATAGCTAGCATAATTGAGCATATGGTAAAGAGGTTATGGCATTAAGTGAAGAGTATGGAGGGAAGAGTTTCAAATCCCATTGTGTGCAAATTTTGACTATTATTTTTGCACTCTTTCCTTAAGTGTCGGCCAAGCATGTAAATAAGGCAAGGTGGACTTTTTATTTTTGGAAAGATGGCTAAGGAAAATAGGAAAGAATGAAGGCAAGGAAAGAAATCAAGAGAAAGGGGAAAGTAAGGGGAACATATGGCCTTTTTCAAGGGAAGTGTTATGGAAAGTGTGGTTGGCCAATTTTTGACCATTATGGTCATCTATGTGGATAGTTTTGTGGTTAAAGGGAGGTAGCCGAATTTTACTTGGTGTTATCTTAAAACTATAGTGTTTGTTTTGGTCAAAAAATTCCTTTAGCATCAAGTATGCCATTTTCTCCAAACTACCATTCTCTTAGCCAAATTTTGTCTTTCTACCATTCTCTTAGCCGAATTTTGTCTTTGGCAATTGGTAAAAGTTTTGGTATTGTTTTTTGCCAAAATTCCTATATGTAACTTTGGTGTCATTTTTCTTTTCTCTCCAAATTTCCTTCTTGCCGAATCTTCAAGCCATTGGTGAGCTTATTCTCTTCTTTTCTTTCTTTTTGTTGCCGAATGTACCCAAATCTTTGAGACCAAAATTTGTTCACTCATCACCTTTTGAAAACCGAAACTATTGGACACCATTTTCTCTTTTTCTTTTCTTTTAATCATTCTTTCAACCTTTCTTCCATTTCTTAAAAGCAAAACTTCATTTTGATCAAATCCTTCTCCTTTATTCATTCTCCCTATAACCGAATATCAAATTACATTTTCCTCTATAATCGAACTTTCATCTCTTCTCTATCTCTTCTTCTCATCGGTACTAACACTCAATCCTTGATCAATCAGTAAGTATTCTTCTCAACATTTTTATTTTCTTTCTCTTAATGCCGAATCTATGTTTTGGTTTGGGATGGTCATTTTGACCAAGACCATCACCTTAATTCTCTATCAAACGAGATCACTTCTTTTTCGTAGTGATATAGTGGAAGGCAGAAACTCTGATTCTTTCGAAGTCATCGTATAATCGTTGGGAATCGGTCCTAAAATTTTTAAGGTAAGGAGTTCTTCGAGGATTCTATAAAATCGTTCTTTATTCGTTAAGATGATTATTGGATAGTGATGATTAACTGATTACAATTATAGGGAATAAATCGCTCGACCTATCCAACCGTTGATCACTCAGAATTAGTGGTAAGCCGATCTTTACCCTTTGTCAATCCATATTTCATCGTAATATCGATCTATATAAGATCTAATCGAATGAAGGCTTGTGGTATCGATTCGAAAGGAAAGTCGAGTGGAGATCTAAAAAAGAGCGGATTAGCGATCCCTACTCCTAAATTCAAGTGAAGGGCGGTATCGGCAATTCGGGACTTTCCACCGGGTTATGGACCCTCATCTGGTGAGAATCGACTATTCGAGGTCGTTCACAATTTTGAGGCATCAGCGATTCAGGATTTTCCACCAGGTTGTGGACCGTCAACCGGGGAAAACTGACAAATCGTGGTCATTCACGATTCCAAGGGTAAGCACCGTAGATCATTCATTTTAGTGTTGATTAATAAATCGCGTATGTCGACTAATCAAGCGTTATAATATTTTAGGTGTCGACGGTCAAGAAAGCTTAGTGCTTACCGTAATCAGGTGTGTAATCTCACACAGTTTTCCGTGGGTTAAAGATTAATATAATATTGGTAGTAAATCGCTTGACTAAAATCGTATTATGGTGAAACCGGGAAAATTGGCTTAAATCTCACTGTTTTGATAAAATTGACAAAATCGGTATTAACACCGTGAAAGATTACGAAAATGCCCCTAATGGGCCGATTTAATAGTTTGTTATATGGGCCGATTTGATAATTTGCTATATGGGCCGATTTGATAATTTGTTATATGGGCCAATCTGATATTTTGCTATATGGGCCAATTTGATAAATTGCTATATTGGCCGATCTGATATTTTGTTATATGGGCCAATCTGATATTTTGCTATATGGGCCGATTTGATAAATTGCTATATTGGCCAATCTGATGTTTTGTTATATGGGCCGATCTGATATTTTGCTAAATGGGCCGATCTGATATTTTGCCATATGGGCCTAATTGATAATTTGTTATAATGGGCCGTACTGTTGATAATGAATATCCAAATAAATTACTGTTGTTATATTGTAAAAATCATGAATTGTTATGCATTATATACATGATTTTGCATGGGATGGGATAATATTGAAGAGAAGTTCTTGTGGCTCTGCCACATAATTTTGGTGGCTCTGCCACAAATTTGTATAGTGGCAATGCCACATAAATTCTGTTATTCTGGTGGCTTGTCCACAATTATTTTTGTTATAAATAGCTTCATGCCTGCGATTGGTGTATTGGCGGGGTGGGTTGACAAAAGATCCCCACAGGTGTGTTGGTTGGTACGGGTGGTGTGTAGCGGATGGATTACTAGGTTTGGTTTGGGAATTGCATTTCATACACATGTTATAATTGATACATTATTATCATTGTAAATGGGCTTAGAGCCCAAATTATCGCTAATGGGATTTTGGCCCATGGACAACAGTAAGTGGGTTATACACCGAGTTCTAGTAACTCACCCCGTTTTTCCTTATCCCTTTTCAGGTAATGATCAGTGATGGAGACTTGGGCCATGGATGACTGGGTGGAGGCCATACTACAAAAATGGTTTAATTTGGAATTGGGATTTCTTTTTAGTTCTTTTAATTACTTTACTATTTTGAGTTAAGGTTGTAATAAGGCCTCTGGATTAATTTATATTTTGTTTATTGTTTGACGAATTTATAATTTGCTCTAAGTACTTCAAATTGAGGCTTTTCTAAAAACTTAAATAAACATTTTCTTAAAATGGATATACAAAAAGGGTTTCATAATAAACTTTCATAAATATATTTTTAACTCAGAAATTTCTCAAATAATTTTCATCAACATTTTTCGAAAATTATTTCCAAATTCTTCTCGAACTATTAACGATATTTCCAAAGTCATGGTTTTTAAGATTATATCTCAAATTTATTGATTTATCAATCAATCTTTATTCAATAATACTTTATTAAAATTTTTTAAATGGGAGTTGTTTTAAATGATTTTAAATCTAAATCTTTTTATGTACAAAGGAAAAAGGACTTAGTAGTATTTTTCTCATGTAACATGTCAGATCTGGCCTTAACGCATGGGCCGGGTTTGCGGTGTTACATTTCAAAAACAATTTTAAAAACATTTTTCCCCTTTTTCCATTTCATCCCAAAATTCTTTTTCCCAAGCCATCTCTTCAAAAACTTCAAATTTTTAGTGAAATCTTGACATTGAAATCCTTCTTAACACCTTAGATCAAGTTTTCTTCAACATTGCTTCAAGGTTTTCAATATTTCAACACTTTTGAGGTAAAACCTAAATTTTTCAATCTTTTGATTTTATTAAATATGGTTTGAAATGTTGCTTTTTGATGAATTATTGAGTTGATTTGGACTATTTATATTGTGTTTTGTTGTAGGGGGTATCCTATTTCTAAATGTTTTCTCAAAATTTTGTTTCAAACTCTTTGCACACCAAGTGTTTGTTAAAATTCTAAAAAAATTTTTTAGTGTCTTAGGGCATTTTTAGTGCTTAGATCTCTAGTATGGCCCCTAAGAAGCATCTTAGAACCAACGCCTCATCGAAAAATCCTCCTAGTGGTTTTAGACCATTTTTCAATGAGTGTTTTCATTTCAATGATGAACGTGAACGTTTCAATAGGAATTTTGCCTCACAACGAGTTTGGGAGTCTAGAAAGGTAGATCTAGACATGTTAGAAGGAATAAAATTTTCTTATCTTTCAATTTTTCAAAATTGGGGTTGGATGGATTTTCTCAAAATTTTCTCGCCGACTTTTTATAATCTAGTTCGAGCCTTTTTCTATAATGCCAAACCCGAACACGATGAGTCTGGCGATACCATTATTGCCATCATATATTTTTTAATGAACACTCCATTTGTCTAACTTTGGAAGAGTTTGGAAATTTGCTTCATTTGCCTCCCGGAGGTAACTCAAATGAAAAAGGACCATTCAATCCCGCTCTCTTCATTGAGTCTAGATTCGAATTTGAACTTAATATCTATGATCGTGTTCTCCATTTGATTATCACTTGGAATTTACGTCCTATCAAGAAACATGTCAAACTTCGTAACACCAATTATTGGTGGCTCGATTCTGTCCATTTTGATAGGCGTCCTAACCTAACCCTTACTATGTTCAATGACATAACTAAGGCTATTGGGAGGGCGATGAATACAAAGCTCACCCTTCCCTATGACACTTATTTGTCATATATTTTTAGGAGGTTAGGCATTAGTACCCTTGGAGACACCTCTATTTCTTCTAATCAACCTATTAGTTATGGGGAACTTCACCATGCCGATTATCATGATGATGCCAACTCCAATAAATGGATGAGGAGTGGTCATTTTCCTACAAATGAAGATGACGACGTCGAAGGTGCATTTGAAGACATTCCGGCACCCGAGCATGTTCCTTCACCCAAGCATGTTCTTCCTCCGGCTACTTCATCTCAGGCTGCTCAAACTTCTTCATATATTAACGTTGTAATCCTTGATGCTTTACAATTCTTTGAGTAATGATGTTTGAGAACTTAAAGATGAGGTTAGGTTTCATAGAGATGAGGTTAACTCTCAGCTTTCGATGTTAGAGATGCCAATGACATCTCTCCTCACTCATTTTCCTTCGACACCTCTTTTTTCTCCTCATGACGACGACTAGAGTAAATTTTTAAGTTTACATCTTCATATCATTGTTCATAACATTTGCACTATTACTTTTGCTTAATTCCTATGACTGTGGCTTTTTGAACCTTAATGTTTTTGTTAGTATTATAAGATACATTGGTATTTTTTTTTCATGTTAGTTCATTGTTTCTTTAGTTTTCTATATAATCTTGAACTAACCATCTTTTTCTCCTAAAGCTTTATTTGTTATTTTTTATATAACAAAAGGGGGGAAGTAAAGGTAAATTGATTCATATTGTGCTAAATTAAATTAACTTTATGCAAATTATGTAACCATTTTTTAAAGTAAAAATTAATGTCAATGTAACAGCCCGATTTTGGGCCTAGTCGAAACAGTGGTTTTGGGACCACAAATCCGACGAGAAAAATCTCATTTTTATTTTATTTTTATGGTCTACGATTTCACAGAAAGATTCCGTGAAAATTTCGTTCGAAAATTTCGACATTTGGGCACTCAATTTAGTCAAAAGGACTAAATTATAAAAAGTGAAAAAGTTGAGTTCCACATGTTAGAAGTGTCCAATTTCTATGAAATTTTAAATTGGAGGTCCTTAAATGGAAATTAGACCATTGGTTAAATTTTTGGACAAAAATGGACATTAGATAAGTGAAATATGATATTTTTAAGTTCGGGGCATTTTGGTAATTTGGTAATTAAATGGACTAAAAGACAAAATAAAAGCCAAAAACCTTTGTCCATCTTCTTCCTTGGTCAAATTTAGCATGGGGGAAGCCATGGCTAGGGTTTTCAAGCTTTCAAGCTCAATAATAAAAGAAAACGAGGTTCAGACTTAGAACGAGAGAAAAACGAGTAACTGACGGTTAGTTCCCTTTTTGCCATTTTGGTATCGAGGTAAGTTCGTGTGTAAATGACACAACATTATATCATGTATTTAATATTTTGATATTGCATAAATTGTATATATATGTTTCTACGGATTCTATTGATGATGGTTTGGTGAAGAATCGAAGAATGAGAGTCCCAGTTGAACCTTAGGAATAGCAAGGATACCATTGTCACGACATGAGATAAAGGAAGGTCCCGTATAAGACCATGTCTGGGACATGGCATAGGCACCAAAGGAAGGTCCCATATAAGACCATGTCTGGGACATGGCATCGGCACCAAATGAAGGTCCCGTATAAAACCATGTCTGGGACATGGCCTCGGCACCAATTAGAGATCTCGTGTAAGACCACGTCTGGGACACAGCATCGACATCGATATGAGATCCCGTATAAGACCATATCTGGGATATGGCATCGACATCGACATAAGATCTCGTGTAAGACCATATCTGGGATATGGCGTCGACATCGATATAAGATCCCGTATAAGACCATATCTTGGATATGGCATTGGCATCTTACTATGTGTATGACGATTTCCGAGTATCCTTCGATATTCCAAGTGGTTCAACGGGATAAAGAATTAAAGTTTATGTTAAAGATGATAAAATGACTAAAGTGTCAATGAATATGAGTGTGTGACGATTAAGTGCAAGAATATGTATGTATACACTCACGAGCAATGTGCTCGGTATGTGATCTAATTTTGGTCAGTATATAAATGAGTAAGTTATACCTGTGAGAATGATCTTGTGATGACCTTGTGATTATAAGTCCATGCTTATGATGTAAGAATATGTGGGAAATGTGAATGATGATTTTGTGTGAGGCTTTTAAGCCAAATTAAATTGAGAAATGAAATGTTCAAGTATTTGTTGTTGATGTATAAGTTAAATTGGCCAATGAATGACTTGTAAATATTTTATGATGACTAGCTATTGGCATGGCTAACTATAGATATACTTTAGTGTTATAAGTGTATAAATGAGAATTAATACAAAGAAAACATTATAGAGTAAAATTAGCAACAAAACAGTTTGGATAACAGCAGTCGAATCACTTTGAAAATTCACCAAAAATTATGGAAATTGATTTAGAAGTTGAATAATATATGAAATTAAAGCTTATTGAGTCTATTTTTGCATAAAAGAGACGGTATAAGCAAAAGAATTTCAGATTATGAGATATTTGAATTTTTTATTAGACAGGGTTAGAATGATTTCCGAATCCCCTGTTCTAACTTGGGAAATTCATTAAAAAAATAATCAAGGGATAAAATTTATATGCTTGAATCTCTTAACGAGTCTTTTTTCAAGAGAAATAAACAATAACATCTTTCAAGTTCTACACAATGAGAAAATAAATTTTTATTGAAGAGGGGTCAGAACTGTCGGACAGCGAAACAAGGGAGACTTTAAAGAATAAACTGTACTGATTGGCTAAACCAAAAATTCTGGAAATTTTATGGTAAGAGGATATGTGAGTCTAGTTTCAGGAAAAATTAGAGGAACTTAATTTGGAGTTCCAGAGCTCCAGATAAAAATAATTTAGTGACTGTAACTCGAGTAGACAGCTCAAGATGAACATAAATGAATTGTGAAATTTTATGCAATAATGATGGTATTATCTTGAGAGCTTATAATAGGGATTGTTAAAAGCATGGTAACCAATTGTTTATTATTTAAATACGTACTTACTAAGCTTTGTAGCTTACTCCCCTTCCTTTCTCATATCATGTAGGGTTTTATGCTAGCTCGAGTTGGAGATCGCCGGAGATGCTATCACACTATCAAGCTATCATGTTGGGTATAAGTGAATACAAAACCTTTTGAGTTTATGGAATGTATAGGGACTTAGTAAATTGTGTATGTGTCATTTGATTTGGCCAAATGTGTTGGTTCATAATGGTAATATGATTTATTTTGTATATGGCCATGAGATGTGGCTAATACTGGTTAATGAGTCGCAATGCATATTTATACGTGTGTGCTTATACTAAAGGTTTTATGTGTGTTTGGGATGGATGGATTGAAGTTGTGTTTAAGTATGTGCAAATGAGGGTGCGAAATGGTCTTGTAAATAGCCATTTTCTTGGCCACACGGGGAGAGACACGATCGTGTGTCACAGCCGTGTGGAGAACACGACCTTGGGACATGGGCGTGTGCCCAGGGAGTGTGAAGTCTGCATCTATTTTTTTCGAAATTTAATTCGCCACACGGCCTAAGCACACAGGCATGTGGCTTGGCCGTGTGACCCAATTTTGTTGATGACATCATAAACAGAGAGTCACACGGGCTAAGGACATGGGCTTGTGTGACCACATGGCCTACCCACATGGGCGTGTCCCAAGCCACACGAATGTGTGACCCCTGTTTTGATGAAAAATTTTCTAAGTCTTCTTAAAGTTTCCTAAGTTCTCAGTTTAGTTTCAAATAGTTCCCAATGTATGTTTTGGGCCTCGTGGGCCCATATAAGGGGCGATTTGCATGTGAATGAGGAATGTTAAATTGAATGAAATTTTATAGCCCGGTTTTGTATAAAGTTTTTTGTTTAAGTCCGGTAATGCCTCGTATCCTGTCCCGGCTTCGGACACGGGTAAGGGGTGTTACATTTAGTGGTATCAAAGCTATGGTTTAGTCGATTCTTGGACTAACCTAGCGTATGTGAGTCTAGCTATACATACCATATTACTTCTCGTGATAGTGTGATATCTCCCGGCTCTAACGAAATTGTTTTGTTAAGACAGAGATGACTTACAACCAAGCTATTTTCGATAATGCTGAAAAATGATATTGAGGTGATTGAAATGTGTTTGTGATGAGTCAAAACTTAGAAAGGTATGAATAGAAGTTAATGATATGTATGTATTAATGTACGAAGTGAGATAACCATGAGTTGAGAAATGTGGAAACATGGAATAAAATGAAAGTTTATGTGGTGATAAGCCCATTCATGTTTGCTTGGCATGCATATGATGATATATGCCTAACCTATTTGATTAAGTGAATATGATAAGTACACTTACACAAATTGACGGAATGTGTGTTTATGTACACTTGTTTGAATAAGTGTAATCAGTATGTTAATGTGGTTGAATTTTATGTTTACTTGTTAAATTAGAGATAATATGATGTTATGTTTTACGTATTTGTTATTGAACCATGAATATTATAATAGTATGAGAATTGAATTGGAAGATCAAATTGAGTAGAAGCAGAAAATGAGTGCGATCGTTCAATGATGAATTGACGGATAAGACCATGGTTGAACCATGGCAAAGTATGGAATGTAAGACCATAGCTGGGCTATGGCATTTCAGTGAAAAGACCATAACTGGGTTATGGCATTGTAATAACGTATAAGACCATAGCTGGGCTATGGCATTGTGATACGTGTAAGACCATGTCTGGGACATGGCATCGATATGAGACATCGTGTAAGACCATAGTTGGACTATGGAATTAAGTAAACAACGTACTCAAACCCGTAATGTAACATCCTGAAATTGGGCCTAGTAGGATTGGGCCCAATAGGCCTTGAGCGTAGTAGCATTTAAAATTTTTGAGATCAAGAGATCGGCATTAGTGCAAGTTGGACCTATTAGGTGAGTCATTTTGGAAGGTTAGGGGGCTTCTATGAAGTCCCGGGATCAAACTTGGGCTTAGGAGAAATTTTAGTTTTAGGTGAATAAAACCCTGGGAGTTAGTAGGTAGGCTTTAAGAATAAAATGTGGAGGAAAATGACACAAGTGGAGTGTGTGGTGTAGTGGCAAAGTGGCGCCACTTAGGGAGCAAGGGGGTGATGCCACAAGGAAGGAAGGAGGTCCAAGGTTCAAGGCGTGGAACTTGCATTTCTTTTAGAGTATTTTATTAAATGGATTTAGACCTTGGCCATAGACTTATCTTTAGTTGGGCATGTTTTAAGACACAAGAGGAGCTTGTGGCCTAGTGGCAAGGTGGCGTTACAGCTGGCAAGAGGTCTGAGGTTCAAGTCTCAGGATCAGCAAGGGAGTATTTATTTTGCAGATTGGACGGGCAGAGTTTGAGTTGGATTTAAACTCTGCTAGCGGAGGGATCCCACATCGAAAAGATACAAAGTAGGAAGGTGAGAAGCTGGCTATATATATAGCTATCCATGATGGGAGGAAGGATATACCTTGGAGAGCGTTTGGGCACAGGAGTGGTCGGAGCGCGGGTTAGCACCAGATTCCTATCAGGTGTGTATTTCTCTCTACTCTAGTTGTAGAGTGGCAAATGCCGAAGTGCCGGTTACACATCGATAGTAGCCACACGAGCGTGCGAGTGCACGTGTGGGGGCTTCGACGCGATAGTCGAGGCCATCTTGATATTCTTGTGGGTTGAAATTTTGCTTGGCCACGATGGGGTAGAAGTGGGCTCAATGGGCCCGTGGGCAAATATGATTAGATTGTATGATTGTGTAGTATGTATTAGACTAGACTAGGTGAATCGCATATATGTGGCTAGATTTGTGCTAGATGGGCCTCACGAGCGTGTGGGCCCGAGTGGGCCGAAATCGGGTTTCAGGCCCAATAGTCCGGTAAAGACCGAAAGTGAAGGCGAGTCACTCGGGGCGACATCAGGTCTTCGGAAAGATCATTGCAGGTGCGAAATTACTGAAATACCCTCGATAAGTAAATTACGAGAATACCCTTGGTAGGTAAAATTATTGTTGTACCCTTAGAGTTTGATTAGCTTGATTATGTTGTATTCCGTTTATCTGATTACGATGGTAATCCATGTTATACGTTATATTTGATATATGTTTTGCATACATGACATACTGCATACACGAATTATTATGTCATATTGCATGGGCTTTGGGATATGATGCAAAAGGGGAAATGCTATTTAGGGACTGTCACAGTGGTTTGGTACCACAGTGGGTTGGCCCCACGTATCTGATTCAGTGACCATGTCTCGGTGGCTTGGTGCCACGGTGGTTTAATACCACGTATATATATGATGTTTTAGTGACCGTCCCAGTGGTTTGGTACCATAGTGGGTTGGGCCCACATATATTCTTCAGGGATTGTCACGGTGGTTTGGTACCACGGTGGGTTGGCCCCACGCATGATAATAGTGACTTTGTCACGGTGATCTAGTATCACGGTGGACTGGAACCACGAGTGGCTTGGTGCCACATATGAGGTGTGTAGCGGATGGAGGGTTGATTGTAGAAATCCCCACGGTGTGTTGGGGTGGTACGGGTGGTGTGTAGAGGATGGAAAATTAGGTTGGGCTGGGCTGCATTGCATACATGTGATATACGCTATATTGAATGGGCTAGGGCCCAATGTGCATCTGTGGGCTTAAGGCCCAGATTTCGTTTAATGGAGATTTACTCACTAAGTCTCAATGACTCACCCCTCTACTTTAACTTTTGCAGGTAATCCCTAGCTTGAGGATTTGGAGCCGAGGTGGACTCTGTGGTGGCCATACGTCATCACTTTAGTAAATTAAGTGTTATTTTCTTTTAAATTTCATATTAATTCGGGATTATGTTTTGTAATAAGGCCAATGGGATTTTAATTTGGTTTTTGTTTTAATGCGGTTATTATCTATGATGAAATGATCAATACAGAGTTTTCCTAAAAACACAAATAAGCATTTTTAAAATATTAATGAAGCGGTTCACAAACTCACGATGATCAAAACTCGAAATTTTTAAACAATGCGAATTTTTTTAACTACCTTTCCTTGTTACATACCAGATCCGGTCGTAACGTGTAGGCTGGGTTTGGGGTGTTACAATTATGATATCAGAGCCTAGGTTGCAAAACTCGGCTTGTGGAATGGGTTCGAAAATGTTTTTTAAAATTCATTTGAAATCAGGTTAGGAAAAATATGTTTTTTTTTTGGATGTATGGCACCTGAGTCTCTCACCGAATCTGTAAGTTTTTTTTTTTACACTATAATCTATTATATGCTGAAATGTCTGTATTGCTGGTATTTATTTTGTGTGTTTTGTTTGGATGTGATATTGAATATAGAAACTGTGTGCATATGTGGTAAGATCTGTTTGCTACTGTGTTAGGTATTTGGTTGTGTAATGTGGTTCCAAGATTAAGATAGAAAATGCATTAGTGTTATTAAGATCAGAGTGCACAGCGTGAGCGTAGTGTTGTAGGTTAGGATGTACGACTGTTGGTTAGTTGGAAATTTCGAGGACGAAATTTCTTTAAGGATGGTAGATTTGTAACATCCTGAAATTGGGCCTAGTAGGATTGGGCCCAATAGGCCTTGAGCGTAGTAGCATTTAAAATTTTTGAGATCAAGAGATCGGCATTAGTGCAAGTTGGACCTATTAGGTGAGTGATTTTGGAAGGTTAGGGGGCTTCTATGAAGTCCCGGGATCAAACTTGGGCTTAGGAGAAATTTTGGTTTTAGGTGAATAAAACTGTAACATCCTAGATTAGGGGTTATGCGTTCGTGTGTAATTCATGAGATAGTGGGCCCAGTGGGTGTGTTGGATGTGTTCTGAGGAGTTCTAGGAACCCTAAGGTGCATGGAAATGTATGGAAACGTAAGGCAATGTAAGGAAATGTAAGGAAATGCTTTGGAAACGTTAAGTTTAAAAGAGGAAAGTGAACATTTTTGGAAACTAGGGGATGTAAGGAAATGATGTGGAAATGATTCAAAAGAGGAAAGTAAACATTTCTGGAAACTTGGAAATGTAAGGAAATGTCAAGTTTAAAGAGCCAAGCGAAAATTTTGAAACTTGGAAATGTAAAGAAATGTCAAGTTTTAAGGCTTAAAAGAGAAAACTAAGGCAAGGTGGCCTTAAGAAAAATAATATGAGGAATTTGACACACAAGCAGGCTTGGAAAAGTGGCTGGAGATGCCACTTAGGGCCTCTGGAAATGGCGCCACATGCAAGGTGTTGGGCTGAGTTCGAGTCACATGGGAAGCAAATAGAAGAAATTTTATTTTGCTTCCAGAAGAAGAAGTGAGGTGGACGGCACATGGCTATAAATTAGGAGCTTTTATTCTTTTATTTTTAAGAGATAAAGGGTGGATAAATAAGGGATAAATAATGGATTTATTTTAGATTATTTTCAAGAGATAAATGTGGATATTATTTCTTTTATTTTGATAGATAAGGAAGAGATAAAAGAGGATTATTATTAGTATTATTTTTATTAAGAGATAAGAGATAATTATTGGATTAAGTTTTATTAAAGTGATAAATCAAGGGATAAAGCTATCAAAATAGAAGAGTGGTGGCCAAGTAAAGGACTCTAGCTAGTAATTTTGGCTATAAAAGGAAGAGTAAGTCTATTCTTCATTCATTCTTTTCTTTTCAAGAAAACCTCTGAAATTCTCTAAAGTTTCTCCTCTTCTCTCTGCTTAATTTTCTCTGCCATTATTCTCTTTTTCTCTTTTCTTTTCTTCTTCTATTACAAACACAATCAAAAGCAAGAAGATACCAATAGCCCTAGTCGATTTCTCACTAAGCCTCAAGAGCCGAAATTGTTATCCACATCAACGCCATAGCCGAATCTTGCTAAGGGTTCAAGCAAGAGTTCCATCAAATTCTTGAAGGGTAAGATTAGGTTAGATTCTCATTCTATTTCTTTTTAAGGTGTCGAAATTAAGATTCTAATACCCTTAATATACTTGTAGAAGAGATCTTTCGGGATTTACTAGGTGTCGACTACAAGGAAGGAGAAGTTCTTTTCCCAAAGGTACACCATAAGCGCGTGTTCCCTAGTTATTCGGTGAATTTGGGATTTAAGAATCTAAGGTAAGTCATATTTAACATACTGGCTAAGGGTTATTTGTTGTGAATAAATGTTAGAAATTGATCTAACATGTAGTTATAGGGATTCGACAGAGGATACAAGGATTTTGGGATTTGAGAATTTCAAGGTAAGTTTTAAGAATACTAATCCTACTAGGATTTGGATTTATGGCGAATGGCTTTTTATTAAATTAGTAAGTGATTAATCAAATGTAGGAATTTGAGATCTAAGGCGATAGATCGATTTGGGATTTCAAGGAATTCGTTAAGCAAATCGGTGTGTACCCTACCCCAAGTTTTGATAGGTTCATGGCTATGTTTAAATTAAATGTATTATTAAGAATGTGTGTACTCATACTAACCTTGATATATCATATGGCAATTATTTTAATATATGAATATGCATAAGAATGTGAATGTGGCTAAGTACCACAAATGTGGTAAAAGTACCAGCACGTTTCCTACTTACGATAGGATTATGAATATGATATATTTTGAACATATGAATAGTAACATGAATGAGAATTAAGTATGTTATGCATGATATAAAATTTATGGGGCATTCGGGATATATGTGAAAGGGAAGAAGGTGTTGACCGGTCTCACCAGCGGAATATGGTGACTACGGTCACAAAAATCGAATATGGTAACCGGTTACATTATACGAATTTGGTAACCGGTTACATTATTTGAATATGGTGTCTAATGACACAAATTATATGGGCGATGAGCACGTCGATCGCAGTGATCGCGCCGATGGTGTGTAGCGGATGGAGGGTTGACTTAGTAGTCCCACGGTGTATTGGCGCAGTGCGGGTGGTGTGTAGCGGATGGTTAATTAGGTTTGGGTTTGGGAATGCATCATTAATTGTATTCTATGATTTGAATGTTTATCATTTGCATGCCTGATTCTATTATGACTTAGTGTTGTGTACACATTGAGTCTGTTGACTCACCCGTTTGGGAATATTTTTTTGGTGATGAGCGAGTAATGGACCAGGGTCGGCGGGAGCTTAAAGGTGGCCATGCATAGCAAGAAATTTATGATTTGGACTTTCAATTTATTTTAAGTATTTTAAGTTTTACTTTGGGATCATTGATATAATAAGGCCATTGTGGTTTACTTTATTTTTCTTTTATTTATTATGTTTATGGATTTTTATCAATTAAAGTTTAAGTAAATTCCTTTTTAAAATTAACTCTAAATGTTTTGTCACCTTAAATAAATGGGTTTTAACATAAGATAAATTTGTTTTCAACTCAAGCCCAACCCAAAACAATATTTTTCTTAAAATCACACAAGTTTTCCTAAGAACAAAAGAATTTTGAACCGTTTTACTTGAGGAACATACCAAATCTGGTCAAAGCTCGTGGGCCGAGTTTGGGGTGTTTCAAAAACCCTGGAGTTAGTAGGTACGGTTTAAGAATAAAATGTGGAGGAAAATGACACAAGTGGAGTGTGTGGTGTAGTGGCAAAGTGGCGCCACTTAGGGAGCAAGGGGGTGACGCCACAAGGAAGGAAGGAGGTCCAAGGTTCAAGGCGTGGAAATTGCATTTCTTTTAGAGTATTTTATTAAATGGATTTAGACCTTGGCCATAGACTTATCTATAGTGGGCATGTTTTAAGACACAAGAGGAGCTTGTGGCCTAGTGGGAAGGTGGTGTTACAGCTGGCAAGAGGTCTGAGGTTCAAGTCTCGGGATCAGCAAGGGAGTATTTATTTTGCAGATTGGATGGCCAGAGTTTGAGTTGGATTTAAACTCTGCTAGCGGAGGGATCCCACATCGAAAAGATACAAAGTAGGAAGGTGAGAAGTTGCCTATATATATAGCTATCAATGATGGGAGGAAGGATATACCTTGGAGAGCGTTTGGGCACAGGAGTGGTCGGAGCGCGGGTTAGCACCAGATTCCTATCAGGTGTGTATTTCTCTCTACTCTAGTTGTAGAGCGGCAAATGCCGAAGTGCCGGTTACACGACGATAGTAGCCACACGAGCGTGCGAGCGCACATGTGGGGGCTTCAACGCGATAGTCGAGGCCATCTTGATATTCTTATAGGTTGAGGCTGCTTGGGCCACGATGGGCCGAAGTGGGCTCAATGGGCCCGTGGGCTCATATGATTAGATTGTATGATTGTGTAGTGTGTATTAGACTAGACTAGGTGAAGCGCATATATGTGGCTAGAATTGTGCTAGATGGGCCTCACGAGTGTGTGGGCCCGAGTGGGCCGAAATCAGGTTTCAGGCCCAATAGTCTGATAAAGACCGAAAGTGGTAGCCGTGTCGCTCGGGCGACATCAGGTCTTCGGAAAGATCATTGCAGGTGCAAAATTACTGAAATACCCTCGATAAGTAAATTACGAGAATACCATTGGTAGGTAAAATTACTGTTGTACCCTTAGAGTTTGATTAGCTTGATTATGTTGTATTCCGTTTATCTGATTACGATGGTAATCCATGTTATACGTTATATTTGATATATGTTTTGCATACATGACATACTGCATACACGAATTATTATGTCATATTGCATGGGCTTTGGGATATGATGCAAAAGGGGAAGTTCTATTTAGGGGATTCATCACGGTGGTTTGGTACCACGAGTGGGTTGGCCCCACGATATCTGATTCAGTGACCATGTCTCGGTGGCTTGGTGCTACGGTGGTTTAATACCACGTATATATATGATGTTTTAGTGACTCGTCCCAGTGCTTTGGTACCACAGTGGGTTGGCCCCACATATATTCTTCAGGGATTGTCACGGTGGTTTGGTACCACGGTGGGTTGGCCCCACGCATGATAATAGTGACTTTGTTACGGTGATCTAGTATCACGGTAGACTGGAACCACGAGTGGCTTGGTGCCACATATGAGGTGTGTAGCGGATGGAGGGTTGATTGTAGAAATCCCCACGGTGTGTTGGGGTGGTACGGGTGGTGTGTAGAGGATGGAAAATTAGGTTGGGCTGGGCTGCATTGCATACATGTGATATACGCTATATTGAATGGGCTAGGGCCCAATGTGCATCTGTGGGCTTAAGGCCCAGATTTCGTTTAATGGGGATTTACACACTGAGTCTCGATGACTCACCCCTCTGCTTTAACTTTCGCAGGTAATCCCTAGCTTGAGGATTTGGAGCCGAGGTGGACTCTGTGGTGGCCATACGTTGTCACTTTAGTAAATTAAGTGTTATTTTCTTTTAAATTTCATATTAATTCGAGATTATGTTCTATAATAAGGCCACTGGGATTTTAATTTGGTTTTTGTTTTAATGCGGTTATTATCTATGATGAAATGATCAATACGGAGTTTTCCTAAAAACACAAATAACTGTTTTTCAAAATGTTAATGAACGGTTCACAAACTACTGATGATCAAAACTCGAAATTTTTAAACGATCGCAAATTTTTTTTAACTACCTTTCCTTGTGACATACCAGATCCGGTCGTAATGTGTAGGCCGGGTTTGGGGTGTTACAATTATGGTATCAGAGCCTAGGTTGCAAAACTCGGCTTGTGGAATGGGTTCGAAAATGTTTTTTAAAATTCATTTGAAATCAGGTTGGGAAAAATATGTTTTTTTTTTGGATGTATGGCACCTGAGTCTCTGGCACCGAATCTGTAAGTTTTTTTTTACACTATAAACTATTATATGCTGAAATGTCCGTATTGCTGGTATTTATTCTGTGTGTTTTGTTTGGATGTGATATTGAATATAGAAACTGTGTGCATATGTGGTAAGATCTGTTTGCTACTGTGTTAGGTATTTGGTTGTGTAAAGTGGTTCCAAGATTAAGATAGAAAATGAATTAGTGTTATTAAGATCAGAGTGCGCAGCGTGAGCGTAGTGTTGTAGGTTAGGATGTACGACTGTTGGTTGTTGGAAATTTCGAGGACGAAATTTCTTTAAATAGGGTAGATTTGTAACATCCTGAAATTGGGCCTTGTAGGATTGGGCCCAATAGGCCTTGAGCGTAGTAGCGTATAAAATTTTTGAGATCAAGAGATCGGCATTAGTGCAAGTTGGACCTATTAGGTGAGTGATTTTGGAAGGTTAGGGGGCTTCTATGAAGTCCTGGGATCAAACTTGGGCTTAGGAGAAATTTTGGTTTTAGGTGAATAAAACCCTGGGAGTTAGTAGGTAGGCTTTAAGAATAAAATGTAGAGGAAAATGACACAAGTGGAGTGTGTGGTGTAGTGGCAAAGTGGCGCCACTTAGGGAGCAAAGGGGTGACGCGACAAGGAAGGAAGGAGGTCCAAGGTTCAAGGCGTGGAACTTGCATTTCTTTTAGAGTATTTTATTAAATGGATTTAGACCTTGGCCATAGACTTATCTTTAGTTGGGCATGTTTTAAGACACAAGAGGAGCTTGTGGCCTAGTGGCAAGGTGGCGTTACAGCTGGCAAGAGGTCTGAGGTTCAAGTCTCAGGATCAGCAAGGGAGTATTTATTTTGCAGATTGGACGGGCAGAGTTTGAGTTGGATTTAAACTCTGCTAGCGGAGGGATCCCACATAGAAAATATACAAAGTAGGAAGGTGAGAAGTTGGCTATATATATAGCTATCTATGATGGGAGGAAGGATATACCTTGGAGAGCGTTTGGGCACAGGAGTGGTCGGAGCGTGGGTTAGCACCAGATTCCTATCAGGTGTGTATTTCTCTCTATTCTAGTCGTAGAGCGGCAAATGCCGAAGTGCCGGTTACACGGCGATAGTAGCCATACGAGCGTGCGAGCGCACGTGTGGGGGCTTCGACGCGATAGTCGAGGCCATCTTGATATTCTTGTGGGTTGAGGCTGCTTGGGCCACGATAGGCTGAAGTGGGCTTAATGGGCCCGTGGGCTCATATGATTAGATTGTATGATTGTGTAGTATGTATTAGACTAGACTAGGTGAATCGCATATATGTGGCTAGATTTGTGCTAGATGGGCCTCACGAGCGTGTGGGCTCGAGTGGGCCGAAATCGGGTTTCAAGCCCAATAGTCCGGTAAAGATCGAAAGTGGTAGCCGAGTCACTCGGGGCGACACCAGGTCTTCGAAAAGATCTTTGCAGGTGCGAAATTACTGAAATACCCTCGATAAGTAAATTACGAGAATACCCTTGGTAGGTAAAATTACTATTGTACCCTTAGAGTTTGATTAGCTTGATTATGTTGTATTCCGTTTACCTGATTACGATGGTAATCCATGTTATACGTTATATTTGATATATGTTTTGCATACATGACATACTGCATACACGAATTATTATGTCATATTGCATGGGCTTTGGGATATGATGCAAAAGGGGAAGTTCTATTTAGGGACTATCACAGTGGTTTGGCACCACAGTGGGTTGGCCCCACGTATCTGATTCGGTGACCATGTCTCAGTGGCTTGGTGCTACGGTGGTTTATTACCACGTATATATATGATGTTTTAGTGACTCGTCCCATTGGTTTGGTACCACAGTGGGTTGGCCCCACATATATTCTTCAGGGATTGTCACGGTGGTTTGGTACCACGGTGGGTTGGCCCCACGCATGATAATAGTGACTTTGTTACGGTGATCTAGTATCACGGTGGACTGGAACCACGAGTGGCTTGGTGCCACATATGAGGTGTGTAGCGGATGGAGGGTTGATTGTAGAAATCCCCACGGTGTGTTGGGGTGGTACGGGTGGTGTGTAAAGGATGGAAAATTAGGTTGGGCTGGGCTGCATTACATACATGTGATATACGGTATATTGAATGGGCTAGGGCCCAATGTGCATCTGTGGGCTTAAGGCCCAGATTTCGTTTAATGGGGATTTACACACTGAGTCTCGATGACTCACCCCTCTGCTTTAACTTTTGCAGGTAATCCCTAGCTTGAGGATTTGGAACCGAGGTGGACTCTGTGGTGGCCATACGTCGTCACTTTAGTAAATTAAGTGTTATTTTCTTTTAAATTTCATATTAATTCGGGATTATGTTCTGTAATAAGGCCACTGGGATTTTAATTTGGTTTTTGTTTTAATGCGGTTATTATCTATGATAAAATGATCAATACGGAGTTTTCCTAAAAACACAAATAACTATTTTTCAAAATATTAATGAACGGTTCACAAACTACTGATGATCAAAACTCGAAATTTTTAAACGATCGCGAATTTTTTTAACTACCTTTCCTTGTGACATACCAGATCCGGTCGTAACGTGTAGGCCGGGTTTGGGGTGTTACAATTATGGTATCAGAGCCTAGGTTGCAAAACTCGGCTTGTGGAATGGGTTCGAAAATGTTTTTTAAAATTCATTTAAAATCAGGTTAGGAAAAATATGTTTTTTTTAGATGTATGGCACCTGAGTCTCTGGCACCGAATCTGTAAGTTTTTTTTTACACTATAAACTATTATATGCTGAAATGTCTGTATTGCTGGTATTTATTCTGTGTGTTTTGTTTGGATGTGATATTGAATATAGAAACTGTGTGCATATGTGGTAAGATCTGTTTGCTACTGTGTTAGGTATTTGGTTGTGTAAAGTGGTTCCAAGATTAAGATAGAAAATGAATTAGTTTTATTAAGATCAGAGTGTGCAGCGTGAGCGTGGTGTTGTAGGTTAGGATGTACGACTGTTGGTTAGTTTGAAATTTCGAGGACGAAATTTCTTTAAGGAGGGTAGATTTGTAACATCCTGAAATTGGGCCTAGTAGGATTGGGCCCAATAGGCCTTGCTCGTAGTAGCGTTTAAAATTTTTGAGATCAAGAGATCGGCATTAGTGCAAGTTGGACCTATTAGGTGAGTGATTTTGGAAGGTTAGGGGGCTTCTATAAAGTCCCGGGATCAAACTTGGGCTTAGGAGAAATTTTGGTTTTAGGTGAATAAAACCCTGGGAGTTAGTAGGTAGGCTTTAAGAATAAAATATGGAGGAAAATGACACAAGTGGAGTGTGTGGTGTAGTGGCAAAGTGGCGCCACTTAGGGAGCAAGGGGGTTACGCCACAAGGAAGGAAGGAGGTCCAAGGTTCAAGGCGTGGAACTTGCATTTCTTTTAGAGTATTTTATTAAATGGATTTAGACCTTGGTCATAGACTTATCTTTAGTTGGGCATGTTTTAAGACACAAGAGGAGCTTGTGGCCTAGTGGCAAGGTGGCGTTACAGCTGGCAAGAGGTCTGAGGTTCAAGTCTCGGGATCAGCAAGGGAGTATTTATTTTGCAGATTGGACGGCCAGAGTTTGAGTTGGATTTAAACTCTGCTAGCGGAGGGATCCCACATCGAAAAGATACAAAGTAGGAAGGTGAGAAGCTGGCTATATATATAACTATCTATGATGGGAGGAAGGATATACCTTGGAGAGCGTTTGGGCACAGGAGTGGTCGGAGCGCGGGTTAGCACTAGATTCCTATCAGGTGTGTATTTCTCTCTACTCTAGTTGTATAGCGGCAAATGCCGAAATGCCGATTACACGTCGATAGTAGCCACACGAGCGTGTGAGCGCACGTGTGGGGCTTCGACGCGATAGTCGAGGCCATCTTGATATTCTTGTGGGTTGAGGCTGCTTGGGCCACGATGGGTCGAAGTGTGCTCAATGGGCCTGTGGGCCCATATGATTAGATTGTATGATTGTGTAGTATGTATTAGACTAGACTAGGTGAATCGCATATATGTTGCTAGATTTGTGCTAGATAGGCCTCACGAGCGTGTGGGCCCGAGTGGGCCGAAATCGAGTTTCAGGCCTAATGGTCCGGTAAAGACCGAAAGTGGTAGCCGAGTCGCTTGGGGCGACATCAAGTCTTTGGAAAGATCATTGCAGGTGCAAAATTACTGAAATACCCTCGATAAGTAAATTACGAGAATACCCTTGTAGGTAAAATTATTGTTGTACCCTTAGAGGTTGATTAGCTTGATTATGTTGTATTTTGTTTATCTGATTAGGATGGTAATCCATGTTATACGTTATATTTGATATATGTTTTGCATACATGACATACTGCATACTCGAATTATTTTGTCATATTGCATGGGCTTTGGGATATGATGCAAAAGGGGAAGTGCTATTTAGGGACTGTCACAGTGGTTTCGTACCACAGTGGGTTGGCCCCACGTATCTGATTCAGTGACCATGTCTCGGTGGCTTGGTGCCACGATGGTTTAATACCACGTATATATATGATGTTTTAGTGACTCGTCCCAGTGGTTTGGTACCACAGTGGGTTAGCCCCACATATATTCTTCAGGGATTGTCACGGTGGTTTGGTGCCACGGTGGGTTGGCCCCACGCATGATAATAGTGACTTTGTCACGGTGATCTAGTATCACGGTGGTCTGGAACCACGAGTGGCTTGGTGCCACATATGAGGTGTGTAGCAGATGGAGGGTTGATTGTAGAAATCCCACGGTGTGTTGGTTAATGGTACGGGTGGTGTGTAGAGGATGGAAAATTAGGTTGGGTTGGGTTTGCATTGCATACATGTGATATACGCTATATTGAATGGGCTAGGGCCCAATGTGCATCTGTGGGCTTAAGGCTCAGATTTCGTTTAATGGGGATTTACACACTGAGTCTTGATGACTCACCCCTCTACTTTAACTTTTGCAGGTAATCCCTAGCTTGAGGATTTGGAGCCGAGGTGGACTCTGTGGTGGCCATACGTCGTCACTTTAGTAAATTAAGTGTTATTTTCTTTTAAATTTCATTTTAATTCGGGATTATGTTCTGTAATAAGGCCACTGGGATTTTAATTTGGTTTTTGTTTTAATGCGGTTATTATCTATGATGAAATGATCAATACAAAGTTTTCCTAAAAACACAAATAACTATTTTCCAAAATATTAATGAACGGTTCACAAACTACTGATGATCAAAACTCGAAATTTTTAAACGATCGCGAAATTTTTTTAACTACCTTTCCTTGTGACATACCAGATCCGGTTGTAACGTGTAGGCCGGGTTTGGGGTGTTACACGCAAGGCGTTCTCTAATTTGACAAATGTTAATAAGTAAATTCATTGTTTGAAATTAAGGATGGCAGAAAACATTCATAAAATGAATTAGTATATTAAATTGTGTGAAGTGAAATATGTGATTATGATGATATTACGTTAATGATGAATGCTAAGTCATATGTGTGTATTTATGAGAGTCAAGTTAGAGGCTTTACGACCTCACCCCATTGCTAGTGATGCTTTATGACGAAATTTTACGAGAACCATGTTGAATAAGTTCATAAGTGTGAAACTAAAGAGTTCAGTGATGAAATAATTAGTAATGTATACAAAGATGAGAATAGTTTGGAAAGTGAAAATAACTTTAGAAGAAATATCAGAATGTTTTAAAGATTTCATAGATTATGCAATGTCATAGATAAAGAAGAAGCTAGTCTCGGCTATTCGACTCAATTGAGTTATGTGTATTTAAAGTATCCTCAAGTATAGTAATGAATTTTGTGCATTCACGAGTATATAGACGGATAGTCTGAATGAGGAAATTATATTCTAGAAAGTATGATACAAAGATATGTCTATTGGATTGTTCTAATCGAATGATGTTATTATGAGTTAAAGTTGTACCGATTGATAAAGTCATCACAATTATAAAAATTTGAATGATCTATGCATGTTAGCAAAATTCTAAACAATTATTAACTAAAGCTCTAGTTCTGAGTTCAGTTTAAATTGAGTAAGGAAATTGTGATTTTTCAATGATGTACTATTGAACAGATCGAAATATGTTTTAATACAAGAATGTAAAGAAGTAGTTTGCAGTTTCAAACGGTTAAAGTCACATGAAAAAGAATTGTTCGACTAATGATTTAGATACGGCCACTTTTATATCTGTGTTGTGAACCGGATGATTTCGTATGTTCGACGAAAAATGTCATATGCTTCCTGATCCTAATGGGTTAAAGTATCTAATGTCGCAGAAAGATATGAAATTAAGACAACGTGAATGTTTTGAGATGTTAAAAGACTGTGAGTAATTATCGACTTACCTTTTGGAAAGCAAGTATGGTTACAGATGCTTGAATGGAAAATCTTTGTTAATTTTTGTGAGTACTGGTTACTTGATTGGTCTTATTTGATGATGGACTAGTTCTAGCTAAGTTAAAAGCTTAAGCGATGCTTTCTTTGTGAGTTGAGAAGCTCAGAAATGTGATAGAGAGTGGTGAACTAAATGAGTACAGTGTGAAACGGCTTTCTATTCTGAATTTCAGGTTGGACCTTATTCCTGTTATTATTATTGTTCTGAGATAGAATTCACTTACTGGGTAATCTAGAGTTTGTACAGAAGTTTTGTACGAGACTCAGTAGTAACTCGTCGTTTCATCCAAGAGTAATAAACTGTGCAGTCATATAAAGTAGATGTGCTAATGATTGCGTATGTTACATGATATTTTGGATCCGTATTCCGATGACGATATGTTAACGGATAAAAGTCGAAAATCAAGTGTATTCAAGACTAATACAGTCAGTGGTTGTGCGAGAGTTATAATGAGATAGAGTTACCATAGATTTCATATCGGGATTGTCATTATCCCCAAAAAGGAAGATGTTAATTGGTTTATGGTTGATCATTTAACAAAGAAAGATCCGTATGATCATTTCATTATGTACAGATTTCTTATTTGACAGATTAGCCGAGTAATATGTTTTTGAGGTTATTCGATTATACAGAGTGCCAGTTCCATTATGTCGGATAGAGATCCGGAGGTTACATCGCAATTATAGGATGAGCCATAGGAAACTCTGAGTATGCAGTTGCATTTTGGCACAGTAATTTGTTTTTATATCAATGATAAGTCTAAAAGAGTAGTTCAGATTTTGACAGTGTACTCCGGCACTGTGTGCTAAATTTTAAAGGATTGTGTGCTAAATTTTAAAGGATGTTGGAAATAGGTATATGAAATTGAATTGATTTGTAATTCTGAGAAGATTAGTGAAAGTGTTTCGGGAGAGTTGAAAGCAACTTCTTCTGGTAAGATTTTCGAGGACGAAAATCCCTAAAGAGGGGGAGAATTGTAACAGCCGTGAAAATTTCGTTCGAAAATTTTGTCATTTGGGCACTCAATTTAGTCAAAAGGACTAAATTGTAAAAAATGCAAAAGTTGAGTTCCACATGTTAGAAGTGTCCAATTTCTATGAAATTTTAAATTGGAGCTCCTTAAATGGAAATTAGACCATTGGTTAAATTTTTGGACAAAAATGGAAATTAGATAAGTGAAATAGGATATTTTTAAGTTAGGGGCATTTTGGTAATTTGGTAATTAAATGGACTAAAAGACAAAATAAAAGCCAAAAACCTTTGTCCATCTTCTTCCTTGGCCGAATTTAGCATGGAGGAAGCCATGGCTAGGGTTTTCAAGCTTTCAAGCTCAATAATCAAAGAAAATGAGGTTCGAACTTAGAACGGGGGAAAAACGAGTAACTGACGGTTAGGTCCCTTTTTGCCATTTTGGTATCGAGGTAAGTTTGTGTGTAAATAATACAATATTATATTATGTATTTAATATTTTGATATTGCATGAATTGTATATATATGTTTCTACGGATTCGATTGATGATGATTTGGCGAAGAATCGAAGAATGAGAGTCCCGGTTGAACCTTAGGAATAGCAAAGATACCATTGTCACGACATGAGATAAAGGAAGGTCCCGTATAAGACCAAGTCTGGGACATGGCATCGGCACCAAAGGAAGGTCCCGTATAAGACCATGTCTGGGACATGGCATCGGCACCAAATGAAGGTCCCGTATAAGACCATGTCTGGGACATGGCCTCGGCACCAATTGGAGATCTCATGTAAGACCATGTCTGGGACATGGCATCGACATCGATATGAGATCCCGTATAAGACCATATCTGGGATATGGCATCGACATCAACATAAGATCTCGTGTAAGACCATATCTGGGATATGGCGTCGACATCGATATAAGATCCTGTATAAGACCATATCTGGGATATGGCATCAGCACCGGCATGTGATCCCATGTAAGACCATATCTGGGATATGGCATTGGCATCTTACTACGTGTATGACGATTTTCGAGTATCCTTCAATATTCCAAGTGGTTCAACAGGATAAAGAATTAAAGTTTATGTTAAAGACGGGAAAATGACTAAAGTGTCAATGAATATGAGTGTGTGACGATTAAGAGCAAGAATATGTATGTATACACTCACGAGCAATGTGCTCTGTATGTGATTGAATTTTGGTAAGAATATAAACGAGTAAGTTATACCTATGAGAATGATCTTGTGATGACCTTTTGATTATAAGTCCATGCTTATGATGTAAAAATATATGGGAAATGTGAATGATGATTATGTGTGAGGCTTTTAAGCCAAATTAAATTGAGAAATGAAATGTTCAAGTCTTTGTTGTTGATGTATAAGTTAAATTGGCCAATGAATGACTTGTAAATATTTGATGATGACTAGCTATTGGCATGGCTAACTATAGATATACTTTAGTGATATAAGTGTGTAAATGAGAATTAATACAAAGAAAACATGATAGAGTAAAATTAGCAATAAAACAGTTCAGACAATAGCAGTTGAATCACTTTGAAAATTCACCAAAAATTATGGAAATTGATTTAGAAGTTGAATAAGATCTTAAATTAAATCTTATTGAGTCTATTTTTGTATAAAAGAGACGGTGTAAGCAAAAGAATTTCAGATTATGAGATATTTGAATTTTTTAATAGACAGGGTTAGAATGATTTTAGAATCCCCTGTTCTGACTTGGGAAATTCATTAAAAATTTTAAAAAAATAATCAAGGGATAAAATTTATATGCTTGAATCTCTTAACGAATCTATTTTCAATAGAAACAACGATAACATCTTTCGAGTTTTGCACATTGAGAAAATAAATTTTTAGTGAAGAGAGGTCAGAACTGTCAGACAGCGAAACAGGGGAGACTTTAAAGAATAAACTATACTGATTGGCTGAACCAAAAATTCTGGAAATTTTATGGTAAGAGGATATGTGAGTCTAGTTTCAGGAAAAATTATAGGAACTTAATTTGGAGTTCCGTAGCTCCGGATAAAAATAACTTATTGACTGTAACTCGAGTAGACAGCTCAAGATGAACATAAATGAATTGTGAAATTTTATGCAATAATAATGGTATTATCTTGAGAGCTTATAATAAGGATTGTTAAAAGCATGGTAATCAATTTTTTTATTATTTACATACGTACTTACTAAGCTTTGTAGCTTACTCCCCTTCCTTTCTCATATCATGTAGGGTTTTATGCTAGCTCGAGTTGGAGATCGCCGGAGATGCTATCACACTATCAAGCTATCATGTTGGGTATAAGTGAATGCAAAACCTTTTGAGTTTATGGCATGTATAGGGACTTAGTCAATTGTGTATGTGTCATTTGATTTGGCCAAATGTGTTGGTTCATAATGGTAATATGATTTATTTTTTATATGGCCATGAGATGTGGCTCATATTGGTTAATGAGTCGTAATGCCTATTTATACGTGTGTGCTTATACTAAAGGTTTTATGTGTGTTTGGGATGGATGGATTGAAGTTGTGTTTAAGTATGTGCAAATGAGGGTGCGAAATGGTCTGGTAAATAGCCATTTTCTTGGCCACACGGGCAGAGACACGATCGTGTGTCCCAGCCGTGTGGAGAACACGACCCCGGAACATGGGCATGTGCCCAGGGCGTGTGAAGTCTGCATCTATTTTTTTCAGAATTTAATTTGCCACACGGCCTAAGCACACGGGCGTGTGACTTGGCCGTGTGACCCAATTTTTTTGATGACGTCATAAACAGAGAGTCACACGGGCTAAGGACATGGGCTTTTGTGACCACACGGCCTACCCACATGGGCGTGTCCCAAGCCACACGGACGTGTGACCCCTATTTTGATGAAATTTTTTTTGAGTCTTCTTAAAGTTTCCTAAGTTCTCGGTTTAGTCCCGAACAGTTCCCAATGTATGTTTTGGGCCTCGTGGGCCCATATAAGGGGCGATTTGCATGTGAATGAGGAATGTTAAATTGAATGAAATTTTATAGTCTGGTTTTGTATAAAGGTTTTTGTTTAAGTCCGATAATGCCTCGTATCCTGTCCCAGCGTCGGACACGGGTAAGGGGTGTTACAGTGAAAATTTTGAATTTATGTTTTTTTATTTAGGCCTTAAATTGAAAATAACTTTTATTAAGTGGGAACAATTTATTCAAAAATAAATTTACCAAATGTTTTGTTATACTAAAAAAGGGGAGATTGTTAAACTAAGTTTTATTTGATGAAATGTTTTGATATAACAAATTAAAGTATTTTTAAATAAAATTTGAAGTTGAACAAAATTGACAAAATGATTTCTCAAATGAAGTCTAAGAGATAAAATTTTGAATCTTTACCTTAAAACTCTGAGAAATTTTTTGAATCAACCTTAAAATCAAGTTAAAATGATTTTAATCAAGTAAAAACTCTTTCAACTTGTAATATCCTGAAATTGGGCTTAATAGGATTGGGCCGATTGGGCCTTGGGCTTTAGGAAAAATTTGAGTATCATATTGTTGCTTGAGTTAATTCAGGTATGATTTTATTGTGTGCTTAATATAGTCTTGTGAAGGCTTGGAATTAATTGGTTTAGAATAATTTTTAGTATGGAGAATTTAGTGAAGTGGATCAAGTGATTATGATGCTTAAGTTAATTTAAGTATTTAATGTTAGCATAAGTGAGCAAGTAGTAAAGTGGTGTTGGCACATGAGTAATTGTATGAGGGAAGAGGTTCGAATCCCATAGATGACAATAAGGTGACTTTTATTTTTGCATTGTATGGCATGTGTTGGTCAACTCTAATTAAGATAAGGTTGGACTTTATCATTTATGGATAGTAGACTAAGGAATAAGGCAAGTGCTTATTTATGGTATGGTATCAAGGTGTTATGGTATGATAAGGGGACATAAGGCTTGGATTAAGGGATGAGGTTTTGGAAAGTTTGGCATGACCAACTTGTCCATGAATGTGGACGGCATTATGGATAAGGAGGACTAATTTTTATGGCAAGATAGTTAGTAGTTTAGGTAAGCTTGAATTTGGGGAAAAGAATTATTTTTGATTAAGGAATGATGAGGGAACACAAGGCATAATGTAAGGTTATTGCTATGGAAAGTTTTGTGTGGAAAACTTTGGCTTTGGAGTTCATGAACTTGACGGTATTAGGGGCTAGGGGATGGCTGAAATTTTTGGTTAGATTTTGTATGGTATGGTGCTAGTTTTTGGTAGAATTAAGTGATAGATGAGCACATCTTTCTTTTGGCTATTTTGTGTTTCTCTCTAATCTTTTTCTCCTCTTAGCCGAATGTATTTTGGCCAAAAGGTAACCATTTTCTTTTCTTTTGGCCATTTGAGTTTTGACCATTTCGGTTTTTAGTTGTTCTTTCTCCTCAAGTCCATTCCTTCTTCTTCTTTTTTTTTTTTTGTGACCGAAACTACAAAACCATCAAAGACCATTTCTTTCTCTTTTTCCCTTATTGCCGAACACACTTTGACTCAAAGTTCTTCCTTGATTCATCTTCTATTCTTGAGAACCCAAACCCAAACTCCTCATTTCTATTCTTCTTTTCCTCTTTGTTTTCCACAAGAGACTTTCAACATTATTCTCTCCTAATTCTTCACCATAGCCGAATCTTTCTACTTCCTTTCAAAGATTATTTTTGGCCAAATGTATGTAGAGTCATAATATTGTGTTTCTTTTGTGTAGCCAACGGTAAGGAGCCTTAAGGTGGATTGTAAGAATTTAATTCATCAAGGTAAGTGTTATGTGGTGATTCGGGATTTAGTTAAGCAAAGTAGGTGATTTGTAGTATTCGCCATAGGCCATTGTATGAGTTTAAGTGATGACCGATTTCGACTTTGGTTCTTAGGAACAAATCATTGGAATAAGAGAGTTTCGAGATTTAGTAAATCTGTGCCAAAGCAAAGCGTAGTTATCGTGACCGTCTCTTGATTGTGTGTATGTGTTATATTTATGTATATGTGATTTGATGTTAATGGTAGCCGAATTAAGGGCTAAGATTGTGAATACCCGTGGTGGGTGATCGAATACTCGTGTCGTTGAATTACTTATATTAAATGATCATTGATGAATATATGAAATGTGATGGCATGTGATGCATTATTGTTCAAGTGATATGTTGCCATGATACATATATATATGCATGGGACTTGGGATGTGACTATCGAAGGAAAGGGTGTACTTTATGTACGTGGTCCGATGTTAGCCTTGTGTTACATTGGCGCTTGATGTTAGCTATGTGCTTCATCAAGGAGGTGTTGGCTAGGTGCCCATCTCGGCGGTTGATAGTCGTGTGCATCACCGTGGATTAATTGATATGTGGGATCACTTATGTGATCGGTGGCTTAGCCACGGCCTTGAGCAGCAAGTCTGCCGAGGTAAGTTATGTGGGATCACTTAGGTGATCGGTGGATTAGCCACGGCCTTGGGCGGCAGGTGTGCCGAGGTTGGTGTAATGGATGGAACTAGGTTGGGTTGGGCTTCATTTTGCATAATTTTGTATGTGGACTGTGTGGATATGGGCCAAGCCCATATGTGGGGACATGTGTAATAACTATGCACTGAGTCTGTGTGACTCACCCAATTTTTCTCAAACCTTACAGGTGATGCATAAAGCTTGGACCGAGTTGGAGTGGATACGAGGTGGCCCATGCAGAAGTTATTTTCCTTATTTTATATTATATATATGTTTTCAGAATTTGTGAATATTTGGTTATTGTAATAAGGGCCATTTAAAGGTTTTGAAGTTTATTATTATGTTTTAAAGTGGATTGACTATTTTTATTATTTGGATATGTTTTATTTTTAGCAACTCATATCTTAAAGATATATGTTAAAATTACAAATCGAAGGATTTGTAACAACTTGATTTTATTTGGATTTATAAATATACAATATTTTATTAAAGACAATAACTTTTTTTTATGTTTTCACTCTAAGTCAAAATATTTTTCAAACGTTTTCCGCAGTGGCATTCTAAATTCGGCCGTGGCGTATGGGCCGGGTTTGGGGTGTTACAGATTGGTATCAGAGCCCGGTTCAAAACTCGGCTTTAAGGGTTTTGGGCCCAAAAATATTTTTTAGATGGGCTTTTCAAAGATTTGGGCTTTCATAAATTTTTCAGGTTTATTCTGGCATGGCACCTGTATCTCCAACCCGAAGTCTACCAGGTAAGTACCTCTGACTATTGAAGTGATTTATATATGTGAATGTTATGGGCTTATTTGGGCTCGTAGATTAGAATATTAGGACTATTGGACCGTAGGGCTAGTGCACTCAAACACATGCATAAGACTTAAAGAACAATCAAACAAACCTGTGATTAAGTCACCGAGTTAAGGTGTGGCAACCATTGTGCGCATGTCTAGGAGTGGATTCAGTAAGAGCTTGGTATTTAAGCAGTCCGAGTGACTCACCTCCTCTTTACTCGAATCCTACCTGGTGCGTAGCTACGGTTCACCCTAACCAAGAGGACCTATTCACGGGCTAAACCCAATAACTAAAACCCGAAAGGGACTAGCCATACTGTTTTATAAAGATCTTAGTTTTAAATTTACCAAATTACCCCTCTGATTTATAAAATCCTTTTAGACTTGAGAATTTTCCGAAATACACTCGATTTATTACGAAAATACCCTTGTAGGAAAAATGACGAAATTACCCCTGGGTCGGGAATGGTCAGAAATACCTATAATGATGTGTTGAATGTTGTGGATGAAGGTGGATGTGATTCTTTGAATTAGAATAGTGAACTTGAGATGAAAACTTTGATTGATCGAAAGAACCACTATTAAACTTCTTTTCATAAAACTGTTCGCGGATAAACAGTGGAACCAAAAGTACTAATGCATAAAACTTTTTAATCAGATTAAGACGCGACGTTAGAAATGAGCTCTAGGGGACGTGGTCGTCGTGGACGTGGTCGAGGCAGGATGGCTGTATCGGAACCCGTTAGATCGGGTCAAGGGTCTGAGAATGAGGTACCACCACCACCACCAGCTTTTGGTGTTGAGCAATGAGATCGACGGGGATGATGCGCGTGTCGTAAAGCGCGATCGCGAATTCTTGAGATGGTGGCTGGAGCAGGTGGAAATATGAGAGCTAGAAAGTCCGTACCCGAGCGACTCCGAGCCAATGAAGCTGAGGTGTTCCGTGGGGTATCTGGTGTGGCACCCAGTACGGCCGAGTATTGGTTAGAGGCGACGGAGCGAATCATGGATGATTTGGATCTAAATGTGAAGAAAAGTCGAAGGAATGGTGGCGCTACTGCGCGACGAGGCGATCGCTGGTGGCTCACAGACGGGATGGTGCTACGGTGAGGATCTCACTTGGTAGTATGTTAAGGCGGCGATCGGAAGAAGTATGTGGGGACTCATTATATTGATGCGCAGAGAAAGGCATTTCGGGACTCGCTCAAGGGAACAAGTCCGTGAATGAGTCAGGCGGAATTCTTAAGGTTAAGCCGATATGCTCGAGGAGTAGTTGCTACGAGCATGAACGTTGTGTCCGGTTTGAGGACGGATTAAGGGATGACTTGAGGTTGTTGATAGCTCCACACCAAGAACGGGAGTTCATTTGCGTTGGTAGAGAAGGCTAAGGTAGCTGAGAGGATTAAGGACTCGTGAGGCGTAACGAGAGATATGGATAGGAACCGGGATAGGAGGAGTTTTGGACCGTCGAGAATCGCCCCGAGAGCCTTCGTAAAAGACCGAGGGTTGAGAATTCGCTCGTGTTTCTAAGCCAACCATCGAAATCCGGACCGTCCCGTGTGCTCGGTGTGGACGGTATCATGTTGGCGTCTTTGGAATCGAAATCGGAGTGTTTTAGATGTAAGTCTAAGTCCCATTTGATTAAAGATCGCCCTCGGGATCCGAATAGGGCTCGCATGTAAGGCGTGGTTATGCGCGCACAGCAGCAGGTGGTCGAGCAAGCGGACGAGGGGTCGTGGTCCGAACCATGGAGGAAATGGTTCGGCCGAGGTCGTGGAGCACCGTGCCGAGGTAATGGTACCATCGAGGCAAGACACCCAGTGTCCGTGTATGCAGTTCGTCAGAGGGAGGATAGTGATGTGCCAGATGTGACAACGGGTAAGTTTTTACGTCCGAATACCTTTATTGCCTTGTTTGTTATAAGAGCTAGTTCGTATTTGTGTTGCTAGTGAAGTGGATGGAACCCTGAGTGTGAACTTAGAGACCGTGCATAGAAATATGTTAGTTTTATTAAGATCAGAGTGCGCAGCAAGAGCATAGTGTGGTGAGATAGGATGTACGATTGTTCGTTAGTAAGTAATTTCGAGGACGAAATTATTTTTTTTTGGAGGGTAGAATTGTAATATCCTGAAATTGGGCTTAATAGGATTGGGCCGATTGGGCCTTGGGCTTTAGGAAAAATTTGAGTATCATATTGTTGCTTGAGTTAATTCAGGTATGATTTTATTGTGTGCTTAATATAGTCTTGTGAAGGCTTGGAATTAATTGGTTTAGAATAATTTTTAGTATGGAGAATTTAGTGAAGTGGATCAAGTGATTATGATGCTTAAGTTAATTTAAGTGTTTAATGTTAGCATAAGTGAGCAAGTAGTAAAGTGGTGTTGGCACATGAGTAATTGTATGAGGGAAGAGGTTCGAATCCCATAGATGACAATAAGGTGACTTTTATTTTTGCATTGTATGGCATGTGTTGGTCAACTCTAATTAAGATAAGGTTGGACTTTATCATTTATGGATAGTAGACTAAGGAATAAGGCAAGTGCTTATTTATGGTATGGTATCAAGGTGTTATGGTATGATAAAGGGACATAAGGCTTGGATTAAGGGATGAGGTTTTGGAAAGTTTGGCATGACCAACTTGTCCATGAATGTGGACGGCATTATGGATAAGGAGGACTAATTTTTATGGCAAGATAGTTAGTAGTTTAGGTAAGCTTGAATTTGGGGAAAAGAATTATTTTTGATTAAGGAATGATGAGGGAACACAAGGCATAATGTAAGGTTATTGCTATGGAAAGTTTTGTGTGGAAAACTTTGGCTTTGGAGTTCATGAACTTGGACGGTATTAGGGGCTAGGGGGGATGGCTGAAATTTTTGGTTAGATTTTGGTATGGTATGGTGCTAGTTTTTGGTAGAATTAAGTGATAGATGAGCACATCTTTCTTTTGGCTATTTTGTGTTTCTCTCTAATCTTTTTCTCCTCTTAGCCGAATGTATTTTGGCCAAAAGGTAACCATTTTCTTTTCTTTTGGCCATTTGAGTTTTGACCATTTCGGTTTTTAGTTGTTCTTTCTCCCCTCAAGTCCATTCCTTCTTCTCTTCTTTTTTTTTTTTGTGACCGAAACTACAAAACCATCAAAGACCATTTCTTCTCTTTTTCCCTTATTGCCGAACACACTTTGACTCAAAGTTCTTCCTTGATTCATCTTCTATTCTTGAGAACCCGAAACCCAAACTCCTCATTTCTATTCTTCTTTTCCTCTTTGTTTTCCACAAGAGACTTTCAACATTATTCTCTCCCTAATTCTTCACCATAGCCGAATCTTCTACTTCCTTTCAGTATTATTTTTGGCCAAATGTATGTAGAGTCATAATATTGTGTTTCTTTTGTGTAGCCAACGGTAAGGAGCCTTAAGGTGGATTGTAAGAATTTAATTCATCAAGGTAAGTGTTATGTGGTGATTCGGGATTTAGTTAAGCAAAGTAGGTGATTTGTAGTATTCGGCCATAGGCCATTGTATGAGTTTAAGTGATGACCGATTTCTGACTTTGGTTCTTAGGAACAAATCGACTGGAATAAGAGAGTTTCGAGATTTAGTAAACTGTGCCAAAGCAGGTGCGTAGTTATCGCACTGTCTCTTGATTGTGTGTATGTGTTATATTTATGTATATGTGATTTGATGTTAATGGTAGCCGAATTAAGGGCTAAGATTGTGAATACCCGTGGTGGGTGATCGAATACTCAGGTCAGTGAATTACGATATTAAATGATCATTGATGAATATATGAAATGTGATGGCATGTGATGCATTATTGTTCAAGTGATATGTTGCCATGATACACATATATATATGCATGGGACTTGGGATGTGACTATCGAAGGAAAGGGTGTACTTTATGTACGTGGTCCGATGTTAGCCTTGTGCTACATTGGCGCTTGATGTTAGCTATGTGCTTCATCAAGGGAGGTGTTGGCTAGGTGCCCATCTCGGCGGTTGATAGCTGTGTGCATCACCGTGGATTAATTGATATGTGGGATCACTTATGTGATCGGTGGCTTAGCCACGGCCTTGAGCAGCAAGTCTGCCGAGGTAAGTTATGTGGGATCACTTAGGTGATCGGTGGATTAGCCACGGCCTTGGGCGCAGGTGTGTGCGAGGTTGGTGTAATGGATGGAACTAGGTTGGGTTGGGCTTCATTTTGCATAATTTTGTATGTGGATGTGTGGATATGGGCCAAGCCCATATGTGGGGACATGTGTAATAACTATGCACCGAGTGAGTGGTGTGACTCACCCAATTTTTCTCAAACCTTACAGGTGATGCATAAAGCTTGGACCGAGTTGGAGTGGATACGAGGTGGCCCATGCAGAAGTTATTTTCCTTATTTTATATTATATATATGTTTTCAGAATTTGCGAATATTTGGTTATTGTAATAAGGGCCATTTAAAGGTTTTGAAGTTTATTATTATGTTTTAAAGTGGATTGACTATTTTTATTATTTGGATATGTTTTATTTTTAGCAACTCATATCTTAAAGATATATGTTAAAATTACAAATCGAAGGATTTGTAACAACTTGATTTTATTTGGATTTATAAATATACAATATTTTATTAAAGACAATAACTTTTTTTTATGTTTTCACTCTAAGTCAAAATATTTTTCAAACGTTTTCCGCAGTGGCATTCTAAATTCGGCCGTGGCGTATGGGCCGGGTTTGGGGTGTTACACAACTAGTCAAAATGATTTTTAAACAAGCCCGAATAACTCTTGGCCTAGTATCGATACTTTTTGGCCAAGTATTGATAGTTTTCAAAATATCGGTACCCCTTTTAAAAACGATACTAAATTGACATTTTCTTTTTCACAAATTCAGCTAAGTATTGATTAGGTATCGATACCTTTCATATGGTATCGATAAAATTTGTTTGGTATCAATATTTCAGCTTCAACGGTAACTGAAATTTGCATTTAATGCAAAAATTATCAATACCATTTTAGCTGATAACGATACTCGCTATTGCAGGTGAATTAAATGCACTGGTTTTCATATCCTCAATGACTCTATTCATATTTCCAACAACCACAATGGTTGGAAATAAATTAGGGGGTATAAATACCAACTTCCAAAGATTCTACAACAACAAGAAAACATATTCAAGCAAAAAGATTAATCAAGCAACCTTTGTGTCAAATATTTCCATACTTTTCTTTCGTACACTTGTTATCTTTATTTCCATTCTATTTGCTCAATTTTTTTTTCATTGTAATTGAGCTTAATTTACGAACATATTGATCTTATAAGGATTATTTCTTTGTTTGCTTTTGTATCTCTTTGAGAGGGTTTGTATCTTAAGGTTTGGGTAGAAACATTAAGGGAGTTTGTAAGGTTAAACATTGTCCTCAAAGGTTATCAAATTAGAGAATTTGAGAAAATTCTTAGTAGTGGAAAGCTAAGGTAGTGGAGTAGGCAATTGGGGTCGAACCACTCTAAATTCTTGTGTCAATTTTTTTTATCCTTTCTTTCTAGCTTTCACAAATTTTTTAAAAGTCAATTCACCCCCTCTTAATAATTTCGATTTGATTATTTGAGCTAATAGGTAAGTTATACCTACTTCGCGCCTAAACTTTTTTTTGGACCTAACTGGTACCTAAAATTTGAAAACGTAAGCTGGCTTTATACTTTTATTTAAGTACCTAGGTAAGACTATTAAATTTTTAATCTCAACCAATTAAATTATACCATGTATATTAAAGGTCAATCATATTGTGTCATGTGCATTAAAAAATATTTATTTAAATTCTTTTTTAATTTTCTTTTAATTTTATTAATAAAAAACTTTAATTAATTAATTAATCTTTTCAGTTTTATTTCTTTCCTTTTATTTTTTCTTCTACTCCGAACTTCACCACCATCGTCGTTAACCACTATCCGATTCTGAACTGTCGTTCAAACCTTGACCAACGCCACTCACATGCCTCCACCATCGTCATTTTCCATATAAAGCTCAATTAACACCAAATCTCACCAAACTATAAAGTTAGGTTTTGTAACACTTGGTTTTGGTGGGTTTTTATTTTTGGCGAGTAAATTGAAAAGTAATCTAAGCGGCATAGTGCTATCTGCCCAACTGACGCTCTTGGCGTGTAGAAGTGGGTGCATCGTAGGCGTTGGAATATTGTGATGAATTGATAAGAAGTGGAGCTTGATAAAGTATTAATGAATTTCGGGTAATTGGGTTATCGCCGAAAAGTAGTGTATGCCAAGTTTGGTTAATTACGGTGTTGGTTACGTTCCAATGGGGTGGTTAGGAACGAATGAAGGAAATTGACACAAATATATATATAAATTTTGTTTTTTTTGTACATGTTTCTTTACAGCCATAAACCACTTATACGACAAATTGAAAATGATTATGATGCGTGTCAAGTTCCCTTAGGACAAAGGTTGTATATCTAGATAATCATGTTTTGGAAGGGGTAGTTTTTCTTCTTCCTTCTTTAAAAAGTATTTCTGTCTAGATCTTAAAGAAACTAGAGTATTTCCTTCTCTCACTTGAGCGTAAGTTGTAGATCTGGATCTTTACCAGCGATTACTCCATGTTAAGGTAAGATTTATGACTGCATATTGTGTTGTGAATAGCAAATCCGTTAGACTAGGTAGATCAGTAGGATAAAGGATATAAGACTTTGCTTGGGGATTTCTGATGTTAAAATGATGGAAAAGGGGGTATATGAATAGATCTTGATGAGTTTTCATGTTTTGTAGTAGTAGTGGCTACTGGTTGCTCGATGGGAGTCAATATCTGAAGTTTTGTGTTGTAGTAGGTGAGAATCAGGTGTGTAACAGTCTGATTTAGACCCTAGTCAGAACAGTGGTTTCGGGACCACAAATTTGAGTCAGGAAAATATTTTTTTAATATTATTTTCTGTGCCTTTAATATATGATTAAGCATGTGTTAAAGTCCGTAAGTTAATTTGTCCGTCTGAGTGCTTAATTTGATAAAAGGATTAAATTGCATCAAATGCAAAACTAGCATGATATTTGTAAAAGTGTCTATTTGATGTGTCTTTTTAAGGTGGAGGCCTTATGTTGTTATTAATCCATTCATAAGAAAATGGATGGTTAAATAACATAATGACCATAGTGTTATTTTGTCTTATATGATATATGGAGGGGTAAATTAGTAATTTGATAAATGAAAGATGATTAAACAAAAACAAAGGCTAAAATGCTATCATCTTTTATGTTTCACCACCGAAAATCAAAGAAGAAAAGAAAGGGTTTGAATGCTTATAATATTCGGCTAGCTTGTGGCCAAAATTAAGGTATGTTTTGACTTTGGTTTTTGATGATTTTTATGTTTTTGAGATTGTTGTTTAATCTACTATCAAGCCCATGTTGTAATTTGAAGAATTGATGATGTTTATAATATGTGCCATTGATGAAATGGTGAGCTTTGTGATGAGTATTTGGTGAAAAATGAAAGATATGTGTTGGATTAGCATAGTTTGCCTTTGGAGTTTTGTTGATTTTGAGGAATTTGGTTGTAATTGAGAAAATAATTATTTGAGGGACTAAATTGTGAAATAAATGAATTGTATGGACTCATATGAGCATGAGTAAAATTTTGATAGATATGGGTAACATGAAATTTGGTATATTTTGTGATTTTGTGAAATAGGGACTAAAATGTCCAAATGTGAAAATGTGAGGGCCAATTTGTAAATTGCCCTAAATGAGCGTTTTTGGAGTGAATTGAATGAGTTGTTGAATAAATGGATTAAATTTGAATATGTATAGATCAAGAACCGAAGAAAACGGACTTAGATCGTGGAAAGTCAAAAGTTGTCGAATAACTGAATCCGATCGAATATCCGAATCCGAGGTGAGTCAATATACAAATAAATGTATTTGAATTGACTTAATTGTGCATATATGAAATTTGAATTGTTATGAATATGCTCGAGATGAGATATATGTGAAATCCGAGAATTGGTATAGACTAAATATCGATGTCCGAGAAGCCCCGTCTGAACCTAGGAATAGATAGGATAGTAAATGTCATGACATAGGTGCCCGATACGTGATATCATGTAAGACCACGTCTGGGACATTGGCATTGATTTGAGATTTCGTGTAAGACCACATCTGGGACGTTGGCATCAGGATGAGATTTACGTGTAAGACCATGTCTGGGACATTGGCACCGTATTGATTCGTGTAAGACCCTATCTGGGACAGTGGCATCGATATCTGATTACATGTAAGACCATGTCTGGGACGTTGGCATTGTACAACTATTCTGAGCACTCTGAGTATCCTATTTAGTTCCGAACGGTTCAACGGGCAAGTCCGAGAAATGAACGACTATGTGAGTTGTACATCTGTTTTAGGTACGTTGATACGTATGCTTTGTATAAGCATGAAAGGTGAATAAATATGTGCATTGATGCAAAGAAAGATTTGAGATATATGTGTGTTTGAGGTATGAGCAAATGAGATATTTGTGATATGGTGAATTGGTAAGCAATGGCAAATCAAGTGGGCCAAAGAGATTATTTATGTGCTTGTAAAGATGATATGTTAAGGAATTCAAATGGCTATGCTTACGAATGATTTATGTTAAGTTTATTTGGGTAACATCCTAAATTTACGGGCCTATACATTTAGTGTAGGGATAGGTTTACTATGTTAATTTAATTGATAGGGGTCTAAATTTGGGCTTAGAATTAGGTAAAAGGCCCAGCATTAAAGTGGCATCATTAATGTTAAAAGGAACAAGTTTTGGGTCGCAAGGAGCCCATGTTTTAGGCCAAATTCGGCACTTTAAATGAAGAGAGGGTGATGCCACACACAAGGAATTAGGGGCCCAAGTATTAAGTTTAATGAGGCCCAAATATTTTAATTTAAGTGAGTTAAATTTGGCATTAGGGATTAGTAGAGGTGGACGGCTACAAGGCTATAAAATAGGAGAATTTATGTGGATTTTTAAGTGATAATATCATAGATAAAAAGGAGAAAAGTTAGGAGCTTATCTTCAAGGGAAGTGTTGGCTGAAAATCCACCACCTAGAGGAGTGTAAAATTCGGCTACTACATGGCAAGGAGGGTGCCGAATTTTTCCTCTCTTTAGCTTGAATTTTAAGGGCGTTTCGGTTTTTAGCAAAGAGGTGCCAAAATATCTATAAATAGGGGGGGCTAGCTCCTTGATTCTGACACTGAAAACCCTAAATTTCTCTCCCATTGTGCCGAAATTCCCTAGCCTCTCCCTCTCCAATTTCTTTTCTCCAATTTCTTTAAAGGCCGAAACTCTTCTCCACTTTTTCCTTATTGTGCCAATTTCTCTAGGAAGCCGAAGCATCCATAGTCTTTTCTTCCATTCATCCTATTTGAGAATTAGTTCTATACTTCTGGCATTTAAATCTTCCATGGGCATTGCCGAATCCTCTCTCTAGTGCTAGCCGAATCTCCTATGCTAAGGTAAGTGTTGATTTTTGATTAGTTCTCATGATCTATTCCCGGTTTTTGAAAGGCAAAAGCCAAAAGCTAATAGTTTAATGGTTTTATGATGGGCGGCAATTTGAGATTTGAAGGAAGCTTAGTCGACTAGATCTAAAAGTCGAAAATCATAAGTCTCCAATTTCGGGATTTTAAGGAGAGGCCCTAGTTTTGCATCTTTTCGACTTTTTGAGCAAAGTTGTAGCAAGGGTATCGACATTAATCAGGTGTGTAGATCTCTAACACACTACTAATAAACCTGTATGTATGTTTATTTATATATGTTATGGGCTAAAAAGCCGGAATGAGGCTATGTAGACAGTCGAATGGAACCCTAAAAGGGTTAGGCAAAGATGCCAGGTACGTAAACATAGAACTCCCTATGTCTATCGAAAAGTATATAAGTTTGTATGATGTTTTCTTTATGTATGTATGCATGGGGTGGGAATGATGATATTGAAGGGGAAGTGTATGATAGGTCACTTGGTGATCGGTGGTAGAAATCCCACATAATTTAAATGAAAGGTCACATAGTGATCGGTGGCGATGCCACGTTAAATGATTCCTAATTAATAGGAATAGGCAGTACGGCTGTCGTTTTGGTGTGTAGCGGATGGAGGGTTGATTGTAGAAACCCCCAAGGTGTGATGGTTGGGACGGGATGGTGTGTAGAGGATGGAAACCTAGGATGGGTTGGGTTTTTCATTATTTATTGTTTATCATGTGATTATGATTGATACCTTTATGCATGGGCCAGGGCCCATAATGTGTTTGTGGGCTCAGGTCGTTGTGTGTTTTGAGATTTATACACTGAGTCTTGGTGACTCACGCTTTCCTTTTCTCTACTCTTCTAGATGAGCAGTAGATCGTGGACATGGGAGCCGAGACAGACTCGAGGGGCCATCAAGCTTTGTTTCTATAAATTATTTTTTTTTGGGGATTTCTTTAAGTATTATTTTATTTTTACTTTGGAATTATCAATGTAATAAGGCCCCATAGTTTTATCCAACTGAGTAGTTTTAATGTTCTGCAACTTATGAGATTATGTCAAAGGTTTAATTATACTTAATACAAGGTTTTATCTTTAAAATGCCGCTCATTTACTTAAATAATGTCTATTTAATTTACGACTTCCAAAACCAACAAGACAAAAGTTTTTAATGTACAACTAGTACCATACCAGATCTAGTCGAAACGCATGGGCCGGGTTTGGGGTGTTACAATTTGTATATGGTGTACTAAGCTTTTGGAAAGCTTACTCTGTGTGTGTGTTTACTCTGTTTTATAGGTCGTCAAAGCTACAAAAGGCTCGGGAATTGTCAAGGATCATCACCACACTATCAAACTCAACTTTGGTACTTTTGAATGTGTAAATAGTTAAATATGGCATGTATAGGCTAGTTATTTTTGGTGCATGTTTGAGAAGTGTAAATAGCCATGTGATTTGGCTAGATAAATGTTGGTAATATGCATGAGTGAATATGATATATGATGCATGTTTTGATATGGCTTGATGGCAATGAAATGGCCTTATGAGTGGTAAGCTTCTTAATGAATTGATGCCATAGTGATTTAGTGAAGTTGTGGATGAATTATGCTTAGATTTACATGTAAATTGATTGTGCAAATTGGCATGGTTAGAAATTAGATTAAATGGGATAATATGATGATCATTTGGTGTGTTGTTGGTAGCCAATTGTATTGAAAAATATGCTTGTTTATGCTTGTAGGGTTGACCCAAGTGTGAGTGGCATTTTGGCCTTGCAAGTGGCCTGTTTTGCATACACGGTTGTGGCACACGGTGTAACATCCCGAAATAGGACCTAAACGGAATAGTGGTTGTGAAACCACAAATCTAAAATAGAAAAGTTTATTACGATGAATTATCATGATTTATCGATTGATTGGATGCATGTGTTAGACAACCGATAAGAAATTTTATAGATTTTATGTTTAATTTGTCTATTAGGGCTTATTTGCAAAAGTTGAAAAATATGTGTTCTAGTTCATAAAGTACATAATTGAAATGGGGGTTTAAAGTAGAGGTCCTTAAATAGTAATTAGATAATTAAAGTTTGATGGACAAAAATAGACATAGTTAGTAAGTAAGGTATTTAAGGGCATTTTGGTAAAATGCCTTAATTAATGAATAAAGACAAAATAACATGAAATAAGCTATCATCTTCTTCATATTTTTTCTCCATGGCCGAATGTAGCAAGGGAACACCATGGCTAGGGTTTGTTCATCTTCCAAGCTTCATAGTAAGTCCATTCTAGTCCCGTTTTTCATGTTTTTTACATTTTTGGAATCCTGGTAACTCGATTAAGCTAATTCTACCATTAATTCGAGCTAGGGTTTATATTTGGAAAATTACCCATAGGTGAAAAGTGTGTATTTTGATGTTTTATGACAGAATATGAAGCTTAGAATTATGTTAAACATCTTTTGATAAGCGATTTTTAGTAAAAACGAGTGAAACAGCATAATCGGTAAAAATTATTATTGTTTATAAGTGCATGTTAGAGCAATAATTTGATGTTGCTATAGAAGGGAAAAATGTTCAGCATGTCATAAAGCATAAGAAAAATGAATAAAGTTTAATTTACGAGCCTAGGGGAAAAAGTGTAATTTTTGAAAAGTCAGGGGGCAAAATTATAAATTTTCCATAATTTGATATGTGAATTGAATTGATTAGTGTGTTGATAAAATGTGTTAAATGAGTGTTATTTGACATGTTAGATCAAGAAATTATGAAATTTGGACTAAGATCGGGAAAGAACAAAGTTGTGGGCTAAGTCGGGAAAATTAGCCGTTTCGGCATTCGAGGTAAGTTGGTGTGTTAATAATAATGCAATAATGTCGTAATGTATGTTTGAAACCTAAATTGTGGTAATTAAATTGATTTTGCTGAATTACATGTTTAGTATATTATGTTGGTGAATTGATTTAATAATATGTTTATGATAAAAGGTGACATAGGTGACAGGGAAAATGGGTTGAAATGTTGTGCTTAAAGGTGTTTTCTGTAACACCCCAAACCAGGTCTATGCGTTAAGACGAGATTTGGTTTGTCACACCGAACGAACATCCAAAATTCTCTAATGATTTAAGTAAAACAGTAATGCAAAACCTTTAGAAATAAGGTTTAATAAAAACTAAGTACAATGATTATGAATTAAGAAAAATACTTGTTTGAAATCTTATATATATTAGTCAAAACCTTAACGTAGTTTTAGAAGAATTTGAAAGAAATTGAAAAATAATTTAGGTGTCCAAAATTGTTATAAAACACAATATTTTTAAGAAAACTTTATAGATTTAACATAAGCCCATATTAAGAGTCGTAAAATAAAATTAAATCCATCCACACATAAAAATCCATAAAAACATAATTAGAGGCCTTATTACATCATACCCAAAATAGTAAATAAAATGAATAACTTAAATAAAGTTCATAGTTTATAAAAACCCATGCTCGTAGCATGGCCTCCACCAAGTCATCCCCGGCCCAAGTCCACATCAATTTCCATTACCTGAAATGGGTAATAAAACGGGGTTAGTTACAAAGAACTCGGTGTGTAACCCACTTACCACCGTTGTTGGGCTGCACCATCAAGGCATTAATTTGGGCTTGAGCCCAATTACAAATTTCAACGATATAGATATGAAATAAATATATAAAATGCATGTAAAAATGAATTTCCCAAACCAAGCCTAATTTTCCATCCGTTACACACCCCGCATCAACCAAAGACACCTGTGGGGATCAAGTCAACCCACCCCGCCAAACACACCAATCGTAGGCATTAAGCCTTTTAATAATATTGTAGTGCACTCATCAACTAGATTGTGACATAGTCACCGAACTAGAGGCATTAAGCCAAAATTTGTGGCAGAGCCACCGAACTAGATACGTGGCCACATGTGCCTTTCTTCTCTTCATCAAATCCCATCCCATGCAATTATGTATGAATAACAAACTTTAAAACATAAAAATTTTATCAAGTAACCCATAACACAAATGAGTCTTTAATAAAACCTTTCATTTGGGCCTATTAACAATATAGTATTAAACTTTGGCCCATATCTCGAACTAGAGGGTTTTTTGCCCATTAGCGATCTAGCAAACTTTGGCCCATATTTATCGATCTAGCGTTTTATGGCCCAATTTATCGATCTAGCAGTTTTATGGCCCAATTTATCGATCTAGCAGTTTTATGGCCCAATTTATCGATCTAGCAGTTTTATGGCCCAATTTATCGATCTAGCAGTTTTTATGGCCCAATTTATCGATCTAGCAGTTTTATGGCCCAATTTATCGATCTAACAATATTTCGGCTCAATTTATCGATCTAGCAATTTTTCCGACTTTAACCGTTTTCATGCATTTACACAAAAGTGTTAATTATCACATAATTTTCGATTTTGCCATTTTTACGATTTATCAAAATACTTATCGCTTAGTATCTAACCCGAAAGATAAGTGTGAAGTTACACACGGGTTATAGTGAGAACTAGACTTTCCCGCTTGTCAACACCTATACGTATTACGATAATTAGAACACTATAATTTATTAATGAAATCGATCTAAAAATAACGATCTAAAATTTTACCCTCAGGTTTTTGAACTACTTCTACTTGCGGTTTCTCCCCGATTGATGGTTCGTTAACCGAATCAAATCCACGAACAAATAATGGTTCGGGAGTACGAACGACTTCGAACAGTTGATTCTCCTCGGATGAACGTCCACAACCCGATGGGAAATCCCGGATTGCTGAAACAGTCCTTCGCTTAAACTTAGGGGGAATAATGGAACCACCCCTCTTCCGAACACTATTCACCGCCCTTTTCTTCCCTATTTTGATTGTCTTCAAAGACAAAAGATCATTAATCCAATCTAATATTACATCGAAATATGACTAAGGGTTTAAGGGTGAAATTTGCTTACCACAAAGATCCTTGTTCCAAAATATGAGAATCGATCAAACGTTCCTTTATCACCTTAAATCGATTCCAACGTTCTAAGATACCCACGAACACTTGATTTCCGATCTTCCGCTATCGCACTTTTATCCACGATTGGAAAGAGACGATTGAGAAAGATGATTGTGCAAGATGGAGGATTCAGCTATATGACCAAAAAAAAAAAAATAGAAAAAAGATTCGGCTATGGGTACATCAACATTCGGCCATGAGAGAAAATAATAGAGAAAGTATGAGTATCAAGAATAAAAGATGAGAGAAGAATGATGATGATGTTGTTTAAATTTTCAAAGAGAATAAAAGAGAAAGAAAGAAAGAGATGAGTTTTGGGAGCAATGTATATTCGGCAATGGGGAGAAGAAAAGTAAAGAATGGCTTTTTGGTGTTGGTAGAATCGGCACTATGAGAAAGGCACAAAATTGAACACTAAAGTGAAAAGCAAAAATGACCAAATGGTCAAAATAATCAAGGCTTACTAAAAGATCAATTTCGCCAAAGGGAAAAGTTGAGAAGAGGAATGCAAAATTTTGCACAAAAACTAAAATGACCAAAAGCAAACTCCTAAACCTTACCAAGCTACTAGCAAAATTCGCCAACCTTCCCCTAGCCATATTGTCGTCCAAATTCATTGGTCAAATGACCATGAATTTGTTTCAAAACACTTTCCTTGATACTTGCCCTATGTCTCCATATCTTTCCATATTTTCTTGATTCCCTACCATAAATTCACTCTTACCTTATTCCTTTGATATACTAACCAAAATAACAAGGTCAACACTTACCATAAATAAGCTTGGCCGACACTTACTATAGAAGAGCAAAATAAAAGTTGTCAAAATGCCATCCAAGGGATTCGAACCACTCCCCTCAAGCTATAACCCATGCGCCAACACCACATTGCCATTACTCGTCTTATGTCACTTATTAACACTTAAATTAACTTAAGTGTCAATGCCACTTGCTCCACTTCAATAAATTTTCAAAACTAAAAATTATTCCATAACCGAATAAATCTATACTCTTCTTCAGGCCTATCATAGGCACGAAAAGTAATAAGAAAATTTTTCCTTTATAAACTAATCACCAAAACATGCAATATATCAAGACTCGGATTTTTAGGGTGTTACAACTCTACCCTCCTCAAAGAAAATTTTGTCCTCGAAATTTACCTGGTTGAAAAAGGTGAGGGTATTGTTGCCGAATTGCATCTTCAGGCTCCCACGTAGCTTCCTCCACTCCGTGATTACGCCATAAAACCTTGACCAACGGCACGGTTTTCTTTCTTAGCACCTTAACATCTCGGTCTAAGATTTCCACTGGTTCCTCCTCAAAAGACAAGTCTGAATTCAACTCCACTTCTTCTACCGGTACTATGTGTGAAGGATCCGATCTATAGCGCCTCGGATGGAAACATGAAAAACATTATGAATCGACTCAACTCCGAAGGTAATTCGATCGATAGGCCACCTTTGGACCAACACGCTTCACCACACGATATGGTCCAATGTATCTAGGACTCAACTTGCCCTTCTTCCCCCAAACACGAAAATCTTCTTCCAAGGTGAGACCTTCAAGAAAACTTGATCCCCACAAAGATACTCGATACTTCTACGTTTCAGATCTGCATACGACTTTTGTCTATCCGAAGCTTCCTTTAACCGTGCTCGAATAGCTTTTACTTTTTCTTCCGTTTCAGAGATCATCTCAGGACCTAACATCTATCGTTCGCCCAATTCAGTCCAACAACTAGGAGAACGACACCTACGACCATATAATGCCTCGTAGGGTGCCATCTGAATGCTAGACTGATAGCTATTGTTGTAAGCAAATTCTGCCAACGGTAGAAAATCCTCCCAACTACCTTTGAAGTCGATTACACATCCCCTTAACATGTCTTCCAGAATCTGAATTACTCTTTCTGATTGACCATCTGACTGAGGATGAAAAGCCGTACTGAAGTTTAGCTTTGTTCCCAAAGCTTCATGCAAAGCTTTCCAAAACCGTGACGTAAACCTAGGATCCCTATCTGATATAATAGACACAGGTACCCCATGCAACCTCATGATTTCGGATACGCATGGCTTAGCCAACTTACGTAACGAGTAATCCGCATTTAACCGGTAGAAAATGAGCGGTCTTTCGTCAAACGATCAACAATTACCCAAACAGAAATTTTTCTTAGTAGGTGTTAAAGGTAACCCACTAACAAAATCCATTGTTATCCGCTCCCATTTCCAAAGAGGAATCTTTTTTTGGTTGTAATAATCCACGACGGCAATTGATGCTCCGCCTTCACTTGCGACAAGTTAAACATTTTCCCACAAATTCGAAATCTCACGCTTCAACCACGGCCACCAATATTGTTCACGAAGATCCCGATACATCTTATTTCCTCCGGGTGCATAGCATAAGGGCTACTATGCGCCTCCCGTAGAATTATTTGTCTCAGATCCGAGTCCTTAGGCATACAAACTCTCCCACGAAAACATAACACACCTTAAGCGTTTATGCTAAAATCCTCTATTCCACCATTTTCAACTTGTTGAATTAAAAGTCCCAACTTCTTATCGATATCTGCTTTTCCTTGATTTGCTCTAACCACGAGGCTTCACTGAAGTTCGCTTATCGGACTACCATCCTCGCGTACAAACTCAAATGGGCAAACATTGTTCTCAAATCGAGATACCACCTTACGACTTAACGCTGCTGCTACCACATTAGCTTTTCCAGATGATACTCGATTGAGAAATCATAGTCCTTTAATAGCTCCACCCATCTTCGTTGTCTCAAGTTTAATTCCTTCCGAGTAAGAAGATACTTAAGACTCTTGTGATCCGTATAGATGATAAACTTTTCACCGTAGAGGTAATGCCTCCAAATCTTTAGAGCAAACACTACCGCAACTAACTCCAAGTCATGAGTAGGGTAGTTTACTGCGTGTCTCTCGGTGACGACGAAGCATAAGCCACCACTTTCCCACTTTGCATCAATACACATCCTAAGCCCGTGTGTGACGCATCGCGAAGAAACTATAAACTCCTTTCCACCTCAAAGTTGAATCGATCTTGGCGCTTCGTTAAAATCTTCTTCAATTTCTCGAAACTTTCTTGTTTGTTTATCGGTCCATATATATGGTACTCCCTTCCGCAATAGCTTAGTTAAGGGTGCGGCAATCAACGAAAACCCCTCAACAAAGCGTCTATAGTAACCAGCCAAACCCAAGAAACTCGAATCTCAGCTCATCGACTTTGGTGGTTTCCAATCCAATACTGACCTCAATCTTCCGAGGATCCACCCTTATTCCTTTGGTGATACCACATGACCCAAGAAAGTCACTTCCCTTAACGAATTCACATTTATCGAATTTGGCATACGATTGATTATTTCAAGTAATCGCAATACAATTCGCAAATGCGAGTCATGCTCCTCTTCATTCCTTGAATATACCGTAATGTCATCTATGAATACCACCACAAACCGGTCTAAATATGGTTGAAAGACCCGGTTCATCATATCCATAAATACAATTTGGTGCATTGGTCAACCCAAACGACATCACCAAAAACTCATAATGTCCATAACGAGTTCGGAAAGCCGTCTTGTGAATATCCGCTTCTTTCACCTTAAAGTCGGTGATAACCCGATCTCACATCAATTTTGGAGAAAGCAGAAGCTCCCTTCATTTGATCAAACAGTCATCAATTCTTGGCAGAGGATACCTATTCTTGATCGTCAATTTATTTAATTGCCTGTAGTCAATACACATACGCATTGACCCATCTTTCTTCTTAACAAACAAAATCGGTGCTCCCCACGGAGACACACTCGGTCGAATAAAACCCCGATCCAACAATTCTTGAATTTGAGCTTTAAGCTTCGCTTAACTCCTTCAAAGTGCCATTCTATAAGGAGCAATGGACACTTTGGAGCTGTTTCGGCAAAGAGCTCAATACCAAATTCCACTTCCCGATCTGGAGGTATGCCAGGAAGTTCTTCAGGAAATACATCTCGAAATTCCTTCACTGTTCTCACATCTTCCACTGACAACTCTTTGGCATCTAAAGCACTAATAAAAGCTAGAAATGCTCCATACCCCTTCCGCATCAACTTTTCTCGCTTTAACACGGATACCACATTTGCCAAGTAATTCCTTCATTCGCCTATCATAACTATTTCTTTATCCTCCACCGTCCTTATTGACATCCGCTTTTCAAAGACAATCCAATTTCGCCGGTGCTTAACCAACCAATCCATGCCCAAAATGATATCGAACTCACCGAAAGGCAATTCCATCAAATTCGCCAAAAATATTTCTCCTTGAATTTCTAAGGGCACATCTCTAAAGCGGTTTATTTACCAACACCGATCGTCCTAAAGGACTAATTACCTTCATCTCACTATCGAAATTTTGAGTCTAAATTCAAGTTTCCGGATATGGTGCTAGCAACATACGAATGGGTAGAACCAATATCTATCAAAGCAATAATAGGTACATCAAAGATGAAGAACGCATCAGTTATCACATCGGATGCATTGCCATCCTCACGGCGTCTAACCGCATATATACCAATCCCGGCCGTCTTGCATCCGTGTTGCCTCTAGGACCATTGCCTCGACCAGCGCACCTTGACCACGCCCGGCCCCATTACCACCACGACCGGTCCACGACCTCCGGTGGTTGCTAAATTCCTCTTGCCGGTGGTGCATCAAGATTACGAGCTTCCCGAGTTGTATCCATTCGACGAGGGCAATTCCTATATTGATGATCCATCGACCCACATTTATAGCAAGCACCCGCTTTCTTCCAAAGACTCTCGAGAATGCCTTTTCCCACAATCAAGACAATCTAGACTCGATTCACGATTCATGTGTGTTCTACCTTGAGTGGTTCATCATTCCGAGGCCTCTTGAAACCTTCTTGAAGAACCCGAATACTTCATATCTCTCTTGCCTCTAGCTCTTTCCGATTCTGTTGTTCCGAGTTCTTAGCCTCTTGGCTATCTTGGCCTTTTCCACAAGCGTGGCAAAAGTTCTAACTTGTTGTGGGGCTATTAAAACCCGCAATTCATCGTTCAAGCCATCCTCAAAGCGCACATAACGCTCATGATCCGTTGCCACTATTGTTCGAGCATAGCGACTCAAGCGCAAAAACTCACTTCATATGTCGCCATTGTCTTATTCCTTTGGACCAGATTCAGAATTGCTTCCTTACCGCATCAACATAACTCGTTCTACATATTTCCCTTGGAAGGAAACTTTAAAGAATTCCCAATTAACTAATGCAAACGGTGCCTTCTCGGACAATAAGCCACCATTGGTATGCTTCGTCCCTTAACAAGGACACCGCTCCCCTTAGTTTTTGTTCCACTTTGTGCACTCAAGATCATCCATAATTCGCTCCACCGCCTCAAGCCAATATTCGGCGACGGTTGGAGCTACACCGAGACACCTCTCGAAAACCTCAGCACCACTTGATTTCAATCGTTCGATATCGACCCACGAGTCATTAGTGATTCTAGCTCCAAATGACCCTTTTAAGGACTCGCAGCATTGCTCGCGTCACCGCATTATCTTCTTCCATATGATCATGTGATCCCGTCTCACTTTCGAGTGACGCAGGTGCATCCATTTCGGCATATGATCCGGCGCTTCAGTTGCGCCTCTAACACCTCGTCCTCTACCACGGCCACGTCTACCGCGTCCACGACCACGTCCTCTAGTGCTCATAGTGACCGATTTGTCGATTAAGAGTTTTATGAATCGAATACTATTTCGATGTTTATTAACGATGTTTTATGATATAAAAGAGATAGAGTTGTTTCGCAATCATATCCTTATTGTCTCAATCTCTACAGTTTCAACACCTAAAACTAGAAGTTCTAGAGTGTTTCTTATGATCATATCACAATGATAATAAACAATCAATATACAAATACTTACTTGACTTGGCGCGGGATGCTCATGGTGCCATACTACCTTTAAATCAAAAAGTCTAGAAATTTGAGTTGTTTCTCAAACAAATATCTTTGTTGAACCCAAACCACAGCCAAGTTTTGAAACTAGCTCTGATACCATTAAATGTAACACCCCAAACCAGGTCTATGCGTTAAGACGAGATTTGGTTTGTCACACCAAACGAACATCCAAAATTCTCTAATGATTTAAGTAAAACAGTAATGCAAAACCTTTAGAAATAAGGTTTAATAAAAACTAAGTACAATGATTATGAATTAAGAAAAATACTTGTTTGAAATCTTATATATATTAGTCAAAACCTTAACGTAGTTTTAGAAGAATTTGAAAGAAATTGAAAAATAATTTAGGTGTCCAAAATTGTTATAAAACACAATATTTTTAAGAAAACTTTATAAATTTAACATAAGCCCATATTAAGAGTCGTAAAATAAAATTAAATCCATCCACACATAAAAATCCATAAAAACATAATTAGAGGCCTTATTACATCATACCCAAAATAGTAAATAAAATGAATAACTTAAATAAAGTTCATAGTTTATAAAAACCCATGCTCGTAGTATGGCCTCCACCAAGTCATCCCCGGCCCAAGTCCACATCAATTTCCATTACGAAATGGGTAATAAAACGGGTGAGTTACAAAGAACTCGATGTGTAACCCACTTACCACCGTTGTTGGGCTGCACCATCAAGGCATTAATTTGGGCTTGAGCCCAATTACAAATTTCAACGATATAGATATGAAATAAATATATAAAATGCATGTAAAAATGAATTTCCCAAACCAAGCCTAATTTTCCATCCGCTACACACCCCGCACTCAACCAAAGACACCTGTGGGGATCAAGTCAACCCACCCCGCCAAACACACCAATCGTAGGCATTAAGCCTTTTTAATAATATTGTAGTGCACTATCGAACTAGATTGTGACATAGTCACCGAACTAGAGGCATTAAGCCAAAATTTGTGGCAGAGCCACCGAACTAGATACGTGGCCACAGGCCTTTCTTCTCTTCATCAAATCCCATCCCATGCAATTATGTATGAATAACAAACTTTAAAACATAAAATTTTTATCAAGTAACCCATAACACAAATGAGTCTTTAATAAAACCTTTCATTTGGGCCTATTAACAATATAGTATTAAACTTTGGCCCATATCTCGAACTAGAGGGTTTTTGGCCCATTAGCGATCTAGCAAACTTTGGCCCATATTTATCGATCTAGCAGTTTTATGGCCCAATTTATCGATCTAGCAGTTTTATGGCCCAATTTATTGATCTAACAGTTTTCATGGCCCAATTTATCGATCTAGCAGTTTTATGGCCCAATTTATCGATCTAACAATATTTCGGCTCAATTTATCGATCTAGCAATTTTTCCGACTTTAACCGTTTTCATGCATTTACACAAAAGTGTTAATTATCACATAATTTTCGATTTTGCCATTTTTACGATTTATCAAAATACTTATCGTTTAGTATCTAACCGAGAAAGATAAGTGTGAATTTACACACCGGTTATAGTGAGAACTAGACTTTCCGCTCGTCAACACCTATACGTATTACGATAATTAGAACACTATAATTTATTAATGAAACCGATCTAAAAATAACGATCTAAAAATTTTACCTCGTGTTTTCGAACTACTTCTACTTGCGGTTTCTCCCCGATTGATGGTTCGTTAACCGAATCAAATCCACGAACAAATAATGGTTCGAGAGTACGAACGACTTCGAGCAGTTGATTCTCCTCGGATGAACGTCCACAACCCGTGGGAAATCCCGGATTCTTTCAAACAAATTCCTTCGCTTAAACTTAGAGGGAATAACGGAACCACCCTCTTCCGAACACTATTCACCGCGCCTTTTCTTCCCTATTTTGATTGTCTTCAAAGACAAAAGATCGTTAATCCATCTAATATTACATCGAAATATGACTAAGGGTTTAAGGGTGAAATTTGCTTACCACAAAGATCCTTGTTCCAAAATATGAGAATCGATCAAACGTTCCTTTATCACCTTAAATCGATTCCAACGTTCTAAGATACCCACGAACACTTGATTTCCGATCTTCCGCTATCGCACTATTATCCACGATTGGAAAGAGACGATTGAGAAAGATGTTTGTGCAAGATGGAGGATTCGGCTATATGACCAAAAAAAAAATAGAAAAAAGATTCGACTATGGGTACGTCAACATTCGGCCATGAGAGAAAATAATAGAGAAAGTATGAGTATCAAGAATAAAAGATGAGAGAAGAATGATGATGATGTTGTTTAAATTTTCAAAGAGAATAAAAGAGAAAGAAAGAAAGAGATGAGTTTTGGGAGCAATGTATATTCGGCAATGGGGAGAAGAAAAGTAAAGAATGGCTTTTTGGTGTTGGTAGAATCGGCACTATGAGAAAGGCACAAAATTGAACACTAAAGTGAAAAGCAAAAATGACCAAATGGTCAAAATAATCAAGGCTTACTAAAAGATCAATTTCGGCCAAAGGGAAAAGTTGAGAAGAGGAATGCAAAATTTTGCACAAAAACTAAAATGACCAAAAGCAAACTCCTAAACCTTACCAAGCTACTAGCAAAATTCGTAACCTTCCCCTAGCCATATTGCCGTCCAAATTCATTGGTCAAATGACCATGAATTTGTTTCCAAAACACTTTCCTTGATACTTGCCCTATGTCTCCATATCTTTCCATATTTTCTTGATTCCCTACCATAAATTCACTCTTACCTTATTCCTTTGATATACTAACCAAAATAACAAGGTCAACACTTACCATAAATAAGCTTGGCCGACACTTACCATAGAAGAGCAAAATAAAAGTTGTCAAAATGCCATCCAAGGGATTCGAACCACTCCCCTCAAGCTATAACCCATGCGCCAACACCACCTTGCCATTACTCATCTTATGTCACTTATTAACACTTAAATTAACTTAAGTGTCAATGCCACTTGCTCCACTTCAATAAATTTTCAAAACTAAAAATTATTCCATAACCGAATAATTCTATACTCTTCTTCAGGACTATCATAGGCACGAAAAGTAATAAGAAAATTTTTCCTTTATAAACTAATCACCAAAACATGCAATATATCAAGACTCGGATTTTTAGGGTGTTACATTTTCTATGACTATGGTTATTATGTGAAATGGAAAGTTTATATGTAAATAATGCATTTATTTTACTTGTTCAATAATTATTTTGCTAGATATTATGGAAATCATTGGGTGATAACTATAATATGAAAATGTATGGAATGTGAAATTCTCGATTGAACCTTTGGAAAACCGAGAGATACGGACAATATGTAGCTAGGTCACACGAGTGATAAGGGACCTTCACTGTGTGCACAAGAAAGCTATGAGATGGCAAAATTTGATATGTAGCTAGGCCACATGGATGATTAGGGACTTTCACCATGTGTGCAAGAAAGCTACGGGATAATAATTTCATATGTAACTAGGTCACATGTGTAATACTGTGTGTATACCATGTGTACAAAAGCTACGAGGTTATGAGTAGCTAGGTCACATGAGTGGTTCCTAGTGTTGGACGCCATGTAGACAAGAAAGCTACGAGATGGAATGGCTAGGTCACATGGGTGATAAGGGACCTTCACCATGTGTACAAGAAAGCCGAATTATGTGTAGGTGGAGCTATGTACTGAGACCACCGAGTATCGGGCGTTTTCCGAAGGGGTTCAACGAGATAACTTACTAATGGTGATTGGTGCGATCATGTTATGAATAAGTGCAGGTGTGAATGTGACCAATTGAGAAATGTGGCAAATGTACATGTGAGCAAGGGTGCATGTGACCATGTGTGTATGTGCATAATGTGTTTGATATGTGATACGTGATTGAAAGTGTGGTAAGGCTGATATGGTGTAAGCGCCATTATGAGTACTCATAAATATTGGTGATGATTATTCATTTGTATGGCTAGTATTGAACATGTTTGGTGTTATGTGTGCATATATGGAAGTAATATAAAGAAAACATGGGAGAGTAAAATTTTCAGTAAAATAGATTGAAACAGCAGCAGTTACGTGATTTTGAAAAATCACCATAAATAGTAGAAATTGAATTATATTCTGAATAAGAGATTAAATTAAATCTTATTGAGTCTATTTTCACATAAAAAAAAATGGTGTGAGCAAATAAATTTTCTATTATGAGATATTTAAATTTTGGTGAGATAGGGTCTGAATGGTTTCAGAAATCCCCTGTTCCAAATTTGGAAAATCACTAAAAATTGTATAAAAATGGTTATGGTGTGTAATTTATATTCTCAGAATCCTTGGTGAGTCTACTTTTGAGATAGACAAATGGGAAAGTTATCCAAGCTCTGTATAATGAGGAATTTTAATTTTAGTGAAGAGGTGTTAGAGCTATTGAACAGCGAAACAGGGGAATATTTAATGAATAAACTGTATTTATTGGCTAAATAAAAAATTATAAAAATTTTATGGTAATAATATATATAAGTCTCTTTTCAAGGAAAATTAGCGGAACTTAATTTGGAGTTCCGTAGCTCTAGATATAAATAATTTAATGACTGTGACTCGATAAAACAGCTTAACTGGAATTTGAATAAATTGAAAGAATATGAAAATAGTATGTTATCGCATTGCTTATTATTTTCATGCGAGCATACTAAGCGTAAAGCTTACTCCCTCCTTTCCATTTCTTTTAGTTGTTAGGTCAGCTCAGGGTTGGAGATCGTCGGAGGTAGCATCACACTATCGAGCCATTATCCTTGGAGTATTGGCATGTGTATGTTAAATGTTTTCAAGTGAGTGGCATGTATATGGACTTAATTTTTCTATGATGGATGTTGTTGTGATTAGTCAAATGTATTGGCTTATATTGATTTGTTGATTATAGTCATGAGATGTGGCTTATGATGATTTTGGCTTGTAAGCATATTTGTCCATGGTATGTGTTAATGTCATATTATGTGGTATAAGTGATTAAACAGATGACAAGGTCAAATGTATGTGTGTGCATGTAAAGATGACAAAAAGGCTTGGAAGTTAGCCTAAGTCTTGACCACACGGGTAGAGACATGGCCGTGTGTCTCAACCGTGTGGAGGACACGGCCTCTGGCCATGGACGTGTGCCCTTAAACGGTTGCTGACGTCAAAAACAGAGAGTTACACGGGCTGAGGACTCGGGCGTGTCCCAAGCCACACGGGCGTGTGACTCTCCAAAGCAAGAAATTAGTTAAGTTGCCCAAAGATTTTCAAAGTTCTCAGTTTAGTCCCGAACCACCCCGATGTATTTTATAGGCTTCGAAGGCCTGTATAAGGGACGATATGCATGTGTTTGAAAATTTTTAATTTTGGGAAAAATTTGGTAACCTGGTTTTCTACGATTGTGAATGTTTAAGTCTGGTAACGCCTCGAACCCTGTCCCGGAGTTGGACACGGGTGAGCGGTGTTACACACGGGCGTGCCTGGTGGCCGTGTGAATAAGTCAGTAGCTAGCCTAATTTTACACTGCCATGGCAAACGGGAGTGTCTGGTGGTCGTGTGGATAAGTCAGTATACATGCTTTGTTTAGACACGGCCAAGACACATGGGTGTGTCTGGTAGCCGTGGAAGGCACACAGCCTGCCCACACAGGCGTGTGACCTCTGTAATTTAGGAAAGTTTTTAAATTTTCAAGAAATTCCATATGTGTTCTGTTTAGTCCCGACCCTATTCTAAAGCATGATTAAGGTCTCGTTGACCAATAAAAGGGACATTTTGATTGCGATTGATGAATTGTATTATGAAATGTCTGTAAAAGTTTTCGATCTATCCGATAACGCCTTTAACCCTAATTCAACGATGGATACGGGTTAGGGGTGTTACATTTGATTGGTGTCAGAGCTACGGTTTAGCCGATTCTCGGACAAACGTAGCGTGTGAGAGTCTAGCTATACATGCCATATATCTGAATTGTGATAGTGTGATGAATCTTGACGTGTAAAATGTGATTTACGTATAGTAATGGATCCCGAAAGAGCCGTAGCCGACGATGTGGAAAGCAATGCGCCTGCTCCCGCGCAAGGGACAGCACCATCTGATTCGAGACCGGCTACGAGCGGTCAAGAGGGAGAAGCTAAACAAGCTTTCTTCCAGATGTTGAGTGAGTGGTTCACTCAGTTTGTGAGAAATAACCCGACTATTTCACAATGTAACACCCCAAACCCGGCCCATTCGTTACGATCGAATTTGAAATGCCACTGCGGAAAAACGTTTGAAGACTAATTTCACTTTTGGGAAAAACATTAAAAATTTTGTCATTTGAAAACCATGTCCAATTAAAAATTCTAAATAATATAAGCTTGATAAAAATATCCAAATTAAAACTTTATTATAAGCTTTTAAAATATAAGTTGCCAAAATTAAAAGCACTTCCCAATAATAATTTAATGGTCGTCTAGCTTAAACATAATAAAAATGTTCAATCACTTTAATGGGCCTTATTACAATAAACACTTAATCAAAAAATACTGAAAATATAACTACTTAATTAATTAAAAGATATTTTATGGAAATGCTCATACGCATGGCCACCTTTGTATCCACTCCAACCCGGTCCAAAAATCACGATCACTGCGATGTTTAATAAAAATTGGGTGAGTCATACTGCACTCGGTGTGTAATTAGTCCATCGAATTCCACCAACATGTTAACCACATATTAACTCATATATCGGATATCAACTATCAAATTCACATGTTATCACATTCGGGCTTGGCCCATATTCATATCACATTCATCTAATAGGGTAGTTAACCACATAATTTCCACATACCGGGGGCTTAGCCCATTTCCACACCGATCCACATTCATATACTGGGCTTTGCCCATTTCCACATTAATCCACATATCATATTGGGCTTTGCCCATTTCCACATATGTTCACATACGAAATCATGCAATTATGAAGCCCAACCCAAACCTAGGGTCCATCCGCTACACACCCCCTTATCCAGCCTACCACACACCAGGGGATTATCAAATCACCCTCTCCTTTTCACTCCAAAGGCAATCACTGCTGTCCACGTGCAATTAAGCACAATAGTCCACCACGCGACCTCAGTCAGCGTCAATCCACGATGTAGCCGTAGCTAACACCAAAACCACGATGGGACACATAGTCACTCATCAACCACGATATGGCACATAGCCGATATCAACCACGATGAGGCACATAGCCACTCATCAAGCCACACGAACTAAATCACAATTAATCCACAACGTGACCTCAGTCAACGTCAATCCACGATGTAGCTCAAGGCTAACATCAAACCAAGTACTCGAAGTACACCCGTACCTTCTTTCATATCCCAACCCATGCACATGCCACATAAAATAATGATACAATGTAATGATGCATGAGCATGTTCATCAAGCATATTATCACATATTCATATTAATAATCACATATCATCAGTTTGGTACTTACCGGATTATCGACATACCCTTGAGGGTATCCTTATCACAATTTCCAATCGCACTAGTTAGCACATTCATAATACATACACATTTCACATACATATCATATACCGGAAAACGGTGGGTTAATCACACACCGATCACTTGGAGAACTATGCTTTCGATCATCGATGCTATCACTAGGCGATACTACGGCTATTTGCCTACTTTCTTGTTCCGTATTTTGGTCCACACCCGGTGGCCAATCCCTAAGCTCGCCGAGACAGATCTCTTCTTAAACTTGGGGATAGAGACCTTCCCTTTCCCTTCTTGAATGGTATTCGCCTCCATCAACACACTTAATCGAACAATCAATTTAATCATCAATATACGAATTCTTAACCAAATATCCACAACTTATCATACTTACCGAAAAGGGTCTTCAAATCCAAAAGCTTGATCTAATGCTTAGATCCTTAATCCCTACATTTGATTAATCACCTACTACTTTAATAAAAACCATTCGCCATAAATCCAAATCCTAGTAGGATTAGTATACTTAAACTTACCTTGTTGCCGTTTGACTTAAGAATCAAGTCTTGAAATCTCGCTATACTCTTCTTGCATTCGGCCAAGCATTGAATCAATTAACTTGGTTAGTTTTCGCTTTTGAATAATTAATGAACACATATATTTACTAAACATGGCCTTGGCTGAATGTCAGAGACACTTACCTTGTGGATTTTAAATCCGAAACTCACCGAATAACTAGGGAACACGTGGCCTATGGTGTACCTTCGGAAAAGAACTTCTCCTTCCTTGTATTCGACACTTAGTAAATCCCGAAAGATCTCTTCAAAGTTTGGCAACAAGATATTAATGGGGTTAGTCCTAGATTTTGGCAAATCTTAAGAAAAAGGATGAAACCGAATGAGATCTTACCCTTACTTGAAGAAATCAATTGCGCCTTCACTTCAACCTTCGAGAGAGATTTGGCTATGGCTAGATGATGATCTCACAACTTTTTCGGCTTTTGGAGGATTAGAAAGAAAGAGAAGGAAGAATAAAGATGGAGGATTCGGCTAGATCACAAGGTATTTCAGCTTGGCAAAAATAAAAGAAGAAGAAGATTTGGTGAAGAGAATTCGGCAGAGGCTTTCAAAGAACAGAAAATATTGCAGAATGGCCTCTCTTTTCCTTTTATAGCTGAAATTACTAACTTAGAATCCCTTACTTGGCCATCACTCCTCTATCTGATAACTTTATCCTTTAATTATCATAAATAAAAGAGTTTAAATCTAACATTTATCTCTTCAAAATAATCCAATTTAAAAAAAATCCTTTATTTATCACCCTTTTTAATCGAATATTTATGAAAATAAAACACCTCCTTTCTAGAAGCATGTGCCGTCCACCTCAGTCTTCTGGAAGCAAAAATAAACCTCCTTTATTTGCTTCCCAAGTGACTCGAACTCAGGCCCATTCCTCTTGCATATGGCGCCATTTCCATAGGCCCTAAGTGGCATCTTTAGACCACTTTTCCAAGCCTGTTTGTGTGTCATATTTCACAAACTTTTTCTTTTAAGGCCACCTTGCCTTAATTTCCCCTTTTAAACCTTAAAACTCGTCATTTCTAGGTCATTTCTAAGTTTCCAAAAATTTTCGATCGGCTCTGTAAACTTGACATTTTCTTACATTTCCAAGTTTCCAAACATGTTCACTTTCCATTTTCCTTACATTTCCTAGTTTCAAAAAATGTTCACCTTCCATTTTTAAACTTAACATTTCCATACATTTTTAGGTTTCAAAAAATGTTCATTTTTAACTTATTTTCACTCATTTCCGGGTTTCCAAAAATATTCAAAATTTATTCATAATACTTAAAACATGTCACTTCATACAATTAAACCGAAAATGCATAGGCCCTATTTTAGGATGTTACACACAAACTCCGCCCCCGCCTAATCCCCCTCAGACATCTGCTATGCCTCCTACTACGAATCTGAATCTGTTGAGTAAGCCCCCGGTCGACAAAATTTGTAAATATGGGGCTAAAGAGTTTAGGGCTAATAGTGATGACGATGCTGAGAGAGCCGAGTTTTGGTTAGAAAACACTATCCGAGCATTAGATGAAATGTCACTGACACCGAAAGAATGTATAAAATGTGTTGTATCATTGTTACGAGACGCGGCCTATCGATGGTGGAAGACTCTGACTTTTGTTGTTCCGAAGGAACGGGTTACATCAGATTTCTTTCAGTCTGAATTCTGGAAGAAATATATTAGTCAGAGATTTATAGATCAGAAACGAAAGGAATTTCTAGAATTGAAACAAGGCCGCATGTCTGTCACTGAATACGAACGAGAATTTTTGAGATTGAGTCAGTATGCTCGGGAATGTGTATCGTCTGAAGTGATAATGTGTAAGAGATTTGAAGATGGCCTTAATGAAGATATTTGTTTGTTAGTCGGGATTTTGGAGATAAAAGAGTTTGTTATACTTGTTCATCGAGCGTGCAAAGCTGAGGCACTCGGAAAAGATAAAAGAAAAGCTGAGTCTGAAGCTAGAGATGTGAGAAAGAGATTTTCGGGTAAATCATTTCAGTCTGCTTTAAAGAAATTCAGAGATGAACAAAGTCGTTCGAGAGTTAATGTGGGATATTCTAGTAGAGATCGAGCTAGATCACAGTTGAGCTCTAAAGCTCCAGAAACATCAATGGCAACTGTTGGAAATGTTCGGTCCGAGTGACCCGAGTGTAAGCATTATGGTAAAAGACATTCAGGAAGCTATAGATTGAATGACCGAGCTTGCTTCAGATGTGGATCATTAGATCATTTAATCCGTGATTGCCCAGAGTCTGTTGAACCAGAGATTGTTCAAAATTTGAGATCTAATAATGTTCCGACAAGAGGCAGACCTTCCCGAAATACAAGAAATGTCAGTGGTAGTCAGAGAATGGCAAAAGACATTGTTGTGAGATCTGAAGCTAGAGCGCCTGCCAAAGCGTATGCCATCCGAGCTCCGAAGGAAGCTTCATCTCCAGATGTTATAACGGGTACATTTACACTTTATGATACTTCTGTGATTGCATTGATAGACCCTGGTTCTACACATTCGTATATGTGCATGACCTTAGTATCCAGTAAGACTTTGCCTGTAGAGTTTACCAAGTTCGTTATAAAAGTATCGAACCCCTTAGGTAAAAGTGTTCTGGCTGACAAAGTATGCAAGAACTGTCCGTTAATGTTTTGAGATATCTGTTTTCCTACTGATCTGATGCTATTACCATTTGATGAGTTTGATATCATTCTGGGTATAGATTGGTTGACATTGCATGATGCTGTTGTGAACTATAAAAGAAAGACTATTGATTTGAGATGTCCGAATGATGAAATAGTTCGGGTTGAGTCTAATAATTTGGATAGTTTGCCTGCTGTGATATCTATAATGAAAGTTCAAAGATATATGAAAAAGGGGTATGAAACATATTTTTCTTATGTAATTGATTCGAAAGTGTCTGAAAAGAAAGTGGAATCAGTGCCAGTAGTTTGTGAGTTTTCTGATGTATTCCCTGAAGAACTACCGAGATTGCCTTCGATACGTGAGTTGAATTTGGTATTGATATGTTTCCTGGTACAGTACCTATTTTGATAGCTCCGTATAGAATGGCACCAAGAGAGTTGAAAGAGTTAAAGTCACAATTGCAAGAGTTGACGAATAGAGGATTTGTAAGACTGAGTTTCTCACCTCGGGGTGCTCCCATTTTGTTTGTGAAAAAGAAAGACAGCACGATGAGAATGTGCATTGACTATCGTCAGTTGAACAAAGTGACCATAAAGAATAAATATCTGTTGCCCAGAATAGATGATTTGTTTGATCAGCTAAAAGGAGCCACTGTGTTTTCAAAGATAGATCTGAGATCGGGATACTACCAGTTGTGAGTAAAGATTGGACATTACGAAAAGCATTTTTTAACGCAGGTACGGGCATTATGAATTTTTAGTTATGCCTTTCGGACTAACGAATGCTCCTGCTATTTTTATGGATCTGATGAACATAATTTTTAGACCGAACCTAGATCGTTTTTTTGTTGTTTTCATTGATGACATTTTGATTTATTCACAGGATGAAAGTAAACATGCTGAACATTTGAGAATTTTATTACAAACTCTGAGAGAAAAGCAATTGTATGCGAAATTCAGTAAATGTGAATTCTGGTTACGTGAAGTTAGTTTTCTGGGGCATATTGTGTCAGTATCCGAAATACGAGTTGATCCGAGCAAGATTTCTGCTATTCTTGAATGGAAACCTCTGAAAAATGTATCAGAAGTCCGTAGCTTTCTGTGACTCGCTGGTTATTATCGTCGGTTTGTAAAAAGATTCTCGATGATAGCTACTCCGTTAACTAGATTGCTTCAGAAAGATGTGAGATATGAATGGTCTGATAAATGTCAGAAAAGCTTTGATCAGTTGAAAGCTCTTTTGACTGAAGCTCTAGTGTTAGTACAGCCAAAATCGGGTAAAGAGTTCGTGATTTATAGTGATGCTTCACTGAATGGTTTGGGGTGTGTTCTGATGCAAGAAGGCAAAGTTATAGCTTATGCCTCGAGACAACTAAAGCCGCATGAAAAGAATTATCCGACACACGACCTTGAGCTAACTGCAATTGTATTCGCATTAAAGATTTAGCGTCATTATTTGTTCGGTGAGAAATGTCATGTGTTTTCAGATCATAAAAGTGTGAAATATCTGATGACTCAGAAAGATTTGAATTTGCGACAGAGAAGATGGTCAGAGCTGTCGAAAGACTACGAGCTTGTGATAGATTATCACCCGGGTAAAGCAAATGTTGTAGCTGATGCTTTGAGTTAGAAATCACTGTTTGCATTACGTGCTATGAATATTCATTTCGATTAAATCGATAATGGTTGATGTGTTATTTGAATTGAAAGCTTAAATCGTTGTTTTTACAACAAATAGTTGATGCTCAGAAAGTTGATAATAAAATGTTAGCGAAACGAGCTCAGTGTGGTTTGAACTCTGATTCTGAATTACGTGTGGATGATAATGATTGCTTGAGATTTTGAGATCGAATTTGTTTTCCGAGAAACTCAGAGTTAATTCAGTTGATTTTGAATAAAGCACATAACAGTCGCCTATCTGTTCATCCGGGTAGCACAAAGATGTACCACGATTTGAAATAACACTATTGGTGGTCTGATATGAAATGGGACATTTCTGATTTTGTGTCAAAATGTTTGGTCTGTCAGCAAGTTAAAGCTGAATATCAGGTTCCATCTGGGATGCTACAACCGATTCAGATTCTCGAGTGGAAATGGGATAGAGTGATGATGGATTTTGTTTCTGGATTGCCTTTGACTCCGAGAAAGAAAGATACAATTTGGGTTGTGGTTGACAGATTGACGAAATCAGCCCATTTCATTCCGGTACGATCTGATTACTCACTTGATAGATTAGCTGAGCTTTACATTTCCGATATTGTGAGATTGCACGAGGTACCATTGTCTATTGTGTCAGATAGAGATCCAAGGTTTACATCAAGGTTATAGAAGAAATTGCAAGAAGCTTTAGGTACAAAATTGCATTTTAGTAACGCTTTTCATCCACAAACGGATGGTCAGTCTGAACGGATTATTCAGATTGTCGAGGATATGTTGAGATGCTGCATTCTTGAGTTTAACGGTACGTGGGAACAATACTTACCACTGATTGAATTTGCATATAATAATAGTTTCCAGTCGAGCATTAAAATGGCACCTTATGAAGCTTTATACGGACGCAAATGTCGTAGACCTCTGTATTGGACTGAACTCAGTGAAAATAAGATAAAAGGGGTTGATTGGATAAAAGACACTGAACAGAAAGTAAAAGTAATACGTGATAGTTTGAAAGCAGCATCTGATCGTCAGAAGTCCTATGCAGACTTGAAAAGAAAAGATATTGAATTTGAAATCGGCGATAAAGTGTTTTTGAAAGTGTCTCCGTGGAAAAAAGTACTCCGATTTGGATGTAAAGGCAAGTTGAGTCCGAGATTCATTGGGCGATATAAGATCATTGAGCGTGTTGGACCTGTTGCGTACAGATTGTTATTGCCATCTGAGCTAGAAAAGATTCACAATGTATTTCATGTTTCGATGCTCCGTAGATACCGTTCCGATCCGTCACATGTGATTACTCCGTCTGAGATTGAAATCCGATTTGATATGACTTATGAAGAGGAACCGATCCGTATCTTAGCTTGTGAAATGAAAGAATTAAGAAACAAAAGAATTCCGTTAGTTAAAGTATTATGGCATAAACACGGAGTGGAAGAGGCTACATGGGAGCCTGAAGATTCAATGAAACAATAATATCCGAACCTGTTTAACACTAAAATTTTTGAGGACGAAAATCCCTAAGGGGGAGAATTGTAACAGTCCGGTTTAGACCCTAGTCGGAATAGTTGTTTCGGGACCACAAATCCGAGTCAGAAAAAAAAAAATTAATATTATTTTCTGTGCCTTTAATATATGATTAAGCATGTGTTAAAGTCCGTAAGTTAATTTGTCCGTCTGAGTGCTTAATTTGATAAAAGGATTAAATTGCATTAAATGCAAAACTAGCATGACATTTGTAAAAGTGTCTATTTGATGTGGCTTTTTAAGGTGGAGGCCATATGTTGTTATTAATCCATTCATAAGATAATGGATGGTTAAATGACATAATGACCATAGTGTTTTTTTGTCTTATATGATATATGGAGGGGTAAATTAGTAATTTGATAAATGAAAGATGATGAAACAAAAACAAAGGCTAAAATGCTATCATCTTTTATGTTTCACCACCGAAAATCAAAGAAGAAAAGAAAGGGTTTGAATGCTTCTAATATTCGGCTAGCTTGTGGCCAAAATTAAGGTATGTTTTGACTTTGGTTTTTGATGATTTTTATGTTTTTGAGATTGTTGTTTAATCTACTATCAAGCCCATGTTGTAATTTGAAGAATTGATGATGTTTATAAGATGTGCCATTGATGAAATGGTGAGCTTTGTAATGAGTATTTGGTGAAAAATGAAAGATATGTGTTGGATTAGCATAGTTTGCCTTTGGAGTTTTGTTGATTTTGAGTAATTTGGTTGTAATTGAGAAAATGATTATTTGAGGGACTAAATTGTGAAATAAATGAATTGTACGAACTCATATGAGCATGAGTAAAATTCGGATAGACATGGGTAACATGAAATTTGGTATATTTTGTGATTTTGTGAAATAGGGACTAAAATGTCCAAATGTGAAAATATGAGGGCCAATTTGTAAATTTCCCTAAATGAGTGTTTTTGGATTTAATTGAATGAGTCGTTGAATAAATGGATTAAATTTGAATATGTATAGATCAAGAACCGAAGAAAACGGACTTAGATCGTGGAAAGTCAAAAGTTATCGAATAACCGAATCCGATCAAATATCTGAATCTGAGGTAAGTCAATATACAAATAAATGTATTTGAATTGACTTAATTGTACATATATGAAATTTGAATTTTTATGAATATGCTCGAGATGAGATATATGTGAAATTCGAGAATTGGTATCGACTAAATATTGATGTCCGAGAAGCCCCGTCTGAACCTAGGAATAGATAGGATAGTAAATGTCATGACATAGGTGTCCGATACGTGATATCATGTAAGACCACATCTGGGACGTTTGCATTGATTCGAGATTTTGTGTAAGACCACGTCTGGGACGTTGGCATCGGGATGAGATTTACGTGTAAGACCATGTCTGGGACATTGGCATCGTATTGATTCGTGTAAAACCCTGTCTGGGACAGTGGCATCGATATCTGATTACATGTAAGACCACGTCTGGGATGTTGGCATTGTAAAACTATTCCGAGCACTCTGAGTATCCTATTTAGTTCCGAACGGTTCAACGGGCAAGTCCGAGAAATGAATGACTATGTGAGTTGTACATCTGTTTCAGGTACGTTGATACGTATGCTTTGTATAAGCATGAAAGGTGAGTAAATATGTGCATTGATGAAAAGAAACATTTGAGATATATGTGTGTTTGAGATATGAGAAAATGAGATATTTGTGAATTGGTGAATTGGTAAGCAAAGGCAAATCAAGTGGGCCAAAGAGATTATTTATGTGCTTGTAAAGATGGTATGTTAGTGAATTCAAATGGCTATGCTTACGAATGATTTATGCTAAGTTTATTTGTATATGGCCTACTAAGCTTTTGGAAAGCTTACTCTGTGTGTGTGTTTACTCTGTTTTATAGGTCGTCAAAGCTACAAAAGGCTTGGGAATCATCAAGGATCATCACCACACTATCAAACTCAACTTTGGTACTTTTGAATGTGTAAATAGTTAAATATGGCATGTATAGGCTAGTTATTTTTGGTGCATGTTTGAGAAGTGTAAATAGCCATGTAATTCGGCTAGATAAATGTTGGTAATATGCATGAGTGAATATGATATATGATGCATGTTTTGATATGGCTTGATGGCAATGAAATGGCCTTATGAGTGGTAAGCTTATTAAGGAATTGATGCCATAGTGATTTAGTAAAGTTGTGGATGAATTATGCTCAGATTTACATGTAAATTGATTGTGCAAATTGTCATGGTTAGAAATGAGATTGAATGGGATAATATGATGATCATTTGGTGTGTTGTTTGTAGCCAATTGTATTGAAAAATATGCTTGTTTATGCTTGTAGGGTTGACCCAAGTGTGGGTGACATTTTGGCCTTGCAAGTGGCTTATTTTGCATACACGGCTGTGGCACACCGGCGTGCCTGGTGGCCGTGTGAATAAGTCAGTAGCTAGCCTAATTTTACATGGACATGGCACACGGGAGTGTCTGGTGGCCGTGTGGATAAGTCAGTATACATGCTCTGTTTAGACACGTCCAGGACACATGGGTGTCTCCGGTAGCCGTGGAAGGCACACGGTCTGCCCATACGGGCGTGTGACCTGTGTAATTTAGGAAAGTTTTTAAATTTCTGAGAAATTCCATATGTGTTCGGTTTAGTCCCGAACCTATTCTAAAGCATGATTAAGGTCTCGTTGACCTATAAAAGGGACATTTTGATTGCGATTGATGACTTGTATTATGAAATGTCTGTAAAAGTTTCCGATCTGTCCGATAACACCGTTAACCCTAATCCGACGATGGATACGGGTTAGGGGTGTTACAAGGTGAGTCTTCTTCGACGATAATTCTATTATGTGTATTGTATATATCTTGAGCCTTACTGAAAACTAGTCGAAAGGGTTATATGGTTGTCAACTATGAGAAGTTATTAAAGGATATCTGTAACGACCCAAATTTGGGCCTAGTAGAATTGGGCCCATTGGACCTTAGGCACGGGAGCGTTTAAAAAATTTTGAGAACAAGAGAATGGCACTAAGGCAAGTTGGACCTATTATGTGAGTGATTTTGGAAGGTTAGGGGGCTTCTATGAAGTCTCGGGATCAAATTTAGGCTTTAGGAAAATTTTGGTTTTAGGTGAATAAAACCCTGGGAGTTAGTAGGTAGGCTTTAATAATAAAATGTGGAGGGAAATGACACAAAAGGAGTTGTGGTCTAGTGGCAAATGGCGCCACATAGGAGACAAGGAGGTGACGCCATAGAGGAAGGAAGGGGGTCCAAGGTTCAAGCCTTGGCGCTGGCATTTCATTTTGATTTATTTTTTAAGTGAACTTGGACTTTGGCCCATAGATTTATATTTAGCAGCGCATGATTTTAGACATAAGAGGAGCTGGTGGCTTAGTGGCAAGTGGCATGAATTGGCTGATGGGAGAGCCTGGGTTCGAATCTCATGACAAGCAAGGGAGTATTTATTTTGCGGATTGGACGGCCAGAGTTTGTGTTGGATTTAAACTCTACTGAAGGAGGGATCCCACATCGGAAAGCTATCAAGAGGGAAGGTGAGAAGTTGGCTATAAATGGAGCTGTCTATGAGGAGGGGAAGGATACCTGGTTGGCGTTGGGCATAGGAGCATTCGGAGCGCGGTTTGGCAGGTTCAGATTCCTATCAGGTGTCTATTTCGCCCTACTCTAGCTGTAGAGCGGCAAATGCCGAAATTCCAATCACACGGCAATGGTAGCCACACGAGCGTGCGAGCGCACGTATGGGGGCTTCGACGCGATAGTCGAGGCCACCATGAGAATTCTTGTAGGTTGAGGCTGCTTAGGCCACGATGGGCGAAGTGGGCCCAATGGGCTCGTGGGCCCATATGAATAAGTTGTATGATTGTGTAGTAGATGATGGATTAGACTATGTGAAACTCATATCTGTGGCTAGATTTGGGCTAAATGGGCCACACGAGCGTGTGGGCTCATTTGGGCCGAGAATGGGCCTTAGGCCCATTTACATCATTATCTCTGTTTAGAATGCTTGAGTCGCTCGAGGCGACTGTAGACCTTCTGAGGGGTTGACAAAATTACTGAAATACCCTTGGTTTACAAAATTACTGAAATACCTTTGGTTTACAAAATTACTGAAATACCCTTGGTTTACATAATTACTGAAATACCCTTGGTTTGCAAAATTACCGAAATACCCTTGGTTTACAAACTTACCGAAATACCTCCGATTTGTGAAATTATCGAAATACCCCTGATTTGTGAAATTATTGAAATACCCCCGATTTTTGAAATTACCGAAATACCCTCAATTTGTAGAATTACCAAAATTCCCCCGATTTGTAAAATTATCGAAATACCCTTGGTTTGTGTAACACCCCAAACCCGGTCAATACACCACGACCGAATCTGGCATGTTACGGGGAAAATCGCATTTGAAGGGTTAGGTTTCTGGTTAAAGATTCGATGAGAAACTCCTTGTCATATTTTATACTTTTCGAAATCTTGGCATGATTGCTTTGTCATATTTTAATGTTTTAGAGTGATACCCGATGGTAAAGTTTAAAACACATTGCGTTATAGTTTTGAAACCGTTGACCTTCCAAGTTTTTAGCAATCTTAACACAATTAATTTGTTAAAGCAAATTAGAAAGCTACTTTAAGCATAAACATAGTAAAACCTAATTTAAAGGCCATTTACAACCCAAAATAAAACCAAATAGTAATAAATAAGCTAAAGTACCAAATTTTGTAAAAATCGAGCAAATCTTTATTAAAGCATGGCATGAGCACCTCGAGTCCATCCGGCTCCATGTCCGCGTCTAAGTGTCACTGAAATGTCAAAGGAGAGGGTGAGTCGCAAGACTCAGTGCATAAATCCCACTCCCAATAAAACAACATGCTAACACACATCATATCATAGCAACATTATCAATGCACCCCGATCCTAACCATCCATATCACCTTTCTCTACCGTGTGGTACCAAACCACTTTGGTGGTGCCAAACCACTGGTGACCCAAAGTCACGATATCCATAATTGTGGTGCCAAACCTTTGGTGACCCAAAGTCACGAATAATCCAATGATGGGGCCAACCTATCGTGTGATACCAAATCACTAGCGAGACGATCCCATATCTCAAAGTGGGGCCAACCCACGGTGGTGTTAACCACGGGGACGAGTCGCAATGAGGTGCCAAACCTCGGTGTCCCAAAGACACAGTGTGATACCAAATCACTTTGGTGACCATGATCACAAATCCGATGATGGGGCCAACCCATCGTGTGATACCAAATCACTTTGGCGTCAATCCGTATAATCAAGCGTGGGGCCAACCCTTTGTGGTGCTAAGCCACTGGGACGAGGCGCTATGAGGTGCCAAACCTCACGGTGTCCCAAAGACACAAATGTGATACCAAATCCTTTGGTGACCGAAGTCACAAAATCAAGCTGTGGTACCAAACCACTTTGGAGGTGCCAAACCTCACGGTGTCCCAAAGACACTGAGTGTCCCAAAGACACGGATATCATATTCCCCCTCCTCTCATATCACCCACACATGTCATACTAATGCCAATGATATAAAACATGCAATCATGCCATCATGCTCAAATGACATCTCATGGTATTTACATCATAAAACATGTTATCACATATATCACTACTGAGATCTCGTAATGAAACGGACTTACCCGTATCCGTGCTTATACCCCATCGGGTACCAAATCCATCAATCATATTGTTTCACTTTAATAAGTAATTAGGTTATCAATCATATTACCAAGCGAAGTGTGCTAGTTTACACACTGTTAAAACGCAGATCTTTAGTACCAAAAGAATCGATCTAAGGCCCCCTTGATTACTTGCTCCTAATATTTGATTTGGTTTCCTACCAAATCTCGAACCAAGCGATGGCCAACTCCTATAACAACAACGGTCGGACCTTTAATAACTTGGCTTAATAGAACTAAGCGAATAAACCATGAACAACCTCTCACCATCACTTACCAATCAATCGAGTTCGGATAACGGCCTTGTTGTTCGCTTGAATCCCGAAGGCCCTAAAAGAAATTGGTTACACAAGAGATTAGTTCTCTTCTAATGAAGCCGAAAATCATCCTTTTGCCTTACCAAAATCGTTAGAGAAGTAGGGGAGAAGAGATAGCCTTTCGGCCAAATACTCACCTTCACTAACCGATTGCCCAACACGGGATGAACACCAACACTACACCAATATTCGGCCCTAGGTGTTTAACACTCCTTCTTTCGGCTTTGAATGTAAAAAGGAAAGAAGAAATAGAGGTGGAAAGAAATGGAGGAATCGGCAATTGGGTTTAGGGAAAGAAGGGGAATAAAAATGGAAAAGGTGTTTTGGAGAGGTGGAGTTTTGAAACACAAGGTTTCAAAGAGAAAAGAAATGGAAGTGGGGTGCTAGGTTTGGCTTAACAAAAGGATTTTGAGAGAAAACACAAAGCCAAATTCGGCAAGGATGAAGTTGCTTAAAGCTTTCGGTTTTGAAAAGGGAAAAGAGAGACTTACTTGGAGGAAATTCGGCTTAGGCTCTTGACAAAAGAAAGAAATTTGTTTTGAAACAAAGTGACCGAATAAAAATGCCCAAAAATACCAAGATGAATTTCGGCTAACACCTTCTCAAAAGGCAACACAGGTTCGGCAATTGAGAGCTTACACTTTCGGTTTGGTATGGCAAAAAGAAAAAATTTGCTTCTAAAGATTTTGACCAAAAACACCAAAACTCAAAATGGATTTGGCACTACCCCACACCCACACTACCAAGCCGTCCACTCCCCACTCCAAACTCCCTCAAATTCGGCCATAATCCCCCAATAGCTCCCAACCACACATTTCAAATGTGTTTACCAAGTCTTACTCCTAAAATCCCTCTCCGACCACCATTCAAATGGGTAGACCAAGTCAAAGCGAGTTTGAGCGCCTACAAACTCTTCCTTCCATGCCGTCAAAATGGAAGCCAAAATGTGAGGTCTTTGCGGCTTGGACACAAGACCTCCACCTCATGCGATTGACGCCACACCTAGCTCCCAAGTAGCGCATGCCTTGCCACTTTGCCGGCTCCTCACTTGTGCAACAAGCACCAAATAAAATACATATCCTCGGCTCCATCGACTCCCTACACCTAAAGCTCAAAAACTAAATTTTCCCATTCCTCGGGCATACTCCTAGCCTACAACTAAGCCCCTAAAACATAGAAATAGCAACATAGCACACCAACACGTGCAATATCATGCAACAACAAAATAGCCCCCAACCCGGGATATTACGGTTCTACCCCCTTAAAATAATTTACGGCCTCGAAATTACACGATCAAAAGAGTTGCGAATGCTTCTTTGTCTCATCATATCCTCGGGTTCCCACGTGGCTTCTTCCACGCCATGATTCCGCCAAAGAACCTTAACCAAAAGCCACGGACTTTCACGAGAACCTTCACATCCCGATCAAGAATGCGCACGAGGTTCTTCTTCCAAAGTCAAATCTGGATTTACCTCGATCTCTTCCATTGCTACCACATGCGGCGGATCCGAGCGATAACGTCGAAGCATCGAAAGCGTGAAATCGTCGTGAATCGACTAAGCTCTGCTGGCAACTCCAGTTGATACGCCACTGGTCCCACTCGTCTCAAAACCTTATACGCCCAATAAACCTCGGACTTAGCTTGTCTTTCTTTCGAACCTCAAAACCTTCTTCCATGGCGAGACCTTGAGAAAAACTTGATCCCCACGAGAAAACTCTATGTCTCTCCGCTTAAGATCGGCATAAGACTTACGCCGGTCCGAAGCTTCCTTCAACAGAGCACTGAATCAACTTAACCTTGTCTTCGGTCTCAAAGACCAACCAACTCGGGTCCCAACAAGCTGGCGTTCACCTAATTCCGTCCAACACGTAGGTGATCGACACTTCCTACCATACAACGCCTCATATGGTGCCATCTTGATGCTCGCTTGGTAGCGTTGTTGTAGGCAAACTCACTAATGGTAGAAACTCCTCCCAACTACTCTGCGAAATCGAACACAACCCCTCGGCATATCCTCCAAGATCGAATAACCCTTTCCGATTGTCCGTTAGTTTGCGGGTGAAAAGTCGTCTTGAAATCCAACCGCGTGCGAGGCTGATGCAAGCGCTTTCGGAACCTTGAGCGTAAATCTGGGATCCCTATCCGTGATGATCGATCTTGGCACACCGTGCAACCTCACTATCTCGAAACATACGGCCGCCAACCTCTCGAAGTGAGTAGTCAACCCTCACCGGAATGAAATGAGCGGATTTAGTCGATCGATCCATAATTACCCAAAGCTGAATCCTTCTTGCGGCGTAAGCGGTAACCCACCGACAAAATCCATGGTTATCCTTTCCCACTTCCATCGAGGAATCTTCACAGTTGAAGCAACCACGGCGGCAAGCGATGTTCGGCCTTGACCTGTGACATGTCGGACACTTCCCAACAAACTCTGTCACTTCTTTCTTGGACAGGCCACCAAAAGCGCTCTCTCGAGATCCCTATACATCTTACTACCTCCAGGATGCATAGCATAAGGGCTGCTATGTGCGTCTGAAGAATCCTCTGCCTCACTCAACATCCTTGGGCATACAAGCTTTACCTTGAAAACACAAACACCCCATCACTAGACAAGTTGTAACCTTCAGAACCACCACTCTGTCCCCCGCAACCTCCGCGCACTCGAGAACCTCATCCTCTAAGCTGTTTCTCTACGATCCGCTCAACCCAAGTAGGCTTAATCGCAACTCGCGAGAATACTCTCGTCGTCGTCATACAAACTCAAATGGGCAAACATCGCTCTTAAGTCCGAAACAACCTTGCGGCTCAACGCATCCGCCACCACGTTAGCCTTGCCGGATGATACTCAATCGAGCGATCGTAATCCTTAAGCAACTCAACCCATCTACGCCGCCTCAAATTCAAATCCTTACGAGTCAAGAGGTACTTGGACTCTTATGATCGGTGTAGACTATTGATCTCTCCCCGTACAAGTAGTGCCTCCAAATCTTCAACGCAAAGACTACACCGCTAACTCCGGATCGTGCGTCGGATAGTTGACCTCATGTGGCCTCAAGCTGAGATACGTAAGCCACAACCTTACCTTCCCTGCATCAAAGACACAACCCAACCCGTATTTGATGCATCGCGATGAAGGACGTGAATTCCTTACCGGCCTCGGAGTTGAATCAAAACCGAGCTTACGGTTAGAATCTTCTTAAGCTTGTTGAAACTCTCCTGCTTTGTTTCTCGGTCGGACAAACGGAACCTCTTTCCTTAACAACTTGGTCATTGGTCTTTGCAATCAACGAGAATCCTCTACAAACCTTCGGTAGTATCCGCCAAACCAGAAAACTCGAATCTCACCCACCGACTTAGGCGGTTTCCAATCCAAAAGCGCCTCAATTTTCCGAGGATCCACTCTAATCCCCTCGGTGACACTACATGTCCTAAGAAAGTCACTTCTCTAAGCGAACTCGCACTTACCGAACTTAGCGTAAAGTCGCTTCTCCCTCAAAATCTGCGGTACCACCCGCCAAATGCGCATCATGCTCTTCTTCTACGTTCTTGAATACACGGGATGTCGTCGATAAAAACTACCACGAATGGTCGGATCTTTGCTGAAACACCCTATTCATCATATCCATGAATCTTTGCCGCGTAGCGTTAGTCAACACGAGCGGCATTACGTAAATTCGTAGTGCCCATACCGAGTCGAAACGCTGTCTTGTGAATATCCGCTTCTTTCACCTTTAATCGGTGATACCGGACCTCGAGTCAATCTTAGAAAATATTTGCTGCACCCTTCCGGTGATCAAACAAGTCATCTATCCGTGGCAGCGGATACTTGTTTTTGATCGTCGACTTATTCAATTTGGCGGTAATCTATGCACATTCGCATTGTACCATCTTTCTTCTTAACAAAGAGTACCGGCGCACTTACGGTGAAACACTTGGCTTTGATAAAACCTCGGTCCAACAACTCTTGGATCTCGAGCCTTAAGCTCCACCAATTCCTTTGGCGCCATCCTATACGGAGCAATAGACGGCGTAGTTAGGGTATGAGATCTATCCCAAACTCTACCTCACGATCCGGCAAACCGGAAGTTCTTACGGAAACACATCGCCAAATTCCTTAAGCTGTTCGGACTTTTTCTACAGCGGACTCTTTAGCCTCCAAGGCATACACATGAACCACATACGCTTCACGACCCTTTCTCACCATCTTCTCTCGCCTTTAGAGCGGACACCACATTAGATAAGTAATCCCTCCTATTACCTATCATAGCCACTTCATCACCCTCGATCGTCCTTAGAACCATGCGCTTAGCGCGCAATCCAACCGCTGGTACTTAACCAACCAGTCCATCCCAAGAATCAAATCGAACTCCCAAATGGCGGTTCCATCGGATCGGTGACAAACACTACCCCTTGGAGTTCTAGGGGTGCATCTCTAAATAGCTTATCTACTACCACAGAGTGACCTAAAGGGCTAATTACGGTCATCCGCCTAGAAGATATCTCGAGTCTAAGTCCATGGTCTCTACTATACTCACGGCCACGTAAGAATGCGTCGAACCCACATCAATCAAAGCGAGTAAAGGAGAACCAAAGATCAAGAACGCACGGTTATGGCGTCCGGTGCGTCGCCTCCTCTCGGCGCTTCTTGCGCATACACTAACCCCAGCCGTGCGGCGTCGAACTACCGCACCCCCGCCGGTGCTCCACGGCCCGACCCGATCCATTACTACCTGCGCCATTACCACGGCCCCTCTGCGGTGGCGGTACATTATTCTAAAGCGAGTATGGCCACGACTCTCGGGGTGAATCTGGCCAACTTACGCGGGCGGTCCCTCACGCGCGATGATCCGAGAGAACCACACTCAAAACAACCTTTTCCACCGGTCCGGTGGCCTCCCCAATGATATCTCCCACAATGGTTCTGTGTGGCGGTCCCACGACTAGCGACAACAACCCTACGGGACCGATTCGGCCCACTCTGTCTAGCCCTTTTCTCGAGGATTACCCGATGATCCGAGAAGACCCAAAGCTCCTCTTATGCCTCGCCCTTTGTCCATGCCCCGCCTCACGGACTCCTTAACACCCTCGGCTACCTTAGCCTTCTCAACCGGGACGGCAAACTCACGCTCTTGTTGAGGAGCAATCAGCGACCTCAACTCGTCTCTCGGACCATCCTCAAACGAACACACCTCTCGTGTTCGGTAGCCACAATACCCCTAGCATCTGGCTCGGCTTCAAGAACTCACCTCATACTCGGAAGCGGACTTACTCCCTTAGACTAGCCTCAAAAATGCCACCATTGCTGGCGTCGATGTAGCTAGCTCCAATGTACTTTTACGAAAATGCGACCACTGAAATAATCCCATGTCGGATCCTCTGCACGCCACAACATCCCGAACCGTGAGCCACCACTGGTATGACTCGTCCAGAAGAAGCGATACTATGCCCTTGACTTCTCCTCGTGATCAAGTCGGATCATCCATGATCCGCTCCGTTGCCTCCAGCCAATACTCGGCGATCTTTGGGAGTAAAACCGAAACACCTCGAAAGAATTCAGCCCCATTTGCCCGAAGTCGCTCGAGGCACCGATTTCCTAGCTCCTGCACCACCACCTACTCCAACTACCCTTTCCAACACTCGCGGCAGATCTTTGTGACGCTGCGTCATCCCCGATCGATCTTGAAACTCACCACCTCCGGTGGTGGTGGCGATGCCAGGTATCTCATTTTACGACCCACGACCGGACCCTACGGGTTCGAAACCGTCATCCTACCACGACCTGCGTCCACGACCACGTCCACCTCTAGCACTCATGACTAAATTCTCTCGTATCGATTTAGGAGTTTTATGCATCGATATTTATTCCTTTGTTTTAAAGCAAAGTCTTATGAATAGTAAAGAAGCTTTGTTTTCGCGAGTTCTGAGAATCCTATCGGTTTGATTTCTAAAGTAATCCCTCTTTGCAATCATCCAATCACATCAATAAATCACAAGAAATAGTAAGGGTACTTACAGGCGGGTGGTGCAGGAGACTCGGTGTCATGCCTTTCAAACCATTTATTTCAACAAAACACTTAAAAGCAGACTTTTGAAAACATTTTGGGCCTCGGGCCCTGTAGGAAGCCTTTGAACTTGGCTCGATACCATAATTGTAACACGCCAAACCCGGTCAATACACCACGACCGAATCTGGCATGTTACGGGGAAAATCGCATTTGAAGGGTTAGGTTTCTGGTTAAAGATTCGATGAGAAACTCCTTGTCATATTTTATACTTTTGAAATCTTGGCATGATTGCTTTGTCATATTTTAATGTTTTAGAGTGATACCCGATGGTAAAGTTTAAAACACATTGCGTTATAGTTTTGAAACCGTTGACCTTCCAAGTTTTTAGCAATCTTAACACAATTAATTTGTTAAAGCATATTAGAAAGCTACTTTAAGCATAAACATAGTAAAACCTAATTTAAAGGCCATTTACAACCCAAAATAAAACCAAATAGTAATAAATAAGCTAAAGTACCAAATTTTGTAAAGTCTGAGCAAATCTTTATTAAAGCATGGCATGAGCACCTCGAGTCCATCCGGCTCCATGTCCGCGTCTAAGTGTCACTGAAATGTCAAAGGAGAGGGTGAGTCGCAAGACTCGGTGCATAAATCCACTCCCGATAAAACAACATGCTAACACACATCATATCATAGAAACATTATCAATGCACCCGATCCTAACCATCCATATCACCTTTCTCTACCCGTGTGGTACCAAACCTTTGGTGGTGCCAAACCACTGGTGACCCAAAGTCACGATATCCATAATTGTGGTGCCAAACCCTTTGGTGACCCAAAGTCACGAATAATCCAATGATGGGGCCAACCCATCGTGTGATACAAAATCACTAGCGACGATCCCATATCTCAAAGTGGGGCCAACCCGCGGTGGTGTTAACCACATGGACGAGTCGCAATGAGGTGCCAAACCTGCGGTGTCCCAAAGACACGGTGTGATACCAAATCACTTTGGTGACCGCGATCACAAATCCGATGATGGGGCCAACCCATCGTGTGATACCAAATCTTTGGCGTCAATCCCGTATAATCAAGCTGTGGGGCCAACCTTTGTGGTGCTAGCCCCTTTGGGACGAGGCGCTATGAGGTGCCAAACCTCACGGTGTCCCAAAGACACAAATGTGATACCAAATCACTTTGGTGACCGAAGTCACAAAATCAACTGTGGTACCAAACCACTGGAGGTGCCAAACCTCTGGTGTCCCAAAGACACAGTGTCCCAAAGACACGGATATCATATTCCCCCTCCTCTCATATCACCCACACATGTCATACTAATGCCAATGATATAAAACATGCAATCATGCCATCATGCTCAAATGACATCTCATGGTATTTACATCATAAAACATGTTATCACATATATCACTCTGAGATCTAAGTAATGAAACGGACTTACCCGTATCGTGCTTATACCCCATCGGGTACCAAATCCATCAATCATATTGTTTCACTTTAATAAGTAATTAGGTTATCAATCATATTACCAAGCGAAGTGTGTTAGTTTACACACTGTTAAAAAGCGCGATCTTTAGTACCAAAAGAATCGATCTAAGGCCCCTTGATTACTTGCTCCTAATATTTGATTTGGTTTCCTACCAAATCTCGAACCAAGCGATGGCCAACTCCTATAACAACAACGGTCACACCTTTAATAACTTGGCTTAATAGAACTAAAGCGAATAAACCATGAACAACCTCTCACCATCACTTACCAATCAATCGAGTTCGGATAACGGCCTTGTTGACGCTTGAATCCAGAAGGCCCTAAAAAGAAATTGGTTACACAAGAGATTAGTTCTCTTCTAATGAAGCCGAAAATCATCCTTTTGCCTTACCAAAATCGTTAGAGAAGTAGGGGAGAAGAGATAGCCTTTCGGCCAAATACTCACCTTCACTAACCGATTGCCCAACACAGGATGAACACCAACACTACACCAATATTCGGCCCTAGGTGTTTAACACTCCTTCTTTCGGCTTTGAATGTAAAAGGAAAGAAGAAATAGAGGTGGAAAGAAATGGAGGAATCGGCAATTGGGTTTAGGGAAAGAAGGGGAATAAAAATGGAAAAGGTGTTTTGGAGAGGTGGAGTTTGACACAAGGTTTCAAAAGAAAAGAAATGGAAGTGGGGTGCTAGGTTTAGGCTTAACAAGGGATTTTGAGAGAAAACACAAAGCCAAATTCGGCAAGGATGAAGTTGCTTAAAGCTTTCGGTTTTGAAAAGGGAAAATAGAGACTTACTTGGAGGAAATTCGGCTTAGGCTCTTGACAAAAGGAAGAACTTTGTTTTGAAACAAAGTGACCGAATAAAAATGCCCAAAAATACCAAGATGAATTTATTAACACCTTCTCAAAAGGCAACACACAGTTCGGCAATTGAGAGCTTACACTTTCGGTTTTGGTATGGCAAAAGAGAAAATTTGCTTCTAAAGATTTTGACCGAAAAACACCAAAACTCAAAATGGATTTTGGCACTACCCCACACCCACACTACCAAGCCGTCCACTCCCCACTCCAAACTCCCTCAAATTCGGCCATAATCCCCCAATAGCTCCCAACCACACATTTCAAATGTGTTTACCAAGTCTTACTCCTAAAATCCTCTCAGCCACCATTCAAATGGGTAGACCAAGTCCAAGGCGAGAGTTTGAAGCGCCTACAAACTCTTCCTTCCATGCCGTCAAAATGGAAGCCAAAATGTGAGGTCTTTGCGGCTTGAACACAAGACCTCCACCTCATGCAGTTGACGCCACACCTAGCTCCCAAGTAGCGCATGCCTTGCCACTTTGCCAGCTCCTCACTTGTGCAACAAGCACCAAATAAAATACATATCCCTCAGCTCCATCAGCTCCCTACACCTAAAGCTCAAAAACTAAATTTTCCCATTCCCTCAGGCATACTCCTAGCCTACAACTAAGCTCCTAAAACATAGAAATAGCAACATAGCACACCAACACGTGCAATATCATGCAACAACAAAATAGCCCCCCAACTCGGGATATTACAGTTTGTAAAATTACCGTTTTGCCCCTATACGAAAAATGACAGTTGTACCCTCGTGGTAGTACTAGTGTGGAATGTGTTAATTGTGTGTTATGTTTTGTATAGGTGAAGGCGCCTGTGATTATTTAGTACTCTACGTAATCAGGTGTGTAATTTCACACCTTTATTCGTTTCGCTATGTGTTATTCTGTGTATTGGTTAAAAGCTGAAATGCCCTTAATGGGTAAGTTAATGAGATATACCTAGCAGGTGAGTTGGAAATGGCCCAGGTGAGTAAGTTTGCGACTATACCCTTTTGGGTAGATTTAGCATGGCTGTGTATTCCGTTATCTGTTATATTGGTACATTCATGCATGCACAAAATTATTATGTCATGTTATGCTGCATGGGGTTGGGATATGATATTGATGAAAGGGGAAGTGTATTTCAGTGGCTCTGCCACATATTTCGGTGACTCTGTCACATTATTTTGGTGGCACTGCCACAATTTCGGTGATGAGCAGCATGACTGCCATCGAGGGTGTGTAGCGGATGAGGGTTGATTGTAGAAGTCCCCATTGGTGTGTTTGGCTGGAACGGGTGGTGTGTAGCAGATGGATTACTAGGTTGGGCTGGGTTGCATTGCATGCATTTATCTGTTTTGCCATGTTAAAAGGGCTCAGGCCCAGTTCGTTTCCGTATGGGCTTCACCCAGTTTGATTTCGTAAGGGCTAAGGCCCAATTTGCATCTGAATGGGCTGGGGCCCAATTAGTGTTTATTTCGGGGATTAAACACTGAGTTCTTGTAACTCACCCCCTCTGCTTAAATTTTTTTTCAGGTGACCCCCAGCATTGAGGATTTGGAGCCTAGGCGGACTCTGTGCTGGCCATACATCGTAACTTTAGTAAATTCCGGTTTACCTTACTTTAAATTTTATTTTAAATTTGGGTTTATATTTTGTAATAAGGCCTTTGATTTTATTTTGGTTTTTGGTTATTTAATTCAGTTATTATTTATTATTTAATGTTCATTACGGGATTTTCTTAAAACATTAACACCTGTTTTCCAAAATGTTAACGAACAATTTACAACCTATAAACTTTGGTTTCTCTTAAACTTCAGAAACAGTTTTCAAAATATCACCTTTCCAAAAATTCAATGAGACTAAATTATGTTTTAAACAAGTTTTCAGAAATCATAATAGTAATAATAGTGACACTAGTAACAATAGCAACGTTGTTCTTACTTTTGAAAATCATAAAAGAAAATGCTAACTTTTACAAGCAACAAAACTCGAAGTTCTAACGAACGCGAAGACTCTTTAAACAACCATTCCATGTGACATGCCAGATCTGGTCGTAACGTATAGGCTGGGTTTGGGGTGTTACATTTAGTGGTATCAGAGCCCGGTTGTAAAACTCAGCTGTGGAATGGGTTCAAAAATGTTTTTCAAAGTTGTTTGAAATTTGATTTAAAAATATATGTCTTTATTGGAAGTATGGCACCACGAGTCTCCGGCACCAAATCCGTAAGTTCCCTTATTTTATGATTGTTGATATGAGGATGATATGATTGTATTTTTGGTATTTGTTCTGTGTGTGTTTCGGTTTGGATATAGAAATTGGTTGCGTATGAGATATTTGTTTGCTTTAATGGTTAGGTGTTTTGAGTATGTGAAGGGAGTTCCAAATTCTAAGTTAAAATGTGATAGGGATATTAGCATCAGAGTGCGCAGCATGAGCGTAGCATGGTAGGTTAGGAGGTGTGACTGTTCCGATTGTTGGAAATTTTGAGGACGAAATTTTTTTAAGAGGGGTATATTTGTAACGACCCGAATTTGGGCCTAGTAGAATTGGGCCCATTGGGCCTTGGGCGCGGGAGCGTTTAAAAATTTTTGAGAACAAGAGAATGGCACTAAGGCAAGTTGGACCTATTAAGTGAGTGATTTTGGAAGGTTAGGGGGCTTCTATGAAGTCCCGGGATCAAATTTAGGCTTTAGGAAAATTTTGGTTTTAGGTGAATAAAACCCTGGGAGTTAGTAGGTAGGCTTTAAGAATAAAATGTGGAGGGAAATGACACAAAAGGAGTTGTGGTCTAGTGGCAAATGGCGCCACATAGGAGTCAAGGAGGTGACGCCATAGAGGAAGGAAGGGGGTCCAAGGTTCAAGCCTTGGCGCTGGCATTTCATTTTGATTTATTTTTTAAGTGAACTTGGACTTTGGCCCATAGATTTATATTTAGCTGCGCATGATTTTAGGCACAAGAGGAGCTGGTGGCTTAGTGGCTAGTGGCATGAATTGGCTGATGGGAGAGCCTGGGTTCGAATCTCATGACAAGTAAGGGAGTATTTATTTTGCGGATTTGACGGCCAGAGTTTGTGTTGGATTTAAACTCTACCGAAGGAGGGATCCCACATCGGAAAGCTATCAAGAGGGAAGGTGAGAAGCTGGCTATAAATGAAGCTGTCTATGAGGAGGGGAAGGATACCTGGTTGGCGTTGGGCATAGGAGCATTCGGAGCGCGGTTTGGCAGCTTCAGATTCCTATCAGGTGTGTATTTCGCCCTACTCTAGGTGTAGAGCGGCAAATGCCGAAATGCCGGTCACACGGCAATGGTAGCCACACGAGCGTGCGAGCGTACGTGTGAGGGCTTCGACGCGATAGTCGAGGCCACCATGAGAATTCTTGTAGGTTGAGGCTGCTTAGGCCACGATGGGCGAAGTGGGCCCAATGGGCCCGTGGGCCCATATGAATAAGTTGCATGATTGTGTAGTAGATGATGGATTAGATTATGTGAATCTCATATCTGTGGCTAGATTTGGGCTAAATGGGCCACACGAGCGTGTGGGCTCATTTGGGTCGAGAATGGGCCTTAGGCCCATTTACATCATTATCTCTGTTTACAATGCTTGAGTCGCTTGAGGCGACTGTAGACCTTCTGAGGGGTTGACAAAATTACTAAAATACCCTTGGTTTATAAAATTACTGAAATACCCTTGGTTTACAAAATTACTAAAATACCCTTGGTTTACAAAATTACCGAAATACCCTTGGTTTACAAAATTACCGAAATACATTTGTGAAATTACCGAAATACCCCCAGTTTGTGAAATTACTGAAATACCCCCGATTTGTAGAATTACCAAAATACCCCTGATTTGTAAAATTATCGAAATACCCTTAGTTTGTAAAATTACCGTTTTGCCCCTAAACGAAAAATGACGGTTGTACCCTCGTGGTAGTACTAGTGTGGAATGTGTTAATTGTGTGTTATGTTTTGTATAGGTGAAGGCGCCTGTGATTATTTAGTACTCTACGTAATCAGGTGTGTAATTTCACACCTTTATTCGTTTCGCTATGTGTTATTCTGTGTATTGGTTAAAAGCTGAAATACCCTTAATGGGTAAGTTAATGAGATATATCTAGCAGGTGAGTTGGAAATGGCCCAGGTGAGTAAGTTTGCGATTATACCCTTTTGGGTAGATTTAGCATAGCTGTGTATTCCGTTATCTGTTATATTGGTACGTTCATGCATGCACTAAATTATTAAGTCATGTTATGCTGCAAGGGGTTGGGATATGATATTGATGAAAGGGGAAGTGTATTTCGGTGGCTCTGCCACATATTTCGGTGACTCTGTCACATTATTTCGGTGGCACTGCCATCGATGGTGTGTAGCGGATGAGGGTTGATTGTAGAAGTCCCCACTGGTGGGTTTGGCTGGAACGGGTGGTGTGTAGTGGATGGATTACTAGGTTGGGCTGGGTTGCATTGCATGCATTTATCTGTTTTACCATGTTAAAAGGGCTCAGGCCCAGTTCATTTCCGTATGGGCTTCGCCCAGTTTGATTTCGTAAGGGCTAAGGCCGAATTTGCATCTGAATGGGCTGGGGCCCAGTTAGTGTTTGTTTCGGGGATTGCACACTGAGTTCTCGTAACTCACCCCCTCTGCTTAACTTTTTTTTCAGGTGACCCCCAGCATTGAGGATTTGGAGCCGAGGCAAACTCTGTGGTGGCCATACATCGTAACTTTAGTAAATTCTGGTTTACCTTACTTTAAATTTTATTTTAAATTTAGGTTTATATTTTGTAATAGGGCCTTTGATTTTATTTTGGTTTTTGGTTATTTAATTCAGTTATTATTTATTATTTAATGTTCATTACGGGATTTTCTTAAAACATTAACACCTGTTTTCCAAAATGTTAACGAACAATTTACAACCTATAAACTTTGGTTTCTCTTAAACTTCGGAAACAATTTTCAAAATATCACCTTTCCAAAAATTCAATGAGTGTAAATTATGTTTTAAACAAGTTTTCAAAAATCATAATAGCAATAATAATGACACTAGTAACAATAGCAACATTGTTCTTACTTTTGAAAATCATAAAAGAAAATGCTAACTTTTACAAGCAACAAAACTCGAAGTTTTAACGAACGCGAAGACTCTTTAAACAACAATTCCATGTGACATGCCAGATCTGGTCGTAACGTATAGGCCGGGTTTGGGGTGTTCCATTTAGTGGTATCAGAGCCCAGTTGCAAAACTCGGCTGTGGAATGGGTTCGAAAATGTTTTTCAAAGTTGTTTGAAATTTGATTTAGAAATATATGTCTTTATTGGAAGTATGGCACCACGAGTCTCCGGCACCAAATCCGTAAGTTCCTTTATTTTATGATTATTGATATGAGGATGATATGACTGTATTTTTGGTATTTGTTCTGTGTGTGTTTTGGTTTGGATATAGAAATTGGTTGCGTATGAGATATTTGTTTGCTTTAATGGTTAGGTGTTTTGAGTATGTGAAGGGAGTACCAAATTCTAAGTTAAAATGTCATAGGGATATTAGCATCAGAGTGCGCAACGTGAGCGTAACGTGGTAGGTTAGGAGGTGCGACTGTTCTGATAGTTGGAAATTTTGAGGACGAAATTTCTTTAAGAAGGGTACATTTGTAACGACCCGAATTTGGGCCTAGTAGAATTGGGCCCATTGGGCCTTGGGCGCAGGAGCGTTTAAAAATTTTTAAGAACAAGAGAATGGCACTAAGGCGAGTTGGACCTATTAAGTGAGTGATTTTGGAAGGTTAGGGGGCTTCTATGAAGACCCGAGATCAAATTTAGGCTTTAGGAAAATTTTGGTTTTAGATGAATAAAACCCTGGGAGTTAGTAGGTAGGCTTTAAGAATAAAATGTGGAGGGAAATGACACAAAAGGAGTTGTGGTCTAGTGGCAAATGGCGCCACGTAAGAGACAAGGAGGTGACACCATAGAGGAAAGAAGGGGGTCCAAGGTTCAAGCCTTGGCGCTGGCATTTCATTTTGATTTATTTTTTAAGTGAACTTGGACTTTGGCCCATAGATTTATATTTAGCTGCGCAGGATTTTAGACACGAGAGGAGCTGGTGGCTTAGTGGCTAGTGGCATGAATTGGCTGATGGGAGAGCCTGGGTTCGAATCTCATGACAAGCAAGGGAGTATTTATTTTGCAGATTTGTGGCCGAGTTTGTGTTGGATTTAAACTCTCATCGAAGGAGGGATCCCACATCGAAAGCTATCAAGAGGAAGGTGAGAAGTCGGCTATAAATGGAGCCATCTATGAGGAGGAAGGATACCTGGTTGGCGTTGGGCATAGGAGCATTCGGAGCGCGGTTTGGCAGCTTCAGATTCCTATCAGGTGTGTATTTAACCCTACTCTAGCTGTAGAGCGGCAAATGCCAAAATGCCGGTCACACGGCAATGGTAGCCACACGAGCGTGCGAGCGCACGTGTGGGGGCTTCGACGCGATAGTCGAGGCCACCATGAGAATTCTTGTGGGTTGAGGCTGCTTGGGCCACGATGGGCCGAAGAGGGTCCAATGGGCCCGTTGGCCCATATGAATAAGTTGTATGATTGGGTAGTAGATGATGGATTAGACTATGTGAATCTCATATCTGTGGCTAGATTTGGGCTAAATGAGCCACATCATTATCTCTGTTTAGAATGCTTGAGTCGCTCGAGGCGACTGTAGACCTTCTGAGGGGTTGATAAAATTACTGAAATACCTTTGGTTTACAAAATTACTGAAATACCCTTGGTTTGCAAAATTACTGAAATACCCCCGATTTGTGAAAGTACTGAAATACCCCCGATTTGTGAAATTATCGAAATACCCTCGATTTTTAGAATTACCAAAATACCCCTAATTTGTAAAATTATCGAAATACCCTTGGTTTGTAAAATTACTGTTTTGCCCCTAAACGAAAAATGACGGTTGTACCCTCGTGGTAGTACTAGTGTGGAATATGTTAATTGTGTGTTATGTTTTGTATAGGTGAAGGCGCCTGTGATTATTTAGTACTCTACGTAATCAGGTGTGTAATCTCACACCTTTATTCATTTCGCTATGTGTTATTCTATGTATTGGTTAAAAGCTGAAATACCCTTAATGGGTAAGTTAATGAGATATACCTAGCAGGTGAGTTGGAAATGGCCTAGGTGCGTAAGTTTACGATTATACCCTTTTGGGTAGATTTAGCATGGCTGTGTATTCCGTTATCTGTTATATTGGTACGTTCATGCATGCACTAAATTATTATGTCATGTTATGCTGCATGGGGTTGGGATATGATATTGATGAGAGGAAGTGTATTTGGTGGCTCGCCACATATTTGATGACTCTGTCACATTATTTGGTGGCACCTTTGCCACAATTTCGCGATGAGCAAGCGTGGATCGCCATAGATGGTGTGTAGCGGATGAGGGTTTATTGTAGAAATCCCCACTGGTGTGTTTGGCTGGAACGAGTGGTGTGTAGCAGATGGATTACTAGGTTGGGCTGGGTTGCATTGCATGCATTTATCTGTTTTACCATGTTAAAAGGGCTCAGGCCCAGTTCGTTTCCGTATGGGCTTCGCCCAGTTTGATTTCGTAAGGGCTAAGGCCCAATTTAAATTTGAATGGGCTGGGGCCTAGTTAGTGTTTTTTTCGGGGATTACACACTGAGTTCTCGTAACTCACCCCCTCTGCTTAACTTTTTTTTCAGGTGACTCCCAGCATTGAGGATTTGGAGCCTAGGCGGACTCTGTGGTGGCCATACATCGTAACTTTAGTAAATTCCGGTTTACCTTACTTTAAAATTTATTTTAAATTTGGGTTTATATTTTGTAATAAGGCCTTTGATTTTATTTTGGTTTTTGGTTATTTAATTTAGTTATTATTTATTATTTAATGTTCATTTCGCGATTTTCTTAAAACATTAACACCTGTTTTCCAAAATGTTAACGAACAATTTACAACCTATAAACTTTGGTTTCTCTTAAACTTCAGAAACAGTTTTCAAAATATCACCTTTCCAAAAAGTCAATGAGTCTAAATTATGTTTTAAACAAGTTTTCGAAAATCATAATAGCAATAATAATGACACTAGTAACAATAGCAACATTGTTCTTACTTTTGAAAATCATAAAAGAAAATGCTAACTTTTACAAGCAACAAAACTCGAAGTTCTAACGAACGCGAAGACTCTTTAAATAACCATTCCATGTGACATGCCAGATCTGGTCGTAACGTATAGGCCGGGTTTGGGGTGTTACATTTAGTGGTATCAGAGCCCAATTGTAAAACTCGGCTGTGGAATGGGTTCGAAAATGTTTTTCAAAGTTGTTTGAAATTTGATTTAGAAATATATGTCTTTATTGGAAGTATGGCACCATGAGTCTTCGGCACCAAATCTGTAAGTTCCCTTATTTTATGATTGTTGATATGAGGATGATATGACTGTATTTTTGGTATTTGTTCTGTGTGTGTTTTTGTTTGGATATAAAAATTGGTTGCGTATGAGATATTTGTTTGCTTTAATGGTTAGGTGTTTTGAGTATGTGAAGGGAGTTCCAAATTATAAGTTAAAATGTCATAGGAATATTAGCATCAGAGTGCACAGCGTGAGCGTAGCGTGGTAGGTTAGGAGGTGCGACTGTTCCGATAGTTTGAAATTTCAAGGACGAAATTTCTTTAAGAGGGGTAGATTTGTAACGACCCGAATTTGGGCCTAGTAGAATTGGGCCCATTAGGCCTTGGGCACGGGAGCGTTTAAAAATTTTTGAGAATAAGAGAATGGCACTAAGGCAAGTTGGACCTATTAAGTGAGTGATTTTGGAAGGTTAGGGGGCTTCTATGAAGTCCCGGGATCAAATTTAGGCTTTAGGAAAATTTTGGTTTTAGGTGAATAAAACCATGGGAGTTAGTAGGTAGGCTTTAAGAATAAAATGTGGACGGAAATGACACAAAAGGAGTTGTGGTCTAGTGGCAAATGGCGCCACAAAGGAGACAAGGAGGTGACGCCATAGAGGAAGGAAGGGGGTCCAAGGTTCAAGCCTTGGCGCTGGCATTTCATTTTGATTTATTTTTTAAGTGAACTTGGACTTTGGGCCATAGATTTATATTTAGCTGCGCATGATTTTAGACCGAGAGGAGCTGGTGGCTTAGTGGCTAGTGGCATGAATTGGCTGATGGGAGAGCCTGGGTTCGAATCTCATGACAAGCAAGGGAGTATTTATTTTGCGGATTGGACGGCCAGAGTTTGTGCTGGATTTAAACTCTACTAAAGGAGGGATCCCACATCGGAAAGCTATCAAGAGGGAAGGTGAGAAGCTGGCTATAAATGGAGCTGTCTATGAGGAGGGGAAGGATACCTGGTTGGCGTTGGGCATAGGAGCATTCGAAGCACGGTTTGGCAGCTTCAGATTCCTATCAGGTGTGTTTTTTTAGCCTACTCTAGTCAGAGCGGCAAATGCCGAAATCTGAGTCACACGGCAATGGTAGCCACTGGGAGGCGTCTGGCGCGCGTGTGGGGCTTCGACGCGATTGTCGAAACCACCATGAGAATTCTTGTAGGTTGAGGCTGCTTGGGACACGATGGGCCAAAGTGGGCCCATATGAATAAGTTGTATGATTGTGTAGTAGATGATGTATTAGACTATGTGAATCTCATATCTGTGGCTAGATTTGGGCTAAATGGGCCACACGATCGTGTGGGCTCAGTTGGGCCGAGAATGGGCCTTAGGCCCATTTACATCATTATCTCTGTTTAGAATGCTTGAGTCGCTCGAGGCGACTGTAGACCTTTTGATGGGTTGACAAAATTACTAAAATACCCTTGGTTTACAAAAGTACTAAAATACCCTTGGTTTACCAAATTACTGAAATACCCTTGGTTTACAAAATTACTGAAATACCCTTGGTTTGCAAAATTACCGAAACACCCTCAATTTGTGAAATTACCGAAATACCCCTAATTTGTAAAATTACCAAAATACCCTCAATTTACAGAATTATCGAAATACCTCCAATTTGTGAAATTACCGAAATAACCTCGATTTGTAGAATTACCAAAATACCCCTGATTTGTGAAATTATCGAAATACCATTGGTTTGTAAAATTACCGTTTTGCCCCTAAACGAAAAATGACGGTTGTACCCTCGTGGTAGTACTAGTGTGGAATGTGTTAATTGTGTGTTATGTTTTGTATAGGTGAAGGCGCCTGTGATTATTTAGTACTCTACGTAATCAGGTCTGTAATCTCACATCGTTATTCGTTTCGCTATGTGTTATTCTGTGCATTGGTTAAAAGCTAAAATACACTTAATGGGTAAGTTAATGAGATATACCTAACAGGTGAGTTGGAAATGGCCTAGGTGAGTAAGTTTACGATTATACCCTTTTGGGTAGATTTAGCATGGTTGTGTATTCCGTTATCTGTTATATTGGTACGTTCATGCATGCACTAAATTATTATGTCATGTTATGCTGCATGGGGTTGGGATATGATATTGATGAAAGGGGAAGTGTATTTCGGTGGCTCTGCCACATATTTCGATGACTCTGTCACATTATTTCGGTGGCACTGCCATAATTTCGGTGATGAGCAGCGTGACTACCATCGATGGTGTGTAATGGATGAGGGTTGATTATAGAAATCCCCACTAGTGTGTTTGGCTGGAACGGGTGGTGTGTAGCGGATGGATTACTAGGTTGGGCTGGGTTGCATTGCATGCATTTATCTGTTTTGCCATGTTAAAAGGTCTCAGGCCCAGTTCGTTTCCGTATGGGCTTCGCCCAGTTTGATTTCGTAAGGGCTAAGGCCCAATTTGTATCTGAATGAGCTGGGGCCCAGTTAGTGTTTATTTCGGGGATTGCACACTGAGTTCTCGTAACTCACCCCCTCTGCTTAACTTTTTTTTCAAGTGACCCCCAGCATTGAGGATTTGGAGTCGAGGCGGACTCTGTGGTGGCCATACATCGTAACTTTAGTAAATTTTGGTTTACCTTACTTTAAATTTTATTTTAAATTTGGGTTTATATTTTGTAATAAGGCCTTTGATTTTATTTTGGTTTTTGGTTATTTAATTCAGTTATTATTTATTATTTAATGTTTATTACGCGATTTTCTTAAAACGTTAACACCTGTTTTCCAAAATTTTAACGAAAAATTTACAACCTATAAACTTTGGTTTCTCTTAAACTTCGGAAACAGTTTTCAAAATATCACCTTTCCAAAAATTCAATGAGTCTAAATTATGTTTTAAACAAGTTTTCGGAAATCATAATAGCAATAATAATGACACTAGTAAGAACAGCAACGTTGTTCTTACTTTTGAAAATCATAAAAGAAAATGCTAACTTTTACAAGCAACAAAACTCGAAGTTCTAACGAACGCGAAGACTCTTTAAACAACCATTCCATGTGACATGCCAGAGCTGGTCGTAACGTATAGGCCGGGTTTGGGGTGTTACAATATCCATGATGGTATAATTATTAAAAAGGATATGCCTTTCTAGTATAGATTTGATGAGTCCAAGTATTGTACTGGAGAGTATATATGTGTATGTATGTACTAAATGAATGTGTAGTAAGTTCTTTTAAGAGTTTGTGCTTGTCTCCGCGGAGTCGTCTGAAGGGGTCCATCAAGAAACACAATCTCAAAAAGGAAAATTCCATGAGCATGGCACGATATTGTGTAAGACCATAGCTAGGATATGTCATCATATGGGAAGAACTAAAGGAAGGTTATTACCTAATTGGGTTCTCTGTTTGTCTGGAAACACTAAAATATATAGATTTTTCAGCACCTTTTAAGCATTAATTCATGCAAATCCTAAGTAATTTCTATCAAAATTTATACTTTTATTACAAAATAATTAAATTGAACTTAATATATGAAACATTTTGAATTTTAGTTATTTTTATACTAAATTTGCATAATTTGGCCAATTTTCAACAGTTTTGCAGTAAGGGTAAAAAATCAGCCCGGTAGTCACCTTGAGAAGTTTGGATTGCTGAAGCATTCGTCAAAGCATTTGGCACATGAGGAAGGCTGGTAATTTTTTAGCCATGGATGCCCTAAATAAGCTTCTTGGACCCATTGAAAAATTACTTTTGATCTAACAAAAATTGGGTTGAATTTATTCCTAGACTGGTGTAGAGAAAAGGGCCCAAATTTATTAAATTGAATGGGACTGATCCACCAAGGGAAGAGCAAGTCAATGCCAACCCAATTGCTGCCCAAATAAGCTAATTAAGTTGATTATAATATTTGCAAAACAACCCTTAACTTTCTCCTAAAACCCGTTCCAACCCCTCTTCTTTTTATGCATTCTCATTTGTGGTATTAAGCTAAATATAAAAAAACCATCTCAACCCCTCTCCCTACTATCAAGGGTTGACCATGAGAAGGGGGATTGACTGCTATTTTTAGCCAATTCAAGCTGCCATCTTCAAGTATAAATACCTCCCTTCACCTCTTCATTTCTCATCCCTCACTCATCTCTTCATTCACTATTCACTTCTCTCCTTCACTCTTCTTTTCTCTCTATTGCTTTTCCATTTTCTTTTCCTTTACCTTGTCGATTTCCCCTCTTGAAAAAGAGATAGCAAGCCTCTTGGAGTAGCAGCAATCAAGCATCTTGAAGGTGTAATGACTCGACTTCTTATAACTTGGGTAGTAATGATGCATTGCTAGATGCCACTCATTACTTGTAATATTAGAAATGTTCTAGTATTACTACTAACATTACAAGAGCCTACAGGGTCACACCTTATAGAAAGCGAACAGAATCCAAATACATTTGGTATTGTATTTAGTTGTCACATGAATTAAATTAATTATTGAATTAATTTTATTTAATGGTTAAATATTGAACACATTATATGTACAAACTTATTATACACAAATAGAAAACATAATTAAAATTAATATATGAATTTTATTCAAATAAAATATTAATTGTATATATTTTACAAAAATTATTAATGTAATATCCGGGATTTATGGCTTGTGCATTATTGCTTAATCATGTGAAGTAGCATGCCTGTGTGTGTTGTAAATATGTTTTATGAATTTTGAGAACTTTAGAGTGTAGGAAAAAGCCTTAGAAATTATTTGAATTTTAAGTTTTAAAGGGGAGCTAAGCCTGAGAGGCCTTAAGAGAAATTGTAGGGGAAATTGGACATAAGAATCAGCTTGTTAAAGTGGCAAGGAGGTGCCACTTAAGGCATTGGTAAGTGACGCCTCAAGCAGTGGAGAAGGGCTTGAGTTCGAGCCACAAGGGAAGCAAAAGGGAGTTTTATTTTTCGGCAATGGGGAGCATGAGTGGGACGGCCTAGGGACTTTATTTAGATGAGGATTAGACTTGGTCAATCCCTTTTAAAATTCGGCTAAGATAGAGGATAAATGTTGAATTATTTTTAATTATTTTGAATAGATGAAGAAGAGATAAAATAGGAGAAAAGCAAGGAGGAGCTAGAGTTTGTGTGTTGGCCGAATGTATGAGAGGAGTAAGGGGTTAGGAAACATTCGGTTGGAGGAAGGCTTGGTGCCGAAATCTTAAAGCTATCAAAGTGTCTCTTTGGCCATTTTCTTTAGCCGAAATTTAGCTTTATTCTCCTCTGAATTCTCACCTTTTGTTTTCCACATACGAATCACACCAAAAATGCCTCTCTTTTCCATTTGATAGCCATTTCCGAATTCTCCTAAGCCTCTTCCATTCTCCTTTTCTTTCTTATAACTTCAACTCCATACCTGTTCTTTTTATAGCCGAATATTGCATCATCATTTGAAGCCATAGCCGAATCTCAAAGGGGCCTTACTCTCTTTTCTTTGTCGCAAGTCTCAAAAGCCGAAATCAATTGATCAACATCTAGGCCATAGCCGAATATCTCTGTGGGTTCAAGCAAGGGTGCAGTCGAATTCATCATTAGGGGTAAGGATCAACCGATGTTGTTTCTTTCTTTATTTTAGATTAATCGAAACTAGGAATCTAACCCCATTAATGTTCTTGGCCGAAACTTTGAAGGAGGCTTCGGGAGTTGGTTGTTGTCGACTACAAAGAGGAAATCGTTCGGGATTTCGAGGATCTAAGGTGAGCAAGTGGGATTTTTGGCGAAGGCCATTTATCGTGTTTAAACGTTAGAATTGGATCTAACATAGTGCTTGTAGGGATTTCGACAGATACCACAACTAGGGATCAATTTCGGGTTTTAGATCCACAAGGTAAGTGAATCTGATATTCGGCCAAGGCCATAAATAGTGATTTAGATATGTTTCTTATTCGTTTAAAAGCCAAAACTAACCAAGTTAAGTGATTTAGCATTGGCCGATTGAAAGGTAGGGATATCACAGAATTTCAGGATTTGATTAGGGATCAAATCGGCAGCAAGGTAAGAATTTAAGTTGTGATAATCCTTCGGGATTTGATTTTATAAGCCGATTGGGTTTTGCTAAGAAACTTAGTGTTGGCCGAATGTAGGAACTAAGGATCTAAAGCGTTAGATCGGGATTTTCGGGATTTCAGTGGAAGCGTTAAGTAAACCAGGTGTGTACCCCACACTAACTCTTAATCGATTTATGGCATCAATTTAGTATATGTGTTAATAATAGGGTGAAAAGTGGGCAAAGGTACCATGTAATGGTACAAAGTGCTCAGGTATGTAATCTTAACATCATGTTAATAAATGTTATGACCATGTAGAATATGGCATGTATGTGAACATTGATAAGAATGTGAAATAAGGCCTAAGCCATGATAATTGCATGATTTGTATGACATGGGGCATATAGGTTATATGGAAAGGGGAAGTGATCTGGTGGTTTATACCACAATATCTGAATGTGGTGACTTCGGTCACATAATCCGAATGTGGTGACTTCGGTCACATAATCTGAATGTGGTGACTTATGTCACAAAATAAATTATCTGGTGGCTATGCCACGAATTTATAAGGGCGATGTGCTAGTCGTCTGCAGCGACTGCCTTTGATGATGTGTAGCGGATGGGTGGGTCGATTTAGTAATCCCCACGGTGTGATGGTTAGTATGGGTGATGTGTAGCGGATGGTTATCTAGGTTTGGGTTCGGGATTGCATCATTATTTATATTCGTTATATGTGTATGATTTGATGTGCCTAAATCGTTGGGATTGGTGTTGGTTATACACACTGAGTCTGTTTGACTCACCTCGTTGTGGGAATATTTTTCAGGTGACACTCAGTGATGGACCGGGTCGGCAGGAGCTTAGTGGTGGCCATGCTCAGCACAAAGATTATTTTCAATTTGGACTCTCCATTTTCTTATAAGTATTTTGAATTTATTCAGTTTTTTTTTTGATGTAATAAGGCCACTAGTATGAAACTGTTTATGCATGCATTTTAATTATTTAGTATGATACGGATTTTATCAATTTAAAGTTTAAGCAACCTTTCTTAAAAATAAAGTTTAAATGTTTAGACACCTAAACACAAACGATTTTCGAATTAAAGATTAACCCCAAAACAACTCGGTATTTTTATAAAACCACCCTAAATTTTCCAAGGTAATAAACATGAAATTGAAACGTTTTACTCGAGGAACATACCAGATCCGGTCTAGGCTCGTGGGCCGGGTTTGGGGTGTTTCAGTTTGGTATCAGAGCCCAGTTTTAACCTCTCGGCCTTGGGTTTAAAGCCCATAACGATTTCGAAATTAAGCCCAAATAAGTTTTGTAAAAGTTTTTGTGACATGAGCAGGTTTTCTGGCATGGCACCTAAGTCTCTGACCCGAAGTCCACCAGGTAAGTACTCCTAACTGTTGTGTGAATTATAGTATGATTTGTAGAAGGGTATAACGGGAACTAGACTAGTATATTGTAAGTTCTTGAACCCTAGGAGTAGTTTACCCCAACATAAGAATTACATAAGACTTAATGCCTAACTAAACAAACCTGTGACTAAGTCGCCAAGTTAGGGTGTGGCAACCATTGTGCGTATGTCTAGGATTGGATTTAGGAAGAGCCTGGTATTTAAGCAGTCCTAGTGACTCACCTCCTCTTCGCTCAAATCCTACCTGGTGCGTAGCTACGGTTCACCCTAACCAAGAGGACTCATTCACAGGCTAAACTCAATAATTAAAACCCAAAAGGGACTAGCCGTATTTTTATAAAAACCCTAGTTTTAAAAATCAACAAATTACCCCTTTGATAAATAGCAAAATTATTTTGAAATTTTTTCCAAAATATTCCCAATTTACAAAATTACCCAAAATACCCCTGTAGGAGAAATAACGAAAATACCCACAGGATAGGAGCAGGACGAAAATGTTTGAATAGTGGAATGTGTGCGGTAGGTACTCTTTGAATGATTGTGTTTCTCGAATTAGGATAGAAAACTTGGAATGAAAACTCTGAATGATCGAAAGAACCTCTATTAATCTTCTTTTCATAAAATTTCTTGTGGTGTCAGTGGAACAAAGACTAATGCATAAAATTCCTTAAAAGCATTAAAGCGCGATCATAGAAATGAGTTCTAGGGGGCATGGTCGTAATGTACGAGGGGCGTGGTAGAGCGAGAATGGCCGTATCGGAACCCGTTAGGTCTAGACAAGGGTCAAAAATGAGGTACCACCACCCCCACCACCGGTGTTGGTGTTGAGCGAGCAAGATCGAGGCGGGGATGATGCGATGATCGCGAGCGATGCTACGGGTTCTTGAGATGGTGGTGGAGCGGTAGAGGTGGGGAGCTCGAGAAATCTGTACCGGCGACTCCGAGCAAATGGAGTGAAGTATTTCGTGGCGTATCGGTGTGGCACCAAAGCCACGGTGAGTATTGGCTAGAGGCGACAAAGCGAATTATGGATGAGTGGATCGACCGCCGAGGAGAAGGCGAAAGGAATGGTGTCGCTACTTCGCCAGCGATGAGGCATATCAATGATGGCTCACGAGTTCGGGATGGTGCCACGGTGAGGATCTCACTTGGGAGTATGTTAAGGTGGCGTGCGGAAGAAGTATGTTGGAACTAGTTATCTTGATGCACGAGGAAGGCATTTACGGGGTGGTTCAAGGGAACAAGTCCGTAGCGAGTATCTGGTGAATTCTTAAGGTTGAGCCGGTATGCTCAAGGTATCGTGGCTACGAGCATGAGCGATGTGTCCGGTTTGAGGACGGGACCGAGGATGACCCGAGGTTGTTGATAGCTCCACAGCGGGAGCGAGAGTTTGCGATGTTGGTGGAAAAGGCTAAGGTAGCCGGAAGGAGTTAAGGAACTGTGAAGGCGAGAATACGGACCGGAATAGGCAAAAGAGAGGTTTTGGGTCGTCGTGGTCATCCGGGAATGCGCATGAGAAGAGGCCTAGAGTTGATGGGCCGCAAGGTCGACAAGTTGTGACAGGAGGGCGATGTCGTACTTGTGATCGGTGTGGGAAGAGGCACCTAGGAGAGTGTTGGAAGAAAGGAGGATGTTTCAAATGTGGGTCCAAGGACCACATGATTAGGACTCATCCTATAATAATAGGCGGGGCCGACCAACGAGTCAAGGTTCTAATCAGTGGAAGAGGGGACAGCAGCCTCGGTGAAGTCGTGGTCCGAATGGCGAGAGAAATGGTCTTTGAAGAGGACGTGGAACACGGTAGAGGTGTTGGTATCACTGAGGCTAGACGGCCGGGGACCGGTATATGCGGTTTCGTCGGAGGGAAGACGGCGATGCACTGATGTTATAACTGCATGCGTTCCTTATTTCGGAGTTACCTTTATTACTTTGATAGACATAGGGTCAACTCATTCCTATGTTGCTAGTGAAGTATCTGAAACTTTGCATGTGAACTTTGAGATTGTACCTAGGAAGATGGTGTACTTAGTCCTTTAGGAGGCGGTGTGATAGTAGATAAACTCTTTAAGGAAGTGCCTTTAGAAGTTTAGGGGACGAAGTTCCCAACTGACTTAGTGGAACTACCATTCGGGGAATTTGATCTAATCTTAGGCATGGATTGGTTAGTGAAGTATCGTGCAAATGTGGATTGCGCCGCTAAACGCATGTCGTTGAGAACTCTCGACGATAAGGAAGTTGTGGTGATGGGCGAAAGACGGAACTATTTGTCGAATGTAGTATCCGCTCTTAAGGCAGAGAAGATGGTAAGGAAAGGATGTCCGGCTTTTCTGATGTGGGTCAGTGCCTTGGACACTAAGGAAACAAGTGTTGAAGTGGTTAGAACAGTAAGGGAATTTGTGGATGTCTTTCCGGAGGAATTACTTGGAATACCCCCGGATAGGGAGGTGGAGTTTGGAATTGACTTGCTACCGGGAACAGCTCCTATGTCAATCGCCCCGTACAGAATGGCACCAAAGGAATTGGTTGAGCTCAAGGCTCAAATCCAAGAGTTACTTGATCATGGGTTTATCCGACCCAGTGTGTCTCCATGGGGAGCACCGGTCTTGTTTGTGAAGAAGAAGGACGGAACTATGCGTATGTGCATAGATTATCGTCAGTTGAATAAGCTGACCATCAAGAACAAGTACCCGTTGCCGAGGATAGACGACTTGTTCGATCAGCTTAAGGGGGCCGCGATATTCTCGAAGATAGATCTACGGTCTGGATATCATCAGCTTAAGGTGAAAGAAGCGGATATCCATAAGACAGCTTTCCAGACAAGATATGGGCATTATGAGTTTGTGGTAATGCCGTTCGGGTTGACGAACGCCCCAGCTGCGTTCATGGATATGATGAACCGAGTTTTTCAACCCTAATTGGATCGGTTTGTCGTTGTGTTCATCGATGACATCCTAGTGTATTCCAAGTCTGAGGAAGAACATGATGAGCATCTCCGGATAGTGTTGCAAGTATTAAGGGAAAAGAAGCTATATGCCAAATTCAGCAAGTGTGAATTTTGGCTTAAAAAAGTTGCGTTCTTAGGGCATGTAGTGTCTGCAAAAGGGATAAGGGTGGATCCTAGGAAGATTGAGGCAGTGCTAGACTGGAAACCACCTAAGTCTATGGCTGAGGTACGTAGTTTCTTGGGATTGGCAGGCTACTACAGAAGGTTCGTGGAAGGGTTTTCATCAATAGCCGCACCTTTGACAAATCTATTGAGAAAGGAGGTACCTTTTGTATGGACAGATAGGCAACAGGAGAGCTTTGAGAAGCTTAAGTGAGTCTTGACTGAAGCCCCAGTATTGATTCAGCCTGAGGCAGGGAAGGATTTCGTGGTGTACTGTGATGCTTCTCACACAGGGTTAGGATGTGTTTTAATGCAAGATGGGAAAGTAGTCGCTTATGCGTCTCGACAATTAAGGCCACACGAGGTTAACTACCCGACGCATGATTTGGAATTGGTGGCAGTTGTCTTTGCTCTTAAGGTATGGAGGAATTATCTTTATGGAGAAAAGTCAGTGATCTACACAGACCACAAGAGCCTTAAGTATCTGCTGACTCAAAAAGAGCTGAACCTGAGACAGCGAAGGTGGGTGGAGTTATTGAAAGACTACGATTGTTCTATAGAGTATCATCCGGGCAAGGCGAATGTAGTGGCAGATGCCCTAAGTCGGAAAGTAGTGTCGGATCTGAGGGCAATGTTTGCACATCTTAGCTTGTATGATGATGGAAGTTTATTGGCAGAGTTACAAGTTAAACCGACATGGTTGAATGAGGTGAAGGAAAGTCAGTTAATGGATGATGATCTAAGTGCTAAGCTACGGTAAGTGCAGAGTGGAGAGTTGGAAGATTATAACATTAATGACAAGGGAGTATTGTGTTTCAAGGGTAAGGTCTGTATGCCGAAGAACGAGGAGTTAAGACAGAGAATTCTTCAGGAATCGCATAGTAGCCCCTATGCTATGCATCCTGGAGGTAGTAAGTTGTATAGAGATCTAAGGGAACAGTTTTGGTGGCCTAGTCTTAAGAGGAAGTTACCGAATTTGTAGGGAAATGCTTGGACGTGTCAAAGACAAGTCAAGGTGAACACCAAGTTCCGTCGAGGATTGCTTCAAACCGATAAAGATTCCGTAGTGGAAGTGGGAGAGAATCACCATGGACTTCGTTAGTGGGCTTCCCCTTACGCCTACTAAGAAGGACTCGGTATGGGTGATGGTGGATCGATTGACAAAGTCCGCGTATTTCATTCCAGTGCGGGTTGATTATTCTTTACAGAAGTTGGCGAAGTTGTATGTGGCGGAGATTGTAAGGTTGCATGGAGTACCGGTGTCAATTATTTCAGATAGGGATCCAAGGTTTACGTCTCGGTTTTGGAAAGCACTACATCAGGCTTTAGGCACCAGATTTGATTTCACTACGGCTTTTCATCCACAGTCGGATGGGCAATCTGAATGAGTAATCCAAGTGTTAGAGGATATGTTGAGAGGCTGTGTAATAGACTTTAGAGGAAGTTGGGAAGAATACTTGCCGTTAGCGGAATTTGCTTACAATAACAGCTATCAAGCTAGTATTCGAATGGCACCGTATGAAGTGCTGTATGGACGGAAGTGTCGCACACCGAAATGTTGGACGGAATTAGGGGAACGACGAGTTTTGGGTCCAGAGATTGTGGCAGAATCTGAAGAGAAAGTTGAGGTAATTCGAGCACGGTTAAAGGAAGCATCTGACAGGCAGAAGTCGTACGCAGATCTTAAGCGGAAGGAAATATAATTTGATGTAGGGGATCAAGTGTTTCTTAAGGTGTTGCCGTGGAAGAAGGTGATGAGATTTGGTCGCAAATGGAAGCTAAGTCCCAGGTTTATAGGACCTTATCGGGTATTGAAGCGAGTTGGACCAGTGGCATACCAGCTAGAGTTGCCACTAGAGTTGAAACAGATGCACGACGTATTCCATGTGTCTATGCTACGTCGTTATCGATCAGATCCATCTCATGTAGTGCCGGTTGAGGAGGTGGAGCTAAGGCCAGATTTGTCCTACGAGGAAGAGCCGATTCAGATTTTGGAACGAGATGTGAAAGTGCTACGAAGGAAGTCAGTTCCTTTAGTCAAAGTGTTATGGCGTAATCATGGATCGGAAGAAGCTTCTTGGAAGCCAGAAGAAGCAATGCGGCAGCAATACCCTCACCTATTTTAGCCAGGTAATTTCGAGGACGAAATTATTTTAAGAAGGGTAGAACTGTAATATCCGGGATTTATGGCTTGTGCATTATTGCTTAATCATGTGAAGTAGCATGCCTGTGTGTGCTGTAAATATGTTTTATGAATTTTGAGAACTTTAGAGTGTAGGAAAAAGCCTTAGAAATTATTTGAATTTTAAGTTTTAAAGGGGAGCTAAGCCTGAGAGGCCTTAAGAGAAATTGTAGGGGAAATTGGACATAAGAATCAGCTTGTTAAAGTGGCAAGGAGGTGCCACTTAAGGCATTGGTAAGTGACGCCTCAAGCAGTGGAGAAGGGCTTGAGTTCGAGCCACAAGGGAAGCAAAAAGGGAGTTTTTATTTTTCGACAATGGGGAGCAGTAGTGGATGGCCTAGGGACTTTATTTAGATGAGGATTAGACTTGGTCAATCCCTTTTAAAATTCGGCTAAGATAGAGGATAAATGTTGAATTATTTTTAATTATTTTGAATAGATGAAGAAGAGATAAAATAGGAGAAAAGCAAGGAGGAGCTAGAGTTTGTGTGTTGGCCGAATGTATGAGAGGAGTAAGGGGTTAGGAAACATTCGATTGGAGGAAGGCTTGGTGCCGAAATCTTAAAGCTATCAAAGTGTCTCTTTGGCAATTTTCTTTAGCCGAAATTTAGCTTTATTCTTCTCTGAATTCTCACCTTTTGTTTTCCACATACGAATCACACCAAAAACGCCTCTCTTTTCCATTTGATAGCCATTTCCGAATTCTCCTAAGCCTATTCCATTCTCCTTTTCTTTCTTATAACTTCAACTCCATACCTGTTCTTTTGATAGCCGAATATTGCATCATCATTTGAAGCCATAGGCGAATCTCAAAGGGGCCTTACTCTCTTTTCTTTGTCGCAAGTCCCAAAAGTCGAAATCAATTGATCAACATCTAGGCCATAGCCGAATATCTCTTTGGGTTCAAGCAAGGGTGCAGTCGAATTCATCATTAGGGGTAAGGATCAACTGATGTTGTTTCTTTCTTTATTTTAGATTAATCGAAACTAGGAATCTAACCCCATTAATGTTCTTGGTCGAAACTTTGAAGGAGGCTTCGGGAGTTGGTTGTTGTCGACTACAAAGAGGAAATCGTTCGGGATTTCAGGATCTAAGGTGAGCAAGTGGGATTTTTGGCCGAAGGCCATTTACTGTGTTTAAACGTTAGAATTGGATCTAACATAGTGCTTGTAGGGATTTCGACAGATACCACAACTAGGGATCAATTTCGGGTTTTAGATCCACAAGGTAAGTGAATCTGATATTCGGCCAAGGCCATAAATAGTGATTTAGATATGTTTCTTATTCGTTTAAAAGCTAAAACTAACCAAGTTAAGTGATTTAGCATTGGCCGATTGAAAGGTAGGGATATCACAGAATTTCAGGATTTGATTAGGGATCAAATCGGCAGCAAGGTAAGAATTTAAGTTGTGATAATCCTTCGGGATTTGATTGTATAAGCCGATTGGGTTTTGCTAAGAAACTTAGTGTTGGCCGAATGTAGGAACTAAGGATCTAAAACGTTAGATCGGGATTTTCGGGATTTCAGTGGAAGCGTTAAGTAAACCAGGTGTGTACCCCACACTAACTCTTAATCGATTTATGGCATCAATTTAATATATGTGTTAATAATAGTGTGAAAAGTGGGCAAAGGTACCATGTAATGGTACAAAGTACTCAGGTACGTAATCTTAACATCATGTTAATAAATGTTATGAACATGTGGAATATGGGATGTATGTGAACATCGATAAGAATGTGAAATAAGGCCTAAGCCATGATAATTGCATGATTTGTATGACATGGGGCATATGGGTTATATGGAAAGGGGAAGTGATCTGGTGGTTTATACCACAATATCTGAATGTGGTGACTTCGGTCACATAATCCGAATGTGGTGACTTCGGTCACATAATCTGAATGTGGTGACTTATGTCACAAAATATATTATCTGGTGGCTATGCCACGAATTTATAAGGGCGATGTGCTAGTCGTCTACAGCGACTGCCTTCGATGATGTGTAGCGGATGGGTGGGTCGATTTAGTAATCCCCACGGTGTGATGGTTGGTACGGGTGATGTGTAGCGGATGGTTATCTAGGTTTGGGTTCGGGATTGCATCATTATTTATATTCGTTATATGTGTATGATTTGATGTGCCTAAATCGTTGGGATTGGTGTTGGTTATACACATTGAGTCTGTTTGACTCACCCCGTTGTGGGAATATTTTTCAGGTGGCACTCAGTGATGGACCGGGTCGGCAGGAGCTTAGTGGTGGCCATGCTCAGCACAAAGATTATTTTCAATTTGGACTCTCCATTTTCTTATAAGTATTTTGAATTTATTCGGTTTTTTTTTTTTGATGTAATAAGGCCACTAGTATGAAACTGTTTATGCATGCATTTTAATTATTTAGTATGATACGAATTTTATCAATTTAAAGTTTAAGCAACCTTTCTTAAAAATAAAGTTTAAATGTTTAGACACCTAAACACAAACGATTTTCGAATTAAAGATTAACCCCAAAACAACTCGGTATTTTTATAAAACCACCCTAAATTTTCCAAGGTAATAAACATGAAATTGAAACGTTTTACTCGAGGAACATACCAGATCCGGTCTGGGCTCATGGGTCGGGTTTGGGGTGTTTCAATTAATATAAACAATTATAATAATTTTAGTTAAAATATAAAAGGACATGGAAAGTGATATTCTTTTAGAAAGAATATAATTCTTTTTCATGACTTTCCATTTGTTTCTCTAATAATAAGGGAATAATCCCATTTTTATTTTTGATATATGATATCAAAAAGAAAATAAAAGGAAGATATCCCTTAGTGTGTTAGGGTTACCAAGAAAAAAAAAGTTCTAGCAGTTGTCTTTCAATTCTCTCTGAAATTGTTCAAAGAGTTTTTCTGTTAGTGGTTGACTGGGTGGACTACGTAGAGGCCGAGACATTTTTCATTATGACTTGGAATTGACATCAAATCAGCAACATCCTTTCATCATTTTTCAGTTGAGAATGTATATCTTCAACCCTATTCGAACCCGTTTTGTTCCTCGTACATGGATCCATAGTTGTGGATCGCTGGAATAATTTTTTCGTTGCGTCATAGGGTTTACCGACAGTCGCAACACCAAAAGCGTTGATTGAAGAGACATTTGAATTGGAACTAAAGATTTTGCCTCCTAATTTGAAATATGATTATTTGGGCCTATCTTTGACTTTACCTGTCACTATTTCAGTTGAGTTCACCATGAATCACGAAGAGGAGTCACTTGTGGTTTTCGAAAGGCACAAAAAGGGTATCAGATGGATTATCTTAGATATTCGAGTCATATGTTGGAGGATTTACATGAATTATAGGAAGTTAAACGAGGCCACCAGAAAAAATTAATTCTGGTTTTCTTTCCCTAGTCAGATGTTGGACAAATTTGCTGGGAAAGAGTATGATTACTTCCTAGATGAGTATGGTTGGTACGACAAATGGCCTGTTGACACCGTTTCGGTCAATGAAGATTCTGAATAAAATAGAGGGAGTTCTCTTAACTTTTCTCTATCATTATTTTATATTTTTAGTTATCGTTTATTTCAGTTTTTCTCTACTATTATTTTACATTTTTTAATAAAACATTAAATTGAAAGTATTGATAAAATTGAATAATTTGCAAAATAAGAAGTGTGACAATAAATATGTACAAGTCTAGGACCAAATCTATCTAGGAAAAGCTTTGTATTTAAGTAGTCAAACTTGACTCACCTTTTTTTCCTAGGATTCTACCTGGTGTACAGTTTCTATTCACTTTTATATTTTCATTCCTTCTATATATTGTTTTTTGATCGCTGTGAAGTCAGAGTTTTAAAATTTATAAAGATAATGATCGAACCTGGAAACTAACTATGACAACGATTGAGGCAAGTGCACCTATCGAACAGTAGTATAGCTTAGGCAAGACCGGATTGTCGAACCCAAAGGAACTAAAAGGTACTAATACTAGCTTTCTTTCTATTATTTAGCCTAAAATAAGTGAAGTTGTTTATTAATCTAAATTAACTAATTACTAAGCTAAAGACGCAAAGACAAAAAGAATGAATTGGGGAAATACTTTGGAAAAACTCAGTTGATTAAGACGATACCCTTAGGAAGAATCCACCTAGACTCCACTTGTTATCTAACACTGAACCAGACGATTTATTCACTTGACTTGATCCGTAGGACTCCCTAATTTATATTAAACCCTCTCTCGAGGTGAATAACGTCTAACCCTAGGTTAATTAATTGAAATCTCTTTCCCATTAATAACCCCATAGAATAGCAGTAAATCGATCTATGGACTCCCATATTAGGTTTCACCCTAATCCGGCAAAATCTCGTCACCCTATCTCTAGGCGCGCGATCAACTCCGCTTAATTATGCTAGATCTACTCTTAAGCGGGGACTTTTGCTCCACCACCTAAGCACATCATACTTCAATTAATATCCGCGAAATATCAACACAAGAATTAAGCACACATAATTAAGAACAAATCAAGTATTTATCATATAGTTCAGAAAACAATAACAAGATTTGTCTAGGTTTCATCCCCCTTCAGGTATCTGAAGGGTTTAGTTCATAATAATAAAAGAAAACATCTCAGAAGAAAAGATAAAACAAAACATAAGAAATCCCTAAAACCCCCTGAAGGAATTGAAGAGGAGATCCTCCGTCTTGAGTAGAATTTCGGCTTCTCGAGATGGATCAATTGGCTATCCCTTGAGAGTTTCCCACAAATCTAACCTTTTCGGCTCGGCTCCTTGGCCTAACTGACCGCCCTTCGACTCCCCTTTTTAGGTTATACTTAGGGTGTATTTATAGGCTTTTAGAATGTGTTTCTTTGCCCCTAAGTATCCTTTTCCGAGTGAAATTACTCTCCTCCATGGCAGGGGCACGACCATGGCACACGCCCGTATGAATCGTGGCTAGGTCGTGTTGGACTCTGTAACATCCATGATTTAGGGGCTTTGCATTTATTATGTTTCTATATGTGTTGCAATGCTCTATCTATTAGTTTGTTATGTTTAGGGGCCCCGGGAAGGCTCGGGTTAAGCCGAAGCCTTGGCCAAAATTTCAGTTTTGGGCACTTTAGGGGAAAGCTAGCTGAGGTAGGTTTTAAGAATTTTTGCTTGTGTTTGAAGACATAAGAGCTGCAGTGGTAAAGTGGCAGGGAGACGCCACCTAGCATGCAGGGAGGTGGTGTCACAAGGAGAAGCTGAGAGGGAGAGGGTTCGAATCTCTAAAGCAAAAGATAAGGGAGTATTATTTTGGCTCGTGCAAGGAGGCAAACTGGATGGTAATCAAACTCTGGAGGAGAGAGACAAGACCTAGTCAAGAATTTCAAACGGGTGGTGGAGAGCTATTTGGGGAGTTTGAATCATTCAAACTAATTTGAATAAGTGGAGGAGAGGGGATTTAGGAGTGAATCAAGGGAGAATCAAGGGGATGAAGGTGGAGAAGGGTGTTAGCCGAATTTTTGTGGAGTGTTTAGCAATTGGTGTTTTTTTCATTTTGGCAACTTTTGGTTCTTTTCCTTGTTAGCCGAAACTCCTAAGGCTATTATTGATTCGTCATTCAGCTAGAAAAATCGAAACCATCTTCTCCCTCTTTTGCATTTTTGGTAACTTGAGTTCATTGCTTCACCATCAAGAGCCGAAACAATTCTCTTCTTCTTTGGTTCAAACGTGTTTCTCATTTGATATCCCCTTAGCCGAACCCTCCTACTCTTCTCCATTTAATCATTTTTCCCATTTGCTCACTTCTCAAGCCCCATCCCTTGGCCGAATTCCCTTAAGCTTCCACTCTCTTTTCGGTTCTTCTCTCATCTACTCAAGACGAAATCTATTCCTATTTCGCCTCTTTGGATTTTTACTTCCGCTTTTCTATTTTCCTTGGTAAGCCGAATCTCCATAGCCATTTGTTTTACATTTTCTCTTTGTTTCTTCATAAGCCGAAGTCAAGTTGTACTTATTCTCTTGTTTAGCCGAATCTCTTTGGTGCTTATGTCCCTTGCTCGATTCTATTTCAGTGAAGTGCCGCCACTCATCCTCTTATCTCCCTTTCAAATTGGTTCCTTCCTGTTTAGTGGTAAGCGCCAGTTTCTTTCTCTATTCTCTCTTAATCTCTTTTTGGTTAGTAACCGTTGGGGTTAACCATGTTCTGTATTTCTTTGGCTGAAAGGCCACTCTTTCAAATCCATATCTTGGAGGGCCGATTCTAATATGGAGTTTGTGTAGGGATTTCAGTGACTTACTAATCCAGGTGTAATAGCCTCCGGGTTCTATCGACTTAGGTAAGAAATCGTTATATTATTAAGCGTATATCATTAATTTCTCTGCTTCGATGTCTTAACCCGGTCTTCTGACCAAGATCGTTTTTATGGAAACAAGTACCAGCCGAACAAAGGAGGGGGTTGGACACGTAGTCCCTACCCCTAAATTCAAGAAGCAAACGGTATCGGCAGTTCGTGATTGGCCACTGGGTTGTGGGCCGGCTTCTGAAAGGGATAAGCAGATCGTTGTGATCCCTGCGAGTGAGGACGTTAGCGAGATCGATAGTGTAGTCCTGCGTGTTTACAGGTGTGTAATTCCCACACCTTCATGTATGTTATTATTATGTATATATGTGATGTTTGAACGCCGAAAACACAATAATAGTTATTGTGATACCCATAGAGGGTAATAATCGTGACACCAGGTACGTTCTTTCCCCGAGTATGCCTTGTAAATATGGTCGTTAGCATGAAATTCATATGCCTTAAATGTTTTATGTATGTTGTTATGTGTTGCATCCATACCATTATGATTGTATATTGCATGGGCATGGGGATATGATAATGATGAATGGGGCAGTGTTAAAGGTGGCTTTGCCACATACTACGGTGACGTTGTCACATTATTAAAGGTGGCTCTGCCACATATGATGGTGAAGTTGTCACATTATTACGGTGGCTATGCCACATATGTCGCGATGAGCAGCTAACTGCAGCATGACTGCCATCGATGGTGTGTAGCGGATGGAGGGTCGATTGTAGAAATCCCCACTGGTGTGATTGGCAGGATTGGGTGGTGTGTAGCGGATGGAAATTTAGGTGGGATTGGGTTTTGCATCATTTTGCATATGAAACCTGTTATCCTGTACTATGGGGCTAAAGCCCAATCTGATTTCGAATGGGCTTCGCTCAATGTGATTACTTAAAAAGGGGATAAGATGGTAAGTGTTGGGCTTGAGTTGCACACTGAGTCTTTTGACTCACTCTGTTTGCTTAACATCTTTGTAGGTAATACATAGTGCAGTGGACCGGGCCGGATAAGACTACGAGGTGGCCATGCACGGTTTCTTTCTTTTAAATTAGAATATTATTCATCTTTAATTGGGATTCTATGTTGTAATAAGGCCACTATTAATTTGGTTTAAAGTTTCGGTTTAAGTATTAGACGCATTAAATCTAAGATAGTGGATAAGATGTTTTATTCACCGAATTGCAAACAAAGTTTTCTTATAACTTAATTAACGATTTTACAAACGGATTTCTGCAACGCACCTCTAGCTTAATCAAACGCAGGTGTTTTTTTTTTAAATGTCACTTGATCATAGGGTTTTGGCAATTAAATTTTTATCTTAAATGAATAATGGGATTTTCAATTGAACCTTAAAACTTGGGATTTTAAAATGATTTAAAATTATTCTGAGGATCGTAATACCTTATAAGTTCTTCCCTAGTGACATGCCAGATCCGGTCGTGATGTTTAGGCCGGGTTTGGGGTGTTACAGACTCCGTTAGTGAGGCACGGCCGTGTAGATCGACATCAGGCCATGTTCTAGTATATTTGAGGAGGCACGACCGTGTGGGCTTTAGTCCAGGCCGTGTCGATTTCTTCTTTGGCCCATTTTGGTCCGTTTTGAGCCCGTTTCTCATTCTTTTTATTCTTGGGTGCTTTCCTGAGTATAAGACATGAAAAGAAAGGATTAAGAGCACCTAATTACATAAAATAAGGGATAATTCATCCAAAAGCATACTAAATGTGGGATTAAAATATGTTACTTTTACGGTTTATCAAATACCCCCACACTTAAGCTTTTGCTTGTCCTCAAGCAAAATTCTCAACTCATAATTAAAACGAACTTTCTATAATTCCTAATATTCATTAATAGTGTTTCATCATAATTCAAGGATAATTTATAAATTGATAATTCAATTCAAAGAGTCCTAAGGATTCAAACAATCTAAGTCATAGATTTGTAGCTCGAAAATATAGGCGTCTCCCCTTATCTAAATAATTACCTTTAATTTAAAATCGACAAGGATTGACTGTAACATCCTGAAATTCAAAATTTATGTTTGTGCATTATATCTGGTGATAGATTAGTTAAAATATTAATTGTGTAGGGGGTTGAGTTGGGCCTTAGTAAAATTTTTATGTTTAAGCCTTTAAGGGGGGAGAAGGTAGGTGGCATTAATGCTTATGGAAATAAGTGAGTAAATTGCTAGCATAAAATGAGCATATGGTAAAGAGGATGTGGCGTCACATGAAGGGCTTTAGGGGAAGAGGTTCGAATCCCACTTGGTGAAACTTTTGATTATTTTTTTGTGCTATTCATCCATAGTGTCGGCCAAGGCTTCAATTATGGAAAGCAGGACTTTTTCTTTTAGGAAAGATGGCTAAGGAAATAAGGAAAGGATGAGTGGAAGGAAATAAGAAAAAAATAAAAGGAAAGAATAGGGAACATGTTGGCTTAAAGTGTTGAAGATGTTTTGGATAGAATTATGGTCAACATTCTTCCTTTAGGCAAAGTGATGCACGATTTTGGTTAGGGAATAGTGAGAGTCGAATTTCTCTTTTCTTTTTGGTCATTTTGACAAAATTTTGGTGCATGAGAGGTTATTTTTCTCCTTAGCATTTTGGTGACCTATTCATTTTCCAATTTCTTCCCTCTTTGCCGAAAACTCCAAAGCCAAAAGTGAGTATTTTTTTTCTTTATTTTGACCGAAACCTCAATGCATTTTGGTCGTTCTTTCTTTGATAGCTGAAACACCTAGCCTAATTGTTCATCTTACTTCTTTGTTTTACTGCAACACTCAACCCACTATTGTTCATTTTTCTTTTGTTAGTCGAAACTAACAAAGCACTCCTCCTTCATCTTTTCTTTTCTTTTGATCATTTCATCAACCCTTTTTCTATTCAAAAGCCAAAAATTGATCATCTTCTCCATCTTACAAGTTGGACTTTTCTTTCTTGAGTAAACCGGGTAAGTGTTTCATTCAAATCTTTTCATTTTCTTCTCTCTTTATCCAAATGAGTATTCCTCATCATTTGGTTATCTCATCTTGTTTCTAAAACCCAAATGGTGTTCTTCCATACTCCCTCATATTTTGATAATCTTCTATTTGTAGTATTCTAGTGGTTTGATCGAATACCACATCATTGCCTATTCATCCCTAGTCATAAACAAATCTGTGGGAATCGGGATCATCATCGATTAAGGTAAGGAGTCCCTTCATAATCCATTCGATATCGCTACTCGGTTATTGTGTTAATCGGATTGAAAGTTTGGCTAATCGATTATGTTGTTAGGGATGAAATCACTCGATATTCTCTACTTGTGGATTCTACGAAAATTGTGGGAAGCCGAACCTTTTTTCCTTAGACAATCAATATATACTGTAATATCGTTTTTATTAAGACTTTTTCAATGGAGGCAAGTGGAACCGAGTTGAAAGGAAAAGCTATTGGAGAACACAAAAGGAGTGGATTTACGATTCCTACTCCTAAGTTCAAGCGTAGAGCAGTTTTGGCGATTCGAGATTTCCCACCGGGTTGTGGACCATCATCTGGTGAGAATAGACAAATCGTGGTCGTTCACGATATCGAGGGTAAGCGTTTTAATAGATCGCTTGGTTTAGATTTGGATTAATAAAAATCTCGTTCATTAGATTAATCGAGTGTTATAATGTCATAGGTGCCGACGATCAAGAGAGTTTAATACTTGCTGTAATCAAGTGTGTAATCTCACACCGCAATTCCGTAGATTATGATTCGGTAACAAGTTTGATAGTTGATTGTTATTATTATAAGGCTAAAAATCGTAATATGGCGTAATTCGAGAAATTGGTTAAATTTTATTATTTCTAAAGATTTATCAAAATCGGTGTTAATTTGTATAAATTACTGAAATGCCCCTATGGGTCGAATTACCGAAATACCCCTATGGGCCGAATTATCAAAATGCCCCTATGGGCCGATTTGTTAAAATGCCTTAGTGGGCCGAATTATTATATTGTTTTAAACGGACGATTCATTAAAAGTATACAATAGATTAATGATTGTTATTATGTATGTTGCATCTCTACATATTGCATGGGATGGGAAAATTGAATGAAGAGAAGTGTAGCCTGGTGGCATTGCCACAATTTGTTTATTAATGTGCTTGATTATGACTCTGGTGGTTCAACCACAAAAATATTATAAATGGCAGTTTGACTGCAAATTGGAGAGAATGGCGGGGTGGGTTGACTTGATCCCCACAGGAGAGATTGGCTGGTCGGGGGAGAGATTGGCTGGATTGGATGGGTTGCATTCATGTCATTTATTTATTACTTTGTAATGGGCTTAGGCCCAAGATGTTGCTATACGGGTTCAGGCCCAGTGGATAACGGTAAGGGGATTATACACTGAGTTTTAGTAACTCACCCCGTTTCCTTAACCCTTGCAGGTAATGCTCAGTGTTGTGGACTTGGGCCATGGATGACTCGGTGAAGGCCATACTTCAGAAATGGTTTTTATTGAACTCTAGATTTCTATTTCCGTTCACTTTAGTACTTTTACTATTTTGGGTTTTTATGTTGTAATAAGGCCTCTGGAATAATTTTTTTATTTTTGCTTTATGTTTTGACGTACTTACTATATTGCTTGAATTATTTTAAATGGGGATTTTTTTTCTAAAAATTTAAATAAAGGTTTTTCCAAAATAGATTAACAAATGGATTTCATATCAAACTTTTTCAAATATTTTAACTCGGAAATTTTCTTTCGAATTATCAACGAAATTTTCAAAAGTCACGGTTTTATAAGATTACTAGTTCAAATTATCGATTTATCAATCAACCTTTGAGATTAGTTGTATTTTATCAAATATTTCAAATCAAACTTGTTTCCTTGATTATAATAATACCTATTTTAGTACGAATAAAAAGGATTTTACACGTTTTCTCATGTGACATGTCAGATCCGGTAATAACGCATGGGCTGAGTTTGGGGTGTTACATTTTATGGTATTAGAGCCCGGTTGCAAAACTCGGCTGTGGTTTGGGTTCAAAAGCGTTTTCCAAAGCTATTTGAATTTTAAATTAGAAATGTTATTTTAAAGGAAGTATAGCACCCCGAGTATCCGGCACCAAGTCAAGTAAGTATATGTTATAATTTTATGATTATGATTATTGTGTTGTGACTGTGGTAAGAAAACTCCACAAAATAGAAATACTCTAGAATTTTTAGCTTTAGGAGCTGAAACTATAGAGATTGAGAATTTAGGATACGTTTGTGAAAACAACTTCTACTCTTATACTCCATAAAACATTGCTTAATAAAAATGGAATAGTATACTGATTCATAAGACTTGTAATCAGATTAAATCGAACTAGCAAATATGAGCGCTAGAGGACGTGGACGCGGTAGACGCGGCCGTGGTAGAGGCCAAGGTGCTAGAGTTGTATCTGAGGCATCGGGACATATGCCGGAAATGGATGCCCCTGCGTCACCAGTGACTGAAGCTGGGTCACATGATCGAATGAGAGAGGACGACGCTCTGCCCCAAGCGATGTTGCAAGTTCTAGAAAGGGTTCTTTGGGCAAGAACCGGATCAGCACTCGTGGGTCAATATCGAGCGACTCGGATCGAATGGGGCTAAAGTTTTTAGAGGTATTTCGGGTGTAGCCCCTAATGTAGCAATAGCATCGCTTGAGGTCGTGGAGCGGATCATGGACGATCTGGATTGCACCGCCGAAAGCGTAAACCGAAAGGAGTAGTATCTTTCTCGAGAGAGACGAGGCGCACGGTGGTGGCTCACTGTTCGGGAAGGCACTCAGTCCGATCGTATTACTTGGGAATTCATTAAGACCGCGTTTTAAGGAAAATATGTCGGGGCTAGCTATGTGGATGCTCGAAGGAAGGAATTCCTGAATCTGGTCCAAGGAGGTAAATCTGTGGTAGCATACGAGGCAGAATTTCTGTGTCTTAGTCGGTACGCTTGGGGATAGTGCCGACTGATTATGAACGTTGTGTCCGTTTTGAGGACGGGTTGCGTGATGAGTTGCGGGTACTGATAGCCCCACAGAAGGAGAGAAATTTTGCCACACTTGTGGAAAAAGCTAAGATAGCTGAGAAGGTTAAGCACTCGAAACGACAAAACTGAGATAAGGATAGGGGCAGAAACAAGAGAGACTCTGGGCACTCAGGTCCTACTAGAGATTTTCAGAAAAGGCCCAGGAATGAAGGACCAGTACGAGCGGGTACTCCAGCTGCTACCAATCAGTTACAGCCTTGTGCGGATTGTGGGAGACTTCACTCGGGTGAATGCTGGAAGAGAACTAGTGGCTGTGTCAGATGTGGATCTAAGGACCATCAGTTTAGGGATTGCCCTCGAGAGCCTGCTCAAACTCAGGGAGTTCGTAACAGATTTGCACCGCCAGTTGGAGGCGTTCAGCAGCCGCCGAGAGGCTGTGGGTTAGGTCGAGGTGGTAATGGTGTAGGACGAGGTCAGGGTGCACCGGGTAGAGGTACCGGTAATAGGGGTAACACAGAGGCGAGACAGCCAGGTCTGGTTTACGCGGTCAGACGTCGAGAGGACGACGATGCACCTGACGTCATAACCGGTACGTTTTTCATAGCTAATATACATGTTACTTCTTTAATAGATATTGGATCCACCCATTCGTATGTTGCATGTGCTGTGTCTGGAACTCTGAATATTAGATCTAAAATTTCTGCTATAGAAACAACTGTGATTAGCCCTTTAGGACAGTCGGTGGTAGTAAATAAATTATTTAGGGATGTACCCTTAGAAATTCAATGAGAAGTTTTTCTGGCAGACTTGATGGAACTGCCATTCGGCGAGTTCGACCTTATTTTGGGCATGGACTGGTTGGTGAAACACCGTGCAAACTTGGATTGTGCTGCAAAACAGATGGTACTAAAAACCTCGGAGGATAAGGAAGTGATGATGATAGGTGAAAGGAGGAACTATCTGTCTAATATGGTGTCTGCTTTTAAAGCAGAAAAGTGGGTGCGAAAAGGGTGTGGAGTGTTCTTAGCCTTTATCAGTGCCTTGGATGCCAAAGATTTGTCAGTTGAAAGAGTTAGAACGGTGAAAAAGTTTTTGGACGTCTTTCCCGAGGAACTTCCAGGATTGCCTCCGGATCGGGAGGTAGAGTTTGGCATTGAACTGTTGCCAGGAACAGCTCTGGTGTCCCTTGCTCCTTATAGAATGGCGCCGAAGGAGCTAGCGGAGCTTAAAGCTCAAATTCAGGAGTTGTTGGATCGTAGATTTATTCGACCGAGTGTGTCACCGTGGGGAGCGTCGGTCTTGTTCGTTAAGAAAAAGGACGGATCAATGCGTATGTGCATCGATTACAGACAGCTGAATAAGTTGACGATCAAGAACAAGTATCCGTTACCGAGGATCGATGATCTGTTCGATCAGTTGCGAGGAGCTTCAGTTTTCTCGAAGTTAGACTTGAGATCGGGTTATCACCAGCTTAAGGTCAAGGAGGTGGATATTCATAAGACTGCGTTTCGAACTCGTTATGGGCATTACGAGTTCTTGGTGATGCCGTTTGGGTTGACTAATGCACCAGCTGCATTTATGGACATGATGAAGCGGGTTTTCCAACCCTATTTAGACCGATTTGTGGTGGTGTTCATAGATGATATCTTGGTGTACTCGAAGAATGAAGAAGAACATGATTCGCATCTACGAGTTGTATTGCAGATATTAAGAGAAAAGAATCGTATGCCAAATTCGTAAGTGTGAATTTTGGTGAAGGAAGTGACCTTTTAGGGCATGTTGTGTCCTCTTGAAGGAATTAGAGTTGATCCCCGAAAGGTCGAGGTCGTGTTGGATCGAAGCCATCAAGTCGATGGCTGAAATTCAAGTTTTCTAGGTTATGGGTATTACAAAGCGTTTCGTTGAGGGGTTTTCGTTGATTATCGCACTCTAACTAAGTTGTTGCGAAAAGGAGTACCGTTTGTGTGGTCTGATAAGCAGCAAGAGAGCTTTGAGAAATTGAAGAAGATTTTGATGGAAGCACCGATATTGATTCAACCTGAGGCTGGTAAGGAGTTTATTGTTTATTGTTATGCATCACACACGGGCTTAGGATGTGTGTTGATGCAAGGGGAAAAGTTGTGGCTTATGCATCTCGTCAATTAAGGCCGCATGAGGTGAACTATCCCATTCATGATTTGGAGTTAGCTGCAGTGGTGTTTGCTCTGAAGATTTGGAGACACTATCTATACGGTGAGAAGTCGATTACCTATATGGATCATAAGAGTCTGAAGTACCTCCTTACCCAGAAGGAATTGAACTTAAGACAGCGGAAGTGGATAGAACTATTGAAGGATTATGACTTCTCAATCAAATATCATCCCGGAAAGGCTAACGTAGTGGCAGATGCATTGAGTCGTAAGGTGATATCGGACTTGAGAGCAATGTTCGCTCATCTCAGCCTTTATGAAGATGGTAGCCTGCTAGCTGAACTTCAGATGAAGCCTGTATGGGTAAGTCAGATTATGGAAAAGCAGTTTTTAGATGAAAGGTTGGGTTCTTTACTTCAGCAAGTGAAAAGTGGTGAGATAGGGGATTTTGGATTGAATAATGACGGAGTATTGTGTTTCCGCAGAAGAATTTGTATGCCCAAGGATTCGGAATTGAGACAAATGATTCTGCGTGAGGCGCATAGTAGTCCATATGCTATGCACCCTGGGGGAAATAAGATGTACCGAGATCTCCGTGAACAGTATTGGTGGTCAGGGTTGAAACGGGAGGTTACTGATTTTGTAGTAAGTGCTTGACATGTCAGCAGGTGAAGGCAGAACATCAATTGCCGTCAGGGTTGCTTCAACCGGTGAAAATTCCATTATGGAAATGGGAAAGGATAACAATGGACTTTGTTAGTGGGTTACCTTTAACGCCTAGTAAGAAAGATTCAGTATGGGTGATAGTGGATCGGTTAACGAAGACTGCTCATTTCCTACCTATTCGTACGGATTATTCATTGTAGAAGTTGGCCAAGTTGTATATAGCAGAGATCGTGAGGTTACATGGGGTACCAGTGTCTATTATATCAGACAGGGACCCTAGGTTTACATCACTGTTTTGGAAGGCTTTACATGAAGCTTTGGGTACAAGGTTAAATTTCAAAGACGGCATTTCATCCAGAGACGGATGGTCATCGGAGAGAGTAATCCGCATTCTAGAAGACATGTTAAGGGGCTGTGTGATCGACTTCAGGGGTAGTTGGGAAGATTTTCTACCTTTGGCGGAGTTTGCATACAACAACAGCTATCAATCTAGTATCCAGATGGCACCCTACGTGGCGTTGTATGGTCGTAGGTGTCGCACTCCTACTTGCTGGACTGAGTTGGGTGAGCGTCAGCTATTGGGTCCTGAGTTGATTTCGGAGACGGAGGAGAAAGTTAAGGTAATTCGGTCTCGGTTAAAAGAAGCTTCGGACAGACAAAAATCATACGCGGATCTGAAGCGTAAGGATATAGAATTTGCGGTGGGTGATCAGGTCTTTTTGAAGGTCTCACCTTGGAAGAAGATTTTTAGATTTGGGCAGAAAGGCAAGTTGAGCCCTAGGTTCATCGGACCATACCGCAATCTTGAAGCGTGTTGGGCCGAGAGCTTATCGCCTTGAGTTACCTCCGGAGTTAAGTCAGATACATGGTGTATTCCATGTCTCTATGTTAAGGCGTTATCGTTCGGATCCATCTCATGTTGTACCGGTGGAGGAAGTTGAATTAAGACCTAACTTGTCTTTTAAAGAGGAGCCAGTACAGATTTTAGAGCGGGACGTTAAGGTGCTGAGAAGGAAGTTGGTACCGTTAGTCAAAGTATTATGGCGTAATCACGGATCCGAGGAAGCTACATGGGAGCCTGAGGACACGATTCGGCATCAATATCCTCATCTCTTTTAATCAGGTAAAATTTCGAGGCTGAAATTTTCTTTAAGGGGGTAGAATTGTAACGTCTTGAAATTCAGAATTTATGTTTGTGCATTATATCTGGTGATAGATTAGTTAAAATATTAATTGTGTAGGTTTTTAAGGTTCTAAGAAGGCTCGGGGTTGAGTTGGGCCTTAGTAAAATTTTTTGTGTTTAAGCCCTTAAGGGGGGAGAAGGTAGGTGGCATCAATGCTTATGTAAATAAGTGAGTAAATTGCTAGCATAAAATGAGCATATGGTAAAGAGGATGTGGTGTCACATGAAGGGCTTTAGGGGAAGAGGTTCGAATCCCACTTGGTAAAAATTTTGATTATTTTTTTGTGCTATTCATCCATAGTGTCGGCCAAGGCTTCAATTATGGAATGGAAGACCTTTTCTTTTAGGAAAGATGGCTAAGGAAATAAGGAAATGATGAGTGGAAGGAAAGAAGAAAAAAAGAAAAGGAAAGAATAGGGAACATGTTGGCTTAAAGTGTGGAAGATGTTTTGGAAAGAATTATGGTCAACATTCTTCCTTTAGGCAAAGTGATGCACGGTTTTGGTTAGGGAATAGTGAGAGCCGAATTTCTCTTTTCTCTTTGGTAATTTTGACAAAATTTTGGTGCATGAGAGGTTATTTTTCTCCTTAGCATTTTGGTGACCTATTCCTTTTTCCAATTTCTTCCCTCTTTGCCGAAAACTCCAAAGCCAAAAGTGAGCATTTTCTTTTCTTTGTTTTGACCGAAACCTCAATGCATTTTGGTCATTCTTTCTTTGATAGCCGAAACACCTAGCCTAATTGTTCATCTTACTTCTTTGTTTTACCGCAACATTCAACCCACTATTGTTCATTTTTCTTTTGTTAGTCGAAACTAACAAAGCACTCCTCCTTCATCTTTTCTTTTCTTTTGATCATTTCATCAACCCTTTTTCTATTCAAAAGCCAAAAATTGATCATCTTCTCCATCTTACAAGTTGGACTTTTCTTTCTTGATTAAACCGGGTAAGTGTTTCATTCAAATCTTTTCATTTTCTTCTCTCTTTAGCCGAATGAGCATTCCTCATCATTTGGTTATCTCATCCTGTTTCTAAAACCCAAATGGTGTTCTTCCATACTCCCTCATATTTTGATAATCTTCCATTTGTAGTATTCTAGTGGTTTGGCCGAATACCACATCATTGCCTATTCATCCCTAGTCATAAACCAATCGGTGGGAATCAGGATCATCATCGATTAAGGTAAGGAGTCCCTTCTTAATCTATTCGATATCGCTACTCGGTTATTGTGTTAATCGGATTGAAAGTTTGGCTAATCGATTATGTTGTTAGGGACGAAATCACTCGATATTCTCTACTTGTGGATTCTACGGAAATAGTGGTAAGCCGAACCCTTTTTCCTTAGACAATCAATATATACTGTAATATCATTCTGATTAAGACTTTTTCAATGGAGGCAAGTGGAACCGAGTTGAAAGGAAAAGCTATTGGAGAACACAAAAGGAGTGGATTTACGATTCCTACTCCTAAGTTCAAGCGTAGAGCGGTTTCGGTGATTTGAGATTTCCCACCGGGTTGTGGACCATCATCCGGTGAGAATAGACAAATCGTGGTCGTTCACGATATCGAGGGTAAGCGTTTCAATAGATCGCTTGGTTTAGATTTAGATTAATAAAAATCTCGTTCATTAGATTAATCGAGTGTTATGATGTCATAGGTGCCGACGATCAAGAGAGTTTAATACTTACCGTAATCAGGTGTGTAATCTCACACCACAATTTCGTAGATTATGATTCGGTAACAAGTTTGATAGTTGATTGTTATTATTATAAGGCTAAAAATCGTAATATGGCATAAATCGAGAAATTGCTTAAATTTCATTATTTCTAAAGATTTATCAAAATCGGTGTTAATTTGTATAAATTACCGAAATGCCCCTATGGGTCGAATTATCGAAATACCCCTATGGGCCGAATTACCGAAATGCCCCTATGGGCCGATTTGTTAAAATGCCTTAGTAGGCTGAATTATTATATTGCTTTAAAGGGGCGATTCATTAAAAGTATACAATAGATTAATGATTGTTATTATGTATGTTGCATCTCTACATATTGCATGGATGGGAAAATTGAATGAAGAGAAGTGTAGCCTGGTGGCATTGCCACAATTTGTTTATTAATGTGCTTGATTATGACTCTGGTGGTTCAACCACAAAAATATTATAAATGGCGGTTGACCGCAAATTGGAGAGAATGGCGGGGTGGGTTGACTTGATCCCCACGGGAGAGATTGGGTGGTCGGGGAGAGATTGGGTGGATGGGATGGGTTGCATTCATGTCATTTATTTATTACTTTGTAATGGGCTTAGGCCCAAGATGTTGCTATACGGGTTCAGGCCCAGTGGATAACGGTAAGGGGATTATACACTGAGTTTTAGTAACTCACCCCGTTTCCTTAACCCTTGCAGGTAATGCTCAGTGATGTGGACTTGGGCCATGGATGACTCGGTGGAGGCCATACTTCAGAAATGGTTTTTATTGAACTCTAGATTTCTATTTCCGTTCACTTTAGTACTTTTACTATTTTGGGTTTTTATGTTGTAATAAGGCCTCTGGAATATCTTTTTTTATTTTGGCTTTATGTTTTTATGTACTTACTATATTGCTTGAATTGTTTTAAATGGGGATTTTTTTAAAAAAAATTTAAATAAAGGTTTTTTCAAAAATAGATTAACAAATGGATTTCATAACAAACATTTTCAAATATTTTAACTCGGAAATTTTCTTTCGAATTATCAACGAAATTTTCAAAAGTCACGATTTTATAAGATTACTAGTTCAAATTATCGATTTATCAATCAACCTTCGAGATTAGTTGTATTTTATCAAATATTTCAAATCAAACTTGTTTCCTTGATTATAATAATACCTATTTTAGTACGAATAAAAAGGATTTTACACGTTTTCTCATGTGACATGTCAGATCCGGTCATAACGCATGGGCCGGGTTTGGGGTGTTACATTGACATCCTCACTAGAGATTCACTCAAATCACTCAAAGTGTTTAAGGTTCAGGAAAAAGCGCTCAAAAGTCGAACATGAAAAGTTAATCCATAGGCTTGCCTGAAAATCAAATCTCCACCACTATAATATGAGATGATGCACAAATCAAAAGGTCTTTGTCAGGGTTGTAACGGGGCTAGGGTTAAGGTGTGGATAGAGGCTGAATTAGAAGGTTAGAATCGAGATTGATTTGATAAAATACCTAACTAGAAACAATAAGCTGAATAATTACATAATGGATTGAAACTTTAAACTAATAATACGAGCTTCTTCTTCAATATTTGGAATTCAAATGTATAAGCTCACTTAATCATAAAACTAGTAATGAATAATGAATATACTTTTGATTGATTTTTTTTAGAACAAATAATAAATACATAACAAAGGATAAATTACTGAAATAAGAAACATAATTAGGCTATTAATCAAATCAAATCTCGATATAAGGGAAGTCGAAAAAAGAATGGTGATAACAAAAAACAAAGGGTTTCTGGGTTAATATTTGCGGTTATGTCAATAAAAAGGGTTGTTAGGATCAAAGGGGTTCACTAGGGGTTAATTGTGAAGGTAGGTTTTTAATGGAGTTAGTGGGTTAAAACCTAGGTGCCTTAATCATCTCTGTATATCAAATCATATGTGTGTTCTCGATATGTATAAACGAGGCAAGTTCTAGAATAACAAATCAATGTTGACATACTTATAATCAATAAAGTGAGCATAAAAAAGAATATATGCTCTATAAGGCTCAGAAACTCACAAAAATTATGGGTATTTTGATGTCAACCTCGTAAATTTCAAACTTCAAAGTAATATTTAAACTCAGTTCGACAACCTAGAAAATTTTTAATTTCTGAAAAATAGACTTATCATGCTTGATTCTCTAGTATTCTTAGAATTTAATTATCAATGCACAATTATCAATGACTTAGTCTAAAACATATCAATAAAAATCATAAATCATTAGAAATTTCATCCTAATTATAATATGAGAAATTTACTTAAAAAAAACAAGACTAAATTCAGGATTTTGAGAACAATGCAAAAAGTTTGGCACCTAATTTCAGAAATTTGAGAATAATGAAAAAAGTTAGGCGCCTTTTTAGGTTGTTCACCCCCCACACTTAAGATGTACATTGCCCTCAATGTACAAATTTAGATATATAGACAATAATACTAAAATCATAAGATATGGAGAGAAGTGAAACTCCCTGAATTTTGGATGGATTCCTTGAGTCAGAGGTGAAAGATAAGTTGGAGAGGCCAGTCTGGATGACGATCCTGTGCTAGATGAAGAAATTGGGTAGCTCGTGGAGGGTTAGCCAAGATATAATAATAATAATTAAAACTATACTAATTAAATAATTAAAGAAAATCAAGCTAAAGTGAAGAAAAATAAAGATGAAACTAAAATTAAAAGAAAAGATGGATGGACCGTAGAGTCCTTATTGTTGGGTGTCATTTCTAAGGCTGAGGATATGGTGGTGGTCGTGGTGTGATTCCCTAGCAGCCTTTAGAACCTAAAATCAAGAAACTAAGATAAAATAAACTAAATTAAGCAGAAGAGAAGTAAAGATAAGGAAATTGAAGCAAAAGAGAAAAACGAAATAGAAACTAAATGGTCTCAAATATCCTTGGCTCGTCGAATGATTGAAGGCTGGCATGAACTTATATGTATCGGTCTCCATGAGGAGGCGTGCTTGGCTTCTTCCGCTTCTTTGGCATTGTTTTGGTGTAGCTCAAGGGTATAGAGAAAAGGGGTAGGAAAGAAAATGAAAAGTTGAAGGTTGAAAGTTAGTGGGAGGAGAGGGAAGGGAGGGGGGTTAAATAGATTTTCAAACCTGGTACCATCCCACGCCCGTGCTCCTTAGGCGTGTCGATTCACACGGGCGCCTCGCACGGCCGTGTGTCTAGGTGTGTTGGTTCACCCACGCCCGTTTTATAGATTGCCACGCCCATTGGTGATAAGTCAGTGTCGTCCACGGCCGTATCGCACGGCCGTGGCATTCTGTCGATGCCCGTGGGGCGGTGGTTGGAGTCCGTGATTTTGAAGATTTGATTCTCTCTGACTCGTACCACCTCTGCCATGTTAGTACGGTGATCCGGGGCATCCACACGGCCACGGCCACGGCCGTGTGCTAAGCCGTGTGGCCTAGAAATCTGCACTTTTTGGTTAGTTGAAAGCTAGATACTATAAAGAAAGGGTAAAATAGAATAAATAAGAAAAAAAATGTAAAAGTTAATGGGGTTAGTGCTCGAGTTACCTCCCGAGAAACGCTCGTTTATAGTCTTAAGCTAGACTTTCCTCTCGTTTGCATCATCAGGGTGGTTTGAGGAGTTGATAGTCCTTCCTCATGCTATCAGTTGTATCCTCGTGAAAAAATTTAAGTCGAGATGTGTTTATAGTAAAAGTACCAAAAATAGGATTACTTACCTCGACTGCTCCGTATGGGAAAACACTGGTTACCCTAAAAGGTATTTCTTTGTTTGTGTTAGGGTCCGGAGGAGATATTCGAGGATCTACCTTATCTAACAGTACCTGGTCTCCTATTTTGAAGTGGTTTGTTGTTCCTATGAGCTCTTCCGGGGGCTCCTTCGGTTTTACCTTGTGTGGTTCCGGTTCTTCGTCGTGTAACCCTAATTTTTCCTTGAAGTGTGTCTTCAACTTGTCTAGATCATCGATCTGAATCCTTTGATCTTCATGAACTACTTCCTTCTTGGCATGGGGTTCGTGGATCGAGGTTCGATTGTATTCTTTTGTGGTGCTTCACGAAAATAAGGGTTAACCGAATGGTTATTAGTAGAATTTATGTTCTCACCTTGATTACTCGATGTTCGGTGAGTCGAGAGCCTTGAGGGTGATTGTCTCTCGTTACCTACATGAAGTATGAGTTCTCTCTGCATCATCATCAATTTTAGTCTGCGAGTTGCTAAAAGGGTCTTCCTAATATTAAGGGAATCGAATTATCCTCATCCATGTCTAAGACAACAAAATCTACTGGGAAAATGAATTTGTTTATTTTTACAAGAACATCTTCGATAATACCCCTAAGAATTCTAACAGTTTTATCAGCTAATTGAATGCTCATCCTAGTTTGTTTGGGTTTCCTTAGACCTAATTGTTTAAACAATTTATAAGGCATGACATTTATGCTTGCCCCTAAATCAGCTAAGGCATTATCAATAGTTAGTCTACTAATTAAACATGGAATTGTAAAACTCCCTGGATCTTTTAGCTTTTGTGGTAGTCTATTCTATAACATTGCTGAGCATACTGCGTTTAATTCCATATGTAGATCCTCGTCTAATTTGCGTTTGTTCGTCAAGAGATGTTTTAAAAATTTCCTCGAATCTGGCATCTGTGAAAGAGCTTCAAGTAGCGGTAAGTTAATATGTAATTTCTTTAAAAGTTTAAGAAACTTACCGAACTGTTCCTCTGTGTCGTCTCTTGTTAATGCTTCGGGATATGGTATGCGAGGTTGGTACTCCTTGATTTCTGGTTTTGGTTTTTCTTGTGTTACCTCAACTTTACCTTTTCTTCTGCCTCGCTTCCTTGTATTGGAATGGGTTCGTCTAATCCTTCACTTTCTTGAGCTGTTATGGCTTGGATTTGCTCATTTGGATTAATCTCAGTGTTGCTTGGTAGACGCCCTTCCGATCGTTCAGACATCATCTTTGCGAGTTGTCCAACTGACTTAGAAACTTCCTCAACTGACTTAGTGACTTCCCTAACTTGGCTCTCGATCCCTTTGATCGATGCTTGTTGGGTCATAAGGGTGGTTTCAGTGTCTTGGAGACGGTTTTCTATGGATGCCATGAATCTTGTCAGCATCTCTTCAGGATTCAGCTTCTTCTCTTGTGGATAGGGCTGATTTTGGAAATTTTGAGGAGGTTGTTGTCTTTGATTTCCTTGATTTCCTTGACCTCCCAACGAAAAATTTGGGTGGTTCTTCCAACCTGGATTATAATTATTACTATATGGGTTATTATTAGATCTGAAATTGTTACCTATATAGTTCATCTGTTCGCTCTCTGTGCCTGGTTGGTAGGGTGGGTACTCAGGATTCACCACGGTTCCACTTACGTCGCATTTCATTACTGGATGTACCTGCGAAGAACACAAACTATCAAGATTTTATTCATCATCTCTACCTGTGTTGATAGCATGGTTACTGCATCTATGTTGAAAACTCCGGCTGATTTTGTTGGTTTGGTTCTTGTAACCGCCACCGCGATAGTTATTCGGTGACATCTCTTCAATGAACTCGTAAGCTGCTTCAGGAGTTCCATTGCTCAGGGTTCCACCGGCGGCTGAATCAATTAGTTGCCTCGTTGAGGGGTTTACACCGTTATAGAAAGTTTGGACTTGGAGCCACAAGGGTAAACCATGGTGCGGACACCTTCTCAAGAGATCCTTATATCCCTCCCATGCGTCGTATAATGTCTCTAAATCCATCTGCACAAAAGAAGAGATATCATTCCGTAATTTGGCCGTTTTGGCCGGTGGGAAATATTTTAATAAAAATTTTTCGGTCATTTTATCCCATGTAGTGATTGACCCTCATGGTAACGATTTTAACCACTGTTTGGCTTTATTCCTTAATGAAAAGGGACATAACCAAAGCCTTATGGCATCATCAGAAACGCCATTTATTTTGAAGGTATCACAGAACTCTAAAAAAATTAGTTAAATGAGTGTTTGGATCTTCGTCCTGCAAACCATCAAATTGAACAAATTGTTGAATCATTTGTATAATGTTAGGCTTTAATTCAAAATTATTAGCAGCTATAGCAGGCCTAACAATACTTGATTCTGCTCCTGTTAAATGAGGTTTAGCATAATCATACATAGTACGTGGAGCATTATTTTCTGCCACATCTTGTGGTGGTGGATTATTTTCGTCCATCCCTTCAGTAGGATTGGATCTGTCATCTCGCTCTTCTTCTTGGTAATTTAGGGCTCGCCTAATTTTTCTGCGATTTCTACAAGCGGTAGCTTCAATATCACTGTCGTATACTAGTGGTCCTCTCGGGTTCCTTCTAGTCATAAACTAGAGGTACCTGCTAGGAAAAGAAAGAAAGAAAAATTTAGCAAAGTTAAAATTTAAACTTAAAAATAAAAGTAAATTACAGAACATAAAAAATAATGGCTAAAGTAATAAAAATAGAGCTTTCTTAATATTTTAGTTCCCCGGCAACGGCGCCAAAAACTTGATCGCTGTGAAGTCAGAGTTTTAAAATTTATAAAGATAATGATCGAACCTAGAAACTAACTATGACAACGATTGAGGCAAGTGCACCTATCGAACAGTAGTATAGCTTAGGCAAGACCGGATTGTCGAACCCAAAGGAACTAAAAGTACTAATACTAGCTTTCTTTCTATTATTTAGCCTAAAATAAGTGAAGTTGTTTATTAATCTAAAATAACTAATTACTAAGCTAAAGACGCAAAGACAAAAAGAATGAATTGGGGAAATACTTGGGAAAAACTCAGTTGATTAAGACGATACCCTTAGGAAGAATCCACCTAGACTCTACTTGTTATCTAACACTGAACCAGACGATTTATTCACTTGACTTGATCCTTAGGACTCCCTAATTTATATTAAACCCTCTCTCGAGGTGAATAACATCTAACCCTAGGTTAATTAATTGAAATCTCTTTCCCATTAATAAACCCCTAGAATAGCAGTAAATCGATCTATGGACTCCCATATTAGGTTTCACCCTAATCCGGCAAAATCTCGTCACCCTATCTCTAGGCGCGCGATCAACTCCGCTTAATTATGCTAGATCTACTCTTAAGCAGGGACTTTTGCTCCACCACCTAAGCACATCATACTTGAATTAATATCCGCGAAATATCAACACAAGAATTAAGCCCACATAATTAAGAACAAATCAAGTATTTATCATATAGTTCAGAAAACAATAACAAGATTCATCTAGGTTTCATCCCCCTTCAGGTATCTGAAGGGTTTAGTTCATAATAATAATAGAAAACATCTCAGAAGAAAAGATAAAACAAAACATAAGAAATCCCTAAAACCCCCTAAAGGAATTGAAGAGGAGATCCTCCGTCTTGAGTAGAATTTCGGCTTCTCGAGATGGATCAACTGGCTATCCTTGAGAGTTTCCCACAAATCGACCTTTTTCGGCTCGGCTCCTTGGCCTAGTCGACCGCTTAAATCAACTCCCTCTTTTAGGTTATACTTAGGTGTATTTATAGGCTTTTGGAATGTGTTTCTTTGCCCCTAAGTATCCTTTTCCGAGTGAAATTACTCTCCTCCACGGCAGGGGCACGACCATGGCACACGCCCGTGTGAATCGTGGCCAGGCCGTGTTGGACTCCGTTCGTGAGGCACGGCCGTGTAGATCGACATCAGGCCGTGTTCTAGTATATTTGAGGAGGCACGGCCGTGTGGGCTTTAGTCCAGGCCGTGTCGATTTCTGCTTTGGCCCATTTTGGTCTATTTTGAGCCGTTTCTCGTTCTTTTTATTCTTGGGTGCTTTCCTGAGTATAAGACATGAAAAGAAAGGATTAAGAGCACCTAATTACATAAAATAAGGGATAATTCATCCAAAAGCATACTAAATGTGGGATTAAAATATGTTACTTTTACGGTTTATCATTTTTAACAATGGAGACATTGTTCATCATAAGTAGGGGGGACCAAAAATTGAATTTTTTTTCAAGAATTAATTTTTCTATCAAATTATGATTAATTTATATTTTTCTCAAAAAATTTGAATTTTTGTTGATTATGCTAATCTTTAGTATAAATAAAGTTTTGTTATCTCAAAAATTTTTATGTTAGCTAAATTATGACATAAATGTTAGTCTTAATAAAATAAGTAAATCAAACAATGAAATTTTTAATTCCTTAGAAAAGCTAAGCATGCATGAAAGTTTAAGTTTCTAGAGTTAACTTAGTAATTTCTTGAGGCAAAATCCTTGGAAGCATGGAATTTTGAAAATGGCTTAGGCAGACTTTGTTTGGACCATTTGAGCCTCTCAAGCTAACCTTAATGAATATTTATCCTTTGAAACTCAACTTTGAGACTATATCGCCTGATTTTATTGGAACCTTACATACATGAGTCATTAGTTCTTTAATATTTATCTCTAAATTGTCTCAAACACTAGACTCAGTCTATCCAGAATATTCCCTGAAAATAAGTTTGGGGGAGTTGAGAAGAAGTATCAAATGCTCAAAAATATTGTAGTACATGTTGTAATATACCCGAGTGTGTAAAAGAGAGAGAGGGAGCATATGTACTCAAAAATAAATGTACAATGAGCATGTGTACTCAAGTTAAAAAAAGTTGTTGGTGAGCTTGTGGGTATTTATTCCAAAGGTCCAATGCAAGCTGAGTCTAAGGTTTTATATTAAAATTATCTATCTTTTTACGTACCCCTAGCTAAGCCACGTTGCAACCTACTCAAAAGACCTATTGATTCAGATTTCTGTATCGACTACATTAGTGGAGAGAAATTGCTAAACTTAACTTATAAAGACATAATTAAACTTAGGGATTACAGCTTAGTCTTAAATGAGGGAATAAAAGTTAATTGGTAAGAATTTAGTATACATTTATTAAGAAAGCATTTAGTTTATCCTTGCTGTCATGATAATAATTTGAACAATATGTATACATAAGTTGCATAAGTTGCATAATTTCAGAATTTTTGTTTTTTGAGCATAATTGCATTAAACTCATAATTGTGAGAAGAAATGATTTTTGAAAAAAAATTCAAAGGTGATTCTCTTAAACTTATTTTTCAATTTGTGCATTACTTGAGACGATCAATGAATTAAGTTTGGGGGTGTCGAAACGCTAAAATATATAGACTTTTTCAACACCTTTTAAGAATTAATCCATGCAAATCTTAAGTAATTTCTATCGAATTTTATACTTTTATTATAAAATAATCAAATTGAACTTCATTTATAAAAAAATGAATTTTATTTATTTTTATATTAAATTTGCATAATTTGGCCAATTTTTGATAATTTTGTAGAAAGGGTGAAAAATCAGCTTAGTAGTCACCTTGAGAAGTTTGGAATGTTGAAGAATTCGTCAGAGCATTTGACACATGAGGAAGGCTGATAATTTTTCAGCCCTGGATGCCCCAAGTTAGCTTCTTGGACCCATTGAAAATTTATTTTTTATCTAACAAAAATTGGGTTGAATTTATTCCTAGCTTGGTGCAGAGAAAGGGGCATAGATTTATTAAATTGAATGGGACTAATCCACCAAGGGAAGAGCAACCCAATGCTGACCCGATTACTACTCAAATAAGCTAATTAAGTTTATTATAATATTTGCAAAAAAACCCTTAACTTTGTTTCAAAACTTGTTCCAACCCCTCATCTTTTTATACATTCTCATTTGTGGCATTAAGCTAAATATCAAAAAACCATCTCAACCCCTCTCCCTACTATCAAGGGTCAGCCATAAGAAGGGGGATTGACTGCTATTTTTAGCCAATTCAAGCTGCAATCTTCAAGTATAAATACCTCCCTTCACCTCTTCATTTTTCATCCCTCACTCATCTCTTCATTCACTATTCACTTCTCTCCTTCACTCTTATTTTCTCTCCATTGCTTTCCCATTTTATTTTCCTTTCCATTGTCAATTTCCCCTATTTAGAAAGAGATAGCAAGCCTCTTGTAGCAGTAGCAATCAAGCATCTTGAAGGTGTAATGACTCAAAAGATAGTGGAATCAGAAACAGTGGTTTTGGGATTCTGTTTCTAATGATAGAGTTAGTGAGTATTATTTATTAATATTTATGAGGGTATTCCAATATTATACTAAAGTTTGGTCTAATAATTTTGCCTATTTGGAAAGTTAGACAAGGTATAAGAGTATCAGTTCTTAAGTTAGTGGTTTTGGAAATTAAGGTATTGGGAACTTGTTTCTATAAACTAGAGTTGTAAATATTTTTATTAAATATTTACGAAGCTGTTACATAGGTTAATTGGAATTTTGATAGGTAACTTTACTGAAAAAATGAATAATTATGGTACAATGAATAAATAGTAAAAGTTGCAAAAGTTATTTTTTTTTAAATTTTAATTGCCTAAGGACTTTTAAGATAATTAAATTAAGGATTAAAATGGTAAAAATACCATTTCAATAAAATATGGAGAGTAAATAACTAGAAAAGGCCCATTTCCAAAAAAAAAAAAAATACGGAAATGGGCCTTTTTGTTTAAAATTTACAAGAAAGGGCTGATTCCCCTAAAACGCGCTAAGCTGGTGTCACTTTCAGGGGAAATGCATAAAAGCGCGTACAGCTCAGTGCTTTTTTCCCTGATGACCAGTAAAACACGTCCACATCAGCGCACTTTAGTAAAGCGCTTCTACGTAGGCACGCTTTTGCCTGTGGTTTCTTAGTGCCAATTAGGGTTTAAGGTTTTTTTATTTTTAAGTGTTTAGGTTTAGGGTTAGGGTTTATGGTTTATAAAATTAGGGTGTATGGTTTTTTAAATTTAAATGTTTAGGATTTAGGGTTTTATTTAATTTTTAGGGTTTAGGGGTTCTAAAAAATAGTTTGTATAGGATGGGTTTTGAAAAAAAAAATTGAGGGCATGAGTTCTGAAGAAATAATTTTAACGAGATGGTTTGATTTTTGTAGAGAAAAAAGCTCTAAGTAGGATGCACAATTAGCAAAAGTACTTAAAATGCTTTCAGCTAGACGCCCTTTTCAGTACTGCTATTTCTAAGAAAATAAATTTGAGGAGATGGTTTTGAAAAAATATCTCAGGATTCTCGAGATGAGGTTTGTGAAAAATTCCCCAAATAGTGGGGGTTGAGGTTTGTAAAGGAAAAATACTCCAAGCAGGATGCATTGTCTGCAAAAGTATTGAAAACGCTTCCAGCTGGACGCCTTTTTTAGTATTACTGCTTTTGAGAAAATAAATTTGAGGAAATGGTTTTGAAAAAATATCTCGGGATGAGGTTTCTTAAAAATGCCCCGAATAGTGGGGGTTGAGGTTTGTAGAGAAAAAACGCTCCAAGCAGGATGCACTGTCAGCAAAAGTACTGAAAACGGTTTGAACTGGATGCATTTTTTAGTATTGATTCTGATACTGCGTCCTAGGAGCTTTTTTCCTCTGCAAATTTCAACCCTACTATCTGGGGCCTTTTACAGAAAGGAGTTGGATGCTATCCCTTAGACTATAAATGACCCATATTTTAGCCTCTGGTGGCATAAGTTGGAGCAATAGAAATTGAAGAAGTTCAGAAGAATTGAAGTTGGGGTTGAAGGTATAAGTTGATTTTTCGTGTTAATATTTATATGAAGCATCATATTTATTGCATAATTTTTTATTTTTCGTGTTTTGAATTTCTCTCAACAGATAAATTGGTTGAAAATGAGTGAACAAATTAGTGCTATTATTTATTATGATGGTGAGGCCCGTGACACCAAGAACGACGTGATTTTTTTATCTGAGAACACAACGTGACTGGCTTTTAACCATAACATAAAGTAGACAGAGCTTCATAAAAGAATTAGGCGAAAAATATTAGGATCTATAGCAATGAGATTTTATTATATTAAGTACCGATTTTGTGTTTCGGTCGATCCCGTGAGATATGACTCATTTGATATTAAAGGTGCTCAGGGCTTGGAAGCGATGGTGCAGACGCACCTTGAAAGCGGATCATCGTTTCTTAAGTTATATGTGGAATTTTCATGACCAGATGAAAGAGTTGTGACCAACATCTCTTCCCGTTCAAGAGGCGGGAACGGTTGAAAATGTCGATAGTACAACCACTTTGTTAGAAAGTTCCCATTATGATATCCCAGAATCATCAATGGGAAGACACTCATCCGTCTCAGCCTTAGATTTCAATTGTGAGAGGCAGAACATGGAACCATCAGGTTTTGGTGGTAGAACGGAATACATGACTCCTGCACGACACTTAGTTAGTGGATGGGACATGGACCTCAGTGAGTCGATGTTTAACGCTTGGAATACTTACTGGGAATGGCATCATCTTCTAGTGGTTAAAAATCAACAAGTGATTTTGGACGTTTCAAAATGTACACGAGAAGGGATGATATACTGCCTACGACATCCACCGGTAAGGGGACCTCCAACTTGGCAGATGTTGGTGAGCCGAAGGACGAAGATGGCAATGAATCCGATATGGTTCCACCCTGGGAGCTCAGTGTCGACAATTCAGAATTATTTTCTGAATCGGAGCCTGTTCTAACTGAACTTGAAGACAATGAAAGGGGTGAAAATAAGAAGAAGATCCACAATTCACGGTGTACTCGCCGCCAGCCTACATGCATAATGTCGATCTTTCAATAGAGGATATGTTGGATTTTACAGAACTACCACACAGAAGGCTTGGCCATGGAAGTGCATCGTTGGATTAAGGTGATTTGGAAGTGGACAGGGATTTTTCCAGTAAAAATGGTTTTCTCGTAGCATTGAAGCGATACAACATCAAGAATAGAGTTAACTTCCATGTGGTTAAATCCAAATTAGAGAAGTTCGAGGGGAAATGTGCAATGCGAGATAACAACTGCTCATGGAAAATTATGGCTTCTGTTAAGAAGAAGACGGGGTTATGGACGATAAAAAAGTTCACCAGTCTACATATATGTGTTGCCTCTGGTAAAGTATCACTGGGTTATTAGGGTTTTATTTAGGGTTTAGGGTTATTTTCAATTATTTTAACATACTCGTGTGATTGCAAGTGTTTCACGGGATCATCTGAAGCTGGATACAGATATGATTGCGGCCCTAATACTACCGATGGTGAAAGTGGACCAGAGCACTATTGTGTCAATTTTAATTGCCAATATTTGTAGTCAATTCAACTACACGCCTTCGTAGCACAAGGCGTGGATAGCTAATCAGAAGGGCTTGGAGAATATGCATCATACAATGAGGTATGGCAGTGGTGTTAGGTGCTGGAGAAGTACGTACCAGGTTACGTAACGGAGCTTGAAATAGGTCTTGCATACTACAATGATTGCTTGCTCCGTGGGTGCCGAGTGTTCAAGTGTCTATTTTGGACCTTCAAGCAATTTCAAGATGCAATCTAGTACTGCAAGATGGTACCTTCATGTATGCTAGATATATGCATTGACTATTATTGGCTGTGGCACATGATGGTAATTAGAGGATCCTTCTAATTGCGTTTACAATAACACTGGGAAGAAAGCAGACGACTGTGATTTCTTTCTATCTAGGTTGAGGAGGCATGTCTTCCCCCAACCTGATATATGCATCATCTCAGATCGGGGAACTAAAATATTGTCCACAATTGAATGATAGGGAAGCCTTTGGGATCGCACACACCATCGGTACTGTCTAAGGCATGTTGTGTCCAACTACTACTAGCAATTTCAGTCTATCGCTGAATGACGACAAGTGAATAACATGGGTATCTAATCGCCACCTATAATATTTGGTTTGTAATATTCCATGTTTATTTTTATATTTTTTGGTATGTAATCATCGCTGTGCACTTATATTAATTGGGTACGAGATCATGAATGACTGTTTTCAAGAGATGTTGGCAATATTGCGGTCAACTAACTTGGCAGGGGTAGCATACCTCAAAAACATACCATTTGAACAGTGGACACAAGCATACGATGGCGGGCTACAATATGGCTACATGACCTCGAACCTGGCGAAATGAACCAATCAGACCAAGGTATTGTCGGGGGACTGTACCAGGTACACTTGAGAAATAGGACTTGTGACTGTGGGATATGTGATGCACTTCGTTTTCCATACGCTCATGCAATTGTAGGTTGTATGAATCTTTGTTTGGATCCCATGAGCTTTGTCGACAAAGTGTACAAATTAGAAAACTTGTACAATGTGTGGAGACACGTATTCCCACCAGTCCTAGATGAACGTAAGTGGCCGCCTGTATCGCTTGCTCCATTTAAGTTGTTACTCGATAGAGAATTGCATCGCAAACCAAAAGGTCGACCGTGCTCAACTAAAATACGTGACAACATGGATATTTGGGAGCGCTCAAACCAACAGAGGTTATGCGAATGGTGTAGGAACCCGAGTCATACAATACCGTCCTACCCATATCAAAATTAAACATTATAATTTATGTCTTCATGGGAATTGTTAGCCATTGTTAATCCAAATTAAATTTGATAATTCTTTATGTGAATTTTGAACAAAAACATTTGCTATTTCTTTTCAAATCAAATCTTAATGCTATGCTATGTGGAAAAAATCAAAGTAAATTTAAATTCAGATTAGGGTTTAATGGTACAAAAATCAAACTGTGTACAAAAAAAGTTCAAAAGAAATTCTATTTTATTAAATGATACAATATACAATTAGTGCATATGCCGGTCAAACTCTGTGCTACATCGGGGTGGTCAACGGTTACGCATTGGATTCCTTCTAGGTTTAGCTTCCAGACGGGTGTGGTTGTCAAGGTTCACCTTCAGTCAATGTAGATCCTTGCATTCATGCATTCTCCGGTCTCTAAATAAGTGGTTAGGAAGATGAACCACCTTGATAGAACAAATCTCTCAGAGGTGTTTGCGTAACCCATGGTGAATGAGTGTAACTATGTCGAGTCCCATAAGTCGATAGGATAGCGAGTGGACTCTCTGTCAGTGCCTCAAACATAGATGGCCTATACATTGTCGTAGGCATCACTGTCATCGGGAAATGAGATGGCCTGGGCATGTACCATATCGGGGATGGATGACCAACAACCCAACTTGACATAGGACTAGGAGGAAAAAAATGTGGTGCAACATTTTGTGCTTGTGTGAAAATAAAAAGGTTAAGATACGGACCAGAATAAGATGGTACATACTGAAGGGGGTATGGTGAGGGCAGCGGTGTTGAGGCTGTCGCGGACGGTTCTTTCATGGGTGTTGATGGTGGGCCCGTCTCGCCACCTCTTGGATTTAAAGGGGTTCATCGTGGCCTACTCGTATGGGGAGGCCGACGCCTCGCCTCTTCCCCTAAGAAATATGGCTTCCATGGATCCTAAACCATGACATCAGGATCACATGCTAACTCCAAAATGAGAATTGCGTCACGAGTAGGTAAAAATTCATACTGATTATTCCACATGTTGATGTATTGCACGAGGAATACCGACCGATTCGAATTCGGTCGCCTTAAGTCGATACGATGCAGATCATCAAGCTCCTAAGGTGCCATAGGAATCGATTTTCAAAATCTAAACAGCCGCAACATTGTATCTGCCTCATGCATCTCGACGGTAGCGTGTACTACCAATGGGACCTTAACCTGCCAGGCGTTGGGATTCACAAAGAATTCCTCAGGAATTATTGCCCGAATTGCCGGGTCCTCGTATGGTGTCCATTCAAACTATATGAATTTGATAAAAAAATTTAGTTATATATATACACTACTAAATACTAAATATGAAATTGACTACATTATTTGTATATAGTTCAAAATTAAATAAACACATACATCCGCTTCCGATGATTGGTCTAATAGAAGTCATATATCTTTAAGCTCGGTAGGTATTCCCACGTGACTCGGGGCTTAGTTCCACTTATTTAAATAACTTATTAGCATAATAATTTTATTTTAAATCAATTTAATAATGGTAATATATACTAAATTTTACCTTGTAACGAGTGGGAATGTATACGAGTAGTCCACTCGATGACGTAAAAATGGAAAACAATATCGAGCCCATGATTGTAGTAGTAAAAGGAAACCACCAATTTTAATTTTTTCTGGTTGCGTCGCTCGACACATCTCCCGGAACAATGTTGCCAACATGGAAGATCCCTAACTGAGTTTGCCCTCCCCTCTAAAATTGACGAGTTTTAGTAGCCTCCTTAGATGAACGAGATTTCGTGACTTATTCAGCATCAGGATACCCCCAATGATCTGAAGGATGTACGCCTGAGCGTATCGTTCTCTTTGGACTTCAGTTGAATCCTCAACCAGCTCCGCGAAATTATTCCATAACCAAGCCATTTCGATCTAACCTCCCTAAATAATCTCCGGAACCACACCCAAAAGATCGTAACATGCGATTAGGGTGAGCGTTTGATCGAATCGAATCGAATGAAATTTTTTTGATTTAATCGAGTTGACGAATCCTATTTTATTTTCCTAACTCGATTTAAAATTTTCTTGAATCGAATATATTTGTTTGAGTTAAATTTTAAAAAAATGATTTTGGGTCCTTGTAATCACCGTCACCCACCATACTCAAATTTGTTATTAACTTTCATCCCCTCATATTTTATTTATTAATCTTTTGTATACGAGTTAGCTTCTTTGCTTGCTTAGTTGCTTCAACTATCTTCATGTAAAAAAATTAAATACTGTTATGGAGGAAGTGTGATGTTACTGGTGGCTTTGCCACAAATACTGTTATTGGCAGCTTTGCTGCGACATCGATCATCGCGGCTTCTATTGCGATATCATATCGTGGCTTTGCCAAATATATCATTCATCGCGGTTCTGCTGCGTTATTATTACTGGCAGCTATGCTGCAATATTGGTGTGTTGGTTGGGTGGGTCAATTTTATCCCCACATGGTGTGTTGGTTGGTACGGGTGGTGTGATGGTTGGATTGGGGTGGGTTGCATATTTGCACCATACTGATACTGTATTGGACTTAGGCCCACATTGACTACTGTAATGGGCTAAGGCCCACACTATACTGTTACTGAACAGGGCTCAAGCCCAGACTGTTACTACATGATAGGGGATTACACATTGAGTTCTCGTAACTCACCCTTTTCTTTTAACTGTACAGGTAATCCCCAGCCTTAGATGATTTGGAGTTGTGAGAGACTCGGAGGTGGCCACACGTTCGCTAATATTTTATTTTAGACCTAGTTATTTAAATTTTTATATTGGATTGATATTTATGTAATAAGGCCTCTGGTGATTTTAATTTCTTTTAATTGGGTTTAATTTCTTATTTTGAAATCGCTTAAACCGATACAAACAAGTTTTCAAAAATAATAACTGTTTTAAATGACAAACACACATTTTCAAACTTCAAAATGACATTCCTTAGAGTAGCTTACGCAGGTTTTTAATCAACTAAGAAACCAACAGTAACAAACATGGCAATTGTTTAAAAACGGTTTTCTCTCAACAAGCCTGATTTTAAAAAAAATCTTCGATGTGACACGTCAGGTTCGGTCGTAACGTCTAGGCCGGGTTTGGGGTGTTACATGATTATAATTTCTGGCTTGAAATGTGAGAGTATAGTGGTACCGCCTTCGGAGTTATAGAAATTGTGTTTCTGCAATGGGTACTATTAAAATCATATTTGATTTTCTTCTGTGTTCAAATGTTTTATTAATGGTCAGGATATTATCTATTGTTACGGTTAAGACGTCGATCTGATTATGAAAATATGATTTCTATTTGATGGTTGTGGCTTCTGTATAATGATATGTCTGGGTTATCCTTTTTAACGAGAAGAAAAGATTTCTTCGAAAAGACTGATTCAGTGGTTTAATCTGATTTAAATTATTCGATTGAAAAGATAATTGGGTTATATGTGTTTGAATCTATCTACGAACTGGAAATAAACTTTGAACGTACATGTATGAATTGAAAGATAGTCTAGAAGAAGGATTTGTATTCTTGAAGATTTGATACATAATTATATCTATCGGAATGATTATATCTGAGAAATGTTGTGGTAAATTAAAGTTAGTTCAATTGTTGAAAATTTCTTTTACACGAAGATATTTTCAACCGAAACATCAGTTCTGGTTCAGTGTGAGTTAAATAAAGAGATTATGATTTTCGGCCATACATTATTGAATGGTTCGAAATGTGTTCTAATACAAGAATGTGCAGAGATATCTTGTGGTTCTATACAGTTAAAGCTGCATAAAAGAGTTGTGTGACATATTTGATGACTACAAGAGTTTAAAATGTTTAATATCAGAGAAAGATCTGAACTTGGCATAGCAAAGTTAGCTCGAATCATCGAAAAACTTTTGAGTCTGTAAGTGATTCTTATCCGAGGAAAATGATTATAGTTTCGCATGTTTTGATTGGGCGATGAATACGTGATTGATCTTATCAGGTAATGAATAGTTGTTAACTGAATTAAAGGCTAAATAAATGTTTATTTAGTGAAGTTGTGAAATTCAAAAATGTATCAGCAAATTATAAGTTAAAAAGGGGTTCAGCATAAATTGATTTTTGATTCAGAACCTCAGATGTGGTATCGATGATTATTTGTTATTTCAAGATAGAGTGTGTATACTGAAAAGCTCTACGAATATACAACAATTGCTACAAGAAACTTTCAGTGGTAATTTATTTGTTCATATGGGATTAACAAGATGCACAATAGTTCGAGATATGATATCGATGATGAGAGTGAAATGTAATATTTCTGACTTTGTTGATTATAGAAATTGAGGGTTGATGAATTCTGTCTCGAGATTATCTTTATCATTGAAAAAGATAGAGTTATCTGAAATATGGTTAACTGTCTGAAGAAATCTCTCTGTACGTATAGATTTTCTCTTTTGATAAAACAGTTGAGTTATCCGTTTCTGTGTTGGTAAGTTTGTCTATGGTGTCAATTATCGTTGTTTTGGATTGAGATCTGAAACTCATATGATAATTCTGAGAGAGGTTACAATAATCTGTGAGTATGAAATTGCATTAAAATTAGGCAACACAAACCAAATTATCAAAACATTTATTTGTCATAGTGTTTTAGAGTTTTAAAGCAACTAAGAAAGACTGTTGTTGTTTGATAAACTATCAAGTAAGTATAAAAGTGACATTGTATGAGGTATTGTATGTGACAGTTACCTAACTCCGTTATTTCAGGATTGAGCTTTGTGAGAAAATGATCCTCGGGATTAATATCGTCAGAGAAAGTGAGCAGAAAATGAAAACAATTTAATACAGCTATAAACAGTCTCAGCTAGAGATGATGTACAGTGAAAGTCAGATCAGAATTTCAGTTGTAAGACTAAAGAGATTTAAAATCCGAAGCTATGTGTGAATTTGAAATGTATTGTGTGGAAGCAAATCCTTACTCTACTTTCTGGTAAGATTTTCGGGGACGAAAATCCCTAAGGGGGGAGAGTTGTAACAGCCCAGTTTGGACCCTAGTCGGAACAGTGGTTTTGAAACCACAAATTTGAGTCAAAAAATATTTTAATATTATTTTTCGTATTTACAACATGTGAATTAATATGTGTGAAAGTTTCGTGTGAAAATTTTATCGTTTGTATGCTCGGTTTTATAAAAGGACTTAATTGCGTAAAATGCAAAAGTGGCAATCTAATTGTTAAAGCACTAAATTGCTATGGTCTATTAATTGTGAAGTCTTTAAAATGAAATTTGGCCATTATAAATTGAGTGGACGGCATTAGTCTTTTAATATATGGTTATCTAATTATTTTATAAAGGTTAAATTTGTAAATGTTATGTTAATATGTAATAAATTAAAACAAAACAAAAAAATCACATGCAAATGTTCATCTTTGGCCGAAACTCAAAGAAAAAAAGAAAGCCATGGAAGCTCATCTAGGTTCGGCACTTAGAAGCTTAATTCGGGTATGTGTTTTGCTTGGTTTTCGATAATTTTTACGTTTTTGAGATCGTTGCTTCTAATATTACTTAGCCCATACTTTAATTTTCGAAAATGATGATAAATTTGAGATTTGCCATTGTTGATAATGTGATAAATTTGTAGTTTGATGATGTAAAATAAATCTTTGATGTTTGATTATTATATTTTATTAAGTTGTTTTTGATAAAAATGCTTATTAAGGATTAAATTGTGAAATTTGTAAATTGAGGTGTTGAAATGTGAAATAAATTGAATTAATGGGCTGCTGGGGACCTTAGTAAAATTCGATCAAGCATGGGTGTGGTGAAATTTTGAATATTTTGTGTTTTGTGATGTAACATCCTAAATCGGGGCCTCTGCATTTATATATGTGTGCATGTGTATAGTATGGTTGTTATGCTAGTTTAGGGTGTTTTGGGGTCCAGGCATGAGCTAGGGGTAGGCCTGAGCCTTGGAAAAAAATTTATTTTTGGGCACCTGGAAGGGGGAGATGCTTGGGTCAGGTGTTAAGGGTGCTTGGTGGTGAGCTTTGACACAAGAAGTGCCTTGGTAAAGTGGCAAGGAGGCGCAACTTAAGAGGCAAGGGAGTGACGCCTCATGTGGGTGGATGGAGCCTTGGTTCTGAGCTGCATGGAATTTCCTTTCGCTTATTATTTTTGACGCCAAGATCGGGGGAGTTGTACTCAGGATAGACTCTGGTGGATGACTGTTGAAGGAGTCAACATATTTAAATAGGTGGTGGAGAGAAATCTGAGGAGTTTGAAGCATTCAAACGGATTTGAATAGGTGGCAAGGAGAAAAACAAAGAGAGAATAGGGGGATTGAAGTGGGAGGTGTGTTAGCCAAATTTCAAAAGAGTTGGAAGGGGGTTGGGCATTCGGTTGAGTGTTGCTTAGAGGGGTGGCCAAATGTGGTAAGTTGGCTTTGGTGAGGGGTGAGCATTCGGCTAGTAGGGAGCATTTGGGGTTTTCTCTTTTTATTTTTCTATTGTTCCGAAATTGAACCACTCTCACATCTCAAACTTTTTATTTTGTTTTTCTCTTCTTTTCTCTCATCTGCCCAAATCCAAAATGGTCTTCTAAGTTCCTTTACTCCTCATTTTCTTCCATTTCCCTTGTCTCTGAGCATTAAAGCCGAACCCTCCTTTCATATTAGTTTCTCTCTTTTGCGTTTTATCTGAATCTCCTCAAGAACCGAAACCTCAAACCCCATTCCTCGTTTCTTCTTTGCATCTCTGCTTTTCTTGTCAGCCGAAACCTATTGAAGCTTCAACCTTTACCGAAAACCCATCAACTTTTCTCTTTTCTCTTTTAGCGTTTGGTCGAATATCATCTGTTAAGGATCACCCTTCGTTTCCATCTTTCTCTTTGCATAGTGGAACGCTTTCGGCATTTGGGTAAGTTCTTGGCATTTGGCCGAATCCCCCTAACTCTCTCCCATTCTCTTTTCCTTTTCTCTATCATTTTCTATAGGAAGAAAAGTCGGGATTTGACATCTGTTTTGGGTAGTTTTTTTAGCCGAATTCCTTCGGCTTTCATAATCATTTCTTCGGTTCTTGTAACAGCAGATCGCCGTTATCTATTCTCCTCCACTCCCAATCGATTCTGCTGGTGTTGTGGTAAGTGTCCCTGCCGATTCAATCTTTTCTTATTGCGCTAAGTGCCGAAGGCAGAGACCCAATTCTATTTGATGTTTGGCCGAATATAGGTGGGGTGTTGACGCTTTCTTTTGGACTCTCGGGATTTGGTTGGTTTGTAAATCGATCCTGAAGCCTCGGGATTTATCGATCTAGGTAAGGGCTTTCGCTCTACGAGTTATGTTAACCTCTTAGATTCAATTTTGTTTCTTTAATCCGTTCAGTGATCAAAGTGTGTTCATGGACTCTAATGCCCGACCAAGCGGTAGGAGGGGTTGGATCGTAAACCCGGCCCCTAAGTTTAAGAGAGAGGGTGTCTCACGATTCGTGATTGGCCACGAGTTGTGGTCCGGCATCCGAGCAAGGTAGTAGACAGATAGCAGTGGTGTCGATTAACGATAGTGTCGACGTAGAGAGCGTGGTTTTACGAGTAATCAGGTGTGTAACTCTTACACACTTCATATGTTTAATGTGTTGTTATTTGTGATCTTTCAAAAGCTGAAATAACTGTAAGAATCGATAAGTTACCCTTGTGGGTAAAAGCAAGGACTCCGGGTAAGTCCATTTTGGTGGCTAACGTTAATTGTCTCTGTTAAATCTGCATATGTCATATTTGATTACTCCTAAATGTTAAGCATGATGATGTTGTATTAAAAAGCATGTTCATGAGTATGGGTATGATGAGAGGAGGGGGAAGGTATGATTATCAGACTGTCAGCAGTGGTTAGGTACCACACGTGGGTTGGCCCCACATATTAATATTTTTTGACTAAGTCTCAGTGGTTTGGAACCACCAGTGGGTAGGTACCACATAAACTTATTTCTGTGACTCGTCCCAGTGGTTCTGTACCACAGTGGGTTGGCCCCACATGTCGATATAAGGGATTGTCACCAGTGGTTAGGTACCATAAGTGGGTTGGCCCCACACATGATTATTTGTGACTTCAGTCACCAGTGGTTAGGTACCACCAGTGGCTAGGTGCCACAAGGGGTAGAATTGGGTGTTCGGATGGATAGGTTGGATGGATTGCATGACATACATGTTGCATATGAAACTGTGTGAGAGCTTAACATCTTTGGGGTTGGGGATTTATACACTGAGTCTCGGTGACTCACCACTTCCATTACATTTTGCAGATAATTCCTAGATCGCGGAAGTGGAGCCGGAATGGACTCGAGGTGGCCATGCTCATTATTTTGAGTTTTTACTTTAATGATTATTTTGGATTTATTTTATCTTAAGTTTGGATTTTGGTTATGTAATAAGGCCATTTAAATTTTTATTTTGGGGTTATTCATTTTGTTACATTTCTATAAACCGACGTTTAAACACTAAAGACATGCCTAATAAACTCGTAAAGTGGACGTTTTCAAAATTTTAACGAATTCTCGGGATTTCTAAAATTTTTACCGTCGGGTATTTATCAAACACGCAATAATAACAAGGTAACACTGTCTTCTTTAAAACTAAGTTTCGAAAGAATTTTAACCACTGGCTTCACACAACTCGGGTTTCATAAAATCAAAGGTTTTTCTTTCCAACATTGAGACGACAACTCGTTTTCCAAAAACATTTTTTCTATGACATGCCGATTCGATCGTAGCGTTTTGGACCGGGTTTGGGGTGTTACAATTGTGGTATCGAGCCAAGTTCAAAAGCTCTAATTTTGTGGGTCCGAGGCCCAAAATGTTTTATAAAAGGGGTTGTGAAATGGTTGAATGAGGAACATGTTTTGGAACGCATGCTTTGAGTCTCTCGGCACCAATCCGTGACGGTAAGTCTCCTAACTCTTGTTTACATGAGTTAAATGCTTGCACTATGTATGCTAGTAGTAGGACCTTTACTTTAGAAATCAAGTTGTAGGATTGTATGAACTTGCAGGAACAACTACTCTAATAAATTTCTCATAAGGCGTGCCGTAATAAATAGTGGAAGAAAGCTAACTCATAAAATTCTTAAATCGATTAAGACGTGAGCGCTAGTCATGAGCACTCGAGGCGCGCGCGGCGTAATGTACGTGGACGTGGTAGGGGTAGGATTACTGTGTCGGAACCAGTAAGATCTGGTCATGGGTCAGACAATGAGGTGCCGCCGCCGCCAGTTGTGGGCGCAGAATTTCAGGATCAGACGGGTGGTGATGATGCAGTGTCACAGGCGATGCTGCGGGTCCCGGAGAGAGATTCTTTCGTACATGTGCGTTGGAACAGGGCTCGAAAATGCATTTCGAATGACTCGGGCTAATGGAGCGAAGTATTTAGGGGTATTTTTGGTGTAGCTCCCAACACAGCTGAGTACTGGCTAGAGGCAACTGAGCGCATAATGGACGATTTGGACTTTACGGCTGAGGAAAAGCTGAAAGGGATAGTGTCTCTTCTCCGGGATGAGTCTTATTAGTGGTGGCTCACAGTCAGGGATGGTGCGATGGTTGATGATATCACTTGGGATTTTTTTAAGGCAGCTTACCAGAGGAAGTACGTCGGGTCTAGTTATATAGATGCGCAACGTAGGGCATTCTTGAATCTGGTCTAGGGGAGTAAGTCAGTATCTGAATATGAGGCGGAATTCTTAAGGTTGAGCCGTTATGCCCGGGGTATCGTGGCTACGGAACACGAGCGTTGTGTCAGATTTGAGGACGGGCTGAGAGATGAGCTGCGAGTGTTGATTGCTCCACAGCGGGAAAGAGAATTTGCTGTCCTGGTGGAGAAGGCCAAGATAGCCGAGGAGGTGAAACGGACCGGAAGGCAGAATCAGAACAGAAATAGGGATAAGAGGAGTTTTGGGCCATCAGGGTCTGCTGGGAATCCTCAGAAAAGGGTTAGATTTGGCGGATCGAGTCAAGCTGCAAAGCCTGTTGCTACTACTCAGTGGCCGCCACGGTGCGCTCGATGTGGGAAGCCTCATTCGGGAGAGTGTGGACCGGAAACAGAGGGTGCTTTGAGTGTGGGTCGATGGATCACCGGATAAGGGATTGTCTGCGGAGGTCAGCTAGGACTCAGTCTGAGGGTCAATGACGTACACAATTCAGGAGAGATGGTCAGCAACCGCAGAAGGGTCGAGGATCTGCCAGGGGTGGTAGCGGTAACGAACGAGGTCGTGGGGCACCGGGCAGAGGTGCCGGGAATACTGATGCAAGACAGCCAGGGTTGGTCTATGCAGTGCGGCATCGAGAGGAGGGCGACGCACCGGACGTCATAACCGGTACGTTCTTAATTTTTGGATTGCCTTATACTGCTTTGATAGATGTTGGTTCGACGCACTCCTATGTTGCTAGTAGTATGGTGGGAACTATGAACTTAGCCTATGAGGTTTCTTCTAGGCAGATGACTGTAATTAGCCCTCTAGGTCACTCTGTAGTAGTGGATAAACTGTATAAGGAGGTACCTCTAGAACTTCAAGGGGTAGTGTTTTTGGCTGATCTGATGGAACTGCCATTTGGGGAGTTCGATTTGATCTTAGGTATGGACTAGCTAGTGAAGTACCAAGCAAGTCTGGACTGTGCAGCCAAGCGCATGGTGTTGAGGTCTGTTGAGGGTGAAGAGGTGGTGATGATAGGTGATAGAAGGAATTACTTATCCAATGTGGTATCCGCTTTGAAGGCTGAGAAAATGGTGAGGAAGGGATGTGAGGTGTTCATTGTTCATGTTTGTGCATTGGAGGCCAAGGAATCAACTGGGGAGAATGTCCGAACGGTGAAGGAATTTACTGATGTGTTCCCAGAAGAGCTTCCGGGGGTGCCTCCGGATCACGAAGTGGAGTTTGGTATAGACCTGCTACCTGGAACCGCGCCAGTGTCTATTTCCCCATATAGGATGGCCCCGAATGAGTTGGTGGAGCTGAAAGCGCAAATTCAGGAGCTGTTAGATCGGGGTTTTATCCGACCAAGTGTATCTCCTTGGGGAGCACCTGTGCTTTTTGTTAAAAAGAAGGACGGATCGATGCGAATGTGTATAGATTACCGTCAATTTGAATAAGTTGACGATTAAGAACAAGTACCGCTGCGAGGATAGGCGACCTGTTTAACCAGCTCAAGGGAGCATCAGTCTTCTCTAAGATAGATCTGAGGTCGGGGTATCATCAACTTAAGGTTAAGGAGGCGGATATCCATAAGATGGCGTTTCGTACGCGTTACGGGCACTATGTGTTCTTGGTAATGCCGTTCGGATTGACTAACGTGCCAGCAACGTTCATGGATATGATGAATCGGGTTTTTCAACCGTATTTGGATCGGTTCATTATAGTGTTTATAGATTATATTCTGGTGTACTCGAAGTCCGAGGAGGAGCATGATGAACATCTGCGTGTGGTTTTGCAGATTCTGAGGGAGGAGCAGTTGTTCGCAAAGTTTAGTAAGTGCGAATTCTGGTTAAGGGAAGTTACTTTCTTGGGTCATGTGCTGTCAGCTGAGGGGATTAGGGTAGACCCTCGGAAGATTGAAGCGGTGTTGGACTTGAAATCACCTAAGTTTGTAGCGGAGATTCGGAGCTTTCTGGGTTTAGCAGGGTACTACAGAAGGTTTGTGGAAGGGTTTTCCTTGATTGCAGCGCCGTTAACCAAATTGTTAAGGAAAGGGGTTTTGTTTGTGTGGTCAGACGAGCAACAGGAGAGTTTTGAGAAGTTAAAGAGGATTTTGACAGAAGCTCCGGTATTGATTCAGCCTGAAGCGGGGAAGGAGTTTACGGTCTATTGTGATGCATCGCATCTTTGTGCAGGATGTGTCTTTGATGCAAGAGGGGAAAGTAGTAGCATATGCTTCTCGGCAATTGAGACCCCACGAAGTGAATTACCCGACGCATGATCTAGAGTTGGCTGCAGTGGTTTTCGCCCTGAAAATTTGGAGACATTACTTGTATGGGGAGAAGTCTATAGTGTACATGGATCATAAGAGTTTGAAATACCTACTCACTCAGAAGGAATTGAATTTGAGGCAGCGAAGGTGGATTGAGCTATTGAAGGATTACGACTGCTCGATTGAGTACCATCCGGTTAGGGCTAACGTAGTGGCTGACGCGTTGAGCCGCAAGGTGGTAGCAGATTTAAGAGCCATGTTTGCCCACCTTAGTCTGTATGATGACGGAAGTCTGTTAGTAGAACTGCAAGTGAAGCCGACATGGGTAAACCAGATTAAGGAAAAACTGTTAGTGGATGACGTCTTAAGTGCTCGGTATTTGCAAGTGCAGAATGGTGGATTAGAGGGGTATAGCTTGAGTAGCGATGGAGTGTTATGTTTCCAAGGGAAAGTTTGTATGCCAAGAGATGTAGAGTTAAGGCAGAAGATTCTTCAGGAAGCTCATAGCAGCCCATACGCTATGCATCCTGGAGGTAGTAAGATGTACCGAGATTTGCGGGAACAGTTCTGGTGGCCGGGTCTAAAGATGGAAGTAACAGAATTTGTAAGTAAGTGTCTGACGTGCCAGCAAGTTAAAGCCGAACATCAGTTACCTTCGGGTCTGTTGCAGCCGGTAGAAATTCTGCAGTGGAAATGGGAAAGGATCACGATGGATATCGTCAGTGGGCTACCCCTTACGCCTAGCAAGAAGGATACGGTCTGGGTAATTGTTGATCGTCTGACAAAGTCTGCTCATTTTATACCGGTTCGGATTGATTACTCACTTCAAAAGTTGGCTAAGTTGTATGTGGTAGAAATCATGAGACTACATGGGGTGCCAGTGTCGATTATCTCAGATAGGGATCCTAGATTCACGTCAAGGTTTTGGAAAGCATTGCATCAGGCATTGGGTACAAGGTTGGATTTCAGTACGGCATTTCATCCGCAGTCAGATGGGTAGTCAGAGAGGGTAATCCAGATTTTGGAAGATATGTTGAGCGGTTGTGTTTTGGATTTCAGAGGTAGCTGGGAAGAATTTCTACCGTTGGCGGAGTTCGCGTACAACAATAGTTATCAGGCAAGTATCCAAATGGCACCGTATGAAGCGTTACATGGGCGGAAGTGTCGTACCCGTACGTGTTGGACAGAGTTGGGCGAGCGTCAGTTGTTGGGTCCAGAGTGGGTCACCGAAACAGAGGATAAGGTTAAGCTGATTCGAGCTCGTCTGAAGGAAGCTTCGGACAGGCAGAAATCTTATGCCGATCTTAAGCGGAATGATATAGAGTTTCTTTGTGGGTGACAAGGTCTTTTTGAAGGTGTCATTTGTGGAAGAAAGTCTTTGAGATTTGGTCGAAAGGGCAAGCTGAGCCCTAGGTTTATCGGGCCTTATCGAGTGTTGAAGCGTGTGGGACCAGTAGCTTATCAGCTAGAGTTACCATCAGAATTGATTCAGATCCATAACGTGATTCATGTTTCCATGCTTAGACGCTATCGTTCAGATCCGTCTCATGTTGTGTCAGTGGAGGAGATTGAAGTGAGCCCAGATTTGTCTTTTGAGGAGGAACCAGTGTAGATCTTGGAGCGGGATGTCAAAGTCTTGTGCAGGAAATCAGTTCCTTTGGTGAAGGTATTATGGCGGAATCATGGAACAGAAGAGGCCACGTGGGAGCCAGAGGATGTGATGTGGCAGCAATACCCTAAACTCTTTTGACCAGGTAATTTCGAGGCCGAAATTATTTTTAAGGGGGGTAGAACTGTAACATCCTAAATCGGGGCCTCTGCATTTATATATGTGTGCATGTGTATAGTATGGTTGTTATGCTAGTTTAGGGTGTTTTGGGGTCCGGGCATGAGCTAGGGGTAGGCTGAGCCTTGGCAAAAATTTTATTTTTGGCACTGGAAGGGGAGATGCTTGGGTCAGTGTTAAGGGTGCTTGGTGGTGAGCTTTGACACAAGAAGTGCCTTGGTAAAGTGGCAAGGAGGCGCCACTTAAGAGGCAAGGGAGTGACGCCTCATATGGGTGGATGGAGCCTTGGTTCGAGCCAAGGAATTTCCTTTCTACTTATTATTTTTGACGCCAAGATCGGGGAGTTGTACTCGGGATGGACTCGGTGGATGATTTGTTGAAGGAGTCAACATATTTAAATAGGTGGTGGAGAGAAATCGAGGAGTTTGAAGCATTCAAACGGATTTGAATAGGTGGCCAGGAGAAAAACAAGGAGAGAAAAGGGGATTGAAGTGGGAGGTGTGTTAGCCGAATTTCAAAAGAGTTGGAAGGGGTTGGGCATTCGGTTGAGTGTTGCTTAGAGGGTGGCCGAATGTGGTAAGTTGGCTTTGGTGAGGGTGAGCATTCGGCTAGTAGGGAGCATTTGGGGTTTCTCTTTTATTTTTCTTTTGTGCCGAAATTGAACCACTCTCACATCTCAAACTTTGTATTTTGTTTTTCTCTTCTTTTCACTCATCTGCCCAAATCCAAAACGGTCTTCTAAGTTCCTTTACTCCTCATTTTCATCCATTTCCCTTGTCTTTGAGCATTAAAGCCAAACCCTCCTTTCACCTTAGTTTCTCTCTTTTGCGTTTTCTCTGAATCTCCTCAAGAACCGAAACCTCAAACCCCATTCCTCGTTTCTTCTTTCCATCTCTTCTTTTCTTGTCAATCGAAACCTGTTGAAGCTTCAAACTTTGCTGAAAACCCATCAACTTTTGTCTTTTCTCTTTTAGCGTTTGGTCGAATTTCATCTGTTAAGGATCACCCTTCGTTTCCATCTTTCTCTTTGCATAGTGGAACGCTTTCGGCATTTGGGTAAGTTCTTGGCTTTTGGTCGAATCCCCTTAAGTCTCTCCCATTCTCTTTTCCTTTTCTCTATCGTTTTCTATAGGAAGAAAAACCGGGATTTGACATCTGTTTTGGGTATTTTTTTAGCTGAATTCCTTTGGCTTTCATAATCGTTTCTTCGGTTCTTGTAACAGCGGATCGTCGTTATCTATTCTCCTCCACTCCCAATCGATTCTGCTGGTGTTGTGGTAAGTGTCCCTACCGATTCAATCTTTTCTTATTGTGCTAAGTGCCGAAGGCAGAGACCCAATTCTATTTGATGTTTGGCCGAATGTAGGTGGGGTGTTGACGCTTTCTTTTGGACTCTAAGGATTTGATTGGTTTGTAAATCGAGCCTGAAGCCTCGAGATTTGTTGATCTAGGTAAAGGCTTTTGCTCAACGAGTTATGTTAACCTCTTAGATTCAATTTCGTTGCTTTAATCCGTTCAGTGATCAAGGTGTGTTCATGGACTCTAATGCCAGCCAAGCGGTAGGAGGGGTTGGATCTGTAAACTTAGCCCTTAAGTTTAAGAAGAGGGCTGTGTCTGCGGTTCATGATTGGCCACCAGGTTGTGGGCCGGCATCTGAGCAAGGTAGTCGATAGATAGCGATGGTGTCGATTAATGATAGTGTCGACGTAGAGAGCGTGGTTTTACGAGTAATCAGGTGTGTAACTCTTCACACTTCATATGTTTAATGTGCTATTATTTGTGATCTGTCAAAAGCCGAAATAACTGTAGGAATCGATAAGTTACCCTTGGGGGTAAAAGCAAGGACTCCGGGCAAGTCCATTTTGGTGGCTAACGTTAATTGTCTCTGTTAAATCTGCATATGTCATATTTGATTACTCCTAAATGTTAAGCATGATGATGTTGTATTAAAAAGCATGTTCATGAGTATGGGTATGATGAGAGGAGGGGGACGGTATGATTATCAGACTGTCACCAGTGGTTAGGTACCACACGTGGGTTGGCCCCACATATTAATATTTTGTGACTAAGTCTCAGTGGTTTGGAACCACCAGTGGTTAGGTACCACATAAACTTATTTCTGTGACTCATCCCAGTGGTTCAGTACCAAAGTGGGTTGGCCCCACATGTCGATATAAGGGATTGTCACCAGTGGTTAGGTACCACAAGTGGGTTGGCCCCACACATGATTATTTGTGATTTCGGTCACCAGTGGTTAGGTACCACCAGTGGCTAGGTACCACAAGGGGTAGAATTGGGTGTTCGGATGGATAGGTTGGATGGATTGCATGACATACATGTTGCATATGAAACTGTGTGAGAGCTTAACATCTTTGGGGATGGGGATTTATACACTGAGTCTCGGTGACTCACCCCTTCCATTACATTTTGCAGATAATTCCTAGATCGCGGAAGTGGAGCCGGAATGGACTCGAGGTGGCCATGCTCATTATTTCAGGTTTTTACTTTATTGATTATTTTGGATTTATTTTATCTTAAGTTTGGATTTCGGTTATGTAATAAGGCCATTTAAATTTTTATTTTGGGGTTATTCATTTTGTTACATTTCTATAAATCGACGTTTAAACACTAAAGACATGCCTAATAAACTCGTAAAGTGGACGTTTTCAAAATTTTAACAAATTCTCGGGATTTCCAAAATTTTTACCGTCGGGTATTTATCAAACACGCAATAATAACAAGGTAACACTGTCTTCTTTAAAACTAAGTTTTGAAAGAATTTTAACCACTGGCTTCACACAACTCGGGTTTCATAAAATCAAAGGTTTTTCTTTCCAACATTGAGACGACAACTCGTTTTCCAAAAACGTTTTTTTTCTATGACATGCCAGATTCGGTCGTAGCGTTTTGACCGGGTTTGGGGTGTTACATGTGAAATAGGGACTAAATTACAAAATTGTGAAATGTTAGGGGCTAAAATGCAAATTAACCATTTATATGTTTTTGGATGAAAATTTAATGAAATGTTGAATAAGTAAGTTAATTTTGATATTAATTAGATTGGAAAAAGTGGAATTCGGATCTAGATAGAGGAAAAGTCAAAATATCGAATTAGTCGACTTAATTTGTCATTAGTACGAACGAGGTAAGTTCGTATTTTAGTAGACGTTACGAAATCATGTTATAAATGCATATTATTTGTATGATTGAATTCAATGCCGAATGGTAATGTAAATATATATGTATTTTGAATAAGTTATATATGTTATTATGATACTGAATTGTTCGAGAAGCAGAATATATGAATACGAGAAAGCATCGATAATGTGATGACATCTGAAAGCCCCGTACGAACCATAGGAATAGTTAGGGTACATATGTCATGACATAGGATTTTGATATGTGTTATCATATAAGACCACGTCTGGGACAACATCGATTTGTGATTTACGTGTAAGACCATGTCTGGGACATCGGCATCGTATATGATTTTGTGTAAGACCCTATCTGGGACAATGGCATCGATATTTGATTACATGTAAGACCACGTCTGGGACGTTGACATTGTATGAGCTTTTCGAGCTATCCGAGTATCCTTATTGATTCCGAACGGTTCAACGGGCATTCCGAGAAATAAGTGATTAAGTGAATGACATTCTGATTCAGGTACGTTGAAAGGTATACAATGTTTTGAAATGAAAGGTAAGTATATGTGCAAAGAATGTTATGTGATGTATATGGAAATGAAATGTGAATATGTGCAAAGGAAATATGAACAAATGTATCAGATGTGATTTATAAAGTTGCATATGTGAAATTGTCAGATACTATATGAATGAAAGGTGAATTTGAGTATAAATGATTATAGGAGATTTATATGAGAAAGATATATGATTGAATATATTATTTCCCATAATGTGCTCATTTGGCTATATGAAAATGTGAATTAAATGATATATGAGAATTGAATTGAATAAGCTTGTGAAAGCTACAGTTAGCTAGTTATGTAGTATAATATTGAATGATGATAATTCGAAAGGAGAACTTGTTATAAAATTTAGAAAAGTTGTGTGTGATAGCATATCATGCTTATGGCATTGTAATGGAATTATTTGCTATGTTAAGTTTATTAAGATACGAGCTTACTAAGCTTTCAAAGCTTACTCCGTGTGTTTTTCCTATGTTTATAGAGTTTTAGAGACTTGCTCGGGTTGGAAGTCGTGGGAGATCTCATCACACTATCCAGTATTCGTTTCGGTAAATAAATGCTTTGAGATTTGGTTATGTGGCATGTATAGGCTAGTTTTGATATATTTGGTTTTGAAATTTGTATATGTATACAGCCATGCGAAAATGGCTTGTTCATGATGCAAATGTTGGTAGTTATATTTGGTCATGTTATAAGCTTAATTGTGTAACACCCCAAACCCGGCCCATGCGGTATGACCGGATCTGGCATGTCACATGAAGAAAATGTGTAAAGAACTTATGATTCTTACAAAAGTTGATGTTATTAGGTTATAGTTAAGGAAAACAAGTTTGATTATAAATATTCGATAAAAAAATATCACTAATCTCGAGAGGTTGATTGATGAATTGAAAATCAAACTAGTGAACTTTAAAAACCGTGACTTTTGAAAATGATGTTGATAATTCGAAGGAAAATCCAAGTTAAATTATCTGTACATATTTGTTATGAAATCCGTTTGTTAATCAATTTTGGAAAACCGTTGTTTAAGATCTCAGAAAAATCCCCGTTTAAAACAATTCATGGAAAATAATAAGTACATCAAAACATAAAGCAACATAAAAATATCAGAGGCCTTATTACAACTTTAAACCCAAAATAGTAAAAGTAACGAAATAAAGCGGAAAAGAAATTTACTAGTGTTCGAAAACATCATTCCTAAAGTATGGCCTCCACCGAGTTATCCATGGCCCCAAGTCCTTATTACTGAGCATTACCTGTAAGGATTAAGAAAAAGGAGTGAGTTACAAGAACTCAGTGTATAATCCCCTTACCGTCATCCAATGGGCCTGAACCCGCATAGTAACATTTTGGGCCTAAGCCCATTTACATAACAGAATTTTAATGAAATGAATACAACCCAACCCATCCATCCATCACACCCCCGACCAGCCAATCACACCTGTGGGGATCAAGTCAACCCACCCCGCCCCTCACTCCAATTTGCAGTCGAGCTGCTATCGTATAGTATTTTTGTGGTCAAGCCACCGAAATCATAATTAAGCACAATAATAAACGATTTGTGGCTATGCCACCAGGCTACACTGCTCTCCATATAAATTTTCCCACCCCATGCATTATGTAAAGATGCATCATGCAAAAAAATATCCAAATATATATAACAACTATTAAGCTAATGAAATATTTCGGTGAATCGGCCCATTAAAGCACTTTGGAAATTCGACCCACTATGGGCACTTTAATAATTCGACCCATCGAGGGCATTTTGGTAAATCAACCCCTTTAAGGGCATTAAAACAATTCAACCCGTTAAGGCATTTCAATAAATTGGCCCATAGAGGGCATTTTAGTAATTCGGCCTTTAAGGGCATTTTCGTAATTAATCAAGTTAATACCGATTTTGACCGATCTTAGGATTAATGTTGTTTAAGCAAGTTACTCGATTCAAGCCATATTACGGTTATTAGATTTGTAAACAACAACGATCATTTTTTTTCCAACATGATGGTGAATAACGAATCTACAGGATTTCGGTGTGAGATTACACACCTGATTACTTAGAGCACTAAACCTTCTTGATCATCGGCACCTATGATACCATAACACTCGATTAACTAATGAAAAGAGTTTCTTAATCCATATCTAAACAATCGGTTTATCACACTTACCCTCACCACCGCGAACAACCACAATCTGCCTATTCTCACCGAATACTGGCTCCCTTCCACAACCCAGTGGAAAATCCCGAACTGCCGATACCGCCCTACGTTTGAACTTGAGAGTAGAGATTGCAAGTCCACTCCCTTTTCGTCCTCCTATAATTTTCCTTTAGTATCGCTACCACTTGCCTCCATTGGAAGAGTCTCGGTCAAAATAATATTACAATGAGAGAAGTAGTTGTCTAAGGAGAGGGTTTCAGCTTACCACTACCTCTGAAGGATCAATGAGTAGAGGAGAACGAGTGATTTAGTCCCTTGATCGATGATAGATCTGACTCCCACCGATTCGACTTATGGCTACGGATGAGTTAGCAAAGATATGAAATTCGACACCCCACTAGAATGCCGATTCGATCAAGAAAGAGAGTGCCCAACATGCAAAAGAAAAGAAAAAAATGAAGAAGAGATAAAGTGTTATAAGGTTCGGCTATCTGGAGAGAAATGAACAAAGAAGATTCGGCCACCAAGTAATATTGATTAAAGAAAAAGAAAAAGAGAGAAAGGTTGAAGAAATGGTGAGGAAAGAAAAGAAGAGATGGATAAGAGAAGTGTCGAGAGAATTTGGCTAACACTATGAAGGAGATGAACAAAAGAAGGACTTGTGTTTGGCAAGCAAGGGAAAAGAGTGGAAAAGAAAGCACAAAATGTTAAAAAGAGTAAAAGCTTTTCATGCACAAAACTTGTGAAAAGACCATAAGAAATTCGGCTCCCAAATCCCCCTACCAAAATCGTATGCCCCTTACACCAAAAAGATCTTAGTTGACCAAATTTCTTTCCCCATACACCTCCCAAAATTCGGCCAACATATCCCCCTCATCACTATCCTTTATTTCTCCTTAATTCCCTCCTCAATCTCCTCTCCATCACCTCAATCTCTTCCCCATCATCTCAATCAAATGGATTTGAATGAATCTTCCTTTCCTTCTTTAGAGTCATGGCCGAATCTTACCATCTTTCACTTGATTAGCACAAAAATTAAATCCAAAAGTTGCAATAGGTGGGATTCGAACTCCACCCCTTAAGCCCCTTCATGTGACGCCTCACCACCTTGCTACTAGCTCCTCTTGTGCTAGCAAAATACACACTTATTTCCTTAAGTCTTGACGCCACTTACCTTCTCCCCCTTAAATGCTTAAACACAAAAATTTTCCCAAGGCCCACTCAACTGCAGTTAAGCCTTCTTAGGGCCCCTAAACATATACAACTAACATTCTTAACTAGCCTAACACATATCATAATGCAAAACAGAAAATCCCGAATTTCAGGATGTTACAATTCTACCCCCTTAAAGAAATTTCAGCCTCGAAATTTACCTGATTAAAAGAGATGAGGGTATTGTTGCCGGATAGTGTCTTCTGGCTCCCATGTGGCTTCCTTTGACCCGTGATTACGCCATAATACTTTGACCAACGGAACCGATTTCCTTCTCAGCACCTTTATATCCAGATCTAGAATCTGTACTGGCTCTTCTTCAAAAGACAAGTCATGTCTTATCTCGATTTCCTCCACTGGTACAACATGAGACGGATTTGAACGATAACGCCTTAACATCGAGACATGAAATACATTATGGATCTGACTTAACTCCGGAGGTAACTCGAGCTGATAAGCTACTGGCCCTACACGCTTCAATATTCGATAGGGACCGATAAATCTAGGGCTCAACTTACCCTTCCGTCCAAATCTTAAGATTTTTTCCAAGGTGAGACCTTCAAAAAGACCCGATCTCCCGCTGAAAACTCTATCTCCTTCCGCTTCAGATCTGCATATGATTTCTGTCTATCCGAGGCTTCTTTTAACTGAGCCCAAATTAACTTAACTTTTTCCTCCGTCTCCAAGATTAACTCTGGACCCAATAACTGTCGCTCTCCCAGCTCAGTCTAGCAGGTAGGAGTACGACACCTACGACCATACAACGCCTCGTAGGGTGCCATATGGATGCTGGAATGATAGCTGTTGTTGTAAGCAAACTCTACCAATGGTAGAAAATCTTCCCAACTACCCCTGAAATCGATCACACAACCCCTTAACATGTCTTCTAAAATCTTGATTACTCTTTCCGACTGACCATCAGTCTGCGGATGAAGCGCTATGCTGAAATCTAGCCTTGTTCCCAAAGCTTCATGTAGAGCCTTCCAAAATCGTGATGTAAACCTAGGATCCCTGTCTGATATGATAGACATCAGTACCCCATGCAACCTCGCGATCTCTGCTACATACAACTTGGCCAACTTCTGCAATGAATAATCCATACGAATAGGTAGGAAATGAGCGGTCTTCGTTAACCGATCCACTATCACCCATACTGAATCTTTCTTAGTAGGCGTTAAGGGTAACCCACTAACAAAATCCATCATTATCCTTTCCCATTTCAATAGTGGGATTTTCACCTGTTGTAGCAACCCTGAAGGCAGTTGATGCTCTGCCTTCACTTGCTGACATGTCAAACACTTGCTCACGAAGTCAGTAACCTCCCGCTTCAAACCCGGCCACCAATACTGCTCACGGAGGTCTCAGTACATCTTGTTTCCCCTAGGGTGCATAGCATACGAGCTACTATGCACCTCCCGCAGAATCATATGTCTCAGTTCAGACTCCCTCAGCATACAAACTCTTCCGTGGAAACACAATACTCCATCACTATTTAATCCAAAGTCCCCTATCTCACCACTTTCCACTTGCTGAAGTCAAGAACCCAACACTTCATCCTTCAACTGCTTTTCCTTAATCTTACCTACCAATGCAGGCTTCACTTGAAGTTCAGCTAACAGACTACCATCTTTATAAAGGCTGAGATAAGCAAACATCGCTCTCAAATCCGATATCACCTTACGACTCAACGCATCTGCCACTACGTTAGCTTTACCTGGGTGATACTCAATTGAGTAGTCATAATCTTTCAACAATTCTATCCACCTCCGTTGTCTTAAATTCAACTCCTTCTGGGTAAGGAGGTACTTCAGACTCTTATGGTCTGAGTAAATAATCGACTTCTCCCCATACAGATAGTGTCTCCATATTTTTAGAGCAAACACCACTGCAGCTAGCTCCAAATCATGAGTGGGATAGTTCGCCTCATGCGGTCTTAATTGACGAGATGCATAAGCCACCACTTTCCCCTCTTGCATCAACACACATCCCAAGCCTGTGTGTGACGCATCACAATAAACAATAAACTCTTTACCGGCCTCAGGCTGAATCAATACTGGCGCTTCTGTCAGAATCTTCTTCAATTTCTCAAAGCTCTCTTGTTGCTTATCTGACCACACAAACGGTACTCCCTTACGCAACAGCTTAGTTAGAGGTGCAGAAATCAACGAAAACCCCTCAACAAACCGCCTGTATTCCCCAGCCAAACCTAGAAAACTCCAAATTTTTGCCACTGACTTCGGTGGCTTCCAATCCAATACAGCCTCGATCTTCCGGGGATCAACTCTAATTCCCTCGGCAGATACAACATGTCATAAAAAGGTCACTTCCCTCATCCAAAATTCACACTTACTGAATTTGGCATACAGTTGCTTCTCCCTTAATATCTGCAACACAACCCGTAAATGCGAATCACGCTCCTCTTCAGTCTTTGAGTACACCAAGATGTCATCTATGAACACCACCACAAACCAGTCTAGATAGGGTTGGAAGACTCGGTTCATCATGTCCATAAATGTAGCTGGTGCATTTATCAACCCAAACGGCATCACCAAAAACTCGTAATGCCCATAACGAGTTCGGAACGCAGTCTTGTGAATATCCTCCTCCTTGACTTTTAACTGGTGATACCCTGATCTCAAGTCTATCTTCGAGAAGACCGAAGCTCTTCGCAGCTTATCGAACAGATCATCGATCCTCGGTAACAGATACTTGTTCTTGATTGTCAATTTGTTCAATTGTCTATAATCGATGCACATACGCATCGACCCATTTTTCTTCATAACGAATAACACCGGTGCTCTCCACGGTGACACACTTGGTCGAATAAACCCACGATCCATCAGCTATTGGATCTGAGCTTTAAGTTCCACTAGCTCCTTCGGCGCCATTCTGTAAGGGGCTATGGACACCGGAACCGTTCCTGGCAACAGCTCTATGCCAAATTCCACCTCCCGATCTGGAGGCAATCTTGGAAGCTCCTCGGGAAAGATGTCTGAAAACTCTTTCACCGTTCTAACACTCTCTACCGACAAATCTTTGGCATCCAAAGCACTGATGAAGGCTAAGAACGCTTCACACCCCTTTCGTACCAACCTTTCTGCCTTTAAAGCAGATACCACATTAGACAGATAATTTCTTCTTTCACCTATCATCATCACTTCCTTATTCTCTGAAGTTCTTAGTACCATCCGCTTTGCGGCCTGATCCAAGTTCGCACGGTGCTTAACTAGCCAGTCCATGCCCAATATAAGGTCGAACTCCCCGAATGTCAGTTCCATCAAATCCGCCAAAAACTACCCCGAACTTCTAAGGGCACATCCTAAACAACTTATTTACTACCACCGATTTGCCCTAAAGGGCTAATCACAGTTGTTTCTCTAGCAGTAATCTCAGATCTAATATTCAAAGTTCCAGACACAGCACATGCAACATACGAATGGGTGGATCCAATGTCTATCAGAGCGGTAAAAGGTATATCAGATATGAAAAACGTACCAGTTATGACGTCCAATGCGTCGCCCTCCTCTCGTCGTCTAATCGCATAGACCAAACTTGGCTGTCTCGCCTCCGTGTTACCCCTGTTACCGGTACCTCTACTCGGTGCACCCGGACCTCGTCCTACACCATTACCACCTCGACCTGGCCCACGGCCTCTCGGCGGCTGCTAAGTGCCCCCTGCTGGCTGCGCAAATCTATTACGAACTACATGAGTCTGAACAGGTTCTCGAGGGCAATCCTAAACTGATGATCTTTGGATCCACATTTGAAACAACCGCCAACTCTCTTCCAGCACTCACCCGAGTGAAGTTTCCCACAATCCGCACAAGGCTGTAATTGATTGATAGTAGTTGGAGCACCCATCCGAATTGGCCCCTCATTCCTGGGCCTTTTCTGAAACCCTCTAGCAGAACCTGAATATCCAGAGTCTCTCTTGTTCCTGCCCCTATCCTTGTCTCGATTTTTTCGTTCCAAGTGTTTTACTTCTTCAGCAATCTTAGCTTTTTCCACTAGTGTAGCAAAATTCCTTTCCTTCGCCAGGGCTATCGGTACCGCAACTCATCGCAATAACCCATCCTCAAAACGCACACAGCGTTCGTAATCAGTCGGCACTATACCCCGAGCATACCGACCCAGACGCAGGAACTCTGCCTCGTATGCTACCACAAATCTACCTCCTTGGACCAGATTCAGGAATTCCTTTCTTCGGGCATCCTCATAGCTAGCACCGACATATTTTCCCTAGAATGATGTCTTAAAGAAATCCCAGGTAATACGTTTAGCCTGAGTACCTTCCCGAACAATAAGCCACCACTGATACGCCTCGTCTCTCAGTAATGACACAACCCCTTTCAGTTTCTGCTCAGCTGTACAATCCAGATCGTCCATAATCCGCTCCACCGCCTCAAGCTAGTACTCCGCTACACTTGGGGCTATACCCAAAATACCCCTAAAAACTTCGGCCCCATTCGATCTAAGTCACTCAGATATCGACCCACGAGCTACCGACCCAGTTCTAGCCCTAGCAACCCTTTCCAGTACCCACAACATCGCTTGGGACAGAGCGTCGTTCCCTCCCATTCAATCATGTGACCCAGTTTTAGTCACTGGCGAAGCTGGTGCGTCCATTTCTGACATATGTCCCAATGCCTTAGATACAACTCTAGCACCTCGACCTCTACCACGACCACGTCTACCGCGTCCACGTCCTCTAGCGCTCATGTTCACTAAGTCGATTTAATCTAATTAAAAGTCTTATGAATCAATATGCTTATTCAGTGTTTATTAAACAATGTTTTATGAAGTATAAGAAGTAAAGTTGTTTTCGCAAAACGTATCCTAAAGTCTCAATCTCTACAGTTTCTGCTCCTAAAGCCAATAGTTCTAGAGTATTCCTGTCATGTGAAGTTTTCTTACTACAGTCATACCACAATAATCATAAAATGAAAACAAAGACTTACTGACTTGGTGCCAGATACCGGAGGTGCCATACTTCCTCTAAGGCATGTATTTATAATTCAAATTTCAAGCAGTTATAGAAAACATTTTTGAACCCAAACCACAACTGAGTTTTGCAACAGGGCTCTGATACCATAAAATTTCACACCCCAAACTCAGCCCATGCGGTATGGCCGGATCTGGCATGTCACATGAAGAAAATGTGTAAAGAACTTATGATTCTTACTAAAGTTGATGTTATTAGGTTATAGTTAAGAAAAACAAGTTTGATTAGAAATATTCGATAAAAAATATCACTAATCTCGAGAGGTTGATTGATGAATCGAAAATCAAACTAGTAAACTTTAAAAACCGTGACTTTTGAAAATGATATTGATAATTTGAAGGAAAATCCAAGTTAAATTATCTGTACATATTTTTTATGAAATCCGTTTGTTAATCAATTTTGGAAAACCGTTGTTTAAGATCTCAGAAAAATCCCTGTTTAAAATAATTCATGGAAAATAATAAGTACATCAAAACATAAAGCAACATAAGAATATCAGAGTCATTATTACAACTTTAAACCCAAAATAGTAAAAGTAACGAAATAAAGCGAAAAAGAAATTTACTAGTGTTCGAAAACATCATTCCTAAAGTATGGCCTCCACCGAGTTATCCATGGCCCCAAGTCCTCATTACTGAGCATTACCTGCAAGGATTAAGAAAAAGGAGTGAGTTACAAGAACTTAGTGTATAATCCCCTTACCGTCATCCACTGGGCCTGAACCCGCATAGTAACATTTTGGGCCTAAGCCCATTTACATAACACTATTTAAATGAAATGAATGCAACCCAACCCATCCATCCATCACACCCCCGACCAGCCAATCACACCTGTGGGGATCAAGTCAACCCACCCCGCCGCTCACTCCAATTTGCAGTCGAGCTGCTATCGAATAGTATTTTTGTGGTCAAGCCACCGAAATCATAATTAAGCACAATAATAAACGATTTGTGGCTATGCCACCAGGCTACACTGCTCTCCATATAAATTTTCCCACCCCATGCATTATGTAAAGATGCATCATGCAAAAAATATCCAAATATATATAACAACTATTAAGCTAATGAAATATTTCGATGAATCGGCCCATTAAAGCACTTTGGCAATTCGGCCCACTATGGGCACTTTAATAATTCGACCCATCGAGGGCATTTTGGTAAATCAACCCCTTTAAGGGTGTTAAAACAATTCGACCCGTTAAGGTATTTCGATAAGTCGGCCCATAGAGGGCATTTTAGCAATTCGGCCTTTAAGGGCATTTTCGTAATTAATCAAGTTAATACTGATTTTGATCGATCTTAGGATTAATGTTGTTTAAGCAAGTTACTCGATTCAAGCCATATTACGGTTATTAGATTTGTAAGCAACAACGATCATTTTTTTCCAACATGATGGTGAATAACGAATCTACGGGATTTCAGTGTGAGATTACACACCTGATTACGTAGAGCACTAAACCTTCTTGATCGTCGACACCTATAATACCATAACACTCGATTAACTAACGAAAAGAGTTTCTTAATCCATATCTAAACAATCGGTTTATCACACTTACCCTCACCACCGCGAACAACCACAATCTACCTATTCTCACTGAATACTGGCACCCTTCCACAACCCAGTGGAAAATCCCGAACTGCCGATACCGCCCTACGTTTGAACTTGGGAGTAGAGATTGCAAGTCCACTCCCTTTTCGTCCTCCTATCGATTTTCCTTTAGTATCGCTACCACTTGCCTCCATTGGAAGAGTCTCGGTCAGAATAATATTACAATGAGAGAAGTAGTTATCTAAGGAGAGGGTTTCGGCTTACCACTAACTCCGAAGGATCAACGAGTAGAGGAGAACGAGTGATTTAGTCTCTTGATCGATGATAGATCCGACTCCCACCAATTCGAATTATGGCTATGGATGAGTTGGCAAAGATATGAAATTCGACACCCTACTAGAATGTCGATTCGGTCAAGGAAGAGAGTGCCCAACACGCAAAAGAAAAGAAAAAAATGAAGAAGAGATAAAGTGTTATAAGGTTCGGCTATTTGGAGAGAAATGAACAAAGAAGATTCGGCCACAAAGTAATATCGATTAAAGAAAAAGAAAAAGAGAGAAAGGTTGAAGAAATGGTGAGGAAATAAAAGAAGAGATGGATAAGAGAAGTGTCAGAGAATTTCAGCTAACACTATGAAGGAGATGAACAAAAGAAGGACTTGTGTTTCGGCAAGCAAGGGAAAAGAGTGGAAAAAGAAAGCACAAAATGTTAAGAAGAGTAAAAGGTTTTCATGCACAAAACTTGTAAAAAGACCATAAGAAATTTGGCTCCCAAATCCCCCTACCAAAACCGTATGCCCCTTACACCAAAAAGATCTTAGTTGACCAAATTTCTTTCCCCATACACCTCCCAAAATTCGGCCAACATATCCCCCTCATCACTATCCTTTATTTCTCCTTAATTCCCTCATCAATCTCCTCTCCATCACCTCAATCTCTTCTCCATCATCTCAATCAAATGGATTTGAATGAATCTTCCTTTCCTTCTTTAGAGTCATGGCTGAATCTTACCATCTTTCACTTGATTAGCACAAAAATTAAATCCAAAAGTTGCAATAGGTGGGATTCAAACTCCACCCCTTAAGGCCCTTCACGTGACGCCTCACCACCTTGCTACTAGCTCCTCTTGTGCTAGCAAAATACACACTTATTTCCTTAAGTCTTGACGCTACTTACCTTTTCCCCCTTAAATGCTTAAACACAAAAATTTTCCCAAGGCCCAGCTCAACCCCAACCCTTCTTAGGGCCCCTAAACATATACAACTAACATTCTTAACTAGCCTATCACATATCATAATGCAAAATAGAAAATCCCAAATTTTAGGATGTTACAAATTGAGAGGTATGTTTTATGGTAAATATGTTGTGACGTTGGTTATATGATTTGGAAATTAGGAGTGGTAAATAGGGTGTATATTCGACTTATTAATTAACTCATTTTGGAAGCATGAAAAGTGGTATAATATGGTTTGGTAAAAGGGTCATTTGAATAACTATAAGTGACATATTGTTTTGATGTTGAGATATGAGATAACATGTTTAACTTATAGATTGAGTGGTGGAAATGTTATGATTTATTAAGTTAAATTTGATAACCAAAAGGTTGTTTATTTAAATTGTTGGACGTATGAGATATGAATACATATGCCTATTTAATGTTTGCTTGTAGTTTGTTTTAAAAAGGTCAAATTGTTGACTCAATGAGTGATTATAAAATGTGTTATATATAAGTAGTTATAGGTTCGGCTATGGTATTTGACTATTTAGGCTCGGTTTCGAATGAAAATGAATGTATATGATCTAATTGTTATATGGAAGTTAAATTGGATGATAGATTATTGAATTAATTAATTAGTTGTGTATATGAATTATAGGCATGATAATTAGCATGCGAATTAGGTATGTGGTTCATGTGTGTGGTTGAATATAACATGTTAGATATGTTATTTAGCTTGCAAATTAGATATTTTATGACTTGACATTTGCATTCAAAAATGGTTAAATTTGATTTAGTAAAATGTACATAAGGTTATAATGTTTAAAATGCTATGATTTGGTAATTGTATTTAGAAATGGCTTTTGGTTTTAGGGTGTTATGCGCATGGTTGTATGATGTTAAAAATATAGTTGGTCATGTATAAAGTTACCTAATGTTTTATGTGTAAATGATTATTAAACTGTGAGATATGGCCAAATTAGTTTAACAGACGTATGTATAATGTTCATTAAATGTTACGTTTGTTATTTAGTTAATGATATGGGTTGAAACAACTTAATATGCGATTGTACTTAGATTTATAAAATGGTATGATCGTTGATTTGTTATGGAATAGATGTAAACAAATGGGTGTCTCGATTTATGCTCGGTATATGAAATGAAATATGTTTGAGTATAAATTGGGTATTTGAATGTCATGGAAATGATGGCCATATGGCTTAAATTTTTGTAATTATGAAACATGTACAAATTAGTTTTGATATTTGATGGCTTGGCTTGAAAGTTTTGAATTTGCAAACGTAATTGAAATGGTTAAATATTGAAATATAGTTCGTATAAGAGAATGTTCGATAAATCATGATTTGTGTGGTTAGATATGTGATTCAAATATATGATTTTGACTTGTATGAATAAGAGGTTGGTTTATTAAATTTTTTTGGAAAAATTTTATAAAGGAGAATACATTACTGGGCGTATGAATTGTAAAGAATGTTTGTTCTGAACTATGTTTTGTTTGGTAATGCCTCGTAACCCTAATTTGATGATGGATACAGGTTAGGGGTGTTGCATTTGATTGGTATCAGAGCTACGATTTAGTCGGTTCTAGGACTAACATAGCTAATATGAGTCTAGCTATACATGCCATATATAACCTGCGATAGTGTGATATCTCCCGACTCTGACGAAAATTGTTTTGATGAGACAGATATGTTTTCCAACCGAGCTAATTCTGATAGTACAGAAATAAATACTCAAATGTTTGAGTGAAAATGTGTTGAATATGAGTTGAAACTCATAAAGGTAAGGATCAAATTGTATGACATGTTGTTATTGATAAATGTAGTAATTATATGAGCATATGAGATATGATATTTGAGTTATGATTGCTATCTGAAATGCTTTGATTGTAAATTAGTGATTTGAGTCGGCATATGAACAATGTGTTAAGAACAAAAGTGATTAAAAGAAAAAGTTTATTAAATGATTTGAGAATGTGAAATTAGTAATGAACTGGCTATTTGTGATAGTATGTGTTATGTGCATTTATGTGTAAGTTAAATTTGAGGCTTTACTACCATCACCCCCCTTATCAGTTAAATGTTATAATGAAATCTGTAAGATTTGGGTTGAATAATCTCACGAGTATGGAGTTACAGAAGTCCGTGTTCGGAAGATTAATAACGTGGTCAGAAAAGAGATTGAATCAGCAAATGAATACAGTATTAAAAGAGATATTGGATAATTCTGAAAACTATTTAGATTATATAAAGTCATTGTTATAGAAGAAGTCAACTCTGATTAAATGACTTATTCAGGTATGTTATCTAATAAAGTATTACCTGGAAGCTTCTCTGGATTGATTTTTGTTATTGATGGGATAATATGAACTTAGTGATGACAGAATTAGACAGTTGAATAATGTTTGAATGGTATTGATGGCTGAGTGCAGTGGTTATAGTCGGGCAGTTACTATGACTTCTTCTGGGCATTCTACGTGTACATTTATCCTCAGAAATATATGTAACTATTTAATTTCAGAAGGAATTCTTATCGTATGAGAACATTAGCTAAACATATTAATGGATGAAAGTATCGTTGGTCTGTTTGGGTTAGGTTCGACATTACTATGTCTTTCTCTGGTATTTATTCCCTTGTGTTAATATGAAAAAATTGACGGAACAATCTGTGTAAGGCTAATATTCTGTTTCTACTGGCTATTGTTCTGTTGAATATATGTGAAGATTATATGGCTTCTGTTACTGTGGGTTTCAGTATTTATGGGTGACATTGTTCTTTCTGGACATTTTCAGGGATATCATCGGAATTGATATCATTCTATATGGGTTATAATTTTCTGATATTTTGTGTAACTTCAGATGTTGAAATTTCGCTATCCTGGTTTTCTTATGATTCTATGTGATTATCTATAAGAAATATCTATTTGACGGAAATGGATATATCTATTATATGATTATAATTTCTTGCTTGAAATGTGAGAGTATAGTGGTACCGTCCTCAGAGTCATAGAAATTGTGTTTCTGCAATGGTTACTATTAAAATCATATTTGATTTTCTTCTGTGTTCAAATTTTTTATTAATGGTCGGGATATTATTTATTGTTACGGTTAAGACGTCGATCTGATTATGACAATATGATTTCTATTTGATGGTTGTGGCTTCTGTATAATGATATGTCTGGGTTATCCTTTTTAACGAGAAGAAAAGATTTCTTCGAAAAGACCGATTCAGTGGTTTAGTCTGATTTGAATTATTCGATTGAAAAGATAATTTGATTATATGTGTTTGAATCTATCTACAAACTGGAAATAAACTTTGAACGTACATGTATGAATTGAAAGATAGTCTGGAAGAAGGATTTGTATTCTTGAAGATTTGATACAGAATTATATCTATCGGAACGATTATATCTGAGAAATGTTGTGGTAAATTAAAGTTAGTTCGATTGTTGAAGCTTTCTTTTACCCGAAGATATTTTCAACCAAAACATCAGTTCTAGTTCAGTCTGAGTTAAATAAAGAGATTATGATTTTCGGCCATACATTATTGAATGGTTCGAAATGTGTTCTAATACAAGAATGTTCAGAGATATCTTGTGATTCTGTACAGTTAAAGCTGCATAAAAGAGTTATGTGACATATTTGATGACTATAAGAGTTTAAAATGTTTAATATCAGAGAAAGATCCGAACTTGGCACAGCAAAGTTAGCTCGAATCATCGAAAAACTTTTGAGTCTGTAAGTGATTCTTATCCGAGGAAAATGATTATAGTTTCGCATGTTTTGATTGGGCGATGAATACATGATTGATCTTATCAGGTAATGAATAGTTGTTAGCTAAATTAAAGGCTAAATAAATGTTTATTTAGTGAAGTTGTTAAATTCAAAAATGTATCAGCAAATTATAAGTTAAAAAGGGGTTCAGCATAAATTGATTTTTGATTCAGAACCTCAGATGTGGTATCGATGATTATTTGTTATTTCGTGATAAAGTGTGTATATTGAAAAGCTCTACGAATATACAACAATTGCTACAAGAAACTCTCAGTGGTAATTTATTTGTTCATATGGGATTAACAAGATGCACAACAGTTCGAGATATGATATCGATGATGAGTGTGAAATGTGATATTTCTTACTTTGTTGATTATAGAAATGGAGGGTTGATGAATTCTGTATCGGGATTATCTTTATCATTGAAAAAGATAGAGTTATCTGAAATATGGTTAACTGTCTGAAGAAATCTCTCTGTACGTATAGATTTTCTCTTTTGATAAAACAATTGAGTTATTCGTTTCTGTGTTGGTAAGTTTGTCTATGGTGTCAGTTATCATTGTTTTGGATTGAGATCTGAAACTCATATGATAATTCTGAGAGAGATTACAGTAATCTGTGAGTATGGAATTGCATTAAAATCAGGCAACACAAACCAAATTATCAAAACATTTATTTGTCACCGTGTTTTAGAGTTTTAAAGCAACTAAGAAAGACTGTTGTTGTTTGATAAACTATCAAGTAAGTATAAAAGTGACATTGTATGAGGTATTGTATGTGACAGTTACCTAACTCCGTTATTTCAGGATTGAGCTTTGTGAGAAAATGATCCACGGGATTAATATCATCAGAGAAAGTGAGCAAAAAATGAAAACAATTTAATACAGCTATAAACAGTCTCAGCTAAAGATGATGTACAGTGAAAGTCAGATCAGAATTTCAGTTATAACACTAAAGAGATTTAAAATCCGAAGCTATGTGTGAATTTGAAATGTATTGTGTTGAAGCAAATACTTACTCTACTTTCTGGTAAGATTTTCGGGGACGAAAATCCCTAAGGGGGGAGAGTTGTAACAGCCAGTTTGGACCCTAGTCAAAACAGTGGTTTCGAAACCACAAATCTGAGTCAAAAAATATTTTAATATTATTTTTTGTATTTACAGCATGTGAATTAATATGTGTGAAAGTTTCGTGTGAAAATTTTATCGTTTGTTTGCTCGATTTTATAAAAGGACTTAATTGCGTAAAATGCAAAAGTGGCAATCTAATTGTTAAAGGACTAAATTGCTATGGTCTATTAATTGTGAAGTCCTTAAAATGAAATTTGGCCATTATAAATTGAGTGGACGACATTAGGCTTTTAATATATGGTTTTCTAATTATTTTATAAAGGTTAAATTTGTAAATGTTATGTTAATATGTAATAAATTAAAACAAAATAAAAAAATCACATGCAAATGTTCATCTTTGGCCGAAACTAGAAGAAAAAAAGAAAGCCATGGAAGCTCATCTAGGTTCGACATTTAGAAGCTTAATTCGGGTATGTGTTTTGCTCGGTTTTCGATAATTTTTACGTTTTTGAGATCGTTGCTTCGAATATTACTTAGCCCATACTTTAATTTTCGGAAATGATGATAAATTTGAGATTTGCCATTGTTGATAATGTGATGAATTTGTATTTTGATGATGAAAAATAAATCTTTGATGTTTGATTATTATATTTTATTAAGTTGTTTTTGATAAAAATGCTTATTAAGGATTGAATTGTGAAATTAGTAAATTGAGGTGTTGAAATGTGAAATAAATTGAATTAATGGGCTGTTAGGGACCTTAGTGAAATTCGATCAAGCATGGGTGTGGTGAAATTTTGAATATTTTGTGTTTTGTGAAATAGGGACTAAATTGTAAAACTATGAAATGTTAAGGGCTAAAATGCAAATTACCCATTTATATGTTTTTGGATGAAAATTTAATGAAATGTTGAATAAGTAAGTTAATTTTGATATTAATTAGATTGGCAAAAGCAGAATTCAGATCTAGATCAAGGGAAAGTCAAAATATCGGATTAGTCAACTTAATTTGTCATTACTACGAACGAGGTAAGTTCGTATTTTAATAGACGTTACGAAATCATGTTATAAATGCATATTATTTGTATGATTGAATTCAATGTCGAATGGTAATGTAAATATATATGTATTTTGAATAAGTTATATATGTTATTATGATATTGAAATGTTCGAGAAGCAGAATATATGAATACGAGAAAGCATCGATAATGTGATGACATCTGAAAGCCCCGTACGAACCATAGGAATAGTTAGGGTACATATGTCATGACATAGGATTTCGATATGTGTTATCATATAAGACCACGTCTGGGACGGCATCGATTTGTGATTTACGTGTAAGACCATGTCTGGGACATCGGCATCGTATATGATTTCGTGTAAGACCACATGCGGGACGATGGCATCGATATTTGATTACATGTAAGACCACGTCTGGGACGTTGGCATTGTATGAGATTTTTGAGCTATCCGAGTATCCTTATTGATTCCGAACGGTTCAACGGGCATTCCGAGAAATAAGTGATTAAGTGAATGACATTCCGATTCAGGTACGTTGAAAGGTATACACTGTTTGGAAATGAAAGGTAGGTATATGTGCAAAGAATGTTATGTGATGTATATGGAAATGAAATGTGAATATGTGAAAAGGAAATATGAACAAATGTATCAGATGTGATTTATAAAGTTACATATGTGAAATTGTCAGATACTATATGAATGAAAGGTGAATTTGAGTATAAATGATTATAGGAGATTTATATGAGAAAGATATATGATTGAATGTATTATTTCCCATAATGTGCTCATTTTGCTATATGAAAATGTGAATTAAATGATATATGAGAATGGAATTGAATAAGCTTGTGAAAGCTACAGTTAGCTAGTTATGTAGTATAATATTGAATGATGATAATTCAAAAGGAGAACTTGTTATAAAATTTAGAAAAGTTGTGTGTGATAGCATATCATGCTTATGGCATTGTAATGGAATTATTTGCTATGTTAAGTTTATTAAGATACGAGCTTACTAAGCTTTCAAAGCTTACTCCGTGTGTTTTTCCTATGTTTATAGAGTTTCGGAGACTTGCTCGGGTTGGAAGTCATGGGAGATCTCATCACACTATCCAGTATTCATTTCGGTAAATAAATCCTTTGAGATTTGGTTATGTGGCATGTATAGGCTAGTTTTGATATATTTGGTTTTGAAATTTGTATATGTATATAGCCATGCGAAAATGGCTTGTTCATGATGCAAATGTTGGTAGTTATATTTGGTCATGTTATAAGCTTAATTGAGAGGTATGTTTTATGGTAAATATGTTGTGATGTTGGTTATATGATTCGCCAATGAGGAGTGGTAAGTAGGGTGTATATTCGGCTTATTAATTAACTCATTTTGGAAGCATGAGAAGTGGTATAATATGGTTTGGTAAAAGGGTCATTTGAATAACTATAAATGACATATTGTTTTGATGTTAAGATATGAGATAACATGTTTAGCTTATAGATTGAGTGATGGAAATTTTATGATTTATTGAGTTAAATTTGATAACCAAAAGGTTGTTTATTTAAATTGTTGGACATATGAGATATGAATACATATGCCTATTTAATGTTTGCTTGTAGTTTGTTTTAAAAAGGTCAAATTGTTGATTCAATGAGTGATTATAAAATGTGTTATATATAAGTAGTTATATGTCCGGCTATGGTATTTGACTATTTAGGCTCGGTTTTGAATGACAAAGAATGTATATGATCTAATTGTTATATGAAAGTTAAATTGGATGATATATTATTGAATAAATTAATTAGTTGTGTATAGGAATTATAGGCATGATAATTAGCATGCGAATTAGGTATGTGGTTCATGTGTGTGGTTGAATATAACATGTTACATATGTTATTTAGCTTGCAAATTAGACATTTTATGACTTGACATTTGTATTCGAAAATGGTTAAATTTGATTTAGTAAAATTGTAACGCCCCGAATTTGGGACTAGTAGAATTGGGCCCATTGGGCCTTGGGCACGGGAGCATTTAAAATTTTTAACAAGAGAACGGCTTTAATGCAAGTTGGATCTATTAGGTGAGTGATTTTGGAAGGTTAGAGGGCTTCTATGAAGTCTCGGGTTCAAACTTTGGCTTTAGGGAAATTTTGGTTTTAGGTGAATAAAACCCTGGGAGTTAGTAGTAGGCTTTAAGAATAAAATGTGGAGAAAAATGACATAAGGAAGGGAGTGGTCTAGAGGTAAGGCGTCATTAAGGGGATAAGTGAGTGCTTGGGTTCAAGTCTTGGCGCTTGCATTTCATTTTGATTTATTTTTAAGTGAACTTAGACTTTGGCCCATAGGTTTATATTTAGTTGCGCATACTTTAAGACATAAGAGGAGCTTGTGGCCTAGTGGCTAGCAGCGTAGATTATGCTACATGGGAGCCTGGGTTCGAATCTCATGAGTAGCAAAAAGGGGATATTTATTTTGCTAAGTGGCAGCAAGAGTTTGTGTTGGATTTAAACTCTACTGAAGGAGGGATCCCACATCGGAAAGCTAGCAAGAGGGAAGGTGAGAAGCTGGCTATAAATGGAGCTGTCTATGAGGAGAGGAAGCATACCTGGTTGGCGTTGGGCATAGGAGCATTCGAGGGGCGGTTTAGCTTCAGATTCCTATCAGGTGTGTATTTCGCCCTACTCTAGCTGTAGAGCGGCAAGTGCCGAAATGCCGGTCACACGACGATGGTAGCCACACGAGCGTGCGAGCGCACGTGTGGGGGCTTTGATGCGATAGTTGAGGCCATCATGAGTATTCTTGTGGGTTAGGCTGTTTGGGCCTCGATGGGCCAAGTGGGCCTAATGGGCCCGTGGGCCCATATGAATAAGTTGTACGATTGTGTAGTAGATGTTGGATTAGACTATGGGAATCTCATATCTGTGGCTAGATTTGGGCCAAATGGGCCACACGAGCGTATGGGCCCATTTGGGCTGAGAATGGGCCCTAAGCCCAATCGTCTCATTATCTCTGTTTAGAATACCCCTAGTTTATGAAATTATCGAAATACCCCAATTTGTGAAATTACTGAAATACCCTTGGTGGGTAAATTACTGAAATACCCTTGGTAGGTAAAATTACTGAAATACCCTCGGTGGGTAAAATTACTGAAATACCTTCGATGGGTAAAATGAACGTTACACCCCTGAAGGGCAAAATGACAAAAACGCCCCTACATGTTATATGGTTATTCTTGTATGCGATTTATGATTGTTATCGTATGATTATTATTTTATGTTGCATTCATGCGTTATTATGTTGCATGGGGATGGGATTATTAATACGGAGGAAGTGCTAATAGGATCGCATGGTCGCTTGACGACTGTGGATCCACCGAAGGCTTTTTAGCCACCAAGCAGCCATGCTGCACCGATAAGTTAGTGCCGCAACTGGTGCTACATAAGGAGTGTACGGATGGGTGGGTCGATTAAATCCCCACAAGAGTGCGGTTGGACAGAGACGAGAGTGCGAGTGTAGTGGTATGGGCATTAATGCATTGCATATACAGATTATATTATTGAGATGGGCTTAAGCCCAGATATTTATGATATGTGACATATGATATGGGTTAAGGCCCAATTGCCACCGTTACTGTAACATGCTTCGGCCCGGATTGTTGTGATTCATGTTCTTACTAATGAGGGCTGTACACACTGAGTTTTCGTAAACTCACCCCTCATTTTAATTTTTCTCAGGTAATCCTCAGTAGGCGGTTCGACGTACTGGAGGACTCGGAGGTGGCCACCATACGAGTAGTTTCAGATTTTCATATTCTACTTATTTTTATTTTATTTTGGGTTCATATTTTGTAATAAGGCCTCTCTTAAGTTTCAGTTTTTAGTTTGGGATTTTTAGTTTAATATGTTTTAAATCTGCTCAACATTTAATTGCGGTTTTCTAAAACAATATCTGTTTTCAAAACACTATGCTTCCGCAACTGAGTTGTAAATATCACGTTTTCATAAGTCAATTGTTTTAAATTAAGCTTCCGCATCGAACAAGGTTTTGAAGGTAATGACTTCTTAATAAATGTCGATTATAAATAACAATTGCAAACTGGGACTTTAGTTTTTGAATATCAAGAAGGGTTTTCAATGAAAATGCGGTTTTCAAAAAAAACCTCATTGTGACACGCCAGATTCGGGCCTAACTTCTAGGCCGGGTTTGGGGTGTTACTTTTAGTGGTATCAGAGCCAAGTTGCAAAACTCGGGCTGTGAGATGGGCTTTAGTTTCTATTTTAAAGATGTTTACAAGTGATTTTGAAGTGGTTTTGGAAGGTTTTTGTGTGGCACACTGAGTCTCTGGCGTCGGACCAAGTAAGTTCTCCTATCTGTTTAAAACTGTTATGCTATAGATAGTTACTGGGCTTACTTTAGATGATAGACTATACTAAGACTCTTAGTTAGAGTAAGACTGAGGCCCGTAGGAGACTAAAACTGTAGTGAGCTTGCGATTTCGAAAACAACTTTTAACTACTATCTCCATAAAACATTTGTTTAATTATTGGAACTATGAGCTAAATTCATAAAATTTCTAATTCAGATAATACGCAAAGTGATAATGTGCGCAGTAGAAGCGTAGTGGTATAACCGGTAGTGTGCGGCTATTAGATAGTTGGAAATTTTGAGGACGAAATTTCTTTAAGGGGGTAGATTTGTAACGCCCCGAATTTGGGCCTAGTAGAATTGGGCCCATTGGGCCTTGGGCATGGGAGCGTTTAAAATTTTTAACAAGAGAACGGATTTAATGCAAGTTGGATCTATTAAGTGAGTGATTTTGGAAGGTTAGAGGGCTTCTATGAAGTCTCGGGTTCAAACTTTGGCTTTAGGGAAATTTTGGTTTTAGGTGAATAAAACCCTGGAAGTTAGTAGTAGGCTTTAAGAATAAAATGTGGAGAAAAATGACACAAGGAAGGGAGTGGTCTAGTGGCAAGGCGTCATTAAGGGGATAAGTGAGTGCTTGGGTTCAAGTCTTGGCGCTTGCATTTCATTTTGATTTATTTTTAAGTGAACTTAGACTTTGGCCCATAGGTTTATATTTAGTTGCGTATACTTTAAGACACAAGAGGAGCTTGTGGCCTAGTGGCTAGCAGCGTAGATTATGCTACAGGGGAGCCTGGGTTCGAATCTCATGAGTAGCAAAAAGGGGATATTTATTTTGCTAAGTTGGGGCGGCTAGAGTTTGTGTTGGATTTAAACTCTACTGAAGGAGGGATCCCACATCGGAAAGCTAGCAAGAGGGAAGGTGAGAAGCTGGCTATAAATGGAGCTGTCTATGAGGAGAGGAAGCATACCTGGTTGGCATTGGGCATAGGAGCATTCAGGGCGCGGTTTAGCTTCAGATTCCTATCAGGTGTGTATTTCGCCCTACTCTAGCTGTAGAGCGGCAAGTACCGAAATGCCGGTCACACGGCGATGGTAGCCACACGAGCGTGCGAGTGCACGTGTGGGGGCTTCGACGCGATAGTTGAGGCACGATTGTGTAGTAGATGTTGGATTAGACTATGGGAATCTCATATCTGTGGCTAAATTTGGGCCAAATGGGCCACACGAGCGTATGGGCCCATTTGGGCTGAGAATGGGCCCTAAGCCCAATCGCCTCAGTACCTCTGTTTAGAATACCCCTAATTTATGAAATTACCGGAATACCCCGATTTGCGAAATTACTGAAATACCCTTGGTGGGTAAATTACTGAAATACCCTTGGTGGGTAAAATTACTGAAATACCGTCGGTGGGTAAAATTACTGAAATACCCTCGATGGGTAAAATGACCGTTACGCCCCTGAAGGGCAGAATGACGAAAATGCCCCTACATGTTATATGGTTATTCTTGTATGCGATTTATGATTGTTATCGTATGATTAATATTTTATGTTGCATTCATGTGTTATTATGTTGCATGGGGATGAGATTATTAATACGGAGGAAGTGCTAATAGGATCGCATGGTCGGTTGACGACTGTGGATCCACCGAAGGCTTTTTAGCCACCGAGTAGCCTTGCTGCACCGATAAGTTAGTGCCGCAACCGGTGCTACATACGGAGTGTACGGATGGGTGGGTCAATTAAATCCCCACAAGAGTGCACGGTTGGACAGGAGACGGAGTGCAGGGCTGGTATGGTCATTAATGCATTGCATATATGGATTATATTATTGAGATGGGCTTAATCCCAGATATTTATGATATGTGACATATGATATGGGTTAAGGCCCAATTGCCACCAGCATCAGAATGCGCTTCGGCCGCCGGATTGTTGTGATTCATGTTCTTACTGATGAGGGTTGTACACACTGAGTTTTCGTAAACTCACCCCCTCTTTTTAATTTTTCTCAGGTAATCCTCATTAGGCAGTTCGACGTACTGGAGGACTCAGAGGTGGCCACACTACGAGTAGTTTCAGATTTTCGTATTCTACTTATTTTTATTTTATTTTGGGTTCATATTTTGTAATAAGGCCTCTCTTAAATTTCGGTTTTTAGTTTGGGATTTTTAGTTTATTATGTTTTAAATCTGCTCAACATTTAATCGCGGTTTTCCAAAACAATATCTCATTTTCAAAACACTACGCCCAAGAATCGAGTTGTAAATATCACGTTTTCATAAGTCAATTGTTTTAAATTAAGCTTCCGCATCGAACAAGGTTTTGAAGGTAAAGACTTCTTAATAAATGTCGATTATTAATAACAATCGCAAACTGGGACTTTAGTTTTTGAATATCAAGAAGGGTTTTCAATGAAAACGCGATTTTCAAAAAACACATCATTGTGACACGCCAGATTCGGGCCTAACTTCTAGGTCGGGTTTGGGGTGTTACAAAAATGTACATAAAGTTATAATGTTTAAAAAGCTATGATTTGGTAATTGTATTTAGAAATGGCTTTTGGTTTTAGGGTGTTATGCGCATGGTTGGATGATGTTAAAAATATAGTTGGTCATGTATAAAGTTACCTAACGTTTTATGTGTAAATGATTATTAAACTGTGAGATATGGCCAAATTAGTTTAACAGACGCATGTATAATGTTTATTAAATGTTACGTTCATTATTTAGTTAGTGATATGTGTTGAAACAACTTAATATGCGATTGTACTTAGATTTATAAAATTGTGTGATCGTTGATTTGTTATGGAATAGATGTAAACAAATGGGTGTCTCGATTTATGCTCGGTATATGAAATGAAATATGTTTGATTATAAATTGGGTATTCGAATGTCATGGAAATGATGGCCATATGGCTTGAATTTTTGTAATTATGAAACATGTACAAATTTGTTTTGATATTTGATGGCTTGGCTTGAAAGTTTTGAATTAGCAAACATAATTGAAATGGTTAAGTATTGAAATATAGTTCATATAAGAGAATGTTCGATAAAGCATGATTTGTGTGGTTAGATATGTGATTCAAATATATGATTTTGACTTGTATGATTAAGAGGTTGGTTTATTAATTTATTTTGGAAAAAAATTATAAAGGAGAATACATTACTGGGCGTATGAATTGTAAAGAATGTTTGTTCTGAACTGTTCTTTGTTTGGTAATGCCTCATAACTCTAATCCAACGACGGATACAGGTTAGGGGTGTTACATTTTGTTCAGAAATTTTATCGTTTGAATGCTCAATTCGGTAAAAAGGACTAAATCGCGTAAAGTGAAAAAGTGATTTTCTAATACCTTAATGTATTAAATAGCTATAGAACCTTAAAGTAAGAGTCCTTAAGTGGTAATTAGACCATTTCAATTGTGATTGGACTATTATGGGCATATATTAAGTGATTTTAATGTTTATTTAAACAAGGTTAATATAGTAATTTGTAAATAACTTAAGTAAAATAATGGAAAACATAATGTATCATCATCTTTTCTTCATTTCCACCAAAAATACAAAGAAATAAGAAGCCATGGAAGCTTTTTATGGTTTGGTCACTTAGTAGCTCAATTGGTAAGTGATTTTGACTCGGTTTTTAATGATTTCTATGTTTTTTGAGATCGTTGCAACTAGGTCTAGCTAGCCCAGGGACTATTTTGGAAAACTGTTAAAGATTTAGGATGTTTCCATTGATGAATAAGCATGTATTTTAATGATTTATGATAGATTATGAATGTTTGATGATAGTTATACAAGTTTTGTTAAGTGATTTTTAGTGAAAATGCAAATTAGGGATTAAATTGTGAAATGTGGAAACTTTGTGGGTAAATTGTGAAATAAATGAAAAATATGGGCTGATATGTGTACTAGGAAAATTCAGCTAGCATGGGTTGGTATCAAATTGCATTAATTTGTGATTTTATGAAATAAGGACTAAATTGTAAAAGTTGTGAAATACTTGGGGCAAAAGTGTAAATGTGGCTTTAATGAGTGTTTTGGATTAAATTGATTAGAAACATTATTAAATAAGCTAAATTTGATTACATATAGATCAAGAAAAGCAAAATTCAAATTTAGATCGGGGGAAAAACAAAGTACTCGACTAATCAACCTATTTCATCATTTTTGTGAACTGAGGTAAGTTTGTATGATTAATAAGCTTAATGTTATATGTGTTTATATGCTTAAATATTATAAATGTGTTATTACGGCATTGCGGAATCTATCGACAAAACATTGATATAGTGAGAATCCCGGTTGAACCTTAGGAATAGATAAGATATTAGTGACATGTCATTAGGGGTTATTCTGATTATGTGATCTGGGTGCTAGTCCTGTACGTCCTACCGGTGGCTGAGTACACCGGCATGTGTTGCGGTAACATGACAGCTTGTGTGAGCAACACCATGTAGCTACGTCTTGACTGACAACTTGTGTGAGCAGGCCCGTTGATAGCTCGAGAGTGAGCATATATGTGATATGAAATTGAGACAGCATTGGCTATGTATGTGACACTTCAGTGCGAGATTCCCGAGTATCCGATATTATTCTGAATGGTTCAACGGGAAAAGATGATGGTACGAGGATGTAAAAAATGATATGGATCAGTTTAGGTACTCGTGATAAGTTTGGCAAGTAAGTGATAATTGGTAAGTTTATATGTAAAATAAGTGAAAGTTGATGAATTTATACATGATACCAATAATTATGGCAATATGCAAATTGTTGAATTAAATGTATTACTTAAGTTCTTTAAATTGTGAATGAGTTGGTAATTCTACTTATTATTCATAAGAACTTACTAAGCTATAAAGCTTACTCTGTTTATTTTTTCGTGTTTTTAGTGATTTCAAAGCTAGCTCGGATTCGGGGATTGTCGAATACTTCATCACACTATCAAGATATCATTTTTGTACTTTTGAAGCTATGTTTTTGGAATATATGGCATGTATAGGAACTTTGGTCATTTTGGTATATAAGTTGATGATGAATTTAGCCATTTGAATTGGCTTGTAAATGTCTATGGTTTGGTTTGTATATATATCCATGAAAGTTGGCTTAAATTGGTTAGTTTGGTTGTATATATATAGATGTGTGCATAAGGCCTATGTTATGTGATTGAGGTTGGCTTCGTGATGCTCATTGATAGTAGATATTGTGGATATCAAATAGTTGATACTAGAGGAGATATATGATTGTGAATTTGAGCATAATGATGCATGTTTGAAAATGTTTAATTAGTTGAATTGTATATGTGAATTTGGTATAATGTAATGGTCTATTTAGTGACTTGTGTATATTGTGGATAATGGAATTGATTTGGCATGATTTAGGCTTGATTTAGTTGATTTGAATGCCTATATATGCTATGTTTTGGTGCCATTTGGTTGGTGTAGGTGAATACAAATTTATGTGGCAAAATGGCTTGGTAAATAGCCTATTTTTGTCCACACGTGCAGAGACACGAGCGTGTGTATCAGCCGTGTGACACACGATCAGGTTACACGGCCGTGTCTACCCTGGTGTTGAAATAGAAACCAAGTCAGTATGCCCCACACGGCCTCACACATGGGCGTGTGACCTGGCCGTGTGGCATAAGTCAGTATACCCTATAGGTTTGGCACGGCCTAGCACACAGTCTGGTACACGGGCGTGTGTGGCCATTTTTAAGGCACACGGGCTACCCACACGGGCGTATGTGGTTGCTGTGTGACCCAATTCAGAGAGTTACACAAGGTTGGACAAGGGCTGGGACACGGCCATGTGCTCCCATTTTGATTGTCCACACGGCCTGTGACACGGGCGTGTATTTGGCCATGTAAGAGACACGGCTGGGCCACACGGGCGTGTGTCCCCTATTTTTGGAAAAATTTTCTAAGTGTTCAAGAAGTTTCTAAAGTTATTGGTTTAGTCCCGAACTATCTCGAATGCATAATTTGGGCCTCGTAGGCTCGTATTAGGGTCAATATGAATGTTGTTGATTAATGATTATATGAAATTTAAAAATGTACATGAAATGTATGTGTAATGGTTTGATATGTCAGGTAACGCTCTGTAACCCTATTCCGACGTTGAATACGTGTGAGGGGTGTTACAAAAGGGATTGCATCTAGCTGAATAGAGCCAGCAACTCTCCTACTAGTCCCAACTCGTATGGTAGGATATTGATAATCATTGTTGGCAATCCGTTCCAAGATCTCATATGCTTCATTATAGGATTTATCCAACAAAGTACCATTGGAAGAGGCATCGACTACCATTCTTGTATGTGCATTCAGCCCATTATAAAACATCTACTTTTGAGTCTAGTTTTGGAAACCATGCATAGGAAATTTTCTAAGTAATTCCTTAAATCTTTCCCAGGCTTCGTCCAGCGTTTCATACTCTGATTGTCAAAACTATGTGATGTCAATTCTAAGCTTAGCATTCATGTTTGGTGAATTATACCGTAGCAAAAACCTCTAGCACAGGTCATTCCATGATGCCACTATTCTCGATAGTAGAGCAATAAACCACACTCTTGCACTATTTCTCAAGGAGTGTGGAAACAATTTAAGTCACAAGGTGTCTTCAGGAACACCTTGTTATCGAAACAAATCAAAGACTTCTAGAAAATTTATTAAATGTAGTCTTGGATCTTTTGTGGGTAACCCCCCGGACTGTCTAACTATTTGCAACATTTGAAACATTAGCGATTTCAACTCAAAATGCTAAGCTTTTATGTATGGTCTTACTATCCCTGGATTCAAGTCATCCAAAACTGGAACTACATACTCTCAAATTGGTCTGTCTCAGTCATCTAACACCCGAGGAATAGGAATATTAGCATCCTGACCAATTGGATTCAATGGATCATTCAAACCAGGATCATTCCCTTTACTAGCCATATTACGTAACTCTATTCTCCTTCTTAGTAAAGTTCTCTTGATTTTTGGGTCAAACAGATACTCTTCAGTAGTAGGACTGCTTCCACTCATGCACTTATGGCAAACCTGTAAGAAATTAAATAAAACTGAGTTAGATAAAACAAATGAAACAAAAGAAACTAACAAAACCAAGTTTCACCAATTGTTAATCCCCGGCAACGGCGCCAAATACTTGTCGCTTGTGAATAATATGTGTGAATTATGCAAGTATACACATCGAACAAGTAATAAAGTGATGAGTAAGATCATCTCCACATGTATTAGATAGGTATAATTTGGTCAATTTATTAAAGTCAGGCTTGATTAATGCTAAGGAAAATTAACAGTGAGAATGCAATGACAAAATGAGAGAATGATGATGTATAATGTAACACCCCATACCCGATTCTGAGGCTAAAATCGCATACGAGACATTACTCTGCTTGAACTTCTTTAAACATGTACTTACGGGCTATAAAATTTTGTTCTGAATTAAAACTTTTCTTTCTTAGTCAAATCATTCATATCGTGGGCCTACGAGGCCTTAAACATGTGTCCGGAAACTTTTACAAGCTAAAAGAAACTTTTCTTTAAAACAGGGGCCACACGCCCGTATTGGTATAGGGACACGCCCGTGTGCCCTTAAGGCATGCCCGTGCCTTCCACCCGTGGTCGACACTGACTAAATCCACAAGGCCATGGCACACCCGTGGCCCTAGCCCTTGTGTAAAACCTTAGCATTCTGACTTAACCACACGGCCTATACACACGCCCGTGTATCATGGCCGTGGGGATTTTGCAGTTTCATGAGCAAGGTGCAGACTTCATACGGCCTCGGCACACGCCCATGTGCTAGCCGTGTGTTACACACGGCTTAAACAAACGGCCGTGTGATGAGCCCGTGGTCTATACTGACTTAAGACATTAATGTGCAGGGGACACATGGCCTAGACACACGCCCGTGTGTCTATCCGTGTGGGCACTTAGAGGCTATCTACCAAGCCTTTTTCCACTCTCACTTGCATACAATGATATATCATCTCATAATATCACATAGCTTCAATGTAACTCTTGAATTAAAGACATTTAATCATAGGAGAAATAAAGCCTTCTACCCATACACTAGGGAGAACTCTATCCAATACAATTACAACTAACTTAAACCATCATCTATGGTCATACACAACCAACTCTAGGTTCTCTTAGGCCAATACAATTTGGCTACAACGGTTATAAATTAATCAACTTTAAAAGAATCCCTATACATGCCATGACTCATAAGGACTTGATACCTCATACCAAGTGTCTACTCGATAGTGTGAAAACATCTCCGGCGGTCTCCAACCCGAGCTAGTTAAAATAACCTATAAGAGATGAGAAAAGTAAAGGAGTAAGCAATAATGCTTAGTAAGTTCATCTACATAATATGACAAATATTAATATTCATCGGATATTCATGACTGTAAGGTATTATAATTGGTTTTTCTCATAAACTCATGGTTACTTACTCAACCACTCTTCAATCTTACTCATTCTATTTCTTACCACATTCTTTCCATGTCACAAGCTAATTGCTCGTTTAATTAGCATACATTCCTGCACTGATCACCACATGATCATATAAAACAACACATCAAGCATTTTCAATAAGCCACTCATGCTACTAATATCTCGGTGGTTTCGCACTTAGCCCACCATTGAATCTCTAATAGGGTGGTATCGCACATAGCTCACCAATCATTTACACTTATGGTGGTTCCGCACTTAGCCCACCTTTCATTTTACATTCATGGATAGTAATCCACATGTATATCTCTATTTCAAATGTTCATCTGAGAACACTCTCACACACTTCTATTCTCACTTATCTTTCTACGATACTCGTTTGCATTCACACAATACATTAATAAATCTATCTCATGCAACTAAGGTGTACTAAATACACATAACCCACTAAGGGTTCATCATATACTGAATCCATATCAATTTAATTCTAACACACACTTGTGCTTTTCGTGGTACAACCACATGCTTTCTTTCTTTCAACATATACGTTGAATTACTCAGTTATTAAATAACTGTGACACCCCAAACCCGGCCTAAACGTTACGACCGAATCTGGCATGTCACATGAAAGGAATGTCTAAAAACTGTGCATTCGTTAAAAAGCTCATATTCTTTATAGTTGTGGTGAGAAATCGAGTTTAAGTAATTTTGAATAAGAAATGGTTTATTATCATTTTAGGAAAATCCCATATTGATCATTTAATAATAAGCAATAAACAAATTGAAAGCTGAAACCAAATAAAATACCCAAGGCCTTATTACATAACAAAAACTCAAATAAAAATAAGTCCAAATAAAAGAAACGAATTTACGAGTAAACATATGTATGGCCTCCACGAGTCCACCTCGGCTCCCAAATCCGCGATCTAATGATTACCGCAAAATTTAACTAAGGGGTGAGTCATCGAGACTCGGTGTGTAAATCCCCATCCAACGAGGCCCTTACACAATTTTATATGAAAATATGCATATCATGCACCCAAACCTAGCCATCCAATGCTCCTTTCTCTACCCGTGTGGTACCAAACCCTTTGGTGGTGCCAAACCACTGGTGACCCAAAGTCACGATATCCATAATTGTGGTGCCAAACCACTTTGGTGACCCAAAGTCACGAATAATCCAATGATGGGGCCAACCCATCGTGTGATACCAAATCACCGGCGTCAATCCCAGTATAATCGGTGTGGGGCCAACCCAGCGTGGTGCTAAGCCACTGGGACGAGGCGCTATGAGGTGCCAAACCTCGGTGTCCCAAAGACACGAATGTGATACCAAATCACCTTTGGTGACCGAAGTCACGAATCCAATGATGGGGCCAACCCATCGTGTGATACCAAATCACTGGCGTCAATCCCGTATAATCAAGCGTGGGGCCAACCCCTTTGTGGTGCTAAGCCAGCGGGACGAGGCGCCGAGGTGCCAAACCTCGGTGTCCGGAGACACGAATGTGATACCAAATCTTTGGTGACTCAAAGTCACTAATAATCCATCTGTGGGGCCAACCCACGTGTGATACCAAATCATTGGCGGCGATCCCATATCTCAAAAGTGGGGCCAACCCACGGTGGTGTTAACCACGAGGCGAGTCGCTATGAGGTGCCAAACCTCTGGAGGTGCCAAACCTCACGTGACCGTAGTCACAATGTGGTACCAAACCACTTTGGTGCCCGTCGACACGAATATCACGCCCCTCCTCCTCATATAACCCATGCAATATGACATAATAATTCGTGTATGCATTATGTCATGTATGCTAGACATATATCAAATATAAGTATAACATGAATTACCATCATAATCAGATAGACATAAAACAACATAATCACCCTAATCAACCTCTAAGGGTATAACCGTAATTTTACCTACCAAGGGCATTTTCGTAATTTACCTACCAAGGGTATATCGGTAATTTACCCACCAAGGGCATTTTGGTAATTTACCCTTGAGGATATTTTGGTAATTTACCCACTAAGGGTATTTGGTAATTTCAGACCTGGAATGGCCTTTCCAAAGGCTTGATGTTGCCCGAGTGACCCAACTACCATTTCTCGGTCGAAATGGACTATTGGGCCTAAAGCCCAATTTCGCCATTCGGGCCCACACGCTCGTGTGGCCCACCTAACACAAATCTAGCCACGTTTATGAGATTCACCTAGTCTAGTTCACTATATACTACACCATCATACAATTTACTATATTGGGCCCACGGCCCATTGGGCCCCTTCGCCCATCGCGCGGCCAAGCGGCCCCAACCCACAAGAATACTCACGATGGCCTCAACTATCGCGCCGAAGCCCCACACGTGCGCCGCACGATCGTGTGGCTACTATTGCCGTGATTGGCACTTCGGCATTTGCCGCTCTACAACTAGAGTAGAGAGAGTTACACACCGATAGGACTCGTGTTAATCCGCGCTCAGACCACTCCTCGTGCCAAACGCCTTCCAAGGTGTGTCAACCCTCCTCTGGAATGCTCTTTATATAGCTAGCTCTTCACCTTCCTTCTTTGTATCTTTCCGATGTAGGATCCTTCTTCGTCGATAGAGTTTAAATTCAATGAAACTCTTCCCGTCCAGCCGCAAAATAAATACTCCCTTGCTTCTCATGAGATTCGAACCTGGGCTCCCTTGCAACATAATCCACGCTGCTAGCCACTTGGCCACAAGCTCCTCTTGTGTCTTAAACCATGCGCAACTAAATATAAATCTATAGCCAAATTCTGAGGTCCAAGTAAAAAGAAAACCAAAATGCAAAAGCCAAGACTTGAACCTTGGACCTCCTTCCTTCCTTATGGCGTCACCCCCTTGTCTCTTATGTGGCGTCACTTTGCCACTACACCACACACTCCACTTGTGTCATTTTTCCCACATTTTATTCTTAAGGCCTACCGCCAACTTCAGGTTTTTTCACCTAAAACCAAAATTTCCCCAAAGCTAATATTTGATCCCGGGACTTCATAGAAGCCCTCTAACCTTCCAAAATAACTTACCTAATAAGTCTAACTTGCATTAATGCCATTCTCAAAAATTTTAAATCAAGGCCCATTGGGCCCAATCCTACTAGGCCCAATTTCGGGATGTTACAATAACTATCTTGAGTCTCATACACAAAATGTCACATAGGATTTATACCCCAATAGGGTCTTACTTGTATTAACATGTCGTTGCCATGTCCCTGACATGGTCTTGTACGAATTCTTACATTGAGGCCATATTCTAATATGGTCTTACACGAGGCCTTAACTATCATCATATCATTCTATATACATTTCCCACTACTCTTAGATTCAATTCTTTTGACCTCTCATCAAAGATATTTCATACATTCATAGAGTAAATATACATTCCATACAAAATTGGAACATTAAATTAACTCATACGTAATTGCAACATTTGCACATGAACTTACCTCGATGTCGAAAAGGGCCGAAAGGGACCTTTTTACCCACATTTCTCTTTTCACCCGTTCTAGGTCCAAAACTCGTTTTCTTTGATCTAGAACAATGAAATTTTCTGATTTAATCACTTATAAATTATAATATACCATAATATATACTTTAGGCAAAATGACTATTTTGCCCATATACTTTGGCAAAATTACGATTTTGCCCCTAGGCTCATAAATAAATTTTATCACATTTTCTCGTTAAACAAGCCTAGCAAAACACTTAATCCTCTTACAACTATTCACAATTCCATCCATTTCACGCCTTAATGAATAAATTACAACTTTTGCATTTTAGTCCCAAATAGGTGCTTCCATGACAACACCTTTCACAAAAGTTGTTTCTCATCATCCTATCATTCATTTTCTTCCATAAAAACTCAGTTAACAACTTAAAATCTCACATGGTAAATCTCTAAACTTTTTACCATAATGCAAAATAGTCCCCTCTTTAGAAAGCTTAAGCTTTAGGGATCTCAAAAGTACAATTTTCTTCAAGAAATACCATCAAAATCACTTACTTGAGTGGAGTAAAGCTTGCTGAAATTTTGAGCTTTCAAACACCCCTTGTTTTCTGAAACTTTCGGTGGAGAAGAAGAGAGGAAAGATGACATCTTTTTCCTTTCTTTATTTTATTATAAAACATCAATTTAACCCACCAACTTTGACCAAAATTAAAAGCTCTTGTCCCCCTTGTCTACATGGCCGGCCAACACATCCTAGATGGTCAAATTGTCCTTTAAAGACCTTCAATTAATATTTCATAGCTATTTGGCACCTTTAGCAATAAAATAGAACTTTCGCACTTTATACGATTTAGTCCTTTCTCACAATTTAGCTAGAAATCGCTAAAATTAAAGCACCAAAATTTTCATGCATCCTTATAAACATGTTATAACACATAACATAACATGAAAATAATTTTCTCTAACCTCAAATTAGTGATTCCGAGATCACTGTTCTGGCTAGCCCCTAAATCGGGCTGTTACAATTCTCCCCCCTTAGGGATTTTCGTCCCCGAAAATCTTATCAGAAGGAGTTGATACTAACATTCTTAAAACGTTTACATCTACTCTTCAAAATCACGAGTCCACATATCCTCAAGTTTCTCTTGTCAACAATCTTTAGGCTATAATACGCAAGGTCGAAGCGTAACTTGAGACCTAGGTTATTTTTCCTCTAGGGCATATACTACGTCTAGTAATCCACTAATTTGGAACTCCGTACATGTCCAAATGATCGTTCGGGTCTTTACTGGTTGATTCACTACAATTCGAATGAAATCCCCCTCCTTGGGAATTTTGTCAAACCAAATTTGAAATCTATAAGGTTTTATCACACTTTCTTATTAAAACATTCACCAAATTGTAATAGTCTTGACTTGTACGCTTGAAAACTCGACTTTTAGTGGTCAACTACTCCGACCATAACTCAATCATATTGTGAAATGTACTCTACTGTCAAAACATTTATGCATATAACTGCATTTCCTTATTCTTGCATTAGTAGGTATGCTATTACTAAATCTCATACCAAAACTTCTGTATTTTATCATCTTAAATAAACTCATTCAGAGCTTATTTAGAATACCATTTACTATCTCACTTCTGAACCCTTTTGTTCTGAAAAGAAGACTCGCTATTGTCATTAACCTTGCTAAAACTAGGATATTACCAACTAAGATCAACCGAGTACTAGCTCGCATTACTTAACATGGATCTTTCATAACATCTAACTTACAACAAGGACACAGAAGTGATCATCTCAGTACTAGAACTTTCAAATAAATAGTTCTTTTTATAGCTTTCAACTCAACCATCATGGTTTGAACATTTCAATAAGCATACCTCTGTATCATGCTCTCTACTCACGAACACACACAAAATTTGAATCATATCTCAATACATTAATCTACTCTTTTCTCCACACAGAGAACATATTTCTAGCACACTCTCATCTGAGTTTCTCTTGCTCTGCTAATCTAAAATCTTTACTATCGTTATATCTCACGATAGCTGGGATGTCTCGATCGAATTCATTAATTCTATTCGGCTTACCCGAAAACCCATCACACAACGTGAAGCTTGCGATTTTACTTCTTATACTAGAATCATCATGAACTTCCTCCTCAAAATACCTGTATAGGGTTACGAGGAGATAAATGAATGTCGATTTCAATTATCTAAATCGACAACCGTTGTGTCTAATTTTCATTATCAGCTAATATTCTTACACAATCACGGTTTATAAAAATAACAACTACATCAGCTCCGAAAGGCAACAGATATTTATACATAATACTCAAGGAGATTATTATAATCCATCCATGGCATCAACTAACCATGCACAACCTCATGGGCTTGAGCTAACTTACTCATACTTGTCATTTATTTAGCACATACCGTGCCACACACGTCGTACTCGTTTCTTCTTGACTCGTTCACGACTGTCTATTTTTACCCATTCACGTGGCTTTAGTACAATTCTCATTTCTACCTCTAGACTCATCTATTTGTCCCATTGATCACAAGGGATAATCAAAGACACATATTGTAATATCCAGGGATAGGGGCTATTTTGTTATGACTTTGTTTGCATGTGTGCAGTGTGCTATGTTCTTTGTTTTGATGTTGTAGGGGCTTAGTTGTAAGCTAGGTGTAAGCTTGAGTAGGTGGGGAAATTTTAGTTTTAGGCTTAGGTGAGGGGAGTGAAGAAGTGGGGTTTATAAATATTATTTGGTGATTGAAAGCACAAGAAATGAGCTAGTGGAGTGGCGGGAGGGATAGGCGCCACTTGAGGCTTGTGTGTGTGACGCCACTTGCGGGGAGAGGTCCCGAGTTCAAGTTGCGAAGTCCCACTTTTTGCTTCCATTTTGGCGCCAAGGTGGTTGAGGTTGGACCAAGTCAAGTGTTTGAATGGTGGGTGGGGAGTAAATTGTGGAGGTTGACTAGTTCAACTAGTTTGAATGTGTGGCTTGGAGTAATTGTTGGTAGTGGTAGAATGTTGGGGAGTTTGTGGAGAGAGTGGCCGGTTTTGGTAAGTGGGGAGGGGTGATAGCCGAAATTCACTTAGGCACTTTTGTGCATTTTTGGTCACTTTGTGTCAAACCAAATTTCTCTCTTTTGTCAATAGAAGTCAGAATTCCAATTGATTTCTCTTTTCATTTTCTTCCTTGAAACAAGAAAGTCTGAGACAACCTTTGCCGAGAATTGCCTTGTTCTTCCTAGTTCTCTTGGGTAGCCAAATGCACTCTTGCGTTTCTTTTTCTTTTTTTCACTTGCATAAGCCGAAACTAGTATTCTCTTTTTCTTATATTTTCATCTCTTCTCTTTTGAAACACTTGTGCCGACATCACATTGCTTCTTAGCCGAATTCTCCATTTATTTCTTCTCATTTCTACTTGAGCCGAATTTTTCTTCAAATTTTGGCCGATTTCTCTTCTTCTCTTGAACCACATTTCTTTTGCTTTATTTTTAGATTATAGCCAAATCCCTCCCTGGTGTTGCCAAAATTTCTCTTCTTTCTTTAGTTGCATCTTGACCGAATAGTTGTGTGGTGTAGACCTCTTCTAGTTCGGTTTTCATTTGAGTTCAGAAGAAGGTAAGTGCTTGGCCGAATGGCCATTTCTCCCCTCCCTTGTTCTTTGTTGTTTGTGGGTTGGTTAAGAGTCGATTCTGGTGTGGTTGAAAGGAGTTAACCTCTTGTTTGGAAACCATTTTGTATAGGACATTCGGGATTGTGAAGCAGTCAAGCAAAGCAATTATCTTTGGGTAAGCAATTGGTAAGTGGTGGTAAGAGTTGGTTCTTTTAGCCTATTCATTTAGTTTTCATTAAGCCAAGTTATTAAAGGATTAACCGTTTTCTTTTTAGGGTGAGGCCGATTGTCAGAGGATCCATTGTTTGGTTCGGGTTTGGTAGGAAACCAAACCATTTGCGAGGTAAGGGTTTAATGTTAACCCTTTGGTTTATCTATTCTGGCCGAATGGTATAAGTGCTAATCTCTGTTTGGCCGATTATAGGAGCAAGGTTGTCGAGGCTATCGAGGGTCTTAGATCGGTTCTTTGGTTAAAGCTTGTGTTCGAGCAGTGTGTAGACTAACACACTATCTACTTAGCGATATGTTTAATAACTTTGTTTGCCTATTAAGATCAAAACAATATGGTTGATGGATATGGTACCCAATGGGGTATGTGTGCGGATCCGGGTAAGTCCGTTTCATTACGAGTTCTATTAATGGTATATGATATCATGATTCTTTGAGGTATGTGATATGAGATGCGATATTAAACATATTGGCATGATTGCATGATTTACATGATTTGCATCGATGTATGACATGTATGGGTGATATGAGAGGAGGGGGAATATGATATCCGTGTCTTTGGGACACCGGTGGTTTGGCACCACCGGTGGTTTGGTACCACAGATGATATTTTGTGACTTTGGGTCACGGAGGTTTGGCACCTCGGCGTCTCGCCCCAGTGGCTTAGCACCACGGTGGGTTGGCCCCACGGTTGATATTACGGGATTGCGCCCGGTGATTTGGTATCACACGATGGGTTGGCCCCATCATTGGATTCGTGACCGGTCACCGGTGATTTGGTATCACATTGTGTCTTTGGGACACCGAGAGGTTTGGCACCTCATAGCGTCTCGTCCCGGTGGCTTCGTACCACGGTGGGTTGGCCCTACAATTGAGATACGGGATTGGCGCCCGGTGATTTGGTATCACACGATGGGTTGGCCCCATCATTGGATTATTCGTGACTTTGGGTCACCGGTGGTTTGGCACCACATTGATGGACATCGTGACTTTGGGTCACGGTGGTTTGGCACCACCGGTGGTGGTTTAGTACCACACGGGGTAGAAAGGTGATATGGATGGTTAGGATCGGGTGCATTGATTGTATTGCTTTAGTATGATGTGTGTTGGTATGTTGCATATCTGGGAGGGGATTTATGCTGCCGAGTCTTGCGACTCACCTTCTCCCTTATCATTTTAGGTGACACTTAGTTGCGGACATGGGAGGGGGTGGACTCGAGTGCTCTTGCCATGAATAAAAATCGAGGTTGCCTTGTTTTAAAACTTGGTACTATATTTTATTTATTTTCACTTGGGTTTTTATTTGGATTGTAAAAGGCCTTTTAACTTTATGTTTTTGTTATTTACATGCTTGTATTGGATTTTAAATATGCCTTAACAAATTAATGGGTAAAATTTGGCTAAAACTTGGAAAGATAAGGTTTTCAAACTACAAAGCGAAACGTTTTAAACTCTACCATCGGGTATCACCACTGAAATTTAAGATGAACGAAACCCAGATCTTTTTTTTTCAAACTTAAGATTTTCCACCCTAGGTTCAGAAAGTTTTGAAGCAACAAAAGAGACACTTGATTTCTAAATGATGCAAAATAGAGAAATGGTTTTATCTATGGGTCCAACTAAGTTTTTAAGCACCCAAGCTTTCAAAATAAAATAGGAGTTTTTAAGCAATCATGCCCAAGATTTCTACGAGAACAAAATGTGCAAAATAAAAAAAAATTTGCATCAAACTTTTAACCAGAAACCTAAACCTCTAAAATACATTTTTCCCGTAACATACCAGATTCGGTCGTGGTGTATGGACCGGGTTTGGGGTGTTACAATTGTGGTATCATAGCCAAGTTCAAAGGCTCATTTGTGGGCAGAGGCCCAAAATGTTTTGAAAAGTTGTTTTAAGAGTTTTGTTTTTAAATATGTGGTTGAAAAAGGCATGGCACCGAGTCTCCAGCACTTTCATTCACTGGTAAGTACCCCTCACTATTGCTTGTGATTTTGATATTGATGGGATTGTATGATTAGCAATAGTGGATTCTTGTAGAAAGCCCAAACCGATAGGATTACGTGAACTCGCGGAAACAAAGCTTCTTTAATATTTATAAGACTTTGCTATTAAAGCAAGTGGAATAATTATCGATGCATAAAACTCCTAAATCGGATCACGTAGAGATTTTAGTCATGAGTGCTCGAGGTGGACGCGGCCGTCGTGGGCGAGGTCGTGGTAGGATGATGATTTTGGAACCCGTAGGATGCAGTCGAGGGTCGAGAATGAGATATCGGTACCGCCACCGGTGGAGGTGGTGAGTTTCAAGATCAAAGCGGGGATGATGCGTTGTCGCGAGCGATCTTTGCGGGTTTTGGAAAGGGTAGTGGAGTAGGTGGAGGCGCGAGTCGGAAATCGTGCTGAGCGACTCGGCGAGCGGGCCGTGGTATTTTGAGGTGTTTGGTGTTGCTCAAAGACGGTGAGTATTGGTGGAGGCGACAGAGGCGGGTCATGGATGATTTAGACACATTTGCGAGGAGAAGTGAAGGGCATAGTATCGCTTCTTGGGATGAGTCATACCGGTGGTGGCTCACGGTTCGGGACGATCTTTGCGATGAGAGGATCTTACGTGGGATTATTTTAAGGTTGCTTATCGAGAAAAAGTACATTGGAGCTAGCTACATCGGCCTTACTTGTGAAAAGCATTTACGAGGTTAGTTCAGGGGAGTAAGTGCGTGTCAGTCACGGTGAGTTCTTTAAGGTGAGTCGGTATGCTAGGGGCATTGTGGCTCACCGAACACGAGAGGTGTGTTCGTTTTGAGGATGGTCCGAGAGGCGAGTTGAGGTTCTTTGATTGCTCCACGGCCAAGAGCGTGAGTTTCTGTCTCTGGTTGAGAAGGCTAAGGTAGCCGAGGAGTGAAGGAGTCGGTAAGGCGGGGCATGGATAGGAGCAGGACATAAGAGGAGTTTTGGATCTTACGGGTCATCGGGTAATCCTCGAGAAAAGGGCTAGGCGAGTGGGCGAATCGATCTGGTAGGTTTGTTCTTGCTAGTCGGGGACCGCCAGTGATGTAACCGTTGTGGGAAATATCATTGGGGAGGATGTTGGACCGAGTGGAAAAGGGTGTTTCGAGTGTGGCTCATTGGATCATCGTGTGAGGATTTGTCGCGTAAGTTGGCTAGGGTTCGATCGAGAGTCGTGGTCGTACTCGATTCGGGGAATAATGGACCGCCACCGCGAGAGGGGTCGTGGTAATGGCGAGAGGAGGTAATGGTTGCAGTGGGTAGTGGAGCACAGGCGAGAGGTGCGAGTAGTACTAAGGCGAGACGGCTGGGTTAGTGTATGCGCGAGGCAAGAGAGGAGGGCGACACACCGGACGTCATAACTGGTACGTTCTTGATATTTGGTTCTCCATTTACTACTTTGATTGATGTGGGTTCGACGCATTCTTACGTGGCTAGTAGTATAGTAGAGACCATGGACTTAGACTCTGAAACTACTCCTAGGCAGATGACTGTAATTAGCCCTCTAGGTCACTCTGTAGTTGTAGATAAGCTGTTTAAGGATGTACCCCTAGAACTCCAAGGGGTAGTGTTTTTGGGTGATCTAATGGAGCTGTCGTTTGGGAGTTCGATCGATTCTTGGGATGGGTGGTTGGTTAAGTACCGAGCGAGGTTGGATTCTGTGGCTAAGCGCATGGTTCTTAAAGCGTCGGAGGGTGATGAAGTGGTTATGATAGGTAATAGGAGAGATTACTTATCTAATGTGGTATCCGCTTTGAAAGGTGGGAAAATGGTCGAGAAAAAATTTGTGAGGCGTATGTGGTTCATGTGTATGCCTTGGAGGCTAAAAAGAGTGCTTTGTAGAGAAAGTTCGGACAGTTGGGAATTTGCGGATGTGTTTCTGAGGAGCTTCAGGTTTGCCACGGATCGTGAGGTAGAGTTCGGGATAGATCATTTGCGGAGGCTGCGCGCGGTGTCTATTACTCCGTATAGGATGGCGCCAAAGGAGTTAGTGGAATTAAAGGCTCGAGATCCAAGAGTTGTTGGATCGAGGCTTTATTAGGCCAAGTGTTTCACCTTAGGGGAGCGCGATACTCTTTGTTAAGAAGAAAGATGGTACCATGCGGATGTGTATAGACTACGCTTGATTGAACAAGGCGACGATCAAAAACAAGTATCCGTTCTTCGCGGATAGATGACTTGTTTGATCGGTGAAGGGTGCTTGGTATTCTCAAAAATTGATTTAAGGTGCAGGTATCACCAATTGAAGGTGAAGGAGGCGGATATCCACAAGACAGCGTTTCGTACTCGGTATGGGCACTACGAATTTACGGTAATGCCGTTTGGGTTGACTAACGCCGGCGGCATTCATGGATATGATGAATAGGGTGTTTGTGATATTTGGATCGATTCGTAGTGGTTTTTATTGGCGACATCTTAGTATACTCAAAGACAGAGGAGGAGCATGATGCACACTTGCGAATAGTACTGCAGATTCGAGGAAAAATAGCTTTATGCAAAATTTAGTAAGTGCGAGTTACGGCTCGGGAGGTGACATTCTTGGGTCATGTAGTGTGGTTTGGGGATTAGGGTAGATCATCGGAAGATTGAGGCGTTTTTGGATTGGAAGCCGCCTAAGTCGATGGGTTTGAGATTCGGAGTTTTTGGTTTGGCGAGGATACTCTACAGAAGATTTGTAGAAGGTTTTTCATTGATCGTGGCGCTAATGACCAAGTTGTTAAGGAAAGGGTTCCATTTGTTTGGGTGAGAAGCAGCGAGGAGAGTTTCGACAAACTAAAGAAGATTTTGGTGAAGCTCTGTTTTAATTCAACTTTGAGTGGGAAGGAATTCACGGTGTATTGCGATGCATCACATACGGGATTGGGTTGTGTCTTTGATGCGGAAGAAAGTAAGTTTGTGGCTTACGCATCTCGGCGATTGAGGCCACATGAGGTCAATTATCCGACGCCTTACGACTTGGAGTTAGCGTTTGTAGTCTTCGCCTTGAAAATTTGGAGGCACTACTTATGCGGAGAGAGATCGATAGTCTACACAGATCACAAGAGTCTAAAGTATCTTTTGACTCGGAAGGATTTGAATTTGAGGCGTATGCAGATGGATTGAATTGCTCAAGGATTATGATTGTTCGATTGAATATCATCAGGGCAAGGCTAACGTGGTGGCGGATGCATTGAGCCGTAAGGTTGTTTCCGGACTTAAGAGCGATGTTTGCCCATCCGAGATTGTATGGCGACGGAAGTATTCTCGCAGAGAGTGCGAGTTAAGCCTACTTAGGTTGAAGCGGTCGAGAGAAAGCTTGATTGGAAGATGAGGTTTTGAGTGCGCAGAGGTCTCAGTGCAGGATGGTGGTTTGGAGGTTCTGATTTATCCGGTGATGGAGTGTTGTGTTTTCAAGCGAGCTTGTATGCAGAAAGACGTTGAGTCGAGGCGAGAGGATTCTTCGGGGCGCACATAAAACCCATATGCTATGATCCATCTGGAGGAAGCAAGATGTATAGAGATCTAAGAGAGCAAATTTGGTGGTCGGGTGCGAAGAAAGAAGTAGCGGGGTTTGTAGGAAGTGCACGACATGTCGTGAGTCAAGGGTGAGCATCGATTGCCGTCGGGGTTGCTTCGGCCGGTGAAGATTCCACAATGGAAGTGGGAAAGAATAACTATGGATTTCGTCGGTGGATTACCTTTTCGCAGAGCAAGAAAGACTCGATGCGGGTAATTGGATGGATCGTCGACTAAATCAGCTCACTTCATTCCGGTGAGGGTTGATTACTCACTTGAAGCTAAGCGAAGTTTGTATGTATCGAGAGATAGTGAGATTTGCGGTGTGCCGATGATCGATTATCTCGGATAGGGATCCCAGATTTACGTCAAGGTTAGAAAGCGTTGCATCGGGCTTTGGAGTGCGCGCTTGGATTTCGACCTGACGGCTTTTCACCCTGATGCGGCGGGCGATCGGAAAGGGTTATCTGAGATCTTAGAGGATATGCTAAGAGGTTGTGTTACGGATTTCGGAGGTAGTTGGGAGGAGTTTACGCCATTATTTGAGTTCGCCTACAATAATAGTTACCAAGAAAGCATCAAAATGGCACCTTATGAGGCGTTGTATGGTAGAAAGTGTCGCTCACCTACATGTTGGGCGGAGTTGGGTGAACGCCAATTGTTGGGACCGAGTTGTTTGCGAGAGACCAGAAGACAAGGTTAAGTTGATTGGGCTCGATTGAAAGAAGCCGGATAGGCGAAGTCTTATGCCGATCTCAAGCGGAGAGATATAGAGTTTCTTTGTGGGGATCAAGTTTTCTGAAGGTCTCGCCATGGAAGAAAGTATTGAGATTCGGAAGGAAAGGCAAGCTAAGTCCGAGGTTTATTGGGCCGTATAAGGTGCTCAAAGCGAGTGGGACCAGTGGCTTACCGACTTGAGTTGCCGGTGAGTTGAGTCGATTCACGATGTATTTCACGTTTCGATGCTTAGGCGTTATCGTTCGAGATCCATCGCATGTCGTAGCGATGGAAGAGATCGAGGTGAATCCGATTTGACCATGGAGGAGGAACTTTGTGCGAGATCCTAGATCGGGATGTAAAGGTTTTGCGTAGGAAGTCGGTTGCCTCGGTAAAGGTGCTATGGCGGAACCATGGCGTAGAAGAAGAAGCTACGGGGGAGAGGATGTGATGAGACAATGGTACCCTCAACTCTTTTGATCGGGTAATTTGAGGTAGAAATTATTTTTTTTAGGGGTAGAGCTGTAATATCCGAGGATAGGGGCTATTTTGTTATGACTTTGTTTGCATGTATGCAGTGTGCTATGTTCTTTGTTTTTATGTTGTAGGGGCTTAGTTGTAAGCTAGGTGTAAGCTTGAGTAGGTGGGGAAATTTTAGTTTTAGGCTTAGGTGAGGGGAGTGAAGAAGTGGGGTTTATAAATATTATTTGGTGATTGAAAGCACAAGAAATGGTGGTGGAGTGGCGGGATAGGCGCCACTTGAGGCTTGTGTGTGTGACGCCACTTGCGGGGAGAGGTCTTGAGTTCAAGTTGCGAAGTCCCACTTTTTGCTTCCATTTTGGCCCCAAGGTGGTTGAGGTTGGACCAAGTCAAGTGTTTGAATGGTGGGTGGGAGTAAATTGTGGAGGTTGACTAGTTCAACTAGTTTGAATGTGTGGCTTGGAGTAATTGTTGGTAGTGGCCGAATGTTGGGGAGTTTGTGGAGAGTGGTAGGTTTTGGTAAGTGGGGAGGGTGATGATAAGAGAAATTCACTTAGGCACTTTTGTGCATTTTGGTCACTTTGTGTCAAACCAAATTTCTCTCTTTTGTCAATAGAAGTCGAATTCCAATTGATTTCTCTTTTCATTTTCTTCCTTGAAACCGAAAGTCTGAGACAACCTTTCTTTGAATTTGCCTTGTTCTTCCTAGTTCTCTTGGGTAGCAGAATGCACTCTTGCATTTCTTTTCTTTTTCACTTGCATAAGCGAAACTAGTATTCTCTTTTTCTTATATTTTCATCTCTTCTCTTTTGAAACACTTGTGCCGACATCACATTGCTTCTTAGCCGAATTCTCTATTTATTTCTTCTCATTTCTACTTGAGTAGAAATTTTCTTCAACTTTTGGCGATTTCTCTTCTTCTCTTGAACCACATTTCTTTTGCTTTATTTTTAGATTATAGCAGAATCCTCCCTGGTGTTCTTGAAATTTCTCTTCTTTCTTTAGTTGCATCTTGACCGAATAGTTGTGTGGTGTAGACCTCTTCTAGTTCGATTTTCATTTGAGTTTGAGAAGAAGGTAAGTGCTTGGCCGAATGGCCATTTCTCCCCTCCCTTGTTCTTTGTCGTTTGTGGGTTGGTTAAGAGCCGATTCTCGGTGTTGTTGAAAAGAGTTAACCTCTTGTTTGGAAACCATTTTGTATAGGACATTCGGGATTGTGAAGCTTGATCAAGCAAAGCAATTATCTTTGGGTAAGCAATTGGTAAGTGGTGGTAAGAGTTGGTTCTTTTAGTCTATTCATTTAGTTTTCATTAAGCCAAGTTATTAAAGGATTAACCGTTTTCTTTTTAGGGTGAGGCCGATTGTCAGAGGAACCATTGTTTGGTTTGGGTTTGGTAGGAAACCAAACCATTTGCGAGGTAAGGGTTTAATGTTAACCCTTTGGTTTATCTATTCTGGCCGAATGGTATAAGTGCTAATCTCCTGTTTGGCCGATTATAGGAGCAAGGTTGTCGAGGCTATCGAGGGTCTTAGATCGGTTCTTTGGTTAAAGCTTGTGTTCGAATAGGTGTGTAGACTAACACACTATCTACTTAGCTATATGTTTAATAACCTGTTTGCCTATTAAGATCAAAACAATATGGTTGATGGATATGGTACCCAATGGGGTATGTGTACGGATCCGCGTAAGTCCGTTTCATTACGATTTCTATTAATGGTATATGATATCATGATTGCTGAGGTATGTGATATGAGATGCGATATTAAACATATTGGCATGACTGCATGATTTACATGATTTGCATCAGTATGACATGTATGGGTGATATGAGAGGAGGGGGAATATGATATCCGTGTCTTTGGGACACCAGTGGTTTGGCACCACCGGTGGTTTGGTACCACGAGATGATATTTTGTGACTTTGGGTCACAGAGGTTTGGCACCTCTCGTCTCGTCCCAGTGGCTTAGCACCACGTGTGGGTTGGCCCCACGGTTGATATTACGGGATTGGCGCCCGGTGATTTGGTATCACACGATGGGTTGGCCCCATCATTGGATTCGTGACTCGGTCACGGTGATTTGGTATCACATTGTGTCTTTGGGACACGAGAGGTTTGGCACCTCATAGCGTCTCGTCCCGGTGGTGGCCGTACCACGATGGGTTGGCCCCACAGTTGAGATCTGGGATTAGCGCCGGTGATTTGGTATCACACGATGGGTTGGCCCCATCATTGGATTATTCGTGACTTTGGGTCACCGGTGGTTTGGCACCACATTGATGGATATCGTGACTTTGGGTCACGGTGGTTTGGCACCACGGTGGTTTGGTACCACACGGGGTAGAAAGGTGATATGGATGGTTAGGATCGGGTGCATTGATTGTATTGCTTTAGTATGATGTGTGTTGGTATGTTGCATATACCTGAGAGGATTTATGCACCGAGTCTTGCGACTCACCTTCTCCTTATCATTTCAGGTGACACTTAGTTACGGACATGGAGCCGCAGGGGTGGACTCGAGGTGCTCTTGCCATGAATAAAAATCGAGGTTACCTTTGTTTTAAAACTTGGTACTATATTTTATTTATTTTCACTTGGGTTTTTATTTGGATTGTAAAAGGCCTTTTAACTTTATGTTTTTGTTATTTACATGCTTGTATTGGATTTTAAATATGCCTTAACAAATTAATGGGTAAAATTTGGCTAAAACTTGGAAAGATAAGGTTTTCAAACTACAAAGCGAAACGTTTTAAACTCTACCATCGGGTATCACCACTGAAATTTAAGATGAAGCGAAACCCGGATCTTTTTTTCAAACTTAAGATTTTCCACCCTAGGTTCGAGAAAGTTTTGAAGCAACAAAAGAGACACTTGATTTCTAAATGATGCAAAATAGAGAAATGGTTTTATCTATGGGTCCAACTAAGTTTTTAAGCACCCAAGCTTTCAAAATAAAATAGGAGTTTTTAAGCAATCATGCCCAAGATTTCTACGAGAACAAAATGTGCAAAATAAAAAAAAATTTGCATCAAACTTTTAACCAGAAACCTAAACCTCTCAAATACATTTTTCCCGTAACATACCAGATTCGGTCGTGGTGTATGGACCGGGTTTGGGGTGTTACACATATTCATCGTTATTCATGTAGATACGGAACCGATGCCACTTCCACGAGGTGGTCTTATACGGAGTCACCTCTAAATGCCAATGCCATATCCCGGATAAGGTCTTATATGGACTTCCACCTCAGGTATCGATGCCATATTCTAAATATGGTCTTACACGATTCTCATATTCATTACCGATGCCATATCCCGGATATGGTCTTATCGAAATCTCAACTTGGTGCCGAGGCCATGTTTCAGACATGGTCTTATTCGGGACCTCATCTATATCATATCTCAATGATAGCCTTTTCATGATAGTCCTCTAGGACTTCAACCTCATGTTCAGCAACAATTACTCTATTTAGTAGAGTATCATGTATCAGTGTGATGCAAAGCATTCTTAATTATGCTAGCATAATTATTGCATTAATCAATTGCAATCTTACTCAACTTAACTCTCATAACATCTCATCATAATTCAACGGTGGTAAGGGGGTGAGATTACAGAGTCCCTTAGCCTAACTCTTGCATGACTACATACATATGATTTAATATTCATCATCAATGAAACATCATCATAGTCACACAACTCGCCCCAAGTGAGAGTTCACATTTATCATGCTACAATCGTTTCTATTTCTCATACTTTCAAACAGTAATTTCACTTACCCAAGTTTCACATTAATATCTACTTTCTCTTACTATTGCTTATTAATCTAGAGAATCTCTTACGGGTTTGAGTACGTCGTTTACTTGATTGCCATAGTCCAACTATGGTCTTACTCGTATCACAACATCATAGCCCCGCTATTACTTTACATGTCGTCACGATGCCATAGCCTCGCTATGGTCTTACGCGAAATCTCATATCAACACCAATGCCATATCCCAGATATGGTCTTACATGGAAACTCATGTTGATACCGAAGCCATATCCTAGATATGGTCTTGTACGGGATCTTATATCAATATCGATGCCATATCCCAGATATGGTCTTACACGATTTCACACCGAAGCCAGGTCCCAGACGTGGTCTCACAGGGGATCACTATTTGATGCCGATGCCATATCCCAGATATGGTCTTATACGAAATCTCACAACAAATATCGATGCCATATCCCAGATATGGTCATATCCAATTATCTTAGTCGATACCGAAGCCATATCCCTGATATGGTCTTATAGAGGATCATGTATCGGTGCCAATGCCATGTCCCAGACATGGTCTTATATGGGATCACATATACCGCCATGGTCCAACCATGGTCTTATTTATCATTTTATTATTGAACGACCGTACTCGTCTCCTGCATTATACTTAGTCAAACTTCTCAGTTTTAACTCCCACACTATAATATGTGTGATTTCATAACAGGGTCATAAAACGAAACATTATACCTTCTCTATTTTAACGGTCACACGTAAGACTTAACCATGTGGACATATTTATTATAAATAATGGCATCACAAATCTCAAATGCTTACTTACTCTTACTGATTCTTTCATACATCATGGAACTTACTAGCCTCATGCTTATAAGGTAAACAAGATAACTGTAACATTTGATCACATAGATAAGTATAATTTGCTACTGTAAGCATAATCTCAACATCATCATTCATAACATGAATAATACTTCTTAGTCAGCTTTATCTAGCATGACATGATATAAACTTTACTAAATTAACCTCTTGTTATCTCATTTAAGCTTTAATCGTTTGCCCGATGATTTACTATGAACGATTGAGGATACTATATCTTATCTCACATTCAACTTGATGCCAAAGCCATATCCCAGATATGGTCTTACATGGGATCTCTCAACTTGGTATTGATGCCATGTCTTGACATGGACTTACTCGAAGTCTTCCTTGGGTATTCCCTTGGGAACTTACCCTTTCCATGTCTTGACATGGTCTTATTTGGTATCTTTACTTCTGAATTGGTCAATGCCGAGCCTTGGCTTGGACTTACATGAAATCTTCCCTGTTTCTCACCAATGCCATGCCTTGGCTTGGACTTACGTGGGAACTTTATCTCATGATAGCTTTTCAATGCCAAGACTTGTCTTGGACTTACATGACATCTTTGCTTGGAGACTCGCCAATGCCACGCCTTGGCTTAGGCTTATATGGGTCTTCATCTCATAGTAACTCTTCAATGCCAAGACTTGTCTTAGTCTTACATGATAACTTGCTTGATTGCCGATGCCATGCCTCGGCTTGGTCTTATACAAACTTTCTTGTCTCATGTGGTAGATTGAGTATCCTAAGTAATTCATCTTCAATCGGGGCTTTCATATACGTGCTCTTAATAACTTCTTTGTTTAATAAATCATTAAACATTTTCATGGAATTAATATGCATTTAACAACATAGCAAGCAATTCAATGAAAATATCCATGAAGCTTGAAAATCATACAAACTTACTGAAATTAGCTCGGTTGGAAATCATCTCTGTCTTAACAAAACAATTTCATTAGAGCCGGGAGACATCACACTATCACGGTCCACATATGGCATGTATAGCTAGACTCTTACTCGTGCTAGGTTAGTCCGAGAACTGACTAAACCATGCTCTGATACCACTAAATGTAACACCCCATACCCGATTTTGAGGCTAAAATAGGATACGAGACATTACTATGCATGAACTTCTTTAAACATGTACTTACGGGCTATAAAATTTTGTTTCAAATTAAAACTTTTCTTTCTTAGTCAAATCATTCATATCGTGGGCCTACGAGGCCTTAAACATGCGTCCGAAAAATTTTACAAGCTAAAAGAAACTTTTCTTTAAAACAAGGGCCACACGCCCGTATTGGTATAGGGACACGCCCGTGTCCCCTTAAGGCATGCCCGTGCCTTCCACCCGTGGTCGACACTGACTAAATCCACACAGCCATGGCACGCCCGTGGCCCTAGCCCGTGTGTAAAACCTTAGCATTCTGACTTAACCACACGGCCTATACACACGCCCGTGTATCATGGCCGTGGGGAATTTGCAGTTTCATGAGCAAGGTGCGAACTTCACACGGCCTCGGTACACGCTCATGTACTAGCCGTGTGTTACACACGGCCTAAACAAACGGTCGTGTGATGAGCCCGTGGTCTATACTGACTTAAGACATTAATGTACAGGGGACACACGGCCTAGACACACGCCCGTTTGTCTATCCGTGTGGGCACTTAGAGGCTATCTACCAAGCCTTTTTCCACTCTCACTTGCATACAATGATATATCATCTCATAATATCACATAGCTTCAATGTAACTCTTGAATTAAAGACATTTAATCATAGGAGAAATAAAGCCTTCATCCCATACACTAGGGAGAACTCTATCCAATACAATTACAACTAACTTAAACCATCATCTATGGTCATACACAACCAACTCTAGGTTCTCTTAGGCCAATACAATTTGGCTACATCGGTTATAAATTAATCAACTTTAAAAGAATCCCTATACATGCCATGACTCATAAGGACTTGATACCTCATACCAAGTGTCTACTCGATAGTGTGAAAACATCTCCGGCGGTCTCCAACCCGAGCTAGTTAAAATAACCTATAAGAGATGAGAAAAGTAAAGGAGTAAGCAATAATGCTTAGTAAGTTCATCTACATAATATGACAAATATTGATATTTATCGAATATTCATGACTGTAAGGTATTATAATGGGTTTTTCTCATAAACTCATGGTTACTTACTCAACCACTCTTGAATCTTACTCATTCTATTTCTTACCACATTCTTACCATGTCACAAGCCAATTGCTCGTTTAATTAGCATACATTCCTGAACTGATCACCACATGATCATATAAAACAACACATCAAGCATTTTCAATAAGCCACTCATGCTACTAATATCTCGGTGGTTTTGCACTTAGCCCACCATTGAATCTCTAATAGGGTGGTATCGCACATAGCCCACCAATCATTTACACTTATGGTGGTTCCGCACTTAGCCCACCTTTCATTTTACATTCATGGATAGTAATCCACATGTATATCTCTATTTCAAATGTTCATCCGAGAACATTCTCACACACTTCTATTCTCACTTATCTTTCTACAATACTCGTTTGCAATCACACAATACATTAATAAATCTATCTCATGCAACTAAGGTGTACTGAATACACATAACCCACTAAGGGTTCATCATATCCTGAATCCATATCAATTTAATTCTAACACACACTTGTGCTTTTCGTGGTACAACCACATACTTTCTTTCTTTCAACATATACGTTGAATTACTCAGTTATTAAATAACTCTCTTGAGTCTCATACACAAAATGTCACATAGGATTTATACCCCAATAGGGTCTTACTTGTATTAACATGTCGTTGCCATGTCCATGACATGGTCTTATACAAATTCTTACATCGAGGCCATATTCCAATATTGTAATATCCTGGATTTTGGGCTTATGCATTTGTGCTTAAATATATGTGAAAGCATGCCTTTGTGTGTTATGAATGTGTTGTATGAATTTTTGTGAACTTTAGAAGATAGGAGAGTGCTTAAGAAATTATCAGTTTTAAAGTTTAAAAAGGGGAACTAAGGCAAGGTGGTCTTAAGAAAACTTATAGAGGAAATGTGACATGAAATTGGGCTTGGAAAAGTGGCTTGGAGGTGCCACTTAGGGCCTCTGGAAATGACGCCATGCGCTATGAGGAAGGGCCTAGGATTGAGTCGCATGGGAAGCTAAATAAAGCTTTTATTTTTGCGCCAAAGGGAAGAGGTGATGGACGGCTATGGGACTTTTGAAAGATAAGGATAAAGACTTGTTTTGTTCTTTTAAAATTCGGCTATTATGAGGAGATAATAGTTGACCCATTCAAATTATTTTGAATGGATAGAAGAGAGGAAAAATAGGAGGAAAATTTGGAATTTGATAGAGGAGGATGAGAAGTGGCCGGCCAAGGGACTCCTTTAGTGATGAATTTCGGTCATGAAAGGGAAGTAGGTGCCGAATTTCTTTTTGTTATTGAGCATCCACTTTCTTCTTCTTTTTCTTTTAGCCTTCTAGCCGAATTCTTCTACCCTTTCTCTTTACATCTTTTTCCTTTTCAACCTTGATTATGCATCTTTTCCTCTTGTGGCCGACTTTTCCATCACCATTTGAAAAGGCTTAGCCGAACCTCAAGGCAACCTTTAGCCGATTGTTTAGCAAAGCCTAAAGCCGAAGTTCACTTCTATTGAATTGATTTCTCCTGCAAGCTCTTAGCCGATTTCTTAAGGGTAGTGGTCAATTGCGTTTCGATTGTCCTTTTGGTAAGAATCTCTCTTAGTTGAACCCTTATTCTTTTCCTTCACTAACTGATGAAAAGCAAGGCTTTAATCTCATTATTGTTGTGACCGAAACCTTGAAGGATCTCTCGGGATTTGGCTATAGTCGACTATAAGGAGGAGATTCTCGGGATTCCAACATCCAAGGTAAGTCATGTGGTATTCGGCCAAGGGCCATTTTGTAGATCTTGTACAGAATGTTGACCCTAGTGTGTACCATGTAGGATTTCGGCATCCTCATAGTCAAGAGACGACTTTCGAGATTTTAGATTCACAACGGTAAGTGAATATACTAATCGACCAAAGCCATATTTGGTGGTTCAATCTATTCATTATCCATTCAGAAGCCGAAGCTAACCTGTTAAAGTGATTTAATGCTAGCCGATTATAAGGGGAAAACATCACGACGTTTCGGGATTTGATTAGTAATCAAATCGGCAGCAAGGTAAGATTTTGATTGTGATAATCCTTTGGGATTTGGTTATATAGCCAAATAGGCTTTTGCTAAAGCACAAAGTGTTGGCTGAATGTAGGAATTAAGGATCTAAAGAATTAGATCGGGTTTTCGGGATTTCTGTAAAGCGTTAATACCAGATGTGTACTCCACATTAAATCTTAGTAGATTACGGCTTTAAGTTAATGTATGTGTTATAATAGTATGAATGTGGCCGAAAGGTACCATGTTATGGTACAAAGTACTCAGGTACGTAACTTTAACTCTATGTTAATAAAATATTTGCAATTTGGAATATGGCACATATGTGACTATTGATAAGAATGTGAAATAAGCTACAAGGGATGATTTTGTATGTGTTGTAATGTGCATGGGCATAAGGGTGATATTGAAAGGGGAAGTGATTGGTGGTTTTATACCCCAATATATGAATGTGGTGACTTCGGTCACAATATATGAATGTGGTGACTTCGGTCACATAATTTGAATGTGGTGACTTATGTCACAAAATATATTAAGTGGTGGCTCTGCCACAAATTTATAAGAGGCGATGAGCACGTCATCGCAACAAGCGCCTTCGATGATGTGTAGCGGATGGAGGGTTGACTTAGTAGTCCCACGGTGTGACGGGTTGGTGCGGGGTGATGTGTAGCGGATGGCATCTAGGTTTGGGTTCGGGAATGCATCATTATTTGTAAATTGTAATATGTATATGTATGATTTGATATGCCAAAATCATTAGGGCTTAGTGTGGTTCTTTGTACACCGAGTCTGTTTGACTCACCCCGTTGTGGGAATATTTTTCAGTGGCGCTTCGGTGATGGACCCGGGTCGGCGGGAGCTTAGTGGTGGCCATGCTCAGTTCGGGACTTGATTTTGGACTTGTTTCATTTTAAGTATTTTGCATTTAATTTGGGTTTAATTTTTGATGTAATAAGGCCGTTAATATGAACTGTTTTATGCATGGTTTTTATTGGATTTTATTACTCTACGATTAAGTTTAAATCAAGGTTAAATGGTTTACTAAAAAAAAATATTAAGTGTTTTTGACCACCTAATCACAAATAAATTTCCAATTCAAAGTAAAAAAAAAATATACAAGGTTTTCAATTGAACCCAACACAAGCAAATTCTTCTTCAAAACCACACGAATTTTTCCTAAGTAACAAACGGATTTTCAAATGTTTTCTCGAGGAACATACCAGATCCGGTCAAGGCTCGTGGGCCGGGTTTGGGGGTGTTTTAGTTTGGTATCAGAGCCAGGTTCAAAACTCAGCTCTGGGGTTTTTGGGCTCCAAAACATTTTCTAAAAATGGGCTTTTAAAAGGATAACAGTGTCATTAGCTCAAAGATGGCTTTGCGTCTACGACCCAAGTCCGCTAGGTAAGTACCCTAAACCATTGTGTGTTATACATGTGGGCTTTATGGGCTTTATGGGACGTAGACTAATTTAAATAGACTCTGATGGACTATAGGCTTAGTTTAAACCACTTCTTAAACTTTCATAAGACTTAATTTCACTAAACAAACCCGTTAACGAGCCACAAGACTAGGGTGTGGTAGCAGTCATACGCATGTCTAGGATTGGATCCGGAAGAGCTCGGTATTTAAGCGTCCTAGTGACTCACCTCCTCTTTTGGAATCCCACAGTGCGTAGTGACTGTTCACCTTAGTCGAGTTAGGGTGTGGCAATAGGCGGGACGCATGCCTAGGAGTGAATTCAGGGAGAGCTTGGTATTTAAGCAGTCCTAGCGACTCACCTCCTCTTCGCTGGAACCCTACCTGGTGCGTGGTGACTATTCACCCTAGTTATGAGGACTCGTTGATGGGCTAAACCCTATAATTAAAACACGAAAGGGACCAACCACCTTAGTTTGGAAAAAAATTACCGAAATACCCTTATTTCATAAAATCACCAAGGAACCCTGAATTGGAAAATTTATGAAATTACCCCTGATTTACAATTTTTTAAATTAACCCCGATTTATTACCAAAATACCCCTGTAGGTGAAATGACGAAAATACCCCTGGGATAGGAATAGGACGAAAAGGTTTGAATGATGAATGTGTTTTGAATGAATGTGCTCCTTTAAATTAGGATAGAAGACTTGAAACTTTGATCGATTGAAAGAACTACTTCTAAACTTCTTTCATAAAATTTCTTCGCGGATAATCCGTGGAACAAAATACTAATGCATAAAAATTTCTTAATCAGATTAAAGCGCGATCATAGACATGAGTTCTAGGGGACGTGGTTGTAATGTGCGAGGACGTGGTAGAGGCAGAATGGCCGTGTCGGAACTCGTTAGGTGCAGTCAAGGGTCGAGAATGAGGTACCAAAGCACCACCACCACCGATTCTTTGGCGTTGAGCGAGCAAGATCGGGACGGGGATGATGCGATATCGCGAGCAATTGCGAGTTCTTGAAATGGTGGTCGAGCGGGAGGAAATATGGGAGCTCGAGAAAATTTGTACCCGGCGACTCAGGAGCCAATGGGGTGAGGTGTTCCGTGGTGTATCCGGTGTGGCACCCAAGATCTGGTGAGTATTGGTTGGAGGCAACCGAGCGAATTATGGATGAGTTGGATCGACCGAGGAGAAAGGCCGAGAAGGGATGGTGGCATTACTCCGCGACGAAGCCTATCAATGGTGGCTCATAGTTCGGGATGGTGCCATAGCGGAGGATCTCACTTGGGAGTATGTCAAGGTGGCGTACCAGAAGAAATATGTTGGTACTCAATATATTGATGCGCAAAGGAAAGCATTTTTTGGGCTGGTTCAAGGGAATAAGTCTGTAGCGGATTACGAGGCTGAGTTCTTAAGGCTGAGCCGATATGCTCGAGGAGTAGTGGCTACGGAACATGAACGATGTGTCCGGTTTGAGGACGGATTGAGAGATGATATGAGGTTATTGATAGCTCGCAGCAAGAGCGGGAATTTCTTTGTGTTGGTGGAGAAGGCTAAAGTGGCCGAAGGAGTTAAGGACTCTGTAAGGCAGAACTCTGATCGGAATAGGCAAAAGAGAGGATTCGGATCGTCTGGGTCGTCTGGAAATGCTTAAAAGAGGCCTAGAGTTGATGGGCCGCGAGGTCGTGAGGTTTGCTCTTGGAGAGGCGATCGTACTTCTAATTAGTGTGGGAAGATGCACTTAGGAGAGTGTTGGAAGAAAACGGGAGGATGTTTCAAGTGTGGATCTAAGGATCATATGATTAAGGACTGTCCAATAATGATAGACGGGAGTCGACCAACAGGTCAAGGTTCTAATCAGGCTAGAAGAGGGGGACAACAGCCTCAGCGAGGTCTTGGTCCGAATGGTAGGGGTAACGGTGTTGGAAGAGGACGTGGAAAACCTGGCAGAGGTGTTGGTAATGCAGAGGCAAGACAGCCGGGTCTAGTGTATGCGATTCGTCGAAGGGAGGACGGAGACGCACCGGACGTCATAACCGGTACGTTCCTTATATCTGGCAAGCCTTATTTTGCTTTGATTGATGTGGGCTCGACCCATTCTTATGTTGCTAGTAGTGTAGTTGAAACACTAGGCATAGACTCTGAACTTTCTAGTAAGGAGATGACTGTAGTGAGCCCACTAGGTCAAACTATAGTGGTGAATAAGATCTTTCGGAGTGTACCTCTAGAGATTCAAGGAGTGATTTTCCCTGCCGACTTAATGGAACTACCCTTCGGAGAATTTGACCTCATACTTGGCATGGACTTGCTTGTAGAACACCGATCTATATTGGAGTGTGCAGCTAAACGAATGGAGTTAAAGAAGCCGGAGGATGAGGCGATAATTATGATAGGAGAAAGAAGAAACTACTTGTCTAACGTAGTTTTGACCTTTGAAAAAGTGATAAGATGGTTCGAAAAGGGTGCAAGGCATTTTTGACTTTCGTCAGTGCATTGGATGCAAATGAAGAGGGTGTTAGTGGAGTTAGAACAGTAAAGGAGTTTGTGGATGTCTTTCTGGAGGAGTTACCTGGAATACCCCCGGATAGGGAGGTGGAGTTTGGAATTGATGTCTTTGCGAACAGGCGGCGCGGTATCTATCGCTCCGTATAGAATGGCACCGAAGGAGTTGATTGAGCTCAAGGCTCAAATCCAAGAGTTGCTTGATCGTGGGTTCATTCGACCCAGTGTGTCTCCGTAGGGAGCACCGGTCTTGTTTGTGAAGAAAAAGGACGGAACTATGCATATGTGCATAGATTATCGGTAGTTGAATAAGCTGACAATCAAGAACAAGTACCCTTTGCCAAGGATAGACAACTTGTTCGATCAGCTTAAGGGGGCAGCGGTATTCTCGAAGATAGATTTAAGGTCTGGATATCATCAGCTTAAGGTGAAGGAAGCAGATATTCATAAGACAGCCTTTCGAACAAGATACGGACACTATGAGTTCGTAGTAATGCCGTTTGGGCTGACGAACGCCCTAGCCACGTTCATGGATATGATGAACCGGGTTTTTCAACCCTACTTGGATCGGTTCATCGTTATGTTCATCGACGATATCCTAGTATACTCCAAGTCTGAGGAAGAACATGACGAGCATCTCCAGAAAGTGTTGCAAGTGTTAAGGGAGAAGAAGCTATCTGCCAAATTCAGCAAGTGTGAGTTTTGGCTTAAGGAGGTTGCATTCTTAGGGCATGTGGTGTCTGCAGAAGGAATAAGGTGGACCCTAAGAAGATTGAGGCGATACTAGATTGGAAACCACCTAAGTCTGTGGGTGAGATTCAAGTTTCTTGGGATTGGCGAGCTACTCTGGAAGGTTTGTGGAAGGATTTTCTTCAATAGCCGCACTGCAGTTGACAAAGTTGTTGAGAAAGGAGGTACCTTTCGTTTGGACAGATAGGCAACAGGAGAGCTTTGAGAAGCTTAAGAGAGTTTTGACTGAAGCTCGGTTTGATTCAGCGAGAAGCGAGGAAGGACTTTGTGGTGTCTTGTGATGCTTCTCACACGAGGATTAGGATGTGTTCTAATGCGGGGACGGGAAGGTTGTAGCTTATGCATCTCGACAACCGAGGCCACATGAGGTTAACTACTCGACGCATGACTTGGAATCGGCGGCGGTGGTCTTTGCTCTTAAGGTGTGGAGGCACTACCTTTATGGAGAAAAGTCGGTGATCTACACGGACCACAAGAGTCTTAAGTATCTGTTGACTCGAAGGAGCTGAACTTGAGGCAGTGAAAGTGGGTGGAATTGCGAAGGATTATGATTGTTCCATAGAGTATCATCAGGGCAAGGCGAATGTAGTGGCGGATGCCTTAAGTCGAGAAAGTGGTGTCGGATCACGAGGGCAATGTTTGCACATCTAAGCTTGTATGACGATGGAAGTCTGCCACGCGAGTTGCAAGTTAAGCCGTCATGGGTGAATGAGGTAAAGGAAAGTCGGTTAGTGGATGAGGACTTAAGTGCTAAATTGCGGCAAGTGCGAGTGGAGAGTTGGAAGATTATGGTATTAATAACGAAGGAGTGTTGTGTTTTAAGGGTAAGGTGCGTATGCCGAGGAACAAGGAGTTAAGGCGGAGGATTCTTCAGAATCGCATGGTAGCCCCTATGCTATGCATCCCGGAGGTACTAAATTGTCTGAGGATCTAAGGGAGCAGTTTTGGTGGCACAGTCTGAAGAAGGAAGTTCTGAGAATTTGTCGGCAAGTGCTTAATGTGTCGACAAGTTAAGGAAATTTGAACACCAAGTTCTGTCGAGGATTGCTTCAACCGATAAAGATTCGCATGATGGAAGTGGGAGAGAATTACCATGGACTTCGTTAGTGGGTTTCCCCTTACGCCTACTAAGAAGGACTCGGTTGGGTGATAGTGGACCGGTTGACCAAGTCCGCGCACTTCATTCCGGTAAGAGTTGATTATTCTTTGCAGAAGTTAGCAAAGTTATATGTGGCGGAAATTGTGAGGTTACATGGAGTGCCGCTATCAATTATCTCAGATAGGGATCCAAGGTTTACGTCTCGGTTTTCGAAGGCTCTACATCAGGCTTTGGGCACTAAATTGGATTTCACTACGGCCTTTCATCCACAGTCGGACGGGCAGTCTAAACGAGTAATCCAAGTGTTGGAAGATATGCTGAGAGGCTGTGTGATAGACTTCAGAGGAAGTTGGGAAGAATATTTTCCGTTAGCGGAATTTGCATACAACAACAGCTATCAAGCTAGTATTCGAATGGCACCGTATGAAGCATTGTATGGACGGAAGTGTCGCACTCCTACGTGTTGGACAGAATTGGGGGAACGACGAGTTTTGGGTCCAGAGATTGTGGCATAATCTAAAGAGAAAGTTGAGGTAATTCGGGCACGATTGAAGGAAGCATCTGACAGGCAGAAGTCGTACGCAGATCTTAAGATGAAGGAAATAGAATTTGATGTGGGAGATCAAGTGTTTCTTAAGGTATCGCCTTGGAAGAAGGTTATGAGATTTGGTCGAAAAGGGAAATTAAGTCCAAGATTTATAGGACCTTATCGGGTATTAAAGCGAGTTGGACCAGTGGCATACCAGTTAGAGTTTCCTTCAGAGTTGAAATAGATACACGACGTATTCCATGTGTCCATGCTACGTCGTTATCGTTCGGATCCATCTCATGTAGTTTCGGTTGAAGAGGTGGAATTAAGGCCAGATTTGTCCTATGGGGAAGAGCCAATTCAGATCTTGGAACGAGATGTGAAAGTGTTGCGGAGGAAGTCAGTTCCTTTAGTCAAAGTGTTATGGCGCAATCATGGATCGGAGGAAGCTTCGTGGGAGCCAGAAGAGGCAATGCGACAGCAATACCCTCACTTGTTTTAGCCAGGTAATTTCGAGGACGAAATTATTTTAAGAGGGGTAGAACTGTAATATCCTGGATTTTGGGCTTATGCATTTGTGCTTAAATATATGTGAAAGCATGCCTTTGTGTGTTATGAATGTGTTGTATGAATTTTTGTGAACTTTAGAAGATAGGAGAGTGCTTAAGAAATTATCAGTTTTAAAGTTTAAAAAGGGGAACTAAGGCAAGGCGGTCTTAAGAAAACTTATAGAGGAAATGTGACATGAAATTGGGCTTGGAAAAGTGGCTTGGAGGTGCCACTTAGGGCCTCTGGAAATGACGCCATGGGCTATGAGGAAGGGCCTAGGATCGAGTCGCATGGGAAGCTAAATAAAGCTTTTATTTTTGCGCCAAAGGGAAGAGGTGATGGACGGCTATGGGACTTTTGAAAGATAAGGATAAAGACTTGTTTTGTTCTTTTAAAATTCGGCTATTATGAGGAGATAATAGTTGACCCATTCAAATTATTTTGAATGGATAGAAGAGAGGAAAAATAGGAGGAAAATTTGGAATTTGATAGAGGAGGATGAGAAGTGGCCGGCCAAGGGACTCCTTTAGTGATGAATTTCGGTCATGAAAGGGAAGTAGGTGCCGAATTTCTTTTTGTTATTGAGCATCCACTTTCTTCTTCTTTTTCTTTTAGCCTTCTAGCCGAATTTTTCTAGCCTTTCTCTTTACATCTTTTTCCTTTTCAACCTTGATTATACATCTTTTCCTCTTGTGGCCGACTTTTCCATCACCATTTGAAAAGGCTTAGCCGAACCTCAAGGCAACCTTTAGCCGATTGTTTAGCAAAGACTAAAGCCGAAGTTCACTTCTTTTGAATTGATTACTCCTGCAAGCTCTTAGCCAATTTCTTAAGGGTAGTGGTCAATTGCGTTTCGATTGTCCTTTTGGTAAGAATCTCTCTTAGTTGAACCCTTATTCTTTTCCTTCTCTAACTGACGTAAAGCAAGGCTTTAATCTCATTATTGTTGTGACCGAAACCTTGAAGGATCTCTCGAGATTTGGCTATAGTCGACTATAAGGAGGAGATTCTCTGGATTCCAACATCCAAGGTAAGTCATGTGGTATTCGGCCAAGGGCCATTTTGTAGATCTTGTACAGAACGTTGACCCTAGTGTGTACCATGTAGGATTTCGGCATCCTCATAGTCAGGAGACGACTTTCGGGATTTTAGATTCGCAACGGTAAGTGAATATACTAATTGGCCAAAGTCATATTTGGTGGTTCAATCTATTCATTATCCATTCAGAAGCCGAAGCTAACCTGTTAAAGTGATTTAATGCTAGCCGATTATAAGGGGGAAACATCACGACGTTTCAGGATTTGATTAGTAATCAAATCGGTAGCAAGGTAAGATTTTGATTGTGATAATCCTTCGGGATTTGGTTATATAGCCGAATAGGCTTTTGCTAAAGCACAAAGTGTCGGCTGAATGTAGGAATTAAGGATCTAAAGAATTAGATCGGGTTTCGGGATTTACGTAAGCGGTAATACTGTGTGTGTACTCCACACTAAATCTTAGTAGATTACTGGCTTTAAGTTAATGTATGTGTTATAATAGTATGAATGTGGCGAAAGGTACCATGTTATGGTACAAAGTACTGTGTACATAACTTTAACTCTATGTTAATAAAATATATGCAATTTGGAATATGGCACATATGTGACTATTGATAAGAATGTGAAATAAGCTACAAGGGATGATTTTGTATGTGTTGTAATGTGCATGGGCATAAGGGTGATATTGAAAGGGGAAGTGATTGGTGGTTTTATACCCCAATATATGAATGTGGTGACTTCGGTCACAATATATGAATGTGGTGACTTCGGTCACATAATTTGAATGTGGTGACTTATGTCACAAAATATATTATGTGGTGGCTCGCCACGAATTTATAGAGGGCGATGAGCACGTCGATCGCAATGATCGCTTCGATGATGTGTAGCGGATGGAGGGTTGACTTAGTAGTCCCCACGGTGTGACGGTTGAGTGCGGGGTGATGTGTAGCGGATGGCATCTAGGTTTGGGTTCGGGAATGCATCATTATTTCTAAATTGTAATATGTATATGTATGATTTGATATGCCAAAATCATTAGGGCTTAGTGTGGTTGCTATACACTGAGTCTGTTTGACTCACCCCGTTGTGGGAATATTTTTCAGGTGACGCTCAGTGATGGACCGGGTCGGCAGGAGCTTAGTGGTGGCCATGCTCAGTTCGGGACTTGATTTTGGACTTGTTTCATTTTAAGTATTTTGCATTTAATTTGGGTTTAATTTTTGATGTAATAAGGCCGTTAATATGAACTGTTTTATGCATGCTTTTTATTGGATTTTATTACTGTACGATTAAGTTTAAATCAAGGTTAAATGGTTTACTAAAAAAAAAAAATATTAAGTGTTTTTTACCACCTAATCACAAATAAATTTCCAATTCAAAGTAAAAAAAAAATATACAAGGTTTTCAATTGAACCCAACACAAGCAAATCCTTCTTCAAAACCACACGAATTTTTCCTAAGTAACAAACGGATTTTCAAATGTTTTCTCGAGGAACATACCAGATCCGGTCAAGGCTCGTGGGCCGGGTTTGGGGGGTGTTTCAAATATGGTCTTACACGAGGCCTTAACTATCATCATATCATTCTATATACATTTCCCACTACTCTTAGATTCAATTCTTTTGACCTCTCATCAAAGATATTTCATACATTCATAGAGTAAATATACATTCCATACTACATTGGAACATTAAATTAACTCATACGTAATTGCAACATTTGCACATGAACTTACCTCGATGTCGAAAAGGGCCGAAAGGGACCTTTTTACCCACATTTCTCTTTTCACCCGTTCTAGGTCCAAAACTCATTTTCTTTAATCTAGAACAATGGAATTTTCTGATTTAATCACTTATAAATTATAATATACCATAATATACACTTTAGGCAAAATGACTATTTTGTCCCTATACTTTGACAAAATTACGATTTTGCCCCTAGGCTCGTAAATAAATTTTATCACATTTTCTCGTTAAACAAGCCTATCAAAACACTTAATCCTCTTACAACTATTCACAATTCCATCCATTTCATGCCTTAATGAATAAATTACAACTTTTGCATTTTAGTCCCAAATAGGTGTTTCCATGACAACACCTTTCACAAAAGTTGTTTCTCATCACCCTATCAATCATTTTCTTCCATAAAAACTCAGTTAACAACTTAAAATCTCACATGGTAAATCTCTAAACTTTTTACCATAATGCAAAATAGTCCCCTCTTTAGAAAGCTTAAGCTTTAAGGATCTCAAAAGTACAAATTTCTTCAAGAAATACCATCAAAATCACTTACTTGAGTGGAGTAAAGCTTGCTAAAATTTTGAGCTTTCAAACACCCCTTGTTTTCTGAAACTTTCGGTGGAGAAGAAGAGAGGAAAGATGACATCTTTTTCCTTTCTTTATTTTATTATAAAACATCAATTTAACCCACCAACTTTGACCAAAATTAAAAGCTCTTATCCCCCTTGTCTACATGGCCGGCCAACACATCCTAGATGGTCAAATTGCCCTTTAAAGACCTTCAATTAATAGTTTATAGCTATTTGGCACCTTTAGCAATAAAATAGAACTTTCGCACTTTATGCGATTTAGTCCTTCCTCACAATTTAGCTAGAAATCGCTAAAATTAAGGCACCAAAATTTTCATGCATCCTTATAAACATGTTATAACACATAACATAACATAAAAATAATTTTCTCTAACCTCGAATTAGTGATTCCGAGATCACTATTCTGACTAGCCCCTAAATCGGGCTGTTACATATAAAATGTGCAAAACAAAACAAGTGCAGGAAACAAGAATGTCACGGCAAAATAACTACAGATAAGAATATTAAGGATTTGAAATATTGATTAGGGCGGCTGGGATTACTATGCATCTACCTTCTCTAACTATTAATGCCACAGTAAAATCTTGAACATTCTACTGCTCGATAGATTTCCATAGCAGTCTACTTCTTTCGAAAGGAAAACATTGGGTTACCTCTTCTAGGATACTATATGTCTATAGACTTGAGTTTAGTTGCCACTAATGTTGTCTACCATCTTTCGTATGAGGCAAAGCTCTATGTCTAGAGGTTGCTGTGAATAAATAATTTATCATTCACTCATATTATCCAATGTTTATCTAGTTAACCTAACCCTATTGGAATTAAGCTATCTTTAGTAGCCTGCTACATATTCATCAATATATAGCCTACATAAAGCATGAAATACCATTGAATAAAAAAAATAGAATAATTACAACTTAAACTGTAAACATTAATAGAAATTAAAGGGTTCAGCAAAGTAATTCTGAGCATAAGAGATTTAACTCATAGCTTGGTAAATAAAGTTCAAGTTTAATGCAGTAACCAATATCATTTTTAACAAATAAGCTCTAAAGAAATGTGATAAGAATCAAAGGATAAATTCTGATATGATAGATTTTGCCTATCCAACTTCAACACCACCAATGCAATGTCTTGCAGCTGCCAAGATGATGCAGTCGTTCCTCCTTCTTCAGCAGCTTTCCTTCTTGGTCCTTCCCTCCTTTTTTTGTCAAAAGCTACTCCCCCTCTTTTCTATCCAAAATTGCCCCTTTTACTAAGGTTCCCCTTTTGGATTTTATAGGTTTGACCTTCTAGGGTAGGCCCATCAACCCATAATCCTTTCTCTCTTTTTTAGGTGGATTTTCTAGTACAAGTATAGCTGGAACTAAGAATGGTACGCATTAAGTGTTGACTAGACATCTTCTAGGTATTGCCACAACATTTGTGTTGGCAAACTATCTGAAATTTATCATGTCAAACCTTCAATCCGTTACTCATTTTCCTACACTCTGCACCTGCCAATCAACAATCAAGCAAATCCTTCCTACAAGTAATTAAAAGCAACATGTGATAACACTTAAGCATAATACAAGCTCTTTAATGCAATGCTCTAAAAATACCAATGCAATATCTTAAAATGCAACTAAAATCACTTAAGTGCAGGCAATTAGCTAAGTTTAAGGGCGAAATATAACTCTTTTCAGGAGTTATCACCTGCCTAGACGCTAGGCCAAAATTCGGGAGATTACATTAGTTATCGAAGCGGCCCGATAAGTTATCAGAGTTTTAAAAATAGTTAATTAAAATATTTGTTTATTTTAAAAGGAAGTTTAGTCTCTTTTGAGAAAAAAACACAAGAGTTTACAAAAAAAAAACCAATTATGTTTAACATCTTCATTTTAACAGTGTTTACTATTGAAAACTTAATTCAAAATCTGAATTACTCTTTTAACAATACACATTTACAATTTAGTAGCGGAAAAGTGATATTAACGTAACTTTAATAAAAACCATGTTTCATTCATAATTAAATAAAAATTCATATTCTAATAGCCTAAATGATTTAAAAGTCATGTGTGCCAAAGTAAAAACCATAAACTAACTCCCATGTCACAATAATAATATAGTTTCAAATAACTAGAATTATAAAATATTTAGTCTAAATACTTTTATATAGAAATCAATATTTTGAGTCGAGCCCTCCTGTAATATCCCGGGTTAGGGGCTATTTTGTTGTTGCATGAAATTGCATGTGTTGGTGTGCTGTGTTGCTGTTTGTGTAGTTTCGGGGCTTAATTGTAGGCTAGGAGTGTGCCTGAGTAGGTAGGAAAATTTTTGTTTTAGGCCTAAGTCAGGGGAGCTGATGGAGCTGGGGTATAAGAGTTTTATTTGGTGTTTTGTTGAACAAAAAGTGAGCTGGCAAGGTGGCAAGCATGCGTTACTTGGGGAAGCTTGGTGTGGCGTCATCTACTTGTGGTGGAGGTCCAGTGTTCGAGCTGCAGAGTCCCCATTTTGGCTTCTTTTTAGGACGGCATGGAGGAGAGGTAGAAGGCTAGTGAAATTCTACTTGGACTTGGTCTTCACTTTCAAATGAAAGGTGGAGAGTGATGGTAGGAGTAAGACTTGGTAAACTCATTTGAAATGAGTGGTTGGGAGCTATTGGGGGGATTTAGCCGAATTTGGGGGAGTGTGGAGTGGGGAAGTGGGCGGCATGGTATGGTGTTGGAGGGGCCGAAATGCATTTGGCATTTTGGGTGTGTTCGGTCACTTTTTGTCAAAGAAATTAGTACATTTTCTTCTTTTGGAAACCGAGAGTTCAAGAGCATTCAACTGAAATTTGCCTGTTTTCTCTTAAGTTTTCTTGGTAGCCGAATATCCCCCTCTTCATGTTCTTTTTCTTTTTGTCATTTGTGTAAACCGAATGGTATTTTCTCTTCTCCATAATTCTTTCGTTGACTTAAAAACATTGATAGCCGAAACTAATACCTTTTCTTATGATATTTTCGTCTCTTTTCTCTTAATACACTAGTGCCGAATTCACATTGCTCTCTTAGCCGAATTTCCATTTATTTTCTCCCATTTCTTGAAGCACTTGAGCCGAATATCTCTTCAACCATTGACCGATTTCTTTCTTCTCTTAAACCACATCTATTTCTTTTATTATTTTCTTTTCTAGTTGTAGCCGAATCCTCCCTTGGTGATTGCAGAAATTTCCTTCTAGCTTGTGTTTTCATTTTGGCGAATCTCTCCTCTCCTTGTAGCTCTCTTTGGCGAATATCGGTGAAGGGTGGATCTTGGTTGGTTGTTCAATCCTTGAACAAGGAGTCAATTGGTAAGTGGAGGGTAAGTGATTGGTGTTAGTATTGTTAGTTCAATCTTTTGTTTCCGATCAAGTCAAGGGTGATTAGGGATTAATTATTTGTCTTATAGGGTGCCGATTGTTGGAAGGAGAACCACTTTGTTGGTTCGAGGTTTGGTTGGGAACCAAACCATTCGCAAGAGTAAGGTAAGGGATTGAAATTAACCCCTTTGGGTTTATATGTCTTTGGCCGAATGGTCTTAGTGCCTAATCTGTGTTGGCCGATTGTTATAGGAGCTTGATAATCGAGGACATAGATCGGTCGTTGGGATCTTTAGACTCGTAATTACCGTGTGTGTAAACTAACACACCGATACTTAGTAATGTTATTAATAAACTGCTTTTCTGTTAAAAACCATAACGATATGATGGACATTTGGATACCTCAATGGGGTAGGTGTATGCGATTCGGGTAAGTCTGTTCTATTATGAGTACTATTAATGGCATATGATATCGTGATCTATGTTATGTATACTATGTGATATAATGCTTGGTATGTTGGCATAATATGCATGATTTGTATGATATGCATGATCACATGAGTTGGTATGATGATGGGTGATATGAGTGGAGGGGGCAGTGATATTTTGTGCTGACGAGCACCAGTGTTTTGGTAACACACTTTGTGACTTTGGGTCACCAGAGGTTTGGCACCTCCAGAGGTTTGGCACCTCATTGCGACTTGTCCCTGTGGTTTGACACCACCGTGGGTTGGCCCCACTTGAGATATGGGATAAATCGCTAGTGATTGGGTATCACACGATGGGTTGGCCCCATCATTCGATTATTGTGACTACGGTCACCAGTGGTTTGGTACCACATTTGTGTCTTTGGGACACCAGAGGTTGGGCACCTCATTGCGACTCGTCCCTGTGGTTTGACACCACCGTGGGTTGGCCCCACTTGAGATATGGGATCGTGCGCTAGTGATTGGGTATCACACACGATGGGTTGGCCCCATCATTGGATTTGTGACTTTGGTCACGGTGCTTTGTAGCACAAACGTGTCTTTGGGACACCGGTGGTTTGGCACCACATTGACGGATATTGTGTCTTTGGGACACCGGTGTTTTGGTAACACATTGTGACTATATGTCACGGTGGTTTGGCACCACCAGTGGTTTGGTACCACACGGGGTAGAAAAAGGAGATACGGATGGTTAGGATCGGGTTGCATTAATTGTGTTGCTATGTATGATGTGTGTTAGCATGTTGTTTCATCGGGAGCGGGATTTATGCACTGAGTCATTCGACTCACCCTCTCCTTTGACATTTCAGGTGACTCGTAGACGCGGACATGGAGCCGGGGTGGACTCGGGATGCACATGCCATGCCTTAATAAAAGTTTTGCTCAGACTATTCACTTTGGGTACTTTAGCTTAGTTATTTTTATTTTTATTTGAGGTTTAATTTGGATTTGTAAAAGGCCTTTAAATTATGTTTTATGATGGTTATGTTTTAATTAGATTCTCAACCTGCTTAACAAATAACTTGGTATGAAATTTTACTAAAAATTTGGTAAGATAATGTTTTCAAAACTATATCGCGATGTGCTTTAAACTATACCATCGGGTAACTCACTATGTTTTGCTACAAAATAAACTCAAGTGATTTTCAAACCAAACTCGATATTCTACCAAGTCAAAAATGTTTCAAAATAGTACTAAGAAACTATTGGAAATACTAAATGAAATCAACTCGTTTTTTTTTACTATATACTTTGGATAAGTTTTCAAAATCTACTCAAACAGGCCTACCCAATTTTCTTCAAGTTCACTATGGTTTTCGCCCCGCTTTTAAACGAAAAATCTTATCTCTCAAAAACGTTTCCCCCGTAACATACCAGATTCGGACGTGGTGTCCTGTCCGGGTTTGGGGTGTTACACCTCCGAATGCCAAGTCTGTGTCCTAACCTTGTGGGTTATCTGAAAAGAAGGAAAATAAGGGGGAGTGAGCTATGAAAGCTCAGTGTGAGTTCAATCACAAGAAAATAGGAGAAACTAATAACATATAAAGTTAAAGTTTATAGCATAATTCACATAGAACATTCGATATATCGGAAATACAAAAAAATTTAATATTGTATAAATGTGCACATAACACATCATGTCGGTGAACTCATAATCCCAAACACATGCTTTACACATACAAATAGGTTCAGTTTAACAAATAAGTTCCTAACCCACTGCTACACACCATAAGAGTTGCCCAAACCTCATTCATCCTTACACACCAATTTGTGGACAAACTACCAAAATATGTTGGTTAATACACTGCTAGATAGTTGTGAATACACAATATAATTGCAGAAAAAAATTGCCAGAAAATATGTGGATGAACCACCAGATTTGAAGATTTATAGTCTGTTGGAACTTCCTTTTTTACAAAATGTCCCAACCCTTCTGCAGAAAACATACAATTTAAGGAAAAATTGTAAATTTTAATAAATTGGAGCACATGGCCGTATGCCCAGGCTATGTGGTCTAGGTCGGGTTTGATTTTGCCTCGATTTTCTCGTAAAAGAACACACACCTGATTTCTGGGGTTTCGTACAATAATCCTCACGTCTAATCTAATTTGGGTCACCTATAATGGGTCTTTCAATCGATAAAGATGCAAGAATTAATATCTACCTTTAAGTTTTATCGAATTTTAGTAAGATTTTTGGGAAAAGTCAAAAAAGATTCGAAATCGATTTGAAAGATTGTCAAGAACAGTGCTATTCCAGAATCTTAGGGTTTTACGAAATTAGAAAGAAGATTGTTTACCAATCTTGGGACGTGTAGATGCGGATTTGATGGTGTTTCATTAAATCAACACGAAAAACAAATTTAACGGGGTTTGATTTTGGGTTCGTGATTCAAATATAGAATTTCCAGCAAAAGAATATGAAGATTTTTATGAAAAAGAAAAGTGGGAAAATAAAAGAAAATTATGTATTTTAAGAATTGAGAAAAAGAAATTGTAATTAGGTTTGAAATGGTAACCAAAATCCTATTATGATTAGGTAACCAAAATCCTATTATGATTAGGTAAGGTATCAAATGGCTAGGTTAAGCAAACTTTAGGGGCTGATTTGGTAAATTACCCAATCTACCAAATTTTAATAAAAAAATGAAAGGAAATTAACATGGATAAAACATAGGACTCTAAGGAGGATGAAGTGATGCTTTTCCATTAGGCTATTGCCCATTTCTTAGTCATTTTCTAACACATTTATTTCCTATATTAACTTGGTTTTCATCCTTTATTGCTGAGAAATAAAGAGGAAAAATGCAAAAAGTGGGACTTGAACATTGGTTCTCTAAGGGTTTTACTAAGATACCATTAATAATAGGACTCAATTCATATTAATTTTATAAATTATAACCCCTATTTTTTGGGGTGTTACAATATCATTTAATAATTATTTAAGAAACTACTCTAGAATGAACCTGAACAAACTGTTGTCTAAATTCATTCTAGCCTAAACAACTTTGTCCAAGTTCATAACGAACATTGTTTTAAATAATTTTTATTGTTTTTTAATAATTTTAATAATTTCTTATAATTATTCATAATTCTTAAATTTTTTATTTTTAATAATTATTTGAAAAACCACTGTTGAATGAACCTAGAGAAATGGTTGTCTAGGTTCATATTAGATGTGTTTTTTTAAAAATAATTTTAAAGATTTTATTTATTTTTTTATGATTTTTAAATTTGTTTAAATTTTGCAATATCGTCATTGTAACAGCCCAATTTAGGGCCTAGTCAGAATAGTGGTTGCGAGACCACAAATCCAAAGTAGAAATATGTGTTTTATGGTGTTTATGAGGTCTAAGACATGTTTGCATGATTGTGTGAAAATTTCATGAAGAAATTTTATTAATTAGTGATCAATTTATTCATTAGGACTAAATTTCAAAGATTGAAAAATATGAGATTCTAGAAGATTCAAGTATGAAATAGCATTAGAAAAATTATTAAAGGCCCTTATTTAGCAATTAGACCATTATATGTCAAGATGGACAAAAATGGACATGGGAAGGAAAAATCTCAATAAAGGGGCCTTAAGGGCATTTTTGTCATTTGGATAATAAAAGAATTAAAAGGGAAAAAGAAGTCAAAATTAGTGTCATCTTCTTCCCCTAAGTGCCGTAATTTGCAAGGAGCCATAGCTAGGGTTTCTTCAACTTTCAAGCTTGATTGTAAGTACCTCCTAGCCCTGTTTTTAATATTCTTCGTATTTTTGAGATCCTCGTAGCTCGATTTAGCTATTTCTAGCTATATTTTGAGCTAGGGTTCATGTTCAAAAATTTACCCATGTTTGACATATATGTATTTTGATGTTTAATGGAGGAATATTAAAGTTTGATATATGATAAACATCTTTTTCTAAGTGATTTTTATGGAAATTCATAAAAAGGACCTAATTGTAAAAGTGACAAAATGTGTAGTAAAAATCAGTTTTGAAGGAAAATATGAGCTACTATAAGCTTAAGGTAGGTTCGGCTAGGCTTGGTTAACCAAGGAAATGAGTGTATTTCATTATACGAGCCTAGGGACCATTTTGTAAATATGAGAAAGTATAGGGACAAAATCATAATTTTTCCAAAGTATGATTCATGGTTTGATTAAGTCAATGTGATCATTAAAAGAGTGAAATTGTCATTATAGATCAAGAAACACGAAGTCGGGACCGAAATCGAGGAAAGAATAAGGTGGTGGGCTAAATCAAACAATTATACACATTTTGATAACGAGGTAAGTTTGTGTGTAATAAATTAACCTTATGTCATTATGTATTGAAATGCTTGAGATTACATGAAATGTACATTATTCTATGAAAATTGATCAATGATGTTCGATGAGAATATGATGAAGATTTATGATGTGAAAGTCCCGGTTGAACCTTAGGAATGGAAAGGATACCATTGTCAAAACATGAGATTAAGGAGGTCCCGTATAAGACCATATCTGGGATATGGCCTCGGTACCGAATTGAGATCCCGTATAAGACCATATCTGGGATATGGTATCGACATCGAATAAGAGATTTCGTGTAAGACCATGTTTGGGACATGGCATCGATATACGATCTCATATAAGACCATATCTTGGATATGGCATCGACATTGATATGAGATCCCGTATAAGACCATATCTGGGATATGGCATCGGCATCGATATGTGATCCCATGTAAGACCATATCTGGGATATCGCATTGGCATCTTATAATGTGTATGATGAATTCCAGGTATCCTTCGGTATTCCAAGTGGTTCAACGGGAAAAAGGCTAAGTTTATGTTCAAGATGAAAAAGTGCTAAAGTTATGTGATGAAGTGATACAGGTGTATATAAGAACCTCATGAGAAATGATTTCGATATGTGTTATGAGATTGGTAAGAGTAAGCATGAGTAAGTTATATCAATGTGCTTGAGAATTTTGAGTTATTACTCAATGTAATGTATGAATGTATCATAAGAATTTTAAGTTGCTATTTATTGCATGCAAACTTACTAAGCTTTATGCTTACCTCTTCTCATTTCCCTTTTCTTGTAGTATCGCCAAGCTCACTCGGGGATCGTAGGACGTCGGAGTTCGGCTCACTCTATCAAGCTATTCTTTTGGTATAGTAAAGTTGATTATTTTGGGTATGGCATGTATAGGAACTTGGTCATTTTTTTATATGTCATATTAGTAGCCAAGGTGTTGGCTATTAATGTTACTCATTTCATTTTGTAAATGGCCATTGAAATCAGCCAAAACTAGTTAAGTTATATCTATTCAATGATGATGAAATTCATGAAGTGCGATTTTACGCAATTGAGTGAGTAAAGTATGAAGTATGAGCATGATGAATGTAGTGGAATTTAAGGTGTGGACGTCTTGATTATGGATATTTGAGATGCATTACTATTATGTCATGTGTTGCTAGAAACAGTATAAGTTTGGTTATTTTTCAGGGTGGAAAATGGCTTGGTAGATAGCCTTGCATTTGTCCACACGAGTAGACACACGGGCGTGTGTCTAGGCAGTGTGTGACACACGGTCTGCCCCATGGGCGTGTAGCCTGGCCGTGTGTCCCCTGCATCTAAATTGCAAAAAATTCAGTTCGTCACATGGGCCAGCACATGGGCGTGTGGCTTGGTCGTGTGCCCTTAAGGGTTTGCTGACATCATAAATAGAATGTACCTTATTTTGGACACGGCCTGAAGCACGAGTGTGTGACATGCCACACGGGCGTGTCACTTCTCTCACACGGGCGTGTGGCCCTGTTTTGAGTAAAAAATTTCCAAGTGTTCGTAAGTTTCAAGTTCAATCCCGGGTCACTCTATGTGTATGTCTTGGGTCTCGTAGGCCCATAATAAGAACGTTAAGGATTCGAATGAAAAAGTTTAAGTTGAAAAGGGAGTTCATTGCTCGATTTTGTATGAATAAGTAAGTTAAGTCCGGTAATACCTCGTACACAGTTCCGGCGTCGAATACAGGTAACAGGTGTTACAGTCATGATATACACGTGGCATTCTACATGTCATTGTCTTGTTGCTCCATCATCCATGTCGGTACTTTATAGTAGAAATGGATGAAACTTTATATAGAATGGTCACTTTACTCTTTAATCAAACGTACATAAGTTAATTTACCTATTTTTTAGTAGTGGGAGTAACATACAATATTATTTCTAATACAAGAACCTCTATAGTACTCTTATCCAATTAATCCCATATTTTGAATATTTTTATGATAGTGATTTAAAATATATTTTTATCATAATGATTTAAATTTTATAGAACTATACCAATAGAGTATCCCAGAACAATGCATTTAACGTTCCTTGGTTCAATCTTTTACCTGGATAACTTTAGCATAAGCAGGACAACCAAAAATTCTAAGATTAGAATAATTGGGAGGATTACCTGACCATATCTCCTCTGGAACTTTATCGTTCAATGATCAATGATGAGATCAATTTACTAAATAACTTTCAAGGTTTATAGCTTCAACCCAAAATTCCTTCCCTAAGCCTGCATTAGAAAGCATGCATTAAGCCTTTTCCAGCAAGGTTTTGTTCATTCTTTTTTGTAACTCCATTATGCCGCGGAGTTTCAAAAACGGTTTGATGTCTTTAAATTCCTTTCCATTTGCAAAAAAAATCATTAAACTCTGATGAAAAAAACTCAAAACCATTATCCGTTCTCAACCGCTTCACGGATTTTTTGGTTTGTTTTTTCTAACAGTGTCTTCCACTGTTTGAAGATTCGGAAGGCTTCGCTTTTCTGTTTCAAGAAATAAACCCAAACATTTCTGGAGTGACAATAAATAAAATTTAGGAAATATTTATTACCACCTTTCGACATCTCAGAAGATGGACCCTATAAATCAGAATGAATGTAATCAAAGTCCCTTTTGTTCTGTGCATTGCTGAATCAAAACTGACTCAAGTTTGTTTCCCAAAAATGCAATGCTTGTAGAAACCTAACTTACTAACTCTAGTGTCTTTGAGAAAACCTCTATTGCACAAGACTGTCATACATTTCTCACTCATATGACCCAGTCACATGTGCCAAAGTTTGGTTGAATCAGAATTGGTGGAGAAAGAGTCACAACGTGTCATCGGGACATCAGGTTGATTCTCATCACAACGTGATGGTGATTTTCGCTTTTCTTCGGTAATCGAAGCTGCACCAATAACTGTTGACCCTTGTAGAATGTATAGGCTACCATTTTTCTATCGTCTCATCATCAACAAGAGCCCCACGATAAACTTTTAAGCCATTTGACTCAATGGCTATCCTGCAACCGTTAAAGTCCAAAATTTCCTTAATGAGATAAGTTTTTTCTTTCAATTAGGAAAATACCTAACATTTGAAAATGTCTGAATAATTTTGTTGTGCATCCTAATTTGTACTGTTCTGATTCCAAATATTCTACATGGAGAGTTATTCCCCATCAGCACAACTATACCTTTAACTAAACTCTACGTGAAGAACCAGTCCCTGTTGGCACACATATGATAGGAGCACCCTGAATCTAAGATCCATTTGGAAATAAGATAAGAGCTTTTGCTTGTTGACACCAACAAAAATCATCACCTCTGTCCTCGACTATACTAACATTAGCAACTTCAACTTTCTGCTTATATTTATTATCATTTTTGGCATCCCTTTTGATTTTATTTTGAAGTTTCCAACATTCTATCTTAATGTGGCCCACCTTTTTACAATAACCACAATATTTCTAACACCCATCACCCGTATTCAACGCCAGAATAGGGTTACAGAGCATTACCAAGCTTATCACACATTAAAACATACATATCTCATATATTTAATCAATTCAAATACAACTCAATCAAAACCAATCATATTGTCCCTAATACGAGCCTACGAGGCTCTAAACATGCATTGGAAGTGGTTCGGGACTAAACCAATAACTTTGGAAACTCTTAGAACACTTCGAAGATTTTACTCAAAAATAGAGGACACATGCCCGTGTGGCCCGGCCGTGTGTCTCACACGGCCAAAGACACTCCCGTGTGGACATTCAAAATAGAAGCACATGGTCGTGTTCCAGCCCATGTCTGACCCCGTGTAACTCTCTGACTTGGGTTTAGGGCCCAAGTCATTTTTCCCTGGGCCCAAGACTCTGATTCGGCCCCGTGTAACTCTCTGATTCGGCCCATGTCTGTAGACATTAAAATAAATATTTCGACTTCGAATTTGTGGTCCCAAAACCACTGTTTCGATTTGACTAAAAATGGGCTGTTAAAACTTTCCCCCCTTAGGGATTTTCGTCCCCAAAAATCTTACCAGTTAATAGGTTAGGGTACTGTTTTCTCATAGTATCCTCGGGCTCCCGCGTAGCCTCTTCGACACCGTGCCGTTGCCACAAAACTTTTACTAAAGCTATGCTTTTATTTCTCAACTATTAACCTTTCGAGCTAAAATTCTGATCAGTTTTTCGTTGTATGTCAGATCAGGTTGAATCTCAATATCTGCCAGAGAAATTACGTGTGATGAATCTGATCTATATCAGCACAATATCGACACATGAAACACGTTGTGAATCTTTTCTAATTCTGACGGTAAAGCTAGCCGATATGCTACTGGCCCTATTCTTTCAATTATCTCATATGGCCCGATAAATCGTGGACTTAATTTACCTTTACGACCAAATAGAAGGATTTTCTTCCACGGAGATACTTTCAGAAATACTTTATCACCAATCTGAAATTCAATGTCTTTTCGTTTTAAATCCGCGTACCATTTCTGTCGATCTGAAGCTGCTTTCAAACTGTCGCAAATTATCTTCACTTTATCTTCAGTCTCTCGGATCAAATCAACGCCATGAATCTTTTCCTCACTTAGCTCAGTCCAATATAATGGAGTTTGGCATTTGTGACCATACAAAGCTTCATACGATGCCATCTTTATGCTTGATTGAAAACTGTTGTTATATGCGAATTCAACAAACGATAGATATTTCTCCTAATTACCTTCAATCTCTAAAACACAAAAATGAAGCATATCTTCGAGAATATGTATTACTCTCTCGGACTGACCATCATTTTGTGGATGAAATCCTGTACTAAAATTCAACATCGTACCTAGAGCTTCTTGCAATTTCTTCCAAAATCACGATGTAAACCTCGAATCTCTATCCGAAATAATTGAAACTGGCACCCCGTGCAATCTAACGATCTCAGAAATGTACAATTTAGCTAATTTATCAAGTGAATAATCTGTACGTACCGGAATGAAATGTGTTGATTTCGTCAGTCGATCAACGACAACCCAAATAGCATCATTCTTTTTTGGAGACAGAGGCAAACCCGATACAAAATCCATCGTAACTCTATCCCATTTCCACTTTGGTATCATCACAGGCTGTAGTAATCCCGAAGGCACTTGGTGTTCAACTTTAATTTGTTGACAAACTAAACATTTCAATACAAACTCAAAAATGTCTCGTTTCATACCTGAACACCAATACAATTGTTTCAAGTCATTGTACATTTTGGTACTCCCAGGGTGAACAGATAAACAACCACTATGTGCTTCGCGCAAAAGTTTATGAATGAGCTCAAAATTCTTTGGTACGCAGATTCTACCTTGGAACATTAAACAATCATCAGATCCGATTTGATATTCTGAATCACTAGTTGACTCACATTGCACTCTTTTAGCTTGCAACTCATTGTCAAACTTTTGAGCTTCACAAATTTGCTAAAGAAAAACCGGTTTAGCTTTTAATTCTGCTAATATCGAACCATCATCAGACAAAGTCAGTCTCGTATTCATCGCTCTCAAAGCAAACAGAGATTTTCTACTCAAAGCATCTGCGGCTACATTTGCTTTCCCTGGATGATAATCAATTACTAACTCATAATCTTTCAATAGCTCAAGCCATCTTCGTTTTCGCAAATTCAAATCTTTCTGAGTCACTATATATTTCAAGCTATTATGATCAGTAAAGATGTGACACTTTTCACCGTACAAATGATGTCGCCAAATTTTCTATGCAAAAACAATAGCGACCAATTCTAAATCATGCGTCGCATAATTCTTTTCATGCAGCTTCAACTATCTGGAGGCATAAGCTACAACTTTTCCTTCTTGCATCAAAATGCAACCCAACCATTCAGTGACGCATCGCTATAAATCACAAACTCTTTACCCGACTCAGGCTGAACTAATACTGGTACCTCGGTTAACAATACTTTCAACTGATCAAAACTCTGTTGACATTTCTCTGATCACTCAAATTTCACATCTTTCTGTAATAATATAGTCATTGGTGTAGCAATCATCGAAAATCCTTTTACAAAACATCGATAGTAACCAGCTAACCCCAGAAAGCTTCTGACTTTAGATACATTTCTCAGTGGTTTCTAATCAACAACAGCTGAAATCTTGCTCGGATCAACTCTTATACCTTCCGCTGAAATAATGTGCCCCAAAAATCTGACTTTCCTGAGCCAAAACTCACATTTACTGAATTTAGCAAATAATTGCTTGTCTTAAGATTTGTAACACAATCCTCAAATGTTCAGCATGCTCAGACTCATCTCGTGAATAGATCAGAATGTTGTCAATGAATACAACAACGAATTTGTCTAAATACGATCTAAAAATCCAATTCATCAAATCCATAAAAATTGCAGGAGCATTAGTTAATTCGAAAGGCATAACAAGAAATTTATAATGTCCGTACCTTATTCTGAACGCAGTTTTCGGCACATCCGAATCTTTCACTCACAACTGATAGTAGTCAGATCTCAAATCAATCTTCGAAAACACTGTTGCCCCTTTTAATTGATCAAACAAATCATCTATTCTCGATAACGGATACTTTTTCTTTATCGTAACCTTACTGAGCTGATGATAGTCAATACACATTCTCATTGATCTATCTTTCTTCTTTACAAACAACACTGGTGCACCCCAGGGCGAAAAACTAGGTAGTGCAAAACTTCTATCTGTTAATTCTTGCAACTGAGCTTTCAACTCTTTCAGTTCTGTCGGAGCCATTCTATATGGAGCTATCGATAACGGTAAAGTTCCCGGTACTAACTCAATAGCAAATTCAACCTCTCTTATCGGTGGTAACCTAGGCAACTCTTCTGGAAATACATCCGAATACTCATAGACAACTGGCACAGATTCAATCTTCGATTCAGACACTTTTGTATCTAAAACATAAGCAAGATAAGCTTCGCAACCTTTTCTCACACATTTCTGAGCTAACATAGACGAAATCACAACAGCCAATTCACTCGATTCATCTGATTCTATTTGAATGATTTCACTATTTTGATATTTCAATTCAATTGTCTTTCATCTACAATTCACAACGGCATCATGTAGTGTCAACCAATTCATACCCAGAATTATATCAAATTCATCAAAAGGTAGTAACATTAAATGAGCCGAGAAATAGTAACCTCGAGTCATTAAAGGACAGTTCTTGCTAACTTTATCAACTAGAATATACTTGTCTAAAGGGTTCGATACTTTAATCAAAAACTCAGTAGACTCAACAGGCAAATTCTTACTAGACACTAAATTTTCACAAACATACGAATGAGTCGATCCAGGATCAATCAATGCAATAACATTAGTGTCGTAAAGAGAAAATGTACCAGTGATATCATCAGGTGACGACGCATCTTCGCGAGCGCGAATATCGTAAGCTCTAGCAGGTGCTCTCACTTCAGATCTCATAGTCGAATCTTTTGTCGTGCCTCTACTACTGGTCACATTTCTCGCATTTCTAGGTGGCCTCCCTCTAGTGGCTGTGTTACTCGGTCTTGCATTCTAAAATTTGTCTTTCTCACCTAATTCAAGGCAAGCCCGTATGAAATGGTCTTGCAAACCACATTTGAAACAAGCTCGGTCATTCATTCTACATTCACCAGGATATCGTCTTTCACATCGTTGACATTCAGATCTATAATGTCTCACACTACCAACACTTGATACTGATGTAGCTTGAGCTTTAGGATTTGAATATTGTTTTCCATGATCTCTGTTCAAATACCCGATTGAAGCATTTGGACAAGTGTACAAATCTCTAAATTTCTTTGACGAAGATTGATATGGCTTATTCATCAGTCTTCTTCTCGAATCTCTAGCCTCTAAATTTGCTTTTCTCTTTTCTTTGCTAAGCTCCTCGGCTTTGTAAGCTCTATCAACAAGGACAACAAATTCTTCCAACTCTAGAATTCCGACTAGAAGTTTAATATCCTCGTTCAATCTATCCACGAACCGTTTACACATGATTTCTTCAGTAGAAACATACTCCCGAGCATACTTACTTAATCTTACAAATTCTCTTTTATACTCGGTCACAGTCGTATGGCCCTGTTTCAATTCTAGAAACTCTTTATGCTTTTGATCGAGAAACCTTTAATTTATGTATTTCTTTCAGAACTCAGTCTGAAAGAATTACCAAGTAACTCTTTCCCTCGGTACCACTGATACTAAAGTATTCCACCACTGATACACAGTGTCCCTCAATAACGAAATGGCACATTTTAAACACTCGGTTGGCATGCACGAAAGTTCATCAAATACCTGAATAGTGTTTTCAAGCCAAAATTCAACTCTCTCGGGATCATCATCAACAGTAGCTCTAAACTTTTCGGCCCCATATTTTCGGATCTTATCAACTGGTGGCTCAATTAATTATAGAAGTTCCACACCTTGAGGAGCTACGGGAACCGGTTGGGGCCTAGGTGGGGTGGTGGTTGTTGAGCAACCGGATTTGTTTGAACAAACTCTGTGAACCACTCACTCATCATTTGGAAAAAGGATTCTTTAGCCTCTCCTCCATGACTACTCGATACGTGTCTAGATTTAGATGTCACTTCCCCTTGAGTGGGAGTAGGCGCATTACTCTTAACATCATTAGCTACAGCTCGATTGGGATCCATTTACTATATGAAAACATAGTTTAAATTGTCAGAAGTCATCACACTATCGCAGGTTATATATGCCATGTATAGCTAGACTTTTACACACGCTACGTTAGCCCGAGAATCAACTAAACCGTAGCTCTGATAGCAATAAATCTAACACCCCTCACCCGTATTCAACGTTAGAATAGGGTTACAGAGTATTACTGAACTTATCACACATTAAAACATACATATCTCATATATTTAATCAATTCAAATACAATTCAATCACAACCAATCATATTGTCCCTAATACGAGCCTACGAGGCCCTAAACATGCATTGGAAGTGGTTCGGGACTAAACCGATAACTTTGAAAACTCTTAGAACACTTAGAATTTTTTTCTCAAAAATAGGGGACACACGCCCGTGTGGCCCGGCCGTGTGACAAAGACACGCCCGTGTCACAGGCCGTGTGGACATTCGAAATGGAAGCACATGGCCGTGTCCTGGCCCGTGTCCGACCCCGTGTAACTCTCTGACTTGGGTTACACGACCAACACACACGCCCGTGTGGCTAGCCCGCGTGCCAGGCCGTGTGCTAGGTCGTGCCAAACCTATAGGGTATACTGACTTATGCCACACGGCCAAGTCACACGCCCGTGTGTGAGGCGGTGTGGAGCATAATGACTTGGTTTCTATTTCAACACCAGGGGACACACGGTCGTGTACTTGACCATGTATCACACACGGCTGAGACACACACCTGTGTCTCTGCCCGTGTGGACAAAAATAGGCTATTTATCAAGCCATTTTGCCACCAAAAATTGTGCACACCTACACCAAACCAAGTGGCACTTAAAAAAGGCATAAATAGGCATTAAATCAACCTCAACCAAACATCCTTTATACCCTTTCAATTCCAACAATATACAATACACATAATATCCCAATATGCCATCCAATTCATACCAAATTTCGCTTACTCAAACATAAAAAATGACCAAACTCAAATATGCATTATTTAGCCTAGTCTCACAAGTATACCAATATCCACACCTCAACCATTTGATTCTCATAATACCTATTACCATCAAGCAACACACAACCATCAACCAAGCACATAATAAGAACCGTATGCACAAATATATACACAATCTAACCAACTAAGTTAATCCAATTTTCATGGCTATATACAATACCAAAATATTTAACATTTACTAGCCATTTCAAATGACCAAAATCATTATCAAATCATAACCAAAGTAACCATAATCCTATACATGCCATATAACCAAAACATAAACTCAAAAGTACCAAAGTGATAATAGGATAGTGTGACGTAATCTCCGACGATCCCCGAATCCGAGCTAGCTTTGAAGTCACTATAAAACACGGTAAAATAAAACAAAGTAAGCTTTATAGCTTAGTAAGCTCGTACGAAATAAACTCAAACTAATCATAAATGCACAATTCAATAATTTGAACATATTAACATGTAACTCATATTAACTAACAAACCTTTCATATTTTCAACCATAAGATTTTACATGTCCTTCAAAAATTTCTTCTTTTTGAAATCGGTTGAACAAGGAATATGATGATGATAATTTGTTTTACTTATTTTAATTATCATTAATATACAAATTACTAAATTAACCATGTTATAAAACCATTTAAAACATTCATTTTATGCCCGTAAATGTCCACTCACAATTGAAATGGTCTAATTACCACTTAAGGACTCTTACCTTAAGGTTCTATAACTATTAGATACCTTTAACTAATAGAATACAAGTTTTACATTTTACGCGATTTAGTCCTTTTTATCGAATTAAGCATTCAAATGATAAAATTTCTTAACGAAACTTTCACACAATGATATTATCATGCTGTAGACATTAAAATAATAATAAAATAAATATTTTGACTTCATATTTGTGGTCCCGAAACCACTGTTCTGATTTGACTAAAAACGGGCTGTTACAATATTTGTCACATTTTATGGATTTGGACCTTGTTTTAGACATGTTTCGATCTATTTTTTTGGTTTGTTGTCTGCCTCTTACATCTAGAATTGATACTTTCCCGTTTGATTTGTTGTTTGGGCCTAACTCGTTGTCAGGTTTATCATTGCTTGAAAGATTCCCTTTCATATCCTCAAATGAGAGATGATCTATCTCATAAATCAGAGTTTCCCTGAAAGTTTTATAAGAAGAGGGAAAAGAGCATAACAACAACATAGCTTGATCCTCATCTCTAATCTCTACTTTGAGATTCTTTAAGTCATTAAAAAGGATAACAAACTCATTAATATGAGTTCTAATGGACTCACTTTTAGCCATTCTGAATGCGTAGAGACGTTTTTTTTTAATACTAACCTGTTGGCTAGAGAATTTTTCATATATAAGGCTTCCAGTTTCCTCCATAACACAGATGTTGTTTTCTCCATCAGAACCTCCTGAAACATATTATTCGTGAGGCATAATTGAATAGCGGATAGGGCCTTTTCATCAAGCTCTTCCAATTCTGACTAATCCATATCTGTGGGTTTCTTCTTTGTAATGACATTTTTCAAATCATTCTGAGCTAGTATTGTTGTAATTTGAACTTGCCACAAACTAAAATTTGAAATTCTGTCGAATTTCTCAATATCGAACCTTGACATTGTCATCTCTGAACGGGTTGATTACAGAAATTAAATGAACTCTAATACTGGTTTGTAAGGGATAAACCCGATTAAAAAAGAACAAAGTAAAGAAAATAAGAATCGAAAAATATCGAACACGCAATTTTTACGTGGAAAAATTCCTCAAAAAGAGGATAAAAACCATGGGAAAAAGGAGATTTCACTATAATAAAGGAAAGTACAAAAGATGGAGAGAATTAAAAGAAAAACCCGAAACCCCACAAGAACAACCCTTCGAAACAAAATATAAAATTCTCTCAATCTAAATATTTTTGTTGAGTAAAACCTAGAGTAACTAAGGCCTATTTATAGGCTAAATTTCGTTGCATACATGACCACAACAACTCTAGGTTAATCAGAATTTAAGTGAGAAACTAAAAACAAAGTTTAATTAGGAGAAGAAATGCCAAAATAAACCTTGGTCAAAATAAGAGACATTCTCCCACACTATAATATAAAATGCAGTAGAAAGAAGTGAAGTTAAACAAGAAATATGTGTGTATGTATTTGGATTTTTTTGTATATTTAAAATATTATGAATTTTATATAAATTTAGAAGTAAATAATATATATTGCATAATTTAACATGTATGTGTATCTATTTATACTATTATTTTCGCACTTTACGAGTTGTAGTCACTCTTAATTAGGTCATCAATTAAGTTATAAAATTATAAAAATATATATTCTTTTTAATTATAATTAATATTATCATGATGATGACACTTTTGTCTTTTCATACATCTATATCATTTTTAAATAAAACGATTACAAATTACAAATCCTAATATCAAACTCATGTTCAATAGTATTAAAATACAAATTCATTATCAATCCACATATATTCATTATTAAATAAATTTTAAAAGAAAAAAAGTTAATATAAAAATATTTTCTTTCACCCACATTGCGGGCGTGACAAAATCTAGTATATATTGTTTTTGTATTAGTTTTCAATTATTTATTGTATTATGTTCATATCATGTCTCAATTTATCTCATGTTTTGCATTGTTTTATTAGTGATAAAATTTAAATAAAAATATTTATGCTTGTATCGAGTTCATACTATGTCTCAATTAGTTGATAAAAATACCATGGAGACCCTTGTATTAGGAGCGGGATTACATTTTGCCTCTATACTCACAAAATGAGCAAATTAGCTCCTATACGTTAGAAAAAATGAAAATGGGTTCTTGTATTAAAAATTTTATCCATTTGCATTGTTAAGTGATTATTTGGTTTTTTTCACAAAAAAAAAAAATTTATATAAGTGATGTGGAATTAAAGGATGAGTAGAATTAGGTCAAAGTACCATGGAGGCCTTGTACTAAGAGAATTGCATTTTGTCCCTCTCTGCTCAAAAAATGGACAAATTAGTCATTGTATATTAGATCAAAGAGCAAGTTGATCATTCTATTAAAGGTTCTCTCCATTTCTACTATTAAATGATGACATGGTTGATAGAGCAACCAAACAACGACATATGTACCTCATGCTAATTTGACATTTGGCCACATCATCAAATATTTTAAAATATTTTAAAAATCCTAAAATAAAAAAAATATTTAATAATTATTTCAAAATATAATAATTTACTATAATTTTTATATCATTTAATAATTATTTAAGAAATTACTTTAGAATGAACTTGGAGAAATAGTTGTCTAAATTAATTCTAGCTTGAACAACTTTGTCCAAGTTCATAACGGACACTATTTTAAATAATTTTATTATTTTTTAATAATTTTAATAATTTATTATATTTTTTAGCAATTTTTAGCAATATATTTTATATTTTTATAGTTTTAATAATTATTTGAAAAATCATTGTTGGATGAACCTAGACAAATGGTTGCCCAGGTTCATATTAGATGTGTTTTCTAAATAATTATAAAGATTTTATTTATTTTTTTAAGATTTTTAATTTTTTTTAAATATTGCAACATCACCATGATATACACATGGCACATTACATGTCATTGCTAGTTGCTCCATCACCCATGTCAGTAATTAATAGTAGATATGAATGAATTTTTTTACAGAATGACCACTTTACTCTTTAATTTAATACATGGACTAATTTATCCATTTTTAAGTTTTGGGGATAAAATGCAATATGATTCCTAGTACAAAAACCTTTGTAATACTTTTATCCAATTAATCTCATATTTTGCATATATTTATGATAGTGATCTAAATTATATTTTTACCATAATGATTTAAATTTTATACCACTATGTATTTTTATTTTGTTTAACATATGATTTCTTTAAGTTTTCATGTTATTTTTATGTCCTGTCTTTTTTTTTTCATATTTTTTATTAATTTATTCCATATTTTGCTTAATTTTTTTGTTATAACAATTCAATTTTCACATTAAATTAATGTACTTAAAAATCGAATCATTGCATTTATTATTAATATCAGCATTACACTGAAAATTTTCGTAAAATTTCTTCAAGCATACGGACATATTCTAGTAACATATTGTAATCATCTCCAAACTCCATAGATGACAAAAATAAATTTAATCCTAGAAATAAGCAAATTGTCTCATATTAATTCGGCAATACCGTCCTTGAATACAAGGTTTATTTTTCCATTAAAAAAACAATAAAACAGTATAGTTTATAACTTTAATCTTGTACTCTTTTGAACCCAACAAGTAGCTTTTAACATTATAAATACTTACTACAACCTATGGTTTTCCACAAGTCTTCCATACCCAGAAAATAAAGAACATTAGAGCAACAAATTAGATTCTATTTTTTGAGCTGAATTAAATCAAATGGCTGTTCATCGTTCATTAGTTATTTTTGCAATTGTTGCTTTCATGGCTCCGACAATCTCATTGGCTATGGATTATGTCGTGGGTGATGATAATGGGTGGAAGTTACAAGTTAATTATACAGATTGGGCTAAAGACAAGCAGTTCTATGTTGGAGACACTCTTCGTAAGCTTATCCATTCTTACCCTTCTTTTTAATTCGTAATAAAATTTATGTTGTGTTTATTATGTATGCTTTGAAAGAAAGATAGGGTTAGGGTTTCACGTATTATGTTGTAACTATACCTAACAACTTAAACCCATGATTGGATTGTAATCCTAAATCAACTTTCGAGACTATAAATTTACTTGTGGATCAAATACTCAAGTTAAATTATTTTTTTTTATATTTGGGGCTGTAGTTTTCAAGTACAACAATGCTAGTCACAACGTTTACAAAGTGACTGGAGATGACTTCAACAGCTGCAATGTTCCATCAAACAATAGTTTGGGCTTATTCACAGGAAACGACAAAATTAACTTGGCAGCTGCCGGCAAAAAATGGTACATTTGTGGTGTTACCGGCCATTGTAATCAAGGGATGAAGCTTAAGATCACGGTGCTAGACGGTACTGCCCCAGCTCCTCCTCCTAACGCTGCTTCAACATTACTTGCCAAAGCGACCAATTTCCAGATAGTGTTAGGGATGACTTTATCCATCGCGGCTGCATTGATCATGGTCTAGTGAAGCTTTTATTCATGGGGTGAAGTTTGAAGGCTTAGCATTTTAAAGAATAAAACAGATTGATGTGATATTGGATTGGATTTGTTACTTGCGATTGTTTTTTTTCCTTCTACTAATGCTTCCCGTTACAACGTTTGAATTAATAAAAGTGATTTTCTACTGTTTTATCAGCGAAATCCTTTTCTTATTGCGATGGACTTTTAGATTATAGTTACATAATCAAAATAAAAAAATCACTAAAATATACCTCATTATAACTCTGAATTTGTAATTAACTTATTTTAAAAGATGAGGAATGATAGAAAAGGTTGACACAAATTTTTATAGTAATTCGGTCTCAATTATCATTCTCTACTACCTTAACCCCACTTGTCAAGGTTTTTTCTAATGGATTAACTTTGAATCGATACCTTTCAAAGATAAATTATAACTTTTTTAGCTTTAATAGTAAAATTTCCCTTTTACCTATACCTCAATTCCTAGATTGACCTTCATATTTTACTTGGTATAGAGGATGGAAAATTTGTTAATCAAATTATTAAAATTCATAATCACTTTTTAGTTTGTATTTTAACCATAAGATTGTGAAATTTTCATCTTCAATCTTTTATACCCTTCATACCAAGTAGAGTCTTAAAGGTTTTTTGGGTTTTTTTTTGGGTGGGGTCATAAGTGATCCTAAAGTTTTATTTTGTCACTTATTTTGACCCCCAAATGTAACAAGGTTGAAAAAACTATGTGACATTTGGACGAATAAAATCATGACATGTGGCAAAAATTCAATTTAACTTAATACTACTAAAGCCTTTCCATTTCATAAATCCATTTGAGAGTTTCTTAGGGAGAGAGGGGGATGAAAAATAAAATATATTAAATTTAATTGAAAACTTTGCCATGTGGTGTGATTTTATTTGCCCCAAAGTGTCACGTGGTTTTGTTCACAATGTTACATTTCGGGGCCAAATCACAAGATAGAATAAAACTTTAGGGACTAATTTTGACCAAAAAAAATTTAAAGGCCAATCTGGCAATCGAGGTATAGTAGAGGGGTCATTTTACTCATAAAGCCTAATGTTTACAATTTGATCTTTTACTTAGGCTAAAATAAAAACCACTTTTCCCTAGTTTTTGATGCTAAACTAGAATCTCTCCTTTTACAAAGATATGAAATGAGTAAACAAAGAAAACCTCTAATAGGTAAGTGTTACAAAGTTTAAGCTCACTCAAAGATAGAGTTAAATGCTAGATCTGATGCTTTAAGTGTAATATTTTTGTGTATGTACACTTGTAATATTTTGAAATAGATTGGTTAATAAAAAAAATTATATTGATTACATTAATATATGTTGTATAATTGTCTTCATATAGTTTTTGCACGCAAAGCAAAATAGAAGCAAATGTTGCTCACTAGTTGTCTAATGTTTAACTAATAAGCGGTATTACGTGGTCAGATCGTAATACAGAAAGAAAACTTATATTAGTAGAAAAACCTAAACATGTCCTTAGTATAATCAGAAATGAGAAAACTAATTGAAAGACTAATATGTTGTCTATCAAGTCCAATTGGGGAGATGCTTTATCTTGGGCATCAGAGCGGATAACTCCGAAAAGATAAAGACATAAATGGGACTGACTGGACTGATAGTACATTAGATTGGACCTAAGAAGAATAGATCCTGAATCCGTTTATAGATTTATTCACTTGTGACATTCATAGTGTGGCATACCTAAATCCTGAGTGGATGAAAGACTATGTATGCGTGACCCATATACTTTGATGTAAGTAAAAGCCTGAGTTCAAATAGATAAGGAATCGAAAGCTGATGTGTTGGGTATACGACTTCTACAATTTGTAGCGTCATTCACAATAGTGGAATTCATATCCCGAGACATAGGTAAATGATATCCTCTCATTGACATTATATGAAAAGTAAACGTGGTCACGGGTCACTCGTCTTTGTGATGAATGACTTGATTACTATATGATAGTAATTAACTTTTAATGTAGGAAGATGTAATGATTACTATGAGATAAAATAGGATCATATTTGGAGAACAAATATTATCCCAAAGAGATTAACGATATCCTATGAGGGTAACACACTTATGACAAGGTCACTGGACGAGCACTGATCGAGTTACTTTCATAATGGTATACTATTAGGGAGAGCTTAGTCGTGATACTATAGTGGAATGAATTCGTAACTAAACGAGTTTATAATGAATAGGGCAAAAAACTGGAACTTAATTATAAATCATTTGAGCCCTAATTGCATATGTCATTGGTCATTCCGCTAGCTTGTTGGAACTAGAAATGAATTGCATATTGAATCAAATGAACATAAATGAAAAAAATGGAGAAATGAGAAATCATTTGGAAATGGTTATGGGAAATCATTTGGAAATGGTTATGGTTTTCTCCAAAATAAAAATGAAAATGAAAATGGAGAAATGAAAGCATTTAAAAATTATTATGGTTTTCTCTAAACTAAAAATGAAAATGGAAAATGGAAAATGAAAATGACTTGAAAAATAAATTTATATTTTTTGAATTAAATGAAGTTTGAAAATGGAAATAAATCATTTGGTCATAGTGAACCGTTGAATACAGAAAAAATATGTTTTCTCATTGATTCTTTTATTGTAAAGTCATTGATAAACCATAATCTACACATATTTTAACCCCATGCTTGGCTTAATTTTGGATGATTTTCCATTGAATTTGATGAATTCGATGCTTCTAATCTCTTAATTTCATGTTTTATACTCAGGAGAGCTTAGGGAGTCGAAAGGAATGAGAAACGGGCCAAAAAGGAGCAAAATGGGCCTACTTAGGAAATCAACACGGCCTGGACCATTGGACACGGCCGTGTGTTTCGAGCAAGGATCAACCACGGCCTGGACTATCGACCACGGGCAGATCACACGGCCGTGTGTGGAGAGCAGGATCAACAACAGCCAAGGGAGTCCACCACGGGCGTAGCACACTGGCGTGTCCCTGCAAAAATCAAGATGAATTCTATTCGGAATGGGATACTTGTGGGCCAAGTAAGGCATCTCAAAGCCTATATAAACACCCTAGGAGGCAACCTAAAAGGAGAGCTCGACAGGACGTCGAATAGACGCCGAGTAGAAGGAGAAAATACTCTAAAATAGCCGTCGGGAACAGCTTAGGAGAAGGATCTCAATCAAGACTGAAGATCTCCCATCAAGTTCTTTAGGAGTTTTTTGAGTTTTCTTATGTTTTGTTGTTTTCGTCTTTTATGATGTTTCCCTCTTTTAGTATGAACTAAATCCCTTAAATACCTAAGGGGATGAAACCTAAGGTAGATCTTATTATTATTTGATTTATGAGATAAATACTTGTGCTTATTCTTATTTGTGAGTTCTTATTCTTGTTTTGATAATTCAGGTTATTGATTCAAGTCAAATGTGCTTATTCAGTAGAGCAAAAGTCCCTATTTAAGAGTAAATCAACACAATTAAGCGGAGTTGATTGCAACCCTAGAGATAGGGCGACGAAAATCTACCGGATTAGGGTCAAACCTAATAAGGGAATCCATAGATCGAGTTAATGCGACAATAGGGGTTTTAATTAGAAAGAGATTTCAATTAATCAACCTAGAGTCAGTTGTTAGTAGCCTCGAGAGAGGTATTAATATAATTTAGGGATTTCTACGGATTAAGCCAAGTGAATAAATCGCATGAATCAAAAGTAATAAGTGAAGTCTAGGTGGATTCTTCCTTAGGTATTGCCTATCTCATATAAGTTGTCCAAAAGTATTTTCCCAATTTACTCTCTGTCGCGTTCATAGTTAGTTAAATTAGTTAGTAAATTTTAGATTAAAAATAAATCCCCTTAATTATTAGGCTAGATAATAAAAAGATAGTTAATACTAGCACTCTTGGTCCTTGAGGATACGATATTCCGGACTCACCACAGTTATACTACTGTTCAATAGGTGCGCTTGCCTTTGTCGAAATAATAGTTAGTTTCGAGCTCCATCAAGTTTTTGGCGCCGTTGCTGGGGACTAAGATATTAGGAAAACTAATTTTTTATTACTTTATCCATTTTATTTATTTGCAATTTATATTTTTTCGCTAATTTTTCTTTATTTGCTTCTGACAGGTAATTCTAGTTTATGACTAGAAGTAACCCGTCGGGACCCTTGATTTTTGACAGTGATATAGAAGGTACCGTTTGCAGAAACCAAAGAGAAATAAGGCGAAGCCTACAATACATAGAAGAAGAGCAAGAGGATGATACCAACACTACCGAAGAGATAGCTGATAATAATCTGCTACCTCCTGTGGTTGCCGCAAATCCGGTGAATCAAAATCATGCTCCTCGTACTATGTATAATTATGCTAAACCTAATTTAACAGGAACTGAATCAAGTATTGTTAGACCTGCTGTTGCTACAAATAATTTTGAACTGAAACGTAACACTATTCAGATGATTCAGCAATTTGTTCAGTTTGATGGTTTGCAGGATGAGGATCCAAACAATCACTTGGAAAATTTTCCAGAATTCTACGACACTTTCAAAATAAATGGCGTTTCTGACGATGCCATTCGTCTTCAGTTGTTTCCCTTTTCGTTGAAGAACAAAGCTAAACAATGGTTGAACTCGCTACCACGAGGATCAATCACTACATGGGAACAAATGACCGAAAATTTTTTACTTAAATATTTTTCGCCGGCTAAAACGGCTAAGTTGAGGAATGATATCTCTTCTTTTGTGCAGATGGATTTAGAAACACTTTACGATGCATGGGAGAGATACAAGGATCTACTGAGAAGGTGCCCTCACCATGGGTTACCATTATGGCTACAGGTTCAAACCTTTTACAACGGTGTGAACCCTTCAACTAGACAGTTGATTGATGCATCCGCCCGCGGAACCCTAAATAACAAAACACCTGAAGTGGCTTATGAGTTTATAGAGGAGATGTCACTGAATAACTATCAGTGGAAAGTTACAAGGACAAGGCCAACAAAAGCCGCTAGTGTTTTCAACCTCGACGCAGTAACCATGCTATCAAATCAGGTAGAACTTTTAAATAAAAAGATTGACGGTTTGTATGGTTCTCCGCAGGTACATCCAGTGATGCAGTACGATACAAATGGAGAAGGTTCGAACAATATAGAATACCCACCCTACAACCCTGGCGTAGAAAGCGAGCAGATGAACCATATGGGTAATAATTCTAGATCTCAAAATAACCCCTATAGTAACAATTATAATCCAGGTTGGAGGAACAACCCAAACTTCTCATGGGGTGGTCAAGGAAATTAGAGACAACAACCCTCTCCAGGCTTTCAACAGCAACCTTACCCGCAAGAGAAGAAGCTGAACCTTGAGGAGATGCTAACAAAATTCATCGCGGTGTCAGAGACACGTTTCCAAAACACTGAAACAAAACTTAAAAATCAACAGGCATCAATTCAGGGGATCGAAAACCAATTAGGACAACTTGCTAAACTGATCTCAGAACGACCACAAGGTAGCTTGCCAAGTAACACTGAAACTAACCCAAATGAGCAACTTCAGGCCATTACTGCTCACGATAGTGAAGGGTTAGACGAACCAAAATAGAGGCAAGAGAACGTGGTAGAAGAGGGTAAGGTTGAGGTAAGCCATGATAAACCAAAAACGGTAATCACAGAGTACCAACCTCGTGTGCCATATCCCAATGCGACAGAGAAAGACCGCACAGATGAACAATTCGGTAAATTTCTTAAACTTTTAAAAAAATTACATATTAACTTACCATTTCTTGAAGCTCTTTCGCAGATGCCCAATTCAAGGAAATTTTTAAAAGAGCTTTTGAAAAACAAATGGAAGTTAGAAGACACGTCGCATTTGGAGCTAAACGCAGTGTGCTCAGCAATTCTACAAAATAAACTACCACGAAAATTAAAAGATCCAGGGAGTTTTATAATTCTGTGTTTAATTGGTAGTTTATCTGTTAATAACGCTTTGGCTTATTTAGGGGCAAGCATAAATGTTATGCCTTATAAAATATTTAAATAGCTAGGTCTAGGGAAACCCAAACAAACTAGGATGAGTATCCAATTAGCTGATAAAACCATTAGAGTTCCTAGGGGTATAATCGAAGATGTACTAGTAAAAATTGATACATTCATATTCCCAGTAGACTTTGTCGTTTTAGACATGGATGAGGACAATAATATTCCTTTAATTTTAGGAAGACCCTTTTTAGCAACTGCTAAAACTAAAATTGATGTTGGTATAGGGAAACTCATACTTCGTGTAGGTGACGAAACGATCACTCTCCAGGCCCTTGACTCGGCGAGGACATCGAGTGATAAAGGTGAAAACATAAATTCTATTAATGACCATCTAGTTCAACGTTCTTTTCAGGAAGCACCACGAAATTACACATCTGAGCCACATCCTAGACCTCGTGCCAACAAGGAAATAACTTATGAGGAACGAAGGCTTCAGATCGATGAACTAGACAAGTGGAAGACACATTTCAAAGAGAAACCAAAAACACACGAAGCAAAAACGAGGCAACTCCATGTCAAACTTAAAGATGGGACATACCAATTTTAGATCGGGGATCAAGTATTGTTGGACAAGACAGACCCTCGAATCGCCACTTCAGACCTTAACACTAATGAAGAGATTCCTTTCATGGTAATCAATGTCTTCCCATACGGAACAGTCGAGGTAACTAATCCTAGATTCTGCACTTTTAAGGTAAACACCACTCGACTCAAACTATATAGTGATCCTAGAATTGATAGCAAAAGAGAGGAGTGTCAACTCCACGACCCACCATGAGATATGCGAATCAGAGGTAAGTCTAGCTTAAGACTTTAAACGAGCGCTTCTCGGGAGGCAACCCGAGCACTAACCCCTTTAATTTTCATATCTTTGATTTTTAGCACCTAATTAAAAACTAACCAAGTTAATAAATCGTAGGTTTCCGTACCACACGGCCTTGCACACGGGCGTGGCTATGGCTGTGTGGACATCACGGATTTGTACACCGGCGTGGCAGAGATCATACGAACCAAGGACTAAAAATCCCCAAATCACAGACAGCGATAAAATGCCATGACCGTGCGATACAGTCGTGGTCGACACTGAGAAAGTCACATGGGTATGAGACATGCCCGTGCTTTGAGGCCGTGGCCGACACGAGAAAGATACACAGGCGTGGAAACCTCTACATAGGCATGGGAGAAACGAATGAGCCACCACACAACTGTGCGATATGGCCATGTGACCTAACACGCCCACGGAACACGGGCGTGGGAAGCAACAAGGTTTCTGTTTCCTATTTAAAACCCCCCTTCTTCTCATTTTCTCCCCAAATTCTTCTTCTCCCAAACCCCAGCCACCACACCCCTCTCTTTTCTCTCTTCTCCCTTCATTTTCCCTTCCCCTTCCCCTCATTCTTTTTCTTTCACCATCCTCACCACCATCTCCATGTCAAAGAAGCGAAAGGACCCTAGCACAGTCTCCCCGTGCGAGATCGATCTACATAAGTTCATGCCGGCCGCTTCATTTACTCAACAAGACAACTACCTTTGAGTCCATTTAGTTTTTTTTTCTTTTCTCTTCTCCTTTATTTTCCTTCTCTTTATCTTTCTTGTGCTAAATCTATATTATTATATTTTTATTTCTTTAATTTAAGTTCTAAAGGCTGTTAGGGAATCACCACACCACGACCCTAGTATCAACCACCACCGGCGTATCCTCTTCCAACTCGGCCCGAATTTCCCCCGTTTCTTTTCTTTGCCTCCATCCAAACTTTAAGAAGTTTCACTTCTCTCCCTCTTATGATTTTCTTACTATATTGCAGATATATATTTTTGTACATTGAGGACAATGTACATCTTAAGTGTGGGGGAGTGAAGTTCCTAACTTTTTGCATTATTCTCAAATCCCTGAATCTTGTCTTTTTCTCAAGTCACTTTCTCATATCATTGTTAGGATGAAATTTCTTTTGATTTATGATTTTCATTGATATGTTTTGGATTAAGTCATAGTTAATTGTGCATTGATGATTTAAACTTTAAGATATTAGAGAATCAAGCATGATAAGTCTATTTTCCGTAATTAAAATTTCTAGGTTGTTTTCCTAAATTTAAATATTACTTTGAAGTTTGAAATTTGCAAGGTTGGCATCAAAAACCATAATTTTTGTGAGATTTTGAGCCTTTTAGAGCATATTCTTTTCTTGCTCACTTTATTAATTATGAGTGTGTCAACATTGATTTGTTATTCTAGAACTTGCTTCGATCATACATGTCGAGACCACACCTCTGATTTGATATACTGAGATGATAAAGGCACCTAGGTTTTAACCCACTTATTCCACTAAAAAGCCTACCCTTTTATTTAACCCTAGTGACCCCTCCAAAGCCTAATCAACCATTTCTTGACTCACCCATTAATATTAACCCAAAACCTATCTTGTATTTGTTATCACCATTTCTCTTGACTACCCTTATATCGAGACTTGATTTGATCAGTTACTTAACTATATTCTTTATTTCAGTTGTTAAATTCTATCTTATTATTGTATGTTCTTATTCTTAAAAAAAATGAAGTATATTCATTATTAGTTCTAGGTTATTTGAGCTTAAGCGTTAATTTCACATTTTGAGAAGAAGCTCGTGTTATTGGTGATGAATTCTTAATTAATGTAATTATTTAAGTTTTAGTTATTTTTCTAGTTAGGTAATTTATCAATTGAATCTCGATACTAACCCTCTAATTCAGCCTTTATCCACACCTTTAACCCAAGCCCTATTACAACCCTCTTAAAGACCTTTTGATTTGTGTATCATTTCATTTTACAGTGGTGGAGATTTGATTTTTAGGCAAGCCTATGGGATTAACTTTTCATGCTTGACTTTTGAGTGCTTAATTTGAACCTTAAACACTTTGAGTGATTTGAGTGAATCTTTAGTGAGGATGTCAATTCTTGTCGATTTTGGATAAAAGGTAATTTATTTAGATAAGAGGAGACACCTATATTTTCGTGCTATAAAAATTTATGACTTAGATTGTTTGAATCTTTAGGACTCTTTTAGTTAAATTATCAATGTATGAATTATCTATGAATTATGATGAAACATTATTTATGAGGATTATGAATTGAGGGAGTTGATTTTAATTGTGAGTTGAGGATTTTCCTTGAGGACAAGCAAACGCTTAAGTGTGGGGGTATTTGATAAACCATAACCTACACATATTTTAACCCCATGCTTGGCTTAATTTTGGATGATTTTCCATTGAATTTGATAAATTCAATGCTCCTAATCTCTTAATTTCATGTTTTATACTCAGGAGAGCTTAGGGAGTCGAAAGGAACGAGAAACGGGCCAAAAAGGGGCAAAATGGGCATACTTAGTAAATCAACACGGCCTGGACCATTGGACACGGCCGTGTGTTTCGAGCAAGGATCAACCACGGCCTGGACTATCGACCACGGGTAGATCACATGGCCGTGTGTGGCGAGCAGGATCGACAACAACCAAGGGAGTCCACAACGAGCGTAGCACACAGGCGTGTCCCTGAAAAAATCAAGATGAATTCTATTCGGAATGGGATACTTGTGGGCCAAGTAAGGCATATCAAAGCCTATATAAACACCCTAGGAGGCAACCTAAAAGGAGAGCTCGACAGGACATCGAATAGACGCCGAGTAGAAGGAGAAAATACTCCAAAACAGCCGTCAGGAACAGCTTAGGAGAAGGATCTCAATCAAGACTAAAGATCTCCCATCAAGTTCTTTAGGAGTTTTTTGGGTTTTCTTATGTTTTGTTGTTTTTCCTCTTTTATGATGTTTCCCTCTTTTAGTATGAACTAAATCCCTTAAATACCTAAGGGGATGAAACCTAAGGTAGATCTTATTATTATTTGATTTATGAGATAAATACTTGTGCTTATTCTTATTTGTGAGTTCTTATTCTTGTTTTGATAATTCAGGTTATTGATTCAAGTCAAATGTGCTTATTCAGTGGAGCAAAAGTCCCTATTTAAGAGTAAATCAACACAATTAAGCGGAGTTGATTGCAACCTTAGAGATAGGGCGACGAAAATCTACCGGATTAGGGTCAAACCTAATAAGGGAATCCATAGATCGAGTTAATGCGACAATAGGGGTTTTAATTAGAAAGAGATTTCAATTAATCAACCTAGAGTCAGTTATTAGTAGCCTCGAGAGATGTATTAATATAATTTAGGGATTTCTATGGATTAAGCCAATTGAATAAATCGCATGAATCAAAAGTAATAAGTGAAGTCTAGGTGGATTCTTCCTTAGGTATTGCCTATCTCATATAAGTTGTCCAAAAGTATTTTCCCAATTTACTCTCTGTCACGTTCATAGTTAGTTAAATTAGTTAGTAAATTTTAGATTAAAAATAAATCCCTTTAATTATTAGGCTAGATAATAAAAATATAGTTAATACTAGTACTCTTGGTCCTTGAGGATACGATATTTCTGACTCACCACAACTATACTACTGTTCGATAGGTGCGCTTGCCTTTGTCGAAATAATAGTTAGTTTCGAGCTCCATCGGTCGTCATGATTTTAACAGAATTAGAATTGGATTAAGAAGATTATTTAATTGAAAATATAGTGAGAAGTTTATTTTGGGAAATAGAAAAGTAAATACCGAGTAGATCGAATTATAAAGTATTAAGTTAAAAGCTCGAGAAATACTTATAATTGGACCTAATATGGGAGGGCCAAAATGCCCTTCATGATAAAGGGTGGGATAGCGAACCCTAGTTTTATTAACTAGGGTTGCCACCCCTTATCCTCCTAGATAGACTAAAAGTTCATTTTTCTAGTTGAAATAAACTTCTACACTTCAATAAGGGTTCTACCTCCTGTCCCTATAAATAGATGGCACCGGTAGGGCTATTTACACAACTTTAAGATATTGTTACTCTGTCTAAAAATAGAGAAAATTTATTCTCAACTATGGAATCTATTTTTTAGAATAACAAACTCTGTTGGTTTCTATTTGAGAAAAGATTTTTCCTTTTCACATTAAAGAAAAGAAAACTATTTCTAGTTCTATGTTTAGGGTTTAGGGTTTTTGGTACAAAAATAGTAGAGAAGATCATTTGATTGAAAGTAGGGAACGATAATGATCCGCTTACATGAAAACACATGTTCGAATTCAATATAGGGTTTATCGCTATAAACATCACAAACTGGGTCAATTTTCAAAATTTTTATTTTTTGTTGTGCAAGAAAATCATTTTCGAACTAGATTTTTTTCAACACTAAACTCTTTCAAAGATTTGAAATAAAGCTTTCTAAAAAATATGTATAACAGAAAGAGGAAGAAAACAAAGGTTTAATGAATTTTCTCATAGTTTCTTACTTGAATATTGATCTCTTGAAGTGTACTTATACCAATGAATGAGTTTCTACTCATTTATAGCCATTGGAGAAAAAATATAGCCATTGGAGGATGTAAAATCACGTTTATTAAAGCCTTGCATGACAAAGGATCGATCATTTTAGGTGGGAGATGGATCTTTTATACCTCTATAATAGCTTGTGGCTACTAACTGAGGGGGGGGATTGATCCTTTACTTCAAATATGCTTTAAAACACCTTGAAAATATTTTGGATTGACTCAAAAACATTTGAAATATATCAAATCATTTTATGATAATGTTTTTGAGTATTTTAAAATCTTGAAAATGTTTGATGGGATTTTCAATAATATTTTCAAAAAATGACATCATTGAGCTCTTTCACTCTAAGTATCGTAGCATTAAACCTTTTGATATATTCCTATTAGGTTTCATATAGGTTCTACTTAATGGCCATAGCATATGCTAAAAAACCAAGGTCTCATTACAAATCCAAACATGTATTACACTGATATCACTTGATCTGAGAGATCATTGATAGACGTGATACATGTATGGATAAGATACCCATAGAAGATAATCTAGTTGATCCATTGGAATGGTGGAAATGTGCAAGTGTACACAATCGTAACAAGTAATAAAGTGACAAGTAAATGTCGAGTTATCGTACCCACAGGGACTGTAAAAGAATTATTTATGAAAATGTTTTCAAACAATTTGGTGAAGGAAAAATATTTGGATTTAAGAGATATCTAAAAACTAAAAATAAAACAAAGAAAAATAAGATAAAGCAAAGTTCTAATGCACGATTTCAAAAATTGATTTTAATCAAGATGTTTTAATTGTGTTGGATTAATAACATTTCTTACCTTAGAATTATTAAACTCGTGTTTATACTTGTTAAAACATGACAAATCGGTAATTTGCTAACTTATGAACATATTTACAAATAAAAATCCATTCATCTCTTGTACATATTTCTATGCAAATTCGAACGATTAACAGACTTCTACGAGTAAACATATTATTGCACATACATACTTATTAAATTAAACAATCTCTCGCATATTCCTATGTCGATGCAAACGATTAATTCAACCTACAAGCACATAAAAGATCATGCGAAGTAACAAGTATTCTTACCTTGAAACAATTTAATCACAAAAATCCTGCAAGTTATGCAAGGCATATGTATCGTCAAATACAATGCTAATTTAATCTTCAGCTTCCTTAGAAGAATTAAACATGCACAGATTAAGTATTGTGTCCATTAATTACAATTTCAATGCGTTTAAATAATTAATTCATTAGCTATCTAAACAATTATAATGCCAGATAACTTAACATAATTTTACTTAATCAAACATTTTACCGAGGCCTTTAACAGCATAAACACAATTTTAACAATTCAAGAGGACGAAATGTGATCAACCCAACACAAATTAAGTTCAAGATAAATTGATTAAATTAAACATTCCAACAGCATAAATATCCATAAACATGTTTGTCAAAACAACAACGAAATTTAAAGAGATAGGGAACAAGAAACAAATCTGGTGGTTCTCCGTGGCTTGTCTGATTGCTCCGTTCTTCGTTCTTCGTTGTCCTCAGCTATCAAGGTTGCTTATGAACACTCCAAATGCTGCTCCAGATGGCTGGAAAGACACCTCCTTTCCAAGAGGAGAAATCGGCACAAGAACAAGGGAAAATAGAATGGAAACGAAGGGAGAAAAGTTAAGAGAAGAGAAGAGAGAATGAGAGAATGTTGGAGAATTGATGGATGGTATGAATGAGCAGAAAGGGGCTGTATTTATAGGTGTTTAAGGCTGCTAAAAATAGCAATTAACAGCAGCAAAAGAGGCTCCCTTGGCCGGCCATCCCATGTGGCAAAGTTGAAGAATTCAACTTTGCTAAATATATCATGGGCAAATCTTTAAAGCCATGAATTTTGGAGGGGTTTGAATGGGATTTTGAAAGATCTTCAAGGGCTCCTTTGCAAGCTGAATTAATCAGCAAATAAGCTGATTTGGTCCTTCATTGTGGACGATTTTGGGCTGCCCAATTGGTGGCTGGTTCGGTTCAATCGGTTCGGTTCAACCAGTGCGGTTTAACTGGACCCTTTTTCATAATTAATTAAAAATAATTTATCTAGCCCAAATTAACTTGGGAATAAATTAAAATTAATTATATTATGATTAAATCTTTATAATTGGACCGTCTTGGGCTGAAAGTAGAGTCACCTTGACACCTCAAATCGCTTCTCAGTTTTATTCTTGAGCGATTAATCTGCGAGGCGATTTTTGCCTTTTGTGCGATTACGCCGAAAATAGCCAAAATTAAACAAAATTAACTGTAAAATTAATTAAAATTCATCATGTTCATATTTTTAGTACAAATTAATTATTTTATAATATTTAATTATTTTCCGACAAGAATTTACTCGAAACCACATGAATTTGGATCAAAAAGGGCATGAAAAAGTATATAAATTTTCGTGTTTCCACACCCCCAAACTTAATTCATTTCCACACCCCCAAACTTAATTCATTGCTCGTCCCGAGTAATGCACAAAATTGAAAAGAATTTTCTCGGAAACACCTTTGAAAAACTCCTTCAGAACAACTTTCTTCTCAAAATTATGAATTGAATATATTTAGGCTCAAAGATAAGAAATTTGATAGTTATGCTACTTAAGCATTCATATCGTTCAAATTACCTCCAACAATTTATTATACTAGCAAAATTAGACTAAATGTTTCTTTAATAAATACATGTTCTTCACTACCAATTTGATTTTAATTCCCTATTCAAAAAGTAAACTGCAATCATTAAGCTTAGTTGATGTCTTCATATGTTGAACATAGCAACTTCTCTCCACTAATGTAGGTAACATTGGAATTTTGAATCAATAGGTCTTTAATTAGGTTGTAACGTGGCTGGGCTTAGGGGTAGGTAAAAGATAGACAAATTTTTGGCTTAAAAACCCTAGACTCAACTTAACTTCGAACCTTCGGAACTTTCATCCTTGATACCCAACTTTTTCTATTTCGATCACTTATTTCATTTTGAGTACTTTTTTTTTTTAAATTCGAGCTCAAACTCGAGCACTTGCTTCATGTACTATAATTTTTTTGAACATTTGATACTTCTTTTCAACTCCCCCAAACTTATTTTCAAACGATCTTTTGAATAGTACTGAGCCTAGTGTTTGGGACAATTTTAGAAGTAATGAAGAGAAAATTGATGGCTGAATATTGCGTGGGTCCAAATAAAATTAGGCCATATAGTCTCAAAATTGGGTTTCAAAGGATAATTTTATCAAGGTCGGCTTGAAAGACTCAACCAGTCCAAACAACAGTTGCCTAAATCATTTTCAACATTCCATGCTTCCTAGGATTTCGCCTCAAGAAATTACTAAGTCAATTCTAAAGACTTAAACTTTCATGCATGCCTAACTTTTTCGTAGGGAACTAAAAATTTTATGGTACGAATTTACATGCTTTATTAAAAATGCATTCATATCATTATTAAGCTAACATAATAATTTATTGAAATAATAGAACTTTATTAATACTGAAGTTTAGCATACTTAACAAAATTTCAAATTATTGCACAAAAATATATCCTAAGCATAACTAAAAGAAAATTTTATTCTGAGTGAAATCAATTCAAATTTTCGGTCCCCCCAACTTAAAATGAACAATGTCCTCATTGTTTAAAGTGAATAGATACTATACACCAGGTAGGTTTTTAGAAAAGAGGAGGTGAGTCAAATTGACTGCTTAAGTACCAAGCTCTCTCTAAAATCCAATCCTAGACATGTATATATCTATTGCCACACTTTAGCCTTTGAGACTTGTTCAAATTTTTATTCATGATTCCTATCTCTTGTTTTATTGTGCAGAAATAAAAATTCCTAATTGACCTAATCCTAAGATACCTAAGAAAGCAATAAATGAAAGTTGAAGTCCTCCCCTTTTTTATTTGTTCGCCGATCCTTCCGAATTTGACTCATCTTTTGCTCCATTAGTATTATATTTGCATGAATCGCCTTGCTCCTTCTTTGATGATGAAACCCATGGTTCAAATATGAAATCTGGAAACTCAGGCACAAAAATAAATGGGTCATTATAAATTTTCTTGAGGGCACTCATCATCGAGTCATCTCTTATTTTTGCATATCTCCAATAGGCTTGTTGTTGCCATTGCATGTATTGCATTAAGTCCATCAGCTTCAACAGCTCATCACGATGATCTGGGCTAGGCAGTGGAGCTCTAAACATTGAGGGTTCGATATCAGGTTCAGCTTCTGGCTCCATTGGATCTGCCTCATTTGATTGCTCTGGTGGGATTTTTGTGGGTTCATCTTCTGCTTCCTCAAGATCCTCGCTCTCTTCAATTCGATGCTGAAGAACAGAATCTCCGGCCACTCGGTAGAGGTCCCAATCGGTGATTGTGCCTTGACTATACTCTGTCTGCTTTACGTCCGCAAGAAGTTTTGCTTTTAAGCACAGAATTGTGATCGTAAAGGGGAAATAGGTAGGGCCAAACCGTTTAACGGCACAATTTCGCATTTCTCTCAGGATGATTTTGCCCACATCAATGGTCTTTTCGGTTAGAATCGAGTATAATAGGACCATTCGCTCTAATGAAATTGTAGTCCCATACGAACTAGGCATAAGGCTGAAACGGATGAAATAGAACCATACCTTCGCTAGAGGCGTCAAATACTCTCTTCGACACGTGTGGATTCCTTGCTTTGACACAGTCCACTTGGAACACGAGGGCGTGAGTTCTTCGAGGATTTCTTGCAGATTTTCGGGCTTAATATTTCTCATGAGAGAGGAATATTCATCGTTGTCGAAATCGAGGTAATTCAAAGAACTCATTAATAGCACTAGAATTTATTGGTACCTTGATTCCTCGAATTTGGAACTTGATCAATTCTTTGGAAGTTAAGTTCGCGTAGAATTCACGAACTAGTTCTTCATCCACACTTGGTCTCTTTTCACAAAATAATTCCCAATTTAGGGCTTCAGCAACTTGGCGAATACGTGCCATAAAGTCTTTGTAGTTGCTTTCCTTCAATGTGAAGCCTTTCTCTGGACACATCTGTTGATTTTTGAAGATACTTTCGTATCTTACTTTGGCTTCTTCACAGTGAAATTTGCTTTGTGTTTTGTCAATTTGAGTGGAGGCACGAGTTCTTTTGCGAGTCATGATTAACCTGAACATAAGATGGAAAGAAAAATAAAAATCAGTTAAAAAAATTTAATTAATAAAAATTACTAATATTTCAATAAATTGAGAAAAATTAAATTTTAAAAATTAAATTTAATAACAATTACTAGTATTTCAATAAATTGAAAAATTAAGTAATTGAATAAAAATTAAATTTTTAAAAAATAAAATTTAACAAAAATTACTAATGTTTCAATAAATTGAAAAATTTTAAAAAAAATTAAATTTTAAGAGAGAAAATTATTCTTACCACCTACCTTGTAGATTTTAAGAGCTCTAAAAAGAAAAATATACTAATGAATCAAAAGAGGAAAATTTAAAGGATTTTTTGGCTTAGGTTGGGTGAGGGAAAAAGGTGCACCTAAACGCACAAAGCAGCAAGGTGCAGCGTAAGGCAGGCCATGGCTGGTTGGCGTGGGGCGATGGTGTCCAGCAGGTGATGCGCAAGGAACAGCGCAATGGAGTACCAGGGCTAGTTGGCGTGCAGCAAGCGCGCGGGCGGAGGCAAAGACGTGAGGCACCGACACGACCGCGAAGGTGGTGACGCGCAAGTGTGCTGGAGCAGCCTGGCGTGTGCGGCGTCTGCTAGGGGCTGCTGCTGGCCGAATGAAGCTATGGCTAGGGGCTTTGTGGCACTTGGTGCTTTGGTGGATGGGAGTTTGAGTGATAAGTGAATAGGGTGGATCAATGGTGCAATTTATAGAGGGAAGAGTATAAACTAGACTAGAACTCTTAGAACAATTTAGGAATTAAAAATAAGAGTTTAATTCTAGTTTTACTCATGATAAACAACAATTAATAATTAAATAAACACATCTAAATTATCAATTGCTATTTAATTGCCAAGATAAATATAAAATCAAAATAAAATTAATTCTAATACTTAGCTAAATTGATAAAAGTTAATATATAAATTATAATGAATATAATTATATATTAAAATTTATCAATAATTTATAAGTATAAAATCAAATAAAAATATTTATTTTAGATGCCTAAAAATATATATATATATTTACAAGAAGAGGCACCTAGCTTTTATTATTTACGAAAATAGCAACCAACTTTTGAAAATAATTCAATTAAGTCCTTGGACTTGATGAAAATTTGAAATTGAGTTGCAATTTAAGACTTGGGTCAAAATTGACCTTTTTATTTGGGAAATCAAGAATTTATTTTGTCATTTAGGGGCTAATTTCTTGGGAAATTATGTAAAAATCAATTCCCAGGAAAGATTGGAGGGGTCACAAGCGGTCCCGCTTAAGTTCCAATCTCCTAGACAGAATTTATTTGAACATAATAAACCCGAAAATATACCCTAAATAATTTATTGAAAGCAATAAAAACTTTAAGGGTCAGATAGACTGAACGAGATTTTATCCCGTTCAGGGTTTTCTCCATAATAATGTTTCAAACGCTAAGCGTTGACTTGAAAATTACCTCTCTTACCTTGGAGTTCAATAACTCCGTACGGATAGACGCGATGAATCGTAAATGGACTGGACCAACGTGACTTTAACTTACCTGGAAAGAACTTCAATCTGGAATTAAATAACAAGACTTGCTGACCTGCTTCAAACTCTCAAACTCGGATATGCTTGTCATGCCATTTTTTTAGTCTTTCTTTGAGTAATTTGGCATTTTCGTATGAAAACATTCGAAATTCCTCTAGCTCGTTGAGTTGGAGCATTTGTTTCTCTTTAGCAAGCTTGAGATCCAAATTGAGTTGTCGAAGAGCCCAGTAAGCTCTATGCTCTAACTCCAGAGGTAAATGACAGGCTTTCCCAAAGACCAACCTATAGGGTGACATTCCTAAAGGTGTCTTGTATGCTGTTCTGTAAGCCCATAAAGCATCATCTAGTCTTTTGGACCAATCTCGTCGGTTCGGGCAAACTACCTTCTCAAGTATACCTTTGATCTCCTTATTTGCTAGCTCAGCTTGTCCATTTGTCTGTGGATGGTAAGCTGTAGCAACCTTGTGTTTCACTCCATGTTTATCTAACAACCATTTTAACCACTTGTTCACAAAGTGGGTCCCTTCATCGCTGATAATAGCTCTAGGGGTTCCAAACCTTGTGAACACGTGTTTCTGCAAGAATTTCATCACAACCTTGGCATCGTTCATGGGATAAGCTTCAGCCTCGACCCACTTGGACACATAATCTACTACTACCAATATATACTTGTGACCAAAAGACGGAGGAAAAGGACCAAGAAAATCAATACCCCAAACATCAAACAATTCTACCTCAAGGATATTTGTTCGAGGCATCTCATTTCTATTGGTTACGTTTCCAACCCTCGACATCGATCACAATTCTTTACGTAGCGTATGCATCCTTGAATAGTGTTGGCCAAAAGAATCGGCTTTATAAAGATTTTTGGCCGATGTACGAGTACCTCCAAAGTGTCCTCCACTTGGAGCCTGAATAATGATGGTATAAAATCTTGGTGTATTTCATCTTCATCACACATATTCTAATCATCCGATCCGCACACTTTTTGAACAAATATGGCTCTTCCTAAAAATAGTACTTCACATCGTGAAGAAACTTTTTTCTTTGCTGATATGTTTTATCAATTGGCATCAAACCACAAGCTAAATAGTTAGCAAAATCAACAAACCAAGGAGTATTATGGACATGAGTTACCTTCAGTATGTGTTCATCTGGAAATGTCTCTTGGATCAGTAAAAGTGAAGAATTTTCCTCTTGTGGATCCAATCTGGATAAGTGATCAGCTACTTGGTTTTCTACTCCTCTTCGATCTTGAATTTCTAGATCAAACTCTTGAAGTAGAAGCACCCACCGAATCAATCTCGGCTTAGCATCTTTCTTGGATAATAAGTACTTAATCACGGAATGGTCCGTATAGACAATCACTTTGGTACCTACAAGATAAGATCGAAACTTATCGAAGGCAAACACAATAGCAAGTAACTATTTTTTTGTTACCGTATAGTTCAGTTGGGCTCCGGTTAGAGTTCTGCTTGCGTAGTAGATAGGATGAAAAACTTTGTTCCTTTGCTGGCCCATGACAGCTCCATGCGTCACACATCAATATGAATGGCGAATCCCAGTCTGGTGTGACGATTATGGGTGCCGTGACTAACCGACTCTTCAGATTGTTGAAGGCTTTTAAGCATTCCTCATCAAACTTGAATATTGAGTCCTTTTCCAACAGCTTGCATAAGGGTTTAGCCACTTTGGAGAAGTCCTTGATAAATCTTTGATAGAAACCGGCGTGGCCCAAAAAGCTCCTAACACCTTTTACAGATGTTGGAGGTGGGAGTTTCTCAATAACATCTACTTTTTCTTTGTCCACCTCGATCCCATGTCTCGTTATCCGATGGCCTAGAACAATTCCTTCTCGTACCATGAAATGGCATTTTTCCCAATTGAGTACGAGATTTGTTTCTTCACATCGCCTTAGTACCTTCTCTAGATTGGCTAAGCAATCCTCGTAAGTATCTCCAAATACTGAGAAATTGTCCATGAAAACTTCCAAGTATTTCTCAACCATGTCAGTAAAAATAGACATCATACATCTCTGAAATGTAGCTGGTGCATTACATAAACCAAATGGCATGCGTCTAAATGCAAATGTACCGTACGGGCAGGTGAATGTCATTTTGTGTTGATCTTCCGGTGCTACCGTAATTTGATTATACCCTGAGTATCTGTCGAGAAAATAGTAATAGTCTCGTCCTGCGAGTCTATCCAGCATCTGGTCCAAGAACGGCAGAGGAAAGTGGTCTTTCCTAGTCGCCTTGTTTAGCTTTCGATGTCGTCTGAGATTCTCCATCCCGTAACTATCCTCGTTGGTATCAACTCGTTGTTCTCGTTCTCCACGACCGTGATACCTCCTTTCTTCTGACACACTTTGATTGGACTCACCCATGAACTGTCTGAGATGAGGTAAATTATACCCGCATCCAACCACTTGATGATTTCCTTTTTCACTACATCTTTCATGATTGGGTTCAGTCTCCATTGTCCATCAATCGTTCCTCTCTCACCATCTTCTAATATGATCTTGTGCATGCATACGGATGGGCTAATACCGTGAATGTCAGCTATGGTCCATCCGATAGCCTCCTTGAATTGTTTCAAGACTATGATAAGTTTCTCTTCTTGCTTAGTAGTTAATTCAGCTGAAACAATCACAGGCAGAGTAGAAGCGTTACCTAAATAAACATATTTTAAGTGTGATGGTAATACCTTGAGTTCTAACTTAGGTGGCTCCTCGATTGATGTTTTTGGCTGCATGTAATCTCTTTTCTCTAATTCCAAAGATTCAAAACGAGATTGCGGATTAAATCCCTTTTGATTAGCTTCTAGCAAAGCTAAGTATTCGTCCTCCTCTTCCTCATTTGGGGGATCCGATGTCAAAATTCTTTCCAATGGGTCATCAACATCGTTAAGTTCCTTCTCTACTATTAATTCCTCTAAATCGACTACTGCAGAACAATCATCCATAGTGTCAGGAAATCGCATTGACTTAAAAATATTAAATGTTACCTGATCATCCTGAACACGCATAGTCAGCTTGCCCTTTTGTACATCAATAAGGGTTCTTCCAGTTGCTAAGAATGGTCTTCCTAGGATAATTGACACTTCTTTGTCTGCTTCAAAATCTAGAATTACAAAGTCAGCAGGAAAGATAAATTTTTCTACACGTACCAATACGTCCTCGATTTTTCCTTTTGGATGTGCTAAGGATCGATCTGCTAGTTGAAGTGTAACCATAGTTGGTCTAACTTCTCCTATCCCCAACTTCCTAAATATTGACATTGGCATCAAGTTGATACTTGCACCTAAGTCACATAATGCTTTACCACAATATGTTGATCCAATGTTGCACGGTATGGTAAAACATCAAGGATCCTTCAATTTTGGGGGTAGTTTGTTCTGAAGATATGCACTGCATTCCTTTGTCAGAGCTACCGTCTCAAATTCACCAAGCCTTCGTTTCTTAGACAGGATATCTTTCATGAACTTGACGTAGTTCGGCATTTGCTCAAGTGCTTCGACCAACGGAATGTTGATGTGAAGTTGCTTGAGTACGTCTAGGAACTTTTTGAATTGAATCTCCTGCTTCGACTTCTGAAGTCTTTGAGGGTAGGGTGGCGGTGGTTTCAGTACTAGAACTGGTCTTGGTTGATTCGCCTTTGGCAGTAATTCTGCATCTAACGACGTTGTTGGGAGATCAGAATTAACTGGTCCTGCGGTTACTTTGCTGGGTCTTGCAGATTTCGGTTTTGGCGAAACTGGTGTTTCAACACTTGGTTGAACTTCTTCTTGAGCATCAGCTTGCTCATTTTCAACTTTGACAGTATTGGGCTCTACTATCTTTCCGCTCCTCAATTGCAACGCTTTGCAATGTTCCTTCCCTGGATTTCTCGAATTTTCCGTGTCACTAGGTAAAGCACCTTATGTTCGGTTCCTAAGTTCAGTTGCAAGCTGGCCCACTTGATTCTCCAAATTCTTTAATGTAGCTGCTTGGCTCTGGATTAAAGCATCATTCTTTGCTAGATATGTCTTTAGCAAACTTTCTAGGCTATTGGATGCTTCAGCTTGAACTGGTTTCTGGACTTGTTGAGGAAAATTAGGTACTGGGTCGATGCAGGTTGGGTGTAATCGGTTCCAAACCCCTTGGTTACTCCAGAAAAATTCGGTGGTTTCTCCATGATGGGTTATAAAAGTTGGATTGCAGCCCTTGCCTTCCTCGTTTTTGGTTCTGATTGCCCATGTAGTACACAGATTCTGGGTTCGATGGACATTCTTCGAACAAATGTCCCTCCCCACAATAGACACGGGCTATATTCTCAAATTGATTAGTCGGCTGTGCTGCAAAACTATTAGACCCATTAGTAGTAAGATTTTTAAGCATTGAGGATACTGACGATACCTGAGATGTGAGTGAAGTAAGAGCATCTACTTCATGAATTCCAGCAACTCGTCTTCCTGACGCTGCTCGACTAGTTGGCCATTGATAGTTGTTGCTGGCAATCCTCTCGATAATTTCGTAAGCCTCGTTATAAGACTTAGAAAGGAGAGCACCATTAGCAGAGGCGTCCACTACCATCCTTGTGTGAGCGTTGAGACCATTATAGAATGTCTCAAGTTGAATGCAGTGAGGAATTCCATGGTGAGGGCATTTTCGTAATAACTCTTTAAATCTTTCCCATGCCTCATACAAGGACTCGTCATCCATTTGGTGGAAAGCAGTGATCTCGTTCCTCAGTTTAGCATTCTTGCTTGGCGAAAAATACTTCATGAGGAATCTCTCGGCTAATTCTTGCCATGTAGAAATGGAGTTCGGTGGCAATGAATTCAACCAGGCACGAGCTCTGTCCCTTAACGAGTATGGGAACAACTTCAATCGTAAGGCATCTTCGAGTACTCCGGCTAACTTGAAAGAATCGCTCACTTCCATGAATAGTCTTAAGTGAAGATGAGGATCTTCAGTAGGCATTCCGCTGAATTGGCCCACTGTTTGAAGCATCTGGAACATGACTGGCTTCAGCTCGAATTGTTGTGCCTTGATTTTGGGTCTCCTAATACCCAGATTAAGATCGTTAAACACTGGCACGGCATATTGTCTTAAGGCTCTATCCCTATCATCAGCTATAAGGATAGGATTTTGAACAGGGTTTGCTCTGTTTCCTTGGTTCATATTCTCGAAATTCATTCCTTTGGTCCTTCTCTGGTTTGCTTGTCTTCTTCGTTGACGAAAGGTTCGTTCTATTTCAGGGTCCACAGGGAGTAAGTCAATAATCTGGTCAATACTCATAAACACCTGAAATATTCACAGAAAAATTAAGTAAGTAAAAATTTAAAAATGAAAATAAATAAACCAAAATGTAAGAATAAAAATTCACAAATAATGGCTTTGAGAAACAATCCCCGGCAACGGCGCCAAAAACTTGGAACGGTGGAAATGTGCAAGTGTACACAATCGTAACAAGTAATAAAGTGACAAGTAAATGTCGAGTTATCGTACCCACAGGGACTGTTAAAGAATTATTTATGAAAATGTTTTCAAACAATTTGGTGAAGGAAAAATATTTGGATTTAAGAGATATCTAAAAACTAAAAATAAAACAAAGAAAAATAAGATAAAGCAAAGTTCTAATGCACGATTTCAAAAACTGATTTTAATCAAGATGATTTAATTGTGTTGGATTAATAACATTTCTTACCTTAGAATTATTAAACTCGTGTTTATACTTGTTAAAACATGACAACTCGGTAATTTGCTAACTTATGAACATATTTACAAATAAAAATCCATTCATCTCTTGTACATATTTCTATGCAAATTCGAACGATTAACAGACTTCTACGAGTAAACATATTATTGCACATACATACTTATTAAATTAAACAATCTCTCGCATATTCCTATGTCGATGCAAACGATTAATTCAACCTAACAAGCACATAAAATATCATGCGAAGTAACAAGTATTCTTACCTTGAAATAATTTAATCACAAAAATCCTGCAAGTTATGCAAGGCATATGTATCGTCAAATACAATGCTAATTTAATCTTCAGCTTTCTTAGAAGAATTAAACATGCACAGATTAAGTATTGTGTCCATTAATTACAATTTCAATGCGTTTAAATAATTAATTCATTAGCTATCTAAACAATTATAATGCCAGATAACTTAACATAATTTTACTTAATCAAACATTTTACCGAGGCCTTTAACAGCATAAACACAATTTTAACAATTCAAGAGGACGAAATGCGATCAACCCAACACAAATTAAGTTCAAGATAAATTGATTAAATTAAGCATTCCAACAGCATAAATATCCATAAACATGTTTGTCAAAACAACAACGAAATTTAAAGAGATAGGGAACAAGAAACAAATCTGGTGGTTCTCCGTGGCTTGTCTGATTGCTCCGTTCTTCGTTCTTCGTTGTCCTCAGCTATCAAGGTGACTTATGAACACTCCAAATGCTGCTCCAGATGGCTGGAAAAACACCTCCTTTCCAAGAGGAGAAATCGGCACAAGAGCAAGGGAAAATAGAATGGAAACGAAGGGAGAAAAGTTGAGAGAAGAGAAAAGAGAATGAGAGAATGTTGGAGAATTGATGGATGGTATGAATGAGCAGAAAGGGGCTGTATTTATAGGTGTTTAAGGCTGCTAAAAATAGCAATTAACAGCAGCAAAAGAGGCTCCCTTGGCCGGCCATCCCATGTTGCAAAGTTGAAGAATTCAACTTTGCTAAATATAGCATGGGCAAATCTTTAAAGCCATGAATTTTGGAGGGGTTTGAATGGGATTTTGAAAGATCTTCAAGGGCTCCTTTGCAAGCTGAATTAATCAGAAAATAAGCTGATTTGGGCCTTCATTGTGGATGGTTTTGGGCTGCCCAATTGGTGGCTGGTTCGGTTCAATCGGTTCGGTTCAACCAGTGCGGTTTAACTGGACCCTTTTTCATAATTAATTAAAAATAATTTATCTAGCCCAAATTAACTTGGGAATAAATTAAAATTAATTATATTATGATTAAATCTTTATAATTGGACCGTCTTGGGCTGAAAGTAGAGTCACCTTGACACCTCAAATCGCTTCTCGGTTTTATTCTTCGAGCAGTGTCTGCCGATCCGATTTTTGCCCTTTTGTGCGATTCTGTCGAAAATAGCCAAAATTAAACAAAATTAACTATAAAATTAATTAAAATTCATCATGTTCATATTTTTAGTACAAATTAATTATTTTATAATATTTAATTATTTTCCGACAAGAATTTACTCGAAACCACATGAATTTGGGTCAAGAAGGACATGAAAAAGTATATAAATTTTCGTGTTTCCATCCATTTACTAAGGTTCTGACACAATAGAAACACAATCGTCACATGGAAGGTCTAGGGCATAGATATATGGGCAATTGGTTTTAGTGATCTGAAGAGATTGTTAGTGTAAGCCCTACAAGCGAATCGTGATTTTGTTTTAAGCTCTAAATAATATTTAATTGGGTTAATATTGTTATAGTTTTATAATAATAAATTGAGATATTTCTTTATCCATGAGTAAAGCATATGGTATTTAACACTTGCGTAGATACAGCCTATGGAACACATTAGTCTATGCAAGGGAATCATAAAGAGTTATAATTATGAGATCTCTATGCATTACAGTTGTGATTCCTAAATTGTTCTCAGTCATTGTATTATCAAGATAGGGCATTGTTAATGCTCAAAGGTCAACACATGTTAAGCCTTCATGAATAGGATGCATGCAATTGGTTTCATAAGTTGAAGTATAGGATACTTGATCATAACATGTGGGTGCTTGTTATGAGAACAAATATACTAAACATGACCCACTACGAGAGTTCCAGTTGGTATTTCAGCCAAGTGTTGTCTACGAAAATATTGTCATGTGTCAGTAATATAAATAATCCTTAGACTTGTGACATTGGCTCACCTTTTATGTTGAGTTCCAAATGTTGATTCATCACAAAATAAGTTCATTTTGATGGATGCTTAAGGTAGGATGTTTTGGGTATAAAATAAGACATAAAAAGGTGATAGATGGTCCAGAGAGGATTCATCACCCTAATTTATATGAGGTGACATATCTTATATGTCATTAACTCTTATTAACTGCATGTCCTTGGCCAAGTCAATTAATCAAGTTTAGTACAATGAGTTGCGTAACTAACATGGATAAGAAAAGGTAGACACCGTGCCATGACATTTAGCTTATTCGTGATATATGATGGAAGGATTGAATTACACATAGATACCAAACACTGAACGACTTTATCAAAAATATTTTTTGGCTTTTCCAATAATTGGGGGTTATGAAGGGTTGCTAGATCCCGCTCATAATCTATAAATATAATTATTTCTAGATTAAAATATATTATATTTATTTTCAACATAATTGGAAGCCTAATAGGTCACACACGATAATGAAATTTGGAAATTAAAATGAGAAATGACTAAATTTAATAGTTCAACAAAGTCCAATGGGCTATAGTGTAATTAATCAAATTTTCATTAAAACCTTAGTCTATATGTTCTAACTTAGCCACACATCTTGAGGTGTTATTTTTTCTTTTTGGTCTCTCTTTATCATGAACAAACCAAAATAAAATAGAACAAAAATTATTTATTGAATTTTTTCTTCTAGTTTTCTTTTGGTATTTAGATTGAGACCAAAAAGGGTGTGAGTTTGTGTGATCAGATATCTAGCACTATCTTGGCAAAGTGGATCTCAACCTTGCGAAGGTTTTCAAAATTCCTAGTGTGGATTACCGTTAGAAGCAGGTGGTTTGTCATAATTCGGTGTAGTAGATTAAACTAATTTTTCACATTGAAGGAACTTCAATACAAGCATTTTCATTATGTTTTAATTAAGATTCTTTAGTTTTTTTTCCATTCAATAAAATGTGCACATTGAGTCTTTTGTTAACCTTAATGGTCGAATGAGGCCTAAGGGAGAGCTAATGTACTTCATCAGTGTACATGAGACCATTAGAAGGCATTTCAGGCCAATACTGGACGTTATGTCGCAACATGGGAGATTCGATGTCACAACATAGAGAGTAGAATAGAGAAAGTGAGAAACTGCCTTCAATATCTCGACACAGGCTGAAGGTGTCAAGACATACACCTGAAGATGGCTACAAGAGGAACATATTTGTTGATGTGAAAAGAATAAAACACGAAGCAAGGGCGTTTTGGTCTGCACAATCGAACTTTAAGCTCGGGAACGTCAGCTATCCTAGGGCTAAAGACGACAACTACCTGAAGGCTATAAATAGACCTCATTGACACACATTATGGACATCAGCTTATATTTTCTCTTTAGGTTTAATTTTTGTTTTCTTTCTTTCTTAAGTTTTCGAAGTTTTAGTTATTTTTTTTCTTCAAGAGGTCAAATTGTAAAGGAGATCAACTTCTATGGATTCGTACTATTCATTAATATTAATCAGGCTTTCTTAAACTCTCTATTTCACTTCATTACTTATGATTAATTCTTCAATTTATTCCATGTTGTTTATGAAAGCCATGTGGAACTAATCCTTCTAAGGGGGATTAGCGAGTGGAGGCATGATCTTTTAACTATTTTGTAGGGTTACTTAACGGATCAACTGTTTGAGAAAATAAGAACATGAAGCAAACCCTAGGCCTGAAACCCTGGGAAGTCATCAAGGTGGGAATTAACCCAAAATTGGTATTGCCCATTCATGAACATCTTTACCCCCAAGCCAGTCTGGACTGTGAGGTCAGATGATAAGTAGTTCTTGCTGACTCGTTATGTTAGTGGAAGATCAAAAGATCCTACTAGGGTAGCGACTAGTTTGTTGACGAGGAGCTCGAGACAACAGTTAATTGGGATTGTCGAAGCAAGTTGATCACCCATCTTCAGATTTAATTCATTTTATTTATCCCTATCTCTTGCAGTTTTAATTTTTTTACGTTATTTTACTTTATTAGTTTACGAACCCTAAAAATTCTTCTTGCTTTACTCTCGTACTATAAATGATTAAAGAGTATTAATTAGATATTTAATTGTTTAAGTTAAAACTAATTTAGTACTCGACTCCCTTGGGTACGATCCTCGGAGTGCTCAAGTACTTCACTGTAAAATCTATATTACAACTCAACCCATATACCTGCGGATACCACCTCATAATTCTCTATTTTATTGCAGTATTCACACTCTGGACGTAAGTACGTTCGGAGGCGGTCAAGTTGTTGGCGCCATTGTCAGGGAGGCAATGTCACTAGATTAGTTTTAAGTTTTGTATCTTAAAAGAATAATTAGGAAATTTCTCAACTGTTGATACGATTTTTGTAACGCCTCGAATTTTGGGCATAGAAGAATTGGGCCTTGGGCTTGGGAGCGCCTAAAATTCTTGAGAGCAAGGTAACGACACAAATGCATGTTAGTACTGCTGAGTTAGCAATATTGGAGTGTTTGGGGTCTTGGAGAAGTCCTGGGTTCAAACCTGGGCTTTAGCAAAAATTTTGGTTTTTGGTGAATTAAAACCTGGATGTTAGCTTAAAGGGTTTATATATTAAGTTGTGTTGTTTTAGGACACAAGTGAGCTTGTGTTATGGTGGCAAGTGGCGTGTTGGGAATGCATGGGGGAGGGGGTTTGAATCCCATGGCATGCAAGTGGGAGGTTTTATTTTTCATCTCTGTGGCATGAGAGGTATAGTTTGATTCAAACTCTGCAGAAGAGGTTGGAGACTTGGTCATCAAGTTTTAATGGGTGATGTGGAGTGAATCAAGGAGCAATCAGTGGAGATTATTAGGGAATTTGAATGAGAAGGGAGTCTTGGCCGAATGGAAGAGCTTGAGTAGGGGGATTTTGGCCAAGGGGGTTTCATTTTGTGCATTTTCGCCAGCTTTGTGTGAGGAGAGAAACCGAAAACCTCTCTGCAATTTCAGGTTTTTCTCTTTTTCATTTCGAAATTTACTTCTTTCGTGGCAGCTTGTGCAACATTTTTGACCATTCGGGTCTTTCTTCCTTCAACTTTCTTTTTCTCTCAACTGTCATTCATTTTTGTCAAACACAATACAAATTGCCAATTGCCAAATTCTTCACTGAAGCCTACCTTTCAACTCCACATCTTTCTCTCTATCGAATCTGATTCATCTTCTTCTTCTCTTGGTTTTCTCCTTTGGCCGAATCTAACTCCTTGTCTCTCTTGATTCCCTCAGTCGAGTAGTCTCTTTCCCTTGTGAGGCCAACCTCTGTCAAGTGGCCGATTGTGGCTTTATTCTACCGTTTCTATCGACTAATTTTGGTAAGTATTCCTTGTCCCTATTCGGCTCTTGGTCCCTTTTTGATGGCTCTTCGCTGACAAAGCCGAATGATTCGGTTTAAGGTTGCTAACTCTTGGACCTTTCTCTTGTGTTGGATCTTTTGATTAATGCAACATTTCAGTAGGATAGGGGTATAGACATCTTCGGTTAGCATTATAAGTGGGTTGGACAGCATTCTTGGGGGAAGGTGAGTATCAATTCCATGCTCGTTGGGATTGAATGTTAGTATTAGATATTGATATTAACTGAAGGAAAAACGTTGATGGATGTAGGTTTGGCGTTCGTGGGTTGCTTGTACGAGCTGCGAAAAAGGTGTGTAATCGTACACCCAATGTTGTTTCTGTCAAAACGATGAATGAAGGGGTGTATTGACACCCCTGCTTAATTGTGAATCGGCAAAAGCCAAAAAGCCGAAAAGCCAAAACTTCGGCATCTGAGGGCTCACGAACGTGCGAACGCTCGTAGGGACAAATCGAGCCACAACCGTTGGCGATAGATCGTAGAGGCCGCCACGAACGTTCTCATGGGCGTAGGTCGTAATGGGCCTCGTAGGGCCGAAATGGGCCATGTAGGCCCAATAGGCTCATGGGCCTCACATGGGTAAAATCCACGGTAAGCGAATAATAATGGATTGGGCAGCGAAATTCATATAGTCGTAATGGAATTTGGCCTGAACGGGCCACACGAGCGTGTGGGCCCACTTGAGCCGAGTATTGGGCCTTGGGCCCAATTACACTGTCTTGGCCATATAAGTTATCCGAGTCATTCGAGACGACGGTAGGCCTTTGGAAAGGTCGTATACTGTACCGAGACACCTAGGGAGTAAAATTACCAAAATACCCTCGAAGGGTAAATTTACTGAAATACCCCTAATTTGCGAAAATTACTGAAATACCCCCAACTTGTGAAATTTCTGAAATAGCCCTAATTTTTGAAATTACCGAAATACCCCCCGATTTGCAAAATTACCAAAATACCCCCGATTTGCAAAATTATCGAAATACCTCCGGTTTGTAAAATTACCGAAATACCCCTAGTTTGCAAAATTACCGAAATACCCCCAATTTGCAAAATTACCAAAATACCCCTATAGGGTAGAATTACTGAAATACCCCTAAAGGGTAGGATTACCGAAATACCCTTATAGGGTAAAATGACAGTTTTGCCCTCGAGGATAAATGATTGTTTTATGCTATGTTTCGACTGACCTGAGCTATGATTTGTCTGTCTTTCTTGAGTATGCCATGTGATTTATATATATGTGCTTTGCATACATGATATGCTGCATGGGATTGGGATTTTGTAATTGGAGGACGTGATTGATATGTTAGGGTCACACGGGTCACCCGAGACGACTGTGGACCCACTGATTTGATTGTTAGGGTTGCACGGGTTGCCCGAGATGATTGCGGACCTATCGATTTGATTGTTAAGGTTGCACGGGTCGCTCGAGATGACTATCGACCCACCGATTTAAATGTTAGGGTTGCATGGATCACCCGAGATGATTGTGGACCTATCGACGGCTTTAAGCCGTTTATATTCTGGTACCTCTACTGCGATATCAGTTAGTGCCGCAACTGGTGCTAATATTGGTGTGTTGGGTGGGTGGGTCGATTTTATCCCCACATGGTGTGTTGGTTGGTACGGGTGGTATGCTGGCTGGATTGGGGTAGGGTGCATTCGTACACTATTGCATTTCTGTTTATGAGATCTGATACTGATATGGGCTAGGCCCAAATGATTCTGTTATGGGTCGAGACCCAAACGATTTTGCGATGGGCTTAGGCCCTTTGAATCTATCTTGTGTGATGAATAGGGCTCGAGCCTGCATCGCTTTTGAATTCTATCTATCTGACTGACTGTTTTTATATTAGGGGATTACACACTGAGTTTTCGTTAACTCACCCCGTTTTTAACTGTGCAGGCAATCCTCAACCTTAGACGGATCGGAGCTATGAGGGACTCAGAGATGGCCCCACAACTGCTTCTATTTTTCCATTAAGTTATTCATAAGTAATTTATTTTGGTTTGGTTTGTAATAAGGCCTCTTAAAGCTTTCAGATTTTAAATTTTAGGTTTGGTTTTATTTTAATTTATATCTGTTAGAAGTAAATCATGATTTTTCCAAAATGATTACTGTTTTCAAAATACTACGTTACAACTACTGTTTTCGGTTATCACGTTTCCGCAACGTTTTAAAAAAACTTCCGCAGTTGAAGGAGATTTTGAAGGAAATCAATAACGTTTTAAAAGTGAACAACCTTTTTCAACAAACCCCGTTTTAAAAATAAACGAACGCAAGCTGAGGCTTTACACAAGTTTTAAATGCCAAGAAGTTTTTAAATTTTAAGAAGGGTTTTCAATGAAAACATGGTTTTCGAAAAATATTTCAATGTGACACGCCAGATTTGGGCCTAACTTCTAGGCCAGGTTTGGGGTGTTACATTTAGTGGTATTAGAGCCAAGTTGCAAACTAGGCTGTGGATTGGGCTTTAAAATGGAATTTCTGAAAGAACTGTTTCAAAAAAAAATTTGGAGTATCTGAACTATTTTACTGAATGTTTCTTGGAAGTGTGGTTCACCGAGTCTCTCGACATAGAATCAAGTAAGTTTTTCTCATTATCTTCTCTTTCTTTGTTATGCAATAGGAAATACTGTGATTACTCTAGAAATTAGACTATACTACTCTAGTTAGAGTAAACTGGAAAACCATAGGGAACTAAGACTGTAGTTAAGCTTGCGATTGCGAAAACAAACTCTAAACTTCTGTTTCTCATAAGACATCTGCTTAATTACTGAAAATGTAAGCTAATTTGCATAAAATTTCTAATTCAGATAATTTGTAAAGCAATAATGAGGGTACTCATGGAAGGGATACCAAAAGACACGGCAGAGGCCGTGGGAGTGCTAGAGCTGAGTCTTTGTCATCGGGCCACGCGCCTAATGTCGAGGCTAGGGAGGCACCAGCATCACCGGTAGCTGAGACGGGGTCGTATGATTGAGTAGTTGGGGACGACGCATTGTCTCAAGCAATGCTGAGGATTCTGGAAAGGGTCGCTGGGCCCAGTAATCGTGCTATGGACCATGGGTCGGTTACGGAACAACTCCGATCGAATGGAGTAGAGATCTTCAAGGGCATTTCTGGGATGGCTCCCAATGTGGCCGAATATTGGATGGAGGCCACCGAAAGGATAATTGATGACCTCGACCACACCCTTGAACAGAAGTTGAAAGGTGCAGTATCACTGCTTCGAGATGAAGCCTACCAGTGGTGGCTTACTGCGAAAGAAGGAGCTCAGCTGGACCAGTTGACTTGGAAGTTCTTCAAATTTGCGTTTCAAGAGAAGTATGTGGGCGCAAATTATGTGGATGCCCAGAGGAAGGAATTTTTGAACTTGGTTCAAGGGGATAAATTGGTGGATGAGTACGAGGCAGAATTTTTGCGACTTAGTCGGTATGCTTGTGGGATAATAGCTACGAAATATGAGCGCTGTGTTCGTTTTGAAGATGGTCTCAGAGATAGCCTTCGGGTTCAGATAACTCCATAGAGGGAGTGGAATTTTGATGCACTGCTGGACAAAACAAAGGTTGCTGAGGAGGTGAAGCATGTTGAGCGCCAAAGTTAGGAAAAGGAAAGGGGTAGAAACAAGAGAGACATAGAGCCCTCCAGATCCGTTCAGAGGCCTAAGAAATAGGCTAGAGGAGATGGGCTGATCGTAGTGTCGAAAGTCTTAATATTTATAAAATGAATGATCTAGCCTAAAAACTAACTATCACCACGATTGAGGCAAGTGCACCTATCGAACAGTAGTATAGCTTAGTGGCAAGACCAGAATGTCGAACCCAAAGGAACCAAAAGTACTAATACTGACTTTCTTTTTATTATTTAGCCTAAGAATTAAATGATTTTTTTTTATTCTAAAATTAACTAACTACTAAGCTAAAGACGCTAAGACACAGAGAATGAATTGGGGAAATACTTGTGGGAAAAACCAATTGATTGAGACAATACCCAAGGAAGAATCCACCTAGACTTCACTTGTTATTTAACTCTGAACCAGACGATTTATTCACTTGACTTGATCCGTAGGATTCCCTAATTTATATTAATACCTCTCTTGAGGCTACTAACGTCTAACCCTAGGTTGATTAATTAAAATCTCTTTCTAATTAAAACCTCTAGGATTGCATTAACCCTGTAACACAGTAATATCCGGGATTTTGGGCTTGTGCGTTATTGCTTAATTATGTGAAGTAGCATGCCTGTGTGTGTTGTAAATATGTTTTATGAATTTTGAGAACTTCAGAGTGTAGGTGAATGCCTTAGAAAATATTGTATTTTAAGTTTTAAAGAGGAGCTAAGCCTGATAGGCCTTAAGAGAAATTGTAAGGGAAATTGGACATAAAAAAATGGGCTTGTTAAAGTGGCAAGGAGGCGCCACTTAAAGCCTAGGGAGGTGACGTCATAATCAGCGTGTAAGGGCTTGGGTTCGAGCAGTACAAGCAACATTTTAGGGTTTTTATTTTTGCGGCAATGGGGAGTTTGCAGTGTTGGTGGAAAAGGCTAAGGTAGTCGAAGGGGTTAAGGAATCTGTAAGGCAGAATACGGATTGAAACAGGCATAAGAGAGGGTTTAAATCATTTGGGTCATCCGGGAATGCTCAAAAGAGACAGTGGGTGGATGGGCCGCGAGGTCAGCAGGTTGCTACAGGAGGGCAGTATCGTACTTGTGATCAGTGTGGGAAGAGGTACCTAGGAGAGTGTTGGAAGAAGACAGGGGGATGCTTCAAGTGTGGGTCCAAGGAACACATGATTAAAGACTGTTCTATAAAGATAGACGGGGGCCGACCAACAGGTCAGAGTTTCAATCAGGCTAGAAGAGGTGGACCGCAGCCACCACGGGGTCGTGGTCCGAATGGCAGAGGAAATGGTGCTGGAAGAGGACGGGGAACACCAGGCAGAGGTGTTGGTAACGCAGAGGCAAGACAGCCGGGTTTGGTGTATGCGATTCACGGAGGAGGATGGAGACCCACGGACGTCATAAGCCAGTATGTTCCTTATAGTGATAAGCCTTACTTTGCTTTAATTGATGTTGGCTCGACCCACTCTTATGTTGCATGTAGAGTAGTCGAAGCGCTAGGCATAGCATCTGAACTATCTAGTAGGGAGATGATCGTAGTAAGCCCCGTTAGGTCAAAGCGTAGTGGTGAATAGAATATTTCGCAATGTACCTCTAGAGATTCAGGGAGTGATATTCTCTGCTGACTTGATGGAACTACCCTTCGGAGAATTTGATCTCATACTTGGTATGGACTGGCTAGTAGAACACCGGGCTATATTGGATTGTGCAGTTAAGCGAATTGAGTTAAGGACCCCGGAGGATGAGGAGGTAATTATGATAGGAGAAAGAAGAAACTACTTGTCTAACATAGTTTCTGCATTAAAGGCTTATAAGATGGTTCGGAAAGGGTGCAAGGCATTCTTGGCTTTCGTTAGTACGTTGGATGCAAAAGAGGAAGGAGTTAGTGGAGTTAGAACCGTAAGGGAATTTGTAGATGTTTTCCCGGAGGAGTTACCTGGAATACCCCCTGATAGGGAGGTGGAGTTTGGAATTGACTTGTTGCCTGGAACGGCGCCAGTATCTATAGCTCCGTATAGAATGGCACCAAAGGAATTGGTGGAGCTCAAAGCTCAAATTCAGGAGTTGCTTGATCATGGGTTCATCCGACCTAGTGTGTCTCCATGGGGAGCACTGGTCTTGTTTGTGAAGAAGAAGGACGGGACTATGCATATGTGCATAGATTATCGTCAGTTGAATAAGCTGACCATCAAGAACAAGTACCCGTTGCCAAGGATAGACGACTTGTTCGATCAGCTTAAGGGGGTCGCGGTATTTTCAAAGATAGATTTACGGTCGGGATATCATCAGCTTAAGGTGAAGGAAGCGGATATCCATAAGACAGCTTTCCGGACAAGATACGGGCATTATGAGTTCGTAGTAATGCCGTTCGGATTGACGAACGCCCCAGCTGCGTTCATGGATATGATGAACCGGGTTTTTCAACCCTACTTGGATCGGTTCGTTGTTGTGTTCATCGACGACATCCTAGTGTATTCCAAGTCTGAGGAAGAACATGATGAGCATCTCCGGATAGTGTTGCAAGTGTTAAGGGAAAAGAAGCTATATGCCAAATTCAGCAAATGTGAATTTTGGCGTAAGGAAGTTGCGTTCTTAGGGCATGTAGTGTCTGCGAGAAGGGATAAGGGTGGATCCTAGGAAGATTGAGGCGGTGCTAGATGGAAACCACCTAAGTGCGTGGGTGAGGCACGTAGTTTCTTGGGATTGGCGAGCTACTACACTGAAGGTTCGTGGAAGGGTTCTCATCAGCCATTGCTCCTTTGTGAGTTGTTGTTGAGAAAGGAGGTACCTTTCAGTATGGGCAGATAGGCAACAGGAGAGCTTTGAGAAGCTTAAGAGGGTTTTTATTTGAAGCTCTAGTTTTGATTCACCTGAGGCGGGGAAGGATTTCGTGGTGTATTGTGGCGCTTCTCATACGAGGATTAGGATGTGTTTTGATGCAAGGCGGGAAGGTAGTCGCTTATGCGTCTCGACAATTAAGGCCACATGAGGTTAACTATCCGACGCATGACTTGGAATTGGCGCGGTGGTCTTTGCTCTTAAGGTATGGAGGCACTATCTATATGGAGAAAAGTCGGCGATTTACACAGCACCACAAGAGCCTTAAGTATCTGCGACTCGAAAGAGCTAAACACGAGACAATGAAGGTGGGTGGGAGTTATTAAAGGACTACGATTGTTCCATAGAGTATCACTCGGGCAAGGCAAATGTGGTAGCAGATGCCCTAAGTCGGAAAGTAGTGTCGGATCTGAGGGCGATGTTTGCATAGCTTAGCTTGTATGACGATGGAAGTTTCTTTGGCGAGTTGCGAGTCAAGCCGTCATGGCTAAATGAGGTGAAAGAAGGACGGTTGGCGGATGATGATTTAAGTGCTAAGTTGCGGCAAGTGCGCAGAATGGGCGGCTAGAGGATTATGGTGTTTGGCGATGGAGTATTTTGTTTCAAGGGTAAGGTGCGTATGCCAAGAAGAGCGAGGAGTTAAGACGGAGAATTCTTCAGGAATCGCATAGTAGCCCTTATGCTATGCATCCTGGAGGTAGTAAGTTGTATAGAGATCTAAGGGAACAGTTTTGGTGGCCTGGTCTTAAGCGGGAAGTTACAGAATTTGTAGGGAAATGCTTAACGTGTCGGCAAGTCAAATTTGAACATCAAGTTCGTCGAGGATTGCTTGGTAGATAAAGATTCCGCAGTGGAAGTGGGAGGGAATCACCATGGACTTCGTTAGTGGGCTTCCCCTTACGCCTACTAAGAAGGATTTGGTATGGGTGATAGTGGATCGATTGACAATGTCCATGCATTTCATTCCAGTGCGGGTTGACTATTCTTTGCAGAGGTTAGCAAAGTTGTATGTGGCAGAAATTGTGAGATTGCATGGAGTACGGTTTCGATTATTTCCAGACAGGGATCCAAGGTTTACGTCTCGGTTTTGGAAAGCACTACATCAAGCTTTAGGCACGCAGATTGGATTTCACTACGGCATTTCATCCACGATCAGACGGTCAATCGGCGAGTGATCCAAGTGTTGGAAGATATGTTGAGGGGTGTGTGATAGACTTGAGAGGAAGTTGGGAAGAATATTTGCCTTTAGCGAGAATTTGCATATAATAATGGCTATCAAGCCGGTATTTGGATGGCACCATATGAAGCCTTTGTATGGACGGAGGTGTTGCACTCCTACGTGTTGGACATAATTAGGAGAACGTCAAGTTTTGGGTCCGAGAGATTGTGGCGAGAATCCGAAGAAAAGGTTAAGTTAATCGAGCACACGGTTAAAGGAGGCATCGGCAGTGCGTAAGTCGTATGTGGATCTTAAGCGAAAGGAAATAGAATTTCTTTGTGGGAGATCGAGTGTTTCTTAAGGTTTCGCCTTGGAAGAAGGTGATGAGATTTGGTCGCAAAGGGAAATTAAGTCCAAGGTTTATAGGACCTTATCGGGTATTGAAGCGAGTTGGTCCAGTGGCATACCAGTTAGAGTTGCCTCCGGAGTTCAAGCAGATGCACGATGTATTCCATGTTTCTATGCTACGTCGTTACCGATCGGATCCATCTCATTTAGTGCCAGTTGAGGAGGTGGAGCTAAGGCCAGATTTGTCCTACGAGGAAGAGCCGATTCAGATTTTGGAACGAGATGTGAAAGTGCTACGAAGGAAGTCAGTTCCTTTAGTCAAAGTGTTGTGGCGCAATCATGGATCGAAAGAAGCTTCTTGGGAGCCGGAAGAAGCAATGCGACAGCAATACCCTCACTTATTTTAGCCAGGTAATTTTGAGGTCGAAATTATTTTTAAGGGGGGTAGAATTGTAATATCCGGGATTTTGGGCTTGTGCATTATTGCTTAATTATGTGAAGTAGCATGCCTGTGTGTGTTGTAAATATGTTTTATGAATTTTGAGAACTTCAGAGTGTAGGTGAATGCCTTAGAAAATATTGTATTTTAAGTTTTAAAGAGGAGCTAAGCCTGATAGGCCTTAAGAGAAATTGTAAGGGAAGTTGGACATAAAAAAATGGGCTTGTTAAAGTGGCAAGGAGGCGCCACTTAAAGCCTAGGGAGGTGACGCCATAATCAGTGTGCAAGGGCTTGGGTTCGAGCAGCACAAGCAACATTTTGGGGTTTTTATTTTTGCGGCAATGGGGAGCAGTAGTGGACGGCATAGGGACTTTATTTAGATGAAGATTAGACTTGGTCAATTCCTTTTAACATTCGGCTAAGGTAGAAGATAAATGTTGAATTATTTTAATTATTTTGAATAGATGAAGAAGAGATAAAATAGGAGAAAAGCAAGGAGTAGCTAGTGTTTGAATGCTAGCCGAATTCGAGGGGGAGTAAGTGAGGCAATCGGTCATGCAAAGGAGGTTATGTGCATAGAAATTTCTTCTCTTCTCATCTCTCTCTTTTGTGCCGAAAAGTCCTTAGGAATTCAATTTGCTCTCTTTGTTTCTTCTTCCCTTCCTCTTCAATTGACCAAGCCGAATAGTCCTCTCTCAAATCCCATCATTGCCGATTCTCCATAAGCCTCATATTCTTTCTTTTCTTTCCCTTGTTGAAGCCGAATCTCTCTAAGTGATCATCAAAAGCCGAACACTCAAGGTAACCCCTAGCTGAAGGTTCAAAACCGAAAGTTCACTTCATTGCCACTCTTTGAATCGATTTCTCCTACAAGCTCTCTTGCCGATTTCTTGAAGGTAGTGATCAATTGCGTATTAGTCATCTTATTAGTAAGGATCTCTCTAGCCGAACTCTTGTTCTTTTCTTTCTCTAACTTTCGAAAATCAAGGCACTAATCCCATTATTGTTTCTAGCCAAAACCGTGAAGGATCTTTCGGGGTTTTTGGAGTAGCGGACTTTTAGAGGAGATCTTCGGGATTTCTAGATCTAAGGTAAGCAAGGGTGATAGTAGGCCAAAGGCCATTTATTAAGTTCATTAAGTGATTGAAAAGCGGATCTAACATGAGCCTATAGGTATTTCGACATCACCAGGAGCAAGGATTAATTTCGGGATTTAGATCCGCAAGGTAAGGGTTCTAGTGATTCGGATATGTTCCTTATTCGTTCAAAAGCCGAAATTAACAGGTTAAGTGAATTAGTAGTTGGCCGATTGCAAGAGGAACATCACAAAGTTTGGGATTTGATTAGTAATCAAATCGCAAAGAAAGAACTAGAGATCTAAAGTATTAGATCGGGATTTTTGGGATTTCGAGTGAATTTGTTAAGTAAACGGATGTGTACCCCACACTAACTCTTAATAGATTTATGGCATCAATTTAATATATGTGTTTATAATAATGTGAAAAGTGGGCAAAGGTACCATGTGATGGTACAAAGTAATCAGGTAAGTAACCTTAACATTATGTTAATAAATGATATGAATAATATTATGATATGAATATTTGGAATATGGTACATATGTGAATATCGATAAGAATGTGGAATAAGGCATAAGGCATGATATTGCATATTACGTGTGACATGGGGCATATGGGTTATATGGAAAGGGAAGTGATCTCGGTGGTTTATACCACAATATCTCGAATGTGGTGACTCATGTCACGAAATCTGAATGTGGTGACTCATGTCATGAAATCTAAATGTGGTGACTTATGTCACAAAATAATGTCCAGTGGCTATGCCACAAAATTTATAAGGGCGATGAGCAAGTCGTCTGCAGCGACTACCTTCGATGATGTGTAGCGGATGGAGGGTCGACTTAGTAGTCCCCACGGTGTGATGGTTGAGTGCGGGTGATGTGTAGCGGATGGTTATCTAGGTATGGGTTCGGGTTTGTATCATTATTTCTATCTCATTATATATACGTATGATATGATATGATATGCCCGAATCGTTGGGACTTAGTGTTGGTTATACACACTTTGAGTCTGCATTTGACTCACCCGTTGTGGGATATCTTTTCAGTGACACTCGGTAGATGGACCGGGTCGTGGAGACTATATGGTGGCCAAGTGAATATTTTGGGATTTCAAAAGTTGAACTTGCATTTTCTTATTATTTTATTTTTCAGGATTTATGTGGTATTTTTTTTCAGTTGTAAAAAGGCCATTACTTTTAATTGTTTAAAGCATGCATTCTATTCGGTTTATTATGATTCGTTTATTATTAAATAACTTTTCTTAAAAATATATTTTAAATGTTTTGACACCCAAACACAAACGATTTCCAATTAAATGATAAACTCTAAAAACTCGATATTTCTTTAACTTATGAGTTTTGAAATATTCGAATAAAGTTTTATTAGCACCTAGACTTTTAAAATGACACCGATTTCAATGTAATCACAACTTCAAACGATTTCTCTTCAAAATGACCAAATTTTCCAAAGTAACAAACAAGTTTTGAACTGTTTTACTCCAGGAACATACCAGATCCGGTCAGGGTTCGTGGGCCGGGTTTGGGGTGTTTCAAACACCCCAAACCCAGCCCAAACACCATGATCGGATCTGGCATGTCACTTAGGGAGATTTTAAAAGATGTCGCAATTTCGGAAAATATTTTTCTTGAGTTTAACACTTTATTTGAGAAAACTAAATGGTTGGATGATTTGTAAAAGATATACATTTAATATTTATGCCTTAATGGATTAAAAACCGAAATTTGATACATGTCTTAACTTAATTAAAACGTAAAATGTAAATGTCTAATAATAATAAAAGCCCAAAACAAACGAAAATATGAAGCTAGTGGCCCATGGCCATATTACAATGAAATTTAAACCCACTAATTAAAAATATTAAAAATAAATAAACTAGTAAAGTCTTTTGCTGAATCAAAATAATCCCTCGCATGGCCACCTTGCACTCTTCTCCAACCCGGTCCGATGCACTAGGTGCTACCTGAAAGATGTTAAATAATGGGGTGAGTCGCGAGACTCGGTGTGCAACCCTCGTGCACCATCAAATTGGGCCTTAGCCCCTGAAACAGAATAGCGAGTATAATATATCGAGAAAATATGCAAAGCCCAACCCAATCCTAGGTTTCCATCTGCTACACACCACCCTTACCTGCCAATTACACCATTGGGGATTTCTACAATCAACCCACACCTCTACACACCATCGATGGCAGTCATGCTGCAGATAGCTGCTCATCGTCGGATCATGGCAATAGCCACTACAATGATCATGGCATTAGCCACTACAAATGAGATCATGGCAAAAGCCACTACAACAGAACACTTCCCTTTCATCAATCACCCAACCCCATGCAATCACATAAATCGGCATACATGTTCATCATACCAAATCGGCGAAACATTCACTTTAGAATGACGAGAGATCACTAACACGGTGATTCGCCTTTACCCTCATCGGGATTTCAATGACCATGCCGGTATTTGGCATTTAGTAGAATATAATGATTTATAAACATATACTAACAAGCAATCCAAATGGTGTGAGAGTGTTACACACACGATTAATACGTAGGACTACCCTCTATGTCGATACCCTCACTAATCGGATCTCGCCTTTGTCTACAACTTTGCTCAAAAGCCGGAAGAACGCGAAGATAAAGCCTCTCCTATATTCGGCCAAGGGTTAGTGTTTTACCCGAATTATATGCTTAAATTAACAGATCTCCTTACCTTGAAATCCCAAAAGTGATGCGATCCAAGGGCTACTAAACTCTGGCTTAGAAATCCAAGCGATTGAATCCCCTTCAAATCCGGAATCACATAAGCGATAGAAAACACCCGATTAGTTAACCATATAGCCATTCGGCTAAGATATCTAAAAGCCGAAAAAGAATACACAAATTGACATTTACCTCTACAGATGATTTCGGCTACCCCCTTGCAGAAAGATTTGGCAATCCCAGAATAAGATCGAAGCGTTGAAGACTATAGATCTAGGAATTTCGGCTTTTAAGAAAATCCCGAAAAGATGAACTAGATATGTTTTTTCGGCTTTTTAGAAGAATTGAATGAGGAGTTTCGGCTTTTAGTGAATGGGAGAAGAATAACAATGGGGATTAGAAGATTCGGCTAAAAGGAAGTTTCAAAGAAAAAGAAAGAAAAGGTGAGGGAGGTGGTGATTTTCGGATTTTGGAAGAGAAAAGATGAGAAAAGAAAACAAGTGAGATGGCCTTTAAATTTTTGGCACACCCCTTTCCATACTAAACCAATTCTCTTCCCCCTCTCCTGTGTTTGATTTTCGGCCAACTCTGCAACCAAAATGATAACTCCTATCTTTCTTCCTTATCTTAATCTACTAACTCCTCCAAAATAGGCCTAATATCCACATATTATATACATTAAAAATCCCCTAAATAATAGCCTTGTGCCGTCCCCCCCTAGCTCCTCTTTAAGTGCCGAATTTGGCCCAATAACTTGGGTTCCAAGCAACCAAAACTTGGGCCTTCTCCATCCACTAGTGACGCCCCTCCTTTTCTCCTCTATGGCGCCACCCTACTTTGGGACCACAAGCCCAATTTGACATTTTAAACAACCAAAACCTTATTTTAAGCCCTAGAGTATCGAAACAGAATATTTAATCAAAGGCCTCAGCCCAAACCTGAACCCAATTTACACCTCAAATTCTCAAATTAACATATTAAGCATACATCACATAAAATGCACAGACCCAATAATTCGAGATGTTACAGTTCTACCCCCTTAAAGAAATTTCGTCCTTGAAATTTCCAACTAACTATCAATCATACTACCCAAGTCTCACCACTATGCTTCCGCTACGAACTCTAATTCTAAAGCCAAAAGAAACACTTAGGATAATATGATAGAGTACGCACTGGTATTCGCATCTGGAGCGTCCTCGTCCCCTTGGCGACGTCTTTGCATAGACCAAAGTGTTTGCCTCACCTCAAAGCATAACACTGGACCTCCACACGGTGCTCTGCGACCATGTCTGTGCCATTGCCACCATTGGCTTGACCACGGCCCCTTGGTGGTTGCTGTCCACCCTTCCTAACCTGATCAGAACCTTGTCCAGCAGGGTGGCCCTGTGGACAGTCTCTGACCATATGATCCATAGACCCACACCTGAAGCATCCACGGTTCTCTTACGCACTCCCGTGATGTACTTTTCCGCACAAGTTACAAGATCGATTACGAGTCCCGATGAGCGGATGTCGAAGCACGAGCTGGCCCATCAAACCTAGGCCTTTTCTAAAAACTCCCAGATGATCCTGACGACCCAAAATTTCTCCCATTCCTATTCCGATCCTTATCCTTATTTTGCTTCTCAGTCCGCTTCACCTCCTCAGATATTTTAGCTTTCTCGACCAGGACCGCAAAGTCCCTTTCTCGATGCGGTGCTACCAACACCCTCAACTCATCCCTTAGTCCATCTTCGAACCGTACACAGCGCTCATAGTCAGTCGCTACAATCTCTCGAGCGTAATGGCTCAACCGCAGAAACTCTGCCTCGTATTCAGATACCGACTTACTTCCTTACACCAAATTCAGGAATGCCTTCCTCTGTGCATCCACATAGCTGGCCCCAATGTACTTTCCACGAAATGATTCCTTAAAGAAATCCCGATCAATGCTGGCTGCGGTAGTACCCTCCTTTACCAGTGAGCCACCAGCGATAAGCCTCGTCTCAAGCGGAGACACGACCCCCTTCAACTTCTCCTCTACGGTGAAGTCAAGGTCATCCATTATACGCTCACTTGCCTCTAACCAATACTCGGTGTATTAGGGGCTACGCTAGAAACACCCTAAACATCTCTCGCGCTCTGGTTGGCTCGAGTCGTTCCGACCTGATTTCAGAGCTCCCGAACCCGTGCCTACCCGGCCAACTCTTTCGAGGACCCGCAACATCGCCTAAGATCTTTGCATCATCTCGGGCGCTGATTACGAAATTCTCCCTCCACGGTAGCATATCGGCATCTCATTTCTGACCCGTGGCGGACCTGCGGCTCGACACGATCATCCTACCCCTACCACGACCACGCGGCGGACGTCCTCGACCCCATGTACTCATTCTTCCGATTGACGTTTATCTGATTAGAAATTTTTATGAATTAATAGTTTTCTTCCACTGATTAACCACGAACAGTCTTATGAACAGTAGTTTAAGAGTAGTTCTTTCGAATTCGGAATCACATCCATAAGTTTCAGTCTCAAGTTCAAATCTTCTAGTCCTAAGAAGCACATACGTTCAATCATCAACCATCCACATACAAGTAGCATCCACGAACTTACATTCATCATGTAGGGGTGTCTTCATCGTTTCACTACCCAGGGGTATTTTCGTAATTTATCCTACAGGGGTATTTTTGAAATTTTCCAAAATAGGGTTCCTTCGTGAAATAAGGTAATTTTGTATTTCGGGGGTATTTTGGTAATTTGAAAATTTGGGGGTATTTTGGAAATTTTGCCAACCGGGGTGCTTCAAATTTTTTTTAAAACTAGGGACATCTCAGTAATTTTGTGAAAATCAGGTGGCTAGTCCTTTCGGGTTTTAGTTATAGATTTTGGCCTAACAACAAATCCTCGTGGCTAGGGTGAACAGTCACTACGCACCAGGTAGGATTCCAGCGAAGAGGAGGTGAGTCACTGGGACTGCTTAAGTACCAGGCTCTTAGGATCCAATCCTAGACATGCGCATGCTGTTGCCACACCCTAGTCTTGCGACTCTCTCTGAGTTTGTTCGGTTGGATTAAGTTTTATGCAATTGAGAGTTGTTTAACTAGGCCTAAGGTCCATCAAGCTCTAATTAAAATAATCTACGTCCCTTAAAGCCCATCAAGCCCACACATATATATATAACACACAGTGAGTTTTGAATACTTACCTGGCGGACTTGGGCTGGAGACGTAGGTGCCACGCCGAGAAAACCCTCCTGTGTTATTTATAAACATGCATGTTTTCAAAAACCCAACTTTAGAAAACATTTTGAGCCCAAAACCCCAAAGCCGAGTTTTGAACCTTGTTCTGATACCAATTTGTAACACCCCAATCCCGACCCAAACACCATGACCGGATCTGGCATGTCAGTTAGGGAGATTTTAAAGATGTCCCAATTTTGAAAAATATTTTTCTTGAGTTTAACACTTTATTCAAGAAAACTAAATGGTTGGATGATTTGTAAAAGATATACATTTAATATTTATGCCTTAGTGGATTAAAAACCAAAATTTGATATATGCCTTAACTTAATTAAAACGTAAAATGTAAATGTCTAATAATAATAAAAGCCCAAAACAAACGAAAATATGAAGCTAGTGGCCCATGGCCTTATTACAATGAAATTTAAACCCACTAATTAAAAATATTAAAAATAAATAAACTAGTAAAGTCTTTTCTTTGAATCAAAATAATCCCTCGCATGGCCACCTTGCGCTCTTCTCCAACCCGGTCCGATGCACTAGGTGCTACTGAAAGATGTTAAATAATGGGGTGAGTCGCGAGACTCGATATGCAACCCTCGTGCACCATCAGTTGGGCCTTAGCCCTACTGAGCAGATAGCAGTATAATATATCAAAAAATATGCAAAGCCCAACCCAATCCTAGGTTTCCATCCGCTACACACCACCCTTACCCGCCATCACACCATTGGGGATTTCTACAATCAACCCACACCGCTACACACCATCGATGGCGGTCATGCTGCGAGATAATTTGCTCATCGTCGAGATCATGGCAATAGCCACTACAACGAGATCATGGCATTAGCCACTACAATAGATCATGGCAAAGCCACTACAATGAGATCATGGCAAAAGCCACTACAACAGAACACTTCCCTTTCATCAATCACCCAACCCTATGCAATCACAGAAACCGGCATATATGTTCATCATACCAAATCGACAGAAACATTCACTTTAGAATGACAGAGATCACTAACCTGGTGATTTGCCTTTACCCTCCTCGGGTTTTCAACAACCATGTCGGTATTTCGGCATTTAACAGAATATAACAGATTTATAAACATATACTAACAAGCAATCCAAATGGTGTGAGAGTTTTACACACCTGATTAATACGTAGGACTACCCTCTATGTCGATACCCTCACTAATCGGATCTACTGCCCTTTGTCTACAACTTTGCTCAAAAGCCGAAAGAACATGAAGATAAGGCCTCTCCTATATTCGGCCAAGGGTTAGTGTTTTACCCGAATTATATGCTTAAATTAATGAGATCTCCTTACCTTGAAATCCCGAAAGTGATACGATCCAAGACTCTTGAACTCGGCTTAGAAATCTAAGCGATTGAATCCCCTTTAAATTAGAAATACATAAACGATAGAAAACAACCGATTAGTTAACCATATAGCCATTCAGCTAAGATCTCTAAAAGCCAGAAAAGAATATACAAATCGACATTTACCTCTACAGATGATTTCGGCTACCCCCTTGTAGAAAGATTCGGCAATCCCAGAATAAGATCGAAGCGTAGAAGAGTATAGATCTAGGAATTTCGGCTTTTAAAAAAATCCCGAAAAGATGACCTAGATGTGTTTTTTCGACTTTTTAGAAGAATTGAATGAGGAGTTTCGACTTTTAGTGAATGGGAGAAGAATAACAATGGGGATCAGAAGATTCGGCTAAAAGGAAGTTTCAAAGAAAAAGAAAGAAAAGGTGAGGGAGGTGGTGATTATCGGCTTTTGGAAGAGAAAAGATGAGAAAAGAAAACAAGTGCGATGGCCTTCAAATTTTCGGCACACCCCTTGCCATACTAAACCAATTCTCTTCCCCCTCTCCTGTGTTTGATTTTCGGCCAACTCTGCAACCAAAATGATAACTCATATCTTTCTTCCTTATCTTAATCTACTAACTCCTCCAAAATAGGCCTAATATCCACATATTATATGCATTAAAAATCCCCTAAATAATAGCCTTGTGCCGTCCCCCCTAGCTCCTCTTTAAGTGCCGAATGTGGCCCAATAACTTGGGCTCCAAGCAACCAAAACTTGGGCCTTCTCCATCCACTAGTGACGCCCCCCCTTTTCTCCTCTATGGCGCCACCCTACTTTGGAACCACAAGCCCAATTTGACATTTTAAATAACCAAAACCTTATTTTAAGCCCTAGAGTATCTAAACAGAATATTTAATCAAGGCCTCAGCCCAAACCTGAACCCAATTTGCACCTCAAATTCTCAAATTAACATATTAAGCATACATCACATAAAATGCACAGACCCAACAATTCGGGATGTCACAAACTCGATCTATGGACTCCCATATTAGGTTTGACCCTAATCTGTCAGATTTTCATCATCCTATCTCTAGGGTTGCGATCAACTCCACTTAACTATGCTAGATCTACTCTTAAACAAGGAATATTCCTCATCTGCCTAAGCACATCAATACTTGAATCAATATCATGAAATATCAAAACAAGAATTAAGAACACATAGTTAAGAACAAATCAAGTATTTATCATATAGTTCAGAAAACAATAACATGATCCGTCTTAGGTTTCATCCCCCTCAGGTATCTTAGGGGTTTAGTTCATAATCATAAAAGAATACATCTCAGAAGAAAATATAAAACAAAACATAAGAAAACCCTAAAACCCCCTGAAGGAATTGAAGGAGAGATCCTCCGTCTTGAGTATGATTTTGGCTTCTTGAGATGAATCAAGCTAAGCTTTCTTGAGTAAATTCCACACATTCGACCTCTCGGCTTGGCTCCTTGGCCTATTTGGATGCCCCCTCAAGGTTGGCCTTTAGGGTGTTTATATAGGCTTTTGGAATGTCTTTCTTTGCCTTTAAGTACCCTATTCCGAGTGAAATTCCTCTTTGTCACGGCAGGGACACGCCCGTGCAACACGCCCGTGTAAATCGAATCCAGGCCGTGGTCGAGCCTGCTAAAGGGGCACGGCTGTATGGCTTGGTCCCAGGCCATGTTGATTTCCTACTTTGGCCCATTTGGTCCGTTTTAAGTCGGTTTCTCGTTCTTTTCATTCTCCTATGCTTTCCTACGTATAAAACATGAAATTAAAGGATTAGGAGCATCAAATTCCACAAGTCAAGGGATAAATCATCCAAAAGTATGCTAAATTTGGGATTCAAATATGTATATATTACGGTTTATCAAATACCCCCACACTTAAGCTTTTGCTTGTCCTCAAGAAAAATTCTCAACTTACAATTAAAAACTAACTCCCCTTAATTCATAATTCTCATTAACAATGTCTCATCATAATTCCTAGGTAATTCATACATTGATGATTTAACCAGAAGGTTCCTAAGGATTCAAACAATCTAAGTCATATATTTTTGTAGCATGAAAACATAGGTGTTTCCCCTCATCTGAATAATTACCTCTAATTCAAAATCGACAAGGGTTGACATCCTCACTAAAGATTCACTCAAATCACTCGAAGTGTTTAAGGTTTAGGAAAAAGCACTCGTAAGTCAAACATGAAAAGTTAATCCCATAGGCTTGCATGAAAATCAAATCTCCACCACTATAGTATGAGATGACACATAAATCAAAAGGTCTTTAAAAGGGTTGTAACGAGGCTTGGGATAAAGGTGTGGATAAAGGCTGAATTAGAGGGTTAGAATCGAGACTGACCTGACAAATTACTTAACTAGAACAACAAACTGATAATGAATAATTACATCAATTGAAAACTTGTACTAATAATACGAGCTTCTTCTAAAGATGTGAATTTAACTGTTTTAAGCTCATAGAACATAGAACTAATGATGAATAGATTCTCTAACTTGTTTTTTTAGAACAAATCATAAAAGATGGATTCAACTACTGAAATGAATAAAATAATTAGGCAACCGATCAAATTAAAACTCGATATAAGGGTGGTCAAGAGAAATGGTGATAACAAATACAAGAGGGGTTTTGAGCTGATATTAATGGATGAGTCAATAAAAGGGTTGTTAGGATCAAAGGGGTTCACTAGGTGTTAATTGTGAGGGTAGGCTTTTAGTGGAGTAAGTGGGTTAAATCCTAAGTGCCTCTATCATCTTTGTATATCAAATCAAAAGTGTGGTCTCGACATGTATAATCGAAGAAAGTTCTAGAATAACAAATCAATGTTAACACACTCATAATCAATAAAGTGAGCAAGAAAAAGAATATGCTCTAAAAGGCTAAAAATCTCACAAAAATAAAATTATGGGCTTTTGATGTCAACCTTGTAAATTTCAAACTTCAAGGTAATAATTAGATTCAGGTAGACAACCTAACAAAATTTTAATTCTGAAAAATAGACTTATCATGCTTGATTCTCTAGTCTCCTAAAGTTTAAATCATCACTGCATAATTAACTATGACTTAATCGAAAAAATATCAATGAAAATCATGAATCAACGGAAATTTCATTCTAACAGTAATATGAGAAAATTACATAAAAACAAGATATAATTCAGGATTTGAGAATAATGAAAAAAGTTAGGCACTTTCTGAATAAATTTTCCCCCCACACTTAAAATGTACATTGCCCTCAATGTACAAATATAACAATTATAATAAGAAAAGCACAAGATAGGGAAAGAGGTGAAACTTCCTGAATTTTGGATGGAGTTAGAGAAAAAAATCTGGGAAGTTCGGGCCGGGTTGGAGGAAGACATTCTTGTGGCGGTGGTGTCTATGATCGTGGTGGGGTGATTCCCAAGCAGCCTTTAGAACCTAAAACCAATAAACTAAAATAGAATAGATTAAATTAAGCATAAGAGAGTCAAACAGAAGGAAAATAAAGGAGAAGAGAAAAAACATAGGTAAAATAATTGGACTCAAATGTCCTTGGCTAGTTGGGTCGATGAAGTGGCCGGCATGAACTTATGTGGACCAGTCTCGCACGGGGAGACTATGCTAGGGTCCTTCCACTTCTTCAGCATGGGGATGGTGGTGAGGATGGTGAGTTTGGGACAGGAGAATAAGAGGAAATGGAAAGGGGAAGGGTGAAAGTGTAACACCCCAAACTCGGACAAGACACCACGACCGAATCTGGTATGTTACGAGGAGAAACGTCTTTGAGTGATCAGATTTTTCCCGTTAAAAGCGGGGTGGCGTAGTGAATTTGAGGAAAATTTGAGTAGGCTTGTTTGATTAGATTTTGAAAACTTATCCAAAGTATTTAGTTAAAACGAGTTGATTTCATTTAGCATTTCCGATAGTTTCTTAGTGCTATTTTGAAACATTTTAGGCTTAGTAGCAAAGCATAGCGAGATACCCGATGGTATAGTTTAAAACACACTGCGTTATAATTTTGAAAACATTATCTTACCAAATTTTAGTAAATTTTCATACCAAGTTATTTGTTAAGCAGGTTGCGAATCTAATTAAAACATAACCATCAAAAAGCATAATTTAAAGGCCTTTTACAAATCCAAATTAAATCTCAAATCAAAAATAAGTAAGCTAAAGTACCCAAAGTGAATAGTCGAGCAAAACTTTTATTAAAGCATGGCATGTGCACCTCGAGTCCACCCGGCTCCATATCGCGACTACGAATCACTGAAATGTCAAAGGAGAGGGTGAGTCGAATGACTCGATGCATAAATCCCGCTCCCGATGAGACAACATGCTAACACACATCATACATAGCAACATGATTAATGCAACCCGATCCTAACCATCCAGTATCGCCTTTTCTACCCGTGTGGTACCAAACCCTTTGGTGGTGCCAAACCCACTGGTGACATACAGATCACAATGTGTTACCAAAACACTTTGGTGTCCCAAAGACACAAATGTGCTACCAAAAGCCTTTGGTGACCGTAGTCACAAATCAATTGTGAGGCCAACCCATCGTGTGATACCCAATCACTAGCGAGACGATCCCATATCTCATGTGGGGCCAACCCACGGTGGTGTTAACCACGGGGACAAGTCGCAATGAGGTGCCCAACCTGCGGTGTCCCAAAGACACAAATGTGCTACCAAAGCTTTGGTGACCGTAGTCACAATAATCGAATGATGGGGACAACCCATCGTGTGATACCCAATCACTAGTGAGACGATCCCATATCTCAATGTGGGGCCAACCCACGGTGGTGTTAACCACGGGGACAAGTCGCAATGAGGTGCCCAACCTCGGTGTCCCAAAGACACAAATGTGCTACCAAAGCCTTTGGTGACCCAAAGTCACAAAGTGTGTTACCAAAACACCGGTGCTCGTCGGCACAAAATATCACTTTGCTCCCTCCACTCATATCACCCATCAACATACCATACTCATGTAATCATGCATATCATACAAATCATGCATATCATGCCAACATGTCTAGCATTACATCTCATAGCATACATAACATAGATCATAATACCCAAGGTATCCATAATAGAACTTGTAATAAATTAGACTTACGGATACGCGTACACATACCCGTTTGGGTATCCAATAATCCATCATAATTGTCATGATTTTAATAGGCAAGCGGGTTTATTAATAACATTACTAGATATCGAGTGTGTTAGTTTACACACACTGGTAATTACTGAGTCTAAAAATCGACAAAAAGCGATCTAAGGCTCCTTGATTCTGGCTCCTATAACAATCGGCCAACAAGAGTTAATCACTTAGACCATTCGGCCATAGCCATTTAACCCAAAAAGGGTTTATCAAATAACCCTTACCTTGCAAATGTTTGGTTTCCTACCAAACCCGAACCCCAATGGTCCTTCTACGATGATCGGCCACCACCTTGAAAAGAATAACGAGTTAATCTTTTGCAACTCGATTTAGTGAAACTAACGGAATAGCCTAATAACATCACTCTTACCACCACTTACCAACGATCAACCAACGATGATCGCTTCACTTGATCGCCACCAAAAATGCGGAGACCCTAAAGCGAAATAATTAACTCCTTCCAACCAAAACCAAAATAGACTTTAATCAAATCGAAACCACAAGCACTAGAGAGAAAAGAGAAATGGGCATTCGGCCAAGAACTTACCCCAACACCAACCACTAAGCAGGCCAAGCAAACCACTAGGAGAAAAGGAGATTCGGCCAATATGAACACTACTAGGATCGGTTTAGCGTGAAAAAGAAATAAGAGTAAAGGTGAGAAGAAATAGAGAAATCGGCAATAGAGTTTAGGAGAAGAAAGAAAATAAAAGATAGATGAGGAGGGTACCTTCGGCTTGAAAGTGAAAGAAAATAAAGGAAGTGTTTTTAGGGAATGAAATTTCGGCTAACAAGGTTTTCAAATCAAAGAAAGAAAAATATGGAGAGGAGAGAGTTCCACATTCGGCTTGCTCAAATGAGATAGAAGGAAGAAGTGAAAAGAAGCATTCGGCCACAAGCATAAAACCAAAGAAACAAAGCAACCTTTTCGGCAACTAAAGGGGTTTGATGTTTCGGTTTCAAGAAGTGAAGAAGATGAGAGAAATTCTCTTGAAGTTTGGCTACAAAAGACAAAAAGAGAGAGCTTTTCTTTTTACCAAATGTGACCGAAAATGCACCCCAAACCAAGGTACATTCGGCCTTCCCTTCTCCCACACTAAGCCGTCCACACTCCCCCCAAATCCCCTAGAATTCGGCCACCACTCCTCAAAGTACTCCAAGCCACTAATTCAAAAGCATTTGAATTAGTCCCCTTCCACAATTCACTCCTTGCCGTCCATCTCACCCATAGACTAGGTCCAAGCGAGTTTGAAGCGCCTACAAACTCTCCCTTCCTAGGCGTCAAAAAGAAAGCCAAAAGGTGGCCACTCCATAACTTGAACACAAGATCTCTCCCTCCGCAAATGACGCCACACACACAAGCCTTAGTGGCGCCTATCCCGCCACTCCACCGGCTCCTTTCTTGTTCAACAAAACACCAAATAAAACTCTTATACCCTAGCTCCAACGGCTCCACGACTTAACACCCAAAAATCAAAATTTTCCCATTCACTCGGGCATACACTTAGACTTCAATTAAGCCCCAAAACATAGAAATAGCCACATGACACACTAGACACATGCAATATCATGCAACAACAAAGCGACCCCTAACCGGGATATTACGGTTCTACCCCCTTAAAAATAATTTCGACCTCGAAATTTACGATCGAAGAGTTGCGGGTATTCTTTGTCTCATCATATCCTCGGGTTCCCACGTAGCTTCTTCTACGCCATGATTCCGCCAAAGTACCTTAACCAAAGGCACGGACTTCTTACGCAGAACCTTCACATCTCGATCAAGAATCGCACGGGTTCCTCCTCCATGGTCAAATCTGGATTTACCTCGATCTCTTCCCTTTGCTACCACATGCGGCGGATGCGGCGATAGCGTCGAAGCATCGAAACATGGAATACGTCGTGAATCGACTAAGCTCTGCGGCAACTCAAGCTGATCGCCCTTTGGTCCAACTCGTCCTCGGAACCTTATACGCCCAATAAACCTCGGACTTAGCTTGCCTTTTCTTCCGAACCTCAACACCTTCTTCCAAGGTGAGACCTTCCGGAAAACTCGATCCCCACGGCGAACTCTATATCTCTTCGCTTAAGATCGGCATAAGACTTCTGCCGGTCGAAGCTTCCTTCAATCTAGGCTGGATCAACTTAACCTTGTCTTCGGTCTCGACAACCAACTCGGGTCCCAACAAGCGGCGTTCACCTAACTCCGTCCAACACGTAGGTGGCGGCATTTCCTACCATACAACGCCTCATACGGTGCCATCTTGATGCTCGGCAGTAGCGTTGTTGTAGGCAAACTCAGCTAATGGTAGAAACTCCTCCCAACTACCTCACGAAATCCAAGACACAACCTCTCGGCATATCCTCTAAGATCTGAATAACCCTACGATTGACCGTCGATTGCGGATGAAAAGCCGTCTTTGAAATCCAAGCGAGTACCCGAGCTTGATGCGGTGCTTTCCGGAACCTTGGCGTGAATCTAGGATCCCTATCCGAGATTATCGAAAGCGGCACACCGTGCAACCTCACTATCTCTCGACACATACGACCGCTAGCTAGCTTCAAGTGAGTAGTCAACCCTCACCAGGAATAAAGTGAGGTGATTTAGTCGATCGATCCACCACTACCCAAAGCTGAATCTTTCTTGCTTGGCGTGGCGGTAACTTGCGACGAAATCCATGGTTATCCTTTCCCACTTCAGCGAGGAATCTTCACGGTGAAGCAAACGACGACAAGCGATGTTGACCTTGACCTGTGACAAGTCGGACACTTCCCAACGAACTCTGTCACCTCTTTCTTCAAGCCAGGCCACCAAAAGCGCTCTCTAAGATCCCTATACATCTTGCTACCTCCGGGATGCATAGCATAAGGGCTGCTATGTGCGTCTGAAGAATCTTACGCCTCGACTTAACATCTTTAGGCATACAAGCCTTACCTTGAAAACACAGAACCCCATCACGGACAAGTTTGTAACCCTCTAAACCACCATCTGCACTGCAATCTTGGCGCACTCGAACCTCATCCAATAAGCTGTTTCTCTACGATCTGCTCAACCCAAGTAGGCTTAACTCTGCGGCTGCTGCCAGAATACTCCCATCGTCATACAAACTCAAGTGGGCAAACAATGCTCTTAACTCCGAAACAACCTTACGGCTCAACGCGTCTACCACCACGTTAGCCTTGCCCGGATGATACTCAATCGAACAATCGTAATCTTTCAAAGCAACTCAACCCATCTCATGCTGCCTCAAATTCAAATCCTTACGAGTTAGAAGATACTTGGACTCTTGTGATCTGTATAGACTATCGATCTCTCTCGTACAAGTAGTGCCTCCAAATCTTTAAAGCGAAGACCACGGCCGCTAGCTCCAAGTCATGCGTCGGATAGTTGACCTCATGTGGCCTCGGTGCGAGAAGCGTAAGCCACAACCTTACCTTCTTGCATCGACACACTGCCCAAACCCGTATGTGATGCGTCGCAAAAAGGCGTGTACTCCTTACCGGCCTCGGGTTGAATTAAAGCGGAGCCTCGGTCAAAATCTTCTTTAACTTATCGAAGCTTTCTGCTGCTTCTCGGTCCATACAAAGCGGAACTTCTTTCCTCGGCAACTTGGTCATCGGTATTTGCTATCAACGAGAAACCCTCAACAAACCTTCGGTAGTATCCGGCCAAACCAGAAAACTCGAATCTCACCCAGCGACTTAGGCGGCTTCCAATCCCAAAGCGCCTCAATCTTACGAGGATCTACTCGAATCCTCGGTGACACTACGCGACCCAAGAAAGTCACTTCTCTAAGCGAACTCACACTTCATGAACTTAGCATATAGGCGCTTTTCCTCAAAATCGCAACACCACTCGCAAATGCTTATCATGCTCTTCCTCGTCCTTGAGTACACTAAGATGTCGTCTATGAAAACCACGACGAGGCCGATCCGATCTTTCTTTGAAACACCCTATTCATCATATCCATAAGCGGCTGCGGTGCGTTAGTCAACCCGACGGCATTACGAGAAATTCGTAGTGCCCATACCGAGTCGAAATTTGTTTTATGGATATCGACCTCCTTAACTCTTAAGCGGTGATACCCGGACCTCAAGTCGATCTTCAAAAATACCGCGACACCCTTGGTGATCAAACAAATCATCTATCCGTGGCAGCGGATACATTTTAATCGTCGACTTGTTCAAGCTGGCGGTAGTCTATACACATCCGCATCGTGCCATCTTTCTTCTTAACAAAAAGTACGCGCACCTTACGGCGAAACACTAGGCCTAATAAAACCTCGATCCAATAACTCACGGATGCGAGCCTTAAGCTCCACCAATTCCTTTAGCGCCATCCTATACGGAGCAATAGACCTTTGGCGTGATTCGAGTAACAGATCAATCCCGAACTCCACCTCGCGATACGGCGGCAAACACGGAAGCTCCTCGGGAAAAACATCAGCCGAACTCCTTAGCAGTGCGAACCTTCTCCACAGCGGACTCCTTAGCCTCCAGCGCATGCACATGAACTACATACGCTTCACGGCCTTTCGACCATCTTCTGCGCCTTGAGAGCGGATACCACATTTGATAAGTAATCCCTCCTACTACCTATCATAGCCACCTCATCACCCTCAACCGTCTTAAGAACCATGCGCTTGGCGCGCAATCCAACCTCGCCTGGTACTTGACCAACTAATCCATCCCAAGAATCGGATCGAACTCCCCAAGCGGCGGTTCCATCGAGATCGTGACAAACACTACCCCTTGGAGTTCTAAGGGTACCTCTCTAAGCAGTTTATCTACTACTACAGAGTGACCTAGAGGGCTAATCACGGTCATACGCCTAGAAGATATCTCGAGTCTAAATCCATGGTCTCTACTATACTACGGCAACATAAGAGTGCGTTGAACCCACATCAATCAAAGCGGTATAAGGAGAACCAAAAATCAAAAATGTACCGGTTATGGCGTCGATCGTCGCCCTCCTCTCGGCGCCTCGCGGCATACACTAATCCGGTATCGGCATCGGAACTAGCCACACCTGCGCTGGTGCTCCACGGCCCCGACCGAGAACCATTACCACCTGCGCCATTACCACGGCCCCTCTGCGGTGGCGGTCCACTACCTCGAGGCGATTACGGCTACGACTCTCGGGTGAATCCTAGCCAACCTACGCGGACGGTCCCTCACACGGTGCTCGAGAGAACCACACTCGAAGCAACCTTTTCCTCCGGTCCGGCCAACCACCCCAATGAGACTTCCCACTGATCACCCGCTGCGGCGGTCCACGCCTAGCGGCAACAAACCTAGCGGTGGTTCGGCCCACTCGGTCTAGCTCTCTTCTGCGGATTACGGCGATCCAAAAGACCCAAAGCTCCTCTTATGCCTATTTACGTCCATGCCCCGCCTCACCGACTCCTTAACACCCTCGGCCACCTTAGCCTTCTCAACTAAGGCGGCAAACTCGCGCTCCTGGCGAGGAGCAATCAGCGACCTCAAGTCGTCTCATGAGACCATCCTCAAAGCGAACACACCTCTCATGCTCGGTGGCCACAATGCCCTTGGCATACCTACTCGACCGGGAACTCGGCCTCGTACTCGGACAACATGATTTACTCCACGAACAAGCCTCGAGAAAAGCCTTTCATTGGAGTCGATATAACTAGCTCGATGTATTTCTTTTGATATGCGACCACGAAATAATCCCATGTTAGATCCTCTGCTTTGCCACACTTTGTCTCGAACCGTGAGCCACCACCGATATGACTCATCCCAGAAGAAGCGTCGATGCCCTTGACTTCTCTTGTTTATCAAGTCAGTCGTCCATGATTCGCTCGGTTGCCTCCGGCCAATATTCAGCGATCTTTGGAGCAACACGAAACACCTCGGAAGAATTCGGCCCCATTGGCGAAGTCGCTTAGGAGGCGATTTCCTAACTCTGCATTACCACCTACACCGGCTACTCTTTCCAACACTCGCGGCATTGCACGTGACTTTGCATCGTCGATCGATCTTGGAACTCACCACCTCCGGTGGTGGCGGCGGCCAGTATCTCATTTTACGAACCACGACCGGATCCTACGGGCTCAGAAAGCGTCATCCTACCACGACCTGCGTCCACGACCACGTCCACCTCTAAAGCTCATGACTAATCTTTCTACATTATGCGATTAGAGAATTTTTATGCATCGATATTTATTCCACTTGTTTAAAAGCAAGTCTTATGAATATTTTAAGAGGATTTGTTCTCATGAGTTCACAAAATCCTATCAGTTTCAATCTCTAAAGTAATATACTATTGCTATTCATCAAATCATATCACATCCAATAAATTCACACGCAATAGTAAGGGTACTTACAGGCGAGGCTGGTCTGGGAGACTCGGTGCCATGCCTTTCAAACCATACTTGAAGAAACAAAACAATCTTTGAAAACATTTTGGGCCTCGGGCCCACAGTAGAAACCTTTGAACTTGGCTCGATACCACAATTGTAACACCCCAAACTCGGACAAGACACCACGACCGAATACGGTATGTTACGGGGAGAAAGCGTCTTTGAGTGATCAGATTTTTCCGTTTAAAAGCGGGGTGAAAACGTAGTGAATTTGAGGAAAATTTGAGTAGGCTTGTTTGATTAGATTTTGAAAACTTATCCAAAGTATTTAGTTAAAACGAGTTGATTTCATTTAGCATTTCCGATAGTTTCTTAGTGCTATTTTGAAACATTTTAGGCTTAGTAGAAAATCGAGTTTGATTTGGAAACTATTTGAGTTTACTTAATAGCAAAGCATAGCGAGATACCCGATGGTATAGTTTAAAACACACTGCATTATAATTTTGAAAACATTATCTTACCAAATTTTAGTAAATTTTCATACCAAGTTATTTGTTAAGCAGGTTGCGAATCTAATTAAAACATAACCATCAAAAAGCATAATTTAAAGGCCTTTTACAAATCCAAATTAAATCTCAAATCAAAAATAAGTAAGCTAAAGTACCCAAAGTGAATAGTCGGAGCAAAACTTTTATTAAAGCATGGCATGTGCACCTCGAGTCCACCCCGGCTCCATGTCCGCGGCTACGAATCACCTGAAATGTCAAAGGAGAGGGTGAGTCGAATGACTCAGTGCATAAATCCCGCTCCCGATGAGACAACATGCTAACACACATCATACATAGCAACATGATTAATGCAACCCGATCCTAACCATCCGTATCGCCTTTTCTACCCCGTGTGGTACCAAACCACTGGTGGTGCCAAACCACTGGTGACATACAGTCACAATGTGTTACCAAAACACTGGTGTCCCAAAGACACAAATGTGCTACCAAAGCTTTGGTGACCGTAGTCACAAATCAATTGTGGGGCCAACCCATCGTGTGATACCCAATCACTAGTAGACGATCCCATATCTCATGTGGGGCCAACCCACGGTGGTGTTAACCACGAGGACAAGTCGCAATGAGGTGCCCAACCTGCGGTGTCCCAAAGACACAAATGTGCTACCAAAGCATTTGGTGACCGTAGTCACAATAATCGAATGATGGGGCCAACCCATCGTGTGATACCCAATCACTAGCAGACGATCCCATATCTCAATGTGGGGCCAACCCACAGTGGTGTTAACCACAGGGACAAGTCGCAATGAGGTGCCCAACCTCTGGTGTCCCAAAGACACAAATGTGCTACCAAAGCACTTTGGTGACCCAAAGTCACAAAGTGTGTTACCAAAACACTGGTGCTCGTCGGCACAAAGTATCTTTGCTCCCTCCACTCATATCACCCATCAACATACCATACTCATGTAATCATGCATATCATACAAATCATGCATATCATGCCAACATGTCTAGCATTACATCTCATAGCATACATAACATAGATCATAATACCCAAGGTATCCATAATAGAACTTGTAATAAATTAGACTTACAGGATACATACACATACCCGTTTGGGTATCAATAATCCATCATCTTGTCATGATTTTAATAGGCAAAGCAGGTTTATTAATAACATTACTAGATATCGGTGTGTTAGTTTACACACAGTAATCTGAGTCTAAAAATCGACAAAAGCGATCTAAGGCTCCTTGATTCTGGCTCCTATAACAATCGGCCAACAAGAGTTAATCACTTAGACCATTCGGCCATAGCCATTTAACCCAAAAAGGGTTTATCAAATAACCCTTACCTTGCAAATGTTTGGTTTCCTACCAAACCCGAACCCCAATGGTCCTTCTACGATGATCGGCCACCACCTTGAAAAGAATAACATTAATCTTTTGCAACTCGATTTAGTGAAACTAACGGAATAGCCTAATAACATCACTCTTACCACCACTTACCAACGATCAACCAACGATGATTGCTTCACTTGATCGCCACCAAAAATCACGAAGACCTAAAGCGAAATAATTAACTCCTTCCAACCAAAACCAAAATAGACTTTAATCAAATCGAAACCACAAGCACTAGAGAGAAAAGAGAAATGGCCATTCGGCCAAGAACTTACCCCAACACCAACCACTAACAGGCCAAGCAAACCACTAGGAGAAAAGGGAGATTCGGCCAATATGAACACTACTAGGATCGGTTTAGCGTGAAAAAGAAATAAGAGTAAAGGTGAGAAGAAAAAGAGAAATCGGCAATAGAGTTTAGGAGAAGAAAAAGAATAAAAGATAGATGAGGGAGGGTACCTTCGGCTTGAAAGTGAAAGAAAATAAAGGAAGTGTTTTTAGGGAATGAAATTTCGGCTAACAAGGTTTTCAAATCAAAGAAAGAAAAATATGGAGAGGAGAGAGTTCCACATTCGGCTTGCTCAAATGAGATAGAAGGAAGAAGTGAAAAGAAGCATTCGCCACAAGCATAAAACCAAAGAAACAAAGCAACCTTTTTCGGCAACTAAAGGGGTTTGATGTTTCGGTTTCAAGAAGTGAAGAAGATGAGAGAAATTCTCTTGAAGTTTCGGCTACAAAAGACAAAAAGAGAGAGCTTTTCTTTTTACCAAATGTGACCGAAAATGCACCCCAAACCAAGGTACATTCGGCCTTCCCTTCTCCCACACTAAGCCGTCCACACTCCCCCCAAATCCCTAGAATTCGCCACCACTCCTCAAAGTACTCCAAGCCACTAATTCAAAAGCATTTGAATTAGTCCCCTTCCACAATTCACTCCTTGCCGTCCATCTCACCCATAGACTAGGTCCAAGGCGAGTTTGAGCGCCTACAAACTCTCCTTCCTAGGCGTCAAAAAGAAAGCCAAAAGGTGGCCACTCATAGCTTGAACACAAGATCTCTCCCTCCTGCAAATGACGCCACACACACAAGCCTTAGTGGCGCCTATCTTGCCACTCCACCAGCTCCTTTCTTGTTCAACAAAACACCAAATAAAACTCTTATACCCTAGCTCCAACAGCTCCCCTGACTTAACACCCAAAAATCAAAATTTTCCCATTCACTCAGGCATACACTTAGACTTCAATTAAGCCCCCAAAACATAGAAATAGCCACGCAGCACACTAGACACATGCAATAACATGCAACAACAAAACAGCCCCTAACCCGGGATATTACAGAAAGGGTATGGAAGAAAGGGAATGGGGAGTAGGTAAGAAAGGGAGAGGGGTGTTTTTTAAATAGAGATTTCAGACTTGGTACATCCCCACACCCGTGTGTCGTGGGCGTGTTGCGTCGCACGACCGTATCGCACGGCCGTGTGGGGGGTTGTTCGCCTCTCCCACGCCTGTGTGCTGGTTGCCACGCCCGTGTTGATAAAACAGTGTCGGCCACGGCTGTGTCGTACGGCCGTGGTGTTTAGTCAGAGCCCATGGCTTGAAGATATTTTTTGCCCTTGGTTCGTACTACCTCTGCCATGTCGATGCAAATCGAAGTGGTGTTCACACGGCCACGCCACTGATCCGTGCAAGGCCGTGTGGTATGGAAATCTGCGCCTAAATATGGAAAGAAATAAAACTAAACTTAATTATTAGGGTTAGTGCTCGGGTTGCCTCTCGAGAAGCGCTCGTTTAAAGTCTTAAGCTAGACTCACCTCTCATTCACCTAATCAGGGTGGTTTGAAGAGTTAAACATCCTCTCTCATTCTATCAGTTCTACTATCATGATAAAGTTTGAGTCGAGTAGCGTTTACCTTGAAAGTGTCGAATTCAGAGTGAGTTACTCCGACCGTTCCATATGGGAAGACATTGCGTACCTCCAAAGGGATTTCTTTGTTTGTTTTAAGGTCTGAGAAGGCAATTCGAGGGTCTCCCTTATTCAACAATACCTGATCTCCTATCTTGAAGTGATTTGCCATTCCTATAAGCTCGTCTGGGGGTTCCCTTGGTTTTACTTCGTGTGATTTTGATTTCTCCTTGAAATGTGTCTTCCACTCGTCTAGTTCATCAATATGAAGCCTTCGATCCTCATGAATTACTTCTTTGTTGTCATGATGTCTAGGATCTGGCTCAGTTGTGTGGTTCTGTGGTGCTTCCTGAAAAGAAGGTTTAACTGAATGGTCACTAATAAAATTAATTTTCTCACCTTGATTACTTGATGTCCTAGCCGAGTCAAGAGCCTGAAGACTGATTGATTCGTCACCTACACGGAGTATGAGTTCACCTGTACCAATATCAATTTTAGTCCTAGCAGTTGCTAAAAAGGGTCTTCCTAAAATTAAAGGGATCGTATTATCCTCATCCATGACTAAAACGACAAAGTCTACTGGGAATACGAATCTATCAATTTTCACGAGTACATCTTCAGTTATACCCCTAGGAATTCTAATAGTTTTATCAGCTAATTGGATACTCATCTTAGTTTGTTTAGGTTTCCCTAGACCTAGCTGTTTAAAAATTTTATAAGGTATAACATTTATACTTGCCCCTAAATCAGCTAAAGTATTATCAACAGATAAACTACCAATTAAGCATGGAATTGTAAAACTCCCTGGATCTTTTAATTTTTGTAACACCCCCAAACCCAGCCCATTCACTACGACCGAATCTGGTTATGTCACTGGGAAAGACGGTTGGAAATCTTGACTTTAGAATAAAACTTGAAAACTTGTTATCGCTGAAAATCGTGTCCATTTAAAATTATTAAATCATGTAAGCTTGTTTAAAACTTCCAAATTAAGACATTATTATAAGTTACTATAATATGGATCTTTTGCGAAAATATTCCTAAGTGTAGTGTAAACTTCAACATTAATAAGTAGAGTACTTTAAATCCAAGAGGCCTTTATTACATCAATTAAAATACCAAAATACTGATAATATAAAATACTAAAAATACATCTTACGTATGAAAATCTCCATCTCGCATGGGCCACCTTGTATCCACTCCAACCCGATCCACTAGTCACGACTCACTGCGATGATTAAAAAGTTGGGTGAGTCATACAGACTCAGTGTGTAAGTTAACCACTGAAATCCACCCATATACTAGCCACATAATATCCCAATTATCAATTGCAACAAGTAATATATATATTCATTTTAACAATTACCACAATCTGGGCTTGGCCCACATTCACGTCATACTCAATTACTGGGCTAGGCCCATTTCTCAATAAAACACATATCAACTGGGCTTGGACCATTTCCACGTATGTTTCCAAAACATACCTATCCTCATGTCATATTGGGCTTGGCCCATTTCCGTATTATTACAAAAATAATGCAACATGATTCCCAACCCAACCTAGGGTCCATCCGCTACACACCCCCTTATCCAGCCTACCACACACCAGGGGACTATCGAGTCACCCTCTCCTTTTCCCTCCAAAAAGGCAACCAATGCCATCCACGATGTAGCGTATAGCCAACATCAAACCACGATGGAGCACACAGCAATCCATCAAGCCACGATATGGCATAAAGCCCATATCAATCAAGGTAACCACGCGAACTAAATCGCAAAGATCCACAACGCGACCTCAGTCAGCGCCAATCCACGATGTAGCACAAAGCTGACATCAACCACGTACTCGAAGTACACCCGTACCTTCTTTTCATAACCCACCCATGCACATGCCACATAAAATATACTCGTGATAATGCATGCACATGCTTATTAATGTCCATACACATACTCATAAACAAATAATCTCACTGCAATAGATCCGATACTAACCTGGTCATTGCTATACCCTTTAGGGGTATATATATGGCACATTTATTCTTTGCACTTGTTAGCAAAACATATAACACATAAAAACCGGAAGCTTGAGTGGGTTAGTTACACACCTTACTACTAGGAGTTCTAGACTCTCGATCCTCGATGCTATCGTCTAGCGAAACTACGGCTATTTGCTTAACGTTTTCTGCTGCTGGCCCACACCCTGGTGGCCAATCTCGTACAGCAGAAACCGCTCTTTTCTTGAACTTCGGAATAGGGACCTTCCCTTTCCCACTCTGGTAGTACTCGCATCCACGTCCATTGAAAGTCACTTAATCAGAACCACACGATTAATCAACGAAGTCATAAACAACTAATTCTAAGTCACTTACTAATATCCTTACCGAAATAATCCCGAGATCCGAAGGCTTCCCTTAAACCGAATGGGGCAGGGCGGGAGAGGTCGCCCCTGGCGATATTCGGCCAACCACCCTAGGCTACTAAGAGGATATTCGACTTAGGCTACAAGGAAAAAGGTTAAGAGGTTTGGCAATGGTGCTCAAAAGAAGTTTGGCCTATGCAAAATAAATGGGGGAAAGAAGAGGTTCTCTCTTGCTTGCAAATTCGATCCACAAGCAACTATAGAAGAACCAACAAAATTCGGCACAAGAGGAGATGAGAGAATGCACTTTGGCTACAAGGAAATGATGAGCAGATGATGAATGAAATGAGCATCTCCCTTCCCCTATTTATACTACACGGCCTAGCTCCAACCCCCAAAATAAATCCTAAAATCTCTCCTAAAATGCCTCCCTTCCACCCATTCAAAAAGTTTGAATGAGTCAAACCTAACTAGCCAAAATTTAAAAAAAATTGACCAAGTCTTTCTCCATCTTTTAAGCATCCAAAAGCCACCCAAACTCCTTACCCCCTTGACGCAAAAACTAAGGCCAAAGTCTTTGCCTTCGCAGCTCGAACAGCCCCCTTCCTTGCACCTGAGGCGTCACTTTGCCAAGCTCTTAGTGGCGTCTCCCTTGCCACTCCACCAGCCCAATTCTTGTGCTAAAACCCCACCAAAAATTCTCTTAAAGCCCTCTCCATCCAAACTCCCCCTACTAGCCCCTAAAACTAAAAATTTACCAAAGCAATCTACCACCACCTAGGGTTCTCAGGACCCCTAAAACTTACCCAACCACACACTGAAGTGTGCCAACACCCAAGCTAAGCACCAAAAATCTAACCCCTAAAACCAGGGTGTTACAATTCTACCCTCCTTGAAATAATTTCGTCCTCGAAATTACTTTACTATCAAACGTCCATACAACCTATCTTACCACCTTACGCTTACGCTGCGCACTCTGATCTTACTAAGGCTATCGTACCTACACAATCTCTAAATTCGCGCTCAAAATTCGAAACGCATCTCTTAGCAACACAGGAAGGGCTATCTCATAAGCAAACAAAGTAATTAACGCAAGTACCAAAGCAAAGGAACTTACCTAGCATCACATCCTTGGTTGACTCCGACTAGAACCATTCCTTCCATGACTTGAACCATGACCCTCGTCGCTTGAGGGCAATTCTTAAACGGATGTGCCTTAGATCCACACGAAAACATTCTTTACTATTTCCCGGCACTCTCTGTGTGAGGTCTTCCACATCGAGCACAAGAACGATTCCGATCCCTTTGGTACAAGTGCATGCACAGGATTCTCGGTCTTTGGCCTTTTTGGACATTACCAACCGATCGCCGACGGTCCAATACTTCTCTTATTCTCGTTCCTACTCTTTCCTCGGTTTTCCCTTACCGTCCTCTTAACTTCTTTGGCTATACGAGCTTTCTCCACTAGCACCGCGAAGTCTCTTTCCCTCTGCGGGAGCGTCAAGACTCGAAGCTCATCTCGCAATCCGTCTTCAAACCGGACGCACCTCTCATAGTCGGTGGCCACAATTCCCTTAGCATATTGACTTAGCCGTACAAACTCGCCGTGATTCGCTATCGACTTATTTCCTTGCACCCGATTTAGAAACGCCTTCCTTTACGCATCTAAGTAACTTGCTCCAACGTATTTTCCTTCAAACTTTTCCTTAAAGTAGTCCCAATCCAATCGATCTGTCGGTACGCCTTGTTTGACAGTGAGCCACCAACGATAAGCTTCATCCCGAAGAAGCGAAACAGCACCTTTTAGCTTTTCCTCTGGGGCACAATCCAAGTCGTCCATAATTCTCTCGACTCCTTCTAGCCAATACTCCGCTACGTTCGGAGCTACTCCAGATACTCCCCTAAAAACTTCAGCCCCGTTAGACCTAAGCCTCTCGGGCACGCGACTTCGAGCTCCATTTCCCTACTAGCTCTTGCCACTTGCTGAAGCACGCGTAACATAGCTGCGACATCGCTGCGTTCTCTTCACTTATTGGATCTTGTTCCTCTACATCCATCCGCTGGCGGCACTTCGCTTCGACCCATAGCGGACCCTACTGGTTCCAGAAATTTGTCATTCTTCCTCTACCGCGTCCCCTAGAACTCATCTCTAGCGCTTGATTTAATCTGTTTAGAAAGTTTTATGAATTAGAAATTATTGTTTCAACTGTTTTATCCACGAGCAATTTTATGTAATGAAGGTTAGAGAGTAGTTCTTTCGAGCAATCAAGTTTCCTTTTCCTACCTGTGTGGGTAATTTCGTCATTTTCCTAAAGAGATATTTTTGGTAATTTTGTAAATCGAGAAAACATCTTTCAAAATCAGATTTAGAGTTTCACAAACCAAAGGGTAAGTTTGAAAAATTTTAAAAAGAAAATTTTAAAAACCATGAGCTAATCCCTTTCGGGTTTTAATAAGCTGGTTTAGCCTATGAACAAGTCCTCTTGGTTAAGGTGAATCGTAGCTACGCACAGGTAGGATTCTGCGAAGAGGAGGTGAGTCACGAGGGCTGCTTAAGTACTAGGCTCTTAGGATCCACTCCTAGACATGCGCACAATGGTTGCCACACCTTAACTCGGCGACCTAATCACAGGTTTGTTTAGTAATTTTAAGTCTTATGCATATGTTTGAGTAGACTAGTCCTAGGGTCCAATAGTCATAATATTCTAATCTACGAGCCCAAATAAACCCATAACAATTCATACAAACAAATCACTTCAAAAGTTCGAAGTACTTACCTGGTGGACTTCGGGTCGGAGGTACAGGTGCCATGCCAGAATAACCTGAAAAATTTCTTAAAAGCCCACTTTGAAAAGGTTTTTGGGCCCAAAACCCTCAAAGCCGAGTTTTGAACCGGGCTCTGATACCAAACTGTAACACCCCCAAACCCGGCCCATTCACTACGACCGAATCTGGTTATGTCACTTGGAAAGACGGTTGGAAATCTTGACTTTAGAATAAAACTTGAAAACTTGTTATCGCTGAAAATCGTGTCCATTTAAAATTATTAAATCATGTAAGCTTGTTTAAAACTTCCAAATTAAGACATTATTATAAGTTACTATAATATGGATCTTTTGCGAAAATATTCCTAAGTGTAGTGTAAACTTCAACATTAATAAGTAGAGTACTTTAAATCCAAGAGGCCTTTATTACATCAATTAAAATACCAAAATACGATAATATAAAATACTAAAAATACATCTTACGTATGAAAATCTCATACGCATGGGCCACCTTGTATCCACTCCAACCCGTCCACTAGTCACGACTCACTGCGATGATTAAAAAGTTGGGTGAGTCATACGATTCGATTCAGTGTGTAAGTTAACCATGAAATCCACCCATATACTAGCCACATAATATCCCAATTATCAATTGCAACAAGTAATATATATATTCATTTTAACAATTACCACAATGGGCTTGGCCCACATTCACGTCATACTCAATTACTGGGCTAGGCCCATTTCTCAATAAAACACATATCAACCGGGCTTGGACCATTTCCACGTATGTTTCCAAAACATACCTATCCACATGTCATATTGGGCTTGGCCCATTTCCGTATTATTACAAAAATAATGCAACATGATTCCCAACCCAACCTAGGGTCCATCCGCTACACACCCCCTTATCCAGCCTACCACACACCAGGGGACTATCGAGTCACCCTCTCCTTTTCCCTCCAAAAGGCAACCAATGCCATCCACGATGTAGCGTATAGCCAACATCAAACCACGATGGAGCACACAGCAATCCATCAAGCCACGATATGGCATAAAGCCCATATCAATCAAGGTAACCACGCGAACTAAATCGCAAAGATCCACAATGCGACCTCGATCGGCGCCAATCCACGATGTAGCACAAAAAGCGACATCAACCACGTACTCAAGTACACGTACCTTCTTTTCATAACCCACCCATGCACATGCCACATAAAATATACTCGTGATAATGCATGCACATGCTTATTAATGTCCATACACATACTCATAAACAAATAATCTCACTGCAATAGATCCGATACTAACCTGGTCATTGCTATACCCTTTAGGGGTATATATATGGCACATTTATTACTGCACTTGTTAGCAAAACATATAACACATAAAAACCCGGAAACAGTGGGTTAGTTACACACCTTACTACTAGGAGTTCTAGACTCTCGATCCTCGATGCTATCGTCTAGCGAAACTACGGCTATTTGCTTAACGTTTTCTGCTGCTGGCCCACACCCTGGTGGCCAATCTCATCTGTGAAACCGCTCTTTTCTTGAACTTGAATAGGGACCTTCCCTTTCCCACTGGATCGGTACTCGCATCCACGTCCATCGAAAGTCACTTAATCAGAACCACACGATTAATCAACGAAGTCATAAACAACTAATTCTAAGTCACTTACTAATATCCTTACCGAAATAATCTGAGATCCCGAAGGCTTCCCTTAAACCGAATGGAGCAGAGGCGGGAGAGGTCGCCCTGGCGATATTCGCCAACCACCCTAGGCTACTAAGAGGATATTCGACTTAGGCTACAAGGAAAAAGGTTAAGAGGTTTCGGCAATGGTGCTCAAAAGAAGTTTCGGCCTATGCAAAATAAATGGGGAAAGAAGAGGTTCTCTCTTGCTTGCAAATTCGGTCACAGCAACTATAGAAGAACCAACAAAATTCGGCACAAGAGGGAGATGAGAGAATGCACTTCGGCTACAAGGAAATGATGAGCAGATGATGAATGAAATGAGCATCTCCCTTCCCCCTATTTATACTACACGGCCTAGCTCCAACCCCCCCAAAATAAATCCTAAAATCTCTCCTAAAATGCCTCCCTTCCACCCATTCAAAAGTTTGAATGAGTCAAACCTAACTAGCCAAAATTTAAAAAAATTGACCAAGTCTTTCTCCATCTTTTAAGCATCCAAAAGCCACCCAACTCCTTACCCCTTGACGCAAAAACTAAGGCCAAAGTGTCGCTTCGCAGCTCGAACACCGCCCCCTTCCCTTGCACCTGAGGCGTCACTTTGCCAAGCTCTTAGTGGCGTCTCCCTTGCCACTCCACCAGCCCAATTCTTGTGCTAAAACCCCACCATAAATTCTCTTAAAGCCCTCTCCATCCAAACTCCCCCTACTAGCCCCTAAAACTAAAAATTTACCAAAGCAATCTACCACCACCTAGGGTTTTCAGGACCCCTAAAACTTACCCAACCACACACTGAAGTGTGCCAACACCCAAGCTAAGCACCAAAAATCTAACCCCTAAAACCAGGGTGTTACAATTTTTGTGGTAGTCTATTTTGCAAAATTGCTGAGCATACTGCGTTTAGTTCCACATGCGACTCCTCGTCTAACTTCTGCTTGTTCGTCAAAAGCTCTTTTAAAAATTTCCTTGAATCTGGCATCTGCGAAAGAGCTTCGAGAAACGGTAAGTTAATATGTAATTTCTTTAAAAGTTTAAGAAATTTACCGAATTGTTCGTCTGTGTTGTCTTTCTTTATCGCATCGGGATATGGCACACGAGGTTGGTATTCTTTAATTACCGGTTTTGGCTTATCTTGACTTTCCTCAACTTTACCTTCTTCTACCACATTATCTTACCTTAATTTGGGTTCATCTAACCTTACACTATTATGAGCTGTTATGGCTTGAAGTTGCTCCTTTGGGTTAGTTTCAGTGTTGCTTGGTAGGCTGCCTTGCGGTCATTCGGAGATCAGCTTAGCAAGTTGCCCTAACTGGTTCTCGATCCCTTAAATTGATGGTTGTTGATTTTTAAGTGTTGTTTCGGTGTTTTGGAAACGTGTTTCTGACACCGCTATGAATTTTGTCAGCATCTCCTCAAAGTTCGGCTTCTTTTCCTGTGGGTAGGACCGTTGTTGGAAGTTTGGAGGGGTTGTTGTCTTTGATTTCCTTGACCACCCCACGAGAAATTCGGATGGTTCCTCCAACCTAGATTATAATTTTTACTATATGGGTTATTTTGAGATCTAAAATTATTACCCATATAGTTCATCTGCTCTCTTTCTACGCCAGGGTTGTAGGGTGGGTATTCCGTATTGTTTGACCCTCCATTTGCATCACATTGCATCACTGGATGTACCTACGAAGAACCATACAAACCATCAATATTTTTATTTAAGAGTTCTACCTGATTGGATAGCATGGTTACTGCGTCGAGGTTGAAGACACCGGCTGCTTTTGTTGGCCTTGTCCTTGTAACTTGCCGCTGAAAGTTATTCAGTGACATCTCTTCAATAAACTCATAGGCCGCTTCAGGAGTTTTGTTATTAAGGGTTCCGCCTGCGGCTGAATCAATTAGTTGCCTCGTTGAGGGGTTCACAAAGTTGTAAAAGGTTTGGACCTGTAGCTACAAGGGTAATCCATGGTGTGGGCACCTTCTCAATAGATCCTTGTATCTCTCCCATGCATCGTAAAGTGTCTCTAAATCCATCTGCACAAAAGAAGAGATATCATTCCTCAACTTAGCCGTTTTAGCCGGCGAGAAATATTTTAATAAAAATTTTTCGGTCATTTGATCCCATGTAGTGATTGACCCTTGCTGTAATGCCCCGAATTTGGGCCTAGAAGATTTGGGATTTGGGCTTTGGGTCTCAAAATTTTTTTAAGTGAGCGAGAAAATGACAATTGGCATATGGGCTTTGAGGGTTAATGAATATGGAGTGTGTAGGGGTGTTAGAGATGTTCTGGGATCAAGTAAGGGTATAGGAAAAATTTTAGTTTTAGCCAAAGGGAACTGTGACTTCAGTTAGTAGGCCTTTTAAATAAATGAAGAATAAAAATGACATAAAAGAGCTTGTGGTGTAGTGGCAAAGTGGCGCCACTTATGGAGTAGGGAGGTGGCGTCATTAGCAGGCAAGGGAATCCAAGGTTCGAGTAGTGGCATGGTATTTTGTTAGGGATTTAATTTTTTCCTTCTAGATGGTTAGTAGTGGCGTTGGATGTGAACTCTTAAGGAAGTGTTCATGAGAGAAAATTAAGGAAGGGATAAATGAGCTTATCTTAGAGAAAATTTAGGATGAGATTGAGGGGTTATCAGGGAGAAAAGTTAGGAGCTGAGAAGTGTGAAGAGTTGGTGCCATTGTGGGAAGTGGGAAGTGTATAAATTCGGCTTAAGAGGGTAAATGAGTGTCGTTTTTGGGTCTTTTAGGGGGTATTACGAATTTTCATTGTGGCTTTCGGCATTTGGAGAGTTTTGCAAATAAGTTAGTCTTTCTTTTCTTTACCGAATATCCTGTAGTTACCCTCACACAAGCACATTTGATCTTTTCTTTTCTCCCCTCATTACGTTTCTTACGTTGTCGAATTCTTCCATTACCGAAAAACCATCATTCCTTTTTGCCGAATTCTCTCTTAGCCAAACTTTTCTATTGCCGAATTACCATCGTCTTTTCTTTTCGAAATCCCCCATTAGTGCCGAATCTTTGTTGTTTTTCGCTATCACAAATCAATTGGTATCTACTCGATCAGGGGTTAAAAGAGCGAATCTCGTTTGGTAGGCTGCAGGATCTAAGTTGGATTCGGTAAGTATTCGTTAACTCCCCAAATGCGTTTTGTTGAAAGCCAGAAGGCGATCTAATTTCTCATTATCGTGGATCTTGTATTAACAAGGGTAAGGTTGAGAGATCGCTAGCGTGGTAGGATCGTTAGCAAGGATCTAGGGTACACTTGTGATTAGCACTAAGGAAGGGCCATTAGAACCCGGGGGCACGGTAAGGTTTCTGATGAAGGTTTGACTTTTGAGTAAATATTTTTGATTTAGTATGAGTGGATGATTGAAGGTTGGTTGGTTGTAGGATCAAGGCTAAGGATAGGATAGCACGTCGCAGTTGATCGTGTGTGTACAAACACTACACACACGATATCGGCAATCTTTGAAAAAGTTGAAAGTGGCTAAATGGGCCGGTGGGCCACGAGGCTAAGTTTGATAAAATGGTTTGGTTGATTATACGAATTAAGTTAGCTATGCTTGATACATGATCTGGATATGTTTTTGGCCTAATAGGCCATATGATGAGATTTGGGCCTAAGCAGTGTAAGGACATGAGATGGGCTTATGGGGCGTGAGACAAGTATGTTAGGGTTAATGGACTTTAGGCCTAGCTTGAACAACTTTGTAATTTCATAAGACTTAAGCTAATTAAACATGTCTGTGGACAAGTCGATTAGTTAGAGTGTGGTAACCGACATATGCATGTCTATGATTGGATCTAGTGAGAGCTTGGTACTTAAGCGGTCCTAGTGACCCACCTCCTCTTTTCTGAGATCCTACCTGGTGCATAGTATTTGTTCACTTTAACCGCGAGGACTTACTTATGGGCCAAAGTTCATAACTAAAACCCGAGAGGGACCAAATACCCTTATATTTGTAAAATTACTAAAATACCTTTATATTAGAAAATTACTAAAATACCCTTATGTTGGAAAATTACTAAAATACCCTTATATTGTAAAATTACTAAAATACCCCTGTTTGTAAAATTACCAAGATACCCCTAATTTGCCAAATTACCAAAATACCCGTGTAGGGTAGAATTATGAAAATACCCCTGGGTAGTGAAATGACTAAAATACCCCTATGTGATGAATATGGGTTTGTGGATGTTACTTTTATGTTTGATGCATTCATATGATATTCTGCTTAGGATGCATATGGGTGGGAATTATGGTACGGAGGAAGATTTGAGGATTGCATAGCCGTATGGTATAGATCCAGGATCGCATGGCCGTATGGTATGGATCCACCGCAGGCTTTTTAGCCACCGAGCAGCCATGCTACACCGATAATGTTACCGAGGGCTGTGTGCCGTAATTATGGGATTTGTGCCAATACCAAAGGCTTTGTGCCATAATTATGGGCTTTGTGCCAATACCGAAGGCTTTGTGCTGTAATTATGGGCTTTATGCCAATACCGAAGGCTTTGTGCTATTTTTATGGCTTTGTGCCAATCATATTTACCGTGGCTAGGTGCCTAACATATATATATTGATGACTCTATGTCAATATTTGAGGATCGCATGGCCGTATGGTATGGATCCAGGATCGCATGGCCGTATGGTATGGATCCACTGGAGGCTTTAAGCGCAATATATGATGTAACACCCTGGTTCTAGGGGTTAGGCTTTTGGTGCATAGCTCAGGTGTTGGCACACTTCAGTGTGTGGTTGGGTAGTTTTAGGGGTCCTGAGAACCCTAGGTGGTGGTGGAATGCCTTGGAAAATTTTTAGTTTTAGGGGTTAAGAAGGGAGCTTGGATGGAAGAGGCCTTAGGAGTTTTATTTGGGGAGGTTTAGACACAAAGAATGGCTTGGCAGAGTGGCAAGGAGGCGCCACATAAGGCATGGAGAAGTGACGCCTCAAGGGGAGGCTGGAAGGGGTCTCAAGTTCGATTCGCAAAGCGGCAGAGTGGGCCTTTGTTTTTGCGTCAATATGGTAAGGTGTTGGGCGGTTTTGAATGCTAAAAAGATGGAGGAAGACTTGGTCTTCCATTTTGAATTCGGCTAGGAAGGTGGGTTGTTGGGTGGACTCATTCAAATCTTTTTGAATGAGTGTTAGGAGGTGATTTAGGAGAGAATTGTGGGATTTTGTGGGGAGGTTGGGTTGTTGGCCGAATCTTGCTTTCTTCTAGGGGAGCTTTGGCCGAATGTTATAAATAGGGGGTGCTCACCTTTTTGGTTTTTCCCATTTTGCTTGCTTGTAGAAAAGTGCTTCACAAATTCTCTATTTGTTCTCCCCATTTCACTGAGCCAGAAACCTCCATTGCCATCTTCTTTTTCTCTTCTTTTGGATCCTTGGTCAAACCACTCACCTTTCATCTCTCTTTTCTTCCATTTTGCTAAACCAGAAAGTACACCCCCATACTTTTCTTTCCTCTTCTCAAACCTTTGGCCGAAACCCTATTCCCTTTTCATTGATTTTCTTTCATTGTTAACCGAATCTATATCCCATCTTTGTGCCGTGTTCCTTTTCCCTTACTTGGTAGCACCTTGGCGAATGTTAGCATAGAGCTTGTTGGGTTTCCGTTTGCAACCGTTGTTAAAGGTACTCTGGGGTTTGAAGTAGGCGGTCAAGCCTCCGTTTGTTAGCGATCGACTTGGTAAGTGATTTTGGGTAAGGGATATTTTTTAAGATTTGTTACTTAGTTTGTGATTTGGAGGGTTAACCGTTTATCTCGATTAAGTGTGTTGATGGAGGCCAACACCAGTCAAGGTGGAAGCGGAGAAAACCCCTATCCCGAAGTTTAAGAAGAGAGCTGTCTCTAGCGATTCGAGACTGCCACCGAGGTGTGGGCAAAGAGGGGATAGTTATAGGCAGATAGCTGTTGTCTCGTTGAGCGATAGCGTTGGGGTCGAGAGTTTAGAACTCCAAGTGATTAGGTGCGTAATCATCGCACTATTTCTCGGTTAATTGCTTGCCAATGCTTATACATATGCATGATGTGTGGTAGCCGATATAATGGCTTAAGTGGTGAATGCTTATTTTGGGTAATTGGATATCAGGTGAGTAAGTCTTTGACATTAAGTTATTTATGTTATATACATGATATGGTAATTAACATGTGATGCCTACTCTTATGTTATGATCTGACATGTCACATTTTTACATACATACATGGGAGGTGGATTGGATCGATGAAGGAAGGAGTGTACATGTTGATGTACGTGGTCTAATGTTAGCTCGGGCTACATTAGCGCTTGATGGTTAGCTGAATGCTACCTCAAGGGAGGTGTTGGCTCGGTGCCCATCTCGGCGGTTGATGGCTATGTGCGTCACCGTAGACGGAGTACGTTGTTGGGATCACTTTGGTTGATCGGTGGCTCAGCCACGGCCTTGAGCAGCGAGTTTGCCAAGGTAAGGTTTATAGATCACGATGTGATCAGTGGTGGGTTAGCCACGGCCTCAGGTAGGGAGTCTGCTAAGGTTGGTGTTACGGTTGTATAGTAGTTGGGCTGAAATGCATTCTTGCATGATTTGTTACGAGGACTGTGTGGGAATGGGCCAAGCCCATACGTGTGGGAATAAGTGTTGTGGTTATGCACTGAGTCAGTGGACTCACCCTATTTTCTTAACCATTTCAGGTGATGCGTAAAGTTGGACCGGGTTCGGAAAGGATGCAAGGTGGCCCATGCCGAAGAAGATGTTTTTAGTTATGGTTATATTAAATACTTGGTTTTAGATAAAAGATGTAATAAGGGTCTTTCTATTTTTATTTATTTTGGGAACTATTTTATTATTATTTTAAATTATGGTTGGATTATATTAAATTACCATGTGAAGACGAATTTTTCCTAACAACGTGATTATTCAAATTGGTTTTAGATATTCACTAAGGTTGATTTAGACATTTTATAACAATTAAGTTTTAGTTATGTTTTCGAAAGAACTTGGTTTCAAAAAGATGATTAATTTCCATGTTTATTTCAAAGTCAAAAATACTTCCAACTGCCTTTCTGCAGTGACATAACCAGATTCGGTCGTAGTGAATGGGCCGGGTTTGGGGATGTTACATATGATTAGCAGCTTTGCTGCAACGTTCGGTTGTACCGCAACTGGGCTACGCATGGTGTGTAGCAGAGGGGTGGGTCGAGGTAGAATTCCCCACAGGAGCCATAAGGTTGGAAGGGAAATGGTGTGTGTAGTGGATGGATTTTTGGGGTGGGTTTTGCATTATCTTGTTTGTATATGATGCGATATGATATGATATGAGGTCATGGTGGGCTAAGGCCCAAGACCACCGATTTTGTTAGGGCTTAGGCCCAATGTGAATATTTGTATGTGATTTGATTGCCAAGGGTTGTACACACTAAGTTTCGAAACTCACACCCTTTAATTTAATGTTTTAGATATTCCTGAATAGACGACTCGACGTGGGAGAGGACTCGGAGATGGCCACACTACAAGCTGTTCAAATGTTTTAATTTATTCAAATGATTCTGTTTTAAATACTTTATTTATTTTTCATTGGATTGTAATAAGGCCATGTAACTCCTATTTGACTTTGAATTTTGGGTTTATTATTATTATTGTTTCAATTACACACTTAAGAAATTTCATGAAATTATTAAAGTGTTAATATGGTTTTCGAAATAATCTTTTGTTTTGGGCTTTTGGGCCTTAAATGGTTAACTAGTAAATTGTTTTGAAGTGCGCCTTTAATGTGACATTCCAGATTCAGGCCTAACTTCTAGGCCAGGTTTGGGGTGTTACATTTAGTGGTATCAGAGCCAAGTTGCAAAGCTCGGGCTGTGAAATGGGCCTTATGTTTTTGGGTTTTTAAAACAAGTAGATTAAGAAGTTTTTGCAGGATTCTTGAAGTGTGGGTGACCGAGCCCTCGACGTCGAGCCAAGTAAGTTCTCTGTACTACATTTGCTTAAATTACTGAACTGTGTAGATAATGGGCTACTTAAAAATAGGCTTTTAGAGACTAAAGCCCGTATGGAACTTAAGCCTGTAGTGGATTCTTGACCGCGGAATAACTTTAAGAAAATTATTGTTACTTACATAAGACATGTGCCCTATACAAGTGGAACTATGTACTAGTTTCATAAAATTCCTAATTCGGATAATACGAGAATCAACGATGAGCGCTAGAAGAGGAGGAAGAGGCCGCGACCGAGGCTGTGGAAGTGTTAGGGCTTTGAAAACATTTGAATCTTAATTTGGTACTTATTCTTCTTATGTTTGAGAATATTTGTGATAGGTGGATGTTTTAGGTATGTATTAAAATTATTAGGGTCAGAGTGCGCAGCGGTAGCATGGTGGGGTAGTTGATACACGACCACCCTGTTAGTTGGAAATTTTGGGGACGAAATTTCTTTTAGGAGGGGTGAGTTGTAACGCCCCAAATTTGGGTCTAGAAGATTTGGGCTTTGGGCTTTGGGTCTCAGAAAATTTTTAAGTGAGCGAGAAAATAACAATTGGCATGTGGGCTTTGAGGGTTAATGAATTTGGAGTGTCTAGGGGTGTTAGAGATGTTCTGGGATCAAGTAAGGGTATAGGAAAAATTTTAGTTTTAGCCAAAGGAGGCTGTGACTTGATTAGTAGGCCTTTTAAATAAATGAAGAAGAAAAATGACACAAAAGAGCTTGTGGTGTAGTGGCAAAGTGGCGCCACTTATGGAGCAGGGAGGTGGCGTCATTAGCAGGCAAGGGAATCCAAGGTTCGTGTAGTGGCATGGTATTTTGTTGGGGATTTAATTTTTGCCTTCTAGATGGTTAGTAGTGGCGTTGGATGTGAACTCTGAAGGAAGTGTTCATGAGAGAAAATTAAGGAAGGGATAAAGGAGCTTATCTTAGAGAAAATTTAGGATGAGATTGAGGAGCTATCAGGGAGAAAAGTTAGGAGCTGAGAAGTGTGAAGAGTTGGTGCCGTTGTAGGAAGTGGGAAGTGTATAAATTCGGCTTAGGAGGGTAAATGAGTGTTGTTTTTGGGTCTTTTAGGGGGTATTACGAATTTTCATTGTGGCTTTCGGCATTTGTAGAGTTTTGCAAATAAGTTAGTCTTTCTTTTCTTTACCGAATATCCTGTAGTTACCCTCACACAAGCACATTTGATCTTTTCTTTTCTCCCCTCATTCTCGTTTCTTCTCATTTGCCAAATTCTTCCATTGCTTAGAAAAACCATCATTCCTTTTTGCCGAATTCTCTCTTAGCCAAACTTTTCTATTGCCGAATTACCATCGTCTTTTCTTTTCGAAATCCCCCATTAGTGCCAAATCTTTGTTGTTTTTCTCTATCACAAATCAATTGGTATCTACTCTCAGTCAGGGTTAAAAGACGAATCTCGTTTGGTAGGCTGCAGGATCTAAGGTTGGATTCGGTAAGTATTCTGTTAACTCCCCTTAGTACGTTTTGTTGAAAGTCGAAGGGCGATCTAATTTATCATTGTCGTGGATCTTGTATTAACAAGGGTAAGGTTCAAAGATCGCTAGCGTGGTAGGATCGTTAGCAAGGATCTAGGGTACACTTGTGATTAGCAGCTAAGGAAGGGCCATTAGAACCCGGGGGCACACGGTAAGGTTACAGTAAGGTTTCGGCTTTTGAGTAAATATTTTTGATTTAGTATGAGTGGCTGATTGAAGGTTGGTTGGTTGTAGGATCAAGGCTAAGGATAGGATAGCACGTCGCAGTGATCAGGTGTGTATAAACACTACACACACGATATCGGCAATGCCGAAAAGTCGAAAGTGGCTAAATGGGCCCGGTGGGCCCTGAGGCTAAGTTTGATAAAATGGTTTGGTTGATTATACGAATTAAGTTAGCTATGCTTGATTCATGATCTGGATATGTTTTGGGCCTAATAGGCTATATGATGAGATTTGGGCCTAACGGGCCGTAAAGACATGAGATGGGCTTATGGGGGCGTAGACAAGTATGTTAGGGTTAATGGACTTTAGGCCTAGCTTGAACAACTTTGTAATTTCATAAGACTTAAGCTAATTAAACATGTCTGTGGACAAGTCGATTAGTTAGAGTGTGGTAACCGACATATGCATGTCTAGGATTGGATCTAGTGAGAGCTTAGTACTTAAGCGGTCCTAGTGACCCACCTCCTCTTTTCTGAGATCCTACCTGGTGCATAGTGTTTGTTCACTTTAACCACGAGGACTTGTTTATGGGCCAAAGTTCATAACTAAAACCCGAGAGGGACCAAATACCCTTATATTTGTAAAATTACTAAAATACCCTTATATTGGAAAATTACTAAAATACCCTTATGTCAGAAAATTACTAAAATACCCTTATATTGTAAAATTACTAAAATACCCTTATATTGTAAAATTACTAAAATACCCCTGTTTGTAAAATTACCAAAATACCCCTATAGGATAGAATTACGAAAATACCCTTGGGTAGTGAAATGACTAAAATACCCCTATGTGATGAATATGGGTTTGTGGATGTTACTTTTATGTTTGATGCATTCATATGATATTCTGCTTAGGATGCATATGGGTGGGAATTATGGTACGGAGGAAGATTTGAGGATCGCATAGCCGTATGGTATGGATCCAAGATCGCATGGTCGTATAGTATAGATCCACCGCAGGCTTTTTAGCCACTGAGCAGCCATGCTGCACCGATAATGTTACCGAGGGCTGTGTGCCATAATTATGGGCTTTGTGCCAATACCGAAGGCTTTGTGCCGTAATTATGGGCTTTGTGCCAATACCGAAGGCTTTGTGCCGTAATTATGGGCTTTGTGCCAATACCGAAGGCTTTGTGCTGTTATTATGGCTTTGTGCCAATCATATTTACCGTGGCTAGGTGCCTAACATATATATATTGATGAGTCTGTGTCAATATTTGAGGATCTCATGGTCGTATGGTTTGGATCCAAGATCGCATGGCCATATGGTATGGATCCACCAGAGGCTTTAAGCCCAATATATGATTAGCAGCTTTGCTGCAACGTTCGGTAGTACCGCAACTGGGCTACCCATGGTGTGTAGCGGAGGGGTGGGTCGAGCTAGAATTCCCCACAGGAGCCATAAGGTTGGAAGGGAAATGGTGTGTGTAGTGGATGGATTTTTGGGGTGGGTTTTGCATTATCTTGTTTGTATATGATGCGATATGATATGATATGAGGTCATGGTGGGCTAAGGCCCAAGACCACCGATTTTGTTAGGGCTTAGGCCCAATGTGAATATTTGTATGTGATTTGATTGCCAAGGGTTGTACACACTGAGTTTCGAAACTCAAACCCATTAATTTAATGTTTCAAGTATTCCTAAATAGACGACTCGAAGTGGGAGAGGACTCGGAGATGGCCACACTACAAGCTGTTCAAATGTTTTAATTTATTCACATGATTCTGTTTTAAATACTTTGTTTATTTTTCATTGGATTGTTATAAGGCCATGTAACTCCTATTTGACTTTGAATTTTGGGTTTATTATTATTGTTTCAATTACCCACTTAAGAAATTTCATGAAATTATTAAAGTGTTAATATGGTTTTCGAAATAATCTTTTGTTTTAGGCTTTTGGGCCTTAAATGGTTAACTAGTAAATTGTTTTGAAGTGCGCCTTTAATGTGACATTCCAGATTCGGGCCTAACTTCTAGGCCAGGTTTAGGGTGTTACACTCGCGGAAGAGAATTCAACCACTGTTTTGCTTTATTCCTCAAAAAGAAGGGAAATAACCGAAGACGGATGCCATCATTAGAAATGCCATTTATTTTGAAAGTATCACAAAATTCTAGAAAATTCTCTAAGTGTGTGTTAGGATCATCATCCTGCAAACCATCAAACTGAACAAACTATTGTATCATCTGTATAGTGTTAGGTTTCAATTCAAAATTATGTGCAAGAATAGCGAGTCTAATGAAGATTTGACTCGGTTCCTGTTAAATTAGGTTTAGCATAATCATACATAGTTTGAGGAGCATGATTTTCGGCCACCTCTGGAGGTAGCGGATTATTCTCAGCCATCTCTTCGATGGTATTGATTTCGTCTTCTTGCTCCTCTTCTATGTAATTTAAGCTTCGCCTTATTTCTCTACGATTTCTGCGAACGGTACCTTCAATATCACTGTAGTAAATTAAGGGTCCTTTCGGGTTCCTTCTAGTCATAAACTAGAGGTACCTGCTAGGAACAAATAAAAGAAAGAATATTAGCAAAGTTAAAAACAGACAAAAAGTAAATTGCAAAAAATAAAAATGTCTAAAGTATTAAAAATTGAGCGTTCTTAATATTTTAGCTCCCCGGCAATGGCACTAAAAACATGATCGTAGTGTCGAGAGTCTTAATATTTATAAAATGAATTACCTAGCCTAGAAACTAACTATCACCACGACTGAGGCAAGTGCACCTATCGAACAGTAGTACAGTTTAGTGGCAAGACCGGAATGTCGAACCCAAAGAAACCAAAAGTACTAACACTGACTTTCTTTTTATTATTTAGCCTAAGAATTAAGGGATTTATTGTTTATTCTAAAATTAACTAACTACTAAGCTAAAAACGCTAAGACACAGAGAATGAATTGGGGAAATACTTGTGGGAAAAACCAATTGATTGAGACAATACCCAAGGAAGAATCCACCTAGACTTCACTTGTTATTTAACTCTGAACCAGACGATTTATTCACTTGACTTGATCTGTAGGGTTCCTTAATTTATATTAATACCTCTCTCGAGGCTACTAATGTCTAGCCCTAGGTTGATTAATTGAAATCTCTTTCTAATTAAAACCCCTAGGATTGCATTAACCCGATCTATGGACTCCCATATTAGGTTTGACCCTAATCCGGTAGATTTTCGTCATCCTATCTCTAGGGTTGCGATCAACTCCGCTTAACTATGCTAGATCTACTCTTAAATAGGGAATATTCCTCCTCTGCCTAAGCACATAAATACTTGAATCAATATCTTGAAATATCAAAACAAGAATTAAGAACACATAGTTAAGAACAAATTAAGTATTTTATCATATAGTTCAGAAAATAATAACAAGATCCGTCTTAGGTTTCATCCCCCTCAGGTATCTGAGGGGTTAAGTTCTTAATCATAAAAGAATACATCTTAGAAGAAAATATAAAACAAAACATAAGAAAACCCTAAAACCCCCTGAAGGAATTGAAGGAGAGATCCTCCGTCTTGAGTATGATTTCGGCTTCTTGAGATGATCAACTGGCTTTCTTCGAGTAAATCCCACAATTCTGACCTCTCTGGCTTGGCTCCTTGGCCTAGCTGGACGCCCCCTCAAGGTTGGCCTTTAGGGTGTTTATATAGGATTTTGGAATGTCTTTCTTTGCCTCTAAGTACCCTATTCAGAGTGAAATTCCTCTTTGTCACAGCAGGGACACGCCCGTGCAACATGCCCGTGTGAACCAAATCCAGGCCGTGGTCGAGCCTGCTAAAGGGGCACGGCCGTGTGGCTTGGTCCCAGGCTGTGTTGATTTCCTACTTTGGCCCATTTGGTCCGTTTTAAGCCGGTTTCTCATTCTTGTCATCCTCCTATTCTTTCTTAAGTATAAAACATGAAATTAAAGGATTAGGAGCATCAAATTCCACAAGTCATGGGATAAATCATCCAAAAGTATGCTAAATGTGGGATTAAAATATTTATATATTACGGTACGTACTTTACCCATAAAGTACTATTTACCAAATTTGCAATTAGAATTAGAGTGCGCAGCAGAAGCATAGTGGTGTAACCTGTGTTGTGCGATTATTAGATAGTTGGAAATTTTAAGGACAAAATTTCTTTAAGGGGGTAGAGTTGTAACGCCCCGAATTTTGGGCCTAGAAGAATTAGGCCTTGGGCTTGGGAGCGCCTAAAATTCTTGAGAGTAAGGTAACGGCACAAATGCATATTAGAACTGTTGGGTTACCAATATTGGAGTGTTTGGGGTTTTGGAGAAGTCCTGGGTTCAAACCTGGGCTTTAGCAAAAAAATTGGTTTTTGGTGAATTAAAACCTGGATGTTAGCTTAAAGGGTTTATATATTAAGTTGTGTTGTTTTAGGACACAAAGGAGCTTGTGTTATGGTGGCAAGTGGTGTGTTGGGCATGCATGGGGGAGGGGGTTTGAATCCCATGGCATGCAAGTGGGAGGTTTTATTTTTCATCTCTGGGGCGTAAGAGGTAGAGTTTGATTCAAACTCTGCAGAGGAGGTTGGAGACTTGGTCATCAAGTTTGAATGGGGTGTGTGGAGTGAATCAAGGAGCAATCAGTGGAGATTTTTAGGGAATTTGAATGAGAAGGGAGTCTTGGCCGAATGGAAGAGCTTGAGTAGGGGGATTTTGGCCAAGGGGGTTTCATTTTGTTTATTTTTTGGCAGCTTTGTGTGAGGATAGAAACTGAAAAACTCTCTTCAATTTCGGGTTTTTCTCTTTTTCATTTCAGAATTTACTTCTTTTGTGGCATCTTGTGCAACATTTTTGACCATTCAAGTCTTTCTTCCTTCTACTTTCTTTTTCTCTCAACTGTCATTCATTTTTGTCAAACACAATACCAATTGCCAATTGCCAAATTCTTCACTGAAGCCTACCTTTCTTCTCCACATCTTTCTCTCTACCTAATCTGATTCATCTTCTTCTTCTCTTGGTTTTCTCCTTTGGCTGAATCTAACTCCTTGTCTCTCTTGATTCCCTCATCTGATTAGTCTCTTTCCCTTGTGACGCCAACCTCTATCAAGTGGCCGATTGTGGCTTTATTCTACCGTTTCTTTCAACTAATTTTGGCAAGTATTCCTTGTCCCTATTCGACTCTTTGTCCCTTTTTGATGGCCCTTCGCAGACAAAGCCGAATGATTCGGTTTAAGGTTGCTAACTCTTGGACCTTTCTCTTGTGTTGGATTCTTTTGATTAATGTAGCATTTCGGCAGGATAGGGGTATAGACATCTTCGGTTAGCATCATAAGTGGGTTGGACAGCATTCTTGGGGGAAGGTGAGTATCAATTCCATGCTCGTTGGGATTGAACGTTAGTATTAGATATTGATATTAACTGAAGGAAAAACGTTGATGGATGTAGGTTTGGCGTTCGTGGGTTGCTTGTACGAGCTGCGAAAAAGGTGTGTAATCGTACACCCAATGTTTGTTCTGTCAAAACGATGGATGAAGGGGTGAATACACCCCCTACTTAATTGTGAATCGGCAAAAGCCGAAAAGCCGAAAATTTGACATTTGAGGGCTCATGAGCGTACGAACGCTCGTAGGGACAAATCGAGCCACAACCGTTGGCGATAGACCATAGAGGCCACCACAAACGTTCTCGTGGGTGTAGGTCGTAATGGGCCTCATAGGGCCGAAATAGGCCATGTGGGCCCAATGGGCTCATGGGCCCCACATAGGTAAAATCCACGGTAAGCGAATAATAATGGATTGGGCAGCGAAATTCGTATAGCCGTAATGGAAATTGGGCTGAATGGGCCACACGAGCGTGTGGGCTCACTTGAGCTGAGTATTGGGCCTTGGGCCCAATTACACTGTTTTGGCCATATAAGTTATCTGAGTCGTTCGAGACGACGGTAGGCCTTTGGAAAGGTCTTCTATTGTACCGAGACCCCTATGGAGTAAAATTACCAAGATTTGCAAAAATTACCAAAATAACCCCAACTTGTGAAATTACCGAAATACCATCAATTTGTGAAATTATCGAAATACCCCTGACTTGCAAAATTACCGAAATACCCTCGATTTGCAAAATTATTAAAATACCCTCGATTTGCAAAATTACCAAAATACCTCCAGTTTGTAAAATTATTGAAATACCCCCGATTTGAAAAATTACCGAAATACCCTCAGTTTGCAAAATTACCAAAATACCCCTGTAGGGTAAAATTACCGAAATACCCCTGAAGGGTAGGATTACTAAAATACCCTTATAGGGTAAAATGACTATTTTTCCCTCGAGGATAAATGATTGTTTTATGCTATGTTTCTACTGACCTGAGCTATGATTTGTCTGTCTTTCTCGAGTTTGCCATGTGATTTATATATATGTGCTTTGCATACATGACATGCTGCATGAGATTGGGATTTTGTAATTGGAGGAAGTGATTGATCTGTTAGGGTCACACGGGTTGCCCGAGACGACTTTAGACCCACTGATTTGATTGTTAGGGTTACACGGGTCACCCGAGATGACTGTGGACCCACCGATTTGATTGTTAGGGTTGTACGGGTCGCCCGAGATGACTGTGGACCCACTGATTTGATTGTTAGGGTTGCACGGGTCGCCTGAGACAACTGTGGACCTATCAACGGCTTTAAACTACTTATATTCTGGCAGCTCTGCTGCGATATCGGTTAGTGCCGCAACTAGTGCTAATATTAGTGTGCTGGCTGGGTGGGTCGATTTTATCCCCACATGGTGTGTTGGTTGGTACGGGTGGTGTGCTGGCTGGATTGAGGTGGGGTGCATTCGTACACTATTGTATTTCTGTTTATGAGATCGGATACTGATATGGGCTAGGCCCAAACGATTCTATTATGGGCCGAGACCCAAATGATTTTGCGATGGGCTTAGGCCCATCAAAGCTATCTTGTGGTTGAATAGGGCTCGAGCCTGCATCGCTTCGAATTCTATCTATCTGATTGCATGTTTTTATATTAGGGGATTACACACTGAGTTTTTGTAAACTCACCCCGTTTTTAACTGTGTAGGCAATCCCCAGCCTTAGACGGGTCGGAGCTGTGAGGGACTCGGAGATGGCCCCACAACTGCTTCTGTTTTTCCATTAAGTTATTCATAAGTACTTTGTTTTGGTTTGGTTTGTAATAAGGCCTCTTGAAGCTTTCGGATTTTAAATTTTAGGTTTGGTTTTATTTTAATTTATATCTGTAAGAAGTAAATCGCGGTTTTTCCCAAATGATTACTGTTTTCAAAACACTACGTTACAACTACTGTTTTCGGTTATCATGTTTCTGCAACGATTTAAAAAAAACTTCCGCAGTTGAAGGAGATTTTGAAGGTAATCAATAACGTTTTAAAAGTGAACAACCTTTTTCAATGAACCCCGTTTTGAAAATAAACGAACGCAAGCTGACGCTTTACACAAGTTTTAAATGCCAAGAAGTTTTTAAATTTTAAGAACGGTTTTCAATAAAAACATGGTTTTTGAAAAACACTTCAATGTGACACGCCAAATTCAGGCCTAACTTCTAGGCCGGGTTCGGGGTGTTACAATTTTATTTTATTTTAGTGTTACTAATCTTTTCTTTTTGGGTTTGGTGTTTGACTCACAGTAGAGGCACACCTATTGTAGCAGCCATAGACCCAGAAAGAATAATCCATAGAAATCGCCAACAGCAGCAGTAGCAAATGCAAGATACACTACCACTAGCTGCAGTTAACATACCACGTGTGTAACAGCCCGATTTTGGGGCTAGCCAGAATAGTTGTTACGAAACCACTAATACGAGGCCGAAGAAATTATTTTTTGTATTATTTTATGTGTTATAGCATGATTATATGAATGCATGAAAATTTTGGTGAATTATTTTTTAGTGATTTCATGCTTAATTGCGAAAAAGGACTAAATCGCATAAAGTGCAAAAGTTTCATTTTCAAGCCAAAAGTGTCAAATAGCTATAGAACCTTAAATTGGAGGTCCTTAATGTGCAATTAGACCCTTAGGAAAGGGGTTGGCCGGCCATAGGAGACAAGGATATAAAATGGTCAAAGGTTAGGTAGTATTTGGTGGCTTAATTGAATGAAATAAATAAAATAAAGAGAAAGATGATATCACCATTCATCTTCATCTTGTTCCACCGAAAATATCAACCAAGAAGGGGTTTTGGAAGCCTAAAATTTTCAGCAACTTCTCACCCTTGCAAGTAAGTCATCTTAATGGTTATTTTTGATGATTTTTGTGTTTTTGGAACCCTTGTAGCTTAAGCTAGCTAATGAGGGGACTATTTTGCAAAATGGTTGAAAGTCTAGGGTTTTTCCATGAGAGAAATTGTGTTTTTTTCTGAACTTTTATGGAAGAAAATGATTCTTGGTTGTTAAATAAACAACTTTTGTGAAAGAAGTTTCCATGAAAATAGCTAAAATGGACCTTTTTGTAAAGGTTGTAAAATAAGTGGTAAGTGCACGAAATAATTAGAATTGTGAGTTGCTATAAGAGTAATAAAGGTTCGGCTAGGCTTTGTTAATGAGGAAATTTGATGAAAACCATTTTTCGAGCCTAAGGGCAAAATCGTAATTTTGTGAAAGTTTAGGGGCAAAATGATCATTTTGCCAAAATAGGGATTTTGGAATGATTTGATTAATGTGATGATTAAGTAAGTGAATTTGTCATTATAGATCAAGAAAAATAGAGTCCAGACCTAGACCGGGAGAAAGCCAAGCTAGTAGATTAACTCAATCTAATCGCCCACATTTTGTATATCGAGGTAAGTTGTATGTAAATAATACAACACTATCGTAATTATGCACTATAAAATTGATATTGTATAAATTGTTTGATTATTGATGTGATTATGCATGTTGAGAATTGATGGGAAATACCCCCGGTTGAATTTTAGGAAAATAATGGATACCCAATCCATGACATTTGAGTGATATGTGCGCTAGTGTAATACCATGTCTGGGACATGGAATCAGCCACATTATGGAAGCTAGTGTAAGACCATGTCTGGGACATGGAATCAGCGTCGATTTGGGTGCTAGTGTAAGACCATGTCTGGGACATGGCGTCGGCCATAATATAATAACCAGTGTAAGACCTTGTCTGGGACATGGCATCGACATTGATACAAGAGCTAGTGTAAGACCATGTATGGGACATGGCATCAGCCTCTACATGTGAGCCAGTGTAAGACCATGTCTGGGACATGGCATCGGCATTGTTATCCTCTTTTGTGAGGCTTAACGGGTATCCTTTGGTATTCCAATTGGATCAATGAGTAAGTTAAGGTTTGTGTCAAAAGTGAGTAAAGTCATGAATATGTTGTGAGTGATACAGGTACCTATATGAGATTCATGAGAAATGAGCTCGAATTATGTTGTATGATTAGTAAGGGGAAATTGAGTAAGTTATGCCTTTACTCTTTCAAGAATGATGTGGGAGCTTATAAAATATTATGAGTATGATATTGTTTGGTAATTTTTGTTAATTATTTGCCTGCAACTTACTAAGCTTTATGCTTACTTTCCCTCGTTTTAATTTTCATATAGTGCCGCCAAGTTAGCTCGGGGATCAAAAAGGCGTCAGAGGCTCGATCACACTATCTGTAACAATCTGGTTTTGGGGCTAGTCGGAACAGTGGTTTTGAGACCACTAATCCGAGGTCGAGGAAAATTATTTTGACGTTAATTTATGTGCTGTAGCATGATTATATGGATGCATGAAAATTTTGGTGTTTTAATTTGAGTGATAGCATGCTTAATTGTGAAAAAGGACTAAATCGCATAAAATGCGAAAGTTCTAATTTTCATGGTAGAGGTGTCTAATAGCCAAAAAATGTAATTGGGAGGATTTGAAAGTGCAATTAGGCCACTAAAGAAGTGTTGGCCGACCATAGAGTCTAGGGAGACAAAGGCATTTAATTTGGTCAAAATTTGGTGATAGTTGGTGACTAAATGAATAAATAAAATTAGAAAAAGAAAAGCCATCATCTTTTTTTTCATTTCTCTTCCTCTCATACCGAAAATTTCAGTAAGAAATAAGGGTTTTGAAGCTCAAACTTTCAGCCAACATATTCTCTAGTAAGTAAGTGATTTTAGAGATCTTTCTTGATGATTTTTGTATTTTTGGAGTCCCCAAAGCTTAAGCTAGCTAATGAGGGGACTAATTTGTCAAATGGTTGAATTTTTAGGGACTTGCCATGAGAGATTTTATGTTTTTAACTGAGTTTTTATGGAAGAAAATGAATGTTAGTGAGATGAGAAACAACTTTTGTGAAAGGTGTTAGCATGAAAACACCTAAATAGGACTTAAATGCAAAGATTTAAATTGTGTCATAAATGCATGAAATAGTTGTAATGGTGAGTAGTTGTAAGAGAAATAAATTTTCATCTATGCTTGTTCATTGAGAAAATATGTTGAAAAATAAATTACGAGCCTAGGGGCAAAATTGTAATTTTGCCAATGTACAAGTCCAAAATGGTCATTTTTGCCCAAGTGTAGAATTTGGTGTATTATGATCATAGAATGATATAAATGAATGAATTTCATTGTTATAGATTCAGAAGAGCGCGGAATCAACCTTGACCGTGGAAAAGGCAAGCTGACGGATTAAATCGTTGGTTATCACGTTTTGCACCGAGGTAAGTTTATGTGTAAACAATGCATGATTGTGTAAATATTGTGTGGTTAACTAGTGTATGGCAAGATCGAGAACATGAGTGGTTCAAATGGATTGAATGTGGAAATTGTTGAATAATTATTGTATGAATGATGAAATAGTCATATAAATATGTAATGTCGACACTTTTTTTGGTGGGCTAAGTGGGATACCACCTTGTTGCTAATTTACAATGGGCTATGTGCGATACCATCGTCTATTCATCTTTTGGTGGGCTATGTGCGATACCACCATAATTAATTTTTTTGGTGGGCTATGTGCGATACCACCTTGTTGCTAATTTACGGTGGGCTAAGTGCGAAACCACCGAGTGGCTTGACTGTGTGAAATGGAATTAGAAATAGTGGATATTGTATTATGTGACCTTGTGATACTAAGTGCAGGGAAACTCTTAATGTGTGTGTGCATTAAGATGTGAGATGGTTGAAATGTGGGAATGGAGAAAATGAGTAAGCATGTCATGAATGTAAATTGCTTCTTGATTAGTACGTAATGCTATGTATTTGTTCAATACATGTTATAATATTGTGTTGTTTATATGTAAACTTACTAAGCTTAAAGCTTACTCCCCTTCTCCTTTTCCCTTGTTTTATAGAGTTTAAGAGTCGAGCCAGGATACGTAGCTAACCGGAAGACCGCCCACACTATCAGCTCCTCTCGGTATACCTAGACCTAATGATTTTGTAAATGGCATGTATAGGGGCTAGACTAGTTAGATTATTTTGTTATTTTGGCCAAAAGTGTATTGGCTCTTGTTAAGACATTTAATTTTGTAACTTGCCATGCATGATGGCTCATTTTACCATCTATGAAATTACGAGGTTATCTATGGGAGTTCATAACAAAAATTATGAGATGTTTATTTACATGTTGAATAGATTCATGTAATGTAAGCTATAGGGGTTCTAAGAGCTTGGCAAATAGCCTTGTTCTTGTCCATATGGATAGGCACACGGGCGTGTGTCTAGGTCGTGTGAGACACACGATCAAGCCATGGGCGTGTGCCCAGGTCGTGTGAAGTCTGCACCTTGAAATTTGAAATTTGAATGGTCGCACAGTTAGAGCACACGGGCGTGCCTAGGCCGTGTTGAACAAGTCAGTATATTAAGGTATGGCACACGGTTTAGGCCTGCGGGCGTGTCAAAACCGTGGGTGATTAGTCAGTGTCGACCACGGGTGGAAGGCACGGACGTGTAATAGGGTACACGGGCGTGTTCCCAAACCGCATGGGCATGTGCCTTACCCGTGGGCATTTGGCAGAATGCTTGGGTTTTTAGGCACGGTCAGGGGACATGGGCGTGCGTGTCTATGCACGGGTGTGTCTAATCTTGTACGGGCATGTAAGACCTATTTTGAAAGGAAAAATTTTAAGATTGGAAAAAGTTTTGGATTAGTCTCGAGAGCCCTTGTGTGTATGAGTGAGGCCTCGTAAGTCGAGAATGAGGTTATAGAGAGTAATTACGTTGAGCTTAAGTGGCGATCATGTGGTTTGAGTTTGGTATCGCCTCGGGCCCGATTCCCGGCGTAGAACCCCGGTAAGGGGCATTACATTTAGTGGTATCAGAGCTATGGTTTAGTCGGTTCTAGGACTACCATAGCGGGGGTACGAGTCTAGCTATACATTCCATAAGTGGATGATGATAGTGTGGTGGCTTCTGATGATTTTAAACTTGTTTATTGTAGCTTATGGATCTCGAACAATCGGCTACAGATGACGCAGCTAGTAATGTACCGGCTCCTACGCAAGGGACCGCGCTTGTGCAGAGTAGCCCCGAGACTAGGAGTCAAGGAGAAGAGGCTCGGGAAGCCTTTCTCCAGATGATGGATAATTGGTACAATGAGTATGTACGAGCAAACCCTAATGCTCAACCTCATCCACCCCCACCTATACCTCAGCCGATTCCTGTGGCTCCCCAAGGTATAGAAATGGTGAGGACGACTAAGCCCCCGGTAGACAAAATTCGGAAGCAAGGGGCTGAGGATTTTCAAGCTAATATAGATGATGACCCTGAGCGAGCGGAGTTCTGGCTTGAGAACTCAATGAGGGTTTTTGATGAGCTCTCCTGTACACCTGAGGAGAGTTTGAAATGTGCTGTGTCTTTGCTGAGGGACTCGGCATACCATTGGTGGAAAACATTGACATCAGTGGTTCCTAAAGAGAGGGTAACGTGGGACTTCTTTTTGGAAGAGTTTCGAAAGAAGTATATAAGTCAACGGTTTGTAGACCAGAAACGGAAAGAATCCCTTGAGTTGAAGCAAGGAAAAATGACTGTGGTAGAATATGAGCGCGAATTTGTTAAGCTCAGCAAGTATGCGCAAGAATGTGTATCCACAGAAGCTACCTTATGCAAGAGATATGAAGATGGGTTGAATGAAGATGTCAGACTCTTAGTCGGAATTTTAGAGCTAAAAGAATTTGTGGTATTGGTGGATAGTGTAACATCCCAAAATAGGGGTTATTTGTGATTGAATTATTTTTCTTGTATTTGAATTTCTGTGATATTATTCGTGATGATATAAGGCTTAATTAGGGGTCTTGAGTAAGCTCGGTTTAGTAGAATAATTCTTAGTATGGCTTATTTAAAGAAGAGGATTAAATGAGCTTAGCACTTAAGTTAATTTAAGTAGCAATAAGTGACACAAGATGAGTGCATGGCAAGTTGGTAATGGCGCATGGAGTTTAGCTTGAGGGGAGAGGTTCGAATCCCTTAAATAGTATTGGAACAACTTTTATTTTTGCTTTGGTATGGTAAGTGTCGGCCAAGGATAATTAAGATAAGGGTTGACCATGTTATTTTTGGTTAGTAGACTATAGGTTTAAGGCAAGTGTTAACATATGGAAGGGAATCAAGTAATTAAGGAAAATATGGAGACATGGGGCTAGTATCAAGGATTATGTTTTGGAAACAAAATCATGGCCTTTATGCCATGAACTTGACGGCAATGTGGCTAAGAGGGGTTTGGCAGAATATGCTAGTCTTGGTAAGGCTTAGGAATTCTTTTTGGTCATTCTTTCATTTGGTGCAAAAGTGCAAAACAATTTTCTCTCAAACTCTTTTCTTGTTAGCCGAATTTCACCTTTTGCTAAGCCTAATACTTTTGACCATTTGGTCATTTTTGGCTCATTTTCTATTTCTCCTTTTCATTCTCTCAAAACCGAAACTTGAGTATTTTCTTCAACCATTGCGAAACACTTATCTCTTTTGTCCATTTTCTTCTTTCTTTCTTAGCCGAATCTCCTATACCATAATATTCTTTCTTTTCTCTTCTCAAAAGCACTTAGCCGAAACTATTAGTTCACTTTCTTACTTCATCTTTTTCCATACAAGTTGAACCTTGGTTGATTGTGTTGAACAAATCATAGCCGAATCCAATCTCTTGGGTATACCGAAAATATTCTTCTCCCATCTTGATCAACTTTGGCCGAATATTGAAGGTAAGATAGTTATCATCGGGACTTCTCTAGATATTGGTTTTGGTAAGGTGGTAAGGTTTATTTCGAAGGATTATTAATTTTAAGTTTCGTTTAAGCCGAAGGCTAATAAACATTATTGATGATGGTTGATTGTAGGGAAGTGAGGCCGATTCTTTTAGGAGTGTGTTGGATAAGTGTTCGAAGGCTTTGGGTAAGATTTTAGGTTCATAAGGAACCTTTCTCAATTATTTTGGTTTGGCCGAATAGGCCATGGTTCTAATATTCATTTTTGGCCGAATATAGGGGCAAGAATACTTGTGTGGCCGATTTGTCTATTCGGGATTTAGAACTCTTTTTGGTGCCAGGTGTGTATACATACACATCTTATAACTTTTTAATATGCTAAGTGTTATTTTATGCCTAAACGTTTTGTGTAGACATGGATGAAATACCTTCATGGTATTAACAAGGATTTGGGTAAGTTCTTATTACTATGTGATTATTATTTGATGCTTTTGGGAAGCATGACACATTTGGTATGTGTATTATTTGATATATGGCTTATGATAAATCGATTGGATGTTGTTAAATAAATCTATCAACATGATTTGTGGTACATGCATATAAATGATTGTTATGGGTTGATGAGAGGAGGGGCAAAGTGATATTCGTGTCGAAGCGGACACGGTGTTTTGGTAACACATTGTGACTACGGTCACGGAGGTTTGGTACCTCGGAGGTTTGGCACCTCATAGCGACTTGTCCCCGTGGTTAATACCACCGTGGGTTGGCCCCACTTTGAGATATGGGATTGTGCGCCGGTGATTTGGTATCACACGATGGGTTGGCCCCATCATCTATTTGTGACTTCGGTCACCGGTGTTTTGGTAACACAATTGTGTCTTGAGACACGGAGATTTAGTATCTCTCGGTGATTTGGTATCACATTTGTGACTATACGTCACCAGTGGTTTGGCACCACGGTGGTTTGGTACCACAAGGGGTAGAAAAGGCATATGGATGGTTAGGTTGGGTGCATTTAAACTTATGCATGTTAATTGGTTATAATTTGTGTATGTTATTGCGTTAATTCGGGGAAAGGTTACACATTGAGTCTTGGTGACTCACCTTCTCCTTTAATTTTTCAGGTGATTCGTAGACCACGGGTGAGGAGCCGGATGGACTCGAGGTGGCCATGCAGTGGAGACTTTTAATAAATGAATTTTGGATTTTATTTATCTTTCTTTTGGGTTTATGTTGCTTATTTGTAATAAGGCCTCCTAGTATGATTTCATTATTGCTGCGTGTTTGAATGTTTGGTTTAAACTACTTGATGATGTTAAAACGGATGCACATGTTTTCTCAAATTAAACGCAAAATGTTTTTTTTAAAGTACCATCGGGTACATTTGAAACTGTAACAACCTAACTTAGTATAATTTTAAACGACTTAACAAGGGATTTTCAAAGGTTTTTCCTCCGTAGCATACTAAATTCGGTCGTAATGTTTGGGCCGGGTTTGGGGTGTTACAAAATTGGTATCAGAGCCCAGTTCAAAGCTCGGCTGTGGGGGCCCAAGGCCCAAAAATGTTTTGGTAGGTTTTTTTTTTTTTTAAAAAAAAAAAAAAATTGGTTTTTAATAAGCATGGCACCGAGTCTCCGGCACCAACCTGCCCAGGTAAGTACCACTAACTTTTTGTATGAATTATTTACTGTAGAAGGGTAGGAAGCATGGGACGTAGATAGTGATAGTATTTTAAACTTTAGGACTAGTTTACTCCAAACAAAGACATAAGACTTTAATGGCCTAATTAAACCAACCTACGACCAAGTCGCCGAGTTAGGGTGTGGTAACCTTGGTGCGCATGTCTAGGATTGGATCAGGAAGAGCTTGGTACTTAGCGAGTCCTCGTGACTCACCTCCTCTTCGCGGGATTCCTACCAGTGCGTAGCTTCCGGTTCACCCTAACCAAGAGGACTCGGTCATAGGCAAAATCCTAAATAAAACCCGAAAGGGATTAGCCATGTTTTAAGGAAAACTTGGTTTTAAAATCATTAAATTATTTTTAGATGGTAGGACAAATTTATCTTGAAAATTTTCAAAATATTCTTGATTGACAAAATTACAAAATACCCTTTAGGAAAAATGACGAAAATACCACAGGTTAGAAAGCAGACAGTAATGCCCGAAGAGTGCATAAGTATGAAAGGTATAGGGAATGGATGTATTATTCTGTGTAAACCAAGATAGAAGACTTAAAACCTTGTTTGATCGAAAGAATCTCTATTAAACTCTTTTCATAAAATTTCTTGCGGATAATCAAGTGAAACATGTACTAATTCATAAAATTTCCTAGCCGATTAAAGCGCGATAGTTAGAATGAGCTTTAGAGGGACGTGGCCGTCGTGGGACTTGGAAGGGGTAGGATGGCCGTATCAGAACACCGTCGGGTCGGGTCAAGGATCTCGAGAATGAGATCGCCACCACCACCCCCAACCTTTGGAGTGAAGAGCGAGGATCGGAGACGGGTGACGACGCTGTGTCACAAAGCGATGCTACGGGTTACGGAAAGGGTAGCTGGAATTGGTGGAGGTGGAGGAGCTCGGAAGTCGGTTCTGAGAGACTTGAGCTAACTGAGCTGAATTTTTCCGAGGTGTGTATGCGGTGTAGCGCCCAATACGGTTGAGTATTGGGTGGAATCGACCGAAAGAATCATGGATGAGATAGATTTGACAAATGAGGAGAAACCGGAAGGAGCGGTGTCGCTTCTCAAGGATGAGTCATATCGATGGTGGCTCACGGTCCGAGATGGTGCTACACGCGAGATGATCTCACTTGGGAGTACTTCAAAGTGCATACCGGAAGAAGTATGTTGGATCAAGCTACATTGACGCTCAAAGGAAAGCTTTTCAGGGTTAGTGCAAGGGAATAAGTGCGTCTCGGAATATGAAGCGAAATTCCTAAGGCCGTGAGTCGTTATGCTCGGGAATAGTGGCATCGGAACATGATCGTTGTGTTCGTTTTGAAGACGGACTTAGAGACGAAGTTAAAGTCTGCTGATTGCTCCACAGCAAGAACGTGAGTTTCTTTGTCTTGGTGGAGAAGGCCAAGGTAGCCGGAAGGAATCAAGGAGTCCACGAGGCAAAGTTATGATAGGAGCAAGTCGAAGAGAGGCTTTGGATAAATGCAGGTCGGTGGTAATGTTCGAAAAGATTTAGGCGAGTGGGTCAAATCAGCAGGAGGTCCAGTTTTGCAAATCAAAGACCGGCCCGATGTAACCGTTGTGGAAAGTTTCATTGGGGTGAATGTTGGACCGGAGGAAAGGATGTTTCGAGTGTGGTTCGCTAGAACATCGTGTGAGGGACTGTCGCGTAAGCAAGCTAGGAATCGATCCCGAAGGTCAAGGTCGTGCCCGATTCGAGAAAGGAGGGACCAGCACCGCAGAGAGGTCGTGGTTATGGTAGAGGTGGTTATGGCTCTAGTGGAGGTCGCGAGCGGTGGCAGAGGTATTGGCAACACGGAGGCTAGGCACTGGTTTGGTGTATCTCGCGAGGCGTCGTGAGGAAGGAGACGCACCGGACGTCATAACCCAGACGTTTTTAATTTTTGGTGTTCCATATATCGCCTTGATAGATGTGGGTTCGACGCACTCTTACGTTGCTAGTAGTATAGTTGAGACCATGAGTTTAGTTCTCAGAGGCGCTTCTAAGAGGATGACCGTACTTAGTCCTTTAGGTCACTCTGTAGAAGTAGATAAGTCAGTATAGAGATATACCCCTAGAACTCCAAGGGGTAGTGTTTGTAGCCGATCCGATGGAACCGCCGTTTGAGGAGTTTGATATGATTCTTGGGATGGTGGTTGGTCAAGTACCAAGCAAGTTTGGATTGTGCCGCTAAAGCGCATGGTTTTGAAAAGCGGTTGAAGGTGAAGAAGTGGTCATGATAGGTAATAGGAGAGATTATCTATCCAACGTGGTATCTGCGTTGAAAGCGAAGAAAGATGGTCGGGAAGGGAGCGTGAGGCGTTAAGTAGTTCATGTGTGTGCTTTGGAAGCTAAGAAGTCTTCGTGGGAAATGTTCAAGCTGTAAAGGAATTTCTTGACGTATTTCTGAAGAACTTCGGGATTGCCTCCGGATCGTGAAGTCGAATTTGGTATAGATCTGTTACACGGCAGCGCCGTGTGTCTATAGCTCCGTATAGGATGGCAGAAGGAATTGTTGGAATTGAAGGCTCGGATACAAGAGTTGTTGGATCGAGGTTTCATTCGACCAAGTGTTTCACCTTGGGGAGCGCGGTACTTTTTGTCAAGAAGAAGGATGGTACGATGCGGATGTGTATAGACTATCGCTTGATTGAATAAAGCGACGATTAAAAACAAGTATCCTTTGCCGAGGATAGATGACTTGTTTGATCGGTGAAAGGTTGCGGTTTTCTCTAAGATTGATTTAAGGTCCGGATATCATCAGCTCGAAGGTGAAAGAGGTGATATCCATAAGACGGCATTTCGTACTCGGTATGGACACTACGAGTTCTGGTGATGCCGTTTGGTTTGACTAATGCACCAAAGGCGGCTTTCATGGACATGATGAATAGGGTATTTCAACAGCTTTTTGGATCAGTTTGTTGTGGTCTTTATAGATGATATTTTGGTGTATTCGAAGTCGGAAGAGGAGCATGATGCGCATTTGCGAGTGGTGTTGCGATTCGAGGAAAAGCATTTGTATCGAAATTTAGTAAGTGCGACAGTGGCTTAAGGAGGTGACTTTCTTGGGTCACGTTGTTTCAATAGAGGATTAGAGTGGATCCTCGAAAGATTGAGCGATGTTAGATTGGGAAGCCGCCTAAATCGTGGCTGAAATCGGAGTTTTCTAGGTGCAGCGGGTATTATCGAAGATTTGTGGAAGGATTTTCTTTGATTGCCGCACCGATGACCAAGTTGTTGAGGAAAGGAGTTCCTTTTGTGTGGACCGAGGAGCAGCAAGAAAGTTTCGACAAATTGAAGAAGATTCGATGAAGCTCGGTTTTGATTCAACTTTGAAGCGAGGCAAGGAATTCCACAGTTTATTGTGATGCATCACATATTGGTTTGGGATGCGTCTTTGATGCAAGAAGGGAAGGTAGTGGCTTATGCATCTCGGCAATTGAGACCACATGAGGCTAATTATCCGACTCATGACTTGGAGTTAGCGGTTTGTAGTCTTCGCTTTGAAGATATGGAGGCACTATTTATGCGGAGAGAAGTCGATAGTTTATACGGATCACAAGAGTCTTAAGTATCTCTTGACTCGGAAGGATTTGAATTTGAGGCGGCGTAGATGGATTGAGTGTTGAAGGACTACGATCGCTCGATCGAGTATCATCCTCGGCAAGGCTAACGTGGTGGCGTATGCGCGTTGAGTCGTAAGGTTGTATCGGATTTAAGATCGATGTTTGCTCGACTTAGTGCGTTCGATGATGGGAGTCTTTTGGCGGAATTGCAAGTCAAGCCGACTTGGTTAGATCGAGATTAAGGAGAAGCGGTTAGAGGATGATGGTTTGAATGATCGGAGGTTGCAAGTCGAGAATGGTGGATTAGAGGATTTTAGTCCGTCGGTGATGGAGTTTTGTGCTTTAAAGGAAGAGCTTGTATCTTAGAAGGATGTGGAGTTGAGACAAAGGATTCTTCGGACGCATATAGCAGACCCATATGCTATGCATCCTGGAGGTAGCAAGATGTATCGGGATTTGAGAGAGCAATTTTGGTGGCAGTGTCTCAAACGGAAGTAATGGCGAGTTCGTGGGTAAGTGTCGACATGTCAACAAGTCAAGGGTGAACATCGATTTGCCATCCGGTTTACTTCACCGGTGAAGATTCCTCGATGGAAGTGGGAAAGGATCACCATGGACTTTGTCGTGGATTACCTCTTACGCCTAGCAAGAAGAATTCGATTTGGGTGATTGTGGATCGTCGACTAAATCAGCGCATTTCATACCTGTAAGGGTAGATTATTCGCCGAGAGGTTAGCTAAGTTATATGTAGCCGAGATAGTGAGATTGCATGGTGTGCCAAGATCGATTATCTCGGATAGGGATCCGAGGTTTACATCGAGGTTTTGGAGAGCGTTGCATCAAGCTTTGGGTGCGAGATTGGACTTCAAAGACGACTTTTCATCCGCAATCCGGCGGACAATCGGAGAGAGTGATTCAGATCTTAGAAGATATGCTCGAGAGGTTGTGTTCGGACTTGATGGCGGTTGGGAGGAGTATCTACCGTTGGCGGAATTCGCTTATAACAATAGTTATCAGCGAGTATCCAAATGGCTCCATATGAAGCATTGTATGGGACGAAAATGCCGTACTCCTACGTGTTGGGCGGAACTAGGTGAACGACATGTCTTGGGTCCGTAATTGGTGACGGAAGCGAGGACAAAGTTAAGGTAGTCGGGCTCGTCTCAAGGAAGCATCGGATAGGCAAAAGTCTTACGCCGATCTCAAGCGCAAGGAGATGGAATTCGAGGTAGGAGATAAGGTCTTTACGAAGGTGTCGCCTTGGAAAAAGGTGTTGCGCTTTGGGCAAAAAGGAAATTAAGTCCAAGGTTCATCGGCCCGTATCGTGTGTTGAAGCGAGTAGGGACCGGTAGCTTATCACTCGAATCGCCAGCAGAGTTGAGTCGATTCACGATGTCTTCCATGTGTCGATGCTTAGACGGTATAGGTCGAGATCCATCGCACATCGTGCGATGAGCGAGATTGAGGTTAACTCCGACTTATCATTCGAGGAGGAACCGGTTGATTTTAGATCGTGATGTCAAGGTGTTGCGAGAAAGTCGGTACCCTTAGTGAAAGTGCTATGGCGAAACCATGGTACGGAGGAAGCGGCGTGGGAACTCGAGGAGGTGATCGCGCAGCAATACCCCCACCTTTTCTCGATCGGGTAATTTCGAGGTCGAAATTATTTTAAGAGGGTAGAAGCGTAACATCCCAAAATAGGGGTTATTTGTGATTGAATTATTTTTCTTGTATTTGAATTTTCGTGATATTATTCGTGATGATATAAGGCTTAATTAGGGGTCTTGAGTAAGCTCGGTTTAGTAGAATAATTCTTAGTATGGCTTATTTAAAGAAGATGATTAAATGAGCTTAGCACTTAAGTTAATTTAAGTAGCAATAAGTGACACAAGATGAGTGCATGGCAAGTTGGTAATGGCGCATGGAGTTTAGCTTGAGGGGAGAGGTTCGAATCCCTTAAATAGTATTGGAACAACTTTTATTTTTGCTTTGGTATGGTAAGTGTCGGCCAAGGATAATTAAGATAAGGGTTGACCATGTTATTTTTGGTTAGTAGACTATAGGTTTAAGGCAAGTGTTAACATATGGAAGGGAATCAAGTAATTAAGGAAAATATGGAGACATGGGGCTAGTATCAAGGATTATGTTTTGGAAACAAAATCATGGCCTTTATGCCATGAACTTGGACGGCAATGTGGCTAAGAGGGGGGTTTGGCCGAATATGCTAGTCTTGGTAAGGCTTAGGAATTCTTTTTGGTCATTCTTTCATTTGGTGCAAAAGTGCAAAACAATTTTCTCTCAAACTCTTTTCTTGTTAGCCGAATTTCACCTTTTGCTAAGCCTAATACTTTTTGACCATTTGGTCATTTTTGGCTCATTTTCTATTTCTCCTTTTCATTCTCTCAAAACCGAAACTTGAGTATTTTCTTCAACCATTGCCGAAACACTTATCTCTTTTGTCCATTTTCTTCTTTCTTTCTTAGCCGAATCTCCTATACCATAATATTCTTTCTTTTCTCTTCTCAAAAGCACTTAGCCGAAACTATTAGTTCACTTTCTTACTTCATCTTTTTCCATACAAGTTGAACCTTGGTTGATTGTGTTGAACAAATCATAGCCGAATCCACTCTCTTGGGTATACCGAAAATATTCTTCTCCCATCTTGATCAACTTTGGCCGAATATTGAAGGTAAGATAGTTATCATCGGGACTTCTCTAGATATTGGTTTTGGTAAGGTGGTAAGGTTTATTTCGAAGGATTATTAATTTTAAGTTTCGTTTTAAGCCAGAAGGCTAATAAACATTATTGATGATGGTTGATTGTAGGGAAGTGAGGCCGATTCTTTTAGGAGTGTGTTGGATAAGTGTTCGAAGGCTTTGGGTAAGATTTTAGGTTCACAAGGAACCTTTCTCAATTATTTTGGTTTGGCCGAATAGGCCATGGTTCTAATATTCATTTTTGGCCGAATATAGGGGCAAGAATACTTGTGTGGCCGATTTGTCTAATCGGGATTTAGAACTCTTTTTGGTGCAGTGTGTATACATACACATCTTATAACTTTTAATATGCTAAGTGTTATTTTATGCCTAAACGTTTTGTGTAGACATGGATGAAATACCTTCATGGTATTAACAAGGATTTGGGTAAGTTCTTATTACTATGTGATTATTATTTGATGCTTTTGGGAAGCATGACACATTTGGTATGTGTATTATTTGATATATGGCTTATGATAAATCGATTGGATGTTGTTAAATAAATCTATCAACATGATTTGTGGTACATGCATATAAATGATTGTTATGGGTTGATGAGAGGAGGGCGGTGATATTCGTGTCGAGCGGACACCGATGTTTTGGTAACACATTGTGACTACGGTCACCGAGGTTTGGTACCTCGGAGGTTTGGCACCTCATAGCGACTTGTCCCCCCGTGGTTAATACCACCGTGGGTTGGCCCCACTTTGAGATATGGGATTGTGCGCGGTGATTTGGTATCACACGATGGGTTGGCCCCATCATCTATTTGTGACTTCGGTCACCAAGTGTTTTGGTAACACAATTGTGTCTTGGACACCAGAGATTTGGTATCTCCGGTGATTTGGTATCACATTTGTGACTATACGTCACCAAAGTGGTTTGGCACCACCGGTGGTTTGGTACCACAAGGGGTAGAAAAAGGCGTATGGATGGTTAGGTTGGGTGCATTTAAACTTATGCATGTTAATTGGTTATAATTTGTGTATGTTATTGCGTTAATTCGGGGAAAGGTTACACATTGAGTCTTGGTGACTCACCTTCTCCTTTAATTTTTCAGTGATTCGTAGACCACGGGTGAGAGCGGATGGACTCGAGGTGGCCATGCAAGTGGAGACTTTTAATAAATGAATTTTGGATTTTATTTATCTTTCTTTTGGGTTTATGTTGCTTATTTGTAATAAGGCCTCCTAGTATGATTTCATTATTGCTTTGCGTGTTTGAATGTTTGGTTTAAACTACTTGATGATGTTAAAACGGATGCACATGTTTTCTCAAATTAAGCATAAAAAATTTTTTTTAAAGTACCATCGGGTACATTTGAAACTGTAACAACCTAACTTAGTATAATTTTAAACGACTTAACAAGGGATTTTCAAAGGTTTTTCCTCCGTAGCATACTAAATTCGGTCGTAATGTTTGGGCCGGGTTTGGGGTGTTACAGATAGGGCTAGTAAGGCCGAAGAATTGAGTAAGGAAAAGAGGAAAGCCCTGAGTGAGGCTCAAGATGCGAAGAAGAGGCCGACGAGCAAATCATACCAAGTTCAATCGAAGAGGTCCAGGGAAGTGAACCCACGGACAACTACATCAGTCGGGTATTCGCAGAGAGAGCGAGGCAACATGTATTCGGGTTCAAGAGTTCAAGCTACCTCAACGGCAAGTGTGGGCAATCCAAGGCCCAAACCAGAGTGCCCAAGTTGTGGCAGACATCACACTGGGGAGTGTTGGGGAAATAATCAAAATTGCTATAAGTGTGGGTCCCCCGACCATCTCATCCGAAATTGTCCTAAAAGGGATGACAAGGAGAGGAAGCAAGAGATAAGATCAAGCAGTGCATCCTTTAGAGGTAGGCCACAAAAGAACTCGGGAGGCGGAACTAGTGGTAGAGGTGTATCACGAGACACCACTGTGAGGTCAGAGGGTCGGGCGCCAGTAAGAAATTATACTATTCACGCTCGAGAAGAGGCGTCATCATCGGATGGAACAACGGGTACATTTTCTCTCTATGACACCTCTGTTATTGCTTTAATTGACCCTGGATCAACTCATTCTTATATTTGTATGATAATGGCATCTAGTTTGAGTATGACTGTTGAGTCTACTAAATTTTTAGTAAAAGTGTCAAACCCACTAGGTAAATAGGTGTTAGTTGACAAGGTGTGTAGGAACTGTTCTCTGATGATTAAGGGTCATTGTTTCCCGGCAAACCTTATGTTGTTGCCGTTTGATAAATTTGATTTGATTCTTGGTATGGATTGGTTGACTGCCCATAGTGTTTTAGTGAATTGTGGTAGTAAATTTATTGAATTGAATTGTGAAAATGGAGATGTTATTCGGGTTGAATCAGGTGAGTCAGATAGCTACAGGTGATGATCTCTTCCATGATAAGCGAGAAATATACGAGAAAGAGTACGAATCTTATCTCGCTTTTGTATTAAACACTTAAGAATCAAGTCGAGATTGAAAGCAGATCACAGGTTGTATGTGAGTATCCGGATGTATTCTCGGAAGAGTTGCTGGATTACCCCAGTTAGAGAGGTCGAGTTTGGAATTGAGTTAATTCGAGAGCAGCACCCATTTCGATTACTCGTATAGGATGGCCCCACTAGAGTTGAAAGAAGCGAAAGTTGATTACAAGAACTGACGGATAAGGGTTTTGCAAGACCAGAGCTATTCACCGTAGGGTGCCCAAAGACTCTTTGTAAAGAAGAAAGATGGGTCGATGAGATTGTGCATAGACTACGGACAACTCAACAAAGTAAGCTTGTGAAGAACAAGTATCCTTTACCGAGAATAGATGATTTATTTGATCAACTGAAGGGAGCTACGGTGTTCTCCAAGATTGACTTGAGGTCCGGCTATTACCAGTTGAGGGTTAAGGAGCAAGATGTGCCGAAAATGGCATTTCAGACGAGGTATGGCCATTATGAGTTTCTGGTCATGCCATTCGGTTTAACGAATGCTCCTGCGGTTTTTATGGATTTAATGAACCGTGTCTTCAGACCGTATTTGGACAAGTTTATGGTTGTCTTTATTGACGACATATTGGTTTATTCTCGAGATGAGAGTGATCATGCAGAACATCTGAGAATTGTCTTACAGACCTTAAGAGACAAGCAGTTATATGCTAAACTTAGTAAGAGCGAGTTTTGGCTTCGAGAAGTAGGGTTTCTAGGACATATTGTGTCGGGTGAAGGTATTAGAGTAGATCCGGGAAAGGTCTCAGGTATTGTGGAGTGGAAACCACCGAGGAATGTGTCGGAAGTTAGAAGCTTTCTGGGTTTAGCAGGGTACTATAGGTGGTTTGTGAAGGGATTATCTATGATTGCTACTCCAATGACGAAACTATTACACAAGGATGTTAAATTTGAATGGACTGAAGAATGCCAGCAGAGTTTTGAGAGATTGAAAATGTTGTTGACAGAGGTACCGATTTTGGTACAACCTGAGTCGGGAAAGGAGTTTGTAGTCTACAGTGACGCGTCATTAAATGGTCTCAGTTGTGTGTTGATGCAAGAGGGTAAGGTGATTGCTTACGCCTCGAGACAACTAAAACCACATGAGAAGAATTATTCGACTCATGATCTGGAGTTGGCCGCAATTTTTTTCACGTTAAAGATTTGGCACCATTACCTATATGGTGAGAATTGTCGAATCTTTACTGATCATAAGAGTTTGAGGTACTTAATGGATCAAAATGAATTAAATCTACGGCAACGACGGTGGCTTGAATTATTGAAGGACTACGAGCTAGTGATCGATTACCACCCAGGGAAAGCGAATGTAGTTGCAGATGCTTTAAGTAGAAAATCCTTGTATGCTTTGAGAACTATGAGCACAAATTTGTCATTGTCAGATAATGGTGCTATGCTGGCCGAGCTGAGAGCTAGACTACTATTTGTTCAACGAATATGTGAGGCTCAAAGGAATTATAGTGAGATACTAGCTAAAAGAGCTAAGTGTGAATCAGGAACTAATTCTGAATTTCGAGTGAGTTCGGATGGTTGCTTAATGTTCCATGATAGAATTTGTGTGCCTAAAGATGATGAGTTGAGCCGAGAAATTTTACGGGAAGCACATAGTAGTTATTTGTCAGTACACTCGGGCAGCACGAAAATGTATAATGATCTAAAGAAATTCTATTGGTGGCCAGGAATGAAAAGAGACATCTCGGAGTATGTAACAAGATGTCTGATTTGTCAACAAGTGAAAGCGGAACATCAAGTGCCTTCGGGATTGCTTCAGCCAGTGATGGTCCCCGAGTGGAAATGGGATCGGATTACCATGGATTTTGTTACGGGCTTGCCTATGACCCCGAGAAAGAAAGATGCTGTGTGGGTTGTCGTAGATAGACTAACGAAGTCGGCTCACTTTACTCTAGTACGTGTTGATTATTCACTGGATAATTTTGCTGAGTTGTATGTGGCGGAGATAGTAAGATTGCATGGTGTGCCTGTATCCATTATATCAGATAGAGACCCGAGATTTACTTCGAGGTTTTGGAAGAAGTTACAGGAGGCCTTGGGTACGAAGTTGAATTTTAGTACTGCATTTAATCCTCAGACCGATGGTCAGTCCGAGAGAGTAATCCAAGTTCTTGAGGATATGCTCTGATGTTGTGTGTTAGAGTTCGAAGGTAGTTGGGAAAAATACCTACCCTTGGTCGAATTTGCTTACAACAATAGTTATCAGTCGAGCATACGGATAGCACTGTATGAAGCCTTGTATGGTCGTAAATGTCGGACCCCCTTGTATTGGACCGAGCTGAGTGAGAAGCAAGTTCATGGGTTTGATTTGGTTAAAGAGACCGAGGAGAAAGTGAAAGTTATCCGGGATAGTCTGAAGGTTGCTTCGGACCGACAAAAGTCATATGCGAATTTGAAAAGAAAATAAATTGAATTTCAAGTGGGCGACAAGGTGTTTCTGAAAGTGTCACCGTGGAAGAAAATATTGAGATTTGGTCGAAAAGGTAAATTGAGCCCGAGATTTATAGGGCCGTATGAAATTACCGAGAGGATTGGGCCAGTGGCATATCGGTTGGCTTTACCGGTAGAGTTAGAGAAAATTCATAATGTGTTCCATGTATCAATGTTAAGGTGTTATTGCTCCGATCCTTCGCATGTGATTCCTCCAATAGAAATCGAAATACGACCGGATATGACATATGAGGAAGAGCCGATTAAAATTTTGGCTCGAGAGGTGAAACAGTTGAGGAACAAGGACATAACCTTAGTAAAAGTGTTATGGCAAAAGAACGGTGTAGAAGAGGCTACTTGGGAACCGGAAGAAGCTATGAGGGAGCAATATCCAAACCTCTTTACCAGTAAGATTTTCGAGGGCGAAAATCCCTAAAGAGGAGGAGTGTTGTAACAATCTGGTTTTGGGGCTAGTCGAAACAGTGGTTTCGAGACCACTAATTCGAGGTCGAGGAAAATTATTTTGACGTTAATTTATGTGCTGTAGCATGATTATATGGATGCATGAAAATTTTGGTGTTTTAATTTAAGTGATAGCATGCTTAATTGCGAAAAAGGACTAAATCGCATAAAATGCGAAAGTTCTATTTTTCATGGTAGAGGTGTCTAATAGCCAAAAAATGTAATTGGGAGGATTTTAAAGTGCAATTAGGCCACTAAGGAAGTGTTGGCCAGCCATAGAGTCTAGGAAGACAAAGGCATTTAATTTGGTCAAAATTTGGTGATAGTTGGTGACTAAATGAATAAATAAAATTAGAAAAAGAAAAGCCATCTTATTTTTTTCATTTCTCTTCCTCTCCTACCAAAAATTTCAGCAAGAAATAAGGGTTTTGAAGCTCAAACTTTCAGCCAACATATTCTCTAGTAAGTAAGTGATTTTAGAGATCTTTCTTGATGATTTTTGTATTTTTGGAGTCCCCAAAGCTTAAGCTAGCTAATGAGGGGACTAATTTGTCAAATGGATGAAGGTTTAGGGACTTTCCATGAGAGAGTTTATGTGGTTAACTAAGTTTTTATGGAAGAAGATGAATGTTAGCGAGATGAGAAACAACTTTTTGTGAAAGGTGTTAGCATGAAAACACCTAAATAGGACTTAAATGCAGAGATTTAAATTGTGTCATAAATGCATGAAATAGTTGTAATGGTGAGTAGTTGTAAGAGAAATAAATTTTCATCTATGCTTGTTCTGTAACATCCTGAAAAGGGCCTATGCATTTTTGTTTTAATTGTACGAAATGACATATCTTATGTGTTATGAATATATTTTGAACACTTTTGGAAACCTGGAAATGTATGGAAATGTTAAGTTTAAAAGAGGAAAGTGAACATTTTTAGAACCTTGGAAATGTAAGGAAATGTCTTGTAAGGAAATGTCATGGAAATGTAAGGAAATGTCAAATTTACAGAGCCGATCGAAAATTTTTGGAAACTTAGAAATGACCTAGAAATGATGAGTTTTAAGGTTTAAAAGGGGAAATTAAGGCAAGGTGGCCTTAAAAGAAAAAGTTTGTGAAATTTGACACACAAACAGGCTTGGAAAAGTGGTCTGAAGATGCCACTTAGGGCCTATGGAAATGGCGCCATATGCAAGAGGAATGGGCTTAAGTTCGAGTCACATGGGAAGCAAATAAAAGAAATTTTATTTTGCTACAAGGAGCAGAGAGGTGGACTGCACATGGCTATAAATTAGGAGCTTTCATTCTTTTATAAATAGTGAATAAATAAGGGATTTATTTATCATTATTTTCAAGAGATAATTTTTGGATTAAATTCTTTTAATTTGAATAAAGAGATAAAGAGGAAAATAAGGGAGAAGTGATGGCCAAGTAAGGGACTTTGAGTTTAATAATTTCGACTAAGTAAGGATAGTTGCTGAATTATCTTTTATTTTAAGTGATAATTAAAGGATAAAGTTATCAGATAGAGGAGTGGTGGCCAAGTAAGGGACTCCTTAGATGATAATTTCGGCTATAAAAGGAAGGAAGGAGGGCTACTCATCAATTTGTGCTTCCTCTTTTCTCTGCCGAATTCTTAGTGCTCTCTTCTCTTCTTTTCTTTCTTTTATTTTTGCCAAGCTGAAATACCTTGTGTTCTAGCCGAATCCTCCATCTTTATTCTTCCTTCTCTTTTCTTTCTAATCCCTCCAAAAGCCAAAAGTTGTGAGATCATCATCTAGCCATAGCCGAATCTCTGAAGGTTGAAGTGAAGGTGCAATCGATTTCTTCAAGTAAGGGTAAGATCTCATTCGGTTTCATCCTTTTTTCTTAAGATTTGTCGAAATCTAGGACTAACCCCATTAATATCTTGTTGTCGAAACTTTGAAGAGATCTTTCGGGATTTACTAAGTGTCGACTACAAGGAATAAGAAGTTCTTTTCCTGAAGGTACACCATAGGCCACGTGTTCCCTAGTTATTCGGTGAGTTTCGGGATTTAAAATCCACAAGGTAAGTTTAAGAATACTAATCCTACTAGGATTTGGAGTTTTGGCCGAATGGATTTTTATTAAGGTAATAAGTGATAAATCAATGTAGGGATTAAGGATCTAAGCATTAGATCAAGCTTTTCGGGATCTCAAGGAAATTTTAAGCGAATCAGGTGTGTACCCTACACTAACTTTTAATAAGATTGATGGTAATATGTAAAATATGCATGTTTATAAGAATGTGGCTAAGGTACCATAATATGGTACAAAGTACTGTCATCGTTCCTACTTCCACTAGGATTATGAAATATGTTATTTATAACATGTGAAAATTTATAAGAATGAGAATTTAAGTATGATATGCATGATATGAATAATATGGGTCATTCGGGATATATAAAAAGGGGAAGTGAATGTGATGACTACGGTCTCACTATCCGAATGTGGTGACTTCGGTCACATTATCCGAATGTGGTGACTTGGTCACATTATCTCGAATGTGGTAACCGGTTTACATTATCTCGAATGTGGTGTCTCATGACACAATTATCTCAGTGGCTATGCCACAAAATTTTATATGGGCGATGAGCACGTCGATCGCAAATGACGCGCCGATGGTGTGTAGCGGATGGAGGGTTGACTTAGTAGTCCCACGGTGTGACCGGTGCGGGGTGTGTAGCGGATGGACAACTAGGTTTGGGTTTGGGAATGCATCATAACACTGTATTCTATGTTTTGAATGTGTAATATGTGATATGCCCGATTCTATTATGATTTAGTTTCGTGTACACATTGAGTCTGTTTGACTCACCCGTTGGGAACATTTTTCGTGGTGATGAACAGTGATGGACCGGGATGGCGAGAACTTGTGGTGGCCATGCTCAACATGAAGTTTATATTTTTGAGGACTCTTGAATTTATTTTAGTACTTTGAATTATTTTGGGAATTATTTGATGTAATAAGGCCATAAGGCCATAGTTGGATTACTTTACACTTATTTTTATTTATTATGATTATGAATTTTATCTATTAAAATTTAATTAAAATTTCTTTTAAGCTAAACCCAAAATATTTTGTCACTTAAGATAAAAGGGATTTCAATATAAAACGAACCTGTTTTCAACACAAGCCCAACCCAAAACAATATTTTTCTTAAAATCACACAAGTTTTCCTAAGAACAAAAGAATTTTGAACCAGTTTACTTGAGGAACAAACCAAATCTGGTCAAAGCTCGTGGGCCGGGTTTGGGGTGTTTCATGTTCATTGAGAAAATATGTTGAAAAATAAATTACGAGCCTAGGGGCAAAATCGTAATTTTGCCAATGTACAAGGGCAAAATGGTCATTTTTGCCCAAGTGTAGAATTTGGTGTATTATGATCATAGAATGATCTAAATGAATGAATTTCATTGTTATAGATTCAGAAGAGCACAGAATCAACCTTGACCGTGGAAAAGGCAAGGTGACGGACTAAATCGTTGGTTATCACGTTTTGCACCGAGGTAAGTTTATGTGTAAACAATGCATGATTGTGTAAATATTGTGTGGTTAACTAGTGTATGGCAAGATCGAGAACATGAGTGGTTCAAATGGATTGAATGTGGAAATTGTTGAATAATTATTGTATGAATGATGAAATAGTCATATAAATATGTAATCTCGACACTTTTTTTGGTGGGCTAAGTGCGATACCACCTTGTTGCTAATTTACGATGGGCTATGTCCGATACCATTGTCTATTCATCTTTTGGTGGGCTATGTGGGATACCACCATAATTAATTTTTTTGGTGTGCTAATTACGATACCACCTTGTTGCTAATTTACAATGGGCTATGTGTGATACCATCGTCTATTCATCTTTTGGTGGGCTATGTGTGATACCACCATAATTAATCTTTTTGGTGGGCTAAGTGCGAAACCACCTAGTGGCTTGACTGTGTGAAATGGAATTAGAAATAGTGGATTTTGTATTATGTGACCTTGTGATACTAAGTGCAGGGAAACTCTTAATGAGTGTGTGCATTAAGATGTGAGATGGTTGAAATGTGGGAATGGAGAAAATGAGTAAGCATGTCATGAATGTAAATTGCTTCTTGATTAGTACGTAATGCTATGTATTTGTTCAATACATGTTATAATATTGTGTTGTTTATATGTAAACTTACTAAGCTTAAAGCTTACTCCCCTTCTCTATTTACCTTGTTTTATAGAGTTTAAGAGCCGAGCCGGGATACGCAGCTAACCGGAAGACTGCCCACACTATCAGCTCCTCTCGGTATACCTAGACTTAATGATTTTGTAAATGGCATGTATAGGGGCTAGACTAATTAGATTATTTTGTTATTTTGGCCAAAGGTGTATTGGCTCTTGTTAAGACATTTAATTTTGTAACTTGCCATGCATGATGGCTCATTTTACCATCTATGAAATTACGAGGTTATCTATGGGAGTTCATGATGAAAATTATGAGATGTTTATTTGCATGTTGAATAGATTCATGTAATGTAAGCTATAGGGGTGCTAAGAGCATGGCAAATAGCCTTGTTCTTGTCAACAATGGTAGGCACACGAGCGTGTGTCTAGGCCATGTGAGACACACGATCAAGCCATGGGCGTGTGCCCAGGCCGTGTGAAGTCTGCACCTTGAAATTTGAAATTTGAATGGTCGCACGGTTAGAGCACACGGGCGTGCCTAGGCCATGTTGAACAAGTCAGTATATTAAGGTATGGCATACGGTTTAGGCCCACGGGCGTGTCAAAACGTAGTGTGATTAGTTAGTGTCGACCACGGGTTGAAGGCACGGACGTGTAATAGGGTACACGGGCGTGTTCCCAAACCGCATGGGCGTGTGCCTTACCCGTGGGCATTTGTCAGAATGCTTGGGTTTTTAGCCACAGTCAGGGGACATGGGCGTGCGTGTCTATGCACGGGCGTGTCTAATCTTGCACGGGCGTGTAAGACCTGTTTTGAAAGGAAAAATTTTAAGATTGGAAAAAGTTTCGGATTAGTCTCGAGAGCCCTCGTGTGTATGAGTGAGGCCTCTTAAGTCGAGAATGAGGTTATAGAGAGTAATTACGTTGAGCTTAAGTGGCGATCAAGTGGTTTGAGTTTGGTATCGCCTCGGGCCCGGTTCCCGGCGTAGAACCCGGGTAAGGGGCGTTACACTATCAATCAAACATTTGGTATAGTTAGAATTATTATTTTGAGTATGGCATGCATAGGGACTTGGTATTTTTTTTGAGTGTCATAATGTCTTGGCGAAATGTGTTGGCTTTCCTTTAAGAGGAATTCTTTTTGTATAAGGCCATGGTTGATGGTTATTACTCATTGTTGATAAATGCAAATGTTGGTGTTTTCATAAATGTGGATATTACATGGGTTGGTTGATAATAAGAAATGTTGTAGATGATTAGATAATAGCTTGGATTTGAGGCGTGGATGCCTTGGTTGTGACTGATTTAGCCATGTGTTTGTGTTGTTTGATGGTACTGTATAATGTGTGTAGATGTGTGCCTGAAAATGGTGACAAAAAGGCTTGGAAAATAGCCCGACAGCCGTCCACATGGGCAGACACATGGCCGTGTGTCTAGGCCGTGTGTGACATACAGTTGTCCCATGGGCATGTGTTGGGGTCGTGTGTCCCCTGCACTTAAATTATAAAAACTTAGATTTGCACATGGTCCGGGTACACGGGCGTGTGCCAGGCCGTGTGACAACCTGAATTTCCATAAAGCTCTAGCCAGGCTTGCACACGGGCTATTGACATGGCCATGTCAGCTACATGGCCGTGCCATGAGTCTACACGGGTGTGTGTCCCTATTTTTCAGAGAAGTTTTTGTAAATTTTCTAAAGGGCTGGGTTTAGAAACCACTTCAAAAGTATGTTTTGGGCTTCATAGGCCCATATTAAATATTTTAAGATTTAGTTTGAAAAGTTTTAAATTAGAACGAAATTTCATATTACAAAAATGTCTGTATGTTATTAAATCAAGTAACGCCTCGTACCCTGTACCGATGTCAGTTATGGGTAAGGGGTGTTACATTTAGTGGTATCAAATCTATGGTTTATTTGATTCTAGGACTAACCTAGCATGAGTACGAGTCTAGCTATACATGCCATATATGAATTATGATAGTGTGACGACTCCTGACAACTTAAAATGTGTTCTTATATAGTAATGGATCCCGACGGAGCAATGACGGATGACGTCGAGAGTAACGTGCCGGCTCCTGCTGAAGGGACAGTGCCAGTTGATAGTGGGCCCGTGACACTGAGTCAGGGCAGAGGGGCTAGAAAGCCTACCTCCAAATTATGAATGCTTAGTATATGGAGTTTGTTCGTGCGAATCCGAACACTCCACCTCCTCTCCAATTCCCCAATCTGCCCCTGTAGCTCCCCAAGTGGCGGAGATGTTTAGAAGGGAAAAACCTCAGTTGACAGAATCCGAAAACAAGGGGCTGAGGAATTTAGAGCAAATATAGATGATGACCCGGAGAGAGCAGAATTTTGGCTAGAAAATACCATTAGGGTATTTGATGAGTTGTCTTGCACACCAGAGGAGTGCATGAAGTGTGTTGTGTCACTCCTGCGAGACTCGGCCTACCAATGGTGGAACACCCTTGTATCGATTGTACCAAGGGAAAGGATAACTTGGGAATTCTTCCAAGAAGAGTTTCGCAAAAAGTATATTAGCCAGAGGATTATAGACCAGAAAAGGAAAAAAAATTAGAATTGAAGCAAGGCCGAATGATAGTAACAGAACATAAGCGTGAGTTCGTAAGACTCAGCAAATACGCTAGGGAGTGCATATCTACTGAAGCCATCATGTGTAAGAGGTTTGAAAACAGATTAAATGAGGACATCCGATTGTTTGTCAGTATTTTAGAACTGAAGGAGTTTGTTGTTCTAGTAGAGAGGGCTTGTATGGCCGAGGAATTGGCTAAGGAGAAAAGGAAAGTTGATATTGAGTCTCGTAACTCAAAGAAAAGACTGTTTGGAAAATCATTTCAGTCTTCCTCCAAGAAATCGTGAGAGCTCACTACCCAATCAAATGCTTCTGTGGGATTCTCGAATAGAAATAGGAGTAATCAGAACTCGACATCTAAGGCTTAGACCACCTCTATTGCGAGTATTGGTAGTGCTCGACCTAATAAACTGGAGTGTTCACAGTGTGGTAGACGACATTTCGGTGAGTGTCGAGGAAATGAAAGAGGTTGTTTCAAGTGCAGTTCATTAGACCACTTCATTCGAATTGTCCTGAGATGGAAGAAAAAGACAGAAAGCAAGAAGTATGAGCGAATAATGCACCATCGAGAGGTAGACCACAGAAGAACTCGAGAAGTGGGGCTAGCAGCAGAGGTGCGCCTAGAGATCCTACCGTGAGGTCCGAGGGCCGAACGCCTGCAAGGACTTATGCAATTCGCGCTCACGAAGAGGCATCGCCACCAGATGTGATTACGGGTACTTTTTCTCTTCATGGTATCTCTGTTATTGCTTTGATTGATCCGGGTTCTACCCATTCGTATGTTTGTATTAAATTGGTATCTAGTATGAATATGCCTGTTGAGTCCACAGAAATTGTCATAAAAGTATCAAACCTATTAGGCAAGCATGTGCTAGTTGATCAAGTGTGTAGAAATTATCCTTTGACGATTAGATGTCATTGTTTTCTGGCTAATCTTATGCTGCTACCATTTGATGAATTTGATGTGATTCTTGGTATGGACTGGCTAGTAGCTCATGATGTGATAGTAAATTGTGGGAGAAAATTTATTGAACTGAAATGTGAAAATGGGGATATCCTTCGGGTTGAATCAGGTGAATCAGATGGCTTGCCTGTAGTTATTTCTTCTTTGGCGGCTAGGAAATGTCTAAGAAAAGGATGAGTCTTATCTCGCATTTGTGTTGAATACTCAAGTGTCAGAAGTAAAGATTGAGTCAGTGCCAGTGGTATGTGAGTATCCGAATGTATTTCCGGATAAGTTGCCCGGATTGCCTCCAATTAGGGAAGTTGAATTTGGCATTGAGTTGGTCCCGGGTACGGCACCTATTTCAATTGCCCCATATAGGGTGGCTCCGATGGAGTTAAAGGAGATGAAAATCTAGCTATAGGAGTTAACGGATAAGAGTTTTGCGAGACCGAGTTATTCTCCGTGGGGTGCTCCGGTACTTTTTGTGAAAAAGAAAGATGGATCGATGAGATTATGTATAGACTACCGACAACTCAACAAGGTTATAGTTAAGAACAAGTATCCTTTGCCGAGGATCGACGATTTGTTTGACCAATTGAAGGGAGCCACAGTGTTTTCTAAGATAGACCTGAGGTCCGGTTACTATCAGTTGAGAGTTAAGGAGTAGGATGTGCCGAAAACTGCATTTCGGACGAGGTATGGCCAGTATGAGTTCCTAGTTATGCCCTTTGGCTTAACAAATGCTCCTGTCGTGTTTATGGATTTAATGAATCATATTTTCCGATCGTATTTGGATAAGTTTACCGTTGTTTTTATCTATGACATATTAATTTATTCTCGTGATGAGAGTGAGCACGTAGAGCATTTGAGAACTGTATTGCAGACCTTAAGAGATAAGCAGTTGTATGCTAAGTTTAGCAAAAGTAAATTTTGGCTCTGAGAGGTCAGATTCTTAGGACACATCGTGTCGGGTGATGGAATTAGAGTTGACCCGAGTAAGATATCGGCTATCATTGATTGGAAACCGCTGAGGAACGTATCAGAGATTAGAAGGTTTTTGGGCTTAGCCGGACGGGTTGTTAAAGGATTCTCTATGATTGCTACACCGATGACGAGGTTGCTACAGAAAGATATCAAGTTTGAATGGACGGAAAAATGCCAACAGAGTTTCGAGAAACTAAAAACATTGTTGACTGAAGCTCCAATTTTAGTGCAACCAGAACCGGGAAAGGAATTTGTGGTGTACAGTGATGCATCCTTAAATAGATTGGGGTGTGTACTTATGCAAGAAGGCAAGGTGATAGCTTATGCCTCGAGACAACTGAAACCACATGAGAAAAACTATCCGACTCACAACTTGGAGTTAGCCGCCATAGTGTTCGCATTGAATATTTGGAGACACCATTTGTATGGTGAGAGATGCCGAGTGTTCACCGATCATAAAAGTCTAAAGTATTTAATGACCCAAAGGGAGTTAAACCTTCGCCAGCGGAGATGGCTAGAGCTAATAAAAGATTATGAGTTGATAATTAACTATCACCCTAGAAAGGCGAACGTAGTTGCCGATGCTTTGAGTAGTAAGTCATTGTTTGACTTGAGGGCTTTGAACACCCAATTGTCTATGACTGATGATGGTTTGGTCATAGAAGAGTTAAAAGCTAGACTGATGTTTCTGCAAGAAATTTCTAAAGCTTAGAAAAGTGATAAAGAGTTACAAGCTAAGATAACTCAGTGCAAGACGGCTGTAGAATCAGATTTTTGGATTGGTTCAGATGGCTGTTTAATGTTTCGAGACAGAACTTGTGTACCAAAGGACGATGAGCTTATTCGAAAAATTTTGCATGAGGCACATAGCAGTTGTATGTCTATCCATCCGGGTAGTGTGAAAATGTATAATGACTTGAAGAAAATGTATTGGTGGTTGGGAATGAAAAGAGACATCTCAGAGTTTGTCTATAAGTGTTTAATTTGTCAATAAGTGAAAGCCGAACACCAAGTACCTTCGGGTTTACTTCAACCCGTGATGGTTCCCAAGTGGAAATGGGACCGTATTACCATGGATTTTGTGTTTGGATTGCCGTTGACGCCAAGGAAGAAAGATGTTGTATGGGTTCTGGTTGATAGGCTAACTAAGTTGGCTCATTTTATACCGGTGCGTACCGATTATTCACTTGAGAAATTGGCCGATTTGTATGTTTCTGAAATTTTGAGACTTCACGGAGTGCCTTTATCGATCATATCAGATAGCGATCGAGATTCAAATCTCAATTTTGGAAAAATTTACAAGAAGCTTTAGGGACAAAGTTAAACTTTAGTACTGCCTTCCACTCGCAAATCGACGGCCAGTTAGAAAGAGTAATTCAGATTCTTGAAGATATGTTGCGGTGTTGTGTTCTTGGGTTTCGAGGTAGTTGGTAAAGGTACTTACCGTTGGTAGAGTTTTCCTACAACAATAGCTATCAGTCGAGTTTGAAAATGGCACCTTATGAGGCTTTATATGGGCGTAAGTGCTGAACGCCTTTGTATTGGTCCGAACTCAAATAAAAGCGAATACACGGGGTTGACTTAGTCAGAGAAATCAAAGAGAAACTAAAGGTAATTTATGGTTGTTTGAAGGCCGCTTCAGATAGAAAGAAATCCTATGCAGACTTGAAACGGAAAGAGAGTCAGTGATAAGGTATTTTTAAAAGTATCCCCGTGGAAGAAAGTCCTCAGATTCGGTAGGAAGGGCAAATTGAGTCTGCGCTTTAACAGACCATATGAGATTACCGAGAGGATAGGGCCGGTAGCCTATCGGTTGGCTTTGCTATCTGAGTTGGAAAAGATCCATGATGTGTTCCACGTGTCTATGTTGCGCCATTACCGATCCGACCCTTCACATGTGATTGTACCGACAGAGGTTGAAATTCAACCTGACATGACTTATGGCAAAGAGCCGGTTAAGATTTTGGCACGAGAAGTCAAACAGTTGAGATATAAAAGTATAGCACTCGTGAAAGTATTGTGGCATAGACATGGGGTTGAAGAGGCTACATGGGAACCCGAGAAAACCATGAGAGACCAATACCCGAACCTTTTCACTGGTAAGATTTTCGAGGACAAAAATCCCTAAGGGGGGAGAATTGTAATAGCCCGATTGGGGCTAGTCAGAACAGTGGTTACGAAACCACTAATCCAAGGCCAGAGAAATTGTTTTTTTATTATTTTATGTGTTATAGCATGATTATATGAATGCATGAAAATTTTGGTGAATTAATTTTTAGTGATTTCATGCTTGATTGCGAAAAAGGACTAAATCGCATAAAGTGCAAAAGTTTCATTTTCAAGCCAAAAGTGTCAAATAGCTATAGAACCTTAAATTGGAGGTCCTTAATGTGAAATTAGACCCTTAGGAAAGGGGTTGGCCGGCCATAGGAGACAAGCAAATAAAATGGTCAAAGGTTAGGTAGTATTTGGTGGCTTAATTGAATGAAATAAATAAAAATAAAGAGAAAGATGATATCACCATTCATCTTCATCTTCTTCCAGTGAAAATATCAGCCAAGGAGGGGTTTTGGAAGCCTAAACTTTTTAGAAACTTCTCACCCTTGCAGGTAAGTCATCTTAATGGTTATTTTTGATGATTTTTGTGTTTTTGGAACCCTTGTAGCTTAACCTAGCTAATGAGGGGACTATTTTGCAAAATGGTTGAAAGTCTAGGGTTTTTCCATGAGAGTAATTGTGTTGTTTGCTGAATTTTTATGGAAGAAAATGAGTCTTGGTTGTTAAATAAACAACTTTTGTGAAAGGAGTTTCCATGAAAACAACTAAAATGGACCTTTTTGTAAAGGTTGTAAAATAAGTGGTAAGTGTACTAAATAATTGGAATTATGAGTTACTATAAGAGTAATAAAGGTTCGGCTAGGCTTGGTTAATGAGGAAATTTGATGAAAATCGTTTTACGAACCTAGGGGCAAAATTGTAATTTTGTGAATGTCTAGGGGCAAAACGGTCATTTCACCAATATAGGGATTTTGGAACGATTAGATTAATGTGATGATTAAATAAGTGAATTTTTCATTATAGATCAAGAAAAACGGAGTCCGGACCTAGACCGGGGGAAAGCCAAGCTAGTAGATTAACTCAATTTAATCGCCCACATTTTGTATATCGAGGTAAGTTGTATGTAAATAATACAACGCTATCGTAATTATGCATTAAACAATTGATTTTGCATAAATTGTTTGATTATTGATGTGATTATGCATGTTGAGAATTGATGGGAAATAATCCTGGTTGAATTTTAGGAAAAGATTGGATACCCAAGCCATGACATTTGAGTGATATGTGCGCTAGTGTAAGACCATGTCTGGGACATGGCATTAGCCACATTATGGAAGCCATTGTAAGACCATGTTTGGGACATGGCATCGGCACCGATTTGTGTGCTAGTGTAAGACCATGTCTGGGACATGGCGTCGACCACAATATAATAGCCAGTGTAAGACCTTATGTGGGACACAACATCGGTATTGAGACGAGAGCTAGTGTAAGACCATGTCTGGGACATGGCATCAGCCTCTACATGTGAGCCAGTGTAAGACCATGTCTGGGACATGGCATTGACATTGTTATCCTCTTTTGTGAGGCTTGACGAGTATCCTTTGGTATTCCAATTGGTTCAACGGGTAAGTTAATGTTTGTGTCAAAAGTGAGTAAAGTCATGAATATGTTGTGAGTGATACAGGTACCTACATGAGATTCACGAGAAATGAGCTCGAATTATGTTATATGATTAGTAAGGAGAAATTGAGTAAGTTATGCCTTTACTCTTTCAAGAATGATGTGCGAGCTTATAAAATATTATGAGTATGATATTGTTTGGTAATTATTGTTAATTATTTGCCTGCAACTTACTAAGCTTTATGCTTACTTTCCCTCATTTTCATTTTCTTATAGTGACGCCAAGTTTGTAACATCCCGGTTTAGGGCCTAGTCGGAATAGTGGTTTGAGACCACAAATTCGAGGGTTATGAATGAGTTTTTGAGGTTTATATTATGAATGCATGCTAGTGTGAGTTTCATGAAGCAATTTGGTAGAATTGTGGTTGAATTGTCCAAAAGGACTAAATTGCAAAAGTTGCAAAATGTGTGTTTCTAGAAGCTATTTGTGTGAAATAGCTTTAGATTATTAATTAGAGGTCCATAAATAGTAATTTACCCAAATTCTAATTTTTGGACAAAAATGGGCATGGATGAGTCAAAATTTAAAGTTTATCAAAAAGGGCATTTTGGTCATTTATCAAATAAGTGATTAAAATAGGTGAAAAGATGACAAATTCATTCATCTTCTTTCCCTTTAGCTGGCGAAAATTAGAGAAGCCATTGTTAGGGCTCTTTCAACTTTTCAAGCTTGCTAATCAAGAAAGACGAAGCCCGGATCGAAACCGAGGCAAAAGTAAGGTGGTGGACTAAATTGTATATTTCCATACTTTTGAGTATCGAGGTAAGTCTATGCATAAATAATGCATTCATACTTACAATATGTTAATGCTAGCTAGTGTGTAGCATATTTGAGAACCTATGTGGGATGAATGTAGTAGAAAATGTGGAATGAATGTATGATCGAGAATGATTAAGTAAGTAGACTTGTGCATGTGTTGTGATAATGCTAGATGGTGGGCTAAGTGCGATGCCATCCTAATGCATATTGACGATGAGCTAGCTATGTGCGATGCTATCGTGAGGTATATCGTTTGGTGAGCTATGTGCTGAATCACTATGAATACCTTTGTGGTAGGCTAAGTGCGATACCACCTTATTAATCAATTGGGGTGTGCTAAGTGCGAAACCACTGAGATATTGGATGTGTGGATTAAATGCGTGTATTAGCTGTGTGTAATAGATGTATGGATTAATTACGTGAATTAGTTGTGTGTAATAGCTGTGTGGATTAGTTATGTGAACTAGCTGTGTGAATAGGCTGTGTGAATAAGTTATGTGGATAAACTGTGTGGAGGTATTACGAGAAATAATGATATGTTGTATATTGTGTAAATGTGACATAGAATGCAGGGGTGCATTTTGATGGTTATGAGTATGTGACTCATGATGTGTTGGAAATGTGGTAAGGGTCAAAAAGAGTAAGCAAAGTTGTTCATTATTTCTGGTAGTATAATGCTAATTGTTGTTTAGCTTATACTATGATGCTTATTTGTTTATGTGTAAACTTACTAAGCTCAAAGCTTACTCTCTTTCCTTTCCCTTGTCTTATAGATTAAAAGCGTTGAATCGAGATACGAGGATCATCAGACTACAGCCCACATATCAGCACACTTTGGTACATGAAACTTAATGTTTTGTATATGGCATGTATAGGGGCTAGACAAGTTAGTGGATTTTATTGTAAATGGCTAAGATGTGTTGGCCTTTAGATGGATAGCTTATTTTGTATAATGCCATGGTTGTTGGCTATTACATTATATGAAAGAAAGATGTAGTTTTCTATGTGAGAATGCACTTCAATTTGAGTTGATTATGATGGTGTTAGATGAGTATATGTTGTGTATGTTAGAAGGGTGAAAAGAACTTGACACTTAGTCTTGTTCTTGACCATGTGGATAGCCACACGGGTGTGTGTCTAGGCCATGTGTGACACACGGTCAGCCCACGGGCGTGTGCTGTGGCCGTGCATCCCTTGCATATTAACATTTTAAATCAGGATAGTCCACGGGCTAGCCACACGGGCGTGTGACTAGGCTTTGAGCCCGTGTGTGTGAAGTCAGGATTCACCACGGTTGGGAAGCACGGGCTGTACCTTGGCCGTGGGGCATTGGCAGAATGTTAGGTTTTTAGGCACGTTTGGGGACATGGGCGTGTGTGTCCATGAACGGGCGTGTCTAATCTTGCACGGGCGTGTGAGACCTGTATAAAAGAGAAAAATTTTAAGGATCGTAAAAGTTTCGGATTAGTCTCGAGAGCCCTTGTGTGTATGGGTGAGGCCTCGTAAGTTGAGAATGAGGTTATAGAGAGTAATGGCGTTGAGCCTAAGTGGCGATTAAGTGGTTCGAGTTCGGTAACGCCTCGGGCCCGGTTCCCGGTGTAGAACCCGGGTAAGGGGTGTTACATTTAGTGGTATCAGAGCTATGGTTTAGCCATTTCTAGGACTACCGTAGCGGGTGTAAGAGTCTAGCTATACATGCCATAAGTGTACAATGATAATGTGGTGGTTTCTGATGATTTAAAACTTGTTTTATATAGTATATGGATTCCGATCCATTGACTGCTGATGAAGCAGCTAGTAATGCGCCGGCTCCTGCGCAAGGAACCGCACCTGTTGAGAGTGGACCCAAGGCTAGGGGTCAAGGGGAAGAGGCACGGGAAGCCTTTCTCCAAATGATGAGTAATTGGTACTCGGATTATGTTCGAGCGAACCCTAATGCTCAACCTCCTCCACCTCCTCCTATACCTCAGCCAAATCCTGTGGCTCCCCAAGGTATGGATGTGGTGAGGATATCGAAACCCCCGATGGATAAGATTAGGAAGCACGGGGCTGAGGAGTTTAGAGCTAAGGTAGATGATGACCCAGAGGGCGGAGTTCTGGTTGGAGAACTCGATGAGGGTGTTTGATGAGCTCTCATGTACACCTGAGGAGAGTTTGAAGTGTGCCGTATCGCTGCTGAGAGATTCGGGATACCATTGGTGGAAGACGCTGACGTTAGTGGTCCCGAAAGAGCGGGTGACATAGGACTTCTTTCTGGAAGAGTTACGAAAGAAGTATATAAGCCAGAGGTTTACTAACCGAAAAGGGAAAGAATTTTTTAAGCTGAAGCAAGGAAGGATGAAAGTAGCGGAATACGAGTGTGAGTTTGTTAGGCTTAGCAAATATGATCAAGAATGTGTGTCGACAGAGACCATCTTGTGCAAGAGGTTCGAAGATGGGCTGAATGAGGATATCAACCTTTTACTGGGCATTTTGGAGTTGAAAAAATTTGTGGTACTAGTTGAGAGGGCAAGTAAGGCCGAGAAATTGAGTTCGGAAAAGAGAAGGGCTGTGAGTGAAGCCCGAGATGCTAGAAAGAGACCGATGGGCAAGTCGTATCAAGCCCAATCGAAAAGATCCAAGGAAGTGAATCCTCGGACGACGGCACCAGTGGGTTATTCGCATCGAGACTTGGGCAATACTCGTTTGGGTTGGAGAGTCCAAGCCCCCTTGATGGAAAGTGTGGGCAATACGAAGAGTAAACTGGAGTGTCCAAGTCGTGGTAGGTATCACACCAGAGAGTGTTGGGGAAACAGTCGGAAATGTTATAAGTGTGGTTCCCCTGACGACTTTATCCGTAGCTGTCCCGAGAGGGATGATAAGGAAGAGAAGCAAGAAGTGAGACCTAGTTATGTGTCTACGAGGGGTAGACCACCAAGGAACCCAAGAGGTGGGGCTAGTGGTAGAGGTGCGCCCAGAGATTCTACTGTGAGACCAGAGGGTCGGGCACCTGCGAGGACGTATGCCATTCGCGCTCGCAAAGAGGCATCCTCCCCTGATGTGATAACGGGTACTTTTTCTCTCTTTGACACCTTTGTTATTGCTTTAATAGATCTAGGGTCTACTCACTCTTATATTTGCATGAGATTAGCATCTAGTTTGAGTATGACCGTTGAGTCTACGGACATTGTGATTAAGGTGTCAAACCCGTTAGGAAAGTATGTGTTAGTGGACAAAGTGTGTAAGAATTGTCCTTTGTTGTTTGAGAATCATTGTTTTCCGGCAAACCTGATGTTGTTGGCGTTTGATGAGTTTGATTTAATCCTAGGCATGGATTGGTTGACTACCCATAGTGTCTTAGTGAACTGTGGTAGTAAGTTTATTGAACTGAAATGTGAGAGTGGAGATGTGGTTCGGGTTGAATTAGGTGGATCGGACAGTCTACCAGTGATGATTTCTTCCCTAGTGGCTGAGAAATGTTTGAGAAAAGGGTGTGAGTCCTATCTTGTGTTTGTGTTGAATACTCAAGAGGTTGAAGTAGAGTTTGAAACAGTGCCAGTGGTATGTGAGTACCCAGATGTATTTCTGGAGGAGTTACTCGGATTACCTCCAGTGAGAGAGGTTGAATTTGGAATTGAGTTGGTTCCGGGAACGGCACCTATTTCGATTGCTCCGTATAGAATGACACCAGTAGAGTTGAAAGAATTGAAGGTTCAGTTGCAAGAATTGACAGATAAGGGTTTTGCAAGACCGAGCTACTCGCCGTGGGGTGCTCCGGTATTATTCGTGAAGAAGAAAGATGGGTCTATGAGGTTGTGTATAGACTATAGACAACTGAACAAGGTGACGGTTAAGAATAAGTATCCTTTACCAAGGATTGATGATCTTTTGATCAACTGAAGGGAGCTCTGATGTTCTCCAAGATAGACTTGAGGTCTGGTTATTATCAGCTCAGAGTGAAAGACCAAGATGTGTTGAAAACTGCATTTCGGACAAGGTATGGCCATTATGAGTTTTTGGTCATGCCGTTTGGTTTTACGAATGCACCTGCGATTTTTATGGATCTGATGAACCGTGTTTTCAGACCATATGTGGACAAGTTTGTGTTTGTCTTTATTGACGACATATTGATCTATTCTCGGGATGAGAACGATCATGAAGAGCACTTGAGAATTATCTTGCAAACTTTGAGAGATAAGCAGTTGTATGCTAAGTTTAGCAAGAGTGAGTTTTGGCTCTGAGAGGTCGGATTCCTAGGACACATGGTGTCAGGTGATGGTGTCAGGGTTGACCCGAGTAAGATATCGGCTGTTATGGAGTGGAAATCGCCGAGGAACGTGTCAAAAATCAAGAGTTTCTTGGGATTAGTGGGATATTACAGACATTTCGTAAAGGGGTTCTCCGTGATTGCCACTCCGATGACGAAGTTGTTGCATAAAGATGTCAAGTTTGAATGAACTGAGACATGTCAACAAAGCCTCGAGAGACTAAAAACAATGTTGACTGAGGCACCGGTTTTGGTTCAACCAGAATCGGAGAAGGAGTTTGTGGTTTATAGTGATGCGTCGTTTAATGGTCTCGATTGCGTGTTGATGCAAGAGGGTAAGGTAGTCGCTTACGCCTCGAGGCAGTTAAAACCGCACGAGAAGAATTATCTGACTCACGATTTGGAGTTAGTTGCGATTATTTTTGCGTTAAAGATTTGGCGACATTATTTGTATGGTGAAAAGTGTCGAATCTTTATGGATCACAAGAGTTTAAAGTATTTGATGGATCAAAAGGATCTCGAATCGAGATGCAGACGGTGGCTTGAATTGTTGAAAGACTATGAGTTAGTTATTGATTACCACCCGAAAAGCGAATGTGGTTGCGGATGCCTTGAGTAGGAAATCCTGTATGCTCTAAGAGTTATGAGAGCGAGTTTAGCATTGTCTGATGATGGTGCTATTTTGGCAGAGTTGAGAGCTAGGCCACTATTTTTTCAACAAATATGTGAGGCTCGAGAAATGACAATGAGATGCAAGCTAAGATAGCTAGGTGCGTAGTCGGAATGTGATTCTGATTTTGAATGGATTCGAATGGTTATTTGCTTTATCGCGCATGTAATTTGTGTTCCTAAAATGAGGAGTTGATTCAAAAGGTTTTGTATGAGGCCCACGGTGGATGTTTGTCAAGACATCCGGCAAAGCATTTAAAATGTACAATGATTTCAGGAAGTTTTATTGGTGGTCAGGAATGAAAAGAGATATTTCAGAGTTTGTGGCAAAGTGTCTGATTTGCCAACAAGTGAAAGCTGGGCATCAAGTGCCTTCGGGATTGCTTCAGCCAGTGATGGTTCCCGAATGGAAGTGGGATCGGGTTACCATGGATTTTGTAACGGGGTTACCGATGACTCCGAGAAAGAGAGATGCTGTGTGGGTTGTTGTGGATAGATTGATGAAGTCAGCTCACTTTATTCCAATACGTGTTGATTATTCACTGGATAAGTTAGCTGAGTTGTACGTGGCAGAGATAGTGAGATTGCATGGTGTACCTGTGTCTATTATATCAGATAGAGATCCAAGGTTTACTTCGAGATTTTGGAAGAAGTTGCAAGAGGCCATGGGTAAGAGATTGAATTTCAGTACTGCGTTCCATCCGCAATTCGATGGTCAGTCTGAAAGAGTGATTCAAGTTCTTGAAGATATGCTTCGATGCTGTGTATTAGAATTCGAAGGTAGTTGGGAGAGATATCTACCTTTGGTCGAATTCGCCTATAACAATAGTTACCAGTCAAGTATACAGATGGGACCGTATGAGGCTTTGTATGGTCGTAAGTGTCAGACTCCTTTGTATTGGACCGAGCTTAGTGAGAAGCGGATCCATGGGGTTGATCTAGTAAAAGAGACCGAAGAGAAAGTGAAAGTAATCCGTAATAGTCTGAAAGCTGCTTCGGACCGACAGAAGTCGCATGCGGATTTGAAAAGAAAAGAAATTGAGTTTGAGGTAGGTGACAAAGAATTTTTGAAAGTATCGCCGTGGAAGAAGATTATGAGATTTGGACGGAAAGGGAAATTGAGTCCAAGGTTCATAGGGCCGTATGAGATTACAGATAGAATTGGGCCTGTAGCTTTCCGGTAGAGTTAGAAAAGATTCATAATGTGTTCCATGTGTCGATGTTGCGACGGTATCGCTCCGATCCTTCACATGTGATTCCTTCAATGGGAATTGAGATAAGACCGGATATGTCTTATGAAGAGGAGCCGATTAAGATCTTGGCTCGAGAAGTGAAACAGTTGAGAAATAAGAGCATAGCACTAGTGAAAGTGTTATGGCAGAAACATGGCGTGGAAGAGGCTACGTGGGAAACGGAAGAAGCCATGAGAGAGCAACATCCAAACCTCTTTTCTGGTAAGATTTTCGGGGGCAAAAATCTCTAAAGGGGGGAGAGTTGTAACATCCCGGTTTAGGGCCTAGTCTAAATAGTGGTTCGAGACCACAAATCCGAGGGTTATGAATGAGTTTCTGAGGTTTATATTATGTATACATGCTAGTGTGAAAGTTTCATGAAGCAATTTTATAGAATTGTGGTTGAATTGTCCAAAAGGACTAAATTGCAAAAGTTGCAAAATGTGTGTTTCTAGAAGCTATTTGTGTGAAATAGCTTTAGATTATTAATTAGAGGTCCTTAAATAGTAATTTACCCAAATTCTAATTTTTGGACAAAAATGGGCATGGATGAGTCAAAATTTAAAGTTTATCAAAAAGGGCATTTTGGTCATTTATCAAATAAGCGATTAAAATAGGTGAAAGGATGACAAATTCATTCATCTTCTTCCCCTTTAGCTGGCGAAAATTAGAGAAGCCATTGTTAGGGCTCTTTCAAATTTTCAAGCTTGCTAATCAAGAAAGACGAAGCCCGGATCGAAACCGAGGCAAAAGCAAGGTGGTGGACTAATTTGCATATTTCTATACTTTTGAGTATCGAGGTAAGTCTATGCATAAATAATGCATTCATACTTACAATTTGTTAATGCTAGCTAGTGTGTAGCATATTTAAGAACTTATGTGGGATGAATGTAGTAGAAAATGTGGAATGAATGTATGATCGAGAATGATTAAGTAAGTAGACTTGTGCATGTGTTGTGATAATGCTAGATGGTGGGCTAAGTGCGATGCCATCCTAATGCATATTGATGATGAGCTAGCTATGTGCGATGCTATCGTGAGGTATATCGTTTGGTGAGCTATGTGCTAAATCACTATGAATACCTTTGTGGTAGGTTAAGTGCGATACCACCTTATTAATCAATTGTGGTGTGCTAAGTGCGAAACCACTGAGATATTGGCTGTGTGGATTAATTATGTGTATTAGCTGTGTGTAATAGCTGTATGGATTAATTACGTGAATTAGCTGTGTGTAATAGCTGTGTGGATTAGCTATGTGAACTAGCTGTGTGAATAGGCTGTGTGGATAAGTTATATGGATAAATTGTGTGGAGGTATTACGAGAAATAATGATATGTTGTATATTGTGTAAATGTGACATAGAATGCAGGGGTGCATTTTGATGGTTATGAGTATGTGACTCATGATGTGTTGGAAATGTGGTAAGGGTCAGAAAGAGTAAGCAAAGTTGTTCATTATTTTTGGTAGTATAATGCTAATTGTTGTTTAGCTTATACTATGATGCTTATTTGTTTATATGTAAACTTACTAAGCTCAAAGCTTACTCTCTTTCCTTTCCCTTGTCTTATAGATTAAAAACGTTGAATCGAGATACGAGGATCATCAGAATACAGCCCACATATCAGCACACTTTGGTACATGAAACTTAATATTTTGTATATGGCATGTATAAGGGCTAGACAAGTTAGTGGATTTTATTGTAAATGGCTAAGATGTGTTGGCCTTTAGATGGATAGCTTATTTTGTATAATGCCATGGTTGTTGGCTATTACATTATATGAAAGAAAGATGTAGTTTTCTATGTGAGAATGCACTTCAATTTGAGTTGATTATGATGGTGTTAGATGAGTATATGTTGTGTATGTTAGAAGGGTGAAAAGAACTTGACACTTAGTCTTGTTCTTGACCATGTGGATAGCCACACGGGTGTGTGTCTAGGCCATGTGTGACACACGGTCAGCCCACGGGCGTGTGCTGTGGCCGTCCGTCCCCTGCATGTTAACATTTTAAATCAGGATAGTCCACGGGCTAGCCACACGGGCGTGTGACTAGTCTTTGAGCCTGTGTGTGTGAAGTCAGGATTCACCACGGTTGGGAAGCACGGGCGTGTGCCTTGGCTGTCGGGCATTGGCAGAATGTTGGGTTTTTAGGCACGGTTTGGGGATATGGGTGTGTGTGTCCATGCACGGGCGTGTCTAATCTTGCACGGGCGTGTGAGACCTGTATAAAAGAGAAAAATTTTAAGGATCGTAAAAGTTCCGGATTAGTCTCAAGAGCCCTCGTGTGTATGAGTGAGGCCTCATAAGTCGAGAATGAGGTTATAGAGAGTAATAGCGTTGAGCCTAAGTGGCGATTAAGTGGTTTGAGTTTGGTAATGCCTCGGGCCCGGTTCCCGGTAAGGGGTGTTACAAATTTAGCTCGGGGATCAAAAAGGCGACGGAGGCTCGATCACACTATCAATCGAACATTTGGTATAGTTAGAATTATTATTTTGAGTATGGCATGTATAGGGACTTGGTATTTTGTTGAGTGTCATAATGTTTCGGCCAAATGTATTGGCTTGTCTTTAAGAGGAATTCTTTTTATATAAGGCCATGGTTGATGGTTATTACTCATTTTTTATAAATGCAAATGTTGGTGTTTTCATGAATGTGGATATTACATGGGTTGGTTGATAATAAGAAATGTTGTAGATGATTAGATAATAGCTTGGATTTGAGGCATGGATGCCTTGGTTGTGACTGATTTAGTCATGTGTTTCATCTTTTTGATGGTACTGTATAATGTGTGTAGATGTGTGCTTGAAAGGGGTGACAAAGAGGCTTGGAAAATAGCCCGACAGCCATCCACACAGGAAGACACATGGCTGTGTATCTAGGCCATGTGTGACACACGGTTGTCCCATGGGAATGGGAATGTGTTGGGGCCGTGTGTCCCCTGCACTTAAATTGTAAAAACTCATATTTGCACACGGTCCGGGTACACGGGCGTGTGCCAGGCCGTGTGACAACCTGAATTTCCACAAAGCTCCAGCTAGTCTTACCTACGAGCTATAGACATGTCCATGTCAGCCACACGGCCATGCCATCAGTCCACATGGGCATGTGTCCCTATTTTCAGAGAAGTTTTCGTAAATTTTCTAAAAGGTCGGGTTTAGAATCGAACCACTTCTAAAGTACGTTTTGGGCCTCATAGGCCCATATTAAGGATTTTAAGATGTAGTTTGAAAAGTTTTAAATTAGAATGAAATTTCATATTCCGAAAATGTTTGTATGTTATTAAATTAAGTAACGCCTCGTACCCTGTACCGGTGTCAATTATGGGTAAGGGGTGTTACAACATGATAATCAACTGTTCCACGATGCTGACAATAATGGCCTAGGAGCCCACCAACACCACAATTACCCGTAAACCTACAAATGGCTCGGAATGAGAAGACTCTAAGGGACTATGCCCTACCAAGCCTAAACATGGTTCAGGAAAGTATAGCAAGGCCGACGATTACAACTAATAATTTTTAGATCAAACTAGCAATGATAAAAATGATCCAAAATAATATGTAGTTTAGGGGCACTATGACAAAGGACCCTCATCAGCATTTGAAACGATTTTCATAACTCTGTGATACTTTCAAGTATAAAGGGGTCACTGATGATGCCATTCATCTTCGGTTGTTCCCCTTTTCTTTGAATGGTAACGCCTTTTCTTGGTTAGACTCATAGGCACCAGGGTCTATCACGACATACGATGAACTCGCTAGAAAGTTTTTACAAAAGTTCTTCCTGATTAGCAAAGAAATTCAACTAAGAAGAGAGATAGTTGTCTTTAGATAGATGGAGGGAGAAACTTTCTATGAAGCGTGGGAACGCTTCAAAATGCTGATTCAAAAATGTCCGCACCACGGATTTTCTGAGTGGATGCGACTGCAATTATTTTATAACGTGTTGGATGCAAACACACGATCTAGACTAGATGGAGCAACATGAGGAGCCTTTATGAATAGGATGTATGAGGATGCATATGAAATTATTGAAAATAAGGCATTAAACTCCTGTCAGTGGCCAAATGAACGTTTCACATATGTCCAGAAAACTGCTACAGTCAAAGCTATTCAAGAGGATGATAAGTATCAACATATAGTGGATAGATTAAACGGTATGGAATCTGCTTCTACACCGTCTATGTATGGAGTAGACAAGCCACTCTTCCATTATATCAATAATCCTATCGAGCATGTGAATTACATTAGGAATAGGGGTGGAAACATTTATTCGAATACATATAATCCCGGTTAGAGAGATCACCCAAACTTGAGATAGGGAGGAAACCAAGGAAGAGGTAACAATTCAAATCAAGTTAAAAATACTAATTACCAACCTCCTTTTTTGCAGAAACCCTAAGACTGAACCAACCCAAGTGACCATACTGCATGTGGTCAATGTCTGGACAGAATTGAGGAAGAGATGCAGTCAATGAGAATAGATGTCAAGTAGGTGCAGTATGAGTGCACCAACTCAACAAGAACATTGACTAAACTTGAGGATGAAATGAGCCAATTGATGAGCATGATGGGCGATATCAAAAAGAAATTTGGTTCAGGCAGTCCCAATAACACGGAATATAATCCACAGAGGGAAGGTAAAGAGCATGTGAAAGCTATAGTACTCCGATCGGGCTAAACACATATTAAACATGAATCAAACAAATATTATTGAATTAATATAATCATCTTAGCTAAATAGAATTAAGCTATCACTGTTGATTTCAAGATCATTAAACACTTAGCAAACATGTTTAAATTAAACAACAAGGAGGAAAGAGTAAACTCTACTTCAATTCAGCAGCCTTTTGGATCTTTCTGACTGAGGTGGTTTTTTGATCCGCCCGTTGCTCCTTTGCTAAGGGGTTCTCAAGGTGGCCGACCAAGAGATGGTCTTGTCAAAGCTTTTGTTGGCTAAATAATGGAAGGGAAAATGGAGTGGCTAGGCATGGGGAAAAAGGAAAGGGAAATGGAATGAAAGAAAAGAATGTAGAATGAAAGATGTGTTATGAATGAAAGGATCAAGAATAAGGGATGAGTAGTGTGGTATTTATAGGTGAAGGTGAGGATGAAGTTTACTAAAAGTAGAGTTTAAAATCCCTCCATATTCTCCATTGCATGGCCAGCCAAAAATTATCGAAAGGAAGGTAGTTTAGTTGATTATTTCAAAGTTAAAATCATGCTATTATTAGCATAGAGTGGACGGTTTCAAAGGCATAGTTTTTGTGCCGATTTCTGATTAAATTGTAACTGCAGAGACCTCCAATGAAATATCCCAAAGCTAATTTTTGGGCATCCATATGCTTGTGCCGAAATTGGGCTTGACTCCTCTTGTTGGACGGTTTCATGATCCAAAAATTAACCAGACATGTCCACTCTGTAACACACTTTAATTAAGTCAAATTAGCATCCTTATAACCCAATTTTACATAGTATTACTGTCAAAGTAAAGTAGATGTATCCATGTCCATACATCCTTTTGGTAATCTCATCTTCCATGGACCCACTACTTAATAAAAATCACATATTAATAATTAACATAAAAATAATATAATTTTATGCACAAAAATCAAGTAATAAAACATAATTCTGTGTACTTCATAAATTCATGTGTCATATTAACATTTAAGCAAAATCCACTTAATTTATCAACAATTACACAAGATTAATATAATTATTACATCAAAAGGTGGTAAAAATATATAGAAAAATCCTATATAGTTTTAAGTTTACACGCCACCAAACTTAAACCATTGCTCGTCCCTAGTAATATTCAGGTACAACACAACTTTTGCTAAGACAATTTTGCAATATGATAAAACAACATCAATCTTTCCACGTAATCATGCTCAAAAATGCTTTTTATTGACAAGTAGCTCGAATGCAAATATTATTTCCAAACTTTATACTAAACACAACATAATGTCAACATGATTCATAATATGCATGCATTTCAAAGTCATATATAACATTCACCAATCAATAAACTTTCCTTATCAATCTAAACATAGCAACCACAAGGTTTAATTAGTGGTCTTCATATGTTGAACTTAGCAATTCCTCTCCACTAATGTAGTCGGTATAATCATCAAATCAATAGGTCTTTTATTATGTTGTAATAAGGCTAGGCTAAAGGTAGGGATAAAGAGAAGTGAATTTTTAGGTTCAATAATCTTAACCCTAACTTTGTCTTGGATCCTTTTGCGTCACAAGCTTCATACAAATGGGTCTTTGGAACACCCCAAACTTATTACGAACTTATGCTCAAACTTTATTTTTCAGACTTTGAGCAAACTTCTTTGCTCTCACTACAGGAAATTAAACTTTTAGTGGTGTTTTTAGTGGCGTTTGGATCGAAAATGCCACAAAGTTTATACATTAGTAGCGCTAACCGAAAAACGTCGCAATAAGTAAAGTAATAGCGGCATTTATGAGAAAAACGCAGCAAAAGGTAAAGCAGTAGCGGCGTTTTTGAATAAACGCCGCAAATATTTATTAAATTTTATTGAAACGATGATGTTTTGATAGCCTTTGTTTTTTCCCAAATCAGTTCCCCAAAATCCCTTAGTTTTTTCCCCGAAATCCCTAAGTTTTTCCCCAAATCCCTTACTTTTTTCCCCAACGTCTTTTCCCCAAATCAGTTCCTCTCCTCAAAATCCCTAACTTGTCCCCCCCAAATCCCTTACTTTTTTTCCCAACGTCTGCTGCATTGCCGTCAACAGTCCTCTGCTGCATCGCCTTGTAAGTTTTTATATTTTTCATTTTGTTTGTTTGTTAATTTATTTTCTCATCTTTCAAATACTAACCCTTTTTCTCTTCTGTATAGACACTTCTCCAAACACAACAATGTAGAAAAGAGAGAGAGGCAGGTGAGACAAACAACTGTAAAAGGAGAAAAAAAAAAAGAAGGGAAAGCAATAAAACAACCTGCCGTTCTTTTCGCTTTCTCTAGAAATTTCTCCCGATCTGTGCAATTAATCTGGTAGTTTTTCATTTCATTCTATATTTTTTTATATTATTTTTAAATTTCGAATAATGTTATTGGGTTGTTGAATTTTACGAGTTGGAACTATAGTTTTTTAGGTTTTTTTTTTGGGTTATTTTTTAAAGTATAATTGATTATAAGAAGCTGAAATCTCTTTGTTCTTTTATTATTTTGTTGATTTCTTTTTACCGAGTTTCAATCATGTCTTCGCTTAGCAGAGAACTTGTGTTCCTTATACTTCAATTCCTTGATGAGTAGAAATTTAAAGACACTGTTCATAATTATGCTATTATCTTTGCACTCTTTGTTTTTGTTATTTTCTTTTCTTCTTTCTTTTTATAATTTAAATCTTTTAATCTGTTCATGCAATTTTTTGTGTATTTGTTGATTAATATATTTAAATTAATAGATTGGAGCAAGAGTTGGGGTTCTAAATATCTCACCTAGAGAAAATATGACGGTTAGATATTGAGGAACGGATTGGTATATGGATTAATTTGCAGTAAACTGTCATAGAAAGAGTTTAGTTTCTGTTTGTTTTATACAATCAATTGAAAAGTATACTGTTTTATACAACCTATTGTTTGTTTTATACAATGAATTGAAAAGTTTATTGGTAGGAATGAATTGAAAAGTAAACTGTCATAGAAAGAGTTTAGTTTTAGTCTTCATCGGTATTGATGCATATGCTTTCTGTCCTAATTTGTAATGTCCTTATTTGCTTTTAACATGATTTTTTATTTTATTGAAAAGTAAACTGTCATAGAATGATTTTGCAATGTTCTTATTTGCTTTCTTGCTATACCTATTTATGCATGGTTTCTATTTTTCTGTTTTTAGAGGAACACAATATATGATTGGCCATGGTTCCTGTTTACAGCTAAAGATCAGCAAAATAAGGCTACAAACAGCTGGTCAACGGACCAAAGAAATAAAGTTAGGGTAGATGGACCATTAAGATTGTCAGACATTAAGGTGAGGAAATAAACTGCTTATTTGACACGCACAAATATATATATATTCTTTTAAGTAGCATATGTGAAGTGAAGCTTTTATTTGCCTAACTTTATGATGTGCTTCTCTCAGACCAAATTCCTAGAGGATGACTACAAGCAACTCAGTTTCATTCTGGTATTCATTCTCCTACAAAGCATCTTTAACTATTCAAATTTTCATATACAAGGCATAGTTTTGTGTTGAGGTTAAATTTAAAATAGGGTCATGGTTGATTAGATTTATGGGTGTCTGAGTTGATTTAATGTAACTAGTCAAGGCATAGTTTTGTGTTGAGGAGCTGGTATTGGGAAATGATGAACACAAGTGCTGGTCTTCTTAGGAAATTTGATTAAGATCTAATGGCCTTCCTTATTAAGTATTGTTTTTCTTTGGCGATGGTCGCTTGGCATGGTCTTTATAGGGTATAACAATTGCCAACAATTGCCAATAATTGGCATTCTCTAAAGTTAAAAGTCAATATTGTTCCATTAGTACATAAATCTCGTTTTATTGGGAGACTAATGCTTCCATATAAAGTGCTTCCATAAATCATTCTTCTATTTTCATAAATTTTGAGATTTGTTTTCGTAATTGGAAAAAAATAAAGGTTAAATATATATATTTTTTAAAAATTATTGATTTTTATCAAATTAGTATTTTTATCAAATTTTGCTTAAAATTTGTTAAATATTTTGTTTGTCGGAAAAAATTGCTTAAGATATATCATATGTTTATTAAATTTATAATAATATTCTTCTAAAATAGAGATGGTTGGGTTTTAATTAGTATTAACGATGGAACGAAGTGTTAATATAATATGTATGACCATTTATATTTTTTAAGTATAAAAATTAAAATCCCTAAAGTATGAACCTTTTAATGCATATTTTTTTATTTATTTAGGTAAAGATATCTTTGATTTTATTTAAGAATGAATAAAAAATATCAAGGAATACAAATTTACTATTACATAATCACATTACAATGGCATTGCATTCAAAGTGTTTATCAAAATAATCATTCCAACTTTTAATATAATAACAGATTTAGTTATTAATATTTATATTCTCTTATCAACTTGACCTTTATTTTTTAAAACTAAATTTAGCTATTAATATTTTTAAAAAAAGAGTTAAATTGTTTTTAAGCTCCATGTATACTTATGTTAATATCACAATATTTTTCTTATATATCACATCAATAAATAATTAAAAAATTAAAAAAATATTAAAAAAATAACATAAAATACACGTAGATAAATACAATAATTTATCTTATCATTTATTTATTATGTTATTTTATTGAAACAGTGAATTGGATCTCTACAAAAGAAGTATTCGATAGGTTCATTTGAATTGCCTACTCAAACAACTCCATTTTAAGCTCTCCTTAATTGCATTTGTAAGTACCTCGTAATACTTACATGTTTTAATTTAATAAAACATTTTTTGAGGTAAATCCATGTTAGTGATTTGAATTAAGGCATAATATCTTACTTATCTCATTGTGATATTACTATTTTAGGATATAAATAAACAAACATAAATAGTAATAAACAGATTATAAATAAATAAAAGAAACACATAAACAATAATAGTACTAATTATATAAATTTGAGCATAATATAAACATTAGAATTGAAATTTGACTTATATCTATTTAGAACACTTAGTAATCATATTATAAACATGAACTAAATCTATTTAGAATACTTAAGTGACTGTAATTTATTGTCAACTTTAGACTTCAAGAACTACGAAATGGATTAGAGTTGGATGGATTTGTCAAGGGTAAGCAACGAATATCGGAATGGAGTACAAACTTTTCTAAATTTTGCATTTCAAAATGCAAGCCAAGAGAATATGATTCTTTGCCCGTGTAAGAAGTATGGCAACATCAATTGGCATATTCGTGAAGTTGTCTACGAACATCTAATTGTTGATGGCTTTATTCGGGGGTATGAAAAATGGATTTTTCATGGAGAGTGTACACCTGGTAGAACCTCTTCAACGATTAATCCAGCTTATCCTCATATGCTTACCATCAGTCTGTTAGAGAAGATGACATGGAAGGTATGTTGCAGGATGCATTTAGTATGCACAGTCATGGTTTGCAATTGTTTCCACCTAAAATTATTACATCCGATGATTGTGATATTGGTGGAAATGCTTTTACCGAAACGGAAATAAGTGCACTTGATGAAGAGCCAAATGGAGAAGCGGCGAAGTTCTACAAGTTACTTAATGAAATGAATGAAGAACTTTATGAGGGATCAAAATTTTCAAAAATGTCCTTCTACATTCGTTTTTTTCACTTAAAATGTTTGGGAAGGTGGACCGGGAAATCTTTTATGCTGCTGTTAGATTTTTTGAGAGATATGTTTCCATTTGCAAAAATCCCTCATTCATGCAAAGATATGAAAAAACTGATAAAGGATTTAGGACTTAGGTACAAAAAATTCATAGTTGCCAAAATGACTGCATGTTGTATCGGGGTGGTCGGAAAAACCAACAGTCTTGTCATGTTGGCGGTAAATATCGTTGGATGAATATGAATGCAGAAGATGTGAATGAGGATGAAGGTGAGGCACAGTCAAGAAAGAAGCCAGTAAAGATTTTGCAATATTTCGCACTAATACCAAGTCTTCAAAGGCTTTTCATGTCGTCAAAGAAACCCGAATCTATGAGGTGGCATCATGATCAACGAACCGATGATGGATTATTAAGGCATCCTACGAATTCTTTAGCTTGGAAATCATTTGACAGTAAATTTCCAAGCATTGCAAGTGATCCTAGGAATGTGAGGCTTGGGCTAGCATCTAATGGATTTAATCCTTTTAAAATCATGAGTACTTCGTACATTACTTGGCCTGTAGTGCTTGTTCCATACAATTTGCCTCCATGGACTTGCATGAAGCAATCTTCTTTTATCTTATCTATGGTTATCTGTAACACCCCTAACCCATATTTGTCGCCAGAGTAGGGTTACGAGGTATTACCGATCAATTCACAACATATAGCATACATGTATCAAAAATTAAGCATTCATTCTCATAAATCATTCAACACAATTACAATGTCCCTTATAAGGGCCTACGATGCCTTAAACATGATTTAGAAGTGGTTCGAGACTAAGCCGATAACATACGAAAATTTTTAGAAACTTAGAAAAATTTCAATCATACAGGGGTCACACGCCCGTGTGAGCACACCGTGTGCCTCACACGGCTCCAGGCACGCCCGTGTCTTAGGCCGTGTGGAAACAAGGCATACATACTAACTTGGGTCACACGACCAACCACACGCCCGTGTGTCTAGCCCGTGTGCCCTTCAAAGTGGCCACACACACCCGTGTGCCAGGCCGTGTGCTAGGCCGTGCTAAACCTATAGGGTATACTGACTTATGCAACATGGCCAAGTCACACGCCCGTGTGCTAGGCTGTGTGCCAATTAGGGGGTATACTGACTTGTACCACACGGCCAGTCACATGCCCGTGTGTGAGACCGTGTGGAGCATACTGACTTCAATTCAATTTCAACACTAGGGGACACACGGTCGTGTAACATGATCGTGTGTCACAACGGCCGAGACACACGCCCGTGTGGACAAAAATAGGCCATTTGCAAGGCCAATTTGCCACCCCAACTTTAATGTACCTACACAAGGCAAAATGGTACCATTTCCATACACAAAGGGTAGCAAATCAATCCCAATTCATGCACAACTCATGCTATACAAATACAACCATTTCACTTACTCAAATATATACCAAAACAACATGATCTTTAACCTTAATTTATATAATGTATATATATACCAACTTAATATTCACAACCGAAAACCATCCTCAACTCAATCAATTCATTCACTGTAATACATACTATTTAACTACCAATTTGACATATAAGTTCATGCCACAATAAGACCTTTCTCAAGCTTTCATCCATCATAATTCAAATAACCATTTTAACTTTCATAATGTCTTGGTTACAACCATGCCAAAACAAACCAAAATAAGCTATCACTCATGGCTATATATATATACAAACCAAAACATATACATTTACAAGCAATTTCTAATAGCCAAACACATATCAATATTAACATCATTTACAAGCCAAATCTCATGGCTATGATCACAACCAAAATACCACATCTAGCCTATCCATTCCATATACCATAAATGTATAATTCAAAAGTACCAACTTAGATGATTGATAATGTGATGATGTTCCTGACGACTCTTGGATTTGAGCTAGCCTTAATTCCCTATAAAACATAGAAAGAAAACACGAAGTAAGCTTCATAGCTTAGTAAGATCGTATGTGAATAATTTATTACATAGAATAAATGCAAATAAACCAATTGCACATAACAAACCATATACACATTAACTACAAACCTTTCTCATGTCTCAAAACATGATCAAATACAAACTCATCGAACTTTCACTATTTAATCTCGAATAGGTTCTGTACGTACCTGTATCACCTCGTACTAACCTCTTTCTCAACCACATCATTCATTTTCCAGTTGAACCATTCAAAATAGAAATTGGATACTCAAGAGTCTCGTATGATAAGTACCTATACCATGGCCCGTAGCCAAATCAAGGTAACTTATCCAAAGAACTATTATCATGGCCCGAAGCCAAATCATCCGATATACATGGCCCGAAGCCAATCCTATAAAATACGCACCCGAAGTGTTAATATCATGGCCCGAAGCCAACTCAACGTATCACTTCCTGACATGTCAATAGTATCCAAAACTATTCTTAAGGTTCAACCGGACTTTTACACTTTTTGTTTCTATCATTGAATGCATCCGTAAAGTTGTTTTCATAATTCATACATTATCCATAATCCCGTTTTAAAAATTTATGCAATATTAAAGCATTTTAACATACATTTATAATGTAATCATCACATACAAACTTACCTCGTATTCGAAATTGACGGATCAGGTCGACTACTCGATAACCTTGCTTTCCCACTGATCTAAATCTGAATTCTTTCTTTCTTGATCTATATGAATTCAAAATTAACTTATTTATTCATCTACTCATTCAATTAGTCCAAAATACACATTTGGGCATTTTTACACATTAGCCCCTAAACTTTCGCATTTAATCAATTTAGTCCCTATTTCACAAATACACAAAATTCACACAATTCAACGAAACCTATGCTTGGCCGAATTATATATAGGTCCCTAGTAGCCCCAAAACTTTCATTTATTTCACATTTCAACCACAAAATTTGCACATTTCACAATTTAATTCTTATTATGCATTTTCGTCAAAAATCACTTAACAAAACATGTAAAACTATCATCAAGCTTTCATATTTCAACATTAAACATCAAAGAACACATAGATTCAACAATGGAAACTCTCAAAATATTTAACAGTTTTGAAATTAAAGACACGGGCTAGCTAGATTGAGCTGCAACGATTACAAAAACATATAAATCATCAAAAACGGAGCTCAAAACACTTACCAATTAAGCTATGAAGATGTCGAACCCTAAAAAACAACAGGAAGCTTTCTTCTTCTTCAATATTCAGCCAAAAATATGATAATGAAGGTAAAATTTTGTTTTTTCATACTTTAACTTAATTTATTAATGATTTACCTATTTAACCTTAATGAATAAACATAGAAATTTATAATGCATGTCCATTAATGTCCATTAACACTACCAATGGTCTAATATCATCATAATTACTTTCAATTTAATTAATCATAGCAATTAAACACCTTTAAAAAGTAGAATGCAACTTTTGCATTTTACTCGATTTCGTCCTTTTTATCAAATTAACCAACCAATCAATAAAATTAGCTCACAAAACTTTCACACATATAAAATAAAAAGCTGTAAATAATGAAAATAATATTAAAATAATTTTTTGACATCGTATTTGTGGTTCCAAAATCACTGTTCTGATTTAGCTAAAATCGGGTTGTTACATTATCCCTGGAGAGAAAGGTCCCGGGAATGATATTGACATTTATATGCAACCACTTATTGAAGAGTTGAAACAATTATGGGCGGGTGTTGAAACATATGATGTCTTGAGAAATGAGAACTTCTATTTACGTGTAGCTTTGTTGTGGACTATTAATGATTTCCTGGCTTATGCCAATTTATTTGGTTGGAGTACCAAAGGACGTTATGCTTGTCCTTCTTGTGTTGGGCAAACATGTTTGAAGTGGTTATATAATGGGAAAAAGTTCTCTTATATGGGGCATTTTCAGTGGTTAGGTGGAAATCATAGATTTAGATTTTAGAGGACTCTATTTGATGGTACTGAAGAGTTCAGAGAAGCTCCTAAGCAGACCATTGGATCTAAAATCTTGCTCATGTTAAAAGATATCAATTTCAATTATGGGAAGATGAATTAACCACCCAACACGCAAACAAAGAGAAGACCGAGGGAGGCGTATGTTGGCGATGTTGACCGCCAGAGTGATGATGAATTTGATGAAGAGGATGATCCTAATGAGGCGGACTTGTGGAAAAAAAAGAAGTATTTTTTTTAGTTGCCTTATTGGGAGCATCACATTTTTTGACACAATCTTGATGTCAAGCATATTGAAAAGAATGTTTGCGAGAACCTCATTGGGACAATTCTCAATGTCAATAGAAAATTGAAAGACAATCTTAAGAGTTGACTTGATCTAGTTGACATGGGAATTCAGCGTGATCTTTATCCCCAATTACTTCCGAATGGAAAATCTCGATTGCCGCCTTCTATTTTTGCAATGTCGAAGAAAGAAAAAGAAGTGTTCTGTACGGTGTTGAAGGATATAAAGGTCCCAAATGCGTATGCATCAAATATATCTCGATGTGTGAGTCTTAAAGATCGAAGACTATATTGCCTAAAATCTCATGATTATCATATCTTGATGCAAGATTTACTTCCAGTTGCTTTACGGTGTTGTATGTCAACAAAGGTGACGTCTTGTATAATTGAACTATCCATTATAATGAAAGCTATTTGTGGCAAAGTTTTGATTGTTGAAGAACTTGAGAAAGTACAAGATCGAGCCATCTTGACTTTATGCAACTTGGAGAAGATCTTTCCAACTTCGTTCTTCACTATTATGGTGCATTTGGTAATCCATCTCCCTCATGAAGCAAAACTTGGTGGACCGGTTTTCTATCGGTGGATATATCCTATAGAGAGGTGCTAATTTATTTGCAAAGTTTTCATTCATTCATGAATATACCTTTAATTACAACTTTTGATAATGTTGTATATTGTGTTTAGGTTCCTTTGCAAATTGAAATCTTGTTATCATAATAAGCGTTATTCAGAAGGATCAATTGCTAAAGGTTACTCAGCAGAGTAGTGTATGGCTTTCTGCTCTAGATATTTAGAAGATGTTGAAACAAGGCTGAATAGACCAAGTAGAAATGCTGGGCTCACTAACCATAACTTAGCTGAAACTTATCTATTTCGAAGTTATGGATAAACAATCGGTAAAGTAGAAATTGCACACTTAGATGATAGATCTTGGGTACAAGCACATTGATATGTTATTTTTCACCACGATTCAATTGAACCATTACGCAAGTAAGTTTTAGAATTTGATAAATATTCATCTTTTTCATTTGTTTATCTTCTAAACAAGTAATCCACTTTTTAACATAGTGAGTACAAACAAGTCTTGAGATCTCATTCACACTCCCGAAGATTCCAACATCGAGAGATTCATAAGTTATTCACATAATCTTTTCATGAATGGTTAGGGCAGATAGTATGCAACTGAAGCTTTCAATGACAAATAATAATGTTTTCGTATAACATTAAAATTAATCAATTTACTTTCAATTCAATAGGTTTGGAGTGGAAAGGACGTCAATGAAGAATTTAAATGGCTTTCCCAAGGTCCAAATAGAGTAGTAAAAAGATATAATGCCTTCCTCATTAATGGATTCAGGTTTCATACAAAATCTCGCGAAAGATTGAGGAGGACTCAAAATTGTGGAATAGTAGTTCATTATTCAATCACAAGTTATGCTAGTGCTAGGGACAATAATCCTGTTGAGGGAAATGTGGAGTATTACGGATTTCTTACGGACATTATTGAGTTGGATTACTATGGCAAACGAAAGGTTGTCTTATTTCAATGTGATTGGGCTAATGTTAATACTGCTCGTAGAATTAAAAAAGATCTATTTAGTTTTACAATGGTGAACTTATCTTGATTAATTCACATTGGACAACGATTGATAGATGAGCCGTATGTATTTTCCATCTCAAGTTGAACAAGTTTTTTACTCGAAAGATCCAACTGATGAGGGCCAGTACATAGTACTCCGTAACACCCCTAGAGACTTGTTTGACATGGGCAATGGAAGTAGAGATGACATCGATGAAAGATCAGAAACTTTGCCTTTTCCAGAAAAAAACTTAAATGAAACTATCCCTAGTACTAGTACACAATTTCAATGGGCTCGCCAAGATGTGGACGAAGATATTTACGAATCATGATGTAGTAAGATTTTACGATTTTTTAATTATATGTAATATTATAATCTAAATATTGGTCTTGTTAAATATTTCAACTATTTTATATGTACTATTATTGTTGTAATTAGTTACTAATATTTAAACTATTTTATGTGCATTGTAGATAATATGCCTAGAAGAAGATTGCAAAATCTAAGTATTATTCAAAATCCTCCAAATTTGGAAGAAACAAATAGTGATCAACAGACTGCTATTGGATCTTCGAATGTTTCGAATACAGTTAACGAACTTGCAGAAATTCAAAGTAATGTTAACTTTGATTTACACGCATGTTGACTTTTATTATTAATTTTGTTTCAAATTCTTATATTAGCATATACCATTTTTTAGCTGAAAGTGGTGGAAGGCGCAAAACTCGAGGACGTACGCTATTAAAGAATTTATATGATCTAAATCTACGGAGCGTGTCAAAGTATCTAGAAACAGTCATTGTCAGCCTATTGGATCAAAAGCTCGACTTTTAGCAGGATACTTGGACATTATCGCAAGACATGCCAATCTGTTGCCAATCAACTACGAGTCATGGCATCATATGCCTGATAGTAACAAAAATCAAGCTCTCGATAATACTAAGGTAATAACGTGAATGTGATTTATAATACTTTGGTTTAAGTTTCATTTATATTTACTTTCTAAACTTGTGTTCTTTGCAGGAGAGATTTGCTTTAGAGGTCTCGGATAATTATGTGAAGAAAGCATTAGGAAAGAAATGGAGAGACCATAAAGTACTTTAAAGAAGAAATATTTTAAGAAAAATATAAGCCTTGAAGAGAAATTGCAAAATGTTCTGCCAGGAATGCTGAGGTACCAATGGGAATATGAAGTTAGATTTTTGAATTCAAAGAAATAAGAGATATTACGTACTTCCAAACTCTTATAATTATTTCGGTTTATAGTATTTACTATATACATAATAATAATTTCATAATGTAGGATCGTGAGCGAGTTGGAACTACAAGTAGGTAAAAACAAAAATTCACGCACACAGCTGGGTCGAAAAGTTTTGCTTGTGTAACTGGTGACTAGGTATTTTGAATTTATTAATTCTGTCAAATATTAATTACTTTCTACTAAATAATATTTTTCCTACTATATTGTAGGAACTGTCGCCTGGTTAAAAAGTTAGACGCCTTCAGCTTTTTGACATTACACATAGAAAGAAAGTTGGATCTTCTATGACTACTGAAGCTGCAGAAATTATGGTATATTTACTAAATAAAATTTGAAATATTTGAAATATTTATCATGTTTAATTATAATGGTTTAATTCGTCGCTTGTAATGCAAATAATGCCATTTTATGTTGAATTTGTTTGATTATATATTTCCTTTCTAACTCATTGATTGATTTATTAGGAGAAACTAAAGGATAAAAGGGTGGAGTATGAAGCGATCGATTCAAGTGATAGTTTTGTTAATCAGGACGACATTGATAACCGAATTATTACTGAAGTTTTGGGTCCTGAATGGTATGGTCGTGTTCGATTTCAAGGATCTTTTGTTAACCCAACCCAATATTTTGGATCCAGCTCGTAGCAATACATGCCTTCCACAAATCAGGATCAAGCTAAAGTTCAAAGGTTAAGAGACCAGATGGCTCAGATGCAAGCGAGCACAGTTGAGCAAATTGCTCAACTTAAAGCGGAGGCATCATCGAGAGAAGCAGAGGCAACAAGAAAATATGACGAACTCCAGCTACAGCTACAAAATATGATGAAGATGTTTCAGTGGAATCAATCACAGAATCCACCATCTTAGACTTTTGTTTTCTTATTGTGAGAATATCTTAACAATCTAACTTTTGAATATAATATATTTTGTTATTTCATTTATTAATTTAGATCATATTCATATTTCTTTCATGATAGTATCATTGGCGTTTGAAGTTTTTGGTTGGATTTTATGTTACAGGAAAATATGTTGCAAATTTGGGTTCTATATGAAATAAAATGGGTTGGTAAAATCTAATAAAGTTAGTGGCGTTTTCTCACAAACGCCGTTATAGAACATGGTCTTTAGCGATACTTTTACTACAAATGCCACTAAAGAACATGATCTTTAGCAGCACTTTTACTACAAACACCGCTATAGAACATCATCTTTAGCGGCGCTTTTACTAAAAACGCCGCTAAAGTACATTATCTTTTGCAGCGTTTGTAAAAAAAATGCCGCTAAAAATCATGTTCTATAGCGACGCTTTTACTAAAAGCGCCGCTAAATATCATGTTCTTTAGTGGCGTTTGTAGGAAAAGCGCCGCTAAAGATCATATTCTAAGCATATAAACGCCGTAAAATTTTACGGGGCTTTGGTAAGAGCTGCAAACTCTTTTAGCGGTGCTTATAGGGCTAAAAAAAGTCACTAAGTGTCTTTATTTTAGTTTTCAGAATTTGATCAATCTTTTCTTTGCTCTTTATTCTTTTGAACAAACTTTTATTTATTCTTTCATCTTTTTTTTAACATGTGAAGAGCATGTACATCGTTTGTATTTTTCCTCAAACTTTGATCACCAAGAAAAAAATAGTTAAGATAGGTGCACAAAATAGGATAAAATAAAAAAATGATAATGTGGCTTATAATGTAGGTAATTTGCAATAAACAGGCCATTGACCTCAAAAGTAAAGTTTCAAGGGTTAATTTAATAAGATCAGCTTGAAAGGTTCAAACGATCCAAAGAAAGACGTGCCTATATCATGTTTAGATTTTTATACCTCCTAGGGTTTCACCTCAAGAACGTTACTAAGTCAATTCTAAATACTTAAACCTTTATGCATGTCTACTTCCAAAGAAATTAAACTTTCATGGAAAATACTACACAAGACTAACGAGCATACAAGCATTCCACCACTCAAGATAACATAAGAATAACTTAGAAAAAAATCATAAATTGTGCTTGCATTTGAACAAACTTATGAACAAAAGTTGTCTTTGAACATTCATTCAATTCAACATACTTAGGTAAAAAGATTGAAATATACTTGAAAATTTTAAGAATTCATGCTGCAAAATATTTGTATTACCCCTTTTAAAAAGAAGCAATGTCCTCATTGTGAAAACAAAGTAATGAATGAAAAGTGAACACTAGGTAGGGTTGTAAGAAAAGAGAGGTGAGTCGTAAAGACTATTTAAGTACCAAGTCTTTCTTAACAATCCAATCCTAGACATGTTCATTCCCATTACCACATCACTTTGCTTTTCCTAACAAAGAGGAGGCATAAATCTTATTTTATTCATGCTTGCAATTTATTATGCGAAAGCAAAATTCTAACTAGGAAATAAAAATAAACACCTAAAATGAAATAAATACTAAAGACAAGAAATTCCCCCTTTTATTTATTTGACTTATCCTCCTCATTTTCTTCCTTTAATGCTTCATTCTCGCTTTCATCCTCATATTCCTTCCATGAATCGAAGATATAATCTATGAACTCAAGAAAAACATTTTTAGAGATACTTTTAAAAGTATTTCGAACAGAATCATCTCTAATCTTTGCATATTTCCAATAAGTCTATTGTTGGTTATGCATAAATTTCATCATATCAGTCATAATTGAAAATTTTGATTTCTTCATAGTATTTGAAGAAGTTGGCATAGGAATGGTCAACTCAGGATCAACAATTGGTTCAACGGGCTCATCAGCATTTGTCTCCTCTCTTGGTTTAGAAATTTCTGGTTCCTTTATCAGTTCTAGATTGTTCAGTTCTTCTTCAAATTCTTCTTCTTTTGTTTCATCAACTGAGTCAAGTGTCGATTTAGATTTGTTTGATGACTCATCAGTTTCTGGTTTGGTTAGTTCACTTTGGTTCAATTGGGTTTAGCTCATGGACATTCTCCACTAACCTTTCAAGATCATGGGCTGTGATGCAACCCTAAACATACATACCCTTTAGGCTTGCTTTTGTTTTAACTTGGGCCCTTAAGCAAAATGAAGTTATCAATGATGGGAAGTAAGCACTTCCTACCTTCTTTCTAGCACAATCGTGGATCTCCTTAAGAATAATCTTCCCAACATTGATAGACCTTTCTCTCATAATTGCATACAACAAAAAGTATTCACTCCATCGAGATGGTGGAACTATGTGAAATAGGCATGAAACTATGAAACTATATCGAACAGAGTAAAACCATACCTTAGCCACTATTTTTAAATATTTCATTTGGCAAGAATGACTACCATACTTTCTTATAATCCATTGCGACCTCAAATTTGTCACAACATTTAGCACTTGTTAAAGAAAATCCCAATTTATATTTGTCATCATGGAAAAGTACTCATCTTATTCAACATCAGGTAGGTTAAACAAATCATTAATGGACTTAGAAGTTAGGGGTACCTTTTTCTTGTGAACAATAACTTCAATAGCATCTGGAATAGTTAGGTTGGCATAGAACTCTCGACCTAACTCCTCTTCGGGCAATGATCATGCATCGCAAAAATAACTCCAATTGAGGGCATCAATTGTCTTTCGTATTGGCCACGACACAACAATCTTATCATTGCTCTCCAAGTTGAAACATTTTTTTTGGCATCATGGGTTAATTTTTGAATATGGAATCAAACATTTCTTTTGCTTCCTCATCTTGGATCACAACTGTATTTCGGCAGAGGTCTTAGAAGATCGAGTTCTTTTGCAAGACATGATGATTTTTCCCCAAAAATAGGTAAAGTTTCGGTAAAAGGAAGAGAAGAAATCGACAATGGATGGTAGTAAGATGTTTGCAACGGAAATACGCGTGCGACGATGATAAGGTTACTTCGGTAAAAGACTCGTAGCGAAAAATAACGAGGGTTTTGCGACAATAGAAAGAAATTGGGGTTTTTTGAGATTTAGGCCATCAACTAAGAGGAAAAAGAATGAGTGGTTAGGGTTTAAGCTAATTGCTTGAAGGGTTGTGAAAATTATGGTGGTAGAGAGGGGTTTATATAGTGGTGAATTAGAGCAAACTTGTAGCAAAAAAATTAGCTACAAGGGTGACTTGGGCAGCAAGTATAGAAGAAGGGAAAAAGTGGAGGTAAAATTAGGGTTTTTGGGGAACCCTTGGACGACAATGTGGGGTAAATTTCTCCTATTTGTTGTTTTAGGCCTTAAGCCCAAATTATATTTACGAACTAGACTACTGAAGATAAAATAAACTGATTACTACTTGGGCCAATTTGACTCCCTTATTAAACAAATAAAATAAAATAAACATTAAAAACAAAGATTAAAATGGAAATAAAAATTTTCAAAGTTAATTAGAAAATTTCTTCTCAAAAGATTACATTAAATTAATTCCCAAGAAAGGTTGGTGGGTCACAACGATCCCGCTTAATTTTCAATCTCCTAAGACAGAATTAATTAAATGTACTAATTTAAGAAAAATAATTTCTAATTATTTATTAAAAAGTATGATCATAAAAATTATGGGTCTATTAATTTGAACAAGTTTTTAATCCGCTCAACTTCACCATCCCAATAGTGCTTGAGATGTTGACCATTAACTTTAAATGTACCTCCATGGTCGTTGTACAATTCTATAGATCCATATGGATAAAGTTTATAGATGGTATAAGGTCCTCTCCATCGGGATTTGAGCTTCACAGGGAATAACCTTAGCCTTGAATTAAGCAACAACACTTTCTAACCTTTTCTGAAATCACGAGATAGTATACAACTTTCATGCCATCTGTTAGATTTTTCTTTAGACATCTTGGCATTCTCGTATGAAAATAACCTCTCCAACTCATCAAGTTGTAGCATCCTTTTCTCACTGGCTTGCTTAAGATCCAAATTTAATTGTTTCAAGGCTCATTGAGCTTTATTTTCCAACTCAAGCAGTATGTAACATCCCAAGTTAGGGGGGTTCTGCATTTCATGTTTCTATGTGTTTGGCTTGCTCTGCTTACTATTTGGACCTGTTTGGGGGTCTTAGGAAGACTCAGGTTCGAGCCGGAGTCTTGGTTAAAATTTTGTTTTAGGGCACTTTAGGGGGGAAGCTTGTAGAGGTAAGTCTTATGTATATTTGTGTGTAGTTGATGACACAAAGAGGGGTGTGGAAGAGTGGTAAGTGATGCCTTAGGGAGCAAGGGAGGATGACGCCATAGGAGAGCAGTGAGGGTGGAGGTTCGAGTCGCGTATGCTACATTTTGGAGTTTCTTTTTGGCGTCAGGATGGAGAGGTGGTAGATTTTGGCTTGGACTCTGCATGGTAGTTGTGGAATGGGTCAACGAATTTGAAATGGAGGGAGGAGAGGTGTTGGAGGAGTAAGAATCGGTCAACGATTTTTTGAAAATAGGAGTGGAGAGTGAAAGGTGGAGGAATTTGTGGGATGTGGAGAGAGGGAGAGAGGTTGGCCGAATAAGGGAAGTGTGGGGGGTGCATGTGCGGTTTTGGCTTGGCTAGGTAGGGGCCTAACTTTCTTTTTGAGCTCTTAGGCTTTTGTTGGGAATTTCGGTCATAAGAGTGTAGGTGTCTCATTTTTCCAAGGTGTCTTTGGAAGTAGAATACAACCGAAATCATCATTTGCATTTTTTTCACTTTGATTCATATCTTTTCTACCAAAACCGAAACACCCTTACTCCTTTTCTTCTCTTTCTTGTTTCTTTGGTGATAGCCGAATATTAGTGGGATCATTTGTGCTTTCTTCTTTCTTTTTCACCTTTAGCTTGTTTCTTCTTGATAACCGAATCCTGTTCTTTATCTCTACTTCTTATTCTTCTTCTTCTCTCTGCTTTATACACACATTTTTGAAGCCGAATCTCTTTTGTGTCAATTGAAGGCACTCTTTCCATTGATATGTACCAGTAGCCGGATAGCTCTACAATCGTCATACTCTTGCTTTCGGTAAGGAGCCTTCTTTCTCTTTTGTTTCAATTCGTTCTTTTTCCCTTCTCTCATTCGTTAGGTTGAATCAGAGATTCTGATTCATTTCTTTGGGCATTGGCCGATTGTAGAGGGGTTTATTATCATCTTCTCTTCTTCGTGTGGTCTACTTTCGGGAGGTCTTTGGTAAGTGGGATGTTGGCCGAATTGATGGAAGGGGTGCTTTATCGATTTGTTAGGCCGAAAGGCCATTTCCTTTGTCCTATTTTGAGAATCGATTCTAACTTGGTATTATTTAGGGACTCATTCAGTTTCTTAGGCCTTTTGGTGTTCGGATTCTGTGGATCAGGGTAAGAAGCTCTTTTAATTTTGTATCTTTCTCTCTTTGTTATTCGTTGCCTTAACCCGACGTTGTTGTTGAACAATCGTTGCTTTCGTTATAGTATTTTATTGATCAAAGTTCTTTCATGGATTCGAAAGCCAGTCAAGGGAAGGAAGGGATTGGACTCGTAGTTCCTGCCCCTAAGTTTAAGAAACGTACGGTATCGGTAGTACGAGACTTTCCACCGGGTTGTGGACCGGCTTCAAATCTGAATAGACAGATTGCGGTTGTTCCCTCTTCTGAGAGTGTCAACAATATTGAGAGTTTAGTTCTTCGTGTTTACAGGTGTGTAATTCTCACACCCTACTTTATTGTGGTATAAATGAATTTGCATATGTTAATTGAAAGCCGAAAACTTCGGTAATGCTTATTGAGTTACCCTTGGTGGGTAAAACCAGAGAGATCAGGTTAGTTACTTAAAATATTTATGACATGTATGTATCGTAGCATTAAAGATAAATGCATGATTGTTGATGCCTATTGATGTATGTTATGTTCATTACAAAGATGTCAAGTATGGTGCATGAGATGGGATATTGATATTGATGAAAGGGGAAGTATTTATCGGTGACTCTGTCACACCATTCAAGGCTCAGTGCCATATTGCTTATCGGTGACTTGGTCACATTGCTTGATGGCTAGGCCACATATTGTTTATCGGTGACTCTGTCACATTTTATCGACTTTGAGCAAAGCATGGTATCGGCATGGTCGCAAAGCGGAGTGTAGCGGATGGAGGGTTGATTATAGAAATCCCAGGAGTGTTGAGGTTGGATATATGGAGCGGAGTGTAGAGGATGGATTAATAGGATGGGTTGGGTTTATCATATTGCATATCTGATATGTTATCGTGTATTGGGCTTCGGTCGTTTGAAATATGAGGGCTTGGGCCCAGTATGGTTTATGTGAGGTAATTGCACACTGAGTCTTCGTGACTCACCCCTTTTTCTTAAACTTGTGCAGGTAATACTTAGCTCGATGGACTTGGGCCGGAGCGGACTTCAAGGTGGCCATACACGATTTTTATCAAAATTAAACTTTACCTTGATTTATCATTTTCTTTAATTTGGGGTTTTTATTATGTAATAAGGCCACTAATCGTTCGAGTTATTTTATTTCAATTTGAACTTTGACGTTTCAATTATGGACTAATTGGTAAGACGTTTTCTAAATAGAACCTAAGCCAAAGGTTTTTCTAAAGCTTGAGTAACGAATTTACAAACGAAATTAAATAACTACCTTAGGTCAATTTAATGCAACACCAAGTGTTTTCAAACGTCACCTAAAGGCATGTTTTGGGCTAAGTATAATCTTAACTAAATAAATACTGAGTTTCAGGTAAGCGACCAACCTTGAAGTTTTAAAAGCAGTTTTCAAAATTTTCAGTCTAATATGGAGTTTTATAAAAATCTTCTTATGTGACATACCAGATTCGGTTGTAGTGTTTGGGCCGGGTTTGGAGTGTTACAATTTTGGTATCAGAGCCAAGGTTTAAAAACTCGGCTGTAGGTTTTGGGTTCAAAACATTTTCCAAAACTGGTTTAAAAATGATATATAAAAAATATATATAGATATATATATGAACATGATTTGAGAAGTATGGCACCCGAGTCTCCGGCACCAAGTCCGTACGGTAAGTCTTCTGACTAAATTGGGTGATTTGCATGAAGTAGTTATGTTATGCTGTGAATGCTAGAGTTAAGAAACTCAACTTTAGAGATTGAAACCTTTAGGTATGCATATATCATGCGAAAAGCAACTTATAACTCTATCTTTCATAAGACTACTCGGTAACAAACAGTGGAAGAAGTGCTAATGCATAAAATTTGTAATCAGATTAAGACGATACGTTAGACATGAGTGCTAGAGGACGTGGACATGGTGCACGTTGCCGTGGTAGGGGCCGAGGTGCTGAAGCTGAATTCTCAGAAGCAGGACATGAGCCTGAGGGTGAAGTGGCCGCATCACCTGTGGCAGAAGTGGGGACGCAAGACCGAACTGGTGGAGATGATGCTTTGTCTCAGGCGATGTTGCGTGTGCTAGAGCGAGTTGCTGAGGCAAGCACTGGGACAGTATCTCGAAAGTCTATTCCTGAGTGACTTCGAGCAAATGGAGCTGAAATGTTTAGGGGTATCTCTAGTGTGGCCCCAAATGTAGCTAAATATTCCCTGGAGGCAGTCGAGCGGATTATGGATGATATAGATTGCACGGCAGAGGAGAAATTGAAAGGAGCGGTGTCTCTTCTTCGAGATGAGGCATATCAGTGGTGGCTCACGGTAAGAGAGGGTACTCCAGCAGATCACGTTAATTGGGATTTCTTTAAGATGGTATTTCAAGGGAAATACGTTGGGGCAAGCTATGTGGATGCTCAGAGGAAAGCATTCCTGAATCTGGTGGAAGGGGGTAAATCCGTGGCTGAGTATGAAGCAAAATTTTTATGATTGAGCCGTTACGCCTGAGGGATAGTGGCGACTGATTATGAGCGTTGTGTGCGGTTCGAAGATGGGTTACGAGACGAGCAGAGAGTACTGATAGCTCCACAGCGGGAGAGAGATTTTGCCGTTTTGGTTGAAAAAGCTAAAATAGCCAAAAAGGTGAAGCGGACTGAGAGGCAAAACAGGGATAAGGATATAGGTAAGAATAAGAGGAGTTTTGGGCCGTCGGGATCAGCTGAGAGTTTCCAGAAGAGGCCTAGGTTTGATAGGTAGGGTCAGTTGCGATCTTGGTTCTTTCTTTGGTCGACTCGGACAAGTGTGCTCAGTGTGGGAAATCGCATTCGGGAGAGTGTTGGGGGAAAGATAGGGGATGCTACAGGTGTGGAGCAAGCGTTCATCTAATAAGGAATTGTCCGTAAGAGTTAGCTAGGGCACGATCGGTAAGCCAGGGTTATGTGCAGTCGGGAAGAGGTGAACAACAGCCGCCGAGGGGTCATGGTCTGAACAGAGGGGGAAATGGTTTTGGTCACGGTCATGGAGCACCGGGCAGGGGTGTTGGTAATACAGATGCAAGACAACCGGGTTTAGTCTATGCAGCTCGTCGGTGAGAGGATGGTGACGCACCGGACGTCATAACCGGTACGTTCTTTATAGTTGATAAGCCATTTCTTGCTTTGATTGATATTGGATCGACCCATTCTTATGTTGCCTGTACTGTATCTGAGACTTTAAGTATAGAATCTAAAATTGCTGCTAGAGAAATGACTGTAATTAGCCCTTTAGGACAATCCGTGGTTGTGAACAAGATGTTTAGGAATGTGCCTTTAGAAATTCAGGGAGTAATATTTTCGGCAGACTTGATGGAACTGCCATTGGGCGAGTTTGACCTTATCTTAGGCATGGATTAGCTAGTTAAGCATCGTGCTAATTTGGATTGCACAACTAAGCGAATGGTGTTGAGAACCCCAGATGATAAAGAGGTGGTTGTGATAGGAGAGAGAAGGAATTATTTGTCTAATGTGGTTTCTACTTTAAGGGCTGTTAAGATGGTTCGAAAAGGGTGCAAGGCATTTCTAGCTTTTATCAGTGCGTTGGATACAAAGGAAGTGACTGTTGGGGAGGTTAGAACAGTGAAGGAATTTGTAGACGTCTTTCCTGAAGAGCTTCCGGGGTTGCCTCCAGATCGTGAGGTAGAGTTTGGAATTGAACTACTTCCGGGTATAGCTCCGGTGTCCATCGCCCCTTATAGGATGGTGCCGAAAGAGCTGGTGGAACTTAAAGCTCAGATCCAGGAGCTGTTGGATCATGGATTTATTCGACCAAGTGTATCTCCGTGGGGAGCGCCGGTGTTGTTCGTGAAGAAAAAGGATGGGTCGATGCGTATGTGCATTGACTACCGCCAGTTGAATAAGTTGACGATTAAGAACAAGTATCCACTGCAGAGAATTGATGATTTGTTCGATCAGATTAAAGGGGCTTCAGTCTTCTCGAAGATAGATTTGAGGTCAGGTTATCATCAGCTTAACGTTAAGGAGGCAGACATTCATAAGACGGCATTCCGAACTCGTTATGGTCACTATGAGTTTTTAGTGATGCCGTTCGGGTTGACGAATGCACCAGCTGCGTTTATGGATATGATGAATCGGGTATTCCAACCATATTTGGACCGATTTGTGGTGGTGTTCATAGACGATATTCTGGTTTACTCAAGAACGGAAGAGGAGCATGATTCGCATCTTAGGATTGTTCTGGAAGTATTGAGGGAGAAGCAGCTGTATGCTAAATTCAGCAAGTGTGAAATTTGGCTAAGGGAAGTTACCTTCTTAGGGCATGTTGTTTTCGCGGAGGGGATTAGGGTGGATCTCCGAAAAATCGAAGCTGTTTTGGATTGGAAGCCGCTGAAATCTGTAGCGGAAATTCGAAGTTTTCTTGGGTTAGCTGGGTACTACAGAAGGTTTGTTTAGGGTTTCTCTTTAATTGCGACATCCTTAACTAAATTGTTGCGGAAAGGAGTACCATTTGTTTGGACTGATAAGCAACAGGAAAGTTTTGAGAAGCTGAAGAGGATCTTGACGGAAGCTCCAGTATTGATTCAGCCTGAGGTCGGCAAGGAGTTCGTTGTTTATTGTGATGGTTCGCACACAAGGCTAGGGTGTGTGTTGATGCAAGAAGGGAAGGTAGTTGCGTATGTGTCTCGGCAGTTAAGACCGCATGAAATGAACTATCCCACGCATGATCTGGAGTTAGCTGCGGTAGTGTTCACTCTAAAGATCTGGAGACATTACCTGTATTGGGAGAAGTCCATTATCTACATAGACCATAAGAGCCTGAATATCTCCTTACCCAGAAGGAGTTGAATTTAAGGCAACGGAGGTGGATTGAGCTGTTGAAGGATTATGACTGTTCGATCGAGTACCACCCGGGAAAAGCTAACGTGGTGGCGGATGCGTTAAGTCGAAAAGTGATATCGGATTTGAGGGCAATGTTTGCTCATCTTAGCTTGTATGATGATGGGAGTTTGTTAGTTGAACTGCAGGTAAAGCCGACATGGGTAATCAGATTAGAGAGAAACAGTTATTGGACGATGTGTTGAGTGCTCGACTTCTGCAAGTGCAGAATGGTGGGGTGGATGATTTTAGTTTGAACAATGATGGGGTATTATGCTTTCGGGAAAGGGTCTACATGCCAAAAGATATTGAGTTGAGACAGATGATTCTTCAGGAGGTGCATAGTAGCCCTTACGCTATGCATCCTGGTGGGAGTAAGATGTATCGGGATTTGCGTGAATAGTTTTGGTGGCCTGGTTTGAAGCGAGAAGTTATCGAGTTTGTGGGTAAGTGCTTGACGTGTTAGCAGGTGAAAGCAGAGAATCAGTTGCCTTCGGGTTTATTGCAGCCGGTAAAGATTCCACAGTGGAAATGGGAGAGGATAACGATGGACTTTGTTAGTGGGCTACCTCTTATGCCAACTAAGAAAGATTCGATATGGGTGATTGTTGATCGGTTGACGAAGTCCGCCCATTTCATACCTATTTGAATCGACTATACATTGCAAAAGCTGGCTAAGCTGTATGTGGCAGAGATTGTGAGGTTACATGGGGTACCAGTGTCTATCATATCGGACAGAGACCCTAGGTTTATGTCGCGATTTTGGAAGGCGCTGCATCAGGCACTGGGTACAAGATTGGATTTCAATGCGGCATTTCATCCACGCATCGATGGTCGATCCCGAGAGGGTAATTCAGATCTTGGAAGACATGTTGAGAGGCTGTGTTATCGACTTCAGGGGTAGTTGGGAGGATTTTCTACCGCTGGCAGAATTCGCATACAATAATAGCTATCAATCCAGCATTCAGATGGCACCCTACGAAGTGCTATATGGTCGTAGGTGTCGAACCCCTACCTGCTAGACAGAGTTGGGTGAACTACAGTTGTTGGGTCCGAACTTGATCTTAGAGACAGAGGAGAAGGTTAAGCTGATTCGGGCTCGGTTGAAGGAAGCTTCCGACAGGCAAAAGTCCTATGCAGATCTGAAGCGTAAGGAAATAGAATTTGCAGTGTGTGATCGGGTTTTCTTGAAAGTCTCACCGTGGAAAAAGGTTATAAGGTTTGGACGGAAGGGTAAGCTAAGTCCCAGGTTCATCGGGCCTTATCGGGTATTGAAACGTGTGGGACCGGTGGCGTATCAGCTTGAGTTACCTCCAGAATTGAGACAAATACATGATGTATTCCATGTCTCAATGTTGAGGCACTATCGTTCGGATCCGTCTCACATAGTGCCAGTGGAGGAGATTGAGGTAAGACCAGACCTGTCCTTTGAGGAGGAACCAGTGCAGATCTTAGATCGAGACGTTAAGGTGCTGAGGAGGAAATCAGTTTCGTTGGTCAAAGTCTTGTGGTGAAATCACGGTGCAGAGGAAGCCACGTGGGAGTCGGAGGATGTGGTCCGACAGCAATACCCTCATCTCTTTTGATCAGGTAAATTTCGAGGCTGAAATTTCTTTAAGGGGTAGAACTGTAACATCCCAAGTTAGGGGGGATTCTGCATTTCATGTTTCTATGTGTTTGGCTTGCTCTGCTTGCTATTTGGACCTGTTTGGGGGTCTTAGGAAGACTCGGGTTTGAGCCGGAGTCTTGGTTAAATTTTTTTTTAGGGCACTTTAGGGGGGAAGCTTGTAGAGGTAAGTCTTATGTATATTTGTGTGTAGTTGATGACACAAAGAGGGGTGTGGAAGAGTGGTAAGTGACGCCTTAGGGAGCAAGGGAGGATGACGCCATAGGAGAGCAGTGAGGGTGGAGGTTCGAGTCGCGTATGCTACATTTTGGAGTTTCTTTTTGGCATCAGGATGGAGAGGTGGTAGATTTTGGCTCGGACTTTGCATGGTAGTTGTGGAATGGGTCAACGAATTTGAAATGGAGGGAGGAGAGGTGTTGGAGGAGTAAGAATCGGTCAACACATTTGAAAAGAGGAGTGGAGAGTGAAAGGTGGAGGAATTTGTGGGATGTGGAGAGAGGGAGAGAGGTTGGCCGAATAAGGGAAGTGTGGGGGGTGCATGTACGGTTTTGGCTTGGCTAGGTAGGGGCCGAACTTTCTTTTTGAGCTCTTAGGCTTTTGTTGGGCATTTCGGTCATAAGAGTGTGGGTGTGTCGTTTTTCCAAGGTGTCTTTGGAAGTAGAATACAACCGAAATCATCATTTGCATTTTTGTCACTTTGATTCATATCTTTTCTACCAAAACCAAAACACCCTTACTCCTTTTCTTCTCTTTCTTTTTTCTTTGGTGATGGTCGAATATTAGTGGGATCATTTGTGCATTCTTCTTTCTTTTTCACCTTTAGCTTGTTTCTTCTTGATAACCGAATCCTATTCTTTATCTCTACTTCTTATTCTTCTTCTTCTCTCTGCTTTATACACACCTTTTTGAAGCCGAATCTCTTTTGTGTCAATTGAAGGCACTCTTTCCATTGATATGTGCCAGTAGCCGGATATGTAACACCCCTTACCCGGGTTCTACGCCGGGAACCAGGCCCGAGGCGTTACCGAACTCAAATCGCTTAATCGCCACTTGGGCTCAACGTCATTACTCGATATAACCTCATTCTCGACTTGCGAGGCCTCACTCATACACACGAGGGCTCTCGAGACTAATATGGAACTTTTACGATCCTTAAAATTTTTCTCTTTTATAAAGGTCTCACATGCCCGTGCAAGATTAGACACGCCCGTGCATGGGTACACACGCCCATGTCCCCAGACCGTGCCTAAAAACCCAAGCATTCTACCAAATGCCCCACGGCCATGGCACGCCCGTGATCCCCAACCGTGGTGAACACTGACTTCCCTCGCACGACCTAGAGTCTAGACACACGCCCGTGTGGCTAGCCCATGGCCAACACTGATGAATCCCACACGCTCTAGGCACACGCCCATGTGACTAGTCCGTGGTCTATTCTATTTTCAAATATTAACATGCAGAGGACGCACGGCCACAGCACACGCCCGTGGGCTGACCGTGTGTCACACATGGTCTAGACACACGCCCGTGTGTCTACCCACATGGTCAAGAACAAGACTAAGTGTCAAGTTCTTTTCACCCTTCTAACATACACAACATATACTCATCTAACACCATCATAATCAACTCAAATTGAAGTGCATTCTCACATAGAAAACTACATCTTTCTTTCATATAATGTAATAGCCAACAACCATGGCATTATACAAAATAAGCTATCCATCTATAGGCCAACACATCTTAGCCATTTACAACAAAATTTACTAACTTATCTAGCCCCTATACATGCCATATACAAAACATTAAGTTTCATGTACCAAAGTGTGTTGATATGTGGGCTATCTTCCGATGATCCTCGTATCTCGATTCAACGCTTTCAATCTATAAGACAAGGGAAAAGAAAGAGAGTAAGCTTTGAGCTTAGTAAGTTTACACATAAGCAATTGAGCATCATAGTATAAGCCCAACCACAATTAGCATGATACCAACATATAATATACAACTATGCTTACTCTTTCTATCCCTTACCATATTACCAACACAACATGAGTCACATGCTCATAATTATTGAACTGCACCCCTGCGTTCAATATCACATTTACACAATATACAACACGTCATTATTGCTCAATAATGCATCCACATAGCTAACTCACATAGCTAATCCAAACAGCTAATCCACATATCTTATCCACACAGTTATTACACACAGCTAATATACACAATTAATCCACACAGCCAATATCTCGGTGGTTTCGCACTTAGCACACCACAATCAATTTATAAGGTGGTATCGCACTTAGCCTACCACGAAGGTAATCATCGTGATCTTGCACATAGCCACTAAATGATATACCTAATGATAGCATCGCACATAGCCAGCTCATCGTCAATATGCATTTGGATGGTATCGCACTTAGCCCACCATCTAGCATTATCACAACACATGCACAAGTCTATTTACCCAACTATTCATCCATTCACATCTATATTACATTCATTCTCATTCATGCTACACCCTAGCTAGCATTTACAAATTGTACGTATGAATGCATTGTTTATGCATAGACTTACCTCGATACTCAAAAGTATTGAAATGTGCAATTTAGTCCACCACCTTATTTTGCCTCGGTTTCGATCCGGGCTTCGTCTTTCTTGATCTATAATGAATAAATCAGCTTATTCAATACACACATTGACTAAATTGACCCACATCTCATACTTTAGCAAAATTACTATTTTGCCCCTAAACTTTCTCATATTTACACTTTAATCCCAAAGGCTCGTAAAGTGATTTTTATTCAACTTTCTACTCTTTCATGCTTAGCCGAACCACTTACTCAACTAAAGCATTCATCAAATCTCACTAAATCACCCATGTATGACCAAACTTAAGATTTTCACAACTAAGTCCCTACATGCATTTTCATGGAAAACCACTTAGCAAAAGATGTTTCTACTACATCAAGCCTTCATATTCTTCCATAAAACATCAAAATACATGCATGTCATACATATGTACATTTTTGAACATCCATGATAGCTCACCAAATAGCTATAAATAGCTTACTCATGCTACCGGGACTTCAAAAATACGAAGAATATCAAAAACCGGGCTTAGAAGCACTTACTAGCAAGCTTGAAAAATTGAAAGAACCCTAACAATGGCTTCTCAAATTTTCGGCAGCTATGGGAAGAAGATGAATGAGTTTCTATCATCTTTTCACCTATTTTAATCATTTAATTGATAAATAACCAAAATGCCCTTTTTGATAAACTTTCAATTTTAACTCATCCATGCCCATTTTTGTCCAAAAATTAGAATTTGGATAAATTGCTATTTAAGGACCTCTAATTAATAATCTAAAGCTATTTCACACATATAGCTTCTAGAAACACACATTTTGCAACTTTTGCAATTTAGTCCTTTTGGACAATTCATCCACAATTTCACAAAATTGCTTCATGAAACTTTCACACAAGCATGCATACATAATATAAGCCTCAAAAACTCATTCATGACCCTTGAATTTGTGGTCTCGAACCACTATTCTGACTAGGCCCTAAACCGGGATGTTACAGGATAGCTCTTCAATCGTCATACTCTTGCTTTCGGTAAGGAGCCTTCTTTCTCTTTTGTTTCAATTCGTTCTTTTTCCCTTCTCTCATTGGTTAGGTTAAATCGGAGATTCTGATTCGTTTCTTTGGGCATTGGCCGATTGTAGAGGGGTTTATTCTCATCTTCTCTTCTTCGTGTGGTCTGCTTTCGGGAGGTCTTTTGTAAGTGGGATGTTGGCCGAATGGATGGAAGGGGTTCTTTATCAATTTGTTAGGTCGAAAGGCCATTTCTTTTGTCCTATTTTGAGAATCGGTTCTAACTTGGTATTATTTAGGGACTCATTCGGTTTTTTCGGCCTTCTGGTGTTCGGATTCTGTGGATTAGGGTAAGAAGCTCTTTTAATTTTGTATCTTTCTCTCTTCGTTATTCGTTGCCTTAACCCGACGTCGTTGTTGAACAATCGTTGCTTTCGTTATAGTATTTTATTGATCAAAGTTCTTTCATGGATTCGAAGGCTAGTCAAGGGAAGGAAGGGGTTGGACTCGTAGTTCATGCCCCTAAGTTTAAGAAACGTACGGTATCAGCAGTACGAGACTTTCCACCGCGTTGTGGACCGGCTTTGAATCTGAATAGACAGATTGCAGTTGTTCCCTCTTCTGAGATTGTCGACAATATTGAGAGTTTAGTTCTTCGTGTTTACAAGTGTGTAATTCTCACACCCTACTTTATTATGGTATAAATGAATTTGCATATGTTAATTGAAAGTCAAAAACTTCGGTAATGCTTATCGAGTTACCCTTGGTGGGTAAAACCAGAGAGATCAGGTTAGTTACTTAAAATATTTATAACATGTATGTATCGTAGCATTAAAGATAAATGCATGATTGTTGATGCCTATTGATGTATGTTATATTCATTACAGTATGTCAGTATGTTGCATGGGATGGGATATTGATATTGATGAAAGGGGAAGTATTTATCGGTGACTCTGTCACACCATTCTGAAGGCTTAGTGCCATATTGCTTATCGGTGACTTGGTCACATTGCTTGATGGCTAGGCCACATATTGTTTATCGGTGACTCTGTCACATTTTATCGACTTTGAGCGGTATGGATCGGCATGGCTGCCAAAGCGGAGTGTAGCGGATGGAGGGTTGATTGTAGAAATCCCCAGGAGTGTTGAGGTTGGATATATGGAGCGGAGTGTAGAGGATGGATTAATAGGATGGGTTGGGTTTATCATATTGCATATCTGATATGTTATCGTGTATTGGGCATCGGCCGTTTGAAATATGAGGGCTTGGGCCCAGTATGGTTTATGTGAGGTAATTGCACACTGAGTCTTCGTGACTCACCCCTTTTTCTTAAACTTGTGCAGGTAATACTTAGCTCGATGGACTTGGGCCGGAGCGGACTTCAAGGTGGCCATACACGGTTTTTATCAAAATTAAACTTTACCTTGATTTATCATTTTCTTTAATTTGGGGTTTTTATTATGTAATAAGGCCACTAATCGTTCGAGTTATTTTATTTCAATTTGAACTTTGACGTTTCAATTATGGACTAATTGGTAAGATGTTTTCTAAATAGAACCTAAGCCAAAGGTTTTTCTAAAGCTTGAGTAACAAATTTACAAACGAAATTAAATAACTACCTTAGGTCAATTTAATTGAAACACCCCAAACCCGGCCCACGAGCCCAGACCAGATCTGGTATGTTCCTCAAGTAAAACGTTTCAAATTCATGTTTATTACTTTGGAAAATTTGGGTGGTTTTACAAAAAAAATGCCGAGTTGTTTTGGAGTTAATCTTTAATTCGAAAATCGTTTGTGTTTAGGTGTCTAAACATTTAAAATTTATTTTTAAGAAAAGTTGCTTAAACTTTAAATGGATAAAAATTGTATCATAATAAAATAAATAAACATGCATGCATAATCAGTTTATAGCTATGGCCTTATTACATCAAAGCAAAACCCGAAATAAATCCAAAATACTTAGAAATAAAAAGTCCAAAATTAAAATAAAGTCTGAGTTGAACATGGCCACCACTAAGCTCCTGCCGACCCGGTCCGTTAGTGAGTGTCACTGAAAAAATATCCCACAGCAGGGTGAGTCAAAGCAGACTCGGTGTGTATAACCAACAAAGCAATCCCAACGATTTAGGCACATCGAATCATACACATATAATGAATATAAATAATGATGCAATTTCGAACCCAAACCTAGATAACCACCCGCTACACATCACCCGTACCAACCATCACACCGTGGGGACTACTAAGTCGACCCTCCATCCGCTACTACACATCATCGAAGCGTCGGCTTGCAGACGACGTGCTCATCGCCTCTTATAAATTTTGTGGCATAGCCACGAGATAGTATTTCGTGACATAAGTCACCACATTCGATTTCGTGACATGAGTCACCACATTCGAATATTGTGGTATAAACCACTGGATCACTTCCCCTTTCCATATAACCCATATGCCCCATGTCATACAAAATATGCAATATCATGCCTTATGCCTTATTTCACATTCTTATCAATATTCACATATGTACCATATTCCAAATATTCATATCATAATAATATTCATATCATTTATTAACATAATGTTAAGGTTACGTACCTGAGTACTTTGTACCATCACATGGTACCTTTGCCCACTTTTCACATTATTATAAACACATATATTAAATTGATGCCATAAATCTATTAAGAGTTAGTGTGGGGTACACACATGGTTTACTAACGTGTTCACTGAATTCCGAAAATCTATCGAAACCGATTGTATTCCCTCCTATAGACCATAGTTTAAAAATCGGTCAACTTTTAACAAATAAAAAGGCCTTGGCCGAATATCAAAACTCCCTTACCTCGATTATCTAGATCCCGAAATTGTTATCTGTTAATGGAGATGTCGAAATGCCTACATGATCTATGTTAGATCCGATTCTAACACTTAATTATCATCATAAATGGCCTTTGGCCTAATATTACACTTTACTTACCTTAGATATCTAAATCCCGAATGATCTTCTCTTGTAGTCGACTTAGCAGAATTCCCGAAATCCTCCTTCAAAGATTCGGTCAAAGAGCATTAATGGGATTAAAGCCTTGATTTTCGACAGTTAGAGAAAGAAAAGAACAAGAGTTCGGCCAAGAGAGATCCTTACCAATAGAATGATCAAAACGCAATTGGCTCACCAACTTGAAGTCTTGTGACAAGAGGAAGGAAGTGTTTGAATTTTGGCTTTTGATCTAGTGAAGGAATCGGCCCCAAAAGAAAAGATGCAATCGGCTATGGCCCCCAAAATAGGAGATTCGGCTTTTGGAGAATTGCGAAAAGAAAAAGAGAATGAAGTGCAGAGAGATTCGGCCAAAGTGAGAGGAGGGAATGGGAGTATGGTATTCGGCTTTGGCTTTTAAGAAAAAGGATTGAAGGGAGTTTCAACAAGAATGGAAAAAGAAGGAGAACTTTCGGCTTTGACAAAATAAGAGAAGAAGAGAAGATTTGCTAAAGAATTCGGCAGAGGCACAATTGAAAAGAAAAGAATGAAAATGGCCTCACTTCTTCCCTTTGGCCGAAAATACCACACCTAGATCCCCCTATTCGGCCAACTCCTCATCTCTCTATCCAATCCCTTGTTATTTTCCTATTTTTCCTCTTCTTTACCCTTTCAAAAATTATTGAATAAATCAATAATTATCTCCCTACCTTAGCCGAATTTTAAAGGGAATTTGACCACATCTAGTGCTCATCTCCTTAGTGTTTTAATGCCTTCCAACTCCCCTCTTAGCTTGACGCAAAAAGTAGCTCAAAATTTCTCCCCTTGCTGCTCGAACCTAGGCCCCCCTTGTACTGCTTGTGGCGTCACTTACTAGGGCTTTAAGTGGTGCCTCCTTGCCACTTTAACAAGCCCATTTTTGTGTCTAAATTCTCCTACAAATTCTCTTAAGGCCTCTTTTGTTCAATTCCCCTTCAATACTTAAAATTTAATATTTTCTAAGGCATTCTTCTATATTCTAAGGTTCTAAAATTCATAAAACATATTTACAACACACACAGCATGCTACTTCACATAATTACGCTTAATAATGCACAAGCCCAAAATCCGGATATTACAGCTTCTATTTCTTAAAATAATTTCGTCCTCGAAATTACACAGCTAAAATAGGTGAGGTATTGTCTTTGTCGCATTGCTTCTTAGGCTCCCAAGAAGCTTCCTCTGATCCATGATTACGCCATAACACTTTGACTAAAGGAACTGATTTCCTTCGTAATACCTTTACATCTCGTTCCAAGATCTGGATCGACTCCTCCTCGTAGGACAAATTTGGCCTTAGCTCCACCTCCTCAACCGGCACTACATGAGATGGATCCGATCGGTAACGACGTAGCATAGAAACATGGAACACATCGTGCATTTGCTTCAACTCCGGAGGCAACTCTAACTGGTATGCCACTGGACCAACTTGCTTCAATAACCGATAAGGTCCTATAAACCTGGGACTTAACTTCCCTTTGCAACCAAATCTCATCACCTTCTTCCAAGGTGAAACCTTAAGAAACACTCGATCTCCCACAGCAAATTCTATTTCCTTTCGCTTAAGATCCGCATACGACTTCTGCCTGTTAGATGCCTCCTTTAATCGTGCCCGAATTAACTTAACCTTTTTTTCGGATTCTGCCACAATCTCTGGATCCAAAACTTGACGTTCCCCTAATTCTGTCCAACACGTAGGAGTGCGACACCTCCGTCCATACATCGCTTCATACGGTGCCATCTGAATACTAGCTTGATAGCTGTTATTATAAGCAAATTCTTCTAGAGGCAAATATTCTTCCCAACTTCCTCTAAAGTCTATTACACAGCCTCTCAACATGTCCTCTAACACTTGGATCACTCGCTCAGACTGGCCGTCTGACTGTGGATGAAATGCCGTACTGAAGTCTAATCTGGTGCCCAAAGCTTGATGTAGTGCTTTCCAAAACCGAGACGTAAACCTTGGATCCCTATCTGAGATAATCGACACCGGCACTCCATGCAACCTTACAATTTCAGCCACATACAACCTCGCCAACTTCTACAAAGAATAATCGACCCGCACTGGTAAGAAATGCGCGGACTTTGTCAATCGATCCACTATCACCCATACCGAGTCCTTTTTAGTAGGCGTAAGGGGAAGCCCACTAACGAAGTCCATGGTGATTCTCTCCCACTTCCACTGCGGAATCTTTATCGGCTGAAGCAATCCTGACGGAACTTGGTGTTCAGCCTTGACTTGCTAACACGTTAAGCACTTCCCTACAAATTCTGTAACTTCCCGCTTAAGACCAGGCCACCAAAACTGTTCCCTTAGATCTCTATACAACTTACTACCTCCAGGATGCATAGCATAAGGGCTACCATGCGATTCTTGAAGAATCTTCTGCCTTAACTCCTTATTCTTAGGCATACAGACCTTGCCATGAAGACATAGCACTCCTTCACTGTTAACACCATAGTTTTCCAACTCCCCACTCTGCACTTGTTGCAACTTAGCACTTAGATCATCATCTGCCAACTGACTCTCTTTCACCTCCTCCAACCATGTCGGCTTAACTTGCATTACGCGCACAGACTTCCATCGTCATACAAGCTAAGATGTGCAAACATTGCCCTCAGATCCGACACCACTTTTCGACTTAGGGCATCCGCCACTACATTCGCCTTGCCCGGGTGATACTCTATGGAACAATCGTAGTCTTTCAATAATTCCACCCACCTTCGCTGTCTCAGATTCAACTCCTTCTGAGTCAGCAGATACTTAAGGCTCTTGTGGTCTGTGTAGATCACTGACTTTTCCCCATAAAGATAATGCCTCCATACCTTAAGAGCAAAGACTACCGTCGCTAATTCCAAATCATGTGTCGGGTAGTTAACCTCGTGTGGCCTTAATTGCCGAGACGCATAAGCGACTACTTTCCCGTCTTGCATCAATACGCATCCTAATCCTCGTATGAGAAGCGCCACGAGACACCACAAAATCCTTCCCTGCCTCAGGCTGAATCAAGACTGGACCTTCAGTCAAGACCCTCTTAAGCTTCTCAAAGCTCTCTTGTTGCCTATCTGTCCATACGAAGGGTGCCTCCTTTCTCAATAGCTTCGTCAAAGGTGCGGCTATTGATGAGAACCCTTCCACGAACCTTCTGTAGTAGCCTGCCAATCCCAAGAAACTGCAAACCTCTGCCACCGACTTAGGTGGTTTCCAATCCAACACCGCCTCAATCTTCCTAGGATCCACCCTTATTCCCTCTGCAGACACTACATGCCCTAAGAATGCAACCTCCTTCAGCCAAAGTTCACACTTGCTAAATTTGGCGTAGAGCTTCTTCTCCCTTAACACTTGCAACACTGTCCGGAGATGCTCGTCATGTTCCTCCTCCGACTTGGAATACACTAGGATGTCATCTATGAACACAACGATGAATCGATCCAAGTAGGGTTGAAAAATGCGGTTCATCATATCCATGAACACAGTTGGGGCGTTCGTCAATCCAAATGGCATTACTACAAACTCATAATGTCCGTATCTTGTCCGGAAAGCTGTCTTATGGATATCCACCTCTTTCACCTTAAGCTGATGATATCCAAACCGTAAATCTATCTTTGAAAACACCACGGCCCCCTTAAGCTGATCGAACAAGTCATTTATCCTTGGCAACGGGTACTTGTTCTTGATGGTCAGCTTATTCAACTGACGATAATCTATGCACATACGCATAGTTCCGTCCTTCTTCTTCACAAACAAGACCTAGGTGCTCCCATGGAGACACTTTGGGTCGGATAAACCCACGATCAAGCAATTCTCGGATTTGAGCCTTGAGCTCCACCAACTCCTTTGGTGCCATTCTATACTGAGCGATAGATACCGCGGCGTTCGGTGCAATAAGTCAATTCGAACTCCACCTCCCCGCTGAGGGGTATTCCGAGTAACTCCTGCGGGAAAACATCCACAAATTCCCCTTACGGTTCTAACTCCACTAACTCCTTCTTCTTTTGCATCCAACGCACTAACGAAAGCCAAGAATGCCTTGCACCCTTTTCGAACCATCTTATCAGCCTTTAATGCAGAAACTATGTTAGACAAGTAGTTTCTTCTTTCTCCTATCATAATTATCTCCTCATCCTCCGGGGTCCTTAACTCCATTCGTTTAGCTGCACAATCCAATATAGCCCGATGTTCCACTAGCCAATCCATGCCAAGTATGAGATCAAATTCTCCGAAAGGTAGTTCCATCAAGTCGGCAGAGAATATCACTCCCTGAATCTCTAGAGGCACATTGCGAAATATTCTATTCACCACTACAGTTTGACCTAACGGGCTCCGATACGGCCATTCTGCCTCTACCACATCCTCGCACATTACGACCACGTCCCCTAGAACTCATGTCTACGATCGCGATTTAATCTGGTTTAAAAATTTTTATGCATTAGTCTTTATTCCACTGATTATCCACGAACAAGTTTTATGTAAAGGAGTTTAGTAGTAGTTCTTTCGATCATTTCAGAGTTTTGTTTCAAGTCTTCTATCCTAGTTCAGAGAAAGATGCACCTCCATTCAGTAGTATCTACTACACACATTCATCACTTGTACATTTTTATCCATTTTAATCCCAGGGGTATTTTCGTAATTTGTCCTATAGGGGTATTTTGGTAAATTTCCAAACCAGGGTATCTTGATGTTTTGCAAAATAGGGGTTTTTGGTATTTTTGTAAATTAAGAATATTTTAGAAAAAAGTTGAGGGTAGTGTGGTAATTTCATAAACCAAGGGTATTTTAGTAATTTCTCAAACCAGGAGTATTTTAGTAAATTTCTATAAATCGGGAATATTTCGGAAAAAATTTTGTAAAAGATTTTTTACAAATCAAAGGGGTAACTTGGTGCTTTTAAAACTAAGGTTTATAAAACAATGTAGCAGGTCCCTTTCGGGTTTTAGTTATTGAGTTTAGCCTGTGAATGAGTCCTCTTGGTTAGGGTGAACCGTTACTACGCACTGTAGGATTCGGTGAAGAGGAGGTGAGTCACTAGGACCGCTTAAATACCGTGCTCTTCTTGAATCCAATCCTAGACATGCGCACAATGGTTGCCACACCCTAACTCGGCGACTTAATCACAGGTTTGTTTAGTTAGGCATTAAGTCTTATGTAATTCTTGTGTTGGGGTAAACTAATCCTAGGGTTCCATAACTTAATATACTAATCTACGTTACCGTTATACCCATATACAAATCATACAATGATTAGGGTACTTACTGGTGGACTTGGTCGGAGACTTAGGTGCCATGCCGGAAAACCTGCTCAATTCCAAAAATTTTCACAAAAACTTATTTGGGCTCGATTTTGAAAATGTTATGGGCTTTAAACCCAAGGCCGAGAGTTTAAAACTTGGCTCTGATACCAAACTAAAACACCCCAAACCCGGCCCACGAGCCCAGACCGGATCTGGTATGTTCCTCGAGTAAAACGTTTCAAATTCATGTTTATTACTTTGGAAAATTTGGGTGGTTTTATAAAAAAATGTCGAGTTGTTTTGGAGTTAACCTTTAATTCGAAAATCGTTTGTGTTTAGGTGTCTAAACATTTAAAATTTATTTTTAAGAAAAGTTGCTTAAACTTTAAATGGATAAAAATTGTATCATAATAAAATAAATAAACAGGCATGCATAATCAGTTTATAGCTATGGCCTTATTACATCAAAGCAAAACCCGAAATAAATCCAAAATACTTAGAAATAAAAAGTCCAAAATTAAAATAAAGTCTGTGTTGAACATGGCCACCACTAAGCTCCTGCCGACCCGGTCCGTTACTGAGTGTCACCTGAAAAATATCCCACAACGGGGTGAGTCAAACAGACTCAGTGTGTATAACCAACACCAATCCCAACGATTTAGGCACATCAAATCATACACATATAATGAATATAAATAATGATGCAATCCCGAACCCAAACCTAGATAACCACCCGCTACACATCACCCGTACCAACCATCACACCGTGGGGACTACTAAGTCGACCCTCCATCCGCTACACATCATCGAAGGAAGTCGCTGCAGACGACGTGCTCATCGCCCTTATAAATTTTGTGGCATAGCCACCAGATAGTATTTCGTGACATAAGTCACCACATTCAGATTTCGTGACATGAGTCACCACATTCAGATATTATGGTATAAACCACCAGATCACTTCCCCTTTCCATATAACCCATATGCCCCATGTCATACAAAATATGCAATATCATGCCTTATGCCTTATTTCACATTCTTATCGATATTCACATATGTACCATATTCCAAATATTCATATCATAATAATATTCATATCATTTATTAACATAATGTTAAGGTTACGTACCTGAGTACTTTGTACCATCACATGGTACCTTTGCCCACTTTTCACATTATTATAAACACATATATTAAATTGATGCCATAAATCTATTAAGAGTTAGTGTGGGGTTCACACCTGGTTTACTAACGTGTTCACTGAATTCCGAAAATCTATCGAAACCGATTGTATTCCCTCCTATAGACCATAGTTTAAAAATCGGTCAACTTTTAACAAATAAAAAGGCCTTGGCCGAATATCAAAACTCCCTTACCTCGATTATCTAGATCCCGAAATCGTTATCTGTTAATGGAGATGTCGAAATGCCTACATGATCTATGTTAGATCCGATTCTAACACTTAATGATCATCATAAATGACCTTTGGCCTAATATTACACTTTACTTACCTTAGATATCTAAATCCCGAATGATCTTCTCTTGTAGTAGAACTTAGCAAAATTCCCGAAATCCTCCTTCAAAGATTCGGTCAAAGAGCATTAATGGGATTAAAGCCTTGATTTTCGACAGTTAGAGAAAGAAAAGAACAAGAGTTCGGCCAAGAGAGATCCTTACCAATAGAATGATCAAAACGCAATTGGCTCACCAACTTGAAGTGCTGACAAGAGGAAGGAAGTGTTTGAATTTTAGCTTTTGATCTAGTGAAGGAATCGGCCCCAAAAGAAAAGATGAAATCGGCTATGGCCCCCAAAATAGGAGATTCAGCTTTTGGAGAATTGCGAAAAGAAAAAGAGAATGAAGTGCAGAGAGATTCGGCCAAAGTGAGAGGAGGGAATGGGAGTATGGTATTCGGCTTTGGCTTTTAAGAAAAAGGATTGAAGGGAGTTTCAACAAGAATGGAAAAGAAGGAGAACTTTCTGGCTTTGACAAAATAAGAGAAGAAGAGAAGATTTGCTAAGGAATTAGCAGAGGCACAATTGAAAAGAAAAGAATGAAAATGGCCTCACTTCTTCCCTTTGGCCGAAAATACCACACCTAGATCCCCCTATTCGGCCAACTCCTCATCTCTCTATCCAATCCCTTGTTATTTTCCTATTTTTCCTCTTCTTTACCCTTTCAAAAATTATTGAATAAACCAATAATTATCTCCCTACCTTAGCCGAATTTTAAAGGGAATTTGACCACATCTAGTGCTCATCTCCTTAGTGTTTTAATGCCGTCTAACTCCCCTCTTAGCTTGACGCAAAAAGCAGCTCAAAATTGCTCCCCTTGCTGCTCGAACCTAGGCCCCCCTTGTACTGCTTGTGGCGTCACTTACTAGGGCTTTAAGTGGCGCCTCCTTGCCACTTTAACAAGCCCATTTTTGTGTCTAAATTCTCCTACAAATTCTCTTAAGGCCTCTTTTGTTCAATTCCCCTTCAATACTTAAAATTTAATATTTTCTAAGGCATTCTTCTATTGTAACACCCTAAAATTTGAGTATCGATTATTACATGTTTTGGTGTTTAGATTATGTAGGAAAAATTTTCTTATTTCTTTTTTGCCTACTATAGTTCGGAAGAAGAGTATAGAATTATTCGGGTATGAAATATTTTTTTAGTTTAAGAATTTATTGAAGTGAAGCAAGTGGCATTGACACTTAAGTTGAATTAAGTGTTAAATAGTAGCATAAGATGAGTATATGGCGAAGTGGTGTTGGCGCATGAGTTAGTGCATGAGGGAAAAGGTTCGAATCCCTTGTTTAGCATCTAGATGAATTTTATTTTTAATTTTTCTGCACATGTATAGCAAGTGTCAGCCAAGTGCATATATGGTAAGTGTTGACCTTGTTATTTTTAGTTAGTATATCAAAGGATTAAGGAAATTGTTAATTTATGGAAGGGAATCAAGAAAATATTGAAAGATATGGAGACATAGGGCAAGTATCAAGGAAAGTGTTTTGGAAATAAAATCATGGCCATTTGACCATGCATTGGGACGGCAATATGGTCTAGGGGGGAGCCGAATTTTTGGTGTTAGTTTGGCTAGGATTTGAAGTCTCTTTTTGGTCATTCTTAGTTTTGTGCATAGTTTTGCAAATTCTCTCAACCTCTCTCCCTTGGCCGAATTTGATCCTTGGTAAGCCTTGATTTTTTTTTTGACCATTCGGTCATTATTGCACATCATTTGGTATTCTTTTTGTGCCTTTTTCTCATTAGTGCCGAAATCACCTACATCAAAAGACCATTCCTTTCTTTTCTCTCCTTTTCTCCATTGCCGAATGTGCCTTGATCTTTAACTCATCTCTTTCTTTCTCTTTTGTTTTCTTTGAAAACCGAATTATCATCATCCCTATTCTCTTATTTTGATTTCTTTTCAATCAATACTTTCTCATTTAATCTCTTCATGGCCGAATGTTAGTGTACCTTAACCGAACCATTTTCTCTTTTTCTTTGATTCTTCATAGCCGAATATCTCTCTATTCATAAGCAACATTCTCAATCGTTTCTTCTCAACCGTGGAAAATAGGTAAGGGTTCTTTTTGTCTTCGATTAGTTTATAGTATTGGCCGAATATGGATGGTGGTTTGAAGGCTTTCTTAGATCAAAATAAACGTTCATTCTATTAACGTTTATTTTTGTTATACTTTAGTGCGATAACGGAAGATTGGAAATCAAGAGGTCGTGTGTGACATAGTACGCTTGGATCGATTACCCTTGTGGAACAAGAAGATTTGTGGTAAGGAAATCTTGTTCTCAAAGCCTTTAGTCATAATCGATATATATATATATATATGATTAGGACGTGCTAACGATCTTTGTCTTTGAAGACAACCAAGATAGGGAAGAAACGGGCCGTACATAGTGTTCGGAAGAAGGGTGGTACCATTAATCCCCCTAAGTATAAACAAAGGACTGTATCAGCAATCCGGGATTTCCCACCGGGTTGTGGACGTTCATCCGAGGAGAATCAATTGTTTGAAGTAGTTCGTACTCCCGAACCATTATTTGTTCGTGGATTTGATTCGGTTAACGAACCATCAATCGGGGAGAAACCGCAAGTGGAAGTAGTTCAAAAATCCGAGGGTAAATTTTAGATCGTTATGTTTAGATTGGTTTTATTATTAGATTATAATGATCATAAGTTATCGTGATATGTATAGGTGTTGATTTGAGCGGAAAGTTTAGTTCTCACCATAACCGGTGTGTAACTTCACACTTATCTTTCGGGTTAGATACTAAACAGTAAGTATTATGATAAATCGTAAAAATGGCAAAATCAAAATTATGTGATAATTAACACTTTTGTGTAAATGCATGAAAATGGTTAAAGTTGAAAAAATTGCTAGATCGATAAATTGGGCGAAAAAGCGCTAGATTGTTAAATTAAATAAAAGCGCTAGATTGTTAAATTGGGCGAAAAAGCGCTAGATTGTTAAATTGGGCGAAAAAGCGCTAGATCGATAAATTGGGTCAAAAGGCGCTAGATCGCTAAATGGGCCAAAAACCTTCTAGTTTGACATTTGGGCCTAAGTTCGCTAGATTGCTAAATGGGCTAAATACTATTTTGTTTAATGGACCCAAATGAAAAGTTTAATTAAAAACTCATTTGTATTATGGATTACTTGATAAATTATTTATGATTAAAGTTTGTTATTCATACATAATTGCATGGGATGGGATACATGATGAAGAGAAGTAAGGCCTGTGGCCATGAATCTAGTTCGGTGGCTCTGCCACAAATTTTGGCTTAATGCCTCTAGTTCGGTGACTATGTCACAATCTAGTTCGGTAGTGCACTACAATATTATTTAAAAGGGCTAAATGCCTACGATTGGTGTGTTTGGCGGGGTGGGTTGACTTGATCCCCACAGGTGTGCTGGTTGGTACGGGGGTGTGTAGCGGATGGAAATTAGGCTTGGTTGGGAAATTCATTTTTACATGCATTTTATATATGTTATTTCATTTTATATTGTTAAAATTGTAATTGGGCTCAAGCCCAAATTAATGCCTTGATGGTCTGGCCCAATAATGGTGGTAAGTGAGTTACACACTGAGTTCTTTGTAACTCACCCCGTTTTATTATCCATCTCAGGTAATGGAAATTGATGTGGACTTGGGCCGGGGATGACATGGTGGAGGCCATACTACGAGCTTGGGTTTTATAAACTATGAACTCTATTTAAGTTACTTATTTTATTTTGGGTATGTTGTAATAAGGCCTCTAATTATATTTTTATGGATTTTTATGTGTGGATGGATTAAATTTTATTTTAAGACTCTTAATATGGGCGTATCTTAAAATCTATAAAGTTTTCTTAAAAATATTGTGTTTTATAACAATTTTGGACACCTACATTACTTTTCAATTTCTTTCAAATTCTTTTAAAACTACGTTAAGGTTTTGCATAACTGATTACTTAAATCATTAGAGAAATTTTGGATGTTCGTTCGGTGTGACAAACCAAATCTCGTCTTAACGCATAGACCTGGTTTGGGGTGTTACATAAAATGGTATCAGAGCTAGTTTCAAAACTCGGCTGTGGTTTGGGTTCAATAAAGATATTTGTTTGAGAAACAAATCAAATTTCTAGACTTTTTGATTTAAAGGTAGTATGGCACCATGAGCATCCCGCGCCAAGTCAAGTAAGTATCTCAGATATTGATTGTTTATTATCATTGTGATATGATCATAAGAAACACTCTAGAACTTCTAGTTTTAGGTGTTGAAAACCGTAGAGATTGAGACAATAGGATATGGTTGCGAAAACAACTCTATCTCTTTCATATCATAAAACATCATTAATAAACAATGAAATAGTATTTTGATTCATAAAACTCTTAATCAGATTAAATCGGTCATTATGAGCTCTAGAAGGCGTGGTCGTGGGCGCGAGAGGCGTGGCCGTGGTAGAGGACGAGGTGTTAGAGGCGCAACCAAGCACGGATCATATGCCGAAAATAGATGCACTGCGTCACTCGAAAGTGAGACGGGATCACATAATCATATGGAAGAAGATAATGCGGTGACGCGAGCAATGCCGCAAGTCCTTGAAAGGGTCGTTTGTAGCTAGAATCGGGCCAACACTCGTGGGTCGACATCGGAACGATTGAAATCAAGTGGTGCTTTGAGGTTTTCAGAGGTGTCTCGGTGTAGCTCCAAATGTCGCTGAATATTGGCTTGAGGCGGTGGAGCGAATTATGGACGATCTTGAGTGCAATCGTGGAACAAAAATTAAGGGAGCGTGTCCTTGTTAAGGGACGAAGCATACCAATGGTGGCTTATCAGACGAGAAGGCATCAAGTCGCATTAGTTAATTGGGAATTCTTTAAAGTTTCCTTCCAAGGGAAATATGTAGGAACGAGTTATGTTGATGCCAGAAGGAAGGAATTTCTGAATCTGGTCCAAGGGAATAAAACAGTGACAGCATATGAAGTTGTGTTTTTGCGCTTGAGTCGCTATGCTCGAACAATAGTGGCAACAGATCATGAGCGTTGTGTACGCTTTGAGGATGGCTTGAACGATGAATTGCGGGTTTTGATAGCCCCACAACAAGTTAGAACTTTTGCCACGCTTGTGGAAAAGGCCAAGATAGCCGAAGAGGCTAAGAACTCAGAACGTCAGAATCGGGATCGAGCTAGAGGCAAGAGAGATATGAAGTACTCAGGTTCTTCAAAAAGGTTTACGAAGAGGCCTCGGAACGAGGAACCAGCTCAAGGAAGAACACCTGTAGCTGTGAATCAGTCGAGATTGTGCTTTGATTGTGGGAAAAGGCATTCGGAGAGTCTTTGGAAGAAAACGGGTGCTTGCTATAAATGCGGTCGATGGATCATCAATATAGGAATTGCCTCGTCGAATGGATACAACTCGGGAAGCTTGTAATCATTGATGCACCACCGCAAGAGGAATTCAGCAACCACCGAGAGGTCGTGGACCAGGTCGTGGTGGTAATGGGGCTGGACGTGGTCAAGGTGCAGCGGGTCAAGGAAATGGTCCTAGAGGCAACACAGATGCAAGACAGCCAGGATTGGTATATGCAGTTAGACACCGTGAGGATGGCAATGCACCTGATGTGATAATTGGTACGTTCTTCATTTTTGATGTACCTGTTATTGCTTTGATAGATATTGGTTCTACCCATTCGTATGTTGCTAGCACCATATCTGGAAACTTGAAATTAGACTCTGAAATTTCTGATAATGAGATGAAGGTAATTAGTCCTTTAGGACAATCGGTATTGGTAAATAAATTGTTTAGAGATGTGCCCTTAGAAATTCAAGGAGAAATATTTTTGGCAAATTTGATGGAATTGCCTTTTGGCGAGTTCGATATCATTTTGGGCATGGATTGGTTGGTTAAGCACCAGGCGAAATTGGATTGTGCTGAAAAGCGGATGTCAATAAGGACGGTGGGGGATAAATAAATAATTATGATAGGCGAGCGAAGGAATTACTTGGCAAATGTGGTATCTGCACTTAAGGCAGAAAAGTTGGTGCGAAAAGGGTATGGAGCATTTTTAGCATTTATTAGTTCTTTAGATGCCAAAGAGTTGTCAGTGGAAGATGTGAGGATAGTGAAGGAATTTCCAGATGTATTTCTGGAAGAACTTCCCGGTGTACCTCCAGATCGGGAAGTGGAATTTCGTATTGAGCTTTTGCTCGGAGCGGCTCCAGTGTCCATTGCTCCTTATAGAATGGCACCGAAGGAGTTGGCGAAGCTTAAAGCTCAAATTCAAGAATTGCTAGATCGAGGCTTTATTCGACCGAGTGTGTCTCCGTGGGGAGCACCGGTTTTGTTTGTTAAGAAGAAAGATGGGTCGATGCGTATGTGTATTGACTATAGGCAATTAAATAAATTGACAATCAAGAATAGGTACCCTCTGCCAAGAATTGACGACCTGTTTGATCAACTGAAGGGAGCTTCAGTTTTCTCCAAAATTGATTTGAGATCGGGTTATCATCAGCTTAAGGTTAAAGAAGCGGATATTCACAAGACGGCTTTCTGAACTCGTTATGGACATTATGAGTTTTTGGTGATGCCGTTTGGGTTGACCAATGTACCAGCTGCATTTATGGATATGATGAACTGGGTCTTTCAACCATACTTAGACCGATTTGTGGTGGTATTCATAGATGACATTCTGGTATATTCAAGGAATGAAGAAGAGCATGATTCGTATTTGCGAATTGTATTGCAGTTACTTCGAGATAATCAATCGTATGCCAAATTCGATGAAATGTGAATTCGTTAAGGGTTGGGTCATGTGGTGTCGGTAGAAGGAATAAGGGTGGATCCTCGGAAGATTGAGGTCAGATTGGATTGGAAACCACCAAAGTCGATGAGTCGAGATTGAGTTTCTTGGGTTTGGCTTGTTACTATAGACGCTTTGTTGAGGGGTTTTCGTTGATTGTTGCACCTAACTAAGCTTTTTATAAAGGAAGTACCGCTTATATGGACTAAAAACAGCAAGAAAGTTTCGATAAATTGAAGAAGATTTTGACTGAAGCGCGGTATTGATTCAACCCGAGGCTGCAAAGGAGTTTCTGATTTATTGTGATGCGTCGTGATACGGGATTAGGTTGCGTATTGATGCAAAATGGGAAAGTGGTAGCTTATGCTTCGTCGATTGAGACCGCACGAAGTAAACTACCCTACTCATGACTTGGAGTTAGCTGCAGAGTGTTTGCTCTAAAGATTTGGAGGCATTACCTCTACGGTGAAAAGTCTATCATCTATATGGATCACAAGAGTCTTAAGTATCTTCTTACTCGGAAGGAATTAAACTTGAGACAACGAAGATGGGTTTATGGCACCATGAGCATCCCGCGCCAAGTCAAGTAAGTATCTCAGATATTGATTGTTTATTATCATTGTGATATGATCATAAGAAACACTCTAGAACTTCTAGTTTTAGGTGTTGAAAACCGTAGAGATTGAGACAATAGGATATGGTTGCGAAAAACAACTCTATCTCTTTCATATCATAAAACATCGTTAATAAACAATCTGAAATAGTATTTTGATTCATAAAACTCTTAATCGATTAAATCGGTCATTATGAGCTCTAGAGGACGTGGTCGTGGACGCGCGTAGACGCGTGGCCGTGGTAGAGGACGAGGTGTTAGAGGCGCAACCAAGCACCGGATCATATGCTGGAAATGGATGCACTGCGTCACTCGAAAGTGAGACGGGATCACATAATCATATGGAAGAAGATAATGCGATGACGCGAGCAATGCCGCGAGTCCTTGAAAGGGTCATTGTCGCTAGAATCGGGGCCAATACTCGTGGGTCGATATCGAAACGATTGAAATCAAGTGGTCTTTGAGGTTTTTAGAGGTGTCTCGGTGTAGCTCCAAATGTCGCTGAATATTGGGTTGAGGCGGTGGAGCGAATTATGGACGATCTTGAGTGCCTTTGTGGAACAAAAATTAAGGGGAGCGGTGTCCTTGTTAAGGGACGAAGCATACCAATGGTGGCTTACTGTACGAGAAGGCACTGAAGCTGCATTAGTTAATTGGGAATTCTTTAAAGTTTCCTTCCAAGGGAAATATGTAGGAACGAGTTATGTTGATGCCGAAGGAAGGAATTTTCGAATCGGTCCAAGGAATATGACAGAGACAAAGATATGAAGTCGAGTTTTGCGCTTGAGTCGCTATGCTCGAACAATAGTGGCAACAGATCATGAGCGTTGTGTACGCTTTGAGGATGGCTTGAACGATGAATTGCAGGTTTTGATAGCCCCACAACAAGTTAGAACTTTTGCCACGCTTGTGGAAAAGGCCAAGATAGCCAAAGAGGCTAAGAACTCGGAACGTCAGAATCGGGATCGAGCTAGAGGCAAGAGAGATACGAAGTATTCAGGTTCTTCAAAAAGGTTTACGAAGAGGCCTCGGAACGAGGAACCAGCTCAAGGAAGAACACCTGTAGCTGTGAATCAGAGTCGAGATTGTGCTGAACTTGACCATTTAAAAGCAATTTTATGTTTCACGTCGTACTTGTCAAGCAACCACTTAAGCCATTTATTTACAAAGAGCAATCCTTCATCACTAATTATAGCTCTAGGAGTCCCAAACCGTGTAAATACATGCTTATGTAGGAATCACATGACTACCTTAGCATCTTTTGTTGGGTATGCCTCAGCTTCAACCCACTTGGATACGTAATCTGTAACAGCCCGATTTTGGGCCTAGTCGGAACAGTGGTTTTGGGTGCACAAATTCAACATAAGAAAATTTATTCTTATTATATTTTTATGTTCTACGATTTCACGGAATGGTTTCGTGAAAATCTCGTTCGAAAATTTTGACGTTTGAGCCCTCAATTTAGTCAAAAGGATTAAATTGTAAAAAGTGCAAAACTAGAGTTCTAGAAGCTAGAGGTGTCTAATTGCTATGAAACTTTAAAGTAGAGGTCCTTATATGGTAATTAGACCATTGGATAATTTGTTGGACAAAGATAGACATGGTTAGGTGAAATTTAAAAGAAAGGCATTAAGGGCATTTTAGTCATTTGTTAAATAAAAGATTAAAAAGGGTAAATAAAAGCCAAAATTATGCTCATCTTCTACCTCTAGCCGAAAATTAGAAGAGAAGATATGGCTAGTGTTTGGCCAAGCTTTCCAAGCTCTATAGTAAGTGCATCCTAGCCCCGTTTTTAATGTTTTTTGCATTTTTGAAGTCCTCGTAACCCGATTTACCTATTTCTACCATTATTTTGAAGTAGGGTTCATGATTAAAAATTTACCCATGTGTGACATGCATGTGTTTTGATGTTTGATGGTAGAAAATGGATGTTTATGGTCAGAGAAACGACTTTTACTAAGTGATTTTCGGTAAAAATATAAAAAAGGACCTATTTGTAAAAGTTAAGAAATATGTGTTAAAAATCTAATTTTATTGAAAATGTGGGCTGCTATAAGCATGAAAATGATTCAGCTATGCATGGGTAGTAAAGAAATTAAACACATTTCATTTTACGAGCCTAGGGGCAAAAGTGTAAATATGACAAAGTTTAGGGGCAAAAACATAGTTTTGCCACAGTATGATTTTTGGGTCAAAATGAATAATGTGACTAATAAGTAAGCTAAATGTGATGTTATAGATTAAAGAAAACGAGGTTCGGACCTAGAACGGGGGGAAAAATGAGTAATTGACGGTTAGGTCCCCTTTTGCCATTTTGGTATCGAGGTAAGTTCGTGTGTAAATAATACAACCTTATGTTATGTATTAAGTATTTCGATATTACATGAATTGTATATTGTCTCTATGAAATTGATTAATGACGATTTTGACAAAATGTCGAGGAATGAAAATCCTCGATTGAACCTTAGGAATGTATAGAATACAAATGTCATGACACTAAGGTTACTGAGGTTCCGTATAAGACCATATCTGGGATATGGCCTCGGTATGTGATTTCGTATAAGACCATGTCAGGGACATGGCATCGATATGATATTTCATGTAAGACCATATCGGGGATATGGCATTGATAAGGTACTATATGTATAAGATTCCCGAGTATCTTTTAGCATTCCGAGTGGTTCAACGAGTATGTTAAAAACGAGAAAGTAAGTGACTATGTTACGAGAGGTACATGTATGTACATAGAACTCATGTGAAGTGAATTCGGTATATGATGAATTCTTGGGAAGAATGTACACGAATAAGTTATACTTGTGAAATATTGATATCCTTGTGATTAATGATCTACATTCATGATGAATGGATAGATGATAAGATTTGATAATGATCATGTGATAGGTTATAAACCAAATTGAATTGTGATATAGCACGGTTTATTTATTTAAATTTGTATTTCATTGGATATGAGAGAAAAGAAAGATAGGCATAATTACCGAATAAAGTCACTATGAGAATATAGTATGATACGAGCTTTGACAAATGAAAGATGGTTAAACCATATGTTGAAACTATGATTACTCATAAATGATGTGCATGTGATTAAGAGGATGGAAATAACTTGTAAAATAATGTGATAAGTTATAATGGAGAGACTATGGTGGTTAGGCTAATGCCAAGGCATGTAAATGGTATTTATAAGATAAAAGAGTAAGAATTATGAATGATTAAGTGGCAATCATGAGATTAAATGCAAATTGTATTGTAATATCTTTATGGTTGGGTAAAATAAATGAATGTCAATAGTTGTCTATTATTTGCATATGAACTTACTAAGCTTTATTGCTTACCCCCTCCCTTTCCTATCTCTTATAGGTTAATTTAGCTAGCTCGGGTTGGATATCGCCGGAGATGCTATCCAACTATCAAGCTGACACTTTGGGTATAAGTATTCAAGCCTTCTTGAGATATGGCATGCATAGGGACTTTTTGTTTTAATTAATTAAGTCATTGTTAATGTAGCCAAATGTGTTGGCCTAAAATGGTTTATGGTTCCATTTAAATATAGCCATGAATGATGGCTTGTGTTGATTATATGTTTATGCATGTGTTAATGCCCTCTTGTGAATGTGAAGCTAGTATGGTTATTATGAGCTAAATGTGATGATTAAGTATGACAAAAAATGATATGAGAATGACATGTGATGTTGTGTGAATAGCTGTAAGTGAGGGTGGCAAAATGGATTGGAAAATAGCCTTGTATTTGTCCACACGGGTAGACACACGGGCGTGTGTCTAGGCCGTGTGTGACACACGGTCTGCCCCCATGGGCGTGTGATCTGGCCGTGTGTCCCCTGCACCCTAATTAATGCAAAATAGAATGCCCAGTAGTAAACACATGGGAAGAGACACGGCTGTGTGTCTCAACCGTGTGAAGGACACGGCCTCAGGACATGGGTGTGTGCCCAGGCCGTGTGAAGTCTGCACATTAATTGCGAGAATTAAATTCGCCACACGGCCTAGCACACGGGCATGTGACTTGGCCGTGTGACCCTAAATATCTGCTGACGTCATAAACAGAATGTCAAGGTTTTCACACACGGGCGTGTCATAGCCGTGTGAGGGACACAGGCTATAGACTCGGGCGTGTTCCTTTCCACACGGGCGTGTGGTATTGTTTTGAGCAAAAAAAAAATTCTAAGTGTTCGTAAGCTTTCGGTTCAGTCCCAAACCACCCTATATGTATGATTCGGGTCTCGTATGCCCATAATAGGGATGATATGAATGTAAATGAAAGGTTTTTAAATTTGAGTGGAATTTCATGTCTCGATTTTGTATGGATGCCTGTATTTATGTCCGGTAATGCCTCGTACCCTGTTCTGACGTCGAATACGGGTAAGGGGTGTTACATAATCCATAACAACCAAAATATATTTGTTCCCATAAGAAGAAGGAAATGGGCCTAGAAAATCAATGCCCCATACGTCATATAGTTCAACCTCTAAAATATTTGTCGAGGGCATCTCGTTCCTCCTTCATATGTTCTGTTTCTTTGGCATCTATCATTGTAATAACCCGTTTTTAGTGAAATCAAAATAGTATTTTTGGGACCACAAGTCCGATGATTAAATTATTATTTTGTTAATATTTTAGTGTCTATGGAATGTTAGTAAGGTCATATAAAAATTTTGTTAAGAAATTTTGACGTTTGCTTGTTTAATTAAATAAAATGGACCAAATAGTAAAAAGGTGCAAAAATGGAGTTCTATTAGTAAAAATAGTGAAATGGCTATGAAACTTAAATGTGAGTGGAGTTAGGTGGTAATTAGACCATTTATAATGTTAGTGTACAAATATGGGCATGAATTAAGTGAATTTTAAGTTGATAATAAAGGTTAAAAAGGTAAACTAGTAAATAAAGTTAAAAATTAAAAAAAATCCATTCATCTTCATTCACCCTCTTCCACCGAAAATTAGAAATAAGAAAGCAATAGATAGGGTTCTTCATTCGTCCAAGTTCTCCCTTAGCATGTAAGTGATTTTTTAGCTCATTTTTAATGATTTTTATGTTTTCGGGATCGTTGTAGCTTAACCTAGCTAGCCTGGAGATCAATTTGCAAAACTGTTAAAGATTTAGGGTTATTCCATGAATTTTTATGCATGTTTCTTGATGTTTAATGGAAGATTATGAGTCCTTGTTGATAAATAAACAAGTTTTGTAAAGTTATTTTTTATAAAAATGGTATTTAGGGACTTATTTATAAAAATGGTAAAAGTTCATGGTAAATTTGTTAAATGATGATTTGTATGGATTGATTTAGGTTCCTAGAGAATTCAGCTAGCATGAGAAGAGGATTAAAATGCTTAGATTATAATTTATGAGCTTAACGACTAAATTGTGAAAAGTTAAAATGTTAGGGGCAAAATAGTATTTTTGCGAAAATATGAATTATGGACTAAATTGAATAATAAAAGTATTAAATGGATTGAATTTTTCTATTTCGATCAAGATAGACCTCGTACGGATTTAGATTCAGGAAAAGCTTAAGCCTCGGATGAATCGACTTCGTTTGTACGCTCTAATCGTCGAGGTAAGTTCGTATGGATAAATATCATTTTAATGCTATTTTTCAATTATATGTTATTATGTTAGTTGTTATATAATTGAATGATGAATATCCAATAAGGCCATGACGGCTATTGAGTCCCGGTTGAACTTTATGAATTCGTAGGATACAAATGACATGTCATTAGGGTTTTCATGTTTTGGGTGCTGGTCTTGAATGTCCTACCGATGGCTGAGGTCCTGCATTTGTTGCAGATACTCCATAGCTCATATGAGCAACATCGTGTAGCTTGCATTCTGACCCACAGCTCGTGTGAGCATGCCCATTTCACAACTCGTGTGAGCAACAATGGAAAGGAAAGGTCACGATTATATGTTTAAGCACACTTCGTGTGAGCTTTCCCGAGTATCCGAAGATATTCTAAATGGTTCAACGGGCATGAAAAGGAAAGGAATGGTAAGTGTTCAAATGAACTATGTTATGTATTCATGGAAAGGAAATGATGAATTCAAATGAAGTATGTTCATATACAAATGACTTACCTTATGTTTAATTCAAGTGAATTATGTTTGAATGGACTAACTTGTGCTGGTGATGGTGCTTAGTGTAACGTCCCAAATTAGGGGCTGTAATTTTTTTGCTTTAAATTCATGTTGTACTGGAATGGCTAGCTATTTGAGTGTATTTGGGGGTTCTAAAGAGGCCTGGGTTCGAGTCTGAGCTTTGAAAAAATTTTAGTTTTTGGCCCTTAAGAGGAGAGGGCTATTTGTAGTAGAACTTAAGTACATCTGTGTGCGTTTAAGTGTCACAAGTGAGCTGGTGTTGTGGTGACAAGTGGCGTGTTGGGCATGCATGGGGGAGGGGGTTTGAATCCCATGTATTGCAAAGGGGGACATTTATTTTATGAATTGATGGAGCAAGAGGTAGAGTTTAGATCAAACTCTATAGAGGAGGTTGAAGACTTGGTCAACAAGTTTGAATGGGAGGCTAGGAGTGATTCAAGGAGGAAATGGTGGAGTGAATCAAGGAGTTGGGAGAAGTGGAGAGTTGTGCCGTGAGGGGAGATTCAAGCTAGTCGTTTTCGGCTGGGGAGAAGTGTTAGGCATTTTTGGGTAGTGGTTGGTGTTGCCCAATTCTCCCTTGCTCACCTCTCATATTCGGCTTTTGTTTTTTTTCTTCCAAGAAGTATTTTGGTCATTTTTTTAGCCGATAGAAGGGTGGTAGGCTTTTTGCATTTTTGTTATTCTCTTGATCTCTGCACATTACTGCGATTCCTCTCCTTTGTTGCCGTCCCCTCTTTCTTTACAACCTAATTGGATCATTCTTTTTCCACATCTTTTCTTCCTTACTACTAAACAACTGAGCCTTCGGCAAATCACTTGTTCTTCCACCCTCCTCAGTGACTGATTATAGGTTCATCTCTCCCTCCTGGTTGAATGTTCTTGATTTCTCTTGCTAGCCGATTACCCCCTCATCTTATGACCCCATTCTTTTTTCTGTTCTTTTCCAGTAGATTCTCGTTGGTTAGGCCGAACACTCCTCATCTGCTAGGCTAGCCATTTTCGATTGCACTGTTGATAGGGGGAGTTGATCGAGCACTCTTCGGTCCTACCATTCCTGGTAAGTTGATCTTCATAAAAACTTTCTGACAATCAGTTTGAGTAAGTTGTGGTACCCTTCGTGCTCCTAATGCGAATGTTACCTTTTGTTGATGGGATGGTAGTTGTTTCTATCTAACAAATGTTGGTTCCAATCCAGATTCCAAGCAAGGCGTGGATTTGGTTTCGAGTCACGAAGGTTGAGAGATGTAAGAACACTATCATTCAAGCAAGGTTGGTGCTCGCGAATTCAGGAAACGATTCATAAGTTAAGGTGTATAATCGTACACCTATTACCATACTGTTCAATCACGAAATATTGTTGTTCTCACCTCTGTGCTACTGTATGCCGATAAAAGTCGAAAAACTGATAAGTCGAGACTTCGGCATCCGAGATCACTCGAGCGTGCGAGCGCTCGTAGTGATAACCCGAGCCACAATTGTTGGCGATAGACCGTTGGGAGTGCCACGAACTTTCTCGTGGGCTTAGGGCAAAATTGGGCCTTGTTGGGCCGAAGTGGGCCAAGTGGGCCCAATGGGCTAATGGACCCACGGGGGCGAAATCCATGGTAAGTGACAGATAATAGATGCGGCTGCGAAGTCTGTAGAACCGTGACCGAAAATGGGCTGAATGGGCCACACGAGCGTATGGACCCACCTGGGCCGAAATTGGGTTTTAGGACCAATTGCGCCATTTTGACTCGAAAGGGAACCTGTGTTGCTCGAGGCGATCGTGGGCCTCTGGAAAGGCCGTTATAGGAGTAAAATTACCGAAATACTTTCGATGGGTAAAATTACTGAGATGCCCTTAAGGGGTGAAGTGACTGTTTTACCCTAACCGATTAAATCACTGTTGTACCCTTGTGGTAGTATCAGTGTTGTATGTGTTGATTGTATGATTGATTATGTTTGAGATGCACTGCATACATGGATTAGTTATGACATGACATACTGCATTGGAGTAGGCTTTCTGATTTTGAGGAAGTACCGTTATAGTGGCATCGCCACGTATTTTGATTCTAGTGGCTCAGCCACGTATATCATTGTTAGCAACTAGGCTGCATCATTGGAGAGTTGGCTGGGTGGGTCAACATGGTCCCCACATGGAGAGCTGGTTGGTATTATTGGAGAGTTGGCTGGGTGGGATGACTTGGTCCCGACATGGAGAGATGGTTGGTACGGGTGGTGATTTAGTTTTAAGGGTTGGGTTACATGTCCGTTTGCATTAATATGATTTAGGGTTTCGGCCCAGACTGTTACCGAATAAGGCTTAGGCCTAGACTGTTACCAAATAGGGCTTAGGCCCAGACTGATACCGTATGGGCTCGGGCCCAGACTGTGACTGTAATAGGGGATTACACACTGAGTTCTCGTAACTCACCCTTTTCTTTAACTATGCAGGCAATTCCCGGCCTTAGAGGATTTGGAGCTGCGAGGGACTTGGAGGTGGCCACACGTCCGATTGGCTTTAAAGTTAAACCTAGCAACTTTATTTTATTTTAGATTAATTTATCGGGTTAATACTTTTGTAATAAGGCCATTTGGGATTTTTAACTTTTTTATGGTACTTCTTTAAAATTTCAACCTCATAGTCTATTAAACATGGGATTTTAAAACAATAACTACTGTTTTCAAAATATCACGTATTTGCAACTGTTTTGAATTAAACTTCCGCAACAAACAAGGGTTTAAAAATAATAATATTTTGTGAGAGAATATCTTTGAGTAAATCGTGTTTTAATAAGTAAACAATGAAATATGAGGTTTTAAATGGTAGAAAGTTTTAAATTGTAAGAAAGGTTTTCGATGAAAGCATAGTTTTCAACCATCACTTTGATGTGACACGCTAGATCCGGTCATAACGTCTAGGCCGGGTTTGGGGTGTTACACGTAGGCTTGTGCCAAGCTTGTGGTTGGATTACGTATACTTATGTTATTTAGATGAAATGGTAAGTTATGTTTCATGTTTTACGAACTTACTAAGCATTATGTGCTTACGTAGTTTTCTTTCCTATGTTTAATAGATAATCGGAAGCTCAATTGGTTTGGAAGCTCGTCGAAGATCTATCACACTATCCAGCATAAATTTCTGTAGTTTTTGATGTTTGGCCAAGTTTATAATGGCATGTATAGGTGAATTTGTTCTGGCATCTAGTTGATGATTTTGGCATGTATAAGTTGTTTTAGTACGATTTGATATTGGTTGAATTGTGTCATTTTGGTACTTGTGATGCATGAATGGTATGGCTCAAAATGTAAGTTATTTTGAAATGATAATGGTCTTATTTGAGGTATGACTTAGTAAAAGTGAGTTATGTTTGATAGTAGAAATGTGATTAAAAATATGCATGATTGGGTAAGTTTGTATGTTTGCATTTGAGGTGCCTTGTATGACATATTGGTTGAATGATTTTAGACTATTGAATTGGTCATTTAATGTTGGTTTTGTTCATGTTTTGATGCTTTGATTAAGTGTTCTAAAGGCCTTTAGATGGTTGTTTAAATTGGTGATGGAAATGACTTGATTTTTGCCAAATTCATGTCCACACGGCCTGAGACACGGGCGTGTGACTCAGCCGTGTGTGACACACGGCCAAGCTCTATAGGTTTTAATGCATGCAAGTCAGGCTATTACACGGCCTAGCACATGGGTGTGTGTGGCTATTTTGAGAGTTACACGGCCTGGCACACATGCGTGTGGCTTGGTTGTGTAATCCAACTCAGAGAGTTACACGGGTAAGGACATGGGCTGGGACATGGCCGTGTGTCCCTATTTGGATTGTTACATGCCTCAGACATGGCCATGTGTCTCAACTATGTGAGGCACATGGCCTAGCCACACAACCGTGTGGCCCTGCAGTCTAATTTTTCTAACTTTTTCTTGAACTTTCCAATTGTTTCAAATTTGGTCCCAAATTGTTTCTAAGGTATTTCTTGGGCCTCGAGGGCTCGATTAAGGGATGTTATGTATGTGATTGAATGTATTTAGATTATGTTTGCAATGTTGTATAGAATGTATGTTTTAATGTTAAAGCTCCTTAACCCTATTCCGACGACGGATACATGTTAGGGGTGTTACAATCATAGTTTTTCACATATGCATACGTATCCTTAAACACTGTAGGCCAAAAGAATCCTGCTTGTAAAATCTTCGCTACAGTGCGAGAACCACCAAAGTTTCCCCCACTTGGAGATGAGTGGCAGTGGTACAAAATCTCATCAATTTCACTTCCAGCTATGCACTTCCTGATAATGTTATCTGTACATTATTTAAACAAAAATCGATCCTCCCAAAAATAATACCGACTATCGTGAAGGAATTTCTTCCTTTTTTGGTATGTTATTTCTTGAGGAAATATTCCACATGCTAAATAATTGGCATAATCAGCAAACCAATGTGTTTCTTGAATTCAACTTACCTCAAATATATGCTCATCAGGAAAATTCTCATTAATTGGAACAAGTGAAGAAGTTACCTCATTTTGTTCTAGCCTCGACAGACAGCCTTTCTATCTTGGATCTCAAGGTCAAATTCTTGGATTAAAAGTATCTAATGAATTAGCCTCGATTTAGCATCTTTCTTCGTGAGTAAATACTTAATGGCCGCATGATCAGTAAACACTGTAACTTTGGCACCTATAAGATATGAACGGAACTTGTTAAAAACAAAACCTACAACAAAGAGTTCTTTTTCAGTTACTGTATAATTGAGTTGGGCTCCTGTCAAAGTTTTTCTTGCATAGTAGATAGGATGAAACACTTTGTTTCTTCTTTGATACATCACAACTTCAACAGTGAAATCGCTTACATCACACATCAACTCAAAAGGTGAGTTCCAATAAGGTATAACAATTATTGGGGCTGAGATTAACTAGATTTTTAATTCCTCAAAAGCTTCTAAACATGCTTTGTTAAAACAAAAAACAATATCTGTCTTCTAAAAGCATACACAAATGTTTAAATTTTTTTGAAAAATCTTTGATAAACCTATGATAAAAATCAGCATGGCCTAAGAAACTTCTAACTCCTTTCACACTAACTAGAGGTGGTTATCTTTCAATTACATCCACAATTGCTTTATCCACTTCAATTCTGTTTATTGAAATTTTATGTCCTAAGACAATTCCCTCCTTAACCATAAAATGCCATTTCTCCTAGTTAAGGACAAGATTCCTCTTCTCGCATATTTTTAGTACCTTAGCTAAATTACTCAAACAAACATCATAAGTGTTACCAAAAATAGAAAAATTATCCATGAAAACCTTAACAAATATTTCAACCATATCAGTGAAAATTGCCATCATACATCACTGAAATGTGGTAAGTGCATTACATAAGCCGAAAGGCATTCTCTTAAAAGCAAATGTGTAACACCCCAAACCCGGCCCATGCGCTATGACCGGATCTAACATGTCACATGAGAAAACGTGTAAAATCCTTTTGATTCGTACTAAAATAGGTATTATTTTGTTATAATCAAGAAAAACAAGTTTGATTTGAAATATTTGATAAAATACAACTAATCTCGAAGGTTGATTGATAAATCGATAATTTGAACTAAAAATCTTATAAACTATGACTTTTGAAAATATTATTGATAATTTGAGAGAAAATTTCCAAGTTAAAATATTTGCAAAAGTTTGTTATGAAATCCATTTGTTAATCTATTTTGGAAAACCTTTATTTAAATTTTTAGAAAAATCCCCATTTAAAACAATTCAAGCAATATAATAAGTACGTCAAAACATAAAGCAAAATAAAAATATTCCAGAGGCCTTATTACAACATAAAAACCTAAAATAGTAAAAGTACTAAAGTGAACGGAAATAGAAATCTAAAGTTCAATAAAAACCATTTCTGAAGTATGGCCTCCACCGAGTCATCCATGGCCCAAGTCCACTTCACTGAGCATTACCTGCAAGGGTTAAGGAAACGGGGTGAGTTACTAGAACTCAGTGTATAATCCCCTTACCGTTGTCCACTGGGCCTGAACCCATTTAGCATCAACTTGGGCCTAAGCCCATAATAACATCTTGGGCATGAGCCCATATAACATAATCTTGGGCCGAAGCCCAATTACAAAATAGTATATATATATAAATGCAAAGTATGCAACCCAACCCATCCATCCAATCTCTCCCCCGACCAACCAATCTCTCCGGTGGGAATCAAGTCAACCCACCCCGCCAGTCTCTCCAATTTGCAGACAAGCTGCCATTTATAATATTTTTGTGGCTAAGCCACCAGAGTATCATATACGGTAATATAATCGGCACACAGCCTTAATCACGATGGCACAAAGCCATATTTAAATTGGCACATAGTCATTATCAGAATTTGTGGCAATGCCACCGGTCTACACTTCTCTTCATTCAAGCCCATCCCATGCAATATATAAAGATGCAATATGCACAGTAACATATAATATCCACATATAAATACAACCATTAATCTATAGAATATTTTTAATGAATCAGCCCATTATAGCATTTGGTAATAATTCGGCCCACTAAGGCATTTTAACAATTCGGCCCATAGGGGCATTTCGGTAATTCTAACAACTTTAATGCCGATTTTATCAAATCTATAAAAATAATGTACTTTATGCCAATTTCTCGTTTAATGCCAATTTTACGATCTTTAGTCGTATAATAATAACAATCAACTATCAAATATGTTACCGAATCATAATCTATAGAATTACGGTGTGAGATTACACACCTGATTACGGTAAGTATTAAACCGTCTTGATCGTCGACACCTAAGACATCATAACACTCGGTTAATCTAACGAACGAGATTTTTATTAATCCAAAACTAAACCGAGCGATCTAAATTACTTACTCTCAAAATCGTGAACGACCACGATTTGTCGATTCTCACCGGATGATGGTCCACAACCCGGTGGAAAATCTCGAATCGCCGATACCGCCCTTCGTTTGAACTTAGGAGTAGGAACTGCAAATCCACTCCTTTTGAGTTCTCCAATTGTTTTTCCTTTCGATTCAGTACCACTTTCCTCCATAGGAAAAATCCCGGTTAGAAAACTACTATGAGGGAAAGTAGTTATTTTAGTGATAGGAGTAGGCTTACCACTATATCCGAAGGATCCACGAGTGAAATAGAACGAGCGTTTTAGACCCTATAATAATCCGTTTAGTCCAACTAATCGAATAATGAACGATACCAAGTAATCTATAAAGAAACTCCTTAGCTTAACGATATTGGATCCGATCTCCACCGATTGACTTAAGGCTAGAATGATATTCGGCCACTCACTTATATCACTACGAAAAAGGGGATGATTAAGATATGAAGGAATAGAAGGAAACCCCATTTCTGTTTAGAAACAAGATACACAACCGCATAGTGGTAAACACCCATTCGGCTAGAAAGAATAGAAAAATGAAAAGAGACAAGAAACTACTTACCAATTTGTTCGAAGAAGAGGATGTCCACACAAATGAGAAAGAAATTGTGAAGGAGAGATTATGGGTTGAAAGGTTCGGCTATGGAGGACAAATGAACAAGAAAAAAAAATTCGGCTATGAGAATATAGATTAGAGAAGAAGAAAGAAGAGTTGGAGAATTTTTGTGAAAAAGAAAAGAAAGATGGAGAAAGAGTGTTTGACTTGATTCGGTTTTCAAAGGGAAAATAATCGAAAATAATTTGGTCACAATGGCTAGATGGTTTCGGCAAAACAAAGAAAGAAAAGAAGAAAAAAATACTCACTATTGGCTTTGGAGTTTCGACAATGAGAGAAAGAATTGGAGAAAAGAACACAAAGGAATGTTAAAAGAAATTAGGCCTAACAAGCACCAAGATTTTGCCAAAAAACTAATGAAAATTTTTGCTATCCCTATTCCCTAACCCAAAAACGTGTGTACTCTTGCCAAAAGGATGGATGTTGACCAACAAAAATCTTTCCAAAACATCACCCATGAAAAAGGCCAACATGTTCCCTTATCTTGCCTTTTTCTTTTGATTCTTTCCTTCATTAACCCTTATCTTCCTCCTTACCATAATCCTTAGCCACCTTTCCATAATTAAAAAGTCTTCCTTGCCTTAAATACCACCTTGGCCGACACTTAGGGAAGGAATACAAAAATAGAATCCCAAAATTTGCACTAAGTGGGATTCGAACTCCACCCCTCAAGCCCATACATGCAACGCCACACCACTCCTCTTCTAGCTTCACTTGTGCTAGCAAAATGCACACTTATTTCCATAAGTCTTGATGCCACTTACCTTCTCTCCTTTAAGTGCTTAAACACAAAATTTACCTATAGCCTAACTTGAACTCGGAACTTCCTAGAAACCTCGTAACTTTCCAAAATTACCTTCTTAATAAGTCCAACTTGAAATAATGTCATTCTCTTGTTCTCAAAAATTTTAAACACTCCTCCTCCCCAAGGCCCAATGGGCCAATTCTACTAAGCCCAAATTTGGGTCGTTACAAAATGTATCATACGGGCAAGTAAAATTAGCTTTATGTTCGTCTTTCAAGGCTACAACTATTTGGTTGTATCCCAAATATCCATCTAAAGGACAGTAAAATTTGTTACATGCCATTCGATCTAAGATTTGATCCATAAAAGGCAACACAAAATGATCCTTATGAGTGGTTTTGTTCAAAATTTTGTAGCCAATACAGATTCTCCAACTCATGACAATTCTAGTTGAAATTAACTCATTACGTTCATTCTCGATAATCATGATTCCACCTTTCCTTGGTGCACATTGTACAGAACTTACTCAAGAACGATCTAAGATGGGGTAGATAATTCCCGCATCTAACCATTTAATCACTTCCTTTTGTAATACTTCTTTCATGATAGGATTAAGTCTCCTTTGCCCATCGATTCTACCTCTCTCACCTTCCTCTAAAATAATACTATGCATATAGAAGGAAGGGCTTATACCTCGAATGCCAGCTATGGTCCAACCAATTGGCTTTGTAAATTTTGTTAAAATAGCAATCAGTTGCTCCTCTTGATGTTCTGTAAGTTCTACTGAAACAATCATAGGGAAAGTAGAATAGTTACCTAAATAAATGTGTTTTAAATGGGACGGAAGTATCTTTAGTTCAAGCTTAGGTGGTCCCTCGATTAACAACTTGGGTTTTGTAAATTCTTGAACTTACAACTCTAGTGATTCGAATCGCAGTGGTTGAGTATAACTCCTCGGATTGGCTTCAATCAAAGCCATGTTTTCATTACCTTTTTCATCTTCCAATGTTTTAGACCCTAAAGTGTTCTCTAATGGATCATCTTCAAGATTGCTCTCCCATTCCATAGAAACTAAGGTTTCTAATTCCTCTATTACTGAACATTCCTCCATCGGATCAAGAAATTTCATGGCCTTTAGATAGTTAAATGTTACTTGGTCATCTTGAACTCTTATTGTGAGTTCTCCTTTTTGCACATCTATCAACGTTCTTCCTGTGGCTAGGAAAGGTCTCCTTAGGATGACCGAAACTTCCTTATCTACTTCAAAGTCTAACACAATAAAGCCAGCAGGAAAAATAAACTTATCAACTCTTTAAAACATCCTCGATCTTTCCCTTGGGATATGCTAATGAACGATCTGCTAGTTGAAGTGTCACAATAGTGGGTCTTACTTCACCTATTCCCAATATTTTGAAAATAGATTTGGGCATAAAGTTGATGCTTGCTCCAAGGTCACACAAATCTTTACCACAGTAATATTTTTCGATGTTACAGGGTATCGTAAAGCTTCCAAGGTCTTTCAATTTTGGAGGTAGCTTGTTCTGTAAGAACGCACTGCACTCATTTGTCAAAGAAACAATCTCAAACTCACTAAGCCTTTTATTCTTGGATAGAATATCCTTCATAAACTTCACGTAATTAGGCATTTGCTTTAAAGCCTCCACTAGTGGTATGTTGATGTGAAGTTGCTTTAGAACATCTAAGAACTTCTTGAATTGCACTTATTGCTTCTTCTTATGCTACTGGAGTCTTTGAGAATATGGAACTTTAGGTTGAAATGGAAAATTTTTCTAAGGAGGTAAATATGCAAAAGAAGGTGTTAGCTTTTTAGAATTCACTAGTTTAGGGTTTACCTCATCAAATTTTTCAGCATCTGATTTTTTCGGTGTAGGAACTTCAACTGTTGGTTGAATTTCCTCCTTTTTAGTAGGCTCATCTTTAATCACAACCTCCTTGGGCTCCAAAGTCTTACCACATCGTAATGCAACTACCTTGCAATGTTTCTTACCCAAACTCCTTGGATTTTCTATATCGCTCGGCAAGGCTCCTTGCAGTCTACTACCAAGCTTAGTAGCCAACTGACCCATCTGGTTCTCCTAATTTTTCAGTGTTGCTGGTTGACTTTGGATCAAAGCGTCATTTTTATCCATGTACACCTTCAACAAGTCCTCCAAACTATTTGATTACTCAGCTTGAGGTGGTTTTGGAGCTTATTGACTACACCATTGGGATTGATCGGGTCTATGCTTCATATGATTGTTCGATCCATTTCCTTGGTTACTCCAAGAAAACTTCGGATGATTCTGCCATGATAGATTGTAGAAATGAAACTGTGGTCCTTGTCTACTTTTTTATACTGATTCCTTACATAACAAACAGACTCAGGGTTTGAAGGGAAATTTTTGAAAAATAACCATCCCCACAATACATACAAGAAACAACATCATATTGACTTGGTGATTGAGCTGCAAAATTATTCAAACCATTAGTGGTAATTTGTTTTAACATTAAGGAAATAGATGATACTTTAGTAGAGAGTGAAGTTAGCGCGTCCACTTCATGCACTTTAGCTACTCGTCTTCCGAAAACTACTAAATTTTTTGGCCATTGGTAATTGTTGCTAGCGATCCTTTCGATGATCTCGCAAGTCTCGTTATAAGACTTAGACAAAATCACACCATTCACAGAAGCATCTAACATAAATCTTGGATGTGCATTGAGATTGTTAAAAAATGTCTCCAGTTGGATACAATGAGGAATCCCATGATGTGGAAACTTATGAAGCAATTCTTTGAATCTTTCCCACGCCTCGTACAAACACTCATCATTCAATTGCTGGAAAGTGATTATCTCATTTAGCAACTTTGCGTTACTGCTTAGTGGAAAATACTTTACCAAAAACCTTTCTGCTAATTCTTGCCATGTAGATATTGAACTTTGTTGCAATGAATTCAACCATGGTCGTGCTCGATCTCGCAACGAGTACGGAAATAACTTGAACCTTAATGCATCTTCAGTCACACCAGCTATCTTAAACGAATCATTCACCTCCATGAATAACCAAAGTTGAAGATATGGATCTTCCGTGGGCATACCACTGAACTGGCCCACAGTTTGGAGCATTTGAAACATCACTGGTTTCAATTCAAATTGGGGTGCCTTGATATACAACCTTTTGATCCCGGATTTAATTCATTGAAGAGTGGCACAGCGTGTTGTCTTATGGCATGATCCCTATCATTAGCAATAAGGATTGAGTTGTGCACATGATTGACTCCATTACCTTGTCTATCATTTTGATTTACAAGGTCCATCTCAACTTGTCTTTGAGCAAATCTCTCGCGCCTTCTTTGTCTAAATGTTCGCTCTATTTCAGGGTGTACAGGTAATAAATCGATGATTCGATCTATGCTCATAAACACCTAAAAAATATATCACAAAAAAAATAATAAAGAATAAATTAGTAAAGTTAGAAATTAAATAAAAGTCAAATTGAAAAAATAATTTCACAAAGAATGATTAAGGCAACAGTCCTCGGAAACGGCACCAAAAACTTGTAACGAGATTTTTGTGCAAGTGTAAACAGTCATTCAAGTAATAAGTAAATTGAGTTAACATCTCTGCAGGGACTGGTAAACCGTAAAAGTAACATATTTTAATCCCACATTTAGCATACTTTTGGATGATTTCTCCCTTGATTTATGTAAAAAGGTGCTCTTAATCCTTTCTTTTCATGCTTTATACTCAGGAAAGCACCGGAGGATGGAAAGAACGAGAAACGGGCTCAAAACGGACCAAATTGGGCCAAAGTGAAAATTGACACGGCACCGGACTTGAGCCAACACTACGTGTCTCCTTGATAGACTAGAACACGGCCTGATCACGATTTACACGGGCGTGTCACCTCATTAAAAGTCCGAACACGGCCTAAAGACGATTCACATGGGCGTGTGCCATGGCCGTATCCCTATCATGGAAAAGAGCAATTTCACTCGAAAAAGGATACTTAGGGGCAAAGAAACCTATTTCAAAAGCCTATATAAACACCCTAAGTATAACCTAGAAGAGAGCGGTAAGCTAGGCCAAGGAGCTGAGCTGAAAAGGTCAGATTTGTGGGAAACACTCGAAGATAGCCAGTTGATCCATCTCAAGAAGCCCAAATTCTACTCAAGACGGCGGATCTCTCCATCAATTCCTTCAGGGGGTTTTGGGGATTTCTTATGTTTTGTTTTATCTTTTCTTCTGAGATATTTTCTTTTATTATTTTGAACTAAACCCTTCAGATACCTGAAGGGGATGAAACTTAGATGAATCTTGTTATCGTTTGCTGAACTATATGATAAATACTTGATTTGTTCTTAATTATGTGTTCTTAATTCTTGTGTTGATATTTTCGGGATATTGATTCAAGTTTGATGTGCTTAGGTGGAGGAGCAAAAGTCCTTGCTTAAGAGTAGATCTAGCATAATTAAGCGGAGTTGATCGCGCGCCTAGAGATAGGGTGACGAGATTTTGCTTGATTAGGGTGAAACTTAATATGGGAGTCCATAGACCGAGTTAATGCAATTCTAGGGGTTTTAATTAGAAAGAGATTTCAATTAATCAACCTAGGGTTAGACGTTATTCGCTTCGAGAGAGGGTTTAATATACATTAGGGAGTCTTACGGATCAAGTCAAGTGAATAAATCGTCAGGTTCAAAGTTAGATAACAAGTGAAGTCTAGGTGGATTCTTCATAAGGGTATCGTCTTAATCAACTGAGTTTTTCCAATAGTATTTCCCCAATTCATTCTTTTTGTCTTTGCGTCTTTAGCTTAGTATTTAGTTAAATTTAGATTAAATAACAACTTCACTTATTGTAGGCTAGATAATAAAAAGAAAGTTAGTATTAGTACTTTTGGTTCCTTTGGGTTCAACAAACCGGTCTTGCCTAAGCTATACTACTGTTCGATAGGTGCACTTGCCTCAATCGTTGTTATAGTTAGTTCCAGGTTCGATCATTATAAATTTAAAACTCTGAAATCAACGATCAAGTTTTTGGCGCCGTTGCCGGGGAACTAAAATATTAAGAAAGCCTAATTTTTATTACTTTTGCCATTATTATGATTATTATTATTATTTTACTTTGCTAAATTTTCTTTTATTTGATTTTGGCAGATAGAGGAGATGGCACTGAATAACTATCAGTGGCAAGTTATGAGGACAAAGCCAACAAAAGCAAATTGATATCCGCAACCTCGACCCAATAACCAAGCTATCAAACCGTTAGAGATGTTAAATAAAAGTTTGATGATTTGTGTTCTTCGCAGATACACCCGATTATGCAAAGACGAAACAAGCGGAGGCGTGGCGAATCTTGAGTACCCACCCTACGAATATGGCATAGAGAACGAACAAGTCCACTATATGGGTAACTATTCTAGACCTCAAAATAATTTTTATAGTGACACTTATAATGCAGGTTGGAGGTACCATCCTAATTTCTCGTGGGATGATCAAAGTAGCCAAGGACCGGAACTTCCTCCAAATTTTCAACAACCACCTTACCAACAGGAAGAGGAGTCAAACCTCGAGGAGATGCTGACAAAATTCATGGCAGCCACAGATACCCGTCTCTAAAAAACTGAGACAACGCTTAATAATCAACAAGCATCGATCAAAGGTGTAACACCCCAAACCCGGCCTAAACGTTACGACCGAATCTGGCATGTCACATGAAAGGAATGTCTAAAAACTGTGCATTCGTTAAAAAGCTCATATTCTTTATAGTTGTGGTGAGAAATCGAGTTTAAGTAATTTTGAATAAGAAATGGTTTATTATCATTTTAGGAAAATCCCATATTGATCATTTAATAACAAGTAATAAACAAATTGAAAGCTGAAACCAAATAAAATACCCAAGGCCTTATTACATCCAAAATAAAAACAAACCAATAATAAAATAAAATAGCTAAGTTTAAAGTTCATTTAATTCAAGTCCACTTTGCATGGCCACCTCGAGTCCAACTGGCTCCTCAACCGCCATCTACGAGTCACTGAAAAATGTTAAAGGAGAAGGTGAGTCACCAAGACTCGATATGTAACCCTTCCCCGTATTTAAACAATTTCATACACAAGATATAATCAATCATCATGTACTAAGTCATGCACCCGACCTAGCCAACCAAACGCCTTTGTCTACCCCATGTGGTACCAAACCAGCGGTGACCGTAGTCACAATGTGTTACCAAAACATTGGTGGTGCCAAACCACTCGTGACATATAGTCACGTATGTGATGCCAAATCACCGGAGGTGCCAAACCTCACGGTGTCCGTAGACACAATCGATTGATGGGGCCAACCCATCGTGTGATGCCAAATCACCGGCGTCAATCCCTTATATAATATGTGGGGCCAACCCATCGTGGTGCTAAGCCACGGGACGAGACGCAATGAGGTACCAAACCTTTGGAGGTACCAAACCTCACGGTGACCGTAGTCACGGTGTGTTACCAAAACATGGTGCCCGTCGGCACGAATATTACTGCCTCTCCACTCATCGGCCCATATCAAATCATATTATAATGAGTTTATATCAACATACATTTGTCATAAGTATCACATAAGCCATGCTTCCCAAAAGCATTAATATCAATCCCATATTGATGAGAGACTTACTGAATCGTCACTTATACCAATATGGTATTAAATCCAATGCTACATCAATCAGAGTTAGCATTCACAACATTTAGTACAATTAATAGTCATAACGTGTGTATGTACACACCTGGTTACTAATGCGACTATAAAATCCCGTAGATCAAGATCTAACGCACTAGATCCCCCTTCCTTAACACTTTTCGAGCACTAGCCACAACCCGAGATATGCGAGATCAAGCCTTCCCCTATAATCGGCCAAAACTAAACAACATAATCATGCTAATCAACCTTTAAGGGTATAATCGTAATTTTACCTACTAAGGGTATTTTCGTAAATTCACACCGCAATGGCCTTTTCGAAGGCCTAATGTCGCCACTAGCGACTCACCTACCACTTCGGTTGAAATGGACTATTGGGCCTAAAGCCCAATTTCGGCCCATCGGGCCCACACGCCGTGTGGCCCACCTAACACAAATCTAGCCACGTTTATGAGATTCACCTAGTCTAGTTCACTATATACTACACCATCATACATTTTACTATATTGGGCCCACGGGCCCATTGGGCCCCCTTCGGCCCATCGCGGCCCAAGCAGCCCCAACCCACAAGAATACTACTAATGGCCTCAACTATCGAGTCGAAGCCCCACACGTGTGCTCGCACGCTCGTGTGGCTACTATTGCCGTGATCGGCACTTCGACATTTGCCGCTCTACAGCTAGAGTAGAGAGAGTTACACACCTGATAGGACTCTGGGCTAATCCGCGCTCCGACCACTCTTGTGCCCAAACGCCTCCAAGATGTGTTAACTCTCCTCCCGGAATGCTCTTTATATAGCTAGCTCTTCACCTTCATTCTTTGTGTCTTTCCGATGTGGGATCCTTCACGTCGATAGAGTTTAAATTCAATGAAACTCTTGTCGCCCAATCCGCAAAATAAATACTCCATTGCTTGTCATGAGATTCGAACCTGTGCTCCCTTGCAACATAATCCACGTTGCTAGCCACTTGGCCACAAGCTCCTCTTGTGTCTTAAACCATGCGCAACTAAATATAAATCTATAGCCAAATTCTCGAGGTCCAAGTAAAAGAAAACCAAAATGCAAAAGCCAAGACTTGAACCTTGGACCTCCTTCCTTCCCTTGTGGCGTCACTCCCTTGTCCCCTAAGTGGCGTCACTTTGCCACTACACCACACACTCCTTTGTGTCATTTTTCTCCATATTTTATTCTTAAGGCCTATCTGCCAACTTCCAGGGTTTTTTTCACCTAAAACCAAAATTTCCCCAAAGCCAATATTTGATCCCGGGACTTCATAGAAGCCCTCTAACCTTCCAAAATCACTTATCCAATGGGTCTAACTAGCATTTAAGCCGATCTCTTGTTCTCCAAAAATTTAAACGCTACTACGCCTAAGGCCCATTGGGCTCAATCCTACTAGGCCCAATTTCGGGATGTTACAAATCTACCTTCCTTAAAGAAATTTCGTCCTCGAAATTTCCAACTACAGAACATTCGCACCACCTAACCTACAACGCTTTGTGCTCACGCTGCGCACTCTGATTCCAATAACCCTAATATACTTTTAACTAGAATTTAGAAATCCTACACATACTAAAAAAACCTAACCATTAAAGCGGACAAATATTTAAAGACATAATCAACTCTATATCCGAACATCACATCCAACCCAAACACACAGAATAGATATTCAAAATACAAAGATATAACAAAGCAAAGTATCGGGAAACTTACAGTGCATGGATTGGTGCCGAGACTCGGGTGCCATATTTCAAAAAAACAGATATATATTTTTCTAAACCATTTTCCAAACCATCTTTTGAAAACATTTTTTTTGAACCCAAACCCACAGCCGAGTTTTTGAACCTAGGCTCTGATACCATAATTGTAACACCCTAAACCCGGCCTAAACGTTACGACCGAATCTGGCATGTCACATGAAAGGAATGTCTAAAAACTGTGCATTCGTTAAAAAGCTCATATTCTTTATAGTTGTGGTGAGAAATCGAGTTTAAGTAATTTTGAATAAGAAATGGTTTATTATCATTTTAGGAAAATCCCATATTGATCATTTAATAACAAGTAATAAACAAATTGAAAGCTGAAACCAAATAAAATACCCAAGGCCTTATTACATCCAAAATAAAAACAAACCAATAATAAAATAAAATAGCTAAGTTTAAAGTTCATTTAATTCAAGTCCACTGCATGGCCACCTCGAGTCCAACCGGCTCCTCAACCGCCATCTACGAGTCACCTGAAAAATGTTAAAGGAGAAGGTGAGTCACCAAGACTCGAGATGTAACCCTTCCCCGTATTTAAACAATTTCATACACAGCATATAATCAATCATCATGTACTAAGTCATGCACCCGACCTAGCCAACCAAACGCCTTTGTCTACCCCATGTGGTACCAAACCACTGGTGACCGTAGTCACAATGTGTTACCAAAACACTGGTGGTGCCAAACCACTGGTGACATATAGTCACAGATGTGATGCCAAATCACCGGAGGTGCCAAACCTCTCGGTGTCCGTGAGACACAATCGATTGATGGGGCCAACCCATCGTGTGATGCCAAATCACTGGCGTCAATCCCTTATATAATATGTGGGGCCAACCCACTGTGGTGCTAAGCCACTGGGACGAGACGCAATGAGGTACCAAACCTCTGGAGGTACCAAACCTCTGGTGACCGTGAGTCACACGGTGTGTTACCAAAACATCGGTGCCCGTCGCACGAATATTACTGCCCCCTCCACTCATCAGCCCATATCAAATCATATTATAACAGAGTTTATATCAACATACATTTGTCATAAGTATCACATAAGCCATGCTTCCCAAAAGCATTAATATCAATCCCATATTGACAGAGACTTACCTGAATCGTCACTTATACCAATATGGTATTAAATCCAATGCTACATCAATCAGAGTTAGCATTCACAACATTTAGTACAATTAATAGTCATAACGTGTGTATGTACACACCTGGTTACTAATGCGACTATCAAATCCCGTAGATCAAGATCTAACGCACTAGACCCCCCTTCCTTAACACTTTTCGAGCACTAGCCACAACCCGAGATATGCGAGATCAAGCCTTCCCCTACAATCGGCCAAAACTAAACAACATAATCATGCTAATCAACCTTTAAGGGTATAATCGTAATTTTACCTACTAAGGGTATTTTCATAAATTCACACCTGCAATGGCCTTTCTGAAGGCCTAATGTCGCCACTAGCGACTCAGCTACCACTTCCGATTGAAATGGACTATTGGGCCTAAAGCCCAATTTCGGCCCATTCGGGCCCACACGCTCGTGTGGCCCACCTAACACAAATCTAGCCACGTTTATGAGATTCACCTAGTCTAGTTCACTATATACTACACCATCATACATTTTACTATATTAGGCCCACGGGCCCATTGGGCCCCCTTCGGCCCATCGCGGCCCAAGCAGCCCCAACCCACAAGAATACTACTAATAGCCTCAACTATCGAGTCGAAGCCCCACACGTGTGCTCGCACGCTCGTGTGGCTACTATTGCCGTGATCGGCACTTCGGCATTTGCCGCTCTACAGCTAGAGTAGAGAGAGTTACACACCTGATAGGACTCTGGGCTAATCCGCGCTCCGACCACTCTTGTGCCCAAACGCCCTCCAAGATGTGTTAACTCTCCTCCTGGAATGCTCTTTATATAGCTAGCTCTTCACCTTCATTCTTTGTGTCTTTCCGATGTGGGATCCCTTCGTCAGTAGAGTTTAAATTCAACTGAAACTCTTGTCGTCCAATCCGCAAAATAAATACTCCATTGCTTGTCATGAGATTCGAACCCAGGCTCCCTTGCAACATAATCCACGCTGCTAGCCACTTGGCCACAAGCTCCTCTTGTGTCTTAAACCATGCGCAACTAAATATAAATCTATAGCAAAATTCTGAGGTCCAAGTAAAAAGAAAACCAAAATGCAAAAGCCAAGACTTGAACCTTGGACCTCCTTCCTTCCCTTGTGGCGTCACTCCCTTGTCCCCTAAGTGGCATCACTTTGCCACTACACCACACACTCCTTTGTGTCATTTTTCTCCATATTTTATTCTTAAGGCCTATCTGCCAACTTCCAGGGTTTTTTTCACCTAAAACCAAAATTTCCCCAAAGCCAATATTTGATCCCGGGACTTCATAGAAGCCCTCTAACCTTCCAAAATCACTTATCCAATGGGTCTAACTAGCATTTAAGCCGATCTCTTGTTCTCCAAAAATTTAAACGCTACTACGCCTAAGGCCCATTGGGCTCAATCCTATTGGTAAGCATGGTATATCTGTTATGTGTATGGTGATACTGGATTGCGATAAACAGTATGTATGTTGCTTAACAAGCATGATGTAGATTTCTGTTAAATGCATATTAGTGGTTGATATGGGTTGTACGAGTGGAGGGGGCAGTGATATTTTGTGCTGACGAGCACCAGTGTTTTGGTAACACAACTTTGTGACTTTGGGTCACCAGAGGTTTGGCACCTCCAGAGGTTTGGCACCTCAGCGTCTCGTCCCCGTGGTTTCGCACCACAGTGGGTTGGCCCCACAAGGCGGTATTGAGGGATTGACGCCAGTGATTTGGTATCACACGATGGGTTGGCCCCATCAATTGATTTGTGACTTCGGTCACCAGTGTTTTGGTAACACACATTGTGTCTTTGGGACACCAGTGGTTTGGCACCACATTGACGGATATCGTGTCTTCGGACACCAGAGGTTTGGCACCTCCAGTGATTTGGCATCACATTTGTGACCATACGTCACCAGTGGTTTGGCACCACCAGTGGTTTGGTACCACACGGGGTAGAGAAAGGTGTTATGGATGGTTAGGTTGGGTGCATATTAATGAGATGCATGATGATCATGTTTATGTTTACGTATGATATTTTGCTAATCCGGGAAAAAGGGTTGCACACTGAGTCTTGGTGACTCACCTTTTTCCTTTAACCATTTCAGGTAGTGCATAAAGCTGGACCGGGATCGGAGAGGACAAGGTGGCCCATGCCGAAGATGATGATTCAATATTTTATGCTTGATTTTGATACTAGTATTTCATTTTAAGTATTGGGTTGTAATAAAAGACCATTTTATTATTTTGGTATTACCTTAACTATGGTTTAATTAAATTAAATTGCTATGTGAAAATGACTTTAATCCTAGCAACCTAGTTATGAAGAATATGTTTAATAAAGTTTTTTTTTTCTAATTTAGTTAATTTATAACTTCAAAGTTTTTCATAAGGTAATAAATGAACAAGGTTTTCAAAGGTTAATTTCTTCAAGTTTTATTCGAAAGTGAAAAAGATTTTTCAACAGTCTTTTCCCAGTGACATATCCAGATTTGGTCGTAACGAATGGGCCAGGTTTGGGCCAAGGTGTGTCAACCCTCCTCCTGGAATGCTCTTTATATAGCTAGCACTTCACCTTCCTTCTTTGTATCTTTCCGATGTGGGATCCCTTCGTCAGTAGAGTTTAAATTCAACTGAAACTCTTGCCGTCCAGACCACAAAATAAATACTCCCTTGCTTCTCATGAGATTCGAACCCGGGCTCCCTTGCAACATAATCCACGCTGCTGTTGGGGAACTTACTAAGTCAGTTGGACAACTTGCAAAGTTAATTTCCGAACGATCGCAAGGGTGTCTACCAAGCAACACTGAAACTAACCCAAAAGAGCAAATTCAAGCCGTAACAACTCATGACAGTGAAAGGTTAGTGGAATCTGACCCAAGGTAAGAGCCTGTAGTAAGTGAAGGTAAGGTTGAGGTAAGCCATGATTTACCAAACCCGGTAATTACAGAGTACCAAGCTCATATGCCATACCCTAATGCAATAAAGAAAGACCACACAGAGGAACAATTCGATAAATTTCTTAAACCTCCAAAGAAGTTTCTTATTAACTTTCCGTTTCTTGAAGCTCTTTCACAGATGCCAGATCCTAGACCTCGTGTCAATAAAGAAGAAATGCATGAGGAACGAAGGCTTCGGACCGAAGGACTAGACGAGTGGAAGACACACTTCAAAGAGAAATTAAAAATACACGAAGCAAAAATGAGGAAACTCCACGACAAACTTGACGATGGGACAACCCAGCTTAAGATAGGAGATCAGGTACTCAAAATCTTCCCAGATGGAACAGTCGAGGTAACTAATCCTAAATTTAGCACTTCTAAGGTAAACACTACTCGACTTAAACTTTATATCCATAACCGAATTGATCGCATGAGAAAGGATTTTCACCTCCTCAAACAACCATGACCATACGAATGAGAGGTAAAGTCTAGCTTAAGACTATAAACGAGCGCTTCTCGGGAGGCAACCCGAGCACTAACCCCATAAATTTTTACATTTTTAATTCTTCTTTTACTTTTATTCTTTCTTTTTAGCACCTAACTATAAACTAACCAAAGTGCAGATTTCCAGACCACACGGCCATGCACACGGCCGTGGCCGTGGCCGTTTGGATGCACCGAATCACCGTACTGACACGGCAGAGATAGTACGAGACAGAATGAATAAATTTTCAGAGTCACGGACTCAAACCACCACACCACGGGCACCGACAAAACCCCACGGCCATGCAGTGCGGCCGTGGTCGACACTGTTAGATTATACACGGGCGTGGTGACTTGAACATGGGCGTGGGAGAAACGATGCAATACTCAACACGGCCATGCGAGGCAGCCGTGTGACTTGGCACGCCCATGGTACACGGGCGTCGGGGAGTACCAGGCCTAAAAATCTATTTAAACCCCCTCCTTTTTCTCTTCTCCTACTAACTCTCAACTTTCCACAATTTTCATTTTTCCCATTCCTCTCCTAACAAAACCCTTGATCTACCACATCGATGTCGAAGAAGCGGAAGGAACCAAGCACAATCTCCCCAAGGGAGACTGATCTATATAAGTTCATGCCGGCCGCTTCAATCATTCGCCGAGCCAAGGATATTTGAGGCCATTTAGTTTTTACTTCGTTTTTCTCTTTTACTTCAATTTCCTTATCTTTACTTCTCTTCTGCTTAACTTAGTTTATTTTATTTTAGTTTCTTAATTTTAGGTTCTACAGGCTGCTAGGGAATCACACCGGAACCACGACCACCAACTCACCGTAGCCTTAGAAATCACGCCCACCTAGCAAACCATCCAACAATAAGGACTCTACGGTCCATTTATCTTTTCCTTTAATTTTATTCTATTTTTTATTTTTCGTCACTTTAGCTTGCTTTTCTTTAATTATTTAATTAGTATAGTTTTAATTATTATTATTATATCCTGGCTAATCCTCCATGAGCTACCCAATTTCTTCATCTAGCGCGGGATCGTCATCAAGAACGACTCCTCTAACTTATCTTTCACCTCCAACATAAGGATTTCATCCATAATTCAGGGAGTTTCACTTCTCTCCATATATTTTGAATTTATACTTAATTGTCTATATATATATCTTTGTACATTGAGGGCAATGTACATCTTAAGTGTGGGGGGGTGAACAACCTAAAAAGGTGCCTAACTTTTTTTCATATTCTCAAATTCCTGAAATTAGGTGCCAAACTTTTTGCATTATTCTCAAATCCCTGAATTATGCCTTGTCTTAAAGTAAATTTCTCATATTATCATTAGAATGAAATTTCCATGATTTATGATTTTTATGGATATGTTTTGGATTAAGTCATTGATAATTGTGCATTGATAATTAAATTCTAATATACTAGAGAATCAAGCATGATAAGTCTATTTTTCAGAAATTAAATTTTTTTTCTAGGTTGTCTACCTGAATTTGAATATTACTTTGAAGTTTGAAATTTACGAGGTTGACATCAAAATACCCATAATTTTTGTGAGATTTTGAGCCTTATAGAGCATATACTCTTTTTCTTGCTCACTTTTTTATTATGAGTGTGTCAACATTGATTTGTTATTCTAGAACTTGCATCGATTATACATGTCGAGACCACACCTTTGATTTGATATACAGAGATGATGAAGGCACCTAGGTTTTAACCCACCTACTCCACTAAAAAAAACTTACCTTCATAATTAACCCCTAGTGAACCCTGTTGAGTTCTAACAAACCTTTTTATTGACTTACCCGCTAATTTTCAACCAAAACCCTTTGTATTTGTTATCAGCATCCTTTTTTACTACCCTTTTTGTCGAGATTTGATTTTGAGCAGTTGTCTAACTATGTTCTATATTTCAGTTGTTAAAGTACTTTCTTATTATTGTAAATATTTGATTATTTATTCTTAAAAAAACAAACATCAAAGTATATTCAGTATTAGTATGATGAAAAGCGAGCTTGTACGGTTAAAGTCTATTTATTGAATAAGAAGCTCGTATTATTAGTTTCAAAGTTTCAATCCATGTAATTATTTATTTTTCAGTTTGTTGTTTCTAGTTAGGTAATTTTTCAGGTCGATCTCGATTCTAACCATCTAATTCAGCCTTTATCCACACCTTTAACCCAAGCCCCGTTACAACCCTATTAAAGACCTTTTGATTTGTGTATCATCTCATATTACAGTGGTGGAGATTTGATTTTCATGCAAGCCTATGGGATTAACTTTTCAGGTTTGACATTTGAGTGCTTAATTTTGAACCTTAAACACTTTGAGTGATTTGAGTGAATCTTTTGTGAGGATGTCAATCCTTGTAGGTTTCGGATCAGAGGTAATTATTTAGATAAGGGGAAACACCTATGTTTTGTGCTACAAATGTATGACTTATATTGTTTGAATCTTTAGAACTCTTTGAGTTAAATTATCCATGTATAAATTATCTATGAATTATGATGAGACATTTTTGATAGGAATATTGAATCATGGAAAGTTCATTTTAATTGTAAGTCGAGAATTTTGCTTGAGGACAAGCAAAAGCTTAAGTGTGGGGGTATGTGATAAACCGTAAAAGTAACATATTTTAATCCCACATTTAGCATACTTTTGGATGATTTATCCCTTGATTTTTGTAAAAAGGTGCTCTTAATCCTTTCTTTTCATGTTTTATACTCAGGAAAGCACCGGTGGATGGAAAGAACGAGAAACGGGCTCAAAATGGACCAAATTGGGCCAAACTGAAAATCGACACGGCCTGGACTTGAGCCAACACGACCGTGTCTCCTTGATAGACTAGAACACGGCCTGATCACGATTTACACGGGCGTGTCACCTCATTAAAAGTCTGAACACGGCCTAAAGATGATTCACACGGGCGTGTGCCATGGCCGTATCCCTGTCGTGGAAAAGAGCAATTTCACTCGGAAAAGGATACTTAGGGGCAAAGAAACCTATTTCAAAAGCCTATATAAACACCCTAAGTATAACCTAGAAGAGAGTGGTAAGCTAGGCCAAGGAGCCAAGCCGAAAAGGTCAGATTTGTGGGAAACACTCGAAGATAGCCAGTTGATCCATCTCAAGAAGCCGAAATTCTACTCAAGACGGCGGATCTCTCCTTCAATTCCTTCAGGGGGTTTTAGGGATTTCTTATGTTTTGTTTTATCTTTTCTTCTGAGATATTTTCATTTATTATTATGAACTAAACCCTTCAAATACCTGAAGGGGATGAAACTTAGATGAATCTTGTTATCGTTTGCTGAACTATATGATAAATACTTGATTTGTTCTTAGTTATGTGTTCTTAATTCTTCTGTTAATATTTCCTGGATATTGATTCAAGTTTGATGTGCTTAGGTGGAAGAGCAAAAGTCCCTGCTTAAGAGTAGATCTAGCATAATTAAGCGGAGTTGATCGCGGGCCTAGAGATAGGGTGACGAGATTTTACTGGATTAGGGTGAAACCTAATATGGGAGTCCATAGATCGAGTTAATGCAATTCTAGGGGTTTTAATTAGAAAGAGATTTCAATTAATCAACCTAGGGTTAGACGTTATTCGCTTCGAGAGAGGGTTTAATATACATTAGGGAGTCTTACGGATCAAGTCAAGTGAATAAATCGTCTGGTTCAGAGTTAGATAACAAGTGAAGTCTAGGTGGATTCTTCCTAAGGGTATCGTCTTAATCAACTGAGTTTTTTCCAACAGTATTTCCCCAATTGGCTCTTTATGTCTTTGCGTCTTTAGCTTAGTAGTTAGTTAAATTTAGATTAAATAACAACTTCACTTATTTTAGGCTAGATAATAAAAAGAAAGTTAGTATTAGTACTTTTGGTTCCTTTGGGTTTGACAATCCGGTCTTGCCTAAGTTATACTACTGTTCGATAGGTGCACTTGCCTCAATCGTTGTTATAGTTAGTTCCAGGTTCAATCATTATAAATTTAAAACTCTGAAATCAACGATCAGGGACTGTGTGTGTTAATCGATTATTTTCAAAATTATAAATTCACAATTTGGTATAAAAACACAATAATTTGAGTGATGATGATTTAACTAGATTAATTTAACTAGATGCAAAATTGATCCCTAATGCAATTTTAAACTAATTATGCAAAATTATATAAATGTATGAAATGATTTTAGCAACAGAAACACAACTTCAACAATTAATAACATGTATAGGCTAGGATAATTACATTAATCAACTTAATTCATTTTCATCATGCTTAACGGTGTTCGAAAAACATTCCATGGCAACTTGATCTTTCATGAGTTTAGAAACCAAATTAAATTCTTTCAAATCTTTTACTTAGTGAAACATGCATTTTACTAATCATATTAAACTAAGGGTTTCTTAGTATATATGCGAGGTAACAGGGACAATTAAGTTTGAAACAATTTAATCACATAAACCTAAAAACTATGCAAGATAATAAAGCTAACAAAAGATATTGTGAACCTCTAATTTAGTCAGGTTTAATGATCTAAATTGAGCATTGCACTTTTCAATCATGTGTCTACAAGCCATCATCTAGTTAGGATCACTCAGCTAATCTGAATGCATCCAATCACGTATGAGTGAAATACATCTTGATTTTAATTGAAAACATGATTGATTGAGGCACAAACACATCAAACATGAATCAAACAAATATTATTGAATGAACATAATCATCCTAGCTAAACAGAATTAAGCTATCATTGTTGGTTACAAGATCAATAAACACTTAGCAAACATGTTTAAATTAAACAACGAGGAAAGAGTAGACTCTAATTCAATTCAACAGCCTTTCGAATCTTTTGGACTGAGATGTTTCTCTGATTCGCTCGTTGCTCCTTTGCTCAGGGTTCCTCAAGGTGGCCGACCAAGGGATAGTCTTGTCAAGGCTTTTTTTGGCTAAAGAATGGAAGGGAAAATGGAGTGGCTAGGCGTGGGGAAAAAGGAATGGGAAATGGAATGAGAGAAAAGAATATATAATGAGAAATGTGTTATGAATGAATGGATCAAGAATGAGGGATGAATAGTGTGGTATCTATAGGTTAAGGTGAGGGTGAAGTTTACTAAAAATAGAGTTTAAAATCCGTCCATCTTCTCTATTGCATGGTCGGCTACAAATTGTGGAAAGGGAGGTAGTTTGGTTGATTATTTCAAACATAAAATCATGCTATAATTAGCATAGAGTGGACAGTTTCAAAGGCATAGTTTGTGTGACTATTTCTGATTAAATTGCAACTGCAGGGACCTCCAATGAAATATCTCAAAGTTGAGTTTTGGGTAGCCATATGCTTGTGCCGAAAATGGGCTTATCTCCCCATTGTTGGACGGTTTCATGATCCAAAAATTAATCAGAAATGTCCATTTTGTAACACACTTTAACTTGGTAAATTAGCTTTCTTATGACCCAATTTTGCATGGTATCACCGTCCAAGTAAGGTGGATGTGTCCTTGTCCATGCATCATTATGGTAATCTCATCTTCCATGGACCCACTGCATAATAAAAACCACATATTAATAATTAACATGAAAATAATATGATTTATGCACAAAAATCATGTAATAAAGCATAATTTCGCATACTTCATAAATTCATGTCTCATATTAACGTTTAAGCAAAATCCACTTAATTTATTAAAAATTACTCAAGATTAATATAATTATCAAGTCAAACGGTGGTAAAAATCTATAGAAAAATCCTATATAATTTCAAGTTCACATTGGTTCATTGTATTATATGATTTATATTATGTTCTAATGTTCGAGTATAGAAATACCACTAAGTTGTACTCAGCATACAATATTACTTTTCGTGCGCAGGCTAGGTACTTTTTTATTCGATCATCAACTCAGTATCCAGTGGCAATCTCGGACTCATGTGTTGGTGATGTTTTAATTTTGGTCATGGCATGTACCTAAGGTGTCATTTGGTTATACAATATTTTATTTTGGTTCCTTGATAGCATTTTGAGGATTAAGTATATAAATGTAAATGTATGTGTTGGAAATGGTCATGTAAATATTATCTTGTTGAAGTAGTTTGGCATGTATGCTTAATGGCCTAATTGTTGAGAAACTAATATGCTAATTGATGTGTTTGGTTTATACATGGTTATGAAAGTTATGGATGGTATGCTTGTGTTGAACTTGTGATGAATGGTAAGTTTAGGTACATGTTTTTGTGGTTGATGTAACACCCCAAACCTGGCCTAGACGTTACGGCCGAATCTGGTGATGTCACATGGAATGGAATTTGAAATCAAATTTATCAAGTTAAAACAGTTTCCGTTCATTAGCTATTATTTATCTTTCGTCAATAAAACTATTTTCTCGTTAATTTGATTCGTTTAAAACATATTCTGTAATAAAATCTTTTAAAACCTTGATATTTTAAGAAAACCATTCGCGTTTAGAAAAATGTAGTTTTTAGTGAAACCGAGTTTTAGTTGAGTTTCGTAGTTAAAAATCCATGAAAGCAGTTAAACATCCAAAATAATGGTAAATAGTCCAAAGTCCCAGATTACATCAAATACCCCAAAATAAGTAATAAAAACCATAAATGTAATAGAACTCGTTCAGCAGACAAGTGGTCACCATAGAGTCCTCCGCCGCACCGATCCATTCTTAGTTTGGGGATTACATGTACAGTTAAAACAGGAAGGGGTGAGTTTACGTAAACTCAGTGTGTAATCCCCACAAATCACATGCATCTGATCGGTCACAACAAGCGGTCAAATGCGATGCTGGGCCTAAGCCCATTTCGATTTCGATGAGTGATTCGGACTTAGCCCATTTCGGATTTCGAGAACAGATATGCATTAGGTCCTAAGTCCGCCAGCGATGTGATGATCGGATATACATTTATCGATGAATGAATCCTACCCAACCAGCCTCTACACACCATCTCCGTCCATCCCTACACTTAATGTGGGGTTTAAAACTCCCACCCATCCCTACACTCTAAGTGGTACCGAATGCGGCACATAATCAGTAAATTGTAGCTGAGCTGCCAAATAATAGGCTTAAGAGTCTTTCAGTACACTTCCTCCAAATATCAAAATCCCAACCCAGTGCAATGCAACATACAGTATATGACATGCTAATACATGATTATTAGTTAAACATACAGTTCAGTATTAATTCATAAAATCATCATGCTCAGTACATACAGTTCACGCATTTAAGGGTCTAAGTAGTGCTTACCGACCCTACAGTAGGTTCACAGTCGACTTGGGCGACCCGTGCAACCTTAGAAAACATTTCAGTTAAATGGGCTCACACGCCCATGTGGCCTGCCCGTGTGGGCCCACACGTCAAGATTGGCCTTGGCCTGTATGGATCACACAGCCTGGCCCAAATTCCCACACGCCCTTGGTGACTACTCGTGTGGGCCCACACGCCCGTGGCCCACACGGCCCAAATCAGTCTAGCCCGTGTGTCGCACACGGCCTACCTGGCCATCAAACGGCCGTGTCTTGCACGCACGGCTTGGCCTCGTCGGTCACACGCCCGATTTATAGCACACCGCCTACCACACGGGCAACCACATGGCCGTGTGCCATCGATAGTGGGGTTTTGGGCTTTCGTCGATACCTTATTTTTTGCATTTTCGGATACACAGCTGGTTCGTTTTCGATACCAAACTCTTCTAAGATCACCAGAACCTAAAAACCATCACAAGAAACCCTAAAATTATTCCTAATTCACAATTGAACAGAAATCGAGAAACCGATAGTAATGTTTTAATGTGTTCAACACTTACCCAGACACCACGAGTCAATTGACTATGAAACAGCACCAGGAGAGCTTTAATCCTTTCAATATGATCCTGTCAATAACGTCAATATAACCCCAGTCAAGAATTTTAGCATCACAACTTATAAAGTATCAAGAATTCACTTACCAGAACATATGACGATAATCGAACTAACGAAGGCGAAGGTGATAGTCAACAAAAGAAACGTAAACAAAGAGAAAATGGAAGAAAGAAATTGGCAGAGAAGCAGGGCTAACGTCAGTTATTTTTCTTAGGAGCAGGAAGAGAAATTTTGGAAAAAGAATCTCCTCCACTTGATAACCGATAACTCCCATATCCCTCAAATTTTTCCCCATATCCCCACTACACATAACTACTCAGAATCCCGATTACTTCAAACTCCTACCCGACGCCAGTAGCAAAAATAATTCCCTTGCTTACGTAGGGACTCGAACATAGGAATTTCAGCAACTAACACTCCACTTAACCACCAGACCAGCAGGCCTATTCTGATATCAAATAGTAACAAATAAACTTAATCCCACAGAACAAGTATAATGCTAAATCCGGAAAAATACCAAAATTTGCCAAATGCAAGGCTTGAACTTGGGACCTCTCACACACACCCAGAACACTTAACCACTGAAGCAGACAGATATTTGTGTCATATTTTAACAAAAACAAAAATAAGACTTTTAGGGCGTTGCAACTCTAACCCCTAAAAGAAAATTTTGGCCTCGAAATTTATCTGATCAGAACAAATGAGGATATTACTGACGCATCGCATCCTCAGGCTCCTATGTGACCTCCTCAGTGCTATGATTCCGCTACAGCACCTTCACTAATGAGATAGACTTCCTTCGCAGAACCTTAACATTGCGATCTAGGATCTGAACTGGCTCCTTCTCAAAGGTCAAATCTGGCCTAACCTCAATCTTCTCAACATGAACAATATGAGTAGGATCAGAGCGGTAACGCGTCAATATTGAGACGTGAAAAACATCATGGATGCGCTCCAACTCTGGAGGTAGCTCTAACTAATAAGCAACCGGTCCCACTCGCTTCAGAATTCGGTAAGGCCCAATAAACCTAGGGCTCAACTTGCCCTTGCGACCGAACCTCATAACCTTCTTCCATGGCGAGACCTTAAGAAACACAAAGTCCCATATAGAATATTCAATCTCACATTTTTTCAAATCAACATAGGACTTCTGTCTATTCGAAGTCGCCTTTAGGCGATCCCTAATCAGTCGAACCTTATCCTCAGTCTTGGAAACCAACTCAGGACCCAAAACTCGACGTTCGCCCAGCTCAGTCCAACACAAAAGAGTACGACACTTACGACCATACAGAGCCTCGTAAGGTGCCATCTGAATACTCGAGTGGAAGCTATTATTGTAGGCGAACTCGGCCAACGACAGATAATCCTCCCAACTGCCCCAAAAATCAGTAACACAACTCCTCAACATATCCTCCAGTATCTGAATCACCCTCTCAGATTGACCATCGGTCTGAGGATGGAACGCAGTACTGAAGTCCAATCTCAAACCCAGAGCCTCATGTAACTTTTTCCAGAACTGGGATGTGAAACGAGCCTCCCTATCAGAAATGATTGAGACCGGTACCCCATGCAGTCTCACTATCTCAGAAATGTAGAGCTTCGCCAACTTCTGAAGAGAATAGTTGGTCCTAACCGAAATGAAGTGTGCAGACTTGGTCAGTTGATCCACGATGACCTAGACAGAATCTTTCTTAGTGGGTGTCAAGGGCAACTCACTAACGAAGTCCATAGTCACTCGTACCTATTTCCATAAGGGAATCTTAACCGGCTGCAGCAAACCCAATGGTAACTGATGCTCAGCCTTAACCTACTGGCATGTCAGACATCGCGCCATAAAATCAGTAACCTCACGCTTCAAACCCGTCCACCAGTATAGTTCTCGAAGATCTCGATACATCTTATTCCCACCTGGATGTATAGCATAAGGGCTACTATGCACCTTCCTCAAAATTGACTATCTCAGATCCACATCGTTCGATACACAAATCTGTCCTCGAAAACACAACACACCATCACTGTTTAACCAAAAGTCGGTAGTAGTGCCACTCTCAATCTGTCGAAACCTCAATCTCAGAGACTGATCCCCTAAGTGCTTATCCGGAATCTGCTCAATCCAAGTCTGCTTAACTTGGAACTCATCCAACAGACTCCCATCATCAAACAAACTAAGGTGAGCAAACATCTTCCTCAGATCAGTCGTCGCTTTACAGCTCAATGCATCAGCCACCATATTGGCCTTGCCAGGGATGTACTCAATAGTACAGTCATAATCTTTAAGCAGCTCAATCCATCTACGCTGCCTAAGATTCAACTCCTTCTGAGTCAGGAGGTACTTGAGGCTTTTGTGATCAGTGTAGATAATACACCTCTCACAGTACAGATAGTGCCTCTAGATTTTTAAAGCAAAGACTACGCGGCCAGTGCTAAATCATGGGTCGGATAGTTTGCCTCATGCGTCTTGAGCTGACGAGACGTATATGCCACAACCTTTCCATCCTGCATCAGAACACAACCCAAGCCCACATATGACGCATCACTGTACACTACAAACTCCTTGCCGGATTCAAGCTGTATCAGAATAGAAGCCTGAGTTAGAACAAACTTGAGCTTCTAAAAGCTCTCTTGCTGTGCATTAGTCCAGATGAAAGGGACACCTTTATGCAGAAGCTTAGTTAAGGGTGCTGCAATCAGTGAGAAACCTTCCACAAACTGCCGATAATAACCCGCCAGACCTAGAAAACTGCAGATCTCTGACAAATTCTTAGGCTGTATCCAATCCAGTACAGCCTTAATCTTCCTAGGATCAACTCGGATCCCCTCAGCAGACACTACGTGCCCCAGAAAAATGACTTCACACAGCCAGAACTCACACTTACTGAATTTAGCGTAGAGTTGCTTCTCACGCAGAATCTGAAGTACAACTCTAAGATGATCATCATGCTCATCTACAGTCTTAGAGTATACCAAAATGTCATCGATGAATACTACAACGAACTGATCCAAATAGGGCTGAAGCACACGGTTCATCAGATCCATAAATGCGGCCAGTGCATTCGTCAACTCGAAAGGCATAACTAGGAACTCGTAATGCCCATAACGAGTCCTAAAAGTAGTCTTATGAATATCCACATCCTTAACTCTGAGCTGATGGTACCCAGAACGAAGATCTATCTTAGAAAATATTGAAGCCCTTTGGAATTGATCAAATAAGTCATCGATCCTCAGAAGTGGATACTTATTCTCAGCTTGTTCAGCTGCCGATAATCAATACACATCCTCATGGTCCCATCCTTCTTCTTTACAAACAGGACCGGTGCTTCCCACAGAGACACACTCGGACAGATGAAACCATGTTCCAACAACTTCTGAAGTTGAGCCTTAAGCTCTACAAGCTCCTTTGGTGCCATTCGATAAGGGGCGATAGACACCGGAGCTGTACCAGGAAGAAGCTCAATCCCAAATTCCACTTATCGATTCGGAGGTAAACCCGGTAGCTCCTCAATAAAGACGTTCGGAAAATCCCTTACCATTCTGATGTCCTTTACAGTAGAGTCTCCAGAAACGGAAACACTAACATAGGCCAAGAACGCCTCACATTCCTTTTGAACTAGTTTCTCAGCCACCAGTGTAGAGATCACATTAGCAAAATAATCCCGACATTCTCCAATCATGACTACCTCATTATCCTCCTCAGTTCTTAAGACGACCCTCTTCATCGCACAGTCCAGACTGACACGGTGCTTGACCAACCAGTCCATACCCATAATCAGGTCAAACTCCCCAAGTGGAAGCTCCATCAGATTAGCCAAAAATACCGATCCTTGAACCTCTAGTGGAACATCTCTATAATGTTTGCTAACCCAAATAGATTGCCCCAACGGACTCAGTACAATTACCTCACTCGTAGTACTCTCAACCGATAACCCCAGATTTTCAGAAATAGAACAGGCTATGTAGGAATGAGTAGATCCTATGTCCATCAGAGCAAGATATGGCACATCAAAAATAAGGAATGTACTAGTGATGACGTCAGGAGCATCTCTGTCCTTGCGGCGACGAGCAGCATAAATAAAAGCAGGCTGCCTCGCCTCAGTCTGTCCAGCACCTCTACCTAGTGCTCTCTATTCATGGCCCATATTGTTACCACCCCTAGCCTGACCACGGCCCCACGGTGGCTGCTGAACTACCCTCTGTGGCTGTGCAGTACCAGAACCCGAAGCTTGCATCTAATCGGCCCTCAACGGACACTCCCAAATGCGGTGCTCTAACGATCTACACCTCAAACATGCCCCATTCCTCCTCCAACACTCGCCCTGATGGCGTCTACCACAATCTCCACACAGCTGTGAACCAATAGGAGCAACAGGGGGCCCAGCTCTAATCGGCCCATCAATCTTGGCCTTTTTCTTAGGCCTTTGTACTGAAATCGAGGGCTCTGAATCCCTCTTGTTCTTACCCCTCTCACGGTCTCAGTTCTGGCGCTCAGCGCGCTTAACATCCTCGGCAATCTTCGCCTTCTCTACCAGTACAGTAAACTCTTGCTCCCTCTATGGAGGAATCAACACCCTCAGATTATCCCTCAGTCCATCCTCAAATCGGACACACCTCTCATACTCATCTGCCACCATGCCTCGAGTATAGCGGCTTAGCCTCAGGAATTCACCCTCATACTCGGCCACCGATCGGTCTCCCTAAGTGAGGTTCAGAAACTCACGTCTCCTAACATCAACATAACTGGCTCTCACATACTTCCTTTGGAAGGCAGACTTAAAGAACTCCCAAGACAGACGATCGGGCTGAGTGCCCTCCTTAACAGTCAACCACCACCAATAGGCCTCATCTCGAAGCAACGAGACTGCACCCTTCAATTTCTGCTCAGGGGTACAGTCTAAATCGCCCATTATCCTCTCTGTGGCCTCTAACCAGTATTCAGCCACATTAGGGGCGAAACCTGTGACACCCTTAAATAACTCAGCTCCATTGGACCGGAGTCGTTCAGTAACCGACCCTCGGCCCCCATATCAAGTGTTGGGCCTAGCGACCCTCTCCAGTATCCTTAACATAGCCTGGGACAATGTGTTGTCCCCAGCCATACAATATTGAGACCCAATCTCAGTAACAGGTGACACCGTTGTCTCACTCGTATCCATGTTCGGCATGCTACCCAGAGAAGAGGACTCAGCTCGAGCCCCCCTACGGCCTCTACCGCGGCCTCTAGTACCACGTCCACGAATACCTCGAGCACTCATGTCTATTCGGATTTGTCTGTATAACGAATTTTATGAATCAGTTACAGTTCCAATATTTATTAACAGATGTTTTATGCAAAGCAGTAACATAATTTTAGAGGTTGTTTTTAGCAAGTAAAGTATCTATCAGTTTCAGTTTCACTACAGTTTCAGTATACACTACTAAAGTGTTTTCAAAATAGGCTATTTATAACAGTTTATCAGAATACTTACGGAATCGGCGCTGGAGACTCGGTGAACCACATTCTCAGTCATATCATTTCAAATTATTTGAAAATCAGTTCTTTAATAACCAAGTTTTAAATCCCAAAATCCACAGCCGAGTTTTGTAACCTGGCTCTGATACCACTAAATGTAACAACCCAAACCCGACCTAGACGTTAAGGTCGAATCTAGCGATGTCATATGCAATGGAATTTGAAATCGAATTTATCAAGTTAAAACAGTTTCCATTCATTAGCTATCATTTATCTTCCGTCAATCTCAAAACTATTTTCTCGTTAATTTGATTCGTTTAAAATATATTCTATAGCGGAAGCTTTTAAAACCTTGATATTTTAATAAAACCGTTCGCGTTTAGGAAAACATAGTTTTTATTGAAACCGAGTTTTAGTTGAGTTTCGCAGTTAAAAATCCATGTAACACCCCTTACCCGTATCCGTCGTCGGAATAGGGTACGAGGCATTACCGGACTAAATCACCTATAATCGATCATTTCTGAGTCACAAATTTCCATCCAAATTTAAAAATTTTCATATTCAATCATAGAGTCCCTAATATGGACCTACGAGGCCCAAAACATACTTTGGAAGCGGTTCGGGACTAAACCGAGAACTTTGGAAAATTTCACAACACTTAGAAAAATTTTCTTCAAAACAGGGCCACACTCAATATGCATCCTCAACAACTCTTATACATGCATAATTATATCTAATTATCATACCATACCATTGAGTCAAACTTAGCCATTCGACATCAAGACTACTAGCACATTCAACCATTAGGTATTTAGGCCATAACCCACAACTCATCATGGATCATGCAAACACAGCTCACATCACAAGACATTGGCATATAAATAATATATATAGGCTTACAATCAATTAGCCAATATAAGCCAATTAGCATGGCTACATACTACAATAACCTTTAACCATTACAAGCCAATACATTTGGCCAAAACATAATAACACACACACAAAATGACTAAGTCCCTATACATGCCATATACTTAAATTACTTGAAGGCATTGATACCAGTCAAAAGCTTGATAGTGTGATAGAATCTCCGACGATCTCCAACCCGAGCTAGCCTTTGTGACACTATAGGAAAAAGGAAAGGAAGGGGGTAAGCTATATAGCTTAGTAAGCCCGTATGAAAATAATAAAAAATTTGTTAACATGTTTTCACCAATTCTCACAACATGTTCTAAAGGTAATACAATCATAATTACACAAAATTTCACTATTTACTTATGTTCATCTCAAGCTATCTACTTGAGTCACAGTTACTAAATTATTTATATCTTGAGCTACAGAACTCCAAACTAAGATCCGTTAATTTTTCCTGAAACTAGACTCAAATATTTTATTACCAAAAAAGTTTCAGAATTTTTGGTTTAGCCAATAAATACAGTTTATTCATTAAAGTCACCCCTGTTCCGCTGTCCGACAGTTTCGACCCCTCTTCACTTAAAATTAATTATCTCCTCATACGGGATTCGTATGATGTTTCCGTTTGTTTATTGTGAAAATAGACTCATTAAGGATTTTAATCATGTAAATTATAACCCATAATTATTTTTTTTATAATTTTTAATGATTTTCTCAATTCAAAATAGGGGATTCTGAAATCATTCTAACTTTATCTCACAAAAATTCAAATATCTCAGAATATGTAATTCTTTTGCTTACACCGTTTCTTTTATGTGAAAATAGACTCAATAAGATTTAATTTCATATCTTATTTAACCTCTAATTCGATTTCCACCATTTTTAGTGATTTTTCAAAGTGATACAACTGCTGCTGTCCAAATTGTTTTATTGCTAATTTTACTCTATCATGTTTTCTTTGTATTAATTCTCATTTGCACACATATAACACTAAAGTATATCCATAGTTAGCCATGCCAATAGCTAGTCATCATCAAATATTTACAAGTCTTCATTGTAACACTTACTCCATATCAACCTTACCAAAGTTCGATCACATATCGAGCACATTGCTCATGAATATATATACACATGTACCTGTACTTGTTCATCACATAATCACATTCAATTACACTTAGTCATTTTCCCGTTGAACACATCGGAATATTATTGGATACATTGGAAGTTTGCACATAAGTGCCACACTTGTAGACAAAGCTACTTCACATCACTTTTCACATAGAGGCTCGTTCTCGAGCTATTCACTTTCACGGGTCTGCTCACACAAGCTGCCAGTCATTCGTTACCACTCAATATAGCTCACACAAGCTGTCAGGTATCCGCAACACATGCCGGTATACCCAGCCACTGGTAGAACTTAAGACCAGCACCTAGATTCACTTAGTCACAATTTCACATAGATTTCACATAGGTCCCTAGTGACATGTCACTTGTACCCAATTCTATGCCTAAGGTTCAACCGGGCTCACATTTCAATACTTTGTCAATTTCATTCAATATTCAGCCACATCTCATAAAATATATCAAAACATAAAAACGAAAGTAAAAACTATGCATTATTTACATACAAACTTACCTCAAAAGCAAAATCGGTGAAAAGGACTCATTCGTCAATTACTTGTTTTTCCCTGATCTATATCTGAACCTTTTTTTTATTGATCTAAAACATCACATTTAACTTATTTAATAATTATACTAATCAACTCAGCCCAAAAACCATATTTTGAAAAAATACATTTTTGCCCCTAAACTTTGTCATATTTACACTTTTTCCCCTAGGCTCGTAAAATGATTTTCATTCAATTTCTTTGTGCTTTAAGCCTAGCTGAACCATTTTCATAACTATGACAGCCCACAATTTCCATTAAAACACACTTTTATGACATATTTTATAACTTTTATAAATTAGTCCTTTTAGGCATTTTCACTGAAAATCACTTAGTAAAAGTCATTTCTCTAACCATAAACATGCATTTTCTACCATTAAACATCAAAATACACACATATTCATCATGGTTCAAAACCCTAGACTTTAACCATATCTCAAATTAGTGGTAGAAATAGATAGATCTTGTTACGAGGATTTCAAAAACGTAAAAATCATTTAAAACGAGGCTAGAACGGACTTATAATCGAGCTTCGAAGCTTGAAAAACCCTAGACATGGTTTTTCCATGCAATTTTCAGCCAAGGGGTTGATGATGGACAAAAATTGGCTTTTAATTTTGTTTTTAATTCATTTTAATAACTAAATGACCAAAATGCCCTTAATGAAAAACTTTGGAAACATGCCTAACCATGTCCATTTTTTTCCACCAACTTAAATAATAGTATAATTGCCATATAAGGACCTCCAGTTTAAAATTTCATAACAATTGGACACCTCTAGCATGTAGAACTCAACTTTTGCACTTTTTACAATTTAGTCCTTTTGACTAAATTGAGTGCCCAAACGTCAAAATTTCTGAACGAAATTTCCACAAAATCATTTCGTGAAATCATAGACCATAAAAATATAATAAAAATAAATTTTCTTATGTCGAATTTGTGGTCCTAAAACCACTGTTCCGACTAGGCCCAAAATCAGGCTGTTACAACTCTCCCCTTTTAGGGATTTTCGTCCCCGAAAATCTTACCAGACAAGAGATTAGAGCATCTTATTCATAGTTTCTTCTAACTCATCGAAGATTCTCCTTCAAGGTAGTATATTCCAAAAACACTCTGTCTTCGGATATGATATCTGAAATCCTAAACTTTCCAATCAGCATATCCGTCATGTCGGTCTGAAGCTATTTTCAACTTTCACAAATTACTTTCACTTTTCTCAAAATCACGAATCAAATCAACTTCATAAATATCTTTCTAATCATCTTTGAACTTTAACACACAGTGTCAGAGCATATTAACAAAGGTCTGGATTACTTTCTCAGAAACACATATACTCAACCGATCTGTCAAAATAAGAAATCCGTACATGTCGAAATGATGATGCAGACTTTTAACAAACGATTTACCACAATCCAAATAACATTTTCCTATTTCAGCGATAAAGATAATCCCGATATGAAATCTATAGTAACTCTATCTCACAACACACCAATATTATCACTGACTGTAATAGTCCTGAATACTCTTGTTATTCAACTTTAACCTGTTCACAAATAAACATCTGGACACAGAATTAGAAATACCAGTTTCCATACCCGTACACCATAACATTTACTTCAAATAACTGTACATTTTGTTACTCTCTGATTGAACAGACGAGCTACTACTGAACCTCGTACAAAATTTTCTACATAATCACTGGATTCTTCTATAAGCAATTTCTATTTTAGAACAATGATAATAATGATGTAATCTGTGTCCTCCTCGAAACTTAAAATCGAAGTCGATTCACTCTGAACTCATTCAGATTACCATTCATTAACACATTTATAAGCTTCTCAAACTCGCAGAGAAAACATCGCTTTAGTTTTTAATTTAACTAAATCGGATCGTTACCAAATAAGATCAATCACATGACCAATATTCATAAAATAATCAAGATTTTCCAATCAAGCATCCGTAACCGTACTTGTTTTTCCAAAGGTAAATCAATTATTACTCACAATCTTTCGAAATTTCCCAAACAAGCTAGTCAAAGATCCTTACAACCGTATTAGCTCAATAAAACAAATATTCTGACTGAATGCATTGACTCTAATCAAACTTACCTGTGAAAAGAGAACCATCATACAATTAGGGCTTGAGCTTTCATCATTTATACCTTTGCCAATGTTAATTCCTTACATGAAAATTAGAAAAATCCAGATACCAAAATCACCACGTTCCTAGAATCGGACCAGAAATATAATCATAATAGACATAATTATCACAAGCCGGAGAACACACTTTAAAGATAAACCATAGTTGATAGTTCACGAAATAAGAATAATAGGAAAAATCGAGATAAAAAATCCAAGATATGATACCACACCAGAAATCCGAGAACATAACTCATAAGAAATAATAAAGATTTGATGATTCCTCAGAGAAACCAGAAGAAAGCAATGCTTACCGGCTCTGGAATTCCATTGTAATAGAGATAACATATTTTTCGAATATATAAAACAAAACCATAATCAGTAGAAACAGAAGAATAGTCTCATATAAATTTTTTTACCATTGACTTCATTCCAACGTATTAGAACAGAATCACGAAGAGACAGAGAAATGCTGATCATAAACCAACCAGACCAACAGGGCTTTCATCTAACAGTTTAGTTAACTAGCATTCTCATACAATAAGAATTTCATCATAAAATGAGCAATTACATATGCCTCTGAGAATGTATGAACACATAGAATGTCCAGAAGATATAGTCATAATTACTCAACTGTAACTGTCACACATAGACATCTTTACAACTCAAATATCATTTCTCTGACTAATTCTATCATCATGAACCCCGAATTATTCCGTTCACTAACGAAAACCAATTTGGGAGAATTTCTAGCAAATACATACTTTAGACATCATACCTGATTGAGTCGCTTAACCAAGACTAACTTTTTCTTTATACGTGACATTGCATAATCTGTATAATCTTTAAAACATTCTGATATTCTTCCCAAAACTGTTTTCACTTTCCAAACTATTCTCATCTCTGTATGCATTACTAATTATTTCACCACTAAACTCTTTAGTTTTACACTTATGAGCTCATTCAATATAAATCTCATAACTCTTATGGCATATAGCTCTATTGGTAAGGGGGTGAGGTCGTAAAGCCTCTAACTCGACTCTCATGATTACACACATATGACTTAGCAACCATCATTAACATAATATCATCACAATCATATAATTCACTTCAGGAAATTTTACATACATATTTATGTCATACGAACTTACCGGTTGCATTTATTCAAACAAGTGTAAAATAAACACACATTCCTTCAATTTTGAATAAAGATCACTTATCACATTCACTTAATCAAACAAGTTAGGCACATAACATCATATGATTACCAAGAAAACATAGACAAGCTTATCACAATATAAACTTTCATTCCATTTCACCTTTTTTCATGTTTCTCAGCTTATTCCAATTTTATTTTGCACATCATCACATACAAATCATGAATTTTTATTCATACCTTGTCAAGTTTCGACTCATTATAAACACATTTTCGAATATCTTAGTACTACTTTCAGCATTGTCAAAATAGCTCGGTTGGAAGGCATCTCTGTCTCAACAAGATAATTTCGTCAGGATCGGGAGATATCACATTATCACAAGTTATATGGCATGTATAGCTAGACTCTCACACACGCTACGTTAGTGTAACAGTCCGATTTAGACCCTAGTCGAAATAGTGGTTTTGGGACCACAAATCTGAGGTTAAAAAAATATTTAATATTATTTTTGGTGTTTATAATATGTGATTGAGCATGTGTGAAAGTTCTGTGTGAAAATTTTATCGATTGTGTGCTTAATTAGCAAAAAAGACTTAATTGCATAAAATGTAAAAGCTGTGTGCTGATTGTTAAAGTGCTTATTTGGCATGGCTTTTTAAATGAGAGGTCCTTATGTTGTAAATGGACCATTAATGTTTTGGATGGACAAAAATGGGCTTATATTAGTGGAATTTTAATGTTTTAATTAAAGGTTAAAATGGTAATTTAGTTATTAAGTCTTTATAATTAAACAAAACAAATTAGATGGCCATTTTCTCATCTTTCTTCCACTAAAAATAGAAAAGAGAAATAGCTATTGAAGCTTTGTGATATTCGGCTAGGGTTTAGCTTGATTGAGGTATGTTTTGAGCTCAGTTTTTGATAATTTCTACGTTTTTGTAATCGTTGCTTCGTGTTCTTTCAAACCCATGCTTTAATTTTAGAATTTGATGGTGATTTTGAGACAAGCCATTGATGAATGTTTGAGCTTTGTGATAGTTGATGATGAAATATGAAAGATATGTGAAAGATTAACATATTTTGTCTTTGAATTTTTGGTGAAATTGAGTAATTTGGGCTAAATTGTGAAAATAAGAAATTGGAGGACTAAAATGTGAAAAGAATGAAATGTGTGGGTTTGTATGGACATAGGAAGAATTCGGCTAGGCATGGGTGAAGTGAAATTTTGTGTATTTTGTGATTTTGTGAAATAGGGACTAAAGTGTCGAAATGTGAAAATGTGAGGGCTATTTTGTAAAATGCCCTAAATATGTGTGTTTGGACTAAATTGAATGAATTGGTGATTGAATGAGCTAAATTTGAATATGTATAGACCAAGAAAGGAGAGATTCGGATCGAGATCGAGGCAAAGACAAAGTGCTCGATTGATCGACTAATCTCGATATTTTTACATCCGAGGTAAGTTCGGATACAATATGTGTTGTTATATTTATATCTATGTGATGTGAAATGAATGAATGTATAGTTATTGAATCAGAAATGTTATATGTGATATTGAGAAATGTGGCACTAAATGTGCGAAATAAGAATTGGACATAAGTGAATAGCATTGTGTGCGCGAAATAATAGAAGCCTCGGCTTTATTGATTAGTGTGGATCACGAGATCACTTCATTCGTGACTACCCAGAGTTAGCTGAGAAAGAAAATGTTCAGAATGCGAGACCGAGTAATGTGACAGCTAGAGGTAGACCACCCAGAAATACCGGGAATGTAAGTGGTAGTCAGAGAGGAACATCAGACACAGCTGTGAGATCTGAGGCGAGAGCACCTGCCCGAGCCTATGCTATTCGCGCACGAGAAGAAGCGTCATCTCCAGATGTCATTACTGGTACTTTCACTCTATTTGATACTGATGTGATTGCATTGATAGATCTAGGATCTACTCATTCATATGTATGTGTGAATCTAGTATCAAGTAAGACTCTACCTATTGAGTCTACTGAATTCGTGATTAGAGTATCGAACCCCTTAGGCAAGTGTGTTTTGGTTGATAAAGTGTGCAAGAACTGCCCGTTGATGTTTCGGGATATCTGCTTTCCGGCTAAGTTGATGTTGCTACCTTTTGATGAATTTGATATCATTCTGGGTATGGATTGGCTCACTTTGCATAATGTTATTGTGAATTGTAAACGGAAGAGTATTGATTTGAGAAGTCAGAATGGTGAGATAGTTCGAATTGAATCTAGTGATTTGAATGGGTTGCCGGCTGTTATATCTTCGATAAAAGCTTTGAACTATGTGAAAAAGGGTTGCGAAGCTTGTCTTGCATATGTGATTGATACAAAAGTGACAGAAAAGAAAGTTGAATCTGTACTTGTGGTTTGTGAATTCCCTGATGTGTTTCCTCAAGAATTATCGGGATTACCTCCGATACGGGAAGTTGAATTTGGTATTAATCTATTGCCAGGAATGAATCCTATCTCAATAGCATTGTATAGAATGGCACCAACAGAATTGAAAGAGTTAAAGTCTCAGTTGCAAGAGTTGACGGATAGAGGATTTGCACGACCGAGTTTCTCGCCCTAGGGTGCTCATGTGTTGTTTGTGAAAAAGAAAGATGGTACTATGAGAATGTGTATTGATTACCGACAGTTGATGATAAAGAATAAGTATCCCCTGCCACGTATTGATGATTTGTTTGATCAACTGAAAGGAGCTACAGTGTTTTCTAAGATAGATTTGAGATCGGGCTATTATCAGTTGAGAGTTAAAGAATCAGATGCACGGAAGACTGTTTTCAGAACGAGGTACAGACATTATGAATTCTTAGTTATGCCTTTTGGACTAACAAATGCTCCTGCGGTGTTTATCGATTTGATGAACCGGATATTCAGACTGTATTTAGATCGATTTGTCGTGGTGTTTATTGATGACATATTGATTTATTCTTGTGATGAGGCACAACATGTCGAGCATTTGAGAATTGTGTTACAGACTCTGCGTGAGAAGCAATTGTATGCAAAGTTTAGCAAATGTGAGTTTTGGTTGCGCGAGGCTAGTTTTCTGGGACATATTGTATCAGCTGCGGGAATACGAGTTGATCCGAGTAAGATTTCAGCTATTTTAGAATGGAAACCTCCGAGAAATGTGTCTGAAGTTCGTAGTTTTCTGGGACTAGCGGGATATTATAGAAGGTTTATGAAAGGCTTCTCGATGATTGCGACTCCGTTAACAAAATTACTATAGAAAGATGTTAAATTCGAGTGGTCAGAAAAGTGCCAGCAGAGTTTTGAACAGTTGAAAGCATTGTTGACAGAGGCGCCGGTGTTAGTTCAACCTGAATCAGGTAAAGAGTTTATAGTTTACAGTGATGCATCGTTGAATGGTTTGGGTTGTATGCTGATGCAAGAGGGTAAAGTCATCACTTACGCTTCGAGGCAGTTAAAGCCGCAAGAAAAGAATTACCCGACACACGATCTTGAATTAGCCGCGATTGTATTTGCATTAAAGATTTGGTGTCATTACCTATTTTGTGAGAAATGTCATATTTATACGGATCACAAGAGCCTGAAATATCTGATGACTCAGAAAGAATTGAATTTGCGATAGAGAATGTGGTTAGAATTGTTGAAAGACTACGAGCTTGTGATTGATTATCATCCGTGTAAGGCTAATGTAGTTGCTAATGCTTTGAGCTGAAAGTTTATATGTGCTTTGTGAGCAATGAATACTCAAATAGAGCTATGTGATGATGGTTCGGTTTTGGCTGAGTTGAAAGTGAGGTCGATGTTTATACATCAGATTTATGATGCTCAGAAAAATGATGATGAGATGATAGCAAAACGAACTCAATGTGATTTGAATTCTGATTCAGAATTTCGAGTTGATAATGATGATTGTTTGAGATTCAGAGATCGGATTTTTGTTCCGAGGAATTCAGAGTTGATTCAGATGATTTTAAATGAAGCTCACAATAGTCGTTTGGCTATTCACCATGGGAGTACAAAAATGTATAATGACTTGAAACAGTTCAATTGGTGGCATGGTATAAAACGGGATATCTCAGAGTTTGTTTTTAGATGCTTGGTTTGTCAGCAAGTTAAAGCTGAACATCAGGTTCCATCCGATTTGTTACAACCAATTATGATTCCTGAGTGGAAATGGGAGAGAATCACAATGGACTTTGTGTCGGGATTTCCTTTATCTTTGAGAAAGAAAGATGCGGTCTGGGTGATAGTTGATAGATTGACGAAATCAGCTAATTTTGTTCCAGTGAGAACAGATTATTCACTTGATAAATTAGCTGAACTGTATATTGCTGACATTGTGAGATTGCACGGGGTGCCACTATCTATTGAGTCTGGCAGGGATCTGAGATTTACCACATAGTTTTGGAAGAAATTGCAAGAGGCTTTAGGTACAAAGCTGCATTTCAGAACCGCATTTCATCCGCAAATGGATGGACAATCCGAGCGGATCATTCAAATTTTTGAGGATATGTTGAGATATTGCATTCTTAAATTTGAAAGTACGTGGGAAAAACATTTGCCGTTGATTGAGTTTGGGTACAATAATAGTTTTCAATCTAGTATTAAAATTGCACTGTATGAGGCTCATTACGGTCGAAAATGTCGAACTCCATTATATTGGACTGAGTTGAGTGAGAATAAGATTCACGGGGTTGATTTGATAAAAGAAATAGAACATAAAGTAAAAGTGATTCGTGACAGTTTGAAAGCAGCGTCAGATCGTCAGAAGTCTTATGCATATTTGAAACGAAAAGATATTGATAAACCGTAATATATACATATTTTAATCCCACATTTAGCATACTTTTGGATGATTTAATCCCTTGACTTGTGGAATTCGATGCTCCTAATCCTTTAATTTCATGTTTTATACTTAGGGAAGCATAGGAGGATGAAAAGAACGAGAAACGGGCAAAAAATGGACCGAATTGGCCAAAGTAGGAAATCAACACGACCTAGGCCAAGCCACACGGCCGTGCCCCTTTAGCAGGCTCGACCATGGCCTGGATTCGATTCACACGGGCATGTTGCATGGGCGTGTCCCTGCCATGACAAAAAGGAATTTCACTCGGAATAGGGTACTTAGTGGCAAAGAAAGACATCCCAAAAGCATATGTAAACACCCTAAAGGCCAACCTTGAGAGGGGCGTCCAGCTAAGCCAAGGAGCCAAGCCAGAGAGGTCAGAATTGTGGGATTTACTCGAAGAAAGCCAGTTGATTCATCTCAAGAAGCCGAAATCATACTCAAGACGGAAGATCTCTCCTTCAATTCCTTCAGGGAGTTTTAGGGTTTTCTTATGTTTTGTTTTATATTTTCTTCTGAGATGTATTCTTTTATGATTATGAACTAAACCCCTCAGATACCTGAGGGAGATGAAACCTAAGACGGATCTTGTTATTGTTTTCTGAACTATATGATAAATACTTGATTTGTTCTTAACTATGTGTTCTTAATTCTTGTTTTGATATTTTAGGATATTGATTCAAGTATTGATGTGCTTAGGCAGTGGAGGAATATTCCCTGTTTAAGAGTAGATCTAGCATAGTTAAGCGGCGTTGATCGCAACCCTAGAGATAGGATGACGAAAATCTACCGGATTAGGGTCAAACCTAATATGGGAGTCTATAGATCGAGTTAATGCAATCCTAGGGTTTTAATTAGAAAGAGATTTCAATTAATCAACCTAGGGTTAGACGTTAGTAGCCACGAGAGATGTATTAATATAAATTAGGGAATCCTACGGATCAAGTCAAGTGAATAAATCATCTGGTTCAGAGTTAAATAACAAGGGAAGTCTAGGTGGATTCTTCCTTGGGTATTGTCTTAATCAATTGGTTTTTGCCCACAAGTATTTTCCCCAATTCATTCTCTGTGTCTTAGCGTCTTTAGCTTAGTAGTTAGTTAATTTTAGAATAAACAAAAAATCCCTTAATTCTTAGGCTAAATAATAAAAAGAAAGTCAGTATTAGTACTTTTGGTTCCTTTGGGTTCGACATTCCGGTCTTGCCACTAAGCTATACTACTGTTTGATAGGTACACTTGCCTCAATCGTGGTGATAGTTAGTTTCTAGGCTAGATCATTCATTTTATAAATATTAAGACTCTCGACACACGATCAAGTTTTTGGCACCGTTGTCGGGGACCTAAAATATTAAGAATGCTCAATTTTTATTACTTTAGCCATTTTTATTTTTTGCAATTTACTTTTATTCTGTTTTAAGCTTTGCTAGTATTCTTTCTTTATTTGTTCCTAGCAGGTACCTCTAGTTTATGACTAGAAGGAACCCGACAGGACCTTTAATTTACGACAGTGATATTGAAGGTACCGTTCGTAGAACTCGTAGAGAAATAAGGCGAAGCTTAAATTACATAGAAGAAGAGCAAGAAGACGAAACCAATACTATCGAAGAGATGGCTGAGAATAATCCGCTACCTCCAGAGGTGGTCTAAAATCATACTCCTCGAACTATGTATGATTATGCTAAACCTAATTTAGCAGGAACTGAGTCAAGTATTGTCAGACTTGCTATTGCTGCAAATAATTTTGAATTGAAACCTAACACTATATAGATGATACAATAGTTTATTCAGTTTGATGGTTTGCAGGATGAGGATCCTAACACACACTTAGCGAATTTTCTAGAATTCTGTGATACCTTCAAAATAAATGGCGTTTCTGATGATGCCATCCGCCTTCGGTTGTTTCCCTTTTCTTTGAGGAATAAAGCAAAACAATTGTTGAATTCTCTTCCACGAGGGTCAATCACTACATGGGATCAAATGACTGAAAAATTCTTGTTAAAATATTTTCCACCAGCCAAAATGGCCAAGTTGAGGAATGATATCTCTTCTTTTGTGCAGATGGATCTAGAAACACTATATGATGCATGGGAGAGATACAAGGATTTGTTGAGAAGGTGCCCTCACCATGGGCTACCTTTGTGACTTCAGGTTCAAACTTTCTACAACGGCGTGAACTCCTCAACGAGGCAACTAATCAATTCAGCCGCAAGCGGAACCCTGAATAACAAAACTCCTGAAGTGGCCTACGAATTTATTAAGGAGATGTCACTAAATAACTATCAGTGGCAAGTTACAATGACAAGGCCAACAAAAGCAGTCGAAGTTTTCAACCTCGACGCAGTAACCATGCTATCAAATCAGGTAGAGATGTTAAACAAAAAGACTGATGGTTTGTTTTCTTCGCAGGTACATCCGGTAATGCTGTGTGAAACAAGTGGAGGTGTGGCGAATCCTGAGTACCCACCCTACGAACATGGCATGGAAAATGAATAGATGAACTTTATAGGTAACAATTTCAGATCTCAAAATAACCCTTATAGTAATACTTATAATCCAGGTTGGAGGAATCACCCCAATTTTTCATGGGGTGGTCAAGGAAATCAGAGATAACAACCCCCTTCAAACTTCCAACAACAGCCCTCCCCACAGGAAAAGAAGCTGAACCTTGAGAAGATGCTGACAAAATTCATAGCAGTGTCAGAAACACGTTTCCAAAACACCGAAATAACACTTAAAAATCAACAAGCATCGATTCAAGGGATCGAGAACTAGTTAGGACAACTTGCCAAGATCATATCAGAACGACCATAAGGCAGCCTGCCAAGCAACACTGAAACTAACCCAAAGGAGCAACTTCAAGCCATAACAGCTTATAACAGTGTAAGGTTAGATGAACCCAAATTAAGGCAAGATAATGTGGTAGAAGAAGGTAAAGCTGAGGAAAGTCATGATAAACCAAAACCGATAATTGAAGAGTACCAACCTCGTATACCATACCCCAATGCGATGAAGAAAGACAACACAGACGAACAATTAGGTAAATTTCTTAAATTTTTAAAGAAATTACATATTAACTTACCATTTCTCGAAGCTCTTTCGCATATGCCAGATTCAAGGAAATTTTTAAAAGAGCTTTTAACAAACAAGCGGAAGATAGACGAGGAGTCGCATGTGGAACTAAACGCAGTGTGCTCAGCAATGTTGCAAAATAGACTACCACGAAAATTAAAAGATCCAGGGAGTTTTACAATTCCATTCTTAATTGGTAGTTTATCTGTTGATAATGCTTTAGCTGATTTAGGGGCAAGTATAAATGTTATGCCTTATAAAATGTTTAAACAGCTAGGTCTAGGGAAACCCAAACAAACTAGGATGATCATTCAATTAGCTGATAAAACTATTAGAATTCCTAGGGGTATAATTGAAGGTGTACTCGTGAAAATTGATAAATTCATATTCCCAGTAGACTTTGTCGTTTTAGACATGGATGGGGACAACACGATCCCTTTAATTTTAGGAAGACCCTTTTTAGTAACTGCTAGAAATAAAATTGATGTTGGTACAGGTGAAATCATACTCCGTGTAGGTAACGAATCAATCAGTCTTCAGGCTCTTGACTCGGCTAGGACATCAAGTAATCAAGGTGAGAAAATTAATTTTATTAATGACCATTCAGTTAAACCTTCTTTTCAGGAAGCACCACAGAACCACACAACTGAGCCAGATCCTAGACATCATGACAACAAAGAAGTAATTCATGAGGATCGAAGGCTTCATATTGATGAACTAGACGAGTGGAAAACACATTTCAAGGAGAAACTAGGAACACACGAAGAAAAATCGAGGGAACCCCCAAATGAGCTTATAGAAACATCAAATCACTTCAAATAGGAGATCAGGTATTGTTGGAAAAGACAGACCTTCGAATCGACACTTCAGACCTTAAAGCGAACAAAGAAATCCCTTTTAAGGTACTTAATGTCTTCCCATACGGAACGGTCGAGGTGACTCACTCTGAATTCGATACTTTTAAGCTAAACACCACTCGACTTAAACTATATATCGATAACAGAATTGATAGCAAGAATGATGAGCTTCAACTCTTCAAACCACCATGATTATGAAAGGTAAGTCTAGCTTAAGACTTTAAACAAGCGCTTCTCGGGAGGCAACCCGAGCACTAACCCCATTAAATCTCGTATTTTTTATTTTTAGCACCTAACTAAAAACTAACCAAATTTTTAAACGCAGGCTTCCCTACCCACACGGCCGTCCACACGAGCGTGGCCGTGGCCATGTGGAAACAGGGCAAAAACTTTTCCCAAAAACACAGGCTACGATAAAACACCACGGCCGTGCGATTTGGCTGTGGGCGAAACTAAGAAATCTACACGGGCATGCGACACGCCCGTGGGACCTTTGAGTCCATTATTTTTTCTTTTCTCTTATTTTCAGTTTTAATTTCTTTTCTTTTATCTTTCTTGTCTTTAATTTATATTATTATATTTTCATTTCTTTAATTTAGGTTCAAGGTGCTGTTAACGAACGACCACACCACCACCGGAGTATCCTCCCCACCTTCACGTCTCTCCAACTTTACCGTTTCTTTTCATCGACTCCATCCAAAATTCAGGAAGTTTTACTCCTCTTTCTATCTTATGATTTTCTAACTATATTGTCACTATTTATTTTTGTACATTGAGGACAATGTACATATTAAGTGTGGGGGGTGAAATTTATTCAGAAAAGTGCCTAACTTTTTTTATTATTCTCAAATCCTGAATTATATCTTGTTCTTAAGTAAATGTTCTCATATTTACTGTTAGAATGAAATTTCCTTTGATTCATGATTTTCATTGATATGTTTTGGATTAAGTCATAGTTATTTGTGCAGTGATGATTTACACTTTAGGAGAATAGAGAATCAAGCATGATGAGTTTATTTTCAGAATTAAAAACCTGTTAGGTTTTCTACCTGAATCTAATTATTACCTTGAAGTTTGAAATTTACTAAGTTGACATCAAAAGCCCATAATTTTATTTTTGTGAGATTTTGAGCCTTTTAGAGCATATTCTTTTTCTTGCTCACTTTATTGATTATGAGTGTGTCAACATTGATTTGTTATTCTAGAACTTGCTTCAATTATACATGTCGAGACCACACCTTTGATTTGATATACAGAGATGATAAAGGCACTTAGGTTTTAACCCACTTACTCCACTAAAAGCCTACCATCACAATTAACCCCTAGTGAACCCCTTTGATCCTAACAACCCTTTTATTGACTCACCCACTAATATTAACTCAAAACCCATCTTGTATTTGTTATCACCATTTCTCTTGAGCACCCTTATATCAGTTTTGATTTGATCGGTTGCCAAATTATTTTATTCCTTTCAGTAGTTGAATCCATCTTTTATTATACGATTTGTTCTTAAAAAAACGTTAGAAAATCTATTCATCATTAGTTCTATGTTCTATGAGCTTAAAACAGTTAAATTCACATATTTAGAAGAAGCTCGTGTTATTAGTATTACAAGTTTTCAATTGATGTAATTATGCATTATCAATTTGTTGTTCTAGTTAGGTAATTTGTCAGGTCAATCTCGATTCTAACCCTCTAATTCAGCCTTTATCCACACCTTTAACCCAAGCCCTGTTACAACCCTTTTAAAGACCTTTTGATTTGTGTATCATCTCATATTATAGTGGTGGAGATTTGATTTTCATGCAAGCCTATGGGATTAACTTTTCATGTTTGACTTACGAGTGCTTTTTCCTGAACCTTAAACACTTCGAGTGATTTGAGTGAATCTTTAGTGAGGATGTCAACCCTTGTCGATTTGAATTAGAGGTAATTATTTAGATGAGGGGAAACACCTATGTTTTCGTACTATAAAAACTATGACTTTGGTTGTTTGAATCTTTAGGAACCTTCTGGTTAAATTATCAATGTATGAATTACCTATGAATTATGATGAAACATTATTGAAGAAGATTATGAATTGAGGAAATTCGATTTTAATTGTAATTTGAGAATTTTGCTTGAGGACAAGCAAATGCTCAAGTGTGGGGGTATTTGATAAATCGTAATATATACATATTTTAATCCCATATTTAGCATACTTTTGGATGATTTTGTAACATCCTAGATTAGGGGTTATGCGTTTGGAGCATAACTCAAGTGTTAGTACGTTTTAAGTATGTTTGGAGGTGTTTTAAGGGTTTTTAGAACCCAAGGATGAAAGGGAAAGCTTTGGGAAAATGTTGGATTTTAAGTCTAAAATAAGAAACTAGGCGAATGAGGCCTTAAAGGAAAATTGTAGGAGGTTATGGACATGAAGTTGGGCTTAGTAAAGTGGCTTGGGACGCTACTTTAGGGGCTTGGAGGCTTGCGTCAAAAGGGAGTGCAGGAGGGAAGAGGTTCGAGTAACGCGGGGTGCATCAGAGACCTTTTATTTTTGCGTCAAAAAGGGAGCTAGGCTAAAAAGGCCGTAAGGGAAAAATCTTAGGCTTGTTGGCATAAAAACCGGCCTTGGTAAAGTGGCTGCAAGGCGGCACTTAAGGGCCTAGAGGTGACGCCTGGCGCAGGTCTTTGGTTCGAGTTGCGAAGGAGGCAGGAAGGACTTTTATTTTTGCGTTAAGAAGGCGCCTGGCGAATGAGGGTTTAAAACAAATTCTGGGGAGGTTATATCACAAACAGCGCCTTGGCAAAGTGGCTGGGGACGTTACCAGACTTGTGTCTAAGGGCTCCAGCAGTAGGAGTTCGACTCGCGTGGGAAGTAGTGATGGGTTTTATTTTTTGCTGATGCGTCAAGGCGTGGAAGGCGAAGTTGGACGGCAAATGGACTCCTAATTGGGTGAGGATTAAGCTTGTAGGATAAGTGTAGTTTTATTTATTTTAATATAGGATAATTATGGCTTTATTTAGATCAAATGAGATTTTATTTTATTTATTTTAGGAGATAGGATAAGAGATTAAATTGGGATATTAGCAAGGGATATTGTTGTTTATTTTATTTTATTTTAAGTTGGTGGATATAGGGGATAATTATGTGATTTATTATTTTAAATAGGTAGGATAATTGTAGATTAAATTCAATTTAATTTGAATAGGTGTTCAAGAGATAAAGTAGGAGATTAAATTGGGATATGATAATGAGTTGACGTGGTGGCCGAATGAGGGACTCTTTGGGGTGCCTTGTCGGTTTTGAAGCTTTATAAGGAGGGGGGTGCCGAATTGTGTAGTTAAATAGGAGTGATCACCTGTTGGAATTCTTTTCTCCAATTATTTTTCCTTTAGCCGAAATTATCCTCTCAACTCACTCCCTCATTGTGCCAAATTCTAAGAAGCTAAAAAGGCCATTTGTGTTTTTTCTTCTCCTCTATTTGTTAGCATTAGCCGAATCCTATAAGCTTCCTTTCTCTTTTCTTTGCTTGGCACCCAAAAGAAACATCATAGCCAAATACACTTTCTTTCTCTTGTGGCCGACTTTTCCATCAACATTTGAAGGGCTTAGCCGAACCTTGTAAGTGATTTTCTTCTATTTGTATTTTTCTTTTATTAATAACCATAGCCGAATCTCAAAGGAGGCCATATTCTTTTTCCTTCTATCGCAAGTTCTAAAAGCCAGGATCCATTCTCTTTTAGTCTTCGCAAGCAATGATAGTGGAAGCATTAAAGGAGTTTCTGGATTTGGAGTACTCAAGGGATTTCGACAGTTTCATAGTTAAGTGGTGATTCGGGATTTTCGGTAAGCAAGGTAAGTGGTATATAGTTTCGGCCATAGGCCATTTTATAAGTTTAGGTATGACCGATTGTGTATTATGATTTTTAGGGGTTAATCGACAAGTAAGCAGAGTATCGGGATTCTAGATCGTGTTAGATTCGAGTAGTTTGGAATTTCACTAGAAAGTCAGGTGTGTGATTAACCCACCGTTTTCCGGGTTTTTGCTATATCTATATGTGTTGATTGTGTACTAACAAGTGTAGTAAAAGTTATGAGATGGATACCCTCAAGGGGTATGTCGATAATCCGGTAAGTACCGAATCTGATGAAGTGTGATTATTGATGTGAATATGTGATAATACGCTAAATAACATGTACATGTGGGTTATGAAAGAAGGACATGGTGTACTTCGAGTACGTGGTTTGATGTTAACCTTGAGCTACATCGTGGATTGACGTTGACTGAGGTCACGTTGTGGATTATTTGTGATTAAGTTTGCGTGGTTTGATGAGTAGCTCTGTGCCTCATCGTGGTTGATATCGGCTATGTCCCATATCGTGGTTGATGAGTGACTATGTGTCCCATCGTGGTTTTGGTGTTAGCTACGGCTACATCGTGGATTGGCGCTGACTGAGGTCGCGTTGTGGATTATTGTGCTTAATTGCACGTGGACGGCATTGATTCCCTTTTGGAGTGAAAAGGAGAGGGTGATTTGATAATCCCCTGGTGTGTGGTAGGCTGGATAAGGGGGTGTGTAGAGGATGGACCCTAGGCTGGGTTGGGCTTCATAATTGCATAACTTTGCATGTGAATGTGATATGAATATGGGCCAAGCCTGTAATGTGGTAGTATGTGAATATGATACTTGATATCCGATATATGGGTTAATATGTGGTTAACATGTGGGTGGAATTCGGTGGTTTAATTACACATCGAGTCCGTGTGACTCACCCAAATATTTTATCAAACATCGCAGTGATATGATGATCGGACCAAGGTTGGAGTGGATACGAGGTGGCCCATGCGAGAAGATAATTTAATTAATTAAGTATTTATAGTTTCGAGATTTTGATTAAGTCTTTATTGTATTAAGGCCCATTAAAGTGTTTAAGGTTGTTTAAGTATTTTTCATTAAGTTTAATTATTATATTTATTATGGATTGACAATTTAAATATTAATTGCAAATGATTTTATTTTCTTAAGTGTGTATAATAAAGTTCGAATCGGTGTTTTCATAATAATTTAATTTTTACCTAGAATATTTTAAGTCACTTAAAAGGTTTTATTAAAGGAAACAAATTTTTAACGATTTTTACTCTTAAGTAAGAATATTTTCGAACGTGTTCATGCATGGCATTTCAAATTCTTGGTCGTAGTGAATGGGCCGGGTTTGGGGTGTTACAAATTGGTATCGAGCCGGTTCAAAACTCGGCTTTGTGGATTTTGGGTCCAAAAACAGTTTTCAAAAATTGGCTTTTCAAAATATGGACTTTTATTTCGTGTTTATTCGGCATGGCACTGTATCTCAGGACCAAGTCCACTGTAAGTACTTCCGACTTCAAGTGATTTGAATATGTGAATCTGTATGGGCAATATGGGAACGTGAGAGTAGTGAACTAGGATCTGTTGAACCCTAGGACTAGTCTACTCAAACACAAGAACATAAGACTTAAGAACCATTAAACAAACTCGTGATAAGTCATTTGAGTTAAGGTATGGCAAATGTTGCAGCGCATGTCTAGGAGTGGATTCGGTGAAGAGCTTGGTACTTAAGCAGTCCTAGCGACTCACCTCCTCTTTACTCGAATCCTACCTGGTGCGTAGTAACCGTTCACCCTAACCAAGAGGACTTATTCACGGGCTAAACCGATCATTAAAACCCGAAAGGGACTAGCCATGCTGTTTTAAAAAAAAACCCTAGTTTTTAAATCACTAAACTACCCTTTTTGATTTGTACAAACTATTTTGAAGACATTTCTCAAAATATTTTTGATTTACAAAATTACGAAAATACCCCTGGTTGAAAAAAATTACGAAAATACCCTTGGTTTATACAATTACCATATTACCCTCGACTTTTATGAAAATATTCTCACTTTACAAAAACATCGAAACCCCTATTTTTCAAAATACTAAGATACCCAGATTTGGGAAAATTACTAAAACGCCCCTGACTTCTAAAATTTCTAGTTTAACCCCGATTTCCGAAATTTCTGCAATACCTTTGATTTGACAAATATTTTCAAAAATACCCTCGAAACTTGGAGATTTCAAAATGCCTTGAGTTGTAAAGATTATTTTTGTGACCTCGATTTATTACCAAAATACCCCTATAGGAAAAATGACGAAATTACCCCTTGGGTAGGGAATGATCAGAAATGTCCAAAGTAGTGAAGTGAATGTTGTGGATGAATGTGAATGTGATTCTCTGAATTAGAATAGTGAATTTGAACTGGAAACTTTGATTGATCGAAAGAACCACTTCTAGAAATTCTTTTCATAAAATTGTTCGCGGTTAAATAGTGGAACAAATACTAATGCATAAAACTTTTTAATCAGATTAAATCGCGACGTTAGAAATGAGTTCTAGGGGATGTGTTAGATTTGTTAAGATCAGAGTGCGCAGCATAAGCGTAGTGCGGTGAGTTAGGATGTACGATTATTCGTTAGTAAGTAATTTCGAGGACGAAATTATTTTTAAGGAGGGTAGAACTGTAACATCCTAGATTAGGGGTTATGCGTTTGGAGCATAACTCAAGTGTTAGTACGTTTTAAGTATGTTTGGAGGTGTTTTAAGGGTTTTTAGAACCCAAGGATGAAAGGGAAAGCTTTGGGAAAATGTTGGATTTTAAGTCTAAAATAAGAAACTAGGCGAAGGAGGCCTTAAAGGAAAACTGTAGGAGGTTATGGACATGAAGTTAGGCTTAGTAAAGTGGCTTGGGACGCTACTTTAGGGGCTTGGAGGCTTGCGTCAAAAGGGAGTGCAGGAGGGAAGAGGTTCGAGTAACGCGGGGTGCATCAGAGACCTTTTATTTTTGCGTCAAAAAGGGAGCTGGGCTAAAAAGGCCTTAAGGGAAAAATCTTAGGCTTGTTGGCATAAAAACCGGCCTTGGTAAAGTGGCTGCAAGGCGGCACTTAAGGGCCTGGAGGTGACGCCTGGCTCAGGTCTTTGGTTCGAGTTGCGAAGGAGGCAGGAAGGACTTTTATTTTTGCGTTAAGAAGGCGCCTGGCGAATGAGGGTTTAAAACAAATTCTGGGGAGGTTATATCACAAACAGCGCCTTGGCAAAGTGGCTGGGGACGTTACCAGCAGCTTGTGTCTAAGGGCTCCAGCAGGTAGGGAGTTCGACTCGCGTGGGAAGCAGCAGTGGGTTTTATTTTTGCTGATGCATCAAGGCAGGGAAGGCAGAGGTTGGACGGCAAATGGACTCCTAATTGGGTGAGGATTAAGCTTGTAGGATAAGTGTAGTTTTATTTATTTTAATATAGGATAATTATGGCTTTATTTAGATCAAATGAGATTTTATTTTATTTATTTTAGGAGATAGGATAAGAGATTAAATTGGGATATTAGCAAGGGATATTGTTGTTTATTTTATTTTATTTTAAGTTGGTGGATATATGGGATAATTATGTGATTTATTATTTTAAATAGGTAGGATAATTGTAGATTAAATTCAATTTAATTTGAATAGGTGTTGAAGAGATATAGTAGGAGATTAAATTGGGATATGATAATGAGTTGACGTGGTGGCCAAATGAGGGACTCTTTGGGGTGCCTTGTCGGTTTTGAAGCTCTATAAGGAGGGGGGTGCCGAATTGTGTAGTTAAATAGTAGTGATCACCTGTTGGAATTCTTTTCTCCAATTATTTTTCCTTTAGCCGAAATTCTGCTCTCAACTCACTCCCTCATTGTGCCAAATTCTAAGAAGCTAAAAAGGCCATTTGTGTTTTTTCTTCTCCTCTATTTGTTAGCATTAGCCGAATCCTATAAGCTTCCTTTCTCTTTTCTTTGCTTGGCACCCAAAAGAAACATCATAGCCGAATACACTTTCTTTCTCTTGTCGCCGACTTTTCCATCAACATTTGAAGGGCTTAGCTGAACCTTGTAAGTGATTTTCTTCTATTTGTATTTTTCTTTTATTAATAACCATAGCCGAATCTCAAAGGAGGCCGTATTCTTTTTCCTTCTATCGCAAGTTCTAAAAGCCGGGCTCCATTCTCTTTTAGTCTTCGCAAGCAACGATAGTGGAAGCATTAAAGGAGTTTCGGGATTTGGAGTACTCAAGGGATTTCGACAGTTTCATAGCTAAGTGGTGATTCGGGATTTTCGGTAAGCAAGGTAAGTGGTATATAGTTTCGGCAATAGGCCATTTTATAAGTTTAGGTATGACCGATTGTGTATTTTGATTTTTAGGGGCTAATCGACAAGTAAGCGAGTATCGGGATTCTAGATCGTGTTAGATTCGAGTAGTTCGAATTTAGCTAGAAAGTCGGGTGTGTGATTAACCCACCGTTTTACGAGGTTTTGCTATATCTCGTATGTGTTGATTGTGTACTAACAAGTGCGATAAAAGTTATGAGATGGATACCCTCAAGGGGTATGTCGATAATCCAAGTGAAAGTACCGAATCGATGAAGTGTGATTATTGATGTGAATATGTGATAATACGCTAAATAACATGTACATGAATTATCATGGCATTATTTTATGTTGCATGTGCATGGGTGGGTTATGAAAGAAGGACAGGGTGTACTTCGAGTACGTGGTTTGATGTTAGCCTTGAGCTACATCGTGGATTGATGTTGACTGAGGTCATGTTGTGGATTATTTGCGATTAAGTTTGCGTGGTTTGATGAGTAGCTCTGTGCCTCATCGTGGTTGATATCGGCTATGTGCCATATCGTGGTTGATGAGTGACTATGTGTCCCATCGTGGTTTTGGTGTTAGCTACGGCTACATCGTGGATTGGCGCTGACTGAGGTCGCGTTGTGGATTATTGTGCTTAATTGCACGTGGACGGCATTGATTCCCTTTTGGAGTGAAAAGGAGAGGGTGATTTGATAATCCCCAGGTGTGTGGTAAATTTGGATAAGGGGTGTGTAGAGGATGGACCCTAGGTGGGTTGGGCTTCATAATTGCATAACTTTGCATGTGAATGTGATATGAATATGGGCCAAGCCCCGAATGTGGTAGTATGTGAATATGATACTTGATATCGATATATGGGTTAATATGTGGTTAACATGTGGGTGGAATTCGGTGGTTTAATTACACACCGAGTCAGTGTGACTCACCCAAATATTTTATCAAACATCGCGGTGATATGATGATCGGACCGGTTGGAGTGGATACGAGGTGGCCCATGCAGAAGATAATTTAATTAATTAAGTATTTATAGTTTCAGATATTTTGATTAAGTCTTTATTGTATTAAGGCCCATTAAAGTGTTTAAGGTTGTTTAAGTATTTTTCATTAAGTTTAATTATTATATTTATTATGGATTGACAATTTAAATATTAATTGCAAATGATTTTATTTTCTTAAGTGTGTATAATAAAGTTCGAATTCGGTGTTTTCATAATAATTTAATTTTTACCTAGAATATTTTAAGTCACGAAAAGGTTTTATTAAAGGAAACAAATTTTTAACGATTTTTACTCTTAAGTAAGAATATTTTCGAACGTGTTTCGCAGTGGCATTTCAAATTCGGTCGCAGTGAATGGGTCGGGTTTGGGGTGTTACAGATTTAATACCTTGACTTGTGGAATTTGATGCTCCTAATCCTTTAATTTCATGTTTTATACTTAGGGAAGCATAGGAGGATGAAAAGAATGAGAAACAGGCTAAAAACGGACCGAATGGGCCAAAGTAGAAAATCAACACGGCCTGGGCCAAGCCACACGGCCGTGCCCCTTTAGCAGGCTCGACCATGGCCTGGATTCGATTCACACGGGCGTGTTGCACAGGCGTGTCCCTGCCTTAACAAAGAGGAATTTCACTCAGAATAGGGTACTTAGAGGCAAAGAAAGACATCCCAAAAGCCTATATAAACACCCTAAAGGCCAACCTTGAGAGGGGGCGTCCAGCTAGGACAAGGAGCCAAGCCAGAGAGGTCAAAATTGTGGGATTTACTCGAAGAAAGCCAGTTGATTCATCTCAAGAAGCCGAAATCATACTCAAGACGGAGGATCTCTCCTTCAATTCCTTCATGGGGTTTTAGGGTTTTCTTATGTTTTGTTTTATATTTTCTTCTGAGATGTATTCTTTTATGATTATGAACTAAACCCCTCAGATACCTGAGGGAGATGAAACCTAAGACGGATCTTGTTATTGTTTTCTGAACTATATGATAAATACTTGATTTGTTCTTAACTATGTGTTCTTAATTCTTGTTTTGATATTTCATGATATTGATTCAAGTATTGATGTGCTTAGGCAGTGGAGGAATATTCCCTGTTTAAGAGTAGATCTAGCATAGTTAAGCGGAGTTGATCGCAACCTTAGAGATAGGATGACGAAAATCTATTGGATTAGGGTCAAACCTAATATGGGAGTCCATAGATCGAGTTAATGCAATCTTAGGGGTTTTAATTAGAAAGAGATTTCAATTAATCAACCTAGGGTTAGACGTTAGTAGTCTCGATAGAGGTATTAATATAAATTAGAGAATCCTACGGATCAAGTCAAGTGAATAAATCGTCTGGTTCAGAGTTAAATAACAAGTGAAGTCTAGGTGGATTCTTCCTTGGGTATTGTCTTAATCAATTGGTTTTTCCCCTTAGGCTAAATAATAAAAAGAAAGTCAGTATTAGTACTTTTGGTTCCTTTGGGTTCGACATTCTGGTCTTGCCACTAAGCTATACTACTGTTCGATAGGTGCACTTGCCTCAATCGTGGTGATAGTTATTTTCTAGGCTAGATCATTCATTTTATAAATATTAAGACTCTCGACACACGATCAGATATCGAATTTGAGGTTGGTGACAAAGTGTTTTTGAAAGTGTCTCCGTGGAAGAAAATACTTTGATTTGGCCGAAAGGGCAAACTGAGTCCGAGGTTCATCGGACCGTATGAGATCATTGAACGAATTGGGCCGGTTGCTTATAGATTGATGTTGCCACCTGAGTTAGAAAAGATTCACAATGTATTTCACGTATCGATGCTTCAAAGATACAGTTCTGATCCATAGCATGTAATTGCTCCTTCTAAGATTGAGATCCAGTCAGATTTGTCATATAGTGAAGAACCGATTCGAATTCTGGCACGTGAGATCAAAGGGTTGAGAAACAAGAAAATTTCTTTAGTGAAGGTTTTGTGGCACAAACACGGATTTGAAGAGGCTACGTGGGAGCCTGAAAATGTTATGAGAGAGCAATATCCAAACCTATTCACTGGTAAGATTTTCGGGGACGAAAATCCCTATGGGGGGAGAGTTGTAATAGTCCGGTTTAGACCTAGTCAGAATAGTGGTTTCAAGACCACAAATCCAAGGTCAAAAAAATATTTTAATATTATTTTTGGTGTTTATAATATGAGATTGAGCACGTGTAAAAGTTTTGTGTGAAAATTTTATCGATTGTGTGCTTAATTAGCAAAAAGGACTTAATCGCATAAAATGTAAAAGTTGTGTACTGATTGTTAAAGTGCTTATTTGGCATGGCTTTTTAAATGAGAGGTCCTTATGTTGTAAATGGACCATTAATGGTTTGGATGGACAAAAATGGGCTTATATTAGTGGAATTTTAATGTTTTAATTAAAGGTTAAAATGGTAATTGAGTTATTAAGTCTTTATAATTAAACAAAACAAATTAGATGGCCATTTTCTCGTCTTTCTTCCACCGAAAATAGAAAAGAGAAATAGCCATTGAAGCTTTGTGATATTCGGCTAGGGTTTAGCTTGATTGAGGTATGTTTTGAGCTCGGTTTTTAATAATTTCTACGTTTTTGTAATTGTTGCTTCGTGTTCTTTCAAACCCATGCTTTAATTTTAGAATTTGATGGTGATTTTGAGACAAGCCATTGGTGAATGTTTGAGCTTTGTGATATTTGATGATGAAATATGAAAGATATGTGAAAGATTAACATATTTTGTCTTTGAATTTTTGGTGAAATTGAGTAATTTGGGCTAAATTGTGAAAATAAGAAATTGGAGGACTAAAGTGTGAAAAAAATGAAATGTGTGGGTTTGTATGGACATAGGAAGAATTCGGCTAGGCATGGGTGAAGTGAAATTTTGTGTATTTTGTGATTTTGTGAAATAGGGACTAAAGTGTCGAAATGTGAAAATGTGAGGGCTATTTTGTTAAATGCCCTAAATATGTGTGTTTGGACTAAATTGAATGAATTGGTGATTGAATGAGCTAAATTTGAATATGTATAGACCAAGAAAGGAGAGATTTAGATCGAGATCGAGGCAAAGACAAAGTGCTCGATTGATCGACTAATCTCGATATTTCTACATCCGAGGTAAGTTCGGATATAATATGTGTTGTTAAATTTATATCTATGTGATGTGAAATTAATGAATGTATAGTTACTGAATTAGAAATGTTATATGTGATATGGAGAAATGTGGCACTAAGTGTGCGAAATAAGAATCGGACATAAGTGAATAGCACTGTGTGTTCGAAATAATAGAAGCTTCGGCTTTATTGATTAGCACTGTATGTGCGATCCCGAGATAAATTCGTGTAACATCCTAAAATTTAGAATTTTATTGTGTTGCATTATATCTTGCATTAGGCTAGTTAAATTATAAATTGTGTATGTTTTAAGGTCCTAAGAAGGCTCGGGGTTGAGTTGGGCCTTAGTAAAATTTTTGTGTTTAAGCACTTTAAGGAGAGAAGGTAAGTGGCATCAAGGCTTAAGGAAATAAGTGTGCATTTTGCTAGCACAAGTGAAGCTAGTAAAGGAGTGGTGTGGCGTTGCATGTATGGGCTTGAGGGGTGGAGTTTGAACCCCACCTAGTGCAAATTTTGGGATTTATTTTTGTGTCCCTTCCCTAAGTGTCGGCCATGATAGTATTTTTGGTAAGAGAGACTTTTTATTTATGGAAAGATGGCTAAGGGAATATGGTAAGGAGAAAAACAAGGGAAAAATAAGGAATGAAATGAAAGAAAAGGAAAGAGAAGGGAACATGTTGGCTTATAGTGTGGAAGGTGTTTTGGAAAGATTTTATTTGGTCAATGTTCATCTTTTGGTAAAGATGATACACGGTTTGAGAGGGGGTTTTGGGTAGCCGAATTCTTCATTAGTCATTTGGAAAATTAGTGCTTGGAAGGCCTACTTTCTTTTTAGCATATTGGTGTTTTCTCTTCCCAACTCTCTTCCTTTGTTTTGGCCAAAATTCTCTTTGCATTCTCTTCATCTTGTTCCCTTGTTGTGCCGAAACTCTCAGTCCATCTATACTCATTCTTCCCTTGTTGCCGAAACACCCATCTCATATTGATCATCTTGACCATTTTGATCATTTTCATTTATGTGTCAACCGAAACTCCCTAACAGTTCTTTTCTATCTCATTTTCTCTTTTCTCTTCACTAGCCGAACCTATTAACACCTAATCTCTTCTTCTTCTTTTCTTTTTCTTTTGTGTTGGACACTCATTTCTTGACCGAATTGGTAAGTGACTTCATTCCCCTCTTTTCATCTTCATTTTCTTTTTTCTTCCTAGCCGAATATGTGTGTCCATCACTAATCGGTATTTCACTTTGTTTCTTTAACAAAATATATCTCTCCTACTCTCTTAAATCATGTTTTTCTTCTAGTGTAGTTTTATAGAGGAAAGCCGATTCTCATAATCTTGTCTCATCCGTAGCCATAAGTCAATCAATAGAAATCAGATTCATCATCATTAAGGTAAGGGATTCGTCATGGTTCATTTTAATCTTTTTCGTTAATCGGTTAGTTGCTAAACGGAATAGTGGTTGTGACTAATCGTTTATTTTTTAGGGACTAAATCGCTCGATCTATCCACTTGTTGATCATACAGAAATAGTGGTAACCCGAACCTTTTTCCTTAGACAATCGTTTTATATCATCGTAATATCATTTTTATTATGACTTTTTCTAATGGAGGCAAGTGGAACCGATTTGAAAGGAAAAGTGATTGGAGAACACAAACAGAGTGGATTTGCGATTCCTACTCCTAAGTTCAAGCGTAGAGCGGTATCGGCGATTCGAGATTTCCCACCGGGTTGTGGACCATCATCCGGTGAGAATAGACAAATCGTGGTCGTTCACGATATCGAGGGTAAGCGTTTCAATAGATCGCTTGGTTTAGATTTAGATTAATAAAAATCTCGTTCATTAGATTAATCGAGTATTATGTTGTCATAGGTGCCGACGATCAAGAGAGTTTGATACTTACCGTAATCAGTGTGTAATCTTACACCGTGTAATTCAGTAGATCCATGATTGGTAACATGTTTAATAGTAGATTGTTATTATCATTCGGCTAAAAATCGTAATATGGCATAAGATGAGAAAATTTGCTTAAAGTATATTATTTTAAAAAGATTTGTCAAAATCGGTATTAAAATTGTTGAATTACGAAAATGCCCCTATGGGCCGAATTACGAAAATGCCCTATGGGCCGAATTACCAAAATGCCCCTATGGGCCGATCTTCTAGAATGCCTTAGTGGGCCAAATTACAAGGTTTTATAATGGGCCTATTCATCTAATTAAATTATTGGATTAATGATTATTGTACATATATGTGGATATTATGCTTTATTATGTATGTTGCATGTTATATATTGCATGGGTTGGGAAAAAATGTTGAAGAGAAGTGTAGCCTGGTGGCATTGCCACAATAAAATGTTTATTAAAAATGTTTACGTATGATATCGGTGGCTTGGCCACAATAAAAATATTATAAATGGCAACTTGCCTGCGAATTGGTGTGATTGGCGGGGTGGGTTGACTTGATCCCCACAGGTGTGATTGGCTGGTACGGGGGTGTGTTGGATGGCTGGGATGGGTTGCATACATGTCTTATTAATATTATTTTGTAAGTGGGCTTAGGCCCAAGTTAATTCTAAATGGATTCAGGCCCAGTGGATGACGGTAAGGGGATTATACACTGAGTTCTAGTAACTCACCCCTTTTTCCTTAACCCTTGCAGGTAATGCTCAGTGAAGTGGACTTGGGCCATGGATGACTCGGTGGAGGCCATACTTCAGAAATGGTTTTTATTAAACTTTAGATTTCTATTTCCGTTCACTTTAGTACTTTTACTATTTTGGGTTTTTATGTTGTAATAAGGCCTCTGGAATATTTTATTTTTGCTTTATGTTTGACGAACTTATTATCTTGCTTAAATTGTTTTAAATGGGAATTTTACTAAAAACATAAATAAAGATTTTCCAAAATAGATTAACAAATGGAGTACATAACAAACTTTTACAAATATTTTTAACTCGAAAATTTTCTCTCGAATTATCAACAATATTTTCAAAAGTCATGGTTTATAAGATCTCTAGTTCAAATTATCAAATTATCAATCAACCTTCGAGGTTAGTAGTACTTTATCAAATATTTCAAATCAAACTTGTTTTCTTGATTATAACAAAATAATACCTATTTTAGTACAAATAAATATGATTTAACATGTTTTTCTCATGTGACATGTCAGATCCGGTCATAACGCATGGGCCGGGTTTGGGGTGTTACATTTTATGGTATCAGAGCCCGGTTCCAAACTCGACTGTGGTTTGGGTTCAAAAGCGTTTTCCAAAGCTGTTTGAATTTTAAATTATAAATGCACTTTTTGAAGATAGTATGGCACCACGGGTATCCGGCACCAAGTCAAGTAAGTATATGATATCATTTTATGATTATGATTATTGTGGTATGACTGTAGAAATACTCTAGAACTTTTAGTTTTAGGAGCTGAAACTATAGAGATTGAGACTATAGGATGCGTTTTGCGAAAACGACTTTACTTCCTATACTTCATAAAATATTGTTTAATAAACACTGAAATTGCATACTGATTCATAAGACTATTAATCAGATTAAATCGAATTAGCAAATATGAGCGCTAGAGGATGTGGACACGGTAGACATGGCCGTGGTAGAGGTCGTGGCGCTAGAGTTGTATATGAGGCATCGGGACATATGCCGAAAATGGACGCACCTGCGTCACCTGTGACTGAAGCTGGGTCACATGATCGTATGAGAGAGGACGACGCTTTGTCTCAAGAAATATTGCGAGTTCTGGAAAGGGTTGCTGTGGCAAGAACTGGATCAGCAGCTCGTGGGTCAATATCGGAGCGACTTAGATTGAATGGAGCTAAGGTTTTTAGGGGTATCTCGGGTGTAGCCCCAAATGTAACAGAGTACTGGCTTGAGGCGGTGGAGCGGATCATGGACGATTTGGATTGCACCGCCGAGCAGAAGCTGAAAGGAGTGGTGTCTTTGCTGAGAGACGAGGCGTATCAGTGGTGGCTCACTGTCCGGGAAGGCACTCAGGCCGATCGCATTACCTGGGAATTCTTTAAAACTGCATTTCAAGGAAAATATGTCGGGGCTAGCTATGTGGATGCCCGAAGGAAGGAATTCCTGAATCTGGTCTAAGAAGGTAAATCTGTGGCAGCATACGAGGCAGAATTTCTGCATCTGAGTCAGTATGCTCGGGGAATAGTGCCGACTGACTACAAATGTTGTGTGTGTTTTGAGGACGGGTTGCGTGATGAGTTGCGGGTACTGATAGTCCCACAGAAGGAGAGGAACTTCGCCACACTGGTGGAGAAAGCCAAGATAGCTGAAGAGGTTAAACACTCAGAGCGATAAAACTTAAACAAGGATAGGGGCAGGAGCAAGAGAGACTCTGGGTACTCAGGTCCTGCTAGAGGGTTCCAGAAAAAGCCCAGGAATGAGGAGCCAGTTCGAGCGAGAGTACAAGCTGCTACTAATCAGTTACAGCCAGGTATGGATTGTGGAAAATTTCACTCGGGTGAATGCTGGAAGAGAACCGGTGGTTGTTTCAGATGTGGTTCCAAAGATCATCGATTTAAGGATTGTCCTCGACAGCCTGCTCATACTCAGGGAGTTTGTAACGATTTTGCGCAGCCAGCTAGAGGCGCTCAATAGCCGTCGAGAGGCCATGGGCCAAGTCGAGGTGGTAATGGCGTAGGACGAGGTCAAGGTGCACTGAGTAGAGGTACCGGTAATAGGGGTAACGCAGAGGCGAGACAACTAGGTTTGGTTTACGCGATCAGACGTCGAGAGGATGGCGATGCACCTGATGTCATAACCGGTACATTTTTCATAGTTGATGTACCTATTACTGCTTTGATAGATATTGGATCCACCCATTCGTATGTTGCTTGTGCTGTGTCTGGAACCTTGAACATTAGATCTGAGATTACTGCTAGTGAAACAACTGTGATTAGCCCTTTAGGATAGTCAGTGGTAGTAAATAAGTTATTTAGGGATGTGCCCTTAGAAATTCAGGGGGAAGTATTTATGGCAGATTTGATGGAACTGCCATTTGGCGGTCGATCTTATTTTGGGCATGGATGGTGGTTAAACACCGTGCGAACTTGGATTGTCTTTGCAAAGCGATGATACTAAGAACTTCGGAGGATAAGGAAGTGATGATGATAGGTGAAAGAAGAAACTATCTGTCTAATGTGGTATCTGCTTTAAAGGCAGAAAATTTAGTGCGAAAGGGGTGTGGAGCGTTCTTAGCCTTCATCAGTGCTTTGGATGCCAAAGAGTTGTCAGTAGATAGCGTTAGAACGGTAAAAGAGTTTTTGAACGTCTTTCCTGAGGAGCTTCTAGGATTGCCTCCGGATCGGGAGGTAGAGTTTGGCATTGAGCTGTTGCCAGGAACGGCTCCGGTGTCCACTGCTCCTTATAGAATGGCGCCGAAAGAGTTAGCAGAGCTTAAAGCTCAAATTCAGGAGTTGTTGGATCGCGGATTCATTCGACCAAGTGTGTCACCATGGGGAACGCCAGTTTTATTCATTAAGAAGAAGGATGGGTCGATGCGTATGTGCATCGATTATAGGCAATTGAATAAGTTGACGATCAAGATCAAGTATCTGTTGCCGAGAATCGATGATCTGTTCGATCAACTGCGAGGAGCTTCGATCTTCTCAGAGATAGATTTGAGATCGGGATATCACCAGCTTAAGGTAAAAGAGGCGAATATTCATAAGACTACGTTTCGAACTCGTTATAGGCATTACGAGTTCTTGGTGATACCGTTCGGGTTGACTAATGCGCCACCTGCATTTATGGACATGATGGACCGAGTCTTCCAACCCTATCTAGATCAGTTTGTGGTAGTGTTCATAGATGACATCTTGGTGTACTCAAAAACTGAAGAAGAGCATGATTAGCATCTACGAGTTGTATTGCAGATATTAAGGGAGAAGCAACTGTATGCCAAATTCAATAAGTGTGAATTTTGGCTGAGGGAAGTGACCTTTTTGGGGCATGTTGTGTCTGCCAAAGGAATTAGAGTTGATCCCTAGAAATTCGAGGCTGTATTGGATTGGAAGCCACCGAAGACAGTGGTCGAAATTCAGAGTTTTCTAGGGTTGGCTGGATATTACAGGCGGTTTGTTGAGGGATTTTCGTTGATTGCTTCACCCTTAACTAAGTTGTTGCGTAAGGGAGTACCGTTTGTGTGGTCAGATAAGCAGCAAGAGAGCTTTGAGAAATTGAAGAAGATTCTGACAGAAGCACCAGTATTGATTCAACCTGAGGCTGGTAAAAAGTTTATTGTTTATTGTGATGCATCACACACGGGCTTAGGATGTGTGTTGATGCAAGGGGGAAAGGTAGTGGCTTATGAATCTCGTCAATTAAGGCCGTATGAGGTGAACTATCCCATGCATGACTTGGAGTTAGCTGCAGTGGTGTTTGCTCTAAAGATTTGGAGACACTATTTGTACGGTGAGAAGTCGATTATCTATACGGATCATAAGAGTCTAAAGTATCTCCTTACCCAAATGGAGTTGAACTTGAGGCAGCGGAGATGGATAGAACTGTTGAAATATTATGACTTTTCAATCGAGTATCATCCCGGAAAGGCTAACATAGTGGCAGATGCGTTGAGTCGTAAGGTGATATCAGATTTGAGAGCAATGTTCGCTCATCTCAGCCTATATGAAGATGGTAGCCTGTTAGCCGAACTTCAAGTGAAGCCTGCATGGGTTAGCCAGATTAAGGAAAAGCAGTTGATAGATGAAGCGTTGGGTTCTCGACTTCAGCAAGTGGAAGGTGGTGAGATAGGGGATTTTGGATTGAATAGTGATGGAGTATTGTGTTTCCGCGGAAGAGTTTGTATGCCCAGGGATTCGAAATTGTGGCAAATGATTCTGCGTGAGGCGCATAGTAGCCCATATGCTATGCACCCCGGAGGAAACAAAATGTACCGAGACCTCCGTGAGCAGTATTGGTGGCCAGGTTTGAAACGGGAGGTTACTGACTTTGTGAGTAAGTGCTTAACATGTCAGCAAGTGAAGGCGGAACATCAACTTCCGTCAGGGTTGTTGCAACCGGTGAAAATTCCATTATGGAAATGGGAAAGGATAACGATGGACTTTGTTAGTGGGTTACCCTTAACACCTACTAAGAAAGATTCTGTGTGGGTTATAGTGGATCGGTTAACGAAGACCGCTCATTTCTTGCCTGGTCGTACGGATTATCCATTGCAGAAGTTGGCCAAGTTGTATGTAGCAGAGATCGTGAGGTTACATGGGGTACCAGTGTCTATCATATCAGGCAGGGATCCTAGGTTTACATCACGGTTTTTGAAGGCTCTACATGAAGCTTTGGGTACAAGACTAAATTTCAGCATGGCGTTTCATCCGCAATCAGATGGTCAGTCAGAGAGAGTGATCCAGATTCTAGAAGATATGTTAAGAGGCTGTGTGATCGATTTTAGGGGTAGTTGGGAAGATTTCCTACCATTGGCAGAGTTTGCATACAACAACAGCTATCAATCCGGCATCCAGATTGCACCTTACGATGCGTTGTATAGTCGTAGGTGTCGTACTCCTACTTGTTGGACTAAGCTGGGGGAGTGACAGTTATTGGGTCCTGAGTTGATCTTGGAGACGGAGGAACAAGTCAAGGTAATTCGGGCTCGGTTAAAAGAAGCTTCGGATAGACAAAAATCGTACGCGGATCTGAAGCGTAAGGATATAGAATTTGCGGTGGGTGATCAGGTCTTTTTGAAGGTCTCACCTTGGAAGAAGATCTTTAGATTTGGGCGGAAGGGCAAGTTGAGCCCTAGGTTCATCGGACCATACCGTGTATTGAAAGCGTGTTGGGCGGTGGCTTATCGGCTTGAGTTACCTCGGAGTTAAGTCGGATACATAGTGTATTCCATGTCTCTATGTTAAGGCGTTATCGTTCGGATCCATCTCATGTTGTACCAAAGTGGAGGAAGTTGAGTTAAGACCGACTTGTCTTTTGAAGAGGAGCAGCATCTGATTTTAGATCGAGATGTTAAGGTGTTGAGAAGGAAGTCGGTACCGTTAGTCAAAGTATTATGGCGTAATCACGGATCAGAGGAAGCTACATGGGAGCCAGAGGACGTGATTCGGCAACAATATCCTTATCTCTTCTAATCAGGTAAATTTTAAGGCCGAAATTTCTTTAAGGGGGATAGAATTGTAACATCCTAAAATTTAGAATTTTATTGTGTTGCATTATATCTTGCATTAGGCTAGTTAAATATAAATTGTGTATGTTTTAAGGTCCTAAGAAGGCTCGGGATTGAGTTGGGCCTTAGTAAAATTTTTGTGTTTAAGCACTTTAAGGAGAGAAGGTAAGTGGCATCAAGGCTTAAGGAAATAAGTGTGCATTTTGCTAGCACAAGTGAAGCTAGTAGAGGAGTGGTGTGGCGTTGCATGTATGGGCTTGAGGGGTGGAGTTCGAATCCCACCTAGTACAAATTTTGGGATTTATTTTTGTGTTCCTTCCCTAAGTGTCGGCCATGATAGTATTTTTGGTAAGGGAGACTTTTTATTTATAGAAAGATGGCTAAGGGAATATGGTAAGGAGGAAAACAAGGGAAAAACAAGGAATGAAATGAAAGAAAAGGAAAGAGAAGGGAACATGTTGGCTTATAGTGTGGAAGGTATTTTGGAAAGATTTTATTTGGTCAATGTTCATCTTTTGGTAAAGATGATACACGGTTTGAGAGGGGGTTTCGGGTAGCCGAATTCTTCATTAGTCATTTGGCAAATTAGTGCTTGGAAGGCCTACTTTCTTTTTAGCATATTGGTGTTTTCTCTTCCCAACTCTCTTCCTTTGTTTTGGCCAAAATTCTCTTTGCATTTTGTTCATATTGTTCCCTTGTTGTGCCGAAACTCTCAATCCATCTATACTCATTCTTCCCTTGTTTCCGAAACACCCATCTCATATTGATCATCTTGACCATTTTGATCATTTTCATTTATGTGTCAACCGAAACTCCCTAACACTTCTTTTCTATCTCTTTTTCTCTTTTCTCTTCACTAGCCGAACCTATTAACACCTAATCTCTTCTTCTTATTTTCTTTTTCTTTTGTGTTGGACACTCGTTTCTTGACCGAATTGGTAAGTGACTTCATTCCCCTCTTTTCATCTTCATTTTCTTTTTTCTTCCTGGCCGAATATGTGTGTCCATCACTAATCGGTATTTCACTTTGTTTCTTTATCAAAATATATCTCTCCTACTCTCTTAAATCATGTTTTTCTTCTAGTGTAGTGTTATAGAGGAAAGCCGATTCTCATAATCTTGTCTCATCCGTAGCCATAAGTCAATCGATAGAAATCGGATTCATCATCATTAAGGTAAGGGATTCGTCATGGTTCATTTTAATCTTTTTCATTAACCGGTTAGTTGCTAAACGAAATAGTGCTTGTGACTAATCGTTTATTTTTTAGGGACTAAATCGCTCGGTCTATCCACTTGTTGATCATGCGAAAATAGTGGTAAGCCGAACCTTTTTCCTTAGACAATCGTTTTATATCATCGTAATATCGTTTTTTATTACGACTTTTTCCAATGGAGGCAAGTGGAACTGATTTGAAAGGAAAAGTGATTGGAGAACACAAAATGAGTGGATTTGCTATTCCTACTCCTAAGTTCAAGCGTAGAGCGGTATGGGCGATTCGAGATTTCCCACCGGGTTGTGGACCATCATCCGGTGAGAATAGACAAATCGTGGTCGTTCACGATATCGAGGGTAAGCGTTTCAATAGATCGCTTGGTTTAGATTTAGATTAATAAAAATCTCGTTCATTAGATTAATCGAGTATTATGTTGTCATAGGTGCCGACGATCAAGAGAGTTTGATACTTTCCGTAATCAGGTGTGTAATCTCACACCGTAATTAAAATAGATCCATGATTCGATAACATGTTTAATAGTAGATTGTTATTATCATTCGGCTAAAAATCGTAATATGGCATAAGATGAGAAAATTTGCTTAAAGTATATTATTTTTAAAAGATTTGTCAAAATCGGTATTAAAATTGTTGAATTACAAAAATGCCCCTATAGGCCGAATTATGAAAATGCCCTATGGGCCGAATTACCAAAATGCCCCTATAGGCCGATCTTCTAGAATGCCTTAGTGGGCCAAATTACAAGGTTTTATAATGGGCCTATTCATCTAATTAAATTATTGGATTAATGATTATTATACATATATGTGGATATTATGATTTATTATGTATGTTGCATGTTATATATTGCATGGGTTGGGAAAAAATGTTGAAGAGAAGTGTAGCCTGGTGGCATTGCCACAATAAAATGTTTATTAAAAATGTTTACGTATGATATCGGTGGCTTGGCCACAATAAAAATATTATAAATGGCAACTTGCCTGCGAATTGGTGTGATTGGCGGGGTGGGTTGACTTGATCCCACAGTGTGATTGGTGATGCGGGGTGTGTTGGATGGTGGGATGGGTTGCATACATGTCTTATTAATATTATTTTGTAAGTGGGCTTAGGCCCAAGTTAATTCTAAATGGATTCGGCCCAGTGGATGACGGTAAGGGATTATACACTCGAGTTCTAGTAACTCACCCCTTTTCCTTAACCCTTGCGGTAATGCTCGAGTGAAGTGGACTTGGGCCATGGATGACTCGATGGAGGCCATACATCGATAATGGTTTTTATTGAACTTTAGATTTCTATTTCCGTTCACTTTAGTACTTTTACTATTTTGGGTTTTTATTGTAACATCCCAAATATGGGGTTATTTGGAATTTGATTATTTTCTTATTATGAGCTCTTTGTGATATTATTAATGGAGTAATAGAGCTTAATTTAAGGCTTTGAGTGTGCCGGTTTGATAGAAAAATTTCAGTTTTTAATTTTAAAAGAAAGGAGCCTTAGCAAGAGGGTGTTATAAGAATAAATGGGTGTAATCGACACTAATTAGGCCTTGGATAAGTGGCAAAGCAAGCCCACTTAAGAGCTAGCATGTGACGCCACCAAGGAGCAAAGGAGAGCCTTGGTTGAGTCACAAAATCCTCCTTTTGCTCTTTATTTGGGACGGAACAAGTGGGAGAGTTTTTCTCCTTCAAACTCTTTTATTAAAGTGTTATTATTAAAGGATAATAGGAGAGTTTTATTTGCTTAATTATAGTAATAATAAAAGGGATAATGGATGGATTATTAGGAGATTATTATTTGATTAATTCAAGCTATTTTGAATTAAATCAAATAGGTGGCCAAGAGGATTTTTAGGTGTTGTGCGAATTTGAACTCCTTGAGCAAGGAGAGTGGGACGGCAAGGGTACTAGGGAGTGCCCAAGTTTCTTTTGTTTCTTTTTCCTATTAGCCGAATTCTCCCAAAAGTCTCTCATTTTCTATTTTCTCTTCTCCATCCTCTCCAAAACCGAAAGCACATCCCCTAAAACCTTTCTTTTCTTTTCCCAACTCCTTTAGTGAAACTCTTGCTACCTTTCTTTCTCTCCACTATTTTTCTTTCATCATAGCCAGAATTCCCTCTCTACTTCTTTTTGCCAGAAACTCCAACACCCTTTTCTCCTCATTATTTTCCTCTTGCCCGAATATTCAAGCAAGGGTAATCTTCTCTAAACTCATCTCCAATCGATTCATAAGGTAGGTAGGTATGGCCGAATGCCATCTTTCTCCTCCTCGGTGTTTTTGTCGATTTCTATTAGGGGAATAAGTGCCGATTTGGCAATGGTGATCGGGGTTTCTAAATGCTTTCGGGAATTGATCTCTGCTAGGTACCCCAAGATTGTGAAGCAGTTGACCCAAGCCCTAATCTCTAGCAATCGGTTTTGGTAGTAGTGGTAAGAAGATTTCATTTAGTTGGTATTCGATTAAAGCCGAAGGCTCTTGACATTGTCCATTGACCGATTCTAATGTGTGAACCAGTTCGTGATTTGGGTCTTTGAGACTAGTATTCAAAGCGAGTAGGTAAGGATTCGGGTTCAAGCAATAGCCCTATAGAATCATTGGGTTTGGCCGAATGGCCATTTCACTAACACTATTTTGGCCGAATATAGGGGCTAGTGGATCTAAGGTGGCCGACTTCTTCATTCGGGATTTAGATTATTCGTGGGTGACAGGTGTGTACATACACACGTATAGCGATTAATGTTGTGTTATATATATATTCGTATGTAAATCTGCTTGATGTAGATGCGGATTGGTACCTTAACGGTACAAGTGAGGATCCCGGTAAGTCTCTGTTAATATGAGATTACTTTAATGCTTTTGGGAAGCATGGCTTATTGATACATGTGATGAATGCATGAGATCTGTTGTTAACTGTTTACCTACTATGGGCTATATGAGAGGAGGGGCGGTGATGTCTCGTCTTTGTGAGCACGGTGTTTTGGTAACACTGCTGTGACTATATGTCACCAGAGGTTTGGTACCTCCAGAGGTTTGGTACCTCATAGCGACTTGTCCCGTGGTTAACACCACCGTAGGTTGGCCCCACTTGAGATATGGGATCGTGCGCGGTGATTTGGTATCACACGATGGGTTGGCCCAATCACCCGATTTGTGTCTACGGACACCGGTGCTTTGGTAGCACATTGTGACTATCGTCACGGTGGTTTGGCACCACCAGTGTTTTGGTAACACATTGTGACTACGGTCACCAGTGGTTTGGTACCACATGGGGTAGACAAAGGCGTTTGGTTGGCTAGGTTGGGCATACGATACTCTGCATATTAACTGCTATATGTTGTGTATGAAATGTTGTTTTTTTTTAAACGGGGGAAGGGTTACATACTGAGTCTTGGTGACTCACCTTCTCCTTTAACATTTTTCAGGTGACCCGTAGATGGCGGTTGAGGAGCCGGTTGGACTCGAGGTGGCCATGCAGTGGAACTAAATTTATAGAACTTTAAATTTGGTTATTTTTATTTTAGTTGTAATAAGGCCTCCATAAACTTTATTTGTGTTTTTTTATATGTTGGATATTTACTTTAAACTATATTATTAAAACTGAATTGAAATCACACGTTTTCTTAAATTAACACGAAAATGTTTTATCGTGCCATCGGGCACACTTGAAATTTGTATAATAACCGGACTTAATTAAACTTCCAAATCAAATCCAAGTATAGTTTTGGCAAGATAACCAAAAACAAGGGGTTTTCAATGAAACTTAAATTGGTTCTGGATGGTGTTCAAAAAAGTTTTTCTCCGTAGCAAATCAAATTCGGTCGTAATGTTTGGGCCGGGTTTGGGTTGTTACAAAATTGGTATCAGAGCCCAGTTCAAAGCTCGGCTGTGGGGGCCCAAGGCCCAAAAAATGTTTTGGTAGGCCTTATGAATTATTTTTGGGTTTTAAACAGCATGGCCCGAGTCTCCGGCACCAATCCGCCCAGGTAAGTATATCTAAACCTCTTGGTGAATTATATTCTGTAGAAGGGTAGGAAGCATGGAACGTAGATAGACTTATAGGACTTGGACCCTAAGGTTAGATTACTCTAACACAAACGAAGCATAAGACTTAAGGAACTAAACCAACCTATGACTTAGTCAATGAGCTAGGGTGTGGTAAACTGCACGCATGTCTAGGATTGGATCCGGAAGAGCACCGGTATTTAAGCGATCCTTGTGACTCACCTCCTCTTCGCGGTATCCTGCAGTGCGTAGCCGGTTCACCCTAACTCAGAGGGCTCGGTGGTGTGGTAACCCCCATGCGCATGTCTAGAAAGGTTCAAGTGAGAGCTTGGTATTTAAGCGGTCCGCGTGACCCACCTCCTCTTCACTCAGTGCACAGTGCGTAGCTTTGGTTCACCCCGACCGGGAGGGCTCGGTCATAGGCTAAACACAATGATTAAAACCCGAAAAAGGAATTAGCCATGGTTTGAAAAAGAATGAAACAACGAACCCTAATGATTTCAAAACTTGTGCAATAACCCTCTCAAATCCTAGAACATTACTTTTACAACGTTTTTTTCGAAAAACGTAATTTGTGAAAAAATTACAGAAATGCCCTTAGGGGGTAAAATGACCAAAATGCCCCTGACCCATAAAATATTAACTCAATGGTTTTGCCCAAAATTCCAATGATTTTATGAACATTCAAAAACCTTGCTTTGAAAATCATCAAGCCAAAATATTTTGGTTAGGAAAATTTGAAAAACCCACCTGTAGGAAAAAGACGAAAATACCCCAGGTTAGAATTGGGCGAGAAATGTCCGATGGCGAATAGGTATGGAAAGTATTAAGGAATGGATGCATGAACTTCTTTGTGTGAACTAGGATAGGAAATCTGAAACATTATGCGCTCGAAAGAATCTCGATTAAACCTTATCCATAAAATTTCTTCATGAGTAATAAAGTGAAACAAATGCTAACGCATAAAATTTTTCCTAATCGATTAAAAGCGCGGTAGATAGAATGAGTTCTAGAGGACGTGGACGTCGTGGACGTGGTAGGGGTAGGATGACGATTGTGCGAACCCGTCAGTCGGGACAAGGTTCGAAAATGAGGTACCACCGCCACCACCACCTCCTACTTTTAGAGTGAGAGCCGGATCGGGCCGGTGGCGAGTCGGTATCGCAAGTCGTGTGTTGCGAGTTTTGGAGATGGTGGCCGGGGCTGGTGGAAATGTAGGAGCTCGTAAATCTGTCCCCGAGCGACTACGATCTAACGGAGCGAAGGTATTCCGAGGTGTGTCGGGAGTGGCACCCAGTCTGTGGAATCATCGGCTAGAGTCAATCTGAAAGAATCATGGATGACCTTGACTTGGACCGAGGAAGAAAAGGCCTAGAAAGGCGGTGTCGCTTCTAAAGGATGAAGCGCGATCGGTGGTGGCTTACGGTTCGAGATGGGGCTACTGCAGATGATTTGACTTGGGAGTATTGAGAACCACCTATCGGAAGAAGTATGTGGGTATCGCCTACTTGCGACGCCTTGCAGAGAAAGGCTTTTCCGGGATTAGTGCAATGAACTAAGTCCGTGTCGGAATATGAGGCGAGAATTTTTAAAGGTGAGTAGGTATGCGAGAGGCATCGTGGCTACGAACATGAGTCTTGTGTCCGCTTTTGAGGACGGACTCGAGATGATTTAAGGTTCTTGATTGCCCCACAAAGAAAGTTCGTGAGTTCTCATCCCTAGTGGAGAAGGCTAAGGTAGCAGAAGGGATCAAGGAGGCCGTGAGGCGTGAGCTATAGTAAGAACAATCGGAAGAGAAGTTTTGGGTCAATTTGGATCAAGCGGTAGTGCTCGAAAAAGGCTAGGCCAAGTGGGCCCAATCAGCGACAAGGCCCACGATCGCTAATCGAGGCCGACTCGGTGCAATCATTGTGGAAAAACCCATTGGGGAGGTTGTTGGACCGGTGACAAAGGATGTTTTGAGTGTGGGTCTTTGGAGCATCGCGTCGAGATTGTCCCAAGAAACTAGCTAAGAAGCGACCGAGAGGCGTAACAGTGCTCGGGATAGAAATGTAGGACCACGGAGGGTCGTGGTAATGGCGAGAGGAAACAACGGTCCTAACCGAGGTCGTGGAACTCAAGGCGGAGGTTCAGCAACAACACGAGGCTAGGCACCTGGCTTGGTTTACGCAGCGAGGTGTCGCGAGGAAGGTGACGCACCGGATGTTATAACCGGTACGTTTTTAATTTTTGGTTTTCCTTATGTTGCATTGATTGATGTGGGCTCGACGCACTCGTACATTGCTAGTAGTGTGGTAGGAACTATGGACCTAGACTCTGAAACTGCTTCTAGGGAGATGACTGTAGTTAGCCCTTTAGGTCACTCCGTAGTCGTAGATAAACTCTATAGAGGCGTACCCCTAGAACTTCAAGGGGTAGTATTTGTAGCTGATCTAATGGAACTACCGTTTGGGGAGTTCGATTTGATCCTCGGCATGGATTGGTTGGTTAAGTACCAAGCAAGGTTGGATTTCTTGTGACCAAGCGCATGGTTCTTAAGGCAGCTGAAGGTGATGAAGTGGTTATGATAGGAGATAGGAGGAATTACCTATCCAACGTAGTGTCTGCCTTGAAGGCCGAAAGGATGGTCAAGAAGGGTTGTGAGGCGTATTTGGTTCAAATCTGTGCTTTGGAAGCTAAGGGGTTAGTAGTTGGAAAGGTCCGAACGGTTGGGGAATTTGTTGATGTATTCCCGGAAGAACTTAGGGTTTGCCCCGGATCGGGAAGTCAGTCGGTATAGACTTGCTACCGAAGGCAGCACTGTGTCCATAGCACCATACCGAATGGCACCAAAGGAATTGGTGGAGCTAAAGGCTCAAATTCGGGAGCTCTTGGATAGAGGGTTTATACGACCAAGTATATCCCCGTGGGAGCACTGTGTTGTTTGTCAAGAAGAAGGACGGTTCTATGCGGATGTGCATCGACTCACCGCCGGTTAAATAAGTTAACGATCAAGAACAAGTATCCGTTGCCTCGGATTGGCGACTTGTTTGATCAGCTGAAGAGTGCCTCGGTGTTTTGAAGATAGACCTTAGGTCGAGGATACCATCAATTAAAGGTGAAGGAGGCTGACGTTCACAAAACGGCATTCCGAACTCGGTATGGGCATTTCGAGTTCTTGGTGATGCCATTCGGGTTGACCAATGCATCGGCGGCATTTATGGACTTGATGAATAGAGTATTTCAACAGTACTTGGACCAATTCGTCGTGGTGTTCATAGACGACATATTGGTTTATTCAAAGACAGAAGAGGAGCATGACAAGCATTTACGGATAGTTCTGCAAGTATTGAGGGAGAAGTAGTTATATGCCAAATTCAGTAAGTGCGAATTTTGGCTGAGGGAAGTGGCTTTCTTAGGACATGTAGTATCAGCTGAAGGAATTAGGGTAGACCCTCGCAAGATTGAAGCAAGTATTGGAGTGGAAACCACCTAGGACGGTGGGTGAAATACGAAGTTTTTACGGGTTTAGCGAGGTACTATCGGAGATTCGTGGAAGGATTCTCTTTAATAGCAGTGTAGTTGACCAAGTTGCTAAGGAAAGGTGTTCCATTTGTATGGACGGAGAAGAAGCAAGAAGGAAGCTTTGATAAGCTAAGGAAGATTTTGTGGAAGCTCTCGGTTTTGAGTACGACTGAAGCGGGAAGTTATTCACGATCTATTGTGATGCATCTCACACCGGTTTGGGATGTGTGTTGATGCGAGATGGGAAGGTAGTAGCCTATGCATCCCGTCGATTAAGACCCATACGAGGTTAACTACCCAACGCACGACTTGGAGTTAGCGGCGGTCGTCTTCGCTCGAAGATATGGAGACATTACGTATGGAGAGAAGTCGATAGTCTACACGGATCACAAAAGCTTGAGGTATCTTCGACTCGAAGGATCCGATACGAGACAACGTCGGTGGATTGAACTACTAAAGGACTACGACTGTTCAATCGAGTACCATCCGGGTAAGGCTAATGTGGTAGCTGACGCATTGAGCCGGAAGGTGGTGACAGACTTGAGAACAATGTTCGCTCGGTTGAGTCTATATGATGATGGGAGTCTTTTGGCGGAACTTCAAGTAAAGCCGATTTGGATTGAGGAGATTAAGGAAAAGCAGTTAGTGGATGTAGGCTTGAGCGCTAAGAGAGTACAAGTTCAGGATGGTGGCTTGGAAGGCAGATGCACTGTCTAGTGATGGAGTGCTTTGTTTTCAGGACGAGCGTGTATGCCAAGGGATACCAAGTAAAGGCGAAAAATTCTCCAAGATGCACATAGCGGCACATACGCTATGCATCACTGGGAAGCAAGATGTATGGAGATTTGCAGCTTGATTACAGTGGCACAGGTTGAAGCGTGAGATAACGGAGTTCGTAGGGAAGTGTCTGACGTGCCAGCAGGTTAAGGCTGAACATCAGTTACCATCGGGACTACTTCAACCGATAAAGATCCCTCAATGGAAATGGGAGAGGATCACCATGGATTTCGTTAGTGGGCTACCCCTTACGCCCACCAAGAAGGATGCAGTTTGGGTAATTGTGGATCGCCTGACTAAATCAGCTCACTTCATGCCGGTGAGAATGGATTACTCACTCCAGAAGCTAGCGAAGCTGTATGTGGGTGAAATAGTAAGGTTGCATGGTGTGCCAGTATCGATTATCTCGGATAGGGATCCCAGATTCACGTCAAGGTTTTGGAAAGCGTTGCATCAAGCTTTGGGTACACGGTTAGATTTCGATGACGGCTTTCCATCCACGATCGACGGACGATCGAAAAGGGTGATCTGATTTTAGAGGACATGTTAAGAGGTCGTGTCTTGGATTTTAGTGGTAGTTGGGAGGAGTACCTACCATTAGCGGAATTTCGCTTATAACAATAGTTATCAGCGAGTATTCAAATGGCTCCATACGAGGCTCTATATGGACGAAAGTGCCGTACTCCTACATGTTGGGCGAGTTGGGAGAAAGACAAGTTCAGGTCAGAGGTGGTAACCGAGACGGAAGACAAGGTCAAGGTGATTAGGTCTCGTCTCAAGGAAGCATCGGATAGGCGAAGTCTTATGCCGATCTCAAACGCAAGGAAGTGGAGTATCTTTGTGGGAGATAAAGTCTTTCCGAAAGTGTCGCCTTGGAAAAAGGTGTTGAGATTTGGACGGAAAGGGAAGCTAAGCCCAAGGTTCATCGGGCCATATCTTTGTTGTGAAGCGAGTAGGACCGGTAGCTTATCACTAGAGTGCCGGCAGAATCGAATCGATTCATGGCGTATTTCATGTATCAATCTTTGAGGCAGTATCGGTCGGATCCTTCGCGCACGTTGTGCGATGGCAGAGATTGAGGTGAACTCGGATTTATCTTTTGAAGAAGAACCGGTTGATTGTAGACCGAGATGTGAAAGTTCTACGTAGGAAGGCGGTGCCTTTAGTGAAAGTGCTATGGCGGAACCACTGAGTGGAAGAAGCTACGTGGGAGCCCGAGGAGGTGATGCGCGGCAATACCCCCATCTCTTTTGATCAAGGAATTTCGAGGACGAAATTTATTTTAAGGGGTAGAAGCTGTAACATCCCAAATATGGGGTTATTTGGAATTTGATTATTTTCTTATTATGAGCTTCTTTGTGATATTATTAATGGAGTAATAGAGCTTAATTTAAGGCTTTGAGTGTGCCCGGTTTGATAGAAAAATTTGAGTTTTTAATTTTAAAAGAAGGAGCCTTAGCAAGAGGGGTATTATAAGAATAAATGGGTGTGTCGACACTAATTAGGCCTTGGATAAGTGGCAAAGCAAGCCCACTTAAGAGCTAGCATGTGACGCCACCAAGGAGCAAGGGAGAGCCTTGGTTGAGTCACAAAATCCTCCTTTGCTCTTTATTTGGGGACGGCACAAGTGGGAGAGTTTTCTCCCTTCAAACTCTTTTATTAAAGTGTTATTATTAAAGGATAATAGGAGAGTTTTATTTGCTTAATTATAGTAATAATAAAAGGGATAATGGATGGATTATTAGGAGATTATTATTTGATTAATTCAAGCTATTTTGAATTAAATCAAATAGGTGGCCAAGAGGATTTTTAGGTGTTGTGCGAATTTGAACTCCTTGAGCAAGGAGAGTGGACGGCAAGGGGTACTAGGGAGTGCCCAAGTTTCTTTTGTTTCTTTTTCCTATTAGTGAATTCTCCCAAAAGTCTCTCATTTTCTATTTTCTCTTCTCCATCCTCTCCAAAACCGAAAGCACATCCCCTAAAACCTTTCTTTTCTTTTCCCAACTCCTTTAGCCGAAACTCTTGCTACCTTTCTTTCTCTCCACTATTTTTCTTTCATCATAGCCGAATTCCCTCTCTACTTCTTTTTGCCGAAACTCCAACACCCTTTTCTCCTCATTATTTTCCTCTTACCCGAATATTCAAGCAAGGGTAATCTTCTCTAAACTCATCTCCAATCGATTCATAAGGTAGGTAGGTATGGCCGAATGCCATCTTTCTCCTCCTCGGTGTTTTTGTCGATTTCTATTAGGGGGGGAATAAGTGCCGATTTCGGCAATGGTGATCAGGGTTTCTAAATGCTTTCGGGAATTGATCTCTGCTAGGTACCCCAAGATTGTGAAGCAGTTGACCCAAGCCCTAATCTCTAGCAATCGGTTTTGGTAGTAGTGGTAAGAAGATTTCATTTAGTTGGTATTCGATTAAAGCCGAAGGCTACTGACATTGTCCATTGACCGATTCTAATGTGTGAACCAGATTCGTGATTTGGGTGCTGAGACTAGTATTCAAAGCGAGTAGGTAAGGATTCGGGTTCAAGCAATAACCCTATAGAATCATTGGGTTTGGCCGAATGGCCATTTCACTAACACTATTTTGGCCGAATATAGGGGCTAGTGGATCTAAGGTGGCCGACTTCTTCATTCGGGATTTAGATTATTCGTGGGTGACAGTGTGTACATACACACGTATAGCGATTAATGTTGTGTTATATATATATTGCGTATGTAAATCGCTTGATGTAGATGCGGATTGGTACCTTAACGGTACAAGTGAGGATCCGGTAAGTCTCTGTTAATATGAGATTACTTTAATGCTTTTGGGAAGCATGGCTTATTGATACATGTGATGAATGCATGAGATCTCGTTGTTAGCTGTTTACCTACTATGGGCTATATGAGAGGAGGGGCGGTGATGTCTCGTGGTCGACGAGCACCGATGTTTTGGTAACACTGCTGTGACTATATGTCACCGGAGGTTTGGTACCTCCGGAGGTTTGGTACCTCATAGCGACTTGTCCTCGTGGTTAACACCACCGTGGGTTGGCCCCATTTGAGATATGGGATCGCTCGCCGGTGATTTGGTATCACACGATGGGTTGGCCCCATCACCCGATTTGTGTCTCACGGACACCGGTGCTTTGGTAGCACATTGTGACTATACGTCACGGTGGTTTGGCACCACCGGTGTTTTGGTAACACATTGTGACTACGGTCACAAAGTGGTTTGGTACCACATGGGGTAGACAAAGGCGTTTGGTTGGCTAGGTTGGGCATACGATACTCTGCATATTAAGCGCTATATGTTGTGTATGAAATGTTGTTTTTTTAAGCGGGGAAGGGTTACATATCGAGTCTTGGTGACTCACCTTCTCCTTTAACATTTTTCAGGTGACTGTAGATGGCGGTTGAGGAGCAGGTTGGACTCGAGGTGGCCATGCAGTGGAACTAAATTTATAGAACTTTAAATTTGGTTATTTTTATTTTGGTTGTAATAAGGCCTCCATAAACTTTATTTGTGTTTTTTTATATGTTGGATATTTACTTTAAACTATATTATTAAAACTGAATTGAAATCACACGTTTTCTTAAATTAACACGAAAATGTTTTATCGTGCCATCGGGCACACTTGAAATTTGTATAATAACCGGACTTAATTAAACTTCCAAATCAAATCCAAGTATAGTTTTGGCAAGATAACCAAAAACAAGGGGTTTTCAATGAAACTTAAATTGGTTCTGGATGGTGTTCAAAAAAGTTTTTCTCCGTAGCAAATCAAATTCGGTCGTAATGTTTGGGCCGGGTTTGGGTTGTTACATTTATGTTGTAATAAGGCCTCTGGAATATTTTATTTTTGCTTTATGTTTGACGAACTTATTATCTTGCTTAAATTGTTTTAAATGGGAATTTTACTAAAAACATAAATAAATATTTTCCAAAATAGATTAACAAATGGAGTACATAACAAACTTTTACAAATATTTTTAACTCAGAAATTTTCTCTCGAATTATCAACAATATTTTCAAAAGTCATGGTTTATAAGATCTCTAGTTCAAATTATCGATTTATCAATCAACCTTCGAGGTTAGTAGTACTTTATCAAATATTTCAAATCAAACTTGTTTTCTTGATTATAACAAAATAATACCTATTTTAGTACAAATAAAAAGGATTTAACATGTTTTTCTCATGTGACATGTCAGATCCGGTCATAACGCATGGGCCGGGTTTGGGGTGTTACAATTTGGTTTTATGAATAGGTACTAAGTGTGCGATGATATTTAAGCTTTGGCTATGAATTTGGCACTAAGTGTGAGAATAAATCAAATGAATAACAAAGGTTGATTGAAAAGTGGTATCGAGCTTTGAGTGGCAAAAATTTGTTGTAAACTAGGTGTTGCCAAAGGTATGTATATAAACCTATGTGGTTGATAAATTTGAAAGTTGATTAATGTATGACTATGTGAGTATTGGATAAAATTGAGTATGTGTAACTTTGTTAAATTATCTATGTGATGGATTAATTTGTATATTGATTTGATCCAATAAGTTAATTGTATTATATTACGAACTTACTAAGCTTTAGAGCTTACTGTGTAATGTGTTTCTCTGTTTTACAGTGTTAGTAAAGCTAGCTCGGATCTGGAGATCATCAGCAACTCAATCACACTATCGGCTATCTATTTTGGTATTTTTGAAAGATATATATACTTGGTATATGGCATGTATAGGCTAGAAATTATGGTTTGTTTTGAAATGTTTGGAATTTTCCATGTGACATGGCTTGTAAATTGAATGATGTTGGTGCATATATGTAGGCTATGAAAATGATGAATGAGGTATGAAATAGTGAGAATGGAAATAGTATATTTTATGCTTGAATTTGGTTGATGAGAATGATGGATAAAATGTGAACTTGTGGTATGGATTAAATGAAGTTTTGTTAACATGATTTGAATGTGTGGATGATAAGTTAAATTGACTTGTTAAGATGGATTTGTATAGAAAGATGAATGATGATGTTAAGAGATTGAATTGAGTATGTTTTGGTATGTTTGAATGCTATTTAGAGTATGGAATTGAATTGGTTTGTGCTTGTAGGTGTGATCTTAAGTGTGGGTGGCATGTTGGCCTTGAAAATGGCCTATAATTGCCCACACGGTTGAGCACACGGGCGTTTGGCTCGACCGTGTCCTTCATGGTTGCATTTAAATGCAAGTCAGGCTCGACCTTGGGCTAGACACGCGGGCATGTGACTGGCCGCGTGATGCAAGTCAGGCTTGACCATGGGTGAGGCACACGGGCGTTTCTCAGGCCGTGTGTTCAAGTCAGTATGTATGCCCTGTTTTGACACGGCTTAAACACATGGGCGTTTCTGAGGCCGTGTGAGGCACATGACCTACCCACACGGGCCTGTGGCCTCTGTAGTTTTGAAAATAAAAATATTTGATTTTTGAAAAAAATTATATGATCCCGGTTTAGTCTCGACCCCTTTCTAGTGCTTGTTTAAGGTCTCGTAGACCTCGTTAAGGGACTATATGTTTATATTTTGATATGTTTCAATGATGATTGACTATGTGTTGTAAAATGATATGAAATGTTCAGAAATGAGTAGTAATGAGTAGTAATGCCTCTTAACCCTAATCTAGCGACGGTTATGGGTTAGGGTGTTACATTTGATTAGTATCAGAGCTACGGTTTAGTCGATTCTAGGACTAATGTAACGTGTGTGAGTCTAGCTATACATGCCATATATATAGTTGCGATAGTGTGATGAATCCTGACAGTTAAAAATGTGTTTTCATATAGCAAATGGATCCCGAATGAGCAGTTGCTGATGATGTAGAGAGCAATGTGCCTGCTCCCGCTCAAGGGACAGTGCCGGCTGAGTCTAGGCCGATTGCTAGTAGACAAGAGGGAGAGGCTAAGCAAGCCTTCTTCCGAATGATGAGTGAGTGGTTTTCAAAATTCGTTCGAACGAATCTGGCTGCTCCACAACCTCCACCCCCACAAATACCTGTTGTGCCACAAGTTGCAGATCTGATCCGATTGAATAAGCCTCCTGCAGATAAAATCTGAAAGTATGGGGCCGAAGAATTTAGAGCCACCATTGATGATGATGCTGAACGACCTGAGTTCTGGCTCGAGAATACCATTCGAGTGTTTGATGAGATGTCGTTGACTCCTGATGAATGCATTAAATGTGTTGTTTCATTATTGAGAGATACGGCATATAATTGGTGGAAAATGTTGATATCCATGGTTCCGAGAGAGAGAATCACCTGGGATTTCGTTCAAGTTGAATTTCGAAAGAAGTATATCAGTCAACGATTCATAGATCAGAAACGTAAAGAGTTTCTAGAGCTGAAACAAGGCTGCATGTCCGTTACTGAGTATGAACGGGAGTTTGTGAGATTGAGTCAGTATGCACGGGAATGTGTTTCGATCGAAGCTACTATGTGTAAATGTTTCATTGAAGGGCTGAATGAAGACATTAAATTACTGGTTGGAATACTATACTTGAATGAATTTGTTGTGTTAGTTGAAAGAGCCTGCAAAGCCGGGGAGCTTAGCAAAGAAAAGAAGAAAGCAGATGTTGAGGCTAAAGATGAAAGAAAAATATTGATGAGTAAGTCGTCTCAACCTTCGACGAAGAGATTTAAAGATGCAAGTAATCGTTCAAATGCTTCGTTTGGACATTCGGGTAGAGATTGGGTGAAACAAAGTGTTGGTCCAAGAACTCAAATTCTGAATGAATCAAGTGTTGGAAGTGTCAAAAGCAACAAGCCTGAGTGTAGACAGTGTGGAAGACGACATGTTAGAGAATGTTGGGGCAAGTACAATAATTGAACTTGTTATAAGTGTGGATCACGAGATCACTTCATTCGAGACTGCCCAGAGTTAGCTGAGAAAGAAAATGTTCAGAATGCGAGACCGAGTAATGTGACAGCTAGAGGTAGACCACCCAGAAATACCGGGAATATAAGTTGTAGTCAGAGAGGAACATCAGACACAGCTATGAGATCTGAGGCGAGAGCACCTGCCCGAGCCTATGCTATTCGCGCACGAGAAGAAGCGTCATCTTCAAACGTCAATACTGGTACTTTCACTCTATTTGATACTAATGTGATTGCATTGATAGATCCAGGATCTACTCATTCATATGTATGTGTGAATCTAGTATCAAGTAAGACTCTACCTGTTGAGCCTACTGAATTCGTGATTAGAGTATCGAACCCCTTAGGCAAGTGTGTTTTGGTTGATAAAGTGTGCAAGAACTGCCCATTGATGTTTCGAGATATCTGCTTTCCGGCTAATTTGATGTTGCTACCTTTTGATGAATTTGATATCATTCTGGATATGGATTGGCTTACTTTGCATAATGCTATTGTGAATTGTAAATGGAAGAGTATTGATTTGAGAAGTCAGAATGGTGAGATAGTTCAAATTGAATCTAGTGATTTGAATGGGTTGCCGGCTGTTATATCTTCGATGAAAGCTTTAAACTATGTGAAAAAGGGTTGCAAAGCATGTCTTGCATATGTGATTGATACAAAAGTGACAGAAAAGAAAGTTGAATCTGTACCTGTGGTTTGTGAATTCCCTGATGTGTTTCCTGAAGAATTACCGGGATTACCTCCGATACAGGAAGTTGAATTTGGTATTGATCTATTACCGGGAATGAATCCTTTCTCAATAGCTTTGTATAGAATGGCACCAACAGAATTGAAAGAGTTAAAGTCTCAGTTGCAAGAGTTGACGGATAGAGGATTTGCACGACCGAGTTTCTCGCCCTAGGGTGCTCCTGTGTTGTTTGTGAAAAAGAAAGATGGTACTATGAGAATGTGTATTGATTACCGACAGTTGAATAAAGTGACGATAAATAATAAGTATCCCCTGCCACGTATTGATGATTTGTTTGATCAACTAAAAGGAGCTACAGTGTTTTCTAAGATAGATTTGAGATCGGGCTATTATCAGTTGAGAGTTAAAGAATCAGATGTACCGAAGACTGCTTTCAGAACGAGGTACGGACATTATGAATTCTTAGTTATGCCTTTTGGACTAACAAATGCTCCTGCAGTGTTTATGGATTTGGTGAACCAGATATTCAGACCGTATTTGGATCAATTTGTCGTGGTGTTTATTGATGACATATTGATTTATTCTTGTGATGAGGCGCAACATGCCAAGCATTTGAGAATTGTGTTACAAACTCTGCGTGAGAAGCAATTGTATGCAAAGTTCAGCAAATGTGAGTTTTGGTTGCGCGAGGTCAGTTTTCTGGGACATCTTGTATCAGCTGCGGGAAGTTGATCCGAGTAAGATTTCAGCTATTTTAGAATGGAAACCTCCGAGAAATGTGTCTGAAGTCCGTAGTTTTCTGGGACTAGCGGGATATTATAGAAGGTTTATGAAAGGCTTCTCGATGATTGCGACTCCGTTAACAAAATTACTATAGAAAGTTGTTAAATTTGAGTGGTCAGAAAAGTGCCAGCAGAGTTTTGAACAGTTGAAAGCATTGTTGACAGAGGCGCTGGTGTTAGTTCAACCTGAATCGGGTAAAGAGTTTATAGTTTACAGTGATGCATCGTTGAATGGTTTGGGCTTGACGCAAGAGGGTAAAGTCATCGCTTACGCTTCGAGGCAGTTAAAGCCGCATGAAAAGAATTACCCGACACACGATCTTGAATTAGCCGCGATTGTATTTGCATTAAAGATTTGGTGTCATTACCTATTTGGTGAGAAATGTCATATTTATACGGATCACAAGAGCTTGAAATATCTTATGACTCAGAAAGAATTGAATTTGCGACAGAGAAGGTGGTTAGAATTGTTGAAAGACTACGAGCTTGTGATTTATTATCATCAGGGTAAGGCTAATGTAGTTGCTAATGCTTTGAGCCGAAAGTTTATATGTTCTTTGCGAGCAATGAATACTCAAATAGATCTATGTGATGATGGTTCGGTTTTGGCTGAGTTGAAAGTGAGGCTGATGTTTATACGTCAGATTTATGATGCTCAAAAAAATGATGATGAGATGATAGCAAAAGGAACTCAATGTGATTTGAATTCTAATTCAGAATTTTGAGTTGATAACGAAGATTGTTTGAGATTCAGAGATCAGATTTTTGTTCCGAGGAATTCAGAGTTGATTCAGATGATTTTAAATGAAGCTCACAATAGTCGTTTGGCTATCACCATGGGAGTACAAAAATGTATAATGACTCGAAACAGTTCTATTGGTGGCATGGTATGAAACGGGATATCTTAGAGTTTGTTTCGAGATGCTTGGTTTGTTAGCATGTAAAAGCTGAACATCAGGTTCCATGCGGTTTGTTACAACCAATTATGATTCCTGAGTGGAAATGGGAGAGAATCGTAATAGACTTTGTGTCGGGATTACCTTTATCTCCGAGAAAGAAAGATGCGGTATGGGTGATATGTTTCAATGATGATTGACTATGTGTTGTAAAATGATATGAAATGTTCGGAAATGAGTAGTAATGCCTCTTAACCTTAATCGAGCAACGGTTATGGGTTAGGGGTGTTAAAGTTAGTTCGAGAACCGACTAAACCTAGCTCTGATACCACTTAAATGTAACACCCCTTACCCATATATGTCGCCGGAATAGGGTACGAGGCATTACCGGACTTAATCACCTATAACTGATCATTTCCGAGTCACAAATTTCCATCCAAATTTAAAACTTTTCATATTCAATCATAGAGTCCCTAATATGGGCATACGAGGCCCAAAATATGCTTCGAAAGTGGTTCGAGACTAAACCGAGAACTTTGGAAAATTTTACAACACTTATAATATTTTTCTTCAAAACAGGGTCACACTCAATATGCATCCTCAACAACTCTTATACATGCATAATTATATCTAATTATCATGCCATACCATTGAGCCAAACTTAGCCATTTGACATCAAGACTACTAGCACATTGAACCATTAGGTATTTAGGCCATAACCCACAACTCATCATGTATCATGCAAGCACAGCTCACATCACAAGACATTGGCATATAAATAATATATATAGGCTTACAATCAATTAGCCAATATAAGCCAATTAGCATGGCTACATACTACAATAACTTTTAACCATTACAAGCCAATACATTTGGTCAAAACATAATAACACATATACAAAATGACTAAGTCCCTATACATGCCATAGACTTAAATTACATAAAGGCATTGATACCAATCAAAAGCTTGATAGTGTGATAGAATCTCCGACGATCTCCAACCCGAGCTAGCCTCTGTGACACTATAGGAAAAAGGAAAGGAAGGGGATAAGCTATATAGCTTAGTAAGACTGTATGAAAATAATAAGCAACTTATTAACATGTTTTCACCAATTCTCACAATATGTTCTCAAGGTAATACAATCATAATTACACAAAATTTCACTATTTACTTATGTTCATCTCAAGCTGTCTACTCAAGTCACAGTCACTAAATTATTTATATCTTGAGCTAAAGAATTCCAAATTAAGATCCGTTAATTTTTCCTGAAACTAAACTCACATATCTTATTACCATAAAATTTTCAGAATTTTTGGTGTAGCCAATAAGTACAGTTTATTCATTAATTTCACCCGTGTTCCACTATCTAACAGTTCCGACCCCTCTTCACTAAAAATTAATTATCTCCTCGTACGGGATTTGGATATTGTTCCTGTTTGTTTATTTCGATAATAGACTCATTAAAGATTTTAATCATGTAAATTATAACCCTTAATTATTTTTTACAATTTTTAATGATTTTCCCAAGTCAGAACAGGGGATTCCAAAATCATTCTAACTATGTCTCACAAAAATTCAAATATCTCAGAATATGAAATTCTTTTGCTTACACCATTTCTTTTTTATGAAAATAGACTCAATAAGGTTTAATTTCATATTTTATTCAACCTCTAATTCGATTTCCACCATTTTTGGTAATTTTTCAAAGTGATACAACTGCTGCTATCCAAACTGTTTTATTGCTAATTTTACTCTATCATGTTTTCTTTGTATTAATTCTCATTTACACACATATAACACTAAAGTATATCCATAGTTAGCCATGCCAATAGCTAGTCATCATCAAATATTTACAAGTCTTCATTGTAACACTTACTCCATATCAACCTTACCAAAGTTCGATCACATATCGAGCACATTGCTCATGAATATATATACACATGTACCTGCACTTGTTCATCACATAATCACATTCAATTACACTTAGTCATTTTCCCATTGAACACATCAGAATATTATTGGATACATCGGAAGTTTGCACATAAGTGCCACACTTGTAGCTAAAGCTACTTCACATCACTTTTCACATAGAGGCTCGTTCTCGAGCTATTCACTTTCACGGGTCTGCTCACACAAGCTGTCAGTCACTCGTTACTACTCAGTGCTACTCACACAAGCTGTCAAGTATCAGCAACACATGCCAGTATACCCAGCCACTGGTAGAACTTAAGACCAGCACCCGAATTCACTTAGTCACAATTTCACATAGGTCCCTAGTGACATGTCACTTGTACCCAATTCTATTCCTAAGGTTCAACCGAGAAATTTCTCACATTTCGATACTTTGTCAATTTCGTTCAATATTCAGCCACATCTCATAAAATATATAAAAACATAAAAACGTAAGTAAAAACAATGCATTATTTACATACAAACTTACCTCGAAAGCAAAATCGGTGAAAATGACTTATTAGTCAATTACTTGTTTTTCCCCGATCTAGATCTGAACCTTTTTTCCTTGATCTAAAACATCACATTTAACTTATTTAATCATTAAACTAATCAACTCAGCCCAAAAATCATATTTGAAAAAATTACATTTTTGCCCCTAAACTTTGTCATATTTACACTTTTGCCCCTAGGCTCGTAAAATGATTTTCATTCAATTTTTTTGTACTTTAAGCCTAGCCAAACCATTTTCATAACTATAGCAGCCCATAATTTCCATTAAAACACACTTTTATGACATATTTTATAACTTTTACAAATTAGTCCTTTTAGGCATTTTCACCGAAAATCACTTAGTAAAAGTCATTTCTCTAACCATAAACATGCATTTTCTACCATTAAACATCAAAGTACGCACATATTCATCATGGGTAAAAACCCTAGACTTTAACCATATCTCAAATTAGTGGTAGAAAAAGATAGATCTTGTTACGAGGATTTCAAAAACGTAAAAATCATTAAAAGCGGGCTAGAAATGGACTTACAATCGAGCTTGGAAGCTTGAAAAACCCTAGACATGGTTTCTCCATGCAAGTTTCGGCCAAGGGGGTGAAGATGGACAAAAATTGACTTTAATTTTGTTTTTAATTCATTTTAATAACTAAATGACCAAAATGCCCTTAATGAAAAACTTTGGAAACATGCCCAACCATGTCCATTTTTGCCCACCAACTTAAACAATGGTCTAATTACCATATAAGGACCTCCAATTTAAAATTTCATAACAATTGGACACCTCTAGCATGTAGAACTCAACTTTTGCACTTTTTACAATTTAGTCCTTTTGACTAAATTGAGTGCCCAAACGTCAAAATTTTCGATCGAAATTTTCACAAAATCATTTCGTGAAATCTTAGACCATAAAAATATAATAAAAATAAATTTTATTATGTCGAATTTGTGGTCCCGAAACCACTGTTCCGACTAGGCCCAAAATCAGGCTGTTACAATCCATGAAAGCAGTTAAACTTCCAAAATAACGGTAAACAGTCCAAAGTCCAAGATTACATCAAATACCCCAAAATAAGTAATAAAAACCATAAATGTAATAGAACCCGTTCAGTAGACAAGTGGTCACTGTAGAGTCCTCCGCCACACCGATCCATTCTAAGTCTGGGGATTACATGTACAGTTAAAACAGGAATGGGTGAGTTTACTTAAACTTAGTGTGTAATCCCCATAAATCACATGCATACAGTCAGTCACAACAAACAGTCAAATGCAGTCTGGGCCTAAGCCCATTTTTGATTTCGATAGAGATTCGGCCTTAGCCCATTTGATTTCGAAGAATGAGATATGCATTAAGGCCTAAGCAAATCCATGATGATGATATCGGATATAAATTTATCAGTAACAAAATCCTACCCAACCAGCCTCTACACACCATCTCCGTCCATCCCTACACTCCATGTGGGGTTTAAAACACCCACCCATCCCTACACTCCAAGTTGTACTGAATGCGGCACATAATCATTAAATTGCAGCTGAGCTACCAGATAATAGGCTTAAGAGCCTTTCAGTACACTTCCTCCAAATATCAACATCCCAACCAAGTGTAATGCAACATACAGTATATGACAGGCTAATACATGATTATCAGTTAAACATACAGTTCAGTATTCATTCATATAATCATCATGCTCAGTATATACAGTTCACGCATTTAAGGGTCTAAGTAGTGCTTACCGACCTTACAGAAGGTTCACAGTCGACTTAGGCGACCCGTGCAACCTTAGAACACATTTCAGTTAAATGGGGCCACACGCCTATATGGCCTGCCCGTGTGGGCCCACACGCCCAGATTGGCCTTAGCCTGTGTGGATCACACGGCCTGGCCCAAATTCCCACACGCCCGAGGGGACTACTTGTGTGGGCCCACATGCCCATGTGGCCTACACGGCCCAAATCAGTCTAGCCCGTGTGTCGAACACGGCCTACCTGGCCATCACACGGTCGTGTCTTGCGCACACGGCCTGGACTCGTCGATCACACGCCCGTGTTATAGCAAACGGGGGACCACACGCCCGTGTGGTGTCGATAGTAGAGTTTTCAGCTTTCGTCGATACCCCATTTTCTGCGTTTTTGGGTACACATCTGGTTCATTTTTGATACCAAACTCTTCTAAGATCATCAGAACCTAAAAACCATCACAAGTAACCCCAAAATCAATCCTAATTCACGATTGAATAGAAATCGGGAAACCAACAGCAACGCTTTTAAGGTGTTCAACACTTACCCCAACACCACGAGTCAATTGACTATGAAACAGCACCAGGAGAGCCTTAATCCTCGCAATATGATGCTGTCAATAACGTCAATATAACCCCAGTCAAGAATTTTAGCATCACAACTTACTAAGTATCAAGAATTCACTTACCAGAACGTATGACGGCAATCGAACTAACGAAGGCGAAGGTGATAGTCAACAAAAGAAATGTAAACAAAGAGAAAATGGAAGAAAGAAATCGGCAGAGAAGCAGGGCTAACGTCGGTTATTTTTCTTAGGAGCAGGAAGAGAAATTTTGGAAAAAGAATCTCCCCTACCTGATAACTGATAACTCCCATATCCCTCAAATTTCTCCCAATATCCCTACTACACACAAGTACTCAGAATCCCGGTTACTTGAAACTCCTACCTGACGCCAGTAGCAAAAATAATTCCCTTGCTTACGCAGGGGCTCGAACACAGGACCTTCAGCAACTAACACTCCACTTAACCACCAGACCAGCAGGCCCATTCTGATATCAAATAGTAACAAATAAACTTAAGCCCACAGAACAAGTATAAGGCTAAATTCAGAAAAATACCAAAATTTGCCAAATGCAAGGCTTGAACTTGGGACCTCTCACACACACCCAGAACACTTAACCACTGAAGCAGACAGATATTTGTGTCATATTTTAACAGAAACAAAAATAGGACTTTTGGGGCGTTACAGTTGAAGTTGAGTTATTCAATATGTCTTAAAGGGTTAAATGATGTATGCTAGATTTAACATGTTGAGGTACCTTTGAAGGCACATTGGTATGGTTTGAATGTGATATTTTGGTTAATTTTGAAATGTTGATTGAGGTGTCAATTGTAGCATATTGGTTAGGCACTTAAGATGATTGCTATAAGTGATGTTTTTGGTGTGATTAAGATGTTTTTGAATTGGTTGAAGTATGAAGCAATGTTGGCTTTTGGCATAAGAGAACTAGGAATATAAATCTTGTATTGAAAGGTTTCTTCAGGTACACACGGCCTGACACATGGTCATGTGCCATACACAAGCATATGGCACGATCGTGTGGTTTGTAGGTTTTGGATGATATTTGTTCTACAGAGCCACAGTCTGTTACACGGTCCAGCAACACGACCGTGTGACATATTTTGAATATTTGTACTTTTGATGCACACGACATCAGTAAGTTACATTGTTATTCACATGGCCACGTGACTCCAGCCCCACACGGCATCAGGCTGTTATACGGCTTGCCCACACGATCGTGTGTCCCATCTCACACTGCCTTAGCCTTCCACATGGTCAGGGGACACGGCAATGTGACCCCTGTTTGTGGAATTTTCGTATCTTTTTATCTTTGTTTCAAATTGATCCCTATTTGATACAAGGTTGGTTTTAAGCTTTTGTAAGCTCGATATAAACCTGAATTTGGTTGTAATCATTATTATACTTAATTATACGTGATATATTGATATTTAATTGAGATTTTGATTAATAAAGTGCATTTAAATGATTTGTATTTGTTTATAGCATTCTATTATATATGTTCAAGAACCGAACCAGGTAAGGGGTGTTATAAAGGGGGTACCTTTGGAAACTTCACCGGAACAAGGTTACGAAGCATTACTAAAACTTTCAGAACATTTACAAATAATTCATGTAAATTACTATTCATTAATCGATATTATTGATATCGTCGCTTAAGTAGACCCTCGAGGCCCAATACGAGCACAAGAAACGAGTTGGGACTTAATCGAAAACTCTAAAAAATTTTCGCAAAATTACAAAAATTTTCCAAGTTGCAGGGCTCACACGCCCGTGTGTTCCAAAAGACACGTCCGTGCTACAGGCCGTGTTCGACCCCGTGTAACTATCTGATTTGTGTACATGGCCATGCCACACACACGTGTGCTAGGCTGTATGGTTAATTAAATTCTTCCAAAATTAAGTGCAGGTTTCACAAAGCCAAGACACACGCCCGTGTACCAGGCCGTGTGGCACACACGCCCGTGTTCCAGGCCGTGTGGCACACACGGCTGAGACACACGCCCATGTCTCTGCCCGTGTGCTCAATTCTGAGCATTCTATTTCTCAAAATTTAGGTGCAGGGGACACACGGCCTAACCACATGCCCATATACACGGTCTATACACACGCTCATGTGTCTGCCCGTGTGGACAAAATGAAGCCATTTCTAGCTTCATTTCTCACATAAAATCACACCATTGACCTGCACTTAAAACTTACATCCAAATACCAACCATTTCAAGCATTCAAATTAAGCAAATTCCATCATTCAATATGGTATACCATTACATACATACAGGTTTACCAACTTACCTTGGTTCAATCCATATGTTAGACATAATTTGATCAACTACTTAACATATATGTAGCTACCATAATATAACATTATAAGTATATCAAAACAACCATTACTAGCCATTCCAATGGCTAGATTATAAATATCATTATCAAGCCACTAATGGCCAAGTTGTCCTATACAAGCCATTATACCAAAATGATTTTACTATGTATACCCACAATATTCAAACGGGAAAGCACATATATTCATGAGAATTCAATATTCAAACGGGACTTAACCCTTTTTCAACCAATTCAAGCATGTATTCATTCTTATATCATAACATCCAAGCAATTCACATAAATAATAATCACATTTCATACAACGCAACATTTAATTTAACATAATTACATGCTCGATTAAGTTACACGAACTTACCTCGACACTTGTTTGCGTATAAAATCTACTAATCTGAAACCTTTTCTTTTCCTCAGTCTAACCTCGAATTTGTGTTGTCCAGATCTATATAAATAACTTTAATCATCAATTTCACACATTTCATATTCATTTGGACTCAATTTACGTCCTAGGCAAAATTACCATTTTGCCCCTAACTTTTCCATAAATTCCAATTTACGTCCTAGGCTCAAAAAATGAAATTTATGCAATTTACTACCTATTCCAAGCCTAACCAAATTTTCAATATAGAATTTACAGCACATATTTTCTATAAATTTCAGAATTTTTCGTCAAATTTTACAACTTTACATTTTAGTCCCTAAATCATGTTTTCATCAAAAATCACTTTGTAAAAGTTGTTTATCTATCAACAATCTTTCATTTTCTACCATAAATTTCTAATTTTCAGCATAATCATCCTTGACCCATTTTCCATACTTTGATAACTTTTCAAATTGGTCCCCCAAATAGATAGATTAAGCTATCCCGGTTTCAAAAATATCAAAATTACTAAAAACAGGACAAGGAAACTTACCCAATTAAGCCATGAAAGTTTTTTCTCTCTCTCCTAGGCTTTTCATGTATTTTAGGTTGAAGATGACATGAGAATAAGATGATATCTTTTATCATCTAATTAACTAATTAATTATTTTTCAATTTCTAATTTAGTCCTTGCCCTTTTTCTATATTTCCATGGATGAGTCACCAAAATATCCACATACTTTTCTTTAATGGTCTAATAACCATATAAGGACCTCTAGTTTTGAATTCCATAGCTATTTAATCCTTATAGCTACTAGAATTAAACTTTTACATTTTATGCGATTTAGTCCTTCTCGTAATTAAGCACATAATCAGTAAAATTTTCTTATCGAAATTTTCACATGACATCTTTACCATAATACAGACCATGTAATAAAATAAAAATAAATATTATTTTCGGATCGAATTTGTGGTCCCGAAACAACTGTTCCGATTTCACTGCAAAATGGGTTGTTATAACTCTCCCCCTTAAGGATTTTCGTCCTCGAAAATCTTACCAGTAAAGAGATTCGGATATTGCTTCCTCATAGTATCCTTCGGTTCCCAGGTAGCCTCTTCGATACCGTGTCGTTGCTAAAGAACTTTTACTAGTGCTACCTTTTTATTTCTTAACTCCTTTGTTTCCCGAGCTAAGATTTTGATTGGTTTTTCACTGTAAGTCATATCAGGCTAAATTTCTACCTCTGTCAGAGAAATAACATCTGAAGGATCGGATCGATAACGTCGTAACATAGAGACATGGGAAACATTATGAATCCGATCAAGTTCTAGTGGTAAAGCTAACTGATATGCAACTTATAACACCCCTTACCTGTATTCGACACCAGAACAGGGTACGAGGCATTACCAAACGTAAACACAAGTAAACATACATTTTCGAGTCATAAATTTTGCGTCCAAATTAAAACCTTTCATACACATTCATATCGTCCCTAAAACGAGCCTACGAGGCCCAAAACATACATCAAAAATGGTTCGGGACTAAACCGAGAACTTTGAAAACTTTTGGAGAACTTAGAAAATTTTTCATGGAAACAGGGCCGGACGCCCGTGTGGACCAATGTACACGCCCATGTAGTGAGGAACACGCCCATGTTCCTAGCCCGTGTAACTCTCTTTTTATGACATCATGAACAAATTAAGGTTACACGGCCAGGGTACACGCTCGTGTGTTTAGGCCATGTGGTCGATTAAATTTTCATAAATTTTCATAAAATAGGTGCAGACTTCACACAGCCAGGGCACACGCCCGTGCCCAGGGCTGTGTCCTCCACACGACTGAGACACACACCCATGTCTCTGCCCGTGTGTTGGATACTAGACATTCTGTTTTGCAATTATTTAGGGTGCAGGGGACACGCGGCTGAAACACATGCCCGTGGGGCAGACCGTGTGTCGCACACAGCCTAGACACACGCCCGTGTGTCTACCCATGTAGACCAAATAAAGGCTATTTACCAAGCCATTTGCCACCCTTGTTCACATATACACTTACACCAATTCAAGGGACAAAACATATCATACTTAGGCAACCAAACATCCACAATTATGACCAACACATGCCAATACAATATCAACGTCTATCATACTCACAACATTTACTAAGTCACAATTGACTACTTTCAAGATACCTAATTGTACACCACTTTATCATTTCATCAATAGACCACATTTCCAAATATCTCACATTCATGTCATAATTAACATTTCTATCATTCACCAAGCATATCATGACCATATCACCAAAGACATTAGCACACATATCCATACTTAGGCTTACAACCATGATATCCCAAATAAGCCAATCTACATGGCCAAATATCAAACAAGCCTTTGACAATCACAAGCCAACACTTTGGCTACAATCACAATGACACATTTAACAAAATAACTAAGTCCCTATACATGCCATAGAATTAAAATACTTGAATTCATTTATACCTAAAATGACAGCTTGATAGTGTGATAGGATCTCCGGTGAACTCCAACCCAAGCTAGCTTAATAACCCTAAAAGACATGGGAAAGGAAGGGGGTAAGCTATATAGCTTAGTAAGTTCATATGCAAATAATACAGAACATTATTCATACACTTGTCATACAAATAAATTAACAAATATTAACATAAATTTCATTAAAACTTCATAAACACCACTTACTCAATCCCAATCTTACCAACAGCTCATCATATAAGTAACATAATGATAAACCGTAAAAGTAAAATATTTTAATCCCACATTTAGCATACTTTTGGATGATTTATCCCTTGATTTATGTAAAAAGGTGCTCTTAATCCTTTCTTTACATGTTTTACACTCAGAAAAGCACCGGAGAATGGAAAGAACGAGAAACGGGCTCAAAACGGACCAAATTGGGCCAAAGTGAAAATCGACATGGCCTGGACTAGAGCCAACACGGACGTGTCTCCTTGACAGACTAGAACACGGCCTAATCATGATTTACACGGGCGTGCCACCTCATTAAAAGTCCGAACATGGCCTAAAGACGATCCACACGGGCGTGTGCCATGGTCGTGCCCCTACCGCGTAGAAGAGCAATTTCACTCGGAAAAGTATACTTAGCGGAAAAGAAACCTATTTCAAAAGCCTATATAAACACCCTAAGTATAACCTAGAAGAGGGCGGTGAGCTAGGCCAAGGAGCCAAGCCGAAAAGGTCAGATTTGTGGGAAACACTCGAAGATAGCCAATTGATCCATCTCAAGAAGCCGGAATTCTACTTAAGACGGCGGATCTCTCCTTTAATTCCTTCAGGGGGTTTTAGGGATTTCTTATGTTTTGTTTTATCTTTTCTTCTGAGATGTTTTCTTTTATTGTTATGAACTAAACCCTTCAGATACCTGAAGGGGATAAACTTAGATGAATCTTGTTATCGTTTGCTGAACTATATGATAAATACTTGATTTGTTCTTAATTATGTGTTCTTAATTCTTGTGTTGATATTTCCGGGATATTGATTCAAGTTTGATGTGCTTAGGTGGAGGAGCAAAAGTCCCTGCTTAAGAGTAGATCTAGCATAATTAAGCGGAGTTGATCGCGCGCCTAGAGATAGGGTGACGAGATTTTGCCGAATTAGGGTGAAACCTAATATGGGAGTCGATAGATCGAGTTAATGCAATTCTAGGGGTTTTAATTAGAAAGAGAATTCAATTAATCAACCTAGGGTTAGACGTTATTCGCTTCGAGAGAGGGTTTAATATATATTAGGAGTCTTACGGATCAAGTCAAGTGAATAAATAAATGCAGTTGAGTTAGATAACAAGTGAAGTCTAGGTGGATTCTTCCTAAGGGTATCGTCTTAATCAACTGAGTTTTTCCAACAGTATTTCCCCAATTCATTCTTTTTGTCTTTGCATCTTTAGCTTAGTAGTTAGTTAAATTTAGATTAAATAACAACTTCACTTATTTTAGGCTAGATAATAAAAAGAAAGTTAGTATTAGTACTTTTGGTTCCTTTGGGTTCTACAATCTGGTCTTGCCTAAGCTATACTACTGTTCGATAGGTGCGCTTGCCTCAAATCGTTGTCATTGTTAGTTTCCAGGTTCGATCATTCTTTTTATAAATTTTAAGACTTTGACATCGCGAAAACACACGATCAAGTTTTTGGCGCCGTTGCCGGGGAACTAAAATATTAAGAAAGCTCTATTTTTATTACTTTAGGCATTATTTTTCGCAATTTTATTTTTATTTTGTTTTTTTTTTACTTTGCTAAATTTTCTTTCTTTCTTTTTCTAGCAGGTACCTCTAGTTTATGACTAGAAGGAACCCGAGAGGACCAGTAGTATCTGATGGTGATATTGAAGCTACCGCTCACAAGAATCCTGAGAGAAATTAGGCGAGCCCTAAATTACGAGAAAAAGAGCGAGAAGGCAGATCCAATCCTACTGAAGGGATGGACGAGAATAATCCACCACCACAAGATGTGGCAGAAAATAATGCTCCGCATACTATGTATGATTATGCTAAACCTCATTTAACGGGAGCGAGAATCAAGTATTGTTAGGCACACTCATTTTGCTAATAATTTTGAATTAAAGCCTAACACTATACAAATGATTCAACAATTTGTTCAATTTGATGGTTTGCGGGACGAAGACCCAAATACTCATATAGCTAATTTTCTAGAGTTACGTGATACTTTCAAAATAAATGGCGTTTCGATGATGCCATACAGCCTTCTAAGTTATTTCCCTTTTCATTAAGGAATAAAGCCAAAGCGATGGTTAAACTCGTTACACGAGGGTCAATCACTACATGGGATCAAATGACCGAAATTTTTTTATTAAAATATTTCCCACCGGCCAAAACAGCCAAATTACGGAATGATATTTCTTCTTTTGTGCAAATGGATTTAGAGACATTATACGATGCATGGGAGAGATACAAGGATCTCTTGAGAAGGTGTCCGCACCATGGTTTACCCTTGTGGCTCCAAGTCCAAACTTTCTATAACGGTGTAAACCCCTCAACGAGGCAACTAATTGATTCAGCCACTGGTGGAACCCCGAACAACGAGAACTCCGAAGCGACCCTACGAGTTTATTGAAGAAATGTCACTGAATAACTATCAGTGGCAGGTTACAAGGACAAAACCAACAAAATCAGCCGGAGTTTTCAACCTCAATGCAGTAACCATGCAATCAACACAGGTAGAGATGATGAATAAAAAGCTTGATAGTTTGTGTTCTTCGCAGGTACATCCAGTAATGTAGTGCGACACAAGTGGAATTGTGGCGAATCCTGAGTACCCACCCTACCAACCGAGCACAGAAAGCAAACAGATGAACTATATAGGTAATAATTTTAGATCTAATAATAACTCTTATAGTAATACTTATAATCCAGGTTGGAGGAACCACCCAAATTTTTCATGGGGAGGACAAGGAAATCAAGGAACTCAAAGACAATAACCTCCTCAAAATTTCCAAAATCAGCCCTATCCATAGGAAAAGAGGCCGAACCTTGAAGAGATGCTGACAAAATTCATGGCAGCTACAGATAACCGTCTCCAAGACACTGAAACCACCCTTAAGAATCAACAAGCATCAATTAAGGGGATCGAAAGTCAAGTTGGGGAACTTACTAAGACAGTTGGACAACTTGCAAAGATAATTTCCGAACGACCGCAAGGGCGTCTACCAAGCAACACTGAAACTAACCTAAAAGAGTAAATTCAAGCCATAACAGCTCATGATAGTGAAAGGTTAGCGGAATCTGACCCAAGGTAAGAGCCTGTAGTAAGTGAAGGTAAGGTTGAGGTAAGCCATGATTTACCAAACCCGGTAATTACAGAGTACCAAGCTCATATGCCATACCCCAATGCGATAAAGAAAGACCACACAGAGGAACAATTCGGTAAATTTCTTAAACCTCCAAAGAAGTTTCTTATTAACTTGCCGTTTCTTGAAGCTCTTTCGCAGATGCCAGATTTTAGACCTCGTGCCAATAAAGAAGAAATTCATGAGAAACGAAAGCTTTGGATCAATGAACTAGACGAGTGGAAGATACACTTATAAGAAATACACAAAGAAAAAATGAGGCAACCCCACGAGAAACTTAACGATGGGACAACCCAGCTTAAGATAGGAGATCAGGTACTCAAAATCTTCCCAGATGGAACAGTCGAGGTAACTAATCCTAAATTTAGCACTTCTAAGATAAATACTACTCGACTTAAACTTTATATCCACAACTGAATTGATCGCATGAGAAAAGATTTTCACCTCATCAAACCACCATGACCATACGGATGAGAGGAAAGTCTAGCTTTAGACTTTAAATGAGCGCTTCTCAGGAGGCAACCCGAGCACTAACCCTAATTACTTTCGTATTTGTTTTCATTTTATTTTCTTCTCTTCTCTTAGTCTTAAACACCTAGTTTTAAACTAACCAAAAGTGCAGATTTCCAACCCACACGGCCTTGCACACGACCGTGGCCGTGGCCGTGTGGAGGTACAGAATCTCTGTACTGACAATGGCAGAAGAGGTACAAGTTAAAAAGAATCAAATCTTCAAGTCACGGACTCCAACCACCACTCCACAAAGCCGACAAATGCCACGGCGGCCAGCGACGCGACGCGGTATGTGGGCGACATCGACTTATCACCAACGGGCGTGGCAATCTGTAAAATGGGCATGGGAGACATGAATGATGCTTAACACAGCCGTGCGATGCGGCCGTGGTCAACACTGGTAGTTTACACACGGGCGTGGTAACCAGAACACGGGTGTGGGAATGTACCTGACTTGAGAATTCTATTTAAACCACCTACCCCTTGCTCTTCTCACCCATTCAGCCCATTTAGTTTTTCTTTTCTTTCTCAACCCTCTCCCTACTTTTCTTCTCTAATACACTCCCAAAACCCTTGAGCTACACCAAATGCCGAAGAAGCGGAAGGAATCAAGCATAGTCTCCCAGAGGGAGACCGATCTATATAAGTTCATGCCGGCCGCTTCATGCACTCGCCAAGCCAAGGGTCTTTGAGACCATTTATCTTTTCTTTTACTTTTATCTTCTCCTTTATTTTTCTTCTCTTTGACTATCTTATGCTTAATTTAACTTATTTTATTTTAGTTTCTTGGTTTTAGGTTCTTCAGGCTGCTTGGGAATCACTCCACGACCACCACCATATCCACAGCCTTAGAAATCACACCTAACAATAAGGACTCTACAGTCCATTTATCTTTTCTTTTGATATTAGTTCACTTTTTATTTTTCTTCACTTTAGCTTACTTTTCTTTAATTATTTAATTAGTATAGTTTTAATTATTATTATTATATCCTGGCTAATCCTCCATGAGCTACCCAATTTCTTCATCTAGCGCAGGATCGTCATCAAGAATGACCCCTCCAACTTATCTTTTACCTCCAACGCAAGGATTTCATCCATCATTGAGGGAGTTTCACTTCTCTCCATATCTTCTGAATTTATACTTAATTGTCTATATATATATCTTTGTACATTGAGGGCAATGTACATCTTAAGTGTGGGGGGTGAACAACCTAAAAAGGTGCCTAACTTTTTTCATTATTCTCAAATTCCCGAAATTAGGTACCAAAGTTTTTGCATTGTTCTCAAATCCTTGAATTATGCCTTGTCTTAAAGTAAATTTCTCATATTATCATTAGAATGAAATTCCCATGATTTATGATCTTTATTGATATGTTTTAGATTAAGTCATTGATAATTGTGCATTGATAATTAAATTCTAAGATACTAGAGAATCAAGCATGATAAGTCTATTTTTTGGTATTAAAAATTTTTCTAGGTTGTTAACCTGAATTTGAATATTACTTTGAAATTTGAAATTTACAAGGTTTATATCAAAAATACCCATAATTTTTGTGAGATTTTGAGCCTTATAAGAGCATATATCCTTTTTCATGCTCACTTTTTGATTATGAGTGTGTCAACATTGAACTGTTATTCTAGAACTTGCATCGATTATACATGTTGAGACCACATCTTTGATTTGATATACAGAAATGATAAAGGCACCTAGGATTTAACCCACTTACTCTGTAATATCCGGGATTTAGGGGTTATGCATTTTAACTTGAATGTATGTAGTAGCATGCTTGTGTGTGGTTTGTATGTGTTTTGGGGCTTGGGAACCACTGGGAGTAGGTAGATGCCTTAGAAAAATATTGGATTTTTAAGTCTTAAAGGAGAGCTAAGGGAGCTAGGCCTTAAGGAGTTTAGTATGTGGATTAAGACACAAGAACTTAACTGGTAAAGTGGCAAGGAGGCGCCACTTAGAACACAGGAGAGTGACGCCTCAGGAGTGTGAAGGGACTTAGGTTCGAGCAAAGACAGTAGCGTTTTGGGTTTTTATTTTTTGGCAAGGAAGTGCAGTGTTGGACGGCACAGGGACACTGAATGGATGAGCATTTGATTTGGTCAAATTCATTTGAAAATTTTGCTAAGAGAGGAAGATAAGTGTTGACTCATTCAAACTCTTTTGAATGAGAGGAGAAGAGAAGAAATAGGAGGAAAAAGTGGAGAGAAAAGAGGGGATGAGAAGAGGGTGAGAGTTGGTCGAATGTAGGACTTTAGAGGGGGGCTTATTCGGTCATGCAAGGGGGAGCTAGGTGCCGAATTTGCTTAAGGGTTAAGATGCATTTTAGTTTTCTTTTCCTTCCTTAGACTTGTGCCGAAAGTGATAGTCAGAAAACTTTCAAAGCCCTTTCTATTTTCTTTGCTTTAGCCGAATTTGGGAAGACCATTAAGGTCACTTTCTTCATCTTTCTCTTTTTCTTCACACCGCTTTCTTCTGTCTTCAAAAGCCGAAAGCACATTTTGACCATAGCCGATCACCAAGCATTAAACGTTGAAGCCAAATCCCACATCTTTTGCCATTACTCTTCATAGCCGAACGTCTCATTGCATCTCTACCCCTTTGAAACTAATTATTCTTAAGCACTAAAAGCCGATCTCTTTCTCCTCTGAATCGACTTCTCTACTTTGGGTTTCCTCTTGTCGATTTCTTAGAAGCCAGTTGATCATTGCGTTTGGTCACTCTTTTTCGGTAAGAGATCTCTTTCGGTCTGAATCTCTCTGTATTATTCTAGCCTGTCGAAATCAGAGGCCTAATCCTATAATGATGTTATGGCCGAATCTATACAAGGTTTTGGATTCGTAACCCTTCTTGGAAGCAAACGTTAGGAGCAGTGGAGATCTTTCGGGATTTTGATATTCAAGGTAAGCAAAGTATGACCTTAGGCTGAAGGCCACTTACTTTCGTCCATTAATGTTAGAATTGAATCTAACATAGGTTATGTAGGGATTCGACAACTTCCAAGGGCAGGTGACGATTTTCAGGATTTAATCGAGGAAGGTAAGGGAGTTGTAGTATTCGACCAAAGGCCATATTATTTTTAAGGGATGGCCGATTCTAACTGTGGTGTTTTAGGAGAAGTTCGACAGAGATAAAGGAGGAGTCTCCGGGATTCAGATCTACTTCGGTAAGAGTATTTAAGTTATAGATTGTGATTCGTTTAGATCTTACTTATCGATTAACCGGGTTTCTAATTAAGTGATATTCGATGGATGCGAATACTAGTGGAGGAGAGAAAGGGGTAGTTCCTACCCCTAGATTCAAGAAATGCTCGGTTTCTACTGTAAGTGATTGGCCACCAGGTTGTGGGCCAGCATCAGAAAGGGATAAGCAGATCGCTGTTATCCCTGATAGCGAGAGTGTCGGTATCGAGAGTGTCATTCTCACTGTTATCAGGTGTGGAACCCTACGCTAATTCCCGATAGATTAATAGTATTACGTTAAATATGTGTTAATAAAAATACGAATAACATGGCTAAGGGTACCATTCAATGGTATAGTGCGTTCAGGTACGTTACCCCTTAACACTCCGTTAATAATGTTTATAAACATTGATATGAAAATATGTGTAATTTCGTTCTGGCTTTGGGGTAAGGTATATTGCATGATATCTGTATATTTTGTATGATGCATGGGCACATGGGTGATAATGATAAAAGGGGAAGTGTTCCGGTGGTTTTACCACATTAATCCGGTGACTCATGTCACAATATTATGATTCGGTGACATTGTCACATTATCCGGTGGCTATGCCACGTATTAAGGGCGATGAGCGATTGATCGCAATGATCGCCTTCGAGGGTGTGTAGCGGATGGAGGGTCGATTTAGAAATCCCCACAGTGTGATTGGCAGGTACGGGTGGTGTGTAGAGGTTGGATATCTAGGTGGGTTCGGGTTGCATTTTCATCTTTATATACATATGTGATTTAAATATGCTATGATATGGGCCTATGGCCGAATATGATTAAGGATGGGCTTTGCCCAAAATGTTTGCAATAAAGGCTTTAATCGGTTGGGAATCAGTGTTGGTTGCTGCACATTGAGTCTGTGGACTCACCCTTCGTGGGCTAACATTTTGCAGGTGATACCTAGTGCTATGGACCGGGTCGGCAGGGACTATGTGGTGGCCATGCTCAGCATTTTCGGGTTTTCGTATGGTTGAACTTTTGCATTTTCTTTAGCATACTTTTCTTTCGGGATTTATTTTGGGTATTTACTTTGTAATAAGGCCACTATTTAACTGTTTTAAATTTTGCGTTTAAACTTCATGTCTATGCGACGGTAAACAATTGAGTAATCAAATATTTTCTTAAAACAACTTCAAATGTTTTATCACCTAATCAACTTACGGTTTTCAACTTAATAAGCCCTAAAATTCGGCAATTCTTTTAATTTACGAAATATGAAGGAAACGTTTTAATGAAATACAAACTTGAACGACAACTTGGTTTTCAACTCGTTAAAATTTCAAACTTGTTTTAATAATCGACTTATTTTACTAGAACAGGAAACGAAATTAAGTTAAGTTTTTCTGAAGGAACATGTTAGATCCGGTCGAGGCTTGTGGGCCAGGTTTGGGGTGTTTCATACTCCATAAAAAGCCTACCTTCATAATTAACCCCTAGTGAACCCTTTTTTTTTTTAATCCTAACAACCCCATTTATTGAATCACCCACTAATATTAACCCAAAACCCTTTGTATTTGTTATCACCATTCTTATTGACTACCCTTTTTGTCGAGATTTGATTTGACCAGTTGCCTAACTATGTTCTTTATTTTAGTTGTTAAAGTTCTTTATTATTACTTGTTCTTAAAAAAAACATCAAAGTATATTCAGTATTAGTATAATGAAAAGCGAGGTTATACAATTAAAGTCTATTTATTGAAGAAGAAGCTCGTATTACTAGTGTCAAAGTCTCAACTCATGTAATTTTTTATTTTTCAGTTCGTTGTTTCTAGTTAGGTAATTTTTCAGGTCGATCTCGATTCTAACTCTCTAATTCAGCCTGTATCCACATCTTAACCCAAGCCCCGTTACAACCATTTCAAAGACCTTTTGATTTGTGCATCATCTCATATTACAGTGGCGGAGATTTGATTTTCATGCAAGCCTATGGGATTAACTTTTCAGGTTTGAAATTTGAGTGCTTAATTTTGAACCTTAAACACTTCGAGTGATTTGAGTGAATCTTTTGTGAGGATGTCAATCCTTGTAGGTTTTGGATCAGAGGTAATTATTTAAATGAGGGGAAACACCTATGTCTTGTGCTACAAATGTATGAATTATATTGTTTGAATCTTTAGGACTCTTTGAGTTAATTTATCCATGTATAAATTATCTATGAATTATGATGAGACATTGTTGATAGAAATATTGTATCATGGAAAGTTCATTTTAATTGTAAGTTGAGAATTTTGCTTGAGGACAAGCAAAAGCTTAAGTGTGGGGGTATGTGATAAACCGTAAAAGTAACATATTTTAATCCCACATTTAGCATACTTTTGGATGATTTATCCCTTGATTTATGTAAAAGGTGCTCTTAATCCTTTCTTTTCATGTTTTATACTCGTGAAAGCAGGAGAATGGAAAGAACGAGAAACGGGCTCAAACGGACCAAATTTGGCCAAAGTGAAAATCGACATGGCACGGACTAGAGCCAACAGGCGTGTCTCCTGATGCAGACTATAACACGGCCGATCACAATTTACAGGCGTGTCACCTCATTAAAAGTCCGAACACGGCCTAAAAGGCGATCCATACGGGCGTGTGCCATGGCCGTGCCCCCATGCAGAAGAGCAATTTCACTCGGAAAAGGATACTTAGGGGCAAAGAAACCTATTTCAAAAGCCTATATAAACACCCTAAGTATAACCTAGAAGAGGGCGGTGAGCTAGGCCAAGGAGTCGAGCCGAAAAGGTCAGATTTGTGGGAAACACTCGAAGATAGCCAGTTAATCCATCTCAAGAAGCCGGGATTCTACTCAAGACGGCGGATCTCTCCTTCAATTCCTTCAGGGGGTTTTAGGGATTTCTTATGTTTTGTTTTATCTTTTTTTCTGAGATGTTTTCTTTTATTGTTATGAACTAAACCCTTCAGATACCTGAAGGGGATGAAACTTAGATGAATTTTGTTATCGTTTGCTGAACTATATGATAAATACTTGATTTATTCTTAATTATGTGTTCTTAATTCTTGTGTTGATATTTCTGGGATATTGATTCAAGTTTGATGTGCTTAGGTGGAGGAGCAAAAGTCCCTGCTTAAGAGTAGATCTAGCATAATTAAGCGGAGTTGATCGCATGCCTAGAGATAGGGTGATGAGATTTTGTCGGATTAGGGTGAAACCTAATATGGGAGTCCATAGATCGAGTTAATGCAATTCTAGGGGTTTTAATTAGAAAGAGAATTCAATTAATCAACCTAGGGTTAGACGTTATTCACTTCGAGAGAGGGTTTAATATACATTGGGGAGTCTTACGGATCAAGTCAAGTGAATAAATCGTCTAGTTCAGAGTTAGATAACAAGTGAAGTCTAGGTGGATTCTTCCTAAGGGTATCATCTTAATCAACTGAGTTTTTCCAACAGTATTTCCCCAATTCATTCTTTTTGTCTTTGCGTCTTTAGCTTAGTAGCTAGTTAAATTTAGATTAAATAACAACTTCTGTAACATCCTAAAATATTGGGCCTTTGCGTTTAGTATGTGGTTATGTTAGTATGAGTGTTACGGGTCCAGTATGGGCTCGGGATCGGGCCGAGGTCTTGGTTAAATTTTCTGTTTGGACACTATAGGGTTTAAAAGATGGTATCTGTGGGTTAAATTACAAAGTGGGCTTGTGGTCCAGTAGCGGGGGGGCACTGCAAAGGAGCTATAAGGTGGCGTCATTAGCAGGTGAAGAGGCTCAAGTTTTTGGCCGCTTGGGGCCCATGTATTTGGGCCATTTTCGGCACTTAAAAGAGGAGTAGGTTGAACGACAATAGGGCTTAAAAATAGGGAAATTTAATGAATGGGATAATGTAGATAATATGGCAGATAAGGAGGTTGATGAAGGGATGAGTGTGAGAGGTGGTTTCAGCTGGGATTCTGCATGAGTGAGTGTGGATTAAGTCAGAAGATAGGATGATAGAGATAAGAGAAAAACGTGGGTTAAGGATTTGAGAGTAGGTGGTGGCTGAAAGTTGGACTCTAGGGACAAGGGGGAGAAATCGGTTTTGATAAGGCTAAGGGGTGCCGAATTTTCATTATTTCCTAGGGCATAGTTCTATTTTTATTTTCCTTCTCTTCTTTTCTCCTTCTAATTTCGGCAACTAAGGGTTCTTCTTCTTCTTCTTCTCTTTTCCTGCCAAAAGCCGAAAATTCCCTTAAGCATTCTTTCTTTTCACACGTGTCTACCATAGCCGAATCTGCCCTAGCCTTGGCGAAATCCTTCTTATACTGTTCCTATCACTTCTTTACGTTTGATATTGTTCTTACCCCTCGATTAGTTCTTTCTAAAGGCCGAAATCATAAACCCCATTTGATCTCTTCATAAAGCCGAACCCCCTCTGTTAGGAGAAGCCGAATCTGTTGGTGTTAAAGGAGATCTAGTCGCCTAGGTTTCTAAGCCAGAAATCGTTAACATTCGAACCATATTATTTTCGGGATTTCAAGAAAATCAAAGGAAGGGGTTGGATCTGTGGTCCCAGCCCCAAAGTTCAAGAAACGAGCGGTGTCGGCGATTCGGGATTGGCCGCCGGATTGTGGACCGGCTTCGGAGCAGAATAGTAGACAGATAGCAGTCGTATCGGCTAATGATAGTGTCGACATAGAAAGTGTCGTCTTAACCGTAATCAGGTGTGTAGATCTCTATAACACTACTTAACCTGTATATATACATATGTTATGGGCTAAAAGCCAGAAAAATAGGCTGTATGAACTGTAACACCCCAAACCCGGTCAACATACCACGACCGAATCTGGCATGTTATAGAGTGAAAACATTTTGAAGAAAACAGTTTGACAGTTTATTTCTAGCGAAAATATGAGTTTAGAAGAAACCCGTGTTGAGTGTTGTTGAAATCGTTGTTGTGTTGCTTTAAAACTCGATACAATTCTTTTTTTTTAAAACTCGTTTGTCGTCCTTAACTTTTCAAGTCCGTTAAAATCCCGAGTGAATTGAACCTAGTTAATTCAAAACCGTTTGTACTTGAGCTTGGAAAAACTTAAGTTTGAAAATCATTTAACTTTGTAATCACCTTGTGAATGTTGTTACCCGATGGTAATGTTTAGAAAACCCATTGCGTAATATAATTTAGAAAACTTCGATCTTCAAGTTATCAAAACATGTCGAGTAGTTTACTTAGCAATACTTGAAATCCAATCTAAGCAGTCAAAATAATCGCAAATTATAGTTTAATGGCCTTATTACAAACCCCAAATAAAACCGAAATTTAAACTAAAGTACGCAAGTCGAAAGTCACTGTGAAACCAAAACAATTTCGCATGGCTACCTCGAGTCCATCCAGCTCCCCATCCGCGACCTATGAGTCACCTGAAAAAGATAAGGGAAGAGGTGAGTCACCAAGACTCAGTGCATAATCCCCCTCCCGATTATAGCAGCATTCTTACACAAGTCATAATCAAGCAAACATATCATGCACCCAAACCTAGCCATCCACAACTCCTTTTTCTACCCCGTGTGGTACCAAACCACTGGTGGTGCCAAACCACTGGTGACCCAAAGTCACTGATATCAATAATAATGTGGTGCCAAACCACTGGTGACCCAAAGTCACGAATAATCCAATTGTGGGGCCAACCCACGTTGTGATACCAAATCACTGGCGACAATCCCGTTTTATCAAATGTGGGGCCAACCCACTGTGGTGCTAAGCCACTGGGACGAGTCGCTATGAGGTGCCAAACCTTTGGTGACCCAAAGTCACGAAATCAACTGTGGTACCAAACCACTGGTGGTGCCAAACCACTGGTGACCCAAAGTCACGAAATCAACTGTGGTACCAAACCACTGGTGGTGCCAAACCACTGGTGACCCAAAGTCACAGATATCAATCTTCCCTCTCCTCTCATATCACCCACAATAATGCAATGCACATACAAATCATGCCATCATGCTTAATCATTATACGTATATCGAACATACATAGATAACATCATCAGAAATCATGTACCGTAATCTCAACAAAACAGACTTACCCGAAATCCTTGCACATACCCATAAAGGTATCATATTGAAATCTACACAGTTTCGGCTTTTAACATAGTTTAGGTTATCAGCACATTTGCATATATTATGAAGTGTGTAAGATACACACGTGGTTACTAATGAGACTACGGAACCCCGTAGATCACGATCTAACGCACAAGTTCCCTCTTCCTACATTCGGCCAATATCACACTATTAGCAAAAAGCCATTCGGTTTCACCTGTAAATCCCGAAGAGTTAACGCACAGAACCAAAATCCTTACCTTAACGCCTTTCGAGCACTAGCCACAACCCTTCCCCTACAATCGGCCAACACTAAACAACATAAACTTAATAGCCTTCGGCTTTTCAAATGAATAAGGGAATGGTTAAATCGACATGTAACCTTACCATGGTCTTTAACGAAACCGATTGGTAGAGAGTAGATGATCACGATCCACTACTTCAAAATCCCGAAGAACCTAGGAGAAACCAATTCCATAGGTGATTAAGAATCATGACAAATGCCGAAATTCGGCTTTTGTTCCATATGAGTGAATAGAGAAGAAAAGAAGATAGAAGAGATTCGGCCATGATAACTTACCTACTCCAAAACCGATTAGAGAAAAAGACAAGAGAGATCTACCCTTGATTGATGTTCAGCCAAAACGTTAGAACAAGGAGAGAAGAGTAGAGAGGTTTCGGCGAGAGAATAAGCTACCAAGGGGGTTCGGCTAATCAATAAAATGAAAGTAGAGAACAAGAAGAAGAATGATCTATGAGGTTTTCGGCTCTTAAGGTTTCGGCAATGGGGTAAGGTGATCAAGATGGATTCGGCTATGGCTTGAGAAAAGAAATCAAAGGAGATTCGGCCAAACCAAATAAGAGTAGAGAGCAAAATGAAATAAGGTTTTGGGAGAATAGTGTTTGGCTTCAAAGAAAATAAGTGAGGGGTTCAAATGGGGATTCACTCAATGCCTAAGAGAGAAGTCGACAAGAGCCTAAAAGCTTTGACTTTTGCTTCAACAAGGTGCACCAAGGAGAAATCGACAAGGGCTAAGGGATTTCGGCTTTTGGTTCACAACCGAATACACTAAGGCATGACTTAGCGAAAATGTCCACTTAGCTTGCCTAAGGAATTTGGCACTCCCCCTAAGTCTTTCAAATGAACACTACACCTCACACAATTCAAAAATTCGCCAACTACTCAAACTTCTCCCGGCCACTGTTCAAAACGAGTTTGAATTGCTCAAACTCCTAAATTCTCTCTTCTCCACCCGTTTGAATCATTGACTGTTTCAACAGCTTATCCATCAGATTTTGAGCTGAGCACAACTCTTCCCTCTCTAGCGTCAAAAAGAAATTCCCACAGAGGGATTCCTGTAGCTCGAACCTCAGCTCCCTTCCTCTGCTTGTGGCGTCACTTCTCAAGGCCCTAAGTGGCGCCTTCTGCCACTTTACCTCTGGGTTATTTGTGCTAAAGTTTACCACAGAAAACACTTAACCCCCCTAGCTCCTTCAGCTCCCCTTAACCAAAGCTTAAAAAATAAAAATTTTTCCATAGTTCGGGCCTACCCTTGGCTCATATCTAGACCCTAAAACATCCCAATTAACATCACAACCAAGCCATACACATGCAAATAGTTCAAACACAATAGCCCCTATTTAAGGATGTTACAGTTCTACCCCCCTTAAAAATAATTTCGGCCTCGAAATTACCTGGTCAAAAGAGTTAAGGGTATTGCTGTCTCATCACATCCTCTGGTTCCCACGTAGCTTCTTCCACGCCATGGTTTCGCCATAACACCTTCACTAATGGAACCGACTTCTTGCGCAAAACTTTCACATCCCGGTCTAGAATCTGTACTGGTTCCTCTTCCATAGTCAAATCTGGGCTCACCTCAATTTCCTCCACCGATACAACATGCGATGGATCGAAATGGTAGCGTCTAAGCATGGAGACGTGGAACACGTCATGTATCTGACTCAGCTCTGCTGGCAACTCGAGCTGATAAGCTACTGGTCCTATTCGTCTCAACACCTTATACGGGCCAATGAACCTTAGACTTAGCTTGCCTTTTCTTCCAAATATCAGCACTTTCTTCCACAACGAGACCTTCAAAAAGACCTTGTCTCCCACGGCAAACTCTATATCTCTCCGCTTAAGATCGGCGTAGGACTTCTGCCGGTCCGAAGCTTCCTTTAGACGAGCCTGAATCAACTTGACCTTATCCTCAGTTTCCGTAACCAACTCTGGACCCAACATCTGACGCTCACCCAACTCTGTCCAGCATGTAGGTGTACGACACTTCCTACCATACAACGCCTCATACGGTGCCATCTTAATGCTTGCCTGGTAACTATTATTGTATGCAAATTCAGCTAACGGTAGAAATTCTTCCCAGCTGCCTCTGAAATCCAAAACACAGCCTCTCAACATATCTTCCAAAATCAGATAACCCTTCTCGATTGCGAAATGCATGTCTCGGATGAAATGCCGTACTAAAATCCAATCGCGTCCCCAAAGCCTGATGTAATACTTTCTAGAACCTTGACGTGAATATGGGATCCCTATCCTAGATAATCGACACTGGCACACCGTGCAACCTCACTATCTCTGCCACATACAGCTTAGCTAACTTCTGAAGCGAGTAATCAACCCTTACCGGTATGAAATGAGCTGATTTTGTCAAACGGTCCACAATTACCCAGACTGAGTCCTTCTTACTAGGCGTAAGGGGTAGCCCACTGACAAAGTCCATGGTAATCCTTTCCCACTTCCACTGTGGAATCTTCACCGACTGAAGTAGACCCGACGGCAACTGATGTTCAGCTTTGACCTGCTGACACGTCAAACATTTACCCACAAACTCGGTTACTTCCCATTTTTGACCTGGCCACCAAAACTGCTCTTGCAAATCCCAATACATCTTGCTACCTCCAGGATGCATAGCGTATGGGCTGCTATGTGCATCCTAAAGAATCCTCTGTCTTAACTCGACGTCCTTCGGCATACAAGCTTTCCCTTGAAAACACAGTACTCCATCACTGGACAAGCTGTAACCTTCTAACCCACCATTCTGAACTTGCAACCTCCGAGCATTCAAACCATCATCCACTAACTGTTTTTCCTTAATCTGCTCTACCCAAGTCGGCTTTACCTGCAATTCCGCTAATAGGCTCCCGTCGTCATACAAGCTGAGATGAGCAAACATCGCTCTCAAGTTCGATAGTACCTTACGGCTCAACGCGTCTGCCACCACGTTAGCCTTGCTCGAATGATACTCAATTGAGCAGTCGTAGTCCTTCAACAGCTCAATCCATCTCCGCTATTTCAAATTTAAATCCTTCTGAGTCAAAAGCTACTTTAGACTCTTGTGATCCGTGTAGACTATCGACTTCTCTCCGTACAAATAGTGCCTCCATACTTTCGAGGCGAAAACCACTGCAGCTAATTCCAAGTCATGCGTCGGATAGTTAACCTCATGCGATCTCATTGCCGAGATGCATATGCCACTACCTTCCCTTCTGCATGATCAAGCACACATCCCAAGCGGTATGTGATGCATTACAAGATGACCGTGAATTCCTTTCCGCCTCATTTGGATCAACACCGAGCTTGATCGAATCTTCTTCAACTTGTCAAAACTTTCCTGTTGCTTCTCAGACTAGACAAATGGAACTCCTTTCCTCAGCAACTTGGTCAACGATGCTGCGATCAAAGAAAATCCCTCTACAAACCTTCGATAATACCCTGCCAGACCTAGAAAACTCTGAATCTCTACAATCGACTTAGGTGGTTTCCAGTCCAACACTGCCTCGATCTTGCGAGGATCCACTCTAATCCCTTCCACCGACACCACGTGACCCAAGAAAGTCACCTCCTTAAGCCAGAATTCGCACTTACTGAACTTGGCAAATAACTGCTTCTCCTTCAGAATCTGCAAAACTATTCACAAATATGCATCATGATCCTCCTCAGACCTTGAGTACACCAAAATGTCGTCTATAAACACCACGACAAACTGGTCTAAAAACTGCTGGAACACCCGATTCATCATGTCTATGAATGCTGCCGACGCGTTAGTCAACCCAAACGGTATTACCAGAAACTCGTAGTGCCCATACCGAGTGCGAAATGCCGTCTTGTGAATATCAGCCTCTTTCACCTTTAGCTGATGATACCCTGACCGTAGATCGATCTTTGAGAAAACCGATGCACCTTTAAGCTGATCAAACAAGTCATCTATCCTGGGCAACGGATACTTGTTTTTGATCGTTAGCATATTCAATTGGCGGTAGTCTATACACATTCGCATTGTACCATCATTCTTCTTAACAAAGAGCACAAGTGCTCCCCAAGGCGAAACACTTGGCTAGATAAAACCCCGATCCAACAGTTCCTGAATCTGAGCCTTCAGCTCTACCAATTCCTTCGGCACCATCCTATACGGGGCGATAGACACTGGCGCGATTCCGGGTAACAGATCTATACCAAATTCAACTTCCCGATCTTGAGGCAGACCCAGAAGTTCTTCTGGAAATTCTTTCACCGTTCAGACATTCTCTGCAGCTGACTCCTTGGCCTCCAAGGCACACACATGGACCATAAAGGCCTCATAACCCTTTCTGACCATTTTCTCAGCTTTCAAAGCGGACACCACATTGGATAGATAATCTCTTCTATTACCTATCATCACCACTTCTTCACCCTTAACCGTTTTCAAAACCATGCGCTTAGCCGCGCAATCCAGACTTACTTGGTACTTCACCAACCAGTCCATCCCAAGAATCAGATCGAACTCCCCAAACGGCAGTTCCATCAGATCAGCCACAAACACTACCCCTTGGAGTTCTAGGGTACATCCCTATCTGACTTATTTACTTCTACAGAGTGACCTAGAGGGCTAATTCATCATCTCCTAGAAGTAGTCTCAAAGTCTAGGTTCATGGTTTCCACTATGCTACTAGCAACATACGAATGCGTCGAACCTACATCTATCAAAGCAGTATATGGTAATCCAAAGATTAAGAACGTACTGGTTATGACGTCCGGTGCGTCGCCTTCCTCTCGACGCCTCGCTGCATATACCAATCCAGGCTGTCTCGCCTCGGTGTTGCCTGCACCTCTGCCCGGTGCTCTGCGACCCCGACCAGAACCATTACCTCCTCTACTAGAACCACGACCCCTCTGCGGTTGCGGTCCCTCATTCCTGAACTGAGCACGACCCTGGCCCTCAGACTGAATCCTGGCTAACTTCCATGGACAATCCCTCACACGATGATCCAACGAGCCACATTCAAAGCATCCTTTTCCACCAATCCAACATTCTCCTCAATGAGATTTCTCACCGGTTATTATCTGCTGCTGGACCACGATTAGCGATGAATGAGCCTCCGGATTGATTTGGCCCACCATGCCTAGCCCTTTTTTGAGAATTACCGATCGACCCAGATGATCCAAAACCTCTCTTATGTCTATTCCTGTCCTGATTCTGCCTCATAGATTCCTTTACCCCTTCGGCTATCTTAGCCTTTTCTACTAAAGCGGCAAACTCTCGCTCCTGCTGTGGAGCAATCAGCAATCTCAGCTCATCCCTCAATCTGTCCTCAGACCTGACACATCGCTCGTGCTCCATAGCCACGATACCTCGAGCATACCGGCTCAACCTTAAGAATTCTGCCTCGTACTCCGATACGGACTTACTCCCCTGAACCTGTCTCAGAAATGCCTTTCGCTGCGCATCAATGTAACTGGACACAATATAGTTCTTCTGGTACGTTGCCTTAAAATAGTCCCACGTGAGATCATCCGCTGCAGCACCATCCCGAACCGTGAGCCACCACTGGTATGACTCATCCTGAAGAAGCGACACTATCCCTTTTAGTTTCTCCTCAGCAGCCAGATCCAAGTCGTCCATGATACGCTCCGTCGCCTCCAACCAATACTCAGCCGTATTGGGTGCCACACCAGAAACACCTCGGAAAACCTTGGCTCCATTGGCTCGGAGTCGCTCAGATACAGACTTACGAGCTCCCATGCCTCCACCTGCTCCAGCCACCCTCTCAAGAACTCGCAAAGATCGCTGCGCATCGCATCATCCCCATCCGATCACGATACTCAACACCGGTGGTGGTGGCGGTGGTGGCATCTCATTTCTCGACCCCGACCGGATCCCACTTTGGTTCGATACACGATCATCCTACCCCGACCGCGTCCATGTGTATTACGACCCCGACCTCGAGTGCTCATGCCTAACGTCTCGACTTATCTGATTTAAGAGTTTTATGCGTCAGTCTTTATTCCACTTATTATTAAGGCACAGTCTTATGAACAGTTTCTATTACAGAGTTTTGTTTTCGCGAGCCACAGAGTCATATAGGTTCCAATCTCTAGGGTAGTCCATTATCACTAGCCATTCATAACATACATCATCAAAAATCACAATCATATGCAAACATCAGTAGGGGTACTTACCTGGGCGGATTGGTGCCGGAGACTCGGTGCCATGCGTTACAGACCATACATTCTCCAGTATAACTCTTCGAAACCTTATCTTAAAACATTTTGGGCCTCGGGCCCACAGCCGAGCTTTTTGAACTTGGCTCTGAAACCATAATTGTAACACCCCAAACCCAGTCAACACACCACGACCGAATCTGGCATGTTACAGAGTGAAAATGTTTTGAAGAAAATAGTTTGACAGTTTATTTCTAGCGAAAATATGAGTTTAGAAGAAACCCGTGTTGAGTGTTGTTGAAATCGTTGTTGTGTTGCTTTAAAACCCGATACAATTCTTTTTTTTTTAAAACTCATTTGTCGTCCTTAACTTTTCAAGTCTGTTAAAATCCCCAGTGAATTGAACCTAGTTAATTCAAAACCGTTTGTACTTGAGCTTGGAAAAACTTAAGTTTGAAAATCATTTAAGTTAACTTTGTAATCACCTTGTGAATGTTGTTACCCGATGGTAATGTTTAGAAAACCCATTGCGTAATATAATTTAGAAAACTTCGATCTTCAAGTTATCAAAACATGTCAAGTAGTTTACTTAGCAATACTTGAAATCCAATCTAAGCAGTCAAAATAATCGCAAATTATAGTTTAATGGCCTTATTACAAACCCCAAATAAAACCAAAATTTAAACTAAAGTACCCAAGTCGAAAGTCACTGTGAAACCAAAACAATTTCGCATGGCCACCTCGAGTCCACCCGACTCCCCATCCGCGACCTACGAGTCACTGAAAAGATAAGGGAAGAGGTGAGTCACCAAGACTCGAGTGCATAATCCCTTCTCGATTATAGCGACATTCTTACACAAGTCATAATCAAGCAAACATATCATGCACCCAAACCTAGCCATCCACAACTCCTTTTTCTACTCGTGTGGTACCAAACCACCTGGTGGTGCCAAACCACCTGGTGACCCAAAGTCAGCGATATCAATAATAATGTGGTGCCAAACCACTGGTGACCCAAAGTCACGAATAATCCAATTGTGGGGCCAACCCATGTTGTGATACCAAATCACAGGTGACAATCCCATTTTATCAAATGTGGGGCCAACCCACTGTGGTGCTAAGCCACTGGGACGAGTCGCTATGAGGTGCCAAACCTCTGGTGACCCAAAGTCACGAAATCAACTGTGGTACCAAACCACTGGTGGTGCCAAACCACTGGTGACCCAAAGTCACGAAATCAACTGTGGTACCAAACCACTGGTGGTGCCAAACCACTGGTGACCCAAAGTCACAGATATCAATCTTCCCCCTACTCTCATATCACCCACAATAATGCAATGCACATACAAATCATGCCATCATGCTTAATCATTAGACGTATATCGAACATACATAGATAACATCATCAGAAATCATGTACCGTAATCTCAACAAAATGGACTTACCCGAAATCCTTGCTCATACCCATAAAGGTATCATATCGAAATCTACACAGTTTCGGCTTTTAACATAGTTTAGGTTATCAGCACATTTACATAGATTATGAAGTGTGTAAGATACACACCAAGTTACTAATGAGACTACGGAACCCCGTAGATCACGATCTAATGCACAAGTTCCCCCTTCCTACATTCGGCCAATATCACACTATTAGCAAAAAGCCATTCGGCTTCACCAGTAAATCCCGAAGAGTTAACGCACAGAACCACAATCCTTACCTTAACGCCTTTCGAGCACTAGCCACAACCCTTCCCCTACAATCGGCCAACACTAAACAACATAAACTTAATAGCCTTCGGCTTTTCAAATGAATTAGGGAATGGTTAAATTGACATGTAACCTTACCACGGTTTTTAACGAAACTGATTGGTAGAGAGTAGATGATCACGATCCACTGCTTTAAAATCCCGAAGAACCTAGGAGAAACCGATTCCATAGGTGATTAAGAATCATGACAAATGTCAAAATTTAGCTTTTGTTCCATATGAGTGAATAGAGAAGAAAAGAAGATAGAAGAGATTCGGCCATGATAACTTATCTACTCCAAAACCGATTAGAGAAGAAGACAAGAGAGATCTACTCTTGATTGATGTTCGACCAAAACGTTAGAACAAGGAGAGAAGAGTAGAGAGGTTTCGGCGAGAGAATAAGCTACCAAGGGGGTTCGGCTAATCAATAAAATGAAAGTAGAAAACAAGAAGAAGAATGATCTATAAGGTTTTCGGCTCTTAAGGTTTCGGCAATGGGGTAAGGTGATCAAGATGGATTCGGCTATGGCTTGAGAAAAGAAATCAAAGGAGATTCGGCCAAACCAAATAAGAGTAGAGAGCAAAATGAAATAAGGTTTTGGGAGAATAGTGTTTCGGCTTCAAAGAAAATAAGTAAGGGGTTCAAATGGGGATTCGGCTCAATGCCTAAGAGAGAAGTCGACAAGAGCCTAAAAGCTTTCAGCTTTTGCTTCAACAAGGTGCACTAAAGGAGAAATCGACAAGGGCTAAGGGATTTGGCTTTTGGTTCTGTCGAATACACTAAGGCATGACTTAGCCGAAAATTTCCACTTAGCTTGCCTAAGGAATTTGGCACTCCCCTAAGTCTTTCAGCCGAACACTCCACCTCACACAATTCAAAATTCGGCCAACTACACAAACTTCTCCTGGCCACTCGTTCAAATGAGTTTGAATTGCTCAAACTCCTAAATTCTCTCTTCTCTACCCATTTGAATCTGTTGACCTGTTCAACAGTTATCCATCAGAGTTTGAGCTGAGCACAACTCTTCCCTCTCTGGCGTCAAAAAGAAATTCCCACAGAGGTATTCCTGCAGCTCGAACCTCAGGTCCCTTCCTCTGCTTGTGGCGTCACTTCTCAAGGCCCTAAGTGGCGCCTTCTGCCACTTTACCACTGGGTTATTTGTGCTAAAGTTTACCACAGAAAACATTTAACCCCCCTAGCTCCTTCAACTCCCCTTAACCAAAGCTTAAAAATAAAAATTTCCCATAGTTTGGGCCTACCCTTAGCTCATATCTAGACCCTAAAACATCCCAATTAACATCACAACCAAGCCATACACATGCAAACAGTTCAAACACAATAGCCCCTATTTAAGGATGTTACATGAACAGTCGTGTTACCCAAAAAGGGTAGGCAATGGATGCCAGGTATGTGATCATAGAAACTTCTCTATGTGTATCGATGAATGTGCTAGATTGTAAATCCTTAAGTGGTATATTGTTTGATTTTGCATGAATGTACGCATGGGATGGGATTATTATGAATAAGGGGGGAAGAGCATGATAATAGGTCACTTGGTGATCGGTGGTTAAACCACGAATTGAAATATTAGGTCACAATAGTGATCGGTGGCTAAGCCACGTTAAATTCATTCCTGATTATTAGGAATAGGCAGCATGTCTGACGATATGGTGTGAAGCGGTTGATGGGTTGATTGTAGAAATCCCTAAGGTGTGATGGTTGGTACGGGCTGGTGTGTAGAGGATGGATTTCTAGGCTGGGATGGGCCATGTAGCATACATATGTTTTGTTGCCATTGTGTATGGGCCAAGGCCCATAATGTGTTTGTGGGCCTCAAGCCTTTTATGTGTTTTCAGGATTTGCACACTGAGTCTTGGTGACTCACCCTTTTATTTTCCCTGACTTTTTAGATGAGCAGTAGATCGTGGACAGGGGAGCCGAGGCGGACTCGAGGGGCCATCAAGTATTATTTTATTTATTTTCATGAATTATTTTCAATTTTCTTTAAGTTTTAATTTTGGAACTATTTATGTAATAAGGCCCTATGGTTTAGGTTATCGCTTTATATTTGATGAGTGTTTACAGTTTATAAATTTATGTTCAAGGACTTAAAACATAAAAAGTAATAAAATAGGTTTTGAACACGTTCAAAGAAAAAGCAAAGGTTTTCATCAGATATCCTATTTTTAACAAATGCCTAAGTAAAGAAACTGAGATTTTCAAAAATCGTTAAAGCAAAGTTTTTATAATAAACCCCGTAGCATACCAGATCTGGTCGTAGCGTTTGGGCCAGGTTTGGGGTGTTACATTTTGGTATCAGAGCCCAGTTGCAAAACTCGGGCTATGAAATGGGTCCAGTAGTAGTTTATGAAGTTGGTGAAAATGCTTTGGTTGAGATATGGCCTTCGAGTCTCTGGCACCGATCCACGCAGTAAGTATTCTAACTCTTGATGTGATATGCATCTTTGGGTTGATGGGCTTTATGGACGTAGACTAGTATGATAGGAATTTATGGACTTTAGGCCTAGTTCAAACAACTCTTTAAATTCATAAAACTTAATCTAACTAAACATGTCCGTAATCCAGTCGCTAGATTAAGGTGTGGCAACAGGCATGCGCATGTCTAGGATTGGATTCAGGGAGAGCTTGGTAGTTAAGCAGTCCGAGTGACCCACCTCCTCTTTTCTGAGATCTTACCTGGTGCATAGTGTTTGTTCACTTTAACCGCGAGGACTTGTTTATGGGTCAAAGTTAATTACTAAAATACCCTTATATTTGTAAAATTCCTAAAATACCCCTATTTGCAAAATTATTAAAATACCATTGGATTGTAAAATTACCAAAATACCCCCTGTTTTGCAAAAGTACCAAAATACCCCTATTTTGTAAAATTTCCAAGATACCCTTATTTTGCCAAATTACCAAAATACCCCTGTAGGGTAAAACTACGAAAATACCCCTAGGTAGTGAAATGACGAAAATACCCTTAGGTGATGAATATGGGTTCATGGATGCTACTTGTATGTTGATGTATGATGGTTGAATATGTGTGGAACTAGGAGATATAAACTTGAGACTGAAACCTGTAGATATAATTTCGAATTCGAAAGAACTAATCTTAAAACTACTGTCCATAAGATTGTTCGTGGTTAATCAGTGGAAGAAATTAATAATTCATAAAATTTCTAATCAGATAAATGTGAATCGGTAGAATGAGTACAAGGGGTCGTGGACGTCCTGCGCGTGGCCGTGGTAGGGGTAGGATGGTTGTGTCTGAACTAGTAGGATCTGGTTATGGGTCTGGAAACAAGATGCCAGTACCACCAGCTGCGGAGGTGGAATTTTAGGACTAGACGGCCGGAGATGATGCGGTATCCCAGGCGATGTTAAGGGTTTTAGAGAGGGTTGCTGGGGCAGGCATGGGCATAGGAGCCCGGAAATCTGTGTCGGAGCGACTTAGAGCTAATGGGGCAAAAGTGTTTAGGGGAATTTCTGGAATAGCCCCGAGTACAGTTGAGTACTGGTTGGAGAAGGTTGAGCGTATAATGGATGATCTGGATTTCACGGAAGAGGAAAAATTGAAAGGGGTTGTATCTCTCCTGCGGGACGAAGCTTATCAATGGTGGCTTACGATTAAGGATGGTACGGTGGCTGACCGTATCACTTGGGATCTCTTCAAAACGGTGTTTCAGAGTAAATACATTGCGACAAGTTATGTGGATGCGCAGCGTAGAGCATTTCTGAATCTGGTGCAAGGAAGTAGGTCAGTGGCTACGTGCACGGCGAAATTCTTACGCCTTAGCCGTTATGCTCGAGGAATGGTGGCCCTGAGACCATGAAGCGTTGTGTTTGATTTGAAGATGGTCCGAGGATGATTTTGCGTGTCTTGATAGCTCCACGGCGGGAGAGGGAATTTCTTTGTGTTTGTGGAAAAAGCTAAGATAGGTGAGGAGGTGAAAGCAGACAGAGAAACTAAATCGGGATAGAGATAGGGGTGGAAGTAAGAGGAATTTTGGATCGTCGAGGCGGTGGGCGTACTCGAGAAAAGGCCTAGGTCGGGACGGGCCGAGGCGGGAGGAGAGACTGCGCTGCTAGTCGGATCTGAAGTGTGCTCGATGTAGTAAATTCCATGTAGGTGAGTGTTGGGCGGGCGGTGGGAAGTGCTTTAGGTGTGGATCTACGAACCACCAAGTTAGAAAGCGTCGCGATAGCAGGCGGTGAAGGTCCCACGGGCCAAGGGAATGCCTGGCCGGGAAGAGGTGGTCGGCAGCCACGAGAGAGGTCGTGGTCCGGCCCGGAGGTGGTAACGGTTCCGGTCCGGGCCGTGGAGCACCGAGCTAAGGGGCGAGAAACACCGAGGCGAGACAGTCGGGGTTAGTCTATCTTTGCGGACATCGAGAGGAGGTGATGCACCGGATGTCATAACGGTACATTTCTAATTTATGGTTTGCCTTATACGCCTTGATTGATATTGGTTCGACGCACTCTTATGTTGCTAGTGCTATAGCGGGGACTTTGGACTTAGATTATGAGACTTCTTCTAGGAGATGGCTGTAGTGAGCCATTTAGGACAAAGCGTAGTGGTGAACAAAGCGTATAAGGATGTACCCTAGAAGTTCAAGGGGTAGCTTTTGGGTGATCTGATGGAACTGCCATTTGGGGAGTTCGATTTGATCTTATGAATGGATTGGTTAGTGAAGTATCAAGCGGATTTGGACTGTGCAGCCAAGCGTATGGTGTTAAAAACTCCCAAGGGTGGTGAAGTGTTGGTGATAGGTAAAGGGGGAACTGTTTGTCGAATGTGGTGTCTGCCTTAAGGGCAGAAAGGATGGTGAGGAAAGGATGCGAGGCAATTCTAATGTTTGTTCGGGCTCTGGAAGCTAGAGAACTAACTGTCGGAGATGTTAGGACGGTGAAGGAATTTCCTGATGTTTTCCCAGAAGAGCTCCCGGGATTACCCCCGGATCGTGAAGTGGAGTTTGGTATCGATCTTCTTCCGGGAATAGCGCCAATATTTATTACTCCGTATAGGATGGCGCCAAAGGAGTTGGTGGAATTGAAAGCGCAGATTTAGGAGTTGCTGGATAGAGGGTTTATCCGACCGAGTGTGTCACATTGGGGATCGCCGGTGTTATTCGTTAAGAAGAAGGATGGGTCAATGCGTATGTGCATTGACTATCGTCAGTTGAATAAATTGACAATCAAGAACAAGTACCCGTTACCGAGGATCGATGACTTGTTCGATCAGCTGAAGGGAGCCTCAGTCTTTTCAAAGATAGATCTGAGGTTAGGGTACCATCAGCTTAAGGTCAAAGAGGCGAATATCCATAAGACGGCTTTTAGGACTCGCTATGGTCACTACGAATTCATGGTAATGCCATTTGGGTTGACTAACGCACTAGCAGAGTTTATGGATATGATGAACTGAGTATTTCAACCCTACTTGGATCAGTTTATCGTGGTGTTTATAGATGATATTACGGTTTATTCAAAATCGGAAGAGGAGCATGATTCACATCTTGAGTGGTTCTCTGATTACGAGGAGAAGCGGTTGTATGTCAAATTCGATGAAGTGCGAATTTTGGCTAAGGGAATTTACTTTTCTAGGTCACATTGTGTCGGCAGAGGGGATTAGGGTTGACCCTCGGAAGATTGAAGCGGTGTTGGATTGGAAGCCGCCTAAGTCGGTAGCAGAAATTCAGAGTTTCCTTGGTTTGGCCGGGTATTACAGAAGGTTTGTTGAGGGATTTTCTTTAATTGCGGCACCATTGACTAAGTTGTTACGGAAAGGGGTTCCGTTTGTTTGGTCTAATAAGCAGCAAGAGAGTTTCGAGAAGTTAAAAAGGATTTTAATGGAGGCTCTGGTGTTGATTCAGCCGGAGGCTGGAAAGGAGTTCGTGATTTACTGTGATGCTTCACACACGGGACTAGGATGCGTGTTGATGCAAGGTGGAAAGGTTGTGGCGTACGCATCTCGGCAGTTGAGACCGCACAAAGCAAGATATCCCACACATGATTTGGAATTGGCGGCAGTGGTTTTTGCCCTGAAGATCTGGAGACATTATCTATACGGGGAGAAAGCTGTCATTTATACCGATCACAAGAGCCTAAAATACCTTTTGACCCAAAAGGAGTTGAATCTAAGGCAAAGGAGGTGGATCGAGTTGCTAAAGGACTATGACTACTCGATCGAGTACCATCCGGGTAAAGCTAACGTGGTGGTGGATGCCTTGAGTCGTAAAGTAATCTCTGACTTGAGAGCAATGGTTACTCACCTTAGTCTATATGATGATGGGAGTTTATTAGCTGAACTCCAAGTGAAACCCTCTTGGGTCAGTCAGGTTAAGGAGAAACAGCAGACTGACGAGTTGCTAAAGGAGAAGTTTTCGGTAGGATCAAGTGAAGGATCAACAGAATTTGGTGTGAACAAGGAAGGGCTATTATGTTTTCAATGGAGAGTGTGTATGCCGAAAGATCCTGAGTTGAGGCATAAGATTTTGCAAGAAGCACATGGTAGTCCATACGCTATACACCCTGGAGGAAGTAAGATGTATCGAGATCTGCAAGATCAGTTCTGGTGGCCGGGTTTGAAGCGAGAGGTGACCGAATTTGTGGGGAAGTGTTTGACTGTCAGCGAGTAAAGCGAAACATCGATTACCATCGGGGTTGTTGCGGCGGTGAAGATTCCACTGATGGAAGTGGGAAAGGATCACAATGGACTTTGTTAGTGGGCTACCCCTCACGCCTACTAAGAAAGATTCGGTCTGGGTGATTGTTGACCGCTTGACGAAGTCTGCTCATTTCATACCAGTACGTGTCGATTACTCTCTGCAGAAATTGGCTAAGCTATACATAGCGGAGGTAGTGAGGTTGCATGGGGTACCAGTATCAATCATATCGGACAGGGACCCTAGGTTCACCTCACGATTTTGGAAGGCATTGCATCAAGCGTTGGGTACGAAGTTGGATTTCAAGATAACGTTTCATCCTCGAGCCGATGGGCACCGAGCGGGTAATCCAGATCTTAGAGGACATGTTGAGAGGATGTGTCATTGACTTCAGGGGTAGTTGGGAAGAGTTCTTACCGTTGGCGGAGTTTGCGTACAATAATAGCTACCAGTCAAGTATTCAGATGGCACCCTATGAAGCATTGTACGGGCGGAGGTGTCGTACACCTACCTATTGGACGGAATTAGGAGAACGTCGAATTTTGGGTCCGGAGTTGGTTATCGAGACAGAAGAGAAGGTTGAGGTGATTCGGGCTCGACTGAAAGAAGCATCAGATAGACAGAAGTCCTATGCTGACCTGAAGCGTAAGGACATAGAATTTGCAGTGGGTGACAAGGTGTTCTTGAAGGTGTCGCCATGGAAGAAAGTAATCGAGGTTGAGCGGAAAGGTAAATTAAGTCCCAGATTTATCGGACCTTATCGGGTGTTGAAACGAGTGGGACCGGTGAGCTTATGAGCTAGAACTACCTTTCCGAGCTAAGTCGATTCACAATGTTTTCCACGTCTCTATGTTAAGGCGTTACCGTTCGGATCCATCTCATGTGGTGCCGGTGGAAGAAATCGAAGTAAGACCCGATTTATCCTTTGAAGAGGAGCCGGTGGAAATCACGGATCGTGATGTCAAAGTATTGCGGAGAAAGACGGTTCCGTTGGTTAAGGTTACGTGGCGGAATCACCGTCTTTGAGGAGGCTACTTGGGAACCGGAAGAAGCGATCGCAAAGCAATACCCTCATCTTTTACGACGGGTAATTTCGAGGTCGAAATTTCTTTTAGGGAAGTAGAAGCGTAACATCCTAAAATATTAGGCCTTTGCGTTTAGTATGTGGTTATGTTAGTATGAGTGTTAGGGGTCCAGTATGGGCTCGGGATCGGGCCGAGGTCTTGGTTAAATTTTCTCTTTGGACACTATGGGGTTTAAAAGATGGTATCTGTGGGTTAAATTACAAAGTGGGCTTGTGGTCCAGTAGCGGGGCGAGGGGGGGGCACTGCAAAGGAGCTATAAGGTGGCGTTATTAGCAGGTGAAGAGGCTAAAGTTTTTGGCCACTTGGGGCCCATGTATTTGGGCCATTTTCGGCACTTAAAAGAGGAGCAGTTTGGACGACAATAGGGCTTAAAAATAGGGAAATTTAATGAATGGGATAATGTAGATAATATGGCGGATAAGGAGGTTGATGAAGGGAGGAGTGTGAGAGGTGGTTTCAGCTGGGATTCTGCATGAGTGAGTGTGGATTAAGTCAGAAGATAGGATGATGGAGATAAGAGAAAAACGTGGGTTAAGGATTTGAGAGTAGGTGGTGGCCGAAAGTTGGACTCTAGGGACAAGGGGGAGAAATTGGTTTTGATAAGGCTACGGGGTGCCGAATTTTCATTATTTCCTACGGCATAGTTTTATTTTTATTTTCCTTCTCTTCTTTTCTCCTTCTAATTTCGGCAACTAAGGGTTCTTCTTCTTCTTCTTCTCTTTTCCTGCCAAAAGCCGAAAATTCCCTTAAGCATTCTTTCTTTTCACACGTGTCTGTCATAGCCGAATCTGCCCTAGCCTTGGCGAAATCCTTCTTATACTGTTCCTATCACTTCTTTACGTTTGATATTGTTCTTCCCCCTCGATTAGTTCTTTCTAAAGGATGAAATCATAAACCCCATTTGATCTCTTCATAAAGCCGAACCCCCTCTATTAGGAGAAGCTGAATCTGTTGGTGTTAAAGGAGATCTAGTCGCCTAGGTTTCTAAGCCAGAAATCGGTAGCATTCGAACCATATTATTTTCGGGATTTCAAGCAAATCAAAGGAAGGGGTTGGATCTGTGGTCTCAGCCCCAAAGTTCAAGAAACGAGCGGTGTCAGCGGTTCGAGATTGGCCGCCGGGTTGTGGACCGGCTTCGGAGCAGAATAGTAGACAGATAGCAGTCGTATCGGCTAATGATAGTGTCGACATAGAAAGTGTCGTCTTAACCGTAATCAGGTGTGTAGATCTTTATCACACTACTTAACCTGTATATATACATATGTTATGGGCTAAAAGCCAGAAAAATAGGCTGTATGAACAGTCGTGTTACCCAAAAAGGGTAGGCAATGGATGCAGTGCGTGATCATAGAAACTTCTCTATGTGTATCGATGAATGTGCTAGATTGTAAATCCTTAAGTGGTATATTGTTTGATTTTGCATGAATGTACGCATGGGATGGGATTAATATGACTAAGGGGGAAGAGCATGATAATAGGTCACTTGGTGATCGATGGTTAAACCACGAATTGAAGTGTTAGGTCACAATAGTGATCGGTGGCTAAGCCACGTTAAATTCATTCCTGATTATTAGGAATAGGCAGCATGTCTGTCGATGTGGTGTGTAGGCGTTGGTGGGTTGATTATAGAAATCCCCAAGGTGTGATGGTTGGTACGGGCTGGTGTGTAGAGGATGGATTTCTAGGCTGGGATGGGCCATGTAGCATACATATGTTTTGTTGCCATTGTGTATGGGCCAAGGCCCATAATGTGTTTGTGGGCCTCAAGCCTTTTATGTGTTTTTGGGATTTGCACACTGAGTCTTGGTGACTCACCCTTTTATTTTCACGACTTTTGGATGAGCGGTAGATCGTGGGCGGGGAGAGAGGCGGACTCGAGGGGCCATCAAGTTTTATTTTATTTATTTTCATGAATTATTTTCGGTTTTCTTTAAGTTTTAATTTTGGAACTATTTATGTAATAAGGCCCTATGGTTTAGGTTATCGCTTTATATTTGATAGTGTTTACAGTTTATAAATTTTTGTTCAAGGACTTAAAACATAAAAAGTAATAAAATAGGTTTTTCGAACACGTTCAAAGAAAAAGCAAAGGTTTTCATCAGATATCCTATTTTTAACAAATGCCTAAGTAAAGAAACTGAGATTTTCAAAAACCGTTAAAGCAAAGTTTTTACAATAAACCCCGTAGCATACCAGATCTGGTCGTAGCGTTTGGGTCGGGTTTGGGGTGTTACAAATTCACTTATTTTAGGCTAGATAATAAAAAGAAAGTTAGTATTAGTACTTTTGGTTCCTTTGGGTTCCACAATTCGGTCTTGCCTAAGCTATACTACTGTTCGATAGGTGCGCTTGCCTCAAATCGTTGTCATAGTTAGTTTCCAGGTTCGATCATTCTTTTTATAAATTTTAAGACTTTGACATCGCGAAAACACATGATCACATAACATATTTCCACATGAATATCATTAAACTTCATGAGTATAATTTACTCAATCACATTATTGCCTATAGCTTATCATATGAATAACATAACATACATCAATATAAATGTCATTAAACTTCATAAATGTCATATGAACATAAATGTCATTTAATATCAACATAACACATGTCAACATAATTGTCATATACTAATGGCTCATCACATGAATCTCATAACACATGTCGACATAATTGTCATATGCCAATAGCTCATCGTATGAATAACATCACACATATCAACATAATTGTCATTTAAGCTTCATAAGCACAACTTGCTCAATCACAATCTTACCAATTGTTCATCATATATTGAGTTCATTTTCTTTGAGTTTTTTGTACATACCTGTACCAACTTGTAACATAATCACATACTTTCTCGTCTTTGACATACCCATTGAATTTCCCATTGAACCATTTGGAATACTAAAGGATACTCGCGGATATCGTACACACAGTACCGTACCAATGCCATATCCCAGATATGGTCTTACATGTAATCTCGTATCGATGCCAATAGCCCAGCTATGGTCTTACACGAAATCTCACATCGATTCCATATCCTAGATATGGTCTTACACGAAGTCTCATATCGATGCCATATCCCAGATATGGTCTTACACGTATTCTTAGTGACCCTAATGTCATGACATTTGTATCCTAACTATCTTAAGGTTCAACCGGGATTTACTCACTTGTCGAAACTTCGTCAATTTCATCCATAGAGTCAATCATACAATTCATGCAATAACAAAGCATTATAAATACAATTATAACGTTTCATTATTTACATACAAACTTACCTCGAACTAAAAATTGGCAAAAAGGACTAAATCGTCAAATACTCGTTTTTCCCCCGTTCTAGGTCCAAACCTCATTTTTCTAGATCTATAATATCACATTTAACTTATTCAATCATTATACAATTCAAATTAGCACAAAATCACATTATGGAAAAAATTACATTTTTGCCCTTAAAGTTTGACATTTTTACAATTTAGTTCCTAGGCTCGTAAAATGACTTTCATTCAATTTCTTCAAAGCCTAAGCTTAGCCAAACCTATTTCATGCTCATAACAACCCACATTTTTCATTTATTCACACTTTTACTAATTTTACAACTTTTATAAACAAGTACTTTTTGACTTTTTTACCAAAAATCACTTAGCAAAAGTCGTTTAATCAACATAAAATTTGCATAATCTACCATTAAACATTAAAATACACAAATATTCAACATGGGTCAAACCCTAGACCTTGATCTTTTCTCAAATTAGTGGTAGAAATAGGTAGATCTTGTTACGAGGATTTCAAAAACGTAAAAATCATTAAAACGGGGCTAGAATGGACTTACAATCGAGCTTGGAAGCTTGGAAAACCCTAGCTATGTCTTCTCCATCCAAGTTTCGGCCATGGGGTAGAAGATGGACAAAAATTGGCTTTTAATTTGGCTTTTTAATTCATTTATTAACCAAATGACTAAAATGCCCCTAACTTAAAACATAACAATTCTCTTATTAGATGTCTATTTTTGTCCACTAACTTAACCAATGGTCTAATTACCATCTAAGGACCTTCAATTTTAAATTTCATAGCAATTAGACACCTCTAGCATGTAGAACTTAACTTTTGTACTTTTTATAATTTAGTCATTTTTACTAAATTGAGTGGCCAATCGTCAAAATTTTTGAACGAAAATTTCAGAAAAGAATTCCATAAAATTGAAGACCATAAAAATATAATAAGAACAAATTTTACTACGTCGGATGTGTGATCCCAAAACCACTGTTCCGACTAGACCCAAAATCAGGCTGTTACACAACCGGTCCAATTCTTTCTATAATCTGATATGGCCCAATGAGCCGCGGACTCGATTTTCCTTTACGGCCAAACCGAAGAACTTTCTTCCAAGGTGATACTTTCAAGAATACCTTGTCACCGACTTGAAATTCTATTTCTTTTCATTTAAGATCAGCACAGGACTTTTGACGATCAGATGCTGCTTTCAAACTGTCTCGAATTACTTTCACCTTTTCCTTGGTTTCACGGACTAAATCAACTCCGTGTAACTTTTTCTCATTGAGTTCTTTCCAATACAAATGGAGTTCTACATTTGCGACCATACAAAGCTTCATATGGTGCCATTTTGATACTAGACTGATAATTGTTATTATAAGCAAATTCAACCAAAGGAAAATACTTTTCCCAGTTACCTTCAAACTCAAGTATACAACACCGAAGCATATCTTCTAAAATCTGTATTACCCGTTCAGACTAACCATCTGTCTGGGGATGAAATGCAGTGCTAAAGTGTAACTGAGTACCCAGAGCTTCTTGTAATTTGCTCTAGAATCGAGATGTAAATCGAGGGTCTCTATCTAAAATAATGGAGACAGGAACTCCATGCAATCTGACAATCTTAGAAACATATAATTCAGCTAATCTATCCAACGAAAAGTCCGTACGTACTGGAATAAAGTGTGTAGACTTTGTCAACTGATCAACAATCACCCAAATGGCATCTTTCTTCTTTGGAGACAGGGGTAATCCCGATACAAAGTTCATAGTAATTCTTTCCCATTTCCATTTTTGAGATAAAATCGGGTGTAATAGTCCAGAAGGCAACTGATGTTCAACTTTTACTTGCTGACATATCAAACAGTTGGATACAAACTCAGAAATATCCCGTTTCATTCCCGGCCACCAGTATATCTTTTTCAGATCATTGTATATTTTATTACTACCAGGATGAATAGACATGTTACCATTATGAGCTTCATTTAGAATCTTCTGTACTAGTTTTTAACTTTTCGGTACACATACTCTACCTCTTAATAACAAACAACCATCAGTCTCGATCTGAAATTCTGAGTCAGGAGTCGATTCACTTTGTATCCGTTTTGCTTGCAACTTACTATCATTTTTCTGAGCTTCAGAAATTTGCTGCAAAAACATTGGTCTAGCTTTTAACTCAGCTATGATTGAACCATCATCAGATAATGACAATCAGGTATTCATTACTCGCAAAGTATACTGGGATTTTCTGCTCAGAGCATCTGCCACTACATTGGCTTTTCCCGGATGATAGTTAATAACAAGATCATAATCTTTCAGTAATTCAAGCCACCTGCGCTGCCTCAAATTCAAATCTTTCCGTGACATCAAATATTTCAAACTTTTATGATCAGTGAATATGTGACATTTTTCACCAAACAAGTAATCTTTTGATTTTCAATGCAAACACTATGGTACGCCAATTCAAGGTCATGTGTCCAGTAGTTTCTTTCATGTGGTTTTATTTGTCTTGAAGCATAGGCTACTACTTTACCTTATTGCATCAAAAACACAGCCTAAACCATTTAACGAAGCATCACTGTAAATTGTAAATTCCTTACCCAATTCAGGTTGAACTAACAATGGTGCTTCTGTCAATAAAGCCTTTAATCTGTCAAAACTCTACTGGCATTTATCAGTCCACTCAAACTTTACATCTTTCTGTAGTAAATAAGTCATCGGAGAAGCTTTCATTGAAAAACTTTTCACAAACCTCTGATAATAACCAGCTAGTCCCAAAAAACTTCAGACTTTAGACACATTCTTCGGTGGCTTCTAATTAACAATGGCTGAAATTTTATTCGGGTCTACCCTGACACCTTCAGCAGGTACTATATGCCCAAGAAAACTACCTTCCCGTAGCCAAAATTCACATTTACTAAATTTGGCATACAATTGTTTCTCTCGCAGAGTTTGCAACACTATTCTCAAATGCTCAGCATGTTCATTTTCATCTCGGGAGTAAACCAAAATATCATCTATAAATACCACCATAAACCTGTCTAAATATGGGCTGAAAATTCTGTTCATCAGGTCCATAAACACTGCAAGTGCATTTGTCAAACCGAATGGCATCACAAGAACCTCATAATGTCCATACCAGGTTCTAAAAGCTGTCTTGGGTACATCTAAATCTTTTACCCATAGTTGATAGTAACCAGAACGGAGATCAATCTTTGAAAATACAGTGGCACATTTTAACTGGTCAAACAATTCATCAATACGAGGCAATGGATACTTGTTCTTTATTGTAACTTTGTTGAGCTATCTGTAATCAATGCACAGCCTCAACGATCCATCTTTCTTCTTTACAAACAGAACCGGTGAACCCCATGGTGAGAAACTAGGTCGAGCAAAACCTCTGTCAATCAATTCTTGCAACTGTGCTTTCAACTCTTTTAATTTAGTAGGAGCCATTCTGTAAGGTGCTATGGATATAGGTGTTGTACCCGGAACAATATCTATAGAGAATTCCACTTCTCTATCTAGTGGTAAACCAGGTAATTCTTTTGGGAATACATCAGGAAATTCACATACAACCGGCACTGACTGAATCTTCGACTCAGATACTTTAGTATCCAACACATATGCAAGATAAGTATCTTAACCCTTTCAGACATATTTTTGTGCTGATATTGCTGAAATCACATTAGGTAATCCATCCATTTTATCAGATTCAACATGAAGTAATTCACCACTCTGACATTTCAATACAATATATTTCTTGTAACGCCCCGAATTTGGGCTTAGAAGAAATAGGCCTTGATCGTAGGAACACATAAAAGTTTATGTGTGCAAGGAAATAACGCATTTGACTGTCTACTTCAGTGGTTAAGTAATTTAACAGTGGTTGGGAGTGTCTGAGAAGTCTCGGGTTCAAACCTGGGCTTTAGCAAAATTTTTATTTTTAGAGTATAAAATCCTTGGGATCTAGATAGAGGGCTTTTAAATTGTTGTGGTTAAATTATGACACAAGATGAGCTTGTAGTCTAGTGGCAGTGGTGTGATTAAGGTGGCAAGGGAGATTGAGTTTGAGTCTCCTATTACGCAAGGGAGTATTTATTTTACTTCCTTGCTGCATGAGAAGTGGACTTTGACTAGAACTCTGCAGGTTGGAATTTGAATGAGTCATGGAGAAATTCAAGGAGGAAAAAGGGGGATTTGGATGGTGGTTGGTGTGGATTTGGTGGAGAGAATTTGGGAGATAATAAGGGATTTGATGTTGGAAGTTGTGTAGCCGAATTGAAACTCTAATCTTGCATTAGTTTCGGTTGAAGGGAAAGTTGGGATCTTTTGGGAGTGGGCAAGGTGTCGACTGCTCTTTGTGCATATTCAGCATTCTGTTGGTTTTTCGGGATTGTGGTCTCTCGCCTCTTTTTTTCTCTTCTAGTCAATTTTGTTGTCATTTTTTCTTTGGTCGAATATGCATTTTTATTATTGGCCTTACTTTCATTCAATCCCTTTATGTGCCAAAGCCGAACTTTGCTCCTCCTCTTTCTGTCCTTAACCGTATACTCTCTGAGTGCTCTTAATCTCTCCACATTCTCTGGCTGAATCTTTACCCTTCTCTTCTCCTCTCCTCCATTCTCATTCTCCTCCCCTTTCAATAAGTTCTTACATTTTTTTCTCTAACCCTTGTCGAATACTGAACTCTGTTCTTCGTTCTTCTCTTTTGGGATACTTGGCCGAATATTCTCTTGTTCTCTTAGTGGTATTATCGTATCAGCTTACAAAAGTCTTCTAAAACAAAGGGTAAGTGCTCGTGGTTTTTCTTCTGGTTTCTCCTTAACGTTAATGGCCCTTCCTTCTTCTAACATCATATGTTTTCTGCCATTTTCAAATAGGAGTACCGTTGCCCTAGTTTATCTTCATCATTCCTAGTACTTTCGGTTTCGACCCTTAAAGGGGGTGTAGGCCGATTATTTTTCTCTTCAACTAGTGACTTTACGCTGTCAATAAGTGAGGACTCGTTTAGCTTAAACTATTCGTTTGAATGGGTGTTTGATAAAATCCGATTCTTATGCAGGGTTTCCCTAAGGCCTAGTGGATAATCTCTGGCAACGGAATAGGAGTGTGGCCTTTTGTTGATTGATCAAGGTAAGGGTTTAGAGTCTCTTTGATTAGTATAATAGTGAAAAGATTTATTAAGTATTGCTCTTGTTCAAAAGGGACTGATGGAGAAATGTGATGAATGTAGGTTGGTGCTCAAGAGTTTTTGCAAGTGCTCGCAAACAGGTGTGTACACACCCTGATCTGACTGTAGCACGACAAAAGCCGAGAAGCCGAAAATACGGCGATTGAGGCCACATGGGCGTGCGAACGCTCGTGTGGTGAACCGAGCCCATGAAACATGGGCATTTGACTATAGAGGCCACCATGAGCGATCTCATGGGCTTAGGTCGTTTTGGGCCACGTTGGGCCGAAATAGGCCGTGTGGGCCCAATGGGCTCGTGGGCCCTACACGAGAAAATCTCAAGGACATGTGGAAATTATTGGACCCAGTTGTGTCGTTCACATGGCTAAGCTCGTTTCTGGGCTTACCGGGCCACACGGGCCTTGGGCCCACATGGGCCGCATAATGGCCTTTGGGCCTATTCACACTATTGACTGTTAAGGTAAGATTACCGAAATACCCCGGTAGGATAGAATTACCAAAAAACCCCTATAGGGTAGAATTACTGTAATACCCTCATAGGGTAAAATTACCGAAATACCCATGTAGGGTAGAATTACCGAAATACCCCCATAGGGTAAATGACTGTAATGCCCCTGTATGGTAAAATGACTGTAATACCCTTGTAAGGTAAAATGACCGTAATGCCCCTGTAGGATAAAATGACTGTAATGCCCCTGTAGGGTAAATGACTATTTTGCCCCTCGAGGGTAAATGACTGATTTGTGCTATGATTTGACTGTGATTGTATGACTATGATTTGATTGACTTAACTGTGAATGATATGATGATTTTTGGGCCAGATATTCTGCATACATGACATACTGCATGGGGTTGGGATATTGGTTATGGAGGAAGTACTGTTCTTATAGGGTCACACGAGTCGCACGAGACGATTGTGGACCTACCGATGGCTTTATGCCAGTTAATCTGATTATGGCTCTATGCCAACCTAATTATGGCTCTGTGCCGTCTTGATTATGACTTGGTGTCGATCATATTTATCCATGGCTGTGTGCCGGTCGTAATTATTGATGACTTTGTGTCGATCATACTTACCCATGGCTGTTTGCCGGTTATATTACCGTAGCTGATGGCTATGTGCCAATCTTATTACAATTACCGATGGCTATATGCCAATTATGAGACTGTTACTGAAGGCTTGAAGCCGCGTATATACTAGCAGCTTTGCTGCGATTTCGGCTAGTGCTGCAACTGGTGCTAACACATGGAGTGTAGGGATGGCGTGGGTGATTTATTCCCCATAGGTAGTGCAGGGTTGGACGGAGGCAAGTGTAGGGTTGGATGGGTTTGCATGCATCATGCATCATTCATACTGAGACTGTTACTGTGATGGGCTAAGCCCAATTGATTCTGTTATGGCCTGTGACCCAAATGATATTGTTTTGGGCTTTGGCCCACATATACTCTGAACTAAACTGCATCATATCTTTGTTAAAGGGCTCGAGCCCGCATCGATTCTGTTTACGTATCTTCGACTATTTCTTTAATAAGGGGATTACACACTGAGTTTTTCATAAACTTACCCCGTTTTTAACCTTTCAGGTAATCCCCGACGTTAGACGGTTCGGAGCTACGAGGGACTCGGAGAGGGCCACACAACTACACTTTTGTTTTGCTCATTTACTTAAGCACTTTGATTTTGATTCCGATTGTGATAAGGCTTCTATAATTTATGGATTTTAAATTTGGGATTTTATTGATTGTGATTTGTATCTGCTAGAAGTAGAACACGATTTTCCAAAACAATAACTATTTTCAAACGCTACGTTTCCGCAACTCAATATTTTTTTTAAATATCACGTTTTCATAAATCATTTGTTTTAAATTAAGCTTCTGCAACAATAAGGTTTTAAAGGTAATAACGTTTTAAAGGGAATAACTTTTAAATAAACCACGATTGAAAATAAGCAAACGCAAACTGAGGTTTTGTACAAGTTGTAAATGGCAAGAAGTTTTAAATTTCAATAAGGGTTTTCAATGAAAACATGGTTTTCAAAAAACACTTCAATGTGACACGCCAGATTCGGCCATAACGTCTAGGTCAGGTTTGGGGTGTTACATTTCTGTTTACAATTCACCACTACATCATATTGGGTTAACCAATCCATTCCCAAAATCACATCAAATTCATCGAATGGTAATAACATCAAGTCAGCTGAAAAACAATAGCTTTTTACCATCAACGGACAGTTTTTACAGACTTTATCCACCATTACACATTGGCCCAGGGGGTTTGAAACTTTAACCATAAATTCAGTGAATTCGACAGGTAAATTTTAACAGACACTAAGTTTGTGCATATGTATGAATGTGTGGAACCAGGATCAATCAATGCAGTAATATCAATATCAAGTAGAGAAAATGTACCAGTAATGATGTCAGGTGCATAGGCATCTTCTCTAGCACAAATAGCATATGTTCTTATAGGTGCTCGTGCCTCAGATCTAGCTGTTGTATCCCTGTTAGTACCTCAACTATCACTAACATTGCCGGGGTGACGAGGTGGTCTGCCCCTCGAGACAGGATTACTAGGCTTTGGAGTGGGTTCTATTTCTTTTTCAACTCTTTCTAAACAATCTCTAAGAAAATGATCAAGTGACCCGCATCCATAAAGAGCTCCACTTCTAGACCAACATTCCCCATGATGAAATTTGTTACAATGTTTACATTTTGGTTTGGGATTACCAACACTACCCACACTGGTCACAGATGGAGATGAAGACCTCGGGTTAGAACGTTGAGAGCCTCGCTCTCTTCCAAAATATCCTGTAGAGGTGGTAACACGATCATAATACTTCTTTAATTTCTTAGAAGCAAATGATTGTGACTTACTCATAGTTATTTTACCAGAAACCCAAGGTTTTCTTTCAGCCTGTCTCTTCTCTTTACTCAATTCTTCAACTTTGTGTGCTCGTTCGGCTAGTACCACAAATTCTCGTATTTTTAGAATTCCAATAAACAATTTGATATCTTCCTTTAAACCCTCTTCAAAGCGTTTACACATCTTGTCCTCAGACTGGACCCATTCTCTAGCATATTTGCTCAACTGAACAAATTCTCGTTCATACTCAGATACAGTCATATTTCCCTGCTTGAGTTCTAAAAATTCTTTCTTTTTCTGATCCATGAATCTCTGACTAACATATTTCTTTCTGAATTCAGCCTGGAAGAATTCCCATGTAACATTCTCTCTCGGTACCACTGAAGTTATGGTATTCCACCAATGATAAGTTGTGTCTTTCAATAGAGATACTGCACATTTCAGACATTCGACAGGTGTACAAGATAATTCATCAAAAACCCGGATGGTATTTTCCAACCAAAATTCAGCCCTTTCCGGATCATCATCTGCGGTAGCTCTAAATTCTTCTGCCCCATATTTACGAATTTTATCTACCGGAGGCTTACCAGTTCTGACGGGTTCAGCACCCTGTGGTACCTCAGGAACCGGTAGGGGAGGTCGTTGTACAACAGGGTTTGTTCTCAAATACTGTGTAAACCATTCATCCATCTTTTGAAAGAAGGTTTGATTTGCCCCCTCACTTTGCCCTCAAATACGGGCCTATCACTACTAGATACAGAAGCAACTCTTTGAACTGAAGCTGAAGCATTACTCTCAGCTTCCTCGGATTTAGCTCTAGCTCGGTTGGATGACATTACTATATGAAAAACACAATTAAAATGATCAGGAGTCATCACACTACCACAATTTATATAATGGCATGTATAGCTAAACTCGTGTTTGCAATGTTCAATCTGAGAATCAGCTAAACTGTAGCTATGATACCACTAAATGTAACACCCCTAACCAGTATCCATCGTCGAAATAGGGTTACAGAGCATTACCAAAACTTTTAGAACATTTACAAATAATTTATGTAAATTACTATTCATTAACCAATATTATTGATATTATCCCTTAAGTGGACCCTCGAAGCCCAATACAAGCACTAGAATTGAGTTGGGAATTAATCGAAAACTCTAAAAAATATTCACAAAATTACAAAAATTTTCCAAGTTGCAAGGCTCACACGCCCATGTGGTCTAAAGGACACGCCCGTGTGACCCTAGAACACGCCCATGCTATAGGCCGTGTTTGACCCCGTGTAACTCTCTAACTTGTGCACACGGCCATGCCACACACAGGTGTGCTAGGCCGTTTGGTTAAATAAATTCTTTCAAAATTAAGTGCAGGTTTCACACGGCCAAGACACACGCCCGTGCTCTAGGCCATATGGCACACACGGTTGAGACACACGCCCGTGTCTCTGCCCGTGTGCTCAATTCTGAGCATTCTATTTCTCAAAATTTAGGTGCAGGAGACACACGATTTAACCACACGTCCATATACCAGACCGTGTGTCACACATGGCCTAGACACACGCCCGTGTGCCTGCCCGTGTGGACAAAATGAAGCCATTTCTAGCTTCATTTCTCACCCAAAATCACACCATTGACCTGCACTTAAAACTTACATCCAAATACCAACCATTTCAAGTATTCAAATTAAGTAAATTCCACCATTCAATATGGTATACCATTACATGCATACAGGTTTACCAACTTACCTTGGTTCTATCCATATGTTAGACATAATTTGATCAACTACTTAACATATATGTATCTACCATAATATAACATTATAAGCATATCAAAACAACCATTACTAGCCATTCCAATGGCTATATTACAAACATCATTATCAAGCCACTAATGGCCAAGTTGTCCTATACATGCCATTATACCAAAATGATTTTACTATGTATACCCAAAATATTCAAACGGGAAAGCACATATATTCATCGGAATTCAACATTCAAACGGGACTTAACCCTTTTTCAACCAATTCAAGCATGTATTTATTCTTATATCATAACATCCAAGCATTTCACATAAATAATAATCACATTTCATACAACACAACATTTAATTTAACATAATTACATGCTCGATTAAGTTACTCGAACTTACCTCGACACTTGTTCGCGTATAAAATCTACTAATTCGAAACCTTTTCTTTTCCTCGATCTAACCTCGAATTTGTGTTGCCCGGATCTATATAAATAACTTTAATCATCAATTTCACACATTTTATATTTATTTGGACTCAATTTACGTCCTAGGCAAAATTACCATTTTGCCCCTAACTTTTCCATAAATTCCAATTTCGTCCCTAGGCTCGGAAAGTGAAACTTATGCAATTTACTCCCTATTCCAAGCCTAACCAAATTTTTAATATAGAATTTACAGCACATATTTTCTATAAATTTTAGAATTTTTCATCAAATTTCACAACTTTACATTTTAGTCCCTAAATCATGTTTTCATAAAAAATCACTTTGTAAAAGTTGTTTATCTATCAACAATCTTTCATTTTCTACCATAAATTTCTAATTTTCAGCATATTCATTTTCCATACTTTGATAACTTTTCAAATTGATCCCCCAAATAGATAGATTAAGCTATCCCGGTTTCAAAAATATCAAAATTACTAAAAACGGGACAAGAAAACTTACCCAATTAAGCGATGAAAGTTTCTTCTCTCTCTCCTAGGGTTTCCATGTATTTTTGGTTGAAGATGACATGAGAATAAGATGGTATCTTTTATCATCTTTTTACTTAATTATTTATTTTTCAATTTCCAATTTAGTCATTGCCCTTTTTCTATATTTCCATGGATGAGTCACCAAAATATCCACATACTTTTGTTTAATGGTCTAATTACCATATAAGGACCTCTAGTTTTGAATTCCATAGCTATTTAATCCTTATAGCTACTAGAATTCAACTTTTGCATTTTATGAGATTTAGTACTTCTCGTAATTTAGCACATAATCAGTAATTTTTTTTCGAATTTTTCACATGACATCTTTATCATAATATGGGCCATGTAATAAAATAAAAATAAATTTTATTTTCAGATCGGATTTGTGGTCCCGAAACCACTGTTTTGATTTCACTGAAAAATGGACTGTTACATCCAAGGGGTGATTAGCCTGTATTTGTTTAAATTCCTTAAAGATCGTAGTTTGGACAACAAAATTTATTTGGAAATTTTATGTCTCTGATGTAAGTTTAATTTGTGAATAGGTAATACAATTTTTTTCAACTTAGTGATATTTTAGTATGAATGATAATTTTATTGTGATGTGACGCCCATACCCAAATTCGATGAATGAGTCGGTCTTATAAGGTGATTTTTCATCGGTTAAACTATGGTTATTTTAATAGTTTAACATTTAGGACTTTGGTGAAGCTAATTATACTCTTGGAATGTGAATCCTTAGGGATCGAAAGAATAAAACATTAGCTCTTTCACAAGCTTTTTACATCGATAAGGTACTGGAACGATTTGCAATGACCAATGCGAAGCCAGACGCTCAACTGACTGTATCAAATTTTCATATTTCTTTGGATCAATGTCCTAAGACGACAAAAGAAAGAGAGAATATGAATAAGGTTCCATATGCTTCAGTAGTTGGAAGCTGTAACACCCCAACCCCGGCCTACGCGTTAAGACCAGACTTGGCATGCCACATAAAACGAACTTACACTTAAGCATCAATGTTTTTAATGAAAACAATTCTTGAAAACGATTTGAAGTTGGAGTTTATGAAAAATCGAGATTTATTTGGACACCATGTTTTTTTAAAACATAAGAATTTACAAATTGATTTTCAGAGAAATAATTGGTTAAAAACTTTAATAATTGGTTGAAATAAATTTATAAAAGAGTTTTCACAAAATTTTACGAGTAAGTGATATAAAAAATCCTCTTTTTATACATAAGTTTAAGAAAAACATTTATAAAAGATTAACAACCCCATTAAAGTAGCTAAAACATATTAAAATCCATCCACGCATAAAATCCATAAATATAATACCAGAGGCCTTATTACATCGCAATTGAAATAGTACTTAAATAAAAATACTTAAAAGAAGTTCAAAGTTTTTATAACTCATCATTCGTAGTATGGCCTCCACACGAAGTCATCCCCGCCCAAGCCTCCATCAATTATCATTACCGAGAAGGGGTAAAAAAAAAAGCGGGTGAGTTACTTAGAACTCAATGTGTAACCCACTTACCGTGTTCTTTGGGCCAATACCTTTTAAGCAATTAGATGGGCTTGAGCCCATTTACAAATGTACAATGCATATATATAAATCAAGTATAAAAATTAATGCATGTGTTATGCAATTCCCAACCAAGCCTAATTTCCATCCGCTACACACCCCGTGCACTCAACCAACACACCTGTGGGGATCAAATCAACCCACCCCGCCAACACACCAATAGCAGGCATTAAGCCAGATGTAATATTTGTGGCAACAGGCCATTTAAAATATTTGTGGCAGAGCCACTGAACTAGATATTTGGCAACAGGCCTTTCTTCTCTTCGTCATTTATCCCAACCCATGCAGTCATGTATATATATAATGCATAACAATATATTCATTAGAAAAATTTCAACAAAAAGCCAATATTACAAATTATTAATTTGGCCCATTAGTCCAAAACAGCAATTTGGCCCTTTTTAACGAACTAGCCAACCTTGACCCATTTACGATCTAGCGATTTCTTGGCCCATTATACACATGTGGCTTTTTTTTCCACAATTTTCACACTTTGGCCGATTTATCAAATAATCATGTGGCCCAAAATATCATTTCATTTTATTTCTAAGATATAGCCCATTGAGGGTAAAACCGTAATTTTTCCACAATCTTAATATCGGTTTCATGCATTCACACAAAAAGTGCTAATATACCGTATTTTCAAATTTTACCGACTTTACGATTTTTATTCTATCGCTTACGGTAATATAACCCATGAGGTACGTGTGAAGTTACACACTTGATTACGGTGAGAACTATACTTTCCCGCTCGTCGATACCTAAATATATGTCACTCTTGATTAGAACACTAATATTTAATATAAAACTATTCTAATGATTAACGATCTAGATCCTTACCCTCGAAATCTCGAATGACAACTATTTGCGATTTCTCCCCGATTGATGGTTCATAACCCGATGAAGAACCACGAACAAACAATGGCTCAGGAGTACGAATGACTTCAAATAATTGATTTTCACGGATGAGGGTCCACAACCAAGTGGAAAATCTCGGATTCTTTCAAAACAATCCTTCGTTTGAATTTAGGGGAATAAGCGGAACCGCCCCTCTTCCGAACACTATTAACAACCCTTTTCGTCCCTATCTTATTAGTCTCTATTGACAAAAGATTATTAGTCCTACCATATATCGGAAATTTAATACTAATGGCTTAAAAGAGCGAACTCGGCTTACCTTAAAATCCCGAGTGATTTCCAAAGGATTCCTTGACAAATATGTTCCAACTCGAATGGCTTTACGAAGTCTTCGAAAATGTGATGATTCGACCCACCACTATCTCACTATAACAAAATAACAAAAGAAATTATCTAAGAGAAATGAACAATGGTTTCGATCAAAAAGGCTCTCCTTTACCACACTTAAGGTTCGGCCAAAACAACCCATAAAACCAACATAAGAACCAAAAAGAAAGCTCTTACCTATTGTTTAAACGCGGGTTGAAAGAATAATCAACAAGACAATATAGATGAATAGAAGATTCGGCTTTGAAGGGAAAATTGAAGAAAATGGGATTAGTATCATTCGGCCATGAGAGAAAAATAATGAAGAAAATATTTGAATGATAAATAAAAATGAGGAAGAAAAGAGAATGGAGAGAAGGTGTTATAATTCGGTTTTCAAATAGAAGAAAAGAGAAGGAGAAAAGAGATGAGTTTAGGAACAATATGCATTCGGCAATGGGAAGGAGAAGGAAAAGGAATGGCTTTTTGTGTTGGTAGTTTTGGCACTAGGAGAAAGACACACAATGGGATACTAGAGTGATAAGCAAAAATGACCAAATGGTAAAAAGAAATGCCTAAATGAAACTCAACAAAGTTGTTTTCTCCAAGCTAAAGACACATTCGGCTATGAGAGAAAGGAAATGATAGGAAAGATGTTTTGGATGAGCAAAAATTATGACCAAAAGAATTCTAACAAGCTACCATCCTACCCCAAACTAACCACCAAATTTCGGCTCCCCCCTTTTGTCCATAATGCCGTCCAAATACATGGTCAAAATGGCCATGCAAAAGTTTCCAAGACAACTTCCTTGTATCATGCCTTGTGTTCCTCCACTTTCCAAAGCTTTAGAATCCTATCCCCAAAATCAAGTTAATTCTATCCCTTAATTCAAGCTTGCCTTTTTCCCTTAGTCTACTTCCCATAAAAGAATTTGTCCAACCTTACCATAAGTAAAGCTTGACCGACACATGCCATACAAGTACAAAAATAAAAGTCACCTAAATGCTATCCATGGGATTCGAACCTCTCTCCTCAAGCAATCACTCATGCGCCAACACCACATTGCTACTAGCTCATCTTATGCTAGCTTTCATCACTTAAATTAACTTAAGCATCATAATCACTTGATCCACTTCAATAAAATACTCACTACTAAAATTTATTCTAGTTCCGAATAATCCCGAGCCTTCTCAAGACTATATTAAGCATGCAAAAATTTAATCATACACAAGCTAAACACCAAAACATGCATCATAACGATACTCAAATTTTTAGGATGTTATAGAAGCCTTATGTATAGGATGCTTTGCACACATCCAGATATCTGTTCCAAAGTGAGAATGATTAGTCCATATAAAGAGAATCCTGGTCTCAGACATTGGTAAGTTGTAAAGCATATATTAAGGTATCTTAAAAGAACTAGGGATTATATACGTGTATTTTAGGGAGAATGTTACTCCTATTGGTTACATAGACTCAAACTTCCAAACCTGTAATGGTTCGAGGAAATCAACATGTGGAAAGTGTATTCATCCTAAACGGTGGAGCTATAGTATTGAGAAGTGTAAAACAAAGTTGCAATGTTGACTCTACTATGGAAGCCGAGTATGTGACTGCTTTTGAGGCAACTAAAGAAGCGATTTAGCTTCGAAATTTCTTAACTGATCTTGAAGTCACTCCTGATATGGAAAAAGCTACAATATTGTATTGTGATAATAGTTTTGTAGTAGCTAATACCAAAGAAATGAGAAGTCACAAGAGGATGAAACACATAGATCAGAAGTATCACTTGATACGAGAGGCAGTAGTCGAAGGAATTATATATGTGGTGAAAGTAGCTTCTAAAGATAACCTTGCAGATCCATTTACTAAAGCTCTTGTAATTAGGAGTTTTAACAAACATGTTGAGGATATGAGAATGTGAAACATGACACATTTACTTCACTAGGGAAAGTGGGAGATTGTTGTGGGAAATGTGTTCATATTTTAGTAAACATGTAATTTTTTTCTATATATTTAAATGATGAATAAATAAATAAAGTTAATTTCACATTTCACTATTATGCCTTTTGTGTTTTTGTCTTTTCATGTTTTGCATGCATAATGAAATTGTGACAAGAAAATGTTAGCTCATTGATTGTCTAACTTCAAACTGAAGATAAGTGGCACTGTAAGAATGATTGCATTGCAAAAAAGACAACTTACTTTAGTAGATGATCTAAACGAGTCTGTAATCCTGTAAAACAATCAAAGTGAGCATTTGATTCAAATACTTACAAGGATTATTATGTTGTCTACAATTCCAATTGGGGAGATGACTAGTCTTGGCTATCAGAGCAGTTGACTCTATGAGTAGAGACATAAATGTACTCATTGAAAGAATGATACATTGGACTGGACCCAAGATGAATTAATTTTGAGTCCGTTTCTGAATTAATTCACTTGAGACGTTCATGGTGTGATTTACCTAAATCTTGAGTTAGTCACTAACCATGCGTATGTAACTCATGTACTTTGATATAAGTAGAGGCTTATGCTCTAAAGATAATCGAGCCCATAGCCAGTATGTTGGGTACGTGATTTGTGTATGGCATGACTTTATTAGCAAAAAAGGAATTCATAGCTCAATTAAATAGTTAACGATATCCTCTCATTGGTATTGTGTGGATTGATAAATATAAAACATGGTCTCAGGTTGCTTGTTCCCGAACAAGCAATTTATCATAGTCATTTGTTGACAGTGATCATATTAATCATGAAGAAGACACAATGGTGACAATGAGATAAAATAGGGTTGTATTGAGTGAGTGGATTTAACTCAATATGAGGGTAACACACACATGACGAGGTCATTAGACAAAGCAATTGGATGAATTGCTTTCATAAATAGTATACAATAAGGAGTTTTCAATCATGGTACTTCTTGTTGAATGGCTCCATGATTAAGTAAATTGTGAATTATTGGAACGATGTTTCTAGGCATAATTGCAAATACTGGAGCCTAGTTGTATATGTCCGATTGGTCCCTCCGTTAGCTCAACAAAAGCTCGATCAGACTGCATTTGAATTAGAAGAAAATTCTACAACTTTGGAAATAATTTATTTGAGTCAATTTATTCGATGTGGATTAAATTAGGCAGTAGTGAGAATTGTTCAACAAGAAAATTTTATTAAAGTTTCTTGAAAAATTAATTTTTGAGAATCTCAGTGAGTTTTTGGAAAATTATTTTTGATCAAGTAAAATTAAATTAATCAAATTAATTAAAATAAATATGATATATTTGGAAATTAATTTTCAAGTTAGATAATTGGCCCAATGGGTAATTGAACTTGAAAATTGGACCTGAGATCGAAAATTGAGCCTCAAAACCCAAAACAGAGATTGAGACCCAAAAATTGGCCAAGTCGGGCCCGATATGTGAAATTGGGCTGATGGTCAAATCAATGGTTGGACCGAACCGGTCGTGTCGTCATTAGACCCAGATTGAACTAGCAACAACTGAACCGTTAGGGTGTTGTGAGGGTGTTGCACATGCGGTGGCACCACTGGACACGGCGGTGTCGATGGCCAGGATGATGGCATTTAGGTGGATAACGGAAGGTCACCAATGACAGTTCTTCAGCGATTGAGCAGTGGAAAAATCACACTCCTACCCGTATTCTACCGGATAATTTGATTTCAGATTAACTATTCGAAGAATAACATTATTGTAATAGTTTTAATATTTAATTTAATTTAATACTTAAAATTTCTAACTAATAATGGAATCCTAACACTTGGATCCTGTTTATAAGAGTAATTACAGGAAAGAATCCAAGAAATGCACAATTTTGAGAAAAAAATAGATGGTTCTATATATGTGTTTTTGGTTCGGTTCGGGCTGGAATTTGTCAAAGAACTTGGGCCATAAATTTTGATTTTTTTCTAGTTGGATATCGAAAGATGATGGTCCATACCAGTTCCACCACTCTTGAAACCAATTTGGGAATTTGAATTGGGCATCATATTTGAAATATATGAGCCAAGAATGCCTAATATTTTGATTTTTCATTAGGAAGGCATTATACCAGGCCGTTTGGTAATCCCAATATGTGAAATATGGGTGGGGGTCTATTTTGGTGGTAAATTTGGCTTGAAATTTCTTTGGAGAATTTGGGTTTTCACCCCAATCTCTTGGTCAAAGAATTTTAACTATTTGGGAAGTTGAATGAGTGATAAATTTTGGATCTTTTGGGTTTGTATAGTGTTTGAACAATACTGATCCGGTTTGAACTAGTATGTTTCATAATACTGCTGATGTTAATGAGAATCTAAATGGCTCAAAATGTCATCCATTGAAAAGTTCTTTTACAAGAATATATGGAGGATTTTTTGAAAATTTTTCCTCCATAATAATTTTTTCAAAACACTTATTTCAAAAATACTATGAGGATTTTTTGGTAGCAGCTTGTGAAGACACTACTTCTTTTGGGAAAACATCTTGGAGAGATGTTTCCTTTAAAATATTTTTGCTAGATTTTTGTTTGTGTAAAACAATCTCTTTATTTTATTGAAATCTTTGTTGTTTCATCAGCAATTTGTTTGAGAAAAATTTCCTCTTTTAATTGAGAAAAGGCTAATGCCACTTCTAGAGATTGAGAAATGGTCTTAATCCATTTTTTGATTTGTGAACCAATTTCATTTGGATCTTATGCATCTTGAAGGGATGCATTTTTGTAGGATTTTGTTGAGGATGACGATCTCTTATTTTCTTCTTCAAGGAAAATTTCATACCATTACTTAATTGGTTTTGAAGAAATTTGGGTTTTTGTGGATAGTTCTTCTATTTTTCCTTTTCCTTTGTCTCTGAGTTTTGGTGGCATTTTTTAAGAAACTCTCTAGAGAGAAAATTAGGCAAAGAATTAGTTTTTCCTTTGATGTATTCAATGTAAAAATCAAATATGCTCAAAATTGGTTTCCAACTTGCAACAATCTTTTTGAGACAATATTTTGGACATCTTTTTGTAAAACTTCTTTTGTTGATTTGTAATCAATTCGTAAAAGGAATATTTTAATTAATAAATCACATTGAAATTTTGTAATACATAAAACAGTTGATCAAATTTCTTTTTTGATAGTACTATAATTTTGTTGAGCTGGATTCCAATGTACAGAGGTAAACTAGACTATTTGCTCTTTTCCTTCCTTAACTTGTTTTAGGATCCCACCATACCCTATTTCAGAAGCATCTATTTCTACTATATTGGGGGCATTTGGATTAGATAAATGTAAATAAGGAAGTTCAATAATTTGTTTTTTAATTAGGGTAATAACATTGGTGTGGTCTTTTGTCCAAGGTTTTGGATTCTTTTTGAGCCTAACATATAAAGGCTTACATAATTTGCTAAGACATGCATAAAATTCTATGACATAATTGAGGTTTCCTAAGAACCTTACAGTTGGATTTTATCAAGGATTTGGTTTGGGAAATTCCTGGCAAATTCTATGGACCTTTCTATTGGGGTAATGGTTACTTGGGCAATGTAATGACCTAGAAACTTTACTTTGGTTTAGAACAAACTTATCTTGGATTTAGAATGTAACACCCCATCCCCATCCTAGACATTGTAGCTGAATCCTGAGAAGTTACATAAGTTCGTTTTTAAAATCCAAAATCTAAGTTTCAAACAATTCAAAATCTAGCCTTATCCCTTTCAAAACTTGAAAAGGAACTCATCCTTAAATTTTGAATATTTATTTAGAAAACCACAGGTTCTTTCTCTAAATTTTCTTGTTGCGGAAACCTTAATCTAGCTTTGTTTTGAAAACCATGTTTCATTCTTGAAAATTCAATACCTTGCTGTTCGAAACAAAACATTCAAAATATAATTAAATAGTCTCAAAGTAAAGAATAACACCAAAACTAATAATAGTCCCAGAAATTCCATATAAAAAAATCCACATAAAAGTAAATTATAAACTTAATAGTATTAGGAAAATTACAATTACTAAACTGAGTTCTTGCCACGCCGACCTGCCCTAAGGTTGCTGATTACCTGAAAGGTAACATTCAAAATGTGAGCTCACAAGCTCAGAGTGATAATTGTCTCAACAATAAATAAAATATACAAATGTTATAGAGAATAAACAGATCATGTGCAGATACAGATTTCAAATGTTTTTCATTAGCAGTTCAGAAACATAATAATTTTCAAAAACAGATACGTAATAAAATGTCTATTCAGATCCTACCCCCATATGCTACACACCAACTCTGTCCATCCCAACACACATGTTAGGGTATCAAGTACCCATCCAACCCCACACACCTATAAGTGAGCGTGTGTCACTTTTTAGAAACAGTGCAGTTAAGCTGCCAAATAACAGTATGCAGTAAACCACTAGAAACAGATACTCATGGCTGAGCCACTAGTCAAGGCATATAAATTAAATTGCCAACATTTCCACCATCATATCATATCCCAACCCAATGCATACAATCATACTAACATATATACAAAATATATATGTCATGCATGCCTTTTACATATAGTCATGCTTTCGAAATTATCAAAACAAATACCATACCTGTATAACTCACATATTGAACATATTAACATATACCACATTTCGAAACTTACTTAAGCAGTATGGACCCCTTGGAGGGTCTAATTACGAATTATAGATTTCAAAATTTGGGCCCACACTGCCGTGTGGCCCACATGGCCTACCAGATTAGCCCGTGTAATTGCACACTCTCGTTTGCACCTACACGACCAGCCTTACGGCCGTGTGAAAAACTGCAGATTCAAAAATTGCTTGATATTTTCTAAATTTTCTCGACTTTTCATGGTGCTTTCGAGTTACAAACCCAAACCTGATTAAGTTCTGATGTAGACCCAAGAACAAGAACAATAGAACCTCAAATCAACAACTCTCACGAATTAATAACATAATTTTTACAACACTCGAATGGACAATTTAGTACAATCTTCATCAATTAACCCCAAATTCAGAAATTTGATAGCCCTACAACATCGAGTACACTTACTCTTGAGCAAAACAACAACCTAATAATGCCTAAATCGCTGGAGGACCACCAAGCGCCCCTTGATTTTCTCCTAGAAGCACACTGATATCATTAAAACCAAGAAATCAATTCAAAAATCTCATCTCTCAATAGAAAACTCAACAACCAAAATTACCAAAGATTGCAAAATAATCAAATAACGTATACCCAACAATAATATCATCAAACTAAACGAAAAACACACTTACCCAAAGCATAAAAGAGATTCGACAGCGTTTGAATAGAATAGTATGATAAGAAAATAGTAGGGTAAACCGAAAGTCAATAAAGAGGTAAAAAGATGAAAAGAACAAAAGGAAAAGAAAACAAAAGAAGAAAAGAAAGAAAACCCCAAAGAGGACAAAGAGATTGAGTGTGAACGGGAAAAGAAACGTGAAAACTGATTGAGGAAAAATAGGGAGAGTTTTTAGGATTTCCTTGAAGATAATTCAATAATAATAACCACTTATCCCCACTACTAACTACTTATCAAATTTGAACTTCTAACTCAAACCCAACTCCTTACATGGACAGCACAAGCATAAAGTTAGAAAAATATTTCTAGTTTTGCTCTCACAGGTATTCGAACAGAAGACCAAAGGTAAGCTGAAGCCTTAGCACTGAACCAACAGGCTAATTCTTGACAACAATTGCACAAAAATAAAATATAAGGCAGACACTCAAGGATCAAGGGTGAGAATAAAATAACAAAATTCTGAGGAAGTGGATTCGAATACAGAACCTTAAATACACATAAATAACTTTTAGCCACTAAACCAAATCAATCAACTTGACAAAATTTAACAAATCAAAAACTTAAATTTTTGGGGCGTTACAATTTTCCCATCCTAAAAGAATTTCTGGCCTCAAAATTTACTTAATTCAAACAGATGTGGGTATTGTTGTCGAATCGCGTCCTTAGGCTCCCAAGTGGCCTCCTCCATACCATGATTTCACCATAGAACATTACCCAACGGAATGGCCTTTCTTCTCAATATCTGAACCTCTCGATCCAAAATCTAAACCAGCTCATCCTCGGAAGTCAAATCTGGTCTTACCTCAATCTCCTCAACAGATACAATATGAGATGGGTCAGATCAATACCACCTCAACATAGTGACGTGGAAGACATGAGAGGAAACTCTAACTAATAAGCGACTGAACCAACACATTTTAGAATTCGATAAGGCCCAATGAACCTAGGGCTTAACTTTCCCTTTTGTCCAAAACGAAGAACCTTTTTCCACGGAGATACCTTAAGGAAAACCTGATCTACCACAGCAAAATCAAAAGCTCTTCTCTTTAGATCCACATAAGACTTCTGTTATCAAAAGTTTCCCTAGGACAATCCCATATCAGTCTAACCTTGTCCTCAGTCTCAGAAACCAAATTAAGACCCACAATCTTCCTCTCACCCAACTTAGTCCAACACATAGAGATACGATACTTACGACCATAAAGAGCCTTGTAAGGTGCCATCTGAATACTAGATTGGAAGTTGTTGTTAAAAGTGAACTCAACCAGTGGCAAAAACTTCTCCCAACTACCACAGAAGTCGATAACACAACTCTGTAACATATCTTCCAATATCTGAATCACCCTATCAGATTGTCTATCAGTCTGAGGATGGAACACAGTACTAAAGTCCAAGTGAGTACCCAATGCCTCATGTAATTTTCTCCAAAACTGAGAAGTGAAATAGGGTCCCTATCAGAGATAATTGAAACCGAAACCCCATGTAGTCTAACAATCTCATAAACATACAGCTTAGCCAATTTTTGCAGAGAATAATCTATCCTAATCGGAAGAAAATGGGTAGATTTAGTAAACCAATCCACGATGATCGAAACAGAATCTTTCTTAGTGGGTGTTAAGGGCAACCCACTAGCAAAGTCCATAGTCACACACTCTCATTTCCAAAGAGGAATCTTAACTGGTTGAAGCAAACCCGAAGGTAGTTGGTGCTTAGCCTTAACTTACTGCCACATCAAGCAACGAGAAACAAAACCAATTACCTCTCCCTTCAAATCGGGCCACGAATATAACTCTTGGAGATCATAGTACATCTTATTCCCACAGGGATGCATAGCATAAGGAATACTATGCGCTTCTTACAAAATATATTGCCTCAACTCAGCATCATTAGGCACACAAACCCGAAGTTCTACCCGTCTCAACCTACTAAAACCAAAGAACCAAAGAATCATCCAATAACTACTTACCTCGAATCTAGTCAATCCAAGTCGACTTAACTTGCAACTTGGCTAACAAACTACCATCATCAAATAGACTTAGGTGAGCAAATATGCCCTCAAATCAAATATAGATCTACGACTAAGAGCACTGGCCACAACATTGGCCTTTATAGAATGATACTCAATGGTGCAGTTGTAGCCTTTGCATCCACCTACGTTTCCTAATATTTAACTCCTTCTGAGTAAGGAGATATTTGAGGCTCGTGTGATTAGTGTAGATAATACACCTCTCACCATACAGATTGTGTCTCCATATTTTCCAAGCGAAGACAATCGCAGCTAGCTGAGGATCGTGCATCGTGCATAGAATAGTTGTCTTCGTGTGACTTAAGCTATCTGGATGCATAAGTCACACCCTTACCATCTTGCATCAAAACACATCCCAAACCAGTGTGAAAAGCATCATTGTACACCACAAACTCTTTACCAGATTCAGGTTGTATCAGAATGGCTGCCTACATTAAAACAAACTTGAGGTTCTCAAAGCTCGATTATTGCTCATTTATCCAAAAAAAAAAAAATGGTGCATTCTTATGCAACAACTTAATAAAAGGTGCAACGCTTAGCGAAAACCCCTCAACAAACCTCCGATAATATCCCGCTAAACCAAGAAAACTCTTAATTTCAGACACATTCCTAGGTTGTTTCCACTCAAGAACAACCTTAATCCTTTTAGAGTTTACACGGATACCCTCAGCATAAACAACATGTCCAGGAAAGGTGACCTCTCTCAACCAGAACTCACACTTTCTCAACTTAGCGTAAAGCTTTCTCTCATGGAGTATTTGTAGGACCACCCTAAAATGTTCATCATAATCATTCTAAGTCTTAGAGTATTGTAAACTGAAAAATATATAGGATTTTTCCTATGTAATTTATCACCTTTTTACTTAAATTCGTTGGTAAAACTAAGTAATTGTTTAATAAATTAATGAAATATGTGAAAATATGAAATTAGGAAATAGAAATTACTAAAATGTGATTTTATGCTTTATTATATAGTTTTTATGCATAAAATGGCTTATTTTAGATTTATTTGAACATATTATATCTTTTAGACATAAAATGGGCCATGCATGATTAAATTAAATAATAAAATATAAAATTATATTTAATAATTCATTTTCAAATTTTTCATTAATAATTTGGGTTGTAATTAATTTTTTAAATTGGATAAATTTTATTCTTTGGTCTATCAACTTATTGATTTATTTTGCACAGGTTTGATAGCTTTGTTGGATTACAAAAACCGTCCAAATTGAAGACCAAGCCAACCCAAATTCAGCTACACATGGTTGTCCACATAAACCACTTTTGGTTTACTTACACAAGGTCCTTGCAATGTTGAAGAAATTGGAGATTTTCCCTAAGATTTACATTTGACCGAGCCTTAGTCCTGAGTTGTCATGGCTTTTAAATTGCTTAAAAATCAAGCAAAATCCAAGTCAAAAGCCACTAAGCATGGCCAGCCACTCATTGAAGAAACTTGAAGAGATTAAACCCCGCTATTTTTAGCAAACTACCCCCTCTGTAACATCCCAAAAATGGGGTTATTTGGAATTTAATTATTTTTCTTATTATGAACTGCTGTGATATTATTTATGGAATGTTAAGGCTTAATAATGGATTTTTAGTAAGCTCGAGTAGTGGGAAAAATATTATTTTCAAGCTTTGAGGTAGGGAGCCTTAACAAGTGGGGGTTATAAGAATAAATGGGGATAATTTGGACATAAGATGAGCCTAGAATAAGTGGCAAAGTAAGCCCACTTAAAAGGCTGCTTGTGTGACGCCACCAAGGAGCAAGGGAGAACCTTGGTTCTGAGTCACGTAAATCCTTCCTTTTGTTTTTTTATTTGGACGGCACAAGGGGAGAGATTTTCTCTCCTTAAATTCTTTTTATTATCTATTAAGATAATAGGATAATATGAGCATTTTTATTGGATTTTTATTAGAGTATTCAAATTATTTGAATGGTTTTAAATTAAGTGGCATGGAGTAATTCAAGGAAGTTGAGGGAATTTGAACTCTTTGCTCAAGGGAAAGATGGACGGCAAGGCAACTAGGGGAGGCCGAATTTTTTTAAGGCTCTTAGCTATCATCTTATCTCCCCTTTTCTTCACTATTGTGCATAGCCGAATTCTCTAGTAAGTAACTTTGTTATTTTTGTGCTTTTACAACTTGTTTCAAGGTTCCAAAACTCCAATTCTTGTCCCTCTTTTGCCGAATTCCCATCCTCAAGTCCATATTCTTCTTTTTCCTTGCTAGCCGAACATCCACTCCTTATTGCCGAGACTTCATCTCCTTCTTCCATTATTTTTCCCCTAGGCCGAAGACACCCCCTTGCAGTGCCGAAAATCTTTTCTCTTACTTGGAGGCACTTTGGCCGAATACCAAAGGTGATACAAGACTCTTCGGGACTTTCTTTCCAATCGGTTGAGAAGGTAAGGGGTACTAACCGAATGTTTTTAGTGTTCACTCTTATGATCTATCGATTTGGACTTAAGGAAAAGCCGAAATTCGGCATAAGCTAATGATGGGCTAATCTTGTTGGTTGAAGCCGATTTCACCTAGAACTTCGGGATCTCCATGCAGTAGGTTGAATCCTTCAAACCTAAAGCAATCGGTTTTGGGGTAAGGTGGTAAGATCGACTTTCTTTATTCATGATATTCATTTAAGCTGAAGGCTACTAACTTGGTTAAGTGCCGATTTTAGGGTGGTGAAACAAAAGGCTAGTACTCAAGTCACGCGGGTAAGGTTTTGGGATCCATAGGAGAACCCTCTTAAATTTTGGGTTTGGCCGAATAGGCCATAGTACTAATCCCATAGTTGGCCGAATATAGGTACAGTGAGATCTAGGGTGGCCGACTTCTCTTTTCGGATTTAGACTTCTCATCGACATCGTGTGTACATACACACTTATAGCGATTAATGTTTGTGTTAATTATATGTTGCCTGTAAATCGCTTGATATAGATACTGAGATCTAGTACCTCAAGGGTACAAGCGAGGATCCCGGTAAGTCTCTGTTAATACGAGATTGTTATGCTTTTGGGAAGCATGGTTCATATGTTACATGTGATAAGTGTATGAGATCTATTCATGATTATTTGACTATTGTGGGTTAAATGAGTGGAGGGGGCAGTGATATTTTGTGCTGACGAGCACCAGTGTTTTGGTAACACACTGTGACTATATGTCACCAGAGGTTTGGTACCTCCAGAGGTTTGGTACCTCATAGCGACTCGTCCCTGTGGTTAACACCACCGTGGGTTGGCCCCACTTGAGATATGGGATCGTCTGCCAGTGATTTGGTATCACACGATGGGTTGGCCCCATCACCCGATTTGTGTCTACGGACACCAGTGTTTTGGTAACACATCGTGACTATATGTCACCAGTGGTTTGGCACCACCAGTGTTTTGGTAACACATTGTGACTACGGTCACCAGTGGTTTGGTACCACATGGGGTAGACAAAGGCGTTTGGTTGGCTAGGTTGGGGCACATAATATTCTGCATATTAACTGTTATATGTTGTGTATGGGAATGTTTTTTTAAAACGGGGGAAGGGTTACATACTGAGTCTTGGTGACTCACCTTCTCCTTTAACATTTTTCAGGTGACTCGTAGATGGCGGTTGAGGAGCCGGTTGGACTCGAGGTGGCCATGCAGTGGACTCGAATAAATTGAACTTTAAACTTAGCTATTTTATTTTATTGTTGGTTTATTTTTATTTTGGATGTAATAAGGCCTCCATATACTTCACTTTTGTTATTTCTCATATGTTGGACACTTTATTTAAACTATATTATTAAAATTAAATTAAAATCACATGTTTTTCTTAAATTAACACGAAAATGTTTTATCGTGCCATCAGCACATTTGAAACTTGTATAATAACTAGACTCAATTAAATTTCCAAATTAAATCTAAGTATGGTTTTGGCAAGATAACCAAAAACGAGAAGTTTTCAACAAAACTTAAATTGGTTTAAAAATGGTTTCAAAAGATTTTTTCCTCCCAGAAACAAACCAAATTCGATTCGTAATGTTTGGGCCGGGTTGGGTTGTTACAAAATTGGTATCGAGCCCAGATTCAAAGCTGGTGTGTGGGGCCCAAGGCCCAAAAATGTTTTGGTAGGCCTTATGGAATGATTTTTGGTTTTTGAACAAAGCATGGCCCGAGTCTCCGGCACCAATCCGCCTGTAAGTACATCTAAACCTCTTTGTGAATTATATTCGTAGAAGGGTAGGAAGCATGGAACGTAGATAGACTTATAGGACTTGGACCCTAAGGTTAGATTACTCAAACACAAAGCAGAACATAAGACTTAAGGAACTAAACCAACCTATGACTTAGTCGGTGAGCTAGGTGTGGTAACCCCCGCACGCATGTCTAGGATTGGATCCGGAAGAGCCTGGTATTTAAGCGGTCCTCGTGACTCACCTCCTCTTCGCAGTATCCTGCAGTGCGTAGCCGGTTCACCCTAACTCGAGAGGGCTCGGTGGTGTGGTAACCCTCAATGCGCATGTCTAGAAAGATTCGGTGAGAGCACTGGTATTTAAGCGGTCCGCGTGACCCACCTCCTCTTCACTCGAGTGCACTGGTGCATAGCTTTGGTTCACCACGACCGGGGGCTCGGTCATAGGCTAAACACAATGATTAAAACCCAAAAAGGAATTAGCCTTGTTTTTGAAATAGAATGAAACAACAAACCCTAATGTTTTCAAAACTTGTGCAACAACTTTTTCAAATCCTAGAACATTACTTTTACAACGTTTTTCTCGAAAAACTTGACTTGTGAAAAATTACGTAAATACCCTTAGGAGTAAAATTACCAAAATGTCCCCGACCCATAAAATATTAATTCAATGGTTTTGCCTAAAAATTTCAATGATTTTACAGACATTCAAAAACCTTGCTTTGAAAATCATCGGCCAAAATATTTTGGTTCTAGAAAATTACGAAAATACCCTCAGTAGGAAAAAGACGAAAATACCACGGGATAGAAATGGGCGTAAATGTCCGATGAGCGAATAGGTATGGAAAGTATTAAGGAATGGATGCATGAACTTCTTTGTGTGAACTAGGAAAGAAGATGAAACATTGTTTGCTCGAAAGAATCTCTGATTAAACCTTATCCATAAAATTTCTTCATGAGTAATAAAGTGAAACAAATGCTAACGCATAAAATTTTTCTTAATCGATTAAAAGCGCGGTAGATAGAATGAGTTCTAGAGGACGTGGACGCCGTGGACGTGGTAGGGGTAGGATGACTGTTATCGAACCCGTCAGTCGGGACAAGGTTCGAAAATGAGGTACCATCGCCACCACCACCTCCTACTTTTAGAGCCGAGGAGCCGGATCGCACCGGTGGTGGCGGTATCGCAAGTCGTATTTTGCGAGTCTTGGAGATGGTGGCTGGGGCTGGTGGAAATGTGGGAGCTCGAAAATCTGTCCCCGAGCGACTCCGATCTAACGGAGCGGAGGTATTCCGAGGTGTGTCATGAGTGGCACCCAGTGCAGCGGAATACTGGCTAGAGTCAACTGAAAGAATTATGGATGACCTTGACCTGACGGAGGAAGAAAAGCTGAAAGGGGCAGTGTCGCTTCTAAAGGATGAAGCGTATCAGTGGTGGCTTACGGTTCGAGATGGGGCTACAGCAGATGATCTGACTTGGGAGTATTTCAGAACCACCTATCAGAAGAAGTATGTGGGTACCAGCTACACTGACGCGCAGAGAAAGGCTTTTCTGGGATTAGTGCAAGGAACTAAGTCCGTGTCGGAATATGAGGCGGAATTTTTAAGGTTGAGTAGGTATGCTAGAGGCATCGTGGCTCACGAACATGAGCGCCGTGTCCGCTTTGAGGATGGACTCGAGATGATTTGAGGTTCTTGATTGCCCATGCAGCAGTTCGTGAGTTCTCATCTTTAGTGGAAAAGGCTAAGGTAGCCGAAGGGATCAAGGAGGGTTGTGAGGCAAAGCTATAGTAGGAATAATCAGAAGAGAGGGTTTGGGTCATTTGGATCAAGCGGTAGTGCTCGAGAAAAGGCTAGGCCGAGTGGGCCAAATCGGCGGCAAGGCCCACGACTACTAATCAAAGGCCGACTCAAAGTGTAATCAGCTGTGGAAAGACCCATTGGGAGGTTGTTGGACCGGTGGTAAAGGATGTTTTGAGTGTGGGTCTTTGGAGCATCGTGTCGTAGATTGTCCCCGAAACTAGCTAAGAATCACCAGAGAGGCGTAATCGCACTCGAATAGAAGTGTGGGACCACGGAGGGTCGTGGTAATGGCAGAGGAAACAACGGTCCTAACCGAGGTCGTGGAACTCGGGACAGAGGTTCAGCAACATGAGGCTAGGCACTGGCTTAGTTTACGCAGCGAGGTGTCGCGAGGAAGGTGACGCACCGGATGTCATAACCGGCACGTTTCTAATTTTTGGTTTTCCTTATGTTGCATTAATTGATGTGGGCTCGACGCACTCGTACATTGCTAGTAGGGTGGTAGGAACTATGGACCTAAACTCTGAAACTGCTTCTAGGGAGATGACTGTAGTTAGCCCTTTAGGTCACTCTGTAATAGTAGACAAACTTTATAGAGGCGCACCTCAGAACTTCAAGGGGTAGTATTTGTAGCTGATCTGATGGAACTACCGTTTGGGGAGTTCGATTTGATCCTTGGAATGGGACTGGCTGGTTAAGTATCAAGCGAATTTGGATTGCGCGGTCAAGCGCATGGTTCTTAAGACGGCTGAAGGTGATGAAGTGGTTATGATAGGAGATAGAAGGAATTACCTATCCAATGTAGTGACCTGCCTTGAAGGTGAAAAGATGGTCAAGAAGGGTTGTGAGGCGATTTGGTTCAAATCAGGCTTTGGAAGCTAAGGGGTTAGTAGTTGGAAAGGTCCGAACGGTTGGGGAATTTCGATGTATTCCCGTAAGAGCTTCCGGTCCGCCTCCAGATCGGGAAGTCGAATTCGGTATAGACTTGCTACACCGAACGGCACTGTGTCTATAGCACCATACCGAATGGCACCAAAGGAATTGGTGGAGCTAAAGGCTAAAATTCAGGAGCTCTTGGATAGAGGGTTTATTCGACCAAGTATATCTCCGTGGGAGCACTGTGTTGTTTGTCAAGAAGAAGGACGGTTCTATGCGGATGTGCATCGACTACCGTCAGTTAAACAAGTTAACGATCAAAAACAAGTACCCGTTGCCTCGGATCGATGATTTGTTTGACCAACTGAAAGGTGTGTCGGTATTCTCAAAGATTGACCTTAGGTCAGGTTATCATCAATTAAGGGTGAAGGAGGCTGATGTTCACAAGACGGCATTCCGAACTCGGTATGGGTATTTCGAGTTCTTGGTGATGCCATTGGGTTGACCAATGCACCGCGGCATTTATGGACTTAATGAATAGGGTATTTCAACAAGATTACTTGGACCAATTCGTCGTGGTGTTCATAGACGACATATTGGTTTATTCAAAGACAGAGGAGGAGCATGACAAGCATTTACGGATAGTTCGCAAGTATTGAGGAGAAACAATTATATGCCAAATTCAAGAAATGCGAATTTTGGGTGAGGGAAGTGGCTTTCTTAGGTCATGTAGTATCGGTGAAGGAATTAGAGTAGACCCTCGCAAGATTGAAGCAAAGATTGGATTGGAAACCACCTAGGTCGGTGGTCGAGATACGAAGTTTTCTCGGGTTTAGCGGTACTATCGGAGATTCGTGGAAGGATTCTCTCTAATAGCGCCATTAACCAAGTTACTAAGGAAAGGTGTTCCATTTGTATGGACGGAGAAGCGTTAAAGGAAGCTTTGATAAGCTAAGGAAAATTTTGACTGGAAGCTCGGTTTTGGTACACTGAAGCAGAAAGTTATTCACTGATCTCATCGTGATGCATCTCACAATCGTTTGGGATGTGTGTTGATGCAGAGATGGGAAGGTAGTAGCCTATGCATCCCGTCCGTTAAGACCGCATGAGGTTAACTACCCAACGCACGACTTGGAGTTAGCGGCGATGCGTCTTTGCTCAAGATATGGAGACATTACTGTATGGGGAGAAGTCGATAGTCTACACGGATCACAAAAGCTTGAGGTATCTTCCGACTCGGAAGGATCCGAATCGAGGCGTCGGTGGATTGAACTATTAAAGGACTACGATTGTTCGATCGAGTACCATCGGGTAAGGCTAATGTGGTAGCCGACGCGTTGAGCGGGAAGGTTGTGACGGACTTAAGAGCAATGTTCGCTCGGTTGAGTCTATATGATGATGGGAGTCTTTTGGCGGAACTCCAAGTAAAGCCGACTTGGATTGAGGAGATTAAGGAGAAGCAGTTAGTGGATGAAGGCTTGAGCGCTAAGAGGGTACAAGTTCAGGATGGTGGTTTGGAAGGGTACGGTCTGTCTAGGGATGGAGTGCTATGTTTTCAAGGGCGAGCATGCATGCCGAAGGATAAGGAGTTGAGGCGGAAAATTCTCCATGATGCACATAGCAGCCCATATGCCATGCATCCGGGAGGAAGCAAGATGTATGGAGATTTGCAAAAACAGTTCTGGTGGCCGGGGTTGAAGCGTGAGATAAATGAGTTCGTAGGGAAGTGTCTGACGTGCCAGCAAGTTAAGGCTGAACATCAGTTACCATCGGGACTACTTCAACCGATAAAAATCCCTCAATGGAAATGGGAGAGGATCACCATGGATTTCGTTAGTGGGCTACCCCTACGCCCAACAAGAAGGATGCGATTTGGGTAATTGTGGATCGCTTTGACTAAATCAGCTCACTTCATGCCGGTGAGAATGGATTACTCACTCCGAAGCCAGCGAAGTCGTATGTGGGTGAAATAGTAAGGTTGCATGGTGTGCGAAGATCGATTATCTCGGATAGGGATCCCGATTCACGTCAAGGTTCCGGAAAGCGTTGCATCAAGCTTTGGGTACACGGTTAGATTTTCGAGACGGCTTTCCATCCACAAATCGACGGACAATCGGAAAGGGTGATACAGATTTTAGAAGACATGTTAAGAGGTTGTGTCTTGGATTTTAGTGGTAGTTGGGAGGAGTACCTACCATTAGCGGAATTCGCTTATAACAATAGTTATCAAGCGAGTATTCAGATGGCTCCATACGAGGCCCTATATGGATGAAAGTGCCGTACTCCTACATGTTGGACGGAGTTGGGGGAACGACAAGTTCTGGGTCCAGAATTGGTAACAGAGACTGAAGACAAAGTCAAGGTGATTCGGTCTCGTCTCAAGGAAGCATCAGATAGGCAGAAGTCTTATGCCGATCTCAAACGCAAGGAAATGGAGTATGCTGTGGGAGACAAGGTCTTTCTGAAAGTGTCGCCTTGGAAAAAGGTGTTGAGATTTGGACGAAAAGGAAGCCGAGCCCAAGGTTCATCGGGCCATATCTGATTGTAAAGCAAGTAGGACCGGTAGCTTATCGGCTAGAGTCGCGGCAGAATCGAATCGATTCATGACGTATTTCATGTATCGATGTTGAGACGGTATCGGTCAGATCCTTCGCACGTCGTGCCAGTAGCAGAGATTGAGGTGAATTCGGATTTATCATTTGAAGAGGAACCGGTTCAGATTGTAGACCGAGATGTGAAGGTTCTACGTAGGAAGGCAGTGCCTTTAGTGAAAGTGCTATGGCGGAACCACGGAGTGGAAGAAGCTACGTGGGAGCCCGAGGAGGTGATGCGGCAGCAATACCCCCATCTCTTTTGATTAAGGAATTTCAAGGACGAAATTTATTTTAAAGGGGGGTAGAAAGCGTAACATCCCAAAAATGGGGTTATTTGGAATTTAATTATTTTTCTTATTATGAACCTTTGTGATATTATTTATGGAATGTTAAGGCTTAATAATGGATTTTTAGTAAGCTCGAGTAGTGGGAAAAATATTATTTTCAAGCTTTGAGGTAGGGAGCCTTAACAAGTGGGGGTTATAAGAATAAATGGGGATAATTTGGACATAAGATGAGCCTAGAATAAGTGGCAAAGTAAGCCCACTTAAAAGCTGCTTGTGACGCCACCAAGGAGCAAGGGAGAACCTTGGTTCGAGTCATAGAAATCCTTCCTTTTGTTTTTTTATTTGGACGGCACAAGGGGGAGAGATTTTCTCTCCTTAAATTCTTTTTATTATCTATTAAGATAATAGGATAATATGAGCATTTTTATTGGATTTTTATTAGAGTATTCAAATTATTTGAATGGTTTTAAATTAAGTGGCATGGAGTAATTCAAGGAAGTTGAGGGGAATTTGAACTCTTTACTCAAGGGAAAGATGGACGGCAAGGCAACTAGGGGGAGGCCGAATTTTTTTTAAGGCTCTTAGCTATCATCTTATCTCCCTTTTCTTCACTATTGTGCATAGCCGAATTCTCTAGTAAGTAACTTTGTTATTTTTGTGCTTTTACAACTTGTTTCAAGGTTCCAAAACTCCAATTCTTGTCCCTCTTTTGCCGAATTCCCATCCTCAAGTCCATCTTCTTCTTTTTCCTTGCTAGCCGAACATCCACTCCTTATTGCCGAGACTTCATCTCCTTCTTCCATTATTTTTCCCCTAGGCCGAAGACACCCCTTGCAAAGGCCGAAAATCTTTTCTCTTACTTGGAGGCACTTTGGTGAATACCAAAGGTGATACAAGGCTCTTGGGACTTTCTTTCCAATCAGCTTGAGAAGGTAAGGGGTACTAACCGAATGTTTTTAGTGTTCACTCTTATGATCTATCGATTTGGACTTAAGGAAAAGCCGAAATTCGGCATAAGCTAATGATGGGCTAATCTTGTTGGTTGAAGCCGATTTCACCTAGAACTTCGGGATCTCCATGCAATGAGGTTGAATCCTTCAAACCTAAAGCAATCGGTTTTGGGGTAAGGTGGTAAGATCGACTTTCTTTATTCATGATATTCATTTAAGCCGAAGGCTACTAACTTGGTTAAGTGCCGATTTTAGGGTGGTGAAACAAAAGGCTAGTACTCAAGTCACGCGGGTAAGGTTTTGGGATCCATAGGAGAACCCTCTTAAATTTTGGGTTTGGCCGAATAGGCCATAGTACTAATCCCATAGTTGGCCGAATATAGGTACAGTGAGATCTAGGGTGGCCGACTTCTCTTTTCGGGATTTAGACTTCTCATCGACATCAGGTGTGTACATACAGACTTATAGCAGTTAATGTTTGTGTTAATTATATGTTGCCTGTAAATCTGCTTGATATAGATACGGATCTAGTACCTCAAGGGTACAAGCGAGGATCCCGGTAAGTCTCTGTTAATACGAGATTGTTATGCTTTTGGGAAGCATGGTTCATATGTTACATGTGATAAGTGTATGAGATCTATTCATGATTATTTGACTATTGTGGGTTAAATGAGTGGAGGGCGATGATATTTTGTGTTGTGAGCATCGGTGTTTTGGTAACACTGCTCGTGACTATATGTCACCAGAGGTTTGGTACCTCCAGAGGTTTGGTACCTCATAGCGACTCGTCCCTGTGGTTAACACCACCGTGGGTTGGCCCCACTTGAGATATGGGATCGTCTGCCAGTGATTTGGTATCACACGATGGGTTGGCCCCATCACCCGATTTGTGTCTACGGACACCAGTGTTTTGGTAACACATCGTGACTATATGTCACCAGTGGTTTGGCACCACCAGTGTTTTGGTAACACATTGTGACTACGGTCACCAGTGGTTTGGTACCACATGGGGTAGACAAAGGCGTTTGGTTGGCTAGGTTGGGGCACATAATATTACGCATATTAAGCATTATATGTTGTGTATGGGAATGTTTTTTAAAACGGGGAAGGGTTACATATCTGAGTCTTGGTGACTCACCTTCTCCTTTAACATTTTTAGGTGACTCGTAGATGGCGGTTGAGGAGCCGGTTGGACTCGAGGTGGCCGTGCAGTGGACTCGAATAAATTGAACTTTAAACTTAGCTATTTTATTTTATTGTTGGTTTATTTTTATTTTGGATGTAATAAGGCCTCCATATACTTCACTTTTGTTATTTCTCATATGTTGGACACTTTATTTAAACTATATTATTAAAATTAAATTAAAATCACATGTTTTTCTTAAATTAACACGAAAATGTTTTATCGTGCCATCGGGCACATTTGAAACTTGTATAATAACTGGACTCAATTAAATTTCCAAATTAAATCTAAGTATGGTTTCGGCAAGATAACCAAAAACGAGAAGTTTTCAACAAAACTTAAATTGGTTTAAAAATGGTTTTAAAAGATTTTTTTCCTCCGTAACAAACCAAATTCGGTCGTAATGTTTGGGCCGGGTTCGGGTTGTTAAACCCTCTCTTCACCTATAAATAAGACCTCCCCATTCCTTCATCAATCATCCCTCATCCTTTATCATTCTCTCTTTTCTCTCAATTCTCCTCAGCATTTTCCATTACCCAAGCCTAGCATCACCTCTTCATAGAGATTTTAGCAATTAAACCTCTTAAAGAGCCCTTGGTTGGCAACCTTGGAGAGCCATCAGTAAATGAGCAAAGTAAAGGAGTGAAGGAGCCTAGTCAGTCAAAGTCTTGGGTGATAGCCACTTTGATTTGGGTTTAATCTTTCCTTTCTTTAATTTAATCTGAAAATGTTTGCTATGTGTTCTTTGTTCTTGTTTACAACAATGTTAGCTTAATTTTATTTAAACTAGGATGATTGCTTTGATTAAATAATATTTATTTGATTCACGCTTATAATGTGTGTGCCTCAATCAATCATGTTTTCAATTAAAATCAAGTCTGTATTTCGTTCATACGTGATTGAAATGCACTTAAATTAGCTGAGCGATCCTAACTAGACGACGGCTACTGGACACATAATTGAAATGTGCATACTCAATTTAGATCCTAACCCGATTAAATTGCAGGTTGCATAACAACTCTAACCAAGCTCTGTTATCTGCATAGTTTTTAGATTTGTGTGATTAAACTGTTTCAAACCTAACACGTCCCTGTTACCTCACACAAATGCTAAGAAACCCTTAGTAAATAAGGATCAGTAAAATGTGTATTTACTAAGTAAAGGATTCCGAAAGGACCTAATGTGGTTTCCAAACTCATGAAAGATCGAGTTGCCATGGAATATTTATCCGAATGTTATTAAGCATGTTGATAATAAATTGAGTTTAATTAAAGTAATTTTCCTAGTTTATTTATGTTATAATTGTTGCAAATTGTGTTTAATTTTTCTAAAATCTATTTCATTCATATAGTTTGCATATTTAGGATAATTTGCATTAGGGATCATTGCATTTAGTTTAATATACTTAATTTTAATCATCACTTCTCAATCATATTGTGTTTTTATTTACCAAATTGTTAATATAATTTTACAAATTAAGTGACTTAGCACAAATACAATCCCTGTGGAGATGATAACTCGATACTTACTTATTACTTGATAACGACTGTGTACACTTGCACAAACCTACTCATTGCGAGATAGTCGATGTGACTGAAGATGTACTGAGGCTAAAGTTGTTTCCATACTCATTGCGAGATCGAGCACAAGCATGGCTCAATTCATTGCCACCAAGTTCCATATCTACATGGTAAGAATTAGCAGAGAGGTTTTTGGTTAAGTATTTCCCGTCTAGCAAAAACGCTAAGTTGAGGAATGCGATCACAACTTTCCAACAATTGGATGACAAGTCTTTGTATGAGGCTTGGGAACGATTCAAGGAGTTACTTCGTAAGTGTCCTCATCATGGGATTCCTCATTGTATTCAGTTAGAGACATTCTATAATGGTCTTAATGCACATACAAGATTGATGGTAGACGCTTCTGCGAATGAGGCAATTTTGTCTAAGTCTTATAATGAGGCTTATGAGATCATCGAGAGGATCGTGAGTAATAACTATTAATGGCCAACAAATCGAACAGCTTTAGGAAGACGTGTAGCCGGAGTTCATGAAGTTGACGCCCTCACTTCGTTATCAGCTCAGGTATCGTCTAATTTATCTATGTTAAAACAGTTTACAGCTAATAGTGCTAATAATTTTGTAGCTTAACCACCAAGTCCGTTTGAAGTAGTTTCCTGTGTGTACTGTGGGGAAGGTCATTCTTTTGAGAATTTTCCATCAAATCCCGAGTCAGTGTACTATATGGGGAACCAACATCAAAATAGGAGTGGACAAGGACCCCAGTCCAACTTCTACAATCCTTCATGGTGTAATCATCCTAATTTTTCTTGGAGCAACCAAGGAGATGGACCGAACAACAACTTATTGCAACATAGACCCAACCAATCTCAAGGGTTAAATTAGCAAGCTCCAAAACCACCTCAAGTTGAGGCATCAAAAAGTTTGGAGAACTTGTTGAAAGCGCACATGGCAAAGAATGACGCTTTGATCCAAAGCCAAGCAGTAATATTGAATAATTTGGAAAACCAAATGGGTCAGTTAGCTGCGGAGCTTCGTAATAGACCGCAAGGAACCTTGCCGAGCAATACTGAGAATCCAAGAAATTTAGGTAAAGAACATATCAAGGCAGTGGCATTGCGAAGTGTTAAAATTCTGGAACCCTGATTGATTGATGTCAAAGATAAGCCTGTTTAGAAGAATCAATCAACTGTTGAAATTCCTACACCAAAAGAGTCAAAATCTACAAAGACTGACAAGGTAAATCCTAACTTAGTGAATTCAGATACTTTAACATCTTCTTTGGATGCATATTTACCTGCTCAGAAGAGTTATCCGATTCAACTAAAAGTTTCGTCACCTCCATATCCACAAATATTACAACAACACAAGCAGAAACATGAGGTGTATTTCAAGAAGTTTTTGGATGTTCTGAAGCAGTTACACATCAATATTTCATTAGTGGAGGCTTTAGAACAAATGCCAAATTATGTGAAGTTTATGAAGGATATACTGTCCAAGAAAAAATGACTGAGTGAGTATGAGACTGTAGCCTTGACAAAGGAGTGCAGTGCATTCCTGCAAAACAAACTGCCATCGAAATTGAAAGACCCAGGAAGCTTTACTATACCCTATAACATTGGTGAATCTTACTGTGGTAAAGCTTTGTGTGATTTAGGAGCAAGTATCAACTTGATGCCTAAGTCTATTTTCAAGATTCTAGGGATAGGTGAAGTAAAACCTACAACTATGACGCTTCAGCTAGCAGATTGATCTTTAGCATATCCCGAAGGCAAGATTGAGGATGTTATCGTAAGAGTCGATAAATTTATTTTTCCTGCTGATTTCATTGTCTTAGATTTTGAAGCAGATAAGGAAGTGTCGATCATCCTTGGTAGACCTTTCTTAGCCACGAGAAGAACGTTAATTGATGTGCAAAAAGGTGAACTCATCATGCAAGTTCAATATGATCAGGTAACCTTTAACATTCTTAAAGCGATGAAATTTCCTGATCCGATAGAAGAGTGTTCAGTTATGGAAGAGATAGAAACCTTGGTTTCTATGGAAAGCAATTTTGAAGAAGATCTATTGGAGAAAACCTTAGATCTTGACCCTTTGGAGGATGAAGAAGGTGAAGAAAACATGGCTTTGATGGAAGCCAATCCGAGAAATTTCATTCAACCCACACGGTTTGAACTGTTGGAGTTAGAAGTTAGAGAATTTGTGCAACCCAAGTTGTCAATTGAAGAACCACCTAAACTCGAACTAAAGGTAATTCCTTCCCATTTGAAATACGAGTATTTAGGTGACTGTTCCACTTTTCCTATGATTATTTCAGCAGAACTGATGAAAGATCAAGAGGAGCAACTAATTGCTGTTCTAAAGAAATTTAAGAAAGTTATTGGTTGGACAATAGCTGATATTCGAGGTATAAGTCCTTCTTTTTGCATGCATAAAATTATTTTAGAAGAAGGTGAAAGAGCTCGAATTGATGGTCAAAGGAGGCTCAATCCTCTTATGAAAGAAGTTGTGAGAAAAAAAGTGATCAAATGGTTAGATGCAGGAATCATCTATCCTATTTCAGATAGTTCGTGGGTAAGTCCGGTGCAGTGTGTGCCGAAAAAAGGTGGAATCACGATTGTTGAAAATGAGCGTAAAAAGTTGATTCCAACGAGAACAGTTACTGGTTGGAGAATTTGTATTGATTATAGAAAATTGAATAAAGCCACTTTGAAGGACCATTTTTCGTTGCCTTTTATGGGTCAGATGTTAGATCAACTTGCAGGTAATGAATTCTATTGTTTTTTAGATGGCTATTCGGGATATAACCAAATAGTTGTAGCCATGGAGGACCAACATAAAACAACCTTTACTTGTCCATACGGTACGTTTGCTTTTAGGTGAATGCCTTTTGGTTTATGGAATGCACCTGCAACATTTCAACGATGCATGATGGCAATATTCACTGATATGGTTGAAAATTTTGTTGAGGTTTTCATGGATGATTTTTCTATTTTTGGTAACACTTATGATATTTGTTTGAGTAATTTGGCTAAGGTACTGAAGAGATGCGAAGAGAGAATCCTGTCCTTAACTGGGAAAAATGCCATTTTATGGTTAAGGAAGGGATTGTCTTAGGGCATAAACTCTTAAAGAGAGGAATTGAAGTCGATAAAGCAAAGGTGGACGTAATTGAAAGATTACCGGCCCTAATTAATGTAAAAGGAATCAGAAGTTTCTTAGGCTATACCGGTTTTTACCGAAGGTTTAACAAATATTTCTAAAAAATTTCTAAACCGTTGTGCTTGTTGTTAGAGAAAAATACAGTGTTTGATTTCAACAAAGCATGTTTGGAAGCTTTTGAAGATCTAAAAAACGGTTAAATTCAGCCCCAATAATCGTTACACCTGATTGGAGCTCACCATTTGAGTTGATGTGCGATGTAAGTGATTATGCCGTTGGAGCTGTGATGGGTCAAAGAAGAAACAAAGTGTTTCACCCTATTTACTATGCAAGTAGAACTTTGACGAGAGCCCAACTCAATTATACGGTAATCGAAAAGGAACTCTTTGCTATAGTTTTTACTTTTGACAAATTCCGCTAATATATTATAGGTACCAAAGTTACATTATTTACTGACCATGCGGCCATTAAATATTTTCTCACGAATAAAGATGCGAAACTGAGGCTAATTTGTTGGATACTTTTACTCCAAGAATTTGACCTTGAGATCCAAGACAGAAAAGGTGTCGAAAATCAAATAGCTGATCATCTCTCGAGGTTGGACAAGATAAGGTAACTCGATCATGTGTGCCTAACAATGAGAATTTCCCAGATGAACACTTATTTGAGGTAAGTCAAATTCATGAAACACCCTGGTTTGCTGATTTTGCCAATTATCTTGCATATGGAATAATTCCTCGAGAAATGACATACCAACAAAGGAAAAAAATTCCTTCATGATAGTCGGTATTATTTTTGGGAGGATCCATTTTTGTTTAAGCGATTGTGCGAGATAATATAATCCAAAGTGTGTAGTGAAAGTGAGATTCTTTGAGATCTTGTATCATTGCCATTCATCTCCAAGTGGGGGACACTTTTGTGGTTCACGTACTGTAGCAAATATTTTGCAAGCAGGTTTCTTCTGGCCTACGCTATTTAAAGATGCTTATGCTTACGTGAAGAATTGTGATAAATGCCAAAGGACCGAAAATATATCAAGGAGGAATGAAATGCCCTTGACAAACATTTTAGAGATTGAATTATTCGATGTATGGGGCATTGACTTCTTAGGCCTATTTCCTTCTTCGTATGGGAATAAATACATTTTATTGTTGTGGACTATGTGTCCAACTGGGTTGAAGCTGAAGCATACCCTACAAATGATGCTAAGGTAGTCATGTGATTCCTACATAAGCATGTGTTTACACGATTTGGGACACCAAGAGCTATTATTAGTGATGAAGGTTCTCACTTTGTGAACAAATGGCTTAAATGGTTGCTTGAAAAATATGATGTGAAGCACAAGATTGCTATTGCCTATCACCCCCAGTCTAATGGGCAAGTTGAAAGAGTGAACTGTGAAATCAAAGGTATCCTTGAAAGGGTAGTATGCCCTAGCAGAAAATATTGGTCTCAAAGGCTCAATAATGCATTATGGGCCTATCAAACAACATTTAAGACACCATTAGGGATGACTCCTTATCGGTTAGTCTTTGGAAAAGCATGTCATTTGCCATTAGAGTTGGAGAATAGAGCTCACTGGGCTTTGAAGCAGTTGAACTTTGATCTTAAGCAAGCCGGTGAGAGAAGGATGTTACAACTTGATGAGCTGGAAGAGCTGAGGTTGTTTTCCTATGAGCATGCGAAAATGTGTAAAGAAAGATCAAAGAGATGGCATGATAGTCATAAACAACCTCGCGAGTTTAAAGAAGGTTAGAAGGTTTTGTTGGGAAGCTTAAATCCCAATGGAAAGGACCCTATACCATCTACTGAGTTTATCCTTATGGAGCTATTGAATTATACTACAATTACAGATGTACATTTAAAGTTAATGGTCAACGTCTCAAACACTACTGGGATGGTGAAGTTGAGCGAGTTGAATCCTTGTTCAAATTAACAAACCCTTGATTTTTCATGAACTTGTTTTGTAAATAAATAAATAGTTAGAACTTATTTTCTTAACTTATTACATTTAATTAATTCTGTCTAAGGGGACTGGAACTTAAGCGGGACTGCTGTGACCCCTCCAACCTTTCCTGGGAATTAATTTAATGTAATTTGTTAAGAAGAAATTTTCTAATTAAGATTTAAAATTTTTAAGTTTCATTTGTTTTGTTAAAATTTTAAATTTTTATGTTAATAAAGGGGGTCAAATTTGGCCCAAGTACTAATCAATTTTTTTTCTTGAGTAAGTTTATAAATTCAGTCTGAGTTTGAGGCCCAAGACAACAAAAAGAGGAGGGAAAAATCCATATTTTTCCGCCATTCCCATTACTTGCCGCCCAAGTAACCCTAATGTAGCTAAATTTTCGCTACATGTTGCCCTAATTTTTCCCTATATAAACCCCTCTCAATTCTACTAATTTTCATATCCCTCAAAGTAATTTGCTTAAACCCTAAAAAAAATCCCTAAATCTCCCTTTTCTGCCGTCAACCTTAAATCCCGAAAGAAACCCTAGTTCTCTTCCCTTTTTGACGAAACCATATACTGTCGCCGCAAGAAGATTGCCGAAGCACCATCGTTGCTACTACAGATCACCGTTGTCACTGTCGCACACTGCCGTTGCTATCGCATGCTGTCGTTGTCGTCGCACCATCCTTATTGTCGCAAGATTTTCGTCATAGCAAGTCCTTACTCACCTTGCCTATTTCTCTTTTCCTCCTTGTGCAGAAACTTTGCCAAATTCTCAAGAAAAGATACCATGTCTCGCAATAGAACTAGATCTTCAAAGACTACTCCTGAAAACCCGATTTTGATCGATGAAGAAGTAAAAGAAAGATTTGAGTCAATATTCAAGCATCAACCTATGATGCCAGAAAAAGGTTTTAACTTGAAGAGTAATGATTTGATGATTGTTCCTATACCGATTAGAAAGAAAATCAATGCTCTCAAGTGGGAACGATTTTGTGATGCTCGTTCACTTCTCGATGATGAACTAGTTCAAGAATTCTATGCTAGTTTGACTATGCAAGATGCTACGGAGGTCATCGTTCGAAAGAAAAAGGTACCTCTTACTTCTAAGTCCATCAATGATTTGTTTAACTTACCTGATGTTGAAGAAGATGAGTACTACCCTATGATGAACAATATCAGTTGGGATTTTCTTCAACAAGTGCTTGATGTTGTGACAAATCCAGGATCCCAATGGATTATAAGAAAGTATGGGAGCCATTCTTCCCGAAGGGAATACCTAAAACCAGTAGCAAAGGTATGGTTTTATTTCGTTCGCTACAGTTTTATGCCTATCTCACATAATTCCACCATCTCGATGGAACGGATGCTTTTGTTATATGCAATTTTGACAGAAAAGTCCATTAATGTTGGGAAAATTATTCTCAAGGAGATTCATGATTGTGCTAAAGAGAAGACAGGAAGTGCTTATTTCCCATCATTAATCACTTCACTTTTCTTAAGGGCCTATGTTAAAACACAAGCAAATCTAAAGGGGCAATATGTTCAAGGGTGCATTACAAATCGTGATCTTGAAAGGTTAGTAGAGAAGGTGCATGAGCTGAATCAAGGCGAGCAAGAAGAGCCAGCTGAGCCAAATACTGAGGAGTCAACAAAGGAAACTGAAACTAAAGCTAATTCAGTTACAGACACTGAAGAAGAAGAATCTGACAAGGAACCGAACAGTCCTAAAACCAGTTGAAGGATCTGCAACCCCTGAACCAGAGGTTGAGCCAAAAAATGAAACAATCAAGCTAAGTGTTGAACCTGAATCTACAATTCCAATGCCGACTTCTGCAAGTGCTTCAAAGAAATCGGATTTGTCAATTTTGATGGATATGTGCAAGTTCATGCACAATCAACAACAAACTTACTGGAAATATGCAAAAATTAGAGATGACTCAATTCGAAATACTTTTAAGAATTTCTCTAATACTTTTGTTGTTGAGTTCCCAGATGCTATCTTTGAGACATGGACGAAAGATACTGACTATGCAATCAGAGATGGAGCTGAAAAAGACAAGGGGAATAAGTCAGAAAAATAAAAGGGGGGATTCTTGTCTTGATTTATTTAATTATTTTTAGGTCTTTAGGAATTTATTTCTTTCGTAATTAGGACTTAATTTCTACAAGAATAAAGCATAACAAGAAAGAATAAACTTAGCACTGCTTTAGAAAGAAAAAGACTAAGTAATGTGGTAATGGGAATGAACATGTCTAGGATTGGGTTATTAGGAAAGACATGGTATTTAAACAGTCTTAATGACTCATCTCTCTTTCTTTACAACCCTACCTGGTGTTTAGTTTTCATTCATTACTTTGTTCTTGCAATGAGGACATTGCTTCTTTTTAAAGGGGGTAAGGCAAATAAATTGCTCAAATTTTGAAAATTTTCAAGTATGTTTTAATAAATGAATGTTTAAGAGACATTTTTTGTTAATGAGATAGTTTGTATGCAAGTATGAATGATGATTTTATCTGAGTGAAAGTATGTTATCATGAAGAATGGAATGCTTGTATGATCTTAGCCTTAGTAATGTTTGCCATGAAAACTTAGTTTCTCTTGAGATTAGACATGCATGAAGGTTTATATCTTTAGAATTGACTTAGTAACTTTCTTGAGGCGAAATCCTAGGGGACATAAAAATCTAAAATGATATAGGCACTATTTCTTTGGATCGTTTGAGCCTTTTCAAGCCATCCCTATGATATTAGACCCTTGAAACTGTAATTTTGAGCTTAAAGGCCTGTTTATTGTAATGAACCTACATTATAAGTCGCATTACCATCTTTTTAAGTTATCCTAATTTTGTGCACCAATCTTAACTAAAGTTGTCTTGATAATCAACATTTGAGGAAATTTTCAAAAATATGTATATGCTCATGCTTAAAAAAAATACGAAGAAAGAGCGAAGAAAAGTTTGCTCAGTCTCCAAAAAGAAAAATGTTGAGCTAGAGTTCAAAATAAGTTTGGGGGTGTTCCAAAGGTTCACTTAAAGAAAAAGGCTATATTTTGAGAAATCCAAGACAAAGTTAAAGGTTAAGATTTTGAAACCGAAATGTCTCATCTCTTAAAATCCCTACCTTTAACCGAGCCCCATTACAACCTTATAAAATACCTATTGATTTGATGATTATTTAACCTACATTAGTGGAGAGGAAGTACTAAGTTCAACATATGAAGATCATAAATAAGCCTTATGATTGTTTGCTTGATTGATAAGAAATTATGTTGAATAAAGAATGTTATCTGTGGTTGTGACATACATAAAAACTATGACTCATGTTGGCATATTTTGAAGCTTAGCATAATTGTAAGAAATGTTTGCATATAAATTACTTGTTAATAAAGAAGATCGATGAACATGAAGTTATTAATGTATGATTATGGGACAAAGATTGATGCTGCTTACACAGTTAGTAATTTTTGTAACACCCCTTACCCGTATTCAACGCCGAAACAGGGTACGAGGCATTACCAGACATAAACACAAGCAAACATACATTTTCAAGTCATAAATTTCCATTCAAATTTAAAACTATTCATACGCATTCATATCGTCCCTAAAACGAGCCTACGAGACTCAATACAAGCTTTGGAAGTGGTTCGGGACTAAACCGAAAACTTTTGAAAATTTTACAAAAATTAGAAAAATTTTCATGTTACAAGGCTCACACGCCCGTGTGACCCTTAGACACGCCTGTGCTACAGGCCTTGTTCAAAATAGGGTGCTCTCTGACTTGTGCCACACGGCCGTGCCACACGCCCGTGTGCTAGGCCGTGTGGTCGATTTCATTTTCATAATTTTTCATAAAATAGATACAGACTTCACAGGCCGAGACACACGCCCGTGTCTCTGCCTGTGTGCTATATTCTGGACATTCTGTTTTTCAAAATTAAGGTGCAGGGGACACACGGCCGGAACACATGCCCCTGGGGCAGGCCTTGTGTCACACACGTCCTAGACACATGCCCGTGTGTCTACCCGTATGGACAAAAATAAGCCTATTTACCGAGCCTTTTTGCCACTCTTTAATGTACACACATACACAACATGACATAGCACCAAACCAAACATATGCATACAACCAAATCAGCCACAACCAAGACAACAACACATTATTTACATGCTACCTTTTATCATACACAAAAATCACTTACTTATCAACTCAAATCAAGTAGATTCCCACATCCATGAAAGGCATTACCATATGAATATATTTAATCAATAATAGCCAATTTCCAATGACCTTATACAAAATGAGCTTTCAACCAATATAAGCCAACACATTTGGCCAAATCAATTATGACACATAACAAAACGACCAAGTCCCCTATACATTCCATAACTCAAAATGTTGAATTCGTTGGTACCAAAATAATAGTTGATAGTTTGAATGAATCTCCGACGATCTCTAATCTCGAGCTAGCTTGGTGACACTATAAGACAAGGGAAAGAAAAGGGAGTAAGCTTGATTGCTGTGATTTGTCAAAGTTTTAAAATGTATAAAAAGAGAATGATCGAACCTGGAAACTAACTATGACAACGATTTGAGGCAAGTGCACCTATCGAACAGTAGTATAGTTAAGGCAAGACCGGATTGTCGAACCCAAAGGAACTAAAAGTACTAATACTAACTTTCTTTTTATTATCTAACCTAAAATAAAGGGAATTGTTGTTTTTAATCTAAATTAATTAACTACTAAGCTAAAGATTCTAAGACAAAGAGGAATAAATGTGGGGAAATACTTGTGGGAAAAACCAACTGATTAAGATGATACCCAAGGAAGAATCCACCTAAACTTCACTTGTTATCTAACTCTGAACCAGACAATTTATTCACTTGACTTGATCCGTAGGATTCCCTAAGTTATATTAATACCTCCGTCGAGGCTACTAATGTCTAACCCTAGGTTGATTAATTGAAATCTCTTTCTAATTAAAAACCCTAGAATTGCATTAACTCGATCTATGGACTCCCATATTAGGTTTCACCCTAATCCGGCAAAATCTCGTCACCCTATGTCTAGGCGTGCGATCAACTCCGCTTAATTATGCTAGATCTACTCTTAGGCAGGAACTTTTGCTCCTCCACCTAAGCACATCAAACTTGAATTAATATCCCGGAAATATCAAAACAAGAATTAAGAAAACATAATTAAGAACAAATCAAGTATTTATCATATAGTTCAGAAAACAATAACAAGATTCATCTTAGGTTTCATCCCCCTCAGGTATCTGAGGAGTTTAGTTCATAATAATAAAAGAAAACATCTCAGAAGAAAAGATAAAACAAAACATAAGAAAAATTCTAAAACCCCCTGAAGGAATTGAAGAGAGATCCTCCGTCTTGAGTATGGCTCCGGCTTCTTGAGATGAATCAACTGGCTATCTTCTAGTAAATCCCACAAATCTGCCCTCTTTGGCCTAGCTGAACGCCCCTGACAGAAGGCTTCTGTCGACTCTCGGCGACTCCCCCTTTTTAGGTCATAGTTAGGGGGTTTATATAGGCTTCGGAATGTGTTACTTCACTTCTAAGCATCCAAATCTGAATAGAATTTCTCTTTGCCACGGCAGGGACACGCCTATGGCACATGCCCGTGTAAGTCGTGGCCAGGCCGTGTTCGAGTCCATCAATGAGGCACGGCCATGCAGTCTTGGGCCCAGGCCGTGTCGATTTTGTGATTTGGCCCATTTGGTCTGTTTTAAGCCCGTTTCTCGTTCTTTTCATTCTCCGGTGCTTTCCTGAGTATAAAATACGAAAACAAAGGATTAAGAGCACCAAATTATATAATTCAAGGCTTAAATCATCCAAAAGCATGCTAAATGTGGGCTTAAAATATGCTACTATTGTAGTTTATCAAAGCTATATAGCTTAGTAAGTTCATATGTAAATAATAAGCAACATTAACTATACAATTGCCATATAAGTAACATCGTACATCAACCTAAATGTCATTAAAACCTCATGAACATAACATACTCAATCACATTCTTACCAATAGTTCATCATATACCGAATTCATTTTCTTTGAGTTTTTTGTACATACCTGTACCAACTCGTAACATAATCACATACTTTTTCGTCTTTGACATACTCGTTGAACCACTTGGAATACTATCGGATACACGAAAAACTTTGTACATAAGTGCCACATATGTAGCCAATGCTACCACAAATCTCATAACACATATAAGCTCGTTCTCGAGCTATCCTCAGGCCTGCTCACACAAGCTGTCAGTCGAGATGTAGCTACGCGGTGCTGCTCACACAAGCTGTTAGGTATCCGCAACATATGCCGTTATACCCAGCCACTGGTAGGATGTACATGACCAGCACCCGGCACACATAAATCACATAATCACATGGGTTCCTAGTGACATGTCACTTGTATCCTAATCTATTCCTAATGTTCAACCGGGATTTCTCTCTTGCTAGAACTTCGTCGAATATACTCACAGAATCAATCATGCATTTCATGCAATATCAAAACATTAAAATACAAATATTACATTGCATTATTTACATACGAACTTACCTCGGTACAAAAATAGTGAAAATGGACCTAATCGTCAAACACTTTGTTTCTCCCCCTATCTAGGTTTGAACTTCGTTTTTCTTGATCTATAATAGAAAATTCAGCTCATTTAATACTCACATTGTTCAATTCAACCCAAAAATCAAATTATGACAAAATTACATTTTTGCCCTTAACTTTTCAACTTTTTACATTTTAGTCCCTAGGCTCGTAAAATGAAATATGTTCAATTTATTTAATACACAAGCCTATCTGGACTATTTTTATGCTTATACCATCCCACATTCTTCATTAAATCACACTCTTACTACTCATTTTATAACTTTTACAAATAGGTCCCTTTTAAGCATTTTCATCAAAAATCATTTAGTAAAAGTTTTTATCCAACATCAAACTTGCATAATCTACCATTAAACATCAAAATACAAAAATATCCAACATGGGTAAAATTTTAGACTTTGATTTTCTTTCAAATTAGTCCTTGAAATAGCTAGATTAGGTTACAAGGGTCTCAAAAACATAAAAATCATTAAAAACAGGGCTAGAACTTACAATCGAGCTTGGAAACTTGACAAACCCTAGCTATGGTTCCTCTTGCAATATTCGGCCATAGGGATGAAATTTGAAGAATATGGACACTTTTATTTTTCTTATTTTGGCTTTATTTACCAAATAACTAAAATGCCCCTAACTTAAAACATAAAATTTCTCTTACTCCATGTCCATTTTTGTCCATACTAAAGCATAATGGGCTAATTACCACTAAGGACCTCCAATTTAAAATCTCATAGCAATTGGACACCTCTAACATATAGAACTCAAGTTTTGCACTTATTGTAATTTAGTCCCTTTAACTAAATTGAGAGCCCAAACGTCAAAATTTTCGAACGAGATTTTCACGAAATCATTTCATAAAACTATAGACCATAGAAATATAATAAAAATAATTTTACTGCGTCAGTTTTGTGGTCTCGAAACCACTATTCTGACTAGACCCAAATTCGGGCTGTTACAACTCTCCCCCCTTAGGGATTTTTGTCCTCGAAAATCTTACCAAAAAATAAGTTTGGGTATTGTTTTCGCATAGCTTCCTCAGGTTCCCACATAGACTCTTCGACTCCGTGTCGTTGCCACAAAACTTTAACTAGGGCTATATTTTTATTTCTCAACTATTTAACTTTCCGGGCCAAAATCTTGATCGGTTCTTCACCATAATTCACATCGGGTTGAATCTCAACCTCTATTGGAGAAATTACATGTGAAGGGTCTGATCAATAACGTCGCAACATCGACACATGAAATACATTGTGAATCCTTTCCAACTCTATCGACAAAGCTAATCGATATGCCACTGGCCATATTCTCTCAATAACCTCACACGGCCCAATAAAACGCGGACTCAACTTGCCTTTGCGACCAAATCTCAAAATTTTCTTCCACGGTGATACTTTCAGAAATACTTTATCACCAACTTGAAACTCAATCTATTTTCTCTTCAAATCCGTCTACGACTTCTGTCGATCTGAAGCTGCCTTCAAACAGTCACGGATTACTTTAACTTTCTCTTCGGTCTCTCAAACCAATTCGACCCCATGTATCTGTTTCTCACTAAGCTCGGTCCAATACAACGGAGTTCAACACTTGCGGCCATACAATGCCTCATACGGTGCCATCTTTATACTCGACTGAAAACTGTTGTTATAAGCAAATTTGACTAAAGGTAGATATTTTTCCCAACTACCTTTGTACTCTAATACACAACAATGAAGCATATCTTCGAGTACCTGAATCGTCCTCTCAGATTGATCGTCAGTTTGTGGATGAAATGCGGTGCTAAAATTTAACTTTGTACCCAAAGCTTCTTGCAACTTTTTCTAAAAACACGAAGTAAACCTCGGATCTCTATCTGAAATAATAGAAATAGGTACTCTGTGCCATCTCACAATCTCAGCAATATACAATTCAACTAATTTATCAAGTGAATAATTCGTACGTACCGGAATAAAATGAGCCGATTTTGTCAATCTATCAACAATGACCCAAACGGCATCTTTCTTTTTCGGAGTCAAAGGTAAACCCGTCACGAAGTCAATCGTAATTTTATCCCATTTCCACTCGGGTACCATCACTGGCTGAAGTAAACTCGAAGATACTGGGTGTTCGGCTTTCACTTGCTGACAAATCAAACATTTCGATACAAATTTAGAGATATCTTGTTTCATACCTGACCACCAATACAGTTTCTTCAAATCATTATACATCTTCATACTTCCCGGATGAACAGATAAACAACCATTATGTGCTTCAAAAAGAATCTTCTGAATAATCTCATAATTTTTCGGTACACATATTCTATCTCGGAACATTAAGCAATCATCAAAACAGATCCAAAAGTCTGAATCACTACTCGATTCGCACAGAGCTCTTTTGGCTTGTAACTCACTATCACTTTTCTGAGCTTCATAAATTTGCTGAAGAAACACCGGTCTAGCTCTCAACTCGGCTAAAATTGAACCTTCATTAGACAAATTCAATCTCGTACTCATAGCTCTCAAAGCAAATAAGGACTTTCTGCTCAAAGCATCTGCGACTACATTCGCCTTTCCGGGATTGTAGTCAATCACTAGCTCATAATCTTTTAGTAGCTCGAGCCATCTCCGTTGCCGCAAATTTAGATCTTTCTGAGTCATCAAATACTTTAAACTTTTATGATCGGTATAGATGTGGCACTTCTCACCGTACAAATGATGACGCCAAATTTTCAAAGCAAAAATAATTGCGGCCAATTCTAAATCGTGCGCCGGATAATTCTTCTCGTGCGGTTTCAACTGTCTTGAGGCATAAGCTATCACTTTGCCCTCTTGCATCAACACACATCCTAATCCATTCAGTGATGCATCGCTATAAATCACAAACTCCTTTCCCGGTTCAGGTTGCACTAAAACTGGCGCCTCGGTCAATAATGCTTTCAACTTCTCAAAACTTTGCTGACATTTTTTGGACCATTCAAACTTAACATCTTTTTGCAAAAGCTTAGTCATAGGAGTAGCAATCATCAAAAATCACGGCTAAGCCCAAAAAGCTTCTGACCTCTAATACATTCTTCAGTGGTTTCCAATTAACAATTGCTGATATCTTACTCGGATCAACCCGAATACTGTCTCCAGAGACAATATGTCCCAAGAATCTGACTTCTTGAAGCCAAAACTCACTTTTACTGAATTTAGAAAATAATTTCTTATCTCTCAAAGCCTGCAATACAGTTCTTAAATGCTCGGCATGCTCAGACTCGTCTCTAGAATAAATCAGGATGTCATCGATGAACACAACCACAAATTTATCTAAATACAGTCGAAAAATTCGATTCATCAAGTCCATAAAAACAGTAGGAGCATTAGTTAGTCCGAAAGGCATAACAAGAAATTCATAGTGCCCGTACCTTGTTTTGAAAGTGATTTTTGGCACGTCTGACTCTTTAACTCTCAACTGGTAGTAGTCAGACCTCAAATCAATCTTCAAAAATACCGTTGCCCCTTTCAACTGATCAAACAAGTCATCAATTCTTGGCAAAGGATACTTGTTCTTTATAGTCACCTTGTTGAGCTTTCGATAATCGATCCAAGTCTCATGGATCCATTTTTCTTCTTGAAAAATAACACTGGTGCACCCCATGGTGAAAAACTCGGTCTCGCAAATCCCTTATTTGTCAATTCTTGTAACTGAGCTTTCAATTCTTTTAACTCAGTTGGAGACATTCTATATGGGGCTATCGATATCGGTGAAGTCCCTGGTACTAAATCAATACAAAACTCAACTTCTTTAATCGGTGGCAACCCAGGCAACTCTTCTGGAAAAACATTCGGATATTCACTAACTAATGGCACTGTTCAATTTTCAATTCAGACACTTTTGTATTCAACACATAAGCTAGATAAGCTTTACAATCCTTTCTCACATATCTTTGGGCAGTCATTGAAGAAATCACAACAGGTAACTCACCCGACTCATCTGAATCAATTCAAAGAATTTCACTATTCACACATTTCAATTCAATAATTTTCCATCTACAGTTCACTATAACATCATGCGGTGTCAACCAATCCATACCCAAAATGACATCAAACTTATCAAATGGCAACAACATTAGGTTAGTCGAAAAATAGTGACCTTGAATCATCAATGGAAAATTCTTGCAAACTTTATCAACTAGCACATATTTGCCTAAGGGGTTTGACACTTTAATCACAAATTCAGTAAACTCAACAGGCAAGTTCTTACTAGCTACCAATTTCATGCAAACATAAGAATGAGTCGATCCAGGATCAATCAATGCAACTGCATTAGTATTATAGAAAGAAAAAGTACCAGTGATAACATCGGGAGATGTCGCTTCTTCACGAACACGGATAGCATAGGCTCTAGTAGGTGCCCTGGCCTCAGATCTTATAGTTGTATCTTTTGTCACACCTTTACTACTAGCTCCATTTCTTGTGTTCCTTGGTGGTCTCCCTTTAGAGGCAGTGTTGCCTGATCTTGCAGTCTAAAACTTATCATTTTCAACCATCTTTGGCAATCATTAATAAAGTGGTCGTGAGATCCATACTTAAAACAAGCCCGGTTATACATTCTACATTCGCTGGGGTGTCTTCTGCCACAGTACAGGCATTCAGGGCTACCAGACTTAGTGTTACCAACACTCACTACTGATGTAGTTTGGGCTTTAGAATTCGAGTATTGCTTCCCATAATCTCTATTAGGATACCCAGCTGAAGCACTCGATCGAGCATACAAATCTCTCAATTTCTTAGACTAAGATTGAAATGACTTACTCATCGGCCTTTTCTTTGCATCTCTAGCCTCAGACTCAGCTTTTCTCATTTCCTTGCTTAATTCTTCAGCTTTACAAGCTCGGTCAAATAGCACCACAAATTCTTTCAGCTCAAGAACTCCAACTAACAATCGGATGTCCTCATACAACCTATATCTGAACCTTTTGCACATGATAGCCTCGGTGGAAACACACTCCTGAGCATACTTACTGAGCCTGACAAACTCTCATTCATACTCGGTTACAGACATTTGGCCCTGTTTCAACTCTAAAAATTCTTTACGTTTCTGATCAATGAACCGTTGGCAGATATACTTCTTCCTAAATTCATCTTGGAAGAATTCCCAATTAACCCTCTCTCTCGGTACTAATGACACAAGGGTTTTCCACCACCGGTATGCTGAGTCTCTTAGAAGTGATACGGCATATTTCAGACATTCATCCAGTGTGCAAGACAGGTCATCAAATACCCTGATAGAATTTTCAAGCCAAAATTTTGCCCTCTCGGGATCATCGTCAACATTTGCTCTAAAATCTTCAGCTCCATGCTTTCGAATCTTATCAACCGGGGGCTTATTCACTCTTATGAATTCCATACCTTGTGGAGCTACGGGAACCGACTGAGGAATAGGTGGGGGTGGAGGGGGTTGAGCATTTAGATTTGTTTGAACAAACTCCGCATACCACTCATTCATCATGTGGAGGAAGGCTTCTCTAGCCCCTTCTCCTCCTCCCTGACTAACCGTGGGAGGTCTACTTTCAGACGGCGCTACCCCTTGAGAAGGACCCGGCGCATTACTTTCTATGTCATCAGCTTCAGCTCGATTGGGATCCATTTACTATATGAAAACACATTTTAAAATTGTTAGGAGTCATCACACTATCACGATTTATTTATGGAAAGTATAGCTCGACTTTCACACATGCTACGTTAGTCCGAAAATCGACAAAATCGCAGCTTGGATACCACTAAATGTAACACCCCTTACCCGTATTCAATGCCGGAATAAGGAACGAGGCATTACCGGACATAAACACAAGCAAACATACATTTTCGAGTCATAAATTTCCATTCAAATTTAAAACTTTTCATACGCATTCATATCCTCCCTAAAATGAGCCTACAAGACTCAATACATGTTTTGGAAGTGGTTCGGGACTAAACCAAGAACTTTTGAAAATTTTACAAAACTTAGAAAATTTTTCATGTTACAGGGCTCACACGTCCGTGTGGTCCAAAGGACACGCCAGTGTGACCCTTAGACACGCCCGTGCTATAGGCCGTGTTCAAAATAGGGTGCTCTCTGACTTGTGCCACATGGTCGTGCCACACGCCCGTGTGCTAGGCATGTGGTCGATTTAATTTTCATAATTTTTCGTAAAATAGGTGCAGACTTTACACGGCCGAGACACACGCCCGGGTCCAAGGCCGTGTAGCACACACGGCTGAGAGACACGCTCGTGTCTCTGCCCGTGTGTTATATTCTGGACATTCTATTTTTCAAAATTAAGCTGCAGGGGACACACGGCCGAAACCCATGCCCGTGGGGTAGACACATGGCCTGGACACACGCCCGTGTGTCTACCCGTATGGACAAAAATAAGCCTATTTACCAAGCCTTTTTGCCACTCTTTAATGTACACACATACACAACATGACATAGCACCAAACCAAACATATACATACAACCAAATCAGCCACAACCAAGACAACAACACATTATTTTCATGCTACCTTTTATCATACACAAAAATCACTTACTTATCAACTCAAATCAAGTAGATTCCCACATCCATGAAAGGCATTACCATATGAATATATTTAATCAATAATAGCCAATTTCCAATGACCTTATACAAAATGAGCTTTCAACCAATATAAGCCAACACATTTGGCCAAATCAATTATGACACATAACAAAATGACCAAGTCCCCTATACATGCCATAACTCAAAATGTTGAATTCATTGGTACCAAAATAATAGTTGATAGTTTGAATGGATCTCCGATGATCTCCAATCCCGAGCTAGCTTGGTGACACTATAAGACAAGGGAAAGAAAAGGGAGTAAGCTATATAGCTTAGTAAGTTCATATGCAAATAATAAGCAACATTAACTATACAATTGCCATATAAGTAACATAAGTACATCAACCTAAATGTCATTAAAACCTCATGAACATAATATACTCAATCACATTCTTACCAATAGTTCATCATATACCGAATTCATTTTCTTTGAGTTTTCCGTACATACCTGTACCAACTCGTAACATAATCACATACTTTCTCATCTTTGACATACCCATTGAACCACTTGGAATACTATCGGATACACGAAAAACTTTGCACATAAGTGCCACATATGTAGCTAATGCTACCACAAATCTCATAACACATATAAGCTCGCTCTCGAGCTATCCTCGGGCCTGCTCACACAAGCTATCAGTTGAGATGTAGCTACGCAGTGCTGCTTACACAAGTTGTCAGGTATCCACAACATATGTCGGTATACCCAGCCACCGGTAGGACGTACAGGACCAGTACCCGGCACACATAAATCACATAATCACATGGGTTTCTAGTGACATGTCACTTGTATCCTAACCTATTCCTAAGGTTTAACCAGGATTTCTCTCTTGCTGGAACTTCGTCGAATATACTCACAGAATCAATCATGCATTTCATGCAATATCAAAACTTTAAAATACGAATATAACATTGCATTATTTACATACGAACTTACCTCGGTACAAAAATAGTGAAAATGGACCTAATCGTTAAACACTTTGTTTTTCCCCTATCTAGGTCCAAACTTCATTTTTTTTTATTCTATAATAGAAAATTCAGCTCACTTAATACTCACATTGTTCAATTCAACCCAAAAATCACATTATGGCAAAATTACATTTTTGCCCCTAACTTTTCAACTTTTTACATTTTAGTCCCTAGGCTCGTAAAATGAAATATGTTCAATTTCTTTAATACACAAGCCTAGCCGAACTATTTTTATACTCATACCAGCCCACATTCTTCATTAAATCACACTCTTACTACTCATTTTATAACTTTTACAAATAGGTCCCTTTTAAGCATTTTCATCAAAAATCATTTAGTAAAAGTTGTTTATCTAACATCAAACTTGCATAATCTACCATTAAACATCAAAATACAAAAATATACAGACATAGGTAAAATTTTAGACTTTGATTTTCTTTCAAATTAGTCCTTGAAATAGCTAGATTAGGTTACAAGGATATCAAAAACATAAAAATCATTAAAAACGGGGCTAGAACGGACTTACAATCGAGCTTGGAAACTTGACAAACCCTAGCTATGGTTCCTCTTGCAATATTCACCATGGGGATGAAATTTGGAGAAGATGGACACTTTTATTTTACTTATTTTGGCTTTATTTACCAAATGACTAAAATGCCCCTAACTTAAAACATAAAATTCTCTTATTCCATGTCCATTTTTTTCCATACTAAGCATAATGGGCTAATTACTATCGAAGGACCTCCAATTTAAAATTTCATAGAAATTGGACACTTCTAACATATAGAACTCAAGTTTTGCACTTATTGCAATTTAGTCCCTTTAACTAAATTGAGAGCCCAAACGTCAAAATTTTCGAACGAGATTTTGATGAAATCATTTCATAAAACTGTAGACCATAGAAATATGATAAAAATAATTTTATTGCATCAGATTTGTGGTCCCGAAACCACTGTTTTGACTAGACCCAAAATCAAGCTGTTACAATTTTGCCTTTGCAAGGCCTATTACTGTGCATAAACATTACTCGGGACAAGCAATGATTTAAGTTTGGGGATGTGTAAATTGAAAAATATATAGTATTTTTCCTATGTAATTTATCACCTTTTTACTTAAATTCGTTGTTAAAACTAAGTAATTGTTTAATAAATTAATGAAATACGTGAAAATATGAAATTAGGACATAGAAATTATTAAAATGTGATTTTATGCTTTATTATATAGTTTTTATGCATAAAATGGCATATTTTAGATTTATTTGAACATATTATAATTTTAAGACATAAAGTGGGCCATGCATGATTAAATTAAATAATAAAATATAAAATTATATTTAATAATTCATTTTAAAATATTTCATTAATAATTTGGGTTGTAATTAATTATTTAAATTGGATAAATTTTATTCTTTGGTCCTTCAACTTATTGATTTATTTTGGGCAGGTCTGATAGCTTGTTGGATTATAAAAATCATCCAAATTGAAGACCAAGAGAACCCAAATTCGGCTACACATGGCTGTCCACATAAACCACTTTTGGTTTAATTACACAAGGTCCTTGCAATGTTGAAGAAATTGGAGATTTGCCCAAAGATTTACATTTGACCTAGCCTCAGTCCTGAGTTGTAATGGCTTTTAAATTGCTTAAAAATCTAGCAAAATCCAAGTCAAAAGCCACTAAGCATGGCCGGCCACTCATTGAAGAAACTTGAAGAGATTAAACCCCGCTATTTTTAGCAAACTACCCCTCTCTCTTCACCTATAAATAAGACCCCCTCATTCCTTCATCAACCATCCCTAATCTTTCATCATTCTCTCTTTTCTCTCAATTCTCCTAAGAATTTTCCATTCCCCACGCCTAGCATCATCTCTTCATAGAGATTTTAGCAATTAAGCCTCTTAAAGAGCCCTTGGTCGGCCACCTTGGAGTACCATCAGCAAAGGAGCAAAGTAAAGAAGTGAAAGAGCCTAGTTAGTCAGAGTCTTGGGTGATAGCCACTTTGATTTGGGTTTAATCTTTCCTTTCTTTAATTTAATCTGAAAATGTTTGCTATGTGTTCTTTGTTCTTGTTTACAACAATGTTAGCTTAATTTTATTTAAGCTAGGATGATTGCTTTGATTAATTAATATTTATTTGATTCATGCTTATAATGTTTGTGCCGTAATCGATCATGTTTTCAATTAAAATCAAGTCTGTATTTCGTTCATACGTGATTGAAATGCACCTGAATTAGCTTAGCGATCCTAACCAGACGACGGCTAGTGGACACATAATTGAAATGTGCATGCTCAATTTAGATCCTAACCCGATTAAATTGCAGGTTGCATGACAACTCTAACCAAGCTCTGTTATCTGCATAGTTTTTAGATTTGTGTGATTAAACTGTTTCAAACCTAACACGTCCCTGTTACCTCACACAAATGCTTAGAAACCCTTAGTAAATAAGGATAAGTAAAATGCGTATTTACTAAGTAAAGGATTCTGAAAGGACCTAATGTGGTTTCCAAACTCATGAAAGATCGATTTGCCATGGAATATTTTTTCGAATGTTATTAAACATGTTGATAATAAATTAAATTTAATTAAAGTAATTGTCCTAGTTTATTTATGTTATAATTGTTGCAAATTATGTTTAATTTTGCTAAAATCTATTTCATTCATATAGTTTGCATATTTAGGATAATTTGAATTAGGGATCATTGCATTTAGTTTAATATACTTAACTTTAATCATTAATTCTCAATCACATTGTGTTTTTATTTACCAAATTGTTAATATAATTTTACAAATTAAGTGACTGATCGCTGTGAATCAGAGCTTTAAAATTTATAAAAAGAATGATCGAACCTAGAAACTAACTCTGACAACGATTGAGGCAAGTGCACCTATCGAACAGTAGTATAGCTTAGGCAAGACCGGATTGTCGAACCCAAAGGAACTAAAAGTACTAATACTAACTTTCTTTTTATTATTTAGCCTAAAATAAGTGAAGTTGTTTATTAATCTAAATTAATTAACTACTAAACTAAAGACTCTAAGACAAAGAAGAATGAAATTGGAAAATAACTTGGGAAAAACTCGGTTGATTTAGATGATACCTAGGAAGAATCCACCTAGACTTCACTTGTTATCTAACTTTGAACCATACAATTTATTCACTTAGTTTGATCCGTAAGACTCCCTAACGTATATTAAACCCTCTCTCGAGGCGAATAACGTCTAACCCTAGGTTAATTAGTGGACCTCTCGTTCTCTTATAATAACCCCTAGAATAGCGAAGAAATCGATCTATGGATTCCCATATTAGGTTTCACCCTAATGCGGCAAAATCTCATCACCCTATCTCTAGACGTGTGATCAACTCCGCTTAATCATGTTGGATCTACTCTTAGGCGGGGTCTATTCCTCCTCCACCTAAGCACATTAAATTTGGATTAAGCTCACATAATTAAGAACAAACTAAGTATTTATCATATAATTCGAGAAAATAATAACAAGATTCATCATAGGTTTCATCCTTCTGTATCAGAAGGGTTTAGTTCATAATAATAAAGGAAAACATCTCAAGAGAAAAGATAAAACAAAACATAAGAAATCCCTAAAACCCCCTGAAGGAATTGAAGAGGAGATCCTCCGTCTTGAGTAGAATTCCGGCTTCTCGAGATGAATCAACTGGCTATCCCCGAGTGAATCCCCACAAATCTGCCTTCTCTGGCCTAGCACGACGCCCCTAAACGATGGCTTTGGGCTCCCCTCGACAGAGGGTTTCTATCGAACTCCCCGATTAAGTTGCCCCTTAGGGTGTTTATATAGGCTTTGAGATGTGTTACTTGGCCTCCAAGTATCCTAATTTGAGTGCAATTCCTAATTGGGGGTTTAATTAGACTTTGGAGTTTGCCTCCAAGCATCCAAATTCGAGTGAAATTGCTCTTTCTAGCGACAGGGACACGGCCATGGCACACGCCCGTGTGAATCGTGGTCAGGCCGTGTAGACTTCGTTGATGAGGCACGACCGTGTAAATCGTGGTCCAGGCTGTGTTCGAGATCTTTTAAGGAGGCACGGCCGTGTGATCTTTGGTCCAGGCTATGTTGATTTCATGCTTTGGCCCATTTGTCCCGTTTTAAGCCCGTTTCTCATTCTTTTTATCCTTAGGTGCTTTCTTGAGTATAAGACATAAAAAGAAAGGATTAAGAGCACCTTTTTACATAAATCAAGGGATAATTCATCCAAAAGCATACTAAATGTGGGCCTAAAATGTGTTACTATTTCAGTTTATCAGTGACTTAGCACAAATACAATCCCTGTGGAGACGATAACTCAATACTTACTTATTACTTGATAACGACTGTGTACACTTGCACAAACCTACGCGTTACAAGTATACCAGTATATCCTCGATGAAAACCACAACGAACTGATCCAAATACAGCTAAAAAACTCGATTCATAAGATCCATAAATGCAACTGAAGCATTCGTCAAACCAAATGCTAAGACTAAAAACTTGTAATACCCATAACGAGTCCTAAAAGCAGTTTTATGCACATCAGCCTCTTTCACCTTTAACTGATGATACCCAGAATGAAGATTAATTTTAAAAAATACCGATGCCCTACAAAACTAATCGAACAAGTCATCAATCCTAAGAAATGGGTACTTATTCTTTATAGTCAATTTATTCAACTGGTGGTAATCCACACACATCCTCATAATGCCATTTTTCTTTTTCACAAAAAGAAATGGTGCTTCCCACAAAGATACACTAGGCATGATGAACCCTTGATCGAGAAGCTCTTGAAGCTGCACTTTCAATTTCATAAGCTCTTTCAGTGCCATGTGGTAGGGGAAATGGACACTAGAGCTACTCCAGGCAAAACATCAATACCAGATTCAACCTCCCTATCCGGTGTTAACCCTGGTAATTCCTCAGGCAAAAATTCTCTAGCTGTTCGGATATCCTCAACAAAAGATTCAACAAAACTCGAGTTGTGCACATATGCCAGAAACACCTCACACCCTTTTTGGATTAACTTTTCAGCCACTAGAGTAGAGATTACATTGGAGAGGTAATCTCGATGCTCACCAACCATAACAATCTTCCCATCATCCTTGGATCTCAGAGTTACTCTCTTAGAAGCACAATCCAAACTGACCCAATGTTCCACAAGCCAGTCCATACCCAGTATCAGATAACACTCCCGAACAGTAATTCCATCATATTAACTGGAAAAACAACTTCTTGTATCTTTAGCGGATGCCTCCTATAAACTTTATTAACTCGCACATATTGACCCAATAGACTAATCACAAAAATCTCACCAAAAGTAGTCTCAACAGGAATTCCTAGATTAATAGAAATAATACTAGCTACGTATGAGTGGGTCCAACCAATGTCTATTAATGCAAAATAAGGTACAGAATGAATGAAAAATATAACAGCTCGATTTTCAGTGGTGTCAGAAACAATGGTTTCAGGGCCACTAAATCTGACGAGTAAGTTTGTAAATATTATTATTTAATATTTATGAGTCAAATGTGATTTTAAAAAGGTTTTTTATCTGAAAAATTATGTTATTTAAGCGATTTATTAAGTTCGAGTGGTATGACCCTAAGGTTAAGTGGTTTTAGAAAATGAGGTATCAAGACCTCATTTCTATAAATCGATAAATATTTACTAAGTGTCATTAAGGTGGTATTGAAGTTTCGTTAAGAAATTTTAACGTTTAAATAGTTAATTAAATAAAAAGGACTAAATTGTAAAAGGTAAAAAATTTGTTAATTAATGCATTTAGTGACCAAATGGCTTAATTATTAATTTAGAAAGGACCTATGTGACAATTAGGCCTTAATTAGTGTGGTAGGGCGGCATTAGTAAAGAAAAAGATAAAAATATTAAGTAATTTAATGGCAAAATTGTAAATAGTTTGAAATTAGATAAAACTAATTCAAAAACTAATTCAATTCTTATTCATTTTCTTCAACCTTTGTCGAATTCACCAATTGGGAGAGCTTCAAGCTTTGGTTCTTTCATATTTTTGCATGTGAGCTTAATTCTCATCTATTTCTTGTATTTTTTATGTTTTTGAAATCGTTGCAACTAGGTCCAGCTAGCCCGTACCTTCAATTTTGAAACTATTAAAGATTTTGAATGTTGTTATTTATGAACCTTGTGGTTTTAGATGTTAAATTATGAATTTGATATATTAGTTGTTATTTAAAAGTATTTTATTAAGTGATTTTTGATGAATTTATCGATTAGGGACTAAATAGTTGAAATAGTAAAAATACAAGGATTTGATGTGAAATTGTTGCAAAAATAGGTTGTATGAATATTCGGTTGTCATGGGTTTGCATTAAAAATGGTTAATTTGCATGTTTTAGGCTCAGGACTAAATTGAATAAAAGTAAAATGTTAGGGGCAATTTTGTAAAAATGTAAAAAATGACTAAATTGCATAAAGTAACTTGTTTTACTATCTAAATTAATAACTTGAATGAAATTATTAATTTAGATTAAGATCAAATGGAAAATTACCAAAAAACTCATGTACTTTGATATTTCTACAATTTAGCCAAGTAAGTTCGTTATACGATTATTATTAATTGTATTGAATATTCATACGATTTCATTATTGGTTAAAACTTGAGTGTCATTTAGCTATGTTTTAAGAAATAGAAACGTGGTGATTGTAACACCCCAAACTCGGCCTAGACGTTATGGTCGAATCTGGCGGTGTCACATTGGAGTGCTTTTTGAAAACTTGCTCTTGTTGATAAAACCCGTAAGAAGGTTAAAGCCTTTTTAAGCCCTTTTAAGTTATTTATTCAAAACAAAATTGTAGTTACATCTGAAAACTTGATCATTGCGGAAGCTTACTTTTTAAATTAATTGTTGTGAAGCCGTGATGTTTTTAAAAACATATATCTTTTAAGAAAACCGCTCCCTCGTTCTACCAGCTTCAAAATGTAATTAAGTAAACCCAGAATTTAAGTTTAAAAGTTAAGTAAAAGCCTTATTACAAACCCAATATAAAATAATAATTAAGGTAAATCAAATCCAAAGTAATTTTTAAATGTGTGGCCGCCTCCAAGTTCCTCGCAGCACCGAACCGTCTATGCCTTGGGATTACCTGTACAGTTAAAAAGAAAGGGTGAGTTTATGAAAACTCAGTGTGTAATCCCCTACCAGTCAATCAGTAACAATATGCAGCAACAGTCTGGGCCTGAGCCCTATTCAGTAACAGTACAATGTGGGCCTTAGCCCATTATAGTAGCAGTGTGGGCCTAAGCCCAATACAGTATCAGTATGGTGAAAATATGCAACCCACCCCAATCCAGCCAACACACCACCCGTACCAACCAACACACCATGTGGGATAAAATCGACCCACCGGCCAAAGACACTAATATCGCAAAGATAGCCGCCAATAATAATAACGTAGCGAGTCGCCAAGAATGAGCAAAGCCACGAGAATGATATTGCGGCGAGAGATGCGATGATCGATGATCATAGCAAAGCCGCGAGATAATGAGATTTGTGGCAAAGCCACCAGTAACAGTACACTTCCTCCATAATAGTATCCCAACCCCATGCAGTATGTCGTGTATGCAGAATGCCATGCTCAGAATTAGTCATACAAATCACAGATAAATCAGTCATTTAAATCACAGGCGAATCAGTCAAATCATAGCACAAGTCAGTCATTTACCCTCGAGGGGCAAAATAGTCATTTACCCTACAGGGTCATTATGGTCATTTTACCCTACAGGGGCATTATGGTCATTTTACCCTATGGGGGTATTTCGATCATTTACCCTATGGGGTATTTCGGTTATTTACCCTATGGGGGTATTTCGATCATTTTACCTTACAGGGGTATTACGGTCATTTTACCCAACAAGGGCATTACGGTAATTCTACCATATAGGGGTATTTCGGTAATTCTACCATACAGGGGTATTTTAGTAATTCTACCCTATCGGGGTATTTCGGTAATTCTAACCTACAGGGGTATTTCGGTAATTCTACCCTACCGGGGTCATTCAGTAATCTTACCTTAACAGACAATAGTGTGAATGGGCCCAAGGCCCATTATGCGGCCCATGTGCGCCCACATGCCCGTGTGGCCCGGTAAGCCCAAAAACGACCTTAGCCATGTGAACGACACAGCCGGGTCCAATAATTTTAACATGTCCTTGAGATTTGCCCGTGTAGGGCCCACGATCCCATTGGGCCCACACGGCCCATTTTGGCCCAACGTGGCCCAAAACGGCCTAAGCCCATGAGATCGCTCATGGTGGCTTCTACAGTCAAACGCCCATGTTTCGTGGGCTCGTTACACCACACGAGCGTCCGCACGCCCATGTGGCCTCAATTGCCGTATTTCTGGCTTTTCGGCTTTTGTCGTGCTACAGTCAGATCAGGGTGTGTACACACCTCTTTGCGAACACTTGCAAAAACTCTTGAGCACCAACCTACATTCATCACAAGTCTCCATCAGTCCCTTTTGAACAAGACCAATACTTAATAAATCTTTTCACTATTATACTAATCAAAGAGACTCTAAACCCCTACATTGATCAATTAACAAAAGGCCATACTCCTATTCCGTTGCCAGAGATTATCCACTAGGCCTTAGGGAAACCCTGCATAAAAATTGAATCTTATCAAACACCCATTAAAACGAATAGTTTAAGCTAAACGAGTCCTCACTTACTGACAGCGCAAAGTCACTAGTTGAAGAGAAAAATAATCGGCCTACACCCCCTTTAAGGGCCGAAACCGAAAGTACTAGGAATGATGGAGATAAAATGGGGCAACGGTACCCCTATTTGAAAATGGCAGAAAACATATGATGTTAGAAGAAGAAAGGGCCCTTAACGTTAAGGAGAAACCAGAAGAAAAACCACGAGCACTTACCCTTTTTGTCAGAAGACTTGTGTAAGCCGATACGATAATACCACTAAGAGAACGAGAGAATATTCGGCCAAGTATCCCAAAAGAGAAGGACGAAGAATAGAGTTCATTATTTGACAAGGGTTAGAGAAAAAAATGTAAGAACTTATTGAAAGGGGAGGAGAATGAGAATGGAGGAGAGGAGAAGAGAAGAGTAAAGATTCGGCCAGAGAATGTGGAGAGATTAAGAGCACTCAGATAGTATACGGTTAAGGACAGAAAGAGGAGGAGCAAAGTTTGGCTTTGGCACATAAAGGGATTGAAACAAAGTAAGGCCAAGAATAAAAATGCCTATTCGGCCAAAGAAGAAAAAAAATGACAACAAAATCGACTAGAAGAGAAAAGAAGACGCGAGAGACCACAATCCCGAAAAACCAACAGAATGCCGAATATGCACAAAGAGCAGTCGACACCTTGCCCACTCCCAAAAGATCCCAACTTTCCCTTCAACCGAAACTAATGCAAGATTAGAGTTTCAATTCGGCTACCCAAATTCCAACATCAAATCCCTTATTATCTCCCAAATTCTCTCCACCAAATCCACACCAAACACCATCCAAATCCCCCCTTTTCCTCCTTGAATTTCTCCATGACTCATTCAAATTCCAACCTGCAGAGTTCTAGTCAAAGTCCACTTCTCATGCAGCAATGAAGTAAAATAAATACTCCCTTGCGTAACAAGAGACTCGAACTCAAGCTCCCTTGCCACCTTAATCACGCCACTGCCACTAGACTACAAGCTCATCTTATATCATAATTTAACCACAACAATTTAAAAGCTCTCTATCTAGATCCCAAGGATTTTATACTCTAAAAATAAAAATTTTGCTAAAGACCAGGTTTGAACCCAGGACTTCTCAGACACTCCCAAACACTGCTAAATCACTTAACCACTGAAGCAGACAGTCAATTGCGTAATTTCCTTGCACGCATAAACTTTTATGTGTTCCTACGCTCAAGGCCTATTTCTTCTAAGCCCAAATTCGGGGCGTTACAGTGATATTCGGGCTTCATGGCTAACAAGCTTTGTGCCGGTGATATTTGGGCTCTGTGCCTAGCAGGCTTTGTGCCGGTGATATTCGGGCACCGTGCCTAGTAGGCTTTGTGCCGATGATATTCGAGCCCGTTCCTAGCAGGCTTTGTGTCAGTGATATTCGAGTTTTGTGCCTAGCAGGCTTCGTGCCAATGTATTGTATCAATTAAGTTGTACTGAAAATATTATTTTCATTATTCGATGTAATTTCATTTGATTCAACGGGTATGAAAAGGAAGGGACCGGTAAGTATCCAAAGGACTTATGTCATGAATCTATGAAAAGGAATAAAAAGGTTACGTTCAATGAAAGTATGTTTATGTTCATGAAATTGATAATTACAAGTGATGTTATTCATGTATATGACTTACCTTATGATATTTCGAGTGAATTATGAGTATATGCACTAACTTGTGTATTGATGATGATATATATAGGCTTGTGTCAAGCTTGTGTAATTGGTATAAGTTTATCTTTACCTTATAAAGTTCATTATTGAAATGGAATGTTATGTTTAAAATTTATACGAGCTTATTAAGCATTCATTGCTTACGTTGTTATTTTTCCTTTAATTTTCAGATTATCGGAAGCTCGATCGATTTGGAAGTTCGTCAAAGATCTATCACACTATCCAACGATTATATTGGTAGTTCTTAATGTTTTAGCAAAGGTTATAATGACATGTATAAATGGACTTGTGTTTGATGTTTGTTTAAATGTTTAGACATTGATTTTGGTATGTATAAGTTGGTTGTTTAGTGCCATTTTGATGATGGTTATATTATGATAGTTTTGTACTTATAATGTGTGAATGGTATGGTACAAATGGTTAGTTTATGCTGAAGTGGTATAGGTCAATTTGTGATAAGTTTTAAGATGGAAATGAATTATGCGTTGATGAATGAAATGTGTCAAGTACATGTATATTTTAAGGAAATTTGTATGTTTGCATTTCAGGCGCCTATATGGCATATTGGTTGAATGGAATTTGATCATTTGAATTGGTCATTTTATGCATGTTTGGATATGTTTTGATGCCTTGGTCACTTGTACAAATTGTGTTTAGGTGCATGCTTGAGGTGGGTGAAGGAAATGGCTTGATTTTGGCCAATTTCTTGTCCACACAACCTAAGATAGGGGCACGTGTCTCAGCCGTGTGTGACACACGGCCGTGTGTCCCCTGTAGGTTTTTAAAGGTCGAATTTCGAGAGTTACACGACCTAGCACACAGACGTGTGGCTTGGCCGTGTGACCCAAGTTAGTGAGTTACACGGGCACAGATATGGGCTGGGACACGGTCGTGTGTCCTTAATTCGAATGTCCATACGTCCTTGTGTCCCTACTTCGAATGTCCACACGGCCTAAGACACGAGCGTGTGTCTCAACCGTGTGAGTCACACGACCGTGTGACCCCTGCAGTGTAAAATTTTCTATCTTTTTCCATAAAGTTCTAAATGTTTTTTTATTTAGTCCCGAATCATTTCTAAAGTGTTTTAAAGGCCTCGATGGCTCGAATTAGGGACGCTATGCATGTGTTTGATTGGATTTTGCAATGATTATGAAATGTTGAGAATGAATTATTCGAGTTACATTTTTACGATAATGCTTTGTAACCATATTTTGGTGACGGATACGGGTTAGGGGTGCTACAAAAAATGTATCAGCTATCACATCAGCGGTGTCTCTGTCCTTGCGGTGCCTTCTCGCATACACTAATACAGGTTGTCTCACCTCGGTTTGATTAGCACCCCTACCCACTACCCATACCATTACCACCCTTTGCCTGACCACGGCCCCTAGGTGGCTGTTGAACTACCCTGTGAGGTTGAACCAAAACTGGAGCTTGAGCTTGCACTTGATCGACCCGAAGCGGGCAGTCCTTAATTCGGTACTCCATAGACCTGCATCACAGACAAGCTCCGAACCACCTCCAGCACTCGCCCGGATGGTGCCTACCCTAGTCCCTACATAACTGAACCCCAGCAGAAATAACTGGTGCCTCAATCTATGAAGGCCCATCAAATCTAACTCGTTTCTTAAGTCATTGAGTAGAACGAAAAGGGTCTAAATTCCTCTTACACTTATTCTGGCCCCTCTCCTATCCCTCTTTTCATGCTCCGCATACTTAATCTCCTTCGTAATTTTTGCCTTCTCCACCAGAGTTTTGAAGACTCACTCCCGTTGCGGAGCTACCAAAACTTTAATGTCATATCTCAGTTCGTTCTCAAAATGGACAATCTTCTCATAATCATTCTCGATCATGCTTCAAGCAAACTTACTTTATCTTAGGAATTCGACCTCATACTCGGCCATAGATCTATCCTCTTGAGTTAGCCCAATAAACTCAAGCCTCCAAGCCTCAATATACCTCACCCCCACATACTTATTCTAGAAAGCGCTACGAAAGAAGGTCCAAGTCACCCATTCCGGTTGGGTACCTTGCTCAACAATTTGACACCACTGGTATGCTTAATCGCGAAGCAATAATACTGCAACCTTCATTTTTTGCTTGGAGGTGCAGTTCAAATCAATCATAATTCTCTCAGTGGCCTCCAACTAGTATTCAGCCACAACCGGGGTAACCCTAGTGACACCCCTAAATAATTTGGCACCATTTCATTGGATTCGTTCAATTATCGACCCACGGCTACCAGATCTAGTATGGGTCCTAGAGACCCTCTCAACCACTCTCAACAAGGCTTGGGACAATGTGTCGTACCTAGCCATCTGAGCCTGAGAATCTATCATAGAGTAGGCATACCCACAATTTCACTCGTGTCAAGGTTGGGCATACTGACCATCAAAGATGACTGAACTAGAGCCCCCCTTTGGTGCCCACCGCGTCCACATGTTCCTCACGAACTCATTATAAATTATCTACAATTTCAGAATTTTATGCATCAATTTGAAGTTTGTTATCAGATATCCTATTTCCAAAATTTATCAAGAGCTTTTTATGAAATTATCACAGTCTTTTAGCAAAATGAGAGTAATTTCAAACACTAAAGTGTTTTTCTAAACTCTAGTGTAATTCCACAAACTCGTTTTTCAAAAGAAACCAATTCAAAATTCGAATTAAAATACTTTTCATAAAAAATTTAATTCAAAAATCATAGCCCGAGTTTTGAACCTGGCTTTAATACCACAAAATGTAACATCTTATATCCGGCCTACACATTATGGTCGAACTTGGAGAAGTTACATAAGTTTAATTTTAAAATAAAAAATCTAAGTTTCAAACAATTCAAAAACCAACCTTATCCCTTTCAAAACTTTAAGAAGAACTCGTCCTTAAATTTTGAATATTTATTTAGAAAACCACAGGTTCTTTCGCTAAATTTTCTTACAGCGGAAACCTTTTGAAAACTGTGTTTTGTTCTTTAAAATCCAATACCTTGCAGTTCGAAACAAAACATTCAAAATATAACTAAACCATTACAAAGTAAAGAATACACCAAAACCAATAATAGTCCCAGAAAGTCCGTATAAAACAGTCCACATGAAAATAAATTATAAACTTAATAGTATTAGGAAAATTATGATTAGTAAATCAAGCTTCTGCCACGTCGACCCGCCCTAAGGTTGTTGATTACCTGAAAGGAAACATACAAAATGTAAGCTCACCAGCTCAGGTTGCTAATAGTCTCAACAATAAATCAGATATAAAATGTTACAGAGAATAAACAGATAATGTGCAGATATAGATTTCAGATGTTTTTCATTAATAGTTCAGAAACAGGACCATTTTAATAAACGGATACGTAATCAAATGCATATCCAGATCCTATCCCAATCCGCTACACACCAATTTCGTCCATCCCAACACATCTGTTAGGGTATCAAGTACCCATCCAACCCTACACGCCAATAAGTGAGCATATGTCACTTTTCAGAAATAGTGCAATCAAGCTGCTAGATAACAGTATGAAGTAAACCACCAATAACAGATACTCCTGGCTGAGCCACCAGTCATGGTAGATAAATTAAACTGCCAACACTTCCTCCACCATATCATATCCCAAACTAATGCATACAATCATACTAACATATATACGGAATATAGATGCCATGCATGCCTTTTAGAAATAATCGTGCTTTTGAAATTATCAAAACATGTATCATACATGTATAACTCACATACTGAACATATTAACATATACCACATTTCGAGTCTTACTTAAGCAGGATGGACCCCTCAGAGGGTCTAAGTACAAAATACATATTTAAACAGCCCTAGGTGGAAAATTTTAGGAATTGGGCCCACACAGCCGTGTGACTCACATGGCCTACCTGATTTGCTCGTGTAATCATACACACCTGTGTGCACCCACACGGCCAACCACAAGTTCGTGTGACAAACTACAGATTCAAAAATTGCTTGATATTATCTAGATTTTCCAGACGTTTCATGGTGGTTTCGAGTTAGAAACACACACCTAATTAAGTTTCGATGTAGACCCAAGAACAAGAACACCAAAACCTAAAATCAACAACTCCCACAAATTTATAACATAATTTTTACCACACTCAAATGAACAATTCAATATAATCTTCATCAGTTAACCCCAAATTAAGAAACGTAACAGCCTACAACATCAAGAACACTTACTCTTGAACAAAACAACAATTAAACGATACCTAAATCGATGGAGGATTTTTAAGTGCCCCTTGATTTTCTCCTAGAAGCACACCGATATCATTAACACCAATAAATAAATTAAAAAATCTCCTCCTTCAATAGAAAACTCAACAACCAAAATTACCAAATATCACAAAATACTCAAATAATGTATACCCAACAATAATCTCATCAAACTAAACGAACAACACACTTACCCAAAGCACAAAAAAGATTCGACAGTGTTTGAATGGAATAATACGATAAGCAAATAGTAGGGTAAACCGAAAGTCAATAAAGAGGTAACAAGACAAAAAGAACAAAAGGAAAAGAAGAAAAAAGAAGAAAAGAAAGAAAACCCAAAAGAGGACAAAGAGATTGAACGTGAACAAGAAAAGAAACGTGAAAACAATTGGGGAAAAGTGGGGAGATTTTTTTAGGATTCCATTAAAGATAATTCAAAAATAATAATAACCAGTTATCCCCACTACTAACTACTAATTAAATTTGAAATCCTAACTCAACCTCAACTCTTCACATGGACGGCACAAGCATGAAGTTACAAAAATATTTCCAATTTTGCTCTCATAAGGATTCAAGCACAAGACCAAGGGTAAGCTAAAGCCTTACCTCTGAATCAACAGGCTTATTCTTAACAACAATTGCATAGAAATAAAATATAAGCCAGATGCTCAAGAATCAAGGGTGAGACAAAAATAACAAAATTCTAAGGAAGTGGATTCAAACACAGAACCTCAGACACACATAATTAACACTTAGCCACTGAACCAAATCAATCCACTTAATAAAATTTAGCAAACCAAAAACTTAAATTTTTGGGGAGTTACGTAGAAACTACTAAACCATTATTTTTTATGACTTTTACAAATATGGATAAATGTTTGAAATATTTTTCTACATTTTAAGAAAACACTAATACATCATCAATGTATACTATTGTAAATTGGGAAAATTGGTAAAAAAATATCATTCATTATTCTTTGAAATTCGAATGGAGCATTTTTTTAATCCAAAAGGCATTACATCCCATTCATATTACCCAAATGGTAGAATAAATTTCATTTTGCATCTTCCTTCTTCTTTTATTTAGATTTGCCAAAATCTTGATTTCATGTCAAATTGGGAAAATATTTGTATTGCAAAGTTTCTGTAACAAATATATTTTATTTGGAATTGAGTATCTAATCCATTTCAAAGCTTAATCGAGAGGTTTTCAATTAATGACTAATCTTGGCGTTCCAGTAACGCCCCAAAATTTTAATCTTTTGTTTTTACGCTTGTGTGACACAATGTCTATCTGCTTCAGTGGTTATGTATTCTGGGTGTGTGTGAGAGGTCCCAAGTTCAAGCCATGACTTGGGAAAATTTTGTTATTCCTATGAATTAAGCCCTATCTCTGGTCAGTAGGCTTTTAGTTAAAAGTTTGCAAGTAATTAACAGAATGGGCCTGCTGGTCTGGTGGTTAAGTGGTGTAACACCCCTCACCCGTATTCGACACCGGAACAGGGTACGAGGCATTACTAGACTTATACACCATCAGTTATGCAATACCGAGACATGACTTTCTACTCCAAATTAAAACTTTTCATAACACCTCTTAAACAAGCCTACGAGGCCCAAATTACACATTAGGAATGGTTCGGGATCAAATCGAACCCTTTTGAAGCTCTCTAGAAAAACTTAGAAAATTCTCACTAAACAGTCCACACGCCCGTGTGGAAGAATGGACACGCCCGTGTGGCATATCACATGCCTGTGTTCCACTCCCTTGTGGAATTATTTTTCAATTCGAACATACAGGGGTTTTCATACAGCCGGACACACGCCCGTGTCCCTCACACGGCCTCGACACGCCCGTGTCTTAGCCTGTGTGCCAAAAACCTTGACATTCTGTTTCTGACGTCATCACCCCATAAATGTCACACGGCCAAGGCACATGCCCGTGTCCATGGCCATTCCTTCCACACGGCTGAGACACATGGCCGTGTCTCTGCCCGTGTGTTTACTACTGTTCATACTAACTTGTAAAACTAGCATGCAAGGGGACACACGGCCTAACCACACGCCCATGAAGTTGACCGTGTGTCACACACGGCTTAGACACACGCCCATGTGTCTATCTGTGTGGACAAGAACAAGGCTATTTGCCAAGCTCTTTCTATCACCGAACTCATACAAGCTAAAGTCACATTCAACCATCAACCCATTCATGCATAATTTAACCAAGTAAATCAACATGCTAATTGCACGATCATAAATAACTTCATCTATTCATAGATTAATAAGAAAGAGCCATCAACTATGGCCTTATACAAAAGAGTTCATCTTTGAATGAGCCAACACATTTGGCCAAAAAAAATATGACATTCATCTAAGTCTAGTCCCTATACATGCCATACTCAAAATACTAAATCTAACTATACCAAGATGTGTTGATAGTGTGGGTGATCCTTTGCTTATCTCTGTATCCTGAGCTGGCTCTTCGACACTATAAAACAAGGGAAAAGAGAAAGGAGTAAGCTTTAAGCTTAGTAAGTCTATATGTAAACAATAAGCATCATACCACATAATAATCAATCAAACATTACATGCTATGTAAAAGCAATTCATATCCTCATAATCATGCTTACTCATTTCAAGCCTTACCACATCCCCAAACATATATCGTACACATTACTCACATTTACTTGCACATATGCCCTGCACTTATCACCACAAAGCCACATGAAATTTTACACTTAAAAAAGTTTCTCGATGAACCCTTCGGAATGCTACAAGATACTCGGTGGTTTTGCACATAGCCCACCATTCATCAATAATAGGGTGGTATCGCACACAGCCCACCAAAAATAATAACTACGGTGGTATCGCACATAGCCCACCAAAATGATAATAAATACGATGGTATCGCACATAGCCCAGCGTTAATAAATAACAAGGTGGTGTCGCACACAGCCCACCAACAATTACATATTTACGAATAATCATCCGTACTCACATTTCTATTCCGAGGTTCATTCGAAAATTACCCATTTTCTTCCATTTTCAATCAATCTCACCAATAAACATTTACATCCATACTGTAACACCCCTAACCCGTATCCGTCGCCAGATTAGGGTTAAAGGCATTACCGAACAGATCGGAAACATTTTTAGAAATTCATACATTCATCCATCAATCTCAAACATAATGTCCCTTAATACGGTCAACGAGACCTAAAACATGCTTATAAATCGGGTAGGGACTAAATTGGAACACATACAAAATTTCACGGAAATTTAAAATTTTCTAAGTTTCAGGGGTTACACGCCCGTGTAGGCAAGCCGTGTGCCTCCCACGGCTGCTGGACACCCTCGTGTGTCCTCCCCATGGTCGAATCTGACCTCACATCCACGGCCACCAAGCACACCCATGTGCCTTGGCCGTGATCGAATCTGACTTCACATCCACGACCACCCAGCACCCGTGTGCTAAGGCCGTGTACTCTTAGGCCATATACTGACTTTCTCACACGGCTACTAGACACGTCCGTGTGTCTTGGCCGTGTGCTATTAGGCTAGCTACTGACTTAGTCCCACGGTCACTAGGCACGCCCGTGTGCCACAACCGTGTGACATTATAGATCATTTGCAAGGCCAAAATGTCACCCAATGGGTCATACCTTCTAGTAAAATCATCAAGACATCTCATGCCTATTTGACAACCAAAATAATACCAAAATAACCATCCAAATTACAAGGCTAAAACTCATCTCATCACAAGCATAATTCATTCCTTTGCTTAATCAAAACTTGACCATTTCATGCATCAACTAACCATGCCAAAAACATACTTCATATACCATATTCATTCAAGCAAATTCTCAACTCATAACTAGCCAAATCACATGGCTAAGTTCATATAACAAACTCATATCAAATACTAGCCTATACATGCCATATCTAGCTATATACATTTCCAAAGTGTACCAAATTGAGTTTAGTAGTGTGATGACGATCCTTGACAGTCCCGAGCCTTTAGTAGCTTTGACGACCTATAAAACAGAGAAAACACACACACAGAGTAAGCTTTCCAAAAGCTTAGTAAGTCATAATACAAACAAACTTAGTATGAAAGGCATATATGCACATAGGTACATTGGCACATCTTAATGATTTAGCAAACTATCACATATATGCTTTGGTCCATGTACTTGGCCATATTTGTCACATTCATCAATTCAAAAGTCTTATATAAACATAGCTCATTCATGCTTACTTTCACATATCATATTGTTATTCCAATATACAAAATCATCATAGTAAGATCACATAGGTACTTACCTTATATACACACTTAGTGTATAATTCAACGTACCTGAAACGGATATACAATTCACTTAATCATTCATATCATAGACTTGCCCGTTGAACCGATAGGAACCTAATAGGATACTAAGAAGCTCAGAATAGTCGTACAATGCCAACGCCCAAGACGAGGTCTTACGTGTACTCAGATAATGATGCCACTGTCCCAGACAGGGTCTTATACGAATCAATATGATGCCGATGTCCAAGACATGGTCTTACACGAAAAGATAATATCGATGCCAACATCCCAGACGTGGTCTTACACGAAAAACTCATATCGATGCCAACGTCCCAGACGTGGTCTTACACGAAAAGATAATATCACTGGCAACATCCCAAACGTGGTCATACACGAATTTCAAATCAACACCAACGTCCCGGACGTGGTCTTATATGATAAAAACAGAACAAATACCTATGTATTCCTAGGTTCGTACGGGACTTCTCGGACATTGTCGCTAAGTCGATCTTATCTCAGAAATCATTTGCATTACAACACATAAACATTCAATATCGACAATAGGCATATGAATATGCTCAACTCAATACAATTACATTTATTTGCAATATGACTTACCTCAGATTCGATTTATCGGAAATAGAAACGGCTACTCGGTTACTTTTGCCTTCCCTCGGTCTAAGTCCGTTTTCCATGGTTCTTGATCTAAACATATTCAGAATTAATCATTTTATTCACTAACTCATCCAATTCAATCCAAGGACACACAATTAGGGCTATTTGCAATTTAACTCTCACATTTGCACAATTTATCAATTTAGTCTATTTTTCTCAAAACATCAAATTCACAAAATCATCACATACTCATGCTTAGCCGAATGTTCATACATCTCATTCAAGCCCATATTTTCCATCAAATTTGAAATTTAGTCCTTCAAGTTACCATTTTCTCAATTTAGCCCAATTTAGCTAAATTCATCAAAAATTCAAGAACAAAGTATGTTCATCTAGCTCAAATCTTTCATTTAACATCATAAATCATCACAAAGCTCAACATAGCATCAATGGCATTTCTCATGAACAACATCAATACACAAAATTGAGACATGGGCTTGATAGTAGACTAAGCAACGATTGTAAAAACGTAGAAATTATCAAAAACCGAAATCAAACATACCTTGAATCAAAGACTTTAATAGCCGAAACCTAGCTTAGATATTTTCTTTCTCTTTTCTTCAAACTTTCGGCACCCCAAAGATGATAACATTCATCTTTCTTATGTTTCTTTTATTTAATATTCATATTAATGCCAACTTACCAATTTGCCCATCTATTAGTCATATAAGACAAATTGATATTAAGGTTATTATGTCATTCTACCATCCACTATCTCTAAAATGGTTAAATTGCCTCATAAGGCCTCCACCTTAAAAAGTCATCAACAATTAAGTGCTTTAACATATAACATGCAAATTTCACATTTAATGCAATTCAACCCTTTTGTCAAATTAAACACACAGACGGACAAATTAACTTACGAAACTTTAGCACATGCATAATCACTTATCAGAGACACAGAAAATACTATTAAAATATTATACGGACTCAGATTTGTGGTCTCGAAACCACTGTTCCGACTAGGGTATAAATCGGACTGTTACACATACAATGCATCAATAGGTAAAAACATAGGTATTAAGGATGTATCGTTTACACATAAACTTACCTCGGTGCAAAATACGCTAATTTGCAGTTTAGTCTGAAACCTTGCCTTTTCCCCGGTCAAGGTTGTTTCCACGCTCTTCTTGATCTATAATAATAAAATTTACCCATTTAATCATTACATACATCAAAATACTTCAAAATTTCTACTTTGGCAAAAATGACCATTTTGCCCTTATACTTTGGTAAAATTATGATTTTGCCCCTAGGCTCGTAAAATGAAATGTGTTCATTTTCACACACTCAAGCCTAGCCAATTCATATTCCCTCTTATAGCAACTCAAGATTTCAATTATTTCATGTATTTACTACCCATTTTACAACCTTTACAAAATGGTCCTTTTAGGTGTTTTCATGGAAACACCTTTCACAAAAGTTGTTCCTTAACCCACTAACAATCATTTTCTTCCATAAAATTCCAACAATCAACACAAATGTTCACATGGAAAATCCCTAAACTTTCAACCATTTTGCAAAATAGTACCCTCATTAGCTAGCTTAAGCTTTAGGGGTTTCAAAAGTACAAAAATCATCAAAAATAACCAGCAAGATGACTTACTTGCAAGGATGAGAAGTAGCTGAAAATTTCAAGCTTCCAAACTCTTAAGCTTACTGATATTTTCGGTGATGATAGCCTCTCTTTATTTTATTTTATTTATCAATTACGTCACCAAAACCTCACCTAACATTGACCATGTCTCTAATTTGTCCCCTATGGCTGGCCATCACTTCCCCAATAGCCTAATTGCACTTTAAGGACCTCCAATTTAATATTCTATAGCTATTAGACACCTCTAGCTTGTAAAATGAAACTTTCACACTTTATGCGATTTAGTCCTTTTTCGCAATTAAGCATGAAATCACCAAAATTAATGCACCAAAAAATTTATGCACTTATATAATCATGATATAACACATATAAAATTATTAAAATAATTTTCTTCAAACTCGGATTAGTGGTCCCGAAACCACTGTTCTGACTAGCCCCAAAATTAGGCTGTTACAACTCTTCCCCCTTTAGAGATTTTCGTCCCCGAAAATTTTACCGGTAAAGAGGTTTGGGTACTGTTCTCTCATGGATTCTTCCGGTTCCCACGTAGCCTCTTCTACACCGTATTTTTTCCACAACACTTTCCCTAAAGCTATACTTTTGTTTCTCAACTGTTTAACCTCTCGAGACAAAGTCTTAATTGGTTCCTCTTCATAGGTCATATCTGGTTGTATCTTAATTTCAGTCGGAGGAATCACATGCGAAGGATCGGAACGATATCGTCGCAACACTGACACATGAAACACGTTGTGTATTCTCTCTAACTCTACCGGCAAGGCCAACCGGTAAGCTACTGGTCCAATCCTTTCAATAACCTTATACGGCCCTATGAATCGTGGACTCAATTTGCCCTTTCGACCAAATCTCAATATTTTCTTCCACGGGGATACTTTCAGAAATACTTTATCGCCCACCTGAAACTCGATTTCTTTTCTTTTTAAATCCGCGTATGACTTTTGTCGATCTAAAGCAACTTTCAGACTATCACGGATCACTTTCACTTTCTCCTTGGTTTCTTTAACTAGGTCAACCCCGTGAATTTGCTTCTCACTAAACTCGGTCCAATACAATAGAGTCTGACACTTGTGTCCATATAAGGCTTCGTATGGTGCCATCTGTATGCTCGACTGATAACTGTTGTTGTAGGTGAATTCAACCAAAGGTAGATACTTTTCCCAACTACCTTTGAACTCTAAAACACAGCATCGCAGTATATCTTCTAGAACTTGAATTACTCTTTCGGATTGGCCATCAGTTTGTGGATGGAACGTGGTACTAAAATTCAATTTCGTACCCAAGGCTTCTTGCAACTTTTTCAAAAACCTTGAAGTAAATCTTGGATCTCTATCCAAGATAATGGATATAGGCACCCCATGTAATCTCACAACCTCAACAATATACAGCTCAGCCAACTTGTCAAGTGAGTAATCCACACGCACTAGTATAAAGTGAGCCGATTTCGTTAATCTATCAACAATAACCCACACAGCATCTTTCTTTTTCGGAGTCATAGGTAATCCCGTTACGAAATCCATCGTAATTTGGCCCCACTTCCATTCGGGAACCATCACTGGCTGAAGTAATCCCAAAGGTACTTGATGTTCGGCTTTCACTTGTTGACAGATCAAACACTTAGTAACAAACTCGGAGATATCTCTTTTCATCCTCGGCCACCAATACAACTTCTTAAGATCATTATACATTTTTGTGCTACCCGGATATACTGACAAGCAACCATTGTGCGCCTCATGTAAAATTTTCTGGATCAACTCATCATCTTTGGGTACACAAACTCTATCATGAAACATCAAACAATCTTCTGAACCAATCCAAAAATCAGAGTTATTCCCCGATTCAAACTAAGCTCTCTTAACTTGCATCTCACTATCATTCTTTTGAGCTTCACGTATCTGCTAAAAAAATAATGGTCTAGCCCTCAACTCGGCTAATATAGCACCATCATCAGACAATGCTAAGCTCGTACTCATAGCTCTCAAAGCATACAGGGATTTTCGGCTCAAGGCATCCGTAACCATATTCGCTTTCCTCGGGTGGTAATCGATTACTAGCTCATAGTCCTTTAGTAATCCGAGCCACCGCCATTGTCGCAAATTCATATCCTTTTGATTCATCAAGTATTTCAAACTCTTGTGATCAGTGAAAATTCAACACTTCTCTCCATACAAATAATGACGCCAAATCTTCAAGGCAAAAATAATCGCAGCCAACTCCAAATCGTAGGTCAGATAATTCTTCTCATGTGATTTTAGCTGTCTCGAGGCATAAGCTACTACTTTTCCCTCTTGCATCAGTACACATCCAAGACCATTTAATGACGCATCACTGTAGACCACAAACTCCTTTCCCGACTCAGGTTGTACTAACACCGGAGCTTCAGTCAACAAAGCTTTAATTTTCTCAAAACTCTGTTGGCATTTGTCTGTCCACTCAAACTTAACATCTTTATGTAGTAGTCTTGTCATTGGTGTAGAGAACCCTTTAACAAACCGTCTGTAGTAACCCACTAAACCCAAAAAGCTCCTAATCTCTGACACATTTCTCGATGGTTTCCACTCCACAATAGCCGAGATCTTACTCGGATCGACTCTAATTCCATCAACTAACACAATGTGTCCTAAGAATCCGACCTCTCGGAGCCAAAACTCACTCTTGCTAAACTTAGCATACAACTGCTTGTCTCTCAGAGTCTGCAAAATAGTTCTCAGGTGCTCCGTATGCTCACTCTCATCTCGAGAGTAAATTAGTATGTCGTCAATAAATACGACTACGAATTTGTCTAAGTACGGTCAGAAGATACTGTTCATTATATCCATAAAGACCGCAGGAGCATTCGTTAAACCAAATGGCATGACATGGAACTCATAATGGCAATACCTCATCTGAAATGCAGTTTTCGGCACATCTTGCTCCTTAACCCTCAACTGGTAATAGCCAGACCTCAGGTCTATCTTAGAAAACACTGTAGCTCCCTTTAATTGGTCGAACAAATCATCTATCCTTGGCAAAGGATACTTATTCTTCACTGTCAGCTGGTTAAGTTATCTGTAGTCTATACACAATCTCATCGACCCGTCCTTCTTCTTCACAAAAAGTACCGGAGCACCCCATAGTGAATAGCTCAGTCTTCCAAAACCTTTATCCATTAACTCCTGCAACTGAACCTTCAACTCTTTTAACTCCAATGGTGCCATCCTATATGCGGCAACTAAAATAGGTGCTGTACCCAGAATTAACTCAATGCCAAACTCGACTTCTCTAACTGGAAGTAATTCGAGTAACTCTTCCAGAAACACATCCGGATACTCGCACACCACAGGCACAAATTAAATCTTTACCTCTGACTCTTGAGTATTCAAAACAAAGGCGAGATAGGACTCATACCCTTTTCTCAAGTATTTCTCAGCTACCATAGATGAAATCACTACAGGCATATTATCCGATTTACCTAATTCAACCCGAATAACATTTCCATTTACACTTCTCAATTCAATAAACTTACTATCACAGTTTACTAAAACATTATGAGTAGTCAACCAATCCATGCCAAGAATGAGGTCAAATTCATCAAACAGCAATAGCATGAGATTAGCCAGAAAACAATGACATCTAATTGTCAAGGGACAATTTTTACACACCTTGTCAACTAGCACATGTTTACCTAACGAGTTTGACACTTTTACAACAAATTCTGTAGACTCAACCATCATACTCATGCTAGATACCAATTTTATGCAAATATAAGAATGGGTAGACCCCGGGTCAATCAAAGCAACAACAGAGATATCATGAAGAGAAAAAGTACCAATTATCACATCTGGAGATGATGCCTCTTCGCGAACGCGAATGGCATAAGTCCTTGCAGGTGCTCTACCCTCTAATCTCACAGCAGAGTCTCTAGGTGCACCTCTACTATTAGTCCCGCTCCCCGGGTTCCTTTGTGGTCTACGTCTCGAAGGTACATTACTAGCTCTTACTTTTTGTTTTCTGTCTTTCTCATCCCTCTTTGGACAGTTTCGAATGAAGTGGTCTAGTGAACCACACTTGTAGCAAGCTCGAGTGTTTCCCCAACACTCCCCAGTATGTTGTCTACCACAATTTGGACACTCGAGTTTATTTGACTTCACATTACCCACACTTATCGACCCATCAGTCGGTCCACAGTCGTCACGGGCGACCTGTGCAACCTTAATAGTCAAACAGTGAAAATGGGCCCAAGGCCCATAATGCGAGCCCATGTAGGCCCACACGCTCGTGTGGCCCACATAGCCCGAAAATGCTTTCGGCCATGTAATTTACACAGTTTGGTCCAATATTCTCCACACGTTCGTATGGTTTACCCATGTGGGGCCCACAAGCCCATTGGGCCCACACGGCCCATTTCGGCCCAACGTGGTCCAAAACGACCTAAGACCGCGATATCGCTCATGGTGGCCTCAACAGTATAACGCCCACATTTTATGCGTCCAGTTTACCACGTGAGCGAGCACACGCTCGTGTAGCGTTAATTCCATATTTTTCGGCTTTTGTCGGTTTACGATTTGGGCAGTGTTTACACACCTTATTTCGATTCGTCACAAACAATCGCTCAAGTACTCACCAACCTATAATTGGTCAATCAACACAACCATCAGTCCCACTTTACAGTTAAAAAGAAACCCGAAACCAATAATCCATTCTTAAAATAGAGTAGCGTTACCTTTAATCGAACCACGATGATTCCCACGAATCTTAGTCTTTAGTGATTGATTAGGAGTTCTCTGAATCCTTCCTTAACTACCATACAATTGCTATAAGTTATCACTTAAGGCAGAAGAAGAAAGGGAATAATGATTCGTTTATAGTACTTACTGAAAGAGAGCAAGAGAACCGAATAGTGGAAGGATTCGGCACTAGTACAGCCTTTCACCTTCGATTTAAAGCTGTCAAAAAAAGTTAAAAAAACCCCACTTAAGTAACTCAAAAGCCAAAACTTCAAGTGCCATACTCACTTACCGAAAAGAAAGGAGCAAAGTCAATTGGCAGAAAAAGAGGAATGGTTTTGGCAATGATCAGAACTGGAAATCGACAGCACAACACTTGAGGGAGAAAAGAGGAGAATCGGTTTAGGGGAAAAGAGAGGAAAGAAATCGAAGGAGGCAAATAAGGTATATTCGGCCAACACAGTGCCAATTGGGAAGAGGCAATATTCAGCCAACACAGAGAAAGAAGAGAAAATGAGATGAAAAGAAAAGAAAAAGGTTGTCAAAAAGTGAGACAGAAGAATGTGCAAACACCCTTACCACATTCGGCTTCAAGCAAAAGAGAGGAAAACACCAATATGAAAAACCTGAAAATGGAGAGAAGAGGTTTCGGCAGAGGGAACAACACAAACAAAGTAAAACCGAAAAAAATGGGAAGCACCCCTCTAGCCGAATTCTTGAGTGCCCACAGTCCAATTCAGTACAACATTCCCTCTCCCCTAATCCCTTGATTTTCTCCTAAAATCCCTCCTCAAACCTCTCCATCTGATCACACCTCCCCTCAACCACTCAATTCGAATTCTTCTCAACCACTTCAGTGTTTCAGTTAAACCACAACACCTCCCACAGCACAGCAGCAAAATAAATACTACACTGCTCCCACCAAGATTCGAACACCAGTCCTCTGGCATAGGTAACACGCCACTTACCCCTAGAGCAGTAGAATCTTTATGTCATGCTTTACCCACAATAATTTAAAAGCCTACTAACTAAAGGCAAGGGTTTTATTCCCTAAAAACCAAAATTTTGCACAAGCTCAGGCTTGAACCCAGGACTTCTCAGACACTCCCAAACACACCCAAATCACTTAACTACTGAAGCAAACAAGTATTTGTTTTACAAACATGCAAAAATAAATACTTAAATTTTTGGGGCGTTACAACTCTACCCCCTAAAAGAAAATTTCGGCCTCGAAATTTACCTGATCAAAACAGATGGGGGTATTGTTGACGCATTGCCTCTTCGGGCTCCCACATGGCCTCCTCTGAACTGTGATTGCGCCAAAGTACATTAACCAGTGGGATAGACTTCTTTCTCAAGACTTTCAAGTCACGATCTAAGATCTGAACCGGTTCTTCCTTAAAAGTCAGGTCCGGTCTAACCTCAATCTCCTCAGTCGATATCACGTGTGTGGGATCAGAACGATAACGCCTCGGCATAGAGACGTGGAAAACATCATGAATCCAATCCAAATCTAAAGGTAACTCAAGTTGATAGGAAACCGGTCCCACACGCTTCAATATGTGATAAGGCCCAATAAATCTAGGGCTCAACTTGCCCTTCCAGCCAAATCTCAGTACCTTCTTCCATAGTGAGACCTTAAGAAAAACGAAGTCCCCCAAAGAATACTCAATCTCCTTGCCATTCAAATCCGCATACGACTTATGTTTGTCTGATGTCACCTTCAATCGATCCAAAATTAATCTAACTTTGCCCTCGGTATCAGAGACCAACTCAGGGCCCAGAACACGCCGCTCGACCAACTCAGTCCAACACCAAGGAGTACGACACCTACGGCTATATAATGCCTCATAAGGTGCCATCTGTATGCTAGACTGGTAGCTGTTGTTATACGCAAACTCTGCCAATGGCAAATAGTCTTCCCAACAGCCTCGGAAATCTATTACACAACACCTTAACATATCTTCTAGTATTTGAATCACCCTTTCTGATTGACTATCTGTCTGGGGGTGATACGCAATACTGAAGTCCAATCTTATACCCAAAGCCTCGTGTAACTTCTTCCAGAACCGAGACGTGAAGCGAGGATCTCTATCTGATATTATGGAAACCGGTACCCCATGCAGTCTCACTATCTCAGCCACATACAGTTTAGCTACACGCAAGGAGTAATCGATCTGTTGGTATGAAATGGGCTGACTTGGTCAACCGATCCACTATGACCCATACTGCATCCTTCTTAGTAGGTGTTAGGGGTAGCCCACTAATGAAGTCCATGGTTACTCTCTCTCACTTCCAGAGTGGAATTTTAACTGGCTGAAGCAACCCTGAAGGTAACTGATGTTCAGCCTTAATCTACTGGCAAGTCAGACACTTACTCACAAAGTCGGTAACTTCACGCTTGAGACCTGGCCACCAATATAACTCACGAAGGTCTCGGTACATTTTATTTCCGCTGGGATGCATAGCATAAGGGCTACTATGCGCCTCTCGTAGTATAGACTGCCTCAAATCAGTATCCCTTGGTACACAGACTCTCCCACGGAAACACAGTACCCCTTCGTCATTCAGTCCAAAATCTGAAGTTTCCCCATTCTCAATCTGTCGGAATCGAGGACCCAAAGACTCATCCTCCAACTGTTTACCCTTAATCTATTCAATCCATGACGGTTTAACTTGAAGTTCGTCCAACAAACTATCATCATCAAATAAGCTGAGACGAGCAAACATCGCCCTTAGATCCGTCATAGCCCTACTGCTCAGTGCGTCAGCCACCACATTGGCCTTACCCGGATGGTATTCAATCGAACAATCATAATCTTTAAGTAGCTCAATCCATCTACTCTGCCTAAGATTTAGCTCCTTCTGAGTGAGGAGGTATTTGAGGCTTTTGTAATCTGTGTATATGATACACTTTTCACCGTATAGGTAATGCCTCAAGATTTTCAGTGCGAATACCACAGTGGCCAACTCCAAGTCATGCGTCAGATAATTTGCCTCATGAGACTTAAGCTGGCGAGACGCATATGCCACTACCTCACCCTCTTGCATCAACACACATCCCAAATCGACATGTGATGCATCGCTGTAGACAGTGAATTCTTTCCCAGACTCTGGCTGTACCAAGACAGGGGCCTCTGTCAGAACCTTCTTAAGTTTCTCAAAACTCTCTTGCTGCTTATCAGTCCAGACAAACGGTACCCCTTTACGCAACAATTTAGTCAGAGGTGCGGCAATCAACGAAAACCCCTCAACAAAACGTCTATAATACCCTGCAAGAACCATAAAACTTTGAATCTCAGATACCGTCTTAGGCAGCTTCCAATCCAAAACAGCTTCAATTTTTCGAGGATCAACTCTAATCCCTTCTGTAGATACCACATGGCCCAGAAATGTTACCTCTCGCAGCCAGAATTCACACTTGCTGAACTTAGCGTATAATTGTTTCTCCCTCAGAATCTGTAGAACAACTCGGAGACGTGCGTCATGTTCATCCTCAGTTCTCGAATACACTAAGATGTCATCTATAAACACCACTACGAACCGATCCAGATAAGGCTGGAACACTCGGTTCATCAGATCCATAAAAGCTGCTGGTGTATTCGTCATCCCAAACTGTATCACAAGGAACTCATAATGACCATAACAAGTTCTAAACACTGTCTTGTGAACATCAGCCTCCTTGACTCTCAGTTGATGGTACCCCAATCGAAGATCAATCTTAGAGAAGATCGAAGCTCCTCGAAATTGGTCGAATAGATCATCAATCCTCGGCAGGGGGTACCTATTCTTAATAGTCAATTTGTTCAGTAGCCGGTAGTCGATGCACATACGCATAGATCCATCATTCTTTTTCACAAATAACACCAGTGCTCCCCATTGAGACACACTAGGGCGGATGAACCCTCGATCCAGTAACTCCTGAATCTGAGCCTTAAGCTCTACTAGCTCCTTCGGTGCCATTCTATAAGGAGCAATGGACATCAGAGTTGTACCCGGTAGGAGTTCAATCCCAAATTCAACTTCACGATTTAGAGGTAGTCCAGGTAGTTCATCGAGAAAACATCTGAAAAATCTTTGATTATTCTGATATCTTTAACAGACGGAACCTCAGAATCAACACCACTGATGTAGGCTATATACGCCTCACAACCCCTACGAACCAACTTCTCAGCCCTTAAGGCAGAAATCACATTTGACAGATAATTCTGACGCTCCCCTATTAGCACCACCTCATCACCCTCCACAGTCTTCAGTACCACCCGCTTAGCAGCATAATCCAAATTCACTTAATGCTTAACAAGCCAATCCATGCCCAGTATTGAGTTGAATTCTCCAAAAGGAAGTTCCATTAAGTCTGCGAAAAAGATGGTTCCTTGCACCTCCAAAGGTACATCTCTGAACAATCTATTTACTTTAACTGACTGTCCTAAAGGACTCAACACAGTAATCTCACTCGCAATGGTTTCAACCATTAAACCCATAGTTTCAGACACCGAGCATGCTATATAAGAATGCGTAGACCCAACATCAATCAGTGCGGTATAAGGTACATTATGGATAAAGAATGTACCAGTAATAACATCTGGGGCTTCTCCGTCCTCTCGGTAATGTGCAGCATAAACCAGAGCTGGTTGCCTCGCCTCAGCATTACCAGCACCTCTGCCATGTGCTCCACGATCACGACCCATACCATTTCCATTTCCATCTCGGGCCTCCGTGGACAATCTCTGATACGGTGCTCTAACGATCCGCACCTCAAACATGCCCCAATCTTTTTCAAGCACTCGCCCTAATGGCGTCTACCACAGTCAACACATGGTTGCGGTCCAACAGCAGCAATAGGGGCCTTAACTTTGACCGGCCCATCCACTCTGGCCTTTTTATTCGGCCTCGGAACGGAACTTGAGGGCTCCAAATCCCCCTTATTCCTACCCTTTTCTCTGTTCAAACGCTCAATACGCTTTACCTCCTCGGCGATCTTCGCCTTATCTACCAGTGTGGCAAAATCTCGCTGATGTGTCTCTAACTAACTACGATCACAATAAAGGCAAGCGCACCTATCGAACAGTAGTATAGTTATGGTAAGACCGAAAATATCGTATCCACAAGGACCAAGAGTACTAGTAATTACTATCTTCCTATTATCTAGCCTAAGAATTGGAGTGATTTCTTTTTAAACTAAAAATTAATTAAAAGCACGACAGAGAATGAATTGGGAAAATACTTTTTAGACAACTTTATGAGATAGGCAATACCCAAGGAAGAATCCACCTAGACTTCACTTATTACTTTTGATTCATACGATTTATTCACTTGACTTAATCCGTAGAAATCCTTGATTTATGTTAATATCTTTTTCAAGACTAAAAACAACTGACTCTAGGTTGATTAATAGAAATCTCTTTCTAATTAAAACCCCTATTGTCGTATTAACTTGATCTATGGATTCCCTTATTAGATTTGACTCTAATCCGATAGATTTTCGTCGCCCTATTTCTAGGGTTGCAATCAACTCCACTTAATTGTGTTGATCTACTCTTAAACAGGGACTTTTTCTTCTCCAAATAAACACATTCGACTTGAATTAATAACCTGAATTATCAAAACAAGAATAAGAACTCACAATTAAGAATAAGAACAAGTATTTATCTTATAAATAAAATATTAATAAGATCTGTCATAGGTTTCATCCCCTCAGGTATTTGAGAGGTTTAGTTCATAATGATAAAAAGAAACATCTTAAAATAAGGAAAACCAAAAAACATAAGAAAAACCAAAATTTTCTAAAGAACTTGATGGGAGATCTTCAGTCTTGAGGGAGATCCTCCTTCCAAGCTGCTCTCGACGGCTGTCTTCGAGTATTTTCTACCTTATACTCTATGTGTCTTTTTAGGTTACCCCCTAGGGAGTTTATATAAGCTTTGAAACGTCTTTCTTGGCCCACAAGTAGCCTATTCCGAATAGAATTAGTCTTGGATTCGGCAGGGACACGCCCGTGGTGGATACCTTCGGCCGTGCTCGATTCTGGTCGTCACACACGGCTGTGTGATTTGCTCGTGTACGTTGATCCAGGCCGTGTTTGATTCTGCTCGTAACACACAGCCGTGTTTGATAGTCCAGGCCGTGTTGATTTCTAAGGTAGGCCCATTTTGTCCCTTTTTGGCCCGTTTCTCGTTCTTTTCAACTCCTTAAGCACTCCTGAGTATAAAACATGAAATTAAAGGATTAGGAGCATCGAATTCATCAAATTTAATGAAAATTCATCCAAAAGTAAGCCAAGCATGGGGTCAAAATATGTATAAATTATAGTTTATCAAATATCCCCACACTTAAGCCTTTGCTTGTCCTCAAGCAAAATCCTCAACTCACAATTAAAATTAAACGTCCTTAATTCATAATTCTTATCAATAATGTCTTATCATAATTCACAGATAATTCATACATTGATAATTTAACTTAAAGAGTCCTAAAGATTCAAACAATCTAAGTCACAAATTTTTGTAGCCCGAAAACATAGGTGTTTCCCCTTATCTAAATAATTACCTTTGATCCAAAATTGACAAGAATTGACATCCTCACTAAAGATTCACTCAAATCACTCAAAGTGTTTAAGGTTCAAATGAGCACTCGGAAGTCAAACATGAAAAGTTATTACCATAGGCTTGCATGAAAATCAAATCTCCACCACTATAAAATGAGATGATACACAAATCAAAAGGTCTTTTAAAGGGTTGTAATGGGGCTTAGGTTAAAGGTGTGGATAAAGGCTGAAAGAGGCGGTTAAAATTGAGATCGAATTGACAATTTACCCAACTAGAAAAAATGAACTAATATCGAATAATTACATCGATTGAAAACTTATCATAATAACACAAGCTTCTTCTCAAAATGTAAAATTAACTGCTTAAGCTCAAATAACACAGAACTAATAATGAAAATATTTCCAAATTTTTTTTTAAGAACAAGTATATGATATAAGATGAATTTAACCACTGAAATAAAGAATGTAGTTAGGCAACTGATCAAATCAAATCTCGACAAAAGAGGAGTCAAGAAAATGGGAAAAGCAAAATTTAGGTTTTGGGTAAATATTAATGGGTGAGTCAAGAAATAGTTTATTAGGCTCAAAAGGGTTCACTAGGGGTTAATTATGAAGGTAGGTTTTTAATGGAATAAGTGGGTTAAATCCTAGGTGCCTTTATCATCTCAGTATATCAAATCAAGGGTATGGTCTCGACATGCATAATCGAAGCAAGTTCTAGAATAACAAATCAATATTGACACACTCATAACCAACAATAAAGTGAGCAAGAAAAGAATATGCTCTAAAAGGCTCAAAGTCTCACAAAAATTATGGTTTTTGATGTCAACTTTGCAAATTTCAAATTTCAAAGTAATATTTAAATTTAGGGAAACAACCTAACAAATTTTTAATTCTGAAAATAGACTTATCATGCTTGATTCTCTAATATCTTAAATTTTAAATCATCGATGCACAATTACCAATGACTTAATCCAAAACATATCAATAAAAATCATAAATCAATAAAAGTTTCATTCTAATTAGTAATATGAGAAAATTTACTTAAGAACGAGGCATAATTCAGGGGTTTTCTGGTAATGAAATCAATAACATCCCCGCACTTAAGATGTACATTGTCCTCAATGTACAACGATAAGTAATGACTAATAGTAAGAAAATTATAAGATAGGGAGAGAAGTGAAACTTCCTAAATTTTGGATGGAGTCAATGAAAAGTAACCTGGTAAGGTTGGGCAGAGGTGAAAGAGGATACTCCGGTGGTGCGGTCGTTCCTTAAAAAATAGCCAGAGAAATAAAAAAATCAAAATATACTAATATAAATTAAAGACAAGAAAGATAAAGGGAAAGAATTTAAAAATTAAGATAAAAGAAAAAGAAAACATAAATGGACTTAATGGTCCTTGTCTTGTCGAGTAAATGAAGCGGCCGGCATGAACTTATGTAGAGTGGTCGCACACGGTGAGACCGTGCCAGGATCCTTTCACTTTTTCGACACGGGGATGGTAGCCTTGGTCTTGCCTTTAGTATTAGTCATTGTGTATGGTGGCAAGGATGGTGGTTGGTGTGGTGGCGGTGTAACGAAGGAATAAGGAAAAAGGGAAAAAAAGGGAAAAGAAGGGAGAAAGATAATAGGAAAGGAAAAGGAAGAAGGGGGTTTTCAGGCTGAGAAAGAAGAGAGGAAGGAAGAAAATGGAGGAGGGGAATGGTGGTTAGGGTTTGGGGGGGGAAGAATTTGGGGAAAGCAGTGAACAGAAGAAGGGGGTTTAAATAGAAATTAGGACACATGGTCGTGGCCCACGCCCGTGTGCACTGAGCGTGTAGGTCACACGGCCGAAAGACTTAGACGGACCGGTGCGACGGATGACTCAACGATGACCACAGTAATTTTTGGACATCATGGTTTTCAATTTACGATTTATGATTTAATTATTATTGATTATTTGGGTTGTAATTTAAGGACCCTTTGGGACTTTGGTTTTAAATTTGGGTCTTTATTTATTTATTTTACTTTATGGATTTATACCTGCTAGTCGTAGGAAATTTGGTTTTCAAAAAATTAAAGTAATTTCTAAACGCATGATCACCTAGACTGTTTTATTAAAGCTTCCGCAACGAGGGATGTTTCAAAACAAATGTTTTAAATGAATAAAGACGACTTCCTAAGTTCTAACAAAGGTTTACTAAAGATAAAAACATGGAATGTTTTCATCGTAACAACGAGGTTTCAAAAACACTATCGTGTGACATTGCCAAATACGACCATAACGTCTAGGCCGGGTTTGGGGTGTTACAAGTTGTACCTTCTTAGTGTTGGAAATTTTCACTTAATTAAGTATTTCTAATTTGAGTTGGTGCAACAAGGTCTATAACACCTTCAAGCTTCCACCTATTAGGTAGGTTAATTTCATGTCATTGTATTATTTTTGGGATTGTGGTATGAGATCTTGAGGTATCTGTTTCTATTAAAAGGATTTCTCCTTTTTGGCTTTGAAGTAAAGTTTTGGTATTGACCACAAAATACGTAGCTTGAAGTGGTGCTGATAGACTAAAATTAGTACTTCAGATCCAGGAAGAATTTTGTAATTATGAGTATGAATTTGAAAGGTCAAAGATTGTAAAATATTTTTATAAGAAACCATAAAATTTGGATAATAATTAAAATGTATTGGGCCAGTACATATGCTTATTTCTATAGTTCCTAATAAGGAGTCATTAAACATAATGTGTCTCTAGTCTCTTAAAACAATTAAAACTGAGGTATTTTTTGTGGCTTCAATACTAAGAGGTTTGACACCAACTTGGTTAATCTAAAATGGAAATATTTATATTTTTATTCTTTGAGTTTATTAATGACGACCTTATCTAATAATTGGATTGTTTGATATTCTTTTTGAATAGGTAAACTTCTTTCTTTTATTTTTATAACGTAACTACAAAAGATATTTAAATTCTATTGGGAGAGTCTAATTTTCAAATCTTTGGGGGATATTTTCATAATGTTCTTCTTGTTCATTAACAGTGTTAGACTCTTGGGATTGATTGGAAGCAAAACTTGTAGAAGAATTGGCTCTTTTAAGAAAAGAAAACATTCTTTGTTTTCTTATTTCCTACAAGGGAGTTCTACAATGAGGATTTCTAGATTACTTTAGTTGTCTACAAGAATACTTTGTCTTTAATACGCCTAACTCATGGCTAATTGGACTGTGTATCAATACTCATAAAAAATAGTAATACATTAATAAAGACAGTTAAACCAGAACTCGGAAATACTGAAAATAAATTGAATATTTTCAAAAGCTTAGAAATACATGTTCCTCCTTGACACTGATGCCAGATAATCTCATTAATCTTCTTAGAATTTTTAAAATTTTAAATAATTCCCTAATTTTTTTTAAAAAATATTAATTAGAAACATTCATTAAGCCCTCCATAATTTAATGTCACATTTTGCCATTGCATGTATTAGTTTAATGTTGTATAATATTTTAATTTTTTATTTATTTGTATTGTATCTAATATTATCAAATTTGTTAATATATTAGATTTTGTACAATGGTGATTGTATTAGAGGAGTCCATGGGCCAAGTTGGGTCAGGCCAAGACCTGATTTCGAAATACCTAAAAAACTCATTTCACTATTAAAAAAATGATAAATATTAAAATTATATTTTTAATTGATATTTTTTATTATTTAAATTGAATTCAGATTTAATCGATATGAGATACAAAAATCTTTGTTCATGTCGAACCAACCAATTGGACAAGACTAAATACAAATGACTCACCATATATAGAATAATATCAAAATAAACTCAGTACCAAAAAAAAAAATCAAAATAAACTAATACCTTAAAGAAAATATCTTATCAGATTTAGAGAAAACAAAGAAGTCGGATGAACGAATTTCCCTTTTTCATGTGACAAATATTTTCTTCCAAAACGCTGCCTTAATAAAACAACAATCAACATCGAAAGTCTCTACAAAAAGTAATGCCCACATTTAAAAAATTTCTAAAATTGGGAAAAAAAAAGAACTGTAATCAAGTCCTGCAGACATGTGTTTATTGTTTTTATTTTATTTTATTCTACTCCAATCTTATTGCAATTTGGATTTTTCAATGCAAGATATTCTAACTTCCAGTTATTGAATATATTCCGGCAGTTTTACGTACAACCCAATGTTTATATACTGCTGACCTTCGCCGGTTCCTCACAATTTCGGAAACTTCTTAATTTTCTATACCTACGTATTCCAATACCAAACTATAAATATGTCCGTAATTTTGCAGCTTATTACCCAAACTAGATGCTTCAACCAAAGGTTTTGATAAATTTTACATTTTATAAGCTTCAAATGGCTTCGAACAAGCTTCTTATGCTCTCAGTTGTAGCCATTTTTCTTCATGCAATGGCTACGGCAATTGATTATATTGTCGGGGATCAGGGGCGAAGCTAGAACAAATTTTTAAGGGGGCCGGATGAAATTTTAATTTTTTATAGTTTATATCTTTATAATTTGTAAAGGATTAAATTGAACTTTTATAGTTTTAGGGGGGGCCAAAATGCAATTTTACCTTTACTAATTTAAAATTTTTAAAAAAATTTAAGGGCCTAAATAGTAATTTTATATTTTAGGGGGCCGGGGCCCATGCCAGCCCCCCCGCGCCCCTATCGGGGATGATAGCGGATGGACTATCAGTTTTGATTATCAAACTTGGGCAAAGGATAAAGTATTTTACGTGGGTGATAAATTAGGTATATTCACCATATTTCTCGTTTCTCATCTATTTATAATAATTTTCATTATTGATTTTATATAATTATTTTCTTTCATCAATAACTTGAATATCATGTAATCTAGTGTAATGCTTACATTTAAGCATTTTATTGAGTTGATATCATTCTTAGTTGGATCACCAACTCAATTATAATATTACAGAAATATTCATTATTTTAAATTATAATTAATATCATTATGATGATATTTTAATCATGCAAAATCCGAATGACTATTACTATAATAAAAAAAGTATCTTTTTAAAAATTACTTATAAATATTAATATAAAAAATTATTAATTACTAATTATTTTGAATAGTCATATTAACATTCATGTCATCTTAACCTTTAAAAATTTATTCTTTTGGAATCTTAACTTAGACCCGAGAACACTTAATAATATGCATGCCATCTTGTATACATATAAATACGTACTTGGATTTCTATACAAAGTTGAAAGAAATTAACAAATTGAATATAATTAATTTTTTTGTGCATATGAATACATAATTAGATTAGTTTCTAGTAATATAGTTAATTTAATTAATTTTTTGGTGAAACTTTGTTTAATATAGAAATTATATTTTTTTTAAAAATTTCATTAAAAAGCTTAAATATAAACTATAATACAATATTGTTTAAACCACAATTTAATTTTGCAGTGTTCCAATACCCTAAAGGATATCACAACGTCTTTAAAGTAAACGGTACAGCCTTCAAGGATTGTGACATTCCACCGCCGAGTGAAGCTCTTACCTCTGGTAATGATACAGTAGTCCTTAAGACCCCCGGCCAAAAGTGGTACATCTGCGGTGTTGATAACCATTGCTCTGCTTATGGCCAAAAGCTTTCCATTACTGTTCTATATCAATATGGTTGGGCTCCAGCTCCTGCACCTTTGGCACCAACTCCAATATCTTCTTCACCTTCACTGCCAACACCTACTGCACCTTCATGGCCACCTGTTCCATCTTTGCCTACAACACCAGCACCAACTCCTGAGCCTTGGGCACCAAATACACTTTCAGTGCCAGAAACAACAGTTACTGACCCTTGGGCACCAGCTCCTGCACCTTGGGCACCATCTCCAATATCTTCTCCACCTTCACAGCCAACACCTACTGCACCTTCATGGCCACCGGCTCCATCTCCTTATCCATGGATTTGATCTGCCATCGTCCAATCATGTTTCCATCCATAGCTGCTATACTCCAATGATTTTGATTGTGAACAACATTACTAGCTCTTATTACCGGAAAAATAACTCTCTTTATTGGTCCTATGTATGTTTACAAATTAATAAATCAAGGGGTGCCTTGTTACTTATTTGATTTTACGTTCAGGGTTTTGTCTTCTAGTTACAAATTCAGTCTTGAGTATTTCTTTTTTGAAGTAAAGTTTTGAATATTTATTTCTTTATGGAAATGCTCCAATATAATCACCACAACTAAGAAAATCATAAGACAACTCAAACTCAAATATGTCACCCAAAGTTAATTTGATCAATTTAATGTACAATCTCCCTATCAAAAGCTAGAGAAAAATGATTAAATAAGAAAACAGAAGATCTCTAATTAATTAAAATATATAGCAAAATAAATATCGGCATACCAAAAGCTTCATTTTATTTGTAAGGGATAAAACCATGTAAGCAACGAACAAGTAAATAATGTAAAATTGACAAAATCGAACACACAAATTTTATGTGGAAAAAATCCTCAAAAAAATGATAAAATTTACATGCAAAATGAGATTTCACTATAATAAAAAGAGAGTACAACATATGGAGAGAATTAAAAGAAAATTCAAAGCCCCGAAATAAAAACCCTTCGAAACAAAGAATAGAATTCTCTTAATCTCAATATTTCTGTTGTATGAAACCTAGAGTAACTAAGGCCTATTTACAGGCTGAAATTCGTAGCATATTATGACTAGAATATTCCTAGGTTAATCAGAGTAAAAGTGAAAAACTAAAAATAAAGTTGTCGAGATGAGAGGGACATCAAGCCGTCAGGAAAAAAGCTCTCTTCTCGTCGTGATGTTGACTGTTCATCAGGACGAATAACACTTCCTCGTTGCGAGGTCACACATTATTTGGTCTGAAAATGCGATGCATAACTCCACAAATCTCCACCTTGACTCTTATTTGACTTCACTCCCTTGCCAAGCCCTATTACGGGCCTAATTGATTCTTCGTCTGATACTCACCAAGTCCAAGGAATGCTTTAACTTTGAAATTAGAGAATTTTTGTTAACATGTCTGTCTAATTGTGTTCTGTGCCAATTTTATGAATCTCAACATCTCCTTGAATGATCACCTCTTGAACAAAGTGATAACAAATGTCTATGTGGTTTGTTCTTTCATGATGCATCTGAGATGTATGACACTTTGACTATCACAATATACGACAGTTGCCCCTTTATCATTAACCAATTCTTTAAATAGACCCCTTAACCAAATTGCTTCTTTTACTACTTTAGTAATTTCCATCTATTCCGCTTCAGTAGTCAGCAAAGCCACTGTAGCTTGAAGTGTAGCTTTAAAACTAATGGCACAATTCCTAAAACCAAAAAGGTAACTTGTGAGAAACCTCATTCTATCTAAGTTTCTTGCATAATTTGAATCAAAATTTCTGACTAAGCCCTTTTGGCTTCTACCAAACTTTAAGCACATGTTAGAAGTACCTCGTAAATATCTAAATATCCACTTAACTGCATGCCATTGTAACTTACCCAGTTTGGCCATGTAATTACTAGCAACACTAACAACATGTGAAATATCAAGACGAATGCATACCATTGCATACATCAAACTTTTGATTGCGCTCGAGTAAGGTACTTTTGACATGTACCTCTCTTCTTCTTTGTTTTGGGGAGACTAAAATTGATAATTTAAAATGTGAAACTAATAGAGTACTTACCGATTTTGAGTCTTGCATCTCAATTTGCTCAAGGATCTTCTTAATGTACCTTTGTTACAATAATAACAATTTCTAGGAACTTCTATCCCTTGAAATTTCCATCCCAAAATTTTCTTTGTTGCACGTAAATCCTTCATCTCAAACATACAGTTAAGCATGGTTTTAAGTCTTTCAATTTCGGATGGATCCTTAGACGCAATCAACATATCATCAACATAAAACAACAAATATATGAATGAACCATCATCAGACATTGTAAATATACACAAATGTCATACTTACTTCGTGAAAAATCAATACTTAACATGAAAGAGTTGAACTTTTTGTACCACTGCCAAGGAGACTGCCTCAAACTATATAATGATTTTCTGAGAAAATAAACATGACCTTCCTCACCTTCAGTTTTGAAGTCTTTCGGTTGCTGCATGTATATGTCCTCTTCAAGGTCACCATAAAGGAAATTAATCTTTACATATAATTGCTCTAACTCAAGATTGTTTAATGCAACAAGAGCCAAAAGTGCCCGAATAGACGTATGTTTCACAATGGGAGAGAAAACATCATGAAAATCAACTCCCTCCACTTGATTGTAGCCCTTTATAACCAATCTTACTTTGTACCTAATTTCGTTTAGACCTGAAACCTTTTTTCTTCTTTTGCAGCCAACTATTTTCTTATCAATGTGTGGTTTTACTAGCCGCCAAGTCTCGTTCTTTTGAAGTGATTTCATCTCTTCTTCCATAGAAATGAGTCATTTTCTAGAATTGAATGCCTCAACTACCCCGAAATAGCATGAAGGGTCGATCGAATCAATGCTCTTTACAAGGCTTAGAGCATATGCCACTAGGTTTCATTCACAGTACTTTTGTGGTGGTCGAATTTCTCATATTTTCGTATCACGAACCAACTTATAAGTAGTTAACTGAGATGGTGATGGTACTTGGAGGTTGGATAAAGCCCCAAACAGATCCAAAATAGCTTCAGTTTTGCAAGAATCGGGATTTGTGTCGCTTTCACTTCATCGCTCGCTTCCTCGTTAGGACGATGGCCCTGTTCGTCGTGATGTCACCCCTTCTTTCTGCTTTTGACTCCACCTTGCTTGAGACACTCTAACTTGTTGTGTCTTTAAAAATAAGTGATCCATTTTCTGATCGAAACATGGCAGATTCATTAAACTTGCATCTCTAATAACAAAAGTTTTGTTGGTTCCCGGACACCACAGTTTGAAACCTTTTGTACTGGCTAAGTAACCCTAGATAAATACACTTTACAGCCATTGGATTAAGCTTTCCCTTGCTAACTTTAGCATAAGCAAGACAACAAAAAATTCTAAGATTAGAATAATTGGGAGGGTTACCTGACCATATCTCATCTGGAACTTTACTATTCAATGCTCGATGTAGAGATCAATTTACTAAATAGCATGCCAAATTTATGGCTTCAACCCAAAACTCCTTCCCTAGTCCTACATTTGAAAGCATGTATCGAGCCTTTTCCAACAAGGTTCTGTTCATTCTTTTTGCGAATCCATTCTGTTGCGGAGTACTTACAACAGTGTGATGTCTATCTATCCCTTCCCGTTTGCAATAGTCACTAAACTCAGATGAACAGAGCTCAAGTCCATTGTTCTTTCGCAACCGCTTCATGGACTTCTCGGACTATTTTTCTAATAGTGTTTTCCACAGCTTAAAGATTTTGAAGACTTTGTTTTTCTTTTTCAGAAAATAAATCCAAACTTTCCTAGCATGGTCATCAATAAAATTTAGGAAATATTTATTATCTCCTTTTGAAATGATAGGAGTTGGATCCCATAAATGGACGTAGTCAAGAGTCTTTTTTGTTCTGTGCACTACTGAATCGAAACTTACTCGTGTCTACTTTCTGTAAGTGTAGTGTTCACAGAAACCAAACTTACTAATTCCAGTTTCTTCTAGAAGAACTTGTTTGCACAATGTTGTCATACCTTTCTCGCTTATATGACTGAGTCACATGTGCTAGTGTTTGGTTGAATCAAAATTTGTAGAAAAAGATTTATGTTGCATCGTCGCAACTTTACGTTGGTGCTCATTGTGACATGGCAATGATTTTGGCTTCTTTTCGATAATTGCAGCTACACCAATAACCATTGGCCATTGCTTTCTATCAAAATTTAGGATTTTATATTATATTTTTGGTATTTAGGCTTTAGGATTAAATATTAATAAAATAAGTATTTTTTAACACATTTTATAAGTGTTGTTACCTAATAGGCCGACACAGGCCTTAGGAAGTAAGGGATGAGTGATGCACAAGCTTCCTGGGATGTCAAAGCACAAAACGAATGACACAAGGTAGAAATTGTGTGTCGTGTCGTGCCATAGACATGGTGTGGTGCGACACAGGTCGACATGCTGCCAAAGAATATTGAGGCTATTTTCATCCGTGCAATCAAGTTTATACTAAAACCTAGGACGTGCTAAAGACCTAATTTGGGCTGCCAACAGTTCCATAAAAAAGACATTAGGGGTTTGATGTAACTAAGTCATCCTAGAAGCCTTCAAAAACCCTAGTAGTTTAGGAGTAGGTGTAACATCCCAAATGTGGGGCTATTTGGAAATAAATTATTTTTCTTATGTATGAACTGTTGTGTCATTATTTATGGAATAATAATGATCAATTTAAGGCTTTGTGTTGGCTCGATTTGGTAGGAAATTTTAGTTTTTAACTTTTAAAAGAAGGGAGCCTTGGTAAGTGGTGTTATAAGAATAAGTGTGGGTAATTTAACACTAAAAAGCCCTTGGTAAAGTGGCAAAAAGAAGCCCACTTAAGTGCTTGGAGTTGACGCCACAATGCACAAGGGAGAGCTTGTGTTCGAGTCACAAAATCCTCCTCTTTTTGTTTTTATTTGGACGGCACAAGGGGGGAGAGTTTTTCTCCCTTCAAACTCTTTTATTAGGTGTAATTATTAAGGGATAATTTAAGCATTTTAATTAGTTTTAATTTGCTTAAACCTTTTGATAATACAAGAGATGTGATAATAGCATTAAGGATATTATTTAAGTTAAAAAGGGATTATTAAGTGATTAATTCAAATTATTTGAATTAATTGAAATGTGTGTGGCCAAGAGTACTTGGAGAGGTTGCCGAAATTTTGAACTCCTTGAACAAGGAGGTGTGGGACGGCAAGGCTACTAGGTGATGGCCGAATGTGGGACTCCTTGGTAAAGAGGAGTTGGCTAGAGTTGGACTCCTTGTTGCCAAGGTTGGACGGCAAGCTTGAAAGGGGGCCGAATGCCTATAAAAGCATCGATTAACCTCCCTTGCTTCTCTTTTGTCATTCTTCTTTGAAGTGCCAAATCCCTAAACCCTCCTCTATTCTTCTCGTATTTTCTTCATTCCTTCAAACCCCTTCAAGCCGAAACCCCTAGCACTTTTCTTTCCTATTACTTTCTTTCTCCCTTTGGCCGAATACACTCCCCTGAAGGTGCCGATCTCCTTTCCTTTTTTTTAACACACTTTGGCCGAATAGTACAGTGGCATAGATACTTCGGGATTTCTCTGTTATTCGAATCGGTTGTAAAGGTAAGTGTGCCGAAACCCCATGGATTCTCCTTCCTATTCTTGTCGATTCCTATTAAGGGAGGATAAGTGCCGATTTCGGCAATGGTAAGTAAGGCTTCTAAAACGTTTTGTAAACGGTCTCTCTTAGGTACTCCAGGTTGGTGAAGCGGTCAACCCGAGTTCCAACCTCTAGCATTCGGCTTTGGTAAGTAAGGGTAAGGAATCTATGGTAATGGTTTATTCTTTAAGTGATTAAAGCCGAAGGCTACTAACATCGCTTGTGACCGATTGTTTTGGGTACAGCAGATTCGAGTATCGAGTACGGTGAATAGTAGTAAAGGGTTTTAAGGTAAGATCTCGGGTTCACAAGGAACCCCTCCCCAATAAGTTAATTAGGCCGAATAGGCCATAAGACTAATCCATAGATTTGGCCGAATATAGGGCAAGTGGATCTGTGGTGACCAACGCTTTCTTTCGGGATTTAGGACTACCATCGATATCAGGTGTGTACATACACACTTATAATAGTTAATTAAGTGTATGTTATGTGTAAATCGCTTCTATGTAGATGTGGCAATAGTACCTTAGTGGTACAAGCAAGGATCTGGTAAGTCTCTATTGTATGAGATTGATAATAATGCTTTTGGGAAGCATGGACTATTTGATACATGTGATATATGTATGTTCTGTTATTAACTGCTTGATATGGGTTGATGAGAGGAGGGGGCAGTGATATCGTCGGTCGACGAGCACGGTGCTTTGGTAGCACTGCGTGACTATATGTCACCGAGAGGTTTGGTACCTCCAGAGGTTTGGTACCTCATAGCGACTTGTCCCCGTGGTTAACACCACCATGGGTTGGCCCCACTTGAGATATGGGATCGTCCGCGGTGATTTGGTATCACACGATGGGTTGGCCCCATCACCCGATTTGTGTCTACGGACACGGTGCTTTGGTAGCACATTGTGACTATATGTCACCAAAGTGGTTTGGCACCACCGGTGTTTTGGTAACACATCGTGACTACGGTCACCAAAGTGGTTTGGTACCACGTGGGGTAGACAAAGGTGTTTGGTTGGCTAGGTTGGGTACATGATACTTTGCTTAATTAATCGTTATATGTTGTGTATGAAATGTTGTATTAACCAGGGAAGGGTTACATATCGAGTCTTGGTGACTCACCTTCTCCTTTAACATTTTTTTCAGTGACTCGTAGATGGCGGTGGAGGAGCCGGTTGGACTCGAGGTGGCCATGCAAAGTGGATTCAAATTTATAGAACTTTAAATTTCTTTATTTTTTTACTTGGGTTGTAATAAGGCCTCCTTAAACTACATCTGTGTTATTTTCTTTTATGTTGGATATTTACTTAAACTATATCATTAAATTAAAGTAAATCACATGTTTTTTTTTGTAAACACGAGGAAGTTTAAACGTGCCATCGGGTACACTTGAAGCTGGTATAACAATTGGACTTAATTAAAATTCCAAATTAGATCTAAGGGTAGCTTAACAAGACAAATAAAAAAGGAGTTTTCAATGGAAATTAAATGTGTTTTGAAATGGTGTTCGCAAGGTTTTACTCAGTAACAAATCAAATTCGGTCGTAGTGTTTGGGCGGGTTTGGGTTGTTCTGAGACTGGTATCGAGCCAAGTTCAAAGCTCATTTTGTGGGGCCCAAGGCCCAAAAATGTTTTAGTAGGCCTTATGGTATGATTTCTGGGTTTTTAAGCAAAGATGGCCCGAGTCTCCCCTGACCGATCCGCTGGTAAGTACATCTAAACCTTTCTCGTGAATTATATTCAGTAGAGAAGGGTAGGAAGCATGGAACGAGAATAGTCTTATAGGATTTGAACCCTAGGATTAGATTACTCAAACACAGTACCAAACATAAGACATTAAAGAACTAAACCAATCTATGACTTAGCCAAAGTGAACTAGGGTGTGGTAACCCTGTGACGCATGTCTAGGATTGGATCCTAAGAGCTTGGTATTTAAGCGGTCCTCGTGACTCACCTCCTCTTCGCAGTATCCTACAGTGCGTAGCTTCGGTTCACCCTAACTCGTAGAAGGCTCGGTGGTGTGGTAACCTCGTGCGCATGTCTAGAAAGGTTCGGTGAGAGCTTGGTATTTAAGCGTCCGCGTGACCCACCTCCTCTTCACTTGAATTACTCGCACAGTGCGTAGCTTTGGTTCACCCCGACCGGGAGGGCTCGGTCATAGGCTAAACACAATGATTAAAACCCAGAAAAAGGAATCACCAAGTTTTCAAAAAGAAGGAAACAACAAGCCCTAATGTTTTCAAAACTTATCCAATAACCCTCTCAAACCCTAGAACACTACGTATACAATGTTTTTCTCGGAAAACTTGATTTGGGGAAAATTACAAAAATACCCTTAGGAGTAAAATTACCAAAATGCCCGACCCATAAAATATTAATTCGACGGCCCATTTAAAAATTTCAACTATTTTACAAATATTCAAGAACTTAGCTTTGGAAATCATCAAGCAAATATCTTGGTTCGGAAAATTACGAAAATACCCTCAGTAGGGAAAAAGACGAAAATACCCCGGGTTAGAAATGGGCGTAAATGTCCAAGAGTGAATAGGTATGGAAAGTATTAAGGAATGGATGCATGAACTTTTTGTGTGAACTAGGATAGGAAATCGAGACATTGTTTGCTCGAAAGAATCTCTCGATTAAACTTTATCCATAAAACTTCTTCATGAGTAATAAAGTGAAACAAATGCTAACGCATAAAATTTTTCTTAATCAGATTAAAAGCGCGGTAGATAGAATGAGTTCTAGAGGACGTGGACGCCGTGGACATGGTAGGGGTAGGATGACGGTGTCTGAACCCGTCAGGTCAGGACAAGGTTCAGAAAATGAGGTACCACCGCCACCACCACCTCCTACTTTTAGAGCCGAGGAGCCGGAGCGGCACGGTGGCGAGTCGGTGATCGCAAGTCGTGTTGCGAGTCCCGGAGATGGTGGTCGGGCTGGTGGAAATGTTGGAGCTCGGAAATCTGTTTCCCGAGCGACTCCGATCTAACGGAGCGGAGGTATTCCGAGGTGTGTCAGGAGTGGCGCCTAGTGCAGCAGAATACTGGCTAGAGTCAACTGAAAGGATCATGGATGACCTTGACCTGACTGAAGAAGAGAAGCTGAAAGGGGCAGTGTCGCTTCTAAAGGATGAAGCGATCGGTGGTGGCTTACGGTTCGAGATGGGGCTACAGCAGATGATCTCGACTTGGGAGTATTTTGAACCGCCTACCGTAGAAAAAGTATGTGGGCATTAGCTACACCGACGCCAGCGCAGAGAAAGGCTTTTTCCGGGATTAGTTCAAGGAACTAAGTCCGTGTCGGAATATGAGGCGGAATTTCTAAGGCTGAGTAGATATGCGAGAGGCATCGTGGCTATCGAACATGAGCGCCGTGTCCGCTTTGAGGATGGACTCGAGATGATTTAAGGTTCTTTGATTGCCCCACAAGCAGTTCGTGAGTTCTCATCTCTAGTGGAGAAGGCTAAGGTAGCCGAAGGAATCAAGGAGGTCGTGTGAGGCGTAACTATAGTAAGAACAATCAAAAGAGAAGTTTTGGGTCGATTGGATCCAGTGGAAATGCTCGTAAAAGGCTAGGCCAAGTGGGCCCAATCGGCAAACAAGGCCCACGATCGCTAATCGAGGCCGACTTCGGTCTGCAATCGCTGTGGAAAGACCCATTGGGGAGGTTGTTGGACCGGTGATAAAGGATGTTTTGAGTGTGGGTCTTTGGAGCATCGCGTCGAGATTGTCCCCGAAACTAGCTAAGAAAACCCGGAAGGACGAACGTGCTCGGGATAGAAATGTGGGACCACGGAGGGGTCGTGGTAATGGTAGAGGAAACAACGGTCCCTAACCGAGGTCGTGGAACTCAAGGCAGAGGTTCAGGCAACATGAGGCTAGGCGGCTGGCTTAGTCTATGCAAAGCAAGGTGTCGCGAAGAAGGTGACGCACCGGATGTCATAACCGTGACGTTTCTAATTTTCGCTTTTCTTATGTTGCATTGATTGATGTGGGCTCGACGCACTCGTACATTGCTAGTAGTGTGGTAGGAACTATGGACCTAGACTCAAAGCGCTTCTAGGAGATGACCGTAGTTAGCCCCTTAGGTCACTCCGTGAGTCGTAGATAAACTCTATAGGCGCGCACCTAGAACTTCAAGGGGTAGTATTTGTAGCCGATCTAATGGAACTACCATTTGGAGAGTTCGATTTGATCCTTGGTATGGATTGGTTGGTTAAGTACCAAGCAAGGTTGGATCGCGTGACCAAGCGCATGGTTCTTAAGACAGCGGAAGGTGATGAAGTGGTTATGATAGGAGATAGGAGGAATTATCTATCCAACGTAGTGTCCGCCTTGAAGGTGAAAAGATGGTCAAGAAGGGTTGTGAGGCGATTTGGTTCAGAGATCGTGCTTTGGAAACTAAGGAGTTAGTAATTGAAAAGGTCCGAACGGTTGGGGAATTTCTTTGATGTGTTCCGTAAGAACTTCCGGTTTGCCTCCGGATCGAGAAGTCGAAGTCGGTATAGACTTGCTACCGAACGGCACTGTGTCCATAGCACCATACCGAATGGCACCAAAGGAATTGGTAGAGCTAAAGGCTCAAATTCAGGAGCTCTTGGATAGAGGATTTATACGACCAAGTATATCTCCGTGTGGGAGCGCTGTGTTGTTTGTCAAGAAGAAGGACGGTTCTATGCGGATGTGCATCGACACCGTCGATTAAATAAGTTAACGATCAAGAACAAGTATCCGTTGCCTCGGATTGACGACTTGTTCGATCAAGCTCAAGGGTGCCTCGGTGTTTTCAAAGATAGACCTTAGGTCGAGGATATCATCAACTTAAGGTAAAAGAGGTTGATGTTCACAAAGCGGCATTCGAACTCGGTATGGGCATTTCGAGTTCTTGGTGATGCCATTCGGGTTGACTAATGCGCTGGCGGCATTCATGGACTTGATGAATAGAGTATTCCAAAGAAGATTTGGACCGATTCGTCGTGGTGTTCATAGATCGACATATTGGTTTACTCAAAGACGTAAGAGGAGCATGACAAGCATCTACAGATAGTTCCGCAAGTATTGAGGAGAAGCGCTTATATGCCAAATTCGATGAAGTGCGAATTTTGGTGAAGGAGGTGGCTTTCTTAGGTCATGTAGTGTCAGCTGAAGGAATTAGAGTAGACCCTCGCAAGATTGAGGCAGTATTGGAGTGGAAACCACCTAGGACGGTGGCTGAAATACGAAGTTTTCTGGGTTTAGCAGGATACTATCGGAGATTCGTGGAAGGATTCTCTCTAATAGCAGCGCCGTTGACTAAGTTGCTAAGGAAGGGTGTCCCATTTGTATGGACGGAAAAGCAGCAAGAAAGCTTTGATAAGCTAAGGAAGATTTTGACTGAAGCTCCGGTTTTGGTACACCAAGCGGGAAAGTTATTCACGATTTATTGTGATGCATCTCACACCGGTTTGGGATGTGTGTTGATGCAGATGGGAAGGTAGTAGCCTATGCATCCCGTCAATTAAGATCGCATGAGGTTAACTACCCAACTCACGACTTAGAGTTAGCAATGGTCGTCTTCGCTCAAGATATGGAGACATTACCGTATGGAGAGAAGTCGATGGTCTACACGGATCACAAAAGCTTGAGGTATCTTCTCGACTCGAAGGATCCGAATCAGAGGCAGCGTCGATGGATTGAACTACTAAAAGACTACGATTGTTCAATCGAGTACCATCCGAAAGGCTAATGTGGTAGCTGACGCATTGAGCCGGAAGGTGGTGACGGACTTAAGAGCAATGTTCGCTCGGTTAAGTCTGTATGATGATGGGAGTCTTTTGGCAGAACTTCAAGTTAAGCCAACATGGATTGAGGAGATTAAGGAAAAACAGTTAGTGGATGAAGGCTTGAGCTCTAAGAGGGTACAAGTTCAAGACGGTGGATTGGAAGGGTACAGTCTGACTAGTGAAGGAGCGCTTTGTTTTCAAGGACGGGTATGTATGCCAAAGGATCCAGATTTAAGGCAGAAAATTCTCCAAGATGCACATAGCAGCCCATACGCTATGCATCCTGGAGGAAGCAAAATGTATGGAGACTTGCGGAAACAGTTTTGGTGGCCGGGGTTGAAGCGTGAGATAACGGAGTTCGTAGGAAAGTGTCTGACGTGTCAGCAGGTTAAGGCTGAACATCAGTCACCATCGGGACTACTTCAACCGATAAAGATCCTCAATGGAAATGGGAAAGGATCACCATGGATTTCGTTAGTGGGCTACCCTTACGCCCACTAAGAAGGATGCTGATTTGGGTAATTGTGGATCGCTTAACTAAATTAGCTCACTTCATGCCGGTGAGAATGGATTACTCTCTCCGAAGCTAGCAAAGTCGTATGTGGGTGAAATAGTAAGGTTGCATGGCGTGCGTTGTCGATTATCTCGGATAGGGATCCCAGATTCACGTCAAGGTTTTGGAAAGCGTTGCATCAAGCTTTGGGTACACGGTTAGATTTCAAGACGGCTTTCCATCCACAAATCGGCCGGACTGATCGGAAAGGGTGATACTGATTTTAGAAGACATGTTAAGAGGTCGTGGTCTTGGATTTTAGTGGTAGTTGGGAGGAGTACCTACCACTAGCGGAATTCGCTTATAACAATAGTTATCAAGCGAGTATTCAAATGGCTCCATACGAGGCCCTATATGGACGAAAGTGTCGTACTCCTACATGTTGGGCGGAGTTGGGAGAAAGACAAGTTCTGGGTCCAGAGTTGGTAAACCGAGACGGAAGACAAAGTCAAGGTGATTCGGTCTCGTCTCAAGGAAGCATCGGATAGGCGAAGTCTTATGCCGATCTCAAACGCAAGGAAGTGGAGTATCTTTGTGGGAGACAAAGTCTTTCCGAAAGTGTCGCCTTGGAAAAGGTGTTGAGATTTGGACGGAAAGGGAAGTTAAGCCCAAGGTTCATTGGGCCATATATCTTTGTTGTGAAGTGAATAGGACCGATGGCTTATCACCTAGAGTTGCCGTGCAGAACTAAGTCGATACACGACGCCTTTCACGTATCAATGCTAAGGCGGTATCGATCAGATCCTTCGACGTTGTGCCGATGAGCAGAGATTGAGGTGAACACGGATTTATCTTTTGAGGAAGAACCGGTTGATTATAGATCGAGATGTGAAAGTTCTACGAAGGAAGGCGGTGCCTTTAGTAAAAGTGTTATGGCGGAACCACTGAGTGGAAGAAGCTACGTGGGAGCCCGAGGAGGTGCGGCGCAAAGAATACCCCCATCTCTTTTGATCAAGGAATTTCGAGGACGAAATTTATTTTAAGGGGGTAGAAGCGTAACATCCCAAATGTGGGGCTATTTGGAAATAAATTATTTTTCTTATGTATGAACTGTTGTGTCATTATTTATGGAATAATAATGATCAATTTAAGGCTTTGTGTTGGCTCGATTTGGTAGGAAATTTTAGTTTTTAACTTTTAAAAGAAGGAGCCTTGGTAAGTGGTGTTATAAGAATAAGTGTGGGTAATTTAACACTAAAAGCCCTTGGTAAAGTGGCAAAAAGAAGCCCACTTAAGTGCTTGGAGTTGACGCCACAATGCACAAGGGAGAGCTTGTGTTCGAGTCACAAAATCCTCCTCTTTTTGTTTTTATTTGGACGGCACAAGGGGGGAGAGTTTTTCTCCCTTCAAACTCTTTTATTAGGTGTAATTATTAAGGGATAATTTAAGCATTTTAATTAGTTTTAATTTGCTTAAACCTTTTGATAATACAAGAGATGTGATAATAGCATTAAGGATATTATTTAAGTTAAAAAGGGATTATTAAGTGATTAATTCAAATTATTTGAATTAATTGAAATGTGTGGCCAAGAGTACTTGGAGAGGTTGCCGAAATTTTGAACTCCTTGAACAAGGAGGTGTGGACGGCAAGGCTACTAGGTGATGGCCGAATGTGGGACTCCTTGGTAAAGAGGAGTTGGCTAGGAGTTGGACTCCTTGTTGCCAAGGTTGGACGGCAAGCTTGAAAGGGGGGGGCCGAATGCCTATAAAAGCATCAGTTAACCTCCCTTGCTTCTCTTTTTGTCATTCTTCTTTGAAGTGCCAAATCCCTAAACCCTCCTCTATTCTTCTCGTATTTTCTTCATTCCTTCAAACCCCTTCAAGCCGAAACCCCTAGCACTTTTCTTTCCTATTACTTTCTTTCTCCCTTTGGCCGAATACACTCCCCTGAAGGTGCCGATCTCCTTTCTTTTTTTTAACACACTTTGGCCGAACAAAGACAAAGTGGCATAGATACTTCGGGATTTCTCTGTTATTCGAATCGGTTGTAAAGGTAAGTGCGCCGAAACCCCATGGATTCTCCTTCCTATTCTTGCCGATTCCTATTAAGGGAGGATAAGTGCCGATTTCGGCAATGGTAAGTAAGGCTTCTAAAACGTTTTGTAAACGGTCTCTCTTAGGTACTCCAGTTGGTGAAGCGGTCAACCCGAGTTCCAACCTCTAGCATTCGGCTTTGGTAAGTAAGGGTAAGGAATCTATGGTAATGGTTTATTCTTTAAGTGATTAAAGCCGAAGGCTACTAACATCGCTTGTGACCGATTGTTTTGGGTACAGCAGATTCGAGTATCGAGTACGGTGAATAGTAGTAAAGGGTTTTAAGGTAAGATCTCGGGTTCACAAGGAACCCTCCCAATAAGTTAATTAGGCCGAATAGGCCATAAGACTAATCCATAGATTTGGCCGAATATAGGGCAAGTGGATCTGTGGTGACCAACGCTTTCTTTCGGGATTTAGGACTACCATCGATATCAGGTGTGTACATACACACTTATAATAGTTAATTAAGTGTATGTTATGTGTAAATCGCTTCTATGTAGATGTGGCAATAGTACCTTAGTGGTACAAGCAAGGATCCCGTAAGTCTCTATTGTATGAGATTGATAATAATGCTTTTGGGAAGCATGGACTATTTGATACATGTGATATATGTATGTTCTGTTATTAACTGCTTGATATGGGTTGATGAGAGGAGGGGGCCGTGATATCGTGCCGACGAGCACCAGTGCTTTGGTAGCACACTGTGACTATATGTCACCAGAGGTTTGGTACCTCCGGAGGTTTGGTACCTCATAGCGACTTGTCCCCGTGGTTAACACCACCGTGGGTTGGCCCCACTTGAGATATGGGATCGTCGCGCGGTGATTTGGTATCACACGATGGGTTGGCCCCATCACCCGATTTGTGTCTACTTTGACACCGGTGCTTTGGTAGCACATTGTGACTATATGTCACCAAAGTGGTTTGGCACCACCAGTGTTTTGGTAACACATCGTGACTCACGGTCACCAGTGGTTTGGTACCACGTGGGGTAGACAAAGGTGTTTGGTTGGCTAGGTTGGGTACATGATACTTTGCTTAATTAACTGTTATATGTTGTGTATGAAATGTTGTATTAACCGGGGGAAGGGTTACATACTGAGTCTTGGTGACTCACCTTCTCCTTTAACATTTTTTTTCAGGTGACTCGTAGATGGCGGTGGAGGAGCCGGTTGGACTCGAGGTGGCCATGCAGTGGATTCAAATTTATAGAACTTTAAATTTCTTTATTTTTTTTTTACTTGGGTTGTAATAAGGCCTCCTTAAACTACATCTGTGTTATTTTCTTTTATGTTGGATATTTACTTAAACTATATCATTAAATTAAAGTAAATCACATGTTTTTTTTTTGTAAACACGAGGAAGTTTAAACGTGCCATCGGGTACACTTGAAACTGGTATAACAATTGGACTTAATTAAAATTCCAAATTAGATCTAAGGGTAGCTTAACAAGACAACCGAAAAAAGGAGTTTTCAATGGAAATTAAATGTGTTTTGAAATGGTGTTCGCAAGGTTTTACTCGGTAACAAATCAAATTCGGTCGTAGTGTTTGGGCCGGGTTTGGGTTGTTACAGTAGGATTAGATTATTTTATTTAGGCTTTTCATAATTCTTTTATTTTTCATCTTCGAATCAGTTTTGATCCAAGATGTAACAGCCCGTTTTTAATCAAATTGGAACAATGGTTTTGGGACCACAAATTTGAGGTCAAAATATTTATTTTATTATCATTTTAATGTCTATGGCATGATAATATGATTGTGTGAAAATTTCGCTAAGAAATTTTATCGTTTAAATGGTCAATTTGATAAAAAGGACTAAATCACGTCTAAGATATCTAATAGCTATGGAATCTTAAATTAAATGTCCTTATGTGGTTATTATCCGATTTTTGAGATAGTGGATGATAGTGGTTTGGTATTTGTGTGATTATTAAATTTTATAAAGGTTATTTTAGTAAAATGGTAATTAAAGTTAAAATAACTAAAACAAAACCAAATTTTTTGTTCATCTTCTTCCTATTGCCAAAAATACAAGAAAAAAACACCATTTTTAGGGCTTTGAGCACTCGGTCACTTCTCCTTGTGCATATAAGTTCATTTTCGTCCCATTTTTAATGATTTCTATGTTTTTGATATCGTTGTAGCTAGGTCTAACTAGCCCTGGGACTATTTTGCAAAACTGTTAAGGATTTAGGAAGTTGCCATTGATGAATATATGAGTATTTTGATTTTTAATGATAGATTATGAATGTTTGATGATAGTTATACAAGTTTTATTAAGTGATTTTTAGTAAAAATGCAAATTAGGGATTAAATTGTGAAATATGGAAACTTTGTTGTTAAAATGTGAAATAAATGAAAAATATGGGCTACTAGGGACCTAATTGTAATTCGGCTAGCATGGGTTGTGGTTAAATTGCATGAAATTGTGTTTTTATGAAATAAGGACTAAATTGTAAAAGTTGTGAAATATTAGGGGCAAAAGTGTAAAAGTGCCTTAACAAGAATTTTGGATTAAATTGAATAGAGAGATAATTAAATAAGCTGAATTTGATATTATATAGATCAAGAAAAGTGAAATCCGGATCTAGATCGGGGGAAAAAAAAAGTACTCGACTAATCGACCTATTTTGCCGTTTTAGCGTTTGAGGTAAGTTCGTATGTAAAAAGCATTGCTATATTTGCGTTTTAAATGTTTTGATATTGCATGAATTGTGAATTACAAACTTGTGGACATTTTTGATGAAGATTCGACATTAGAAATCCCGGTTGAACCTTAGGAATAAATAAGGATACGAAGGACATGTCATTAGGAGCTTCATTGATTTGGCTTCGGGCCATGATATTAGCACTTCGGGTGCTAGTTACATTGATTTGGCTTCAGGCCATGATATTGGCACTTCGGGTGCGATTTACATTAATTTGGCTTCGGGCCATGATATTAGCACTTCAGGTACGAGTTACATTGATTTGACTTTGGGCCATGATATTGGCACTTCAGGTGCGAGCTCCATCAATTTGGTTTCAGGCCATGATATTGGCACCTAGGGTGCGAGACTTCTGAGTATCTGACTTTTATTCTGAATGGTTCAACGGGTATATTGAAGATGGGAAATGGTGAGAAATAGATACATATTGGTACAAGTATGTTCAGAAACTATACGAGCAATGAGCCAAAAGGATTTGTGAGTTTATGATCAAGTATGTAGTTAAGTTCATGTTAGTTTGAGATTAATGCATTGTTGCATATTATGTCATTTAATTTGAATGGTAAATGGATGGTGAGACTTGCTTATTATTTTCATATGAGCTTACTAAGCTTTATAGCTTACATTGTTTATTTTTCCGTGTTTTATAGTGATATCAAAGCTAGCTCGGATTCGGGGATCATTGGAGACTTCATCACACTATCCAATTATCACTTTGGTACTTTTGAAACTAAGTTTTGGTCATATGGCATGTATAGGAGTTGGTCATTTTGATGTATAGTTTGGTAATGAAATTAGCCTTTTGGTTTTGGTTGTATATGATAAATATTTTGCTTGGTGTATAACCATGAGAGGCGGCTTATTTTGGTTCCATTTTGACAAATATGATGATGTATATATATGAGCTAATGCTCCTTGGTGATGTGGTTTATAAATGCTTTGTGAATGTGAAAATTTTGTATGATTTGAATGAGTAAAACATGATATTATAAGCATGTTAGTTGTTGGAATTGAAATGGCATGTTTTAGTCTTGGTTGTGATTGTATTGGATGCTTATTTATGCTTGGTTGAGAGTAGTTGAATACCTATATGTACCATGTATTATGTTGATTGGGTTAGTGTAGGTATTTGAAGTTTTGGGTGGCAAAATGGCTTGGTAAATAGTCTATTTTTGTCCACACGGGCAGAGACACGGGCGTGTGTCTCAGCCATGTGAGGCGCACGGTTAGATTACACGGCCGTGTTTCTCATGGTGTGGATATAGAAATCAAGTCAGTATGCTCCACACAGCCTCACACACGGGCGTGTGACTTGGCCGTGTGGCATAAGTCAGTATACCCTACAGGTTTGGCACGGCCTAGCACACGGCATGGTACACGGGCGTGTATGGCCATTTTCAGGGTACATGGGCTAGCCACACAGGCATGTGTGTTGGCCGTGTGACCCAAGTCAGAGAGTTATATGGGGTCGGACACGGGCTGGGACATGGCCATGTGCTTCCCATTTCGAATGTCCACACGGCTTGTGACACAGGCGTCTCACACGGCCGGGCCACACGGGGGTGCGTCCCCTGTTTGTGGGAAAATTTTCCAATAGTTATAAAAGATTCTAAAGTTATCGATTTAGTCCCGAACCACCCCGAATGCATGTTTTGGGCCTCGTAGGCTCGTATTATGGACAATATGATTGGTTGTGAATGAATTGTATTTGAATTGACTACATGTATGAGAAATGTATGTTTAAATGTGTGATAAGATCGATAATACTTTGTAACCCTATTCTGGAGTTGAATACGGGTGAGGGGTGTTACATTTATTGGTATCAAAACTATGGTTTAGTCGATTCTAGGACTAACATAGCATGTGTGAGAGTCTAGCAATACGTTCCATATATAAACTGTGATAGTGTGATGACTCTTGACAATTTAAAATTTGTTTTCGTATAGCAAATGATTCCCAATCGAGCTGTAGCTGATGATGTTGAGAGTAATGCGCCAGCTCCCGCTCAAGGGGCAGCGCCGTCTGAATCTAGACATGTATCGAGTAGTCACGGAAGAGAGGTTAAAGAAGCCTTTTTCCAAATGATGAACAAGTGGTTCATGGAGTATGTTAGAACAAATCTGGCTACTCAACATCCCCCACCCCCACCTAATCCCCAACCGATTCCCGTAGCTCTTCAAGGTGTAGAACTTCTAAGACTAAATAAGCCGCCAGTTGATAAGATTCGAAAATACGGGGCCGAAGAGTTCAGAGCTACTATTGATGATGATCCTGAGAGAGCTGAGTTTTGGCCACAATGATAACTTAACTAACATTAAGAACATCAAGAACAAGTAAATGCAAAAACAAAACAAAAAACTTTAAACTAAGGAAGAAGAAGAGAAAATAAAAACCCTAGAAAAAGTGCAGAAAAGCTAAGAGAAAACCTAGAGAAAACTAAACCTAAAACTAAGCTAATGTGTGTCTCTCCTCCTTAGCCAATTTTTGTTGTTTTAAGCTGTCATCTAATGCTTTTTTGTTGCCAAAAATGTCCCTACATGGGCCTTACGTGATTGGTTGACCGGGTGGACAAAGACTACACTTTTTGTCAATGTTTGTCCCCCTAACGAAGGTAGTGTGGTGATACCCAAAAGTGTATATTGTGACACCTCGAGCAGTATCGAGCCTTGGGGTCTCCTTTGAAGGGTGGATATCAGGATACCTAAGAGGATATCGCGATACCACCGAATGATGTCTCCATTCTTCCAAACCACTAGAGGTGTCGCGATTCCAAGGTGTAGATGTCATGATACATTTTCCTTGTGTCGTTCTCGCTCGTTTTTTACCTCCGACACGTCCCTACACCAGTAAATCACATGTTAGGCCTCCCAATGGCCAATGGAACTATTGGCCAAATTGGTTCACAAAATGGGAAAAAAGAGACATTTTCACTTATTTATTAAAAATCTAAAAATAACGAAAAACTATGCTAAAGACACTATTTTGCTCGAGAAAAAACTCCTTAAGTATACCGGAAGAGCTTAATTTCCCACATGAATTTGTGGTAGATCTAATCCCCCATACTTAACTCTTTGCTTGTCCTCAAGCAAACTGTAACACCCCAAACCAGGCCTAGACGTTATGGCCGAATCTGGCGATGTCACATGATAGTGCTTTTGAAACCGTAGCCACGCTTAAACCATTTCTACTTTTTAATTTTTTTTCATTATTTTATGTTAATTCTAAATAGTGTCATTCGTTTCCAAAACGCTACCCGTTTTCAAAAACATTTATACTTTGCGGAAGCATTTAAAATAGTTCGTGTAATCGTGGTGTTTTGGTAAAACATTTGTTTCTTTTGAAAACCCTCGCTTTCCTACTTCTACCAATAAAAACCATAAAACATTTCAAATACTAAATTTAAACAAAAATCCGTAATGGCCATAATTACATAAACTTTTCCCAGATATAATCAAAACCATAAATAAGTATAAAAACTGTGAATCTATCGTGAAGCAGAAGTAGTGGTCACCGTCAAGTTCTCCGCTGCACCGATCCATCTAACGCTGAGGATTACCTGGACTGATTAAACAGAAAAAAGTGATATCAAACATACAGAGTAACCACCAGAAATAAAAAATCACAGACTGGGCTGGAGCCCAATATAGAAACAGTTTGGGCCTTAGCCCACTCGGATGCAGAATCAGACATATATATATATATATAATAGGGCATTAGCCCAATCAGATACATAATCAGAGATATATTAGAATCCTACCCACCAGCCTCTACACACCATCTCCGTCCAGCCTTACACACCAGGTGGGGATATAATCAACCCACCCATCCCTACACACTATACTATACCGAAATGCGGCACATAAACAGAATAACACTGCTGAGCTGCCAGATAAAAGGCTTAAAGCCTTTCAGACACTTCCTCCGAAATATCATCAACCCTCCCCGATGCAATGCAACATACCAAATATGACATCCAACATGCAAATAACCGATCATACATTTAGTTCAGTACAGATATCATGCTCAGTCAGACACCATATAACCAAATCACATAAATAGGGGTCTAAGTAACGCTTACCGACCCTACAGTAGGTCCACAGTCGACTTGAGCGACACCTGCAACCTTATAGATCATTTCAGAAAAATGGGCTCACACGCCCATGTGGCCTGCCCGTGTGGCCTACTCGGCCTAAATTGGACTTGGCCGTGTAGATCACACGGCCTGGCCCAGAATATCACACGCTCGTGTGGTTCACCCGTGTGGGCCCACACGCCCATGTGGCCCACACGACCTAATTGGTCGAGCTCGTGTCTTGCACATGGCCTCACCCCGCCATCACACGGCCATGTCCGTCGCGCATGGCCTGGCCTCGTCGATCACACGGCTGTGTTGTGGCTCACAGCCTTGCACACGACCTACCACACGGCCTACCACACGACCGTGTGGCATCGACAGAATCATTTTTCTGCTTTCACCGATTCTCATTTTCTGTGTTTCTGGGTACACACCTTTTTTGTTTTCGACGCGTAAGCTCTCCTAAGCCTCTAAAACCTAAAAATCGACCAATGTAACACTCAATTAAACACCTATTTTGTTATTCAATCAAAAGCCTATCGAAATCTATCGTTGGTAATCTATCGAAACCCTTACCGTTAACAACCGAAATCGCAACTCTTAATTCTCTACAGCAGCACCGATTAATTATTGCCCTTCATCGAATCAAAAAGAACCACAACAGCCTTCTTTAAGAGACTGTACATGAAACCAAAAGAAAAAGGCAGAACTGATACTTACCGAACAACAAAATCACACGCTTAAACAACGGGAACAGATGGAAAAGAAAACGAAAAGAGAATAGTTGAGGGGGAATGGATTTCGGCAGTAATGGTGGGGGGATGAAGGAGGAAAACGGCAGAGAGAGAAAAAAAATTTGAGATGGGAGGTAGTTTTGGAAAAACAAAAATCAAATCCTATCAGATTTTCCCCAACTCCCCACTATCACACAACTTCACAAACTTTCAATCCCGTTCAAACTCATCCACGCCACACACCTCATGCAAAAAGAATTACTCCCTCGCTTTCGCAGGGATTCGAACATAGGACCTTTAACAAATTAACACTCCACTTAACCACCAGACCAGCAGGCCCATTCTGTTAACTACTTGCAAACTTTAAACTAAAATCCTACTGACCAGAGATAGGGCTTAATTCATAAAAATGCCAAAATTTACCCAAGTTGTAACTTGAACTTGGGACCTCTCACACACACCTAGAACACATAACCACTGAAGCAGACAAATAGTTGTGTCAATTAATTTCAGAACCACATATAGATATTTTTATGCTCCAAAATCACATAGGCCGGAATTAAAGAAATTTGGGGCGTTACAACTCTACCCCCTAAAAGAAAATTTCGCACTCGAAATTTTACCTGATCAAAAAAGGTGAGGATGCTACTGACGCATCGAATCCTCCGGCTCCCAAGTGGCCTCCTCAGTGCTATGATTCTGCCATAGCACTTTCACTAAGAGGATAGACATAGCACTTTCACTAAGAGGATAAACTTCCTTCGCAGAACTTTAATGTCGCGATCCAAAATCTGGACCGGCTCCTCCTCAAACGTCAGATTTGGTCTAACCTCAATGTCCTCCACCGGAACAATATGCGTGGGATCAGAGCGGTAGCGTCTCAACATCGAAAAGTGAAAATCATCATGAATGCGATCCAACTCCAGAGGTAGTTCCAACTGATATGCGACTGGCCCCACTCGCTTCAGAATACGGTACGGCCCAATAAACCTAGAGCTTAGCTTACCCTTGCGACCGAACCTCAGAACCTTCTTCCATGGCGAGACCTTGAGAAAAACTAAGTCCCCTACAGAATACTCGATATCCTTTCTCCTCAGATCAGCATAGGACTTCTACCTCTTAGATGCTACTTTCAGTCGATCTCGAATCACTCGAACCTTATCTTCAGTTTCCGAAACCAGTTCAGGACCCAGTACACGTCGCTCACCCAACTCAGTCCACCACAAGAGAGTGCGACACTTACGACCGTACAAGGCCTCGTAAGGCACCATCTGGATGCTAGACTGGTAGCTGTTATTGTAGGCAAACTCCGCTAAAGGCAAGTACTCCTCCCAACTGCCTCGGAAATCTATCACACAGCTCCTCAACATGTCCTCCAGTATCTGAATCACCCTCTCCGTCTGACCATCTGTCTGAGGATGGAAAGTAGTACTGAAGTCCAACCTTGAACCCAAAACCTCATGCAATTTCTTCCAGAATCGAGACGTGAAGCGAGGATCCCTATCGGAGATGATCGAGACAGGAACCCCATGCAGTCTCACAACTTCAGATATATATAGTTTAGCCAATTTTTGGAGAGAAAAGTTTGTCCTGACTGGAATGAAGTGAGCAGACTTGGTCAATCGATCCATGATGACCCAGACAGAATCCTTCTTAGTGGGTGTTAAAGGCAACCCACTAATGAAGTCCATCGTTACTCGTTCCCATTTCCACATCGGTATCATTACCGGCTGCAGCAACCCCGAAGGCAACTGATGCTCAGCCTTAACCTGCTGACAAGTTAGACAGCGAGCAACGAAGTCAGTAACCTCACGCTTCAACCCTGGCCACCAGTACAACTCTCGGAGATCTTGGTACATCTTGTTCCCACCGGGATGCATAGCATAAGGACTACTATGCGCCTCCCTCAGAATTGATTGTCGCAACTCCTCATAACTCGGTACACAAATCCGACCGCAAAAACAAAGTACGCCATCACTGTTAATCCTAAAATCAGTAGCATCGCCAGTCTCAACCTAACGGAAACGCAACTCAAGAGACTTATCCCCCATCTGTTTACCTCTAATCTGATCAATCCATGTAGGCTTAACCTAAAGTTCCGCTAACAGACTCCCATCGTCGAATAAACTGAGTCGAGCGAACATCGTTCTTAGATCGATCATAACCCTACGGCTCAAAGCATCTGCTACCACATTGGCCTTACCAGGATGGTACTCGATGGTACAGTCATAATCCTTAAGCAGTTCAACCCATCTACGCTGCCTAAGGTTTAACTCCTTCTGAGTGAGGAGATATTTGAGGCTTTTATGATCAAAGGAGATAGTACACTTCTCACCGTACAGGTAGTGCCTCAAAATCTTTAAAGCGAAGACTACGGTAGCCAGTTCCAAATCATGAGTAGGATAGTTTACCTCATGCATCTTAAGCTGACGTGACGCATAAGCTACAACCTTACTATCCTGTATCAGTACGTAACCCAAACCCACATGCGACACATCACTGTATACAATGAAATCCTTCCCAGATTCAGGCTGTATCAGAATCGGAGCCTGAGTCAAAATAGATTTGAACTTCTCGAAGCTCTCTTGTTGTTTATCAGTCCAGACAAAGGGAACTCCCTCACGCAGAAGCTTGGTTAATGGTGCTGCGATCAAGGAGAACCCTTCTACGAAGCATTGATAATAACCCGCCAGCCCCAAAAAGCTGTAAATTTAGGACACGTTCTTCAGTTGTTTCCAATCTAACACAACCTCAATCTTACGAGGATCAACATGAATCTCCTCCACAGAAACCACATGTCCCAAAAAGGTTACTTCCCGGAGCCAAAACTCACACTTACTGAACTTCGCATACAACTATTTCTCACGAAGAGTCTGTAGTACCACTCTGAGATGCTCATCGTGCTCGTCCTCAGCCTTAGAATACACTAGGATATCATCGATGAATACCACCACAAATTGGTCCAGATAAGGCTGGAACACACGGTTCATCAAATCCATAAATGTCGCTGGTGCATTGGTCAACCCAAAAGGCATAACTAGGAACTCGTAATGTCCATAACGAGTCCTAAATGATGTCTTATACACATCGGCCTCCTTAACCCTCAATTGATGATATCCTGAACGTAGATCAATCTTGGAGAACACAGAAGCCCCTCTGAACTGGTCGAATAGATCATCTATCCTTAAAAGTGGGTACTTATTCTTGATTGTCAGTTTGTTCAACTGACAATAATCGATACACATCCTCATTGTCCCATCTTTCTTCTTCACAAACAACACCGGTGCTCCCCATGGAGACACACTGGGACGACTGAATCCACGATCTAACAATTCTTGAATTTGAGCCTTAAACTCTGTAAGCTCTTTCGGTGCCATTCGGTATGGCAGACACCGGAGCTGTACCCAGAATTCTACTTCTCGGCTTGGAGGCAGACCTGGTAGTTCTTCAGGGAAAACATCCAAAAAGTCCCTCACGGTTCTGATGTCCTTAACCGAAGAGTCCCTAGAGTCAGAAACACTGATGTAGGCCAAGAATGCCTCACACCCTTTCCTCACTAACTTTTTTGCCACCAACACAGAAATCACATTGGTCAGATAGTCTCTTCGTTCCCCAATCACAACTACCTCACTGTCCTCATCGGTCCTCAAAACAACCCTTTTTGTTGCACAATCCAAACTTACCCGGTGTTTGACTAGCCAGTCTATTCCCAGAATCAAATCAAACTCCCCAAATAAAAGCTCCATCAGATCAGCCAAAAATATTGTCCCTTGAACCTCTAACGGGATGTCTCTAAACACTTTACTCACTCGGATAGACTGCCCCAACGGACTCAAAACAGTTACCTCACTAGAAGTACTCTCAACCGGAATCCCCAAGGTTTCAGACACAGTACTGGCTACGTAAGAGTGTGTAGAGCCTATGTCTATCAATGCCAAATAAAGTACATTATAAATTAAAAACGTACCTGTGATGACATTCGGAGCATCTCAGTCCTCACGGCGACAGGCAACATAAACCAGTGCGAGCTTCCTCACCTCAGCCAGTCCAGCTCCTCTGCCCGGTGCTTTCTATCCTCGGCCCATGCCGTTACCACCCCTGGCCTAACCTCGGCCCCTAGGTGGCTGTTAAACTACTCTCGGTGGCTGCATAGCACCAGTAACTAGAGTTTGCATCTGATCAGTTCTCAACGGACAATCCCGAACACGGTGCTCAGTCGATCCACATCTTAAACATGCCCCAGTCGTCCTCCAACACTCGCCTGGATGGCGTCTACCACAGTGACCACAAAGCGCCACCCCAGTAGGTGCAACAGGAGGCCCAACTCTCACTGACCCATCAGATCTGGCCTTTTTCTTAGGCCTCATCACAGAACTCGAGGGCTCTGATTCCCTATTATTCTTTCCTCTCTCTCAGTTTTGGCGCTCAGCGCGCTTAACTTCCTCGGCGATCTTCACCTTCTCAACCAAGGCAAAAAAATCACGCTCCCTCTGCAGAGCTATCAGAACTCGCAAACTGTCCCTGAGTCCATCCTCAAAACAGACGCATCACTCATACTCGGTCGCCACCATGCCCCGCGCATAACGGCTTAATCTCAGGAACTCAGCCTCATACTCGGCCACTGAACGGTCCCCCTGTGTGAGACTAAGAAACTCACGCCTCCTCGCATCGATGTAATCAACTCCCACATACTTACTTTGGAAAGCCGTCTTAAAATAATCCCAAGTCAATCGGTCGAACTGAGTGCCCTCCTTAACCATCAACCACCACTGGTAAGCTTCATTGCGAAGCAGAGAAACAGCCCCCTTAAGCTTCTGCTCAGCGCTAAAATCCAGGTCATCCATAATTCTTTCCGTGGCCTCCATCTAATATTCGGCCACATTAGGGGTGACTCCAGTGACACCCCTGAATAACTCAGCCCCATTGGATCGGAGTCGTTCCGTAACTGACCCTCGGCCCCCTGACCCGGTGTTAGGCCCAGCGACCCTCTCTAGAATCCACAACATGGCTTGGGACAGTGCGTTGTCCCCAGCCGTACGATCATGAGACCCAGTCTCTGTCGCTGGTGATACCGGTGTCTCACTATTATCCAGATTAGGTAGATTTCCAAATGATGAGGACCCCGATTGAGCCCCTCTACGGCCTCTACCACGACCTCTAGTACCCCGTCCGCGGATACCTCGTATGCTCATCGTACTTTTGGAGTTTATATGTATTAACACTTTTATACATTAGTTACAGTTTTGATATTTGTTAACAGATGTTTTATGCAGAACAATATCAAAAGTTCAGAGTTTGTTATCGCGAATCGTAGTCTCACTACGGTTTTTAGTTTACACTACCTAGAGTGTTTTCAGTACAGTATACTACTTATTGGTTGTTTCAAGCATGCTAGTAGTATTTTCAGACAAATCGACACCGGAGACTCGGTGTACCACATACTCAGTCAAAAAATATTTCAAATCACTTAAAAATCATTTCCTAAAAGCACTCTTTATAACCCAAATCCACAGCCAAGTTTTGCAACCTGGCTCTGATACCACTAAATGTAACACCCCAAACCCGGCCTAGACGTTATGGTCGAATCTAGCGATGTCCAATAATAGTGCTTTTGAAACCATAGCCACGCTTAAACCATTACTCCTTTTTAAAAGTTTTTCATTATTTTATGTTAATTCTAAATAGTGTCATTCGTTTCCAAAATGCTACCCCTTTTCCAAAACATTTATACTTTGCGGAAGCATTTAAAACAGTTCCCTTAAATTTTGGTGTTTTGGTAAAACATTTGTTTCTTTTTAAAACCCTCGCTTTCCTACTTCTAGCAATAAAAACCATAAAACATTTCAAATACTAAATTTAAAAAAAAATCCGTAATGGCCATAATTACATAAACTTTTCCCAGATATAATGAAAACCATTAATAAGTATAAAAACCGTGAATCTATCGTGAAGCAGAAGTAGTGGTCACCGTCAAGTTCTCCGCTGCACCGATCCATCTAACGCTGGGGATTACCTGGATAGATTAAACAGAAATGGGTGAGTTTCGCAACTTAATGTGTAATCCTCACAGATATCAAACATACAGAGTAACCACATGAAATAAAAAATCACAGACTGGGCTGGAGCCCATTACAGAAACAGTTTGGGCCTTAGCCCACTCAGAAGCAGAATCAGACATATATATATATATATAATAGGGCATTAGCCCAATCAGATACAGAATCAGAGATATATTAGAATCCTACCCACCAGCCTCTACACACCATCTCCGTCCAGCCCTACACACCATGTGAGGATATAATCAACCCACCCATCCCTACACACCATACTGTACCGAAATGCGGCACATAAACAGAATAACGCAGCTGAGCTGCAAGATAACAGGCTTAAAGCCTTTCAGACACTTCCTCCGAAATATCATCAACCCTCCCGATGCAATGCAACATACCAAATATGACATGCAACATGGAAATAACCGATCATACATTCAGTTCAGTACAGATATCATGCTCAGTCAGACACCATATAATCATATCACATAAATAGGGGTCTAAATAACGCTTACCGACCCTACAGTAGGTTCATAGTCGACCAGGGCGACACGTGCAACCTTACAGATCATTTCAGAAAAATGGGCTCACACGCCCATATGGCCTGCCCGTGTGGGCCTACATGCCCGTGTGGCCCACTCGGTCCAAATTGGCCTTGGTCGTGTGGATCACACGGCCTGGACCAGAATCCCACACGCTAGTTAGGTTAACCCGTGTGAGCCCACATATTCGTGTGGCCCACACGGCCCAATTGGTCGAGCACGTGTCTCGCACACGGCCTCACCCCACCATCACATGGCCTTGTCCTTCACGCACGGCCTGGCCTCATCGATCACATGGCCGTGTTGTGGCTCACAGCCTTGCACACGGCCTACCACACGGCCTACCACACGGCCGTGTGGCGTCGACATAATCATTTTTTAGCTTTCACCGATTCTCGTTTTTTGTGTTTCTGGGTACACACCTTTATCGTTTTCGATGCGTAAGCTCTCCTAAGCCTCTAGAACCTAAAAATCGACCAATGTAACACTTAATTAAACACCTTTTTCATTATTCAATCAAAAGCCTATCAAAATCTATCATTGGTAATCTATCGAAACCCTTACTGTCAATAACCAAAATCATAACTCTTAATTCTATGCAGCAGCAACGATCAAATATTGCCCTTCGCCTAATCAAAAAGAACCACAACAACCTTCTTTAAGAGACTGTACATGAAACCAAAAGAAAAAGGCAAAATCGATACTTGCCGAACAACAAAATCACATGCTTAAACAACGGGAACAGATGGAAAAAAATGAAAATAAAATAGTTGAGGGAAATGGATTTCGGCAGCAATGGTGGGGGATGAAGGAGGAAAACAACAGAGAGAGAAAGAAAATTTGAGATGGGAGGTAGTTTTGGAAAATCAAAAATCAAATCCTATCAGATTTTCCCCAACTCCCCACTATCACACAACTTCATAGACTTTCAATCCCAATCAAACTCATCCACGCCACACGCCTCATGTAAAAAGAATTACTCCCTCGCTCCCGCAGGGATTCGAACACAGGACCTTTAACAAATTAACACTCCACTTAAGCACCAGACCAGCAGGCCCATTCTGTTAATTACTTGCAAACTTTTAACTAAAATCCTACTAACTAGAGATAAGGCTTAATTCATAAAAATTCTAAAATTTACCCAAGTTGTAACTTGAAGTTGGGACCTCTCACACACACCCAGAACAGATAACCACTGAAGCAGACAGATAGTTGTGTCAATTAATTTCGGAAACACATACAGATATTTTTATGCTCCAAAATCACATAGGCTGGAATTATAGAAATTTGGGGCGTTACACAAACACACCCAACATGCAAAAGAAAGGACAATCGCTAGACTATGAATTTATTTGACATTTGATAACTAGACATGCATTATGTACCAAGTTCTTTTTGTTGTACAACTCAAATTTGATGCATTGTAAACTCATAACTTCGAGAGCAAATCGTCTTTGTTCAAAAAGTTACAGAGCAAACAGAAGAAGAGGTAACTTATGAAAATCAATTTTTACACATTATTCCATCACAATAGAACATGAAGATATGATGTATTTATGTATGAAAGAAATTGACTTATTCCTTTACATTAAGTTTCTACAAGTTCGGTTCGTAAAAGGAGATGCTATGGTCACATAGGACTTTGTGGCTTCTAACATTTTGAGGCTTAGGTTGGTACGAATCCAAATAAAGGTCATCTCAAAATGGTTCAAGCACTATGAATAATATAGCACACGATATTGTTCCCAATTCCCCCCAAATGTGATCATTTCATCTCACCATCTTATTTCTCCTTCTCTTATCTTCATTATTTCTCCAACAATGTGGAACAGATTGGTTGATATTAGCTCATGTTTGTGCACTATGATTTTGAGACATTAATGTTATGCTATTTTCTTTTTCTTATTTTGACCATTTTTTCATTTGTTAGTTATTTTCTCTCACAATGCTTTTGATCCTCACTTTTCTTTCTTTTTATGCACAATTTTTAGTAAGAATCATTTGCAAGCTAAATCAACGTCTCTTTACTAGTCACTTAAGTAAATTTTGTAAGAAACCTTCAGAATGTTCCGACCTAACCCTCGATGTCCATGACCAAACTTCCATTCAATAGTACAATAAAAAATTTAAGGACTATGAAGGGTTGAGTTACGAACTCAATTTTGGCTCAAGGTTTCAAACATAGAGGCTCATCATGAAAGGACAATGTAAGGCTTACATTCAGGAGCTAGGGATAATATAGCATTTAAGGTTGGTCCTTTAGGCTCTAGGCTACATAAACAATGCCTTAGGTCATCCCTTAGCATTTCGACAAATACAAAACCCAAAAATTCTTCTACATATTTTAATGAATAATGGAAATTACTAAAACATGCATGTCTACACATATCTTCATTCTTGTTGACCATTTGGATAAAACAAAGAAATTTTTGACTACCTCTATCCTATTATACAATGTAATTAACTGAACTAAACCATTTATTCACAAAGCAAAGAATTTATCATGCATTAATTGCCACCATTCACCGATGTCAATCACTTCATGTTCAAGCACCATGCAATCACAAAAAATAAAAACAAATTTTTTTTGGATTTTTGAAAAATTAAGAACAAAAAAGGAAAAATACTTTTGGAATTTTTTAAAGTTTTTTTTAAAAAGGCATAAAAATTAAAATAAACACACAAATAAACATAAAAGCAAGATAAATAACACATATAAAACTTATGTGCACCCCCACACTCAGACTGCACATTATCCCCAATGTGTTTAAAAGAAAAGATAGGAGGTTACCAGACTTCCCTAGAATGGAGCATTAGACTAGCTCGAGGGTCCACCTCCTCGTTGAAGCTCAAACTATTGCATAGTCTTTCAGGTAACTCGCTACACATAAGACAAACAAACAAAGAAAAACAAAAATAACCAAAAAATACACAAAATAAAAATATCCAAAAACAGATCCAAAAGTGTTTAATATTTTACATGCATCATAAAAATAAATAAAAATTGAATGCTAAGAAATGCAACTAATCGGAATCTTCCTTGGGACCCTTGCTCGATCCAACAATTCCTTTGCCCTTTCCACTCAAAACAGACCTTGAAGACGATGTCCACAATCTGTTACTTGGCTCGTAGATGACAGGTCCCCTTGTGGGTCACTACGCGAACGCGAAAGCACCCTCGAAGTTTCCACGATAAGATGCAAAGCCATCATCCTCTATGGCCTTCTCATAAATTTCTTCTTCTTTGCTTGCCTACTCTAGTTCCTTCCCGACGACATTGCCTTCCAATGAATCGCTTGATCGTTCGGGTCATTCTAAGCTTTGTGCCCCTTGGCTTGCCACGAAAGTGTCCATGAATGGTTTCATGGCCTCCAACAGTCTTATGTTATAGCACATCTCTTACAAACCTATGTTCCCACCACGTAGGCTCATCATTGGTTTTCTTTTTGGCGCTTTTCTTCATCACCACTGGAGGCACTTCCATTTTCTATTTACAGCACTGGTTCCATTCATGTATTTGTTTCCTATGCAATTCATGGAACTAGTGGAGCAGGGTATCTCCAATAATGCTCATATTTGGCCGATGAAATTATTCAGTACTCCCCATCACCACTCGAACTCAATGGGCCAAGTCAGTAATCAGATGAGGAAAGTAGATTCCAACCTTAATGCCCGAAACATACTTTCTGATTTCCTTGTTGACCCATTTTCCAAGGCTAACTCTATTTTGCTGCAAAATACAATACAACAAAGCAACTTGGAATACATTAACGATATTAGTGTTAAATAGTGGTGAGATACGAGTACATATAAATTGCATCCACATTTTAGAAATGGGAAACATGATAGCTTGTTTAAAAGATAGGCGTAATTATTATACCCCTCTCATTTCCATTCCCCTCTCCCCATGGTTAAAAATGCTAAAACAACATTCATATCAACATTTTTGAAATTATTAAAATCCATAGTAGATAAATCGTCACTCTCATAGTGAGAGATGCCATAATAGTCATTGATAACCTTTAGGGATATGTCAACTTTCTTGTGCCTAACATACACCTTGTTCTTTTTAGAAAATTTTAAATTAAAGTAAATCTCCAAGACAATCGGTATTACCACAAGTGTGGTTGGCACTATCACAAAATTCACCCATAGATGGAAACGAACCAAATCCCAAACTTTCTTGCAATCTAAGACGAAAGGGTCAAAGCCTCTTTCAAGGATAAAAGTTTTTCCTTGAATGTTTGAGAAAAAAAGCTTTGGCCTCTTTCGATTTAAATTCATCCGGAATATAGGTCGATTCCGGAGGTGGTCCAGGTTAGGATTCACTCATTTTTTAGTTCTAGAGGGTATGTTTACAAATATCTAAACAAAGCTAACAATAAGGTATGTACTAATCAAATAACCTACAACCAATCAACACTAAAACCAAAATAAGATAGAAAAAATAATAAAAATTGTAAAAATAGCAAATGCAAACAAAAGGAGAAACAAGGAAACTTGAACTGTGTTAATTGTGATGGGCTTGTTGTGTGAGGCAAAAAATTTCGTCTTCTCTAAGCTAAAAGAGGAGAATTCCTGCAAAATAAGAAACCAAGCAAAAATAAAGCAAAAGGAAGAAAGATTGCGAAGGAAATTTGAAAAGAAGTTTGATAGAAATTGGAGAGGGGGAAGAGTTTTTAGGGATTTAGGGCTAAGGAATTTGGGGAAATGAAGAGAATGGGATATTTTGGGATGTTTGGAGGCTTAAAAACACGTGGGTCACGATACCTAAAATCGGGTATCACCTGACCCGACATGGATATCATGATATCCTAATGTGGATATCGTGATATCCCTTATTTTAGGAGTCCCCATTTTTTAATCTATCAAGTGTGTCCGATACCGAGGGTTCAGTATCGCAATGCCACTATGTAAAGCCAAAATTTTTACTTTTGAAATTCCAGGAGTGTCGCGATATTAGGGGTCCAATATCGTGATACCAAAAAGATTTTTAGTCCTCTTTTGAAACTGTCCTAGAAATTGCGATATCCCCTTTAGGTATCGCGATTCCATTGAACATTCCCTAAAAAATATGGAAAATCATTATCTTTTTTTTTCAATCATGAAATTTATACCCTAAAAGGTCCAGAATGCAATTAAGTACGAATTAAAATCCTACAGTACACACAAAAACACTTGGAGTCCATGCTCAAACATTAAATTATTTACAATTTTTTGGGTTTTCTTGCCACATGCGACAAATTAAAAATGCAACTTGGGGCAGTCGATCACACCACCGAAACAATGTTTCATCGGTATCCTCAAAACTGGAATATGTCTCTTATTCAATGTGCAATTGAGGCCTTCTGATAATCGTAATGTTCTCCTTACCCTTGTTCACTTCTGGACTCTCTTACATGACGTCCGAACACCTGAAAAACTACACTATAACTCTCCAAACCCAGCATAGACGTTATGGAAAAATGTCAAAAATTACATTCATGATTTGTGAAATTATTTTTTTACTTGAAAATAAAGGTTTTGAGTTTGAAACGTAAAATTTCTAAGATTAACTAATTTTATTTCTTCGAAAAAATATTTAATAGCATTTATTTATTTTTAAAAGAAAAGCGTCACTTAATTGTAATGTTGTTTGAAAATGTTTTAAATACAAAAGATCTTATATTATAATTATAAAATGGTTTTTATAAAGAAACTCACAGTGGATTTTCATAAAATTATTTAGAAAATTTACGAATTATTATTTTATTTATAATTTAAGAAATACATAATAAATTTAGGAAAAAAATGACATTATCAAAGATACTTAAAATCCCATAATATTGTATGGATGCATGATAGTTTTAAAGTCATAAAAATAAAAACCACAAACCAAACTAGAGGTAAATTCCAAAGTCCAAAAGTCTACAAACCACAAACGCAAAATCCAATTAAGTTAAAATCCATGTAAATATCCATGTTGTAAAATATATTCTGAGAGGGTCCACCGAGTGCTGATCCAAGTCCTATGTTTGAATGTTACTTGAAAGGTTGAAACACTAATGGTTTGAGATTTTAAGCCCAGTGTAAGATTAACACAAACTCAATCACATACTTTATAAACATTTATGATAAATAGTCACAAAATCATATAACTCAATTTTCATAAATATATCAAGCATGTTAGTGTCAATGCATATTTCATAAAAACGATGCAGATTTTTGGAAAATGGTCCTACCCATATCTGCTAGATGCCATAATCGAGTTTCCCCAAAACTCGTCCAACCAGCACAGCATATTGTGAACACTGTCACAAACACAGATAAACTGTCATATAATCAAATTCGTGGACAAGCCACGAGAGTTGTAGATAAACTGCCATTTAGCCATAATCGTGAACAGTGTCACATTAACATAGATAAACTGCCATATACTCCCACATTTCACATATCCCACCCCATGCATGTGATATGACAAAAACACTTAAAATCTTATAGGCGTGTTTAACATGCAAATCACATAGGTACTCAAGGTACCAAATTTTCACATTTTATTTTCATACAAATATCACATATTCCAAATAATCACATAACATGAGAATGAGATTTACATATTTTTCATATTATTAACAAACATCAATAACACACAAAATGCTTTTCACAAATATACGGTTTAGGAAAGATAATTACTTGATAAAAAAATCCATAACAATGACTTATCTCACTTTATGGGTACAATGAGTATCCTCATTTAATCATAATTTAAATAATCATGATTTTAACAATATAAAACATAGATTTATTTGTTTCGTGTTAAAACTCACACCTGATTTGTAAATTTGATGTGAAACACTCCTTATGAACACTCTCACTTAGATCTAGCCCCAAAAGACTTATCTAATAAAATCAAATGATGATTAAAAGTTAGGATTTATCCCGAGTGTCATACATAATATAACTTAAGTCTCACCACTTTACTTACCCTATGATTACTATAACTTAAGTCTCAACACAATGAGATCAATGATTCATCTTGATGAAGAAAGGAGGAGCCTAAGGATTTATCAAAAGATCACTGGACTAATGAATCTAAAAAGAAAGAAACATTACAATAAACAGTTTAAGTTTGATCAATAGAGAAAAATGGAAGATTAAGAAAAAAAACAAAAGGGAGAAATTTCAATCACTGGTAGTGGAGCTACGGTGATGACAAGAAGGGCAGTAGTCTGACGGAGGGTGTAAGGGAAAAATAGCAAAAGGGTTCGGTCACTAATAAAGGGTGGAAAAGAGAAGAAAATAGAAGAAAAGAGAAACTGCGATGGCGCGCGGTGGTTGTCATGGTGATGACACTTGGAGAAAAAAGAGGAGGAGGAGGAGGCTATGGTGGTGACACGGTGATGCGATGGTGGAGGAGCAAGGTTGGTTACAGTGGATTGGGGAGAAAAGGCTAAAGAAAAGGAGGATGATGGCATCAAAAAGGGAAGAAAAAGATGAGAATGGGAGAAAATAGAGAGGAGAGGTGGTTGGTGCGACAATGAGGGGAAGTGTAAGCCAAAATGGGTAAAAAGAAAGTTCGTCAACCATGACTAGATTCTTTGAACCTCCCACAAGGCATTTGTGAAGAGAAAAGGCAAGAGAGGGAGACAAGGGAGTGAAAAGGGGATCATGTTTCATCTTCAAAAGGTAAGTTTAACTCATAAAAGATGGAAAGAATCTCCTAAGTATTGTATGGAGTGGACAGCAAGGCACATAAAACACAAGGGAATAATTCTAAAAATTTAATTTAAAAAAATGCTAATGGAGAGACTTGAACCCAAGTGCCATAGGATATTAATTAAGCACTTTAATCACTTTACCACTCAGTTCCTTATTTTCAATTTAGTAATAAAATATTTAGAACTATGGGATATGGAATACACTATTCCATTAAAGTTGCAAATTTGTTAGCATGATAAGATCTTGTCTCAAGTACCTGAGATGTAACACCCCAAACCCGGCCCATGCGGCATGACCAGATCTGGCATGTCACATGAAGAAAATGAGTAAAGAACTTGTGATTTTTACTAAAGATGTTGTTATTAGGTTAAAATTTAAGAAAACAAATTTGATTTGAAATATTTGATAAAAATACTACTAATTTTGAAAGGTTGATTGAAAAATCGATAATCGAACTAGTGACCTTTTAAAACCGTGACTTTTGAAAATATTATTGATAACTGGCAGGAAAAATCCAAGTTAAATTATTTGTACATATTTATTATGAAATCCGTTTGTTGATAAATTTTAAGAAAAACCGTTGTTTATGATTTTAGAAAATCCCCGTTTAAAACAATTTCAGAAAGATATTAAGTACATCTAAACATAAAGCAAAATAAAACATATTCCAGAGGCCTTATTACAACTTTAAAATCCAAAATAGTAAAAGTAACGATATAAAACAGAAAAGAAGTTTACTAATGTTCGAAAACATTATTTCCAAAGTATGGCCTCCACCGAGTCATCCATGGGCCCAAGTCCTCACTACTGATCATTACCTGCAAGGATTAAGAGAATGGGGTGAGTTACTAGAACTCAGTGTATAATCCCCTTTACCGTCGTCCACTGGGTTTTAACCCGCATAGCATAACCATGGGGCTAAGCCCATTTTACATAGCAGTATATAAATGAAAAATATGCAACCCAACCCAACCCATCCATCCATCACACCCCCGACCAGCCAATCACACCTGTGGGGATCAAGTCAACCCACCCTGCCACTCACACCAATTTGCAGTCGAACTGCTATTTATATAATATTTTTGTGGTCAAGCCACCGAAATCATTTTTGAGCATAATATTAAACAATTTGTGGCAATGCCACCAGGCTACACTGCTCTCCATATAATTTTTCCCATCCCATGCAAAATGTAAAAAGAATGCAACATACATAATAAAATAAAATATCCACACATATTTATATAACCACCATTAATCTAGTGAATCATTTCGGTGAATCGGCCCATTAAAGCAATTTAATAATTTGGCCCACTAAGGCATTCTAGCAAATCGGCCCATAGGGGCATTTTGGTAAATCGGCCCATAGGGGCATTTTGGTAAATCGGCCCATAGGGGCATTTTCGTAATTTAGTAAATTAATACCGATTTTGACAGATCTTTAGAAATAGTGTTGAATAAGCAAGTCACTCGATTTATGCCATATCACGGTTATTAGATTTGTAATCGACAACGATCTATTTTCCAACATAATAGTGAATCACGAATTTATTTGGATTTTGGTGTGAGATTACACACACGACACGGTAAGAACTAAACCTTCTTGATCGTCGGCACCTATGACACCATAACATTCGATTAACCAACCAAAGAGATTTTCTTAATCCAAATCTAAATCAACGATCTAAAAATGCTTACCCTTAGAATCGTGAACGACCATAATTTGCCTATTCTCACCGGATGATGGTCCACAACCCGGTGGGAAATCCCGAACTGCCGATACCGCCCTACGTTTGAACTTGGGAGTAGAGATTGCAAGTCCACTCCCTATTTGCCCTCCTATCGATTTTCCTTTAGTATCGCTACCACTTGCCTCCATTGGAAAAAATCTCGGTTAGAATAATACTACGATGAGAGAAAGTCTAAGGAGAGTGTCTCGGCTTACCACTACTTCCGAAGGACCAACGAGTAGAGAAAAACGAGTGGTTTAGTTCCTAAAATAATCGATCAGTCAACTGTCGATCCGATTAACAAAATAACCGAGTAGACAGATATCGAATGAACCATGAAGAAACTCCTTACCTTAACGATGATGAATTCGATTCCCACCGATTGAGCTTATGGCTACGGATGAGACAAGGATATAAGTTTCGGCTTTCCCACTATAATACTACAATGGAAGGAGAACACGATGTGAGAGTGTAGGAGTGAGTGATGATTCGGTTTAGAGAACCATCCAATGATAAGGGGTACATATTCGGCCATGAAGAAAAGAAAATGAAAAGATGGGAATGAAACCACTTACCGTTTTGGTCAAAGAAGAGAGTGCCCAAGACGAAAGAAAAAGAAATAATGAAGAAGAGATTAAGTGCTATAAGGTTCGGCTATTTAGAGAGAAAAGGACAAGGAAGATTCGACCATCAAGTATTATTGACTAATGAAAAAGAGGAAGATTGGGGAATGGTGAGAAAGAAAAGAAAAGAAAAGCAAACTATGAAAAGATGAGAAAAAGAAGAGAAAGTATTCCTTAAGGTCACGGTTTTAGGCAAGAAAAGAAGTACCAAATGGTCAAAAGAAAAGAACTTTCAAATGGGACAAAAACTTCTCAAAGTGCCTAAGAAAATTCGGCAATCAAAGGGAAGAGATTGGAAAAGAGAGCACCAGAAATGTTAAAAAGAAAAAGAAAGCCTTTCATGCACAAACTTGCAAAAAGGCCAAAAGAATTTCGGCTCCCCTTTTCTCCCTACCAAAATCGTGTACCACCTATACCAAAAAGATGGGTGTTGACCCAAAATTCTTTCCCAAGCTCCTTCCCAAAATTTGGCCAACATATCCCCCTTTTTCCAAAATTCCTTTACTTCTTTCCTTATTTTCTCCTTGATCTCCTTCTTACCTTCCTCCATAGTGTTCTTTCCATCAATAAAAAGTCTTCCTTTCCTTCTTTAAAGCTTGCCCGACAGTTACCATCAATTACTTGAATAGCACAAAAAAATTTAATCCAAAAATTTGCATTAGGTGGGATTCGAACTCCCCCCCTTAAGCCCCTTCATGTGACACCACACCACTCTGCTACTAGCTCCACTTGTGCTAGCAAAATACACACTTATTCACTTAAGTCTTGACGCCACTTTCCTTCTCTCCTTTAAGTGCTTAAACACAAAAATTCTACTAAGGCCCAACTTAACCCCAAGCCTTCTTAGGGTCCCTAAACATACACAACTAACACTCTTAGCTAGCCTAACGCATGATATAATGTAAAACATAAAATCCCCAAATTTCAGGATGTTACATGAGACCCATACCCTTGGTCTCTCCCTCAATGTCCATAGTCAACTCACCCCTTCCTACGCCAATGGTAGCTTTAGACGTAGCCAAGATAGGTCTCCCTAAGAGTATAGGAATTTCAAGATCCTTCTCGGAGTCAAGCACGATAAAGTCAACGGGAAAAATGAATTGTCTAACCCTCACTAACACATCCTCAAAGACTCTTTTGGAACGTACCAAAGATCAACCGACTAATTGCAAAGTGACTACCGTTCCCTTAAGCTCTCCAAAACCTAATCTTCTATAAATGGACAATAGCATGAAGTTAATGTTTTCTCCTAGTTTGTATAGGGCTTTGCCGAAACAAACTTCACATATCTCTATTAGGATGGTAAAGATACCAAGATCCTTTAGTTTGTGAGGAGCTCTTTTAGACACTGTCGTGTTGCATTCCTCATTATGAGCGATTTACTCTCCTCTTCCTATTTTCTTCCTATGAGACATAACATCCCTAAGGAACTTGGCAAACTTAGGAATTTTCTCAAGGAGTTCTAACAAAGGGAGGTTTACATTCAAGGCTTTAAACATATTTAGGAATTGTAAGAATTCCTCACTCTCTTTCTTTTTCTTCTCCTCTAGACACAAAGTAAATGGTATGGACTTTGGGTTCGAGTGTGGTGGTTGAAAAGATCTATCCTCAGTTTTGATTTTTATGGGTTCACTCTAAAGTCCTACCTTCTCTACCACCCCAACTCCAACACTAGGAGTGCGGGTCTTCTTGTCCTTCTCACTAACTTTCTTCTCCCCACAATTTGGTTAGATAGTTTCCTTAACCACAACCTCAAATCTAAGGGTTATTTCCTTGGCATGTTCCTTTCCTTCCCTTTTCAGATTAGGTTTGGTATTTCTAGGTATCCTAGAGGCTAACTTGTTTTGTAACAATTGCAAGACTTGGTCTAATTGACCACGGATTTGGTGCACATCAGCTAGCACTAAATGCAAACCTTTCTATACTTTACTCACCCTAATAAACAATGGAGGGTCACTACTATAAGCTAATTTTCTCTCTTGATCTTGGGGTACCTTAAAAGATAATGGAGGTTGATACAGTGCATTGGGTTTTAGAGGATTAAGGTTTTAGTTCCCTTGATTTGAAGGTCCCTAGGTTTCCTCTCCACTTAAGGTTAGGATGGTCACGCCATCCCGTGTTATAGCTGTTAGAGTAAGGGTTATATCCTTTCTTCCCTACATAGCTAACCTCTATATGGTTACTCTCATCATCGTGCTCTGCATTAAAATAGGTTCGATTTCTTTGGTTTTGGACTTGCTCCTGGCCAAACTCATTTTCAATTGATTAAGCCTTTCGAGCATTTTTTTGTACTTGTCTTTTGCTACCAACAGTGTTCAATCAAAACTAGAGCGTAAGTCTCCATCAAGTCCATTATAAGAAGACATGAAGTTGCACCTAATCTTGTAAACCATGATATGGACACTTGCGCAACATTAACTTAAAGCGCTCTCATGTATCATATAATGATTGTCTTTCCAATTGTCAAAAATTCGTAATATCCATACGAAGTTTCATGGTCTTACTCGAGGGAAAGTACTTTGCCAAAAATTTGCTCGCTAGCTCGTCCCAAGTGTTGATGGAATCCATTGGTTGTAAATCTAACTACATAGAAACATCATCAGTAAGAGAGAAAATATCATTTGGATCATTTGGATAGCGCCATCGGATACCCAATTATACTTGAAAATATCACAAATGGTTAGAAACCATTTAAGGTGTTGATGTGGATCATCATTCATTGACCCTCGAAATTGAAAGTTCAATTATATCATTTGGATCATGGTCAATTTGATTTCAAAGTTGTTAGTATTAATCTTCATGCTACATCAAATTGCATCTAAGTTGGGCATTACATATTCACGCAAAGTTCGTTGCTCCAAGGATAGGTGTGGTTGTTGTTGAATCTCTCCTTGCAGATTCTCGATAGGTTACTCTCTTTGTAGAGGTGGGGCGTCCTTAGAATGTTGCGCCCTTCTCATGTGTGTGATGATACATTTCAGTTCTTGCTCAAATGGTAAGACACCGTTACCTGTTCGAGTCATACAACACCTCCTACAAGCACAAAAGAGTGAAGAAAATTAACTAAAAATTGCAACAAAATAAAAACAAATAGAAAACAAGGTTATATCTATAAATCATACTTTGGCTACTTAGCTCTACCTAAAAGTGTACACCAAAAATTACTCAATCTTACACCATTTCCCTTGCAGTAGTGCCAACAATTTGACCGACATCGCACATGTGCGCATAAAACAAAAAAAGTTATAAGATAATTTTTAAAGCTCAGTTTTACTACAAGCGTACAAGTCAGTTGTAATATTTATAGTGTTACAATGGAACATCAGAGTATTCCAATGATCGAACCCAAAAGAGATGGCGATTGAGTGATAACTAGCATACAATATAAAGCCTAAGCTGCTACTAATATGATTTTATAGTACGACATGTAACAGCCCGGTTTAGACCCTAGTCGAAATAGTGGTTTTGAGAACACAAATTTGAGGTCAAAAAAATGTTTTAATATTATTTTCCGTGTTTACGGTATGTGATTAAGTATGTGTGAAAGTTTCGTGAATTAATTTTATCGTTTGAGTGTTTAAATTGATAAAAGGATTAAATTATAGAAAATGCAAAAGTGGCTTTCTATTTGACTAAATGTCGAATTGATGTGTCTCTTTAAATGTGAGGTCCTTATTATGGAAATCGACCCTTAGTTGAGTAAGTGGTCATAAATGACCTTATAATGGATGAATATATATGTTTAATAATAAGGCTAAAATGGTAAAACATGAATTAATGAATAATAAATAAAACAAAAGCATTATCATCTTTATTTTCTCTTTATCTTAACCGAATAACAAAAGAAAATAAAGACAAAGGAGAGCATTAGGTTTCGTCACACTTGTGATCTTGATTGAGGTATGAAATTTGTTCGATTTTTGATAATTTCTATGTTTTGTGATCGTTGCTTAGCATACTATCAAGCCCATGCTTTAATTTTAGAATTTGATGATGATTTTGAGATGTGCCATTGATGAATATGTGAGCTTTGTGTTGAATGTTGGTGAAATATGAAAGTTTAATGATGGGTTAACGTATTTTGTCTTTGAATTTTTGGTGAAATTGGTTATTTTGGGCTAAATTGTAAAAATGAGAAATTAAGGTACTAAAATGTGAAATAAATTAAACATGTGGGCTTCTATGAGCTAGGGGAAAATTTGGCTAAGCATGTGTATATAGAAATTATGTGTATTTTGTGATTTTATGAAATAGGGACTAAGATGTCAAAATGTGCAAATTTGAGGGCAAAAATGTAAAATGTTTAAACTATGTGGTGTGGATTATTTTGGATGAAAATGTGATTGAATGAGTTGAGTTTAATATTATATAGATCAAGAAAAGAGAGATTTGGATTGAGATCGAGGCAAAGACAAAGTGCTCGATTGATCGACTAGTGTCGTTAATTCTACGTCCGAGGTAAGTTCGTGTATAATACGAATTGATTTAATCATGTATATATTTTATGTAATGAATGAAATGTGGTTGATGAGTTAGAAATGCTAAATGTGGATTTGAAAGATGTGGCACTAAGTGTGCGTAAATAGAGCCATTACAGTGATGAATGGCACTAAGTGTGTGAAATAAAGAAAGCTTCGGCTATATTAGTTGGCACTGTGTGTCCGATACCGAGTTATTTTCGGTTTAATGTGATGGCACTAAATGTGCGATATTATTGTAGCTTCGGCTAATTAATGGCACTGAGTGTGCGTATTCATCGAACGAACTATGGCATTAAGCATTGAGTGGTAAAGGTGATAGATAAATACGTGGTGATACAGGTATGTACAGAACCTATGTGGTTGATGATATTGTGAATGAGATAGATGGAAGATTATGTGATTGAATGATGAAAATGAGATGGTTTGAGTAGCATTAAAAATGCTTATACTAGAATCTATAGATATGATATGAATGTGAGTATTAGCTATGGGTGAGATTGAGTATTGATGTGAATTGAACTAAGTGATAGTTAACTTTATATATTAAATTTGATTTGTTGAGTTAAATGTGTTATATTACGAACTTACTAAGCTTTAAAGCTTACTGTGTGAAGTCTTTCTCTGTTTTATAGTGTTATTAAAGCTAGCTCGGATCCGGGGATCGTCAGCGACTCAATCACACTATCGGCCATCTATTTTGGTACTTTTGGAAGTTGTATATTTGGTATATGGCATGTATAGGCTAGTGATTATGGTATGTTTTGAGAAGTTTGGATCTTGCCGTGTGATATGGCTTGATAATTAATGGTTAATAAGTGTATGTGTGTTTTATGTGAATGATCACTTTGGTATGACTTACTAAAATTGAAATGGTATGTTTCATGTTTAGATTTGGTAAGGATTGAATGATGAATGGATTATATAATTTGGATTTGAAGTTGATACTTTGGGTTGGTAAGTTGAGTTGAAGTTGTATAGAGATATGAATGATGATGTTCAGAGTTTAAACTATGCCATGTTTTAGTATGTTTGGATGTCATTTGGGGTATGAAATTATATGGATTGGTGCTTGTAGGTGTGACCCAAAGTGTGGGTGGCAAATTGGCTTTGCAAATGGCCTATAGTTGCCCACACGGTGGATCACACAGGCGTATGGCTCGACCGTGTCCCTTAAGTTTGCAAATTGAAACAAGTCAGACTCGCACACGGGCTGGTCACACGGGCGTGTGACGAAACGTGTGAAATAAGTCAGTGTCGACCATGGGTTAGGCACACGTGCGTGTCTTCGACTGTGTGGAAAACTCTGTATGTATGCCCTATTTTGCCATCGCTTGGACACACGGGTGTGTCTGAGGCTGTGTGAGGCACAGAGCCTACCCACACGGGCATGTGACCTCTGTAGTTTTGGAAAAATTGTTAAGTTTTTGGAAAAATTTCGTATGTGCTCGGTTTAGTCCTGACCCCTTTCCAATGCATGTTTAAGGTCTTGTAGACCTTATTAAGGGACTTAGTGACATTATTTGATTATGATTTAATAATTGTATGAACAATGAAGTGATAGGTTACAATTTGATCAGTAATACCTCGTAATCCTAGTCCGGTGACGGATACGGGTTAGGGGTGTTACATTTTATTGGTATCAGAACTACGGTTTAGTCGATTCTAGGACTAACGTAGCGTGTGATAGTCTAGCTATACATGCCATATATATGCCTGTGATAGTGTGATGATTCCTGACAGTTAAAAATGTGTTTTTATATAGCAAATGGATCCCGATCGAGCAGTAGCTGACGATGTTGAAAGTAATGCGCCTGCTCCCGCTCAAAAACAGTGCCGGCTGAATCAAGGCCGATAGATAGTAGTCATGAGGGAGAGGCAAAGCAAACCTTCTTCCAAATGATGAGTGAGTGGTTTACGGAGTTCGTTCGAACGAATCCGGCTGCTCAACAACCTCTACCCCCGCAAGTTCCTGTAGTGCCACAAGTTTCAGATCCGATTCGATTGAGTAAACCTCCTGTTGATAAAATTTGAAAGTACGGGGCTGAAGAGTTCAGGGCCACAGTTGATGATGATGCTGAGCGAGCTGAATTTTGGCTCGAGAATACCATTAGAGTGTTTGATGAATTAGCATTTACTCTTGATGAATGCTTAAAATGAGTTGTTTCATTGTTGAGAGATACGACATATCATTGGTGGAAAACATTAACATCTGTGGTTCCGAGAGAGAGAATCACCTGGGATTTCTTTCAAGCTGAATTCTGGAAGAAATATATCAGTCAACAGTTTATAGATCAGAAATGTAAAGAGTTCCTAGAGCTGAAACAGGGCCGTATGACTGTTACGGAATACGAGCAAGAATTTGTGAGATTAAGCCAATATGCACGAGAATGTGTTTCAATAGAAACTACTATGTGTAAACGATTCATCGAAGGATTGAATGAAGACATTAAACTTCTGGTCAGAATTCTTGATTTGAATGAATTTGTAGTATTGGTGGAAAGAGCCTGCAAAGCCGAGGTCCTTAGTAAAGAAAAGAAAAAAGCAGATTCAGAAGCTAGAGATGAGAGAAAGAGGTCGATGAGTAAGTCGTATCAACCTTTGTCAAAGAGATTCAGAGATGCAATCAATCACTCAAATGTTTCATTTGGACATTCGAGTAAAGATCGAGTGAAACAAAATACTAGTCTTAAAACTCAAACTCCAATTGAATCGAGTGTTGGAAGTGTCAAAAGCAACAAGCCTGAGTGTAGACAGTGTGGAAGACGTCATATCGGAGAATACTGGGGCAAGTATAATAATAGAGCTTGTTACAAGTGTGGATCACGAGATCACTTTATTCGGGATTGTCCAGAGTTAGCTGAGAAAGATAATGTTCAGAGTGCGAGGCCGAGTAATATGATAGCTAGGGGTAGACCACCCAGAAACACTGGAAATGTGAGTGGTAGTCAGAGAGTAACATCAGATACAACTGTGAGATCTGAAGTGAGAGCACCTGCCTGGGCCTACGCTATTCGCCCTCAAGAAGAAGCATCATCTCCAGACATCATTACGGGTCTTTTACTCTTTTTGATAGTGATATGATTGCACTGATGGATCCAGGATCTACTCATTCATATGTGTGTGTGAATCTAGTATCTAGTAAGACTCTACCTGTTAGTCTACTGAGTTTGTGATTAGAGTATCGAACCCCTTAAGCAAGTGTGTTTTGGTTGACAAAGTGTGCAAGAATTGTCCGTTGATGTTTTGGGATAATTGTTTTTCGGTTAATCTGATGCTGCTACCCTTTGATGAATTTGATAGAATTCTGGGTATGGATTGGCTAACCTTGCATAATGCTATTGTGAATTGTAAACGGAAGAGTATTGATTTGAGAGTCAGAATGGTAAGATAGTTCGAATTGAATCTAGTGATTTGAATGGGCTACCGGCTGTAATATTGTAACACCCCAAACCCGGCCCAAACACCACGACCGGATCTTGCATGTCCCTGAGAAGACTTTATAAAACATGTCGCGTTTTGTTTTGTTTTAAAAACATAGTTTTGGCGTTTATACAGGAAAAACTTAATGTGTTGATAAATTTTAAAAGAAATAAATTTTATTTAATGTCTTAATGAATATAAAACTGGAATTTTCCTTTGATTTTTATCATTTCAGTACATGCCATAGTTTAACCTTTTACGTAGGATTTTAGATGTCCAAAAACCCGAAAACCCAAAAGAAAACATAAAAGAATTATAATAACCGGTGGCCTTATTACAATAAAATATAAACCAACTAATTAAAAATATTAAAAATAATTGAACTAGTAAAGTCTTTTGCTGAATCAAAATAATCCCTCGCATGGCCACCTTGCGCTCCTCTCCAACCCGGTCCGATGCACTAGATGCTACCTGAAAGATGTTAAATAATAGGGTGAGTCGCCAGACTCAGTGTGCAACCCTTGTGCACCATCAGATTGGGCCTTAGCCCCACAGAACAGATAACAGAGTATAATATATCAGAAAATATGCAAAACCCAACCCAATCCTAGGTTTCCATCCGCTACACACCACCCTTACAACAGATCACGGCAATAGCCACTACAACAGATCATGGCAAAAGCCACTACAACAGAACACTTCCCCTTCCATCAATCACCCAACCCCATGCATACATAGAAATTGGCATACATATAAAGCATATCCTCTCAGCAGAAACATTCACTTTAGAATGACAGAGATCACTAACCTGGTGATTCGCCTTTACCCTCCTCGGGTTTTCAACAGCCATGCCGATATTTCAGCATTTAGCAGAATATAACAGATTTATAAACATATACTAACAAGCAATCCAAATGGTGTGAGAATGTTACACACCTGATAACACGTAGTACTATTCTCTATGTCGATACCCTCACTAATCAAATCTACTGCCCTTTGTCTACAACTTTGCTCAAAAGTCGGAAGAACGCGAAGATAAGGCCTCTCCTTGAAACCTTGAAAGTGATACGATCCAAGAGCTACTGAACTCTGGCTTAGAAATCTAAGCGATTGAATCCCCTTCAAATCCCGGAATGCCGCAAACGATAGAAAACACCCGATTAGTTAACCATATAGCCATTCGGCTAAGATCTCTAAAAGCCGGAAAAGAATACACAAATTGACATTTACCTCTACAGATGATTTTGGCTACCCCCTTGCAGAAAAATTTGGCAATCCCAGAAGAAGATCGAAGCATAGAAGAGTATAGATCTAGGAATTTTGGCTTTTATGAAAATCTCGAAAAGATGAACTAGATGTGTTTTTTTGGCTTTTTAGAAGAATTGAATGAGGAGTTTCAGCTTTTAGTGAATGGGAGAAGAATAACAATGGGGATCAGAAGATTCGGCTAAAAGGAAGTTTCAAAGAAAAAGAAAGAAAAGGTGAGGGAGGTGGTGATTTTCGGCTTTTGGAAGAGAAAAGATGAGAAAAGAAAACAAGTGAGATGGCCTTCAAATTTTCGGCACACCCCTTGCCATACTAAACAAATTCTCTTACCCCTCTCCCGTGTTTGATTTTTGGCCAACTCGCAACCAAATGATAACTCCTATCTTTCTTCCTTATCTTAATCTACTAACTCCTCCAAAATAGGCCTAATATCCACATATTATATACATTAAAAATCCCCTAAATAATAGCCTTGTGCCGTCCCCCCTAGCTCTTCTTTAAGTGCCAAATTTGGCCCAAAAACTTGGGCTCCAAGCAGCCAAAATTTGGGCCTTCTCCACCCACTAGTGACGCCCCCCTTTTCTCCTCTATGGCGCCACCCTACTTTGGGACCACAAGCCCAAGTTGACATTTTAAACAACCAAAACCTTATTTTAAGCCCTAGAGTATCTAAACAGAATATTTAGTCAAAGCCTCGGCCCAATCCTTGAGCCCAATCTGGACCTCTAATTCTCAAATTAACACATTAACATATAACACACAAAAATACACAGGCCCATTAATTCGGGATGTTACAGTTCTACTTCTCTTAGAAAATTTCGTCCTCGAAATTTCCAACTATCTATTAATCATACCACCCAAGTCTCACCACTATGCTTCCGATGCGAACTCTAATTCTAAAGCCAAAAGAAACACTTAGGATAATATGATACAGTGTGCACCGGTATTCGCATCTGGAGCGTCCTCGACCCCTTGCACTCATTCTTCTGATTGACAATTATCTAGTTAGAAATTTTATGAATTAATAGTTTTCTTCCACTGATTAACCACGAACAGTCTTATGAGCGATGAGTTTAAGAGTAGTTCTTTCGAATTCAAATTACATCTACAAGTTTCAGTCTTAAGTTCACATCTTCTAGTCCTAAGAAGCACATACGCTCAATCATCAACCATCCACATACAAGTAGCATCCACGAACTTACATTCATCATGTAGGGGTGTCTTCATCGTTTCACTACCTGGGGGTATTTTTGTAATTTATCTCTGAGGGTATTTTCATAATTTTCCAAAATAGGGTTCCTTTGTGAAATAAAGTAATTTTGCTTTTCTGGGGTATTTTGGTAATTTAAAAATCTGGGGTATTTTGGTAATTTTGCCAATCGGGTGTTTAAATTTTTCTTAAAACTAGGGACATCTCTGTAATTTTGTGAAAATCAGTGCATTTGGTCCCTTTCGGGTTTTTGTTATAGATTGTGGCCCGTCAACAAATCCTCGTGGCTAGGGTGAGCAACACTACGCACCAAGTAGGATTCTAGCGAAGAGGAGGTGAGTCACTAGGACTGCTTAAGTACTGTGCTCTTCCGGATCCAATCCTAGACATGCGCATGCTCTGTTGCCACACCCTAGGCTTGCGACTTGTCTCTGAGTTTGTTCGGTTGGATTAAGTCTTATGCAATTGAGAGTTGTTTAACTAGGCCTAAGGTCCATCAAGCTCTAATTAAAATAATCTACGTCCCTTAAAACCCATCAAGCCCCACATATATATATATATAACACTGTGAGTTCGAATACTTACAGCGGACTTGGGCTGAAGACGCAGGTGCCATGCCGAGAAAACCCTCCTGTGTTATTTATAAACATGCATGTTTTCAAAAACCCAACTTTAGAAAATGTTTTGAGCCCAAAACCCCAAAGCTGAGTTTTGAACCGGCTCGATACCAATTTGTAACACACCGCAAACCACCCAAACACCACGACCGGATCGGCATGTCATCGAGAAGACTTTATAAAACATGTCGCGTTTTGTTTTATTTTAAAAACATAGTTTTGGCGTTTATACAGGAAAAACTTAATAGGTTGATAAATTTTAAAAGAAATAAATTTTATTTAATGCCTTAATGAATATAAAACTGGAATTTTCCTTTGATTTTTATCATTTCAGTAGATGCCATAGTTTAACCTTTTACGTAGGATTTTATATGTCCAAAAACCCGAAAACCCAAAAGAAAACATAAAAGAATTATAATAACCGGTGGCCTTATTACAATAAAATATAAACCAACTAATTAAAAATATTAAAAATAATTGAACTAGTAAAGTCTTTTCTTTGAATCAAAATAATCCCTCGTGACGCCACCTTGCGCTCCTCTCCAACCCGGTCCGATGCACTAGGTGCTACCGAAAGATGTTAAATAATAGGGTGAGTCGCGAGACTCGGTGTGCAACCTCGTGCACCATCGATTGGGCCTTAGCCCCAGTAATGGAATAATGAGTAAAATATATCAAAAATATGCAAAACCCAACCCAATCCTAGGTTTCCATCCGCTACACACCACCCTTACCGCCAATCACACCATTGGGGATTTCTACAATCAACCCACACTCGCTACACACCATCGATGGCGGTCATGCGCAGATAGTTGCTCATCGTCCGATCATGGCAATAGCCACTACAATGAGATCATGGCAAAAGCCACTACAATGATCATGGCAAAAGCCACTACAATGAACACTTCCCTTTCATCAATCACCCAACCCCATGCATACATAGAAATTGGCATACATATAAAGCATATCCTCTCAGCAGAAACATTCACTTTAGAATGACAGAGATCACTAACCTGGTGATTCGCCTTTACCCTCCTCGGGTTTTCAACAGCCATGCCGATATTTCGGCATTTAGCGTAATATAATGATTTATAAACATATACTAACAAGCAATCCAAATGGTGTGAGAATGTTACACACCGATAACACGTAGTACTATTCTCTATGTCGATACCCTCACTAATCGGATCCATCGCCTTTGTCTACAACTTTGCTCAAAAGTCGGAAGAACGCGAAGATAAGGCCTCTCCTTGAAATCCACGAAAGTGATACGATCCAAGAGCCATGAACTCGCTTAGAAATCTAAGCGATTGAATCCCCTTCAAATCCCGGAATGCCGCAAACGATAGAAAACACCCGATTAGTTAACCATATAGCCATTCGGCTAAGATCTCTAAAAGCCGGAAAAGAATACACAAATCGACATTTACCTCTACAGATGATTTTGGCTACCCCTGCGTAAAAATTTGGCAATCCTGAAGAAGATCGAAGCATAGAAGAGTATAGATCTAGGAATTTTGGCTTTTATGAAAATCTCGAAAAGATGAACTAGATGTGTTTTTTTGGCTTTTTAGAAGAATTGAATGAGGAGTTTCAGCTTTTAGTGAATGGGAGAAGAATAACAATGGGGATCAGAAGATTCGGCTAAAAGGAAGTTTCAAAGAAAAAGAAAGAAAAGGTGAGGGAGGTGGTGATTTTCGGCTTTTGGAAGAGAAAAGATGAGAAAAGAAAACAAGTGAGATGGCCTTCAAATTTTCGGCACACCCCTTGCCATACTAAACCAATTCTCTTCCCCCTCTCCTGTGTTTGATTTTCGGCCAACTCTGCAACCAAATGATAACTCCTATCTTTCTTCCTTATCTTAATCTACTAACTCCTCCAAAATAGGCCTAATATCCACATATTATATACATTAAAAATCCCCTAAATAATAGCCTTGTGCCGTCCCCCCTAGCTCTTCTTTAAGTGCCGAATTTGGCCCAAAAACTTGGGCTCCAAGCAGCCAAAATTTGGGCCTTCTCCACCCACTAGTGACGCCCCCCTTTTCTCCTCTATGGCGCCACCCTACTTTGGGACCACAAGCCCAAGTTGACATTTTAAACAACCAAAACCTTATTTTAAGCCCTAGAGTATCTAAATGTAATATTTAGTCAAAGCCCGGCCCAATCCTTGAGCCCAACTGGACCTCTAATTCTCAAATTAACACATTAACATATAACACACAAAAATACACAGTGCCCATTAATTCGAGATGTTACAGCTTCTACCCTCTTAAAGAAATTTCGTCCTCGAAATTTCCAACTATCTATTAATCATACCACCCAAGTCTCACCACTATGCTTCCGATGCGAACTCTAATTCTAAAGCCAAAAGAAACACTTAGGATAATATGATACAGCGGTGCACCGGTATTCGTGATCTGGAGCGCCCTCGACCCCTTGCATTCATTCTTACGATTGACAATTATCTAGTTAGAAATTTTATGAATTAATAGTTTTCTTCCACGATTAACTACTTAACAGATCTTATGAACAGTAGTTTAAGAGTAGTTCTTTCGAATTCGAAATTACATCTACAAGTTTCAGTCTTAAGTTCACATCTTCTAGTCCTAAGAAGCACATACGTTCAATCATCAACCATCCACATACAAGTAGCATCCACGAACTTACATTCATCATGTAGGGGTGTCTTCATCGTTTCACTACCCAGGGGTATTTTTGTAATTTATCCTACAGGGGTATTTTCATAATTTTCCAAAATAGGGTTCCTTTGTGAAATAAAGTAATTTTGCATTTTGGGGGTATTTTGGTAATTTGAAAATCTGGGGTATTTTGGTAATTTTGCCAATCGGGGTGTTTCGAATTTTTTTTCTTAAAACTAGGGACATCTCTGTAATTTTGTGAAAATCAGGTGGCTGGTCCCTTTCGGGTTTTAGTTATAGATTGTGGCCCGTCAAGAAATCCTCGTGGCTAGGGTGAGCAGTCACTACGCACCAAGTAGGATTCTAGCGAAGAGGAGGTGAGTCACTAGGACTGCTTAAGTACCAGGCTCTTCCGGATCCAATCCTAGACATGCGCATGCCTGTTGCCACACCCTAGGCTTGCGACTTGTCTACAGGTTTGTTCGGTTGGATTAAGTCTTATGCAATTGAGAGTTGTTTAACTAGGCCTAAGGTCCATCAAGCTCTAATTAAAATAATCTACGTCCCTTAAAGCCCATCAAGCCCACATATATATATATATATAACACAGTGAGTTCTGAATACTTACCGCGGACTTGGGTGGAGACTTGAGTTCCATGCCGAGAAAACCCTCTGTGTTATTTATAAACATGCATGTTTTCAAAACCCAACTTTAGAAAATGTTTTGAGCCCAAAACCCCAAAGTCGAGTTTTGAACCGGCTCGATACCAATTTGTAACACCGCAAACCCAGCCCAAACACCACGAATAGGATCGGCATGTCATCGAGAAGACTTTATAAAACATGTCGCGTTTTGTTTTATTTTAAAAGCATAGTTTTGGCGTTTATCTGGGGAAAAACTTAATAGGTTGATAAATTTTAAAAGAAATAGATTTTATTTAATGCCTTAATGAATATAAATCGAATTTTCCTTTGATTTTTATCATTTCAAAGAGATGCCATAGTTTAACCTTTTACGTAGGATTTTAGATGTCCAAAACCCAAAACCTAAAAGAAAACATAAAAGAATTATAATAACCGGTGGCCTTATTACAATAAAATATAAACCAACTAATTAAAAATATTAAAAATAATTGAACTAGTAAAGTCTTTTCTTTGAATCAAAATAATCCTCGCATGGCCACCTTGCGCTCCTCTCCAACCCGGTCCGATGCACTAGGTGCTACCGAAAGATGTTAAATAATAGGGTGAGTTGCGAGACTCAGTGTGCAACCCTCGTGCACCATCAGATTGGGCCTTAGCCCCACAGAACAGATAATAGAGTAAAATATATCAAAAATATGCAAAACCCAACCCAATCCTAGGTTTCCATCCGCTACACACCACCATTTACCGCCAATCACACCATTGGGGATTTCTACAATCAACCCACATCGCTACACACCATCGATGGCGTCATGGCGCAGAGATAGCTGCTCATCGTCAGATCATGGCAATAGCCACTACAACAGATCATGGCAAAAGCCACTACAACAGATCATGGCAAAAGCCACTACAACAGAACACTCCCCCTTTCATCAATCACCCAACCCCATGCATACATAGAAATTGGCATACATATAAAGCATATCCTCTCAGCAGAAACATTCACTTTAGAATGACAGAGATCACTAACCTGGTGATTCGCCTTTACCCTCCTCGGGTTTTCAACAGCCAGCCGATATTTCGGCATTTAGCAGAATATAACAGATTTATAAACATATACTAACAAGCAATCCAAATGGTGTGAGAATGTTACACACCTGATAACACGTAGTACTATTCTCTATGTCGATACCCTCACTAATCAGATCTACTGCCCTTTGTCTACAACTTTGCTCAAAAGTCGGAAGAACGCGAAGATAAGGCCTCTCCTTGAAATCCTGAAAGTGATACGATCCAAGAGCTACTGAACTCTGGCTTAGAAATCTAAGCGATTGAATCCCCTTCAAATCCCGGAATGCCGCAAACGATAGAAAACACCCGATTAGTTAACCATATAGCCATTCGGCTAAGATCTCTAAAAGCCGGAAAAGAATACACAAATCGACATTTACCTCTACAGATGATTTTGGCTACCCCTGCAGAAAAATTTGGCAATCCTAAGAAGATCAAGCATAGAAGAGTATAGATCTAGGAATTTTGGCTTTTATGAAAATCTCAAAAGATGAACTAGATGTGTTTTTTTGGCTTTTTAGAAGAATTGAATGAGGAGTTTCAGCTTTTAGTGAATGGGAGAAGAATAACAATGGGGATCAGAAGATTCGGCTAAAAGGAAGTTTCAAAGAAAAAGAAAGAAAAGGTGAGGGAGGTGGTGATTTTCGGCTTTTGGAAGAGAAAAGATGAGAAAAGAAAACAAGTGAGATGGCCTTCAAATTTTCGGCACACCCCTTGCCATACTAAACCAATTCTCTTCCCCCTCTCCTGTGTTTGATTTTCGGCCAACTCTGCAACCAAATGATAACTCCTATCTTTCTTCCTTATCTTAATCTACTAACTCCTCCAAAATAGGCCTAATATCCACATATTATATACATTAAAAATCCCCTAAATAATAGCCTTGTGCCGTCCCCCCTAGCTCTTCTTTAAGTGCCGAATTTGGCCCAAAAACTTGGGCTCCAAGCAGCCAAAATTTGGGCCTTCTCCACCCACTAGTGACGCCCCCCTTTTCTCCTCTATGGCGCCACCCTACTTTGGGACCACAAGCCCAAGTTGACATTTTAAACAACCAAAACCTTATTTTAAGCCCTAGAGTATCTAAACAGAATATTTAGTCAAAGCCTCGGCCCAATCCTTGAGCCCAATCTGGACCTCTAATTCTCAAATTAACACATTAACATATAACACACAAAAATACACAGGCCCATTAATTCGAGATGTTACAGTTCTACCCCCTTAAAGAAATTTCGTCCTCGAAATTTCCAACTATCTATTAATCATACCACCCAAGTCTCACCACTATGCTTCCGATGCGAACTCTAATTCTAAAGCCAAAAGAAACACTTAGGATAATATGATACAGTGTGCACCGGTATTCGCATCTGGAGCGTCCTCGACCCCTTGCATTCATTCTTCTGATTGACAATTATCTAGTTAGAAATTTTATGAATTAATAGTTTTCTTCCACTGATTAACCACGAACAGTCTTATGAACAGTAGTTTAAGAGTAGTTCTTTCGAATTCGAAATTACATCTACAAGTTTCAGTCTTAAGTTCACATCTTCTAGTCCTAAGAAGCACATACGTTCAATCATCAACCATCCACATACAAGTAGCATCCACGAACTTACATTCATCATGTAGGGGTGTCTTCATCGTTTCACTACCCAGGGGTATTTTTGTAATTTATCCTACAGGGGTATTTTCATAATTTTCCAAAATAGGGTTCCTTTGTGAAATAAAGTAATTTTGCATTTTGGGGGTATTTTGGTAATTTGAAAATCTGGGGTATTTTGGTAATTTTGCCAATCGGGGTGTTTCGAATTTTTTTTCTTAAAACTAGGGACATCTCTGTAATTTTGTGAAAATCAGGTGGCTGGTCCCTTTCGGGTTTTAGTTATAGATTGTGGCCCGTCAAGAAATCCTCGTGGCTAGGGTGAGCAGTCACTACGCACCAAGTAGGATTCTAGCGAAGAGGAGGTGAGTCACTAGGACTGCTTAAGTACCAGGCTCTTCCGGATCCAATCCTAGACATGCGCATGCCTGTTGCCACACCCTAGGCTTGCGACTTGTCTACAGGTTTGTTCGGTTGGATTAAGTCTTATGCAATTGAGAGTTGTTTAACTAGGCCTAAGGTCCATCAAGCTCTAATTAAAATAATCTACGTCCCTTAAAGCCCATCAAGCCCACATATATATATATATATAACACAGTGAGTTCTGAATACTTACCTGGCGGACTTGGGCTGGAGACGCAGGTTCCATGCCGAGAAAACCCTCCTGTGTTATTTATAAACATGCATGTTTTCAAAAACCCAACTTTAGAAAATGTTTTGAGCCCAAAACCCCAAAGCTGAGTTTTGAACCGGGCTCTGATACCAATTTGTAACACCGCAAACCCAGCCCAAACACCACGACCGGATCTGGCATGTCACTGAGAAGACTTTATAAAACATGTCGCGTTTTGTTTTATTTTAAAAGCATAGTTTTGGCGTTTATACAGGAAAAACTTAATAGGTTGATAAATTTTAAAAGAAATAGATTTTATTTAATGCCTTAATGAATATAAAACTGGAATTTTCCTTTGATTTTTATCATTTCAGTAGATGCCATAGTTTAACCTTTTACGTAGGATTTTAGATGTCCAAAAACCCGAAAACCTAAAAGAAAACATAAAAGAATTATAATAACCGGTGGCCTTATTACAATAAAATATAAACCAACTAATTAAAAATATTAAAAATAATTGAACTAGTAAAGTCTTTTGCTGAATCAAAATAATCCCTCGCATGGCCACCTTGCGCTCCTCTCCAACCCGGTCCGATGCACTAGGTGCTACCTGAAAGATGTTAAATAATAGGGTGAGTTGCGAGACTCAGTGTGCAACCCTCGTGCACCATCAGATTGGGCCTTAGCCCCACAGAACAGATAATAGAGTAAAATATATCAAAAAATATGCAAAACCCAACCCAATCCTAGGTTTCCATCCGCTACACACCACCATTACCTGCCAATCACACCATTGGGGATTTCTACAATCAACCCACACTGCTACACACCATCGATGGCAGTCATGCTGCAGATAGCTGCTCATCGTCAGATCATGGCAATAGCCACTACACGAGATCATGGCAAAGCCACTACAACAGATCATGGCAAAAGCCACTACAACAGAACACTTCCCCTTTCATCAATCACCCAACCCCATGCATACATAGAAATTGGCATACATATAAAGCATATCCTCTCAGCAGAAACATTCACTTTAGAATGACAGAGATCACTAACCTGGTGATTCGCCTTTACCCTCCTCGGGTTTTCAACAGCCAGCCGATATTTCGGCATTTAGCAGAATATAACAGATTTATAAACATATACTAACAAGCAATCCAAATGGTGTGAGAATGTTACACACCTGATAACACGTAGTACTATTCTCTATGTCGATACCCTCACTAATCAGATCTACTGCCCTTTGTCTACAACTTTGCTCAAAAGTCGGAAGAACGCGAAGATAACGCCTCTCCTTGAAATCCTGAAAGTGATACGATCCAAGAGCTACTGAACTCTGGCTTAGAAATCTAAGCGATTGAATCCCCTTCAAATCCCGGAATGCCGCAAATGATAGAAAACACCCGATTAGTTAACCATATAGCCATTCGGCTAAGATCTCTAAAAGCCGGAAAAGAATACACATATCGACATTTACCTCTACAGATGATTTTGGCTACCCCTTTGCAGAAAAATTTGGCAATCCCAGAAGAAGATCGAAGCATAGAAGAGTATAGATCTAGGAATTTTGGCTTTTATGAAAATCTCGAAAAGATGAACTAGATGTGTTTTTTTGGCTTTTTAGAAGAATTGAATGAGGAGTTTCAGCTTTTAGTGAATGGGAGAAGAATAACAATGGGGATCAGAAGATTCGGCTAAAAGGAAGTTTCAAAGAAAAAGAAAGAAAAGGTGAGGGAGGTGGTGATTTTCGGCTTTTGGAAGAGAAAAGATGAGAAAAGAAAACAAGTGAGATGGCCTTCAAATTTTCGGCACACCCCTTGCCATACTAAACCAATTCTCTTCCCCCTCTCCTGTGTTTGATTTTCGGCCAACTCTGCAACCAAATGATAACTCCTATCTTTCTTTCTTATCTTAATCTACTAACTCCTCCAAAATAGGCCTAATATCCACATATTATATACATTAAAAATCCCCTAAATAATAGCCTTGTGCCGTCCCCTAGCTCTTCTTTAAGTGCGAATTTGGCCCAAAAACTTGGGCTCCAAGCAGTACCCAAAATTTGGGCCTTCTCCACCCACTAGTGACGCCCCCCTTTTCTCCTCTATGGCGCCACCCTACTTTGGGACCACAAGCCCAAGTTGACATTTTAAACAACCAAAACCTTATTTTAAGCCCTAGAGTATCTAAACAGAATATTTAGTCAAAGCCTCGGCCCAATCCTTGAGCCCAATCTGGACCTCTAATTCTCAAATTAACACATTAACATATAACACACAAAAATACACAGGCCCATTAATTCGGGATGTTACAGTTCTACCCCCCTTAAAGAAATTTCGTCCTCAGAATTTCCAACTATCTATTAATCATACCACCCAAGTCTCACCACTATGCTTCCGATGCGAACTCTAATTCTAAAGCCAAAAGAAACACTTAGGATAATATGATACAGTGTGCACTGGTATTCGCATCTGGAGCGTCCTCGACCCCTTGCACTCATTCTTCTGATTGACAATTATCTAGTTAGAAATTTTATGAATTAATAGTTTTCTTCCACTGATTAACCACGAACAGTCTTATGAACAGTAGTTTAAGAGTAGTTCTTTCGAATTCGAAATTACATCTACAAGTTTCAGTCTTAAGTTCACATCTTCTAGTCCTAAGAAGCACATACGTTCAATCATCAACCATCCACATACAAGTAGCATCCACGAACTTACATTCATCATGTAGGGGTGTCTTCATCGTTTCACTACCCAGGGGTATTTTTGTAATTTATCCTACAGGGGTATTTTCATAATTTTCCAAAATAGGGTTCCTTTGTGAAATAAATTAATTTTGCATTTCGGGGGTATTTTGGTAATTTGAAAATCTGGGGTATTTTGGTAATTTTGCCAATGGGGTGTTTGAATTTTTTTCTTAAAACTAGGGACATCTCTGTAATTTTGTGAAAATCAGGTGGCTGGTCCCTTTCGGGTTTTAGTTATAGATTATGGCCCGTCAAGAAATCCTCGTGGCTAGGGTGAGCAGTCACTACGCACCAAGTAGGATTCTAGCGAAGAGGAGGTGAGTCACTAGGACCGCTTAAGTACTGTGCTCTTAGGATCAATCCTAGACATGCGCATGCTGTTGCCACACCCTAGGCTTGCGACTTGTCTCTGAGTTTGTTCGGTTGGATTAAGTCTTATGCAATTGAGAGTTGTTTAACTAGGCCTAAGGTCCATCAAGCTTTAATTAAAATAATCTATGTCCCTTAAAGCCCATCAAGCCCACATATATATATATATAACACAGTGAGTTCTGAATACTTACCGCGGACTTTAATGAGACGCAGTGCCATGCCGAGAAAACCCCCTCCGTGTTATTTATAATCATGCATGTTTTCAAAACCCAACTTTAGAAAATGTTTTGAGCCCAAAACCCCAAAGCTGAGTTTTGAACCGGGCTCTGATACCAATTTGTAACATCGCAAACCCAGCCCAAACACCACGACCGGATCTGGCATGTCACTGAGAAGACTTTATAAAACATGTCGCGTTTTGTTTTATTTTAAAAACATAGTTTTGGCGTTTATACAGGAAAAACTTAATAGGTTGATAAATTTTAAAAGAAATAAATTTTATTTAATGCCTTAATGAATATAAAACTGGAATTTTCCTTTGACTTTTATCATTTCAGTAGATGCCATAGTTTAACCTTTTACGTAGGATTTTAGATGTCCAAAAACCCGAAAACCCAAAAGAAAACATAAAAGAATTATAATAACCGGTGGCCTTATTACAATAAAATATAAACCAACTAATTAAAAATATTAAAAATAATTGAACTAGTAAAGTCTTTTGCTGAATCAAAATAATCCCTCGTATGGCCACCTTACGCTCCTCTCCAACCAGGTCCGATGCACTAGGTGCTACCTGAAAGATGTTAAATAATAGGGTGAGTCGCGAGACTCAGTGTGCAACCCTCGTGCACCATCAGATTGGGCCTTAGCCCCACAGAACAGATAACAGAGTATAATATATCAGAAAATATGCAAAACCCAACCCAATCCTAGGTTTCCATCCGCTACACACTACCCTTACCTGCCAATCACACCATTGGGGATTTCTACAATCAACCCACACTGCTACACACCATCGATGGCAGTTATACTGCAGATAGCTGCTCATCGTCAGATCATGGCAATATCCACTATAATAGATCATGGTAAAAGCCACTACAACAGAACACTTCCCCTTTCATCAATCACCCAACCCCATACATAGAAATTGGCATACATATAAAGCATATCCTCTCAGCAGAAACATTCACTTTAGAATGACAAAGATCACTAACCTGGTGATTCGCCTTTACCCTCCTCGGGTTTTCAACAGCCAGCCGATATTTCAGCATTTAGCAGAATATAAAAGATTTATAAACATATACTAACAAGCAATCCAAATGGTGTGAGAATGTTACACACCTGATAACACGTAGTACTATTCTCTATGTCGATACCCTCACTAATCAGATCTACTGCCCTTTGTCTACAACTTTGCTCAAAAGCCGGAAGAACGCGAAGATAAGGCCTCTCCTTGAAATCTCGAAAGTGATACGATCCAAGGGCTACTGAACTCTGGCTTAGAAATCTAAGCGATTGAATCCTCTTCAAATCCCGGAATGCCGCAAACGATAGAAAACACCCGATTAGTTAACCATATAGCCATTCGGCTAAGATCTCTAAAATTCGAAAAAGAATACACAAATCGACATTTACCTCTACAGATGATTTTGGCTACCCCATTGCAGAAAAATTCGGCAATCCCAGAAGAAGATCGAAGCGTAGAAGAGTATAGATCTAGGAATTTCAGCTTTTAAGAAAATTTCGAAAAGATGAACTAGATGTGTTTTTCGGCTTTTTAGAAGAATTGAATGAGGAGTTTCGGCTTTTAGTGAATGGGAGAAGAATAACAATGGGGATCAGAAGATTCGGCTAAAAGGAAGTTTCAAAGAAATAGAAAGAAAAGGTGAGGGAGGTGGTGATTTTCAGCTTTTGGAAGAGAAAAGATGAGAAAAGAAAACAAGTGAGATGGCCTTCAAATTTTAAGCACACCCCTTGCCATACTAAACCAATTCTCTTCCCCCTCTCCTGTGTTTGATTTTCTACCAACTCAAAGAACCAAATGATAACTCCTATCTTTCTTCCTTATCTTAATCTACTAACTCCTCCAAAATAGGCCTAATATCCACATATTATATACATTAAAAATCCCCTAAATAATAGCCTTGTGCCATCCCCCCTAGCTCTTCTTTAAGTGCCGAATTTGGCCCAAAAACTTGGGCTCCAAGCAGCCAAAATTTGGGCCTTCTCCACCCACTAGTGACGCCCCCCTTTTCTCCTCTATGGCGCCACCCTACTTTGGGACCACAAGCCCAAGTTGACATTTTAAACAACCAAAACCTTATTTTAAGCCCTAGAGTATCTAAACAGAATATTTAGTCAAAGCCTAGCCCAATCCTTAAGCCCAATCTGGACCTCTAATTCTCAAATTAACACATTAACATATAACACACCAAAATGCACAGGCCCATTAATTCGAGATGTTACAAATATCTTCTATGAAAGCTTTGAATTATGTGAAAAAGGGATGTGAAGCTTATTTTGCATATGTGATAGATACAAAAGTGTCAGAAAAGAAAGTTGAATCTGTGCCTGTAGTTTGCGTGTTCTCAGATGTGTTTCTTGAAGAATTACCGGGATTACCTCTGATACGAGAAGTTGAGTTTGGTATGACTTAGTGCCTGGAACGACTCCTATCTCAATAGCTCTATATAGAATGGCACCAACAGAATTGAAAGAGCTGAAGTCTCAGTTGCAAGAGTTGACAGATAGAGGATTTGCACGACTGAGTTTCTCACCTTGGGGTGCTCCTGTGTTGTTTGTGAAAAAGAAAGATGGTACAATGAGGATGTGTATTGATTACCGACAGCTAAATAAAGTGACAATAAAGAATAAGTACCCTCTACTGTGAATTGATGATTTGTTTGATCAGTTGAAAGGAGCTACGTGTTTTCTAAGATAGATTTGAGATCTGGCTACTATCAGCTACGAGTTAAAGACTCTGATGTGCCTAAAACTTCTTTCATAACGAGGTACGGACATTATGAATTTTTAGCTATGCCTTTCGGACTAACGAATGCTCCTGCAGTATTTATGGATTTGATAAATCGGATAGTTAGACCGCATTTGGATCGATTTGTCACTGTATTTATTGACGATATTTTGATTTATTCTTGTGATGAGACACGACATGCTGAGCATTTCAGGATCGTGTTACAGACTTTGCGTGAGAAGCAATTGTATGCAAAGTTTAGTAAATGTAAGTTCTGGTTGCGTGAGGTTGGTTTTCTGGGACATATTGTATCAGCTGCGAGAATCTGAGTAAGATTTTAGCAATTCTGGATTGGAAACCTCCGAGAAATGTGTCAGAAGTCCGTAGTTTTCTGGGACTAGCAGGATACTATAGACAGTTTATGAAAGGCTTCTCGATGATTGCAACTCCGTTGACGAAATTGCTACAGAAGGATGTTAAATTTGAGTGGTTAGAAAAGTGTCAGCAGAGTTTTGAACAGTTGAAAGCATTGTTGACAGAAGCACTAGTGTTAGTTCAACCTGAATCGGGTAAAGAATTCATAGCTTACAGTGATGCATCGTTGAATGGTTTGGGTTGTGTGTTGATGCAAGAGGGCATAGTTATAGCCTATGCTTCGAGACAGTTAAAACCGCATGAAAAGAACTACCCGACACATGATCTTGAATTAGCAGCTATTGTATTTGCATTGAAGATTTGGCGTCATTACTTATTTGGTTGGAAGTGCCATGTAACGCCCCAAAAATTTAGGGTCTATAAATTTGCATGTTCTGACACAAATTGCTTGTTTGCTTTAATGGCTAAGTGATTTTGGTGTGTATGGGTGTGTTTGAGAAGCCTGGGTTCAAGTCTTGGCCTTTGCAAAATTTTTAGTTTTCTCTTAAATGAACCTAGACACTGGCACTTAGGCCTTATTAGTTATAATGCTTGTTTTATGGCACAAAAAGAGCCATTGGTGTAGTGGCAAGGTGGCGTGTGGTATAACTGAGAGGTCTGAGGTTCAAGTCCTGGGTTGCACAATGGAGTGTTTATTTTGTTGTTTGAGCTATGTAGGTAGAAGAGTTGGACTGAAACTCTGTAAGGTGAAGTTTGAATTGGTCTTGGATGGATTTGTGGAGAGATAGTAGGAGCAAATCGTGGAGAAGAGTATGGAGAGAGTTGTGGAGAGAATCGAGGAAATTGAGGTGTGTAGGGAGTGTTGGTGTCGAATTGGTTTAGGGAAGCTCAGGAATTTCAGCTGTAGGCATTTTTCCTTGTTTCGATTTTGTGGGTTTGTGAAAGGAGAGTGCCGTATTTTTCCTTTTTGATTTTTACCATTCGGGAATTCTTTTGGGTTTTGCGTTTTAGCTATTGAGGTGACCAAAATTGCTTCTACTCTCTCCCTTTCCATATTTGCCGAATAGGTAACTTTCCTTTTGGTCTCATTTTTCTTTCTTTGCCGATCCTCTACTCTCCTAATAGTGCCGAATGCACTTCTCTTCTCTCCCCCTCCATTCTTCTATTTTCTCTCAAAGCCGAACCTACTTTCCATCTTCTTCTTCTCTGCTCCCCACTCTCTCCCCATCTTAGCCGACTTTCTTCAAGGCACTTTTGTGTATTTTCAGTTACCATCTTTTCCCTATTCTGCTTGGTCGAATCCTAAGCTATTCTAACCGACTTCATCATCATTAATTTCGGTAAGTCTTTTAACTTTCCAAGCAAGGTAGTTCGTTAGCACTGTGTTTTAAGCCACTCTTATTTATCTATTCTTAGGGTGTTAAAATCTCGAGAAGAGAAAAGATGATTCTCTTTTGTGTGGAGGCGTTCCAAATCTTCCCTCACCAGCCGTTTGATCATTGGGATAATCATCAAGAGCGTGGAATCGTGTCTTGGACAACAATCTTAGAAGAGTAGGCCATATTTTATACAATCGTGGTAGGTGATGGTTGATTAAGTGCAGTTTAAGTTCTTGAAAATATTTGTTATTAAAGGGCTGACCGAATAATCGAATCAATGTAGGTTGGGGCCAAGAGGTGTTTCGCTAGCTTTCGTGAAAAAAGTGTGTAATCACACTATCTCCTCTGCGAATCGGCAAAAGCCAAAAAGTCAAAACCTCGACATATGAGGCCTCACTAGCATGCGACTGCTCGTATGGTAAACCTAGCCCACAATCATGGACAGTAGACTGTAGAGGCCACCACGAGCGTTCTCGTGCTCTTGGTCGTTATGGGCCTCGTTTGGCTGAAATGGGTCGTGTAGGCCCAATGGGCTCGTGGGCCCCATACAGAATAAATTCATGATAAGTGGCAAATACTAGACTGGGCTATATAGCTCGCATAGCCGTGACTGAATTTGGGCTAAATGGGCCACACGAGCGTGTGGGCCCACTTGGGCCGAATATTAGACTTTGGGCCCATTTACATCATTTTGATCATATAGGTTATCTATGTCGCTACAGGCGATTGTGGACCTTTGGAAAGGTCGTTATCTGCAGTGAAACCCTAAAATAGGTAAAATAACTAAAATACCCCTAAAGGGTAAAATTACTATTTTACCCCTAATAGATGGAAATTACCATTTTACCCCTAGAGGTAAGTCGACTGATGAATGCATATTATTGTATGACTGTACTGAGTAAGAAATGCTGCATAAACGAGATATTTATGACATGGCATACTGTATGGGGTTGGGATACTGTTATGGAGGAAGTGCATCAGCATTGGTGGCTTTGCCACAAATATCAATTATCGGCGACTTTCTTTGAAACCGATCATCGCGACTACGACACGTTATTATTATTGGCAGCTATGCTGCAATATTGGTGTGTTGGCTGTGTGGGTCGATTTTATCCCAACATGGTGCGTTGGTTGGTACGGGTGGTGTGTTGGTTGGATTGGAGTGGGTTGCATATTTGCACCATACTGATACTGTATTGGGCTTGGGCCACATTAACTACTATAATGGGCTAAGGCCCATACTGTACTGTTACTGAATAGGGCTCAGGCCCAGGCTGTTACTGCATTATATGGGATTACACACTAAGTTCTCGTAACTCACCCTTTTCTTTTAACTATACAGGTAATCCCCAGCCTTAGATGATTTGAAGCTGCGAGGGACTCGGAGGTGGCCACACGTTCTCTAATATTTTATTTTAGACCTAGTTATTTAAATTTTTATATTGGGTTGATATTTATGTAATAAGGACTCTGGTGATTTTAATTTCTTTTAATTGGGTTTAATTTCTTACTTTGAAACTGCCAAACTGATACAAACAAGTTTTCAAAAATAATAACTGTTTTAAAAGACAAACACACATTTTCAAACTTCAAAATAACATTCATTAGAGTAGCTTCCCCAGGTTTTTAACCAACTAAGAAACCAATAGTAACAAACATGGAAATCGTTTAAAAACGATTTTCTCTCAACAAGTCTGATTTCGAAAAACACTTCGATGTGACACGTTAGATTCAGTCGTAACTTCTAGGCCGGGTTTGAGGTGTTACATGTCACATTTATATTGATCACAAGAGCTTCAAATATTTGATGACTCAGAAAGAATTGAATTTGAGACAGCGGAGATGGTTGGAATTACTAAAATACTATGAATTAGTAATTGATTATCATCCGGGAAGAGCTAATGTTGTTGCTGATGCTTTGAGTCAAAAGTCTTTATTTGCTTTACGAGCAATGAGTACTCAGATAGATCTGTGTGATGATGATTTGGTTTTGGCTGAGTTGAAAGTGAGGCCAATGTTTATATGTCAGATTTGTGATGCCCAGAAAAGTGATACTAAGATGATGGCGAAACGAGCTCAGTGTGATTTGAATTCTGATTCAGAATTTTGAGTTGATAATGATGGTTGTTTGAGATTCCAAGATCAGATTTGTATTCCGAGAACTTCAGAGTTGATTCAATTGATTTTGAACGAGGCTCATAATAGTCATTTATTTGTTCATCCGGGAAGTACGAAAATGTACAATGATCTGAAACAGTTTTATTGGTGGCATGGTATAAAATGGGATATCTCAGAGTTTGTTTTGAGATGTTTAGTTTGTCAGCAAGTTAAAGTTGAACATCAGGTTTCATCTGGTTTGTTACAACCGATAATGATTCTTGAGTGGAAATGGGAAAGAATCACGATGGACTTTGTGTCGGGGTTGCCTTTATCTTCGAGAAAGAAAGATGCAATTTGGGTGATAGTTGACAGATTAACGAAATCAACTCATTTTATTCTGGTGAGAAAAGATTATTCGCTTGATAAGTTAACTGAATTGTATATTTTCGAGATTGTAAGATTACGCGGGGTACCATTATCTATTGTGTCTGACAGAGATTCGAGGTTTACTTCGAGGTTTTGGAAGAAACTACAAGAGGCTCTAGGTACAAAGCTGCATTTTAGTACTGCATTTCATCCTCAAACGGATGGTCAGTCTGAACGGATCATTCAGATTCTTGAGGATATGTTAAGATGTTGTATTCTTGAGTTTGAAAGTACTTGGGAAAAGCATTTGCCGTTGATTAAATTCGCATATAATAAAAGCTTTCAATCTAGCATTAAAATGGCACCATATAAGGCTCTTTATGGTCGTAAATGAAGAACTCCATTGTATTGGACTAAGCTTAGTGAGAATAAGATTCACGGGGTTGATTTGATAAAAGAGACTGAACAGAAAGTGAAAGTGATTCGTGACAATTTGAAAGCAGCGTCAGACCGTCAGAAGTCTTATGCAGATTTAAAACGAAAAGAGATTGAATTTGAGATTGGTGATAAATTGTTTTTGAAAGTGTCTCCGTGGAAGAAAATACTTTGATTCGGCAGAAAAGGCAAATTGAGTCCGAAGGTTCATTGGGCTGTATGAAATTATTGAACGTATTGGGCTGGTTGGTTATAGATTGTTGTTGCCACCTGAATTAGAAAAGATCCATAATGTGTTTCACGTATCGATGCTTCGACGATACAGATCTGATCCATCGCATGTGATTGCTCCTACTGAGGTTGAAACTCAGTCAGATTTATCGTATAATGAAGAACTGATTCGAATTTTGGCACGTGAGATCAAAGAATTGAGAAATAAGAGAATTTCTTTAGTGAAAGTATTGTGGCACAAACACGGAGTTGAAGAGGCTACGTAGGAGCCTGAAGATGTTATGAGAGAACAATATCCAAATCTATTCACTGGTAAGATTTTCGGGGACAAAAATCCCTAAGGGGGGAGAGTTGTAACAGCCCGGTTTAGACCCTAGTCGGAACAATGGTTTCGAGACCACAAATCTGAGGTCAAAAAAACATTTTAATATTATTTTTCATGTTTACGGTATGTGATTAAGTATGTGTGAAAGTTTCGTGAATTAATTTTATCGTTTGAGTGTTTAAATTGATAAAAGGATTAAATTGTAGAAAATGCAAAAGTGGCTTTCTATTTGACTAAGTGTCGAATTGATGTGTCTCTTTAAATGTGAGGTCCTTATTATGGAAATGGACCCTTAGTTGAGTAAGTGGTCATAAATGACCTTATAATGGATGAATATATATGTTTAATATTAAGGCTAAAATGGTAAAACATGTAGTAATGAATAATAAATAAAAGAAAAGCATTATCATCTTTATTTTCTCTTCATCTTAACCGAATAACAAAAGAAAATAAAGAAAAAGGAGAGCATTAGGTTTGGGCACGCTATTTTGCTAGAGAAAAAGCTCTTTAAGTATATTGAAAGTGCGTAATTTGCCACATCAATTTGTGACAGATCACTTATGAATACATTTTCAAAAATAAAAAATTATCATTTATTTTTATTTTATTTTTATTTTAAGTAATATAATAAAATTATATTAATTATTATTGTCTATTATAATTTTTCAATTATAAATTCGAGCTTTTTTGAGCTTTGGGTCGAATTTAACTTGGGCTCAAGCTAGATCGATTTTGGGCTCGAGTTCTATCGAACTCAAATTTTCTCGAGCTCAGGCTTTTGCAAGCTTGGATTTGTTATGGGCTCGAGCTTTCTCGAACTCGAATCGTTACGGGCTCAAGTTGACAGGATGGGCTTTCGAGCCCGAGTCTATTTTGCCAGCTTTAACCAAAACAAATACATAATTATTCTAGATATATGCCACATTTTAAGGTAAAAAATTTAAATTATAACATTATGTTTGACTTTTTTTTACTTCAATTATGAATGTGTACTAATATGATTATTTATTCAAGATTGCATAGGTGCAATTAATGGTACACATGTTCCTACTATTCTTCTACCAAATGAACAAATTCCCTATATAGGAAGAAAAGGTGTGCCAACTTAAAATGTTATGTCAACATGTGATTTTACTACGTGCTTCACATTTGTCGTGGCTGGATGGGAAGGGTCATCACATGACATTAGAATATTTCTTTATGTAATTCTAGATCCAAGATTAAAATCTCCACACCCACCTAATGGTAAATTATTTTATTTATTTATTTTTAATGATTAAGAAATAAATCACTAATTGATTACTATTGTATGACATATAGGAAACTATTATCTTGTTGATTCTGGATATCCTCAAATGAAAAGTTTTCTCGGACCATATAGAGGACAACGATATCATTCACCTGACTTTCATAGAGGTAGACCTATATCTGGTAAAAAAGATATATCCACATTCATCACTACGTAGTGTGTTGAATGAACTTTTGATGTATTAAAAAAATGGGTCATTTTAAGGGATATGCTAAGTTATAGTTTTGAAAAACTAACGTTGATTGTTGTTGTTGCTATGGCAATACACAATTTCATTTGAAAAATGCAAGTCTAAATGATGCAGATTTTATGGAATATGAAAATAACAGCAGGGCATATGAGAAAATTATTAATTTAGAAGAAGTGCATGATGGAGAACGTGATAATGATAGTGATTCAAACAATTCAGTTGGTAATAAAATGTATTTCACAAGGAATTCATAGCTTATATGTTAATGAATTCACTTTAAATTGTAAACACTGATGTGGCTTTTTTTAAAATATTTATTTTGGGTATATAATTATTACACTTTTTTAAATTTAATTCAAATATATAACATATTTGAATTTGTAATGTTTATCGATTTTAATTACTAATGTGGTTTATATTTTCAAGTTAAAATTAACAATCATTTTATACTAATTGTTTAAAATTAGATTAAATTATGATATAAGTACATGTACTTTTTGAAATTTTAGAATTTAATCCCTTTATTTTTATTTTCAAAAACTTAGTCACTCTACTTTTTAGATTTTAAAATTCAAATCCAACTGTTAAAATGTTATTCTTTTTGGTTAAATTCAGAATAATTATAACATAATTTTTTTAATTACATTGTTACCAAGTGAGGTTTTTCTTTAATTTCAAAATGTCACACCAAGAAATTTAACAAAAAAAATTAACAGTATTAACAATTTAACCTAAATTTTAAAATCTAAAAAGTAGCGGACTAAATTCCTTAAAATAAAAAGTATAGGGACTAAATTCCAAATTAATAAAAAGTAGGACTTATGACATATTTTAACCTAAATCTTTTTATACAATATTGGGAGTAGGGGATGGGGGTCACACGATTTGAACCCGAGCTAAATGGATTTTTGACAAAAACTTTAACCACGGCTACATACAAGTCAAGACAAGTTAAAAAAATTTAAAATTTTATATTTCTTGTAAAAAGAATATTAATAATGAGTTACAATAAAATATTTTTATATTGTATTATTATTTAAGTTGATATTTTTCATATATCATAATATTAATTAATTTTAATACTTGATACCCAGTTCAGGTTCAAAGTGAAGACTTTGGTTTCTTTTAGAGTTAAATCATTACCATTTTCACGAGTTATTATATCAATATTCTTGCCTTCACTACTATTTCCACATTCGCGCAAATGTAATTATAAATATAATTATCACTGAAATTGTCACTACCACTTAAAATGGAACTACCAATACAGATTTGAGAACGAAGATAAGAGTTAGTATAACTATTAATGTGATTATTCCAACCATAGTTAGTATCATTATCATATAAGTTAAAATGATAGTGGGGCTCATCATTTTTCGATCCATTATTCATATAACTAGAATTATGATAACGATAAAAAAAACTTTCTAGTTCACTCAAAAGAGAATGATCATTGTTAAGCTAAAAAATTTGAACATTTAAATATATATTATTTACTTTACAACATTATATATAGACATTTTATCTACTTAAAAATATTTTTTCACAACACACTATTTTTCAAAAATACTTTTTTTAAAAACAAAGAAACTAAACGACCAATTCACCAGAAAAAGCCCTTTTCTTAAAAAAATTATAGAAATGGGATAGTTTTTTCAAAAATGACGGGAATGGTTCGTTTTTACAAAAACACGCTGAGTTGGCGTCGTTTTTAGGGGAAAAACAAAAAAATGCGTCTAGCTCAACACTTTTTTTGCTGATGTCAAATAAAACGTGCTGATGTGGAAGCATTTTTGTAAAAAGCGTCCATGTGGGTGCGCTTTTGCCCATGCTCCAACGATAAACTCCAACAGCTATTTTGTAACACCCCGCTCCCGTATTCAACACCAGAATAGGGTTACGGGGCATTATCGGACTTATAAAACAATTAAGCATTCATTTCACTTACATTTTCAAATTCCACGCAATCATCATTCAAACTCAATCACATTGTCCCTATTACGAGCCTACGAGGCCCAAAACATGCATTCGGGGTGGTTTGGGACTAAACCGATAACTCAAGAGATTTTTACGAGACTTAGAAAATTTTTCAAACCACAGGTGACACACGCCCGTCTGGCCCGACCGTGTGGACATCCGAAATAGGAGCACATGGCCGTGTCCCAGCCCATGTTCGACCCAGCGTAACTCTCTGACTTAGGTCACACGACCAACACACATGCCCGTGTGACGAGCCCGTGTGCCCTAGAAATGGCTACACACGCCCGTGTTCCAGGCCGTGTACTAGGCCGTGCCAAACCTGTAGGGTATACTAACTTATGCCACACGACCAAGTCACACGCCCGTGTGCTTGGCGTGGAGCAGCACTCGACTTGATTTTTAATTCAACACCGGGGACACACGACCGTGCATCTTGACCGTGTATCACACACGGCTGAGACACACTCCCTTGTCTCTGCCTGTGTGGACAAAAATAGGCTATTTTCCAAGCCATTTTGCCACCCAAATTGGTATACACCAACACCAAACCAAATGGCACCAAAACAAGACATAAATAGGCATTCAATCAACCTCATCCAAGCATTACCATTTCAATACCAACCAATACCAGGCATATCAATACCACAATGTGGCCATTCAATTTATACCAAAAACTTATAATCTCAAATCAACAATACAACCACTTTCAACCATGTATCATTTATCTTAATCTCACAAACATACCAAATCAATTCACAACTATTTAGTACCCCTAATTACCAAATACCAACTAGCATCACATATCCATCAATAAACACATAACCAAAACCATATGCACATATGAAAACACAACAAACCAACCAAATTAAGCCAACTCTCATGGCTATATACAAAACCAAAACATTAACATTTACAAGCCATTTCAAATGACTAAATTCATTACCAAACTATATATCAAAATGACCATAATCCTATACATGCCATATACCTAAAATACTTAAGTTCAAAAGTACCAAGTGATAGTTGGATAGTGTGATGAAGTCTCCGACGATTCCCGAATCTGAGATAGCTTTGATTTCACTATAAAACACGAAAAATTAAACAATAAGTTATAAAGCTTAGTAAGTTCGAATAGCATTTAAATCAACTCATCATATATGCTCAAATTAAGTAAATAAAACATAACATAACACAGCTTATAATGAATCACCAACCTACCACATTTGCATTCACAAAGTTAGATGTAACTTTCATAATTTTCCTTATTTCAATGTATTGCTCAGTTCATGTACATACCTGTACCATCCCGTATCAAACTCATACTTATCCAAATCTTTGACATACCCATTGAACCATTCAGAATACTATCAGATACTCGAGAATCTCGCACCCTAAGTGCCACATACATAGCCGAAGCTATCTCAATCTAGTATCACATATACTGCTCACACTAGAGCTATCAACGGGTCTGCTCACACAAGCTGACGGTCATGACAAAGCTACACGGTGCTGCTCATACAAGCTGACGAGTACCCGCAACACATGCCGGATAACTCAGCCATCGGTAGGATGTACGGACCAGCACCCAATCACATAACCCTAAATGACATGTCATTTTTATCCTAAACTATTCCTAAGGTTCAACTGGGACTTCACACTTGCCGAATTATCGTCAAACGCGTTCGTAAGGTCGTATTTACAATTTATGCAATATCAAAGCATTTAAAACACAATTATAACCATGCTTATTACATACGAACTTACCTCGAATGCAAAAAATGGCGAATTAAGTCGATTAATCCGAAACTTTGTTCTTTCCCCGATCTAAATTCGTATTTCGCCTTTCTTGATCTAAATATAATCAAAATTGACTTATTTAATAATCTCTCTATTCAATTTAGTCCAAATTATACCTTAAGGTAATTTTACACATTTGCCCCTAATATTTCACATTTTTACAATTCAGTCCTTATTTCATAAAATCACAAATTCATGCAATTCAACCAAAACCCATGCTAGCCGAATTTCAATTAGGTCCCTAGCAATCCATATTTTTCATTTATTTCACAATTTAACAAAAAAAATTTCACAATTTAATCCCTAATTAGACTTTTCACTAAAAATCACTTTATAAATGTTGTTTATCCCACAACAAGCATGCATTTTCTACCATTAAACATCAAAATACATAAATATTCATCAATGGCAAAACCCTAAACCTTTAACAATTTTGCAAAATAGTCCCTGGGCTAGCTAGATTAAGCTGCAATGACTCCGAAAACATAAAAATCATTAAAAACCGAGTCAAAATACATACCATGCAAGAGGAGGAGCCTAGCCAAATGCTTAACCTTCAAAAATGGTGTTTTTCTAGCCTATTTTAGTGGAAACAAAATAAACAAGAAGATGAACCCTTATTTTTACATATTTTACCTTATTTAATTATTAATTTACTTTATTAACCTTTGTTATTTAACATTAAAATTCATTTAACCATGCACATAAATGTCCACTCACATTATAGATGGTTTAATTACAACATAAGGACCTCCACTTTAATAATCCATAGCTATTAGATATCTTTAACTATTAGAACATAAGTTTTACATTTTACACGATTTAGTCCTTTTTATCTAATTGAGCATTCAAACGATAAAATTTCTTAACGAAAATTTCACACAATCATACTATCATGCCGTAGACATTAAAATAATAATAAAATTATTATTTTGACTTTAGATTTGTGGTCCCGAAACCACTGTTTTGATTTGACTAAAAACGGGCTATTACATATTTGAACTAGTCGTTGGACCCCCAACGATCCAAAAAAAAAACTGTAAACCCCACACACATTTTTCACACATAATTCTCACAATTTCTCTCCAAATTTCTCAAAATTTTCACAATTCTCAAAAAGCTCTCAAATTATTATCCTAAATTCTATTTTTATCTAAGTTAATATTTTTCTTATTTTTATTAGTAATTCCAAGAAATAGTATTTTTATTAAAAATTTGTTCGTGTTCAATTTAGAAATGGCCGGGTATCTAATCTTTCTTGATGACAAGTATATCCCCGTTAATCAATTAAAAATGGTAAGATTAAATTTTAATAATTTTTAATTTTTTTAATTTTTTTAATTTTTAATTTTATAGTTATAATTGAACTTAATATTTTTATAACTTTTTGTGTAAATAAGTAAAAGATCAAATTTAGCAATGCCATATTCGTAATCTACCCAGTCCTCCATCACCTTTGATCGAAACATACTTGAGGAGGCTAGTTTGTTCCACATGACCTACTTAGGATGGAGATCTAAGTTGGACCCGAAACTCATAAGTGCGTTGGTGGAGAGGTGGAGACCAGAGATGCACACATTCCATCTTCTATGCGGTGAGTGTACTATCACTCTAGAGGACATACAGTTACAGTTGGGGTTTCCCGTGGACGAATCGATAGTCACCGGGTCTGTTCAGTCTACCAATTAGGGGACCTTTTGTTACAAACATTTGGGTGTGGTACCAGAGATGATTACCGGAGGATGGATCAAAATTGTCTGGTTATGAAATAATTTCGCAGAGCTGGCGAAGGATTCAACTGAAGAAAGAAGAGCACGATACGCTAATTTTTGGAGGTATTTTGATGCCTGATAAGTCATGAAACCTTGTAAATCTAAGGTGGCTACTGAAACTCGTCGATTTTAGACAAGCTAGCAAACTTAATTGGGGGCCTGCAGTGTTGGCGACATTGTACCCGGAGATGTGCCGATTGATGAAACAAGAAAAAATCAAAATTGGTGGTTGTCTTTTACTACTACAATCATGGGCTTGATACCGCCTCCCATTTTTACGTCCTCAAGTGGACTACCCGTATACATTCCCACTCGTAACAAGGTAAAATTCAGTATAGATTACTATTATTAAATTGATTTAAAATAAAATTATTATGCTAATAATTTATTTAAATAGGTGGAACCAAGCCCCGAGTCACGTGAGATTACCTACCGAGTTTGAAGATATACGCCTTCTATTGGACCAACAATCGGAAGAGGATGTATGTATTTATTTAATTTTGAACTATATACAAATAACACGTTAGACAAAACACATTAGGGAACAAAATAAATTAATTATAAATAAACACATATGAAATAAAATATAAATAGAATAGTTTATAAATAATTTATTAAATATGAAAATCAAATAAAAAAACATAATAAAAAGTTGAAATAAAGAAGAATCGAGATTTTATGAAACATTGAGGCATGTGAAACACAGTTTCCTTAAAACAGATTCGGCCGCTCCTATGGTACTTGGAGTAACGTTGGTCGAATGTCTCCCAGGATACAACAACAGCAGTGATCACAGTAGTAGCACCTCTACAACGATCAACGAACGAACAATGCCTTTTTCTATCACCGGAATATTTGAAAATATGAAGAGGAAAAAGGGAGAGTTTTGAGAGCAATAGAGTTTAGGTAAGAGAAAAATATCAAAGAGTGTTTTCTTGTAAAAAAACCCTCTAGAAATAGTAGCTTTTTATAGGCATGGAGAATGTTCGAATTTTGGAAAAAAATAACCACAAAATCTGCCATTAAGTCAATTTGATTAAAAAATTTAATCAAATTTATTGGAATCAAATCAATAATATAAGTATCCTTGTATAAGCAGATTATGTCTGCCGAGGAAATTAAATTCGTGTCCGTAGGCCCATTTGGGCCCGACCGATCCGGACATTTCACGTCACCCACGTCGTGCGGGTATGCCCAAACCCCGTCAGGTTTGGACTTGCACCCCCTGCACGCGAGGTAGGGTTACAAGCTTAGTCATTCAATTACCCTTCAAGAGAGTTCACATATATAAACACATCTCACACTTGGTATTTAACCAATGTGGGATCTAAGCTTTTACTTTTCCTCAACAATATTTCAAAGTAGCTTACTTTGAGCATCAATTTCTCATTCATCACTCAACCATTTTGAGCTTATGATATATCGTTGTAAAGGTCTCATGGAGTAGAATATGAAACCATAAATTTATGATTCAACCCTCCACCTTTACCTATTGATAATATGCCTCAAAGTTACCATAAAAGTAATTTTTCCAACATAACGTAGTCGATTTCGTATTTACTATTTAGTAGTATATATATAACTAATGTTTTATCACATTCATATAGTTTGAATGAACACCATACGAGGACCCAACAATTTAAGCAATAATTCCAGAGGAATTCTTTGTGAACACCAACGCCTGGCACGTTAAGGTCCCATTTGTAGTATACGCTACCGTCGAGATGCATGAGGTGGATAGAGTGTTGTGATAGTTCAAATTCTGGCAATCAATTCCCGTGGCACCTCAGTAGCTTGATGATCTGCATCGTATCGACTTACAACGATCGGATACGAATTTGTCGATATTCCACTCACAATACATCAAGATTGTAACGCCCCGAATTTGGGCCTAGAAGAATTGGGCTTTGGGCTTTGGGTCTCAGAAAATTTTTAAGTGAGCGAGAAAATGACAATTGGAATGTGGGCTTTGAGGGTTAATGAATTTGGAGTGTCTAGGGGTGTTAGAGATGTTCTGGGATCAAGTAAGGGTATAGGAAAAATTTTAGTTTTAGCCCAAGGGAACTGTGACTTCAGTTAGTAGGCCTTTTAAATAAATGAAGAAGAAAAATGACAGAAAAGAGCTTGTGGTGTAGTGGAAAAGTGGCACCACTTAGAGAGTAGGGAGGTGGCGTCATTAGCAGGCAAGGGAGTCCAAGGTTCGAGTAGTGGCATGGTATTTTGTTGGGGATTTAATTTTTGCCTTCTAGATGGTTAGTAGTGGCGTTGGATGTGAACTCTGAAGGAAGTGTTCATGAGAGAAAATTAAGGAAGGGATAAAGGGGCTTATCTTAGAGAAAATTTAGGATGAGATTGAGGAGTTATCAGGGAGAAAAGTTAGGAGCTGAGAAGTGTGAAGAGTTGGTGCCGTTGTGGGAAGTGGGAAGTGTATAAATTCGGCTTAGGAGGGTAAATGAGTGCCGTTTTTGGGTCTTTTAGGGGGTATTACGAATTTTCATTGTGGCTTTCGGCATTTGGAGAGTTTTGCAAATAAGTTAGTCTTTCTTTTCTTTACCGAATATCCTGTAGTTACCCTCACACAAGCACATTTGATCTTTTCTTTTCTCCCCCTCATTCTGTTCTTCTGTTGCCGAATTCTTCCATTACCGAAAAACCATCATTCCTTTTTGCCGAATTCTCTCTTAGCCAAACTTTTCTATTGTCGAATTACCATCATCTTCTCTTACCGAAATCCCCCATTACTGCCGAATCTTTGTTGTTTTTCTCTATCACAAATCAGTTGGTATCTACTCTCAGTCAGGGTTCTCGTTTGGTAGGCTGCAGGATCTAAGGTTGGATTCGGTAAGTATTCTGTTAACTCCCTTAGTACGTTTTGTTGAAAGCCGAAGGGCGATCTAATTTCTCATTGTCGTGGATCTTATATTAACAAGGGTAAGGTTCAAAGATCGCTAGCGTGGTAGGATCGTTAGCAATGATCTAGGGTACACTTGTGATTAGCAGCTAAGGAAGGGCCATTAGAACCTGGGGGCACACGGTAAGGTTACGGTAAGGTTTCGGCTTTTGAGTAAATATTTTTGATTAAGTATGAGTGGTTGATTGAAGGTTGGTTTGTTGTAGGATCAAGGCTAAGGATAGGATAGCACATCGCAATGATCAGGAGTGTACAAACACTATACACATGATATCGGCAATGCCGAAAAGTTGAAAAGCCGAAAGTGGCTAAACGGGCCCGGTGGGCCCTGAGGCTAAGTTTGATGAAATTGGTTGGTTTGGTCATACGTATTAAGTTAGTCACGCATGTTACATGATTTGGAATTTTTTTGGGCCTAGTAGGCCATATGAATGAGATTTGGGCCTAATAGGCCGTAAGAATGTAATATGGGCTTTATGGGGGATGTAGACAAGTATGCTAGGGTTTAATGGACCTTAGGCCTAGTTCTGAACAAATCTTAAATCACATAAGACTTAATCTAATAATCAAACATGTCTGTGGACAAGTCGATTAGTTAGAGTGTGGTAACCGACATATGCATGTCTAGGATTGGATCTAGTGAGAGCTTGGTACTTAAGCGGTCCTAGTGACCCACCTCCTCTTTCTCGAGATCCTACAGTGCATAGTGTTTGTTCACTTTAACCGCGAGGACTTGTTTATGGGCCAAAGTTTATAACTAAAACCCGAGAGGGACCAAATACCCTTATATTTGTAAAATTACTAAAATACCCTTATATTTGTAAAATTACTAAAATACCCTTATATGTGTAAAATTACTAAAATACCCCTAGATTTATAAATTACCAAAATACCCCTATTTTGCAAAAGTACCAAACTACCCCTATTTTGCAAAAGTACCAAACTACCCCTATTTGGTAAAAGTACCAAAATACCCCTGTCTTGCAAAATTACCAAGATACCCCTATTTTGCCAAACTACCAAAATACCCCTATAGGGTAGAATTACGAAAATACCCCTGGGTAGTGAAATGACAAAAATACCCCTATGTGACGGATATGAGTTTATGGATGTTACTTGTGTGTTTGATGCATTCATATGATATTCTGCTTAGGATGCATATGGGTGGGAATTATGGTACAGAGGAAGATTTGAGGATCGCATGGCCGTATGGTATGGATCCACAGGAGGCTTTAAGCCCAATGTATGATTAGCGACTTTGTTTGCAACGTTTAGTAATATCGCAACTTGGGCTACCCATGGTGTATAGCAGAGGGTGGGTCGAGCTAGAATTCCCATAGGAGTCATAAGGTTGGAAGGAAATGGTGTGTGTAGTGGATGGATTTTTGGGGTGGGTTTTGCATTATCTTGTTTGTATATGATGCGATATGATATGATATGAGGTCATTGTGGGCTAAGGCCCAAGACCACCGATTTTGTTAGGGCTTAGGCCCAATGTGAATATTTGTATGTGATTTGATTGCCAAGGGTTGTACACACTGAGTTTCGAAACTCACACCCTTTAATTTAATGTTTCAGGTGATCCTGAATAGTCGGCTCGACGCGGGAGAGGACTCGGAGATGGCCACACTACAAGCTGATAAAATGTTTTTTATTTGTTCAAATGAATTTATTTTAAATACTTTATTTTCATTGAATTGTAATAAGGCCATGTAACTCCTAATTGACTTTGGATTTTGGGTTTATCATTATTGTTTCAACTATCCGCTTAATAAATTTCATAACATTTCTAAAGATAACATGGTTTTCGAAATAACTCAACATATGATCGTTTTCTTAAAATTTGGGCTTTTGGGCCTTAAATGGTTAAATAGTAAAATCATTTTGAAGTGTGCCTGTAATGTGACATTCCGGATTCGAGCCTAACTTTTAGGCCGGTTTTGGGGTGTTACAGAGATTTTGAATAATCATTATGATTTTTACCCACTCACAACACAATTCTCGTTATGGAGTTAGCATGCAATCCAGGTTACATCCAATGGCTTAGGATCCATGGCAAGCCATATTTGTTGACTGAAGAGAAAAGGCGTCAGTACCCCCATACGAGTATGCCGCGACGGGCCCCTTTATATCCAAGAGGTGGCGAGATGGGCCCATCATCAGGGCCCACGCAAGAACTGACCTCAGTGGCCTCAGCACCGCCACCCTTACCACATCCCCTTTATTGTGTACTGTAAACTCAAAATTATATAGGGTTTTTTTATATATTTTTACCACTTTTTTTCTTAATAAATGTGCTTATCTTGAGTAATTATTACTGAAATAATTGAATTTTACTTGATTCGTAATTTTGGACATGAATTTGGTAAGTATGTGAAATTATGGTTAATTGCATGATTTTCATGCATATTTTATATGAATTCATGGTAATTTATTAATGTATGTATTTTTCACTATGTAGGTATGCTATTGGAGACATGATTTAAATAAATAAAAGATGGTCATGCACAAATTATCCATGTGGATGACAAGACCATGCAATTTTGGGCATAGGGTTGACTACTTGACCCAGTAAAGAAAGGTGATAAAAGTTGGATATGTCTACTAAGTTATTGGACTGAAAAAAATGTCCAACAAGGGGAATTAAAAGCCCAATTTCGATGGTTGAAGATGGCTGCCTAAAATATGTTTCCGAATATTTAATTGATAGTCCTTGAAGTTGGAAAATAATCAAAATTCAGCCCAACAACTTCTCTGTTCAAACCGTCCACTACATAGCTATTTTTAGCTTGAAATTTAAATTCAAATTGAGAAGACTTGGTCATCTATTTTCCTTGAAGCATGGCCAGCCACATGAGAGAGGGAAGGAAGGGAATTTAAGCCTATTTTTAGTAAATTCAAACCCTTACCTTCACCTATAAATACCTTGCCATCCCTCACTTTTAAATCATCCCTCATCACTCAACATTCCTGTAACAGTCCGATTTAGGGCCTAGTCGGAATAGTGGTTGCGAGACCAAAAATTTGAAGTAGAAATATGTGTTTTATGATTTTTATGAGTCTTATGATATGTTTCCTGATTATGTGAAAATTTCATGAGGAAATTTTATTAATTAGTGAACAATTTGTCCATTAGGACTAGATTGCAAAAAGTTGAAAATAAGAGATTATAGAATATTTAAGTATGAAATAGAATTATAAAAATTACTAGAGATCCTTATTTAGAAATTAGACCATTAAATTTCAAGATGGACAAAAATGGACATGGGAAGGAAAAATCTCAAGAAAGGGCCTTAAGGGCATTTTAGTCATTAGGTAAATTAATGAATTAAAAAGGGAAAAATAAGTCAAAATCTTGTCCATCTTCTTCCTCTAAGTGCTGAAATTTACAAGGAGACATAACTAGGGTTTCTTCAACTTCCAAGCTTGATAGTAAGTGCATCCTAGCCCCGTTTTTAATGTTCTTCGTATTTTTGAGATCCTCGTAGCTCGATTTAGCTATTTTTAGCTATATTTTGAGCTAGGGTTTATGTTCAAAAATTTACCCATGTATGACATGCATGTATTTTGATGTTTTAAGGAAGAATATAAAAGTTTGATGTGTGATAAACATCTTTTTCTAAGTGATTTTCATAAAAAATGCATAAAAGGACCAAATTGTAAAAGCTATAAAAATGGTCATACATGAGTGAAATAGTGGAAATTAGAGGTTGTTGTAGTTAAGAAAAATATTCGGCTAGGCTTAAAATACAAGAAAGCTGAATAAAAAAATCATTTTACGAGCCTAGGGGCAAAAGTGTAATTATGTAAAAGTTTAAGGGTAAAATTGTAATTTTGCCAAAGTATGATTCATGAGTCAATTAGTCAATGTGAGTATTAAAAAAGTTAAATTGTTATTATATATCAAGAAACACAAAGCCCGGACCGAAACCGAGGCAAGAACAAAGTGTTGGACTAAATCGAGTATCTACAAACATTTTGAGTACCGAGGTAAGTTTGTGTGGATTTATAACTATGTGATGTTATTACGTTTTTAATTGCTTTATTCTATAAGATGTGTATATTAATTTCATGAAGTTGATTATTGATGCCTCAATGAGATTGTAATGAATTATGTTGAGCTGAAGTCCCGGTTGAAGACTCGGAATAACGAGGATACCTATGTCACGACATGAGATAAGGAATGTAACACCCCAAACCCGGTCAACACACCACGACCGAATCTGGCATGTTACAGAGTGAAAACATTTTGAAGAAAATAGTTTAACAGTTTATTTCTAGCAAAAATATGAGTTTAGAAGAAACCCGTGTTGAGTGTTGTTGAAATCGTTGTTGTGTTGCTTTAAAACCCGATACAATTCTTTTTTTTTAAAACTCGTTTGTCGTCCTTAACTTTTCAAGTCCGTTAAAATCCCGAGTGAATTGAACCTAGTTAATTCAAAACCGTTTGTACTTGAGCTTGGAAAAACTTAAGTTTGAAAATCATTTAAGTTAACTTTGTATTCACCTTGTGAATGTTGTTACCCGATGGTAATGTTTAGAAAACCCATTGCATAATATAATTTAGAAAACTTCGATCTTCAAGTTATCAAAACATGTCAAGTAGTTTACTTAGCAATACTTGAAATCCAATCTAAGCAGTCAAAATAATCGAAAATTATAGTTTAATGGCCTTATTACAAACCCTAAATAAAACCGAAATTTAAACTAAAGTACCCAAGTCGAAAGTCACTGTGAAACCAAAACAATTTCGCATGGCCACCTCGAGTCCACCCAACTCCCCATCCGCGACCTACGAGTCACCTGAAAAAGATAAGGGAAGAGGTGAGTCACCAAGACTCAGTGCATAATCCCCCTCCCGATTATAGCAGCATTCTTACACAAGTCATAATCAAGCAAACATATCATGCACCCAAACCTAGCCATCCACAACTCCTTTTTCTACCCCGTGTGGTACCAAAACACTGGTGGTGCCAAACCACTGGTGACCCAAAGTCACTGATATCAATAATAATGTGGTGCCAAACCATTGGTGACCCAAAGTCACAAATAATCCAATTGTGGGGCCAACCCACGTTGTGATACCAAATCACTGGCGACAATCCCGTTTTATCAAATGTGGGGCCAACCTTTGTGGTGCTAAGCCACTGACGCCAGTCGCTATGAGGTGCCAAACCTCGGGTGACCCAAAGTCACAAAATCAACTGTGGTACCAAACCACTGGTGGTGCCAAACCACTAGTGACCCAAAGTCACGAAATCAACTGTGGTACCAAACCACTGGTGGTGCCAAACCACTGGTGACCCAAAGTCACAGATATCAATCTTCCCCCTCCTCTCATATCAACCACAATAATGCACATGCATATACATATCATGCTAACATGCTTAATCATAAAACATATGCCGGGCATAACGAGGATCATAGCATCAGAAATCATGTATCTTAAATTCATCAAAACGAACTTACCCGAAATCCTTGCTCATACCCATAACGGTACCATGTCGAAATCTACACAGTTTTCGGCTTTTAACATTGTTTAGGTTATTAACACATTTACATAGATTATGAAGTGTGTAAGATACACACCTGGTTACTAATGAGACTACGGAACCCCGTAGATCACGATCTAATGCACAAGTTCCCCCTTCCTACATTCGGCCAATATCACACTATTAGCAAAAAGCTATTCGGCTTCACCTGTAAATCCCGAAGAGTTAACGCACAGAACCACAATCCTTACCTTAACGCCTTTCGAGCACTAGCCACAACCCTTCCCCTACAATCGGCCAACACTAAACAACATAAACTTAATAGCCTTCGGCTTTTCAAATGAATAAGGGAATGGTTAAATCGACATGTAACCTTACCACGGTCTTTAATGAAACCGATTGGTAGAGAGTAGATGATCACGATCCACTGCTTCAAAATCCCAAAGAACCTAGGAGAAACCGATTCCATAGGTGATTAAGAATCATGAAAAATGCCGAAATTCGGCTTTTGTTCCATATGAGTGAATAGAGAAGAAAAGAAGATAGAAGAGATTCGGCCATGATAACTTACCTACTCCAAAACCGATTAGAGAAGAAGACAAGAGAGATCTACCATTGATTGATGTTCGGCCAAAACGTTAGAACAAGGAGAGAAGAGTAGAGAGGTTTCGGCGAGAGAATAAGCTACCAAGGGGGTTCGGCTAATCAATAAAATGAAAGTAGAGAACAAGAAGAAGAATGATCTATGAGGTTTTCGGCTCTTAAGGCTTCGGCAATGGGGTAAGGTGATCAAGATGGATTCGGCTATGGCTTGAGAAAAGAAATCAAAGGAGATTCGGCCAAACCAAATAAGAGTAGAGAGAAAAATGAAATAAGGTTTAGGGAGAATAGTGTTTCAGCTTCAAAGAAAATAAGTGAGGGGTTCAAATGGGGATTCAGCTCAATGCCTAAGAGAGAAGTCGACAAGAGCCTAAAAGCTTTGACTTTTGCTTCAACAAGGTGCACTAAGGAGAAATCGACAAGGGCTAAGGGATTTTGGCTTTTGGTTCTGGCCGAATACACTAAGGCATAACTTAGCCGAAAATGTCCACTTAGCTTGCCTAAGGAATTTCGGCACTCCCCCTAAGTCTTTCAGCCGAACACTCCACCTCACACAATTCAAAATTCGACCAACTACTCAAACTTCTCCTGGCCACTCGTTCAAACGAGTTTGAATTGCTCAAACTCCTAAATTCTCTCTTCTCCACCCGTTTGAATCTGTTGACCTGTTCAACAGTTATCCATCAGAGTTTGAGGTGAGCACAACTCTTCCCTCTCTGGCGTCAAAAAGAAATTCCCACAGAGGGATTCCTGCAGCTCGAACCTCAGCTCCCTTCCTCTGCTTGTGGCATCACTTCTCAAGGCCCTAAGTGGCGCCTTCTGCCACTTTACCACTGGGTTATTTGTGCTAAAGTTTACCACAGAAAACACTTAACCCCTAGCTCCTTCAGCTCCCCTTAACCAAAGCTTAAAAATAAAAATTTTCCCATAGTTCGGGCCTACCCTTGGCTCATATCTAGACCCTAAAACATCCCAATTAACATCACAACCAAGCCATACACATGCAAACAGTTCAAACACAATAGCCCCTATTTAAGGATGTTACAGTTCTACCCCCCTTAAAAATAATTTCGGCCTCGAAATTACCTGGTCAAAAGAGTTGAGGGTATTGCTGTCTCATCACATCATCTGGTTCCCACTTAGCTTCTTCCACGCCAATGTTTCGCCATAACACCTTCACTAATGGAACCGACTTCTTGCGCAAAACTTTCACATCTCGGTCTAGAATCTGTACTGGTTCCTCTTCCATAGTCAAATCTGGGCTCACTTCAATTTCCTCCACTAATCCAACATGCGATGGATCGGAACGGTAGCGTCTAAGCATGGAGACGTGGAACACGTCATGTATCTGACTCAGCTCTGCTGGCAACTCGAGCTGATAAGCTACTGGTCCTATTCGTCTCAACACCTTATACGGGCCAATGAACCTTTGACTTAGCTTGCCTTTTCTTCTAAATCTCAGCACTTTCTTCCACGGTGAGACCTTCAAAAAGACCTTGTCTCCCACGGCAAACTCTATATCTCTCCGCTTAAGATCGGCGTAGGACTTCTGCCGGTCCGAAGCTTCCTTTAGACGAGCCTGAATCAACTTGACCTTATCCTCAGTTTCTGTAACCAACTCTGGACCCAACATCTGACGCTCACCCAACTCTGTCCAACATGTAGGTGTACGACACTTCCTACCATACAACGCCTCATACGGTGCCATCTTAATGCTTACTTGGTAACTATTATTGTACGCAAATTCAGCTAACGGTAGAAATTCTTCCCAGCTGCCTCTGAAATCCAAAACACAGCCTCTCAGCATATCTTCCAAAATCTGTATAACCCTTTCTGACTGCCCGTCTGTCTGCGGATGAAATGCCGTACTAAAATCCAATCGCGTCCCCAAAGCCTGATGTAATACTTTCTAGAACCTTGACGTGAATCTGGGATCCCTATCCGAGATAATCGACAATGGCACACCGTGCAACCTCACTATCTCTCGCCACATACTGACTTAGCTAACTTACAGGCGAGTAATCAACCCTCACGGTATGAAATGAGTGATTTCATCAAACGGCCCACAATTACCCAGACTGAGTCCTTCTTACTAGGCGTAAGGGGTAGCCCACTGACAAAGTCCATGGTAATCCTTTCCCACTTCCACTGTGGAATCTTCACCGGCTGAAGTAGACCCGACGATAACTGATGTTCAGCTTTGACCTGCTGACACGTCAGACATTTACCCACAAACTCGGTTACTTCCCGTTTCAGACCTGGCCACCAAAACTGCTCTTGCAAATCTCGATACATCTTGCTACCTCCCGGATGCATAGCGTATGGGCTGCTATATGCGTCCTGAAGAATCCTCTGCCTTAACTCGACGTCCTTTGGCATACAAGCTTTCCCTTTAAAACACAGTACTCCGTCACTGGGCAAGCTGTAACCTTCCAACCCACCATTCTGAACTTGCAACCTCCGAGTATTCAAACCATCATCCACTAACTATTTTCCTTAATCTGCTCTACCCAAGTCGGCTTTACCTGCAATTCCGCTAATAGGCTCCCGTCATCATACAAGCTGAGATGAGCAACCATCGCTCTCAAGTCCGATACTACCTTACGGCTCAACGCGTCTACCACCACGTTAGCCTTGCCCGGATGATACTCAATTGAGCAGTCGTAGTCCTTCAACAGCTCAATCCATCTCCGCTGTCTCAAATTTAAATCCTTCTGAGTCAAAAGGTACTTTAAACTCTTGTGATCCGAGTAGACTATCGACTTCTCTCCGTACAAATAGTGCCTCCATACTTTCAGGGCGAAAACCACTGCAGCTAATTCCAAGTCATGCGTCGGATAGTTAACCTCATGCGGTCTCAGCTGTCGAGATGCATATGCCACTACCTTCCCTTCCTGCATCAGCACCCATCCCAAGCCAGTATGTGATGCATCACAGTAGACCGTGAATTCCTTTCCTGCCTCAGGCTGGATCAACACCGGAGCTTCAGTCAGAATATTCTTCAACTTGTCAAAACTTTCCTGTTGCTTCTCAGACCAGACAAATGGAACTCCTTTCCTCAGCAACTTGGTTAACGATGCTGCGATCAAAGAAAATCCCTCTACAAACCTTCAGTAATACCCTGCCAGACCTAGAAAACTCCGAATCTCTGCAACCGATTTAGGTGGTTTCCAGTCCAACACTGCCTCGATCTTGCGAGGATCCACTCTAATCCCTTCCGCCGACACCACGTGACCCAAGAAAGTCACCTCCTTAAGCCAAAATTCGCACTTACTGAACTTGGCAAATAACTGCTTCTCCCTCAGAATCTGCAAAACTATTTGCAAATGCGCATCATGATCCTTCTCAGACCTTGAGTACACCAAAATGTTGTCTATAAACACCACGACAAACTGGTCCAAAAACTGCTGGAACACCCGATTCATCATGTCCATGAATGCTGCCGGCGCATTAGTCAACCCAAACGGCATTACCAGAAACTCGTAGTGCCCATACCGAGTGCGAAACGCCATCTTGTGAATATCAACCTCTTTCACCTTTAGCTGATGATACCCTGACCTTAGATCGATCTTTGAGAAAACCGATGCACCTTTAAGCTGATCAAACAAGTCATCTATCCTGGGCAACGGATACTTGTTTTTGATCGTCAGCTTATTCAATTGGCGGTAGTCTATACACATCCGCATTGTACCATCCTTCTTCTTAACAAAGAGCACAGTGCTCCCCAAGCTAAACACACTTGGCGGATAAAACCCCGATCCAACAGTTCACGAATCGAGCCTTGACTCTACCAATTCTTCCTTGGTGCCATCCTATACGGGCGATAGGCAGCGCACGATTCCAATATACAGATCTATACCAAATTTAACTTCCCGATCCGAGGCGGACCGGAAGTTCTTACGAAAAATACGTCGATAAATTCTTTCACCGTTCGGACATTCTCTATAGCTGACTCATTGGCCTCCAAGGCACACACATGGACCATAAACGCCTCATAACCCTTTCTGACCATTTTCTTAGCTTTCAAAGCGGACACCACATTGGATAGATAATCTCTTCTATTACCTATCATCACCACTTCTTCACCCTCAACCATTTTCAAAACCATGCGCTTTAGTTGCGCATAATCCGGACTTGCTTGGTACTTCACCAACGATCCATCCCAAGAATCGATCGAACTCCCCAAACGGCAGTTCCATCAGATCAGCCACAAACACTACCCCTTGGAGTTCTAGGGGTACATCCCTATACAGCTTATTTACTTCTACAGAGTGACCTAGAGGGCTAATTACTGTCATCTCCCTAGAAGTAGTCTCAAAGTCTAGGTTCATGGTTTCCACTATGCTACTAGCAACATACGAATGCGTCGAACCTACATCTATCAAAGCAGTATATGGTAATCCAAAGATTAAGAACGTACCGGTTATGACGTCTGGTGCGTCGCCTTCCTCTCGACGCCTCGCTGCATATACCAATCCAGGCTGTCTTGCCTCGGTGTTGCCTGCACCTCTGCCCAGTGCTCCACGGCCCCGACCAGAACCATTACCTCCTCTGCCAGAACCACGACCCCTCTGCGGTTGCGGTCCCTAATTCCTGAACTGAGCACGACCCTGGCCCTCAGACTGAATCCTGGCTAACTTCCGTGGACAATCCCTCATACGATGATCCAACGAGCCACATTCAAAGCATCCTTTTCCACCAATCCAACATTCTCCCCAATGAGATTTCCCACACCGATTACAATGTCTTTGGACCACGATTAGCGATATGAGCCTCCCGGATTGATTTGGCCCACCATGCCTAGCCCTTTTCTGAGAGTTACCGACCGACCCAGATGATCCAAAACCTCTCTTATGTCTATTCCTGTCCTGATTCTGCCTCACAGATTCCTTTACCCCTTCGGCTATCTTAGCCTTTTCTACTAAAGCGACAAACTCTCACTCCTGCTGTAAATCCTTTATCACGATCTAATGCACAAGTTCCCCCTTTCTACATTCGGCCAATATCACACTATTAGCAAAAAGCCATTCGGCTTCACCTGTAAATCCTGAAGAGTTAACGCACAGAACCACAATCCTTACCTTAACGCTTTTCGAGCACTAGCCACAACCCTTCCCCTACAATCGGCCAACACTAAACAACATAAACTTAATAGCCTTCGGCTTTTCAAATGAATAAGGGAATGGTTAAATCGACATGTAACCTTACCACGGTCTTTAACGAAACCGATTGGTAGAGAGTAGATGATCACGATCCACTGCTTCAAAATCCTGAAGAACCTAGGAGAAACTGATTCCATAGGTGATTAAGAATCATGACAAATGCCGAAATTCGGCTTTTGTTCAATATGAGTGAATAGAGAAGAAAAGAAGATAGAAGAGATTCGGCCATGATAACTTACCTACTCCAAAACCGATTAGAGAAGAAGACAAGAGAGATCTACCCTTGATTGATGTTCGGCCAAAATGTTAGAAAAAGGAGAGAAGAGTAGAGAGGTTTCGGCGAGAGAATAAGCTACCAAGGGGGTTCGGCTAATCAATAAAATGAAAGTAGAGAACAAGAAGAAGAATGATCTATGAGTTTTTCGGCTCTTAAGGTTTTGGCAATGGGGTAAGGTGATCAAGATGGATTCGGCTATGGCTTGAGAAAAGAAATCAAAGGAGATTCGGCCAAACCAAATAAGAGTAGAGAGCAAAATGAAATAAGGTTTAGGGAGAATAGTGTTTCGGCTTCAAAGAAAATAAGTGAGGGGTTCAAATGGGGATTCGGCTCAATGCCAAAGAGAGAAGTCGACAAGAGCCTAAAAGCTTTCAGCTTTTGCTTCAACAAGGTGCACTAAGGGAGAAATTGACAAGGGCTAAGGGATTTCGGCTTTTGGTTCACAACCGAATACACTAAGGCATGACTTAGCCGAAAATGTCCACTTAGCTTGCCTAAGGAATTTCGACACTCCCCCTAAGTCTTTCAGCCGAACACTCCACCTCACACAATTCAAAATTCGGCCAACTACTCAAACTTCTCCTGGCCACTCGTTCAAACGAGTTTGAATTGCTCAAACTCCTAAATTCTCTCTTCTCCACCTGTTTGAATCTGTTGACCTGTTCAATAGTTATCCATCAGAGTTTGAGCTGAGCACAACTCTTCCCTCTCTGGCGTCAAAAAGAAATTCCCACAGAGGGATTCCTGCAGCTCGAACCTCAGCTCCCTTCCTCTACTTGTGGCGTCACTTCTCAAGGCCCTAAGTGGCGCCTTCTGCCACTTTACCACTGGGTTATTTGTGCTAAAGTTTACCACAGAAAACACTTAACCCCCTAGCTCCTTTAGCTCCCCTTAACCAAAGCTTAAAAATAAAAATTTTCCCATTGTTCGGGCCTACCCTTGGCTCATATCTAGACCCTAAAACATCCCAATTAACATCACAACCAAGCCATACACATGCAAACAGTTCAAACACAATAGCCCCTATTTAAGGATGTTACAAGGAAGGTCCCGTATAAGACCATGTCTGGGACATGGCATCGACACTGAATGTAGGTCCCGTATAAGACCATGTCTAGGACATGGCATCGGCAACGAATGTAGGTATCGTATAAGACCATGTCTAGGACATGGCATCAGCACCGAATGTAGATCCTGTATAAGACCATGTCTGGAACATGGCATTGGCATCGAATAAGGAAGGTCCCGTATAAGACCATGTCTTGGACATGGCATCGGCACCGAATAAGGAAGGTCCCGTGTAAGACCAAGTCTGGGACATGGCCTCGGCACTAAAGGAAGATCTCGTGTAAGACCATATCTGGAATATGGCATCGACTATATATGATCTCGTATAAGACCATGTCTTGGACATGGCATTGACATCGAGTAAAGAGATCCCGTGTAAGACCATATTTGGGATATGGCATCGGCATCAAGAGGCGATCCCATGTAAGACCATATCTGGGATATGGCATTGGCATCGTAATACATGTATGATGAGATTTAGTATCCTCCAATATTCCGAGTAATTCAACGGGCAAAAGAGCTAAGTATGCAAAGATGACAAGAGCTAAGCTATACATAGATGAAAAATAGTTACATTTATGTTAAGGATGATGATGAAATAAGTTTATGTTCATGATAGCTTTAGTGCTAAATTATGTGTTGAAGTGATACAGGCACCATGAGTAAAATACGAGTTATGAAACCGTAATGTGATATGTGATGGGTAAGCGTAAGTATGAGTAAGTATGTCAAAGTACTTGAGAACTTGTGCTACTATGGTTCTATCAGATGAATGAATTTTACCATGAGCATTTATGTTGCTATTTTAATTCATGCAAACTTACTAAGCTATATGCTTACCCCTCTCTTTTACCTTGTCCTTGTAGTATCGCCAAGCTAGTTTAGGGATCGTAGGACGTCGGAGCTCGGATCACACTATCAATCATTCTTTTGGTATAGTGAAGTTGATTCATTTTGAGTATGGCATGTATAGGTGCTTGGTCATTTTGTGCTATGTCATATTTGAAAGCCAAAGTGTTGGCTATTAATGTTATACACTTATTTTGTAAATGGCCATTGGATATTGGCCAATATTTTTCAAGCATCATATTTTTAATGATGATGAGTTTCATGAAGTGAAAGTTCATGCAATTGATGTAGTAAAATGTGAGATGTATGAATGATGATTAGGGATTCTTCCTAGTGTATTATTGCCATGTTATGTGTTGCTTGAGTTGGCATATATGTGTTTATGTTTCAGGGTGGCAATTGGCCTGGTAAATAGCCTTCTAATTGTCCACACCCCATGGGTGTGTTGATAGGCCATGTGTCCCATGCATCAAATTTGTGAGAATTTGGTTCGCCACATGGGCCAGCACACGGGCGTGTGCCTAGGCCGTGTGCTATTAAGAGTTTGCTGACGTCATAAACAGAATACCCAGGTTTTCACACACGAGTGAGGACACGGGCGTGTCTAGGCCGTGTGAGGGACACGAGCCACAAACACGGGCGTGTGTCCAGCCGTGTGAAAACCCCTATAGGTTCGAAATGAAAAATAAATTCCACACGGGCTAGGAACATGGGCGTGTGTGACTACACGGCCTGCCCACACGGGCGTGTTCCATTTCACACGGGCGTGTGGCCCTATTTAGGCAAAAATTTTCTAAGAGCACAAAAGTTTCCAATTTAATCCCGAAACCTTCCGTATGTATGTTTAAGGTCTCGTAGGCCCATAATAAGGATGTTATGAATATGAATGAGAAGCTTTAAGTTGAAATGAAATTTTTATAGCCCGATATTGTATGTTTAAGCAAGTTAAGTCCGATAATGCCTCATATCCTATCCCGATGTCAGACACGGGTAAGGGTGTTACAATTCCTCTCTCACTCACTCTAGTTTTCTCTCAATCTCTTTTCCCCTTTTTCCCTTGTATAGCTGTCCATCCCTTCTCCCATCTTTAGCCTCAAAAGCTTTGTCAAAAGCACTCTCTACTCGGCTACCTTCTAAACCCTTAGCAAAAGAAGCTTCAATCAAAACAGAGGAATGCTTCAATCAAAATAGATCCGAAAGGCTACTAAACTGAGTCTACTCTTTCCACTTGATTATTTATTTTAACATGTTTGCTTTGAGTTTTATGTTTTTGACATCAACTATGAAGTTTTAATTCCTACCTATTAGGATAATTATAATAAGTTAATGAGATTTATTTAATTCATCTTAACATGTTTTGTGCCTCAGTATATTATGTTTTCAAATAATATCATGATGCATTTCATTCATACGTGATTGGGTGAACTCAGATTAGCTAAGCAATCCTACCTAGACAACGGTTAGTAGATGCATAATTGAAAAGTGCAATGTTTAATTTAGGTCATTAAAACTGACTAAGTTAAGGTTCATAATATATTTAGTTAGCTCTATTATCTTGCATGGTTTTTAGGTTTATGTAATTAAACTGTTGCAAATGTAAATGTCCTTATGACCTTGCATAAATACTAAGAAACCCTTAGTCTAATATGATCGGTAACATGCATATTTAACTAAGTAAAAGATCTAAGAGGACTTAATTTGGCTTCCAAACCCATAAGAGATCGAGTTGCCACGGAAGTAATTCCAAACATGTTAGCATGATGAAAGTAAATTGAATTAATTAATATAATTATCCTAGCTCATTTAAAGTTGGTTGTTTTTGTTGCTAAAGCCTTCATTCATACACTTAGGTAAATTGCATTAGGGATCACTCTTGCATTTAATTAATCTAATCATCACTATCCAAATTTATTAAGTTTTTTCACATCAAAATGATAATTATAATTTTACAATTAATTGTTTAAGCTTATGCAATCCCTGTGGAGACGGTAACTCATTTTTACTTACTTACTACTTGAACAACTACGTACACTTGCGTAACCACGTTACAAATCCATACAAGTTTTTTTCGCTGTTGTCAGGGACTGTTGCCTTAGTCATTCTTTGTGAATTTACTTTTACAATTTCGTTTTTATTTTTATTTTATTTAATTTTTAGCTCTACCAACTTATGATTTATTCTTTATTTGTGATTTATTTATCAGGTGTTTTATAAGCATAGATCGAATCATTGTTCTATTACCTGTAGACCCTGAAATCGAGCGAACTTTTAGACAAAAAAGACGTGAGAGATTTGCTCAAAGACAACCCGAGATGGACCTTGTAAATCAAAATGATGGACAAGATAATGGAGTTAATCATGCGCACAACTCAATCTTTATTGCTAATGATAGGGATCGTTCTATCAGACAATACGATGTGCCACTCTTTAATGAGTTGAATCCAAAAATTAGAAGGTTGGATACCGAGGCACCCCAATTCGAATTGAAACCAGTGATGTTTCAAATGCTCCAAATGGTGGGCCAGGTCAATGGTATGCCTACGAAAGATCCAAACTTACACCTTCATTTGTTCATGGCTGGTGTGACTGAAGACGCACTAAGGTTGAAATTGTTTCCATACTCTTTGCGAGATCGAGCATGAGCATGGCTAAATTGATTGCCACAAAGTTCAATATCTACTTGGCAAGAATTAGCAGAATGGTTTTTGGTAAAATATTTTCAACCAAGAAAGGAAGCAAACTTCCGAAATGAGATAACAACTTTCAAACATTTGGATGACGAGTCTCTGTACGAAGCGTGGGAAATATTCAATGAATTACTTTGTAAGTGTCCTCATCATGGGATTCCTCACTGTTTCCAATTGGAGACATTTTATGATAATCTCAACACACACAAAAGATTAATGGTAGATATTTCTGCGAATGGTGTAATTTTGTCTAGGTCATACAACGAGGCTTATGAGATCATTGAAAGGATCACAAGTAATAACTTCTAATGGCCAATGAATCGAGCAGTTTTAAGAAGACGTGTAGTCGGAGTGCATGAAGTGGATGCACTGACTTCACTCTCTACTCAGGTATCTTCTATATCCTCTATGTTAAAACAGTTTACCACTAATGGTTTGAATAATTTTGTAGCTCAATCACCAAGTCAATATGATGTAGTTTCCTGTGTATACTGTGGGGATGGTCATTCTTTCGAGAAATGCCCTTCAAATCCTGAATCAGTTTGTTACATAAGGAACCAATATGAAAACAGAAATTGACAAGGACTGCAGTCCAATTCCTACAATCCATCATGGTGGAACCATCCGAACTTTTCCTGGAGCAACCAAAGAAATGGACTGAACAATAATCAGATGCAGCATAGATCAAACCAGGCCCAAGGATTTAACCAACAAGCCCTAAAACCACCTCAAGCTAAATCAACAAACAGTTTGGAGAACTTGTTGAAGGCTGGAAACACAAAAATTTATATACTTTTCTATGCCCTTTTTATCCCAAATTCATGCAGTTTCGATTAAATTATTGTCGGAAAATAATTAACTATTATAAAATAATTAAATTGTGCTAAAAATATGAACACGATGAATTTTAATTAATTTTATAGTTAATTTTAATTTATTTTGACTATTTTAATGATTCGCACAAAGGCGAAAATTGGCTCAGCAGACACGCTCGAAGAATAAACCCAGAAGCAATTTGAAGTATCAAGGCGAAGTTATTTCCAGCCCAAGACGGTCCAATTATGAATATTTAATCATAATATAATTAATTTTAATTTATTCCCAATTTAATTTGGGCTAAATAAATTAATCTTAATTAATTATGAAAAAGGCCCAGTTGAACCGCATCAGTTGAACCGAACCGATTGAACCTAACCAAGCAAAGTGTAACACCCCAAACCCGGCCCATGCGATATGACCAGATCTAGTATGTCACATAAAGAAAATGTATAAAGAACTAAAGTTGGCATTATTTGGTTATAGTTAAGAAAACAAGTTCGGTTATAATTAATCGATAAAATACTACTAATTTCTAGAGGTTGATTGAAGAATCGATAATCAAACTAGTGATCTTTTAAAACCGTGACTTTTGAAAATATTATTGATAATTTGCAGGAAAAATCCAAGTTAAATTATTTGTACATATTTATTATGAAATCCGTTTGTTGTTAAATTTGAAGAAAAACCGTTGTTTATGATTTTAGAAAATCCCCGTTCAAAACAATTCATGGAAAATAAATACGTCAAACATAAAACCGAAATAAAAAAAAAACCAGAGGCCTTATTACAACTTTAAACCCAAAATAGTAAAAGTAACGAAATAAAGCGGAAAAGAAATTTACTAAGGTTTGAAAATATTATTTCCAAAGTATGACCTCCACCGAGTCATCCATGGGCCCAAGTCCTCATTACTGATCATTACCTGCAAGGATTAAGAGAATGGGGTGAGTTACTAGAACTCAGTGTATAATCCCCTTACAGTCATCCATGGGCTGAACCGTATAGCATAATCTTGGGCCTAAGCCCATTTACATAACAATAAATAAATGAAGTAAATGTATGCAACCCAACCCAATCCATCCATCACACCCCCGACCAGCCAATCACACCTGTGGGGATCAAGTCAACCCACCCCACCGCTCACACCAAATTTGCAGTCAAACTGCTACAGCATTTTATTTTTTTGGTCAAACCACTGAAATCATAATTTAGGCACAATAATAAACAATTTGTGGCAATGCCACCAGGCTACACTGCTCTTCATACAATTTTCCCATCCCATGCAAAATGTAAAAAAAAAAATGCAACATACATAATAACATAAAGCATTTACATATAAATACCAACCATTATTCTATTGAACAATTTTGGTGATCCAGCCCAATAAAGCATTTTAATAATTCGGCCCACTAAGGCATTCTAGCAAATCGGCCCATAGGGGCATTTTGGTAAATCGGCCCATAGGGGCATTTTCGTAATTTAGCAATTTAATACCGATTTTGACAGATCTTTAGAAAATAATATTAAGTTAAGCAAGTTACTCGATTTATGCCATATTACGATTTTTTAACTATGTAAATAATAACGATCTACTTTTCCAACATAATATCGAATCTCGAATCTCACGGATTTGGTGTGAGATTACACACTGACACAGTAAGGACTAAACCTTCTTGATCGTCGGCACCTAAATCACCATTACACTCGATTAACCAACAAGCGAGGTTTTATTAATCTAAATCAGATGATCTAATGAAACGCTTACCCTTAGTATCGTGAACGACCACGATTTGTCTATTCTCACTGGATGATGGTCCACAACCCGGTGGGAAATCCCGAACTGCCGATACCGCCCTATGTTTGAACTTAGGAGTAGGAATTGCAAATCCACTCCTTTTGTGTTCTCCTATCGCTTTTCCTTTCAAATCGTTACCACTTGCCTCTATTGAAAAAGTCCCGGTCAGTAAAATACTACTATGAGAGAAAGTAGTTGTTTAGGGATAGGATTCGGCTTACCTCTACTTCCGAAGAACCAACGAGTAGAGAAAGCGATCGATTTAATCCCTATAACAATCGATTAGTCAAATCTATCATTCCGTTTTAACGGAATAACCAAGTATTGAGAGATCGAAATGATCCATAAAGAAACTCATTACCTTAACGATAATATATCCGACTTCCACCGATTGACTTAAGACTAGAGATGAATCGGAAAGGATGTGATATTCAGCCGCCGCTAGAACACTACGAAAAGAAGATGATCAAGATATGAGGGAGTAGGAGAAAGTGATATTTCGGTTTAGAAAGAAAATAAAACCACCGAATAGTGATGGACACACATTCGGCTAGGGAGAAAAGAAAGTGAAAAGAGAAGAAAGAAACCACTTACCGATTCGATCAAAGAAGAGAGTGCCAACACGAAAGAGAAAGAAATAATGAAGAAGAGATTAAGGGTCAAAAGGTTCGGCTATGGAGAGAAATGAACAAGAAGATTCAGCTACCAAAATGTTGATTAAAGAAGAAGAAAGAAGGGTTGAAGAAATAGTGAAAAAGAAAAGAAAAGATGGAGAAAGAGTGCTAGATAGTTTCGGCTAACAAAGGAAAAAATGAGCAAGAATGGATTGAGGGTTTCGGCTAAACAAGGGAGAAAGATGAACAAATGTGCTAGAGTGTTTCGACCAAAACAAGGGGAAAAAGAGGTTGGAAAAGAAAAGTACCCAAAATGCTAAAAGAAACCAAAACCTTTCGTGTACAAATTTGCACAAAAACCAAAAGAAAATCGGCTCCCTCACTCCCCCTACTAAAACCGTGTACTTCATTCACCAAAAGGTCATGGTTGACCAAAAATTCTATCCCAAGCACCTTCCAAATATTCGGCCAACATATCCCCCTTCTTACTCCTTTCCTTTACTTCTTTCCTTACTCTCCTCCTTACCTTATTTTCTTAGTCTTCTTTCCATAAATAAAAAGTATTCCTTATCTTATTTAAAGCCTTGGCCGACACTTTGGAAAAGAAGCACAAAATAATCAAAAATTTTGTAAAAGGTGGGATTCGAACTCCACCCCTCTAGCCCTTTCATGTGATGCCATACCACTCTACTACTAGCTCCTCTTGTGCTAGCAAAATACTCACTTATTTCCTTAAGTCTTGATGCCACTTACCTTCTCTCCTTTAAATGCTTAAACACAAAAAATTTACTAAGTCCCAACTTAACCCAAAGCCTTCTTAGGACCCCTAAACATACACAATTAGCATTCTTAACTAGCCTAACGCATGATATAAAGCAAAACATTAAATTCCAAATTTCAGGATGTTACAATTCTACCCCCTTAAAGAAATTTCGGCCTCGAAATTTACTTGATTAGAAGAGATGAGGATATTGCTGCCGGATCGTGCCCTCTAGCTCCCATGTAGCTTCCTCTAATCCGTGATTACGCCATAATACTTTAACTAACGGAACCAACTTCCTTCTCAGTACTTTAATATCCCGATCTAAAATCTGCACTGGCTCTTCTTCAAAGGACAAGTCAGGTCTTATCTCAATTTCCTCCACTGGTACAATATGAGACGTATCCGAACGATAACGCCTTAACATCGAGACATGGAATATGCTATGTATCTGACTTAATTCCGGAGGTAACTCAAGCTGATAAGCCACTGGCCCAACACGCTTCAATACACGGTAAGGTCCGATAAACCTAGGGCTCAACTTGCCTTTCTGCCAAAATCTTAAGATCTTTTTCCAAGGTGAAACCTTCAAAAAAACCTGATCTCCCTCAGAGAACTCTATATCCTTACGCTTCAGATCCGCGTACGATTTCTATCTGTCCAAAGCTTCTTTTAACCGAGCCCGAATTACCTTAAATTTTTCTTCCGTCTCTGAGATCAACTCAAGACCCAATAACTGTCGCTCCCCCAACTCAGTCCAACAAGTAGGAGTACGACACCTACGTCCATACAACGCCTCGTAGGGTGCCAACTGGATGCTGGATTGATAGCTGTTGTTGTATGCAAACTCTGCCAACGGTAGAAAATCTTCCCAACTACCCCTGAAGTCGATCACATAGCCCCTTAACATGTCTTCTAGAATTTGGATTACTCTCTCCGACTGACCATCAGTCTTCGGATGAAATGCCGTGCTGAAATTTAGTCTTGTACCCAAAGCTTCATGTAAAGCCTTCCAGAATTGTGATGTAAACCTAGGATCCCTGTCCGATATAATAGACACTGGTACCCCATGCAACCTCACGACTTCTGCTATATACAACTTGGCCAACTTCTACAATGTATAATCCGTACGAACAGGTAAGAAATGAGCAGACTTCGTTAACCGATCCACTATCACCTATACTGAATCTTTCTTAGTATGCGTTAAGGGTAACCCACTAACAAAATCCATCGTTATCCTTTCCCATTTCCATAGTGGAATTTTCACCGGTTGCAATAACCGTGAAGGCAGTTGATGCTCCACCTTCACCTGCTGACATGTCAAGCACTTGCTCACGAAGTCAGTAACCTCCCGTTTCAACCCTGGCCACCAATACTGCTCACGGAGGTCTCGGTACATCTTATTTCCTCCGGGGTGCATAGTATATGGGCTACTATGCGCCTCACGCAGAATCATTTGTCTCAGAATCAACAGGCATACAAACTCTTCCACAGAAACACAATACTCCATCACTATTTAATCCAAAATCCCCTATCTCACCACTTTCCACTTGCTGAAGTCGAGAACCCAACCTTTCATCTAATAACTGCTTTTTCTTAATCTGGCTTACCCATGCCGGCTTCACTTGAAGTTTGGCTAATAGACTACCATCTTCATAAAGGCTGAGATGAGTGAACATCGCTCTCAAATCTGATATCACCTTACGACTCAACGCATCTGCCACTACGTTAGCTGTACCTGGATGATACTCGATTGAGAAGTCATAATCTTTCAATAGTTCTATCCACCTCCGCTGTCTTAAGTTCAACTCCTTCTGGGTAATGAGGTACTTCAGACTTTTATGATCCGTGTAGATAATCGACTTCTCCCCGTACAGATAGTGTCTTCATATCTTCAGAGCAAACACCACTGCAGCTAACTCCAAATCATGAGTAGGATGGTTAATCTCATGCGGCCTTAATTGACGAGATGCATAAGCTACCACTTTCCTCCCTTGCATCAACACACATCCCAAGCCCGTGTGTGACGCATCACAATAAACAATAAACTCCTTACCAGCCTCAGGTTGAACCAATACTGGTGCCTCTTTAAGAATCTTCTTCAATTTCTCAAAGCTCTCTTGCTGCTTCTCTGACCATACAAACGGTACTCCTTTACGCAACAGCTTAGTTAGGGGTGCAGCAATCAACGAAAACCCCTCAACGAACCGCCTGTAATACCCAGCCAAACCTAGAAAACTTTAGATTTCTGCCACTGACTTCGATGGCTTCCAGTCCAACACAGCCTCGACCTTTCAGGGATCAACTCTAATTCCCTCGACAGACACAACATGCGCCAAAAAGGTCACTTCCCTCAGCCAAAATTCACACTTACTGAATTTGGCATACAGTTGCTTCTCTCTTAATATCTGCAATACCACCCGTAGATGCGAATCATGCTCTTCTTCAGTCTTTGAGTACACCAAAATGTCATCTATGAACACAACCACAAATCGGTCTAGATAGGGTTGGAAGACTCGATTCATCATGTCCATAAATGCAGCTGGTGCATTTGTCAACCCAAACGACATCACTAAGAACTCGTAATGCCCATATCGAGTTCGAAACGCAGTCTTGTGAATATCCGCCTCCTTGACCTTAAGCTGGTGATACCCTGATCTCAAGTCTATCTTCGAGAAAATTGAAGCTCCTCGCAGCTGATCGAACAGATCATCGATCCTCGATAACGGGTACTTCTTCTTGATCGTCAACTTATTCAATTGTCTATAATCGACGCACATACGCATCGACCCATCCTTTTTCTTAATGAACAAAACCGGCGCTCCCCACGGTGACACACTTGGTCAAATAAATCCACGATCCAACAACTCATGGATCTGAGCTTTAAGTTCCACAAGCTCCTTCGGTGCCATTCGGTAAGGAGCAATGGACACCGGAGCCGTCCTTGGCAATAGCTCAATACCAAACTCCACTTCTCGATCCGGAGGCAATCCTGGAAGCTCCTCGAGAAAGATGTCTGAAAACTCTTTCACCGCTCTAACACTTTCAACCGAAAACTCTTTGGCATCTAAAGCACTGATAAAGGCTATGAACGCTACACACCCCTTTCGTACCAACCTTTCTGCCGTTAAAGCAGATACCACATTAGATAGATAGTTTCTTATTTCACCTATCATCATCACTTCCTTATCCTCTGAAGTTCTTAGTACCATCTGCTTTGTAGCACAGTCCAAGTTTACACGATGCTTAACCAGCCAGTCCATGCCCAATATAAGATCAAACTCCCCGAACGACAGTTCCATCAAATCTGCCAGAAATACTTCCCCCTGAACTTCTAACGGCACATCTCTAAATAATTTATTTACTATCACCGACTGTCCTAAAGGACTAATCACAGTTATTTCTCTAGCAGTAATCTCAGATCTAATATTCAAAGTTCCAGACACAGCACATGCAACATACGAATGAGTGGATCCAATGTCTATCAAAGCGGTAAAAGGTACATCAGATATGAAGAACGTACCGGTTATGACATCCGATGCATCGCCATCCTCTCGACACCTGACCGTATAGACCAACCCTGGCTGTCTCGCCTCTGTGTTACCCCTATTACCGGTACCTCTACCCGGTGCACCTTGACCTCGTCCTACACCATTACCACCTCGACTTGGCCCACGGCCTCTCGGCGGCAGCTAAGCAACTCCAACTGACTGTGCAAATTTGTTATGAACTGCCTGAGTTTGATCAGGCTTTCGAGGGCAATCCCTAAACCGATGGTCCTTGGATCCACATCTGAAACAACCACCAGTTCTCTTCCAGCATTCACCCGAGTGAAGTTTCCCACAATCCACGCAAGGTCAGAATCGATTGGTAGTAGCTGGAACTCTCACTCGAGCTGGCTCCTCATTCCTGGGCCTTTTCTGAAATCCTCTAGCAGGACCTGAATACCCAGAGTCTCTCTTATTCCTGCCCCTATCCTTGTCTCGATTTTTTCGTTCCAAATGCTTTACTTCTTCAGCAATCTTAGCTTTTTCCACCAGTGTGGCAAAATTCCTCTCCTTCTGTGGGGCTATCAGTACCCGCAACTCATCACGCAATCCATCCTCAAAACGCACACAGCGTTCATGATCAGTCGGCACTATACCCCGGGCATACCGAATCAGATGCAGAAACTCCGCCTCGTAAGCTACCACAGACCTACCTCCTTGTACCAGATTCAGGAATTCCTTCCTTCTAGCATCCACATAACTAGCCCCGACATATTTTCCCTGGAATGCTGTCTTAAAGAAATCTCAGGTAATACGATCAGCCTGAGTGCCTTCCCGAACAGTGAGCCATCACTGATACGCCTCGTCTCTCAGCATTGACACAACCCCTTTCAGTTTCTGCTCAGCTGTGCAATCCAGATAGTCCATAATCCGCTCCACCGCCTCATGCCAGTACTCCGCTACACTTGGGGCTACACCCGAAATACTCCTAAAGACTTCGGACCCATTCAATCTGAGTCGTTTCGATATCGACCCACGAGTTACCGACCCAGTTCTTGCCCCAACAACCCTTTCTAGAACTCGCAACATTGCTTGGGACAGAGCGTCGTCCTCTCTCATTCGGTCATGTGACCCAGCTTCAGTCACCGGTGATGCAGGTGCATCCATTTCAGGCATATGTCCCGATGCCTCAGATACAACTCTAGCACCTCGTCCTTGTCTACCACGTCCACATCCTCTAGCGCTCATGTTTACTAACGTCGATTTAATCTGATTACGAGTCTTATGAATCAGTATGATATTCAATGTTTATTAAACAATGTTTTATGGAATATAGGAAGTAAAGTTGTTTTCGCAAAACATATCCTAAAGTCTCAATCTCTATAGTTTCAGCTCCTAAGCTAAAAGTTCTAGAGTATCTCTATTTTGTGAAGTTTTCTTACTACAGTCACACCATAATAATCATAAAATGAAAACAAAACTTACTGACTTGGTGCCGGATACCCGTGGTGCTATACTTCCTTTAAAACATGTATTTATAACTCGAATTTCAACCAGTTTTAGAAAACATTTTTGAACCCAAACCACAACCGAGTTTTGCAACCGGGCTCTGATACCATAAAATGCAACACCCCAAACCCGGCCCATGCGATATGACCGGATCTAGTATGTCACATAAAGAAAACGTATAAAGAACTAAAGTTGACATTATTTTGTTATAGTTAAGAAAACAAGTTCGGTTATAATTAATCGATAAAATACTACTAATTTCTAGAGGTTGATTGAAGAATCGATAATCGAACTAGTGATCTTTTAAAACCGTGACTTTTGAAAATATTATTGATAATTTACAGGAAAAATCCAAGTTAAATTATTTGTACATATTTATTATGAAATACGTTTGTTGTTAAATTTGAAGAAAAACCGTTGTTTATGATTTTAGAAAATCCCCGTTCAAAACAATTCATGGAAAATAAATACGTCAAACATAAAATCGAAATAAATAAAAAAACTAGAGGCCTTATTACAACTTTAAACCCAAAATAGTAAAAGTAACGAAATAAAGCGGAAAAGAAATTTACTAAGCTTCGAAAATATTATTTCCAAAGTATGGCCTCCACCGAGTCATCCATGGGCCCAAGTCCTCACATCGATCATTACCTGCAAGGATTAAGAGAATGGGGTGAGTTACTAGAACTCGAGTGTATAATCCCCTTACCGTCATCCATCGAGCTCGAACCCAGTATAGCATAATCTTGGGCCTAAGCCCATTTACATAACAATAAATAAATTAAGTAAATGTATGCAACCCAACCCAATCCATCCATCACACCCCCGACCAGTCAATCACACCTGTGGGGATCAAGTCAACCCACCCCGCCGCTCACACCAAATTTGCAGTCAAACTACTATAGCATTTTATTTTTGTGGTCAAACCACTGAAATCATAATTTAGGCACAATAATATACAATTTGTGGCAATGCCACCAGGCTACACTGCTCTTCATACAATTTTCCCATCCCATGCAAAATGTAAAAAAAAAAATACAACATACATAATAACATAAAGCATTTACATATAAATATCAACCATTATTCTATTGAACAATTTTGGTGATCCAGCCCAATAAAGCATTTTAATAATTCGGCCCACTAAGGCATTCTAGCAAATCGGCCCATAGGGGCATTTTGGTAAATCGGCCCTTAGGGGCATTTTGGTAAATTAGCCTATAGGGGCATTTTCGTAATTTAGCAATTTAATACCGATTTTGACAGATCTTTAGAAAATAATATTAAGTTAAGCAATTTACTCGATTTATGCCATATTACGATTTTTTAACTCTGTAAATAATAACGATCTACTTTTCCAACATAATATCGAATCTCGAATCTACGGATTTTGGTGTGAGATTACACACCTGATTACGGTAAGGACTAAACCTTCTTGATCGTCGGTACCTAAATCACCATTACACTCGATTAACCAACAAACGAGGTTTTATTAATCTAAATCAGACGATCTAATGAAACGCTTACCCTTAGTATCGTGAACGACCACGATTTGTCTATTCTCACCGGATGATGGTCCACAACTCGGTGGGAAATCCTGAACTACCGATACCGCCCTACGTTTGAACTTAGGAGTAGGAATTGCAAATCCACTCCTTTTGTGTTCTCCTATCGCTTTTCCTTTCAAATCGTTACCACTTGCCTCCATTGAAAAAAAAGTCTCACAAGAAAATACTACTATGAGAGAAAGTAGTTGTTTAGGGATAGGATTCGGCTTACCTCTACTTCCGAAGAACCAACGAGTAGAGAAAACGATCGATTTAATCCCTATAACAATCGATTAGTCAAATCTATCATTCCGTTTTAACGGAATAACCAAGTATTGAGAGATCGAAATGATTCATAAAGAAACTCCTTACCTTAATGATAATAGATCCGACTTCCACCGATTGACTTAAGACTAGAGATGAATTGGCAAGGATGTGATATTCAGCCACCCGCTAGAACACTACGAAAAGAAGATGATCAAGATATGAGGGAGTAGGAGAAAGTGATATTTCGGTTTAGAAACAACATAGAACCACTGAATAGTGATGGACACACATTCGACTAAGGAGAAAAAAAAGTGAAAAGAGAAGAAAGAAACCACTTACCGATTCGATCAAGGAAGAGAGTGCCAACACGAAAGAGAAAGAAATATTGAAGAAGAGATTAAGGGTCAAAAGTTTCGGCTATGGAGAGAAATGAACAAGAAGATTCGGCTACCAAAATGTTGATTAAAAAAGAAGAAAGAAGGGTTGAAAAAATAGTGAAAAAGAAAAGAAAAGATGGAGAAAGAGTGCTAGATAGTTTCGGCTAACAATGGAAAAAATGAGCAAGAATGGATTGAGGGTTTTGGCTAAACAAGGGAGAAAGATGAACAAATGTTCTAGAGTGTTTCGGCCAAAACAATGGGAAAAAGAGGTTGGAAAAGAAAAGTACCCAAAATGCTAAAGGAAACCAAAACCTTTCATGCACAAATTTGCAAAAAAACCAAAAGAAAATCGGCTCCCTCACTTCCCCTACCAAAACCGTTTACTTCATTGACCAAAAGGTCATGGTTGACCAAAAATTCTATCCCAAGCACCTTCCAAATATGCGGCCAAAATATCCCCCTTCTTACTCCTTTCCTTTACTTCTTTCCTTACTCTCCTCCTTACCTTATTTTCTTAGTCTTCTTTCCATAAATAAAAACTATTCCTTACCTTATTTAAAGCCTTGGCCGACACTTTAGAAAAGAAGCCCAAAATAATCTAAAAATTTTATAAAAGATGGGATTCGAACTCCACCCCTCTAGCCCCTTCATGTGATGCCACACCACTCTGCTACTATCTCCTCTTGTTCTAGCAAAATACTCACTTATTTCCTTAAGTCTTGATGCCACTTACCTTCTCTCCTTTAAGTGCTTAAACACAAAAATTTTACTAAGGCCCAACTCAACCCAAAGCCTTCTTAGGACCCCTAAACATACACAATTAGCATTCTTAACTAGCCTAACGCATGATATAAAGCAAAACATTAAATTCTGAATTTCAAGATGTTACACAAAGAGTTGGGTAGCCCAAACCGTCCATATTGTTGGCCCAAATCAGCTTATTAGCTGATTAATTAAGTTGCAAAGAAGCCCTTGAAGACTTTTCAAAGTTGCATTCAAACCCCTCCAAATATGGTGGCTTTGTAGATTTGCCCCATGCCATATTTAGCAAAGTTGAAACCATCAACTTTGCCACATAGATGGCCAGCCAATGGAGGTCTCTTTTGCTGCTACTATTTGCTATTTTTAGCAGCCATGATCAACTATAAATACCACCCCTTGCTGATCATTCAAATCATCCCTCAAGCCTCCAACATTCTCCTTTCTCACTTCTCTCAACTCTCATTTTCCATTTTCCCTTTTTGTGTTCTTGTGCCGATTTCTCCTCTTGGAAAAGAGGTGTTTTCCCAGCCATTTGGAGTAGCAATTGGAGTGTTCATAAGCCACCTTGATAGCCAAGGACAATGGAGAACGAAGAACGGAGCAGTCAGACAAGCCACAGAGAAACACCGGATTTGTTTCTTGTTCCCTATCTCTTTAAATTTCGTTGTTGTTTTGACAAACATATTTATGAATATTTATGCTATTGGAATGGTTAATTTAATCAGCTTAGCTTGAATTTAGTTCGTGTTGGGTTGATTGCATTTCGTCCTCTTAAATTATTAAAATTGTGTTTATACTGTTAAAAGCCCTCGGTAAAATGCTTGATTAAGTAAAATCATGTTTAAGTTATCTGGCATTATAATTGTTTAGATAGCTAATGAATTAATTATTTAAACGCATTGAAATTGTAATTAATGGACACAATACTTAATCTGTGCATGTTTAATTCTTCTAAGGTAGCTGAAGATTAAATTAGCATTGTATTTGGCGATACATATGCCTTGCATAACTTGCAAGATTTTTTGTGGTTAAATTGTTTCAAGGTAAAAATACTTTGTTACCTCACATGATCTTTTATATGTTTATTAGGTTGAATTAATCGGTTGAATCACATAGGGATATGCGAGAGATTGTTTAATTTAATAAGTATGTATGTGCAATAACATGTTTACTCTTAGAAGTCTGTTCAATCAATCGAATTTGCATAGAAATATGTACAAGAGATGAATGGATTTTTATTTGTAAATATGTTCATAAGTTAGCAAATTATCGAGTTGCCATGTTTTAACAGGTATAAACACAAGTTTAATAATTCTAAGGTAAGAAATGTGATTAATCCAACACCATTATGTCATCTTGATTAAAACCAGCTTTTGAAATCGTGCATTAGAACTTTGTTTTATTTTATTTTACTTTGTTTTTCCTTTAGTTTTTAAATATTTCTTAAATCCAAATATTTTTCCTTTACCAAAGTGTTGAAAACATTTTCATAAATAGTTCTTTTTACAGTCCCTGTGGGTACGATAACTCGACATTTACTTGTCACTTTATTACTTGTTACGATTGTGTACACTTGCACATTTCCACCGTTCCAAAGGCGTACAGGAAAAAATGACGCATTGATCCAAAGTCAAGCAGCAATGCTGAAAAATCTAGATAACCAGATGGGTCAATTAGCTACTGAGCTTCATAGTAGACCACAAGGAGCCTTGCCGAGAGATACAGAAAATCCAAGAAATTTGGGTAAGGAGCATTGCAAAGTGGTAAAGTTACGAAGTGGTAAGAGTTTGGAACCTAAAAAGGTTATGGTTGAAGTTGAGCCTACTGGAAAGGAGGAAAGTCAATCGATAATTGAAGTTCCTACAACAACAAAAATTAGATGCTAAAAATTCTGATGAGGTAAACCCTAAACTAATGAATTTTAAAAAACTAATACCCTCTTTTATAGATTTATCTCCTTAAAAAAGTTGTCCATATCAACCTAGAGTTCCATATCCTCAAAGACTTCAGCTGACTAAGCAGAAACAAGAGGTACAATTCAAGAAGTTCTTGGATGTTCTAAAGCAATTACACATCAACATTTCGTTGGTGGAGGCTATAGAACAAATGCCCAACTACATGAAGTTTATAAAGGATATCTTGTCCAAAAAGAAATGACTTAGTGAGTATGAGACAGTCGCTTTGACGAAGGAGTGTAGTGCATTTTTACAGAACAGGCTACCTTCGAAATTGAACAATCCTGGAAGCTTTACGATACCTTGCAACATTGGTTAATCAACTTGATGCCCAAATCTATTTTCAAGCTGTTGGGAATAGGTGAAGTAAGACCCACTACTGTGACACTCCAACTTGAGGATCGATTATTAGCATATCCCGAAAGAAAGATCGAGGATGTTTTGGTAAGAGTTGATAAATTTATTTTTCCTGCTGATTTCATTATTTTTTATTTTGAAGTAGACAAGGAAGTTCCTATCATCCTAGGGAGACATTTCCTAGCCACGGGAGGAACGTTGATAGATGTGTAAAAAGGCGAACTCACGATGTGAGTTCAAGACGATAAGGTAACGTTTAACTTTCTGAAGGTAATTAAATTTCCTGATTCAATAGAAGAGAGTTCAGTAATGGAGGAATTAGAAACCTTAGTTTCTATGGAAAGCAATTCTGAAGAAGACCCATTGGAGAATGCTTTAGAGTCTGAACCATTTGGAGATGAAAAAGTTAACCAAGGTTTGGTTTTGATGGAAGCCAATTCGAGGAGTTATATTCAACCACTGCGGTTCGAACAACTAAAGTTGGAAATTTGGGAATTTACACAACCCAAGTTGTCAATCGAGGAACCACCTAAAATCAAACTAAAGGTACTTCCGTCTCACTTAAAATACATTTATCTCAGTAATAGTTCTACTTTGCTTATGATTATTTCAGCGAACTTGATAGAACATCAAGAGGAGCAATTGATTGTTGTTTTAAAGAAGTTTAAAAAGGCAATTGGTTGGACCATAACTGACATACAAGGTATAAGTCCTTCCCTTTGTATGCATAAAATTACTTTAGAGGAAGGTGAAAAAAATAAGAATGATGGGCAAAGGAGACTTAACCCTATCATGAAATAAGTGGTTCGGAAGGAGGTAATTTTTTTTTTACATAAAGACCTAAAAGGTCAACTCAATTAATCGAATCACTAATAACCAAATCATGGATATCTGAAGGATAATCCATATCAAAGGTCCAATTACAAGAGTTAGCAATAGCTTTTTTCTAAATAAAATCAGCTACCTAATTACACCAACGATTGGCCCAAATTACAATAACTGAATTAAAATTAACCATAAATTTCTGAATTACATTAAGACAAGAGCCCATAATGGTGACGTCTCTTCCACGATTCTTCACCCTATTCACAAGCCTGGCACTGTCGGTCTAAAAATAGCTTTTGTAATATTGAGAGAACACGCAATTTTTGAACTCTCCTCAAAGGCAAATAGTTCCACCCAATCAGCAACATATATCTCATCTTTGAAGCCTCCACCTCCCCCAATGAAAAAACCATCCTCACCACAAAAAATGACTCCATAACCTGTTTTATTATTTTTAACAGAAGCATTGAAATTTATTTTAGCGAATCCACACGGTGGTTTCTCCCATCTTTTACATGTAGGAGTAACAGGGAGCAAAGGTTTGTTAACTAGATTATGGATTCGGAAGTCCTGGCTTAGGGTTTTTGCTCTATCCCAAATGACACTCGCATCATCTTCCTTGCCACGAAAGATAAAGTTGTTGCGGTTGTTCCATCTATTCCACAACATTATGATAAAATCTGCAGTAGCTTTCTTATCCAAAACACACATAACATCCTCTATCCAGTCGATGCAGCAATGGTAATCTTTAGCCCATCTCAAGTAGTGGTTAGATGCGGGAATTATTTACCCCATCTCAGGTAGTTCTTGGGTAAGTCTGGTACAATGTGTACCAAAGAAAGGTGGGATCATGATTTTTGATAATAACTGGAACGGTGGAAATGTGCAAGTGTACACAATTGTAACAAGTAATAAAGTGACAAGTAAATGTCGAGTTATCGTACCCACATGGACTGTAAAAAGAACTATTTCTGAAAATGTTTTCAAACACTTTGGTAAAGGAAAAATAATTGGATTTAAGAAATATTTAAAAACTAAAGGAAAAACAAAGTAAAATAAAATAAAACAAAGTTCTAATGCACGATTTCAAAAGCTGATTTTAATCAAGATGACATAATTGTGTTGGGTTAATCACATTTCTTACCTTAGAATTATTAAAATTGTGTTTATACCTGTTAAAACATGGCAACTCGGTAATTTACTAACTTATGAACATATTTACAAATAAAAATCCATTCATCTCTTGTACATATTTCTATGCAAATTTGATCGATTAAACAGACTTCTAAGAGTAAACATGTTATTGCACATACATACTTATTAAATTAAACAATCTCTCGCATATCCCTATGTGATTCAACCGATTAATTCAACCTAATAAACATATAAAAGATCATGTGAGGTAACAAAGTATTTTTACAGTGAAACAATTTAATCACAAGAAATCTTGCAAGTTATGCAAGGCATATGTATCGCCAAATACAATGCTAATTTAATCTTCAGCTACCTTAGAAGAATTAAACATGCACATATTAAGTATTGTGTCCATTAATTACAATTTCAATGCATTTAAATAATTAAATCATTAGCTATCTAAGCAATTATAATGCCAGATAACTTAAAAATGATTTTACTTAATCAAGCATTTTACCGAGGCCTTTTAACAGTATAAACACAATTTTAATAATTTAAGAGGACGGAATGCAATCAACCCAACACGAATTAAATTCAAGCTAAGCTGATTAAATTAACCATTCCAATAGCATAAATATTCATAAACATTTTTGTCAAAACAACAACGAAATTTAAAGAGACAGGGAACAAGAAACAAATCTGGTGTTTCTCTGTGGCTTGTCTGACTGCTCCGTTCTTCGTTCTCTGTTGTCATTGGCTATCAAGGTGGCTTATGAACACTCCAATTTCTGCTCCAAATGGCTGGGAAAACACCTCTTTTCCAAGAGGAGAAATCGGCACAAGAACACAAAAAGGGAAAATGGAAAATGGGAGTTGAGAGAAAGTGAGAGAGGAGAATATTGGAAGCTTGAGGGATGATTTGAATGATCAGCAAGGGGTGGTATTTATAGCTGATAATGGCTGCTAAAAATAGCAAATAGTAGCAGCAAAAGAGACCTCCCTTGGCCGGCCATCTATGTGGCAAAGTTGATGGTTTCAACTTTGCTAAATATGGCATGGGGCAAATCTACAAAGCCACCATATTTGGAGGGGTTTGAATGCAACTTTGAAAAAGTCTTCAAGGGCTTCTTTGCAACTTAATTAATCAGCTAATAAGATGATTTGGGCCAGCAATATGGACGGTTTGGGCTGCCCAACTCTTTTCTTGGTTCGGTTCAATCGGTTCGGTTCAACTGATGCGGTTCAACCGGGCCTTTTTCATAATTAATTAAGATTAAAGTATTTAGCCCAAATTAAATTGGGAATAAATTAAAATTAATTATATTATGATTAAATATTCATAATTGGACCGTCTTGGGCTGGAAATAACTTCGCCTTGATACTTCAAATTGCTTCTCGGGTTTATTCTTCGAGCAGTGTTTGCCGAGCCAATTTTCACCCTTTGTGCGAATCTGTCGAAAATAGTCAAAACAAGTCAAAATTAACTATAAAATTAATTAAAATTCATCGTGTTCATATTTTTAGAAAAATTTAATTATTTTATAATATTTAATTATTTTTCGACAAGAATTTAATCGAAACTGCATGAATTTGGGATAAAAGGGGCATAAAAAAGTATATAAATTTCTGTGTTTCCACACCCCCAAACTTAATTCATTGCTCGTCCCGAGTAATGCACAAATTTGAAAAGAATTTTCTCGGAAACACCTTTGAAAAATTCCTTCAGAACAACATTCTTCTCAAAATTATGAATTTAATATACTTATGCTCAAAAATAAGAATTTTGATAATTATGCTACTTAAGTATACATATCGTTCAAATTACCTCCAACAATTATTATACTAGCAAAATTAGACTAAATGTTTCTTAATAAAGACATGTTCTTCACTACCAATTTGATTTTAATTCCTTATTCAACAAGTAAACTGCAATCATTAAGCTTAACTAATGTCTTCATATGTTGAACAGAGCAATTTCTCTCCACTAATGTAGGTAACATTGGAATTTTGAATCAATAGGTCTTTAATAAGGTTGTAACGTGGCTGGGCTTAGGGGTCGGTAAAAGATAGACAAATTTTTGGCTTAAAAACCCTAGACTCAGCTAAAAATCGAACCTTCAAAATTTTCACCCTTGATACCCAACTTATGATCTTTCGACCACTTATTTCATTTTGAGTACATGTTTTTTTTCTCTTTTTTTTTCAATGTAACACCCCAAACTCGGCCCATGCGTTACGACCGGATCTGACATGTCACATAAGGGAAAACGTATAAAAACCTTGTGATTTGTACTAAAATAGGTATTGTTTGGTTATGGTTAAGAAAACGAGTTTGATTAGAAATACTACTAATCCCGAGAGGTTTAATTGAAGAATCGATATTCAAATTTGTGATATTAAAAGCGTGACTTTTGAAAATATTGTTGATAATTTGAAAGATATTCCAAGTTAATTTATTTGTACAAGTGAGTTTATGAAATCCATTTGTTAATCAACTTTGGAAACCGTTATTTATGATTTTAGAAAAATCCCCTTTAAAAACAATTTAAGTGAAATAATAAAAACATCTCAAACATAAAGCAAAATAAAAATAGTCCAGAGGCCTTATTACAACTTTAAAATCCAAAATAGTAAAAGTAACAAGATAAACTAAAAGGGAATTTACTAAAGTTCAAACACCATTTCTAAAGTATGGCCTCCACCGAGTCATCCATGGCCCAAGTCCACATTACTGAGCATTACCTACAAAGGTTAAGGAAAAGGGGTGAGTTACTAGAACTCAGTGCATAATCCCCTTACCGTCATCCACTGGGCCTGAATCCATTTAGCAATAACTTGGGCTTAAGCCCATTTACATAACAATATTAGAATGATATGAATGTAACCCAACCCATCCATCCATCACACCCCTGACCAGCCAATCACACCTGTGGGGATCAAGTCAACCCACCCCGCCGCACACACCAATTCGCAGGCAAGTTGCCATTTATAATATATTTGTTTATTGTGGCCAAGCCACCGAAATCGTAAGTGATATTATGTGGCAATGCCACCAGGCTACACTACTCTTCATACAATTTTCCCAACCCATGCGATATGTAACATGCAACATACATAATAAAGCATAATAACCACATATCTGTACAACAATCATTAATCCAATAATTTATTACGGCGAATCGGCACACTATAGAACTTTGTAATTCGGTCCACTAAGGCATTCTAGCAATTATGCCCATAGGGGCATTTTCGTAATTCGGCCCATAGGGCATTTGCGTAAATCAACACTTTAAAGGCATTTAAGCAATTCGGCCCGTTAAGGTATTTTGATAAAAACAGCCCATTGAGGGTATTTTTGTAATTCGGCCCATAAGGGCATTTTCGTAATTCTACAAATTAACTTCGATTTTGTCAAATCTTAGTATTAACGATGTTTAAGCAAATCACTCGATTTATACCATAATACTGTTTTTAAGTTCTTAAGCAACATCGATCGATTTTTTAACATGATGATAAATCACAGATTTACGGGATTTCGGTGTGAGATTACACACCTGATTACGGTAAGGACTAAACCTCCTTGATCGTCGGCACCTAAATCACCATTACACTCGATTAACCAATCAAACGAGATTTTATTAATCCAAAACTAAATCAGACGATCTAATGAGTTGCTTACTCTTAGTATCGTGAACGACCACGATTTGTCTATTCTCACCGGATGATGGTCCACAACCCGATGGAAAATCCCGAACCGCCGATACTGCCCTTCGTTTGAACTTAGGAGTAGGAATAGCAAATCCACTCCTTTTGACTCCTACTAATGCTTTTCCCTTCAAATCGGTTCCACTTGCCTCCATAGGAAAAATATCGATTAGAAAACTACTATGAGAGAAAGTAGTTGTTTTAGTGATAGGAGTAGGCTTACCACTATTTTCGAAGGATCCACGAGTGAAAAGAACGAACGATTTAGACCCTATAATAATCATTTAGTCCAAACTATTATTCCGTTTAGCAACTAATCGAATAATGAGCGATATCAAATAATCCATAAAGAAACTCCTTACCTTAACGATATTGAATCCGATTTCCTCCGATTGACTTAAGGCTAGAATTGAATCGGCTAGGATGATATTCGGCCACCCACTTAGAACACTACGAAAAAGAGGATGATTAAGATGTGAAGGAGTAGGAGGAAACACCATTTCGGTTTAGAAACAAGATACACAACCGAATAGTGATAGACACTTATTCGGCTAGAAAGAAAGGAAAAATGAAAAGAGAAAAAGAAACCACTTACCGATTTGATCGAAGAAGAAGAGGGTGTCAACACAAATGAGAAAGAAATTGTGAAGGAGAGATTAAGGGTTGAAAGGTTCTGGCTATGGAGAAAGAAAATGAACAAGAAGATTGGCTATGTGAATATGGGTTAAAGAAGAAGAAAGAAAGGTTGAAGAATTTGTGAAAAAGAAAAGAATGGATGGAGAAAGAGTGCTTAACTAGTTTCGGCTATCAAAAGGGGAAATGAGCAAAATAAATTGGACCCAATGGCTAGATGGTTTCGGCAAAACAAAGGAAAAAGAGATTCTCACTTTTGGCTTTGGAGTTTCGACAATGAGGAAAGAAATTGGAGAAAGAGATCACCAAAAAAAATGCTAAAAGAAACAAGCCATACAAGCACCCAAAATTTACCAAAAGACTAACGTAGGATTTGGCTACCAAGACCCCTCCCAAAACCGTGTATCCTTTTACCAAAATGATCAAAATTGACCAAAAACTCTTTCTAAAACATCTTCCACATTATAGGCCAACATGTTCCCTTCTCTTTCCTTTTCTTTCATTTCTTTCCTTCTTTTTCCCTTATCTTCCTCCTTACCATATTCCTGAGCCTCCTTTCCATCAATAAAAAGTCTCCCTTACCATAAATAGGACCATTGCTGACACTTGGGATAGGAGTAAAAAAATAAATCCAAAATTTGCAAAAGATGGGATTTGAACCCCTTCCCTCCATGCTCTCCACTTGACGCCATAACCTCATTGCCAAATGCTCATTTATGCTAGCAAAATACGCACTTATTTCCTTAAGCCTTGATGCCACTTACCTTCTCTCCTTAAAGTGCTTAAACACAAAAATTTTTCTAAGGCCCAACTCAACCCCTAGCCTTCTTAGGACCTTAAAACATACACAATTAATATTTTTAACTAGCCTATCGCATGGTATAATGCAACACATAAAATTCTGAATTTCAGGATGTTACAATTCTACCCCCTTAAAGAAATTTCGGCCTCGAAATTTACCTGATTAGAAGAGATGAGGATATTGTTGCCGAATTGTGTCCTCTAGCTCCCATGTAGCTTCCTCTGACCCGTGATTACGACATAAAAATTTGACTAACGGAACTGACTTCCTTCTCAGCACTTTAGTATCCCGATCTAAAATCTGCACTGGCTCTTCTTCAAATGACAAGTCAGGTCTTATCTCAACTTCCTCCACTGGTACGATATGAGATGGATCCGAGCGATAACGCCTTAACATCGAGACATGGAATACACTATGTATTTGACTAAACTCTGGAGGTAACTCCAACTGATAAGCCACTGGCCTAACACGCTTCAGTACACGGTATGGTCCGATAAATCTAGGGCTCAACTTGCCTTTCCGCCCAAATCTTAAGATCTTCTTCCAAGGTGAGACATTCAGAAAGACTTGATCTCCCACCGCAAACTCTATATCCTTACGCTTCAGATCCGCGTGCGATTTCTGCCTATCTGAAGCTTCCTTTAACCGAGCCTGAATTACTTTAACTTTTTCCTCTGCCTCCAAAATCAACTCAGGACCCAAAAGTTGTCGCTCTCCTAACTCAGTCCAGCAAGTAGGAGTACGACACCTACGACCATACAACGCCTCATAAGGTGCCATCCGAATCTTTGGATTGATAGTCGTTGTCGTATGCAAACTCTGCCAATGGTAGAAAATCTTCCCAACTACCCCTAAAATCGATCACACAGCCCCTTAACATGTCTTCTAAAATCTGGATTACTCTCTCCGTCTGACCATCAGTCTACGGATGAAATGCCGTGCTGAAATTTAGCCTTGTTGCCAAAGCTTCATGTAAAGCCTTCCAGAACCGTGATTTGAACCTAGGATCCTCGCATGCGATATGATAGACACTGGTACCCCATGTAACCTCACGATCTCTACTACATACAACTTGGCCAACTTCTGCAATGAATAATCCATACGAACAGGTAGGAAATAAGCAGTCTTCGTTAACCGATTCACAATCACCCATACTGAATCTTTCTTAGTAGGCGTTAAGGGTAACCCACTAAAAAAATCCATCGTTATCCTTTCTCATTTCCATAGTGGAATTTTCACCAGTTGTAGCAACCCTGACGGCAGTTGATGTTCCGCCTTCACCTGCTGACATGTCAAGCACTTACTCACGAAGTCGGTAACCTCCCGTTTCAACCCTGGCCACCAATACTGCTCACGGAGGTCTTGGTACATTTTGTTTCCTCCGGGGTGCATAGCATATGGGCTACTATACGCCTCACGCAGTAATCATTTACCTTAATTCGAATCCTCGGGCATACAAACTCTTCCACGTAAAACATAATACCCCATCACTACTCAATCCAAAATCCCCTATCTCACCTCTTTTCACTTGTCAAGTCGAGAACCCAATGCTTCATCTATCAACCTTTTCCATAATCGACTTACCCATGCATGTGCTTCACCGAAGTTCGGCTAATAGGCTACCATCTTAATAAAGGCTGAGATGTGCGAACATCGCTCTCAAATCCATCATCACCTAACGACTCAACGCATCCGCTACTACATTAGCTTTACCTGGGTGATACTCGATTGAGAAGTCATAATCTTTCAACAATTCTATCCACCTCCGTTGTCTTAAGTTCAACTCCTTCTGGGTAAGGAGGTACTTTGACTCTTATGATCCGTATAAATAATTGACTTACTCGCGTGCATGAGCATAGTGTCTCCAAATCTTTAGAGCAAACACCACTGCAGCTAACTCCAAATCATGAGTGGGATAGTTAATCTTTTGTGGCCTTAATTGACGAGATGCATAAGCCACTACTTTTTCCCCTTGCATCAACACACATCCCAAGCCCGTATGTGACGCATCGCAATAAACGATAAACTCCTTACCACCTCAAAGTTGAATCAATACCGCGCGCGCCGCGAATCTTCTTCAATTTCTCAAAGCTCTCTTGTTGCTTCTCTGACCACACAAATGGTACTCCCTTACGCAATAACTTAGTTAGGGGTGCAGCAACCAACGAAAACCCCTCAACAAAACGCTGTAATACCCATCCAAACCTAGAAAACTCTGAATTTCTGCCACTGACTTCGGGGGTTTCCAGTCCAACACAGCCTCGACCTTCCAAAGATCAACTCTAATTCCTTCAGCAGACACTACATGCCCCAAAAAGGTCACTTCTCTCAGCCAAAATTCACACTTACTGAATTTGGCATACAACTGCTTCTCCCTTAATATCTGCAATACTACCCGTAGATGCGAATCATGCTCTTCTTCAGTCTTTAAGTACACCAGGATGTCATCTATTAACACAACCACAAACTGATCTAGATAGGGTTGGAAGATTCGATTCGTCATATCCATAAATGCAGCTGGTGCATTAGTCAACCCGAACGGCATCACTAAGAACTCGTCAACTTAAGCTGGTGATATCCTGACCTCAAATCTATCTTCGAGAAAACTGAAGCTCCACGCAGCTGATCGAACATATCATCGATCCTTGGTAACGGGTACTTGTTCTTGATCGTCAACTTATTCAATTGTCTATAGTCGTTGCACATACGCATCGACCCATCTTTTTTCTTAACGAAAAAAACCGGTGCTCCCCACGGTGACACACTTGGTCGAATAAATTTGCGATCCAACAACTCCTGAATTTGAGCTTTAAGCTCGCTAACTCCTTCGGCGCCATTCTATAAGGAGCAATGGACACTGGAGCCGTCCCTGGCAATAGCTCAATGCCAAACTCCACCTCCCGATCCGGAGGTAATCCTGAAAGCTCCTCGAGAAAAACATCTGAAAACTGTTTCACCGTTCTAACACTTTCTACCGACAATTCTTTGGCATCCAAAGCACTGATAAAGGCTAGGAATGCTCCACACCCTTTCCGCACCAACTTTTCTGCCTTTAAAGCAGATACAACATTAGACAGATAGTTTCGTCTTTCACCTATCACCATCACTTCCTTATCCTCCAAAGTTCTTAGTACCATCTGCTTTGCAGCACAATCCAAGTTCGCACGGTGTTTAACCAGCCAATCCATGCCCAAAATAAGATCAAACTCGCCAAATGGCAGTTCCATCAAATCTGCCAAAAATACTTCCCCTTGAATTTCTAAGAGTACATCCCTAAACAACTTATTTACTACCACTGACTGTCCTAAAGGGCTAATCACAGTTGTTTCTCTAGCAGCAATCTCAGATTTAATATTCAGAGTTCCAGACACAGCATAAGCAATATACGAATGGGTGGATCCAATGTCTATCAAAGCAGTAATAGGTACATCAAATATGAAGAACGTACCGGTTATGACGTCCGGTGCGTCGCCATTCTCTCGACATCTGACCGCATAGACCAAACCTGGTTGTCTCGCCTCCGTGTTATCCCTGTTACCGGTACCTCTACCCGGTGCACCTTGACCTCGTCCTACACCATTACCACCTCGACCTGACCCACGGCCTCTCGGCGGCTGCTGAGCGCCTCCAGCTGGCTGTGCAAATTTGTTACGAGCCACCTGAGTCTGAGCAGGCTCTCGAGGGCAATCCTTAAACCGGTGATCCTTGGACCCACATCTAAAACAACCAGCAGTTCTCTTCCAGCATTCTCCCGAGTGAAGTTTCCCACAATCCACGCAAGGCTGTAACTGATTAGTAGTAGCTTGAACTCTCACTCGAGTTGGCTCCTCATTCCTGGGCCTTTTCTGAAACTCTCTAGCTGGACCTGAGTAACCAGAGTCTCTCTTGATCCTGCCCTTGTCCTTGTCTCAATTTTTCTGTTCCGAGTGTTTAACCTCCTCGGCTATCTTAGCTTTTTCTACCAGTGTAACGAAATTCCTCTCCTTCTGTGGGGCTATCAGTACCCGCAACTCATCACGCAATCTATCCTCAAAACGCAGACATCGCTCATAATCAGTCGGCACTATTCCCTGGGCATACCGACTCAAATACAGAAACTCTGCCTCGTAAGCTGCTACGAATTTACCTCCTTAGACCAGATTTAGAAATTCCTTCCTTCGGGCATCCACATAGCTAGCCCCGACATATTTCCCCTAGAATGCTATCTTGAAGAATTCCCAGGTAATACGATCGCACCGAGTGCCTTCGAACGTGAGCCACCACCGTCACGCCTCGTCTCTTAGCAATGACACGGCTCCTTTCAACACGCGCTCGCCGGTGCAATCCAGTAGGCCATAATCCGCTCCACTGCCTCAAGCCAGTATTCCGCTACATTAGGGGCTACACCCAAAATACCCCTAAAAACTTTAGCCCCATTCGATCTGAGTCGTTCAGATACCGACCCCCGAGCTGCCGACCCAGTTCTTGCCCCAGCAACCCTTTCTAGAACTCGCAACATTGCTTGGGACAGAGCGTCGTCCTCTCTCATTCGTTCGTGTGACCCAACTTCAGTCACTGGTGACGTAGGGGCGTCCATTTCCGGCATATGTCCCGATGCCTCATATACAACTCTAGCACCTCAGCCTCTACCACGGCCATGTCTACCGCGTCCACGTCCTCTAGTGCTCATGTTTACTAAATCGATTTAATCGATTACAAGTCTTATGAATCAGTATATTATTCAATGTTTTTTAAACAATGTTTTATGAAGTATAGGAAGTAAAGTCATTTTCGTAAAACGTATCCTAAGGTCTCAATCTCTATAGTTTCAGCTCCTAAAGCTAAAAGTTCTAGAGTATTTCTACAGTCATACCACAATAATCATAAAATGAAAACGTAAACTTACTTGACTTGGTGCCGGATACCCGTGGTGCCATACTTCCTTTAGATCATGCATTTAAAATTTTAAACAGCTTTGGAAAATGCTTTTGAACCCAAACCACAACCGAGTTTTGCAACCGGGCTCTGATACCATAAAATGTAACACCCCAAACTCGGCCCATGCGTTACGATCGGATCTGACATGTCACATAAGGGAAAACATAAAAAAACCTTGTGATTCGTACTAAAATAGGTATTATTTGTTTATGGTTAAGAAAACGAGTTTGATTAGAAATACTACTAATCCCGAGAGGTTTAATTGAAGAATCGATATTCAAATTTGTGATATTAAAACTGTGACTTTTGAAAATATTGTTGATAATTTGAAAGATATTCCAAGTTAAATTATTTGTACAAGTGAGTTTATGAAATCCATTTGTTAATCAACTTTGGAAACCGTTATTTATGATTTTAGAAAAATCCCCTTTAAAAACAATTTAAGTGAAATAATAAAAACATCCCAAACATAAAGCAAAATAAAAATAGTCCAAAGGCCTTATTACAACTTTAAAATCCAAAATAGTAAAAGTAACAAGATAAACGAAAAAGGGAGTTTACTAAAGTTCGAAACACCATTTCTAAAGTATGGCCTCCACCGAGTCATCCATGGCCCAAGTCCACATTACTGAGCATTACCTGCAAAGGTTAAGGAAAAGGGGTGAGTTACTAGAACTCAGTGCATAATCCCCTTACCGTCATCCACTGGGCCTGAGTCCATTTAGCAATAACTTGGGCTTAAGCCTATTTACATAACAATAATAGAATGATATGAATGTAACCCAACCCATCCATCCATCACACCCCCGACCAGCCAATCACACCTGTGGGGATCAAGTCAACCCACCCCGCCGCACACACCACCCGCAGCAAGTTGCCATTTATAATATATTTGTTTATTGTGGCCAAGCCACCGAAATCGTAAGTGATATTTTGTGGCAATGCCACCAGGCTACACTGCTCTTCATACAATTTTTCCCAACCCATGAGATATGTAACATGCAACATACATAATAAAGCATAATAACCACATATATGTACAAAAATCATTAATCCAATAATTTATTACGGTGAATCGGCACATTATAGAACTTTATAATTCGGTCCACTAAGGCATTCTAGCAATCCGACCCATAGGGGCATTTTCGTAATTTGACCCATAGGGCATTTGTGTAAATCAACACTTTAAAGGCATTTAAGCAATTTGGCCCGTTAAGGCATTTTGATAAAAATGACCCATTGAGGGTATTTTCGTAATTCAACCCATAAGGGCATTTTCGTAATTCTACAAATTAACTCTGATTTTGTCAAATCTTAGTATTAACGATGTTTAAGTAAATCACTCGATTTATACCATAGTACCATTTTTAAGTTCTTAAGCAACATCGATCGATTTTCTAACATGATGATAAATCACAGATTTACAGGATTTCGGTGTGACATTACACACCTGATTACGGTAAGGACTAAACCTTCTTGATCGTCGGAACCTAAATCACCATTACACTCGATTAACCAATCAAACGAGATTTTATTAATCCAAAACTAAATCAGACGATCTAATGAATTGCTTACTCTTAGTATCGTGAACGACCACGATTTGTCTATTCTCATCGGATGATGGTCCACAACCCGGTGGAAAATCCCGAACCGCCGATACCGCCCTTTGTTTGAACTTAGGAGTAGGAATAGCAAATCCACTCCTTTTGTCTCCTACTAACGCTTTTCCCTTCAAATCGGTTCCACTTGCCTCCATAGGAAAAATCTCGATTAGAAAACTACTATGAGAGAAAGTAGTTGTTTTAGTGATAGGAGTAGGCTTAGCACTATTTTTGAAGGATCCACGAGTGAAAACAACGAACGATTTAGACCCTATAATAACCGTTTAGTCCAAACTATTATTCTGTTTAGCAACTAATCGAATAATGAGCGATATCAAATAATCCATAAAGAAACTACTTACCTTAACGATATTGAATCTGATTTCCTCCGATTGACTTAAGGCTAGAATTGAATCGGCTAGGATGATATTCGGCCACCCACTTAGAACACTACGAAAAAGAGGATGATTAAGATGTGAAGGAGTAGGAGGAAACACCATTTCATTTTAGAAGCAAGATACACAACCGAATAGTGATAGACACTTATTCGGCTAGAAAGAAAGGAAAAATGAAAAGAGAAAAAGAAACCACTTACCGATTTGATCAAAGAAGAGGGTGTCAACACAAATGAGAAAGAAATTGTGAAGGAGAGATTAAGGGTTGAAAGGTTTGGCTATGGAGAAAAGAAAATGAACAAGAAGATTTAGCTATGAGAATATGGGTTAAAGAAGAAGAAAGAAAGGTTGAAGAATTTGTGAAAAAGAAAAGAATGGATGGAGAAAGAGTGCTTAACTAGTTTCGGCTATCAAAAGGGGAAATGAGCAAAATAAATTGGACACAATGGCTAGATGGTTTTGGCAAAAAAAAGGAAAAAGAGATGCTCACTTTTGGCTTTGGAGTTTCGGCAATGAGGAAAGAAATTGGAGAAAGAGATCACCAAAAAAAATGCTAAAAGAAACAAGCCATACAAGCACCCAAAATTTGCCAAAAGACTAATGCAAAATTCGGCTACCAAGACCCCTCCCAAAACCGTGTATCCTTTTACCAAAATGATCAAAATTGACCAAAAACTCTTTCCAAAACATCTTCCACATTATAGGCCAACATGTTCCCTTCTCTTTCCTTTTCTTTCATTTCTTTCCTTCTTTTTCCCTTATCTTCCTCCTTACCATATTCCTTAGCCTCCTTCCCATCAATAAAAAGTCTCCCTTACCATAAATAGGACCATGGCTGACACTTGGGATAGGAGTAAAAAAATAAATCCAAAATTTGCAAAAGATGGGATTTGAACCCCTTCCCTCCATGCTCTCCACTTGACGCCATAACCTCATTGCCAAATGCTCATTTATGCTAGCAAAATACGCACTTATTTCCTTAAGCCTTGATGCCACTTACCTTCTCTCCTTAAAGTGCTTAAACACAAAAATTTTGCTAAGGCCCAACTCAACCCCGAGCCTTCTTAGGACCTTAAAACAATACAATTAATATTTTTAACTAGCCTATCGCATGGTATAATGCAACACATAAAATTCTAAATTTCAGGATGTTACATTCAAGCTCAAATTCGAGCACTTGCTTCATGTACTACAATTTTCGAGCATTTGATACTTCTTTTCAACTCCCCCAAACTTATTTTCAAACGATCTTCTGAATAGTACTGAGTCTAGTGATTGGGACAATTTTAAAAGTAATGAAGAGAAAATTGATGGCTAAATATTGCATAGGTCCGAATAAAATTAGGCCATATAATCTCAAAGTTGGGTTTCAACGGATAATTTTATCAGGGTCAGCTTGAAAGGCTCAAACGGTCCAAACAATAGTTGCCTAAATCATTTTCAATATTCCATGCTTCCTAGGATTTCACCTCAAGAAATTACTAAGTCAATTCTAAAGACTTAAACTTTCATGCATGCCTAATTTTGTCGTAGGGAACTAAAAATTTATGGTACGAATTTGCATGCTCTATTAAAAACACATTCATATCATTATTAAGCTAACATAATAACTTATTGGAATAATAGAACTTTATTAATACTGAAGTTCAGCATACTTAACAAGATTTCAAATTATTGAACAAAATATATCCTAATCATAATTAAAAGAAAATTTTATTCGAGTGAAAGTAATTCAAATTTTATTTCTACTTAAAGTGAACAATGTCCTCATTGTTTAAAGTGAATAGATACTATACACCAGGTAGGATATTTAGAAAAGAGGAGGTGAGTCAATTTGACTGCTTAAGTACCAAGCTCTCTCTAAAATCCAATCCTAGACATGTATATATCTATTGCCACACTTTAGCCTTTGTGACTTGTTCAGATTTTATTCATGATTCCTATCACTTGTTTTATTGTGCAAAAATAAAAATTCCTAATTAACCTAATCCTAAAATAACTTAAGAATAAAATTAAACTAAAGTTGAAATCCTTCCCTTTTATTTGTTTGTCGATCCTTCCGAATTCAACTCATCTTTTGCTCCATCAGTATTGCCTTTGTATGAATCGCCTTGCTCCTTCTTTGACGGTGAAATCCATGGTTCAAATATGAAATCTGGAAACTCAGGCACAAAAATAAATGGATCATTTTAAATTTTCTTGAGAGCACTCCTCATCGAGTCATCTCGATTTTTGAGTATCTCCAAGAGGCTTTATTGTCGCCATTGCATGTGTTGCATTAAGTCCATCACTTTAATGACTCATCACGAAGATAAGGGCTAGAAGGTGGAGCTCCAAACATTGAGGTTTTGATATCGTGTTCAGCTTCTCGGTTCCATTGATTCGCCTCATTAGGGACTTGATTGATTGCTCGCGGATTTACGTGGGATCATCTTCCGCCGTCGGGATCCTCGCTCTCTTCAACTCGTTGTCAGAGAATCGAATCTCAAAGTTACTTTCGGTAGAGGTCCCAATCGGTGATTGTGCCTTGACTATACTCTGTCCCTTTCACGTCCGTAAGGAGTTTTGCTTTTAAGCATAAAATTGTTATTGTAAAAGGGAAATAGGCCGGGCCAGAACGTCTAACGGCACAATTTCACATTTCTCTCAGGATGATTTTGCACACATCAATGGTCTTTCCAGTTAGAATCGAGTATAATAGGACCATTCGCTCTAATGAGATTGTAGTCTCATGTGAACTAGGCATAAGGTGAAACGAATGAAATAGAACCATACCTTCGCAAGTGGTGTCAAATACTCTCTTCGACACGTGTGATTTCCTTGCTTTGACACAGTCCACATAGAACACAGAACCGTAAGTTCCTCGAGTATCTCTTGCAAATTTTCAGCTTAATGTTGCTCAATAGAGAAGAATATTCATCGTTTTCAAATCGGGTAATTCAAAGAATTCATTAATAGCATTTGAATTTATTGGTACCTTGATTCCATGATCGAACTTCAATCAATTCGCTTGAGGTTGTAATAATCGAATTTGACCCTAATCGAACGGTGGTTTGGGACCTTAATTCGAGTCTGAAAAATATTTAAATATTATTTTTCGTGTTTATTATATGTGAATTATTATGTGTGAAAGTTTCGTATGAAAATTTGATTGTTTGTGTGCTTAATTAAATAAAAGGACTAAATCGCATAAGTGGTAAATGTAGCTTTTATTTAAGTGCGATGGTTAAATTGAATTGTATTCATCATGATGTGGACTTGCATGGAAATAATCCTAAAACAAAGTGGGTGGATGGCATAATGATTAAACCATGTATTAAATTATTTAATTTAGTTAGTGGAATTATATTAGTAATATAATTTGATAAAAAACATAAAGAAATTAAGTAAGTGGGGGATGTTCATCTCCTACCTTTAGTCTCTCATTGCCGAAATAAGAAAGAAGAAAAGAGAAGCTTGAGTCTCAATTTTCGGTTCTTGCATGCTACAATAAGGTTAGCATTTGATCTTGATTTTTGAAAGTCTTTGCATTTTTGAGTTCAATTCCATGAGTATTATTGAACCCATGTTAAATTTTTGAGTTTTAAGCATGCCATAGATTCGGCCATTGATGAATAAACTTTAATTTTTTATGCTTGATGGATAAATATTGAATATATGTTTGAGATTATTATGTTTTGAGTAGGAAGTTTGAATGAGTTGGAGTATGGTGGTTTAAATTATGAAAATAAATAGTAGAGGGTCCTAAATACAAAATAAATGACTTGTAGTGACTTTTATAAGCATGAGGGGTATTCAGCCCTAAAGAAATATGTCCAAATTTGGTATAAATTGTGTTTTATGCAATAGGGACTAAGTTGTAAAAATTTCAAATGTCAGTGGTAAAATGGTAATTTGCCCATTTAAGTGGTTTTGGATTAAATTGAAATGAAATGTGTTTGAATGAGCTCAAATTGAATGTGTTTAGATCAAGAACAAAGAAAAACGGATTTAGATCGGGGGAAGACAAAAGTTATCGAATAGCCGGTTCAAATTGTCCGACGATATTCGAGGTAAGTCTATAAGCAATTTAATACCGTTAATATCGGTTATAATCTTGTTTATATGCTGAAATTTTGACATTTATAAATATAAATGTGGCCAAAGCCGAATGTGATAGGTGAATTAATAATGAAATGTGACTATATGTAATTGAGTTTGATATGTTAAAGTGATATGAGTTATGTGTGATATATGTGATATTGATAATATGTAGTGCGTATGAGATGTTTTAATGATATCGATATCGGGCTTATTGCCTAGCAGGCCTTGTGCCGGTGAACTATATCGGGCTTATTGCCTAGCAGGCCTTATGCCAGTGAATTATATCGAGCTTATTGCCTAGCAGGCCTTGTGCCGGTGAATTATATCGGGCTTATTGCCTAGCAGGCTAATTGCCGGTGATTAAATTTTAGACCTCGGGTCTAGCAGGCCTAGTGCCGGTGTGTGATTCAGGCTGACGCCTAGCAGGTTTTATACCGGTGATTTACAATTCCGAGTTTAGACTACAAAATGATTAAGTCATGGAACAAATCGAGTAAGCCTAAACTTATGCAAATGAATTTTGTTAATTCGATCTAAGGTATGTATTTTCATACTTTTATGTTATATGTGATGTCAATGAGCAAATAAAACGATGAAATAAATGTGTTGTACATTAGGTTGATGGGATATGTGGATAAATTATGTTATGTGGATGTTGTTTACTTGATAACATGAGAGTGGTTTAAAGATGTTCAAGTATGTATATCTATACACACAATTATGTATATATATACATTCGGTTATATGAATTAATTTGTATATTCATCGGAATATATGGAATATATGTATACGTGTGTTATCGAATACGTGGAATGTATTTAGATACTTTCGGTTATAGTGGTTTACTTTATATGTACAGGGAAGATACTATTTGCTTATATATAGAATATATATATATATATATATATATAACTTTTATGTGATGTGTATTTGATGAGTTCTATTTTTAGATAAATGATGATAAATATTTTGTTATAAATAAGGACATTGATATTTGGCTATGATAGCATATAAATGTCATATTAATTATTTATGTTAGGAATTCGATTGATTTAAATTGATTGAATAATTAGTGAATTGTTAAATTTGCTTAAGACTTACTAAGCTAAATTAGCTTACTCTGTGTATTCATCGTTCTGTTTTATAGATTTGATCAAGCTACGAGCTCAGGGGATCGTCAACGAAGTCATCCACACTATCAATATATTTTGGTACCTTTTTGAGTTTGGTTTTGGATTAAAGGCATGTATAGGCTAAACAAAGTTATGAGCCATGAATTTTGTTCTTGTATATATAATAACATGCCATGCGAATATGGCTTATCTCCTTTGTTAGTTTGGTATTGAGACATATGGTTTTAATGGTCAAATGGTGTATATGTTTATGTCAATTATTGTGCATAGGTTGTGGAAGTTGTTAGTTAGCATATATTCGGCCATGGTACATACATATATACTAGGTATAGTTTGGTTTTGTGGTTGATGGCATTTGGGCTAAGATAATGTTTTGATAATGTATATTCAGTTTAAATATATGTTCAAGTTATGTATAATGTTTCATAGTCTATATGTGTAGCCGCTTGATGTATATTCATATATTTAAAATGGTAATTTACTAGTATATTTTGCCATAGGGATTCGGTGTATAATGGTAAGAAATAAAGTGGTACACGAACATATTTGTGCATGAGTTGATTTCGATAATGGTATATGCAAATTAGGTAGTTGTAAATATAACATATATATGGAATGCTTTGAAATTTTTGTTTGTTTGGATATGTAAGTGACTATTAGGTTTTATTTTTGTATTTGTGTTTTAGGTGAGTAATTGGTATTTTCATAGGTGATATTGCTACAGTGAGCATGCATGCATATTATTAAAGGAACAAATGTTTTATATGTTTAAAAATGGTGTTTGTTTGAATGTATGGTTGATAATTGAAATGAAATAAATGTTTCAATATTATATGCCTATTCAGTCATTGTTTTTAAATGACCATGTGATTAGTATAATGCAAGTTGTTTTATTAAGACCTGATAGAATTTATATATATATTCATTTGTGATGGCATGAAATGATATGAATTTATCAAGTGTTAGTCTGGATGGAGTGCTATGACTTGGTAATTGTTATAGTAATGCCTCGTGACCCTAATCCGGCAACAGATACGGGTTAGGGGTGTTACAAAGGTTAAGTTCGCGTAGAATTCATGAACTAGTTCCTCATCCACACTTGGTCTCTTTTCACAAAACAATTCCCAATTGAGGGCTTCAGCAACTTGACGAATACGAGCCATAAAATCTCTGTAGTTGCTTTCCTTCAATGTGAAGCCTTTCTCTGGATGCATCTGTTGATTTTTGAAGATACTTTTGTATCTTACTTTGGCTTCTTCACAGTGAAATTTGCTTTGTGTTTTGTCGATTTGGGCAGAGGCACGAGTTCTTTTACGAGTCATGATTAACCTGAACATTAGATGGAAAGAAAAATAAAAAAAATAGTTTCTTGAAAATTTAATAACAATTACTAATATTTCAATAAATTGAAAAATTAAATAATTGAATAAAAATTAAATTTAAGGGAGAAATATTTTTCTTACCACCTTCCTCGTAAAAATTAAGAACTTTGAAAATAAAATATACTAATGAACAAAAGATGGAAATTTAAAAGGCTTTTGGCTTAGGTTGGGTGAAGGAGGAGTGTGCGCATAGGCGCACAAGGCAGCAAGGCGCACGGCTGAGTAGCAACGTGCGAGGGGTCGCGCGGTGTGGCACGCAAGGCCTTGCAAAGAGTAGGCCACGGGCTGGTGCAGTGTGTGCGGGCGATGAGCGCAGCAAGCACACGGCCGGGACAAGCAGCGTGAGGCCCGACCGAGCAAACTTGAGCCGGCATGCGACGAGTGCTTTGGAGTTTCTTGGGTGAATGCTTGTTGTGGCTAGGGGCTTGCGGCACTTTGAGAGGTTGGTGATTGGGGTTTTGAGTGATGAATGAATGGGGAGAAACAAGGGTGCAATTTATAGAGGGAGAGTAGGAATTAGAGTAGAACTCTTAGAACAATTAAAGAATTAAAAATAAGAGTCCAATTCTAATTTTACTCAAGATTAACAACAATTAATAATTAAATATACACATATAAAATTATCAATTGCTATTAAATTACTAAGATAAATATAAAATAAAATTAATTCTAATCCTAAGCTAAGTTGATAAAAATCAATATATAAATTATAATGGATATAATTATATATTAAAGTTTATCAAATCATAATAAAAAGAATGATATTAAAAAAAATATTTATTCTAGATGCTTTAAAAGAATATTTACAAAAAGAGGCACCTAGTTTTTATTAATTATGAAAATAGCAACCAAATTTTAAAAATAAATCAATTAAGTCCCTAGACCTAATGAAAATTTGAAATTGAGTTGCAATTTTAAGACTTGGGTCAAAATTGACCTTTTTATTTGGAAAACCAAAAATTTATTTTGACATTTAGGGACTAATTTCTTGGAAAATTATGCAAAAATCAATTCCCAGGAAAGATCGGAGGGGTCACAAACGGTCCCGCTTAAGTTCCAATCTCCTAGACAGAATTTATTTAAACATAATAAACCCGAAAATATACCCTAAATAATTTATTGAAAGCAAGAAAATCTAAAGATCAGATAAACTGAACAAGATTTTATCCCGTTCAGGTTTTTCTCCGTAGTAATGTTTCAAACGCTGAGCGTTGACTTGAAAATTACCTCCCTTACCTCGGAGTTCAACAACTCCATATGGATAGACGCGATGAATCGTAAATGGACCGGACCAACGTGATTTTAACTTACCTGGAAAGAACTTCAATCTGGAATTAAATAACAAAACTTGCTGACCTGCTTCAAAATCTCGAATCAAATATGCTTGTCATGCCATTTCTTGAGTCTTTCTTTGAGTAATTTGGCATTTTCATATGAGAACATTCGAAATTCCTCTAGCTCGTTGAGTTGGAACATTCGTTTCTCTCTAGCATGCTTGAGATCCAAATTGAGTTGTCGAAGAGCCCAGTAAGCTCTGTGTTCTAACTCCAGAGGTAGATGACAGGCTTTCCCAAAGACCAACCTGTAGGGTGACATTCCTAAGGGTGTCTTGTATGCTGTTCTGTAAGCCCATAAAGCATCATCTAGTCTCTTGGACCAATCTCGTCGGTTCGGGCAAACTACCTTCTCAAGTATGCCCTTGATCTCCTTATTTGCTAGCCCAGCTTGCCCATTTGTCTGCGGATGGTAAGCTGTAGCAACCTTATGTTTCACTCCATGTTTATCTAACAACCATTTTAACCACTTATTCACAAAATGGGTCCCTTCATCGTTGATAATAGCTCTTGGGGTCCCGAACCTTGTGAACACATGTTTCTGCAAGAACTTCATCACAACTTTAGCATCGTTCGTCGGATAAGCTTCAGCCTCGACCCACTTGGACACATAATCTACTGCTACCAGTATGTATTTGTGACCAAAAGACGGAGGAAAAGGACCAAGAAAGTCAATACCCCAAGCATCGAACAATTCTACCTCAATGATATTTGTTCGAGGCATCTCATTTCTATTGGTGACATTTCCAACCCTCTGACATCGATCACAATTCTTTACATAAGCATATGCATCCTTGAATAGTGTTGGCCAAAAGAATCCGGCTTGCAATACTTTGGCCGCTGTACAAGTACCTCCGAAGTGTCCCCCACTTGGAGCTGAATGAAAGTGGTATAAAATCTTTGGTATTTCATCTTCTGTCACACATCTCCTAATCATCTGATCTGCACACTTTTTAAACAAATATGGCTCTTCCCAAAAATAGTACTTCACATCGTGAAGAAACTTTTTTCTTTGCTGATACGTTTTATCAATCGGCATCAAACCACAAGCTAAATAGTTAGCAAAATCAGCAAACCAAGGAATATTATGGACATGATTTACCTTCAGTATGTATTCATCTGGAAATGTCTCTTGGATAGATAAGAGTGGAGAATTTCCCTCTTGCGGCTCTAATCTGGATAAGTGATCTGCTACTTGGTTTTCTACTCCCCTTCGATCTTGGATTTCTAGATCGAACTCTTAAAGTAGAAGCACCCACCGGATCAATCTCGACTTAGAATCTTTCTTGGCTAATAAGTACTTAATTGCAGAGTGGTCCATATAGACAATCACTTTGGTACCTACAAGATAAGATTGAAACTTGTCGAAAGCAAACACAATAGCCAGTAACTCTTTTTCTGTTACCGTATAGTTCAGTTGAGCTCTGGTTAGAGTTCTACTTGCGTAGTAGATGGGATGAAAACTTTGTTCCTTCGCTGGCCCAAGACAGCTCCAATTGCGAAGTCACTTGCGTCACACATCAATATGAATGGCAACTCCCAGTCTGGTGTGACGATTATGGGTGCCGTGACTAATTGACTCTTCAAATTTTTGAAGGCTTTCAAGCATTCCTCTTCAAACTTGAATATCGAGTCCTTCTCCAATAATTTGCATAAGGGTTTAGCAACTTTGGAGAAGTCCTTGATAAATCTTCGGTAAAAACCGGCGTGACCCAAAAAGCTCCTAACACCTTTTACAGATGTTGGGGGTGGGAGTTTCTCAATAACGTCTACTTTTGCTTTGTCCTCCTCGATCCCATGTCTCGTTATCCGATGCCCTAGAATAATTCCTTCTCGTACCATAAAATGGAACTTTTCCCAGTTGAGTACGAGATTCATTTCTTCGCATCGCCTCAGTACCTTAGCTAGATTGGCTAAGCAATCATCGTAAGTATCTCCGAATACTGAGAAATCATCCATGAAAACTTCCAAGTACTTCTCAACCATGTCAGTAAAAATAGACATCATACATCTTTGAAATGTAGCTGGTGCATTACATAAACCAAATGGCATGCGTCTAAATGCAAATGTACCGCATGCAGGCGGTGAATGTCGCTTTGTGTTGATCTTTCGGTGCTATCGTAATCGATTATACCACGAGTATCCATCGAGAAAAATGATAGTAATCTCGCCCCGCGAGTCTATCCAAAGATCTCGGTCCAAGAACGGCAAAGGGAAGTGATCTTTCCTAGTCGTCTTGTTCAGCTTCCGGTAATCGATGCAGATTCTCCATCCTGTAACTATTCTAGTTGGTATCAACTCGTTGTTCTCGTTCTCCACGACTGTGATACCTCCTTTCTTGATGCACGCGACCGGATGGACTCACCCATGAATCTATCGAGATGGGGTAAATTATACCCGCATCCAACCACTTGATAATTTCCTTTTTTACTACATCTTTCATGATGGGGTTCAGTCTCCGTTGTCCATCAACCGTTCCTCTCTCGCCATCTTCTAAAATGATCTTGTGCATGCATACAGATGGGCTAATACTGCGAATGTTGGCTATGGTCCATCCGATAGCCTTCTTGAATTTTTTCAAAACTATGATAAGTTTCTCTTCTTGTTCAGTAGTTAATTCTGCTGAAACAATCACAGGCAAAGTAGAGGCGTTACCTAAATAAACATATTTTAAGTGTGAAGGTAATACCTTGAGTTCTAACTTAGGTGGCTCCTCGATTGATGCTTTTGGCTGGCTGTAATCTTTTTTCTCTAATTCCAAAGATTCAAAATGGGATTGCAGATTAAATCCTTTTTGATTAGCTTCTAGCACAGCTAAGTATTCATCCTCCTCTTCATCATTTGGAGGATCCGATGTCAAAATTCTTTCCAGTGGGTCCTCAACACAGTTAAGTTCCTTCTCTATTATTAATCCCTCTAAATCGGATACTGCAGAATAATCATCCATCGTGTTAGGAAATCGCATTGACTTAAAAACATTAAATGTTACCTAATCATCCTGAACACGCATAGTCAGCTCGCCCTTTTGCACATCAATAAGGGTCCTTCCAGTTGCTAAGAATGGTCTTCCTAGAATAATTGGCACTTCTTTGTCTGCTTCAAAATCTAGAATTACAAAGTCAGCAAGAAAGATAAATTTATCTACACGTACCAATACGTCCTCGATTTTCCCTTCTGGATGCGCTAAGGATTGATCTGCTAGTTGAAGTGTAACTGTAGTTGGTCTGACTTCTCCTATCCCCAACTTCCTAAATATTGACATAGGCATCAAGTTGATACTTGCACCTAAGTCACATAGTGCCTTACCACAATATGTTGATCCAATGTTGCATGGTATGGTGAAACATCCAGGATCCTTCAATTTTGGGGGTAGTTTGTCCTGAAGGTATGCACTGCATTCCTTTGTCAGAGCTACCATCTCAAATTTTCCAAGTCTTCATTTCTTAGACAAGATATCTTTCATGAACTTGACATAGTTCGACATTTTCTCAAGTGCTTCAACCAATGGAATGTTAATGTGAATTTGCTTGAGTACGTCAAGAAATTTCTTGAATTGAATCTCCTGCTTCGGCTTCTGAAGTCTTTGAGGGTAAGGTGGTGGTGGTTTCATCACTGGAACTGATTCTGGTTGATTCGCCTTTGGCAGTAATTCTGCATCTAACGAAGTTGTTGGGTGATCAGAATTAACTAGTCCTGAGGTTACTTTGCATGGTTTTGCAGATTTCGGTTCTGGTGAAACTGGGGTTTCAACACTTGGTTGAACTTCTTCTGAATCTTGAGCATCAGCTTGCTCCTTTCTAGCTTCAATGGTGTTGGGTTCTACTATCCTTCCGCTCCTCAATGCCAACGCTTTACAATGTTCCTTCCCCGGATTTCTCGGATTCTTCGTGTCACTAGGTAGAGCACCTTGTGGTCGGTTCCTGAGTTCAGTAGCAAGCTGGCCCACTTGATTTTCCATATTCTTCAATGTAGCTGCTTGGCTCTGGATTAAGGCATCATTCTTTGCTATGTATGTCTTAAGCAAAATTTCCAAGCTATTAGATGCTTCAGCTTGAACTGGTTTCTGAACTTGTTGCGAAAAATTAGGCGGCTGGGTTGGTCTGGGTTGAGTGTAAGTGGTATTGGTTCCAGCCCCTTGGTTACTCCAGGAGAAATTCGGGTGATTCCTCCACGATTCTGGGTTCGACAGACATTCTTCAAATAAATGTCCTTCGCCATAATAGACACAGGCTATATTCTCAAATTGATTCGGTGGCTGTGCTGCAAAACTATTAGACCCATTAGTAGTAAGGTTTTTAAGCATTGAGGATATTGATGATACTTGAGATGCGAGTGAAGTAAGAGCGTCTACTTCATGAATTTCGGTGACTCGTCTTCCTGACGCTGCACGACTGGTTGGCCTTTGATAATTGTTGCTGGCAATCCTCTCAATAATTTCATAAGCCTCGTTATAAGACTTAGAAAGGAGAGCACCATTAGCAGAGGCGTCCACTACCATCCTTGTGTGGGCGTTGAGACCATTATAGAATGTCTCAAGTTGAATGCAATGTGGGATTCCATGATGAGGGCATTTTTGTAATAACTCTTTAAATCTTTCCCATGCCTCATACAAGGACTCATCATCCATTTGGTGGAAGGAAGTGATTTCGTTCCTCAGCTTAGCATTCTTGCTTGGCGAAAAATACTTCATGAGGAATTTCTCGGCTAATTCTTGCCAAGTAGAAATGGAGTTCGGTGGCAATGAGTTCAACCAGGCACGAGCTCTGTCCCTTAACGAATATGGGAACAACTTCAATCGTAAGGTATCCTCAGAAACTCCGGCTAACTTGAAAGAATCGCTCACTTCCATAAATAGTCTTAAGTGAAGATGAGGATCTTCAGTAGGCATTCCACTGAATTGGCCCACTGTCTGAAGCATCTGGAACATGACTGGCTTCACTCAATTATTGTGCCTCAATTTGGGTCTCCTAATACCCGGATTAAGATCATTAAATCATCGCACAAAGATACGTCGTAAAGCTCTATCCCTATCATCAAGAATAAAGATAGGATTCTCGAGCGGTGGTTTGCTCCGCTTCCTTGGTTCATATTCTCAAGTTCATTTCTTCGGTCCTTCTCTGGTTTGCTTGTCTTCTTCGTTGTCGAAAAGTTCGTTCTATTTCAGGGTCCACGGGGAGTAAATTAATAATCTGGTCAATACTCATAAACACCTAAAATAATCACAGAAAATTGAGTAAGTAAAAATTTCAATATGAAAATAAATAAACCAAAATGTAAGACTAAAAATTCACAAATAATGGCTTTTGAAAAACAGTCCTTGGCAACGGCGCCAAAAACTTGGAACGGTGGAAATGTGCAAGTGTACACAATCGTAACAAGTAATAAAGTGTCAAGTAAATGTCGAGTTATCGTACCCACAGGGACTGTAAAAAGAACTATTTATGAAAATGTTTTCAAACACTTTGGTAAAGGAAAGATAATTGGATTTAAGAAATATTTAAAAACTAAGGGAAAAAAAAGTAAAATAAAATAAAACAAAGTTCTAATGCACGATTTCAAAAGCTGATTTTAGTCAAGATGACATAATTGTGTTGGATTAATCACATTTCTTACCTTAGAATTATTAAACTTGTGTTTATACCTGTTAAAACATGGCAACTCGGTAATTTGCTAACTTATGAACATATTTACAAATAAAAATCCATTCATCTCTTGTACATATTTCTATGCAAATTCGATAGATTGAACAGACTTCTAAGAGTAAACATGTTATTGCACATACATACTTATTATATTAAAAAATCTCTCGCATATCCCTATGTGATTCAACCGATTAATTCAACCTAATAAACATATAAAAGATCATGTGAGGTAACAAAGTATTTTTACCTTGAAACAATTTAATCACAAAAAATCTTGCAAGTTATGCAAGGCATATGTATCGCCAAATACAATGCTAATTTAATCTTCACTACCTTAGAAGAATTAAACATGCATGATTAAGTATTGTGTCCATTAATTACAATTTCAATGTGTTTAAATAATTAATTCATTAGCTATCTAAACAATTATAATGCCAGATAACTTAAACATGATTTTACTTAATCAAGCATTTTACCGAGGCCCTTTAACAGTATAAACACAATTTTAATAATTTAAGAGGACGAAATGCAATCAACCCAACACGAATTAAATTCAAGCTAAGCTGATTAAATTAACCAGTCCAATAGCATAAATATTCATAAACATGTTTGTCAAAACAACAACGAAATTTAAAGAGACAGGGAACAAGAAACAAATCCGGTGTTTCTCCGTGGCTTGTCTGACTGCTCCGTTCTTCGTTCTCAGTTGTCCTCGACTATCAAGGTGGCTTATGAACACTCCAATTGCTGCTAAAAATGGCTGGGAAAACACCTCTTTTCCAAGAGGAGAAATCGGCACAAGAACACAAAAAGGGAAAATGGAAAACGGGAGTTGAGAGAAAGTGAGAGAGGAGAATGTTGGAGGCTTGAGGGATGATTTGAATGATCAGCAAGGGGTGGTATTTATAGCTGATCATGGCTGCTAAAAATAGCTAATAGTAGCAGAAAAAGAGACCTCCCTTGGCCGGCCATCTATGTGGCAAAGTTGATGGTTTCAACTTTGCTAAATATGGCATGGGGCAAATCTACAAAGCCACCATATTTGGAGGGGTTTGAATGCAACTTTGAAAAAGTATTCAAGGGCTTCTTTGCAACTTAATTAATCAGCTAATAAGCTGATTTGGGCCAGAAATATGGATGGTTTGGGCTGCCCAACTCTTTGCTTGGTTCGGTTCAATCGATTCGGTTCAACTGATGCGGTTCAACTGGGCCTTTTTCATAATTAATTAAGATTAATTTATTTAGCCCAAATTAAATTGGGAATGTAACAACCCGAACCCGGCCCAAACATTATGACCGAATTTGGTTTGTTACGGAAAAAAACTTTTTGAAACCATTTTAAAACCAATTTAGGTTTTGTTGAAAACTTCTCGTTTTTGGTTATCTTGCCGGAACCATACTTAGATTTAATTTGGAAATTTAATTGAGTCAGGTTATTATACAAATTTCAAATGTGTCCGATGGCACGATAAAACATTTTCGTGTTAATTTAAGAAAAACGTGTGATTTTAATTTAATTTTAATAATATAGTTTAAAACAAAGTATCCAACATATAAGAAATAACAAAAGTAAAGTATATGGAGGCCTTATTACATCCAAAATAAAAATAAACCAATAATAAAATAAAATAGCTAAGTTTAAAGTTCAATTTATTCAAATCCTTTGCATGGCCACCTCGAGTCCAACCTGGCTCCTCAACCGCCATCTACGAGTCACGAAAAATGTTAAAGGAGAAGGTGAGTCACCAAGACTCAGATGTAACCCTTCCCCGTATTTAAACAATTTCATACACAAAGATATAATCAATCATCATGTACTAAGTCATGCACCGACCTAGCCAACCAAACGCCTTTGTCTACCCCATGTGGTACCAAACCACGGTGACCGTAGTCACAATGTGTTACCAAAACACCGGTGGTGCCAAACCACTCGGTGACATATAGTCACAGATGTGATGCCAAATCACCGGAGGTGCTAAACCTCTCGGTGTCCGTGAGACACAATCGATTGATGGGGCCAACCCATCGTGTGATGCCAAATCACCGGCGTCAATCCCTTATATAATATGTGGGGCCAACCCACATCGTGGTGCTAAGCCACTGGGGACGAGACGCAATGAGGTACCAAACCTCCGGAGGTACCAAACCTCGTGACCGTAGTCACACGAGTGTGTTACCAAAACATTTGGTGCCCGTCGGCACGAATATATACCGCCTCCACTCATCAACCCCTATCAAGTATTTATAATACTCATGCCATCATATGTTTAATCACATATATCATATCTATCATTAATCATAAACAACATATCATGCTTTCCAAAAGCATCATAAAATCTCATAATCAATCGGGACTTACTTGTATCCTTGCTTATGACATTCATGGTATTAACATCTACATAGATCCAATTATCACATGCAAAAGATTTAGTACATTTAATTAACTATAAGTGTGTATGTACACACTGTCACCCACGAGAAGTCTAAATCCTAAAAGAAATGTCACCACCTAGATCTACTTATCCCTATATTCGGCCAAATACAATATTAGTATCATGGCCTATTCTACAACCCAAATATTTAAGAGGGTTCTCTTTTTGAACCCGAATCCTTACCCGAGTGCTTTTAAATAATTACCACCACACTCCAAGCGTTTACGCTTCCTAATAATCAGCAACCTTAGATTAGTAGCCTTCTCGGCTTAAACGAATATTAACTAAATTCATAGATCCTTACCAAAATTACTTGATGTGGAATGGGACTTGAATCGTATACCTTGAGGTCCCCAGCACCTAAACATAATCGATTCCACCACCGATTAATCACTGGATTAATTCGGCTTTCCAACTAACCAAATCGACAGAGAGAAAAAAACTATGGGAGAGGAGTTTGACATACCTACCCCCTTGCTTCAAAATTCGCCATGACTACACCAACAGGAGAAGGAGTTTTGGCACTTCCAAGGGGTGTATTCGGTTAAGAGAAAACAAAAGAGATGCTGAAATTTTCTAATAATTTTGAGCAATAGTGTAAGGGAGTTTCGGCAACAAGGTGATAGGGGTTTGGCTAATGGAGGCGAGAAGAAGGAGAAAGAAAAGGAGTAGGGGATTAATGGTGGTTTTCGGCTATGTGAAAGAAAAGGGTTTGGAAAATTTTGAGTAATTTGCCTAAGGGAAATTCGGCCAAAGCAACTTGTGAAAGAAAGAAAAATATGGCTGAATGATTCAAGACCCCTCTTACTTGCCGTCTACTCCTAGCAACAAGGAGTTCAAACTCCAACAATTACCTTGGACCACTCCTAGCCACCCATTTAGAAATATTCAAATACTTTGATTAATCAAATAATAATTCTATAATAATCCAAGATAAAAATCAACTAATATCTTTATTATCCTATCTTTTATCACCTTTTCAAATTAAAAAAAATCAAAACAAATGCTAAGCTTATCCCAAATTTCCAATGCCCATGTGCCCATCAACTAGCCGAATTAAGCACCCATGTGCAGGCCAACTCTTCACCCACGTTAGCAGCAAAATAAAAAGGAAAAACTCATTTTGCTACCTCCTAGATTTGAACGGGGACGTTTAATGATGTGAGCCCTCCAACGTCCCAGGCCAACTCTCCCATCCGACTTTCTTGCTATAGAACCTTATCTTTTAATTTTAAGCCTACCTCTCGGCCCTTCTGCCTTTAACGCAAAACCCAAAATAGAAACATTCCCTTCGTTCCTCGAACCCGAGACTTCTCTCCTCAAGTGGCGCCTGTGCCACTCTTACTCACTGGACTTTCATGCTACGAACCTTCCCCAATTATTTTTAAGGCCTTCATATTTTTGGCCCCCTTCATTCAACGCCCAAAAATAAAAACAAAATAAATTCTCCCCTTTCCAAGATTCGAACCCAAGACCTCCCTTGCAAGCCCTTAAGTCATCAAGCCAACACGCCAATTACAACCTTGTGTCAAATTTCCATAAATTTTATTTAAGCCCTATCGTTACCTAGCTCCTTCCTTGTACACACTTTAAAAATAAATTTTTAACACTGGTCGAGCCTAGCTCGGGTTATTTTTAGACCCTTAAACATGTCAAATAAATCCTAGAATTTAACTCTTCAAGCACACACATGGGAAAATATTTAAAATAATTAAATTCTCAACAACCCCTAATTTAGGGTGTTACAATTCTACCCCCTTAAAATAATTTTCGTCCTCGAAATTACTTATTGTCGATCAATCGTGCATCCTTAACTCATCACACTACGCTATCTGCGCGCACTCGATCTTAAAGAACTATCATACTCCTTAGAAACATTCCCACGCTCATAATCCAAGTTCCATACACTTTACTAGCAACCTAAGAGTGAATTAACGTAACCATAACCAAGACAAATAAGGGCATTCCGAAAATAAGAAACTTACCCGTTGTCAAGTCCGGCACATCTTCCTCCTCACGACGACCAACCGCATAAACCAACCTTGGTTGCCTCGCCTCTGCACCACCTTGATTACCTCGACCACGCCCGTTACCATTATCATTACCTCTAGCCGCACCTCGACCCTCCGTGGTGGTCCTTCGTTTCTATCCCGAGCACGGTTTCGACCCTCGGTTGATTTTTAGCTAACTTCCGAGGACGGTCCCTTACGGTGATCAAACGATCCACATTCAAAGCACCCTTTACTTCCGACCAAACAACATCCCGAATGGGATTTCCGCATCTAACACACCGAGGTGGCCACCGAAAGCGTGCTTTTTGGTTCTTTCGATTCCCAAATCTAGCCCTCTTTTCCACATTATCGCCCGATCCAGCGATCCAAAGCCTCTCTCTCGGTTGTTCCTATCATGCTGCCATCTTACGGTCTCCTTGATCCCTTCGGCTACCTTAGCCTTTTCCACTAGAGACGAAAACTCACGAACCTGCTGTGGGGCAATCAGCAACCTCAAATCATCTCTAAGCCCGTCCTCAAAGCGGACACAGCGCTCATGTTCAGTAGCCACAATGCCTCGAGCATATCTACTCACCTTAAGAATTCGCCTCATATTCGACATCGACTTAGTTCCTTGCACTAACCCCGAAAAGCTTTCTCCGAGCATCGGTATAATTTTGGTGCCCACATACTTCTTCTTACGAAAAGCAACTCTAAAATAGTCCCATGTAAGATCATCCGCCGTGGCACCATCTCGAAACAGTGAGCCACCACGGATATGCTTCATCCTTCGAAGCGACACGGCTCCTTTCAGCTTCTCCTCATTAGACAGGTCAAGATCGTCCATAATCCTTTCCGTAGATTCTAGCGGTATTCCACAGACTGGGTGCTACGCCGACACACCCGGAATACCTCACTCAGTTAGACCGAATTTGCTCGGGAACAAATTTTCGAGCTCCTATTTTCCACCGACCCACCACAATCTCGAACTCGCAATACGACTTGCGATCATCGCCTCACCACCGGCCCGATCCTCGCTCCTCGGCTCTAAAAGTAGGAGGTGGTGGCGGTGGTACTTCATTTTCGTAAGAACCGCCCCGACCCAGCAGGAGTTCGACACGGTCATCCTACCCCTACCGCGCCCCACGGCGGCCCACGACCTCTAGAACTCATTCTATCTCTGCGCTTTTAACTCGATTAAGAAAAATTTTATGCATTAGCATTTGTTCCACTTTCTTATTCACGAAGAAATTTTATGGATAGAGTTTTAATCGAGATTCTTTCGAGCAACCAAGGTTTGATTTCCTATCCTAGTTCGCACAAAGAAGTTCATGCATCCATTCCTTAATACTTTCCATACCTATTCGCTCATCGGACATTTACGCCCATTTCTATCCTGGGGGTATTTTCGTAATTTTCCTACAGGGGTATTTTCGTAATTTTCCAGAACCAAAATATTTTGCTGATGATTTCCAAAGCTAAGTTGTTGAATATTTGTAAAATAGTTGAAATTTTTGAGCAAAACCATTGAACTGAAATTTTATGAACCGAGGGCATTTTAGTAATTTTACCCCCTAAGGGCATTTCTGTAATTTTCCACCATCAAGTTTTTCGAGAAATAACGTTGTAAAAATAACGTTCCCGGATTTGAAAAAAAAGTTATTGCACAAGTTTTGAAAACATTAGGGTTTGTTGTTTCATTCTTTTTCGAAAACATGGCTAATTCCCTTTTCGGGTTTTAATCATTGTGTTTAGCCTATGACCGAGCCCTCCTAGTCAGGGTGAACCAAAGCTACGCACCAGGTAGGATACCTGCGAAGAGGAGGTGAGTCACGAGGACTGCTTAAATACCAGGCTCTTCCGGATCCAATCCTAGACATGCGTACAGGGGTTACCACACCCTAGCTCATTGACTAAGTCATAGGTTGGTTTAGTTCCTTAAGTCTTATGCTTCGTTTGTGTGTTTGAGTAGCCTAATCCTAGGGTTCGAGTTCCTATAAGTCTATCTACGTTCCATGCTTCCTACCCTTCTACAGAATATAATTCACAAAGAGGTTTAGATGTACTTACCTGGGCGGATTGGTGCCAGAGACTCGGGCCATCTTTGTTCAAAACCAGGAAATCATTCCATAAGGCCTACCAAAACATTTTTGGGCCTTGGGCCCCCACAGCCGAGCTTTGAACTGGGCTCTGATACCAATTTTGTAACAACCCGAACCCGGCCCAAACATTATGACCGAATTTGGTTTGTTACGGAAAAAAACTTTTTGAAACCATTTTAAAACCAATTCAGTTTTGTTGAAAACTTCTCGTTTTTGGTTATCTTCTTAGGAACCATACTTAGATTTAATTTGGAAATTTAATTGAGTCAGGTTATTATACAAATTTCAAATGTGCCCGATGGCACGATAAAACATTTTCGTGTTAATTTAAGAAAAACGTGTGATTTTAATTTAATTTTAATAATATAGTTTAAAACAAAGTATCCAACATATAAGAAATAACAAAAGTAAAGTATATGGAGGCCTTATTACATCCAAAATAAAAATAAACCAATAATAAAATAAAATAGCTAAGTTTAAAGTTCAATTTATTCAAGTCCCTTTGCATGGCCACCTCGAGTCCAACCGGCTCCTCAACCGCCATCTACGAGTCACTGAAAAATGTTAAAGGAGAAGGTGAGTCACCAAGACTCGATATGTAACCCTTCCCCGTATTTAAACAATTTCATACACGACATATAATCAATCATCATGTACTAAGTCATGCACCGACCTAGCCAACCAAACGCCTTTGTCTACCCCATGTGGTACCAAACCACTGGTGACCGTAGTCACAATGTGTTACCAAAACACTGGTGGTGCCAAACCACCGGTGACATATAGTCACGGATGTGATGCCAAATCTTTGGAGGTGCCAAACCTCACGGTGTCCGTGAGACACAATCGATTGATGGGGCCAACCCATCGTGTGATGCCAAATCACTTTGGCGCCAATCCCTTATATAATATGTGGGGCCAACCCACTGTGGTGCTAAGCCACCTTTGGGACGAGACGCAATGAGGTACCAAACCTCTGGAGGTACCAAACCTCTCGGTGACCGTAGTCACGCAGTGTGTTACCAAAACATCTTGGTGCCCGTCGGCACGATATATACTGCCCCCTCCACTCATCAACCCCTATCAAGTATTTATAATACTCATGCCATCATATGTTTAATCACATATATCATATCTATCATTAATCATAAACAACATATCATGCTTTCCAAAAGCATCATAAAATCTCATAATCAATCAGGGACTTACTCGTATCCTTGCTTATGATATTCATGGTATTAACATCTACATAGATCCAATTATCACATGCAAAAGATTTAGTACATTTAATTAACTATAAGTGTGTATGTACACACCTGTCACCCACGAGAAGTCTAAATCCCGAAAAGAAATGTCAGCCACCTAGATCTACTTATCCCTATATTCGGCCAAATACAATATTAGTATCATGGCCTATTCGCCAACCCAAATATTTAAGAGGTTCTCTTTTTGAACCCGAATCCTTACCCAGTGCTTTTAAATAATTACCACCACACTCCAAGCGTTCGCTTCCTAATAATCAGCAACCTTAGATTAGTAGCCTTCGGCTTAAACGAATATTAACTAAATTCATAGATCCTTACCAAAATTACTTGACGGGGAATGGGACTTGAATCGTATACCTTGAGGTCCCGGCACCTAAACATAATCGATTCCACCACCGATTAATCACTGGATTAATTCGGCTTTCCAACTAACCAAATCGACATGAGAGAGAAAAAAACTATGGGAGAGGAGTTTGACATACCTACCCCTTGCTTAAAAATTCGCCATGACTACACCAACAGGAGAAGGAGTTTGGCACTTCCAAGGGGTGTATTCGGTTAAGAGAAAACAAAAGAGATGCTGAAATTTTCTAATAATTTTGAGCAATAGTGTAAGGGAGTTTCGGCAACAAGGTGATAGGGGTTTGGCTAATGGAGGCGTAAGAAGGAGAAAGAAAAGGAGTAGGGGATTAATGGTGGTTTTCGACTATGTGAAAGAAAAAGGTCTTTGGAAAAATTTTGAGTAATTTGCCTAAGGGAAATTCGGCCAGCAACTTGTGAAAGAAAAGAAAAATATGGTGAATGATTTCATTGATGCCTCTTACTTGTCGTCTACTCCTAGCAACAAGGAGTTCAAACTCCAACAATTACCTTGGACCACTCCTAGCCACCCATTTAGAAATATTCAAATACTTTGATTAATCAAATAATAATTCTATAATAATCCAAGATAAAAATCAACTAATATCTTTATTATCCTATCTTTTATCACCTTTTCAAATTAAAAAAAAATCAAAACAAATGCTAAGCTTATCCCAAATTTCCAATGCCCATGTGCCCATCAACTAGCCGAATTAAGCACCCATGTGCAGGCCAACTCTTCACCCACGTTAGCAGCAAAATAAAAAGGAAAAACTCATTTTGCTACCTCCTACATTTGAACCAGGGACGTTTAACAGCAGCAGCCCCTCCAACGTCCCAGGCCAACTCTCCCATCCGACTTTCTTGCTATAGAACCTTATCTTTTAATTTTAAGCCTACCTCTCGGCCCTTACGCGCTTTAACGCAAGACCCAAAATAGAAACGTTCCTTCGTTCCTCGAACCAGAGAGACTTCTCTCCCTCAAGTGGCGCCCCAGGCCACTCTTACTCACTGGACTTTCATGCTACGAACCTTCCCCAATTATTTTTAAGGCCTTCATATTTTTGGCCCCCTTCATTCAACGCCCAAAAATAAAAACAAAATAAATTCTCCCCTTTCCAAGATTCGAACCCAAGACCTCCCTTGCAAGCCCTTAAGTCATCAAGCCAACACGCCAATTACAACCTTGTGTCAAATTTCCTTAAATTTTATTTAAGCCCTATCGTTACCTAGCTCCTTCCTTGTACACACTTTAAAAATAAATTTTTAACACTGGTCAGAGCCTAGCTCAAGTTATTTTTAGACCCTTAAACATGTCAAATAAATCCTAGAATTTAACTCTTCAAGCACACACATGGGAAAATATTTAAAATAATTAAATTCTCAACAACCCCTAATTTAGGGTGTTACAGGGAATAAATTAAAATTAATTATATTATGATTAAATATTCATAATTGGACCGTCTTGGGCTGGAAATAACTTCGCCTTGATACTTCAAATTGCTTCTTGGGTTTATTTTTCAAGCAGTGTCTGCCGAGCCAATTTTCGCCCTTTGTGCGAATCTGTCGAAAATAGTCAAAATAAATCAAAATTAACTATAAAATTAATTAAAATTCATCGTGTTCATATTTTTAGCACAATTTAATTATTTTATAATATTTAATTATTTTCTGACAAGAATTTAATCGAAACTGCATGAATTTGGGATAAAAAGGGCATAAAAAAGTATATAAATTTTTGTGTTTCCAATAACCGTAACGAGTTAATCCCGATGAGAATTGTCACGGGTTGGAGAAATTGTATTGAATACAGAAAGCTAAACAAAGCTACTCGTAAGAATCATTTTCCTTTATCTTTTATGGATCAAATGTTAGATTGTAACATCCCAAAAATTAGGGGTTAGTAGAATCGAGTTTGTGAATCGAGAGAGAGTGATCATGCCTTAATTTTTTTTTAAATTATCTATGCTTTTTTAGGAAATAAATGAGGTATTGGTTTGTTGGTTAAGTGTTAGTATAACGTTTCTTGAAACCCAAGTTCAAATCCCTTCTCTCGTATCATTTTTATTATTTTGCAAATTTTGCCTTAAACCCTAGTATGTGGCATGCCTTATTTTTTAAAAAAATATTTCAAATTACATCAAGAATGAGTTATTGGTTTGATGGTTAAACATTAGTGAATTTATCCTTGAGGTCCTAACTTCAATTCCCTTCTCATGCAAATAATTTAAATTTTTAACAAAAACCCCTTGTTTTAATGTGTGGGTCATCCAAGCCTAGTTAACCTAGGTATAAATATTAATTTTTCACTAATAATCATCTTTTAATCCTCCTCCTCATTTCCCTAGCCATTCCTCTCCTCCTCTCCTTCTCTTTGATTTTAATTTTTTTTCCTTTCCTCCATTGTTGTCGTCGCCTACACCTAGTTTTACCATCTCTTTCTTTTCTTTTTCTTTTTCTTTTTGCCACAAGATTTGTTCACATATTCTCCACCATATTGCTGTCATTTTTCCTCAATAAAATCAGCCTCAAATCTGAATTTTTGAACTCCAAGATCGATCCCGAACATTGCCAAGAAAGTGCCATTGTCGTTTCTCTCGACTAGCTTGGGTAAAGTCTATTCTCTCTTCAATTTCTTAATTAATCTTGTCCATTAAAAACACAAATTTCTAGATCTAGAATTTGGGGGATTTTAAATGATTTCAAAGGTATTTTTCCATAATTTAATGAGATCTCAAACCATTTTAAAATTTAGCCCCAATTTTGGTCACCATGGGTGGTGGTGCATGCGCCTATGTGCAAGAAAGGGGGTTGTTTTGTTTCTTGGTTCTTTCCTATATTTTTATAGCATTAATTTGAGTTATTGAACCCTCCTAATTATATTTTAAACCCATTTCAATTATGGAAAAACGTTCTTGATCGATTGGTCATTCGGATCCCACAAATCGTGAAGCGTAAGTGCAATTAAGGGTAACTAGTTTGTTATTTCGACATAGTTGTTGGGTAAATGTTATGAATTGATTAAATGAAGGGATTTAATCATTAATTATCTACTTATTTTCCAGTATATTATTGAATTAGGTGCTGACCCAAACGCCCCAAATCGTCCCTAAAGGCAAAGAACGATTGTACGTACGGTTTGCATCGATACAGTGTAAGGAATCTAACTAGTTTGGATTCATAAAATAGTTATAACTTCAACGATTGGTTTGAACTCATAATTTGGTTTTTGGGGGATGGTAAATTTATTGAATTTATACTGAATTTTGGTTTAGGTTCGTTTAAGGAATTATTAAGGAAAATTGGAAGATTCGCTAGTGTGCTGTGATGAAGCGAAAATAAGGTGTGGGTCCTAAACTCATAAAATTGTTTGAAAATGTTAAATATCATGTTATATATGATAAATTAGCTTCCTTATTGGATTGTCTTAATAGCCAAATTATTGATTTTGTGAGTGGCCGAACCAGATATGTTTCGAGCCTTAAAAGATTGACATGTTGGCAAAATTGCTAGTTTAATAGTATGGATGTTTGATTGAGTTTGTAATTGCATATTTGAGTTATGAGATATGAGAATATTTTACTGAATGATATAATGTTTTAAGATATTAAGCTTATGTATGATTTAAATGCATGAGACATATCTTATATTGTGTACTGAAAAGGGTGTTATTTGTACACAATGAAAATCTTTAAAGCATGTGAAATTGAACGGTATTGATTGATACCAACACAATGGTAATTTGAAAGATTGGAACACTGTTTCCATTTACTGAAAGTATGTGATTATTAAGGACATGCTAAGCATGTCAAATAAATGTGAAAAGTATTGAGATATGATTATGTATAAGATTGTGTGACATATTGCATATGCATTGGGTTGGGATTTTGTGGTTGACGGAGTAGTTCCGTGGAGTACCAGCGGCATATTAAGTCCGCATTATTCGTAGTCAATGCACTGTACTTGGAGTACCAGGGGGATTGGCGATTTTATCGCATATTATATGTTATTGGTGATTGTATCGCACTATTTGATATCTGACAGATTTTCTGCATTATTGATTATTCGGTGGTTTTACCACATCGAGCTATGCTCATAATGTTTTGGAGTTTGGCAGATGGGTTCTGGGGAACTCATAGTGTGTAGCGGATGGTATGGGTAGGAACCTTTTTGCATTGCATTATGTGCACAACATATTCGAATGTTATTGATTTATGCTACACATTGTATTTTGTTGATCGAATGGTATCGAACTTAATGATTGTTACTCGAATGAATGATAACCTATGCTCATACACCGTTTGACATCAATTTGATAATGGCTATGTAATGACGTTCTGTTTTCTTCTATTAATGCTAATATGTTTCACTGTATTTGATGTTTTTGCCCGTTTAATTAATTATTCAACTCACACTGAGCTTTTCATAAGCTCACCCCTTAATAGTGTTTAACTTTTCAGGTAAACCTCAAAATTAGGTCCAGACTCGGCATTCTGAGGATCAACTTGGACATCGGATTATTATTTTTTAATGAAGTATTATTAAGTCTTTATTGGTTTTGGCTTGTAATTTTTAATTATTTCTGGTTTGTGGCTTGGTAACTTTTCTTTTGGGGATTTTTGCATGCATGAATTACTCAAGCATAATAACCAGATAATGCAAGATATCAGGCTTAAGTAATGTAACAGCCCGATTTAGGGGCTAGTCAGAATAGTGATCTCGGGATCACTAATCCGAGGTTAGAAAAATTTGGTTTCATGTTATTTTATGAGTCAGAGCATGATTACAATAGTACCTGAGAATTTTGGTACTTTAATTTTAGCGATTTCTTGCTTAATCGCGAAAAAGGACTAAATCGCATAAAGTGCGAAAGTTTCATTTTGTAAGCTAAAGGTACCAAATAGCCATAGATTGATGATTGGAGGTATTTAAAAGGCAATTACACCCCCAATATATTAGTGGCCGGCCATGGGAGACATAGATGGACAAAATTGGTCATAGTAGTTGATAGTTGGTGACTAATTTGACTAGTATTAATAAAATAAGGAAAGAAAAGATATCATCTTTTCTTCTTCACTCTTCCATCGAAATTTGCAAGCAAAATAGGGGTTTGAAAGCTCAAAATTTTTAGTAAGCTCTCCTCCATTCTAGTAAGTGATTTTGATGATTTTTCTTGATGATAATTGTACTTTTGAGACCCCTAGAACTTAAGCTTTCAAATGAGGGGACTAATGTACAATATAGTGAAAAGTTTAGAGTTTTTCCATGAGAGCTATCATTATTATTTGCTGCATTTTTTATGGAACAAATTTAGTCTTGGTTGTTAGATGAACAACTTTTGTGAAAGGTGTTGTCTTGAAAACACCTAATTGGACCTTGACGAAAAGGTTACAAAATTGTAGTAAGTATGTGAAATGTTGATTTTTGATGATAGCTATAAGAGTATTAAATGTTCACCTAGGCTTGTTGAAGGTAGAAATACGATTAGAATTAATTTCTGAGCCTAGGGGCAAAATGGTCATTTTGCCAAAGTCTAAGGGCAAAATAGTAATTTTGCCAAAGCATGATTATTAAGATTCTTTTATTAATGTGATGATTAAAATGAGCTAAATTGCTATTATAGATAAGAAGAACCGAGAATCCGCCTCGATCGAGGAAAGAACAAAGTCTCGGACTAGACCGTCGAGCTAGCTCATTTTTGAAATCGAGGTAAGTTGTATGTTATAGATTCAACATTTATGTTGGCATAATTGAAAATGCTTGATATCATATTGATGCATGATACTCTACTAAATTGAGTAATTGATGTTGAATAAGATGTTGAAGTCCTAGTGGACTATAATAAATATGAAAATGCTATCATCAAAGCATGAGATGAATAAGGTCCCGTATAAGACCATGTCTGGGGCATGGCATCGGCACCAAATTGAGATCCCGTATAAGACCATATTGGGATATGGCTTCAGTATTGTATATGAGAATCGTATAAGACCATATCCGGGATGTGGCAACGATACTTGATGTGAAACTTCGTATAAGACCGTATCCGGGATATGGCATCGGCACTTAGAGGTGAATCCATGTAAGACCACCTCTGGGATGTCGCATTGGCCTCGTATTTATATTAATGACGACTGTCGAAACCATTTTTAAAGTTTTTATGAAAAAAACGGGGATCGACTTCAAAAGACGAAAATGGAGTCGCCATCAATCCCTTTTTGCTTAGGTGTGATCGGATCACCTTATAAAACGTTTTAAAATAATGATTTTGTCTACGAAATTTGAGAAAACGGGTTCAGGAGTCAGTTACGTACGAGGAAGGATTAGCACCCTCGTAATGCCCAAAAATTGGTACCTAATTGTTTAATTAATGTCCTTATGTCGAGAATTTGAAAAGATTTTAAAATACATTTCCTTTTAAAGAATGCGTATATAACCCGTTTTGGAATATTAAGACTCTTTTGTTTCAAAAGGATAAAACATCACATCTAATACGTTAGAATGTGACATTTTAACCCCGAAACTAAGATCATGCCTTAATTTCCCAAAACCCGAAATTAAAAGGATATTTAACTATTTGGACAAACGAAAAACTGAAACCCAGTACTTTAGGGCACAATTTCTCGAAATTCCAAACACGAAACATTGCCTTGTTTTTCGAAATCCTTATCTTGAGATAATGAAATGTCACATCCAGTGCGTTAGGACATAACATTTTGAATTCTCGAGAATAAGTTTTTATTTAACTTTTAAAAAAAAGAAAGGAATAGGTTCTTTAGACTCGAAGAGAAAAATGAAACCCAGTAAGTTAGGGTACGATTTCTTTCGAACCTTAGAACGCGGAATGTTTGCTTATTTCAAAACGAAAATTTTAATGCATCGAGTAATATGTGATTTGATTGTAGCAAAATGGAAGATGGAGTATAGTACAAATACATAATAGGATAGAAACAAGGGTAATAACGTAAACAACAAAAATAAAAGCAGAAATAATATAATAAAATAACATTTAAAATCAACAATCTATACGAAATAATTGAAAAAAGGATAAATAAATAAAAGAAAATAATAGCAAAAATAAAATTTAATGGTAAATCAATAAATAAATAAATACTATATGCTAATTTTTTTAAAAAAAATAAAATAATAATAATAGTGAAGAGTAAAATAATAATAATAATAAAATATATTAATAAACAAATGGTAATAGTAAAAATATAGAAGTATAATGGAAATAATAAAAAAATTTACGATAATAATGTCGAAAAATAAAATAATAATAATAATAATAATAGTAATAATAATAATAATTATAATTATAATTATAATTATAATTATAGGAATAATAATATATATAAAAATAATAGTGATAATAATAAAATAATAGTGGTAATAACAAAAAATAATAGTAATCTTTGAAATAATAATAATAATATAAAAATAATATATATAAAGAAAATAATAGTGATACTAAATTAATAAAATCAATAATAATAATAATAATAATAATAATAATAACTAGAAATAAAATAAATTAAAGAAATGAATATGAAAGAAAAAAAATATGTGAGACTTGGTAAAAATATATGTGTATGTAAATAATTGAATAAGTGAAAATAATACATATGAATATTTAAATGAAATGATAATAAATAAATTATTGTATTAAAATGAAATCAAAGAAAGATTGGGAATCCCAAAACATAAATAAAAAAAAGTAAAGGGACTAAATCGAAGCAAAAAAAAATAAAACATAGGGCCTAAATCTCGATGCGCGAATGATATGGGGGACCAAATGGGATAATATCCCTGTCCCCCAAAACGCAGCACTTGACCCAGGATTACAATGACATCAAATAAAGAATTCGGGGCAAAATTAACAAATAAAAGAAACTTAATTAAAAAACTAAAAAAATGCAGAAGGGCTTGATGCGCAAATAACCCATTTTAAACCAAACGCGCGAATCCTTCGGGTCGGGTCAACTGCACGCGGGTCAGAGGGGCGAAACGACGCCGTTTTGTGCCCAAACGCATGGCCCAAAAATGACGCCGTTTTCAATCCGTATATAAGGCCAAATTTTCTAAAAAAATTCATTTTAATTCTGTTTTTTTTTTTAAAAAAACCAACGGGCTCTCCAAATCCTATGCCCAGGCAATTTCTGGCGAGGATTCCGGCCCCGATCACCACCGCCCCCACTGTCACAGTTTTTATATGTAGGCCGATTCAAAAAATAAAATAAAATAAAAATAAAAATAAAAAAAATAAGCCTTTACTTGATTTTTTATTGTATATATCCGTGAAAAATTTTCTGTATTCTCTTGTATATTTGCATGTATATTGTTTGTATCCCCCACTTTTATAGATTTCTTTGGGGTTATTTATAACCCAAAAATGGAATCGAAAAATAAATACAAAATCTTGCTGCCATTTTTCTTTCCATTTTGCTGTGTTCTTTCCTTTTTGTGCAGGTCAACGGCGAAAAGCACGGCGGTGGAGCGCTGTCCGTGTGCTGATTGCGATGCGAGGAAAGGCTGGTGTCGGAGCTGCTTGCGGCGCGAGGGAAACCTAGGGTTTCAGAAACCCTTAGTTTCTGATTAGGTTTTGCGCCCTTTTGGGCCGTGTGAGTTTGGGTCTATTTTGGGTGTAATTGGGTTGCGGGTAATGGGTTAGTATTGGGCTTGTTTTAGTGTTTGGGCCATTGGTTGTAATGGGATTGTATTTGGACATTGGGTTTTATCATTTTTTTTATTTTTTTGTTTTTATTCTGGTTGGTTTTAGTTGCATGGGCCCGGGCAAATTGGGCCAATTACAACGACATTATGCGTCTTTGAGTATCCCTAGTGATTAATGGGATAAGTAGATGAGTTTGGAAGTAGAAATGGGATTAGTACTAAAGTCATGTGAATGAGTGAATACAGGTACTCGTGAATGAGTCACGAGGAAACGATTACGATATGTGGCATGGTATGTGCTAAATAAGGGCAAGTATGAGTAAGTATGGCAAGAAGCCTATGTCTCGTGTATGGTTAGCTAATGCCATGGATGAATTATATTATGAGCTTATTGTTGCTATTTATGTCCATGCAAACTTACTAAGCTTTATGCTTACCCCTTTCATTGCCCTTTTTCCTTGTAGTATTGCCAAGATAACTTGAGGAACATGGAACGTAGGAGTTCGAAAATCACACTATCGACATCACTTTGGTATAACAATTTAGACTTATTTTGAGTATGACATGTATAGGACTTGGGTATTTTGTTAAGTTGTAATTGTTAGCCAAAGTGTTGGCTATGTATGTTATTAAAGTCATTTTGTAAATGGTCTCACAAGTTAGGCCAATACTTGGCAAATTCTATTGCTTAATGAATATGATTTTCATGAAGTGTATGCCTTGTGTGTGTCTTGTTTCTTTGAGTTCTTAGAGATACCTTTTGGTCATCTTTTATATTGGAAAGTTTTGAATTGAGATCTTTGATGTGCCTTTGGGTTATAAGTTGTGTTGACTTGAATTGGATTATGTATGTGTGCAACTTAGGGTGGCAAAGGGCTTGGTAGATAGCCATCTAATTGTCCACACGGGTAGACACACGGGCGTATGTCTAGGCCGTGTGTGACACACGGTTAGCCCAATGGGCGTGTGGATCAACTGTGTGTCCCCTTGCATGTTAGAATTGCAAGTCAGTATGCCTTGTAGTAAACACACGGGCAGAGACACGGCCGTGTGTCTCAGCCGTGTGTGAGGCACAGCCTAAGACATGGGCGTGTGCCCAGGCCGTGTGAAGTCTGCACATTAAATTTGGAATTTAATTTGACATACGGGCTAAGGACACGGGTGTGTGCCTTGGCCGTGTTGCCATAGAGAAATCATGACATCATAAACAGAATGCTAGGGTTTTGGCATACGGGCTAAGACACGGGCGTGTCAAGGCCGTGTGAGTGACACGGGCCATGGACACGGGCGTGTGTCCGGCCGTGTGAAAATGGTTAGGGTCGACCACGGGTGGAAGACACGGGCATGTCTTTGGGGCACACGGGCATGTCCCTAGACCAACACGGGCGTGTGGCCCCTGTTTTGATGAAAAGTTTCCCAAGTTCGTATAAGTTCCCGGTTAAATCCCCAAACCTCTCGGAGGTATGTTTAGGGCCTCGTAGGCCGAGAATGAGCAAGAAATGGGTTTAAATGAAATTTTATAGCCCAATTTGTTATGTTTGAACGTGATAAGTTAGGTAATGCCTCAAACCCGGTTCCAGTTTCGAATACGGGTAAGGGGTGTTACAAGTAAAATTTGATATTGTTTCCTAGTTTCCACTACATTGTAAAGGAACTGTTTTTGAAAAACAAATCGATAAGGAAACTAATTTTCCAAAATGACTTGAAAAATGGTTTTTCCACTGCATTAGTTTAACTTTGAGTTTTTTTTTAAAAAAGAACGACAAGCAAACGGTTTTTCTAAAACAACACTGTCAACAATAAAATGAATCCTAAGCATATACGACCTAATGAATGAATTCTTTTAATCTAACTTAAAGTACAACTACAATTTTATCTAAAATGAGTTTATTTAAAGTCTTAAAAAGTAGCGTAAGTTAGCTTAGCCATTTTGGTGGCTAATGTAGCCTTCTCAATCTAGCCATAACGTCTAGGCTGGGTTTGGAAGGTTACATAGATCGTCTAGCAGGTAACAAATTTATTACTTTTTAGATGGATATTTGGGATACAACCAAATAGTTGTAGCCTCGTAAGACCAACATAAAACTACTTTTACATGTCCATATGGTACATTTACTTTTAGGCGGATGCCTTTTGGCTTATGTAATGCACCTGCCATATTTCATCAATGTATGATGGCAATTTTCACTAATATGGTTGAAAATTATGTTGAGGTTTTCATGGATGATTTCTCTATTTTTGGTAACACTTACGATGTTTGTTTGAATAATTTGGCTAAGGTACTCAAAAGATGCAAGGAGACTAACCTTGTCCTTAATTGGGAGAAATGTCATTTTATGGTTAAAGAAGGGATTGTCTTAGGGCATAAACTTTCCAAGAATGGAATCGAAGTGGATAAAGCAATGGTGGACGTAATTGAAAGATTACCACCTCCAGTTCATGTGAAAGGAGTTAGAAGTTTCTTAGGCCATGCCAGTTTTTATCACAGATTTATAAAGGATTTTTCAAAAATTTCTAAACCTTTATGTATGCTTTTAGAAAAAGATGTTGTTTTTAGTTTTAACAAAGCATGTTTAGAAGTTTTTGAAAAATTGAAAAACCAGTTAATTTTAGCCCCAATAATTGTTACACCTGATTGGAACTCACCTTTTGAGTTGATGTGTGATGCAAGCAATTTTGCTTTGGAGTTGTGATGGGTTAAAGAAAGAACAAAATGTTTCACCCTATCTAATATGCAAGTAGATCTTTCATAGGAGCCCAGATCAATTATACGGTAACTGAAAAAGAACTATTTGCTATAGTTTTTGGTTTTGACAAGTTTCGTTCATATCTTATAGGTACCAAAGTTACAGGGTTTACCGATCATGCTGCCATTAAGTACTTATTCACGAAGAAAGATGCTAAATCGAGGCTAATTTGATGGATACTTTTTCTCCAAGAATTTGACCTTGAGATCCAAGACAGAAAAGGTGTTGAAAATCAAGTAGTCGATCATCTGTCAAGGTTGGAACAAAATGAGGAAACTTCTTCATTTATTTCAATTAATGAGACTTTTCCTGATGAGCATATCTTCGAGGTAAGAAAAATCAATGAAACACCTTGGTTTGCTGATTTTTCCAATTACTTAGAATATGGAATAATTCATCGAGAAATGACGTACCAATAAAGAAAATAATTCCTTCATGATAGTCTGTATTATTTTTGAGAGAACCCATTTTTGTTTAAACAATGTGCAGATACCACTGGCATTCATATCCAAGTGGGGGAAACTTTGGTGGTTCACGAATGGCAGCAAATATTTTTCAAGTCGGGATCTTTTGGCCTACATTGTTCAAGGATGCTTATGCATATGTGAGGAACTGCGATAGATGCCAAAGAACCTGAAACATATCAAGGAGTAACGAGATGCCCTTGACAAATATTTTGGAGATAGAACTTTTCGATGTATAGGGCATTGATTTTCTAGACCCGTTTCCTTCTTCGCATGGTAATAAGTATATCTTGGTTGATGTGGACTATGTATCCAAGTGGGTTGAAGCCGAGGCCTACCCAACTAATGACGCTCAGGTAGTCATGCAATTCCTACATAAGCACATGTTTGCATGGTTTGGGACTCCTAGACCTATAATTAGCGATGAAGGATCTCACTTTGTAAATAAGTGGCCTAAGTGTTTGCTTGACAAGTACAATGTGAAGCATAAGATTGCTACTGCCTATCACCCACATGGGCAAGTTGAAAGGGTGAATCAGAAACCCAAGTTATACTTGAAAGAATAGTGCGCCCTAACAAAACAGATTGGTCTCGAAGGCTCGACGATGCACTATGAGCCTACCGAATTGCTTTTAAGACACCATTAGGGATGACTCCCTATCGGTTAGTTTTTGGAAAGGCATTTCATTTGCCACTCGAATTGGAGAATAAAGCTCACTGGGCTTTGAAACAATTAAATTTTGATCTTAAGCAAGCTGGTGAGAGAAGGATGTTACAACTCGATGAGTTGGAAGGGTTGAGGTTATTTTCAAACGAGAATTCCAAGACGTGTAAGGAAAAATATAAGAGATGGCATGATAGTCGTATACAACGTCGTGAGTTCAAAGAAGGTCAGAAAGTGTTGTTGTTTAATTCAAGGCTAAGGTTATTTCCTGGAAAACTCAAATCCCGATGGAAAGGACCTTCTACCATCTACAAAGTTTATCCATATGGAGCAGTAAAATTGTACAACAACCATTGAGGTACGTTCAAACTTAATGGTCAACATCTCAAGCACTATTGGGATGGTAAAGTTGAACGAATTAAAACCTCATTCAAATAAAGAGACCCTTAATCTTTCATAAACCGACTCTTCAATAAAAATTTAGAGATTATTTTCTTAAATTAGTACATTTAATTAATTCTGTCTAAGGAGATTGGAACTTAAACGGGACTGTTGTGACCCCTCCAACCTTTCTTAGGAATTAATTTAATGTAATCTTTTCAGAAGAAAATTTCTAATTCATTTTAGTATTTTCTAAGTTTTATTTTTATTTCTCATTTTTTTCTTTGTCTTTAATTTTGATTTAATTTTAATTTTAATATTATTTATTTTAATAAAGGGGGTCAATTTGGCCCAAGTACTAATAAGTTTGTTTATTTTTAAGTAGTCCAATTTTTAATAAAGTTTAGGCTAGAGGCCTGAAACAACAAAGAGGAGAAATTTAACCCATATTGCCATCCATAGGGTCCCCTAAAACCCTAATTTTTTCCACCATATCTTCCCTCCATCTTACTTGCCACCCAAGCAACTCAAAATTAGCTAAATTTTAGCTACAAAATTGCCCTAATTCATCACTATATAACTCCCTCTCTACCTTCATAATTTTCACAACCCTTCAGGCTATTAGCTAAACCCTAAACCAGTCATTCTTTTTCCTCTTAGCCGTTGGCCTAAATCCCAAAATTTGTCCCCAAAAATTTCTTCCTTGTTGCAAGCCACTAGCATTTTCGTCACATGAATTTTGCCAGAGCAGCCCCTTCGCCGTCGTAAACCCTTCGCCACCATATCCTATCGAAGTAGCAAGCTTCGTGCCACCGCAAATCGACCACCACCACAACATCTTGCTCCCATACTTTACCGATTTCTTTTCTATCCTTTTACCAAAATTTTGATTAATTTTTAGGAAAAATGTCTACATATCACAAAAGGCCTAGATCTTCCAAGACCTTTTTCAAAAATCCCATTGTGATTCAAGGTGAAGAAGTGAAATAAAGGTTTGATTCAATCTTCAAGAATCAACCTATGATGCCGAAAAAAGGTTTCAACTTGGAGATCAATGATAAGATGGTTGTGCCTTTACCGATTCGAAAGACGATTGATGCCCTCAATTGGAATTATTTTTGTGATGCACAATCATTACCTGATGAGGAGTTAGTTCGAGAGTTCTATGCCAATTTGACTAATCCAGATGCTACTGAAGTTCTTGTTCACAAGAAGAAGATACCCGTAACTTCTAAATCCATTAATGATTTGTTTAACCTGCCTGATGTTAAAGAAGATGAATACTTGGCCATGATGACAAATATAAATTGGGATTTTCTTCAACAAGTGCTTAATATTATGAAAAATTTGGGATCCCAATGGATTATAAGGAAGTATGGTAGTCATTGGGATCCCAAATTTTTCAAATATACCATACCTTAGGCACATTTTCTTTGGATTGTTTGAGCCTTTCAAGCTAACCTTACGAATTTAACCCTTGAAACTTAATTTTTGAGCTTAATGGCCTGTTTATTGCAAATTACCTACATTATAAGCCACGTTATCATCTTTTTTATTTTATCTTATTCTTTTGCACCTATCTTAACTGAATTTGTCTTGGTGATCAAAGTTTGAGGAAATATATGAAAAGATGTACATGCTCTTCACATTAGTAAAAAAGAAAAAGAAAAGAAAGATGAATGTAAGTTTGAAGAATAAAACAGCAAAGAAAAATTGCTCAGAATCTCAAAAATAAAGAGCAATGTTTGTTAAAGTCTGAAAATATAATAAAGGTTAAGTATGAGCTCGAAATAAGTTTGGGGGTGTTCCAAATACCCATATGAAGGTTGTGACACAGAAAGATCCAAGACAAATTTGGGTTAAGATGATTGAACCTTAAAATTCACTTCTCTTTATCCCTACCTTTAGCCTAGCCCCATTACAACCCAATAAAAGACCTATTGATTGGATGATTATACTGACTACATTAGTGGAGAGGGATTACTAAGCTCAACTTATGAAGACCACTAATTAAACCTTGGGATTGCTATGTTTAGTTGATAAGGAAAGCATATTGATTGGTGAATGTTATGTATAACATTGAAAATGCATGCAAACTATGATTCAAGTTAACATTATGATGTACTTGGTATAAAGTTAGAAATAATATTTGTATTCAAGCTACTTACCAATAAAAAGTATTTTTTAGCATGATTTTGTTGATACATGATTATGTGCAAAAATTGATGCTGCTTTATCATTTTGCAAAATCGCTTTAGCAAAAATTGTGTTGTGCATGAACATTACTCTGGACGAGCAATAATTAAGCTTGGGGTGTGTAAACTCAAAATTATATAGGGTTTTTCAATATATTTTTACCACTTTTTTACTTAATAAATGTGTTTATCTTGAGTAATTATGATTGAAATAATTGGATTTTACTTAATTAGTAATTTTGGACATGAATTTAGAAAGTATGTGAAATTATGCTTAATTACATTATTTTCATGCATATTTTATATGAATTCATGTTAATTTATTAATGTATGTATTTTCCAATATGTAGGTAGGCTATTGGCGACATGATTTAAATAAATAAAAGATGGTCATGCACAAACTATCAATGTGGACGGGAAGACCATGCAATTTTAGGCACAGGGTTGACTACTTGACCCAGTAAAGAAAAGTGAAAAAAGATAGACATGTCTGCTAAGTTATTGGACTGAAAAAACCGTCCAATAAGGGGAAGTAAAAGCCCAATTTCGGCACTTGAAGATGGCTGCTCAAAATATGTTTCAGGATATTTAATTTAAGGTCCCTAAAGTTGAAAAATAATCAGAATTTAGCCCAACAACTTCTCTGTTTAAACCATCCACTACATAGTTATTTTTAGCTTGAAATTCAAATTCAAATTGAGAAGACCTGGTCATCCCTTTTCCTTCAAGCATGGTCAGCCACATGAGAGAGGGAAGGAAGGGAATTTAAACTTATTTTTAGTAAATTCAAACCCTTACCTTCACCTATAAATACCTTGTCATCCCTCACTTCTAAATCATCCCTCATCACTCAACATTCCCTCTCACTCACTCTAGCCCTTTTTTCCCTTTCATAGTCGTCCATCCCTTCTCCCATATTTAACCTCAAAAGCTTTGTCAAAAGCACTCTCTACCCAGCTACCTTCTAAACCCTTAGCAAAAGAAGCATCAACCAGAACGGAAGAGCGCTTCAGTCAGAATAGATCCGAAAGGTTGCTGAACTGATCAGAGTTGAGCACATCAGTCAGAATAGATCTGAAAGGCTGCTAAGTTGAGTCTACTTTTTCCTCTTGATTACTTATTTTAACGTGTTTCCTTTGAGTTTTATGTTTTTGACATCAACTATGAAGTTTTAATTCTTATCTGCTAGGATAATTATATTAAGTTAATGAGTTTATTTAATTCATGTTAAAATGTTTTGTGACTCAATCAATTATGTTTTCAATTAATATCATGATTCATTTCATTCATACATGATTGGGTGCACTCAGATTAGCTCAGCAATCCTACCTAGACGACGGTTAGTAGAAGCATAATTGAAAAGTGCAATGTTTAATTTAGGTCATTAAAACTGACTAAGTTAAGGTTCATAATATATTTAGTTAGCTCTATTATCTTGCATCATTTTTAGGTTTATGTAATTAAACTATTGCAAACATAAATGTCCTTGTGACCTTGCATAAATACTAAGAAACCATTAGTCTAATATGATCAGTGACATGCATATTTAACTAAGTAAAATATTCAAGAGGACTTAATTTGGTTTCCGAACCCATAAGAGATCGAGTTCCCATGGAAGTAATTCTGAACATGTTAGCATGATGAAAGTAAATTGAATTAATTAATATAATTGCCCTAGCTCATTTAAAGTTGGTTGTTTTTTGTTACTAAAGCCTTCATTCATACACGTAGGTAAATTGCATTTAGATTAGAAATTGCATTAGGGATCACTTTTGTATTTAATTAATCTAATCATCACAATCCAAATTTATTGATTTTTTTTAAATCAAATTGATAATTATAATTTTGCAATTAATTCTTTAAGCTTATACAGTCCTTGTGGAGACGATAACTCATTTTTACTTACTTATTACTTGAACAACTATGTACAATTGCGTAAACACGTTACAAATCGTTACATGTACCATCTTATTATGGTCTGTATCCTAACTCATTTATTTTCACACAAGCACAAAATATTGCACCATTTTTTTTTTGTTTCTAGTCCTATGGCAAGTTTGACTGTTGGTCACCCATCACCGATGTGGTACACGCCCGGTGTAACGACCCTATAGTTAGGGGTGTCAGAAAGTACATTTCCAGGACTCTATTCCCATAAATTAGACTCGTAAATATTTTTAATAAATATTTACAAAGCTAGTTGTGTAGTTAATTAGGTTCTGGTTAAGCGAATTTGCTTGAATTAAGAGTTATTATAGTATAAGGACTAAATCGCATATAGGGTGAAAGCTGAATTATAGATTAAAAATTAATAGGGGGACTAAAGTAGTAATTATCTAAATTTTTAATGTGGTAGACAACATTAATGTTGCATTATATATATAATACTTTAATATATATATTATAATTAATAAAATGAAACTGATATGTATATATGTATTATTTAATAATAATAGTTAGTATAATGAAACAAAATAGGAAATGAAAGAAAGAGAACATGCAAAATTAAAAAGAAAAGAAAGAGAAAGAAGAGAGGGAAAGACGCACGACCTAAGGGTTTTTAAGTTTCAAACTTCAATTGGTTAGTCAAGTTCTTTTTCTTGTAATTTTTATATTTTGGAATCCCGGTGTTTAGTACTACCCGACCCATGTTGAAATTTTAGCGTTGATTAAGATTTTAAATGTTGTTATTATTAAATAGTTTTAGTATTAGGGATTAAATTGATAGATTTTTAAGCTAGAAATGGAAAAGGATTAAATTGTAGAACAATTTGTAAATTTTGAGCAATAAGGACTAAATTGTAAAAAATTCAAAATTTAGGAATTTAATTAAAAATAGGGTGCTAAATTAAGCTTAAAGTGAAATTAGTATAAAAATATAGAGTTAATTATGAAAAATAAAAATTAGTTTTGGTTTAAGGACTAAATTGGAATCTAAGCAAATATTGAGTAAAAATTGAAATATTCAATGTGAAATTGATTTGTGTTGTATTGATGTATTTTAATTGTTTTAATTTCGTAGCTAACGTCGTACTGGAATCCTCGACTAAAAAGGGGAAGGATAAAATCGACGTTGAATAGCTCGGAATCCACGGTTTGTGTTTCTATAATTCGAACTAATTTGTAAATTATTGCATTGAAATTATTACATATGGTAAGCATTAGAGGTAAGAATTAATGTGCTTTATAATTGAATTGAATGTATAGTTAATTGAATGGGATTGATTTGGCATATTTATGAATGTATTTAGTAATTGGATATTTGAAATGAATATATGTGTAATTGTGATAATGTATAAATATGAGAATTGAATATTAGTTGTATTCGAAAAGTGAAATGAAACCCTATTAACTGTATCGGGCTGAGTCAGATATAAATGGCATGCCATAGGATAGGAAGAGTTCAGGGATTTCTTCGACTTTGAGTCGATGAGGCACTGGGTGCCAATTTGCTTCGGTTTAACCGATGAGACACTGGGTATCAATTTATATAGCGCTGGGAACAGTTATTATTTCAGATTTATCTGATGAGGCACTGGGTTCCAAACTGGTGTGTTGGTTAGATCCGTGTATCCGTCCGAGTCGTGTTAATAGGGGTAAATAAATAATAAAGTTCTATATTGATATTGAGATGGCATGGTATGTGAAATGGAAATGAGATAATAGATTTGTAACACCCTGAATTTGGGCCTAGTAGAATTGGGCCTATTGGGCCTTGGGCATGGGAGCGTTTAAAATTTTTGAGAACAAGAGAATGACACTAATGCAAGTTGGACCTATTAGGTGAATGATATTGGAAGGTTAGGGGGCTTCCATGAGGTATTGGGTTCAAACCTGGGCTTTAGGAAAAAAATTGGTTTAGGTGAATAAAACCCTGGATGTAAGTGAGTAGACTTTAAGAATATTGTTGGGGAAATCATGACATAAGGAAGCATGTGGCCTAGTGGTTGTGGCTTCATTAAGGTTGTAAGGGAGCCTGGGTTCGAGTCTTGGCCTTTGCAAAATTTTTTAAAATTTTTGCTCTTAAAATAATCTGGACACTGGCACATAGGCTTTATAAATATTTGCGCATGTTTTAAGTCACAATGAGCTTGTGTCCTAGTGGTGGTGGTGTGACATGGCTATTGAGAGGACTTTGGTCCGAATCCCTTTGCACGCAAAGGTTGATTATTTTTGCTAAGATGGGACGGCAAGTTAAGTGAGGCCATCATGAGTGTTCTTGTGGGTTTAGGCTGTTTGGGTCGAAATGGGCCATGTGGGGCCAATGGGCCTGTGGGCCCAATCGGATAAATTGTGTGATTGTGTAGTAGATATTGGACTGGTCTATGTGAATCTCATATCTGTGGCTCGATTTGGGCTAAATGGGCCACACGAGCGTGTGGGCCCACTTGGGCCGAGAATGGGCCTCGCATCATTATCTCTATTTAGAATACTTGAGTCACTCGAGGCAACTGTAAACCTTCTGAGGGGTTGACAAAATTACTGAAATACCCTCGGGTTACAAAATTACTGAAATACTCTTAGTTTACAAAATTACCGAAATACCCTTAGTTTGCAAAATTACCGAAATACCCTTAGTTTACAAAATTACCGAAATACCCTCAGTTTGAAAAATTACTAAAATACCCTTAGTTTACAAAATTATCGAAATACCATTGGTTTACAAAATTACAGATATGCCCTCGGTTTGCAAAATTACAAAAATACCCTCGGTTTGCAAAATTACTGAAATACCCTCGGTTTGCAAAATTACTGAAATACCCTCAGTTTGACAAATTACTGAAATACCTTCAGGTTGAAAAATTACTGAAATACCCTCGGGTTGCAAAATTACTGATATACCCTTGGTTTAAAAAATTACCGAAATACCCTTGGTTTACAAAATTACCGAAATACCCTCAATTTGCAAAATTACTAAAATACCTTCGATTTGCAAAATTACTGAAATACCCTCGATTTGCAAAATTACTGAAATACCCTCGATTTGCAAAATTATTAAAATACCCTCAATTTGCAAAATTACTTAAATACCCTCGTATCATAAACAACCACGTTTTAAAAATAAACTAATGTAACTGGGATTTTACTTAAACTTTTAAACAAGAAGGGTTTTCAATGAAAACATGGTTTTCGAAAAATACTTTAATGTGACATGCCAGATTTGGGCCTAATTTCTAGGCCAGGTTTGGGGTGTTACCAGATTGAAAAATGAAATGTGAAATATGTTGTGAACAAAAGAAATATATGAGTTATGTACTTATGAATTGAATGTGGAATGAGTTGTGCCATTGTATAACTAAAATGTTGATTGATATATGGAAAGCTATTTATATAGCAAGTGGTGGGAATTGAGATAATTGTTTAAGCCAAATCAAGTATAAAATAATGTGAAAAATTGAATACAATATGGAATGATGCATTAATATGTATGAAATTGAAATGATGATATCTTATAATGTTATGCTTAGTTAATAATGTGATTAAAAATTTAAGTTGAGAATTCATGTATTATTATGTCTTTAATTGTTAGGGTTATAGAAATATCACTGAGTTTTACTCAGTGTACGGTTTTGTTTTCTGTGCACAGGTTAGGTACTTCTCTTTTAATCATCGATTCAGCATCCAGCAACGATCCCGATCTCAAATGTGGTGATGTTTATCTTTTGTAATGGCATGTACCTAAGATGCGTTTGTGTTTTTAATGAATTTGGTATATGTTATGTACTTGAGTTTGAATATAATGTTGCTTGGTATGTATATAATCATATGTTGTGTTTGAAGCCATAATTTGGCATGTTGTTTTGAACCTAAGACATGTTAGGTGTTTTTGAATTTAAGTGATGTTTTGGGTATATATGAGTTAGGACAAATTGATGGATTTTGGCATGTTTAAAACTTTGATTTGAATGATGTATTGATGATAAGTTTTGATGATATAAATATGGTACCAATGAGGGTACATTGGTTAGGCACCTAGGATGATTGTTTTGGCATGTTTTGAGTGTGTTTGGTCGTGTTTTGAACAAGTTAAACGAATGGTTTTTGAGTTGCTTAATGCCCAAGCAAGTAGGAAATGGTAAACTTGTTGTTTAAGGCACATTTTAGGTCCACGCGGCCAGACACAGGGGCGTGTGACTTGGTCGTGTGAGACACACGGCTAGCACACGGGCATACGAGGCCATTTTCGAGGGTTAAACAGCCTGGCACATGGGCGTGTGGCTTGGCCGTTTGACCCAAGTCAGTGAGTTACATGGGCACAGACACGGCCGTGTGTCCTTTCTTCGAATTCCGACACGACCAGACACATGGGCGTGTGACTTGGCCGTGTGAGTCACACGGCCTGGCCACACGACCGTGTGACCCCTGCAGTTGGAATTTTTTTAACTTTTTCCTAAATTTTTCAAATGTTCCCTATTTAGTCCCAAATCGTTTCTAAAGTGTTTTTAAGCCCTCAATGGCTTGAATAAGGGAATCTATACATGTTAATGATGAATTATATTATGATTTTTAAAATGTTTGGAAATGAATGATTTAGATTACGGTTATTCGGCAATGTTATAAGACCCTATTTTGGCGAAAGATACGGGTTAGGGGTCTTACATTTAGCGGGCCATCTCATTTCCCGATGATGATGACGCATACGTGGATGTATAGGTCATCCATGCATTAGGCATCAACGGGGAGTCTATTCGTTATCCCATCGGATTATGGAACTCAACATAGTTATGCTCATTCGTCGTAGGTGACATAAACGCCTCCGGCATCTTTGTTCTATAAGGGTGGATCATCTTCCCAGCCACCTAGGTATAGACCGTAGGTTGCACAAATTTAAGGATCTACATCGACCGAAGGCGAACCCCGACAACCACAACCTCGACAGGAAGCTGAACCTAGATGGAATCCAGCACGTAACCGTCGACCACCCCAATGTGGCACAGATTTTGACTGGCATATGCACTGATGAATTGTAAGTTGTATCATTTAAATTAATATAAGTTCTTTTGAATCTTTTTTTATACACTATCTAATTTAGCTATCCATTAAACCCTAATCAAAATTCAAATTTACCTTGAATTTTTTCACATAACATTGCAATAAGATTTGATTTGAACAGAAATATCAAATGTTTTTTGTTGAAAATTCAAATGAACAAATATTAAATTTATTTTGGATTAACAATGGCTAAAAATTCCCATGAAAACATATTATAATGTTTAACTTCGATGTGGACAAGACGGCATTGTATTACCCGGGTTCCTACAATATCCGCATAACCTCTGTTGGTTTGAACGCTCCCGAATATCCATGTTGTCGCATATTCAGGTTGAGCACGGTTGACCTTTTGGTTTGCGATACAAATCTCTATCGGGTAACAACTTATATGCAGCAAAAAGCGATACAGGCGGCCACTTACGTTCATCTGGGACCGATGGGAATACGTGTCTCCACACATTGTACGAGTTTTTTAATTTGTACACTTCGTCGACAAAGCTCATGGGATCCAAACGGATATTCATGTAGCCTACAATTGCATGAGTGCATGGATAATGAAGTAAATCAAATATCCCACAGTCGCAAGTCCAATTTCTCAAGTGTACTCGATACACCCCCTGGCAATACGCTGGTCTGGCCTGTCGAACTCCGTCACCCAAAACCATAGGTCATCACTCGAATGACAAACTGCATGCATGCATTTTGCTCGTGCCTTACCATTATTAATTTCTTCCACTACCATCGGGTACTATAAATGGCCTCATTGCAATTGCCTGGCCTAACTCGTTGCTCACTTTGGGAACAATTCCGCCAAATGGAAGTATATCTCTTTCACAACTGCAGTTATCAACAAATGACGTGTTCCCTTTAAAACGAAATTGATGCATTCCACCAGGTTCGATGTCATGTGGCCATATCATAGCCCATCATCGTATGCTTGTGTCCACTGTTCGAATGGTATGTTTTTGAGATATGCTGCCCCTGTCGAGTTAGTTGACCATAACATTGCCAACATCTCATTAAAACGATCCTTCATGATCTCATACCCTGTCAATATAAGTGCATAACAAATAAAAATACAAAAGAAACATTAAAAATAAGATAATACTGGTGGTAATCAAATACCCATGTTCATCACTTGTCATCGCTTAATAGTAGACCGATATTGATGGTAATAGTTGGACTTAATGTGCCTCAGGTACTATCTATGGTGTGTGCGGTCCTAGAGGCTTCCCTATCGTTCAATTGTGGATAGTATTCCAGCTCCTCGATCTAAGATGACAAATATATCAGGTTGGGGGCAGACATGCCAGCCCCTCGTCTTATGCTTGTGTCCACTGTTAGAATGGTATGTTTTCGAGATATGCTGCCCTTGCCGAGTTAGTTGACCACAACATTGCCAACATCTCATTAAAATAGTCCTTCATGATCTCATACCCTGTCAATATAAGTGCATAGCGAATAAAAATACAAACGGAACATTACAAACAAGATAATACTGGTGGCAATCAAATACCCATGTTCATCACTTGTCATCGCTTAATAGTAGACCGATATTGCTGGTAATAGTTGGACGTAATGTGCCTTAGGTACTATCGATGGTCTGTGCGATCCTAGAGGCTTCCCTATCGTTCAATTGTGGATAGTATTCCAGCTCCCCGGTCCAAGATGACGAATATATCAAGTTGGGGGCAGACATGCCACCTCAACCTAAACAAAAAGAAATTCTAATTGTATGTTTTTTTCCCTGGTGTTATTACAAACACAATTGGAAGGATCCTCTGATTACCATCCTGTGCCATAGCCAACAATAGTCGATGGGTATCTCTACCATACATGAAGGTACCATCTGTAACATCCTGGAAAGGGCCTATGCATTTTCGGTTTAATTGTACGAAGTAACATGTTTTATGTACTAAGAATAAATTTTGAACATTTTTGGAGACCTGAAAATGTATGGAAATGGATGGAAATGATTTGGAAATGATTCAAAATAGGAAAGTGCACATTTCTGGAAACTTGGAAATGTAAGAAAATGTCAAGTTTACAGAGCCGAACGAAAATTTTTGGAAACTTAGAAATGACGAGTTTTAAGGTTTAAAAGGGGAAATTAAGGCAAGGTGGCCTTAAAAGAAAAAGTTTGTGAAATTTGACACACAAACAGGCTTGGAAAAGTGGTCTGAAGATGCCACTTAGGGCCTATGGAAATTGCGCCATATGCAAGAGGAATGGGCCTGAGTTCGAGTCACAAGGGAAGCAAATAAAAGAAGTTTTATTTTTGCTTCCAGAAGCCAGAGGTGGACGGCACAAGCTTTCTAGAAAGGAGGAGTTTTATTCTCTTTAAAATACGGCTAATTAGGGGATAAATAAGGATTTAATTTGGAGAGATAATTAAAGGATTATTCTTTTAATTATTTTAAATTAAGGTGATAAAGTTATCACAAAGGAAGAGTGGTGGCCAAGTAGGGGACTCTAGCCTAGTAATTTCGGCTAAAGAAGGAAGATTAAGGCTATTCTTCCATCTTTTCTAAGTGTTTGCCGAAAATCCTCTAGCCAAACTCTCCTTCTCTGCCGAATTTTCTTTGGCCAAGTAGCCTCTCTTTCATCAATTCTTTTCCTCTCCAAAATCCTTCTTTTCTCCTCTCTTCTCTTCTCTTTTTCTTTTGTCAAGCCGAATCTTTGTGACTCCAAGCAAGGGTGCAATCGACTGAGGTATTAAGGTCAGAACAATGGATTTTTGTTCTTCAAATTCTTTAAATCGAGATCTAGGAACTGACCCTTTTGTTGTCTCTTGACCGAATATTAAAGGAGGAATTCTGGGATTTCAGATCTAAGGAATTTCGGCTAAGAGAGTTTCGGGATTCAAGGATTTAAGGTAAGACAGATGTATATTCGGCCAAAGGCCATATTTTATGTGTTAAGGTTAGATTAAATCTAACATATGGTTATAGGAATTTCGACATCCCTAGGGAAGCAAGGATCAATTTCGGGAATTTCATCACAAGGTAAGTGGATGTAATCGGCATAGGTTCTCTCTTAGTATTTAGATCTATTTGCTTTAACCGAAAACTAACCAATTCAAGGGATCTAGTGGTTAGCCAACTTCAAGGGAGAAGAATACAAGTCTCCGGGATTTGATTAATCCTCAAAACGGTGACAAGGTAAGTTTTAAGAATACAAATCCTACTAGGATTTGGTTTTATAGCCGAATAGGCCTTTGCTAAAGATTACCATGTTGACTGAATATAGGCATTAAAGATCTAAATCGGTAGATCGGTTTTTCAGAATTTCAAGGACTTTGTTAAGCGAATCAGGTGTGTACCCCACACTAACTTTTAATAAGATTTATGGTAATATGTAATATATGCATGTTTATAAGAATGTGGCTAAGGTACCATAATATGGTACAAAGTACTCAGGTACGTTTCCTACTCCTATTAGGATTACGAAATATGTTATATTTAACATGTGAAATATGATAAGAATGTGAATTTAAGTATGATATGCATACTATGAATAATATGGGGCATTCGGGTTATATGAAAAAGGGGAAGTGAATGTGACGACTTCGGTCTCACTATCTGAATGTGGTGACTTCGGTCACATTATCTGAATGTGGTAACTTCGGTTACATTATCTGAATGTGGTGTCTCATGACACAATTATCTGGTGGCTATGCCACGAATTTATATGGGCGATGAGCACGTCGACTGCAGCGACTGCCTTCGATGGTGTGTAGCGGATGGAGGGTTGACTTAGTAGTCCCCACGGTGTGCAGGTTGGTACGGGGATGTGTAGCGGATGGCACCTAGGTTTAGGTTTGGGTGGCATCATCATTTTTATCTGTTATATGAATAAGTATTGGATATGAAAAATGTATGCCTGATCTATTGAATTTTAGTGTCGTGTACACATTGAGTCTGTTGACTCACCCCGTTGTGGGACTATTTTTCAGGTGACGATCAATAATGGACCGGGTTCGGCGGAAGCTTAGGGATGGCCATGCTCAGCTTGAAGTTTTATTCAATATGGATAGTTAAATTTATTTAAGTATTTTAAAATTTTATTTTGGGATTCTACTTGATGTAATAAGGCCATAAGTTACACTTCTTTACTTTTATTTTTAATTACTATGTTACGAATTATTTTCAATTAAAGTTAAGTAAAATTTATTTCTTTAAAAATAAACCCTAATTGTTTTTTTTTCATCCTAATTAATTGGATTTTTTTTATAAGATAAATGGGTTTTTAACTCAAGCCCAACCCAAAACAATAGTTTTTAAAAAATCGCACAAGTTTTTCCTAAGGAACAAAAGAATTTGAAACCGGTTTACTTAAGGAACATACCAGATTCGGTTCAGGCTCGTGGGCCGGGTTTGGGGTGTTTCAGTTTGGTATCAGAGCCCAGTTTTAAACTCTCGGCCTGTGGGCTAAGGAACAAAACGTTTTCAAATCGAGCCAAGTAAGCTTTTTGAAAGAATTTTATGAAATAAACGAGTGTTTTACGGCATGGCTCCTAAGTCTCCGACCCATGATCCACCGGTAAGTACCCTAACTATTGGTGTGATTATGTGTTATGAAATATGGAAGGGTAGAAAAGGAATGGAACGTAGAAAAGCATGATAGGAACTTGAACCCTAGGACTAGTCTACTCAAACACAAACACATAAGACTTAAGGAACGTTAAACAAACCTATGGCTAAGTCACCGAGTTAGGGGTGTGGTAACCCCACAGACGCATGTCTAGGATTGGATTCGGAAGAGCACGGTATTTAAGCAATCCTAGTGACTCACCTCCTCTTCGCAGAATCCCTGCAGTGCGTAGCTTCTGGTTCACCCTAACCCGAGAGGGCTCGATAGGTGTGGCAACCTCGTGCGCATGTCTAGGAATGGTTTTCCGTGGGAGCTTGGTATTTAAGCAGTCCGCGTGACTCACCTCCTCTCCACTCGAATCTTGCCTGGTGCGTAGCTTTGGTTCACCCTGACCAAGAGGGCTCGGTCATAGGCTAAACACAATGACTAAAACCCGAAAGGGAACTAGCCGTGTTTCTATAAAAACAACAAAACCCTAGTTTTAAAACTCTTAAAAAACTTTCTTTTAAATTTGTGGAAACCATCTTTACAAAATTTTCTAAAATTTTGTTGATTTGTGAAAAATTACCGAAATACCCCCGAGGTCAAAAATTTACGAAATACCCCCGAATTTCAAATTTTTTCCAAAATACCCCGGGAATTTAAAAATACCAAAATAATTTGTGACGAAATCACCAAAGAACTCTTTCTTTTGAAAAAAAATTCGAAAATACCCCTGTAGGACAAAATTACGAAAATACCCCTGGGTAGTGGAGAAACAATAACAATGAAAACTACAACGTTTCTCTGAATGAACGAAAGTTCATAATTGTTTGATGGATGTACGAATGAATGGAAAGACTGTGTGCATGTATGAATACGAAAGAACCACTCCTAAATTCTTTTTCATAAAACTTCTTCGCGGGTAAACAAGTGAAAGAAAGACTAATTCATAGAACTTCTTAATCAGATCCCGATGTTAGAAATGAGCTCTAGAGGACGTGGTTGTCGTGGACGAGGTAGAGGAAGGATGACGGTGTCAGAACCCGTTAGATCGGGTCAAGGGTCTGACAATGAGATACCACCGCCACCACCACCCCTAGCTGTTGGTGTTGAGCAGCAAGCTCAGACGGGGATGATCTTTGTGTCGCAGCCGTGTCTTTGCGAGTTTTGGAGTTGGTGGGTCGTGCAGGAGGAAATTCGGGAACCCGTAAGCTTTCAGACTGAGCGGCCCGAGCTAATGGAGCCGAAATGTTTTCGTGGAGTATCGGGTGTGGCACCCCAGTCACCGAGTATCTTGGTTGGAAGCAACAGAGCGCATCATGGATGAGCTTGACTTGACCCCGAGGAGAAGTTAAAAGGAATGGTGGCACTTTTACGCCGATGAAGCGTATCGGTGGTGGTTGACTGTCGGGATGGTGCCACGGTGAGGATCCGACACAGGAATATGTTAAGGAAGCATTTCGAGAAGAAGTATGTGGGAACAGTATATCTTGATGAGCAAAGGAAGGCATTTCGGGGTGGTTCAAGGGAACAAGTCCGTGGCGGAGTATGAGGTGAATTTCGAGGTTGAGCCGATATGCTCGAGGAGTAGTGGCAACCGAGCATGAGCGCCGTGGTCCGCTTTGAGGACGGGCTAAGGGATGATCGAGATCGTTGATAGCACCGCATCGAGCGGGAGTTTTCGCTTTGGTAGAAAAGGCCAAGGTGGCCGAGAGGAATCAAGGATTCTACAAAGCGGGCTATGGATAGGAATAGGCCCAAAAGAGGTTTTGGAACGTCCGGAAAGGTTTAAAAGAGGCCTAGAGTTGATGGGCCGCGAGGTCGCAAGTTGGTTCGTAAGGGCGGTATCGACCTTGTGATATGTGTGGAAAGAAGCACTTAGGAGAGTGCTGGAAGAAAACAGGATGATGTTTTCGATGTGGGTCCAAGGACCATATGCTCAAGGATTGTCCTAAGAAACCAGATGAAAGTCGATCACCGCTTTCGAGAATGTTAGTCGAGGTTGGTAGAGGAGGACAGCAGACCTCAACGAGGTCGTGGTTCGAGTAATCGAGGTAACGGTCTTTGGTAGAAGACGTGGAGCACAGGGCAGAGGTGCTGCTAATGCTGAGGCAAGGCAACCGGGGTTGGTTTATGCGGTTCACCGTAGGGAGGACGGAGACGCACCGGATGTTATAACCGGTACGTTCCTTATTTATGGCAAGCCTTATTATGCCTTAATTGATGTGGGCTCGACCCATTCATATGTTGCATGTAGTGTAGTGGAAACACTAGGCCTAGACTCTGAACTTTCTGATAGGGAGATAACTGTAGTAAGCCCATTAGGCCTAACTGTAGTGGTGGATAAGATCTTCCGGAATGTACCTCTAGAGATTTAGGGAGTGAACTTTCGGGCTGACTTAATGGAACTACCTTTCGGGGAGTTTGAACTTATACTTGGAATGGACTGGCTAGTAGTGCACCGAGCCGTGTTGAATTGTGCGGCTAAACGAATGGAACTAAGGACCCCAGAGGATGAAGTAGTGGTAATGATCGGAGAGAGAAGAAACTACCTGTCCAACGTAGTTTCAGCGTTGAAGGCTGAGAAAATGGTTAAGAAAGGGTGCAAGGCGTTCTTAGCCTTCGTAAGTGCGTTGGGTGGGAAGGAAGAAGGTGTCAGTGGAGTTAGAACTGTAAGAGACTTTGAAGATGTATTTCCGGAAGAATTACCTGGAATACCCCCAGATAGGGAGGTGGAATTTGGAATAGACTTGCTACCAGGAACAGCTCCTGTGTCAATTGCTCTATACCGAATGGCGCCAAAGGAGTTAGTTGAGCTCAAGGCTCAAATCCAAGAGTTGTTGGATCGTGGGTTCATACGACCCAGTGTGTCTCCATGAGGAGCACCGATCGCATTTGTAAAGAAGAAGGACGGAACTATGCGTATGTGCATAGATTACCGTCGATTGAATAAGTCGACCATCAAGAACAAGTATCCTTTGCCAAGGATCGATGACTTGTTCGATCGGTGAAGGGGCCATGATATTCTCAAAGATAGACTTAAGGTCGAGATATCACCAGTTGAAGGTGAAGGAGGCAGATATCCATAAGACCGCTTTTAGGACAAGATACGGCCATTTTGAGTTTGTGGTGATGCCGTTTGGATTGACGAACGCTCCAGCCGCGTTCATGGATATGATGAACCGGGTTTTCCAACCATACTTGGATAGGTTCGTCGTTGTGTTCATCGACGACATTTTGGTGTACTCCAAGTCTGAGGAAGAGCATGATGAACACCTCCGAATTGTGCTACAAGTGTTAAGGGAGAATAAGCTCTATGCCAAATTCAGCAAGTGTGGATTTTGGCTTAAGGAGGTGGCATTCTTAGGGCATGTGGTATCCGCAGAAGGAATAAGAGTGGATCCTAGGAAGATCGAAGCAGTGTTGGATTGGAAACCACCTAGGTCCGTGGCTGAGATTCGAAGTTTCTTAGGTTTGGCAAAGCTATTCATGAGAAGGTTCGTAGAAGGATTCTCGTCAATAGCCGCGCCTTTGACAAAGTTACTAAGAAAGGAAGTACCCTTTGAATGGTCCGATAAGCAATAGAAGAGCTTTGACAACCTTAAGAAGGTGTTGACGGAGGCTCAGTGTTAATTCACCGAGGTGGGAAGGATTTTGTGGTGTACTGTGATGCTTCGCATACGGGATTAGGATGTGTGCTAATGCAAGAAGGAAAAGTAGTCGCTTATGCATCTCGGCAACTAAGGCCTCATGAGGTTAACTACCCAACTCATGACTTGGGGCAAGCGCAGATGGTTTTCGCCTTAAGGTTTGGAGGCACTACCTCTATGGAGAAAGGTCGGTGATCTACACGGACCACAAGAGCCTTAAGTATCTGTTGACTCGGAAGGATTTGAACTTGAGGCAACAAATGTGGGTGGAGTTGTTGAAGGACTACGACTGTTCGATAGAATATCATCAGGGCAAGGCGAATGTGGTAGCCGATGCCCTAAGTCGGAAGGTTGTGTCGGATCTAAGGGCTATGTTCGCTCACTTAAGTTTGTACGATGATGGAAGCTGCTGGCGAGTTGCAAGTCAAGCCCACATGGTGAATGAGGTGAAAAGGGACATTATCGATAAGGACCTAAGTGCTAAGTTTCAGCAAGTGCAGAGCGGAGAATTAAAGGACTATGGCGTCAATGATGAAGGAGTATTGTGCTACAAGGGTAAAGTCCGTATGCCGAGAGACGAGGAGTTAAGACAAAGGATTCTTCGGGAGGCACATGGTAGCCCTTATGCTATGCATCCCGGAGGCATTGTCGTATAGGGATCTAAGGGAACAATTTTGGTGGTCCGATCTTAAGCGGGAAGTTACTAAATTCATGGGAAAATGTCCGACGTGTCAATCAAGTTAATTTGAACACCAAGTTCCATCGGGATTGCTTCAACCAATCGAGATTCCCCAATGAAAGTGGGAGAGAATTACCATGGACTTCGTTAGTGGGCTTCCCCTTACGCCTACTAAGAAGGACTCGGTATGGGTAATAGTGGACCGTTTGACCAAGTCCGCGCATTTCATTCCGGTAAGAGTAGACTATTCTCTTCAGAAGTTGGCCAAGTTATATGTGGCGGAAATTGTGAGGTTACATGGAGTACCGGTATCGATCATCTCCGATAGAGACCCAAGGTTCACGTCTCGGTTTTGGAGGGCACTTCATCAAGCTTTAGGCACTAAGTTGGACTTCACTACGGCTTTTCATCCACAATCAGACGGGCAGTCTGAACGAGTTATACAAGTGTTGGAAGATATGTTGAGAGGCTGTGTGATAGATTTCCGAGGAAGTTGGGAAGACTACTTGCCTTTAGCTGAGTTCGCCTACAACAACAGCTATCAGGCTAGCATTCGGATGGCACCATATGAAGCATTGTATGGTCGGAAGTGTCGAACTCCTACTTGTTGGACTGAGTTAGGAGAACGTCGAGTTTTGGGTCCAGAGTTAGTGGCGGAAACTGAAGAGAAGGTTAAGACAATCCGAGCACGGTTAAAGGAAGCCTCTGATAGGTAGAAGTCGTACGCAGACCTTAAGCGGAAGGAAATAGAGTTTGAAGTGGGAGACCAAGTGTTTCTGAAGGTCTCGCCTTGGAAGAAGGTGATGAGGTTTGGTCGCAAAGGGAAGTTAAGCCCAAGGTTTATAGGGCCCTATAGAATACTGAAGCGAGTTGGGCCAGTGGCATACCAATTGGAGTTGCCACCAGAGTTGCAGCAGATGCACGACGTATTCCATGTGTCCATGCTACGTCGTTACCGATCGGATCCGTCTCATGTGGTACCAGTTGAAGAAGTGGAGCGAAGACCAGACTTATCGTATGAGGAAGAGCCAATTTAAATATTGGAACGTGATGTGAAAGTATTACGTAGGAAGTCAGTTCCTCTAGTCAAAGTGTTATGGCGCAATCATGGATCGGAAGAAGCTTCGTGGGAACCAGAAGAGGCAATGCGACAATAATACCCTCAATTATTTTAGTTAGAAAATTTCGAGGACGAAATTATTTTAAGGGGGTAGAACTGTAACATCCTGGAAAGGGCCTATGCATTTTCGGTTTAATTGTACGAAGTAACATGTTTTATGTACTAAGAATAAATTTTGAACATTTTTGGAGACCTGAAAATGTATGGAAATGGATGGAAATGATTTGGAAATGATTCAAAATAGGAAAGTGCACATTTCTGGAAACTTGGAAATGTAAGAAAATGTCAAGTTTACAGAGCCGAACAAAATTTTTTGGAAACTTAGAAATGACCTAGAAATGACGAGTTTTAAGGTTTAAAAGGGGAAATTAAGGCAAGGTGGCCTTGAAAGAAAAAGTTTGTGAAATTTGACACACAAACAGGCTTGGAAAAGTGGTCTGAAGATGCCACTTAGGGCCTATGGAAATGGCGCCATATGCAAGAGGAATGGGCCTGAGTTCGAGTCACAAGGGAAGCAAATAAAAGAATTTTTATTTTTGCTTCCAGAAGCCAGAGGTGGACGGCACAAGCTTTCTAGAAAGGAGGAGTTTTATTCTCTTTAAAATACGGCTAATTAGGGGGATAAATAAGGATTTAATTTGGAGAGATAATTAAAGGATTATTCTTTTAATTATTTTAAATTAAGGTGATAAAGTTATCACAAAGGAAGAGTGGTGGCCAAGTAGGGGACTCTAGCCTAGTAATTTCAAGCAAAGAAGGAAGATTAAGGCTATTCTTCCATCTTTTCTAAGTGTTTGCCGAAAATCCTCTAGCCAAACTCTCATTCTCTCGCGAATTTTCTTTGGCCAAGTAGCCTCTCTTTCATCAATTCTTTTCCTCTCCAAAATCCTTCTTTTCTCCTCTCTTCTCTTCTCTTTTTCTTTTGTCAAGCCGAATCTTTGTGACTCCAAGCAAGGGTGCAATCGACTGAGGTATTAAGGTAAGAACAATGGATTTTTGTTCTTCAAATTCTTTAAATCGAGATCTAGGAACTGACCCTTTTGTTGTCTCTTGACCGAATATTAAAGGAGGAATTCCGGGATTTCAGATCTAAGGAATTTCGGCTAAGAGAGTTTCGGGATTCAAGGATTTAAGGTAAGACACATGTATATTCGGCCAAAGGCCATATTTATGTGTTAAGGTTAGATTAAATCTAACATATGGTTATAGGAATTTCGACATCCCTAGGGAAGCAAGGATCAATTTCGGGAATTTCATCACAAGGTAAGTGGATGTAATCGGCATAGGTTCTCTCTTAGTATTTAGATCTATTTGCTTTAACCGAAAACTAACCAATTCAAGGGATCTAGTGGTTAGCCAACTTCAAGGGAGAAGAATACAAGTCTCCGGGATTTGATTAATCCTTAAAACGGCGACAAGGTAAGTTTTAAGAATACAAATCCTACTAGGATTTGGTTTTATAGCCGAATAGGCCTTTGCTAAAGATTACCATGTTGGTGAATATAGGCATTAAAGATCTAAATCGGTAGATCGGTTTTTCGTAATTTCAAGGACTTTGTTAAGTTTAATCAGTGTGTACCCCACACTAACTTTTAATAAGATTTATGGTAATATGTAATATATGCATGTTTATAAGAATGTGGCTAAGGTACCATAATATGGTACAAAGTACTGTGCACGTTTCCTACTCCTATTAGGATTACGAGATATGTTATATTTAACATGTGAAATATGATAAGAATGTGAATTTAAGTATGATATGCATACTATGAATAATATGGGGCATTCGGGTTATATGAAAAAGGGGAAGTGAATGTGACGACTTTGGTCTCACTATCCGAATGTGGTGACTTCGGTCACATTATCCGAATGTGGTAACCGGTTACATTATTCGAATGTGGTGTCTCATGACACAATTATCCGGTGGCTATGCCACGAATTTATATGGGCGATGAGCACGTCGACTGCAGCGACTGCCTTCGATGGTGTGTAGCTGATGGAGGGTTGACTTAGTAGTCTCCACGGTGTGCAGGTTGGTACGGGGATGTGTAGTGGATGGCACCTAGGTTTGGGTTTAGGTGGCATCATCATTTTTATCTGTTATATGAATAAGTATTGGATATGAAAAATGTATGCCTGATCTATTGAATTTTAGTGTCGTGTACACATTGAGTCTGTTGACTCACCCGTTGTGGGACTATTTTTGGTGACGATCAATAATGGACCGGGTTCGGCGGAAGCTTAGGGATGGCCATGCTCAGCTTGAAGTTTTATTCAATATGGATATTTAAATTTATTTAAGTATTTTAAAATTTTATTTTGGGATTCTACTTGATGTAATAAGGCCATAAGTTACACTTCTTTACTTTTATTTTTAATTACTATGTTACGAATTATTTTCAATTAAAGTTAAGTAAAATTTATTTCTTTAAAAATAAACCCTAATTGTTTTTTTTCATCCTAATTAATTGGATTTTTTTTATAAGATAAATGGGTTTTTAACTCAAGCCCAACCCAAAACAATAGTTTTTAAAAAATCGCACAAGTTTTTCCTAAGGAACAAAAGAATTTGAAACCGGTTTACTTAAGGAACATACCAGATTCGGTTCAGGCTCGTGGGCCGGGTTTGGGGTGTTTCACCATCTATTTGTACCAACGGCTTGCAGTATTGGAATGCATTGCTTGAATGTCCAAAATAGACGGTTGAACACTCGACACCCACCGAGCAAGCGATTGTTGTAGTATACAGGACCCGATTTAAGATTTATTATGTAACCAGGTACGTACCTCTCTAGCACTTGACACCACTACCATACCTCGTTGTATGGCGCGTCCTACCCACTGTGCATCTTCTCTAAGGCCTTCTATTTAGCTATCCACGCCTTGCGGTACGAAGGCGTGTAGTTGAATTGGCTACAAATATTGGCAATTAAAATTGGCTACAAATATTGGCAATTAAAACAGACACGATAGTCCTCGGATCCGCTTTCACTATTGGTAGTATTATGCCTGCAATCATATCTGAATCCAGCTTCGGATATTTCCGTGAAACATCTGTAACTTTGTAACAGCCCGATTTAGGGCTTAGTCAGAATAGTGGTTGCGAGATCATAAATTTGAGGTAGAAAAGTGTGTTTTATGGATATTATGAGGTTTATAATATGTTTGCATGTTTATGTGAAAATTTCATGAAGAAATTTTATAATTAGAGAACAATTTGTCTATTAGGACTAAATTGCATAGATTAGAAAATATGAGATTCTAGAATATTCAAGTATGAAATAGCATTAGAAAAATTATTAGAGGTCCTTATTTAGCAATTAGACAATTTTATATCAAGATGGACAAAAATAGGCATAGGAAGGAAAAATCTCAAGAAAGGGCCTTAAGGGCATTTTTGTCATTTGGTTAATAAAAGAATTAAAAGGGAAAAAGAAGTCAAAAATTTATGTCCATCTTCTTCTCCATAGCCGAAAATTACAAGGACTCCATAGCTAGGGTTTCTTCAACTTTCAAGCTTGATTGTAAGTACCTCCTAGCCCCGTTTTTAATGTTATTCGTATTTTTGAGATCCTCGTAGCTCGATTTGGCTATTTCTAGCTATATTTTGAGCTAGGGTTTATGTTCAAAATTTTATCCATGTATTACATGCATGTTTTTTGATGATTTATGGAAGAATATGAAAGTTTGATGTATGATAAACATCTTTTTCTAAATAATTTTCATGAGAAATTCATAAAAAGGACTAAATTGTAAAAGTCATGAAAATGGTCATACATGAGTGAATTAGTGGAAATTGGGGGCTGTTGTAGTTAAGAAAATGATTTGGCTAGGCTTAAAATATAAAGAAATTGAATGAAAATTATTTTACGAGCCTAGGGGCAAAAGTGTAATTATGTAAAAGTTTAGGGGCAAAATTGTAATTTTTCCAAAGTATGATTCATGGGTCAATTTAGTCAATGTGATTATTAAACAAGTGAAATTGCTATTATAGATCAAGAAACACGAAGCCCGGACCGAAATTGAGGCAAGAACAAAGTTGTGGACTAAATCGAATATCTATACACATTTTGAGTACCGAGGTAAGTTTGTGTGAAATTAAAGTTACATAATGTTATTATGTTTTGAATTACTTTATATTATGAGAAATATATATTATTTCCATGAAATTGACTAATGATGCCCGATGAGAGTATGATGAAAATATGTTAAGTTGAAGTCCCAGTTGAATGTTCGGAATAGCAATGATACTAGTATCACAACGTGAGATAAGGAAGGTCTCGTATAAGACCATGTCTGGGACATGGCATCGGCACCGAATGTAGGTCCCGTATAAGACCATGTCTAAGATATGGCATCGGCACTGAATAAGTAATGTCACGTATAAGACCATGTCTGGGACATGGCCTCGGTACCAAAGGAAGATCTCGTGTAAGACCTTTCCTGGGACATGGCATCGAAATCTATGTACGATCTCGTATAAAACCATATCTGGGATATGGCATCGAAATTGAGATATAAGATCCCGTGTAAGACCATATCTGGGATATGGCATCGACATCGTAAAGTGATCCCATGTAAGACCATATCTAGGATATGGCATTGGCATCGTGATACAAGTATGATGAGATTGAGTATCCTTCAATATTTCGAGTAGTTCAACGGGAAAAGAGCTAAGTTTATGTATCAATGTCAAAGAGCTAATTCTATGCTAAAAGAGTATAAAAGTGCTAAATTTATGTAATGAAGTGATACAGGTACCCATGAGTAACTTACGAGAAATGAATGCAAAATGTGATATGAAATTTGGTAAGAGTATGCATGAGTAAGTTATGTTAATGTGTTTGAGAACTTGTGTATGATTCAAAGAAATGAATGGATGCTATTTTAAGTCATAATGTTGCTATTTATTTCATGCAAACTTACTAAGCTTATTGCTTACCCCTCTCATTTCCCTTTTCCTTGTAGTATCGCCAAGCTAACTCGGGGATCGTAGGACGTCGGAGTTCGGATCACACTATCAACTATTCTTTTGGTATAGTAAAGTTGATTTATTTTGAGTATGGCATGTATAGGAATTTGGTCATTTTATTATGTCATATTTGTTAGCCAAAGTGTTGGTTATTATGGTTACTCATTCATTTTGTAAATGGCCATTGGGAATTGGCCAATGCTTGTTAAGTTTTATATATATCTCCAATGATGATGATATTCATGAAGTGCGAGTTCATGTAATTGATAGAGGAAAGTGCAAAGTGTATGCATGATGAAATTGTGGTTATTCATAGTGTATAATTGCTATGTTATGTATTGCTTGTGATGGTATATGAGTGTTTAATTTTTAGGGTGGCAATTGGCTTGGTAAATAGCCTTATAATTGTCCACACGGGTAGACACACGGGCGTGTGTCTAGGCCATGTGAGACACACGGTAGGCCCCATGGGTGTGTTGTTAGGCCGTGTGTCCCCTGCATCAAATTTACGAGAATTCAATTCGTCACACGGGCCATCACACGGGCGTGTGACTAGGCCGTGTGCCTTTAAGAGTTTGCTGACGTCATAAACGGAATGCTAAGGTTTTCACAATCGGGTGAGGACATGGACGTGTCTAGGCCGTGTGGAGGACACGGGCCAGAGACACGGGCGTGTGCCAGGCCGTGTGAAAACCCCTGTAGGTTCGAAATGAAAAATAAAAATCCACACGGGCTAGGAACATGGGCGTGTGTGACTACACGACCTGCCCCCACGGGCGTGTTCCATTCCACACAGGCGTGTGGCCCTGTTTTAGGCAAAAAATTTCTAAGTATGCAGAAGTTTTCAGTTTAGTCCCGAACCATCTCGTATGCATGTTTAGGGTCTCGTAGACCCGTACTAGGGACGTTATGAATATGAATGAAAACGTTTTAAGTTGAAATGAAATTTTATAACTCGAAGTTTTATGTTTGAGCAAGTTAAGTTCGGTAATGCCTCGTATCCGGTTCCGACGTTGAATATGGGTAAGGGGTGTTACAAACTTCACGAGTACGTCAAATTAATTAGAAATAACCTTAAACCTTAAATAAAACCCTCAAAACCCAGTGATAATGTACCAAAGGCAACACATGTATGCGTACTAGTGAACTTTTTAATCGTCCGTAACCCCATCTTCTTCTTAACAGAAGCTATAATTTTCCATGAGCAACTGTCGTCTCGCACTACACACTTCCCCTCAAACTTTTCAGATTTGGATTTAACAATGTGACAGTTAACCCCATTCTTGATATTGTATCGCTTCAATGCTGCGAGAAAACCATCTTTACTGGAAAACTCTCTACCTACTTCCAAATCACTTGAATCCAACGATACACTTCTGTGGCCAGGCCTCCTATATGGTAGGTTTGCAAACTCCAACGCATCCTCTACCGGAAGATCGACATTATGCATGTGGGCTAGCGACGAGTATGATATGAGTCATGGATCTTTTTCTTCTTCATCTTAATCACCCCCTTCACGGTTTTCAGGTTCAGTTGGGATAGGCTCCGATTCAAAAAATAATCCAACTTCTGAACCGTCGGCATCAGGATATCGGGGTGGATCCACATCGGATTCATTATCATCTTCATTCACCGACTCACTAACATATGACATGTTGGAGGTCTCATTGCTGGTGGACGTCGTAGGGAGTAAATAATCCCTTCTCGTGTACGTTTCGAAATGTCCAAAATCACATGTCGATTGCCAACCACTGAAAGATGACGTCATTCCCCAGTAAGTATTCCCAGCGTCGAAAATCGACCCACCGAGGTGCATGTCCCATCCACTAACTGAGTGTCGTGTGAGGGTCATGTATTTCGTTCTACCACCAAAACCCAATGGTTCGGTGTTCTACCTCCCATGATTGAAATATAAGGTTGAGATGGATGAGTGTCTTCCCATTGATGATCCCGGGATATCATAATGGGAACTTTCTAATAGAGTGGTTATACTATCGACATTTTCAACCGTTCTCACCTCTCGGACAGGAAGAGATGTTGAAGTCGCAAGTCCTTTATCCAGTCCTGAAAATTCCACATATAACTCAAGAAACGGTGATCCACTTTCAAGGTGCGTTTGCACCATCGCCTCTAAGCCCCGAGCACCTTTGATATCAAATGAGTCATATCTCACGAGATCAACTGAAACACAAAATCGATACTTAATTGACGAAACTCTCATTGCAAAAGATCTGAAGATTTTTCGCCTAATTCTTTTACAAAGTTCTGTCAACTCTATGTTCTGGTTAAAAGCTAGTCACGTTGTGTTCTCTGGTAAAAAAGTCATGCTGTTCTCGGTGTCACATACCTCACCGTCGTAATAAATAATAGCATTAATTCATCCACTCATTTTCAACCAATTTATCTTTCAAGAGAAATTCAAAACACGAAAAATTAACACGAAAAATCAAAACATTATGCAATAAATATGATGCTTCATATAAATATTAACAGTAAACATCAACTTATACCTTCAACCCCAACTTCTATTCTTCTGAACTTCTTTAATTTTTATTGCTCCAACTTATGCCATCAAAGGCTGAAATATGGGTCATTTATAGCCTAAGGGAATGCATCCCACTCATTTCTCTAAAATGCCCCGGATAGTGGGGGTTGAAATTTGTAGAGGAAAAACACTCTAAGTAGGATGCACTATCAGAAGCAGTACTGAAAAGGGCATCCAGCTAGAAAAGTTTTCAATACTTTTGCTGACAATGCATCTTGCTTAGAGCGTTTTTCCTCTACAAACCTCAACCCCCACTATTCGGGGCATTTTTCACAAACCTCATCTCAAGAATACCGGGATATTTTTCAGAACCATCTCATCAAATTTATTTTCTCAGAAGCAACAGTACTGAAAAGGGCATCCAGTTGGAAATGTTTTCAGTACTTTTGCTGACTATGCATGCTACTTAAAACGTTTTTTCTCTACAAAACTCAACCCATCTAGTCAAAAATATTTCTTCAGAACCCATCCCCTCAAAAGTATTTTTTCAGAATCCATCCTGTACAAATTATTTTTCTCAGATCCCTTAAACCCTAAAAAATAATGAAAATTCTAAACTTAGACACTTAAAAAATAAAATAAAAACCTAAACCCTAACCCTAACTCTAAATAATTAAAATTTAAAAAAAACCCTAAATGGTATGGGAAAACATAGGCAAAAGCGTGCCCCACGTGGATGCTATTTACAAAAACGCTTCCAAGTCAACGCGTTTTACTTGACATCAGCGAAAAAAGCTCTGAGCTAGACGCGCTTTTTTGTGTTTCCCCTGAAAACGATGCCAGCTCAGTGCGTTTTTGTAAAAATTAACCATTTCCGTCATTTTTGACAAAAACCGGTTTATTTCTATAATTTTTTTAAGAAAAGGGCATGTTCTGGTCAATTGGTCAAACTAAACATTAATAAAATAAAAATTATATTTAAAAATTATAAAATTGAAAAAAAAACTATAATTAAGTTTTGCAGGCATGTTTCCAAGTCGTGACGTGTGTTTAAAAGTTCTATTGTTTTTTATTTTAATCTTCTCAATCTTATTGCAATTTGGATTTTTCAATGCAAGATATCTAACTTCCAATTATTGAATATAATCCGGCAGATTTACGTACAACCCAATGTTTATATGCTGCTGACCTTCGCCGGCTCCTTACAATTTCGGGAACTTCTTAATTTTCTATAGATACGTATTCCAATACCAAACTATAAATATGTCCGTAATTATGCTGCTTATTACCCAAACTAGATCCTTCAATCAAAGGATTTGATAAATTTTACATTTTATAAGCTTCAAATGGCTTCGAACAAGCTTCTTATGCTCTCAGTTGTAGCCATTTTTCTTCCTGCAATGGCTATGGCAACTGATTATATCGTCGGGGATGATAGCGGATGGACCATCAATTTCGATTATCAAGCTTGGGCAAAGGATAAAGTATTTTACGTGGGTGATAAATTAGGTATATTCACCATATTTTCTTCTTAAAGTTCTTAATATATTCTTTATTAATCTTCAATGCTTAATTCTTCTCTAACAATCTCTACGAGTTTGTTACTAGTACACTCTCGTGTAAAGCATTCAGCTTTGCACTGTGCGTTTACAATTGTCTAATTTGGAAGTTGATTTACTTTGAGAGGGAATTCACTCGACAGAAGTTTTTGAAATATTATCTTTTGATATGTTCGAACAGTTGGTATTATTCTTAAGGTGTTTTTATTTATTTTAGTGTTGAAATTTTGTCATCCAATTTCAAAAAATGTCCAAAGAGTAGTGTTTTTATCTACTAAGATCATTTAAGGGTTTAAGTTCGAACCAGCTCATCAAGGCCAAATTCAAATACAAAACCTCGAGGCTAAAATCGAGCATTGACACCTCAAGAACAATATCATTTGTTTGATGTCTGAGTTGGCTTCTTAAAAGACACACTTCAAAGTGTTTTTCCCTCAACACCTTAAAAAAAAGCTGTTCTTAAATTTTTATTTTTTTTAACTCAAAAATGAATTTGCAGTGTTCCAATACCCTAAAGGATATCACAATGTTTTCAAAGTAAACGGTACAGCTTTCAAGAATTGTGACATTCCACCGGCAAACCAAGCACTCAGCTCCGGAAATGACACTGTAGTCCTTAACACCCCCGGTAGAAAGTGGTACATCTGCGGTGTTAGTAACCATTGCTCTGCTTATGCCCAAAAGCTTTTCATCACTGTTCAATACCAGTATGGTTGGGCACCAGCACCAACCCCTCAAATACTACAAGTTAGTCAACCATGGGCAGCAACTCCTGCACCCACTCCCTCTTCACCTTCAACACCAGCACCTACACCTTCAGTGCCAGACACAATAGTTACTGACCCTTGGGCATCATCTCCAATATCTTCTTCACCTCCACTGCCAACACCTATTGCACCTTCATGGCCACCGGCTCCGTCTTTGCCTACAACACCAGCAGCAACTCCTGAGCCTTGGGCACCAACTACACTTTCAGTGCCAGAAACAACAGTTACTGACCCTTGGGCACCAGCTCCTGCACCTTGGGCACCATCTCCAATATCTTCTCCACCTTCACTGCCAACACCTACTGCACCTTCATGGCCACCGGCTCCATCTCCTTATCCATGGATTTGATCTGCCATCATCCAATCATGCTTCCATGGCTGCGTACTCCAATGACTATGATTGTCAACAACTTTTCTAGCTCTTATTACCGGAAAAATAAGTTTCTTTATTGGTTCTATATATGTTTACTTGTAGTAACTTTTTCTAGGTTCCAATGTTATTGATCATCATTGATTACAAATTAATAAATCAAGGGTGCCTTTTTATTTGATTTTAGATTCATGGTTTTGTCTTCTAGTTACAAATTCAGTTTTTGAATATTTAAGTCTTCATGGAAATGTTTCAACATAATCACCACAACTAAGAAAATCATATGGAAACTCAAAGCACGTACGCCAATGATAAAAAAACTCCATTTTAACACTTTTTATATAATATTTTTTTATCCGATCCGATAATAAATACGAATAGGGGATGTTGGTACTTGCTAATTATGTGAACTCTTTTATCAAATTATATTAATATATTAAATTTTATTATTCATTTATTTACAATCTTTTTATATTTCATATTTATAAAGTTTAGGAACGTTTAAACATAATTTCTGATATACTTTATAACAATTTCTTCTTCTCCATTATTTCACTATATCACTTTTCATTAAAATTGATGAGCTCATTTCATATCTATTTTATTATGAATTCATATTTTATTATTATTAGACATTAAAATAATAATATCAGTTTATCACAATTTATATTTTATTTCTTCAATAATTTTCTCATTTCTTTTCTCAGCTTTAACCAAATATTTACGGTTTAAATATCTCAAAAGTATTTATACTATTTAAAAATTTAAAATAATTTAATCTTTTCACTTCAATTTTGAGACATCAAGTCTCTGTAATTTTTTATTTAAAAAGATTATAATTTTGTCATTAAAATTAATGGTGTCAAAGGTAAAATAAATTCTTTAGCCCTCAACATTTACAGTTTTTTTGTCAATTTGATCTTTACTCTTTAAAAGTACATAAACATTTTAAAAATATTTTTTTCATATTTTAAATAAAAAATAAATATATAATTTTTAAAAAATAAAAGTTATGTAAAAATAAATAAAAATATAAAAAAAAATCTTAAATTCGTATTGAAGAATCAATATAGATGACTTTTGACTTTTGATTTATCTGTTTGCTACTTAATTAATTAGTTTTAACCTCTTTTTTTTCAATTTTAGAAATATTTATAAAATAACTTTTATTTCATTTTTCACCTATTTTTTATCAAACAAACAAAAAACATGGATCAATCACGTGGTTTATTTTAATCTACTTAGCATAATGTTAATTGCTCGTCAAGGCCTTAAACGAAAGTGACATTTTAGAGAGCCCAATTAATTATTAATTTTGGATTTATGGTCCAATTGATTGCACTTTTCAACCAAGGACTCAATTGATTTTCGAATTATTTTCAAGGCCCCCTGACAGGTCGTAGAGTGATGATGTGGCAAGTGACATAAAAATTTTGATGGCATGGTGACTAACATGGAGGGTTAAATTGATTTATTATTTTACAATGGTTTAATTGATTTTTTTTAATTATTTTATGAGGGCTTAGTTGATTTTTAGGTATTATATAAAATTCTCAAAAATTTATTAAAATATTAAAATATTAAAATATTATAAAATTTTGAAAATTATAGAAAATGTATAAAATTTATTAAATATAATAATATTTTAAAAAATTATAAAAACTATTAAATATTATAAAATGTTATTAATTTGTTAAGAAAAAAAATATTAAATTAATATTATAAAAATTAGAAATGATAGAAAATTATATAAAAATAATTAAAATGATAAAAAATCTATAAAAATTAATAAAAACTTATTAAAAGTATAAAAAGTTGTAAAATCTATATGTATATAAGAAAATTATAGCAAATTATTGTTATTTTTGAAGGTTTGGGTTAGATTGTAATGGGGAGCATGAAGTGTGCTGGTAATTAGATTTGGATAGGATGTCATGTAAAGGGTCCAAGAGATAATTGATTTAGTATTTGGTGGTTGAAGGTGAGTGATGAGTAACGATTTTGGGTTAGGAGAAGTAATCAATGGAGGTTGATAAGGATGGTTTATGATATGATGTAGAACAATGTGTGTGGGAAACCAAAAATGAGTAGTAATATTTATTAAAAAGTTTAAAAATTATTAGAAATTAGTAAAATATTATAAAAAATTATATAAGTTATTAAAAAACTATTAAATGTATTAAATGTCATAAAATATTTAAAATTAATGCTCCTTTTATAATTTTGTTATTATTTTAAAATTTTGAGAATTTTTATAAGCCCTCCTAAAATAATTAAAAAATCAATTACGCCCTCGTAAAATAAAATTAAGCCCTCAACGTTAGTCATTACGTCATCAAAATTTTCTTGCCAGGCACCATATTACCTGCCACATTAGCACTTAACGGCCCGTCAAGAGCCTTAACAGAAGTGACAATTTGAAGAGCCCAATTGATTGTTATTTTTGAATTAAGGGTCCAATTGATTGCATGTTGTGTCACGAAACTAACTAAAAAGTTAGTTATGACAAGTGCACCTATCAATTCATAGTATAACTACAGTTAGCAAATATATCATTCCTAAAAAGACTATAAATACTAATAATTACCGTCTTTCTATTATTTAATCGAATAATTCAAGTGATTGATTAAAACTAAAATAAACTAAATTAATTAACTAACGAACACAACAAAGAAAAAAATACGAAAGTAGTCGATTAACAACCAAGAAGCAAAACAATACCTAAGAAAGAATTCACCTAGATTTCATCTGTCACTATCAATCTAAATTACGCAATTTCTTTACTTAGTATCTTGATCTGTAGAAATCCCTAAATTATGCACATATCTTTTTCGAGCATAAGAGCAACTGACTCTAGGTTGATTAATTGAAAATTTTTTTTAATTAAAACCTTTATTATCTCATTAACTCATACTATGGATTCCCCTATTAGATTTGACTCTAATCCGGTAGATTTATGTCTTCCTATTTCTAAGATTACATACAACTCCACTCAATTACGCAAAATCTACTCTTAAACATGGTCTATTCAACCACCGATTTAAGCACATCAAACATGGATTAATAATCTAGAAATATCAAACCAAGAATTAAGCACACATAATTGAGAACAAGAAAATGTAACACCCCTAACCTGTATTCGTCGCCGAAATAAGGTTACGAAGCATTACCGAACTTATTACTTAAACAAACATACATTTCACATACATTTTTCATTTCCAAATAAAAACTCATTCACATTCAATCATATTGTCCCTAATATGAGCCCTTGAGGCCCAAATCATGCATTAGAAGTGGTTCAGGACTAAACTGATAACTCTAGAAACTTTTGGAAAATTTAGAAAATTTTTCAAAATATAGGGGACACACGCCCGTGTGGCCCGACACACGGCCAAAGACACACTCGTGTCACAGGCCGTGTGGACATTCGAAATGGGATCACATGGCCGTGTCCCAGCCCGTGTCCGATATCGTGTAACTCCCTGACTTGGGTCATACGGCCAACCACACGCCCATGTGACTAGCCTGGGTACCCTTCGAAATGGTCTCACACGCCTGTGTGCCAGGCCGTATGGAGCATACTGACTTGGTTTCTAATTAAACATCAGGGGACACACGGTCGTGTCACCTGACCGTGTGTCACACATGGCTGAGACACATGCCCGTGTCTCTACCCGTGTGGACATTAATAGGCTGTTTACCAAGCCATCTTTCTCACCCAAATTTGCATTCACCTACACATACAAAATGGCATATAACATACTATCCATAGGCATTCAAACTAATCTCAACCAAGCCTAAATCATGCCATTTCCATACCAACAACCATAATGCTCATAACATCATGTTTTTGCCAATTCAAAACCTACCAATTTCACATCTAAAAATCATCTAAATGGTCACTTTCAAACATGCATTATTTGTCTATTACTAGCATATAAATCCAATATCAATATCAACCATTTTCTACTTTCAATACCAATTTTCAACAATGCATTCACATAGCAATTATAAATCACTCAACAAAAGACCATTTACTCATATATATATATATATATATATACATTACTAAGCATGCCAAAATAAGCCAAATTACATGGCTATACACATAACCAAGCATTCATCATTTACAAGCCAAATCAATTGGCTAAATCCATTACCAACATATAGACCATATTAACCACAACACCTATACATGCCATATAACCAAATACATAAGTTCAAAAGTACCAAAACGATAGCTGAATAGTGTGATGAGATCTCTGACAACTCCCAATCCAAGCAAGCTTCAAAATCACTATAAAACACGGAGAAGTAAACAGAGTAAATTATAAAGCTTTGTAAGCTCGTATGCTTAATACGTAAAATTTACCATTCAACTACAATTCAAATACTTAAACATCACATAATGCAATTCAATTTAAATCCAAAACTTAACACATATTCAATCCAAAGGTTAAACATGAATTCCATCTATTTCCTCGATTCAATGATTGTATAGTTCGCGTACATACCTGTAGTAACTCGTATCAATTTCATACTCTTCCAATTCATCGATATACCCGTTGAACCATTTGGAATAATATCGGATACTCGGGAATCTCACACCCTAAGTGCCAATACAAGGCCGAAGCCATCTCAATCTCATATCTAATAGTAATGCTCACTCTCGAGCTATCAACGGGTCTGCTCACACAAGCTGACGGTCAATATGTAACTACACGGTGCTGCTCACACAAGCTGACGAGGATTCGTAACAAATACCGAATAACTCAGCCACCGGTATAACGTACAGACCAGCACCCAAAACACAATAACCCCTAATGACATGTCATTTGTATCCTATCTATTCCTAAGGTTCAATCGGGATTTCACATTGCCGAATCTTTGCCGAACATTTTCGTAAGGTCATATTCATCAACAATACAATTATAAATCATTTAAAACACAATTTCAATAATGCTTATTAACATACAAACTTACCTCGGATTTATACGAGAGAAACGAGCTATCAATCCACTATTTTGTTTTTCCCCCGATCTAATTCCGAACTTCGCTTTTCTTGATCTATATATAATCAAATTTAACTTATTTAATTATTATTCTATTCAATTTATTCCAAATTTCATATTATGGAAAAATTACACTTTTGTCCATAATATCTCAATCTCTTTACAATTTAGTCCCTAGCTCATAAAAATACAAATTCATGCAATGAAGTCCACACCCATGCTAGCCGAATTTTACTTATTCTCATAGCAGCCATATTTTTCATTATTTCACACATTTCACCATGAATTTTACACATTTTACAAATAAATCCCTAATTTGTAATTTCAACCAAAATCACTTAACAAATGTTGTTTATCTAACAACAACTATTCATTTTCTATCATTAAACATCAAAATACACACATATTCATCAATGGTAAAACCCTAAACCTTTAACAGTTTTGCAAATTAGTCCCTGGTCTAGCTAGATTAAGCTACAACGATCTCAAAAACATAGAAATCATTAAAAAAGGAACAAAATACATACCTAATCTAGCCAAACAAGCATGGTGGAACCCTAGCTTCAAAAATGGCTATTTTCTCTTGTGAAAATCGGTTGAAGAATACCATTAAAGATGAAAGCTTATTTTACTTTATTTAATTTATCATTTAATTACTAAATTACATAATTAACCTTAAAAATTATCACAAATTTCAAAATTGCCAAGCCATTATCATCCACTAACACATTAATGGGCTATTTACCACATAAGGACCTCCACTTTAAAGTCCTATAGCTATTAGACACCTTTAGCTATTAGAACCCAACTTTTGCACTTTACGCGATTTAGTCCTTTTTATCAAATTAAGCACACAAACGATAAAATTTCTTAACGAAATTTTTACACAATCATACTATCATGATTTAGACCTCAACTTAATAATAAAATAAATATTTTGACCTCGGATTTGTGGTCCCGAAACCACTATTCTGATTTGACTAAAAATAGGTTGTTACAACAAGAAACTAAGTATTTGTTGCGTAAAATAAAAATCAAATGACAGAATTCATCATAAGGTTCATCTCCCCTAGGTATTTAGAAAATTAGTTCATGCTTGAAAATAAAAACATACAAGATATAGTATAACCGAAAGAAATAAAGAGACTCATGATAACTTCTTAAGAAATCAAATGAGAATCTTCAATATTGATGAAAATATGTTTCAAAGTCAGCTTCAATGGTGTTTTTCGAGTTGTTTTCTTGAATATTCTCTAACGGCTCACTCATATCTTCTTATTTTTGTCATAAATACTGTAGAATGCTTGAAAACCTAAAAATTGTGATTTTCCGTTGTTCAATACGCAATTCCGCGAAATCGACACGGTCTACCACACGACCGTGTGACCCATATGGCCGTGTGGAATGGTTCAGCCCATGTCGCTCTTGCAGCTTGTGTTGGAAAATATGGACATCATATATATAATAAGGGTAATTACATGTTATTATTTAATATCATGATAGGTTAGCCCAAATTAAAAGTGATCTAATTTGGTTAGAATTTTATTGGGCTTTAATTATTAAATAAAGTATGGGTCAAATATGTGTAGATAATCTAGTAATTGAGTTCTAATCAAATACTAATTAATGATGGGTTAATTAGAATTTGATTAGAACTAATATGCCAAAGTTATAAATATTAGGGTTATGGTCCCCAAATTATACACAAGATATCTTTTCTAATATCACATCATTAGGGAAGAGAGAAAAGATATTCTCTGAATTTCTTGTGTGCTAATTTGGAAGATCAAATCCCCAAAATTCGATAAAACTTCAAGGAATTCATGGATTCAGGTACGCTTCCGCATTTAGTTTTATTTTTGATTTATTATTGGTGATTTGACATGATAGATCCTAGTTTATTCAGTTTTATTTTACATTTATTTTACAAATCTAACAAATGGTATCAGAGCCTCGTCATATTGAATCATTGAGAATTGATTAAGGTTCTTCTTTTGAATAATTGATTCATGAAATTTCATGGGTTTATATATTGATCTTTGAAGGTTTATATTAAAGTAATTTTTTTTAAGATCTTAATTATATTGAATTCATCTTAAAATTTTAGGGTTTTGTTTTAATTTTTAATTTAAGTGATTTTAGAATTGATGAATTCAATTACAAAAGTTTTTTGCGTTTTAATCTTTTTCTTGCGATTCAATTGTTTTCTTTATTTATGATTTGTTCTACTGTATTTTTAAAATCATGTTTCTGTCGCTTTGTGCTTTTTCTTTGAAAGCATTATATTTTTTTTAATGGTATAAGGAATTTATTTTGATGTTTAAAAAAAAAGTTAACATATACGCATGGCTTAATTCTTTAATATATATATTTTATTGTATATAAATATATAATATATGCATGCTTTGATTGGTTTAATGCATGTCGTAGTTTCGTATGTATAAATATATAATATATACATGCTTTGATTGGTTTAATGCATGTTAGTTTTGGAAAATTATATATATATATATATATGATTATCTTTTAATTTGAATGAAAGATGAAATTAAGGTAAATATTTTGAAACAAATAAATTCAGATTTTGGCTTTTAATTAAGGATGTCTAATATTTTAAATAAATTAGTTGAAACAAAATGCCGCCAAAGTGACATCTTTTGTGCAGATTAGTTTATTTGAAATATTAAGATGATTATATGTTTTTGTGATTCATGTGTTTATTGATTGACTCAAAGGTAAGTTAATATTTAGCAGAATTTCAAAGACATTTGTGGTGATAAATGTGTGACAATTATAAGATATTTTATGTGAGCAATAAGTTAGTCCAAAGATTAATTCATTGTTTGACATAATTTATTCTCAATGTTTGATTGCTACAACAAGAGTATTGCTTACTGTTAATATTACTGTCCAAAGACTTGATATTAATGTTGTGTTTGGTATCTTGAGATGGGATTAGCCATTATCTTGAATTTATTGTTTACTTATGAATATTGATTTAAGCTTGTTTTTATTTGTTCTATATTCAGCTAATTCATCTTCTGCTACCACAATATCAGCTAATATAAATTCTATACCCATGCTTAATGGGACTAATTTTAAGGAATGGGAAAGGCACTTACTTATAGTGCTTGGCTATATGGACATAGACCTTGCACTAAGGGAAGAACAACCTGCACCTCTTACTGCGGAAAGCACCCCTAAAGTTATGAGGGATTTTTAGATGTGGGATCGTTCAAACCGCATGAGTCTAATGATCATGAAACACAGCATTCCAGAAGCCTTTAGGGGTACAGAATCTGAAGAGATTACTCAGGCCAAGGGTTTCCTTGATGAAATTGAGAAACGTTTTGCTAAAAACGATAAGGTTAAGATGACATCACTTCTGACTTCTTTGATGTCTATGAAGTATAAGGGTCAAGGAAATGTAAGGGAGTACATTATGGAGATGTTCCATACTACTTCAAGACTTAAAGCACTTAAGATCGAGTTTTCTGAGGAATTGCTTGTTCTTATGGTTTTGGTATCGCTTCCTGCACAGTTTAATCAATTTAAAATTAGTTATAACTGTCAAAAGGAGAAATGGACCCTAAATAAGCTCATTTCTTATTGTGTGCAAGAGGAAGAAAGGTTGAAGCGTGATAAGTCTGAAAGTGCTCATTTGGCCAATGCCCCTAAAGACAAGGGCAAGAAAAGAAAATATCATAATGAAGCTGCTAAGGGTCCAACTCAAAAGAAACAACAACAAACTACAGAGAGTTGTTTCTTTTGTAACAAGTCTGGACACGTAAAGAAAGATTGTACCAAATATCATGCTTGGCGTGCAAAGAAAGGTATAATTCTTAATTTGGTTTGTTCTAAGATTAATTTAACTTCAGTACCTAGAAACACTTGGTGGATAGATTCTGGTGCTACTACTCACATAAGTGTTTCTATGCAGGGTTGCCTGAGTTATCGAAAGCCAAGTGATGGTGAAAGACACATCTTTGTGGGCGATGGAAAATCGGTAGAAGTGGAAGCGATTGGGCATTTTAGGTTGTTATTAGGAACTGGTTTTTATTTGGATTTAAAAGACACTTTTATTGTATCATCATTTAGACAGAATTTAGTTTATGTTTCTTTGTTGGACAAATTTGGATATTATTTTTCATTCGGAAACAATCAATTTAATTTGTCTTTAAATTTAAATGTTATTGGAACTGGTTATTTAAAGACTTATGACAACCTTTATTTGCTAGAAACAGTTGCATCCTATAATGAAACCTTGCATGTGGAATCACGTGGTATTAAACGCAAATTAAATAAGGAAAATTCAGCATCATTATGGCATAAGCGCTTAGGTCATATCTCAAAAGGTAGAGTTGAACGCCTTGTGTTTGATGGTATTTTAGAGTCCCTTGACTTCACAGACTTTGATGTCTGTGTCGATTGCATTGAGGGAAAATAGACCAAAACCAAGAGATTGGGTGCCATTCCCTACGGCATCCTGGAATGGTCAACAATATTTCATAACATTCATAGATGATTACTCACATTATGGGTACCTATATCTCATTCATGAGAAATCTCATTCTTTGGACATGTTCAAAGCTTATAAAGCTGAAGTTGAGAATCAACTCAACAAAAGGATTAAAAAAGTCAGATCTGATCGTGGTGGTGAGTACTACAGTAGATGTGATGGCTTAGGTGAACAATTTCCAGGACCATTTACGAAATTCCTAGAGGAATGCGGTATTGTCCCATAGTACACCATGCCAGGATCACCTAGTATGAATGGTGTAGCTGAAAGACGAAACAGAACTCTTAAGGATATGGTAAGGAGCATGATTGCTCATTCTACCTTACCTGAGTTCCTCTGGAGAGAAGCATTAAAGACAGCAGCTTACATTATGAATAGAGTACCCAATAAAGCAGTTGCAAAAACACCTTATGAGCTTTGGACAGGTCAAAAGCCTAGTCTAAAGCACTTTCACATTTGGGGATGTCCAGCTGAGGCAAGGCCATATAGGCCACATGAAAAGAAATTGGACTCCAAAACAGTAAGCAGCTACTTTATTGGTTATTCTGAGCGATCTAGGGTTATAAATTTTATGATCCCAAAATAAGGAATATTTTTGAGACGGGAACTGCAACATTTTTTGAGGATGTTGAGTTTGGGGGGGAGAAATAAGGTTAGAGACATTGCTTTTGAGGAGGAATTGGATTCTAACTCAATTCCTACTATCACTTTTGATGATGTTCAGGTTCTTATACCTATCATTGATCAAGAAGTGAATCCAGAACCACTACAAGACAATGTTGAACAACTCCCAATTCAAAATGAGGTAATTGTTCCAGAAGAACAAACTCAACAACCTCAAGAACAAGTGTCATAAGGAGGTCCACAAGAGAAAGCAGAAATGCTATTCCAGATGATTATATTATATTTCTCCAAGAACATGAGGATGATAATGGAATGATGGAAGATGATCTAATCAACTTTCATCAAGCCATGAAAAGTTCTAATTCTCAAAAGTGGATTGATGCCATGAAAGATAAGTATAAATCTATGCAAGACAATAAAGTTTGGGAACTTGTCCCATTACCTGAAGGTGCAAAACCAATTGGTTGTAAATGGATATTTAAAATCAAGAGGGATGAAAATGGTAATGTGGAGAGGTATAAGGAGCGTCTTGTAGCTAAAAGATATACTCAGAAAAAAGGTATTGATTTTACAGAGACTTTCTCTCCAATTTCATCAAAAGACTCCTTCAGGATAATAATGGCGCTTGTTGCTCATTTTGATCTTGAGTTACATCAGATGGATGTTAAGACTACGTTTCTTAATGGTGACATTGAAGAAACAATTTATATGGTGCAACCAGAAAATTTTGAGTCGGAAGACTCAAAGAATATGGTTTGCAAATTGACAAAATCCATCTATGGACTCAAACAATCTTCTCGTCAATGGTACCACAAGTTTCATCAAATAATTGTTTCGTTCAGTTTTGAGATGAATATTGTTGATGATTGTGTGTATCACAAATTCAATGGGAGTAAGTACATATTTCTGGTTCTATATGTTGATGACATTTTTCTTGCCGCTAATGATATAGTCTTATTGCACGAAACCAAGAGGTTTTTATCTAAGCATTTTGAGATGAAAGATCTTGGGGACACCTCTTTTGTTTTAGGAATTTAGATACATCGAGATCGATCTCGAGGCATTCTTGGATTATCACAAAAGAGCTATATCGATAAAGTACTCAAAAGGTTTGGCATGCAGAGTTGTAGACCAGGTGACACCCCTGTAGCTAAAGGAGACAAATTTAGTCTTACTCAATGCCCTAAAGTAACCTTGAAATTCAGGAAATGCAAAAGATTCCCTATGCATCAGCTGTTGGGAGTTTAATGTATGCTTAAGTATGTACGCGTCCGGACATTGCGTACATTGTTGGGATGTTAGACAGATATTTAAGCAACCCTGATATATACCATTGGATAGCAGCCAAAAGGGTTATGAGATATCTTCAGAGAACAAAAGATTACCTGCTTACTTATAAGAGATCAGATCTTTTGGAGGTCATAGGGTATTCTGATTCTGATTTCGCTGGGTGCCAAGATAGTAGGAAATCTACATCAGGCTATATTTATCTATTATCTGGAGGAACTATATCTTGGAAAAGTGTCAAACAGACACTTGTAGCTTCGTCCACTATGGCAGCAGAGTTTGTAGCATGCTATGAGGCATCAAACCATGGAATATGGTTGCGGAACTTTTTCACAGGGCTGTGCATTTTGGAGAATGTAGAAAAACCACTCAAATTATTTTGTGATAATAAGTGAGCAGTGCTGTATTCCAATAACAACAGGAGTTCATCTAAGTCAAAGCATATTGACATAAAGTTCCTAGTTGTAAAAGAAAGAGTGCAAAATTGTAACATCCGGGATTTAGGGGCTCTACATCTATTTTGTTTCTTTGTGTTTGGTATACTTTGTGTGCTGTTTGAGAGTGTTTGGGGTCTCTGGGAAGGCCCGGGGTTAAGTCGGAACCTTGGCCAAAATTTTAATTTTTGGGCACTTTAGGAGGGGAGCTGACTGGGGCAGGACTTAAGGTTCATTGCTTGTGTTTGATGACACAAGAGTTAAAGTGGCAAGGTGGCAAAGAGGCACCACTTAAGAGGCAGGGAAGTGACGCCACAAGGGAGCTGAGAGGGAGCAGGTTCAAGTCGCATGGTGCTCATTTTGGAATTCTTTTTGGCATCAAGGGGAGCAGAGGTAGAGTTTGGCTAGGATACTTCCAGAGGGGAGAGTTGATTGAGTCAAATAATTCAAATATGTGGCCGAGAGAAGAAAGAGGAGTTTGAATCATTCAAACTTTTTTCGAATGAGTGATCAGGAGTGGATTAAGGAGAAAAGTAAGGGATTAGCATGTGGTGAAGGTAGTGGCTGAATTTTGAATGCTTGGGGGGAGTGTAGGAATCAGTTCTAGCTTGTTTAGGGTGTGTCGAATGTCAATTATGGTCATAGGCATTTTAGTTCGCAGAAGTGCATTTTCGGCTTGGGTTTGGAGGTGTCGAATTTGTGGAGGTGTCTAGTAGCCAAGTTTGAGAGCTCTTTTCCCTTTCGGCATTTGGTGTTCTTTTCTTTGTCAACTTTTGAATCTTTTCTTTGTTTAGCCGAAACTCCTATCATTCTCTCTACTTTTCATTTCTTTCCTCTCATTTGCATTACCTAAAGCCGAAACCTGATTCTTCTTTTCTTCTTCTTGACCGAATCCTCCATTACTCCTATTCATCTCTTTGATTTCATCTTGCTTTAGCCAAATCTCTTAAGCCTCTCTTCTTGTCCTTCATTTTCCGAAACATACCCTCACCTTCTCTCAGGTTTTTCCAAAGCTGAAGCATCCATTGTTCTTATTCTTTCTATATTTCTTATTGGCCAAGTCCTCCTTGAGTGCTCACCTTCATCTTTCGTTCTTTGTTTAGAGGATTGTCGTCACTCTGTTCCACAACTTTGTCAATCGGATTCTCTTTGATTGTGGTAGGTATTTCCTTTTCGTTTCAAATCTCTTTTCTCTCCTTTTGGATGCCGAAGGCATTAATCTTATCTTATGATTCTTGACCGATTGAAGGAGGGGCTTTGTCTTCGCGTTCTTTCGGCATTTGATCTGTGATTGAAGGGTGTTAAGGGACATTTGGTTTTAGTAAACTTAGGTATTCAATCGATGCCTTAATCCAAGTCTTTTAATCTTCGGGATTTGTCGATCTAGATCTTTTTCATGGACTCAAACGCTAGCCAAGCAAAGGAAGGGGTTGTACCCGTAGTCCCAGCCCCTGAGTTCAAGAAGCGCACGGTGTCTGCTGTTCGAGATTGGCCACCGGGTTGTGGACCGGCTTCAGAGCAGAGTAGTAGGCAGATAGCAGTCGTTTCTGCTATCGATAGTGTCGACGTAGAGAGTATTATTTTGCGTGTTATCAGGTGTGTAAAACCTCGTACACTTCATTTTAACTATAATATTAATTGTATGAGCTGAAAAGCCGAAAAAGGCTGTGTAGACAGTCGTAATACCCTTGTGGGTAAGGCTAAGGATGCCAGGTACGTGACTATATCGTTTTCCTTGTGTGTAAGGATGTATGTGGTAATATTTTATTGTGTTGATAGCATATTGCATTCATTATGACATGTGTGTTAGGCATGGGATATGGATATGATATAAAGGGGAAGCGCCTAATTATTTGGTCACATGGTGATCGGTGGCTAAGCCACGTTATATTATTTTGGTCACATAGTGATAGATGGCTAAGCCACGTTATATTATTTTGGTCACATAGTGATCGGTGGCTAAGCCACGTTATACTATCTTTGGTCACATAGTGATCGGTGGCTAGGCCACGTATGAGGCGTGTAGCGGATGGAGGGTTGATTGTAGAAATCCCCACGGTGTGATGGCTGGTACGGGTGGCGTGTAGAGGATGGAATCTAGGTTGGGCTGGGACATATTGCATTCTGTTCTTCTATATGCCATCTTGAGTGGGCTAAGGCCCAATATGCGGTTGTGGGCCATGGACCGTTTATGTGTCGTAGGGGATTTACACACTGAGTCTCGGTGACTCACCTTTTGCTTAACCTTTTAGGTAATCAGTAGATCGTGGATGTAGGAGTCGAGGCGGACTCGTGGAGGCCATAAAGTCTTTTCTTCTCGTAAATTGAATCTTGCTATATTTTATTCTAATTAGGGATTTCTTTTATGTAATAAGGCCTTTCTAAGTTGATATTTGGTTTTTTTTATTTTATTCTTAATTATCGTTTATTTAAAATTTGACACTATGAGAAATTAAACACGAAAGTGAAGATGGGGTTTTCAAAATACAAGAAACACAAAGCAAACATTTTCTCTAAACATTACCAAGCATAAAGAATATTCAATTAACACAAATTGAAAATTTCCCAAACTAACAAATCACTGTTTTCAGGTCGTCGCTTTAAACGAAAAGTTTCCAAATCTACGGTTTTTCCTAAATTCAAACAAATTCGTTTTTACCTCACCCTGTGACATACCAGATCTGGTCATAACGTTTGGGCCGGGTTTGGGGTGTTACAATTTTGGTATCAGAGCCAGGTTGCAAAACTCAGGCTGTGAAATGGGTTCAACAGTGTTTTATAAAGTCGATTTAAATGTTACTTGGAGGAAATGTTTTGATTGGGAATATGGCATCTGAGTCTACCGGCACCCGGTCCATGCAGGTAAGTATTCTAATTGTTGGTGATGTATGTATGGAATGATTATTTGCATGAATGAATATGTTTGCTAGCACTAGGAGATCCAAACTTTAGAGACTGAATCCTCTAGGTCGAGTTATGATTTGCGAGAATTACTCTCTAGAGCTACTTCTCATAAGACTTCTCTAGAGCTAGGGGACGTGGACGTACTGTGCGCGGCCATGGTAGAGGCCGAGGTGTTGGGTCTAAACCCATGGAATTAGGACATGGGTCAGGAGATGAGATGCCAGTACCGCCAGCTGCAGAAGCAGATTTTCAGGATCAAACGAGTGGAGATGATGTGGTGTATCAGGCAATGTTACGAGTTTTGGAGAGGGTTGCTGGAGCGAGCACAAGGTCAGGGGCTCAAAAATCTGTGTCTGAAGGACTTCGAGCCAATGGAGCAGAAATGTTTAGGGGTGTATCTAGTGTAGCTCCGAATGTAGCTAAGTATTGGCTAGAGGCAGTAGAACGCATTATGGATGATCTTGATTTTACGGTGGAAGAGAAGTTGAAAGGGGTTGTGTCTCTTCTGCGGGATGAGGCGTACCAATGGTGGCTGACGGTCAGGAATGGTGCAGTGGCTGACCGTATTTCCTGGGATTTCTTCAAATCAGCATTTCAAGGAAAGTACATTGGATCGAGTTATGTGGATGCGCAGCGTAGGGCATTTCTGAATTTGGTTTAGGGAAATAAATCAGTGGCTGAGTATGAGGTGAAATTCTTACGTCTAAGTCGTTATGCCCGGGGTATTGTTGCTACAGACCATGAGCGTTGTGTTCGGTTTGAGGATGGTCTGGGGGATAATTTGCGAGTGCTGATAGCTCCACAACGAAAAAGAGAATTTACTATTTTAGTGGAAAAGGCTAAGATAGCCGAGGAAGTGAAGCGGTCCGAAAAGCAGAATCAGGATAGAGATAGAGGTAGAAATAAAAGGAATTTTAGACCGTCGGGGTCAGTTGGACGTTTCCAGAAAAGACCTAGGTTGGATGGGCCGAGTCGGGTTGTGAGATCTGTTGTTGATAGTCAGCCTCAGAGGTGTGCTCGATGTGGTAAATTTCATTTAAGCGAGTGTTGGACGGGTAACAGAAGATGTTTCAGGTGTGGGTCTACTGATCATCTGGTTAGAGACTGTCCACATGAACGAGGCAGTGCAGGGTCGGTAAGTCAGGGTTATGCTCAGCCGAGTAGAGGTGGTCAGCAACCACAGAGAGGGCGTAGTCCAGCCAGAGGAGGTAATGGTTTTTGGTCGGGGCCGTGGAACACACGAGCAGAGGTGTAGGGAGCAGCGATGCGAGACAGTGGGGGGTTAGTCTATATGACTAGACACCGAGAGGAGGGTGATGCACCGGATGTCATAACCGGTACGTTCTTAATTTTTGGATTGCCTTTTACTACATTGATTGATATTGGGTCGACACATTCCTATGTTGCTAATGTGGTATCTGGAACTTTAAGCATAGACTCTGAGATTGCTTCTAGAGAGATGACTGTACTTAGCCATTTAGGTTAATCTGTAGTGGTGAACAAACTCTTTAGGGATGTGCCTCTAGAAGTTCAGGGGATGGTTTTCCCGGCTGATCTGATGGAACTGTCGTTCGAGAAGTTCGATTTGATGTTAGGCATGGACTGGTTGGCAAGATATCGTGCAAACTTGGATTGTGCTGCTAGGCACATAGTGTTAAGGACTCCTGAGGATGACGAAGTTTTGGTGATAGGTGAGAGGAGAGACTACTTGTCCAATGTAGTGTCTGCTCTTAAGGCGGAAAGAATGGTGAAAAAAGGGTGCATGGCTTTCTTAACTTTTGTCAGTGCCTTGGATGCAAAGGAAGTGACCGTGGAGTTTGGTATTGAGCTTCTTCCGGGAACGGTGCCTGTGTCAATTGCACCATATAGGATGGCGCCAAAGGAGTTGGTGGAATTGAAAGCCCAAATTCAGGAACTGCTAGATCGGGGTTTTATCCGACCGAGTGTGTCACCTTGGGGAGCGCCGGTGCTATTCGTTAAGAAGAAGGACGGATCAATGCGTATGTGCATTGACTATCGCCAGTTGAACAAGTTTACCATCAAGAATAAGTACCCGCTGCCGAGGATTGATAATTTGTTCGATCAACTTAAGGGAGATTCAGTCTTCTCAAAAATAGATTTGAGGTCACGATATCATCAGCTTAGATTCAAGGAGGCAGATATTTATAAGATGGCGTTTCGTACTCGCTATGGCCACTACGAATTTCTGGTGATGCCATTCGGGTTGACCAATGCACCAGCAGCGTTTATGGACATGATGAACCGAGTATTTCAACCTTACCTGGACCGGTTTGTTGTGGTATTTATAGACGATATCCTGATTTATTCAAAGTCAGAGGAGGAGCATGATTTGCATCTTCGAGTGGTTTTGCAAATCCTGAGGGAGAAACAGTTTTACGCCAAATTTAGTAAGTGTGAATTTTGGCTACGGGAAGTTACCTTTTTGGGTCACGTGGTGTCAGCTGAGGGGATTAGGGTCGATCCTCGGAAGATTGAAGCTGTGTTGGATTGGAAGCCACCTAAGTCTGTGGCAGAGATCCAGAGTTTTCTTGGTCTGGCAGGGTATTATAGAAGGTTTGTTGAGGGGTTTTCATTGATTGCGGTGCCACTAACCAAGTTGTTGCGGAAAGGGGTTCCGTTTGTCTGGTCTGATAAGCAGCAGGAGAGTTTTGAAAGGCTGAAAAGGATTTTGACAGAGGCTCCGGTATTGATACAACCTGAGGCTGGGAAAGAGTTTGTTGTTTATTGCGATGCGTCACACACAGGTTTGGGATGTGTGTTGATGCAAGAAGGGAAGGTGGTGGCATATACGTCTCGGCAGTTAAGACCGCATGAGGTGAATTATCCCACACATGATTTGGAATTGGCAGCAGTAGTATTTGCCTTGAAGATCTGGAGACATTATCTGTATGGGGAGAAGTCCGTCATTTATATAGATCACAAGAGCCTAAAATACCTTCTCACCCAGAATGAGTTGAATTTAAAGCAGAAGAGGTGGATCGAATTGTTAAAGGATTATGATTGCTCGATCGAATACCACCCGGGTAAAGCTAACGTGGTGGCGGATGCTTTAAGTCGTAGGGTGATCTCTGACTTGAGAGCAATGTTTGCTCACCTCAGTTTATACGAGGATAGAAGTCTAATAGCTGAGCTTCAAGTGAAACCTTCTTGGGTCAATCAGATTAAAGAGAAGCAGGGGGCTGATGAGTCGTTAAAGTCGAAGTTGCAGTTAGGAACAGATGGTGAGACAGCAGATTTCAGTATGAATAATGATGGGGTATTATACTTTCGGGGAAAGACTTGTATGCCAAGGGATCTTGAGTTGAGGCGTAAGATTTTGCAGGAAGCGCATAGCAGCCCATACGCTATGCATCTTGGAAGAAGTAAAATGTATCAGGATTTGCGAGAACAGTTTTGGTGGCCAGGTCTGAAGCGAGAAGTAATCGAATTTGTGAGTAAGTGCTTGACGTGTCAACAGGTGAAAGCGGAACATCAGTTGCTTTCGGGGTTATTGCAGCCGGTAAAGATTCCACAGTGGAAGTGGGAGAGAATCACAATGGACTTTGTTAGTGGGCTACCTCTCACACCTACTAAGAAGAATTCGGTATGGGTAATTGTTGATCGTTTGACAAAGTCTGCCCATTTCATACCGGTTCGTGTCGACTACTCTCTTCAGAAGTTAGCTAAGCTGTATGTAGCAGAGATTGTGAGGTTGCATGGGGTACCAATGTCAATTATATCAGACAGAGACCCTAGGTTTACATCAAGGTTCTGGAAGGCGTTGCATCAAGCGTTGGGTACAAGGTTAGATTTCAGTACAGCGTTCCATCCTCAGTTTGATGGTCAGTCTGAGAGGGTAATTCAGATCTTAGAAGATATGTTGAGAGGCTGCATCATAGACTTCAGAGGTAGTTGGGAAGAGTTTCTACCGTTGGCGAAATTTGCTTACAACAATAGCTACCAATCTAGTATTCAGATGGCACCCTATGAAGCGTTATACGGGCGGAGGTGTCGTACTCCTACCTGTTGGACAGAATTGGGTGAACGCCAAATTTTGGGTCCAGAATTGGTTGCTGAGACGGAGGAGAAGGTTAAGCTAATTAGGGCTCGATTGAAAGAAGCGTCTGATAGGCAGAACTCTTATGCAGACCTGAAGCGAAAAGAAATAGAGTTTGCAGTGGGTGATCGGGTTTTCTTGAAAGTTTCACCTTGGAAGAAGGTGATGAGGTTTGGACGAAAGGGCAAGCTAAGTCCTAGGTTCATTGGGCCTTATCGGATTTTGAAACGTGTGGGACCAGTGGCGTATCAACTGGAGTTACCTTCAGAATTGAAATAGATGCATGATGTATTTCACGTTTCAATGCTGAGACGCTACCGTTCGGATCCGTCTCACATCGTGCCAGTGGAGGAAATTGAGGTAAGACCAGACTTGTCCTACGAGAAGAAACCAATCCAGATCTTGGAACGAGACGTCAAGGTGCTAAGAAGAAAATCGGTTCCGTTAGTTAAAGTCTTATGGCGAAATCATGGAATGGAAGAGGCGACATGGGAGACAGAGGATACGATGCGTCAGCAGTACCCGCATCTCTTTTGACCAGGTAATTTTGAGGCCGAAATTTCTTTAAGGGGGTAGAACTGTAACATCCGGGATTTAGGGGCTCTGCATCTATTTTGTTTCTGTGTGTTTGGTATACTTTGTGTGCTGTTTGAGAGTGTTTGAGGTCTCTAGGAAGGCCCGGGGTTAAGTCGGAACCTTGGCCAAAATTTTAATTTTTGGGCACTTTAGGAGGGGAGCTGACTGGGGCAGGACTTAAGGTTCATTGCTTGTGTTTGATGACACAAGAGTTAAAGTGGCAAGGTGGCAAAGAGGCACCACTTAAGAGGCAGGGAAGTGAAGCCACAAGGGAGCAGAGAGGGAGCTGGTTCAAGTCGCATGGTGCTCATTTTGGAATTCTTTTTGGCGTCAAGGGAAGCAGAGGTAGAGTTCGGCTAGGATACTTCCAGAGGGGAGAGTTGATTGAGTCAAATAATTCAAATATGTGGCTGAGAGAAGAAAGAGGAGTTTGAATCATTCAAACTTTTTTCGAATGAGTGATCAGGAGTGGATTAAGGAGAAAAGTAAGGGATTAGCATGTGGTGAAGGTAGTGGCCGAATTTTGAATGCTTGGAGGGAGTGTAGGAATCGGTTCTAGCTTGTTTAGGGTGTGCCGAATGTCAATTATGGTCATAGGCATTTTAGTTCGCAAAAGTGCATTTTCGGCTTGGGTTTGGAGGTGCCGAATTTGTAGAGGTGTCTAGTAGCCAAGTTTGAGAGCTCTTTTCCCTTTCGGCATTTGGTGTTCTTTTCTTTGTCAACTTTTGAATCTTTTCTTTGTTTAGCCGAAACTCCTATCATTCTCTCTACTTCTCATTTCTTTCCTCTCATTTGCATTACCTAAAGCCGAAACCTGATTCTTCTTTTCTTCTTCTTGACCGAATCCTCCATTACTCCTATTCATCTCTTTGGTTTCATCTTGCTTTAGCCAAATCTCTTAAGCCTCTCTTCTTCTCCTTCATTTGCCGAAACATACCCTCACCTTCTCTCAGGTTTTTCCAAAGCCGAAGCATCCATTGCTCTTATTCTTTCTATATTTCTTATTGGCCGAATCTTCCTTGAGTGCTCACCTTCATCTTTCGTTCTTTGTTTAGAGGATTGCCGTCACTCTGTTCCACAACTTTGTCAATCGGATTCTCTTTGATTGTGGTAGGTATTTCCTTTTCGTTTCAAATCTCTTTTCTCTCCTTTTGGATGCCGAAGGCATTAATCGTGTCTTATGATTCTTGACAGATTGAAGGAGGGGCTTTGTCTTCGCGTTATTTCGGCATCTGATCTGTGATTGAAGGGTGTTAAGGGACATTCAGTTTTAGTCGACTTAGGTATTCAATCGGTGCCTTAATCCAAGTCTTTTAATCTTCGGGATTTGTCGATCTAGATCTTTTTCATGGACTCAAACGCTAGCCAAGCAAAGGAAGGGGTTGTACCCGTAGTCTCAGCCCCTAAGTTCAAGAAACGCATGGTGTCTGCTGTTCGAGATTGGCCACCGGGTTGTGGACCGGCTTCAGAGTAGAGTAGCAGGCAGATAGCAGTCATTTCTGCTATCGATAGTGTCGACGTAGAGAGTATTATTTTGCGTGTTATCAGGTGTGTAAAACCTCGTACACTTCATTTTAACTGTAATATTAATTGTATGAGCTGAAAAGCCGGAAAAGGTTGTGTAGACAGTCGTAATACCCTTGTGGGTAAGGCTAAGGATGCCAGGTACGTGACTATATCGTTTTCCTTGTGTGTAAGGATGTATGTGGTAATATTTTATTGTGTTGATAGCATGTTGCATTCATTATGGCATGTGTGTTAGGCATCGGATATGGATATGATATAAAGGGGAAGTGCCTGATTATTTGGTCATATGGTGATCGGTGGCTAAGCCACGTTATATTATTTTGGTCACATAGTGATCAGTGGCTAAGCCACGTTATATTATTTTGGTCACATAGTGATCGGTGGCTAAGCGACGTTATACTATCTTTGGTCACATAGTGATCGGTGGCTAAGCCACGTATGAGGCGTGTAGCGGATGGAGGGTTGATTGTAGAAATCCCCACGGTGTGATGGCTGGTACGGGTGGCGTGTAGAGGATGGAATCTAGGTTGGGCTGGGACATATTGCATTCTGTTCTTCTGTATGCCATCTTGAGTGGGCTAAGGCCCAATATGCGGTTGTGGGCCATGGGTCGTTTATGTGTTGTAGGGGATTTACACACTGAGTCTCGGTGACTCACCTTTTGCTTAACCTTTTAGGTAATCAGTAGATCGTGGATGTGGGAGTCGAGGCGGACTCGTGGAGGCCATAAAGTCTTTTCTTCTCGTAAATTGAATCTTGTTATATTTTGTTCTAATTTGGGATTTCTGTTATGTAATAAGGCCTTTCTAAGTTGATATTTGGTTTTTTTATTATTATTAATTATCGTTTATTTAAAATTTGACACTATGAGAACATAAACACGAAAGTGAAGATGGGGTTTTCAAAATACGAGTAACACAAAAGAAACGTTTTCTCTAAACATCACCAAGCATAAAGAATATTCGATTAACACAAATTGAAAATTTCCCAAACTAAAAAATCACTGTTTTCAGGTCGTCGCTTTAAACGAAAAGTTTCCAAATCTACGGTTTTTCCTAAATTCAAACAAATTCGTTTTTACCTCACCCTGTGACATACCAGATCTGGTCATAATGTTTGGGCCGGGTTTGGGGTGTTACAAAAATGGTCAAATATCCATAGAGTACATTGGGACAAACTCTATGATAGAGGATCCGCTCACAAAAGGTTTACCACCCAAGGTCTTTCATGAGCACACTGCTCACATGGGTGTTACATTGTTTGAGGATATCATGATTTAGTGGGAGTTTATATTTTATTTGTTTTCATACATTTATGTATTTGGTTATCTTCTGATCAGGTATTCAGTTTATTCACTTTGTTTATTATTTTGAAACTGACCTCACTTAAGTTTAAAGAGGACCAGTTGGAAATAGACATGTTTAGATCATATTGCATGTAATTTCCATGCTACACATCCATACTTGATTTATGTCATTTGGTTGTGTTAATATACGTGATCATGGATGGATTTAGTTACGATATATGTAACGAAAGTCGCCTTGGTTCTATGTTAACATAATTAATAGACGAGATTGTTCGGAATACCTTTTGGATATGATAGTAAAATTTTGAGCTCATAAGGTTATATAATGACATGTAATTATAAAGTAATTAGTATATATATGTGGTCCAAGTGGGAGATTGTTGGAAAATTTGGACATCACATATATAATAAGGATAATTACATGTTATTATTTACTATCATGATAGATAGGTTAGCCCAAATTAAAAGTGATCTAATTTGGTTAGAATTTTATTGGGCTTTTAATTAGTAAATAAAGTATGGGTCAAATATATGTAGATACTCTTCTAATCAAATTCTAATTAATGATGGGCTAATTAGAATTTGATTAGAACTAATATGCCAAGGTTATAAATATTAGGGTTATGGTCCCCAAATTATACACAAGATATCTTTTCTAATTTCCCATCATTAAGGAAGAGAGAGAAGATATTCTCTGAATTTCTTGTGTGCTAATTTGGAAGATCAAATCCCAAAATCTGATAAAACTTCAATGAATTCATGGATTCAGGTACGCTTCCGCATTTAGTTTTATTTTTGATGTATTCTTGATGACTTGACATGATAGATTCTGGTTTATTCAGTTTTATTTTAGATTTATTTTACAAATCTAACAGCTTGCTCTAACGCTCCAGCTTTCGCTCGTTTTTCGCTCCTTTTGCTTCCAAGTGCTCTATTAAACATTAAAACATGAATTTAAAGGATTAGGAGCATAAAATTCACAATTAACATCGAATAATCACCCAAAAACGCATTAAGAATGAAATTAAAACATGTTACTTTTAGCACTTATCATTGCACTTTTCAACCAGGGACACAATTGATTTTCGAATTATTTTCGAAGGGTTGTTTTAGTTCTTACGCAAAAAAATTTGTACTTTTAAAGGGTATGGACAATTAATTAAAAAAACTATAAAAGTTGAGGGCTAAAAAAGTTTAAAAATTTTAAAAACCAGTTGATTGATGAACCGGTATGGACTAGTTTAACCAGGCTAAAAAAGTTGAACAAACAAATGAATCGATTTTATAATTTTTAATATTTTGATTTTTTATTTTTTTAAATAATTTATTTGCTTTGAACTGATCAAACCGATCATTCTTAGAACCAATTGGTTAGACGAGTTTGAAATCGGTTCAACTATCGTTTCATCAATTTTTTTAGCTCAGTTCAACTAGTTCATGGGCCAACCAATTTTCTACCTCTCATCAGATTGATACCCCGATCAGTTCCCGGTCTTGTTTAGATAACATTGTATTTTAGAATTTTTGTTTATAATTTTAAAAATTATTTTTATTTTTAAATTTTAAAGAGTTTTTATTTTTTTCATAATTATTTTAAATATATATCTTTATTTTCTTAATTTTAATTTCTATTTAACATATGGAAAAAGAAATTGAATTTTTAAATTAAAAAACTAGTAAAATTCAAATTGATAAAAGAATCGTAAAATTAAATTATAAAAATTAAATTATAAAATTAAATATAAGCACTCAATATTACAAAATTAAATTATAAAAATTAAATTTTAAATTTCGAAATTAACATATTTAAACCTGCAAAGAAAATTTTAGTGTTTTACTACAAGTAAGCATTTATTACAATTTACATTAAAGCATGAGCCTTCGTTAAAAATCGACAGCCACTAAAAATAGATTAATTTACTAGAAAAGGCCTATTTCTAAAAAAAATTACGAAAATTGGCCAATTTGCCTGGTATTTATTGGAATGGCTCGTTTTTTCTAAAACGCACTGAGTTGGAGTCGATTTCAAGGGAAAACTAGAAAACCGCGACCAGCTTAGCGTTTTTTTCCCATCTGATCTGTAAAAAGTGCCCACATCAACGCGCTTTAGTAAAGCGCTTTCACGTAAGCTTGTTTTTGCCCGTGCTCCAACGGTCACTTCCAACGGCTATTTGAAATAGCCTTTGGCCCCCCAACGGTAAAAAAAAAGTATAACCCCCCCCCCGGAACATATTTCTCACACACATTTCTCACAATTCTCTCCTAAATCTCTCAAATAGTCTCTTAAATTTTTTTCCTAAATTCTATTTTTAGTTAAATTATACTTTTTAAATTTTTATTAGGATTTTCAAGAAATAGTTTTTTATTAAAAATTTGTTCGTGTTCAATTATATATTTAGCAATGGTCGGGTCTCTAATCCGTCTTGATAATAAGCACATGATGCGTCGTTGAATGCACCAAAATATATCCTACTCCTCGCAAAATAATGAAAATAATAAAAAGGGCAAGTAGGGTCGAATCCACAGGATCGGATTATACAAATGCTCTGCTTTCGAGATCCCGGCGAATCGTGCCCAAGAAAACTGCGTTCTGAAAAATAAATAAAAAGCAGAATTAATAATTTTCGATCCGGAAAAAATAATAAAAATAGAATTTAAGACGAATTGAAATCACGAGAATAAATTACTTAAAATTAAAATAAGGAAAATAAAAAGAAAGGGTTTAGAGAAAAGTTTCTTATGTGGAGAGATTCCACCTCCGGTTATCTCGTTCCTCCTTGGCTCCGTCTTCGGCTTTTGGATGACCCTTCTCTCCGCCCAAGTAAGCCGATTATAGTGGAAGAGAGGCGCCACGACCACCAACTCCAAGAGTTTAAACTTACGGATTTAGGAGCCCGACTCTAGCTTTGCGATTGCTTTTGTGGAGTCATTTACGCTAGATCAACGTTTCTCAATGGCGAATCCCACGCCATTTTGTCTCTTGGGCTCGCTAACCTCTCGACGCAGCAGAAGCTCACGAACCGACGGTGCAATCCTCCCAAAACACACAAAGCGCCGCCTTTGCATACGTTGAAAGGGTTACTTTTAAAGGGACACGACGGAAGCGTCACCACCAGTAATGCTGAGAAACGATGAATACTTGGGTGAGAAAGTTGAGTACGGGTTCTAAGCCTCAAGAACCTTTTTCTGGGGAATTTGGCAACCTTCGGCTAGATGGAATTTAGTGGCTCATATTTGTGGTGGAAAATATAAAAATATGGAAAAGGGAATTTTTATTGAAAGAAAAATAAATGAAACACAAAAGAATTATGAGGAGGAGTGTATGAGAAAAAGATGAACAATCAAATGAACTACTCCATCCCCTATTTATAGTGCTTAGAGTAGATAGCCTAATTCTATTCAAACTCTCCAAGATAATTATAATTTAACTAGAGATAAATAAATAAAGAAATCAAAATAATCCTAGACAATTATCCTAAAAATTAATTATCCTAATTTAAAATAGAGTTTGATAAAGCAAAGTCTCCTCTTTTTGCACTTCAGGTCCTCTCGCCCTCCATGTTTACACTTTTGGCACCATCTTTCCTTTTGTCGCACATTGGTCCACTTTTGTCTTTAATTTCATGATTTTGGCCCTTAATTTGCATTGGTCTCCGATTTAGTCCCTACGAGATAAAAGTCCATAAAATAGCTCAATTTAGTATAGTCTCATTCGAAATTAATATATACTTAACACATAAAAACATGTCGTTTTAAAGTGTTATCAAATTCCCCCCTACTTAGCCCATGCTTGCCCTCAAGTATGGTTCCTATCCACTGTGAAAATTAGATCCTGAAAAAAAAATTCTACTCCAAAGTTTTATAAAGATTAGTCAAAAATGCATATGAAAAATAAAGAGAACTTCTAAGCTTGCTTTAAGTAAAACAGAAAAAGTTTCCTAATTAAACACATACAAAGAAAAATCGTCTTGAATTATTTCATGACAATTAGGTGATTTACCAAACCTACCGAGTCACTCCTCTTATTCCCACTTTTAGTCCTTTGCTGAAGTTTTATTATTTCCTTTTTTTTTTTTTTTTTTTTTTTTTTTATAACAGAACTATATCGAGCCTTTTTACGCGAAGAGGGATGACAACCCAAGCACCCCACCCCGGTTACTCAACTCAACATACTCCTCAATTTTTTATTTTTATTTTTATTATTATTATATTTTTATTTTTTTTTTTATTTCCGGTCAGCGGAGTTTTACTCGTCACGTCGCACAATCTTTTTACGCGAAGTAGAATGACAACCCAAGCACCCTACCCCGGTTACTCAATCAGTCACGTTCTGAGCCATACTCATAACCTTGGCCAGCGGAGTTTTACCTATTAAGTCACAAAACCTTTTGACGCGAAGTAGAATGACAACCCAAGCACCCTACTCCGGTTACTCAGTCAGTCACGTTCTAAGCTGTACTCATAACCTTGGAAATATTTATTAATCACAATTTTCGCGAAATATAAACTTCAAGAGGACCTAAGAGAAATAATCAAGTGTCAAGAATAAGTTTTAGTATCCAGCTAATAGTCATGAACACAACTTAGGCATGCAAATATATTAAGTGTCCACTTGACATTAAACTTGATCAGTTTTACGAAAAGCAAGATAGAGTTAACTTATTAATCATAAATATTATTGGCCTAATAAGAATAAAACAACGGAGATAAAATCAAACAGACAGAATCAGAATTAACTCAGTGGCCAAGAATCATGCATGTGGGTCAAGCAGTAGCAAGTCGTGGGCAAATTCTTGGGCATGATTCGCGACAGAATGTTCTAAAAAAAAATATGGGCAATCCTAAAGACCTCTGACAGCAAACAAAAATCTCAGCAGAATATAACAGTAATACGAAGAGTACCTCCCCCCTACTTAAAACACATTGTCCTCAATGTGGACGCAAAAGAAATAAATAGGAAGAAAAGTTTAGAAAAACTCCCCGTTAGGCTACTGAGCTACTGTCGATTACGGATGAGAGTGATTAGTTCGGTGAGCTGCTCACAAATAGTGTCGAGTCGAGCCTCAATACGCTGTAAACGTTGTTCAACAGTCGTTGGTGGTTGGACTGGAGCGTTCGCTGATGCGTCAGGTTGTTGTCGGTGTCGAAAGATGCGTTCAAATTGTTTAGAGCGAACACCCGGGGGAACAAAGTGGAAGGAGGTCGGAGTGCCAAGTAGTAGTCCCATGGAGTCGAGGCAACGGGCATCTAAAGGATCTGCCTGACAAGCAACATGTAAATCTGAAATAGGGGCGTTAGAACCATGCAATGAAAACAACAGTTGTGTAATAAGAGAACCTAAAATGAGAGGTCGTTTAGCTTTGATAACATGCTCGAATTGTAGTGCAAACCAATAACCCAAATTAACCGGACGACCGGTATACATACACCATAAGAAGAAGAGCTCTGTCTTTGAGACGTTTGCCGGAGCATCCCGACGGCCTGAAAAATTATAAGCTAAATAACGGTGTATGTAACATAAAGCAGGGTCGCGAAACCATAAATCCTTCGATGTTTTTGGGCTATATGTGGTTTCGACATTATTAGTTAACAAAGAAAAAGCCTCAACAGTTTTGAAAGCAGTAGGAAATGTGCACAAACTGTTTTGAAAATCCTGAGACATAGCATACTCTTCAGTTACAAAAGATAAAGCAATATTAAAATCAATAAGAGATAAACTATGCATCGTATCTAATGTAAATTAAATTTGACAACACCAGGTGTGTCAATCGAAACAGGATTACGTTGATTAAATTGAAAGGTGGAATAGAATTCAAAAACGAGCTCATAATATGCAGAATAAGGGACATCAAAATTTCCAACCCAGCCAATATTCTTGAAATAATCATTCACAGCAGTTTCAATATTCAATGCAGCCAGAACAGGAGTCGACAGACACTTACAAGGCACAATCGCTTTATGGCGAAGGAAATCATACCTGTTCCGAGCAGTAGAGGTTGTGAAGGAAAGGTTACCGTGCAAATGGCCCTCCGGAGGTAAAATGTTAACGCGAGAACGGTATGTTCGGCCACGAGAAGGTATTGCGTGGTGTTCGTCAGTTGGAACGGACGAGTGGGCAGCATTGCCAGAGGAAGAAGCCGAAGCTGCCATTGTTGCTGGTTCGGGTCGACGTCGTGGTCGTTGGGGTTGCGGGGCGGAGTCGGCGGGCGGAGCTGATGTCGTGGGTCCCGATCGTGCTGCGCGTCGTGGTGGCTGGCGCCGCGGCCTAGTCTCTGGTGCGTCGTTTGGTGGTGGTGCTGGAAGGGGCCGCATGTGCCGTGCGTCGTGGTGTGAGTCTCCTGACAGTTGCGGTTCGTTGTTGGCGGTTGGAGAAGACGCCGATTGGTGCGATGGTGGCGCCGAGGGCGAGCTTCGGAGGGAGACCGACGGCGGGTCGAGCATGGGTGCGGCCGGCGCGATTGGGTCCGTGATATCCGTGTTGTGTTCGGGAGGGGGTGGTGTTTCGGCGGCATGGTGTTCGGCCATAGAAGATGAGGAGGGGGAAGAAGGAGAAGAAAGGGGAGAAGAGGAGGAGATGGGGGCGTCGGCCGGCGGTGGTGTTGAGGAAGACGAAGTGGCGTTAGTGAGGTCAAAGGCTTGGGGCGCGGATAGACGGCGACGGCGCGAGTTGACAGTGAACGTGGGTTCGGCGGCGGCGCGACTCCGGGTGCGTACCATCGTGGTCGGTCGGCGTTGAAGCTTGTAGGTTGAACGGTGGTTGGGAGGGTGGGGAAGAAAGCTTGCGGCGGCTAAGCAAATGGGGGAAAAAAATGAAAAATGTTTGGGTTTTGGGGTTTTAATTAGCTGATATGAGGTGTTTGGCTGCAGGGTTAAGGGGTTCTAAGTCGGGATAAGCTGTTTGTTGGCTGCAGGATATGGAATTCGAACAGGAATAAGACCTGGAATAGAAGTCGCTTGGAAACTTGGATAGGTTGTTTGGATCTGTTTTATCCCCTTTTCTTCGCGAATTTTTTTCTCCGCTCACTGATAAAAGAAGAGAATTTTTATTAAAATAAATGAAACATAAATTAAAAACAGAAGAAAGGAAAATAAAATAAAATAAAATAAAATAAAAAGAAAAATGAATATTGGGTTGCCTCCCAACAAGCGCTTATTTTACGTCATTAGCTCGACGAATCAAATGGTTTTACGGAGGTTCCAAATAGATTTTTTCGACTGAATGAGCCTGAAAATTCTCGTAAAATGGTTTTAGTCGCTGGCCATTGACTATGAATCGCCGCCCTGACTCTTCACTTTCTACTTCAACGGCACCATGAGAGAACACTTCAGTAACAACGAAAGGTCCTTGCCATCGTGATCGAAGCTTTCCTGGAAACAATTTCAACACAGAGTTATAAAGTAAAACCCGTTGTCCTACTGAGAAATGCTTTTGAGCTATCTTCCTGTCATGAAACAATTTGGTCTTGTCTTTATAAATACAAGCGTTCTCATAAGCATCGTTGCGGATTTCCTCTAATTCTTGAATATCTAATTTTCTCGCCTCTCCAGCGAGGTCTAGCTCCATATTACACTGTCGAACCGCCCAATAGGCTTTATGCTCTAACTCCACTGGAAGATGGCAAGCTTTTCCAAAGACGAGCCTGTATGGGGTCATTCCAATTGGTCCTTTATATGCCGTCCGATAAGCCCATAGTGCGTCATTAAGCCGAAGACTCCAATCTTTTCGGTTGGGTCGAACTGTCTTTTCCAAAATGGCTTTTATCTCTCTATTTGAGACCTCGGCTTGTCCATTCGTTTGAGGATGGTATGCTGTAGCTAGACGGTGATGGACTCCATATTTCGCCAACAAAGTTGCTTTCATGATTTTATTGCAAAAGTGGGTGCCGCGATCACTAATCGTGGCTCGAGGTGTGCCAAACTCGCAAAAGATAGTTCGCTTTAGAAACTCCACAACGGTTTTTGCATTATCATTGCGGGTAGGCTTTGCTTCAATCCATTTAGAAACATAGTCCATCTGCAAGAATTATATACATATTGTTAAACGAAGAAATAAATGGACCCATGAAGTCGATGCCCCAAACATCAAAGATTTCGCATACATGAATCGGGGACAAGGGCATCCGATTTCGTTTAGTGATGTTACTCATGACGCTGGCATCTTTCGCAAGACTTACGAAGTTGTAAGCATCTCGAAAAATGGTGGGCCAATATAGTCCACATTCGAGCACCTTATGGGCGGTCCGCTTAGGCCAAAATGTCCTCCACAAGCTTCAAAGATGGCAAAAATTAAGGATAGAGATTACCTCATTTTTTGGGACACATCGTCGAATCATCCGTCCGAACAAAGGCTTCCACAAGTATGGATCATCCCAAATGTAGTACCGAGCTTCTCGCTTAAGCTTATCTTTCATGGAACGTGTTAACTCGGTGGGTAACGAGCCCGTGGCTAGAAAATTTACCATATCGCATACCATGGGAGATGTGCTTCATGGAGAATAGACTTTCATCGGGAACTCTTCCTTAATGGGTACGCTGCCTAAAGGCACTTTAATTTCGCTCAAGTGGTCACCACTACATTCTCACATCCTCTTTGTCTCGAATCTCAATGTCAAATTCTTGGAGTAGCAGAATCCACCTAATAAGCCTTGGTTTCAGATCCTTCTTTGCGATCAAATACCGAGTCTTTGCATGATCAGAGAAAATAATTATTTTAGATCCCAATAAATAAGGTCGAAACTTGTCTAAAGCAAATACTACACCAAAAGTTCCTTTTCGGTAGTGGTGTAGTTGCTCGCGGTCGCATCCAAGGTTTTTGAGGCATAGCAAATAACATGGGGTTCCTTATCTATTCTTTGTCCTAACACAGCTCCTACACTTCTTTCGCTTATGTCGCATTATAATTTCAAATGGATACTTCCAATTTGGCATACGCACTATAGGAGCGGAGACCAACTCTCGCTTAAGTGTATCAAAAGCCTCCTTACATTTTTGGTTAAACTCGAATCGCTTATCTTTCTCGCAACAATTCACAAAGTGGTTCCGCTATTTTCAAAAATTTTTATAAAACGCTGTAGAAACTCGCATGGCCAAGAAAGGAGCGAATTTCCCTAACAAGAGAGGGATAAGGTAAAGAATTTATAACGTCAATTTTGGCCTTATCGACCTCAATTCCTCTAGAAGAAAGCTGTGGTGCCCTAGAATTAAACCCTTGTCTACCATAAAATGACACTTTTCATAATTTAAGACAAGATTGAATTCTATACACTGCTCAAAATTATCGTTAAGTTTTTAAGGCACTCATCAAAACAATTCCCATAAACCGTAAAATCATCCATAAAAACTTCAATAATCTTTTCCACATATTCGTAAAATATACTCATCATGCATCTCTCGAAAGTAGTGGTGCATTGCAAAGTCCAAACGGCATCCTCCTATACGCAAATGTACCAAAAGGGCATGTAAAAGTGGTCTTCTCTTGGTCCTCTGGTGCACCTGGTATTTGAAAGAAACCCGAATATCCATCAAGACAACAAAAGTGAGTTTTTCCACTAACCTTTCAAGCATTTGGTCAATAAAGGGAGGGGAAAATGATCTTTTTAGTGCGAGAGTTCAACTTCTCGTAATCTATGCACACGCCACCCATTTTGCACTCGGGTTGGCACCAAATCGCCTCGGCATTTTCTTTCATCACACGCCGTTTTCTTGGGCACGACTTGTACCGGACTTACCCATCTGCTATCCGAAATGGGGTAGATTATGTCAGCATCCAAAAGTTTGATTATTTCCTTTTTTACTACCTCCATTATATTCGGATTTAGCCGTCTCTGCGCTTCTCGCCTTGGTTTCGTGCCCTCCTCCATGTAGATCCTGTGTGTGCATGTCAACGGGCTTATTCCCTTTAAATCTGCAATGCTCCAACCAATTGCTTCCTTGTGACTTTTCAACACACGAAACCGCACTTTCCTCCTCATGGGAAGAGAGCCGATTGGAGACTATGACTCGTAAGGTATCACTGTCACCTAAAAATGCATACTTCAAATGTTCAGGTAGCGGCTTCAATTCCAATTCTGGTGCCTGCATAACAGAGGGCAAAAGCTTAGTACCTGCAGATAACAACTCATTAACGGATTCAAATTTATCAAAATCAGAATCATAAATGAATTCAAAATTTTCTTCTACTAATGAGTCGATTATATCGACACAATTCACGCTCAAAATTTCACTGGGGTGGCTAATGGCATCGTAGACGTTAAATTTCACGATCTCCCCATCGAACTCCATCGTGAGAGTTCCACTTGAACGCCAATTTTAGTACTACTAGCCGTACTAAGGAAGGGTCGTCCCAACAAGAGAGATCAAGATCCCGAGTATCGTCCTCCTCCATTTTTATCACGTAGAAATCTGCGGGAAAAATAAGTTCGTTGACTTTTACCAACACGTCTTCAAGGACTCCTTGGGTGTACAACGGACCTATCTCGCTAATGAATAATAACACTGCTTTTGTCAAAAAACTGCGTTAAGTGATTCAAAAATAGAATAGGGCATTACATTTATGGAAGCTCCTAGATCACACATAGCCTTTTTATTCCTAAATGTCCTATTTTGCATGGTATCGCAAACATACCCCTATCCTTACATTTTGCCGCGGCATTTTCCGTTGTAATATCATAGAATCGTTTTCACCAACATTCACCCTTTCGTTACCCGTTAATTTTCGTTTGTTGGTGCATAGTTCTTTAAGGAATTTGGCGCACACAGGTATTTGTCGATGGCATCTAACGGTGGAATGTTAATTTCGACGTTCCTAAAAGTTTCGAGGATCTCCTTATCCTCCCTACCTTTTCGATTAATCGGTTGAAACGTTCGGAAAGGGAGGTTGAATTTTAGGCAATGGGGGCCTTGGTCGAACTGCTCGCCTCTCTCTCGATTTTTCTTGGGTGGTTTCTTGGGCACGATTCTGTCTGAATCGGTTTCGAAGATTTTTCCACTCGCAGCGTTCATCGAATTCGCGTTTTGCCTCGGATTGGCTCTGCTTTGTGATTTGGCAGCCTTTCCTTGAGAACTTATTTTCTCTATTGATGTGGTCAACTCCTTATGGACGCCTCGGTTTTCTGCTGAAACTCAAGAACGTTAGCTGCTAATTTATTGACAAGAGCCTCTAGATTATTACCTGGGTTTTGTGGCTGTTGTAGAGGTCGATTTTGGTATGGTTGATTGTACCGTGGATTTGCCCCATAACTCAGATTAGGATGATCCCTCCACCCGGGTTGTAGGTATTAGCGTAATGGTCGACGCCTCTGTGGTGGACCAGAAAATTACCCACGGCATCCAAATGAGCCATCGTGTCATCATTTAAACTAGGACATACATCAGTTGTGTGCTCGGGTGTAGCACATAGTCCACATAACCGGGCTGGTTTAGCTTTTTCTGCAACAAGAGAACTCACAATATTAGTAAGTCTATCAAGCCTATCCTCTAAGGAAGAATTACTTAGCCGATGAACCCTTACGGGAGGTTCAGGTTGGCTCGAAATCAGCCGAGAATTAGCAAAGAATTGTAGAAATTAAGTCCCTTGCTTGCTGGGGGGTCATGTTGACCAACGCTCCTCCACTAGCAGCGTCTACCATGTTCATCTCCATCGGTTTCAAACCTTCATAAAAGTACTGAAGGAGAGATTGCTCGGTTATATACCGTGTTGTGGGCAAGCTTGCACATAACTTCTTGAACCGCTCCCAATAATCATATAGAGTTTCTGCTTCTTTCTGCCTTATCCCCACGATCTCCCTTCTTAGCTCAGCTGCTCTAGATGCTGGGAAAAACCTGTTGAGGAACAAACGAGAAAGATCAGCCCATGTAGTTATAGATCCAGGAGGTAAATAAAACAACCAATCCCTAGCTCAATCTGCTAGGGAAAAAGGGAAAGCGCGCAATTTAATCTGATCCTCAGTTACGCCTTGAGGTTTCATACTCAGACAAACCATATGAAACTCCTTTAAGTGTTTATGGGGGTTTTCATTTTGTAACCCTCGAAATGTTGGCAGCAACTGAATCAACCCTGATTTCAACTCAAAGTCAGTATCCATGGTAGGATATGCGATGCACAGTGGCGGTTGTTCCGTCGGAGCTTCGGCTAGTTGCCGAATCGTTTGAGCCATTGGTTCTTGTACCAAATTAGGGTTATCGTCAACCCTAGCGTTGAACACTTCTTCAAATGGATCGACTTCTTCTGCTTTACTTTCAAGCGTTTGAGTAGGGTTTTCGTTAACCCTAGACTCGCTTAAATCGTCGGTCCTAGTTTCTGGTGGTGGATTGCTTCGAGTCACTACCACTGCTGACTGCTTTTTCCTCAACTTGGTTTCTTTTCGATTGGCTTTCGCAGTCTTTTCGATCTCCGAATCAAACGCAAGAATGCCTGGAGCAGATCTGGTCATAGAAAACAAAAAAACAGGATTAGTACGTTACCGATCCCCGGCAACGGCGCCAAAATTTGATGCGTCGTTGAATGCACCAAAATATATCCTACTCCCTGCAAAATAATGAAAATAACAGTAAAGGGCAAGTAGGGTCGAATCCACAGGGATCGGATTATACAAATGCTCTGTTTCTCGAGATCTGGCGAATCGTGCCCAAGAAAACCTGCGTTCCTGAAAAATAAATAAAAAACAGAATTAATAATTTTCGATCTGGAAAAAAAATAATAAAAATAGAATTTAAGACGAATTGAAATCACGAGAATAAATTACGAAAATTAAAATAAGGAAAATAAAAAAGAAAGGGTTTAGAGAAAAGTTTCTTATGTGGAGAGATTCCAGCCTCCGGTTATCTCGTTCCTCCTTGGCTCCGTCTTCGGCTTTTGGATGACCCTTCTCTGCCCAAGTAAGCCAGTTATAGTGGAAGAGGACGCCTACGACCACCAACTCCAAGAGTTTAAACTTACGGATTTAGGGAGCCTGACTCTAGCTTGCGATTGCTTTTGTGGAGTCATTTACGCTAGATCAACGTTTCTCAATGGCGAATCCCACGCCATTTTGTCTCTTGGGCTCGCTAACCTCTCGACGCGAGAAGCTCACGAACCGACGGTGCAATCCTCCCAAAACACACAAAGCGGCCGCTTTGCATACGTTGAAAGGGTTACTTTTAAAGGGACACGGACGGAAGCGTCGGCCGTGAATGCGGAGAAACGATGAATACTTGGGTGAGAAAGTTGAGTACGGGTTCTAAGCCTCAAGAACCTTTTTCTGGGGAATTTGGCAACCTTCGGCTAGATGGAATTTAGTGGCTCATATTTGTGGTGGAAAATATAAAAATATGGAAAAGGGAATTTTTATTGAAAGAAAAATAAATGAAACACAAAAGAATTATGAGGGAGGAGTGTACAGAAAAAGATGAACAATCAAATGAACTACTCCATCCCCTATTTATAGTGCTTAGAGTAGATAGCCTAATTCTATTCAAACTCTCCAAGATAATTATAATTTAACTAGAGATAAATAAATAAAGAAATCAAAATAATCCTAGACAATTATCCTAAAAATTAATTATCCTAATTTAAAATAGAGTTTGATAAAGCAAAGTCTCCTCTTTTTGCACTTCAGTCCCTCTGCCCTCCATGTTTACACTTTTGGCACCATCTTTCCCTTTTGTCGCACATTGGTCCACTTTTGTCTTTAATTTCATGATTTTGGCCCTTAATTTGCATTGGTCTCCGATTTAGTCCCTACGAGATAAAAGTCCATAAAATAGCTCAATTTAGTATAGTCTCATTCGAAATTAATATATACTTAACACATAAAAACATGTCGTTTTAAAGTGTTATCAGCACATCTCCGTTAACCAATTGCAAATGGTAAGAATAAATTTTAATAATTTTTTATCTTTTTTTTATTTTTTTATTTCATAGTTATAATTGACATTAATATTTTTTATTATTCTTATGTAAATAACCAGAAGATCGAATTTTGCAATGCCATATTCGTAATCTACCCGGTCCTCCATCACCATTGATCGAAACATACCTGAGGGAAGCCGGTTTGTTGCATGTGGCCCTTGTAGGCCGGCGGTGTAAGTTGGACTCGAAACTCATAAGCGTGTTGGTGGAGAGGTGGAGACCCGAGACGCACACATTCCATCTTTCATGCGGTGAGTGTACTATCACTCTAGAGGACGTGCATTTACAGTTGTGGTTACCCGTAGACGGGCCGGTAGTCACTGGGTCTGTTTAGTTTGCTAATTGGGGAACCATATGTTATGATCTTTTGGGTGTGGTTCTGGAGAGGATTTATGGAGCTCAGATCGAGATGGCCTAGTTATGAAATAATTTCGCGGAGCTGGCGGAGGATTCTATTGAAGAGGAAAGAGAACGATACGATCAGGTGTACATCCTTTAGATTATCGGGGGTATGTTCATGCCGAATAAGTCACGAGACCTCGTACATCTAAGGTGGCTGCTGAAACTCGTCGATTTTAGAGGAACTGGTGAACTCAGTTGGGGGTTCGCCGTGTTGGCGACATTTTACCGAGAGATATGTAGGACAACGCAATTAGAAAAAATCAAAATTGGTTATTTCCTTTTACTACTACAATTATGGGCTCAGTACCGCTTTCCATTTTTACGTCCTCGAGTGAACTACTCGTATACATTCTCACTTGTAACAAGGTAAAATTTAGTATATATTACCATTATTAAATTGATTTAAAATAAAATTATTATGCTAAATAAGTTATTTAAATAGGTGGAACCATGCCCCGAGTCATGTGGGATTACCTACGAAGCTTGAAGATATATGGCTTCTATTAGATCAACGATCGGAAGCGGATGTATGTATTTATTTAATTTTGAGCTATATACAAATAACGTAGTCGATTTTGTATTTAGTATTTAGTAGTATATATATAACTAATGTTTTATCACGTTCATATAGTTTGAATGGACACCATACGATGACCCAATAATTCGAGCAATAATTCCTGAGGAATTTTTTGTGAATCCCAACGCTTGGCCCTTTAAGGTCCTATTGGTAGTGTATGCTATTGTCGAGATGCACGAGGCGAATAGAGTGTTGCGGCAGTTCGGATTCCGACAATCAATTCATGTGGCACCTCAGGAGCTTGATGATCTGCATTGTATTGACTTACGACGACCAGATATGAATTGGTCGGTATTCCACTAGCAGTTTATGAACATGTGGAATAATCAATATGATTTTTTACCTACTCGCGAAAATATTATCGTTCCGGAGTTAGCATGCTATCCGGACTAAATGTCATGGTTTAGGATCCATGGCAAAATATATTTTACGGAAAAGAGAAGAGGCGAGGCGTCAGAGCCTCATACGAGTAGGCCACAACGGGGCCCTTTAAATTCAAAGGGTGACGAGGTGGGCCCATCATCAGTTCCCACGTAAGAACCGACCCCAACAGCCTTAGCACCACATTTTTTTGTTTCTAGTTTATGTCAAGTTAGAATGTTAGTCATCCATCCCCGATACGGTACACACTCGGGCCATCTCATTTCCCGATGGCATCAACACCTACAATGATGTATAGGCCATTTATGCATGAGGCACCGACGGAGATTCCACTCGTTATCCCATCGACTTATGGGACTCAACATAGTTATGTTTATTCATCGTAGGTGACACAAACACCTCTGAGATCTTTGTTCTATCAAGGTGGGTCATCTTCCCAACCACCTATTTATAGACCGACGGATACACGATGGCAACCGTGAATGGAATGATCTACATCGACCGAAGGCGAACCCCAACACCCACAACCCCGCGCAGAAGCTAAACCTAAAAGGAATCCAGCGCGTAACCGTCGACCACCTTGATGTGGCACAGATTCTAACTGACATATGCACTAATGAATTTTATATTGTATCATTTAAGAAAATAAAAGTTCTTTTGAATCTTTTTTTTACAGTTTGATTTTTGTACCATTAAACCCTAATCAAAATGGAAATTTACTTTGATTCTTTTCACATATAGCATAACAATAAGATTTGATTTGAAAAGAAATATCAAATGTTTTTTTTTTTTAAATTCCCATGAAGAAATATGAAATTTACTTTTGATTAACAATGGCTAACAATTCCCATGAAGACATATATTATAATGTTTACTTTCGATGTGGACATGACGTCATTGTATGGTCCAGGTTCCTACACCACCCGCATAACCTCTGTTGGTTTGAGTTTTCCCTAATATCCATGTCGCATAATCGAGTCAAGAACAATCGACCTTTTAGTTTGTAACGCAATTCTCTATCGGGTAACAACTTAAACAGAAGAAGCGATACAGGCGGCCACTTACGTTCATCTAGGACTGGCGGGAATACGTGTTTCCACACGTTGTACAAGTTTTCTAATTTGTACACTTCGTAGACAAAGCTCATTGGATCCAAATGAAGATTCATACAACCTGTAATTGCATGAGCGCATGGAAAACGAAATGCGTCAAATATCTCACAGTCGCAAGTCCTATTTCTCAAGTGTACTCGGTACACTCCCTTGGCTATACCTTGGTCCGATCTGTCAAACTCCGCCACCCAAAACCATAGGTCATCGTGCGAGTGACAAACTGCCATCATGCAGTTTGCTCGTGTCTTACCATTATTAATTTGTTCCAGTACCGCCGAGCACCATACATGGCCTCCTTGTAATTACTCGGCATAACTCGCCGCTTGCTTTGGGAACAGTTTCGACTAACGGAAGTATGGCCCTTTCACAACCAAGGTTATGGACAAATCACACATTCCTTTTCAAATGGAATCGATGCATTCCACCAGGTTTGAGGTCATGTGACCATATCGTAGCCCGTCATCGTTTGATTGTGTTCACTGATCGAAGGGTATGTTAGTGAGATATGCTACCCCTATTGATTTAGTTGACTACAATATTTCCAACATCTCATGAAAATAGTCCTTCATGATCTCGTACCCTGTCAATGTAAGTGGATAACGATAATTACATAACAAAAAATATAAAAAAAATAAACGGAATATTACAAACCAAATAATATTGGTGACGATTAAATATCCATGTTGGCCACTTGTCGGCGCTCAGCGATAGACCGATATTCCTGGTAGTAGTTGGACGTAACGTGCCTTAAATAATATTAATGCCGTGTGTGATCCTAGAGGTTGCCCTGTCGTTTAATTGCAGATAGTATTCTAGTTCCCCGATCCCCGATCCGAGATGATGTATATATCAAGTTGGGGGCAGAAATGCCTCCTCGACCTAGATAGAAAGAAATCTCAATCGTCTACTTTCTCCCCCGATATTATTGCAAACGCGATTAAAAGGATCCTCCGATTTCCATCCTGTGCCACAGCCAACAACAGCCAATGGGTATATCCACCATACATAAAGGTACCGCATATTTGTACCAATAGCTTGCAATACTTGAATGCATCCCGACATTGTTTGACGATCCAAAATAGACGCTTGGACACTCGACACCCACAGAGCAAGCGGTCGTTGTATACACGGGACACATTTCAAGATTTTATACGCAACCTGGTACATACCTCTCCAACACCTGACACCACTGCCATACCACGTTGTATGGCGCGTCTCACCTACTGTGCATCTTCTCCAAGGCCTTCTACTTAGCTATCCACACTTTGCAATACGAAGGCGTGTAGTTGAATTGGCTACAAATATTAGCAATTAAAATCGACATAGCAGTCCTCAGATCCGCTTTCACCATCGTTAATATTAGGCCCGTGATCATATTTGAATCCAACTTCAGATAATCCTATGAAACACCTGCAACCCCACGAGTACATTAAATTAATTGGAACTAACCCTAAAAATCTAGTGATACTGTACCAGAGGCAACATATGTATGCGGACTGGTGAAATTTTTTATCATCCATAACCCCGTCTTCTTCTTAACAGAAGTTGTGATTTTTCATGCGCATTTACCATCTCGCATTGCACACTTGGCCTCGAACTTCTCAGATTTAGATTTAACCATATGGAAGTTAACCAAATTTTTGATGATGTGTCGCTTCAATGCAACGATAAAACCATCTTCACTAGAAAGCTCCCTGCCCACTTCCAAATCACCCGAACCCAACGATACACTTCCGTGGCTAGGCCTCCTGTGTGGTAGTTCTGCAACCTCCAACACATCCTCTGCTAAAAGATCGATGTTATGCATGTGAGCTGGAGGCGAGTACGCTATGAATCGTTGATCTTCTTCTTCTTCAGTTTTACCACCTTCACTGTCTTCAGGTTCAGTCAGAACAGACTCCAGTTAAGAAAATAAAACAACTTCTGAACCGTCGACACCAAGTTCCCAAGGTGGATCCACATTGGATTTATTGCCATCTTCATTCTCCAACCCACCAACATCTGCCATGTTGGAGGTCCCCTCATTGGTGGACGTCGTAGAGAGTACATCATTCCTTCTCATGTGCATTTCGAAGCGTCCAAAATCACATGTCGATTACCAACCACTAGAAGTTGATGTCATTCCCCATTAAGTATTCCAAGCGTTGAACATCGACCAACCGATGTGCATGTCTCATCCACTAATCGAGTGTCGTGTATTTTGTTCTACTACCAAAACACAATGGTTCCACGATTGAAATCTAAGGCTGAGACGGATAAGTGTCTTCCCATTGATGATTCCGGGATATCATAATGGGATCTTTCTAACAAAGTGGTTGGACTATCGACATTTTCAATCGTTCTCGCCTCTAGAACAGAAAGAGATGTTGAAGTCACAAGTCCTTCACCTGGCCTTGAAAATTCCACATATAACTCAAGAAACGGTGATCCACTGTCGAGGTGCATCTGCACCATCGCCTCTAAGCCCCGAACACCTTTGATATCAAATGAGTCATATCTAACGGGATCGACCGAAGCACAAAATTGATACTTAATAGACGAAACTCTCATTGCCATAGATCTAAAGATTTTTCGCCTAATTCTTTTACAAAGTTCTGTCAACTTTATGTTCTGGTTAAAAGCTAGTCGCGTTGTGTTCTTCGATAAAAAAATCATGCCGTTCTCGGTGTCACGGACCTCATCGTCGTAATAAATAATAACACTAATCCATCCACTCATTTGCAACCAAATTATCTGTTGAGATAAATTCAAAACAAAAACATTATGCAAAAAATATAATGCTTTGTATAAATATTAACACAAAAAATCAACTTATACCTTCCATACGAACTTCTATTCTTCTGAACTTCTTCAATTTCTATTACTCCAACTTATGCCACCAGAGGCTGAAAATGGATAACATCTCACTCCTTCTTTAAAATGTCACGGATAGTGGGGGTTGAAATTTGTAGAGGAAAAATGCTCCAAGCAGGATGCACTATCTGCAGCAGTACTGAAAAGGGCGTCCAGCTGGAAGCGTTTTCAATACTTTTGCTGACAGTGCATCCTGCTTGGAACGTTTTTCCTCTACAAATCTCAACCTCCACTATTCGAAGCATTTTTCAAAAACCTTTCAGTTATCCCGGGAATCTCATGATATTTTTTCAGAACCATCTCCTCAAATTTATTTTTCAGAAGCAGCAGTACTTGAAAGGGCGTCCAACTAGAAGTATTTTCAGTACTTTTGCTGACTGTGCATCATGCTTAGAGCTTTTTTTCTTCAAAATTATTTCTTCAGAACCCATCTCGTCAAAATTATTTTTTTCAGAACCCCTAAACCCTAAAAATTAAATAAAACACTACAAACCATAATTAATAAACACTTAAAAATAAATAAAACCATAAACCTAAACACTTACAAATTAAAAAACCTTAAACCTTAATTTAAAATTCCCACAACCCTAATTTCATAAACCCTAAGCCCTAATTAGCAATTAAACCACTGAGAAAGCACGGGCAAAAGCGCGCTTACGTGGGTGCTTTTTAAGGGTTAGAGGGGAAAAAAGAGCTGAGCTGGACGCGCTTTTCTGGTTTTCCCCTAAAAACGACTCTAGCTCAGCGCGTTTTTGGAAAAACAGGCCATTCCAGTAAATATCATTCAAAATGGCCCATTTCCGTAATTGAAAAAAAATTATCTACTGAATTTTATAAACAATGAATTTATATTATAAACTGGTTGATATATTAGTAAAATTTAAGTATTGAAGATAATTATTTTATTTGATAATAGTAAATTTTAATTTTTAAAAATTCATTATTTCACAATTTTAGTCTTATTAATATATTATTATATATTATTAATTATTTTATTGTGAATAGTTTTGGATAAAAGTTAAAAGATAAAATTTAAATATTTTAAATTTTAATAAAATGAAAAAGTAATTTATTTCAAAAAAAAATTTGAAAAATAAACCCAATTTAATAATTTCCAAATTAAGTAATAGATAGTTATTTACTTACTTAATTGAAAATTTTATATTAAGTAGAAAATTAATATAATTAAAAAATTAAATGTTAAAATTTTTTAATGATTTATCAAAAGAAGAAGTCTTGCCAACTTACATTTATCTGTTCAAGGTCTACCGGTTCTGTATCTCTTACATTCATCTTCTATTTCAGTTCACTCCTCTCTCGGTCTTTCTCTCAAAATACCATTTTCTTCTCTTAAACTGTTCTTCTTTAGTGTCTTTAGATTTTATTTGTTTATTTTAGGGTGGGTTTTGATATGTTAAGCCGCTTTAGCTTTTTTCTTTCTTTCTTTTTGGATTCAATTTGGACTAATGAGTTTTGATTCCCGATTCAATGATGTTTCTGAATGATTCAGTCAAAATTTAGTTCATTATCTATGTTTGGATTGACATACCAACCGGTTCTGGTCTATTGAGTAGAACTTGAATGTTAATACAAATTCAAGCAAGCTTGAATGGAAAAGAATATACTTTTGAGGAGAAAATTGCTACTTTTCTTTGCTTTGGTTAAAACTAAAGAACCTTTATTTCTTTCCTTCAACTCAAGGAGTTCCATAAAAAGGAGAAGGCATAAAGACAACTTTCATGCACTCATCGTCTTTTAATAATTCATTTTCTTCTTTCTCTTCAATCCAAAAAAAAAAGGGGGTTTAAATTCCTTTGGAAAATGAAGAATGAAGGAAGGTCTGAGCCTTTGTACGATGATTTCGAACCCTATTGCGAGTGGAAAAAGCAAAACGGAGCTTCCATTCTCGACGAAGTTGATATTCTTGAAATCCAATTACAGGGTACAAAAAATTAATACCCTTTCCTTCTTGTTATTTTCAGAGAAAATAAAATATTAATGTTTGGATAATGGATTCAAATATTTAGCAGGATTCAAGAAGGAAGACGTGAAGAGCGAAATGAGAAAGGATGGAATGTTATATATAAGTGGAGAACATCCGATGAGGAAGAATCAAATAAAGCGATTCAACAAAAAGATTGATGTTTCCAAGTATGAAATCAAAGGAACTGAAGCGCACTTCGAAGGTGGGAAACTTCAACTAAGGCTACCCTGTAAATATCCACCTATCACCTTCCTCACCATTGGGAAGGATCCTAATTACAAAGCTCTAATTTTACGTTTAAGCCACAAATTTGTCAAGGGAACAACCAGCTCTGCAATGGCTGTTGCTCTACTGTTGCTTCTTGGGGTTTTTATGTACAAATATTTGGAGGGCATCAGTATTCAGAATTGAGACCAACCCAGGCAATCTATTCAAATTGAACTGATGCTCAGATACCAAAATTTGGTTGTCTTTGACATCTTATATGAATTATTTATTGGTTTTAGCTAATTAGATGTGCTTCAATAAACACTTTTAATTCTAATGCTAATCGTTCCGTAAATCAATTGCTAATTAAGTCAATGATTCGTTCATTCCTTATTTTGCATCTGCCATAAAAAATCACTTCCCCCCTAACTTTTGCCTGTGTTTTCGAATTAGAATCTGTACTATTTTGTTTTCTTTCATGCATATAAAAAGTTGCTAAATTTTGGGGCATTTCCGATATGGGTTTATATGTATAATTTGTATTTTCAAAAAGATAAAATAGTTAGAGGAGGGACTAATTGATGAGTAGTTTTATGACTAGATAAAACCTATACATGGTAATTGCGTATGATATAGTAGAATTAGAGATCCAAATCAATACAAAATACAAACAAGGGGATACTGTTAGATTTGTAAAATAAATCTGAAATAAAACTTAGTAAACCAGGATCTATCATGTCAAATCAACAAGAATAAATGAAGAACAAAACTAGATGCGGAAGCGTACCTGAATCTATGAATTCCTTTGGAGTTTTACCGGATTTTGGGGATTTGATCTTCTAAATTAGCACACAAGAAATTCAGAGAATATCTGCTCTCTCTTTCCTAATGATGGGATATTAGAAAAGATATCTTGTGTATAATTTGGGGATCATAACCCTAATATTTATAACCTTGGCATATTAGTTCTAATTAAATTCTAATTAGCCCATCATTAATTATAATTTGATTAGAAGAGTATCTACACATATTTGACCCATACTTTATTTACTAATTAAAAGCCCAATAAAATTCTAACCAAATTAGATCACTTTTAATTTGGGCTAACCTATCTATCATGATAGTAAATAATAACATGTAATTATTCTTATTATATATGTGATGTCCAAATTTTCCAACAATCTCCCACTTGGACAACATATATATACTAATTACTTTATAATTACATGTCATTATATAACCTTATGAGCTCAAAATTTTACTATCATATCCAAAAGGTATTCTGAACAATCTCGTCCATTAATTATGTTAACATAGAACCAAGGCGACTTTCGTTACATATACTGTAACTAAATCCATCCATGATCACTTATATTAACACAACCAAATGACATAGATCAAGTATGGATGTGTAGCATGGAAATTACATACACTATGATCTAAACATGTCTATTTCCAACTGGTCCTCCTTAGTGAGATCAAACCTTACCAAAATCAGAGTGTGAATAAACCAAATAAACTTTATTTCTGCAGAAAATAAACTTAATATCTTTAAACTGAAATAACTGAAAATGTGTCTATAACATAAAAGCATTTAAAAATACAAACTCCCACTAAAACCAAATATCCTTTAAATGACATTACACCCATATGAGCAATGTGCTCTTATAAATCCTTAGGTGTAGTTCCTTAGTAAGCGGATCCGCAATCATGGAGTTTGTCCTAATATGCTTTATAAGCACCTAGCCACTCTGAACTTTTACTTTAACAACCAGGAACTTAAAATCTATGTGGTTTTACTTTGATGTGCTCCTATTGCTATTGGAATAAAAGATTACAATTTGTTTTCACAATTTGCACCTTAGTGAAAAAATCTTATATCCATATTCCATCAAAATCGGAGTCTATATACCTGATGATCTCTAACTGATTAGACCTCCGATATGTGAGCATGTAATCTTTTGTTCTCTGAAAATACCTTATAACCCTCTTGGATGCTATCCAATGGTCCAAATCAGGGTTGCTTAAAATATCTGCCTAAAATCCCAATAGTGTACACAATATTCCAATGTATACAAACCTGAACGTACATTAGACTTTCCACTGCTAAAATGTAAAAAATCTAATGCATTTTTGTAATTTCAAAATCATTCTTTGGGTATTGATTGAGGCTATACTTATTATTAACAAGCAGTATGTCATTAACATATAAAACCAAAAATATGTACTTACTCCCATTGAATTTGTGATACACACAATCATCAACAATATTCATCTCAAGACCAAACGAAACAATTATTTGATGAAACTTATGGTACCATTGGCGGGAAGCTTGTTTGAGTCCATAAATGGATTTTGTCAATTTGCAAACCATATTATTTGAGTCTTCCGACTCAAAATTTTCTGGTTGCACCATATAAATTGTTTCTTCAATGTCGCCATTAAGAAATGCAGTCTTAACATCCATCTGATGTAACTCAAGATCAAAATGAGCAACAAGTGCCATGATTATCCTAAAAGAGTCTTTCGATGAAACTGGAGAGAAAGTCTCTGTAAAATCAACACATTCTTTCTGAGTATATTCTTTAGTTACAAGACGCGCCTTATACCTCTCCATATTACCATTTGCATCCCTCTTGGTTTTAAATATCCATTTACAACCAATTGGTTTTGCACCTTCAGGTAATAGGACAAGTTCCCAAACTTTATTGTCTCGCATAGACTTATACTCATCTTCCATGGCATCAATCCACTTTTGAGAATTAGAACTTTTCATGGCCTGATGAAAGTTGATTAGATCATCTTCCATCATTCCATTATCATCCTCATGTTCTTGGAGAAATACAACATAATCATCTGGAATAGCATTTCTCCTTTCTCTTGTGGACCTCCTTAATGGCACTTGTTCTTGATGTTGTTGAGTTTGTTCTTCTGGAACAATTATCTCATTTTGAATGGGGAGTTGTTCAACATTGTCTTGTAGAGGTTCTGGATTTACTTCTTGATCAATGATAGGTATAAGAACCTGAACATCGTCAAAAGTGATAGTAGGAACTGAGTTAGAATCCAATTCCTCCTCAAAAGCAATGTCTCTAACCTTATTTCTCCCCCCAAACTCAACATCCTCAAAAAAAATGTTGCAGTTCCCGTCTCAAAAATATTCTTATTATGGGATTATAAAACTCATAGCCTTTAGATTGCTCAGAATTTCCTTAAACCCTTAACTTTATAGACATCAAAGAAGTCAGAAGTGATGTCATTTCAACCTTATCGTTTTTAACAAAACGTTTCTTAATTTCGTCAAGGAAACCTTGGCCTGAGTAATCTTTTCAGATTCTATGCCCCTAAAGGCTTCTGAAATGCTGTGCCTCATGATCATTAGACTCTTGCAATTTGAATGATCCCACCTCTCAAAATCCCTTTTAACATAGGGGTGATTTCCACAGTGAGAGGTGCGAGTTTTTCTTCCCTTAGTGCAAGGTCTATGTTCATACAGCGAAGCACTATAGGTAAGTGCCTTTTCCATTCATTAAAATTAGTCCCATTAAGCATGGGTATAGGATTTATATTAGCAGATATTGTGGCAATAGAAGATGAATTAGCTGAATATAGAACAAAAAATAAATAAAAATAAGCTCACATCAATATTCATAAGTCTTTGGACAGTAATATTAACTGTTAGGATCGTCCCGATTAAGCAACGAACAAGTAAAAGTAGCGGAATAAATTGAGAGATTGGACACACAAATTTAACGTGGAAAAACCCCTCCAAAGAGGATAAAAACCACGGGCAAAGATAATTTTACTATAATGGCAACAGAACGAAGAGTACAAAAGATGGAGATAAAAACTAAACCCCGAAAACCCGAAAATAAAGAACCCTCAAAACGTAAACACAAAATTCTCTAAATGTGTTATGAGTTCTAATATCTAATGGGTGTATTTTCTAAGGTTGTAAAAGAGCCTATTTATAGGCTAAATTCATAGGTCAAATAATAATAAAATAATCTAACTAATCAGTGTTTGATTGAAACAAATAAACAGAGTTTAACTAGAAGATTACTTCTCAAATTTGACTGAAAATAGGAGTCATACTTAACAAATCTCCACCTTGACTCATATTTCCACAATGCCATCTTTGCCAAAACCCACCACGAGCCTATCTTGAACCATGCAGGAATTAAGCGAGTCGAATCGTGCTTAGAAACCGGAAGACTTCTAGCCTTCGACTTGTACACCGCCAAATCAAAACTAACCCGGTTTGATTTTCACGAACATGATGCCTTAACTTTTCAAAACCTCGCATCCAAAAGAGAACCTCTCTTCAACGAAAGCGGTCATACCTTTTTCCCTCCTATGACCAAGTTGCCTCGGCTCTCGAATGAGTTGACTTCGACTCAGAAACGGACGAGGGACGTCCGATTTCACCGATCCAACGTAGAACCTTCCGAATATAAAGATCGCCGGTTCTTTTACCTTTTAACAAAACGAGCTCCACGAGATACTTTAATGCCGCTTCGATTCGATATTGATTCTCGCATCCTTTCAAGTCTAAAATACTCAAGGAGATGAGATTCTTTCGTAAATCAGGTACATATCAGACATCTGAGAGTGTCCTAATCGTCCCATCGTGTAACAGTACCAATACCAATTACCTTACTAGATGAATCGTTTCCCATGCACACAACTCCACCTTCAACCGAACTGTATGTGGAGAACCATTCTCTATTGGGACAAATGTGAAAAGAACATCCCGAATCTAGGACCCACTCGGACGTGAGCTTGGAGTTATCGCTCGTTGACACTAACAAGAAATCATCACCGCTTTCATCGGCCAAATTAGCACCAGCTACATCTTCCTCGTTACTCTCAGTGACTCTTTTCTTTTCGCATTTATAACAATCTACTCGACGGGACCTAACTTTTACAATAGCGACACCTTTTGTCTCGTTTCTTTGATGCTATCAAAACGTAAGCTTGCCTATCTACCTTGCTATCCAAATGAAGCTCATTTTCGAGTTTGTCTCTATTCAACAAATGACCCTTGAGATCTTGAACGAGTTTGTCTCGCCATAAATCGTGGTCTCCCGAAAGACTTGTATGAAGGGGGTAAAGAGCATAATAATAGCATAACCCGATCTTCATCATCAATATGAACCTCAACATTCTTTAAATCATTTAAAAGAGTAATGAATTGGTGATGTGATCTCTAAGAAGCTCACCTTCATTCATGCGAAACGTAAATAGACGTTGTTTCAACACTAAGCGGTTAGCTTGAGAGACTTAGTCGCATAAAGAGTTTCTAACCTTTTCCATAAGGCGGATGAGTTTTCTCCATCAATACCTCCTACAATACCGTATTCGCGAGGCACAACTGGATTGCAGACAAAGCCTTTTCATCAAGCTCTTTCCATTCTGTTTTATTTAGATTCTCAGGCTTTTTCCCGGTAACAACCTTTTTTAAACCGGATTGAACTAGAATTGCCATCATCCGAACTTGCCACAGATTGAAATTTGTCTCACCATCGAACTTCTCAATTTCAAACCTTGTTGCTGCCATATCTGAATGGGTTGATCTATGAAAATTAAACTAGCTCTGATACCACTTGTTAGGATCGACCCGATTAAGCAACGAATAAGTAAAAGTAGCGAAATAAATTGAGAGATTGTACACACAAATTTAACGTGGAAAAACCCCTCCAAAGAGGATAAAAAACCACGGGCAAAGATAATTTTATTATAACGGCAACAGAACGAATAGTACAAAAGATGGAGATAAAAACTAAACCCTGAAAACCTGAAAATAAAGAACCCTCAAAACGTAAACACAAAATTCTCTAAATGTGTTATGAGTTCTAATATATAATGGGTGTATTTTCTAAGGTTGTAAAAGAGCCTATTTATAGGCTAAATTCATAGGCCAAATAATAATAAAATAATTTAACTAATCAGTGTTTGATTGAAATAAATAAACAGAGTTTAACTAGAAGATTACTTCTCAAATTTGACTGAAAATAGGAGTCATACTTAACATTAACAGTAAGCGGTACTCTTGTTGTACATTGACAATAAATTATGTCAAATAATTAATTAATCTTTGGACTAACTTATTGCTCACATAAAATACCTTATAATTGTCACACATTTATCACCACAGATGTCGTTGAAATTCTGCCAAATATTAACTTACCTTTGGGTCAATTAATAAACGCATGAATCACAAAAACATATAATCATCTTGATATTTCAAATAAACTAGTCTACACAAAAGAGGTCACTTTGGCGGCATTTTGTTTCAACTAATCTATTTAAAGTATTAGACATTCTTAATTAAAAGCCAAAATATGAATTTATTTGTTTCAAAATATCTCTTTTAATTTCATCTTTCAATCAAATTAAAAGATAATAGTATATATATGTATATATAGTTATCCCAAAACAACATACAGTGATGTTGGCAAATATAATATAGTTGAATAAATCATAAACCATAAATAACCTCACTTAAGACTTCAAATTTAAACCAAAATAATTTGAATAAAGGTAAACCTCATCTTAAAATATCGGACACTCCATTAATATTTCATCTTTGGACAAAATATTAACTTGTAAGTGATATCTTGGTGTAGTAATCAAACATTGACAATAAGAACATGTCGAACAATAAATCTTCCTTTGGGCCGATTTATTACTCACATGTAAAACCGAATAATCGTCACATGTTTATCACCATAGTTGCACATGTAATATTATTAACTTTCATTTGGGCCGATCAATATTAACATAACTTAAGTTACATGCACACAACCTTTTATATTTTAAAACAAAATAATTTATACAAAAAAAAATCACTTTGGTGACTTATTGCTTCAATTAAGTTGTTTTAAAATATATATAAACATACCAATATTCAAAATTACCCAATAGTCAAATGTGAAAATTATTTTTTTATTTATTTCCAAAACCATATATATCAAAACCAAACAGAAATAATATAGTGGTTCAAAGCCAAATAATTAACAAACACATGTATTCATAATTTTGGCATGGATAAAAAATACCAAAGCAATTCACACATATACATATATTCATAATCAAATAGAAAAACTTACATTGAATTTACCATGTAAATTCAAAGTTGTATTTATGATTAAACAGATATTCACATGAATACTTGAAAAATAAATCTTCAAGTCAATATATCTCAGAAATAAAATTATAATAGTTGACATACCCCATAATTCATACCATAGACCATATCATCATAATTCAACCAAATATTTGGAACCATAAGATGCCAAAACTTAAGATTATAGAACCAAACTTAAAACCAAATTATTTAAACACATATTATGATTAACATCAATTTGCATCAAAATCTAATTTCACATAATTAAACCATAAAAATATAACCCTGATCGACTTGCCTTACATATCCCAAGTAAATTCAAATTCAAAATATATGCTTAAACTGAATAGTATGAGAAGAATAAGCATATAAACTCAATAATAAATAATATATTCTATCAACTATATATTGAATTCAAGAATTAATGATTATAAAAATTGAATTCAATTGTACAATTGTTGAACCAAATTTGAATTAAAAAAAAAGACGATTATAATGAAACCCTAAAATTGAATCGATAAAAAAATTAAAACTAACAAATATTACCATCAATCTTAAGGATTCAACATATATAATGAATTCATTGATAAACAATCGGTATATAAGAGACACTTTACCTGAAGCAATTTCTTTTACCAACCATATATCATCATGTAAAATCCTGAACATAATTACTAAAGTGTCTCCAAAACTATATATATATATATATATATATATATATCTGTAAAACAAGCTATTAGCGATTAATAATCCATCTATTGATATAATCAAATATATATCATAAAAAGTTTCTAATGAACCCAAACCTACACAACTTTTTTAAATATTTATTAAAATTGTATAAACAACATACAATCCTCAGTTTTTTTTTTAAATTCTCAATTAAAACTGTAAATCTTTACAGTTATACGAAAATTAAAACCTTAAAACTTTATTTAAAACTTTAAAATTTTATTTTAAGAATCAAAACCTAAAAATTTATCAGGAATATCAAAGATTCAACATAATATATAATTAAAATATCAAATCCATAAAATTAAAAAAAGAAAAACGAACCAATCTAAAAATAATAAAGAATCAATTCATTCTCAATGATTCAACATGACAAAGCTCGGATGCCACTTATTAGATTTGTAAAATAAATCTGAAATAAAACTTAGTAAACCAGGATCTATCATGTCAAATCAACAAGAATAAATGAAGAACAAAACTAGATGCGGAAGCGTACCTGAATCCATGAATTCCTTTGGAGTTTTATCGGATTTTGGGGATTTGATCTTCCAAATTAGCACACAAGAAATTCAGAGAATATCTGCTCTCTCTTTCCTAATGATGGGATATTAGAAAAGATATCTTATGTAGAATTTGGGGACCATAACCCTAATATTTATAACATTGGCATATTAGTTCTAATCAAATTCTAATTAGCCCATCATTAATTAGAATTTGATTAGAAGAGTATCTACACATATTTGACCCATACTTTATTTAATAATTAAAATCCCAATAAAATTCTAACCAAATTAGATCACTTTTAATTTGGGCTAACCTATCTATCATGATAGTAAATAATAACATGTAATTATCCTTATTATATATGTGATGTCCAAATTTTTCAACAGATACAACTAGATAAAACCTATACCTAGTAATAGTATATTACACATATTGTGAACTCAAACCTGAATATTTAAATATGCAACATCTTAACCTTTGTCATCAATACTAAAGCTTCGTTAACACATCTAAATTAAAGTAGTTAGAAAAAGTGATTTTTTTTATTCTATTTTAAAAGAAAATTAAATTATCTATATATATAACTCAACTAATATATTGTTTTTGTTATATAAATTTGGCATATGTATATACATACTTTACAAATTTAAAGTTCAAAAAAAAAAAAAAAATTCCTATATGGCGTGTTTATAATCTGCCTTTCGTCACTGTATTATTCTACTAATTGTGTAATTATTTATCATATTTTTAATAAAATTAATTAAAGGTAAATTCCTTATTATATATATTATCAAATTTAGAATAAAAAATTCTTTAATACTCATATTCACAACTAAAAAATAATAAAATATATGTTTTAATTATAAAAAATTGGCTTCAAAGTTTCAAGATTCCTTACTTTTTTTTGAGAAAATATATATTTTTATCAATTACATTTTACTTAAAATATTGCACTCGTTTTGTATAATAAAAAATATTAGACTATCTTTAATATAAAAATTACTACGGGAGTAAAAAAAAATTCAGATTTATTAAAAATTTGCAAGTCTAATAATTTAAATATATTAAATATTATTGTAATAAATTTAGTTGAATATAAGTAATACTTTTAATGTATCAACAAAATTTGAAAAAAAAAATTTATACGTGTAATACTTAAAATATATATATGTCAGATTACTTGATCTGAATGTTTTTAATTTTTAAAAAATAATATTATGTTAAAAAATAAAAATAAATTGATATATGAAGTATTAAATTTATTTATTGATTTTACACAGAATAAATTTCAAAATAAAATTATTTTTCTAAAGCCTAACATTACATTGAATAATCCTCAAGGATTTTATATTAATCCCTACTATATTTAATCTAAACATTGATTATAGGAAAATATTCTAAAATAGAATTTAAATTTAATTTTGTTTCCTATAGAATTTAGAATGAAAAGTACAATCAACCCTTACACATCTCAAAAATGGGATTAGAAGAATTGGGTTTATGGTTGATTGATTGATTAGATTTAAGCTTGAATACGCATAATTATTAAGTTTTAGTTGCATGATGGATCATATGCATATACTTAGTGAATTATTGTTATAGATGCTTGAATGGCTTGCTGAACATTGAGACAAACTTAAAATGACCAAATGGTAAGGTATGAACCTATAATGCACCTAGAAATGTATAAGATGCAAATTTAACATGTTGAGTAATATGAATTGTGACTTTAGGTTTACATGCTAGTATAGCTAACTAGTTAGAGTGTTAAAGTATGTTAAAATATGTTTTAGTGTAATTGAGCATGATTTTTATGATCTATATATGATATACGATATGTTAGAATAGGAAAATTGGCAAGAAAACACAAAATAGTATGTGTGGATAGGTGTCAAAGTGTCATATGTAGGTTATGGACCTGATTTTTATGCTATGACTTGAAGTCCTTAAATTCTATAAAATTACTTGAAAATTTTCATGATTAAGTCTTATATGGATAATTTCATAATTTTACTCTCAATTTTACAAAAAAAAAAATTTACTAAATATTTTACTAAAATTATGATTTAGTCCTTAAACTTTGCTTTAAAAATTAAATGAGTTTTACTTATCAGTTCTAGTATTTTCTTTCAATTATTGTCCTTATTAAAAAAAATTTATATTGTACATATGATTTAATTGTTGAATTATGAATGTTACTTATGTTGTATGTTAAATGACGATTTCACCCCCGATGTTGGTCTGATCAAGAGTAGCGCTATAGAAGCATATTTTTTTAGAGTTGTATGTTTACCTTGAACTATATGATTGATGAATATGCATGTATATAAATTTGTGTGGTGTGGTTGGTGGTTGTACGGAGGTCGCGTAAGTGACTAATGTAACGTTCTGGATTCGGGTTGGTCTATCCTAGTCAGGTATAGGACCCCACATTTGGTAAAGTTTGTGAAACTGAGAGTAGTCACGTCCCGATGTATAAAGTTATCATTGTGCGTTTATTAGATAAGAAATAGGCTTCAGGCCTAATGGTTAAGTGCTATTCCCATATCCTAGAGGTCCTAAGTTCGAGCTCCCTTCCTCCCATTTTCGGAAAACTAGGGTAAAGTCACACCCCAAAATAAATATGTATGGTTAAGAAATAAAAATAAGCAAGAAATAAGACATAAGCTGAATGGTTAGGCGTTAGTGTATCCTCTTTAGAAGCCAAGGTTTGAGCCCCTCCTTCCCTTTTCAGTTCAAGAATCCTGACTAGAAGTTTTATATACTTGCTCAATCTGACGAATTCACTTTCATACTCAGATATTGTCATACGACTCTGTTTAAGCTCAAGAAATTCTTTGGCTTCTGATCGAGAAACCTTAGTGAGGTGATTGGGTTGTCATCTCATTTCGCATCAAAAGACTTGACTATGTCACAAATATATTTGGAAAAAAAAGAGAAAAAAAAGGGAAAAATAATAAAAGTATATATTGAGTATTATTGTTCCGGAAGTTTGATTGAGCCTATATTTAGTGAAGTAGTTAAAATTAACATACTGTTCAAGATTTTATAAAAATGCTTATTGGTTGAGTCTAGAAATTGTTAAATTTTTTATTCACCTAACTATTTGTATTATGCTTGACTGAGGAAGGGGGTTTGATTTCGAAAGGGATTATCAAATGATTTTTAGTAGACGTCATGCTTGAGGACAAACATTGGCTAAGTAGGGAGAATTTGATAGTAAGATAAATTCATATTTTTAATACATTTATTTTTGGCTAATTATCGAATAAGATGCTACTAAACTTGGGTTTTTCTTATAAGGAATGAAATTGGTGTACCAAAATTCAAATTCATACCAAAAGAGGGCTAAATTGGAACAAAAAGTAAAGAAGTGGGCTAGATTGAAAGGTTGAAGATTTAAAGTTGGTTGGATAAAGATTGAAGGGTTGAAGATTAAAAAAAAAAAAGTGGCTGGATAAAGATCAAATTATTTTTTATATTGTTAAATTTCTATAATTAGTTTAAATTTGATCTTTAGTTTAAATATGATTTTTAAATTTTGATTTATCTAGTGATAATGTTTAGGAAAAATCTAGCTAAGCTTTAGCATTAGAAGTATGTATAAATGCCTGGTGGCTATAACCACTGAGTAGACTTGGCTTTTGAATAAAAACAATTCCTTTTGTTTTTTCCTTCATCTCTGCGTCAGTGGTTCTTTTTGGCATACTGCCATTATTTTTCCATTTCAACATTTTGGGCAATTTTCTTCCTAAGCCCCTTTCACCTTTCACCTTTCACCTATTCCATTAAAGATCATTTTCATACTCCATTTAAGCATGATTAATTTCATGTTTAACTAATCCCCTTTGGCCTTGGCCTGGTAAATGTTCCAACGAAACAATCGTGAGATACGAACCCGCTATAAAACCTCTCTACGCAATATTCACTATCTCTCCAATATATGGGATAATACAAATTCGTCCCTTAAAGTTTATTCAACTTCGATTCAAAAAGTGCATGTTGGATTGAATTGTTTGGCATACAGTTGGGAAGTCCAGTCGGTCGTACTGTATTCGAATTCCTGTGAACAAATTGGCGTGTCCAAGTGGGAAACATCTAGTTAGACTCCGTCAAGGGAGAAAGTGATTGTATCTAAATGACCCACGCGGTTGAGGCCGTTGATTCGAGTTGGGCTTTTCAGATCACAAGGCTGTCGAAATCTTGAATTGTGAACACGTGTACTTCGGTTAGAAATTTGGAAATGGTTGGTTTGTAGGTCATACCGGGATTGACTACACAAGGAAAAGTTGGCGATCGAGACGTTCTTGGTCGCTATAACCAACTTATCGCTTGGAAGGGAAAATCTATTTTTCAAGGTTCGATTCAAGTTCAAAGTATACCTAGGCTAAGGCTAAGCTTTAATATATTTTATTTACCAATTTATTTTGAAATCGCGATTCTTTTATTTTTTACATTATTTTATACAGTTTTTTTATATCTTTATCAACTAAAACCCCCTTTTCATTTTTCAGCATTGCTATGCATAGTTCGTGGGCACGACTGTAACCACGACAGTAATTTTGGTCACGAGAAAAGGCAAATTTGGATAAGCAGTCCTTGTGGATTCGACCTTACTGCTCTATACTGCTATTTAGTATTATCTTATCGTAGGAATTTAAATTTGGTGGTTTCGACGCCCATCAAATTTTGGCGTTGTTGCCGGGGATCAAACCCAGCTTGTTTGTGCGGGATTTGTGCCAAGCATGACCTAAAATTTGATAAGCATTGAAACCACCGAATATAAATTCCTACGACAAGATAACACTAAATAGCAGTATAGAGCAGTAGGGTCGAATCCACAAGGACTGGTTATCCAATTTCCCCTTTTTTCATTACCAGATTTACTATCGTTATTATAGTATTGCCCACGACCTGTGCGTAGCAATGCTGAAAAATGAAAAGGGAGGGTTTTAGTTGATAAAGATAATGATATAAAGTAAAAATAAAAGAATCGTGACTGCAAAATAAATAAAGCGAAATAAAAGAAATTAGTAAATAAAATATATTAAAGCTCAGCCTTAACCTCGGTATACTCTGAACTTGATCCGATCCTTGAAAAATAGATTTCCCCTTTCAAGTGATAAGCTGGTTATAGCGACCAATAACGTCTCGATCGCCAACTTTTCCTTGTGTAGTTAGTCCTGGTACGACCTACAAACCGACCCTTGCCAAATTTCTAACCGCGATACACGTGTTAACGAATCAAGATTTCGACAGCCTTGCGATTTGAAAAGCCCAACTCGAATCAATGGCCTCAACCGCGTGGGTCGTATAGATCCGATCACTTTCTCCTTTAACGGAGTCCAACTGGCCGATTCCCACTTGATAACGCCAATTCGTTCGTGGGAATTCGAATATAGCACGGCTAACTTGGCTTCCCAACTGTATGCCAAACAACTCCAACTCAATATGCATTTTTTGAATCGAAGTTGAATCAAATTTATGGGACGAATTTGTACTATCCCATATATCGGAGAGATAGTGAATATTGCGTTGAGAGATGTAACACTCTAAATCCGGCGTAGAAGTTTAGACCGAATTTCGGATGCCACATTGATCACCGAAGTGATCGTAGGTAAATTTTTACAAAACAAGTTATTATGTTGAACCATAATATTTAATCGCCTAATTTCAGTCAACAAAAATTACATATAAGTTTATTTTTAAACAGGAAATAAATGAACGAACAAAAGGTAAAACGGAACTTGTTTAACAATTTTATAAAACCTTATAATTCAATAACTGAATAACAAAACAGAAACTGGAAATACGGTTTGTACTATATTATTTTCCAAGACTGTCCGAGATCTCCGCATACCGAGTCCAATAACAAAATTCTGAAATATACCTGAAAGGGAAACAGAGGGGGGTGAGCTACACGAGCTCAGTGTGAGTTCAAAACCAATCCAACTACAGAAATATAGAATAGGATGCCGGATAGCAGTTCAATAAAGAAACGTACTCACAAAAACATACAGATCCAGAAGGTAACCCAAAACCAATATCTCAAAACCAAATAACAATTCGAGCACACTGAGTCACACTCACAGGCACACTGTCACACCTCGTAAGAGCTGTTTGAGCTCATCCAACAAAACACACCACATAAGACAAAGTAGGCCCATCCAACCCTATACACAATATAAAGTCATCACGGGTTGCCCGGCAACAACGACCCGCCACCCCGAATTGCCCAGCAACGATGGCTTATCAAAATGCAGTTGAAATGCCAGATCAAATATATATACGTAGCATAGCTAACGTACATGCGGTATAGTGCGATGCGGTAACCCGCTATACCGATAACTTGTAGTTAAACTGCCAGATCAGATAATGGTATGTAGCATAGCTAACGCACATGCCGTACAGTGTGATGCGGTAAACTGCTATACTGGTAAATTGTAGTTTAACTGCTAGATCAAATAGATATATGCAGCAAGGCTGACGTATGTGTTGTACAGTACAGTGCGGTAATCCGCAGTATAGACAAATTGCAGTTTGAACTGCCAGATCAGATCAGAATCAGACTCCTTTCTCTTCAAAACCCATCCCAAAATATTTTATGCAAGTGTATGTATGCATACAATCTCACGAAGTAGACACAATATCGCATAATGATCAGATGTGAACACTATGCACACACACCCATGAAGTAATGATTCAGATTCAAACATCTCACATGACAGTCACAGATACACTCAGGCCGAAGTCCAGATCAGAATTCTTAGCAACCCTGACTAAAGATCAGCCAAGGTAAAACACACAGACAAATGCTCGGATCAAAAACACACAGAATCAAAATAGGTGACTTAGAGCCACACGACTATGTGCTCTGGCCGTGTGGGGGTCAAAACACCCGTGTGGAGGGAGGCACACGCCCGTGTGATATAGGGACACGGCCGTGCGAATAGGCCGTGCAACTCACTGTCCAAATTTGCTAAATTAGAGTGCAGGGCAGACACGACCGTGTGAGGGTCTCACACGCTCGTGTGCCCCACCAGACACGACTGTGTGCCCAAAACACACACCCGTGTAAGATCTCTAAATCCCCAAATCAGCCACAAGGCCGTATGGCCAGGTCGCGTGGCACCAAAACTCTAAATCCCTAATTCCCAATCACACACGCCCATGTACACCGGGGGCACAGCCGTGTGAAAATCGATAAAAACCCCAAATCGGCCACACGGCCATGTGGCACCCAAATTTCGCCAGAAACCCTAATTCCCAAATACACATGGTCGTGTGAGTCATCACAAGCCCGTGTAGACGCCTGTGTGGACACGAAACCACCCTAAAATAGCCCTAAAAACGTGCTTTTAGCCACAAAGCACTTTTCGATCCTCGTTAGATCAAAATTATAAAAAACCATACATATTCCAAGCATAAAATAACGATATCACATCCATAGTCGACTTTTCGCAAAGTCGAATTAGAATTCGTAAATAAAATAGAAAAGGTTTGAAACCCACACCTATTTTGCGATCTATGACGTTCTGACACCGACTTGGCGACGAGGAAACGAATCTTCCGAAATCACACACCACTATTTTCGAAAGTTTAAGAAATGAAGCAAAAAAAAAAGCCAAACGGAAAAGAAAAGAAAAGAAATAAAATAAAAACAAAAAAGGAGCGTGCCTTGAAGAATTAAAATAATTATAATAAAAATATAATAATAAACTAAAACTGAATATAATAAAATAAGTAGCAAAATAAAACTAAAAAGAAAGTTCACTCAAAAAGCGCAAACAAGGACTCGAACCCAGAACCTTCAACACACTAACTCTTACCATTTGAACCAGCAGGCTCATTCTTACACTAAAATGCGCAACTAAACATAATAGCGCAACCTTCTCACTGACCCTACCCACAAACCTCAAAACTTTTAAGCCCAAAATTCGGGGTGTTACAGCTCACCCCTCCTTAAAGAAATTTCATCCCCGAAATTTCCACTAACAGAACGAAGGTATAACACAAGCTACCCCACTACGCTCCCGTTGCGTACTCTAATCCCAAAAAACTACCACTCCAAACTTGAACTCAAAACCTCTCACCCACACCCAGAACACTTAACCACTGAAGCAAATACATTTTTATCTTATCATACGCAATTACTATGCTCTACTCAAAACCTCGAAACATTCACCACCGTACCTAACTCAAAATCATCGAGGGCACTCCCGGATCCGATGCTCTGTGGACCCGCATATCAGACACGCTCCCAACATCTTTCAACAGTCGCCTGGATGACGCTTCTTACAATGCTCACAAAATAAAGCGCTCGCACCATTGCTGGCACCCTCTGAAAAACCACTATTGCCATTCAAATGCGTTCTAACACGCTTCGCAGAACGAGGCTCCAACCTCGGAGGACTGAGATCTCTTTTCTTCCTACAATCCTCACACCTACCTTGAGTCGATTCTCTATTTCTCTCTAAACTAGCCTCAAACACTTTTTCTAAAACCTCCATCACCACTCGAGTTAACGCCTCGCTACCAACCTCCAGGTTATCGCTACCCGAAGGTGGCGGAATCGCGTTGACTTTCACATCTTGAACAGACGCACATCCCGGAGAAGTAGACGACTTCTCGCCATCTTGCTTACCTTCAAAATCCATGCCAGTCATGTCCCTAACTTAAAATATCTACATTTTCAAAGAACAAATAGAATAAGTACAAAATTTTACATTTCCAATCTTACAGCTTCGAATTTCTACCTGGACCAGCATCGGAGTCTCAGACAGTTTATGTTCGTAAAACTTTTTCCCAAAACACAAATCATTTCAGCTTACTATGATAAAGTTTCTCAAAAATTTCTTTTTAAAACAACCACGTGTGCATAAGGACACGTAGAAGCACAGGCCAAGTTTTTGCAAACCTGGCTCTAATACCACTAAATGTAACACCCTAAATCCGAAGTAGAAGTTTAGACCAAATTTTGGATGCCACATTGATCACCGAAGTGATCGTAGGTAGATTTTTACAAAACAAGTTATTACGTTGAACCAGAATATTTAATCGCCTAATTTCAGTCAGCAAAAATTACAAATAAGTTTATTTTAAAACTGGAAATAAATGAACGAATAAAAGGTAAAACGGAACTTGTTCCACAATTTTATAAAACCTTATAATTCAAAAACTGAATAACAAAATAGAAACTGGAAATACGGCTTGTACTATATTATTTTCCAAGACTGTCCGAGATCTCCGCATACCGAGTCCAGCAACGAAATTTTGAAATATACCTGAAAGGGAAACAGAGGGGGGTGAGCTACACGAGCTCAGTGTGAGTTCAAATCTAATCTAACTATAGAAACATAGAATAGGATGCCGGATAGCAGTTCAATAAAGAAACATACTCACAAAAACATACAGATCCAGAAGGTAACCCAAAACCAACATCTCAAAACCAAATAACAATTCGAGCACACTGAGTCACACTCACAGGCACACTGTCACATGTGCTAATCAGACAAACAGAAACATTCAGAGAATCTCACACGTAGAACACTCAAACAGATGCGTATGTATGCAGTCTGATATTAAAGGAACCCACCCATCCAGCCAAACACACCTCTCTGTCCCCCGATGACACCTCGTAAGAGCTGTTTGAGCTCATCCAACCAAACACACCACATAGGACCAAGTAGGCCCATCCAACCCTACACACCATATAAAGTCATCCCGGGTTACCGGGTAACAATGACCCGCAACCCCAGATTTCCCGGCAACGATGGCTTATCAAAATGCAGTTGAACTGCCAGATCAAATATATATACGTAGCATAGCTAACATACATGCGGTACAGTGCGATGCGGTAACCCGCTCTACCGGTAATTTGCAGTTAAACTGCCAGATCAGATAATTGTACGTAGCATAGCTAATGCACATGCGGTACAGTGCGATGCGGTAAACTGCTATACCGGTAAATTGCAGTTTAACTGCAAGATCAGAATCAGATTCCCTTCTCTTCAAAACTCATCCCAAAATATTTTATGCAAGTGTATGTATGCATACAATCTCACAGAACAGAGACACAATATCAGACAGTCAGATAGAACAACTATGCACACACACCCAACAGAACAGATTCAGATTCAAATATCTCACATGACAGTCACAGATACACTCAAGCCAAAGCCCAGATTAGAATTCTTAGCCACCCTGACTAAAGATCAGCCAAGGCAAAACACACAGACAAATGCTCAGATAAAAACACACAGAATCAAAATAGGTGACTTAGAGCCACAAGGCCGTGTGCTCGATTTGTGTGGGAAAACCTAGGCCGTATAGGGGTCAAAGCACCCGTGTGGAGGGAGGCACACGGCCGTGTGGCAGAGGCACACGCCCGTGTGATGCAGGGACACGGCCGTGCGAACAGGTCGTGTAACTCACTATCCAACTTTGCTAAATTAGAGTGCAGGGCAGACACGACCGTGTGAGGGTCTCACAAGCTCGTGTGCCCCACCAGACACGACCGTGTGCCTAGAACACACGCCCGTGTGGGATCCCTAAATCCCCAAATCAGCCACACGGCCGTGTGGCCAAGCCGTGTGGCACCCAAATTTCACCCGGAATCCTAATTCCCAAATGCACACGACCGTGTGAGTCGTCACACGCCCATGTGGACGCCTGTGTGGTCACAAAACCACCCTAAAATAGCCCCGAAAAATGTGCTTTCAGCCACAAAGCACTTCTCGATCCTCGTTAGATCAAAATTATACAAAACCATACACATTCCAAGCATAAAATAACGATATCACATCCATAGTCGACTTTTCGCAAAGTCGAATTAGAATTCGCAAATAAAATAGAAAAGGTTCGAAACCCACACCTATTTTGCGATCTACGACGTTCTGACACTGACTTGGCGACGAGGAAACGACTCTTCCGAAATCACACACCAGCGTTTTTGAAAGTTTAAGAAAAGAAGCAAAAAGAAAAGCCAAACGAAAAAGAAAAGAAAAGAAAGAAATAAAATAAAATAAACACAAAAAGGAACGTGCCTTGAAGAATTAAAATAATTATAATAAAAATATAATAATAAAGTAAAACTAAATAGAATAAAATAAGTAGCAAAATAAAACTAAATAAAAATTCACTTAAAAAGCGCACACAATGACTCGAACCCGTAACCTTCAACACACTAACTCTTACCACTCGAACCAGCAGGCTCATTCTTACACTAAAATGCGCAACTAAACATAACAGCGCAACCTTCTCACTGACCCTACCCACAAACCTCAAAACTTTTAAGCCCAAAATTCGAGGTGTTACAAGAGATTTTACAACGGGTTCGTATCTCACGATTGTTTCGTTAGAGCATTTATCGGGCCAAGGCCAAAGGGGATTAGTTAAACACAAAATTAATCATGCTTAGATGTAGTATGAAAATGATTATTAATAGAATAGGTGAAAGGGGCTTAGGAAGTAAATTGCCCAAAATGTTGAAATGGAAAAATAATGGCAATATGCCAAAAGGAACCACCGACGCAGAGATGAAGGGAACAAAAATAAAGGAATTGTTTTTATTCAAAAGCCAAGTCGACCCAGTGGTTGTAGCCACCAGGTATTTGTACATACTTCTAATGCTAAAACTTAGTTAGATTTTTCCTAAACATTATCACTAGATAAATCAAAATTTGAAAATCAAATTTAAACTAATTACAAAATTTTAGCAATATCAAAAATAATTTGATCTTTATCCAGCCACTTTTTTTTTTAACCTTCAATCCTTCAATCTTTATCCAACCAACTTTAAATCTTCAACCTTTCAATTTAACCCTCTTCTTTGCTTTTTGTTCCAATTTAGCCTCTTTTTGGTATGAATTTGAATTTTGGTACACCAATTTCATTCATGAAATGAAAAACCCAAGTTTAGTATCATTTTATTCGATAATTAGCCAAAAATAAATGTATTAAAAATACGAATTTATCTTGCTATCAAATTCCCCCTACTTAGCCGATGTTTGTCCTCAAGTATGACGTCTACTAAAAATCATTTGATAATCCCTTTCGAAATCAAACCCCCTTCCTCAGTCAAGCATAATACAAACAATTAGGTGAATAAAAATTTAACAATTGCTAAACTCAACCAATAAGCATTTTATAAAATCTTGAACAATATATCAAATTCAACTACTTTACTAAATTTATGCTCAATCAAACTTCCGAAACAATAACACTCAATATATACTTTTAGTATTTTTTCCCTTTTCTCTCTTTCTTTTCAAATATATTTGTGACATAGTCAAGTCTTTTGACGCGAAATGAGATACAACCCAAGCACCTCACCCCGGATACTCAACTTTACTTTTTTTTCTTTTTGAGAACGAATTTGAGACACAGTCAAATCTTTTAACGCGAAATGAGATAACAACCCAAGCACCTCATTCCGGTTACTCAATTTCACTCGTCCCTAATAGATTTATTTCTTTTTTCTCAAGGCAGCTCGATCAGTGGAGTGTTATAAGTTTCGGTTCGTCACCAAATCTTTTGACGCGAAATGAGATGACAACCCAAGCACCTAACCCCAGTTACTCAATTTGATCACATTTTCGATGTTTCACTCTTAACGAAGCCATTAACAGATTACTTATTTATTTATTAAAATGAGTACTTTCATTAGGCAAGTTCAAAAGAGCCAACAATCTATATGAAATATTACTAAGCCATAACATTTTCAATTCTACAAAATATTTATCGATCAAGTAAGAAATAGTTATTCATGAGTCACCCGATTATTTAAATAAACTAAGCATAAGAATTAGAGGTTTATTTCCGAAACGAATTAAGAAATTATTTAGCGAAACACATGCAAAGAAGAAATAGCATGTCAGTTACTAAATTCAAGTAACCAATTTTTTAAGTTTATAATTTTCCAAATTCATAGTAGAATATTTAATTAGGGAATTTAATAACTTATTAAATTAGTATTTTTAGTTCCACTCATTGATGATAATTTCATTTAATAAAATATGATTAATAAATTTCTTCACGTGAAATTCAATTATTTTATTGAAATAATATTTTCATTATAATAATTTTCATTTAATAAACGATTATATGAAATAATTATAATTTTACTTAAAAATTCAGACCATATGTTGTTATAGAAAATTAATTTAATAAAAAAACTTATATCATAACTATGGATGTTATTGTTATAAGTGAAAAGTTATTATAGAGAGTTAAAATAAAACATAAAAAAACCAGTTCTTCTAGAAACTTAATTGTTATAGTGAAATGCTATTTTAGCGGGTGGCTATTATAAAGAGGACTGATTGTATATAATATTTAGTAATTATAATTATACAAGAATGATATTTTTAATATGAAAAAGGTTTTATATAAAAAGGATTTTATATGACAATAGAGGTGATCATGGGTTGGGCTACCCAGCCGGCCTAACGGCCCGCCCGAAAAATGGGAGGGTTCGGGTAAAAATATAGGCCCGAAATATGGGTTTGGGCAAAAAAACGAGGCTCGTTTAGAAAACGGGCCGGGCCTCGGGTAAAACTTTTTTGGCCGGCCCGGCCCAAATTATATATTAAATATATATTCTATTTTTAATCAAATATACTTTTTAAATTTACATATTTTTATTTTGTTTTTTTTGTTTTAATATTTGTTTTAAAATTTTTTATTTAATAAAAAAAGCTAAAAAAAAATTTAATATGGGCCGGGCCGGGCCGGGCTCGGGTTTATCAATTTTCTTTCGGGCCGGGCTTGGACAAATTTTTAGGCCCATATTTCGGGCAGGGCCGGGCTCGAGCCTAGAAAACGGGCCTAAAATTTTGTCTGGGCCTGGCCGGAACCCGGCTCGGCCCGGCCCATGATCACCTCTATATGACAATAATCCCTACTATATTTTGTTTAAAAATGTAATTTAAACAGTAAAATATGTTACTAGAAATTATAATAAAAAAATATCTTATAAATAATGTAAATAGCATAATTGGGTAATACATACCAAATTTAAATTATATTTTATAATCAATTATAATTAATAAAAGACTCATAATTAACTATAATTTTTATTTGACTTTTTTATTTTTATTTTTTTGTTAGATATCATCTTATACAAAGCTCTTAGTTGTTGTTAAAATAATAGGATAAAGATTTAAGCTACTAAAATTCTCAGCGTTATGATATCTTCCAATTATGAAACTCACTTTCCCTACGCCTATAATTATGTGCAGCACACTAATTCCTACTGTTTTTTTTTATTTTGTTTTATAATATCTACAAGTGAAGTGTAGTTGGAGTAGGAAATACACATGAGCAACAAGAAAAAGAAAACGTATTAGATTTCCTTTTACAATTTTTTTTCCTTTGCATGGAATACCGTCTTTTTTAACTTTTTAAAAAGTTTTATTAGATTTTGGGAAGGACCATTATGAAATCGACAATAAGAAGCCAACTTGATGTTGGTCGAATACATTATTGGTCAAAGATGATGTTGCACACGATGGTTTACGGCAATGGTTGGTTTTTTTGGGGAAAGGAAGAGTTTTATTTTTTCTAAAGAAATAAAGAGAAAAGTGAAAATAAAAAAATAATAATAATAATAAAGTAGAGGAGTCAAAAGTAGACCTGGTCATGGGTCGAGCCACCTGGCCCGGCCCGAAGGCCCGCCCAAAATATGGGAGGGTTTGAGTAAAAATATAGGCCCGAAAAATGGGCTTAGACAAAAAAATAAGGCCCGTTTAAAAAATAGGCCGAGCCTCAGGTAAGGTATTTTTTGCCATGACCCGACCCGGCCTGAATTCACTAAAGGACAAAAAAAATTGCTTTTTTTTTTTGTTTTTGAATGTTATTTTCTTATTTTTTTTCTCCCTATTTTGCTACTATTTTACTATTATGTTGCTATTATTTTGTTGTTACTGTTTGGATATTATATAAAACTTATTTTATTATTAATTTTGTTATTATTTTAAAGGCATTTGTTAATTTTGTTATTATTTTAGAGGCATTTGCTTGTTAAGTTACATTTATCTTAGTGTTATTTAAGTCTACATATTTTTTAAATTTTATTTTCAATTTGTTGAGAAATATTTATTTTGATGTTTTTAGTATTTTTGATGTATTATATATATTTAAAAATTATATAAAAATAATATAAAAAATTAATACGGGCGGGCCGAGTCGGGCCCGGGTTTTAGCATTTTTATCCGGGTCGTGCTTGAGCAAAATTTTAAGTCCATCTTTCGGGCTAGGCCGGGCCCGGGCCAAGTAAATGGGCCTGAATTTTTAATTGAACTCGGCCCATGAACACCTCTAGTTAAAAGTCATTAAAGGCTTGACTAATGATGAAACTTCACATGAGAGTAGATATCGATATCTAGATTTTTATTTTTATTTTATTTTAGGTTTGATTATATTTTTACACGTTTATGTTTAATACTTTAATTCCTTATTACATTCATGTAATTTTGTTTTAATATCTTATTTTATTTACATTATTATATTTAAGTCATTTTCTATGATATATTTTTAATTTTATTTTAAATTTAAAGATAACTTTATAAGTTTTAAATTTAGTTTTTGATTGTGATGCTATTTTAATTTTTAATTTAATAAATGCTCAATTTATTGTATAATTTAGTTAATGTAATTATATTTTGCATGATATATAATATTTAACTATGCTGTATGAATTTTAAATTATATTGTTATTAAATATTATATAAAATCAAATAAAAACCGAATCAAGAATTATTATAAAATAAAAACACAAGAAAAATAAACAAAATATAAAAATTGCTGAACATAACTTGGAAACTGTAGTTGATTAGATGAAAAAAAAATTAAATATTTTTTATTTGATTCCATTTCCCAAAATGCATTTCATAGTTATGACCATTAGGTAGCTTTTAATTTATGATAAATAGCATATAATATATGCTTCAACTTTTTTAATCTATTTATTTTAAAAATAATAATAATTTACAAATACATATTCAATCCGTCCATCGCTCAAAAATAAAATTAATTTATACTAAATTAGTATCCAGAGTTAACACATACCACTAAAGCAATCTAAATATAAATAAATAATAATTATATTTAATACAATCTCAGGTTAACGTATAAATAAGTATTGATTGCATCCATAAAAAAATTTAAATTTTAATCTTAAAAATAATATTGTTAAGAGAAACAACATAATAAATCCACCATAAAATATTTAAGAAAAAACACACTCACGTCAACCTAAATTCATATGTTGAAATCAAAATGGTTTTCTTTTCAATGCAATAAAAAAAAAAAAGTAATGTCAAGTTTTCAACATTTCAAAGTTGAAATGTTTTAAGTTTTTGGAAGATCCATCGTACGTCCCTCTTACAATTAAAGGGATTCCATTAAAATTTTCGAGAATTCCAAGTTTTGATGATTAAGGTGTACAATGAAAGACTTTAATCACGACTGCCTTCCATTATTGACAACTTTTCATAATGCAAACCAATAAATGATTGTGAGGCGAATTAACATGTTAAGATAATCCATTTAATTTAATTTGAGCTTTGTTCCATTGAGCAATCACAGGTTGTTTTGCATCAATTACATGGAAAACGAATCAATTCAAAGGATTTGGGTAGTGCTAAACATTCATAATCATGGGATCATAAAGCTTGGATGCATAAAACAACACAATAAACAGCAGTGCCGCCACTGTCAAACTTGCCCCAATCTTCATTGCTGTTTCGCTCTCCATTTTAAGCTTTGAAATAAACCATTTGGGGCGAGCTTGGGGCGATATAGCATTCTCGGTAGGGGCACCTGTAGTACCCTCGCCGGCAGCCTCTCTACTTTGGCTAATGTTGTTCTCTTGCTTTAATTTTCCTTTGTCTTCAACCGGCGGCAACGACGATGCTGACTCCCCACGCTGCATTGGTGTAAGTGAATCCTGTTGCGAATAAGCGATTTTCTTTGGTATTGTTATATAAAGAAAACCGGAACTGAACCTTGCACGGATTTCGTTCGCTTTGCAGTCTTTGGGAATGGTGAATTCCTTGCGGAATCGGGTCCATTTACTTCCTTCGAGGGGCCGTTCGCCGGAAACGGTTAGGACGTTGTTGCTGCCGAAGTGAACTTTCAGCTGGTCCTTTCTAAAATCTGATAAAATAGAATAGAAAGGATGAAATGTAACATTGAATAACAAACAAGGAGAGTTAAACAAAGGCATGCAATATATAAATGTATATATATATTAAATTACGTTTGACATGAAACTCGATAATGTCCTGAGCTTCTCCTTCTTTGTATTGGCAATCAGGCTCTAAATCTTGGTAAGAACGGGACATATTGCAAAAGACACAAAAATATTAAGCAAGTTTTGAAAGAAATAGTACTGTTTGTTTGTGAAGTAAAGGAAGACAGGTTGAATACATATTAACATGCTTAATTATATAAGAAACAGTTGCTTAATTAACATGCTATATTCCTTTCTGGGTTTCCTAAAAGAATCATTCCTTTTTCAAATTCTAAGCATTTGGTTTTGCTTTCCTACTTGACACCATCTTCCTTGTTTCTCTTTTCCCAATTATATGTGTTGTCCTCCCTTTATACTTCATCCCTTTTCTGCTTCTTTGGTTTTCTCCCTCGGTTTTAGATATGACAAGAATACAATATTAAATTTCAATTTTATTAAATTCCTCAAACATTTCAATAAAAACACAAAAAACTACAACAACTATTTCTTAATATTTTGCAATTTTATGAGTTTTTGCGTTTGTATACTATATTGATACCGACTATATTGGTCCAAACTTACTATTTTGGTCCCAAATCGATCTCAAGTCTTTTATGTTCCATTCCGGTTAAAATTTTGGTATGTTTTGGCCAATATCGGAGCATACCGGTTGGTACAATTTTTTTTAAAAAAAATTCTTAATCATTTTAATTTTTTTATAATTACATTTAAAATTAATAGTTATTAAATTAAATTATTAAATCTGTTTAACAATTTTAAAACTTATATGTAAAATATATTTATATGAATATAATTTAGATATATTTACATGTATATATAATATAAAATTTATTTTTACCAAAATAATATATATTTTATTAAAAATTAAAAATTAGTTTATAAATATATATGTGACAGAAATATTTAAAAATATCGATAAACCTGAAATGATATACTAAAATATGTTGGTACTGGTATCGGTACTAGTATGGTATTGACTACCTTAATTTACATAAATTTAAATCAGAGCAATTCATTTGAATTTTTTTTTTAAAACGCAATTAATTTAAAGTTAAAAATCATTGCTTTCACCCTTATCAATTTTGCAAATTATTTGTAGTTAAAACAATGAAAGCGATGTTATATTATTCTCTAATTTATACATATTTTTATTTTGCAAAATTTTATATTTTACATTTTCAACCAATCATATGTTCGTTGAATGTTTTTCATTTTTCGAGAAATAAAAATGAAAATTACCTCTCGTAATGAAATTCTTTTATAAAGTTTAAACCACATTCATGTTAATATTATTTTTTCTTATTATAAGCCTTTATTAGTATTTGAAATTCCCAAATACAAATATGTACCGATATTTTAATTTCACATAGTCACATCTCAACCCTCTACGGATAGATTGTACAATATCATTTTCTTATGAATATCAAAATAAAATTTGGGAAAAAAAAATACAATTTTTTTATAAAATAAATCAATGAATAAAAAGCAATTTGGGCCAATTTAGGCCATATTTTCCAAACTAAACATTCAGCATGGGCTGGAAACTCTTTCCGTTTTTTTCCCCTTAATTTCAAACATCATAATGCAAAAATCAAAATGCAAGAAATCAGTTTTCCTCTTAATCTTTTGATCACTTCTCACTTTCACGAGATGGAAAGTGTTGCTAAAGCCTATTTCATGGATCTTTTCACAACAAGAGGCATAGGCAATCTTGATCACGTGTCATCGAGAGTGGCAAGGTGTATTTCAAATACCATGAATAATGAGTTGACCGCAGATTATACGGAAGAGGAAATTATCAAAGCTCTGAATGGAATAGGTCCGACAAAGGCTTCGGGGGCGAATGGCTTACCAACTCTCTTTTTCCAGAAATTTTGAGATATTGTTGGTAAGAAAGCCTATTTGTTCTGCCTCGATATTCTTAATAGAGGAAATTCACTAGAGGATCTTAATAGAATCAATATTATGTTAATTTCAAAAGTTGCCCACCCTACTAATCTCACAAATTTCTGTCCTATAAGCCTTTGCATGGTGATCTACAAAATAATTGCAAAAATAGTTGCTAATCGCCTTCAAAAGGTACTTGAATGTTGTATTGATGAAGCGTAAAGCGCTTTTGTGCCGGGCAGGTTAATCATCGATAATGTTCTTTTGGCTTACGAGGTGCTACATGCTTACAAAAAAAAGGACGAAGAAGAGTTTTCTAGCCCTGAAATTGGACATGAGTAAGGCTTACGATCGTGTGGAATAACCGTTCCTAAAAAATATGATGTTGAAAATGGGGTTAGCAAGTTCTTAGGTTGAGCTCATAATGCACTATATTAGTTTAGTGTCATATTCTATCATCATTAATGGAGAAATAGGAACGAGTTTCAAGCCTACTAGAGGACTACGGCAAGGTGACCCATTGAGTCCATATTTATTTTTGTTGTGTCATGAAGGCTTTTCTGCTCTTATCAAATTAGCAAGGGAAGATAGAATACTCAAGAGTGCAAAAGTATATCGGAAAGGACCTCAGGTTTCACATTTGATATTTGCGAATGATTGTATTCCTTTTGGAGAGGCAAATGAAAGGGGGGAATCTATCATTAAAAACATTATTCGTAAATATGAAGCTTGCCCAGGTCAAAGTGTTAATTTTGAAAAATCTACTGCCTTTTTCAGTTCTAATGTTACTGATCAGAATAAACTGCTTGTCTCTTAGATTCTTATTGTTAGATGCTCAAAAGATCCGAAGAAGTACCCGGGGTTACCGAATATGGTGGGTCGGGGTATGTAACATCCTAAAATTAGGGGTTCGACATCTTGCTCTACTCTGTGTGTTTGGCTAGATAAGCTTGTTATTTAGCTGTGTTTAGGGGTCCTGGGGAGGCTCGGGTTCAAGCCCAGGTCCTGGCAAAATTTTGGGTTTTGGTCACTGAAGTGGGGGAAGATGGTGGAAGCAGGGTTTAAGGGAAATTGTTGGTAGGTTGTTAGCGCAAGGAGGCGTGTGGCATTGTGATGTGGCGTCATTAAGGGAACTTGGAGGAAGGGAGTTCGAATCCCACATGCTGCAATGTGTTGCATTTATTTTTGTGCTGAGCAGGTGAGAGTAGTAGAGTTCAGCTTGGACTCTGCAAGGGGAGTTGTAGACTCAGTAAATGAATTTGAATGAGTGATGGAGAGGAGTTTGAGGAGAGTTGTGGGGAGTGAATCGTGGGATTTGGGGAGAGAGGAGGAGTTTGGCCGAATGTGGGAGCTTGGAGGGGGTGAAATTCGGCTGGGGGTTGTGGGAGGAGTATTTTTCGGTTTTGAGGAAGAGTGAGTGCCGAAATCTCTCTTAGGCTCTTTTCGTGTCCCTCTTTGTTTTTGTGCAAATTGGGTGCATTTCGGGTTACTTTTACTCTTATCAAAAACTTTCCTTCTTCTTTCTTTCATCTCTTCTCCTCATAGTGTGGTAGCCGAACCTTTAGAGAGTGACCACTCGTGCATTCTTTTCATCTTTTCTCTCCAACATTCGTCTCTTCCTCCCTCTTCTTATTTTTAACATAGCCGAAACTTTACTTTTCCTTCTCTGCTTTTCTATTTTTCCCCTTAAGCCGAATATTTCCCTTTTCATTCCAACTGAATCGATTTAAATTCATATTTGCCTTTAGCCGAATGCTAGTAGCTGCAAGTGGGGCGTCCTAGTGACTATCGAATCCATCTTAGTTGTTCGAATCATCTGTAATCACAAGGTAATGGTAATTCTTTCGCTCTTTTCTTTTCTTTTCGGCCTTATGTTGCGCATAGCCGAAGTGGCTATTTCTCTTAATTCTAGTTCTCGGCTAATCTCTTCTTTTCTTCTCTCTCAACATGGACTGCATACTTCGATTAAATCCCATAGCCGAACCTGTCTTGGATCGGTTCCTCTTTGATCAAGGTAGAGAGTTTCTTTTTGATTCTTTTTGTCTATTCTCTTTTCGTCTTACTCTGCCATAACCAAATTTTCTTGTTAGACAACCGTCATTCTTTCACTGTGTTACTTTACTGATCAAGACTTTCTTTATGGAGGCGAGTGTTAACAGACCTAAGGAGGGTGCGTTAAGGGAGTCTGAGGGGAGTGGACTCGTAGTCTCTGCTCCCAAGTTCAAGCGGCGTAAAGTGTCAGCGGTTCGAGATTTTCCGCCGGGTTGTGGTAGAGAGCCGACATCTGTTTGGGATAGGTAAATCGTTGTTATTCCCGCTAGTGAGAGTGACGGCGATCAAGAGTGTATAGTTCTTCGCGTAATCAAGTTTGTAATCTCACACCTTTATTTCGTTTGATCTGTATTTTATTATGTGTCGGCTAAAAGCCGAAATACCCTTAACGGGAATACAATTGAGATACCCTAGAGGGTAAGATTGGAGATATACCAGGTAAGCAACATTTATGACTATGCCATTGGGATAAATTAGCATGATTATATGGGTGCCCTGATTATCTGATGTACATTGATATATGTATGCATTCACCTCATTATGATGATATGTTGTATGGGAATGGGATATGATATTGATGAAAAGGGGAAGTGTATTTCGGTGACTCTGTCACATTATTTCGGTGGCTCTACCACATATTTCGGTGACTCTGTCACATTATTTCGGTGGCACTGCCACAATTTCGGTGATGAGCAGCGTGACTACCATCGGTGGTGTGTAGCGGATGAGGGTTGATTGTAGAAATCCCCACCGGTGTGTTTTGGCTGGTCGGGTGGTGTGTAGCGGATGGATAATTAGGTTAGGTTGGGTTGCATTGCATTCATTATCTGCTATACCATGCTAAATAGGGCTCAGGCCCAGTTCGTTTCTGTATGGGCTTCGCCCAATTTGATTTTGTAAGGGCTAAGGCCTAGTTGGTGTCTGAATGGGCTCGGGCCCAGTTAATGTTTGTGTAGGGGATTACACACTGAGTTCTCGTAACTCACCCCTCTGCTTAATTTTGTAGGTAATCCCTAGCTTTGAGGATTTGGAGCCGAAGTGGACTCTGTGGTGGCCATGCACTGATTCTTTAGTAAACTCTGTTTTATATCACTTTGAGTTTATTTTAATTTGGGATTATGTTCTGTAATAAGGCCACTGGGATTTTTAATTTGGTTTCTATTTTTAACGCATTTATGATTTATTATGAATTGATCAAAACGGGGTTTTCCTAAAAACGTAAATAATCGTTTTCCAAAATATTAATTAACGGTCCACAAACTATTAATAATTAAACACGGGATTTTTTTAAAACTACAACCACTGTTTTCAAAACGTCACATTTCTGAAACCCACTGAATCTGATTTTTGTTATAAAACTAGTTTTCGGTGTTAGTAATATTAATAATGTTTTGCAAGAAAACCTTAAATCTGATTTTCAATATGAAAACAAAACTCGAAGTTTTCAACAATCGCGTAGTTTCTTTAACAACCTTTCCATGTGACATGCCAGATCTGGTCGTAACGTGTAGGACAGGTTTGGGGTGTTACATTTTATGGTATCAGAGCCAAGTTTCAAAACTCGGCTGTGAAATGGGTTCAACAATGTTTTTCCAAAATTGGTTTGAAATCTGGTCTAAGAAATGTATGTCTTTCTGGAAGTATGGCACCCGAGTCTCCGGCACCAAATTCGTAAGTCTTCTGACTTTGTTTGATATTATGAAATGATTTTAGAAAGAAACTATTAGAGATAGTGTATTATGACTGCTAGCTATAAGAGATTAAGACTGTAGAGATTGAGACATTAAGAATTTGATTCGCGAAAATCACTTTTAAATCTGTCTTCATAAAATATCTGTTAATAACATTGGAACGATATACTAAGTCATAAAATTTCTAATCAGATTAATTCAATTCAGCAAATATGAGCACAAGAGGACGTGGACGTGGTATACGTGGCCGAGGTAGAGGCCGAGGTGCTGGGGTTGGATCTGAGGCATCGGGGCACATGCATGAAATGGAAGCACCTGCATCACCGGTGACTGAGGCGGGGTCCCATGATCGAGCTGGAGGGGACGATGCTGTGTCCCAAGCTATGCTGCATGTTCTGGAGCGGGTTGCTAGAGCAAGCACTGGATCGATAGCCCGGAAATCTATTCCTGAGCGACTCCGGGCAAATAGGGCTGAGATATTTAGAGGCATTTCTGGTGTAGCCCCAAACGTAGCTGAATACTGGCTAGAAGCAGTTGAACAAATTATGGATGATCTGGACTGCACGGTGGAGGAAAAATTGAAAGGAGCAGTGTCCCTCCTACGAGATGGGGCATACCAGTGGTGGCTCACGGTAATGGAGGATACTCTAGCGGACCGTATTATCTGGGACTTCTTTAAGACAGCGTTCTAGGGAAAGTATGTTGGGGCGAGTTATGTGGACGCCCAAAGGAAAGCATTTTTTAACTTGGTCCAGGGGAATAAATCCGTGGCAGAATATGAGGCAGAATACATGCGCCTAAGTCGTTACGCTCGAGGTATAGTCGCGACTGACTATGAGCGTTGTGTACGGTTCAAGGATGGTCTGCGGGACAAGCTGCGAGTCTCGATAGCTCCGCAATGGAAAGAGATTTCGCCATTCGCAGTGAAAGCAAAAATAGCCGAAGAAGTGAAGTGGTCTGAGAGGCAGAATCGAGATAAGGATAGGGGTAAGAATAAGAGAAGTTTTGGGTCGTCAGGATCATCTGGGGGTTTCTAAAAGAGGCCTAGGTTGGATGGGCCAGCTCGAGTAGGGATGCATTCTTTGTTGGTCGATTTGCGACCGTGGTGCTCGATCTTGGGAAAATACATTCGGGAGTGTTGGAGAAGAGCGGAGGATGTTTCAAGTATGGATCTAGGGATCATCTGATAAAAGACTGTCCACAAGAGGTGGCTAGGGTGCGAACGGTAGGTGAGGGAATTGTACAATCAAGGAGAGGTGGTCAGCAGCCGCTAAGGGGTCGTGGTCCGGCCAGAGGGGGAAATGGGTTTGGTCGAGGTCGTGGAGCACCGGCGGAGGTCTTGGGAATACGAGATGCAAGACGATGCACGGATTGGTGTATGCGGCTAGACGTCGAGAGGATGGCGACACACCGGACGTCATAACCGGTACGTTTCTTATATTTGATGAACCGTTTACTGCTTTGATTGATATTGGATCAACCCATTCATATGTTGCTTGTACTGTATCTAGGACTTTGGGTATAAAATCTGAGGTTGCTTCTAGAGAAATGTCTGTGGTTAGCCCTCTAGGACAATCTGTGGTAGTGAACAAACTATTTAGGAATGTGCCTTTAGTAGTGCAAGGGATTGTTTTTTCGGCAGACTTGATGGAACTACCGTTCGGCGAGTTTGATCTGATCTTAGGTATGGACTGGTTAGTTAAGCATCATGCAAACTTGGATTGTGCTGCTAAGCACATGATATTGAAGACTTTCGAAAATAAGGAGGTGCTGGTGATAGGAGAAAGAAGGAATTACCTGTCCAATGTGGTGTCGGCACTAAAGCCTGAAAGGATGGTGCGGAAAGGGTGTGAGGCGTTCTTAGCTTTCATCAGCGCTTTGGATGCCAAGGAATTGTCTGTAGGAGATGTTAGAACGGTGAAAGAGTTCTCGGACATTTTTCCTGAAGAGCTTCCAGGGTTACCTCCGGATCGCGAAGTGGAATTTGGCATTGAGCTACTTCCGGGAACGGCCCTGGTGTCCATCGCCCCTTATAGGATGGCGCCGAAGGAGCTGGTGGAACTTAAAGCTCAGATCCAAGAGCTGTTGGACCGTGGATTTATTCGACCAAGTGTATCTCCGTGGGGAGCGCTGGTCTTGTTCGTGAAGAAAAAGGATGGGTCGATGCGAATGTGCATTGACTATAGGCAATTGAACAAGTTGACGATCAAGAACAAATACCCGTTACCAAGAATTGACGATTTGTTCGATCAGCTACGAGGAGCTACGATTTTCTCGAAGATAGATTTGAGATCTGGGTACCATCAGCTAAAGGTCAAGGAGACAGATATTCATAAGACTGCGTTCCGAACTCGGTATGGGCATTACGAGTTTCTAGTGATGCCGTTCGGGTTAACAAATACACCAGCTGCTTTTATGGATATGATGAACTGGGTCTTCTAACCCTATCTGGACCGGTTCGTGGTGGTGTTCATAGATGATATCTTGGTGTACTCAAGGACTGAAGAGGAGCATGATACGCATCTTCGGGTTGTTCTGCAGATATTGAGAGAGAAGCAACTTTATGCTAAATTTAGTAAGTGCGAGTTTTGGCTGAAGGAAGTGATGTTCTTGGGTCATGTTGTGTCTGCTGAAGGGATTAGAGTCGATCCTCGGAAGGTTGAAGCCGTGTTGGATTGGAAGCAACCGAAGTCAGTGTCTAAAATTTGAAGTTTTTTAGGTTTGGCTGGGTACTACAGAAGGCTCGTTGAGGGGTTTTCGTTGATTGCTGCACCTCTAACCAAGTTATTGCGGAAAGGAGTACCGTTTGTGTGGACTGATAAACAACAGAAAAGCTTTGAGAAGCTAAAGAAGATTCTGACTGAGGCACCAGTGTTGATTCAGCCTGAGGCTAGGAAGGAGTTCGTTGTTTATTGTGATGTGTCGCACACAAGATTAGGATGTGTATTAATGCAAGAAGGGAAGATAGTAGCATATGCATCTCGGTAATTAAGGCCACATGAAGTGAATTATCCTACTCATGACTTGGAGCTAGCTACTATGGTGTTCGCTCTGAAGATATGGAGGCACTATCTGTACGGAGAAAAGTCAGTTATCTATACGGATTATAAGAGCCTGAAATACCTCCTTACTCAGAAGGAGTTGAATTTAAGGCAACGGAGGTGGATTGAATTGTTGAAAGACTATAACTGCTCGATTGAGTATCAACCGGGTAAAGCTAACGTAGTGGCAGATGCGTTGAGTCGTAAAGTGATAACAGATTTGAGGGCAATGTTTGCTCATCTCAGTCTGTATGAAGACGATAGCTTGTTAGCCGAACTTCAAGTGAAGTCGACATGGGTAAATCAGATTAAAGAGAAGCAATTGTTAGACGAATTATTAAGTTCTCGACTTCAACAAGTGGAAGGTGGTGAAACAGGGGATTTTGATCTGAACAGTGAAGGGGTATTATGTTTTCGTGGAAAGGTTTGTATGCCGAAGGACTCTGAGTTGAGATAGATGATTCTGCGGGAGGCGCATAGTAGCCCTTAAGCTATGCATCCCGGTGGAAGTAAGATGTATCGAGACCTGCGTGAACAGTATTGGTGGCCTGGTCTGAAACGGGAAGTTACCGAGTTTGTGAGTAAGTGTTTGACATACCAGCAAGTTAAGGCGAAACATCAGTTGCCTTCGGGGTTGCTACAACCGGTGAAGATTCCACTTTGGAAGTGGGAGAGGATAGCGATGGATTTTGTTAGTGGGCTACCCCTAACACCTACTAAGAAAGATTCAGTGTGGGTAATCGTTGACCGGTTGACTAAGTCCGCACACTTCATACCGATTCGTACGGACTACTCGCTTCAGAAGTTGGCTAAACTGTATGTGGCAGAAATTGTGAGATTGCATGGGGTGCCAGTGTCTATCATCTCGGACAGGGACCCAAGATTTACATCTCGATTCTGGAAGGCATTACATGAAGCTTTGGGTACAAGGCTGGATTTTAGCATAGCGTTTCATCCGCAGACTGATGGTCAGTCGGAAAGGGTAATTCAGATTCTGGAAGACATGTTAAGGGGCTGTGTAATCAACTTCAGAGGTAGTTGGGAGGATTATCTACCGCTGGCGCGAATTTGCATACAACAACGACTATCAATCCAAAGATTCAGATGGCACCCTACGAGGCGTTGTATGGTCGAGGTGTCGCACCCCTACCTGTTGGACAGAGTTGGGTGAGCGACAGTTGTTAGGTCCGGAATTGATCTCAGAGACTGAGGAAAAGGTTAAGTTGATTCGGGTTCAGTTGAAGGAAGCTTCCGATCGGAAGAAACCATATGCAGATCTGAAGCGTAGAGAAATAGAATTCTCAGTGGGTGATCAGGTTTTCTGAAAGTCTCACCTTGGAAGAAGGTTTTAATATTTGGACGAAAGGGCAAGCTGAGCCCCAGATTCATCGGGCCTTATCGGATAGTTAAACGTGTAGGACCGGTCGCCTACCAGCTTGAGTTACCTCCGGAGTTGAATCGGATACATGATGTATTCCATGTTTCGATGCTGAGGCGCTACCATTCAGACCCATCTCACATAGTGCCGGTGGAAGAAATTGAGGTTAGACCTGATCTGTCTTTTGAAGAAGAACCAGTGCAGATTTTGGATCGAGAGGTCAAAGTGTTGAGAAGGAAGTCTGTTCCGCTGGTTAAGGTGTTGTGGCGTAATCACGATTCGAAGGAAGCCACATGGGAGCCGGAAGATGCAATTCGACAGCAATACCCTCATCTCTTTTGACCATGTAAATTTTGAGGCCGATATTTCTTTAAGGGGGTAGAACTATAACATCCTAAAATTAGGGGTTCGGCATCTTGCTCTACTCTGTGTGTTTGGCTAGCTAAGCTTGTTATTTAGCTGTGTTTAGGGGTCCTGGGGAGGCTCGGGTTCAAGCCCAGGTCCTGGCAAAATTTTGGGTTTTGGTCACTGAAGTGGGGGAAGATGGTGGAAGCAGGGTTTAAGGGAAATTGTTGGTAGGTTGTTAGCACAAGGAGGCGTGTGGCATTGTGGTGTGGCGTCATTAAGGGAACTTGGAGGAAAGGAGTTCGAATCCCACATGCTGCAATGTGTTGCATTTATTTTTGTGCTGAGCAAGTGAGAGTAGTAGAGTTCAGCTTGGACTCTGCAATGGGAGTTGTAGACTCAGTCAAATGAATTTGAATGAGTGATGGAGAGGAGTTTGAGGAGAGTTGTAGGGAGTGAATCGTGGGATTTGGGGAGAGAGGAGTTTGGCCAAATGTGGGAGCTTGGAGGGGGGTGAAATTCGGCTGGGGGTTGTGGGAGGAGCATTTTTCGGTTTTTAGGAAGAGTGAGTGCCGAAATCTCTCTTAGGCTCTTTTCGTGTCCCTCTTTTTTTTTGTGCAAATTGGGTGCATTTCGGGTTACTTTTACTCTTATTAAAAACTTTCCTTCTTCTTTCTTTCATCTCTTCTCCTCATAGTGTGGTAGCCGAACCTTTAGAGAGTGACCACTCGTGCATTCTTTTCATCTTTTCTCTCCAACATTTGTCTCTTCCTCCCTCTTCTTATTTTCAACATAGCTGAAACTTTGCTTTTCCTTCTCTGCTTTTCTATTTTTCCCCTTAAGCCGAATATTTCCCTTTTCATTCCAACTGAATCGATTTACATTCATATTTGCCTTTAACTGAATGCTAGTAGCTGCAAGTGGGGCGTCCTAGTGACTGTCGAATCCATCTTAGTTGTTAGAATCATCTGTAATCACAAGGTAATGGTAATTCTTTCGCTCTTTTCTTTTCTTTTCGGCCTTATGTTGCGCATAGCCGAAGTGGCTATTTCTCTTAATTCTAGTTCTCGGCTAATCTCTTCTTTTCTTCTCTCTCAACATGGATGCATACTTGATTAAATCCCATAGCCGAACTCGTCTTGGATCGGTTCCTCTTTGATCAAGGTAGAGAGTTTCTTTCTGATTCTTTTTGTCTATTCTCTTTTCGTCTTACTCTGCCATAACCAAATTTTCTTGTTAAACAACCGCCATTCTTTCACTGTGTTACTTTACTGATCAAGACTTTCTTCATGGAGGCGAGTGCTAGCAGACCTAAGGAGGGTGTGTTAAGGGAGTCTGAGGGGAGTGGACTCGTAGTCTCTGCTCCCAAGTTCAAGCGACGTACGGTGTCAGCGGTTCAAGATTTTCCGACGGGTTATGGTAGAGAGCCGACATCTGTTTGGGATAGGCAAATCATTGTTATTCCCGCTAGTGAGAGTGGCGATCGAGGAGTGTATAGTTCTTCAGCGTGAATCGTGTGTAATCTCACACCTTTATTTCGTTGATCTGTATTTTATTATGTGTCGGCTAAAAAAGTGAAATACCCTTAACGGGAATACAGATTAAGATACCCTAGAGGGTAAGATTAAAGATATACCAGGTAAGTAACATTTACGACTATGACATTGGAATAAATTAGCATGATTATATGGGTGCCCTGATTATCTGATGTACATTGATATATGTATGCATTCACCTCATTATGATGATATGTTGCATGGGAATGGAATATGATATTGATGAAAAGGGAAGTGTATTTGGTGACTCTCTGTCACATTATTTGGTGGCTCTCGCCACATATTTGATGACTCTGTCACATTATTTCGGTGGCACTGCCACAATTTCGGCGATGAGCAGCGTGATTGCCATCGATGGTGTGTAGCGAATGAGGGTTGATTGTAGAAATCCCCACCGGTGTGTTTTGGCTGGTCGGGTGGTGTGTAGCGGATGGATAATTAGGTTGGGTTGGGTTGCATTGCATTCATTATCTGCTATACCATGCTAAATAGGGCTCTGTGCCCATTCGTTTCTGTATGGGCTTCGCCCAATTTGATTTCGTAAGGAGGCTAAGGCCCGCTTGGTATCCGAATGGGCTCGGGCCCAGTTAATGTTCGTGTAGGGGATTACACACTGAGTTCTCGTAACTCACCCCTCTGCTTAATTTTGTAGGTAATCCCTAGCTTTGAGGATTTGGAGCCGAAGTGGACTCTGTGGTGGCCATGCACTGATTCTTTAGTAAACTCTGTTTTACATCACTTTGGGTTTATTTTAATTTGAGATTATGTTCTGTAATAAGGCCACTGGGATTTTTAATTTGGTTTCTGTTCTTAACGCATTTACGATTTATTATGAATTGATCAAAACGGGGTTTTCCTAAAAACGTAAATAATCGTTTTCCAAAATATTAATGAACGGTCCACAAACTATTGATAATTAAACACGGGATTTTCTAAAAACTACAACCACTGTTTTCAAAACATCACATTTCTGAAACCCACTGAATCTGATTTTTGTTATAAAACTAGTTTTCGGTGTTAGTAATATTAATAACGTTTTGCAAGAAAACCTTAAATCTGATTTTCAAAATGAAAACAAAACTCGAAGTTTTCAACAATCGCGTAGTTTCTTTAACAACCTTTCCATGTGACATGCCAGATCTGGTTGTAACGTGTAGGCCGGGTTTGGGGTGTTACAGGGTAAAAGATTGGATTTTCAAGGATTGAAGGATCGGATGAAAAACAAACTTAGCAGTTGGAGCATCAAACATCTCTCACAATGGGGTAAAGAAGTATTTATCAAATCAATCTTACAAGCAATTCCCACGTACTCGATGTTATGCTTTTTAATGCTGAAAATTTTTTGTTTGGAGTTGGAAAACATTATTTGGAATTTTTTGTTGCAAAAAAGTCAAGGAAAGCATGGGATGCACTGGTGTGAATGGTGTAATATGTATGCTCTTAAAGAAGATAGGGGTATGGGTTTTAGAAGTTTATCTAAATTCAATGTGGCATTGTTGGCAAAGTAGGGATGGCATTTGATTTGTTACCCAAATTCTTTACTCTCTCATAAGTTAAAGGCCAAGTATAATAGGGTGGTTGATTTCTTAAATTCAATGTTAGGAAATCTACCTTCTTATACCTAGAATAGTTTGTGGGCTGCAAAGGGCTTTTTTAAGGCAGGGCTATGTTGGTGGATTAGTAATGGTACAAAAGTCTTGATTTGGGATGACACATTGGTGCTTGGAAATGTGGATTCCAAAGTACAACATGTTGTTAGCAATTCAGGTATAAACACAGTAGTTGAGCTAATTGACCTCAATACAATGAGGTGGAAAGTAGAGCTAATAAAAAGGTACCTTTAATGAGACTGATGCAGAGAGAATCATCTGTACTCCCCTTTCGCGAATCCCACATAAAGATTACCTTGTATGGCGAAGAGAGGCTACGAGTGAGTACTCTGTCTGCAACACACACAAACTACTTTTACAAGGGTTACAAGAGTCTACGCCTACTGAGAATCCAACCAATTATACCACTCTTTACAAAAAATTGCGGTCACTGGACCGACCCTCCAAAATTAAAATTACAAATTGGAGAAGTTCTCTAAATTTTCTGCCTACTTTCAGCAATCTACACTATAGAAGACTAGTTGGTTTTGCTAATTGCCCTAGATGTGTTAATGGAGCAGAATCTCTAGAGCATGTGTTTCGAGATTGTCCTAACACAACAGAGATTTGAAAGCAAATAAATTTTACCTGGTCTATGTAAATCCCACCATACTTATCTAAAAGGCTATTATGCACCTTAAATGGCCAACCACGACAAGATTAGTGCAAGTCATATGTTAAAACTTAGGATCAGGGAATAGTCATCCTTGCTCACAAATACCTATCTTTGGTTTTAGGAGTTTTTCTTCTTCAACCTTCAACCTCTATACCAAATACCTCTCACCTTTTTTCTTCCAATGACTCTCAACACCCCCGTACAATTTAACTTAAAATCTAAGCTTGTTAGGTTGTGAGTAACTTGATATAGCTAAGGTTTTCTATGAAAATTTGGTGATTTTTAACTTGGAAGAACTTTAATGGTGATGAAGGATGAAATTGTAAAAGAAAAAGACTTTCCCTTATAGTGGATGATGGTTGCGTGTAGACTTGATCATGGGTCGGGCTACCCGTCCAGGCCCGAAGGCTCGCTCGAAAAGTGAGAGGGTTTGGGCAAAAATATAGGCCTAGAAAATGGGCTTGGACAAAAATAATGCACGTTTTCTAAATGGTCCGGGCCTTGGGAAAGATTTTTTTGGCTCGACCTCGGCTCGGCCCGAATTTGCCTAATTTTTTTTCACTGCTATTTTGTTGTTGTTTGCTGCCATTTTATGTTGTTTTGTTGTCATTTTACTATTATATTGCTACTATTTTGTTGTTATTATTTGGATATTATATAACTCTTGTTTTATTATTAATTGTGTTACTATTTTAGAGGTATTTGCTTGCTAAGTTGCAACTATCTTAGGCTCCGTTTGTTTCACTAAAAATGACTTCCAGAAAATGATTTCTGGAAAATGATTTACTTTTCTGGAAAAGCTAATATTTTCTGGTGTTTGAATGAATATGTCTAAATATTTTCTGTTTTGGTAGATTTCTTTAAAATATTTCATAAAAGTTGTTTTCAATTAAACAAACATACATTTGAGATTTTCTTATTTTTTCATTGTTTAATTGAATTATTTTTATCTATAATTTTATATTTTACATTATTTTTTCATATATTAAAAATATTATGTTAAATTCAGATTCATTACAACGCCATTTTTTAATTACATGACTACTAAGTGAGTATTTTTTATTTAAAAATGTGACATCAACAAAATTGACAAAAAAAAATTAACAATGTCAACAATTGGACTTGATTTTTAAATTTGAAAAGTAAAGGGACTAAATTCTTGAAAATAAAAGTACAAAGACTAAATTACAAATTTGTGAAGTGTACATAGACTTATGACATATTTTAACCTTTATACTACAAAATATTTATTATTAATATATTTATAATTGTAATAAATATTTATTATTAAAATATTAATATTGAATATTTTCAATAATATGTGAATAATATTATTTAAAATTATTGTTTTTAAAATTTATTATTAAAATAAAATTGAAATATTAAATAATTTATTAAAATAATAAATTATATTTATAATATTAATAATTTATTATATGACTAAATATAAATAATTAAATATGTATGTTTAATAATATTGAAAAATATAATATTTTAAATATTTTTAAAAATAAAAATAAAATTTATTATCAGTATAATAATATTAAGCTCGATTTAAGTTAATTTTTATATAAAAATAAAATTATCTATAGATGAGCTCTTTTCCGGAAAATGACTTACGCTTTTCAAAAGGGCAAGTCATTTTACAGGAAAAATGGCTTATGATAAACCGTAATAGTAACATATTTTAAGCCCACATTTACCATGCTTTTGAATAATTTAAGCCTTGAATTATGTAATTTGGTGCTCTTAATCCTTTGTTTTCATGTTTTATACTCAGGAAAGCACCGGAGAATGAAAAGAACGAGAAACGGGCTTAAAACGGACCAAATGGGGCATATCACGAAATCGACACGGCCTGGGCCCAAGACCACACGCCCGTGCCTCATTAATGAAGTCCAACACGGCCTGGCCACGATTCACACGGGCGTGTGCCATGGCCGTGCCCCTGCCGTGGCAAAGAGAAGTTTCATTCGGATTGGGATACTTAGGGGAAAAGAAACACATTCCAAAGCCTATTCAAACACCCAAATAGGAATCCTATTTGAATTAGGATACTTAGGGGCCAAGTAAGGCATCTCAAAGTCTATATAAACACCCAAGGGGGCAACTTGAAAGGGAGTTCGACAGAAACCCTCTGTCGAGGGGAGCCCAAGGCTATCGTCTAGGGGCGTCTTGCTAGGCCAGAGAAGGCAGATTTGTGGGGATTTACTCGAGGATAGCCAGTTGATTCATCTCTAGAAGCCGGAATTATACTCAAGACGGAGGATCTCTCCTTCAATTCCTTCAGGGAGTTTTAGGGATTTCTTATGTTTTGTTTTATCTTTTCTTCTGAGATGTTTTCTTTTATTGTTATGAACTAAACCCTCGGATACGAGGGGATGAAACTTAGATGAATCTTGTTATCGTTTCATTGAACTATATGATAAATATTTGACTTGTTCTTAATTATGTGTTCTTAATTCTTGTGTTGATATTTAGGGATATTGATCCAAGTTTGATGTGCTTAGGTGGAGGAGCAAAAGTCCCCGCCTAAGAGTAGATCTAGCATAGTTAAGCGAGTTGATCGCGCGCCTAGAGATAGGGTGACGAGATTTTTGCGGATTAGGGTGAAACCTAATATGGGATTCCATAGATCGAGTTAATGCGATTCTAGGGTTTTAATTAGAAAGAGATTTCAATTAATCAACCTAGGGTTAGAGGCGTTATTCGCCTCGAGAGAGGGTTTAATATACATTAGGGAATCTTACGGATCAAGTCAAGTGAATAAATAAATGCTGGTTGAGTTAGATAACAAGTGAAGTCTAGGTGGATTCTTCCTTGGGTGTCGTCTTAATCAATTGGTTTTTCCTCAAGTTATTTTCTCAAATTCATTCTTCTTTGTCTTAGAGTCTTTAGTTTAGTAGTTAATTAATTTATATTAAACACACAAATTCCCTTTATTTTAGGCTAGATAATAAAAAGAAAGTTAGTATTAGTACTTTTAGTTCCTTTGGGTTCGACATTCCGGTCTTGCCACTAAACTATACTACTGTTCGATAGGTGTGCTTGCCTCAAATCGTTGTCATAGTTAGTTTCCAAGTTCGATCATTCTTTTTATAAATTTTAAGACTTTGACATCGCGAAAACAACGATCAAGTTTTTGATGAAACACTATCAATGACTATTATGAATTGAGGGAAGTTTGTTTTAATTATGAGTTGAGAATTTTGCTTGAGGACAAGCAAAAGCTTAAGTGTGGGGGTATTTGATAAACCGTAAAAGTAACATATTTTAATCCCACATTTAGCATGCTTTTGGATGAATTATCCCTTATTTTATGTAATTTGGTGCTCTTAATCCTTTATTTTCATGTTTTATAATCAGGAAAGCACTGAAGGATGAAAAGAACAAGAAACGGGCTTAAAATGGGCCAAATGGGCCACATCATGAACTTGATCGTTGTTTTCGCGATGTCAAAGTCTTAAAATTTTAAAAAAAAAATGATCGAACCTGGAAGTTAACTATGACAACGATTTGAGGCAAGCGCACCTATCGAACAGTAGTATAGTTTAGTGGCAAGACCGGAATGTCGAACCCAAAGCAACTAAAAGTACTAATACTAACTTTCTTTTTATTATCTAGCCTAAAATAAAGGGAATTTGTGTGTTTAATCTAAATTAATTAACTACTAAACTAAAGACTCTAAGACAAAGAAGAATGAATTTGGGAAAATAACTTGAGGAAAAACCAATTGATTAAGACGACACCCAAGGAAGAATCCACCTAGACTTCACTTGTTATCTAACTCTGAACCAGACGATTTATTCACTTGACTTGATCCGTAAGATTCCCTAATATATATTAAACCCTCTCTCGAGGCGAATAACGTCTAACCCTAGGTTGATTAATTGAAATCGCTTTCTAATTAAAACTCCTAGAATCGCATTAACTCGATCTATGGAATCCCATATTAGGTTTCACCCTAATCTGGCAAAATCTCGTCACCCTATCTCTAGGCGCGCGGTCAACTCCGCTTAACTATGCTAGATCTACTCTTAGGCAGGGACTTTTGCTCCTCCACCTAAGCACATCAAACTTGGATCAATATCCCAGAAATATCAACACAAGAATTAAGAACACATAATTAAGAAAAAGTCAAATATTTATCATATAGTTCAGTAAATGATAACAAGATTCATCTAAGTTTCATCCCCCTCAGGTATCTGAGGGTTTAGTTCATAACAATAAAAGAAAACATCTCAGAAGAAAAGATAAAACAAAACATAAGAAATCCCTAAAACTCCCTAAAGGAATTAAATGAGAGATCCTCCGTCTTGAGTATAATTCCGGCTTCTAGAGATGAATCAACTGGCTATCCTCGAGTTAATCCCCACAAATCTGCCTTCTCTAGCCTAGCAAGACGCCCCTAGACGATAGCCTTGGGCTCCCCTCGACAGAGGGTTTCTGTCGAACTCCCTTTCAAGTTGCCCCCTTGGGTGTTTATATAGACTTTGAGATGCCTTACTTGGCCCTTAAGTATCCTAATTCAAATAGGATTCCTATTTGGGTGTTTGAATAGGCTTTGGAATGTGTTTCTTTGCCCATAAGTATCCCAATCCAAATGAAACTTCTCTTTGCCACGGCAGGGACACGACCATGGCACACGCCCATGTGAATCGTGGCCGGCCGTGTTGGACTTCATTAATGAGGCACGGCCGTGTGGTCTTGGGCCCAGGCCGTGTCGATTTCGTGATATGCCCCATTTGGTCTGTTTTAAGCCCGTTTCTCGTTCTTTTCATTCTCCGGTGCTTTTCTGAGTATAAAACATGAAAACAAAGGATTAAGAGCACCAAATTACATAATTCAAGGCTTAAATTATCCAAAAGCATGCTAAATGTGGGCTTAAAATGTGTTACTATTACGGTTTATCAAATACCCCCACACTTAAGCTTTTGCTTGTCCTCAAGCAAAATTCTCAACTCATAATTAAAACGAACTTCCTCGATTCATAATATTTATCAATAGTGTTTCATCATAATTCAAAGATAATTTATACATGGATGATTCAACTCAAAGAGTTCTAAAGATTCAAACAGTCTAAGTCATACATTTGTAGTACAAAACATAGGTGTTTCCCTTCATCTAAATAATTACCTCTGATTCAAAACCGACAAGAATTGACATCCTCACTAAAGATTCACTCAAATCACTCGAGGTGTTTAAGGTTCAGAATTAAGCACTCAAAAGTCAAACATGAAAAGTTAATCCCATAGGCTTGCATGAAAATCAAATCTCCACCACTATGATATGAGATGATGCACAAATCAAAAGGTCTTTAACAGGGTTGTAGCGAGGCTTGGGTTAAGGTATGGATAAAGGCTAAATTAGAGGGTTAGAATCGAGATTGAATTGAAAAATTACCTAACCAGAAACAATGAACTGAATATAAGTAATTACATCAATTGAAAACTAATAGTACTAATAATTCGAGCTTCTTCTTCAATATTCAAACGTATAAGCTCATTTAATCACAAAACTAATAATGAATATACTTCGATTTTTTTTTAGTTCAATTCACAAATACATAATAAATGATGAATTTACTATCAAAATAATTAGGCAATCAATCAAATCAAATCTCGATATAAGGGTAGTCAAAAGGAATGGTGATAACGAAAACGAAGGGTTTTGGGTTAATATTAGCGGTTGAGTCAATAAAAAGGGTTGTTAGGATTAAACGGGGTTCACTAGGGGTTAATTGTGAAGGTAGGCTTTTAGTGGAGTAAGTGGGTTAAATCCTAGGTGCCTTCATCATCTCTGTATATCAAATCAAAGGTGTGGTCTCGGCATGTATAATCGATGCAAGTTCTAGAATAACAAATCAATGTTGACACACTCATAATCAATAAAGTGAGCAAGAAAAAGAATATATGCTCTATAAGGCTCAAAATCTCACAAAAATTATGGGTATTTTGATGTCATTCTTGTAAATTTCAAATTTCAAAGTAATATTTAAATTTAGGTAGACAACCTAGAAATTTTTTTTCTGAAAAATAGACTTATCATGCTTGACTCTCTAGTATCTTAAAGTTTAATTATCAATGCACAATTATCAATGACTTAATCCAAGACACATCAATAAAAATCATAAATCAAAGGAATTTCATTCTAATTATAATATGAGAAACTTACTTAAGAAACAAGACATAATTCGGGGATTTTTCAAATAATACTATAGTTAACCCCCCCACACTTAAGATGTACATTGCCCTCAATGTACAAAGATAGATAATAGCAAAATAATCATAAAATCATAAGATGTGGAGAGAAGTGAAACTTCCTAAATTTTGGATGAAGTTAATGAAAAGAAACCGGATAGGATTGGAGGTGAACGTGGGGAAGCGCCTCGAACCCTTTGAACTTGAATCCTCAAAGTAGCCGGTCTGATTTTATTGTATCCTAATCTAAATCTAAATGGCATGAAGAATAAGAAGAAAATAATAAATAAAAGAAAAATAAAAGAAATAAAAATAACAATAACAATAAGAATAAAAGTAAATAATGGAATTTGAAAGAAGAAAGACAATTGGAAAAGAAAAAGAAAGAAGGGGGTTTAAATAGAGATGCAGCCCGTGTTTTGGGAAAAATTTTGTCCTGTTGCCACACGTCTATGGTCACGCCCTTTTACCTACCTATGGTGCCCACACGGCCACGGCCACGGCCGTGTGCAAGGCCGTGTGAGTATGGAAAACCTGCGCCTAAATAATGGAAATAAATAAAACTAAACTAATTAGTAGGGTTAGTGCTCGGGTTGCCTCCCGAGAAGCGCTTGTTTAAAGTCTTAAGCTAGACTTACCTCTCATTCGCATAATCAGGGTGGTTTGAGGAGGTGAAAATCCTTTCTCATGCGATCTATTCGTTTATTGATATAAAGTTTAAGTCGAGTAGTGTTTACCTTAAAGGTGCTGATTTTAGGACTAGTTATCTCGACTGTTCCATCTGGAAAGATTTTGAGTACCTGATCTCCTATTTTAAGCTGGATTGTCCCATCATTAAGTTCGTCGTGGAGTTGCCTCGTTTTTGCTTCGTGTATTTCTTTGAAGTGTATCTTCCACTCGTCTAGCTCATCGATCTGAAGCTTTCGTTCCTCATGAATTTCTTTTTTATCGTCACGAGGTCTAGGATCTGGCATCTGCGAAATAGCTTCAAGAAATGGCAAGTTAATATGAAATTTCTTTAGAAGTTTAAGAGACTTACCGACTTGTTCCTCTGTGTGGTCTTTCTTTATCGTATTGGGGTATGGCACACGAGGTTGGTACTCTGTACTGACCGGGTTTATTAGATCATGGCTTACCTCAACCTTACCTTCACTTACCACAGGCTCTTGCCTAAAATTGGGCTCGTCTAACTCTTCACTATCTTGAGCTGTTATGGCTTGAATTTGCTCCTTTTCCCTAGATAAGCTTTCTGATTGTATTTCAGAAACTAACTTAGTAAGTTGCCCAATTTGATCCTTGAGCTCCTGTGTCAATGCCTCAAGTTTTGTTTCTATATTTTGGAAACGTGTTTCTGTGTCTTGGAAACGTACTTCTGAGGCTGCTATAAATTTTGTCAGCATCTCCTCGAGGTTCGACTCATCTTCCTGTTGGTGAGGTGGTTGTTGAAAATTTGGAGGAAGTTCTGGTCTTTGGCTACTTTGATCATCCCACGAGAAATTGGGATGGTACCTCCAACCTGCATTATAAGTGTCACTATAAAAATTATTTTGAGGTCTAGAATAGTTACCCATATAGTTGACTTGTTCGTTCTCCATGCCATATCCGTAGGGTGGGTACTCAGGATTCGCCACGCTTCCTAGATTCAAGTCATATTGCATTACTGGGTGTGCTGCTTTAGTGGGAATTGTCCTCATGACTTGCCACTGATAATTATTCAGTGCCATCTTCTCTATAAGCTACAATTATCTTCCAAAAGCAATTAGAGGAAAAATTAGCAAAGTAAAAAAATAAAAAATAAAAATAAAAAATAATAATGAAAATAAATTACAATAAAAAAAAATTGGGTAAAGTAATAAAAATTGAGCGTTCTTAATATTTTAGTTCCCCGGCAACGGCGCTAAAAACTTGATCGTTGTTTTCGCGATGTCAAAGTCTTAAAATTTATAAAAAGAATGATCGAACCTGGAAACTAACTATGACAACGATTTGAGGCAAGCGCACCTATTGAACAGTAGTATAGTTTAGTGGCAAGACCGGAATGTCGAACCCAAAGGAACTAAAAGTACTAATACTAACTTTCTTTTTATTATCTAGCCTAAAATAAAGGGAATTTGTGTGTTTAATCTAAATTAATTAACTACTAAACTAAAGACTCTAAGACAAAGAAGAATGAATTTGGGAAAATAACTTGAGGAAAAACCAATTGATTAAGACGACACCCAAGGAAGAATCCACCTAGACTTCACTTGTTATCTAACTCTGAACCAGACGATTTATTCACTTGACTTGATCCGTAAGATTCCCTAATGTATATTAAACCCTCTCTCGAGGCGAATAACGTCTAACCCTAGGTTGATTAATTGAAATCTCTTTCTAATTAAAATTAGAATCGCATTAACTCGATCTATGGAATCCCATATTAGGTTTCACCCTAATCCAGCAAAATCTCGTCACCCTATCTCTAGGCACGCGATCAACTCCGCTTAACTATGCTAGATCTACTCTTAGGCAGGGACTTTTGCTCCTCCACCTAAGCACATACAACTTGGATCAATATCCCGAAAATATCAACACAAGAATTAAGAACACATAACTAAGAACAAGTCAAATATTTATCATATAGTTCAGTAAACAATAAGCTTATTTTACCTTGACCTGTAAGTCATTTTCCGTTGACCAAACTATTTTCTATGAAACAAACACAGGAAAATGCAGAAAACATTTTCCGTAAAACCTTTTACATGTAAACAAACGGACCCTTAGTGTTATTTAATTATAAAGACTATTTTTAATGTATTTTCAATTGGTTAGGAAATATTTATTTTAATGTTTTTAGTGTATTTGATGTATTATATTTTTTAAATTTGTTTTCATATAAAAATAATATAAAAAATTAATATAGGCAGGCCAGGTCAAACTCGAGTTTAGCATTTTTTTATTTAGGTCAGGCTTAGACAAAATTGTAGACCGATTTTTCGGATCGGACCAAACCCGAACCTAAAATTTTATACTGACTTGGTCCGACCCATGATGAGTGATAAAGAATGAGGTGGATGAATGCGGAAGCAGATCGTAAAGTTTGTCAAAATCGCGGATTTGGCTTAGGACTCTAGATGTTTGGAAAGAAACTTGGATTTTGACACAACCTGAAACGAAATCGAATCCAAGTAAGATAAAAAAATTAAAATAAATAACTAAAATAAAATAATAAATCAAATATTAGAATAATAAGGAAGCAAATAAAGAAGATAAATGGAAAGATAGAACGTGGCGTGTAGAAATCCTAAGAAGCCTTAGAAACACGAAAAATCCACAACCCTCTTCAAGCGGCTCTAATTTCTCCTCCAAGAAAGAAAACTTGGCAAGAAAAAGTTTGAAGATGATCCCCACAATCTGAAAAGATTGTTAAAACTCTTCTAAAAAAAAACTCAAGAGAAATTCTTTAAAAAAGAAAACTCAAAAGAGAAGTTGAATAATAATGAATTGTTCGAATTGTGTACAATGCAAATGCCTATATATAGGCTAGCTAAATAAATCTAAATAAAACTACAACTCTAATTTAATCTAAACAAGAAGTAGTTTTAAACTAAACTTTCTTGTTACCATAAAACTCCTAAATAACTTAAAAATACTTAATAATTATAAAAAATTTGGAATAAATTAATAATAAAATAATAAGAGCTGATAAATAAAATATTGGGCTCGTATATAATAAAAATTAAGTCTAAAACCCAAATCCAATATGATTTAAACTCGAATTAAAAGCCCGAAACTTGTAATTCTCGTCATAATCCCGTTCAAGAATTCTGCTCGCGTAGTCTTCACTAAATCGGTCATAACTTGAGCTATCAAACTCAAAATCGAGTGATTTAAAATGCATTTCAAAGCTAAGAGATATATTTCCAAACTCCATGAAGACATCTCAACCTAGAAATGCCAAGATCCCATCCAAAAAGTCATTGCAAGTCTGCTGGTTTCCCAAGCCTGAAAATTGGCAACTTTGGTGATTGGAAATTAATATATTTCACCCCATTCGTGCATGTAACACCCGAAACCCGGCCTAGAAGTTTAGACCGAATCTCGGATGTCATATTGATCATCGAAGTGATCATAGGTAAATTTTTACAAAGCAAGTTATCACGTCAAATCGAAACACTTAACCATTTAAAATTCAGACAGTAAAATTACAGTTAAGTTTAACACTTATTTAACTGAAATAAAAGCGCATAAAACTAAAAACAAAATTTTACATCAATTTTTATAAAACCTTACATTTCAAAACAGATTAACAAAGTAGTAACCAAAAACCCAAACCGATAATTTATTTTCCACCGAGACTGTCCGAGACCTCCGCATACTGAGTCCAGCGTCATAATTCAGAAAGGGTACCTGAAAAGAAACACTAAGAGGGGTGAGCTACTCGAGCTCAGTGTGAGTCTGAAACAAGTCTCAAATAGAGATACAGAATTCAAAACAGTAGCACAATAGATTTTCAGTTACTCACGGAGTCAGAACGCACACATAGGCCTAATGTCCCAACAGAACTTAACAACCAGAGCACATCAAATTCACTCAAATACTCAGCTCAAATGCTGATCAGACAAATAGATTACAGACAACTAGTCTTGCAGTCAGAACACACAGACAAATGCAGATGAAATGCAGTCAGATAAACATAACCCACCCATCCAGCCAATACACCTCTTCGTCCCCCGATCACACCTCATAAGAGTTGTTAAAGCTCATCCAACCAATCACACCAATTAGGACCTCAGAAGGCCCATCCAACCCTACACTCCACATATGTGGACTAAGCCACTCAGATAATAATACGCAGCAGGGCTAGTGTATGTGCTATACTGTGCAATGCGGTAGACCGCGGTACAGGCCAGATCAGATAATGGTACGCAGCAAAGCTGACGTACGTACATTACAATGCAATGTGGTATCCATTTGTACTGATCATGTTGCGATTAAAGCGCAGATCGAGATAATAGTGCATAGCGAAGGCGACGCACGATCTGATGCGATAAAGATCGCGATAAATCATCATGCGTATAAACCGCGATTCGAAACGAATCTGATCTTCCTTCTATTCACAACCCAACCCAAAATATTTAATGCAAATGTATGAATGCATTCAAGCTAACAGAACAGTGACACATTATGACAGACCAATCGAGCGATTCACGTAGCACACTCCTCAGACCAGATTCAAAATCATACATCACACACAACCCTCACAGATATCGAGTCTTGAACACTCTCACTAAACTTAGTTAAGGGTCGGAGCACACACAAACACATATCCAGATCAGAAATGCATACAAAACTATTGTAAGTGTCTTAAGACCACACGCCCGTGTGCTCTAGCCGTATGGTATTGCCTAGGCAGTGTGGGAGAACAAAAGCTCGTGTGAGGAGGGGCACACGGCCGTGTGACAGAGGCACACGCCCGTGTGAAGAGAGGCACACGCCCGTGTGAAGAGAGGCACACGGCTGTGTGATTGAGGCATACGCCCGTGTGGACCAGGGACATGGCCGTGGGGACAGGCTGTGTAACTCTCGCTCCATTTGCACTAAATTTGAGTACAGGGCTGACACGGCCATGTGAGGGTCTCACACGCCCGTGTGCCCACTAGACACGGCCGTATGTCCATAACACACACGCCCGGGTGGAATCCCTAATTCCCAAATTAGCCACACGGCCGTGTGGCCAGGCCGTGTGACACCAAATCACTCAAACCCTAATCCCCAAACTCGCACGCCCGTGTGCCCGAGGGACATGGCCATGTGAGAAATAATAAAATCCCATAATCGGCCACACGGCCGTGTGGCACCAAAATTAACCAGAAAACCCTAATTCCCAAAAGCACACGACCGTGTGAGTCGCCACACGCCCGTGTGGACGCCTGGGTGGTCACGAAACCACCCTAAAATAGCCCCGAAAAACGTGCGTTCAGCCACAAAGCACCTTCCGATCCTCGTTAGACCAAAATTATACACATTTCAAGCATAAGATATCGATATCACATCCATAGTCGACTTTTCGCAAAGTCAAATTAAAATTTGTAAATAAAGTAGAAGAAGTTCGAAACCCACACCTGTCTCGTGATCTAAGATGTCCCGATGCCGATTTGATGACCAAAAAATCTAAGCCCTTCGAAACCACAACACCACCGTTTTCGAAAAAGAAAACGCAAAACCAAAAGAGAGAACAAGAAGAGAACGTGAAAAAAAAAGAAAAGAAAAAGAAATAAAAAAATAAAAAAATAAAATAAAAAATTTAATAAATAACACTAAATAATTATTATTAACTAAAAAAACAAAACAAAATAAAAAGACTCTCCCAAAATGCGCGTCTAAAGATTCGAACCCAGAACCTTGGGATTCTCTACACACAACCAAACCACCAAACTAGCAAGCCCATTCTGCCACTTAAATGCGCCACTATGCACAATAGCGCAGCCTCTTAACTGACCCTAACCACAAAACCCCAAAACTTCTAGTCCCAAAATTTAGGTTGTTGCAGTGCATGTATTATTCTCCCTTTCCTCAAAAAGATTCGTCATCGAATTTTGTCTTTGATCGAATTCTGATTTGATTTACTTAGCCTTTGACATTGTTGTTGGGCCTTGAGGTAGTGTGAACCCATCACATTTATGGGTCTAATGACGTGTAAGAAGAAGAAATGCGGAGAAGTTTCTCCACTTTTTTTAATCTAAAATATCTAAATAAAATATTAAAATAGTAAAATAAAATAAGATATTACAACACAATAACTATAAAATCTATCCATCATTTTATAATTTATGTCTTAAGATTTATTATCTATTTCTCATGAAAATCTTATGTCGATAATTCATGCCAATATTTATTTTATATAATAATATAAAATAAATTATTATAACATGATAAAAATATCGATCCATCAAATTCTATTGCTAGGATCAATTCACCAATTTCTCATAAGACTCAATGGTTGAAATAATGACAACAATTTCACTATTTTTTTATTTAAAATTTCAATAATTGTCTTATCACTTGTTGATAATTACACTCTATGTCCTCGTACATTTTTTTACTAATTCAATTTAATTCTTTTATACTTTAAATTTTACACTTTAACCCTTACGTATTAGTCTTTTTAACTTTTTACTCCGATCTCCTATTACCTTCTCTATAAATACTAATAATTCATATTTTATTTATTAGGAAAAACTTGACTTGTATTTTCACAAAGTAATATTATTATGACCAAAGAAGTTTTGAGGATGTTACATTACTAGTCCTTTTGTTGGTTTGATTAGTTCATTGTATAAAAAAAATTCGGAAAAAAAAAAGAGTTAAAGTTAGAAAATAAGAGAAATGTAGAAAGTTTGTAAAAAATTTTATAAACACATTTAAATAAAAATAATACTGTAAATTAACAAAAAGACCATAACCCAAAACTCAATTTTAGTGCTAAAAAAGAGATATAAGAAATCTCGCCTTAGGTGGAGGGACGGTGGAAGAAGCAGATCTAAAGGCTAAAGGCTTGATGGGGGAGGGTGCCTAGGTGGGGGTGGGCCACGGGTTAGATATTTAGTTGTTTTCTTTCTCTCTTTTTTTTTTTAATTATTGTTATTTTTATTTTTATTATTGGGCTGAATTCAAAAAATTGGGCTTTTGAAAATTGGGTCGAGGCTTCTTTCCTGGCTTAGCCCAGCCTGAAGAAGCTCAATTTTTTACTGATTATTTTTGGTTTGTAGTTCAACTGCGATTTTTCTCGGTTCTCAATTCAAATGATTCTTTTTCTAGTTTCCAGACTGATTATCTCCCTAATTTCAAACATCTTTGCAAATAATCATCAATATCTTATATATATATTTAATTTCATCAAATTTTATTTTATTCTTCTAACTTTTTAAATTTTATGTTTTGATTCTTTTCCACATTTTTACATTCACAATTTTTTAGATTGTTTCCTTTTATTTGACTCATTTTCATATTTCTATAAATAATTCCTTGTGTTCAATCCCAAAATCGTGCGAAATGCATTACACCTGCTACTTATGATACACAAAAAGTAATCAAAACATATACTTAAAAGATCTTAACAAATAGTAAAAAAATTGTGGGTAAAACAAAATAATAATTTCATGAACGGTACTTTATTATTCGGGGCAAAGAAAAAAACAACACATGTTGATGGTAAATGATAAGTTTCGTCAATATGAGCTTCAGCCTTAATAAAAAAAGAACATTACAGCATGTTGATAATAAATTTTGTTACAGTTAAGCACAACATATCTAGAGTGACTGTAAGTGCCTATAATGAAAAGAAAACAAACTCTGAAAGATCCAAAACAGCAGGCAAAATCATCAAAAGAATTAAGCAACCACCATACTAGAGATGACTACGACAAATCCATCCTTAAAAACTTACAAAAACAAGACTACTTACATAAGCAAAACTAAAACTTGTACAAAACAAAACAAAAAACTTTCGCCATTTTCATAAGAAAAAGGAAGACTTATTAAACAATGAGAAACAACAAAAAACCACATAAAATTTAAGACAATATAAATCCAAACCAATAAATAAAACCATTTATTATTTTCAAATACTGTCAACACAAAAAAAAAAAAAAAAAAAAACAACTAAAACCCACCAATTGAATATCAAGAAACTAAATAAATCAAAACAAACTCATAAAATTATTTATTATTTCAAAATATGCTTAAAACATAAACGGATAAAAAAAAAACCAAATAATATCCATCATTTGAATATCAACTAAACTAATTTCAAAAATAAATAAAAAGCCAAAAAAAACTCCACCATTCGAATGTGAACAAACACTATAAGAGTAAAACATAGATTTAGCTGTCAATGCATTTTTTAGTATCCCTCCCTACCATACAAAATTACAAAATATTATCACATGGATTAGTTCTTTGACCTCAATGCATACCAATATGTTTGAAGCCTAGGCCTAGTATTGTTTAATTATTATTATTATTGGCACAAAAAAAAAAGGCCTGATTCAGCGCTCACAAAGTCCAGCATTTATCACACATATATATTTTAAATACAAAGAATCACTTGGGATTTTGGCAATTGTCTATATTACCTTTTTGGATTTTACCCTTTTCTTATTTTATTTTGTTCTGTTTTTGAGTGACCAAATAATTGTGAATCGAATGGAATATATTTAACTTCATAATTTCTAAATTCTAAATAATAATCTTCATAATAAAGCTTGTGAAAAGTTCATCATTTTATTCCCTATATCTGTTTTACGATTTATATTCGAGGTTTGTGATTATCTCTTTCAATGATATTCTCTCTGAAGTTCAAACCTATATTTTCTTTTAGAAATACAATACCACTACACTCAACACTTTGGTTCAACCAATGTTTTTCAAGATCAAACCACTAGTTCACCGATCTAACCACTTCAACCGGGTTTTTAGCCTATTCAATCAGTTTGTACCAATTCTCGATCTAACTAATTCAAAGCCACTATTCGGACTGATCCCTCGTTCAATTCCCAATCTAACCGGTCTGATCGACTGATCTAGTTCAAACAGCATTGGTTCAAACCCTCCCTCATTAATCACTATTAGCTAGGTTGGTTAGTAACAGTTTCCATCTGGTTGTATGTGTATAAATACTCCTCTCAAGTTCGTAATCAATCAAGCATTCTTCTCAAGGTTTATTCATAGAAAACAATGTGTTTATTCTGACTTTGTGTAAGTTTTTTCATGGTATCAGTTGCCCTTTCTTGGGGTGTTTTCTGTTGTACTCAATGGCAGCAACTTCGCCTGATTTATCCGCCAATGATGCGATGTCTCCAAGAACCTCTGCTCTTGTCCACAATTCTCCATCGCCATGTTTTTTCGATGGAGAAAGGCATTCTCGCGTTGTTCAATTCTTTCCTAAAAATGACATGGTAAAGCTTAACAAAGATAATTTTGTCCAATGGCAGTTTCAACTAAAGCTAATTATTGATGGATATGCTCTTACCGATTATGCCAACGGTACTATTTTGATCCCGTCCCGGTTCGTGCCGGATCAAGAAGGGAAGTTAATCTCTAACCCGAATTTTGTAGATTACCATCAACAAGATAAGCTCTTTGCCTCTTGGCTCTTATCCACAGTTAGTGGCAATATTTTGTCGTGTTTTACAGGTGCTAACACCGCCCATGACGTTTGGAGCAAGGCGTGCCACTTGTTTGCCACAACTTCTAGTGCCAAGATTTCTTGGTTAAAACATGAGCTTCATTCATTAAAGAAAGGGCACATGACAGTAAAGGAATATTTACCCAAGATCAAGAATACCTTGATCTCCTTAATGCTTATGGCCATCTCGTTTCCCCTAATGAGCAAGTCGATATAGTCATTGCTGGTCTTTCGGCAGAATTTGATTCGGTCGTTACTTTTGCGTCTTTTTCACCGGAACATCTAGCGATGAATCGTCTTGTGGATATATTGTTAGAGTGCGAAAGTCGGCAGTAAAGGTTTGTTTTAGAGATCCCTCTTAAGGGATTCGACTATGGCTCTTCCGACGGTTTTGGTATCTGAGTCTCGATCAACAGGCTCGTTTTCTCATGGTTGTCGCAGTTCTTAATGCGGTCGTGGCCGGAGCAACCGTGGTCGCCCTTAGTGTCAGGTCTGTGGCCGTCTGGGACATCTTGCTCAACAGTGCTATTATAGGTTCGACCGCTCGGTTGATGGTCCTCTGGTGTTGTCTTTTGCTCTTTCGGCGTCATTCTTTAATCCTTTGCCTTCGTCTCTCTTATGGCGTTCTGAAAAGGTTTTGGTGGCTGCCCAAACCCTAATCCATTCTCTGCTCATGGAAGTTTTGCTCCCTCGCCTTATGGGTCTTTACTCCATGACATGTCCGTTGGGCCCTACTCTTCAGTCAGCCCATCTGCTTCAGTCCATCAGGTGTTTCAATTGCCTTATTCGAATGGGCCACTACATTATGGGCATACATCTGATGTTGGATTTGCTGCTGGGCCCGTGTTTTGATTTGCCTGTTTTGACTCGGTTGGACCTGCTTCTAATAATGTCACATGTGCTATTGTGTCTTCTGTTAGGCCTATGTTTTGGTCTGCCACATATACTTCGATTGGGCCTGCTTCTAGGTCTGCTGTTTTTGGGTCGCCTAATGCTCCTATTCATTCTGCCAGGCCTACTTTGCACAATGAATTTTTTACTGGGTCATTTGTTTCTTTCGTAACACCCCTAACTCGTATCCGTCGCCGAATTAGGGTTACGAGAAATTATTAGTCAAGAACACAAGTTAAAACGATCACATACACGCACTTGAAGTTTAATAGTCAATTTATTCTGTACTACCACATAGCTGAATATACTTTTAATTTAAACTCATAATACATGCAGATAAACAGATTTCATTACACTTTAGTCGCATACTATAATCAAACACAAATGGAATACACGAAATGCATTACTTATAATCATTTGATAAAGATTTAATATTAAGTTAAACATTTATACATCACGTAAAACATATATAATTTTTATAATAGTAATTGACAAAAATTACTATTCATTTGGTAATTTTCATCTCATTAACCAAATATGCACATACCATCATTTTTCATTCCAAATTTATTTCATCACAAACAAATATACAACCGCTCATGGAAACATGTATAAACATTTTATAATTTGCATTTTCTAAACACATCATTCATATATATATATATATATATAAGAAATAGGTGAATCATTGAGCAACCATATTCTTTAACTCATTCTAACATATAACTAATAATATTTAACAATTAAATTAAATTTTATCTATTATTACAAGACGTTAATCACTTATAGACATATTTAAAACAAAAATATTAAATACTATGTATCAAATAAATCAAGTCAAATTATCATATGCATGGGAATTTATATAAGCAATATCAAACCAAGATTTAAACCTAACCATCTTACTCAGTTCCATCCTATGTCCAAATGTACCAATACATTATTGAAATAAAATTCATATCAATTCATATATGTTTACCTAAGTTAAAACCTTAGCCGAAACAATTAATTATGCTATGAAATTGTATACATACAATGATCATTACATCAACCATTTCCAAATTTACCAACATCATCAAGCCATTTTCAAACATATAACATTTATCACATAAACCATTCATGTATAATATATAACATCATAACCAAAAGTGAGCTCAAACCATAACCAAAATATGACCGAAATTATCATGGAGATTAAGCCATTTTCGCATGGCTCAAGTTATACATATTCAAGGTCGAACAAAATACATATTAGCCTATACATGCCATAAGTTGAAAATAGACTTTTAAAAAGTACGAAGGTTGACGATAGTGTGGATAACTTCACCTTGCGGTTCACGAGCTTGTAGCAAACTTCAAAAAAAATCTATAAGAACAAAGAATAAATACACTCACAGTAAGCTATTGTAGCTTAGTAAGTTATAAGCAATTTAAGCAAATTAACATCCTCTCTATATATATATATATAAAATAACCCGAATCAAACATATATTTATACATCAATATACCATGGCCGAATATACTATATCTATATATATAAATTATCAATATAATCTCCAATTTCAAAGTCATAATATCATAGATAATCGACTATATATACGTATTCATATATATATATACAATCACATGAATCAAACTTTTAAAACACATACTTATATTTATCATAAAACCGAATACCTTACTCATAGTTTCATACATTTTCAATATCATCACAAAACATTTCTATCACATATCTTTCAATCAATTAACTTTCATTTGAATAAAATAAACAAATTTCACATACCTGAATGCTTTAGCTCACTTAACACATTTGATTGCTTTTACCGTTGCTCACATAAAATTCATTAAGCATAAAGCCTTGTATAAAACAGAAGCTGAGCCCGCTAGGTAATAAACCTGATTCAATACACCGGCATAAAGCCTGCTAGGCAATAAGCCTGATATCATATACCGGCATCAAGGCCTGCTAGGCAATAAGCCTGATATATCACTGTTACAAACTATTCTTATTCATAATTCATATCTCAATTGAACCGAATATATTCCCAAATTTCATAAACATTCATGCATTCGGCTCCAACCATAGAAATTCATACAATTAAATTCAATATATAAAAATCATACACATTCAAATTCAACAACGTTTATTGCTTATAAACTTACCTCGGATATCGACGAACGATGTAAATCGGCTATTCGACTATTTTTGCTTTTTCCCGATCCAAGTCCGATTTCTTTTGTTCTTGATCTATATAATTTCAAATTAACCTCATTTAAACACAATTTCATTCAATTTAATCCAACAACACATAAATAGGAAAATTACCATTTTACCCCTGATATTTAATACTTTTACAAATTAGTCCTAATTGCACAAAACACAAAATACACAAAATCTCACCACATCATAGTTAAGTCGAATCTTCCTTATGGTCATACTAATCCATATATTTCATTTATTTTGTATTTTAGTCCTTAAATTTATTATTTTTTGCAATTTAGTCCTAATAACTCAAAATCATCAAAAACTCCAATACAAAACATATTAATCCAAAACACATCTTTCATAATTTATCATCAAACATCATAAAACACAAATATTCATCAATGGCATAACTCAAAATATTCACCAAAATAAAAAATTCAAGCATGGGTCGGGTAGTACTCGAAGTAACGATCTCAAAAACATAAAAATCATCAAAAACCGAGCTAAAACTTACCTTTAATCAAGTTCCAAAAATGGCCGAACCTAAGGAACTCTTGTTTCTTTTTTTTTTTTCTTTATATTCGGTCATGAAAAATAAGGAACCATGGCTTTTAATTATTTTATGTTTTATGTTATATAACATTATTAACCAAATTACATATATAACCTTTATAAAATAATAACAAAACCATATAATGGTTGTCTTTCACCGTCCATTACAATATATCATGGGTAATTTGCAACTTAAAGCCTCCAAATTAAAAGAACAACCACTATTCGGCCCTTTCACAAATAACCACTAAATTTTTATTTTACGCGATTGAGTCCTATTATTAAATTAAGCATACAAGCAATCAAATTTTTATACGAAACTTTCACACATGCAAATTCACAGATAATAAACATGGAAAATAATATTTAAATATTTTTCTGACTCGAATTCGTGGTCCCGAAACTACCGTTCCGATTAGGGTCCAAATCAAGCTGTTACAACTCTCCCCCCTTAGGGATTTTCGTCCCTGAAAATCTTACCGGTGAATAGGTTCGGATAACACTCTTTCATTGTATCCTCTGGCTCCCACGTTGCTTCCTCAACCCCATGTCTATGCCGCAGTACTTTAACCAACGAAATTTTCTTATTTCGTAACTCTTTAATCTCATGAGCCAGAATACGAATCAGTTATTCCTCGTACGACATATTTGACTGAATCTCAATCTCTGATGGACTAATCACATGCGAGGGGTCGAATCTATATCGCCGAAGCATCGAAACATGAAATACATTATGGATCTTTTCTAACTTTCGGTGGCTTGATAGTCTATCGCAACCGGTCCAATCCTCTCTATAATCTAAATGCGGTCTAATAAATCTTGGACTCAATTTGCCTTTACGACCGAATCTGAGTATTTTCTTCCACGGTGAGACTTTCAAAAATACTTTATCCCCGATCTGAAACTCTATGTTTTTACGTTTCAAGTCTGCATACGACTTCTGACGATCTGGTGCTGCTTTCAAATTTTCATGGATCACTTTTACTTTCTGTTCGGTTTCTTTGATCAAATCGACCCCGTGTATCTTATTTTCACTGAGCTCAGTCCAGTATAAAGGTGTACGACATTTATGACCGTGCAAAGCTTCATAAGGTGCCATTTTGATACTCGATTGAAAGCTATTATTGTACGCAAATTCAATCAGAGGTAGATATCGTTCCCACGTACCTTCGAACTCGAGAATGCAACATCTCAACATATCCTCAAGTATCTGAATAATTCGCTCAGACTGACCGTCTGTTTGGGGATGAAAAGCAGTGCTAAAATGCAGTTTAGTACCTAATGCATCTTGCAGTTTCTTCCAAAACCGTGATGTAAACCTCGGATCTCTATCTGAAACAATAGATATAGGCACACCATGTAACCTCACGATCTGAGAAACATACAATTCAGCCAATTTATCAAGCGAGTAATCTGTACGAACCGGAACAAAGTGAGTAGATTTAGTCAATCTATCTACAATAACCCAGATTGCATCTTTCTTGCTCGGTGTCAACGGTAAACCGGATACAAAATCCATCGTGACTCTGTCCCACTTCCATTCAGGTATCATGATTGGCTGAAGTAATCCAGAAGGTACCTGATGCTCGACTTTTACTTGCTGACAGACTAAACATTTCGATACAAAGTCAGAAATGTCTCATTTCATACCTTGCCACCAATAGTGCTGTTTCAGATCATTGTACATCTTAGTACTACCCGGATGAACAGATAGTCGACTGTTGTGAGCTTCATTCAAGATCATCTGAATCATCTCTGTATTTCTTGGAACACATATTCGGTTTATGAATTTCAAACAGTCATCAACATCAACTCGAAACTCTGAATCCGCATTTGTATCACATTGAACCCGTTTCACTATCAAATCATCGTCAATTTTCTGAGCTTCACAAATCTGCTGAATAAATAACGGTCTTGTTTTTAACTCAGCTATTATCGCACCATCATCTGACATAGCCATATGCGCATTCATTGCATGCAAAGCAAATAGTGATTTTTGGCTTAAAGCATCAGCAACAATATTAGCCTTTCCTGGGTGATAGTCAATCACTAACTCCTAATCTTTTAACAACTCTAACCATCGACGCTGTCTCAAATTCAGATCTTTCAGAGTCATCAAGTACTTCCAACTTTTATGATCGGAGTAAACATGACATTTTTCACCGAACAAATAGTGGCGCCAAATTTTTAATGCAAACACAATAGCTGCCAATTCTAGATCGTGCATCGGATAGTTCTTTTCATGCGGCTTTAACTGTCTCGAGGCATAAGCTATAACTTTGCCTTCTTGCATCAAAACACAGCCCAAACCATTTTAAGATGCATCACTATATATAACAAATTCTTTACCCGATTCTGGCTGAACTAACACTAGAGCTTCGGTCAAAAGGGCTTTTAACTGATGAAAGCTTTTCTGGCACTTTTCTGACCACTCAAACTTAACATCTTTCTACAGCAGCTTCGTCATCGGGGTTGCAATCATAGAGAAACCTTTCACAAATCGTCTATAGTAACCAGCAAGTCCCAGAAAACTTCTGACTTCAGAAATGTTTCTCGGAGGTTTCCAGTCAAGTATTGCTAAAATTTTGCTCGGATCAACCCGAATACCTGATGCTGAAACAACATGTCCCAGAAAGCTAACTTCGTGTAACCAGAACTCACATTTACTAAACTTCACATACAGCTATTTTTCTCGCAAAGTCTGTAACACAAGTCTCAAATGCTCGGCATGTTCAGTTTCGTTACGGGAGTAGATCAGTATATCATCAATGAACACAACCACAAATCGATCTAAATACTGCCTGAAAATCTGATTCATCAAATCCATAAAAACAACAGGTGCATTAGTAAGTCCGAACGGCATAACTAGAAACTCATAATGTCCGTACCTCATTTGAAAAGCAGTTTTTGGCACATCGGAGTCTTTGACTCGCAACTGATAATAACCCGATCTCAAATCTATCTTCGAAAACACTGAAGCCCCTTTCAACTGATCGAACAGATCGTCAATCTGTGGCAATGGATATTTATTCTTTATAGTCACCTTATTTAGTTGGCAGTAATCAATACACATTCTCATAGTTCCGTCTTTCTTTTTCACAAATAGAACTGGCGCACCTCAAGGAGAAAAACTCGGTCGTGCAAAATCTCTATCTGTTAACTCTTGCAGCTGTACTTTCAACTCTTTTAATTTAGTAGGTGCCATCCGATACGGAGCTATTGAAATCGGAGTCGTCCCCGGTACTAACTCAATACCAAACTCTACCTTTCAGATAGGTGGCAAACCCAGAAATTCTTCAGGAAACACGTCCAAATACTCGCACACAACTGGTACAGATTCAATTTTCTTTTCAGTCACTTTACTATCAAGCACATAAGAAAAGTAAGCTTCATAACCTTTTCTCACATACTTTCGAGCTAACATCGAAGATATTACTGCTGGTAAACCATTCAGATCATTAGATTCAATTCGAATAATCTCATTATTCTGACATCTCAAATCAATGTTCTTTCTTTTGCAATTAACAACGGCATCGTGCAAAGTCAACCAATCAATACCCAAAATTATATCAAACTCGTCGAAAGGTAACAACATCGAATCGGGTGGAAAGCATGAATCTCGAATCATCAACGGGCAATTTTTACACACTTTGTCAACCAGAACACACCGGCCCAGTGGGGTTTGACACTCGAATCACAAACTCAGTAGACTCAACAGGCAAAGTCTTACTGGATACTAATGTTTCACACACATATGAATGAGTCGAACCAGGATCAATCAATGCAATAACACTAGTATCATAAAGAGTGAAAGTATCGGTAATAACATTTAGGGAAGAAGCATCCTCACGAGCGCGTATAGCATATGCTCTCGGCGGTGCCGCGAGCCTCGAATCGAACCGTTGTATCTTTTCGTCCCTCTCGATCGCCACTTACATTACTCAAATGTGCGGGTGGTGCGCCTCGTCTCGACATGTTACTCGGTCTCACGTTCTGAACAGTGTTTTGCTCGGCTAACATCGGACAATCTCAGATAAAATGATCCATCGATCCACATTTAAAACAAGACCGATCATGCAATCTACAATTTCCAGAATGCCATTTACCATAATGCTTACACTCGAATCTGTACTGCCGATCATTGCCAACACTAGCAATCGAAGTGGCTCGTGAACTCACAGGAGGTCGGTATCGATCTCGTCTAGAAAAGTCCGAAGTAGCTTTAAATTGGCTAGAACCATCTCTGAACTTCTTCGATGCTGAGTGAAAAGTCTTACTCGTTGATCTCTTACGAAAATCTCTGGCTTCAAAATTAGCTTTTCTTTTCTCTTTCCCGAGTTCTTCGACTTTGCAAGCTCGTTCAACAAGTACCACGAACTCTTTAATTTCAAGTATACCAACCAGAAAATTAATGTCTTCATTTAAACCATCTTCAAATCTTTTACACATGATAGCTTCGGTTGAAACACATTCACGAGCATATCGACTAAGTCTCACAAATTTCTACTCATACTCGGTTACGATCATACGACCCTGTTTCAATTCCAAAAATTCTTTGCGTTTCTGGTCGATAAATCTCTGACTGATGTATTTCTTACGGAACTCAGTCTGAAAGAATTCCCAGGTCACTATCTCTTTTGGGACCACCGATACTAGAGTATTCCACCAGTTATTTGCGGTGTCTCGTAATAAAGATATGGCACACTTTAAACATTCATCCGGAGTACAAGATAGCTCGTCAAACACACGGATAGTATTATCAAGCCACAACTCAGCTCGTTCAGCATCATCATCATCATTAGCTTTAAACTCTTCGGCCCTGTGTTTTCTAATTTTATCTACAGGAGGCCTATTAAATCTCATCGGATCAATCATCGAAGGTACCACCGGTATCAGAGATGGATTATTCGGGGGTGGAGGTTGTTGTACAGCCGGATTAGTCCGGATATATTGAGTAAACCAATCGTTCATCATTTGATAGAAGGCTTGCTTAGCTTCCCCCTCATGGCTACTCAAGATAGGTCGAGATTCAACTGGCATTGTCCCATGCGCGGGAGTAGGCGCTATGCTCTCGACATCAATAGCAACAGCTCTATCGGGATCCATTTACTATATGAAAACACATTTTCAAATGTCAGAAGTCATCACACTATCGCAATAGAAAAAAAATATGGCATGTATAGCTAGACTCACACACGCTATGTTAGTCCTAGAACTGACTAAACCGTAGCTCTGATACCAATAAAATGTAGGACCCCTAACCCGTATCCGTCGCCGAATTAGGATTACGAGGTAATACCAGTTAAGAACACAAGTTAAAACGATCACATACACGCACTTGAAGTTTAATAGTCAATTTATTCTCTACTACCACATAGCTGAATATACTTTTAATTTAAACTCATAATACATGCATATAAACAGACTTCATTACACTTTAGTCGCATACTATAATCAAACACAAATGGATTACACGAAATGCATTACTTATAATCATTTGATAAAGATCATATCATATTCGGAATTTATTTAATATTAAGTTAAACATTTATACATCATGTAAAACATATATAATTTTCATAATAGTAATTGACAAAAATTACTATTCATTTGGTAAATTTTCATCTCATTAACCAAATATGCACATACCATCATTTTTCATTCCAAATTTATTTCATCACAAACAAATATACAACCGCTCATGGAAACATGTATAAACATTTTATAATTTGCATTTTCTAAACACATCATTCATATATATATATATATAAGAAATAGCTGAATCATTGAACAACCATATTCTTTAACTCATTCTAACATATAACTAATAATATTTAACAATTAAATTAAATTTTATCTATCATTACAAGACGTTAATCACTTATAGACATATTTAAAACATAAATATTAAATACTATGTATCAAATAAATCAAGTCAAATTATCATATGCATGGGAATTTATATAAGCAATATCAAACCAAGATTTAAACCTAACCATCTTATTCAGTTCCATCCTATGTCCGAATGTACCAATACATTATTGAAATAAAATTCATATCAATTCATATATGTTTACCTAAGTTAAAACCTTAGCCGAAACAATTAATTATGCTATGAAATTGTATACATACAATGATCATTACATCAACCATTTCCAAATTTACCAACATCATCAAGCCATTTTCAAACATATAACATTTATCACATAAACCATTCATGTATAATATATAACATCATAACCAAAAGTGAGCTCAAACCATAACCAAAATATGACCGAAATTATCATGGAGATTAAGCCATTTTCGCATGGCTCAAGTTATACATATTCAAGGTCGAACAAAATACATATTAGCCTATACATGCCATAAGTTCGAAAATAGACTTTTAAAAGTACCGAAGGTTGACAATAGTGTGGATAACTTCACTGACGGTCCCTGAGCTTGTAGCAAACTTCAAAAAAAAAATCTATAAGAACAAAGAATAAATACACTCACAGTAAGCTATTGTAGCTTAGTAAGTTATAAGCAATTTAAGCAAATTAACATCCTCTATATATATAAAATAACCCGAATCAAACATATATTTATACATCAATATACCATGGCCGAATATACCATATATATAAATTATCAATATAATCTCCAATTTCAAAGTCATAATATCATAGATAATCGACTATATATACATATTCATATATATATATATACAATCACATGAATCAAACTTTTAAAACACATACTTATATTTATCATAAAACCGAATACCTTACTCATAGTTTCATACATTTTCAATATCATCACAAAACATTTCTATCACATATCTTTCAATCAATTACTTTCATTTCGAATAGAATAACCATATTCACATACCTGAATGCTTTAGCTCACTTAACACATTTGATTGCTTTTACCGTTGCTCACATAAAATTCATTAAGCATAAAGCCTTGTATAAACACAAGCCTGAGCCAGCCCGCTAGGTAATAAACACGATTCAATACACCGGCATAAAGCCTGCTAGGCAATAAGCCTGATATCATATACCGGCATCAAGGTCTGCTAGGCAGTAAGCCTGATATCATACACCGGCATCAAAGCCTGCTAGGCAATAAGCCTGATATATCACTGTTACAAATTATTCTTATTCATAATTCATATCTCAATTGAACCGAATATATTCCCAAATTTCATAAACATTCATGCATTCGGCTCCAACCATAGAAATTCATACAATTAAATTCAATATATAAAAATCATACACATTCAAATTCAACAACGTTTATTGCTTATAAACTTACCTCGGATATCGACGAACGATGTAAATCGGCTATTCGACTATTTTTGCTTTTCCCCGATCCAAGTCTGATTTCTTTTGTTCTTGATCTATATAATTTCAAATTAACCTCATTTAAACACAATTTCATTCAATTTAATCCAACAACACATAAATAGGAAAATTACCATTTTACCCCTGATATTTAATACTTTTACAAATTAGTCCTAATTGCACAAAACACAAAATACACAAAATCTCACCACATCATAGTTAAGCTGAATCTTCCTTATGCTCATACTAATCCATATATTTCATTTATTTTGTATTTTAGTCCTTCAATGTATTATTTTTGCAATTTAGTCCTAATAACTCAAAATCATCAAAAACTCCAATACAAAACATATTAATCCAAAACATATCTTTCATAATTTATCATCAAACATCACAAAACACAAATATTCATCAATGGCATAACTCAAAATATTCACCAAAATAAAAAATTCAAGCATGGGTCGGGTAGTACTCGAAGTAACGATCTCAAAAACACAAAAAAAATATCAAAAACCGAGCTAAAACTTACCTTTAATCAAGTTCCAAAAATGGCCGAACCTAAGGAACTCTTGTTTCTTTTTTTTTTTCTTTTCTTTATATTCAGTCATGCAAAATAAGGAACCATGGCTTTTAATTATTTTATGTTTTATGTTATATAACATTATTAACCAAATTACATATATAACCTTTATAAAATAATAACAAAACCATATAATGGTTGTCTTTCACCGTCCATTACAATATATCATGGGTAATTTGCAACTTAAAGCCTCCAAATTAAAATAACAACCACTATTCGGCCCTTTTACAAATAACCACTAAATTTTTATTTTACGCGATTAAGTCTTATTATTAAATTAAGCATACAAGCAATCAAACTTTCATACGAAACTTTCACACATGCAAATTCACAGATAATAAACACATAAAATAATATTTAAATATTTTTCTGACTCGGATTCGTGGTCCCGAAACCACCATTCCGATTAGGGTTTAAATCGGACTGTTACATATTTGCCACATGCCTTTCCTGAATTGTCCATTTGGTACCCCAACTTTGGTGCCACCAATCATGTATGTCAAGAGGCCTCTACCTTGAATAATTTGACTGAATATTCAAGTAAAATTCCTCTACTTATAGGTGATGGTACGTGTGCTCATATTGCGAGTTTGGGTCATAGCACGATTTCTACTTCTCGTAAATTATTGCATTTAACAAATGTGTTACATGTACCTAAGATTCGAAAAAATTTACTCTCAATTTCTCATTTTTCTCGGGATAATAATGTCTTTTTCGTATTTCACCTATTTCATTGTCTTATAAAGGATATATAGACCCAGGAAATTTTGCTTCAAGGCCATACACATGAGGGATTGTATCAATTTTCTCTGGTGCCGTCTTCCGTCAATATGTGATTCATTCGAGGTGCTGACATGTCTATTCACAATACAGAGTTGGGCACTAGCTCTTCTTTGCCTCCTAAATGCAATTTTTTTTAAGTTGTGGCATCGTCGACTTGGACACCCATCGTCGAATATTGTCAGTTCGTTTTAAAAACTTGTAATGTTTTGTTGATACTAATAAGTTGCAACATGTATGTTCTACTTATCAACAAGGGAAGTTACACAAGTTACCTTTTTCGGCTTCCAACACTGTGTATCATCATCCATTTGATTTAGTTTTTTTATGATCTATGGAGACCTACTTCTGTTAATTCTGGGACTAGTTGGTATTATGTTTCATTTGTTGATGTTTATAGTCAGTTTACATGGCTATTTCTTATCTAAAAGAAGTCTCAAGCTATTGATTATTTTGTTCATTTTTAGAAAATGGTTAAATGTCAGTTTGGTAAAGATATAAAGTAGTTTCAGAGTGACTGGGGTAGTGAATTTCGCTCATTTACTTCCTTGTTGGCTCTGCATGAAATTTTCCATCATGTTACATGCCCACACACATCCGAGCAAAATGGGATTGTCGAAAGAAAGCACCGTCATATAGTGGAAGTTAGGCTCATATTACTCACTCAAGCCCATTTGCCAATGAAGTATTGGGGATATGTCTTTTGATGTGCTGTTCATTTGATAAATCGGTTGCCCACTCTAATTTTTCAAAATCACTATCCGTATTTAGTGCTTTATGGTACTCCTTCAGAATATGGCCATCTTTGTGTTTTTGGGTATTGTTGCTATCCGTATCTTTGACTGTTTAATCAGCATAAGTTGGAGTTTCTGTCCTAACCGTATACTTTTTTTTTATCTACAGCTCTCATCATAAAGGTTATCAGTGTCTTTTTTCGAATGGACGAGTGTTTATTTCTCGACATGTAGTGTTCGATAAGGATCACTTTTTGTTTGCTTCTTTGAGTACACCATCTGACTCTCCGGTATCAGACCGGGTTACCACTGTTTTGCCTATCATCCGCTCCTCGTCCCTAAATCTACCATCTTCAAATACTGCTTCTTTGATTCCCATATCAGTTTTCTCCTCCGACCCTATTTCGATCATGTCCGATCCAGTCTTGACTCGCGATACTGACAATGCTAGTTCTTGTGGTCACAGTAGCTTCAGCCCTTTCTCTCCTCCACCAGAAGTTCCCATTCCTGTTGATCCTCTTCACTTCCATCCATCAATACTTGTTCGATGGTCAATTGCTCGAAAGTCTGTATTTTTAAACAGAAGGTGCTAACGGTTGAACTTTCTAATCACGGACCTCGTAATATTGATGAAGCCTTTGCGAGCGTTGAGTGGAGGAAGGCTGCTGAGGACGAGTATGATGATTTGCTTCATAACAACACTTGGACTTTAGTTCCCTTACCACTGGGCCGGAAGGCAATTGGTTGCAAATGGCTCTTTAAGATAAAACAAAATTCTGATGGAACAGTGACTCACCAGAAAGGTAGATTGGTTGGTAAAATGTGTTCTCAAGTTCCTGAGTGTGATTTTCGTGAAACAATTAGTCCAGTGGTCAAACCCACTACAATTCGTACCATTCTCTCTATTGTTGTCTCTAAATAATGGCCATTGTGACAAGTTGATGTTAATAATTCTTCCATTAATGGTGAATTGACCGAAGAGGTGTACATACAACAACCTCCCGGTTATGCTCAAACAGATGAGAATGGGCAATCTATTGTATGTCGATTGAACAACGCATTGTACGAACTAAGGCAAGCTTCAAGGGTCTGGTTCGATAAGTTGAAGGCTTTCCTTGTTTCCATTGGTTTTGTGCTTTCCAAGTCCGATGCATCTTTATTCATTCGTATTACTAATGAGTCCCATATATATGTCTTAGTTTATGTAGATGATATTATTATTACCGGTGACTCTAACCTCAAGATTGATACGTTTGTTTACCGACTTCACACTGAGTTTTCACTCAAGGACATTGGTTTTGAACACCTCTTAGTGATCCACGTGAATATCGGAGTATTGCCGGAGTGTTACAATATGTGGTTCTTACTTGACCTGATATTGTCTATACCGTAAATAGAATATGTCAATTCATGCACGCTCCAACTGATGTACATTTTGTTACCATCAAATGCATCTTACGCTACATTTGTGCTACTATTGACTATGGGTTACAGATTCGACCTTCTAAGCGATTGCCTTTAGTTGGGTATACTGATGCGAATTGGGGTTTGGATTTTGACGATCGTCGGTCCACCACTGGGTATTGTGTGTTCTTTGGTGGGAATCCCTTCTCATGGTGCTCCATGAAACAACAGGTTGTTTCTCGATCGACGGTTGAAGTAGAGTATCGAGGTGGAGCTGTTGCAGCCATTGACATCACATGGCTTGAATTGTTACTATGGGAACTTCAGTTTTCTTCTGATGATCGACCTATTATTTGGTGTGATAATTCCAGTGCAGTGGTTGTTGCGGCCAATCCCGTTCTCCACTCTAAATTCAAGCATGTTGAACTTGATCTTTTCTTTGTTCGTGAGAAGGTTGCAGATGGGTTGTTGATTGTTGGTGAAGTTCCGGCATGTGATCAGATTGCCGATATTCTCACCAAACCGTTGTCCACTTCTAATTTTTGTCGGTTCCGAGAGAAACTCCAAATCACAATGTAATAGTAGATGGGTGAATATTAGAGCCTGTTAAGCTGTTGTAACAGATTCAGTTTATTAGCTTGGTTGGTTAATAGCAGTTTCCATCTACTTGTATGTGTATAAATACTCCTCTCAAGTTCTCAATCAATCAAGCATTTTTCTTAAGGTTTATTCATAGAAAACAGTGTGTTCATTCTTACTTTGTGTAAATTCTTTCACAAAGGTAAAATCTCAACTTTAATCCTTCAACGAATTTCAATTAAAAATTAGCCTTTTTTCCATTTTAATCCCTCTACTACTTTTCCCTTCAATTTCATATAATTCCAAGAATTGAATAAATTCTTAAATAGACAAATATGTATCATTTCTATTATAGTTGCCTTAATTTTGAAATTATTAGCGGGTAGTGTAGATATCCTAATGCTACTTTGTACTCCTTTTAGATTTGGCATTGCATAATCGCGAGGCTCATGGATAAATCAAGACTAGAAGTTTCCACCACTAATTTGGACTTTCTAAGGTGCCTTAAAGTTTTTCTAATTCTCAAGTTTAATGGCACTAAAAATCTCAATTCCCAAAACTCAAATAAAATCACCTACTGAAAACTTGCACAATAATATGCAACAATCGCACAAAATTATCCACAAGCAGATTCGGGCTAAACAACAAACAACAAGTCTTAACTAAAATTCAAAAACACACAAACCCCTTTACTATATCTTAAATTGTAATTTAATACCTCTATTGAAAAAGGAATAAATTAGTCACTCTACATTAAGTGAATGAGTAAAACAGTTCCTTCATTAAAATTTAATATTTATATATAATATATAATAACAAATTTAACCCTCAACATTTACACGTTTATTCAATTTGACCCTTATAATTTTATTGGAAGTAAATTAGAACTTTTTTAAACTAGTAAGGCTAAAAGGTCAAAATGATCTTAGTAACAAATTTAAAAAATCAATTAAAGTCCTTTTAAAATTTAAAAATTATTAAAAAACATAAAAATTATAAACAAATTTATAAAAAAATTAAAATTATAATTTTTTATTAGAAAATAAAAATAAGGACCCATTAAAATCTAATGGTTATAAAATTTTTAAAAAAATTGACCCCTACTATTTTATTGAGTTGATATTGTTATTTTTTTAATAAAAATTATAATTTTTTTTTATAAATTTTGTGATTTTTAAATTTTAAAAGGGTTTAATTGATTTTTTTTTTTAATTTGTTACTAAGGCTTTTTTGACCCTTTAGTCTTATTAGTTTCAAAATTTTGTAATTTACTTCCAATAAAACTGTAGAAGTTAAATTGAATAAATGTGTAAAGACTGAGGACTAAATTTATTATTATACCTTATATATAAACACATAATTTGAACGGAGGGACTGTTGTTCTCACTATCTAACATACAAGGGATGATTTCCCATTTTATCAATGCAATCTAAGGTATAATATATGGAATTTTGTGGTACTTTTACCACACAAACACAATATGAAATGCACTAATTAACGACTCACTTCTTCTAGAATTAATGACACACAAAGCGACTTCCTCATTGTGCTGCGTTATTCTCCCTGCAATCCATAATTTCAGTCTCAACTCAGTAGCAATGGTCGCAACTTACTCAACCTTGGCTCGTTCCTCAACTTACTGACTTCGTCACCACTCCATGGCTTGGTCCTCTTCACCTACACATTCGAACATATCAAACCTAGCCATTTTACTTAAAACAATTGTAATTTAACTAAAATATATATACCATTTGAATACCTATCAGAAAGCAACAAAGCATGGAATGGAAGTCTCTACGGCTTGGGAGGATTGATCTAGTTTGAAGAAATAAGTGATAGGCCCAAAACTTATGTTGCTTTCTACTACTACTTATGGGTGGTCCTACACTATTTATGATAAACTATAAAGCTTGGTGGTGTATTTACAGTCAATCAAGGCTGTTTATCAATAAGATTTTAATCTCTCTTTTTTTCTAAGCAAAATGGTGAATAAAGATGGGGCAATTTACTAAAACATACCAAAATAAAAAAAAATTACGAAAATGGGCCAAAAATTTCATTATTTACGGAAAAGGGCCATTTCCCCCAAAACGCGTCCATGTCAGCGCGTTTTGGGGGGATGCACAGTGAAAGCTCTCCTTGAGGGAGCGCTTTGTGCCACATCAGCAAAAGCGCGCTTCAAGGACGCGCTTTGCTGATGTGGCACAAAGCGCTCCCTCCTGCAACGGTCAAATTTTTTTTTGACCGTTGGATGCCCAACGGTCAAAAAAAAAAACCTATAAAACCCCCCACCCTTTTATTTTTTTCACAACAAAGTCCTTATTCATTTTTTTCTCAACTTTCTCTCAAATTCTTCTCAAATTTCTCTTAAATTCCTTGAAACTTCCTCTCAAATTTCACAATAGTCCTTTTATATTTACAAAAAAGCCCTTTTTTAAATTTTTTGAAATATATTTTTTTTGATAAATTTTAAAATATTCGATCGTATTAGCAATGGCCGGGGAATTAATTCGTCTCGACAATAAACACATTTTCGTCGATCAAATGACAATGGTAAGTTTTAATTTTAATTTTAATTTTTCAATACTATTTAATATTTTTTATGTTTATGCAAATTTAATTAAATTTTATTTTATAATTTTTTAAACAGTCTATAGATCGGGTGTTGCAATGCTATATTCGCAATATGCCTGGTCCGCCATCGCCGTTGATCGAGAATTACCTGCGGGAAGCGGGTTTTTGGCACGTGGCCACGATAGGCCGGGGGTGCAAGTTGGACCCGAAGTTAATCAGTGCGTTGATAGAGAGGTGGAGACCCGAGACGTACACTTTCCATCTTCCATGCGGAGAGTGTACTATCACTCTGGAAGACGTGCATTTGTAATTGGGATTGCCGGTGGATGGGTCCGTAGTCACCGGGTTAGCAACTTCTAGCGATTGGACCGCCGTATGCTACGAGCTTTTGGGTGCCATTCCAGATAACATTTACGGAGGTCGGATCGAGATGGGCTGGTTACGAGACACATTCCCAGAGCTGAATAATCATTCGACCGAAATAGAAAGAATACGGTATTCTCGGGCATACATTCTTGAGATGATTGGAGGCTATCGATGCCGGACTGTCTCGAAACCTCATTACACGAGATGGTCTTTGAAACTCGTTGATTTTAGAGCAGCCGGTGAATTGAGTTGGGAAGTCTGCCGTGCTAGCAAAATTGTATCGGGAGATGTGGGCGGCGCGGCGAATAAAGCGAAAATCGGAGGTTGCCTATCACTCACTGCAATCATGGGCACGGTTTGATTTCCATTTTTACGTCCTCGAGTCGACCACCCATATACATTCCCACTCATAACGAGGTAAATTTAATATTATATTTTACAATTATTACGTAGATTTAAAATATAATTGTATGCTAAAAATTTATTTAATTAGGTGGAACCATTCGGCGAGTTATGTTGGAATACCTACCTCGCTTGAAGATATACGGCTTCTATTAGAGCAACGGTCGGAATCACAAGTAAGTATTAAATAAAATATATTTCCGTAATAAAATAGTCGTTTTGAATTTCGTATTTAGAATTTAGTATTTCGTATTTAGTATTTAGTATTATGTATATAACTAATATTTTTATCATGTTAATATAGTTTCAATAGACACCATACGAGGATCCGGCAATTCGGGCAGTAATTCCGGAGGAGCTCTTGATAAATCCGAACCTTTGGCATGTGAAGGTCCCATTGATCAACTATGCCACCGTGGAGATGCACCAGTCAGATCGGGTTCTGCGTCAATTTGGATTCCGACAACCGATTCCCGTGCCACCTGAGGTGTTCGATGATGAGCACAAAGTCGACTTACGGCAGTTGCACACGGATTGGCCACGATTTTTGGTCAGCATATATCGAAATGTGGGAGAATCGGTATGATTATATACCTATTCGGGAATCGATCGTCGTTCCTGAGTTAGCGTGCGTGCCGGAATACATGCCATGGTTTAGGATCCATGGCAAGCCGTATTTATTGTCGGAAGAGAGGAGAGGCGGCGGCAACCGTGAACAAAGGGCAGCGGGCCCTTTAAATCCAATGAGAATGGGTGATGAGGCGGGACCATCATCAACGGCAGCGACCACGATCATCGGGCCCATCAACAGCGCCCACACAGTCATTGGGCCCAACACTTCAGCCAACGACACCGACATCACAGCTTTTGGCCTTTATGCGGTGCGTGCCCTAGCCCTTATATGTATTCTAACCCTTATATGTTTCCTTTTCCCGATCCCACCTGCAGTTGGAATGCATGGCGGTTCGAGTCCGTTTCGACTACTCTCCGTGGCGATCGATCTTGAGGCGCATTTGTCGCATGAGGATCACACACGAGCGCCGTCGGGAGCTCTTCTTTTACCGATCTCCGTCGCCTTATGGGATTGGACACCCCTGCCATGGTTTATGCAAACACCTCCGCATGATCGTTATTTTATCAAGGTGGGTCATCCTCCCAACACCCACAATCGGACCACTGCCGAGGGAACAGAAATCACTTTGAGGTTCCACGACCCCGGAAGCTAGAAGAAGGAGGAATCCGGTAGCAGAATCGTCGACCACCCCTATGTGGCACGCGATTCGACCGGCACCAACATTGATTCCTACCGCCTTTTTTAATTTTTATTGTAATATAATTTTTATTTTTAATAAAATGAAAGTTGTTTATTTTTTTGTAATTTAATTTTAATATCTTTAATAAAATAAAAGTTGTTTTTATTTTTATTGTAATTTAATTTTAATATCTTTAATAAAATAAAAGTTTTTTTTTTATTTTTTTCTGTAATTTAATTTTAATATCTTTAATAAAATAAAAGTTGTTTTTTATTTTTTTATTGTAATTTAATTTTAATATATTTAATAAAATAAAAGTCCAAGATTTTTTTTATTGTAATTTATTTTTATATATTTAATAAAATAAAAGTTGTTTGTATTTTTTATTGTAATTTAATTTTAATATCTTTAATAAAATAAAAGTCCAAGATGTTTTTTTTGTAATTTAATTTTAATATCTTTAATAAAATAAAAGTTGTTTTTTATTTTTTTAATTTTAATATCTTTAATAAAATAAAAATCCAAGATTTTTTTTGTAATTTAATTTTAATATCTTTAATAAAATAAAAGTTATTTTTTATTTTTTATTGTAATTTAATTTTAATATATTTAATAAAATAAAAGTCCAAGATTTTTTTATTGTAATTTATTTTTTATATATTTAATAAAATAAAAGTTGTTTATATTTTTTTATTGTAATTTAATTTTAATATCTTTAATAAAATAAAAGTTGTTTATTTTTTTAATTGTAATTTAATTTTAATATCTTTAATAAAATAAAAGTTGTTTATTTTTTTATTGTAATTTAATTTTAATATCTTTAATAAAATAAAAGTCCAAGATTTTTTTTTATTGTAAACTTTTTTTTTGCAAATTAGTCCTACAAAAGTTCACCGTTTTCATCAAGAAATAAATAGAATTTACATAGCCACCAAGAGACAAAAAAGCTAAGAAGACTATCAACTATTCTGATTTGGACACAAGCGAGATGTATGGCCTGGGTTCCTACACCATCCGCACAACCTACGTTGGTTGGTCGTTTCTCAGATATCCATATTGTTGCGTATTCTAGTCGAGCAAGGTCGGCCTTTTGGTTTGCGCCTCAGTTGTCTATCCGGCAACAGCTTATACGGTGCAAGCGATACAGACGGCCACTTACGTTTATTTGGGACTGGTGGGAATACATGTCTCCACACGTTGTACATGTTTTCTATTTTATACACTTCGTCGACATAACTCATGGGATCAAGACGGAGATTCTGACAAGCCGCAAGTACATGAGCGCATGGGTAACGAAGTGCATCAAATATCCCACAGTCGGAGGTCCTATTTCTCAAGTGTACACGATATTGCCCGCCAATAATACCTTGGTTCGGTCTATCAAACTCCGTCACACGAAACCATAGGTTGTCGCGATCGTGACACACTGTGTGCATGGTGTTGGCCCGTGCCTTCCCCTTGTTAATTTCTCGCAAGACCTTCGCGCCCCATACATGGCCTCCTTGCATTTGGCCTTCATAACTCGCTGCTGGCTTCAGAAATAGTGCCGCTAAACGAAAATATATCTCTCGCACAACCGATGTTATCGGCAAATTACGCGTTCCTTTTAGAACAGAATTTATACATTCGGCCAGGTTTGAGGTCATATGACCATATCGTGAGCGGCCGTCGTATGCTTGTGTCCTTTGTTCGAAAGGAATATTGCATAGGTAGTTTGCGCCTTCTTCGTTAAGCGATCGCAAACTAGCCAACATCTCGTGAAAGCGGTCTTTATTGATCTCGTACCCTGCCAATATAAGTTGATAGCGAATATTACATACCACTCTTCAATTAAGAATAAATTGAATATTACAAATGGAATTATATTAATAGATATTACATACCCATATTGGTCACTTGCTGTCGCTGACTTGTAGATCGATGTTGCCCGTGATAGTTGGACGCAACATGCCTTAGGCAATATCGATGGTGTGTGCGATGCCACAGGCTTCCCTGTCACTCTATTGCGGCTAGTATTCCAGGGCCCCGATCCGATATAACGCATATATCAGGTTGGGGGCAGACATGCCTCCTTATCCTAGATAGGAAGAAATTCCAGTCATCAGCTGACTCCCCTGGTGTTATTGCAAACGCAATTGAAAGGATTCTCCCACTGCCGTCCTGTGCCACAGCTAGCAATAGCCGATGCGTATATCTGCCATACATAAAGGTACCGTCAATTTGTACCAATGGCTTGCAGTATATAAATGCGTCTCGGCATTACTTAAATGTCCAGAACAGACGCTTGAACACTGCGCATCCACGGAGCAATCGATCGTTGTAGTACGCTGGTTCCGTTTCGAGGTCTGTTATGCTGCCTGGGACATATCTCTCCAACACCTGACACCACTGCCACACTTCATTATATGAAGCGTCCCACCGACCATGCAACTTTTCCAACGCCTATACGCTTGGCTATCCAAGTCTTAGATAAGAGGCGTGTACCCCAATTGGCTACGAATATTGTCAATTAAAAATTTGGCTTCGTAGTCTTGGGATTGGCCTTCACCGTCGGTATTATTAAGTCGACCAACATCTCTAAATCCATCTTGAGATGATCTTATGAAACACCACATCAGCGAAATACGTTAAATAATGCAACATTACGTAATATTAGTATTATTCAAAAACCTTGAACACCTAGTGATCTTTGTACACTCAAGACAAGACATGTATGGACCTTTGTACTTTTGATCTCCCACAAGCCTATCCTTTTCCTCAACGAGGCCATAATTTTCCATGAACATGTACCGTCTTGCACTACACATTTCGCCTCGTACTTATCGAGCTTGGATTTAACCACGTTGTAGCTAACCCGTTCTTGATGCTATATTGTTTCAATGCACCAAGAAAAGTATCCTTATTGGAAAACTCTTTACCAACTTCTAATTCGCCGAATCCAACGGCGAACTTATGCGGTCACACGCGTTACGTGTGGTAGTTCAGGAAACTCCAATGCATCGTCTTGAGATAGATCGACATTATGCATGTGAAATTTGGAGGCGAGTACGCATACGAATAGCGGATCTTCTTCTTCTTCATCCGAACCGCCTTCAACATCTTGAGTGCAGTTGGAGCAGCTCGGTTGAGAAAATAATGCAACACGCACCATCGGGCGGGCTCTCGAGGTGGATCCATATCGGACTCATCATCGACCCCCATCATCATCGCGCGACGAGGGCCCCTCGCGGTGGATGTCGTGGGGAGTACATTATCCCTTCTTAAACATCTTTCGTAACGTTCCCAATCATATGTGGATTGCCAACCACTAGAAGTTGATGGCGTTCCCAATACGTATTTCTATCATCGAACATCGAAGGAAGGATATGCATGTCCCATCCACCAGCCGAGTGTTGTGCGAGGGGTTGTGTTTTCCATACTACCACCAAACACGGGCACTTAGTATTCTCGCCTCCCACTAGCAGAGAGTGTCGGCTTGGGATCGTATATTCCCCTCGACGCAGTAGATGTTGAGGTCGAAGGAAGATCACTTGGCGATGAAAATTGTACATGTACCTCAAGATAGGGTGATCCTTTGGCAAGATGAGTCTCACCATTGCCTCAAAGCTCAGAGGACCTTTGATGTCGAATGAGTCATATCTCACCAGGATCAGCGAAAGCGCCAAAATCTATACTTAATAGTGAACTTTCATTGGCATTGTTAGAAGATTTTACGCCTAATTCTTTTACGAAGTTTTGTCAAATCTATATTCGATTAAAACCCGATCATGTTGTGTTCTCCGATAAAAAAACAACACCATTTTCGGTGTCACAAGCCTCACCATCGTAGTAAATAACGGCATTACTACGTTCACTCATTTTCGATTTCTATTTTTCTTTTGCCTCAATTTACGTTATGCAACCCGAGAAAGAAATTTGGTGATTTATAGTCTAAGGATTGCGAGAGACTCTTTGTAGCAAAAGAGCGTCCACGTGGGAGCTTTTTGATTACTCCGGCGTGAGTGCATCTGCTTGAAGCGTTTTGGACACTATTTGTTGAAGCGTCTTCTTAAAATTATTTTGCGAGAGACTCTCGTGAGCAAAAAGCGTCCACGTGGGAGCTTTTTTCAAGTACTTCTTTGCGGCGCATGCATCTGCTTGAGGCGTTTTGGATACTATTTGTTGAAATGTCTTCTCAAAATTATTTTGCGAGAGACTCTAGCAAAAAGAGCGTCCACGTGGGAGCTTTTTTGATACTCTTCGCGGCGGTGCATCTGCTTGAAGCGTTTTGGTCACTATTTATTGTAAGCGTCTTCTCAAAATTATTTTACCAGATACTACTGTACCAAAAGAGCGTCCACGTGGGAGCTTTTTCCAGTACTCTTGCTGACAATGCATCCTGCTTGAAGCGTTTTGGGCACTATTTGTTCAGAAACGTCTTCTCAAAATTATCTTGCCAGATGCAACTGTAAAAAAAATTTAAATAATTTTTATTTTGCTAATATATTTTTCTCAAAACCCTAAACTTAAAATTATTCTAATTAATTAACCCTATAATCTAATCCATTAATTTTTTCCTAAAAATTCTAAACCCTACGACCCTAAAAATCCCTAAACCGTAGCCCTAAAACCCTAAAAACTCATACCCTAACACTAAAAACAGCTGAAAAGGTATCGGGGGTGGAGGGCAAAAGCGCTCCCTCAAGGGAGCGCTTTCCTGTTGCATCCCCCCCAAAACGCGTTGACGTGGACGCGTTTTGGGGGGAAATGGCCCTTTTCCGTAAATAATAAAATTTTCGGCCCATTTCCGTATTTTTTTTTAAAAATTTTGGTATATTTTAGTAAATTGCCCATAGAGATGAGCAGAATATTGGTGGAGTAGTAATGTAACGGACGATTTAGTATGGAGTTTGATAGACATGAGAGACTTATAACAGGAAGTAGAGTCATGCAGATTATTAGTTGCCTGTGTATTGGGGTTTTTATGGTATGAAAGTACTAATGAGTAGCATTGATAGTTGTGTGGTGGCTGTCACACAATTGTTATTGTGGTCAAAATTTTATGGTAGGGATTCGTTGTTGAATTAATGGATTAAGAAAAGATTTGATATATATTGGGATGAAAATCATATTTGGAAGTGTAAAAGATAGGTGTTTTAGGGAACAAATTAAATGCCCATGATCTTGTATGATTCATGGAGGATGCAAAATTAGCCATTGAATGAAATTTTGATTGGATTGGATGCTTCAAAGTGATGCTTTAAGATGCCACTAGAAATGAAGGGGGTAAGATCGATAATAGGGAGAATTCTGATATTTTTTTTTTATATAATGTATAATAAGCCTTGTATGAAAATTAAAGTTATAACTGGGTTTGATAAAATAAACTTCTATGCATGCTTATTTGTTTATTTTTAAATTTATTCGTATTTGGTTCATGCTTGTTAACTATTTCAAACTGTGTATGTATTCATTTATTTAAATTTATGTGTTGATGCTCATTTGTTTAATTTAAATAAACATGTTTGTGAATATTAAACGAACATATTCACAAACAATATTCATGAATAATAAATAAATAATAAAGAAACTTATATCTTATCTTTTTAGATATAAAATAATCAAATAAAAATATAAATAAATAAAATGAGCGCACAAATAATAATAACTAAACAATAAATGAGGTTTAAACAAGTTTTAAATTATATATTAAACAAGCTTTAAACTAATTTATCTATAAACATAAATGAGCTGAACATTATTTGCAAGCAAGTCTTAAAATTTTGCTGATATTTATTTATTTAACTAATATAAATGAAAATAAATTGAATCATTTTAATAGTAATTAATGAGATATGTGTGTTTGAAGGGATTGATGAATTATGACCGTTGATGATCCAACTTTTTAAATTATCAAGTTAACCCCCAAATATAGTTTGTAAGAAAATGATTGAAAAATTCCTAGGATGAAAAGTTACCCCCCAAACTGGGCATGTTGCATGTTACAAGAAAAATTGAAGGACAATGCACATGGGAATCTTTAAATTCCTTTGCTTTATACATAGATAAACCCATCCACAAAAAAACGTTGAATTAATTGATTTAAGTTGATATGATTATAAAAAAGAGGTAAATTATACATATTATCAATAAATTATAAAAACTTTCATTTTAGGTATTCAAAATAAAAAAAAAAAGTTTACAATTTAAGCATACATGTTATATAATTCACTTATGTTAAAATCACAAACGATAAATTGACGTGACAGTTAAAAAAATCGGTATAATAACAAATTTAGTCCTTAATTTTTACATATTAATATATTATATAAATTTAGTCATAATTTAAAAATAAAACCTCAAAATTTATAAATGATCTCAATTTAATCCTAATTCTAAAATATTCAAAAGTTATATATATAAATACATAACTATTTTCAAAAAAAATATTTGGGAGGAGGGACAATGGTAGGGGTTGGGCAGGGGACGAAGATGGTGGTGAGAGGAGATCCGATGGGATAGGGGGAGTGATGGTGAGAGGTTTTCTTATTTTATTAATATTAATATAAAAAATAAATTTATTATTATATATTTTTTAAATATTTATTTATTTTTATATATTATTATTTAAAATTTAAGGGTTAAATTTATTATTATATCATATTATTATTTAATATAAAACGGAATGCTTGACTGTCAAATTACATTGTTCTATAAAGTTACATAAAATAATGATCCAAAAAAGAGCAATGTTAGAATATAATTATTAAAAATTGAAGGCAGTCCAAGTAAGGTCATATTCGGCGCTTGCAAAGTCCAGCATTTATCACATATATTTTGACCAAACAAAGAGAATCACTTGGGATTTTGGCAATTATCTATCTTACCTTTTTCCTGATTTTACTCTTTTACCCTTTTCTTCTTAAATAATGAGGTTGTTGTTCTTTCACTTTCATTTTTGTTTTTGTTTTTGTTTTTAAAAAAAATATATATATTTATCATTATTGAATTGTGTATTTGTGAATTTCACTCTTCATTGTGATGTGAGGTCAAGCATCCATTTTCTTTTTGTTACACATATTTATAATTGAAAGTATTTATGAGTCCAATTCCATTTTAAATACTCATTTTAGCATTAAAGTTTTTAAATTTATTTAAATCATATCAATTTAGGTTATCTTTCAAATTCAATTGGATTCATATTAAATTTATCAAAACAAATTTATTTCTACTTTTAAAAAATATAAAAGGAAAATAATATTTTATATAATGTTTGGTGATCAAATTTCCATTTTATTTACAAAAAAAAAATTGCAAATAGGGCACCACCATTATAAAATATTTTCATTTTAGTCACCTGTCGTTAATTTGGGATTAAGCAATATTTCTATACACTCATTTTAGTCACCTAACATTACTAAGTTTTCATTTTAATCACTCATTTTTTTAAATTAAATTTATTTTTTTAGAAATTTTGAGTTTTTACAAAAAACATAGGATTTTAGATAGAAAAATATTTTAACTTTTTAATTTCTTTTAATTTTAGTTCAAAAATGAAAAATGAGTTTTTACTAGGAAATCAGTCAAAGATAAAAACTTGGAGTTTCATCTTTGCGGTTGATTAACTCAATTTTATTAAGAACTCAAGTTTTTTTCTTTTTTAAAAAAAAAAGAAAAAAATGAGTGGTTAAAATGAAAATTTACTAAAGTTGGGTGACTAAATGGGTGTACAATAATATTAACTAACACCAAATTAGCGACGGGTGGCTAAAATGAAAACATTTTGTATCGACAATGCCCAATTTGCAAAAAATTTTAGTGACCAAAATGAAATTTCATGAAAGTTGGGTGCTCAACTATATAATTTATCATAATAAAAAAGGTAATATGGTAAATTAAATATTGGAAAATTCAAAGAAAAACGAAGGGCATTTATGAAAAGTCATAATAAAAGAACTCAATCATGTTATATACATTCTTTCTTGCTCGCATATTTTTGTCTCTCTCTCTCATAGTTGTCTGCTTCTCTCTCTTACCATTTTAACAACTCATTCTCTGCATCAGCTTTTCTTTAACAATGCAGGTAAGCTAAATTTCTTCTTCTCTTCATGTCTTCTGTGTTTAATGAATCTAAAAACTGGTTCTTTTTCGTTATTCTGAATTAAAAATGTTTTCTTTGTTGTGTTTCTGATGTTGGGTTTTTCAGACAAGAACTGTACAAGTGAAGAACCTGTCAGATCTAGCTACTGAGAGGGAGATTCATGAGTTCTTTTCTTTCTCTGGTGAAATTGAGCACATTGAAATCACAAGGTATGTCATTCTTTCCTTTCTTTTCTCTTCTTTTTTTTTCTGGTTTTTCTTCTATGAAAGGGTTGTTGAGTAATGAATGTGTTTGGTGGCTGAGAAAATGTGAGAAAATGAAAGAAAGTTGGAATTTTGGATCTTAAGTCTCCCTTTTCTGGGCCAAAGTTTATGTTTTTTAAAAAATTGAACTTCAAAAAAAAAAAAAAACAAAAACTTGTGTTGAATTTTGACTCTTTTTTATTGTTTATTCTATGTCAACTAACCTGGTAGGTAAGGGCTGCTTTGGATTTTTTTTTAATTTCCATTTTTTGTTGCAATTTTTTTCCATGTTTGTGATTAAGTTCAAGGAAAGAAATTTGAAGCAGAATTTGGGGTTTCTTTGGGTGTTCTTAAAGGCTAAATGGGCAAGAAGTAGGGGTTTTCTGGTTAATTTAGGTTGCTGTGTTGTTTTATGGTTATTGCAGTGAAGCTGGTCAATCAAAGACTGCATATGTTACATTCAAGGATCCGAAAGCTCTTGAAATCGCCTTGTTATTATCGGTTTGTGCTTAATCCTGTTTAACTTTTCTTTTGTTAAATAGAGTGCTATTGATGAATGGATTTACTTTTCTTCTTGCCTTTGTAATACTCCAATATTGGTTACATTATCAAGCAATGCCTTTCCTTTAATTTCGTTGTTTGAACCGAGATTTCTGAAGTTATCCCAAAAGTAGGTTGCTTATGCCTTCTTAAAGTGAATAAAGTATTAGAACTGGTTGAATTGCAATAAGTAGCTTCTAAAGTAATTCTTAAATAATAAAGCAATGTCAAGTTGGAAAAGTTGCCTGATTTAATATCCTTAAAGTTAATTTTTCCTCACAGGATGATCTATATTATAAGAAATAGTGATGCATTTTCATGGTTGGATTCGAGCTAAACTTCTTTGATAAGAAATAAATAAATTCGGATGCCCCTAGTAAGACAAGTCCCCCATTGGTTCCCTCTTTTTTATCGGATACATTAGCCAAGTCAGAACAAATTGAAATCCTTTCCTTCTTGTTTCCAAATTTCTGAACATACTCTTTAATCCCATCAGCTGTATGACTCTTTGATGTATGGTGTGCACTTATTAAGATTTTCCGGTTTGTGTTTTCTGCACAAATGACTGTAGGAAGTGACATTTGTAAATCTTGTTGCTGCAGGGGGCAACAATCGTTGACAAGATTGTGACGATAATTTCTGTTGAAAATTATGTACCAAAACTTGAGATTCATGTAAGTTGACAGAGAGGTTTTGCTTTCTATTTTTAATTGCATTTAGTGAAATTCATATATTTTTTATTGCAACTTGTCTAGGAATCAAGAGCGGCGGACAACATTGTGTCTATTGCTCCTGCTGGGCATAGTGCATCAAATGATGAGGTACCGATTTTAAATTTATATTGCATAGAAATGTTTCCTAGTTGCATGGGCTTGCTAAGTATGGGAAAGAGACAGGAAAAACAGGTCGATGTGTCATGTTCAATTCGTTTTGATGTATATAGCTGGTTTAATATGATATTGTGACTAGTTGTTTAGCTGAATCAAGTAGATTTTGAACTTTCAAGTTCTCACAAAAACTACCGGATTAAAGAAAATGCAATCTGGAACTTTCATACACTTGATAACCCTTTCCTGCCACAATGATACGGAAGGAGGTCAACAGAAGATATACTAAATTCCTGCCTTTGCCCACCCTTTCTGCCATGTTTAACTGAGTCAGAGCAAGTGGTTTCTTTAACTAGATTTTTGCCGTTTGAATCTGAAATTAATAGTTTAGTTTATGACTTGGGTTGTCGGTCTATTTCAGCAGGGCAGAATGAGTCCACCTGGCAGTGGGAGAATGTATGTTAGTAGGGCGCAAGATGTTGTTGCTAGCATGTTGGCCAAAGGTTCTGCCATACGACAAGATGCAGTTAACAAAGCTAAGGCTTTCGATGAGAAACATCAATTGAGAGCCAGTGCATCTGCCAAGGTCATGTCGTTTGACCGGAGAGTCGGGCTGACTGAGAAACTGACTGTAGGAATCTCAGTGGTTAATGAGAAAGTAAAATCAGTGGATCAAAGGTTGCAGGTGTCGGATAAAACAATGGCTGCAATATTTGCAGCAGAGAGGAAAATAAATGACACGGGATCAGCCGTCAAATCTAGCAGGTTAATACTTCTCCTTCCCAAAACCATGCGAGTTCAAAGACAATAATGAGGGAAAAAGGGGGTTACAATCCTTCTAACCAGCTTTGTCCCAGTGTTATCATAACATCGAGGTACTTTGATTTATTCTGGACAGGTACGTAACTGCTGGGACAGCTTGGTTAAACGGTGCGTTCAGCAAAGTTGCAAAGGCTGGGCAGGTTGCCGGAACAAAAACCAAAGAAAAGTTCAACCTAGCCATGTCAAACTTGACAGCCAAGGTATGTCATTCCAGTAGCACTCTGAACCTAAGAAACAACGGACGTGTTCCATGCTAATCATGCCTTTAATTTTGCTGGTGTGCAGGATGGAATTGCAGTGTAAGTTGGAAATTTATGGTGTTAAGGTCGCATCGCATCGGATGGCCTTGTTATAATGTTTCATTGGGTGGAGATTCTTGTGGTAGAGTGCACAAAGTTGTGTTCAGTTTTGGGTATTGTGGTGTATTTGATTTGAGGTTTTGTTTACAATATTATTCTTTGATTAGTAGAGGGTATTGTGTTGTAATTTTCAGGCCTTTTAGATTTGGTTTTCAGCTCAGGAAAAGGAAAAAGAAGCTGTAATTCATGTTAGCTTTCTGCACTCACACTCTTTTTTTCTGCCTTAAAAGACGAGACCTCAAATTGCAGGCTTATGTTTTTTTAGATTGATGTGAAATTGAAGCTCGACTAAAACTCCATCTCAATTTCAGACCAAAAATAAAAACAATCAGATTACCAGTCTTCATTTTATTAATTTTTTTTTTAAAAAATGCATTATAAATTCAATTAGATTGGCTTAATTCTGTTACGTGAACTCGGCTTCACTGGGATGAGATTATTATTCTTTAACTAAACTAATAGGATTTTATTTGCATTTTCTAACTTTATATAAAATTAAATTAATTATAATTAATAAAAAAATATAAATTTAAACAATTTTATAAATAGTTATATCATTTAATTAAATGATATAATTTTGATAAAAAATTTATCTTTAAATATTGTATTTTTTTTTTGGTCAATAATATATTGTATTAATTTATTATTATATTTATTGCTAAATATAATTAAATATAAGTAATAAATTAAACAAAAAATGTTTCCAAACTTATTAAAACTATATGTTAAAAGTATTAAAAGGTTATATGATATTTAATTTAATTTCTGGCATAATTTTTTTTTTTTAATTTTTTTCTCGTTCATTTCTCATCTTCTCTCTCACTCATTAATTTCCATCTCTATCTTTCTTAGGAGTGAAAAAATACGACCCACCCAATAGATTTTGAATCGACCAACTTCTAATGGAGTGGATTTTTTTTTTAAAAAAAATGGATGCGAGGTGGTGCAAGGTGGATTTTTTCTTTTGGATAATGAGTATGGAGCGGATATGATAATTACTTGCCCCGCCCCGCTCCACTATATGAAAGTATCATTTTATCTTTGTATATATGAACAATTAAAAGGGTAAAAATGTAATATAAACAAATCATGTATTTTATGTTTAATTTTTTTTTGAAGAATTATGTTTAAATAATTACTCGACTTTAAAATGATTGAAAATATTAAAGATAAGAAGTAAAAAAATAAATCGAAGCTAAGCAGGGGTGAGGTGGGAATAGATACATCCAACATCCATGGAGGTGATAGTAATATTCAAGATTATGCATCCATAGTAGAGTAGGGTGAGTGGTGGAGTAGAGCGTGCCAATTGTGAAGCGGTGGTGGATTTAACAATATCCACCCGTTCCACTCCATTGTCATCTTTAATCTCTCCGTTATAAATGCAACAAAATACAACATGCATCATCTCAATTTTTTTCCCTCTATTTCTCGGTTCCTCCTTCCTTCCTTTCTCTCTTACCTAGCCAACGTAGACATCCAAAAATATTGCTTTCTATGCCTCAATTTTACATTTAAGCATGTTGATGTGTTGTTGATGTGGTTAAGGAAGATGAGAAGAACAGGAATTGATGGTGCTAGTAGGAGTCAAGATTTATATTTAGTCTTACCAAGAGCCTTCTGGTGACTGAGAGAGATATATAGGTATTAGTGGAGAAGTATCTTTTTCTTGGATATTCACAGGATGAGTAATGAGTTCTTATAAACACATGTTGGTATGTAGTCCTTAAGGCACGTGTTATCTTGTTTAAGTCATCTAGTTTGTAATGTTGGATAATTAGGCAGGATCTTTACTCTTTTCCTAGAAGTGGACCTTGACAAGGTGTGCATTTAATGGGGTGTATAACAATTGCCCGCACCCTAAGTTGAAGAGAGGTTATAAAGTGAGCTTCCCTAAACTTTTTTGTTCTTTTTTTGTGCGTGTGAGGTGTACATGTGATTATGGTTTGGAGAAATATTTAAAAAGGTGCACGTGAATTTGATCAAGAGGATGTATCGTTTGAGTGGCCAAAATCTATCGCTTTATTTGTTAGGATTGACATGTGTCTAGTTTTTATTCGTCATATTGGTCGGTTCTCATTGACTAAATTTGAAAGTTAGGAGAGTGTGAGGCATTTTGGTTAAGCCATTTCATAAACCTTTCTTTTGCATCATTCTTTGTGTGATTTCCAATGATAGTTTTTTGGGTTGGAGGCTTCTGTGCTTTAGGTGAGAAATTTGCATTTAGGAAAAGGGTTTATTCATTTGATAAGAAACATTTTACCTTATATTTTGTATTATGATTATAGATTTGGCTGCGATTTAGGTAGAGGATAGGGTAGATCGAATTTTTGTCTTTTTTTTTCTAGGGCTTATAGCTACTAGCATTTTCGATTTGACAGTAGATTTGAAAATTGTCTACATGGGCTTTGAGTTAGAGAATTCAAAATTTGAGTTCGTTATTCTAGATGGACCATGACATTTAAGTGATACTGAAGATTTGTTTTTGGCATCATCTGTTCGAAGCAGGGTTTCATTTATCCTTACCTTTGTTCTTTGCAAGGGTATTAAAGTCATACCATATTGCATTTGGGCAACTAACGAGGTATGGTTGATGGATATTAGAGGCTTTCTTCATTGAATGTAGAAAGCCAGGGGAAGAACCCTTGATAGAAGTATCCCAAAAATTCTACCTTCTAACTTTAATTATTGAACCCCGCCAATAAGGAATGATATATTTTAACATGAGTCAATTTTAAGAAATTTAACTTTCAGTAACTTACATTTAGACTGATAAAAATTTATATGATGTCGATGTGGTTAATGGAAGATGAGAGAAGAACGCAAATTGATGGTGTTATTAAGAGAAATCAAGGTTCACACTTAAGTCACGCCAAGGGCCTTTTAATGACTAAGAGCCATATAGGTACCTAGGGACAAGTGTCCTTTCCTCGAGCATTCATAGGATGAGTCATGAGTTCTTATGGACACATGTGTTGATATATGCTCCTTAAGCTATATGTTATCTTGTCGAAGTCATTTATTCTGCATAATGTTGGATAATTAGGCGGGATCTTCACTCTTTTCCTAGTAATGGAGTTTGGTGAAGTGTGTGTTCATTGAGGTCTTTGGTTGAATATGATAGGTGCTGGTGAACTATGGTGAGGTGTATAACAAAGTATGTTTCTCTTTCTAGCATCTACGCATTCACCCTGATTTAAGAGGAAACTCAAAATTTAGTGCACATTTGCAAGTTAGCAGTGGTGGCGCCATCTTTAATTGTGATTATTAATCTTTTTTATCTAAAAAACTTACCCACACAAACCACACTAACAATTGTTGGTTGTATTGTCCTCAGTTTTGCAATGTTTTGGTGGTCATGGCTAGATGTGTGAAAATGATGACTTGAGTAATTTAATAAATTGTGAAGGGATATTTTGGGAAGATGGTTTTCTTTTGCTATTCTTCATTGGAGCTGAATAGTCATTCTTAGGGTTGAGTGTTGGATGCCTATTAAGTAATTTCACACAATAAGGTAAAGATGATGAATCATGAGTAATAATATTACATTGAATCAAACAATTGAAAAAAAAAAGCACATTAAATACAGAATGGATAATTCGGTTAAATAATACGATGAAATCAAAGTTGAATATTTTTAAATGTTTTATTTTACATAGAGGACAATATAGAGAAACACACAAAAGAAAACAACGTTGAAAGCAATTGGACAGCCGGAGAGATGCAAAGAAAATGGCATCTGCCAATTTTTAATTGCAAAAGAAGGTGTAGAAAACTGCATTTTGATATTAAAAGTTAAGCAAGCTTTACTTCTTTTTGTCTGGCAAATTAAACAACCAAAAATTGACTTCCAACCATTTTTTTTTTATTTCTTTTACTTTGACAGTTGGGGCTCATGTTATGTAGGATGCAAAAGTCAAATCACATAACTCTTACAACAGAAAATTAAGTCAATATCAAGGCTGGTTTAGGCACTCTTTTTTTTTTTTTGGGGGGTGGTTCATTAATTTTGATTTTTTATGTTTTTTAATTCGTGTATTTGTATCATCGTATTTTATAATTTTAAACAAATTAATAATTTTGTATTAAGTAGATATTGAAATGTTTTTTTTTGTGTGTGTGTTTTATATAAAAAAGAAAGAAAATATGAAATAGTTGGCTGACTTGGTTTATAATTTTGATGATGAGTTTTATTTTCTAGTTTACGACACCAAGCTGACAAATTGACATCTTTACCTAGAATTGCAAGCGAAAAGAACATGGCAACATGTTAAATCCCCAACATTAAAACATTAAGAATGAAAAGTGTTGTCATGAAGTTTCCATTCACTCTAATTTTTTTGTATAAAGTGTTGTCATGTCACCATTTTTAATAGTGAAATTTCAATTAAATAATATAATTTAATTCAGGGAACTGAGTTTATAAAATTCCAAATTAAAAGTAAAGTTAAATATTTATAAAAAGAAATAATAATAAAATGTTGGGTATTACGTCCAGCTACATGCGATGCATGTGAGCTTCGCAAGTTGTATTATTTTTGACGATTTATTTCAAGAAAACTGGCGTTTTCATTTATGCTTTTTGGGACTTCCTTTATTTTGTGTATTCATAGCGCTGGAACAAGAAAAATATCATTTGGATTAGTTAATCAAAAATGGATAGTGTAAATAATCCAGTGTCATATATGAGAGTTGGATGTTACAATATGTTAATGTAAGTGGCTAAAACATAACATTTCAAATATAAGTGACTAAAATGTAACCTGAGGTAAACAAAAGTAACTATTTTAATAGTTTACCCTATTAATAATTATAAGAAATAATAAAATAGGACTTATCAACTTGATAAACTAAAAATATCAACTTAATTAAAAAGATATAAATATATGTATGCCTATATGTATATTTGAATTCTTTAAACATGTTATATATGTAGTTTTTATAATTTTTAATAATTTTTTTAAAAAATTAATCATTATTTATAATTTCTTGTAATTCTTAATAATTTTCTATATTTTTAAAATTTTATAATTATTCAAAAAATCATTTGTTTAGATTTATCCTATATGCGATTTTTTAAAATAATTATAATTTTTAATGGATATTTTAATTTTTAAATATTGTCATGTCAGCACAAGGTACACATGGCACATCACGTGTCGATGTCTGGTTGCTTCGTCATCCACATCATTACTTAATAGTAGAAATTGATAGAATCTTTAACAGAAAGATTAATTTGCTCTTTGATTTAACGTATAAGAACTAATTTGTCCATTTGTTTGAGTAGATGGGACAAAATACAATCTGACTCCTAATTCAGGGGCATCCAATTTACTTTTACCTAATCCTACTATTTCCAAGTCACTTATGTAAGAATTTTTTTTTTAAAAAAAAGTCATCACTTAGCAACACATATGAATAGAATTTTTAACAAAATAACTAATTTATACTTTTTTTTTTCTAACATATAAAAATTAATTTATCTATTTTTTGAGTATAAGGAGCATAATAGAACTTACCTCCTAGTGTAGCGGGTGTAACTTTTGCCTACTTACAAGCATATTTTAAATAATTATCCTTTTATAGGTTTTCAAAACATATAATATCAAAATTATAGTCTAGATTATGAGTGGTATATCTTGGCATTTGGTTTGGAGTGCCATTTCATGGAACATTTTCTTCTTGCTATAACTTTTTCTTTTTATTAAATCCCATACTCTTTTTTTTTTTTTTTTGCTAATATATTTTCTAAAAGTATGATTGAACTCAATTGAAAATTTAGTAAAAAATTAATTTTTTATAAAAATAACAAACATTAATAAGAGGGTGTTTTTATTTTTTTATATTTTATGTAAAATCTAGAAAACTTCATATAATAAGGTTTGAACCTAAGGCACTATTATAATCTTCAATACTTTAACGTTACCATTTCAAACAAAGCCTCATTTGTTTTTATATTAGTTTTTAATAAACATATTTGTTGTATAATTTTTTTACCCACATAGTAAGTGTATCATAATCTATATTATTCTTATAAATATATTTATTACATAAATACTATAATATATAATATATTAATTAGATTTTCGATCTTAAACAAACTCTTATATATGTTTAAACCAAGCAAAAAGATTCTTTATTTGATATTCAAAATATAATAAAGATAACAAATTTTCATAAATAAAAGACTCAAAAAAAAAAAATTCTCCAAATAAGTATTATGAGATTACTATAAAAGCGTATTTTTTATCATTAATACAATGTGTTCGAATAAAGAAAAATTTGAACTATCAAGTGCACAATTTTCTTGATTACTTGCAAATCAAGCAATGAAAAATAAATAAATAACAATATAATTTAAAATTTTAATATATTGTTTAAAATTTATTCAATTCAATTTATTTAATATGGATAAGCACATGTAAATATATAAAGAAAATTATCACACCAAATTACTATGTAAAATCTTTTACTATCATTGAATTTAATGCCATAAATTAACTGATATAAACTCAATATAAAACTATGCTTTTTATCTTTAAAAAAGGAAAACCTAAGCCTACTATGTAGGCGAAAATAAGTAAAAGAATATATTTAAATGTTAGTTCTTAGTATTTATGGTATACATTTTACATATATTTAGGGTTTGTAATTATCTCTCTTAATAATGTTAATGATAATTTTTTTATAATAAAGTAATAGTAGTTTTTTAGGCATATGTCTCAATTTGACCTCTAGATTATACTCGTGTTTTCATATTAGTATCTAATTTTTTTTTTACCTAAAATATGTCTCCATTATATATTCTAGTCCAAAAGTTAAATGGTGTTAAAAAAAAAAAAAAAAAAAAAGGGGCCAATGACATTGTGCCACACAGTTGAATGGTATTAAGGTCCCTCCAATATTTGAGTTATCGAAAATATTGTTTTCATTTTTATATTTTATAATTTTCTGAAAATATTATATATTTTTATTTTTTTATATAAATGCTTAAAACTACACATAATCCCTCCCCAACCCTTTAATAGGAGGATAAATTATATTTTGACCTCGTAAAAATTTATAATTCAATTTCGTTTCCTACTAAAAAATTTATGGATTTACCCCTGAGAGAAAGAATAATAGTATATATACAAATGATGAAATAATTTACATAATAATAATAAAATGTAAAATATATTAAAGTAAAGTTTTTGTTGGAGTGGTAAATGTAAATTTTTGTAAATGCCGGTAGCATGGGTTCAAATTCACCACATGTAAGATTTTTACTAGTTTTGTTAAAAATATAAAAAGACAATAGTATCCTCATAATAACATAACTTATTTTAAATATGAAAGGGCATTTTTATAATTTTAAATATGAAAGGGCATTTTTATAATTTCCCATTCTAAGTTAATATCTAGTTGACTCATGATACCTACTAAAAAATAGGATTAAATAATAGTATAAATAAGTCCAAAACTAAACACATGTATTAACAAATATTTTTAACAATAAATTCTAACTTTTTAACATATATTTCTTCTCTTTTCTTTTCTTTTTTTACAAATTGATGACCAAACTAAACACATTGTAACACATGGTTTAACAAATATTTTTAATAAACAGTAAACAAATAGTTAACCTTACACATGTATAACAAACATTAAGCAATATAAAATTGTTATGCCCCATATAGCAGACTTTATAGCTTGTAAATGGTTAGTTTGCGAATCTCAACCTGGCGAACTATGCACCTTTTCACATGTAAATCTCAACCTAGTAAATTATGCATCTCTGTTAACACTAATGTTATATGATGACCACGTGGAAACTTAAAGTAATTAATTATTAGTCACCCTAACATGTCCCATCCTAGGACATCACTGTCACTACCAAGGGTATCAAAATAGACTTCCACGTCAACAATCTTAGGACACGTAGCCAAATTTTTCCTCCACTATAAAAGAGCTATGCAAATAGCTCACTGACTCCGTCTGTATACAAAGTATTTTCCAACCCTTCTACAACCATTCATTAGTTAATTAGACACTCCTGTTATCCAATCTAATTCAAGACTCCTCTAGTAGCCACTCCATTATTAGTAAGGGGGCTCCCATATCAAGATTTACTGATTCCCTTCCACTACTTTAGTTTTTCCGTGAATCCTAGACGTTAGGAGATGTTAGGAGACATTAGGATTTCGAGTTTTTTGTTGATCAGGCGACACTCAGAATTGAACGGGGGAATAAGGAATTTGCAGTCCCCTGCCTTACCGCTCGGCCATGTCACCAAAAGGCTACAAACAAAAAAAATGAGAGTATCTCCCTTTTATTTTTCATTTTTAGATCGGATCCATACCTTCAATTGATTATAGTATCTCAAGACACACAATATCTAAAAACTTTTTTATGGACGTCGAAACCACCAAATAAAAATTCCTACGACAAAATAATACGAAATAGTAGTATAGAATAGTAGGGTTGAATCCATAGGGATTGGTTATATAATTTCGTCTTTTCTTATGAACAGAATTACTGTCACGGCAATAGTCGTGCCCACGACTCGTGACGAGCTTGCAGAAAAAAAAGAAATAAAATAAATAAGGGGGGAATGAAAATGTTTGAGAAGTAAATAAAATGTAATAGCAGCAAATAGAAATTATATTAATCGAAAATAAAATAAGTAAATGGAGTTGAACTTCGTAAGCAATAATATAAAGTCTTAGCCTTAGACTCGGTTAATTTTGGTTCTGAATCGATCCTTGAAAATGAGTTTTCTCTTCCAAACTATAAGCTGGTTATAGCGGCTAAGAACGTCCCAACTGCCAATTCTTCCTTCCGTAGTTGATTCCAGTACGACCTATAAACCAACCCTTACCGACTGTCTAACTGCGATACACACGTTCGCAATTCAAGACCTCGGCAGCCTTGCATTCTAAAGAACCCAACTCAGATCAATGACCTCAACCGTGTGGTTCGTTTAAATTCGATCACTATCTCCCTTGACGACAATCCCACTAGTATGACCCCGCCAGGATATGCCAATTTGTTCGCAAGAATCCGAATACAGTACGGCTGACTCGACTTCCCAACTGCACGCCAAACAACTCTAAACCGACGTGCACTTTTTGAATTGAAACTGAATTTACTTTAAGGGACGAATTTGTACTATCACATATTTTAGAGATATGGTGAATACCGTTATGAAAGATTTCTAGTGCGGATTCATTTCTCACGATTCTTGACCAGAAAGAATACCGGCCTAAAGCTAAGTAGAAGTTTAATGAAACATGAAATTAATCATGATTTGTTGGTGTATGTAAATCGATTTAATAAATATGGTAGAAGGTGGAAAAGGAAGGGACTTGGAAAGCAATTAAACAAAATTTGTAAAAGGAAAGTAATATGAAACGAAAATGGTAGAATGCTTATTCAAAGGAAAGAAAAATAGTTCCAGACGCATGAAAGAAATAAACTGCTCTGTATTTCCAGTGTATTCAAGTGTGTTTTTCAAAGGCCACCACACACCCTTTTTATATACATATCATATTCTAAAATTAACCTAACTCACCTAACAACCAAATACATGAAATCACATTCATATCAGATTTTTTTTTCCTTCTAAATATGGTTTTTACAAAGTCAAAAATCTGATTAGTCCTTAAATGTCTCCAAATTTCTAATTCAGCCCCTCTTTTATTGCTTGTGCTCCAATTTAGTCCTTTTCTGCTTGTTTTTGAATTAAAACATCCAAATTTCGTTCCTAACAAAATTTAAACATAAAATCACCAATTTAGCATGAATTAATTCAAGAATTAATTGATTTAAACACGTAAAATATGCAAAATAAACATGTTATCACTTTCCCTTTCTTTTCTATTGTAAAAGAAAATGTGGATTCTCAGTTACAAAAGTCAAAATTCAAGATAAAAAAAATTGGAACCATTAATTATTGACTACAAATTTATGGACGATTCTTCTTCACTTGTCTTTTTCTAGTGGTATAAGAAAATAAAACTGGCACAAATCACCAAATTTCCATCTCTCTTGAGAAAATTGAGTCTTCCTCCCAACCTCAGTTCCTTTCTTCTTCACTAAACCATCATCTTCTTCCCTTTGTTCATCTCAATGGTTAACAATTGATGCGGCAAGCATGGACAGAGCATGACACATCTAGGTACCAATGATCCTCCTAGTACTGAGTTTGACCCTGCCAATGATCAAGTTACAAACCTTATTGGTCATAGTACTAGAGTAAATATGGAGCAAACCAGGAAATCGAGCCAAGACCCATTGCATGCTGGTCAATAATATCCCCTATTAAACCAAGCTGACCCATAAAATCAAAACCAACAAAACTCTTACCAACAAAATACATACCATTAGTTTCACCAATATCCCCCACGGTATTATAACCCCCAAAACCAGCACCATGTTAGAGCATCGTTGACAGATCAAGGGCCTCAGCATCACCAGTTCGATAATCAATAGTATTTGGACATGCAAGAGAGAATAAGAATTATGGAGGAGCATGTCCTCTTTTTTTTTAAAAAAAGATACGACAAGTAAAAAAAAATTATCTAGGAGCAAATGAAAAGGCAAAGGCAGGTAGATGAGAGAAATGAAAGAAATGGTAAGCTCATTGAGGAGCTTAGAACAAACATAATGAATTATGAGCAAAATATGAGGAATAAAAGGGAAGAATTCGTCCATTCCGAGCATGATTGGTAGCATGTAGGCTAAGGTAATAAGAATTTAGTAGATGATGATGTTGATATGGATGATAGAGATGATAGCTATGATGAGGATTATGATGATAGTTATAGTTGTGCTAATCAAAATACCTTGGAATAAAAAGTAGAGAAGTTAGAAAAACATTTATAAGATTTTCAAAAAATGGAATCCTCTAGATTAGTGAAGAAATATAAAAATGAGCTCTTAGGTAAAAAGATATTTCAGCGTCATGTTTCCCCCAGGATAGCATGCTTATTTTGCATATTTTACATGTTCAAATCAATTAATTTTTGAAATAATTCTTGCTAAATTTGTGACTTTATGCTTAAATTTTGTCAAGAACGAAATTCGAATGCTTTAATTCAAAGACAAGCAAAAAAATGATTAAATTAGAGCATGAGCAATAGAAGAGGGGCCGAATTAGAAATTTGGAGACATTTAAAGCCTGATTAGATTTTTTACTTTGTAAAAGCTATATTTAGAAAAGAAAATCTGTTATTTTATTTCATATAATTAGTGGGTAGGTGGGTTAGCCTTATTTTAGTATATGGTTTGTGTATAAATAGGGTGTATGGTGGTCTTTGAAAGACACACCTTGAATACCTAGAAATTGAATAGAAAAAAAAAAATCAATTCATTTCTTTTCTTTCTTTTCACGCGTGAAGTACATACATTCTGCCAACTTTTATTTTCATTTCAATATTTTGGCTTAATTGCTCCCTAAGTCCCTTTTTTCTTTTCCATTTTCCACCATTTCCATTTAAACCATTTCCATACACCAACCAAGCATGATTAATTTCACGCTTCACTAAATTTCTAACTTAGCTTTAGGTTGGTATTCTTTCCGGTCAAGAATCATGAGAAATGAATCCGCACTAAAAATCTTTCATAGCGATATTCACCATATCTCCGGAATATGGGATAGTACAAATTTGTCCCTTAAAGTTAGTTCGATTTCAACGCAAAGTGCATGTTGGGTTGGAGTTGTTTTGGCATACAATTGGGAGGACGAGTCGACCGTGCTGTATTCGGATTCCCGCAAACAAATTAATGTGTCCTGGCGGGGTCATACTAGTGGGATTTTCGTCAAGGGAGATAGTGATCGGATTTAAACGTCCTGCGCAATTGAGGCCGTTAATCCGAGTTGGGTTCTTCAGAATGCAAGGCTGCTAGGTCTTGAATTGCGAACACGTGTATCACGATTAGACAATCTGTAATGGTTGATTTGCAGGTTGTACCGGAATCAGCTACGAAAGGAAGAACTGGCGATTATGACGTTCTTGATCACTATAACTAACTTATGGTTTGGAAGAGAAAATTTATTTTTGAGGATCGATTCGGAAACTGGAATTTACCGAGTCTAAGGCTAAGGCTTTATATTTCTGTTTACAAAATTCAAATCACTTCTTTATTTTATTTTATATCATTTTCATTTAATATAATATTTTATTTCTGTTATCTCACTTATTTAATTTCTAAACATTTTCAACTCCCCTAATTTACTTTTTTTGTTTATTTTTCAACAAGTTCGTTTTAAGTCGCGGGCACGACTATTGCCACGACAGAAATCCTGTTCATAAGAAAAAATGAAATTAGATAACAATAACCAATCCCTATGGATTTGACCCTACTATTCTTTACTATTATTTAGAGTTAATTTGTCGTAGGAATTTTTATTTGGTGGTTTCAACGCCTATCAAATTTTGAAAGTATGTATGATTGTTTCTCTTTCGCATGTGTTAATTCTTATGCTGAGATTATTCGTTAGTTTGTTTGATATTGAGTCTCTAATTCCAATGCTTAGTCAATTTAGATAGTTGGGTGGTTCTTAAATTAAAATGTCCATTATCTAGTTTAATCGACATGTGTGTTAAAGTTGAAATATTGTAATTAGATTGTTTCATGAAAATTGATTGTTTATAAATTTGCTTGGTAAGTATATCATTCTTGTTTAATTTTAAATGTATTTGCTAATAAAAAAATATATACTTCGCTGATGGCTTAAGTTATGAGTGGAGATTTCGGGATTGTGACCGAATTTAGTAACCAGGATGAGGTGCTTGGGTTTCCATCCAATTTCACGTAAAAAGGTTCAAGTGACGAACCGAAAACTTGCAAACACTTCGCTAATCGAGCTTCCATGAGTAGGGAAAAATGGTTCGTTTGGAGACGTGTCAAATTGAGTAACCGATGTAAGGTGCTTAGGTTGTCATCTCACTTCGCGTAAAAAGGTTTGACTGTGTCCCAAATTTACTGTCTAATTAATTGAGAACAAATACCTTGCAAATTTTGGTTCAATTTCAATTTAGTGAAATGATTGAATTTACATGTTTGAATTTTATGGACACTTGTTGATTAAACTGAGTATTTGAACACTTATTCATTCTCACCTACGTTATTTGCATTGATCATGGTTGCAGAAGAGAGACTTGATTTTTGATAAATTATTAGATAGTTTCTAATGTAGGAACATACAATATGCTTGAAGACAAGCATAGCCTAAGTAGGGGGATTTGATAGCATGTTTATTTTGCATATTTTACATGTTCAAATCAATTAATTCTTGAAATAATTCTTGCTAAATTGGTGATTTTATGTTTAAATTTTGTCAGGAATGAAATTCGGATGTTTTAATTCAAAGATAAGAAGAAAAGGATTAAATTGGAGCATGAGCAATAGAAGAGGGGCCAAATAAAAAATTTGAAGACATTTAAGGGCTGATCAGATTTTTGACTTTGTAAAAGCCATATTTAGAAAACAAAATATGATATTTTATTTCATATAATTAGTGGGTAGTTGGGTTAGCCTATTTTTAGTATATGATTTGTGTATAAATATGGTGTATAATGGCCTTTGAAAAATACACCTTGAATACCTAGAAACTGAATAGAAAAAAAAAATCAATTCATTTCTTTTCTTTCTTTTCAGGCGTGAAGTACAAGCATTCTACCAACTTTTATTTTCATTTCAATATTTTGGCTTAATTGCTCCCCAAGTCCCTTTTTTCCTTTCCATTTAAACCATTTCCATACATCAACCAAGGATGATTAATTTCATGCTTCACTAAAATTTCTAACTTAGCTTTAGGTCGGTATTCTTTCCGGTCAAGAATCGTGAGAAATGAATCCGCGCCAAAAATCTTTCATAACGGTATTCACCATCTCTCTGAAATATGGGATAGTACAAATTTGTCCCTTAAAGTTAGTTCGATTTCAACACAGTGCACATTAGGTTGGAGTCATTTTGGCGTACAGTTGGGAAGACGAGTCGGCCGTACTGTATTCAGATTCCCGCAAACAAATTGGCGTGTCCTGGCGAGGTCATACTAGTGGAATTTTTGTCAAGGGAGATAGTAATCGGAGTTAAACGTCTCATGCGGTTGAGGTCGTTAATCCAAGTTGGGTTCTTCAGAATGCAAGGCTGCTGATGTCTTGAATTACGAACGTGTGTATCGCGGTTAGACAATCGATAAGGGTTGATTTGCAGGTCGTATCAGAATCAACTACGAAAGGAAGATTTGGTTGTTAGGACGTTCTTGATCGCTATAACTAACTTATGGTTTGGAAGAGAAAATCTATTTTTGAGGATCGATTCGGAAACTGGAATTCACCGAGTCTAAGGCTAAGGCTTTATATTTCTGTTTACAAAATTCAAATCACTTCCTTATTTTATCTTATTTTCAATTAATATAATTGTTTATTTTTGCTATCTCACTTATTTAATTTCTAAATATTTTCAACTCTCCTAATTTATTCTGTTTGTTTATTTTTCAGCGAGTTCGTTTCGAGTCGTGGGCACGACAATTGCCATGACAGAATTCTTGTTCACAAGAAAAAATGAAATTGGATAACAATAACCAATCCCTGTGGATTTGACCCTACTACTCTTTACTACTATCTAGAGTTAATTTGTCGTAGAAATTTTTATTTAGTGGTTTCGATGCCATCACCCCACGTTTAAATTTCCTAAAATGATGTATTATAGTCGAGGAGACCGTCAAGGCCATTTAGCTCATTATATGAATCACATGAATATATTTAGGGTTTCGGATGAAGTTAAATGCGGGGCATTTTCAATGACACTCAAAATCCATCAATGGTATTTGCAGTTACCACAACATTCCATTATGACTTTCAAGTAATTTGACAGACCTATTTATGAGCAGGTTCTTGGTGTGAAGCAATCTCCTACTTTCCTTATATCCATCAAACAACGTGTTATCAAACTAATAAAAAAAAAACATAAGAAAAAAATTGAAAATGGAAAAAAACTAAATTAATAATTAAAAAATAAGGAAAATCGAAATAAAAAAACTATAGGAAAAAATGAGAAACCATAAGTGAGATAACTGTGTTACCAAACTTTAATATTTATTAAAAATTCACTTAAAAAAACTGCCTTATAAACAAAAAAATATATAAACCTTATAAAATAAAAAAATATTATAATTTAAAAAGAAAAATTAAAATTATTTCAATTATAAAAGAAAAAATCTGTTTGTTTTTCTTTTAATTATATATAATATATTAAACATGGATAAATGTATAATAATATGATATAGCAATAGTTTATTGGTGTCTAAAAAATTAAGATTTTTAGAATATTTTAATATAATTTTTTTTATATTATAAAAATAATATTACAAATGCCTTAAAAAAAGAAATTTAATCATTTTAGTATATCCATATAAAACCCTAAGCTTACTCATGTGATCATGTCTCTATAATCAATATTGAAATGCGATTTTTTTTATGGAAAGATGTTTAGTAATAATAATGGATAACTTTTTAAATTGATATTTAAGCATCATGAATTTGCATACCCGCGTGATGTACGAATTAGTTATATATTCTTTTTTAACTTTTAAAAAATTAATGTTTTATAAATAATATGATTAAAAATTATATAATAATACATATGTTTAATTTTAAAATCTTGATAATTGATATTAAAATGATAATTAAATCAGAAAAAAGAAAAGACACAATTACGATTTTTTTAACTATATCCTAAAACTTCATTGTTTTCTCATTGTAATATTTGGACTTGATTTTCTTGATGATATTTAATAAAAATATATATGTTTTGGGGCCAAATTAATTTAATATTAAATCTTATTTAGCTTAAACCACGTTACAAATTAAATTATAATTTATACATATAAAGATATGAATATTTTATTTAACATAATTTGGTTAGTAAAAACTTATTTATTAAAATAAATTCTTTAGAATAAGTCAAATTATTAAACTAATTACAAATATTTTTTATTTCAAAAAAAAAATAATGCTTACTTTGTTGATATTTGTGTAAAAAGATAAATAATTAAGAATTTAAAAGGAAAAAAAATATTGTTTTATTTGAAATATTTTAGAATTTAAATGAAAAATATTAAAATAATTAAAAGCATATATTTTCTTAAGGTTGTACACGCATCAAAATGATAAACATTTATAATAAAATATTAATAATCCATTTGGATCGTATATATATTTTCCCATAAAAAGTGACAATTTATGTATTTATATAATATATATTATATATTATTTTATTTTAAATTTAGGCTTAAGGGTGTAAAAAACCCTCAAACTTTAAAAAAAAAATTAAGCTCCTCCTTTTTTTTTTGCACTTAATTAAGCATTTGAACTTTCAAAATACATTAAAAAAGCCCTCAAACTTCTTCAAGAAAAAGCAATTAAGCCGCTTCTCTTATTAAAAAATAGAAAAAAATTATAAATAATAATAAATAATAAATTTTATAAAAATTATTAAAATTTATTAAAAATTAAAAATTTATTAAAAATTAGAAATTTTTTGTAAAAATTCTAAAAAAATTACAAATTTTTATAAAAATCATAAAAAAAATTAATGACCCCTAGTTTTTTTTTTTCAATGAAAGTCATCACATGTCGCAACATATCATGACATATGGCGAAAAATGATAAAAAATAAAACTTTATAGAAAAATTATAAAATGCTTCTTTTGATACGATAAGCTTTATAATTTTTTTTTACGAAATTTATATTTCTTTATATTTTGTATCATTTTCTTACGACTTTATAAAATTTTATAATTTTTTTTATATTTCTATATATTTTATAATTTTTTACGATTTTTATATTTTTTTCTAATTTTTAATAAATTTTTAATATTTGAATTTTTAAATAATATTTATAGCTTTTATTGATTTTAATTTTTTATAAATTTTTTTCTAATTTTTAATAAAAGCAGGGGCTTAATTGCTTTTTTTGAAAAAGTTTGAGGGTTTTTTTGATGCATTTTGAAAGTTTAAGTACCCAATTGAGTGCAAAAAAAAAAGTAGGGGCTTAATTGCTTTTTAAGAAAAAAAATTGAGGGCTTTTTTGATACATTTTGAAAGTTCAAGTACCCAAATGAGTGAAAAAAAGGGGGGCTTAATTGCTTTTTTTGAAAGAGTTTAAGGGCTTTTTGCACCATTAAGTCTTAAATTTATTAATTTTAAAATTTGGTGTATATGTGAGATTTTTCGTTATTGCTTTAATTTCGTATATTTTCATTTATTTCCAAGATAAAACTTTGTTTTTCCAAGACCTTTCATCTCAAATTCTTTCTTTAAACAATTTATTGTATTTTGAAGCTTTTCAGGAGTTCCGATAATATTTAGATCATCAACATAAATAACAATTATCACAAAATCTGATCCAAACCTTTTTATAAAGATATATGGACAAATTAGATCGTTTTTGTAACATTCTTTTAACAAGTATTCATTAAGACGATTGTACCACATACGTCTAGATTGTTTTATTCCATATAAACTTTTCTTTAATCTGATCGAGCAATTTTCTCAAGAAACTCTATACTTTTTGGGATTTCAAATCCTTCAGATATTTTCATATGAATTTCACTATCAAGTGTACCATATAAATAGAATGTAACAACATCCATTAGATGCATGTCAAGTTTTTCACGTACTTCCAGAATAATAAGATATCTAAATGTGATTGCATCCACTATAGAAGAATATGTTTCTTCATAATCAATGCGGGACCTTTGCGAAAATCCTTATGCTATAAAGCGAGCTTTATATCTTACAACTTCATCAATTTCATTTCGTTTTCACACAAATACCTATTTATATCCTACCGGCTTTTACACCTTTAGGTGTTTGGACTACAGGTCCAAAAACTTCACGTTTAGAAAGTGAATTCAATTCTGATTGAATTGCATCTTTTCATTTTGGCCAATATTTTCTATTTTTACATTCTTTAGTAGATTTAGGCTCAAGATCCTCATTTTCTTTTATTATTTAAATAGCAATATTATAAGCAAAATTGTTGTCGACAACTACATTTTTTTTTAGTTCCATCTTTTTCTCGTATTGACATAATTTATCGAGATCTCTTTATTTTCATCATTTTCATTTTCACTTTTAGGTACCTGAATCTCTTCTTGAGTTTTATAATTAGTTATGTCATGGGTCCCTTCAAGAACCCCCGCCTCCATTAGACCATCTTGAATGTTTGCTCCTTTTCTTTTACGAGGATTTTTATCCTTAGAACCGATCGGTCTTCCACGCTTTAGGCATGAATTACTTTCTTTTGCACTAACAGTTTGTCCTATTAGGGCATCAATTTGTATTGGAGGATTTTCAGCTAGTATGTGAGATTTAATGACTTTGGCAGTTGATTTGTAAAATGAATCATCTGTTGAACTTCTGGATCATATTGCTTTGTACGAGGATCTTAGATATTGATAATTCATTTCAATTATTTTATTAATCTAGCTTTTTATTTTCTCCCCTATTGGGAAAACTGAAAACTAATGTCATAACTAAATATCGAATTAATAGCTCAAAAATATTATAAGGAGACTCATATAAATATAGATTCTCAATCTCTTATGACCACCCATCTTTATGCATTGTGGTGGAGCAGTTGGAACATATACCAGAGTCGTTCGAAGAATGAGACTCTCGGCCTCTATGGCGCCCACGAGCGATTCGGCACCATTTGACCGGAGTCGTTCGATCGCAACCCTCACGCCTCCCGATCCTGAATGGGCCCCAGTAACCCTTTCTAGTGCCCGAATCATGGCCTGGGACAGTGCGTCGTCCCCAGTCGTCGAAGTCTAGGACTCCGTCTCAGCAGTGGAAGTACCAACAGTCTGGCTGGTCTCCAGGTTAGGAATGCTACCCATAAAGGATGACTCGGCTCGAGCTCCTCCTCGGCGTCCTCGACGCCCTCGCATACCACGTCCACGACTACCGCGTGAACTCATTCTGGCAATTCTAGCTACAATATCAGAGTACACAGATCAATTCAGACATGCAGCAGGATGATTTCACCAGTTCACATCAAGCAATTTACCCACAACAATTCAAGGGTTATGATCCTTATAATAGAACAAAATTACTTACAGGGTCAGCGTCGGAGGCTCGATCGTTCACTAAAATTTTAGTGTTTCTCTATTAGGTCAGATACTAATTATCACTAAGCTACTTTTCTCACACTTTGTAAGCCCAAACACAGTCTGAGAGCTGATAAACCTGGCTTTGATACCACTAAATGTAACACCCTAAACTCGGCCTAGACGTCCAGACCAAATTTGGAGAGTTACATCATTCGTACTAAAATTCATACTATCATAACGCAGTCAAACTGAACTATTCATTACGTAACATTCATCACAACGGAATTTAAACATAAAATCTTCATAAATCCCAAAACATTATAGAACAACAATCCCTAATAATAATGCCTAAAAGAAAGATAAAAGGTTGACCGAGCTTCCGCAACACTGACCCGATTAAGACTGGAAACCACCTGAAACCCAATCAATAAAAGAGTGAGTTGTGAACTCAGTGCGTAAAAGAAATTTATCCTATTAGAATTCATACATAGTGAAATTCCAAATTCAGGTATTCAGTCCGTTTCAGAAGTAACTTCAATTCAGAGTCAAAGCAAATGAGCTACATAAGCAGATATGAGCAATTTCAGTTCAAATACGATACAGATCAGATTCAAATGCTACATTCGTATCCCCGCCCGCTACACACCGTCTTCAGCCTTCCCAACACACCATTAAGGACATTCAATGCCCATCCAACCCTACACACCTCAAAGTGTTCGTTGACACTTTTACAGATACGCAGCTTAGCTGCTATTTCAATAAGCGACAAGTGCCAGAATCAGAGTTATACTCGTTGTGGCGTAGCCACGATTTCAGAACAGATTTCTTCCTCCTTCGCAACATCCCACCCCATACCAGTGCAAAATACAACCTTCCATAACATGTGTTTAGTCAATCTAATTCATTACATAACTAATAAGACAATTCAATTTACAATGCACATTCAATTATGTTATCCACAGATCAGTCTCAGTATACCAGACAGTTCTCATATAGTCAAATTCAGTCATTCGTACATTTTGGAAACCAATACCAAGGCTTAGTAACATTCTCAGCCTCAAAAGATAGTTCTTGGACCCAATATCCTACCACACGGCCTTGCCACACGCCCGTGTGCCTTGGCCGTGTGGTTTTTAAGCACAAACAATGAGTTACACGGCTTGGGCATACGCCCGTGTCCCCTGGCCATGTGAACCCTTCACTAGCATGGCCACACACGGCCTAGACACATACCCGTGTGCCCTGACCGTGTAGCCCTAAATCAAAAAATAGTGAGTTACACGCCCGATCACACGGCCTGCCACATGCCCGTGTGGCTCATACGGCCTAGTCACACGCCTGTGTGCTTGGCCGTGTGGCGTCGATAGCCACCATTTTCGGCAACGAAACTTGCTAAAACTAAGGTTTCTGATACGCACCTGAAAATATTTCGAAGAGACAACGATTATAGAGATCCTCGAAGCCTAAAACAAGCATTCAGTAACACAATTTAGCCAATTAACAAACAGAACTTCCAGATTGCTAGCTTAATTCCAACGTCGAAAGTTTCGACACAAAACCTTCAAATATTCCAAACTTACAGAAACTTCAGCAACAATCACAGAGATTGTCTTGTTGCTATTCTTTGGTGTTAATAGCTTTGCCTGATAGGTAAAACACAATCGTTAAGTAGATATTCTTGAACTCACAAAAATATTCCGTCCTAAACAATTTTCAAGGCGAAGGAAAAATAAAAAATCGCGAAGATGTTTGCATTGACAGTTACTTACCGACGGCCTCCAGAACAGTGACTAACAATAGAATTTCTGTTAATTTGTAATCTCTCACCACTTCTGATTAACACAATAATCAACCGAAAAAGAAGAAAATGATCAAAACGGGAAAGAAAAAGAATAAAGAAAGAAAGAAAGGAAAAAAAGAAATAAAACTATCGTTAATTAATTCCTAACTTCCAAACAGATTCCTAACACTTGACAAAAAAATATATTCCTAACGCATACGATGGGATTCGAACTCAGAACTAGACAGAATACAGACAGATGTTTAACCAGTGAACTAACAGGCTCATTCTTGTCGAACTTTCATACTGAATCGAACTTAAGTGGGTAACGCGTGCTTTTGGGTTGACACCAAAAACAACAAAACTTTTAATGATGCGACTCGAACTTCAGACCTTAAACTCAATCGCAGAACACAGAAACACAGATACAAAAATTAATTATTGTAGAATCTAACAATTAAATTCTTAAAATTTTGGGGCGTTACAACTCTCTCCCCCTAAAAGAAATTTCGGCCTCGAAATTTTACCTGAGTCAAACAGATACAGATACAGTCGTCAAATTTATTCCTCCGGTTCCCACGTGGTTTCCTCGGACCGTGATTCCGCCATAGAACTTTCACTAGAGGAATAGTTTTCTTTCTCAACATCTTAACATCGCGCTCCAAGATCTGGATAGGTTCCTCTTCAAAGGTTAAATCAGGTCGTAATTCGATCTCGTCGACAGTAACAATATGTGACGGATCTGACCGATATCATCTCAGCATTGAGACATGAAATACATTATGAATCTGATCTAGTTCCAGTGGTAATTCTAATTGGTATGCAATGGGTCCAACACGCTTTAAGATACGATAAGGCCCAATGAATCTCGGGCTTAGTTTGCCCTTGCATCCAAATCAGAGGACCTTTTTCCACAGTGACACCCTCAAGAAAACTCGATCACCAACAGAAAACTCAATATATTTCCTTTTTAAATCAACATAAGACTTTTTTTGATCGATGACGCGCGGCAACGATCGATCCTAATTACTCGAGCGGTGTCCTCAATTTGAAACGATTAGGACCCAGTATTCAACGTTCACTTAATTCAGTCCAACATAACGGAGTATGACACTTACAACCATATAAGGCCTCAGAAGGTGCCATCTGAATACTAGACTGAAAGTTGTTATTGTACGTAAATTCCGCCAACGGTAGATACTCTTCCCAACTACCCTTGAAGTCTATCACACAACCCCGAAGCATATCTTCTAGGATCTGGATAACCCGTTCTGACTGTCCATCAGTCTGAGGGTGATATGCAGTGCTGAAATTAAGTCGGGTGCCTAACGCCTCATGGAGTTTCTTCCAGAATCAAGACGTAAATCGTGGGTCTCTGTCAGATATGATTGAGACCAGAATCTCGTGCAGCCTCACAATTTTGGCGATATATAGTTTAGCTAGCTTCTATAAGGAGTAATTTGTTCGAATAGGAATGAAGTGGGCCGATTTGGTCAATCAATCAACGATGACCATGATTAAATCTTTCTTAGTGGGGGTTAGAGGCAGCCCCGAAACAAAATCCACCGTTATTCGTTCCTACTTCCACTGAGGAATTTTAATTGGTTGAAGTAAATCGGATGGCAACTGGTGTTCTGCCTTGACCTTTTGACACGTCAGACAGTGGGACACAAAAGCGACTACCTCTCGCTTCAGTCTAAGCCACCAGTAGAGTTCTCGGAGATCCCGGTACATTTTATTCCCACCAGGGTGCATAGCATAGGGACTGTTATGCGCCTCCTATAGAATTGAATACCTTAACTCCTTATCATTGGGTACACAAAACACGCCATCGTTATTCAAGCTAAAATCAGAGTTCTCATTTGGACTAACACGTTGTAACCGTTGCACTAAAGACTCGTCGTCCAATTGTTTAGCTCGAATCAGATCCACCCAACTCAGTTTAACCTGTAATTCTGCCAACAGTCCTTCATCATCAACCAAACTTAGACGAACGAACATTGCTCTCAGATCAATCATTTCTCTACGACTAAGGGCGTCAGCTACCACATTAGCCTTACCCGGATGGTACTCTATCGTGCAATCATAATCTTTAAGTAACTCCACCCACCGACGCTGCCGAAGATTTAACTCTTTTTGGGTTAATAAATATTGAGACTCTTATGATCGGTGTAAATAATACACCTTTCCCCATACAGATAATGTCTCCAGAACTTCAGAGCAAACACGCTCGCAGCTAGTTCAAGATCGTGCGTAGGGTAGTTACCCTCGTGTGTCTTAAGTTACCGCGACGCGTAAGCGACCACCTTACCGTCTTGCATAAGTACACATTCTAAACCAACATGTGAAGCATCACTGTAAACCACAAACTCTCGGCCCAATTTCGGTTGGACTAAAATAGGAGCCTGTGTCAGAACAGACTTGAGCTTATCGAAACTGGACTGTTGTGCCTCAAACCACACGAACGGGGCATTCTTACGCAACAACTTCGTCAGAGGTGACGCAATCAGAGAAAGCCCTTTGACGAACCTCCGGTAGTAACCGACTAAACCCAAGAAGCTACGAAGCTCAGATATATTTTTCGACTGCTTCTACTCAACAACAGCTTTAATTTTCTTGGGATCAACTTGGATCCCCTCTGTCGTCACCACATGACCCAAAAAGGCGACTTCTTGTAACCAAAACTCACACTTACTAAACTTGGCATATAACTATTTTTCTCGGAGTACCTAAAGTATAATACGAAGATGATCATCATGCTCCGCCTCGATTTTAGAGTAAATTAAGATATCATCAATGAAAACCATTACAAAATAATCTAAGAACGGTTGGAACACACGATTCATTAAATCTATAAATGCCGCCAGGACATTCGTTAAACCGAAAGGCATCACTAAAAACTTGTAGTGTTCGTAATGAGTCCTGAAGGCGGTTTTGTACACATCAGTCTCTTTGACTTTGAGCTGATGGTAACCAGAGCGTAAATCAATTTAGTAAAAGACAGACGCTCCTCGAAACTGGTCGAACAAGTCATCTATCCTTGGTAACGGGTATTTGTTCTTGATTGTCAACTTGTTCAACTGTCTATAATCAATACACATTCTCATCGACCCATCCTTTTTCTTAAAAAACAATACCGGTGCCCCCAATGGAGACACACTCGGTCAAATAAATCTTCTGTCAAGAAGTTCCTAAAGTTGTGCCTTTAATTCGGTCAGTTTTTTTGGTGCCATGCGATAAGACGCAATAGACACTGGAGCAGTACCTGGTAGCAGGTCAATTCCAAACTCCACCTCCGTATATGGAGGTACTTCGGGTAATTTCTCGGGAAAGACATCTGGGAATTCCCTCACGGTGCGAATATATCTCATTGAAAGCTTTTCAAAAGTAGAATCGGACACGTAAGCAAGGTATGCCTCGCACCCTTTTCGGACCAACTTATCTACTACAAGAGCGGAGATTACATTAGAGAGATAATCCCGGTGTTCACCAATGATAACCACCTCGTCCTTCTCAGTCGATCTCAGAGTGACCCTCTTGGTTGCACAGTCTAGACTGACCCGATACTCAACAAGCCATTCCATTCCCAGAATTAAATCAAACTCATTAAAGGGTAATTCCATCAGATCAGCTGGAAATACCAAACCCTGGAGTTCTAGGGGTACTCGCTTGTATACTCTATCAACCCGAATTGATTGACCTAAATGACTAATTACAGAAAACTCTCTAGCAGTATTCTCAGCAGTCAAACCCAGATTTGCAGAAACAACACTAGCTATATACGAGTGTGTAGAGCCAATATCAATGAGAGCATAATACGAAATAGAAGAAATAAAGAAGGTACCTGCAATGACATCAGTATCATTACCCTCATCGCGGCGTCTCACCGCATAAACCAGTGTCGACTGAGTAGTCTTAGCTTGACCTCCACCTCTACCTGGTGCTCTCTGTCCTCTCCTTGATCCACTGCCACCCCTACTAGTACCACGACCTCTGAATGGTTGCTAAACCTCTCTCGGAGGCCTAACAGAATTAGGAGCCGGAGCCTGTGCCGCAACTGGTACTAAATCAGGTCGACATGGGAAATCCCTAACTTGATACTCTATCAAACCACAACGGAGGCACGCTCTTAACTTCCTCCAACACTCGCCCGGGTGGCGCTTCTCACAATCACTACACTGCTGAATCTCAGTCACTACAGGTGATGCCTCGGCCCTCGGGGGCCTATAAAACCTCGCCCGCTTCTTAGGGCACTGAGCTGAACCAGAAGGACCCAAATCCCTCTTAACCTTATTCTGATCTTTCTCACGGTCCAGCCGCTCGCGTCAATGCGCTTCACTTCTTCCACTATCTTAGCATTGTTAACTAGAACCGAAAAAACCCTCTCTCTCTGAGGAGCTATCAGAACCCGCAGATAGTATCTCAATCCTTCCTCGAACCTCACGCACTTTTCGTAATCAGACGCTACTAGAGTCCTTATATACATGCTCAGTCGCAGAAACTCAGCCTCATACTCAGCCACAGACCGATCCCCTTGAACTAGGCTCATAAACTCGCGTCGGTGAGCCTCAACATAACTCGCTCCCACATATTTACCCTGGAAGGCATTCTTGAAATAGTCTCAATTCACTTGCTCAGGCTGAGTACCTTGTTCAACGGCTAACCACCACTGATAAGCTTTGTCCCTGAGTAGGGACACAGCACCCTTCAATTTCTGAGTAGGTGTACAGTCAAGATCTGTCATGATACGCTCGGTAACCTCGAGCCAATATTCAGCAACAGTAGGAGTGACTCCTATGACGCCCCTGAACAGTTCAGCATCATTTGACCGGAGTTATTCAATAACTGACCCTCGGCCTCTTGATCCTGAATGGGCCCCAACAACCCTTTCTAGTACTCGAATTATGGCCTGGGACAGTGCACCGTGCCCAGCCGTCGGGGTCTAGGATTCCGTCTCAGCAGTGGGAGTACCAACAGTCTCGCTGGTCTCCAAGTTAGGCATGCTACCCATAAAGGATGACTCGGCTCGAGCTCCTCATCAGTGTCTTTATTTCCCTCGCATACCACGTCCACGACTACCACGCGAACACATTCTGGATATTCTAGCTACAATATCAGAGTACACAGATCAGTTCAGACATCCAGCAGGATGATTTCACCAGTTCACATCAAGCAATTTACCTACAATAATTCAAGGGTTATGATCCTTATAACAGAACAAAATTACTTACAGGGTCAGCGTCGGAGGCTCGATCGTTCACTAAAATTTTAGTGTTTCTCTATTAGGTCAGATACTAATTATCACTAAACTACTTTTCTCACACTTTATGAGCCCAAACACAGTCCGAGAGCTGATAAACCTGGCTCTGATACCACTAAATGTAACACATTAAACTTGGCCTAGACGTCCAGACCAAGTTTGGAGAGTTACATCATCCGTACTAAAATTCATTCTATCATAACGCAGTCAAACTGAACTATTCATTACGTAACATTCATCACAACGGAATTTAAACATAAAATCTTCATAAATCCCAAAACATCATAGAACAACAATCCCTAATAATAATGCCTAAAAAAATATAGAAGGTTGATCGAGTTTCCGTGACACCGACCCGATCAAGACTGGGAACCACCTGAAACCCAATGAATGAAAGAGTGAGTTGTGAACTCAGTGCGTAAAAGAAATTTATCATATTAGAATTTGTTCATAATGAAATTCCAAATTCAGGTATTCAGTCCGTTTCAGAAGTAATTTCAGTTCAAAGTCAGAGCAATTGAGCTATATATGCAGATATGAGCAATTTCAGTTCAAATACGATGCAGATCAGATTCAAATGCTACATTCCTATCCCCACCCGCTACAGACCGTCTTCAGCCTTCCCAACACACCATTAAGGACATTCAATGCCGATCCAACCCTACACACCTCAAAGTGCTCGTTGACACTTTTACAGATACGCAGCTTAGCTGCTATTTCAATATGCAACAAGCGCCAAAATCAGAGTTATACCCATTGTGGCGTAGCCACGATTTCAGAATAGATTTCTTCCTCCTTCGCAACATCCCACCCCATACCAGTGCAGAATAAAACCTTCTGTAACATGTGTTTAGTCATTCTAATTCATTATATAACTAATAAGACAATTCAATTTACAGTGCACATTCAATTATGTTATCCATAGATCAGTCTCAGTATACCAGATAGTTCTCATATAGTCAAATTCAGTCATTCGTACATTGAGGAAACCAATATCAAGGTTTAGTAACATTCTCGGCCTCAAAAGATAGTTCTCGGACCCAATATCCTGCCACACAGCCTAGTCACACGCCCGTATGCCTTGGCCGTATGGTTTTTAAGCACAAACAGTGAGTTACACGGCCTGGGCACACGCCCGTGTCCCTGGCTGTGTGAACCCTGCACTAGCATGGCGACACACGGCCTAGACACACGCCCGTGTGCCCTGACCGTATGGCCCTAAATCGACAAACAGTGAGTTACACGGCCGATCTCACGGCTTGCCACATGCCCGTGTGGCTCACCAGGCCTAGTCGGACGCCCGTGTGCTTGGCCGTGTGGCACCGACAACCACCATTTCCGGTGATGAAACTTGCAAAAACTAAGGTTTCTGATACGCACCTGAAAAGATTTCAAAGAGACAACGATTCTAGATATCCTCGAAGCCTAAAACAAGCATTCAATAACACAATTTAGCCAATTAACCAACAGAACTTCCCGATTGCTCGCTTAATTCCTACGTCGAAAGTTTCAACACAAAACCTTCAAACATTCCAAACTTACTGAAACTTCAGCAACAATTACAGAGATTGTTTTGTTGCTCTTCTTTGGTGTTAATAGCTTCGCCTGATAGGTAAAACACAATCGTTAAGCAGAGATTCTCGAACTCACAACAGTATTCTGTCCTAAACAATTTACAAGGCGAAGGAAAAATAAAAATCGCGAAGATGCTTGCATTGACAGTTACTTACAAATGGCCTCCAGACCAGTGACTAACAATAGAATTTTTGTTAATCTGTATTCTCTCACCACTTCCGATTAACACAATAATCAACTGAAAAAAAAGAAGAAAATGATCGAAACGGCAAAGAAAAAGAATAAAGAAAGAAAGAAAGGAAAAAAAATAAAAGAAATAAAACTATCGTTAATTAATTCCTAACTTCCAAACAGATTCCTGACACTTGACAAAAAATATATTCCTAACGCATACGATGGAATTTGAACTCGGAACTAGATAGAATACACACAGATGTTTAACTAGTGAACCAGCAGGCTCATTCTTGTCAAACTTTCACATTGAATCGAACTTAAGTGGGTAACGCGTGCTTATGGATTGATTCCAAAAACAACAAACCTTTTAATGATGCGACTCGAACTTCAGACCTTAAACTCAATCACAGAAACACAGAAATACAGATACAGAAATTAATTACTGTAGAATCTCACAATTAAATTCTTAAAATTTTTGGGGCGTTACATATATTATAAAATCTTATGTTGATTGTAGAACCCAATTTCTGACCCGGGCCCAATACCACAAGTTAACCAGTAAAAAAATCCAAAACAGTCCATGGCCCATTATTTTTTTAACAGAGTCCAAAACGAGGCCCAATGGCCCAAAGAAATAAAGCAGAAAAAAAAACCCTAGGGTTTTCAGCATTACTAGTGCCGTAACTACTCCCACCCCAGCTAGCCCTCGCGCGCAAGACACGGCCCTCTCGTGACGTGCACTGATCCACGACTCCACATCAGAGACATAAGCCACCACGCACCTGCAAATGTGCAAACAGATAGTTGTAAAACAGGCTATAAAAAGTCAAATCAAATCTGTAAAGATTACGTTTTTTTTCAATAGAAAAAGAGCAGTATACGCAATTTCCACATATACAAAACACAAGTAAACTGAAAGAGAGATTTTACGCACAGATCGGAATCAAAAGTCAGTGAAAAACAAGGTGATTTCGGGTTTTAGTCTTTCAATTTTCGAGTTGCGTTTCGGCTTTTCCCTTTTGGCCCTATTATTGCATGCGAAAACAGAAAAGGAGGGTATAAAAACCCTTCCATTTTTCCAGATTGGATTTCGTTGTTTTTTTAAAAAAACAAACAAAGTTTTTAAAGAGAAAATAAAAGGGAGAAAGCGAGAGAGTCTCATCAGGGCTTCCTCCGTGCCGTCGCGTCGATGCGCGCATGGGGGAGGACTTGCTGCAGAGAAAAGAAACTCAAACCCTAGAGAGCAAAACGAAGGGGAAGAGTCCTGGGTTCTATTTTTGAAACTGAAAAAGAAATGAAGGGATTTTTTTTTCCCTTTAGTTTTAAAGCAAAAAAAACGGTGCTGTGAAAGGGGGGGCCTTGCGCATGCGCCACTTTACCCTAAATGGGTAAATTGCGCAGTAAGCCCTTTTCCTTTGCGCCCGGTTTTAATTGTGTCCCCCTCCAGTTTTTTTTTCCATTTTTTAAATTTTTCCCTGAATCTAATCTGGCATTTCAATTCAGTCCGCCTACAGGCGTTGCGTTTCAGTGGGTGGGATTAATTTCCATTTTAGTCCCCCTATTTTGCGCGTGTTTTAAACCAGTCCTTCGCATCTTTTAATTTTTAATTTTACCCAAAGACTTCTATTTTCGATTTTAATTTGGTCCTTTTTCTGATTTTCTTTTCTCTTTTATTATTATTGTCAGTGTTTTATTATTTTTGTCATTTTTTATATTATAGTTATTATTATTTCCACTATTACCATCGTTATTCATTTCTGTATATATTATTATTACTATATTTATATTTTTTGTTATATTTGCTATCTTTTTTATCTACGTTATTATTACAAGCATATTTATTATTTTCTTTGTTTTTATTATTAGTTTTAATATTATTATTATCATTTTATTATTAACACTATCTTTATTTTTACTGGTAGTATTACTATTATTATTAATTCTCTTTATTTTTTTTTATTTATTGTTATCACCTTTATTTTCACTACTGTCTTAAACATTATTATCATGGTTCTATTAATAGATGTCTTTACTAATACTATTATTTTATTAATATTGTCCCTATTATTTTATATCCATATATTATAATTACTATGCTATATTTATATTATTATATTCATCGTCATATTATTTATTTACTAGTATTTTTATTTATTACTTTTATTATTTTACATTTTGTTACATACTATTATACATATTATTATTTCTACTAGTATTCTGCTATTATATTTATTGTATATGTATTTATTTTATTTTTTTAAAACTATATTTACCCTTTTTTTATATAGACATTTTACCTCTTTTAACTATATTATATATTTAGCATTTCAATTTTCACGTACTCATATATATATATATTATTATTATTAATTATTGTTTTTATTATGTCTATTATTTTCATTTTTATTATGTGGGTTATTATTACTTTTATATTTTTTCATCACTGCTATTTTTATTGGGGTTTTTTTTACTATTATGGTTTATTCATCCTTGTTCCCTTCATTTCATAGATCGACGATTTTAAACCATGTTTCAACATCTTTATATGTGTCTTTGAGAATTCACGAAAAAGGGTTTTCACAAAGGTAATATTTCGTGTTTGGGAAGACCGATAAATTGTGCCCAATCGTGCTGGGCTTCGATTTTTCGTTCGTCTAGATCACTAAATACCCTTTTAAGATTTCAATCATATTTTTTGAAAACAATGCAATATTTCGTGTTTGGAAGTTCGAGAAATTCGTGCCCAATCGTGCTGGGTTTTGATTTTCTGTTCATCTAAACAACTAGATATCCTTCACAGATTTTTTATTGTATTTCTTAAATAAAGGCAATATTTCATGATTGGAAATCCAAGGAATCGTACCCAATCGTGCTGGGTTTCGGTTTTTAGTTTGGCCAAATAGTGAAATACCCTTTTCAAATCGCAATGTATGAGATTTAGAGATCATGAAACAATCTTGGTATCGAGGGTTTGAAACATCGCGTCCTATCGTCTTTGGATGTGGTGTTTCATCTTTTCGAACAAGAGAGTTTGGTATCCAATAATGGGTTATCCAAACATTTTTGAAGATTCATATTTTAAAATATTTTCTAATTTTACGATATTAAGGTCATTAATCAATCAATACGGTACCAATTTTGGGCGTTGCGAGGGTGCTAACCCTTCCTCGTGCGTAACCGACTCCCGAGCCCGTTTTCTTAAAATTCGTAGACCAACATGTTTTATAAGTGGCCCAATCACACTTCAAAAAAAGATTGGTGGCGACTCCGTTTTTCTTTTTAAAGTCGGCCTGTTTTCTAACAAAAAATGGTTCCGACAGCTTGGCGACTCCGCTGGGGACCAATAAGAGAGTCAAGCCGTAGAATTGATTGATTAATGTCCTTTTATCGAAAATAAAATGTTTTAATTTCGTTTCTTTCACTGCATGAGTTTATGTCGCGTCGTATGTTTGTTGTGGTTTGAGACCCATAAGATATTTTTTTTGCATTCATATTGCATGACCGTTGTGGTCACACCCTTAAGTGGGAGCGAGAAGCTACGCCTTCGTGAGGTTTTCACCTCCGCATGGGCTAGGGATCGCTTAGGAGTACATCCGCACCTATGGTTCCGTGAGGTTTTCACCTCCGCATGGCCATAGGGAAATGTATTCCCTCGAATCGAACTCGATCCGTATGAGCCTATAATGGGTGAGGATTGAGGAATCTGCTAGTTCAGGTACCCTTCCTTTAGAACTGAACCACATAAGTAAACCTTAAGAGCCCACCCTAGGTAGAGCCATGCTAAACCTTAGTGGCTACCTATGTAATGGTTCGACATTTTTTTTACTTGCTTTGATTACTTTTATGCGATACTAACTTATTTTATTTTGGTCATGTTTGCATGTCATTTCATACTCAAAAGGCGTCGATTCCTGTTTTAATTACTAAATTAGAAAGCTTGTTATGGAGAACGGATTCCTTGATAACGTAGAGGATAATGCGACCGCATGCGTATATGGTCGAGAAGAAGACACGACTTGAGAAGGGGATAGTCTAACCGAGGGGTATACATCAGAATTATTGGACTTCACTCGCATCAGTGTGACACAGAATGAGCTCCAAGAGTTAAGAGATATATGGGCCTGTTGGGATGAAGCAACTAAGCAGCTTTTCTACCTTAATTATGGTGATCTACCCTACTTACTGGACATCGAGTTGACAAACACTTATTTCGGGCTATGACTCGAATTGGAATTCCGCTATATCATTTGTTTCACATTTGGGGAAGTAGATTTGGTGCCTACATTGGAAGAATACACGGCTTTGCTTCATAGCCAAAGGGTTCGAGTTGACAAAGTTTATTTGGGGTACGCTTAATGCACCAACTTTTGTAAAGAAGGCGATGAGTATCACCTGGGATGAGTGAGCAAGTGGGTCGCGACACGAATTCAACAAAAGGTGAAGGGAAATGCATTCCTTGGGGAGCTTGAGGGAGGCGATTGTGGCACATCCGGATGCCAAGAGGAAAGTTGACATGTTCGCCCTAGGTATCTACGGACAGTAATTTTCCCCAAAGTTACGAGACATATAGATGAAGCGGTTCATCGACTTATTCGATCGACTTGACAAGGGGGTTACGCCGATACCAGCGATTCTTACCAAACGTTTAGATCTTTGAACTCGCGTGCGGAGAAGCGGTGAGGTTGATTCATAGGCTGCGCGCAACTATTGTTGGTGTGGTTCCATAGCCATTTACGGAAAGTAGATAGACCTTCTTGTCGGGTTTTCTTTGCGAAGTACTCCCCATTAAAGGAGTTAGTTTGGTAGGACCCGGGAGAGATGACGTATCGAAGAGAAGCTGGATCGCGCTTCTTCGAATCTTCAAGAAAAGATGTGGAATGGAGAGCTTCTTGGTTCGTTCGGATGAAATTCTCTACCGGTGTGGGAGTTATGATTGGGTTCCTCTGTTAGGAATGCGGGAGCCGTTGAGTACGCTCCTTTGCTCGTGCTAAGGCGGTACCAATCGAGACGATTTATATACCGTAACGCATGGGCTAGCTCGGTTTGAATTCTCGTATAGTGGGAATAATTATAAGAAGAGAGTTCGAGAGATTTCTGATGCTTGGAAGTAGATTCACCGAATGAAAAGAGTTGCAATGGGTCCAATGGCAACCCTCAAATATAATACATGGCGGAGTAGGAGATTAAATGATAATATCCGGGACCGACACGAATCGTTGATCGATCGATAGAGGAATACCTACAAGTAGTCCCTTCTGAGTTGGAGATCATGAAACAAGACTTTGAAAGTAAAAATTCAGAGTTAGGGAAAATGATAGAACAACTGGAAGAGGAAAAAATGAGCTTGGGGTTAGATATTGATATCCAGAAGTCAGAGGCTGAGAAGCTGAGGAAAGGAAAAAGGAAGGCCGAAGAAGATTTGGATAGCTTGAAGGCCGATTACAAAAAGTTGCATCGATCGATGAGGACTGCTGGGTTGGGTAAAACCTCAGAAAAATGGCATCAAGAAGTTCAGGAAGTGAAGGCCAAGGTTGATCAGTGGAAGGAGAGGTTCCATGAGGCTCAGGCACAAAAGGATACTCGAGAAAGGCGCAGGTGAGAGCCACAAAGTGAGAATGAGATGTTAAGGGCTCGAGTAGCGAGAGCTAGAAAGGGCATTGTCTCAAGTCGTAGCTCTACGGTGAAATTAGAATCAAGCCTAAATCAGTTGAAGAGTTGAAAGGAAAAGTGGTAACACTTGAAACGGCGCTGCAAAATAGTGAGCTCCGGATCCAACTATTGGAGGCAAATAACGAGCGACGGGAAGAACAACTTCAACGTTCTCAGAACCAAATCAGAGAAAGAGACTACCTTATGGGCGAGGCCGTGATTCAGATATTTGAGAAGTGGGTGAGCATTTACAAACCTTAGCTGTTCAGGCCGATGTATTAAGTATAGTATATGAGTCAGGGTCAGTCAAGGGCCGAGAGTTAGCCTCTCTTCTTAAGAAAGTTAAAACTTTGGGCATAAGGGCTAGGTCGTATATGTGACTCTGTTTTATGTAAAGGATTTTGTTTTTTAAATAAGTTTTCTATCAGAAATTGAACCAGACTTGACGCCTTTTTGCATTCATTCATTTCATGCATTGGCATTGTATCATATCATTTGCATTAAATTTCATGAAAAACCCTATTAACTAGAGGTCGTATTTTAATTATCCTGGAACACCACTACTATACACGAAGGAAAACAAAAATCATGGATCAAAGGTTGGAAAGGTTGGAGCAGAGATGCGAGAAAGAGATGCAAGACCGATTCTGGGACTCGAAGATGCAGGAGCGATTGGCCAAAATCCAACAAGACGTGAGGGATCAAATGCTGGAATCCCAGAGAAGTATGATGAGCCAGTTAACGCTGTTGTTGACCGGAGCGCAGGATAAAGGAAAAGGCCCTATGGTCGATATTGGGGATGAGAATGAAAATTCTGCTTATCCGTCAGGCCTAGCCCCGGCAAATTCTCAAGCGCAGCCTCCGAGAGTGTCTGTTAATATCAGGCCTCAGTATCAAAGCTGGTGCCTCAAAGACAAAGAAACTTCCCGATGGGCTTGAGCTCTAACCACGGAGACAATTTGCCAAAGTTCATGGTCCCCGATTTCACGACGATGCGATGGGGAGAAAGCGGCGGAGTTTCCAAAGGAGTTTGAGGATCGCTGCAAATGGCTGGAGGAGAAGTTTAAAGCATTGGAAAGTGTTGATTACCAATGCGAGGTGGATGCTAAGAAGCTGAGTCTAGTCCCGAATTTGGTACTTCCTCCGAAATTCAAGATGCCAGAGTTTGAAAAGTACAACGGGACCAGCTGCCCTGAGGCCCATATTACGATGTTCTGTCGTAGAATGACGGGATATGTCAACAATGACCAGTTATTGATCCACTGCTTTCAGGACAGTCTGACCGGAGCTGCAGCAAAATGGTACAATCAGTTGAGTTGTACCCAAATCAAATCGTGGAGAGATTTGGCACAGGCTTTCATGAAGCATTACGGCCATGTGACCGATATAGCTTTGAGGATCACGCTGCAAAATATGGAGAAAAAGTCAGGTGAGAGTTTTAGGAAATACGCCCAAAGGTGGAGGGAGGTCGCTACGCAAGTGCAGCCACCGCTACTAGAAAAAGAAATGACCATGCTCTTCATTCATACCCTGAAAGTACCTTTCATCAATCACATGTTGAGGAGCGCGACCAAGAGTTTCTGAGACATAGTGATGTATGCAGCGAAATGATAGAGAACTTAATAAGGTGTGGGAAAATAGAATTTGGAGAGGGCATGAAAAGATCGGCTCCAAAGAAAAGAGAGAATGAAGTGGGTAATGTAAGCTCGGGTTATCCCAAACCTATTACTATTAATCAACCAAGGCGGTGACCATGGGCGTGAGCCCCATCAAGACAAGAGCCTAGCACGAGGCGTAAGACCGAGAAGTTTCAGTTTACTCCTATATACCAGGTGACGTATAAGGAGTTGTATAAGACTTTATTCGATGCGCACGTCGATATCCCGTTTTACTTGAAGCCGCTCCAACCTCCATACCCCAAGTGGTATGACACAAACGCTTCAGTGTGAGTACCATGCAGATGTAGTAGGTCACTCAATAGAGAAGCGTACTTCATTCAAAAGACTAGTTGAGAGACTTATCAAGGCGGGGTGGTAGACTTCAATGACCCACTGGTGGAGGAAATCCGTTACCAGTACCATATTGATAATGGGGTAAACGCAATAGTTGAAAACAGGGGAAGAAGGTTCAACGTAAGATTGCTAATGTCGAACCCCATTGAGAGAGGTTTGGAAAGAAATGCGAGAAAATGGGGTTAGTTCTGCAAGAGAATCTAAGCAGATCTCAAGATACAAGGAACTAATGTGAGTTCCATGACAAAGAAGGCCATGAAATCCAAAGAATGTAATAGCGAATTGAGCCCTAGTACAAGGGCTAATGGATAATAAAGAACCTGGAGTTCTTTGACTTGGTGGAAGGAGATGACGTATGTTCCACGTAAGAGGGTCTGCAGAAAGGATCCCTAAAGTCAATCACCCACTAGTGATTATCACACGCCGAGGGTCGACGACGCCGGAGTGAAGGTAGAACCGAGGGTCGAAATTAAAAAACCCGTGACTTTTCCTTATAAGGGTACACCGAGGGTTGTAATCAGAAAACCCGTAACTTCTCCTCCGAGGATTATAATTCAAAAACCCATGACTTTTCCATATAAAGATGACAAGAGGGTACCTTGGAATTACAATTGCACTGTGATAGTTTCCGGAAAAGAGAGTTCGGCCGGTACACCCAACCCAGAAGCTGAGTCATCTATGATGAGAAGGGGAGACGAGAAGACAAAACCACTGGTTAATGAGCCAGTAGTAGAGAGTAAGGCGAGAGAGTTTTTAAAATTCCTGAAGCACAGTGAGTACAGTGTCGTGGAGCAACTACACAAACAGCCAGCACGCACATCAGTACTGACTTTGATCCTAAACTCAGAGGTACATCGCAATGCGCTAATGAAGGTGTTGAACGAAGTTTATGTCGCCGAGGACATTTCGGTAAACAAGCTAGACCGCCTCGTTAGTAACATAAGCGCAGACAATCTCATCTCTTTCAGTGATGATGAAATACCGCCGGGGGGCATGGGATCTACTAAGGCTTTGCACATCACTACCCGATGCAAAGGGTATACACCGCCGTGGGTATTAATTGACAACGGATCGGCACTAAACGTCCCGCCCCTATCTACACCTGGACAAAGTTACTGTAGATAGCTCTCACATGAAAACATGTCAGAATATAGTCGGGGCCTTCGATGGCACCGAGAGAAAAGTGATAGGGAGGATCGAGATACCCTTCTAATTGGGCCAAACACGTGCGAGGTAGATTTCCTCGTGATGGACATCAAGCCTTCTTATAATTGCTTATTGGGAGGCCGTGGATCCACTCGTGCGAGTCGTATACCATAAATCATTGCACCAAAAGTCAAGTTGGTGTGAGAGAGGCGATTGATAACCATAAATGCAGAGGAGGATATCATTGCGTCTGTTGCTAGTGATGCACCGCATATAGAGAATGATACGGAGGCTATAGAGTGCTCCTTCAGTCATTAGAGTTTATAAATGCGACTTTCATCGGTGAAGGTGGCAAGGTCCCATGCAAAAATCTCACGAAGCCACAAGGATGGGCCTACGGTGATGGTAGGAAAAGGAGCATTGCCTGGAAGGGGACTCAGAAAATACCTTCAGGGCCCGGTTAGAGTGCCAGGATTGGTTGACAAATATGATCGCTTTGGTCTGGGGTATAGGCCAGATACCAGACAGAGAAAGGAGGAGCTGGAGAGGAAGCGTGAAAGACGAAGGGCACGATTGAATGGTGCTGAGATCAAATGGGGTTCGATGACCTTTCCCCATATATCTAATACATTCGTGTCTGGAGGAATTATTCATTCAAGGTTAGAGATTGCGAATAGAGAAACGGCTGAAGACATGATGAGAACTCTGAACATCAATGCTGTGTTGGAAGAAAGTTCGAGGAGAGGAAACTTGGCGGGTATTCGCCCCTACGAGCCTGGAAGTGTTCTGGACAACTGGACTGCGGAAGAAATTCCTGTAGTTTTTAGGACTAAAACAGAGTAATGTTCAAAACACACTTGTTGTTTCGAGCCTAGGGAACAACGAGAATCTTTTGTGAAATAGGCTCATGTTTAAGCATCTTTACTTTCAATAAAAGTGCATTTTCCTTTCATACCGTGCAGTTATTCTTTTGTTTCTTTTCCATTCCATTCATAACCATAACGCATAAGTATTTCTTAAATTCATTTTCATTGAATACTCTTTCATACCTACCATAGGTCCCCGTGATATCGATGTCATGAACAACGCTGTCACGAACCCGCAATTTCTCGAGGAGCAAGACATGTGCCGGAAGAATCTCAAGACTTTACAGATGACAGAGATTGTAGTATATCCCCGGATCTCATTAAGGATGGTGGAGCAGAAGAGAAACCGATTACGCCTCACAAAGAGACAATTGAGAATGTGACTGCGGAGGAAGGGAAAGAGGTGAAAATTGGAACCCTCATCACTGTGGAAACAAGGCAGGACCTCATCAAAGCTTCGTTAGAGTTCAAAGATGTCTTTGCTCTGGTCATACCAGACATGCCAGGTTGAGCCCTGATATTACGGTACATCGTATCCCAATAAAGGAAGATTGCAAGCCGGTTCAACGAAGCTCCGAAGGATGAGACCCGATGTTGCGGTGAAAATCAGAGAGGAGATCAAGAAGCAATTTGACGCTGGGTTCTTACGAGTTGTGAAATACTCAGAATGGGTAGCCAACGTTGTCCCCGTTCCTAAGAAAGATGGGAAAGTACGAATGTGCGTCGACTATAGAGACCTAAACAAGCCCAGCCCAAAAGACAACTTCCCACTGCCTCACATTGACACTCTAGTGGATAACACGGCAGGTTTCTCATTCTTCTCATTCATGGATGGTTTCTCAGGATACAATCAAATAAAGATGCATCCTGAGGACATGGTAAAGACTACCTTCATAACCTTATGGGGAACTTTTTGTTACCAAGTGATGCCATTTGGGTTAAAGAATGCGGGGGCAACATATCAAAGGGCTATGGTAACCTTGTTTCACGACATGATGCACAAAGAGATTGAGGTCTACGTCGATGATATGATTGCAAAGTCTCGAACGGAAGGGGAGCATGTGCAAGTATTGAGGAAACTATTCTTGAGGTTGAGGAAATTTCATTTGAAACTCAATCCACTAAGTGTACTTTCGGGGGCTCGATCAGGGAAGCTACTTGGTTTCGTGGTCGTGAGAAAGGAATCGAAGTAGATCGGATAAAGTCAAGGCGTGCAAAAGTTGCCTCCGCGCGCACTCAAAAGGAAGTCCGAGGTTTTCTAGGAAGACTAAATTACATCGCTTCGGTTCATTTCGCAATTGGTCGAGAAGTGCGATCCCATATTTCGTCTTCTTAAGAAACACAACCCAAGCATTTGGGACGATGAATGCCAAAAGGCATTTGACAAAATTAAACGAAGACTTGTCTAATACTCCGGTGCTAATATCACTTGATCTGACAGACCATTGATTCTATATCTAACGGTATTCGATAATTCAATGGGATGTGTGCTAGGCCAACACGACGAGACAGGGGAAGAAAGAGAAGGCGATATACTACCTCAAAGCAAGAAATTCACCGAGTGTGAAATGAGATACTCGCCCATTGAGAAATTATGTTGTGCATTAAACGGACAACTTTCGGAGGTTGAGGCAAAGTACATGTTGTACCACACAACCTGGTTAATCTCGAAATTGGACCCTCTCAAGTACATGATGGAGTCGACCGCTTTGAATGGAAGAATGGCCCGATGGCAAATTTTGCTCTCCGAGTTTGACATAGTTTACGTGAACCGTATAATTTGTGAAGGGAAGTGCAATAGCAGATTTTCTAGCCCGCAGGCGCTAGACGACTATGAACCCCCGAATTTTGATTTTCCCAATGAGGATCGATGTTTGTAGCGACAATTGAAGAAAATATCTTAGGAAATCGTCTCTCGAAACTAAACTTCGACGGAGCATCAAATGCCGTTGGTAATGGAGTTGGAGCAATCTCGATATCCCGAATGGAGACCATTATCCATTCACTTGCAAGTTGGATTTTGACCGCACGAACAATATGGCGTAATCGAAGCATGTATCTTGGGAATTCGAGCACCATAGACCGCAAAGTTAAGTCGCTAGAAGTATACGGAGATTCCGCTACTGGTAATCTATCACCAAAGGAGAATGGGAAACAAGAGATCCCAAATTAATCAGCACACGAAAGTTAATTCGGAACTAATTGAGGAGTTTGATGATATCGCATTCTTTTACCTCCCGCGTGATGAAAACCGGATGGTCTGATGCCTTGGCCACCCTAGCTTCTATGATCGAGTAAACGAGCAAGGAGGGTATGAAGCCCATCCAAATGAGTATTTATGAGACTCCGCTCACCACGCAATATCAATGAAGAAGAGGAAAGAGATGATCATCCTTGGTATCAGGATATTTTGCGATATGTAAGGAGTCGTGAATATCCTGATCAAGCAACAGAAAATGACAGGAGAACATTGAGAAGACTAGCCAATGACTATGTCTTAGACGGGGAGATCCTGTATAAAAAGAGGAAAGATCAGGTGTTGTTAAGATGTGTCGATGCTGTTGAGGCTAGGAAAATCCTGGAAGAAGTCCATGAAGGTGTCTGTGGGACGCATGCCAACGGGTTTACAATGGCCAGACAAATCATGAGATTTGGGTATTACTGGTCCACGATGGAAGGAGATTGTATTCGTTACGCCAAGAAATGCCACAAATGTCAGATTTATGGAGATAAGATACATGTGCCTCCTTCACCTCTTCATGTTATGACTTCCCCATGGCCTTTCTCAATGTGGGGAATGGACGTCATTGGACCAATCTCACCGAAGGCTTCTAATGGACATCGATTCATCTTCGTGGTCATTGATTACTTCACCAAATGGGTAGAGGCAGCTTCATATGCTAATGTCACGAAAGACGCAGATTAGTAAGTTTTTGAAGAAAGATATCATATGTCGCTACGGTATGCGAGAAAGAATCGTGTCCGACAATGCACTAAACTTGAACAACGAAAGCGCGAGCAGCAGAGGTCCGCAAATAGTTCAACATTAAGCACCATAACTCGCCGCCATATCGCCCGAAAATGAATGGAGCGATTGAGGCGGCTAATAAAAATATCAAGAAAATTGTGGGGAAAATGGTCGAGACCTACAAGGATTGGCATGAAAAGTTACCACTTGCTCTCTACGCCTATCGAACATCGGTTAGAACCTCTAAAGGGCAACCCCTTTCTCATTGGTTTATGGGATGGAAGCGGTCTTGCCTATTGAAGTTGAAATCCCTTCACTCGGGTTTTATCGAGTGAAGTTGGGACGAAGCGAGAATGGGTTCAATCTCGATATGATCAATGAACCTAATTGAGGAAAAGAGGTTAAGAGCCATTCGCCATGGTCAATTGTACCAGAAGCGGATGATGCGGGCTTACAATAAGAAAGTCCGCCTGCAGTATTCCACGAAGGAGATTTGGTGTTGAAACAGATCCTCCCTATGCAAAAGGACTTTAGGGAAAGTGGATGCCTAATTGGGAAGGACCGTACGTTGTAAAGAAGGCTTTTTCTGGAGGAGCTTTGATACTAGCCGAGATGGACGGCGAGAGTCTGCCAAATCCAATTAATGCAGACTTGGTCAAGAAGTGCTTCGCATGAAAGCGGGCCAAGGGGAAAACCCGCGAAGGGCGCCTTGAGTTCAAAAAAAAAAAAAAAAGGAGAGGCCAAGGCGAAAACCCGTAAGGGGCGCTTTGAGACCAAATGGGCTTTGGGTCGAAAACTCGAAAAGGGCGGCTCAAATTATGATCAACTCGGATGGGGCACACAATGGTTTCGCTGCATCGGAATTAACAGTGAGGAGGTATGTTATGTTTTAGGACATCGACAGAGTACCATGGTTCTCCTAGACACATGTTGAGCTCGAATGGTATTCAAGAAATGCGTCTGAGAGAAGCTCGGGCTATGATATCCGGGGCGTCGAGTTCGCTCTTACTCATTTTGTACCTTAGCAAAATTTACTGCCTTTGTTCAATTCATTCTTCACTGGTTTTTGTCCCGAATAAATTCCAATTTCATTCATCTCTACGATCTTTTTCCAAGCATTTCATATTGAAGTAATGATTAATGAACAAATAATGTTTTCATGAAAGAAGTTCTGGATATTACTCAGTAAATCTCTAAATAATACAAGAATCAGAAACAGGACAATTATTTAGAACTCACTGAAGCTTAAAGGGCTCTGGAACCCTTGAATTAAGAGTCTAAGCGGTGGCGACATTTTTGGATTCTCTGTTAGAAGTTCAATTGAGGACATACGTCGTGGGTATCACCCTAACAAGCGTGAGCAAATGATAACCCAAAAGTTAAAAATTTGGATCATACCCATGACATTTTGCATGCATCCATTCATTCGCAATACATTGGTTAGGAGCATCTTTCAATCATGACATCCTAATCATTTGACATAAGCATAGACCCTATGAAGTCAATTCTACTGGTAGGTTCCCTAGAGGACAATGTAGCAAAGTTGATGGGAGTTACTGGAAGATCTGAGATCTTATCTCTACCGAAAGCGGGAGTGTGAGTAGATCGAAGACAACAGATCCTATCTCCTTTGTGCGAGGAGTGGAGCGGATCGAAGACAACAGATCTTATCTCTACTGAGCAGGAGTAGAGCAGATCGGAAGATTGAAGCCTTATCTTCACTAAGCAGGAGTGAAACGGCTAAAGACAACAGATCCTATCTCCACCGAAAGCAGAGTGGAGCGGATCGAAGACAAGCAGATCTTATCTCTACTGAGCAAGAGTAGAGCAGATCGGAAGATTGAAGCCTTATCTTCACTGAGCAGGAGTGAAGCAGGCTAAAGATAGTAGATCCTATCTCCACCGAAAGGAGTGGAGCGGATCGAAGACAACAGATCTTATCTCTACGAGCGAGAGTAGCGGATCGAAAAGGTGAAGCCTTATCTTCACCGGCGAGAGTGGGAGCGGGTTAAAGATGCAGTCCTATCTTCACCTGAGCAGGAGTGGAGCGGATCGAAGACAGTAGATCTTATCTCCACTTTGGCGAGAGTGGGGCGGATCGAAGACAATGAGCCTTATCTTCACTGAGCAGGAGTGAAGCAGGCTAAAGATAGTGGATCTTATCTCTACTGAGCAGGAGTAGAGCAGATCGAAAGGCTAAAGCCTTATCTTCACTGAGCAGGAGTGAAGCAGGTTAAAGATAGTAGATCTTATCTCCACTGAGCAGGAGTGGGGCAGATCGAAGATCAGGAGTCTTATCTCCACTGAGCAGGAGTGGAGCAGGCCAAAGATACAGATCCTATCTCCACTGAGCAGGAGTGGAGTGGATCGAAGACAACAGATCTTATCTCTACTGAGCAGGAGTAGAGCAGATCGAAAGGCTGAAGCCTTATCTTCACTGAGCAGAAGTGAAGCAGGCTAAAGATAGTGGATCTTATCTCCACTGAGCAGGAGTGGAGTAGATCGAAGATAACAGATCCTATCTCCACTGAGCAGGAGCGGAGCGGATCGAAGACAACAGATCTTATCTCTACTGAGCAGGAGTAGAGCAGATCGGAGGATTGAAGCCTTATCTTCACTGATCGGCAATGAAGCAGACTGAAGATAGCAGATCTCATTTCCACCAAGCTGTAGTGGAGCAGATCGAAACAAATTTCCTATACCCCTGAAGATGCAGTGGGTTAAAGTGAGGCTACCTTAAGGAAAAGAAGTATCAAGAAGCACCGACACTCAGCAAGACCGGGCAAAATTGGTCCTATTAAAGTCTTTGCTCTATTCTCGTTACACGATAATGAGCAAAGAGGGGCAGCTGTAGAACCTAATTTCTGACCCGGGCCCAATACCACAAGTTAACCAGTAAAAAAATCCAAAACAGTCCATGGCCCATTATTTTTTTAACAGAGTCCAAAACGAGGCCCAATGGCCCAAAGAAATAAAGCAGAAAAAAAAACCCTAGGGTTTTCAGCATTACTAGTGCCGTAACTACTCCCACCCCAGCTAGCCCTCGCGCGCAAGACACGGCCCTCTCGTGACGTACACTGATCCACGACTCCACGTCAGAGACATGAGCCACCACGCACCTGCAAATGTGCAAACAGATAGTTGTAAAACAGGCTATAAAAAGTCAAATCAAATCTGTAAAGATTACGTTTTTTTTCAATAGAAAAAGAGCAGTATACGCAATTTCCACATATACAAAACACAAGTAAACTGAAAGAGAGATTTTACGCACAGATCGGAATCAAAAGTCAGTGAAAAACAAGGTGATTTCGGGTTTTAGTCTTTCAATTTTCGAGTTGCGTTTCGGCTTTTCCCTTTTGGCCCTATTATTGCATGCGAAAACAGAAAAGGAGGGTATAAAAACCCTTCCATTTTTCCAGATTGGATTTCGTTGTTTTTTTTTAAAAAAACAAACAAAGTTTTTAAAGAGAAAATAAAAAGGGAGAAAGCGAGAGAGTCTCACCGGGCTTCCTCCGGCCGTCGCCGTCGATGCGCGCATGGGGGAGGACTTGCTGCAGAGAAAAGAAACTCAAACCCTAGAGAGCAAAACGAAGGGGAAGAGTCCTGGGTTCTATTTTTGAAACTGAAAAAGAAATGAAGGGATTTTTTTTTTCCCTTTAGTTTTAAAGCAAAAAAAACGGTGCTGTGAAAGGGGGGGCCTTGCGCATGCGCCACTTTACCCTAAATGGGTAAATTGCGCAGTAAGCCCTTTTCCTTTGCGCCCGGTTTTAATTGTGTCCCCCTCCAGTTTTTTTTTCCATTTTTTAAATTTTTCCCTGAATCTAATCTGGCATTTCAATTCAGTCCGCCTACAGGCGTTGCGTTTCAGTGGGTGGGATTAATTTCCATTTTAGTCCCCCTATTTTGCGCGTGTTTTAAACCAGTCCTTCGCATCTTTTAATTTTTAATTTTACCCAAAGACTTCTATTTTCGATTTTAATTTGGTCCTTTTTCTGATTTTCTTTTCTCTTTTATTATTATTGTCAATGTTTTATTATTTTTGTCATTTTTATATTATAGTTATTATTATTTCCACTATTACCATCGTTATTCATTTCTGTATATATTATTATTACTATATTTATATTTTTTGTTATATTTGCTATCTTTTTTATCTACGTTATTATTACAAGCATATTTATTATTTTCTTTGTTTTTATTATTAGTTTTAATATTATTATTATCATTTTATTATTAACACTATCTTTATTTTTACTGGTAGTATTACTATTATTATTAATTCTCTTTATTTTTTTTATTTATTGTTATCACCTTTATTTTCACTACTGTCTTAAACATTATTATCATGGTTCTATTAATAGATGTCTTTACTAATACTATTATTTTATTAATATTGTCCCTATTATTTTATATCCATATATTATAATTACTATGCTATATTTATATTATTATATTCATCGTCATATTATTTATTTACTAGTATTTTTATTTATTACTTTTATTATTTTACATTTTGTTACATACTATTATACATATTATTATTTCTACTAGTATTCTGCTATTATATTTATTGTATATGTATTTATTTTATTTTTTTAAACTATATTTACCCTTTTTTATATAGACATTTTACCTCTTTTAACTATCTTATGTATTTAGCATTTCAATTTTCACGTACTCATATATATATATTATTATTATTAATTATTGTTTTTATTATGTCTATTATTTTCATTTTTATTATGTGGGTTATTATTACTTTTATATTTTTTCATCACTGCTATTTTTATTGGGGTTTTTTTTACTATTATGGTTTATTCATCCTTGTTCCCTTCATTTCATAGATCGACGATTTTAAACCATGTTTCAACATCTTTATATGTGTCTTTGAGAATTCACGAAAAAGGGTTTTCACAAAGGTAATATTTCGTGTTTGGGAAGACCGATAAATTGTGTCGTGCTGGGCTTCGATTTTTCGTTCGTCTAGATCACTAAATACCCTTTTAAGATTTCAATCATATTTTTTGAAAAGAATGCAATATTTCGTGTTTAGAAGTTCGAGAAATTCGTGCCCAATCGTGCTGGGTTTCGATTTTCTGTTCATCTAAACAACTAGATATCCTTCACAGATTTTTTATTGTATTTCTTAAATAAAGGCAATATTTCATGATTGGAAATCCAAGGAATCGTACCCAATCGTGCTGGGTTTCGGTTTTTAGTTTGGCCAAATAGTGAAATACCCTTTTCAAATCACAATGTATGAGATTTAGAGATCATGAAACAATCTTGGTATCGAGGGTTTGAAACATCGCGTCCTATCGTGCTGGATGTGGTGTTTCATCTTTTCGGAACAAGAGAGTTTCGGTATCCAATGTGGGTTATCCAAACATTTTTGAAGATTCATATTTTAAAATATTTTCTAATTTTACGATATTAAGGTCATTAATCAATCAATACGGTACCAATTTTGGGCGTATGAGGGTGCTAACTCCTTCCTCGTATGTGAATCGACTCGAGCCCGTTTTCTTAAAATTCGTAGACCAACATGTTTTATAAGTGGCCCAATTACACTTCAAAAAAAGATTGGTGGCGACTCCGTTTTTCTTTTTAAAGTCGGCCTGTTTTCTAACAAAAAATGGTTCCGACAGTTGATCTAATAAGATATTTATAAATTCAATTTAAAAGATATCATACAATCATTCAATATTAGCAAGTTAATAAGACTAAATAGATCCTATCAAATTTCCCTTTAATCAATAATGGTAGATTAATAACACTTTCCACCATAATTAAAATTTCAAGAATATTTAATAACAAGAATTTAATTATCAAAACATCTAAATATTATGCATAATATAACTTAATTAAAAAAAAACTTCAAAAAGAATGATTTACCAAAAAAAATAATAAAGAAAACATATCATATTAATAGCAAACATATCTAATTAATAATTATGTCTTTTACATAATAATAAAAAAATAACCTAGAAAGGCAAAAATCAAATACCATCAGAATGTGAAATTTATGTCAAATAAAAATTAATAGTAATCATACCTTAATTAAAAAAGAACATATGGTCGAAATATAAAAGTTTCTTACCAAATCTATACTTTACCCATGCTTGTACAATAAATCAAAGATCGGGAATAAGAACCATAATCCATTCTGAGATTGAATCTTTCAACATCCCGAAGATGAAGTTGTAAGGGTGAAAGTTTAAGGTGAAAAAGAATTTGATCTGTGGGACGACTTTGAAAGATTTTGAAAAAAAATACAGAATTATCGTGCTGATAACGTGTTATAAAATAAAGAGAGATGGGGAGAATAAAGAACAAAGAAAATATGAAAGCAATATAGAATGTACTTTATTAATCAAAGGGATGATTTACAATGCTTCATCAAAATCTCTATTTATAGGCATAAGAAGTATAAAAGAAGTAGATATTTAATTCTAATAACTATTAGAATTTAAAGTACATCAAAACTTTATCTTGATCATGATGGACATCCACTTAATAAGATATTCATAATAATTTACAAAATTTCTTTTCTAATCCCTGTAGATTTTTTTTAAAAGATTCATTTAAATTCTTTTTATGATAAAGAAATTAAATTATAAGTTATTAAAAACATCTAATTTAAGTATATAGAGAAATTAAAGAATATGTCAAAGTAAATAAATATAATTTATTATAATTTTTGTGATTTTTTATTTTTTTTCCTTACACAATTCACACGAAAATACATTAAATTGAATACAATGTCGAAATATATATATTAAAAATGCAAACTGAAAAATAACATAAGATGAATTTATAAATAAACTGTAAAAAGTAACAAGTAACCTTTATTGAAACAATTAAATGTTTTACAATTTATAAAATACAAAAAATAAAAATTATAAATCGATATGTTACACTCAGATGAAAGAAAGTAAAAAAAAAAAAAAAATTATCCATCCATACAACCTCTAGAATTTTTTAATTAATAGTAATTATCTGTTTTCGATAAATAAAAAGGTAGGATTCAAAAATCTCATACCATTTTTTTCAATTATGTTTATAATTAACTCAATTGGAATGGGCATTGTTACAAATGCAGAAAGGTGTGGGTTCGAGTGCGCTGAAACGCATTATCCTCCTATTTATGGGTTGGGAAGGAGCTATGGGTAGTTTTAGGCATTGTGTCAAAAAGAGTAGATATAATCAGGACATATAATGAGATTGTTCCAGAAATAATGAGATTGTTTTTTTTCCTTTTTAATTTCAATTTAGTATTTTTTATAATAATAAAAACGATTAGGTGAAGATTTTAAAAAAAATGGATTATTTAATTTATGATCCATTGTATTATTTGAAACAAAAAATGACATGTGACATCTTATAATTGGGTCACGTGTTTTGGTATGTCAAAAATTAACATCATTAATCAAAGGTACCACATGGATAAACAACATAAGAGTACAACTACCTAAATAGGCTTTTTTTTTTCAAAATAGATATACTACATTAGAAAATTTGATAAAGTTTATATACTAAATATGACATTATACCATTAGATAATGAAATAAATTACTTAAAATCATTTAAATTGTTGGTAAATACTTTAAATGCATGATTCTTTAACAAATATATATGATTTTTATGTTGATTTTAGATTCTTTGATAAATGTTAATAAAAATAAGTATTTACTATGAAAATGTTAAATAAAGTATATTCCATTAACAGTATAATATTTATGTAAAATTATAAAATAAATAAAAATAATTACCATGTCATATATTATCAAATATTTTTTGTAAAAATTCTATCTACTTAAAAAAGTTATAACATTAATAAAAAAAATTATAATATTTTAAAAATATTTTTAAACATTTAGTTTTAAAATTCGATGCAATATATTAAAAACTTCAAAATTGTAATTTAATAAAATAATTTTTAAAATTAAAAAATTAAATTTTTATCCATTTGTTTTAAAAAGGTTTTGTCTATGAAAGTTATTTAAATTTTTTTTATAATTTTAAATAATTTTGTATTAAATTTGATATATTTTATAAATTATACATATAACATGTATAATCTTAAATGGTTTTACTTATTTTTATTTAAACACTATTTTAGTAAATAATTATTTCATACATGATTTAAACATTGGTTACATTTTTTATAGAGTTTAAATGGTATTTAAAAATTTTAATTATAAACATAATTGAAAATATTTTAATTCTTTTTGGTCGTAACTAAAGTGTCACCCCAATAGCAGTGATTAATCCCTTCACCGTGAGTTCTCTCTAAAGAAATAACCGGTTGGTCATGGAATAATTTTAATTTTAGAAGCACTATTTTTAAGAGAAAACATCAATATTTATCATTTTTTTCTAAAATAATGTTTAAAATATATTTAATCAGGTAATAATATAATATTTTAAAATGTTTTAATTTTTTTTGGTAATTAAACACTGTTTAAAAACAATACTTATATCCTACCAAAATAATTTGATAAAAATCTAAATATATTTTGTAAGAATTTTTCAAAGATGATATCTATAAAAAAATTTAAATTTTACTTATAAAAGTTAAATGAATTTTTAACATTATTTTAAAGTTGAATATAATTGATTTAAAATACTTATAATATAAATATTATTTCAAAAATTATTTTTAATTTTTGTAACTATTATATTTTGTTTTTATTAAATTACTTTAATAATTATTATTTTTAAATTTAAATGGTATTTGAATTCATTAATTTTTTTAAACAATAAAATTTGCAATAGCACTTAAAAACCGTTTTAAAATTAATTATGATTGCAAACCTAGTGCAAATTAAGTTTTTTTTTTTTTAATTTCAAAAATAAAATGAAAAGAATGTGATATAGGTTATTATTAGGTACAAGAAGCCTTAAAAATTGATGTATGTCTATTTTTTAAAAATATTTATTTTTTTAATATTAGATTATATTCTTGAAGGACACTTTGTCAATCCGAACTCTATTTATAAAGTCTAAAAATTCAACTGACAATATTATCAAATATTTTTCCTTGTGAGTTATCTCATCTATTTATTTTAACAATATATAAAATAATCAATTGAATCTTAACTTGATTAGCATGGGCATTGTTGCCAGTGCAAGAGGACATGAGTTCGAGTGCACTGAAACACATGTTCTTTCTATTTAGGGGTTGGAGAGGGGCTATGAGTAATTTTAAGTATTGTGTCATAAAAAGCAAATATGATCAGAACCTATAAGTTTTATTAAAAAAAAACCTATATATAAAATAAAAAATTTTACTATTAATATATATATTGTAATAATAATTCAAATTCAAAAAAAACATCTTTCTCTAATGAAAAAATCACATCAATGAGCATTCAAAACATCAATATTTAAAATAAGGGATACGGTTTAATGTTGGTTATATTAATTGTTTTCTATTATGAATTTAAATTGTGATTTAAAACAGCACTTGAGAAAAAAAAAAAAAGAAAAAAAAAGGAGGTGGTGGGTGGTCGTTACATCCAACACTTTCTAAGCCTTTCAATCACGTGTTTGGCAATTAAATAAAAGCGTAATGTTGGCATGGATCGACTCTATACCCAATCTCCAATTACATGCTGACAGCGCATCAGAAGATCTGACGTGTTCAAATATCATTGGGTTAATCTGTTGTCAAATTTTCTTTGGACGTTGGACATAATTTTAAGTTTTTTTATTTTTTTATTTCTTTTCTCCGTAGAATTTTAAGTAGTTCTGATTACGCTACCCTTTTTCTTTATTTAAAAATAAAATAATCATTTCTAATTTAATCCTTCCAATTATTTTCAAATAAGTATTAAAACATTATGAATTTTGATTTAGTGAGAATTATTCAGATTATGAGAAATTTGAAATCTTAAATTTGATTCTCATTTTGAGTAATTTTTTGTTATTATTCTAATTTAAATCATATTATATAGTCCTTGAATAGAATTATTCTAAGTTATATTTTTTGTGCTTTGTTATGTTGATTTTGGTAGAAATTATTCAAATATATTTATTGTAATTTTATTTATAACTTCTTCATAAAATACGGATTATGTTGAAACAAGTTTCAATAGCAATGACTCGAGTAGTCCTCATTATTCTTGGCACTGCAAGTTTTATAATTTGCCTTATTTGTTGACATGTTTGACCAAAGTATATTAGCAATTTACTTGTATTTTTTTGAGGATTTTGTGGGATCAATCTCGTTATTATGATTGGAAAAAATGTTGAATCTAAGCATTATTATTTTTAAAGGATTCTAATGTGATTTACTTGTCTTATATATTAAGTTATGCAATAAAAGAAGATATGACTAAATTTAAGAAGATTTATCTCAATCCTTTGTATTCTTATACAAGAGTTATTGATTTAATTATATTTGGACAAATTGGGTTAGATTGAGGTTTATTTATTGAAGTTGGATTTTAGCTCCATATATGGAAGTCTTGTTGGAAGAGATTATTGAGATAATTATGTAAGCAATGCCATGAGCAGTGTCCATTGTAGTTAGCACTGTGCAAGTCACATAACTTGCCTTATTTAGAATTGGCAAATCCCTTTGAAAGAAAATTGTTAGTCCATGACTTTGATGATGTTATGTATGTAAGCTTACCTATATTAAAAGATTTATCTTGTGGAGTAATAAATCTGTGGAGCAACAAATTTTTAAAGATTGAATCAACCCAAATCAAGCAAATCGGGTTTATTGTTTTGTGGAGATTAGCATGACTGATTTGAAGACTTATCTTGAAGATATTTGTTTTATTCTAAACTTTATGAAGATATTTGTAAAACCCTTTTATGAGGCTTTTTAGTGAGATTTTTATTGTAATTGATATTTATCTTAGCAAGCATTAAACTCTTACATATTATAGGCTTGTGTAAGTAAGAAGTGTAGAGAATCGAGAACTTAATTTGTTCATTTGGAATTCATTATTGTGAGTGCATTTTGCAGGAAAACAAGTGAGTTGCTCGGTTTACTAACTAAGTTTTTCCCTGAAAACTTAGCCTTGAAAACTTACTGGAGAGAGATCTAAATTTGAAGTGCAAATGTGAGATTGCTATATTGGTGTGCAATAGGACTTTAATCACTATTTGTACTATGTTTAAGATAGTGGAGTATTTCTTTGGACAAGACTCCACAAACGTAGTGAAACCAAATTATGCAAATAACTTGTTTGTGTGTGTGTGTTTTTTTTTTGTTTTTTTTGTTTTAGTTACATTCCTAATGGGCTCGTAGTATTGCTCCCTTGTTTTTGCAAGTTTTCACTAATTTTTTTTTAAATTAAAATATTAAAATAATTTTTAATATTTTTATTTTTAAGAATAAAATTATGTATGCAAATAAGCTTTTATTTTAAATTGAGAGAAATATTTTTTAACTGAAATTAAAGTATAAGAGTATATTTAAATATGGTAAAAATATAAATGCTTGCTTTAAAGGAATAAAATAAGAAATGGTGTTTTCATATTTTTAAAATTAATATAAATATATCAAAAATATAAAAATAAAAAAGAAGTTAAATCGCTAACATAAAAAATAATTTAAGTAATTTTTTTCTTGAAACAATTTAATAATTATTGATAAAATGAAATGTAAATAATTATTAATAAAAAATTAAATGAGAAAAATTACTGAACATTTCGTTTGTTTATAATTATTATATTATTCATATAATCTTAGTAATTATCTTTTATAAAATTTTTTTCATTTTCTTAATGATTAATTTATCACACCAATTCATTCATGAATTTTGATAATAGTATATAATATTTATGTTTTGTAATTTTTTATTTTATCATTTTCTTAATTAAATTAGTGTGAAATTATCTTATAACATTAACTCAAAAAAAAATTAATAATATATATAATCGTTTTTTTAAACATTATTTTCAGCTTATAAAAAAAATCCAATTTTATTATTTTAAAATCTATGTGCTAACAAAGATAAATATGAAAGGAAAAGTAATTATAACTTACATTTTTTTTTTCTTCACGTAATAATAGATATAACATTCTTTAAAGAAATCATAAGTTAAAAGATTTTTAATTTTTTAAATAGAATTAAAAATATGTTATTATTATTATTTTTCTTAAACTTGACTGATGACATCTGTTAAGTATGACTCTTATTTCAGTCAAATTTGAGAAATAATCTTTCAGTTAAACTATGTTTATTTGTTTTAATTAAACTCTGATTAGTCTAGATTATTTTATTATTATTTGACCTATGAATTTAGCCTATAAACATGATCTTTTACAACCTTAGAAAATACACCCATTAGAGATTAGAACTTATAACACATTTAGAGCATTTTGTGTTTACGTTTTGAGGGTTCTTTGTTTTCAGGTTTTTTGGGGTTTAGTTTTATCTCCATCTTTTGTACTTTTCATTCTTTTACCTTTATCGTAAAATTATCTTTGCCCGTGGTTTTTTATCCTCTTTGGAGGGGTTTTTTCACGTTAAATTTGTGTGTTCAATTTCTCAATTTCTTCCGCTATTTTTACTTGTTCGTTGTTTAATCGGGTCGATCCCCAACAAGTGATATCAGAGCTAGTTCAATTTTTGTAGATCAGCCCATTCAGAGATGGCAGCAACAAGGTTTGAAATTGAGAAGTTCGATGGTGCCACAAATTTCAATCTATGGCAAGTTCGGATGATGGCAATTCTAGTTCAAATCGGCTTGAAAAAGGTTGTTATCGGGAAAACGCTTGAGAATCTAAATCAAACAGAATGAGAAGAGCTTGATGAAAAGGACTTGTTTACAATCCAGTTGTGCCTCGCAAATACGGTATTGTGGGAGGTATTGATGGAGAATACCTCATCAGCCTTGTGGAAAAGGTTAGAAACACTTTATGCGACCAAGTCTCTAGCTAACCATTTAGTGTTGAAACAACATCTATTTGCGTTTCGCATGAACGAATGTGGGCTTCTTAGAGATCACATCAGTCAATCCATTACTCTTTTAAATGATTTAAAGAACTTTGAGGTTCAGATTGACGATGAAGATCAGGCTATGCTATTATTGTGCTCTTTACCCCCTCCATACAAGTCTTTCAGGGAGACCCTGATTTATGGCAAAGACAAACTCTCTTTCAAATATGTGAAGGGTCATTTGTTGAGTAGAGACAAACTCGACAATGAGTTTGGTTCGAATAGAAAGGCAGATAGGCAAGCTTCCATTTAGTAGCATCAAAGAAGCGAGACAAAAGGTGTCGCTATTGTAAAAAGTTAGGTCACATCAAAGTAGATTGTTATAAACTGCGAAATAAAAGAGCTGCTGAGAGTAACGAGGAAGATGTAGCCGGTGCTAATTTGGCCGATGAAAGCGGTGATGATTTCTTGTTAGTGTCAACGAGCGATAACTCCAAGCTTATGTCTGAGTGGATCCTAGATTCGGGATGTTCTTTCCACATGTGTCCCAATAGAGAATGGTTCTCCACATACAGTTTGGTTGAAGGTGGAGTTGTGTGCATGGGAAATAATTTATCCAGTAAGGTAATTGGTATTGGTACTGTTAAAATTAGGATACACGATGAGACGATTAGGACACTCTCAGATGTCAGGTATGTACTTGATTTACGAAAGAATCTCATCTCCTTGAGTATTTTAGACTTGAAAGGATGAAGAATCAACATCTAGTTGAGCTGCATTAAAGTATCTTGTGGAGCTCTCATTTTGTTAAAAGGTAAAAGAACTGGCAGTCTTTATATTCTGGAATGTTCTACAGTGACCGCTAAAATCAGACGTCCCTCGTCCGTTACGGAGTCGAAGTCAACTCGTTTGGAGCGGAGGCAACTTGGTCATATGAGGGAAAAATGTATGACCGTTTCGTTGAAGAGAGGTTCTTTTTTGGATGCAGGTTTTGAAAAGTTAGGGCACTTTGTTCGTGAAAGTCAGCCCCGGGTTAGTTTTGATTTGGCAGTGTACAAGTCGAAGGCTAGAAGTCTTCCAGTTTCTAAGCATAAATTCGACTCAATTAATTCCCTGCATATTTCAAAATAGGCCCGTGGCGGGCTTTGGAAAAGATGGCGTTGTGGAAATATGAGTCAAGGTGGAGATTTGTTAAGTATGACTCTTATTTCAGTCAAATTTGAGAAATAATCTTCCAGTTAAATTCTGTTTATTTGTTTCAATCAAACTCTGATTAGTCTAGATTATTTTATTATTATTTGACCTATGAATTTAGCCTATAAATAGACACTTTTACAACCTTAGAAAATACACCCATTAGATATTAGAACTCATAACACATTTAGAGAATTTTGTGTTTACGTTTTGAGGGTTCTTTGTTTTCAAGTTTTTCGGGGTTTAGTTTTATCTTCATCTTTTGTACTCTTCGTTCTTTTGCCATTATAGTAAAATTATCTTTGCTCGTGGTTTTTTATCCTCTTTGGAGGGGTTTTTCCACGTTAAATTTGTGTGTTCAATTTCTCAATTTCTTCCGCTATTTTTACTTGTTCGTTGTTTAATTGGGTCGATCCCCAACAACATCTTCTATTGTTCGTAAAAGTTGATGTTTAATAATCTTGAATGTCCAGGTTAGAGGCCATCAGACTTTTTCTCATAGTTACAACTTATTTGGATATCAAATTGTGTCAAATGGTGTAAAGAATGCATTTTTAATTAGGTTCATTAATGTAGAAGTTTATGTTGAATAGCCTAAAGGATTTGAAGATCCCAATTATCTAGACTATGTGTTCAAATTCAAGGTGTGGTATGAGAGACTTTCAAAGCTTCTGCTAGAACAAGGTTATCGAAGAGGTAATGTAGACAAAATCCTATTTATTAAAAAGGAGAAAGGTATCGTTATTGTTGGTCATATCTATGTAGATGATATCGTTTTTTGCTCTTCTCAAAAGGCTTGGGTGATTGTTAGTGTCAATTGCAACTGCCAAATGCAACTCTTGTAGTAACTTAAGGAACATCTGGCATACTATTGTAACTTACTTTATTTGTTGGCATGTTTTGACCAATATTGTTTGGGCCTTTAATTAGTGATGTATGAGGATTTTTAACATCCCATTATTCAAGATTGTTCGTTCTAAAATCAAGCCAAGCAAAGATGAATTCAAGACTTTAAATGTGATCGAAGTTCCCATAAATAAGAGATTTGATCTTCAAGGTGTTTTATGATGAGATATTTGATGTTATACTCTTTATTGAAGATGTAACAACCCATTTTCTAGTGGTGTCTGAAATGATGGTTTCGGAACCCCATTTTTAACAAGTGAGTCCGTTAATATTAAATAGTATAAGGTTTAATTAAATTTTGGTTCTTTAATTTTGTCAACTGGATAGTTAATTAAGGTACAAGGATTAAATTGTAAAAGTAGTAAAAGTTAATCACTATAAAATTTTAATTAATTAAAGGACCAATTGAGCAATTAAGCCATTAGAAAATGAATATACGGTAGTGGGAATGAGTTGTAAACCATCAAAATGTTAATTAAGCTTAAGTTTAGTTAAAAGGTTAATTAAGTTAATTATAACTAATTAATAAACTAATTAAAATATATAATCCAAATTAAAAGAAAAACAAAAGAACATCCTTGTCATCTTCTTCTTCAACCGAAAACAAAAAGAAAGAAAGGGTTTTGAGCTTTCAAGACTTTCGGCTAAAGATTGGCAAATGTAATTACATCTTTTCTTTGTATTTTTTTTTTTTATGTTTTTAAGGTCTCAAAAGCTTGATTTAGCTAATCCGGGTATCAATTTGTAAGATTGTTAAAGTTTTTCAAAAATTTTCATTGTTGATTTCTTGAATATTTTGGTACAAAATTGATAGATTTTGAGCTTAGAAATGAAAAAGGACTAGTTTGTAAAGTTTAATTGCTAGTTTTTGAACATAGGGGCTAAAGTGCATAAATTTTGAAATTGATGTCATATTTCTGTACCTTTTTTTATAATAGAAGGCTGTAGAAGGATGGATTTGAGATCAGTTTCAAAATCGAAGCTCAAATTTGAAAGTTATAACAATTTCGGTTTTAGGGACTAAATTGAAAAAAATGAAAAACTTTAGGGAACATTCAAAAAATAAAATTGAAATGTCATATGCATAAAATAAAATGTTATAAAGTATTTGGAATTGATAATTTGAAATGAATTATCATATAGATCAGGAATTGAACCAATCAGAAGATAATCAATGAAAAGGAAAAATTACAGATTAGTCTCCGACATCTTGTTATTGCAGTTTCTGCCAAGTAAGTTCATATGGTGTAGTTATATGTAATAGTAATTTATATATGTTTGAATTATGAATTTGTTTGTGTGCAAATATAATTTTGAATTGGTTACGATTTGGTACAAATATGTAAGACATGGATTAAATTGTAAAGAAATGGTAATATGTGCTATATGTGCCTAAGTGGATATGAAATGTTTTATGACGGGATGATATGTACATGATGACTCTACAGTGGTTTAAATGTTACGAATACAGTATTAATGCCCGTGTGAACCTAATAAACGATTAGGATATATTATTGGCATGTCAATAGGGTTATTTGCGCGCTTGTATGGGTTTAGCACTTCGGTGCTCTCGGGTGTGGTGTAGTTACTCGTGTATCTGAGTTTATTTACTAGAGTTCATCAGTCTAAATGATTATTGTAAACTGAAATTAAGACATGGATTAAATTGTAAAGAAATGGTAATATGTGCTATATGTGCCTAAGTGGATATGAAATGTTTTATGACGGGATGATATGTACATGATGAATCTACAGTGGTTTAAATGTTACAAATACAGTATTAATGCCCGTGTAAACCTAATAAACGATTAGGATATATTATTGGCATGTCAATAGGGTTATTTGCGCGCTTGTATGGGTTTAGCACTTCGGTGCTCTCTGGTGTGGTGTAGTTACTCGTGTATCTGAGTTTATTTACTAGAGTTCATCAGTCTAAATGATTATTGTAAACTGAAATGTTACAAGTATAATGTCCAAAATGGAAACTTGATGTTTTGATATCGCAGATGGAATTGAATTGTGAATTGTACTAAGTTGAATAGCGTAATAAATGTTGAATTGTATGTGACTCGGTTATGTAACGACTTACCTTATTGTTGTGAAATGCTATGTCAGGAAAATTGTATCAAGTTAATTAAATTATTATGTTTGATTATATATCAAGGTAAGTTATTCGTTTTAATACCTATGAACTTACTAAGCATTCAAAATGCTTACCTAGTTGTTTTTCCATTTTCTGTAAATTGTTAGTTTGCGGAATTCGTCAATCGGATCACCTCGAAGCTCAAATTATCCAACTATCGACTTGGTAGACTTTTGCACGTTTTAAGCTCAGTTATGTAGCATGTACATGGGTGCTATATTTTATATGAGTTTACTTTGGATGGATAGTTTGTTTTGAACTTGGTTAATGTTTGAATCATGGATTGTTAATGATCAAATGTATGTTTGGTAACTTGTTGATATTTTGGGTGGCAATTTGGTAGCATAAATTAACATTGATATGACATGTTTATAAGTGAGATTGAATGGTTTGAATACAAGATTAAATAGGTTGAATTTGAATACGATGGTCAAGTATATTTAGTGCCAAATGATGGTATATTGGTTTGAATGATGTGTATTTGATTAAAATGAAATGTTTAGAGATGGTTTGTATTGGTTTTGTGTAGTTTTAAAGGTGTACAATTGCACCAAAAGAATATATGGTTGAATTGGCTTAATACAATTACCAAAAGGCCTATTTTGTGCCAAAAACAGAGTCCACGTCGCGACGACGCGACGTCAAGCAATGGTCGTCACAACGAGATCTGGGTTTTTTACCACGGCGTGACGAAGAACCTCATCGTCACAATGAGGCAAAATAGACAATCACGTCACAATGAGGAACTCCTCATGTCACGATGTCATTTTGAAATTTTAAAAATGTTGCTATTTGGTCCTTATGCAATTTCAGGTTAATTCTAGAGCATACGTAGGCTCGTATAAAACCCGAGAAAGATTGAATGATAAATTTATGATCTATAATGATGGTATTTGCATGATTTATGTTTACATTGCATGTTATTCGATTGTAGTTGCTCCGACAACTACTGTAGCTTTCCGTAGCTCAGACAACGATCAGGTCGGGTGAGGGGTTTTACAAAAGACTTGTTTGGAAGCTACTTTTATGGAATTAGATACTCACATTTATTGTATTTTAACAAGCCACTTTATACTTATGTATAGATGGATTGTTTAAGTTATTATATACGAGAGAGAGAGAGAGAATACTTTATTTGTTCATCTAGGAACAATTCTTTTAGTGCATATTTGTAAGTAAATTGAATTATTAATCAGTTTACAACTAATCTTTCAGGAGATAAGACTTAGTGAGTGAGAGATCTAGATTGAAGTATAAGAGTGAGGTTACAACTAGGTAAGTGGGTTAAACTTAAATTACAGCTTGTACTAATTGATTTTAAAGTGATTTACTCTCTAAAAAAGCCTAATAGACGTAGAAATATTTCAACTAGCATGAACAAACATTGGTATCCATCTTTGTTTTTATAACTAGTAATAACTTCGTCCAATTGCAATAGAACGAATATTTAAAAGACAACATCAACAAATTCGCAGGTCCTATTTGGATATATTTCAATTTCCAATAAATTGTACTTTATTGAGCTGATTACCCCTATATTATTCAAGGTTTAAGTCTTACCATGCATGGTACCTATTCGAATATATTCCTATATTCAATCCGTTATGCTTTGTATTGAGTTGATTTTTGTTTTAATTAATTGAATATATATTATTTGTGTGATTTGTATTATACCTATAATTGTATTTGTAAAATGTTGAAATGAACAGTTGATAATTACTTAAGAAAAAAAGCGTCTGTAAGTGATGGCTATAATGGTCACTTCAGATGACATCATGATAAAATAGAGAAAACAGAATTATAAAGGACTGTTTAAGTAGTTCAATTTCCCTATGTTTGTGATGCCTACCTTAGTGAGAAAATCCATTATCTTTAATCCCAATACAAAAAGTGATTTAAATCCTATCGCACCCCAATATAGCAACCTCAGTTTTGTACCTAAATACCTAGATCACTCATCTCTAAGTTCTACCCTTAAGAACTTATGTTGTAAAATCAAGAAACAAACTTCTTTTACACTCTCAAATACAAGTTCCTTAATGAACAGATAAGTGATAAAAAAACTACTACTTTCTAACTTACACAAGCCTCTAAAATATAAGAGTTTACGACTTGCTAAGATAAAGATCAATTACAATCAATATCCTATTAAAATAGTCTTATAAAAAGGCTTTACAAATATCTTCATAAATTCCAAAATAAGTCTTCAAATCAATTAAGCCAAATTCCATAAAGCAAGGGATCTGATTTGCTTGATTCAGATTGGTTCAATCTTCAAAGATTTGTTGTTGCACAAGATGGATCTTCAAATATGAGCAAACATATGTCCACAAAATCATCCAAGTCATCGCCCAAATGGTTTTGTTTAAAAGATTGCCAACTCAAAAACGAAAAGTTATGTTGCCTTTCACAGTACTTGTAACACCCCAAATATGGCCTAGAAGTTATGGCCGAATACGGAAGTGTTAAGAAGAAGGGTTTTGAAACCGACGATACTTCGATAAAACCATGTTTAGTTATTTGATAAAACGTCCAAGTATTACAAAACATATTCATTTATACATATATATTACTGAAATCGTTATATGATGTTCTTTAAAGTTAACCATTTATTTTGCAGCGAAAGTTTGAAATTCTTTTAAAACCAAAACCAAGCTCGTGTTTCCAAAAACCCATTTGTTAAAAACCATTTGTTTGCGTAAAGTGTTTTTGCTAACGTTGCGAAAAAGAAAGCAAAACAAAATCCAAATCCAAAAGTTAAAACCATACAATCCAGAGAGTCCCAAAAATCACAAACTCTCAAGAAAAATTAGATTTTAAAATAAAACATTTATTACTAAAATAAAAACAGTTCTCTATCGAGTGGTCACCGCTGAGCCTCCGTCGCACCGACCTGCCTAAGTCTGTGGGTTACCAGAACAGAATAGACAAACAGATGTGAGTTTCGTAAACTCAGTGTGTAACCCAACAGAAATAGTCATGCAACATACACAGAATTTCATATATAGTCAGATACAGATTCAGACCTAAGTTCAGAACAGATACACATATCTGAATCAGATAAATAGAACAGATATACAGAATCCTACCCCCATCCTCTACACACCATCTCTGACCATCCTATCACACCATGTGGGGTTAAAAACACCCACCCATCCCAACGTACCATATAGTGTCGATGCGACACATAACAAATAATATGCAGCCAAGCTACCAGAATATAGGCGAAAGGTCGCCGTACAGATCACTTCCTCCACATATGCAAATCCCACCCCAAACACAGATATAGAATACAGAATTAACAGGATTAATTTGCTTAACATGCTCATATACATATAACATATATACTCAAACAGAACAGTCAGACATACCTATCAGTGTTTTACTCGGATCAGACTATCAGAATATCAGATCATATGAATTTGGTTTGATTAGCTCTTACCGACCCTACGGTAGGTCCACAGTCGACCGGAATGACCCGTACGACCCTAGTAAAAATTTTAGAATCTTGGGCCCACACGCTCGTGTGGCTCACACGCCCAATCTGGCCTAGCCCGTGTAGTCCACAAAGCCACACTCACACCGTCACACGGCCGTGTCATTCGCACGGCCACACCTTCGTCAGTCACACGGCCGTGTCTCGCACACGGCTAGTCACACTGATCGCCACACGCTGTGTGGCGTTGATGCACTCCAAATTTCGACTTTTCGTCGAACTTCGTTTTCTCGCATTAAGGGTACACACCTAGTACGCTTTTCATGCGAAACCACTCCCGAGACCACCAGAACCTAAAAGTAGAATACCGAACACATTTTTAGCAAACAAATTGTAAATCCATCAATACTAAATCAAACAATACGCACACACTTACCGCTAACTAATACGACCGCACGCACAATTAGGCCGTTGGAGCGAAATCCGCTACTACACCACCTTCTCCAACGCAACCTTTTCAAAAAATTAAACCCCCTAATAAGAAACCCACCCGAAAATAACTTACAAACTTACCATGACATGCGAAGAGCAGATGGAATGCCGATCCCCCACGATTAAGACAACCAATTTGTTGAGTGAAATAACACGAAAAGAAAAGGTTACAGAAAGAAAAAGAGAAAGAAGAAGGAAGACTAACGTCAAAATGTGAAACAGAAAGGGAATTTTGGGAAAAAAAATGAAATAAAATTAAAAAAAATAATATCAAATATTATCCTAACATCCCCACTAACCACTAACACCCTTATCCCACCAAATCTGACACACTACTCACATCCAACTACCTCAAACTCCCAACTCCACCAAACCTCTATCAGACAACTGAAACAAAAATATCATCTACGCTCCTACAGTGAATCAAACACGAGACCTCAGAACAAGCTAACACCTTACCACCTGAACCAGCAGGCTCATTTTGATATAAGTTTACTAACAAGAAAATATAACCCAACCCAACAGGGATAAAGCTTGGATCAAAAATAACAAAATTGCCAAAAGTGAGACTTGAACCCAATGCCTCACATACACACCCAAAACACTTAACCACTGCAACAGATACATAGTTGCGTCAAATTTCACCAAAAGCAGACTTAAATTATTCAGGGCGTTACAGTGCTAGTGGTAGTGGCCACTACCGTTGGTACTTCCACTGCCACTTAAAAAAAACTTGCCTCAATAATAAAACATTTGTCAAGGATGAATAAGCCTTCTACATTTATAGCACAAATCCATCTTCACAAAGTAACCTTTAATTCATCTTGATCTATTAAAATATCATCAAATCAATTATCCTTAATATAAGGATACAAAATGTCATAAAGTTAGTATTCTTGGATTTCATATCTCAGTATATAAGGAAAGTAAACCATGTAAGAGTCCTTGAAAAATAAACTTACTTGATTTTACCTCTTCTCCAATAATAAACATGAGATTGTCTGCACAAGATCCTTAAAAAGATGCAAGCAAATAATCAAAACATTTTGGTCAAACATGTAATGCCTAAAATCGACCCGATTCTCCGAGTCCGGATCTTGGATGTTTTTACACAATTCATATAACAAAATTACTAAACTATCTTCTTATACTTTTGACTCAAGACATTTTCCTTAACGTTTACCATAATTCATTAATAAAGAAACAAGGAAATATATTTAAACATCATACATCATATCTATAAAAATTTATTACAATACATAAATTTAATAAAATAGACTCATATGGCGTAATCCTACAATACGACACTTGTCCAAACAAGTTCACTGTATGTATAGTTTTCCCTGTTCACCGCTTCTCTGGCGTACATCTGGCTTGTCCCACTTGGTGAACATACTTAAACAACAACACCTGAAATATAAACATAATATTTCGTAAGTTCAGAGGAACTTAGTGAGATTGGACACAACATACCTTTTTAACTTATCATGTCGAATTTCTCTTTTTGAATATTTGGATTTCCTCATATTTGTTTTTGGCGGATACCTTCCCATTGTCAATTTAATGATCACATACTTATACACCACTCACAATTCTTAACGTATTATCATTCGTCTAACTGCTTGGCTATCTCTAGATTTTAACATACGATACTACTTTTTTATTTTCTCTCCAAACAATTTTAAACAATTATTCTAGTACAGTTAATCGCAAACATCATTCTTGGCGGATACCACTTATTGATCTTGCTAAATCAGACATTAAATTAAATTATTTTGTCTCAACCCAATACATACTCATATTGATGAGAAACACTTCAGATCATTCAGAAGAATTCCACATGTCTTTGTTATAGGGCACAAGACCTCCAAATCAACGAATAACTCAGATTCTCTCAAGTCTCAGAATAAAACATGATACTATTTACATATAATAAATACTAGATAACTCAGATTTCCTCCTTAATAACACGGATAGCTCAAATTGATGAACCCTTACCTAATATGCTCGTATAATAAACTTGACAGATAACCATGGCAGATACCCTCATTGAACATACTAATTTATACTTCTTTTCAGGAAACTTCTTTTAAAACTTATTCAATTTCATCTCAGAACTTTTAAAACCAGATAACTTTAGATAGATCATAACCTTATCACAGATTCATCATAATACGCCATAAGGGCCAAACAGAGATACGCCACAAAGGCAACATGAATAATATGGAATACGCCACAAAGGCTAATAGAATGCCACGAAGGCCAAACCAGAATACGCCAAAAAAGCTAAATAGAATACCACCCAATAACCTCGTGAATTGTTGTGTTTGCAATATGGATTTGCCTAAACTCACATCGCATGAGGTTTTCCCATCATCGCCCTAAGACACGCAGAAAACCCCAGTCGATAATTGCGGCTCATCCGTCTATTTTTCAGAAATATGTCATGGCCATGGACTTTCTTCAACATTTACAAAACATAATTCGTGTTTACTATTCCGCCGGACTTCATCGGTTACCACTGTGGTGTCAAAACTCACATCACATGATCTTCCAACACTCAGCTACACCCTATTTTCCCCAACCTTATTATTCACACTTCAAATCTAACATAAGTACTCATTCAGATATGCTAAACTCATTTCCTTAACAAAATCGTACTCAGTATACGTTTTACACTCATCAACACGATCGCATATCACAGTATACATCTCAGGCACGCAAGGTATACATACATAATTGCTTCACAGAATCATGTACACCCATACATATAATTTATTACCTATTAGACTCACCTGAATACTAAACTAAGATTTTATAATTATTTTCAACAACATTCAAGTATTCATACATTGTTTTCAGGAACATCAATCACAAATAATATATCTAAACGAACTTGTATGAGTCGATATTAGAGACTCACCTTGTTGAAGGTCAAAGTCCTAAATTCAGAACACCTTTCACAAACCCTCAACATCAACTGCTTAAAAGAGCATAGATTCATCATTAAAACCTACTTATACACAGATTGCTAACATCTCATCTACAGGTAAAACCCATGCAAGACCTCTTAATCATAACTTGTTGCATAAATATATCATAGTACCCTTACTCTTAACATGCAAAGTTTTCAGACTTACTAGGAGATAGAACATCCTCTGATTATTCCTAAAAATTTTAGCTTCCAGTCTAATGAGGAAAGATGGTGTTTAAAAGAAAGAAAAAGAATCAAAGAGCAATATTGAAGGAAGGAAGAGGAAGAGAACTTCCTCACGAACCCTTCTACACACACATATATATAACCAGCTTCCTTTTTAAAGGAAATTAACAAATGTCACATGAATTCATAATTTATCCTTCTTAGTGGCCTATAGATTTCGAGAAAAACATAAATGAGGATCCTAAATGAATATTACTTGACCAACCAGTCCCATTTGACTTCCAACCAGATCACTGTACAAACTTAACAAGAACAATACTAAGACAAAATAGGCGTACTATAAATATTTGGCGGTAACTCATATAATAATTACCTTTTTTTCTTAACCGAATCTTATCTTTAAATAGAAAAATAATCTAAAATAAAATCTTCACTTACTCACATGGCGATTACTATACACCCACACCTATGTGCCAAAAGAAACATATGGGCGCATTACACTTTGCCAAACAAACTATTTTATTGCTACATGTCTTAATATCACATCCGCCAGACTTGGGGTGAATCGAGTGCAATGGTCACTTCTTGAGTCATTGCTCCCAAAACATGCCTAAAAAACTCCTCATTTGGGATTTTTAACCAACAATCCTTCAGCCAATGTTTTCAAGCAAGGAATGCAATACTAACATCAACAACATCAAGTTCCAACTCCCCCTCAAACTTAGCTTATTCTTTCATTTTTTTTGGACAAAAATCCAAAGAAATTTTAGGTAGTGGCAACTGAAGGAACATTTCTATAAGATGAGGTTTTATCAACATAAAGTAATAACATGTAGGCAACATCAAGAATAAACAAAACAAATAATAACAACAAGAATGGAAATGAAAAACTCCCCCTTAGTAATACCATCAACACATGCCCCTTTAGTTGTAGTATCAACACACTCCCCTCAATAAGATATTTCAGCAAGGGATGCAATGAATTCTAACTCATCAAAAATTCTATATGTCAAAGATGTAACTCGTGGAACAATAAGGATTTTTTACCATAATATCTTTACGAAGTAGAAATATTTTCATGTTGATTTTCAAAATTTGTTGCATCAATTGCCATTTTTTGTGCATCAGTCAACCATTGAGCTTTTCTCACCCATATCTATTTTTGGTTGTATCTGTTGGGATCTATTTCCCTAAGTGTAGTTTATTTGTCATTTTGTATTTGTAATTTTTTGAATAGATTGGTTTAAATAAAATTTCATTACTCATTAATATCATTTGTATTTGTCCTTAACAGTTTTTGCACATAAAGAAAAATGTAAGCAAATATTAGCTCATTGATTATCTAATGTTTAACTAATATTAAGTCGCGTTATATGGTTAAATCATAATGCGATAAGACAACTTATAGTAGTAGATAATTTGAAAAAATCTGTAGTTTAATCGAAATTGAGCAAATCGATTGAAAGACTATTGTGTCATTTATCAAGTCCAATTGGGGAGATACCTTGTCTTAGGTATCGAAGTGGATGACTCCCAAAAAGATAGTGACAGAAATGTGATTGTCTGGATTGACAATACATCTGATAGGATTCAAGTTGAATTTATCCTAGATCCATTTATGGATTCATTCACTTGTGACGTTCATAATGTGACATACCTTAATCTTGATTGGATGATGAACTATGTATGCGTGACTCATATACTATAATGTATTAAAAGCCCAAGTTCAAATAGTTAAGGGATTGAAAGTTGGTATGTTTAGTACACGACTTTTGCATGATGTAGCGTCATTCCATAGTAGTGGAATCATAGCCCTATAAGATTAATTAATATCCTCTCGTTAGTATTACATAATTGTTGAAAAAAATAACATGACCAAAGATCATTTTTGTAAGACAAATAATTTAATTACTGTATTTGTAAATGACTTTTTCATAAAGGAAGATATAATGGTTACCATGAGATAAAATATGACCCTATTGAGTGAATGGATTTAATCCGAAGGATATCCTATGAGGGTAACACACTTATGATAAGGTCATTGGACATACATTTATTAAGTTGCTTTCATAGTGGTATATAATAAGGAAGAGTTCAATCATGGTACTTTAATGGAATGACTCCATGATTAATAATGTTGTAATTAATAAGGGAAGATACAAAACTTAATTACAAATTATTTGAGTCCTAATTACATATATCCAATCAATCCTTTTGCTAGTTCGAGATAACCAAAAATGAATTGCATGTAGAACAAAATGAATAGAAATGAATGAAAACGATGAAGTAAGAGAAATATATTGTATGTATCACTATATGCAGTAAATGCCTTTTTTTGCTAAGTACAAAAGATGACTTAAAAAATAAATTAATTTCTCCATATTATTGTTTAATTTATTATAATTAAATAATTGAAGTTTTCGAAGTGAGAATTAAATTAATTATTTATCATAGTTTTATTGAATGAGCAATTAAATACGTTTCCTCATAGATTCTAATATGGTAAAGTTACCATGATTTAACGAAATTAGTATTGGATTGAGAAAATTATTTAATTGGATAAATTAATTTAATTAATTAAAACAATGATATTTTGGGAAATAGAAAATAGTAATTGAGTTGGATAATTTATAAGTGTTAGATAAAAAGTTTAGATAACACATAATTGTACCCAATACACTGAATGGGTCTGAAAGCCCATCCCATATGAGAGTGGCGACAAACCCTAATCCTAGTAAGGGTATGCTACCCCTGCCCCTTTTATTCCAATTACAGTGAAATATTGTATTTTCTATTAAAATATTATTATTTAATTATCTTTGTTCAAGTAAAGCTCTTGTACTATTTTCCTATAAATAGGACCTATGGGATGACTTAATTACATCGAATATAAAACATCGTTACTCTGTCAGAAAATAGTGGCAATTTATTTACTAGAATAAATTCTATTTTTTGAAAAGCTTAAAGTTCATGGTTCTCAAAATGAGAAATTAACTTTCCTACTGAAAGTTAATAAAAGTTTTCATTCTATGCGTTCGGTTTATTTTGTTTCAACCCACACTCAAAACAATTTGGGGATTGAGGATAGCGGAGAAGATCACTAGGTAGAAATCTGGGAAAAGACTTAAACCGCCTCGCACAAAACATAGGTAATTTGGTTTAGGGTTTATTATTTTAAATACCACACAACTCAATTTTAAGAAAAAAAATTAAACTTTTGTTGTGCCTAAAAGCATTATTTTCTAAACCAATTTTCCTAACAGTATCTTGGCTTAGTAACTTTCAACATGTTATAACAATGTGGTTTGATATGACCAACCATACTACAATAATTTTAGATAATCCTTCTCTTCTTATGTTGCTCCATTCCATGAGATGGTCTCTCATTTTTCCTCCATATAGATTCTTACATTTGACCTTGAATGGTGCCAGGTGTAGTGGGTATTGACTTTGTCATTGCTTGCTTCTACCTTTGCTCTCTCAACATTTTGAAGCATTTAACTCTCATATGAATAAAAAATCTATAAAATATACAAATAACTTGATGATTAGAGATTATCTTCTTTTCATCATGATTCAGAACATGATTATTTAAAGATTCACCTTGATCAACACTATTTATAGTTTTGACAAAAAAACTAATAAACTTTTCATCATAGTTTTTCCTTTCTTCTCGACATATCCAATGCAATATTTTCCTAGATTTCTTTTTCCAGTAGCAAGGATTTCTTCAAGTTTACCACTATTAGAATTGAACTTTTCTAGCATGGACTGTGTAACTGCAAGATCCTTCTGAGTAGTCTCTAAACTAGCAACCTTTTCAACAATCACAGTACCCTTCAACCTTATTTGTTTGATCCAACTTCTAATTCTTCATTGAGTTTGGAGTTCTCATCTACCAACTTTGCATTCATGTCACATACTTTCTTCCATTTTTCCAGCATAGTATTCTAGGTTTGCAAAAACTCAACACTAGACTCTTTTTTTAAATCATCACTTGTGCTAGGGTTATTTGAAATAGGGGTACTGACTTTTGTAGTGAATGCCATATAATTTCTCAAGTGTGTCTCATCTGAATCTAAGTTGCTTGAGACATTCTCATCACTCCAAGTTACATTAAGAGACTTCTTTTTCAAGTTTGCGCACATGGCTTTTACATAACCATACCCTTTATACTTGTAACGTTGAATGCCTTTCTTCCTTGCTCTAGGGTTTTAATCAATAACCACACCTTTTCCTTTTTCCTTATTGAATCTTTGAACTCTTTCAAATCCTTTGCTCTATTTGGATAGCTTCTTGAATGCCTTGTTGAAGTTTTGAGTAAGTAACTCTATTTTGTTCCTAAAGATTTTCAATCGCAGTGGAGTCTGCAGTTTGCACTACATCATTCACTTGCGGAGCAATGCTCTTATCACCTTTGACTTTACTTTTCTTTGACCCATAAAGGATCATTTCAAAGTTTTGAAGCGAATCTATGAGTTCATCAATCTGCAATCGGCCAATGTCCTTAGCCTCCTCGATAGTCGACATCTTGATTGTAAATATCTCATGTAGAGATCGAAGCACTTTTCTTACCAACTTTGAGTTTGAATATTCATTACCAAGAGAAAAGGCCTGATTTGAAAAATCACATAGCTTGGAATAAAATTCACCAATGGTCTCATTATCTTGCATTATAAGAAAACCAAATTTGGTGGTAAGCGTTTATAATTTCGATTTCTTCATCGTGTTGGTTCTTTCATAGGCTATCTTAAGAATTAACCATACTTTATGGGAAACAGTTAGAAATACTTTTAAACACCTAACCATCAACACCACAAAATATTGCATTAAAGGCCTTTGAGTTCACATTAGCAAGCTTCTCTTCTTTGGTGGTCTAAGTAGTTTAAGATTTGGGAGATTTAACACCAAAAACATAATAGTAGGGGGATCCCAACCATTGAGAATTGATCCTCAAGCCCTGTTATCCACAAACTTTACGAAAGCTTTCATTCTTGCGTTCCGATAAACATAATTTGCTCTATCCAACATAGAAGGTCATAAATAATGAAGAAACTTCCATCTGAAGCAAGTGTCAGCACTAGAAAACACCACTAGCTATGTTAAGTGGGAGGCTCTGATACCAGTGTTGAAATGAGTAGCTGATAAATACTTAAGAAAAAATAGAGTGCGTAAGTGATGGCAGTAGTGGCCACTTCAGATGACACTGTGTAACGCCCTAAAAATGTGGGGTTGTAATTTTTGCTGAATTTGCTTAAATTCCATGATGTACTTGTACGACAAGTTATTTGTGTGTATTTGGGGGTTTTAAGGAGGCCTGGGTTCGAGCCTGATCTTTGGAAAAATTTTAGTTTTTGGCTCTTAAGAGGAATGGGCTGTTAGCAGTAGGACTTAAGTATAATTATGTGCGTTTATGTGTCACAAAGAGAGCCTGTGGCTTGATGGTTGTGGCGTCACTAAGATGGCAAGGGGAGTGGGGTTCGAATCCCATGAATAGAAAATGGGGGCTTTTATTTTATGTCTTGAGGGTGCAAGAGGTAGAGTTTGGATCAAACTTTGCAGAGGAGGCTAAAGACTTGGTCAATAATTTTGAATGGGAGGCTAGGAGTGATTCAAGGAGGATTCGGTGGAGAGAATCAAAGAGGTGGATGTGTGTGGGAGTGTTGGCCGAATGTGGAGAAGGATGAGTAGGGAATTTCGGCCAAGGGTTGTCATTTGGGGGTACATTTTCGGCTTGTGAGAGTGTTGGAGTGCCGAATTCTCTCTGGCATTTTTCGGGGGTTGTTTGCATTTTGGTACATTTTGACGTTTCAGGTTTTTGTTTTCTTCTTTTCATTTTGACCTCTGCCGAATTCACTTCTTCTCCCTCCCTTCTTCTTCTTCACTTTTTGCTATTTGCCGAATTGATAGGCCTCTCCTCTTTTAGCTTCTTTTCTTCTTTTCATCATTATCTCGCGGTTGCTGCCTATTTGCTGTCGAATTCCTTTTCTCCTTTCGGTTCTCCTCTGGTCGAACACAACCTTTATTTTCTTCTCGTTACTCTTCTCTTTTCTTTCCAAGATAGCCGAACAATCTCTCTTAAAACATTGGTTCTCCTTTTGCTGACCGAATCTTTAAGCCGAATCTACAGACTCCCTTCATATCAAATCCCTTTGTTCTCCGTGGTTAGGGCCGAACCCTCTTGTCAGCCAACTGCCGAATTTCGTTGACATTGGTATTGGTAAGGGTGGATTAATACTATTACTTTATGATTTCGTTATTAGTTAGATCTCTTATGACTTCATGATCAACTGTGGTTTCCCTCCTTTCTCTGTGAGGGCCGAATGGGGGATTGTTTCTAACAAATCTATTGCCAAATCGTGTTAGGAGGGGGAGATCACTTTTTTTTTAGCGGAGAGGCACCAGTAATTACTAGTCCTAGCAAGGTAAGTGAAGTTAGTTGAGTAAAGTATTTCAATATTATGGATTATCAAAGGATTGAGACTAACTAGTGGGGCGGTTGTTATCTTAGGTGCCTCGAAAGTGCTCCAAACCATAAACCGTAACAGGTGTGTAATCGGACACCCACTTTAGTTCTGTCAATACGATGAATGAAGGTGTGTACTCACACACTGATGAACTGTGAATCGGCTAAAGCCGAAAAACCGATAAGCCAAAACATTGGCATCTGAGGGCTCTCGAGTGTGCGAGCAACCATAGAGATAAACCGAGCCACAATCATTGGGGATAGACCATTGAGGCTACCACAAATATTCTCACGGGCTTAAGTCGTAACGAGCCTTGTTAGGCCGAGGTGGGCCATGTGGGCCCATGAGCCCATTGGGCTCATAGGGACGAAATCTATTGTAAGTTCAGATAATGGATTTGGCTGCAAGGTTCGCATAGCCGCGACCGAAATTAGACTGATTGGGCCACACGAGCGTATGGGCCCACTTGGGCTGAAAATTGGGCTTTGGGCCCAATTGTACCGTTTTGACCAAAAAGGGTATATGTGTCGCTCGAGGCGACTGTAGGCCTTCGAAAAAGCCGTTATAGAACTAAAATTACCGAAATACCCTCGATGGGTAAAATTACCGAAATACCCCTAAAGGGTGAAATTACCGTTTTACCCTTAACCGAAAAAATGACCATTATACCCCTAGTGGTAGTGTGTATGAATACTTATATGATTGATTATGATTGTGACATACTGCATTCACGAAATATATATGACACGACATTCTGCATTGGGGTTGGGTTTCTGATTTGGGAGGAAGTACTGTACTAGTGACTCTGCCACGTTTTTATCGTTTTAGTGGCTTCGCCACGTATACTGATTTTAGTGGCTTGGCCATGTTGACTGTTATTAGCAGCATTGCTGCGTTATTATTAGCAGCTATGTTGCGATATTGGTGTGCTGGCTGGGTGGGTTGACTTGGTCCCCACATGGTGTGCTGGTTGGTACGGGTGGTGTGTTGGCTGGACTGGGTTGGGTTGCATCTTTGTTCTGCATTGTTATGATTTTGGGCTTAGACCCACTTTGTTACTGTATAGGACCCAGACTGTTACTGTGCTAAGGGATTACACACTGAGTTCTCGTAACTCACCCATTTTCTTTAACTGTGCAGGTAATCCCTAGCCTTAGATCATTTGGAGTTGCGAGGGACTCGGAGGTGGCCGCACGCTCGATATGTCTTAATTCTAGACTTAGTTATTTTATTTTTAATAATTTATTTCGGGTTTGGCATTTTTGTAATAAGGCTATTTGGGGTTAACTTTTATTTGGCGTTTTCTTTTAATTTCTACCTGTTAGACTAGGAAACACGGTTTTTTTTAAACAATAACTGTTTTCTTAAAATCACGTTTTCAAATCTTAAAGTTTACTTTTGGAAAGCTTCCGCGAAATTTAATCTGGATTAATAAATGATATGACCAACAAGAGAATATCCAGTTTTGGTTTTTACAACCCCAATAATTCAAAATGGGATTTAAAAATTCAGTAACGAACTATCAACAACAAGTCGGTTTTCAAACAACACTCTGATGTGACACGTTTGATCCCGTCATAACGTCTAGGCCGGGTTTGAGGTGTTACATTTAGTGGTATCAGAGCCAGATTTCAAAACTCGGCGCTGTGGAATGGGTTTTTGAAAATTTCTAAATTTGTTTTAATTTTGGTTTGGAAAAAAATGTTGTTATTGAAAGTGTGGCACACCGAGTCTCCGGCACCAAATCTGTAAGTTCTCTGAAACTGTTTTCTGTGATATACTGAAATGATTATACTGAGAAACTACTAAGGCTAGTAGTAGTGCACTGAAGCTCTTTAGCTAGAGTAAAATGAGACTGTTGGAGACTAAAAACGGTAGCGAGGTTTCAATCTGCGAAAACAACTCTAATTACTGTTTATCATAAAACATTTGTTAATAATTATTGAAATTATAAGCTGATGCATAAAACTCTTAAAAAAAATAAATACGCGATATCAATATGAGCTCAAGAGGTCGCGGAAGGGGTACACGTGGCCGCGGTAGAGGCCGAGGTGCTAGGGCTGGGTCTTCGGCATCGGGACATGTGCCTGCTAGGGAGGCACCAGCCTCACTAGTAACTGAGACGGGGTCTCATGATTGAGCCGTTGGGGATGATGCTCTGTCCCAAGTGATGTTACAGGTTCTCGTGAGGGTTGCTGGAGCAAGTACTGGATCAGTGGGCCGATGGTCGATTTCTGAGCGACTCTGGTCTAATGGAGCGAAAATTTTTAGAGGTATTTCTAGAGTAGCCCCGAATGTGGCGGAATATTGGTTAGAAGCTACCGAACGAATAATGGACGATATTGACTGTACGGTGGAGTAGAAACTAAAAGGAGCAGTGTCTCTACTGCGAGACGAGGCATATCAGTGGTGGCTCACTGTAAGAGAAGGTACACAGGCCAACCGTTTGACGTGGGACTTCTTTAAGGCGGCCTTTCAAGGAAAATATGTTGGGGCGAGCTATGTGGATGCCCGGATGAAGGAATTTCTGAGTCTGGTTCATGGGAATAGGTCTGTAGCAGAATATAAGGTAGAGTTCCTGCGATTGAGCCGGTATGCTCGGGGTATAGTCACGACTGAGTATGAGCTCTGTGTGCGGTTCGAAGATGGTCTCCGGGATGAGTTGCAGGTGCTGATAGCTCCACAGAGGGAAAGAGAATTTGCTGCCCTTGTTGAGAAGGCAAAAATTACCGATGAGGTGAATCGCTCAGAGCGTCAGAACCAGGAAAAAGGTAGGGGCAGAAGTAAGAGGGATTTTGGGCCCTCAAGTTCTTTTGGTGGGTCTAAAAATAGGCCTAGATTTGATGGGCCGATGCCTGAGCTGGGTCCTCACAGCATCGCTAGAGACCATGACCTTGCACTGATAATGGGAGATCTCACCAGGGTGAGTGCTGGAAAAGAACTGGGGCGTGCTTCAGATGTGGGTCTAGAGACCATCAGGTTAAGAACTGTACGCAGAGGCCTGTTCAGATGCAAGCTACAGGTCAGGGCTATGTTCAGCCAGGGAGAGGTGGTCAGCAGCCACCGAGAAGCCGTGGTCGAGCGAGGGGAAATGGTTTGAGTAGAGGTCGTGGAGCACAGGCGAGGAGAGTCTTTAATATCGAGGTGAGACGACGGCGTTGGTCTATCTTTGCTCGGCGCCGAGAGGATGGCGACGCTCCTGACGTCATAACTGGTACGTTGTTCATTTATAATGTATCATATACCGCTTTAATTGATATTGGGTCTACACATTCGTATGTTGCATGCACTGTGTCTAGGGCGTTGGGTATTCAGTTTGGAATTACTGATAGTGAAATGACGGTGACAAGTCCACTGGGACAGTCGATTAAAGTGAGTAAGCTGTTTAGAGACGTGCCCCTAGAGGTCCAAGGGGCTGTCTTTTCGGCGGATTTGATGGAACTGCCGTTTGGCGAATTCGATCTTATTTTAGGCATGGATTGGCTAGTGAAGCACCGTGCGAATTTAGATTGTGCTGCTAAGCGGATGGTATTGAAATCTTCTGAGGATGAGGAGGTGGTTGTGATAGGGGAGCGAAGGGATTATCTATCTAATGTAATCTCAGCATTAAGGGCCGAGAAACTAGTTCTCAAAGGTTGCGAGGCGTTCGTAGCTTATGTTAGTATATCCGATTCTGGAGGGTGTTACACGAAGCTTTGAGTACAATGTTAGATTTCAGCACGGCATTTCATCCTCAGACTGATGGTCAGTCGGAGAGGGTGATCCAGATACTGGAGGACATGCTAAGAAGCTGTATAATTGATTTCAAACGCAGTTGGGAAGACTACTTGCCGTTAGCAGAGTTCGCATATAATAACAACCACCAATCCAGTATTCAGATGGCACCGTATGAGGTGTTATATGGTCGTAGGTGTCGTACCCCTACATGTTGGACAGAACTGGGTGAGCGGCGTGTGTTGGGGTCAGAGTTAGTTTCTGAAATCGAAAAAAAAGTAAAGTTGATCCGGGATCGGCTAGAGGAAGCATTTGATAGGCAAAAGTCTTATGCTGATTTAAAGCGTAAGGAGATAGAATACTCTATGGGGGATTATGTCTTCTTGAATGTCTCACCATGGAAGAAGATTTTGAGATTTGGACGGAAGGGCAAACTGAGCCCTAGATTCATCGGACCTTACCGGATATTAAAGCGTGTGTGACCAGTCGCCTATCAACTTGAGTTACCTCCTGAGTTAAACCTGATACATGACGTATTCCACATCTCCCTGCTGAGGCGATACCGTTCTGATCCCTCACATATAGTACCGGTAGAGGAGATCGAGGTTAGGCTTAATCTGACTTTTGAGGAAGAACCGGTGCAGATACTGGATCGTGACGTTAAAGTTTTAAGACGGAAATCTCTTTCATTTGTCAAGGTGCTTTGGTGTAATCACAGTGTCGAGGAAGCCACGTGGGAGCCTGAGGAGGCTATGCGACAACAATACCCTCACCTCTTCTGACCAGGTAAATTTTGAGGCCGAAATTTCTTTAAGGGGGTAGAGTTGTAACGCCCTAAAAATGTGGGGTTGTAATTTTTGCTGAATTTGCTTAAATTCCATGATGTGCTTGTACGACAAGTTATTTGGGTGTATTTGGGGGTTCTAAGAAGGCCTGGGTTTGAGTCTGAGCTTTGGAAAAATTTTAGTTTTTGGCTCTTAAGAGGAATGGGCTGTTAGCAGTAGGACTTAAGTATAATTATGTGCGTTTATGTGTCACAAAGAGAGCCTGTGGCTTGATGGTTATGGCGTCACTAAGATGGCAAGGGGTGTGGGGTTCGAATCTCATGAATAGCAAATGGGGGCTTTTATTTTATGTCTTGAGGGTGCAAGAGGTAGAATTTGAGTCAAACTCTGCATAGGAGGCTGAAGACTTGGTCAAGAATTTTGAATGAGAGGCTGGGAGTGATTCAAGGAGGATTCGGTGGAGAGAATCAAGGAGGTGGATGTGTGTGGGAGTGTTGGCCGAATATGGGGAAGGGTGAGTAGGGAATTTCGGCCTAGGGTTGCCATTTAGGGGTGTATTTTCGGCTTGTGAGAGTGTTGGAGTGCCGAATTCTCTCTGGCATTTTTCGGGGGTTGTTTGCATTTTGGTACATTTTGACGTTTCAAGTTTTTGTTTTCTTCTTTTCATTTTGACCTCTGCCGAATTCACTTCTTCTCCCTCCCTTCTTCTTCTTCACTTTTTGATATTTGCCGAATTAATAGGCCTCTCCTCTTTTACCTTCTTTTCTTCTTTTCATCATTATCTTGTGGTTGCTACCTATTTGCTGCCGAATTCCTTTTCTCCTTTCGGTTCTCCTCTGGCCGAACACAACCTTTCTTTTCCTCTCGTTACTCTTCTCTTTTCTTTCCAAGATAGCCGAACAATCTCTCTTAAAACATTGGTTCTCCTTTTGCTGATCGAATCTTTAGGCCGAATCTACAGACTCCTTTCATCTCAAATCCCTTTGTTCTCCGTGGTTAGGGCCGAACCCTCTTATCAGCCAACTGTCGAATTTCGTTGACATTGGTATTGGTAAGGGTGGATTAATACTATTACTTTATGATTTTGTTATTAGTTAGATCTCTTATGATTTCATGATCAATTGCGGTTTCCCTCATTTCTCTATGGGGGTCGAATAGGGGATTGTTTCTAACAAATCTATTGCCAAATCGTGTTAGAAGGGGGAGATCGCTTTTGTTCAGCGGAGAGGCGCCAGTAATTGCTAGTTCTAGCAAGGTAAGTGAAGTTAGTTGAGTAAAATATTTCAATATTATGGATTATCAAAGGATTGAGACTAACTAGTGGGGCGGTTGTTATCTTAGGTGCCTTGGAAGTGCTCCAAACCACAAACCATAACAGGTGTGTAATTGGACACCCACTTTAGTTTTGTCAATACGATGAATGAAGGTGTATACTCACACCCTGATGAACTGTGAATCGGCTAAAGCCGAAAAACCGATAAGCCGAAACTTCGGCATCTGTGAGCTCTCGAGCGTGCGAGTGCCCGTAGAGATAAACCGAGTCATAATCATTGGCGATAGACCGTTGAGGCTGCCACGAACATTCTCGTAGGCTTAGGTCGTAATGGGCCTTGTTGGGCCGAAGTGGGCCCAATGGGCTCATGGGCCCATAGGGACGAAATCCATGGTAAGTGTCAGATAATGGATTTGGCTGCGAGGTTCGCATAGCCACGACCGAAATTGGGCTAATTGGGCCACACGAGCGTGTGGGCCCACTTGGGCCGAAAATTGGGCTTTGGGCCCAATTTTACCGTTTTGACCAAAAAGGGTATCTGTGTCGCTGGAGGCGACTGTAGGCCTTCGGAAAGGCCGTTATAGAACTAAAATTACCGAAATACCCTCAATGAGTAAATTTATCGAAATACCCTCGATGGGTAAAATTATCGAAATACCTTCGATGGGTAAAATTACCGAAATACCCCCGATGGTAAAATTACCGAAATACTTCTAAGGGGTGAAATTACCGTTTTACCTCTAACCAACAAAATGACCATTATACCCCTAGTGGTAGTGTGTATGAATACTTATATGACTGATTATGATTGTGACATACTGCATTCACGAAATATATGTGACACGACATTCTGCATTGGGGTTGGGTTTCTGATTTGGGAGGAAGTACTGTACTAGTGGCTCTGCCACGTTTTTATCGTTTTAGTGGCTTCGCCACGTATACTGATTTTAGTGGCTTGGCCACGTTGACTGTTATTAGCAGCTTTCTTTGCGTTATTATTAGCGACTATCTTCGCGATATTAGTGTCTTTGGTTGGGTGGGTTGACTTGGTCCCCACATGGTGTGTTGGTTGGTACGGGTGGTGTGTTGGCTGGACTAGGTTGGGTTGCACCTTTGTTCTGCATTGTTATGATTTTGGGCTTAGACCCACTCACATTCTTGTATAGGGCTAAAGCCCGCATCGATCTGCTCATTGAATAGGGCTTGGGCCTGCATCACATCTTGTGCTAAGGGATTACACACAGAGTTCTCGTAACTCACCCCTTTTCTTTAACTGTGCAGGTAATCCCCAGCCTTAGATCATTTGGAGCTGCGAGGGACTCGGAGGTGGCGACACGCTCGATATGTCTTAATCTTAGACTTAGTTATTTTATTTTTAATAATTTATTTTGGGTTTGGTATTTTTGTAATAAGGCCATTTGGGGTTAACTTTTATTTGGCGTTTTCTTTTAATTTCTACTTGTTAGACTAGGAAACACGGTTTTTTTTTAAACAATAGCTGTTTTCTTAAAATCACGTTTTCAAATATTAAAGTTTACTTTTGGAAAGCTTCCGCGAAATTTAATCCGGATTAATAAATGATATGACCAACAAGAGAATATCCAGTTTTGGTTTTTACAACCCCAATAATTCAAAAAGGGATTTAAAAATTCAGTAACGAACTATCAACAACAAGTCGGTTTTCAAACAACACTCTGATGTGACACGTTAGATCCGGTCATAACGTCTAGGCCGGGTTTGGGGTGTTACACACTGTAATAAAACAGAGAAAACAAAAACACAAAGGATTGTTTACTCGATTTGGTTTGCCTACATGTATAGAGCCTAGCTCAGTGAAAAGATTCACTATATTTAATTCCAATACAACAAGTGAAAAAATATACTTTTTTTACCTAAAGATCTAGATCACTCACCTTTTAAGTTCTTTTAAAATCAAGCAACAAACTTCTTAATATAAAAAAACTTGCCTCAAGAATAAAAAATCTATCAAGGTTAAACGAGTCTTGCATATTTAAATACATATTTATCTTCACAAAGAAACCTTTAATCCATCTTAATTTACCCAAGTATCATCAAATCAATTATTCTTAATATAAAGACGCGAAAGATCATAAAATTAACTCGCATCTTCTTGGATTGCATATTGCAATATACAAAGTACGTAGATTATATAAGAATCCTTAAAAAATAACCTTACTTCATTTAATTTCTTCTACAATAATAAACATGAGATTAATTGCTTAAGATTCTAAAAAATATACAAGTAAATCATCAAAATATTTTAATAAAAAATGCTAACAAGTAACATAAATTATGTAATTTATGCAGTATCAAATACAATAATCACTTCTCGAATCACTGCTCCTAAAATTTGCCTCAAACAAACCCATTAGAAAATAGTTAATAAATTTGAATCTCCAACTTAAATCAAAATCAAGTAACCTTATTAATTTAGTTAAATTTCTTTGTTGCATGAATTTCAAAGATTACACGTGTTAGATTTTTCATCCAAATTTAAAAGTCCAATAGAATTTTTAAAGTTGTTAATTGCACAACCTTTTATATTAAAAAAAAGGGTTAAGAAAAACAAAATATTTACGTTTGATCTCGACCTTTGTTTTTCATAGATCTAGACATATTTATGTTATATAAGTTATTTTATAATATAAATAAGAATGAAGAAAAATAACATCTTTATATATTTTTAATAAAAGGCAAACCTAAAACCTAATAGTAATCTATTTAGAAATTTAAATCTAAATCAATTTAAAGCAATTTTTTTTTTATTTATTTCTTTATGATTCTTAATTTTTGTTTTTTATACAATACTTAAAAATAAAACTACTCAAAACCTTTTCCAACCTTTAAATAAGAAGATAATACAATTCACGATCAACAATTTAAACCAAAATTTAAAACTCAAGTTAACCATGAATAGTAAATATTTCTAACTTCAGCATTAGACAAAACCTTTATAAATACGTAGATTCAGTTTGAATAACTATTTAAAAAATTTTAATATTAAAAAAGATTTCTAAAATACTCAACCTTATCCGAGCTTAAATAAAATTAAAATAAAAAAAAAAAAAAACTGTAACCCTATTAGCCCGAGGTTCACAAAAGTTTGAAAAATTTCCGATTAAGCTTTTTTTTTTTATTAAAAAAATAATAAAGAAAAATAGGATTAACATTGATAGGCTAAAGAAAATAAAATCAAAGCCGAAAAAGAAGAATACAATTTCAGATTTGTTTTAATTAGTTTTTGTTTACTTTTTAATATGTAATTAGTTTAGATATTCTAAAGTACAACTTTAGGGCACGTGGCCATCATAGAGAGCACAAAGTGTTACGTGGACCCAATTCTCACGACTGTCATAAATTTAAAAGCATAAGGACAAAATTGTCTATCAACTTTCAGCTTCGAAAATACCCATTTGTCTCAGTCTTCAACTGTTTTTTACTACCTTTTTTTTTATTTTCTCTTAAGAGTTATGTTTTTATGCCTTTGGTTCTTTGGGTATATTCTTTTGCTTTGCTTCTCCATGTAACAGGGAAAAAAAAAATAAAAAAAATCTTTGCTTTTATATCTTTTATTTAAACTTCTCTTCTTCTAACTTGCAACAATTTTCTCTTGGGGGAGTTTCTCTTTAAGGTTAGCTTAAAGGATATGGTCTTCTTTAATTTTTCAATTTTCAATAGAAAAATCTAGTCTTTTCTTCAATTCAGTGTTTTTTTTTTTTTAAATTTATATAGAATTTTGTGATGGGTATTTTCATTTTTTTGGTGTGGTGGTTTTGGTTTTTTTTTTCTTTTTATAACTTTCATTAGTGAAGCTCGGAATTTGGTACGCTATTGAGGTTTTAGTTTTGATTTGTTGGTGTGATTTCTAATGTTGGGTATTGGCTAAATTCATGTAATTTTGGATCTGGAAATTGAGTTTCTATGATTGATCTGTTATTCTCTTTTGCTCCTATTTCAATTTTTGAAGTTTACATTTTGGTTTTGTTCTAGAGAATTTGCTTGTGTTGTTTAGATCAGTCAATAACTTCCTAGAAATGAATCTGTCTAAAGCCATTGTCTTCTCGTTCTCAATTCCTATTGCAGTAAATCTCAGACAACTTTCGGCTCTTTGCTTATGAATTATTTCATTTGACATTTTCATCATAAAATTTGCATTTTGGTTGCCTATCTAGTGATTGAGTTTGTTTTTATGTTCTTCATTCATTTTCCTTTTGTTGTTACATTTTTTCTACAAGGCATTTTATGCTGACACTTAAAAATTTTAAATGCAGCTTGTTGCTTCACATTTTTATGGGAGATATGTTTTTTTCTCATGAATGCTGATGAGGGGTTGGTGAATGGTTGTTTGAATCTGGTATGCTTTCCTAGTAAATACAGTGAAGATGATGGTGGGATGATATGTTATTGACACACTCTCCACATAAATGGAAATAGATTGTAGAATCTAGACCCGATTGATTTCTTGATTATACTATGTACTAGATGGAATAAAGTAGCTAGGAAATCATTACAACTTGGTTTTGCTAACTTCTTTATAGGCATTTGGAGAATCTTTGGCTTTCAACGTGATCTGTTGGAGGGGACACTGTTAAACAGAAGCTATCTGCTGTGACTTCTAAACAGCTAATTTTCATTAACTTTTAGGTGTATTTATAGTGATCTCTGGATTTAAGGTTTAGTGGAGATGTTTAATTCACCTCAAGGACATAAGCAGAGCCTCCAAAAATCCATGCGAAAAGTCTCACCTGGTGCCTCACATAAAGATTTGTGGCTTGCTGTGCGAGAAGGGTCCTTGCCTGATGTAGACTCAGTGTTGGCTCTATTGAAGAAGGCTGGAGGTAATATCAATTCAAGGAACAGTTTTGGTCTGACTCCTCTTCACATTGCAACTTGGAGAAACAACATTCCAGTTATTCGAAGGCTTCTAGCGGCTGGTGCTGATCCTGATGCTAGGGTGTGTAATTCTTCTCTTACTTTCGTTTATCTAATGCTTTCAGGTTCATAGTGGATGCCCAACTCCTGCTTTAGAATATGAATGATCTTGTATCAAACATCATGAAGTCCTAAAGATTTTATGATGGTGCAATTAGGTTCGATCCTCTTTCCATGACTCTTCGTATCTTTCAGGATGGAGAATCAGGATGGAGTAGCCTTCACAGGGCTCTGCATTTCGGTCATCTTGCTGTAGCAAGTGTTCTCCTTCAGTCTGGTGCTTCTATTACATTGGAAGATTCAAAATGTAGAACACCTGTAGATCTCCTATCAGGGCCTGTCTTGCAGGTTTTTGGAAGTGCACAGGATTCAGGTACCAGCTACTATCTTGACATGTCGGAAAGCCTCTTATTGTTACACGCAAACAAATCTATCTATGTTTGAAATGTAACATAGTTTTATTTGTGTTTTTAGTAGCTACTGAGGTGTTTAGCTGGGGAAGTGGTGTGAACTATCAACTTGGAACTGGAAATGCCCACATACAAAAGCTACCTTGCAAACTTGATTCATTTCATGGCTCAAAAATTAAGTTGGTTTCTGCTGCTAAGTTCCACAGTATAGCTGTTACGGCCCGCGGAGAAGTCTACACCTGGGGTTTTGGAAGGGGGGGCCGTCTTGGGCATCCTGACTTTGACATTCATAGGTAAAAGGTTTCTTTTGCCTTTCGATAAGAAGTTTTAGTAGCTTAATGGTGCTTCAATTAGGAACTCCAAATTAATTTAAGCTGTGGGAACTCTGGGTATTGAATTTTGTTGGTCTAAAGTTTCCATCATGTTTTTTAGGTTTTGATCTACCCTGCTGAAAATTTTAAAAGTTTGGGGGTAGTTTTATCTGTTATTTTATGTTGGGTATGAAGGATCATGTTAATCATCAATCGCAAAGACAATGCAAGTCAACTATCATGAATATATTATTTTTCCTTCTATACTTTTCAGTGGTCAAGCTGCAGTTATCACTCCCCGCCAAGTGACGTCTGGTTTGGGGGCACATCGAGTGAAAGCAATTGCTGCAGCTAAACATCACACTGTAATTGCTACTGAGGGTGGGGGTGTGTTCACTTGGGGATCCAATAGAGGTAAAAACTTATGGGTTATGCTAGCATGATTTGCTGACTGTTTGAGATAGTTGTTTCCTCTAGTAAATTTTCTGTTTATTCTCTTAGTTGATTCAAATTTACTTGATGATCAGCTAGCTAATTTCGTGCATTATGTTGCAAACATATCAAGATCTTGTTGACCAGAAATGTTGATGTAACCTTCTTATATTGTGCAGAGGGTCAGCTGGGCTATACGTCTGTGGATACCCAACCAACACCACGTAGAGTAAGTTCACTTAGATCAAGAATAGTTGCTGTTGCTGCTGCAAATAAGCATACTGCTGTTGTCTCTGCATCTGGTGAAGTTTTCACATGGGGTTGCAACCGAGAGGGTCAACTTGGCTATGGCACATCTAATTCAGCATCAAATTACACACCAAGAATAGTTGAGTACTTGAAAAGCAAGGTCTTTGTAGGTGTTGCGACCGCAAAATATCACACAATTGTTTTGGGAGCCGATGGAGAGGTAAACATACTGGCATCATTGATAATTAAGTTTATCAATCTTTAAACCTGTATACTTTTGGTTTCAAAATGTATGAATATTTTGTGGACTAGTTCTAACTAGGACGAGTACCAACATCTTAGTTTCAGTTTTCTTTTCACTGTTGTTATAGAATTAGATTATGTACAATTTTGTCATATGGGACTAACCACAGTAAAACTTTTGGCAGGTATATACTTGGGGTCATCGACTAGTCACACCTAGACGAGTCGTCATTACTAGAAATTTAAAAAAGAGTGGAAGCACCCCCCTGAAATTCCATCGAAAGGAACGACTTCATGTGGTTGCAATAGCTGCTGGGATGGTACATAGCATTGCTATGACTGAAGATGGAGCATTATTTTATTGGGTTTCCTCAGATCCTGATCTTAGATGCCAACAGGTTCTATTCTACTGTCTTTGTTGTTTTTTCCTTCCTGACAAGTGGAACATGTTATTCACTTGCTCTGGATGAATTTGTACAGTTATATTCGTTGTGTGGAAAGAAAATGGTAAGCATTTCTGCTGGCAAGTATTGGGCTGCAGCTGCCACTGCTACAGGTGATGTTTACATGTGGGATGGCAAGCAAAGTACAGACAAACCACCTGTTGCAACTCGGTTACATGGCGTTAAGAGGGCTACTTCAGTTTCAGTTGGTGAGACTCATCTTTTGACTATTGGTTCTCTCTATCACCCTGTCTATCCTCCTAGCATGCCCAAAAGTGACAAGGCACCAAAGTTGAAAGTCAATGATGAAGTAGAAGAATTTGATGAGGAATGCATGTTTGATGATTTAGAGTCAATTAGCATAACATCTGCACATAAAAATGATTCTGAGCAAAAGCCCATACCAAGCTTAAAGAGTCTTTGTGAGAAAGTGGCAGCAGAGTGTCTAGTGGAGCCACGAAATGCAATTCAACTACTTGAAATTGCAGATTCCCTTGGAGCTGATGATTTGAAGAAGCATTGTGAGGTATTCTCTTGAAAGCCTTTAACAATTCTGAGTAGAAAAATCTTTTATAATCTTCAGTAGGCTTTATTTTGTGCCTCACTTGTGATATGTTCATGAGGAATTTTTTTTAATAGTATACGGAAATTTGAACCATAATAGACTACTCAGGCTTACCTTAATGTGCCAAACCAGTGGTTGAAAAAGAAAAAGTAGTAGATCTAAAAGATTCAACCTATAATGCATTGTTTTTCTTCTTGCTGTGCCTCCCTCATCAGTGATCTGTTCTGCATGTTTTTTAGGTTTCCAGATGGTGTTGAACACCATCAGGATGCATATAGTTTATGTAAGTTGTATACTTCCGAACAAATTCTGACTTAAAAGATCTCCTGACAGATAAACTTTTTTCAATTGCATGAGTAGTTTCTTTAAGGTTTCTTGACATAGTGTTCTGCATGAACTTACTCTGACGACAAAGTTGTCCTAACTTCTGGAATGCAGGATATTATTATTCATAACTTGGACTATATCTTAACAGTTTCATCACAAGCTTTCGCCAGTGCATCACCAGATGTTTTAGCTAATCTTGAGAAGTCATTAGACTTGAGATCATCGGAGTCATGGAGTTATCGTCGGCTCCCCACTCATACAGCTACCTTTCCAGTTATCATCAATAGCGAAGATGAGGATAGTGAAAGTGAGGTTCTAAGGACCCGTAACAACAACAAGAATAAGAATCCTTTGGAAAATGGAGACAGATTGGACTCCTTTCTGCAACCGAAAGATGATCCTAATCTTGGTATTTCCAAACAAGTTCGAGCTTTATGGAAGAAGTTGCAGCAGATCGAGGTGCTTGAAGAGAAGCAGTTGAGTGGATGCATCCTTGATGACCAGCAAATTGCAAAGCTGCAAACAAGACCAGCTCTTGAAAATTCTCTTGCTGAGCTTGGTGTACCAGTTGAAAGATCTCATTTGAAAGGATCATGTTCAATTCTCTCTGATGGAAAAGGAAATAAGAAGGCTGAGGTTTCAAGAAAGCAGCGGAGGAAGAACAAACAAAGGGTATCACAGGTGGAGACTGTATCTGGTTTTTGTACAACTAACAAAGAACCAAACTCGGTGAAGGGTTTCTGTGATGTTGAAAACCCCCAAGTTTTAATGAGTAAGGTTAGATTTCTTAAACTTATTATACTTGCTGCATGTAAAGATCTTTCTGAATGCATTTGTTTTATAGTAGAGAGGTGACTGAACTGAAGATTTTCACGGTCTGGTTGTGTTTAACCATTTATGGGAATGTTTTGGATGGATTCAAACGCATTCCTTTTGGCTTCTGAATACTGCAATAGGGTCATCTGTGAGATTTTAAATGAAATAGTAATCTGTTTTAAGTCCTTGAGAACAGAGTTGCTATGGTTATGGTGCAAATTCTTCCATTTCACATTGCAGTATTGTGTAGTTCACTTCATTGTTCTATGTAATTTCTTCTATTGCCATCTCATTTTTCTGTTGAGTTTCTAGAGTTTTTGAACTAGGAAGTCCAAGGTGCAGAAGAGTGAAATGAGGTTCAAGCTGCAATAACTTAATAGGATTTGTATGTATAAGCTTGAATAAAAAATGAAGCTCTTTTTGTTTTCTTTTTCTTTTCCAGAATGATCTTGACGCTCATTGAAACCAACTTCCAGAACTGCAGTGTGCACAGTTACAATATGGTCCTTAAGGATTTCAAATACCTCTGATGAATATTTTATGCAATTTTCTATGACTTAATTAAGTATTCTGATTGGCAAGATTCTTTAAAATCCTTTTTTCGGTATTCTAATCCAGTCCCATGGTTTGAATCAGTCTGAGACACAGAGTTTGGCTATCAGCCAAGTGTAACTATTTGGTCTCCCTCGACTTTGTTTTTCGGTGTTTCTTATACTGATAAAGTTACTTGGGGTCTCAGATTTTTGCATCTTGAAGGGTGTAATGCTTATTTCCTATAAATTACTGTGATGGAAAGAAAAAGGGTCAAAATTACTCGAACAATTCATCAAATTTGTTGAAATCTTTGTTCCTTTTGACAGGAAGAGAACCGTGGGTGTGAAGGAGCTACACAAAACGAAGCCTCCATAGAGTCTACTTTTTTTGTTCAGAAAAAGGACAGTTCAGTGCCTGCAAAAGATAAGGGTACTTCACAAACAGCAACCAAGAAGAAGAATAGGAAAGGTGGGCTTTCTATGTTTCTGAGCGGTGCTCTTGATGACTCCCCTAAACAAGTTACTCCCCCGCCACCAACACCCCGTAGTGAGGGTCCTGCATGGGGTGGTGCTAAGGTTTCAAAGGGATCTGCTTCACTTCGTGAAATTCAGGATGAGCAGAGCAAAATACAGGTGAACCAGAAAACTGGAAGTAAAAATCAGGTGGAAGATCTTTTTGCTGGTAAAAGTGAAGGTAAAATCCTGCTGAGTTCATTTTTGCCATCCAAGCCAATTCCCGTGGTCTCTGTCCAAACATCACAGGCATCTGATGCGGAAAGAAGCACGCCTCCTTGGGCTTCTTCTGGTACCCCTCCTCATCTTTCTCGGCCATCTCTCAGGGACATCCAGATGCAGCAGGTTTGTGAAATTACAGCTCTCTCTCTTTCCCTCAATGTCGTACATGCACCCTTTTTTTATCTCGTTTTATAATTTTTATCCTGAAAATGCATCATTTTCTTTCTTCTTGTATGGCATTTTCATGCAATGTATCTTCTTCAAATTCACATTATGCATTGTTATTCAATCACCTTTTTCATCTTGGTGCTTCTAACTAAAAAGCAGGGAAAGCAACTGCACGGTCTTTCTCACAGTCCAAAGATGAAAATGTCCGGCTTTTCAGTAGCTTCAAGTCAAGGCTCGCCATCTGACTCCCCCGGGGTGAACCGCTGGTTCAAACCGGAGATAGAAGCACCATCTTCAATTCGTTCAATCCAGATTGAAGAGAGGGCTATTAAAGACCTTAAACGCTTCTACAGCAGCGTCAAAGTTGTGAAAAACCAGTCATAAGAGGGGCCAATTGATTGTTAGGTGTTTCAGGTGGCAGACACCAAGGCTTTAACTTTCTCCCCCCAAATGGTTAAATGTAAATTTAACTGTATAGATTTTCTTGCTGTGCATTTAACCTCTTTTTTTTTAGGTTAATCTCAACATAAACTCCCTCCTCTTTTTTTTTTTTTTTTAAATCATGGAAGGTCTTTAAGCTTTTCCTGATCTAACTTTTGGAAATATTTTTCATCTTCGGAAGGTGAAAATTCTTAGGTGTTTAGCTCATAGACTTTGTACAATCATAAAGTAATAAATTGTCTTTTAACATTATCAAACTCTGATTTCCCCTAAAGTTTAGCTCATAATTGGCAAGATTTGAATTTTTTTATTGCTTTGTTATATATGTTTATCAGCAATTTATTTGTTATATATTGAAGATTGTGAAGATCTGAGAAGACCAGTCAAATAGTGAGATGGAAAGGAGATGAGAACAATGATACTGTGTTGTACTATTAATCTGAAAAACCATTACAAACTAACTAAATCGTCAAACTAATTAAGATTAGAATTAGAATTGTTGATTAAATCTTGACTTAATTACAATAGTAGTGAATCACAAACATTCACCCATCTTCAACAGCCTTCACCTTCAATTTGCCCCTCATTTTGCAAATGAACAATGCAGACAAAGGTTACTGAGAATGTCTGCAACTTGGTCTGATGCAGGGACTTCAACAATCAACTTGCCAGCAGCAACTCTCCCTAGAACAAAATATAAATCAAGCTCCACATGCTTGAACTTGGAGTGTAAAACTGCGCTTGAATTGTCACACCAAAGTACGGTCTTATCATCAAGCTGCACATGCAACTCCTCAAGTAAGGACTCCAACCACATAATATCAGCAGTGGCACTGGCAATACTTCTTTATTCCGCCTCTGCAGTAAGCACCAGGAGACAGGATTGCCACCAAACAACAAACAACATCCTGTCGTAGACCTGCGGTCATCAATATCAAGTCCTCAATTGGTATCGACAAAACCATTAATGGACAGTCTGTTTGCTAGCAAAAATCTCCCGTAGCTTTTTAAGTATCGCAGAATTCTGTTATAGAAGCATAATGAGTATCAATGGGTGACTGCACAAAATGAAACACTCGGTTCACGGCATGTGCAATTTCATGTTTTGTAATCACAACATATTGCAAAGTCCCAACAATGCTTTCTATATTCAAAAGGATTATCATGGGATTATCAACATCCTTTGGCAAGTGACATGTGCTGTGACCATGGGTGTAGGCATACCATTAGCCTTGTCCGTGTGACATCTTTCTACCAAATCATTCACGTACTTGCATTGACTTAAAAACAGTCTACCACCAGCAGTGTATGTGACCCCTATGCCTAAAAATAGTGCAGTTGACCCTGTATGTCAAATTGAGAAGTCATCTACATAGATCAAGACAGACATACATTATCGACAATCTTGAAAAAAAAAAAGTGAAGCATCAGACTTGGTCGATTTAAAGTCGATAGAAAGCAAGAAATCTGTAACAAATGGGTGAAAAATAAGTGGAAGAATTAATCCAGGGCATTCATTGTATTTGATGAAAGAAGAGGGACCAATATGCAATATGAGCCTATAGAAACCTGTGAATGAAGCAAAGTTGTAATGTATACATAACAGGTTCCCAATGGAAAAGAGAGATTAAAGAGTGGGAATATAGATATCCTTCCAGTAAGTATTTAGTACTTACTTGCCAAACACAACAACAATCCCCATAGATCTTCCAACCCTTTTCCCTTTAGCCCCCCAAAAATAGAAGAAATGATTAGTCAAAATTCATGGGAACATTAAGATAAAGTTTCCCCTTTATTTAATTTTATCTTTTGCTTTTGTAAATGGAAAGGACTTGAATAGAAGACACACGTATGTTGTTCCAAAGAGAAGAAGGGAAAAAAGGGGCAGAAAGAAATGATTGATTAGAAATATAATGGACCCTTTAATGGAGGCAGTGGTGGGTCGAGTATTTGAGGAAAAAAGCTAAAGGTTAAAAGAAAAATTCCAATTATTTGATGTGTATCAACCATTTTGGTATTTTATTATGTCCCTTGCCCAAGTTGACATTTATCTTCTTTTTCGAAATCCGATTTTTTCACTTGAAGATGCATTCAAATGGTCCTCTTGTTTTAATGTATTTCACCACTAAAACTTATAATTTAATTTTAATCTTTTTAATATAAAATTCTTAATTTTGTTTCTGTTAAAAGTTGTGTATCACTCAGGTTTGAATAAAAGTTTCTTATGTACAAAAGTTCTTCTTGCAACCATGGATCCAAATGATACTCATACTGCAAGTGAATTTTTATAAAGGAAGGTCTTGAGTTGATCTTGAGGAGGTGATAAAACCTTGTGAAATCAATGGGTATTGAAAAAAAAATAATACTAATTTATGAGCATAATATTATGAGAAAGGACGAAAAAATAATCAATTAATCGATTATATTACATGAATCCTTGGCTCAAAGAAAATAATTTGAGATCTAGATTCTAGATGTTAGTGTATCAATAACCAATAATACAAAGCAAAGAAGGGACTATTGAATGGGGATCTTGCTTTGGCGTTATATGATTATGTAGACTTTAAGCTGTTTTGTCAACTATTTCATTGCATCATTTTTGAGGTCTAAAGTTGTACTTTATCATAATAGTATGCTAAATAGGTACATCAACAGTCATTAGAAAAAAAGAAAAAAAAAAAACCTAAAGGGAAAAATGACATGAACTTGTTCAAAGGGATACTAATATAATTTATTTAATGTTTCTAATTCAAAATTTTAACTCATTTTTTTTTTTCAAATCATTCAAAATAGTATATTTGAATAAAATATGGAAGACAAAATGAAAGCTAATCACAATCCACTTTCCACCCCTTTGATCAAAGCAAGAATTCCATTTTTGGTACTTCATATTATCATTCAAGAAAGCCAAGTTTGGTTGGCGGAGAAACGGGGTCAATGATATGTAGCAAGAGCTTGAGGTGGTTTGGATAGTCATATAAATTTCGACTAAATTTAAGGGTGGGATTCTTAAATGGGAGAAAAGTTCTCTTAACATTATTTTCTGCATTAATAAGACTTAAATCTAAGATTTTATTTAAGAGATATCAAATTTCTTATCATTCGACCTAACAAAAATTAACATTTTTAAATTCTATAAACAACCAAGACCATCAAATCAGTTTCATCCAATTGAATAACATATACATAATTAGCACATAATATTCTTTTTTAGGATATTGACCAACATAATAATTTATCTTGTATTTATAATTACAATTAATAAAAAAAAAACACATGTATAATGAATTATGAATTACGAGATCTAACTTTTATTAATTAGTACATAAGAAAACATAAATTTGGTGCAAAAATATGCACTCCAAATAAAGCCAATGTCATTTAGAAATGAAAAACTAAAACAACAATAAAGTAAGTTTCTGTTTTAACTTCTGGGTTTGAAATTTGGTATTGACCATAATTCACAAGAACATTCCGCAGTCTTAGTAAGAGGGGAAAGGGTTAAGGATTTATCCGGTGTGAGATATCACATTGTTCGAGAAACTTTAAATACTGTCAGAGTAAAGGATCGTCAACAAGAGCGTTCTAATGCGTTGTAGATTCTTATTCAAGACTTGTATCATTTGATGATGTCATGTGAATCGCTAGAAACATGTAAAGTGTACGGCTAACCCAATAACAAAAGTTTCGTAAGAGGACTGGAGCATGCTACAATGAGACAAAAGATCTTTTTTTCTAAAGAGATTCGATTCGGAACTATTATATGTCCAAGATCCAATATTGAAATAATTTCAGAGGTTTTTACTGACTTTGTCCGTATCAACAAACAATTAGTTTCATTTTTAATTTTTCCTAAGATAAATATTAAATAGATTTGTAAGTTATCATACATCTACACCTTTAAATATGCATTCTAAACTATAATGTATATTTAGATTAGATATGAATTTCAAATTAACTTATGACTTATTTCTCAAATTCCAATCAATCTCTTTAAAATACAACATTTAAGGTAAACCAAAATCTATAAAAGAATACACTGAAAAGAAAAAAAAAAAAATGCTACGATTAAAAGAAGGTAGCTTAGCATGTATAATGAAGGTAACTAGAAGTGATTATAGGCCGAGCTTGATCCATGCAAGGTATTTAGATTAACTTTTTAAGTTTGAGTTCGACCCGATCCGAAAAATGGGTTTAATTTTTTGTTTACGTCTAACCCGATTTAAGAAAGGTAAATCCGGGCCCAACCCGTCCACCGATATTTGAGTTTTTAGATTAATTTTTATTTGAAAGAAGGTAGCTTAGCATGTATAATGAAGGTAACTAGAGGTGATTATGGGCCGAGCTTGATTCATGCAAGGTATTTTGATTAACTTTTTAAGTTTGAGTCCGACCCGATCTGAGAAATGGGTTTAATTTTTTGTTTATGTTCGATCCGATTTAAGAAAGGTAAATTCGAGTCCAACCCGGTCTACTCATATTTGATTTTTTAAATTAGTTTTTATTTAAAAATCATTTAAAAAAATATAATACACTAAATACATTAAAAAGCACTAAGATAAATTTTTTCTAACACATTAAAAATATATTAAAAAGTATTTATATTAAAAAACACTATCATAAATATAGTAAATATTTTATTGTATTAAATATAATTTTTACAATTTTATATTTTGGGTTGGGTTATTTAGTTGGGTAAGTTTTTTTTTTTTAGGTTTTGGGTAATGAGCTTAATTGTTATTGGGTTAATGATTTAATATAAATATAAATATATTTAATTATTATTTAACATATATAATTAGTATAATTAATTTTATAACATAATATATTTGGGTTGGGCCAGGCTCGGGCAGAAAATCTTACTCAAGGCCCAACCCATATAGGAAACGGGCCTTAAATTTTACCCAAGCCCATTTTAGGACATTATATTTTTGTCCAGACCCTCTCATTTTTTGAGTGGGTAGTTTGACCCATGAGCAGGTCTAAAGGTAACCCATGAGGGAATATTTTTTGACATAATGATTTATTTGACCCTCTAACTTTAGCAAAAAGGTTATTTTAGCTCTCCATTTAAACTTTCGTATTTTTTAACACTTAAACTTACATTGTTTATCAAATAATTCAAAATGGATGGAAAAGTTAAACGTTTATTAAGGTTGTTGACGTGGTGGCATTCACGTGACAGCCCATGTGTATGCCCAGTAGCAACTAATTTATTTTATACGTTTTTTAATAATTTTAATAAGTAAAATTTTATATTTTTTTTTGAAATTTTAAAAATTAATTAATTGCTAACGTGACATGTATGCCACATCAACAAAGCTAACAAATGTTATTTTTCTGTCTATTTTAGGGTGATTTGATAAATAGGGTAAAAGAAATGGAAGATAAAATAGAGATTAGAATAATATATTTTTTAGTTGGAAAATGATTAGTAGTGTAAGGCAACGTCTCCCTAACACATTACAGAGTGAGTGTAAAACAATGGAATGGATGGGCCATCTGAAAAGGATAGGAACTATTTGTTTAAATATTGGAAGTAAGGGTTACCCGACATCACATTCATCATTGAGAAACAATAAAAGCTTTTAGGAGCAATTGTATTGAGTTTGAGACACACCAGCTATACCGGAAGAGGTAGTTTGGCTTCAAAAGAATCCAACACTTCCTTGCAACCAAAGTAATTGTTCATTGCTATCCCCCTGACCAAATTAAGTAGACCTGAGGGATTAATGATTAAACATTATTTTTTAAATGTAGAAACTGGACACATTTTTCTTATGCATTGTGGTGTCATCCTTCGTAGGTTGTAGCTTCTAAGGCTTTTTCAATTGAATGAACTATTGAAATAGACACCAACATCCAACCAAAGCTACAATCTTTTGAGGTTTGGTAATTAATATTGCCTAGAATTCATAATTTAGCTTTCAAAATAGGGTTTTACTTGAAATTATCAAATCAATTACCAATTACTCCATTTAATATGAGAGTATTAGTATAACTAATCTATCTAACCTTAACAAGTTTCCTTAAAATACTTATTAGCAAACCCATTTGAATTGATTTTTTAAGAGTATTATATTCAACAAGTAGTCCGAAAAGGTTTGGATTAAGATCGATTCATCATTGTTGGGATGGCTTTACTTGAATACCATCCCAACTCGAATAGCATTAACCTTAAACTTTAAAACAGATGAAGACACATACACTTATCAAGAAAACCTAATCGAGAGTCAAAGACAATGTGCTAACCAAGATATATATATATTATCATTTATTCGGTAACTTTCACTTTAAAAATATAATAATTATACATAATGGTGCAACTTAACATCATAAAATTAAAAAGCCTAGGATTTCAGAGGGCTAACTAATATCAAACTAATACATGGGAGGAAGCTTCAAATAAAATGTTACCTTAATATCAACTCAATTAAGGAGTATTTATGATTTTTAAATTTTAATAAATAATTATAAACTAAAATAGAAAATTACTTAAAAACTACTTTATTTTTTAAAAAGTTCAAATTTATTTTTCTTTCCAAATATAATTGTTTTTTTTTTTTTAAAATAGCAGATCTGGTTTGATGACTTGTTGTATGTACTAATTAGGATAGTAGTTCATAATATTAAAATTTAGAGTAAAGAAGTGAACAAATTTATGCAAAAAATAAAAGTGATCCGTGTGTTATTCCTTGAATGTGCATCTATTTATACATAAAAGTTGTGAACAAACTATCAACAAAACTTCAAGAAAGAGGAGTACAATTCAAATAAATTTAAATTTTAAAATTTAAATAAGAAATCTAATGTCTAAGGAATTGGTCATCTGATATGCCCCTTCAAGTTTGGGGTCGTAGAGTAGCAACCTAACTTGTTGAGGTTAAGCATGAAAGTTGCTTTGGGTAATGCTATGGTAAGTGTATTAGCAACTTGATTGGCAGTGAAAATGTGAGTGACATCTAAATTTTTTATTTGAACATGACCACAGACGAAATGTGAATCTACCTTAAGGTGCTTCGTTTTGCAATGCAAAATCAGATGCTGACTATGAGATGTTGCACCTTGATTGTCATAAAAGATTTCCAGATGATGAGATAGTGGAAGTTTGAACTCTTTTACCAAACTTATAACCCAAAGAGTTTCAAAGGTAGCAACTATTATCGCTCGATATTCAGCTTCATTGGAGGATCAAACAATGATAGGTTGTTTCTTTGAGGACCAACTTACTAGAGTTGAACGAAAATCAGTGTGATCACCTACTCATTCTACATCCGAGTACATATAAAGTTTTGGATCCGAATGACGAATGAATCGAAGAACAGAGTTGAAGGTTTGTTTCAAGTATCAAAAAAATGTGTTTCATTACTTTCCAGTGTATGTATGATAGAGCATACATAAACTGAGAAAGTTTATTCACAACAAATAGAATATCATGTATTGTAAAGGAAAGATATTGGAGTTTCCCAATAGTTCGTCGGTATATAGTGGCATAAATAGGGTCAAACTCATCTTAAAGTTTGTAATGGTGAGAGGAGCTCATTAGAGTAAGAATTCATTTGTTGTCTTGCAATCCTAATTCATTTAGGATGTCTTGAATTTATTTAATTTGTGACAAGAATAAACCATATATAATTGGTATTTACGTCATCCTCAAGAAAAAAAATAATGAACCAAGTTCTTTAAGTGAAAATTTTTGTGAAATAAAAGTAATAACATGTTAAACAACTATTGAATTATTGTTAGTCACAATATGAAATCTACAAAGACAAGTAGATAAATTAAAATACCAAAGTCATCATGGATATATAAGGATGCATCATAGGCCTATTGTTTGAAGCCAATTTTCAGTAGAAATTTGGTGAGTTCTTTGTTGCATTGTCAAGGTGCTTGCTTGAATCAATATATAAATGTTCTTAATTGACAAACGTAGTCAGGATGATTCGAGTCTTCAAAACCTGATGGTTTCCTCAGATAAACTTGTTCATCAAGATATCCTTGTAGTAAGGCATAATTGACATCAATCTATTGCAATGACCATTGGTTTTGAACAACAATTGATAGTACAAGGCGAATGGTTGTCAACTTAATGACCTGACTAAAAGTAGAATGATAATCCACACCTTTACTTTGACTGTACCCTTTTGCAACAAGTCAAGCTCTATAATGCTCAATTGAATCATTTGACTTTTGCTTGATTATGACAATCCACTTGTACTCAATTACAGTGGCATTTAGATATTAGGGAACAAGGGTCCAAACTTCATTTCTTTTTAAGGCATCAAACTCCTCTTGGATGTCTACTTACCAATATGAGTATTTGGTCACTTGTTTAAAGAGGTGTGCGTGGGAGAAAGGTGAGGCCGGTAATTAAAAACTTTTTTGGGCTTGAAAATTTGGTTTTAAGAGCAAGTGATGACACGATTTGGTTAGTTGGAGAGTTGGATGGCTAGTGGAGATGGTTCGGATTGGCAGATGTTTTGAGTTGGTAGATTAGTTATCAACATAGCAAGTGTTTGGTGCTGATCAGTTGAGATAGAATCAATGGTTGAAGGTAAATAAGTTTAAGTAGTGGAAATGAAATGGGATCTAGTAGCTTGAATGGATAAATGGTGACTAGATGTAGTAAAAGATATGTTGTTTTATTTCGTCGAGAATATGTGATGGGAGAAGAGGTTCGTCGTGAAAAGGGGTGAGTGTCATGGTTAAGCTTGAGAGTTTTAGACTTTTTGGAAATAAAATGATGATTTTTTTAAAGCAATCCAAAAAAGGGGTGATACTAGTGGTCATCGGGAAAGATGCCAAAAATTAGATGCTTTCACTTGCTTGAATAGTGTTTTCTTTTTCAAATGGGTAGTGGTTGAAAGGAAGTTTGAAACACCATAAAGGTGGCTTTTGAAGAAATTGTTAGTTAATATAGAGTATTATATTAGTGGGAGTATAACTATAATGTCAAACCAAAAAAAGATATGTTTTCTATTACAATTCACATATGTTTGGTTCAAAATTATAAATGTTTACTTATAATAATTGTTTTCTTGTTTTTATGATTGTTACAAGGTTCTGTGAAGTTGTTTATTAATTATTATCCAAAAGTTGATAATAGATTGTGTGCAGTACACATTTATTCAAATTGGCAGAAGAAATGAAAGGATTAAAATAAAGCTTTTGATAGCAAGTTGTAGAAGTTGGAAGTAATGGGAGCCATTTCAATAGATATAGCCTACTAGAGACTCTTACTCAACATTGGACTAAGGCCTACTTTGATGGCTCCTCGAAGTGTGATGTTGTAAACAATAACTTGGTAAAAGCATTTAATGATTGGATTTTGCATGCAAGATGAGATTCCATCACTAGCATGCTAGAAAACCTAAGTTCTAATGATAACCACAATGCATGATAAGATAAGTTGGGTAGAAAAATGGAGGATTGAAATCTCACTAAAAGCATTGCAAGGTTGGAGAAAAACATGAAAGAATCAACATATTACAAACTTTCTTGGAATGGTAATGATAAATTTGAAGTAGTACATAAAGAGGACCAACATATAGTTGACTTGAACTACAACTAGTTGAGATTATATTTTTATTGGTATGTAAAACACAAGTACCTTGTTTACAACAATAAATGAAAACCTATTGGGCAAAATTTTCTGACCTAAAACTAATTACTCAATTCAACCACCTTAAGTTAAAGTAATGTCTGACAGGTCAAGAAAGAAAAGAAAAAAGGGCAAGGATGAACCAACTAAGATGAAATTTGAAAAGATGGATTGTAACGACATGGTTTCTAGTGGTGTCGAAAAATACAATTTTGGAACATAGTTTCCATAAATATTAAATAGGAATATTTACAGAGTTACTATATTGATTGTCACAACTGGAAATGTTAAAGGATAAGTACAAAAATAATTCTGGGTATCTAATCATAAAACTTTATGTTTATGAGGGTTTTAGTGTAATTACGTGAATCTTGCTAACTAATTTGGTAATTAGTTAGATTTCAACTATTAGTCTCGTTACATTAGAATTGGGGTATTTTCTTTAGTAGGACATTATGATGAGGAACATTAATTTTGATGCTGATGAATTGGTTTTGGTGATCGAGTGCGAAAAGGTTATATAGGGATAGACATCATTCTCTCGAGAACATTCTTTCATTCTGTTATTCATTTTCTTTCTTCCATCTTCTTCTTTGGTTTATACTATAAGAAAAGAAATTTAGGAGAGGTTTACATAAAGGGAAGAAACTAGGGTGTTAGCCTAAATAATTGAAAATTTAGTAATCTGGTAATCTTTCTAACTCTTTCTCTTTCGTATCTTTTGATTAAATAAAAGAAAGGAAAATCTAAGGATTTCAACATAATTTATTTTGAACTGTGATGATTTAAGTCGTTATCATTTAAAACTCCTATGCATGCATATGAATTAAGGTTTTCTTACATTGTCTTCGTTTTGATCTTTTTATGGTTGTTATGCTTAACTAACCAAGAAGGAGGAGACCCAAGTAATAAAGGGAAAGCTAAGCAAGTGTAAGTTGTGTCAACCCTAGGTATTTTGTTGGTGAGTTTTTGAACTCAAATCCTCAATGTTTGTTTTATGTATCAGTATTGTATTGTTGTGTATGTTTGACTTCATGTTCTGCTGATGATGAGAAGTTGAATTATTATGGAATATTTTTCGTACAGTCAAAGCATACAAATTAATGATCTACAGATGCATGTCTGATTGTATGTATAAGTTTTTTGTTTTGATGAACTATCTCTAGTAAAGTAAGTACTAGAGAGACCATCATTGAAATGATCTAATAGGTGATATGTTTGGTATGATCTATGTTGTGTTGTTAACAATATGTTAGTTAAATGCTTGTTATATGTCAATCATAAAAATGAATGATATGCGAAGTGTGGAGGTATATGGTGGATGAAAGTTGAAGAAATGTAATGTTGTGCACCTTATGCCACATGTTATTGGTTTTGTAGAGGTCCGGGCAGGTTGTACGAAAAATGTATGTGCATGATATTTGATTTTGTGAAGGTTTGGTTGGATTGTATAGAGATATATACGCACATGTTTATGATAACCCTACGTGGGCTCTTTCAAGTAGGAGACTCCACAGAGTCTAAGGCTTAAAGCCTCATGTTTATAAGCAAGTTTATGACCATGGCGTATGAAACTTATGAAAGTCCGTCGGACTTGTTCTTTAAGTTTTATGTCAAAGTTATATGTGGGATTTCACCATACGAATTTTGCGGCGCAATCCACATGTATGAGTCCACCGTTGTATCTATGAATCTTGTTTTATGAATCCGTGTCGAAACCATCCTTTTTGAAAAGACAGGAATCGATGTTGGTTTTGAAAATAAAATGGGGAGTTGCCACCAATCCTTTTTGATGAGGTGTGATCGGGTCACCTCGTAATTCAATCATTTTAATAAAAGTTTTTATCAAAACGATGATTTTTTGGTCTACAAAATCCAGAAAACGGGTTCGGGAGTCGGTTACGTGCGAGGAAGGATTAGCACCCTCGTCATGCCTAAAATTGGTACCTAATTGATTATTAATGTCCTAATGTCGAAAATTGAAAAAGATTTTAAAATACGAATCCTTTAGAAAACGTTTGAATAATTCGAATTGGATACCGAAATTCCTTGTTACGAAAAGATGAAATGCCACATCCAAAGACGATTGGACACGATGTTTCAAACCTCGATACCAAGATCATTTCATGATTTCCAAAATTCACAGCGTTGCGGCTTTTTAAAAGGGTATTCCACTATTTGGCCAAACCAAAAAAACCAAAACCCAAAGACGATTGAGCACGATTCTCGAATGTCCAAACACGAAATATTGCCTCAAAATCTTATCTCAAGGTAATAAAATGTCACATCCATGAAGTTAGACGCGACATCTCGAATCCTCGAGAATAAGCTTTCTAAAACTTACGTATTAAAAGGAATTCGATTATTTAGATTCGACGAGAAAAATCGCAACCCAATAAGTTAGGGCACAATATTTGAATTTCCAAATACCGAACATCGCCTCTATTTTAACTTATCTCTGGGGTATCTAGATGTCGTGTCCAGTAAGTTAGGCGCAACATTTGAATTTTCGAGAATAAGTATTTTATTTAAAACTTATATTGCGATTTTTGTAAAGGATATTCCGTTATTCAGATTAAATGAAAAAATCGAAACCAGATGAAGTTAGGGCTCGATCTTCTCGAATCTTTAATACTGAAATATTGCTTAAAAACACGATGCATCGAGAAAGATTAATGAAATACAATTTGATTAAAAGAAATACATTACTGAAGCTAGGTTGCGTAATAAAAAAATAAGAATGATATATGTAATAATACTAAAAGTGACTAATTTAATGATAAAATGATGATAATAACAATAATAATGCAATGGTAATAGTAAAATAAAGAATAATGATAACAATACGTTTATAATAATAATAGTAATAGAAGGAATGATAAAATAAAAATAAAGTAATAATAATAATAATAATAATAATAATAATAATAGTAATAGTAATAAAATAGAAAATAATAATACATTAATAAAATAATAATAATTTAATAATAATGATAGAAAATGTAATAAATAATAGAAAAGGAATAAAACATAAAAATATATTGTAATAACAAAAATGAAATAAAGAGTACTTGGTGATAATATACTTGTTATAATAATAGTAGTAAAAGAAATAATAATAAAAATAGATAATAGTAATAATAATAAAATGGTACTAATAAAAATAATAATGCTAAGAGTAAGAAATAGTAATAATAAGATAATATTAATGATGTTAGTAAGAAAAATAGTAATAATAATAGTAACAATAATGGTAATTAATAAATAATAATAATAATAATAAGGAAGTTAGTTAAATCAATAATAAAATAATAATAATATTGAAATCTTAAAGGAAAATAAATAAATAAACTCTCTAAAATAGGTTGGAAACTAGATTGAAACCAGGATAAACAATCGAGGATCAAAGTTGCAATAAATTAAAAAGAAGGGTGAACAGGGACCCCATCGTCGTACGCGTAAACTCAAAGGGACTAAATGGGTGAATAACCCATTTACGATGCTTGCAGCGTTGGTGCCGAGCTAAATTGAAATGTCGCATGAATTCAGGGCAAGATTGAAAATTTAAAAAAGGTGCAATTAGATGCAATTAAAGAGGGGAACAAAAAAAGAGGGCCCATAGCGCAAATTTCCCATAAAAGGGATATGCAGTTTCTTGAAGCCTAAAAGCGCGCCGTTTGCTCTTTATGTTGCATCCTTCCATTTATTTTATTTTTTTGTTTTGTTACCTTTCTCCAAAATAAACAGAGCCCCTTTTCTAAACCTCTCTCGGGCATTTGAAAAGGGTCCCTTTTCCTCCTTTTTTTTTTTTTTACGGTTGGCCTCCTTCGCACCACCGTGCCACCACCGTGTCGGTGGCCGGTGATGCCCAAAACCGATCCCCTTTAGCCCTCTTTCGAAGTCCTTTTAGAGATCAACCCTTTGGCGCCCCCCAAATCGAAGGGAAAGAACCTTCGATACACTCCCTCGGTCCAAGCTCCGACGACGGAGAGAGGGTATTCCGACGCCTCGACCGTGAAGTTTTGGTAAGGTTTCTTTCTCCTTTCTTTTCCAATTTTTAGATTCGAAAATGGTAAGAAAAAAAATGAATAATAAAACGCAAGTAAATAAATAAATAGAAAAATGAAAACCTTGATGTTTCCTTTCAGTTTTTTATTGCTGTTGATTCGTAAAAACGAAAGAAGGAAAAACCCCCCTTTGTTACCAAGAAATTAATTGAAAACAAAAGTCCCCCTCTATTACCATGATTTTTTTTCTTTTTTCCCCCTCCTCTTTTTTGTTACATTGCTTGGATCGGCTTTATAGCCCAAATATGCTACTATTTTCTTTCTGTCTTTTCTCCTTTCTATTTTGAAGGCGCAAGTGGAGCAAGTGGAGAGCGTTGGTGGTGCTCTGACAGTGGTGGTGACAGGCCTGGCATGGGCGGTGGAGCAGTTGACAGATGCCCTAGGTGCGGCGTACCTAGGGTTTGCTGTTTGGTTTTTGCTTTGTTTAATTTTCTATTTTTTTTTGGGTTTTGGGTAATTGGGCTGATTGATTTGGGCTAAGGTTTGGGTCTGGTTTGTGGGCTATTCTGGTTTGGTTTAATGGTGTAAAATGGGCTTGTAGGCCCGGGCAAAATTGGGGTATGACAATCCGCATGTATGAGTCTTCCATATCTATGAATCCTCTTTCACGAGTTTGCATATAAGAATCCTAATCTAGAAATCCGCATGTAAGTGTCTACAAGATTGTCCACCAAGTTAATTCAAAACAAATTTCTCTCCACTCATATGCAACAAGTCTGTACGAAGAGATTATATGCTTCATGACCTTTCACAGGAGGAAATTCTCATGCATTATGTACTGCGCCTCTGTGTTGTTCAAGCCCAACCATAAGTTGTGAAATATAAATGCCAAGTTTTTTCTAAGCGAAATCGGTGGAAAATTCTTAAATTTTAAATAAAAATGGAAGTAACTTTATTATAGAACTCACTACGTTCTTTATGAACTTACCATGTTTCTCTCCTTTGTTTCAGGTATTCTGAACTGTTGTTTGTAGGAAAAAGGGAACTAAGTCAGTGTTTTCAAAGTCTGGTGTAAGCATGTCCCCTTTCGTTTTGTAACATGTGTAGATATCTGGCAACTTGTAGTCTTTAAACTTCTGTTTTTTATATATATAAGAACTTTTTAAACTTAGTTCAAATTGTAATTAGATGCATGAGGCTAAATTAATAGATTTCTATTAAAGATTAGTATTATCAGAAGTTGTTTTATATATATATATATATTGTAACTTTGGCTAAACACTATGGAACTGTTGAATGGTTATTAAATTATTTTGCATACATTGTTAGTTGAAATCTAGAAGGGTCGATCTTTCGAACTATTGGTTGGGTGTTACATTGATATATTGAAAATTGGTTAAGTAAGTTAGCCGAAAATGTGATTAATTAAGGCTTAGGGATTAAATTGTAAAAGTTCAATCATTATAGAGTTTTAATTAGGAAAAAGGCTTGAGGACTTAAATAGCAATTATCCAAAGGACTAAAATGGTTAATAAACCAATTTAAAATAGAAGTTAGTAGATGATCGTGGTGGATGTTATTAGTTTAACTTAAGTATGATTAGTGTTAATTAGACTTATTTAATTAAGTTAGTTAATATTAATTATAAATTAACCATGCTATATAAGCCAAAATTAAGTGGAGAGAAGGATCATCTTCTCCATTTCAACCGTCCACCATTAAAAGGCCAAAGAAAAAAACTTTTGAAACCCTTGAATATTCAACTATTAATTTCAAGTAAGTTCCTAGCCATTTTTCTTTGAATTTATGGAAATTGAATCATGGGAGCTTGATTTAGCTAGCCCGTGTAGTATTTTGTTAAATTGGTAAAATTTTGATAAGTTACCATTGTTGAGAACTTGAAGAATTATACTTGAAATTGATAGGAATTAGTCTTAGATTATGTAAAAGACTAAATTGTAAAGCTTAATAAGCTTGATTGTCATCTTTGTTACATTAGGGATCAAATTGAATAAAATGAAAATCTATTATGAAATTATGTTGGGAATAGAAAGTATAAGGTCCCTAATGAGTAAATGTGAAATCGGATTTTAATCCAAAGCTTTATATCGAAAGTTATGCTTATCTCGAGTTCAGGGGATAAATTGAGAAAAATGCAAAATATACTTGACTTTGTATTCAATTGTAAATTGGATGGAAATTGATTTTTTTATATATTGTATGACTATATGTAGTTAAAAACGACGTTGAGCCGTCGAGAGGGAAATGAAAAGAGAAAGTTGTCGACGAATGACATGAAATCCTGGTTTATATTTTTATTATTTGAGATCGTTCAATTTATATGCATACACATACATGTTTGTTACATATTAACTATTAAGGTAAGACTATTACTTGACTTGAATTGAATTGTGTTACAATATCGAATATCGAGATTGTGAATTGGACTGAGCATAGTAGAATGAGTATGATATGAACTACTAATTGACATGTGATATGTGATATGTATTGCTAAATAATATGTGACGTATGAAATGAATTGATGATGAGATGGAATGTGATTATGTTATATGGATGGGATTGGATTGAATGTAGCATATATGAGACTGTTATAAACTGTGATATGTGGTTATAATGTGTATTGGTTCAGTTTTACCTTACTAATGGTCTGGGGTACTGTTGAGTTATTTGGCATGCCTTAATATGAAAACCATCATCTCCGACTATCCGGAATGGTAGAATAAGTATATAGAGAAAACCATTGTTGATGGGTTATCTGGGATGGTAGAATATGTAAATTGTAGAAATCATTGTTGTCGAGCCACTTTGGATGGTAAAATGTAAAAATAGTGAAAGTCATCATTTTCAGGCCATCCGAGATGGTAGAATATTAAATAATGTGAGCATTGTTGCCATACCACCCGGGATGGTAAATTGTGTATATTGTAATAGTCATCGTTTTCAGGCAACCGATGACAAGAGTAGAAAAAAGGTTATGAAATGATGATGAAATTGGCATATTGTGTGTATATGTGGTTCATAATAGAGAAGACATGTAAACTATTATGTGATCAAATTGAAAATGAGCCCTGGAAGCTGAAACGAATATGAATGAGTCGATAGACTCTATAAAGGGATTTGAATGATAAGTTAAATGATTTACTAATGTTGAATGAACATGGAATTAAGTGGCATAATGTCAAGGACATAAATGTGTGGTTCATGTATGGCTTAAAGATAGGTATTTGGTAAGCAACTTAAAGTGGTCAATTCTATTACTATGTTGAATGGATTGGTTTTTCCAATTGCTAAATGTATGCTCATATGTGAATATGTTAATAGAATTCTTTGGCATTATAAAACATGTTTTAGATAGTCATTAAGTTTATTGTGAAAAAAAATATTAATGTCTATGTTATATTATTTTGAATCATGAAAGTACCATTGAGATTTGCCGCTCAACGTATGGTTTACTTATCCCGTGCGCAGGTATTGGTAATTCTTGAATCCCTAGGAGGTGAAGTCAACATCCAAATCACAGCTTTCGACTCAACTAAGTTTGTATAGCTCTTTAATTTTGTCAAAATGGCATGTACCTAGGATTATCTAGTTTCAAGTTGAAAATGGTCAATTTTGAGTAATAATGTAGGGAATGGATGGAATTGCTAGTGGTTATGCATGTAAATTGTGTTGATGGTTTGAAATTGTATATTGAGCATGCGTATATGTTGAATGGTCAATTGGGGCTTTAAGGCCAACCATTGTTGTCATATGCTAGCTTGGAAATGTATGAAAATGTATACTTAGTGATCTGTCGAGGAAGTCGCGACTTCACAACTTGAATGTCGCGACAGTAGCCCACATTATCGCAACGTTCTCTGTTTGATGTTTTGAAAACTTTACAATTTGATCCTAAGGTTGGGAAGCTTGCTCGCTATATCCAACGTTGCTACACCAACCTGGCAAGTTTTAAAAACTTTGCAATTTAGTCATTGTTTGATCTTGGGATAGTATTGAGCTTTCATAAGCTCCTATGACCCGTAAATGATTATATATCATATTAAACACGTGTAATACTCATATTTAAATGTATAAAGATCGAATTTGTGTATACTTGATCATAATTGCCCCGACAATGAATGTGGCATCCTATAGCTTAGATTTGATGATTGGGTCAGGTATGGGGTGTTACATGGATAATGAAAGGAATGTACCAACATATTACAAATCAAGTTGTAGTCAAGCAGGCCACAATAAAAAAAAGGTTGTCCAAATAGTACAAGAAGGCCAACTAAAGAATAGGTAATTATAATTTATTTCATCTAATTTCACTATTTCTAATGTTTTTTTTTTTTTTGTAATGCTGTTATTAAAATAAAAATGTTTAATTTATGAATGCATTTTTAGGAAATAATTATCACTTTAGATCATCATCAACACCTACCATTGATTTCATAAGTGAATTTATGGCTATGGTAATTATATAATTTAAGATTTTGCAATATATTTGATTTTTTGTAATCACTGACCTACTTTTGTTTTGGCATCTTAGAATGAAATGCAACATTCAAAAACTAGAAGCATGGCAAAGAAACATAAAGAGCAAAGACAAATTATCTACACTTAATTCAACCAACAAATACCTCCAACAAAAGGAAAATGCAGGTTGGAATTTGTTTACACATAGAATTGAGTATTGGAAAACTAATGTAGAATATGAGTTTGTACATTGTTTCTAATTTTTCTTTTTTTACTATAGTGGTGTTGAAGTACAAAAAAGTTAAAGTGATATTTTTGTAAATCTTGTAACCTAGTTCAACAAGTGAGAGAACAATCACTTTCAAAAGGAAAACTGATTCTACATATGCTTCCAGTACCAACATTCAAGAAAAGGCAAGGGATTGACATGAAAAAGAAACAAGCTCTAATAAGAAAACAACTTCAACAACAACATTATGATTAAGGTAGACTAGATGGAGGCCTTTAAAGAATTAGACATTAAGGACACAATCAAGCCAAACTGGTTCAACTTTTAAACTAGTTTGAGGTGTTTCTAAGAAGTTCGTGAAAAATGCACTTAGAATGAATTTATATGCTTTTAGAAACTATTGGTAACTTTTTTTTCTAAATGGTACTATTGCTCTAATGTTTGGTTCTATATTGATTATTTTGGTGCAACTTTTGGGAACTGTTGGTATTGCACTGATTATTTTTTGAATTTAACTTAGGTTGTTAATGGTGTTGAACATATGTATCAATATAGCATTTTTTATTGAATGAAATTATTTTGGATGTAGTACACTTCTTTTTACATTTAACTTAGGATGTACAAGGTGTTATTGCAATACTAATATGTTGCATTGATTTTCATAACATATGATTCAATACTAAAATCATTCCAAACTAATATGGCAAGTGATATATGACTCAATACTAAAATCATTCCTAACTAGTATAACAAGTAACATATGATCAAAATTGTAATACCTTCGCCTGACCCGATTGTCGAGTCCGAGCTACAGGATGCTACAGTCATTGTCAGAGCAACTACAATCAAATCACAGTAAAATATTCACATACATATGTAATCTAATGCCAAACATATTCATTTATGGTTAAAGTATCAAAACTGAGTCTTAATCGAGCTTACGAAAGTTATTTTGTTGACCCTAACACGAAATAGGATCAATTTGTAAAGTTTCAAAATTTCAAGGCCGATGTCGCGACATCATCACTTCCATGTCATGACGCTGCACAATAGTTTGTCACATCACGACGTCAGACCACTCGACGTCGCAACATCGCTTACTATCAAACGACGTTACGATGAGGAAAGTTGCTCGTCGGGATGTGGACTCTGTTTTTGGTAAAAATGAACCATTTGGTACCTATTTCATGCTTCCAACCATACCTAACATTTTATGCACCAAATACCAAACTCAATTGATCCAAAACATTCTCAAAACCATACCAATCAAGTTTAAATGCTCTATTCAACTTCTATACAATATATTCAATACATTTACATCAACTAAATTTAAACATTCACTTACCAACATTACATATACCAAATCATCTTGAGAATATGTCATTTTACTTTCAATTATGTCATTTCAAATACCATACATTTCTCTAACATGCTAACCAAAATATACCATTTCAACTAGGAATCAAACATTACCAAAACATGACTTTCAATACCATACATCATAACAACTTTCAAACTCATCAAGACTTTTATACATTCAAGTATGTACCAAAACACCTATATACATGCCACAATCCCAAGGTTCAAAATGATCAAACATCTATCGATTCAGTGATAGGATAGTGTGAGCTTCGAATGATCCGACTTGACGTGTTCCGCAATGTGATCTACAATGGGAAAAGGAAAACAACGGGGTAAGCATATACGATGCTTAGTAAGTTCATATGTATTAAACACAATAATCTACCTTATTATACAATTAAATACAAAAAGCTACCACAATATGCATACTTTGGCTAACATGGCAAAACCAATACATTAACAAGGTGAGTATTTGCTTATCATCAAATCACATGATAATCTCAACCATATATCAATCCAATTCATTTCAAAGTTAACATCTCAATACCATGCTCATGCTTAATTTAACATTTATCCAATTGAACATCAAACTCATATCATATCATGTCATTTCAATTTTTCATTATACATTAATCACTTAGTCCAATGAACTCTAGTAAACAGACTTGGATACACATGTATCTCTATTACACCAATTGCTCGTCCGAGTTAAGTATACTTGTGCCAGGTTACCAGTCTAGGCTAAACCTTTATAGCGACATGTTTGATTGCTTGTCCATGCTGAACATATACATGTTAGGTTACCCATCTGGGCTAAACATTTAAAACGACATCAGGTTACCAGTCCAGGCTAAACCTGTGTCACATGTATCTTTGAGTTCGCAACAAATGCTAGATCTCGGTAATCATCTGTAATCAATTCGTATAAGTGTGAAAGTACCCTATTGACATGCTAATCGTATCCTAACCTTTACTAAGTTCACCCGAACATTTTTAACACATATATACACTTCCTTACAATTTAGTCCAAATCTCACCTTTATACCAATTTAGAACCAAACACATATATAATCACAAATAAAATACACAAAAAATTAAACACATTTATACCATATGAACTTACCTGGAAAAAACAACAATTAAGTTGAATCTTTAGGGCTATTCGACAATTTTGGCTTTTCTTCGATTATCCCTAGTTTGATTCAATTCTTGATCTAAATAATTATTTTAGACAATTCATCAACACCAAGCATTTTTTTATCATTCTATGATATGCATAGGCCTATTTAATTTCAATATTTTGATACCCTAATTTTTTTATTTTATTTAATTTAGTCCCTAAAATCGAAATAACTATATCTTTCAATTTTGACTTTTGATTTCAAAATCGGTCTCAATCACATCCTTTTTGGACCCTCTACTATCTATTATTATAGAAATTTCACATCAATTATACAATTTATACACTTTAGTCCTTTTGTACAAAACTAACAATTAAACTTTACAATCTAGTCCTTTTTCATATATAAGCTTAATATCTCTCAATTTAACACCAATTTATTCAAGAAATCAACAATGAGACTTTCAAAAACTTTAACAGTTTTATAAATTGGTACATGTACTAGCTAAATCAAGCTCTCATGACCTAAAAAGTATAAAAATTACAAGAAAATGACTTGAAATCGGACCGAATTGTTTGAGCTCAAAAATGATTTCTCCTTAGGTTTTTAGGATGTTTCAGCTGAATAAGATGACAAGATGAGTATACATCCACTAATTTTAAGTTTATATACTATGATTAATACGTTAATCACCTTAATTAATTAGTTTAATTACATTGTATTAACTTAATCACCATTAACTTATATAAGTGGATTCTCTCATCATACTCCACTAGTATAAATTAAAATGGTTTAATTGCCATTTGAGATTTTTGGTTAATTGCAATTTAAGCACCTAGAGCTTTGGCCAATTAAAAAATTGTAAGGATAAACTTTTACAATTTAGTCCTTATACTCTAATTAAACAATTAATAGATGAAATTGAAGAAATAAACTTTAATATTATTTTATAACAACTCTTTAAATATTTTAATTTAATATTTATGAACCCGGTTTATGAAAAAGGGGTTTTGAAATCGTCTTTTCCGGTACTACTAAAAATCGAGTTGTTACAAAAATACTAATATCATTCCAAAATAAGATTAACATCATTCTAGAATAACATATCTAACATAATTAAAATTTTATGAAAGTGTAATTCAATAAACATATGAAAAAGAGCTCAAACTGATAGTTATCTAGCATATGATCAAAGAGCTCTGCATTTTGCGTTACACCATAAACAACAACACTAATATGCAATTCTAAAATAATAATAAAAAAAAAAAAACACTAATATGCATATGATCCAATAAATACACATTCTAGTACAATACATCCTTTTCTTCCTCCTCAAATAATATGCATTCTCCATTGCTAAAGGCATTTGCTTTTCCGTAAAGGCCATTTCAGATTTCAGCTCTTGAATTACACATTCATCACCATTTAGATTTTTGAAGCTTCGATTAACATTCCTCAGTTCACCCTTCTCTTTGTTCAACTCATAAATAAGATATTTTTCCATTTTTGTTAGTTGCTCGTCGTGCCATCTAAAAAAATATTGTAACCAACTAATTTATAATTTGAGCAATTATAGAACCTTCTCCCAATATTCAATTTCTTTCATATTGTCCACAATGGACAGCAGATCCATCATATTTTCAAGAAACAACTTTGGTTGGGTTCAGAGGATAGGGAAGATGAACTCATTTCTCAGACCTAAACATTAAAACAAGAATATCAACATAATTTTACAACTTCTAAACATTAAAACAAGAATATAAACATAATTTTATAAGCCAAAATATTATATAAATAAAATTCTTTTTATCTCTTTACATTGTCAGTCACACGCAAAAACATAAATATAAAAAATGATTTACTAATTAACAAGGAAATGAGTGGCGCTATCATGCGTTCCCTTTTTCTTGCTATCGAGAGAGATACCTTCTTTGTTTATTTAATATATAATAATACCTTTCTTTTGCCTTGCAAGGCACCTCTACTTTACCATTTTCTTTTTTCATTTATTTTCCTCCTCCCTAAATGTTTGCATCTATTAATTAATTATTATTTTTATATAAATATCAATAAAAAAAAAGTAAGGTTGAATTCTGCTCCCATATACACAATATATATTACAATAAACCATAAAATTTGATGCCTAAAACATGAGAGGGTGAATGTATATATGGAATTCTATTTGTAATGGAGGCCCACTATTTGTGTCACCTCTGAGTTTCCCATGGCCTTTGATCTCCCATAAAGAGAAGCCTTAGAAGAAGACAACACCATACTTCCAAAAACCAACAGCCTTTTTCATTTTTTTAAGCTTATAGTGACCTGTCTATCATGTGCTTTTTCCACATTTTATGTTTTTTTTTTTTTTCTTTCTCTTTTCAAATTGCTTTTAACTTCTTCTCTTCCTTTCCTTGTCTCTCCCCATCTTGGCTATAACTATCATTCATTCATTTACTTCATTTGTTTCTTTGAGCAAGAGAGAAAGAAAAAGAAAAAAGAAAAAAGAAAAAGAAAGAGAGATCATCATCACATATAGGCAAAGAACTTGAGTGTTTTTGCAGCCTTGTTTTGATTGCTTGAATCATGAGAAATCAAAAAGAGAGAGAGAAAGAGAGAGAGAGAGAGCTAGTTAGGGTCATTGAAAGAAGGAACAAAAGAAAAAGGGTGTTTAGAATGAAGTTCAAAATCCAAGATACTTCTCTCTATGTCTCTCCTTTATGTTCCTTCTGTCATGTGATATATTTAGTGACGCTTATATCGTCGCTAATTAATTCATATATGTTGGAAGGAAAAAACTGAGAAAATAGTGTTTTGTTGAAGAAGAAAAGAGGGTGTATGGAATGAAGTTTGATCCAAGATCCATCAATCATCTCTCTTTTTTAAGTCATGAAGATATTAATGGATCTCGGACCAGGCTTCATTCCTCACACCATGCTTTTCCATTGCTCCATCACTTAACCCAAACCCTCTATCTCTAACCCAGGTTTGAATATATATATATATACATACACACATACACATAAGAACTTTATTCTTTTTTTTTTTCCCATTTTCTCATAGATTTGATTTTGCATATTTAACTTCTTTGATGTTTTATAGAATTAATAATAACCATGTGTTTTTTTTTTGTTGTTGTTGTTGTTGGTAAGGTAGTAGATTTTTAATTTCAATTATCAGGATGATCAATACAAATGTTTTTATCTTATACATACATGTAATATATATGTATAATGTTTCCATTAAGACTAATTATTGGATTTCTTTCATACATATTTCAGTCTTTTCCATTTTCCTCTAGAATATTCCAAGACAAATGATATAGGACAATTATCTATATCAAGACAAGAAAAATGATGTTTCATATATATGTACATATATGTTTATATCAGACTGTATCTTTCACATTAATTTATGGATTCATGAAATATTTGTCTTCCTATATTCATTTATTTCAGGACATATATATTAGAAGTAATGTTTCTCTTTGTATTCTTATCGTAGACACTTGCACATGCATGTTAGATAGAGAAAAATTATATAAACCCTAACGGTATTATTCAAGTTTTATAGTATAAGGTATAGAAGAATAGTTTAAGAACATAAGTACAATTATGCAGATACATATAATTACATGTCACGTAATACCATACTTTCACGTACGCAGTGTGTTAGGAATTAATATTTAGGATTAACTGTACATAATCGAAAGTAACATTTCTAAAAACATTTACAAGGAAAAAAAATTCTTGTTTATTTACCTATGGATTATCATTACTTGTTGTTACCAATATCACATAGTTTATTTGGCTTTCAAGTGAAGAAATTAGTTCATCTATAACCCCCATCCCCCACCTTTGTTTTTTCATCGTTAACTCACTAGGTAGCAAATCCATTGCAGTTGTACTCATACTAAATTTCTACTGTCAAAAAATAAAAACACTCTTTTAAATATTGTGTCCGACCATGGTTTTCTGCAAGGTTGTTTGAACTAAATTAGATTGGTTGGATCAAGAGTCAATTGGGTATTAGTAAAATTTTTTAATAATTTATTTAATCAAACTGGATGGACCGATGAACCGATGACTTGATTGATTCACTTTGGTATTATGTTTGGACCCATGATACCTAGCTGTTATATCTTGTGGAGAGGGCTTTATAATAATATGCATTTGTCTCGATTTATGCCAACAAAGATTTAAGCAAAGTCATTTTGCACTGCAGTAGTTGAAAATTTCTCTTTCATTTAGATGCTGGTTGGTTGTTATTTTGCAAAGAATATGAACAGGCTAGGTTTTTTATTTTTAATTTTTTGCTAAATAGTCATGATAATAATATATTTTTTAATGTTATCCAAATTCTTTATTTATGTTCAGAGTTTGTGATCACTTTTCTCCACCATGTTACTTTCACTGTTGACAAGGCTTTATCTAGGGCATTGCAATTTGCAATTACAGGTAATGGTTTCGCTGCAGTCAGACAAGAGTCTGAAAGGTTCTCCTCCCCAACAACGTTACTTTCAGCCATTTTAAAATCGAGTTTAAACCAGTTTTTGAACTAACTACATAACAAATTATTCATATATATTATATAATTTAATCCTATAAATATTAAATATTTATAATATTATAGTATAACATTAAAATATACCAAAGTTGTCAATGTTTAAAATCGAATTACTGATTAGTTTTGTTATCTGTCTTAATCCAAATGCATGTCCTATGAAAGAATTTAGATATAAAAATTAGGTCAAAATTTGGGTCTGAAAAAAAATTAAACCCCCCAATCATCACCCAATTCATTTTTCAATTATATATATTATAAAAAATAATGTAAATATTAAAAAATATGTTAATTGTCTATGTTTAAAAATTTAATAAAATATTATCATATTTGAGTCCCATCATATATGGAATTTATGTAAATATATTTCAAATTTTAATTTGATTGTGTTCCATATTAGTTGTAATTATTCTGACATGTATTCTCTTGTGATTGTACCACCTGAATAGGAATCTTATTCAGGTCTCATTCCATTTTGTACGGTAAAACCAAAGTTTGGTTGGAATGAATCTCATTCCATGGAAGGACCTATTATGGGTCTAAGAGTGGCCATTCTTTGAGGATATCTTAGAATGACTATTACGGGTCTCCATCGAATAGAAAAATATATATATACAATTTTACCTTCATAAAAAATAAATCACAAGCATAGAGGAAATGATGAAGAAGAGAAGAGAGGCTGAGTCGGACATTGGAGACAGAGTTGAGAAAATACCCAAAAAAATCATAAGAATTACCATGCTCTTCAAAACACAAACTCTCATATGGTGTTATTGCATGTGGATCTTGTAGATAAAAGAAAAACAAAGATAGAAAAAGAGGGAAATCTTCATGATTTTTTGTTGGAACTGTTTTCGGATGATTCAAATCTTTTTTTTTGTGAAAAAAGACAACCAAATAATGGGGGAATGGATTTCTAGATTTTTTCCGGAAGGAGACTATGAAGAAGATGAACATGTATTTTTTTATTTATTTATTTAGAAGATGAAGTAGAAAGATGGTTGGGGGTTTGTATGAATAATGGAGAGGATTTTTTATTTAATATATTATTATTTAATAAATATTTTATACTATATATTATATTAAAATTAATATTATATAAAAATCAGTAATTACTATATTGTAAATCATGTTGTGCTATTTTATCTATTATTTAGTAAATTATTAAAGTGCATATTCATCATTCGAGTTTTTTTATTTATTACATATCTATTTCTCATGAATGTTATTACCATACTCATTCTATTCTATTCAACCAAATCACTGTTATGTCTATTCAATCCCATTACAGTTCTATTCCATTCCAATAAACCAAACGTACTGTAAAATTCCTTTAAAAAATTTTAATAAAATGAAATTATATACTAAATTATTATATATTAAATAAAAATTAATATATATTTTTTAAAATGAGTTTGATTTTGTTATTTACAAATTTTAAGATTTATGTTTTGGATTGGACTAAACTTGAGTGATTATGTATAATGTTAATAGCTTGTAAGGGGTTATATATATACACGCAATACTTACTTCTATTCATAATCTTTCTAATTCTTTAATTAAAGGAAGAAATGTACTTGAATACATGTCCTAATGACAATTAACTATAAACCTAAACTTATTAAAGATTAAATAAAAGCATGTTTTTTATAATCTTTAAAAACAATACGAGTATTCCAACATATTTTAATAGGAATGGATATTTACTGATACTTATAAAATTTCCTACACCACATTTTTTATATCTATTACAATCTATTTCTTTTTTCACATCACCATCAAGTAATTATATTTTTAATTTTAAATTGTTGTAGTGAATTTAATAGAAAAACTTTATCGATATTATTATTTTAATCAAATTTTTAAATTTTAAAAATAAAGAAATTTAATTATAATATTCAAAGAATACATAAATTTAAAGTGTTATAGTCTTTAAATTTTTACTCTTAACAATTAATCCGAGTTGAAGCATCGTAAGCACATGAAACAAATCAACTGATCCCTGACATAGAGGAAGGTGATGAAATGTAAGTCGAGACAACTTTGCTTACTTCACGTTGGAGGGACACTTTCATTTTAATAGAATTCAAATTTAGATACTTGAGTTTGATTTCAATATTCAATTTAGTACTTAAATTTTTTCAATTTAATACTTAAGTTTTTCTTTTGTCTCATTTAAGTACTTGAGTTTAGCTTTAATATTTGTAAGAGTTGTGACCCAAATTCTTATTAAATAAAATACAAGTGGCAAGATAGGGGGATCCACGAGGACGAAGGCCGAGGGGATAGGCTGCACAAGAAGAATCCGTATAGAATTTAATTCCTCTATTTGATATTGACTTGAATAAGGTGTTTCAACCTTACTGCATTACTTCTATTAGATGTTGATTAGAATAAGGTTTTCTAAACCTATAAATAGATGCAGTCTATACTCCTTGTAATCATTCGAATTCGACATAGTAAATTTTCTTTTCCTCTGCTGGTAGTTTTTTTTCCGAAAGGGTTTCCACGTAAAATCTCTGTGTTATATTTTTCTTTACGATACATTGTCATTATTGACATTCTATTTTACAATATTCAATTTGATAAATGAGTTTTTTTCCCTATCAAGTACCTATGTTTTTTTTTTTTTAACTAGAGCACATATGTCAAATTTTAGTTAGGTCACATTATGTCATTTGGTTTAGGTATCAAATTGAACATTGAGACCAAACTCAAATACCAAATGATATAGTAGTCCTTAAAAATAATGTAGTCACAGTTACCGACAATAAATACCTTAGTTTTGACAGAAGAAAAAATCGAAATCAATGTAAGGTTTCCAAAGTAGAGTAGGGTAATAAGAATATTTGTAATCAGCTTAAATAAAGTTATTGATTCATCCTACTAGCAAATAATCAACACACACCTCAAATAATTCCCAAAAATTACTGGTAACTTCAAGTCAACAAAAAAATACATATATATGGAGCTAGTTTCAACTTTTAGCATATTTAAAGCTCAAGTAAAATAACAATGTAATAGGCCAATTTAGCCCGGGCCCTAACCCAAAATAATAAAATAAAGTCTAAGTCCAGTCCAAAATATATCATTTGGCCCAATCGGAATGACCCATTACTTAAAAAGATTGAAGGTCTATCTACAAGCTTGACGTATATGGAAGTACAATCTTCAAGGATATGCAATCTTAAATATGATATGCAAATCTTAGATATGATATGCAATCCTAGAAGATATGGTATGCAATCTTAGATATGATATGCAAATCTTAGATATGATATGCAATCCTAGAAGTTATGGTATGCAATCTTAGATATGATATGCAATCTTAGAAGATATGGTATGTAATATTAAAAGATATGATTTTGTAATCTTAGAGATTTAATTTGTAGATACCTTTTAATCTTAGCCGTTGATGTAATTGATCTGTACCGTTGGATTTGGGGAGGCTCAACTATAAACAGAGGCCTCTCCCTTCACTGTAGACACTTGAATGAGACTTGAGTTTTGAGTAATAAAAATTCTTGAGAGCATTCACTCAAATTTCTCTCTCTTTTGCGTTCTTATTTTCGTGGCTTGTTCTTATTTTGTTCTTTGCTCATCTTCGTTTCTTTTTTAGTTGCTTCTGTTCGAGTTAGTTTTTGGTGGAGGAATTTCGTCGAATCCTCATATTGCGGGAGTTAGGTTGACTTATGTGTTTTTTATTTATTTATCCATTTAATTGCTTAATCATTATTTATTCATTTATTTTAATTATTTTAAATTTATTTTAATTGTCACTTTTTATCCAAAACTTTATTTCTTAAAATAAGGCAATATTTGACATTTGGAGTTTTGAGGAATCGTGTCCTAACTATCTGGGCTTCGATTTTTCTCATTAAGTCTAAATGATCAAATACCCTTTTTGGAATTAAAATATATGATTTTCAAATAAAAAACCTATCTTTGTGAATTTAAGATGTTGCGTCCTAACTTATTGGATGTGACATTTTGATATTTTGAGATAGGGATTTCAAAAAAAAAGAAAACAAAACAAAACAAAGGATATTTGGTGTTTGGGAAATTCGAAAGGTCGTGCTCTAACTTACTGAGATTCGACTTTTCTTTTATCCAAATAATTGAATGTTTTTTTTAAAGGTTATAAGTTTTGAAAAATCAAAAGAATCATATTTTAAAATCTTCTCAAAATTTCGACATTAAGACATTAATTAATCAATTAGGTACCAATTTTTTTGGGCGTTACGAGGGTGCTAATCCTTCCTCGTGCGTAACCGACTCCCGGACCCGTTTTCTCGAATTTCGTAGACCAAAATCATTGTTTTAATAAATCAATTTTTTTTTAAAATGATCAATTTCAAGGTGACCCGATCACACCTCGAAAAAAGATTGGTGGCGACTCCATTTTCTTTTTTAAAGTCGACCCCGTTTTTCAAAACAAAAAATGGTTTCGACAAATAAAATTTATCCAAATGGTAAAAATATATAATTTATTATAAAAATGCCCACTAGAATAATCGTTTATTTTTCTATACTAAAAATATTTATCAGTATGAAATGCCAAGATTTGTGTAAGTTTGAAATCTTAATTGATGATTGTGGATTTCAGAATTTATCTTTCATTAAATTTGTGAAAGTATTAATAAAATGGTTCATCAATTTTCTTGAATAACCTTATTAAATGCAAACCCTCACATTTTTGTTTACTTAGTCCTTTAATCAGTACAAAAAGGGGTTTTAGGATAAGTGTTGGATCGGATTTATATTTTACTCCTTTCTTTATCACATTATGTCTTTTTCCATCTTTATTAATGCTATTATCTTCTCTTTTCCTAAAATAAACACTAAAAAATAATCTTTCACTTAAAAATTTATTTTTCAAAATATGATCGTTTTAGAAGTTTTTTTTATCACCCACAAAGTGAGTGTGATGAATACAAGTATAAATTTTGAGAATTATTTTTTTTCTTTTTTGATAAATGATGAGATTAGGATCTTTAATTTTGTCTTATATTAAAAATTCCACCATTAAATCAAACAGGAGCGAAGTCAGAATAATTTTCTAGAGGCGGAATGAAATTTTAATTTTTTATAGTCTATATATTTATATTTTTTAAAGGATTAAATCAAATTTTTATAATTTTAAAGGGACCAAAATACAATTTTATCTTTACTAATTTAAAATTTTAAAATTTTTTAAAGGACTTAAATAACAATTTTTCATTTTAGGGGGCCGGCCTACCAGCCCCTAAATTCTCCTCTGAAATCAAAAGCATGTTTTAATTGATGGAAATAAATTTAATAAAATTAAACCAAAATTGAATAAAACATCGTAGCTCAAATCAATTTCCAATTTTCGAAAAAAAAAAGCTTAAACCTAGAAAGAAATAAAACCTTTTCACAGTAAATTACATAATTATTTTACTTTTATTGCCCAAAATTAAGTTAACATGTCATGAGTAAAGGGGAAAAAAGGGAATTCAAATGCTTAGACACCAAGGAAAAAAACTTCTGATCACATTTCACCATGAAAACCAAATGACTTGCTTTTCAGATATGAACATTTTTCCATAATCTTTATCAGTTACGTACTCTTCTCAGACAAAAACTCACTTTTTGTTTTTGAAGATGTATATGCCTAATAAAAAATTATTTAGAAATTATTTAAAAGATTGGATTATTCTTTTAGAAAGTGAACTCGTCATACCAGACAGTGAATTTTCTCGAGTAACAATATGGGACAGTCCTTTTATAGTTAAAAAATAATAGTGAATTTTTTTAAAAAACAAAATTCTAAACCTACCACGTTAAATGGCGGATTCAGCAGATGACTTCACTTGATTTATTAATAGAAATATCTATTTATGGAGGTAAAGATAGTTACATAAACATTTAAATTATTAACTCAAAAATAAGATAGAAAATTAATTCAAAAACAATTTAAAATTAGGATAATGATAATAACTAATTTATTTGAATGTTTCAAATCTAAGACTACATTATTACCCTCACACAAGATTGATGGTCGGTAGTGAAACAATTTTGGATTGATGATGACAAAAAAAAAAAAATGCAAACAATTGATTGAAAAAAAGGTGCACTTTTGTCACACTCGGATATCTTTAAGGACCCATTTAGGGAGGAAATTTGGGACCTAATTGAAAGTATGGTAAGTTGACAGACTCTACTAGAAAATTAGGGAAATATTGTGAACTAACGAACAAATAGTTGAGTTTTAATTCTGGTTTGGTTAGGATCGAATCGATTGGTTCCATAGTAGGAGACATAATGATTGACGGCGATTGGCTAGGAGGGTTTGGTAGACCGTGTATAGAAGTTATATATATAGGTGAAAGAGGACGTTTCGGAAGAGGAGAAAAATCCTCCTTAATTCAGTCTGTAAATCCCTTTCTTATATTAGTTTCGTCTTCTTTGGTTGCTCCAGAGAAGAAGAAAATTTAGGGGAGCTCTGCATGGAGCTGTAGTCGTGAGAGTTGGAGTCTGAAAGTAGAAAAATTGATTAATAGTTAAGATTTTTTATCCTCCTGTACTCGAGGATTCAAGGAAGGGGAAAGTAAGGGCTCCTAATAAGTTTCTCTAAATTTGATTATGGGTTTTAAGATTGAAAAACTTTGATTTAATCGATTTATGTTGTTGTCATGCTTAGTAGTCAGGATAAAAGAGGATCTAGCGTTGGGACAAGCTAAACTGACAAGGAGAAAGGATCTAATGTGAGAATCTGCACTCTGACTTGGGAGGGAGGTTAATGAGGTTTAGATGTTAAATGAATTGTGTTGTGATTATCATGGGTTAGTTGAGTATGTCATTGTGTGCAAAGGTGGTGATTGAGCATGCTGTGAATGTATGACCATTGAATGTTAAATGAATATTTGTGTTGCTGAAAATATGGCGTACTTTGTATTATGTATTAAGTACCTTATTTGCATAAAGTGTATGCATATCTTGTATGCGGAGTACGGAGGTATTTATTTAGATGGGATAGGTGGAGTAGAAGTCGCGAAATGGAAGAATGGGCGGATGGATAGGGAAATGGAGTCCTGTTAGATTCCACAATCAGGTGTTATTGGGTGCAACCCGTGATATGTGATGCTCCGGGCCTTCCGGAAGGGACATTACGGTGTTCGAGCATCAATGTTAGTTGTGTTATGGAATGATGTTGGCTGGCTTGCTAGAATGAAACTGTGATGATTATTATCAACTGGTCTTTTGGGGCGACATCGTGATGACGGTTTATAGGTTCCATAGAGCAACACTGTGACGACAGTCTGCAGATTCTATAGGGCGACACCTCAAAAGAGGTCATAAGATGTAAGACCATAGCTTGGCTATGACAACTAATGGAGTCCGCTAGGACATTAAACATGGGGTTAAATGTGTAAGATAATAGCTTGGCTATGGCAACATAGGTGGTCTGTTAGGATAGTAAACACGAGATAATCCGCAGGGACAATAAACATAGAGTAGTCTGTCGGGTCAATAAATACGATGTAGCCTTTCAGAACATCAAGCCAGGGCTACATGTATAAGACCATAGCTCGAATATGGTAGAATGTGAAGTCTGTAGATTAGTAAACCAGAAGATTTGCCAAATTATAATGAAGAAGTTGTAGGGAGACTTGCATGACAAGTCACAGGACAGAATGGAGCCTAGGAAGTGTCTAACTTGGTTATGTGTAAGAGGAAGGAGATATTCCTCGATCCAGACGGTAAATGGTGGTGTTGCCAAGAAGAGTCCGTAGGAGGAGTTGCGCATCCTCTATAGTTAAGTAGATGCAGAGTAGTTCATTATAGGATACAGTCTTAATTAGAAATTGACAAAAGGGGTAGTTGAATGAATGAGTAGACGCCAAGAATACTCATGTGAAGAAATGTCAGCTCAATGATGAATGATCAATAAAGTTTTCCAAATAATAGTAAGAGGTGGAAATTCGTCAGGGTCATGAAGCACTGGTAAGATCATGTAGGTCTACCAGGGGTGGAAATCGTCAAGAGATACCGAAGTGAGATATAGGTAGTTGGGAACTACTTATCTATTGGAAGTATTTAATAGTAATGGATTGAAAAAATAGGTACCATGGGCACGAGTTTGAGACCTTATTCAGGGTAAGGAATTAGGTTATGAAACCATAATTAGGGCAATAAATCGTATACCACCTTTAGACGTCGCTTGATTGCACTGGTGAATAAGGGACAGTGTTGAGGTACATCAGAAAGGGTATAATGGAAGTGGGATCAAGGAATAGCAGGGGTAAGGCCTCGAAAAGATTATGGTTGTAATCAGGCTGGGAATTATACCACCAACTTTTGGCTTAGAAGAATGGGAACAATGGCTTCGCCAATAAAGTCATCAAAAATTTTCCCCACGAAATCTAGGGAGTTTAACTCCTTTGTACAACACCTCTTTTTCTTAGAGTCAAAATAATCTTTAACAATTATGAATGAGCAAATCTCACTAAGTTCTCCCGAACTTATAAAATTTCTATTTGAATGCAAGTTAGATAAAGACACGAAAATCAAGAGGGACCAAGCTAGACCCCACCTGAATTGGTGGTGCGAGGTAGCTGTTCATGTACATATAGAGGGACACCCACAGAGGCCATGCCCTAGGGTTGAAGTTAATTGAGTTCGTAATTATGAGACCGAATTGTAAACTTTCAAACAATTATCGGATCATTAAAGAAGTCTGGTTGTATGCGATTAGAACTAGCAACATGAATATTAATAGTAGCAAGGAAAAATGAAGTTTAAGTTGTCTTAGAATAAAAATTAAATTAGAATAGAAAGCTTGATGAGTTATGCGGGTTGAAGTGACATCCAGTACCTGAACTAGGCGATTGGATTGAATATAGGGTGTTACAAATTTTTGATTGAGGACGTTGTAATGATGAGCTCTTGTTGTGAGTTACGACAGTGTAGAACTAAATTCAGAATGTGGTTTGGCATCTATTAGGCAATGCCCCTCAATCGCCTACTAGGATAATCAAGTACGAACCTCGCCACTTTGAATTGATAAGTAGAAGCTGTGATTGGCTAGTAATAAAGAAAATCGATTGGTTGGCTTTGGTGAATAAGAGTAGGCGTTGTTTCAACCAAAAAAGGTAAATAATTGGAGCTATACGAAGATCCAAGAATAGGCTCGTTTGAGCGAAAGGTAAAAAAAAAAATACAAGCCAAGATCGAAAGTTGTGTCATTAGACTAAAAGCTCTAATATCATATTGAAGTGATGGGAGGCTTATGAAATAGCTCTACTTGATTTATTGATAAAAACCTCTATTTATAGAGGTAAAGACAATTACATAAAAATTCAAATTACTAATTCAAAAATAAGATAAAACAATAATTCAAGACAACTTAAAACTAGGATAATGATAATAACTTATTTATTTGAATATTTCAAATTTAAGACTACACTATTATGGCCCCACAAGATTAATGGTCGATAGAGTAGTAAGCTTAGATTGACGATGACGAAAAAAGAGCGAACAGTTAATGGTAAAAAAATTGGATTTTCCAACTGAGAACGTTGTAATGGTAACTCTTGTTGTGAATTACAGCAACATAGAACTAAATTTAAGAAGCGATTCGACATCCATTAGGCAAGGCCCTTCAACCACCTACTAAGATAATTAGGTATGAACCTTGCCACTTTGAACTGATTGATAAAAGCCGATGATTGGCTAGTATAATAAGAACCAATTGGTTGCTTTGGTAAATAAGAGATGACATTGTTTCGATTGAAAATTGTAAATTGTTGGAACTATATGAACATCTAATAATATGCTCGCCTGAGCGAAAGGGTAAAAAAAACGTATAGACCAAGATAAAAAAATCATGTCGTTAAACAAAAGGCTCTAATACCATATTGAAGTAAGGAATGCTTATGAAATAGCTCCACTTGATTTATTGATAGAAATATTTATTTATAGAGGTAAAGATAATTATATAAAAATTCAAATGACTAATTCAAAAATAAGATAAATTAATAAATCAAAAATAATTTAAAACTAGGATAATAATAATAACTAATTTGTTTGAATATTTCAAATCTAAGACAACACTATTACTTTTTTTTTTTTACTTTAAAAACATTTTGTTTAATTGTTTAAAAAAATCTTTAAGCGAGTTACATCAAATGACGAATTCAACATGGTGGCGACACATAACATTTCGAGTCTGGAAAGAAAAAACATTAGAATATTTGGATAGAACATGCCCTAAAGTCCCAAGCCCCCTCCCCACCAAAAAAGAAAGCTTAAAATTATCCCGACGATGGTAAAAAAATGCCATTTTATTTACTTAAAATAAGTATTCATCCCTCAAATTTACTTTCAAACTCTCCATTCACTCTCTTGTAGAAGTAAGGATTTTTATTTTGAAATTTATAGTTTAAATTTTATTTATGCAAGAAATAATATTTTGTTTGTAAAATTTTTCTTTTAATATAATTTATAACATAATAATTAAATTTAGTTGTTTTTATAAAATAATTTGTATTCAAGCTTAAAGATCAAGGAGGTTAGTATCAAATCTTTTATCATTCACATAATTTTGTATTTAGAGCTTAAAATTTTATAGGTGTAAGTACAAAATTAAGCAAAGCTTATGAGCATATCATAAATGCATATCATAAATGCACATCAATTAAAAGATAGAAAACAGGATGGAACTATTAATTTTTAATTTCAATATCAATATTATTACCTGTCTTCACAGTATCTTCATTTTCTCACTTCTGGTGGTGAGAAGAATTATTATGAGTACCCCTTTTTACTATTATAGTGCGACTTACTACATCCACATCCAATACTATGTCTTTCAGATTTATTATGTATTGTTGCATTCCCTTTAGGGAATAAAATAAATCTAGTAGGATGTGTTATACAATTTTTCATTTAATAGCTCGTTATTTTATTCAACTACAAGTAAAATATGATATTAATTTAGAAGATATTTTAAAACTTTTTCACAATCTTACTACTGCAGGAGCACATTTGAAGCATGAAATGTTGAAAAAGTTTTCTTTAACAAGGTCTCATTAGTAATATTCTCCCAATAATTTTAATTGAGTACTTATCCTAAACATTGTAGAGTTATACTTACTCACAATTTTAAAGTTTTGCAATTTGTGTATTTGATCATAACGAGCTTTAGATAGGAGATATTGTAACTTCATGTGCATCTAATCATAAAATTATCATATTCCGATGTTCATATCTTTCTTTTAAATTATTCCACAATTTAAGTAAATTTTTCACATCAAATATTCTGCTTTCAACCCTTCATGGAGATGATGGCGAAAGAAGACAATGGAAATAATCACAATTAATTTAACAGTCAATCAAATCTTTAAGAATAAGAATCAAGTCAATCAAGTCTTTTTAGGAAGAGCAAGATTTGAGGGACTCAAGTTTGACTCCCTCTGGGAACAACATATTTTATTTTTTTTTCCTCCCAAATTTTGATGAAATTCAGATTTTGACGAAAAATCTGACGAAATTTAGATTTTAACAAAAAATCTCAAATGACAAATGCTTAAAGAAGTTGGAATTTTTTTTCTCATGGGCGGGTTTTCAGACGGTATTTTTTTGTAGAAAAACAGGTTTGGAAAATGCAGCGAAAAATAACTTTAGGGAAAAATTAGAGTTTTAAAATTTTTTTCCAAAACAAGATCTTGGTTGTGATATCTAAAATAATAAAAACTTAATCAAAATTGTACCTTTTCGATTCGTATAAAATGAGCGCTTCGAGTAGTCTTCTCCGCTATTCTCAAGCTCACGTTTGCCGAGTGTGGGCTCGCTTCGAATTAGAAAAATTTTCACAAAAATTATCAGTGGGGTAATTTTGCAATCTCTCTAAACTTTTGGGTCAAGTTATAAATTAGAAAAATATCTTTATAAATTTTCTATAATAATCTCTTCAAAGAATTTTCTCTCTACAACTTTCTCTTGAATTCAAGTGTGTGTAAATAATGACCCAATGCTCTTTTTATATAGGGAGAGTTTAGAGAATTCAATTATGATTAAACTTAATCATTTTATCAAGATAAATATTAATATTATATTAAATTTAATATTAAATCTTATTAAAATAATAGAATGTTTATCTACAAGATAAACATTAAATTAAATTAAATATTAAGATAATTACTTTAATATTAAATTAATAAATTACTATTAAGATAAGTATTAAGTTAAATTTAATATTAAATTATTAAAATATTATTATTTTTGGAATAATTAATCTGAAATCAAATTCTCTGGTAGAATCCCAGTTCACTTTAATATTAAATTAACAAATTACTATTAAGATAAATATTAAATTAAATTTAATATTAAATTATTAAAATATTATTATTTTTGAAATAATTAATCTGAAATCAAATTCTCTGGACGCCGTCGTTGCAACCATCGGCATCGCTGTGTCTGGTGATGCAGGTGTGACACCCTTACGGCACCCCGAGCTGGTTCGGCTGTTGTCGGTTTGGTTCGGGTCAATGACGACTCGATCGGTCTGGTCTAGCCACCAGTTGGATTGTCGGCCCAGTTTCACATACTAGGCCCGGTTCGACCAGTTTTTTGGGTATTGGTCTCGATTTTTGGCTCTCATGCCCAATTTACGATCTCAAGTCCAATTTTCAAGTTCAATTACCCATTAGGCCAATTGTCTGACTTGAAAATTAATTTTCAAAAATATCATATTAATTTTAATTAATTTGATTAATTTAATTTTACTTGATCAAATTTAGTTTTTCCAAAAATCACTTAGATTTTCCAAATTAATTTTTAAGAAAATTCTTTAATCAAATTTTCTAATTGAACAATTCTCACAACCACCTAATTTAATTCTACATCGAATAAATCGACTCAATTAAATTATTCCAAAAGTCATAGAATTTACTTCTGATTCAAATTTAGTCCAATCGAGCTTTTGTTGAGCTAGTGGAGGGACCAATCAGATATATACAATTAGGCTCTAGTGATTGCAATTATGTCTAGAAGCACCGTTTCGATAATTCGCAATTACTTAATCATGGAGTCAGTCCACAAGAAGTACCATGATTGAAAACTCCTTATTGCATACTCTTTACAAAAGCAATTCATCCAACTGCTTTGTCCAATGACCTCGTCATGTGTGTGTTACCCTCATATGATATCATTGATTCTTTTGAGTTAAATCTGTTCACTCAATACAATCCTATTTTATTTCATTGTCACCATTGTGTCTTCTTAATAATTAATATGACCACTGTCAACAAATGACTATGATAAATTGCTCGTTCGAGAATAAGCAACCCGTGGTCACATTTCATATTTATCAATCCACACAATGTCAATGAGAGGATATAACTCTTTAATTGAGCTATGAATTCCACTGTTGCTAGTAAACCCATGCTATACACAAGTCATGTACCTAACATACCGGCTATGGGCTCGATCATCTTTAGAGCATAAGCCTCAACTTATATCAAAGCACATGAGTTGCATACGCATGGTCAGTGACTAACTCAGGATTTAGGTAAATCACACTATGAACGTCACAAGTGAATTAATTCACAAACAGATTCAGAATTAATTCATCTTGGGTCCAGTCCAATGTATCATTCTACTAATGAACATCTATGTGTCTACTCGTGGAGTCAACTGCTCCGATAGCCAAGACTAGCCATCTCTCTAATTGGAATTGTAGACGACATAATAATCCTTCTCAGTATTTGAATCAAATGCTCACTTCGATTCTTTTACGAGATTACAGACTTATTTGATTATCTACTGAAGTAAGTTACCTTTTCCCGCAATGTAAACGTTCTTTACAATGCCACTTATCTTCAGTTTGAACTTTAGACAATCAATGAGCTAATATTTGCTTGTCACAATTTTGCTATGCATGCAAAATATAAAGACAGAAAATACAAAAGACATAATAGTGAAATGTGTAATTAACTTTATTTATTTATTCATCGTTCAAATAAATAGAAAATAATTATATGTTTACTACAATATGGTCACATTTCCCTACAATTTTTTTATAAAGTATCGTGTTGATAAAATGTTATGAAATAAAAAAATACAGAGAGTAAAAAACAAGTCAAATAGGAGAGCAAAAGAGAAGTGTGCATTTTATTGATCAATAGAAATGTATTACAATACTTCTTCAAAGTATATACTTATAGACATAAGAAGTATACATGATATAAAACTCTACTTCTAATAAACATTAAAATCCTAATGTATATTAAATTTATCTTGCAGGGAAAGGATTGTATGAAACAGTAACGTCACGTCATCTGTATTCCTTTCCAATAGTTTTATGCCACATCAATATTTTCATCCTGAATTTTAACATTTTCATCTTGAAAAAAATCAAATCCAAATTAAAATCCTGAAATTCAGAATAAAAATATTGATGTAACATAAAACTATTAAAAAAGAATATAAATAACGTGACGTCTCTATTTTATACAATCCTTTATCAGGGAAACAAAGTAAACTTGTCCCATCCACACCTATTATCGGGACTCAACAACCATAATGACAAAGCATACAATAATAAATGTATAGCAACCAAAACAAGGAAAAGGAAAATAAAACAGAACAACAAAGAAAGCCTGGACGTCAAAAACAAATGTCCTCCAAAAACATACCCAGAACCAGCTACAACCCTCCCTTCTCCGGAAATCAGAAATTCAAGGAGCCATCAACAATACCCAGAGGAGAGCGAAGCTTTAGTGATAACATCGGAGCAAAAGAGTTAAAGATTTTTGATGAACTAAAGCCAAAAAAGACTAATGCAAAGAGGAGCAATTCGATCTGTCAATCGTCGCGACCTGTTCCACTTCCTCCGGTGCATCCTCGATCCAGAATCGCCCTTCAGAAAATTGGCATCCCTCCTTAGCCAAGGTATGAGCAGCGTTGGTTGCTTCTCTCATAATATGATGAAAAGTGATCTGTTCAAAGAACCCCAACTTATGTTTGATATCTGCTAAAATCGGGCTGAGGACTGATCTATCATTTGTATTTGCATGCAACTTTTTTATCATCGTCAATAAGTTTCCCTAAATCTGAACGTGACGAAAGCCAATCTCCTGAGCAAACCGAATCGCCTACTCGCACGCTCGGGCTTCTGCAACAAAAGTGTCAACAATATTAAAATGAAAGTAAGTACACACCCCCATGATCAGTCTATTTTTATTTCTTGTAATAACACCTGAGATAGATGTCTTTTCCTGTAAATTAAAAAGCTGAGTCAAAATTAATTTTGATAAAGCCCAGATCTGGTGGACTCCATTTAGACTATGTAGGGGATCGTTTAGGATGTTTCTCTAATTCTAAGCCTTCTATTTCAGCCAAGTAGCCTAGAATAAACACCATTATTTCTTACACTGTTTGTCTCAGACCCTCATGAATGAACTTGTTCCTTGCAAACCAAATAGTCCAAACATATATGGTCATGAGTTTTTTACTTCTTTCATCTTCTGTTTGGAAAAACTCAACTAACCAAGTCTTGTATTATGAATGCTTCGACATAAAGGGTAGAGAGAGTCATAAAGAAGTCCAAGTTTGGCTTATTATTCGGTAAAATCGTAAAAGATAGTCAACAGATTCTAGATCTGTATGGCATAACAGGCAAAAAGTAGGACAAGAAATATGGCGTTTATTTAGGTTAGAATACGCAGGAATAAAGTTGTTGTAAAACTTTCATATTGTAATTTGATCTTCTCTAAAAGTTGTAGTGCCCATAATTCCGATTAGAAATCTTTTTCAGAGAGAGCCATAGGATTAGACAAAGCTTGTTGTGAATCTAACTTTCCTTGTACTAGTAGCTTATAGTCACTCTTCATAATGTACATACTCAATCCCTCTAGTCTCTAGATCTTAGTATCGGGTATTGGTGACTTGGCCAGATATATAGATAGAATGGCATGCACTTAATCCTCCGCTGCGATCTCACGGATGACTGTATCATCCCAGGTACCATTTTCATGATTAATTAGTTGTGATACTATCATATACTTTATATCAATTCCTTGACACCGAATCCATCCATCGCCAGGTCCCAGGATCCACGGTTCATTCTAGATATTCACAGACTCTCCATCACCAATACGCCAACCCATACCTTTCTCCAACAAGCCTCGTGCACTCATTATGCTTCTCCAAGTAAGAGAAGGGTAAGAACCTAAACCCGTAGATAAGAAATCTGTATGAGGAATGGGTGAAACCCCCAGAAACTCTAGGTCTGAAATTTGTTTGGCATTGGGCCCTTTTGGGCCGTCTTTGTTTGGGTTGTAAAAATTTCTTTTGGGTATTAGTTTAGCTTGGGTTAGGGTCTGTTGTAGTTGGGCTACGGATATTGGGTCTGTAATAATAAATTGAACATTTATTTTTATTTTTTTATTTTTTATTTTGTTTTCAAGGGCCCGGGCAAAAATGGGCCTCTACAGTGATACCTCCAATCAGGTGCCAAAGGTCAGCCATTGTGTTTTAAAGGGATGGAAAGTGAACAACACTATTCATTAAGCAAGCTCCGACAAGGCAGAATTGGAGATCAGGAGCAGTCATTTTAAGATTTTCCTGAAACACATCTTCCTCTTCATCAGCGAGACACAGATTCGCCATCTCGTCTTCCATGATGCCCTGGAAGAAAAACTGCACAAAACTAAACCAGATCCGTTAAAAAAGTGAAAAGAAATGTGTCAACGAGGACAGACGAAAAACCTGTGCTAGAAAGAGGCAAACGAAAAACAAATAATTATTTTTTTTATTTTTTTTCAACGAACTCTAATTGAATAACATTTTTAAATCACATATTCATAACATATTTTTTATTTTCTAATATCGTATTTAAAACATTTTAACTTTCAACAATAAACTTTTTTTTTACAATAATATCAAATACTGGATATCAACCGAACACATTTCCTCAATAGTAACTTTTGAAAAGCAACTTTAGACAAACACAAATGCCAAACTGATTCTCATGTATATATTTCCTTGAAAAACCCCACTTTTTCTTTACGAAATCAACAATTTCTTCGTATAGATAGTTTTAACAGCTGCTCACTTCTATATTATGAAACTAAATAAAAGTAGAAACGATTCTTTTGTCAAAGATATATAAACAATTTTCACATTTAAGCAAAGGGCTTTAATTTGGTTTTCAAGAATCCCATCATTTTGTTTGAAACATAAATTTTGCTCCACTACTCGGTTTCAAAAAAGTGAGGAAAAAGTAGTAATGGTAGATCCCCACTGGCATGGGGCTACAAACTAGAATTGCCCTACATGTTCCAATCAGGGTTTCATTGGATTGCGAGAAAGGAAAAAAAGAAGGGGCGGTGTTGTTGCTGACTACTTCAGTACTGGTAATCGCCATTTGCTACGTCATTGTCAAATTACCCCCTCTCATAAAACAAAGATTGGCACCGACTTCTAAAAAGAAAAGAGCCTCATCTTTGACAAAAGCTTCCTTGATTCCATCAACCTTTGCCTTCTTTATGCTGCTCAGCTCATCATCTACTCCACATGATGCATTGTTTAAACATATATGCTGCTAAAGCCTAAAGGACGGTCAAAAGCAAAAGCTTTAAAAAGAACCCTAAGAATCTTTAAAGAACCCTAAGAATCTCTAACTGTCATGGTATTTCTAAAAGAAAAGGTTTTGTGTCTCCTTGTAGGTTAAGCTATTATGCACCTTTAAATCTCTTTACCTTTCACACTATATAACATCTCTCTATAAACCCAGAAAAAAAATCCTTTTCCTCTCTCACTGAAAATTAAGAAGGAAAAAAAAAGAAGAGTTTTTGATTGTTTCTTTGTTTTGTCATGGCGACGACTCAGAAACTTGTGGTAGAAGTGGTTGATGCACGTAATTTAGTACCCAAAGATGGTCACGGGACGTCGAGTCCTTACGTTGTGGTCGACTACTACGGACAAAGGAAGCGGACAAGGACGGTTACCAGGGACATAAACCCTACATGGAACGAGGTTCTTCAGTTCAATATCGAAAAACCCTCTGATATTTTCAGTGACATGCTTGAACTTGATGTTTATCATGATAAGAATCATGGGCCAACCAGTAGGCAAAATTCCCTGGGAAGGCTAAAGTTGAGTTCGAGACAGTTTGTTAAGAAGGGTGAAGAAGCTTTGATTTATTATCCTTTGGAGAAGAAATATTTGCTTAGTTGGATTCGTGGTGAGATTGGTTTGAAGATTTATTATGTTGATGATGTGCCGCCACCTCCTCCTCCGCCTGTTGAGGAGGCGAAAGCGGAAGAGGGAAAGGTGGAGCCGCCTTCAGATAATGCAGCAGCCCCTGTGCCGTCTGACCAACAACCACCGCTAGCTGAGGTGAAGCCTGATGACAATGCTGCAAGTTCGCCTGCGGACGGTGAGTCCGTGAAAGCTGTTGAAGCTGCCCCAGCGGGAGAAGAAAAGGGTGAAGTTGAAGGCGAGAAGCCAGCAGAAGGATATGATCAGGTGGAGCCAGAAGCAGATTCGAAATCCGTACAAGCTGATGATTATGATGATGATATTGTACTTGATCCTACATCAGCCAATTGGGTCCCGCCGCTACAGTCGGGTATCATGGCATCAACTACATCCGGGTCTATTCCGGAAATTAAAGTTACACGAACCACCTCTGCTCCGCCGCCACTCACACGGCCAGCAACCCCAGCGAGTTATGCTTCCTCCGTGGACCCATCTGATCACACTCGGATCGAACGGTCCTCGTTTGATCTAGTTGAAAAAATGCATTACGTTTTCGTCAAAGTAGTGAAAGCAGGCAGCCTACCCACCAATGGAAACCCCATCGTTAAGATCGCCATTGCGGGTTGCCACGTGACATCAAAACCAGCTCGAAAAGCCAAGTATTTTGAGTGGGACCAAACATTTGCCTTCGCCCGTGACACACCGGAAACTTCCTCGTTTCTAGAAGTGTCTGTTTGGGCCAATGCGGGTGGCGCCAATTTCTTAGGCGGGGTTTGTTTCGACGCGACGGAGATTCCTTTACGAGACCCACCGGACAGCCCCTTGGCGCCGCAATGGTATAGGTTGGAAGGAGGTGGAGCTCATAGAGGTGATCTAATGCTTGCTACTTGGATCGGAACCCAGGCTGACGAAGCATTTCCTGATTCGTGGAAATCGGACGCCGCCGGTAACCTTGTGAATTCTCGCGCCAAAATATATCTCTCTCCTAAGCTTTGGTACCTTCGAGCTTCCGTCCTCGAAGCGCAAGATATTTTGCCATTGACGGCGTTGAAAGAAGGCTCATTTCAAATGAAAGCGCAATTGGGATTCCAAGTGCAGAAAACTAAAGCTTCTGTTTCTCGTAACGGAAATCCATCATGGAATGAAGATATCATGTTCGTAGCCGCCGAGCCATTTGCCGAACATTTAATATTCTATCTTGAGTACTGCCAACAGAAAGGACCGGTGACACTAGGAGTCGTCGGAATCCCGCTGACCTCCATTGAACGTCGTGTCGATGATCGAAAAGTGATATCTCGATGGTTCAATCTTGAGGATCCAAAAAGTGATAAGAAAGGCTACAAGGGCAGAGTACATTTGAGCCTATGTTTTGACGGCGGATATCACGTGATGGATGAGGCGGCGCATGTCTGCAGCGATTATCGGCCGACTGCAAGACAGTTGTGGAAACCGCCGGTCGGGACACTTGAGCTTGGGATCATTGGTTGTAAGAATTTGCTGCCGATGAAAACTATAAACAGTAAAGGGTCCACGGATGCATACACCGTGGCAAAATACGGGTCGAAATGGGTCCGAACTCGTACAGTGTCTGATTTTTTAGATCCGAAATGGAATGAGCAGTACACGTGGAAGGTATATGATCCATGTACGGTGTTGACAATAGGTGTGTTCGATAGTTGGGGAGCATTGGAAATCGACAGTGGAAAAGAAGCCACGCGTCCTGACTTCCGTATGGGAAAAGTACGAATACGCGTATCTACTTTGGAAACGGGTAAGGTGTACAAAAATACATATCCGTTGGTGATGTTGGGTAATAGCGGGGTACAAAAAATGGGTGAGCTGGAGGTGGCTGTAAGGTTTGTTCGTGCAGCTCCAACGCTAGATTTCTTACACGTGTACTCTCAGCCTTTGTTACCGTTGATGCACCATATAAAGCCTTTAGGAATGCCCCAACAAGAGATGTTGAGGAGCACATCCGTGAAAATCTTGGCCGCACACTTGTCGCGATCAGAGCCACCACTGAGGAGTGAAGTGGTACGTTACATGCTTGATGCCGACTCACACACGTTCAGCATGCGAAAAGTACGTGCGAATTGGTCAAGGATAGTCAATGTGCTATCGTGTTTGATCGATATGGTACGGTGGATAGAGGATACACGTATGTGGAAGAATCCAACGGCTACGATACTTGTGCATGCATTGCTAGTGATGCTGGTGTGGTTCCCTGATTTGATCTTTCCCACATTGGCATTTTATGTGTTTGCGATTGGAGTATGGAACTACAGGTTTAGATCAAAGGAGAAATTACCCCACTTTTGTCCTAAGATGTCATTGGCGGACAGCGTGGATCGTGATGAACTCGATGAAGAGTTCGATACAATGCCAAGCACCCGATCGCCGGACATTATACGCACGAGGTATGATAAGTTACGCGCGATCGGTGCACGTGTGCAAAACATATTGGGTGATGTCGCCACGCAAGGCGAACGTGTTCAAGCATTGGTGACATGGCGAGACCCACGTGCGACAGCCATTTTTGTTGGATTATGTTTGATGGTGGCATTCGTGTTATATTTGGTACCACCAAAGATGATAGCAATGGCATTCGGGTTCTACTATTTCCGGCATCCGTTGTTCCGGGATCGGATGCCGTCACCGGCACTGAACTTCTTCCGAAGGCTTCCATCTTTATCTGACAAAATAATGTAGGGTTGAGGGTGAAGTGAAGGGGGAAGTTGTTATCGTTTGTGCTTCAAATCTTTTTGTTAGTTTGACGTGCAACTTATATACATATAATCTTTTTCTTGGTAAGCAAAAAAATGGTGTTATGAAATAATTAAGGTGTTAGAATTGTAGGATAAAAGTGAAGAGTATAGTTTATTTATTTTAATTATCAACCATATAACTACATTAAGGTCTGTGTTTATTATTGGGTCACAGCAACCATTGAGAAGCCTGAATATTTGGAAGTTGTATTACAATGCAGAAAGGTTTTGTTGATCTCACTGTCTTTTTTATTTTATCTATCATAATAAAAGCGAGCGGCAAATAATCAACTAGAGTTGGTAAATTCAGCAATTAACTTAAAAACCAACTCAAAACGGGTTTAACTTTGTATCTACACCACTATATATACCAGCCAACTCCTATAGTTGTGGTTCATATTCACTCCCTGCTTGTGAGACATCATCCAACATTTTCATCAAAGCTTGGGCTGGCTTGTTAAATCATTTTCCTATAATAAAAAAAATGTCCAAACTGAGACAGTTTTAAACAGAAACTGATCAGTTTAATGTTTATTATTTAAGAAAGTATGTGGAAATGTCAAATGATAAGAGTCAATATTATATTCAAGAGAAATCTAAATTGAATTTTCTCTGATAATTTATATATAAACAGTGATTTTAATTAGCAAATTGCAACCGGAGTTGATTGATTTAAGAAGATAAAGATTTAAATGAAAAGTCATGTTGGATATGCTTTTCTCTAATATTTAGATATTCGTGCATTAATCTGATGGTCAAGGTGTTTATCGCTCCAGATATAACTTGGATTCGATTCGTGCTAATCGCGTTACTATTAGGGTTTTACTCTCCTTTTATAATTCATCAATATATATATATATATTACATTGATGGTTTATATATCACTATTTCAAAATTCTTAAAAATGATATTTTAAATTTAATTGTTTAGTTGGAGGAAGATATATTTAAAATTTTTAAAGTAAATTTAAAATTTAAATAGATTTGACTTAAAATTGGGTGGAAATGATTCAAACATTTTAAAAAATGAAGATTAGGATGACAAGGAGTGGTGTCCACGTAGAAAACATGTTATTCTACATGTTGCAACCTTGAAAAGATCCAAAGATATGGAGGGAGCTTACAGATTTATTGGATACAACCGTTTTTAAGATAATACACATTAGCAGCGTTAGGAATTCAAATACCAAGTAAATTAAAGGAAAAAAGAGATCATCCCAAGTGAAACGCTTTGCCTCCCCTTGTGTCCAAAGAGGGATGGGGTAAATAGAGAGGTATGAGGAATGGGGTTTTTTAATTTATTTTATCTTTTTTGAAAATATTTTTTAAATTTTATATATTATTATTTCTTGTCAACAATATTTTTATTTTTATATATATATTTTTAAATTTATTATTATATTTTAAAAAAATATTTATGTATTTTTTAAAAATTAGGAACAAATTAAGATCATTTGTAAATTTTAAGTGTTAATTTTTTAAAATTATGACTAAATTGATATAATATGTAAAAGTTGAGGGCTAACTTTGTTATTATACCTAGGGGTGAACAAAACTTGATTCAATTCAAAAATTGAAAAAAATTCGAATTTCGAGTTAATTGAATTGAGTTATTCGAGTAAACTCGAATAAGTAATTCAAGTTCGAGTTCGAGTCAAGTTGAATTTTACAATTCAAATAACTTGAATAACAGACTGGTGTAAATACCCTTTTGGTCCTTGTTAATTTTAAAAATGAACAAATTTGTCTCTCTTTCAACAAAAAATACAAAATAATTTTTAAAATTCAAAATATTTTTAAAAATTCTAAAATTTATCTTTTAAAAAAATTATAATTTTTTTTTAAAATCTAAAAAATATATAAAGTTAAAAATATAAATTTTTTATAAAATAATAACTTTGGGAACTATATAATTTAATTAATTATTTAAGTTTATCATACTAAAGTATCTTTTTTTTATTATTATTTTGCTTTGAAAAAGTTTTTAAAAATTAGTTATACTGTAATAAGATTTTAATTTGACATGTTTAATTTTTTCGATTCAACTCGAGTCAAATTCCATTTCACTCGACTCAATCTAAAAAAATTTCAAATCGAATTAGGATGATAAAAGAGGACTTATCAACTCGATTAACTCAAAAAAATTCGATCAAACGCTCACCCCTAATTATACCGATTCTTTTAACTGTTACTTCATCTTATTGTTTGTGATTTTAACGAGAATGACCAAAAAGACCGAGCTATGTAACGTGGGTGCTTAAATTGCAAACTTTTTTTTTTATTTTAAGTGCCTAATTATATCAATTCTTTTAACTGTCACTTTATCTTGTTGTTTGTGATTTTAACGAAAGTGACAAAAATTATCAAACTATGTAACGTTGGTGCTTAAATTAATTATAAATTTTTTATTTTAAGTGCCTATAATAAAAAAATATATATATAGTTAAGTGACTATTTATATAGTTTACCCATAATAAAAATAGTACATGATTAACAAGAATATTCATTTAATTTAATAAAAAATAAAATATTCAAATTACATTAATAATATATATATATATATATATATATATATATATATATAAAATCAATGTTTTCTGTACAGAAAATTGTTCAATGAGTAAAATTTCAACATTTTTTCCCCTCTTTTTATGATAAGAATGCTTCGTAATCATCTCTTCTCGGAGTTTTAGCCTTCAAAATATTTGAAATTTCCTTGTGTTGACTGTATAATAATATAGCAAAGTCATAAAATTTTCAGATAATTGAAAATTCTCTCTCTGTTTGTAATAATAATAAAGAAAATGAAAAAGTTGGTATGAGTTATGAACCAAAACTCTTTTAACAACATTTGACAGAATTGCGTTTACCAATTTAAAGATAAAGTTGTTTTCGTGGTTGAAATAGTGCCATAATTTCACGCACTATGCTATTGTTAAATTTTTCTATTTTCAAAGTTGGAAAATTTTAGAATAAAAGTATTGGTTCATCTATTTTTTATAATATTTAGATAAATTAAAACCCAAAACATGAAAACCAAGTAAAGTCATTTTTGATTGATGACTTTGGATTGCATCGAGACTCTTATGGAATTATTATCCTATGTTGATTTTTAGCTTTACTTTATAGAAAAGTGATTAGATTATAACTCTTATGTATGCAAAAGTTAAGTAGTGTATAAACTTAAGTTTTGTCTAGGTTAAATTGATTACCGAGAATAACCGAGAGACCTAGAGATTGAGAGAGCACAAATTTGTTCAAGTGATGAACGTTTTATGTGTGCATTGTTTCTATAAGCAACAAGAGAGCCTCTTAAGTTACAAAATCAAGCTTTTGAAGAGGAAGCTTAGTGAAAGAGTGATCTAGTCTTTGTACAGCGATGAAGTTGCCAAAATGGTGAGTGTTAGACCAATGTTAGTACTTAAATCATTAGTTGTACCGTGAGAAAGATAGTGGATCATTGTTTTAGGCAAGACCCTGTAGACGCAAATTGAGGTCGAACTGCGTAAACGATCTCAATGTTCATCTTTACATTTTCGCCCTTTTTGTGGGGTGTGCCTTGTATTTTCGGCCGAATAGACGACGACATCACAACGAAAAGCTTCCCGACGTTGTGACAACGAACAACATCGTGGCGACGCGAATGGGGACGTTACGATGTGTTCCTCACATAAACTGGGTTTCTTTTCCCAGTTAAAATGTGCTATCTTTTCCCAGCTAAACTCTGATTACTCTAGGGATATTTTAGTATGATTAGACCTCTAATCTTAGCCTATTTAAAAGGGACTTGTATATTTGTTTTAATAGGCCAATTAAAAGGCAATTAAAGATGTAATACTACATGACTTCTTTTTTGGGGGCAACAAGATGTAGTCGAATATGAGTTTGAGAGAGAGTTTTTGGTGGTAAACTATGGAGAGAATTTTATTCCCGAGTTAGGGTTTTATTTTCGAGGTTTGGGTTTGTACGTTTAGTACATTTAAATTTATTTTCTCCATATTGTACTCTCGTTTTTTTACTCATTTAGTGAAAAACTGATGCCTCTTTTGTTAGTGGTTTTTATCCTTTTCGGAGGAGTTTTCCACGTAAAATTTGTGTTCTTGATCTCGGCCTCCTTTGCCCATGGTTTTTATCCTCTTTGGAGTAATTTTCCACATAAAATTTATGTTCTTAATCTTCTCTATTTTTTTCATTATTTATTTGGGTTGATTCTCTGCAAACTGGTATCAGAGCTTGGTTCAAATTCTGCAATCGACCCATTCAGGGATGGCGACAACGAATTTTGATATTAAGAAGTTCAATGGAATCACAAATTTTAGATTGTAGCAGTTTCGGATAAAGCAGAGCGTTTAAAGTAAGATTGGTCGCAAAAGGTGACAGTCAAGTGGAGGAATTGATTTCCTTAATGTTTTCTCTCTAGTTGTGAAGCACATGGCTGTTCGTGTATCACTGGCCCTGGTTGCATTATACAACATTGATTTGAAGACTAGGAGTCTTTCAGTTTCCAAGTTCGAGAACAGTTTGGGCTTGGTGGACATTCTGTAAATATCGAGTTTGGCCTGTGACAAGGTTTGGAGAAGAAGGTATGGTAAATACAAGTCAAAGTGGAGATTTGTGATGTTTTCCTCATGTTTTCGATCGAACAAACAGCAACACCAAGATGAGAAGCTTCCCAACAGTGCGACGACAGACAATGTCGTAACAACACGAATAGGGATGTTGCGATGTGTTCCCCACATAAATCACATTTCTTCTCCCAGTTAAACTTTGCTATCTTTTCCCATTTAAACTTTCAATACTCCAGGGATATTTTAGTATGATTAGACCTCTAATCTTAACCTTTTTAAAAGGGCCTTGTATCCTTGTTTTGAGAGGCTAATTAAAAGGCAATTAAAGATGTAGTACTACAAGGCTTTTCTTTTGGGGGTGACAATATGTAGCCATATATGAGTTTGAGAAAGAGTTTTTGGTAAGCTATGGAGAGAATTTTGTTCCCGAGTTAAGGTTTTATTTTTGGGGTTTGGGTTTATACGTTCAGTACATTTAGGTTTATTTTCTCCGTATTATACTCTCATTTGTTTACTCATTTAATAAAAAGTCAATGTCTTCTTTGCCTATGATTTTTATCCTTTTTGAAGATGTAAAATTTGTGTTCTTGATATTCTCTATTTTTTTCTATTTAGTTGCTTATACAGGTCGATCCCTAACAAACTAGTATCAAAGCTTGGTTCGAAAAACTCAAACACACAAATATTTACGTGGAAAACTCCTCCAAAGAGGATAAAAACCACAGGCAAAGGAGGCATAGACTTTTCACTAAATGTGTAAACAAACGAAAGTACAATATGGAGAAATAAACCTAAATGTACTAAACATACAAACTTAAAACCCGAATACAAAGTTGTAACTCAGGAACAAAATTCTCTCCATAGTTACCACAAAAAATCTCACTAAAACTCATCTGTGACTACATCTTATCGCCCTCAAAGAAAAGCCCTTGTTGGTTGGCATGTCTAAATCAAGGTTATAAAAGCCCTTTAAATAGGCTCAATACCAAAGGCCAAAACGACTAAAATAACCTTGAAGTAATCAAAGTCCAACTAGGAGAAGAAGTTTTGTTGAGCTGTACAAAACGTGGTTGTATAACATCAGGAATCATAGTGATGTCGTGACATCCTGACTTTTCTCATCATGACATCGTTGCCATGTCCATTGCCAAAAACCGCCACATCGTCCTGACGTCGGGCCTATTTTGTCCCCCATTCAGTTTCTCATCGATTCTCGTCTAAATGCGAGGCATACCCCAAAAATCTCCACCTTTACTCATATTTATCACGCCTCCTTTTCCATGCCCTGTCATAGGCCTAACTCGAATTTTGGAGAACTTTAACCGAGTCTAAGTCATGCTCGAACTTGAAAACTGAAAGACTTCCAGTCTTCAAATCAAAGTTGTATAAGGCAACAAGGGCCAGTAATACTTAAATAGGAGAGAAAACATCAATTCTCTCCACCTGACTGTAACCTTCTGCGACCAACCTTGCCTCAAACATTCTACGAACCATTCGAGTCCTAAAGACCAAAAGAGGATGAGATTCTTCTCTAAATCAAGCACATGCCTGAATTCCTACACGAATCCACCTTCAACCAGATTATATGTGGAGAACAACAAATCATCGCTCTCGTTTTCAACCACATCAACTACCTCCGTAATTATCCGAAACTGTCAGAAACTGAAATTTATGATCCCGTCGAATTTCTCGATATCTAAATTCTTTGTTGTGTCACCAAACGAGTTAGTTGAATTTCCATATATATATAACATTTAAAAATTCCTAAAATTTATGGATAAAAAAATTCCTAAAAATTAAAATAAAAATAAAAAATATTAAAACCTATAAAAGAAATTTAAAATGGTAACTACTTAGTATACTGGAAGTGAAAATTTTTAACTCTACAAATGAGTTGAGATTTTGTCATATGTTCTATTTATTTATTTATTTAAATACAACTTAAAGCACATGGTAAAATCATAACTTTAAAGTTCAGAATTTCCACAGTATGTATACTAAATAATTATCCATTACAAAATAATAAAAATTTACAGACTCTCAAAAAAAAATTATGGAAAACTCTAAAAGGTTCTCAAGAATTAAAAAAAATCCAAATAATTGAAAATTTTCAAAAATTTATTTTAAAATTCATAAAAAAATAAAAAAAATTAATTTCTGAGAAATGAAATAAGATTTTAAAAATTAAAATAAAATTAAAAACTACAAATATGTTCCAAATTTTAGAAATTAAAAAAGAAAAAAAATCTTTTTTTTTCCTGAAAGAATAATAATTTCTAACGGCTATTTTGCTTTCTGCAGAAAATTACTAATATTAAGTTTGAAATTCTATTTTCTACAAAAAAAAAATATTTTTAGGAATATTTTGTTAACATTTTTAAATTTTGGAAGTGATACCAATACCATTTATGAAGTTGTCAGGAAATATTTCTTTTAAATATCTTTTCAAAATTTTAGAAAATTTTATATTTTTAATTTTTTAGAAAAAAAATTATATATATATTTTTAATTTTTCGAATTTTTAAAGAATTATTAGGAATTCTTTTTTTTTGAAACTATGACATTTGTATTATTCATTTTTATTTTAAATATTTTAGAACTTTTAATAATTTAATTTTCAAAATTTTAGAAATTTTTTGTTAATTTATTAATTTTATATTTTTTGAATTTATGATTCTTTAGAATTTTCTTAGATTTTTGGATAAATGATATCTAAGATCATTAAACTATTCTTAAGTTTACGTTTTCTTCATTCAACTTACAATCACACGTATATGTCATGGGCCGTAGATCAAAGCCCGTGACTAATGCATAAAGAGCGTCTCGTGAAAGTCAATTGATTAAATAAGGCTCATTCAACTCACTTGAACTGACCTGATTTGTGGAACATGTGAAGAAGCACATCTACTTGAAGCCTTCGTGGCCAAGTGAAGCACTTAAGGAAAAATAGGGTTGCCATGGTAAATATGGAAACTAATATTAGAAGATATGAAATCTTAGAATATTTGATTTTGTAATCTTAGAAGATTGTGTAAATCCCTTTAGAATCTCAATTATAGATTGGCTTTCATCTCAACTATTGATTGAAAGTAAATTGTACCGTTGGATCTGAGGGAACTCAACTATAAATAAAGGCATTCCCCTCATTTGTAATCATCCCATTATATCCCATTGATAGTAATTGAATACTATTGAGAGCATTTACTCAAACATCTTGTGAGGTTGCTTTCTTATGGTTTTTTCTATTCTCTCGTTGCTTCTTTGTCTTTGAGTTGCTTTCACTTTATTTTCGGTGAATTGGAGAATTTCACTTGAGAATTCTCATCTTTCGAAAATAAGGCTAACTTAGGCGGATTCGAAGCTAAAGAATCACATAAGGTCGCACGGATTGCGAGACTAAAGTTCTAGCCCCGTGACATATACATATGGGCATTCCTGATGTTGCAGGAGCAGATTAAAGATAGCAAGTCTAGCGTTCTTGATGTTGCAGGAGCAGATCGAAGTTAGCAAGTCTGGCATTCCTGATGTTGCAGGAGCAGATTAAAGATAGCAGGTCTGGCATTCCTGATGTTGCAGGAGTAGATCGAAGATAGCAAGTCTGGCATCCCTGATGTTGCAGGAACATATTGAAGTTAGCAGGTCTGGCATTCCTGATGTTGCAGGAGTAGATCGAAGATGACAAGTCTGGCATCCCTGATGTTGCAGGAACAAATTGAAGTTAGCAGGTCTGGCATTCTTGATGTTGCAGGAGCAGATCGAAGATAGCAAGTCTGACATTCCTGATGTTGCAGGAGCAGATTGAAGATAGCAGGTCTGGCATTCCTGATGTTGCAGGAGCAGATCAAAGTTAGCAAGTCTGGCATTCCTGATGTTGCAGGAGCAGATCGAAGTTAGCAAGTCTGGCATTCCTGATGTTGCAGGAGCAGATCGAAGTTAGCAAGTCTGGCATTCCGATGTTGCAGGGAGCGATTGAAGATAACAGTCCGGCATTCCCGATGTTGCGTGAGAGCGATCGAAGATAGCGAGTCGGCATTCTTGAAGTTGCGAACCAGATTGAAGATAGCGTGTCCGCATTCCGAAGTTGCGGAAGCGATCAAGACATCACATCTTATCTCTACGAAGTTCTGATGAGAGAATGATCATATTAATTCTACCTCCCGAAGTTGCAGTGGAGCGGATTAAAACAACAAATCCTATAACTTGAGGTTACAGTGGAGCAGATTGAAACTACAAGTCCCATCTCTCTGAAGTGGCGGTGGTGCGAGTGAAAGCAACAAGATGTGGTGGATGAAATGAGGCTACGAAGGATAGGAGCACCGAAGAATCAAGACTCAGCAAGAAGAGGGCAAATTTGGTCCTTCTTTATGTCTTTGCTCTATTCCGTTGCACGACAATGAGCAAAGAGGGCATCTCGTAGAAGGCCCAAATTGCCGGGGGCCCATTTCATTACACCTAAACCCATACACCAATGTAACCAAGACCCAAACACATTAAAACCCAAAGTGTGCCCAAACTAAAACCAAGCCCGAATGGCCCATAACATTAACCCAAAACCTAAATCCACTTTCTCCAAAAGAAAAAAAAAAAAACCTAGCAGCTACCAGCCATCTGACCGCCTGTCACGTCCACCGCCAAGCAGCACCGCCCTCCACTTGGCCACTTGCCTGCAAAAGCATTGAAAACGAAATGACAGAATAATAGAAAAGGGGGAAATCAATTGTAAAAAATGGCTATAAAAAGCCAATCAAAATCTATTTGTAAGGACCTTTTTTTAGCAATACATAGATATAGAGATTCAAACAAAATCAGAGAATAGCAGAGATTAAGCAACAACACAAGCCTAGCCTAAATTCTAAAAAATTCTAAAAAATTGAAAAACAGAGAAGAAAGAGGTGATTTGTTTCTTTATATTTTCGAAGCCTTTTCTTTTCTTTTCTTTTCTTTTTCGACATATACATATACACATATATTGTTATTATTTTTCTAAAATTCTTTAAAAAAAACACAATTTTTACCTTTTTCGGTCACCGTGCACGGTGGCCAGCGCGGCGGCGTCGGCGAAAGAGAACTACGGTCCGGTGGCCAGAGTCCGGCCGAATTCTAGACCTACAGAGAAAAAAAAAGAAAGATTAGAGTTTTTTTTTTAAACAAGCAGGAGAAATGATTTTTTTTGGAAAATTTGGGCCTTAAATAGCCTCCCAAAACGACGTCGTTTTGGGGCTGGCCTTAAACGCCTAAAACGACGTCATTTTGGCCTTGACCCGCTCACTGACCCGACCCGCCTCAGGATCCGCGTGTTTTTGCTTTTGGGGTTAATTGCCTATTTGGTCACTCCGCCCTTTTTGATTCTGCAATTAGGTTTTCACTTTTTTTTTTAAATCCGGCCCAATAATTTCATGCTGGTTCCACTTTGGTCCATAGTGAAACGCAGCGCAGCAAGGCCTGGGAAATTTATCCATCCGGTCCTCTTTATTCCGCGCGTTTCAGTCTAGTCCCTCTATTAATTATTTTATATAATTTGTCCCTAAACTTCCGTTTTAAATTCAAATTAGCCCTTTTAATTATTTTGCAATTTTTATTATTATTACTACTATTTAATATTCTTATTATCGTTACTATTAATTATTTATTATTATCATAATTATATTATTACTATGCTATACTATTATTATTAGTATTACTTCTTTTATTCTTTTATTCTATTATTATTGCCATTATTTTTAGTATTTAATTATTAACACTACTATTATTTTATTTACATTATTATTATTACTATTATTATCATTATTCATCTATTTTTATATTTATGTATTTCATCTGTTGTTTTTATTATTATTATTTATCTTATTATTATTATTATTATTATTATTATTAGTATCATTTTGATTATTATTAGTTTTATTAGTTTTATCATTATTACTATTTCTTATTTTATCATTTTTTTTATATATATTTCTACTACCACTATTTTTATCATCATTATTATTTTATCATTATTTTCTACTACTGTTAATATACGATTATTATCGTGATACTTTTATTTTATCACTACATATGTTATTACTTTTACTTTATCATTATTATTAATATCTTAGTATCACTTGCACTAGTGTATTATTTCACATCGTTATTTTATTATTATTATTCTTTTCACCTATAACATCGTGTTTTCATATTATCATTCGTCACACTAATTTTTCTCGTTACATCAGTTTTCAAATAACCGATATTTCGTATTAAAGATTCGAGGAATCGAGCCCTAACTTCTTGGGTTAGGTTCTTCTCATTTAATCTGAATAACGGAATATCCCTTTTAAAATTGCAATACAAGTTTTAAATAAAATACTTGTTCTCGGAAATTCGAAATGTTGTGCCCTAACTTACTGGACACGACATCTAGATACTCCGAGATAAGTTTTTTTAAAATAGAGGCAATATTTCGTATTTGGAACTTCGAGAAATGAAGCCCTAACTTACTGAGTTTCGGTTTCTCACTTGATAAATAATCGAATATCCTTTTGATATTTTCAATGCATGAGTCTCGGGAATCATGAGATGATCTTGGATTTGAGGATTTAAATTGTCGTGTCCTATCGTGCTGGATGTGACATTTCATTCCTTCGGAGCGAGAGAATCTTAACATTCAATTCGAGTAAATTCAAATATTTTCTAAAGGATTCGTATTTTAAAATTTTTTCAAATTTTCAACATTAGGACATTAATTAATCAATTTGGTACCAATTTTGAGCGTGACGAGGGTGCTAATCCTTCCTCGCACGTAACCGACTTCCGAACCCGTTTTCTCAAATTTCGTAGACCAAAAGCACTGTTTTAGTAAACCAAAACGTTTTATTAAAACAAAGGTGATCCGATCACACCTAATAAAGATCAGTGGTGACTCCCATTTTTATTTTCGTTTTCAAAAACCAAAGTTGATTCCCGTTTTTCAAAAAAATGGTTACGACAGAATCGATTCAATTTGGGCATGCATCCTACTACCATTTAATGATTTGAGTTCATAATGTCCTATTCCTCCACCTTTCGGTGTCTCCTACTAAGGTTGTAGGCACCTTTGTGTGATCTGATTGAATCAATTTATTTGAAAGTATTGATGACTGATATGGTGAATCGATCTTGTTGGTGTTGACAATGATAAATTCAACATCATTTGAAACACCTTGTACATCTCAAGCATTATCAATTCTTGAGTAGGAAAATATTGGAGGTTTGGGCAATTTTCCAATTGATTTTGGAAACGAAGGAATGTTTATACGAATGGATAATCATCAACTTTGTACCCATATTCTACATCTTTGACCTCTACGTATATCTCAACGGAGCAATTGCTTGTTTGCCGGTGTCAAAACACCATGGTCTCAACATAGACATCATCATCATCATTAAACATGCTTGCAACAAAATGAACACCACCTCTCATAGGCCCTTGCCATCTATACTTTAAACTGGATATCCTTTTCATACTTCCAAATCTAATTTTCCTACGAATCATTAGTTTCATTTCCTGCAACGAGACATCCATCTTAAACATGATGTTACCAAATTGTCCAATTCAAAAACGAGCATACTATATTAGTCATCGTAATTGATCCATTATAATAGGTTTGTGCAATAAATTGATTCATCATCTTATCAATTGAAATTATAAATATTGTTAACTTACTAATTAACATTAGGAAAAATTGTATTACAATGAGAAATTTTCAATAATACATTCTTAATCATGGTAACAAAATTCAACAATACAAAAATGGCATCCAATAAAACATAAAAATTTCTAAAACTAATAATAATACCAGTAACATAAAAATTCCAAAATACAAAAACTTGCTTGACAAAATTTGTAAACTTACGAGTTTAAATTTTGAGGAGATAAATTTGATAATGAAGTTTTTTTTAGAGTTGAAAATAATGGGTTTAAGGTTTTATTGTACAAATTTACATTGACTTCACCCGGATATAGTATATGTGAACCCTATATCGATGCAAGTACAAAATTCTTTAAGAGATCTCTGATAAATAAGATTGGCCTTGACATCCAAGTCAATGTTAGGTTTAGTCATATCTTATCATTTGGGAATCAAATTTCACATGTATGTGCACGAACAGTAATTTGACCTTGAGATCAAATCTAATCTATGTATATGCTTTTCAAGGAATCTTGGGCATAGGTTTTGTGGAGAATTAAATCCCACGAAAAACTCGACATCTATGAGTGTCGAGATTTACCTATAAAAAAGAGCGTATATCGATAGATAATGAAAAAAAAAATTCTGAAAAAGAACTACAATGTTCTCCTCAAAATCTTTAAGAGATTTCTGATAAATAAGATTGGCCTTGACATCCAAGTCAATATTAGGTTTAGTCATATCTTATCATTTAGGAATCAAATTTCGCATGTATGTGCACGAACCGTACTTTAACCTTGAGATCAAGTCTAATCTTCGTATATGTTTTTCAAGAAATCTTAAATATAGATTTTGTGGAGAATTAAATCCCACAAAAAACTGGACATCGAGATTTACCCCTAAAAAAACAGCCTACATAAAATAAATAATGAAAAAAAGTTTTGAAAAAGAAGTACAATGTTCTCCACAAAAATGTTGAATGTGGTGCTGGTTATAAGTAGATGAAAAGACAAAAAGAGAGTAGGCCTATTTATGGGAATGAAAAGAATGGTTGATGCGTAAAAAACAAAAAAACTTACATGAGAATAAGATTTTTGGGAGAGATAATATCGTATGTGGTAGGAATGAAAAATAAAAAATTAATTCGTTGAAATAAAAGAATAATATATTATTTTAATATGTCTAGTAATGGCTTTCTGGTTAAGTGCCTAGCTCAAAAAATAATTTATATTTATATTTATATAACTTATAAAGTTGATAATTGAGTTGGTGTTACGAAATAATTAAACTTTAATTTAATTAAAAAATATTATAAATAATAATTTTATAATTTTTTTAAAAAATTAAATAGCTTCAACTACCATATTTTTTTAAAGATTGATTCTTGATGTTTGTTTCTATAAAAAAATTCTTGATGTTTGTTTTATATATTTTCTAAATAATTTTGTTTACCTAATCTAACATGAATAATGCATCTATATATTAATAACAAACTCCCATCATACTTTATGCTTAATTAAGTAAATTATCAAAATCTAATTTTTATCGTGGAGACAATTGACTTTTTTTTTTTTCCAAACACAATGACTTCAATTAGATTTAATCATTCCAATACATCACATAGTCTTCAAAATTGTCTATAAATAATTTAGATCTCTAAATTGGATGGTGGAGTTGATTCAATTTTGGGTTTGGGTTAATTTTTATTTCGAGTAATTTTAAATTTAAAATAATTTAAATTTAGGTTATTATTGGTTCAAGTCATTTTAGGTTTGATGGTTGATTTTTTCGAGTCGGATCATTTTGAATCTGAACCATTTGAGGTTATGATCATTTCATGTCTAGTTATTCTCGTTTAATTTAATATATGAGTTTTTTTTTTGAACCGATTCATTTTAGATTCAAGTTATTTATATGTTTTAGGTTTGACATAAATTTGACTTCTTCATTTTAATATAAAATAAAATCGAATCAAAGTTAAACAAATTATTTAATCAATTTAAAGTTATTATAAAATTAATAATTTTAGAAATAATTTTTTAAATAAAATATAACAAATCTTAATTAATTAACCTATATAATCTATAAAACCAAAACCTTTGATTTGACAAAAATAATTATTATTATTTATTTTATTTTTAAATTATTATTATAAATATTTTTTTAATAATAATTTTAATCTGAAATTTTGATATTTATTGTTAATAACATTATCTAATTTAAACTTTATGGGAAAAACAAAAATCGATTAGATTGTTAGGATTTAAAACACATGTAAAAACTAAATGAAAAGAACAAATTCAAAATTTTAAAGATTTTGAACACAAAAAACATCAAAATAAAAAAAAAAGTTTTTGAGATTTTAAAATATATCAGCTTTTTAAAGATTTTTTTTTATTTTTATTTTGAAATTTCTCCTCTTATTAATTTTACTTGCAAACAAAGAGATTATATATATTAATAAGTGTCTAGTTATTTGCAATTTGCTATCAAAATCATATGGTGTAAGCTAAAATGGCATATTTTATAATAATAGAAAATGATAATTACAATTTACAAGTTATAAATTAAAAAAATAATAATTTAAGTTATAAGTATTATTTTCATTAATTTTAAAAAAAAATGAAACTTAAACAAGAAAAACATGAAACTGATTTTATTTGCAGTAGAGCAACCTACTAGCTTGTGAATCTATACACAATATTTAGACTGATGTACATCGTGAATGACTCCATGATAGTTACTAGCTACCAACTGTTACAACTTTACAACTCAGCAAATTTGTACAACTAAACCAAAACTATACTTCACCACTTCAACTGCATTTCAACATACGACTCAATCTATAATAGTTCCCCCTCTCTCTTTCTCCTTCTCCCACATTGTGTAAATTAAAAACATTCCTTAGGAGTTAGGTGTATGCACCAACAGTTTGGTGTGTGACCTGTCTCACGCGTACGCATAAAAACGAACAACTTTATAAAGCAATTTTAGAAGTGCAGTTTTGTGTGCAAGTGGACTGTATCACTTGTAATATTTTTAGTGTCCAATAGAATATTTGTGTATTTCAAGGGTTGAACCCAAAGGAGTCAGTGATTAAGCAATTCCTAAACTATGAACATGGTCGAAGGAGTCTAACTAACTACTCACTAAGTGTCATATTACGACAGGCATACAAGAGTTTGATTCCATAAATTATCTAGAAACATGAAAAGACTAAATTATAAACAAAGCAAAATATGAAACTACCCAATACGAACAAATACAATAACATAGAGCAGTTGGTTGATTTCCATGTGGTTGCTTAACTTCTAAATTAGGGATCTAATTCGTTATTACTTATAAATTGGCTCAATTTTACCTCTCGGCCTCAACTTTATCAATTTTGACAAATTAGTCCGATTTATCTCTCAATCTCATCAAACTAACCCGAGACTATCAAATTGATGTCCAATAAGATCTCTTCTCTATATCACTTAGCTTAATTTTCCCTTAGGGGCGTCAATCCTAATTTTTGAAGTCTATTTGATTTACTCCAATTTTTTTCACGTAGTCCTTAAACCCAAAAATCAATTACCCATAAATTCCATTAGCCAACCACTTACAATTTAGCTATTCATGCTTCTATTTGACCCTATTAACCACAAGGAATCGAGTAAAAACACCATCAACTTAACCTAAAAGAAAGTTGCTAAAGACTCAATATTTCTTGCAAAAGCTTGAGGAACACACTAATGACAGCAAATAAGATAAATAAAAACACTTAAGATAAGTTTTTTAACAGAGGAAATATAACAAAGCTGATTGATATTAAATTAATGGATTAAAGTGCAAATACAAGAAAGTTTGAAGGGTTTAGCAAGTAGATAAATCCTAGCTACAGTAATAACTAACTTAACTACCAACAATGGAACTAAGAGAAATAAAAAATGAACATGGAAATAAACCCTAAGCTATAGAGAAGAAGAACTAAACCCTAAACGATTAAAAGAAAAAGGTAAAAACTAGATAATGTGTGGTGTAACGCCCCGGAATTTGGGCCTAGAAGTATTGGGACTTGGGCAAGGGAACGGTTAGGAAACTGTGCATAAAAGTTTATGTGAGCTAGGAAATGACACAAGGAAGCATGTGGTCTAGTGGTTGTGGCGTCATTAAGGTTGCAAGGGAGCCTGGGTTCAAGTCTTGGCTCTTACAATTTATTTTGGTTTTTCTTTTAAAGGAACCTGGACTTTGGCCTTTAGACCTTTTAATTAATTGAAGATAAAATGTGACACAAAAGAGCTTGTGGCAAGGAGGCAAGTGGCGTGTTGAGCTATTGAGGGGGGGCTTGGGTTCGAATCCCATTGCAAGCAAAAAGGATATTTACTTTGCTAGCATGAGGCAGCAGGAGTTTGAGGTGGTTTCGAACTCTGTTGGGTGAGAGTTTGAATGGGTCTTGGAGGGTGTTATGGAGGATATCAAGGAGGGATAAGTGGAGAGATTTGTGGAGGGATGTTGGGAGAGATAAAGGGAGGAAAAAGAGGAGTTGTAGCTGAATAGGTACTCTGACCACAGGGAATTCGGCTTGGGAGTTTTGGGAGCTCCTCTTGCTATTCATTTCGGGTTTTGGCATTTTTGTTCTTTTTCATCTTTGTTTCTAAAGCTGTGGAGTTCGTTTTCTACTCTTCTCTCTAGCCCTCTAGTCCACCGATTTTTGCCCTTCATTCCCTTTTATTCAATCCCCTCTTTGGCCGAGGAGCACTTTTCTTTCCTTTCATAAACCCTTTTCGGTTGCTAGCCATACTTGTGGATCGACTCATACCTTCTTCTCCTCTTCCTCTCTCAACTCTTGTGTCCTTCTTGTTTTGGTCGAATCTTCTCTTCTCTTCTTTTCTGATCCTTGGCCATTTCTTGCTGAAGGTCTGCTGAAAATCCCTTGATCTATTGGCAAGTGTTACGGTTTGTTCTCCCTAGCCGAACCTTATTAGGTTCTCCTCTCAAAGGTTCGGCTTATGTATCTCTTGGGCCGATCGTTTGTGTCTCCTCTTTTCCACCATGGGGAAATATTCCTTTAACACTTCTTTTTGTACGAATGATGCTAGGGACTCAAGTTCATAACAAGGTGTTAGGCCGACTACTTATCCCCTACAAGGGATATCTCTTTTATTGGTAAGCGCTTTAAGTCTTGGATGTATTCATATGGGATTGTAGATTCTTATGAATCAGTTTACGGTTTCGTGTGAAGGGAAAGCATTGGAGAGAATACGTGGTTTTGGAATAAGAAGGGTACTGCGATTGGTTGTTTGATAAGTAGTTATGATTTGATTAAATGTTCCAATACTATGATTATGGATTAACGATAGTTTTGGACTAATAAAGGATTGTGTTTTAACCATAGGCTCTCAACTTCAGAAGCATCTCGGCCACAACTCCTTAACAGGTGTGTAATTGTACACACACACATTGATTAAACCGTAAATCGGCAAAAGCTAAAATACCGGAACCTCAGCATTCGAGGCCTCACGAGTGTGCGAATGCACGTGGGGTGAACCGAGCCCCAAATCATGGGTAGCAGACTGCAAAGGCCACCACGTGCGTTTTCGTGGACTGGGGCCGTTATGGGCCTCGATGGGTCGAAATGGGCTGTGTGGGCCCAATGGGCTTGTGGGCCCACATAGGAAAAATCCTCGGTAAGTGATCATTGATAGGTTGGTTTATAAGGCTCGCGATGCCGTATGTGAATCTGGACTAAATGGGCCACACGAGCGTTGGGCCCAGTAGCGGGTTTTGGGCCCATATACACTATTCTGGCTGTGTAGGTTATTTGAGTCGCTGGAAGCGACGATAGACCCTCTAGGAGGTCGTAATAAGTACCGAGACCCTAATATTTGTAAAATTACCGAAATACCCCTGTAGTACAAAATGACTGTTTTGCCCTTGTGGGTAAATGACTGAATTAGATTATGAATTTGTTGAATTGATCGTGTGATCGTATGATGTTGTGTTTTAACTGGCTTGACTGTGGTCGTGTGAGTGATATGATTTTAATATATGTTTAAATAACTATTATTGAGCATGGCCATTCTGCATACACCAGTGATGATTGCGCATGTCATACACGACATATTGCATGGGGTTGGGACATTGATACGGAGGAAGTGTACGGCCCGTTGTCGTTCTGTACAAGGCTTTTAGCCTTTCTGCGATATTTATGGCTTTTAGCCATTCTATTAACTAACAGCGGTGCTGTAATATTTATGGCTTTTAGCCGTTCTGTCTACAGCGCTGAGCCATTCTGTTGACTTAGTGCCGCAACTGGTGCTAAGCTTGGTGTGTTGGCTGGGTGGGTCGATTTTATCCCCACATAGTGTGTTGGTTGGTACGGGTGGTGTATTGGTTGGATTGGGCTGGATTTCTATCTGTATATCTGCATCTGATACTAATTCTGTAATGGGCTTAGGTCCACCTGGTTCTGTTAATGGGTTAAGGCCCACATGATATTGTGTCTGTGATGGGCTCAGGCCCAGTCTGTTTCTGCATACCGTATATCTGGATGTTTGTATTATAAGGGATTACACACTGAGTTTTCGCAAACTCACCCTTCTATCTAACTGTACAAGTAATCCCCAGTGTTAGGCGATTTGGAGCCGCGAGGGACTCGGAGGTGGCCACGTGAACACTGATTTTCTGCTTGAGACTTAAATATTTTAAATTTATACTTGGTTTTGGTTATGTAATAAGGCCATTTGAGGTTTTAACTTTTATTTGGTTTTATTTCCTTACTTCAACCTGCTAGATTAGGAAAAACGGGTTTTTCAAATAATAACTGATTCCAAAGAAAATCACGCGTTTCAAATTTTAAAGTTTACAACTAGAAAAGCTTCCGCGGTTTTTAATTGAAATTAATAAACCTGTAACAAATGATATGACCAATAATTGGTCAACATGTTTTGATTTTACAACACCAACATTTTTAAGAGCAATTAGTTAAAATGGATTTAAAACTTTAGTCACGAACTTTCATCGACAAGACCAGATTTTTAAATCAACACTTCGATGTGACACGTCAGATCCGGTCGTAACATCTAAGCTGGGTTTGGGGTGTTACATGTGGTATATCTTTTCTCTCAGCCAAATTTGGCCTATTTTAGCATTTTTCTGAACCAAAATTAATGCCCAAAATGCCTCATAGCGTGTGTTTTTTATTGGTGTTGAAGTTGGACAAGGTTTGCCCCTCCAATCATTTTTTCTCTCTTCTTATAGGGGTATTGCGATACCCACATCATTATTGACTTGGGGGAATCCTTGGGAGTTGGGTATCCCGATACCACTGTGGATGATCTTGATCCTCTTCAATTCAACACTGTCAGGGGTATCATGACTTCCATACCTCGATATCACAATACCCCCTTTTAGGTGATGTCTTCACCCACATTTAGGCCTCCGATGATTCCCTACAACACTCAATCAACCATTAGGTTCCCTATGGCACATTTGGCCATTTCGGGTCTCAAAAGTGGCATAAAACACAACATTTCACTTATTAAGACAAAGAATAAAAACTAAGTAAAAACACGAGAAAAACATATTAAACAAAGGAAGACTCTGAAAAAGGTTCAATAAAAAATATCTACTACTTGTTCTTCAGTAGGAACATGATTGACACAGAACACCCATTATTACACCTTTTCGTAAATGAAATGTTCCAGTTCGACATGCTTCATTTTCTCACGTAAGACATAATGGACAACTATATTGATAACTAGTGGTCTCCCATCAACACCTAGTTGTTCAAACCTGGTGGCTGAAGCATAAACACATATTCGATCAACTCAGTATTTAAGAATGTGTTATTCACATAAATCAATCTCAGTTTCCACTTGTTGAAGATAGCCAATGCAAGAATTGTTCGAATAGTATTAGCCTTGACCACAGGGCTAAAGGTTTCTTGAAAATTTAGTCCAGCTTTTTGCCACCAGCTGCACCTTGTACCATGCAATAGAACAATTAGAATTACATTTGATCTTGAAAAAATGCCAATAGCCTACTGGTTTCCTATGACTAGGAATGGAAATTCAGGTCCAAATCTTATTACAAACTAATGCAACAAACTCATCGCACACTACCTCACACCACTTAAAACATGCCATTGCACTATGTATATCACAAGGCTTATCAATGGAATCAACTAGAACTGCTAGAAAAAATCAGGTTTGAAAACGATTTTCTTAAACAATAGAAAACAAAAATTTTGAAAATCGACCCGGTTTGTGATATTTAAAGCAATAAACCTTAAACCGAAATCGTACCTGTGTTTTCAGATAGACGGATCCTTGTTGTTCTAAACTTTCAACCAAATGATCTTCTTTTCTATTCTCGTACAATAAATTGCCTCGAGTGTGGGCTCAATCAAATCGAATCAAAACACAGAACTAGAAATATTTTTCTTTTCTTTTATGTGAAAACAAAAATTCTCTTCTTAAGATAGAAACCGATAGAATTGTTATTTCAGAAAAATATATTTAATAGTTGGGAATAAATTCTCTCTATTTTTCGGCAGAGTAATAATATCTTCAAGTTCTATAAATAGCCCTATCGGTGCCATCTATTTATAGGGAGAGAAGGTAGAACCCTTGTTTAATTAAAGAAGTTTATTTCAAATAGAAAAACAAAATCCTTGTTCTACTAGGATGTAAGGGGCAACAACCCTAGTTAAATATACTAGTGTTTGTTGTCTCCCCTTATTACATAAGGGGCTTTTGGGCCTCTTTCATATCGAGTTCAATTACAAGTATTTCTCGAGCTTTTAATCCAATACATTATAATTTGATCCAACCCAGTATTTATTATTCTATTTCCTAAAATAAACTTCAATATTAAATAATTTTCTCATCCCAATTTTACTGAGTGTAAAATTATGATGATTTACCCCTAATAAAATTTTTGAGAAAATATATTTAATATTTCATCATTCAACTTGTTCACTATGACCGTATGGTTTATTTTCATTTTCGAGCTTTAAAATAGTTTAAAAACATAAACTTAATCTTCTGATTATTTTTGAGAAATCCTTGCTCATTTGCAAATGAATTCATTTCTCATTTTCATTTTCATTTCCATTTTGAGAAAACCACATTCATTTCTAGATGATTTCATTTTCTCCATTTTCATTTTTATTTTGGAGAAAACAACAATCAATTTCCTGAATGTTTTCCATTTCTCTATTTCTATTCGTTCTATTCATTTTGATTCAACACGTAATTCATTTCTGGTTTTAACAAGCTAGCGGAGGGACCGATTAGACATATGTAAATAAGGCTCAAATTATTTATAAATAAGTTCCAACTTTTCGCCTATTAATTATAAACTCATTTAGTCATGAATTCATTCCACTATAGTATCATGACTGAGCTCTCCCCAACTATATACCATTATGAAAACAACTCAATTAGTGCTTATCCAATGACCTTGTCATAATTGTGTTACCCTCATAGGATATCCTTAATTTCTTTGAAATAATATATGTTTTCCCAATATGATTCTATTTGATCTTTTGGTAACCATTACATCTTCCTTCTTGAAAACTCAACTACTATCAAGTAGTAATCAAGCCATTCATCACAAAGACGAATGGCTCATGACCACATTTACTTTTTATCAACCATGTAATGCCAATAAGAGGATATCATTTACCCATGTCTCAGAATATGAATTCCACTATTGTGAATGACGCTACATACTGCAGAAGTTGTACACCCAACGCACCAACTTTTGGTTCCTTATCTATTTGAACCCAGGCTTTTACTTACATCAAAGTATACGAGTTACACATGCATAGTTAGCCATCCACTCAGGATTTAGGTATGCCACACTATGAACGTCACAAGTGAATAAATCTATAAATGGATTCAGGATCAATTCTACTTGGGTCCTATTCGGTGTCTTGCCAGTCCAATCAGTCACATTTATGTCTCGATCTTTTAGGAGTCATCCGCTCTGATGCCTAATACAAAACATATCTCCAATTGGACTTGATAGATGACATATTGATCTTTCAATTGGTTTTCTCATTTTTTATTAGACTAATGACATGTTTAGGTTTGTCTACTAATATATGTTGTCTTTCTATATTACAATCCGACCATGTAATATCGGTTAGTATTAGTTAACCATTAGACAACCAGTGAGAAACATTTGCTTCCATTTTTCTTTGCATGCAAAAACCATATGAGGACATTATACAAATTATTAATGTAATTCATGAATAATTTTATTAACCAATTTGTTCAAAAAAATTGCAAGTGTACATTGACGAAAATACTACACTTAGGGCACCAGATCCAACAGTCTCCCACTTGCCCTAGTGAAATAGATGAGTCATGTTTCACATTCTTGTGCCCCTTCATATGTTTTGTAACGACCTGATTTTGGGGCTAGTCGGAATAGTGGTTTTGGAACCACTAATTCGAGGTCAGAGAAATTATTTTTAATATTATTTATGTGTTATAGCATGATTATATGAGTTCATGAAAATTTTGGTGAATTAATTTTAGTGATTATATGCTTAATTGCGAAAAAGGACTAAATCGCATAAAGTGCGAAAGTTTTATTCTACTAGATAAATGTGTCAAATAGCTATAGAATATTAAATTGGAGGTCCTTAATGTACAATTAGGCCTTATTTAGGGTGATGGCCGACCATAGGGACAAAGAAGAGACATGGTCAATGGTTAGGTGTAGTTTTGGTGACTTAATTGATAAATAAAATAAAATAAAGAAAAGCTATCATCTTTTTCCTATCATCTTCTTCTTCCACCAATTTTTCACTCAAGCATAAGGGTTTGGAAGCTTGAAATTTTCAGCAACTTACACTCATTGCAAGTAAGTGATTTTGGTGGTTATTCTTAATAATTTTTGTACTTTTGGGACCCTTGTAGCATAACCTAGCTAATGAGGGGACTAATTTGAAAAATGGTTGAGATTTTATGGTTTTTCCATGTTAATATTCATGTTTATTTCTGAAATTTTATGGAAGAAAATGAATATTGGTTGTTAAATACACAACCTTCGGTGAAAGGGGTTTTCATGAAAACACCTAAAAGGACCATTTTGTAACGGTTGTAAAATAGGTGGTAAATGTGTGTAATAATTGGAATTGTGAGTTGCTATAAGAGGTAATATAAATCGGCTAGTCTTGGGTGTGTGAAAAATGAACACATTTCATTTTACGAGTCTAGGGGCAAAACGGTAATTTTTCCAAAATAGGAATTTTGGAGTAATTTGATTTATGTGATTATTTAATGAGCTAAATATGTCATTATCGATCAAGAAGAACTTGGAATCAACCTTGACCGAGGAAAAGGTAAGGTTTCGGACTAAATTGTAAATTGACATATTTTGTATTGAGGTAAGTTTATGTGTAAATGATACATCCTTTTTACTTATGTTTTTATATATTAATGTATTGTGTGAAAACCCCTGTAGGTTCGAATTGAGAAATAAATCTACACGGGTGTGGAACTCGGGCATGTGATATGCCATACGGGCATGTGGACGTTTTGATGAAAATTTTCTAAGTTTTTCCAGAGATCTTCTAAAGAATTTGATTTTATCCCGAACCATTCCTAAAGTGTGTTTTGGGCCTCGTAGTCTTGTTTAAGGGGTGATATGAAAGTTTATGAAAAGTTTTAAATTTGAGTGGAAAGTTATGTCTCGGTTTTGTATGATTGCTTGCATTTAAGTCTGGTAACGCCTCGTACCCTGTTCCGATGTCGAATACAGGTAAGGGGTGTTACGTGTTTCCCAAAGAACTCTCTAGCTAGTAGATTCTTGGTAAAGAAAATCCTCGCGGTTTGTCCTCATATGTGATCTTTGACTACATCCACTATTCCGCGAAACACTATTGTCTCCCTTATGATTAATGTGTTTTATCCTTATGTGATTTTTTTGAGCTTTACCTATATTTGCAATGTTACAGTGTCATAGCTTTTACATACCTCATATTTGGCCCTTTATAGTGAAGTTAGCAGTACAACTCTATTTTACACTTCTCCACACAATGCACCCACTACCAAGGACAAAAACGCAACATGATGACGATTTCCTCAAATCTCGACATGTTTGGAAGTCAGAACTAGTATATCCGGTAAGAGTAAGATCTCTTTCGAAATACACAAGCATATAATTATTGGGAAATGTGCCGATATTGAAGTAAACATGTAAATTTTTTCTATTTATTTGAACGATGTATAAACAAATAAAGTTAATTTCACATTTCGCTATTATGTCTTTTGTATTTTCTGTCTTTTATATTTTGCATGCATAGTGAAATTGTGACAAGCAAATATTAGCTCATTGATTGTCTAAAGTTCAAACTAAAGATAAGTGACATTGTAAGAACGTTTACATTGCAAGAAAGACAACTTACTTCAGTAGATAATCTAAATGAATCCGTAATGTAATGCTCCAGAAATTCAAGTATTTGATTTGTTATATTTAGTCATTAAATAAGCATCTGCTTCAGTGGTTAAGTGATTGGGTATGTGTTTGAGGTCATGGGTTTGAATTTGATTTTGGGAGAAAATTAAATTATTTTTGTTCCTAACATTATCTTTGTTTGTTTGGCTTAAATAATATTTTTGGTCAACTCATGTCAGAATAAGCCCGTTGGTTCAAGTGGTAAGGTGTTAGCTTGCCCTGAGATCTTGTGTTCGAATCCTTGTGTGGGCAAATGGTAATAATTTTTGCTTCTGTGTGTGTGTGCCATTTGTGTAGTAGAGGTTTGGTGGAATTGAAATTTTGTGGTAGTTGGATGAGGATTAGTGTGTCGGATTTTGTGGGATTTGGTTGGTAATGAGGGTAGTGGGGAGTTGAGAGTATTATTTTGAATGTAATTTTATTTTTATTTTTGGTTTGTTTCTAAAAATTCTTTTTTTTGTTTCCCCACGTTTTTGGTTTCTCTGTAAATTTTCTATTGACTTTTTTTTGGTCCCTTCCCCTTTTGCCTCTTTCTTCAACTTTGTCCTCTGATTGCTTGACTGAGTCATTGTGACTTGGATCCCTTTTGGTTCTTCTTTCGGTTTAGTTAAGTAGGGTTTATATGTGTTCGCCTGGTTTAGGAATTTTTGGGAGTGACAAAGTGTGGTAAAGGTTTTAGTAACAGGAAATTAATGGTTGTGAATCTGTTTATTTAGGTGGGAATCGTGAGTTTAACGCTCCTCCGGCGAATTAATTCTCATAGGGTAAGTGATTCTGTCAATTTGGTATAGCTGCGGTTGTTGAAGTTTTGATTCTTTAGGATGTTGATGGACTTTAGTTTTGTAAATTGGAGTGTTAGTAGGGAATAATCTGTTAAGCTTGTGATGTTTTTAGGTACTGGTTGTCTCATGGGGGCGTTCGTATCGAATTTAGACCAGGTGTGTAACGAGAAACCCAAAAAATAGTGAACAGCAAAAGCCGAAATTGGGCACTGTCAATGCCACACAGCCGTGTGACAGATAGTGTGCTGGACCGTGTGTGACACAGGGTCTAGGCTAATTTGGGTCGTGTGGACCAAACGTGCGTGTGTGGTCCGTGTGGGCCAAAAATTCAAGATTTTCTCTAGGGTCGTACACGTCGTCCCGAACGACCGTGGGCCTTCCGTAGGGTCGGTATGAGACTAAATACATTATAAGACATGAAATATAGACTTCTGTTGATACAAAATCTGCTATACGTAAGAGTAATAGAAACGTCAAATGAGTAATAAATTTGTATATGTATGATAAGTATGTGGTTCGTATTTAATATGTTGTGCAAGTAAAGCTATGTCATGTTTAATTTCTGCTCTGAATATGTATGATAATTTCTGTACTCTATATCTGCATCTGGGTTGGGTTGTAAATAACATGTGGAGGAAGTGATATTGTAAAAGGCGATAAATCTCCTATTGATCCAGTAGCTCAGCTGCAACAATTCTGTAAAGCGTCCTTTGGACACTAAGTGGTGTGTAGGGATGGATGAGTGTTTTATACCCATATGGTGTGTTAGGATGGACAGAGTTGGTGTGTAGCAGCTGGGGGTAGGATTATGTGTTGTATCTGCTCTGCTCTGCTATAAATATGTTTATGATGGATCTGTCTTATATGTATTTTACTGTGTTAAGTTTATCATTATACATTGAGTTTCAAAACTCACTCTCGGTTTCATTGATATTTTCAGGTAATCCTCAGACTTAGGCGGGTTGGTGTGAAAGAAGCTCGGTTTTACTAGTATTTCGATTCTTTAACTATTTTAATTTAGATTAAGTGTTTGTAAAATTTGGATAGTTTGGACATTTTAAGACTATCTCGATTTTGGATTTTACTTTGGATTTTTACGTGACATAGATAAAACGATTTACCAAAAATGATTATTTTTCTGCAACCAATTGCTTTCGAGAAAACAAACTCGATTTTCCAAAATATAATGATCTAAGAATTTCCACTGCATAGTATTCGATTTATTTAGAAAATGTAAACTGTAATAGCCCGGTTTAGACCCTAGTCGGAACAGTGGTTTCAAGACCACAAATCCGAGATCGTAAAAATATTTTAATATTATTTTTGGAGTTTATAATATGTGATGGAGCATGTGTGAAATTTCTGTGTGAAAATTTTATTGTTTGTGTGGTTAATTAGCAAAAAGGACTTAATCGCATAAAATGCGAAAGCTATGTGCTGATTTTTAAAGTATTCATTTGGTATGGCTTTATAAAAGGGAAGTCCTTGTGTTGTAATTAGACCCTTGATAGTGGAGATGGACATAAATGGGTATATATTAGGTGAATTTATAATGTTTTAATCAAGGGTAAAATGGTAAAACAAGCATAAATGTATAATAAATAAAACAAAAGCATTTTCATCTTTAATTTCTCTTCATCTCAACCGAATATCAAAAGAAAACGAAGACAAATGAGAGCTTTAGGTTTCGGCACACTTGAGGTCTTGATTGAGGTACGATATTTGTTCAGTTTTTGATAATTTCTACGCTTTTGTGATCGTTGCTTTGTGCTCTACTAAACCCATGCTTAAATTGTAGAAATTGATGGTGATTTTGAGATGTGCTATTGATGAATATGTGAGCTTTGTGTGGATAGTTGGTGAAATATGAAAGTTTGATGTTGGGTTAACATATTTTGTCTTTGAATTTTTGGTAAATTTGTGTAATTTGGGCTTAATTGAGAAAAGTGTAAATTGAGGGACTAAAATGTGAAATAAATGAAGTGTGAGGGCTTGTATGGGAACAATAAAAATTCGGCTAGGCATGTATGAGATGGAATTATGTGAATTTGATGATTTTGTGAATTAGGGACTAAAGTGTCGAAATGTGAAAATGTGAGGGCTATTTTGCAAAATGCCCTAAATGTGTGTGTATGGACTAAATTGAATGAATTGGTGATTGAATGAGTTAATTTTAAATGTGTATAGACCAAGAAAGGAAAGGTTCGGATCGAGATCGAGGTAAAGATAAAGTACTCGATTAATCGACCGTTTCGGTATTTCGATGTCTGAGGTAAGTTCGGATATAATACTAGTTGTTAAATTATGTCTATGTGATGAGAATTGAATGAACGTTTAATTATTGAATTAGAAATGTTAAATATGAGTCGAGAAATGTGGCACTAAGTGTGCGTAATTGAAATCGAGACAAAGATGAATAGCACTGTGTGTGCGAAGTAATGGAAGCTTCGGCTTTATTGATTGGCACTGTGTGTGCGATGCCGAATTAAGTTCGATTTTTTATCTAGGCACTAAGTGTGCGTTGTTAATTAAGCTTCGGCTATAATTGGACACTAAGTGTGCGATTGAATTGAAGAGTTGACGAAGTATGATCGAATGAAGTATTGAGTTTTGAGTAGCATGTGTGATCAATATCTAAGTGTTGGCTAAGGTACGTACTGAACCTATGTGGTTGATAAAATCGTGAACGGTTTTATGAATAGATATTTGAGCATATAGTTGAGAATAATGATGTGATTATTTGTGCATTTATCTAAGTGATGGTTTAATTATATGTTGATAAGATATTATTGAGTTGTATGTATTGTATTACGAACTTACTAAGCTTTTGAAAGCTTACTGTGTGATTTGTTTCTCTATTTTACAGTGTCAGTAAAGCTAGCTCGAATCCGAGGATCGTCAGCATCTCTATCACACTATCGGCAATCTATTTTGGTACTTCTGAAGATGTGTATATTTGAATATGGCATGTATAGACTAGTTGTTTTGAAACATGTTTGAGATGTGTAAATAGCCATGTGATGTGGCTAGAAAAATGTTGGTAATATGCATGTGTGATTTTGGTATATGATGCATGTTATGGTATGGCGTGATGGCAATGAAAATGTCTTATGAATGGTAGGCTTAGTGATGGATTGATGCCATTGTGATCTAGTGATATTGTGGATGAATCATGCTTGGTTATGCATGTGTTTTAGTTGTGCAATTTGGTATATAAGTTGACATGATTAGAAATGAGATTGGATGGGATGATAAGTTGATCATTTGACATGTATTTGGTTGCCGAATTGTGTGTGAAAATAGGCTTGTATGTGCTTGTAGGTATGACCCAAGTGTGGGTGGCATTTTGGCCTTGCAAATGGCCTATTTTGCATACACTGCCAAGGGACACGGGCGTGTGTCTCTGCCGTGTGGCTCAAAGGCCACTTCGAAGTGTGCCCGGGCAGGTTACACGGCCGTGGCACACGGGTGTGCCTGGTGGCCGTGTGACCAAGTCAGTAGCTAGCTTAATTTCACACGGCCAAGGCACACGGGCGTGTCTGGTGGCCGTGTAGACAAGTCAGTATGTATGCCCTGTTTTGGCACGGCCTGGACACATGGGCGTGTCTGGTAGCCGTGTGAGGCACACGGCCTGACTGCACAGGCGTGTGACCTCTGCAGTTTTGAAAAAAAATGTTTAAATTTCCAAGAATTTTCGTATGTGTTCGGTTTAGTCCCGACCTCTTTTTAACACGTGTTTAAGGTCTCGTAGACCGTAATAAGGGACTATATATTTATATTTGAATATGTTTAATTGATGATTGACTTAGTGTTGTGAAATGGATGTGAATTGTTCCGATTGGTTGGTAATGCCTCTTAACCCTATTTCAGCGATGGTTTCGGGTTAGGGGTGTTACATAAATAAACAAGCTTTTAATTAAATAATTTTGGAAAAACACATTTTCAAATAAAACGTACTTTTAAGTAACAAAAGTTCACGATTTTTTTTCAATAAACAAAAGCCGAATTTACAACTGTTTTACATAGTATCTCGAGATCTAGCCATAATGTCCAGGCCGGGTTTGGGGTGTTACAGGTAATCCCGTAAAAGAATTGAAATGAGCATTTGATTCAAATACTAAGAAGGATTATTATGTCATCTACAATTCCAATTAAGGAGATGGCTAGTCTTGGCTATCGGAGCAGTTGACTCCATGAGTAAAGACATAGATGTATTCATTGGTAGAAGGATACATTGGACTAGACCCAAGATGAATTAATTTTGAATCCGTTTGTGAATTAATTCACTTGTGACATTCATGGTGTGATTTACCTAAATCTTGAGTTAGTCATTGACCATGCGTATGCAACTCATGTGCTTTGATATAAGTGGAGGCTTATGCTCTAAATATGATCGAGCCCATAGCCGGTATGTTGGGTACATAACTTGTGTATGACATGGCTTTACTAGCAACAGTGGAATTCATAGCTCAATTAGAGAGTTAATGATATCCTCTCATTGGCATTGTGTGGATTGATAAATAAGGAACGTGGCCACGAGTTGCTTGTTCTCGAATGAGCAATTTATCACAGTCATTTGTCGATAGTGGTCATATTAATAATTAAGAAGACACAATGGTGACAATGAGATAAAATATGATTGTATTGAGTGAACGGATTTAACTAAAAGAAATAAATGATATCATATGAGGGTAACACACACATGACGAGGTCATTGGGATGAATTGCTTTCGTAAAGAGTATACAATAATGAGTTATCAATCATGGTACTTCTTGTGGACTGACTCCATGATTAAGTACTTGTGAATTATCAGAACAATGCTTCAGGACATAATTACAATCACTATAGCCTAATTGTATATGTTCGATTGGTCCCTCCGCTAGCTCAATTAAAACTTGATCAGACTGCATTTGAATCAGAAGAAAATTCTACGACTTTGGGAATAATTTAATTGAGTCGATTTATTCTATGTGGAATTAAATTAGGTGGTTGCGAGAATTATTCAACTAGAGAATTTGATTAAAGAATTTTCTTGAAAAATTAATTTGGAAAATCTAAATGATTTTTGGAAAAATTAATTTTGATCAAGTAAAATTAAATTAATCAAATCAATTAAAATTAATATGATATTTTTGGAAGTTAATTTTCAAGTCAGACAATTGGCCCAATGGGTAATTGATGAGACCAAGATAAAAATTGGTCGAACCAGGCCCAGTATGTGAAATCAAGCCTACGGTCAAACCGGTGGCTAGACCAGACCGGTCGGGTCGTCATTAACCCGGACTGAACCAACTCAAAGTGTCGTAAGGGTGTCGCACCTGCATCACCGGACACGGCGGTGTCAGCGACTGCAATGGCGGCGTCCAAGTGGCCGACGACTGTTGGTTATCGGTGGTTAAGTAGTGGAAGAGTTACACTCCTACTGGGACTCTACTAGAGAATTTGATTTCAGATTAACTATTCCAAAAATAATATTATTTTAATAGTTTAATATTAAATTTAATTTAATACTTATCTTAATATTATTTTATTAATTTAATATTAAAGTGATTATCTTGATATTAAATTTAATTTAATGTTTGTCTTGTAGATAAACATTCTATTATTTTAATAAGATTTAATATTAAATTTAATCTAATACTTATCTTGATAAATATTATATTAATTTAACATTAAATTGATTAAGTTTAATCATAGTTGAACTCTCTAAACTCTCCCTATATAAAGAGAGCCTTGGGTTATTATTTACATAAACTTTAATTCAAGAGAAAATTGTAGAGAGAAAATTCTCTGAAGAGATTATTCCAAAAAATTACTTTAGATATTTTTCTAATTTACAACTTGACCTAAAATTTTAGAGAAATTGCAAAACCACGTACTGGTAATTTTGATAGTGGAGGATAGTGGAGGAGACTACTCAGTCGAAGCGCTCATCCTAAACGAATCGAAAAGGTACAATTTTGATTAAGTGTTTAATACTTTAGATATCACAACCAAGATCTTATTTTGGAAAAAAAATTAAAACTTTGGTTTTTCCCTAAATGTATTTTCTGCTGCATTTTCCAAACCCGTTTTTCCAAAAATAATCTCTCATTCTCCGTAAATACTTGAGTATATGCTTAACTACTTTCTAGTGTCTTGGTCCTGGATTCACCTGATATCGACTTACCAACTGTAACGGGTGAAAATGTGCAAATATATACAATCGTAACAAGTAATAAAGTGATAAGTATATCAAGTTATCGTCTCCACAGGGACTATCTTATATGAATCAAGTATCATGAAATTAATTACTAAAAAATTGGTTGGTGATGGGAACAAATTCGAGTGATGGGTTTTAACTAAATTAATCTAACCTAAGTATGCTTAAAATTAAATAAATGAGGAAGTAAGTATGCAAGTCTTTAAGAAAAATCACAGTAGCATGCATGTGTTAGAATAATTTTCCTTTCTAACTTAGAAATATTTAAATACTATTAATGATGTTACAGAAAATTCCATGGCAACTTGGCTGTTTATTAAACCTATTTTAATTACGAGTATTTTGGCTTCTCCCTAAGTTCAAATTTTAACCCCTTGTCTGCATATGCCTATGTTTGCCACAACTTCAAGGTTACCTTTTTAGGCATCATTTAAGAATTCAACTTATTAAATTATTAAGTATAGCATATGTCTATGTCAACAACTTAGTAAAATTAATAAGTAGAAAAATAGATTATGTGAGGTAATAATAATATTTCTATATTGAAACAAATTAATCACATTAGTCCTAAGATTATGCAAGGTAATAAGGTTCTCCTGAATTATTGCAAACTTTAACCTAATTCTCTCGAATCTAAATTAAACATGCACCATTCAGATATTGTGTCAATTAATTACAGTCCGAACAGGATTTAATAATTAATTCAGTTGCATCCTTACAATTATAATGTATGAATAACATAGTCATAATTTTATCTGAATGCATAAACAACCGTAGCACATGACATCGTTAACAACATAAATAATCTAAGCCATGAAAATTAAATTATTCTAACACTGAAGGAATTAAGCAACCATTATTATATTAAAAACATAAACTTTAGTTGCAAACATGTTTCCTTAAACTAAACAACAAGAAATTAAAAGAGTAAGGGAAGGAATTGCAAAGCCATTTTCGGTGGTTCTCTATGGCATAGCTTCCTTGCTCCTCCTTTGTACTCCACCCCTTTTTGTTGAAATTAAGAAAAAATGCTTCCCCAATGGTCGAATAGGTTGCTTCTCAAATCCTTGCACAACTCACTTGGAACATGGAAAAATGAGAAAGGAAAACAAAGAGACAAGAGAGAGAAAGATGGATGAATGAGGGATGATCAAATGAGGGGGTGAAGAGGGGTATTTATACTAGGAGGGGATGACTTGAGGTTGGTAAAATATCATGTCAATCCCCCTTTCTATGGTCACCGCAGGAAGGGAGTGGGTGACTTTGCTAAAAATAGCTAGTCCAAGGCTTGATTTAAGGGATGAAGTTGAACGATCACTTAAAAAAATTTGTGGTTGTTTTGTAATTTTTTTAACAAGTCTAGGGACCCTTAATTAATTAATCCATGGATGGTTGGGCTGCTCATAGCTGAATTTGGGTTCTTTTCTCCTTAATGGATGGTTTTACTTTAAAATTAAGTAGCAGGCTAGCCTCCTTCTGCGATCCAATTACGAGATGGGTCAAGTCTGTCCCATGATCCATAAATTAAATTAAATAAATTTTGATGTCCATAGCTGATTAATTATCAGCCCTCTGCTGCATGGCAAGTGTGACATGAATGTTGTAGCATTTTACTGTAAAAAAAGGTGAGCTTTAAGATTGTCTTTTCTCCTTTTGCACCAAACTACTTCAAATTTAGAAAAAATATGTAAGTTTAGCATATAAATAATTTAAAAATGGAGATCTAGTATTAATTTTGTCCATAAAATCACAAGATTTGCTGTAGAAATACTCAGAATTTATTGTAGAGTTATCACACCCCCAAACTTAATTCATTGTTCATCCCGAGTAATGCTAACTTACATTAAAACTCAAAGAACCATTTTTGTAAAAATCCCTTCAAACAAAATCAAATCTTTCCCATAGTCATGTGTTCAGCAAAATTATGCTCAGAAATAGAAGATTTGGAAACATACAACTTCAAGACATATATCACTCAATTATTCCAAATATTAATATGCCAACAAAAATGTGTACTAAATATCTTCCCTTAACAAATGTGTTCTAAATACTTCTCAATCAAATTTTATTTCCTTCGATTGAACTAAACAACAATCATTAAGTTTAATTTGTGCCTTTGTAGGTTGAGCTCAGTAATTCCTATCCACTAATATAGTCGGCATAGTAATCTAAATCAATAGGTCTTTCATAAGGTTGTAATGGGGCTAGGTTTAGGGTATGGAAAAGAGATGGATAATTTTTAGGCTAATACCTTAGACTCAGCTTACCTCAGACCTTCCAATTATAATTATATTCAAGAACACCAATTATGTTGTGTTTGAGTACTTATGCTCATTGTACATCTTTTTCAACAATTGCTCTTTTTTTTTTAAGCAACCACTATTACTTTATTTGAGCATACAATTCAACATTTTGAGCATTCCAGTACTTTTCTCTACTCCCCCGAACTTAATCACAAAAAATATTCTAGATGCACTGAGTCTAAGATTGGGACAAGTAGGGATAATTATTAAAGAAAGGATGGCTTATTAATATAAGGTTCAGAAAACAATTAGGCTATATAGCTCAAAGTAAGGTTTCAAGGGATAATTATTATTAGGGTTGGCTTGAAAGGCTCAAACGGTCCAAACAAAAGTTTGCATAAATCATTTTTAAATTACCATGCCTTCTAGGATTTTGCCTCAAGGAAATTACTAAGTCAAGTCTAAAGACTTAAACTTTCATGCGTACTTAATTTTTCTAAAGAAATAAATTTTCATGGGTTGACTTATATACAATTACCAAGTTTAGCATTTTTGACATAATTAAGCTAACATAAAATAATTGAAACAATAGAATTTTATACATACTAAAGCTAACATAATTAAGCAAAAAATAAATTTCTGAGCACTATTTTACTTAAACATAACTTGATGGAAAATTTTAATATTTGTCAAAAGTCTGAAAAAAAATTATTTCTGGTATGATCCTAGGAAAGGGAGGTGAGTAAGATTTGACTGCTTAAGTATCAAGTTTTTCCTTGACAGATCCAATCCTAGACATGTACATAACCATTACCACACTTCTCATTTTTCATGGAAAAATTAAATTGCTAATTTGCTGAATTTTATTCATGGTTGCAACTTAATATTTAAACTAAAAATGTAAAATAAAAGTAGAGAAAAAATGAAATAAATGACAACTGAAAATATAAAATAACGACAGATAAAATTTAAGAAAACTCCCTCATTTTTATTTGGAATCGTCTTTGACCGAGACAGTGTCAAAAGGCCATCTGTCAAACCAACCATACTCATCTAAGAAAAAATTATACTCTTGTCCCACAAGTCTGTCTAGCATCTGATTAAGGAATGGTAGCAAGAAATGGTCCTTCTGAGTTACTCTATTCAACTTTCCGTCATCCCCACAAATTTGCCTGCTCGTGATTGTCCTTGTTGGAATAAGCTTATTATTCTCTTGTGATAACCCCTTCTTCGGTACACGTTGAACTGAACTCACCCAAGAGTTATCAAAGATGGAATAAATGATCTCGACTTCTAACCATCGACACTTGATTTTTTTGGGATCAAATACTTGATATTGGATCAATCTCCTCTTTCCCTTGATAGATCCATTTCTATTATCTTCTAACCATAACTTTAAGTCAACTTTGGGTGATCCCCTAATTGACAGGTTGAGTCACTTGAACTCATGGGATGACGACTCTAATGATTTGATTTGAAATTCTAACATATCATTTAGGGAATTACGTTCCAATTCTGTAGGAACCAACAAATCTAACTTGGAAACAACAAACAGTCTTTAACCTTATGAGGATATCTTATGGCCGTGAGTACATTAAAGTCATTTCATCTTGAACTCGCATGGTGAATTCACTTTTATATGCATCGATTAATGTCTTGCTAGGTTCCAAGAAAGGCCTTCCTAGGACGATTGGTACTTCTTTATCTGCTTCAAATTTTAGGATAATAAAGGTAGTAGGAAATATGAATTTATCAACACATACCAATACATATTCAATCTTCCTTTTTAGATGTGCTATTGATCTATCTACCAGTTGAAGTGTAACAGTAGTCGATCCAGCCTCACCAACACCCAATCGTCTAAACACCAACATGGGCAACAAGTTAATACTCGATCCCAAACCGCACAAAGCCTTACCACAATAGGATTATCCAATATTGTAAGGTATGGTAAAACTTTCTAGATCCATCATCTTGGGGGGCAACCTGTTCTGCAAAAATAAGCTACATTCTGTAGTTATGACTACAGTTTCAAATGCTCCAAACCTTCTCTTCTTAGAAAGAAATTCTTTCATAGCTTTCGCGTAGTTTGGCATTTGCTCCAATACTTCCACCAATGGAATGTTGATATGCAGTTGTTTCAATACATCCAAAATTATCTTAAATTGGGTATCATGTTACTGCTTATGTTTCTAGAGCCTTTAAGGATAAGGAGGCGGCAAAATCTTGGCTTGAACTGTACAACTCTTTCGAGGTAATATTTGTAATAGCATGTTTCTAGTGATATCGGAAACAGTGATTTTGGGACCACAATTTTGACGAGTAAATTATTATTTTATTATTTATTTAAGGCCTATAGGATTGTAGTAAGGTCATCTTAAAATTTTGTTAAGAAATTTTGAAGTTTACTTAGTTAATTAAGTGAAAATGACTAAATCGTAAAAGGTGAAAAAGTTGAGTTCTATTAGTTAAAGGAGTCAAATGGCTATGAAACCTTAAACTAAAGGACTTGAATGGTAAATAAACCATTTAATGAGATAGTGGATATGCATGGATAGGTTTTAATGAAATTTTAAAGATTTTAAAAAGTTAGTTTGGTAAATTGACAATTAAGTTAAAATGTTAAGTAAATTAAAAGATAAAAGATATCATCTTCTTGCTTTATTCATGCCAAAACTAATTTTAGCCATTAAAGGAGGGGAGAGTTCGGCCAAGACTTGTTTCTCTTGCATGGTATGATTTTCAACCCTATTTTTATTGATTTTTATGTTTTTGATATCGTTTTAGCTTAATCTAGCTAGCCCGGGGGTTAATTTGTAAAACTGTTAAAGGTTGAGGGACTTACCATGAATTCTTTTGAGTGATTTTTGATGTTAATTGATAGATTATGAATCTTTATTGAAAAATAAACAAGTTTTGTTAAGTGATTTTTGATGAATTTTTGAAATAGGGATTAAATTGTTAAAAGTATAAATGCTGAGGTTTTGTTGTGAAAAAGATGGTAAATATGGGTATTTTTCAAGGTTCCTTACATCTTTTATTAACATGGATTTGGATTAAAATGGTTAGATTTTAAGTTATAAGCTTAAGGACTAAATTATGAAAAGTTAAAATGTTAAGGGCAAATTGGTAATTTTGCATAAAGATGAAATATGGATTAAATTGAATACTAGAAGTAGTTAATTGATTGAAATTATCTATTTAGATCAAGATAAACCACGTTTGGACTTAGATAGAGGAAAAGTTAAACTTCGGACTAGTTCAATTAAACTACTACGCCTTAATTGTCGAGGTAAGTTCATATGAATGGTAATTGTGTTAATGTTATTTAAATTTAATGTTTACTATGTTATGTTTAGTGTAAAAGGATCGATATATAAATGTATCAATGCTATGACGAATTGACAGATATTGAGTCCCGGTTGAACATTAGGAATTCTTAGAATACAAATGACATGCCATTAGGGATTTTATTTTTCGGGTGCTGGTCTTGAATGTCCAACCGATGGATGAGGTCCTACATTTGTTGTGGATTCCCCATAGCTCATGTGAGCAGCATCGTGTAGCTTACATTCTGACCCACAGCTCGTGTAAGCAGATCCATTTCACAGCTCGTGTGAGCAATGATGTAAAGGAAATGTTACGGTTATATGTAAAGGCACACTTCGTGTGAGCTTTCCCGAGTATTCGATGTAATTCTAGATGGTTCAATAGGTTTGAAAAGAAAACAAAATGGTAAGTGTTTAAATGGAATGTATCATAAACTTATGAAAAGGATTTATGAACTAAATGATGTGATTACATGTTTAAATTCACTTGTTTATGGATGAATTCATTTGAACCATGTACAAGAGTACTAACTTGTAAATTTGGTGATGTTGCATAGGCTTATGTTAAGCTTATGGTTTTAGTTGATATTACACTTATACTATATACATTATGCAAATGAAATGGTAAGTTGTATTTAAGTTTATACGAGCTTACTAAGCACTCGTTGCTTACGTAGTTTCTTTCCTTTATTTTATAGTTTATTAAAAGCTCGATTTGGTTGGAAGCTCATCGGAGATCTATCATACTATCCAGTAGTCAATTCGATAGTTCTTAAGCATTTTGGCCAAGGTTTATAATGGCATGTATAGGGTGTTTTGTAATGGTATTTTGATGAATGAGTTAATGGTTTTGGCTTGTATAAGTTTTGAAAGTTATGTTGATTTGGTACCATTTGATGCCTTGTCAAACTATGTCATTTTTGTTACCTTATTATGCATGTTTATAAGGCTCTTTATGGTATGGTTTGAATGGTTTGGAAATGGTTAAATATGGTATGTTTAGTACCTAAATGGACTAGATTTTTATGCATAAAATGAGGTATGTGAACATGTTTAGGTAAATGATGTTTGGATGCTAATGGCGGTGCCTTTGAATGGCATATTGGTTAGTTGAATTAGGGTCTTGGAAATGGAAAATATATGTCTGCTTGGATAATGTTTTGGTCCTTTGAAAGTGTGCACAATTGGATTGAATGTTTATGCATGAAATGGTTTTGAAATGGTTTGATTTTAGGTAAATTTTGGGCTTACATGGCCTTGGACACGGGCGTGTGACTTAGCCATGTAAGGCACACAGCCTGGGGACACGGTAGTGTAACATCTAATGATTTTCTTAGGGTTCAAGTCAGTGAGTTACGCGACCTGCCACATGGGAGTGTGACCCTACTCAGAGAGTTACACGGGTGAGGACACGGGCTGAGACACGGCTGTATGTCCCTAGTTCAAAAGTTACACTGACTGGGGCTATGTCACACAGCCTATAACACCTGTTTTGCAATTTTTTCATCTTTTCCTTAAAGTTTCCAAATTGTTTCAAATTAGTCTCGAATTACTCCTAATCTATTTTTAAGGCATCGAGGGCTCGATTTAGGGACCATATGCATGTGAATGAATGATTTATGATATTATTAGCGTGTTGAATGATATGATGTTCAAATGTTTCTGATTGTACGGTAATGCTCTGTAACCCTAATCCAGCGACAGAGACGAGTTAGGGGTGTTACAATATTTCTGCACTTATTTTAGTAGTTAGATTATTAGAATTAGCTTGTTGTGATATTACCTCTTTAGGAGTTGCAAATTTCGACTTCTGTTAATCAGGACTTCCAACATTCGGTTGAATTTTCTCCTTATCTGTAGGCTCATCTTCAACCTCGACAACCTTAGGCTTTAATTTCTTTCCATTTCACAAAGTAACTACTTTGCAATGCTCCTTTCCGGAAATTCTTGGATTTTTGGTGTAGCTGTGTAAAGCTACCCCCATCTGGTTCTCCAAATTCCTCAGAGTTGCATCACTCTTTTCCATGTATGTTTTTAATAAGTTTTCAAGATTATTATAAGAAATGGTTAGTGAATAATTTTCTATGTCGCTTGGTACAACACCTTGGGGTTTGCTTCTAAGCTCATTAGCTAACTGTCCCACTTGATTTTCCAGATTCTTCAATATTGTTGCCATACCTTGGATCAATGTTGTTTTGCCTTGAATCAAGGCATCATTTCTTTCTATGTAAGCCTTAAAAAAATTCTCAATACGATTCGAAGGTTCAGTTGGTGGTGGGTTTTGAACTTGCTGAAAGAACCTTAGCGGTTGATTTAGTCTTGGTTGTATGTAAGTGTTGTTAGGACCAGTTCCTTGGTTACTCCATGAGAAATTTTGGTCATTCTTCCATGAGGGATTACAGAAGTTGGAGTGTGGTCCTCGCCCATTTTTGTTCTGATTTGGATTTCCCATATGATAAATGGACTCTAGGTTTGATGGACAGTTTTCAAACGACTATCCATCTCCATAGTGTACACATAAAATGTTTTCAAATTGACTTTTTGGTTGAGCTACAACATTATTATTAAAACCGTTAGCAGTTAAATTCTTAAGCATTGAAGACATAGAAGATACCTGAGTTGCAAGTGAATTAAGGGCATCAACTTCATGTACTCCTGCTACTCATCTTCCTATGGCTGCTTGATTGGTTGACCACTGATAGTTATTGTTGGCAGTTCTCTTAATAATTTTGTAAGCCTCATTTTAAGACTTAGAAATGAGAGCTCCATTTGCAGAAGTGTCTACCACCGTCCTCATGTGTGCGTTAAGACCATTATAGAAAGTCTCTAATTGGATGCAATGTGGAATCCCATAGTGAATGCATTTTCGTAATAATTCTTTGAATCTCTCCCATGCCTCATACAATGATTCATCATCCAAGTGTTGAAATGTGGTGATATCTTTTCGCAGTTTAGCATTTTTGCTGGGTGGAAAATACTTTATCAAGAAGCGTTCTGCTAACTCTTACCATGTATAAACTGAACCAGGTGGTAACGAATATAGTCATGCTCGTGCTCTGTCCCTTAATGAGTATTAGGGGTGTTCATTCAGTTAATCGACCGGTTAACCGACCCAAAATAACATTAACCGAATTAACCGACCTTTCAAAAATTTTAACCGTTAACCGAACCAAAATTTTTCAAAAAAATTAACCGAACCGAAATTTTTTCGGTTAATTCGGTCGGTTAACCGAATTAACCAAAAATTATATGTTTTTTTATTATTGGTTAAAAATTAACCGAATTAACCGAATTAACTGAATTACCCGAATTACCCGAATTACCCAAAATTAATCACTACATAATTAAAAAAATTACATAATTTTAGTTTTAGTTTTAGTTTTAGAAATTTATTTTTATTTATTAAATTATTTGTAATTTTTATGATTGGGTTGGATTGGGTAATTGGGTTGGGTTAGATATTTGGGTTTGGATTGGGTTTAGGGATTGGGTTTAGGTGAATAGTGGGCCTATTTATATATTATAATTTTATTTATTAATTTTTTCGGTTAAACCGAAAAAATTCGATTAACCGACCGATTTTGAACCGAATTAACCGTTAACCAAAAAATCACAAAATAATTAACCGAACCCCGACCGAAAAAATTCGGTTAACCGACCGATTAACCGAATTCGGTTGGTTAACTGAATTTTTTCGGTTTTACCCGAATTTCGCACACCCCTAATGAGTATGAGAGCAACTTCAACCTTAGTGCATCTTCGATCACTCCAGCCAATTTGAAAGAATCGCTCACCTCATTGAATAATTGAAAGTGAATGTGTGGATCTTCGGTAAGCATGAAACGCCCCAAAATTTTAATTTTTGATTTCGTGTATGTGTGACACACAATGTCTATCTGCTTCAGTGGTTATGTGTTCTAGGTGTGTGTGAGAGGTCCCAAGTTCAAGCCTTACTTGGGTAAATTTTGGTATTTTTATAAATAAAGCCATAACCTTGTGCAAAGGGCTTAAGTTTAATTGTTGGTAAGTTTATATTATAATGGGTCTGCTGGTCTGGTGGTTAAGTGGAGTGTTGGACTGTTGGAGGTCCTGTGTTTAATTCTCTGTGATGGCGTGGAAACAGTATTTTTGCTCCAATTTCGGCTAAGAGTTGTGTTGGGGCAAAATTCTGAGTAGTTGTGTTTTAGTGGGTTAATAGGGAGTGAATTTAATAGATAATTAGGGAGAGGTTATCAGAAAATAATCTGATTATCTTTTTGTTGCAAAAAAAAAGTAGAGTTTCGGTTTTCTCTCCAATTCCCCAAACTTTTTCTGACATTTTCTTCTTATTCTTTTTTCCCTCCTCTGTCGATTCTTTCCCCTAGTTGCTGCCGAAATTTCCATTATTTTTCCCCTTCCATTTCTTTCTCTTTTTTTTCCAATTGATTCGGTTGTTCATCGTTGGTTGCGCGTGTTCGGTAAGTAACGGTTTTGTCTATTGTTAATCTTTCTTGGTTAATCTCTAAAAGGGGGATTCCTTTTTGGTGTTTAGGAGTTAATCAAGGGGCTGGTCATTTTGAATCGATGCTGTGATTGTGCAAAGTCGTGGTTACTCAAGTGAGGTAAGGGTTTTGCTAGGTTTTTAGTCGAGTTCCTTCCGAAATTGGTTGATTAAAAACGAATTAAGTGATTGATTTGGAGATATGTTGGTCGATTTTTAGGTTCTGGAGGCTTAGGAGTGCTTGCGCATCAGAAACGATACCAGGTGTATACCTGAAACGTAGAAAATGGGATTCGGTGAAAAGCCGAAATTGCTTGCTGTCGAGAAATAAGAGAAATAAGAGAAAATGATGCGAAAAATTGTAGAGAAAGGAAATAAGGGTGTTATAAACTTGGAAATCAACATTTTGCACTAAAATAGTTTTGGACAGCAGCAATAGGCTAAATTTGAAAAACCATAAAAAATAGTGGGAATTGAGTTAGAGGTTGAATAAAATATGAAATTAAATTTTATTGAGTCTAGTTTTTCATGGAAGAAACAATTTAAGCAATGGAATTGTAAATCATGAGATATAATAAATTTTGTGAGGCAAGATCAGAATGATTTTGGGTTCCCCTGTTCTGATTTAGGAAAATCATCAAAAATTTTAAAAACATAATTAGGGGCTTAAATTTATATGTTTAAATCCTTGATAAGCCTATTTTCAATATAAATAAACGAAAACATCATCTAAATTCCGTACTAAGAGATAAATAATTTTTAGTAAGGAAAGGATGAAGCTGTCAAACAGCAGAATAGGGATAAATTTAAAGATTTTATTGTACTTATTTGATAAACTATAAATTCTTAAAATTTTATGGTAGAAATATATTTGAGTCTAGTTTCAAAAGCATCAAGCAGATCTTAATTTGGAATTTTATATCTCAAGATATAAGAAAATATAAGAAAATATTTGAGACAGTTTTGAATGAACATATAAGAAAATAGTGGAAACATATATGAGTATTGAGCTAGCATGGGTTACGTTAAAAATGGATCACACGGCCAAGGACAATTTGGACTGAGTGGGCCACACGGGCAGATCACATGGGCTTGTGGGCCCATTTTTACCGAAATGTTTTTTAGGTTGCACGGGTCGCCCAAGTCGAATGTGAACCTACTGTAGGGTCAGTAAGCGCTACTTAGACCCCCCTAAATGTGTGAAATTGACGAATGATATCATCTTTGGGCATGTTAATATCCGAATCGAATATATCTTTGAAATTGCGTAATTGCATGTCATCCATTGTGTGTTGCATTGTATTGGGTTGGGGGTTGTTATTCGGAGGAAGTGTCTTGAAAGACTTTAAGCCTAATTTACTAGCAATTTCATTTGCAAACTCATGTGACAGTGCGCATTCGGTACTACTTGGAGTGTAGGGATGGGTGGGTTGATTATATCCCCACATGGAGTGTAGGGTTGGACGGAGATAGTGTGTAGAGGCTGGTTGGGTAGGATTTTGCTCTTTGCATAAGCAGTATCGCTCATCGTCATTGTGATGGGCTACGGCCTCATTGCATTTTTGACATTTGATCGAGATGGGCTAAGGCCCAAATTATCATCGATCATTGAAAAGGGCTTAGGCCCAAGACCATTCAATTGTGCACTGTGAATACTGATTTTTTGTTTGTTTCTGCGGAATTACACACTGAGTTTACGTAAACTCACCCTTTTTGTTTAATATGCACATGTAATTCCCAGACTTAGACGGATCGGTGCGACGGAGGACTCAGCAGTGACCACAGTAATTTTTGGACTTCATGGTTTTCAATTTACGATTTATGATTTGATTATTATTGATTATTTGGGTTGTAATTTAAGGACCCTCTGGGACTTTCGTTTCAAATTTGGGCTTTTATTTATTTATTTTACTTTATGGATTTATACCTGCTGGTCGTAGGAAATTCGGTTTTCAAAAAGTTAAAGTAATTTCTAAAAGCATGATCACCTAGACTATTTTATTAAAGCTTCCGCAACGAGGGATGTTTCAAAACAAATGTTTTAAATGAATAAAGACGACTTCCTAAGTTCTAACAAAGGTTTACTAAAGATAATAACATCGAATGTTTTCATTGTAACAACGAGGTTTCAAAAATACTATCGTGTGACATTGCCAGATACAGCCATAACGTCTAGGCCGGGTTTGGGTTGTTACAAAGCATCCCACTAAACTGGCCTATTGTTTGAAACATTTGGAACATCATAAGTTTTAACTCGAACTGTGGTGCCTCGATCTCAAGTCTAACAATACTAGGATTAAGTTCATGGAAAAGTGGCATGGCATACTGTCTTATGGCTCAGTCTTTGTTATCAGCAATGACTGGGTTGCGAGCATAAACGGCTCCATTTCTTTGATCATGGTTTTGATCAGGATTCGTGCCTGCGGCTTGTCTTTCTCGTCTTCTTTGTTTGAATGTCCATTCAATTTCAAGGTCTACTTGGAGTAAGTTGATAATTCGATCAATGCTCATAAGTACCTGAAAATAAAATCACAAAAGTTAACTAAGTTATGAATAAAAAAAACTAAACCAAATTGCAAAAATAATTTCACAAATAATGATAAGCAACAATCCCCGGCAACGACGCCAAACATTTGTAACAGGTGAAAATGTGCAAGTGTACACAATCGTAACAAGTAATAAATTGATAAGTATATCGAGTTATCGTCTCCACAGGGACTGTCTTATATGAATCAAGTATTGTGAAATTAATTTCTAGCAAATTGGTTGGTGATGGAAATAAATTCGAGTGATGGATTTTAACTAAATTAAACTAACCTAAGTATGCTTAAAATTAAATAAATGAGGAAGAAAGTATTCAAGTCTTTAAGAAAAATCACAATAGTATGCATGTGTTAGAATAATTTTCCGTTCTAACTTAGAAATATTTAAATACTATTAATGATGTTACAGAAAATTCCAAGGCAACTCGGTTGTTTATTAACCCTATTTTAAGTATGCTTAAAATTAAATAAATGAGGAAGTAAGTATTCAAGTCTTTAAGAAAAATCACAATAGTATGCATGTGTTAGAATAATTTTCCATTCTAACTTAGAAATATTTAAATACTATTAATGATGTTACGGAAAATTCCATGGCAACTCGGTTGTTTATTAACTCTATTTTAATTACAGGTACTTTGGCTTCTCTCGAGTCCAAAGTTTAATCGCTTGTTTGTCACGACTTCAAGGTTACCCTCTTAGGCATCGTCTAAGAATTCAACTTACTAAGTTATTAAGTATAGCATATGCCTATGTCAACAACTGAGTAAAATTAGTAAGTAGAAAAACAAATTACGTGAGGTAACAGTAATATTTCTATACTGAGATAGTTTAGTCACATTAATCCTAGAATTATGCAAGGTAATAAGGTTCTCCCGAATTATTACAAACTTTAACCTAATTCTCCCAAATCTAGATTAAATATTAACAATTCTGATATTATGTTAATTGATTACAATCCGGACAGGATTCAAAAATTAATTCAGTTGCATCCTTACGATTATAATGTATGAATAATATAGTCATAACTTTATCTGAATGCATAAACAACCGAAGCACATAACATCACTAACAGTATAAATAATCTAAACCATGGAAATTAAATTATTCTAACACTGAAGGAATTAAGCAACATAATTATATTAAAAATATAAACTTTAGTTGCAAACATGTTTCCTTAAACTAAAAAATAAGAAATTAAAATAGTAAAGGGAAAGAATTGCAAAGTCGTTTTCAATGGTTCTCCATGGCACAACTTCCTTGCTCCTCCTTTTTGCTCCACTCCTTGCCGTAGAAACCAAGCAAAAATGTTTCCCCAATGGTCAAATAGGCTGCTTCTCAAATCCTTGCACAACTCACTTGGAAAATGGAAAAATAAGAAAGGAAAGCAAAGATAGAAAGATGGATGAAGAAGGGATGATCAAATGGGGGGTGAAGGGGTGTATTTATACTAGGAAGGGATGGCTTGAGTTTGCTAAAAATAGCATGCCAATCCCCCCTCTATGGTCGGTCACCTTAAGAAGAGGAATGGAGTGGACGAATTTGCTAAAAATAGCTAGTCCAAGGCTTAATTTAAGGGATGGAGTTGAACGGTCACTTAGAAAAATTGTTAGGGTTGTTTTGTGATTTTTTTAACAAGTCTAAAGACCCTTAATTAATTAATCCATGGATGGTTGGGTTGCTCATAGTTGAATTTAGGCTCTTTTCTCCTTAATGGACGGTTTGGCTTCAAAATTAAGCAACAAGCTAGCCTAATTCCGTGATCTAATTATTAGTTGGGTCAAGTTTATCCCATGATCCATAAATTAAATTAAATAAATTTGAATGTCTAGAGCTGATTACTTATTAGCCCTCCGCTGCATGGCAAGTGTGACATGAATTATGTAGCATTTTACCATAAAAAAGGTTAGCTTTGAGATTGCCTTTTCTCCTTTTGCACAAAACTGCTTCAAATTTAGAAAAAAAATATGTAAGTTTAGCATATAAATAATTTAAAAATGGAGATTTGTTATTAATTTTTTCCATGTCTGTAATTTTATAATAAAATCAAAAGATTTGTTGTAGAAATACTCAAAATTTGCAAGGATTACTAGTCAGAAGATGCTAAAAAAGTCTATAATTTAGATTTATTACCAACCCCACTGCAAAATAGATATTTGAGTGTTTGCATAACATTGCATACATGAGACTTCCTGTCGAACACGGGTAAGGGGTGTTACATTTAGTGGAACTTAACTTACTTATTCATACAAATTCGGGCAATGAACTCTTTTTTCAACTTAAACGTCTTCATTTAAACTCTTAACGTCCTTATTATAGGCCTACGAGACCCATGACATAAACATAGAGTGGTTCAGGACTGAACCGCAAACTTACGAAAACTTAGGAAATTTTGACTTAAAACAGGGCCACACGCCCGTGTGAGAGAAGTGACACGCCCGTGTGGCATGTCACACGCCCGTGCTTCATGCCGTGTCAAAATAAGGGACATTCTGTTTATGACGTCAGCAACCATTTAGGACCACACGGCCAAGCCACATGCCCGTGTGCTGGCCCGTGTGACGAACTGAATTTTTCGCAAATTAGGTGCCGGGGACACACGGCCAGGCTACACACCCATGTGGCAGACCGTGTGTCACACACGGCCTAGACACACGCCCGTGTGTCTACCCGTGTGGACAAATGCAAGGCTATCTACCAAGCCATTTGTCACCCTGAAAAGCAATCACACTTATACCATTTCAATGCAACATACAACATGATAATAAGGCACCTATAATATTCAAAATCATGACATCCACACCTTAATTCCTCACTACATTCATCACGCATATACTTCACACATTACTCATTCAATTGCATGAGTTTGCACTTCATGAATTTCATCATCATTAACATAAACATAACTTAACTAGTATTGGCCAATTCCAATGGCCATTTACAAAATAAATCAAGTAACATTAATAGCCAACATCTTGGCCAACCAATATGACATAACAAAATGACCAAGTACCTATACATGCCATACTCAAAACAATCAAACTTTACTATACCAAAAGAATAGCTTGATAGTGTGAGCCAAACTCTGACGTCCTCTGGTCCCTGAGCTAGTTTGGCGATACTACAAGGAAATGAAAAAGAGAGAGAGTAAGCATAAATCTTAGTAAGTTTGCATGCAATGAATAGCCACATAAAATCTCATGATACATTCATACTTTAAGTAATAATACAAGTTCTCAAGTGCGTTGACATGGCTTACTCATGCTTACCCTTACCAATCACACATCATACATTGAAACTTATTTCTCGTGCATTACTCATGTATACCTGTATCACTCATCACATAACTTTAGTACTTTTGCAATTATGAGTACAACTTAGCTTGTTATCATCTTTAACATGAACTTAACTCTTTATCATATTTAGTATAAACTTAGCTCTTTACCCGTTGAACCACTTGAAATATCGAAGGATACCCGGAACTCGTATCTCACGTAATAAGATGCCAATGCCATATCCCAGATATGGTCTAATACGAGATTGTATATCGATGCCATGTCCCAGACATGGTCTTACACGATTTTCCTCTTAGATGCCGATGCCATATACCAGATATGATCTTACACGGGATCTCAATTTAGTGCCGAGGCCATGTCCCAGACATGGTCTTATACGGGACCTTATAATCTTATATCTTGACTATGGTATACTTTCTATTCCTAAGTTCAACCGGGACTTTCACCTCATAAATCTTCATCATTTTTTCATCGGACATCATTGGTAAATTTTCATAAAGATAATGTACATTTCATGCAATCTCAAGCATTTCAATACATAATGACATAAGGTTAATTTATTACACACAAACTTACCTCGTTATCAGAATGTGTATAAATGTTCGATTTAGTCCACCACCTTGTCCTTTCCTCGGTTTCGGTCTGGACTTTGTGTTTCTTGATATATAATAACAATTTCACTCTTTTAATGATCACATTGACTAAATCGTCACATTAACAAAATTACAATTTTACCCTATACTTTCTCATATTTACAAAATGGTCCCTAGGCTCGTATATTGAAATACACTCATTTCCTTGGTTACCCAAGCCTAGCCGAACCTATCTTAGACTTAGAACAGCTCATATTTTCCTTCAAAACTAATTTTTACTACATATTTCATCACATTTACAAATAGGTCATTTTTAAAAAATTTTCATGAAAATCACTTAGAAAAAGATGTTTATCATACATCAAACTTTCATATTCTTCCACTAAACATCAAAATACATACATGTCATGCATGGGTAAATTTTTGAACATGAACCCTAGATCAAAATATAGCTAGAAATAGCTAAATCGAGCTACGAGGATCTCAAAAATAGGAAGAACATTAAAAACGGAGCTAGGATGCACTTACTTTGAGCTTGAAAATGAACAAAACCCTAGCTATGGCTTCTCCTCCAATTTCGGCACTTAGAGAAGAAGATGGACACCATTTTTGACTTCTTTTTCCCTTTTTATTAATTAGTTAACCAAATGACCAAATTGCCCTTAAGGCCCCTTTCTTAAGATTTTTCCTTCCCATGCCCATTTTTATCCTTCATAAGTTATAATGGTCTAATTGCTAAATAAGGACCTCTAATAAATTTTCTATTGCTTTCTCATACTTGAATCTTCTAGAATCTCATATTTTTCAATCTTTGCAATTTAGTCCTCATGAATAAATTGATCACTAATTCATAAAATTTCTTCATAAAATTTTCACACAATCATGCAAGCATGTCATAGACTTCATAAAAACCATAAAACTCATATTTCTACTTCGAATTTATGGTCTCGTAACCACTATTCTGACTAGGCCCTGAATCGGGCTGTTACACTTCCTACTGTCGAAGCATAATGAACCTTTCTTATGTTCTCTTTTTCTTCCACTTTCTTAGGAAAATCCTCCAAAGAGAGATGAAATCCCGATAACGAAGATTGATTTTCTTCTTCAAATCGATCATTGCATAGCGCTCTAATATCTTGTCTATGTGATTTGCCACAAATTGATGTGGCAAATAAGGCTTTTCTGACGCACTTAAAGAGTTTTTTCTCGAAAAAAAATAGCGTCTTTAGTGTAGTTTTTCGTTATTTTCATATTTTCGCTTAATAAGTGGAAATGTTTCATTTTTTTATCATTTTGTAACCTAAATTGGCCAATAGTGCCATTGAGAGGCCTAACATGTCATTAAGTGATGTAATGACGTGTTGGAGGTCGAAAATAAACGAGAATGGCACCAAGGCAAAGGGTATCGCAATATCCACTCCTTGGAATCACAATACCTCTAATAGTATAAAAGAGTGAAGAATCCCTTCAGTGGTATCATGATATCCTCTTTGGGTATTGTGATAGCCACCTTCTAAGGAAGACTCCAAGGCTCAATACTGCCCAAGGTATCGCGATATCATATTTTGGGTACTGTGATACCATATTTGTTAGGGAGACAAACTTGGACAAAAAGGGTTGTCTTTGTCTATCGAGACCACCAATCACACAAGGCTCGTGTGGGGGAATTTTTGGCAACGAAAGTCACTTTAATACACTTCAAAACAACCAAAATTTTCTAAGGAGGAGAGATACACACATTAGCTTAGTTTTAGGTTTAGTTTTTTTTCTAGGTTTTCTTTAGTTTTTTCTCTGCATTTTTCTAGGGTTTTTATTTTTCTCTTCTTCTACCTTAGTTTAGGTTTTATTTTCTGGATTTACTTCTTACATTTACTGTAGCTAAGGTTTATTTACATTTACAGTCCATGTACTTTGCTTTCAAAACTCTTGAAGCTTTAGTTTAATGTATTTTAGTTTATTTGACTTTAAATCTGTTAAAGTTTGTTCCTTTTATGTTCTTTACTTTAGATTTTCTTGTTGAATGCCTTTAAGTTTTCTTGCATAAAAATCTCAACATTTATCTTTTCCTTAAGCTTTACTTTCATGGCTACTTTGTGTTGCATTTCCATGTTTATTTCATTCACTTCAAGTATGAGTATTTAAACCTTGAAGGAGGTTGGTTGATGGAAATGTGGGTAAACTAAAATCTTTGGACCAATGACTAAATCGTAATAAATTAGACTAAATTGAGTAGAACTAAGAACTTAAGTAATAAATTGGACTAAATCGAATATAACTAAGAACTTAGGTAATAAATTGGACCAAGGATTAAATTATAATAAATTGGATAAAATCGTAATAAACCAACCTTCATTAGTTATTTTTTGGATAGTCCCTTAGTTTTACATTTCTTGCAATTTAGTCCTTAGAATAGAATATTTAATCTTCTTGCAAATTGTTCTTGTTATGGATCGTCGTACAATAAAATTGTGTTAGTAGCCGCTTAGACTCTATTGTGTATGCTAGCTATTACTCAATCAACTCTTCCTTTGGGTTTGACCCCTTGGAATACTTCGAGCTCCATCGAACTATAAATATTACAACTGACAATGTACATTTGCAATAAACCAGGCTTTAAAAATAGTTTTATAAATTTAGTGTTTTAATGGGTATGCGTGCTGCCGGTCACTATGTATGAAGCCTGAGACAGTGCTATCATTTTTTCTTTCGATCCCTTAGGATTTGAATGCTTAGAACAAAATTAGCTTCTCCTAAGTCCTTCATGCTAAACTATTGGGTAACCACAACTTAACTGATGACAATGTCCCTTCATAAATTCTAATTAGTAGAATGCCATCGACATAAGGAACGAGAAAGACCACATTTCCATCCCTTAAACGTTTATAAACACTAGGTTTATCTACATTTTTCTCAAATCCAAAAGTCTTGATCACTTGATCAAATCTTTGATTCCATAAGTGGGATGCTTGCTTAAGTCTATATATGAATCTAAGTAGTTTGCAAACTTTATGCTCATTTCCTTTAGCTATATATTCGGTGGATTGGATCATATAGATGCTCTCTTAAAGATAGTCATTCAGAAATGCTATCTTGACATCCATTTTCTAGATCTCGTAATTAAGAGCCATCACAAGAGATAACAGTATACGGACAGACTTGAATGTGGCAACCGGAGAGAAGGTTTCTTTATAACTGATACCTTCTTTTTTAGTATAACCTTTTGCCACAAGTCTGGCCTTATAAGTTTCCACTTTTCCATCTGCATTTATTTTCTTTTTCTAGATCCATTTACACCCTATAGGTTTTAACCTTTCCGGTAAGTCTACAAGTTCCACCATTGAGTTTGAATACGTAGAATCCATCTCAGCTTTCATAGTTATTTCCCAGAGCTTGGAATCAACACTTTGCATCGCTTCATTATACGTGAGTGGGTCATCATCTTCTTGTTTGATAGACTCAGTGTTAAAAACACTCCCGCCAGATTGAAAGAACTCAGGCCTACGAGAGACCCTCCCACTGCAACGAAGCACCCTATGCTACTGATTGTTTGCATGTCTACTATTAGGAGTTGGTTCTGGAACTATTTCTATAAGGTTTTGTATATTTCTAGAAAGTTCCTCGAGTACCTCTTTAGTTCGAGATTTGAATTCATTCATATAAATTTCTTCAAGGAAAGTAGCATGAGTTGAAACTATTATAGTTTGCTCTTTCGGGTTATAAAACAAACCACCATTTGTTCCCTTTGGATATACTACAAATATGCATAATTTTGTCCATGAGTCTAACTTCCTTGCATTTTTGTCCGATATGTGAGCTAGGCATCCCCAAATTCTTAAGTGATAAGATTCAGCTTCTTGCCATTCCATAATTCATATGGAGTTTTCGATATTGCCTTAGTAGGCACATCATTCAGAATATAGCAAGCCATTTGTACTGCATATTCCCAAAAAGAGATTGACAGCTTTAAATAACTTAACATTGAAGTATCATTTCTATCAATGTTTGATTCCTACTCTTTGCCACGCCATTCTGTTGTGGAGTACATGGCAAGTTCAATTAGGATGAAATCTTATTCTCTATGAGGTATCCTAAAAACTCATCTGATAAATATTCCTCACCTAAATTACACCAAAGTGCCTTTATGGATAAACCTAGATTTTTCTCCACTTTCGTACGAAACTCTTTGAATTTATCCAAGGTTTCATTCTTGTTGTGCATTAGGTACACATACCCATATCTAGAATAATAATCAATAAATGTTACATAATATTCATAATCACTTCTTGCGCTGAAACTCATGGGACTACATACGTCACTGTGTACAAGTTCTAGGGGGTTTTACGATCCTCGTTTCTTTTGCATTAAAAGATCACTTGGTCATCTTTCCTTTCAAGCAAGATTCACAATGTGGAAGTTCGATTTTTTTAAACGAACTTAAGTTGTCGTCTGTCACAAGTCTAGTGATTCTTTCTTGGTTAATATGACCACGTCTCAAATGCCAAATGTACACTTCAATAGAGTGAGATTTTTCAGTTTCTTATTCGATATTTCAGTCTCAAGCAGTGTGTACATATCTGGTTTGATAAAATAGAGATTATTTGACATCCATCTATTATAGATAAGATTTTGATTTCTAAATATTGTAATTTCATTATTAAAAGTCACAATCAAGTCGCCTTTATATAAACCTGCAATTGAAATTAAGTTTCTTTTGAAACTTTGTACATAGAAAATGAATTTCAAAATAATCTTCCTAAAATTATCAAAGTATAGATGTACATCTCCCACTGCTTCAGCTGTCACAATTGTCCCATTTCCAGCTCGCAACAAGAGATTCTTATCTCTAAGATCTTTCGTCTCTTCGAACCCATTTGCCTTTGGTGGCTAGGCTTTCCTTCCACTCTCTACAGTTCGTCTTGAGGTGCCCTTTCTTAATGCAAAAGAAACATTTAGACTTAGATAAGTCTTTAAGCATTTTGGTTCTCTTCCTTTCCACTTGTGGTAGCCTAGAGACCTTATTCTTTCCTTTCTTAGCACGCTTTCCCTTCCCTTTTGAGAAAGAAGCGATAGTTATATTTGCTTATGCTTTTCGAACCGACTGACCAACATTCAACATCAACTCATAGGATTGTAACTCCTTCAGGAGTTGTGTAAGCATCAGATTTTTGTTGCCAAGGTTATATGCATCCCAAAAGCTAGCCAAGTCCTTGGATAAACTCTTGAACACCATATCAATTTGAGTGTTCTGGTCCAAATTCACCTTATTGTCAATGGCCTTAACAAAGTATCCCATAAGAGTTAGCTAAACTCCTTTGATTACATGTTTATATTTTAAGAATTGCTTAATCATTGAATCTTTTAGGTTTGACCCTTGGAATATCTTGGTGTTCCATTAGGCAATATAAATATTACAATTGACACATGCATTGCTTGTTCACATAAAAAAAATAATTTTATAAAACAATTTTAAAATGTGGTTTTAACTGCAAGCGGATAGTGTCAGTTGTAATATTTATATTGTCCAATGGAACACAAGAGTGTTCCAAGGGTTAAACCCAAAGGAGTCAAAGATTAAGCAATTCATAAACAATAAACATGTAATCAAAGGAGTCTAACTAAATACTCACTAAGTACTAAATTACAGCAGGTCAGTCACGAGTTTAATTACACTAATTAATTACCTTAAAAACAATGAAGGACTAAATTATAAATAAAACAAAATATGAAACTAACAAATACGAAAAAAATATGATAATAGACAGTGGTTGGTTGATTTTCGTGAGATTGGTTAATCTTCAAATTAGGGATCTAAATCGCTATTAGTTCTAAATTGGTTCAATTTTACCTCTCGGCCTCAACTTTACCAATTTTGACAAATTAGTCTGATTTATCTCTCAACCTCACCAAACTAACCCGAGATTATCAAATTGATGCCCGATAAGATCTCCTCTCGGTCTCACTTATCTTAATTTTCCCTTAGTATCGTCAATCATAAGTTTTGAAGTCTATTCGATTTACTTTAATTTTTACGATTTAGTCCCTGAACCCAAAAATCAATTACCCATCATTTCCATCAACCACCCACTAATGATTTAGTTATTCATGTTTATATTTGAACTCATTAACAATAAGGAATCAAGTAGTTAACATAAAAAAAGTTAATAAATACTCAAGCTTCCTTACAAAAGCTTGAGGAACACAATAATGGTAACAAAGAAGGTAAATACAAACACCCAAGATAAGATTTTTAATAGAGGAAACGTAACAGAGCTAAATGATATTGGGTTAAGGGATTAAAGTTCAAATACAAGAAAGCTTGAAGCGCTTAAAAAGTAAATAAATCCTAGCTATAGTAATAACTAACTTAACTACCATAAAATGACCTAAGAAAAACAAGAGATGAACAAGAGAATAAACCCTAAGCTATGAAGAAAAAGAACTGAGCCCTAAAAGATGAAGAGAAAAATGTAAAACTAGTTAATGTGAAGTGTGTTTGTTCTCTCAGCCAATTTTGGCCAATTTTAGCATTTTTTCTAACCCAACATTGCCTAAAATGTCCCTTAGTGTGTTTTTTATTGGTGCTAAAGTTGGACAAGGTCTTTCCCTGTAATCACTTTTTTATCTCTTCTCGTCAGGGGTATCGCAATACCCATGGTTTGGTATTGGGATACATATGTTAGTATTGACTTGGGGGAATCCTTGGGAGTTGGGTATTGCAATACCCATAGTTGGTATCGTGATACCACTGTGGCTAACATTGATCCTCTTTAATTCAACACTGTTAGGGGTATCACGACTTTTAGGCTTAGGTATCACGATACCTCCCTTCTAGGGGATATTTTCACTCATGTTCGGGCCTCCGATGACTTTCTACAACACTTAATCAACCTTTAGGTTTCTTATGACGCATTTGGCCATTTCGGGTCTCAAAAGTGGCATAAAACTCACTATTTCACTTATTAAGGCAAAGAACTAACACTAAGTAAAAACACGAAAAAAAAACATATAAATTGCTCAGAAACAAGCTCTTTCAGCGTAATGAGAGCCTAATTTGACATAGCAAATTACAACAGAATGACAAACGAATATACTACACTTAGGGAACCAGATCCAACATTGAGATCATCTACAAGCAACACATTCTTCAATTGAGGCATGCCAGGAACATTCAAGATGCCTTTACCAAGTATATTACCTTTCTTTCCACACAAAAAGTCAATTTTCCAACAAGATAATCTTCAAAGTCAGTGAGATATGTCTGGTTACTTGTCATTTTTCGTGAACAACCACTATCAAAATACCAAATTCCATCAAAAGTGGAATTCAAGGAACAATGAAAAACTAGCAAACATTTAGCTTCTTTCTTCACCCATACTCTTTTTTGCACTTTTCTAGTTGTAGTGCTAGGGGGAGTAGGCACTGTCTTAGGCACTAAATTACTCCATCTTAAATCATGTAGCATCTTAAAAAAATGTGGTCTTATATGACCAAGGGCACCATAATAGTGTCAAATCACCTATGGGAATGAACATTCTTCTTGGATGACTTGAATAACATTGGTTTAGAACTTTCACCATCTTCTTTTAAACCAATTTCTTTAACAAAGACTATGGGGCTTTCCATTACAACTTTTCCTTTATCAACAAAGCCTAGACCTCCCCTGCATAAATCTCTTCTTCTTCCTACTAAAATCTCATCAAGCTTGTTGCTACTGATAGTGAACTTTTTTTAGCATAAGCTTGGTCTCTCAAGTTTCTTTTTTTTTTTTTTATCTTTATAAGATTATCTAGTTCCTTTATAAGAAGAACTTTTTTTAGCAATAATTTGTTTAATCAACGCAATGTTTCCATCCTTCAATTGCTTATTTTCTTATGATAGCGGAATGTTGATTTCATAGACCTGTCCCCATTTGCCTAATGCCTCTCTATATGTCTTCAAAAATTATTCACCTGAGCTAAGATCTGAATCACTATCAGAATTATCATCATGAACAGCACTAGCAACAAAAGCAACAAAATTGTAATGATCCTCTACTACGTCAAATCCACTAGATGAGTCCTCATCACTCCAAGATACACGTAGTGAATTTTTATTCTTTTTTAGAGTATCAGCATACTCAAATTGGATATGACCATATCCTTGGCACTCAAAGCATTGCACCCCTTTTTTTTTTTTTGTCCTTATCAAGTTCCTCCTTGATAACTATTCCCTTTGACTTATTTTTGGGAATATTAACAATGGCTTCTAACCTATTTCTTGAAAGCCTTACTGAAATTCTTAGTAAGTAAAGCTATTTGCTCTTGAAGGTCTTCAATGGTAGCTGGTCGGGGAGTTGGCACTACTTCATTTACCTAAATGGCAATATTTCTATCCCCCTTTGCTCTATTATGTTTAGCGTTATCAAAATTCATTTTAAAGGTCTGTAGGGAACCAATGAGCTCATCAATGGCCAACCTTTCAATATCATTGGCCTCTTCAATGGTTTTGACCTTAATGGAAAATCTCTTAGGAAGAGACCATAACACTTTCTAACCGGTTTGCCATTGGAATATTGTTCACCTAAGGCAAAAAGCCTAATTCGATAAGTCACACAACTTAGCATATACTTCTCCAATTGTTTCTAATTCTTGCATCCTTAGGCTCTCAAACCTCAAAGTCAACATATGCATCTTTAACTGCTTGACAATGGATGTTCCCTTCATATGCAATCTCCAAAATATCCCAAGTAGTCTTAGCAATTGTGTATTTTACCATTCTCTTAAACTCTTGCATGTCAACTCCACAAAATATTGCATATAAAGCTTTTGAGTTAGCATTTGCCAACTTCTCTTCCTCAGTGGTCCACTGTGCTTCTAGCTTAACAACCCCTCCACTTTCAATATCCATTTTAGTTGGTTCCCATCTAGTCAACAAAGCACACCATGACCTCTCGTCAATGGACTTAATGTAAGCCTCCATACGAGCTTTCCAATAAGCATAATTGCCAACCTCTAGCATAGAGGGTCTTAAAGTAGAAGAACCTTCTGTAGCTTGAATCTAGCAACACCAGTGATCTCCACTAACTAATTTAAGTGGCAAGCTTTGATAGCGATTGAAGCTTTAAAATCATTGCTGAGATAAAAGCTATAAACCATGAAGGAGTGACAAGGGAATTGACACTCCTTCACCACAGCGAGAAAAATAGTAAACAAACAAAAGACAGAAGAGTTGTTTACACAGTTCAGTTTTCCTACGTCCACAGAGCCTAGCTTTGTGAGAAATATCCACTATCTTTAACACTTACAACAAGTGATCCTAATCCATCACACATTAGTGACAATTTCCTCACCTTTACACCTTGAAGAATGATACTCTCAAATAGCAAAAGAATAAGTTGAATACAATATAATAATAAAGCACAAAGTAAACATGGACTCTTGACAGCTAAGCAATCAGTGTTTCAACTCAATCCAATATCTATGATCCAAGGGATTAAATAGAGTGATCCAATTCGATCCAATCTCCAAAATATGTTTCTCCAAGTTATATGATCTTGAATAATGGACTAGATAGCATCCACATAATCAGCATAGCCCATAAATATCGTTAAATAAGTTGTCAACATTTCAAATATGGAAACTATCTTAAATAGCTCTAGTGGTAAGGGACTCGACACTCCCTTGACACTCAAATGTCATTTTCATATTTTTCAACCACTTTTTTTTATTAGTGATCAGATAATAACATTCGAAAATAAATAGCTTAGATTAATTTGTTTAATGTTTGATTTCTGTGGTTGATGGTGCAATATGGATAATGTTAACAAAAGAAATCAGGTTAATATAGTGCGCAACATCACAACAATATAAAATATTTTTCCCCCAACATAAGAAATATATATAAATGTTAGAAAATTATGTTTATTAGAAAAGAAAAAAAGAAAAAAAAAAGAACAAGAAAAGACGTGTATAAAATATGTAAGAGCATAACAAGTAGACGGATTTGATAGATCTTGAAACCAAAACGTATGGGGCAATTCTGTTTTATAATTAATTTCTACTCTCCTATCACCTTGGTTGTGCGTATTAAGTTAATAACATCAATTATTTTTAAAAAGTTTAATAAGTTTTTTTTTTAAAAAAAAAGACCATTAATAAATTAAAAAATAATGTAATTAAAAATATTTAATTAATTTAATTATAAAAATAATTAATATTAAAATTCATCATGATTTTAAATATTAAATACAATTATTAATAATTTATTACGGATTATTTATTTTATATATATGAGATTCAATTTTTAATGTTAAAATTGTTAGTAGTAAAACGTGCAATCCTGTCTACTTTTTCTTTTTTTATTTAAAAGAGACAATGTTATGTTCATCATGTTGATCACTATATGCATATAGTAAGAAAAAGAAAATACAAAAGTAAGAGACTCTGGCCAAAAATACAAAAGCAATCTTGTCTTCATTTGGCAATGTTTTTGAAAAGTTTAGTTTAAAATTTGAGTATTTAGTATTGCTGTCAAAAAGTGTTTTTGAGAAATAAAATATTCATTTTAGACATGTTATTATCAAGTAACAAATATGTATTTTAATAATATTTAAATTAGTTAATATTATTATATTTTAGTAAGAATATAAAAAAATTATTATAACTTCTTGTTAATATTTTAATATATGAAATATAAATTTGAAATATTTTTAAGCAATAAATATTAATTATTTATAAAATTTAATTAGAATATATAAACTATATTTTAAATATTTAAATATAACCATTAAATATTTGTAATTAGTATTTTAAAAAATATTTTTTTATTTTTAATTAATGATTTTAACACATTTGTAATTAAGCAACAAGAAAAAAAAAGGAAAAGTACTATATTATTGGAGGGGTGAAAAAGTAATTAAGTACTAAAAGTGCTTTTGGGAGAGGAAAAGCTAAAAATTTTAGCTTCTCCTTTTTAAAAGTGCTTTTGAAAAGTACTTCTGAAAAGCCAAAAAAGCAGCTTGTTTAGCACAACTTTTCTTTCAAAAGTGTTTTTAGAAGTAGAAGTGTCTTTTTTAAGCACCGCAGAACATGCCCTAAAACAATTGAAAAAGCCACATCTATATTTTCCCCTTTTAAGAATTTATCAATCTATCCATCATTAATCTTTAATTTGCTATAATATATTTTTCAGAAAATCCCAGGAGCTTGTGGACTTTATCCTAAACTTAAAATGCTTGTTAGTAAAATTCTATTATTAAATGAAATTTAATTCTTATTATTAGCTTTAGTTATAGATAACAATTATTCCATGCAATAACAATTATTTTATTTAGTTTTTCAAAAGGTTACAAATATATGTATATATATATATATATATATAATCACTAGTATCAAATTATTATAGCACAAATGGATTAAGAACCAGAATAATTTAAACAAAAGTTGATAAATTAAACTAAACTAAAACTCACACATGCCAAGCATATAATAACTAAATTTTGTTCAAGACTAAAAATAAATAAATAAAATCTAGTGCTTTATAATTTTCTTACAAAATATATTATTTTTATATAATCATAGGTGTTTTCGCTCGTTTTACTGTTTGAGGCTAATCTTATTCAAGAATGAGGTAACATTCAGGTAAAACCATTCCAACAATGACTAAAATCAACAAATTGGATTAAAACTCACACATGCCAAATAATTAAATTTTGTAAATAAATAAATAAATTGGTAAAAAGACCTTTCCAGTCCCTCTCAATTTCAAAATTGAACAAATAGGTCCCTCTAAAAAAATCGGAGCAATTTAGTTCCTGTCAATTTTGAAAGTGAGCAAGTAAGGACAATTAATCAAGAAGCCAATGTCTTCCTTTCAATTGTACATAATTTTGATTGGTATAATAACAAATTTAGCCCTTGATGTTAACATATTTGTCAATTCAATTTTTATTCTAAAAAAATTAATAAATTTAGACTTAACATTTATACGTTTGTACAAATGTTGTGGGTTGAATTTGTTAAATCAAGACAAAATTGAAAGAACTTATAAACTTTTAGAGCTAAATTTATTATTAAATCAATCAAATTTATGTATAATTAATGAAAAATATTAATATCGTGATTAATTGCACGCTTTTAAAATTGAAAAGGATTAAATTGCTTAAATTTTTTTCAGAGAGGCCAAATTACTCGATTTTAAAATTAGAGTGATGTTTTATCAAATAAATTTTAGCACTTAATAATTTTGTTACAATTCACAAAATGTTTTTAATTGTTATCGTTAAAGTTACGGAAACTAAGAGATAGAAAATTATTTAAAAAATTGTCCCCATCGAAGAGAAAATTTCTTAAAAGATAATGATGATGATTTGGGTCATATTATATGCTGGCGCCATTAAAATACTTTATTTTCGATTTGATTACCTGCGGTTCTGAGTCACATCTCCATTTTTCTTTTTCATGATTTCAACAATTTTTGTTTATTTTTTTTTATTTTCTAAGGAAATAAAAGAAAAGGAACTGTTTGGAGTTTTGACTTTTGATGTACGAATCACATAAGTTGGAAGCAATCATTTTATAAATACCACCTTTTCCAAGTTTGATTTCCCAAAGAGTGAGCTACATGACATTTTGATTTGTCTCTTTCGTAATCTTTCTGTTTGTGTCTCTTTTCAAGGAGCAGAAGCCATTGGAATTCTGGGTTTTCTGTATGTTCTTCTAACTTATGAACTCTCTTCATTTTCACTTTGCATGATAATCTGTTTGCATTGTGTTCGATATTTCGCTATGCCGTGTTGTCAAAATCCAAGAAAATATTCATGTTGCTTTGATCTTTTTTCTTCTCTTGGAAACCATTCATGTGTACTTGCAAATACTATCACATAGAAAACAACCCTCAGAACTTCAACTACTTAAGATTGAATTGCTTTTGCTCAATTCAAGATGTAGTTTCCATTGCAGTTTTTGGGTTATTTTGAGCTATTTCACAAATGGGTTCTCTGCAATTCTTGGTCCCACTGTTTCAAGTACTTATAATTGAATGTTTTGAGCTGTTCCATATATTGCTTCATGGATTGATGCTTATTCTTTAATTTGCAGGAAATTGGAAGAAAATCAGAATGGCAAGATCAAGAGTTCCCATCTTAATAATGGGAGTTGTGCTTTGGTGTTGCTTGACAACCCCAGCAAAAGCAGAATATATGAAATACAAAGATCCAAAACAACCTATACCTGTTCGAATCCAGGACTTGTTGGATAGGATGACATTAGAGGAAAAAATAGGACAGATGGTCCAAATCGAACGCGAAGTTGCTTCAGCCGAGGTGATGAAGGAGTATTTCATTGGTAAGCAACGTCCATCACACTCTTCTTTGACAAATTGTACTAAATTAAGCAATTTTTTAGTAAGGCATACTCAAAAGTGAAAAAGGGTATCTTTTGCTTTGACAGGAAGTGTATTGAGTGGAGGAGGGAGAGTCCCAGCTCCTCAAGCTTCTGCAGAAACTTGGATAAACATGGTCAATGACTTTCAAAGAGGTAGTTTATCAACCCGATTAGGAATTCCGATGATTTATGGGATTGATTCTGTTCATGGGAACAACAATGTTTACAAGGCAACTATTTTTCCTCACAACATTGGTCTAGGTGCAAGCAGGCATGTAGATGCGCTTTAGCTGTTTGGGTTTATTCTTTAATATGGTTCTACATTTCTACATCCTTGCTGAATTATTTTTCTTATAAACCAGGGACCCTGAACTAGTTAAGAAAATTGGGGCTGCAACAGCACTTGAAACCAGGGCAACTGGCATTCCATATGCTTTCGCACCTTGTATAGCGGTAGCTTTCATTTGCCTTTTTCCTGCTAGATTTTCATCTTTGGGGATGTATGAACTTCTTATGATGGTATATAATTAAGCAAATTTAACTAGTAAACTTTGAACAGGTGTGTAGAGATCCAAGATGGGGTCGATGTTACGAAAGTTACAGTGAAGATCCCCAGATTGTTCAAGACATGACAGACATTATACCTGGATTACAAGGAGACATCCCTACTGACTCTCCTAAAGGAGTTCCATTCGTTGCTGGAAAGTAAGCAATTTTCACAAACTACACATGTTCAACTCAATTTCACATTTAAGAGATCATCTTATTTTACATAGTTAACTGTATATAACAAGAAGTCATGCCTTTTAACTTTCCATGCCATAAATGCCATGCCATAAATTATTGTACCTCTATTTTTGAAGGGAAAAATTGATGTTGTGTAAACTGAATTCTACTTCTTATAAAGAGAAAACAAAAGTAGAAATATAGTCCCCACTTGCATCCACAATACAACGTTTGAATGCATCATGTAATTAACTTGCTTGGTCTTACTTCTTACCCACAACATATGTAGGGGATTCCAAGCATTTATTGCTCTTTAAGAAGGAACCTATAGATACCAATACTGTCTTATTCTAAGCTTTTAATGACAGATTGAAATCATTTAAATAAGAGGTTATTATGTTTTAATGTTGGTTTATTACTTTATTTTTATGTAAAATATCATCCTCCAACTTTCTAATTGCAGAATTCATGCAGCCTGTAAAAGTCGAAACCAATTTGTCTAAGTTTTTCTCCCTGTTTTGGTATGCAGGAACAATGTAGTGGCTTGTTCTAAGCACTATGTAGGTGATGGTGGAACAACCAAAGGCATAAATGAGAACAACACAATGATAGACTGGCAAGGTTTGCTCAGCATTCATATGCCAGCTTACTATACTTCAATTATGAAAGGTGTTTCAACAGTCATGATCTCCTATTCAAGCTGGAATGGGATTAAAATGCATGCTAATCGTGAGTTAATCACGGGTTTCCTCAAGAACACACTTGGTTTTAAGGTATAACTGTTTCTCATAGAACCAAAAAATAAAAAGTTCGAGTAACATAGGCCCACCAACATCGCTTTTCAAAAGAACCCGGGAGCATAACATAGATTCTGCACATTGTTTCAGGGGTTTGTCATCTCGGATTGGGAAGGTCTTGATAGGATAACATATCCACCACACGCAAACTATTCATATTCAATTCAAGCTGGAATTCATGCGGGCATCGACATGGTTAGAGTTCATTTTTCTTGTGTTTTTAAAGTGTTGGATGTACTTATAATAATAATGTGAACTAATCGCAGGTCATGGTTCCGTACAACTATAAAGAATTCATAGATGGGCTAACCTTCCATGTGAAAAACAATGTCATCCCCATGAGCCGCATTGATGATGCAGTGAGGAGAATTTTGCGAGTTAAGTTTGTAATGGGACTATTTGAGAACCCACTCGCTGATAATAGCTTGGTTGACCAACTGGGAAGTCAGGTTAGTTTATTAGCTATGTTTAAGTGTATGGAACTGGTTATTCTTGGGGATATGCTGGACCATACAAATCATTGGCCTGGTTTTTCAGCGTTAAATATTAAGATGATTATCATGTCGTAACTTTTCCGAACCAATTCAACAGGAACATAGAGAGTTGGCTAGGGAAGCCGTGAGAAAATCGCTTGTTTTGCTGAAGAATGGGCAATCTTTGAATCAGCCATTGCTTCCCCTACCTAAGAAGACCTCAAAAATACTAGTTGCAGGTAGCCATGCCGACAATTTGGGTTATCAATGCGGTGGATGGACAATTGAGTGGCAAGGATTTAACGGCAACAACCGTACAATTGGTATTTCTCAGCCCTGTGCCAATATATTCCTAGCTTTTATAAACCTTAAAGCATTAACCATTACAATGACTCTTGTTACCAACAGGTACAACAATCCTAGCTGCCATCAACAACACGGTTGATCCAAGCACCAATGTCGTATACAAGGAGAATCCCAACGCAGAGTTCGTCAAGTCCAACAACTTCTCCTACGCCATTGTGGTAGTAGGGGAACATCCGTATTCAGAAACAGATGGTGATAGCATGAATTTGACAATTGCAGACCCTGGTCCAACCACGATCAGAAATGTGTGTGGAGCTATGAAATGTGTTGTTATCATAATATCTGGTCGCCCCGTTGTAATCGAACCTTATCTTGCCTCCATAGATGCTCTTGTCGCCGCTTGGTTACCTGGTACCGAGGGACAAGGTGTTGCAGATGTTGTATTTGGTGACTATGGTTTTACAGGCAAGCTTCCTCGTACATGGTTCAAAACGGTCGATCAACTGCCGATGAACGTCGGGGATTCGCATTATGATCCTCTCTATCCATTTGGGTTTGGCATTACTACTGAACCAACTACAAGGCAATGCGATGACAATCCATTCTTAAGTATTTCATCTTATTTCAATTAATTTTCATTTGTTATACAACTAGCTTTAAACTTCAGTAATTCTTTATATATGTAAAGTCCCAATACTATTAGTAAAGTCAGATTTTCAACATTTGATATGTATTATTAATTAAAAAATATTTTCCTTCCATTTATTCTTTAGTATGATTAAAAAAAGGTTTATAAGTACAAAACATTCTTAAAAAAAAAAAAATTAATTCTTTACATTAAATTCGCATTAAATTGAGTTTATGTCGTTAACAAAAAAAATCAATTAAGTCGTTCCGTTAACGGTTTTCGTCTTTAACCATATTAATCATTAAAATCAATTGACGGACTAATCAAATGGTAACACATGGTACTTTATAGTTTAATCTTATAGTTTCTCATTAAAAATATATATAAAAAATCATTAAAATGATTAAAAATCATAAAAATATTAAAATTTATATAATATTATAAATATTATAAAATTTCTAATAAATTATAATTTTTTATAAAAATTAATAAAACATATTTAAAATAGTTAAAATTTTATAATAAATTATAAATAATCATAAATAATTACAAATAATAGAAAAAAATTAAAAAAAAAGTCATTTAAAATCCCTAAAATCATAACGAACACATGAGATTTGACCAATCGCTACATAATAGGTTTAGTCTTTAAATGGTTAGAGTCTTTTTCATGTTAATAAAATATTTTAATCTTCCACAAATAAAACGATAATTGTGGAACTCTTCCTTTTCATTAATAAAATTATTTTTTAAAATTATCTCTAAATTTTTAAGTATAGTAGTTTGTATATTGAAAAATTGAAAATTGTTAGCTAAGTATTGTATGATATAAAAAGTGTTTTTGGTATAATTAGATCCTATCAAACCAAAATTTCATTACTTAATAATTGTAAGTATTAGCATATATAAATATGAAATATTTTAATCAAAATTTTCAAAACTAAACTAACAACCAAACCGGTTAGGTCCCTGGTTCACTGATTCGATCAGTTTGATTAGTCCATCCAATTCAATTAAAAAATTCATTAATTTTTTTAAAAAAATAAAAAAAATTAAAAAAATCCTATTCAGTAGGTCTGTATCAATTTCTAAGTCAATCAGTCTATTAGCTTTCTCCAAATTAATACCATTACCAATTCTCAATCCAACTGGTCCAATCGATCAATCCGGTCCTATTCAAATAACATTGATTTTAACGGCTATTTCTTTTATCCAATTATTGGTCTAATGTCAGGTGTTTATTTTGATTTTAGGGGTTTAATTTCTAAAATGAGGATCTAATAAAACTTTTTTTATAATTTTTATATATTTTTAATATCTTATAAATTTATTCAAAAAAATATAATTTTATTTATAATTTATTAGAATTTTTTTATAAGTTTTATAATTAATGATAATTTTTATAATTTGTATAATAATTTATTATAACTTTTTAGAATTTTTATAAGCTTTTATAATATTTATAAGTTTTGATGAATTCTTTATAAGTTTTAAATATTTTAAATATGTTTTAATTTTTATTATTGTTATAATTATTTTTATAATTTATTAGAATTTTTATAATGTTTATAAGTTTAATGAATTTTTTTTATATTTTTTATAAGTTTATATAAATTTTTAATTTTTTATGTATTTTATAATTTTTTTTGAAAAATATAAGATTAAACCAAAAGATGCCTCACATCACAGTTTAATTGGTCTCTTAATTGATTTTAACGATCAATGCGATCAAAGATGAATATTGTTAGCAGAGGAACTTAAGTGATATTTTTTATTAACAACAAAGGCTTAATTGAGTACAAATTTAATTTAAGCTCAATTAATTTTTTTTTTTATTATGGACCTTTTTATACATGTAAGCTATTAAAAAAATAAAAAAGGATTAATAAGTGATTGGGTGTAATGGTAAGATACATTGTACTCCCACTGGGAGGACCCAAGTTCGAATTTTGAAAATGATATTATTGAGAGGAGCAACCACGAACCCCGACCATGAACCGTGAAACGAACATAAATATAAATATACACGTTGGATTTACATCATTCTTATTTTGTCTTGTCTTTTGTTTCTAAGTTTGGATGACCTGTAACACCCCAAACCCAACCTAGAAGTTAGGCCCGAATCCGGCGTGTCACATTGAAGTATTTTTGCGAAAACCTTGTTTTCATTGAAAACCCTTCTAGAGAAAAGTTAAGTAAAATCCATTTTGCTTTCAAAACGAGGTGTAGCCAAAAACCATTTCCTTGTTACTATGTAAAAATTTCCTTTGACAATGAAGCTCGTTCTTAAAACACAATTATTTTCAAAAAAACTTGGAATATGCTTAAAAGAAATAAATCCAAGTTCGTTTCAAAATTACAAAACCTAGTGGAAGTAATGGAATAATAACTAGAGGGAAAACCTTATTACTGATGCGAAATAACTTAAAATAAACAACTTAAAATCCAGAATTTAGATATTAAGGAAAACAAGTCTAATCGGCTTGCTAGTTGGCCACCTCACGAGTCCTCCATCCGTCGAACCGCCTCACGAGGATCACTGAGAAAAACAAAAGAGGGAGTGAGTTTTCGAAAACTCAGTGTGTACGACCCTCGTCAAACAAATAGGATACATATCATAATAATAACATAATAGTATCATACATGCAATGCAATGCAAACCCTCCCCAAATAATCCATCCGCTACACAACATTTCCCTTCCAACCCTACACTCCTGTGGGGATTTCTAAATCGACCCACCCATCCGATACAAATCAAGGGTAGCCCGGTTGCGGTACTACCAAACGTTGCAGCAAGGCTGCTAAGCATATAATGGGCTTAAAAAGCCATCGGTGGGTCCACAATTGTCAAGCAACCATGCGATCCTTATATACTTCCTCTGTTCCATAATTCCCACCCATATGCATCCTAAACAGAATATCATATGAATGCAGCAAATGTACATGTAACATCCATAAATCTTACATTCAACACATAGGGGCATTTTAGTCATTTTCGCCCTTAGGGGCAATTCGGTCTTTTCTCATTGTTATGGGTCTATTACTTACCTTGGTCCGTTATCAAGTCCTCGCTGGCTAAAGTGAACAGATACTATGCACCAGGTAGAATTCCAGAGAAGAGGAGGTGAGTCATTAAGACCGCTTAAGTACCAAGCTCTCCCTAGATCCAATCCTAGACATGCATATACCCATTGCCACACCCTAACCTTATGACTTGTCCACGGTCACAATTAGTTAATAATTAAATTTTTATGTAAGGTTAAGCAATTTACCAATTACTAAGCCCAAGACCCCTTACAAAGCCCATACAAATTCACATACGTTTATATGGCCCATCAGGCCCAATCTCATTCGTATGGCCCACTAGGCCCAAATCACATTCGTATGGCCCATCTGGCCCAAATCACATTCACATGGCCCATTAGGCCCGACCATAATCAAATCATACAACCATCCATATCAATCCATCATTCAATTTCACATATCAACTCTTGTCGAATTGAGCCCACGAGCTCGGTAAGCCCATTTAGCCCCTTCTGGCCCGGTTGGCCAAACAGTGGCCCGAGACCATGAGATCACTCTCTTGGTCCCGGTAATTGTATCGGTGTTCCCACACAAATGTTCGCACGCTCGTGTGGTTGCCGGCGCCAACCTTTCAGCTTTTCGACTTTTCGGCATTCTGGTTTTTCGGTATTTGGCTTTTGTCGATTTGTCGTGTGTGAAGTGTATGTACACACACAGTAAATGAGGCGTGTTACACTATCCTCACCTTGAACCTACAACCAATACCAACCTCCAATCAATCACACACTTAACCACAATATTTACCAAAAACCGAAGCCTTACCATAACCTTACCGTGTGCCACCAGTCCTAATAGCCCATTCTTAGCTACCACTCACGAATATCCCATAGATCTGCATCAATCTTAATCGTTAAAGACAAAATAATAGGTGACTTGTATCCACTTAAGTCACCCTTTCCCTTACTATAGACTATTCGGCCAACTTATCCCAAAATTAAGAACACTTACCCAAAAGCCGAAACGTATGGATAGCTTTTCGGTAGAGACTTGTAGATCCAAGCTTAATTCCGATTTTTCCAAGATCCGGTCCACAAAAAATCAAAGGAATAATGCCAGCACGATAGAGATTTGGTCACTAGAGTATTCGGCACAAGGTTTGGGGCGATGAAGAAATCGGCTTCAAGAGCAAAGGTTTTTGGCTTTTGAAGTCACGAATATTTGGTCCCCAACAATTGAGATGAAGGTGGGACGGCACAAGCAATGGAGAAAGAAGAGAATGATATTCAATTTAAGGCTTTATGAGAGAAGAAAAGAAAACACATAAGGAAGAGGCGAGGTTTAGAACAGAAAAAGTGAAGGAGAATTCGGCAGAGCACTATAGTTGCCGAAATAGCATAGAGGGAATTCGGCACCCCCTATTTATACACAAACCGAAACTTTGCAAAGTCCCAATCGGCTCCAACTCTTCCCCATCTCATCTCCTCGTTTTTCTCCCTGCTAACTCCCCAATCCTTTTCCCAAAATTTCTCTTCTGATCACTCTCCTTAGAGTCCATCACCACACCACTTCCAACCTTCTAGAAGGCCAAAATTAAACTCTAAAAAAAATACTAAGCTAGGATTTGAACCTAAGATCTCCTTGCTGGCCCATAATGCCACCTTCCTATACCCTAAGTGGCGTCACTTAGCCACTCCACCACAAGGATCTTTGATGTCATTTTTCCCTATTTTTATCTAAAAGCCCAACTATTCACCGCCCTGGTTCCTTTAATAATTAATTAAAAATTCCTTCTCCTCAAAGTTCGAACCCAACACTTCTCCAATACCCCTAGACACTCCAAGTTTATTAAACCCTTAAAGCCAACATGTCATTTGTCATTTTCTTGCTCACTTAAAAAATTTTCTGAGACCCAAAGCCCAATAGGCCCAATTCTTCTAGGCCCAAATTCGGGGCGTTACATGACCTCTCTAGTTGATATTGTTAATAAACGTAAAAAAGATATATTTTTTAATTTAATTCTTCTCCTTTTTTATTTTATTTTGTTTTCTATCAAACAATTTTAAAAAGTCACTCTCCTTTTACTTTTCTATTATCCTCTTAGCAATTCTTTTATTTTTTTTTCTAACCTAAATTCAATCAACATTTGCGTATTATTTGGTATCCCAACTGCAAATTTCAAATAATATTTTTAAAAAAACAAAAAAGTTGCAAATGGATAAAAAAAAATTGAAAATCTATACTATCTATTAAAATTAAAAATTAAATTTTACTAAAAAGCTTTTATTTAAAAAAAATTATGATTATTGTAAGGCCCAATTATTACCCGGGCCCAAATCAAAAACAAAAGAAAGAAACAAAAACAACAAAAATAATAAAATTCCAAAACATCTTACAGTCCAAAAAAGGAGCCCGAATTACAGCCCGATTACAAACGGCCCAATAGGCCCCAAAACTAAAAATTTTGAGAAAAGCCTAGGGTTTCGAAACCCCTAGGCGCCGCAACCCCATGTGCGCCCCAGTGCACACCACGCCCAAGGCACGGCTCCTCCACTGCTCCACCACGCTCCTAGCACTGCAAACACGCAAAAAGGACAAAGACACAAAGAAAAAGAAGAAAAAGAAAACATTGTATTTTTGTATTTTATTCGGCTATAAAACCGAAGAACAGATCTTTATAAAATGGGGGATTTTTTTTTACAAATATACACAGATATCAAGAGAAAAAAGAATCGATAGCAATAAAAATCAGATTCAAAGTTCAAAAGGTTTTCGACTCTTTTTCCTTTTCGCGTTCCTGTTTTTTTCATTTTTATTTTATTTTTTTTACAAGTCGATTTTAAATAAAATAGAAAGGGGGAGGAGAGATTACCTTTGAGTTGCCTGAAAAAATGGAGGTTTTCGGCCCTCCGACGCCAGTATCTGTGTGGCAGATAATGATACACGTGCGGCGGCGACAGACTATACCGGAGTTAGGCCGAAAATCGCCTAGGTTGAGAGAGGGGGAGAGAGTTTTCGGATTTTTTTTTTATTTTTGAAGGATGAAATGATTTTTTGTAGAGAAATTTTAATTTAAATAGTATAGTAAAACGACGCCGTTTTGGCTTAATACACCATGGCCTAAAACGACGTCGTTTCATACCCTTTGACCCGCGTGTTGACCCGACCCGCGTGTTTTATGAGAATGGGTTATTTGCTTTTTAAGTCCTTCCGCTTTTAATTGGTTATGCAATTAAGTTTTATTTTATTTTAATTTTGCCCAGTAATTTTGCGCAGTTTTAATTTGGCTCCTATTTAAACGCTGCGTTTAATAACTTGGGTAAATTGCACTTTTAATCCTCTTTAATTTACGCGCATTGTTTTTTAACCCTTTTCGATTTCACTTTTAATTTATTGCTTTTTAACTCTCTAATTTTGTTCTGATTTCAATGCAGTCCCTTAATTAATTTATTTAATTATTTGTTTATTGATTTCTCTAATTATTCTTGTTTAATATTAAATATTATATACTTTAAATTGTTTTAGATATTATTTAGTTCTCTTCATATGATATTTTCATTAATTTCTTTTTTATATATTCTCTTTATATACACATATAGTTTATATTAAATTATTTTTATGTACATATTATTGATTTCATATTATTTTATGTATGTTTTTTTTTATCTATTTATGTGTATATGCATTTTTTTTTTACTTACTTATTTGTATAGTTTATTTCCTTTTAAGTTCCTATTTTATTATATATTTTTGTTTATTTCAAAAACTTTTATACATTATCACCTTCATATATAAATTATTTATATTAGGTTTTTTATTTCATATATTATTTATGTAGATTAACCTATCTTATTTTATATATATTTTACTCTGATTTTCTCCTTACCTAATATTTTATATAAAATCTATTTACCTTATTATTGCATGTATTAATTATTTTTATCTTTGTATTTTAATCTATTTTGAATTTTTGTATACACTTTTGTACATATGATTTATCGTTGCATATTAATGATTTAAAAGTGTTTTTCCCTCATGTTATTCATTTCCTTCATTATTTAGAATTAGTTACATTTGATTTGTGTTAATTTGATTGATATTTCTTTTAAAATTTGTCTTATAATTCATCGGTTTTGAATGTTAATGTTGGTATTTGTATAATGTATAATGTATTGTCAATATATGTGCCCCAATTTAGTTTTTTGGAATTTTCATATGATTATTATTCATGCGTATAATATTATTGTCGTGTATTACTATTCATGCTTGTAATTACGTTTTATTTCCTGTTGTTGTATCATGATTCAAACTCCCACTTTCGCCTGATTTTGATTATCTTTTATCCCCAAACGAACTAAATAAATATATTTTGAGCCGGTTTTATAATCGCTTATCGGAAAGCTTCTCAAAATAAGGCAATATTTCGTGTTTAGAAATTCGAGGAATCGTGCCCTATCGTGCTGGGTTTCGGTTTTCCGTTTGACCAAATAACCAAATATCCTTTTAAAATTTTGTCCATGCTTTCTAAAAAACAAGGCAATGTTTCGTGTTTGGAAATCCGAGAAATCGTACCCTATCGTGATGGGCTTCGGTTTTTTTTCGTTTGTCCAAATAATTGAATATCCTTATAAAAATCTCAATGCGTGAACTTTGGAAATCATGAGAGGATCTTGGCATCGATGGTTTGAAACGTCATATCCTATCGTGCTGGATGTGATATTTTATTCCTTTGGAACAAGAGAATCTCAATATCCGATTCGAGTTATTTAAATTTTTTTTAACGGAATTGTATTCTAAAATCGTTTCAAATTTTTGACATTAGGACATCAATTAATCAATTTGGTACCAATTTTGGGCGTTGCGAGGGTGCTAATCCTTCCTCGCACGTAACCGACTTCCAAACCTGTTTTCTTAGATTTCGTAGACCAAAACTATTGTTTTAATAAATCTAAAACGTTTTATTAAAATAATCCATCTCAAGGTGACCCGATCACACCTTGAATAAAGGATCGGTGGCGACTCCATTTGTCATTTTAAAGTCGATCTCCGTATTTTTTTTTAAACATAAATAAAAAATAGTTTCGGAAGGAATACATTTTAAGAAATTCAATTCATGATTGGATATTTTCATAACAGGTAAAATTTTATAATTTATATTCTATGGATTTTTGTTGGGATTCTCAGCTTGGAAACAAAGTTATTCATATGCATGTTTGTTTGATTATTTATATATCAAATGTGTTTATGAAATTTAAATGATTTTCCTCTTTCTTCTTTCTAAAATAAATAGGGTAATGTTGTTGAATGTTATTGTCGAGTTTCCGCCGAGACCTTCAATAATTATTTATTCAGAAAGAATATCCCCTTTCACGGATAAAATAATTTTTTGTTTTATCATTTGAGAATTAGTATCAGGTTTCCATTGGGGTTATTATTCTTTTTTAAACTTTTATTTCGAATAAAATGATTGTACAAGAGAGAAAATTCAATATTTTCAAGTTAAGAATAACACATGATTAAATGATATCGTTTTTGTTAACAAGCATAGCTGAACTCTTGATCCCAAATTTCCTTTTTGTATATCTTTTTAACCAATTTTAATTGGATTTTAAAATTGTATTAAAAGTAGTAATAAATGGAATGAATATTATGTTCACATAGTGCTTACTTTCCACTAAATTAAATGACCAAATATAGAATTAAATCATAGACTGATATTGGTTTATGATCTGATTTAGAAATCTGTCAAATTAATTGAAGTTCGTAAAAAATGATTGCTTATCTACCACATCATCTCTCCTAACTGGAGAATCCGTGTTATTCGCTTGTTCTTTTACACGATTTAAAGCAACTACGAAACTCAGGATGTAAGACATATATAAATAAAAATTCTGGTTTTGTTTTCCTAACAACCCTGCTTTCTTTTTCAACATTATAATCCTTCTCTCTTTTCCAAACCACCATTTTCTGTATCTTCAAACAGTCTCTGTTTCTGGGATTTTCCTGTATGTTCCAGTTCTACCTTTCTTTTTCTTTTCTTGCATAATGTATGTATGAAGCTGATAAGTGCAATATCCATGGTGACATGCAAAACAAGCTTAGGATTTTTTTTTTTTTTTGGTGAATTTTGGTTTCAAATTTTAGGGTGTTTTAGAAGTCTGATTTTTTATGGTGCATGTTTGGAGTCCTTTCTTTTTATTTGATCTTTTGATAAAGTAGTTACGGAGTATGATATGGATATTTGGATACTTTTCTTCAATCTTTTCTTTGTTTCTCCTTTTCAATAATCTTAGGTTTACTTAATAATTTATTTTAGAATATGTCATATGAATAACATAGATTGTCATAATATAGATTTTGCCCTGAAACTGGGATTGTTAATTTTCTTGTTTCAATTTTGAAGGAAAATCATTGAAAGAGTAGAATGGAAAGACCAAGAATTGTTGGCATCCTTTTGATGGGAATCCTGGTTTGGTGCTGCATGGCAACTTCAGCAAATGCAGATACAAAAATGATTTATAAAGATTCAAACCAGCCATATAATGTTAGGATCAAAGACTTGATCGGAAGGATGACATTAGAGGAAAAAATTGGACAAATGATCCAGATTGAGCGCAACGTTAGTTCACCTGAGGTCATGAGAAAGTATTTCATTGGTAAGCCTATCATCAATTTACTTTCATAATGTAATGATATTGCCCATGGACACCTCTAGACTCAAAGGGCGAATGAATTTGCATTTGGCAGGTAGTTTGTTGAGTGGAGGAGGGAGTGAGCCAACTCCACAAGCTTCACCGACGGATTGGATCGACATGGTCAATGAATTTCAAAAGGGCTCATTATCATCCAGATTAGGAATTCCAATGATTTATGGGATTGATGCTGTTCATGGCCATAACAATGTCTACAAGGCAACCATTTTTCCTCACAACATCGGTCTCGGTGCTACCAGGCAAGTTTGAATACTTTTGCTAGCCATCACCTTATCAGAAATCGTAGGAAGTTCTCATTAATTTTGAACCAGGGATCCTGAACTAGTTAATAGGATTGGAGTTGTAACAGCTCTTGAAGTCAGAGCTACAGGCATTCACTATGTTTTTGCACCTTGTATTGCGGTAAACATTCCCGAACCACGTTAAATATTATCTCTTGTTTATGATTGGAACTTTTAAGTGAATTGCATTATATATGGGGCAGGTATGTAGAGATCCGAGATGGGGTCGATGTTATGAAAGTTACAGTGAAGATCCCAAGATTGTTCAAGACATGACTGAGATTATACCAGGATTACAAGGACAAGTCCCTTCTAGTTATCCCAAGGGTGTTCCATTTGTGGGTGGAATGTAAGCAAGTTATTATAAACAAGAACAGCACATAATTGAGGCATGTTTTAAGTAATATGAAAAGGTAAATTCATCTGTGTTTTGGTATCCAGGGAAAGTGTTGCAGCTTGTGCCAAGCACTATATAGGTGATGGTGGAACAACCAAAGGTATCAATGAAAACAACACAGTGATTGACAATAAAGGTTTGCTTAGCATTCATCTGCCAGGCTACGTCAGTTCAATTAGAAAAGGTGTTGCAACAGTCATGATCTCCTATTCGAGCTTGAATGGAGTTAAGATGCATGCTAATTATGAGATGGTCACCAACTTCCTTAAAAAAAACCTTCGTTTCAAGGTACCAAACCCTCTAATTTTACAACAATAAAAAGAAATCTTCTTATGCATGTCTGTTGGGACATTGTTTCAGGGCTTTGTCATCTCAGATTGGGAGGGTATTGATAGAATCACTTCTCCACCCCATGCTAACTATACATATTCTATTGAAGCTTCAGTAAATGCTGGCCTTGACATGGTTAGTTTGTTAAGCTGTTTCATGCTTTTTTTTTCCCTTTAAATGCTAATGGTCATTGTTTTTTAATCCTTCAGATTATGCTTCCATACAACTACACAGAATTTATTGATGGACTAACCTACCTGGTGAAGAATAATTTTGTTCCCATGAGCCGCATTGATGATGCAGTGAAGAGAATTTTGCTAGTTAAGTTCACGATGGGTCTGTTTGAGAACCCACTAGCAGATGAAAGGTTCGTTAAGCAACTTGGATGTGAGGTTAGCCAACTAGCTTGGTTGCTTTCGATTACCAAGATGATTATAGTTTCCTGATTTTGCCTTACCAATTGCCTTACCAATTCAACAGGCACACAGAGAATTGGCTAGGGAAGCAGTGAGAAAATCACTTGTGTTGCTAAAGAATGGAAAATCTGCAGATGCTCCATTACTTCCCTTGCCTAAGAAGGCATCAAATATACTAGTGGCTGGTAGCCATGCTGATAATCTGGGTTACCAATGTGGTGGATGGACAATTAAGTGGATGGGATTTAGTGGAAACAACCTCACAACCGGTAATAAAATACTTTCATATTTATCCACTTGTTTCAATTTGCTGAAGAATCCTTAAGAATCTATGCAACTGACCTTTCCATAAACAGGTACTACAATCCTCACAGCCATCAAGAACACAGTTGATCCAACTTCTAAAGTTGTATACAATGAAAACCCTGATGCTGAGTTTGTCAAGTCCGGTGGTTTCTCATATGCAATTGTTGTAGTAGGGGAGCATCCATATGCAGAGACAAAAGGAGACAACTTAAACTTGACAATTCCTGAACCAGGGCCAAGCACAATCACAAATGTATGTGGAACTGTGAAATGCGTTGTGGTTGTAGTTTCCGGTCGTCCTGTTGTGATCCAACCTTATGTTGCCTCCATTGAAGCTCTTGTCGCTGCGTGGCTGCCAGGAAGCGAGGGTCAAGGAGTTGCTGATGTGTTGTTTGGTGATTTTGGCTTTACTGGCAAGCTTTCATTCACCTGGTTCAAGACTGTTGATCAGTTGCCAATGCATGTTGGAGATCCACATTATGATCCCCTCTTCCCATTAGGATTTGGCCTCACCACTCAACCAGCCAAAGCACAGTAGCCAATCTTTTCTATAAGTTGCATCTACTTTCAAGTAGTTTGAATCCATTTACAAACTTCATTTATATTTTTTTCTATCCTAGTTTTGAATTTTTTTTTTATCTTATTTCTATATTATATGTAATTATTTATCTTTATCTTTTAACTTTATAAATAGAAGTTTTTGTTAATAAATCAAGTGGAGAGATTTCATAAGCCTCCCATTACTTCAATACAAGAGTCCAACTATAGCATCTACTATTAGTAAAACTGAATATTGAAAAATAAATCTCATCAACTTTTCTTCTAAAGCTACATCAAATGATCACCTTCACATCAACAATTTCCATCTATTCTCATCTATTCTAACACGAACCATTCATTATTTTCATATTCTTCCAATTCCAGAGTTCCACAAATATTTTACTGTAACTTCTAGCTGTCATCTTCATATCAGAGTGATGGATGGATATATGAACTCGAGGGGGAATCTAACATCTACGAGAGCATTAGATATATTATTATAAAGCAATACTGAAAATGTAAAACATACCAGTGCATTGTGCTATGCCATCATCAGTCCATGTCTGCAATTACAGAGCAACTTCGCTGGTCTTGTTCTCAGCTTCTTTAATCTGCCTCAGGATTTCAGATTTTTTCTCAAACTGCTGCTTTAGCTTATTTAGATGTTTGCTTTTGTTCTTCCTCCCAAATTTTCTTTTCTTTTCTCACATTCATTGTATTTATCTTCATCTTTCTTTTTGCCTTCCTTTGCTTTACCCTTTTGCTTCCCTTCTGATTCTTTCCTGATATTTTCTTTTACAATTTTCCTGGAGGCTATGCCACTCATGCTTCACACCATTTTTTCCGGCTTCCTCTTTTTTCTCCTCATCTGTTTCTTTTCTCTTCTTTTTCTCTATCCTTGTGCTTTGCATCTTTATTGTCTTTTGTCATTCTTCTTATCCTTTGTTATGGGATATAATTTGGCTGCAATTGGATTTAAAATTCCGTAATTTCTGTTATATTTTCTTTGTTTTTGTTGCTTTGTAATTAAACGCCACGTTTTAGGAACATCGTTTAATGAAACGTTGAGTTTTGGGGGTGAGAAGGAAACGAGGGCGTTTTGGCTACGGGTATGTTACAACCGTTTAATGAAACGGTGTGTTCCATACCTCCAGTTGGCCATAACGGCCTCTAACTGAAAATCAAACTCTCTCTCTCTCCCTCCCGCAGAGGGAAGGGAATGGTTATGCAAACAATTATGGAATGAAAATTGCTTCTTTTTTCTTCCTCCTCATTCTCTGCCTCTTTCTTTCTCGTTTTCTTTTTTCTTTTTGGAATTCATCCTTAACAAAGGTATCAGAGCTTGGCGGTTCTCATAGCCGGTGAAGGGATTTCCACTCGCTTGCAAAAAGAGGTGACCTATCTTCGGTAGGAGATGACCAAATTGCAAACCAAGGTCTCCCGGTGGGACACTCATTTGGAGGAACGATTCAAGGATTTGAAGGAGGATTTGAGAGGTGAGTTCAAGTCAGACCTTTAGGAGTTGTTTGAATAGTACTTGGGAAAGTTGACTGGTTCTTCAGGAGCTGGACCATCAATAGACGAAGGAAAAGGCGTATTGGAAGGGCCTCCACCATGTTTTCCCCCTAGGGAGTCATTGCCAACCCTTCATCGAGTGGAGATTGGAAGTTTGACCTCTCCTCAACGCCAAGGTAGTATGGATATTGTTTCACGATCCCACAAGCTGGAGTGCCCCCGGTTTGATGGCACAGACTTTCGAGGCTGGTGGGCCAAGTTAAAGCAGTACTTCGAGACTAAAAGAGTCACAGTCAATTTAAAATGCAATTCTTCCTTCTCATGATTTGGCTCTACATCCTTCTCCTTGACTTTGAAATGCAATTCTTCTTTCTTCACCTTTCTTTCTCCACTGATTATCAATTCAGATGTATCTGGCGACTGTGAACCCTTTGCCACAAACTCAAACTTGAATGTAAAGCCATCCTGAGTTTTCTGCAAATTCCTTGAAAGAAACGTGACAAGTGAATAAACAAGGACAAAATACAACCGTAAATGACGATGGAGTATAGGATTCATTAAAGAACACAGCAAGATGGTTGGTATATTACAACTGCCGGCATTACACATGATATCAATTCTAACACAGAACTTGTGATGGTAGCAGCCAAATGTTTCCATTTTCTAACACATGAAAACCCCGGAAATCCGTACTAATTCGATTCAACTGGAAAAAGTAACCTTACATTTCAAGCAATACAATAAAAGGAAAAAAATGGTACTATCAAAATGTGTTCATGACAAATCAATATAAGATTATTTTCAAACCATTATAATTTTCGTACTTCAAGAATAAGGTTACTATGGACTGGAGACATATGAATGCTTATAAGAAATGGATTTTAGATACCAGTAATATTTGTGAAACCCGGTGCGACATTGTGACCTTGCACCACTAGTAACACCATAAACAATGCTGCGATCAGATGCAGCCAACCCAGCCCCTCTCCGACCATCATGACAACTGCCACAACCAAGGAAAAGCCATTACAACCCAATGTCACTGCCTCAAAATTGACCGAGCCACAATTGAGTCGACCTATGTAGTCCTTAGTACTCAAGCATGTTATTGTCATTTAGATATTCACCCAAATTATACACTAGACAGTCCAAATCATTTTCAATATATTCATCAACATGAAATCTCTATTTATGAACCTGTAAGAATATTCAAATTATCTACAACAAGAAAAACAGCTTATGATGATGATTTAAAAGAAAAGAAACATATGCTTCCTGAAATGACCAAATTGATCATCCTCCTGAAATCTAAGCTATTATTATACAAATCTAAGATGTATGTATGTACCTTGAATTTGCTAAGACAAAAGAGAAGAGTAGAAAGTTGTGGATGTGTTTAGAACACCTCCACTGGGGTGTTACTTTCAATCTCACTGCCATCTCAAGTTTTAACAGGAAGTTAGAGGTCCAGCGGATAGACTGGAACCCCAAAAAAAGAATAATTGCCCCTTTAACCCCCTTCATATTTATTTTCTTTTTGAAGAATCTCTATTTTTTTAATATATATAATTTTAATTATTACTTAATATAACATAATTTCAATATATATAGATATTATTTAGTATACATCTATTACGATTTTTTTTCCTAATAATTTGATTTCTAATATAAGATAATTGTAATTATTGTTTAATACAGCATAGTTTTTAATATATATTATAATTTAATATAAATATCATTTTAATATAAATTGAAAAAATGAAAGAGGGTTCATAAGTTAGAACATACAGAAAAGACTCAAAATTTCAATGGCTTCTGCTCCTTGAAAAGATACAAACAGAAAAATTAGCAGAACAAAGAATGCGATGACAGTTGTTACTAACAATCCTGATTATTTTTGTACACTAAAGGTCTCCTTTACATTATTTAAATCTCAAAGAGTCCAACAGTGCTGTTTGACATACTGCAAATTTAACCCTCATATTCACAAGTTTATGGCTATTTGACTCTCATTTAATGGGAGTTTGCAAGTGGCTAGTTGACATGTTCTAGTTCAGTTTTAAAAGACATAATTCAATAAAGGCTCCGGGATCAACTTTTCTTCCAAGGAAACATAAAATGATCATCTCCATATCAACAGTTCCATCAATGCTAACTGGAACGATTCATTATTATAAGATTCTTACAATTCCAAAGTCACAAATTTTCACGCTGTAAATTTCTAGCTGTCATTTTCATATCAGAGTGATAGATATATGAACCTTTGGGGGAATCTAAATTATCCATGTAAACATTATACATACTATTACAAAGAAAAAATGAGTGTGTAAAACATACTAGTACATAGTGCTATACCACAGTCAGTCCATGTATGCAATTACACAGCAACTTCATTGGTCTTGTTCTCAGCTTCACTAATCTGCCTTAGGATGTCTGCCTTTATCTCAAGTAGGGCATCTATTTTGCTATTAATTTTCTCTAACTTCTGTTTCAGCCTGCTAATATCTTTGCTTTTGTCCTTCCCCTCAAATTTTCTCTTCTTCTCACTTTTATTGTTATCATCTTTCTCTTCTTTTGCTTTACCCTTTTGCTTCTCTTGGTCTCCTTCACCTTCTGGTTCTTTCCCAGTATCTTCTATTACAATTTCCCTGGAGGTTATGCCACTCTCACCCTTCACAACATTCTTTTCCACTTTGACTTTCTTCTTTTCCTCCTCTTTCTCTTCATCCTTGTACTTAGTATCTTTATCCTCTTTGTCTTTCTTCTTCTCCTCCTTCTCTTCTTTCTCTTCACCTTCTACCTCATCCTTCTTCATTTCTTTCTTCTTCTCCTTTGCCTCTTTGTCTTTCATCTTTTCTTTCTTTCCCTCTTCTAATTCTTCATCTTCATCTTCTTCTACCTCATCCTTCTTCTTTTTTTCTTTCTTCTTCTCCTTTGCCTCTTTGTCTTTCTTCTTTTCTTTCTTTCCCTCTTCTAATTCTCCAGCTTCTTCTACCTCATCCTTCTTCTTCTTTTCTTTCTTCTTCTCCTTTGCCTCTTTGTCTTTCTTCTTTTCTTTCTTTCCCTCTTCTAATTCTTCATCTTCTTCTACCTCATCCTTCTTCTTCTTTTCTTTCTTCTTCTCCTTTGCCTCTTTGTCTTTCTTCTTTTCTTTCTTTCCCTCTTCTAATTCTTCATCTTCTTCTACCTCATCCTTCTTCTTCTTTTCTTTCTTCTTCTCCTTTGCCTCTTTGTCTTTCTTCTTTTCTTTCTTTCCCTCTTCTAATTCTTCTTCATCTTCTTCTACCTCATCCTTCTTCTTCTTTTCTTTCTTCTTCTCTTTTGCCTTTTTGTCTTTCTTCTTTGCTTTCTTTCCCTCTTCTAATTCTTCATCTTCATCTTCTACCTCATCCTTCTTCTTCTTTTCTTTCTTCTTCTCCTTTGCTTCTTTGTATTTCTTCTTTTCTTTCTTTCCCTCTTCTATTTCTTCATCTTCATGTTCTTCTACTTTATCCTTCTTCTCCTTTGCCTCTTTGTCTTTCTTCTTCTCTATCTCTGTCACTTTCTCCTCTCCCTCTTCCTCTTCATCTTCATCTTTCAGCTTCTTTTCTTTCTTTTTCTCCTTATCCTTCTCATTTTTCTTCTCTCTAGTCTCTTCATCTTCATCTAACTCATGATCCTTATCCTTGTGCTTCTTTTCTTTACTTTTCTCCTTCTCCTTGTCTTTCTTCTTCTTTTTCTTCTCATCTTTCTCTTCATCTTCTTCTCCCTCAACCTCTTTCTCCTTATGCTTCTTTTCTTTTTTCTTCTTCTTCTCTTCTTTCTCTTCATCTTCTTCTACCACCTCTTTATCCTCGTGTTTTCCTTCTTTCTTCATCTCCACCTCCTTGTCTTTTTTCTTTTTTTTCTCTGTGTTCTCATCATCTTCTTCATCTTCTTCATCTTTGTGCATCTTCTCCTTCTTCTCCTTTTTCTCTTTCTTTTTCTCCTCTTTATTCTTTATTTCTCCAATTTCACTATCCTCGTGTTTTTCCTTATCCTTCTCTTTATGTTTCTCCCCCTTATCCTCCTCCACTGATTTGGTCTTCAATTCAAGTTCGACCTCAGCCTTCCCTTCCTTCTCATGGTTTGGCTCCATATCCTTTACCTTCGCTTTGAAATGCAGTTCTTCCTTCTTCACCTTTTTTCCTCCGCTAGCAACTGATTCAAATGTACCTTGCAACTCAGAACCCTTTGCCACAAATTGAAACTCGAATGTAAGTTTTCCCTGATTTTTCAGCAAATTCCCTAAAAGAAAAAATGCCAGATATATATAAGCATGGACAAAATACAACCAAACATGAACAGACTATAAGATTCATTAAAAGACACAACATGATGGTTGGTATATTACAACTACTGGCATTACATATAAAAGCAAGTTTAGCACAAAACTTCTGGTAGTAGAAGCACGATGTTCAAAATTTCAAACAGAAAAGTGATCCGGCTTTAATGCAAAGATGAATTTGTGCCCTTCAACTAACTTGATTCCGTATACTTCCAATACAATCATATGCTAATAGAAGGAATAAACACTAAGAGAAAAATAAACCACAACGAAACCCAAAAAAAGGTTGTACTAATTTGATTCAACGGAATGAGAAAACTGACATTTCAAGCAAATATAATAGCAGGAAAAACAGTGGTAGCATAAAAGGTTTCAATGATAAATCAACACAAGTTTCTCCGTACCCTTGGCATTTTCTTACTCCCTATACCTATTTTACTTCCAAGAAGAAGATTAATATAGACTGGTGACATACGCATGCATATAAGAAATGGATTTAGATATCAAAAACATTTGCCAAACCTGTTGCGACATTGTAAACTTGCACAATTAACACACTATACTACTGCAGGGAGCAGAAATTCCACTGCTACCAGATTCAGCCACTCTCCAATCATCATTACAACCCAAGCCATTACAACCAGTAGCCGCTACCCTCAAGATCGACCGAGTCACAATGGAGTTGACCTTTGTAATCCTTACTCAAGCATGTTATCGTAAATTCCATGTTTAAAACAACAGACACAGATATTCACCCACATGATACACTAAACAGTCCAGATCTTAATCACTATATTCATCAACATGAAGGTATTTAAAGAAAAACACAAGTTATTGAAAGCTATATTTATCATTTATCCAATCTGTAAGAATCCGAATGATCTAAAATAAGAACAGTTGTTGTCCTAGAACAAGCTTAACTAATGCAATCCCACCCAGTAAATTACCTTTGACAGATAAGCGTTCCATTGTTAACACTTCTGCCTCCCAAGAAATTCCCAATTTCCTTATTCTCAGTGATATAACTCGAATTATTGTAAGAAGGAAGAAATTAAGAAGTTGCTGCTAGACCAATACAAAGGAACAGTTTTATGAAGATGATTTAAAGGGAATGAAAGAGAAGCACATGCTTCCTGAAATATATTGATCATCTTCCTTAAATCTAAACTATAATTATGCTATTAGCCAAAAGAACAATAGAACTTGTTATTCGTTCTAGGAGGAGTATCTACAGATCACTTCACAAACCAAGAAAAAAAACCCAGATTCAATTTCGGATCAATAAAATGGAACCTTTATACTAACAAGCAGTCAGAAAAAGAAATGGGTAGAATAGATAAACAAGAAAGATGTTGAAACATCCAAAAACCAAATCCAGAGAGGTATGGTATGTACCTTGAATGGCTAAGAGGGGCAGATGCAAAGTAGTTTTCCTTTTGTTGTTTAAGGACAGAAACAGAAGTGGGTGGAGTTATGTAGGAAGTGGGAAAGGTTCACATACTCAATTTATAGCAGGCAGTTGGGTATAGATTGTTCCACCCGCCAAGGATCCAAAGTATAGTTGGCACACGCAATGGACACAAAGACTTAAGCCTTAAGTTGCAGATAGAAAGAGGGGTCAACTCAGTTGAAGGGATGACATGACAAAATAAAGAAATATAAAAAAATAAACAAAAATGGAGTTATAAGCCTAAAGTGATTCCAGATCTTCATAAATATATAAATAAAAGAGATTATACATTTTTTATAAATACTAGAATGACCGAATGAGCACCCAGCTGACGCGGGGTTCTACCTATAATTTTAATTAATTAATAGTAAATAGTTTTTCTTAAATTTTTATTTTTAAAATTTAATAATATGATTATTATTATCTATATTTTATTAATTATAAATTTAAAATAATGATTTAAAATTGGATACCAGTCTTATACTGACTTGTGAATTATTCTATAGATCAATTATAGAATAAAAATAAAAAGATTAAATCATTATATAATTTAACTTATTTAAATATAACTTTTTTATAAAAAAATATTCTATGCGAATTGGCCACGCTGGATATGTACACCTCTTTAAATAAATCATTCAATTTAAATGTAAAATGAGCATAATTTTATTTTTTAATTTGTCAATAATATCCTAAATTATTAGGCGAGTCAAACATAAAAACCAATCTTTTTAAATGAATAGTTTGAAATTGAAATTAAATAATTATTTAAATATTTTTTTGAGCATTAATTTTATTATATTTATTCTTTTTATACAATATTTAAAATTGTTTATAGTCCCTCTGCAACCTTTAAATGGGAGAATAATGTATTTTAGTGCATTCAAATCTACTAATAACAATGTAAATACTAATAAAATTAAAATTTTATCAATATTTTTTAAATAGGTAATTGACCAAACTTTTTAAAAATATATAAGTAATTAAATTGAATTGATAAAAAAACACTTAAAATGTAACATGAAAATTAAAATAAATATCCATATATAAAATATATATGATACCAATTATTAACTTAAAATTATTTTTTATCATTTCTTCATTTCCTCCACATTTTCTTTATTTTTCCTTTTTATTAGCCCCTCCTCTCAGTGTTTTCGTGTATTTACTTTTTATTAGTAGTTATATGTTTGGTTGAGGTTACTTTTTATAAATTTGAAATTTAGTTTTTGTAGTTTTATTTTTTGGAATTTAATTCTTTTATTTTTATTGATTTTAAAATTTAGGTCTAATTATTAATATTATTGAAATTAATTCATTAAATCTAAACTTATTACAATGTCATTTTTTTAAGTTACATAACTATCAACTGAATTTTATTTCAAAAATGTCACACCAAAATTCACAAAAAAATTAACAAAGTTAACAATCAGACCTAAATTTTGAAATTTTAAAAATAAAAAGACTAAATTTATGGAAATAAGATTATAGAGACTAAATTTCAAATTTGTGAAAAGTACTAGATTTATGGCATATTTTAACCTGATTATTAGGTTATGTGGAGTTTATTAACTCCTAAAATTTCATAGGTGGTTAAAAAAAGTATAATTTTAAATGTAACCCTTAATGTTTATTTTTTTTTTGGTCAATTTAGCTTTTATTATTATTTTTAGTTAAATTTAGCCATTAATTTTTCAAAAAGTGTCAAATAACTTATTTTTAACAAATATGTCTACTAAAACATTTATTTATTTTTTAACAATATTGGCATAGCAACTAACATGGCAATCGCGTGTACTTCATGCTAACATGGTACAATTTATCTTATATGTCATGTCAACAAATAATTTAAAAATTATGGTAATTTTAAAAAATAAAAAATAGCATGAAGTACATGTAAATTGTCATACGGGCTGTCATGTTAAAAAATTTATGTTTTATTGTATTTAACGTATTATATTTTAAATTTGTTTTATATAAAAATAATATATATAAAAATTAATACAGACTGACTGAGCCGAACTCGAATTTAACATTTTTTATCCGAGTTGAGCTTGAGCAAAATTTTAAACCTTTGACTTGCTTTCAGAAAAATGAAATAAAGATCCAAAGGCAACATAATTAAAATGAAATCTAGAGATGTATGTACCTTTGACTTGCTAAGACAGGCAGATGCAAAGGCTTTTTTTAAAGATAGAAGTAGAGTCATGTAGGAAATGGGGAAGGTTCAATTGCTTTATATAAAGGGGTAAGTTGGGTATTGAATATTTGATTGAATCAGCCCGCCAATGATCCAAGGTAGTTGATGGGATGAAAATGTTGAACTTGAACGTTGAATAAGAGAAAATAATAAGTAAATAAAAAGTTTGATTCTAGATCTGATAAGAAAAATATTATTTTAAAAATATATTATTATATATTATGTATTTTTTACTTAATAGTTTTTATTTGTAAAATAAAAAAAAAATCTACTATTAATATACTAAATAATATGTTTTTTAACTCAAAAAATAACATAATTTTTTTTACAAAAATATACGTTTAAAAATTCTAACTACGAAAATAATCTGTTAGTATAATTTAAAAAAATTCCAATAAAAGCAGTAAAATGATATATAATATATTTTCTAAATTATTTTTTAATTTTATTTTTATTTTTTATCAATTTTTAATAATTTATATTGTAATATCAAATTCTAACAAAAAAAATTATTTATTAATCTAAATAAAAGTCGATAAAGGAAAATGAGTATTATATTTCAAACAATAAAATGCGTATTATATTTCAAACAATAAAATGATTTTTTAAATAAAAAGAAAAAAAAAAACCCACACCACTTGGTCATATATTTATAAACATTATCCTTCATATATGTGCAATATTAAATATATTTTATAAATCATGTAATTATAATTATAATAAAGGTTATAAAAATATTAAATAAAATTTATGTTTAAAATGGGTTGAAAAAACAACCTTGTGTAGCTGTATGCTTTGCTTCAACGTGGCGCCGCCCACAAATGAAGGTAACGAGGACAAATGTGTAAATTAAAAAGAATCATTTTCAGACAAGGAAAGCCAAAGTTTCGAGTTTCCGCGGCCTAAACTCTAAAAGAGAAAGAATGTTCCTCATCTGAAACCGTGTCTAATCAACAATGGCCGTTAATCATCCATCAAACCAGGGACCTACAAATTTCAACGCCTATGATTAAATAATTTCCCTACAATTCACCGTACTTGATAATCTGTCTCCACGCTTTTTTGAAGTTTGCTTTTGCCATTCTTCTGAAACGGATCCCCACCTCTTTTGTTTCTCCCTTTTCTCTCTGAAAAATTCACAGGGAAAATAAAAAGGAAAAAAAAGTTGAAACCCTAAAATTAAAAAAAAGACCTGGTTTTTTTAAATGTAGAAAAAAAAAACCAGGTCTTATTAACAATTATAATAGTTATAGTGTTATTATTAATTAAAATTAATATTAATTAATCACATTTTATATTTAATATGTTTTTAATAATATCGTTTTAGCTTTCTCGATTTTTTGGTTTCTTCTCTTTGAAGCTTCGTTGAGTCTTGTTCATCTTTCCACAATGAACAACCTTTTAACGGTAACATTTTGCAATTTTCGAATTGTTGCTACTCATTTATTTGTTTGCCTGTGTTGGTTTTTGTTTCGATTTAAGTTTTTCTTTATTATTTTTATTGATGAGGATAGCTGCATTTTGTATATTTTATTTGGATCCTGATTAAAAGAAAGAAAATTAATGTTATTGGAAAATGATTGTTAGGAGACTAGTGAGCTAATTTTTCTTATAAGAAAGGTTAATAGAAATTGCTGTTAATTCAGTAGGAATTGAATCAATTTAGAAGTTTATCAAGCTAATTAATTAATTAGTCTTAGGAGTTGAAAACTAGATCAAAAGAACTTATAACTTAAGCTTGTAAAGGAATGTAATCAGCATTCGTTGAATTTAAAAGGAAAAAAGAAACTAAGCATGAACTTGTGTTATATAATTTTTAAATTTTGTGTGGATAGAAAAATGTTTTTAGGTATAATTAAGATATTTTCAGATGGCTCTCTTTGTAAATTCTTGGTCTGTTTAGAATAAGCAGATGAGCTTGTCTGCCTTGAATTATGCTTTAGTAATTTTTATCTTGGCTTGGTATAAACTAGTTGCACTCGTGCTCTATTCTTGCAGGAGTCCTGTGAATTCCCTAGAGGTGGATCCCAAGGTAGAGATGTCGAGTTAGGAGCTCCAATGAACTCTGGAGAACTCTGCCTTCAAGAATTCTTTGTAAAGGTGCTATAGACTTCTTGATGTAATAATTATCCTCTGTAAGCTAAGCAGCAATATATTGGATTCCTAACTGCAATTGCAACTTTTCTTCGTGTTCATCTCTTTAGGCGGAATTAAATTTCTTTATGGCATAAGCTATGGCTTGAATCACTGATCTCATACTATGTTTTATCTTTTCCAGGTTCAAGAGATAGATAAACAATATGAGAAGCTGGATAAGCTACTCAAAATGCTTCAGGTATCTTATTTAATATATTTCCCTATTCCTTGTATGATACCAAAGCTTCAAGATATCTGTCTTCAATATTTTGCTTACTAGTATGAATTTTAGGAATTGTTGGATGTAATTCATCTAAAACCGACTGAAACCTTGAGGATTCCTCAGTTTTTAAGACTGATATGGAAGAAGAGCAAAAATTTTGGCTTGGATCTTTCCTGAGCTTTGACATTACTTAATCTTTCACCCCTTCCTGATTTTAAAGTTTGTTCAGCTTTAGAATTGTTTTTATGATTTTCAAGACTGCAGTGTGAAAGCACTAGCATCCCGCTCTCTCTCTAGCCATAAAACCTATAGTGAAGAAATTTATTTAGGTTGCTAAATTCCAAGTTTTTCCATTTAGTGTTTCATGAATCCAAGGCTAAGATATATACTTGCTGGATGATTTGTGAGTGATGAATCTTGTGAGCGACATCATTGGCTATTGATTAAGATGTTAGGATGCCATTTTCATTCAAATATTTTATGCAGGATGCACATGAGGAATCAAGGGCAGTAACTAAGGCTCCTGCCATGAAATGTAAGCAATATTCTGTTTCATGTTTCTCTTACATTCATAGTTTCAGTGAAAGCTGCAGGGAAAACAAATGATGAGGTCTGTGCTTGTATCTTTTCATTTATCACTTTGATGTTGAGAATATATGAAATAAAAGCCTATTCTTAATTAACTGAATTTTGGTTACCCTGTTTTGAACTTAAAGCTCACGATGGATGTATTATCATCTGTAGCTATCAAACAGCGAATGGAGAAAGACATTGATGAAGTTTTAAGAGTTGCTCGATTTATAAAGGGGAAAATTGATGAACTGGATAAAGATGTAAGACTAATTACTGCTTTTATTTTGTTTATTGCTGCCTGATTGATTTATCATTTCCTTTTTTTCCTTTTCTTTTTTATTCTTTTTTTGATGTTGGACAGAATTTAGCCAATAGGCAGAAGCGTGGATGCGGAAAGGGATCAGGTGTTGACCGGTCAAGGGTTGCAACAACTCTGTAATATACCATCCTTTTTGTTATTTTATTTTAGTCCCTTTAAATACATGATAGAAACTGTTATGAGTACTTGTAATGTGGATCTAAAATATGATAAGCAGAAATCAGTTTATTTGGCTTTTGCTGCCATGATTAGTTTGATGAAATCTGACACAGGTTCTAAGGATCCATGACTGCTTACTATTTTGTTGATACTTAAAAAATGAAATGATTGGTTCTACTTAATTTCTTGCAACGCGTATGACTGGTGATAGTATAAATTGTTATTTCATTTTATTTGTTAAACATACTAGAAGTATAAAACAAAAAACTAAAATTTAATTGTATTCATTGCTGGAGCAGCAGAGCTATAATGGCAAAGCTTTCCATAATGTTGGAACATGTGTTGTTAGCATATTATATTGAAAGCCTTTTTATAGCTTTTGTTGGAAGTAACTTATGGATTGAATGTAGTCTTCAGTTCCTGAAGCTTGTTTTTGTGCCATATTTCTTTATGATTACACTTGTCATGGTGTTTCAAATAGTCACTACATCCGGTTCATGATTAGGGCTGTATAAGAAAGAGCAGTGACTGTTTCTTAACTTGTAGTTTAATATAGTCCAACATATTAATGATTTCGATGCTATACCCTCCAAGTCCAGTCCTAAAGAAGAAAAGAAGCTATGAATTTGACCCCATAACAGCCATGTTTTTGCTGCAGTGCCATGAAAAAGAAGTTGAAAGACAAAATGGCCGAGTTTCAGGTAGGTCAGATTTCGATACTTTAAGATGTTATTTGTTGAACCGGTATTTCCTGTTTTCTTAGCCTTACTAAGTTCTTCCTACATGCTATTGCAGATTCTTAAGGAGAGAATCCAGCAAGAGTACCGAGAGGTTATTGAGCGACGTGTTTTCACAGGTTAAGATGTTCACCTGATACTTATTAATTGCTACAATATTGCATGATATGCAGCTAATATTTATCTGCACTGGTTATTATGATTTCCAGTGACGGGCACAAGGCCAGATGAAGAGGTATGATAAGCTTCACTCCTTGTATTATGAATAACTCTCTATCCTGTTCAGAGCATGTCTGATTGTTGCACATGGCACAGACAATTGACAGATTGATAGATACTGGAGATAGCGAACAAATATTCCAGAAAGCAATTCAGCAGCAAGGGCGAGGCCAGGTTTGTCTTACTTTTCCTTATTTCTTCCTTTACTAATATAGCTTCTTACTTCAGCAATTTCACAAAGATAATACTTGTTGTTCATCTCTAGAGCCTTCTTTTGTTTTGTGGAATTTATTGGAAGGATAATGATTTATACTATTATAAGAGTTCCAAAATCAAACTTTCATTTGACAGCTTGAGGACTGATTTTCAGTATTCTCTTGTATGCCATCTCATGTTGCAGTGACACAATCCATGTTGGACTTAGTTGGACTGTGGTTTGGTGGAATATAAGTGACTAGAAATTGGTTATGGCTAAATTAAATTTGGGTGCGTTTGCAGATCATGAGCACTGTGTCCGAAATTCAAGAGCGCCATGATGCAGTAAAAGATATGGAGAAAAAGCTTCTTGATTTACAGCAGGTACTTAATCAGCTTGTTGCCTGGAGGGGCATTGATTTCATCAAAATAATAATAATAATTCGGGACCATGCCTGTACTTGCAAAAAAAGAATCTTAATAGTCATATTCATAGGCGTTTTTGCTTTTAATGTCATGGTAAAAAGCATATAAACTACCTATACGGACTATCCTTGTCCTATGTGTGTATGCGGGTTTATTATCAGATCTTTTGAATTTGTGGTTTTGGAGCGATTCCCTTCGGATATGTTTTAAATATGTACAGTTGTTCAATATGAGCAGATGCATGAAAATACAGATCACCATAGGACTGAAGTTGCATTGAAGATCACATATGGCAGAGGACGTATTTTTGGAATACATTATTAGTAATGTTCCTTATGCAGGTATTTTTGGATATGGCGGTTCTGGTTAACGCACAAGGAGACATGCTAGATAACATAGAAACGCAGGTAGCTGAACCCTTCCATATAATCTTTGATCAAAGACATCAGCAATCTAGATAATCCTTAGAAGAACCTTTTTTCCCCTTGCCATTTCGAAATTTCCAGGTCTCGGATGCAGTTGATCACGTTCAGTCGGGGCATAAGGTGTTGGTAAAGGCGAGGGAGAAACAGAAGAGCAACAGGAAGTGGAGGTGCATTGCAGTTATACTCGTTCTCATAATTTTTGTAATTTTTGCACTTGCTGTGCTCAAGCCCTGGAACAGCAAAAAAGAAAAAGAAAAAGCTGCTTAGATTGTGTTGTGTGCAATTAATTTGTATGTATGTATGTATGTATGTAAATATATGTGTGAATTGGGTCAATGATCTTTGGTCAACATTGCAGCCCCATTTCTCTTTGCTGGTTGATAAATATGAAAATTTTATATAATATTCTTTTGATATAAAAATAGAATATAATGTTATGGTATTGATTTATATAGAGATATGTTTTAATAATGGAAATGTATTGAAAGTTGTCAAAGTATTGATTGAATTAATTGATAGTAGTTGTATATTTTGTGGGATATTAGCATCAATAGTTAAAACAGAGGAAACTAAATTATTTATATTTGTCCAATCAAAATGTTGGAAAAACAATTCCAATGATTAAAATTTTATATTAAATTGATTTTATTTTAAACTTAAAGCATTGAACTTAAAATGATTAAAAAGCTCATGTGTTATAACTTGAAATGAAACTAAATTTACTTCAATCCTCAGCAACCCAATTCTTTTAATCTTTAACAATATTTGCCTTTAATCACCATATAAAAAAAATTAATAAAATTCAATTAATCCATAATAAAAGAATGATCATAACAATACAAATTTACACTTTTAACAATAAAAAAAGGGCACAACAGGAAATGTTGCACCATTTCAAAGATCACAAAGGATTTCAGCTTCTGAAGGAGAAAAGAATCTTTTTTTTTTTTTTTTTTTGACACAGGCTGTAATTCATCACTGCATATCAAATCTTTCCACTGTTCTTATGTTAGAAAACTTTGATGTGTAAGCCATATAAATAAAATCTTTGGTTTTCTATGACTGGATAACTTTGAAAGAATCTACTCAAAAAGACAAAATTTGACTACCTTATTTGTCTCAAAATATTATACGGGAACTATGAAATGAAAGAATGGTTTCGGTTGTTACCCTCCGAGTCACGAAAATTTTCATTCCGGAAGAATTTCAGCGTATGCTCAATTCTGCCAGGTGGTGCTATAAAGAGGAAATTGCGTTATCTACTCATCTGTAAATCCAGTTAGTCATTAGGATCCCATTCTTCATCATGATCGATCGTAGAAGTTAAGCTAGTCGTGAAATCAGGGCCATTGCGTTCTTGCTGTTCGACCACATCATTATCATCTTCAGCTGATTCAACATCGTCATTTTGTACCCCTACAGCCTCAGCTGACTGCATCCATTTGGGGCACTCATGTTCATCTCCATATAAAACCCTGCCGTCTTTGCCTTCTGTTTGTTTTGTTAGTTCGAGAGAAGAAATTCTACAAGAGCATTCAGGAAGTGGATGCGATAGGAAAGAGTTTGGCTTTGACAACAGCGATTGCCGGATGAGGCCTTCTTCGCTCAAACTTTTGTTGAGATGTTCCTTGACAGAGAGTGTCCAGTCATGCTTGGGATGGTACATATTATCACGGGTAATGTCAAAAAGCGCAGCAATAGTTTTCCTGTCCGAACAAAATACAAAGGATGGTGTTACAGGAAAATTGTGCAACTTACGAAATTATTTTCTCACTTACCATTAAAGGAAAAAGGAATAAGGGGGATAAAATACTGCTTTAATTAATTCAAAAATATTAATGAATGCATCTGCATATCAAACCTGTCTGGTCGATAAGTTCTAGAAGAAGCCCTCTCGTACAACCTCTGTCCCATAACCAATCCTGAGAAATCCGGCCATCCACTACCATCGTTGTTAAAACCAGGAAAGAATGCATCTGCTTCCACAGATATTATATAATCAAGGGCATCCCAAAGTAACCGGTGAGCTTGCATCCTAAGATCCCTTGGTGAAGGGTTTGGTTCTTTGTCTGTCTCAGTAATCCAGCCATACCAGCCTTCTTTTTCATGTGGATATATGCGCCTCTCAGGAGGTGGAGGAAGGGGCCGGGGCCGTGGACCAGCCCTGTTCCACTCTTCTTTAATTTCTGACTCACTTTTAGGACGAGGTAGTTGAAAAATATCAGAAGGAAGAGGTGTTTCAGGACCAACCAAGTCTGACAACTCCGTCTTGCTGCACAACGAAGTCCGATCTACTAGGTTTGCAAACATAGCACGTAGAGGGATCAGAAGACGTTGACCACCAAAAGTTTGAGAACCTGCCAAGTATATAATTGTTTTAGAAGGATAGCCCATTGCACGAAGAAGAAGTCCAACCTGCAAAAATTAGGGAATAGGCAAATATAAGTGAAGAATATCACTAAACATCCTTATGTCTTCTCGATGACGGACTACCTTAAGCCCTTTTTAGGCTATACTTTGAAAAAGGTTAGATCAGATTTCCTATTTCATTAAGGTAATGTGTTACAATAGTATTTGATCATTCGAATCAATTTGTTTCCAACTTGTTCTCTATTTCCACCCCTCTCGTTTTCTCTCCTGGTTTTCCATCTCTTTCAGTCCTGTTTTTTCTCTCCATTGTATTTTTCCAGCCCTACGTAGCGTTTATCATCACCGAATATGTATGTGGTTCCAAGGCTGTTGCCACATATGCTAATAAAGCAAAAGATTACAACCAATTAGCACTTCTCTGTTTCAAAGCTGTTTCCCTCATTTTTAGCAGCGCTAGCTTAGAGCTTTCTTAAGTGGTTACTGAGTCTTTGCTAATCACCATTTTTTCGAAACAAATTAGAATTCAGAACCAATAAAAGAATGCATTAGAATCCAAATTTTATCATAGTCCGCTCTCATTATTAGGAGAACCAATAAAAACTTAACAATATTTATTGGAAAAAAAAACCCCTCAATAATTAGTGCATATAAACCTTGATATTTAATTTTCAATCAGAAGAACTTCAAAAAGGAGAGAAACAAGGAATTGTTGGGACTATCAAGGAATAGTACACAAATAAACACATACAAAGCATTAGCATGACCCAGGACTGCAACAGTGAATTCAATTTGTAGCATACCTCTTCAGGCATGAGAGGACACGAACCATTTTCTCTGTGCAAGTGGGAGTCAACGTTTAGTTTGTCACTAATGATCCCTTGCCTGATCATCTGTGCCCTTCGGTATTGTATAAGTTCTGTATGAACATCCTACAACAAACACCAATTTTAAAGATGAACGAAAAATGCAGAGAGTTGGACAAATATGTCAATCAAATGCTTCAAAAGAAAAGATGCAACCTAGGCTAGACAACAAGGATGGCGGAAAGAAGAGGTGTAAACAGCAGACCTGGAAAAGTTCAGCACAGCCATGATATGCCAAGGTATCCCTTACTAAACCAGGATGATATGATAAGAACGGTTGTCCCCAAGCTCGTAGCCTGCAGGAAGGTTACAAAGCTCGGATTCATCAAAAGCAGGCATTCAATATTTGTGTGATTATAGTTCCAGACATGTTAACAAGCAAAAGACAAGTAGCACAAGGAATCAGATAAATCTCAAGCTCAATGGATCAGTTTCATGTATTTTACACTCGCAGTCTCATTTCTTAAGGCTTTAGCAAAAAGGCAAATGAAAATTATACCTCTCTACCATTTGTCGACCAAGGGTCTGAATTTCAGAACGAAACTGGAGTGCATGAAAAGCAACTCTGCATCTAAGCCTCTGAAAGTCGGACATACTAGGTGGAAGAATCGACTGAAAGGTGTAACGTTACTGCTTTAATATTAATCTTATATATTGACATATAATCAGAAAGCATGAAAATCACCAGAAACAGTGAACATTTTTCAAAAAACAAATATTTAACGTATACACATCATGCTTGCTTGAACCCTTTTTTTTTCGCAGTTCTGATACATATGTTTATGTACAATTATAAGACTTCCATCTACCTGTAGGCATCCTCCTTCTGTAATAATCAACCCAACAACCTTGGCTTTCTTTAAGTTTGGTAATATTTCCTTGATGTAAAAATTTGGAGAAGCCGAATTTTTGGGCTTGAAAATAGGGAACTCATTGCTTCTTCTTGCAGCCTTCAAATGCTCAGGCAGGCTTTTTACGATATTCACATCATTTTTAAGTGAGGCAATGAATTGCTCCTCGTCATAAAGATAGGAGAAACTCTTGAATTTATAACTGTATAATAACGAAAGGGGATACGAATATATATCATATTGGGCCTAAAAATGAATAACAAAAATCAGTAAGTGACTATACCTGATTTGTTTTGAACGAGTGCTTTCTTGTATCTCTGGAATTACAAGAGTAGCATTTAGAAGCCTGGATATGGTGACAAGATCACATATCTAAAAATTTAACAAAAATGTTATGAACGGCCAACAAAGTATAGTACTAAGATAACTTTAGTGGATCTAATAGATCATACCGAAGATCTTATCTTCTCGAATCCACCAAAGATTTTTGCAAAGATGAAACCATTAGTATTTTCATTTGGAACTGTTAAAAGAGAGATTATCAGTCACTAACAGACCAAACAAATTATCAAGCAACAAGGACAAAAAAAAACAGATTACATGGACTTTTCTCCAGATAGTTCTTTTCAGACTACATGTATCGTAGAAAATCTCAATCTTTCCTTGTTCTTATGGGAAACCTATTAACAGTTCATAGTTAGCAACTCTTTAGTATTTTCATACCAGTTTTATCAGACTTAAACAAACTACAATAAATGTAATCTGTATCTTTCATCTTTATCATCAAAACGAAACTCCTCATTCACGTTTCAATATTGACAGTGCTATGACATTCTTGAAACTTCAGCTATCATCATCTTTCCATCTTTTTTCAATTGATCACGAATTTCCATTCAGATATCAATTCAGGCAATGTGATACTTAAGAATGCTAAAAATATGATCCAAAGTGCAAGTTCTAGTTAGATTGTCATCACCAAGATACATCCATCATTATTCCATTCCAAAATCGTATAAATTGAACAAAGTTACTCAATGAAATAGATGGGAATGTTAAGTTAAATATTGGCAGTAAATAACCATAAATACATAATTACGAGGTTTAAGCAAAATCCATTACCAGGATAGCTGTTTCTTGGGTTTGCATACGGCTGCAAAGACTCCAAAGACCTGACAGTACCCCATAGTCTCTTATTTCTGATGACCTTTCATCAACATAAAAGAACAAAATAAAGATCATCAAATCAACATTATTACATGCAAACAAATGAAGATAGAACATTTAAAATCTGAATCCAAATCCAAAAAAAAAAAAAAAAGAACTTACAGGCGATACAATGTTAGGAAAATCATGGCTTAAAGCATCTTTTGCGCTATACTGGATTAAATTCATACTTGAAAACTTTGTCATTGAAAGATGAGCCACCATTGATCCCAATGATAAAGTCAAAACTAATAATGCAACCCATTTAATCTTGGATTTGAACACCATCTTAGCACATAAAAGAAAGTTACTTGTTGGATGTTGAATTTAACACCCAATTCCCCCTATTGTCCAGAAATCCAATAAACATATCAACCTTCCAAATTTAAAAGGACAGTCAAACAAATAAAAAAAAAGTATAATAATAATAATAATAATAATAATAATAATAATAATAATAAACTACACTTTTTTGTTACCTGGAATGTAGTATAAGCTCCCAGTGAAGAGAACCCAATTCTCGAAATCCAAGATTTAAACTTTTTTTTTCCCTTTGATTTGTACAGGAAAATAGAGAACTGGAAATGGGTAGAGTTCAAATCTGAAAAAGAAACAAAGGATCTAAGGCTAAACTTGAAGGACCCAGATTAAGATTTAAAACAGATTTGTCTCCTTGGAAAGGGAAACTAAAAAAAAAGAAAAAAAAAAGGGAAATTCTAGGAAAGTGACAAAAGAGAAAAATAAATAAATAAAATGTAAGGAGGGTTAAGTGGTATATACGGAAGCGTAAATCAGAAAGTAAGGTCGTTGTTTTTGATAAGTGGGGGTGTCAGCGAAGTGTGAAAGCAACAGAAGAGAGGAACAGAAGTGATTCAAGTGGTATCTTTTACTAGAGGAAGTACCAACCAAATCTATTCTTTAACCCCCTTCTTTTTTGTCTTTTTTTTTCTCAGTTCTTCACTTCTAAATTTTTATAGAAAAATGGGTAAAATAGTTTTTGAGTGTGTTACGATTAATTTATTTAATTATTTTTTAAAAGTTTGTCCAAAAAAAACTATTACAAACAAAATTTTATGAGTTTGAAAATCAGGTGTTTAGAAATAACATAAATAAATAATAAAATATATTGTTTAAAATTAATTAATAATAGCAGATGAAATATTTACGACCTTAAAATTAAAAAAATTAGATTAAAATGTGAGTAAATCGAACTTTAAACACATAAATAAATCAGATTAAGAATATTAAATGAATGCAATTATTTATAATGGTGTTATCATCAATCCTAAGTTGGTATTGAGTTAATTTGTGATATCAATTTAATCAACAACATTATTAATAATAGATTTTATTACGGGTAATTTATCAAAATATACCGAAAATTAAAAAAATTTACGAAAATGGGCCGAATTCCGGAATATTTATGGAAAAGGGCCATTTCCCCCCAAAACGCGTCTACGTCAGCGCGTTTTGGGGATGCAAGAGAAAGAGAGCGCGCTTTGTGCCACATCAAAGACAAAACGCACTGACTAGGACGCGCTTTCTTTGATGTGGCACAAAGCGCGCCCCTTGAGGGCGCTTTCCTCTTGCAACGGTCAAATTTTTTTTGACCGTTGGGCCTCCAATGGTAAAAAAAAAACATATAAAAACCCCCCACCCTTTTATTTTTTTCACAACAAAGTCCTTATTCATTTTTCTCTCAACTTTCTCTCAAATTCTTCCCAAATTTCTCTTAAATTCCTTGAAACTTCCTCTCAAATTTCACAATAGTCCTTTAATATTTACAAAAAAAAACCCTTTTTTAAATTTTTTGAAATATATTTTTTTGATAAATTTTAAAATATTCGATCGTATTTCCAATGGCCGGGGAATTAATTCGTCTCGACGATAAACACATCTCCTTCGATCAAATGCAAATGGTAAGTTTTAATTTTAATTTTTCAATACTATTTAATATTTTTTAGGTTTATGCAATTTTAATTAATTTGTATTTTATAATTTTTAAGCGATCTGTAGATCGGGTGTTGCAATGCTATATTCGCAATATACCCGATCCGCCATCGCCGCTTATCGAGAATTATCTCTGCGGGAAGCGGGGTTTTTGCTGCGATGGCGGACGATAGGCGGGGTGCAAGTTGGAGCCGGTTAATCGGTGCGTTGATAGAGAGGTGGAGACCCGAGACGCACACTTTCCATCTTCAATGCGGAGAGTGTACTATCACTCTGGAAGACGTGCAGTTGCAGTTGAGATTGCCGGTGGATGGATCCGTAGTCACCGGGTCCGCAACTTCTAGCGATTGGACCGCCGTATGCTACGAGCTTCTGGGTGTCATTCCGGATAACATTCATGGAGGTCGGATCGAGATGGGTTGGTTACGAGACATAATTCCGAAACTGAATAATGGTTCGACCGAAATAGAAAGAATACGGTATGCTCGGGCATACATTCTTGAGATGATTGGAGGCTATCTCGATGCGGACTGTCTCGAAACCTCGTACACGAGATGGTCTTTGAAACTCGTTGATTTTAGAGCGGCCGGTGAAATGAGTTAGGGTCCGCCGTGCTATCAAAATTGTATCGGCGCGATGTGCGGGCGACGCGGCGAGTAAAGTTTAAAATCGAGGTTGCCTATCACTACTGCAGTTATGGGCACAGTTTCGATTTCTATTTTTACGTCCTCGAGTCGACCACCCATATACATTCCCACTCATAACGAGGTAAATTTAATACTATATTTTACAATTATTACGTAGATTTAAAGTATAATTGTATGCTAAATTTTTTTAATTAGGTGGAACCATTCGGCGAGTTATGTTGGAATACCTACCGAGCTTGAAGATATACGGCTTCTATTAGAGCAACGGTTAGAATCACAAGTAAATATTAAATAAAATATATTTTCGTAATAAAATAGTCGTTTCGTATTTCAGATTTAGAATTTAGTATTTCGTATTTAGTATTTAGTATTATGTATATAACTAATATTTTTATCATGTTAATATAGTTTCAATGGACACCATACGAGGATCCAGGCAATTCGGGCGAGTAATTAGGAGGAGTTCTTTCAAAATCCGAACATTTGGCATGTGAAGGTCCCATTGATCAACTATGCCACCGTGGAGATGCACCGATCGGATCGGGTTCTGCGACAATTTGATTCCGACAACCGATTCCCGTGCACACGAGGTGCTCGATGATGAGCACAAAGTCGACTTACTGGCAGCTTGCACTGCGGATTGGCCAAGATTTTGGTCAGCATACATCGAAATGTGGGAGAACCGGTATGATTATCTACCTATCGGGAACCGATCATCGCGTTCTCGAGTTAGCGTGCGTGCGGAATACATGCCATGGTTTTGGATCCATGGCAAGTCGTGATTTATTGCAGGAAGAGGAGAGGAGATGGCAACCGTGAACAAAGGGAACGACGATGCCCTTTAAATCAAGGAGAAGGGGTGATGAGACTAGACCATCAACGGGTACGACGACACGACCACGGGCTCATCAACAGCGCCCACACGATCCACCGGCCCAACACTTCACCCGACGACACACGACATCACAGCCTTTTCAGATTATGCCGGTGCGTACCTAGCCCTTATATGTATCCTAACCCATATATGTTTCCTTTTCCCGGGCCCCACTGCGCAGTTGGAATGCATGGCTCGGTTGAGTCCGTTTCGACTACTCCGATCGGCGGCCGATCTTGAGGCCGTCGTCGCATGAAGGATCACACGAGGCGCCGTCGGGAGCTCTTCTTTTACCAGTCTCCTTCGCCTTATGGGATTGGACACCCCCGCCATGGTTTATGCAAACACCTCATGATCGTTATTTTATCAAGGTGGGTCATCCTCCCAACACCCACAACTGGACCCACTACCGGAGAAACAGAATCCACTTTGAGGTTCCACGACCCCCTCCGAAAGCTAGAAGAAGGAGGAATCCAGCGCGTAACCGCCGACCACCCCAATGTGACACTAATTTCGACTGGCACCAAAATTGATTCCGACCGCCTTTTTTTATTTTTTAATTGTAATATAATTTTTTATTTTTTTAATAAAATAAAAGTTGTTTTTTATTTTTGTTTGTAATTTAATTTTAATATCTTTAATAACATAGAATTTGTTTTTTTTATTGTAATTTAATTTTAATATCTTTAATAAAATAGAAGTTTTTTTATTTTTTTATTGTAATTTAATTTTAATATCTTTAATAAAATAAAAGTTGTTTTTTTTATTTTTTTAATTTAGTTTTAATATCTTTAATAAAATAGAAGTTTTTTATTTTTTTGTAATTTAATTTTAATATCTTTAATAAAATAAAAGTTTTTTTTTTGTAATTTAGTTTTAAAATCTTTAATAAAATAGAAGTTTTTTTTTGTAATTTAATTTTAATATCTTTAATAAAATAAAAGTTGTTTTTTATTTTTTTTGTAATTTAGTTTTAATATCTTTAATTAAATAAAAGTTGTTTTTTTTTTATTTTTTTATGTAATTTAGTTTTAATATCTTTAATAAAATAATTTTTTTTTATTTTTTTTGTAATTTAATTTTAATATCTTTAATTAAATAAAAGTTGTTTTTTTTTAATTTAGTTTTAATATCTTTAATAAAATAAAAGTTTTTTATTTTTTGTAATTTAGTTTTAATATCTTTAATTAAATAAAAGTTGTTTTTTTAATATTTTTTTTGTAATTTAGTTTTAATATCTTTAATAAAATAAAAGTTGTTTATTTTTTTGTAATTTAATTTTAATATCTTTAATTAAATAAAAGTTGTTTTTTTTTAATTTAGTTTTAATATCTTTAATAAAATAAAAGTTTTTTTATTTTTTTATTGTAATTTAATTTTAATATCTTTAATAAAAATAAAAGTCCAAGATTTTTTTTTTTGTAATTTAATTTTTATTTTTTTGCAAATTAGTCCTCCTACAAAAGTTCACCGTTTTCATCAAGAAATAAATAGAATTTAAATAGCCACCAAGAGACAAAAAAGCTAAGAAGACTGTCAACTATTCCGATTTGGACACGAGCGAGATGTATGGCTTGGGTTCCTACACCATCCGCACAACCTACGTTGGTTGGCCGTTTCTCGGATATCCATATTGTTGCGTATTCTAGTCGAGCAAGGTCGACCTTTTGGTTTGCGCCTCAGTTGTCTATCCGACAACAGCTTATATGGTGCAAGCGATACAGACGGCCACTTACGTTCATCTGGGACTGGTGGGAATACGTGTCTCCACACGTTGTACATGTTTTCTATTTTATACACTTCGTCGACATAGCTCATGGGATCAAGACGGAGATTCTGACAAGTCGCAAGTACATGAGCGCATGGGTAACGAAGTGCATCAAATACCCCACAGTCGCAGGTCCTATTTCTCAAGTGTACACGATATTGACCGCCAACAATACCTTGGTTCGGTCTGTCAAACTCCGTCACACGAAACCATAGGTTGTCGCGATCGTGACACACTGTGTGCATGGTGTTAGCCCGTGCCTTCCCCTTGTTAATTTCTCGCAAGACCTTCGCGCACCATACATGGCCTCCTTACATTTGGCCTTTATAACTCGCTGCTTGCTTCGGAAATAGTGCCGCTAAACAAAAATATGTCTCTCGCACAACCTATGTTATCGGCAAATGACGCGTTCCTTTTAGAACAGAATTTATGCATTTCGCCAGGTTTGAGGTCATATGACCATATCGTAGGCCGCCGTCGTATGCTTGTGTCCACTGTTCGAAAGGAATATTACGTAGGTAGTTTGCGCCTTCTTCGTTAACTGAGCGCAAATTCGCCAACATCTCGTGAAAACGGTCCTTATTTATCTCGTACCCTGCCAATATATGTTGATAGCAAATATTACATATCACTCTTCAATTAAGAATAAATTGAATATTACAAACGAAATTATATTAATAGATATTATATACCCATGTTGGTCACTTGCCGTTTTTGAGCTGTAGATCGATGTTGCCCGTGGTAGTTGGACGCAACATGCCTTAGGAAATATCGATGGTGTGTGCGATGCCACATGCTTCCCTGTCGCTCTATTGCGGCTAGTATTCCAGGGCCTCGATCGGATATAACGCATATATCAGGTTGGGGGCAGACATGCTTCCTTAACCTAGATAGGAAGAAATCCTAGTCATCAGCTGACTCCCCCGGTGTTATTGCAAACGCAATTGGAAGGATTCTCCCATTGCCGTCCTGCGCCACAGCTAGCAATAGCCGATGCGTATATCTGCCATACATAAAGATAGCATCAATTTGTACCAATGGCTTGCAGTATATAAATGCGTCTCGGCATTGCTTAAATATCCAGAAAAGACGCTTGAACACTGCGTATCCACGGAGCAATCGATCGTTGTAGTACGCCGGTTCCGTTTCAAGGTCGTTATCTTCGCTCGAGACATATCTCTCCAAAGACTGACACCACCGCCACACTTCATTATATGAAGCGTCCACCGACCATGCAACTTTTCCAACGCTTCGCTTGGCTATCCAAGTCTTAGAAGAGGCGTGTAATTTAATTGGCTACGAATATTGCCAATTAAGGCTGGTACTGTAGTCTTGGGATCGGCCTTCACCGTCGGTATTATTAAGTCAGCCAACATCTCTGAATCCATCTTTGGATGATCTTGTGAAACACCTATCTATCAAGTACGTTAAATAATGCAACATTACATAATATTAGTATTATTCAAAAACATTGAACACATAGTGGTACTGCATCGCAAGACATGTATGTGGACCTTTTTACTTTTTGATCTCCCACAAGCTGCGTCCTTTTCCTCAACGAGGCCATGATTTTCCATGAACATGTACCGTCTTGCACCGCACACTTCGCCTCGTTACTTATCGAGCTTGGATTTAACCACGTTGTAGTTAACCCGTTCTTGATCTTTGTATTGTTTCAATGCACCAAGAAAAGTATCCTTGTTGGAAAACTCTTTACCAACTTCTAATTCGCCGAATCCAACGCAGCGAACTTATACGGTCACACGCCCGGTGTGGTAGTTCAGAAACTCCAATGCATCGTCTTAAGATAGATCGACATTATGCATGTGGGGGAGGCGAGCATACGAATAGCGGATCTTCTTCTTCTTCATCCGAATCGCCTCAACATATTCAGTGTACGGTTGGCACAGCCTGCTCGGTTGAGAAAATAATGCAACTTACGCACCATCGGGCCGGGCTCGAGGTGGATCCACATTGGACTCATCATCAGGACCCACCATCATCTGCAACGAATGAGGGCCCCTCGCCGGTGGTGTCGTGGGGAGTACATTATCCTTTCTTAAACAACTTTCGTAACGTTCCCAATCATATGTGGATTGCCAACCACTAGAAGTTGATGACGTTCCCCAATACGTATTACTAGCATCGAACGTCGAAGGAAGGATATGCATGTCCCATCCACCAACTGAGTGTCGTGCAGGGGTTGTGTTTTCCATACTACCACCAAACACGGGCACTTCCGTAGTCTGCCTCCCACTAACAGAGTGTCGACTTGGGGTCGTGTATTCCCCTCGAACAGCAGTAGATGTTGAGGTTGAAGGAAGATCACTTGGCGATGAAAATTGTACATATACCTCAAGATAGGGTGATCCACTGGAAAGATAAGTCTCCACCATTGCCTCCAAGCTCCGAGGACCTTTGATGTCAAATGAGTCATATCTCACTGGATCAACCGAAGCGCAAAATCTATACTTAATAGACTGAACTTTCATTGGCATTGTTCTGAAGATTTTACGCCTAATTCTTTTGCTAAGTTCTATCAAATCTATATTCCGATTAAAACCCAGTCGCGCTGTGTTCTCCGATAAAAAAATAACACAATTTTCAGTGTCACAAACCTCACCATCGTAGTAAATAACAGCATTAATACGTTCACTCATTTTCAGTTTCTATTTTTCTTTTGCCTCAATTTTTGTTATGCAAACTGAGAATGAAATTTGGTTGATTTATAGTCTAAGGATTGCCAGATACTACTGTAGCAAAAGAGCGTCCACGTGGGAGCTCTTTTTAGTACTCTTGCTGACTGTGCATCCTGCTTGAAGCATTTTCGGCACTATTTGTTCAGAAACGTCTTCTCAAATTTTACCGGAGACTACTGTAGTAAAAGAGCGTCCATGTGGGAGCTCTTTTCAGTACTCCTGCTGACAGTGCATCCTGCTTGAAGCATTTTTGGCACTATTTGTTCAGAAATGTCTTCTCAAAATTATTTTACCGGAGACTACTGTAGCAAAAGAGCGTCCACGTTGGAGCTCTTTTCAGTACTCTTGCCGACAGTGCATCCTGCTTGAAGCGTTTTCGGCACTATTTGTTCAGAAACGTCTTCTCAAAATTATTTTGCCATATACAACTGTAAAAAATATTCAAATAATTTTTATTTTCAAATATTCAAATATATTTTCCCCAAAACCCTAAACATATTTTTACTAAACCCTAATTAACCCTATAATCTAGTCCATTAATTTTCCCCTAAAAACCCTAAACCCAACGAGCTTAAAACATCCTAAACCATATCCCTAAAACCCTAAAATCTCATACCCTAACTCTAAAAACAACTGAAAAGGCAGTCGGGGGGAGGAGGGCGAAAGCGCGCCCTCAAGGGCGCGCTTTGTGCCACATCAGCAAAGCGCGTCCTAGTCAGCGCGTTTTATGCTGATGTGGAGGGCGCGCTTTCCTGCTGCATCCCTCCAAAACGCGCTAACGTGGACGCGTTTTGGGGGGAAATGGCCCTTTTCCGTAAATATTCCAGAATTCGGCCCATTTTCGTAAATTTTTTTAATTTTCGGTATATTTTGGTAAATTACCCTTTTATTACACCCACGATATAGGTGAGTGGAAATGTTTTATATTAAAACATATATTTCTAAAAGTATTTTAACAAATTATTATTGGTGGAGTGGTAAGAGATTTTGACTTGAATTTGTTGGTTCTATGTTTAATCCTTAAATAATGTTTGTTAGCTTTGATGTCACAAGTTTTTAATATAACAATATTTAAGATAATTTTTTATTTATATTTCCTAATTCATTTGGTGAAAATAATTATTAAAAATTTTGTTAAATATTTTCAAAGCATTTCAAAGACTTGTAAAACTACTCAAAAACATGTTTTAAATATGTTATAATTTATCTAAATGCTTTTTAGTCAATCCAAAATGTTTTTAAGTGTTTTAAACTCATTTTATATAAGTCTGAGAAATTGCATTGATACTTAGAGGAAGCTCTACCATAGAAGCAAGTTAGAGAGCACCCCAAGCATTCCTCCAAACTTTTATTGATACTTAAAGGGACATCTACCGATACAAGTCCACTTCTATCCATACAAATCCACTTCTATTTGTAACACCTCGATACCCGACCCGATCATCGGGTTCGAGTTCAAGGTGTCACATTCGTTGTCAAAGCAACTACAATCGATAACATCCAATTCAATGTCAATATACATTTAAATACAAGTAATTCATGTTAAATATACAATGCATTATCAATTATGGGCCTTATACAAGCCTACGAAAGCTCTTTTATTAACTTAGGATCGAATTGTAAATGTTACTAAATTTTGAGTTGATGTTGCGACTTTGGGGGTTTTCTCGTTGTGATGTGACTCTCTGACTAGGGTTTGTCGTGACCTCAAGGCTACATCGTCGTAAGTGAGCCTTAAACTAATTCTTGTCACAAAATTGGGGGTATGTCATCGCGACGTAATCCCTGCAACTCAAAAACTTCAAATTTGTTCCTAAATGAACCTTACCAAAACATTATCAACCACGTATATACAAATATCAAGACTTCAATTTCAACCATTCCTCATTAAAACAAGCCTAAAACGCGATGTTCAACATTACCACATCTTTTATAAGCATATACACTAATCAATTCACATAATTAACACATATGCATTTACAACTTAACCATTTGTGACATTAAACAAAATGTCCCTAACTACATGCCAAAATACCAAAACGAAATGCTCTATACAAACTTTGTTGAGTCAGAAACGATACTGTAGATGCTGATTTCAAATCTTGGGACTTCAAGGAACACCTGAACCTGCACATGGAAAAAATAAACCGTCTGCTGAGCAATAACACTCAGTGGTACATTTATGATTCAAGATATATATAACAAGCATTAACAATACATCTCAAGTTAAAACATGCTTATATGCACTTAATATTCAACCAATTCATGTCCCAAAGTGACAAGCAATTTTCAATCATCAATTTACATATGTAACATACCTATAACAAGTCCAAAACAACTTTACCAACATTTCTACATATATATCTTCAACTTATTAAACCATTAACAATCATTCAATTCATACCAATTCCATATCATTCCATGATTAAGCATTCATTTATGCATTTATACAATATGTCAATAAGATCATATCATTTATGTACCATGACATTCATCTCTTTTGCTTTGGTTTTTATACCATTCTGCTCATTTCTGGAGTCTGGCGACTCATCGTATTCATTTCAACCCCTAGGGCTCATTTTTAATTGTTAAACCAAGCTTTATTTGATAAAATATTTTGATATAACAAATTAAAGTGTTTTTGAATAAAAGTTAAAATTGAACAAAATTGACAAAATGATTTTTCAATTTAAAAGTCTAAGAGATAAAATTTTGCATATTTACTTTGAACTCTTAGAAATTTTTTGAAACAACTTTAAAATCAAGTTAAAATGATGTTAACTAAGTTAAAATGATTTTAACAAATCAATCTATTTTTCAAACAAGTCAGAATTGCTCCAAGCCAAAAAGTATCGATACCTTTTTGGCCAAGTATTAATAATTTTGAAATATCGATACCCTTTAAATAAATGATACCAAAATGGCGTTATGTTTTTCACAAAATCAACAAAGTATTGATATGGTATCGATACCATTTCATAAAGTATCGACAAAAAATGTTTTGGTATCGATCGTTAAACTCCAACGGTAATTGAATTTAGCATTTATTGCAAAAAATATCGATACATTTTTATCTGGTATCGATACTCGCTGTTGCAAGTGTATTAAATGCTCTAGTTTTCACATCCCCATCGACTCTATTGACTACCACAACAACCTCAATGGTTGGAAATCAATTAGAGGGTATAAATACTAACTTCCAAAGACCCTACAACAATTAGAGAGATTATCAAAGCTTAAAGATCAATCAAACAACCTTTTTGCTCAATTATTTCACATTTTTTCTTGTACACACTTGTGAGATTTTATTGTTTTTATTTAGCTCAAGTGTATCCTTATTTATTTGTTATTAATTGGCAAACACTATGATCTTGTGAAGATTATTTCTTTGTTTGCTTGTTTGTAATTCCTTGACAGGATTTGTTCTTAAGATTTGAGTAGAAATCTTAAGGGAGTTGTAAGGTTAAACCTTGTCCTCAAAGGTTGAGCAGATTAGTGAATTTGGGAAAATCCTTAGTGGTGGAAAGCTAAGATAGTGGAGTAGGCAATTGGGGCCAAACCACTCTAAATGTTTGTGTTCATTGTTTCATTTTCTCTCTTTGCTTCCACCAAATTTTTTAAAGGCCAATTCACCCCCTCTTGGCGATTTCGGTTTGATTTATCGAGCTAACATCAACTTATTTAAAAATATGACCATATATCTTCTTTATTACAATTCACATAGTTACTTGCTTGGTTCAATAGTATCAAATATTACCATATTCAGATTATTTACCAACTTAAGATATGCCCCTTATTAACCTAACTCGGACTCGGGCAGATACTTGAATCGTCCAACCAACACACACAAACTGGCACCAAAGTGCATCATCAAATAAATCAAAATAGGGTAAATGGTACATAAAGTACATACTAGTGCACAAAGCGCATACTAGCACATGAAGTCCATCCTGGCACTAAGTGCACACTGGCGCACAAGCGCATATTGGCACACAAAGGTGTGTTGGAAAAAATCTGGTTTGAAAACAGTTTTTTTACATAGCAAAAAATTAAAATTGTGAAAACCGACTCGGTTTGTGATATTTATAACAATAAACCTTAACTGAATTCGTATCTGTGTTTTTGGCTTAGCGAACATTCGTTGTACCAAACTTTCAACCAAACGATCTTCTTTGCTATTCTCGTACCACGAACTACTTCGAGTGTGGGCTCAAACCAATTGAATCAAAACACAGAACTAGAAAAAGTTTTCTCTCCTTTTGGGGTGAAAACGAAAATTCTCTCTTCTTAATAGAAACCGGTAGAATTGTTATTTCGGAAAATATATGTAATAGTTGAGAATAAATTCTCTCTATTTTTCGACAAAATAACAATCTCTCAAATTTGTCATAATAGTTCTACCGATGCCATTTATTTATAGGAAGAGAAGGTAGAACCCTTGTTGAGTTATAGTGGTTTATTTCAAATAGAAAAACAACATCCTACTTAGAATAGGACTAGGGTGGACAACACACATTAGTATTCCTATTAGGGTTGTCGCCCCTTTCATGTCCATGAGGGGTTTTTGGGCCTCTTTCACATCGGGTCCAATTATGAATACTTACTGACCTTTTTGACCCAGTACTCTATAATATGATCCAACACGACTCAAATTTTCTATTTCCCAAAATAAAATTTAATATTTATATATGAAACAGTTTTCTCATCTCTATTTTACCCCTAACAAAATTTTGACGATTTTGCCCTAGTAAAATTTTGAAAAAATATGTTCAATATTTCACAATTCAACATGTTCACTACAATCGAATGGTTTATTTTTTTTCGGGCTTTAAAATAGTCCAAAAACATAAACTCATTCTTTCGATTATTCTTTAAGTAATCCATATAGGATTGCAAATGGATCATTTCCATTTCCATTTCCATATATGGAAACCTACATTCATTTCTAAATGACTCCATTTCTCCATTTCGGAGAAAACCATAATCATTCCTGAGTGTTTCTCATTTCTCTTTTCCTATTCATTCCGTTCATTTCTATTCAAACACGCAATTCATTTCTGGTTTCAACTCATAAGTAAGTTATATGAATTGTGAAGTGTATTCACATCTAAATTAATTGTAGTTGCCTTGGCAACGAATGTGGCACACTGTAGCTCGGATTCGGAGATCGGGTCGAGTATGGGGTGTTACAATATTATCAAATATTATCATAATTATTTACTAACTTATTATTTGTAACCCCTATTAACCTGACTCGGACTCAAATGGATACTCAAATCGTACAACCAACACACCAAACTAGCACCGAAGTGCATCATCGAATAAACCAAAGTAGGGATTATGATAACTCTTATTAACATATTTTGCATTTTTACATTTTTATCCTAAACCCCCAAACTTTTTACATTCCCCAATACTTTTACTCCCCTCCCATCGCACCCCCCATCTACCCCAAACTCATTTTCACCCTAATTTTTATTAATATTTTCCCCCATTTACTTTTCCCCCAAAATTTTACTCCCCCAACCCTCACAACTTTTTATTTCTCCACTAAACTTTTACTTTTCACCCTTTACCCCAAAATAAAAAATCATCCAAAAAAATCCCTAAACATAACTAGTAATAATTTTATTTATATCTACTATTTATATTATTAATTAAATTTCACATTTTATACTATTTATATTATTAAATTGTTTAATCATATTAAATCTTTATAAATTTTTGTTAAAATTGAATTATTAACGATGCCATAAAATATTCGTGTTAAAATTTTATGTTGGTATCAATTTCACATTTTATCTTTAAGATAACTTTTATTAAAAAATCACATTTTTATATTTAATATATTTTTTTATTTCAAAATACATATTGACAAAAAACAGAAGATAATTGAAGCAACTAAGCAAGCAAAGAAGCTAACACGTATATAAAAGATTAATAAATAAATTATGAGGAGATGAAAATTAATAACAAATTTTATTACAGTCGGTGACAATGGTTATAAGGATCCAAAGTCATTTTTTTAATTTAACTCAAATAAATATATTCGATTCGATTGAAATTCCATCACACTCAACTTGATTCGAGAAAATTTCAAATAGAGTTAGGATGATAAAATAGGATTCGTCAACTCGATTAACTCAAAATTTTTTCATTTGATTCGATTCGATTGAACACTCACCCCTAGTAAATGATTTCTAGTTTAGCCACAAAAGCTAAAGGGTTTTATTTAAGCCATAAAAACCAGAGGGAATGTTCTATCTTAGCCTTGTGAAAAAGATAGTGATTGTAAAGGTTATACATTTTCCTTAAAAGGAAGAAATTCAAGTATAGTGAATTGAGAAATCCTTGGTTGAGGTATACCAAGGTAGTGGAGGTAGGCAATTGGGGTTGAACTACTATAAATCGAATTGTCCAAGCTTTTCTTCCCTTTCCTTATCATTTAGAAAAGTTTGTAGAAATTTTTAAAATACCAATTCACCCCCTCTTAGTATTTACGGGCCTAATAATTGGTATCAAAGCTAGTTCTCTATCAAAGGTTTCACCACCAAGAGAGGTGATCCAAGGCAAAAATACCAAGTTTAAAGATGACATTTGAGTCAAGGTCAACAACTTTCAAAAAAGGTCATTTCATCATGTGTCCTTCACTCCTAAATGAAGAAAACCGCTCCAATTGGAAAGTGAGGATGAAATTCTTTGTCCAGGCATTTGATTATGGTGCTTGGAAGCTTGTCTCAAGAGGTCCACTAGAGGTACTTAAGGAGGAAGAAAGATGGGATGCAAATGACAATGCAAAGGCTTAATCAAACTCTAAGGTTATGCACACACTCATTTGTGCTATGAGTAAAGAAGTTTTCAACAAAGTTTCCTCATGTGGAAGTGTCAAGGAAATATGGGATAGAGTAGAGGAAATCTATAAAGACAAAAAGGAAAAAAAGGAGATTAAGAAGACTTGTGAGAAAGAAAGCTCATCTAGTGGCAAGCAAATCAAAGATGAGCGACAAATTATTTTTATAAATTTTTAAAGGTTTTTAGTAAAATATTTTTTAAATTATTTCTAATAATTATTATAAATTTAATAAACTTTAATGCTTTTTTTGTAAATTTTATAAATTTTTATGTTTTTATAATTCTAGAATGAATCTAGACAAACAATTGTCTAGATACAAATGAACTTGGACAACAATTTGTCTAGATTCATTATGTATTTATTTAAAAAATATTGTTAAATATAAAATTAGTACCCGACCTTGTCCACTTCTCCCAAATTGGTACTTATGATTTTTTTTTGTCTCAAATTGGTACCCGAACTTTTTTTCGTCCACTATATTGGTACCTGACACTAATGGCGTTAATTTTTTGCTGGCGTGGCAACGCTGACCAATCGCATGCCACCACATGGCGTCCTCTTGTACCTCTTTTTTATTTTTATTTTCTTTTTTATTTTCCTTCTTCTTTCCTTGTTTTTTTTCTTTACTCAACTAATTATTAACTCCTTCAACCGGAAAATTCATGGCTTTGTAGGAAAATTCATGAATTTCCAGATTCCAATGACTAATATCAGAATTCGACGACCCTATTTTTTGTTTTTAAATTTGATTTTGTTCCCTTTCACCTTTCGATTCACCATTTTTAGTTATTCGTCTTGCTTATCTCTATCTCACCAAAGTCCATCCCTTCATTAAAACCCAACAATATCAATATTATCGTCATCTCCATTAACCCATAAACGAGTAAGATTTTGAACCTGGAACTCAAATAAAGTAGATCTGAAGAAGAAAACATTAGTACTGGCTACAAGCATAAAGTAGTCAGCAACTTAGAAGGTTGGTTTCCCTCCAAATCCTTTCTTTTCCATTTTCATCTTTAGACAAGTATTGAAATTTTCAAAATTTTTCTGGGTATGTTGTATGAACTCATAAGCATGCATTGATTTGCTCATCCTGATTCACAAAACCCAAAACCCTATCTATCCACCAGAAATTAGGATTTATTTTAGTGAAAATCAATATCAGCTTGTTTCCCAATCTCTGTAACACTGCCCTAATATGTACAAGACAAGTAATAATATAGTACCTAATCTACATTAGCATTCTAAAAGCGCTATTAAAGTACAAGACAAGTAATAACACAGTACCTCCATTAATATACCTCTAAGAACTACAAAATCAAAAACACTTTGACATTCCAAAAAGAGAAAAATTCCAACCACACAACGATTTACATACTCTTCTGGGTTTTTTTTTACAAAAAAAAATGTTGAAACTTTATCTATCCACTAGACAAATACTGAAAAATCAAGAAGAAACTTAGGTTGAGGGAAGAAGAAGAATTGGGGGGAGAAAAGTCAAACGAAAAAAATTATTTTTTTAGATTATGACGTCACCATGATGCCATTTATGTCATGTGTCACAATCTTATTCTACCATGTGTCCTAAACGTAACGGCGTTAGACTCAGGCACCGATTTAGTTGATGGAAAAAAAGTTCGGTTACCAATCTAGGACAAAAAAAACCATAAGTACCAATCTGAGATAAGTGAACAAGTTTGGGTATTAATTTTATATTTAACCCCAAAAAATATTTCTTATTTTTTTTAATTTTTTTGTTGACCTGGCACTGCCACGTCAACCATTTTTGATGACGTGGTGTTTGTTAATGGCCATGTAAATGTTGTTAAATACTAGCAGTAAAAATCAGTCAAATGACCTATTTGACTAGTTTTGTTAGTTCAATGGCTCAAATAGGTAAAAAATTTGAAATGGCTTGATTGATTTGTTTTTGCAAAATTTTGAGGGCTTATAATACCGTTAAGCCTAAATTATATCATTTTGAGGGCATTTTTCTCTTTTATATCTTTTATATAAAAATAGAAGGATTAGTATGTAGTTTTCCCCTTATATTCTTGTCCAAAAGTACCTAGTTGTTACTTGAACTTTTATTTTACCTTGTAACACCCCTAACCCGTATCCATCACCAGAACATGATTACAGAGCATTACCAGACAAACGGAATAGTAAACCATTCAAATCATACATCAATGCAAATATAATCTAATTTCATCCAAATACATTCATAATGTCTTTTAATTGAGCCCTCAAGGCCCTAAAAATACTATAGAAGTAGTCCAGGACTAAAACGGAAACATTTGGAAATTTTAGGAAAAAGTTAAAAAAATTGTACTGCAGGAGTCACATGGCTGAGATGCACACTCGTTTCTCATGCCATGTGGACATTCGAAATAGGGATGCACGACCGTGTCCCAACCCGTGTCCATGCCCGTGTAACTCACTGACATGGGTTACACGGCCAAGCCACACACTCGTGTGCCAGGTCGTGTAACCCTCGAAATGGCATCACACGCCCGTGTGCCAGGTCGTGTGCTAGGTCGTGTAACTGCCTAACTTGCATGCCTTGAACCTACAGGGGACACATGACCGTGTCGCATGGCCGTGTGTCACACACGGCTGAGACACACGCTTGTGTCTCAGGCCGTGTGGTCTCAAAATGAACCTTAAAACACAAGCTTACCATTTCAAGTTTGCTTGGACCTTAAGAAACTCAAATACCAACCAAAATACCAATTCAAAATGACATTAATCGAGCCATAAACACACCAAAACCAACCTAATAAGTGCCTGACCAATGTACCCTCATTGGTACCACAAGTATATATAATTATACATCAAAATAAACATTAATTCAATTCATCAATTCATTCAAGCAATACCTAATCAAAATAATTATCAAAGGTACCACAATCAAAACATTTCATTTATAAATACCATTCATACTAGTATAAAAACTATACCTCATTCTCAAGTAATATTGTAACATCTTGAAATTCGGGATTTTATGTTTTGTATTATACCATGCGTTAGGCTAGTTAAAAATGTTAGTTGAGTATGTTTAGGGGCCTTGAGAAGGCTTGGGGTTGAGTTGGGCCTTAGCAAAATTTTTGTGTTTAAGCACTTTAAGGAGGGAAGGTAAGTGGCGTCAAGACTTAAGGAAATAAGTGTGTATTTTGCTAGTACAAGTGGAGCTAGTAGCGGAGTGGAGTGGCGTCACATGAAGGAGCTAAAGGGGTGGAGTTCGAATCCCACCTATTGCAACTTGTTTTGGGATTTAAATTTTTGTGCTATTCAAGTAATTGATGGTAAGTGTCGGCCAAGCTTTAAAGAAGGAAATGAAGACTTTTTATTGATGGAAAGAACACTATGGAGGAAGGTAAGGAGAAGATCAAGGAGAAAATAAGGAAAGAAGTAAAGGAAAGGAGCAAGAAGGGGGATATGTTGGCCGAATCTTAGGGAAGTGTATAGGGAAAGAATATTTGGTCAACCATGACCTTTTTGGGTGAATGAGGCACACGGTTTTGGTAGGGGAAATTTGGGAGCCGATTTTCTTATGGTCTTTGTGCAAGTTTTGTGCATGAAATGCTTTTAATCTTTTTAACATTTTAGTGCTCTTTTTCCAACCTTTTTCCTTTGTTGCCGTAACACTCAAATCATTTTGTCCATCTTTCCTTTGTTTGCCGAAACACTTAAGCCTCTTTGCTCATCTTTTCCTAGGTGTTGGCCGAAACTTTTTGACATCTCTTTTTCTATCTCTTTCTTTCTTTTTCATCATTTCTTCAACCATTTTATCTTCTTATTTAGTCAATATTTGGATGGCCGAATCTTCTTTGTTCATTTTCCTTTAATAGCCGAACCTTTTATCACTTAATCTCTTTTTCATTTTCTTTTGTGTGTTGAACACTCTCTTCTTTGACCGAATCGGTAAGTGGTTTCATTCTCCTCTTTTCATTTTCTTTTCATTTTCTTTTCTTCATGGCCGAATATGTGCCCTTATCATTGGAGGGTTCTTTAAACCGAAACATCTCTCTCTCCTACTCCCTCATATCGTGATAATCTCTTTTTCGTAGTGTTCTAGTGGGTGGCCGTATATCACATCCTTGTCGACTCATCCGTAGCCATAAGTCCAATCGGTGGAAGTCGGAGCTATTATTGTTAAGGTAAGGAGTTTCGTAATGGTTCATTTTGATCTATTTTCATTGCTCAGTTAGTTTGCTAAACGGATCGATGGATTTGACTAATCGGTTATTTTAGGGACTAAACTACTCGTTTTCTCTACTCGTTGGTTCTTCGGAAGTAGTGGTAAGCTGAATCCTATCCCTAAACAACTACTCTCTCATAGTAGTATTTTACTGACCGGGACTTTTTCAATGGAGGCAAGTGGTAACGATTTGAAAGGAAAATCGATAGGAGGACAAAAAGGGAGTGGACTTGTAAGCTCTACTCCCAAGTTTAAGAGTAGAGCGGTATCGACAGTTCGGGATTTCCCACCGGGTTGTGGACCATCATCCGGTGAGAATAGGCAAATTGTGGTCGTTCACGGTTCTAAGGGTAAGCATTTTTAGATCGTTGATTTAGATTTGGATTAAGAAAATATCTTTGGTTAGTTAATCGAATGTTATGGTGTCATAGGTGCCAACGATCAAGAAGGTTTAGTTCTTACCGTAATCAGGTGTGTAATCTCACATCGAAATCCCATAAATTCGTGATTCACTATTATGTTGGAAAATAAATCGTTGTCGATTACAAATCTAGTAACTGTAATATGGCATGAATCGAGTAATTTGCTTAAACAACCCTATTTCTAAAGATTTGTCAAAATCAGTATAAATTTATTAAATTACGAAAATGCCCCTATGGGCCGATTTACGAAAATGCCTCTATGGGCTGATTTACCAAAATGCCCCTATGGGCCGATTTGCTATAATGCCTAAATGGGCCGAACTATCAAAGTGCCTTAATGGGCCGATTCACCGAATTAATTCACTAGATTAATGGTTGTTGTATATATGTGGATATTTTATTTTATTTTGTATGATACATTTTCATATATTGCATGGGATGGGATAAATTGTATGGAGAGCAGTGTAGCCTGGTGGCACTGCCACAAATCTATTTATTATTGTGCTTAATTATGTGTTTTGGTGGCTTGACCACAAAAATACTATACTCTCTAGACTTTGGCTGCAATTTTGTGTGTGAGTGGCGGGGTGGGTTGACTTGATCCCCACAGGTGTGATTGGGTGAGTCGGGGGTGTGATGGATGGATTGGGTTGGGTTGCATACATTTACTTCATTTAATTATTGTTATGTAAATAGGCTTAGGCCCAAGATTATGCTTTGCGGGTTCAGGCCAGTGGATGACGGTAAGGGGATTATACACTGAGTTCTAGTAACTCACTCCTTTTTCTTAATCCTTACAGGTAATGCTCAGTAATGAGGACTTGGGCCCATGGATGACTCGGTGGAGGCCATACTTTGGAAATAATATTTTCGAACCTTAGTAAATTTCGTTTTCGCTTTATTTCGTTACTCTTACTATTTTGGGTTTAAAGTTGTAATAAGGCCTCTGGGATTTTTATTTTGTTTTATGTTTGACGTATTTATTATTTTCCATGAATTGATTTAAACGGGGATTTTCTAAAATCATAAACAACGGTTTTTCTTAAAATTTATCAACAAACGGTTTTCATAATAAATATGTACAAATAATTTAACTTGGATTTTTTTTCTTGCAAGTTGTCAATAATATTTTCAAAAGTCACGGTTTTAAAAGATCACTAGTTCGATTATTGATTCTTCAATCAGCCATTCAAAATTAGTAATATTTTTATCAAATATTTCTAATCAAATTTTTTTCTTAAATTTTAACCTAATAACAACATCTTTAGTAAGAATCACAAGTTCTTTACTCGTTTTCTACATGTGACATGCCAGATCTGGTCATACCGCTTGGGCCGGGTTTGGGGTGTTACATTTTATGGTATCAGAGCTCGGTTGCAAAACTCGGCTGTGGTTTGGGTTTAAAAGCATTTTCCAAAGCTGTTTGAAATTTAATTTATAAATGCATGTTCTAGAGGAAGTATGGTGTAACAGCCCATTTACGACCCTAATCGGAACGGTGGTTTCAGGACCACGAATCCGAATTAGAAAAATATTTTAATTATTAAATTGATATCTATGTTATGTGGTCAAGCATGTGTTAAAATATCATAGATTAATTTGTGCATTTGGGTGATTAATTTAAGTGAAATGATTAAATTGAATAAATGTGAAAAAAATAGCTATTGTGAAATTAAGTGGCCAAATTGAATGGTTTTCTTTTTTTGCATGAATTGAGGTTGCAATTTGGCCTTCAACTTGATGGTAGTGGACGGCATTGATCATGGTTTATTATTATAGTATATTTTATATACATATTTTATTAGATAGTGGGATGATATGAAATAAACTATTATTATTAAAAGAAAAACATGTTTATTCTCCCCATTTTCTTCATCATCTTCACGAAACAAAGAAAAAGAAGAAGAAACTTAAGCTTCCATTTATTCGACCATTGCATGTCACATTAAGGTTAGTATTTGAGCTTTTTTTTTTAAAAATTTTTACATTTTTGAGTTAGTTGTCTTGAGTACTATCAAACCCATGTTGAAATTTTTGAGTTTGAAGCATGTTATAGATTCGGCCATTGATGAGTGTTTTTGTGTTGTTATGTTTGATGGAAGAATATTAATTATATGTTTGAAAACAACATGTTTTGAGTAGGAAATTTTGATGAAATGGAGTATGATGGCTTAAATTATGAAAATAAATAGTTGAGGGACTAAAATGCTAAATAATTAGTTTGTATGGACTTATATGAGCAAGAAGTACATTCGGCCCTTAAGAAATGAACTTAAATTTCATGTATTTTGTGTTTTGTACTTTAGGGACTAAATTGCAAAAGTTGTAAATGTTAGGGGTAAAGCGGTAATTTGCATAATTATGTATTTTTGGATCAAATTGAATGAAAACAAATTTGAATGAGTTTAAATTGGAATTATTTAGATCAAGAACAAAAGGAAACGGGATTGGATCGGGGAAAAGCAAAATTAAACGAATAGACGGGAAGCTTAATTCGTCAACTTCCGAGGTAAGTTTTAAGCAATTGAGTTAAATTGAATTTTATTTTATAATATAAACTTTTATTAAGAGGAGATAGGTATGTTAAATTATACATTGCCGAATGTATTATTATGTTTGTTGTAAATTGGCCGAATGTGAGGTTGTTTATAGTTTGGGCATAATTACATGAAAAAGGCATTTTAATGTTAATGATGTAATTAAGTATTTAGGATATTAAGCTAGAATGTGATTGATTTTAAATGGAATAGTTGGATGCATGACAATGGCTTGACCGAATGTATTATAAATTTGAATAGAAAATAGTAAGGACATATCTTGGTGTATGTAATTATATGTGATTCAGTGGATTGGTTCTCGGTTGTGTATGTATGGAACTAAATGAACAATAGGTTATGAATGGCACTAAATGTGCGAGCATATCAGCGAGCACTAAGTGTGCGAAATCGGTTATAAGGCACTATGTGTGCAAATTATTAAAGTAACGGCACTATGTGTGCGATACGTTACGGAAAGTTGGCACTATGTGTGCGAATTATTAAAGTAACGGCACTATGTGTGTGATACGTTACGAAAAGTTGGCACTATGTGGGCGGGAATTGCTAAAGTAACGACACTATGTGTGCGGTACGTTACTAAATTCAGGTAACAAAGATACAAGTTTGATAATATATGTTAGGCTCGTTTTATTAAGGTGGGTATGAGTAATAAGCAAGTGTATCATTATGCTATGCACTATTAGTTAAGGTTGGAAGGTAAGTAACTAAAGGTATGTATTATTTATGATACTTTACAATTGAAGATGGTTTAAATTGTAAGTAGAGATTTTGGTATGTAACACCCCAAACCCGGCCCATAAGTTTCGACCAGATCTGGTATGCTACGGGTTGTACGTTGAAAACTTTTGCTAAGTTGGTTTTAGTAAATCATAAGTTATTAGGCAAAATTCGAATAAACAAGTGACTTTTGAAAAGAAAACCTTGTATTATTATTATTTTGAATAATAAAACCTTTGACAAAGTTCCATAAGTTGCAAATATTAAAAACTAAGCAAATATTAAAAACTAAGTAGTGAGTATAAACTATAGGGCCTTATTACATAAATGTTTCCAAAATTAAAAACTTAAGGAAAAACCGAAATAATCTATAGGAATAAAAACTTGATGGCCCCTCGAGTCCGCCTTTGCTCCCATGTCCATGATCTACTCTCATCATCTGCAAAGTTAGGGAAAAATAATAGGGTGAGTCACCAAGACTCAGTGTGTAAATCCCGAAAACACATCAAAGGCTTGGCCCACAAACACATTATGGCCTTGGCCCGTATACAAGGGTAACTATATATGCATCATGGCCCATCCCGACCTAGAAATCCATCCTCTACACACCAACCCGTACCAACCATCACATCTTAGGGATTTCTACAATCAACCCTCCAACCGCTACACACCATATCGATAGGTTGTCTTCGCTGTCTTAAAGACCGATCACTGTGTGACCTATGTGGCAAAGCCACCGATCGCCATGCGACCTTAATAATACATCGTAGTATTTCGACGGTGAGTCGTCTGTCATAAAGACCGATCACTATGTGACCTATGTGGCAAAGCCACCGATCGCTATCGACCTTCTTCCCCTTCATCATATCAATCCCATCCCATGCATACATACATGCGAGAATCAAAACAATATACTACCTAAAAGTTTACAGTCTATCACATACATCGATACACATAGAGAAGTTTCTATGATTACGTACCTGACATCCCTTGCCTACCCTTTTAGGGTTTTATTCGACTGTCTATACAGCTTTTTTCCGGCATTTAGCCCATAACATATATTTAGTACAGATTGCTATACAGCCTTTTTCCGGCTTTTAGCCCATAACATATATTTAGTACTGATTACTATCTGACCTTTTTAGGCTTTTAGCCCATAACATATATTTAGTACAGATTACTAGTGTGTTAGAGATCTACACACCTGATTACTGTTAGAACGAGACCCTCTAAGTCGACGCTATCCGTAGCCAACACCACCGCTATCTGCCTTGAAATCCCGAAAAGTGATATGAGATTCAGGAACTAGTGTTTCCGGCTTTTAGATCTAAGAGATCTTACTAGAGAAGATTCCGCTACTCCCAGAGGATTTCGACTTTTTGCGAAAAATTAGGAAGAGAAGATGATTCGAAGAAATCTATAGAGATTCGGCTTTTAGAAGAAAGAAGAGAAAAGAATAATGGAGTTTTTGGCTTTCGGCTTTTTAGAAGAAAGAAGAGAAGAGAATAATTGAGTTTTCGGCTTTTAGAAGAAAGAAGAGAATAATGGAGTTTTTGGCTTTTAGAAGAAAGAAGAGAAAGGAATAATGGAGTTTTCAGCTTTCGGCTTTTAGAAGAAAGAAGAGAAAGAAAAGGTGGAAACCCTAAATGCCGAAAAATAAAGAAGAGAACCCTCCTATTTATAGAGAAATTTGCACTTACCTATGAAAACCGAAAGTGCCCTTCCCGATAACTAAAAATTAATCAAATAAAAAGGAAAATTCGGCACCCCCTTTTGCCATAAAAACCGATTTCTTCACTTCTCTAGGTGATGGAATTTGGCCAACTCTAGCCTTGTAGATAGCTCCTATCTTTTCTCCTTTTTTTCTTCCATATTATCAACTATATTATCTACATTATCCCATTCACATAAATCCTCCTATTTTTGAGCCTTGTTGTCGTCCACTCTACCTAACCCTAATGCCGAAATTTAGCTAACTTAAATTAAAATAGTTGGGCTCCATGTAACTTAAATTTGGGCCCCTTACTCCCTTGTGTGGCGTCACCTCCTTGCTCCTAAGTAGCGCCATCGACCTTTGGGCCACAAGCCCATTTTGATATTTTAAACTCGAGATACCACCTTTTAAACCCTATAGTGCCCAAACAAAAATTTAACTAAGGCTTCACCCAATCCACGAGCCCAATTTGGACCCATAATGCTCAAATTAACTCATTACACATATTCACCCATTAAATGCATAGGCCCAAAAATTCAGGATGTTACATGGTAAGTAAAGGAAATATATGCTGTTCATTTTATTCATGTAAAGGTGGTGTAAAAGTATATACATATTTATACATGCATCTAATGTAGTTATGAAATCTATCTTTGAATGGTTGACTATTCGGCAATGAGATTGTGAATGAAATAATTTATTTGATCTTAAAAAAGTTTATATGTGAGTTAAATGCTTGAAACTTACTAAGCTATAATAGCTTACTTGGTGTGTTTGTTACATTGTTTTATAGATTCTTTGAAGTCAAGGCTTGAGCTCGGGGATCATTTTGGCAGTTCATCACACTATCAACGATATTTTGGTATCACTTTTGTGTATAAACTTTAAGTATATGGCATGTATAGACTAAACCGTTTTGAGTTGACCTAATTGATGGTTATATGTATATATACATATGCCATGCGAAAATGGCTATGTTTCTTTAATTTTATTTAGTTTGAGTTTGTTATTTTATGGATTTACTATTTGAGTATTTTAGTATGCATATATAAAAATGCCTAGTTGAAAACTATTTCATAATAGATATGTGTGAGATTGAGTTTCTAGAAATTGGTTGGATATGGTACATATATGGCAATGAGATGATTAATTATATTGGCATGCTTATTTGAATGTATCTACGTGACTAGATATGCATGAAATAAGTTGTATTTTGTGTATGTATATATATCAAAGGTGATATAATAACGATTAAATTGATGAGTACTTATTTGTGGATATTCGGCTATGGCTTGTATGAGTTTGGAGTATAAATATGGTTTGAGTGAGGTTCATAATATATTCGAATGTTGGATAAACTTGTGTGTATTTATATACATGTATACTTATATGATATGTTAAGTTTTGGAATATCTATGTGATATTCTATATATGTGACCATTGGTGCAAGACAATAATAATTAAATTATGGTATATTCATTTCATTGATTCAGTCATGATACCCATGAAATATTGAATATGAGTTTATTTGCTTAAAGTGTTTGGTACCTTGTTAGTAGAATGAATTTTTTTGTAAGATGCATATTCGACCATTATGGTTTATTTACCAAATGAATAGTAATTTGTACTATTTCAATAAAATTTACTTTTATGTGCATTGGTATTATAGAATCGTGATTTATATATATGTATACTTGTAAATGTTTTAGTAAAACTTTCTTAAGGGTATATTCGGATATATAAAAAAATTTAAATTGAGATGTATATATATTGCCATGTTGAAATGATATGTATGTATATGCTGATTTGGGAATTAGTAAAGGAATACCTCTTAACCCTAATCTGGCGACAGATACAGGTGAGGGGTGTTACATATGGCACCACGGGTATCCGGCACCAAGTCAGTAAGTTTATGATTTCATTTTATGATTATTGTGGTATGACTGTAGTATAAAAACTTCACAAAATAGAGATACTCTAGAACTTTTAGCTTAGGAGCTGAAACTATAGAGATTGAGACTTTAGGATATGTTTTGCGAAACAACTTTACTTCCTATATTCCATAAAACATCGTTTAATAAACATTGAATACCATACTGATTCATAAGACTCTTAATCAGATTAAATCGACTTAGCAAACATGAGCACTAGAGGACATGGACGCGGTAGACGTGGACGTGGTAGAGGCCGAGGTGCTAGAGTTGTATCTGAAGCATCGGGGCATATGCCAGAAATGGACGCACCTGCGTCACCAGTGACTGAAGCTAGGTCACATGATCGAATGAGAGAGGACGACGCTCTGTCCCAAGCAATGTTGCGAGTACTAGAAAGGGTTGCTGGGGCAAGAACTGGGTCGACAGCTCGTGGGTCGATATCCGAGCGACTTAGATCGAATGGGGCCGAAGTCTTTAGGGGTATTTCGGGTGTAGCCCCAAGTGTAGCAGAGTACTGGCTTGAGGCGGTGGAACGGATTATGGATGACCTGGATTGCACCGCTGAGCAGAAACTGAAAGGGGTTGTGTCATTACTAAGAGACGAGGCGTATCAGTGGTGGCTTACTATTCGGGAAGGCACTCAGGCTGATCGTATTACATGGGAATTCTTTAAAAAAGCATTCCAGGGAAACTATGTTGGGGTTAGCTATGTGGATGCCCGAAGGAAGGAATTCCTGAATCTGGTCCAAGGAGGTAAATCTGTGGCAGCATACGAGGCGGAGTTTCTGCGTCTAAGTTGGTACGCCCGGGGAATAGTGCTGACTGATCATGAATGCTGCGTGCGTTTTGAGGATGGATTGCGTGATGAGTTAGGGGTACTGATAGCCCCACAGAAGGAGAGGAATTTTGCTACACTGGTGGAAAAAGCTAAGATTGCTGAAGAAGTAAAACACTTGGAACGGCAAAATCGAGACAAGGATAGGGGCAGCAACAAGAGAGACTCTGGGTATTAAGGTCCTGCTAGAGGATTTCAGAAAAGGCCCAGGAATGAAGGGCCAGTTCGAGTGGGTGCTTCAGCTACTACCAATCAGTTACAGCCTTGCGTGGATTGTGGAAAACTTCACTCGGGTGAATACTGGAAGAGAACTAGTGGTTGTTTCAGATGTGGATCCAAAGACCATCGGTTTAAGGATTGTCCTCGAGAGCCTGCTCAGACTCAGGTAGTTCGTAATAGATTTACGCAGCCAGCTGGAGGCGCTCAGCAGCCGCCGAGAGGCCGTGGGCCAGGTCGAGGTGGTAATGGTGTAGGACGAGGTCAGGGTGCACCGAGTAGAGGTACCGAAAATAGGGGCAACACAGAGGCGAGATAGCCAGGGCTAGTCTATGCGGTCAGACGTCGAGAGGATGGTGACGCACCAGACGTCATAACCGGTACGTTCTTCATATCTGATGTACCTTTTACCGCTTTGATAGACATTGGATCCACCCATTCGTATGTTGCTGTCTGCGTATGCGGAACTTTGAATATTAGATGCGAGATTACTGCTAGAGAAACAAGCGTGATTTGCCATTTAGGATGATCGGTGGTAGTAAATAAGTTGTTTAGGGATGTGCCCTTAGAAGTTCGAGGGGGTAGTTTTTAAGCGGATTTGATGGAACCGCTGCGTTCGGTGAGTTCAACCTTATATTGGGCATGGGGTGATTTGGTTAAGCATCGTGTGAACTTAGATTGTCTTTTGCAAAGCGGATGGTACTAAGAACTTCGGAGGATAAGGAAGTGATGATGATAGGTGAAAGAAGAAATTATCTGTCTAATGTGGTATCTGCTTTAAAGGCGGAAAGCTTGGTACGAAAGGGGTGTGAAGCGTTCTTAGCCTTCATTAATGCTTTGGATGCCAAAATTTTTTTAGTAGAGAGTGTTAGAACGGTGAAAGAGTTTTCAGACGTCTTTCTCGAGGAGCTTTCAGGATTGCCTCCAGATCGGGAAGTGGAATTTGGTATTGAGCTGTTGCTAAGAACGGCTCCGGTGTCCATTTCTCCTTATAGAATGGTGCCGGAGGAGCTAGTGGAACTTAAAGCTCAAATCCAAGAGTTGATGGATCGTGGATTTATTCGACCAAGTGTGTCACCGTGGGGAGCATCGGTTTTGTTCGTTAAGAAAAAGGACGGGTCGATGCGTATGTGCATCGATTATAGAAAATTGAATAAGTTGACGATCAAGAACAAGTATCCGTTACCGAGGATCGATGATCTGTTCGATCAGCTGCGAGGAGCTTCGGTTTTCTCGAAAATAGACTTGAGATCGGGGTATCACCAGTTAAAGGTCAAGGAGGCGGATATTCACAAGACTGCGTTCTGAACTCGTTATGGGCATTACGAGTTCTTGGTGATGCCGTTTGGGTTGACAAATGCACCAGCTACATTTATGGACATGATGAACCGAGCCTTCCAACCCTATCTAGATCGGTTTGTGATGGTGTTCATAGATGACATCTTGGTGTACTCAAAGACAGAAGAGGAGCATGATTCGCATCTACGGGTAATATTGCAGATATTAAGGGAGAAGCAACTGTATGCCAAATTCAGTAAGTGTGAATTTTGGCTGAAGGAGGTGACCTTTTTAGGGCATGTTGTGTCTGCCGAGGGAATTAGAGTTGATCCCCGCAAGATAGAGGCTGTATTGGACTGGAAGCCACCGAAGTCAGTGGCAGAAATTTAGAGTTTTTGGGTTTTTTTTGGGTATTACAGCGGTTCGTTGAGGGGTTTTCGTTGATTCTTTGCACCCCTAACTAAGCTATTGCGTAAGGGAGTACCGTTTGTGTGGTCAGATAAGCAGCAAGAGAGTTTTGAGAAATTGAAGAAGATTCTGACGGAAGCGCCAGTATTGATTTAGCCTGAGGCTGGTAAGGAGTTTACTATTTATTGTGATGCGTCACTTACGGGCTTGGGATGTGTGTTGATGCAAGGGGGAAAAGTGGTGGCTTATGCATCTCGTCAATTAAGGCCGCATGAGGTGAACTATCCCATACATGATTTAGAGTTAGCTGCAGTGGTGTTTGCTCTGAAGATAGGGAGACACTATCTGAACGGGGAGAAGTCGATTATCCACACGGATCATAAGAGTCTGAAGTACCTCCTTACCCAGAAGGAGTTGAACTTAAGACAGCGGAGGTGGATAGAATTGTTGAAAGATTATGACTACTCAATTGAGTACAATCCAGGTAAAGCTAACGTAGTGGCAGATGCGTTGAGTCGTAAGGTGATATCGGATTTGAGAGCGATGTTCGCTCATCTCAGCCTTTATGAAGATGGTAGCCTGTTAGCTGAACTTCAAGTGAAGCTTGCGTGGGTAAGTCAGGTTAAGGAAAAGCAATTGTTAGATGAAAGGTTGGGCTCTCGACTTCAGCAAGTGGAAAGTGGTGAGATAGGAGATTTTGGATTAAATAGTGATGGAGTATTATGTTTCCGTGGAAGAGTTTGTATGCCCAAGGATTCTGAATTGAGACAAATGATTCTGCTTGAGGTGCATAGTAGCCCATATGCTATGCACCCTGGGGGAAACAAAATGTCCCGAGACCTCCGTGAGCAGTTTTGGTGGCCAGGGTTGAAACGGGAGGTTACTGATTTCGTGAGCAAGTGCTTGACATGTCAGTAGGTGAAGGCGGAACATCAAGCGCTTTCGGGAGTTCTGCGCAGCGGTGAAAATTCCACTATGGAAATGGGAAAGGATAGCAATGGACTTTGTTAGTGGGTTACCCTTAACGCCTACTAAGAAAGATTCAGTATGGGTGATAGTGGATCGGTTAACGAGTTGCGCTCATTTCCTACCGCTGTTGCGGATTATTCGTTGCAGAAGTTGGCCAAGTTGTATGTAGCAGAGATCGTGAGGTTGCATGGGGCACCGATGTCTATCATATCAGACAGAGATCCTAGGTTTACATTATGGTTTTGGAAGGCCCTGCATGAAGCTTTAGGAACAAGGCTAAATTTTAGCACTGCGTTTCACCCGCAGACAGATGGTCAATCGGAGAGAGTAATCCAGATTCTAGAAGACATGTTAAGGGGCTGTGTGATCGACTTCAGGGGTAGTTGGGAAGATTTTCTACCATTGGCAGAGTTTGCATACAACAACAGCTATCAATCCAGTATCCAAATGGCACCCTACGAGGCGTTGTATGGTCGTAGGTGTCGTACTCCTACCTGTTGGACTGAACTAGGAGAACGACAGTTATTGGGTCCTGAGTTAATCTCGGAGACGGAGGAAAAATTTAAGGTAATTCGGGCTCGGTTAAAAGAAGCTTCGGACTGACAGAAATCATATGCGGATCTGAAGCGGAAGGAGATAGAGTTCTCTGTGGGAGATCAGGTCTTTTTGAAGGTTTCACCTTGGAAAAAGATCTTAAGATTTGGAAGGAAGGGCAAGTTGAGCCTAGATTTATCAGACCTTACCGTGTATTGAAGCGTGTTGGGCCAGTGGCTTATCAGCTTGAGTTACCTCCGGAGTTAAGTCAGATACATAGTGTATTTCATGTCTCAATGTTAAGGCGTTACCGTTCGGATCCGTCTCATGTTGTGCCCGTGGAGGAAGTTGAGATAAGAGACGACTTGTCTTTTGAAGAAGAGCGGTCTGATTTTAGATCGGGATATTAAGTGTCTTTGAGAAAGAAGTCGATCCCCGTTGGTCAAAGTATTATGGCGTAATCACGGGTCAGAGGAAGCTACATGGGAGCTAGAGGACACGATCCGGCAGCAATATCCTCATCTCTTTTAATCAGGTAAATTTTGAGGCCGAAATTTCTTTAAGGGGGTAGAATTGTAACATCCTGAAATTCGAGATTTTATGTTTTGCATTATACCATGCGTTAGGCTAGTTAAAAATGTTAGTTGAGTATGTTTAGGGGCCTTGAGAAGGCTTGGGGTTGAGTTGGGCCTTAGCAAATTTTTTGTGTTTAAGCACTTTAAGGAGGGAAGGTAAGTGGCGTCAAGACTTAAGGAAATAAGTGTGTATTTTGCTAGCACAAGTGGAGCTAGTAGCGGAGTGGAGTGGCGTCACATGAAGGAGCTAAAGGGGTAGAGTTCGAATCCCACCTATTGCAACTTGTTTTGGGATTTAAATTTTTTTGCTATTCAAGTAATTGATGGTAAGTGTCGGCCAAGCTTTAAAGAAGGAAATGAAGACTTTTTATTGATGGAAAGAACACTATGGAGGAAGGTAAGGAGAAGATCAAGGAGAAAATAAGGAAAGAAGTAAAGGAAAGGAGTAAGAAGGGGGATATGTTGGCCGAATCTTAGGGAAGTGTATAGGGAAAGAATTTTTGGTCAACCATGACCTTTTTGGGTGAATGAGGCACATGGTTTTTGTAGGGGAAATTTGGGAGCCGATTTTCTTATGGTCTTTGTGCAAGTTTTGTGCATGAAATGCTTTTAATCTTTTTAACATTTTGGTGCTCTTTTTCCAACCTTTTTCTTTTGTTGCCGAAACACTCAAATCATTTTGTCCATCTTTCCTTTGTTTGCCGAAACACTCAAGCCTCTTTGCTCATCTTTTCCTAGGAGTTGGCCGAAACTTTTTGACATCTCTTTTTCTATCTCTTTCTTTCTTTTTCATCATTTCTTCAACCATTTTCTCTTCTTCTTTAGTCAATATTTGGATGGCTGAATCTTCTTTGTTCATTTTCCTTCAATAGCCGAACCTTTTATCACTTAATCTCTTTTTCATTTTATTTTGTGTGTTGAACACTCTCTTCTTTGACCAAATCGGTAAGTGGTTTCATTCTCCTCTTTTCATTTTCTTTTCATTTTCTTTTCTTCATGGCCGAATATGTGCCCTTATCATTGGAGGGTTCTTTAAACTGAAACATCTCTCTCTCTTACTCCCTCATATCGTGATCATCTCTTTTTCGTAGTGTTCTAGTGGGTGGCCGTATATCACATCCTTGTCGACTCATTCATAGCCATAAGTCCAATCGGTGGAAGTCGGAGCTATTATTGTTAAGGTAAGGAGTTTCGTCATGGTTAATTTTGATCTATTTTCATTGCTCGGTTAGTTTGCTAAATGGATCGATGGATTTGACTAATCACTTATTTTAGGGACTAAACTACTCGTTTTCTCTACTCGTTGGTTCTTCGGAAGTAGTGGTAAGCCAAATCCTATCCCTAAACAACTACTCTCTCATAGTAGTAATTTACTGACCGAGACTTTTTCAATGGAGGCAAGTGGTAACGATTTGAAAGGAAAATCGATAGGAGGACAAAAAGGGAGTGGACTTGCAATCTCTACTCCCAAGTTTAAGCGTAGAGCGGTATCAGCAGTTTGGGATTTTCCACCGGGTTGTGGACCATCATCCGGTGAGAATAGGCAAATTGTGGTCGTTCACGATTCTAAGGGTAAGCATTTTTAGATCGTTGATTTAGATTTGGATTAAGAAAATCTCTTTGGTTAGTTAATCGAATGTTATGGTGTCATAGGTGCCGAAGCGATCAAGAAGGTTTAGTTCTTACCGTAATCAGTGTGTAATCTCACACCGAAATCCAAATAAATTCGTGATTCACTATTATGTTGGAAAATAGATCGTTTATCGATTACAAATCTAATAACTGTAATACGGCATGAATCGAGTAATTTGCTTAAACAACCCTATTTCTAAAGATTTGTCAAAATCGGTATTAATTTATTAAATTACGAAAATGCCCCTATGGGTCGATTTACGAAAATGCCCCTATGGGCCGATTTGCTATAATGCCTAAATGGGCCGAACTATCAAAGTGCCTTAATGGGCCGATTCACCGAATTAATTCACTAGATTAATGGTTGTTTTATATATGTGGATATTTTATTTTATTTTGTATGATACATTTTCATATATTGCATGGGATGGGATAAATTGTATGGAGAGCAGTGTAGCCTGGTGGCATTGCCACAAATCTATTTATTATTGTGCTTAATTATGTTTTTGGTGGCTTGACCACAAAAATACTATACTCTAGCAGCTTGGCTGCAATTTTGGTGTGAGCGGCGGGGTGGGTTGACTTGATCCCCACAGGTGTGATTGGCTGGTCGGGGGTGTGATGGATGGATTGGGTTGGGTTGCATACATTTACTTCATTTAGTTATTGTTATGTAAATGGGCTTAGGCCCAAGATTATGCTATGCGGGTTCAGGCCAATGGATGACGGTAAGGGGATTATACACTGAGTTTTAGTAACTCACCCCTTTTTCTTAATCCTTGCAGGTAATGCTCAGTAATGATGACTTGGGCCCATGGATGACTCGGTGGAGGCCATACTTTGGAAATAATATTTTCGAACCTTAGTAAATTTCGTTTCCGCTTTATTTCGTTACTCTTACTATTTTGGGTTTAAAGTTGTAATAAGGCCTCTGGGATTTTTATTTTGTTTTATGTTTGACGTATTTATTATCTTCCATGAATTGATTTAAACGGGGATTTTCTGAAATCATAAACAACGATTTTTTTTTAAAATTTATCAACAAACGGTTTTCATAATAAATATGTACAAATAATTTAACTTGGATTTTTTTCCCTGCAAGTTGTCAATAATATTTTCAAAAGTCACGGTTTTAAAAGATCACTAGTTCGATTATTGATTCTTCAATCAACCATTCAAAATTAGTAATATTTTTATCAAATATTCCTAATCAAATTTGTTTTCTTAAATTTTAACCTAATAACAACATCTTTAGTAAGAATCACAAGTTCTTTACTCGTTTTCTACATGTGACATGCCAGATCTGGTCATACCGCTTGGGCCGGGTTTGGGGTGTTACAAATATGCAAGTTGGTTATTTGCACAAAATATCATTCATAATATTTACATAAGTCAAACATTAACCAAAACCACACAAGAGCCTATACATGCCATATAATCTGAACTAAATGTTCCAAAAACTACCGAGATGAGCTGGATAATGTGACTTGAGTGCCGATCAGAATCTACAATGACATTAAACAACACAAGTAAGCTTAATGAAGCTTAGTAAGTTTGACGTATTAAACAATAAATCTTACCGAACTAATTATAATAATTCAAACAATAATAATCATTCATGAGAACTCCCTGTCATTCACAATTTCAATCGATAAAGTCATCTATGTTCAGATCAATATTGAATAAATAACATATTTTTCAAATTCATTAAACAAATTACCTTATCGAGACTTTCCATTCAAAGAACGACTTACGGATAAAAGTACACCGTTAGATAGACCGAACACACCAGACAGAAGCTCATAAGAGCTGATCCAACTAAAATATGCCAAACAGAAGCTCATAAGAGCTGGTCCACCCAAAACACGCCAATAAAAGCTCATAAGAGCTGATCCACCCGAAACACGCCAAACAAAAAGTATAACGTGAAAGTTCGCAACACATGCTGAACCTCGGTTTACTTGGGTAATATACAAATATCTCCCTCCAATACCATCTCTACTCCAAACCCCTTTAATACACCAAAAACACGATTGTACTCTATCCCGCGTTCAATTCAAACCGAACATCAAATTCAATATTATACCTCAGATAATGATTCATTTCCAATAATGGAATATATATATAATATCATGTAATACCAATCATCAATTTATATAAATGTTAAATTTTAACCTTACGAACTTACCTAGACTGAATTGTAGAAACTGCAGAAGTTCAGGGACTATTTCGCTATTTTTCCTTTTCCACGAATATCTATGGGATCTTGATCTAAAATGTAAAATTACTCATTTATTAGCATATATTTAATTTTCAATACATTTTACAATTAATACCCTTTTACTTATTGAATTTACACAATTACCCCAAACTTTTACAATTTTTGTAATTTAGTCTCTTAACTCGAAATTCATCAAATTAACCATTTTTCTCAAGTCAATATTTTATCCAAATATACTAGGCCCTCAAATAGTCCCTAATAAACATCAAATTCACTATTAAACCCTAAAATATTAACATTTTCACAATTTCATCTTAAAATCAAAATCTAACAAAAATCACTCTACGAATTCATGAAATAGCATAATCAAAGCTCCAAATACATGGTATTCATAAAAAAAACATTCAATATTCATCAATGACAACTTCCAAAATTTTTAACAGAATAAAAAACGAAGGTACGGGCTAGCTAGACCTAGTTGCAACGATCTCAAAAATATAAAATTACAAGAAACGGGTAAGAATTGAACTCACATGCAAGGCTTCAATGCTTAGCCAATTCTCCAAGTCTTTCTATGGTGTTTCGGTAATGTAAGATTAAAATGAAGAAGAAAACAATTTTGTTTTACTTAATTTTGTTTTAATTACAAATTTGCCATCCATTACACATTAATTTATTATTATCACTTATTTGGCTGTCCAACATTAACTATTAGGGACTAATTGCTATATCGGTCCCTCCTCATGTGGTTAATAGGCTATTTAATCATTTAATTAACTAATTACTAACTTTTGCATTTTTTTCAGTTTAGTCATTTTTCTTTAATTAACTATCTAAACGTTAATATTTCTAAACCAAATTTTAATACGACTCTAATGACTCTATAAATATTTTAAAAATAATATTTACGAGTCAATACGATGGAAATTTGTGGTCCCAAAACCACTGTTCCATCACCACTAAAAATCGGGCTGTTACATACCTAGTTGGTACATAAATTTGTATTACATCACTCAGGTTGGTATATTCACACTAACACCACTAGTTTGTGTTGATATGACATTGATGGCCAATCCAGTGATGGTATGTGATAGCCTCTTAGTATGGCACATGATGAACATAATTCAAAAAAATAAAAAAAAAACCTTTAATATATATATAAATTAATTAAAAAAATTTAGCGGCGTTTGTACAAAAAATGCCGCTATTGCTCTATTTTTAGTTGCGTTTTCATCAAAGCGCCGCTATTGCTCTGTTTTTAGCGGCGTTTGCGCCAAAAACACCGTTATTTCTCTGTTTTTAGCGGCGTTTGTGCCAAAAACGCCGCTATTGCTCAGCTTTTTGTGGCATTTTCTTGCAAACGCCGCTAATGTTTAATATTTGTGGCCTTTTTTTTCCAAACGCCACTAAAAACGCCGCTAAAACCCTATTTTCCTGTAGTGAAAGTATATGTTTTCACATCAAGAATGAACCTGAACACACATTTGTCCAAATTCATTCTAGATATTTTTTAGTATATTTTTTTTTATAAAATATGGGTTTTTAGGTTATTATTATTTTTTAAAAAATCTATAAAATATAAAAATATATACAATTAAAATATATAAAAAGCTTATAATATTTTAAAATATATATAATAGTTGACAAGATATAATATATAAATAAAAATTTTAAAATTTTTATAAATATATATAAATATATAAAAGAACTAAAATTACATTTGTCTAGATTCATTCTTGAACTTTGTATTAATTTATATATATTTTTATTAATAAAATAATGTTGTTAAAATGTTTAAAAAGGCATAATGATCTATTTGGCCCTCTAACTTACAAAAAAAAAAAAAAACCATCCATTTAATTTTTTGCCTTTTTTAGCCCTTAAACTTACATTGTTTATCAAATCACCCAAAAATGGATGGAAAAGTTAATGTCTATTAACTTTCTGATATGACATACATGTGGATTGTTACGTGGATACCACGTCATCAAATAATTATTTTTTAAAATTTGAAACTTTAAAATAATTATAAAATTTATTTAAAAAATTTTAAAAAATATTCTTAATATTTTTAATATTTAAAAAATTAATTAATTAATAACATGGCATACACATGGACTACCATATGGATGCCATATGTCAGCAAATTTAATATACGCTAACTTTTCCATCCATTTTGAAGTAATTTGACAAATATGCAAATTCAAGGGCTAAAAGAGATGAAAAATGAAATTGATGGCTAAAATGATTTTTTTTTTGTAAAGTTAAAGGGCTAAATAAGTCATTATGTCTTTTAAAATAAAAAGATAATAATCTAAAATTATAATATAATGATACGTGAAAATATTAAGATATAACAATTCAGAAAATATATATCAAACAAATTTAAAATAAAATACTCCTAGTAATCCAAAAAAAGAGAAAATAAAAATAAGATTGTTACAAACTTTTTTTAAAAAAAATAAAGAGATAATGACCTAAAATATAAAATCTAATGATATGGTAAAAAATAAATATTGATCATTTTTTAACTTCAAAGTTTAAATATTTAACAATTTAAAGTAATAAAGAATTAATATTTTTTCTTGTAAATAAATTTAAAAAATAAAGAGTTAATTGTAAAAATACTTGAATTGTAACACCCCTAACCTGTATCCGTCGTTAGAATAGGGTTACGGAGTATTACCGGGGTTTACAAATCAAACGAACATAAATTTCAAATATTTCAATTCATATCAATAATCATATTAAATCCAATCCAAATCTTACATATTGTCCCCTATACGGACTTTCGAGGCCCTAAAAACACGTTAGAAACAAGTCGGGATTAAATCGGAATTTAGAGAATTTTTCAGGAAATAAGGAAAATTTTCAAAACTGCAGGGGTCACACAACCATGTGGTCAGGCTGTGTGGGCATTCAAAATAAGGACACACGGCCGTGTCCTAGCCCATATTCGTGCCTGTGTAACTCACTGACTTAGGTCACACGGCCAAACCACACGCCCGTGTGCCAGGCCATGTACCCTTCGAAATAACTCCACACACCCGTGTGCCAGGCCATGTGCTAGGTCATGTAATAGCCTGACTTGTAACCCTTTGAAAGCTACAGGGGACACACGACCGTGTCGACTGGCCGTGTGCCACACACGACTGAGACACACGCTCGTGTCTCTGCCCGTGTGGACGAAAATAGGTCATTTTACAAGCCATTTTTCTCACCTAACTTAGCATGAACCTACAACCAAAATTTCACATATATACAAGCCATAACAAGGCACCAAAATCATGCATATTCTAGTGTCATGGGTTGCGCATGGGAGCCTATAAGACCCCATACCCGAGTCTGAGACCAAGACTGGATACGAGACATTACCATGCTTGAACTCACTTAAACATGTACTTACGGGCTATAAAATTTTGTTTCGAATTAAAAACTTCTCTTTCTCAGTCTATTCATACCTTTCATGAGCCTACGAGGCCTTAAACACTTATCTAAAAACTTTCGGAACTTATTCAAAAACTTTTCTTTAGAGCAGGGGTCACACGCCCATGTTGTATGGGACACGCCCGTGCACCCCTAAAACATGCCCGTGTCTTTCACCCGTGGTGGATACTGGCAAATTACACACGGCCTAGACACGCCCGTGGCCCCAAACCGTGCCTAAAACCCCAGCATTCTGCCAATGCCCCACGACCAAGGCACACGCCCGTGCTTACCACCCGTGGTGCACACTGACTACCTTAACACGGCCTAGAGTCTAGACACACGCCCGTGTGACTAGTCCGTGGTCTATTCTGACTTAAGCTACAATGGTGCAGGGTGCACACGGCCTAGACACACGCCCGTGTGTCCATCCGTGTGGGCACTTAGAGGTTATTTACCAAGCCAATTGCCACCCTGAAATCAAGACCAAACCCAAGCTCAATTCAGCAACTCAAGTATTACATCTTTCATGAACAATACAACATGCTTCATTGATATCAATAAGGTACATACTTAGTCAATCCTGGCCATTTACTTAGCCATTTACAAAAGAATAATAAACTTGATAGCCCATACTTTTGCCCTTTCTAAGACATATACTCAAAATGAAATGTTTCCTATACATGCCATACTTAATATAATTTCAACTTGGCTATACCAAAATAAGGATTGATAGTGTGCTTCGAGCTCCGACTTCAACGATCCACAAGTTAGCTTGGCGGGACTACATAGAAAGAAAGAATAAAAGACGTAAGCATTTAGCTTAGTAAGTTTGCATAATGCTCATAGCAACATACTTGTTTAATATAAACCATTTGACATAAACAATGGTATCACAAATTTCAGCTATAAAGCTTACTTACTCATACTTGATTCTTATTTCAGCTATAAAGCTTACTTAATCATACTTGATTCTTACATATCTCATGAAACTTACCAGTCTCATACTTGAGAGGTAAACAAGGTACCTGTATCACTTGATCACATTGATCAGCATATTTTAACATAATAATCATAATCTCTGATTCATCATTCATAACATGAATAATACTCATTTTCAACTTGATAATAACTTTGCTTACTCAACTTTCTTATTATCTCATTTGAGCTTTACTCGTTTTCCCCGATGAATTTCTATGAATAACCGAGGATACTAAATCTCACTCCACATATAACTTGATGCCAAAGCCATATCCTAGATGCGGTCTTACATGGAATATCTCATCTTGGGTTCGAGGCCATGTCTTGACATGGAATTATACGAATTCTTTCTCGGGAGTTCCCTTGGGAACTTACCATTGCCATGTCTTGACATGGTCTTACTTCGTATCTTTACTCATGAACTGGTCAATGCCGAGCCTTGGCTTGGACTTACATGAAATCTTTCTTGTTACTCACAAATGCCATGCCTTGGCTTGGACTTACATGGGATCTATATCTCTTGATAGCTTTTCAATGCCAAGACTTGTCTTGGACTTACATGGGATCTCTATCTCTTGATAGCTTTTCAATGCCAAGACTTGTCTTAGACTTACATGACATCTTTGCTTGGAGACTCACCAATGTCATGCCTTGGCTTGGACTTACATGGGTCTTCATCTCATAAAAACTCTTCTATGCCAAGACTTGTCTTGGTCTTACATGATAACTTTCTTGGTTGCCGATGCCATGCCTTGGCTTGGTCTTATACGGGCTTTCTCATTTCATGTGGTAGATCGAGTATCCTAGGTAATTCAACTTCAATAGGGAATTTCTCTTGCTTAATCTTATTGATTTCTTTGTTTAACATGACATTAAACATTTTCATGATAATATTATACATTATACCAAGCAATTCAATGATATTAATCATAAAGCTTAGAAATCATACAAACTTACCTCAATATACAAAAATGTATGTAGATATGCTATTTAGTCATCGACTTTGTTCTTGCCTCGGTTTTGATCCGGACTTCGTTTTTATTGATCTATAATCACAAATAGATCATTTAATACTCACATTGACTAAAATGACTCTTAACACATACTTTGGCAAAATTACTATTTTGCCCCTATACTTTCTCATATTTGCACTTTTGCCCCAAGGCTCGTAAAATGAATCTCATTCAACTTTCTTAAACTTCATGCTTAGTTGATTCATTTTCTCTACTATAACCATCATCAATTCTCACTATTTCTAATAGATATGACTAATTTCATAACTATTACAAATTAGTCCATACTATCATTTTTCATGAAATTCACTAAGGAAAAGATGTTTATCTAACATCAAAATCTCATAGACTTCCATAAAATATCATTTTACAAGCATGTCACTCTTGGGTAGATTTTTGAACATGCATCTTAGATTATTTTATAGCTAAAAATAGCTATTTCATAATACGAGAACTTTAAAAATACGAAGAATATTAAAAACGAGACTAAGATGAACTTACTAGCAAGCTTGAAAGATGAACAAACCCTAGCTATGGGGTTCTTCAAATTTTCGGCACCAAGGAAGAAGATGAATGAAATTTTTATCATCTTTTTCCTATTTTAATCATTTATTAGACAAATGACCAAAATGCCCTTCTCTTTAAAAATTTCCCTTTTACTAACTCATGTCCATTTTTGTCCAAAACTTATAATTTGGGAAAATTGCTATTTAAGGACTTCTAATTAATATTCTAAAGCTATTTCATACAAAAAGCTTCTAGAAACTCATATTTTGCAACTTTTGCAATTTAGTCCTATTTGATCATTCCATGTCAATTTCACAAAATTTCTACATGGAACTTTAATACTATCATGCAAACATGTCATAAACCTTAAGAACTCAATTTACTAACTCAGATTTGTGGCCTCGCACCACTATTTCGACTAGGCCCTGAATCGGGATGTTACAGAGCCTGCAACCATGACACATTTGGGCGATCCATCAAGAGGGAAGGAGGTCATTTGGCCCAACCGGACTGGCTCGTTGCTTGAAGAGGTTGAAGGTCCATCTACAAGCTTGTCAGATATGGAAACATGATCTTCGAAGATATGCAATCCTAGATATGATATGTAATCTTAGAATATATGATTTTGTAATCTTAGAGATTTAATTTCTAGATACACTTTAATATTAGCCGTTGATGTACTTGATCTGTACCGTTGGATTTGGGGAGGATCAACTATAAATAGAGGCCTCTCCCCTCATTGTAAATCACTTGAGTTTTATTTTTAGCAATAAGAATTCTTGAGAACATTCACTCAAAATTCTCTCTCTCGAGTTTTTACTTTTCTGTGGCTTGTTCTTATTTTGTTCTTTGAGTTACTTTTGTTTGATTTGGTGTTTGTGGAGGAATTCTGTTGAATCATCATATTGTGGGAGTTAGGCTGACTTAGGCATTTTTTGAGCGAAGAATTGCCTAAGGCCACACGGATTGTGAGGAAAAAATCCTAAGTCTGTGACAGTTGGTATCAGAGCCAGGTTTGCGAAAGCACTGTTGAAGGATGTCGAAAGAAGTTGGTGAGAATGAGCCAATGGAGACCCGTGAGAGGGCTAGAAAGGCTAGTCGATCGAGGGATATGTTGTCGAGCTTGGAAAATCGAGTGGTCAATCTCGAAGAGTCTGTTGGTGACATGAAGGAGACACTCGAAGTGGTCCTAATCCGTATGGAGAAACTGAGGGAAGATAGCAAGGAATTTGTATTGGACTCTCTCAGATCCACTTCGGACAAATTGACGGTTAGGGACGAAGCTCTTGAGGCCCTGGTGACTGCCATGAAAGAGGAGATTGCTGAGCTTAAGGGGAGCTCACTATCTGTAAGGCTGCCCTGGGAAGTGGGATGTTGGCTTCGGGACTGAAGCAACATCATGTGGATGTTCTAAAACCCGAGAAGTTCAAGGGGGCTAGGTCCGCGAGAGAAGTGGATAACTTCCTGTGGGAATTGGAACAATATTTTTGAGCAATGGGCATTGAAGATGATGCTACCAAGGTAAACACTACTTCAATTTACTTTTCTGATGTTGCTCTTTTGTGGTGGCGACGTAGGTCCACGGATGAGAGACGTGGAGGAATGGCTATTGGGACTTGGGAAGAGTTCCAAAGAGAGTTGAAGAAGTAGTTTTATCCGCAACATGCTGAAAATGAGGCTCGTGCTAAGTTGCGCTGCTTACGCAACAAGGCACCGTTCAAGAGTATGTTCGGAAATTCAGTGAGTTGATGCTTCAAATCTCAGACTTAAACGAGAAGGAAACATTTTATTGGTTCGAGGATGGGCTGAGAATATGGACTAAGCAAGAGTTACGTCGCCTAGGTATAACTGAATTAACCGCAGCCATGGCTGAGGCAGAAAATTTCTACGATGTTGGGGGAAGAAAGTTTGATAATAGTGAGTCTTCCATGCCCAAGTCGAGACCAAAAGGCAATGGTAGGGGAGACAAGGACCAAGGGGAAAAGAATGGCGAAGGTCCAAGGGCTGGTCAAGGTAAGCCTTATGATAAGAGGGGACCAGTGAGATGCTATCTTTGTCAAGGCCCACATAGATTAAGTGTCTGTCCGAAGAAAGACGCTTTCCATGCTATTGAGGCACGCAAGGAAGCCGAAGATGATGCCAAAAGCCTTAATTCAATATTGGGTGGTGTCGAAGAGAAGACAAGTAATGGGCTGATGTTTGTGGACATCATCGTAGCTGGCAGGGGATTGAATGCACTTGTCGATGCTGGTGCGTCTGACTTATTCATGTCTGAAGAAATGGCGAAGAAACTTGGCCTCAAAGTTGAGGAAGATTCGGGACGAATCAAAACGGTGAACTCAAAAAGCATTCCCATAACAGGTGTGGCAAAAGGGATAGAACTCAAACTTGGTGAGTGGACTGGCAAAGCAACTATTAAGTTAATCCCACTTGATGATTATGATTTTGTAGTTGGATTAAGCTTGCTTGACCGAGTTAATGCGGATGTTCATCCTTCTAAGAATTACATGACAATCTCCGATTCAAACCGTCGATATATGGTACAAATAAAAAGAAAGGGAAGCATGGAGAAAAACACATTGTCGGCGATCCAATTTGCCAAAGGAGTACATAGAAATGAAGTCTCCTATCTAGCCACCTTGAGAGAAAATATGGGTGTGAAATCCGAGGGATAAATTCCAAAGGAAGTGAGAGAGTTGTTGAAGTCATTTCAAGATGTGATGCCCATGGAGTTTCCCAAAAAGTTTCCACCTAAGAGGGAGGTGGACCACAAGATTGAGTTGTTGCCCAATACTGAACCGCCAGCAAGGGCACCATACTGGATGGCTCTGCCCGAGTTGGAGGAATTGCAGAAGCAATTGATGGAACTTTTAGATGTCGGGTTCATTAGACCATCTAAAGCCCCATTCGGTGCACCTGTGCTATTCCAAAAGAAGCATGATGGGTCCCTGAGATTGTGTATCGACTATAGGGCCTTAAACAAGATCACTGTGAAAAATAGGTACCCCATTCCTCTTATTGCAGATTTGTTCGATCAACTTGGTAGCGCGAGATAGTTTACTAAGTTGGATTTGCGATCGGGGTACCACCAAGTGAGAGTAGCCGAAGGGGATGAGCTCAAGACAGCCTGTGTGACTCGGTACGGGTCTTTTGAGTTTCTTGTGATACCGTTCGGGTTGACAAATGCTCCGACCACGTTTTGCACCCTAATGAATAAGGTATTACAGCCCTTCTTAGATTATTTTGTGGTTGTTTATCTTGACGATATTGTGGTGTATAATAAGACGCTCGAGGAGCATGTGAGACATTTGAGGGAGGTGTTCCAAACTCTACGAGAAAATGAGCTATATGTCAAAGAGGAGAAATGCTCATTGGCCCAACGAGAGGTGCCATTTCTAGGCCATATTGTGGGAGGTGGCACGATTCGAATGGATGAAAGTAAAGTTCGAGCAATTGCCGATTGGGAGCCACCAACCAAGGTGACGGAGTTGCGGTCTTTCCTTGGATTAGCAAACTATTACCGTCGCTTCATTGAAGGGTATTCCGAGATCACTGCACCCTTGACGGACTTGTTGAAAAAGGGTAAAGTGTGGGATTGGGACCCTCGGTGCGGAAAAGCCTTTAACCAAGTGAAGCAAGCAATGATGAGTGAGCCTGTACTTGCATTGCCAGACTTTTCAAAGGCGTATGAGGTACGCATGGATGCTTCAGATTATACGATTGGGGAAGTGTTGATGCAAGATGGGCATCCAATTGCTTTCGAGAGTCAGAAGCTTAATGAGACGGAACGAAGATACACGATCCAAGAAAAAGAGATGAATGCGGTGGTACATTGTTTGCGCACATGGAGACACTATTTGATGGGTTCCAGGTTCGTGGTATTTACTGATAATGTTGCAAATAGTTATTTCTTAACCCAGAAAAAGTTGTCCCCCAAGCAGGCTCGATGGCAGGTTTTCCTAGCGGAGTTTGATTTTAGTATGGAATACAAGCCGGGAAGTGCCAACATTGTGGCTGATGCGCTTAGCCGAAAAATGGAGTTTGCAACGACAAGCCAACCCGATAGTCCCTTATTGGAGCGCATTCAAGAAGGATTATCCCACGATCCCACAGCCAAGAATTTGATTGAGCTTGCCAAAGATTGAAAAACGAGGCGGTTTTGGCTCGAGGGAGAATTGCAATACACCCAGGGACAACGTCTATATGTGCCTCAACATGGGAATTTTTGAAAGGAAGTAATGAAGGAGTGTCATGATTCAAAATGGGCTGGCCATCCAGGTATACACCGTACTTTGGCTCTCTTGGAAGATCGATTTTATTGGCCTCACATGGGTGATGATGTGGAGACCTATGTGAAAACTTGTTTGGTGTGCCAACAAGATAAGGTCGAGTTGAAGGTTCCTGCTGGTTTGTTACAACCCTTGGCCATTCCGGAGCGCCCATGGGAAAGTTTATCCATGGACTTTATTTTGGGTTTGCCTAAGTCTGATGGATTTGCAAGTATTTTTGTTGTGGTGGACAGGTTTTCGAAGTATGCAACTTTTATCCCCGCAACCAAGGAATGTCCTGCTGAGGAGGCAGCTCGGTTGTTCCTTAAACATGTGGTGAAATATTGGGGAGTACCATAGTCTATCATCAGTGATCGAGATGGGAGATTCAAGGGATAGTTTTGGACGGAGTTGTTCAAGTTAATGGGCTCAGACTTGAATTTTTCCACCAGCATGCATCCCCAAACCGATGGGCAAACCGAACGAGTGAATACATTGTTGGAGACGTATCTTCGGCACTATGTAAGTGCGACACAAATGGATTGGCTGAAGTTGTTGGATGTGGCTCAATTTTCATACAACTAACAACGAAGTGGGGCGACGAACCAGAGTCCGTTTGAGATAGTAACGCTACAACAGCCACTGACACCCAATGCTGTTGCAACTCGTTATGCGGGACCAAACCCAGCAGCTTATCGATTTGCAAGAGATTGGCAAGAGCAAAACGATCTAGGTAGAGCTTGCCTACATAAGGCGAGTAAGCGCAACAAGAAGTGGGCGGATCAAAATCGAAGGGATGTGCAATTTCAGGTTGGTGACCCAGTCCTTGCTAAACTACACCTGATTTTGTGACATGATGGTTTGCACAAGGGACTTGTGCGACGATATGAGGGGCCATTTCGAGTTGTGAAGAAGGTAGGCAAGGTGGCCTACAAGCTTGAGTTGCCTGAAAAGCTCAAAGTCCATCCAGTATTCCATGTAAGTATGCTTAAGCCATTTTATGAAGATGGAGAAGACCCAAATCGAAGCAAGTCCAAACGAGCACCAATGGGAGTAAAAGTCGTCTATGATCGAAAGGTCGAAAACGTCGAGTCGAATCGTGTGGTCAGACGGAAGTACTACCGACCGCGGCATGAATACCTAGTCCGATGGAAGGGATTTCCCGATAGTGAGACAAGTTGGGAACCCGCTGAAGCCTTGTGGCAATTCCAAGACAAGATAGATCGATACCATATGGAGGACGCAACGAGGGCGTCGCTAGATTCGGTGGGGGAGAATGTCATGGGTTGCGCATGGAAGCCCGCAACCATGACACATTTGGGCGATCCATCAAGAGGGAATAAGGTCATTTGGCCCAATCGGACTGGCCCGTTGCTTGAAGAGGTTGAAGGTCCATCTACAAGCTTATCAGATATGGAAACATGATCTTCGAAGATATGCAATCCTAGATATGATATGTAATATTAGAAGATAAGATTTTGTAATCTTAGAGATTTAATTTGTAGATACCCTTTAATCTTAGCCGTTGATGTACTTGATTTGTACCGTTGGATTTGGGGAGGCTCAACTATAAATAGAGGCCTCTCCCCTCATTGTAAATCACTTGAGTTTTTTTGAGCAATAAGAATTCTTGAGAACATTCACTCAAAATTCTCTCTCTTGAGTTCTTACTTTTCCGTGGCTTGTTCTTATTTCGTTCTTTGACTCACTTTGATTTGCTTTCGTTCGATTTTGTGTTTGTGGAGGAATTCCGTTGAATCCTTATATTGTGTGAGTTAGGCTGACTTAGGCGTTTTTGGAGCGAAGAATTGCCTAAGGCTGCACGGATTGTGAGGCAAAAATCCTAAGTCCGTGACACTAGCTATTCAAACTTGGTATAAGAACATACAACCAATATGCCTTTAGACACCTCAATTGACAACATGTAACATGTATAATCATGTACTCAATTTGGCCAAAATATTCAACTAACTTCTAAGCATATTTGCATTAATACATATCAGTGAATTTACTTGCCAAAACATACTAAATGGTACAAAACATGCCATTCAACTACTAGCACAAACAATCATATATGTCATTCACAACAAAGTACCAATTTACCATATTTTCAAACATGTCAAACACTTATAGAAACTTAAGCATCATAACTACTTAAAACCATGCTAATTCACATAGCATACTTGAAGTATTCAATCATCACCATTTGACACCAAAAGATTTATACAACTTCTACTTATATATGTTCCAAAAGTTTTACCTACTTAAGCATACAAGTTCAACTATCTCAACTAGAGACAAACATAACAAGTTACTTCCAATATTTACATCCATACAAAATATTCACGTACTATAGACCCTTTCCTAATACATTCCACTTAAACCAACTAGTAAGAACCAAAATGGCTACCAAGATGTTGATGATAGTGTGCGAGCTTTCGAGTCGATCCAATCAAAGCAACGATTCCAAAGGTCCTACAAGAATAAATCAAACTAATAAGCATCAACAAGCTTAGTAAGTTCGATATAAGTTTCCCTTTAATAATTAACCGAAGACTATCCAATTAATGCAAGTTTTCAATTACACCGGCACACAGCCTGCTAGGCACATAGCTCGAATAATCACCGGCACACAGCCTGCTAGGCACATAGCTCGAATAATCACTGGCACACAGCTTGTTCAATGACGAAACAGGGTACGAGGCATTACCTGACATAAACACAAGCAAACATACATTTTCGAGTCATAAATTTTCGCTCAAATTTAAAACTTTTCTTTCACAATCATGTCATCCCTATTATGGGCCTACGAGGCCCAAAACATGCATCGGGAGTGGTTCGGGACTAAACTAAGAACTATAGAAAACTTTCATCATGAAATAGGTCCACACGCCCGTGTGGCATATCACACACCCGTGCTTCAGGCCGTGTCCAAAATAGGGGACATTCTGTTTATGATGTCATCATCAAAAAGAGGTCACACGGCCAAGTCATACGTCCGTGTGCTTAGGCCGTGTCCTCCACACAGCTGAGACACACGTCCGTGTCTCCGCCCGTGTGCTGAATTCTGGACATTCTGTTTTTCCTAAATTAAGGTGCAGGGGACACACGGCTGGATCACACGCCCATGGGGCTGACCGCGTGTCACACACGGCCTAGACACACGCCCGTGTGTCTACCCGTGTGGACAATTACAAGGCTATTTTCCAAGCCATTTTGCCACCCTCACTTGCACATACTCACACAACATCACATGGCACAATCTTAAGCATATCAATGCATTTAAACCAACCAAACACAAACAATAACATATCATATCAATATCATCATATACATACTCTTATCATCATACTTTACCAAATCCAAACATACCAAGTCACATTCAATAATAAGACTATTTGGCCACATTTAACCATTAGGTCTTTAGGCCATAAACTGCAATCCATCACATATATCAAATAAGTACAAACCACATCACAAGACATTGGCATATGCATATGAATAAAGATATAGGCTTATAACAAATTAGCCAATATAAGTCAATTCACAAGGCTACACATTACATCAAACTTTTCACCATTACAAGCCAATACCTTTGGCTAAATCATAATGACACAATCACAAAGTGACTTAGTCCCTATACATGCCATAAACTTAAGAGGTCTGTATTCACTTTTACCCCACGATGATAGCTTGATAGTGTGATAGCATCTCCGGCGATCTCCAACTCGAGCTAGCATAAAACCCTATAAGATATGAGAAAGGAAGGGGAGTAAGCTACAAAGCTTAGTAAGTTTGTATGCAAATAATAAGCAACAATAGTAACACATTTGTCATACAACTAACATAACATAACACAGCATGAACGTCATTAGATCTTCATAGACATAACTTACTCAATACTGATGCTTACCCCCTTCAATTTATAAGCATAATTTCATATATCTTAACATTTGCCAAACATTCATAATCTCTTCAACATAACATACTATAATAATCATTAACAAATCATTTCAAGCTTCATAGTAACATGTACATTAATTAGGCGTATTCATATTTTCAAACCCCGAGCTTAACATCTTTCAATGATTTAAACTCTTAACTTCTCATTCTTTCATAACCATTTTAATAGGCAATTATGCAAATCTTTCCTTTTTCGCACAAGTCTAACGAATCATAAATCAAGTGAAATAAAACATTTCATATCTCAATTCCATTTGACCTAAAAGCCCTTTTTCACAAGTATAAATCAACTTTACCATGTATTTACTCATCATACACATAAACCAATACTCACATGGTTAACTTGAAGTCACTTTCATAGTGATCATGAATTCATAATATCATGAAGCCAGTGCTTATAACTTTACGCTACATTCTTGTACTAACTCGTAACATAATCATTTACTTTGTCATCTTTGGCATAATCTTTGAATTTCCCGTTGAACCACTTAGAATACTAAAGGATACTCGGGAATAACATAAATATAGAATCATACCAATGCCGTATCCCAAATATGGTCTTACATGGGATCACATATCAATGGCTATAGCCCAGCTATGGTCTTACACGATTTTCATATCGATGCCATATCCTAGATATGGTCTTATACGGGATCTCAATAACCCTAGTGTCACGACATTTGTACCCTAACTATTCCTAAGGTTTAACCGGGAATTTTACCACATCGAATCTTCGTCGAACGTACTTATAACAACAATTAAAAAATTCATGAAATATCAAATATTAAATTCATAATAAAAAAGTTGCATTATTTACACACGAACTTACCTCGAGTGCGACAACGGCGAAAAGGACCTATTTGTCTAATATTTGTTTTTCCTTCGATCTAGACTCGAACTTCGTTTTTCTTGATCTAAAACATCACATTTAACTAATTTAATCATTATGCTACTCAATACAATTCAAAATCACATTTTTTGGAAAAAATTACATTTTTGCCCCTAAACTTTGTCATATTTACACTTTGCCCCTAGGCTCGTAAAATGATTTTCATTCTATTTCTTCATTCTTTAAGCCTAGCCAAACTTTATTCTTGCTTATAACAGCCCACATTTTCCATTAAAATAGATTTTTAACATATATTTCATAAATTTTACAAATAAGCCCATTTTTGACATTTTTACCGAAAATCACTTAGCAAAAATTGTTTCTCACACGTCAAACATGTATAATCTACCATTAAACATCAAAATGCACAAATTTATAACATGGGTCAAACCCTAGACCTTCATCATATCTCAAATAAATGGTAGAAATAGATAGATCTTGTTACGAGGATTTCAAAAACGTAAAAATCATTAAAAACGGGGCTAGAACGGACTTACAATCGAGCTTGGAAGCTTGAAAAACCCTAGCCATGGTTTCTCCATGCAAGTTTCGCCCAAGGGGTTGAACATGGACAAAAATTGGCTTTTAATTTTGTTTTTAATTCATTTTAATAACTAAATGACCAAAATGCCCTTAATGAAAAACTTTGGAAACATGCCTAACCATGTCCATTTTTGTCCACCAACTTAACCAATGGTCTAATTACCATATAAGGACCTCCAATTTAAAATTTCATAATAATTGGACACCTCTAGCATGTAGAATTCAACTTTTGCACTTTTTACAATTTAGTCCTTTTGACTAAATTGAGTGCCCAAACGTCAAAATTTTCGAACGAAATTTTCACAAAAAAATTCCATAAAACTCTAGACCATAAAAATATAATAAAAATAAACTTTACTACGTCGGATTTGTGGTCCTGAAACCACTGTTCTGACTAGACCCATAATCGGGCTGTTACACAGCTTACTAGGCACATAGCCCGAATAATCACCGGTACATAGCCTGCTAGGCACATAGCCTAAATAACAGTCTGCTAGGCACATAGCTCGAATAATCACCGACACACAGCCTGCTAGGTATATAGCCCGAATAATCACCGGCACACAGCCTGCTAGGCACATAGCCCAAATAACACCGTATTTCTATTTCGTTAAACATAACTCAATAAAATACATAATTCAACCAATAATGAAATAGTATGGAATATTAAATACAATTAATAATAATAATAATCGTATAACGAACTTACCTGGACTGAATCGTAAAAATTATAGAAGTTCAGGGCTATTTCGCTATTTTTCCTTTTCCTCGAATATCTACAGATTCTTGATCATGCAAAGACAAAAGATGATCAAAGCTTCCTAGGTCATCAATGGTAAGGTTCAGCTAAGAAGAAGATAAAAAATGAGAAAATAAAGCTTTTGTTTCAATTTGTTTTCTTTAATTTTGAATAATTTACAAAATTGCCATTAAACCCATTTTATTTTAATTTTTCTTTAATTATTAATACCCATTACCGTCCGCTATCCAAAATAGGGATTAGTTTCCCCATTGGCCCTCTCATATTTACTACTTAGGCCATTCAATCACCTAAATACTATAATTAGCATATTTTGTACTTTTTACAATTTAGTCATTTCTCCTTAATTAACTATATAAACGTTAAAAATTTTAAACCAAATTTTAATACGACTATAATAACTCTATAAATATTTTAAAAAATAACATTTACGAGTCGACATGACGGAAATTTGTGGTCCCGAAACCACTATTCCATCACCACTGAAATTTGGCTGTTACATGAAGGACAAAAATAGTATTTTAAATATTGTAAAGTTATTTACGTTCCCTTTCCTCTCATTCCCCCCCGTATTAGGGTATTAAAAAGTGGAGTAAAGCTACTGATTGAATCTTAGCTCAGTTGGCATCAGCATTATTGCCTGTGCAAAAAGATGTGGGTTAGAGTTTGTTGAAACGCATTATCCTCTTATTTAAGGGTTGGGAGGGGTTATGGGTAGTTCTTGGCATTATATCAAAAAACAAAGACTATGCAGTTTAGGTTGACATATAGTGCAACTTGTCAAATATATTGAATTATCAAAAATTTGTAGCATGAAGTGTAATGATGGCTTGGTTGGACCGATAAAATGAAGCATCCAGGCTCTGTTTAGAAAAAACCCAATTGGTAATACATTTATGATTACCACCTATATCATAATCATAAATCTTTTTTATTTACAAATTCGAAATAGAAATAAGAACGATTTCAAACTATTAATCAATCGAATAATATGAGAAATATGTTGAATATTTGGTGGAAAAAATGAAAGAAAAAGGAATTAAATTAAAATAAAAAGTTATTTTATATATAAATTCTTTCATCTCCTACTACTGGTGGAGTGACAGCGAGTTTTGGTATGTTGGGGATGCTTAACCCAATGCCTATATTGCATTTGCGAGTAAAAGAGTAATTGAGCAAACATTGAATAAAACAATATTGGAAGGTTCACAGGGGGCTAAATATTTATGCCATAAGGGTTTATTCGATCCAATCGTACCACGTAATTCTTTAAAAGGTGTTCTGAGTGAGTTAATTCAGCTCTAGGGTTTTTTTTTTTCCTTTGAATCAAAATTCAATCAAATAGAGTCTTAAGTGAAATTATTTTATTTGTAGTGAAAAGATAGTTAGTTAGTTTAACAGAATCAAAGTCAAAGCTCGCGTAATGGGTTTTGACTTTGTGACAAAAAATGGAATTGTTGATAAAAATTGTGATACTACACTCATATAATTATAATAAATTTTTACAATTATAACCTTTTTCATAAAATTATTTACAAAGGGAAGAAAAGACAAAAAGAAAAAAAAATTACATCTTAAAATTTATTTTCTTTTTCTTTCCTTTGCTTTTTCCATTGAATTGGGGTAATTAAAAATTTTAACTTTCATGAAAAGTAAACTTTCTTTACTTTCGCTAGTCTAACTTATAAAGTTTATCCAAACAAAATAAAGGAAAAAGTTTTTTTTTTTTTTTTTATCACTTTCAATCCAAACATAACCTAAGTTAAAAATCTCTCCAAAAAAATAATTCTTTCTAAAAAAGTTGAAGTGAGTAACGGAAAACAAAGAAATAAAAGAAGCTTCCAAAATCATCTTCTACTCTCCCGAAAAAATATTTTTGCTTAATGGGAAACATCAAGATTGTAATTAATGGTTTTCCTTTTTAGTCTCAAATATATAAAAATTTAATAAATTTAACTTTCATTGTTTACAAAATTTATCATTTTAATTCAAATTTTAAAAATAATAATAAATTTAGTCATAAATATTTATAAATTTATAAATTATAATTTTTAAATTAAAAAAACAACCATTAAATCTAATGTAATAACTGTAAGAAATTATTACCAGTTAAAAAAAATTCATACTCGTTGACTACATCACAACCACAACCATCTAAAAACACACATTGCTATAATAGTACAAGAATTAATGAGAAAGAGTAAAATTCAAAACAATCAATCTTATCGGTCTAACTTTTCAAAACTTTTAATGTAAACTAAAAATTCTTCTCCCATTTTATTATTGTTCGCCATTAAAATATGGTCAATTTTAGTATGTGTCTGATTGCTTGATCTTCACAAGAAATTGTAGAAATATTATTTTGTGTTTTTTTGAGAATTGTGAACCTTGTTTTGCTAATATATATGGATTCACACCAAATTTCATTCTCATACCCTACTCGTGGTTTATTTGTGATTTATTTTTTAGTTTCTTGTGCTTGTAAAAGAGTTCCAAAAATGTTCAGTTTTGCCTTTTGGTGCTTGAAAATGGGGTATAAGTGATTTTTCAGTATTGTTTTTAGTTGTGTATAAAGTTGTTCAAATTTGTGTGTTTAGCTAAAGAGTGGGGAAATTTATAGCAGGTAGACCTATCCAAGGGTCGGGTAGCTCGCCAAGCCTCGTAGGCTCAACTCAACTTGGACTAGGCTTAGACAAGAATTTTTGCATCTTAGGTTAGCTCGACTCGGTTCAAATTCAATTTAAATAGTAAGAAATATTTAAAAAAATTAAATTTAATTATAAAATATCAACTAAAATTATATTTTATATATTTTATTAATTTTTAAATAGTAAAATGAGATTTTGGATGGATCGTGCCAACCTAAAAATGGGTCTAGGCTTGAATTTTTTTTTAAAATTGAACCTAAGCCCGACCCATGAACACCAATACTTTTAAGGTCCCACCTTGTATTGGGTTAACCCAAAGTTGAAGCCTTGTTTTATTGCTAAGATATTAGTTAGTGGTGATGATAATTATTCTATTTTTTTATTATTTAGGTTTGGATGTTGGGTTATTTAAAAAATATATAAAATTTTTATAAATCAAAATTTATCATTTTATAAATGTTGAGAGTTAAATTTTATTAATAAATTTAGACTAAAATGACAAATATATATAATTAAATAAATACTAATAAATTATTACGAACCAAATACATGGTTGTTAATGCTCACAATGGTTGGAGTTTATGGATCAATGTTGGGTTATTTAGTATGATGATAAAATTGAGATTAATCAATTGTAGGATTATATATGTAACTGTTGATATGAGATAACAACGAAAGTGGAAAAGGAGGAGAGGGGTGGTGTTGAAAAATGTCGGTTCACTCATTCTAAGGCCGAGAGTTGAACATGTAACACCCCTAAAATTGTTGTACTATAAAAACAATAATAAATTTGAGAATTATGCTGTGGTATACTAAATTAAAATAAAGATTAAATCGTAAAGATGTAAAAAGGTTGAGGCTCAAGTATAATTATTCAAAATTTGAGGGATTAAAATATAAACATGAGAAAAATTGAAGGACCAAAAGAGAAAATAACCCAACTTCTTATGACATGAAATTGGTGTATAGGACCAAGTTGAATAAGTAGAAAAATACAAGGGACTAAATCACAATTTTACCAAAAGTGAGAAATGATTCAAGGTTGAAATTTTAAAGAAACATGAAGGGTAAAATGGTCATTACTCAAAATATATAGTTATATGGTGTGATAATTAAAAAAGAGAAGTGTTGAAATATGATTGGTTGAATATTTTATTATTATTTTATTCTAAGCTATTTTGTATTAAATTGTAATATTTTATTGTAAGATATTTGCATGGAAACATGAAGAAAAGTCTTCATGCTTCCAACGTCACTTATATATATATGTGCAAGGGGATTTTCATTTTTTTACAATTTGGTCTCTTACCATAAAACTCCACTTTTCTCTCAAATTCCTTGAAAATTTCTATAGCCACCCGAAAGGAGAAGTGTTGTAGAGATACTAGAGAGTTAGATGACCATATTAGAAGCAAGAAATGAGAAATTAGAAGTGATGAAAGTTGAAAGAAAAGGCATGAGAGTGATGAAAGTGAGAAAGAAATGGAAGAGAAACAAAAAGAGGTAAATGTTCATTTTAATTTTATTGATATGTAATAAATTGAGTGTTAAATATGTGAATTTTATTTAAGCAGTAGAGATGAAAAGTCTATTATAAATTGTAATTCATAGATAGTGATATAATTTGTGTACGAGTAGTTATGATAAAACTATATGTTTATGATGTGTGAGCTTAAAAGATTAAACTGAATAGTAATTTAAGTATGATGACATACATAATTAAGTGATCTTGAATAACAATTCAATAGTTGATAAGTAAAATAGATGTTAAGTATTGGTATGAGTGATATAAATCATATTAAGTGAATATATTCATTAAAACAGTTTTGGACAACAGTAGTGGTTTAACTTTGAAAATTCACAAAAAATTGTAGAAACCAATTTAGAGGTTGGATTAAATATGGAATTAAATCCTATCAACTCTAGTTTTGCATAAAAGAAACTATGTAAGTAATGGAATTGTAGATTATGAGATATGAATTTTTGTGAGACAATGTCATAATGATTTCAGGTTCTCCTGTTTTTACTTTGAAAAATTATTAAAAATTGTAAAAAAATATTTAGGAGATGAAAATTATACTTAAAATATTAATGAGTCTATTTTTAAGGGAAACAAACAAAAATATTATACGAGTCTCATGTTGAAAGATAATTTTTAGTTAAAAAGGTTCAAAGCTGCCTAGCAATAGAACATGAGAAAATTAAAACAATTTACTGTATTAATTGGCTTAAGTGGAAATTTTGATATTTTTATGGTAAAAAGGTCATTGAGTCTAGTTTTTTTTTTTTTTAAAAAAAAAACACAACAAGCGGAACTTAATTTGAAACACGGGAGAACTAGATATAAATAATTTAGTGAGTGTTACTCAAGTGGATAGTTTTGCTAAAATTATGAAATTAGTAAAATTGAAATCAATGTTACATATAGGCATACAATACTAAAAGTCATAAATTATCGTATAAATACATGTGCATAAAGGATGTGGAATGGAGAGGAAGAGGAGGAGGAAAAATAATAGAAAAGTGTGATGCTAAGAAATTATTATAAGTGATAGAATTACTAATACATAAGAATAGTTTAAGTAAATTGTTATGACATTAAGTGAATAATTGTAATATGATGTATTCATGGATTTATGGGTAAAACCTTAATAGATGTGTTAATCTTATAAATTTGATCTAGAAACATATGGTATTGAAATTGGAAATAATTAGATGTGGTGTAAAATTGATAGAATTGTTGTATATAAATTTGATTGTAAATAATAAGAAATGATAGGATGAAAATCAATTGGACACAGAATCGACGTCGCGACGAGCGTAAGATAGTGAGCGACGTCACAGCAAAGAACCCCCAATATTGTGATGACGGCTCAAAATTTTGAAAACTTTGTAATTTGATACCTATCCAATTATAAACTATTCCTTCTTTAAAATATGAAACTGTTTCAGAAAAATTAATACTTTGCTTCATATTTTATCTATTAATAAATCATCCGATTTAATCCGAGTGATGATTAAACAGATTACGCTAATATGGTGCCACCATACGATCAGATTATAGCCTTTTAACTCCACGGTATTTCTTTGATTTACATTACAGATGATTTTATGATTTAGAATTTGTGTTGTCTTAATATTTGTTACTATTTCATATTATTTTGTAGAGGCACAATAATTTATTTGACTTTTTAATTTAAAAATTAAAAAAATATTTTATCTCTATATTTTATTTTATTTTATTGTATTTTTTAGCTTTTGAGTTTACGGTTTTTTTTTTTATATCAAATCACTTTAAAATCAATAGAAAAGTTAAAATTTGTTAATTTCGTTACGTGACATTTACGTGTATGTCACATTAATAATTAATTAATTTTTTAATTTAAAAAATATATTTTTATAAATATTTTTATTAAAAATAATTTTTATCATTTTTAAAATTTTAAAATATTAATAAATTGTTGACATGACATCCAAGTAGCAATCCATGTGATGTTATGTCAACAAAGTTAACAAAAATTAATTTTTTCGTACATTTAAGGTGATTTGAAAAATAATGCAAATTCAAAAACTAAAAAAGATGAAAAATTAAATAAAATATTAAAATAATTTTTTTTATAAAATTGGAGGACGAAATAAGTTATATTATATCTCATTTTGGGTTATATGCAGCATAGAAAAAACCACTAACAATAAGGATAAAAAACAAAATCACTAGTTAATTTCTACTTCTGTGTTGTTTCATCAGTGAAGTTATTAACTAATATAATAATAGTCAACTAGTTATCTAGGGAAAAAAATTAATAGATATCCTAAATCTACACCAACTAGCAGGTTACTTAATTACAGTCTTTTAAGGGGTTTATTAAACATGGAGAGTTAATTGGTAGTCACCTGCATTGTTAACAGTTTGTATATCATTTTGCGAAGCATTTAACATCTCATGACACAAAATACTATTACAGTAACAACATTTCTAGTCATTATGAGCCTGATTTTAAGGTTTTAGAACTAACATTTCGAGTATTCAGAGTTGTCTATGGACCGAGTTTGGGTTGGGCCTTAATAAAATTCTAGGTCTGGTTGATAGGTCCAGACTCGATCTGAAAAATGAGCTTAAAATTTTGTCTAAGTTTAACACGGATAAAAATGCTAAAACCTAGACTCGGCCCGACTCATATTAAAATTTTTATTTTATTTTTTTATATAAAAAAATTTAAAAATATAATTTATCAAAAACACTAAAAAAATATTAAAATAAATATTTCCCAATAAATTGAAGATAGGTGCAATTTAACAAGTAAATACCTCTAAAATAGTAGCTAAATTAACAATAAAATAAGAGTTATAGAATATCCAAATAATAATAACAAAATAGTAATAACATAATAATGAAATGGCAGCAAAAACAATGACAAAACAACAGTTTTTTTTTTTTTTTTTTTTTTTTTTTACAAATTCGGGTTGGGTTGGGTCAAGCTAGGCTCAAGCAAAAAACTTACTCGAGGCCCAACCCATTTTCTAAATGGGCCTTATTTTATTGGCCTAAGCCCATTTTTCGGACTTATATTTTTGTCAAAACCCTCTTTCTTTTCGAGACAGCCTGGCCATGGACAAGTCTAGTATTCATCCTCCATCATGGTATTTTTTATTACACAGTTTTCAACTCTGTTTGGATAACTCTTATGTTAAGGTGACTATTTGCAATAGGATTTATCAAATCAAAGCTAAAATGTGTTTGCAGAATAATGAACTTTTCAATCTATACTTGGCCAAAATGATGTAATACTCTACACATACAAGGATAGAGAAGTGGCATCAAGTTCTTGATATTGGGTGAGGTTGCTATTGAAACTGTTAAAAGAGCAGGATGCAAATATACTAGCATAACTCTATCAGAGCAGTAATTGAACTATGCTCATGAGAGAGTGAATGAAGCTGGACTTGAAGTATCCATGTCTGAAAATGCCTTCTGTCTGCAACTAACTCTATTAATATTTGTTGTTTTCTGATCATATTTATTGTTTACTACATTTATCATAAATTATGCACACTAAAGTTTTCTACCTAATTATTTGTTGGGGAAATGTTTAGAAAGTGTGAAAGAAGGCATGTACTATTGAACCCACTGTAGACAGTGCAGTTCCTGTTAGTTAAGTCTGTTGAAGTTGGTTAGTAGTTAGTTCTTCTGTTATGAAGCAGTTAGTCTTGTGCTTAACAAAATATACGAAGCATTCAAGATTACTCAGTTTTCATCTAAATGTTCTTTCTAAGGTTTTTCTAAACTTTTGCATTGTTGTTAGTCTGCTTCCATTGATGAACTGATTCTTGCGATTCCATATGTACAACAATGTGTTTGTCAAGGTAGCACACCATAAATTTTCTGTTTCTTTAATGCGAATATGATTTCTTCCGACAATTATGAAGGTCTGAACATGTTTCGTATATTAATATTTAAATTTGACTTTTACCGGCACTTTAAAATGCTTTGAAAAGAATCTTATTTATAACGGGAATTAAAATTTTCGGAAAAATTTGTGTTAACCATATTGAAAATCAGCCCGATGGAATTTTTTTAACTACCATCGGCTTAGCCAGCGGTCGATGAACTACTGGTAAAATTAATATCGATAATTTTTTTATCTTTTATCCACGCTTGTAAATGTCAAAAAAAAAAAAGAAATGATAATGCACTTAATGGATATAGGGTAAAATACTCAAATATACCAAAAAAATTAAAAATTTACGAAATTAGGTCGGTTTCTAGAAAATTTACGGAAAATGGCTATTTCCCATCAAAACGCATCCACGTCAGTGCGTTTTGAGGGGAAATGCCAGCAAAGCGCGCTCTTGGGGACGCGCTTTGTGCCAGTTACTACAACAAAGCGCGCCACGTGGACGGCGCTTTGCGGCGTGGACACAAAGCGCGTCCCCAAGAGCGCTTTTCTTGAATAACCAGAATTTGTTATTTAATTTTAATATATGTAATATAATAAAATAAGAATTTGTTTTTTATTTTTTATTATTTGTAATTTAGTTTTAATATATTTAATAAATTAAAAAGTTGTTTTTATTTTTTTTTGTAATTTAGTTTTCATATATTTAATAAATTAAAAAGTTGTTTTTTATTTTTTTGTAATTTAGTTTTAATATCTTTAATAAAATAGAATTTGTTTAAATTTTTTATTTAAATTTAATTTTAAAAATAAAAGTCCAATATTTGTAATTTTATTGTAACTTAAAGGTTTTTTTTTTCCAAATTAGTCCTTCTACAAAAGTTCACCGTTTTCATCAACAAATAAATAGAATTTACATAGACACCAAGAGACAAAAAAAGTTAAGAACACTGTCAACTATTCCGACTTGGACACGAGCGAGATGTATGGCACGGGTTCCTACACCATCAAAGATGATCTACCTTGGTTGCTCGTTTCTCGGATATCCATATTGTTTGCGTATTCTAGTCGAGCAAGGTCGACCCTTTGGTTTGCGCCTCAATTGTCTATCCGGCAATGCGGCTTAAACGAGCAAGCGATACCGACGGCCACTTACGTTCATCCGGGGTGGTGGGAATACGTGTCTCCACACGTTGTACATGTTTTCTAATTTGTAAACTTCGTCGACATAGCTCATAGGATCAAGGCGGAGATTCGACAAGTCGCAAGTACATGAGCGCATGGGTAACGAAGTGCATCAAATATCCCACGATCGCAGTCCTATTTGTCAAGTGTACACGACACGCCCGCCAACAATACCTTGGTTCGGATCTCGTCAAACTCCGTCACACGAAACCATAGGTCGTCGCGATCGTGACACCTTGTGTGCATGGTGTTGGCCCGTGCCTTGCCCTTGTTAATTTCTTGCAAGACCCGGGCTCCATACATGGCCTCCTTGCATTTGGCCTTTATAACTCATTGCTTCGCCGGAAATAGTGCCGCTAAGCGAAAATATGTCTCTCACACAACCGATGTTATCGGCAGATGACACGTTCCTTTTAGAACAGAATTTATGCATTCGGCTAGGTTTGAGGTCATGTGACCATATCGTAGGCCGTCGTCGTATGCTTGTGTCTACTGTTCGAAAGGAATATTGCGTAGGTAATTTGCGCCTTCTTCGTTAAATAAGCGCAAACTTGCCAACATCTCGTGAAAACGGTCCTTATTGATCTCGTACCCTGCCAATATAAGTTGATATCGAATATTACATACCACTCTTCAATTGAGAATAAATTGAATATTACAAACGAAATTATATTAATAGATATTACATACCCATATCGGTCACTTCATCGTCGTCACGACTTTTAGATCGATGTTGCCCGTAGTAGTTGGATGCAACATGCCTTAGGCAATATCGATGGTGTGTGCGATGCCACGAGCTTCCCACAGCGCTCTATTGCGGCTAGTATTCCAGGGCCCCGATTCGATATAACACATATATCAGGTTGGGGGCAAACATGCCTTCTTAACCTAGATAGGAAGAAATTCCAGTCATCAGCTGACTCCCCCGGTGTTATTGCAAACGCAATCGGAAGGATTCTCCCCGCGCCGTCCGTGCCACGACTAGCAATAGCCGATGCGTATATCTACCATACATAAAGGTACCGTCAATTTGTACCAATGGCTTGCAGTATATAAATGCATCTCGGCATTGCTTAAATGTCCAGAAAAGACGCTTGAACACTGCGCATCCACGGAGCAAACGATCGTTGTAGTATGTCGGTTCCGTTTCAAGGTCTGTTATGCTACCTGGGACATATCTCTCCAGCACCTGACACCACTGCCACACTTCATTATATGAAGCGCCCCACCGACCATGCAACTTTCCCAACGCCTATACGCTTGGCTATCCAAGCCTTCTGTAAGAGGCGTGTACCCCAATTGGCTACGAATATTGCCAATTAAGGCCAGACTTGTAGTCTTGGGATCGGCCTTCACCGTCGGTATTATTAAGTCAGCCAGCATGTCTGAATCCATCTTTGGATGATCTTGTGTAACACCTGTCAATGAAGTACGTTAAATAATGCAACATTACGTAATATTAGTATTATTCAAAAACATTGAACACATCGTGATACTGTACCGGTAAGACATGTATGTGGACCTTTGTACTTTTTGATCTCCCACAAGCCTGTCCTTTTCCTCAACGAGGCCATAATTTTCTATGAACATGTACCGTCTTGCACTGCACACTTCGCCTCGTACTTGTCGAGCTTGGATTTAACCACGTTGTAGTTAACCCCGTTCTTGATGCTGTATTGTTTCAATGCAACAAGAAAAGCATCCTTGTTGGAAAACTCGTTACCAACTTCTAATTCGCCCGAATCCAACGAAAAAGTTGTACGATCACGCGTCTGGTGTGGTAGTTCAGGAAACTCCAATGCATCATCTTGAGATAGATCGACATTGTGCATGTGGGCTAGAGGCGAGCACGCCCGAATAGCGGATCTTCTTCTTCTTCGTGCGAACCGCCTCAACATCTTGGTGCATTGTTGGAAGCAGCTCGGTTGAGAAAATAATCCAAACACGCACCATCGGGCCCGGGTTCTCGAGGTGGATCCACATCCGACTCATCATCCGATCCACCATAATCTGCAACGAATGAGGGCCCTCATTTGGTGGATGTCGTGGGAGTACATTATCCTCCTTAAACATCTTTCGTAACGTCCCCAATCATATGTGGATTGCCAACCACTAAAAGTTGATGACGTTTCCCAATACGTATTTCTATCATTGGACGTCGAAGGAAGGATATGCATGTCCCATCCACCAATCGAGTGTCGTGCGGGGGTTATGTTTTCTATACTACCACCAAACATGGGCACTTCCGTATTCTGGCTCCCACTAACAGAGTGTCGGCTTGGGGTCGTGTATTCCTCCCGAATAGAAGTAGATGTTGAGGTCGAAGGAAGATCACTTGGCGATGAAAATTGTACATATACCTCAAGATAGGGTGATCCACTGGAAAGATGAGTCTCCACCATTGCCTCAAAGCTCCGAGGACCTTTTATGTCGAATGATTCATATCTCACCGGATCAACTGAAGCGCAAAATCTATACTTAATAGACTGAACTTTCATTGGCGTTGTTCTGAAGATTTTACGCCTAATTCTTTTGCGAAGTTCTAAGAAATCTATGTTCCGGTTAAACCCCAGTCGCGCTGTGCTCTCCGATAAAAAAACAACACCATTTTCGGTGTCACAAACCTCACCATCATAGTAAATAACAACATTAATACGTTCACTCATTTTCAGTTTCTATTTTTTTTTGCCTCAATTTCTCTTATGCAACCTGAGAATGAAATTTGGTTGATTTATAGTCTAATTTTACCGGAGACTACTGTAGCAAAAGAGCGTCCATGTGGGAGCTCTTTTGATACTCTGGCGACGGTGCATCTGCTTTGAGCGTTTGCCAACTTATTTGTCCGTAAAGCGTCTTCTCAAAATTATTTCACCGGAGACTATCAGTAGCAAAAGAGCGCCCACGTGGGAGCTCTTTTTAGTACTCTATTTGGTAGTGCATCTGCTGGAAGCGCGTTTGGCCAACGCTTGTTCGTAAACGTCTTCTCAAAATTATTTCACCGGAGACTCATCAGAGCAAAAGAGCGCCCACGTGGGAGCTTTTTTCAAGTACTCTCGCCGACAGTGCATCTATTGGAAGCGTTTTGGCCACTGTTTGTTCAGAAACGTCTTCTCAAAATTATTTCACCGGAGACTACTGTAGCAAAAGAGCGTCCACGTGGGAGCTCTTTTCAGTACTCTTACTGACAGTGCATCCTGCTGGAAGCGTTTTTGGCCACTGTTTGTTCAGAAACGTCTTCTCAAAATTATTTCACCGGAGACTACTGTAGCAAAAGAGCGTCCACGTGGGAGCTCTTTTCAGTACTCTTACTGACAGTGCATCCTACTGGAAGCATTTTTGGCCACTGTTTGTTCAGAAACGTCTTCTCAAAATTATTTTGCCAGATACAACTGTCAAAAAAATTCAACTAATTTTTTGGGCTAATATATTTTGCCCAAAACCCTAAATATATTTTTACCCTAGCCCAGAAACCTTAAAATTTCATACCCTTATTGGACGGGGAAGGAAGGCAAAAACGCGTCCACGTCAGCGCGTTTTCCTGGTTATTCAGCAGGAAAGCGCGCCCCTGGGGACGCGCTTTGTGTCCACGTCAGCAAAGCGCGTCCACGTAGGCGCGCTTTGCTGAGGTGGCACAAAGCGCGTCCCCAAGAGCGTGCTTTGCTGGCATTTCCCCTCAAAACGCTACCGACGTGGACGCGTTTTGATGGGAAATGGCCATTTTCCGTAAATTTTCTAGAAACCGGCCCAATTCTGTAAATTTTTAATTTTTTTGGTATATTTGGGTATTTTACCCATGGATATATCTTTATTATTTATTTTAATTAATTATGGATATGAATTTTACTTAATTTGACACTTAGTCCATCAATTTTTATGTAGGTATAATTATTGTCTAATATGTTAGAAAATGAGTATATATACAATTTTTATGTAGGTACAATTATCGATCAATTTATTTTTATTTCAATAGATCTTTTTCTTACTTTTTTTTTATTTTTGTTTAAATTTATAGATTAGTTTGATCTAATTTTAAGAAGATCCAATTTTTTGAATTGTGAGACTCAAAATCGTATCCCAAATCTTTTATTTCGATATTTGCTATTTCTCTAGACAAGGAGATAGATATGTCATCTTATAAAGTCATATTGACATCAAGTTAAAAAGGATCCATTGATTTAGTATTGTGCGGCGTACAGTTAGAAGAATCGATACGATCGATTGTTGTATTTGGTCTACCAAGGAACACATTAGTGTGTCCAATTGAGTGATTGGTTGGATCCGTCAAGGGAAATAACAATCAAATTTAAACGACCCTCACAGTTGAGGCAATTGATTTAAGTTGTGCCCTTCTAGTTTGCAAAGCTACCAAAGAACTAAATTGTGAACGTGTTTCATGGCTGTTCGTTCGGTAAAGGTTAGTTGTTGGGTGTTCTCACAATTAATTTCCACACGGAAGGGTTGGTGGTCTGAGGCATTCTCCATCATTATAAGTGACTTATCTATTGGAGGAGAAAATTCATTATGCAGGTTAAGTTTGAAATTGGAACCATAATCAAGCCTAAAGCTAGAGCTTGTCACATTAATTTATTTAGTTTTAATTTATTTTACTACAATTTCAATTTATTTCTGTTATTTTTATTTTTAATTAGATTTAATCTCTACTTTTTATTTTCGTATAGGTCGACATATGTAGTGGGCACAACAGTTGTTTGACCGCATAACTTGGTTACAATTTTAGATGCCCGATCCATGTGGGATCGACCCTACTTTCTATACTGCTATTTATATATTGTTTAGACGTAATAATTTTTTTTTATAGGTTTCACACCTATAAAAATATAAGTTTTTAAAGTGATTTTTAAATAAGTTATACTTTCAATTATATAAAAATTTTAATTTAATGTTATTAATGGTCATTTTGTATATATTATAATCCATCTCATCGTTACCGTTATTCTTGTGTATAAACACATATCTTATCACTGATTTTAATCTTATTACGTGAATGATAGCAAGATAAATTCATATTTTTAATATATTTATTTTTGACTAATTATCGGATAAAATACTATTAAATTTGGGTTTTTCTTATTAGGAATGAAGTTGGTGTGCTGAATTCAAACTCTTACAAAGAGGGGCTAAATTGGAACAAAAAGCAAAGATGAGGGCTTGATTGAAAGATTGAATATTCAAAGATGACTGGATAAAGATTGAAAGATTGAAGATTTTTTTTTAAAGTGGTTGGATAAAATTGAAGGATTTTTTATATTGTTAAAATTTTGTAATTAGTTTGAATTTAATCTCTAGTTTAAATTTGATTTTTAAATTTTTTATTTATTTAGTGATAATGTTTAGGAAAAATCTAGCTAAATTTTAATACTAAAAGTGTATATAAATACCTAGTGGCTAAAGCCAATTAAACACACACTTGGCTTTTGGCATTTAATAAAATTCTTTCTTTTTTCCTTCCTGCGTCTGCTCCATTCTGCCATTTCAATTTTCTTTCTTTTGCTTTCAATGTTTTTGGCTTATTTGCCTTTCAAGCCCCCTCCCCTTCTCACTTTGCACAAATCCATTTAAATCATTTCTATACACCTTCAAGCATGATTCTTTTCATGATTAACTAAACCCTTTTTCGCCTCAGCTCGGTTATCGCTTTGACAAAGTAATCGTGAGATATGAACCCACACTAAATACTTTGCAATTTGATATTCACTATCTCTCCGGTATGAGATAGTACAAATTCTTCCTTTAAAGTTGATTCGATTTCAACTCAAAAAGCCCGCGTTGGGTTGGAATCGTTTGGCGTAAAGTTGGGAAGTTGAGTCAGCCGTGTTGTATTCAAAATCCCGTGAACAAATTGGCATGTTCAATTGAAAAAAGCTAGTTGGATTCCATTAAGGGAGATAGTGATCGGATTTAAACGACCCACACAGTTGAGGCCATTAATTCAAGTTGGGCTTTTTAGACCGCAAGGCTGTTGAAGTCTTAAATTACGGGTACGTGCCACGTGATTGGAAATTCAACAAAGGTTGATTTTCAAGTGATACCTAGATCAACTACGAGAGGAAGAGTTGGCGGTTTGATGGATCCTCGATTGCTATAACCAGCTTATCGCTTGGAAGGGAAAACCTATTTTAAGGATCGATTCAAGATTGGAGTACACCGAGGCTAAGGCTAAGCTTAAAAAATATTTAATTTACCAATTTACTTTATTTTCTTAATTTTTTTTTGTAAAGATTGTTAATCAATTTGTAAGTAGTTATAGTTTACAATTTAGCTATACAATGTCATCACTTGTAAGTTAATTGAGAGGAGATAAATAAAAGTTCATTCTTAATATTCTCTCTAACTTCTCAACATGGTATCAGACTCACTGAATTTTTTCCTTACTGGGCTGGGATCTTGTTGTTATCGAGCTTTTCTATCGTTGTTGCTTGTTTCTATTTCGTTTGTTTTTTTCTAAATTCTTTTCTTCTTTCTCATTGTCGTTATGCCTCCGATGGATGCCTTTCTCATCGATTTCAATCACATCCTTTATCTTCATCCTTCTAATCACCTGGAGCACTTTTGGTTTCTCATCAACTCATTGGAATTGAGAATTATTGTATTTGGAGTCATTCTCTACGGATTGCATTTCTAGCCAAGAATAAATTAGGGTTTCTTGATGGAGATTGTCAGCGGGAAGACTTTGATGAATCGCTTCATCCTCAATGGGATCGCTGCAATGCGATTGCCCTTTCTTGGATACTTAATATCATTAGCAATAAATTGTCTACTGGTATCATCTTTGCTTCGAGTGCAACACTCGTCTGGAAGGATCTAAAAGAACGCTATGATAAAGCAGATGGATCGCGTGGTGTTTTTCTTACATCGAGAGATTGCTACACTGGTTCAAGGTGATTTTTTTTATTTCTGCTTATTTCACCAAACTGAAGCTTATTTGGGATGAATATAGTGTGTTAGTTCCCTTCTCTTCTTGTGAATGTGAAATTTTTTAGGAGAACACGAAACATATTCTTTAACAACATTTGTTTCAGTTCTTAATGGGACTTAATGAAACATTTTCTACCGTCCGAAGTCAGATTCTTCTTATGCAACCTTTTCCTTCAGTAAATCAAGCATATTCTATGCTTATTCAGGAAGAATCACAACATGTTCACTTAAGTGGCATCTCTCCGATAGCTGATTCCAATGTCATGTATTCTAATGTCTTTAGAGTCTCTACTTCTGATCGTCGTCATTTTAATAGGATCTGTGATCACTGTAAATCAGAGGTCATAAGAAAGATTAGTGCTATCGTCTCATTGGATTTCCTCCGGACTTTAAATTTTCCAAGAAAAAGGATGCTCAAGCAGCTTTGGCCACTAATTCTGGAGCTCTTACACAAAGCTTCACCATCTGATTCGGCTGCAAATTTGGCAGGTAATGTTTCTCAGTGTTTATCTGTCACTGAGCATCCTACCTAGATATTGGACATTGGTGCTACTGATCACATATGTTCTGATTTCCATAGCTTGACTCATCCTAGTTTATGTACCTTGAATTCTAGGTTTGTTTATTTTCTTAATGGTAAACAGGCACCCATCACACACATTGGTTCCTTTGTGTTATCTCCTGGTTGTGTTTTACAGAATGTTTTATATGTTCTTGAGTTCACTCACAATGTCCTTTCTGTTTTCAAACTCACTCAGGAACTACATTGTACGGTTCTTTTTTATCCTGATTTTTGTTTATTTCAGGATCTCTCCACTAGAAGGTTGAAGGGGATTGGTAAAAGGTCTGGAGGTCTCTATGTGTTTGTGTCACCTGAAATTTCTTCTGGTTTTTTTTTTCCTTTACTGATTGTAATTCCAATTCAGTGTCTACATTTGGTTGTGCTTTATCTTCTAAAGGTCCAAAATGTTTGTCTTCCTCTAATAATAATACAACTATTTAGCATGCTCGTTTGAGGCATGCTGCGTTTTCCAAAATGAATAAGATCTCTTGTTTGCATCTTGATAAGCTCACTATCAATAAGATTCATCAATGTGACATCTATCATTTAGCAAAACAAACCAAGATACCATTCCCATTAAGTTAGTATAGGTATTCTTCACTTTTTTGACTGGTTTATATTGATTTGTGGGGACCATATAGGATCTCTACACATAGTGGTCATCGTTCCTTTCTTACTACAATTGATGATTACAGTAGGATGACCTGGGTATACTTGTTGAGATTGAAATTTGACACAATTCTTCATCTAAAATTTTTTCTTTATCCTTGTCCAAAACCATTTTTCTATAACTGTTAAATATTTACGTAGTGATAATAGAACTGAATTCTTCAATTCAGCTTGTTCAGAGTTATTTTCTTCCTTAGGAATTGTTCATCAAAGTAGCAATGTCTCTACTCCTCAGCAAAATGGGGTAGTAGAAAGAAAACACAAACATTTGTTAGAAATTGCTAGGGCCCTTCGATTTTAGTCCAAAGTGCCTATTAAGTTTTGGGGGGAGTGTGTTAAAACTGCTTGTTACCTTCTTAATAGACTTTCCTCTTCTGTCTTAAACTGGAAAGCACCTTTTGCTATACTTTATAACAAAGAACCTACTTTTTCTCATCTTAGAGTATTTGGCTGCCTTTGTTATGCTACTTGTCCTAATTATCATGACAAGTTTTCTCCTAAGGCCATGCCTTTTGTTTTCATGGGTTACTCAATTACTCAACAAGGTTACATTCTCTTTAATCTACAAACCAAATCTTTTTTTATCAATAGGGATGTCATTTTTCATGAGACCATTTTTCCATTCCAATTTCCTAAAGATCCTATTTCCAGTTTCTTTCCCTCTCAACCACAGATTGTTGATGATGAATTTTTAGTTCTCACTCTTAAATCTTCACCTCAACCTTCACAATTGGCTTCTCTTCCATATTCTCCTGTCTCAACAAGTACCCTTCGCCAAAGTCAGTCTCCATATCAGTCACCACAGAGTCAGTCTCCACATCAGTCACCACAAAGTCAGTCTTCATAAATCCAGTTACAATCTTAGTTACAAAATCCTTCAGAATTTAGGAAGTCTACTAAATTATCTCGACCACCACATTGGTTGAATGATTATGTGTATTTTTGCCAAACCTTCATCCTTCCAGGACAATACCCAAATTTTCATCATATTTCATATTCTCACTTACCTAAACACACTCAAACTTACTTATCTTCTGCATCCACACTTGTTGAGCCACACACATATACTGAAGCCATAACAAATCCCTTATGGGTTCAAGCTATGAAAGAGGAGATTCAAGCTTTGGAAAATAATCATAGTATAATTGCCCCTGGTAAGACTCTCATTAGCTGCAAATGGGTGTATAAGATTAAATACAAGGCCTCTGGTGCTGTTGAAAGATTCAAAGCACGTCTTATTGCTAAAGGATACAATTAAATAGAAGGTATTGACTACACAGAAACCTTCTCTCCAGTGGAAAAATTGGTTACTGTTCGAGCTCTCCTTACCCTTGCTACTATTTTTTATTGGCCTTTATATCAGATGGATGTATACAATGCTTTTTTACAAGGTGATTTAGTTGAGGAAGTTTACATGGAGCTACCTCAAATATTTTGTAGCCAGAGGGAGAACAAAGTATGTATGCTGCAAAAGTCTATATATGGTTTAAAGTAGGCATCTAGGCAATGGAACATGAAGCTAACTGAGGCATTACTAGCTGTTGGATTTCAACAGAGTAAGTTTGATTACTCTATGTTCACAAAAAAGAAGGGTGACAGTTTATTAGTCATGATGATATATGTGGATGATTTAATGATCACTAGGAATAATGAGGAGATGATTGCTAAGTTGAAAGGCATATTAAATCAGAACTTTAAAATGAAAGACGTGGGAAAATTGAAGTATTTTCTTGGATTCGAAGTTTTAAGATCAAAAGAGGGAATTTTGTTGAATTAGAGGAAATATGCCATGGAGTTTATTGAAGATGCAGGATTAAGAGGAGCTAAGCCTGGTCCAACTGCTTTAGAACATAATTTAAAGCTCACTATAGTTGAGTTTGATGAAACACTACAGTAGAATTATGGTGATTCCCTGATTAAAGACAAGACAATTTATCAGAGATTAATTAGAAGATCGCTTTATTTGACTCATACCAGGTCAAACATTACTTATGCAGTGCAACATTTGAGTCAATTTATGCAGCAGCCTAAGAATTCACATCTTGATGCAGCATTGAGAGTTGTGAGATATGTGAAGAAAGAACCAGGGCAAGGCTTGTTATTCAACGCTTCAAAGGATATCCAAATGGTGGCCTATTGTGATTCAGATTGGGCTTCATGCTCAATGTCAAGAAGGTCAGTGAGGAGTTTTTGCATTAAATTAGGAGATTCTTTGGTATCTTGAAAGTCAAAGAAGCAAAACATTGTTGCACGATCATCAGCTGAAGCTGAATATAGAAGCATAGCTATGATAGTAGCAGAAATAGTTTGGTTAACTGGACTATTGGAAGAGCTAGAAATAAGGAATGTAACTCAAGTTAAACTTTTCAGCGACAATAAGCCAGCCATTCAGATAGCTACCAATCCTGTATTCCATGAAAGAACTAAGCACATTGAAATAGATCGCCACTTTATTCAGAAGGTACAAGCGAGATTGATACAAACAGAACATGTATCTTCAACAGATCAGATTGCAGGTATCCTGACTAAAGCCTTGGGAATTCAATAGCATAATTACTTGATGAGCAAATTGGGGGTTAAAAACATATTTCAACCACCAACTTGAGAGGGAGTGTTGAAGAAAGAAACTGTAATTAGTTAGAAATTAGTAGCAGTGGTTAGCTGTTAGTTTGTAAAAATAGTTTGTAATGGGCCATTTTTGCCTGGGCCCAAAACCAAAAAAACAACAAACCTAAACAGACTAATAAAAATAAAAATAATAATATTAAACAGTCCAAGTCCAAATTTTACAAGCCCAAAATGCAAAAAACCCTAGCCCAAAAAATACAAAGCCCGACAGGCCCAAAACACTTAAAATTTCAAGAAACCATAGGGTCTCTATCCAGCCTCCAGCGCCGCTGCCTCGGTCGCCCCGCCTGCGCCTCGTCCTGTGGCTCCTCGCCCCAAGGCCTGACCCCTCCTTTGCTGCCTTCTCCGTCAGCGCCTGCAAACAAGAAAAAAGAAGGACAAAGAAAAAGAACAGGAACAGAAACGCGATGGCAAAGAAACAGTGACAAAACAGTAGCAAAAATAGTGAATAAAGCAGTGTAATATCGGCTATAAAAGCCACGAACACTATCAATGTAATTTTACAGAATATTAATAAAAAAAAGTAGAATTCAAAGTTGAAAAAAAGGTGATTTTTTTACTTAGTTTTTTTATATAAAACATAAAAAAAAGGGTTTGAAATCTACCTGTTTCTCCGTACCTCGCCACCATCGGAGCTCCTCTCCATTCGTGAAAGCCATGGGACCCCTTTAAGGTCTCAGTTCAGGCTTCGCTACAAAGGATACGAGGGGTCAGAAGGCAAAAAGAGGGCGGTGTTTAGATATTTTTCTTCTTTTTTAGGCTTTCGCCTTTAGATTCGAAATTTAGAAAAAAAAAAAGGGGAAGGAAAAGGGCCAAAAAAGGACTTTTTTAGAACTCAGGCCACCGGAGGCGACGGTCACCGTCGTCGATGACCGGTGGCCACAACGAACGGGCGACGGTGCCCATAACTGGAGCCGGAGCGAGTTCAAAGAAAATAAAGCATTTTTTTTTGAAACTGATGTTAAAATGGAATTTTTTGTTTATTTTGTTATTTATAGCCTATGTAAAACGTCACCGTTTTGGGCCAGTTTTTCAGAAGTCAAAATGACGTCGTTTTGAGACGACCCGCGGCGTGACCCGACCCGATTCTAGGATCCGCGTGTTTTCTTAGCGCGTGGGTTATTTGTGCTCCTGGTCCCTCCGCTTTTTATTATTCCTTTAATCCAGTCCTTTTTGTTTTTTTAATTTCTACCCTGTGATTTTTACTTTGCTTCAATTTAGTCCCTTACAGAACGATGCGTTTTGGGACATGGAATAATTTCCCAGTTAGTCCCTCATCTCTTGTGCGCGTTTTATTTCGGTCCTAACCCCAACCTTTTTCCTTTTTTATTTTTACCTATTAAAGTTCCTTTTTTTTTATTTCGGTCCTTTGACCATTTAATTCTTTTTATTTCTTTTTTTTATTCTTAATATTTTTACATTTTTAGTTCAGTGTTTTTATTTATTTATATTTTTTAATTCCATTCTAATTATGACATAGCCCTTGTTTTTTTTAATCCCCATTTTATTTGTTTATGCATTCATCTATTTACTATTTTTTACAATTTGTGCCCTTAATTTCATTTAATTCCAATTGAATCCTTTATTTATTTAATTTTAACTTTTCATTTTTATTATTTTATTTATTCATTTACTATTTCTTTGCCCTTATCTTATTTTTATAATGATTACATTTTCTTTATCTATGCACTTGTTGCCCTTATTTTTTTTTATATCATTATTCCTATTCCTATTATTTATTTATTTATACATTTATTTATCCATTTCTTATATTTTTAAAAATAAGATCATTACATTTTTATACTTGTACATTTTTACTCGTTTATTATTATTGTTATTATATTATTGCCATTATGTTATTTTTACTATTTTGTCATTTCTTTTATTATTTTCGCATTATTTACGTTTATAATCGTCATAAGGCATCTAACATCTTTATTTTTTTTATTTTTATTTTTTATTATTTTTATCACTTTACTTATTTTATACCATGGATTAATATTCTTACTATTGTTATAGTTACATTAATATTATCATAGCATTTCTTTATTCACTTATTATATGTTATTTAAATATTCTATCCGTATAACCATTTTAAAATCACTACATGCATTATGTTTAAATGAATTTAGTTGCTTTTATATTATACCCCAAAATGAGATAAATACCTATCGTTTTAATATTGCACCAATTATTATTCAAAACAAATTTTTAAAAATAGGCAATGTTCCGTATTTGGAAGATTCGAGAAAATCGTACCCTAACTTACGGGGTTTCGATTCTCTCGTTGAACTCGAATAACCGAATATCCTTTCAAAATTAAAATACATAAGATTTCAAATAAAAAAGAAAAGGTAAGCTTATTCTCAAGGATTCGAGGTGTCGTGTCCTAACTTACGGGATGTGACATTTTGTTACCGCGAGATGAGAGAGTCTTTAACATACATGTCAATTTATTCAAGCATTTTTTTAAGCAAAAAATATTAATACAAAGAGGGATCATATTTTTAAAATTCTTTTCGGGTTTTCAATTTTTGACACCAAGACTTTAATTAATCAACTAGGTACCAATTTTGGGCGTCACGAGGGTGCTAATCCTTCCTCGTGCGTAACTGACTCCCGAACCCGTTTCCTGAATTTTGTAGACCAAAAATCTTTGTTTTAGTAAATCAAACCGTTTATTAAAATAATCAAATTACGAGGTGACCTGATCACACATCATAAAAAAGGATTGGTGGCGACTTCTATTTTCGTTTTCCAAAATAAAAGTCGATTTTCAAAAAAAAGGTTCGACAACTTGGCGACTCCGCTGGGGAACATAAAATAAGTGAGTCAAGCCACGAGTTGATTACTTCTTTTTTTTTGTCGAAAATTGATGATTTGGTTTAAATTTACGATCCTTTCGTTGCATTTCATTAGTCTACACCATTTTGATATATTTACTTTATTGGTTCGAGTCTTTGGATATACTTTCGCATTTTTGCATTTCATAACCGGTCGGTTATACCCTTTTAAGTGGGAGCGAGAAACTATTCCTTCGTGAGGTCTTCACATCCGTATAGGATAGGGGATCGCTTTTGGGATACATCCGTACCTATGTCTTCGTGAGATTTTCATCTCCGTATAGCCATAGGGAAATGTATTCCCCTGAACTGAACTCGGTCCGTATGAGCCTATAATGGGTGAGGATCGAGGAATCTGCCGGTTCAGGTACCCTTGCTTTAGAACCGAACCGCATATAATAAGCCCTAAGAGCCAACCCTACGTAGAACTGCACCGAACCCCTAGTGGTCACCCAAATAGGTGCTTTATTTATTATTTCTTGTTTGTTTTAAATTTTAGTTTTAAGATGTACTGACTTGTCTTGTTTTGCTTTGACTGTGATTGCATGACATTTTCATCATAAAAAAGGTGTTGATTCATATTCAGTTACTAAATAGAGAGCTTGCCAGGGAGAACGGATTTCTTGATAAAGTGGAAGATAATGCGACTGTCCGAATATGGTTCGAGAAAATACAACTAGAAAAGGATGATAGTCTGACGAAGGGGTACGTGTCAGAATTATGGGATTTCACTCGTATCAGCATAACCCAGAACAATCTCCAAGTATTGAAAGAGATATGGTTAGTGGGGTAAAAGAGTCAATGACAACATCCCTGGGCGAAGTCAAGAAGGCACTCGACCAAATGAGAAATACCTGCAAGTGATCTCATTTGAGCTAGAGATCATAAAGCGGGATTTTGAAAAAATAAATTCAGAGCTAGGAAAGAAGATAGAACAATTGGAAGAGGAAAAGATGCAATTAGGACTAGATGTTGACGTCCAGAAGCTAAAGGCCGATAAACTGAGAAAAGGAAAGAACAAGGCCGAGGAAGATCTGGACAGTTTAAAAACGAATTACAAGAAGCTACGCTTGTCAATGAGGACTGTCGGGCTGGAAAAAACATCAGAACAATGGCGATAATAGATCAAAGAAGAAAAGATTAAAGCCGATCGATGGGAAAGGAAATTCCAAGATGCCCAAGTTCGAAAAAATGCTCTAAAAAGAGACCTATTGGAAAGCCAAAATGAAAAGGTCAGATTAAAAGCTAAGGTAGTAGAACTAGAAAAGTCACTTCATCAGTATCGTAGTCGCAACTCCATCATTGAGCTAAAGGTGAGCCTAAACAAGATTGAAGAGCTGAAGAGAAAAATAGAAGAGCTCGAGACCGCATTACAAAATTATGAACTCCGAGTTGAGTTCCTTGAAGCAAACAATGAGCATTGGAAAAAAAACAACTCCATCGTTCTCAAGGTCGGGTTACGGACAGAGATCATATCATGGGTGAAGCTGTGGCTCAAGTACGAGAGGTGGCTAATCATTTGCAAACCTTAACAGTTCAGGCTGACGTGCTAAGCTTGAAGTATGAATAGGAATCAGATCGGAGTTAGAAGATTAGCTTAGCTTCTTAGGAAGGTTAAGGTTTTGAGTATTAGGGCAAAGCTGTATATGTAATTCATTTTATGTAAAGAAATTTGTTTTCTAGTAAAGTTGTTCTAATAGAATTGAATTAGAGTCATTTCCTTTTTTTACATTCATTTCATGCATTTGCATTACATTGCATCATATGCATTAAATTTCACAAAAAAGACCCTAATTAAACGAAATTATTTCAGTTAATCTGGAAACCAACAAAAGCCAACCAGCCAAATATCATTACAATACTCGTGCCAAAACCAAAGTAATGGACCAAAGATTGGAAAAGGCTAGAACAGATTCAAAAAGATATGGAAGATTAGTTGCAAGCGCAACTGCAAGAACAGTTAGCAAAAGTATAATAGGATATGAGGGATCAGATACAGGAATCCCAAAAAAGTATGATAAGCCAATTGACGCAATTGCTAGGACTTGAAAAGGGGAAGAGCACTGTGGTCAACTCAGGAGATGATAATGATGATCCTATTTAACCCCCGGGTTTTACCCCGATAAACGTCCAGGTAAAACCAGAGGCGTACCCACGAAGGGTACCCATTACTATCAGACCCCAACAGTATCAAACCGGTACCTCGACACCAACGAACTACCCGACGGGTTCAGGCTCCAATCCGGGGGATAATCCAACTAATCCCGTTGTTCCTGATCTTGATGATATGGCAGAAATGGAAAAAGTAAGAGTGAAACTGCCAAAGCAACTTGAGGATCGATGCAGATGGTTAGAAGAAAAATTCAGAGAAATGAAAAATGTTGACTACCACTGCGGAGTTGATGCTAAGGATCTGAGTTTGGTCCCTGATTTAGTGCTCCCATCAAAGTTCAAAACTTCAGAGTTTGAAAAGTATAATGGGACTAGTTATCCTGAAGCTCACATCACTATGTTCTGTCGAAGGATGACAGGATACGTCAATAATGATCAACTGTTAATCCACTGCTTTCAGGACAGTCTGATTGGGTCAACAGCTAAATGGTACAACCAACTGAGTCGTGCCAAAATCAGTTTATGGAAAGACTTGGCACAAACCTTTATGAAGCAATATAGTCATGTGATGGACATGACACCCGATAGAATCACGTTGTAGAATATGGAAAAGAAACAAAGTGAGAGCTTCAGACAATATGCCCAAAGATGGAGAGAGGTGGCAATGCAAGTCCAGCCACCTCTTCTGGAGAAAGAAACCACAATGCTTTTCATTAATACTTTAAAAGCCCCGTTCATCAACCATATGTTGGGAAGCGCTACTAAGAGCTTCTCGGATATAGTGATGTCCAGTGAAATGATTGAAAACGCGGTGAGAAGTGGTAAGATAGACGCGGGGGAAAGCGCCAAAAGATCAGCCCCGAGGAAGAAGGAAAATGAAGTGAATAATGCATGTATATATAACAAGGGTTATTCAAAACCAATTACTGTAGGCCCACCGAGGACAGTAACTACTAGCCATCAGGGCCCCCAAGGCAAGAATCCAACCCAAAGCCAAATACAGAAAGGCTCTAGTTCACACCCATCCCGATGAAATATAGAGAGCAGTATCAGAGTCTGTTTGATGCACATGTAGTGTCCCTCTTCTACCTGAAACCTATGCAACCTCCATTTCCCAAATAGTACGACGCGAATGCCCAATGCGAATACCACGCGAGAATTACGGGACACTCAATCGAGAACTGCACCGCTTTTAAAAAGTTGATTGAAAGGTTCATCAAGATGGGCATTGTAAAGTTCGATAATCCATCAGAACCTAATGTGGCAGGAAATTCGTTACCCAGTTATTCCGATAAAGGGGTAAACGCGATAATCGAGAGTGGAGGTAAAAGAACCAAAATTGATGTGGTAGAAGTAAAAACCCCACTGAGATGGGTTTGGAAAAAGTTGGTAGAAGAAGGATTAGTCAAACAGGATTCAGAGGAGAGACCCGAAAGGATGAGGAACTACTATGAGTTCCATGCTAAAAAAGGCCATGAGATCCAGGAGTGCGTTGAATTTAGGGCCTTAGTGCAAAATCTGATGGATAATAAGGAGCTAGAATTCTTTGAATATGCCAAAGTCTCGAGAGGAGAAGATGTGTGCGCCTCAGATGAAGGGTCAACAGAGAAGTTCTATAAAGTCGACCACCCAGTGGTTATCATTTCACGACCAAAAGAAATGTTGGAAAATTTGAACATTAACGCCATATCCGAAGAATGAATTGGGGGAGAAAGTTTATCAGGCATCTGCCTTTATGTACCTGGAAGTGTTCTGAAAAATTGGACTGCGGAAGAGATTCCTGTAGTTTTTAGAGTTAATTCAGAGTAATGTTCAAAACACGCTTATTGCTCTAAGCCTAGGAGCAATAAGAATCCTTTTGTGAAATAGGCTTATGTCCAAAATCTTTATTTCAATAAAATGCATCTTTGCGTATCATCTTGAGAAAATATTCTTTTATTCTTTCCATTTCATTCATAATCATACCATACAGATAATTATTCTTAGATTCTTTTATTCTTTGGGTTTTTTTTCATCCCTATAACAGGTCTCCAGATATCAATGATATAAGCGATGCTGCTACTGACTCAGAATCTCCTTTTGAGCAAGATATGTGTATGGAGAATTCTCAGGATTTTGAAGATGATCAAGACTGTAACCTATCTCCTGATTTGTTGAGGATGGTAGAACAAGATGAGAAATCCTGCCTTACAAAGAGTCAATGGAAATTGTGAGCTTAGGAGAGGAAAAATAGGTGAAGATTGGAGCTTGCATTACCACATAGACGAAGCGAGAACTCATTGAGTTACTTCAAGAATTCAAGGATGTCTTCACATGGTTATATCAAGACATGCCTGGGTTAAGTACCGATATCGTGGTACATCGGCTCCCCATAAAAGAAGAGTGCAAGCTAGTTCAACAGAAGCTTCGAAGGATGAGGCTCGATGTTTTACTGAAAATGTAACAGTCTGAATTTGACCCTAATCGGAATAGTAGTTTCGGGACCACGAATCTGAGTCCGAAAAAAATTTTAAATATTATTTTCTGTGTTTATTATATGTGAATTATTATGTGTGAAAATTTCGCATGAAAATTTGATTGTTTGTGTGCTTAATTGAATAAAAGGACTTAATCGCGTAAAGCGTAAAAGTTATAAACTATAGTTAAAAGTACCCATTTGATAGTGGCTTTTTAAAATGGAGTCCTAAAAGGGCAATTAGCCCATTTTACATGATAGTGGACGGCATGGTTGTTTAAGGAATCATTAATATGTTTTATTATTTATTTATTTTAAATTATAAGTTAACTTTTATAATATATTATATGTTAAATATATAAAACATCATAAAAAAAAAAAGATACATGCATTATCTTTCTCCTTTGGCCGAATATGAGATGAGAAAAACACCATAGAAAAGCTTCAAGTTTTGGCAACAAATTACCTTGATTAAGGTATGTTTAGTTTTCGGTTTTTGATAATTTTTACGTTTTTGAAATCGTTGCTTCGAATACTTCAAGACCCAAGCTTGAATTTTTTTTTTGATCAATATTTTGAAATGTGCCATTGATGAGTTCATGAGTTTTATGATGTTAGTTGATGGATTATGAAAGATATATGTTAGATTAATATGTTTTGTCTTTGGATTTTTGGTAATTTTGAGAGATTAGGGCTTAATTGCAAAAAAATAAATTTTTGTGGGACTAAAATGTGAAAAAAATGAAATGGATGGATTTGTATAAAGCCTATGAATATTCGGCCCTTAAGTTGTGAGACCAAATTTTGTGTATTTTGTGTTTTGTGTAATTAGGACTAAATTGTAAAATTGTAAAACAATAGGGGCAAAATGGTAATTTGCCCATTTAGGTGTTTTTGGATTAAATTGAAATGAAATGTGCTTGAATGAGATTAATTTGATCATGTTTAGATCAAGAACAAAAGAAAACGAACTTGGACCGGGGAAAAGCGAAAGTTAATGAATAGTCGGTCTTCGTCGTCCGTCGATAGTCGAGGTAAGTCTTTAAGCAATTTAATACCGTTAATATCGGTTATAATCTTGAGTACATGTTGAAATTGAATTTATAGATTGGAAATTTAGCCAAAGCCGAATGTGATATAGTGTTTAAGCAATGAAATGTAGTAAACTTAATTGTGTTCATTATGTGAAAGTGATACTGAATTATGTGTGATACATGTGATATTAGTAATATGTGAAAGTGATATTGAATTATTTGTGATATATGTGATATTAATAATATGTGAAAATGATATTGAATTATGTGTGATACATGTGATATTAGTATTATGTGAAAGTGATACTGAATTATTTGTGATATATGTGATATTAATAATATGTGAAAATGATATTGAATTATGTGTGATATATGTGACATTGGTAGTATGTGATGTGAATGAGATGGCTCAATAATATGAATATTCGGGCTTCGAGCCTAGCAGGCCTTGTGCCGGTGAAGTTTATCAGGCTTATTGCCTAGCAGGCCTTGTGCCGGTGATTTAATTTCAGGCCTCGGGTCTAGCAGGCTTAGTGCCGGTGGGAAATTCAGGCTTACGCCTAGCAAATTTTAAACCAGTGATGAATTTTCAAGTTGCAAGACAAACTTTTCTAGCTATGTAATCATCGAAGAAGTAAGTTGATATTACAAGTTATATATGTATGTTCGGCCATACAGGTAAGTGCCTACGAATTATTAAATTGATCTTCGATATTTGGTCTTTAAGGTATGTATATGTGTGTTAAGTTGTCGAACGCGAATGATACTAATTGATCCTATATATTCAGTATTAAGTTTATGTTTATGTGGCCATGTTGGATTACTTTGATGCCATGTATACGAATGTATGAAATGTCAAATGGATATATATATATATAAGTGAATATATTTTCTTTATGTGAAATTACTAAGTGTAAAGTATATACTTATTTGTATATACATATATATGTGATCCTATTGAATTATGTGTATCGGAAATATGAGTAGTTGGAGATGAGTTATTAATTTATATTTGAACGATACGATGTGATAATAAAGTGAAGTTTAAAGGTAAAATAGTGATGATGATTGAGCTAATGAGGTATTAGCATTCGGTATTAGTAGACCAAATAAGTATTAAGTTTTAGATTTTATGATATTATGTGTGTTATTGAAAACGATTGAAAGATCACTTGATTTAAAACAATTGCTTAAGACTTACTAAGCTAGTAAGCTTACTCTGTGTGTTCATTGTTTTGCTTTATAGATTTTGATCAAGCTACGAGCTCAGGGGATCGTCAACGAAGTCATCCACACTATCGACTATTTTGGTACCTTTAAAGTCTAGATTTCGAATTAAAGGCATGTATAGGCTAGACTAGGTTTTGAAACAATGAAATTTTGTTCCTGTATATATATTTAGAGCCATGCGAAAATGGCTAAATTATAGTACTTTGGTCTTTAATGTATTCGGCCCTAATGCTTGATCTTTATAAAGGTAGAATCGGTAAAGTTAGTAAGCATGTTTGATAATTTGGTTGATTTATATGTCCATTATGTCATGCATTTGCTATTTAGTAAATAGCTTATATTAGAAGTATATCTTATAGTATATTATTTGTGATGGATGTTCTTATGACTTGACTTTGAGGTTAAGATAATTGTTGAATGTGTTTGTTTGTGCTTGGTTAATAGTTGGTCATTTTACGTCTTTATGAATATTAGGAGTTGTATTAGGAAGTTTGGTATATGCGCATTTAAAGTTGATTTGAGCCATGCATTGATAAATACTTATTAATAGAGTGCACATTGTGAAATGCAAATTAGCTTGTAACAATGTCAAACATTTAATTAGGTATATTCGGCCATGATATGATATTATTGGTTGGAATGATAATTTGACTCTGTCAAACATGTTTTATAAAGTGTATGAGTATTATTCAAATTGATGTGAATCACGAATTATGGAAGATATTTATTTGATCTTGTTACTCGATTTTGTTCTTGAATATGTATGGATCTATACCTTGTTTGGATGTATTAGTACTTAGAATGGAAAGTTAGACAAAGGTTAAATTCGAATATGCAAGGTTAAAGCATAATTATTCATATACATGAAAATTTAGTTTTGATATTTAATATTTTGTTTAGGTTTGATAAATAAGGATATGAGCATTTTTGGTTATTTAAGAATGAGTGGCTAAATGAATAGTAATCAGGTTATTCGATGAAAAATACTTCTTTGTAATTGCGGCTAAATGAAAGATGATAGGTATATTAATGTTTAAGTATGCTATGATGGTATACTATCCTTGTTGTATTCGATCATGTCTAATGAGCCGTTAATAATTGATATGACTTATACTATGTATGGTAATGCCTCATAACCCTAATCCTACGACGGATACGGGTTAAGGGTGTTACATTTTATTGGTATCAGAGCTTACGGTTTAGTCGATTCTAGGACTACCGTAGCACGTGTGAGTCTAGCTATACATGCCTTAATTTATACTACGATAGTGTGATGAGTTTTGACATCTGAATTGTGATTTTATATAGTAAATGGATCCCGACAGAGCCGTAGGTGATGATGTAGAGAGCGTGGCGCTGATCTCGCACATGGATCGGTGGCCGGTGAGACTCTCGATCTATCTCAAGTAGCCATGAGGGGAGGCTAAGCAAGCCTTCTACCGGATGATGAGCGAATGGTTTACTCGGTATATCCGGACTAATCCGGTGTGCAACAACCTCCACCCTAAAATAATCCATCTCTGATACCTTCAGCACCTTCGATGATAGATCCGATGAGATCTAGCAGGCCCCCTGTTGATAAAATCAGGAAACACGGGGCCGAAGAATTTAAAGAAAATGATGATGATGACGCGGAACGAGCTGAGCTGTGGCTTGATAATACTATTCGTGTGCTTGATGAGTTATCATGCACTCCAGATGAATGCTTAAAGTGTGCTATATCACTATTGAGGGACACCGCATATCACTGGTGGAATACACCAGTATCGGTGGTTTCGAAGGAGAAAGTGACTTGGGAATTCTTTCAGATTGAATTCCGTAAAAAGTACATTAGTCAGAGATTCATCGATCAAAAGCGTAAAGAATTTTTAGAATTGAAACAGGGTCGTATGACCGTGACTGAATACAAGCGGAAATTTGTGAGATTGAGCTAATATGCTCGTGAATGTATTTCAACTGAGGTTATTATGTGTAAAAGATTTGAAGACGGGTTGAATGAAAACATTAAGCTACTGGTCGGTATACTTGAGATTAAAGAGTTCGTGATGCTTGTTGAACGAGCTTGTAAAGCCGAAGAACTATGAAAAAAAAAAAGAGCCAAATCTGAAGCTAGAGACATTCCCAAAAGATCATCGAGTAAAACCTTTCATTCTGTATCAAAGAAGTTCAAAGGTGAATCCAGTCGACATAAGGCTACTTCAGGCTTTGCCAGACGAGATAGTGATCGACCACATGTGGGCTCCCGAGCTACTTCGATGACCAGTGTTGGTAATGTCCAACAGAACCGAGTTGAGTGCAAACATTGCGGAAAATGGCATTCTGGGAGTTGTAGATTCCGTGATCGGTCTTGTTTTAAATGTGGATGATGGATCACTTTATTAGAGAGTACCCGATGTTAGTTTGAGCAAAACCGCATTGAATGCGAGATAGAGCAACGTGTCAGCACGAGGCAGACCATCCAGGCATTCGGGTAATGTAGGTGGCAGTCAGAGGGGAACTAAAGATATAGCGATTCGGTCAGAGGCTCGTGCACCTGTTAGAGCATATGCTATATGCGCTCGTGAGGATGCTTCTTCACCAGATGTCATTACCGGTACTTTCACTCTTTTTGATACTAGTGTGATTGCGTTGATAGACCCTGGTTCAACTCATTCTTGTGTGTGTGAAACATTAGCATCTAGTAAGACTCTGCCTGTTGAGTCTACTGAGTTTGTGATTCGAGTATCAAATCCCTTGGGTTGGTGCGTTTTGGTTGACAAAGTGTATAAAGGTTGTCCGTTGATGATTCGGGACTCATGTTCCCAGTCGATTTAATGTTGTTGCCTATTAATGAATTTGATATAATTCTATAAATAGACTGGTTGACTTTGCACGATGCTGTTGTTAATTGCAAAAGAAATTACCCGACGCATGATTTAGAGCTAGCAGCCATTGTGTTCGCATTAAAGATATGGCGTCATTACCTTTTTGGTGAGAAATTTCATGTTTATTCAGATCACAAGAGTTTGAAGTATTTGATGACTCAGAGAGATTTGAATTTGAGACAACGTAGATGGTTAGAGCTGTTGAAAGATTACGAATTGGTGATTGACTATCATCCGGGCAAAGCAAATGTTGTAGCGGATGCCTTAAGTCAAAAATCATTATTTGCTCTTCGTGCGTTGAACGCTCATATGGTTATGTTTGACAATGGATCGTTAATAGCCAAATTAAAAGCAAGACCGTTGTATATTCAACAAATTAGCGATGCCCAGAAAGTTGACAAAGATTCATTGGCAAGACGAGTTCAGTGTGAAAGTAACGTTGAATCAGAGTTTCAAATTGATGAGAACAGTATGCAGAAATTCAAAGGTCGATTATGTGTTCGAGGAATGTGGATTTGATTAAGATGATATTGAATGAATCTCACGATGATCGATTATCTGTTCATTTGGGTACCACGAAAATGTATAATGATCTAAAACAGTTCTATTGATGGTCTGGTATGAATCGGGACATATCTGAATTTGTCTCAAAGTGTTTAGTTTGCCAACGGTGAAGGTGAGCATTAGGTGTATTCAGGTTACTTCAATAGATTATGATACGAATGGAAATGGGACAGAGTAACTATAGATTTTGTATCCGGCTTGCCTATGACACCGAGCAAGAAAGATGCAATTTGGGTTATAGTGGATAGACTAACCAAATCACCCGCTTTGTTCCGGTTAAAGACGGACTATTCGCTCGATAAGCTGCTTTGAGTTGTATGTATCTCAAATTGTGAAATTACATGGTGTGCCAAATTCTATTGTTTGGATAGAGACACGAGATTCACGTCACGATTTTGGAGGTAATTGCATGATGCTTTAGGTACAAACTACACTTTAGCATGACTTTTCATCCATGACAGACGATCGATCCGAACAAATCATTCGAGATATTGAGGATATGTTGAGATGTTGCATCCTCGAGTTTGAAAGTATGTGGGAATGATACTAACCGATTGAATTTGCTTACAATAATAGCTTTCAATCTAGTATCAAAATGGCACCCTACGAAGCTTTGTATGGTCGTAAATGTCGTACACCTTTGTCTTGGGTGAGCTCGAGAAAACAAGATACGGGGTTGATTTGATTAAAGAGAGTGAGCAGAAAGTGGCGGTGATTCGTGATAATTTAAAAGCTGCATCAGATCGGCAAAAGTCATACGCGAATTTGAAACGTAAAGACATTGAGTTTCAGACTGGAGACCGGGTATTTCTAAAAATTTCACCGTGGAAGAAAGTACTTCGATTTGGACGAAAAGACAAATTGAGTCCGAGATTCATCGGACCGTATGAAGTCATTGAATGAGTCGGAACTGCTATTGCGTATAGATTACGATTGCCCTATGAGCTTGAAAAGATCCATAATGTGTTTCATGTCTCAATGCTCCGTAAATATCGATCAGACCCGTCACATGTGATTGCCCCGTTTGAGATTGAAATCCGATCTGATATGACGTATGAAAAGGCTACTTGGGAGCCAAAGGATTCAATGAGATAACAATATCCGACTCTGTTTAACGGTAAGATTTTCGGGGACGAAAATCCCTAAGAGGAGAGAGTTGTAATGATCGAATTTGACCCTAATCGGAATAGTAGTTTCGGGACCACGAATCTGAGTCCGAAAAAAATTTTAAATATTATTTTCTGTGTTTATTATATGTGAATTATTATGTGTGAAAATTTCGCATGAAAATTTGATTGTTTGTGTGCTTAATTGAATAAAAGGACTTAATCGCGTAAAGCGTAAAAGTTATAAACTATAGTGAAAAGTACCCATTTGATAGTGGCTTTTTAAAATGGAGTCCTAAAAGGGCAATTAGCCCATTTTACATGATAGTGGACGGCATGGTTGTTTAAGGAATCATTAATATGTTTTATTATTTATTTATTTTAAATTATAAGTTAACTTTTATAATATATTATATGTTAAATATATAAAACATCATAAAAAAAAAAGATACATGCATTATCTTTCTCCTTTGGCCGAATATGAGATGAGAAAAACACCATAGAAAAGCTTCAAGTTTCGGCAACAAATTACCTTGATTAAGGTATGTTTAGTTTTCGGTTTTTGATAATTTTTACGTTTTTGAAATCGTTGCTTCGAATACTTCAAGACCCAAGCTTGAATTTTTTTTTTTTGATCAATCTTTTGAAATGTGCCATTGATGAGTTCATGAGTTTTACGATGTTAGTTGATGGATTATGAAAGATATATGTTAGATTAATATGTTTTGTCTTTGGATTTTTGATAATTTTGAGAGATTAGGGCTTAATTGCAAAAAAATAAATTTTTGTGGGACTAAAATGTGAAAAAAATGAAATGGATGGATTTGTATAAAGCCTATGAATATTCGGCCCTTAAGTTGTGAGACCAAATTTTGTGTATTTTGTGTTTTGTGTAATTAGGACTAAATTGTAAAATTGTAAAACAATAGGGGCAAAATGGTAATTTGCCCATTTAGGTGTTTTTGGATTAAATTGAAATGAAATGTGCTTGAATGAGATTAATTTGATCATGTTTAGATCAAGAACAAAAGAAAACGAACTTGGACCTAGGGAAAAGCGAAAGTTAATGAATAGTCGGTCTTAAAGTCGTCCGTCGATCGATAGTCGAGGTAAGTCTTTAAGCAATTTAATACCGTTAATATCGGTTATAATCTTGAGTACATGTTGAAATAGAATTTATAGATTGGAAATTTAGCCAAAGCCGAATGTGATATAGTGTTTAAGCAATGAAATGTAGTAAACTTAATTGTGTTCATTATGTGAAAGTGATCTTTTGAATTATGTGTGATACATGTGATATTAGTAATATGTGAAAGTGATATTGAATTATTTGTGATATATGTGATATTAATAATATGTGAAAATGATATTGAATTATGTGTGATACATGTAATATTAGTATTATGTGAAAGTGATTTGAATTATTTGTGATATATGTGATATTAATAATATGTGAAAATGATATTGAATTATGTGTGATATATGTGACATTGGTAGTATGTGATGTGAATGAGATGGCTCAATAATATGAATATTGGGCTTCGAGCCTAGCAGGCCTTGTCTGCCGGTGAAGTTTATCAGGCTTATTGCCCAGCGGGCCTTGTCTTGGTGAAGTTTATCGAGGCTTATTGCCCAGCGAGGCCTTGTGCAGGTGATTTAATTCGAGCCTCGGGTCTAGCGGGCTTAGTGCTGTGGGAAATTCGAGCTTACGCCTAGCAAATTTTAAACCGATGATGAATTTTCAAGTTGCAAGACAAACTTTTCTAGCTATGTAATCATCGAAGAAGTAAGTTGATATTACAAGTTATATATGTATGTTCGGCCATACAGGTAAGTGCCTACGAATTATTAAATTGATCTTCGATATTTGGTCTTTAAGGTATGTATATGTGTGTTAAGTTGTCGAACTTGAATGATACTAATTGATCCTATATATTGAGTATTAAGTTTATGTTTATGTGGCCATGTTGGATTACTTTGATGCCATGTATACGAATGTATGAAATGTCAAATGGATATATATATATATAAGTGAATATATTTTCTTTATGTGAAATTACTAAGTGTAAAGTATATACTTATTTGTATATACATATATATGTGATCCTATTGAATTATGTGTATCGAAAATATGAGTAGTTGGAGATGAGTTATTAATTTATATTTGAACGATATGATGTGATAATAAAGTGAAGTTTAAAGGTAAAATAGTGATGATGATTGAGCTAATGAGGTATTAGCATTCGGTATTAGTAGACCAAATAAGTATTAAGTTTTAGATTTTATGATATTATGTGTGTTATTGAAAATGATTGAAAGATCACTTGATTTAAAACAATTGCTTAAGACTTACTAAGCTAGTAAGCTTACTCTGTGTGTTCATTGTTTTGCTTTATAGATTTTGATCAAGCTACAAGCTCAGGGGATCGTCAATGAAGTCATCCACACTATCGACTATTTTGGTACCTTTAAAGTCTAGATTTCGAATTAAAGGCATGTATAGGCTAGACTAGGTTTTGAAACAATGAAATTTTGTTCTGTATATATATTTAGAGCCATGCGAAAATGGCTAAATTATAGTACTTTTGGTCTTTAATGTATTCGGCCCTAATGCTTGATCTTTATAAAGGTAGAATCGGTAAAGTTAGTAAGCATGTTTGATAATTTGGTTGATTTATATGTCCATTATGTCATGCATTTGCTATTTAGTAAATAACTTATATTAGAAGTATATCTTATAGTATATTATTTGTGATGGATGTTCTTATGACTTGACTTTGAGGTTAAGATAATTGTTGAATGTGTTTGTTTGTGCTTGGTTAATAGTTGGTCATTTTACGTCTTTATGAATATTAGGAGTTGTATTAGGAAGTTTGGTATATGCGCATTTAAAGTTGATTTGAGCCATGCATTGATAAATACTTATTAATAGAGTGCACATTGTGAAATGCAAATTAGCTTGTAACAATGTCAAACATTTAATTAGGTATATTCGGCCATGATATGATATTATTGGTTGGAATGATAATTTGACTCTGTCAAACATGTTTTATAAAGTGTATGAGTATTATTCAAATTGATGTGAATCACGAATTATGGAAGATATTTATTTGATCTTGTTACTCGATTTTGTTCTTGAATATGTATGGATCTATACCTTGTTTGGATGTATTAGTACTTAGAATGGAAAGTTAGACAAAGGTTAAATTCGAATATGCAAGGTTAAAGCATAATTATTCATATACATGAAAATTTAGTTTTGATATTTAATATTTTGTTTAGGTTTGATAAATAAGGATATGAGCATTTTTGGTTATTTAAGAATGAGTGGCTAAATGAATAGTAATCAGGTTATTCGATGAAAAATACTTCTTTGTAATTGCGGCTAAATGAAAGATGATAGGTATATTAATGTTTAAGTATGCTATGATGGTATACTATCCTTGTTGTATTCGATCATGTCTAATGAGCCGTTAATAATTGATATGACTTATACTATGTATGGTAATGCCTCATAACCCTAATCCTACGACGGATACGGGTTAAGGGTGTTACAGAAAATAAAAGAGGAAGTCAAGAAGCAATTCGATGCTGGTTTCTTACGAGTGGTTAAATACTCAGAATGGGTAGCCAATATCGTTCCTGTCCCTAAAAAGATGGGAAAGTACGAATGTGCATAGACTACAGAGATTTTAACAAAGCCAGCTCGAGAGACAATTTCCCATTGCCTCATATCGACACTTTAGTGGACAGCACGGTAGGTTACTTGCTGTTCTCTTTTATGGATGGTTTCTCGGGATACAACCAGATAAAGATGCATCCTGAAGACATGGAGAAGACTACATTCGTAACCATGTAGGGAATATTTTTCTATAAGGTGATGCCATTTGGACTGAAAAATGCGGGAGCAACGTATCAAAGAGCCATGGTAACCTTGTTTCATGACATGATGCACAAAGAAATTGAAGTTTATGTCGATGACATGATTGCAAAATCTAGAACAGAAAAGGAGCATGTGCAAGTCTTAAGGAAGTTGTTCTTAAGATTGAGAAAATTCCAGCTAAAGCTCAATCCAGCAAAATGTACCTTCAGGGCTAAGTCGAGTAAATTGCTAGGATTTATAGTCAGCGAAAAGGGGATCGAGATTGACCCAGACAAAGTCAAGGCTATACAGGAGTTGCCTCTGCCACGCACTCAAAAAGAAGTTCAAGGTTTCCTAGGAAGACTAAATTACATCGCCCGGTTTATTTCACAACTAACTGAGAAATGCGACCCTATATTCCGTCTCCTTAAGAAATATAATCCATGCGTTCGGGATGAGGAGTGCCAGAAGAATTTCGACAAGGTCAAACATTCCTGTCCAATACCCCAGTTCTGATGCCTCCCAGCCCAGATAGGCCGCTGATATTGTACTTGGCAGTATTCGGGAATTCCATGGGATGCGTGCTTGTTCAACATGATGAGTCAGGTAGGAAAGAAAGAGCGATATACTACCTCAATAAGAAGTTCACCGAATACGAGACAAGGTACCCGCCAATTGAAAAATTGTGTTGTGCCTTAATCTGGACAACTCGAAGACTGAGACAGTACATGTTGTACCAAACAACTTGGCTCATCTCAAAATTGGACCCTTTAAAGTACATGATGGAGTCGACTGCTTTGAATGGAAGAATGGCCCAGTGGCAAATTCTGCTTTCCAAATTGGATATAGTCTATGTGAATCAGAAGGCCATAAAAGGGAGCGCAATAGCAGATTTCCTGGCCAGTAGAGCTCTAGAATATTACGAGCCTTTGAACTTTGATTTCCCGAATGAAGATCTAATTTATGTGGTAACCACTGAAGAAGACTCTCAAGAAGGTCATACTTGGAAGCTAAACTTTGACAGAGCCTCAAACGCTGTGGGTAACAGAATCGGGGCAGTCCTGGTATCCCCAAACAGGGATCATTATCCTTTTACTAGAAAATTGGATTTTGATTGCATGAATAATATGACAGAATACGAAGCATGCATCATGGGTATCCGTGCAGCCATAAAACGTAAGATCAAAGTGCTAGAGGTACATAGAGATTCTGCACTAGTAATCTGTCAACTCAAAGGTGAATAGGAGATGAGAGACCCCAAGTTGATCAATTATCAAAGGTTGGTTCTGGAGCTAATTGAAGAGTTTGATGACATCACCTTCTGCTATCTTCCACGAGACGAAAATCAAATAGCTGACGCTTTGGCTACCTTGGCTTCGATGGTCAAAGTGAACAAACAAGAGGATATAAAACCTATCCAGATGAGTATTTATGAGACTCCGGCTCATTGTTACAACATCGAAGAAGAAGAAGAAGAAAGGGATGATCACCCTTGGTACCACGATATATTGCGATATGTGAAGAATCGTGAATACCCTGACCAAGCAACTGAGAACGACAAAAGGACGTTGAGAAGACTGGCCAGTGACTATGTCTTAGATGGGGAGATCCTATATAAAATGAGAAAGGATCAGGTGCTACTAAGATGTGTAGATGCTGTCGAGGCTAAGAAAATCTTAGAAGAAGTCCACAAGGGTGTCTGCGGAACACATGCCAATGGTTTCACAATGGCCAGGCAAATCATGAGATTCGGGTATTATTGGTCCACTATGGAAGGAGATTGCATCAGTTATGCCAAGAAATGTCATAAGTGTCAAATTTATGGAAATAAAATTCATGTATCACCCTCACCTCTTTATGTTATAACTTCTCCGTGGCCTTTCTCTATGTGGGGCATGGATGTCATTGGGTCAATCTCACCTAAAGCTTCTAGCGGGCATCGATTCATCTTCGTGGTCATCGATTACTTTACAAAGTGGGTAGAAGCTTCATATGCCAATGTCACGAAGTCGGCAGTCAGCAAGTTCTTAAAGAAAGAGATCATATGTCGATATGGAATGCCAGAAAGGATCATATCTGACAATGCACTAAATTTGAACAATAGCACGATATCAAAAGTCTTCAGTCAGTTCAAGATCAAACACCACAACTCATCACCATATCGTCCAAAAATGAATGGTGCAGTGGAGGCAGCCAATAAGAACATTAAGAAGATCGTGGGGAAAATGACTGAGACTTATAAATATTGGCATGAGAAGTTACCATTTGCCCTTTATGCTTATCGAACATCTATCAAGACCTCAACCGGGGCAACACCTTTCTTTCTGGTTTATGGAATAGAGGCGGTTTTACCCATTGAAGTCGAGATTCCTTCTCTCCGAGTTTTGGAAGAATTGAAATTGGATGAAGCAGAATGGATCCAATCCCAATATAATCAGCTAACCTTGATTGAAGAGAAAAGGTTGAAAGCCATCCGTCATGGTCAGATGTACCAAAAGAAAATGATGCGAGCTTACAACAAAAAAGTTCATCTCAGAGAATTCCATGAGGAGGACCTAGTATTGAAAAAGATCCTGCCCATACAAAAGGATTTCAGAGGGAAATGGATGCCAAATTGGGAAGGACCTTATGTGATAAAGAAGGTCTTTTCTGGAGAAGCGTTGATTTTGACTGAGATGGATGGAAAAAGCTTGCTCAATCCTGTGAATTCAGATTTAGTCAAGAAGTACTTCACCTAAAAAAAAAGGGAGAGGGCAAGGTGAAAACCCGCAAAGGGCGCCTTGAGACCAAGGGGTTTTGAGTTAAAAACCCGAAAAAAGGGTAGCTCAAATTTTGATTGAAGATTGAACATGTGATGGTAGGGTTTTCTCAAAAAGAAGAACGTTACATCTTGGGGCATCAACGAAGCACTCTGGATCTCCTAAACACGTATCAAACTCAAGATGGTCCTCAAGAAGTTAGTGCGAGGAAGCTCGTGCTGCAATATGTGGGGCACCTATTTTCATCTTATTCATCTTGTATTTCATCAATGTTTGCTATCTTTGATTAATCCATTCATTTCGAGCCTTGCTCCCAATAAACTTCGATCTTGTCCATTGTTACAATCTTTTTCAAGCATTTTTATATTGAAATAACGATTAATGGACTAATAATATTCCAAGCAAAAAGAGTTCTGCATATTGCTCTGAAAGGTTTTCTAAATAGTACAAGGATCTGAAAATAGAATCACTATTCAGAACTAACCAAACTTAAGGGCTGGAAGCATTTGAGAAAGAGTAGTCTAAATTGTGACTATTTCTTTGGATTTTCTGTTAAAGATACCAGCTGAACAAGAAGGCATGGTAACACATCAGTGATAGAACCTTGATGAACAGCGAGCAATGACAACCTAAGCATTAAAAAGGGATCATTCTCGAAAAATGACATTCTGCATTCATGCAAATATCATATATACACATCTAGTTAGGAGCATTTGATTCATCCTGCTCATGGCATCCTAATCACAAGGCATAAATAGGCCCATGAAAGGGATTCGACGAGTCATGTTCCCCAGAGAACAGTGTAACAGATTAGTGAAACCACAAATCCTGTACCCCTGAAGTTACAGTGGGATGGATTGAAGCCATCGTGGTGAATCTTATCTCCCTAAAGTTGCAGTGGAATAGATTAAAGCCACAAATCTTATCTCCCTGAAGTTACAGTGGAGTAGACTGAAGATAGCAAATCTTATCTCTCTGAAGTTGTAGTAGAGCAGATTAAAGCTATAAACCTTATCTCCCTGAAGTTGCAGTGGGGCAGGTTGAAGTTACGAGTCTTATCTCCCTGAAGTTGTAGTGGAGCAGATTACAGATAGTGAATCTTATTTCCCTGAAGTTGCAGTAGAACATATTAAAGCTACAAATTACAAATCTTATCTCCCTGAAGTTGCAGTGGAGCAAATTAAAATTTCAAGTCTTATCTCCCTGAAGTTACAGTGGAGCAGGTTAAAGCTATAAGTTTTATCTCCCTGAAGTTGCAGTGGAGCAGACTGAAAATAGCAAACCTTATCTCCCTGAAGTTGCAGTGGGGCAGGTTGAAGTTACAAGTCTTATCTCCCTGAAGTTGCAGTGGAGCAAACTGAAGATAGCGAATCTTATTTCCCTGAAGTTGCAGTGGAACAGATTAAAGCTACAAATTACAAATCTTATCTCCCTGAAGTTGCAGTGGAGTAGATTGAAGATAGCAAATCTTATCTCTCTAAAATTGCAGTAGAGTAGATTAAAGCTATAAATCTTATCTCCCTGAAGTCGCAGTGGAACAGATTGAAGTTATCATGGCGAATCTTATCTCCCTGAAGTTGCAGTGGAGTAGATTGAAGTCACAAATCTTACCTCCTTGAAGTTGCAGTGGAGCTAATTGAAGATATAGAGCAAATTAAAGCTATAAATCTTATCTCCCTGAAGTTGCAGTGGAGTAGATTGAAGTTACTAATATCTCCCTGAAGTTGTAGTGGAGTAGATTGAAGAGACAATTCCTATACCCCTGAAGTTGTAGTGGGTTGGAATAAGGCTACTTGAAGAGGAGAAGCACCAAAGAAGTCGAGATCCGTCAAGACTAGGCAAAATTAGCCTTTTTAAGGTCTTTGTTCTGTTCCCATTACATGACAACGAGCAAAGAGAGGCAACTGTAATGGGCCATTTTTACCCGGGCCCAAAACCAAAAAAACAACAAACCTAAACATACTAATAAAAATAAAAATAATAATATTAAACAGTCCAAGCCGAAATTTTACAAGCCTAAAATGCAAAAAACCCTAGCCCAAAAAATACAAAGCCCGACAGGCCCAAAACACTTAAAATTTTCAGAAACACTAGGGTCTCTATCCAACCTCCAGTGCTGCTGCCTCGGTCGCCCCGCTTGCGCCTCGTCCCGAGGCTCCTCGCCCCAAGGCCTGACCCCTCATCTGCTTCCTTCTCCGTCAACGCCTGGAAACAAGCAAAAAGAAGGACAAAGAAAAAGAACAGGAATAGAAACGCGATGGCAAAGAAACAGTGACAAAACAGTTGCAAAAACAGTGAATAAAGCAGTGTAATATCAGCTATAAAAGCCACGAACACTATCAATGTAATTTTATAGAATATTAATAAAAAAAAGTAGAATTCAAAGTTGAAAAAAAGGTGATTTTTTTACTTAGTTTTTTATATAAAACATAAAAACAAAATAAAAAAAGGGGTTTGAAATCTACCTGTTTCTCCGTACCTTGCCACCATCGGAGCTCCTCTCCATTCGTGAAAGCCATGGGACCCCTTTAAGGTCTCAGTTCAGGCTTCGCTACAAAGGATACGAGGGGTCGGAAGGCAAAAAGGGGGCGGTATTTAGATTTTTTTCTTCTTTTTAGGCTTTTGCCTTTAGATTCGAAATTTAGAAAAAAAAAAAGGGAAGGAAAAGGGCCGAAAAAGGACTTTTTTAGAAATCCGGCCACCGGAGGCAACGGTCGCCGTCGCCGATGATCGGTGGCCACGACGAACGGGCGACGGTGCCCATAGCCGGAGCCGGAGCGAGTTCAGAGAAAATAAAGCCTTTTTTTTTTGAAACTGAGGTTAAAATGAAATATTTTGTTTATTTTGTTATTTATAACCCATGTAAAACGACACCGTTTTGGGCTGGTTTTTCAGACGTCAAAACGACGTCGTTTTGAGACGACCCGCGGTGCGACCCGACCCGATTCCAGGATCCGCGTGTTTTCTTAGCACGTGGGTTATTTGTGCTCCTGGTCCATTCGCTTTTTATTATTCCTTTAATCTAGTCTTTTTTGTTTTTTTAATTTCTACCCTGTGATTTTTACTTTGCTTCAAATTAGTCCCTTACAGAACGATGCGTTTTGGGACAGGGAATAATCTCCCAGTTAGTCCCTCCTCTTTTTTGCGCGTTTTATTTCAGTCCTAACCCCAGCCTTTTTCCTTTTTTATTTTTACCCATTAAAGTTCCTTTTTTTTTATTTCGGTCTTTTGACCATTTAATTCTTTTTATTTCTTTTTTTTTTATTCTTAATATTTTTACATTTTTAGTTCAGTGTTTTATTTTATTTTATTTATATTTTTTAATTCCATTCTAATTATGACATAGCCCTTGTTTTTTTTAATCCCCATTTTATTTATTTATGCATTCATCTATTTACTATTTTTTACAATTTGTGCCCTTAATTTTATTTAATTCCATTTGAATCCTTTATTTATTTAATTTTAACTTTTTATTTTTATTATTTTATTTATTCATTAACTATTTCTTTGCCCTTATCTTATTTTTATAATGTTTACATTTTCTTTATCTATGCACTTGTTGCCCTTGTTTTTTTTATATCATTATTCCTATTCCTATTATTTATTTATTTATCCATTTATTTATCTATTTCTTATATTTTTAAAAATAAGATCATTACATTTTTATACTTGTACATTTTTACTCGTTTATTATTGTTGTTATTATATTATTGCCATTATATTATTTTTACTATTTTGTCCTTTCTTTTATTATTTTCGCATTATTTACGTTTATAATTGTCATAAGGCATCTAGCATCTTTATTTTTTTATTTTTATTTTTATTTTATTTTTATCACTTCACTTATTTTATACCATGGATTAATATTCTTACTATTGTTATAATTACATTAATATTATCATAGCATTTCTTTATTCACTTATTATATGTTATTTAAATATTCTATCCGTATAACTATTTTAAAATCACTACATGCATTATGTTTAAATGAATTTAGTTGCTTTTATATTATACCCCAAAATGAGATAAATACCTATCGTTTTAATATTACACCGATTATTATTCAAAATAAATTTTCAAAAATAGGTAATGTTCCGTATTTAGAAGATTCGAGAAAATCGTACCCTAACTTACGGGGTTTCGATTCTCTCGTTGAACTCGAATAACTGAATATTGTTTCAAAATTAAAATACATAAGATTTCAAATAAAAAAGAAAAAGGTAAGCTTATTCTCAAGGATTCGAGGTGTCGTGTCTTAACTTACGGGATGTGACATTTTGTTACCGCGAGATGAGAGAGTCTTTAACATACATGTCAATTTATTCAAGCATTTTTTTAAGCAAAAAATATTAATACAAAGAGGGATCGTATTTTTAAAATTCTTTTCGGGTTTTCAATTTTCAACACCAAGACTTTAATTAATCAACTAGGTACCAATTTTGGGCGTCACGAGGGTGCTAATCCTTCCTCGTGCGTAACCGACTCCCGAACCCATTTCCTGAATTTCATAGACCAAAAATCATTGTTTTAGTAAATCAAACCGTTTATTAAAACGATAAAATTACGAGGTGACCCGATCACACCTCATAAAAAAGGATTGGTGGCGACTCCCATTTTCGTTTTCCAAAATAAAAGTCGATTTTCAAAAAAAAAATTTCAACATAGTTAATCAGTTTGTAAGTAATTATAGTTTACAATTTAGCTATATAATGTCACTTGTAAGTTAATTGAGAGGAGATACATGAAAGTTCATTCTTAATATTCTCTCTAACTTCTCAACAGTTACACTGTTATTTTTAATCTGATGAACTATCGATCCTGCATTAGGGTAATGCCAGTATGCCACCCTTCCGATTCCATAAACATATCTTAGTTTTTGATCGCCTGAATCCAACATAATTATCTTGATTTCACCATAAATATACAAGTTATATTCTTATATTAAAGACAATTTGTTATTAAAAACAACTTCAGTCCTCATCGGCCATGCATACTGACAAAACTGCAGCAACCATGGCCGTAAGTCACCTGTCTTTCTAAAACAAGCTAGTGTTCATTCGCATATTTTTATTCGGGATCACAATCCATTGGCTTATTTATTGCTTCTAGTCTTCTTAATTTCCAGAAAATTTGCAGTACATAATTATTAACATTAATATAAGTCGGTAATTAGCCTCCATTAAAATGGTAGGCAGCATGCGAGGGGGGTTGGAAAAGGAGAAGGGTAGGTTGAGGCAGGGAAGCATGCAGGGTGGTAAGGGTTTGGTTGTTGAAGTCCGTAAATCTAACCCTCATGCGCCTTCACGAGAAAATCATCACACCTTTCACCTCCAATTTTCCTGGGGTTTTCTTCTTTTTCTATTTATTACCTGTTGCAACTCAAACATAATCTTTGGCTGCTTTCTTATTTTTGTATATTACCATCTTTCCATGCATTTCCCCTCCCACTAGGAAAATAGTTGTAATTTGGTATTGATAGGAGAGGTCCGATGCTTATCAGTACAGCTCCGACGATCGGCGGAAACAGCATTGATAGAAAGCTTCATTTCTCCAGGTTAGTTTGATAGGCAATCTCACACAACCATATACAATTCCTTGTATGCTTTTTTCCTTTGAAAATAAATGTTATGGTGATAGTGAAAAGCTCGCTCTTAATTTGTATATCCTCAACTTTCTAACTTTTTCCTATATAATTCTTTTCCATTTAGATTATTTATTTTGCTACTGTGAATAGTTCTTATTATAATATAAAAAAAAAATCCCTATACAATCACAATGCCAATAATTTTCATATATATGTGCATTTATTTATCTAATGGTATATGATTATTCTATCAACATATTTTTTAGGAAAATGTTAATAAGTTTGTAGTGATATTTAAAGAAATAAAGTACCATTGTGATATTGTACCACCATTAGTAATTTTTTTATTGCATTCAGTACTAAAAGTAATTAAATGCAAAAAAAAAAAATGTAAAATAATAATATTTTCATTTGTCAAAAAATCTCTTCAGAACGCACCAATAATAAGATGGGTGTATGTTTGATACCTAAGTAGATTTGTTGAGAAAAACCTTTTGTGGAAGAAGCTTGGAGCTCTTTTTCCCTGCTGGAGCGGGCGGCTACCAGGTTGGCCGTCGCTCACACTTCCTTTCAGTTTTTCCGACCCCTTTCACTATTCTATAGAATTGAAAAATATTATTGATTTATGCATAAACTATGTACGAAATCTTAAAAATTCCAAAATGTCCTAGGGCTATCACATTAAACCCCAAGCCCAAAAAGGTCCACAAGGAAGTAACCAAGTATCGGATGAATTGATGTCCACAAAAATGGTAGGACATTGGGCATGCATGTATGCCGCCCACCTACTTCTTAAAATTCACCTGCCAGTCTTGCCTTCTTCACCCACCTAACCTACTACGCTTGTGGTCGTATTGCTACCTTTAGTGTCTGTTCTTACTGTTGCTTTGGTCCTCATCATCACTAGCTGCTTCAATTTTAAACTTGTCATTTTTTTTTCTAAATAAAATTACATATACATATCAAGATTATGATTATGAATCGAATTTCTAAAATTTTAAAATATCAAATTTAAATCTGATCAATATTTATAATTAATTTAATTTTATATTAAAAATTGTTAATTATATATTAATTTATTAATTGACTCATTTGTTTGATTTAATTTACTGTTTTTTAATAGGATGTAGCTTGTCCTAGCTATTAAAATATTTTAAGCTAAAGGAAAAAATCAATTAAGCCATTGAAAAAAAAAAGTACTCAATGAGCTCTATAAACATTAGATTTTCTATCAATTAAGTTTTTCTTATTATTAAAGTTAATGGTCAATTGTTAAAGAGTAATAACTATTATTTTCTTCTATTTTTGAATTATTTTCACCATGTGTCATGTTAAGATTGTGCTACGTGACAAAACTGATATTTTCTATTTAAAATAAGAAAAAATATATAAAAAAATTAAAAAGTTATAAAAATAAAGAAAGTTGCAGAAATATATTTAAAAAATATCAAAATAACAAAAAATTATATAAATTACGAAAAATAAAAAATTATGAAAAAAATATTTAAAAACTCTATAAAATTATTAAAATTTACAAAATACTATAAAAAACATAGAAACTATAAAAAAATAAAAAATATATATGAAAAAAATTATAAAATCATTTTTTTATTTGCACACTAACCATTGTTAACAGTACAATACCTATTAAAAATTACAAAAAAAAAAATTTATTTGATCCTAAAGCTATTTATTGTGTTGATCCATCATGGACCTCCCCAAAGTAGCAAGGGAGTGTTTTGAGATGTAAATTATGGTTGGGAAATGGGTTGATATGACAAATAAAATGACAACAAGAGACTATATATATATCTATCCTTAAATTTATCTAATTCTTTTAATTTTCTACTTTTTAATATTTTTCAATAACTTTTTAATATTGTTTTTACTTTTTTATAATTTTTTTTGTAAATTTCAATTATTTTAATTATAATTTTTATATAATTTTGTATAAATTATTTTTAATGATTTTAAATTGAAAATATCAATTTTTGCCTTGGGGAGTTTAACGTATTTTTTTATATGGCGGAAACATAATTATTATGATTATGTATTAATTTGTTTGTTGATGAAACATGACACAAACATGTTTTACTTTATGTTCCGAGTCTTAATTATGTAGTGGTAATTAGCCACAACTTGCCTCTCTTTTTTATTTTTATTTTTTATGATTGGTTTGTCAGTAGGGGTGAGTATTCGATCGAGTCGAGTCGAAAATTTTCGAGTTAGTCGAGTTAACATATCCTATTTTAGCAACCGAACTCAATTTGAATTTTTTTCGATTCGAATCGAATCGAGTCAAAAAATTTCGAGTCAAATCGAGTCGAGTTAACGAATCCTATTATTTATATTTAATGCTGCGATTAGATGGACTGATTATTTAACTAGTAGACGAAGTACAAGATTATTTAACTACATCTACATGAACAATATAATGATTCTGCCTCTTAACTTAATGGGTAAACATTTATCAAAACAACGTAGTTTTGCTTTTTAACTTAATTATTTTGAATTTTAACTTTTAAAAAAAGTAAACATTTATTAAAACGACGTAGTTTTGTCTTTTCTTATTCGGATTTTCGGATAACTCGAATTGTGTAATTCATATTCGAGTTAAGCCGAAAAACTTATTTTTTTATTCGAGTTGATCCGAATAACTTGATTAACTCAAATAACTCGAACTATTTAATTCAAAATTTAAATTTTTTATCGAGTTTTTCGAATCGAATCAGATTTTGCTCACCCCTATTTGTCAGCATACTTTAAGTAAAGGTGCTAAAAAAATAGTTGCCTTTCTCATCCCTCCCTCTCTTCTCTTGCTTCCACGCAACTAAATTGCAACTCTTTCCTCTAATGTTGTTTACTGTTTTTTTATTTATTAAAAATGCTATAACATATATTAAATAATTAAACAAATAAATCAAAGGCTGAGTAAAAATCAAATGGTTAAATACAAGTATAAGGGCTCAACTGAACACAGCCTATTAATTTAAAGACTTTTTTAGAATATTAAATATTAAAATAATACTATTAGAAATTATATCTTTCTATTAATAAAAAGTGTTATTACGGACACTAATGTGGCTAATAAAAATTTACACATGACATGTCATATGGTAACATATTTAATTTTTTTTAAAAAAAATACACATTAAAAATGAATTTAAATAAAAGAATGTCCAAATATTCAAAATATTCTAAAATGAACATTATTTGATATTTTCAGTGATTCAAGTAATTGGATATTCATTAGAATGTTAAAAAAAAGAAAAGAGATGTTGATGTTGATTTTCATAAGAAATATAAATACAATGAGTATATAAAAGAATTATTTTTCAGTAACCGAAAGCTTAACAAATTCAATTGGTGGGTCTTTTAGGCTTAATTTTGGGGTTTCAGTGATGATGCATATAAGGGTGGTGGTGGAGTGGGATAAAGAGTGGCAGAGATGAGAGGATGAATTCTCTTTTCCTCAAAGTAGATGGAAAGTCAAATTTGAATAAACATATTTGCCCTAAATGACGCATGATATTTTTTTATCCTATCGATTATTTTTACACTTCTTATATACTTTTTAACTTACTTTTTATAATTTTTATAATATTCATGAACTCAGATAAATGAATTTAGACGTCTATTTGTTTAGGTTTCTTTTAGATGTCCATTTTTAATAATTTTTAAAAAAAAATATATGCCCACATATCATATCATGGGTCAACTTCCATCAACTAAATTAGCATTTGTTAATAGTCAAATCGATCAGTGATAGTTTTCTAATTAATTTTTTTTATCCCTTAAACTATACAGTGTATATGTCTGTGAATCATTGCAAGATGGCGGTAGCTAATACCTATATAACATTTTGAGTTTTCTCAACTCCTAACAGCTCTTTGATATTTGCTTGCAAAATTTTGGGAATCAACCATGCAACTGGTTAGCGAATGTCACCTTATTATTCTCCCCCATCTTATTCTATATATGGATATCTAAGCAGCTAAATGACTAGAAGAAAGACAGATTTTCAACGTCACTTTCTAAGTGAAATGTCGCTAAGAGGGTAGAACTCTTGTGTCTTGTCTTTTAGAATACATGTCGATTCTTCTTCCAATCTTAAAGACTTACGTAAGGTTGAACCAAATTTTAAAAACCATGAATATGCCCAAATTACTTTTAGTTTTACATAATTTCCACTCTAAAACCGTGAATGATTTTGTGAATTACAAATTTTAAAATTTTCTTTCTTAGAAAAAAAATATTAAAATTAAAATAACTCATAACTTAAACATTCAGAAAAACATGATTTCTCTCTCTCTCAAGTAATCACCTCTAGATTATGGAATAAAAGTTAAAAAAGGAAACAGAAAGTAATTAATGCTAATTTCGATAACACATAAAGATATTATTTACATGCAAAATAACATTAAAAAGGAAAAAAACTCATTTCATCTAATAACTTAGTCTATGCATGATATAATAATGTTAACATTGTGCAATTTTGTATGGAGCATGCATGAGTTCAATTTATTGTCTCCACTAGCATATAGTTGGGAAAATCTAATACGTAGTTATATATATATTTGATAAATCTTGAATGAGCAAATCAATGTAAAAGAATATGTCCAACTTAAGACTTAAATCGATTCATAATATATTTGGAGTCTGAATCTCATTTACAATAACAATTATATATTCTTATTCCCAAGATATAACCCCTTTTATATATTAAAAGAAACCAAACACGTAGTATCATACAACAAAAACAATGGAGCAGTCTATAGATGGTGAACCCCTCAAAATAGAGTCTGTCACACAATCTAGACATTCTATTTCTTTGTATTAGTTGGAATTTATACACACACATGCACATACGTATACATATTACATATATTCAGAGAGGGGGGAAGAAATAGCAGTGGAATATTGAGCCAACTCATAGGAAGTAATACTCAACCTTTTGCTTCAATAATTTCATTAATTTCTGTAGGAAATTACAGATTTAGGGATTGATACATTTTAATAGACACTACGAATAAGACTACAAACTTTCATTGTAGGTGCAAGCATACAAATAAAATGAGTACATAACATTAACACAACCGAGCAATGAAAGAAAGAAAAAGGAAAAATAAATACAAACAAACGTAGAAAATCTAAAAACATCTAATTTCAATATGCATATAAAATTGCAGTTTGATCTGCTAAAGTTGATGCAGATAATGATAATGATTGTTGAAAGAGTTTGGCTCATTCCCAAAACCAACCATTGCAGATATGAGTTCGGTTTCCCACATGTCGCCATGACACAAGTTCTGAGAAGATTCTGTGGCTGCTGCTGCCGGTGCCACCAAATTATTAGGTTGCTGCTCTTCTGGGTGTTGATTAACAAGCAAGTTTTCATTAATCAATGAATCTAGAAACGAGGAGAACATATCTTCATTGCAATTTTCCATATGATCCCCTTCGTTTCCATGGCTGCTTGGTTCCCCCATGATAAGAGTTGCACTTTCAGTATTCTGCCATTTCTCCATGCTCTTATCAACCTGTTGGTTTTGAGATTTCTGCTGATACCCATGTTCCAGGTTAGTCGGTGTACCATCTTTGGTAGTGTTTGTAGTTTTAATGGTAATGGTTTTTGATGCTAATACAGAAGGATTAGGGATAGGGGGGCTAGGGTTTGATTTTGGAACAGGATCATGATTAATCTGTGGTGATTTATGGGTAATAAGGTTCAATGGTTTATGGGTTCTTGGATCTATTCCTTGGCTGATCAGCTTCTTGCTTAGATGGGTATTCCAGTAGTTCTTTATTTCATTATCTGTACGCCCTGGAATCCTACCAGCTATCAGTGACCACCTGCAAGATTCAAAATGGAACAAGTAAGAACCCTAAACAAGAGACTATACAGTATTTTAAAAAAAAAACCCTAAAGAAATGAACACAAAAACCTTAAATTTAGCTTCTTATCAATGATTTTAAACATGATCCCCGATTTAATAACGTGTAAAACACAAAACCCAAACAAAAATTCGATCTATTTCTGCACGTTCTTACCCTAGTCATTAGAAAAAGCAGAGAAAACACTGTTTGTTGTTGAATGTTGGATATATATGAATTAATATTGTTAATCTGGGTACCTGTTACCGAGCAGGCGATGAAGGCGAAGAATGAGATCTTCTTCATCGGGAGCAATACGACCTCGTTTAACAGAGGGTCGGAGATAATTCATCCACCGGAGACGACAACTCTTACCGCATCGAAGCAAACCAGCTCGTTTAGGCAAAGTCCGCCATCGTCCTTCGCCTTCCCTTTTGATGTAGTTGGCTAACACTTCATCTTCTTCGGGCGTCCATGGGCCTCTCTTTATCCCAACTTTGCTGCAACAAGGAGTACCCTTGCTGCTTCTTGAATTACCGACTAAACTTGGGTTCTTCATGATTTCTTCAACTATATATGATCCTTTTTCCTGAGTTTTTGCTTTAGGGGATTCTCTTTGGATTGGTTATTTTGCTGGGAAATGGAAGGTATCAAAAGTTTAGGTTTTTATAGGATAGGAACCGAAATGAGGAAAGATAAAGAAATAACGTGCTGAAAGAGGAAAGAGTAAGAGATAGCCTCAGACTATATACGAATATTTTAAGCGAAACCTGGAAGGAATTAAAATTGTTACAACCAATCAAATAATAACATCTCATTAATTTTTTAAAAATAAAAATAATTTCATATTTCATATATTTTCTAATCCAATTTATTTAGTATGTTTTTCTAATTCAATTTATTTTTCAAGTAATCCAAAATATTAAAAATCGTTAATGTACGGAGAAAAGAGAAATTATTTCGGAAATTAAAAAGTAGAGTGAAACATCGTCATGTGTTTTGAGGAAATATTTAAAACAAACTAGAATAAATATGTGTCATGTATTAAACTTTGCTTATTATGTAAAATATTTTTTTGGATGAGTGTAGAATATTAATTTTATATCTCTAGAAATTAATAATGTGTCATTTTTAAGATCATTTTTATTCATTTTTATATTATTTTTTTCGTTAGTTTTATTTTACCTAAATTATGTAAGGATTTTGTTTAAATTTATTTATTCTAGTTGAAATCCTAGATCCATCTCGGTTATTTTGATTGTAATTATTCTTATATATGTAATTATGCTTTTTTTTAAAGATATTTCTTTTATGTATTTTTTATATTTTTATTTAATTTTAATAAACACTTAAATTTTAATTTATATTAGAATAAATATAATTAATCGATAATTTATAGCTAAATAAAATTTTAAATAAATTGTTTTATTTAATAAAGGTTTATTTTGATGAAAAAATTGAATTAGATACCATAATATATAAATACTTATTTAAGAAAGAAATACTTCATTGATTCCTTAGCATTATAGTAAACTTTTTTTTATATATAGTATAATAGTCAATATTTAATATAAAATTTTTTAATTATTTACATATATATTAGGGAAACATGGTACTGTCTGTTAATGGATTTTGAAGACGTTGAAAACCGACGAACTATATGCATTTCATGAAGTATTATTTTCTATCTCCTTTTTAGGTTAAATACGGAAAAAACAAAAGATTTTCGGTTGCCTTGTTAATTTTATGACACATTGTATAAAATTAATTATTTTTCTAATTATATATTATGTTTATTATTAAATTATTTAGTTTATTAGGAGCGAAAATTTTAGATTTTATAAGTAGATATATGTATTAAAATATATTAAAAGAATAAAAATTTTAAAAAAATATCAATTTTATTAAAAATGCTATTTGTTTTAGATATTGACTTAAAATCTAGTATAACAAATAAATAATTTTTTAATTTACGAATTACGACATGTATAATTTGTAAAAGCTAAAATCGTATATAATTTATATAAAAATAAGTTGAATTAAATTAATTTATCTCTCCACTATAGTTAGTATATTGTTGACTTTGCTTTTACTACTACTTGCTTTGTTTGAATGGGCGGCGGCATGATGACATGTCAAACTCTTCAAACAAAAAGTTGAGGTAAGGCAGTTCATCTTTTCCTAATTTTATTTAGGCTAAGAAAACAGGGTGAATTATCCAAAAATATCAAAAAAAATATAAAAATTTATTGAATTAGGTTTTTTTTTTTTTTAAAATTTTTTCGATTAGCTGGACTCCTTTTCTCTAATAGTTATCTCGTAACGGTTACTCTCAATAGTCGAATTCCAATAGCTCCCCATGGTTATTTTATTTTCCTATTTAAATCCTTAATTTCTTACCTTTTCAATTCACTCTTAATTCTCTTTCAATTCTCTTTTAATCCTCTCTCAACTCTCATTTTTTTATTAAAATTGTATTAAGGTTTTTTTTAAACTAATTTTGTATTACGATTTTTTTTTATATTTATCGAAATTAGTAATGACAAATTCTCTAATTTGTTTGGATGACAAACATATTTCGATCGTTCAATTGCAAATGGTAAATTTTTTTTATTATATTTAATCTAATTTAATTTAATATTTTGTTGTTATATTGAAAATTAATATTTGTATGTTTTTTATAATTAGCCGGACGACTTGAAAGCTGGAAAGGTATATTCACAATCTATCCGCTCCTCCATCGTCTTTAATCGAACCATACTTGAGAGATGCAAGATTTTTGCACGTGGCCCGTATGGGTAGGGGGTGTAAATTGGACCCCACACTTATAGGCGCGTTGGTGGAAAGATGGAGACTCGAGACACACACATCCCATCTTTTATGCGGCTAGTGTACTATCACACTCGAAGACGTACAATTACAGCTCGGGTTACCGGTGGATGGGCCGGTAGTGACTGGATCAATTGTCGCTAGCAATTGGAGAGATGTATGCAAGCAACTTTTAGGGAGGGTTCTAGACACGATTTATGGAGCCCAGATAGATATGAATTGGTTGAAAAGAAATTTTGTTGGGCTTGATGCGAAATCAAGTGAAGTTGAAAGAGAACAACACGCTCGGACGTAGATCTTTAGGATCATTGGGGGTCTCCTAATGCCAAAAAAATTACAAAATCTTGTCCATTTAAGGTGGTTCCTAAAACTCATGGACTTTAGAGAAGTAGGTCGACTTAGTTGGGGGTCAACTGTATTGGCGACATTGTACTAGGAGATGTGTAGGGCGACGCAATCACAGAAAATTAAAATCGATGGTTGCATGCTCCTATTGCAACCATGGGCGTGGTACCTAAGGGTGAGTAAAATTCGATTCGATTCGAAAAATTCGATAAAAAATTCAAAATTTGAATTAAATAGTTTGAGTTATTGGAGTTATTCAGATTAACTCGAATAAAAAAAATCAAATTTTTCGATTTAACTCGAATCTGAATTACACAATTCGAGTTATCCGAAAATCCGAATAAGAAAAGGAAAAACTATGTCGTTTTGATAAATGTTTACCTTTTCTAAAGTTAAAAGTCAAACCTATTAAGTTAAAAGGAAAAACTACGCCATTTTGATAAATGTTTAGTCATTAAGTTAAAAGGCAAAACCATTATATTGTTTATATAGTTAAATAATCTTGTACTTCGTCTACTAGTTAAATAATCAGTCCATGTAAACGCAACATTGAGTATAAGTAATAGGATTCTTTAACTCAACTCGACTTGAATAAGGATTTTTTTAACCCGATTCAATTCGATTCAGAAAAAATTCAAATTGAATTCGGTTGCTAAAATAGGATTCGTCAACTCGATTAAATCAAATTATTTTAACTGGATTCAACTCGACTTGATCGAATGCTCACCCCTAGTGGTACCGACTACCATTTTTACATCCTCGAGTGAACTACCCTTATACATTCCCACTCGTAACAAGGTAAAATTCATTAGATAATATATTTACCATAATAAAAATTATTTAAAATTTAAATTATTGTATTACCATATTATTTCAATAGGTGGAACCATGGGCCGAGTTATGTGGGACTACTAAAGGAGCTTCAAGATATACGGCTCTTATTAGATCAACGATCGGAAGCAAATATATGTATTTTTAAAATTTCAATTATATAATATTAACGTAGTTGATTTTAAAATTAATAGTAACTATATAATTAAAATTATTATTGTACTATAGTTTGAATGGATGTCATACTCCGATCCGAGAATTCAAGCATGCATCTCGTCCGAATTCTTGGTGAATCTTAAAATCTGGCACATAAAGGTGCCATTGGTAGTGTATCCTATTATGGACATGCATGAATCTGATAGAGCTATGTGATAGTTCAGATTTAGGTAAACGATTCCATCGGCACCCTAAGACATCAAAGATTTATACAATATCGACTTGCAGGGGAGAACCGATGAAAATTGAGTTGCATTCCACGCGCAATATATCAACATTTGGAACCATAGGGTACGACTTTATACCTAATCTTGAACCTATTATTGCTTGAGAATTAGCTTATGTTAGGATCGACCCGATTAAGCAACAAGAAAAAATAGCGGAATAAATTGAGAAATTGAACACACACAAATTTAACGTGGAAAAAACCCCTCCAAAGAGGATAAAAAACCACGGGCAAAGATAATTTTACTATAATGGCAACAGAACGAAGAGTACAAAAGATGGAGATAAAAACTAAACCCCGAAAACAAAGAACCCTCAAAACGTAAACACAAAATTCTCTAAATGTGTTATGAGTTCTAATATCTAATGGGTGTATTTTCTAAGGTTGTAAAAGAGCCTATTTATAGGCTAAATTCATAGGTCAAATAATAATAAAATAATCTAACTAATTAGTGTTTGATTGAAACAAATAAACAGAGTTTAACTAGAAGATTACTTCTCAAATTTGACTGAAATAGGAGTCATAATTAACAAATCTCCACCTTGACTCATATTTCCACAATGCCATCTTTGCCAAAGCCCGCCACGAGCCTATCTTGAACCATGCAGGGAATTAATTGAGTCGAATCTGTGCTTAGAAACTGGAAGACTTCTAGCCTTCGACTTGTACATTGCCAAATCAAAACTAACCCGGGTTTGATTTTCACGAACACAGTGCCCTAACTTTTCAAAACCTGCATCCAAAAGAGAACCTCTCTTCAACGAAACGGTCATACCTTTTTCCCACCTATGACCAAGTTGCCTCCGCTCTGAATGAGTTGACTTCGACTCTGTAACGGACGAGGGACGTCCGATTTCACCGGTCCTCTGTAGAACCTTCAGAATATATAAAGGCGCGGTTCTTTTACCTTTTAACAAAATGAGAGCTCCACGAGATACTTTAATGCCGCTCGACTCGATGTTGATTCTGTATCCTTTCAAGTCTAAAATACTTAAGGAGATGAGATTCTTTCGTAAATCAGGTACATACCTGACATTTGAGAGTGTCCTAATCGTCCCATTGTGTATCCTAATTTTAACAGTACCAATACCAATTACCTTACTAGATGAATCGTTTCCCATGCACACAACTCCACCTTCAACCGAACTGTATGTGGAGAACCATTCTCTATTGGGACACATGTGGAAAGAATATCCCGAATCTAGGACCCACTCGGACGTGAGCTTAGAGTTATCGCTCGTTGACACTAACAAGAAATCATCACCGCTTTCATCGGCCAAATTAGCACCAGCTACATCTTCCTCGTTACTCAAGTGACTCTTTTCTTTCGCAGATTTATAACAATCGCTTTGACGTGACCTAACTTTTACAATAGCGACACCTTTTGTCTCATTTCTTTGATGCTACCAAAAGCGGAAGCTTGCTTATCGCCTTGCTATCCAAACCAAACTCATTGTCTAGTTTGTCTCTACTCAACAAATGACCCTTCACATCTTGAACGAGAGTTTGTCTCTCGCCATAAATCGGGGTCTCCACTGAAAGACTTGTATGAAGGGGTAAAGAGCACAATAATAGCATAGCTTTGATCTTCATCGTCAATATGAACCTCAACATTCTTTAAATCATTTAAAAGAGTAATGAATTGACTGATGTGATCTCTAAGAAGCTCACCTTTGTTCATGCGAAGCGTAAATAGAGCGTTGTTTCAACACTAAGCAGTTAGCTTGAGAGACTTAGTCGCATAAAGAGTTTCTAACATTTTCCACAAGGCAGATGAGGTATTCTCCATCAATACCTCCTGCAATACCGTATTCGCGAGGCACAATTGGATTGCAGACAAAGCCTTTTCATCAAGCTCTTCCCATTCTGTTTGATTTAGATTCTCAGGCTTTTTCCCGGTAACAACCTTTTTCAAGCCGGTTTGAACTAGAATTGCCATTATCCGAACTTGCCACAGATTGAAATTTGTCTCACCATCGAACTTCTCAATTTCAAACCTTGTTGCTGACATATCTGAATGGGCTGATCTATGAAAATTGAATTAGCTCTGATACCACTTGTTAGGATCGACCCGATTAAGCAACAAGAAAAAATAGCGGAATAAATAACGTGGAAAAAACCCCTCCAAAGAGGATAAAAAACCACGGGCAAAGATAATTTTACTATAATGGCAACAGAACGAAGAGTACAAAAGATGGAGATAAAAACTAAACCCCGAAAACAAAGAACCCTCAAAACGTAAACACAAAATTCTCTAAATGTGTTATGAGTTCTAATATCTAATGGGTGTATTTTCTAAGGTTGTAAAAGAGCATATTTATAGGCTAAATTCATAGGTCAAATAATAATAAAATAATCTAACTAATTAGTGTTTGATTGAAACAAATAAATAGAGTTTAACTAGAAGATTACTTCTCAAATTTGACTGAAATAGGAGTCATAATTAACAGCTTACGGTCCAAAGTACATGCCATGGTTTAAACTCTATGGCAAGCCATATTTACTATCGGGGGAGGCGAGGGGTAGGCAACGTCATATGAGGAGGCTACGATAAGCGCCTAAGAATCCAAGGTTTGGAAAAGCTGCCAAGGCAGGTTCATCATCTACACCAATGCAAGAAGAGGCACCGATGGCCGCACCACCCCTCGGTTAGTATAGCTTGACTTATTCTGGTTCTATTACTTAGCCCTTCATTTTTACACATGCGCCACATATTGCACCACATTTTCTTGTTTCTACACCGTATCCAAGAATTATTTTTGGACGACCACACCCGCCCCCACCATATTACACGCCAATGCCATTGACGTATCAGACGACGATGTTTCTGACGATGATGTATACGCTGACTATGTTTGTGGCACCGACGAGAAGTCTGTATTTTCTGTCATCACCCAATATACTTATACGCCTACGCCGGTAGTGTCGCAAACACCCCTAGGATCATTGTTCTACCATGGTGAACCATCTTTGCAACCAACTACGCAACTATCTTTGCAACCACTTGTTCGTAGAACAGAGGCGACACGATGGAAATCGAAGAGCACATCGCAATCGACCACAGATGAAGGCGAAGAAGAGAAGGGGCGGGAACTACAATATGTACCTGAGGGTGAAGGTGACGATGAAGGTGAAGAAGAGGAGCAGTCAGAACCACAACTTAAACAAAGAAGAAATCTGTCTAGCAACTGACGACCACCCTGTTGTGACACACATTCTGCTCGATGACATAGATGAATTTTTTTGTACATGTCATGTAAATCTTAATTGTTTAGCTAAGTTATAGTTGACAGGTGTTGGAAAATAGAGTTTGGAAAATGCAGCAAAAAATAAGTTTAGGGGAAAAACCAGAGTTTTAATTTTTTTTCCAAAAACGAGAACTTGGTTGTGATATCTAAAGTAATAGACACTTAATCAAAATTGTATCATTTCGATTTGTTTAGGATAAACACTTCAACCGAGTATTCTTCTTTGCTATCGTCAAGCTCACGTCTATTGTAACATCCTATACCCGGCCCGGTAGCCGAGCCCGAGTAACAGGACACTACATCAAACATCGAACTCATACTTATTCACATAGCCTCAAATACATGCAACCACAGTCACTTTCAAATATTTAGAGGAGTAATAAGTCTTAAACACCTTAGACAACATTTAAAATGACTTAACATACCTTAGTCAACATTAGAAATAATTTAAAAACATGCTTAGGGACCATTTGATAAAATTATAAAGAACCCACGTAGGTATCGATACGCCATCACAGGTATTGATATTTTGGAAAATAAGTATCGATATCAGTAAGAAAATCGATATCAAACTAGCATTTTGTCAAATTTTAAACGAAAGCATTTTAACGATACATGGGCAAAGGTATCCATATTTTCACCCCGAGTATTAGTACTCGTGATTGGGTATCGATACCAAATTAATCTACTGACTTCACAAAGATACAATTAAACTCCAAGGTATCGATATTTATGTCTCGAGTATCAATACCTCTGCTCAGATTTGCAAAAACACAACAAAACAGAGTATTAAACATGCTCAACATATCTCTATTCTAATAGGCATTAATTATTACAGTATCAAACATTAAATTTACCCAAAATAAAGTCCAATGTAACAACTTTAAATTATCGATCCAAATCATGGTGATAACAAATAAAAATACGAGACAAAAATTCTAGAAGTTCACAATCATACTAAACCAACAAGAACATAATAATAACCAGCCAAAGTTGTAACCACATTGCCTTTATTTCCATAGTTCAACGAATAATAATAAAATCACCTACTTAAATACTAAAGCCTAACTTGGATCACTTTCTTGGAATTCTGCACCGCTTACACTGCAAACGCTAAATATCTGTAATGGTTAGAAAGAGTGGGTGAGCTTAAACAAGCTCAATGAATGTTGGAATAACCACAAAGTATACACAACATCAAAGGTTAAGCAAGAGCATACTTCAACACATTCACAACCATATTCTAACCAAGTCAGAATAACATATTCACGCTTCATTAAATCATAAAACTAGCATATACTCTCACATGCAATTACGCTCAACTCGTATATATATATAACTCATTTAACGATAATTCATCAAGACAAAACAACGTATTCATACTTTAATGATCCACAAGTCTAGCTTATATATTCACATGTATTTACACACAACATTTTCAAGTATTAATCAATTAATGATAATTTAGCAACTTGGAAACATGAAACATAAAAGTGAGCTCTATCACCACACATTGGATACACGGATCTCCATCACACCAATAACTCAAAGAGTCTAACATATCCCACAAGTATAGTATAAAGCTAAACACTCTCCAACACATCAATATATCCCGGTGAATGGAGCTTAGCTTGACATTCCCTTATCTCTCCAATTTGTCCTGGGGCTTTAGTGCCTAAGCCATAAAACACAAGGGTGAGTACTCACAATCTTATGGCATGCCAACTATATCCAACAATTTCAAGAGATCACAAGGCCAAAATATCTACAAATACACACATTTAATTACTGTTTTAATGCACATAATCTCTGTCTATATTCATCAATTCATACCACAAATTTGTACACAACGCATGCTTATTAGATTCACATTTAATTGCACTTTAAGTGCCAGCTCATTGATCCACCACATATTCAACCACATATGTATGCATTAAAATCAGTTTATCACATACAAGTATTCACACACATTACCTGTTACATTAATATCACATTCCACAATTCAACACATAAGTACTTACCATTTTCTACACACTTTCACTACACATTTATATCTCTAGCACAACATCATCACTGTCATTCGGCATGTTTAATATGCCCACAACTAACACATTTACAAGAGATATCATAATATATATCACATGTCACGTATCACGTATCACAACTTAATACTCAATCCACATCACACAATCACATACTTTGCAAATTAAACAAGGGGTATAAGAAAGCTTACACTCGGAACTTAGGATAGGAGTTTAGACTAGTCCTAAGCTCCTGATTAACACTGTGAATCGTGTCTACGAGCAACGATTCCAAACACTCATCGTTCATGCTTTTGCCTAGTTACCAAAAGCTTAAACTAGCTTTTCCTTTCCTTTTGCCTTGTTCGTCAAAGGCTCCAACGGTTCCGAAAGTTCACCAAAGTTAACCACACAACAAACATAGTTAATAATAAACCATAGACACTCTTAAATCAACCAAAAACGCAAGCCTAAGCTAGTTTGCACGTGTATTCACAATCTATCTGCTCTTCCATCGTCTTTAATCGAACCATACTTGAGAGATGCAAGATTTTTGCACGTGGCTCGTATGGGTAGGGGGAGTAAATTGGACCCCACACTTATAGGCGCGTTGGCGGAAAGATGGAGACTCGAGACACACACATCCCATCTTCTATACGGCTAGTGTACTATCACACTCGAAGACGTACAATTATAGCTTGGGTTACCGGTGAATGGCCCGGTAGTGACTGGATCAATTGTCGCTAGCAATTGGAGAGATGTATGCAAGCAACTTTTAGGGAGGGTTCTAGACACGATTTATGGAGCCCAGATAGATATGAATTGGTTGAAAAGAAATTTCGTTGGGCTTGATGCGAAATCAAGTGAAGTTGAAAGAGAACAACACGCTCGGACGTAGATCTTTAGGATCATTGGGGGTCTCCTAATGCCAAAAAAATTACAAAATCTTGTCCATTTAAGGTGGTTCCTAAAACTCATGGACTTTAGAGAAGTAGGTCGACTTAGTTGGGGGTCAACTGTATTGGCAACATTGTACTAGGAGATGTGTAGGGCGACGCAATCACAGAAAATTAAAATTGATGGTTGCATGCTCCTATTGCAACCATAGGCATGGTACCTAGGGGTAAGTAAAATTCGATTCGATTCGATTCGAAAAATTCGATAAAAAATTTATATTTTGAGTTAAATAGTTTGAGTAATTTGAGTTATTCAGATTAACTCGAAAAAGAAATCAAATTTTTTGATTTAACTCGAATCTGAATTACACAATTTGAGTTATCCGAAAATCCGAATAAGAAAAGGTAAAACTTTGTCGTTTTGATAAATGTTTACCTTTTCTAAAGTTAAAAGTCGAAACCATTTAGTTAAAAGATAAAACTACGTCGTTTTGATAAATGTTTACCTTTTCTAAAGTTAAAAGTCAAACCTATTAAGTTAAAAGGCAAAACCATTATATTGTTTATATAGTTAAATAATCTTGTACTTCGTCTACTAGTTAAATAATCAGTCAATGTAAACGCAACATTGAGTATAAATAATAGGATTTGTTAACTCAACTTGACTTGAATAAGGATTTTTTTAACTTGATTCGATTCGATTCAGAAAAAATTCAAATTGAATTCGGTTGCTAAAATAGGATTCGTCAACTCGACTAAATCTAATTTTTTTGACTTGATTTGACTCGACTCGATCGAATGCTCACCCCTAGTGGTATCGGCTGCCATTTTTACATCCTCGAGTGAACTACCCTTATGCATTCCCACTCGTAACAAGGTAAAATTCATTAGATAATATATTTACCATAATAAAAATTATTTAAAATCTAAATTATTGTATTACCATATTATTTCAATAGGTGGAACCATGGGTCGAGTTATGTGGGACTATTGGAGGAGCTTCAAGATATACGGCTTCTGTTAGATCAACGATCGGAAGTGGAGATATGTATTTTTAAAATTTCAATTATATAATATTAACGTAGTTGATTTTAAAATTAATAGTAACTATATAATTAAAATTATTATTGTACTATAGTTTGAATGGATGTCATACTCTGATCCGAGAATTCAAGCATGCATCTCATCTAAATTCTTAGTGAATCCCAAAATCTGGCACGTAAAGGTGCCATTGGTAGTGTATCCTATGATGGATATGCATGAATTTGATAGAGCTATGCAACAGTTTGGGTTTAGGTAAATGATTCCACCAGCAGCCTAAGACATCAAAGATTTACACAATATCAACTTGCGAGGGAAAACTGATGAAATTTGAGTTGCATTCCACGCGCAATATATCAACATTTGGAGCCATAGGTACGACTTTATACCTAATCGCGAACCCATTATTGCTCGAGAATTAGCCTACGGTATAGTACATGCCATGGTTTAGACGCCATGACAAGCCATATCTACTATCGGTGGAGGCGAGGGGTAGGTAACATCATATGAGGAGGCTACGATGAGCGCCTAAGAATCCAAGGTCTGGAGAAGCTGCCAAGGCGGGTCAATCATCTAAACCAATGCAAGAAGAGGCATCGATGGCCGCACCACCCCTCGGTTAGTATAGCTCGACTTATTCTGGTTCTTTTACTAACCCCGTCATTTTTACACAAGCACCACATATTGCACAACATTTTCTTGTTTCTACACTGTCTCCAGGTATTATTTTTGGACGACCACACCCGTCCCTACCATATTACACGCCAATGCCTTCGACGTATCAGAGTACGATGATTCCGATGATGACATATACGCTGACTATGTTTGTGGCACCGATGAGAAGTCCATATTTTCTGTCATCACCCAATATACTTATACGCCTACGCCGATAGTGTCGCAAACACCCCCAAGATCATTGTTCTACCAAGGTGAACCATCTTCGCAACTAGCTCCGCAACCATCTTCACAACCACTTGTTCATAGAACAGAAGAGACACAATGGCAACTGAGGAGCACATCACAATCAACCATAGATGAAGGCGAAGAAGAGGAAGGGCGGGAACCACAACATGTACCCGAGGGTGAAGGTGACGATAAGGGTGAAGAAGAGGAGCAGCCGAAACCACAACTTGAACAAAAAAGAAATCTGTCTCGCAACTGACGACCACCCTGTTGTGACACACATTCTGCTCGACGACATAGATGATTTTTTTGTACATGTCATGTAAATCTTAATTGTTTATCTAAGTTATAGTCGACAAGTGTTGGAAAATAGAGTTTGGAAAATGTAGCAAAAAATAAGTTTAAGGGAAAAACAAGAGTTTTAATTTTTTTTCTAAAAACAAGAACTTGGGTGTAATATCTAAAGTAATAAACACTTAATCAAAATTATATCTTTTCGATTCGTTTAGGATGAACATTTCAATCGAGTAGTCTTGTAACACCCCAAACCCGGCCTAGACGTTATGGCCGTATCTGGAAATGTCACACGATAGTGTTTTTGAAACCTCGTTGTTACGATGAAAACATTCTATGTTATTATCTTTAGTAAACCTTTGTTAGAACTTAGGAAGTCGTCTTTATTCATTTAAAACATTTGTTTTGAAACATCCCTCGTTGCGGAAGCTTTAATAAAATAGTCTAGGTGATCATGCGTTTAAAAATTACTTTAACTTTTTGAAAACCAAATTTCCTACGACCAGCAGGTATAAATCCATAAAGTAAAATAAATAAATAAAAACCCAAATTTAAAACCAAAGTCCCAGAGGGTCATTAAATTACAACCAAAATAATCAATAATAATCAAATCATAAATCGTAAATTGAAAACAATGAAGTCCAAAAAATACTGTGGTCACCGCTGAGTCCTCCGTCGCACCGATCCGTCTAAGTCTGGGGATTACCTGTGCACATTAAACAAAAAGGGTGAGTTTACATAAACTCAGTGTGTAATCCCGCAGAAACAAGCAAACAATCAGTATTCACAGTGCACAGTTGAACAGTCTTGGGCCTAAGCCCTTTTCAGTATCAGTGATAGTTTGGGCCTTAGCCCATCTCAATATAGTGTCAAAAATGCAGTAGGGACTTAGCCCATCACAGTATCAGTAGTAGTAACAATTATGCAGTAGCAAAATCCTACCCAACCAGCCTCTACACACCATCACCGTCCAACCCTACACTCTATGTGGGGATATAATAAACCCACCCATCCCTACACTCCAAGTAGTACCGAATGCGGCTGTCTGATGAGTTTCTTGGTGAAATGCCATAAATTAGACTTAAAGCCTTTGGTACACTTCCTCCAAATAACAACCCCCCCCCAATGCAATGCAACACACAATGGATGACATGCTATTATGCAATTTCTAATACATATATTCCATTCCAGATATTAACATGCCCAGTACATATATCATTCAGTCAATTTCACACATTTAGGGTCTAAGTAGTGCTTCACAGGCCCCTACAGTGAGGTTCACATGATCGACTTGGGCGACCCGTGTGCAACCTTAAAAACATTTCGATAAAAATGGGCCCACACGCCCATATGATCTGCCTGTGTAGGCCCACACGCCTGTGGGGCCCACTCGGCCCAAATTGGCCTTGTCCGTGTGATCCATTTTTAAAGTAACCCATGCTAGCTCAATACTCATATATGTTTTCACTATTTACTTATATGTTCATTCAAAGCTGTCTACTTGCGTCATTATCACTAAATTATTTATATCTTGAGCTACAAAATTCAAAATTAAGATCCGCTTGATTTTTTTGAAACTAGACTCAAATACCTTTCTACCATAAAATTTTCAGAATTTATAATTTATCAAATAAGTACAGTAAAATCTTTAAATTTATCCTTATTATGCTGTTTGACAGCTTCATCCTTTCCTTACTAAAAATTATTTATCTCTTAGTATGGAAATTAGATGATGTTTCTATTTATTTCTCTTGAAAATAGACTCATTAAGGATTTAAAAATATAAATATAAGCCCCTAATTATTGTTTTACAATTTTTGATGATTTTCCTAAGTTAGAACAGGGAAACCCGAAATCATTCTAACATTGTCTCACAAAATTTATTATATCTCATGATTTACAATTTCATTGCTTACACTGTTTCTTCCATGAAAAACTAGACTCAATAAACTTTAATTTCATATTTTATTAAACCTCTAACTCAATTCCCACTATTTTTGATGATTTTTCAAATTTAGACTACTGCTGCTATCCAAAACTATTTTAGTGCAAAATGTTGATTTCCAAGTTTATAACACCCTTATTTCCTTTCTCTACAATTTTTCGCATCATTTTCTCTTATTTCTGTTATTTCTCGACAACAAGAAATTTTAGCTTTTCGCCCAATCCCGTTTTCTGCGTTTCGGGTGCGTAAGTACTCCTAAGCCTCCAGAACCTAAAAATCGACCAACATATCTCCAGATTAATTACTTAATTCGTTTTTAATCAACCAATTTTGGAAGGAACTCGACTAAAACCTAGCAAAACCCTTACCTCGCTTGAGTAACCACGACTTCGTACAATCACAGCATCGATTCAAAACCACCAGCCCCTTGATTAACTCCTAAACACCAAAAAGGAATCCCCCTTTTAGAGATTAACCAATAACGATTAACAATAGAAAAAACCGTTACTTACCGAACACACACAACCAACGATGAACAACTGAATCAATTGGAAAAAAAGAAGAAGAAAGAAACGGAAGGGGAAAAATAATGGAAATTTCGGCAGCAACTAGGGAAAAGAATCGGCAGAGGAGGGAAAAAAGAAGAAGAAGAAAACGTCAAAAAAAGTTTGGGGAATTGGAGAGAAAACCGAAACTCTACTTTTTTTTTGCAACAAAAAGATAATCAGATTATTTTCTGATAACCTCTCCCCAACTATCTCCTAAAATCACTCCCTACTAACCCACTAAAACACAACTACTTAGAATTTTGCCCCAACACAACTCTTAGTCGAAATTGGAGCAAAAATACTGTCTCCACACCATCATAGAGAATTGAACACAGGACCTCCAACACTCCAACACTCCACTTAACCACCAGACCAGCAGACCCATTCTAATATAAACTTACCAACAATTAAACTTAAGCCCTTTGCACAAGGTTAAGGCTTTATTTATAAAAAATACCAAAATTTACCCAAGTAAGGCTTGAACTTGGGACCTCTCAAACACACCTAGAACACATAACCACTGAAGCAGATACATATTGTGTGTCACACATACATGAAATCAAAAATTAAAATTTTGGGGCGTTACAAGTCTTATTTGTTATCATCAAGCTCACATCTATTGTAACATCCTATACCAGGCCTGGTAGCCGAGCCCGAGTAACAGGACGCTACATCAAACATCAAACTCACACTTATTCACATAGCCTCAAATACATGCAACCATGGTCACTTTCAAATATTTAGAGGAGTAATGAGTCTTAAACACCTTAGACAACATTTAAAACGACTTAACATACCTTAGTCAACATTAGAAATAATTTAAAAACATGCTTAGGGACCATTTGATAAAATTATAAAGAACCCATGTATGTATCGATACACCATCACAGGTATCGATATTTTGGAAAATAAGTATCGATACTAGTAAGAAAATCGATACCAAACTAGCATTCTGTCAAATTTTAAACGAAAGAATTTTAGCGATACATGGGCAAAGGTATCCATATTTTCACCCCGAGTATCAGTACTCGTGATTGGGTATCGATACCAAATTAAGCTACTGACTTCACAAAGATACAATTAAACTCCGACATATCTATATTTATGTCCTGAGTATCAATACCTCTGCTCAGATTTGTAAAAACACAACAAAATAGAGTATTAAACATGCTCAACATATCTCTATTCTAATATGCATTAATCATTACAGTATCAAACATCAAATTTACCCTAAACAAAGTCCAATGTAATATCTTTACCTTGTCGATCCAAATCATGGTGATAACAAATAAAAATACGAGACAAAAATTCTAGAAGTTCACAATTATACTAAACCAACAAGAATATAATAATAACCAGCCAAAGTTGTAACCACATTGCCTTTATTTCCACAATTCAAAGAATAATAATAAAATCACCTACTTAAATACTAAATCCTAACTTGGATCACTTTCTTGGAATTCCGAACCGCTCACATTACAAACGCTAAATATCTGTAATGGTTAGAAAGAGTGGGTGAGCTTAAACAAGCTCAATGAATGTTGGAATAACCACAAAATATACACAACATCAAAGGTTAAGCAAGAGCATACTACAACACATTCACAACCATATTCTAACCAAGTCAAAATAAAATATTCACGCTTCATTAAATCATAAAACTAGCATATACTCTCACATGCAATTACACTCAACTCGTATATATATAACTCATTTAACGATAATTCATCAAGCCAAAACAACGTATTCATACTTTAATGACCCACAAGTCTAGCTTATATATTCACATGTATTTACACACAACATTTTCATGTATTAATCAATTAATGATAATTTAGCATCTTGGAAACATGAAACATAAAACATAAAACATAAAAGTGAGCTCTATCACTACACATTGGATACACGGATCTCCATCACACCAATGACTCAAAGAGTCTAACATATCCTATAAGTGTAGCATAAAGCTAAACACTCTCCAACACATGAATATATCTCGGTGAATGGAGCTTAGCTCGACATTCCCTTATCTCTCCAATCTGTCTCGGGGTTTTAGTGCCGAAACCATAAAACACAAGGGTGAGTACTCAAAATCCTATGGCATGCCAACTGTATCCAACAATTTCAAGAGATCAAAAGGCCAAAATATCCACAAATACACACATTTAATTACTGTTTTAATGCACATAATCTCTGTCTATATTCATCAATTCATACCACAAATTTGTACACAATGCATGCTTATCAGATTCACATTTAATTGCACTTTAAGTGCCAAAACTATGCTCATTGAGCCACTACATATCCGAACACATATGTGTGCATTAAAATCAGTTTATCACATACAAGAATTCACACACATTACCTGTTACATTAATATCACATTTCACAATTCAACACATACGTACTTACCGTTTTCTGCAAACTTTCACTACACATTTATATCTCTAACACAACATTAGAACTGTCATTCGGCATGTTTAATATGCCCACAACTAACACATTCACAAGAGCTATCACAATATATATCACATGTCACATATCACAACTTAATACTCAATCCACATCACACAATCACATACTTTGCAAATTAAACAAGGGGTATAAGAAAGCTTACACTCAAAAATTAGGATAGGGGTTTGGACTATTCCTAAACTCCTTATTAACACTATGGATCATGTCTACGAGCAACAATTTCAAACACTCACTGTTCATGCTTTCGCCTAGTCGCCAAAAGCTTAAACTAGCTTTTCCTTTCCTTTTACCTTGCTCATCGAAGGCTCCAACGGTTCTGAAAGTTCACCAAAGTTAACCACACAACAAACATAGTTAATAATCAACCATGGACACTCTTAAATCAACCAAAAATGCAAGCCTAAGCTAGTTCCTCTTGGAACTAAAATTTTTGACTTGAAAATTTAAAACTCAAATATCTCAATCTCTACTCACTCGCTTTGCCTAAAAATGATTCCAATAATCTAATTATTCATCTACGCATGATTCTGAACCTTCAAAATACACAAAAGCACACAGATTTATCGTTGTGAAATTTTGACATAAAATAGCCATTTTTCATGAAAACTCATTAAAACCTTAGAATGTTTCAGCGAAACTTTAGAGAAATTTTAGAAACCTTATAATCATATCAAAACAAGTTGAAAAACACTTTCAAACATTGATTTCATATAGAATCCTGAATTTCATCATTAACGACCCAAATTTCGGCATTTATTCAAAACTCTTGATTCAATAGATAAAAACTCAATCTAATAGGCTAGATATCATTAAAAACTAATAGGAAATGAAACATTACCTTTGTTGAAGGAGAATTGAACATTTGATTGAAAATCTAGAAAACCTACAAGTTGAGAAATGGTGAAATCAATGGTGTTTTTGATGATTTTATGGAATTCTAAAGAGGTTTAATGTTAGAAGGAAGAAAGAAATCAAAGGAATTGATGCTTGGAAGATAAAACAAGTGAAGGGTGCTTGGGAAAATCAAGGGATGGCAACACAAGGGTGATGAAAGTGGAGGGAAAAAATAGGGTATTTTTAAAACTTTGGTATAATTGCTTTAAAACCACTCCTAAATTGAACCCTTTTGCAAAACAGTTCTTATTTTAAAATTGAAAGTCTTTTCAGCATTCTTTTCAAAAATTGATTTAATTTTCAAAAACCTTAGTCGAAAACATTTTTCGGGTTACCACAATTCAAAATTTTCAAACCCACTTCCAGCCAAAATTCCTAAATTGCCCTTGAAACTTCTAGGCCCAATTTCGGGATGTGACATCTGTCGAGTGTGGGCTCGCTTCGAATCGAAAAATTTTCACAAAATTACCAGTAGGGTAATTTCATAATTTTTTTTAAAGTTTTAGGTCAAGTTGTAAATAAGAAAAATATCTCTAGAAATTTTCTAAAATAATTTCTTCAGAGAATTTTCTCTCTACAACTTTCTCTTGAAGGTCAAGTTGTAAACAAGAAAAATATCTATAGAAATTTTCTAAAATAATTTCTTCAGAGGATTTCTCTATACAACTTTCTCTTGAATTCAAGTGTGAGAAAAATAATGACCTATGACTCTTTTTATATAGGGAGAGTTTAGAGAGTTCAACTATGATTAAAATTATTCACTTTAATATTAAATTTAATCTAATATTTATCTTGAAAATATTAGATTAAATTTAATATTAAGACAATCACTTTAATATTAAATTAATAAAATACTATCAATATAAGTATTAAATTTAATTTAATATTAAAACTATTAAAATAATATTATTTTTGAAATATTTAATCTAAAATCAAATTATCCGCTAGAGTCCAAGTAGGAGTGTGACTCTTCCACTGCTCAACCATTAAAGGACCACCTGCCGGCCACCGGAATGCTGTCGTCTCCGTTGCCGACACCGTCGTGTCCAATGTTGCCATTGCAGGTGCAACACCCTCACAGCACCCCGAGTCGGTTTGGTCCAAGCTAATGATGGCCCGACCAGTCCGGTCCCGCCATCAGTTGGACTGCCCGTTGGTCTGATTTTACATACCAGGCCCGATTCAACTAGTGTTTGGGTCTCAGTTTTGGGTTCTCGGGCCCAATTTTTAATCTTAGGTCTAATTTTCAGGTCCAATTATCTATTGGACCAATTATTTGACTTGAAATTTAATTAATTTGATTAATTTAATTTTACTTGATCAAAATTAATTTTCCCAAAAATCATTTAAATTTTCCAAATTAAATTTTCAAGAAAAATATTTAATTATTTCCAAATTCTCTAGTTGAACAATTCTCATGACTGCTTAATTTAATTCCAAATCGAATAAATCTAGTCAATTAAATTAGTTCCAAAGTCATAGAATTTCCTTCCGATTCAAATGCAGTCTGATCGAGCTTTTGTTGAGCTAGCGGAGGGACCAATCAGACATATACAATTAGACTCTAGTATTTACAATTATGTCCAAAAGCATCGTTCAAAATTTACTTAATCATGGATTTAGTCCATAAGAAGTACCATGATTGAAAACTCCTTATTGTATACTTTTTACGAAAGCAATTCATCCAACTGTTTTGTCCAATGACCTCATCATGTGTGTGTTACCCTCATATGATATCATTGATTCCTTTGAGTTAAATCCGTTCACTCAATACAATCCTATTTTATCTCATTGTCACCATTGTGTCTTCTTAATGATTCATATGATCACTGTTATCAAATGACTATGATAAATTGCTCGTTCGAGAACAATTAACCCATGACCACGTTCTATATTTATCAATCCATATAATGCCAATGAGAGGATATCGTTAACTTTTTAATTGAGCTATGAATTCTACTGTTACAAGTAAAGTCATGCCATACACAAGTCATGTACCCAACATACCGACTATGAGCTTGATCATCTTTAGAGCATAAGCCTCCACTTATATTAAAGCACATGAGTTACATACGCATGGTTAGTGACTAACTCAGGATTTAGGTAAATCACACTATGAACGTCACAAGTGAATTAATTCACAAACAAATTCAAAATTAATTTATCTTGGGTCTAGTCCAATGTATCATTCTTCCAATGAATACATTTATGTCTCTACCCGTGGAGTCAACTGCTCCAATAAGCCAAGACTAGCCATCTCCCAAATTGGAATTATAGATAGCATAATAATCCTTCTAAGTATTTGAATCAAATGCTTACTTTGATTCTTTTACGAGATTATGGACTCGTTTAGATTATCTACTAAAGTAAATTGTCTTTCTCGCAATGTAAACATTCTTACAGTGCCACTTATCATCAGTTTGAACCTAGATAATCAATGATCTAATATTTGTTTGTCACAATTTTGCTATGAATGTAAAACATAAAAGACAGAAAAAAAAAATAGTGAAATGTGAAATTAAATATATTTATTCATCGTTCAAATACATAGAAAATAGTTACATGTTTACTACAATATAGGCACATTTCCCAACAACAAGATTGTACGGTAAATGATGCCTATCATAGACTGCCATTATATGATTGTGTCCACTGGTCGAAAGGTATTTTAGAGAGGTATTGCGCACCAGCACCAATAATGGCCTACAAGTTTTCGAACATTTCATGGAAATGGTGTTTCACGAGCTCATACCCTGTCGAAGCAAGTAAATAGTTTATCCATTAATCCCAACATCTAGTAAGCGGTTAAATATCAAACAATTGAAATACTGGCGAATACATACCTATGTTAATCACTTGTGTGTGCTAAGTTTCAGAATCGTGTTGTTTGTGGTAGTTTGCTACCACATGTCTTAAAATAAGACCTATGGTGTGTGCGGTCCCATAGGCTTCCCTGTCGTTCAATTATAACTAGTATTCCAGGTCCCCTATCATATATGACGTATATATCGAGTTGAGGGAAAACATGCCTCCTCAACCTAGACAGGAAGAAATCCCAATCGTCTGCATTTTCCCCTAGCGTTATTACAAAGACTATTGGTAGGATTTTTCGATTAGCATCATGTGCCATAGCCAACAACAATCGATGCGTATATGTAACATCCTGAATTTTTGGGCCTATGCGTTTAATGGGTGGATATGTTTAATGTGTTAATTTAAGTGTTAGGGGTCCAAATTGGGCTCAGGCTTAGGTAGAGGCCTTGATTAAAATTATCTGTTTGGGCATTATAGGGTTTAAAAGGTAGTATCTATGTTTAAAATACCAAAGTGGGCTTGTGGCCCAATCTTAGGAGGTGACGCCACACAAGGGAGTAAGGGGCCCAAATTTAAGTTTCATGGAGCCCAATTCTTTTAATTTAAGTTAGCTAAATTTTGGGCATTAGGATTAGGTGGAGTGGATGGCAACAAGGCTAAAATTTAGGGGTTTTAATGTTTAAAATATGTGGATAATAAGCAGATAAAGGCTATTATTTAGGAATTTATTTTATGTGGATAATAAGCGGATAAAGGCTAAAATTTAGGGATTTTAATGATTAAAATATGTGGATAATATCTTTGATAAAGGAGGAGGAGTTAGAGATAATTAAGTCTCTTTTAGATGAGCTAGTAGATTAAGATAAAAGAGAAAAGATAGGATTTATCTGCAAGGTTAGGTAAGTGCTGAAATTTCTATAAATAGGGGAATATCTCTTTAATTTCGTCATTTGGGTTTTTCTCATTCTTTTCTCTTCTTCTCTACGAGTAAAAGCCGAAAACTCCTAAAGTTCCATCTTCTTCTTCATTCTCTGCAAAAGCCGAAATCTCTAAGCCTATTCCCTCATCTTCACTTTGATTCAAAAGCCGAAACTCTTTCCATTCTTTTTCTTCCTAGCCGAAATCTTCAAGTCTCTTCCTTGTTTTCTTTTCTTCTTCTCTTTTCCTGTTAGAAACCGAAACTCCTCACTCAAGTATTTTAAAAGCCAAAGACACATCAGCCTTCTCTTGTTCATACTTTTTTCGGGATTTTCCTAAAATCCAAAATCCCTAGATCTCATCTCCTGTGATTGTCGAATTACTTCTATGGTGCCTACTTGTGCCGAAATCTGAAGGGAACTTTAGTGGAGTCAATCGCATAGATCTCTAAGTTATAGAATCGTGTTACTTTCGGGATTTCAAGGTAAGGGATCTATTAGTTTTAACGTGTAATTTGGGATTTATTAACCTTGGCCGATTGTTGAAGGGGCTAAATCTTTGTGTGTTTTTCCGTCTTTTGAGCAAGGCTTTACATTGAGGATAATAGATCCGGATAGCAAGGACATCGACTAAGAATATTGGATTTAGCGATATCGGTGTGTAATACTTCCCCACCATCTAGATCGATTATTAATGTATGCTCATAAGTTTATATGTTGTGATAAATACCGATATCTCGGTTTAATGTTGGAAACCGAAAAGGGTGAAGCAAATCACCAGTCGATGAATGTTTGACTTTATATGATAAAAGCATATTGATTTTATGATTGCATGGGTTGGGTTGATGAAAGGAGGAAGTTATACGTTTTATGTGTAGCAGTTTATACCGTGATCTCATTTATATGTTGTAGCGGCTAATGCCGTGATCATTATAAGGGCCGGCCATAATATGTTGATGAGCGGCATGATCGCCATCTTGGCGTGTAGCGGTGTGGGTCGATTGTAGAAATCCCCAATGGTGTGAATGGGCATTTGTGCGGGCGTGTAGCGGATGAAAACCTAGGCAAGCGGGTTGGGCCTTGCATATTATTTGTTATTTTTTTATAAATGGAATTATTAATCATTTTATGGGCCTAAGGCCAAAATCTAGTGGTGCATGAGGTTGCACTGCTGAGTCTCGCGACTCACCTATTAATTAACCTTTCGGGTGATACCTAGTGCTTGGATGAGGGTGGAGAAAAGCGCAAGGTGGCCATGCAAAAGACCAACTGGATCCAGCAAAAAGTCTCAAGTTAATACTTTATATTTTTAATTAATGGATTTTAAATCTCATTGTAATAAGGCTATGGGCCACTAGTTTATGTTTTGTTTTATTTTGGGCTTTAATTACTTTTAGTTATTTAAATTCTTATTGAACTAATGTATCTATTTAAATTTGGGTTTTTAATTTATAAAGGCATATTTTATTTAAACTATCAACTATTAAATTTCTCTCAAATAAGAAGATAAACTTTAGAAAAGTATTTTTCTGAAAATACGACATGTTCTTCCAAAATTTTCTTAGTGACATACCAGATCCGGTCGTGGTGTTTGGGCCGGGTTTGGGGTGTTACAGTATATCTCCCATACATAAGGTGTCATCGATTTGTACTAATGACTTACAGTACTAGAATGTTTCTCGATGTTGCTCGAAAGTCCAGAAGAAACGATAGAACACTTGGTATCCATGGACCAACCGGTCGTTGTAGTACGTAAGCTCTGTTTCTAGATCGGTTATGCAACCTGGTACGTACTGCTCCAGTACTTGACACCACAGCCAAAAATTATTGTATGACGCGTCCTACCCATTATGCATTTTCTCCAAGTCCTTTTGCTTTGTGATCCACTCCTTTGCGGTACAATAGTGTGTATTCGTACTGGCTATGAATATTTGCAACTAAAACTGACATGGGAATCCTAAGACTTGTTTTCACCATAGGTAGTATTATGTACGCGATCATCTTCGAATCTAATTTCGGATGATATTGTGAAATATTTGCAACAACACGAGTATGTTAAAATTAGGAATTTAATACCTCAAATATCAGATAGTCTTGGCGTAGTACCCGCGACAAAACACATATGTGGAGCGTATATTTCTTTATGGTCCACAACCCTGTCTTTTTCTTCATAGAAGCCATGATTTTCCATACATATCTGCTATATCACAATTTGTATTTTGCCTCAAATTTCTCCGATCAAGATTTAACAACTTAGAAGTTTACCCCATTCTTTATGTTGTATCGTTTCACTACTGCGAAAAAAAACATCTTTAGAGGAAAACTCCTTCCCTACTTCTAAATCACCTAAATCTAACGAAGAACTCGCATGGTTTGGTCTTCTGTGTGGGAGTTCTAGAAATTCCAACCTACTTTTTACTGAGAGGTCCACATTATGCATGTGGGTCAGAGATGAGTATGCTCTGAGCCGCGAATCTTCTTCGGTATCTTCGTTCGGACCTTCATCGTTTGAATCTCCATCTTTTGGTTTAGTTGGAATAGACTCTAGTTCAGAAAATAATGCAATTTCTGAACCATCTGGCTCGGACTCCCAGATTGGATCATCATTGGATTCAGTGCCATCTTCAATCTCAACCCCTAGCATGTTGTAACGAATTGTAACGTGTTTACGTAAGTGTACATAGCCGTTCAAGTTATAAGTAAGTAAAAATGAGTTATTGTCTGCACATGGACTGTATAAGCTTAAACAATTAATTAAAAAATTATAATTAACAATTTTATTTAAAAAAAAACTCAATAAATTTGGATAGTGATGATTAGATTAATTAAATGTAAGAGTGACCCTAATGAAATTTTTAATCTAAATACAATTCACCTAGGTGTATGAATGAAGACTTTAGCAACAAAAAAAATAAACATTAAATGGGCTAGGATAATTATATTAATCAAATCAACCTACTTTCGTCATGCTAACATGTTCAGAATTATTTCCATGGCAACTCAATCTCTTATGGGTTTGGAAACCAAATTAAGTTTTCTCGGATCTTTTACTTAGTTAGATATGCATTTTACTTATCATATTAACTAAGGGTTTCTTAGCATTTATGTAAGGTCACAAGGACATTTACGTTTGCAACAGTTTAATTACATAAATCTAAAAACCATGCAAGATAATAGAGCTAACTAAAGATATTATGAACCTTAACTTAGTCTATTTTAATGACCTAAATTAAGCATTGCACTTTTCAATTATGCGTCTACTAGCTGCCGTCTGGTTAGGATCGCTCAGCTAATCTGAATGCACCCAATCACGTATGAATGAAATGCATCATGATATTAATTGAAAACATAATCGATCGAGGCAAAAAACATGTTAACATGAATTAAATAAATCTCATTAACTTAATATAATTATCCCAGCGAACAGGGTTTAAAACTTCATAGTTGATGTCAAAAGCATAAAACTCAAATCAAACATGTTAAAATAGATAATCAAGAAGAAAGAGTAGACTCCGTTCAGTAGTCTTTCGGATCTATTCTGACTGAAGCGCTCCCCCATTCTAATTGAAGCTTCTGTTGCTAAGGGTTTAAAAGGTAGTTGGCTAAAGAGTGCTTTTGACAAAGCGTTTGAGGCTAAAGAAGAGAGAGGGGATGGACGACTATGCAAGGGAAAAAGGGAAAAGGAATTGAAAGAAAACTAGAGTGAGTGAGAGAGGAATGTTGAGTGATGAGGGATGATGGAAAAATGAGGAATGGCAATGTATTAATAGGTGAAGGTAAGGTCTAAGTTTACTAAAAACATGTTTAAATTTCCTTCTTTCCCTCTCTTATGTGGCCGGCCATGCTTCAAGGAAAAGGGATGACCAAATCTTCTCAAGTTGAATTTGAATTTCAAGCTAAAAATAGCTATGTAGTGGATGGTTTCAACAAAGAATTTGTTAGGCTGAATTTTGATTATTTTCCAATTCTAGGGACCTTCAATTAAATATCCCAAAACATATTTTGGGCAGCCATCTTCAAGTGCCAAAATTGGGCTTTTAATTCCCCTTGTTGGACTATTTTTTTAGTCCAATAACTTAGTAGACATGTCTATTTTTTATCACCTTTCTTTATTGGGTCAAGTAGTTAACCCCACGCCTAAAATTGCATGGTCTTGCCGTCCACATGGATAATTTGTGCATGACCATCTTTTATTTATTTAAATCATGTCCCCAATGGACCTCCTACATAATGAAAAATACATACATTAATAAATTAACATGAATTAATATAAAATATGCATGAAAATCATGTAATTAAGCATAATTTCACATACTTTCTAAATTCATGTCTAAAATTACTAATTAAGTAAAATTCACTCATTTCAATAATAATTACTCGAGATAAACACAATAATTAAGTAAAAAGGTGGTAAAAATATATAAAAAACCCTATATAATTTCGTGTTTACACATGTCCAGTGTTGGATGTCCTCTCGCTAGTGGAGGTTGTAGGGAGTACATCATTCCTTTTTGTATAATCTTTGAAACAACCAAAATCACCTGCGGATTGCCCACCAGTGGAACTTGATGCCATACCCCTGTATGTGTTCCTAGCACAAACATCGGCTGACTGAAATTGAGATCAAAACCACTAATTGAGTGTCGTACCGAGGTCCAGTATTCTGGGTTACCACCAAATCCCAACTACTGGACGTCCTGCTTGTCACAATTAAAACTTAAGGCTAAAATTGATGAGTGTTTTCCCATTGATGATTCTGGGATATCATAATGGGAACTTTCAAACAAAGTTGTGAACTCACCGCACAACTGTGTCGTTGGACTCTCACCTTGCTCTTCCATTTTGGCCTCTCGAACTGGAACATATGTCGACCTCCGACCGCCTTCATCTGTGTTTGCAAACTCTGCATATAACTCAAGTATTGGTGATCCACTAGCAATATGCGTCTGGACCATCACCTCCACCCCCATTGTGCCTTTGATATCAAAAGCCTCATATTTGACGGGGTCGATCAAAGCACAGAATCGATATTTCAATGACGATACTCTCATCTGGGTGGATCCTATGATTTTTCTCCTAATTCTTGCATGGAGCTCCGACAATTGTATGTTTGGGTTGAGAGCCAATCGCACTATGTTCTTCGATGAAATAATGACCCCAATGTCGGTGTCACGAACTTTATCTTCGTAATAAACAATAACATTAATTCATCCACTCATTTCAACAAAATAACCTGTTTCACATGTTGGAAACAAAGCATTATGCAGAAAAATAGAGTTGTAATTATATATAAACAACAAAAATTGAACCTTACTTGATGCAATTACGTGTTTCCTCGAAATTATGCCTTACGAAACGTCTTGTGAACTTCTTCTTCGTGGGATTCATTATGCTTGAAATTGGCTTATGGCTCTCAATGCTAAAAACAGTCCATTTATACAACAGAGGTGAGTGGCAAATTGATTCAGAAAATATTATCCAGGGATTTTCGGGATATCTGACAGGTGAGTGGGAAGGTTGCAAGAGTTGAAATTGGGAGAGCTGAAACGCACTCTACAGGGCGCGTTTTTAGTGACATGTCAAAAAAAATGCACAAAAAGCGCACCCAACTGGAGGCATTTTCCCGCCATGTCTGAAAATGCTTCTAGGTGGTCGTGCTTTTAATGCATTTTCCTGACATGTCACTGAACACGCACCCTATAGGGAGCGTTTTGACTCTTCCAATTTCAACCCCTACAACCTTTCCACTTGCCCGTTAGATATACCGGGAATCCCGGGATAATATTTCCTAAACATTTCGGGTTGACCTCCACCTACCTTAAACTACAGGTGATCAAAATTCTATTCGATTAAAAAAAATAAAAACAAATATGAACTTCGATTTAATCGAATTGAGTAATTCAAGTTTCAATTACAAATCAAAACTAAATTTTACAATTCAAATAATTCAAATAACAGATTGGTGTAAATACGATTTGTCTAAATACCCTTTTGGTACTTGTCAATTTTGAAAATTATACCAAATTGGTCTCAAAATAATGACAAAAAATTCAAAATAATTTCAAAAATTTAAAAATAATATTAATTTTAGAACTCCAAATACTTATAAAAAATTCTAAATTTTATATTTTCCACCAAATATAAATATTACAAAAAATTTGTAAACAATATATAAAAATATTAAAAATTAAAAAAATCCTAAACCCTTACAAACTCTTAAAAACTATTAAAAACCCTTAAACCCTAACCCTAAAAAACTAAAAAAAATCCTAAACAGAGAAAGAAGAAAAATACATTTAGCTAGACGCGTTTTCAGCGAATGTGGCAAGAAAGTGCATTCACCTAGAAGCATTTTCCCTAAATCAGCCTAATCCGGTAAATTTCAGAAAAACCGACCTAATCCGATAAATTTTCAAAATTATAAGCATTTTTGGGTAATTCACCCAGATGAGGTGGATGTTGTTTAATATTATTGTTTCATAGTTGGTACACTTTATTTTACTATCCGTCTGGTTTCATTGTGGATGTATAATTTCGAGATCCATTATCACCTCTATGGATGTTGGATGCGTCCATTCCTGCTCCATCCCACTCTGCTTCAATTTAATTTTTGTTACTTATTTTTAATATTTTCAATGTTTTTTAAAGTGAAGCAAATATTTAAATATAATTCTTTATAAAAATATTTGAGCATAAAATATATAATTTTTTTTATAAAACATTATTACATTATTATATTTTTACCTTTTTAATAGTTATATATATATATATATATACAATGATAAAATGATGATTTTACATAATGGAGTAGGGCGGGGTGAGGCAAGTAATTACCATAATTGCTCCATACCCACTGATTAAAAAAAATCACCCCATTCTGCCCCACATTCACTTTAAAAAAAAAATTACTTCATTTGAAGTAGATCGGTTCGGAATCTATTTGGCAATTTGAGTTTTACTATTCATTATTTTATTAGTTTTGTTTCTTAAAATGGTATAACTAAAAATACAAATATAATTATAATTACGATCCGAATAATTATAATTAAAATAAATTATTATGATAATTAGGTTGAAACCAGAGTATATTTAAATTCATAGTAAAATAAATTTAAATAGAGCACATAGAGTAATACTTAAATAAAAATAAATCAGAAGATAACTCACGTAAAAAAATCATAATAGTATTCAATGGTGAAAAATGAACATGATGAAAAATTTGGTATTACCCCTATTTTTAAACATTATTAAAATACTATTGTAAAATTATAAACTTAAAATTAAAATATAAAATAAGATTGAATAAATATAAATATAAATATAAATATATTAAATTTATATAATACAAAATACTAAAATATATAATATTTCAAACATGAAATATAGTATTCAAATATAGTACATAAATTATATCTATAAATACATCGATATAGAGATGTGGATAAAAAACTTTCCTTATCCAGAGATAAACTTGTGAGTGCCTGAATTAATATATTGAAACGTGGAGGGACCGTTTGGTTTGTCAAATCATCGGCCCATTTGATCGACTGCTTAAGCTTAAGAACGAAGGCAATGGTTGTGGCCAAGAAGCTACACGGGTTATGGGGTTCAATTATTAGATCAATTCGTTTTTGATATATGTAATCAGGGTGAAATTAAATTTTTTTTAGGGATAGAAAATAAATTATAATTTTTATAATAGATAAAAATGTAATTTCATCATTTTAATAGACTATATCTTTATAATATTTAAAATATTAAATCAAATTTTTATATTTTTAGGATAGGCCAAAATGCAATTTTATTTTTATTAATTTAAAATTTTAAAAATTTTAAAAATTTTAAAGGAGCCATATGAAAAAAAATTCATTTTAGGGGAGGCCGGGGCCCTACCAGCCCTCTAGTTTCGCCACTATCTGTATTTAGCTTATGAATCCATCTTATGGTTCTATATTAGCTCGAAACTATTGAGAATTGATTGTCATGGTGGAAATTAACTCTCTCGCTTTTTGAGAGGTCATGTTGACAAGCATTCCTCTACTCGTAGCATCTATCATTTTCATCTCCATAGGAAACAAGTCTTCATGAAAATATTAAAGAAGCAATTGTGCAGTAATATTATGTTGTGGACAACTCCCACACAACTTCCTAAAACACTCCTACTAATCATAAAACAATTCCGTATCCCTTTGTCAAATACCAACAATTTCTCTTCTCAACTCAACTACTCAAGATGCTGGAAAGAACCTGTCAAGGAATAAACGAGACATGCCAACTTGTGTGTTAACCGAATCTGGAGTTAATAAAAGACTCACTCTCTAGCAGTCAACTAAAGAAAAAGGAAAAGCTCAAAGTTTAATATGGTCTTCAGTAACTCCTTGTGGTTTCATACTCAAGCAAACCATGTGGAATTTCTAGAAATGTTTACACGGATTTTCATTCTAAAAATCGCGAAAAGTGGGCAACAAGTTTATCAAATCCAATTTAAGTTTAAATGGGCCATCTACTGTCGGATAAGTGATACATAACAATTGTTGTTCATTCGGCGCCTCAGCAAGTTGCTTAATGGTGCGATTAGCCATGACTTCCGATTCATAAGATGGATCTTCGATGACTCTTGTATTAAGAGATAGTTCATCGTCGTCATCTATCACTACTGTATTTTTATTTTCGATTTCGTCGTCTGACGTTTTGGACCCTACTAGTCGTTTACCGTGTTTTATTGCTTCTCTTCGTAATGCTTAGGCGATTTTCTCAATTTTAGGATCCAACTCTAGTGGTTCTCTTAGATCTGACCTAGGCATTAAGAAAATGAAACAAAGTTAAATTATTGCTAGTCCCCAGTAATGCCGCCAAAATTTGATGGGTGCCGAATCCACGAAAAACAATATTCCTATGCCTAAACAGTAAATAAATAGAAATATAGGGAGTAGGATTGATCCCGTAGAGATTGAGATATCTAAAATTACTGTTTGGTTCAATCAGCTTGCGTGCTTACGCAGTTGTCATGCCCAGGACGTGTGATGGTTTGTGCAAAAATAAAAAAAAGGGGATTTAAATATAATAGAAGTAAAAATAATTAAAATAAAAATAAAAATAAAAATAGCATAAACAAAATTTAATTAAATAAACTGATATGATGAAATTCTAGCTTCAGGCTCATTTTTGCTCTGATTTCGAACTGGTTCTTATTCTCCTTCAACTGATAAGTTATTTATAGTGATTGAGGAAACCTCAAACCATGTATCGACCCGATTTCCAGTGGTGTAAAAAAAATGCAGTTTCGGAAACTCGTTTTAGTAAACTTAGTTTATAACAACCTATTTTTAGTGGTGTCGAAAATGGTGGTTTCGAAACCTCATTTTCGACGAGCGAGTCCGTAAATATTAAATATTAATATTTACGAGGTTAGCATAAAGTTTAATTAAAGTTTGGTCCATTAATTTTGTCAATCAGATAATTAATTAAGGTATAACGACTAAATTGTAAAAGTGATAGAAGTTAATCACTATGAATTTTTATTTAACCAAAGGACCAATTGAGGAATTAGACCCTTTTTATATTTTCAAATGGTATGGATTTTTAATTGTAATCCACTATCAGTTGTTAATTAAGTTTATAGGTTAATTATTAAGATTAACTTAATCTTTGATTAATTAAAAATAAACCAAGTACAAAAGACAACTAAAGTTGTCATCTATTATTTTTGCTTTCTTCTTCACTGTTTCCAAACAAGGAAAACCTAGAAGTCATTGTTGTTGAAATTTCAAGCTTTCGGCTTTTATATGGTATGTTCGATTTAGTCAATTTATTGTAATTTTTATGGTTTTGAGGTCCCGAGAGCCACTTGATTTAGCTAGCCTGTTACCAATTTGTAAAACTGTTAAAGTTTCTAAAAGTTTCCATTGATAAATGCTTGATGAAATTGGTGTTAAATTGTTAGATTTTAAGCTTAGATATGAAAAAAGGACTAGTTTGTAAATTTTAATTGCTAGTTTTTGAACATAGGGACTAAAGTGTATGAATTTTGAAATTGATGTTATATTTCTATAATTTTAGGTAATAGAGGGTTATAGGAGGATGTAATTGAGATCAATTTTGAAATTGAAACTCAAATTTGAAAGTTATGGCATTTTTGGTTTTAGGGACTAAATTGAATAAAATGAAAAACTATAGGGAACATTCAAAAATGAGATTGAATTGACATATGCATATAATAGGATGATATAAGGTATTTGGAATTGATGAATTGAAATGAATTATCATATAGATCAGGAATTGAATCAATCGGAGGATAATCGAGGAAAAGACAAAATTGTGGATTAATCCTGGACATCTTGTTTGTTGTTGTTTTTGCCAAGTAAGTTCATGTGGTATGGTTGCATGTAATTTTAGTATACACTTGAATTGTTAATTTTTGTTTGTGTGAATGTAATTAAATTGTTTACGATTTGGTAAAAAGGTAAGATATGAATTGAATTATAAAGAAATGGTTATATGTACTAAATGTGCCCGAGTGAACCTAATAAAAGACAGGATATGATTGACATGCCAATAGGGTTAATTGCATGCTGATACGAGATATATGTGATGGTACAAAGTTATTATTTATTATACTAGAATCTAACATTTGTTGCCGATTATCGAGTTATATGTCTCTATGGAGACCTCGGTGTGGTGGAAGGGCGTATTGTTATACGATTATATGTTTTGTAACACCCCATACCCGACCCGATCGCTGGGCTTGGGTACCAAATGCTACAAGTAACCATTAATTATACCATACATCCATAATTAAATTTGTTACATACAAAAACAACTTAACCGTCTGGGCCTAATTGTCATTAAGATATACCTTGAAGAAAATATGTAATGACTTCCTATGACCTTAGTTTCTGTATATAGTTTCGCTATTTGAATATGATTCTACAATTATTATGTTTGCCTTAACCCTCAAGACGAGGCCTCTGCGAGTGCCTCTCTATATACAAATACAGCTTCTACTGCGTTACTTTGATCGGGCGATGGCTGGCTTGGTCCTTCCACTAAAATATATTGTCACGCTTTGTCTTGAGATTAAGCAGTGAAATGTATAAGTTTTGATGAACTTAGTGAGAATTTGCTAAACAACATAATATAAGACACCAAATTTGTTGTTGTCTCTCCATTTCCCTTACAGCTTCTTGTTGTCATAACTCAATCCTAGTATGAGACACTGACGCGTTCCTTCATGATATTGATCGCCAGATAGGGCAGACCTAACTCTACTTTACCCCAACCTCACTTTTTTTACTCGTTTTCCACTATTCTTGACGAACTGTTATGCGCGAGGTTGTCAACGGACTTATTTCACCCTAGCGGATCCTCACCTGTGGATCCCTACGGTTCGGGTTCCGCTTGATCACCCGTTGCTACTTCGAATTCTCATATTATGCTAACGATCTATTCTAAACAACCAACCCTTTGCCACCTCTTCTCCCTATGAAATGTCGGTGGCCCTTCCATCAACCTAAGGCTCATGACGTTAGGCCAATAGATTTTTTCCCCATATCTGTGTTTCCTTATAAGATTTTTCGTTTCTTTGGTGGACTCGATTGTCGTACTGTTGGCCCCATTTTGTATAGCCCTTGGCAAATCTATTTATTAATCTGGAGATCCACGCCCCTCGAGCACACCTCACTTATGCATACCTGCAATTTATCGTGTCATTCATATTGTTCTTTCGATCTTAGTCCATGGCGTACCTCCTGTGTGGCGAACTTCCTCGTTGGGGGTCTCACGTCTTATATCTTGGTGAACCTTTCAACATTATCATTCTAACGGACTTTTCGTAATGTCGTAACACCATTCCACCATGGTCTAATTCAGCCTAGTCCCATGTTTAATGTCTTGGTGGACGGCGGACTCCTTTGGTTGCCTTACCCGAGATAAGGTCTTACATCTTTCTCACTACGTATTCCCTTGGTCCTGGTGAACCACCCCGTGTTTACTTCTCGATGGACTATTTGTTTTGTGTTTAATGTCCCAACGTACTATCTTTGTGGACGCCATGGAGTCTTTCATCCATGGTTTTACTCATTATACCTAGCTGTCATAGCATCTTTCATCTATGGTCTTACACTAGCATCTTTCATCTATGGTCTTACACTTTATACCTTATACCTTTACCGTGCCGCCATGCCGTCTTTTATCTATAGTCTTACGCCATAAACCTTTTTACTATGTACCATGTAACAACCTATTTTTCAATGGTGTTAGAAACAGTGGTTTCAGGACCACAAATCCCACGAGTGAGTCTGTAAATATTATTTATATTTATGAGTCAAATATAGTATAACATTGAATTTTTATATGATAAAAATTTTTTAATTGAAGGAATAGTTAAGTAGAAGTGGTTTGTCCCTAAAGTTAAGTGGTTTCGAAAAATTAGGTATCGGGACCTTATTTCTATAAATCAGGATCGTAAATATTTTTTTACAAAGTTACAATATAGGTATATTGAAATTTGATCCAGAAATTTTTACGTTTATATAGTTAATTGAGGAAAAAAGACTAAATCGTAAAAGTTGTAAAAATTAATCGCTATTAATCTATATGTGCTAAATGATTATAAATGAAAAAGTGAATGGCTTTAAAAGTCATTTATGCCATGTTTTCTAGTAATGGACTGTTTGTGTTTGTTTTTATTATAATTATATGGTAATTTTATATTTAAATAATAATAAAAACTAATAAAAATTATAATGGATGAACATTTGTTCATCTTTTCTTCCTTCCACCGAATGTCTAATAAAGAAACCAAAGAAGCCATGGTTAAAATCTTCAAAGGTTCATTCATCTTCTCGTCCTTGCTTGGTAAGCCCCCAAAGTTGGTTTTTCGTGATTTTTATGTTTTTGAGATCGTTGTAGCTTAATTTAGGGACTAATTTGTAAAATTGTTAAACATTTTGATTTATACCATTGATGAAATTATGATGTTTTTGGAGTTTGATGATAGATTTATAAGCTTGATAGTTAAATATGACTATTTTTTAAAGTGGTTTTGGTTAATTTCAAGTTTAGGGACTAAATTGATAAAATAATAAATTTAGCATGAAATTGTTGTGAAATTTCAATATTTATGGGCTTTAGAAGTATAAGGAAAAAAATTTGGCTAGCTTGGTTTTGGGCTTAATTGTGATAATTGTATAAGTTTCGGGACTAGGGACTAAATTGAATAAAAGGTAAAAGTTTAAGGTAAAAGTATAAATATTGATAAAGGGTCAATTACATGAAATTTAGTATTTAAATGTATTTGAATTGGATAATTGAATTAAATTATTATATTTAGATTAAGAAACGAGTCAACCGGATAATGATCGTGGGAAAGGAAAGTTAGCGGTGTAATTATCAGTGTTGTGTTTGTTGCCGTTTTTGGATTAGGTAAGTTCACATAATAAATGAATTGATTTAGTTTCTATTTTGTGAATTATTAAATATCTAAGTATGTTGTATTTAGATTTTCTTGCATAGTAAATATTAAGTTGTGGAAATGATTCAAATTGAAATGAAATTATAATTGAGGGTCATGATTGAAAATGGAGAAATTATATAGTTGAATTCATGTGACAAAGAAATGCTTAAGTAATTATATGATATGTTAATTATTATTTATGTTATGAATGAATTAAATTGATTGATATATAACAATTGGTAAATTAGACTAAATTGCATTATTAGCTAAATCGATGTTATGTCTGATAAACGAGAACTATATGGATGTGTGCTCGTAATGGTATAATGTTAAGAAAGTTAAATGATATAGATATGAAACGTGACCCGTATGAACTTTGTGAATACTTAGGATACAAATGACATGTCATTAGGGGTATTTACAGTTTCGGGTGTTGGTCTTGGATGTCCTATCGATGGCTGAGGTCCTGCATTTGTTATGGATTCTCCACATCTCGTGTGAGAAGCATCGTATAGCCTAACATCCTGACCCACAACTTATGTGAGCAAGCACATTTTACAGCTTGTGTGAGCATCATTCCCGCGTATCTGATGTTATTTCATTTGGTTCATCGGGTGAGAAAAATAATATATGAAATGGTTATATGGAAAAATGACATATGAAATGGTTATATGAATAAATTATATGGAAATAGATATGTGAAATGGAACATTGGATATAAATATGTGAAGTGAAATGTGAGTTGTTAAATGAATAGGTGATGGTTGAATTGAGTTTTAATTGTGTTTGCTTATAATGTTTATGACATAATAAAGTTATATGTTTCGTATATGTGAACTCACTAACTTTGTGAGTTTTGTGGTGTGTATATGAAATAAATGAACTCATAACCTTGTTTATAAAATTAATTGCGAAATGTTTTAGTTACAACAGTTACGGTAAGTTAAAGTTAAAGTTTAATACAGACTTACTAAGCATTACTTAAACCTACTCTATTTGGTTTTCTTCTTTATAGATCGTCGTGTAGGAGCTGTCGATTGGATTGCTTTTGGAGATCACATTATCCGTCAACTCTTTCGGTAGTTATACATTTATTTTGGCCGGTTATAAGTGACATGTAAATAGGGCTTTGGTATATGCATGTTGGTGATCATTTGGTCATGTTTTGTGTCATTTGAATTATGAAATATGTGTATTGATGTAAATCCTTAATGTTATTTTAGTTGGTTTGGTAATTGATGGCGTATGTATGCTTGAAAATTAATGCATTGTTGGTTTGTTGAATTGTACATACATGATAGGATAATTGATGAAATTCAATTGGTGATAAATTGTCATTAGAAGGCTTGATATAAATGATTGATTATATCATATGTTAGTTGGAAATTATTGGATGATTGAATAAGGTTAATATGTTGATTATGTCTTGTTTTGGAAGGTTGTTGTTTATGTTGAAATTTGGTGCCAATGAGGGCATATTGGTTAGACACATAGGTTGAATGTGAATTGGCATATTTTGGCATGTTTTGGTACACTTTGAATAGGTTAATGTGATGGTAAATGCATGACTTGATGTTTAAAAAACTGTAGGTGAATTGGCTTGTGTTTAAAGGTATTTTTGGGCACACACACGGTCTAGAATACAGTCTACCACACGATTGTGTGCCACACACGGTCACCCCACACGGTCTCAGAGAGTTGCACGGCTTGGCGATATGGCTGTGTGACCCTAAGTTACATGGACTCAAGTCATTACATGGTTTGGCCACACGACCATGTCTTTTAGCCACACTGTCTGGGCTCTGTGACACGGCCTGGCCACACGACCATGTCCCTTATTTTCAGTTTTTGTCATATTTTTCTGTTTTGTTTCAAATTAGTCCATATTCGTTTTTAAAGTGATTTTAGGGTTTTGAATATTTGATTTAATTCTTTTTTTTCGAATGTATGTTATTAATGATGATTGTTTATTAATTTATGATGTTTAAATTAATCTTTGAATTATGTTACTATATTATCGGTCTTATTAATTGTCGTAATATCCTGTAACCTTAATTTGACAACGGATATGGGTTAGGTTTGTTATATACCATGCTTTCATGACTTCTTTCATCCATGGTCTGTAACACCCCTTACCCGTAATCCCCGCCAGAACCGAGTCTGAGGCGTTACCGGATTAAAACTACTTGGTCGCCACTTAGGCTCAACATGACTACTCTCCTTAAGTCACCACGACAACCTCATTTTCGAGTTACGAGGCCTTACTCAAACACACAAGGGCTCTCAAGACCATATCGGAAACTCTTACTATCTCAAAAATTTTCTCCATCTAGACAGGGACTACACGCTCGTGCTAGATGATACATGCCCGTGTGTAGTCACACACGCCCATGTCCACAACCGGTGCACAAAACTAAACCATTCTGCCAAAGTCCCACGGCTAGGTCACATGCCCGTGTTCACCACCCGTGGTGCACACTGACTACTTCACACGGCCTTAAAGTCTAGACATACGCCCGTGTGGCTAGCCCATGGCCAACATTGAATAACTCACACGTCCTAGGCACATGCCAGTGTGACTAGTCCGTGGTCTAATATAACTTAAAATACTAACATGCAGGGGACACACGGCCAAGTCACACGCCCATGGGCTGACCGTGTGTCACACATGGTCTAGACACACGCCCGTGTGTCTACCCACATGGACAAGAACAAAGCTATTTGTCATGCCCCTTCTCACCCCCTAGCATACACAACATGTACTCATTCAACACATCCATAATAAACTCAATTTGAAACACAATCTTACATGGATAACTACATCTTTTCATATAATAAAATAGCCAACAACTATGGAATTATAAAAAATAGATTATCCATATAAAGGCCAACATGACTTAGCCATTTACAACCAAAAATCACTAACTTGTCTAGCCCCTATACATGCCATATACAAAACATTTAATCCAATGTACCAGAGTGTGCTGATAGTGTGGGAGATCTTCCAATTGATCCACGTATCTTGATTCAACTCTATTACTCTATAAGACAAGGGAAAAGAAAAGGGATTAAGCTTTGATCTTAGTGAGTTTACACATAAACAATTAAGCATCATAATATAAGCTAAATAACAATTAGCATTATACTAACATAAGTAATTCACAACTATGCTTACTCTTTCTATCCCTTACCACATTTCCAACACATCATGAGTCACATACTCATAACCATTGACATGCACCCCTGTATTCAATATCGCGTTTACACAATATACAACACATCATTATTTCACAATAACACATCCACACATCCACACATCTACACTACTCACTAATACATCCACACAGCTACTCTCTCGGTGGTTTCGCACTTAGCCTACCAATAAGGTAATCATAGAGGTCTCGCACTTAGCCCAATCAATAATATACTTAGCGATAGCATCGCACATAGCCCAGCTCATTGTTGCTAAGTATTGGGGTAGCATCGCACTTAGCTTACCATCAAGCATTATCACTACATATTCACATATCTACTTTGTAGTTCATTCATTCATTCGTTCACTATAACTAACTCATTCATTCCACATGAACCATATAGGTTCTCAACCATGCTATACTCTAGCTAGCATTTACAAAGTATACGCATAATGCATCGTTTATACGTAAACTTACCTCGGTACTCAAAAAGTATGGAGATGTGCAATTTAGTCCACGACCTTGCCCTTGCCTCGGTTTCGATCCGGCCGTCTTTCTTGATCTATAATGACAAATCAACACATTCAATACACACATTGACTAAATTGAACTTTATCTCATACTTTAGCAAAATCCCCATTTTGCCCCTAATCTTTTTCATATTTACACTTTTGCCCCAAGGCCCGTAAAGTGATTTTTATTCAACTTTCTAGCCTTTCATGCTTAGCCAAATCACTTACTCAATTAAAGATATCATCAATTCTCACTAATTCTCACATGTATGACCAAACTCAAGACTTTCACAAACTAGTCCCTACATGCATTTTTCATGGAATTCACTTAGTAAAAGATGTTTCTACAACATCAAGCTTTCATATTATTCCATAAAACATCAAAATACATGCATGTCATACATGGGTACATTTTTGAACATCCATTTTAGCTCATCATATAGCTAAAAATAGCTTACTCATGCTACCAGGACTTCAAAAATACGAAGAATATCAAAAACGGGCTAGAATACACTTACTAGCTAGCTTGAAAAGTTGAAGAGCCCTAACAATGGCTTCTCTCAAATTTTCGGTAGCCTTGGAGAAGAAGATGAATGAATTTTGTCATCTTTTCTCCTATTTTAATCATTTAATTGTCAAATGACCAAAATACCCTTTTTGACAAACTTCCTAATTTAACTCATCCATGCCCAAATTTGTCCAAAAATTAGAAATTGTGAAAATTACTCATTAAGGACTTCTAATTGATATTCTAAAGCAATTTCACACAAATAGCTTCTAGAATCTCACATTTTGCAACTTTTGCAATTTAGTCCTTTTGGACAGTTCAACCACAATTTAACAAAATTGCTTCATGAAACTTTCACACTAGCATGAAAACATGGCATAGACCTCAAAAACTCATACTTATGCCTCGGATTTATGGTCTCGCACCACTATTCTGACTAGGCCCTAAATCGGGATGTTACATGGTCTTACGTTATGTACCTCATGCCAGACTGCCATAGCGTTTTTCATTTATGGTCTTACGCCATATACCGTCTTCACGGTATCATCTCGAAGGACCAGTTGATATTGTCGTCGTGGTAAATACCTTTGCATAATACAGATTTCTTGAATCCTCCTCTCATTACCTCATTTAAACCACCTAACCTTGGTGCTCGAACATCGCAGTGTTCTCTCCGCAACATTCGGAGCTTCGCCCGAGGCGGTAACTAACAGGTTCACTCCCTATAAACTCTAATTTATATAGGTTTTTAGCAGTTTATAACACATTTTAACTTAAAAATAATATTAATTTCGAGTATTTGTTAATTAATTAGGTGAATTTTGTTTATATTCCGAAGATGGGCATGAATTTATAAAAAATGCAAATATGTGCTTTATTGTATTAATTTTGTGCCTAAATTAAATTATTTCATGTTATTTATTAATGTGTTATATTTTATTATGCAGGGGGACCATGATGTTGATATAATATGAAGCTTATTATAATTCTTGCATGGACATGAGCAATTCTACCCTACTTGGATAGCATAACCATGCAAATTGGGTCATGGAGATGTTACTTTGACCCAGTTAAAAATGATGTTACATGGTGGACAAGTCTGAGTATTTAACGGGTCACAAAACCGTCCAAACATGGGGAAGACAAGCCCAATTCAGCAAGCATGTTGGCTGCCCAAAAATTAGTTTTGGGATATTTATTGGAGGTCCCTATAGTTGAAATTAAATCAGAAAAGATCCCATGAAACTGTCCAATCCTTGCTTGATTCTAGCATGATTTCATGCTTGAATCAAGCAACTATCATCCACCCTTTTCCACAATGTGTGGTTAGCTAAGTAAATGAGTAAATGGGGGGATATTTTTTACTATTCTTAATAAACTCTCCCACCAACTTCAAGTATAAATACCCACTCCCATCTCACATATCTCTCATCTTTTACTCAATCCCTCATCTCTCATTTCATATCATTCTTTTGTTCTCTCATTTCCTCTCTTCATTCCCATGCATAGCATCCCATTGTTCTTTCTTTTCTTAGCTAGCAAAACCTTGATAATATCATCTCTTGTCCGGCCACCTTGAGGAGCCATTAGCAAAGGAGCAGTACGAGAATCGGAGGAAAACATCTTCAATTAGAGTTAGCTAGACTGTTGATTCAATATAGTTTATTCTTTCTTACTTTCTTACTTTGATTTTAATCATGTTTGCAATGTGCTTTGCTATCTTGTCATCGACAATGGTAGCTTAAATTTGTTTAGCTAGGATGATTTCATTAATTTAATGAAGTTTTTTTAAATCATGCTTATAGTGTTTGTGCCTCAGTCAATCATATTTCCAATTAAACTCAAGTATGTATTTCGTTCATATATGATTGGATGCATTAGAATTAGCTGAGTGATCCTAACAGACGACGGCTAATGGACACAATAGTTGAAAAGTGCATGCTTAATTTAGATCCTAACCCGACTAAATTGAAGGTTCAGAATAACTTTAACGAGCTCTATTGTCTTGCATAGTCTTTAGGTTTATGTGATTAAATTGTTTCAAACCTAACCCGTCCCTATTACCTCATATGAATTCTAAGAAACCCTTAGTTTAATATGGTTAGTAAAATGCACTTTTTACTAAGTAAAAGATTCCGAAAGGACTTAATTTGGTTTTAAGACTCATGAAAGATTAAGTCGCCATAGAATATTTTTCGAACACTGTTAAGCATGAGAAAAATGAATTAAGTTGAATGATGTAATTATCCTAGCCTATTCATGTTATTGATTGTTGAATTTTGTGTTTTTGCTGCTAAACTCATTTCACACATTTCACTTCATACTTTGCATTTAGATTAAAATTACATCAGGGATCATCTTACATTTAGTAATTATTTTTACATCACACCATTCAAAAATATTGTGTTTTTATCACTAGATTGTTAACTCTAATTTTACAATTAATTGATTAACATACACAGTCCCTGTGGAGACGATAACTATTTTACTTACTTATTACTTGATAACGACTATGTACGCTTGCACAAATATGTAACAGCCCGGTTTAGACCCTAGTCAAAACAGTGGTTTCGAGACCACAAATCTGAGGTCGGGAAAATATTTTAATATTATTTTTAGTGTTTATAATATGTGATTGAGCATGTGTGAAATTTCTGTGTGAAAATTTTATTGTTTGAGTGCTTAATTATGAAAAAGGATTTAATCGCATAAAGTGTAAAATGCTGTGTGCTGATTGTTAAGTGCTAAATTGTTGTTGCCTTTATAATTTGGAGGTTTTATGATGCAAATAGCCCATTTTATAAGTTAGTGGAAGATGATAGCATGGTTTTGTGGTTATTATTAAATTTCATTAAGGGCAAAATGGTAATTGGTGTATTAATGATAATAAAAATAAAACAAAACACAAAATTTTTCATATTATCATCTTCCTAGCCAAAATTGAAGAAGAAAAAGAAAGAAATAGGGCTTGAAACATTCGACTATTGCTATCCTTGATTAATGTATGATTTTTGATCGGTTTTTGATAATTTCTATGTTTTTGTGATCGTTGCTTTGTGCTCTAACTAACCCATGTCTTAATTTTGTGAATTGATGATGTTTTTGAAATATGCCATTGATGAACATGTGAGTTCTTGAATGTTTGATGGTGGAAAATGAAAGATATGTGTTTGATTAATATAGTTTGTCTTTGGAGTTTTGATGAATTTGTGTAATTTGGGCTAAATTGAGAAAAGTGTAAATGGAGGGACTAAAGTGTGAAATAAATGAAATGTGTGGACTTGTATGAACACAAGGAAAATTTGGCTAGGCTTATGTGTAAAGAAATTATGTGAATTTGATGATTTTGTGAAATAGGGACTAAAGTGTCAAAATATGAAAATGTGAGGGCTATTTTGTAAAATGCCCTAAATATGTGTGTTCAGACTAAATTGAATGAATGGGTGATTGAATGAACTGAATTTGAATGTGTATAAACCAAGAAAGGAGAGGCTCGGATAGAGATCGAGGCAAAGACAAAGTGCTCGATTAATCGACCGTTTTGGTATTTCGACGTCCGAGGTAAGTTCAGATATAATGCATGTACTTAACTATGTTTAAATGTTGTGAAACGAATGGTTATGATATTATTGAATTATAAATTTTATGTGAGAAATGGAACTATGTGGCAATAAGTGTGTGTATTTGGAAATGTAACCGAGAAGATTAGCACTGTGTGTGCGAAATAATAGAAGCTTCGGCTTTGTGTTTGGCACTGTGTGTGCGATATCGAATTGAGTTCGGTTTTGTATTAAGGCACTAAGGGTGCGACGTTATTTAAGTTTCGGCTATGAATTGAGGCACTAAGTGTGCGATTATGATTAATGAATAACGAAGGTTGATTGAAATACAATATCGAACATGAATTAGCATGGATGGTGAGTAACTAAGTGTTGGCTAAGGTATGTATCGGACCTTTGTGGTTGATGAATTTTTATGTGAGCTTATAAGCGGTAGAGTGAACATACTAGCTATGGATGATATGGTGTGAATATTTGAGAGATTATCTATGTGATGAAATTACTTGTGCATTATATTTGAGCTATTAGATTGAATGTATTATATTACGAACTTACTAAGCTTTAGAAGCTTACTGTGTGAATTGTTTCTCTGTTTTATAGTGTCAGTAGAGCTAGCTCGGATCCAGGGATCGTCAGGCGACTCAATCACACTATCGGCTATCTATTTCGATACTTTTGAAAGATGTATATAGATGGTATATGGCATGTATAGGCTAGTAGTTATGGTACATTTTGTGGTGTTGGAACCTTGCCATGTGATTTGGCTAGGAAGTTGAATAATGTTGATACTTATATGAACTATGGTAATGATGAATATGGTATGGGATAGTAAGAATGGAAATGGTATGTTATATATGTGATTTGGTTGATGAGAATGATGGATAAAATGTGAACTTGTTGTAAGAATTACATGATGCTTTGCTTATATGAATTGAGTTGTGATCATGGTGCTTAAATGGATTTATTTGAGTAGGAATTGAGATTATAAATAGATGATATTGTTGAAAATTAATTTGAGCATAAAATGGTATGTTTTGGTTGCCAATTGGGGTATAAATGCATGGGATTTGAAGCTTGTAGGTGAATCAATGTGTGGGAGACAAGTTTGGTCTTGAAAATGGCCTATAATTGCCTACACGGTTGAGCACATGGGCGTGTGGCTCGACCGTGTCGTTTAAGTTTGCCAATTTAAACAAGTCAGTAGTGACCACGGGCTCGACACACGGGCGTGTGACTGGCTGTGTGGTGCAAGTTTGAGTCCACCACGGGTGAGGCACACGAGCGTGTCTTAGGCCGTGTGGACGAGTCAGTATGTATGCCCTGTTTTGACACGGCTTAGACACACGGGCGTGTCGAGGCCGTGGGAGGCACACGGCCTACCCAGACGGGCGTGTGACCTCTGCAGTTTTGAAAAATGTTTAAATTTCTAAAAATTTTTGTATGTGTTTGGTTTAGTCCCGAACCATTTCTGGCATGTGTTTAAGGTCTTGAAGACCTCAATAAGGGACTATATATTTATATTTGAATATGTTAGATTGATAATTGACTTTGTGTTAAGAAATGGATGTGAATTGTTCTGATTGTTTAGTAATGCCTCTTAACCCTATTCTGGCGATGGTTTCGGGTTAGGGGTGTTACATTTTATTGGTATCAAAGCTACGGTTTAGTCGATTCTCAGACTAACGTAGCGTGTGCGAGTCTATCTATACATGCCATATATATAATTGCGATAGTGTGATGAATCTTGACAGTTGAAAATGTGTTTTCATATAGTAATGGATTCCGATCGAGCAGTTGCTGACGATATAGAGAGTAATGCGCCTGCTCCCACTCAAGGGACAGCATCAGCCACATCTAGGCCGAATGATAGTAGTGAGGGAGGAGAGGCTAAGAAAGCCTTCTTTCGAATGATGAGTGAGTGGTTTTTGGAGTTCGTTCGAACGAATCCGGCTGCTCCACAACCTCCACCCCCACAAGTACCAGTTGTGCCACAAGTTACAGATCCGATCCGATTGAATAAGCCTCCTGTGGATAAGATCGGAAAGTATGGGGCCGAAGAGTTTAGGGCCACAGCTGATGATGATGCTGAGCGAGCTGAGTTTTGGCTCGAGAATACCATTCGAGTATTTGACAAGATGTCATTGACTCCTGATGAATGTATTAAATGTGCTGTCTCGTTGTTGAGGGATACCGCGTATAACTGGTGGAAGACATTGATATCCGTGGTTCTGAGAGAGAGAATCACCTGGGATTTCTTTCAGGCTAAATTCAGAAAGAATTATATCAGTCAACGATTCATTGATCAGAAACGTAAAGAATTCCTCGAGTTGAAACAAGGTTGCATGTCCGTTAATGAGTACGAACGGGAATTTGTGAGGTTGAGTCAATATGCACGTAAATATGTTTCGACTGAAGCTACTATGTGCAAAAGTTTCATAGAAGGGCTGAATGAGGATATTAAGTTGCTGGTTGGAATACTTGATATAAATGAATTTATTGTGTTAGTTGAAAGAGCCTGTAAAGGCGAGGAGCTCAGTAAAGAAAAGAAGAAAGCTGATTCTGAAGCTCGTAATGAAAGAAAAAGATCGATGAGTAAGTTTTCTCAATCTTCGACGAAGAGATTTAGCGATGCAAGTAATCGCCCAAATGTTTCATTTGGACATCCGAATAGAGACCGTACAAGACTAAGTGTTGGTCCAAGAACTCAAGCTCCAATTGAATCGAGTGTTGGTAGTGTTAAAAGCAACAAGCCTGAGTGTAGAGTGTGGAAGACGACATGTGGGAGAATGCTGGGGCAAGTATAATAATCGAACTTGTTATAAGTGTGGATCACGGGATCACTTCATTAGAGATTGTCCAAAGTTAGCTGAAGAAGAAAATGTTCAGAGTGTGAGGCCGAATAAAACGACGGCTAGGGGTAGACCACCCAGAAACACCGGGAATGTAAATGGAAGCCAAAGAGGGACTACTGATACAGCTGTGAGATCAGAGGCGAGAGCACCTGCCCGAGCCTATGCTATACGTGCGCGAGAGGAAGCGTCATCTCCAGATGTCATTACTGGTACTTTTACTCTATTTGATACTGATGTGATTGCATTGATAGACCCAGGATCTACCCATTCATATGTGTGTGAATCTAGTATCAAGTAAGACTCTACCGGTTGAGTCTACTGAATTTGAAATTAGAGTATCGAACCCTTTAGGCAAGTGTGTTTTACTGTCCATTGATGTTTCGGGATGTTTGTTTTCCGGCTAATTTGATGTTGCTTCCATTCGATGAATTTGATATAATCCTGGGTATGGATTGGCTCATGATCGTTGTTTTCGCGATGTCAAAGTCTTAAGATTTATAAAAAGAATGATCGAACCTGGAAACTAACTATGACAATGATTTGAGGCAAGTGCACCTATCGAACAGTAGTATAGCTTAGGCAAGACCGGATTGTCGAACCCAAAGGAACCAAAAGTACTAATACTAACTTTCTTTTTATTATCGAACCTAAAATAAGTGAAGTTGTTATTTAATCTAAATTTAACTAACTACTAAGCTAAAGACGCAAAGACAAAAAAGAATGAATTGGGGAAATACTGTTGGAAAAACTCAGTTGATTAAAACTATACCCTTAGGAAGAATCCACCTAGACTTCACTTGTTATGTAACTCTGAACCAGACGATTTATTCAGTTGACTTGATCCGTAAGACTCCCGAATGTATATTAAATCCTCTCTCGAAGCGAATAACATCTAACCCTAAGTTGATTAATTGAAATCTCTTTCTAATTAAAACCCCTAGAATTGCATTAACTCGATCTATGGACTCCCATATTAGGTTTCACCCTAATCCGGCAAAATCTCGTCACCTTATCTCTAGCGCGCGATCAACTCCGCTTAATTATGCTAGATCTACTCTTAAGCAGGGACTTTTGCTCCTCCACATAAGCACATCAAACTTGAATCAATATCCCGGAAATATCAACACAAGAATTAAGAACACATAATTTAAAACAAATCAAGTATTTATCATATAGTTCAACAAACGATAACAAGATTCATCTAAGTTTCATCCCCTTCAGGTATCTGAAGGGTTTAGTTCATAACAATAAAAGAAAACATCTCAGAAGAAAAGATAAAACAAAACATAAGAAATCCCTAAAACCCCCTGAAGGAATTGAAGGAGAGATCCGCCGTCTTGAGTAGAATTCCGGCTTCTTGAGATGGATCAAATGGCTATCTTCGAGTGTTTCCCACAAATCTGACCTTTTCGGCTCGGCTCCTTGGCCTAGCTCACCGCCCTCTTCTAGGTTATACTTAGGGTGTTTATATAGGCTTTTGAAATAGGTTTTTTTGCCCCTAAGTATCCTTTTTCGAGTGAAATTGCTCTTCTCCGTGATAGGGACACGGCCATGGCACACGCCTGTATGAATCGTCTTTAGGCCGTGTTCGGACTTTTAATGAGGTGACACGCCCGTGTAAATCGTGATCAGACCGTGTTCTAGTCTGTCAAGGAGACACGCCCGTGTTGGCTCAAGTCTAGGCCGTGTCGATTTTCACTTTGGCCCAATTTGGTCCGTTTTGAGCCCGTTTCTCGTTCTTTCCATCCTCCGGTGCTTTTTTGAGTATAAAACATGAAAAGAAAGGATTAAGAGCACCTTTTTACATAAATCAAGGGATAAATCATCCAAAAGTATGCTAAATGTGGGATTAAAATATGTTACTTTTACGGTTTATCACATACCCCCACACTTAAGCTTTTGCTTGTCCTCAAGAAAAATCCTCAACTTACAATTAAAACGAACTTTCCATGATTCAATATTCTTATCAACAATGTCTCATCATAATTCATAGATAATTTATACATGGATAAATTAACTCAAAGAGTCCTAAAGATTCAAACAATATAAGTCATACATTTGTAGCACAAAACATAGGTGTTTCCCCTTATTTAAATAATTACCTCTGATCCAAAACCTACAAGGATTGACATCCTCACAAAAGATTCACTCAAATCACTCGAAGTGTTTAAGGTTCAGAATTAAGCACTCAAATGTCAAACCTGAAAAGTTAATCCCATAGGCTTGCATAAAAATCAAATCTCCACCACTGTAGTATGAGATGATGCACAAATCAAAAGGTCTTTGAAATGGTTGTAACGGGGCTTGGGTTAAGGTGTGGATACAGGCTGAATTAGAGAGTTAGAATCGAGATCGACCTGAAAAATTACCTAACTAGAAACAACAAACTGAAAAATAAATAATTACATGAATTGAAACTTTGAAACTAATAATACGAGCTTCTTCTTCAATAAATAGACTTTAACTGTATAAGCTCGCTTTTCATCATACTAATACTGAATATACTTCGAATTTTTTTTTTAGATCAAGTAATAATAAAGAACTTTAACAACTGAAATAAAGAACATAGTTAGGCAACTGATCAAATCAAATCTCGACAAAAAAAGGGTAGTCAAGAAGAATGGTGATAACAAATACAAAGGGTTTTGCGTTAATATTAGTGGGTGAGCCAATAAAAAGGGTTGTTAGGATCAAAGGGGTTCACTAGGGGTTAATTATGAAGGTAGGCTTTTTATGGAGTAAGTGGGTTAAATCCTAGGTGCCTTTATCATTTTTGTATATCAAATCAAAGATGTGGTCTCAACATGTATAATCGATGCAAGTTCTAGAATAACTAATCAATGTTGACACACTCATAATCAAAAAGTGAGCAAGAAAAAGAATATATGCTCTATAAGGCTCAAAATCTCACAAAAATTATGGGTGTTTTGATGTCATCCTCGTAATTTTCAAACTTCAAAGTAATATTCAAATTCAGGTTAACAACCTAGAAAAAAAATTTAATTTCTGAAAAATAGACTTATCATGATTGATTCTCTAGTATCTTAGAATTTAACTATCAATGCACAATTATCAATGACTTAATCTAAAACATATCAATAAAAGTCATAAATCATCAGAAATTTCATCCTAATTAGTAATATGAGAAAATTACTTAAAAACAAATTAAAATTCAGGGATTTGAGAATAATGCAAAAAGTTTGGCACCTAATTTCAGGAATTTGAGAATGATGAAAAAAGTTAGGCACCTTTTTAGGTTGTTTACCCCCCACACTTAAGATGTACATTGCCCTTAATGTACAAAGATATATATATATAGACAATTAAGTATAAATTCAAAAGATATGGAGAGAAGTGAAACTCCCTGAATTGTGGATGACATCCTTGGATTGGAGGTGAAAGATACGTTGGAGGTGTCGTCTTTTGTTGTGGCGGTTACTAATGAGCTCTGTGCTAGATGAAGAAATTGGGTAGCTCATGGAGGATTAGCCAGGAATTATTAAGACACATTTAAAATAAACTAAATACATAATTAAAGACAAGAAAGATAAAGAGAAAGAAAACAGAAAGTAAAATAAAATTAAAAGAAAAGATGGATGGACTAAGGGGTCCTTATTGTTGGATGGTTCGCGAGGTGGGTGTGACCTTTAAGGCTACTGAGTCTTTGGCGGTGGTATGAAGTGGCGTGATTCCCAAGCAGCCTTTAGAACCTGACACTAAGAAACTAAATTAAAATAAACTAAATTAAGCATAAGATAGTCAAAGAGAAGGAAAATAAAGGAGAAGATGAAAGTAAAATAAAAGATAAATGGTCTCAAAGACCCTTGGCTTGGCGAGTGAATGAAGCGGCTGGCATGAACTTATATAGATCGGTCTCCCTCTGGGAGACTATGCATGATTCCTTCCGCTTCTTCGGCATTTGGTGTAGCTCAAGGGTTTTGGGAATGTATTGGAGAAGAAAAGTAGGGAGAGGGTTGAGAAAGAAAAGAAAAAACTGAATGGGCTGAATGGGTGAGAAGAGGGAGGGGTGGGTGGTTTAAATAGAATTCCCAAGTCAGGTACATTCTCACGCCCGTGTACCATGGGCGTGTTGATTCACACGGCCGCCTCGCACGGCCGTGTTATGCATCGTATCGTTTCTCCCACTCCCATTTTACAGATTGCCACGCCCGTTGGTGATAAGTTAGTGTCGTCCATGGCCGCGTCGCACGACCGTGGCGTTTTGTCGGTGCCCTTGGAGTTGCGGTTGGAGTCCGTGACTTGAAGATTTGATTCTTTCTGACTTATACCTCTTCTGCCATTGTCGATCACAGATTCAGACCTCCACACGCCACGGCTATGGCGGTGTGCAAGGCGATGTGGTGGAAATCGCACTTTTGGTTAGTTTAAAACTAGGTGTTTAAGACTAAGAGAAGAGAAGAAAATAAAATGAAAACAAATACGAAAGTAATTAGGGTTAGTGCTCGGGTTGCCTCCCGAGAAGTACTCGTTTAAAGTCTTAAGCTAGACTTTCCTCGTATTCGAAAAAATCAGGGTGGTTTAAAAATTTGAATATCTTTCCTCATGCTATCAGTTCTATTTCCTTGATAAAGTTTAAGTCGAGAAGCATTTATATTGAAAGTACCAAAAATAGGATTACTTACCTCGACTGTTCCATATGGGAAAATATTGTGTACCTCAAGAGGAATTTCTTTGTTTGTGTTCAGGTCTGATGTGATGAGGCGAGGATCTGCTTTATCTAACAGTACCTGGTCTCCTATTTTGAAGTGGTTTATTGTTCCTATGAGCTCTTCTGGGGGCTCTTTCGGTTTTACTTTGTGTGGTTCCAGTTCCTCTTTGAATTGTGTTTTCCACTCTTCTAATTTGTCGACCCTAAGGCTTCGTTCCTTATGTAATTCTTCTTTGTTGTCATGGGGTCCATTATTCGGCTCAGGTTTGTAACCTTGTGGTGTTTCCTGTGGTGAAAGTTGAACAACTTGGTTATCAACTGAATTTACTTTCTCACCTTCATCAATTGTTGTCCTGGCCGAGTCAAGAGTTTGTAAACCGATCGATTAAATCACCTACACGAAGTATGAGTTCTCCTGTACCAACATCAATTTTTGTTTTAGCAGTTGCTAAAAAGGGTCTTCCTAAAATTAAGGGAATCGAATTATCCTCATCCATGTCTAGGACAACAAAATCTACTGGGAAAATGAATTTATCAATTTTTACAAGAACATCTTTGATAATACCCCTAGGAATTCTAACAGTTTTATCAGCTAGTTGGATGCTCATCCTAGTTTGTTTGGGTTTCCCTACACCTAGTTGTTTAAACAATTTATAAGGCATGACATTTATGCTTGCCCCTAAATCAGCTAACGCATTATCAATAGGTAAACTACCAATTAAACATGGAATCGTAAAACTCCCTGGATCTTTTAATTTCCGTGGTAGTTTATTTTGCAAGATTGCCGAGCACATTACGTTTAGTTCCACGTGTGATGCCTCGTCTATCCTTCGCTTGTTCGTCAAAAGCTCTTTTAAAAATTTTCTAGAATCTGGCATCTGTGAAAGGGCTTCAAGTAGCGGTAAGTTAATATGTAATTTCTTTAAAAGTTTAAGAAACTTACCGAACTGTTCCTCTGTATCGTCTCTTTTCATCGCTTCAGGATAAGGAATGCGAGGTTGGTACTTTTTGATTACTGGTTTTGGCTTTTCTTGTGTTACCTCAACTTTACCTTTCTTTACCTCGTTTTCTTGTATTGGATTGGGTTCATCTAACCCTATACTATCATGAGCTGTGATAGCTTGGATTTGCTCATTTGGGTTAATCTTAGTGTTGCTTGGTAGACGCCCTTGCGGTCGTTCAGAAATTATCTTTGCAAGTTGTCCAACTATCATAATAAGTTCTGCAACTTGACTTTCGATCCCCTTAATTGATGCCTGTTGATTCTTAAGGGTGGTTTCAGTGTCTTGGAGACAGTTATCTGTAGCTGCCATGAATTTTGTCAGCCTCTCTTCAAGGTTCGGCCTCTTTTTCTGTGGATAGGGCTAATTTTGGAAATTTTGAGGAGGTTGTTGTCTTTGAATTCCTTGATTTCCTTGTCCTCCCCATGAAAAATTTGGGTGGTTTCTCCAACCTGGATTATAAGTATTACTATAAGAGTTATTATTAGATCTGAAGTTATTACCTATATAGTTCATCTGTTCACTTTCTATGCCGGTTGGTAGGGTGGGTACTCGGGATTCGCCACGGTTCCACTTACGTCACCTTTGCATTCTTTGGATGTACTGCGAAGAACACAAACTATCAAGCTTTTTATTCATCATCTCTACTGTGTTGATAGCATGGTTCTTTGCGTCGAGGTTGAAAACTCGCTGATTTTGTTGGTTTTGTCCTTGTAACCCGCCAGCGATAGTTATTGGTGACATCTCTTCAATAAACTCGTAGGTCGCCTGGGAGTTACGTTGTTCGGGGTTCCATAGCATTTCTTTGAATTAATTAGTTGCCTCGTTGAGGGGTTTACACCGTTATAGAAAGTTTGGACTTGGAGCCACAAGGGTAAACCATGGTGCGGACACCTTCTCAAGAGATCCTTGTATCTCTCCCATGCGTCGTATAATGTCTCTAAATCCATCTGCACAAAAGAAGAAATATCATTCCGTAATTTGGCCGTTTTGGCCGGTGGGAAATATTTTAATGAAATTTTTTCGGTCATTTGATCCCATGTAGTGATTGACCCTCGTGGTAATGAGTTTAACCACTGTTTGGCTTTATTCCTTAATGAAAAGAGAAATAACCGAAGACGGATGACATCATCAAAAATGCCATTTATTTTGCAGGTATCACAGAACTCTAAAAAATTAGCTATATGAGTATTTGGGTCTTCGTCCTATAAACCATCAAATTGAACAAATTGTTGAATCATTTGTATAGTGTTAGGCTTTAATTCAAAATTATTAGCAGCTATAGTAGGCCTAACAATACTTGATTTGGCTCCTGTTAAATGAGGTTTAGCATAATCATACATAGTACGCGGAGCATTATTTTTTGCCACATCTTGTGATGGTGGATTATTCTCGTCCATCCCTTCAGTAGGATTGGATCTGCCTTCTCGCTCTTTTTCTGTGTAATTTAGGGCTCGCCTAATTTCTCTGCGATTCCTGCAAGCGGTAGCTTCAATATCACTGTCGTATACTAGTGGTCCTCTCGGGTTCCTTCTAGTCATAAACTAGAGGTACCTGGTAGGAAAAGAAAGAAAAAAAATTTAGCAAAGTTAAAAACAAAACAAAAATAAGAATAAAAATAAAAGTAAATTGCGGAAAATAATGGCTAAAGTAATAAAAATAGAGCTTTCTTAATATTTTAGTTCCCCGACAACGGCGCCAAAAACTTGATCGTTGTTTTCGCGATGTCAAAGTCTTAAAATTTATAAAAAGAATGATCGAACCTGGAAACTAACTATGACAACGATTTGAGGCAAGCGCAATTATCGAACAGTAGTATAGCTTAGGCAAGACCGGATTGTCGAACCCAAAGGAACCAAAAGTACTAATACTAACTTTCTTTTTATTATCTAACCTAAAATAAGTGAAGTTGTTATTTAATCTAAATTTAACTAACTACTAAGCTAAAGACGCAAAGACAAAAAAGAATGAATTGGGGAAATACTGTTGGAAAAACTCAGTTGATTAAAACGATACCCTTAGGAAGAATTCACCTAGACTTCACTTGTTATCTAACTCTGAACTGCACGATTTATTCACTTGACTTGATCCATAAGACTCCTAATGTATATTAAACCCTCTCTCGAAAGCGAATAACGTCTAACCCTAGGTTGATTAATTGAAATCTCTTTCTAATTAAAACCCCTAGAATTGCATTAACTTTCGATCTATGGACTCCCATATTAGGTTTCACCCTAATCAGGAAAAATCTCGTCACCCTATCTCTAGGCGCGCGATCAACTCCGCTTAATTATGCTAGATCTACTCTTAGCGGGGACTTTTGCTCCTCCACCTAAGCACATCAAACTTGAATCAATATCCGGAAATATCAACACAAGAATTAAGAACACATAATTAAGAACAAATCAAGTATTTATCATATAGTTCAAAGAAAGCGATAACAAGATTCATTTAAGTTTCATCCCCTTCTGTATCACGAAGGGTTTAGTTCATAATAACAAAAGAAAACATCTCGGAAGAAAAGATAAAACAAAACATAAGAAATCCCTAAAACCCCCTGAAGGAATTGAAGGAGAGATCCGCCGTCTTGAGTAGAATTCTGACTTCTTGAGATGGATCAACTGGCAATCTTCGAGTGTTTCCCACAAATCTGACCTTTTTGGCTCGGCTCATTGGCCTAGCTCACTGCCCTCTTCTAGGTTATACTTAGGGTGTTTATATAGGCTTTTGAAATAGGTTTCTTTGCCCCTAAGTATCCTTTTCCGAGTGAAATTGCTCTTCTCCGCGACAGGGATACGGCCATGGCACACGCCCGCGTGAATCATCTTTAGGCCGTGTTCGGACTTTTAATGAGGTGACACGTCCGTGTAAATCATGATCAGGTCGTGTTCTAGTCTGTCAAGGAGACACGCCCGTGTTGGCTCAAGTCCAGGCCGTGTTGATTTTCACTTTGGCCCAATTTGGTTCGTTTTGAGCCCATTTCTCGTTCTTTCCATCCTCCGGTGCTTTCCTGAGTATAAAACATGAAAAGAAAGGATTAAGAGCACCTTTTTACATAAATCAAGGGATAAATCATCCAAAAGTATGCTAAATGTGGGATTAAAATATGTTACTTTTACGGTTTATCAGCTCACTTTGCATAATGCCATTGTGAATTTTAAACGAAAGAGTATTGATTTGAGAAGTCAGAATGGTGAGATGGTTCGAATTGAATCCAGTGATTTGAGTGGGTTATCAGCTGTTGTATCTGCGATGAAAGCTCTGAACTATGTGAGAAAGGGTCGCGAAGCTTATTTAGCATATGGGATTGATATGAAAGCGTCAGAAAAGAAAGTTGAATCTGTGCCTGTGGTTAGTGAGCTTTCAGATGTGTTTCCTGAAGAATTACCAGGATTACCTCCAATACGAGAAGTTGAATTTGGAATTGAATTGGTGCCGGGGACTACTCCTATCTCAATAGCTCCGTATAGAATGGCACCAACGGAATTGAAAGAGTTGAAGTCTCAGTTGCAAGAGTTGACTGATAGAGAACTTCCACGACTGAGTTTCTCGCCCTGGGGTGCTCCTGTGTTGTTCGTGAAAAGAAAGATGGTACTATGAGGATGTGTATTGACTATCGACAGTTGAAAAAAGTGACGATAAAGAATAAATATCCGTTACCTCGTATTGATGATTTATTTGATCAATTGAAAGGAGCTACAGTGTTTTCTAAGATAGATTTGAGATCGGGCTACTATCAGTTGAGAGTTAAAGAATCAGATGTACTGAATACTGCTTTCAGAACGAGGTACGGACATTATGAATTCTTAGTTATGCCTTTCGGACTAGCGAATGCCCCTGCAGTGTTTATGGATTTGATGAACCGGATATTCCGCCCGTACTTGGATCATTTTGTTGTGGTGTTCATTGATGATATTCTGATTTATTCCTGTGATGAGAAGCAACATGTCGAGCATTTGAGAATTGTGTTACAGACCCTACGTGAGAAGCAATTGTATGCAAAGTTTAGCAAATATGAGTTCTGGTTGCGTGAAGTTGGTTTTCTGGGACATATTGTATCAGCTGCAAGAAGACGAGTTGATCCGAGTAAAATCTCAGCTATTTTATAATGAAAACCTCCGAGAAATGTGTCTGAAGTTCGTAGTTTTCTGGGACTAGCGGGATACTATAGATGGTTTGTGAAAGGCTTTTCAATGATTGCGACTCCGTTGACGGTTATTCTGAGAAAGATGTTAAATTTGAGTGGTCGAGAAAGGTGCAGAGAGTTTTGAGCGATTGAAAGCATTGTTGATGAGGCGCGAGTGTTGATTCAACTGAATCGGGTAAAGAGTTTATAGTTTACAGTGATGCATCGTTGAATGGTTTGGGCTATGTGCTGATGCAAGAAGGCAAAGTCATTGCTTATGCTTCGAGGCAGTTAAAGCCGCATGAAAAAAACTATCCGATGCACGACCTTGAATTAGCCGCGATTGTGTTTGCACTGAAGATTTGGCGTCACTATCTATTTGGTGAGAAATGTCATATTTATACTGATCACAAGAGCTTGAAGTACTTGATGACTCAGAAAGAATTGAATTTGCGACAAAGAAGATGGTTAGAATTGTTGAAAGACTACGAACTTGTGATTGATTATAAACTGAGTAAAGCTAATGTTGTTGCTGATGCTTTGAGCCAAAAGTCTATATGTGCTTTGCGAGCAATGAATGCTCAGATAGATCTGTGCGATGATTATTCAGTTTTGGCTAAGTTGAAAGTGAGGCTGATGTTCGTAAGCCAGATTTGCAATGCTCAGAAAAGTGATGATGAGATAATAGCAAAACGAGCTCAATGTGATTTGAATTCCGATTCAGAATTTCGAATCGATAGTGATGATTGTCTGAGATTCAGAGATCGGGTTTGTGTTCCGAAGAATTCAGAGTTGATTCAGTTGATTTTGAACGAAGCTCACAATAGTCTCTTGATTGTTCATCTAGGGAGTACGAAAATGTATAACGATCTGAAACAATTTTATTGGTGGCATGGTATGAAAAGAGATATTTCTGACTTTGTGTCAAAATGTTTAGTTTGGCAGTAAGTTAAAGCTGGACATCAGGTTCCATCCGGTTTGTTACAACCGATTATGATTCTTGAGTGGAAATGGGAGAGAATCACGATAGACTTTGTGTCGGGATTGCCGTTATCTCCGGGAAGGAAAGATGTAATCTGGGTGATAGTTGATAGGTTGACGAAATCAGCTTATTTCGTTTTGGTGAGAACAAATTATTCACTCGATAAGTTAGCTGAATTGTATATTACCGCGATTATGAGATTGCACGGGGTGCCACTATCTATTGTATCTGACAGAGATCAGAGATTTACCTTGCGATTTTGGAAGAAATTACAAGAGGCTTTAGGCACAAAGTTGCATTTCAGTACTGCTTTTCATCCGCAAACGGATGGACAATCCGAGCGGATCATTCAGGTTCTCAAAGATATGTTGAGGTGTTGTATTCTTGAATTTGAAAGTACGTGGGAAAAGCATTTACCGTTGATTGAATTCGCATACAATAATAGTTTTCAATCTAGCATTAAAATGGCACCGTATGAGGCTCTTTACGGTCGAAAATGTCGAACTCCATTGTATTGGACTGATCTGAGTGAGAATAAGATTCACGGGGTTGATCTGATTAAAGAGACTGAGCAGAAAGTAAAAGTGATTCGTGACAGTTTGAAAGCAGCGTCAGATCGCCAGAAGTCTTATGCAGACATGAAACGAAAAGATATTGAATTTGAAGATGGTGACCAAGTGTTTTTGAAAGTATCTCCGTGGAAGAAAATACTTCGATTTGGTCGAAAAGGCAAGCTGAGTCCGAGGTTTATCGGACCGTATAAGATCATTGAACGAGTTGGGTCGGTTGCTTATAGATTGATGTTGCCATCCGAATTAGAAAAGATTCATAATGTGTTTAATGTGTCGATGCTTCGACGATACCGATCTGATCCATCTCATGTGATTGCTCCTACTGAGGTTGAAATTCAATCAGATTTGTCGTGTAGTGAAGAACCGATCCAAATTCTGGCACGTGAGGTCAAAGAATTGAGAAACAAAAGAATTTCCTTAGTGAAAGTGTTGTGGCACAAACACGGAGTTGAAGAGGCTATGTGGGAGCTTGAGAACATTATGAGAGAGCAATATCCACACCTATTCACTGGTAAGATTTTTGGGGACGAAAATCCCTAAGGGGGGAGAGTTGTAACAGCCCGGTTTAGACCCTAGTCAGAATAGTGGTTTTGAGACCACAAATCCGAGGTCGAGAAAATATTTTAATATTATTTTTAGTGTTTATAATATGTGATTGAGCATGTGTGAAATTTCTGTGTGAAAATTTTATTGTTTGAGTGCTTAATTATGAAAAAGGATTTAATCGCATAAAGTGTAAAATGCTGTGTGCTGATTGTTAAGTGCTAAATTGTTGCTGTCTTTATAATTTGGAGGTTTTATGATGCAAATAGCCCATTTTATAAGTTAGTGGAAGATGATAGCATGGTTTTGTGGTTATTATTAAATTTCATTAAGGGCAAAATGGTAATTGGTGTATTAATGATAATAAAAATAAAACAAAACACAAAATTTTTCATATTATCATCTTCCTAGCCGAAATTGAAGAAGAAAAAGAAAGAAATAGGGCTTGAAATATTCGAACATTGCTATCCTTGATTAAGGTATGATTTTTGATTGGTTTTTGATAATTTCTACGTTTTTGTGATCGTTGCTTCGTGCTCTAGCTAACCCATGTCTTAATTTTGTGAACTGATTATGTTTTTGAAATATGCCATTGATGAACATGTGAGTTCGTGAATGTTTGATGGTGGAAAATGAAAGATATGTGTTTGATTAATATAGTTTGTCTTTGGAGTTTTGATGAATTTGTGTAATTTGGGCTAAATTAAGAAAAGTGTAAATGGAGGGACTAAAATGTGAAATAAATGAAATGTGTGGACTTGTATGAACACAAGGAAAATTCGGCTAGGCTTATGTGTAAAGAAATTATGTGAATTTGATGATTTTGAGAAATAGGGACTAAAGTGTCGAAATGTGAAAATGTGAGGGCTATTTTGTAAAATGCCCTAAATATGTGTGTTCGGACTAAATTGAATGAATGGGTGATTGAATGAACTGAATTTGAATGTGTATAGACCAAGAAAGGAGAGGCTCGGATAGAGATCGAGGCAAAGACAAAGTGCTCGATTAATCGATCGTTTCGGTATTTCGATGTCCGAGGTAAGTTCGGATATAATACATGTACTTAACTATGTTTAAATGTTGTGAAACGAATGGTTATGATATTATTGAATTATAAATGTTATGTGAGAAATGGAACTATGTGGCACTAAGTGTGCGTATTTGGAAATGTAACCGAGAAGATTAGCACTATGTGTGCGAAATAATAGAAGCTTCGGCTTTGTGTTTGGCATTGTGTGTGCAATATCGAGTTGAGTTCGGTTTTGTATTAAGGCACTAAGGGTGCGACGTTATTTAAGTTTTGGCTATGAATTGAGGCACTAAGTGTTCGATTATGAGTAATGAATAACGAAGGTTGATTGAAATACAATATCGAACATGAATTAGCATGGATGGTGAGTAACTAAGTGTTGGCTAAGGTATGCATCGAACCTTTGTGGTTGATGAATTTGTATGTGAACTTATAAACGGTAGAGTGAACATACTAGCTATGGATGATATGGTGTGAATATTTGAGAGATTATCTATGTGATGAAATTACTTGTGCATTATATTTGAGCTATTAGATTGAATGTATTATATTACGAACTTATTAAGCTTTAGAAGCTTACTGTGTGAATTGTTTCTCTGTTTTATAGTGTCAGTAGAGCTAGCTCGGATCCGGGGATCGTCAGGCGACTCAATCACACTATTGGCCATCTATTTCGGTACTTTTGAAAGATGTATATAGATGGTATATGGCATGTATAGGCTAGTAGTTATGGTACATTTTGTGGTGTTGGAACCTTGCCATGTGATTTGGCTAGGAAGTTTAATAATGTTGATACTTATATGAACTATGGTAATGATGAATATGGTATGAGATAGTAAGAATGGAAATGGTATGTTATATATGTGATTTGGTTGATGAGAATGATGGATAAAATGTGAACTTGTAGTAAGAATTACATGATGCTTTGCTTATATGAATTGAGTTGTGATCATGGTGCTTAAATGGATTTATTTGAGTAGGAATCGAGATTATAAATAGATGATATTGTTGAAGATTAATTTGAGTATAAAATGGTATGTTTTGGTTGCCAATTGGGGTATAAATGCATGAGATTTGAAGCTTGTAGGTGAATCAATATGTGGGAGGCAAGTTTGGTCTTGAAAATGGCCTATAATTGCCCACACGGTTGAGCACACGGGCATGTGGCTCGACCATGTCGTTTAAGTTTTCCAGGTGAAACAAGTCAGTAGTGACCACGGGCTGGACATGCGGGCGTGTGACTGGCCGTGTGGTGCAAGTACGAGTCCACCACGGGTGAGGCACACGGGCGTGTCTAGGGCCGTGTGGACAAGTCAGTATGTATGCCCTATTTTGACACGGCTTAGACACACGGGTGTGTCGAGGCCGTGGGAGGCACACGGCCTACCCACACGGGTGTGTGACCTCTGCAGATTTGAAAAATGTTTAAATTTCTGAAAATTTTTGTATGTGTTCGGTTTAGTCCCGCCCCCTTTCTAGCATGTGTTTAAGGTCTTGAAGACCTCAATAAGGGACTATATGTTTATATTTGAATATGTTAGATTGATGATTGACTTTGTGTTTAGAAATGGATGTGAATTGTTCCGATCGTGTAGTAATGCCTCTTAACCTTATTCCGGCGATCGTTTCGGGTTAGGGGTGTTACAAAACCTACGCATTACACTCCCCATTTCCTTTCCTAAGTTCATCTATCTCGTAGAGGTTTTTCCCCAGTTATCATGCAATACATGCATTTATTCATCATCTATCTTAAAGCAGCAGTAATAAGCTTGTCAGGACTCAACCACAATATTCATTTATTCCCTAGTTCATGCAAACAACATATCATCATTTATCACCTAAAAGTAGAATGTAAAAACTCACTTTGTTTCCTTATCCTTGCCATCATGGCTTGCCCAAATGTTATTGTCTCCTTAGACTGGCAGCAGTCCCTCGATTTTTCTCCTTATTGGACATCCATGACTATGACTATTGCAGCATGCAGAGCCTCCCGTGGTTACAACCTCTTCTTCTTTAAGACAGCTGAAGAAGAAGATGATAATTTTGAAAAGAAGATTGTGTAAATAGGATTAAGGAATTCCCCCCTTCTCTCGTCCTCCTACTTATATATCCTCATGGCATGATCTTCATAGATCGTCACTGCCACACAGTCCTAATTATTATGTTTTCCACTATGTAACTAATTGGTCCCAATCTAACCAAACTAGATTATTAGTCTATATTTCTCCTAACTAGCCACTTAATTCTTTAAATTTTTCACTAATGTCCTAAACTTTCCATTACTATTCAATCAACTCCTCGACTCTTCCTTGAGTTCGGATATTTTATAAATTCGGGTGTGACAATTCCCCCACCCTTAAAGAAAATTTCGCCCTCAAAATTTTTGCTCAGGGTAAATCTAGAGCAGTCTCCAGGTAAAATTGTCCTTCCTAAGACAACCCACTCTTAAATTAGAGGCTAACTTCCCTATTCACCTGGGTAGTCTAGTTTGTTCCCAACATTTCAAACCACTCCATCCGAGTGGTAGATACAGACTTTTCACAAGTAGAGGCCATCCATCAACAAGTGATTTCTCGACCTTCTTGCTGGAACATTTAGCGTACACTGCATCAAATTCACGGGACTGAGTCTATTTGAGCGTGTATTATGTTTGGCTTTGGCGGACATTTCTGCTTTTCCTAAATATTGAGGGATTTGGGAAGAAACCCATCCCCCTTTTACAGGTGTCACCCATGGAGTTCGGGAATTTGAATCATCTGAGTCATTTCAACCAAACTTGCCTTGTATGTTTGACTATTTAAATTGAGGTGTGAAGTAAGGAGGTGTCTTGTTTGAAATTCTCCATCTCTTCCTTGTCGATTAAGTTACTCTAAAATTTACCTTACTTATACTTCTCCATTTCCCACATCTGATTTCACTTTCTTCTTTCCCTGACTGTCTCTCGTAGGATTTTTAGGTAATTTTTAAAGGCTTTCCCTTTCCCTTTTTCTTTTCCTTTCTTTTTATTATCTGCAAAATGGTTATGATCAAACTTATTCATCATGAGGGGGCCAACCACCGCAACAGTGGTAGTAAGAAGGGTCGTGGTGGTAACGATGAGCGTGATGGGGTTGGGCCCAGTGCCTATGGAATACATATTCTGGTGGAGACCTTCCCCTTTCGTTGTACTACATCCCACGATGAAATGGTCCGTTACTTTAGCATCCGAGGAATTCAGCTTCCCAATTTTTCTTATGATTGCAGCCTTGTTCAAGGCGAGTGTCGACTGAGCGACATTTCCAACAACATCATTCTTCTACTTCATCTATTCAAGGTCGAGTTTCATCTCCCTCTTACTTCTTTCTTTTGCTTTGTTCTTGATGAGTATGAGATCGCACCTGGACAACTTATTGGCTTTTCTTGGTGGACCCTAGTTGCCTAGTTCATCGATTGTAGCCTGAAGGACGAGCCATCACTATCGATACTCTAGATCTCTCAGATTTTAAACTCCCTGATCTAACTAATTTGGTATTAACATAAGAATACGAAGATCCCATATCTATCAAAGCATAAACAAGTTCTGAATGTAATAAAAAAATACCTGTCACAACTTCATTAGCATCGCCATTTTCACGTGTCCATACAACATAAGCTCGGGTTGGCGCTCTAGCCTCCGACTGATGAGTAACAGCATCATTTCCCTTTCTAGTACCACCTCTCAAGAATGAACCATCTTGACTCAACCCGCGACCCCTAGTGTAACACCTCTAACCCATATTCGTCGCCGGAACAGAGTTACGGAGCATTACTGGAGTTTACAATTCAAACGGACGGAAATCTCAAACATTTCATATCATATTAATGCATATATTAAAACCAAGTCAAAACGTACATATTGTCCCTTAAACGAGCCCTCGAGGCCCTAAATACATGTTAGAAATAAGTCGGGACTAAATCAGAAACTCATAGAATTTTTCAGAAAATAATGAAAATTTTCAACACTACAGGGTTCACACGGCCGTGTGACTCACACGGTCAAGAGACACGCCCGTGTCTCAGGTCGTGTGGGAATTCGAAATAGAGACAAACGGCCGTGTCCCAGCTTGAGTCCATTCCCTTGTAACTCACTGACTTGGTCACACAGCCAAGCCACACGCCCGTGTGCTAGGCCGTGTATCCTTCGAAGTAACATCACACCTCCGTCTGCCAGGCCGTGTGCTAGGCCGTGTAACAGCTTGGCTTGCAACCCATTGAAAGCTACAGGGGACACACGGCCGTGTCCCGACACACGGCTGAGACACACATCATTGTCTCTGCCCGTGTAGACAAAATAGGCCATTTTACAAGCTATTTTCTCACCTAATAGGCATAACAAGGCATCCAAATCAACATTGCATATATTTACAAGCCATAACAAGGCATCAAATCAAGCATAAATAAGCAATAAACATATGTTATAACATCATACAACCAATATGCCCTTAGGCACCTCAAATGACAATATATAAACATGTTTAATCATGTATTCAATTTGACCAAATAATCAACTAATTTCTATGCATATTTGCATCAATAAATACTAATTTACTTACCAAAACACAACCATTTGGTACCAAAATGTCATTCTATAACTAGCATCAAATAACCAATTAGATCATGCTTATCAAAGTACCAATTCACAAAAAAGTTGCAAGACTTATACAATATGCACATTCAACTATCATTTCATCAACAAAATGCCAAATCACAAGCCATGTTAAATGGCCAAAACAACAATCAAAATATATGGCCAACATTAACCAAAATACCTATACATTCCATTATAACCAAAATTAAACAACCGAATGTACCAAAAGAGCCGGTGGATAGTGTGATATAGCTCCGACAAGCTTCCAAATCGTAAGAGCTTCCGATTAACTATAAAACACGGAAAATAACACAGAGTAAACATTTAAGCTTAGTAAGTTCGTATAACATAGAACATTACTTACCATTTAATCACATAATAGGTAAGTAAACATAGCATATCCCAACACAATTTGGCCAAATGCCTAGGCACATATACACCAACCATGTTAGCCATGGTAATACATATATAAACCAATAATCATGGATGAGCAAAACAATTGATTAAATTTCATATACATGTATCATCCAATTCAATTTTCCATATACCATGTAACAATATTTCCATATAATTCATATGTACTCCTCTAATATTCCGTAATGAACCCTTACCATTTCATATCAGAATAATGCCCGTTGAACCATTTAGAATACTGTTGGATACCTGGGATAACTCACACATAGTGTGCTAAATCATATAACTATAATTCGTCAAATCATATACATGTATACTCACGTGAGCTATAAATCGGTATTCTCACACGAGCTGTAAATCGGTATGCTCTCACGAGCTATAAATCGATATGCTCTCACGAGCTGTAGGTCAGAATGTAGCTACACAATGCTGCTCACACGAGCTGTGGAGTATCCGCAAAACATGCCGGACCTCAGCCATCGGTAGGACGTTCAGGACCAGCACCCAAATCATGTAAACCCTAATGACATGTCATTTGTATCCTACGTATTCCTAGGGTTCAAACGAGACTCGGAAATAGTTGTACGTCATTGGATATGCAATCGGTATGTATGTAAAGCAATTCACAATACAATTATAATTCGATTAAAACATATATACACGATTTAATTACACGAACTTACCTCGACGAGTATACATAGATACGGAGGCGATTAATCCGAGATTTTCCCTTTGCCCCAATCTAACTCCGTACGAGGTCTGTCTTGATTTATATGGATAAATTTAACTCAATTTAATATATAACTCATTCAATTTAGCCCAAAATCATATTTTGGCAAAATTACTATTTTCCCTATACTTTTAATTTCTTTGCAATTTAGTCCCTAGCCTATAAAAATGGAAATTTATGCAATTTCACCACAACCTACTATGGCCGAATATCAACTAGGTCCCTAGCATGCATTATATTTCATTTATTTCATAATTTCACCATGTATGGTTTTCTATTTTTCAATTTAGTCCCTATTTGACAATTTCACCAAAAATTCCTTTACAGAAGTTGTTTATCTAACAACAACCACCCATTTTCCAACATCAAACTTCAAAACTCATGTACATGCATCAATTGTAAAACCTTAATAGTTTAACAGTTTCACAAATTAGTCCCCAGGCTAGCTAGATTAAGCTACAACGATCCCGAAAACGTAGAAATCATAAAAAAAAAGGGGACAAAAATGCATACCTAATTGAGCATATAAGGATGGACGAATGTAGCTTAAACAATGGCTATTGCTTTCTTCTCTTTTCGGTTGAAAAAGAATGGAAGAAGATAATAATTTGTTTTGTTTTATTTACTATAACTTCAATTACTAATTACCAAATTTAACCTTAAAATTTTATCCAAATTTGAATAATGCCAAACCATTAAAATACACTATAAACTCTAATGGTCTGATTACCATATAAGGACTTCCACTTTAAAGTTCTATAGCTGTTTAATACCTTTAGCTATTAGAATTCAACTTTTACAATTTTACGCGATTTAGTCCTTTTTATCAAATTGAGCATGTAAACGGTAAAATTTCTTAACAAAATCTTTTTACGGTACTACTATCATGCTGCAGGAAATAAAATAATAATAAAATAAATTTTTTGACTTCAGATTTGTGGTTTCGAAACCACTGTTTTGATTTCACTGAAAATGGGCTGTTACACCTAGGTGCAGGCACATACCTCTGAGAAGTAATAGGGGTAGCATTCTCATTCTTTGGACACTCTCTAGCAAAATGCTCCGTGGATCCACAGAAAAAAAAATCTCAAGTTAACTTCCAGCATTCACCATAGTACTTTGTCTTGCAATGCTCACAAATCGGAATATTAGTATCCCTGATTGGACCTTGCACACTACCCGTGGACACAGTCGGTTGTCGATCACAATTTCTATTAGCTCTTTCCGACTTAAAATTTGACCTCCAGCTACCACAAATTTCTTTTGATATCTTCGGTTGTGGATTTGAACTAGCAACTCTAGGGCCTTTTCCAACAGTATGAGTAGTCTCAGTCTTTTTATCAAGACCCAGAGCTTGTTCTACCATTCTTGCCCGTTCAACTAAATCAGCAAACTCAATAATTCTATGCGATATTAACTGGACCGAAGCTCATCGCGTAAACCACGCAAAAATTGCTTGCAACTTTCAATTTCAGTCGACACAAATTCAACGGCGTACCTACTAAGTCACGAAAACTCTCGTTCTTAATCAACCACAGACATTTCACCTTGTTTTAGCATCAAAAACTCTTGTCTTCTATCTTTAATATACAGTTGTCCCACATATTTCTTTTGAAATTCCTTTTGAAAGAATTCCCAATTAGCCTGATTTGCGGATAAATGGCGTGTTACTGAATGCCACCAAGTATATGCTTTTCCTTGCTGTAACACCCCTTAGCCGTAGTCAATGCCGGAACAGGGTACGAGGCATTACCGGACTTACAACACAAGCATTTACACAATTCCAAGTCATAAATTTGCGTCCAAATTAAAACCATTCATATTCAATCATAAAGTCCCTAATACGAGCCCACAAGGCCCAAAACATGCTTTGGAAGTGGTTCGGGACTAAACCGAGAACTTAAGGAATTTTTATAAAACTTAGAAATTTTTTGCTAGAAGCAGGGCTCACACGCCCGTGTGGTCTAAGGGACACGCCCATGCTTCAGACCGTGTTCGATTTAGGGTGCTCTATGACTTGTGCCACACGGCCGTGTGCTAGGCCGTGGTAAATTAATTTAATTCGAATTAGGTGCAGGTTTCACACGGCCAAGACACAGGCCCGTATTCTAGGCCGTGTAGCAAACACAGTTGAGACACACGCCCGTGTCTCTGCCCATGTGCTCAATTCTGGACATTCTGTTTTGCAACAATTAAGGTGCAGGGGACACATGGCTGAAACACATGCCCTTGGGGCAGACCTTGTGTCACACACGGCCTAGACACACGCCCGTGTGTCTATCCGTGTGGACAAAAATAAGGCTATTTACCAAGCCATTTGCCACCCTCATTTACACCTACACTTACACCAATTCAATGACACAATTCATAGCATACTTAGGCAACCTAAACATCCACAACCAAGGTATTGACATCGCATCCACATGCTAACATCTAACATGCTTTAACATCATAATTTATCGATACAATTCATGCAAGTTTCCATAATCATGAATGGTATCAACATATAAATATACTCATAACCAATATTAGCCAACTTACATGGCCATATACAAAATGAAATCATTAACAATTATAAGTCAATACATTTGGCCACATTACCAATGACACATAACAAAATGACCTAGTCCCTATACATGCCACACATTCAAAATGCTAAGACCATTAATACCCAAAATGAGAGTTTGATAGTGTGATCTGAATCTCTGACGATCTCCGATTTCGAGTTAGCTTGGTGACACTATAAAAACATGGAAAATAAACGGAGTAAGCTATATAGCTTAGTAAGCTCGTATGCAAGAAATAAGCAACCTTACCATGCGTATAACATTCAATTATTATAACATAGTTAAATGTAGATTTACCATGGTCTCAAGATCATAATCTATTCCATCATAAAAACTTACCTCATATTCATTATTTCACACATTTATTAAGCATGAGCTTTATGTACATACCTGAGCCATCTCAAAATGAACTTACACATATTCTCATATTTGACATACCCGTGAACCACTCGGAATAACAATGTCGGATACTCGGGAAAATTTGCACACTAAGTGCCACATATGTAGCCAAAGCTACCTAAGTCTCATATCACATAATCGCTCGCTCTTGAGCTATCGACGGGCCTGCTCACACAAGTTGTCAGTCAAGACATAGCTACACGGTGCTGCTCACACAAGCTGTCAAGTATCCGCAGCATATACCGGTATACTCAGCAACCGTTAGGACGTACGAGACCAGCACCCGAATCGCATAATCACCTAACACATAATGACCTGACATGTCACTTGTATCCTAACCTATTCCTAAGGTTCAAACGAGACTTCTTGCTTGTCTATTCATCTTCGGACTCATTCGTAGGATTGTACTCATTCACAGAATCAAACATACAATTCATGCAATATTGAAGCATTTAAATACAATTATTCTAAAGCTTATTTTTAACATACAAACTTACCTCAATACAAAATGGATAATTGTTCGATTTAGTCCACAATCTTATTTTTTCCCCGGTCTAGGTCAGAACCTCATCTTTCTTGATCTATAATATGAAATTTAGCTTATTCAATTATCACATTATTCAATTTAATCCAAAATTCATATTATGGCAAAATTACATTTTTTCCCTTAAAGTTTTGACATTTTACACTTTAGTCCCTAGGCTCGTAAAATGAATTTCATTCAATTTCTTAAAAACCCAAGCCTAGCCAAACCATTTTCATACTCATAACAGCCCACATTTCTCATTTATTCACATTTTCTACTCATTTTATAGACTTTTACAACTAAGTCCTTATTTATCGTTTTTACAGAAAATCACTTTACAAAAGTCGTTTAACAAATAACAAACATGCATTTTCTACCATCAAACATCAAAATACATACATGTTCAACATGGGTAAAATTTTAAACTTCACCTTTCTTTCAAATTAGTCCTTGAAATAGTTAAATCAAGCTACAACGATCTCAAAAGTACAAAAATCGTTAAAAACGGGACAAGAACGGACTTACAATCGAGCTTGGAAGCTTGGAAAACCCTAGCTATGTCTTCTCCTTGTGAAATTCGGCTATGGGGGATGAAAATAGAAAGATGAACATCTTTTATTTGTTAAATTTTGTCTTTATTAACCAAATGACTAAAATGCCCTTAATGAAAAACTTCAAAATTTCACCTAACCATGTCCATTTTTGTCCACTCTAAAGTATAATGGTCTAATTACCATTTAAGGACCTCCAATTTGAATCTCATAGCATTTAAACACCTCTAGCTTCTAGAACACATATTTTGCATTTATTACAATTTAGTCCTTCTAGCTAAATTGAGTGCTCAAACGTCAAAATTTCTGATCGAAAATTTCACAAAATTATTCCATAAAACTGTAGACCAAAAAATAATAATAAAAATAAAATTTTCTTCGTCAGATTTGTGGTCTCGAAACCACTGTTCCGACTAGACCCAAAATCGGGCTGTTACACTTGCAGTGGAGAAACATCATATATTACACTTTCATGCGGGTTGCATTCAAGTTATTGCAAGACACGTTTAGTGGATTCAATCCAAAATTCAGTTGTAGAAGGATCAACTCCTTTCAACCCTAAGAATTCGTCGCACCGTATCTATGTAACTCTTTTATCGGAGCTCGACGAATAGAAGGTGTAGATGCCGTAGCGGATGTAGTTCTTGTAACACGCTAAAGAGCATCAACAATAGTTTGAAATAAATGTGAGTCACGTCCTCCCTCAGTATTACATCGCTCAATGTTAGGTTGTTAAGCACTAACTGGATTAACACTCGGTGTTACTGATTCGATTCTATCTAACTCATTAGAGACATCATCTCCGGTATACATCTTTTGATCAACATCATTATTATAGTCATTTTTTCAACTATAAAACAAAAACAAATATAATCAGCATCCAAATCCTGACTCAATTCGGCTTAATTATGACATGTACCTCTAGACTCAATTCTGAGCTCGATTTAGTCTGAGAATCGGCTAAACTTGCAAGCTCTGATACCACTAAATGTAACGCCCTTAACTTGTATCTGTCATCAAAATAGGGTTTCAGAGCATTACTAAATAAACATTACCTAAATTATTCATTTCAAAACATTTCAATAATCACAACATAATCCATCATTAAGCATGCATATCGTCTCTTATTCAAGCCCTTGATACCTTAGAATCACTTTAGAAATGATTCGGGGCTAAATCGGGAACATTTGAAATTTTGAGGAAAAAGTTAGAAAAATTCAACTGTAGAGGTCATACGGCCATGTGGCCAGGCCATGTGACTCATAGGGCTAAGACAAACAGCCGTGTCTCAGGCCATGAAACTCTCGAAATAGGGAAACACTGCTGTGTCCCAGCCTGTAATATTTTTTTTTGTAGGTTTTGCTCAATCATCCACTCCTTTTGCATGTTTTGATCAATCGTCCACTCCTTCTCAGACTTCAAACAACATGGATGTGGATGCCATCATGGCGAGGGATCTAAAGGCCATTGGTGATACTGATGCAAGGGTGCAGGTGTGTGATAGCAACCGTAAGAGGTTGAGGAATGATGGGGACTCTCGTAGTATAGAGGAGGGTAGTGGCAGTAAGTTGATTCACCGTAGAAGAGGCAATATACCAGTTACTTCTAAGAGGGAGCTTACTCCGCCTGTCCCCTTGGCTCACTAGAGACTCAAACTGAGTCTGTTGCCACTCCCATAGACGTCTCTCCCCTTGTTTAGAGTCCTCCTAGTACGCTAATCCACTCTCTGCCCTTCTATGTTGCCCTCTCTTGCTACTAGATTGATACATCCTCCCGCTCCTTTCATCGGGACATCGAGTTTTCTCCCTTGGAGTGACCACTTTGTTGTGGGTCAGGCTCCTTTCTCTCCAACTGAAATTAACCAATGGTGGAAAAGGGACTTTCCCCCAAGCACTGAAGGAATGTACTCTCCCTTCTTCAGAAGCTCGTAAACCTACTCTTCGAGATATGATATATTCCCACCATATTTGGATGAAGGAAGGCGGTTTGCTTGGTTGGGAACTTTACGAGCAATGCATCGAGGTTGAAGTTGGACATGCCCAATTTGATAAGGTCCTAGCTTCTAAGGATCAGGAGTTGGCTAAGCTCCGCCAAATGCAAGAGGCCACAACCCTTCAAGCGTAGAAATCCACGAAATCTGCCTCCGACTGGGAGCCTAAGTACAACTCTTTAAAGATAGAGTTTGAGGGTAGGGTTCGCAGTTGGAGGAACAAATCAATGTGTAGGAGAAACAACATTTGGTGGACCTAGAGAAGATTCAAAAAGAAAACATTGAATCCTGGCATAATACAAGGTAGAGACTGAAGTGAGAATCTTTGATTATCTTCTCAAGCTGAAGTCCAATTACATCCTCCACGCCCAAGTTTTTATGGGCCTTTTCGATGTGAGCATTGTGAACTTCAACTAGGTTTGCCAGCTCGTCAACCAGAGTCCAGACTTTGATGCTATAAATCCTTGCAGAACCAAGTGGAAAGAGTTTTAGGAGGAGTGGAAAGATTTTAACAATTCTTTCCTCCCATTCGAGCTCGAGCCTACCCCTTCTGCTCCCATAGAGGAAGTTGATGAAGAAGAGGAGGAGGTCGCAGAGGAAACAACCGGTCCACCTGCTTGGGATGAGGTCTAACTCATTCTTGTCTCTATATGAATTTCCCCATATTAATGAAAAATTCTCACCGTCCTACCTATTCACAATAAATCTCAAGGGACTAAGACATGATCTGCAAATCTGGCCATGATTTGCATATCTTGCACTCCTTATTATACCCACTATTTACAATAAATCTCAAGGGACTAAGACATCGCCACTGTATCATGTATATAGGGGTTGTCTTCCAACTTCACACATCTAGAGGATCGATTAAATCGAAGCTATGATACCACTAAATTGTAACACCCCATATCCAGGCCCAATGATTGGGTAGGGTATGGGCTGCTACATGTTTGCTATAGGCTTTGCACTTCGGTGCCCTGGTGTGGTGTAGTTACCCATGTATTTGAATCTGTTTATTAAAGTTCTTTAGGTTAAATAGTAAATGATAATGAAAAATGACAATGGAATGATATATAACGCCCCTAACCCATATCAGTAGCTGAAATAGGGTTTTAGAGCATTACCAAATAAACGTTACCCAAACTATTCATTTCAAAACATTTCAATAATCACAACATAATCCATCATTAATCATGCATATCTTCCCTTATTCAAGCCCTCAAGGCCTTAGAATCACTTTAGAAACAATTCAGGACTAAATCAGGAACATTTAAAAATTTGAGGAAAAAGTTAAAAAATTTAACTGTAGGGGTCACACGGCCCTGTGGCTGGGCCGTGTGAATCACATGGCTGAGACACACGCCCGTGTCTTAGGCCATGTAACTTTCAAAATAGGGATACACGGCCGTGTCCCAGCCCATTTTCGTGCCCGTGCCCGTGTAACTCTCTGACTTGGGTCACACGGCCAAGCCACACGCCCGTGTGCCAGGCCGTGTGCTAGCTAACTTGTTCCCTAAGCACTCAACAGACGACAAACGACTGTGTCGCCCAGCTGTGTGTCTCACACGGCCAAGTCACACGCCCGTGTGTCTGGCCGTGTGGACTTAAAATGTACCTTAAACAACAAGTTTACCATTTCCTACTTGCTCGGGCTTTAAGCAACTCAAAAACCTTTCATTTAACCTATTCAAAAAAATGATCAAACATACTCAAAACATACTAAAATAATCATCTTAGGTGCCTAACCAATGTACCCTCATCGGTACCACAAGTTATATCATCAAAACCTATCATCCATGTATCATTCAAATCAAAGTTTTAAACATGCCAAAATCAATCAATTTGGCCTAGCTTATATCTACCTAATATCAACCTTAAATTCACCTATACCTAACAAGCCTTGGTTCAAAACAACATGCCAAATTATGGCTTCAAACACAAACATATGTTTATATATACCAAACTAACATTATACTTAAACTCAATTACATCACATATACCAAATTCATTAAAAACCAAACACATCCTAGGTACATGCCATTATAAAAGGTAAACATCACCACATTTGAGGTTGGGATCGTTGTTGGATGCTAAGTCGACGATCAAAAGAGAAGTACCTAACCTGAGCATGGAAAACAAAACCGTATGCTGAGTAAAACTCAGTGATATTTCTATAATCTGAACAATTAAAGACATAATGATACAAGAATGCATAATTTGAATTATACGAACATACTATTTTCTAAGCTTACCATTACCATATACCATCATTTCAAATTCATTCATATTACCATATCATTTCATACTATACTCAATTTTTACATGCTATCATATTTGATTTGTTTAACAAAGATCTCATTTCACATCATTTGCTATATAAATAGCTTTTCACATAAATCCACATTTCAATTAATCAATGGCATTATCCATTCCATATTCAATTCATGAGTACATAACTCATATATCTCATTTGTTCACAACATAGTTCACATTTCATTTTCAATCCACTATCTCAATTCCATTTCACATACCATGCCATTTCAATATCAATTATAGAACTTTATTATTTATTTACCCTATTAACACGACTCGGACTCTGACGGATACACGGATCCAACCGACACACTAGTTTGGCACCTAGTGCCTCATTGGATAAATCTAAAGTAATAATTGCGCCCAGCGCTATATAAATTGACACCCAGTGTCTCATCGGTTAAACCGAAGTAAATTGGCACCCAGTGGCTCATCGACTCGAAGTCGAAGAAATCCCTAAACTCTTCCTATCCTATGGCATGCCATCTATATCCGACTCAGCCCGATATAGTTAATAGGGTTTCATTTCACTTTTAAAATACAACCAATATCCAATTCTCATATTTGCACATTATCAATACATTCATAATGTATATACCAATTCAATCCATTTCAATCAACTATAATTTCAATTCACTATCAAAGTGCCAAAATACTCACATCAACCTCTTACCATATGCATTAAATCAAAATACAATAATTAACAACTAGGTTCGGATTATAGAAATACAAACTGTGGATTCCGAGCTATTCGACGTCGGTTTTATCCTTCCTATTTTTAGTCAAGGATTTCGGTACGATGTTAGCTACGAAATTAAAACAATTAAAATACATCAATACAACACAATTCAATTTCACATTGAATATTTCAATTTTTACTCAATATTTGCTTGAATTCCAATTTAGTCCCTAAACCGTGACTAATTTTTATTCTTAACATTTAATCCTATATTTTTATACTAATTTCACTTTAAGCTAAATTTAGCTCCCTATTTTCAATTAAACCCTTAAATTTTGAATTTTTTACAATTTAGTCCCTATTACTCAAAATTTACATTTTGTTCTACAATTTAATCCTTTTCCATTTCTAGCTTAAAATCTATCAATTAAATCACTAATACAAAAACTATTCAACAATAAAAATATCTAAAATCATAATCAATGTTAAAATTTTGACATAGGTCGAGTAATACTTAACTCCAGGATTCCAAAAATATAAAAATTACAAGAAAATGGACTAAATTGACTAACCAATTTTGAATTTGATCCTAAAAGCCCTTAGGGTTGCCGTAACTTCTTCTCCATTTTCTATCTTTCTTTTTCTTTCTTCTTTTTACTTTAATTTGCATGCCACCACTACTTTTTATTATTTCTTTTATTATGTTTTAATTATAATATAACATATATGTATATACATTTAATAATAATTAATAAAAAAATATATATTACATATATATCAATGTCGTCCACTAACCTTAGATAAATGGGGTAATTACTACTTTAGAAGTCCCTCTATTACTTTTAATCTTTAATACAACTTTTAATCCTTTACGCGATTTTGTCCTTATACTATAATAACTTTTAATTCATGCAAATTCACTTAACCAAAATCTAATTAACTACAAAACTAACTTCGTAAATATTTATTAAAAATATTTATGAGTCTGATTTACAGGAATGGATTCCCCAGAATGCACTTTTCAACAGCCCTAACTATAGGGTCGTTACATGATATGAGTTCGGTTTAGAAATGATTAGATGCGGATTGGATTATGCAAATGATATTAAAATTTGATTACAAGTGAATGGTATTGAATCGAATTAAATTGTTAAATGCTCACTTACTATATGATTTGGTTATATGATGAACTCACATTGTTGTTGTGATTTGCTATGTTAGGAAAGTTTTGACAAGTTAATTCGAGGTAAGTTTATCATTTTAATACCTATGAACTTACTATGCATTTGAAATGCTTACCTAGTTGTTTTCCATTTTCCTGTAGATTGTCAGTTTGTGAAACACGTTGATCAAATCACTTCGAAGCTCACACTATCTTACTATTGACTCGGTAAAATTTTGCTCGTTTTAAGCTCGGTTATATGGCATGTACACAGGTGTTAAGATACGTATTAACTTTGAATGGAAAGTTTGGTTTGAACTTGATTAATCTTTGAATTAACAAGGGTTAAGGTTCATATATGCATAAGTGTATGTTTTGGTAATTTGATAACTATAAATACGACACTTGAATGTAAAATTTGGTTGATGAAATAGTATGGTCAAAGATTATATTGAATAGCTATAAGGCATGGCTAGTTAAGCTGAATTTTGATCTAGTTGAATTGTTTGGTTTTGATGTCAAATTGTAGATTGATGGAATGAATGTTTAGATTGAGATAAATGTTATTTTATGGCATGAAATTGGTATGTTTTGTGCATGAAAGTGTTGTGTCAAATGCACCAAAAGGTATGTTTTGTGGTTGGCATGAAATAGGCATAAAAGGGCCTATTTTGTGCCAAAAACATAGCCCACGCCTTGGCATCAAGCGATATTCATCGCGATGAGACCTAGATTTTAGGTCACAGCGTGATGAGGAACCTCGTCGTCACAATGTGACCAAGTCAATGAATTACGTCGAGACGCGAAACCCCTTACGTTGCGATGTCAAGTTGAAATTTTAAAATGTTGCAAATTAGTGTTTGATCGATTCTAGGTTAATTCTAGAGCATACGTAAGCTCGTATAAGACCCGAGAAAGGTTGTATAAGGTAATTCTAAACAAAAATGGTTATGATAACATGATTTATGTTTTAATGTGAATGTTAATTGTCTGTAATTGCTTCAGAAACGAGTGTAGCATCTCGTAGCTCGAACCTGGCGATCGGGTCGGGCAAGGGGTGTTATAGAGTCTATAATTATTGAATAAAAGTATTTACAGAGTTATTATGATAATGAACTAAATTTTGGATAAGTAATTTAGTTGAATTGGTGTTTAAATAGGGCCTAGGGACTAAACGGTAAAGTCCAATCTCTATAGATTTTTAATTTGAAAATAAATTGAGGACTTAAATTGCAATTAACCAAAGGTTTAAAATAGCAATTAGACCATGTTAATATATATACTAATGGACGGTTGATTAAAGGCTTTAAGTTTAATTAATTTGAGGTTTAAATTGATTAAACTATAATTTATTAACATAATAATATATATGTAAAATATAGAGAAAGTGGATGAAAAAGAAACATTTCTTTATCATCTTCTTCAACTACCTGAAGCAAAATAAAGAAAGAAACCTAAAGAAAGTTTGAACTTTCAGCCAACAATTGGTTAGTGCAATTAAGTCATTTTCTTGTAATTTTTATGTTTTTTAGGTCATGGGAGCTTGATTTAGCTAGCCCATGTACCAATTTGTAAAACTGTTAAAGTTTTAGAAAGTTTTCATTGTTGAGTTCTTGAAGTTTTAGGTGTTAAATTGATAGATTTTAAGCTTAGATGTGAAAAAGGACTAAATTGTAAAGTTTAATTGATATTTTTTGTATTAGGGACCAAATTGAATAAAGTATAAAATTGATAGTAGGAATAAGAAATAGGAGGTCCCTAATGAATTATAGTGAAATTGTAATTCAATTTAGAGCTTTAAATTGAAAGTTAGGTTAGTCCTGGTTTTATGGACTAAATTGAATAAACTGAAAAGTTTGTATAAATTGATAATTGAATGTGAATTTGTTGATTATTGATTGTGCAATATGTTTATTTTTAATCTGTATCTAACGTTGACCTGGATTTGTTGAGAAGGAAAGGAAAATCTAATGCCGTCGATGAATAGCTCGAAATTTTTAGTTTGTATATCTATAATTCGAGAACACTTAATTTTATGCATGTGCATGACATTTTGCATTGTATGGGATTCGAGGCGAGTTAATGATGATTACTAGAATTGATTTGATGTATTTGAGATTGATTTCCGAGATAGGGACTAAATTCAATAAAATACAAAACTTAGGATTTACTTTGTATTTGATAATTGACATGGAATTGTGTTGAATTGTGTTATATAAGTTATGAGATTGTGATATGTTGATGAATTGTGATTATTGAAATGTAAATTGAACTTTGTATAATGAATTAGAAATGAAATACCTTATTAGTTATTCGGACTGAGTCGGATATAGTTGGCATGCCATAAGGTCAAACTATTGAGTAAAACCATTGTTGTCGAGCAATCTGGGATGGTAGATATTATGAATTGAGTCATCATTACCTATCGTTGTCGGGCAACCCAGGGTGACAAATTGATTGAGTTGAGAAAATCATTGTTGTTGGGCAACTACAGTGGTATTATGTATCGTTATAGCGTCATCGTTCTCGGGCAACTCGGGGTGACAAATTCGTGTATCCATACTGAGTCTGTGTCTTGTTAATAGGGTTAAAATACATAAATTGGTTAAATGGAAATAAAGTTAAATGTAATGGAGATGTGAAATTCGAAACTAAACGAATTGAGTTAAAAACGAGCTCGAAGGCTATTTGAATGCGACTGAGCTTATAGACTTGAAAGTTTGTGGAATTGATAATATGAAATTGTACATATATGAATGAGTAATTTATACAAGATGATGAATTGATGCTAGTGATATAATTGGTAAATTTAGATCACCTATGTGATTAGAAGGAGTTGCAAATAAAAGTATTTGGTACAATGATATAAAATTTAATACTAATTGAATGTGTGCATTTGCATAAGTTTAATTATGGTAATAGCATACGGTTTGTTTTTTGTACACAGGTTAGGTTCAATTTGTGATCCCGAACGTGGACTACAACATCCAGTCAAATATCTTGGACTCAATAATGTTTATGTACCTCTTTCACTTGTTGTTTGGCATGTACCTAGGTTGTGTCTATTTGGTTACCAAACTATGTTTATATACACTTTTGGTTTTAAATGTGATGTATTTTTTGGTTAAATTTTTAGTAGATTGTAAATAGATATTGAATATGATATTGAAATGGTACAAAATGCTAATGAACCTTGTAACACCCCAAAACCCGGCCTAGAAGTTACGACCGGATTCTGGAGGTTACATTGGCCACCAAAATGGCCCAAAGCAAAACGTCGTTTGAAATCGCCTAAAATTTTTCAAAAACCTCCTTGCTTGAACTTAACAAGATTTGGTAACAAACTCTACTTAGGTTTTGCAAATGGTTGTCCATTAAACGATGAAATAATGTTAAACCAATATCAAAATGTCCTTATTCGGTTTGTAATTACTTCCGATTTTACCAACAGTTAATCCAAAATTTCGAAATTAATGTAGTAACAGAAAATTTGTTATTTACTTCTTAACAGAAACCATAAATTAACTTTTAAAAACCAAGCGATTAGTTAGCCAAAATTTTTATGCATGGAAACACAATTATAGTTCAAAACAAAAAATCCACAGTTTTTCAAAAAGTCCAAAATCAAAGTTCATGCCACAGTTTACTTACAAACCTATTGAAAATAACTTATTGAATTTAGGAAAAACATATAAAATTTAACCAAGAAATTAACGTAGCTCCGAGACCTCTGATTCGCTGAGTCCAACACCTAAGCTCACATATTACTTGAAAGGGAAAACTAAGGGAATGAGCTACAAAAGCTCAGTGTGAGTCTAAAACAAATGCAAAAAGGCAATAACAGAATAATACCTCGGTTGCAAAGTCAACTAACCAAACAAACTTACATTAGAAAAATCTGAATCATAAATAGAAATCACATTAGAGTAACACATAATATCACTAATACACATAACAGACATGCATAACGAAATTAGATGATGAATGATACAAAACCCCACCTAGCCAACCGCTACACACCATCTCCACAAATTGCACATACACACCTATAAGGGTATACTAGACCCTTTCCAATCTCTATACACCAATATTTGGGTTATGGTGAACCCATCCAACCGAACACAGCTTAATGTGGTTGTATGCCACTTTTATTATTGAGGATAGACTGCTAAAATATAGTAATGCAATGAAACTGCCAATACGAACTTCCTTCTCTTCGAAAACAAATCTCAATCCCAAATGCAGATGCAAACCATATCAAAATGCACACGGGTTACAGAATTGACATACTCCTATTTAGTTTCCATATTAAATAACCATATTTGCAAATCAGTTTAGTTTAACAGAAACAAAATCAGACTTACTTGTATACAGTTTTCAAATTACAGAACAATAGTAAACAATTTCCATACATCACATCCAAACATTTTTGCATACCAAGTTTAGCATATTGCATTATAGTCAACTTGAACGAACATCATATAAAGATAGCTTAGAGGTTCATGAAGTAAATAATAATGATTTTGGAACTATTTTAAGGATATTAGAATCTGATTCAAATTAGCATAATTACATAAGCATATATTTCCTTTCAAAAAATAAGAAACGAACTGCTTCTTTTCCACCAAAAATAGTTAACTAAATTAAAATGGTGAAAATTCAAAAGGCACAAAACCCCTAAAGCAACACAACATTTACAAATTTAAGAAAATTAAATAATTGATGTCTTATCCATATTTTTTGAATATTTGCAATGTATCCCATAATTATCAATCTTTCTTTTATAATTATTAATTCAAGAAAACACAAGTAAATTTTGCATACCTTTGTCACTAAAAATTTAAAATACATCTTTATGTGTTGACAAAATTCTAATTACTGCAGCTATACATGTTTTCAGACTATTTTCAGGTTTCTACACTAGATCAAGTAGTAAAAGAAACAACACATATATTTCACGATAGAAAAAGAGAAAACAAAACTAACATCAAATCGACCCCTAATTGTAGTAGTCTCAAAAACACATCTTAGAAAGCGATCCCAAGCATCCACGAATAACCGATTCACCTTAACCTTTCTAAATTGAAACTCAATTTTCCAATTATACTTAACCTATAAGAATTCCAATTTAAACCATGAATAAATAAATCAAGAACCAATGTAATTGATCGGCTGTTTAACGTCACAATAATAATGTGCAAGCGTACACTGTTGATGCAAGTATAGTAGACAGATGTGAGTCTGTCAGATATCGATCCCACAGGGATGGTAGTCTTTTGTCTATTAATGTCGGTGCAATAACTAGATGGAAACGAGATAAATTGTGAGAATAGTTGTCGATGCAATAACTTGAAAACAATAAAATAAAATATGATAATGATAAACTGGGATCCCCAACATGAATCTTCAGTAGAATACTAAGTGCTCAAAAGGTATAAAAAGGATAGGTGATTGTCGAACCAATAAAGTTCAATGTATATCTTACCCAGCATCACTCCTTTATTTAATCCGAGACTTAAACATGCACACTAACCTCACCTTCCGATGATGGCAATACGACACTATTAAGAACAAGTGGACTAAATTCCTCTAATCCTCACTCAACTTCCATTGTAATGCTTGTTGGCTCAAACTGTCACTGCACTTTCCAGTGTCAGTGATTGCAATAACACTTCCATGTTAAAAAACATTCAAACCCCAAGATTAAACAATAAAAGTAAGATTGAATAAGATAACATTTAATCAAGAATTCATGTGTACTTCCATACAAACAAAAAACATAGGATAATCACCAGCATTCATAAATAAATAAGAAAGAATCGAGAGGAGAATAATATTCCTGGACAACTCGACTAAATCTCTCTATTCCCTCTTGTCTCACACTTAGGTGTCCTCGTCAGAAGCTAGTCTACATCAATTTTCACGGTTGCTCACCCGTGAGAGGCTTAAGCTGCCATAGTCTCATGTCCACCTTTTATGTCATCCTCTAATAGTACAGGTGTCCTTTCCTCAAAATTATTCTGTCATTGTACATACAGGTTGGTTATACCAGACTAGACAGCTCATGCAATTTTATTTCTTATCCGGACAGCTGTAAGGTGCAGTGACAATTCTGGACGCAATTTGGAATTCACTCATGCAACGAAATTAATGCAAAAAGATATCCAAATTAAGGATAAAATAGGCTAGGATTCACTGAGTTATAAAATGCAATTTACTAAACTGAAAATGCTAAAATGTTTGTTAAGGATAACTAAATGGGAACAATTTAACCAATAAGTAAGGGGGAAAATATATGTTCTTTCTAGTGCTATCACACCCCCAAACTTGAGTTTTTACTTGTCCTCAAGTAAAACAGAAACTAGCAAGGCTATACAAATTTTACTAAGGAAAATGATCATTCTAGCAACTTGAACCCTCTAAATTCCCAATGGATGAATCACATTCAGATGAAAGAATATTGCATCGACAATTTATAAGCATGAATGAATAGGGTTGCAACTTTATCAATGCTAGCATCATGCTTCAAACCCTAAGTTCTATCTACCATTACAGCATTTATTATACAATACTAAGTATTTATATTATATATATACATTTTTTTTTTCAGAATAAGGGATATCGTTGCATCAGTGTACCCTTGTTCCTGAGAAGTAACGATGGGGTGCAACAAACCCCTAGAGAGTATGTAATTGCGCCGAACACGCTCATGCAGCGGCAGCCTTTGGCGAGATTGATTTTTCTAATGCTTGTATTGGAGTGTTCCCTTTTTAACATTCCATACTACACCCACTTTGGAGTGTCTCTAATTTATAACTATATATACATATATAAGTAGCTGTAAAAATCAGATTCATTCAAGATTTAAGGAATGATAGCAGTCATCCATTACTAATGCAACCTAATTCATTCATCAAAGAATTGAAGCTACAACCTTCTGTCAAATTTATCCAACTTATTCATTGATAATTCACATGATTCAAGAATTAAGAATTGAATATAACAAAAAAATTTGAACAATTTTCATTAACTATAATTAAACCTTGCATGCTTCATTTTCGAAAAATATATTTTGAAATGTGGGTGCATTTCCAAGCCCCATATGCATTCCCCCAAACTTAAAGTTTGCATTGTCCCCAATGCACTAACATGAAAATGTAATGACAATAAAAAAATGTAATGACAATGAATACTTATCAAAATAAAACTTACAGCTACATTCAATTCATGAACACTACATCTAAAGCTTAAAATAAACTAACTCAGTTATCCGTAGCCGTCGATGTGGCTAAATAATTTTTCTTTCTCCTCCTTTTCTTCTTATCCTTCTTTCATTTTTTTATCCTTAGAGCGTTTCCTTTTCTTTTCTTTGGGCTTTGCAGGTCTTCGGATTGCTCTTTAGTTCTTGGCTCTGCCCCGGCATCATCGGCTGCTTCCTGTGTAGGAGAGACCACCTGGAGTGGTCCACTATAGACCACTATTGCCAATGAATTGCATTGCTCCTCACTGGTTACCTCAAAAACTTCCGTCGATCTCACTCCAGCTCGTTCCAAATTATCAATATTTGTACCTACAGACTCGAGTGCGGTGACAGTCTTCTCAACAGAAACTTCTTCTTCTTTTTCTTTCTTATTTTCAGCAACTTCTTCTTCTTTAGCAACAATTTCCTCTTCTGTAGCAGTAACTTCCTTCTCAACAACAGTGTCTTCTTGATCAGCAAAAATTCCACCCTCAAACAAGCTATCAATTTTTCGCAGGCATTTTTTAATGTCCCTGGATTCCTCTTCTTTCTCATTATCAGAGACCTGCACAAGAGGTGGGGATGCGACCGATCTATCTCGGTCTTTTAAGTCATCATCCGAGGAAGAAAGGTCATAATTTCGAATGATTGGTGGAAACACTAGGAATTCTGGTAGTGGGGATGGGCTCAATTAGCCTAATGTGGCTACAATAGAATTGTTCCAGGCTCTGGTATAAGCATAAAACAAATCCTGGGAGTTCTCCATATCTTCTACTATAGCGACAAGCCTGATCTGCTTGTTGTTGATGGAATTTACCATTTTTTTGACATCTTTCAGTTTGTGCCATAATGATGTCTCTGCATTTAGGTTTATTCCTCTGTTGTAGGCTTTGGCTTTGCCCTTTCTTGTCTTGTTGGTTTTCGCCTCCTTCAGTATCGGTGTGTCCTTACCATGAGTCATTCTCTCTACAGAGGCTTCATTAATTGTGCCCTTATTTTCCAGGACTTCCTCACCAGCACTAGGCATGATTCCTCTTTGCTGGCACAATAACATCACCAGTGATGGGAAAACCAAGATCCCAGTCTGCCTTGCAGCGCAGTCAGCAATTTCTTGGTTAGGTATTACGCCTACATCAATTTTTCTGCCCTTGGCAATAGAATGTATTAGACACATTCTGTCGAGGGTGACTGTGGTGCTGTGAGTAGAGGGCTTTAGCCTGCTGTTGTCAAAAGGAAACCAAATTTTGCCTTGCAACGTCAGGAAGTGACGGAGCATCATATAATTCTTTTGATGGGAACCCTTCCACACTGCTCCCTCAATACACAAGTCCCTTACCAACAAGCCTCGTTTTTCATCTGTGATTTCATCAATGAACTCGGAGTGTTCGTAGACATCGACCTTGGTGTTGTACAGCTCATTGATTTTTTTAGTGTCCCATGGTATTAAATCTTCTCAAACAAAAATGAAATCTAACTCATGATCGTAGAGATTAGCATAAAACACACGTACCAGTGCAGGCGAGTAGCTTCCAGGATAGGTGCAAAAATTTTCCCACTTTAACTTTGAGATGGTCTTGTAGACTTTTTTACCCAAGTCTTGTTGTAGCAAAAGGGAAATGCCCTGTTTAGGATGGAAGTTTCGCTTCAACATGTTATCGTGAAATCGTTCATTTGCTACTTTATTCAAAAAGATTACCGGCTCCTTTGTCTGTATTGGCCTGGGGGATTCCGATTCACAGACTATAGTAATAGAGGACGCATGTTCTCCAGCAGATTTGGTTTCTTTCTTGACCGAGCCTCTTATTTTGGCCATCTTTTGTTGAGGGAGAAAGGTTTAAAGTTCATAAGATGTGATCTTGAGAAGAGAAAAGAAATAAAAATGGTTTTTTCAATGTGTTACAGTCGCTACAGTGGAAGAGGATTTATATTGAGTGAAAGAGGAAGATGGAGAGGCACGTTGTTTTGTGGAGAGATATAAGGCTGGCGGGAAGAGTTGTGTCCAATAGAAATTGTGCCCGCTCAGAAAGATCAAATGGCTGAGTGATTTTGATCCAATGGTGGAATCTAAATTTCCCTGAATTATGATGAGATATAAATGGTAGTATAGACTTATGGAATGCGCCGACAGCAAAATTTTAATGCGTCGACAAAGGTACCTAATTTATTCTGCAAAAAGGAAGGAAAACAAACTTTAACAAAACATAACTAAAATAAATTAAAATCACGGAGTACTAATTAAAAATTAAACTTTTCGACCAATTTAATGGTCTCTGCCTGCTTTTGATCACTATTGCCAAAATAGTGTTTCAGTCTCTATCCATTTACTTTGAACTGGTGTCCATCACGTAAATCTCGAATTATGACTGCACCATGAGGAAATACGTCGACAACTTCAAAAGGTCCAAACCAACATGAACGCAATTTACCTGGGTGCAATTTGAGTCGAGAATTGAATAATAAAACCTGTTGACCCACGATAAACTGTCACTGCAAAATAATCTTGTCATGCCATCGTTTGGTCTTTTCCTTGTAAATTGCAGCATTTTCATAAGCATTTCTCCTAATCTCCTCTAGTTTAGTGATATCCAACAGTCTTTTCTTTCCAGCCTCTTGATAGTCCATGTTCACATGCTTAATTGCCCACATTGCTTCCAGTTCGACTGGAAAGTGACATGCTTCCCCAAAAAATCAATTGATACGGCGACATCCTTAATGGAGTTTTGTATGTTGTCCGCAATGCCCATAAAGCGTCATCCAATCAGAAAGACCAATCTGTCCTCGAAGGGTTTACAACCTTCTTAAGAATGTTTTGTCGATTCAATACTTTGGCTTGTCCATTGGTTTGCAGATGATAAGTAGTAGCCATTCTATGATTAACTCCATATATCTTCAGTGCGGTTTCCACTTGGTTGCAATGAAAGTGTGTACCCTGATCACTAATCAATGCCTTTGGTATGCCAAAGCGGGTGAGTATATGCTTGTAAAAAAAAATTTAAGCACTGTCTTTACATCATCCTTTGGAATTGCAACAGCTTTCACCCACTTCGAGACGTAGTCAACAAATACTAATATATAAAGATTTCCAAATGAGCTCAAAAATGATCCTATAAAATCCATACCCTAAACATTGAATAATTCAACCTCCATAATTTGCTGCTACAACATTTCATTGCGTCGAGATATAGAACTGGTGCGCTGACACTTATCGCATTGATTCACAAAATTGTGGGCATCTTTGAATAATGTCGGCCAGTAGAATCTTGATTAGAGAACTTTAGCCGCAGTTCTCATACCACCAAAATGACCTCCATAAGGAGCATCATGACAATGTTTCAAGATTGAAAGCATCTCCTCTTCCGGAACACAATGTCGAATGATGTTGTCATTGCATACCTTGAATAAATACGACTCGTTCCAATGATACTTCACTATGTCACAAAGAAATCTTTCTTTTTTATGGCCTGTGATACCCAATGAAAGTTTTCCACTCTCTAGATAATTAACAAAATCCGCATACCAAGGATTTGCATCTACAGTAAATAACTTCTCATCTGGGAATGCGTCGACTATTTGAAGTATGTTTTCGTCTTTGCTGCCAACTTCCAACCGAGATAGATGGTCTGCAATTTGATTCTCTGAACCCTTACGATCTTTTATCTCGATGTCAAATTCTTGCAGTAGTAATATCGAGTGTATCAGTCTTGATTTGGCATCCCTTTTCGCAAAGAGATATCTCAACTCCGAGTGATCAGTGAATACAGTAACCTTTGTACCGATAAGATAGGAACGAAACTTGTAGAAAGCAAAGACTACAGCCAGCAATTATTTCTCTGTAGTTGGTGGAGGTAATTTTTCAATGATTTCCATCTTATCTTTGTCTACTTGAATGCCTTGACAAGAGATGCGATGTCCTAATACAATGCCTTCAGTTGCCATGAAATGAAATTTTTCCCAATTCAAGACAAGATATGTGTCTTCACATCGCTTCAATACTTTATCCAAATTGTCAGCACAATGATCAAAATCATTCCCATGGACTGAGAAATCATCCATAAAAACCTCTAAAGAGTCTTTGATTTTATATGAGAATATTGCCATCATGCACCTTTGAAATGTGGCTGGTGCATTGCAAAGACTGAAAGGCATACGGCGAAAAGCGAAAGTACCAAAGGGGCGTGTGAAGGTTGTTTTCTCCTGATTCTCTGGTGCAATAGCAATTTGGTTGTACCCAGAATAGCCGTCTAAAAAGAAATAATAGGCCTTTCCAGAAAGCCAATCCAACATTTGGTCAATGAAAGGAAGTAAGAAGTGATCCTTCTTTGTGGCCGCATTCAATTAGCGATAATCCATACAAACTCGCCATCTCGTAGGAATGCATATAAGAATTAATTCGTCCTTATCATTGTGAACCACATTGATGCCACTTTTTTTAGGCACGCATTACACTGGACTTGTAGCGCCCCAGAATTCGGGCCTAGAAGTATTGGGCCTTGAGCTAGGGAACGGTTAAGAAACTGTGCATAAAAGTTTATGTGAGCTGGGAAATGACACAATTAAATGTCTGCTCAAGTGGTTAAGGGTCCTGGGAGAAGTTGGAAAAGTCCTGGGTTCAAACCTAGGCTTTAGCAAAAAATTTGGTTTTAAGTGGATAAAACCCTGGATGCTTGGATATAGGCCTTTTAAACTATTGTGTTAAAATGATGACACAAGGAAGCATGTGGTCTAGTGGTTGTGGCGTCATTAAGGTTGCAAGAGAGCTTGGGTTCAAGTCTTGGCTCTTGCAATTTATTTTGGTTTTTCTTTTAAAGGAACTTGGACTTTGGCCTTTAGACCTTTTAGTTAATTGAAGATTAAATGTGACACAAGAGACCTTGTGTTGTGGTGGCTAGTGGCGTGATGGGCATTTAAGAGGGAGTGGGTTCGAATCCCATTGCAAGCAAAGAGGATATTTATTTTGCTAGCATGAGGCGGCAGGAGTTTGAGGTGGTTTCGAACTCTGTTGGGTGAGAGTTTGAATGGGTCTTGGAGGTTGTTATGGAGGATATCAAGGAGGGATAAGGGGAGTGATTTGTGGAGATTTTCAAGGAGTTTGAAGGCTTGAGAAGTTGTGCCGAAATAGGTTTTGTGCTCTTGGAAATTCGGCTAGGGGCTTTTGTTAGGTATATCCGAAGTGCCAGAGTTGTTTTCTTTGCTTGCTCTTTTTTATGTTGCCGATTGGTCTCTCCTTTTCAGCTTTAGTTTTGCTTCTTTTCTTTAAAAGAAACCGAATAGTGTTTCTTCTCTGCTTGAAACTTCCTACTCATCTCTTCTTTAATCATTTTCTGCTATAGCCAACCCTCTCTTTTACTTTCATCTCTACTTCTTTTCCAATTTTATTTTTCTTTTCTCTGTTAGGCCGAATTCTCATACTCTCTCCCTCTCAAATCTCTTTGTTCTTCTTGTTTCGGGCCGAATCTTCTTGACTGACTTTTTCCGAAATACGTTTGTTTTATTGGTAAGGGGGTGTTACAACCAATTTATTATTCTGTTCTTAGTCAAATTTCTTTTGGCTCTATTAACAAGCTTCGGTTTTCCCTTTTCTTTCTCTTAGGGGCCGAATGTATGGTTGTCTTCTAACAACTTTTGATCTGCCGAATCATGTTAGGAGGGGGGAATCGCCCTTGATCAGCAGTGAGGCGCTAGTATCTGTTAGTTCTAGCAAGGTGAGCATTTTTGGTTTAGTAAATAAAGTTTATGGATTAAGAGTATGCAGTAATCTTGTGTTGTGTTGGTTATAGGTTTTGTGCTCCAGATTATCTGCAATCTTCGTTGTTGCAATCAGGTGTGTATTCGTATGCGGTATTCGATGATCGGCTGAAAAGCCGAAAGTATGTGTTATTTACACTGCTATGATGGTAGTTCGGTAAAATGCCGAAAAGCCGAAAGTATGGCGTCTGATGCCACACGAGCGTGCGATCTTGCGTGTGGTGAATCGAGCCCACAACCGTGGGCGATAGACTAAAAAGGCCACCACGAGGGTTCTCGTACACTTGGGCCAAAATGGGCCGTGTGGGCCCAATGGGCTTGTGGGCCCCACACGGATAAAATTTATGAAAAGTAGCAGAAACTGGATTGGGCTATGAAGTTCGCATAGCCATGATTGAATTTGGGCCTAATGGGCCACACGAGCGTGTGGGCCCTTTTGGGCCGAATATTGGGCTTTGAGCTATTTACACTGTTTTGACCAAATGGATTACATGTGTCGCTCGAGGCCACTGTAGACTTTCGGAGAGGTCGTTATCTGACCGTAATACCCCTTTAGGACAAAATGACTATTTTGCCCTTGTGGGTAAATGACTGACTTAGACTATGAATTTAACTGACTTGACTGTAGTCGTGTGTGTAACACCCCAAACCCGGCCCATGCATTACGAGCGGATCTGGTATGTCACAGGAAGAAAGTGTTTAAAGAACTTGTGAATGTACTAAAGGTTTACGTTAATTTGATATAGTTAAGAAAGCAAGTTTGGTTTATAAATATTCGATAAAATACTACAAATTTCGAGAAGTAGATTGACGAATCAAGAATCAAATTATTGAACTTTAAAACCGTGACTTTTGAAAATATTGTTGATAATTTGTAAGAAAATCCAAGTTAAATTATTTGTACAAGGTTGTTATGAATTCCATTTGTTAATCAATTTTGGAAACCGTTATTTATGATTTTAGAAAAATCCCTTTTAAAACAATTTAAGAAAATAATAATTACGTCCCAAACATAAAGCAAATTAAAGTTTATCCCAGAGGCCTTATTACAACCTTAAACCCAAAATAGTGAAAGTAATGAAATAAAGCGGAAAATGAAATTTACTAAAGTTCAAAAACACCATTTCTAAAGTATGGCCTCCACCGAGTCATCCATGGCCCAAGTCCACATCACTGAGCATTACCCGCAAGAATTAATAAAAAGGGTGAGTTACTAGAACTCAGTGTGTAATCCCCCACTGAAGTCATCCACCGGGCCTGAACCCGTATAGTATCATCTTGGACCAAGCCCATTTACATAGCAATATCTAAATGAAGTAAATGTATGCAACCCAACCCATCCATCCATCACACCCCGACCACCCAATCACACCTATGGGGATCAAGTCAACCCACCCACGCCACACACCAATTTGCAATGAGCGACTATTTATATAATATTTTTGTGGTCAAAGCCACCAAATCATAATTAAGCACAATAATAAACAAATTGTGGGAATGCCACCGAGCTACTTCGCTCTCCATACAATTTTTCCCATCCCATGCAATATGTAAAATGCCACATACATAATACAATATAATATCCACATATATATATAACAACCATTAATCTAGTGAATTAATCCTGTGAATCGGCCCATTATAGCACTTTGGTAATTCGGCCCACTAAGGCATTCTAGCAAATCGGCCCGTTAGAGCATTTTAGCAATTCGACCCATAGGGGCATTTTGGTAAATCGGCCCATAGGGGCATTTTGGTAAATCGACCCATAGGGGCATTTTGGTAAATCGGCCCATAGGGGCATTTTAGTAATTCGGCCCGTAGGGGCATTTTGGTAATTTAGCAATTTAATACCGATTTTAACAGATCTTTCGAAATAATATTGATTAAGCAATTTACTCGATTCATGTCATATTACGGTTATTAGAATTTTAAGCAGCATCGATCTATTTTCCAACATGATAGTGAATCACGAATCTACGGGATTTCGGTGTGAGATTACACACCTGATTACGGTAAGGACTAAACCTTCTTGATCGTCGGCACCCAAATCACCATTACACTCGATTAACCAACAAACATGATTTTATTAATCTAAATATCTAAATCTAACGATCTAATGGAATGCTTACCCTTAGTATCGTGAACGACTACGATTTTTCTATTCTCACCGGATAATGGTCCACAACCCGGTGGGAAATCCCGAACTGCCGATACCGCCCTACGTTTGAACTTGGGAGTAGAGATTGCAAGTCCACTCCCTATTTGCCCTCCTATCAATTTTCTTTTAAAATCGTTACCACTTGCCTCCATTGAAAAAAGTCTCGGTTAGAAAATACTATGATGAGAGAATGTAATTGTTTAGGGATAGGATTCGGCTTACCACTACTTCCGTAGGATCAACAAGTTGAGAAGAACGAGCGATTTAGTCCCTTGACAAGAATAGCTCCAACTTCCACCGATTGGCTTAAGGCTAGAGATAAATCGGCAAGAATGAGATATTTGGCCAACCCACAAGAATACTACAAAAAGAAGATGATTAAGATATGAGGGAGTAGAAGAGAGTGATATTTCGGTTTAGAAACAAAGTAGAACAACCGAATAGTGATGGACACACATTCGGCTAGGAAGAAAAGAAGATGAAAAGAATAAAATGAAGCCCCTTACCCGATTCAACCAAGGAGAAATGTCCAACATACAAAAATAGAGGAGAAATAGTGGCTAAGAGGATTCGGCTACTTTGAGAGAAAGAAACGAGGAAGATTTGTCCTCCAAATATGGTCGACTAAAGAAAGAAGAAAGAAAGATAGGAGGAACGATGAGAAAACAAGAAAAGAAGAGCAAAGTGGCTTGAGTGTTTCGACAAAACAAAGGAAAAAGGTGCACAATTTTGGCTTTAGAGTTTCGGAAAGTGAGGGAAGAAATTGGAAAAGAGAAAACTCAAAATGTTCCAAAAAGAGTAAAATACCTCTCATGCACAAAACTTGTAAAAAGCTATAGGAAATTCGGCTCCCTCATTCCCCCTACCAAAATCGTGTACTACCTTTACCAAAAGATGAGAGTTGACCAAAATTTCTTTCCCTAGGCAACTCCTAATATTCAGCCAACATGTCCCCTTCCCTTATCCCTTTCCTTTATTTCTTTCCTTGTTTTTCCCTTGTTTTCCTCCTTACCATATTCCTTAGTCTTCTTTCCGTCATTAAAAGATCTTTCTTTCCTTATTTATAGCCATGACCGACACTTTGGAAAGAAGCACAAAAATAAATCCAAAAATTTGCAATAGGTGGGATTCGAACACTCTCCCCCCTCCATGCTCCCTTGTGATGCCACCCACTAGGCCACCTTGCTTCTTGTGATAACAAAATACAACCAATTACGCTTAAGTCTTGCCTCCACTAGCTCACCTCACTGAAGTGCCCAAAATCAAAATTTTGCCTATGGCTTAATCTTGACCCCGGGACTTCATAGAAGCCCCGTAACCTTCCTAATTGACTTACTCATTAAGTCCAACTCACAATTATGCCATTCTTATATTCTCAAAAATTCTAAAATGCTTCTACGCTCGGGGCCCAATAGGCCCAATTCTACTAGGCCCAATTTTGAGATGTTACAGTGTGACTGATATGCTTTTAATATATGTTTAAATGACTGTTACTGAGCATGGCCATTCTTCACACACCTGTGATGATTGAGCATGACATACACGACATATTGCATGGGGTTGGGACATTGTTACGGAGGAAGTGTACGGTCCGTTGACGTTCTGTACAAGGCTTTCAATCTTTCTACGATATTTATGGCTTTTAGCCGTTCTATTAACCGGCAGCGGTGCTGTGATATTTATGGCTTTTAGCCATTCTGTCTACGGCGCTGAGCCGTTCTGTTGACTTAGTGCTGCAACCGGTGCTAAGCTTGGTGTGTTGGCTGGGTGGGTCGATTTAATCCCCACAGGAGTGTAGGGTTGGACAGGAGACGGAGTGCAGGGTTGGTTTGGGTATTTATGCATTGCATATACTGATTCTGATATTGAGATGGGCTTTAGCCCAGATATATGTGATATGTGACTTTTGATATGGGCTCAGGCCTAACCGAGGCTGATGAGGGCTAAGGCCCAGTTGCTACCGTTACTGGAATGGGCTAAGCCCAATTGATTCTGTTATGGGCTGTGACCCAAATGATATTGTTTTGGGCTTTGGCCCACATATACTCTGAACTGAACTGTACTATTACTATTATAAGGCTCTGGCCCAGACTGATTCTGTTAATGTATTCTGACTGTTTCTTTAATAAAGGGATTACACACAGAGTTTCTCGTAAAATCACCCAGTTTTTAACCTTTCAGGTAATCTCGAGCGTTAGACGGTTCAGTGCTGCGAGGGACTCGGAGATGGCCACACTACTGCTCTTGTTTTTGTTACTTGGCTTTCGTTTACTAATAGTTTTTGCCTGGGTTTTTATATTTGTAATAAGGCCTCTCCAATTTTATAGCTTTCGATCTGAGATTTTAATCATTATGATTTATACTTGTTAGAGGTAGAACGCGATTTTCCCAAAACGATAACTGTTTTCAAAACACTATGTCTCCGCAACAATATTTAAGCTTCCGCAACAAATAAGGTTTTAAAGGTAATAACGTTGTAAAAAGGGAATAACTTTTTAATAAACCACGATTGAAAATGAACAAACGCGAACTGAGGTTTTGTACAAGTTTTACATGGTTTCAAAGTTTTAAATCTCAAGAAGGGTTTTCAATGAAAACTTGGTTTTCGAAAAACACTTCAATGTGACACGCCAGATTCGACCATAACGTCTAGGCCGGGTTTGGGGTGTTACATTTAGTGGTATCAGAGCCAAGTTACAAAACTCGGCTGGTGAATGGGTTTTCAAAATTTTGTATTACAAGAGGTTGGTTTCAAATATGTGAAGTGTTTTGAGGTATTTTTCTGAAAAGTGTGGCACACCGAGTCTCCGGCACCAAATCTGTAAGTTCTCTGACTCTATTTACTGTTATAGACTGAAATGTTATACTGAGAAACTACTATAGATAGTAGCACTACACTGAAACTCCATCGATAGAGTAAACTGAAAAATTGTAATGAGCTTGCGAATGCGAAAACAAACTCTAAACTACTGTTTCTCATAAGACATCTCCTTTATTACTAAAATTGTAACTAAATTGCATAAAATTTCTAATTCAGATTATATGCAAAGAGAAAATGAGCGCTAGAAGGGGTGCAATAGGCCGCGGTAGAGGTCGTGGTAGTGCTAGGGCTGGGTCTTCGGCGTCAGGCCACATGCCCAACGTTGAGGCGAGGGAAGCACCGGCTTCATCGGTAGCTGAGACAGGGTCGTTTGATCGAGCGGCTGGGGACGACGCACTGTCCCAAGCAATGTTGAGGATTCTAGAAAGGGTTGCGGGTACTGCTGGGTCGAATATCATTACTGTGGGCCGCGGGTCGGTTACAGAACGACTCCGGTCAAATGGAGCAGAGATCTTTAGTGGAGTTTCTAGGATGGCCCCGAGTGTGGCAGAATACTTGTTGGAGGCCACCGAAAGAATTATGGATGACCTCGACTGTACATTGGAACAAAAGTTGAAGGGTGCTATGTCCCTACTGAGAGATGAAGCCTATCAGTGGTGGCTTACGGTAAAAGAAGGTACTCTGTCTGACAGATTGACCTGGGAATTCTTTAAGTCCACGTTTTAGGGAAAGTATGTGGGCACCAACTATGTTGACGCTCGTGGGAAAAAAATTTTAAATTTGGTTCAAGGTGACAGATCTGTGGCTGAGTACGAGGCAAAATTTTTACGACTTAGTCAGTATGGCCGAGGAATAGTAGCAACAAAATACGAGTGCTGTGTTCGGTTTGAGGACGGCCTCAGGGACAGCCTCCGAGTGTTGATAGCTCCACAGAGGGAGTGGGACTTTGCCGCGTTAGTAGAGAAAGCTAAGATTGCTGAGGAGGTAAAGTGCGTCGAGCGTCACAACCGGGAAAAGGAAAGGAGCAGAGATAAGAGGGATTTAGAACCCTCCAATTCGGATCAGAGGCCTAAGAGAAAGACCAGAATTGAAGGGCCAATTCGGGTTAGGGCCTCTGTTGCTGTTACTGGATCACAGTCTTGTGTGGGTTGTGGGAGCTATCATCGGGGTGACTGTCGAAAAAGGACTGGGACGTGTTTCAGATGCGAACTAGTGGAGCACTTTGTGAGAGATTGTCTACAGAGGCCTGGGCAGATGCAGGCTGCAGGGCAGGGTTTTGCTCAGCCAGTGAAAGGTGGACAGCAGCCTCTAGGAGGCCGTGGTCCGGCCAGGGGTAGAAACAGAGTGGGCCGTGGAGCACCAGGCAGAGGTGCTGGTCAAGCTGAGGCGAAGCAACCAGCTTTGGTCTATGCAGCACGTAGACGAGAGGTCGGAGACGCTCCAGATGCGGATACTGGTACGTACTTTAACCATAGTGTACTACATTTAATTTGGAACCAGAGTGTGCAGCGGGAGCGTAGTGGTGTAGATTGAGCTAAGCGGTTGTTAAGATAGTTGGAAATTTCAAGGACGAAATTTCTTTAAGGGGGTAGAATTGTAACGCCCAAAAATTTGGGCCTAGAAGTATTGGGCCTTGAGCTAGGGAGCGGTTAGGAAACTGTGCATAAAAGTTTATGTTAGCTAGGAAATGACACAATTAAATGTCTGCTCAAGTGGTTAAGGGTTCTGAGAGGAGTTGGAAAAGTCCTGGGTTCAAACCTGGGCTTTAGCGAAAATTTTGGTTTTAAGTGGATAAAACCCTGGATGCTTGGATGTAGGCCCTTTGAACTATTGTGTTAAAATGATGACACAAGGAAGCATGTGGTCTAGTGGTTGTGGTGTCATTAAGGTTGCAAGGGAGCCTGGGTTCAAGTCTTGGCTCTTGCAATTTATTTTGGTTTTTCTTTTAAAGGAACCTGGACTTTGGCCTTTAGACCTTTTAGTTAATTGAAGATTAAATGTGACACAAGAGACCTTCTAGCGTGATGGGCATTTAAGAGGGAGTGGGCTCAAATCCCATTGCAAGCAAAGAGGATATTTATTTTGCTAGCATGAGGCAGCAGGAGTTTGAGGTTGTTTCGAACTCTGTTGGGTGAGAGTTTGAATGGGTCTTGGAGGTTGTTATGGAGGATATCAAGGAGGGATAAGAGGAGTGATTTGTGGAGATTTTCAAGGAGTTTGAAGGCTTGAGAAGTTGTGCCGAAATAGGTTTTGTGCTCTTGGAAATTTTGCTAGGGGCTTTTGTTAGGTATATCCGAAGTGCCGGAGTTGTTTTCTTTGCTTGCTCTTTTGTATGTTGCCGATTGGTCTCTCCTTTTCAGCTTTAGTTTTGCTTCTTTTCTCTAAAAGAAACTGAATACTATTTCTTCTCTGCTTGAAACTGTAACACCCCTAACCCGTATCCGTCGCTAGATTAAGGTTAAAGGCGTTACCGGACAGATCAGAATCTCTTACAGACATTTCATATTACAAAACATCAATCACAATCAAAGTGTCCCTTTTTATAGGTCAATGAGACCATAATCATGCTTTCGAATAGGGTCGGGACTAAACCGAACACATATGGAATTTCTCAAAAAATTAAAAAATTTTCTAAGTTACAGAGGTCATACGCCTGTGCAGTCAGGCCGTGTGCCTCCCACGGCTACCAGACACACCCATGTGTCCTGGCCGTTCCAAAATAGAGCATGTATACTGTCATATCCACACGGCCACCAGACACGCCCGTGTTCCATGGCCGTGTACTTATAGGCTAGCTACAGACTTATTCACACGGCTACCAGGAACGTCCATGTACCATGGCCGTGCACACTTGGGCTAGCTACTGACTTAATCCCACGGCCACTAGGCACGCCCGTGTGCCTCAACCGTGTATGCAAAACATGCCATTTACAAGGCCTAAGGGCCACCCACAAAAGGATCATACCTACAAGCATTATACCAATTCATTTCTTACACAATTGACAATCAAAGACATGTCAAATAATCAACAAATCTCCACATTCAATCCTATTTCCATTCATACCAATTTACACAATTAAAACACATATACCTTCAAGCATGATTCATCTACATTTACCTTTCATATAATCATTCCTTTGCTCAAACATATATACTCATAATGCATTCATAAGCTTACCATAGCTTTGACCATTTCATTAGCTTATTAAACCATACCAAACTATGCATTATATTTCATATTTACTCATGCGTATTACCAACATTTAACTAGCCACATCTCATGGCTATTTATACACACTTCAACCATAATCCAAAATAACTAGCCTATACATGCCATATTTAACTATGTACACATTTCAAAAGTACCAAAAAGAGTTTGAGTAGTGTGATGACGATCCTTGACGGTCCCCGAGCCTTCAGTAGCTTCGACGTCTATAAAACAGAGCAAACACACACAAAGTAAGCTTTTAAAAGCTTAGTAAGCCATATACAAATAAACTTTACAATTAAGCATTCATGACATATATCAATATGAATTCACTAATAGCTCAATTGCATAGCCATAATTCTTCTTTGCACATTTACTTAGCCATTCATCTTTCAATCTTGCAAATCATCATATACTTGTTAGCTCATAGCTTTTCCATTCATGTATCACATTTACATTTTCATATTCAAATACACAATTCATCTAGGTAAGTTTATGAATATACTTACCTTCGTATACACACAAAGTGTATTTATCAGACGTACCAGAAACAGATATGCAAACCATATAGTCATTCGTATCTCGGACTTGCCCGTTGAACCGTTTGAAATCTAATAGGATATTCAGAGTGATCGGAATAGTCGTACAATGCCAACATCCAAGACGTGGTCTTACATGTAACCAGATATCGATGCCACTGTCCTAGACAGGGTCTTACACGAATCAATATGATGCCAATGTCCCAGACATGGTCTTACACGTAAATCTCATATCGATGCCAACGTCCCAGACGTGGTCTTACAGGAAATCTCGAATCAATGCCAACGTCCCAGACGTGGTCTTACATGATATCACATATCGGACACCTATGTCATGACATATACTATCTTATCTATTCCTAGGTTCAAACGGGACTTCTCGGAAGTTGACACTATGTCGATTCTATCTCGGAATTCATGTATACATCATCTCATGTGCATTCATCCTTATCAATAATCATATAAACATATATAATTCAATACAAATACATTTATTTGTATATCAACTTACCTCGGATTCGGATATTCGATCGGATTCGGTTATTCGACTACTTTCGCTTTCCCACGATCTAAGTTTGTTTTCTTCGGTTCTTGATCTATACATATTCAAATTTAACCATTTTATTTACCAACACATTCAATTCAATCCAAATACACTTATTTAGGGCAATTTGCAATTTAGCCCTCACATTTTCACATTTGGACAATTTAGTCCCTAATTCACAAAATCAAAAAATACACCAAATTTGCTTTTACCCATGTTTAGCCGAATACACACTATGCTCATATCAATCCATACATTTCATTTATTTCACAATTTAGTCCCTCAAAATGCTATTTTCACAATTTAACCCTAATTAGCTAAATTCATCAAAATTTCAAGAACAAAACATGTTCATTAAACACATATCTTTCATTTAACACCAATACTCATCACAAAGCTTACCATTTCATCAATGGCACATCTCACAAACATCATCAATTCTCAAAATTAAGACATGGGTTTTGAAATAGACGAAGCAACGATTACAAAAACGTATAAATTATCGAAAACCGATTGAAATCATACCTAATTGAGCTTATTGATGACCGAACACCATGAAAACTCAAAACCATTCTTTTCTTTCTATATTCGGTGAAGAATCAATATAAATGGCCATTTTAATGCTTTATTTTTGTTATAAAATAACTTAATAACCAATTTCCAAATTTAACCTTCAAAACAAAATATTTAAAACATATTATACAAGGTCATTTTTGACCATTACCACCCACTCACCTTATTAATGGGCTATTTGCCTATTAAGGACTTCTCATTTAAAAACCATCTCCAATAAGTGTCTTTTCATAAAGCATGCAAATTTTACATTCAATGCAATTTAATCCTTTTTATCAAATTAAGCATACAAACGGACAAATTAACTTACGAAACTTTAACACATGCTTAATCACATATTAACTGCACATAAAATAATATTAAAATATTTTACTGACTCGGATTTGTGGTTCTCGAAACCACTGTTTCGAGTAGAGTCTAAATCGGACTGTTACAATTCTCCCCCCTTAGGGATTTTCGTCCCCAAAAATCTTACCATTAAACAGGTTCGGATATTGCTGTTTCATTGAATCTTCAGGCTCCCACGTAGCCTCTTCTACTCCATGTCGATGCCACAACACTTTAACTAATGGAATTTTATTGTTTCTCAAATCTTTCACTTCACGAGCTAAGATACGGATCGATTATTCCTCGTAAGTCATATCAGATCGGATTTCAATCTCAGACGGAGCAATCACATGTAATGGATCAGATCTGTATCGACGAAGCATTGACACGTGAAATACATTATGTATCTTTTCTAGCTCAGGTGGCAACAACAATCTATACAAAACATGTCCAACACGCTTAATGATTTCATACGGTCCGATGAACCTCGGACTCAACTTGCCTTTACGTCCGAATCGGAGTACTTTCTTCCACGGAGATACTTTCAAAAATACTTTGTCACCGATCTCGAATTCAATATCTTTGCGTTTCAAGTCCGCATAGGATTTAATGATGATCAGACGCTGCTTTCAAACTATCACGGATCACTTTTACTTTCTGTTCAGTGTCTTTTATCATATCAACCCCGTGTATCTTATTTTCACTGAGCTCAGTCCAATACAAAGGTGTACGACATTTACGTTTGTGCAAAGCTTCATAAGGTGCCATTCTGATGCTCGACTGAAAACTATTATTATACGCAAATTCAATCAATGACAAATACTGATCCCACATACCATCAAACTCAAGGATGCAACATCTCAACATGTCCTCGAGTATCTGAATAATTCGTTCAGATTGACCATCCGCTTGTGGATGAAATGCTGTACTGAAATGCCATTTTGTGCCTAAAGCTTCTTGCAATTTCTTCCAGAACCTTGATGTAAATCGCGGATCTCTATCAGACACAATAGACAATGGCACTTCGTGCAATTTCACAATCTCAGAAATGTAAAGTTCAGTTAACTTTTCAAGTGAGAAATCAGATCGTACCGGAATAAAATGGGTAGATTTCATCAAACGATCAACTACAACCCAAATCGCATCTTTCTTTCTCGGAGTCAAAGGCAAAATAGAAACAAAATCCATCGTCACTCTATCCCATTTCCACTCAGGAATCAGAATCGGTTGTAGCAAACCAGATGGAACCTAATGTTCAGCCTTAACTTGCTGACAGATTAAACATTTCGACACAAAGTTAGAGATATCTCGTTTCATACCAGACCACCAATAGTGTTGCTTCAGATCGTGATACATCTTCATACTGCTCGGATGAACAAATAGACAACTATTATGTGCTTCATTCAAAATCAACTGTAATTACTCAAAATTTCTCGAAACACAAATACGATCTCGAATTCTCAAACAATCGTCAGCATCAACCCAAAATTCAGAATCAGAGTTCGAATCACACTGAGCTCGTTTCGCTATTATCTCACTATCAACTTTCTGAGCATCACATATCTGCTGTAAAAACAACGGTTTTGCTTTCAATTAAGCTATTACTGAACTATCATCAGACAGATCTAATTGAGCATTCATAGCATATAATGCAAACAATGATTTCTGACTCAATGCATCAGCTACGACATTAGCTTTACCAGAATAATAATCTATCACAAGCTCATAATCTTTCAATAGTTCTAGCCACCTTCTCTGTCGCAGATTCAAATCTTTCTGGGTCATCAAATGCTTCAAACTTTTATGATCTGAAAACACGTGACTTTTCTCATCGAACAGATAATGTCGCCAAATCTTTAATACGAACACAATCACAGCCAGCTCAAGATCATGTGTCGGATAGTTTTCTCATGAGGCTTCAATTGTCTCGAAGCATAGGCTATAACTTTACCTTCTTGCATCAGTACGCATCCTAGACCATTCAACGAAGCATCACTGTAAATCACAAACTCTTTGCTTGATTCTGGTTGTACTAGCACTGGAGCTTCAGTCAATAGAGTTTTCAATCGATCAAAACTTTTCTGACATTTATCAGACCATTCATATCTCACATCTTTCTGTAGCAATCTAGTTAACGGAGTAGCTATCATCGAGAATCCTTTTACAAACCGACGATAATAACCAGCGAGTCTCAGAAAGCTACAGACTTCAGACACATTTTTTGGAGGTTCCCATTCTAGAATAGCAGAAATCTTGCTCGAATCAACTCGTATTCTCGAGGCCGATACAATATGTCCCATAAATTTGACTTTACGCAACCAGAATTCACATTTGCTGAATTTCGTATACAACTCTTTTCTCTCAGAGTTTGCAATACAATTCTCAGATGTTCAACATGTTTAGTTTCGTCACGTGAATAAATCAAAATGTCGTCAATGAATACAATAAAAAATTGATCTAAATACGGTCTGAAAATTCTGTTCATCAAATCCATAAAAATAGCAGGAGCATTTGTTAGTCCGAAAGGCATAACTAAAAACTTATAATGCCCGTATCTCGTTCTGAAAGCAGTTTTCGGAATGTCTGAATCTTTTACTCTTAATTGGTAGTATCCCGATCTCAAAACTATTTTCAAAAACACAGTAGCTCCTTTTAGTGGATCAAACAAATCGTCAATCCTGGGCAACGGATATTTGTTCTTTATAGTTACCTTGTTCAACTGACGATAATCTATACACATTCTCATCGTGCCATCTTTCTTTTTCACAAACAGAACGGGAGCACACCACGGTGAGAAACTCGGTCTGGCGAACCCACTGTCAGTCAATTCTTGCAGCTGTGACTTCAATTCTTTCAACTCTGTAGGTGCCATTCTATACGGAGCTATTGAAATAGGTGTCATACCAGGCAAAAAATCAATACCAAATTCAACTTCGCGTATCGGAGGTAATCCCGGTAGCTCTTCAGGAAATACATCAGAAAACTCACAAACAACTGGCACTGATTCAACTTTCTTTTCAGAAACTTTCGAATCAATTACATAAGCAAAATATACCTCATATCCCTTTTTCATATATCTTTGAGCTTTCAATACAGATATTACAGCAGGCAATCCATTCAATTCATTAGACTCAATCCGAACTATCTCATCATTCTGACCTTTCATGTCAATGATCTTTCTTTTACAATTTACAACAGCATCATGCAATGTCAACCAATCCATACCCAGAATGATATCAAACTCATCAAATGGTAATAACATCAGATCAGCAGGAAAATAGATATCTCAAAACATTAACGGACAATTCTAGCATATTTTGTCAACCAGGACACTTTTACCTAAGGGGTTCGATACTTTTATAACAAATTCAGTAGACTCTACAGGCAAAGTCTTACTGGATACCAAATCCATGCATATATACGAATGAGTAGAACCAGGGTCTATCAAAGCAATCACAGAAGTATCATAAAGAGTAAATGTACCCGTTATAACATCCGGAGATGAAGCTTCCTCACGAGCTCGGATAGCATACGCTCTGGCAGGCGCTCTAACTTCAGATCTTGCAACAGTATCTCTCGTAGTTCTCTGACTACCACTAACATTTCTTACATTTCGGGAAGGTCTACCTCTCATTGAAGCATTATCTGATTTCGAATTGTGAACAGTCTCTGGCTCAACAGACTCTGGGCAATCACGAATAAAATGATCTAACGATCTACATCTGAAGCAAGTCCGATCATTCAATCTACAACTTCCCGGATGTCTTTTACCACAATGCTTACACTCAGGTCATTCGGATCGAACATTTTTAACACTTGACATTAATGTTGCCGGAGCTTTGGAACTCAAATGTGATCTAGCTCAATCTCTATTAGAATGTCCCACATTAACTCTCAAACGACTTTGTTCATCTCTGAATTTCTTTGAAGCAGACTGAAATGATTTGCTCGGAAATCTTTTTCTCACATCTTTAACTTCAGATTCAACTTTTCTTTTATCTTTCTCGAGTGCCTCAGCTTTTCACACTCGATCAACAAGCACAACGAACTCTTTTATCTCTAGAATCCCAACTAGCAAATGGATATCTTCATTAAGGCCATCTACAAATCTTTTACACATTATTGCTTCCGATGATACACATTCCTGGGCATACTGACTTAATCTCACGAATTCTCTTTCATATTCAGTAACAGACATGCGGCCTTGTTTCAAGTCCAGAAATTCCTTTCATTTCTGATCAATAAATCTCTCATTGATGTATTTCTTCTGAAACTCAATCTGAAAGAAATCCCATGTGACATGCTCTTTCGGAACAACATAAAGCAGAGTTTTTCACCACTGATAGGCCGCTGATCGTATGTCTGTTGAGTTTTAAAATTTATAAAGAGAATGATCGAACCTGGAAACTAACTCTGATAACGATTGAGGCAAGTGCACCTATCGAACAGTAGTATAGCTTAGGCAAGACTGGATTGTCGAACCCAAAGGAACTAAAAGTACTAATACTAACTTTCTTTCTATTATTTAGCCTAAGAATTAAGCGAATGGTTGTTTAAACTAAATTAATTAACTACTATACTAAAGTCTCTAAGACAAAGAAGAATGAATTTGGGAGAATACTTGAGGAAAAACCAATTAATTAAGACGACACCCAAGGAAGAATCCACCTAGACTTCACTTGTTATCTAACTCTGAACCAGACGATGTATTCACTTGACTTGATCCGTAGGATTCCCTAATTTATATTAAACACTCTCTCGAGGCGAATAACGTCTAACCCTAGGTTGATTAATTGAAATCTCTTTCTAATTAAAACCCCTAGAATTGCATTAACTCGATCTATGGACTCCCATATTAGGTTTCACCCTAAACCGGGAACGCCTCATCACTCTATCTCTAGGCGCGCGATCAACTCCGCTTAACTATGCTAGATCTACTCTTAGGCAGGGACTTTTGCTCCTCCACCTAAACATATCAAACTTGAATCGATATCCGCGAAATATCAACACAAGAATTAAGAACACATAATTAAGAACAAATCAAATATTTATAATATAGTTCAGCAAACAATAAAATGATTCATCTTAAGTTTCATCCCCCTCAGGTATCTGAGGGTTTAGTTCATAATAATAAAAGAAAACATCTCAGAAGAAAAGATAAAACAAAACATAAGAAATCCCTAAAACCCCTGAAGGAATTGAAGAGGAGGTCCTCCGTCTTGAGTATAATTCCGGCTTCTTGAGGTGGATCAATTGGCTATCCCTGAGCGAATCCCCACAAATCTGCCCTCTCTGGCCTAGCAAGACGCCCCTAAATGATAGCTTTGGGCTCCCCCTTTCAGGTCATACTTAGGGTGTATTTATAGGCTTTTGGAATGTGTTTGTTTGACCCTATGTATCCAAATCCGATTGAAATTGCTCTTTGCCACGGCAGGGGCACGGCCTCTGGCACACGCCCGTGTAAGTCGTGGCCAGGCCGTGTGGACTTCGTTGATGAGGCACAGCCGTGTATCTCATGGCTAGACCGTGTTCGAGATTATTGAGGAGGCACGGCCGTGTGGTCTTAGGTCCAGGCCGTGTCGATTTCGTGCTTTGGCCCATTTGGCCCGTTTTAAGCCCGTTTCTTATTCTTTTCATTCTCCGGTGCTTTCTTGAGTATATAACATGAAAAGAAAGGATTAAGAGCACCTTTTTACATAAAATAAGGGATGATTCATCCAAAAGCATACTAAATGAGGAATTAAAATATGTTAATTTTATGGTTTATCAAATACCCCCACACTTAAGCTTTTTCTTGTCCTCAAGCAAAATTCTCAACTTAGAATTAAAACAAACTTTCCATAATTCATAATAGTCATTAATAATGTTTCATCATAATTCAAGGATAATTTATACATGGATAATTCAACTCAAAGAGTCCTAAAGATTCAAACAGTCTAAGTCATACATTTGTAGCACAAAACATAGGTGTTTTCCCTCATCTAAATAATTACCTCTGGTTCAAAATCGACAAGAATTGACATCTTTACTAAAGATTCACTCAAATGACTCAAGGTGTTTTGTAACATCCTTAAATAGGGGCTATGATGTTTGAACTATTTGCATGTGTATGGCTTGGTTGTGATGTTAATTGGGATGTTTTAGGGTCTAGGTATAAGCCAAGGTTAGGATCAAACTATAGGAAAATTTTTATTTTTAAGCTTTGGTTAAGGGGAGCTAAGGGAGCTAGGGGTTAAGAATATTTTGTGGTAAACTTTAGCACAAGAATTTCCTTGGTAAAGTGGCAAGGAGGCGCCACTTAGGGCCTTAAGCGGTGGACGCCAGCGGGGAATGAGAGCTTGGGTTTGAGTGCAGAAATCCCTTCTTTGCTAATTCTTTTGACTTGAGAGAGGGAAGAGTTGTGCTTCGCTCAAACTCGATGGATAAGCTGTTGAACAAGTCAACAGATTCAAGCGGGTGGATAAGAGAGAATTTAGGAGTTTGAGCAATTCAAACTCGTTTGAATGAGTGGCAGGAGAAGTTTGAGTAGTTGGCCGAATTTTGAATTGTGTGAGGTGGAGTGTTAATTTGAAAGACTTAGGGGAGTGCTTAGAAATTCCTTAGTCGAGCTAGGTAGACATTTTCGGCTAGGCATGCTCTAGTGCATTCGGTTGTGAACCAAAAGCTGAAATTCTTTAGCCTTGTCGATTTTCCCTTAGTGCACATTGTTGAAGCAAAAGCCGAAAGCACTTTAGGCTCTTGTCGATTTCTCTCTTAGACATTGAGCCGAATCCCCATTTGAACTCCTCTCTTATTTTCTTTGAAGCCGAAACACTATTCTCCCTAAACCTCATTTCATTTTCTCTCTACTCTCATTTGGTTTAACCGAATCTTCTTCTTTCTCAAGCCACTCTTTTTCATTGTTTCTCTCGTGTCCTTCTCACCATCATTCAAACCGAATACTTCCCTTCCATTCTCTCATTTCATTTTGGTCGAATCTCCTTTGATTTCTTTTCTTAGGCCATAGTCGAAATCACCTTGATTGTTCCATCACCATTGCCGAAATCTCCCTTTACTCTCCTCTCCTTATTCTAACGTTTTGGCTGAACATCAATCAAGGGTAGATCTCTCTTGTCTTCTTCTCTAATCAATTTTGGAATAGGTAAGTTATCATGGCCGAATATCTTCTATCTTCTTTTCTTTCTCTATTCACTCATATGGAACAAAAGCCGAATTTTGACATTTGTCATGATTCTTAATCACCTATGGAATCGGTTTCTCCTAGGTTCTTCGGGATTTTGAAGCAGTGGATCGTGGTCATCTACTCTCTACCAATCGGTTTTGTTAAAGACCGTGGTAAGGTTACATGTCGATTTAACCATTCCCTTATTCATTTGAAAAGCCGAAGGCTATTAAGTTTATGTTGTTTAGTGTTGGCCGATTGTAGGGGAAGGCTTAATCCCGCATACCTCGGGTTGTGACTAGTGCTCGAAAGGCGTTAAGGTAAGGATTGTGGTTCTGTGCGTTAACTCTTTGGGATTTACAAGTTAAGCCGAATGGCTTTTTGCTAATAGTGTGATATTGGCCGAATGTAGGAAGGGGGAACTTGTGCGTTAGATCGTGATCTACGGGGTTCGGTAGTCTCATTAGTAACCAGGTGTGTATCTTACACACTTCATAATCTATGTAAATGTCTTTGATAACCTAAACTATGTTAAAAGCGAAAAGCGTGTAGATTTCGATATGATACCTTTATGGGTATGAGCAAAGATTTGGGTAAGTCCGTTTTGTTGAGATTACGGTACATGATTTTCGATGATGTTATCTATGTATGTTCAATATATGTCTAATGATTAAGCATGATGGTATGAATTGTATGTGCATTGCATTATTGTGGGTGATATGAGAGGAGGGGAAGATTGATATCTCGTGACTTTGGGTCACCAGTGGTTTGGCACCACCACAGTGGTTTGGTACCACTGATTGATTTCATGACTTTGGGTCACGGAGGTTTGGCACCTCATAGCGACTCGTCCCAGTGGCTTAGCACCACGAGTGGGTTGGCCCCACATTTGATAAAACAGGATTGTCGCGATGATTGATTTGGTATCACAACGATTATTTGTGACTTTGGTCCCCGGTGGTTTGGATTATTGATTGTGACTTTGGGTCACGGTGGTTTGGCACCACCGGTGGTTTGGTACCACACGAGGTAGAAAAAGGAGTTGTGGATGGCTAGGTTTGGGTGCATGATATGTTTGCTTGATTATGATTTGTGTAAGCACGTTGCTATAATCTGGAGGGGAATTATGCACTGAGTCTTGGTGACTCACCTTCTCCCTTATCTTTTCAGGTGATTCGTAGATCGCGGATGAGGAGCTGGGTGGACTCGAGGTGACCATGCGATAATTGCTTCGGTTTTACATGGACATTTGATTTGGGAATTTTATTTTAGATTCTGGTTTTTATTTGGGTTTGTAACAAGACCTTTAAATTATGTTTTGGGATTATTTTATCTGCTTTGGATTTTGTTTTAAATATGACTAAGTAATTACTTGATTTGCTTTAATAACCTGATAATCAATGTTTTCAAACTAAGCTACGCAACGAGTTTTCTAAACTCTACCATCGGGTAATACAATTCACATTATTTCAAAGCAACTTAACATTTTCCACTATACCTACATCGGTTTTCCCCAAACACAAGCAATCGAAGAGCTTTCACCGAAAATAAACCGGTAACCTATTTTTTTCGAATCATTTTCACTCTGTGACATGCCAGATTCGGTCGTGGTGTGTTGACCGGGTTTGGGGTGTTACAATTTTGGTGTCAGAGCCAAGTTCAAAAGCTCGGCTATGGGCCCGAGGCCCAAAATGTTTTAAGATAAGGTTTCAAAGAGTTTTATTAGAGAATGTATGGTCTGTAAAGCATGTCACCGAGTCTCCGGCACCAATCCGCCCAGGTAAGTACCCTACTGATGTTTGCATATGATTATGATTTTTGATGATATATGCTATGAACGACTAATGATAGTGGACTATCCTAGAGACTGAAACCTATATGACTCTGTGATAGAAACTGTTCATAAGACTGTGCCTTAATAATAGTGGAATAAAGACTGACGCATAAAACTTTTAAATCAGATAAATCGAGACGTTAGACATGAGCACTCGAGGTCGGGGTCGATATGTGTGGACGCGCGGTCGGGGTAGGATGATCGTGTGCGAACCGGTGGGATGCAGTCGGGGTCGAGAATGAGATACCACCACCACCACCAGCTGCTGGTGTTGAGTACCAGGATCAGACAGGGGATGATGCCGTATCGCAGGCGATGCTGTGAGTTCTTGAGAGGGTGGCTGGAGCAGGTGGAGGCACGGGAGCTCGTAAGTCTGTATCTGAGCGACTCCGAGCCAATGGAGCTGAGGTTTTTCGAGGTGTTTCTGGTGTGGCGCCTAATACGGCTGAGTATTGGTTGGAGGCGACAGAGCATATCATGGACGACTTGGATCTGACTGTTGAGGAGAAACTGAAAGGGATAGTGTCTCTTCTTTGGGATGAGTCATACCAGTGGTGGCTCATGGTTCGGGATGGTGCTGCAGCGAATGATCTCACGTGGGACTATTTTAAGGTAGCGTACCAGAAGAAGTATATTGGGTCCAGTTACATTGATGCGTAGCGAAAGGCGTTTCTGAGACTAGTTCAGGGGGGTAAGTCCGTATCGGAGTATGAGGCAGAATTTTTAAGGTTGAGCCGGTATGCTCGAGGTATCGTGGCTACGGAGCGCGAGCGATGTGTCAGGTTCGAGGACGGATTGAGGGATGAGCTGAGATTGCTGATTGCTCCACAGCAGGAGCGAGAGTTTGCCGTGTTAGTAGAAAAGGCTAAGATAGCCGAAGGGTAAAGGAATCGTGAGGCGAGAATGCGGGCGGGAATAGACATAAGAGAGGTTTTGGATCATCTGGGTCGGTCGGTAATTCTCAGAAAAGGGCTAGGCATGGTGGGCCAAATCTATCCGGGAGGGCCGTTCATCGCTAATCGTGGTCCAGTAGCGATGTATGTCGGTGTGGGAAATCTCATTGGGGAGAATGTTGGATTGGTGGAAAAGGATGCTTTGAATGTGGCTCGTTGGATCATCGTGTGAGGGATTGTCCACGGAAGTTAGCCAAGATTCGATCCCGAGGCAGTGGTCGTGCTCGGTTTAGGAATGAGGACCGCAACCGCAGAGGGTCGTGGTTACGGTAGAGGAGGTAATGGTTCTGGTCGGGGGCGCGAAGCACGGAGGCGAGAGGTGTAGGCAACACCGAGGCGAGACAGCCTGGATTGGTATATGCAGCGAGGCGTCGAGAGGAGGGCGACGCACCGGACGTCATAACCGGTACGTTCTTAATCTTTGGATTACCATATACTGCTTTGATAGATGTGGGTTCGACGCATTCGTATGTTGCTAGTAGCATAGTAGATACCATGAACCTAGACTTTGAGACTACTTCTAGGAGATGTGATAATTAGCCCTCTAGGTCACTCTGTAGAAGTAAATAAGCTGTATAGGGATGTACCCCTAGAACTCCAAGGGGTAGTGTTTGTGGCTGATCTGATGGAACTGCCGTTTGGGGAGTTCGATCTGATTCTTGGGATGGACTGGCTGGTGAAGTACCAAGCGAGTTTGGACTGCGCGGCTAAGCGCATGGTTTTGAAAACGGTTGAGGGTGAAGAGGTGGTGATGATAGGTAATAGAAGAGATTATCTATCCAATGTGGTGTCCGCTTTGAAAGCTGAGAAAATGGTCAGAAAGGGTTGTGAGGCGTTTATGGTTCATGTGTGTGCCTTGGAGGCCAAGGAGTCAGCTGTAGAGAATGTCCGAACGGTGAAGGAATTTGTCGATGTATTTCCAGAAGAACTTCCAGGTCTGCCTCCGGATCGGGAAGTTGAATTTGGTATAGATCACATTACCAAAAGCGCGCGGTGTCTATCGCCCCGTATAGGATGGCACCAAAAGAATTGGTAGAGCTGAAGGCTCAGATTCAGGAGTTGTTGGACTGGGGTTTTATCCGACCAAGTGTTTCGCCTTGGGGAGCACCTATGCTCTTTGTTAAGAAGAATGATGGTACAATGCGGATGTGTATAGACTACCGCCAATTGAATAAGCTGACGATCAAGAACAAGTATCCGTTGCTGAGGATAGACGACTTGTTTGATCAGCTTAAGGGAGCATCGGTTTTCTCAAAGATCAATCTTAGGTCAGGGTATCATCAGCTAAAGGTGAAAGAGGCTGATATCCACAAGACGGCATTTCGTACTCGGTATGGGCACTATGAGTTTCTGGTAATGCCGTTTGGGTTGACTAACGCACTGGCAGCATTCATGGACATGATGAATCGGGTGTTCCAGCAGTTTTTGGACCAGTTTGTCGTGGTGTTTATAGACGACATTTTGGTGTACTCAAGGTCTGAGGAGGATCATGATGCGCATTTACGGATAATTTTGCGGTTCGAGGAGAAGCGGTTATTTGCCAAGTTTAGTAAGTGCACTCGCTTAGGAGGTGACTTTCTTGGGTCACGTGGTGTCGGTGAAGGGATTAGAGTGGATCCTCGCAAGATTGAGGCGATATTGGACCGAAAGCGCCTAAGTCGGTGGCGAAGTTGGAGTTTTCTAGGTGCAGCGAGGATATTACAGAAGATTTGTAGAGGATTTTCTCGATCGCAAAGCAGATTGACCAAGTTCTTTGAGGAAAGGAGTTCTATTTGTGCAGTGCGAGAAGCAACATGAAAGTTTTGACAAGTTAAAGAAGATTACGATTGAAGCTCGATTTTGATCCACCGAGGCGGAAAGGAATTCACGGTCTCTTGTGATGCATCACATCGGCTGGCAGGATGTGTCTTTGATGCGCGGAAGGAAGGTAGTGGCATATGCATCTCGGCGGTGAGACCGCATGAGGTTAACTATCTAACACATGACTTGGAATTAGGTGCAGTGGTTTTCATACGAAAGTATGGAGGCACTATTTGTGCGGAGAGAAGTCGATAGTCTACACGGATCACAAGAGTCCGAAGTACCTTTTGACTCGGAAGGATTTGAACTTGAGGCGGCCACGGATGGATTGAGTTTGTTGAAGGACTACGATCATTCAATTGAGTATCATCGGGCAAGGCTAACGTGGTGGCGACGCGCGTTGAGCCGTAAAGTAGTATCGGACTTGAGAGCGATGTTTGCTCATCTTAGCTTGTATGACGACGGGAGTTTATTGGCAGAATTATAGGTAAAGCCGACTTGGGTAGAGCAGATTAAGGAGAAACAGTTAGTGGGTGAGGGTTTGAATGCTCGGAGGTTGCAAGTTCGAGAATGGTGGGTTGGAAGGTTACTGAGCTTGTCGGTGTGAGTCTTGTGTTTTCAAGGGAAAGCTTGTATGCCGAAGGACGTCGAGTTAAGGCAGAGGATTCTTCAGGATGCACATAGCAGCCCATATGCTATGCATCCTGGAGGTAGCAAGATGTATCGAGATTTGCGAGAGCAGTTTTGGTGGCAGTGCGAAATGGGAAATGGCGAGTTTGTGGGTAAATGTCCGACGTGTCGATAAGTCAAAGGTGAACATCGATTGCCGTCGGGTTTACTTCAGCCGGTGAAGATTCCACAGTGGAAGTGGGAAAGGATTACCATGGACTTTGTCAGTGGGCTACCCCTTACGCCTAGTAAGAGGGACTCAGTCTAGGTGATTGTGGATCACTTGACGAAATCAGCTCATTTTATACCGGTTCGGGTTGATTACTCGCTTCAGAAGTTAGCTAAGCTATATGTGGCAGAGATAGTGAGGTTGCACAGTGTGCCAGTGTCGATTATCTCGGATAGGGATCCCAGATTCACGTCGAGGTTCTGGAAAGCCTTGCATCAGGCGTTGGGTACGCAGTTAGATTTTAGCACGGCATTTCATCCATGATCGGATGATGATCGAGAAAGGGTTATACAAATCTTGGAAGATATGCTGAGAGGCTGTGTTTTGGACTTCAGAGGCAGCTGGGAAGAATTTCTACCGTTAGCTGAATTCGCATACAATAATAGTTACCAGGCAAGCATTAAGATGGCACCATATGAGGCGTTGTATGGTAGGAAGTGTCGTAATCCTACATCTTTGGGAGAGTTAGGTGAGCGTCGGATGTTGGGTCGAGTTGGTTCGGCGTGGATAAGGTCAAGTTGATTCGGGCTCGTTTGAAGGAAGCTTCGGACAGGCAGAAGTCGTATGTCGATCTTAAGCGAAGAGATATGGAGTTTGCCGTGGGAGACAAGGTCTTTTTAAAGGTCTCGCCGTGGAAGAAAGTGCTAAGATTTGGAAGGAAAGGCAAGTTAAGTCCAAGGTTTATTGGCCCCTATAAGGTGTTGAGACGAGTGGGACCAGTAGCTTATCAGCTCGAGTTGCCAGCAGAGCTGAGTCAGATACATGACGTGTTCCACGTCTCCATGCTTAGACGCTACCGTTCCGATCCATCGCATGTTGTATCGGTGGAGGAAATTGAGGTGAGCCCAGATTTGACCATGGAAGAGGAACCAGTGCAGATTCTAGACCGGGATGTGAAAGTTTTGCGCAAGAAGTCAGTTCCATTAGTGAAGGTGTTGTGGCAAAACCATGGCGTGGAAGAAGCTACGTGGGAACCAGAGGATGTGATGAGACAGCAATACCCTCAACTCTTTTGACCAGGTAATTTCGAGGCTGAAATTATTTTTAAGGGGTAGAAGCGTAACATCCTTAAATAGGGGCTATGATGTTTGAACTGTTTGCATGTGTATGGCTTGGTTGTGATGTTAATTGGGATGTTTTAGGGTCTAGGTATAAGCCAAGGTTAGGCTCAGACTATAGGAAAATTTTTATTTTTAAGCTTTGGTTAAGGGAGTTGAGGAGCTAGGGGTTAAGAATATTTTGTGGTAAACTTTAGCACAAGAATTTCCTTGGTAAAGTGGCAAGGAGGCGCCACTTAGGGCCTTAGCGGTGGCCACAAGCGGGGAAGGAGAGCTTTGGTTGAGCCTGCAGAAATCCCTTGCTGCTAATTCTTTTTGACGCCAGAGAGGGAAGAGTTGTGCTTCGCTCAAACTCTGATGGATAACTGTTGAACAAGTCAACAGATTCAAACGGGTGGAGAAGAGAGAATTTAGGAGTTTGAGCAATTCAAACTCGTTTGAACAGTGGCCGGAGAAGTTTGAGTAGTTGGCGAATTTTAAATTGTGTGAGGTGGAGTGTTGGTGATAGACTTAGGGGAGTGCCGAAATTCCTTAGTCGAGCTAGGAAGACATTTTCGGCTAGGCATGCTCTAGTTCATTCGGTTGTGAACCAAAAGTCAAATCCTTTAGCCTTGTCGATTTTCCCTTAGTGCACATTGTTGAAGCAAAAGCCGAAAGCACTTTAGGCTCTTGTCGATTTCTCTCTTAGGCATTGAGCCGAATCCCCATTTGAACTCCTCTCTTATTTTCTTTGAAGCTGAAACACTATTCTCCCTAAACCTCATTTCATTTGCTCTCTACTCTCATTTGGTTTGACCGAATCTTCTTCTTTCTCAAGCCACTCTTTTTCATTGTTTCTCTCGTCTCCTTCTCACCATCATTCAAACCGAATACTTCCCTTCCATTCTCTCATTTCGTTTTGGCCGAATCTCCTTTGATTTCTTTTCTTAGGTCATAGCCGAAATCACCTTGATTGTTCCATCACCATTGCCGAAATCTCCCTTTACTCTCCTCTCCTTGTTCTAACGTTTTGGCCGAACATCAATCAAGGGTAGATCTCTCTTGTCTTCTTCTCTAATCGGTTTTAGAGTAGGTAAGTTATCATGGCCGAATCTCTTCTATCTTCTTTTCTTTCTCTATTCACTCATATGGAACAAAAGCCGAATTTTGGCATTTGTCATGATTCTTAATCACCTATGGAATCGATTTCTCCTAGGTTCTTCGGGATTTTGAAGCAGTGGATCGTGGTCATCTACTCTCTACCAATTGGTTTCGTTAAAGACCGTGGTAAGGTTACATGTCGATTTAACCATTCCTTTATTTATTTGAAAAGTCGAAGGCTATTAAGTTTATGTTGTTTAGTGTTGGCCGATTGTAGGGGAAGGCTTAATCCTGCATACCTCGGGTTGTGACTAGTGCTCGAAAGGCGTTAAGGTAAGGATTGTGGTTCTGTGCGTTAACTCTTCGGGATTTACAAGTGAAGCCGAATGGCTTTTTGCTAATAGTGTGATATTGGCCGAATGTAGGAAGGGGGAACTTGTGCGTTAGATCGTGATCTACGGGGTTTGGTAGTCTCATTAGTAACTGTGTGTGTATCTTACACACTTCATAATCTATGTAAATGTCTTTGATAACCTAAACTATGTTAAAAGCCGAAACTGTGTAGATTTCGATATGATACCTTTATGGGTATGAGCAAGGATTTCGGGTAAGTCCGTTTTGTTGAGATTACGGTACATGATTTCCGATGATGTTATCTATGTATGTTCGATATATGTCTAATGATTAAGCATGATGGCATGAATTTTATGTGCATTGCATTATTGTGGGTGATATGAGAGGAGGGGAAGATTGATATCTGTGACTTTGGGTCACGGTGGTTTGGGTCGGTGGTTTGGTACCTGATTGAGTGTTTGGCACGGAGGTTTGGCACCTCATAGCGACTCGTCCCAGTGGCTTAGCACCATAGTAGGTTGGCCCCATATTTGATAAAACGGGATTGTCGCCAGTGATTTGGTATCACAACGTGGGTTGGCCCCACAATTGGATTATTCGTGACTTTGGGTCACCAGTGGTTTGGCACCACCAGTGGTTTGGTACCACACGGGGTAGAAAAAGGAGTTGTGGATGGCTAGGTTTGGGTGCATGATATGTTTGCTTGATTATGATTTGTGTAAGCACGTTGCTATAATCGGGAGGGGAATTATGCACTGAGTCTTGGTGACTTACCTTCTCCCTTATCTTTTCAGGTGATTCGTAGATCGCGGATGAGGAGCTGGGTGGACTCGAGGTGACCATGAGATAATTGCTTCGATTTTACATGGACATTTGATTTGGGAATTTTATTTTAGATTCTGGTTTTTATTTGGGTTTGTAACAAGGCCTTTAAATTATGTTTTGGGATTATTTTATATGCTTTGGATTTGGTTTTAAATATGACTAAGTAATTACTTGATTTGCTTTAATAACCTGATAATCAAAGTTTTCAAACTAAGCTACGCAACGAGTTTTGTAAACTCTACTATCGGGTAATACAATTCATATGATTTCAAAGCAACTTAATATTTTCCACTATACCTACATCGGTTTTCCCCAAACACAAGCAATCGAAGAACTTTCACCGAAAATAAACCGGTAACCTGTTTTCTTCGAATCGTTTTCACTCTGTGACATGCCAGATTTGGTCGTGGTGTGTTGACCGGGTTTGGGGTGTTACATGTTTAAGGTTCAGAATTAAGCACTCAAATGTCAAACCTAAAAAGTTAATCCCATAGGCTTGCATGAAAATCAAATCTCCACCACTATTAAATGAGATGATACACAAATCAAAAGGTCTTTAATAGGGTTGTAATGGGGTTGGGTTAAAGGTGTGGTTAAAGGCTGAATTAGAGGGTTAGAATCGAGATTGAATTGACAAATCACCTAACCAGAAACAATAAACTAAATAAAAGTGATTAAATCAAGTTGAAAAATACTAATACTACGAGCTTCTTCTTCAATATTTGGAATTCAAACGTATAAGCTCTTTAATCACAAAACTAATAATGAATAAACTTTTGATTGATTTTTTTTTACATCATAAGTACATAACAAAGGATAAATTACTGAAATAAAAATCATAGTTAGGCTATTAATCAAATCAAATCTCGATATAAGGGTAGTTAAAAAGGATGGTGATAATAAATACAAAAGGTTTTTGGGTTAGTATTAGTGGGTAAGTCAATAAAAAGGTTGTTAGGATTAAACGGGGTTCACTAGGGGTTAATTATGAAGGCAAGCTTTTAGTGGAGTAAGTGGGTTAAATCCTAAGTGCCTTTATCATCTCTGTATATCAAATCAAAAAGTGTGGTCTCGACATGTATAATCGATGCAAGTTCTAGAATAACAAATCAATGTTGACACATTCATAATCAATGAAGTGAGCAAGAAAAAGAATTTATGCTCAATAAGGTTCAAAATCTCACAAAAATTATGGGTATTTTGATGTCAACCTCGTAAATTTCAAACTTCAAAGTAATATTCAAATTTAGGTAGACAACCTAGAAACTTTTTTATTTTCTTGAAAAATAGACTTATCATGCTTGATTCTCTAGTATTCTTAGAATTCAATCATCAATGCACAATTAACTATGACTTAATCTAAAACATATCAATAAAGATCATAGATCATCAAAAATTTCATCCTAATTAGTAATATGAGAAAATTACTTAAAAACAAAGCATAATTCAGGGATTTGAGAACAATGCAAAAAGTTTGGCATCCTTAAGATTCACCCCCCACACTTAAGATGTACATTGCCCTCAATGTACAAAGATAGATAATATTATTATAAAATCATAAGATATGGGAAGAAGTGAAACTTCCTGAATTTTCGGATGGCATCCTTGGTTTGAAGGTGAAAGATAGTTGGAGGGGTCGGTCTGGGTGACGATCCTGCGCTAGATGAAGAAATTGGGTTGCTCATGGAGGATTAGCCAGGATAAAATACTAAAAATTAAAACTATACTAATTAAATAATTAAAGAAAAGCAAGCTAAAGTGAAGAAAAATAAAAATGAAACTAAATTTAAAAGAAAAGATAAATGGACCGTAGGGTCCTTATTGTTGGGTGTGATTTCTAAGGCTGAGGTTATCGTGGTAGTCGTGGTGTGATTCCCAAGCAGCCTGTAGAACCTAACACTAAGAAACTAAAATAAAATAAACTAAGTTAAGCAAAAGAGAAGTAAAGATAAGGAAATTGAAGCAAAAGAGAAAAACGAAGTAAAAACTAAATAGCATAAGATAGTCAAAGAGAAGGAAAATAAAGGAAAATAGTAAAGAAGAAGAAAAATTGAATGGTCTCAAAGACCCTTGGTTTGTCGAGTGATTGAAGCGGCCGGCATGAACTTATATAGATCGGTCTCCATGAGGGAGACTGTGCTGGGATCCTTCTGTTTCTTTGACATGGCCAAAAGATTGAGAAGAATGCTAAGAATGAAGAATGCTAAGAATGTATGGTGTAAGGGTGCAAGGGAGGAAGAAGGGTGAAAATTAGGTGAGAAGAGGGAGGGGTGGGTGGTTTAAATAGAATTCTCAAGTTAGGTACATTCACACGCCCGTGTCTCATGGGCGTGTTGTTTCATACGGCCGTATCGCACGGCCATGGTGAGCTTCGTTTGTTTCTCCCACGCCCATGCTCAGGTCGTCACGCCCGTGTGTGATAAGTCAGTGTCGTCCACGGCCGCGTCGCACGGCTGTGGCGTTTTGTCGGTGCCCGTGGGGTGGTGGTTGGAGTCCGTGACTCAAAGATTTGATTCTTTCTGACTTGTACCCTCTCTGCCGTGTCAGTACGGCGATTCTGTGCTTCCACACGGCCACGGCCACGGCCGTGTGTAAGGCCGTGTGGCCTGGAAATTTGCACTTTTGGTTAGTTTAAAACTAGGTGTTTAAGACTAAGATAAGAGAAGAAAATAAAATGAAAACAAATACGAAAGTAATTAGGGTTAGTGCTCGGGTTGCCTCCCGAGAAGCGCTCGTTTAAAGTCTTAAGCTAGACTTTCCTCGTATTCGTAACAAATCAGGGTGGTTTAAAAATTTGAATATCTTCCCTCATGCTATCAGTTCTATTTCCTTGATAAAGTTTAAGTCGAGAAGCGTTTATATTGAAAGTACCGAAAATAGGATTACTTACTCGATCGTTCGTATGGAAAAACACTAATTACCCTAAGCGGTATTTCTTTATTTATGTTAGGGTGAGGAGGAGATGTTCGAGGGTCTGCTTTTTCTATCAATACCGATCTCCGATTTTGAACTTGTTTGCTTCGTGGGTGGCTGCGGTTACCGCTTCGTGCATTCCTAATTTTTCCTTGAATTGCGTCTTCCACTCGTCTAGATCATCGACCTGAATCCCTTGTTCTTCTTGTGTTATTTCTTTGTTGGCACATGGTATAGAATCGGGTTGATTGTATTATTTTCTGGTGTTTCACGAAAAGAAGGGTTAACCGAATGGTTATCAATAGAATTTGTTTTCTCACTGGATTACTCGATGTTCTAGCCGAGTCGAGAGCTTGAGAGAGTGACTGTCTCATTACCTACACGAAGTATTAGTTCTCCTGCATCAATGTCGATTTTAGTTCTAGCAGTTGCTAAGAATGGTCTTCCTAAAATTAAGGGAATCTAATTATCCTCATCCATGTCTAAGACAACAAAATCTACTAGGAAAACGAATTTATCAAATTTTACAAGAACATCTTCGATAATACCCCTAGAAATTCTAATAGTTTTATCAGCTAGTTGAATGCTCATCCTAGTTTGTTTGGGTTTCCCTAGACCTAGTTGTTTAAACAATTTATAAGGCATGACATTTATGCTTTCCCCTAAATCAGCTAACGCATTATCAATAGGTAAACTACCAATTAAACATGGAATCGTAAAACTCCCTGGATCTTTTAATTTCCGTGGTAGTTTATTTTGCAAGATTGCCTAGCACATTGCGTTTAGTTCCACGTGTGATGCCTCGTCTATCCTTCGTTTGTTCGTCAAAAGCTCTTTTAAAAATTTTCTAGAATCTGGCATCTGAGAAAGAGCTTCAAGTAACAGTAAGTTAATATGTAATTTCTTTAAAAGTTTCAGAAACTTACCGAACTGTTCCTCTGTATCGTCTCTCTTCATCGCTTCGGGATAAGGAATGCGAGGTTGGTACTTTTTGATTACCTGTTTTGGCTTTTCTTGTGTTACCTCAACTTTACCTTTCTCTACCTCGTTTTCTTGTATTGGATTTGGTTCATCTAACCCTATACTATCATGAGCTGTGATGGCTTGGATTTGCTCCTTTGGGTTAATCTCAGTGTTGCTTGGTAGACGCCCTTGCGGTCGTTCAAAAATTATCTTTGCAAGTTGTCCAACTGTGTTAGTAAGTTGTCCAACTGTCTTAGTGAGTTCCCCAACTTGGCTCTCGATCCCTTTAATTGATGCCTGTTGGTTCTTAAGGGTGGTCTCAGTGTCTTGGAGACGGTTATCTGTAGTTGCCATGAATTTTGTCAGCATCTCTTCAAGGTTCGGCTTCTTCTCCTGTGGATAGGGCTGATTTTGGAAATTTTGAGGAGGTTGTTGTCTATGATTTCCTTGATTTCCTTGTCCTCCCCATGAAGAATTTGGGTGGTTCCTCCAACCTGGATTATAAGTATTACTATAAGGATTATTATTAGATCTGAAATTGTTACCTATATAGTTCATCTGTTCGTTCTCTGTGCTCGGTTGGTAGGGTGGGTACTCAGGATTCACCACAGTACCTATATAGTTCCACTGGATGTACCTGCGAAGAACACAAACTATCAAGCTTTTTATTCATCATCTCTACCTGTGTTGATAACATGGTTACTGCATCGATGTTGAAAACTCCGGCTGATTTTGTTGGTTTTGTCCTTGTAACCTCCCACTGATAGTTATTTAGTGACATCGCCTCTATGAATTTGTAGGCTGCTTCAGGAGTTCTGTTGTTTAGGGTTCCACCGGCGGTTGAATCAATTAGTTGCCTCGTTGAGGGGTTTACACCGTTATAGAAAGTTTGGACTTGGAGCCACAAGGGTAAACCATGGTGTGGACACCTTCTCAAGAGATCCTTATATCTCTCCCATGCGTCATATAATGTCTCTAAATCCATCTGCACAAAAGAAGAGATATCATTCCGTAATTTAGCCGTTTTGGCCGGTGGGAAATATTTTAATAAAAAATTTTCGATCATTTGATCCCATGTAATGATTGACCCTCGTGGTAACGAGTTTAACCACTGTTTGGCTTTATTCTTCAATGAAAAGGGAAATAACCGAAGCCGTATGGAATCATCAGAAACGCCATTTATTTTGAAGGTATCACAGAACTCTAAAAAATTAGCTATATGAGTGTTTGGGTCTTCGTCCCGCAAACCATGAAATTGAACAAATTCTTTGAATCATTTGTATAGTGTTAGGCTTTAATTCAAAATTATTAGCAGCTATAGCAAGCCTAACAATACTCGATTCGGCTCCTGTTAAAGGGGTTTAGCATAATCATACATAGTACGTGGAGCATTATTTTCTGCCACATCTTGTGGTGGTGGATTATTCTCATCCATCCCTTCAGTAGGATTGGATTCGTCTTGTTGTTCTTCTTCTTGGTAATTTAGGGCTCGCCTAATTTCTCTGCGATTTCTACGAACGGTAGCTTCAATATCACTGTCGTATACTAAAGGTCATCTCGGGTTCCTTCTAGTCATAAACTAGAGGTACCTGGAAGGAGTAATAAAAGAAGAAAAATTAGCAAAGTTAAAAAAATAAAATAAAAAAATAAATTAAATTGCAAAAAATAAAAATGGCTAAAGTAATAAAAATAGAGTGTTCTTAATATTTTAGTTCCCCGGCAACGTATGTCTGTAGAGTTTTAAAATTTATAAAGAGAATGATCGAACCTGGAAACTAACTCTGACAACGATTGAGGCAAGTGCACCTATCGAACATTAGTATAGCTTAGGCAAGACCGGATTGTTGAACCCAAAGGAACTAAAAGTACTAATACTAACTTTCTTTCTATTATTTAGCCTAAGAATTAAGCGAATGGTTGTTTAAACTAAATTAATTAACTACTAGAATAAAGACTATAAGACAAAGAAGAATGAATTTGGGAGAATGCTTGAGGAAAAACCAATTAATTAAGACGACACCCAAGGAAGAATCCACCTAGACTTCACTTGTTATCTAACTCTGAACCAGACGATGTATTCACTTCACTTGATCCGTAGGATTCCCTAATTTATATTAAACCCTCTCTCGAGGCGAATAACGTCTAACCCTAGGTTGATTAATTGAAATCTCTTTCTAATTAAAACCCCTAGAATTGCATTAACTCGATCTATGGACTCCCATATTAGGTTTCACCCTAATCCGGCAACGCCTCGTCATCCTATCTCTAGGCGCGCGATCAACTTTGCTTAACTATGCTAGATCTACTCTTAGGCAGGGACTTTTGCTCCTCCACCTAAACACATCAAACTTGAATCGATATCCGCAAAATATCAACACAAGAATTAAGAACACATAATTAAGAACAAATCAAATATTTATCATATAGTTCAGCAAACGATAACAAGATTCATCTTAAGTTTCATCCCCCTCAGGTATCTGAGGGTTTAGTTCATAACAATAAAAGAAAACATCTCAGAAGAAAAGATAAAACAAAACATCAGAAATCCCTAAAACTCACTGAAGGAATTAAAGAGGAGATCCTCCGTCTTGAGTATAATTCTGGCTTCTTGAGATGGATCAACTGGCTATCCCTGAGCGAATCCCCACAAATCTACCCTCTCTGGCCTAGCAAGACGCCCCTAAATGATAGCTTTGGGCTCCCCTTTCAAGTCATACTTAGGGTGTATTTATAGGCTTTTGGAATGTGTTTCTTTGCCCCTAAGTATCCAAATCCGATTGAAATTGCTCTTTGCCACGGCAGGGGCACGGCCTCTGACACACACCCGTGTAAATCGTGGCCAGGCCGTGTGGACTTCGTTGATGAGGCACGGCCGTGTATCTCATGGCTAGACCGTGTTCGAGATTATTGAGGAGGCACGGTCGTGTGGTCTTAGGTCCAGGCCGTGTCGATTTCGTGCTTTGGCCCATTCGGCCCATTTTTAGCCCGTTTCTTGTTCTTTTCATTCTCTGGTGCTTTCCTGAGTATATAACATGAAAAGAAAGGATTAAGAGCACCTTTTTACATAAAATAAGGGATAATTCATCCAAAAGCATACTAAATGTGGGGTTAAAATATATTACTTTTACGGTTTATCAGCCGCGTCTCGTAGCAATGATACAACACACTTAATACTTTCTTCCGGAGTCAACGACATCTCATCAAATACCCGGGTAGTGTTTTCTAACCAGAACTCAGCTTTCTCGGCATCGTCATCACTGGTAGCCCTGAACTCTTCAGCCCCATACTTATGGATTTTGTCGACTGGAGGCTTGTTCAACAGAGTCGGATTCATAATCGAAGGCATAGCAGATGTCTGAGGGGGATTAAGCGGGGGCGAAGTTTGTGAAACAGCCGAATTATTTTTTACAAACTGAGTGAACAACTCACTCATCATCTGGTTTTGCTTCTCCCTCATGACCGCTCGTAGTCGGTCTCGGATCAGATGGCGTTGTCCCTTGAGTGGGAGCAGGCGCATTACTTTCTACATCGTCAGCTACAGCTCTTTCGGGATCCATTACAATACGAAAATCACATTTTACACGTCAGGATTCATCACACTATCACAGTTCAGATATATGGCATGTATAGCTAGACTCTTATACGCTACGTTAGTCCGAGAATTGACTAAACTGTAGCTCTGATACCAACCAAATGTAACACCCCTAACCCGTATCCGTCGCCGAATTAGGGTTAAAGGCGTTACCAGACAGATCAGAATCTTTTACAGACATTTCATATTACAAAACATCAATCACAATCAAAGTGTCCCTTTTTATAGGTCAACGAGACCATAATCATGCCTTCGAATAGGGTTGGGACTAAAACGAACACATATGGAATTTGTAACACCCCTTACCCACATCTGACATCAAACAGAGTACGAGGCATTTCCAGACTATAACATACACATTCATGCAATACCATGTCTAGATTTCATATTTCAACCTCATAAGACTTGTTATTTTGATGACCACTTTTACCATTATAATATGGTTACCAACTTATCCATCAAGCACTCATGTCATATTACTAACCATGCATGGCAAACAAACATAATCACATTATAAACATTAAGATATGACATGAATAACTCACACACAAGCCATAATCAATATAAGCCACATCTCATGGCCATATGCATATAACTTAATATAAGCCTACACATTTGGCCAAAGCAAAATAATGCATGTCAATCAACTAAATCCCTATACATGCCACTCACTTGAAATTTCTAATATATGCTTCATTATACCAAAGGTAGCGACTTGATAGTGTGATGCTGCCTGCAACGATCTCCAACCCCGAGCTAACCTGAAAACACTAAAGGAAAGGAAGGGAGGGAGTAAGCTTTATATCTTAGTAAGACCGTATGAAAATAAAAAAAAAACAATTTATCCCCTTGTTTCTCATGGTAATACAACCCAATTTGCATCTTTACTCATATTTTAGTCAAGCTGTTTTCTCGAGTCACAGTCACTAAATTATTTATATCTGGACCTACGGAACTCCAAATTAAGTTTCGCTAATTTTCCTTGAAACTAGACTCATATATATTCTTACGATAAAATTTTTAGAATTTTTGGTTTGGCTAATTAGTACAGTTTATTCATTAAATTCTCCCCTGTTACACTGTCCAACGGTTCTAGCCTCTCTTCACTAAAAATCAATTATCTCATTGTACAGTTTTTATATGCCGTTCCCACTATTTATAATGAAAATAGACTCATTTAATATTTCAAGCATATAAATTATATCTCATAATTATTTTTGTACAATTTTTAATGATTTTCCGAAGTTGAAACAGGGGATTCCGAAACTCATTCTGACATTGTCTCACTAAAATTCAAATATTTCAGAATATAAAATTCCTTTTCTTACACTGTTTCTTTCATATGAAAATAGACACAATAAGATTTAATTCTATATCTTATTCACTTTCTAATTACATTTATCCTATTTTTGGTGATTTTTCAAATTCACATAATTGTTGCTATCTAAACTGTTTTAATGCTAATTTCACTCTTTCATGTTTTCTTTGCATTCACTTCTATTTAAACATACATAACACCAAAGACTTAAGCTTGTAATTAGCATAACAATGATTTCATGATTATCACTAACATTTTATGTTTTCACAAACATCCAAAGCATCATAAAAAATATATACTAAACATCGTATCTCTCAATTTGATATGGCTCAAAAGCCTAATACATGATTCTCAACCAAATGCATATATCATCAGCATAATTACTTATTCCTAAGATTCACTTAAGGTCACATTTATAATGATAATAACTCATAATATCATAAGACCAACACTTATAAAATTTACGTACATACCTGTACCATTTGTACATATAATTTCATGCTTACATGCATACCTGCATATTACTTATATATACAATTACATGCTTTCTCATCTTATGTATCATCAATTTACCCGTTGAACCATTTGGAATACTAAAGGATACACAGAAATCTTGCACATAAATCCCACACTGATATGTAGCCGAAGCTACCACTTTTATGTAGCTGAAACTACCACTGAAATGTAGCTGAAGCTACCACTGATATGTAGCCGAAGCTACCACTGATATGTAGTCGAAGCTACCACTGATATGTAGCCGAAGCTACCACTTATCACTAAAGTATTCCTAAGGTTCAACCAGGATTTCACTTATTTGTTCAGTATCACTTATACATACAATTACATTTCTCAAATCAATACACATTTCACATACTAATTTTTGCAACTATCAAATATTCGTAATGACAATCATAATATCACATGTATAACAATTTAACAATACATAAATTTATTTATACATAATAGTGCATTATTTACACATAAATGTTATTTACTCTTGACATCACTTTCTCATATACAATATCTTCAACATAAACTTTAATACAATCATGGCAAGATAGATTCTCAAGTATAATAACAATGACATCAATATCATGCTCATTTAATCACACGGACTTACCTCAAATGCCGAAACGACTAATTTTCCCGACTTAGCTCACAACTTCGTTCTTCCCCAATCTTAGTCCAAATTTCATGTTTTCTTGATCATGAAGCTTGGAAAGCTTGAAAACCCTATCCATGGCTTCCCCCATGTTAAATTCGGCCTAAGCTTGAAGATGGACAAATTTGGCATTTAAATTTTGTTTTTAATTCATTTAATTCACTAAATTACCAAAATGCCCCTAAAAAAATCTTTTGAAACATACCCATCCATGTCCATTTTTGTCCACCAACTTAACCCATGGTCTAATTATCATTTAAGGACCTTCAATTTAAAATTTCATAACAATTGGACACCTCTAACATGTAGAACTCAACTTTTACACTTTTTACAATTTAGTCCTTTTGACTAAATTGAGTGCTCAAACGTCGAAATTTTTGAACAAAATTTTTACGAAATCTTTTGTAAAATTGTAAACCATAAAAATAGAATAAAAATAGAATTTTCCACATCGGATTTGTGGTCTCGAAACCACTGTTCCGACTAGACCCAAATTTGGGCTGTTATAGAATTTCTCGAAAATTTAAAAACTTTTCAAAGTTACAGAGGTCACACGCCCGTGCAGTCAGGCCGTGTGCCTCCCACGGCTACCAGACAGACCCATGTGTCCTGGCCGTGCGAAAATAGAGCATGTATACTGTCATATCCACACAGCCACCAGACACGCCCGTGTGCCATGGCCGTGTACTTATAGGCTAGCTACAGACTTATTCACATGGCTACCAGGCACGTCCATGTACCATGGCCGTGCACACTTGGGCTAGCTACTGACTTAATCCCACGGCCACTAGGCACGCCCGTGTGCCTCAACCGTGTATGCAAAACAGTTCATTTACAAGGCCTAAGATCCACCCACAAAAGGATCATACCTACAAGCATTATACCAATTCATTTCTTACACAATTGACAATCAAAGACATGTCAAATAATTAACAAATCTCCACATTCAATCCTATTTCCATTCATACCAATTTACACAATAAAAACACATATACCTTCAAGCATGATTCATCTACATTTACCTTTCATATAATCATTCCTTTGCTCAAACATATATACTCATAATGCATTCATAAGCTTACCATAGCTTTGACCATTTCATTAGCTATTAAACCATACCAAACTATGCATTATATTTCATATTTACTCATGCGTATTACCAACATTTAACTAGCCACATCTCATGGCTATTTATACACACTTCAACCATAATCAAAAATAACTAGCCTATACATGCCATATTTAACTATGTACACATTTCAAAAGTACCAAAAAGAGTTTGAGTAGTGTGATGACGATCCTTGACGGTCCCCGAGCCTTCAGTAGCTTCGACGCCTATAAAACAGAGCAAACACACACAAAGTAAGCTTCTAAAAGCTTAGTAAGCCATATACAAATAAACTTTACAATTAAGCATTCATGACATATATCAATATGATTTCACTAATAGCTCAATTGCATAGCCATAATTCTTCTTTGCACATTTACTTAGCCATTCATCTTTCAATCTTGCAAATCATCATATACTTGTTAGCTCATAGCTTTTCCATTCATGTATCACATTTACATTTTCATATTCAAATACACAATTCATCTAGGTAAGTTTATGAATATACTTACCTTCGTATACACACAAAGTGTATTTATCAGACGTACCTGAAACAGATATGCAAACCATATAGTCATTCGTATCTCGGACTTGCCCGTTGAACCGTTCGGAATCTAATAGGATACTCAGAGTGATCGGACTAGTCGTACAATGCCAACATCCCAGACGTGGTCTTACATGTAACCAGATATCGATGCCACTGTCCCAGGGAGGGTCTTACACGAATCAATACGATGCCAATGTCCCAGACATGGTCTTACACGTAAATCTCATATCGATGCCAATGTTCCAGACGTGGTCTTACAGGAAATCTCGAATCAATGCCAACGTCTCAGACGTGGTCTTACATGATATCACATATCGGACACCTATGTCATGACATATACTATCCTATCTATTCCTAGGTTCAAACGGGACTTCTCGGACGTTGACACTATGTCGATTCTATCTCGGAATTCATGTATACATCATCTCATGTGCATTCATCCTTATCAATAATCATATGAACATATATAATTCAATACAAATACATTTATCTGTATATCGACTTACCTCGGATTCGGATATTCGATCGGATTCGGTTATTCGACTACTTTCGCTTTCCCACGATCTAAGTTTGTTTTCTTCGGTTCTTGATCTATACATATTCAAATTTAACCCTTTTATTTACCAACACATTCAATTCAATCCAAATACACATATTTAGGGCAATTTGTAATTTAGCCCTCACATTTTCACATTTGGACAATTTAGTCCCTAATTCACAAAATCAAAAAATACACCAAATTTGCTTTTACCCATGTTTAGCCGAATACACACTATGCTCATATCAATCCATACATTTCATTTATTTCACAATTTAGTCCCTCAAAATGCTATTTTCACAATTTAGCCCTAATTAGCTAAATTCATCAAAATTTCAAGAATAAAACATGTTCATTAAACACATATCTTTCATTTAACACCAATACTCATCACAAAGCTTACCATTTCATCAATGGCATATCTCACAAACATCATCAATTTTCAAAATTAGGATATGGGTTTTGAAATAGACGAAGCAACGATTACAAAACATATAAATTATCGAAAACCAATTGAAATCATACCTTGAATTGAGCTTATTGATGACCGAACACCATGAAAACTCAAAACCCTTCTTGTCTTTCTATATTCGGTGAAGAATCAATAGAAATGGCCATTTTAATGCTTTATTTTTGTTATAAAATAACTCAATAACCAATTTCCAAATTTAACCTTCAAAACAAAATATTTAAAACACATTATACAAGGTCATTTTTTACCATTACCACCCACTCACCTTATTAATAGGCTATTTGCCTATTAAGGACTTCTCATTTAAAAACCATCTCCAATAAGTGTCTTTTCATAAAGCATGCAAATTTTACATTCAATGCAATTTAATCCTTTTTATCAAATTAAGCACACAGACGGACAAATAAACTTACGGAACTTTAACACATGCTTAATCACATATTAACTGCACATAAAATAATATTAAAATATTTTATTGACTCGGATTTGTGGTCCCGAAACCACTGTTTTGACTAGGGTCTAAACCGGACTGTTACAGAAACTTCCTACTCATCTCTTCTTTAATCATTTTTTGCTATAGCCGACCGTCTCTTTTACTTTCATCTCTACATTTCCAATTTCGTTTTTCCTTTCTCTGTTAGACCGAATTCTCATACTCTCTCCCTCTCAAATCTCTTTGTTCTTCTTGTTTCGGGCCGAATCTTCTTGACTGACTTTTGCCGAAATACGTTTGTTTTATTGGTAAGGGGGTGTTACAACCACTTTATTATTCTGTTCTTAGTCAAATTTCTTTTGGCTCTATTAACAAGCTTCGGTTTTCCCTTTTCTTTCTCTTGGGGGCCGAATGTATGGTTGTCTTCTAACAACTTTTGATCTGCCGAATCATGTTAGGAGGGGGGAATCGCCCTTGATCAGCAGTGAGGCGCTAGTATCTGTTAGTTCTAGCAAGGTGAGCGTTTGTGGTTTAGTAAATAAAGTTTATGGATTAAGAGTATGCATTAATCTTGTTTTGTGTTAGTTATAGGTTTTGTGCTTCAGATTATTCGCACTCTTCGTTGTTGCAATTAGGTGTGTATTCGTATGCGGTATTCGATGATCGGCTGAAAAGTCAAAAGTATGTGTTGTTCACACTACTATGACGGTAGATCGGCAAAATGCCAAAAAGCCGAAAATATGGCAAATGATGCCACACGAGCGTGCAATCGTGCGTGTGGTGAATCGAGCCCACAACCGTGGGCGGTAGATTAAAGAGGCCACCACGAGGGTTCTCGTACACTTGGGCGAAATGGGCCGTGTGGGCCCAATGGGCTCGTGGGCCCCACACGGATAAAATTTACGAAAAGTAGTAGAAACTGGATTGGGCTATGAAGTTTGCATAGCCGTGATTGAATTTGGGCCAAATGGGCCACACGAGCGTGTGGGCCCATTTGGGCCGAATATTGGGCTTTGAGCCATTTACACTGTTTTGACCAAATGGATTACATGTGTCGCTTGAGGCCACTGTAGACCTTTGGAGAGGTCGTTATCTGGCCGTAATACCCCTGTAGGAAAAAATGACTTTTTTGCCCTTGTGGGTAAATGACTGACTTAGACTATGAATTTAACTGACTTGACTGTGGTCGTGTGACTGATATGCTTTTAATATATGTTTAAATGACTGTTAGTGAGCATGGCCATTCTTCACACACCTGTGATGATTGAGCATGACATACACGACATATTGCATGGGGTTGGGACATTGTTACGGACGTAGTGTACGGCCCGTTGACGTTCTGTACAAGGCTTTCAATCTTTCTGCGATATTTATGGCTTTTAGCCGTTCTGTTAACCAGCAGCGGTGCTGCGATATTTATGGCTTTTAGTCGTTCTGTCTATGGCACCGAGCCATTCTGTTGACTTAGTGCCACAACTGGTGCTAAGCTTAGTGTGTTGGCTGGGTGGGTCGATTTAATCCCCACAGGAGTGTAGGGTTAGACAGGAGACAGAGTGCAGGGTTGGTTTGGGTATTTATGCATTGTATATACTGATTTTGATATTGAGATGGGCTTTGGCCCAGATATATGTGATATGTGACTTTTGGTATGGGCTCAAGCCCAACCGAGGTTGATGGGGGCTAAGGCCCAGTTGCCACCGTAATGGAATGGGCTAAGCCTAATTGGTTCTGTTATGGGCTATGACCCAAATGATATTATTTTGGGCTTTGGCCCACATATACTCTGAACCGAATCTGCATCGTTATCTTGTTATAGGGCTCGCCCGCATCGATTTTGTTTCGTATTACATTGTTTCTTTAATAAGGGGATTACACACTGAGTTTTTCGTAAACTCACCCTATTTTTAACCTTTCTGGTAATCCCCAGCGTTAGACGGTTCGGTGCTGCGAGAGACTCGGAAATGGCCACACTGCTGCTCTTGTTTTCGTTACTTGGCTTACTTTTACTAATAGTTTTCGTCTGGGTTTTTATATTTGTAATAAGGCCTCTCCAATTTTATAGCTTTCGATCTGAGATTTTAATTATTATGATTTATACTTGTTAGAGGTAGAACGCGGTTTTCCCAAAACGATAAATGTTTTCAAAACACTATGTCTCCACAACGATATTTAAGCTTCCACAACAAATAAGGTTTTAAAGGTAATAACGTTGTAAAAAGGGAATAACTTTTTAATAAACCACGATTGAAAATGAACAAATGCGAACTGAGGTTTTGTACAAGTTTTACATGGTTTCAAAGTTTTAAATTTCAAGAAGGGTTTTCAATGAAAACTTGGTTTTTAAAAAACACTTCAATGTGACACGCCAGATTCGGCCATAACGTCTAGGCCGGGTTTGGGGTGTTACAGGACTTACCCAATTGCTATCAGAAATCGGGTAAATAATTCCAGTATCAAGCTATTTTATGATTTCCTTCTTGACAACTTCTTTCATCTTCTCGTTTAATCTTCTTTGATGTTCAATCGATTTCTTGCATTCATCTTCCAACTTGATCTTGTGCATGCAAAAAGAAGGACTAATACCTTGAATATCAGCAATACTCCAAGCAACAACTCGTTTATGTTGCTTGAGAATATGGACCAATTTCTCTTCTTAAGTTACATCTAGTGTTGCGGAGACAATAACTGGGAGAGTATTGTGGTCACCTAGAAAGACATATTTAAGATGAGGAGGTAGTGGTTTCAATTCCAAAGTAGGAGCTTCTTCAATAGATGGCTTGAAAATTGGGGTTGTTCTGTTGGCTAGGTCTAAGGATTCAATCTGCCATCCATGCTTGAGTTCAAGATTATTAGCTTCAACGATGCTGTCACAATCATCTAAGGATTTGACATCAGATGTCACTGCAAACTCTTCAAAAAGTACTGTGCTTTGGTCATTGAACTCTTCCTCAATTAGATCATCTAGCACATCAACAATATGGCATTCTTCTTTGTCCTTGCATTGAATAGATTCAAAAACACTGAAGGTGACTTGCTCACTGTTAAGTCGCATGGTTAGTTCACCTTTATAAACATTAATAAGAGTTCGGCTGGTGGCTAAAAATGGTCGTCCTAAGATTATGGGAACCTCATTGTCTGTCTCGTAATCAAGTATGATAAAACCAGCCAGAAAAATGAATTTATCCATGCAAACTAAGACGTCTTTTATTTTCCCTTTAGGTTGAGCCAAGGATCGATCGGCTAGTTGTAATGTCACTGCAGTAGATTTCATGTGACTAATTCCCAACTTTCTGAAAGTAGATAGTGGCATTAGGTTAATGCTAGCTCCCAAGTCCCATAAAGCCTTTCCCAAATAATGATTGCCAATTGAACATGGGATGGTAAAGCTCCCAGGATCTTTCAATTTAGGGGGCAACTTGTTTGTCAAAACAGTACTATAGCCTTTTGTGAGTGCAATAATTTCAATATCAGTGAGCTTCTTCTTCTTGGACAAGATGTCTTTCATAAATTTCCCATAACTCGTAATTTGTACCAGAGCGTCTATTAATGGAATGTTGATCTGCAGTTACTTTAGTGTATCCAAGAACTGCTGATACTGCTTGTCATGCTCATTCTTCTGGAATCTTTGTTGGAAAGGTAAAGGTAGAGATACATCTGTTTGCGCCGACACCTTTGATTGCGTCGAGAATTTCGAAGGTCGGACATTAGGCATATTGAGTGACAATTTGTGGAACTTATTTGTCTGATGCATCGAAAAAATCTTCAGATTCAACCTTCTCACCAGTGATCACACCATCCGTATCTTGAGGTGCTACAGTAGAGTCTAGAAACAATTCGCCAGTTTGTTTACCACTCCTAAAAGTGATAGCCTTACAATGTTCTTTCCCCTCGGACTAGGATTTTTCATCTCACTAGGTAATGAGCCTGGTGGTCGAGTATTCAAATTTGAAGCAAGTTGTCCTAATTGTTCCTCTAATGCTCGAATGGAAGATGAATTCCCTTGTACGATAGCTGTAACACTCCTTACCCGGGTTCTACGCCGGAACCGGGCCCGAGGCGTTACCGAACTCAAACCACTTGATCGCCACTTAGGCTCATTGTAACTACTCTCTGAAGTCATCTCAACAACCTCATTCTCGACTTACGAGGACTCACTCATACACACAAGGGCTCTCGAGACTAAACCGGAACTTTTTCCAATCTTAAAAATTTTCTCTTTTATACAGGTCTCACACGCCCGTGCAAGATTAGACACGCCCGTGCATGGACACACACGCCCATGTCCCCAAACCGTGCCTAAAAACCCAAAGATTCTCGCTAATGCCCCACGAGCAAGGCACACGCCCGTGCTTACCACCCGTGGTGCACACTGACTACTTTAACACGGCCTAGAGTCTAGACACACACCCGTGTGGCTAGCCCGTGGCCAACACTGATTAATCCCACACGCCCTAGACACACGCCCGTGTGGCTAGTCCGTGGTCTATTCTGTTTTAAAATACTAACATGCGGGGACGACGACCAAAGCACACGCGCGCGTGGTGACCGTGTGTCACACATGGCCTAGACACACCCAGTGTGTCTATCCACATGGCCAAGAACAAAGCTATTTGCTAAGCTCTTTTCACCCTTATAGCTTACACAACATGCACTCATACAACACATCCATAAACAACTCAAATGAAGTGCAATCTCACATAGATAACTACATCTTTCTTTCATATAATGTAATAGCCAACAACCATGGCATTATACAAAATACACTATCCATCTAAAGGCCAACACATCTTTGCCATTTACAACAAAATCCACTAACTTGTCTAGCCCCTATACATGCTATATACAAAACATTAAGTCTAATGTACCAGAGTGTGCTGATAGTGTGGGCGATCTTCCAAATGATCCTCGTATCTCGATTCAACACATTTACTCTATAAAACAAGGGAAAAGAAAGAGAGTAAGCTTTGAGCTTAGTAAGTTTACACATAAACAATTAAGCAACATAGTATAAGCTAAGCAACAATTAGCATTATACCAACAAGTAATTCACAACTATGCTTACTGTTTCTATCCCTTACCACATTTCCAACACATCATGAGTCACATACTCATAACCATCGAAATGCACCCCTGCATTCAATGTCACATTTACACAATATACAACACATCATTATTTCTCAATAATTCATCCACATAGCTAATTAACTTAATTATACATCCACACAGCTATTTTACTCAATGATACAATTACATGGCTAATCCACACAGTTAACCCACACAGCAAATGTCTCGGTGGTTTCGCACTTAGCACACCACAACCGATTAATAAGGTGGTATCGCACTTAGCCTACCACAAAGGTAATCATAGGGGTTTCTCACTTAGCCCACTAAACGATATACCTCACGATAGCATCGCACATAGCCAGCTCATCGTCAATATGCATTAGGATGGTATCGCACTTAGCCTACCATCTAGTATTATCACTACACATTCACATGTCTACTTAATCAAATTAAACATCCATTCACAATTCTACTACATTCATTCTACTTGGACCACATAGGTTCTCAATCAATCTCGAACGAGCTACACACTAGCTATCATCAACAAATTGTAAGTATGAATGCATTGTTTATGCATAGACTTACCTCGATACTCAAAAGTATAGAAATATGCAATTTAGTCCACCACCTTGCTTTTGCCTCGGTTTCGATCTGGGCTTCGTCTTTCTTGATCTATAATGAATAAATTAGCTTATTCGATACATACATGGACTAAATTGACCCACATCTCATACTTTAGCAAAATTACTATTTTACCCCTAAATTTTCTCATATTTACACTTTAGTCCCAAAGGCTCGTAAAGTGATTTTTATTCAACTTTCTAGTCTTTCATGCTTAGCCGAACCACTTATTCAACTAAAGCTATCATCAATTCTCACTAAACCACATATGTATGACCAAACTAAAGTTTTTCACAAACTAGTCCCTACATGCATTTTCATGGAAAATCACTTAACAAAAGATGTTTCTACTACATCAAGCTTTCATAATCTTCCGTAAAACAACAAAATACATGCATGTCATACATATGTACATTTTTGAACATCCATAATAGCTCACCAAATAGCTAAAAATAGCTTACTCATGCTACTAGGACTTCAAAATACGAAGAATATCAAAACCGGACTTAGGAGCACTTACTAGCAAGCTTGAAAATTTGAAAGAGCCCTAATAATGGCTATTGGAATTTTCGGCAGCTTGGGGGAGAAGATGAGTGAATTTTTGTCATCTTTTCACCTATTTAATCACTTAATAACTAAATTACCAAAATGCCCTTTTTGATAAACTTCAAATTTTAACTCATCCATGCCCATTTTTGTCCAAAAACTAAAAATTAGGAAAAATTGCTCATCAAGGACCTCTAATTAATAATCTAAAGCTATTTCACACATATAGCTTCTAGAAACACACATTTTGCAACTTTTGCAATTTAGTCCTTTTGGACAATTCAACCACAATTTCACAAAATTGCTTCATGAAACTTTCACACTAGCATGCATACAAGGCATAAACCTCAATAACTCATTTATAACCCTCGGATTTTATGGTCTCGCACCACTATTCCGACTAGGCCCTAAACTGGGATGTTACAACTCTCCCCCCTTTAGAGATTTTCGTCCCCGAAAATCTTACCAGTAAAGAGGTTTGGATGTTGCTATCTCATAGCTTTTTCTATTTCTCACGTAGCCTCTTCCACACCATGTTTCTACCATAACACTTTCACTAGTGCTATGCTCTTATTTCTCAACTATTTCACTTCTCGAGCCAAGATCTTAATCGGCTCTTCTTCATAAGACATATCCGGTCTTATCTCAATTTCTGTCGAAGGAATCACATGTGAAGGATCGGAGCGATACCTTCGCAACATTGACACATGGAACACATTATGAATCTTTTCCAACTCTACCGGCAAAGCCAACCGGTACGCTACAGGCCCAATTCTGTCTGTAATCTCATACGGCCCTATAAACCTTGGACTCAATTTCCCTTTCGTCCAAATCTCATAATCTTCTTCCACGGGGACACTTTCAAAAACACTTTGTCGCCCAATTCAAACTCAATTTCTTTTCTTTTCAAATTCGCATACGACTTACGCCGGTCGGCGACTCTCGACTATTACGGATTACTCTCACCTTCTCTTCGGTTTCTTTCACTAGATCGACCCCATGGATCCGCTTCTCACTAAGCTCGGCCCAATACAAAGGAGTCTGACACTTACGACCATACAAAGCCTCATACAGTGCCATCTCAGTATACTCAAGCGATAATAGATTGTTATAGGCGAGTCGACCAAAGGTAGATATCTCTCCCAACTACCTTCGAATTCTAACACACAGCATCGAAGCATATCTTCCAAAACTTGAATCACTCTTTCAGACTGACCATCGATTTGCGGATGGAACGCAGTGCTGAAATTCAATCTTGTACGGCTTCTTGCAACTTCTTCCAAAATCTCGAAGTAAACCTCGGATCTCTATTCGATATAATAGACACAAGTACACCATGCAATCTCACTATCTCTGCCACATACAACTCAGCTAACTTATCCAGTGAATAATCAACACGTACTGGAATAAAGTGAGCCGACTTTGTCAATCTATCCACAACAACCCACATAGCATCTCTCTTTCTCGGAGTCATCGGCAACCTCGTCACAAAATCCATGGTAACCCGATCCCATTTCCATTCGGGAACCATCACTGGCTGAAGCAATCCCGAAGGCACTTGAAGCTCAGCTTTCACTTGTTGACAAATTAAACACTTTGTCACAAACTCTGAAATATCTCTTTTCATACCTGTCCACCAATACGACCTCCTAAAGTCATTATACATTTTCGTACTGCCTGGATGTACTGACAAACATCCACTGTGGGCCTCATGCAAAACCTTTCGAATCAACTCCTAATCTTTAGGAACACAAATTCGGTCACGATACATCAGACAACCATTCAAATCCACTCGACAATCAGAACCACTTTCTGATTCGCACTTAGCTATCTTAGCTCGCATCTCACTGTCATTCTTCTGAGCCTCACATATCTGTTGAACAAATAGCGGCTTAGCTCTCAACTCTGCCAAAATAGCACCATCGTTAGACAATGCTAAGCTCGTGCTCATAATTCTTAGAGCATACAAGGATTTCCTACTCAGGGCATCCGCAACCACATTCAGTTTTCCCGGGTGGTAGTCAATGACTAACTCATAGTCTTTCAACAACTCAAGCCACCGTCTCTATCTCAGATTCAGATCCTTCTGATCCATCAAATACTTTAAACTCTTGTGATCCGTAAAGATTCGACACTTCTCACCATACAAGTAATGTCGCCAAATTTTTAACGCAAAAACAATCGCAGCCAACTCTAAATCATGAGTCAGATAATTTTTCTCGTGCGGCTTTAGCTTCCTCGAGGCGTAAGCAACTACCTTACCCTCTTGCATCAACACGCAACCGAGACCATTAAACGACGCATCACTGTAAACCACGAACTTTTTCCTCGATTCTGGTTGAACCAAAACCGGTGCCTTAGTCAACATTGTTTTCAGTCTCTCGAAGCTCTGTTGGCAGGTCTCAGTCCATTCAAACTTGACATCTTTATGCAAAAGTTTCATCATCGGGGTAGCAATCACAGAGAACCCCTTTACGAAACGTCTATAATATCTCGCTAATCCCAAGAAACTTCTGATTTCTGACACGTTCCTCGGCTGTTTCCAATTCACAACAGCCGATATCTTACTCGGGTCAACTCTGACACCATCACCTGACACCATGTGTCCTAGGAATCGACCTCTCTGAGCCAAAACTCACTCTTGCTAAACTTAGCATACAACCGCTTATCTCTCAAGGTTTGCAAGACAATTCTCAAATGCTCTTTCGTGATCGTTCTCATCCGAGAATAGATCAATATGTAAATCAATGAAGACAACTACAAACTTGTCCACATACGGCCCGAAACAAGGTTTATCGGATCCATAAAAATCGTCGGTGCATTCGTCAAACCAAACGGCATAACCAAAAACTCATAATGGGCATACCTTGTCCGAAATGCGCTTTTCAACACATCTTGCTCTTTCACTGAAGTGATAATAACCGGACCTCAAGTCTATCTTGAGAACATCAGTAGCTCCCTTTAGTTGATCAAAGAGATCATCAATCCTTGGTAAAGGATACTTATTCTTCACCGTCACCTTGTTCGGTTGTCTATAGTCTATACACAACCTCATAGACCCATCTTTCTTCTTCACGAATAATACCTGGAGCACCCTACGGCGAGTAGCTCGGTCTTGCAAAACCTTTATCTGTCAACTCTTGCAAGCTGAACCTTGATTCTTTCAACTCTACAGATGCCATTCTATATGGAGCAATTGAAATAGGTGCCGCTCCGGAACCAACTCAATTCCAAACTCGACCTCTCTCACTTTGGAGGTAATCAGGGTAACTCTTACGGAAATACATCAGGTACTCACATACCCATCGGCACTGCATTTCAAACTCTACTCCAACCTCTCGAGTATTCAACACAAAAGCAAGATAGGACTCACATCCTTTTCTCAAACATTTTTCACCACTAGGAAGAAATCATCACTTTGGTAGACTATCTCGATCCACCGATTCAACCCGAACCACATCTCCACTCTCACATTTCAATTTAATAAACTTACTACCACAGTTCACTAAGACATTATGGGTAGTCAACCAATCCATGCCTAGGATTAAATAAAACTCATCAAATGGCAACAACATAAGGTTTGCCGGAAAACAATGATTCTCAATCAATAAAGGACAATTCTTACACACTTTGTCCACTAACACATGCTTTCCTAACGGGTTTGACACCTTAACCACTATATCCGCAGACTCAACGGTCATACTCAAACTAGATGCTAACCTCATGCAAATATAAGAATGAGTAGACCCTGGATCTATTAAAGCAATAACGAAGGTGTCATAGAGAGAAAAAGTACCCGTTATCACATCAGGGGAGGATGCCTCTTCGCGAGCGCGAATGGCATACGTCCTCGCAGGTGCTCGACCCTCTGGTTTCACAGCAGAATCTCTGGGCGCACCTCTACCACTATTCCCGCCTCTTAGGTTCCTTGGTGGTCTGCCCCTCGTAGACACATCACTAGGTCTCAGCTCTTGCCTCTCTTCCTTTTCATTCCTCTCGGGACAGTTACGGATAAAATGGTCAGGGGAACCACACTTATAACATTTTCGAATATTTCCCCAACACTCTCCGGTGTGATACCTACCATAACTTGGACACTCTGGTTTACTCTTTGTATTGCCCACACTTTCCATCGAGGGAGCTTGGGCTCTCGAACCCGAGTGAGTATTGCCCAAGTCTCGATGCGAATAACCCACTGGTGCTGTCATCCAAGGATTCACTTCCTTGGATCTTTTCGACTGGGCTTGATATGACTTGCCCATCGACCTCTTTCTAGCTTCTCGGGCTTCACTCACAGCCCTCCTCTTTTCTGAACTCAGCTCTCCAGCCTTACTTGCCCTCTCAACTAATACCACAAATTATTTCAAACTCCAAAATGCCCACTAGGAGTTTGATGTCCTCATTCAGCCCATCTTCGAACCTCTTACACAAGATGGTCTCAGTCGATACACATTCTTGAGCGTATTTGCTAAGCCTAACAAACTCACGCTCATATTCCGCCACTGTCATTCTTCCTTGTTTAAACTCAAGGAATTCCTTCCTTTTTCGATCAGTAAACCTTTGGCTTATATACTTCTTCCGGAACTCTTCCAGAAAGAAGTCCCACGTCACCCGCTCTCTCGGGACCACTAGCGTCAACGTTTTCCACCAATGGTATGCTGAATCTCTCAGCAAGGATACGGCACACTTCAAAATCTCTTCAGGCGTACATGAGAGTTCATCGAACACCCTCATCGAGTTCTCCAACCAGAACTTCGCCCTCTCAGGGTCATCATCTACCTTAGCTCTAAACTCGTCAGCCCCGTGCTTCCTAATCTTATCCACCGGGGGCTTCGATATCCTCACTACATCCATACCTTGAGGAGCCACTGGATTTGGCTGAGGTATAGGATGAGGAGGTGGAGGAGGTTGAGCATTAGGGTTCGCTCGAACATAATTCGAGTACCAATTGCTCATCATCTGGAGAAAGGCTTCCCGTGCCTCTTCTTCCTTGACCCTAACCTCGGTCCACTCTCAGCCAGGCGCGGTTCCTTGCGCAGGAGTCGGCGCATTACTAGCTGCTTCATCAGCAGTCAATGGATCGGAATCCATATTCTATATAAAACAAGACTTAAAATCATCAGAAACCACCACACTATCATTGTACATGTATGGCATGTATAGCTAGACTATTACACCCACTACGGTAGTCCTAGAATCGACTAAACCATAGCTCGGATACCACTAAATGTAACACCCCTTACCCGGATTCTACGCCGGAACCGGGCCCGAGGCGTTACCGAACTCAAACCACTTGATCGCCACTTAGGCTCATCGTAACTACTCTCAGAAGTCATCTCAACAACCTCATTCTCGACTTACGAGGCCTCACTCATACACACGAAGGCTCTCGAGACTAAACCGGAACTTTTTCCAATCTTAAAAATTTTCTCTTTTATACAGGTCTTACACGCCCGTGCAAAATTAGACACGCCCGTGCATGGACACACACGCCCATGTCCCCAAATCGTGCCTAAAAACCCAGCATTCTGCCAATGCCCCACAGCCAAGGCACACGCCCGTGCTTACCACCCGTGGTGCACACTGACTACTTTAACACAGCCTAGAGTCTAGACATACGCCAGTGTGGCTAGCCCATGGCCAACACTGATTAATCCCACACGCCCTAGACACACACCCGTGTGGCTAGTCCGTGGTCTATTCTGTTTTAAAATACTAACATGCAGGGGACGCACGGCCAAAGCACACGCCTGTGGGCTGACTGTGTGTCACACATGGCCTAGACACACCCTCGTGTGTCTATCCACATGGCCAAGAACAAAGCTATTTGCTAAGCTCTTTTCACCCTTATAGCTTACACAACATGCACTCATACAACACATCCATAAACAACTCAAATGAAGTGCAATCTCACATAGAAAACTACATCTTTCTTTCATATAATGTAATAGCCAACAACCATGGCATTATACAAAATACACTATCCATCTAAAGGCCAACACATCTTTGCCATTTATAACAAAATCCACTAACTTGTCTAGCCCCTATACATGCCATATACAAAACATTAAGTCTAATGTACCAGAGTGTACTGATAGTGTGGGTGATCTTCCAAATGATCCTCGTATCTCGATTCAACACATTTACTCTATAAAACAAGGGAAAAGAAAGAGAGTAAGCTTTGAGCTTAGTAAGTTTACACATAAACAATTAAGCAACATAGTATAAGCTAAGCAACAATTAGCATTATACCAATAAGTAATTCACAACTATGCTTACTGTTTCTATCCCTTACCACATTTCCAACACATCATGAGTCACATACTCATAACCATCGAAATGCACCCCTGCATTCAATGTCACATTTACACAATATACAACACATCATTATTTCTCAATAATTCATCCACACAACTAATTAACTTAATTATACATCCACACAGCTATTTTACTCAATGATGCAATTTCATGGCTAATCCACATAGTTAACCCACACAGCAAATGTCTCGGTGGTTTCGCACTTAGCACACCACAACCGATTAATAAGGTGGTATCGCACTTAGCCTACCACAAAGGTAATCATAGGGGTTTCTCACTTAGCCCACTAAACGATATACCTCACGATAGCATCGTACATAGCCAGCTAATCATCAATATGCATTAGGATGGTATCGCACTTAGCCTACCATCTAGTATTATCACTACACATTCACATGTCTACTTAATCAATTAAACATCCATTCACAATTCTACTACATTCATTCTACTTGGACCACATAGGTTCTCAATCAATCTCGAACAAGCTACACACTAGCTATCATCAACAAATTGTAAGTATGAATGCATTGTTTATGCATAGACTTACCTCGATACTCAAAAGTATAGAAATATGCAATTTAGTCCACCACCTTGCTTTTGCCTCGGTTTCGATCCGAGATTCGTCTTTCTTGATCTATAATGAATAAATCAGCTTATTCAATACATACATTGACTAAATTGACCCACATCTCATACTTTATCAAAATTACTATTTTGCCCCTAAACTTTCTCATATTTACACTTTAGTCCCAAAGGCTCGTAAAGTGATTTTTATTCAACTTTCTAGTTTTTCATGCTTAGCCGAACCACTTATTCAACTAAAGCTATCATCAATTCTCACTAAACCACATATGTATGACCAAACTAAAGTTTTTCACAAACTAGTCCCTACATGCATTTTCATGGAAAATCACTTAACAAAAGATGTTTCTACTACATCAAGCTTTCATAATCTTCCATAAAACAACACTATACATGCATGTCATACATATGTACATTTTTGAACATCCATAATAGCTCACCAAATAGCTAAAAATAGCTTACTCATGCTACTAGGACTTCAAAATACGAAGAATATCAAAAACCGGGCTTAGGAGCACTTACTAGCAAGCTTGAAAAATTGAAAGAGCCCTAATAATGGCTATTGGAATTTTTAAGACTTGGGGAGAAGATGAGTGAATTTTGTCATCTTTTCACCTATTTAATCACTTAATAACTAAATTACCAAAATGCCCTTTTTGATAAACTTCAAATTTTAACTCATCCATGCCCATTTTTGTCCAAAAACTAAAAATTGGGAAAAATTTCTCATCAAGGACCTCTAATTAATAATCTAAAGCTATTTCACACATATAGCTTCTAGAAACACACATTTTGCAACTTTTGCAATTTAGTCCTTTTGGACAATTCAACCACAATTTCACAAAATTGCTTCATGAAACTTTCACACTAGCATGCATACAAGGTATAAACCTCAATAACTCATTTATAACCCTCGAATTTTTTGGTCCCGCACCACTATTCCGACTAGGCCCTAAACTGGGATGTTACAATAACTTTCGTGCGAGTAATATGCTCCTGTATTAACGCATCAAGAGTTGCTAACGGGTTAGAAGTAGAAGCTTGAGTGTACGGTTGCTGTCGATGTCCTGAAACATGCTGATTTGGTATTGAAGAGTGTTGTGGCTGCATCAAATTTTGGTGTGGATGTGTCTAGCCTTGTTGTGGATGCATTTGAGTTTGCTGATTGTAGTTCTGCTGTTGTTGATGGTAATTCCCTTGCCTGGGATTATAATTGCCCTAAGTAGATGTATTCCCATATCTAAATGTCACAGCATTTTGTCCAGCATTCTGAGTTCCCCAAAACTGTTAGTTACGTGCAGAGTTGTTGTAAGAATTACCATAAGAATTGTTGCGGATGTTACTAATATAACAGGTATTCTCTGCATGTTGTGGACAATCTTCATAGCTATGGTTGTCACTACAAATCTCACAACAAAAAGTAGGAACATCAACTTACTGAGCGACTTGTATAGGTGCAACTCCACTAGTCCCTTGAATATTTTTAATCATGTTTGTGAGAGAAGAAACTTGAGCACTTAGTGCGGTTATTGCATCCAATTCGATAACTCCTAGAGTAGTTTTTGTTTGTGCAGCTCTGGAGATAGGGCATTGATAATCATTTTGAGCAATTCTCTCAAGAATTCTCACTGTATTATTATAAGTACAATCTAGCATAGGTCCATTGGCAGATGCGTCAACAAGATTCCTTGTATGTGAATTCAGCCCATTATAAAAAAATCTAAATTTGTGTTTCTGGTTGAATGTCGTGCATGGGACAATGTCAAAGTAAAGATTTATAATGTTCCTATATGGTGTGAATATTTTAATCATCCAACTGATGATAAGCAGTAATATCATTTCGAAGATGAGCATTCATTGCCGGCTGGTTAAACTGCAAAACCAACTGTGTTGCTAGTGCATCCCAAGAAGTAATTTATCCAGCAGGTAGTCCAAAAAACCAAGTACGGGCTCTTCCCTGTAAGGAATAAGGAAATAATTCCATCTTCAAGGCATCATCAGGAACGCCTTGTTGACTAAAGGAAGCACAAATCAATAAAAAGGATTTAAGATGTTCTCTGGCATCTTCATGTGGCAGTCCAGCATATTGTCCATTAGAATTCAGCATTTGAAACATTACTAGCTTGAGTGTAAAATTCCCAGCTTGGATTTTTGGGCTAACAACTCCTGGTTGTAAATCATCCAAGAACAGTACTACAAAATCTCGTATAGTCTTGTTTTATATGCGAGCATCTTGTGGAAACAATGGGTTATTAACATTTTGCTATTGCATCGGGGGTATGGCTGCATTATTCCCTAGTAAAGCCATATTTCTTTGTTCTCGAAGTCTACTCCGAACAGTCCTTTCAATTTCTAGATCAAAATCAGTAAGAAAATCTAAATTACTTCGGGTCATAAAACACCTAAATTGAAGTTAAAGAATTAGCAACAAAGAAAAACCAGTTAGTGAATACTAAATATTATATAAGGATAACAAAGTGCAAAAACACACACAAAAAAAAATAAACATCAAACAAACACCATCCCCGACAACGGCGCCAAAAACTTGATCGACTGTTTAACATCATAGCAATAATGTGCAAGCGTACACTGTCGGTGCAAGTATAGTAGACAGATGTGAGTCTATCAGATATCAATCCCATAGGGATGGTAGTGTTTTGTCTAATGATGTCGGTGCAACAACTAGATGGAAACGAGATAAATTGTGAAAATATTTGTCGATGCAATAACTTGAAAAAAATAAAATAAAATATGATAATGATAAACTGAGATCCCCAACACGAATCTTCAGCAGAATACTAAGTGCTCACAAGGTATTAAAAGAATAGGTGATTGTCGAAGCAATAAAGTTCAATCTATATCTTACCCAGTGTCACTCCTCTATTTAATCCGAGACTTAAACATGCATACTAACCTCACCTTGCGATGATGACAATACGGCACTATTAAGAACAAGTGGACTAAATTCCTCTAATCCTCACTCAACTTCCGTTGTAATGCTTGTTGGCTCAAACTGTCACTGCACTTTCCAGTGTCAGTGACTGCAATAACACTCCAGTGTTAAAAAACATTCAAAACCCAAGATTAAATGATAAAAGCAAGATTGAATAAGATAACATTTAATCAAGAATTCATGTATACTTCCATACAAACAGAAAACAGAGAATAATCACTAGCATTCATAAAGAAATAAGAAAGAATCGAGTGGAGAATACTATTCCTAGAAAACTCGACTGAATCTCTCTATTTCCTCTTGTCTCACACTTAGATATCCTCGTCAGAAGCTAGTCTGCATCTGCTTTTCACGTTGGCTCACCCGTGAGAGGCTTAAGCTTCCATGGCCGCAAGCTTCAAGGTAGGATGATGAAGATGATGATCCGGAAAAAGAGCTAGCTTTTCTTCTCACATCCACCTTTTATGTCCTCCTCCAACAGTACAAGTGTCCTTTCCTCAAAATTATTCTGTCATTGTACGTACAGGTTGGTTATACCAGACTGGACAGCTCACGTAATTTTAGTTCTTATCTGGACAGCTATCAGGTGTGGCGATAATTCTTGACGCAATCTGGAATTCACTCATGCAGCGACATTAATGCAAAAAGATAGCAAAATTAAGGATAAAATAGGTTAGGATTCACTGAGTTATAAAATGCAATTTACTAAACTAAAAATGCTAAAATGTATGCTAAGGATAACTAAATGGGAACAATTTAACCAATAAGTAAGGGGGAAACCTATGTTCTTTCTAGTGCTATCAGTAATACCCAACAAAACAACACTTACCCGATTCAACACTTAATTAAACAAAAATCCAGAGAACAACCAAACCTTACTAAGTGAGAATTAATAATAATGTGGACCCAAAAAAGAAGAAAAGAAAATCAAAAGAGAAAGAGAAAGAAAGAAAATTCAAAGTCTGGAACCTTGAAAGAGAAGGGGAGAAACTGACGTGAGAGGGAGAGAGTGAGGAAAAATACGTAACAGTTAGCTTGGGGTTTTGTTATTAATTTTTGGACAACCAAAAATTAAACAAATAAAATTTCAATAAAATCAGGCATAATAAAATCTAAGAAACTTTCAACTTATCAGATTTTTTTTTTCTAAAGTTTGAAACCAAAATAGTAAAAATAATTTCTATTAAGCTCGCACAAGGATTCTAACTCAAGACTTAAGGAAAAACTGACACTTAACCATTGAACCACTAGCCTCAAAATTGCCCCTAAAACATAAAGAAAAATGAAAGAGTCTACACAACACCACTGACTCACCTATGAACCTTAATCCTTCTAACCCCATTTTCGAGATGTTACAATCCTAGCGAAATAGGTTTAAATGTTTATGTTTGTTAGACAAAACACGTTAGCGAACAAAAATAATTAATTATAAATAAACACATATAAAATAAATATGAAAAAAAATATATTTATAATTAATTTATCAAATATGAAAATCAAATAAAACCAAAATAAACAATCGAAACAAATGAGATTTGAGATTTTACGAAACGTTGAGGCCCATGAAACACAGCTTCCTTAAGACAGATTCGACCGCTCCTATGGTACTTGGAGTAATGTTGGTCGAAAGTCTCCCAGGATACAACAACAGCAATGATCGAAGTAGTAGCACCTCTACCACGATCAATCGAACGAACAATGCCTTTTTCTATCACCGGAATATTTATAAAACACGAAGGATGGAAAAAGATATTTTTGAGAGCAACAGAATTTCGGCAAGAGAAATTCTAAGAGAGTATAAAAGTGTGCAAAAACCCTTCACAATCATGGCCTTTTATAGGCATGAAGAGTGTTGGAATTTTGGAAAAAATATCCCCAAAATCTGCCATTAAATCAAAATTTTAAATAGGTTTATTGGAATCAAATCAATAAGATAAGTTTCCACATATAAGAATATTTTGTTTGCTGAGGAAAATAAATTCGTGTTGGGATAAAATATCTGCAGGCCCATTTGGGCCCTACCGGTCCGGACATTTCGTGTCACCCACGTCGTGTAGGTGCGCCCCAACCCCGTCGGGTTTGGACCTGCATCCCCCCTACGCGCGAGGCAGGGTACAAGCTTAGTCATTCAATTACCCTTCAAGAGAGTTCACATATATAAACACATCCCACACTTAGTATTTAACCAATGTGGGATCTAAGCCTTTTATTTTTCCTTAACAATATTTCCAAGTAGCTTACTTTAAGCATCAATTTCTCATTCATCACTCAACCATTTTGAGTATATGATATACCATTGTAAAGGTCTCATGGAGTAGACTATGAAACCATAAAAATAGGATTCAACTATCCACCTTTACCTATTGAGAATATGCCTCAAAATTACCATAAAATGCAATTTTTCCAACAATCACCCACATGAATGAAAATTGATAGTTTTATCAAAAAACATTGACTCGATGTGGTGATAGAATCTACGATCGATAGTTGCATAGGATAGGTAGGTATCCACCCTTGAACCTTCCCTTGCGAAAGTATATTTACTATACTAGCTGACCAGTAGAGGTTATGTCCTTGAACTGTTCTACCTTTTGTGTAAACGATGATATACCTCACACAACTACCTCTCTAGAAAGGTTTTAGTTCTCATGGGTATGTCCATATAGCCGTGAACATCTCCTGGTTTTGCAAAAGTTTAAGAGAACTATGCCCCAATAGTCTCCTTAAAGCGGCCCTACTTGACTCTCACATAGGTGACTTATGTTGTTCGACTCACTAAAACACACAATGGTCATTAAAAGCATTGCTTAACCTATCCCTTTTTTTAGTTACTGTTTACATCATAGGAATGGACTTGGGATCAGTACCCCCGTGGTGACCTCACAAGGTCTATGCAATTAGGTAGTCCCTTTGAACCTAGATCTGGGATCTCCAGTCAACTACGTAGGGTTTTCCTTCACATAGTGATCGGTTGTTTAACATCACAGCAATAATGTGCAAGCGTACACTGTCGATGCAAGTATAGTAGACAGATGTGAGTCTGTTGGATATCGATCCCACAGGGATGGTTGTCTTTTGTCTATTAATGTCGGTGCAATAACTAGATAGAAAAGAGATAAATTGTGAGGATAGTTTTCGAAGCAATAACTTGAAAAAAATAAAATAAAATATGATAATGATAAATTAGGATCCTCAACATGAGTCTTCAGCAGAATACTAAGTGCTCACAAGGTATAAAAGGATAGGTGATTGTCGAGGCAATAAAATTCAATGTATATCTTACCAAGCGTCACTCCTCTATTTAATCTGAGACTTATACATGCACATTAACCCACCTTTCGATGATGGCAACATGGCACTGTCAAGAACAAGTGGACTAAATTCCTCTAATTCTCACTCAACTTTCGTTGTAATGTTTGTTGGCTCGAGCTGTCATTGCACTTTCCAGTGTCAGTGACTGCAATAACACCTCTGTCTTAAGAAACATTCAAACCCCCAGTGACTGTAATAACACCTCCATGTTAAGAAACATTCAAACCCCAAGATTAAACAATAAAAACAAGATTGGATAAGATAACATTTAACCAAGAATTCATGTGTACTTCTATACAAACAGAAAATAGAGAGTAATCACCAGCATTTAGAAAGAAATAAGAAAGAATTGAGTGGAGAATACTGCTCCCAGAAAACTCGACTGAATCTCTCTATTCCCTCTTGTCTCGCACTTAGGTCTCCTCGTCAGAAGCTAGTCTGCATCAATTTCCACGTTGGCTCACCGGTGAGAGGCTTAAGCCACCATAGCCGTAAGCTTCAAGGTAGGATGAAGAAGATGATGGTCAAGAAAAAGCTCTCCTTTCGTTTTTCTTCTCACGTCAACCTTTTATGTCCTCCTCCAATAGTACATGTGTCATTTCTTCAGAATTATTCTGTCCTTGTATGTACAGGTTGGTGATACTAGACTGGACAGCTCACACATTTTTAGTTCTTATCCGGACAACTGTCAGGTGCGGCGACAATTCTAAACGCAATTTGGAATTAACTCATGCAGCGACATTAATGCAAAAAGATAACAAAATTAAGAATAAAATAGGCTAGGATTCACTGAGTTATAAAATGCAATTTACTAAACTGAAAATGCTAAAATACATGCTAAGGATAACTAAATGGGAACAATTTAACCAATAAGTAAGGAGGAAAACCTATGTTCTTTCTAATGCTAACACACCCCCAAACTTGAGTTTCACTTGTCCTCAAGTAAAACAGAAACTAGAAAGGCTACAAAAATTTTACTAAGGCAAATGATCATTCTAGCAACTTGAACCCTCTAAATTCCCAATGAATGAATCACATTCAGATGAAAGAATATTGCATCGATAATTCATAAGCATGAATGAATAAGGTTTCAACTTCATCAATGCTAGCATCATGCTTCAAACCCTAAGTTTTATCTACCAATACAGCATTTATTGTACAATACTAAGTATTTATATATTATATATATTTTCAGAATAAGGGATATCATTGCATTTTTGTACCCTTGTTCCTGAGAAGTAACGATAGAGTTCAACAAACCCCCATAGAGTACGTAATTGCACCGACACACACTAATGCAGCGACAACCTTTGGCCAGATTGATTTTTCTAAAACTTGTATTGGAGTGTTCCCTCTTTAACATTCCATACTACACCCACTTTGGAGTGTCTCTAATTTATAACTATATATACATATATAAGCAGCTATAAAAGAAGATTCATTCAAGATTTCAGGATTGATAGCAGTCATCCATTACTAATGCAACCTAATCCATTCATCAAAGAATTGAAGCTACAACCTTCTGTCAAATTTATCCAACTCATTCATTGATAATTCACATGATTCAAGAATTCAGCATCGAATGTAACAAAAATTTTAAACAATTTTCATTAACTATAATTAAACCTTGCATGCTTCATTACCAAAAAATTTAAAATATGGGTGCATTTCCAAGCCCCATGTGCATTCCCCCAAACTTAAAGTTTGCATTATCCCCAATGCACTAACATGAAAATGTAATAAAAATGAAAATGCAATGACAATCTGTACTTATCAAAATAAAACTTACAGCTACATGTAATGCATGAATACTACAACTAAAGCTTAAAATAAACTAACTCAGTTACCCTCAGCCATTGATGTCGATGCATGATGTTTCTTCCTCCTCCTTCTTTTGTTTTTTATCATTAGAGCACTTTCTCTTCTTTTCTTTGGGCTTTGCACGGTCCTCGGATTGCTACTTAGTTTCTGGCTCTGCCCTGGCATCATCGGCTGCTTCCTATGTAGGAAAGGCCACCTGGAGTGGTCGAGTGGAGACCTCTATTACCAGTGAATTGCATTGCTCCTCACTAGTTGCCTCGGCAACTTCCGTCGGTCTCACTCCATCTCGCTCCAAAGTGTCAATATTTGTACCCACAGACTCGGGTGCGGTGATAATGTTTGCAATAGAATCTTCCTCTTCTTTTTCTTTTTCATTTTCAGCAACTTCTTCTTCTTCAGCAATAACTTCATCTTCTGCAGCAACAACTTTCTTCTCAACAACAGTGTCCTCTTGATCAGCAAAAATATCATCCTCGAACAAATTATCAATCTTTCGCAGGCAGTTTTCAATGTCCCTGGATTCCTCTTCTTTGTCATTATCATAGACCTGCACAATGGGAGGGAATGCCACCGATCTGTCTCGGTCTTCTAAGTCGTCATCTTTGGAAGAGAGATCATAAATTTGAATGATTGGTGGAAACACTAGGAATTCTGGTAGTGGGGTGGAAACACTGGGAATTCTGGTAGTGGGGATGGGCTCAGTTGGCCTAATGTGGCTAAAATAGAACTGTTCCAAACTTTGGTATAAGCATAAAACAAATTCTGGGATTTCTCCATATCCTCTATTGTAGCGACAAGCCTGATCTGCCTATTGTTGATGGAATTGACCATTTTTTTGACATCTTTCATATTGCATCATAATGATGTCTCTGCATTCAGGTTTGTTCCTTTGCTATCAGCTTTGGTTTTGCCCTTCCTTGTCTTGCTTGTTTTTGCCTCCTTCAGTATTGGCATATCTTTGCCATGAGTCATTCTTTCTATAGAGGCTTCATTGATTGGGTTCTTATTTTCCAGGACTTCCTCAACATCACAGGGCACGATTCCTCTTTGCTGGCACAATAACATCACCAATGATGGGAAAACCAAGATTCTAGTTTGCCTTGTGATGCAGTCAGTAATTTCTTGGTGAAGTATTGTGCCGACATCAATCTTTATTCCCTTGATGATGGAATGTATCAGACACATTCTATCGAGGGTGACTGTGGTGCTATGAGTAGAGGGCTTTAGCCTGTAGTTTGCAAAATGAAACCAGATTTTGCTTTGCAGAGTTAGGAAGAGACGGTGCATAGTATAATTCTTTTGATGGGAACCCGTCCACAATGCTCCCTCGACACACAAGTCTTTCACCAATAGGTCTCATTTTTCATCTGTGATGTCCTCAATGAACTCGGAGTGTTCATCTACATCCACCTTGGTGTTGTACAACTCGTTGATTTTTTTAGCGTCCCATGGTATTAAGCATTCTCGAACAAAAATGAACTCTAACTCATGATCATAAAGGTTAGCATAAAACTCACGTACCAGTAAAGAAGAATAGCATCCACGATGGGTGCAAAAAGTTTCCCATTTCCACTTCGAGATGGTTCTGTAGACTTGCGTGCCCAGGTCTTGTTGTTGCGAAAGGGAAATCCCTTGTTCGAGGTGGAAGTTTCACTTCGACATGTTGTCTTGAAATCATTCCTTTGCCTCTCTCTTCAAAAAGATTACTGGCTCTTATTTCTGCACCGCCTGGGGGATTCTGATTCACGAACTGCGGTAGCAGAGGACGCATGTTCTTCAGTAGATTTTGTGGCTTTCTTGACCGAGCCTCTCATTTTTGCCATCTTTTGTGGAGGGAAAACGGTTTAAATTTAAACAGATATGATTTTGAGAAAAGAAAGGAAATAAAAATGGTTACTTGAATGCGTTATAGTCGATACAGTGGGGGAGGATTTATAATGAGTGAAAGAGGAAGATGGAGAGGTGTGTTGTTTTGTGGAGAGATATCTTAGAATATTGCCATCATATCTGAGAATATTGCCATCATGCACCTTTGAAATGTGGCTGGTGTATTACAAAAACCAAAAGGCATACAACGATAAGCGAAAGTACCAAAGGGGCAGGTGAAGGTTGTTTTCTCCTGATCCTCTAGTGCAATAGCAATTTGATTGTATCCAGAATAGCCGTCTAAAAAGCAACAATAGGCCTTTCCAGCAAGCCGATCCAACATTTGGTCAATGAAAGGAAGTGAGAAGTGATCCTTTTTTGTGGCCGCATTCAATTTGCGATAATCCATACAAACTCGTCATCCCGTGGGAATGCGTGTACAAATTAATTCATCCTTATCGTTGTGAACCACAGTGATGCCACTCTTTTTAGGTATGCATTGCACTGGACTTACCCAATTACTATTAGAAATCGGGTAAATAATTCCAACATCAAGCCATTTTATGATTTCCTCCTTGACAACTTCCTCCATCTTCTCGTTTGATCTTCTTTATTGTTCAATCAATTGCTGGCCTTCATCTTCCAACTTGATCTTGTGCATGCAAAAAAGACTAATACCTTGAATATCGGCAATACTCCAAGCAATAGCTTGTTTATGTTGCTTGAGAATATGGACCAATTTCTCTTCTTAAGTTACATCCAAGTGTTGCAGAGACCATAACTGGCAGGGTATTGTGATCACCCAGGAATACATATTTAAGATGAGAAGGTAGTGGTTTCAATTCCAGAGTAGGAGCTTCTTCAATAGATGGCTTGAAAATTTGGGTTGTTCTGTTGTCTAGGTCTAAGGATTCAATCTGCCATCCATACTTGAGTTCAAGATTATTGGCTTCAACCATGCTGTCACAATCGTCTAAGGATTCGACATTAGATGTCACTGCAAACTCTTCAAAAAGTACTGTGCTTTGGTCATTGAATTCTTCCTCAATTAGATCATCTAGTACAACAACAGTATGGCACTCTTCTTTTTCCTTGCATTGAATAGATTCAAAAACACTGAAGGTGACTTGCTCATCATTAAGTCATATGGTTAGTTCACCTTTGTAAACATCAATAAGCATTCGGTCGGTGGCTAAAAATGGTCGTCCTAAGATTATGGGCACCTCCTTGTCTGCCTCGCAATAAGCTATGATAAAATTAGCCGGAAAAATGAATTTATCCACACGAACTAAGACATCTTTGATTAGCCCTTCAGGTTGAGCTAAGGATCGATCGGCTAGTTGTAATTTCACTACAGTAGATTTCATGTGACCAATTCTCAACTTTCTGAAAGCAGATAGTGGCATTAGGTTAATACTAGCTCCCAAGTCCCACAAAGCCTTGCCCAAATAATGATTGCCAATTGAACATGGGATGGTAAAGCTCCCAGGATCTTTCAATTTAGGGGGCAACTTGTTTGTCAAAACAGCACTACAGCCTTCTGTGAGTGAAATAGTTTCAATATCAATGAGCTTCTTCTTGTTGGACAAGAGGTCTTTCATAAATTTCTCATGACTCAAAATTTGTACCAGAGCGTCTATTAAAGGAATGTTGATCTGCAGTTGCTTCAATGTATCCAGGAACTGCTGATACTGCTTGTCATGCTCATTCTTCTAGAATCTTTGTGGGAAAGGTAAAGTTAGAGATACATCTGCTTGCGCCAACACCTTTGATTGCGCCGACAATTTCGAAGGTCGGACATTAGGCATATTGAGTGACAATTTGTGGAACTTATTTGTCTGATGCATCGACAAACTCTTCAGATTCAACCTTTTCACCAGTGATCACTCCATCCGTATGTTGAGGTGTTACAGTATAGTCTAGAAACGGTTCGCCAATTTGTTTATCACTCCTAAGAGTGATAGCCTTACAATGTTCTTTCCTCCTCGGACTAGGATTTTCTGTGTCACTAGGTAATGAACCTGGTGGTCGAGTAATCAGATTTTAAGCAAGTTGTCCTAATTGTGCTTCCAATGCTGGAATGGAAGATGAATTCCCTTGTACAATGGCTTTCGTACGAGTAATATGCTCGTGTATTAATGCCTAAAGAGTTGCTAATGGGTTAGAAGTAGAAGCTTGAGTGTACGGTTGCTTTCGATGTCCTTGAACATGCTGATTCGGTATTGAAGAGTGTTGTGGTTGCATCTAATTTTGGTGTGGATGTGTCTGGCCTTGTTGTGGATACATTTGAGTGTGCTAATTATAGTTCTGCTGTTGTTGATTGTAATTCCCTTGTCTTGGATTATAATTTCCCTGAATAGATGTATTTCCATATCTGAATGTCGCAGCATTTTGTCTAACATTCTGAGTTCCCCAAAACTGTTGGTTGCATGCAGAGTTGGTGTAAGAGTTACCATAAGAATTATTGCGGATGTTACTAATATAACAGGCATACTCTGCATATTATGGACAATCTTCATAGCTATGGTTGTCACTACAAATCTCACAAAAAAAAGTAGGAACATCAACTTGCTAAGCAACTTGTATATGTGCAACGCCACTGGTCCCTTGCATATTTTTAATCATGTTTGTGAGAGAAGAAACTTGAGCACTTAGTGCGGTTATTGCATTCAATTCAATAACTCCTTGAGTAGTTTTTGCTTGTGCGACTCTTGAGATAGGGTATTGATAATCATTCTGAGCAATTCTCTCAAGAATTCTCACAGCATCATTATAAGTACAATCTAGCAGAGGTCCATTGGCAGATGCGTCAACAAGATTCTTTGTATGTGAATTCAGCCCATTATAAAAAATCTCAATTTGTGTTTCTAGTTGAATGTCGTGCATAGGACAACGTCGAAGTAAAAATTTATAACGTTCCCATGTAGTGTGAAGATTTTCATCATCCAGTTAATGATAAGCAATAATATCATTTCGAAGATGAGCATTCATTGTCGGCAGGTTAAATCACAAAACAAATTATGTTGCTAATGCATCCCAAGAAGTAATTGATCAGGCAGGTAGCTCGAAAAACCTAGTACGGGCTCTTCCTTGTAAGGAATAAGGAAATAATTGCATCTTCAAGGCATCATCAGGAACACCTTGTTGACTAAATGAAGTACATATCAATAAAAAGGATTTAAGATGTTCCCTTGCATCTTTATGTGGAAGTTCAACATATTGTCCATTAGAATTCAGCATTTGAAACATTACTGGCTTGATTTCAAAATTCCCAGCTAGGGTTGCTGGCCTAACAACTCCCGGTTGTAAATCATCCCGGACAGGTACTATAAAAATCTTGTATAGTCCGGTTTTGTATGTGAGCATCTTGCAGCAACTATGGGTTATTAACATTTTGCTGTTGCATCAGGGGTATGGCTGCATTGTTCCCTGGTAGAGCCATATTTCTTTGTTCTTGAAGTCTATCTGAACAGTCCTTTCAATTTCTGGATCAAAATCGGCAAGAAAATCTGACTTGCTTCGGGTCATAAAACACCTAAAATGAAGTTGAAGAAATAGAAACAAAGAAAAACTAGTTAGTGAATACTAAATATTATATAAGGAAAATAATGTGCAAAAACACACAAAAAAAAACACATCAAACAAATGCCATCCTCGACAACAGCACCAAAAACTTGATCGACTGTTTAACGTCACAGTAATAATGTGCAAGCGTACATTGTCGATGCAAGTATAGTAGACAGATGTGAGTCTGTGAGATATCGATCTCTCATGGATGGTTGTCTATTAATGTCGATGCAATAACTAGATAGAAACGAGATAAATTGTGAAGATAGTTGTCGAAGCAATAACTTGAAAACAATAAAATAAAATATGATAATGATAAACTGGGATCCTCAACATGAATCTTCAGCAGAATACTAAGTGCTCACAAGGTATAAAAGGTTAGGTGATTGTCAAGGGAATAAAATTCAATGTATATCTTACCAAGCGTCACTCCTCTATTTAATCTGAGACTTAAACATGCACATTAACCTATTCTTCCGATGATGGCAACATGGCACTATTAAGAACAAGTGGACTAAATTCCTTTAATCCTCACTCAACTTCCCTTGTAATGCTTGTTGGCTCGAACTATCACTGCACTTTCCAGTGTCAGTGACTGTAATAACACCTCCATGTTAAGAAACATTCAAACCCTAATATTAAACAATAAAAGCATGATTGAATAAGATAAAATTTAACGAAGAATTCATGTGTACTTCCATACAAACAGAAAATGGAGAGTAATCACCAGCATTTAGAAAGAACTAAGAAAGAATCGAGTGGAGAATACTATTCCTAGACAACTCGACTGAATCTCTCAATTCCCTCTTGTCTCGCACTTAAGTCTCCTCGTCAGAAGCTAGTCTGCATCAATTTTCATGTTGGCTCACCCGTGAGAGGCTTAAGCTGCCATAGCTGCAAGCTTCAAGGTAGGATAAAGAAGATGATGGTCAAGAAAAATCTCTCCTTTCTTTTTTTCTTCTCACGTCAACCTTTTATGTCCTCCTCCAACAGTACAGGTGTCCTTTCCTCAGAATTATCTTGTCCTTGTACGTACAGGTTGGTTATACCAGATTGGACAACTCACGCATTTTTATTTCTTATCCGGATAGCTGTCAGGTGCAGCGACAATTCTGGACGCAATCTGGAATTAACTCATGCAGCGACATTAATGCAAAAAGATAACAAAATTAAGGATAAAATAGGCTAAGATTCACTGAGTTATAAAATGTAATTTACTAAACTGAAAATGCTAAAATATATGCTAAGGATAACTAAATAGGAACAATTTACCCAATAAGTAAGCAGGAAAACCTATGTTCTTTCTAGTTCTATCACATAGCGCATTTTATTTTCATGGGCTTTTGTCCCATTCCTTTTGATGTTTTATCAACCTGATCTCAATTGAAGCCTTTAGTTAGCAGATCCACAATGTTATCTTTTAATTTTAAAAAATCAATTGAGATAATTCTGTTTGAGATCAAGTGTCTAATGGTATTCTGTCGACGACGCATATGTCTCGACTTACCATTATACATTATATTCTGTGCTCTACCAATTGTTGCTTGGTTGTCACAATATATGCATATTGTGGGCACAGAGTTTTGGCCAGTTAGGAATATCCTTCAAGAAATTTTGAAGCCAATTGTAACACCCCTAACCCGTAACCGTCACCGGAATAGGGTTAAGAGGCATTACCGAACAATCGAAACATTTACAATCATTTCTCAACACAAAGTATAACACAATTCAATGTATCAAGATATATTCATATAGTCCCTTAACGAGGTCTACGAGACCTCAAACATGCACTAGAAAGGGGTCGAGACTAAACCGAGATCATACAATTTTTTTCCAAAAATTAAACATTTTTCCAAGCTACAGAGGTCACACGCCCGTGTGGGCACACTCATGTGTCCGAGCCGTGGCAAAACAGGGCATACATACTGACTTGTCCACACGGCCTGAGACACGCACGTGTGCCTCACCCGTGGTCGATCCTGATTTGCATCACACGGCCTGGGACACGCCCGTGTGTCCAGCCCGTGGTCGAGCCTGACTTGTTTCAATTTGCAAACTCGAAGGACACGGTCGAGCCACACGCCCGTGTGCTCAACCGTGTGAGTAATTATAGACCATTTACAAGACCAAACTTGCCACTCACACTTAAAATCACCTACAAGCCTCAATTCATAAACATTTATACCTCAAATGGCAATCATAACATACCAATATATGCACCAACTAATCATCAACTACATCATTTATTTCTATGCTCAAATTCAACTCAATAAGTCTATCTAAACTACCAATTCCATATTCCAAATCCTATAAGTCAAGCATCATAAAACCCATACCACAAGTTCATGTTTAAACCTCAATTCTCATCAACCATTTAAGCATGAAACATACCATATTCATCATTCACATAATTCCACACATATATTCTAACATTATTCATCTTTCAAGCCATATCACATGGCAAAGTTTATACACCTCAAAACATGCCATATCAACTAGCCTATACATGCCATATACCATACATAATACATCTTCCAAAAGTACCAAAATAGTTAGCCGATAGTGTGATTGAGTCACTGACGATCCCCAGATCCGAGCTAACTTTAATTACACTGTAAAATAGAGAAACACTTCACACAGTAAGCTCTAAAGCTTAGTAAGTTCGTAATATAATACAATTAACTCATTGAATCAAATCAATGTACAAATTAAACCATCACATGGATAATTTAACAAAGATACACATGCTCAATTATGTCCAATACTCACATAAACATCCATTCATCTACTTTCAAATTTATCAACCACTTAGGTTTCATACATACCTTTTGCCAACACCTATTTTACAACCAATTTTGCTACTCAATTCTCGATACCACATTTCGATCAATCTTCATTATCTATTCGATTCAATCGCAAACTTAATGCCCAATTCATAGCCGAAGCTTAAATAACATAGCACACTTAGTGCCTCTATATCAAACCGAACTTGATTTGGTATCGCACACACAGTGCCAATCAGTATAGTCAATACTTTCTCTATTTCGCACACACAGTGCCATTCATTACTGTATAAATTCTATTTCGCACACTTAGTGCCACATTTCTCAAATTCACAATTAACATTAATAATTCATCAATCACATATTCATTCATTTCATAGTACATGATTATAAATTATACAATTTTCATTATAAACGAACTTACCTCGGACGTCGAAGTAACAAAACGAGTCGATTAATCGAGTACTTTATCTTTGCCTCGATCTCGATCCAATTCCCTCTTTTCTTGATCTATACATATTCAAATTTAGTTCATTCAATCACCAATTCATTCAATTTAGTCCAAACACACATATTTAGGGCATTTTACAAAATAGCCCTCACATTTTAACATTTCAACAGTTTAGTCCATTTTTCATAAAATCATCAAATACACATAATTTCATTTCACCCATGCCTAGCCGAATTCTCCTTATATCCATACAAGCCCACACATTTCATTTATTTCACATTTTAGTCCTCCAATTTCTTATTTTCACAATTTAGCCCAAATTACTCAATTTCACCAAAAACTCAAAGACAAAATATGTTAATCTTTCACATATCTTTCATATTTCCTCATAAACTATCATAAAGCTCAAACTGTAACATCCTAAATTGGGGGTTAATTTTAGATTGCATTGTTTTGCTTATGTTTGGGCTGTGGTGTCGTTGTTTGAGATGTTTCAAGACTTAGTTGTAAGTCTAGAGCAGACCTGAGTAGTAGAAAATTTTATTTGTAAGCTTTAAAGATAGGGAGCCTTAGTAAGTAGGGGTTACAAGTTAAATGAGGGGAAATTTGTCACTAAAAAGGCCTTGGAAAAGTGGCAAAAGGGAGGCCACTTAGGAGCTGGAATTGATGCCACAAGGGGAGCAAGGGGAGTCTATGTTCGAGTCGCAGAAATCTCCTTTTCTGCTCTTTATTTTGACGACAAGAGAGAGAGAGGAGTGCTCAATTCAAATTCTTTTAGATAAATAAGGATTTAATTGGATTTTATGTGGATATTTTTAAAGGGTGGCAAGGAGAAAAAGAAGGAACTTGGTGATTCAAATTCCTTTGAATAATTTCAAATGCTTGGCCTAGAGTGATTTGGGGAGTTGCCGAAATTTTGAACTCCTTGTTGAAGAGGAGTGGACGACAAGGAGACTAGGTGAAGGGGGGGTGCCGAATTCTCTTAAGGCATATACTCCTCATTTTGTTGTTTTTCTTTTCTCCATTTGCAAGTAGCCGAATTTCTCCACTCCTTCGTCTTTGATTTTCTTTCTTTCTCTCCTTTTTCATTCTCTCAAAACCGAAAACCATTGATCCTCTTCTCTTTTCTTTGGCCGAATCCCCTACACTCTCATCTCCCACTTATTTCTTTTCTTCTCTTCTCAAACCGAAACCCCCATATTTCTTTCTTTCCATCTAGCTGAATATACCTCTTTGGTGTGTCAAAATTCCCTTCTCCTACCTAGAAGCACTTTGGCCGAATGTTAAAAGTGGCATAGATCTCTTTGGGAATCTTCTTTCAATCGGTTTGGGAAGGTAAGTGCTTATAGCCGAATGCCTATTTCTTCTCCTCTCTTGGTCTTTGTCGACTTCTAAAAGAGTAAGAGCCGATTTCGGTATTTGAGAGCAAGGTGTTAATTATTCTTGTTGGAATCAATTTTATCTAGGTACTCCGGGATTTTGAAGTAATCAATCCAAGTCTCTTTGCACTAGGCAATCGGTTGGTAAGTGGTGGTAAGGATCTATTTTAATAGATTACATTTTTAGTGATGGAAAAGCCGAAGGCTATTAATATGGATGGTTGTCGATTGTAGGGAAGCAGAAACACATAGTGTGTGGGGGCTAATATTCAAAGGACGTGTAGGAGCAAGGATATCTTGTGTGGCTGATTGTTTCTTCAAGGATTTAGAGCTATCGTTAGTAACAGTGTGTACATACACACTTTATAACTAATAATGTAAGCTAAAGGCATTGTATATGCTAAAGCGATTTGGTGTAGAATGGGATTTAATACCATCATGGTATAGGCAAGGATTCTGTAAGTCCTTGTTGTTATGAGTTTTCTTTATGATGCTTTTGGGAAGCATGACATATTTGGTATATGTTGTTAAATAAACATGTTGGCATGATTTTTGTTAAATGCATATCATTGGTGATGTGGGTTAAACGAGTGGAGGGGGAAGTGATATCCGTGTCTCACGGACACCGGTGGTTTGGTACCACATTTTTGTGACTACGGTCACCGAGAGGTTTGGCACCTCATAGCGCCTCGTCCCGGTGGTTTGGTACCACAGTGGGTTGGCCCCACGAGATAATACAACGGGATTGGACGCCGGTGATTTGGTATCACACGATGGGTTGGCCCCATCACTACTATTCGTGACTTCGAGTCACCGGTGGTTTGGCACCACAATATTGATGGATATCGTGTCTTTGGACACCAGTGGTTTGGCACCACCAGTGGTTTGGTACCACACGGGGTAGAGAAAGGAGCATTAGATGGCTAGGTTGGGTGCATGTTAAATTTAGTGCATGTTAACTTAGTTATAAATTGTGTATGATGTTGCACTAAACTGGGGGAAGGGTTACACATTGAGTCTTGGTGACTCACCTTCTCCTTTAACTTTTTCAGGTGACTCGTAGATCGCGGATGAGGAGCCGGATGGACTCGAGGTGGCCATGCAGTGGGAATGTGATTAAATGAACTTTGAATTATTTTTATTTTATTTTGGATTTATTTGTTCAAGTTGTAATAAGGCCTCCTAAGATTTTTATTTTGCTTACTTTACATATTTTGGATAATTTGTTTAAATTACTTAATGACTTTAAAATGGGTACACACGGTTTCTTAAATTTAAACGCAAAAATGTTTTATTGTGCCATCGGGTACATTCAATATCGGTAACAACCTGACTTAATAGATCTTTAAATATAACTAAGTGCGGTTTCTTCACACACCTGAATGGTTTTAACAAAACGATATAAAATGAGATGTTTTCACCCAAACTTAAGCGGCTAAAGGAATTTTTACAAAATGTTTTCCTCTGTAACATACCAAATTCGGTCGTAATGTTTGGGTCGGGTTTGGGGTGTTACACAAACATTCATCAATGGCTTATCTCAAAATCACCATCAAATTCTAAAATTAAAGCATGGGCTAGCTAGAGCACAAAGCAACGATCACAAAAACATAGAAATTATCAAAAACCAAACAAAAACTAACCTTGAATCAAACCACAATTGTGCCAAAATGTTAAAGGTTCCAAGCCCTATCTTTCTTTCAATTTTCGGTGAAAATATGCATGAAAAAGATGAGCATTTGGCTTTGTTTTATTTATTATTAACTTAATTTACATTTTACCATTTTACCCCTTTTAATATAACATATAAAACATGTATTTTAATGTCCTAACCGTCCATGCATGCTTCAAATGGTGTAATTTCAATTTAAGGACTCCACTATTAATAAGCCATGACAAATTAGTACTTTAACAATCAATCGACACATGCACTTTTGCATTTTATGCGATTAAGTCCTTTTTGCTAATTAAGCACACAATCGGTAAAATTTTCACACAGAAATTTTACAAATGCTTAGTCACATACTGTAAACACCAAGAATAATATTAAAATATTTTTCCGACCTCGGATTTGTGGTCCCGAAACCACTGTTCGACTAGGGTCTAAACCGGGCTGTTACAACTCTCACCTCCTTAGGGATTTTCGTCCCCGAAAATCTTACCAGTGAATAGGTTCGGATATTGCTCTCTCATAACATCTTCAGGCTCCCACGTAGCCTCTTCCACTCTGTGTTTGTGCCACAACACTTTCACTAAAGGAATTTTCTTGTTTCTCAACTCTTTAATCTCTCGTGCCAAAATTCGGATTGGTTCTTCATTATACGATAAATCTAACTGAATCTCAACCTCAGTAAGATCAATCACATGCGATGGATCAGATCTGTATTTTCGAAGCATCGACACATGAAATACATTATGAATTTTCTCTAACTCAGGTGGTAACATCAATCTATAAACAACCGGCCCAACTCGTTCAATGATCTCATACGGCCTAATGAACCTCGGACTCAATTTGTCTTTTCGGCCAAATCGAAGTATTTTCTTCCACAGAGACACTTTCAAAAATACTTTATCGGCGATCTCAAATTCAATATCTTTCCGTTTCAAGTCTGCATAAGACTTCTGACGATCTGGCGCTGTTTTCAAGCTGTCACGAATCACCTTCACTTTCTGCTCAGTCTCTTTAATCAAATCAACCCCGTGAATCTTATTCTCACTCAGCTCAGTCCAATACAATGGAGTTCGGCATTTCCGACTGTAAAGAGCCTTATACGGTGCCATTTTAATGCTAGATTGAAAACTATTATTGTACGCGAATTCGATCAACGGCAAATGCTTTTCCCACGTGCTTTCAAATTCAAGAATGCAGCATCTCAACATATCTTCAAGAATCTGAATAATCCGCTCGGATTGACCATCCGTTTGCGGATGAAATGCAATACTGAAATGTAACTTTGTGCCTAAAGCCCATTGCAATTTCTTCCAAAACCGCGAGGTAAATCTCGGATCTCTGTCAGATACAATGGATAGTGGCACCCCGTGCAATCTCACAATCTCAGAAATATACAATTTAGCTAATTTATCAAGTGAATAATCTGTTCTCACCGGAACAAAATGAGCTGATTTCGTCAATCTGTCAACTATCACCCAGATTGCATCTTTCTTTCTCGGAGATAAAGGTAGTCCCGACACAAAGTCCATCGTGATTCTCTCCCATTTCTACTCAGGAATCATAACCGGTTGTAACAAACCGGATGGTACTTGATGTTCAGCTTTTACTTGCTGACATACTAAACATCTCGAAACAAATTCTGAGATATCCCGTTTCATACCATGTCACCAATAAAACTGTTTCAGATCATTATACATTTTTGTACTTCCCGGATGAACAGCCAAACTACTATTATGAGCTTCGTTTAACATTAACTAAATTAACTCTGAATTCCTCGGAACACAAATTCGATCTCTGAATCTCAAACAATCATCATTATCCACTCGAAATTCTGAATCAGAATTTAAACCACATTGAGCTCATTTTGTCATCATCTCATTATCACTTTTCTGGGCATCACAAATCTGAAGTATAAACATCGGCCTCACTTTCAACTCAGCCAAAACCGAACCATCATCACACAGATCTATCTGAGTATTCATTGCTCACAAAGCAAATAAAGACTTTTGGCTCAAAGCGTCAGCAACAACATTAGCTTTTCCCGGATGATAATCAATTACTAATTCATAGTCTTTTAGTAATTCTAACCATCTTCACTGTCTCAAATTCAATTCTTTCTGAGTCATCAGATATTTCAAACTCTTGTGATCAGTATAAATGTGACATTTCTCACCAAATAAGTAATGACGCCAAATCTTCAATGCAAATACAATCGCAGCTAATTCAAGATCATGTGTCGGGTAGTTCTTTTCATGAGGCTTTAACTGTCTCGAAGCATAAGCTATAACTTTGCCATCTTGCTTCAACACACAGCCCAAACCATTCAACGATGCATCACTGTAGACTCTGAATCCTTTACCCGATTCAGGTTGGACCAACACTGGTGCCTCTGTCAACAATGCTTTCAACTGTTCAAAACTTTGCTGGCACTTTTCTGACCACTCGAATTTAACATATTTTTGTAACAATTTCGTCAATGGAGTCGCAATCATCGAGAATCCTTTCACAAATCGTCTATAATATCTCGCTAGTCCCAGAAAACTATAGACTTCAGACACATTCCTCGGTGGTTTCCACTCTAAAATTGCTAAAATTTTGCTCGGATCAACTTGTATTCCCGCAGCTGATACAATATGCCCTAGAAAATCAAACTCACTCAGCCAAAACTCACATTTACTGAACTTTGCATACAATTGTTTCTCACGCAAAGTCTGTAACACGATTCTCAAATGCTCGGCATGTTGCGTCTCATCACAAGAATAAATCAGAATGTCATCAATAAACACCACGACAAATCGATCCAAATACAGTCTGAATATTCGGTTCATCAAATCCATAAACACTGTAGGAGCATTCGTTAGTCCAAATGGCATAACTAAGAATTCATAATGTCCGTACCTCGTTCTGAAAGCAGTTTTCAACACATCTGATTATTTAACTCGTAGCTGATAATAGCCCGATCTCAAATCTATCTTAGAAAACATTGTAGCTCATTTCAGCTGATCAAACAAATCATCAATTCGTGGAAGAGGATATTTATTCTTTATTGTCACTTTGTTTAACTGACGATAATCAATACACATCCTCATAGTGCCATCTTTATTTTTCACAAACAACACAGGAGCACTCCAGGGTGAGAAACTCGGTCGTGCAAATCCTTTATCTGTCAACTCTTGTAACTAAGATTTCAACTCTTTCAATTCTGTCGGTGTCATTCTATACGGAGCTATTGGATTTTTTCCCGGCACTAAGTCAATACCGAACTCTACTTCTCGTACCGGTGGTAATCCCGATAATTCTTCAGGAAACACATCTGGAAACTCGCAAACTACAGGTACAGATTCAACTTTCTTTTCAGTCACTTTTGTATCTATCACATACGCAAGATAGATTTTGTAACCCTTTTTCACATAATTCAAAGCTTTCATCGAAGATACAACAGCCGGTAACCCATTCAAATCATTGGATTCAATTCAAACTATCTCACCATTCTGACTTCTCAAATCAATACTCTTCCGTTTACAATTCACAATAGCATTATGCAAAGTGAGCCAATCCATACCCAGAATTATATCCAATTCATCAAATGGTAGCAGCATCAAATTAGTCGGAAAACAAACATCTCAAAACATCAATGGACAGTTCTTGCATACTTTATCAACCAGAACACACTTGCCTAAGGGGTTCGATACTCTAATTACAAACTCAGTAGACTTAACAGGTAGAGTCTTACTAGATACTAGATTCACACACACATAGGAATGAGTAAATCCTGGATTTATCAATGCAATCACATCAGTATCAAATAGAGTGAAAATACCAGTAATGGCGTCTGGAGATGACGCTTCTTCTCATGCGCGAAAAGCATAGGCTCGAGCAGGTGCTCTCGCCTCAGATCTCACAGCTGTGTCTGATGTTCCTCTCTGACTACCGCTTACATTCCCAGTGTTTCTGGGTGGTTTACCTCTAGCTGTCACATTACTCGGTCTCGCATTCTGTACATCATCTTTCTCAGCTAACTCTGGGCAATCACGAATGAAATGGTCTCGTGATCCACATTTATAGCAAACTCTATTATTGTACTTTCTCCAACATTCTCCAACATGTCGTCTCCCCACACTGTCTACACTCGGGCTTGTTGTTTTTAACACTTCCAACACTCGATTCAATTGGAACTTGTGTTTTGGAACTAACATTCTGTTTCACTCGATCTCTGCTGGAATGTCCAATCGAAACATTTGAGCGATTAATTGCATCTCGGAATCTCTTGGACGAAGGTTGATATGACTTACTCATCGACCTCTTTCTTTCATCTCTAGCCTCTGAATCCACTTTATTCTTTTCTTTGCTTAGTTCCTCGGCTTTACAAGCCCTTTCAACCAATACTACAAATTTATTCAAGTCAAGTATTCCAACCAGCAATTTAATGTCTTCATTCAGCCCTTCAATGAAACGTTTACACATAGTAGCTTCGGTCGAAACACATTCTCGTGCGTATTGGCTCAATCTCACAAACTCCCGTTCATACTCAGTAACAGACATGCGGCCTTGTTTTAACTCTAGAAAATCTTTACATTTCTGATCTATGAATCGTTGACTGATATACTTCTTTCGGAATTCAGCTTGAAAGAAATCCCAGGTAATTCTCTCTCTCGAAACCACGGATATCAATGTTTTCCACCAATTATATGTCGTATCTCTCAACAATGAAATAGCACATTTCAAGCATTCATCAGGAGTCAATGACATCTCATCAAACACTCGGATTGTATTCTCGAGCCAGAACTCAGCTCGTTCAGCATCATCATCAACTGTAGCTCTAAACTCTTTGGCCCCATACTTTCAAATTTTATCTACAGGAGGTTTATTCAATCGGATTGGATCTGCAACTTGTGGCACTACAGGTACTTATGGGGGTAGAGGTTGTGGAGCAGCCGGATTCGTTCGAACGAACTCCGAAAATCACTCACTCATCATTCGGAAGAAGGCTTGCTTAGCCTCTCCCTCGTGACTACTAGTTATCGGCCTAGATTCGGCCGGCGTTGTCCCTTGAGCGGGAGCAGGCGCATTGCTCCCTACATCATCAGCAACTGCTCGATCGGGATCCATTTACTATACGAAAACACATTTTTAACTGTCAAGATTCATCACACTATCGTAGTTATATATATGGCATGTATAGCTAGACTCACACGCGCTACGTTAGTCCTAGAATCGACTAAACCGTAGCTCTGATACCAATAAAATGTAACACCTCTAACCCGTAACCGTCGCCAGAATAGGGTTAAGAGGCATTACCGAACAATCGGAACATTTACAATCATTTCTCAACACAAACACAATTCAACGTATCAAGATATATTCATATAGTCCCTTAACGAGGTCTACGAGACCTCAAACATGCACTAGAAAGGGGTCGGGACTAAATCGAGATCATACAAATTTTTTCCAAAAATCAAACATTTTTCCAAGCTACAGAGGTCACACGCCCGTGTGGGCACACCCATGTGTCCGAGCCGTGGCAAAACAGGGCATACATACTGACTTGTCCACACGGCCTGAGACACGCCCGTGTGCCTCACCCGTGGTCGAGCCTGACTTGTTTCAATTTGCAAACTCGAAGGACACGGTCGAGCCACACGCCCGTGTGCTCAACCAAGTGAGCAATTATAGACCATTTACAAGACCAAACTTGCCACTCACACTTAAAATCACCTACAAGCCTCAATTCATAAACATTTATACCTCAAATGGCAATCATAACATACCAATATATGCACCAACTAATCATCAACTACATCATTTATTTCTATGCTCAAATTCAACTCAATAAGTCTATCTAAACTACCAATTCCATATTCCGAATCCTATAAGTCAAGCATCATAAAACCCATACCACAAGTTCATGTTTAAACCTCAATTCTCATCAACCATTTAAGCATGAAACATACCATATTCATCATTCACATAATTCCACACATATATACTAACATTATTCATCTTTCAAGCCATATCACATGGCAAAGTTTATACACCTCAAAACATGCCATGTCAACTAGCCTCTACATGCCATATACCATACATAATACATCTTCCAAAAGTACCAAAATAGTTAGCCGATAGTGTGATTGAGTCGCTGACGATCCCCGGATCCGAGCTAACTTTAATTACACTGTAAAACAGAGAAACACTTCACACAGTAAGCTCTAAAGCTTAGTAAGTTCGTAATATAATACAATTAACTCATTGAATCAAATCAATGTACAAATTAAACCATCACATGGATAATTTAACAAAGATACACATGCTCAATTATGTCCAATACTCACATAAACATCCATTCATCTACTTTCAAATTTATCAACCACTTAGGTTTCATACATACCTTTTGCCAACACCTAGTTTACAACCAATTTTGCTACTCAATGCTCGATACCAAATTTCGATCAATCTTCATTATCTCTTCGATTCAATCGCAAACTTAGTGCCAAATTCATAGCCGAAGCTTAAATAACATAGCACACTTAGTGCCTCTATATCAAACCGAACTTGATTTGGTATCGCACACACAGTGCCAATCAGTATAGTCAATACTTTCTCTATTTCGCACACACAGTGCCATTCATTACTGTATAAATTCTATTTCGCACACTTAGTGCCACATTTCTCAAATTCACAATTAACATTAATAATTCATCAATCACATATTCATTCATTTCATAGTACATGATTATAAATTATACAATTTGCATTATAAACGAACTTACCTCGGACGTCGAAGTAACAAAACGAGTCGATTAATCGAGTACTTTATCTTTGCCTCGATCTCGATCCAATTCCCTCTTTTCTTGATCTATACATATTCAAATTTAGTTCATTCAATCACCAATTCATTCAATTTAGTCCAAACACACATATTTAGGGCATTTTACAAAATAGCCCTCACATTTTAACATTTCGACAGTTTAGTCCCTATTTCATAAAATCATCAAATACACATAATTTCATTTCACCCATGCCTAGCCAAATTCTCCTTATATCTATACAAGCCCACACATTTCATTTATTTCACATTTTAGTCCTCCAATTTCTTATTTTCACAATTTATCCCAAATTACTCAATTTCACCAAAAATTCAAAGACAAAATATGTTAATCTTTCACATATCTTTCATATTTCCTCATCAACTATCACAAAGCTCAAACATTCATCAATGGATTATCTCAAAATCACCATCAAATTCTAAAATTAAAGCATGGGCTAGCTAGAGCACAAAGCAACGATCACAAAAACATAGAAATTATCAAAAACCAAACAAAAACTAACCTTGAATCAAACCACAATTGTGCCGAAATGTTAAACGTTCCAAGCCCTATCTTTCTTTCAATTTTCGGTGAAAATATGCATAAAAAAGATGAGCATTTGGCTTTGTTTTATTTATTATTAACTTAATTTACATTTTACCATTTTACCCCTTTTAATATAACATATAAAACATGTATTTTAATGTCTTAACCGTCCATGCATGCTTCAAATGGTGTAATTTCAATTTAAGGACTCCACTATTAATAAGCCATGACAAATTAGTACTTTAACAATCAGCACACAGCTTTTGCATTTTATGCGATTAAGTCCTTTTTGCTAATTAAGCACACAATCGGTAAAATTTTCACACAGAAATTTTACAAATGCTTAGTCACATACTGTAAACACCAAGAATAATATTAAAATATTTTTCCAACCTCGGATTTGTGGTCCCAAAACCACTGTTTCGACTAGGGTCTAAACCAGGCTGTTACAACTCTCACCTCCTTAAAGATTTTCGTCCCCGAAAATCTTACCAGTGAATAGGTTTGGATATTGCTCTCTCATAACATCTTCAGGCTCCCACGTAGCCTCTTCCACTCTGTGTTTGTGCCACAGCACTTTCACTAAAGGAATTTTCTTGTTTCTCAACTCTTTAATCTCTCGTGCCAAAATTCGGATTGGTTCTTCATTATACGATAAATCTAACTGAATCTCAACCTCAGTAGGATCAATCACATGCGATGGATCAGATCTGTATCGTCGAAGCATCGACACATGAAATACATTATGAATTTTCTCTAACTTAGGTGGTAACATCAATCTATAAGCAATCGGCCCAACTCGTTCAATGATCTCATACGGCCCAATGAACCTCAGACTCAATTTGCCTTTTCGACCAAATCGAAGTGTTTTCTTCCACGGAGACACTTTCAAAAATACTTTATCGGCAATCTCAAATTCAATATCTTTCTGTTTCAAGTCTGCATAAGACTTCTGACGATCTAGCGCTGCTTTTAAGCTGTCACGAGTCACTTTCACTTTCTGCTCAGTCTCTTTAATCAAATCAACCCCGTGAATCTTATTCTCACTCAGCTGAGTCCAATACAATGGAGTTCGGCATTTTTGACAGTAAAGAGCCTCATACGGTGCCATTTTAATGCTAGATTGAAAACTATTATTGTACGCGAATTCGATCAACGGAAAATGCTTTTCCCACGTGCTTTCAAATTCAAGAATGCAGCATCTCAACATATCTTCAAGAATCTGAATAATTCGCTCGGATTGACCATCCGTTTGCGGATGAAATGCAATACTGAAATGCAACTTTATGCCTAAAGTCTCTTGCAATTTCTTCCAAAACCGCGAGGTAAATCGCGGATCTCTGTCAGATACAATGGATAGTGGCACCCCGTGCAATCTCACAATCTCATAAATATACAATTTAGCTAATTTATCAAGTGAATAATCTGTTCTCACCGAACAAAATGAGTGATTTCGTCAATCATCAACTATCACCCAGTTGCATCATCTTTTTCTCGGAGATAAAGGTAGTCCCGACACAAAGTCCATCGTGATTCTCTCCCATTTCCACTCAGGAATCATAATCGGTTGTAACAAACTGGATGGAACTTGATGTTCAACTTTTACTTGCTGACATACTAAACATCTCGAAACAAATTCTGAGATATCTCGTTTTATACCATGCCACCAATAAAACTGTTTCAGATCATTATACATTTTTGTACTTTCCGGATGAACAGCCAAACTACTATTATGAGCTTCGTTTAATATCAACTAAATTAACTCTGAATTCCTCGGAACACGAATCCGATCTCTGAATCTCAAACAATCATCATTATCCACTCGAAATTCTAAATCAGAATTTAAATCACATTGAGCTCGTTTTGTCATCATCTCATTATCACTTTCCTGGGCATCACAAATCTGAAGTATAAACATCGGCCTCACTTTCAACTCAGCCAAAACCGAACCATCATCACACAGATCTATTTGAGTACTCATTGCTCACAAAGCAAATAAAGACTTTCGGCTCAAAGCGTCAGCAACAACATTAGCTTTTCCCGGATGATAATCAATTACTAATTCATAGTCTTTTAGTAATTTTAACCATCATCACTGTCTCAAATTCAATTCTTTCTGAGTCATCAAATATTTCAAACTCTTGTGATCAGTATAAACGTGACATTTCTCACCAAATAAGTAATGACGCCAAATCTTCAATGCAAATACATTCTTGCAGCTAATTCAAGATCATGTGTCGGGTAATTCTTTTCATGAGGCTTTAACTGTCTCGAAGCATAAGCTATAACTTTGCCCTCTTGCTTCAACGCACAGCCCAAACCATTCAACGATGCATCACTGTAGACTCTGAATTCTTTACCCGATTCAGGTTGGACCAACACTGGTGCCTCTGTCAACAATGCTTTCAACTGTTCAAAACTTTGCTGGCACTTTTCTGACCACTCGAATTTAACATATTTTTGTAACAATTTCGTCAACGGAGTCGCAATCATCGAGAATCCTTTCACAAATCATCTATAATATCCCGCTAGTCCCAGAAAACTACGGACTTCAGACACATTCCTCGGTGGTTTCAACACTAAAATTGCTGAAATTTTGCTCGGATCAACTTGTATTCCCGCAGCTGATACAATATGCCCTAGAAAATCAAACTCACTCAGCCAAAACTCACATTTACTGAACTTTGCATACAATTGTTTCTCACGTAGAGTCTGTAACACGATTCTCAAATGCTCGGCAAGTTGCGTCTCATCACAAGAATAAATTAGAATGTCATCAATAAACACCACGACAAATCGATCCAAATACAGTCTGAATATTCGGTTCATCAAATCCATAAACACTGTAGGAGCATTCATTAGTCCAAATGGCATAACTAACAATTCATAATGTCCGTACCTCGTTCTGAAAGCAGTTTTCAACACATCTGATTCTTTAACTCGTAGCTGATAATAGCCCGATCTCAAATCTATCTTAGAAACCATTGTAGCTCATTTCAGCTGATCAAACAAATCATCAATTCGTGGAAGAGGATATTTATTCTTTATTGTCACTTTGTTTAACTTACGATAATCAATACACATCCTCATAGTGCCATCTTTCTTTTTCACAAACAACACAGGAGCACTCCAGGGTGAGAAACTCGGTCGTGCAAATCCTTTATCTGTCAACTCTTGTAACTGAGATTTCAACTCTTTCAATTCGGTCGGTGCCATTCTATACGGAGCTATTGAGATAGGATTTTTTCCCGGCACTAAGTCAATACCGAACTCTACTTCTCGTACCGGTGGTAATCCCGATAATTCTTCAGGAAACACATCTGGAAACTCGCAAACTACAGGTACAGATTCAACTTTCTTTTCAGTCACTTTTGTATCTATCACATACGCAAGATAGATTTCACAACCCTTTTTCACATAATTCAAAGCTTTCATCGAAGATACAACAGCCGGTAACCCATTCAAATCACTGGATTCAATTCAAACTATCTCACCATTCTGACTTTTCAAATCAATACTCTTCCGTTTACAATTCACAATAGCATTATGCAAAGTGAGTCAATCCATACCCAGAATTATATCAAATTCATCAAATGGTAGCAGCATCAAATTAGCCGGAAAATAAACATCTCGAAACATCAATGGATAGTTCTTACATACTTTATCAACCAGAACACACTTGCCTAAGGGGTTCGATACTCTAATTACAAACTCAGTAGACTTAACAGGTAGAGTCTTACTAGATACTAGATTCACACACACATAGGAATGAGTAAATCCTGGATCTATCAATGCAATCATATCAGTATCAAATAGAGTGAAAATACCAGTACTGACGTCTGAAGATGATGCTTCTTCTCATGCGCGAAAAGCATAGGCTCGGGCAGGTGCCCTCGCCTCAGATCTCACAGCTGTGTCTGATGTTCCTCTCTGACTACCGCTTACATTCCCAGTGTTTCTGGGTGGTTTACCTCTAGCTATCACATTACTCGGTCTCGCATTCTGTACATCATCTTTCTCAGCTAACTCTGGGCAATCACTAATGAAATGGTCTCGTGATCCACATTTATAGCAAACTCTATTATTGTACTTTCCCCAACATTCTCCAACATGTCGTCTCCCACACTGTCTACACTCGGGCTTGTTGTTTTTAACACTTCCAACACTCGATTCAATTGGAACTTGTGTTTTGGAACTAACATTCTGTTTCACTCGATCTCTGCTCGAATGTCCAATCGAAACATTTGAGCGATTAATTGCATCTCAGAATCTCTTGGACGAAGGTTGGTATGACTTACTCATCGACCTCTTTCTTTCATCTCTAGCCTCTGAATCTGCTTTCTTCTTTTCTTTACTTAGTTCCTTGGCTTTACAAGCCCTTTCAACCAATACTACAAATTCATTCAAGTCAAGTATTCCAACCAGCAATTTAATGTGTTCATTCAGCCCTTCAATGAAACGTTTAGACATAGTAGCTTCGGTCGAAACACATTCTCGTGCGTATTGGCTCAATCTCACAAACTCTCGTTCATACTCAGTAACAGACATGCGGCCTTGTTTCAGCTCTAGAAAATCTTTACGTTTCTGATCTATGAATCGTTGACTGATATACTTCTTTCGAAATTCAACTTGAAAGAAATCCCAGGTAATTCTCTCTCACGGAACCACGGATATCAACATTTTCCACCAATTATATGTCGTATCTCTCAACAATGAAATAGCACATTTTAAGCATTCATCAAGAGTCAATGACATCTCATCAAACACTCGGATTGTATTCTCGAGCCAGAACTCAGCTCGTTTAGCATCATCATCAACTGTAGCTCTAAACTCTTTGGCCCCATACTTTCGGATTTTATCTACAGGAGGTTTATTCAATCGGATTGGATCTGCAACTTGTGGCACTACAGGTACTTGTGGGGGTGGAGGTTGTGGAGCAGCCGGATTCGTTCGAACGAACTCTGAAAATCACTCACTCATCATTCGGAAGAAGGCTTGCTTAGCCTCTCCCCCGTGACTACTAGTTATCGACCTAGATTCAGCCGGCGTTGTCCCTTGAGCGGGAGCAGGCGCATTGCTCTCTACATCATCAGCAACTGCTCGATCGGGATCCATTTACTATACGAAAACACATTTTTAACTATCAGGATTCATCACACTATCGTAGTTATATATATGGCATGTATAGCTAGACTCACACGTGCTACGTTAGTCTTAAAATCGACTAAAACGTAGCTCTGATACCAATAATATGTAACGCTTCTAACCCGTAACCGTTGCTAAATTAGGGTTAAGAGGCATTACCAAACAATCAGAACATTTACAATCATTTCTCAACACAAAGTATAAAACAATTCAACGTATCAAGATATATTCATATAGTCCCTTAACGAGGTCTACGAGACCTCAAACATGCACTAGAAAGGGGTCGGGACTAAACCGAGATCATACAAATTTTTTTCCAAAATCAAACATTTTTCCAAGCTACAGAGGTCACACGCCCGTGTGGGCACACCCATGTGTCCGAACCGTGGCAAAACAAGGCATACATACTGTCTTGTCCACACTGCATGAGACACGCCCGTGTGCCTCACCCGTGGTCGAGCCTGACTTGCATCACATGGCTTGGGACACGCCTGTGTGTCCAGCCCGTTGTCGAGCCTAACTTGTTTCAATTTGTCAACTCGAAGGACACGGTCGAGCCACATGCCCGTGTGCTCAACCGTATGAGCAATTATAGACCATTTACATGACCAAACTTGACACTCACACTTAAAATCACCTACAAGCCTCAATTCATAAACATTTATACCTTAAATGGCAATCATAACATACCAATATATGCACCAACTAATCATCAAATACATCATTTATTTCTATTCTCAAATTCAACTCAATAAGTCTATCTAAACTACCAATTCCATATTCCAAATCCTATAAGTCAAGCATCATAAAACCCATACCACAAGTTCATGTTTAAACCCCAATTCTCATCAACCATTTAAGCATGAAACATACCATATTCATCATTCACATAATTCCACACATATATACTAACATTATTCATCTTTCAAGCCATATCACATGGCAAAGTTTATACACCTCAAAACATGCCATATCAACTAGCCTATACATGCCATATACCATACATAATACATCTTCCAAAAGTACCAAAATAGTTAGCCGATAGTGTGATTGAGTCGCTGACGATCCCCAGATCTGAGCTAACTTTAAATACACTGTAAAACAGAGAAACACTTCACACAGTAAGCTCTAAAGCTTAGTAAGTTCGTAATATAATACAATTAAATCATTGAATCAAATCAATGTACAAATTAAACCATCACATAGATAATTTAACAAAGATACACATGCTCAATTATGTCCAATACTCACATAACCATCCATTCATCTACTTTCAAATTTATCAACCACTTAGGTTTCATACATACCTTTTGCCAACACCTAGTTTACAACCAATTTTGCTACTCAATGCTCGATACTACATTTCGATCAATCTTCATTATCTCTTCGATTCAATCGCACACTTAGTGCCTAATTCATAGCTGAAGCATAAATAACATCGCACACTTAGTGCCTCTATATCAAACCGAACTTGATTCGGTATCGCACATACAGTGCCAATCAGTATAGTCAATACTTTCTCTATTTCGCACACACAGTGCCATTCATTACTGTATAAATTCTGTTTCGCACACTTAGTGCCACATTTCTCAAATTCACAACTAACATTAATAATTCATCAATCACATATTCATTCATTTCATAGTACATGATTATAAATTATACGATTTGCATTGTAAATGAACTTACCTCGAACGTCGAAGTAACAAAACGAGTCGATTAATCGAGTACTTAATCTTTGCCTTGATCTCGATCCAATTCCCTCTTTTCTTGATCTATACATATTCAAATTTAGTTCATTCAATCACCAATTCATTCAATTTAGTCCAAACACACATATTTAGGGCATTTTACAAAATAGCCCTCACATTTCACATTTCGACACTTTAGTCCCTATTTCATAAAATCATCAAATACACATAATTCCATTTCACCCATGCCTAGCCGAATTCTCCTTATATCCATACAAGCCCACACATTTCATTTATTTCACATTTTAGTCCTCCAATTTCTTATTTTCACAATTTAGCCCAAATTACTCAATTTCACCAAAAATTCAAAGACAAAATATGTTAATCTTTCACATATCTTTCATATTTCCTCATCAACTATCACAAAGCTCAAACATTCATCAATGGCTTATCTCAAAATCACCATCAAATTCTAAAATTAAAGCATGGGCTAGCTAGAGCACAAAGCAACGATCACAAAAACGTAGAAATTATCAAAAACCGAACAAAAACTAACCTTGAATCAAACCACAATTGTGCCTAAATGTTAAAGGTTCCAAGCCCTATCTTTCTTTCAATTTTCGGTGAAAATATGCATGAAAAGATGAGCATTTGGCTTTGTTTTATTTATTATTAACTTAATTTACATTTTTCCATTTTGCCCCTTTTAATATAACATATAAAACATGTATTTTAATGTCTTAACCGTCCATGCATGCTTCAAATGGTGTAATTTCAATTTAAGGACTCCACTATTAATAAGCCATGACAGATTAGTACTTTAACAATCAGCACACAGCTTTTGCATTTTATGCGATTAAGTCCTTTTTGCTAATTAAGCACACAATCGGTAAAATTTTCACACAGAAATTTCACAAATGCTTAGTTACATACTGTAAACACCAAGAATAATATTAAAATATTTTTATAACATCAGATTTGTGGTCCCGAAACCACTGTTTCGACTAGGGTCTAAATCAGGCTATTACACCAATCTTCCTTTTCTCCAGATTTTTCTAGAGTTACAAACTCATATTCCATTGTGGATTTGGTTATAATCGTTTGTCTTGAGGGTTTCCATGACACAGCTCCTCCTACCAATGTGAAGACATATCCACTTGTGTCTTTGATATCTTAAATATCAGATATCCAACTAGCATCGGAAAAACCTTCTAAAATAACAGGATCTTTAGAATAATGTAATCCATAATCCCGAGTATATCTGAGATATCTCAATATCCTCACAATTGTTTTCCAGTGGTTTTCCCCTAGATTGCTTGTGAATCTGCTTAAACTACTCACAGTGAAAGTAATATCTGGTCTAGTGCAGCTCATAAGGTACATTAGACTGCCTATGACCCTAGCATATTCCGCTTGGTTAATGCTTTCACCTCTGTTTTTAGACAGATGTTGGCTCGTATCAATTAGAGTTTTGGCTATACTAGAATCATCCTTACTAAATTTCTCAAGAATCTTGTCCACAAAGTGTGATTGAGTCAATATGAGACCTTCAGATGACCTTTTAATTTGGATACCCAAAATTACATCAGTTAGTCCCATATCTTTCATGTCAAATCTTGAATTTAACATGTCTTCGGTACGTTTTACCATTTTATTGTTACTTCCAACAATGAGTATGTCATCAACATATAAGCATAAGATTATATATCCAATATCGGTAGTTTTGACATATACACATTTGTCACACTCGTTAATCTTGAAGCCATTTGTCATCATGACATTATCAAACTTTTCATGCCATTGTTTTGGTGCTTGTTTAAGTCCATATAAGGACTTCACCAATTTACAGACTTTCTTTTCTTTTCTTGGAACTACATAACCCTCAGGTTATATCATATAGATTTCTTCATCAAGATCTCCATTTAGGAAAGTTGTTTTAACATCCATTTGATGTACTTCTAGATTCCGTAAAGTGGCAATTGCAAGTATCATCCTCATGGAAGTTATTCTAGATACTGGAGAAAAAGTATCAAAGTAGTCAAGGCCTTCCTTTTGTCTATAACCTTTTATAACCAATCTAGCCTTGTACTTATCAATTATTCCATCTGCTTTCATTTTTCGCTTGAAAATCCATTTAGAATTTAGTGGTTTAATTCCTAGAGGAAGATCCACTGATTCCCATGTATGATTTTACATGATGGAATCAATTTCACTTTTAATAGCATCTTTCCATGAGGTGCTTTCGGATGATCGTATAGCATCATTATACATTTGAGGTTCGGCCTCTAGCATAAAGGTTAGAAAATCTGATCGAAAAGACTTTTCTACCCTTGCTCGTTTACTCCTCCTTGGCTCTATCTCAGTTTCAGTCTCGTCAGGACTATTTTCATCTATAGTCTCTGAAGTTCGTTTTGTTGAACTTGAGTCAACTTTTCTAGCTTTACACGGGAAGATATTGTCAAAGAATGAAACATTCCTTGATTCCAATATGGTATTCTTGTGAATGTCAAGATTTTTCGATTCATACACAAGAAACCTATATGCATTGCTATGATCTACATAGCCAATTTTCATTTGCTTTGGTAACGGAGCCATTACCTTTGCAAGACACCCCCCCACTTTCAAGTGGTTGTAGGAAGGTTTTCTACCTTTCCATAATTCATATGGTGTCTTGTCCCTTTTCTTGTAGGGAACCTTATTTAAAAGGTAATTAGCTAATAAAATAGCTCTCCCCCACATGTTTTGTACTAACCCAAAGCTTCTTAGCAATGCGTTCATCATTTCCTTAAAGTCCGATTTTTTCGCTCGGCTACTCCATTTGATTGAGGAGAATATGGTGGTGTCACTTCATAAATAATACCATGTTGTGCACAGTATTCACCGAATGGTTCAACATATTCACCACCACGATCACTTCTCACCATCTTAATCTTTTTATTAAGTTGGTTTTCAACTTCCTGCTTATAGAAAATAAATTTCTCTATAGCTTCATCTTTGCTCTTAAGCAAATACACGTAGCATTATTTTATGCTATCATCAATGAAGGTAATAAAATATTTATTCCCTCCTCTTGTTTGAACAAATTTTAAGTCACAAACATCGCTATGTATTAGATCAAGTGGTTTTCTGCTTCTTTCAACAGTTTGAAATGAAGCTTGTTAATTTTGTCTCAACACACGTTTCACATTTATGTTTATAATTAATGTGAAATGAATGAATGTGCTCTAAGTTAATTAATCTTCGTAACGTGTCATAATTAACATGTCCGAGCCTACCATGCCATAAATCGAATGACTCAAGCATATAAACAGAGGAAGAAGCGACATTTTTATTCATTGTCTTTACTTTTACAGAGATTGCATTAAGTTTCCACATGTTATTTAATACATATCCCATTCCCACATACATTCCCCCTTTAGACAAAACTAGCTTTTGGGATTCAAACACCATCTTAAAGCCATGTACACTAAGGAGTGTCCCAGAAACAAGGTTCTTGCGTATGTCAGGCACATACAACACATTTTGAAGCTTGAGTTCTTTGCAAGAAGTCATCTTCAAAACCACAGTACCCTTCCCCTTGATTTTGGAAGTTGTAGCATTGCCCATATAGAGCTTCTCCCCATTTTCACAAGGTTCCAACTCAGAAAAGGAGTCTTTCTCACAGCAGATATGACGTGTGGCACTTGTATCAAACCACCATTCTCATGGATTTGAATCAACCATGTTGACTTCAAAAATCACAGCACATAAGTCCATATCTTCCACAGCATTGATGGGAGTTTTCATTTTCTGTCAAGAACAAAATCAGAATTAGAAAATTATCAACTTATGTTAGACGACAGGAATCTAATAAAACCCAAAACAAAAGTTTATGCGGTTTAATAAAAAATACAATAAAACAATGCACCATGTAGGTAACCCTAAAAAAGAGGTGGTGCACTCGGCACGCTTAAATACCAAGTCTTTCAAAGAACCAATCCTAGACATGCATTCTCATATTGTCTTTTGAATTTCACCATTGATAAATTTCCTTTTTAATTCACAATTTAAAGCCATAATTAGGCAAAAAAAATAGAAAATTTCCCTTCGATTTTGTTAAACGGCGGAATTAAGGTTCTAAAATAAAATCAAAATTAATTTTGTTTAACGGAAGGACTAAATCCCAAAACAAAATTAAGTAATTAAATCACAATAAAATCTGTTAAACAGTGGTAATAAATCTCGAAACAGAATTATTTGATTAAGTCTTCGTTTGGAAACAAATTAATATTGAATAAAATATCGTTAAACGGCAGAAATAAATCCCGAAACAAATTTTATTCAATTTAATTTCTCGTTTTGGAAGTAAAATCAAAAAGGAATAAAATCCGCTGAACGACGGGAATAAATCCCAAAATAGATTTTATTCAAATTTAAAAAACTTATTTTTGGAATAAAAATAAAAATCAGAATAAAATCCCTTGAACGACAAGAATAAACCCGAAACAGATTTTATTCTAAATTTAAAAAAACTTATCTTTGGAAATAAAAATCAAAATCGGAATAAAATCTGTTGAACGGCGGGAATAAACCCGAAACAGATTTTATTCACCTTTTTTTTTTATCTTTCTCGCCTTGGTGTTTCGTCCGTCTCGGATTAGAGAATAACAAAAAATAACACAGATCTATCTTAAGATTATTAGACAAAATACGTTAGCGAACAAAAATAATTAATTATAAATAAACCCATATAAAATAAATATGAACAGAATTATTTATAATTAATTTATCAAATATGAAAATCAAATAAAACCATAATAAACAATCGGAACAAAGGAGAATTAAGATTTTACGAAACGTTGAGGCCCGTGAAACACGGTTTCCATAAGACAGATCCGGCCTCTACCACCACTCACATTTCCAACATTACGGAATGGTCTTCCTCTCGCAGTTGTGTTGCTTTGTCTTGCACTTTGAGATTTATCTTTCTCATCTAACTCAGGACAATCTCGAATGAAATGTTCATGTGAACCACATCTAAAACAGGCTTTATCATTCAGTCTACACTCTCTAAAATGTCGTTTTCCACATCGTCCACATTCAGGTTTGTTCGGTCTAACATTACCCACACTTGCCACTGACATAGCTGGAGTTTTGAACCCGTAAATTGCTTCTCACGTTCTCTACTAGAGTACTCCACTGGTGCGTTCGATCGACTATACGAGTCTCAGGATTTCTTTGATGAAGAGTGATAGGGTTTATTCATCAATCTCTTTCTCGAATCTCTAGCTTCCGAATCAGCCTTTCTCTTTTCTTTGCCCAGTTCTTCAGCTTTGCAAGCACGTTCAACTAACACAACGAATTCTTTTAAATCTAATATCCCAACCAAAAGTTTAATTTCTTCGTTCAGCCCATCAACAAACCGCTTGCACATTATCTCTTCGGTAGAAATATATTCTCGAGCATACTTACTCAACCGTACAAATTCTCTTTCATATTCAGTTACGGTCATACGGCCTTGTTTCAATTCTAAAAATTCTTTATGCTTTTGGTCAAGGAACCATTGATTGATGTATTTCTTTCGGAACTCGGTCTGAAAGAATTCCCAGGTCACTCGCTCTCTCGGCACTACCGATACTAAAGTATTCCACCAATGATACGCAGAGTCTCTCAGAAGAGAAATAGCGCACTTTAAGCATTCAGCTAGCGTACACGAAAGTTCATCAAACACTCGGATAGTATTTTCAAGCCAAAACTCAGCTCTCTCAGGGTCATCATCAACATTAGCCCTGAACTCTTCAGCCCCGTGTTTACAGATCTTATCAACTGGAGGCTTATTCAATCTTAAAAGCTCGACTCCTTGAGGAGCTACAAGTACAGTTTGGGGAATAGGAAGGGGTGAAGGTTGTTGAGCAGCCGGATTTGTCCGGACGTATTGAGTGAACCACTCGTTCATCATCTGGAAAAAGGCTTCTTTAGCCTCACCTCCGTGACTACTAGACACAGGTCTAGATTCGGAAGGCGTTGTCCCTTGACCGGGAGCGGGCGCATTACTCTTTACATCATCAGCTATCGCTCTTTCGGGATCCATTACTATACGAAAACACAATTTAAGCTGTCAAGAATCATCACACTATCGCAGAGTATATATGGCATGTATAGCTAGACTCTCACACATACTACATTAGTCCTAGAATTGACTAAACCGTAGCTCTAATACCAATAAATGTAACACCCCTAACTCGTATCCATCGCCAGAGTAGGGTTACAAGGTATTACCGATCGGTACACAACATTTAACATACATAATTCATACATTTATGCATTCATACTCCAATATCATTTAATCACAATCACATTGTCCCTTATAAGGGCCTACGAGGCCTTAAACATGTTTTAGAAGTGGTTCGGGACTAAACCAATAACTCGGGAAATTTTTAGAAATTTAGAAAAATTCTCAACCATCCAGGGGTCACACGCCCGTGTGAACAGGCCGTGTGCCTCACACGGCTCCAGACACGCCCGTGTCTCAGGCCGTGTAGAAACAGGGCATACATACTGACTTGGGTCACACGGCCAACCACACGCCCGTATGTCCAGCCCGTGTGCCCTTCGAAGTGGCCACACACGCCCGTGTGCCAGGCCGTGTGCTTGGTCGTGCCTAACCTGTAGGGTATACTGACTTATGCAACACGGCTAAGTCACACGCCCGTGTGCTAGGCCGTGTGCCATTTAGGGGGTATACTGACTTGTACCACACGGCCAATCACACGCTCGTGTGTGAGACCGTGTGAATCATACTGACTTCAATTCAATTTCAACACCAGGGGACACACGGTCGTGTAACATGACCATGTGTCACACACGGCTGAGACACACACCCGTGTCTCTGCTCGTGTGGAAAAAATAGGCTATTTACCAAGCCAATTTGCCACCTATTTTGCACATACCTATACAAGCTCAATTGGTACCAATTTAAGATACAAATACGCAGCCAAAAATCATCAACCAATACACAATGATACTATATCCATTTCAACCATTTCAATACTTAATTCAATGCCATTTACCTATTCAAATACCTATCAACTCATCTTGCTTTACTATACATAATTCACATATATGATTCAGTCAATAAAACCATTCCAAATATGCATTATCAATTCAACCTCATTCATTCATTATAGGTCAATTTACCTAATTCAAAACAAAGCCATTCACACATCTTTATACATTAACAAAATCATCATCACAAGTCAACTTAAATGGCCCAAAATACCTGTTCATCAAGCATATCAAAATGACTCAAGCCTATACATGCCATATACCATATATACACAACTCAAAAATACCAAAATAGGTGTCCGATAGTGCGATGAAGTTCCTGATGATCCCCGGTTCCGAGTTATGAAATAATCAACACCATTCTTTATCACTTCCAAATAGATACATAATTTGCAATTAAAGCCCCAATCAATAGTTAAACATAAAGTTTAACTACAAAGCAACTCATAAGTTCTGATCTTCTTATAATTCATCATTCGAACAGTTTTCTGTACATACCTATACTGATACATATCTATTCTCGCCAATTCGTTTATCGATTCACTTCAATTTTATAAATGCTTACAATATAAGTATGTCGACTTTCCGATGCCATAGTCCAACTATGGTCTTACACATACATTGCCAAGGCCATACCGTGGTCTTACATTCACATGCCATAACCCAGTTATGGTCTTATTATCCGATTTGCCATAGCCCAGCTATGGTCTTATTCAGCAACTCGTATGCTTAAACCGTACATTTAAATTCAATATCTCCAAATTTAACTAATGGAATACATACAATTTCAATTCTATCCATCAATTAAACAAATGCACAATTAAGTTCAATTATACGAACTTACCTTGTATACGAAAATGACGGATCGGGTCGACTACTCGATAACCTTGCTTTTCCCCCGATCTAAATCTGAATTCTTTCTTTCTTGATCTCGTATACAGAAATGACGGATCGGGTCAACTACTCGATAACCTTGCTTTTCCCCTGATCTAAATCTGAATTCTTTCTTTCTTGATTGTCAAGCTTGCATGTGGCCGAACCCTAAAATGGAAAAAAATGGCTTCCTTCCTTGTTGTTTTCGGTTGAAGATGAAGAAATAAAGATGATAGCCATGTTTTATTTTACTTAATTTGTTTTTATTAACTAAATTACCAATTTAACATTAATTTATAACTATCATAACACCTTAATAAATGTCCATATATGTCCACTCATACTATTAATGGTCTAATTACCACATAAGGACCTTAACTTTAAGGTTCTATAGCTATTACACAACTTTAGCTATTAGAACTCAAGTTTTACACTTTACGCGATTTAGTCCTTTTTATCAAATTAACTATTCAAACGATAAAATTAGCTCACGAAATTTTCACACATATCAAATAACATGCTGTAAACACCAAAAATAATATTAAAATAATTTTCTGACATCAGATTTGTGGTTCTAAAACCACTGTTCTGATTTAGCTAAAACCGGGTTGTTACATAGAATGCATAGAAAAAGAGCCATTATGCATTTCTCAAAGTATCTAATTCTTCAATTCAACATCACTAAGTATGCAGATTCAACCGTGAAATCGAATACATCCATCATTTCCAATATCAATGTTTCTAGCACCATCTTACTCGGTTAATCTTGTTCGATCCAATAACTTAACATTTGTTAACTAAGCTTCTTTGATATGCCTAATCACGTCTGGCTTCACTTTTAATTTAGTTGATAAACCACCATCACCACAAATACTCAACTGAGCAAATATCACCTTTAATTCAACTAATGAGTTCCAACTTAAAGCATCTACAACAACATTCACTTTACCGATATGGTAATCAATCACACAATCATAGCCTTTCAACAATTCAATCCATCTACGTTGCCTTAAATTCAACTGCTTTTGGGTGAGGAGGTATTTAAGGCTTTTGTGATTGGTATAGAGATAACATCTTTCACCATATAGATAATGTCTCCATATTCTCAAAGCGAAAACCACAATGGCCAATTCTAAATCATGTGTTAGGTAGTTATACTCATGTATTTTCAATTGTCATAAAGCATACGCAATCAATTTGCCTTCTTACATTAGTACACAACCAAGTTCACTGAATAAAGCATTGCTGAAGATAAAAAAATCCTTTCTTAACTCAGGCAGAGTTAAAATTGGAGCTTCAATCAACATCGACTTTAGTTTCTCGAAACTTTCCTAGCATCGATCATTCCATTCAAATTTATTTGTTAAGACTTTTTTGGAGTAGTGGTTAGAAATTCCCTTAGCCCCTAGGTGATATGAGTTCAAATTCAGTATTATAATGATTAAAATTTTTCTAAATTTATTTTCATAAAATATTAACTAAAAATTCTATCACATGCATATACATGTGAAACCTACATACTTAGAACATAGAGATGCATTTAAAAACAACATATAATAAATAATGAAACATGTGGTTTCAAACTAAGTAATAGTAATTACTCATGGAATATGTACAATATTAAAATGAACCAAATAGATTAATTTGTGAGTAAAAGAAAATTTAAACATGTAAATACATCAGATTAAGAATACTAAATGCACTACTAGTTTTATCATGGTGTTGTCATTGATCTTTGGTTGGTGTCGAGTTAAATTGTGACACCAACTTAATCAATAACATTATTTTAAAATTAAATCTGGTCCTCAGACCCAAGCTATAAGATGCTATGATTTATACCAAAACAAACTCGTTCAATTTAAAACATTGATTAATCATATTTATACACACGTCAACTATAATGAAAAAGGACTATATCGAGCTTTAAACCACTTTTAAATAGATTCAAGCGTGAATATGGACCAATTTATAAAATTTTAAAATTTTGGATAAGTATCGATATTGAATAAATAAGTATTGATATATTCTAACAAGTATTGATACGAAAAACATTATCGATACCATTTTGGCATTCTGCCAAATTAAAGTATCAATATCATTTTCAAGATATCGATAAAAGTTATAAATTATCGATACTAGGTAAAAATTATCGATACCAAATTTGTATTATGCCAATTTTGAAATTGTTCATTTGGTAAAGTATCAATATTTTTGGTCCCTAGTATTGATACTAAGTAAAAATTATCGATACCAAATTCATTAAATGCCCAAACTTAAAACTTAATTCATAAATACTTATAGGTAAACAAATAACCTGTATAAAACTCATTCAATCCATTAAAAACATGAAAAAACAACACTTATATCATTCATCCTAGGCGCCTAACCAATGTGCCACAATTGGCACCTCAATTAAACCATTTATAACCACACATTCATCACTTCAAATACCAAAACGTAGCATTTAAGCACTTACCATAATCTTACCTTATGGACCATATAACCTAACTTAACCAATTCAAAATCTACTTCACCAAAGTGTTACATAATAGCTTAAACATACAACATCCAATGCATATACATGCCATACTTATCCATTTCATAGTACCTTAAAATTTAACCTATAAAACAAGATCAAAGCATTCCATATAAATAGACATTCATATTAAAAAAGCTACCAACTTATCCAAAATACCATTTCAACATTCATGTACCATTTCAACCCACCATTTGCATATATGCATTTTGTAACCAAAACACCTATTTACATGCCAATTATAACCTATTTCAAAATAGATAAAAATCTACCAAAAGAGTTGACGGATAGTGTGATCTCTAAAGACGATCCAATCGATAGCACTAATCTGACAATCTACAAAGAAGAAAAGAAACACGGTATTCGTTGCCATGTTACATAATCCCTACCATACCAAAATGGTTAGTCATGTTACAAACACCAAAACATATAGATAGCATAATACACATGCCATTTACATTCATTCAATGAATAACATTTCATGCCATAAGATCTCAATGTCCATTCATTTATTTATTTTGTTTTGCCTAGAGAATTTTAGTAAATTAACTTCGGTTACTCAGAATAGCTTTGCTCACACGAGCTTTCAATTGAGACATTAACCATTACTTGTTGTTGCTCACACAAGTTGTCAAGAATCCACAACAAATGCTAGATTCTAGCTATCGGTATGATATCCACCACTGGTACATAGTACCCGATAAATATAGCATCGGCATATAGTTCCTAATAAATATAACACCGGTACAAGGTACCTGATAATATGGTCACCGGTACATAGTACCTGATAAATATAATCACCGGCACATAGTGTCTGATAAACCCTAATGACATGTCATTTGTGTCCTAATTATTCACTAAGCTCATACGAGCCTCAACTCAAATCTCATACTCTTTCCATCATTATAACATAAGACATACTCAACATGATCATATGCATTCCATATCAACTCTCAATTCATTTCCAAACACGTAAATTCCTATACTTTACAATTCAATCCTTCAATATCCATTTCAACATTTATTTCAATAATCATGCCAACATATATATACTTAATATAGATATAAGTAATTATCAATCAAAAAGAACCTAATACGAACTTACCTAAACGAAAAAGCAACAAACACCACACTAAAGACTACTTAACGATTTTTCTTTTTCCGTGTTTATCGATTGGTTGATCCGTTTCTTGATCTATATAATAATTTAACTCAATTAATCATTTAAAATACCTTAAAATATATAAACACGTGCATTTGACCCTTTAATAACATTTTACATCATTTCTCTAAACTTTTACCCTTTTTCAATTTGGTCCCTAAAATAAAAACTTACACATTTATCACAATTAAGCCCAAAACCCATAGACCTAATTTACCTTTATTCCTATACAGCTCACAGCTCATGAAATTTTACAAGCATTTCTTGTTAAATTTAATCTTTTACCATATTAGTCTCTAAACTTAAAACTAACAAAAATCTCTTTACAAAATAGTTTTTATTTAACAATTAAGCTCATAAATTCATCATTTAACCTCATGAAAAACTAAAAACCATCAATGGAAAGTTTCAAAACCTTTAACAGTTTTACAAAATAGTTCCTGAGTTAGCTAGATTAAGTTACAACGATCTCAAAAATATAAAATTTACAAGAAATAGACATCAAATTCACTTAAATGCACACTTGAAAGCTTGGTCGAACTCCTCTTCTCACAACAATGGAGTTTTGGTGAACAAAGGAGGAAAAAAGTGAAAAGCAAAATGGCTATATGTTTTGTTTTATGTTTTAATTCATTTTAAATTATTAAACAATATTATAATAACATAATTTTTCCACCAAATATGTATAGTAACCGTCCACTATAATCTAACATGGCCAAATTTTCTTTTAAAGCCCTCAATTTATGTTTTTATAGCCATTTAACACATAAATTAATAGCAATTAATTTTTACAACTTTTACGATTTAGTTCTTTTATCTTAATTAACTATCCAAATGTCAAAATTACTATACCAAACTTTAACACGACACTCTAATAACCTTATAAATATTAAATAAATAATATTTACTGACCCACTGGTTGAAATTGTGGTCCCAAAACCACTGTTTTGGACACCACTAAAAACTAGTTGTTACAAAATATCTTAAGATAAAATTTTGGTTGAGTGATGAAAGTTAATGTTTTATTAATGTAAATGTTGTGGGTCCAAATCTCACCATATGCATATTCTTTATTTTCAATGAAAAGACTAAAATACCTTAGAATAATATAATTTATTTTAAATAATAAAAGACATTTTAATAATTTTTCTAATTGAACTGGTGTCCGATTGATGCTTGACATCAACTCAGTTAGGGGTTAAAAAAATGTATAGATGTTAAATATATAGTTCAAAATAAAACAAACATTTACAATAATATAAATATCCATTTTGATGTTTTTATTTTTTAAAATAAAAAACTAAAGTATCCTTGAATAATATAATTTATTTGGAATATGAAAGGACATTTTAGTAATGTTTTTAACCAAGTTGGTGCATGGTTGACTCGGGACACCAACTCAGACAGTGACTTAAATAATATTTTAGAAGTATGGATATAAAATTGGTGGAGGCAATAAAGTATGCGTAATAAAATTAAAATGTACAAAACAAATTAAATTAAAGTTTTAGTTGAATGATAAAATTGAGTTTTTTATTAATGCAAATGGTATGTGTTCAAATCCCACCACATGCAAGTTTTTTTTGTTTTTTTTAAAATAAAAAGACTAAAATAACATCAAATAATATAACTTATTTTAATTATAAAAAGAAATTTTTTCATAATTTCTCTAATTAAGTTGGTGTCTGGTTGACTAATGGCACCAACTAAGTCGAAGGTTAAATAATATTACTAAATAATTTGTATAACAAAATTAAAATGAAAAAATAAATTAAATAATAAAATTATTCAAAAAAAATTAAGAATTAATTGCATCAGACATCCCCAAATTATAACTCTCATTCTAAATAGGTTCTTTTTCCAGAATAATATGAAAAAAAAACTAATTATTGGATTCATATGAAATTCTTTTAATTACACAAATGATATGAACTAAGCATGGGTACCCCAAATCGTCAACCGCCATTCTGATTTGGGGTTCTCGTGCAGAATCCAAATATTATTGCCAGAAAAAAAAGAAATAGTGTACAAGGACGGAATAGAAAATTTCCTTTTTCTTTTTCTTTTTCCTTGTACTGTCCCACTTGATTTAGCATGTTAGCTTTTCCTTTTTTTTTAATATATTTTTATTAGTGAATTATAATTGGCTGCAACAATAAAAACTTTAAAAACAAATAACTTTTTTTTTTTTACTTCAAAAAGCAATTAGTTAAAAAAAATTAACTTACGAAATTGAAAAACTTTAAAAAAAATTAGTCATTGGAAATAAACAAAAACAATGAACCCTAACCCCAAACAAACAACTAAGCATTATCTTAAAAAAATCTAAGCCCCTTTCTGACGAGAATAAAATAACCAAAAATTTGGATTTATTTTGTATTTACCTTTTGCAAATATATGAAAGTGTCATTATTACAATTTACTTTTGTTTTTCAGAAGTAAAATTGGGATTGAATTCAGATGATTAACTCTACTTACTTTCAAATTCCAAATTTCATTCTAATTCAACTACGCTCATTACATTTCCCTCTCCAACAGTATCTACACATCACATTACCCAAATTAACAACCTTGTAACCTTGTCCTAGCCTACACCCTTCTCCCAAATTTCATTACAATTTCAGAACTCATGCACTCTAACCTAACTAAACATCCCTTACACTTGATAATCCACACCATTCCACAACCTATCAAAGATATAATCCACCATAAACAATCTTTCTTCTTCTCCTCCTCCTCCATTTTTCAGATTCTTCAACAACCCAACAGTAACAATCTTTTCATGATGGCCAATCGGAGGATCGTACCAGCTAAAATAATGACATTTTCGACCAAAACCCAACCCTGTTCCATAGTTCTTACACCCAAAAAACCTTTTCCCTCGATTGTCACTTGACCACGACATTTCAATTCGGCTCGGTATGTTAGATTTGTAAAATAAATCTGAAATAAAATTTAATAAACCAGGATCTATCATGTCAAATTATCAAGAATAAATCAAGAACAAAACTAGATGCGGAAGCGTACCTGAATGCATGAATTCCTTGAAATTTTACCGGATCTTGAGGATTTGATCTTCCAAATTAGCACACAAGAAATTCAGAGAATATATGCTCTCTCTTTCTAATTATGGGATATTAGAAAATATATTTTGTGTATAATTTGGGGACTATAACCCTAATATTTATAACATTGGCATATTAGTTCTAATCAAATTCTAATTAGCCCATCATTAATTAGAATTTGATTAGAAGAGTATCTACACATATTTAACCCATACTTTATTTAATAATTAAAAGCCCAATAAAATTCTAACCAAATTAGATCACTTTTAATTTGGGCTAACCTATCATGATAGTAAATAATAACATGTAATTATCCTTATTATATATGTGATGTCTAAATTTTCCAACAATCTCCCACTTGGACCACATATATATACTAATTACTTTATAATTACATGTCATTATATAACCGTATGAGCTCAAAATTTTACTATCATATCCAAAAGGTATTCCGAACAATCTCGTCCATTAATTATGTTAACATAGAACCAAGGAGACTTTCGTTACATATATCGTAACTAAATCCATCCATGATCACGTATATATGGATGTGTAGCATGGAAATTACATGTAATATGATCTAAACATGTCTATTTCTAACTGGTCCTCCTTAGTGAGATCAAACCTTACCACAATCAGAGTGTGAATAAACCAAATAAACTTTATTTCTGCAGAAAATAAACTTAATATATTTAAACTAAAATAACTGAAAATGTGTCTAACATAAAAGCATTTAAAAATACAAACTCCCACTAAAACCAAATATCCTTTAAATGACATTACACCCATATGAGCAGTGTGCTCTTATAAAACCTTGAGTGTAATTCCTTAGTAAGCTGATCCGCAATCATGGAGTTTGTCCTAATATACTTTATAAGCACCTAACCACTCTGAACTTTTACTTTAACAACTAGGAACTTAAAGTCTATATATTTTTACTTTGATGTGCTCTTGTTGCTACTGGAATAAAAGATTGCAATTTATTTTCACAATTTGCACCTTAGTAAAAAAATCTTATATCCATATTCCATCAAAATCGGAGTCTATATACCTGATGATCTCTAACTGATTAGACCTCCGATATGTGAGCATATAATCTTTTGTTCTCTGAAAATACCTTATAACCCTCTTGGATGCTATCCAATGGTCCAAATCGGGTTGCTTAAAATATCGCCTAACATCCCAATAGTGTGTACAATATTCTAATGTATACAAACCTGAACGTACATTAGACTTTCCACCTTCTGCTAAAATGTAAAAAATCTAATGCATTTTTGTAATTTCAAAATCATTCTTAGGGTATTGATTGAGGCTATACTTATTATTAACAAGCAGTATGTCATTAACATATAAAACCAAAAATATGTACTTACTCCCATTGAATTTGTGATACACACAATCATCAACAATATTCATCTCAAAACCAAACGAAACAATTATTTGATGAAACTTATGGTACCATTGGCGGGAAGCTTGTTTGAGTCCATAGATGGATTTTGTCAATTTGCAAACCATATTATTTGAGTCTTCCAACTCAAAATTTTCTGGTTGCACCATATAAATTGTTTCTTCAATGTCGCCATTAAGAAAGCCTTGATCTTAACATCCATCCGATGTAACTCAAGATCAAAATGAGCAACAAGCGCCATGATTATCCTAAAGGAGTCTTTCGATGGCGGAGAGAAAGTCTTTGTAAAATCAACACATTCTTTCTGAGTATATCCTTTAGTTACAAGACGCGCCTTATACCTCTCCATATTACCATTTGCATCCCTCTTGGTTTTAAATATCCATTTACAACCAATTGGTTTTGCACCTTCAGGTAATGGGACAAGTTCCCAAACTTTATTGTCTCGCATAGACTTATACTCATCTTCCATGGCATCAATCCACTTTTGAGAATTAGAACTTTTCATGGCCTGATGAAAGTTGATTAGATCATCTTCCACCATTCCATTATCATCCTCATGTTCTTGGAGAAATACAACATAATCATCTGGAATAGCATTTCTCCTTTCTCTTGTGGACCTCCTTAATGGCATTTGTTCTTGAGGTTGTTGAGTTTGTTCTTCTGGAACAATTATCTCATTTTGAATTGGGAGTTGTTCAACATTGTCTTGTAGAGGTTCTGGATTCACTTCTTGATCAATGATAGGTATAAGAACCTGAACATCGTCAAAAGTGATAGTAGGAATTGAGTTAGAATCCAATTCCTCCTCAAAAGCAATGTCTCTAACCTTATTTCTCCCCCCAAACTCAACATCCTCAAAAAAAATGTTGCAGTTCCCGTCTTAAAAATATTCTTATTATGGGATTATAAAACTCATAGCCCTTAGATCGCTCAGAATTTCTTTAACCCTTAACTTTATAGACATCAAAGAAGTCAGAAGTGATGTCATTTCAACTTTATCGTTTTTAGCAAAACGTTTCTTAATTTCGTCAAGGAAACCTTGGCCTGAGTTATCTTTTCAGATTCTATGCCCCTAAAGGCTTCTGAAATGCTGTGCCTCATGATCATTAGACTCTTGCAATTTGAACGATCCCACCTCTCAAAATCCCTTTTAACATAGGGGTGATTCCGCAGTGAGAGGTGCGAGTTTTTCTTCCCTTAGTGCAAGGTCTATGTTCATACAGCGAAGCACTATAGGTAAGTGCATTTTCCATTCATTGAAATTAGTCCCATTAAGCATGGGTATAGGATTTATATTAGCAGATATTGTGGCAATAGAAGATGAATTAGCTGAATATAGAACAAAAAATAAATAAAAATAAGCTCACATCAATATTCATAAGTAAACAATAAATTCAAGATAATGGCTAATCCCATCTCAAGATACCAAGCACAACATTAATATCAAGTCTTTGGACAGTAATATTAACAGTAAGCGGTACTCTTGTTGTACATTGACAATAAATTATGTCAAACAATTAATTAATCTTTGGACTAACTTATTACTCACATAAAATACCTTATAATTATCACACATTTATCACCACAGATGTCGTTGAAATTCTGCCAAATATTAACTTACCTTTGGGTCAATTAATAAACACATGAATCACAAAAACATATAATCATCTTGATATTTTAAATAAACTAGTCTACACAAAAGAGGTCACTTTGGCGGCATTTTGTTTCAACTAATCTATTTAAAATATTAGACATTCTTAATTAAAAGCCAAAATATGAATTTATTTGTTTCAAAATATCTCTTTTAATTTCATCTTTCAATCAAATTAAAAGATAATAGTATATATATGTATATATAGTTATCCCAAAACAACATACAGTGATGTTGGCAAATATAATATAGTTGAATAAATCATAAACCATAAATAACCTCACATAAGACTTCAAATTTAAACCAAAATAATTTGAATAAAGGTAAACCTCATCTTAAGATATCGGACACTCCATTAATATTTCATCTTTGGACAAAATATTAACTTGTAAGTGATATCTTGGTGTAGTAATCAAACATTGACAATAAGAACATGTCGAACAATAAATCTTCCTTTGGGCCGATTTATTACTCACATGTAAAACCGAATATTCGTCACATGTTTATCACCATAGTTGCACATGTAATATTATTAACCTTCATTTGGGCCGATCAATATTAACATAACTTAAGTTACATGCACACAACCTTTTATATTTTAAAACAAAATAATTTATACAAAAAATAAATCACTTTGGTGACTTATTGCTTCAATTAAGTTGTTTTAAAAAATATATAAACATACCAATATTCAAATTTAAAAATTACCCAATAGTCAAATGTGAAAACTATTTTTTTTATTACTTTATAGACTCCAAAATAACCTAAAATTAGGTTGTCTTAATAATGCAATCAAAAAAATCAAAAACCTTAATTTTTGACTCTTTTTTTTTTTGTTCCAAAACCATATATATCAAAACCAAATAGAAATAATATAGTGGTTCAAAGCCAAATAATTAACAAACACATGTATTCATGATTTTGGCATGGATAAAAAATACCAAAGTAATTCACGCATATACATGTATTCATAATCAAATAGAAAAACTTACCCTGAATTTACCATAAAAATCCAAAGTTGTATTTATGATTAAACAGATATTCACATGAATACTTGAAAAATATTTTCAAGCCAATAAATCTCAAAAAAACAAAATCATAATAGTTGGCATATCCCACAATTTTCATACAATAAACCATATCATCATAATTTAACCAAATATTTGGAACCATAAGATGCCAAAACTTAGGATTATAGAACCAAACTTAAAACCAAATTATTTAAACACATATTATGATTAACATCAATTTGCATCAAAATCTAATTTAATCATAATTAAACCATAAAAATATAACCCTGATCGACTTGCCTTACATATCCCAAGTGAATCCAAATTCAAAATATATGCTTAAACTGAATAGTATGAGAAGAATAAGCATATAAACTCAATAATAAATAATATATTCTATCAACTATATATTGAATTCAAGAATTAATGATTATAAAAATTGAATTCAATTGTACAATTGTTGAACCGGATTTGAAATAAAAAATGATTATAATGAAACCCTAAAATTGAATCGATAAATAAAAAAAAATTAAAACTAACAAATATTACCATCAATCTTAAGGATTCAACATATATAATGAATTCATTGATAAACAATCGGTATATAAAAGACACTTTACCTGAAGCAATTTCTTTTACCAACCATATAACATCATGTAAAATCCTGAACATAATTACTAAAATGTCTCCAAAACAATATATATATATATATAACCATAAAACTGAAAAATAAGCGATTAGCGATTAACAATCCATCTATTGATATAATCAAATATATATCATAAAAAGTTTCTAATGAACCCAAACCTACACAGCTTTTTAAATATTTATTAAAATTGTATAAACAACATAAAATCCTCAATTTTTTTTTAAATTCTCAATTAAAACTGTAAATCTTTCCAGTTATACGAAAATTAAAACCTTAAAACTTTATTTAAAACTTTAAAATTTTATTTAAAGAATCAAAACCCAAAAATTTATCAGGAATATCAAAGATTCAACATAATATATAATTAAAATATCAAATTCATAAAATTAAAAAAGAAAAACGAATCAATCCAAAAATAATAAAGAATCAATTCATTCTCAATGATTCAACATGACAAAGCTCTGATACCACTTTTAGATTTGTAAAATAAATCTAAAATAAAACTTAATAAATTAGGACCTATCATGTCAAATCATCAAGAATAAATCAAGAACAAAACTAGATGCGGAAGCGTACCTGAATGCATGAATTCCTTGAAATTTTACCGGATCTTGGGGATTTGATCTTCCAAATTAGCACACAAGAAATTCAGAGAATATATGCTCTCTCTTTCCTAATGATGGGATATTAGAAAAGATATCTTGTGTATAATTTGGGGACCATAACCCTAATATTTATAACCTTGGCATATTAGTTCTAATCAAATTTTAATTAGCCCATCATTAATTAGAATTTGATTAGAAGAGTATCTACACATATTTAACCCATACTTTATTTAATAATTAAAAGCCCAATAAAATTCTAATCAAATTAGATCACTTTTAATTTGGGCTAACCTATCATGATAGTAAATAATAACATGTAATTATTCTTATTATATATGTGATGTCTAAATTTTCCAACACGGTAGCCACAGCAACATACTAGAAACACTCTTGGAAGCTCCATTCTTCGTTCACTGTTTCTGCTTCCCTTCTATTCTTCAGCTTTGCCCTTTCCCTATAGTGGAAGAACATTTAAACAAGATGAAGCTTTATCAGATTTTGAGGGTTTTAAATAAACCAAAACAGTATGTTGTAGTTTTGGCTGGGTTTAAAAATATATTTTTAAAATTTATAATATCATATGAAAATTATGTGAATAAAAATAAAGGTTAAAAATTCAAATCCTTAAGTTAACAGTTTTGATCTTTAAAAAAAAAAAATTGATAACTATTTTATAATTTTTTAAAATCAAATAACTAATAAGAAAATTTCTAATAATCAGGTTACCTACTTTAACTTATAATTATAGGTTCCTTCAGTGGAATTGTAGGTTCCTTCTTTTGACCCATGACTGTGTGAGAATCCCAGACTTGGACTTTATAGGTGTCTCCACCGTCATGATATTTCAATCTTGCAATGGCTTGCATCTTCGTATTTCCTGGAAGAGGTTTTTTATCTGTAACCCTACAACCAAGAAGTTTAAGTGGCTTTTTGTTCCAAGCCCTGAATGTAAGGATCGTCGACTCCTTGGTATTAGTCTAGCTTTTGATTCTCTTAAATCACAAGGTTATTTCTGTTTGGAAAAAAAAAAAGGGTTATTATGGCAGGTTTCCATGAAACGTGTTCAGTTTTTTATCAACATATACTCATCAGAAACTAATTCTTGGAGTTCCTCGAAAATCAAATTCACATGGGATTGGGGTGTGAACTTTGAACTTGGGCTTTTCTTTAAGGGTGTGATTCATTGGGACAGTTACCTTCCGGAATCAATATGGTTTGATGTTGAAAATCAATGGTTAAAAACAATGCGAATGCCTATAGTTGGTGATGCGGGGTATAGGTATTTCGGGGAGTCTAGAGGCTATTAGAAACTTGCAATTGCTGAAGTACAGTATATTTGAGATGTTAGAGGATCATTCGGATTGGTACTTAAAGTACAGTTTAGATCTTAAACCTCAAATCAATACTATGTCCTCCAGTCCCAAAGGATATCAGCTTTTTGGTGCAATTCAATCCAAGGAAGAAGGAGAGTCGCTATTCATGGTATTTAAAGATGGTACCGCGTTGACTTACAATTTCAAGGATTGCAGAATAAAAGGTGTGGATTGCCCCACTATCAGTCCCAAGTCCCAACAATCTTGATGTATGTGATTGGTTTCCGGGCTTACAATTCTTTGAGACCCTTTGCTGTATTTTCTGAGATTTTTGTAACTTAATTATCTTAACCAATGCAGTACACCAGTTATTTTATCCATACATCTCATCTAGAAAACAAATCCTATCCTAGTGAACATCAATGGATGAGTTTAGCGACCTTCAATTTGATTTTATGTTGGATCTGTTCGATTATTATTCTTGCATATTCTCCCTTATTACTTGATACTATTTTCTGTTTTTACTTAGACATGCTTATTACCAATGACAATGCCATATGCATTCTTGTACCGTAGCCTGCCCTGGGAATCATATTTCAACAACAGAAGTGAAACCCCATAATCTAGTTTCCCAAATCTTGATGGCAATATTATAAGGTGCGGGGGTTTTTTACTTTTGAAATAAACTTTATATCCCATAAATGAAACCCTAATCTTCATGTTTATTTACCGAAGCACAAAGGTTTATCAAAATCTAATTACCATAAATTATTAAAATTAATTTTTATCACACCCATGATGTAGATAAAATAAAATTTTATGTTAAAAATATTTTCTTTTGAAACTTATTTAATAATGAATATAGGTGAAGTGATAAACAACTTATATTTTAAAACTATTGAACGATCTTTGGATTTGTAATTTGTAATTTTTTTATTTAAAAATGATACAAAATTATGAAAAAATAAAAATATTAAATATAAATTAAAACAAGGGATATTACTTTAATTTCATAAGAAAATGCGTAAATTAAATATAATTAAAATTAAAAATTAATTAATAATTATTGTTAAGATAATAAGAATATATACTATTATTGGATTAAAAAAAAGTACATGAGAAAACGTAGAAACGATTATCGATAATGAAAAAGATAATTAAATAGTAGAATGGTGGAGAAAATTACAAAGGAAGTATGGGGTTGATGTTTTAACTTTGTGAACTTCTAAAAAATTAATTTTCTACCTGAAATCTTACATAGTAAAAACTCAACCAATAAATAGAGCTAGCATAGTAAATAAAAATTTGCTGCCACTTGTTTCAAAGAAGCTGAACTGAACCTGCAAACAGAGAAAAAAAGTCAACATTTAAAAGAAAGGGAAAAGAAAAGAACAAAAAAGATGGCGTATCTCTATTTGAGTTCAAGTTTGAAGTTTTGGGATTCCATTCAAAATTCAAATGGTGATGAGGTGTATTCGATTAAATAGAACCACATATCTTAAATTTAAGGTGATCCAATCGTGAAAGTAGTAGATGGAGATACGAGAAGTTCAAACCTATCTTGATAATTTTGTAATTTTCTGGTGGCTTTCAAGAATATCTGAATTGTTAGATAAAAAGAGCAAGGAAGGACGGGCCATTTGGTGGCTTTTCCAACCAAAGACGCCCAAGTGTAGCAGCTAAGAAGAGCCCACTAAAGAAGAAGATGAGGAAAAGTAAAGGAGAGAGAAAAAAATAAAAAAAAAATTGTATTAATAATGGAAGAGATGGGTTTAACAATGAAGTGGTGAATTTAATAGATTCTTTTTAACCACGGTGACTATTAAAATAGAAATGACTCTTATTTCGAATGACTAGCAAGATAGTTTACTCTAATGAAACAAAATATGATTACCACATAACGTGAACATAATCTCATGTTTTAAGTGCCAACTTCAGCTCTGAGCATCATTGTTAGAATTGGATTGGATTGACCTATAGAACTGGAAATTAGTGATCCAATCGGTTCAATTAATATTATAAAAAAATATTCACTTGATAGTCATGTAATTAAAAAAATAATATTGTAATTAATTTGAATTTAACAAAAAAATTAACAATGTTAACAGTTGGACTTGAATTTTAAAATCTGAAAATTAAAATGACTAAATTTCTAAAAATAAAAGTATAAAGACTAAATTCTAAACTTTTAAAAAGTACAATAACTTATGGCATGTTTTAAGATTCCCAATATCTTTTTCATCTCTTTTCCTTTTCAACTCCAACTAAAATTTGTTACATGCATGATATGAGTAAAAAAATAACATAATATATATAAATTTTATATTTAAATAAAATAATATATTGTTGTATGTTATTATTAAACTAACATCTGTGCTTTAAATACATAATTTTCATATATTATACGCGTGTAATAGAATTTTTAGTATTTATAATGTTGTTGATTGATCGTTAGAGTCACAAGCCAATTCGACACTAACTCAAGATTCATAACAACATCATGATAAACAATTGTAATGCATATAGTATTCTTAATATGATGTATTTGCTATTGGAAAAATCTGGTTTAAAAACAGTTTTTTGTCACAGCAAAAAATTAAAATTTTGAAAATCGAGTCGGTTTGTGATATTTATAGTAGTAATTTTTTCCCAAAAAGTACCTTCGCTTTGAGTGAGACAGATCCTAGTTGACCGCCTCCAAACGTACTAACGTCCAGAGTGTGAATACTGCAATTGAGGATATAGATTTGAGGCGATGTCCGCAAGTATATGGGTTAGGTTGTAATATAGTTTTACAATGAAGTAGGTGAGTACTCCGATGATCGTACCAAAGGAAAATGAGTACTAAATTAAAGTTAACCTAAACGCAAATAGAATTCATTAGTAGTTTAAATAAATTATATTTCGATAAAATATAAAGGAAAGATTTTTGGGGTTTTATAAATAAAGAATTAAAAACTGCATAAATAAAAGGGACTTCAGAAAACTAATTTCTAAACTCAATCAAATGAAGACATAAGTGATTAGCTTACTTTAATGATCTTAACTAATTCCTATTTCTGGTTTCTATATAATCAACTAGTCGTTACCATAGCAGGATCTCTCGATCTTCCACTAAACTAACGAGTCAACAAGAACTACTTATCTTTCGACCTCACAGTTCAGACCGGTTCGGAGCTAAGGTGTTCACAAATAGGCCATACCAATTTTGGGTTAATTCCTACCTAAATGACTTCCTAGGGTCGTCAAGCCTAGGGTTTAAATTCTTCATCTCCCGAACGGTTGATCAAATAAGAAATCCTTACATAGTAATTAATCAATCACACCTCCACTCGTCAATCTCCCATAAGAGGATTAGTTCCTCATGGAATCCATAAACATAGTAAACTTGATGATAAATATATGCATGAAAAATAAATCAAGAATAGAGTTTAGAGAATCCTTATTATATTCTATTGATGAAGCGCAAAAATCCTCAAACGTCTGATTGCGTCTACAAATCAAGTTCTACGAAGAACACGAATGAAAAGAACTGAAAAGAAATCTAAACTCTAAGAGAGAAAAAAACTGAAAACTAAATTACAAAGAAAAACTTAGAATATCAAAAGCTTTCCTTTAACAAGTGTTTTAGAGCCTATTTATAGAGTTAAGGTTGTCGTCATCCTCAACCCTAGGTTAGCTTATGCTCTCATGTTTAACTTTTGACTGTGTGGACCAAAACGCCCCTAGCTCGTAATTATCTCCCGTACAGGGTCGGTGTCACGACACCAATGGCAGTATGGCAATTATTGCATTCTGCTCCCTATGTTGCGACCTCGAACTCCTCGTGTTACAACACAACGACCAGTATTGAGTTCCTATTCCCTTGCATGGTCTCCTGCACACTAACTAAGTATGTTAGCTCACCTTTAGGCCTCATTTGGCCCCTAAGGTCAATAAAAGATACACAATACATTTTTTTATTGAATGTAAACTAAACTATAAAAACTCAACTAAAACATAATAAAAGTGATTGTATTTAAGCTCCTCAAGTGTGAAAACTAGTTTAATCTGCTACACCGTATTACGGCAGGTCACTAGTTATTCCTAATTTTTAACAAAATGACCTTCTCCGCTATTCTCGTACCACAAATTGCTTCGAGTGTAGGCTAAAACAATATCAAACCAAACACAGAATTAGAAACAATTTATTACTTTCAATAGGAAATTAATTCCCTCTCAATAGAATCTGACAGAATTTTTATCCCCAAAAATAGAATTTATACTTAAAAAATAAATTCTCACTATTTTGTGCAAGAATAACAATATTGAAAAATTGTATAAACTATTGTAAATAGCTTTACCAATGTCATCTATTTATACGGAGAGATAGGAGAATCTTGGTTAAATTAATAGAACACAAATAACACTTATTTAATATAAAAACTAGTCTTATAGTTTAACTAGAAGAGGGGGCTGGCACACCCTAGTTAAATACACAAGGGTTGTCGCCCCTCATATGTAATATGAGGGGAGTTTGGACATCGTATGTATTGGATCCAATTATATGTGATTCCTAGACTTTTGACCCTTCACTTTATAATTTAAAAAAACTCAATACATGTTATTCTATTTCCCAAAATAAATATTATTTATAAATTAATTTAATTAGATAAATTAAATTTCAATTAAATAATTTTCTAAACCCAATTCTAATCATGACAACTTAATTGTAAAAAAATCTATGAGAAAATATATTTAATTTTCATATTCAATGGATTCACAATGACCAATTAATTTAATTCTATTTTTGAACTTCAATTATTTGATTAAATAATAATTCGAAAAACTTAAATTAATTCTCAAGTCATTTTCATACTTAGTGAGAAAACACATTCATTTCTGAATGTGACCCATTTCTCTAATTTTATCATTTTCATTCATTTTTGTTCATTTGATTGTATACGCAATTTGTTTCTGGTTTCAATGAGCTAGCAAAGGGACCGATTGGATATAAGTCAGCTGTGAGCATAGGTTAGCGAGCTGTTTAGGAGTTGTGATCTTAAATCAGTTAACTCAAATAAACTTAGGTTGCGATCTTAAATCATCTAACCTTTATAATTCCATCTGTGAACGTAGGTCAACGAGCTATTTGGGGGTTGTGATCTTAAATCAACTAACTCGAACAAACTTATACATGAACATTTGCAAATAATACTTCTTTATTGAAGAAAAGAAATTATTCATACATAATATTTCTTCAAATGGCGAGCATTCCACGTTCGTGGTAGAATAGGGGCCCCCATTTTTGCTAGTTTGTAGGCTCCATAATCTATCTTTTCTATTACATTGTAGGGTCCTTCCCAGTTTAGAGCCATCTTTCCTTGTTGCGATGCGGGAAGGCTAGATTTAGCATTCCTCAGAACAAGATCAGCCACCTGAAACTACTTGTTTTTAACTTTAGAATTATAATAACAAGCCACTTTTTGATTTCGTGTAATGGCTTTAACTTCTATTGTTTCTCTAAATTCATCAATAAGATCCAAGTTGATTCTCATGGCCTCTTGGTTAGCATTTTCATCAAAATGTATTGTTCTATGTGAGCGCATACCTATTTCAGCAAAAACCACTACCACCTCTCCATAAACAAGTGAGAACACAGTCTCCCCAATTGTTGTGTGAGGCGAGGTTCGTAAAGCCCAAACAATTCCTGACAACTCCTCTAACCAAGCATTTTTGGCATCATCGACCTTCTTTTTCAAAGTTGTTAGAATTTTCTTATTCATGACCTCCACTTGACCATTTTTTTAGGGGGTCTTGACAAAGGTTTAAGCTAGAGCAATCTCTAACTCTTTGCAAAAGTTTTTAAATTTCCCTTGAAATTGCGTTCCATTGTCTGCTATAATTAGGCGTGGGATGCCAAATCTACACACAGTAGACTTCCAAAGAAAGGATTCCATTTGTTTTTCTGTAATTGTAACAAAGGCTTCGGCTTCTATCCATTTAGTAAAATAATTACAACAACTACTGTAAACTTCTTCTGTGTTGTAGCTATTGGATATGAACCCAGAATATCAATTCACCAGGTTGAAAATGGCTAAGGGCTTGACATAATTTGTAAAGGTTTTGCTGGTGATTGTTGCACTTGAGCATATCTCTTACAAGAATCGTGTAACACCCCTAACCCGGCCTAGACGTTATGGCCAATTCTGGTGATGTCACATGATAGTGCTTTAGGAAACGTTATTACAATAACGCCCCTTTTCGATATTTTAGGTTACCATAAAAACGCATCGTTTATTCATTTATTGACCATTTTTAAAACACTATACGTTGCGAAAGCTTTTTAAAAGTAATTTGTGAATTCGTATGTTTTTTATAAAACATTTATTTATTTAAAAAACTCGAGTTTTCCTACTTCTAACCGTAAATGTTCCAAATCTCAAATTAAACAAAATCTGTAATGGCCATATTACATAAAATTTACCCCGATATAATCAAACCATAATTAATGATAAAACCATAAATAAATATCCAGAACCGTGGTCACCGCCGAGTCCTTTGTTGCACCGATCCGTCTACTGTTGGGGATTACCTGAACAGTTTAAGCAGAAAAGGGTGAGTTTTCGCAACTCAGTGTGTAATCCCCACAAAAAACATACACACACAGTAATATCAGATAATAGACATACATTCACAGTTCGGGTCTGAGCCCATTACAGAAACGGTGTGGACCTTAGCCCACTCAGATACAGATTCAGACATATTACAGGGCCTTAGCCCATTTCAGACAGAATATGCAGAAAACAGAGTCCTACCCACCAGCCTCTACACACCAACTCCGTCTAACCTTACACACGATGTGGGGATAAAATCAACCCACCCAGCCCTACACACCATGTTGTACTGAATGCGGCACATAATAAGAAGTTTGTAGTTGGGCTGCCAGATAACAGGCTTAAGAGCCTTTCAGATACTTCCTCCAATCATAATCAACCCACCCCAATGCAATGCAACATACAAGAATTACATGATGTTATGCAATTAAAACTCATATATTCAGATCAGTACACATGCTTAGTACAGAAATCAGACAGACAGATCATTTATTTAAGGGTCTAAGTATTGCTTACCGACCTTACGGTAGGTCCACAGTCGACTTGGGCGACCAGTGCAACCTTACAGAGTTTTTCAGGAAAATAGGCTCACACGCCCATGTGGCCCGCCCGTATGGCCTACACGGCCCAAATTAGCTTTGGCTGTGTGGATCACATGGCCTGGCCCAGAACCCCACACGCCCGTGTGGTTCACCCGTGTGGGTCCACACGCCCGTGCTACCCACACGACCCAATTGGTCGGGCCTGTGTCTCACACACGGCCTCACTCGGTGTACGGTCGGGCTCGTCGATCACACGACCGTGTGGTGACTTACAGTTTTGCACACGGCCTACCACACGGGCGACCACACGCCCGTGTGGCATCGACAATAAGGTTTTCTACTTTTGCCGAAACCTCATTTTCTACGTTTTCGGGTACACATCTGGTTTCGGTTGAAGCTAAAACGATTCCTGAGCACTCCAGAACCTAAAATAAAAAATCCTGAGCCCAAAATCAGTCACTTAAAACGAATTATTATGAACAGATAGGGCCTACATCGCAACGAAAACCTTTACCTTTGAGCGAATACCGACAACCACGTACTTAGTTGGCACAGTTTAGGAACCACAGCCATTTACAGCACTCCTAAACACGAAAACACTCCTCTTTAGTAACCATTTAAGAGGAACAGATAAACCTAAACAATAGCATAACTTACCGACCGCGCACTGGCGTAGAGTGGATGAGATGGAAAAGGGAAAACAGAGAAAAGAGGGGTGTGAGAGAGCAAAATTTTGGCAGCAAAAAGGAAAGGGGAAAATCGGCAGGAAAAGAGAAGAGAGAGGAAGAGAGAACCAAGTATTGTCTAATTGAACCTCTGATCAGATTTTGATAACTCCCCACCTCTCAACTCCTTAATTCTCTCCTTCAAACACTCCACCATCAGCGGTTAACTAAAACTCAAACTCTTACACAACATTAGCAGCAAAATAATTCCCTTGCTCGCACAGGGATTCGAACCCCAGACTCCTTGCAACATTAACACTCCACTTAACCACTAGACCAGCAGGCCCATTCTGTTAACTACTTACATACTTTTACTTATAAGCCTACTAACCAGAGTTAGGGCTTCATTCATAAAATTACCAAAATTTACCCAAGTTGTGACTTGAACTTGGGACCTCCCACACACACCCAGAACACATAACCACTGAAGCAGATACAGATTTATGTCAAAATTACAAAAGTCAAAATTTAAGAAAAATCGGGGTGTTACAAATCGCAAGTGTGAACCATGTGGTATGCATCTTTTTGCACAATTGGCTGATAGTATCCTTGTCTGAAAATTTTTTGTACAAGGAGCCTGCCACCCAAGTGGTCACCACAAATTCCTTCATGAATCTCTCTCATCACATATTCAGCTTCTGAGGGTGCTAAACATCGCAGCAATTGTTGGGAATACCCATTTCTATAGAGTACACCATCTAAAAGGGTATACCTAACAGTTGTATAATAAAACAAATTGCTTTAATAAACCAAAGATGGAATAGTTTACTAATTAACAGGCATTCGAGATATAAGTAATAACGTCATACCTCACGGCCTTGCGTTGTAACTTGGTGAGCTCTTTTTAGTAAATGTAGTTTTCTTCGCTTTGCAATGTTTGAATAATAGGGGTTAACCATGTTTCTTCTTTGCTTAAATTAAATATCTATGGCATGTCATAGTGATCTACCACAAATCGATGTGGAAAATTAGGCTTTTTTGACACACTTAAGGAGCTTTTTCTCGAGCAAAATAGAGTTTTTAGCTTAGTTTTTAATGATTTTTGTATTTTTATATTTTTTGGGTAATAAGTGAAAATCTCTCGTTTTTGTTTACTTTTTTACCCTAATTGGTCGATAGTGCCATTGGGAGGTCTACTATGTGTTTGAGTGATGTAGGAACATTTTGGAGGTCGAAAACGAGCAAGAACAACATTTAGGGCAAGGGTATCACGATATCCAACCCTTAGAATCGAGATACCTCCGCCAATATAGAAGACCAAGGAGACCCTTCAGTGGTATCGAGACATCCTCCTTGGGTATCATAATATCCACTTCTCAAGGAAGACCCTTAAGTTTAATACTACCGAGATATTGCGATATCGCCTTTGTCAAAGGGACAAACTTAGACAAAAAGGGAAAACTTTGTCTACCCGACCCACCAGTCACACAAGGCCCATGTAGGGGAAATTTTGGCATCAAAAAGTCATTAGAACACCCTTCAAAATAACCAAAAATTGCTAAGGAGGTTAGAGACACATTAGCTTAGTTTTAGGTTTAGTTTTCTCTAGGTTTTCTTTAGTTTTTCTCTACACTTTTCTAGGTTTTTTATTTTTCTCTTCTTCTACCTTAGATTAGAGTTTATTTTTCTATATTTACTTCTTGTTCTTGTTGTTCTTATATTATTTAAGTTAGTTAATACTATAGCTAAGGTTTATTTACAATTTCAGTCCATGTACATTAATTTCAAGACTCTTTAAGCTTTCGTGTAATGTATTTCAGTTTATTTTACTTTAAACTTGTTAAAGCTTTTTCCTTTTATATTTCTTGCTTTAGATTTTGTTGTTAGATGCTTTTGGTTTCATGCTATTTAACTTTTCTTGCATAAAAATCTCAACTTTCACATTTTTCTCAAGCTTGACTTTCATGGCTGCTTTGTTTTCCATTGTTATATTTATTTTCTTGACTTTGAGTATGTGTAGCTAAACCCTTAAGGAGGTTTGTTGATAGAGATGTGGATAAACTAAAATCTTTGGATAAAGGACTAAATCGTAACAAATTGGACTAATTTGAATAGAACTAAGAACTTAGATAGTGACGCTCCTAAGGGAATATTAAGATAAAGTGAGACTGGAAGGTAATCTTGTCGTACACCCGTTTGTTAATCCCGGATTATCTGGCGAGATCGAAAGATAAATCAGACCTAATTCGTCTAAGCTGGTAAAATTGAGATCGGAAGATAAAATAGAATCACTTGGTAATTTATGCGATTTATATCCCTAGTCCGTGATTTGGTGAACCACCTCGAAGTCAACCAACCCCCATTAGTCATTTGCTAGATAGTCCCTCTAGTTTGCATTTCTTGCAATTTAGTCCCTAAAGTAGAATATTTAATTTTCTTGCAAACTTGTCTTTTATGAATCGCCATAATATAAAATCGCATTAGTAGCCACTTAGCCTCTATTGTGTATGCTAGTTACCGCTCAATCGCCTCTTCCTTTGGGTTTGATCCTTAGAATACTTCAGTGTTTCATTGTAACACTATAAATATTAACTGACCTGTACACTTGCAGTAAAATCGGGCCTTAAAAATTATTTTATAAATTAGTTGTTTTAATGCGTACGCGCACAGCTGGTCAAGTTGTTGGCGCCGTTGTCTGAGAAGACGGTGTAAGATTGAGTAATTTTTAGTGTACACTTTTAGGTAGAAATAAGTAGGATTTATAGATACAACTTTATTTTCCATTTATTTTTGTGCTATTCATCTTTTAGTTAATTTTCTTCAATCTATCATGCTTGTAGGAACGTTGTATGACTCAAACCGATAATAGTGTCTTCTCGTTTGAGCCGAAACTAGAATGTATCATCAATCATGGCCTCCTTACTTGATGTTATGCTGCATGATCGGAGATGGTTAAGACCTGGGATAACGACACCTAATGCTGAGGTTCCTTATTTCGAGATTAACTTATCCCTTATTTCGTGGATTGTGACTAATCTTCAATTTTATGGAAATGACAATGTAAATCCAGTGAAATTTCTTTGCAAGTTTGAACACATATGTAGCACGGAAAGCTAAGAAGGGGTACATTCTGACAGTATTAGACTCTTGTTGATTCCCTTTACTCTTGGAGGGCAAGAGAAGGAATGGTTGGATATGTTGCCTCCTGACACTATCGCTACATAAGAAGAATTTCTTCGGTTGTTCGTGAAGAAGAATATGCCCATTGCGACTGTACTTAATTCTTTTGAAGAGTTGCTTGAGTTTCAGCAAAAAGTGATTGAAACTTTAGGGAAAGTATGGGAAATGTTTAAAAAGGTTTTAAGAAGCTTCATCGGGAATAGAGTAGAGAGAGCAGCACAATTATAATGTTTTTATGCTGGGTTGGGTGCAAACAGTAAGGCAAAATTCCATGTAATTTTTGGGGGAAGTATCTGGACTAGAACAGTGAGAGAGATAGCAGTCCTCATTAAGAATGTTAGCATCAGTGATTTCTTTTCCAAGGATAATCGAGTTTCTGATAATAATAAATCCAATGATATGTTCAGAAGATTAGAGAGCCAGGAAGTGGAAATGATACTAGGACCCACCATACCAAAGACGACTCTGTTCCAATAAAAAATGTGAAGTCTCCACACAAGATGATTACGAATTGGAGTCATTTTCAGATATCGGAAGTATTGAGTCTACCGAAACCGAGAGCATAAAAGAATGTCAAGCACTCTTTACGCCAGACATGGGTGAACTAAATGTTGAAGAAGAGGATAATGACTTACGTGAAGACATGAAAATTCAATTGGCGCCAGAGTATGTGCATCAACTTAACTGGTGGAAACACTGAAAACAGCTTTTAAGGCCTCTTGTAATAACCCGTTTTTCAGTAGTGTCGGAAACAGTAGATTCGGGGCCACAAATCTGAAGAATTGGTCAGTAAATGTTATTATTTAATATTTACGATTCAAATATAGAATTACGTTGAAATTTGATTTAATGATTTTTGTTAATTGAACGAATAATTAGGTCCAAGTGGTATGTCCCTAAAGTCAAGTGGTTTTAAAAAATGAGGTATCGAAACCTCATTTCTAAAAACTGAGCTCATAAATATTTTTATTAAATATTTACAAAGTTATTATTTTGGTATGTGAAAGTTCGGTTTAGAAATTTTAATGTTTGGGTAGTTAATTAATTGAAAAGGACTAAATCGTAAAAGATATAAAATTTAATCACTATTAAATTTTAATGATTTAATGCCTTAATTAGTGAAAGAGGGAGGACTTATATGGTATTTAGACCATAATAATTCAAAGTGGACGGTTAGTAAGGATTGTAGTACACTTTATTCATTAAATTAAAAGTAAAAATAATTATAATTATAATAATAAGTAAAACATAAAAAAATGGGTATCATGTTCTTTATTTTGGTGTTCCACCAAAAAACCAAACAAGAAACCTTCATTTTTTAGCTTCAAGGTTCGGCTAACACTAAAGTTTTGCATGTAAGTGTATTTTTACTCCATTTTTCTTGATTTTTATGTTTTTGAGATCATTCCAACTAAATTCAGCTAACTCATATCTCCGTTTTTAAAAATCTTAAAGATTTTAAAACTTGCCATTGATGAATTTGTAATGTCTTTGAAATTTGATAATAAATTGATATGCTTAGTTGATTAAAACTATTTTGTAAAGGAAATTTTGTTAGTTTTGAGTTTAGGGACTAATGTGAAAATAATTAAATTTTAGCATGAGAATACTATAATTTTTATGTGTTTAGGGAATGTTTTCAGGTGCTGATAAAATTGGTTTAGAGTGATGGGGTTAATTGTGGAATTTTAGAAAGTTTTGGGCTTAGGGACTAAATTGAATAAAAAGTAAAAGTTTAAGGTAAAAGTGTAAAATGACGATTAAGGTTCAAATATATGAATCTCAGTATTTTATGCTATTTGAATTATTTAATTGAATGAAATTTTTTATATAGATAAAGAAACTGGCCAATCGGATTTAAACCGTGGAAAAGATAAAGTATTGCTTGAGTCGTTGGCTTCGTTTTTACAACTGTATTTGTCGAGGTAAGTTCGTATGTAACAATATATATATATATGTATTTCTTTATGATTATGTATATTAATTTCTAGTTAATTGTAATAAATATGAAATTTTATTGTTTACTTGTAAATTATTAAATGATGCAATTAAGTACAAATGGAAAATGAACGTAACAAATTTATAGTATGTGTACGGAAATAAGAAGTGCCTCTGAATGGTTGATTTTATGATATTATGAATTTAAGTATAATTCCCATTTGAACATAATAAACAATTAAGATACGATTGACATGCCAATAGGGTTAGTACGCGCGCTTGTACGGGATCGCACTTCGGTGCCTCTGTTCGCACTTCAATGCCTCTGTATTTGCATTACAGTGCCTCTATTGGCATTTCGATGCTCTTTGGTGTATTTTTGGGGAAAACCGAGTATCTGAGTCAATTGGCTATAGTTCAACGGGCCATGAAATTTTACGTTTAAATGTTAAATTACTCTTTGAGTTGGATTTATGTATAATGATAAGTTTGTGTCTATATGTATATGTATGGAAGCATGGATTGCTTTGGTTTGAGCCATGGTGTATATTGAATTATATGAGATGAATGTTTGGTTAGTATGGTTTGATAATGAATATTAATGCCTTGGTGTAATTATATGCTTCATATGTCTATAAATATGTTATCTAGTTATGATTATGGTGTGTTTAGAGAATTAAATGGTTATATGAATATTTTCTGAGTATTCAAGCTTGTTTGATTTGGTTCAACGGGTAAATAAAGCTTTAAAGGGTATGTGATTGCATGAAATGAACTATGATTTTTGAGTAATGATATGGATTATGATGAAATGTGTAATTGAAAGGAAAAGATGGTTTAGTATATATGTATGAGTGGTGAATTATGAAAGTGAAATGTTAGATATGTTTTATGCCATGTTTTGATTGGAATTTTATATGCAATGTTACACCAACTAACCTTATGAGGTGGTGTGTATAGGAAAGGAAAGTTGGCTTATGACATAATAAAATTAAGTTCGGTTGTTTAATCTAAAATGTTCAATAATAAGTTTTCTTTATACGAGCTTGATAAGCATTAGTTGCTTACCTAGTTGTTTTCCTTATTTTTGTAGATCATCGGAAGCTCGATCGGTAGGAATCTTGTCGGAGCTCAATCAAACTATCCGTTCATCATTTTGGTAGTTTTTGGTTGTTTTGGTTATTGGTTATAAATGGCATGTAATATGAGTTTTTATGTTATTTTGTCAATGTGATGTGGTGTCAGAGTATTTGCCTATATGCTTTGTGGAACGGTGGAAATGTGCAAGTGTACACAATCGCAACAAGTAATAAAGTGACAAGTAAATGTCGAGTTATCGTACCCACATGGACTGTAAAAGAATTATTTATGAAAATGATTTCAAACACTTTGGTGAAGGGAAAATATTTGGATTTAAGAAATATTTAAAAACTAAAAAAAACAAAGTAAAATAAAATAAAATAAAGTTCTAATGCACGATTTCAAAAGCTGATTTCAATCAAGATGATATAATTGTGTTGGATTAATTACATTTCTTAACTTAGAATTATTAAACTCATGCTTATACTTGTTACGAATAAATTCACGACAACTCGGTAATTTCCTAACTTATGAACATATTTACAAATCAAAAATCCATTCATCTCTTGTACATATTCCTATGTCAATTCGACCGATTAAACAGATTTATAAAGGTAAACATGTTATTGCACATACATACTTATTAAATTAAACAATCTCTCGCATATTCCTATGTCGATTCAACCGATTAATTCAACCTAATAAGCATATAAAAGACTATGTGAGGTAACAAAGTATCCTTACCTTGAAACAGTTTAATCACAAAAATCTTGCAAGTTATGCAAGGCATATGTATCGCCAAATACAATGCTAATCTAATCTTCAACTACCTTAGAAGAATTAAACATGCACTGATTAAGTACTGTGTCCATTAACTACAATTTCAATGCGTTTAAATAATTAATTCTTTAGTTATCTAAACAATTATAATGCCAGATTAACTTAGGCATGATTTTACTTAATCAAGCATTTTACCGAGGCCTATAACAGAATAAACACAATTTTAATAATCCAAAAGGACGTCATGCAATCAACCCAACACGAATTAAATTCAAGCTAAGCTGATTAAATTAACCATTCCAATAGCATAAATGTTCATAAACATGTTTGTCAAAACAACAACGAAATTTAAAGAGATAGGGAACAAGAAGCAAATCCGGTGTTTCTCTGTGGCTTGACTGATTGCTCCGTTCTTCGTCCTCCGTTGTCCTCGGCTATCAAGGTGGCTTATGAACGCTCTAATTGCTGCTCAATTATGGCTGAAGAAGACCCCTTTCCCAAGGGGAGAAATCGGCACAAGAGCAAGGAAATAGGAAAATGAAAGAAGAAATGAGAGAGGAGAGAAAAGTTGTGAGAGAAGAGATGTAAATGAGAGATGAGGGATACTTTGAATGATCAGCCAAGGGGGGTATTTATAGCTGAATGTGGCAGCTGAAATTTTCTAAAAATAGCAGCCAAAGAGCCACACCTTGGCCGGCCACCCATGTGGCAAAGTTGATGGCTTCAACTTTGCTAAATATGGCTTAGGGCAAATCTACAAAGCCACTAATTGTGGAGGGGTTTGAATGCAACTTTGACAAGTTTTCAAGGGCCTCTTTGCAAGCTCAATTAATCAGCTAATAAGCTGATTTGGGTCAGCATATGGACGGTTCTGGGCAGCCCAATTGGTGGCTGATTCGGTACACTGAATTCGGTTCAACCAGTGCGGTTTAACTAGACCCTTTTTTCCATAATTAATTAATAATAATTTATTTAGCCCAAATTAAATTGGGAATAAATTAAAATTAATTATATTATGATTTAATATTCATAATCGGACCGTCTTGGTCTGGAAATAAATGTGCCTCGATACTTCAAATTGCTTCTCGGGTTTATTCTTCAAGCAGTGTCTGCCGAGCCAATTTTCGCTCTTTGTGCGAATCTGTCGAAAATAGTCAAAATTAATCAAAATTAACTATAAAATTAATTAAAATTCATCATGTTCATATTTTTAACACAATTTAATTATTTTATAGTATTTAATTATTTTTCGACAAGAATTTAACCGAAATAGCATGATTTTAAGTTAAAAAGGGCATGTAAAAACACGTAAATTTACGTGTTTCCAGACCCCCAAACTTATTTCATTGCTCGTCCCGAGTAATGCACAAATTTGAAAAGAATTTTCTCGAAAACACTTTTGAAAAACTCATTCAAAACAACATTCTTCCCAAAATCATGAAATCAATATATTAATGCTCAAAAATAAGAAATTTGATAATTATGCTACTTAAGTATATATATCGTTCAAATTACATCCAACAACTATTATAATAGCAAAATTTGACTAAATGCTTCTTTAACAAAGACATGCTAACCCTTACCAATTTGATTTTTTTTATTCCCTTATTCAAGACTAAGCTGCAATCATTAAGTTTAACCTATGTCTTCATATGTTGGTCTTAGCAATTTCTCTCCACTAATGTAGGTAACATTGGAACTTTGAATCAATAGGTCTTTAACAGGGTTGTAACGTGGCTGGGCTTAGGGGTAGGTAAAAGATAGATAATTTTAGGTTTTAAAACCCTAGACTCAGCGTAAAATCGAACCTTCAGAATTTTTACCCTTGATACATCAACTTATGCTCTTTCGTACATCTATTTTATTTCGAGTACATTTTTTTTTAAAATTCAAATAAAGTTCGAGCACTTGCTTCATGTACTACAACTTTCGAGCAATTGATATTTCTTTTCAACTCCCCAAAACTTATTTTCAAACGATATTCTGAATAGTACCGAGTCTAGTGTTTGGGACAATTTTAAAGATAATGAAGAGAAAAGTGATGGCTAAATATTGCAAAGGTCCAAATAAAACTAGGCCATATAGTCTCAAAGTTAGGTTTCAAAGGATAATTTTATTAGGGTTGGCTTGAAAGGCTCAAACGGTCCAACAATAGTTGCCTAAATCATTTTCAATATTCCATGCTTCCTAGGATTTCGCCTCAAGAAATTACTAAGTCAATTCTAAAGACTTAAACTTTCATGCATGCCTAATTTTTTCGTAAGGAACTAAAAACTTTATGGTACGAATTTGCATGTTTTATTAAAAATACATTCATATCATTATTAAGCTAACATAATAACTTATTGAAATAATAGAACTCTATTAATACTGAAGTTTAGCATACTTAACAAAATTTCAACTTTTTGAACAAAATATATCCTAATCATAATTAAAAGAAAATTTTATTCTGAGTGGGATTAATTCAAATTTTCGGTCCCCCTACTTAAAGTGAACAATGTCCTCATTGTTTAAAGTGAATAGATACTATACACCAGGTAGGATTTTATAAAAGAGGAGGTGAGTCAAATTGACTGCTTAAGTACCAAGCTCTCTCTAACATCCAATCCTAGACATGTATATACCTATTGCCACACTTTAGCCTTTGTGACTTGTTCAGATTTTATTCATGATTCCTATCTCTTGTTTTATTGTGCAAAAATAAAAATTCCTAATTAACCTAATCCTAAAATAACTTAAGAATAAAAATAAACTAAAGTTGAAGTCCTCCCTTTTTTATTTGTTTGCCGATCCTTTCGAATTCGACTCATCTTTTGCTCCATCAGTATTGCCTTTGCATGAATCACCTTGCTCCCTCTTTGATAATGAAATCCATGGTTCAAATATGAAATCTGGAAACTCAGGCACAAAAATAAATGGGTCATTATAAATTTTCTTGAGGCACTCCTCATCGAGTCATCCCTTATTTTTGAGTATCTCCAGTTAGGCTTGTTGCTTCCATTGCATGTGTTGCATTAAGTCCATCGCCTTTAATGACTCATCACGAAGATCAGGCTAGGCGGTGCGGCTCCAAACATTGAGGTCTCGATATCGTGTTTGACCGGCTCCATTGGTTACGCCTCACTAGAGACTTCAGTTAATTGCTCTGGCGGAATCTCTGTGGGATCATCTTCTGCTTCTACGGGATCCTCACTCTCTTCAACTTGTTGCTGTAGAACAGAATCTCCAGCTACTCGGTAGAGGTCCTAATCGGTGATTGTGCCTTGACTATACCCTGTCTTCTTCACGTCCGTAAGGATTTTTGCTTTTAAGCACAGAATTGTTATCGTAAAGGGGAAATAGGCCGGGCCAGAACATCTAACGGCACAATTTCGCATTTCTCTTAGGATGATTTTGCCCAGATCAATGGTCTTTCCTGTTAGAATCAAGTATAATAGGATCATTCGCTCTAATGAGATTGTAGTGCCATGCGAACTAGGCATAAGGCTGAAACGGATGAAATAGAACCATACCTTAGCAATTGGTGTCAAATACTCTCTTCGACACGTGTGGATTCCTTACTTTGACACAGTCCACTTAGAACCTGGAACTGTAAGTTCCTCGAGAATTTCTTGCAAGATTCAGGCTTAATGTTGCTCAACAGAGAAGAATATTCATCATTTTCGAAATCAGGTAATTCAAAGAACTCATTAATAGCATTTGAATTTATTGGTACCTTGATTTCGCGAACTGGAAATTCGGTCAATTCGCTTGAGGTTAAGTTCGCATAAAATTCACGAACTAGTTCCTCATCCACACTTGGTCTCTTTTCAAAAAACAATTCCCAATTGAGGGCTTCAGCAACTTGACGAATACGTGCCATAAAGTCTCTGTAGTTGCTTTCCTTCAATGTGAAGCCTTTCTCTGGATGCATCTGTTGATTTTTGAAGAAACTTTTGTATCTTACTTTGGCTTCTTCACAGTGGAACTTATTTTGCGTTTCATCGATTTGAACGGAAGCACGAGTTCTCTTACGAGGCATGATTGACCTGAACATAAGATGGGAAAATGTTTTTTTTTTCAAAAATTTAATTAATAAAAATTACTAATATTTCAATAAATTGAAAAAATTAAATAATTTAAACTTAAGAAAAAAAATTTTGTTCTTACCACCTTCCTTGAAAAAATTAAGAACTCCTAAACTAAAATATACTTATGAAACAAAAGATGGAAATTTAAAAGGAAGGTTGAAGGCTTAAGGGCTTGATGTGTGGTTGAAAGAGATGTGCTGGTCGAGTGTTGGAAGGCTGCTAGGTGCGCGGCCGGATGGGTGCGAAAGTAAGCTGCAACGTGTGGTATGGGCTGCACGCAAGCAACAGCGGGCAAGGCCTTGCGGCAAGTAGCCCTGGGCGTGCTTGCAGTGCGGCGCACGGGAGCGAGGACACGGCACAGGCGGTGGTTGGGAGCGAGCAAGTGTAAGCGGCACGGGAGGCCATCGCGCGCGCCTGTGTGCGCGAGCTGCTGGATGCTTGGGCGTGCGACTAGGTGCTTCAGCTAGGAGGTTTCGGCACTTGGGTTTTGGGTTTTGAGTGATGAATGAATGGGAAGAGGCATGGGTGGAATTTATAGTGAGAGTAATAGGAATTAGAGTAAAACTCTTAGAGTAATTTAATAATTAAAATATTCTAATTCTAATCCTACTCAAAGTTAACAACAATTAATAATATGCATATGAAATTATCAATTGCTATTAAATTATTAAGATAAACATGAAATATAATTAAATAAAATTAATCCTAATTCTAAGCTAAGTTGATAAAAATTAATATATAGATTAAAAGAGATATAATTATATATTAAAGTTTATCATATTTGTATAAATATATATATTAAGTAAAAATATTTATTTTAAATGCCTTTTGGAAATATTTACAAAAAGAGGTACCTAGTTTTTATTATTTACGAAAATAGCAACAAAAATTTAAAAATAATTCAATTAAGTCCCTAGACTTAATGAAAATTTAAAATCGAGTTGCAATTTAAAGCTTGGGTCAAAATTGACCTTTTTATTTGAAAAACCAAAAATTTATTTTGTCATTTAGAGACTAATTTCTCGGAAAATTATGTAAAAATCAATTCCCAGGAAAGATTGGAGGGGTCACAAGTGGTCCCGCTTAAGTTCTAATCTCCTAGACAGAATTTATTTAAACATAATAAACCCCAAAAAAAATTATACCCTAAATAAATTATTAAAAACAAGAAAAATTTAAATATCTGATAAACTGAACAAGATTTGATCCCGTTCAGGTTTTTCTCCGTAGTAATGTTTCAAACGCTGAGCGTTGACTTGAAAATTACCTCCCTTACCTTGGAGTTCAACAACTCCATATGGATAGACGCGATGAATCGTGAATGGATCGGACCAACGTGATTTTAACTTACCTGGGAAGAACTTCAATCTGGAATTAAATAACAAGATTGCTGACTTGCTTCAAATTCTCTAACTCGAATGTGCTTGTCATGCCACTTCTTGAGTCTTTCTTTGAGTAATTTGGCATTTTCGTATGAGAACATTCGGAATTCCTCTAGCTCGTTGAGTTGGAGCATCCGTTTCTCTCTAGCAAGCTTAAGATCCAAGTTGAGTCGTCGAAGAGCCCAGTAAGCTTTGTGCTCTAACTCCAGAGGTAGATGACAGGCTTTCCCAAAGACCAACCTGTAGGGTGACATTCCTAAAGGTGTCTTGTATGCTGTTCTGTAAGCCCATAAAGCATCATCTAGTCTCTTGGACCAGTCTCGTCGGTTCGGGCAAACTACCTTCTCAAGTATGCCTTTGATCTCCTTATTCGCCAGCTCAGCTTGCCCATTTGTCTGCGGATGATAAGCTGTAGCAACCTTGTGTTTCACTCCATGTTTATCTAACAACCATTTTAACCACTTGTTCACAAAATCGGTCCCTTCATCGCTGATAATAGCTCTTGGGGTTGCAAACCTTGTGAACACGTGTTTCTGCAAGAACTTCATCACAACTTTAGCATCGTTCGTCGGATAAGCTTCAGCCTCGACCCATTTGGACACATAATCTACTGCTACCAATATGTACTTGTGACCAAAAGACGGAGGGAAAGGACCAAGAAAGTCAATACCCCAAACATCGAACAATTCTACCTCAATGATATTTGTTCGAGGCATCTCATTTCTGTTGGTGACATTTCCAACCCTTTGACATCGATCACAGCTTTTTACATAAGCGTATGCATCCTTGAATAGTGTGGGCCAAAAGAATCCGGCTTGCAATACTTTGGCCGCTGTACGTGTACCTCCGAAGTGTCCCCACTCGAGGTGAGTGGCGATGGTATAAAATCTTGTGATTTCATCTTCTTCCACACATCTCCCCGATCATCCGATCCGCGCACACTTTTAAACAAGTATGGCTCTTCCCTGAAATAGTACTTCACATCGTGAAGAAACTTTTTCCTTTGTTGATATGTTTTATCAATCGGCATTAAACCACAAGCTAAATAGTTAGCAATATCGGCAAACCAAGGAATATTATGGACATGATTTACCTCCAGTATGTGTTCATCTGGAAATGTCTCCTGGATCGGTACAAGAGGAGAATTTCCCTCTTGCGGCTCCAATCTAGACAAGTGATCTGCTACTTGGTTCTCTACTCCCTTTCGATCTTGAATTTCTAGATCGAACTCTTGAAGTAGTAGTACCCACCGGATCAATCTTGGCTTAGCGTCTTTCTTGGCCAGTAAATATTTAATTGCCGAGTGGTCCGTATAGACGATCACTTTGGTACCTATAAGATAAGATCGAAACTTGTCGAAAGCGAACACAATAGCAAGTAACTCTTTTTCTGTTACCGTGTAATTTAGTTGAGCTCCGGTTAGAGTTCGACTTGCGTAGTAGATGGGATGAAAAACTTTGTTCCTTCGCTGGCCCAAGACAGCTCCAATTGCGAAGTCACTTGCATCACACATCAATACGAATGGCAAATCCCAGTCTGGTGTGACGATTATGGGTGCCGTGACGAATCGACTCTTCAAATCGTTGAAGGCTTTTAAGCATTCCTCATCAAACTTGAATATCGAGTCCTTCTACAATAATTTACATAAGGGTTTAGCAACTTTGGAGAAGTCCTTGATAAATTTTCGATAAAAACCGGCGTGGCCCAAAAAGCTCCTAACACCTTTTATAGATGTTGGAGGTGGGAGTTTCTCAATAACGTCTACCTTTGCTTTGTCTACCTTGATCCCATGTCTTGTTATCCGATGGCCTAAAACAATTCCTTCTCGTACCATAAAATGGCACTTTTCCCAATTGAGTACGAGATTCGTCTCTTCGCATCGCCTTAGTACCTTAGCTAGATTGGCTAAGCAATCATCGTAAGTATCTCCGAATACTGAAAAATCGTCCATAAAACCTTCCAAATATTTCTCAACCATGTCAGTGAAAATAGACATCATACATCTTTGAAATGTAGCAGGTGCATTACATAACCCAAATGGCATGCGTCTAAATGCAAACGTACCGTACGGGCAAGTGAATGTCGTTTTGTGTTAATCTTCCGGTGCTACTGTAATCTGATTATACACTGAGTATCCATCGAGAAAACAGTAGTAATCTCGTCCTGCAAGTCTATCCAGCATCTGATCCAAGAACGGCAAAGGAAAGTGATCTTTCCTAGTCGCCTTGTTCAGCTTCTGGTAATTGATGTAGATTCTCCATCCCTTAACCGTTCTAGTCGGTATCAACTCGTTGTTCTCGTTCTCTACAACCGTGATACCTCCTTTTTTTGGTACGCACTGGACCAGACTTACCCATGAACTGTTTGAGATGGGATAGATAATACCCGCATCTAACCACTTGATGATCTCCTTTTTTACTACGTCCTTCATGATGGGGTTCAGTCTCTGTTGTCCATCGATCGTCCCTTTTTTGCCATCTTCCAAGATAATCTTGTGCATGCATACAGACGGACTAATACTGCGAATATCGGCTATGGTCCATCCGATGGCCTTCTTGAATTGTTTCAAAACTAAGATAAGTTTCTCTTCTTGCTTAGTGGTCAATTCTGCTGAAACAATCACAGGTAGAGTAGAAGCGTTACCTAAATAGACGTATTTTAAATGAGAAGGTAATACCTTGAGTTCTAATTTAGGTGGCTCCTCGATCGATGCTTTTGGCTGGGTGTAATCCCTTTTCTCTAATTCCAAAGATTCAAGACGGGATTGCGGATTAAATCCCTTTTGATTAGCTTCTAGCAAAGCTAAGTAGTCATCCTTCTCTTCATCATTTGGAGGATCCGATGTCAAAATTCTTTCCAGTGAGTCCTCAACACAGTTGAGTTTCTTCTCCACTATTAATTCCTCTATGCAGAATAATCATCCATTGTGTCAGGAAATCGCATAGACTTAAAGACGTTAAATGTTACCTGATCATCCTGAACACGCATAGTGAGCTCGCCCTTCTTCACATCAATAAGGGTACTTCCAGTTGCTAGGAACGGCCTTCCTAGGATGATTGGTACTTCTTTGTCTACTTCAAAATCTAGAATTATAAAGTCAGCAGGAAAGATAAACTTGTCTACACGTACTAATACATCCTCGATTTTTCCTTCTAGATGTGCTAAGGATTAATCTGCTAGTTGAAGCGTAACTGTAGTTGATCTAACTTCTCCTATCCCCAACTTCCTAAATATTGACATAGGCATCAAGTTGATACTTGCACCTGAGTCACATAATGCATTACCACAATATGTTGCTCCAATGTTGCACGGTATGGTAAAACATCCAGGATCCTTCAATTTTGGGGAAGTTTGTCTTGAAGATATGCACTTGCATTCCTTCGCCGAGCTACCGTCTCAAATTCTCCAAGCCTTCGTTTCTTAGACAAGATATCTTTCATGAACTTGACGTAGTTCAGCATTTGCTCAAATGCTTCAACCAACGGGATGTTGATGTGAAGTTGCTTGAGTACGTCAAGGAACTTCTTGAATTGAATCTCTTGCTTCTGCTTCTGAAGTCTTTGAGGGTAGGGTGGTGGTGGTTTCATTACTGGAACTGATTCTGTTTGATTCGTCTTTGGCGGTAATTCTGCACCTAACAAATTTGTTAGTTGATCAGAATTAGCTGGTCTTGAGGTTACTTTGTCGGGTTTTGCAGATTCTGGTTCTGGTGAAACTGGGATTTTAACACTTAGTTGAACTTCTTCTGAATCTTGAGCGTCAGCTGGCTCCTTTCCAGCTTCAATGGTATTGGGCTCTAATGTCTTTCCACTTCTCAGTGTTAACGCTTTGTAATGCTCATTTCCCGGATTTCTCAGATTTTCCGTATCATTGGGTAAGGTACCCTCTAGTCGGTTCCTAAGTTTAGTTGCAAGCTGGCCCACTTGATTCTCCAAATTCTTCAATGTAGCTGCTTGGCTCTAGATTAAGGCATCATTCTTTGCCATGTATGTCTTCAGCAAACTCTCCAAGCTATTGGATGCTTCAGCTTGAACTGGTTTTTGAACTTGTTGCGGGAAGTTAGGCGGCTGGGTTGGTCTGGGTTGGGTGTAAGTGGTACTGGTTCCAGCCCCTTGATTACTCCAGGAGAAATTCGGGTGGTTTCTCTACGATGGGTTATAAAAATTTGATTGCAACCCTTGCCTTCCTCGGTTTTGGTTACGGTTACCCATGTAGTATCTGATTCAGGTTCGACGGACATTCTTCAAACAAATGTCCTCCCCAAAATAGACACTGAGCTATATTCTCAAATTGATTAGGTGGGTGTCTTTGCAAAACTATTAGACCCATTAGTAGTAAGATTTTTAAGCATTGAGGATATTGATGATACCTGAGATGCGAGTAAAGTAAGAGCGTCTACTTCGTGTATTCTAGAGACTCATCTTCCTGACGCTGCTCGACTTGTTGGCCATTGATAATTGTTGCTAGCAATCATCTCGATAATTTTATAAGCCTCATTATAAGACTTAGAAAGGAGAACACCATTAGCAGAAGCGTCCTCTACCATCCTCGTGTGAGCGTTGAGACCATTGTAAAACGTCTCAAGTTGGATGCAATGTGGGATTCCATGATGAGAGGACTTTCGTAATAACTCTTTAAATCTTTCCCATGCCTCATACAAGGACTCATCATCCATTTGGTGGAAGGCAGTGATCTCGTTCCTCAGCTTAGCATTCTTGCTTGGCAGGAAATACTTCATGAGGAATCTCTCGGCTAATTCTTGCCATGTAGAAATGGATTTTGGTGGCAATGAGTTCAACCAGGCACGAGCTCTGTCCCTTAGCGAATATGGGAACAGCTTCAATCGTAAGGCATCTTCGGGAACTCCGGCTAACTTGAAAGAATCGCTCACTTCCATAAATAGTCTTAAGTGAAGATAAGGATCTTCAGTAGGCATTCCACTGAATTGGCCCACTGTCTGAAGCATCTGGAACATGACTAGCTTCAGCTCGAATTGTTTTGCCTCGATTTCGGGTCTTCTAATACCCGGATTAAGGTCATTGAACACTGGCACGGCATATTGTCTTAAGGCCCTATCCCTATCATCAGCAATAAGGATAGGATTCTGAGTAGGGTTTGCTCCATTTCCTTGATTCATATGCTCGAAGTTCATCTCTTTGGTCCTTCTCTGGTTCACTTGTCTTCTTCGCTGTCGAAAGGTTCGTTCTATCTCAGGGTCTACAAGGAGTAAGTCAATAATCTGGTCAATACTCATAAACACCTGAAATCATCACAGAAAAATTAAGTAAGTAAAAATTTCAATAGGAAAATAAATAAACCAAAATGTCAAGCAAATTCACAAATAATGGCTTTGAAAAACAGTCCCCGGCAACGGCGCCAAAAACTTGGAATGGTGGAAATGTGCAAGTGTACACAATCGCAACAAGTAATAAAGTGATAAGTAAATGTCGAGTTATCGTACCCACAGGGACTGTAAAAGAATTATTTATGAAAATAATTTCAAACACTTTGGTGAAGGGAAAATACTTGGATTTAAGAAATATTTAAAAACTAAAAAAAACAAAGTAAAATAAAATAAAATAAAGTTCTAATGCACGATTTCAAAAACTGATTTCAATCAAGATGATATAATTGTGTTGGATTAATTACATTTCTTAACTTAGAATTATTAAACTCATGCTTATACTTGTTACGAATAAATTCACGGCAACTCGGTAATTTGCTAACTTATGAACATATTTACAAATCAAAAATCCATTCATCTCTTGTACATATTCCTATGTCAATTCGACCGATTAAACAGATTTATAAAGGTAAACATATTATTGCACATACATACTTATTAAATTAAACAATCTCTCGCATATTCCTATGTCGATTCAACTGATTAATTCAACCTAATAAGCATATAAAAGACTATGTGAGGTAACAAAGTATCCTTACCTTGAAATAGTTTAATCACAAAAATCTTGCAAGTTATGCAAGGCATATGTATCGCCAAATACAATGCTAATCTAATCTTCAACTACCTTAAAAGAATTAAACATGCATTGATTAAGTACTGTGTCCATTAATTACAATTTCAATGCGTTTAAATAATTAATTCTTTAGTTATCTAAACAATTATAATGCCAGAATAACTTAGGCATGATTTTACTTAATCAAGCATTTTACCGAGGCCTATAACAGAATAAACACAATTTTAATAATCCAAAAGGACGTCATGCAATCAACCCAACATGAATTAAATTCAAGCTAAGGTGATTAAATTAACCATTCCAATAGCATAAATATTCATAAACATGTTTTTCAAAACAACAACGAAATTTAAAGAGATAGGGAACAAGAAGCAAATCCGGTGTTTCTCCGTGGCTTGACTGATTGCTCCGTTCTTCGTCCTCCGTTGTCCTTGGCTATTAAGGTGGCTTATGAACACTCTAATTTCTGCTCAATGATGGCACAAGAGCAAGGAAATAGGAAAATGAAAGAAGAAATGAGAGAGGAGAGAAAAGTTGTGAGAGAAGAGATGTGAATGAGAGATGAGGGATGCTTTGAATGATCAGCCAAGGGGGTATTTATAGCTGAATGTGGCAGCTGAAATTTGCTAAAAATAGCAGCCAAAGAGCCACACCTTGGCCGGCCACCCATGTGGCAAAGTTGATGGCTTCAACTTTGCTAAATATGGCTTGGGGCAAATCTACAAAGCCACTAATTGTGGAGGGGGTTGAATGCAACTTTGACAAGTCTTCAAGGGCCTCTTTGCAAGCTCAATTAATCAGATAATAAGCTGATTTGGGTCATCATATGGACGGTTCTGGGCAGCCCAATTGGTGGCAGATTCGGTTCACTGAATTCGGTTCAACCAGTGCGGTTTAACTAGACCCTTTTTTCCATAATTAATTAATAATAATTTATTTAGCCCAAATTAAATTGGGAATAAATTAAAATTAATTATATTATGATTTAATATTCATAATCGGACCATCTTGGGCTGGAAATAAATGTGCCTCGATACTTCAAATTGCTTCTCGGGTTTATTCTTCAAGTAGTGTCTGCCGAGCCAATTTTCGCTCTTTGTGCGAATCTGTCGAAAATAGTCAAAATTAATCAAAATTAACTATAAAATTAATTAAAATTCATCATGTTCATATTTTTAACACAATTTAATTATTTTATAGTATTTAATTATTTTTCGACAAGAATTTAACCAAAATAGCATGATTTTATGTTAAAAAGGGCATGTAAAAACACGTAAATTTTCATGTTTCCACTTTGATTTTGACTTGTAATTGTTTATGTAAATTTATGTTTTGGTCACTTTTAAATGCTATGTGAATATAGTTGGTTTGTGGTTCATTGACATATGAGTGAAGTGGGTAAATAGTGTGCGGTTGATGTATGTTTAAGGTATGAACTTATGGCTTTGAGTTGAACTGTTTTAGTATATAAATTGTGGTACCAATGAGGGTACATTGGATTGGTATTTAGATTTGAATGAGATGTGGGTGTTTTGCCATGTTTTGGGATTTTTCGAGTGTGCTTTGAATAGGTTTAATGGTTAGTAAATGGTATGCTTGTGGCCCAAGTAAATTCAATTTGGTAAACTTGATTTTGAAGACACATTTTAGGATACACGGCCTTCCACACGACCGTGTGCCACACACAGGCACCTCACACCATCATGTGTCATTATTGTTTTAGATGCAGGTTCCACACGGCTTGCGACACGGCCGTGTGACCCCTATTTCCAAATTTTTGTGAACTTTTCTTAGACTTTTGATATGTTTTCAATTTAGTCCCGAATCGTTTCTAAGGTATTTCTAGGGCCTCGAGGGCTCGATTTAGGGGCGGAATGTGCATTTACAATTGACATATGATATGTTTATATTACTGAATGAAATATTGTTTAAATGTTCCAATTGTACAGTAATGCTCTGTAACCCTAATCTGGCGACGGATACGAGTTAGGAGGTGTTATATTAATGGCGAATCCATAAAGTTCGAATGCTTCCATAATTCAGATATCTTGAAATCAACAAGAACAACTAAAATAAATCTAAAACCTAAGAACGAAAGAAAATACTACACAGAGAATCTAGGCTAAAGGAATGGTATCCAAAACAAGTGACAAATGAGCCTATTTATAGCCTTCAGGTGGCCGTTGTCCTTAAACCTAGGTTAGCTTACGTTCTCGAGCTTTAAGTTTGACTGTGCATACCCAAATACCCCTACTTCGTGTTTAATTTCTGTCATAAAGTCGATGTCGCGACACACCAAGACATGTGTCATGACATAGCAATCAGTAAACTCCTCTTCAACTATCTTCAGGGGTATGTCGCGAAACCCTCAGTCTGTGCCGCGACATCGAAGGCAGTCTTGAGCTTTCTCTATTTTGCTCCCTATGTTGCGACATCAAGTCATCCGTGTTGAGACATAGCCACTAGTATCCATTTAGTGCACCTTCTAATGGTTTCTTACACACCCTCAAAGTGTGTTAGCTCACCCTTAGGCCTCATTCAGCCCCTAAGGTCAATAAAAGACTCAATTTGCACATTTTGTTGAATATAAATAAAACTAAGAAAACTTAACTAAAACATCACAAAAATGTTTGTATTCAAGCTCCTTAAATGTGAAAACTAGTTTAATCTATTACACCGAATTACGACAGATCAAACTCCCCCACACTGAAGTCATTGCTTGTCCTCAAGCAATAAAAATGATGACCCTTGAGCAAATAAGATATAGGTATTGCCTTCGGAGCATATAACTTAGGCACTTTATGCTTACTAACAACTTTAACATGATGAATAATTGACTTACCACTTTTAATCACAAACATCCAAGTTCAGTATGTTACAATATATACAAGCTTTAAGGGTCTCACTTGTAGGGGTCCATCAACAAATCGTACAAATACTTTGATTATCCAAGCAAAATACAAATAGTCATTTATGCATATGTTTAGTATGATGTCCATTCATGTATAACGATATTTAGTTCACATAGGACTTTTCGGCTTGTAATGTTCTGAAGCTTACGACAGGTATGGAATTCAAAAATAGTAAGCATCAAAAGGGTTACAAACACGAAAATGGTTTGGCACATCATATTGATCCCTATTCTTCCCCTCTTAGTGACCCTTACCCGCTCACCACCTTATTTCTTCTTCTTTCACATTCCTTGTCTCTCCATGTATAGCAAATCATAGCATGTCATAGTAACCACAGTTAGCCTACGAGTTTCTATGTACTAATGAACGAGTTTCTTTTTCTTTTGTGACTTTGTGACTTTCTTTTTCAGCCTATCTCACTTAAGAATGCTTTTAATTTTTCGAGAACTTTTTCTACTCGTTTTACTTTTGTTTTTTTTTTGGATTTCTTTTATTTTGCACTTTTTAGGCTGACCTATAGTCCCCATATCACACTAATCATTCCTATTTCACTCTATTTTTATAAACTCTGCCTTAATGTATCTACTTAATCCTCAATACGTGTGGCCAGACGTCTACAATCGTGTATTGCAAGACCAAAGAAAAATGGCAAATACAAATTAACATTTTTAGGCTTGAGGTTTGTAATGAGGTTCATTAAGAAGTGTCAATAGGCTCAAAAATTGGTACTAAAGATGAACATTAATAGGTTGGCTTTTTGGCTCTGGATGTGTTCCAAACAATACCACAAGTCATCCTTAAATATCTCAACATGCACAAATTTAGGCAATCAAACAAACTCAAATTCAACCATTTATCATTCATACTAGCATGCTCGTTTCCTGGTATTTTCTATATCACTTGGTACAGTTGATTGTTTAATGTCTATTTACAATGTAACATATAGAACTTTAGTAGTCTAATAATCAAAATTTTAAAATCACCTATCATCATACCAAATTTATTTGTAAACACAAGCAACCTATGTATATGCTCTTAACCAATCACTTGTATTTCTGCAAGCTCAAGCACACAAAAGACAAGAAAAAATCAAGAAAATATAAAGATTGAAAACAAAACAAATTTTCCATGTTAGCCCCCACATTTTAGTTGACACATTGTCCTCAACGTGTAGCCCTTAAAAAGATAAGGAAAAAAGTTACTCGATTGGTTGTGGTTGCTCTAACTCCTAATGGTGGATGCTTCCTCCTTTGATCATGTAAAGCTCAAATTATTTATGTCTCCTTTGTGTTGGGTTCCTACATAGAAAACTTACACAAAATGTAATATAACTAAAAATCTACTATTAATCCTACTCCTACAGAGTCTAAATCAAATGTATCCAAAAATTAATACAAGTCTTTAAAAAAATGGAATTAAGAATTGTTCAATTTCCTTCCTCAAAATCCATCTCGTCGCTTTCGATGTCCTCTTCATCCTCTCCTTCATCTTCGCTTTCATGTACCTCTTCTTCTTGTTCTAGATTTTTTGGCCCAAACATATCAGGTGTATAGTTGGGGACTCGAATGTTGTTTTGCCTAGCAAATTCCTAAAAAATTGGTATTGATTCTTGCATCCACTGAATCACCCAATCTAACTTTGGAGGACTACTCTCACCAACTTCCTTTTGAGCTCGTGCCAGCCTTTGTGATAAAGTTGGTGTAGTTTTCACTTCTTACCGTCGCTTGTTCCAATCTTTTATTTGTTTGGCTCGCAGTTCAATGTATTGTTGGAACAAGGTATCTCCAATGATACTTCGGGAAGGTTTTAGCGACTGCTCATTAGATGTCATAGGTACACCCGCCTTTTTACATAAGGCTGTCACTGATGTGGAAAGAAAACTCCCACCCTCTAGCCGCTAATGCATCTTCTTATGTTCTGGTCGATCTATTTGCCAATACAAACCTGCTTTTTTTTCAAAATAACATAGAGTAAAACTGCTCTAAAAGTATTAACGTTAGAAACATTTAAAGCAGGTACGATTCATGTGCACACAAAGTGAATCCACATCTTAGCCTCATGGAACATAATATCTTGACGAAAGGATACTGGGATATTAGTACCTGAGCGATATTTCCATTCACCTCTCCCTTCAGTTAAAAAGTTTATAATATTATACATTTCTATATGTCAAAAAAATATTCTAAATCAGTTTCATTAATGAAATCATTCTCATAGTATGGAGCATTATAAAAGTCACAAATAATTCGAGGGGTTACTCACACTTCTTTCCCTCGCAGAAGTACTGATTCCCACATATGGCCTTCAGTATTTTTACACTCTTGGTCCCGTAAAAAGCCATAAAATTATTGAACAATAGGGAACATAACACTATCTTTAGGGATTGTCTAGAAACGCTCCCACCTATGATATCTAACCAAGGGTCATATTTCCTCACACAAAATCATTGATGGATCAAATCCCCTTTACTGGATAAAAGTTTTTCCTTGTAGTTTAGTAAAATATTTTCCAATATCCTGGTTTGTAAAATTAGATAGGTTTGTAACCGTCGATGGTTCGGGTTCCTTGGTTCATCTAACTTTTCTAGGAGGCATGTTTAACTAAGAAACAAATCAAGTAATATTCAATAGGATAGAAAAATTTAAGATAAGAACCCTTAACCTTGTATGGATCATTGGATTCCTTGTCACATTTTCATCTTGTTCATCATTCTTCACTATGCTTCCGTTTGAACCAAGAGAATTTGAGAGAATCAATTCTTCTAGACAAATCAAAGAAGAGGAAAAAGGGTGTGTTTTTAGGGTTTTAGGGTTTTAGGGTTTTAAGGTTTTAAGAGATTAAAATAAAAAATAAGATGGTTAAAAAGGGGTTAATATGGTTTTAGGTTTAAAACACAATGTTTTGGGGGGTTTAAAATTAGGTAAATTTTATGTTTAAGTCGTCAGGTTGCGCAAATGGGTCAGGTCAACCCTGTAGAAAATTGCAGTGATGTCGCGACACAAGGGTTCTGTGTCATGACACATCAATTAGTTTGGAGATCTTGGGGAAACTGTCTGTGATGTCTTGACTCAATGGTGTCATGTCGTGACATCGATGTGCTTTTTGTTAATTTATGTATTCTGTGCGTATTGTCGCGACACAGGGTTGTCCTGTTGCGACACCGACTCTGTTTCAGCCCAAATTTCTATCTTGGGGAAGTCTTGGTCTAAAAATAAACATGTATCAAATTAAAGTGAGAATCTAAACTATGGGGTTTGTTAAATATACAATAATTTACAAACATTAAACAATTCAAATAATTTTAACTTTTACTGTTAGATTCATCCAGCAGTATTTTTAGTTTACAGGTGGACAATCTTCTCGTTCTATCAGTATTAGTCCATCGTCCGTCGTGTCATTCCACCTCTCGCTTGTACCTTTCCTTGGACCTGTTTATTCTTTCTGCATGCATAAGAGGAAGTGTATCCCTTGATTTGGGAACGTTAGAAACATATAATTTTTTACACTGTTCTCCTAACTTCCTCCGAGATTCCTCTTGGCTTGATTAATGGTCGTATTTAAATATTTCTGTCTCACCATTGATTACATTGGTCAAATCATTCTTTTCTAAATCAATGATAGACCTAGAAGTAGACAAAAAGGGTCTTCCTAATAAAATCGTTATCTCACTATCTTCTTCAAAATCAAGCACCACAAAATCTGCAAGGATAATGAAACTTCGTACCTTGACTAAAACATCTTCTAATACCCCTTTTGGATGTACTGAAAACATGTTAGAGAACTGTAATGTTATTTGAGTAGTTTTAAGATCTTCCAACCCAAGTTTTTCAAAAATTGATAGAGGCATTAAAATAATTCTAGCTCATAAATCACATAGAACTCTATTAAAATGAATGCTCCCTATCTCTATGAGAATAGTAAAATTCCCCGGGTCTTTCAATTTTTGACGTACCTGTCTCAAAATAATCACACAATAAAAAGCACTTAAGTTAACTTGTTCGCCTACCTTAATTTTCTTACGCCTCACTACCATCTCCTTTAAAAACTTAGCGTACTTGGGAACCTTCTCAATTAACTCAATTAAAGAGAGGTTAACATTTAATATTTTAAACAAGTTCAGGAAACTTACAAATTTGTCCCCATCCCGTTTTTTTCTTCAAGTCTCGAAGGGAATGGGATCTTTGTGATTTCGGCATCTTGAGGTGTTTCCCTTTCTAGTTCAGCTGCCAGGGTCATTACCTCTTCTCGCATCGGTTCATCTTCAGCTTCTGGGGATACCTCTTGAGGGTCATCAATATTCTCGATAATTACCTCCAAAGTAGGGTTTTCTGGGCTACTCAGTACTTTACCCGATCGAAGTGCTATCGTCTTCACGTGCTCCTTACCTTCTCTCCGTGGATTGTCTTCTGTAATACTGGGAATACCTGCACCAGTTTGTCTTTTGATGTCGCCCATCATGCTCATCAATTGGCTCATTTGATCTTCAAGCTTAGTTAATGTTATTGTTGAGTTGGTGCACTCAGACTGCATCTGCTTGACATCGGTTCTCATTGACTACATTTCTCCCTCAATTCTATCCAAACATTGACCACATGCAGTATGGTCACTTGGGTTGGCCCTATCTTGGGGTTTCTGTAAATAAAGAGGTTGATAATTAGTATTTTTAACTTGATTTGAACTATTACTTGCTCATTGGTTCCCTCCCCATCTCAAATTCGGGTGATCTCTCCAACCAGGATTATAAGTATTCGAATAAGGGTTTCCACCCCTATTCCTTGTGTAATTTATATCCTCGGCAAGATTTTTGATATAGTGGAAGAGCGGTTTGTCTCCCCCATGCATAGATGATGTAGAAGTAGATTTGATATGGTTGAGTCTATCCACTAACTGTTGATACTTGTCATCCTCCTGAATAGTTTTAACCATAGCGGGTTTCTAGCCATTTGTAAATCATTTGATAAGCCACTGAAAGGAGTTTAATGTCATGTTCTCAATGATTTCATACACATCCTCGTATGTTTTGTTCATAAGGGTTCCTACTACTGCTCCGTCTAATCCAGATCGTGCATTCGCATCCAATCTGTTATAAAATACCTACAATCGCATCCACTTAGGAAATTTGTGGTGCGGTCATTTTTTAATCAACATTTTGAAACTTTCCCACGCCTCATAGAAACTTTCTCCCTCTATCTGTCTAAAGACATCAATCCCTCTTCTTAGCTGAATTGTTTTGCTAATCAGAAAGAACTTCTGTAAGAACTTTCCAGCGAGTTCATCCCATGTTGTGATAGACCTTGGTGCCTGCGAGTCTAACTAAGAAAAGGCGTTATCAATCAAAGAGAAGGAGAACAACCGAAGACAAATAGTGTCATCAATGACCTCGTTATACTTAAAAGTATCACAGAGTTGGAGGAACCATTTTAAATACAGATTAGGGTCCTCTGTCATTGTGCCCCTAAACTGCAGATTATTCTAAATCATCTGAATCATCGCCGGTTTGATCTCGAAATTATTAGCTGCAATTATCGGCCTTGCTATACTTTCTTGAACAATGTCCAGACTTGGTAAGGCATAATCCCTTAGGGTTCTTTTATTCCGAGCCATGTGTATGTTTGCGAGTATGTGTGGAGCTAGTGGGTTTCCTAGGGTATTATCGTAAGTGTCACTGAATAATGGGTTTTCATGTGGTACGTTACCTGCAGCAGGTGGTGGTGGATCTTACATCTGTTGTTGTTACTGTTGTTGCTATCGGCAATTTCTTCAGATTATTCTCTTTGGATTTGTGACTGCTACAATAGGTGTACCCCTAGTACGAGTCATACACAAAACCCAGAAAGAAAAGATTAGTAATAATAATTAAAATAAAATCATATTTATAACTTAAAATTTTCCTAATTATCCTTTTACGTGTAAAAATTAAAATTAAACTAGTGATGTTGCCTCCCCGGCAACGGTGCCAACAACTTGACCGCCTCCGGATGTACTAACGTCTAGAGTGTGAATACTGCAATAAAATATAGAAAGACAATGCGGTATCCGCAAGTATATGAGTCAAGTTGTAATATGGTTTTACAACGAAGTAGGTGAGTACTCCAAGGATCGTACCTAAGGGATGTGAGTGCCAGATCAATTCTAACCTAAGCACTAAAAGATCTAATTAGTACTTTTAAATTAGTTATAGTACAAAAATTTAAAATAACTGCTTTTTAGGGGTTTTATAATAATAAAGACAAAATAACATAAAAAGAAATAGACTTCAAGAGATAGAAAGGGAGAATAAATCAAATCTTGATTATGGGTGATTAGCCCGCTTCGGTAATCTTCATCAACTGTCGTTTCGGGTTCCTCATCAATCAACTAGTCGCTACCCTAGCAGGATCTTCTGATCTTCCACTAGCATAACGAGTCAGCAAGAACTACTTATCTTCTGACCTCGCATTCTAAACTAACTTGGGGTGAAGGTGTTCACGAATGGGCCATAGCAATTTTGGGTTAATTCCTACCTTGATGACTTCCCGATGTTGTCAGGCCTAAGATTTGTTCCACATTCTTCCTTTCCCAAACAGCTGATCCATTGAGTAACCCAAAAAAACAGTTAAAAAATCATACCTCCACTTGCTAATCCCCCATAGAGGGATCAGTTCCTCATGGCTTTCATAGACAATATAGAATCAATATAAATAGAAAACACACTAATTAAATCAACAAGATAAAGTAAATGAAAGATCCTGATTGTATTGAGATTAATTGCGAATTCACAAGGTTTGAATGCTTCCACAATTCAAATCTCTTGGAATCAACAATAACAAGTGAAATAAATCTAAAATAAAAGAATGAAAGAAAATACTAAACTAAATTTTACACAGAGAATCTAGGCTAAAGGAATAGTGTCTATAATAAGTGACAAATGAACCTATTTATAGCCTTCAGGTGGCCATCATCCTTAACCCTAGGTTAGCTGACGTTCCCAAGCTTTAAGTTTGATTGTTCAGACCAAAAAGCCCCTGCTTCATGTTAAATTTCCGTCAAAGAGTCGATGTGGCGACACACCAGGACTTTTTTCATGACATAGCAATCAGTATACTCCTCTTCAACTATCTTTAAGGGTATGTCGCGACACCCTTAGTCAGTGCCGCGACATCGAAGGCAGTCTTGAGCTTTCTCCATTCTACTCCCTATGTTGGGACATCGTGTCATCCGTGTTGCGACATAGTGACTAGTATCCATTTAATACACCTTCTAATGGTTTCCTACACACACTCAAAGTGCGTTAGCTTACCCTTAGGCTTTATTCAACCCCTAAGGTCAATAAAAGACTAAATTTTATTGAATATAAATAAAACTAAGAAAACTTAACTAAAACATCACAAAAATGCTTTTATTCAAGCTCCTTAAATGTGAAAACTAGTTTAATCTGCCACACTGAATTACGACAGATCACATAACACTTCTAAGATGAGTCTTCCTCTTGGTATTAGAGGTTGCCCAATCCTCATTTGTCCCAATTATCACATGAATAGTTCCTCTCACCTTCTACTTACCTTTAGCTTCGGTCCTTAAACTCTGCCTCGGTTGACTATCATTATAAGCTACAAAATCCTTTAGCTCGTCATTTCTGTTTGCTTCTTCAATGGCATCTTTCAAAGAAGAACAATATTTAGTTTTATAGCTCCCATCTTCATGAAAAGCACATCTGTCCCTCAAGTTCGACCTTCTTACATTATGTCTCATAGGTGGAGGACTTGGCAAAATGCCTAGATTCTTTAGTTGACTGAGGATATATGCAGATGTAGCAGTTAAGGAGTATATGTCTCAAATTTACCATAAGGAGGATACCTTTTTGCGTGCTCAGGTTGAGACCTTTGAGATGTCCTAGATGACTCATTCTGTGACTATCCCTTTTACTGTCCCCTACTTTGTACACACAAAGCTTGAGAAGACGGACCCTGACGTCCGTGAGCTCCCCCTCTACTCCTTGAATAACTATCATCCTTTTGGAATGTACCGCGATTTTCTATCTTAATCTCTTTTGCTTCAGCAAATTTGTGAGCCCTCTCATACAAATCTGCCAAACTTTGTGGCCTATACAGTGAACGAACACTGCACGTGCTCATTCAAGACTCCCATATTAAAGCATCAATGGCACATTGGTCCTCTAGATTTTTTGTATTTAATGTCACTGCATGAAAACGCTTGATGTAATTCTACAAACTCTTTCCTTCTCTCTGCTTGAAAGACATTAAACCCATAGGAGTACTCATTATTGTCCTATGTGCTCGAAACCTCCCTAAGAACATTTGACCTAACTGTGAAAAACTTTGAATGAAACCCTGCGGTAGAGATAAATACCAGTCTTTTGTGCTTCCCTTAAGGATCTTTAAGAATGCCTTACACTTTGCAACATCAGAAGCTCCTAGCACATTCATATAATAATTGTACTGTATGAGATGTGCTCGAAGATCCCTCCTACCTTCAAACATTTCTTTTGGAACTTTAAAGTCAGCTGGTAAACTTACAGTTGCTACCTTAGGAGCTAACAGATTGTTAAAACAAAATAGCCTATCCATATCCCGAGATTCAGGATGCAAAGCCTGTACATCTCTACGTAAAGCATCCATTTCATTCTACCACGGTTTTACATGTACTCCAGGGCCTTTTTCATGCATGATGGTATTATCGCAAATATCAGAATTGTCAGACTATACATTTCTCCTCAACTCTTCATTCTGTTTTAATAACTCTTGTTGAAATGTTTGTTGTTGCTCGAATCAAACATTTTGCAAAGTCATTTGCTCCCTCATCAACCTCATTTTCTCCTGAAGAGAAAAAAAATTGCTATAGGGATGCCTCCTGATTAAAGGGGAGTGATAATCCCTAACCAGATGGGATATTCAAGTCCAAAGAATTTAAGGCTCTTGCATGAGTTGGATTGCCCAAATTTTTTGGTCGATCGGAAAACCAACCAACAAATAAATCAGTCACACTAGGTTGATTACCGGCACTAAAAGCTCTAACTTCTCCTAATAAAAAATTAATGGGAAAATTCTCATTTGGGTGAGCCATTTTTATTTTTCTTTGCAAACTGAAAATCTTTTGGTCAGAAATCTGTCCACGCTCACCACACCAAATTGTTGAGTATTTTTCTCTGTCTCTTTTATATGGTGAGGCTTCCCTATTTATATGATATATGTATTGTTCATTAATGTGACATACTAGGTAGGTTCTATGCATATCAACACGTATCCTGCTCTAGACTTAACACGTGTTTATGTGGTCCCATGCACGATCCCATGTGTGAGTTCACAGGAGAATATAGGTACCCCTCCTACGAACACTATTATTATGCGAGCTCGACGTGCGAGCTTGATGGCAACCGACCCGAACCCATTCATGTTATGGGTCGGTAATAACAAGTATCATAACAGTCATCATAATGGGTATGTTCCATTGATATTACTATAGTACTGGTAGCAGAATTTGTATTAGTTATATTTTATGCCTCATTCCTTTCCATGTGATTTGGAGTCCTGAGCCCGGTTTTTGTACATATTGTTCAATTCTAATTTGAATTCTTGGTAATTTAAGTTTGATTTCTTGGACATAACTTGGCTATTTTCAAAGCAGTTCTTTGCTCAATGATTCTTGCTTGAAATCATTGTAACAGCCCAATTTCAGTGAAGTCGGAATAGTGGTTTCGTAACCACAAATCTGAGCCGGAAAGATAAAATATTTTAATATTATAAAAATGATTAGTAATGTGGTAGAAAGATTGCATGAGAATTTTGATAAGAAAATTTTATCAATTAGGTGCTTAAATGTAGAAAGGACTAAATTGCATAAAATGTCAAATTTGAATTCTAGTAGCTATAAGGATTAAATAGCTATAGAATTTAAATCTTGAGGTCCTTAAATGGTAATTAGACCATTGATGAAAAATATGTAGATATTTTTGGTGAATCATCCATGGAAAAATTAGAAAAGGTTAAGGACTAAATTGGAAATGGAAAAAAATTTAAAGATGATAAATTAATTAAAATGAAATATCATCATTTTATATCATCTTCTTCAACTTAAAATCTATGGAAACCCTAGGAGAGAGAAAACAAGCTTTCCAAGCATAAATTGGTAAGTTTCTATGTCCTATTTTTAGTAATTTTTATATTTTTGAGATCGGGGAAGCTTAATTTCTCTACTTTGGGGGTTAATTTGAATAGATATCAAAGTATAGAAAATTTTCCATGGATGAACATGTTGAAATTTAAAAGTTTATGCTAGAAAATGAAAGGTTGTTGATAGATAAACAACTTTTACAAAAGGGAAATTTGATGGAAATTTGATTTAGGGACTAAATTGAAAAAATGGTAAAACCCATGGAAAATTCAGAAATTTTGAGAATATATGTGCTGTAAAAATTATATTAGAATTTTGGTTAGGCTTGGAATAAGGATTAAATTGCATGAATTTCAATTTCCGAGCCTAGGGATGAAATTGGAATTAATCAAAAGTATAGGGGCAAAATGATACTTTTGCCTAGATTGTAAATTGAGTTCAATATAATATGAAATGGATTGAATTGATGATTAAATTCATTTATATAGATCCGGAAGTACCAAACAAAGAGCTAAATCGAGGAAATGAAAAGATTTTGGATTAGTAAATTTTAGATACGAACAAATATCAAGGTAAGTTTGTATAACTTAAATGAGTATGGAAATGTATTGATTTTAATGTTATATTACATTGATTATGTTATATGAAATCATGTATGTGAATTACATGGATATGGCAATGAACGAAATAATACATGTTTGGAAGATTATTGAAAAAGGGTTGAATTCCTTGAATATTAAATTCCGATGGATAAAAAGGTTATTTCCTTGATGAAACTACATGTGTTGCAGAATGGATTTAGCCTGGACGGGTAATTCGAAATGAGCCTCTCGAGTATATGTTTCAATTAGGATTTTGTAATGGCCTAAATTCAAGGTTATTGGAACAGTGTTTCGTAATCACAAATTCGATTTAAAAAGAACATTTATTTTAAAAATTATTGCATGAATATTAATATGATAGGAAAGTCTTATGAAGATATCGATAGAAAAATTTTACTGATTTAGTGGTTAATTAGAAAAAAATAAAAATATTGAAGAAATTGGGTAAAATGAGGTATCGAGACCTCGATCTCGTAAAATTGAGTCGAAAATATTTTTATAAATATTTATGAAATGTTGGTATTGTGGTATTAAAATTTCGTTAGAAAATTTTAACGTTTGGGTAGTCAATTAAATAAAAAGAACTAAATTGAAAAAGGTGTAAAAGTTGCTAGAATGATTAAATAGCTTAAGTGTTTAATGAGAAAGGATTTAAAAGGCAATTAGACCCAAAATTATTTGGGCTGGACGGCAAGGGCATGAAATCAGCAAGAAAATTGATGATTTAAGGGCAAAATTGGAATATTGCATAATTAATTAAATAAAGTTAAGACTAAAGTGGAAATATCTAGATTTCTTTTGATTTTTCTTCATTCTCATCAGCCAAAACGCCATAGGAGGGGTTCTTTAAGCTGGTATTTCATAATTTTTGCATCAAGTGAGTTAATTCTTGCCTTTTTCTTATAATTTTTATGTTTTTAAGACTTTTACAACTAGGTCCTACTATTAAATTCATTAGTTTTTGATTTTATGGATGAAATTGAAAGTTACCATGGTTGAGTACTAGAATTTTATGATGAATAAACATGGATTTGAAGTTTTAATTTTATTAAAAGATGGATTTACTAAATGTTTTTAGTAGAAATTCATTTTTAGGACTTAATTGTGAAAAAGTCTGGAATTAAGGTTTGATGCTGAAATTTTGATTTCCAAAGGTTGTGAAGTAGTTTAAGATGATATAATAAAGTGTTAATTGAGGAAAAATCAGCTCAATTGGGGGGTTAATTGAGTAGGGACCAAATTGTAAAAACTATAAAATTTGGGGTAAATATGCAATTTCAAAAATTGAGAGGTATAAATTGTGAAATAAATTAGATTAAAATTAGATGCTGATATTTTATATTATAGATCAAGAAATTGAAGATAAACGAGGGAAGGAAAAAGTTGCCGAATAGTCCCTAAAATCCCTACAACTACTACAAATTGTTACGGGTAAGTTTGTGTAACTTGAATTATATTCTTAAATGCTTGGAATGTATGTTTATTGATGTGAATATGGTTTGGATGTTCATTATATGATATTTAATGAAAAATTGATAATTCTCAATAAAAAGGGGAAATAAATCCTGGTTGAATGAAATGGACTTTGATGGATCACTGAAAAGGGAATTGACGGTAAAAAGGATCTAGCCCAGATGGGTGATCCAAATATTAGCCCTCCTGAAGAATATGTGTTAAATGGATTTAACTCGGACGGGTAATCCAAATTAAGCTCATTAGAGTAATTGTAATTGTAGGGGATTTAGCCTGGACTGGTAATCCCGACAATACTCTTTAAGCATATAATATAGGGATTTAGCTCGGGTCGTAATCCCATTTGTAAGAAATGAGGTTCGCGGGAGTGTGCTCTCTAGAAAAAGGGTATACCCATATGTGTACGAATTGACGGACCCAAAATTGTACACAAAAGTGTACTACTGAATATCCATCGAAATTCCAAGAAATTCAACGGGATAAATATGAGAAATGGAATAACATGAAAATTATGGAGTTGATGAGCTCATCAATCATTTATCTTTGTATTGAATTTATATGATGTTGCTTAACTAATGCAAAAGTTGAGTTTGTATGTGATAGGTAAATGTTTATGTGAATTGGATGTGTGCTTGTGTTGTTAAATGATGGATGTATAAGTATGGTGAGTATAATTCTTGTTGCGTGAACTTACTAAGCACCATGTGCTTACCCCGTTCTCCTTTTCCCTGTTTTGTAGTGCTCGGGAGCTCGAAGGTCGGAGATTAGTCAGAGCCTTATCACACTATCAACCCATATCTTTTGGTATATGAAAATGACTTATTTTGAAAGAATGGCATGTATAGACTAAATACCAATGTTTACATGGAAATTGACGTTTGTAACCTAGCTATTGGCATGGCTAGAGTAAGTATAATTTTGGGATTTTGCGAAAAATTCCTTGTGATTTTGATTTGGTTCCAGTTTGGTCCCGATGCATAATTTGGGCTTCGGAAGCCCATCTAAGGGACGTAATAATTTTCGATAAATAAATGGTACTTGGTTAGGGTAAATAGAAATTGGTTCCGTAAGTTTCGGTAATGCCTCATACCCTATTCCGGCGACGGATACAGGTAAGGGGTGTTACAAATTTAGCCTAGACTGGTAATCCTAATTGACTGGATTTAGCCTGGACTGGTAATCCAAAATGAACTCTATAGGGAATTCTTTGACATATAAAGGATTTAGCTTGGACTGGTAATCCGACAAAGCCCTTAGAGTATATGTTACAGCTAGAATTTAGCCTGGACTGGTAATTCTGCTGTGTGATATGTGGCTCGAGAGTGTACCTATAAGGTACTACTGGATATGAATTGACGGATAATGGAATTGTACACCTCAAGTGTACTACTTGAAATATCCACCGAAAATTCAATGATTCAACGGACAAAATACGCATATGGCATGATGAGCTCATCTATGCATATTGGTATATTATGACTAACATGTTGGTTGAGTATGTGTGAATAGGTAAATTACCAAATAGTTGGAAAGCATGTTTTGTATGGTTAATTTATTGAATGTAATGGTAAGCTTAATTTATGTTATACGAGCTTACTAAGCATAATATGCTACTAGGTTTTATTTTCCCTGTTTTATAGTGCTCAAAGCTCGGGAAGGTTGGAGATTGGTCAGAGCAAATCATCACACTATCAAATTATCGTTTTGGTATAAATGAAAATCTTATTTTGTTAATGGAATGTATCGGCTAACTAAATCAAATGATGTTGTGTAAGTAATGAATGAAACTTAGCCATTGGAATGGCTAATACACTTATGTTTTGATATATGTTATGGTTGAATCAATACGTTAACTAAAATGATAAGTATGAACATCTAATGTTGCAAATTATGTAAATTACATAAAGGTAAGTCATTAAACACAAATATATGATGAAATGTATTAGTTTGGATGATAGAAATTGACTTGAATTATACTTGCAATTGGTTGGATTATACTTGTAAGTGTTGGTGCAGGAAGATGGTAAATTTGGGTGAGAAATGAGGCTAGGAAATGGCCTTATTTTGTCCACACGGAGGCGTGTGTCTAGGCCGTGTGTGACACACGGCCTGGTACATGGGCATGTTGTTTGGCCGTGTGTCCCCTGCATTTTAATTTTGAAAAACAGAATGCTCAGAATTGAGCACACGGGCAGAGACACGGGCGTGTATCTCAGTCGTGTGGGTGACACGGCCTTGAACACGGACGTGTCATGGCCGTGTGAAACCTGCACCTAATTCGAATTAAATTAATTAACCACACGGCCTAGCACACGGGCGTGTGGCATGACCGTTTTGCGCAAGTCAGAGAGCAACCTAAATTGGACACGGCCTGATGCACTGGCGTGTCTAAGGTCACACGGGCGTGTCCCTTGGACCACACGAGCGTGTGAGCCCTGCACTTTAGAAAAAATTTGAAATTTTGCGAAAAATTCCTAGAGGTTCCGGATAAGTCCCAACTCGATCCTAATGCTCGTATTGGGCCTCGAGGGTCCATTTAAGGGACATTTTTAATAATCTCGGTTAATGAATAATGATTTACATGATTTATCTGAAAATGTTCTGAAAAGTTTTGGTAACACTCTGTAACCCTATTCCGGTGATAGATACGGGTTAGGGGTGTTACAATCATTTTGCATATTCATTGAGTTATCTTTACATACGTATTTGAGCAATACCAGTTCATATTTTCATCCTTATGATACGGAACAATAAATGAATCTCAAAGTTGTTTCTCCTGTCTATTTAAGTGCATCCTCGCCTTTCTCCCAACAAATGGTGATTTGAAAATAGTAACTTATTCTTTCTTGTTGCAGAGTGAAGAGTGTGATGGGACATCTGGATGGCAATCGTGAGTTTCCTCTGTTGTGCATAGGTGGGCTCCTCGAATCCCATCAGTTTTTATTTATTTTTTGCATTATAAACACATATCCCTTTTAAAAGGTAAATTAGATGCACATGGTGATTCATAGTTCCATAATTCTATAAGAATAATTTATTGTTCAAGCATTGGAAATCCATCTGGTGCTATGGACATGAAAGCTTATCTTCTGCAGAAGTTCAGTCCTGCGGAGCGAAATCAAGTATTTAGTTGCCTCTTGTCTTTCTCATTAATTACAATTTACATGTACAACTTTGAAGTTTGGTTGATGGAGAACAGAGGAGAGTATTCAAATACGGGGTATTCCTATTAAGTAGGGTAATTTGAGAGATGAAAATGAAGTGTTTTATTTATCTTTAAACAATTTCCCCCAACTCATAAATAATAAGATACTACGCTTCAGCGCACTCAAAGCACGTGCTCCTGTATTGATTACAATATCTATACCGATCGAGTCAAGACTTAGTCGGCAAAAGTGAAGTGTTAAATGGGTGGTATGTTTGAGAGATTGATGAAGCATTGGAACAAGGAGTTGAGGCGATGAGGACACTGATGCTGAATGAATTCAACAAAAAAATCACAAGATTCAATTTAGGACAGAAGTACAAGCTTCTTCGACAAACAGTACATACCAAATCCCTGTACTTGTGATTCCCAGGCAAACTTCACTGTTGGGAGACATTCTTGGTTTTCAATTTGTGATCCCAATTTGGTTTCTATAAAAGCATAAAGAAAGAAACATAATAGATGAGCTCTCACTCACCTAACAAAAACCCGCCGCAAGAAGAACAAAACCAAAGACCCACACCAAATTGACGTTGAAAACAGAATCAACAGAGGAAAAAAGGACAAACCCCTCAAACAACCATACGAAAATGTAGACAGATCACAAGTTGAAGACCAAATAGCTTCAAGAAACCCTAAAACTCACAAACGAGTTTAGAGAGAAAACACTTCCAAGAGAAGTTATTTCTCCTATTTAGTTGAAGCTATTGTCAAATGAATTTACATCCTTATAAGTTTAACCATTTATATTTTGAAATATTTCTCATTTATGATTTATCTCTTTCATTTTCTATCTATCCAGCCTTTCTCCATTTGTATTTGGCTCTTCTTTTATCAATGAACCATCTTTTATTTTTCAGTCTTCAACATTTTGTTATAGTTGAAGCATAACTATTACGGGAGCATTCATAATCAGACTGTAATGTGTATTCAGCTAAATAGGTAATTCAGTAAACCAAATGACTGAATAATTGTTCCCTTAAGAATAGACTCGGAATTGAGATGTTTTTCATCCCAACCAAACATAGTGTTAATGTTTTAGCACCGCCGCTGGAACTTGCTTCTCTCTTAAGATAGTTTCTGCTCAAATAACCGACACCACCTCTCATTGGCTTCCATTCAATCCAATGTTACCATCAAACTGAAGCTCATTGTCTTTCTTTTGCTTCCTCATTTTGGTTTTCTGAAATCTTTCTTGAAACCTTACCAAATCTCCTCTCTAACCTTGAAAAATGGAGGTTCGATCTCTTGAACCCACTTTCGGATCGTCTTTCGATTCTAGACATAGCCTTCTCTCCACCAAGACTTTCCTTTGATCTCCCAAATCATAAAAAAAAATAAAAATTACGCAAAGTGTATGAACTAGATTTGGACGAAAATTAGTGATTGCTCAAAAAGATTACTGGAAAGTTTTGCTTCTTATCTTAAACCATGTTCCTTTAGGTAAAGGGATGGGTTTAGGCGATCAATGAGGGAAGGGAGATGGAAAGAAAAAATGGAGGTTTTAGTGACTGTGGGACTTATGTTCTACAGTTCCGGTATGAAGATTTGGCAATGGGGTGTTGTGTTGATGGCAACAATGGTGAAAGCAGTGGGAAACAAAATCTGATTGATGATTCAATTAACAATTTTTTTAGCATAAAAAGTTGCAATTTAGGGGGAAAAGGGTTTTGTGAGGCTTGGCTTGGAGTTTTTTACTCTAAAGAAGAATATGGTGATGATAAAGAAGTAGCGGGCGAATCATGTTTTTTTAATTATTTCCTTCTATTGATTTTTTTTTTTTGAATTTTAAAAAAATATATTTTTTTATATATTTTTCTGAATTTTGAAAATTTATATATATTTTTCTATTTTTTTTAAAAAATTGTTATAAATTTTATATAGTTTTTTAAAAATTTAAAAATTTTACCTATTTTTTATTTTTTAAATTATAATTTTTGAATTTTAAGAAAAATATTTTTTGAAAATTTAATATTTTTAAATTTAAAAAATTAATTAATTATTTACAAAAACGACTAAAATAAAATTTTTTTTATATAATTTAAGAGTATAAAAATCATTATAAATGTTTGAGAAATAATAATATTTTTTAAAAGGAGTAGATAATTTTAAAAGTTACATAAATAATAATGGTAATTTTTTTTTTCCAATGTGAACTTGATATTTTTCTATAAAAATTATGATTGGTGGGTAATATTTTTAGAACTTTGGTTTCTTAAGATTTAGAAGTTAATTTCTTTTAATTCTATTAAGGGTAAACTATATCAAATGTCCTTAAACTTTATTTAAAATTATATTTTGGTCACTCAACTTTCAAAAGTTATATAACAATTATCAAATTATTATATTTTTATAATTTGTCTGTTAACTACCATTATGAGGTTGACGTGGCATGTAACAGCCCAGTTTTAGCTAAATCGGAACAGTGGTTTCGGAACCACAAATTCGAGGTCGTAAAATTATTTTAATATTATTTTTGGTATTTACAGCATGTTATTTGATATGTGTGAAAATTTCGTGATTTAATTTTACCGTTTATGTACTTAATTTGATAAAAAGGATTTAATCGCGTAAAATACAAAAGTGACTTTCTATTTGTTAAAGTACTTATTTGCTATGGTTTTTTATTTGTATAGTCGTTAAATTAAAGTTAGGCCATTATAAAGATGAGTGGGCGGCACTAGGCTTGTATTATATAGTTTTCATATTAATTTATAAAGGTTAAAATGGTAAATTATGTGTTAATATGTGATTAAATAAAACAAAACATTAAAATGCATCCATTATCATCTTTTTGGCCGAATGTTGGGAAGGAAAGAAGCCATATTTGAAGTTTTTAAGTCGGCACCTAGGAAGCTTGATTTAGGTATGTTCTTTACTCGGTTTTTGATAATTTTTACATTTTTGAGATCGTTGCTTCGTATTCTAGCTAGCTCATGCCCTAATTTTTAGATTGGTTGATGAATTTGTGAGTTGCCATTGATGATAGCTTGATGTTTTTTTTTTGTTTGATGATGAAAAATAAATATTTGTTGTTATATTTTCATAGTTTATTAAGTGATTTTTGATAAAAATGCTTATTAAGGATTAAATTGTGAAATTTGTAAAGTGAGGGGTTAAAATGTGAAATAAATGGAATTAATGGGATGCTAGGGACCTAAGGAATATTCGGCCAAACATGGGTTAAATGAAATTTTGAGTATTTTTGTGTTGTTTTGAAATAGGGACTAAATTGTAAAAATGTGAAATGTTAGGGGCTAAAGTGCAAAATGTTCATTTATGTGTTTTTGGATGAAATTGAATGAATATGTCTTTAAATAAGTTAAATTTGAATTGATTTAGATCAAGAAAGGAAGAAATCAGATTTGGATCGGGGGAAGTCGAAAGTTGTTGAATAGTCGTTCCAATCTATTCGTTTCCGAACGAGGTAAGTTCATAAGTAAATAAATGTTCTTAAAATTCAAATGTATATATTATCTAATGCTGAATTGAATTGTATATACAAATATATATGTTGTCGAATTGAACTGAGCATGGGATGACCTGTTTCGAGCGTGAAATGATTGAATTACGACGTCCGAAAGTCCCGTACGAACCTTAGGAATAGTATAGGATACATATGTTATGACATTAGGACTTCTGAGGTGTGATTTCGTGTAAGACCATGTTTGGGACATTGGCATCGATATGAGTTTACGTGTAAGACCATGTTTGGGACATTGACATCGTATATGATTCGTGTAAGACCCTGTTTGGGACATTGACATCGATATGTGATAACATGTAAGACCATACCTGGGATATGGCATTGTATGTGATATATGTGTTTCCGAGCATCCTTAACGATTCCGAATGGTTCAACGAGCAATGTTAAACGAGTCCGAATGTGAATTTGAGCTAAATAATTCAGGTATGTATGAGGTTTATATGTTCATTTAAAAAAATGAGGTAAGTGAAGTTACTTATTGTGGTATTATGGATTATATGAGAAAATTGATTGAATATGTGTAAGAGATTAGTTAAATATGGCCTATTCGAATTGAATTATTAATGTTCTTGTGATGATTTATTTTCTTATGGCTTACAAAGCTTTTAAAGCTTACCTTGTGTGTTCTTTCATTGTTTTATAAATATATAAAGCTAGTTCGAGCTCAGGGATCGTCAAGGATCATCATCACACTATCGATCGCTATTTCGGTACTTTGAAAGCTTGTACTTTTGACATATGGCATGTATAGGCTAGTTTTAATATGGTTTGTTTTGAATTGTGTATAAATAGCCATTCGAAAATGGCTTGATAATGATGTTAATGTTTGTGAATAATCGGCCTTGTTAATTAGCTCATTTTGGAAAGTTTGTTTGATGGACATATGGTTCGGCTTGAGCAATTATGTAGTTGATGGAGGTGTTTTCGATTTGTGGTACATGTTTTTATAAGCTATGTGATGTTCTTGCTATATCTTGTGAATTTGGCTATTTGGAGTGGCTCATTATTGACCTATAAATTGCTGTATAATTTGTCTTGTAAATCGGTTTGGAAATGGTAAATGATGTGTATTCATATCCGGTTAATGATAGTTAAATTAAATATATATGTATATGACATGTTTGTTTGTGGTTCGGTATTTAAAGGTCAATTTGGTTAGTTTAATGTTTCATTTTTGTTATGTGCATAAAGTGTTAATGGCGAATTATAGTAGTAAAATGGCTACTTTGCTTGGAATATTTATTAGTAAATAATGACTATGTTTTAGGTATGTTTTGTTGTTTATATGCATATTTATAAAATTGACATATTGTTGTTTGTATTCGGTTATAAAATCGTACAATTAGCTTAATATTGAATGATGGAATTGGTACGAATTTTTAGGCCATTTAAATGTCCGAATTAATGGCTTATTGGATGGTTGAATATATGATGTCTAGACATGATATTTACATGTGAATTAGGTATGCTTTGGCTTGTTATTTGTGTTAAAAAATGGTCCATGTTGATTTAGTAAAATGCGCATAATTTTGTAATGTACAAGAACTATATTTGATCATTTGGTGATGTTTAATAATGATTCATTATATAGATAACTTATGAGTTGTATAATATGATTTGTTTTGACTTGATATGCGAATGTATATAAGTTTATGAAATGGTACATTTGATAATTAGATAATGAAATAAATGTACGCAATTGGATGTTTTGACATATGCATCGGTATATGATTTGTAAGGATATATGCTTGAATATATTTTAAGTATTCGAATGACATGAATGTGATGGTAATAAGGTTCGAACATTGGACTTATGAAGCACGTGTATTATATTATTGATGTATGATAGCTTAGTTCGAAAATTTGAATAGGTAAACAAAAATTGAAATGGTTGAGTTTTTTTTTTAGTATGGTTTGTATGTGATATATGATTTATATATGCAAAATTGGTATATGTGAATTGTGGTATTCGAGTTTTGAAGTGTTTATAAAGGAGATGTTATAACTTTATGCTTGAATTGTAATAAATGACTGTTTTGAGCTGTGTTTTTTATCGGTAGTGCCTCGTAACCCTAATCTGACGACGAATACGGGTTAGGGGTGTTACATTTTATTGGAATCAGAGCCACGGTTTAGTCGGTTCTAGGACTAACGTAGCGCGTGTGAGTCTAGCTTTACATGCCATATATATAAACTGCGATAGTGTGATGACTCCTGACAATTAAAATGTGTTTTCATATAGTAAATGGATCCCGATCGAGCCATAGCTGATGATGTGAAATGTAATGCGCCCGCTTCCGCTCAAAGGGCAGCGCCGGCTGATTCTAGGCCGATTACGAGTAGTCACGAGGGAGAGGCTAAACAAGCCTTCTTCCATATGATGAACGAACGGTTCACACAGTATATCCAAACATATCCGGCTGCTCAACAACCTCCACCCCTACCTAATCCTCCCCAAATACCTGTGATACATCAACTTAATGATCCGATGCGATTGAATAAGCCTCCGGTTGATAAAATCAGAAAATATGGGGCCGAAGAGTTCAGAGCTACTGTCGATGATGATGCTGAGCGAGCTGAATTCTGGCTTGATAATACGATCCGGGTGTTCGATGAACTATCCTATACCCCTGATAATTGTATCAAATGTGTCGTATCTTTGCTTCGAGACACCGCGTATCACTGGTGGAATACACTGGTATCGGTGGTTCCAAAAGAACAGTTACACAGGAGTTCTTTCGCATGAATTTCGAAAGAAATATATCAGTCAGAGATTCATAGATCAGAAATGCAAAGAATTCCTCGAGTTGAAACAGGGTCGCATGACTGTGACAGAATATGAGCGGGAATTTGTGAGACTCAGTAGATACACTTGGGAATGTGTTTCGACTGAAGCTACTATGTGCAAGAGATTCGAAGATGGTTTAAATGAAGACATAAAGTTATTAGTCGGGATTCTAGAAATTAAAGAGTTTATGGTACTCGTTGAGCGAGCATGCAAAGCTGAAGAACTCGAGAAAGAGACAAGAAAAGCTTATTTTGAAGCTAAAGATTCACGAAAAAGATCATCGAGTAAGTCATTTCAGTCGGCATCAAAGAAGTTCCAAGATGATTTTAGCGGTTCAAAGGCTACTGCGGGTTATTCTAGACGAGACCGAGAGAGGCCACCTGTGAGTTCAAAAGCTACTTCAATAGCTAGTGTTGGAAATGTCAGACCAAATCATCCTGAGTGCAAACATTGCGGTAAATGACATCCCGGCAATTGTAGATTGAACAATCGAGCTTGGTTCAAATGTGGATTATTAGATCATTTCATCCGTGAATGTTCTGAGTTGGCCGAGCAAGATACAGTGCAGAATACGACGCTGAGTAACACTGCAACTAGAGGTAGACCACCCAGAAACACGGGTAATGTGAGTGGTAGTCAGAGAATGACTAAAGACACTACTGTGAGATCTGAAGCCCGAGCACCTGCCAGAGCTTATGCTATTCGCGCTCGTGAAGAAGCTTCATCTCCAGATGTTATTATCGGTACTTTCATTCTCTATGATACTAGTGTTGTTGCATTGATTGATCCTGGATCGACTCATTCGTATATATGTATGAACTTAGTATCCAGTAAGACTTTGTCTATAGAGTCTATTGAATTTGTGATTAGAGTATCGAACCCCTTAGGCAAGTGTGTTCTAGTTGATAAAGTATGCAAGAACTGCCCATTGATGATTCGAGATTTTTGTTTTCCGGCCGATCTGATGTTGTTGCCTTTCGACAAATTTAATATAATCCTGGGTATGGATTGGTTAACATTGCATGATGCTATAGTAAATTGCAAATGGAAGACGATTGATTTGAGATGTAAGAATAATGAGATTATTCGGATCGAGTTAGATGATTTGAATAGTTTACCGGCAGTGATTTCTTCGATGTTAGCTCGGAAATATGTGAGAAAGGGCTGTGAAGCTTACTTTGCTTATGTGCTTAACTCTAAAGTGACTGAAAAGAAGATTGAATCAGTACCAATTGTGTGTGAATATCCGGATATGTTTCCTGAAGAGTTATCGGGTTTGCCACAAATCAGAGAAGTTGAATTTGGTATTGATTTAGTGTCGGGAACAACTCCGATATCGATAGCTCCGTACAGAATGGCATCGACCGAATTAAAAGAGTTGAAAGCTCAGTTACAAGAATTGACCAATAGAGGATTTGCACGATCGAGTTTCTCACCCTGGGGTGCTCCCGTACTGTTTGTGAAAAAGAAAGATGGCACGATGAGAATGTGCATCGATTACAGACAACTGAATAAAGTAACTATCAAGAATAAATATCCTCTGCCGTGAATAGACGATTTGTTCGACCAGTTGAAAGGGGCTATAGTGTTTTCAAAGATAGATCTGATATCGGGTTATTATCAGTTGTGAGTTAAAGACTCCGATGTGCCAAAAACTGCTTTACGAATGAGGTACGAGCATTATGAGTTTCTAGTTATGCCTTTCGGATTAATGAATGCACCTGCTATTTTTATGGACCTAATGAATCGGATCTTTAGACTGTATTTGGATAGATTTGTTTTTGTGTTTATAGATGACATCTTGATCTATTCCCGTGATGAATCTGAGCATGCCGATCACTTGAGAATTGTGTTACAGACTTTGCGTGATAAACATTTATATGCGAAGTTCAGTAAATGTGAATTCTGGTTGCGTGAAGCTGGTTTTCTGGGGTATATTGTGTCGGCATCGGGTATTCGAGTGGATCCAAGCAAGATTTTAGCAATTTTAGATTGGAAGCCTCCGAGAAATGTATCAGAAGTTTGCATTTTTTTGGGACTTGCCGGTTATTATAGACGGTTCGTAAAAGGCTTCTCGATGATTGTGACTCCGTTGATGAGACTGCTACAGAAGGATGTTAAGTTCGAGTGGACAGATAAGTGTCAGAAAAGTTTTGGTCAGTTGAAAGCTTTATTGACTGAAGCTCCAGTGTTAGTTCAACTAGAATCGGGTAAAGAGTTCGTAATTTATAGTGATGCATCGTTGAATAGTCTGGGCTGTGTTTTGATGCAGGAAGGCAAAATCATAGCTTATGCCTCGAGACAATTAAAGTCGCATGAAAAGAATTACCCGACGCACGATTTAGAGTTAGCAGCTATTGTGTTTGCGTTGAAGATCTGACGACATTATCTGTACGGTGAGAAATGTCATGTTTATTCTGATCACAAGAGTTTGAAATATCTGATGACTCAGAAAGATTTGAATTTGCGTCAACGGAGATGGTTAGAATTGCTGAAAGACTACGAGCTTGTGATAGACTATCATCCGGGAAAAGCAAATGTGGTTACTGATGCTTTAAGCCGAAAATCTTTGTTTGCTCTGCGTGCGATGAACACTCAGTTGACTATATCTGATGACGACTCGATTGTAGCTGAGATGAAAGCGAAACCGTTATTCTTATAGCAGATTGCGAAGCTCAGAAAGTTGATAATTATTTGATGCTAATGATTATTTGAGTTTCTGAGATCGAATATGTGTTCCGAGAAATTCAGAGTTAATTCGGATGATTTTGAACGAAGCTCATAGTATTCGGTTATCTGTTCATCCGGGAAGTACGAAAATGTATAACGATCTGAAACAACTTAACTAGTGGTCTGGTATGAAGCGTGATATCTCTGAATTTGTTTCAAAATGTTTAATCTGTCAGCAAGTTAAAGCTGAGCATCAGGTACCGTCTGGGTTACTGCAGCCGATTATGATTCCTGAGTGGAAATGGGACAGAATCACGATGGGTTTTATTTCGGGTTTGCCCCTGTTTCTGAGTAAGAAAGATGCAATATGGGTGGTTGTTGATAGACTGACCAAATCAACTCATTTCATTCCGGTAAGAATGGATTATTCACTTGATAAGCTTGCTGAGTTGTATATATCTAAGGTTGTGAGATTGCACGGAGTACCTATTTCTATTGTTTCGGATAGAGATTTGAGGTTCACATCGCGGTTTTGGAAGAAACTGCAAGATGCACTGGGTACAAAGCTACACTTTAGTACTTTTTTTCATCCGCAAACAGATGGTCAATCCGAACGGATTATTCAAATACTCGAGGATATGTTGAGATGTTGCATTCTTGAGTTTGAAGGTACGTGGGAACGATATTTGCCATTGATTGAATTTGCATACAATAATAGCTTTCAATCGAGTATAAAAATGGCACCTTACGAAGCTTTGTACGGTTGCAAATGTCGAACACCTTTGTATTGGACTGAACTCAGTGAGAATAAGATTCACGGGGTCGATTTGATTAAAGAAACTGAACAGAATGTGAAAGTGATTCGTGATAGTCTGAATGCAGCGTCAGATCGTCAAAAATCGTACCCAGACTTGAAACGAGAAGATATTGAGTTTCAGATTGGGGATCGAGTATTTTTGAAAGTATCTCCGTGGAAGAAAATACTTAGATTTGGTAGAAAAGGCAAGTTAAGTCCGAGATTCATCGGGCTGTATGAAATTATCGAGCGTATCGAGCCGGTTGCTTATAGATTGTTGTTGCCACCTGAGTTAGAAAAGATTCATAATGTATTTCACGTATCGATGCTTCGGCGATATCGATCCGATCCCTCGCATGTGATTTCCCCGTTCGAGATTGAGATTCAATCCAATATGACATACGAAGAAAAACCGATTCGGGTTTTAGATCACGAGGTTAAAGAATTGAGAAATAAGAAAATTTCATTAGTGAAAGTCTTATGCCATCGACACGGGGTCGAATAAGATACGTGGGAGAATGAGGATGCTATGAGAGAGCAATATCCAAACCTATTCACTGGTAAGATTTTCGGGGACAAAAATCCCTAAGGGGGGAGAGTTGTAACAGCCCGGTTTTAGCTAAATCAGAACAGTGGTTTTGAAACCATAAATCCGAGGTCATAAAATTATTTTAATATTGTTTTTGGTATTTACAGCATGTTATTTGATATGTGTGAAAATTTCGTGATTTAATTTTACCGTTTGTGTGCTTAATTTGATAAAAAGGATTTAATCGCGTAAAATGCAAAAGTGGTTTTCTATTTGTTAAAGTACTTATTTGCTATGGTTTCTTATTTTTATAGTCCTTAAATTTAAATTAGGCCATTATAAAGATGAGTGGACGGCACTAGGCTTGTATTATATAGTTTTCATATTAATTTATAAAGGTTAAAATGGTAAATTATGTGTTAATATGTGATTAAATAAAACAAAACATTAAAATGCATGCATTATCATCTTTTTGGCCGAATGTTGTGAAGGAAAGAAGCCATATTTGAAGTTTTTAAGTTCAGCACCTAGGAAGCTTGATTTAGGTATGTTCTTTACTCGGTTTTTGATAATTTTTACATTTTTGAGATAGTTGCTTCGTATTCTAGCTAGCCCATGCCCTAATTTTTGGATTGGTTAATGAATTTGTGAGTTGCCATTGATGATAGCTTGATGTTTTTATTATTTGATGATGAAAAATAAGTATTTGTTGTTATATTTTCGTAGTTTATTAAGTATTTTTTGATAAAAATGCTTATTAAGGATTAAATTGCGAAATTTGTAAAGTGAGGGGTTAAAATTTGAAATAAATGGAATTAATGGGCTGCTAGGGACCTAAGGAATATTCGGCCAAACATGGGTTAAATGAAATTTTGAGTATTTTGTGTTGTTTTGAAATAGGGACTAAATTGTGAAAATGTGAAATGTTAGGGGCTAAAGTGCAAAATGCCCATTTATGTGTTTTTGGATGAAATTGAATGAATATGTCTTTAAATAAGTTAAATTTGAATTGATTTAGATCAAGAAAGGAAGAAATCGGATTTGGATCAGGGGAAGTCAAAAGTTGTTGAATAGTCGTTCCGATCCGTTCGTTTCCGAACGAGGTAAGTTCATAAGTAAATAAATGTTCTTAAAATTCAAATGTATATATTATTTAATGCTGAATTGAATTGTATATACAAATATATATGTTGTTGAATTGAACTGAGCATGGGATTACCTATTGGATGGTTGAATATATGATGTCTAGACATGATATTTATATGCAAATTAGGTATGCTTTGCCTTGTTATTTGTGTTCAAAAATGGTCCATGTTGATTTAGTAAAATGCGCATAATTTTGTAATGTACAAGAACTATATTTGATCATTTGGTGATGTTTAATAATGATTCATTATATAGATAACTTATGAGTTGTATAATATGATTTGTTTTGACTTGATATGCGAATGTATATAGGTTTATGAAATGGTACATTTGATAATTAGATAATGAAATAAATGTATGCAATTGGATGTTTTGACATATGCATCGGTATATGATTTGTAAGGATATATGCTTGAATATATTTTAAGTATTCGAATGACATGAATGTGATGGTAATAAGGTTCGAACATTGGACTTATGAAGCACGTGTATTATATTATTGATGTATGATAGCTTAGTTCGAAAATTTGAATAGGTAAACAAAAATTGAAATGGTTGAGTTTTTTTTTAGTATGGTTTGTATGTGATATATGATTTATATATGCAAAATTGGTATATGTGAATTATGGTATTCGAGTTTTGAAGTGTTTATAAAGGAGATGTTATAACTTTATGATTGAATTGTAATAAATGACTGTTCTGAGATGTGTTTTTTATCGGTAATGCCTCATAACCCTAATTCGGTGACGGATACGGGTCAGGGGTGTTACATTTTATTGGTATCAGAGCCATGGTTCAGTCGATTCTAGGACTAATGTGCGCGTGTGAGTCTAGCTATACATGCCATATATATAAACTGCGATAGTGTGATGATTCCTGACAATTAAAATGTGTTTTCGTATAGTAAATGGATCCCGATCGAGCCGTAGCTGATGATGTGAAAAGTAATGCGCCCGCTCCCGCGCAAGGGGCAGCGCCGGCTGAATCTAGGCCGATTACAAGTAGTCACGAGGAAGAGGCTAAACAAGCCTTCTTCCATATGATGAACGAACGGTTCACACAGTATATCCAGACATATCCGGGTGCTCAACAACCTCCACCCCTACCTAATCCTCCCCAAATACCTGTGATACCTCAAGTTAATGACTCGATGCAATTGAATAAGCCTCCGGTTGATAAAATCAAAAAATATGAGGCTGAAGAGTTCAGAGCTACTGTCGATGATGATGCTGAGCGAGCTGAATTCTGGCTTGATAATACGATCCGGGTGTTCGATGAACTATCTTGTACCCCTGATGAATGTATCAAATGTACCGTATCTTTGCTTCGAGACACCGCGTATCACTGGTGGAATACACTGGTATCGGTGGTTCCAAAAGAACGGGTTACCTGGAAGTTCTTTTAGACTGAATTTCGAAAGAAATATATTAGTCAGAGATTCATAAATCAGAAACGCAAAAAACTCCTCGAGTTGAAACAGGGTCGCATGACTGTGACAGAATATGAGCGGGAATTTGTGAGACTCAGCAGATACGCCCGGGAATGTGTTTCGACTGAAGTTATTATGTGCAAGAGATTCGAGGATAGTTTAAATGAAGACATCAAGTTATTAGTCGGGATTCTGAAAATCAAAGAGTTTGTGGTACTCGTTGAGCGAGCATGCAAAGCTGAAGAACTCGAGAAAGAGACAAGAAAAGCTTATTTAGGTATGTTATTTACTCAGTTTTTAATAATTTTTACATTTTTGAGATCGTTGCTTCGTATTGTAGCTATCCCATGCCCTAATTTTTGGATTGGTTGATGAATTTGTGAGTTTCCATTAATGATAGCTTGATGTTTTTGTTGTTTGATGATGAAAAATAAATATTTGTTGTTAGATTTTAATAGTTTATTAAGTGATTTTTGATAAAAATGCTTATTAAGAATTAAATTGTGAAATTTGTAAAGTGAGGGGTTAAAATGTGAAATAAATGGAATTAATGGGCTGCTAGGGACCTAAGGAATATTCGGCCAAACATGGGTTAAATGAAATTTTGAGTATTTTTGTGTTGTTTTGAAATAGTGACTAAATTATAAAAATGTAAAATGTTAGGGGCTAAAGTGCAAAATGCCCATTTATGTGTTTTTGGATGAAATTGAATGAATATGTCTTTAAATAAGTTAAATTTGAATTGATTTAGATCAAGAAAGGAAGAAATCGGATTTGGATCGGGGGAAGTCGAAAGTTGTTGAATAGTCGTTCCGATCTGTTCGTTTCCGAATGAGGTAAGTTCATAAGTAAATAAATGTTCTTGAAATTCAAATGTATATATTATATAATGCTGAATTGAATTGTATATAAAAATATATATGTTGCCGAATTGAACTGAGTATGGGATGACCTGTTTCGAGCGTGAATTGATTGAATTACGACGTCCGAAAGTCCCGTACGAACCTTAGGAATAGTATAGGATACATATGTTATGACATTAGGACTTTCGAGGTGTGATTTCGTGTAAGACCATGCCTGGGACATTGGCATCGATATGAGTTTACGTGTAAGACCATGTCTGGGACATTGGCATCGTATATGATTCGTGTAAGACCCTGTCTGGGACAGAGGCATTGGTATGTGATAACATGTAAGACCATATATGGGATATGGCATTGTATGTGATATATGTGTTTCCGAGCATCCTTAACGATTTCGAATGGTTCAACGGGCAATGCTAAACGAGTCCGAATGTGAATTTGAGCTAAATAATTCAGATACGTATGAGGTTTATATGTTCATTTTAAAAAAAATGAGGTAAGTGAAGTTACTTATTATGGTATTATGGATTATATGAGAAAAGTGATTGAATATGTGTAAGAGATTAGTTAAATGTGGCCTATTCGAATTGAATTATTAATGTTCTTGTGATGATTTATTTGCTTATGGCTTACTAAGCTTTTAAAGCTTACCTTGTGTGTTCTTTCATTGTTTTATAGATATATAAAGCTAGTTCGAGCTCGGGGATCGTCAAGGATCATCATTACACTATCGATCGCTATTTCGGCACTTTGAAAGCTTGTACTTTTGACATATGGCATGTATAGGCTAGTTTTAATATGGTTTTTTTTTGAATTGTGTATAAATAGCCATTCGAAATGGCTTGATAATGATGTTAATGTTTGTGAATAATCGGCCTTGTCAATTAGCTCATTTTGGAAAGTTTGTTTGATGGACATATGATTCGGCTTGAGCAATTATGTAGTTGATGAAGGTGTTTTCGATTTGTGGTACATGTTTTTATAAGCTATGTGATGTTCTTGCTATATCTTGTGAATTTGGCTATTTGGAGTGGCTCATTATTGACCTATAAATTGCTGTATAATTTGTCTTGTAAATCGGTTTGGAAATGGTAAATGATGTGCATTCATATCCGGTTAATGATAGTTAAATTAAATACATATGTATATGACATGTTTGTTTGTGGTTCGGTATTTAAAGGTCAATTTGGTTAGTTTAATGTTTCATTTTTGTTATGTGCATAAAGTGTTAATGGCGAACTATAGTAGTAAAATGGCTACTTTGCTTCGAATATTTATTAGTAAATAATGACTATGTTTTAGGTATGTTTTGTTGGTTATATGGATATTTATAAAATTGACATATTGTTGTTTGTATTCGGTTATGAAATCGTACAATTAGCTTAATATTGAATGATGGAATTGGTACGAATTTTGAGGTCATTTAAATGACCGAATTAATGGCTTATTGGATGGTTGAATATATGATGTCTAGACATGATATTTATATGCAAATTAGGTATGCTTTGGCTTGTTATTTGTGTTCAAAAATGGTCCATGTTGATTTAGTAAAATGCGCATAATTTTGTAATGTACAAGAACTATATTTGATCATTTGGTGATGTTTAATAATGATTCATTATATAGATAACTTATGAGTTGTATAATATGATTTGTTTTGACTTGATATGCGAATGTATATAGGTTTATGAAATGGTACATTTGATAATTAGATAATGAAATAAATGTATGCAATTGGATGTTTTGACATATGCATCGGTATATGATTTGTAAGGATATATGCTTGAATATATTTTAAGTATTCGAATGACATGAATGTGATGGTAATAAGGTTCGAACATTGGACTTATGAAGAACGTGTATTATATTATTGATGTATGATAGCTTAGTTCGAAAATTTGAATAGGTAAACAAAAATTGAAATGGTTGAGTTTTTTTTTAGTATGGTTTGTATGTGATATATGATTTATATATGCAAAATTGGTATATGTGAATTATGGTATTCGAGTTTTGAAGTGTTTATAAAGGAGATGTTATAACTTTATGCTTGAATTGTAATAAATGACCATTACGAATTTGTGTTTTTATCGGTAATGCCTCGTAACCCTAATTCGGTGACGGATACGGGTCAGGGGTGTTACATTTTATTGGTATCAGAGCCATGGTTTAGTCGGTTCTAGGACTAACGTGCGCGTGTGAGTCTAACTATACATGCCATATATATAAACTGCGATAGTGTGATGAGTCCTGACAATTAAAATGTGTTTTCGTATAGTAAATGGATCCCGATCGAGTCGTAGCTGATGATGTGAAAAGTAATGCGCCCGCTCCCGCTCAAGGGGTAGCGCCGGCTGAATCTAGGCCGATTACGAATAGTCACGAGGAAGAGGCTAAACAAGCCTTCTTCCATATGATGAACGAACGGTTCACACAGTATATCCAGATATATCCGGCTGCTCAACAACCTCCACCCCTACCTAATCCTCCCCAAATACCTGTGATACCTCAAGTTAATGATCCGATGCGATTGAATAAGCCTCCGGTTAATAAAATCAAAAATATGAAATTTGAAGTTTGAGCTACCGCCGATGATGATCTTTGAAGCGTGGTGAATCGCTTGATAATACGATCGGGTGTTCGATGAACTATCTTGTACCACGATGAATGTATCAAATGTGCCGTATCTTTGCTTCGAGACACTGCGTATCACTGGTGGAATACACTGGTATCGGTGGTTCCAAAAGAACGGGTTACATGGAAGTTCTTTTAGACTGAATTTCGAAAGAAATATATTAGTCAGAGATTCATAAATCAGAAACGCAAAGAATTCCTCGAGTTGAAACAGGGTCGCATGACTGTGACAGAATATGAGCGGGAATTTGTGAGACTCAGCAGATACGCCCGGGAATGTGTTTCGACTGAAGTTATTATGTGCAAGAGATTCGAGGATAGTTTAAATGAAGACATCAAGTTATTAGTCGGGATTCTGAAAATCAAAGAGTTTGTGGTACTCGTTGAGCGAGCATGCAAAGCTGAAGAACTCGAGAAAGAGACAAGAAAAGCTTATTTAGGTATGTTCTTTACTCAGTTTTTAATAATTTTTACGTTTTTGAGATCGTTGCTTCGTATTGTAGCTATCCCATGCCCTAATTTTTGGATTGGTTGATGAATTTGTGAGTTGCCATTAATGATAGCCTGATGTTTTTGTTGTTTGATGATGAAAAATAAATATTTGTTGTTAGATTTTAATAGTTTATTAAGTGATTTTTGATAAAAATGCTTATTAAGAATTAAATTGTGAAATTTGTAAAGTGAGGGGTTAAAATGTGAAATAAATGGAATTAATGGGCTGCTAGGGACCTAAGGAATATTCGGCCAAACATGGGTTAAATGAAATTTTGAGTATTTTTGTGTTGTTTTGAAATAGTGACTAAATTATAAAAATGTAAAATGTTAGGGGCTAAAGTGCAAAATGCCCATTTATGTGTTTTTGGATGAAATTGAATGAATATGTCTTTAAATAAGTTAAATTTGAATTGATTTAGATCAAGAAAGGAAGAAATCGGATTTGGATCGGGGGAAGTCGAAAGTTGTTGAATAGTCGTTCCGATCTGTTCGTTTCCGAACGAGGTAAGTTCATAAGTAAATAAATGTTCTTAAAATTCAAATGTATATATTATATAATGCTGAATTGAATTGTATATAAAAATATATACGTTACCGAATTGAACTGAGCATGGGATGACCTGTTTCGAGCGTGAATTGATTGAATTACGACGTCCGAAAGTCCCGTACGAACCTTAGGAATAGTATAGGATACATATTTCATGACATTAGGACTTCCGAGGTGTGATTTCTTGTAAGACCATGTCTGGGACATTGGCATCGTATATGATTCGTGTAAGACCCTGTCTGTGACAGAGGCATCGATATGTGATAACATGTAAGACCATATTTGGGATATGGCATTGTATGTGATATATGTGTTTCCGAGCATCCTTAACGATTCCGAATGGTTCAACAAGCAATGTTAAATGAGTCCGAATGTGAATTTGAGCTAAATAATTCAGGTACGTATGAGGTTTATATGTTCATTTAAAAAAAAATGAGGTAAGTGAAGTTACTTATTGTGGTATTATGGATTATATGAGAAAAGTGATTGTATATGTGTAAGATATTAGTTAAATGTGGCCTATTCGAATTGAATTATTAATGTTCTTGTGATGATTTATTTACTTATGGCTTACTAAGCTTTCAAAGCTTACCTTGTGTGTTCTTTCATTGTTTTATAGATATATAAAGCTAGTTCGAGCTCGGGGATCGTCAAAGATCATCATCACACTATTGATCGCTATCTCGGTACTTTGAAAGCTTGTACTTTTGACATATGGCATGTATAGGCTAGTTTTAATATGGTTTGTTTTGAATTGTGTATAAATAGCCATGCGAAAATGGCTTGATAATGATGTTAATGTTTGTGAATAATCAACCTTGTTAATTAGCTCATTTTGGAAAGTTTGTTTGATGGGCATGTGATTCGGCTTGAGCAATTATGTAGTTGATGGAGGTGTTTTCGATTTGTGGTACATGTTTTTATAAGCTATGTGATGTTCTTGCTATATCTTGTGAATTTGGCTATTTGGAGGGGCTCATTATTGGCCTATAAATTGCTGTATAATTTGTCTTGTATATCGGTTTGGAAATGGTAAATGATGTGCATTCATATCCAGTTAATGATAATTAAATTAAATACATATGTATATGACATGTTTGTTTGTGGTTCGGTATTTAAAGGTCAATTTGGTTAGTTTAATGTTTCATTTTTGTTATGTGCATAAAGTGTTAATGGCGAATTATAGTAGTAAAATGGCTACTTTGCTTGGAATATTTATTAGTAAATAATGACTATGTTTTAGGTATGTTTTGTTGGTTATATGGATATTTATAAAATTGACATATTGCTGTTTGTATTCGGTTATGAAATCGTACAATTAGCTTAATATTGAATGATGGAATTGGTACGAATTTTGAGGCCATTTAAATGACCGAATTAATGGCTTATTGGATGGTTGAATATATGATGTCTAGACATGATATTTACATGCGAATTAGGTATGCTTTGGCTTGTTATTTGTGTTCAACAATGGTCCATGTTGATTTAGTAAAATGCGCATAATTTTGTAATGTACAAGAACTATATTTGATCATTTGGTGATGTTTAATAATGATTCATTATATAGATAACTTATGAGTTGTATAATATGATTTGTTTTGACTTGATATGCGAATATATATAGGTTTATGAAATGGTACATTTGATAATTAGATAATGAAATAAATGTATGCAATTGGATGTTTTGACATATGCATCGGTATATGATTTGTAAGGATATATGCTTGAATATATTTTAAGTATTCGAATGACATGAATGTGATGGTAATAAGGTTCGAACATTGGACTTATGAAGCACGTGTATATATTATTGATGTATGATAGCTTAGTTCGAAAATTTGAATAGGTAAACAAAAATTGAAATGGTTGAGTTTTTTTTAGTATGATTTGTATGTGATATATGATTTATATATGCAAAATTGGTATATGTGAATTGTGGTATTCGAGTTTTGAAGTGTTTATAAAGGAGATCTTACAACTTTATGCTTGAATTGTAATAAATGACTGTTCTGAGCTGTGTTTTTGATCGGTAATGCCTCGTAACCCTAATCCGGTGACGGATACGGGTTAGGGGTGTTTCATGGCACACTAATTTAAATGGTTAATTACTAATTTGGTCCCTAAACTATAACTAAAATGCCATTTTGGTTTTTTTTAAATCTTAACAATAATTCTAAAAAAAACTAAAAAAAAAAAATCTTAACAAGCAAGTAAAGAAATTATAAAAGAATTAAAAACATTAAAATTTATACTTTATTTGTTTGTTTGTTAACATTTTTTTAGCTCTTTTTAGAATTATTGTTAATAATTTTTTAAAAAATGAAATTTTAGTAATAGTTTAAGGACCAAATTCGTAATTAAACATTTAAATTAACGTGCCATGTTAAGAGACGGACAAGTGACAAAAATGTAACAATTCGATAATATTAGTGACTATTATATAACTTTTGAAAGTTGAGTGATCGAAATATAATTTTAAATAAAATTGACCCTTCTATTAATTATACCATATTAATGGGGCAAAACTCCAGAAAATACCAAAAAATAACAAAAATTACCGGAGATTCTGGGACTGGTGGGAATACGTGTCTCCACACGTTGTACATGTTTTCTAATTTGTACACTTCGTCGACATAGCTCATGGGATCAATACGGAGATTCTGACAAGCCGCAAGTACATGAGCACATGGGTAACGAAGTGCATCAAATATCCCACGATCGCATGTCCTATTTGTCAAGTGTACACGATAATGACCGCCAACAATACCTTGGTTGGGTCTGTCAAACTCCGTGACACGAAACCATAAGGTCGTCGCGATCATGACATCTTGTGTGCATGGTGTTCGCACGTGCCTTCCCACGATTAATTTGTTGCAAGACCTTACGGCTCCATACATGGCCTCCTTCCATTTGCCCTCTATAACTCATTTGCTCTCTTCGGAAATAGTGCCGCTAGAAAATATGTCTCTCGCACAAGCCGCTAAGAATCGGCGGATGACGGGTTCCTTTCGTAATGTAATTTATGCATTCGGCAAGGTTTGTGGTCATATGCCCATATCGTAGGCCACCGTCATATGCTTGTGTCCACTGTTCGAAAGGAATATTGCAAAGGTAGCTTGCGCCTTCGGCGTTATCCGCCCCGATCCGATATAACGCATATGTCGGGTTGGGGCAAACATGCCTCCTTAACACGGATAGGAAGAAGTCCCAATCATCGGTGATTCCCCGGTGTTATTGCTAACGCAATCGGAAGGATTCTCCCACGGCCGTCTTGTGCCACGGCTAGCAATAGCCGGCGCGTATATCTACCATACATGAAGGTACCGTCAATTTGTACCAATGGCTTGCAATATGTAAAAGCATCTCGGCATTGCTTAAATGTCCGTAACAGACGCTTGAACACGCGCGCATCCACGGAGCGCACGATCGTTGTAGTACGCGGTTCCGTTTCAAGGTCTGTTGTCTTTGCCGCTCGGGACATACCTCTCCAAAGACACGACACCACCGCCACACTTCATTATATGAAACGTCCCACCGACCGCGTGCAATTTTTCCAACGCATATACGCTTGGCTATCCAAGCCTTTTTAAGAGAGGCGTGTACCCCATTTGGCTACGAATATTGCCAATTAAGGCCGGCAGATTGTAGTTACGGGATCGGCCTTCACCGTCGGGATTATTAAATCACCAACATGTCCGAATCCATCCTTGGATGATCTTACATTACACTGTCAATGAAGTACGTTAAATAATGCAACATTACATAATATTAGTCTTATTCGGAATCATTGAACACATGGTAGTCTTGTGTCTTGGTAAGACATGTATGCGGACCTTTGTACTTTTTCACCTCCCACACACCGTCCTTTTCCTCAACGACGCCATGATTTTCCATGAACATGTGCCGTCTTGCATCGCACACTTTGCCTCGTACCTATCGAGCTTTGATTTAACCATAGTGTAGTTAACCACATTTCACGATCTTTGTATTGTTTCAATGCGCAAAGAAGAAAAGTATTCTTGTTGGAAAAGCGGTTACCAACTTCTAATTGATCCGAATCCAACAAAGAATTTGTACGGTCACGCGTCCGGTGTGGTAGTTCAGAAACTCCAATGCATCATCTTGAGATAGATCGACATTATGCATGTGCGGCTGGAGGTGAGTATGCCCTGAATAGCGGATCTTCTTCTTCTTCTTCGCCCGAACCGCCCTCAACGTCTTCAGTACAATTGGAGCGGGCTCCGGTTCGTAAAATAATCCAACTTCGCACCATCGGCCCACGGCTCCCGAGGTGGATCCACATCGGATTCATCATCCCATCCTCTATAATCTGCAACAAACGAAGGCCCCTCACGGTGCATGTCGTCGGTAACAACGAGGGCCCCTCACTGCTGGATGTCGTCGGTAATACATCATCCCTCCTTAAACATCTTTCGTAACGATCCCAATCGTATGTGGATTGCCATCCACTAGAAGTTGATGACCTCCCCAATACGTATTTACGTCATCCGACGTCGAATGACGAATATGCATGTCCCATCCACCAACCGAGTGTGTCGTGCGGGGTTATGTTTTCCATACTACCACCGCACACGGGCACTTCTGTGTTTTGCCTCCCACTTACAGAGTGTCGACTTGGGGTCGTGTATTCCCCTCGAACGATACTAGATGTTGAGGTCGCAGCCAGATCACTTGGAGATGAAAATTCCACATATACCTCGATATAGGGTGAACCATCGGCAAGATGAGTCTCCACCATTGCCTCAAGGCTCCGAGGACCTTTGATGTCGAATGAGTCATATCTCACCGGATCAACCGAAGCACAAAATCTATACTTAATAGATGAACTTTCATTAGCGTTGTTCGAATATTTTACGCCTAATTCTTTTGCGAAGTTCTACCAAATCGACGTTCCGATTAAAACTCAATCGCTACTGTGTTCTCCGATAAGAAAACAACACCATTTTTGGTGTCACGCACTTCACCATCGTAGTAAATAAAGATTAATACGTTCACTCATTGCAAGTGGACGGTGTAAAAGAGTAAAATTATTGTACTAAAAATCACACTAAGTTCAATTCCCGGGGAAAGAGGTGGATCACAAGGATCACTTAAGTACCAAGTCTTTCCTAGCGAATATCCTCAATCGTAATTTAATAGCACAATAAATAACTACGATCACACTCACAAGATATGAAAAAATTTTGCCTACGTCTTGGGCACTAACAAATATATTTCACTCCAAAAATACAAGTGAAAATTTACAAATAGGAGAGAGAGAACAATGCCTTAAGTAGAGAATGGCAAATTGTGGGATGAAGAAAATGAGAAATGGTTAGGCCTATTTATAGTTGAGGTTTAGGGATCAAACTTACAAAGTACCTATTCAAATAGGGACCAATATTGCAATTACCCCATACCAATTTTCACATCACATCAACTTTTGGTGCCTAATTTTGGAGCCATTTTCTTCCCACTTGTCGCCACCATATTTCGGGAAAAAAGCCTAAAAGCGCGTCCCGGGAGCGCTAGGCCACGTCATCGAAAGCGCGTCCACGGGCGCGTTTTTGATGACGTGGCCTAAAGCGCTCCCCGGGACGCGCTTTAAACGTGAGACTTCAAAAACGCGCCCGACGGGGACGCGATTTTGGGGAAATTGCCCTTTCCGGTCATTAATTTTCAACCCTATACTTTCCGGTAATTTTTGTTATTTTTTGGTATTTTCTGGTTTTTTGCCCATATTAATGTATCACACCTACTAAATTAAAAAAATTATTATCCTTTTTAGGCATCGGATGCAAATGAATTGAGACAAATACGTGAGAAAAAATGAAAAATAAAAAAATTTAAAATGTTTAAATCATAAATTAGTATTGAAATTATGCTAATTTTCCTAAGTTGGTCCTTAAAGTGATACCTAAACTACACTTCATTATCCAAATTACACTGCCCCTTAAAAATATCTCTCAAGCCTTTTGGGTTTTTTTAGTTAAAAATTGGCAAGTGTGATAAAATTAGGGATAATATCACATTTGGTACTGTACTTTCATAAAATATTTAATATGGTACTTCTACTTCGAAAATGTCCAACGTGGTACTTGTAATTTGGAAATGTCAAATGTAGTACTTGTAATTTAGAAATATCCAATGTAATAACTGAATTATTAATACGTGTTTTATTATTATACATGTATTTCATAAAATGTCCAATGTAGTACTTATAATTTGAAAATGTCCAATCTGGTACATAAACTATCAATATAAATTTTTATATTTTTATTATTTTAAACAATAAAACGAGCCAAGTCAAGCTAGCCCTAGCCAAGTCTGTCTCAAAAACGAGTCGAGGCAATCAGTTTGGCTATTACAGGGCCCATGAAAGCCTCTTATTACCATTTAAGGAGTAATTTTTTTTATATATTTTGAATAATTTTAAAATTTAAAATTAATTTTTATATTTTTAATTTTAAATATTTCTTTTTTTTTTCAAAATTTTTGAATTCTTTTAAGAATTATATATTTAATTTTTTTATGTTTGATTTAAAAATGAAAAATAGGTCATTTTAAAATTTTTTTCTACGATTTTAAAGAATAAAGATAAAATAAACAAAAATTGTAAATATTGAGGGTTAAAAAGATATTTGATCAATTTTTAACTGTTGCATCCGTAACTTTAAGAACAAAATTAGACAAAAGGATTAAGATTTTAAAATTTAAAAAAGTGCAGGACTCGTTGTCTAGAGACTAAATTTTAAATTTCAAAAGAGTAGAATGAAGATTTTAAAAAATTCATAAAATAAAATTTAATTATTAAATGAGATTGAATATTTGGAATTAAAAGGCAAAGTGAGTAAAATGAAAATGTGTAAGAGTAGAGAGGCATGAAGAAGAAATGGACCGACAACTTTTGGTTTCGTTTAAAACCCTCCCCTCGCACTCGCACTCGCACTCGCACTCGCAAGCCCTCTTAAAATTCGTATCTATCTTCTTCTTTATTTCTTCTTTCCTTTTGTTATATTGGGATTGGGGAGGCGCCACAAATACAAAAAACCCCAAATAACAAAAACAAATTATATCTCCTAAAACCCTGAAACTCGCCCATGGCCACCGATCAAGCTCAGCTCCAACTCGCTCAACTCGCCCACATCTTGGGCCCTGATTCGACTCACTTCGAAACCCTAATCTCCCACCTCATGTCTTCCTCCAACGACCAACGTTCCCAGGCCGAGTCACTCTTCCACCTTGCCAAACAAACTCACCCCGACTCTCTCTCCCTCGCTCTCTCCCGTGTCTTATCCTCATCCCCTCGCCCCGAACTCCGCGCCCTCTCCGCCGTCCTCCTCCGTAAAATCCTAACTCCCGCCGCTGATTACTCCTTTCTCTTTCCCCTCCTAGCTGAATCCACACGCGCCGCCATCAAATCCGCGCTTTTATCCTCCCTCCAAACCGAACAATCGAAAGCTAACGTAAAAAAACTCTGCGATACAATTTCCGAACTCGCTTCTTCCGTCGTTGCTACTAGAGGCTGGCCGGAACTATTGCCATTCCTCTTCCAATGTGTGAATTCTAAGAATCCCAACCTCGAAGAATCTGCTCTTTTGATTTTCTCTCGATTAGCTCAAAACGTCGGAGAAACAACGGAAACCCTAATCCCTCATTTAAACACTCTCCATTCCGTCTTCTTCAATTGTTTATCAAATCCATCAAGTTGCGACGTACGAATCGCAGCTTTAAGCGCCTCAGTCAGTTTCATTCAATGCATTTCAAACCCCAAAGATCGGGACGCTTTCCAAGATTTGTTGCCGTTGATGATGCAGACGTTGACCGAGGCGTTGAACTCTGGATTAGAAGCCACAGCTCAAGAGGCTTTGGAATTGTTAATTGAGTTAGCCGGGACTGAGCCGAGGTTTCTAAGGAGGCAAATAATGGAAGTAGTAGGATCGATGTTACAAATTGCTGAGGCGGAGAGTTTAGAAGAAGGAACACGCCATTTAGCCATTGAATTTATAATTACGTTAGCAGAGGCGAGAGAGAGGGCTCCGGGGATGATGAGGAAGTTACCACAATTCATAAGGAGGTTATTTTGGGTGTTGATGAATCTATTGGTGGACACTGAAGATGAACCGGATTGGTATAATGCAGAGAGTGAGGATGAGGATGCTGGGGAAACAAGTAATTATGGGGTTGGTCAGGAGTGTTTGGATAGATTGTCGATTTCATTAGGAGGGAATACTGTTGTACCAGTGGCTTCAGAATTGTTTCCGGTGTTTTTGGCTGCTTCAGAGTGGCAGAAACGACATGCTGCTCTCATTGCACTTGCTCAGATTGCTGAGGGTTGTTCCAAGGTCTGAATTTTGAAGTTCCAAATTAACAGTTTGATCATATTTAATGCACTGTGTATGTTTATTCTATTTAGAGCTTGCATGTCACTTCTTGCTACCTATATAATAATGATAAGACACTATTAGAAGCTTAATTTTTTATGTTTTATTTATTCTAGACGTGGCATTTATAATTTGAGTGGATTTGAATTAATATAGGTTCTGCGGTTAACTTGATAAAGAATTGCTTTATCTATGTCCCTTGATCAATGGGGCTGATTTGATTAAATTGTAATATGCTTCATTGTTTCTGAACGGGTTTTGCTTTTCTTTTCTTCTTCTTGCCAGGTGATGATAAGAAATCTAGAACAGGTAGTGTCAATGGTTTTGAATTCATTTCACGATGCCCATCCTCGTGTTCGATGGGCAGCTATTAATGCCATTGGGCAGTTGTCTACGGACTTGGGCCCAGAGTTGCAGACTCAATATCATCAGAGAGTGTTGCCTGCACTAGCTGGAGCCATGGATGACTTCCAGAATCCTCGTGTGCAGGTTTCCCCAATATCATGAATATGTTATAATGATTAAATAAGTGTTTCTGGGTTTAACTTTATTGTTTAGTTAAAATCATTTAGGATTAATAGAGCAACTGATTTAATTTAAAATGAATTTATTTATTTTAATGTCTAGTAATGGCATAAAAAATATGCTACTAAAATTTTAAAATTTTGTTACTATTGTGTCCCCCCTTTGAAAGGAAAAAGGGTAGATGAGGAATATATATATATACACATGTATACTTGCATATGTGTATTCAAAATCTTTTTTGAAGCAAAATATGATCAAAATGTTTCCCAATTTTAAAATTTTATTACTACTTTCTCTTCCCCTCTCTCCCTCAAGGAAAGAAAAAGGAAAAAGATAGATGAACTGGTGAAGAATATATATGATTATATATGTGTATTTAGAATCTTTTTTGAAGCAAAATATTGTTTAATGTTCCCCAGAAATAGTGATATCTTCCAGAAGCAATATGTAATCTTCTTTCATCAGCCTTTATTATCTGGTTTCTTTGTTTAGATGTAAAAAATCTTATTTATTTTCTTCTCTTTTTTTTTGTGTGTGTGTGTGTGTAAAATATAGGCCCATGCTGCTTCAGCAGTACTTAATTTCAGTGAAAATTGTACCCCAGACATCTTAACTCCATACCTGGATGGGATTGTGAGCAAACTTCTTGTACTGCTTCAGGTATATATGTTTTCTGTACTTCTGTTGAAGTCTATGGGTTGGAGAACACATTCTCTGCTGGTTGCTTTCCTGTTAAAGAACTTGTAATTCCTAGCAATCAGAATGGTATATATCTTTAAGATGGTGAGATTTTTGTTTTGAAAATAACGGACAGGTTTTGAATGAGAGAAAGCTTAGAAAATAGCGTGAAAGTGCTTCTGCAATGTGTCAAATAGACATGTCACATGCTGCTTTTGTAGATTTTCATGCCATTTTTTGCCCTTAGGTTTATTAATAATCATTTGTTTGTTTATATCTGGCCATGCTTTTATTTTCCTTTGATCACAAAAGAGTTTAGTTTAGAATACATTATAAAAGGTGCATAAGTATATTGTCTTGCATATGCTCTTCTCTGGTTGGAGTATTTTTCAATTTTTTTTACTTTTATTTAGCTTGTTGTCTTCACCTTATTTTGCTCTTCAGAACGGGAAGCAAATGGTCCAGGAGGGTGCTTTGACGGCTTTGGCATCAGTTGCTGATTCATCTCAGGTATTCAAAGGCTTCTGGAATATTTTCATATTTACTCTATATATTTAAGTGCATTTTATCTGACATGGGATGCTTAACAACAGGAGCAATTCCAGAAATATTATGATGCTGTGATGCCTTACTTGAAAGCTATCTTGGTTAATGCAAATGATAAATCTAATCGTATGCTTCGTGCCAAAGCTATGGAGTGCATTAGTTTGGTTGGCATGGCTGTTGGAAAGGAAAAATTTAGGGATGATGCTAAACAGGTAATGATTAATGAATTTGTATGGTTTTTGTAGCTAAGATCCAGATTGTCAATTTTATCCTTTATGGTATTATTTTTGGAGGAGTTACCAATTTTAGCGATCTTATAAAAGGACTCAAATACAGCAAGGCTGTGTGAAGACAACCACTTAGAAATTTAATGTTTTTCATTATTTTTTTTTTCATTTTCCAATCACTTATTCTCCATCTATAATACATGATCTTTCTAATACTAATTTCTTGAATTTTAAATTTCTTCTATGTTCCTAGTATGTCTCTCAAACTAAGGCCTCATTCAGTTTTTGGATAGTGATTTTTGATTTGGATCTCTATCTTTTGACTTGTACTCTTCAATGAAATATTCTGGATACCAAATTCTTTGAAGTATTGGAGTGGAAACTCTTCTTCTCCAATTTTGTATATAAAATTCAAAAATATTAATATTTCTCTTTCAACCTTCCGGAACACTGGAAACAAGGGATTTTATTCTAGATATTTTACTTCAATATCCTGTTTTCTGAATAAATTTTGAGGAAGCTGCAGAGAAAAAATTACAAATAGTTCCTAATATTCAATGGGCTTTTTCCTTTTCCAATATTGATTATAAACCATTAGACACTATGTTCAAATGGTAGGTGGTGGATGTCAAGCTATAGGAGTTTGTAACTCTTTCATGTTCTTTGGTAGACCATTACTTCTAAATTGATCTATTGTCTGGGAGAAAATACTTTAGACCCTATTGAGTGTCTGAATAATTTTTTCTCAATAACAACTAATAAGCCACATGACGAGACTTTGGGGTAGATAAGATTTTATCTATTTCTCTTCAAGGAAGTTCTTGGGCTGGGATTAAGTTATCAAGTATAGTTTGATCTTGGTGAATAACTGATAGTTTCTGTGTGTCCAAATTCAATTGGATTTCTTGCGACTTATGGTGCAGATTCTCGTTGCCTAACTATTTCCTTTTACACTGCAAGGTTATGGACGTCTTGATGTCATTGCAAGTATCTCAAATGGAATCGGATGATCCAACAACGAGCTACATGTTGCAGGTTTGCTCTGATAATTAAGGAAACTATATTGATAAATTGAATGATAGAGTGTCTTCTAAGTATTGACTGCTTTTCTGGGTGGTCCTTGATTTGGTAGGCTTGGGCCAGGCTTTGCAAGTGCCTTGGACAGGATTTTCTTCCTTACATGAGTGTTGTTATGCCCCCTCTGCTTCAATCTGCGCAGCTTAAGCCTGATGTAACAATCACATCTGCTGATTCTGATGCTAATGTTGATGATGACGATGATGAAAGGTTTGCAATTTGTTCTGGATGGTCTTAAGTCTTACTATTAAATTTTGTGTATTGGTTTAGATGCCTTTTTATTTTTTTTGTGCTCATTTCTCCTATGCTATTTGCACAGAAGATTGTTAATCTAATATTCAAGTGGTAAAAGCTATATCTATTTTCCTGTCATATATCTGTAATATGACTGCATTTTGCCTTGCTCTTGCAAAAGCTCTTTCTAGGATATCTATAGAAATTTCAAGATGTCTTAGTTAAATGCTCCTCTTTTCTTCTTGAACAGCTGCAATATCTTTTAAGTTCCTTCACTACCATGTTTCTTTTGAGCTTTAAAGTGTTTAAGGTATTTATTTACTGCTTTTTCTGTTCGCTGCAGCATTGAGACTATCACTCTTGGTGATAAAAGGATAGGGATCAAAACGAGTGTTTTGGAAGAAAAAGCTACAGCTTGCAACATGTTATGTTGTTATGCTGATGAGTTAAAGGAAGGGTTCTTCCCATGGATTGATCAGGTTACTTTTATTTTTGGCATTTTCTTTTTTAGCTTTGCATGAGAGCCCAAGTTGCTGGTTACTAAACTGCTTGAAAAAATGCAGGTTGCTACTACTTTAGTTCCCCTTCTAAAATTTTATTTTCATGAAGAAGTTAGGAAGGCAGCTGTTTCAGGTATGACTTAGTCCTTTTTCTCTTGTTGGTTTTGCATTCTTTTCCTGTATTGTCTCACCTGCATTCTTGATGGTATCTGTATACGTTGTTTAGCCATGCCAGAGCTGTTACGTTCTGCTAAACTAGCTGTTGAGAAAGGGCAAGCTCAAGGTCGAAATGGAACATATATAAAGCAGTTGACGGATTACATAATACCAGCTTTGGTGGAGGCTTTACACAAGGTCATATTTTTGGTTTGGGTCATCATTTTGTCCTTGGATGTTACACATGCATGATTACTATTTATTCTGGAAATGGCATGTATGCTTATATATAATTTTTTTAATTTGCTTGCAGGAGCCTGAGGTAGAAATTTGTGGGAGCATGTTGGATTCATTGAATGAATGCATAGAGGTTAGCATCATCCATCATCTGCTACGAATTTACATATATGCTAACGTTTCTTGTGCTTTTATGTGGAACTTTGGTGTATTTATGGAAAATATTCTTTTGTGATCCTAAACATTCTGATTTTTTTACTGGGTCTTTTACTGCGTGTAAAACTTTGGCTGGCATGAGTGTAATGCCTGTGATGCTATCATGACTAAAAGATGGTTTTATATTCTGTGCCTTTACTATGAGTCTCTGATAGCTTATACTTGCCTGTTAATTTTGCCTTTTTGAAATGCTTCAACATCATCTATGATCATTCATCCAGCTGATTCTTTGAGGTTATGAAAATTTTCTCTATTCCTTCTAATATTTGCTGTTCTTTGTGCATGCTACCGGAGATGCTAGTCTTTTCAATATGTTGTGTGTGCTGAATAGCATAACTTACTCTCGATAGGAATGTGATTTGCAATGCTTGATGTGTTGGGTACTGATGGTTCTGGAGCGGTGATATGAAACTTCAAAACAATTAGGTAACTGAAAAATAAGAAACACCAACACTGTTACACAATTGGTTGTAATAAGTAATAACCATCAAGTGAAGTGGAAAATAATAGTTCGAAACATCATGAATGCACCAAATTAGTGATATCAGCCTTGTTTTTCTAGATTTTTGTGATGTCAAGTGCACAAGTTATTTTTTCTTTGTGATGTGAATAGATATTCTACCTTATACATCATCTTCTATGCCTCATTTAATGCTGGAAAACAAATAAGTTGGTATGATTCATTTCTTCTCTCTTTCCTCATTTTGGTGTTTATGGTGTTTTGCTCAATTACTGTGGATGGCATTATACTGATCTTTTGAACTTAGACTTTCATTGACTACTTCAATTCTGCTTCCCTCTGGGAGGTTGAGCTTATGATAATTGCCTCTTTCTCAATATGACAGATTTGTGGACCATTTCTTGATGAGGGCCAAATAAGATGCATTGTTGATGAGATTAAACAGGTAATCACAGCTAGCTCAGCTAGAAAACAAGAAAGAGCAGAGAGGGCCAAAGCTGAGGACTTTGATGAAGAAGAAGGCGAAATGCTTAAGGAGGAAAATGAGCAAGAAGAAGAAGTTTTCGGTCAAGTATGTTTGTGTTCCTAATAGATTTTTGGTTATCAGTTCATGAAATATATTTTGGTACTAGGTTATAATGCTCTCATATTTGTTTGCCTTGTATCTTCTCTGAATCAAGCTTGGTGATTTGTTGGGAACTTTGATCAAAACATTCAAGGCATCCTTCTTGCCTTTCTTCCAGGAGCTTACATCTTATATAACCCCTATGTGGGTGAGTTCTTTGTCCTTATTATATCTCATATTTACATGTATGTGAATTGGTTTTGTGGAGTAAGTGCTCTAAATTTACTTAAGTACTGTTTGCTTCCTTTCTACTCTTTTCTTGGAGAAAAAGACATAGAGTTACTACTGCATTAACAGAGGTGTTAGGCCTATTAACTGGCTGATAAATTTACTGATTATACAGGGTAAGGATAAAACAGCCGAAGAAAGGAGAGTTGCTATCTGTATATTTGATGATATTGCTGAGCACTGTCGTGAGGCAGCTCTTAAGTATGCACTTCCCTGCTTAACTATTATTAGAATGCCAACTCTGGAAGTCCTTTTAGATATTTATGCTGAATATTTTGGGCAGGTATTATGACACATATCTTCCCTTCCTTTTGGAGGCATGCAATGATGAAAGCCCTGATGTTCGACAGGTTTTTTTATCTAATTATTATCAGTTGTCTTGTGCTTTAGTCAATCTGGATTGTGTTGAGAATATATGTGCTTCATTTTTCAGGCAGCTGCTTTTGGGGTTGGCTTGTGTGCTGAGTTTGGCGGATCGGTGTTCAAACCTCTTATCCAAGGTTGCTGCACACGTGCATCACTACTCTTTTTCCTTTTAAGTTATTGTCTCCTTAGTTTAATCAAATGATACTTTCTTTTTATTTAGAGGCCCTCTCCAGGCTGAATGCTGTTATCAGACACCCTAATGCATTGCATTTGGACAATGTGATGGCTTATGACAATGCTGTTTCCGCTCTTGGAAAAATATGCCAATTTCATCGGGATACTATAGATGCTGCTCAGGTACTTGTGTCATTGCATAATCCTTTTTCTGTACGTCTTTTTATTGAAATCATTATCATGCTCAATCTTTGCACTTCAATGTTAGACTGGTTCATGTTCATTTCTATATGAACTTGTCACAATTGAGATTTATGATATGTTGGAGAAAATTTTCTTGCGTGGTTCATGATCTACATTGCATTAGTCTTGTGCCTTCAATTTCCCTATTGTGATGTGTGGCTGGTCTTTGTCTGGGGATGCATTTCTTGGATTTCAGTTTCAACCAATTTTCAATCTAGGAATTTTGTTAACCAGCTAAGATGAAAAAAGTTGGAGTTCTGCCTTTCTATTTATGGGCTTAGTTGAAGCATTCATGACCTTTCAGTCGTCAGGAAAAATTGATTTGCTCACAGCAATGACCTTACTAGTCATTGGCTAAAAGTACGTGGCCTTTTACATGGCCACAGTCTGAATACCAGAGAGAGGAGAGAAAAAGAGGTTGAAGCGGTTGTTATAAACTGATGGTTTGTCGATGCAACTCATTTAGCAGCACACAAAAAAGGTCTTTGTTTCTGGATGTAGTGTGCTATGTTAAGACAATAATAATAGAATCAAGAAAATAGCAGCTAGCTACTCTGTAGGAGATTGTTTTTATACCTTAGCAGTTATTTACTTATTTTGAGTCGAAGTAAGAGATTGGATTTACTTTCAGGTTCTACAAATCCCAATTTGTTGCCCTTTCTAATAAAAATGTTTGTAGTAACCTCACTTTTATTTCAGAAAAGTGCCATTTCTTGTCGGAGTCCTGTTAGCAAGGTTGATATAATAAGTCTAGCTACTTTCTTACAATATGGATCTTTCTGTTTGGCAGATTCTCCCAGCCTGGTTAAGTTGCTTGCCGATAAAAGGTGATCTGATTGAGGCCAAGATTGTTCATGAACAGCTATGTTCTATGGTTGAAAGGTAGGCTATAAGAGTGTTATTGGAACGTTCTGTGAAAAGTTTGCTTCTCTGTATCATTTGTCTGGTCCCTTTTTTCCTGGCCGTGCATTTTTAAAAATAATTGCATCTGTTATCAGGTCAGATCAGGAACTTTTAGGGCCCAACAATCAATATCTTCCTAAGATAGTTTCTGTTTTTGCAGAGGTATCATCTTGACCATATTTTAAGTGTTGTGTGTTCCTTTTGGTTGTTATCTATCATTATTTATATGAAAATATTGATGATATAGGTTTTATGTGCTGGTAAAGATCTGGCAACAGAGCAAACTGCTAGTAGAATGATAAATCTGATAAGGCACTTCCAGCAATCATTACCTGCATCTACACTGGCATCAACCTGGTCATCCTTGCAGCCACAGCAGCAGCTTGCTTTGCAATCAATTCTATCATCCTAGTTATGGTGTCATTGATGAGGAAAGCTTCTGATTCCTGTATTCTTAGCCTTCTACAATTTTTTTTTTTAAAAAAAAAAAAATCAATTATGGATTTTATATAATGGAAGGTAAAAGAAAAGTAGAAAGTGGTGAGGGTTTTGTTGGTGAGTAATGTTTTCACCTATTTATTTATTGTTTTGATAGCATGTTCTATAATTTTTTTTTGGCACTGTTTTGGCCAATGCGTATGGTGGTTGAAGGTTGAATATAGCAAAATTTTGGTATAGGAAGTGCATAATAATAATACAAGGGACTTGTAATTGGTCCGTTCCTTTCTCTCAAATTGTTAATGATGGTTTCAGTATCATTTTCATCATCAAGCTAACATTAAACGCATTCCTTTAGATTTAAGATTTACTACGACATTGAATAAACATGCTGCAATGTAACAGTGATCTTTTTATGACACCTAATAATTCAATGCATCGAGAAAATCTAAAACCAGATTTTCATAGGAGAAACACCCAAAACTAAAATAAACAGCAACAAAAGCAAGACTTTAATGTGAAGGTTTACAATTCCTGGAGGGAAACAAATTACTTATCACAAGAAAATTATATTCAGGTCGACATTAGGGATCAATTAGAAGGTCTTCTGGAGAGAGTTGAAATCTAACTAACATCCAATCCTATAAGGAAGGTTGGAGAGCCAACCATGATGAATCAGTACTGTAGCACTGTGTTACCTTGCATGGTATACCTTTCAAGGCCACTTTAATTATTAGGGTTGTTTGGATTTCTCATGGAAATAAGACAAGGTCTTATATATATATATATATATACGTATATTTTTATTGTCGATGACATCCGAAGATGGCTTGTTACCTTTTGCTTGCATAAGATCAAAAAATCTACTGATAGTTTTGTCTGTTATGAGGTAATGGTGAGTAATTTAATGAGTAGGTGCAATTGTCTGAGTCAAGTAAGCAATAGGTTTTTGAAGCATACTTTTTTGTGTTCATCTGAGATTCCAGGGGATTATCTCTTGCCCCTCCAAGTGGCAAGCTTTGAGGCTCTCTTGAAATTTGTTTTTTTAAAATTTGTCTTAAATTTTGACTTGGTTAAAAGGGTGAGACTCTTGGGAGAGAATGGGGACAACTAGACAAGGACTAACCAACCTCCTTGCCCTTGCCCTAAGTTTGAGGTTTGTCTTAAAAATATATATATATTGTTCTTGGGTTGAAAAATTACATTCTTGTCCTTGAAAAGGTAGATTTTGTCTTGAAATGAACATAGATAATTTGGATGAATCCATCACAGACAAAATTTTGCCAACTCTTCCAAGAATTTTTTTATTTTCTTTTTATTGGCCCCTTTTTATAATGCTTTAAAAAATCACAAGTTGGAGAAGGGGCACATAAGACATTGCAGTGAAAGTCAAAAGCAAGCATAAGTACCTGAAATAAGACAAACACAAGAAAACACACACAAAGAATCTTGGGTGGTTAGCTAAATCGCTTATAGAAAACTCAGACCTCCTTTTAAGCATATAAATCCCCCATTATTCATTGACAATCAACCAAGTAGTAGCATACACCTTCTTCTTCTTCACCATTGATACCTTTTAAACCCCCCCTCTCAATTCTATTCCAATGGAAATCCAGTTCCAACAACAAAAATCAGTTATTCCTGTTAGCAAGGGGAGCAAATTCAAGGGAAGAAATAAAAAGATCAATAAGGTTAACAAGTTTGTTGGTGTAAGACAAAGACCTTCTGGTAAATGGGTAGCTGAGATCAAAGACACAACCAAAAATATCAGGATGTGGCTTGGCACCTTTGACACTGCTGAAGATGCTGCTAGGGCTTATGATGAAGCTGCTTGCCTTCTCCGTGGTTCCAATACTCGCACCAACTTCGTTACTCACGTCTCCTTCGATTCTCCTCTTGCTTCTCGGATTCGTAATCTTCTTAACACCAAAAAAGAAGCTAAACAACAAACTGTTCTAGCCTCAGCCCCCACAAGTTTTAGCCTCAGCCCCAGCCCCAGCAGTAGTATTACTACTAGCAGCGGCAGTTGTAATAGCGGCGGAGGCCTAAGCAATGAGAATTCTTCTCCTGTTGAAATGGTTCAAGATACTCAGCTGTTTGATGATGCATATAAACCTGATATGAGCAATTGCACAAGGGAATTAGAGTGTGCATCTTCTCAATCAGATTTTTCTTATACCTGTGAAACAGGGTTTAATAGGTTTCTTTATACACAAGAAATCATGAATTTTCCAGAGGAAACTGGCTCCGAGTTAACAGAATTCGAGAGGATGAAAGTGGAAAGACAAATATCAGCTTCACTTTATGCAATGAATGGAGTTCAAGAGTGTATAGAAACTGTCCATGAATCTGGTGAAGCCTTGTGGGATCTTCCACCACTATGCTCTTTGTTTTCCTACAAGTTCTGAAACATGATCTTCAATAGGTCTTAGCTTCAATTTATCCTTGTAAAATCAAGAGAGTAGATGATTTAGGTTTCATTGCTTGTTATTGTAGGTCACAAGGACAAAATAACAGCCAGGGACCAGAGATGATCTCCATTTTGTAAAATGTCAACTATTCCTTTGGAAGGTCTTATCCATCTCTCAATATAAAAAAGTCCATGAAATCATGCTGATTTAATGATGATCTTTATATCTTTCATTTTTTTCTATGCCAAATAGGGCTCAGATATTTCAATTAGATTCTCAAGTAGGGTTTTGTTGCCTTATGGTGAATCTGTGTGTAGAAGTTTGAGATCTTGAAAATTAAAAAGGTGGTAGGTTGATGGTTTTCCCTATTTTATATAATCATGATCAACCTATGAACCAAAAACAGAATACAGCCATGCTATGCTATGCTCCACTTAATGTGGTTCGGGTACAACAGTCTCAAATCATTGCAAAATGAATCTCTAAATGCATCTAATCACATTCAAATGGGAATTAATTTTGAGTTCATTATGTTTGAGCGTGCTTTTCTAACAATAAATCCTCTGAAAAGATGCTTTTTTCTTAATGAATCACTTATGACAGTTGCATTACCCCTGAAATTAGTGATCCACTTTGAGGCTGGAATGTGAAGAGATTAAGATCCTTGGAAAGCTTGTTGATGATTTATCAAGCTTCAGCACTCCCATAGTGTGACAAACGTTGTGTACAAAGGAACAAACCCACTGTTATATGGCTAACTGGCTATTACTAGCTGCTCTAGGTTCATGGAGACAAGTTGCAGCCTGTAATCCGAACTGAAGTAGGATTTTGAAGTTAGCTCACTGTGCGATCGCGATCCTGAGTCAATCAAAGTTCAGTGACTCAATTGAGAATTTTGTCATAGTTCTGTGACTAATGATGAAACTTTGCTAACATGTCTTGATTTTCTTTGAATGAAAAGCTTCTAGTTCCAATTACAAACCTTTATTTTAAACATTTAATCAAACAGACGAATGGGAAACCTTTATTACTATTTTAGTCTCTAGTTTTTGCCGTTGCAACTTGAATTGTTGCCAAGTCCATTATCTAACTGTTCCCTGACTATATTTTAAACCAATCGAGATAATGTTGATGTAGGAACAAAAAGAAGAATCAGGAGCATTTATTTTGTTTAATCAAGCAGGTTAGCTCGAGGATAAGGACATACCAAGATCACCCATACTAGCAAGTGGTAGATAGCTACCAACTATTGAGATAGAAAAGGTAAGGTTCTATCCATACTATTATCTAATGATCTTAAAGAAATCATTAATGTGTTCCAATGGGACCTACTCACACAATTTTTATTACTGTATTCTAGATATTTTGTGGATGTTCTTCTGCAGGTTATATATTAAGAAAATCTACTTGAATCCAGGGTGAATGTTAGACCTGACTAGGCTTAATTTATTTTATCATTGCTTTCTTGTTCGAATATGTGTTTGACACGAGTATTTAAAAAAAAATGAAGAGTCTGACAACCGAAGGCTTAATTCAATCGAACACAAAGTCATGGCACAACGTTAAAGCTTTATTAGACATGGAGAGGTTACATCTCAAGTGGACAGAAAGCATACATTCTAACAACAATACTGAAAACACCCACTCAAGGTATAGAGCCAGTGAAGGTACAAAAAGATTTCAAGGAATGAAATACGGAGACTAGTTTACAACAATAAAAATATGGCTGATGAAGTAAAATGAGATTTTGAGGAACATGGTGGACCATTGACTGCGACTGCTGATTTCATGTAATATGGATCTAGTAATCTTCTGGTTCTTCTTCATCTTCACCACCTTCTGCCCCAACTTCCTCGTAGTCTTTCTCGAGAGCAGCAAGATCTTCCCGGGCTTCGGAGAATTCACCTTCCTCCATTCCCTCACCTACATACCAGTGAACAAAGGCTCTCTTGGCATACATGAGATCAAACTTGTGGTCGATTCGGGAGAAAACCTCGGCCACAGATGTGTTGTTACTGATCATACACACTGCTCGTTGCACCCGAGCAAGATCACCTCCTGGTACCACTGTGGGTGGCTGATAGTTGATACCACACTTGAAACCAGTAGGACACCTGAAAAAATGATGCACCAAAATCATTTAGAAGGGAAAATTTAAGTTTTCCTCCTTGAAAACTCTTGTTGTAATGTTAATAAGATTGCTTGTGCATAATTATATGGAACTGAAATGCAAGAGAAGTCTACTAACCAGTCTACAAACTGAACAGTCCGCTTAGTTTTGATGGTAGCAACAGCAGCATTGACATCCTTGGGTACAACGTCTCCACGGTACATTAAACAACATGCCATGTACTTCCCATGCCTTGGATCACATTTAGCCATCATGCTTGAGGGTTCAAAAACAGCACTTGTAATCTCGGGAACTGATAGCTGCTCATGGTAAGCCTTTGCAGCTGAGATTACTGGTGCATATGATGAAAGCATGAAATGGATACGAGGATATGGCACAAGGTTAGTCTGAAACTCTGTAATGTCTACATTTATGGCACCATCAAACCTCAATGAAGTGGTCAAAGAAGATATAATTTGGGATATCAATCGGTTCAAGTTGGTATAAGTCGGCCTTTCAATGTCTAAGGATCTCCTACAGATATCATATATAGCTTCATTGTCAAGAAGCACCGCCACATCTGTGTGTTCAAGGAGAGAATGAGTTGAAAGCACACTATTGTAAGGTTCCACAACGGCAGTAGAAACCTGCACAATTCGGTATAATTGTTCAGTTAATTGTGCACAAGCATAGGGAAAAGCAAGCAACAAGATTATCTCATACATTTCCCTGAAGTGTTCAGGGAATTACCTGAGGAGAAGGGAAGATGGTGAAGCCGAGTTTTGACTTCTTTCCGTAGTCAACAGATAAGCGCTCCAAAAGCAATGAACCCAAACCAGAACCAGTTCCACCACCAACAGCATTGAATACCAAAAATCCTTGCAGACCAGTACAGTTGTCAGCCAATTTTCTTATTCGGTCAAGGCAAAGATCCACAATCTCCCTACCAACTGCAGCAGGCAACATCAACGAAGTTTAATCCAGTGACCAGATGAAATAAAACTGCCATTTAGGAACAGCAGAAGAGATTGTTGTACCTGTATAATGTCCTCTAGCAAAGTTGTTAGCAGCATCTTCCTTGCCAGAAATAAGCTGCTCTGGATGAAAGAGTTGTCTAAAAGCCCCAGATCTAACTTCATCAATCACAGTGGGCTCTAGATCAACAAATATAGCTCTCGGCACATGCTTGCCGGACCCGGTCTCGCTAAAGAAGGTATTGAAAGCATCATGGCAAGCACCCACCGAGGTGTCACTGCAATCAAACACAAAAGAATTTTGTTAGGTTCAAATTAAATGATTGGTGATCCATTTATAGATTTCATTCTGTTTTAACAACTGGAATCTGAAAATTATCTCACTGAAAAATTAGTAGTCACCGACATGCATTGGTTGCTATTGAACTATTATATATTTGAACACTATAAGCAAAGAATTAGGGAAGCTAATGAGGTGAAGACACAAGAGCAAGAAGTTTGATCAAATTATTCATAATCGCTTAATAAAGAACAATAAAACAGTGAAAAAATAAAGCGGAAATCCAATAAGTACATAACAAAATTATGTTGAATTCTATAGCTTTACTTCAATTCATACCAAAACCCCATTTTCATGAAGCATGATTCATTAGAAGAAAATTCTATTTCTACCAAAAGAAAGAAGAAAAGCCAGTTCCAAAACGTACCCAGGCATCATCCCATCAGGTTGAATTCCATGTTCAAGGCAGTAAAGCTCCCAACAAGCATTCCCAACCTGAATTCCAGCTTGCCCAATATGAATGCTGATCACTTCCCTCATCTTTTGCTTTCGAAAACCCAAATTTGAAACAATACTTTGTGTTTCTTCAACCCTCTCTTATGAAGGAAAAGTTTGAAGAGGAATGGATGAACGTTAAAAGTAAGAAAAAGATGAAGTGGGGGGTATTAAAGGGCGGCAGAGAAAGGGGTTTAGAAGTATATTCAATTGAAGAGTTAGTTGGGGTCCCGCCATTTGTAGCCAACTGTATAATGGAGTTCAACCAGCTCGGCTTCCTTTGTCCCTTCTCTCATGCTCCAACTGTTTGGCCATGCATGCCACCACTCCCTTTCATCCTTATTAATTAAATATCTTCATACATACATATCTATATGAAATAAAACCCTTTTTCCTATCATTTTTTAAAAAAAGACCTTCTTATCAACAATGAATTTAAAATAATAATAAAAAGTCATGTAATCATTAAATAATAATATGTGATAAGTTTATTTTGATGGAGGAGTATTTCTTTTTTTGAATTCTTGTGGATTTTAATTTTAATTTTTTTTAATAACGGAATATATTATCATTTGGCATATTTTAGATTAAATTAGTTGAATATGTCGAAAAAAATTGGTAAAATAGTTCGATTTTTTTTTTAAATTTAAGGAAATAAGTCATTTTTGGGGTAAGAGTGTGAAAGCGCGTCCAGTTGGGTGCAGAAAGCGCGCCAGCTGAACGAGTTTTTTACTGACATGTTAGGGAAAGTATGTCTAGCTGGACACGCTTTCTTTGTAATTATCGAAAAACCGTCTAGCTTAGTGTGCTTTCCCTAACATGTCAGCATGAACGCTTGTCCAGCTTAATGCACTTTCATACACTCTCAAAAAACACGACATATTTCCCTAAAATTTAAAAAATCCACCTATTTTACCAATAATTTTTTCAATATATTTAACTAATTTAACCCATATTTTAGACTTGTCATTTATCATACCAACAAAAATTAACGATCAAGTTAATTGATAATGACTTTTGTTAATTTTTTAAATTAATTTAATTTTAAGCCCCAATTAATACAAATTAATTCCATCTGCTTAAATTTTTAGTTTTTTTTTAAAATTTTTTTACTAAAAGCCTTTTGATCTTTTAGCCCAAAAAATAAAGTAAAAGAATTTCAAAATCTCAACTTAAAGTGGCTTATATAATGAATTAATATTTACTAATAAGATAATTATTAAGTTATTTAATTTCACAAATGTTAAGAAATTATCGCCCATCTTTAATTAGTATTTAAAAAATTAAATAAATAAGATACATAACGATTTTTCTTTATCTACCTTATAAAATCAAAAAAATTTCCAATACAATTTATCAAATAAAAATCATTAAAAATATTTATTTTTTTATAAAATAACAAATATTATTTTAAAATAATATTATTTTTTACATAAAAAAATACATATGTATAATAAAATTTAAATTTAAAATCTTATTACATTTATAAATTTAATTTGACCATTTCAAATATACTTTTTATGAATTGAGTTGTCACATTTGACGTTACATCTTGAAAGCTTGGCTTTTGGCTCATACACCTTCTCAAGGGGATTTTTGTAAGCCTCCAAAATTTCATATCTTCCATTATTAGGTTTACATTAATTAGTGAAAGTTTTTGATATAGTATAGATGATTAAATCAATTAAATTATTGGTTCGGTAATTTATTTAATTTAGTCGGTTCATTCAGTTTACATTTACATTTTTATTTAATTTAGTTGGTTCATTCAGTTTACATTTACATTTTTATTCATTAATTAGCTTTATTGGTTCAGTTTATTCTAAATTGATACCCCAACCGATCCAATCTAGTGTAGACAATATTGTAATTTGTTTACATTTACATTTTTATTCATTAATTAGCTTTAATAAATAATATGCATAGTTGTTTTCACATTTATATATATGTTTACATTTAAATTTTTTTCTTTGGGTAATTTTTTTTCACCCTTGCTTTTTAAAATTATATTAGATAATTTACTTTAAAGATAAGTTATATAATCGTATATTACAACTTATAAGATTCTTTTTTAAATTAATCTTATTGTTATTATTTTTATAATAAAATTCTTTTTCTTATTGTTAATTGTAATTGTTTTTCATAAATAAATTTGTGTGCTTAGTATAAAAATTTATAATAAAATATTGACATATCTATTTACTATAACCTCTTTAATATAATATTTCAAATCCATACTTGTTCAATTTATTTTAACGATTCACATCTCTATATATTATAACCATTCTAATATAATATTTTCAAACTTTATAATAATACATATATTTTATATACTACTAATATGTTTTTATTAATTTTTTATGTTAAGATTAAATTTACATATTTTTTTTTTATTTTGTTTTAAAAACAATTACATTTATTATGGGAAGATATGAATAATGGAGTTGATTGGTACTTGGCAGCGCCCACTGTAAGTTGTCACTAAGACAATTTATTACTTACCTTAATTGGTTTGACAATTTAATGAAGAAAATCTTTAGAGTTTATTTGTTGTTATATTGAAGATACTATAATCTATCTACGAAAATCAATCATTAGCTTTTAAAGATTAGATTGGATTTGTGTGAATAAATTAAGTCATTGAAATGTGAAAATTCGATCAAGATTATGTTGCTGATTTGGAGAGATCATATCTTCTATTGATTATGCTTTTAATGTTTATATTGTAATAACTATTTTCATGGAGTTATTTTGTATTCACCTAGATTCTTTGTTAGCTAGCCAAAATTGATATATACTTTGAAGCTTGTCTAGGTTTTGTATGAGAGCTTATTGAGAGCACTTTAATCTATTCATTGAGGAATTATTTTTGTGAGACAATGCAAACTATTGTAAATATTGTTGAGTGTTTACTACCCTAGTTCTCAAGAGAGAATTCGGAGGTGAGCGTTTTAATCTTTAGGTACAAATCTGATATCTCTATACTTAGGAAGTGATAGAGTGAATCACTTGTATTTATGGATTAAAAAATAGTGAAATTATTCACTCTTCTAGAGTCTGCAGACGTAGGGAAACTAAACTTTGTAAACAAACCTTGACGTTCTTTGTTGTTTTTGTTTACATAGTTTTTATAGTGCCAAGTCATAGTAACCACTACAGTCTAACACTTCCATTACAATTTTTATATTAAGCAAACAAACAAACAAACAAACATTATTAACCTATACATCTTATGGATATACAAACTAATTAAGATATATAATTACACTGTTTGTATGCCCAATAATTACTTTTTAAATAAAAATGTATCTTAAAACTAGAACTAAATAATTATTCTACGTGTTATTGTTTTGGTGTAACAAAATCATCATGAAGAGATTTTAATGTAACCATGACCCCAATCTATACTACACATGGCCTTACCTTTTCTTTTTTTTTTTTACATTACTAACAATAACGGTTCAATTTCAATTGTGGCTCCTCTACTTTTTAATTATACAAAAGTGGTTAAATTTCAATTTCAATCCTTATACTATGCTTAACTTTAATATTTGATCTTTGTATTTTAATTTTATACATAATTTGGTACCTTGATGTTTATAATACCATTAGTTAATCTAAATATTTTATTTTAAATTAAAATATTGACGTAAATTTAAAGAATTATTAACATCATTAAATTTTTTTGTTAAATTTAAGTTCATTACAATATCATTTTTGTGACAAGATTATCGAATGAGTATTTTTCTTTAATTTTAGAATATCACACTAACAAATTTAGTAAAAAAAAGAAAAAAGAAATTAACAACTAGACTTGAATTTTTAAATTTAAAAAAAAAAGAGGAATTAAATTTTTAAAAATAAAAACGTAAAGAATATATTCCAAAAATAAAAAAGTACACAAATTGGAATAGTTTTTATATTTAACTATTTTGTTGTGCAATTCTTTTTTCTTTTTTTTTTTGAAATGGGTTATAAAAGGAGTTTGGGAGGGGTATCTAATCTCTACCCAAAAAATGGGTCCAAAGCCATGACATTCTAACTTATCCTATCCATAGAGTGAATAGCATTTTTTCTCCCAATATAACCAAAAACAGAATTAGACATATGCTTTAAGAACATGAAGTGAAGCAGTTAGATGGACATGTGGGTAGCCTGTAGTATTTAGACGTGTTTGTAAGCAGGTAAGGTGTCATTTGAGGGTAAGTTGGATGCACCAAATCTTGTTCGGTAGCCATGGAAATAGAGATAGGCTTTGGTAAAGGTGGCCTACATAGACAGGGAATTCTGAGTTGGGAAAGTAGTAGGCCTAAATTTTAGTGAAAAATCCAGCCCAAGTGATAAGGAGTTCTTTTAAGGGATGATTTGGATGTATGACCTTGCATCACATGCACGCTCTTCTTTACCTATAAGCCTCAAATAAATTAATAAAAATAAAATTTTGATAATAAATATATTTGTATCTTTGATTCTTTTGCGATTTGCAGCTATTTGGCATTGCCCGACCGATATTACTAAATTAAAAGAAAGAAAACTGGTGGCGCCTCCTGATTTTTGTGGAAAATAAGAAGTAAAGGAGGTGGTCGCACAGTGCAAAGGCAAAAGTCCTGAGTTTGTGTGTGCGGAAGTTTGAGATTTATCATTTCCAATTAAATGTGTAAATCTTCGAGTTCTCCGATGGATTATTGTCATGTGTAATAGTTTATTTTTTTTATTCCAATTCTTACTATGTTTGTGTTGTAATAGTTTAATTCTATATTTGGTGGTGACTCGAACATGTATTTATACTTATACTTTGATTGTACTATACTTATAAACATTCAATACATACAAATGAGAATATGTTTTTAGTATAATTCTGAATTTCATATTTTTATTTTACGAAATTTGAGAAGTTAATCTATTTACTTTATGTTAGCTTTGATTTCTAAATATTTTAATATAACAAAATAAATTTCAAAATTCTTCTATCAAATATGTTTAATTTATTTTCAAGAGTCTCAAACTCAAAATAATGTTCTCAAATGACTTGGGCAATTCACAAATATTTCTGAATAACTCGAAGGCCCTTCAAAATAATTTTCAAGCCTTAAAATACATTTTCTAGGCCAAGTATCAAGGCTTATCTATAAAAGTCTCGAGACCACCTCAAGCAATTTCAAATAGAGGTTTTAAGAAGGGTACAATATCAAGACTTACCACCTAACTCTTGATACCTAACAACTAAGTCTTGAGACTTAGGTGGCTAGTATCGAGATTTATGAAGACAATAAGCATAAGATAAATAAGAGTAGTACAGTCTCGAGACTTACTAGTCTAAGTACTGAGACTTACCCTTAAGTATCGAGCCTCGTCTATCTAGTCTCGAGACTTCAAGACTTCTAATGACTATTTTTCAGCCAAGTCTCGGTACATGTCCCTCAAGTATCAAGACTTGACCTTGCAGGTTGCATTAAATGCTCGAGATTAATTCTGCCAACGACTTCAAATGTCCAAAAATGAATTAGAGGGTATATATTCAAGCCAATAACATTTGAAGACACATGGGAAGAGCATCCAATCATAAAAATCAAGAGAAAAACATCAAATTCTTTATTTCTTCAGTTTTCTCTTGTACATATCTCTTAGGTGCTTTGTAACATCCACAATATGCCTCGGAGCTAGGTACAGTGAGGTACTGAGTTAGGACTTAGTCAAAAAATTTTGAAATAGAATAAATAGAAATTTTAAGTATTAAATTAGAAAGTACTTAAAATCGTTACGGAATTAGAAAATACTCCTTATATAGGAAAATTTTAAATAGAAGTACTGACTTAATTGAAAGAGTATAGGAATTGTTGTGGCCAAAGTAGGAAAAATAAAAAGTTAGGAGATACATAGTAGTGGTAGAAAGGAAGGGAGGATTAAGAAGAAATTTTACTAAAAGTTAAGTATGAGTCATCCTAGGGTTTATGAAATATGAAGAAGGATAAAAAAATAATTAGCCAAGTAGATACTTTTAGACATAATAATTAGGGGCTAAAGTATAAAGATGGATGGCTAGAAGACTTATTAGCAATTTTACCTTTTTAATTAAAAATGATGAAATATTTTAGTAGAATTGTGTAAAAAAGTGAAGAAAAAAGATGAAAAATTGTCATCTTTTTCATCTAGCCAAACTGTCACCCACCACTTAGTCTCCACCAAACTTTCTTTTTATTTCCAAAAAAATCCTCCGACCATTGTTGAGCAAATCCAAGCTTAAAACCTTCCTTTTTATTCGGTATTTCTTAAGTAAAAACTATAGAGAAGGCTAATGAGTACCTTAGTTTCATGAGAGAATATCTATAGATGTGTTAAAGGAGAGGAAAAGCAAGAACTAGGGTTTTGATCTCAAGGGGGTTAAGGTAAGAGGTTGTTGTCGAAACCATTTTTTTAAAAACGGGAATCGACTAGGATTTTGAAAACGAAAATAAAATGGGAGTCGCCACCAATCTTTTTTGATGAGGTGTGATCAGGTCACCTCGCAATTCGGTTATTTTAATAATAAATTTAATTTATTAAAACAACAGTTTTGGTCTACGAAATTTAGAAAACGGGTTCGGGAGTCGGTTACGTGCGAGGAAGGGTTAGCACCCTCGTCATGCCCAAACTTGGTACCTAATTGATTATTTAGTGTCTTAATGTCGAAAGTTGAAAACCGAGAACGAATTTAAAAATACGATCATCATTTTTTTTATTAATGTTAATTTTACTAAAAACTTGAATGAGTTGGAACAAACATTAAAGACCATCTAATCTCGAGGCAACGAAATGCCACATCCAGTAAGTTAGGACACGGCACCTCGAGTCCATGAGAATAAGCCCGCCTTTTATTTAAAAGCACGTGTATTTTAATTTTAAAAGAATACTCGATTATTTAGATTAAACGAGAAAAACCGAAACCCAGTAAGTTAGAGCACGATCACTCGAATTTCTAAATACGGAATATTGTCATTTTTAGAAATTCTTATCTCGAGGTAACAAAATGTCACATCCAATAAGTTAGGGCACAACACTTTGAACTCTCGAGAACAATCTTTTTATTTTAAACTTGTATTTTTGTTTTAAAAGGATATTTCGTTATTCAGGCTAAATGAGAAAAATCGAAACCCAGTAAGTTAGGGCACAATTTTCTCGAATTTCCAAAATGCGAAATATTACATTATTTTGAAAAAATTTCGTTTTTTGAATAATAGCGAGTGCAACATGTAGAGGCATACATTTATTTTGTTTGGAGTAAAATACGACGACCTAAGTTGGATAAATGTGTTGGGGTTTAATTCACGAGGCGATAACATGAAATAAAAATACACTAAGAGCATAGAACAATAATACAAGAACGCAATATTATACAAGTGAATGACAATGTTTAAAAATGCGAACAAGAGAGATATGATACATATGATGACAATAATCAAAACATACATCCTTTAAACATTAATCAAAGACAAAAGAACTGAATAATATACCTAACAATTTAAAAAGAAATAGTGCAAGGACAAATTAAAATTAACAAAATGTAAAACAATTTTCAATGATAGTAAATAAACTAAAAGATATGAAAAAGAATTTTGAAGTCAATAATGTACGAAACAAATTTTTATACAAGATGATATATATATATATATATATATATATATATAAATTTAAGACAAATAATGTATATACACAAAAGGGTAAAATGAATAATATGAAAAAAAAAACTTAATAAATAATAATGAAACATTTTAAAATGAACAAAATGGAGTTTAAAATAAGGTATATAAAATAATTAAAAATAGTAAAACAATTTTAAATAAATAATACATGAAAACAAATTCAAAATAAAATACATGAAAACCATTCGAAATAAATAATATATATGTAAATAAAACAATTTGAAATAATATAATGTATAAAATGATTTAAAATAATAATATGCTAAATAACTTGAAATAAAATAATGTCTAAGACAATTTAAGATAAATAATATAAACAACTTATTATAAGTAAAAACTTAAAATAAATAATATATAAATTCTAAAATAATATACAAATAAACAATTAAGTATATAAACAAATAGGTGAACTAAATGTAAATAATATTTGATGAAATAAAAAGGCGGAATAATAAGTATGTAAGTAGATATACATATAATATTGAATTAAAATATTTCAAAAGTAAAAAAGAATAATGGACAAATCGATGAAATAATATAAATAATATTAAATTTAAATATTTTTAAAAGTAAAAACGATAAATTGCTAAATCAAATAAAAATAATATTAAAACTAAATAAAGAGCAAATAAATAACCAAGTTTAAATAAATAAAAAAACAGTAATAACAAATAAAAAAATGCAATTAATTAAACCAGGATTAAATTGAAGCCAGGAATAAAATTAAGGACATAAATCGTAATAAATAAAAATAAAAGAAAGGGATTATGGGCTTAAATGGAATGCGCGCAAATGAATAGGGATTAAAGAGGAAATTATTCCCAAATCCCTAAATCCACCGTTTCGCGACTGCTTTTAAACAAACCCAATGACCAAATTGAGACAAAAGAAAAATATGCGTGACCAAATTAAAAAACAGAAAAAGGGACTAAAATAGAACAGTCAAAAAAGGCGAAGGGGCTGAAAGGGTAAATAACCCTTTAATAAAAAACGCGCGGATCCCCAGGCGGGTCGGGTGGAATGTGTGAGTCATAGCCATCTGGCGTCGTTTTGGCACATGGGCTCAAAACGGCGCCGTTTTTGATTGCTTATAAAAGCCCCATTTTTTTTAAAAAATTTCATTTGGCAGCTTCATTAGAAAAAAAAAAAACAAAAGGAAGGGGGGTCTTTTGCTCTTCTAGGGTTTAGCCCAAGCAGGCGCCGTCGTGGGTTCGATTGGCCGTGCTACCGCCGTGGCCGGTGGCCGGCGTTGCGCAAGAGGGCCTTTCTAACCCCCGTTTTAAAACCTATTCAAAGGTTAAGCCTCCCTAACCCGAGAGGCTAAAGTTTCTAGCCCACGTTTTAGGCCTGATTCCGACGAGGGAGGGGAGACCTTCGACGACGGGGCGGCGAGCCGATTCAGGTACTTTCTTTCCTTTTCTTTTTATTTCATTTGTAAAAAGAAAAAAAAAATTAAAATAATAAATAAAAAATAAAAAACAGTAGTAGATAAAAATAAAACCAAAAAAATGAAATCCACCTTTAAGGCTTCTATTCTTGTTTTTATTTCTGATGTTCGTAAAAAAAACTACAAGTGATTCATTTCGGTTTTTATAACCGATTTACAAAGATCCGCTTTTGTTTTTTCTATTTTGTTTTTCTGTCGTTTTTGTTTTTTCTTTCTTTGTTTCTTTTGCTTGCGTGTTCTCTTGTTGTTGCGGTGTGGAGCGTGTCGAGGCGTGCGAGGTGGTGGCAGAGGCGCGTGGTGGCTCTTTGGTGAAGGATCGTGGCGCCATGACTCTTGAGGCTAGGGTTTCGCTGCTGTTTCTTTTTTTGTAGTGGGCTAGGGTGTTTAGGCTTAGTGGGCTGGGATTTGGGTTACCTGATTGGGCTTTAGTTTTGTTTTGTAAATGGACACTTAACAATGGACTGATTTATTTTGGTTTTTTTGTTTTTTTTTTTTGGATTGGGCCAAAATTGGCTACTACAATTGTCACATCCCAAAATTTGGCCTAGTAGTTTTGGGTTAGTGAATCGGGTTTTGTCAATTTAGGCCTCAAAATTAATTTTCAAAATTATGGTCTAAAATTGGGATCGAAAATTCAGAATTAAGAAACCAAAAAATATTTTCCTTTAAACGACTTTCAAAAACAAAATCAATTTTAAAAAGGAACGAGAAAAAGACTTTTAACTAGAAAAGGGGTCTGATTTGTAAAATGGTAAAATTTGGGAGTAGCCCAAATGCAATTGTACCAATGTTTTTAAATCAGCCTATTTTTACCTACACCCTATAGTTCACACACGTCTCTTCCCTCTTCCATTTTCAACATTTGAAAATTTTTACTAGCGCCAAAACACTTTATTTTCTTTCAAGAAAATTCTTCAATTTGATTTTCAATTCTCCCAAACACTAAAATCTCTCTCAATTTCAAAGGAAACCATCAAGAACAACATCAATTTCTTCATTTGGTTCCTAAAGGATTTTCACGAAATTCAATCCCCAATTCATTTCCCTTCTCGAATTAAGGTGAGTTTTTGTTTACTTGTTAAGTTCTAAGATTGTTAAGCTTTTCAAATCAAGTTTTGCTCCATGATATCAGAATGTTATGGATCTAATGATTTTAGTCAAAATTGATCACTTTAATGGCGAAATTCAAAGTTCTAAGTTAAACCTCTGTTTCTAAATGGGTTTTAATATATTTCGATGAGATTAAGAGGGTTCTAATTTTACTTTAACAAATCATTAAAAGATTTTGTCACACCCCAATTCAGACGGGTTCAAGGATAAGGCATATAGTAGTGAACAAACCTATGTTTAGCGGATTGTAATTTGCCCGTTTGTGTCTTTTGGTGTTTACTTGTGGGTGTATAGTATACGCCGAGTAATTAAGTAGAAATTTTATTTTAGATTATTCTGATTAGCCAAAGAGTAAAGGTTTTAGCTAGACAAAAAAAAGGCAAATTACAGTATGATTTATCGTCAAATGTATAATAAGCCCAGTTTTCTTAGTACTCTTCTTGTTGGGTTGTGAAGTGCTTGGTTAGGAACCAACTGAATTGATTGTCTTAATATTTATTATGTATGATTTTTATTTATGTTTTTTTTGGAGTCTATAAGCCAATAAAATAGACAAGCTGTGAATTTAAGTGACACTTGTTGAATGTTTGTAAGGGAGATTGGATTATATATATATGAGATAAGGGTTCTGAGAGGAGTTTCTTTTTTATTCAAAATGTTACTCTCTGATTCTTTTTTGGAATTGATTTCATTTCTTCTTCCTTGCACTGGAAACTTAGATTCTTGGTTTTACCAGTGGTTATTCCATCTCTAGGTAAGTATTACAACTTTGCATGTTAAATTCTGAAAGAGTAAGGCTTTGCATGGAGGTTGTAAGTGCTTGAGATGATGGTAAGTTGTATATGAATAAGTTTTTAATGGTGTTTCTATGTTCTGTAAGCAGTGATTGTTGCTGCTTCATGATGGATGATTGGGTCAGGAGCTTCAAGTTACTGTAGGTGAGTGAAGGTGAGTATCAACTTTGACTTTACTATGTGTACTATTCAAGTAGATATATATGTGAATATATATATGGCATGAAGATATTTACAATAAATGGTAAGAGTATGAGTATAGTAAGGATGAGTTATGCACTACGTTGATATGTATAAAAATTATGTAACAAAGAGTGATGACTGGTAAGCATGTAGGTAAGTTTTGATGTACGAATAGTGTAAAATGGGCAAACGTGTGAACCTATCTGGGTAAGTGAATGTTATGTGAATGTCCCTTTGTGATGCTTGTAGCATTAGGGTTTATGCAAGTGTACACAGTCGTTATCAAGTAATAAGTAAGTAAAAGAGTTATTGTCTCCATAGGGACTATGTATGTTAATCAATTAATTGCAAAATTAAGGTTTTACAAATTGGTGATATAAACACAATTTTTCGAGTGATGGATGATTAAACTAAATTAAATTATCTAGATGCAAGATGATCCCTAATGGAATTCTAATCTAAGTATGATAATTAACTAAAATGTATGAGATGAATTTAGCAGCAACAACACAAATTTCAATAATCAATAACATGGATAGGCTAGAATAATTACATCATTCAACTCAATTCATTTTTCTCATGTTTAACGGTGTTCGAAAAATATTCCATGGCAACTCGGTTTTTCATGAGTTTGAAACCAAATTAAGTCATTCCGGAATCTTTTACTTAGTAAAACATACATTTTACTGATCATATTAAACTAAGGGTTTCTTAGAATTCATGGAAGTAACAGAGATGTGTTAGGTTTGAAACAATTTAATCACATAAACCTAAAAACTATACAAGATAATAGAGCTCGTTAAAGTTATCATGAACCTTTAATTTAGTTGGGTTAGGATCTAAATTAAGAATTCACTTTTCAACTGTTGTGTCCATTAGCCATCGTCTGGTTAGGATCGCTCGGCTAATTCAATGCATCCAATCACGTATGAATGAAATACATACTTGAGTTTAATTGAAAACATGAATGACCGAGGCACAAACACTGTAAACATGATTTAAACAAACTTCATTGAATTGATGTAATCATCCTAGCTAGACGGATTTAAGTTACCATTGTTGATGAAAATATAACAAAGCACATTGCAAACATAATAAAAATCAAAGTAACAAGTAAAGGAAGAATAAACTTTGTTCGGATCAGCAACCTTGTGAACTCTGATTGAAGAAGTTTCCTTCCGTCCTCGTGTTGCTCCTTTGCTAATGGCTCCTTAAGGTGGTCGACCAAGAGATGATCTTATCAAGGTTTTGCTGACTAAGAAAGAAAATATGGGATGCTATGCGTGGGAATAAAGAGAGGGAATGAGAGAATGGAAGAGAAATGTTAAATGAAGGATGAATGAGGGATGATTAAAATGTGAGATGGGAGTGGGTATTTATACTTGAGGTTGGTGGAGGAGTGTACTAAATATGGCATCAAAGATCCCTTAGATTTCTCCCACCTTTGGCCAGCCATAATATGTGGAAAGGAGGATGAGTTGGTTGCTTGCTTCAAGCATAAAATCATGCTTGAATCATGCAAGGGGTGGACGGTTTCTTGAACAAACATAGTGTGCTAATTTTCAATGATTTCCAAGTGTAAGGACCTCCAAATAATTATCCCAAAAGATGATTTTTGGCTGCCCAAATATCCTTGCCGAATTGGGCTTCTCTTCTCATTGTTTGGACGGTTTTGTGATACATTTAATAGTCAGACTTGTCCATCATGTAACACCATTTTTCACTGGGTCAAAACAACATCTTCATGACCTAATTTGCATGGTTTTTCCATCCCAGTAGGGTATAATTGCTCATGTCCTTGCAAAAATTATAATCCCACTGCATAATTAAATGTAACATATTAATAAATAACATTAAATAATTTAATTTATGCATAAAATTAACATAATAAAGCACAAATTTTCATATTCTATAAATTCATGTCCATTGTCGAAATATAAGCAAAATTCACTTAATTAATTAGCAAATACTCGGGATTAGTATTATTTTTAAGTAAAAAGGTGGTAAAAACTACTAGAAAAAACCTATATAATTTAGAGTTTACAATGTCTCTGCTATGACAGCAATTTTGCTAACCATATTGGCAAGTCAAGATATGAAAAGAAATGAAAAACCATGTGGTTATGATTTATGGCTTGGTATGATTTGGAACCATTCATGGTGTAGCCTCCAATAAAATGGGACTAGAATGGCAGAACATGATACATGAATGTGTGTAAGATCATGTGGTTAATTCTCATGGTATGATATGATATATCTGTATATTATGTTCATGGTGAAGCATTCGATAATGTGTAAATCGAAACTGCAGATCATGATACATGAAATTCTGTATAAGTCTATGAAGGAGAAAGTCATGACATCCTCTATGAAGTCCGTCGGGACAGTGAACACGAGGTTCTGTATAATGCCTTTATGGTGTATTCTGTTTGGCCTTTGTGGCATGATCTGTCATGTATGTCTAGAAAATTGTGTATATATATTTTTATGGTAAATTATGGATAAATTCTGTTGATTCTAAAATAATGTATGACAATGATAAGGTATTAATATGCTCAAGGTTAAGGGTGGAGTAAGATCTGTAAAATAAATGAATAAGTTTTGAAAAGAATTGTGTATCTGTGTGTTAATAAAGGTATCCGTCATTATGGTCTAATAATGTTGGACATGAATATATTCGTAGCAATGTGTGACTTAAAAAATGAACAATTATGGGTTTGATTATGTTATGAAATGGTTGAATTAGAGTTATCTGGAACCTATTTTGTCTGGGTTGTATAATGACTTCGTTTGAAACCATATGAAATCTGATTATTGATTATTTGAGAGTCTAGGGTTTTAGAGTAAAATGGCATGGAAGTCATCTAAATGATCCATGTAGTACATTATCAATATGGGTCTGTGTAGTATTAAACCAAGATATGCTTTGAGTGTGAGTTTGATGGTATCTAGTTCAACAAAAGTATTCACTAAACGTATATTTATCTATTCGTGATGAATGTCTATGAACAACTATTTGAGATAAGTGTACTTTTTAAGGTATAGTTAGTTTGAGGTGGGCTCTATGGGCATGTTCTATAAAGAAGCACTTACTTGACAAAGAGATCTGTGAAATGTCTGAAAGGATATTCAGTTAGGTAGATAAGAAAGATATCGGTATGATAGGAGTATGATAGTTGGCAGGTAAGGGTATGCTAGAACTGTAGTAGTACCCGCCCGAAATAAATGGTTTAGAAGAATGGTTGGCGTATAGGAGTTCCTATGAAAATACAAAGTATCCACCAAGGTAATTATGTGTCAAATCTCACTAAGTTCTCTTGAACTTATTTATGTTTCAGGTTTCGATGTTAAGAGAATGTGCCTCAATGGACGATGCCAAGACTACGCCAAAGAAGAGGTATATCGAGTTATTATGCATATAGCGTTGTTGGGGTGGTGTATTGTAGGAGTTTACTTTAATTAATCTGTAACTATCAGATGGTTGTTTTAAGAAAGATTTATTGTAATTCTTTAATATTTTATGTTTGAGTACCAAATTTGTTTCTTAAGATTTAGTCTTTAAATGTAATTAAAAAGACTATGTTTTAAATAAGAGGTTATCTAATACGGTTTCATGAGTTTGACTAATTATTCTGTGTGATAACACTTATGATCTGGATCTAACGAATCGGGTCGGGTTCAGGGTGTTACAGATTTTAAAGATTTGATGATTTTTCTTTAAGGTGTCATGGGTGATTTTTCAGAAAAATTTGATTTTGAGATTTTAAGAGTTATAAGTGGTTTAGATCTATTATAAATTGATTAATTAGATGTTTAGGATCAGTTCCAAGCAATGGAAATAGATTCAGATTAAGAAATTTAAGATTCGACTAAACTCGTTGAAATTTTCGGTTTAAGAGGAGCTAGATTGAATCTGCATTTTGTTTGATTTATGACGTGTTTGCAATTTTTAATGATTTGTACGTATTGCGTGTATTATGTTTGTGAATTTTCGGAACCATCGAAGCCCTCTACAAGTAAGGCGAAAGGCATGGTGAAGCTTGTTTAAGCTTTCGGCTAGCAAGCGAAAGCAAGATCAGTAAGTGTTCTAGAGTTGCTGCTGGTATGCATAATTCATTGTGTTAATCAGGAGCTTAGGTTAGCCTAAACACCTATCCTAGGTTCCGAGAGTAAGACTTCTTATTCCTTTTGCCTCATTTTGCAAAATGGTGGTTATATGTTGTGAGGTCTGGAAATTGATGTAGCAAATCAACATGTGATTCATGATTTATGTTAGCATGTGTTACATAATTTACTAGTTTTAATGCACTCATATGTGAACTAATGAGATTGTGGCTGATTGAGCAATGTGTTAGCACTTGTAAGTGCATCAAATGTGAGTACAATTAGCGTGTTATGTGAAAGTGATAGCGTTATGTATATGATGATCAAGAACAAAGGATTTGTGCAATAAAAAAAGTAAATAATCATGTGTTAGTGTGGATATGTTGGCCTTGTGATCTCTTGAAATTATTGGATATAGTTGGCATGCCATAGGATTATGAATACTCATCTTTGTGTTTTGTGATTAGGCGATTAAGGCCCCGGGACAGGTTGAAGAGATAAGGGAATGTTGAGCTATGCTCCATTCAACGAGACATGTTTGGTGTGTTGGAAGTGTTTAGCTTAAGGCTACACTTAATGGGACATGTTAAACCCTTTGAGTCATTGATGTGTTGGAGATCTATTTATCCAATGAGTGTGGTTAGGTTCACTTATGTTTCATAGTCTCAAGGAGCCAATATATCAAAATGGAAATGCTCAATTTGTGACTCAAGTGTCTTGTGAAAGAATATATATATCTATTCTATGTGAACAAATGAAACATTAAAATGATGATTTGACATGATGAAAAAGTGTTTGTGTACTTACTTCTAGTATGCTTTCACTTAACTTATGCTATTGTGTATGCTCAGTGGTACTTATGAACATTCACTGAGCTTGTTTGAGCTCACACTCTTTATTTAAATTCTGTAGAAAAATAGTGTACTCGAGGAGTGTGAAGTAGGCAAGGAAGTGATCCGTGCAAGGCATCGTGATTGAGTATGTTTTTTTGGTTTTAAACACTTTGAATAAAGGTCATGTGGGTTGTTATTTTGGGACTAGACTTATATATTGTTGATAATGTTTTTGGACTTTGATTGTGGATATTTTCATGTTTGAGAATGAGGTTGAGGATGCGTGTTACATTTTCTTGATGAATATGTAATAAAGTGGCATGTAAAATGGTTAAAAAGTGTTAGTGGGCTTAAATTGGTATTCTGGAAATTTGAGCATGTTTAAAATGACCACCATGTAGCAACCTATTTTTAGTGTTGTCGAAAATAGTGGTTTTGGGACCACAATTTTGACAAGTGAGTCAGCGTTTAAATACTTATTTAATGTTTATGAATATTTATTAGATTCGTATTAAAAATTGGTTAAGAAATTTTATCGTTTAGATAGTTAATTGAGTAAAAAGGACTAAATTGTAAAAGCTGCAAAAGTTAACTTCTATTAGTTTATTGGATCAAATAGCTATGAAAAGGTGATTTAAAGGCCTTAATTGGTAAATTCACCTAGCTAAAGTAAAATGGACGGTTTTGGAGTCTAGTTATAAGAAATATGATTAAATTTAAAAGGTTAATTTTGTAATTTAACAATTAAATAAAAGGTTAAACAAAACAAAAGGTAAAACCACTATCATCTTCCCCATTTTGCTTTGTAAAACCCGAATCACCATAGTTGGGAAGCAAAGGTTTCGGCCAAGCTTTGTTTTGGATGCATGGTATGAAATTCTTGTTCGTTTTTAATTATTTTTATGCGTTTGAGTTCGTATTAGTTTAATTTGGCTAGCCCGGGGGTCAATTTGTAAAACTGTTAAAAGTTTAGGGACTTTCCATGAATGAGCTGAAGTGTTTTTTGAATTTAGTTGATAGATTATTAAAGTTGGTAGTTAAATATAAGTATTTTGTTAAGTAATTTTTGATGATTTTGTGTTTAAGGACCTAATTGAGGATATAGTAAAATTCAATAATAATAATGTGAAATGGTGGAAAATTTGGGCTGCTTGTGAACCTATTAAAAATCGAATAGCATGGTTTTTACTTAAAAATGGTTAAATTGTGAGTTTCGAGTTTAGAGACTAAATTGCATAAAAGTTAAAATATTAGGGGTAATTTTGTAAATTTACTTTAAAATGGGTTATAGGTTTGAATTTGTTATCTTAAGCTATTTAAATTATTTAATTGAGCTAAATTACTATTTAGATCAAGAAACAAATCAACCGGACTTGAATCGAGGAAAAGCTAAGTCTCGGATTAATCACCTGCTTTACTTTTGCAATCGCGTTAGTCGAGGTAAGTTCGTATAAGGATTAAATTTGTTATTTTTTGTTTTGGATGAAATGTAAATAAATATTTATGCTATGTTTAGATTAAATTGATAATGGTGTGATAATTTGGTATTATGGATCAATTAGTGAAGTTAACCAAATTATAAGTTATAATTGGAAATGTGCATTTCATGAAAGTATATTGTAATGGTTTAATGGACCAAAATGAAAGGTTATGGATGAATAAGTGTCCCGTTTGAACCTCGTGAATACTTAGGATACAAATGACATGTCATTAGGGATTAACAGTTTTGGGTGTTGGTCTTGGATGTCCTGCTGATGGTTGAGGTCCTGCATTTGTTGCGGATTCTCCACAGCTCGTGTGAGCAGCATCGTGTAGCTAACATCTCGACCTACAGCTCATCTGAGCATTATAGATATGGTTACAGTTACATGTATAAACACACTTTGTGTGAGCATAGTTCCCGTGTATCCGGCGTTATTTCATTTGGTTCAATGGACATTAAAGGTTTAAATTAAGTGAATATGATTTCGTGGTAAGTCATATGTTAAATGGATGAAATGAAAATACTTGTGCAAATGTTTTGAGATGTATGAATGATACATTGGAATTGTGTTGAATGTTATATAAGTGGTTATGCTCCAAATATATGTCTCTTGATATGGATGAATTGAATGTTTTATGTACAAGTTCACTAACTTATGAGATTGGTGATTGAAAATAGGAATCAGTTAAACATATGAGCATGCTAAAGGAATTATGCATAAACTATATAAATTGAGCCTATTTGGTAAGTTTATGTTTAAGATTTATACGAGCTTACTAAGCACTAGTTGCTTATATAGTTGTTTTTCCTTGATTTGTAGATCATCGGAAAGCTCGACCGGTTGGAATCTCATCGGAGCACTATCACACTATCCATCGATCATTTTGGTAGTTTTGGTTATTTTGGAAAATGGTTATAAATGGCATGTAATAGGACTTGGATGTTAACTTGACAATTTGGTATGTTTGAGTGGTGCCAAGCTTATGTATGTCATAATGTTTTTAATTGATGGTTTGTTAAATAATGGTGTAAATAGGTGTGTTGTTGAATACTTATGCATGCCCATATAATGATAGGTAAATCTTGGTTGAATGATATGTATGTGTGAAATGGTTTTGGTATATTTGATTTGTGCTTAATGAATGAACTTGAGATGTTAGTTGGAATGATTTTGATGTATGAATTGTGGTGCCTTTTGATGTCATATTGGTTATGTTTATAGGATGAATGCTTTGGCATGTTTTGGAGTGTGTTTGAAGGTGTTTTGGTCATATGAATGCACGTGGGAATGGTGTGTCTTGGTGTGCAAGAATAGGTGTTTGATTTGGCTTGTTTTAGGGGTAACTTATGAAGCACACAGCCTGGGACATTAGCTATCACACGGCGTGTGCCACACATGGCCACCCCACACGACCGTGTGTCATTATTATTTTAGGTGCAGGTTTCATACGGTCTGACACACGGCCTACGACATGGTCGTGTGTCCATATTTCGAATATACACACGGTCTGGCACACGGCCTGCGACATGGCTGTGTAACCCTATTTTGAATACTCACACGGGCTGGGACACGACCGTGTTTCCCATACTTCGAATATCCACACGGCCTGGGCTATGTCACACGGTCTGGCCACAAAGTTGTGTGACCCCTGTTTCCCAATTTTTCAAATTTCTCCTAAATTTTTTGATTTGTTTCAAATTAGTCCCTGGATGTTCCCAACCTATTTTTAGGACTCCATAAGCTCGGGTTAAGGTCTGTAAGAGCATTTTTACTTTAGATTATATGAATTATTGAATGTTTTCAATTAATTTTCATTATTGCTTCTATTTAAAGTTAAATGTTTCGATTTGTACTGTAATGCTCTGTAACATTAATTCGACGATGGAGACGAGTTAAGGGTGTTACAGACCAAATGGTTCAAAATGGACATTTAAGACCCTTAGATAACCTTGAGATTCTAATTTGTTATGTTGAGTAATGATTTCTTGGAATAGAAGAATGGTTGCTAGCATGATTGTTACATAGTATGTCAAATTTCGCTATGATATGTTTTGGTGTATGTGAGCATGTTCTAATTTCTTTTTGAAGGTAATATGACATGTTTGAAGTGAGAAATAGCCTCAAATGCACTAAATGGTATATGTGGTAGGGCTTAAACTTGAAAAATGTAGGTTCGGACTAGAAGTGCAATCGACATCTCGACGTCATTCGGATGACGTCTTAATGTGGGTTCGACGACGTGACTTCCTTTGTCGAGTTGTCTCGACGAGGAACCTCTTCCAGAGCTCGTCCTGACGCACTACATCGCGTCGTCTCGACTTGGCGCTTGGCTTGTCCATGACATGTTTTCACAACTTTGCAATTTAGTCCTTATATTTTGGTGATGTAATTGGAGTCCCAAATGTCTATGAAATGCTTTGAAAATTTACATACCAAGGTCTTAGATGTTTAATTTCGTTAATATACTGATAATTTTGTAATTTGATTATTTTAAATATTTTTTCATTATTTCAATTTAGTCCCTAAGATAACTTTTTTTTAAAAATTAACAGCAACCAAATAACAATCAAAATTAAATTAAGTTAAGCAGACAAAAGATTAACTCACTTCAGTGTTCCTAATTAACTTTAGAGCTCCGGTTTTATCGAGTTAGCTATTGATTAACTAGTTATTACCTCTTGACCGCTAACTAATTAGCTAATATACCAATAAACATTTATCTCTCGACCTCATTTAATTGACTAGGATAAATTATGATTTACTCGGTAAACTTATCTCTCATTCTCGCTTATCCTAAATTACTTCCTAGGGCTGTCACTTCCTAGGGTTTAATCACACATAATTTAAACCAACTAACTCAGATTCAAACCCTAATTCATCCCTTAAGTAGCCACACATCTGTTCATTAATCTCCTTAAGGAAACTAGTCACTTATGGATCTAGATGCAATAATCTCTAAATTCACATTCAACATACAAAACTGTAAATTAAATAAGAAAAATGAATAAAAAATAAATTTGTTTCGATGTCGATTTGCGTGTGAAAGCTAAATTTCCTTTAACAGTCGCGAAGATAATCCCGATTGCAATTGGAAATTGAAAACAAATAAATAAAACCTACTTAATTGAAAGCCTGGATCGAAATTGAATCCAAGTTAGATAAGAATAAAAGCTGCTTTAGGACTAAATTGAAATAAACTAAAAACTGAAAATAAAAACCCTAAAACTAACTAAGTGGCTCACTTGGCCAAGCCTAAACAAAAACTTAACAACCTCCCAAAATTAGGCTTAACATGTTTATTTATAGAGTTTATGATCTGACCTAAATAGGGTTGATTCGCAACACTGCCTTTCGAATGTAAATATTATGGTTTTGAAGTCTGGTATTGCGACACCACTCCTCGGTGTCGAGACGCTGCAGTCGTCCTTCATCTTCTAAGCCCGAAAACTGTGTCCTATACACTAATTGAAGTTGTTAAATCATCCTAGGCCCGTATTGGCCCATTAGGTCATGACATTGCTTAAAATTGCGTAAAAAATGTTTATTTTGCATAAATTAAACATAAAGTAATAAAAACCAAAAACGAAATAAAAACATATAAAAACACTAGAAAACAAGTTTGTTAAGTGCCGGAAAGACTTTAGTTTGCCACAATGAAATGTGACATATCACTTTCTTTTTGAGAGAGAAGTTGATTTTGTTATTAAAGTAGCACCCGGTACTGCGTCGATCTCTATTGCACCATACAGAATGGCTCCGATTGAATTGAAAGTTTAGTTGCAAGAACCTTTAGATCGGGGATTTATCCGATTGAGTGTGTCGCCTTGGGAAGCCCCAAGAAATGAAATTATAAAACAAATCCAAATTCAAATTTGGAACACTGCTAATAAATATTGAAAATTGAATCTTGAGTTTCAAATCTTCACAAAAGTTCTATTCTTATGAAATTCAAGCAAATTAGTTTTCAAAAGAATGTCTTCATAAAGTGTTTCAAAAAGAGGAGTATAACTTGAAAACAAACATTTGATTTAGTGGAATTTTTACAAAGCAAATTTTTCTAAAAAGTTTTGTTATATAAAAAAAGAGGGAGATTGTTAGCTTTGATTTTCAAATGTTTTGATATAACAAATAAATTTCAAAATTCCTCTATCAAATATGTTTAATTTATTTTCAAGTGTTTCAAACTCAAAATAATGTTCTCAAATGACTTAGACAATTCACAAATATTTTTGAGTAACTCCAAGACCCTTTAAAATAGTTTCCAAGCCTTAAAATACATTTTCTAAGTATTGAGACATATCTATACAAGTCTTGATACCACCTCAAATAGTTTTAAATAGAGGTTTCGAGAAGTTTATAGTATTGCGGCTTACCACCTAAGTCTCGATACCTAGAAGTTAAGTCTCGAGACTTAGGTGGCTAGTATCGAGATTTATGAAAACAGTACGCAAAAGATAAATGAGAGTAGTGCAATCTCGAGACTTACTAGTCAAAGTATTGAGACTTACCCTTAAGTCACGAGACTTGTTTGTCCACTCTCGAGACTTCAAGACTTCTAACGACTATTGTTTAGCCAAGTCTCGATACCTATCCCTCAAGTATTGAGACTTGACCCTGCAGACTACATTAAATGCTTGAGATTAATTCTTCCAATGGCTAGAAACTCCCTTCAACAACTCTAAACGTCCAAACATCAATTAGAGGGTTCAAGTCAAGAACACTTAAAGACACATAAGAAGAACATCCAAGCATAGAAATAAAGAGAAAAGCATCAAATATTTGTTTATTCAATTTCTCTTGTACACATCTCTTAGGTTCTTATTGTTAAAACTTATTGTTATTCTCACATCCATTCTTCGAGAGAGCTTAACACTTATAAACACACACCTTTTAGAGGCCTTCATTGTTTACTGACTGCCTCGATCGCCGGCTAGTGTGATAGGTCAGTTGTAATATTTCTAATGTTCAATTAAACACCGGAGTATTCCAAGGATCAAACCCACATGAGTTGGCGATTAAGTGATTTCTAAACTACAGACATGTAATTAAAGGAGTCTAGCTAACTACTTACTAAGAAATTATATTACGGCAAGCCATACAAGAGGTAAATTATACCAATTAATTACCTAGAAATGGAAAAGAACTAAATTGTAAATCAAGCAAAGCTATGAACTTAACTGATTAATAACAAGTAGTGGTCGGTTGACTTCCATGTTGCTAGTTAACCCTCGAATTAGGGAACTAAATTACTTAAACTCCTAAAATGGCTCAATTTTACCAAGTTAGATGAATTAGTCCGGTTTATCTCTTGACCTCACCCAACTAACTTGGGACTATCAAATTGGTGCCCGATAAGATCTCCTCTCAGTCTCACTTATCTTAATTTTCCTTTAGGGGCGTTAATCCTAAGTTTTGAAGTCTATTCGATTTAGTCTAATTTTTTCAATTTAGTCCCTGACCCAAAAAGTTAACTAGCTAACATTTCCATCAACCTCCCACTTCAGATTTAATTACCCATTATCATGCTTAAGCAAACAAAAACAAGATAATCACACACAAGAGGCATAAATGGTAAACACAAGAAAAAGAAGAACAGCTTGGGCTTTTCTCTAAGAAGCTTGAAAATAATAATAATGGCGACAAAGGAAATGTGAAAGAACACTTAAAAATAAGATTTTTAATGATGAAACTAAAAGGAAACTGAGTTGCACTGAAACTAGGATTAAACTAAAAAATACAAGAAGTTTAATGTACTAAACAAGTAAATAAATCTAGCTACAGTGTTAACTAACAACTATGGAAACTGAGAAAAATAAGAGAAAAAATAAACCTAATCCCTAAAGCTATAATGAAAAAGAATAAACCCTAAAAGATGAAGAGAAAAAATTGAAAAAAAATGAAAAAGAGTTAAGTGTCTAGTGTATATTTGTTCAGTTAATTTTTGGCATTTTTTAGCAAATTATAGACCCAAAAAATAGTGACCAAATTGCCCTTGATCATCTAATTTTGGTTGGGGGACATGTTCGACAAGGACTACCCCTATGGTCATTTTTTGTCTTCCCTCGACAGTGATATCGTGATACCCATGGTCCAATATCGCGATATCCTCGACAATATTGAAATGGGGGTCCTTTGGGAGTTTTGGGTATCGCGATACCACTTTGGTGGCTCAATCTTCCTTGTTTTTAACACTGTCAGGGGTATTACAACTTCCATGCTTCGAAACTGCGATACCCTCCCTTCTAGGTGATGTTCTCGTGCTGTTCGAGCCACCGTGGACTCCTTGCATCACTCACCAGCCTCGTTAGATTCCTCATGTGCCAATTGGCCATCTCGGGTCTCAAAATACCACAAAATGCACACTAATCACTTATTAATGCAAAGAACTAAAACTAACTAAAAACACGACAAAGACATCAAAATTGCTCAAAAATAAGCTCGTTAAGTGTAATGGGGAGCCTAATTTTACATATCAAATTACGAAAGATCATTTACATATTTCTTTTGGATTGTAAAAGATTACTTAAAGGTTTTTGAGGTATAAAACCTTAAGTGACTTGTAAAGGGTTTTAGTAGAGCCTTGTAAAAAATAAAGGATTCTAGTTAAGCCAGAAAAACTAGGGATAATGTTCTATCTTAGCTTTGTAAAAAAAATAGGGATTGTGAAAGTTGTACCTCTTCCTTAAAAGGTAACAATTCAAATATAGTAAATTGAAAAATCCTTGATAAATTGTCCAAGCTTTTCTTTTCATTTTCTCATCATTTAGAAAAGTTTGGAAAGAATTTTTAAAATACCAATTTACCCCGCGCCTGGTATTTTTGAGCCTAACACTTTAGTTTGTCAAAATTTGATCTTTATATTTTATAAAAACTAAGAAATTAATCAAATTGTTGAAAAATAGGTAAAATTGCATTATTATTTTTTACTAATTTAATGTATGTAAAGTATTGAATTATTGATTTTTACTAATTCTTTATGTATATATTGTGAAACTATGTTTTTCAGAATTACGGTTTACTTAATGGACTAATTACAAAAGAGAAGTAATTTTTTCAAAGTAAAATATAGAAATAAAATTTACAATTCTTAATAAAAGCAGAAAATTCATAATTACATTATTGTAATCTTATTTGACATAAACATAATTTTATTAGTACGAGAAATAAAAATTAAGAAAATCCAAAAGGACAAATATAAATTCATTAAAATTTATTGTTTGGCTTAAATCACAAATTGATATTTAAATTAATTTTTTTTCAAGTTGATATTTAAATTTTTCTCCGGTTATAAGTTATACCTAAACTATATTTCATTATCCAAATTACTAAAAAGAAAAAAGGTAGCAGTTAAAAAATTCTTAAGTAATCATTTTGTGGCACATGACACTTTATAATTAAAAAATCCACAAAAATTAAATATTATTTCATTAAAATTTTTTCTTAAAAAAAACGTAAAAATATGTTCGTTTCTTTTGTTCTTCACACAAGAACTTTGATGATAGGTAAATTAAAAAAAAAACTTGTCAAAAAATTTAGCCAAATTTAAAGCAACAAAACTCAGATACCGGTAAGTTTTTTTTTTTTCATTTTTATAACCTCAATTTCGAATCCTTTATCATCTGATTCAAAATTCATGTATTATTTTTTAAAAAATATCTTTCTCTATTTTTTTTAAGTATTTACAAATTAAAGTTATCTAACAATTAAAAAATAGCTTAAAAGAGAAGAAAGAAGGAAGGAGAGAAAGTAAAAAATATATATATATTTAAAAAATTTTAATTTAATTTTATTCTAATTTTTAAATTTAAATTTAAATTTATTGAATAATTTAGGTAACAAAACTAATCATAAAAAAAAAAAATTTATCCTTAAAGAAAGTAAAGAGAGTTGAATAAATTTTAGTTTTGAGTTACTCAATTTAGAGGAAAACTAGAGAAAAGAAAGTGATTTTCTTTTTAAAATACAAATTACTATTTTTATCATATTAACCTTTTACTTCAATTATTTTATAAAAAAATAATTGAAAAATTTATAATAAATAATAATTTCCTTAATTTTTTACGGTTATTAAATTTAAATATTCAACATTTATGATTTTCTTTCATTAACCTTAAAAATTTTCACTTTACTTTCATTTTCTCTATTTTCTTTTACAATTATTTAACTCTCAACTTGGGTTAGGTTTAAGGCTTATTGTTTTTTTTAGGAGAAATAATTAGTATTAAGTTATTACACAAAGGAATAGTAAGTTAATAAAAGAAGAAAAAAGAAAAACGATTGAAGAGGGAGCAATTGTAGAAGATAAAGAAATGGAAGGTGGTTCTAAAGCAACACTCAAAGCTGTGGCTCTCATCACTGGACATACCAACGTTAGAGGCTTTATTCACTTCACTCAAATCCCAAATGGTTCTCTCTCCCTCTTTCCTTCTTTCTCTATGTCTCTTCATCTTCTGAGACAATTGGATTTTAATGTTTCTTATTAATATAGGGATAACCCATGTCCAAGGAAAGATAACAGGCCTCTCTCCTGGCCTTCATGGCTTCCATATCCACGCCCTCGGTGATACCACCAATGGCTGCAATTCCACTGGTATCTCTCCCACTTTTCTCATCTTTCCCTATCCAATCCAATTCCCTTTGATTGCTTTGTTTTTCTTTTTAATGATATGAAATTTAATTTTTTGACATTTATGCAAGTTGTGTGTTTAACTAAGGTCGATGTAGTTTATAGTACTAAGATGGGTGTTTTCCTTGATGAAGTTTAAATCTTTTAACTTATGCTATTTGCATAAATTATGTTCATATCATTTAGTTTAAAATGGAATTTTCTTTTTACAAATTTGTTGAATTTCGGTTGATGTCATTTATCATTAAAGTGGTTTTCCCCCCTCACTTTTTCTGATATGAGTATACAGTTTTAGCATTTATGCAAATGTTTGGTCAAATTTTGGTTTATTCATTTATTTCTTTCCCTCTATATGACATATGGTGATTTTTGTTGCTTATAGTTTTTTTTTTTTTTTTTTTTTGTTTATGTACTTTAGGGCCTCATTTTAATCCATTAAAGAAGGATCATGGAGCTCCAAGTGATGGAGAGCGCCATGCTGGAGATTTGGGTAATATCATTGCTGGCCCTGATGGTATATGCTGTTTCTGTCATTTATATGATTATGATACACTATTATTTATGAATGAATTATAGTTTTTACAATAATAATGCAATGTCTCCATTGCAGGGGTTGCTGAGGTATCAATTAAAGATTGGCAGGTACTGAATTGTGGTGTTTTTTTTTCTCTTCTTAGAAATTAAATTTTTCATTTTTCTTTGTTTTTTCTGGTGGCCTGTGACAATGAATTGATTTTGTTCTTTGGACTGGTAGTGGCACTTGTTAAGTTCTTTTAATATACTTAGTCTCCTATAATTTTGGTTTCTTGAAGATGAATTACACTTAGCCATAATAATTGTTCTTCTCTTTGTTTCCATTTGTAGATTCCACTTATCGGACAGCATTCCATTTTAGGGAGGGCAGTTGTTGTGCATGCTGATCCTGATGATCTCGGCAAAGGTGAAATGTTTGGTTTTTCAAATTACTAGAGTTTGCATGTACCATTAAACTGCATTGTTTATTAGTAAAAAGAAGGATATGTTTTGTTGTGAACTTGTAGACAATTTAGTTATATGATGATGACAAGAAGTTAGAATTGATATGATGATTCCATATGTAATTTTCCAAATTTGGTCTCACTTGGGATAAAATATGTACTGAAAACGGCCTCTTTTTCGTAAATGGTCCATGATACAAGGTAGTAAGCAGTCCAGTGTTGAAAGCAGTTATATACTAGTCAAACAAGTTATATGTTTAAGAGCCCCTCAAAGAGATTTAAGGAGCTAAAAAGTTCACTGAGCACTTCTGAATGGGAACACTAGTTGCTAAACCTTTGATCATTTTAACAGTATATCCAAGTCAATTATTGTTTATAAACTAGAAGAGATATTAATATCTTTGCATTCAATACGGATCTTCCTTTAATTCGAGATGTTTATAATAATGGCTTGATGTGATTAAGCCACTTCTTTTTGCTTGATTGGTTAAAAAAAGGTTTGGGGACATGGCTTCTGATGATGTCCTGAAATGTATTAGGATGCTGCTTCTGTTGCCTTCCAATAGGCTGCTCCAACATTTTTTGCTTTTCTTACTCTTTCTTGTCTGACATAATTATTTGTCATTCATTATATATCTATCTTAGTGTGACCATTGTCTGATCATTTTCATTCGTATTCTGCTCATGGCTTGTATACAGTGGCCCATAGAAATCACTTTTTGTTTTCACCATTTGGTTGACTAATTATAATAACTAGCAGGTGGGCATGAACTTAGCAAGACGACAGGGAATGCAGGTGCAAGAGTCGGATGTGGTAAGTATTAGTTTTCCTATTGTTGTTTTCTTAGAGCATCAGTTCGTCAATGGCTTGGTGTTGCCAAAATGCATGCCAAAATCAAGTTACCTGGATGTAGCCAGGGGCGAATTTTAAAGGGGAGGGGCCGTGGGCCCTCCAAAATGGAAAAATTGCTATGCAGGCCCCTTAAGAAGTGTTTAAATTATAAATTCAATATATGATCAAATTGCACTTCCCCCCCACAAAAAAAATGGAAAAAATTCTATTATGTCCCTTCAGAAAATAATGAAATCATAAATTAATACATGATAAAATTATATTTTGACCTCTCAAAAATTTATAATTCAATTCTGGCCCCCTTTAAGAAAAATCTTTGGATTCACCCCTGAATGTAGCTGTGATATATAAATGATTCACAAGCTTGTCATAGTTGCTTCTTCCTTTGTGTAGTTGTTGCACTGTCTCAGAAATATTGAACACGATACAAACATGGCATATAAAAAATAAATATAACATATGACATGAAAAAATGACTCGAATATATGGACTGTCAGATCTAATGCTGCATTCATGTGGAACTCACTAACATATGGTTCTTTACTCTTGAGCAGGTATCATTGGCCTTCAATCATCTGGTTAGAAATAGTTTGGTTGCAGTTAAAATAGGTGGTGAAAAACTGCTAAGTATAATCTTCTGGTTGAGTTTATGTATTTCTCAGTAATCCGCTTGCAAACAAATCTGGGATGGAAGGATGGAGATCAAAAGCCTATTTGTAATCTTTTTTTTTTTTTTTTTTTCAGTAAAGACTAGATCCATAAACAGTTTGGGAAAGTCTTTAAGGTTGCTATTTTTCTATTTGCACCATTGAGCAATCTTATTTCTGAAGTTTGAACTTTTTTTTTAATGATATTTCATGTTTTCTTAAAAAGGTTAATTCCCGGATTAGCTTTTGAAGTATAACTGTTTTCTTGTTTTGATACTTAAAACTTTTTTTTGGCCCAATTTGGTAATTAAAGTACACACACTTCTCAATTTGGTATTTAAAGTATACCTGAATTATATATTTTAGCCCATTTTCTGACCTTAAAAAAAGGTGATAGCCAATCACAATGTAACATCTTAAAAATTAGAAATTAGAAATCTTAGAATTATTAAGAATTAAAACATAGCATTATTGGTTAGAAGCTTAGAAGGAAGTCTTATGACTTAGTTCAAATCTTATAAAATTGATATTATCTCTTTAAATATTTCTGCACATGTAGAACCCAGGTAATATGGTTTATGTATTTATTTGTGTGTGTTTTGAATATGAATGTGGGTACCAGTCCATGGTTAAGGCTTTTCCAATTTTTCTGTCACTTCTAAAGTTCTATCCACGTTAGCCTATCTTACTTTTGATGATTTTAGACAAATGGGCTATTTGCCCATTAACCCTCAAACTCTCTAAGTCATTTCCTAATTCTACTAAAATTCCCTATTTGTTATTTTATCAAATTGAAACCCTAACTCTCTCTATTTATACCCTAGTTTTCTCTCAAAATTCTCTGTTTCAAAACTCTTGTAAGCCCTTAAATTTTGCTGAAAAATATCCTTTAAAGTTTTTGAAAATTCAATCAAGTCCTCATCAATTGTTCTTCCCCAAATTGTTGAAACCCGTGTCATTAGATCGTTGAATTTCTATCAAGATTGATAAGTATCTCATCCTCTGTCAACTAGGACCTTTCAATTATGGAAGATATCGCGTTTTGATAAATATTTCAATCCAATTAAAAATCTTTAACGTTTTTGTCGAAAATCTCCACAAATATTGAAAATTCATTCTTGATTCTTGTATTTTTTTTCAATTGAAAGACCTTTGTAGGTGTTTGGATCGAACTTGAATGTGGGGTAGTCGCCTGAGGTCACGGGAAAGTCAGGTGTGTGTTTTTTTTTATAAAAAATCGAGTCAAAATTTGAAATTGCCCAACCGCACACGGCCTACCACACGGGCGTGTAGCCTACCAGTGTGGATCACACGACCTTACACACGGCCATGTCCCCTTTTTTTCCCCTGCATTCGCGTTTTGCACACGGCCTAGACACATGGTCATGTGGCTCATGCACCTCATCCTCTTCGCATTGCACACGGCCTGGAGCCTCGCACACGGCCTAACACACAGCCGTGTGGATCCATTGCACACGACCTAGAGCCTTTGAAACGGCCTAGACACACGGCCGTGTGGCTCCTACACCTTCACCCCTTCGCATCATACATGACCTAAGGCTTCACACAGAGGTTGGTTACATACCCATGTGGCCCCTGAAAATCAAAAATTAAAATTTTACCTTGTCTTTAATTATTTTATGCAATTTAGTCCCTGATTAGGTTTTTAATGGCATCTAGAGAACTAGATTATGCAGTTAGGTCCTGGATTAGGATTAGAATAATTGAATATATGCATGAATGAATTTATGATTTTAATTGCTTTTGATTGATTGCTTGATTCATGAATGATTTTATATTTATCAATGTTATAAATGTCGAATGAACGTCTCGTGTGCCTAAATGATTGAACTATTGACTGTTGGATATAATCGTGACTATCGTTATTATGCAACGAAATAGAATGTTGAAAGTATTAATGATTGAGTGAATGAATGCATTAAAGAATGATTGCATTGCATATGCATGGGGGGATGATATGAAAGGAGGAAGAATAGAAGCTCATATTGACTGCATAAACGAATGTTTGACTATGTACCCATAGAACGGCAGATTCCAACTGCAATCTCACTGTGCCACACGATCCCTCTGACAGCTATTATATGCGAGCGGTCGTGACTCCGCAGTTAAATGAATGTTCGCTGTGTATTCACAGCCATAGCAGATTCCAACTGCAACGGTCTTACTATGTGCCATCAGTTATATCATATCCTAACTGTGATGTTTTTGCACTGTGCTCTCACGATCCCTCCAACAGCTTTCTATTGGGAGCGGCTGTGCTTTCATAGTCATCAACAACTTTTATCTGCACTTACCGTATTTGAACGAATGTAGTGGTAAACGTCCATGAGCGGAGTAAAAAGGTAGAGGGGTTTTAGGGAACTCCTTATTTGGAGAGCTACTGGTTGGGGGTAGGATTAACGAATGTTAAATGAAACGTTAAATGAATGTTGCATGACATACCATGCATAATCATTGAAAAGTACATGTTGAAATGGCTGAAGTGATAAAGCTGCATATATCTAATGAAAATGATATTATGACTCCATAGTTGAATTGTTCAATTAAATTCAACTTAATGTTAATGTTCTGTTCGTCTAAGTGATAAAAACTAAATTATCGTATTGATTGGATTATTATGTGAACTTGATTATTATGATTGACATGTACATTCGAATATTGGTTTGGTTTATTTTAAAGGGACACACATTGAGCTTCCATAGCTCACTCCCCCTAATTTCCATATTTTCAGATAACCCAACGGACTAGGACGTGGACTTGACATGCGGAGGGTCTCGGCTTGTTCTCACCAATGATTTATTATTATTTATTATAACAATTATCGTATTATTTTATTAAAAATCGTGGTATGGGACAATTATTTTAAATTACATCAATTAGGATGCATGTTATTAATAGGTATTTATATAGATAGAAAGGTTTATAATTATTATTTCTCATTGATAATGATTTTAAAATATTGTTTATTTATTAAGTGTTTTAACCAAGTTGATTTACTATACAAAGATTATTGATTTATTTTTCGCTTCTAAATTAATGTTAGTTTTAATTGATTAATATGAGTTATTCACTATGAGAAACCAAGTTTAGAATTGAGGATGGATTTGAAAAAAGAAAAAGAAAAAGAAAGGATCACTTCGGTGACTAATGTGATCTCTTCGGCTCGGGTCTACCGTCTAGGCAGGGTTGGGGTGGTTACATTTAGTTGTATCAGAGCTTAGGTTTTCTAAACAACGATTTAAACTTTTGAAGGAGTATGCATGCTTAGGAATAAATTATTTTTATGATGGGGAAAAATTGGGAAAAATGATGCTACAAGTTCTGAAAAATAATGATAATTTTCTACAGGAAATTGAATTCAAGACTCCGATGCTGGTCCTACTTTAGTTACTGTTACTTGTGAGACTTTAGATAATTTGTACTCTTAGACTGTAAACATTTAAGAAATAGCTAATGCTTGAACTTTTACTTGAAAATTGTAGATAAACCTTATACTCGAAGAAACGATAGTATTTCGGTTAAATAGGGAAATTTGGGATAGAGCAAAATGTTAGTGAAATTACCGAAGGATAGATCATGGTAGTGAATAAGATCTTCAAAAAAAGCCCGTAGGAAGTTAAAGAGAATAAGAATCAGAGTTGCATAGTGAAAACATAGTGGTCAGTTTAAAAGAAGAAATAATAGATTTTGTGATTAAGCAATTCTTGTGTCAGAAGTTAAAATTCGAAAATGAATTTTTTTTAAGGGAGGGAGATTTGTCACATCCTAAAAATTAGGGGTTTAGAATTTATAGAATTTTCAAAAATTAAGTTCTAGCATTAGTGGTTAAGAGCTTAGTAAAACCCCTTGAAAACTAAGGTTCAAACCCCCACTTTTGAATTTTCTTCCTTAAATTTTTATGTATTTAAAAGAGCAAGCTTAAGGATAGCTTCTATATTAAAAGTGGTGAAATATAACCATAAAATGGGCATTAGCCTAATGGCCAAGCATCACTTATTCCACTTTCCTTGCCCAAGATTTATTCATGCCTCTTCCCTTCCCTTTCCTTTTAAATTCGGCCAAAGTGGGGAAATTGCAGGTGGCGCCCTAACTTTGGTAAAATTAAAATAAAGCCTTCAATTACAATGACACCCCAAGGGTTAGTAAATCTTAGAAATTCACCCTAATCCAATCCCAACTAGAATTCAAATCTTATCATTCTTTAAAATTTAAATAGAATTAAAATTCCATCATCTTTTTATCTTCTTATCCTAATTTGAAATCATATATTATCCTTCTTTAAAATTTAAATAGAATTAAAATTTCATCATCTTTTTATCTTCTTATCCTAATTTGAAATCATATATTATCCTTCTTTAAAATTTAAATAGAATTAAAATTTCATCATCTTTTTATCTTCTTATCCTAATTTGAAATCACATTTATTCTTCTTTAAAATTTAAATAGAATTAAAATTCCATATCTTTTTATCTTCTTATCCTAATTTGAATTTCAAATTACTCCTTTTCAAATCCTAATAGAATTTATCCTCCTTACTTTTATTTATTATCTATTTTTCCTTCAAAACCCCTATTGCAAAATTCTTTCAAACTCTTGATGTCACATCCCAAAAATCGGGTTAGCGAAAATTGGATTAGTGAAACGTGAGAGTGGTCACGCTTTGTTTTTGTGTTAAAAGTTGTGGAATTTTGTCAATAAATTAATTTGTTGAAGTGGTTAAGTGTTAGTTGTGTGTGCTTAAAGTCATGTGTTCAACACCCTTCCCTTGAACTTTTTTGTTATTTTTATTCCAACTCCTGATTTTAGATATTGGAGTTAAAAATAATTTTTCGCAATTAATAATAGAATGAGCTTACTAGCTCAGTGGTAAGATGTTAGCTTATCCTTTGGTTTTATGTTTGAATCCCAGTGTGAGCAGAATTAAATTAAGAAAAGCAAATGAAATAAATTTCCTTTTTCCAAAATTTCCACGTTCTATTGCTTTATTCCATTCTTATTCCCACGTTTGTTTTTTTTCTTTTATTAGTTTTTTTCCCTCTTTCTTTCTTTGTTTTTCCAGCTAACGTTTGCTAGTTCCTATTGTTCTTTTATTTTTATTTTTCTTTGGTTGGTTTCATATGTTTCTTGTGCCGTTCAACACTTAGTTCTTTTCCTTTTTCTTTTGCGATTTCAATCGTCATTGAGGTGAAATCATACTATCTATTTATTGCGTAAGTGCTTTTAAGTTTCTTCTATAGTTAGTGGGTTGTTCTTTTTCATTAGTTGTGGGTTAAAGGTTTCATTTATTAATTTTTTGAGTTTATAAATGAAAGTTGGCGGGGTGGTTAGTTCTCCGACAACCTAGGGTCGTTATTGGCTGCTGCTTCTTGAAGGTAAGGAGTTAATTTGGGGATTTAACTCGAAATTCTTCGGTGTAACTTTGTTATTGGATATGTCAATTGTAGTAGCTCATTTATGCCCGGACTTGAATAAATAAATAATAATAAAATAAAATAAACCAATGTCCAGTTACAATCCATTTACAAAACCAAAATTCAAACTCAAACCCAAATTACTTATCCATTACAGTAGCCCAATTAACATTAGCCCAAAAACCAATTAAGCTGGCCCAGCGGCCCAAATAATTTTCAGACGCAGGAAACCCTAGGTTTCCATTGTGCCGCAAGCACCCAGCACCAGCCTTTCCTCGCGCCGCAGTCAGCACGCGGATAGTGCTCCGCCGCCGAATTTCTCGTCGTCCGCCTGCAAAAAAGGAAAGAAGAACACAGCAAAATCAACAAATATGGACAAAATATTGATTTTATATTTATTTTTTGGGTTATAAAAACCCTAATAAAATCTGTAAAAAGGGGATACACGAAAAATAGACAGAAAGAATACAGAGATTAAATAAAAAAAAACCAATAGCAGATGTGATTTTCATTTATTCTATTTCGTTTAATTTTTTTATTTTTATTTTCGATTTATGCTATTTTTTTATATACATATACAAATACTATTTAAAAAATAACAAGTAAAGAGACTACCTTCGATTCGGCTTCGAAATGAGAAAATTTGGCTTTCCGACCACCGTCTGAGGTGGCGTGTGTGGTGGCGCGTGCGGCGATGCGTGCGGTGGTCCGTCATCGGAGCCCAAGCCGGATTCTGGCCTCAAGCCGAGGGGGAGAGAGTTTTTCGGAGCCTTTGAGTTTTTTTTTAAAGAAGTGTTTAAAATTATTTTTTTGGGGTTATTTTTTAGCTTATATAAGCCATCTATACGACGCCGTTTTGGGGGTCACCATTAAAGGCCAAAACGACGTCGTTTAAAGGCCAGACCCGCGCATTGACCCGATACCCGGGGAGGATTCGCGTGTTTTTTTATAAAGGGGGCAATTTGCCTCTTTGGTCCTTCCACAATTTTATTATTTTTAATTTTGTTCAATTTAAATTTTTTTTTATTTCAGCCCTGAAATTTATATATCTTGCAATCTGATCCTAGGGCTATTTTAAGGCAGAAAGGGAGAACGGCGTCGTTTAGGAGATAAGGCATAATTGCCTAATAGGTCCCTATAATGTGACGCGCGTTCTAACTTGGTCCTTTTACAATTTTTTACCCTGGATTTTATTTTATTTCGATTTAATCCCCGTTTCTTTGATTTTTAACCTTTTTATTTATTTATAATTACTTTAGCATTTTGTGAAATTAATTAATTTATATTAAATTCTATATTATTTTATATTTAAATTTTTTTGTATAATGTATATTATTTAAATTGATCTATTAATTAATGTGAAGTTTTCTATGTGTTATTTATTTTGAATATGTATTATTATATATATATATATTAAATTGTTATATTCAATTTATCCTTTACAATTAGATTTTATATATTCAAGTTTTTATATACTATTCGTTTTAAATATACATTTATTTTATTACGTATATATATATATATATATATCTATTTTTAGAATTTGCCATATCATTTTTACATATATGTTTTTTATTTGTAAATATCTATTTATTATTTGGTATATGTCATTCATTTTATATTGTTATTTTTTATTTTTATCTAGCATGTAAAGCTTCATATTTATTTAGTAGTTCTTATCTTTCGCTTTATATCTTTTATTTGTTTATCCATGCTAATTTATTTGTTTATGATTTTTTATGTTTGCTTTAGTATAGCTATTTTATTATTTATGTCATTCGTTATTTTATATTATTCTTTCTTTAATTGTTTATATTAATATTAAGTGTTAATATGATTTGTAATTATGGTGAATTGCTATATGGAATTTATGTTTTGTAATGCATTAATACAATATTTTATTCAAATCATTTTTTATAAAAAATATATTTTGCTAAATTTTCGCATTTTATTTAAAAGTTTTTTATACGATGATACATAATATTTGGGGGGCTATGAGAAAAATTGTGCCCTAACTCACTGGGTTCGATTTTTTCTCGTTGAACTTAAAATATCAAGTATCCTTTTTAAAAAATTTTGAAACCCATAAACTTCAAATCAAAACTTATTCTCGGGAATTCAAAATATTGTATCCTAACTTATTGGATATGATGTTTTGTGTCTCGAGATATGGATTTTCTACAAATAAAAGCAAGCTTAGTTTCGAAGCTTTGAAATGTTACATCCTAACTCATTGGATGTGGTATTTTATTTCTTTGAGCTAAGAAAGTTTTGGTTTTCTTTCAAAAAAAAAGGATCATATTTTAAATTTTCGACATTAGGACATGAGTTTATCAATTAGGTACCAATTTTTGGGCGTTACGAGGGTGCTAACCCTTCCTCGTACGTAACCGACTCCCGAACCCGTTTTCTTGAATTTCGTAAGCCAAAATCAATATTTTAAATAAAATAGAAAATGTTTTATAAGGTAATCCGATCACACCTAAGTAAAAAGATCGGTGGCGACTCCCATTTTAGTTTTAAAGTCGATCCCCATTTTTTTTAAAATATAAAAATGGTTTCGACAGCTTGGCGACTCCACTGGGGACGCAAAGAGAGTCAAGCCGTAAAATTGATTATTTTCTGTCCTTTGTCGGAAATTTGAAAATTTGATTTGAAAATTTGATTTGAAAATTACGATCCTTTTGTTGCATTTGTTTGTGTCATTGCATATGATTGTTATTTTCTTGCGCACATTGCATTGCATGACCATTGTGGTCGCACCTTTAAGTGGGAGTGAGAAACTATGCCTTCGTGAGGTTTTCACCTCCGCATGGGCTAGTGGATTGCTTCCGGGATACATTTGTACCTATGTCTTCGTGAAGTTTTCACTTCCGCATGGCCATAGGGAAATGTATTCCCCTGAACTGAACTCGGTCCGTATGAGCCTATAATGGGTGAGGATCGAGGAACCTGCTGGTTCAGGTACCTCAACTTTAGAGCTAAACCACACGTAGAAAACGTAAGGACTCACCCTAAGTAGAACTATGCCAAACCTTAATGGTTACCCAGATAGGTGTTTGTTTATTTTTTTGCTTTATGTTTTATTTCATGATACTAACTTGTTGTGCTTTATTTTTGGTGCATGTCATTTCATATTTTAGAGAAGTATCGATTCACGGTCAGTTTCTAAGTTAGAAAGCTGGTTATGGAGAACGAATTCCTTGATAAAGTGGAAGACAATGCAGTCGTCCGCACGTGGTCAGAGTAAACGCAATTAGAGAAAGGGAATAGCTTAGCTGAGGGGTATGTGTCAGAATTATGGGATTTCACTCGTATTAGTATCACGCAAAATGAATTCCAAGAGTTGAAAGAAATTTGGACCCAGTGGGATGATGAGGCTAAGTAGTTGTTCTATCATAATTATGGTGATCTACCCTACTTGCTCGACATCAAGGTAGATAATCATTTGTTCCGGGTTATGACTCAGTTTTGGAACTCTGCCTATAGTTGTTTCACTTTTGGGAAAGTAGGTTTAGTGCCCACGGTGGAGGAATATACAACCTTACTTCGTTGTCCAAGGGTCCAAGTCGACAAAGCTTATTCTAGGGCGGCTAATGTCCCAACTTTTGTGAAGAAGTTAATGAATATCACGGGGATGAGTGAACAGTGGGTTGCAGCCAGAATTCAGAAGGAAGGTGAGGGTAAATGCATTCCTTGGGTGAGTTTGAGGGACCTGATCTTAGCACATCCAGATGTAAAGAAGAAGATTGACGTCTTTGCCTTGTGTATTTATGGTTTGGTAATTTTCCCTAAAGCTCTAAGACATGTAGATGAAGCAGTTACTGATTTATTCGATTGACTTGACAAAGGTGTCACGCCTGTACCTGCGATCTTAGCCGAGACGTTCAGATCTTTGAATGCATGTCGGAGAGCAGGTGAAGGTAGGTTCATTGGATGCGTGCAGTTGTTATTAGCTTGGTTTCACAGTCATTTTTGGAAAGTGGAGAAAGTTTCTTATCGGGTTTTCTCTGAGAATTATTCTCCATTAAAAGAGATAGTGGCTATACCAAGGAGAAAAGACGTGTCCGAGGAAAATTGGATGGCGCTCCTTCAAAACCTCCAAGAGGAAGACATCGAGTGGAGAGCTCCTTAGATGACTCCCCATGAAATTCTTTATCGGTGTGGAAGTTTCGACTGGGTTCCTTTACTTGGAATTTGGGGAGCCGTTGGGTATGCCCCTTTGCTTGTACTAAGGCAATCTAGATCAGGACAGTTCGTACCAGCAACATATAGGCTGGCTCAATGTGAGTTCTCATACAAAGGGGATAACTAAGGTTAAGGAGATTTCTAGTGCTTGGAATCAGATTCGAAGGATGAAGAGATTATCCGCAGGCCCAATGACGACCCCAGAATACAGCGGATGGAGGATTAGAAGGATTAATGACAACATCCCTGAGCTGAATCCAGAAGGCGCCCGGTCAAGAGAGAAATACTTGCAAGTGGTTCCATCAGAATTGGAGATTATAAAACAAGATTTCGAAAGGATGAGTTCAGAGCTCGGAAGGAGGATGGAGAAGTTGGAAGAAGAAAAAATGTACCTGAGGTTAGATGTGGATGTTCAGAAATTGTAGGCCGAAAAATTGAGAAAAGGGAAGAAAAGGGTCGAGGAAGATCTGGATAGTCTAAAGACAGAATATAAGAAGCTACGTCTATCAATAAAAAATGTCGGGTTGGGGAAGACTTCGGAACAGTGGCAACAGGAGATTCAAGAGGAAAAGGCCAAAGCTGACCATTGGAAGAAGAAGTTCCAAGAGATGCAGATGCGAAATGAGGCCCTAGAAAGGAGTATGGCAGATAGCCAAAAGGAGAAATGTAGATTAAAAGCTAGAGTGGCTGAACTGGGACGGTCTCTTCACCACCATCGAAGCCGTAATACTGCAATCGAGCTGAAGTCGAGTCTGAACAAGATTGAGAAAATAAAGGGCAAGATAAAAAAATTAGAATCGACATTGTAAAATTGTGAACTCCGGATCGAGCTTCTTGAAGCAAGAGAAGGGCATTGGAAGGAAGAGCTCCACCATTCCCATTATCAAGTTAGAAATCGAGATTATCTCATGGGTGAAGCAATAGTTGATTCGGAGGTGTGATCATTTCTGGACTTTGGCGATCTGGTGATACATTGAGCATGAAATATGAGCTACAGTCAGATCGTGGTCAAGAGCTAGCCTTGGTGTTTAGGAAATTTAAGACTTTGGGCATTAGGGCGAAAGTATATTTGTAGTCCGTTTTATGTAAAGGATTTTGTTTTCTAATAAAGTTTTCTAAATGAAATTGAATCTGAATCGATGCCTTCTCTTTTGTATTCATGCATTTGCATTACATCACATCATATGTATTTAAGTCCATAGAAAGATCCTAATTAGTTGAAATTATTACAGAGAGAGAGAGAGAGAGAGAGAGAGAGAGAGAGAGAAGGAAAAATATGGAAACTAAACACCGTTACGGTACACGCGCTAAGACAAAGAATATGGATCAAAGGCTCAAACAGTTTTAGAGAGACATGCAAGACCAGCTGCAAGAGCAGTTGGCAAAAATGCAGCAAGGTATGAGGGAACAAATGATGGAAGCTCAAAGGAACATGGTGGCTCAAATGACTCAGCTACTGAATGGAGCAATAGACAAAGGAAAAGGCCCCATGACTAACGCTGGAGAAGATAATGAGGACTTTCCTCCGGGTTTTACCCCGCCACATGCACAAACACAATCTGAAGAACATCCCCGAAGGCCATCTGTCATGATTAGGCCTCAACAAGGGCAAACTAATACTGGAGTGCCCATGAATTTCCAAGTTGGCATATGATCCAACCCAGGAGATAACCCTGCTAATCCTGTTATCCTCGACCTAGATATAGCAGAGGGGGAAAGGACAAGAATTGAATCCTCAAGGCAGTTAGAGGATCGTTGTAGATGGTTGGAAGAAAAGTTCAAGGCCTTAGAAAATGCTGATAATCACCATGGAATTGATGCAAAAGACTTGAGCTTGGTTCCAAATTTGGTGCTTCCTCATAAGTTTAAAATGCCAGAATTCGAGAAGTACAATGGGACTAGCTGCCTTGAAGCCCACATTACCATGTTCTGTAGACGGATGACCGGCTATGTTAATAATGATCAACTCTTGATTTATTGTTTCCAAGATAGTTTGGTGGGGGCAGCGTCCAGGTGTGTAATCAACTGAGCCGTGCCAGGATTAGTTCCTGGAGGGACCTAGCCCAAGCTTTTATGAAGCAATACAATCATGTTACAGACATGACGCCTGACAAAATCACTTTGCAGAATATGAAGAAGAAGTCAAATGAAAGCTTTAGGCAGTATGCGCAAAGATGGAGGGAGGTTGCCATGCAAGTTCAACCACCGCTCCTAGAAAAGGAAACTACGATGCTTTTTATCAATACCTTGAAGGCCCCATTCATTACTCACATGATAGGAAGTACCACCAAGAGTTTTGCGAATATAGTGATGGTAGGATAAATGATTGAAAATGCCATAAGGGGTTGCAAGATTGAAGCAGGGGAAACAACTAAAAGGTCTGCTCCAAGGAAAAAAGAGAATGAAGTGAATAATACAAGTACATACAACAAAGGGTACTCAAAGGCAATTACTGTTAGCCAGCCAAAAATAATTACTGCTGGGCAACAAGGGTCGGTAAGACAAGAATCGGGCAAAAGGAAAAACTTTGAAAAACTCTAATTTACGCCAATCCCAATGACATATAAGGAACTATATCAAAGTTTATTTGATGCACATGTGGTGTCCCTATTTTATCTAAAGCCGTTACAGCCCCCATATCCTAAATGGTATGACTCAAACGCTCAATGTGACTACCATGTGAGAATTTCGGGGCATTCAATAGAAAATTGCACTGCCTTCAAAAAGGTAGTCGAGAGACTCATCAAGATGGGGATTGTGAAGTTTGATGATACACCTAGTGCGGAGAACCCGTTACCTAACCATGGAGATAATGGGATAAACGCGATTGGTGAAAATATCGTGAGAAGGATCAAGGAGGATATTACGGAGGTAAAAACCCCGTTGAGAATGATCTGGAGAGAAATGGTTGGGAGAGGATTGGTAGAATCAGATCCTGTGAAAGGATGCAAAGGAAGAAGGGACTACTATGAGTTCCATAAAGCAGAAGGGCACGAAATCCAAGAATGTGTTGAGTTCAGAGACCTAGTGCAAAACCTTATGAATAATAAGGAATTAGAAGTTTATGAGGAAGGCTCAGGGGCAGGAAGTATATGCGTGACAGAAGGAGAATTGGCAAATCAAAAAGTCAATTATCCGAGGATCATTATCACTCGACCAAGAAGCACGGAGGGTGGAACACAAATGGTGCCAAAGGTCATTATCCAGAAACCTGTTTCCTTTCCTTACAAGGATAACAAAATGGTACCTTGGAATTATGACTGTAATGTGACGATACCAGGAGGGGAGATTCTAGCTAGTGGTTCTAAGGATGACCAAAATGAAGGATCTTACACACGTAGCGGAAGGCGTTACAACTCAGTAAACGTCAGAATAGAACCAGTGAAATCCAAGACCTTAGAAGTAGAACGAGAGGAAGGACCTGAGGCACTTATCAATGAACCGGTAAAGGAAGAAGAGGCTAAAGAATTTCTGAAATTCTTGAAGCACAGTGAATACAGCATGGTAGAACAACTGCGCAAACAACTGGCTCGCATATCAGTGCTAGTATTGCTTTTAAGCTCAGAAGTACATCGCGAGGCATTGATGAAAGTATTGAATGAGACTTATGTTACTAAAGATATATCTGTCAATAAACTTGACCGACTGGTTAGTAATATAAGTGCCGATAACTTTATTTATTTCAGCGATGATGAAATTCCACCTGGAGGCATGGGATCGACTAAGGCTTTGCACATCACTACTCATTGCAAAGGATATACTCTACCAAGCGTGTTAATCGATAATGGGTCGGCTTTGAATGTCTTACTATTATCTACGTTGAAAAGGTTGCCTATAAACAGTTCTCATATGAAGACATGCCAGAACATAGTGAGAGCATTTGATGGCACTGAGAGAAGAGTGATGGGAAGGATTGACATACCGTTATTGATTGGGCCAAACACATATGAAGTGAATTTTTTGGTGATGGATATCAAGCCCTCCTACAATTGCTTGTTGGGAAGACCCTGGATTCATTCGGCAGGAGCAGTGCCCTCATCACTGCACCAAAAATTGAAACCAGTAGCAGGGGTGGTGGTTACTATAAATGCAGAGGAGGACATCATATCAACTGTTACCAACGACGCGCCATATTTAGAGGCAAATGAGGAGGCCACTGGGTGTTCCTTTTGATCTTTAGAGTTCGTGAAGGCAACATTCATTTTGGAAGGGAATGAGGTTCCAGTGTCTAGGATATCCAGGACCACGAGAATGGGTTTGCAAATGATGGTGGGGAAAGAAGCCTTACCGGGAAAAGGACTAGGCAGACATCTCCAAGGAGAGATTCAAATTCCGATGCTGGAAGAGAAAATAGACTGTTTTGGCTTGGGTTTTAGGCCAAATGCTAGACAAAGGAAAAAGGAAATAGAGAGGAAGCAAGAGAGAAGAAGGGCACGACTGAATGGGGAAGAAGTCAAGTGAAAATTGATGACATTCCCTCACATATCCCAGACTTTTGTATCAAGAGGGATAATTCACCCTGAGAGAGGATTTTTGGGAAATGAAAATCTTCACATCAACTCCATACACGAGGAAGAAACTGGACAAAGAAACCTGTTGGGCATTCGCCCTTATGAACCTGGAAGCGTTTTGAACTATTGGACTGCAGAGAAACTTCCTGTAGTTTTTAGAGATTACACAGAGTAATGTTCAGAACACACTTGTTTTTAAAGCCTAGGAACAATAAGATTTCTTTTGTGAAATAGGCTCATGTTCAGACATCTTTTATTTCAATAAAATACATCTTTAATGATCAATTCGGGCAAATATTCTTTCTTTTTTTATATTCTTTTGATCTTCTAATTTCATTCCAATTTTTTTATTTATTCTCATTCATATCATGTGAATAGTTGTTCTTGAATTCATTTATTCTTTGTACATTCTTTTGTGCCTACTACAGGTCCCTAGATATCAATGACATGAGCAACGATACTACAGATTCAGAGGTCTTTTTTGAGCAAGACATGTGTTTAGAGGAATCTTAGGATTTTGAGGGTGATAAAAATTGTGACTTGTCTTCAGATTTGTTAAGAATGGTTAAGCAAGAAGAGAAACAGATTTTACCCCATGAAGAGGTGGTAGAGAATATAGTCTTAGAGGAAGGAAAGGTTGTGAAATTGGAACGCGCATAGCCGAGGAGACGAAGCAAGACCTTGTTGAGTTATTACGGGAATTCAAAAATGTCGTTGCATGGTCATACCAAGATATGCCTAGACTAAGTACTGATATTGTAGTGCATCGCCTTCCCATAAGAGAAGAGTGCAAGCCAGTTCAGCAAAAGCTACGAAGGATGAGGCTTGATGTGGTGTTAAAAATAAAAGAGGAAGTCAAGAAACAGTTTGATGCTGGTTTTTTACAGGTGGTAAAATACTCAGAATGGGTAGCCAATATTGTTCCTGTCCCTAAGAAGGATGGAAAGGTTCGGATGTGTGTAGACTACAGGGACTTAAATAAAGCCAGCCCAAAGGACAATTTCCCTTTGCCTCATATTGACACATTGGTGGATAATACGGCGGGATACCCACTGTTTTCTTTCATGGATGGTTTTTCGGGATATAATCAAATCAAGATGCACCTTGAAGATATGGAGAAAACTACTTTCATAACATTGTGGGGTACCTTTTGCTATAAAGTGATGCTGTTTGGGCTAAATAATGCAGGAGCAACATATCAAAGGGCCATGGTAACCTTATTCCATGACATGATGCACAAAGAGATTGAAGTATATGTTGATGACATGATCGCCAAATCTCGAACAGAAAAGGAACACATTGAAGTTTTGAAGAAGTTATTTTTGAGATTGAGAAAATTTCAATTAAAGCTCAACCCAGCAAAGTGTACTTTTGGAGATCGGTCAGGGAAATTACTGGGTTTTGTAGTCAGTGGGAGAGAAATCAAGATTGACTCAGAAAAGGCCAAAGCTATACAAGAATTGCCTCCACCACGCACTCAAAAAGAAGTTCGAGGTTTTCTTGGAAGATTAAATTACATTGCTCGGATTATTTCACAATTAACTGAGAAATGTGATCCCATATTTTGTCTTCTTAAGAAACACAATCAAGGCATATGGGACGATGAGTGCTAGAAAGCTTTTGACAAAGTCAAACAATATCTGTCAAATGCCCCAGTACTATCTCTGCCTAATCCAGATAGACCATTAATACTGTATTTAACAGTATTCAATAACTCCATGGGATGTGTGCTTGGGCAACATGATGAGTCGGGAAGAAAAGAAAAGGCGCTATACTATCTCAGTAAAAAGTTCACTGAATGTGAAATGAGATATTCGTCAATTGAGAAATTGTGTTGCGCCTTGATTTGGACAACTCAGAGATTGAGGCAGTATATGCTATATCATACAACCTGGTTAATTTCGAAGCTTGACCCATTAAAGTATATGATGGAGTCAACTGCTTTGAATGGAAGGATGGCAAGGTGGCAGATTTTGCTTTCTGAATTTGATATAGTCTATGTAAACCAAAAGGCTATAAAAGGGAGCGCAATAGCGAGAATTTACAGCTAGCGAGGCTTTAGAGGATTATGAACCTTTGAGTTTTGATTTCCCCAATGAAGAGCTAATGTATGTGGCAACTACTGAAGAGTATCCGTGGAAGCTAAATTTTGATGGAGCGTCAAATGCTGTGGGAAATGGAATTGGGGCAGTCTTGGTATCCCCTAGTGGTGATCATTATCCATTCACATGCAAATTGGATTTTGATTGCACAAACAACATGGCAGAGTATGAAGCATGCATCATGGGAATTCGAGCAGCTGTAGAGCGTAAAATCAGAGTGCTAGAAGTATATGGAGATTCTGCATTAGTAATCTACCAGCTTAAAGGAGAATGGGAGACAAGAGACCCCAAACTAATCGATTACTGAAAAATAGTTCTGGGGTTGATTGAAGAGTTTGATGACATTACTTTTAATTATCTCCCACGTGATGAAAACCAGATGGCGGATGCTTTGGCAACCATGGCTTCTATGATCAAAGTAAACAAACCAGAGGATATGAGACCTATTCAGATGAGTATTTTTGAAGTTCCAGCTCATTGTTATAACTTGGAAGAGAAGGAAAAAGATGACCACCCTTAGTATCATGATGTATTGCGATACGTAAAAAATCGTGAATACCCAGAGCATGCAACTGAGAATGACAAAAGGACATTAAGAAGATTGGCCTGTGACTATGTTTTAGATGGGGATATCTTATACAAAAGAAGGAAAGATCAAGTATTATTGAGATGTGTTGACGCTGTCGAAGCTAGGAAAATTTTGAAAGAAGTTCATGAGGGTGTTTGTGGAACACATGCTAATGGATTCACAATGGCTAGACAAATAATAAGATTCGGATACTATTGGTCCACCATGGAAGGAGATTGTATCAACTATGCCAAAAGATGTCATAAATGCCAGATTTATGGAGACAAAATTCACGTACCGCCTTCACCTTTACATGTTATGACTTCTCCATGGCCTTTTTCCATGTGGGGCATGGATGTCATTGGGCCGATCTCACCGAAAGCTTCGAATAGGCATCGATTCATCTTTGTGGTTATTGACTACTTCACGAAATGGGTAGAGGCTGCTTCCTACGCTAGTGTTACTAAGTCAGCAGTTAGTCGGTTCTTGAAGAAGGAGATCATTTGTCGATATGGAATGCCCGAGAGGATCATATTAGACAACGTACTGAACTTAAACAATAGCACGATAGCGGAAGTTTCTAGTCAATTCAAGATCAAACACCACAACTCGTCTCCGTATCATCCAAAAATGAATGGTGTAGTGGAAGCGGCCAATAAAAATATCAAGAAGATAGTAGGGAAAATGATTGAGACTTATAAGGATTGGCATGATAAATTACCATTTGCACTCTATGCTTATCGAACGTCCGTCAGAACTTCTACTGGGGCTACTCCTTTCTCATTGGTTTATGGGATGGAGGCCGTGCTACCTATTGAAGTAGAGATACCTTCTCTTCGAGTTTTGTTAGAGATAAAGTTGGATGAAGCGGAATGGATCCAGTCTCGATATGATCAGTTGAACTTGATTGAGGAAAATAGGCTAAGGGCTATTCGTCATGGTCAGATGTACCAAAAACGAATGATGCGAGCCTATGATAAAAAAGGTCCGCCCAAGAGAGTTTCACGAGGGAGACCTTGTATTGAAAAAGATCCTTCCCATACAAAGGGATTTCAGAGGAAAATGGATGCCGAATTGGGAAGGACCATATGTGGTGAAGAAGGCTTTCTCTGGAGGTGCACTGATTTTGACCGAAATGGATGGGAAAAGCTTACCCAATCCTATGAACTCGGATTCAGTCAAAAAATATTTTGCTTAAAGAGGAGAAGAGGCCAAGGTGAAAACCCACAAAGGGCACTTTGAGACTTCTAAAATGGAGAGGCCTAGGCGAAAACCCGTAAAGGGCGCCTTGAGACCAAAGGGGTTTTAAGTTGAAAACCCGAAAAGGGCGGCTCAAATTTTGAATGGGCATGCAGTGTTCTTGCTATACCTGAATCAACAAGAAATGAAGTATGTTACATATCGGGGCATCAACAAAGTACTTTGGATCTTCTAAACACATGTTAAGCTCAAAGCAGTCTTCATGGAGTTTGTATATAGAAGCCCAATCTACGATATCTAGGGCATCTGGTCTTTGTCCTACTCATATCAATTTACTATCTTTGGATTCTTTTTCTTCTTAAAGATGTTTTTCCTAGTTATTTCTTTTTTATCGATGACTTATTCAGTTCGAACTATTCTCAAAATCAAGTTATTTGTTGTCCATTATTATTATTCATAAGCATGTTGCATTGACATAACGGTGGATGAACTAATAATTTCACAAAAGAAGTTCTACATATTACTTTGGAAATTTCTAGATAATACAAGAAACTAAAACAGGACAATTGTTTAAGAATTTCCATGTGTGAGAATGGGAAGTACTTGAGAAAGTCCAGATTGAGACTATTTCTTTGAATTCTTTGTCTAAATGGTGATTAGACAAAATAATGAGTTGTTGTGACAAAAAAGAAGCAATATTAATCCTGAGGGAGGATCAATTTACAAGCATTCTCATTGGGTCATAACGTTCGGGGAATGGTATGACAGACCAAGTTGACGGGAAAAGATTCAAAAACCCTAAATTGCGGTGGAATGGATTGAAGTTGAAACAAATCCTGTAGATTAAATCCTATAATCTTGGTGGGAAGTTTTGAAGGCGGTATAAGCCTCGTGTCTTCAAGGTTCAAATGGGGTGAGCCCTAAAATTTCCATGAGGCAAATTATTTGAGCAAGAATATGATACTTCAATAGGAACGAAGATGAAACCTTGACAAATAAACGAGTGATGACACCTGAAATAGGAATTATTCTCATAACATTTTTGCATTCACATATCATAGCATGTCTGAATAGGAGCATTTGTCTCATTTCGATCAGGGCATCCTAAGTATTAGGCATAAGCATATACCCATTCTACAGGTTATGTCCTCTAGAGGACAATGTAGTAAGGTAGATTGAAGATATTAGTCTGGTCTCCCTGAGTTTGCAGTGGAGTAGATTAAAATAGCAGATCTGGCATTCCTGAAGTTGCAGTGAAGCAGATCGAAGACATCAGTCTTGTCTTCCTGAGTTTGCAGTGGAGCAGATTAAAATAGCAGATCTGGCATTCCTAAAGTTGCAGTGAAGCAGATCGAAGACATCAGTCTTGTCTCCCTGAGTTTGCAGTGGAGTAGACTAAAAATAGCAGATCTGGCATTCCTGAAATTGCAGTGAAACAGATCGAAGACATCAGATCTTATCTTCCTGAAGTTGCAGTGAAGCAGATCAAAGACATCAGCCTTGCCTCTCTGAGTTTGCAATAGAGCAGGCTAAAAGACAGCAGATCTGACATTCCTGAAGTTGCAGTGAAGCAGATCGAAGACATCATATCTTGTCTACCTGAGTTTGCAATGGAGCAGATTAAAATAGCAGATCTGGCATTCCTGAAGTTGCAGTGAAGCATATTGAAGACATCAGTCTTGTCTCCCTGAGTTTGTAGTGGAGCAGATTAAAATAGCAGATCTGGCATTCCTGAAGTTGCAGTGAAGCAGATCGAAGACATCAGTCTTGTCTCCCTGAGTTTGTAGTGGAGCAGACTAAAAATAACAGATCTGGCATTCCTGAAGTTGTAGTGAAGTAGATCGAAGACATCAGATCTTGTCTCCCTGAAGTTGCAGCGGAGCAGACTGAAGATAACAGATCTTGTTTTCCTGAGATTGTAGTGAAGTAGATCGAAGATACTAGTCTGACCTCCTTGAAGTGGTAGTGGAGCAGACTGAAGATAGCAGATCTTATCTTCCGGAAGTTGCAGGAAGCGGATCAAAGATATAAACCTGGCATCCCTGAGTTTGCAGTGGAGCAGACTAAAGATAGTAAATCTCGTCTTCCTGAAGTTGCAATGAAGCAGATTGAAGATACTAGCCAATCTCATTGAAGATACAGCCATTTGACAAGACCGGGCAAAATGGGTCCTTTTATCGTCTTTTCTCTATTCTTGTTAGACGACAATTAGCAAAGAGGGGCAGCTGTAGTAGCCCATTTATGCTCGGGCTTGAATAAATAAAAAATAATAAAATAAAATAAACCAATGTCCGATTCATGATCCATTTACAAAACCAAAATTCAAACTCAAACCCAGATTACTTATCCATTACAGTAGCCCAATTAACATTAGCCCAAAAACCAATTAAGCTGGCCCAGTGGCCCAAATAATTTTCAGACGCAGGAAACCCTAGGTTTCCATTGTGCCGCAAGCACCCAGTGCAAATTTCAACACCAGCCTTTCCTCGCGCGCGCAATCGGTATGGATAGTGCTCCGCCGCCGGATTTCTCGTCATCCGCCTGCAAAAAAGGAAAGAAGAACATAGCAAAATCAGCAAATATGGACAAAATATTGATTTTGTATTTATTTTTTGGGTTATAAAAACCCTAATAAAATCTGTAAAAAGGGGATACACGAAAAATAGATAGAAAGAATACAGAGATTAAATAAAAAAAACCAATAGCAGAGGTGATTTTCATTTATTCTATTTCGTTTAATTTTTTATTTTTCTTTTCTATTTATGCTATTTTTTTATATACATATACAAATACTGTTTAAAAAATAACAAGTAAAGAGACTACCTTCGATTAGGCTTCGAAATGGGAAAATTTTGCTTTCTGACCGACGTCTGAGGTGGCGCGTGTGGTGGCGCGTGCGGTGGTCCGTCATCGGAGCCCAAGCCGGATTCTGGCCTCATGACGAGGGGGAAAGAGTTTTTCGGAGCCTTTGAGTTTTTTTAAAGAAGTGTTTAAAATGATTTTTTTTGGGTTATTTTTTAGCTTATATAAGCCATCTATACGACGCCGTTTTGGGGGTCACCATTAAAGGCCAAAACGGCGTCGTTTAAAGGCCAGACTCGTGCGTTGACCCGATACCCGGGGAGGATCCGCGTGTTTTTTATAAAGGGGGCAATTTGCCTCTTTGGTCCTTCCGTAATTTTATTATTTTTAATTTTGTTCAATTTAAATTTTCCTTTTTTTTTATTTCAGCCCTGAAATTTATATTTTCTTTCAATTTGATACTAGGGCTATTTTAAGGCAGAGAGGGAGAACGGCGTCGTTTAGGAGATAAGGCATAATTGCCTAATAGGTCCCTATAATGTGACGCGCGTTCTAACCTGGTCCTTTTATTATTTTTTACCCTGGATTTTGTTTTATTTCGATTTAATCCCTGTTTCTTTGATTTTTTTTAACCTTTTTATTTATTTATATATTTTTTAATTACTTTAGCATTTTCTGAAATTAATTTATTTATATTAAATTCTATATTATTTTAAATTTTAAATTTTTTTTTGTATAATGTATATTATTTAAATTGATCTATTAATTAATGTGAAGTTTTCTATGTGTTATTTATTTTGAATATGTATTATTATTATATATATATATATATATATTAAGTTGTTATATTCAATTTATCTTTTACACTTAGATTTTATATATTCAAGTTTTTATATACTATTCGTTTTAAATATACATTTATTTTATTACGTATATATATATATATATATATCTATTTTTAGAATTTGCCATATCATTTTTACATATATGTTTTTTATTTGCAAATATTTATTTATTATTTGGTATATGTCATTAATTTTATATTGTTATTTTTTTTATTTTTTATCTAGCATGTAAAGCTTCATATTTATTTAGTAGTTCTTATCTTTCGCTTTATATCTTTTATTTGTTTATCCATGCTAATTTATTTGTTTATGATTTTTTATGTTTGCTTTAGTATAGCTATTTTATTATTTATGTCATTCGTTATTTTATATTATTCTTTCTTTAATTGTTTATATTAATATTAAGTGTTAATATGACTTGTAATTATGGTGAATTGCTATATGGAATTTATGTTTTGTAATGCATTAATACAATATTTTATCCAAATCATTTTAAAAAAAAATATATTTTGCTAAATTGTCGCATTTTATTTAAAAGTTTTTTATACGATGATACATAATATTTGGGGGGCTATGAGAAAAATTGTGCCCTAACTCACCGGGTTCGATTTTTTCTTGTTGAACTTAAAATATCAAGTATCCTTTTTAAGAAATTTTGAAACCCATAAACTTCAAATCAAAACTTATTCTCGGGAATTCAAAATATTGTATCCTAACTTTTTGGATATGATGTTTTGTGTCTCGAGATATGGATTTTCTACAAATAAAAGCAAGCTTAGTTTCGAAGTTTTGAAATGTTACATCCTAACTCATTAGGTGTGGTATTTTATTTCTTTGAGCTAAGAAAGTTTTGGTTTTCTTTCAAAAAAAAGGATCATATTTTAAATTTTCGACATTAGGACATGAGTTTATCAATTAGGTACCAATTTTTTTGGGCGCATGAGGTGCTAACCCTTCCTCGTACGTAACCGACTCCCGAACTCGTTTTCTTGAATTTCGTAAGCCAAAATCAATATTTTAAATAAAATAGAAAATGTTTTATAAGGTAATCCGATCACACCTAAGTAAAAAGATCGGTGGCGACTCCCATTTTCGTTTTAAAGTCGATCCCCGTTTTTTTAAAAATATAAAAATGGTTTCGACATCAATCTTAGTGAATTGGTTTTGAAAAATCATTTAATTGGTGGTTTAATTCGCGTTTTAGGTTCGGGATTTCGCGTGGTAGTATTCGCATAAAATTTGTCAATGTGTGTATAGGAAAACTCAAAAAATAGTGAATGATAGAAAGCCGAAAATTGAATTGTCGTTGCCATACGGTCGTATGCCAGGCCATTTGGTAGGTCGTGTGGGCCACACGGGCTGGCCTTTTGGGTCGTGTGGGCCACACGTGCTTGTGGGCCTATTTTTTGAAAACTCCCGTTTTGGTTCGTTTTGTTTCATGAACTGTATTTAGGCTCTCCGTAGGGTCCGTACCGCTTAAGTAAGACCTGAAAACATGGTATCAGTGAATATGCTACTGTGTTGATGTGTTTAGGGTATTTGTAATATATATATTTTCATGTTATGATACTGGTAGTTCTGATGGTATGTTCTGGTTCGCTATGTCTATATAAGTTTTGTATAATATATGATTTTGTTAATTTGTATTTCTGAATCTGTTATGTAACCATGCATGCGATTTCATGTAGAAACTGATGTGTTTCTAAAAGCTTTAATAAATCAGTTTTGTAGACCATGGACTTTCATGCCATCTGTTTCTGCTATTGTACGTCAGCATGTCCTACGTGCTCACCATTCTGATTTTGTACATGCATGACATGACACATTGCATGGGGTTTGGGATAATGTTAAAGGAGGAAGATTCTGTATGGGTAGTTTAATGATCTGTGTATTTAGTGGTTTGACCACATATATTTGATTTGGCAGTTTAACTGCATATTGTTAAGCCATCGTTGTCGGGCAATCCAGGGTGGCGGGTCATTGTTGTAACGCCCTGATATGTATATCCCTATTTCTGTAAATATCTGACACAACTGTGTATCTTCTTCAGTGGTTAAGTGTTCTGGGTGTGTGTGTGAGGTCCCAAGTTCAAGCTTTACCTTTAGCAAATTATGTTATTTTTGGAATTAAGCCCTATCTTTGTTCAGTGGACTTATATTAAATTACCTATAAATTCATATAAGGATGAGCCTGCTGGTTCGAGTGGTAAGGGGTTGCGAGGTTGGAGGTCCTGTGTTCGAACCCTTGCGCGAGCGAGAGAGTTTATTTTTGCTCGTTTGATTGAGAGAGTTTCGATTGAACAAAAATTCTGAGTAAGTGGGTTAGTAGAGAGAAATTAGGGATATGCAAGTAGTTTCTTTTTTTCTATTTTCCCTAAAATTATTCTCTCTGACGTTTTATTTTTTCTTTGTTTTCCACTTCCAAATTTCGGCTTCTTCCTTTTCTGATTCTTATTGAAATTTCCCTTTCAAACCACGTAACGTTGACATGCCGTCCTCCGTGTTGTTGTGTAGGTAAGGGTTTCGTTGTGTTTTTGTGATAGTTTTGTTTTATGAGTTAGTTTCTGTAGGTGTAATCGTGGAGTTTAATTTTTCTGTGATTATTCTGGTGTAAGAGAAGGCTGTGAACAGTGAGTAACGCTCATTTTGCTTGAACGGTGTTAGCGGTGATTTTCGACGTCAGTAAGGGCCAGTTCTTCTGTGCTTTTCAAAAGCACTTCTGGCTCCAAAAGCACTTTTGGAAGAAAAGTCATGTGAGAACAAGTCGCTTTTAATGAAATTTTTAGCTTTTGTAAGTGCTTTTGAAAAGCACTACGAAAAGGAAAAGCTAAAATTTTTAGCTTTTCCTCTCCCAAAAGCACTTTTAGTGCTTAATTACTTTTTTTCACCCTCCAATAACATAGTACTTTCCCTTTTTTCTTGGTGCTTAATTACAAATGTGTTAAAATCATTAATTAAAAATAAAAAATATTTTTAAAATACTAATTACAAATATTTAATGGTTATATTTAAATATTTAAAATGTAGTTTATATATTCTAATTAAATTTTATAAGTAATTAATATTTATTACTTAAAAATATTTAAAATTTATATTTCATATATTAAAATATTAACAAGTTATAGTATTTTTTTTTATATTTTTACTAAAATATATTAATATTAACTAATTTAAATTTTATTTAAATGCATATTTATTACTTGATAATAACATGTCTAAAATGGACATTTTATTTCTCAAAAGTACTTTTTGACAGCAATGCTAAACACTGAAATTTTAAAGCAAACTTTTCAAAAGCACTTCTCAAAAGCACTTTTCCACAGCACTTTTCAAAAGCACTTTTCAAAAGCATTGCCAAACTAGCCTTAAGTCTTGAGCGTTATTTCGGGTTTTGGTACTGATTTTGTAAATTGATTGCTAATTAGGCAATTGGATACCTTTCCGTAGGTTTGGAAGGCCTCGGGAGTGCTTTTGCATCAAAACCGTAAAAGGTGTGTACCCAAAACGCAGAAAACAAGATTTTAGCGAATGTCAAAAAATGAACCTGTCGACACCACACGGGCGTTTGGTCGCCCGTACGATAGGCCGTGTGCGAGAACATGACCGTGTGGTCGATAAATGCATGGCCGTGCGCAGCACACGGCTGTGTGGTGGCTCGAGTGTGACCGTGTGGGCCACACAGGCTAGGCCAATTTGGGCGTGTGGGCCCCTACGGGCATGACACACGGCCGTGTGGATTCTTGGGCCAGGCCATGTGGGCTACACGGGCATGTGGGCCCATATTTCAATAATTTTTCCTAGGGTCGCACGGGTCGCTTCGATCGACTGTGGGCCTACTGTAGGGTCGATAAGGGCTAAATAAACCCTATTCTGTATGCGATAAAATTCTGATAGACTGATCTGAGTAGAATACTAAATGTATGTCTGACTGTACTGTATAAGCATGTCTGTTATCTGTACCTAAGTATGTTAAGCATGTTTGTTCTGTAATTCTATATCTATTATCTGCATCTATTTTTGGGTGGGATTTATATGCGAAGAAAGTGTTCTGTATGGCGATCATTGCCTATTTTCTGGCAGCTTGGCTGCACTATATCTGATACGTGTCGTAACGGCACAATATGGTGTGTAGGGATGAGTGGGTGTTTTTAACCCCACATGGTGTGTTGAGATGGTCAGAGATGGTGTGTAGAGGATGGGAGTAGGATTCTAATTATCTGAATCTGTTTATTGTATCTGAAATAGGCTTGAGCCCAAATCTGTATCTGTATCTGACTCTGCATATGATTCTGTTTGTATCGCATGCCTATTTCTGTTGGGTTACACACTGAGTTTACATAAACTCACCTTTGCTTGTCTATTTCTGTTCAGGTAATCTACAAACTTAGGTGGATCGGTGCAACAGGCACTCAGCGGTGACCACTCTTCCATAAAATTGGTTTTAGTCATTAACTTATGGTTTTATTTACTATTTTGGGGTTAAAATTTTGAGAGTTTGTAATTCTTGGGACTTTCTGGACTGTTTGGTTTCTAACTTGATTTTGGATTTATTTGCTCGATAATCTGCATGCTGATAAAGTATTTTATGAAATCGACGGTCTTTACGCAAATGGGTTTTTCTAAAAATACAAAATGGGTTTCTAAAAAGTAATGGTTTTCACTAGACTTCCGCTGTAAAACAAGGTTTGGCAAATAAACTAAGTAAATATCATTTGACAATGGATTTAAGCAAATAGGGATTGATAAACCAAAACAGCTTAATTGTGATGACTACGTTTTCAAAACCTATTCCTTGTGACATCACCAAATTCAGCCATAACGTCTATGCTGGGTTTGGGGTGTTACATTTAGTGGTATCAGAGCCAGGTTTCAAAATTCGGCTGTGAATTTTGGGTTCCAAAATTGTGTTCCAAAAAGAATTGGTTTTTAAATGATTTGAATAATTGAGGAAGTATGTGGTACACCGAGTCTCCGGCATCGATCCAGGTAAGTATCTTTGTACTTAAATTAAACTGTTCTGAAACACTGTAGTTAGTTTTTCTGAAACTGTACTGAAATAGGTAGAGACTGAAACTTCTGAAAACATTTCTGAACTACTGATAAATTATGCATAAAAATATTTGTTAATAAATAACTGGAACTAATGCATAAAACTTTGTAATGTAGATAATATTCGAATTTCACTATGAGTGCTCGTGGAACTCACAGACGTGGTACTTGTGGCCGTGGTAGAGGCCGTAGGGGGGCTCGAGCTGAGTCTTCCTCTCTGGGCGGTATGCCGAATTTAGATAAAGTGAGACACCAATTTTTCCTATTACTGAGACTGGGTCTCAAAGCAGTTCGGTTGGGGACGACACACTGTCCCAGGCCATGCTGAGGATATTGGAGAGGGTTGCAGGACCCCATTCTGGAGCTGGAGGCCGTGGGTCGGTAATTGAATGACTCCGGTCTAATAGTGCTGAGCTGTTTAGGGGTGTCACTAGATTCGCCCCTAGTGTGGTCGAGTATTGACTGGAGGCCACCGAGAGAATTATGAATGACTTAGACTATACTCCTGAGCAAAAATTTAAGGGGGCAGTCTCTTTACTTCGCGATGAGGCATACCAGTGGTGGTTAACGGTTGAGGAGGGTACTCAGCCTGATCGTCTGACTTGGGACTTCTTTAAGACCACCTTCTAGAGTAAGTACGTGGGGGCGAGCTATGTTGATGCTCGTAGGCATGAGTTTATGAATCTCACGCAAGGTGATAGATCTGCGGCCGAGTATGAGGCCGAAATTCTAAGATTGAGCCGCTAAGCTCGAGGCATAGTGGAGTCTGAGTATGAGAGGTGTGTTCGGTTTGAGGATGGGTCAAGAGACAGTTTGAGGGTACTGATTGCTCCATAGAGGGAGCAATAGTTTGCTGTTCTTGTTGAGAAGGCGAAGATCGCTGAGGATGTTAAGCGCGTGGAGCGCCAGAATAGGGAAAAAGAGAGAGGAAAGAATAAGAGGTATTTAGAGCCCTCTAATTTTGTTCAGAGGCCTTAGAAAAAGGCCAGATCCGATGGGCCTATTAGAGTGGGGGCTCCTGTTGCTCCTACCGGGTTACAGCCGTGCAGTGATTGTGGTAGGGGCCACTCGTGCGAGTGCTAGAGGAGGATTGGGGCTTGTCTGAGGTGTGGGTTATTAGAGCACTGTATTAGAGACTGTCCACAGCGGGCATATCAGATGCAAGCTTCAGCTCCAGGTTCTGTGTAGCCTCAGAGGGCAGTTCAGTAGCCACCTAGGGGCTGTGGAGCGACTAGGGGTGGTAATGGTTTGGACCGTGGACAGAAAGTACCGGGCAGAGGTGCTAGTCAGACAGAGGCGAGGCAGCCTGCACTTGTTTATACTACTCGACGCCGAGAGGATAGAGATGCTCCAGATGTTATCACCGATACGTTCTTAATTTTTGATGTACCTTATACTGCTCTGATAGACATAGGTTCTACACACTCCTATGTAGCTAGCTCTGTATATGAAAACTTGAAGGTTTCTGTTGAGAGCACTTCTAGTGAGGTTACCGTACTGAGTCCGTTGGGGCAGTCTGTTCAGGTTAGTAATCTCTATTGGAATGTTTCGTTAGAGGTGCAAGGGATTATTTTTCTAGCAGATCTGATGGAGCTTCTATTTGGGGAGTTCGACCTAATTCTGGGCATGGATTGGTTGGTTAAGCACCAAGTTAGTTTGGACTGCGCGACTAAGAGGGTCATTCTGAGAACCGAGGATGATAAAGAGGTGGTCGTGACTAGTGAGCGTCAAGATTATCTGTCCAATGTGATCTCAGCTCTTGTGGCTGAGAAAATAGTTCGAAAAGGGTGTGAGGCGTATTTGGCTTACGTCAGTGTGTCTGCTTCTAGGGACTCTTCTATTGGGGATATCAGAACTGTAAGAGATTTTTCAAATGTTTTTCCTGAAGAGTTACCGGGTTTACCTCTGAATCGAGAGGTTGACTTTGGGGTTGAACTTCTTCCGGGTACAGCTCCGGTGTCCATCACTTCCTACCGTATGGCACCGAAAGAGCTTACAGAGCTTAAGGCTCAACTTCAAGAACTTCTAGGCCGTGGATTCATTCGTCCTAGTGTGTCTCTTTGGGAGGCACTGATTTTGTTTGTTAAGAAAAAAGATGGGACCATGAGGATTTGCATTGATTATCGGCAACTGAATAAGTTGACCGTGAAGAATAAGTATCCACTTCCGAGGATCGATGACCTGTTTGATCAGTTTTGAGGGGCTTTAGTGTTTTCTAAGATTGATCTTCGATCTGGGCATCATTAGTTGAGGGTTAAGGAAGCTGATGTTCATAAGACTGCATTTAGGACTCGTTGTGGACATTACGAGTTCCTAGTTATGCTTTTTGGTGTGACGAATGCTCCGGCCACATTCATGGATCGGATGAACGGAGTGTTTTAGCCTTATCTGAATCATTCTGTTGTGGTTTTCATCGACGATATCCTTGTTTACTCTAAGACTGAGGATGAACATGATGAACATCTTAGAGTAGTGCTTCAGATCCTCCGTGAGAAACAGCTCTACGCCAAGTTGAGCAAGTGTGACTTCTGGTTGCGAGAGGTAACGTTTCTGGGGCACGTGGTTTCTGATGAAGGGATTCGAGTTGATCTTCGAAAGATCGAGGATGTGCTTGATTGGAAAAAGCCTAAGAATGTGTCTGAAATCTGCAATTTTTTGGGTCTGGCGGGTTATTATGGCGCTTTTTTGAGGGGTTCTCTCTGATTGTAGCTCATTTGACTAAGCTTTTGCGCAAGAGAGTCTCTTTTGTTTGGACCGATGCGCAGTAAACAAGCTTTGAGAAGTTCAAGTCTATTCTGACTCAGGCTCTTGTTCTGATACAGCCTGAATCTGGTAAGGAGTTTATGGTGTATAGTGATGCGTCGCACGTCGGTTTGGGATGTGTGCTGATGCAAGATGGTGGCTTATGCGTCCCGACAACTTAAGACACACAAGGGGAATTATCCGACGCGTGATCTGGAGTTGGCTGCGGTAGTCTTTGCGTTGAAAATCTGGAGGCATCATCTGTATGGTGAGGTGTATTATCTACATCGATCACAAGAGCCTTAAGTATCTCCTTACTCAGAAGGAGTTGAACCTTAGGCAGGGGCGATGGATTGAGCTACTTAAAGATTATGACTGTACTATAGAGTATCATCCTGGTAAAGCCAATGTGGTGGCCGATGCTCTAAATCGTAGAGCGATGACTGATCTGAGGGCGATGATCGCTCGCCTTAGTTTGTTTGACGATGGGAGTTTGTTGGCCGAGTTGCAAGTTAAGCCGACTTGGAATGATCAGATTCGTGTTAAACAGATGGGGGATGAGTCACTAGCTTTGCGGTTTCATCAGGTTGAGAGTGGTAGCACTTCAGATTTTGGGTTGAACAGTAATGGAGTTCTGTGTTTCCGAGGACAGATTTGTGTGCCGAATGATTCAGATTTGAGACAGCCAATTCTGAGGGAGGCGCATAGTAGCCATTATGCTATTCATCTCGGTGGTAATAAGATGTACCGCGATCTCCGTGAGTTGTACTAGTGGCCGAGTTTGAAGCGTGAGGTTACGAATTTTGTGGCTCGATATCTGACGTGCCAGCAGGTTAAGGTTGAGAACCAGTTGCCTTCGGGTTTGTTGCAGCTAGTTAAGATTCCCTTATGGAAATGGGAAGGTGTGACGATGGAATTCGTTTGTGGGTTACCCTTGACACCTACTAAGAAGGACTCTGTTTGGGTCATCGTGGATCGATTGACCAAGCTGCTCACTTCATTCCGGTTCGGACGTACTATTCTCTGTAACCCTAAACCCTAAGCCCTAAGCGAAGCTCTACATTTTTGAGATTGTGAGACTGCATGGGGTGCCTGTTCTATCATTTTTGATAGAGATCCTCGCTTCACATCTCGATTTTAGAAGAAATTGCACGAGGCTCTGGGTTCGAGATTGAACTTCAGTACTGTGTTCCATCCTCAGACCGGTGGTCAGTCTGAGATGGTGATTCAGATACTGGAGGATATGATTCGGAGTTGTGTGATTGATTTTTGTGGTAGTTGGGAGGATTATCTACCACTAGCGGAGTTCGCCTACAATAACAGCTTTCAGGCTAACATCCAGATGGCACCTTATGAGGCTTTATATGGTTGTAAGTGTCGCACTCTGGTATGTTGGACTGAATTGGGTGAGCATCGGGTTTTGGGTCCTGAGTTGGTTTCTAAGACTAAGGATAAGGTTCGATTGGTTCTGGATCGTCTGAAAGTGGCTTCTGATAGACAGAAGTCTTATGCAGATCTGAGGAGGTGTGATATTGAGTACTTTGCGGGGGATTTTGTGTTTCTTAATATTTCTCCGTGGAAGAAGGTTCTGAGATTCGGTCGTAAGGGCAAGCTGAGCCCTAGGTTTATTGGACCGTATTGAATTTTGAAGCATGTGGGACCGGTCGCTTATCAGTTGGAGCTACCTGTAGAGTTAGACCATATCCATGATATATTCCACGTTTCTATGTTGAGGCGGTATCGGTCTGATCCATCTCATATTATTCCTCTTGAGGAGATCGAGGTTAGACCGGACTTGACTTTTGAGGAGGAACCAGTTCAGATTCTGGAGCGTGATGTTAAGATTCTGAGGAGGAAATCAATTCCGTTAGTGAAGGTTCTGTGGCGGAATCATGGTACTGAGGAAGCTACGTGGGAACCTGAGGACTCGATGCGTCAGCAGTATCCTCATCTATTCTGATCAGGTAAATTTCGAGGTCAAAATTACTTTTAGGGGGTAAAGTTGTAACGCCCTAATATGTGTATCCCTGTTCCTGTAAATATCTGACACAACTGTGTATCTGCTTCAGTGATTGAGTGTTCTGGGGGTGTGTGTGTGAGGTCCTAAGTTCAAGCCTTACCTTTAGCAAATTATGTTATTTTTGGAATTAAGCCCTCTCTTTGTTCAGTGGGCTTATATTATTACCTGTAAATTCATATAAGAATGAGCCTACTGGTTCGAGTGGTAAGGGGTTGTGAGGTTGGAGGTCCTGTGTTTGAACCCTTGAGCAAGCGAGAGAGTTTATTTTTGCTCATTTGACTGAGAGAGTTTCAGTTGAACAGAAATTCTGAGTAAGTGGGTTGTTAGTGAGTTAGTGGAGAGAAATTAGGGATATGCTAGTAGTTTCTTTTTTCTGTTTTCCCCAAAATTATTCTCTCTGACATTTTGTTTTTTTCTGTTTTCCACTTCCAACTTTCGGTTTCTTCCTTTTCTGATTCCTATTAAAATTTCCCTTTTAAACAGCGTCACGTTGACGTGCCGTCCTTCGTGTAGTTATGTAGGTAAGGGTTTCGTTGTGTTTTTGTGATAGTTCTGTTTTATGAGTTTGTTTCTATAGGTGTAATCGTGGAGTTTGATTTTTATGTGATTATTCAAGTGTAGGAGAAGGCTGTGAACAGTAAGTAACACTCCTTTTACTTGAACGGTGTTAGCGGCGATTTTCGGCGTCGGTAAGTCTTGAGTGTTATTTCGGGTTTTGGTACTGATTCGTAAATTGATTGCTAATTGGGCAATTGGATGCCTTTTCGTAGGTTTTGAAGGCCTCAGGAGTGCTTTTGCATCAAAACCATAATAGGTGTGTACCCGAAACATAGAAAATGAGATTTCAGCGAAAGCCGAAAAATGAATCTGTCGATGCCACACGGGCATTTGAAAAGCCGAAAAATGAATCTGTCGACACCACATACGGACGTGTGGTTGCCCGTGTGGTAGGCCATGTGCGAGAACACGACCGCGTGGTTGATGAATGCATGGCCGTGCGCAGCACACGGCCGTGTGGTGGCTCGAGTGTGGTCGTGTGGGCCACACGGACTAGGCCAATTTGGGCGTGTGGGCCCACACTGGCATGGCACACGGGTGTGTGGACTATTGGGCCAAGCCGTGTAGGCTACACGGGCAAGGCCAATCTGGGTGTGTGGGCCTACACGGGCATGTGGGCCCATATTTCTGTAATGTTTTCGAGGGTCGCACGGGTCACTTCGATCGATTGTGGGCGTATTGTATGGTTGGTAAGGGCTAAATAAACCCTATTCTGTATGCGATGAGATTCTGATAGATTGATCTGAGTAGAATACTAAATGTATGTCTGACTGTACTGTATAAGCATGTTTGTTATTTGTACCTAAGTATGTTAAGCATGTTTGTTCTGTAATTCTGTATCTATTATCTGCATCTGTTTTGGGGTGGGATTTATATACGGAGGAAGTGTTCTGTACGGCGATCATCGCCTATTTTCTGGCAGCTTGGCTGCACTATATCTGATACGTGTCGTAACGACACAATATGGTGTGTAGGGATGGATGGGTGTTTTTAACCCCACATGGTGTGGTGCGATGGTCGGAGATGGTGTGTAGAGGATGTGGGTAGGATTCTGATTATCTGAATCTGTTTACTGTATCTGAAATGGGCCTAAGCCCAAATCTGTATCTGTATCTGACTGTGCATATGATTCTGTTTGTATCGCATGCCTATTTTTGTTGGGTTACACACTGAGTTTACATAAACTCACCTTTGTTTGTCTGTTTCTGTTTAGGTAATCCACAGATTTAGGCGGATCGGTGCAGCAGGGACTCAACGGTGACCACTCTTCCATAAAACTGTTTTTAGTCATTAACTTATGGTTTTATTTACTATTTTGGGGTTAAAATTCTGAGAGTTTGTAATTTTTGGGACTTTCTGGACTGTTTGGTTTTTAACTTGATTTTGGATTTATTTGCTCGATAATCTGCATACTGATAAAGTATTTTATGAAATCGACGGTCTTTATGCAAAGGGGTGTTTCTAAAAATACAAAATGGATTTCTAAAAAGTAACGGTTTTCGCTAGACTTCCGCTGTAAAATAAGCTTTGGCAAATAAACTAAGTAAATATCGTTTGATAATGGATATAAGCAAATAGGGATTGATAAACCAAAACAACTTAATTGTGATGACTACGTTTTCAAAACCCATTTCTTGTGACATCACCAAATTCAGTCATAACGTCTAGGCTGGGTTTGGGGTGTTACATCACATCCCAAAAATCGAGTTAATAAAAATTGGATTAGTGAAACGTGAGAGTGGTCACGCTTTGTTTTTGTGCTTAAAGTTGTGGAATTCTGTCAAGAAATTAATTTGTTGTAGTGGTTAAGTGTTAGTTGTATGTGCTTAAGGTCCTTTGTTCAAAACCCTTCCCTTGATTTTTTTTTTTTGGTTATTTTTATTCCAGCTCTTGACTTTGGATATTGGAGTTAAAAATAATTTTTTCGCAATTAATGACAGAATGATCTTGCTGGTTCAGTAGTAAGGTGTTAGCTTACCCTTTGGTTTTATTTTCGAATTCCTGTGTGAGCAAAATTGAATTATTTTTGCTACTTATCTAGTGTGTCGCCTATCTAGAGGAATTTGGGTTAAATTTGATTTCTGAGGGAATCTGGGTAGTTACCAGAAAATCTATCAGTAGGATTATATTGTTCTTTTATTAAAAGAAAAGAAAATGAAATTAATTTCCTTTTTCCAAAATTTCCACGTTCTGTTGCTTTATTCCATCTTTATTCCCACTTTTTTTTCTTTTATTATTTTTTCCCTCTTTCTTTCTTTGTTTTTCCAGCCATTGTTTTTTTATTTTTATTTTTCTTTGGTTGGTTTCATTTGTTTCTTGTGTTCAACACTTAGTTCTTTTCCTTTTTCTCTTGCGATTTCGATCGTCATTGAGGTGAGATCATACTATCTATTTATTGCGTAAGTGCTTTTAAGTTTCTTCTATAGTTAGCGGGTTGTTCTTTTTCATTAGTTGTGGGTTAAAGGTTTCATTTATTAATTGTTTGAGTTTATAGATGAAAGTTGGCGAGGTGGTTAGTTCTCCGACAACCTAGGGTCGTTATTGGGATGCTGTTTCTTGAAGGTAAGGAGTTAATTTGGGGATTTAAATCGAAATTCTTCTATGTAACTTTGTTATTGGATATGTCAATATTAGTGAATTGGTTTCGAGAAATCATTTAATTGGTGGCTTAATTTGCGCTTTAGGTTCGAGATTTCGCGTGGTAGTACTCGCATAAAAATTTGTCAAAGTGTGTATCGGAAAACTCGAAAAATAGTGAGAAAGTCAAAAACTGAACTGTCGGTGCCACACAGTCGTGTGCCAGGCCATGTGGTAGGCCGTGTTGACACACGGTTTGGGCTACTTGGTCCATGTGGGCCATACGTGTTGGCCTTTTCGGTCGTGTGGGCCACACAGGCCTGTGGGCCCATTTTTTGAAAATTCCCATTTTGGTCCATTTTATTTCATGAACTGTATTTATCCTCTCCGTAGGGTCCGTACCGCTTAATAATGACCTGAAAACAAGGTATCAATGAATATGTTTCTGTGTTGATGTGTTTATGGCATTTGTAATATATATATTTTCATGTTATGATACTAGTAGTTCTGATGATATGGTTTGGTTCGCTATGTCTGTATAAGTTTGTATAATGTATGATTTTGTTAATTTGTCTGTATAAGTTTGTATAATGTATGATTTTGTTAATTTGTATTTCTGAATCTGTTATGTAACCATGCATGCGATTTCATGGCAAAACTGATGTGTTTCTTAAAGCTTTAATAAATCTGTTTTGTAGAGCATGGACTTCCATGCCATCTGTTTTTGCTACTGTACGTCAGCATGTCCTACATGCTCACTATTATGATTTTCTACATGCATGCCATGATACATTGCATAGGGTTCGGGATGATGTTAAAGAAGGAAGATTCTGTACTAGTAGTTTAATGATCTGTGTATTTAGTGGCTTGACCACATATATTTTATTTGGCAATTTAGGTTCATATTGTTAAGCCATCGTTGCCAGGCAACCCGGGGTGGCGAGTCATCGTTGCTGGGAAACCCGGGATGACTTTAGTAGTGTGTTTTTTATGGATGAGTTCAGGGGAGAACTCTATTTTGGTGTGTAGCGTAGTTGGCTAGGACGTTTCTTGAAAAATTCGCATTATGATTTTTTGAAAAATATTGCATTGGCATAATCATGCATATATACTCAATTCTGCTTGACTGATCGTTATGAAATTTTCTATGGTTTTCTGTTTTGCATATCATAATGTGTGCAATCTCAATTTGAGTTTTAGTTATACACTGAGCTCTATAGCTCACCTCTTTATTTTATTTTTGACGTTTCAGGTAATCGGTAAATTAGAGTCAAACGACATGCAGGAGCTCGGATGGTTTTATCAATTAAATTAAAATTGGTGATTTTTGTAATTATTTAATTTAGGCTTTTGGGGGACTGTAATTTGGTTTTTTTAGGTTTGTTTTGGTTTCTGTTTAATTTGTCGATATAGATATTTGCGAACGTGATACTGCAAAACCTCGCGGGAAAATAATTAAAATTTAGTTTTTCAAAATGTAAACTCTGAAAGTTTTCCGCTACAAGCTAAGTAACCCCTAAAGAGTTTTTCTGTAAATAAACAAATGGTATTAAAAAATGTTTGTTTTAATACTTAAAATGAGCTGGCCACGTTAGTACTTTCAAAACGTGCGACTTTGAATTCAAATTTTGGGTTTTAATTAAGTGTTTTCGAACTTTGGTTTTTTTTTCTAAAAAATATGTAAGAGTTTTGCCAGAATTTCATGTTTTTCGAAATGCGCTTTTAGTTCGATCAAAACATGTAAGGATCCAATAGTCACGGGTATCAAAAAGTGCATTTTCGGGACTCCGTTTTCGTAAAACGAAATAAATATTTACGAAGTTGGTTGTGTAGTTAATTAGGTTTTGGTTAGGTGAATTTACATGAATTAAGGGTAATTAGGTATAAGGATTAAATTGCATAAAGATTGAAAGTTGAATTATAGACTAAAGAAAAGTACAGGGACTAATTAAGCAATTTAGCCTATTTCCAACAAGTGGATGGTGTTGGTAAATACAACTGTAAAATTTATATACATATAATTATTAATAAATTATACTTACTTAATATTTTAGTATATATATATTATTATATTGTATTATTATAATTGTAATAGGCCAATTTAGCCCGGGCCCATAAAACAGAATAAAAAAACCCAAAATAATAAAACAAAGTCCAAGTCCAGTCCACAATATATCATTTGGCCCGATCGGAATGACCCATTACTTGAAAAGGTTGAAGGTCCATCTACAAGCTTGACGTTTTTGGAAATACAATCTTCAAAGATCTGCAATCTTAGATATGATACGCAAATCATAGATATGATATGCAATCCTAGAATATATGGTATGCAATCTTAGATATATATGCAATCTTAGAAGATATGGTATGTAATATTAAAAGATATGATTTTGTAATCTTAGAGATTTAATTTGTAGATACCTTTTAATCTTAGTCGTTGATGTAATTGATCAGTACCGTTGGATTTGGGGAGGCTCAACTATAAATAGAGGCCTCTCCCTTCATTGTAAAGGACACTTGGAGTTTGAAAGCAATAAGAATTCTTGAGAGCATTTACTCAAATTTCTCTCCCTCTTGCGTTCTTATTTTACGTGGCTTGTTCTAATTTTGTTCTTCGCTCATCTTCGTTTCTTTTTAGTTGCTTACTGCTCGAGTTAAATTTTGGTGGAGGAATTTCGTTGAATCCTCACATTGCTGGAGTTAGGTTGACATATGCGTTTTTAACCTTTTTATTTATCCATATCATTTTTATACTTTTTTATTTTTTTAAAAAAATTGTTATAATATTCGTTAATTGTTTTGAGTATATTATTTACCTTATTATTCATTAATTGTTTAATTACTACATTTTATCCAAAAGTTTTTTCTTAAAGTTTAAATTATATTAAAGTTTTATTTTTTTATTTTGTTAATTTCGTTAAAAATACATATTTATAATTTTTTTATCTTTATATATATTTAGTTATTATTATACATTATTTCACTTAGTTTAATAATTTATATATTATTTATTATATTATATTATATTTTGTATTTTATATAGTATTATGTTATATTATATAAAGCTTTATTTTGTATAAAATTTATTTATATTATCTAATCTATTTTATTTATATTGTTTATATTATGTATATAATTTCATAATTATTGTACTACATATATACATATATTTTCATTATTTATTATTTTATTTAATATAATTTTTATTACATATTTTTTATATTAATTATCATGCTATATGTATTCAAAAAAAGTTTATACATTGTTTAATTATTCATCTTATATATATGCCTTCTTTTATTTATTATTTAATCTTGCATGAAAAGTTTATATTTACTTAGTATTTTTAATTATATTGCTTTATATATTTTATTTGTTTATACAATACCCTTTTATTTATTTATTATTTTATTATTACCCTAGTGTAATTATCTTAGTTGTATTTTATATTGTTTATATTAAATGTTAATATATTATAATTGCTTTTAATATGTATGTCGATAGTATATAAACACAATGTTGTTACATGGTTATTGTTTAAAATAAAAAATTTCATTTTTTGCAAAATTATTATATTTTTAAAAAAGTTTTTTTTAAAATAAGGCAATGTTTTGGTATTTAGAAATTCGGGAAATAGTGCCCTAACGTACTGGGGTGCGATTTTCCGTTTGGCTAAATAACTAAATACACTTTTACAAGTTTTGTAAATCATGAGATGATTTTGATTACGAAGGTTCTTTAATATCGTGTCCTAACGTACTGGATGTGATGTTTATATTCCCTCGGAACAAAGAAATCTCAAGTTTTAACTTAAATGGCTCAAAGTTTTTTTAAAAAAAAAATCATATTTTTGAATACTTTTAAACTTCAAACATTTGGACATGATTTTATCGATTAGGTACCAATTTTTGGGCGTTATGAGGGTGTTAACCCTTCCTCATACGTAACCGACTCCCGAACCCGTTTTTTATTGTTTTTTGTGGACCAAAATTAAAAGTTTTAAAATAAAACGTTTTATAAGGTGATCCAATCACACCTAAATAAAAAGGGATTGGTGGCGACTCCCACTTTCGTTTTTCAAAGTCGATCCCTGTTTTTTTAAACCGATTTTAAAAATGGTTTCGACAGTTTGGCGACTCCGCTGGGGACCAATAAGAGAGTCAAGCCGTAAAATCGATAATTTCATGTCCTTATGTCCGAATTTTAAAATTTGGTTTAAAAATTATGATCCTTTTATTACATGTGGTTTTAATATATATTTCTGCATTGCACTACATGACCATTGTGGTCACACCCTTAAGTGGGAGTGAGAAGCTACTCCTTCGTGAGGTTTTCACCTCTGTGCAGGATAGTGAATCGCTTTCCGGATACATCCGTACCTATGTCTTCGTGAGGTTTTCACCTCCGTGCAGCCATAGGGAAATGTATTCCCCTGAACTGAACTCGATTCATATGAGCCTATGATGGGTGAGGATCGAGGAATCTGCTGGTTCAGGTACATCAACTTTAGAGCTAAACCACATATAGTGAACCCTAAAGAGCCCACCTTAGGTAGAACTATGTCAAACCCTAGTAGTCACCCTGATAGGTGTTCTATGTTATTTTTTCTGTGCTAACGTGTTTTCTTTTGTTTTGGTTGCATTGCATTCACATCATAGAAAAGAGGTGTTGATTTCAAATTCGATTGCTAAATAGAAAAGTTTGTCATAAGAAAACGGGTTTTTTGATAAAGTGGATTATAATACGGTCTCGTCCGAATATAGTCTAAGTGAACACAACAAGAGAAGACTGATAGCCGGCGAAGGAATACAAGACTTTATTATCCAAGGATTCAAGCTGACAAAGACAAATCGAGAATTTCCACGTCTCGACTTTCTTGAAGAAGCTAACGAGTATTATGGAGCAGTGAGTCGCGTCCCAGATCAAGCAAAAAGGAGCTAAAGGAGGCATCTATTAGAAGTTTGCAAGACTTGACTTTTGCAAAGAAGGGATTCATGTTTTCACTTGGACTATGAGGATAAGGCCGTGTATGCGATCCGTTTTTTGTAAAGAAATTTGCCTTCTAGAAAAGTTTTTCTAATGTAACTGAATTCAGAATCAACGCCTCTCTTTCTTTGCATTCATGCATTTTCATTACATAACATCATATGTATTCAAGTCTATAGAGAGAGTCTAATTAGTTCAAATTATAGGAGAGAGAGAGAGAAAGAAAATCTGGAAGCTGAACACTCTTACGGTACACGAGCTAAGTCAAGGAAAATGGACCAGAGAATGGAGCAATTTCAAAGAGATATGCAGGACCAGATGCAGGAACAGATGGCAAAGCTCCAGCAAGAGATGAGGGACCAGCTATTGGAGGCCCAAAAGAACATGATGGCCCAAATGGCCCAGATGATGAGTGGGATAATGGACAAGGGAAAGGGTCCCATAGTCAATGCTGAAGACAATGAGGATTTCCCTTGGGGATTCACTCCACCACATGTGCAAACACAACCTGAGGAATATCCCAGGAGGCCACCTGTCACAATTAGGCCTCAGCAAGGGCAAGCTGACACTGGAGTGCCCATGAATTTTCAAGTTGGTGCAGGATCCAACCCAGGAGATAACTCTGCTAACCCCGTTATTCCTGATTTGGATATAGCAGAAAGGGAAGGGATGAGAATCGAATCTTCAAGGAAGTTGGAGGATCGTTGTAGATGGCTGGAAGAAAAGTTTTAGGCTTTGGAAAATACCGATTATCACCATGGTATGGACGCAAAGGACTAGATTTTGGTCCCAGATTTGGTGCTTCCTCACAAATTCAAGATGCCGGAATTTGAGAAGTACAATGGAACTAGTTGCCCTGAAGCCCACATCACTATGTTTTGTAGACGGATGACTGGCGACGTGAATAATGATCAACTTCTGATTTATTGTTTCCAAGACAGTTTGGTGGGGGGAGCGTCTAGATGGTACAATCAGCTCAGCCGTGCTAACATTAACTCTTGGAGAGACTTGGCCCAAGCCTTCATGAGGTAGTATAATCATGTCACAGACATGACGCCTGACCGAATCATGTTGCAAAACATGGAAAAGAAATCAAACGAGAGTTTCAGGCAATACGCACAAAGATGGAGGGAAATTGCCATGCAAGTCCAACCACCTCTCTTAGAAAAGGAAACTACCATGTTGTTTATCAACACTCTAAAGGCGCCTTTTATCACCCATATGATATGAAGCACCACTAAAAGCTTTGCGGATATAATCATGGCGGGTGAAATGATAGAAAATGCCATAAGGGGTGGCAAGATTGAAGCGGGAGAAACTACTAGAAGGTCTTCTCCTAGGAAAAAGGATGACGAGGTGAATAATACGAGTACATACAACAAAAGGTACTCATAGGTAGTCACTGTTAGCCAACCGAAAGTGGTTACGGCTGGGCAACAAGGGTCGACGAGACAAGAATCAGGCCCTAGACAAAATTCTGAAAAGCTCCAATTTACGCCAATTCCAATGACATATAAGGAGCTATATCAGACTTTATTAGAGGCACGTGTAGTGTCCCCATATTATCTGCAGCCGTTACAACCCCCATATCCTAAATGGTATGACTCCAACGTTCAATGTGATTTCCACGCAGGAGTAACGGGGCATTCAATAGAAAATTGCACTGCCTTCAAAAAGGTAGTTGAGAGACTTCTTAAGATGGGAGTTGTCAACATTGATGATACACCCAGTGTGGAGAACCCATTACCCAATCATGGAGACAAAAAAGTTGTGATCCCTTGAAGAAATCGAAAGTGAGAGGGAATCAGATAACGAAGTTTACAAGCCCTTGTGTACTTGGGAGTGTTTTGAATAATGAGACTGTGGAAGAAACCCCTGTACTTTTAGGGCTAATCTAGAGTAATGTGCAAAACATGCTTGTTGCCTTAAGCCTAGAGGCAATAAGACCCCTTTTGTGAAATAGGCTTGTGTCCTAAATTCTTATTTCAATAAAATGCATCTTTTGAGTACATATTCTTTTATTCTTTCTACTATACACTTTTACTCTTTCATTCTTTATTCATTACCATACAAGTAATCATCCTTAGAATCATTTATTCTTTGGATTTCTTGCCTTCATGCTTAGGTACCCAGATATCAACGTCATGAGCGACATTGTTACTGACTCCATTTTTGAACAAGATATGGGTTTAGGGGATCTCAGGATTTTGAAGATGACAGAGTTTGAGACATATTTTCTGGCTTGTTAAGAATGGTTTAACAAGATGAAAAATATACCTTACTCTACAAAGGGTCATTGGATATTATGAGCCAAGGGAAAAGGTGAAGACCGAAGCCTAGCTCACCACAAAAATAAGGCAAGACATCATTGAGTTGTTTTCAAGAATTCAAAGATGTTTTCGCACAATTATATCAGGACATGCCTTGGCTAATAAGAAGCAGGCTAAACAAAGAGGATCGGGCACTGTTGATTCACCATCGAAGGGGATTACATTAGTCATACCGCAAATACGAAATTAAAGAAGATAAGATTCATATGTGGGGCATGGATGTGATGGAGGCAATCTCGTCAAGAGCTTTTAGCCAATATCGACTCATCGGCATAGTCATTGTTTACTCCACTAAGAGGGTGGAAGTAGCTTCGTATGCCAATGTTACGAAGTCGAAGTCATCAAATTCCTCAAAAAAAAAGAAGAAAAAAAAGAAAAGATTAGTTACCAACGAAGAATGCCAAAAAGGGAAAATTTTCAAAAGTTGTTAGTCTGTTCAAAGATCAGATACCATATCACAATCCAGTAAAGGCGGCAAAAAAAAGATCATGGGAAAGATGACCGAGACTTGTGAAGATTGGCATAAAGAAGTTACTATTTACCCTCTGTCTTATGGAACGTTGGCCAGAACCTTCGCTGGGGCAACATCTTACCATTGGTTTGTTGAATGAAAATGTTTTTGCCAATTGAACCTAATTGAAGACAAGGTCAAAAGTTATCCATCACGGTCAGATGATACAATCTTACGAAAAAGATGTTTATCCTAGAAGATTCCAAAAGGGGAACATGACCTTTCTTTTACAAAAGGATTTCAGAGAAAAGAAGATGCCAAACTAGGAAGGACCTTATGTTGTAAAGAAGGCCTGTTCTAGAAAAGCATTGACATTGACCAAGACGGACGGTGAAGACTTGCCCAATCCGGTGAATTCAAGTTCAGTTAAGAAATATTTGACCTGAAGGAGGAAAAACCAAGGTGAAAACCTGTAAAGGGCACCTCGAAAGAAAAAAAAAAGAAAAAAAAAAGGAGAGGCCAAGGCGAAAACCCGCAAAGGGCGCTTTGAGACCAAAGGGGCTTTGAGCCGAAAACTTGAAAAGGGCGGCTCAAATTTTGATCAAAAGAAGGGCATGCAGCAGTCTTGCTACGCTTGAATTAACAATGAAGAAGTATGTTACGCTTTGGGGCATCGACAAAGTACTCTGGATCCCCTAAACACATATTGAGCTTAAAATGGTCCTCAAGAAGTTGGAATAAAGAAGCTCAGGCTGCGATATCTGGGGCATCTAGCTTCTATCTTACCTATTTTTGAATTCCTTATCTTTGATTGCTTTATTCTTTTGAGATACACCCAAATCAATTTTCTTTTATTACCTGGGTTATCTTTGATTAAATTATTTTTGAGCTATGAATAATTTCTTTCTCGTCCATTCTCGTGTTCTTTTTCAAGCATTTATATTGAAATAATGATTAATGGACTAATAACACTTTCATAAAAGGAGTTTCGCATATTACTCTGGAAGCTTCTAAATAATATGGGAATCTGAAACATGACTATTGTTCAGAACTCACCAAGCCTAAGGGCTGGAAACATTGAAAAATGATTATCTCTTCGGATTCTTATGGGATAAGACAATTTCATTGGTAATACTATATTGGCAAATGACGAATAAGGCCAATCTATCATTGTCGGGATACCCTGCATTCATGTAAATTTCAAACTCATACATCTGGTCATTACACTTAGGGAATAGTGTAACAGATTGAAAATGATGCAAGTTTTATACCTCTGAGTGGTAATAGATTGGATGAAAGAAGCCAAATGTTATTCTCCTGAAGTTGCAGTGGGAGGTACAAACTTCATGTCCCAAGGTTCGAGTGGAGTGGACTCAGAATTACCACAGGGCAAAATAATGGAGCAAGAAAATGATACTTCAAGGGGAACGAAGATGAAACCTTGACAGATAAATGAGTGATAACACCTTAAGCGGGAATCATACTCATATCATTTTTACATTCATAGCATGTCTAATTAGGAGAAATTGAGGCATTTCGATCAAGGCATCCTAATTATTAGACATAATCATATACCCATTCTACAGGTTGTGTCCTCTAAAAGACAATGTAGTAAGGTAGAAGATAGCCAATCTGGCATTCCTGAGCTTTGCAGGAAGCAGATTGAGGATAGCAAATCTGGCATTCCTGAGCTTTGCAGGAAGCAGATTGAAGATAGCAAATCTGACATTCCTGAGCTTTGCAGGAAGCAGATTGAAGATGGCAAATCTGGCATTCCTGAGCTTTGCAGGAAGCAGATTGAAGATAGCAAATCGAGGCATTCCGAGCTTTGCAGAAGCGATTTGAAGATAGCCGTCGGCATTCCCGAGCTTTGCGAAGCCCATTGAAGATGGCAAATCGGCATTCTCGAGCTTTGCGGGTGAAGCTGATTGAAGATAGCAAATCGGCATTCGAGCTTTGCGGGGAAGCAAATTGAAGATAGCAAATCGGCATTCCCGAGCTTTGCGGGGAAGCAGATTGAAGATAGCCAATCGGCATTCCTGAGCTTTGCAGGAAGCAGATTGAAGATAGCAAATCTGGCATTCCTGAGCTTTGCAGGAAGCAGATTGAAGATAGCAAATCTGGCATTCCTGAGCTTTGCAGGAAGCAGATTGAAGACATCAGTCTGGTGATCCCTGAGTTTGTAGGGATCAGATTGAAAATATCAGATCTGGTCTCCCTGAGTTTGCAGTGGAGCAGATCAAAAGATAGTGGATACTGCCTTCATGAAGTTGAAGCTATCAAACTCACTGAAATCAAGATGAAGCTCCAATGCCGTTGAAGTTGCAGTTCGGATTGGAAGAAGTCGAGGACCAAGAAGTCGAGGCTCGGCAAAGACCGGGCAAAATTAGACGTTTTATAGTCTTTGCTCTATTCTCGTTACACGACAATGAGCAAAGAGGGGCAGCTGTAATAGGCCAATTTAGCCCGGGCCCATAAAACAGAATAAAAAAACCCAAAATAATAAAACAAAGTCCAAGTCCAGTCCACAATATATCATTGGGCCCGATCGGAATGGCCCATTACTTGAAAAGGTTGAAGGTCCATCTACAAGCTTGACGTTTATGGAAATACAATCTTCAAAGATCTGCAATCTTAGATATGATACGCAAATCTTAGATATGATATGCAATCCTAGAATATATGGTATGCAATCTTAGAAGATATGGTATGCAATATTAAAAGATATGATTTTGTAATCTTAGAGATTTAATTTGTAGATACCTTTTAATCTTAGTCGTTGATGTAATTGATCTGTACCGTTGGATTTGGGGAGACTCAACTATAAATAGAGGCCTCTCCCTTCATTGTAAAGGACACTTGGAGTTTGAAAGCAATAAGAATTCTTGAGAGCATTCACTCAAATTTCTCTCCCTCTTGCGTTCTTATTTTTACGTGGCTTGTTCTTATTTTGTTCTTCGCTCATCTTCGTTTCTTTTTAGTTGCTTACATTGAGTTAAATTTTGGTGGAGGAATTTCGTTGAATCCTCACATTCATGGGAGTTAGGTTGACATATGCGTTTTTAACTTTTTTATTTATCCATATCATTTTTATACTTTTTTATTTTTTTAAAATTGTTATAATATTCGTTAATTGTTTTGAGAATATTATTTACCTTATTATTCATTAATTGTTTAATTACTACATTTTATCCAAAAGTTTTTTCTTAAAGTTTAAATTATATTAAAGTTTTATTTTTTTATTTTGTTAATTTCGTTAAAAATACATATTTATAATTTTTTTATCTTTATATATATTTAGTTATTATTATACATTATTTCACTTAGTTTAATAATTTATATATTATTTATTATATTATATTATATTTTGTATATTATATAGTATTATGTTATATTATATAAAGCTTTATTTTGTATAAAATTTATTTATATTATCTAATCTATTTTATTTATATTGTTTATATTATGTATATAATTTCATAATTATTGTACTAGATATATACATATATTTTCATTATTTATTATTTTATTTAATATAATTTTTATTACATATTTTTATATTAATTATCATGCTATATGTATTCAAAAAAAAAAAAAGTTTATACATTGTTTAATTATTCATCTTATATATATGCCTTCTTTTATTTATTATTTAATCTTACATGAAAAGTTTATATTTACTTAGTATTTTTAATTATATTGCTTTATATATTTTATTTGTTTATACAATACCCTTTTATTTATTTATTATTTTATGATTACCCTAGTGTAATTATCTTAGTTGTATTTTATATTGTTTATATTAAATGTTAATGTATTATAATTGCTTTTAATATGTATGTCGATAGTATATAAACACAATGTTGTTACATGGTTATTGTTTAAAATAAAAAATTTCATTTTTTTGCAAAATTATTATATTTTTAAAAAAGTTTTTTTAAAATAAGGAAATGTTTTGGTATTTAGAAATTCGGGAAATAGTGCCCTAACGTACTGGGTTGCGATTTTCCGTTTGGCTAAATAACTAAATACCCTTTTACAAGTTTTGTAAATCATGAGATGATTTTGATTACGAAGGTTCTTTAATATCGTGTCCTAACGTACTGGATGTGATGTTTATATTCCCTCGGAACAAAGAAATCTCAAGTTTTAACTTAAATGGCTCAAAGTTTTTTTTAAGAAATCATATTTTTGAATACTTTTAAACTTCAAACATTTGGACATGATTTTATCGATTAGGTACCAATTTTTGGGCGTTATGAGGGTGTTAACCCTTCCTCATACGTAACCGACTCCGAACCGGTTTTTGTTTTTGTGGACCAAAATTAAAAGTTTTAAAATAAACGTTTTATAAGGTGATCCAATCACACCTAAATAAAAAGGGATTGGTGGCGACTCCCACTTTCGTTTTTCAAAGTCGATCCCTGTTTTTTTAAACCGATTTTAAAAATGGTTTCGACAATAATAATATTAAGTAAATGAAATAATAATAAAACAATTAAATAAAAGAAATAGAAAAATAAAAAGAAGGAAAGATAGAAACGAAACAGAAGGAAAAAGAGAAAGAAAAGAAGGAGAAAATCTAGGGTTTTCAAGGGTTCAAAGTTTAATTGGTTAGTCAATTTAGTCCTTTTTTTGTAATTTTTATGTTTTTAGAATCCCGGTATTAAATACTACCCGACCTATGTCAAAATTTTATAAATTATTGAGTTTTTAAATGTTGTCTATGTTAAATAATTAGAGTATTAGGGACTAAATTGATAGATTTTTAAGTTAGAAATGAAAAAGGATTGATTTGTAGAGTAAATTATAAATTTTGAGTATTAGGGACTAAATTATGAAAATTTAAAAATTTAGGGGTTTAAGTGAAATTAGAGAGTTAAATCTAGTTTAAAGTGGAAATTGAATGAAAATATAGAATTGATTGTAAAGAAATAAAGTTAGTCTCGATTTATGGACTAAATTAGAATTTAGGCAAATATTGAATAAATATTGAAAATATTTAATGTGAAATTGAATTGTATTATATTAATGGATTTTAATCGTTTTAATTTCGTAGCTAACGTTGTGCCGGAAACCTCGATTAAGAAGGGAAAAGATAAAGTCAACGAGGAATAACTCGAAAATTCTGATTTGTATTTCTATAATCCGAATCTAAATATTAATTGTTGTATTTTGATTAAATGTTTATGGTAAGTGATTGAGGTGAGTAATTAGCATTTTGATATTGAATTGAATTTATATGAATATGTGATTAATGTGAAATTTGATCATTGGATATTTGTTGTATTTGGAAAGTGAATTGAAACCCTATTAACTGTATCGGGCTAAGTCAGATATAGATGGCATGCCATAGGATTGGAAGAGTTTAGGGATTTTTTCGACTTCGAGTTGATGAGACACTGGGTGTCAATCTATTACTTCGGATTAATTCGATGAGGCACTGGGTGCCAAATTACTTCGGTTTAGCCGATGAGACACTGAGTGTCAATTTATTACTTCAATTATCCGATGAGGTACTGGGTACCAAACTGGTGTGTTTTTGGTTGGTTCCGTGTATCCATCAGAGTCTGAGTCGTGTTAATAGGGTAATTAAATGAAGTGATATTATGATTGGTATTGGATAATACGAATGTGAAATGGAAATGAGACATAAGAATTGTGTACCATAATGTGAAAAGCTATTTGAGAAAGCAAATGATGAGATTTGAATATGTTATGAATGAATTGTTATGAATTGATTAAATTGAATGGTTATTGTTATTGTATAATTAAATGTGCATGTTATATTATTTTACTTTTAAATATTCAGATTATAGAAATATCACTGAGTTTATACTCAGCGTACAGTTTTGTTTTCCGTGCGCAGGTTAGGAACTTGATTGATCATCGATTCAGCATCCAAACGACGATCCCGATCTCAAATGTGGTGATGTATAACTCTTTTGTTTCAGCATGTACCTAGGGCGTCTAAATGTTAACTATTTTGTGGATTGGTTGTAAATAAGATCAAAGTTAATTTTGGTTGGTTATATATATATAAGTATGTGTTTATGTTTGAGGTTAAAGTATGATATGTCTAAACTAACGAGCATAATATAGGCAAAATAGATTGAATTTAGCATGTTTATAAATTTGATTTGAATGATATTTAAATTATTATGTTTGATAATATAATTGTGGTACCTATGAGGGTATATTGATTAGATACTTAGGTTGATTGTTTTGACATGTTTAAAATGTATTTGATCGTGTTTTGAATTGGTTGAACGAATGGTTTTTGAGTTGCTTAGTGTCCAAGATTGCAGGGATTGGTAAACTTGATGTTTAAGGTTCATTTTGAGTCTACACGGCCAGACACATAGGCGTGTGATTGGACTGTGTGAGACACACGGCTAACACATGGGCGTGTGGTTTTGCCGTGTGTCCCCTGTAACTTTAAAATTTCAAAACAGCATGCTCAGGTATTTTCACACGGGCATCTGTCTCAGCCGTGTGTGACACACGGCCTAGCACACGGGTGTGTGACTTGGCCGTGTGACCCAAGTCAGTATGCATCTAAGTTTGAACACGGGCTGGGACACGACCGTGTGCCCCTATTTCGAATGCCCACACGGCCTGGTCACACGGGCGAGTGTCCCCTATTTCTTTGAAAATTTTGATGTTATCGAAAAAATTTCCTGAGTACCCAGTTTAGTCCCGATTTGTTTCTAACACATATTTTGGGCCTCGAGGGCTCATAAAAGGGACAACATGTTTAATTTATGTAATGTATGCTAAATGTTATATAGTGTTCGTATTTGATTTGAAAAGTCCAGTAATGCTCCATAACCCTGTTCCGGCAACGGATAAGGGTTAGGGGTGTTACAAAACAAAGGTTTTTAAACAAGTTAATGTAATTCCTCAACATTCGATCATAACTTTTAGGCCGGGTTTAGGGTGTTACACTTGAGTTTTTTCTTTTTCTCATCCATTGTTAAATCGATTTTCAATCAAGGAATTCAAAATCTTCAAAATCGTCCCTCTTTTCTCGAGTCGATCATCAATCTCTTCAAAGCTAAGGTTTTTAAGTCTTCAAATCAGGCGTGGGATCTAAACTTTAGTCATTATGTATAATTAATTTTTGAATTAGAAGTAACTAATTTGTTTCATGCGAACCCTAGGTTACATGTGAACCCTGTATATGTTACATGTGAATTTTATACATATGTTATATGCAAACCCTATATATGATATATGCGAACCATTGTACATGTGATATATTTTTCTTTCACGCACAAAATATATGTGTAGATATGTGAGATCAATGAATACATGAACACATGCCTTTTAATGCTAAAGCATGAGATATCGAATGTTGCATCAATTGATGATAAATAGCATAAAAATGCTAAGTTTATGCGCATAATTACATGAAATCGGGAATGGAGGACGAAAGAGTTCCTTAGGAGATAGTGACAATTTTAAGTCTACATCGAAAGTCAGTACTGCATGAAGTAGGCGATAATGTCATCCAAAACTAGGGGTGAGTGTTCGATTGAATCGAATCAAATGAAAAAAAATTCGAGTTAATCAAGTTGACAAATCCTATTTTATCATCCTAATTCGATTTGAAATTTTCTCGAATCGAGTCAAGTGAGATGGAATTCGAATAGAATCAAATATATTTGTTCAAGTTAAATTTTTAAAAAAATTTAGGTCCTTGTAACCACTATCACCCACCGTAATCAAATTTGTTATTAACTTTCATCCCCTCATAATTTATTTATTAATCTTTTATATACAGGTTAGCTTCTTTGCTTACTTAGTTGCTTCACTTATCTTCTGATTCTTGTCACTATGTATTTTGAAATTAAAAAAATATATTAAATGTAAAAAATGTGATTTTTTAAAGATAAAATGTGAAATTGATACCAACATAAGATTTTAACACGAATATCTTATGGCATCATCAATAATTCAATTTTAACAAAAATTTATAAAGATTCAATATGATTAAACAATTCAATAATATAAATAGTACAAAAAGTGAAATTTAATTTAATAATATAAATAGTAGATATAAATAAAATTATTACTATTTAGGTTTAGGGATTTTTTTTTGGATGATTTTAATTTTTGATTTTGGAGTAAAAGGTGAGAAGTAAAAGTTTAGAGGGAAAATAAAAAGTTTTAGAGGTTGAGTGAGTAAAATTTTTTTTTTTTTTTGGGGGGATATTCAAAAAAATTTGGGGAAATGGGTTTGGGGTGGAATGGGGTGGGATGGGAGAGGAGTACAAGTTTTGGGGAGAACGTGAGCGGGAGTCAAAGTTTTGGGGGGGGAAGTAAAGAGGTTTGAGAGTTTGGGATAAAAATGTAAAAATTATAGTTTGGTATTTGATTTATTCGAATTAAAAAACCAAATTCGGTTCGAACTTGAAATTAGAAAAAAAATTGAGTTGACTCGAATAATTCGATTAATTCGAATAACTTGATTCGTTTAACTCGAAATTTATTTTTTTTCGATTTTTTCGAGTCGAATCGAGTTTTGCTCAGCTCTATCCAAAACAGATAAGCTGAGATGGTAAGCTAAAAAGTCACTAGATCGGGTTGAACGAGATGATAGTTTACGTGTAAAGCCATCTAAACCGGACAGGACAGGATGTTCATTTTAAAATACCATCAAATCGGACCAAATCAGGATGGTAGTAATAGTCATCGTCACAGATGACCAGTGAATGACCATCATCACCGAAAATCAAATCTGAGATGGTCAGGTGTTGTTATGTGTTATGTAAGATGGTGTGTTGAGCAATACTTGAGGGCGGTTCGGATGGATGGGTGTGAAATTAAAACATTAAATTAAAATATAAAATTGCATCATAATTATATTCTGTATATGTATTGATTTATTATATGTTCATTATGCTTAATTTATTATTATGCTATGAATTAAACACTTTACTGCTTGATTGATTATAAATAATGGTTTAAGATTAGTCTCACACTGAGCCATTGTAAACTCATTCCCCATTTTCCTTACTTCTCAGGCAATGCAAAGAATTAGGACTCGGAATAGCATCGGAGGACCCTCAGATTAGCAAGCCTTTATTATTATTATTATTAAGTTCTACTATTAAGTTTTATTCAAAATTTTCCTTAATAATTTATTTTGGGTTTATAATTATTTAGTATTCTTTCATTTTTATATCTTAGGTTTGGAATTTGTTAGCTTATTTATTTTATGCATGACACTTAAATATTACTCTAATATTTGCATGCCATTCGATTTAGAAAACTATCTTATGTTTTTCGCTGCTTTATAAAAATACTTAAAATTTTGGATAAGTCTTTTCCTAAAAACCTTAACCGTTTTTTAAATCCTCACATTAATATTGTAATTGAATTACTAAATAAATTCGGCTTAAATTAATGATTTTTTTTTGTAAAAATAAAAGAGCGATTTTCAATCAATTCAACTCAAGTAAAAGAATGGCATTACGAGATCACTTCGGTGATCAAACTTAGCCAAAATTCCTAGGCCAGGTCGGGGGTGTTACACACAAGGTGCCACATGACGTCTTTATGTAAAAATAAAATATTTTCTTTTATTAAATGTATATACACATTAAAAAAGATATAAAAAATAATATGAATATATAAAAATTCAAAAAAAAAACTTAAAATTTAAGAAAAAAAACATAAATTATAAAAAAAAATTGAAAATTTTTTTTTAAAAAAATGATAATTGAAATGAAATTAATTGAAATTAATAATGTTATTATAAAAAATGTAAAAAAAAATTGGTTTTTTTATAAAACTAACCCCAAAAAATTAATTAATTACGTAAATAACCTATTTTTTTGATAAAATACGTAAATAACCTAAAATCTACAATAAAAGTTGGTGGAGCCAAAGTGTTTGGCACCACCAGCATGCCACGTTAGTAATCGGGATAAAAAAATCAATTTTTGGTGGAGCCATGTAGAATGGCGCCACTTATATAAATACTAGGAAAATACTGCGATTTTTGATAAAATGGGGGTTTAAACAAAATTTCCTTTTTCTGGTGGAGCCAAATAATTTAGCACCACCCGATTCCAAGTCTCTGCTACCTTTTGTCCTTTTTCTATTTTTTATTTGTTTATTATTTATTTTTTTAAATTGTTTATTATTTATTTTATAATATTTTAAATGTTTTATAATATTTGTTTATTCAAAAAAAATTTAAATTTATTTTTAAAATTTTTTATTATTTATTTTATAATAGTTTTAAATGTATATTTTAAATGTTTTATAATATTTATTTATTCAAAGTTTTTTTGATTTGTTTATTTGTTTTATAATATTTTAAATGTTTGATTAAACAAATATTATAAAATATACTCATTTAATTTAACTTAATTTAAAATATACATTTAAAATATTATAAAAAATAATAATAAAAAAAAGGACAAAAGGTAGTAGAGGCGTTGGAATCTGGTGGCGCCACAAGAAAAAAAGAAATTTTGTTTCAAGCCCTCCATTTTTTCAAAAATCGTAGTATTTTCATAGTATTTATAAAGGTGGCGCCATTCTACATGACTCCACCAAAAACTTAGTTTTTTTTATCTCGATTGTTGACGTGGCATGTTGGTGGCGCCAAACACTTTGGCTCCACCAACTTTTACTGTAGATTTTAGATTATTTTTTATCAAAAAAATAAGTAATTTACGTAATTAATTAAACTTTTTGGGTTATTTTTATAAAAACCAAAAAATTGTAAAAAAATATTTAAAATATAAAACAGCGAATCACAACTCTTGCACGTGCATTCTGTAACGCCCTGAATTTTGGGCCTAGAAGTTTAGGGTCTTTGAGCCTAGGGCTAGTGAGGAGGTGGCACATATGTGCATAATTGTGCAATTTAGTGTCAGAATAGGCCTGCTGGTTTGGTGGTTAAGTTGAGTATTAGTCTGCTGAGGGTCTGGAGTTTGAATCCCTGAGCGTTTAGGACGTTTTATTTTGTTTTATTAAGCAATTACTTAGTGCTACTTAAATTATTTTCTTTATGTTATTATTATTTCAGGTTACTTTTTTTTTTTTTTTTTTGGGGCATTATTCTCTGTTGGTTTTTACGTTCTCCTCTTCCCCTCTCTTCTCTTCACTTTTTGCTCCCTAAAAGTTTACTCAAAAACGATTTTATCTGCGGATACTGGGATTATCGTACCTCTGTCGTCATCGCCGTTCACGAACCAGGTGTGGGATCCTAACCTTCACTACAATTTTGGTTTTTTGTAAATTTTCAGTTTCGACAAGTTTTGTATGGGTGGTAATCCCTTATGTTGGGTTTTGAACGCTGAAAGTGAGGGAAATATGTCACACATTGATGTACACTTGATGTGGGTAAGGTTGGAGACGAGTTTGGTGGCCAAAACGACGGTTTTGGGGCTGAATTGGGGTGGTTTCGTAGCCTCCCCGACGGCCACACGGAACTAGGGTTTCCGACCAGTTTTGGGTGTCACACGGCCGTGTGGCCGATTTTGGGGATTTTGTCGATTTTCACACGACTGTGTTATTTGGGCAGACGGGCGTGTAGATTTGAGAATTAGGGATTCAGAGTATTAGAGTCACACGGCCGTGTGACTGATTTGGGGATTTAGGGATACCACACAGGCGTGTGTTTCAGAACACACGGTCGTGTCTGATGGGCACACGGGCTTGTGAGATCCTCACACGGTCGTGTCTGCCCTGCACCCTATTTTAGTGAATTGGACAGTGAGTTACACGGCTTGTTCACACGGTCGTGCCACTGCTAGACAAGGGTGTGTGCCTCCATCACAGGGCCGTGTGCTACCCTTCACACGGGCGTTTGGATCTCCATACGGCCTGGTTTACTCCACACGGCCGGAGCACACGGGCGTGTGGCCCTATCTCGCCAAATAATGCCTTTAGGGCGAATCTGTTTGTAATCACGACTCTGTGTGTCCTAACCATTGGCTAAGCCATAGTAAGGGTAGTTAGGACTCTGTTCTGACTTCGTTTTAGGTGAGATTTGTGATTGAATGCATAACACGTATGTTTCTAAATCCGGTCGACGGGGTGTGTGTGAGCAATATGCTTCTGTTTAATTGTCTGACTGACTGGTTGTGAATGACTGTCTGTATCTTTGTACTCTGATTCTATTCATCTGCATACATACATACATATGCATAAACTATTTTGGGTGGGATTTTGAAGAGAAGGAAGATTGACCGAATTGGCAGTTATACTACAACATATCGGCATAGCGGATTACCGCATTGCACTGTACTGCATGTACGTTAGCTACGCTACGTACCATTGACTGAACTGGCAGTTTTACTGCAACATATCAGTATAACAGATTACCGCATTGCACTATACTGCATGTACGTTAGCTACGCTACGTACCATTGACTGAATTGGTAGTTTTACTGCAACCTATCGGTATAGCAGATTACCGCATTGCACTATACTGCATGTACGTTAGCTACGCTACATACTACTATTTGATCTGACAGTTCATACTGCATATCTGTACTGCGGTTTACCGCATTGCATAGTACAGCTTATACAATAGCCTTGCTGCGTAATATACGAGAGTGGCAGTTTAACTGCATACTGTAGCCCCTAACACCCAGAGGGTCGTAGACTTTACTGATATCGGTATAGCGGATTACCGTATTGCACAGTACCGCATGTACGTTAGCCACGCTACGTACGACTATCTGATCTGGCAGCTCAGCTGCAAATTTTTGTCTGTGTCGCATTCGGCACGACTTGTAAGTGTAGGGATGGGTGGGTTGATTAAATCCCACAGGAAGTGTAGGGTTGGACGGAGAGGTGTGTTGGTTGGATGGGTGGGTTTTTATTTTATAACTCATTTGCACTCATATGCATCTGATTGAATCTGTTTGACTGAATGTGATACCGTGACTGGATGTAACGGTACTGTTCAACTGAAATGTTTGATTGATCTATTTGACTGAACGTGTTACTGTGGCTGAATGTGATTGGTATTCGTCGAAAGGTACTCGTGCCTAAGAGAAATTCAGCAGACTTGAGATTGCTACTATCTTGAGATAGGTTAAAACCCAAAGCGATACTAATTTCGAAGAAAGGGCTTAGGCCTGCATCAGAATCATGTTGAGAATTATTGCTACTTTATGACTGTAAAGTACATTGCTATTTGTTTGATTTTGGGCAAATTCACTCAACTATTAGTCGTCTGTAAGTATGTTCTGGTTTTGAACTGCTTCTAGTTCTCTGTTTTTGTTTCTGTAGTTTAGGTGGTTTGATCGCACACTGAGCTTGAGTAGCTCACCCCCTCTTCTGTTTCCCTTTCAGGTACAGTTCTAGATTCTGTAGTTGGGCTCAGTACGCGGAGGTCTCGGACAGGCTTGTGAACTGTAACACCGCAAACCCGGCCCAAACACCACGACCGGATCTGGTATGTCACTAAGAAAATTTTGGAAGAACATGTCGTATTTTCAGAAAAATATTTTTCTAAAGTTTATCTTCTTATTCGAGAGAAATTTAATAGTTGATAGTTTAAATAAAATATGCCTTTATAAATTAAAAACCCAAATTTAAATAGATACATTAGTTCAATAAGAATTTAAATAACTAAAAGTAATTAAAGCCCAAAATAAAACAAATCATAAACTAGTGGCCCATAGCCTTATTACAACGAAATTTAAAATTTATTAATTAAAAATATAAAGTATTAACTTGAAACTTTTTGCTGGATCCAGTTGGTCTTTTGCATGGCCACCTTGCGTTCCTCTCCAGCCCGGTCCGAAGCACTAGGTATCACCTGAAAGGTTAATTAATAGGGTGAGTCGCGAGACTCAGTGTGCAACCCTCATGCACCACTAGATTTTGGCCTTAGGCCCATAAAACAGATTAATAATTCCATTTATAAAAAAAAGAAATAACAAATAATATGCAAGGCCCAACCCATTTGCCTAGGTTTCCATCCGCTACACGCCCCCGTACCAGCCATTCACACCATTGGGGATTTCTACAATCGACCCACACCGCTACACACCAAGATGGCAGTCATCTTTGCTCATCAACATATTATGGGCGAAGCCCTTATAATGAGATCACGGCATTAGCCGCTACAACATATAACAGATCACGGTATAAACCGCTACACATATAACGTATAACTTCCTCCTTTCATCAACCTAACCCATCCAGTCATAAAATCAATATGCTTTTATCATATAAAGTCAAACATTCACTGACCTGGTGATTTGCTTCACCCTTTTCGGGTTTCCAACATTAAACCGAGATATCGGTATTTATCACAACATATAAACTTATGAGCATACATTAACAATCAGATCTAGATGGTGGGGAAGTATTACACACCTGATATCGTGAAATCCAATATTCTTAGTCGATGTCCTTGCTATCCGGATATATTATCCTCAATATAAAGCCTTGCTCAAAAGCCGGAAAAACACACAAAGATTTAGCCCCTTCAACAATCGGCCAAGGTTAATAAATCCCAAATTACACGTTAAAACTAATAGATCCCTTACCTTAAAATCCCGAAAGTAACACAATTCTATAACTTAAATATCTATGCGATTGACTCCACTAAAGTTCCCTTCAGATTTCGGCACAAGTAGGCACCATAGAAGTAATTCGGCAATCACAGGAGATGAGATATAGGGATTTTGGCTTTTAGGAAAATCCCGGAAAAGTATGAACAAGAGAAGGCTGATGTGTCTTTGGCTTTTAAAATACTTGAGTGAGGAGTTTCGGTTTCGACAGAAAAGAGAAGAAGAAAAGAAAACAAGGAAGAGACTTGAAGATTTGGCTAGGAAGAAAAAGAATGGAAAGAGTTTGGCTTTTGAATCAAAGTGAAGATGAGGAATAGACTTAGAGATTTGGCTTTTACAGAGAATGAAGAAGAAGATGGAACTTTAGGAGTTTTGGCTTTTACTCGAGAGAAGAAGAGAAAAGAATGAGAGAAAAACCCAAATGACGAAATTGAAGAGATATTCCCCTATTTATAGAAATTTTGGCACTTACCTAACCTTGTAGATAAATCCTATCTTTTCTCCTTTATCTTAATCTACTAGCTCATCTAAAAGAGACTTAATTATCTCTAACTCCTCCCTCCTTTATCAGCATATTATCCACATATTTTAATCATTAAAATCCCTAAATTTTAGCCTTTATCTGCTTATTATCTACATAAAATAAATTCCTAAATAATAGCCTTTATCTGCTTATTATCCACATATTTTAAACATTAAAACCCCTAAATTTTAGCCTTGTTGCCATCCACTCCACCTAATCCTAATGCCCAAAATTTAGCTAACTTAAATTAAAAGAATTGGGCTCCATGAAACTTATATTTTGGCCCCTTACTCCCTTGTGTGGCGTCACCTCCTAAGATTGGGCCATGAGCCCACTTTGGTATTTTAAACATAGATACTACCTTTTAAACCCTATAATGCCCAAACAGATAATTTTAATCAAGGCCTCTACCTAAGCCTGAGCCCAATTTGGACCCCTAACACTTAAATTAACACATTAAACATATCCACCCATTAAACGCATAGGCCCAAAAATTCAGGATGTTACAGTTCTACCCCCTTAAAGAAATTTCGTCCTCGAAATTTCCAACTAACTATTAATCGTACTACCCAAGTCTCACCACTATGCTTTCGCTGCGCACTCTAATTCTAAAGTCAAAATAAACACTTAGTATACTATGGTAGGAGTACGCACCCAGGTATTCGCATCTAAAGCGTCCTCGTCCCCCTTGTACTCATGCTATCGGTTCGCGTTTATCTGATTAAAAATTTTATGAATTATTGGTTTTCTTCCACTGATTATCCACAAACAGTCTTATGATTAGTAGTTTTAAGAGTAGTTCTTTCGAATTCGCAATTCAGTCTCAAGTTCACCTTTCCTAGTTCTAAGAACTACATACATTCAACCATCAACATACAGACAACATCCATGCACCCACATTCAACACATAGGGGTATTTTCGTTATTCCACTACCCATGGGTATTTTTTGTAATTTTATCCTACAGGGGTATTTTCGTAATTTGGAAAATTAGGGGTATCTTGGTAATTTTAAAAACAGGGGTATTTTAGTAATCTTACAATATAAGGGTAATTTAGTAGTTTTACAATATAAGGGTATTTTAGTAATTTTCCAATATAAGGGTATTTTAGTAATTTTCCAATATAATGGTATTTTAGTAATTTTCCAATATAAGGGTATTTTAGTAATTTTCCAATCAAGGGTACTTTGGTCATTTTACACATTAGGGGCAATTTAGTAATTTTTACAAATCAGGAATATTTTGATTTTTTTTTCAAAACAGGGGCACTTTGGAAAATCTAGTTACTCTTGTAAACATAGGGGTTTTGGGTAAATTTTTCATAGCTGTGAACATTTTCAAATCAAGTGTATCTTTTTGGAAATGTACAAAACTTAGGGGTTTTTGTTTGCCAAAATAGGGTGGTTGGTCCCTTTCGGATTTTAATTATGGGTTCAGCCCATGAACAAGTCATTATAGCTAGGGTGAGCAAATACACGCACTGTAAGATTCCAGTGAAGAGGAGGTGAGTCACTTGGGTCGCTTAAATACCAAGCTCTTAGGATCTATTCCTAGACATGCATATGCTGTTGCCACACCTTAGTCTTGCGACTCGTTTCTGTGTTTTGTTTAGTGAAATTAAGTCTTATAGATTTGAAGAGTTGTTTGTCTAAGCCTAGAGTCCATCAAGTTCTAACCTAACTAATCTACGTCCCATAAAGCCCATCAAGCCCACATATATTATATCACACAATGGTTGAGAATACTTACAGCGGACTTGGGTAGAGACGCAGTGCCATCTTTGAGCTAACAGACTGTTATCATTTAAAAACATTCATGTTTTAAAAACCCTTTTTTCGGAAAACGTTTTGAACCCAAAACCCAAAAGTGAGTTTTTGAACAGGGCTCGATACCAATTTGTAACACCCCAAACCCGGCCCAAACACCACAACCGGATCCGGTATGTCACTAAGAAAATTTTGGAAGAACATGTCGTATTTTCGGAAAAATATTTTTCTAAAGTTTATCTTTTTATTCGAGAGAAATTTAATAGTTCATAGTTTAAATAAAATGTGCCTTTATAAATTAAAACCCAAATTTAAATAGATACATTAGTTCAATAAGAATTTAAATAACTAAAAGTAATTAAATCCCAAAATAAAACAAAACATAAACTAGTGGCCCATAGCCTTATTACAACGAGATTTAAAATCCATTAATTAAAAATATAAAGTATTAACTTGAGACTTTTTCTTTGGATCCAGTTGGTCTTTTGCATGGCCACCTTGCTTTCCTCTCGGCCGGTCGAAGCACTAGGTATCACCGAAAGGTTAATTAATAGGGTGAGTCGCGAGACTCGGTGTGCAACCCTCATGCACCACTAGATTTTGGCCTTAGGCCCATAAAAGCAGATTAATAATTCCATTTATAAAAAAGAAATAACAAATAATATGCAAGGCCCAACCCATTTGCCTAGGTTTCCATCCGCTACACGCCCGCATCACAGCCATTCACACCATTGGGGATTTCTACAATCGACCTACACCGCTACACGCCAAGATGGCGGTCATGTCGCTCATCAACATATTATGGCCGAAGCCCTTATAATGAGATCACGGCATTAGCCGCTACAACATATAACAGATCACACGGTATAAACCGCTACACATATAACGTATAACTTCCTCCTTTCATCAACCCAACCCATGCAGTCATAAAATCAATATGCTTTTATCATATAAAGTCAAACATTCATCGACTGGTGATTTGCTTCACCCTTTTGGGTTTCCAACATTAAACCGAGATATCGGTATTTATCACAACATATAAACTTATGAGCATACATTAACAATCAGATCTAGATGGTGGGAAGTATTACACACCTAATATCGCGAAATCCAATATTCTTAGTCGATGTCCTTGCTATCCAGGATCTATTATCCTCAATGTAAAGCCTTGCTCAAAAGCCGGAAAAAACACACAAAGATTTAGCCCCTTCAACAATCGGCCAAGGTTAATAAATCCCAAATCACACGTTAAAACTAATAGATCCCTTACCTTGAAATCCCGAAAGTAACACGATTCTATAACTTAAAGATCTATGCGATTGACTCCACTAAAGTTCCCTTCAGATTTCGGCACAAGTAGGCACCACAGAAGTAATTCGGCAATCACAGGAGATGAGATCTAGGGATTTCGGCTTTTAGGAAAATCCCGGAAAAGTATGAACAAGAGAAGGCTGATGTGTCTTTGGCTTTTAAAATACTTGAGTGAGGAGTTTCGGTTTCTGACAGGAAAAGAGAAGAAGAAAAGAAAACAAGGAAGAGACTTGAAGATTTCGGCTAGGAAGAAAAAGAATGGAAAGAGTTTCGGCTTTTGAATCAAAGTGAAGATGAGGGAATAGACTTAGAGATTTCGGCTTTTACAGAGAATGAAGAAGAAGATGGAACTTTAGGAGTTTTCGGCTTTTACTCAGAGAAGAAGAGAAAAGAATGAGAGAAAAACCCAAATGACGAAATTGAAGAGATATTCCCCCTATTTATAGAAATTTCGGCACTTACCTAACCTTGTAGATAAATCCTATCTTTTCTCCTTTATCTTAATCTACTAGCTCATCTAAAAGAGACTTAATTATCTCTAACTCCTCCCTCCTTTATCAGCATATTATCCACATATTTTAATCATTAAAATCCCTAAATTTTAGCCTTTATCTGCTTATTATCTACATAAAATAAATTCCTAAATAATAGCCTTTATCTGCTTATTATCCACATATTTTAAACATTAAACCCCCTAAATTTTAGCCTTGTTGCCATCCACTCCACCTAATCCTAATGCCCAAAATTTAGCTAACTTAAATTAAAAGAATTGGGCTCCATGAAACTTAAATTTGGGCCCCTTACTCCCTTGTGTGGCGTCACCTCCTAAGATTGGGCCACAAGCCCACTTTGGTATTTTAAACATAGATACTACCTTTTAAACCCTATAATGCCCAAACAGATAATTTTAATCAAGGTCTCTACCTAAGCCTGAGCCCAATTTGGACCCCTAACACTTAAATTAACACATTAAACATATCCACCCATTAAACGCATAGGCCCAAAAATTCAGGATGTTACATGAACAGTAATTGAGCAGTTTGTGTTTTCTAGTTTTTACATTTGGTTTTGAACTATAAAGATTTATAATACTGTGGTACCATTACTGTTTTAAACTTTGTCCGTACATTATGTTTTGTTACGTTTGCGAACGGTATTTTTAAACGATTAAACATTTTGGTTTGTTTTGAGATAAATATTTTTAGTTTTGAACGATTGGTTTTTGTTAAGTTTTCCTACGATCACTTCGGTGATCAATGTAGCATCCTGGATTCGGTCTAAACTTCTAGGCTGGGTTGGGGGTGTTACACATTCCCTTGTGCTCTGTTCTCATGTCAGCTAGTATCCCGCCAATTTTGTGATGGTTTTGATTGGCATCTTCAAGTCTTCATATGATATCTATTAAATGATAAACATGATTTTACTTTTATCAGCACCACTTATATCGAAACCAAAAATTACAGTATTAAAATGTAATCGTGCATGCATCTTTCAGATACATGTGTAGATAACGACAAATGGTTAGTTTTTGAATAATACATATGTCTCATTAATCAACATGTGTTTTCAGATAAATATTAATCTACTCAGTTACATGAATTGAGGAGACAAAAACTGAAGAAAGCTTGTGATTTTAGATAACACATCTTACTGTCACATCCCGAAAATTGGGTTAGAAGAAATTGAGTTAATGAAATCAAGAATGGTTACGTCCTAATTTTTTAGTTAAGATTGTGAAAATTTTGTCAAGTAAATTGATCTGATTTAGTGGTTAAGTGTAGTGCTTTTGTGTGTGTGAGGTTTTAGGTTTGAATCATTGTCCTTGAAGTTTGTATATTTTTGTTCAAATCATTGTCTTTGAACTTATAGCTTAAAAAAATATTTGCACTCAGCTAATGTCAAGAATGAACCTGTTGGTTCAGTGATAAGGTTTTAGCTCACCCTTTGGTCTTGTGTGGAAAATTGGTGATTAGTTAGTGAGATTTAGTAGGATATGGGTAGCTTGAATTATCCCAAAAAAATCTCCCCACTTTTCCTCATTCAGTTTTCACGTTTCTTTCCTTTTTGTTTTCCTTTTCTTTGTGCCACAATTTGTCGTTTGTTTCTTTTCTCTTCCAAGTATTCCTATGGCTTTTTCTTAGCTTTTCTCACATTTTCATTAGTCACATCTATTCTTTGCTATCACTCTTCTGTTAGTCCTTTTTTGCTTTCGTTACGGTTTTTAGTCTATTCGTACCGCCAATTATTCGTCAATTCACTACTTTAATTCGGGTAAGTGTTAGTATTTGTTTAACAAAGATTTGGCGATGTTATCTTTTTATGAATAGACAAGTGGGTAAGTTGATTGTTTTGGATTGAATTGGTTTTGATAAACTTCTGTAATTTTCCTAGGCGATTACTGTGGAGCGGGGAATTTACTTGCAAATTAAGTACGGTTTGGCTGTTGTTTGTGTAAGGGTAAGTGATCTAATGGTGATTTGGGGCTGTTTGTTAATTATTAGTGTGAATGTTTCAATTCGGTTTAGTTATTTGGTTTCTAATCGAGTTGGCGTGGATGTTGTGCGTAGGGTTCGGAGTGTAATATTTGTATGGGATATCAGAATTATCATCAAGTGTGTGATTCTAACCCGAAATGTCGATTAGAGCTTGGAAAAACTCAAAAACAGAGGTTGTTTTTGAAACTGCTCTGCGTTACACGACTGTGTGTCAGGCTGTGTGCACCACACGGGCGTGTGGTCGGCCGTGTGCCAGGCTGTGTGGAGCACATGAGCGTGTGCGATTACACGGGCAATTTGGGTAAGCCGTGTGGGACACACGGGCGTGTGTGATCACACGGGCAAGTTAGGTAGGTCGTGTGGGCCCATTTTTTAGAAATTTTCACTTAGGATCGTTTGACTCAAAAATCCTTAATTAAACCTTCCGTGGGGTTCGTTTGGCTTAAACAAAGCTCGAAATGTGACATATGTTAATAAGTGACAATATGTGATATGGTTAAGGTATGTGAAAAACGTATGTACGATTTGTATTTAGATAACTTTGGAAGCATAATTACATGTAAAAACATGTATGACATCTGTATGTAAAATAATTGTTAGTATAAGCAATATGTTATGTTATAATATGAAAATAAAACATGTTTAGGTGTGCATGTCATACCATTCATGTGATATGTACGTATGCTATTATGATTTGCATGTGCATTGGGATGGGTTTTGATGATGGAGGAAGTGTTTTCAGGCAGTATTATTGTAATTTTGGCGGTTAAACCGCAATATATGTTTGGCAGCTCAGCTGCACCATTATGAGTAGCATACCACCACGACTCGATGTGTTTGGATGGATGGTCTCATGTAGTCCTATTGGTGTGATTGGTTGGACGGAGTTGGTGTCTAGTGGATGGGGATATGATTTGTTCTGATATGATATGACATTTTGATATGATATATGTTTTGGAAATATGATGTTCTGATTTGATTTATGTTTCTGGTATTGTGTCATTCTGATCTGATATTCGAATTAGAGGTGATCATGGGTTGGGCTACCCGGCCCGGCCTGACGGCCCGTCCGAAAAATGGGAGGGTTCGGGTAAAAATATAGGCCCGAAATATGGGTTTGGGCAGTAAAAACGAGGCCTGTTTAGAAAACGGGCGGGCCTCGAGTAAAACTTTTTTTTGGCGGGCCCTACTAATTATATATTAAATATATATTTTATTTTTAATCAAATATACTTTTAAATTTACATATTTTTATTTGTTTTTTTGTTTTAATATTTGTTTTAATTTTTTTTATTTAATGAAAAAAGCTAAAAAAAATTTAATATGGGCTGGGCTCGGGTTTATCAATTTTCTTTCGGGTCGGGCTTGGACAAATTTTTAGACCCATATTTCGGGCCGGGCCGGGTCGGGCCGGGCTCGGGCCTAGAAAATGGGCCTAAAATTTTGTCTGGGCCCTGCCCGAACCCGGCCCTGCCCGGCCCATGATCACCTCTAATTCGAATGTGTGAACATTATAAGCAAAATTCTGTGTTGGTATTAACATTTGTGTATGTTATGAGGAAATTATATTTTGTAGGTCGAGTCACACATTGGGCATCTAGCTCACTCGTTTGTTAATACGTTTTAGGTGAACTACAGATTTAGGATCGAACGGCGTGCAGAAGCTTGGATTGTTTATCGGTTAAATATATAAGTTGGTTTATGTTATAATTATTCTAGGATTGTAAATTTGTTTTGGGCTTCGCTCTTTAGTTTTTTTTTTTTTTCACTATTTGTTGGATTTTGGTATTTTAACCTTAAATTGTAAAACCATATAATTTACCAAACTAAAATTTGGTTTTCAAAATATCACTTAAGTGTGTTTTTAAAAAACATTAGTATTTTTTTAAAAAAAAACATACGAGTTCGAATTTAAACTCTGAGTTTGAAATAAGTGTTTCCAAACTTTTTAAGTTTTTGAGAGTTCTATCAAATTTTGTGTTTTCAAAACTCATACTAAGTTTGATTAAATCGGAAGTTTTTAAATGCGTTAATGTAATTTTTTAATATCTAGTCAAATCGGAAGCACTCCTTAACCATGGCAAAATCATCAACAGGTTCAACAGTTTTCCTGAAATAAGTCTCAAGGCAATCTTGGTTCTACTTTGAGCTTCCTGCAAAACGGTAGCCGTATCTGGGAGAAACTTGCAGCCTCTAACAAAGCATAAAATATTAAATCTGAGCAGCCATCATCAGATAGATGAACACTTAGCTTCTCTGGTGGGTAATCATAGGCCATAACTGATAAAACTGTGTTTATCACCATAATGGGTAGCTCTATTCCAGGATCAGCTGTACAAACAAATTTCTACTCCAGGAAAAGCTTCCTAATTGTACCTGTTGTAACAAGTATTAATTTTATGCTTGAATTGGATAAGCTAAAATGAGAGGCAATTAAATTAAGAGAAACCTGGAAGAGAGCCTGTGTTTGAAAGTGTAACGAAAGACTGGGTTCCATTTGAAGATTAGAGTGAGAGACCAGTAAAAGCTGAACCATAGTTCAGCAAGAAACAACCCAAGCCAAGTCCATCTCTTAGCTTTTGCTTCAGTAGCTGGAAAGTAGCTTACTCTATAAACCCAAATGAAACATATGGTTATGGAGATTGAAGCTGAAAACAACTGAAACAGATGGCGTCCCCTTGCTGGCCTCGTTTCAAAGAGTGGAAGATAAACTATTGCTTTCCAGTTTTCCTTTGTTCATGATAAAATCCCAAGACTTGACAATCCAGAATTTCCCTGAGCTATGCCCACCAATACCCAAAACCAAAACTAGCAAAAATTACCCAACAAATGAAGTCCAGTGAACAAAAGAGCTTGTTAATGAAACCACTAACCTCTGATTTTTGTTGAATTGATTCATCATACCATTATACCAAGCTCCAGAGGAGAGATGGGACAAAAGCTTTGGCCTGAAATGAGCTCCCACCAGATTCTTTCCATTGCAAGGGTGTCTCTTTGAAGTCAACTTAGCATCTCCAAATGACTAATATATTATACGTTATGCACAAAATTTTGCCAAGTGAAAAAAGAATGTGATTTTGTAAATTATATAGTTTACACAATCTCATAATGGCTCAATACGTAAAACTGGCCTTAATCAATTTGTTCATACAACTACTTTTAGGCATTTATGATTCAATTATTTTTAGTCCTATATAGCAACTTTCTTAGCAGAGAAAACTTTAGTGGTTCAATACATGGACACAGTACAGGCTAGCAAGGCAAAAATAATAGACTTGTAAGTAACTGAACTAGGCATCTTGCCATTGTCCTTCCGGAAAAAGAGTGCTTGGTATACAGGCAAATTGATGGTAACTAAAACCAAGCAGAGCAGAATTTGCAGCCCAAATTGGTCCAAAACGTTAAAGTCCTCATCTGCATCCAAGATGACTTTCTTGATTGCCCCAAAGCTACCAAACAAATTCAACATTGCAAGTGTGGTTAAAATATCAAACATCGGTGAAGTGGCGCCAAACTCAATCAGCTCTTGTTCGTATCTTTTCGAGACGTTTTCATCAGATACTTTGGCAGTGAGTGCGAAGGTTAGCTGTGAATACCCTAATAGCTTCAAGATGGTTTGAAAGAAGGCAAAGAAGTATGAAGTTGTTCTCTTGAACAACCACACCCTTTGATCATTGCACCAACCTCGGAATGTGCCTCCGCACCATAGGAATTCACCAAGGCTATATGCACGGTGTACCAAGGCAACATATACAAATGGGACCACCCAGGGGCTTGATATCTGCACGTTGCCATGGTTTTACATTAATATATCATCCTTCGAGATAAATACTTAAGAATTTAAGAACTTCATACCTTAGGAAACAATGAGAAGCCTTTAAGCAGGCAAAGGCATGGGACTACAACATAATACAGCGTAGCCAAGCAGTTTGCAGCCCACAAGTTGAAAGGACAGTAAGCAAGTCGAAGCTTAAGAGGAATCCTTTTATATCCATACACCAAGGAACAGTATCTTGATAGGAAAATTTGAAGGTGACCTTCTGCCCATCTCGTATGTTGCACCAGCAACTGCAATAATGTTGTTGGAGCAACTCCTAAGAAGCCTTCTCTTTCAGGGTTTAAGTACATGGATTTCCATCCTCTACATTTTATACTCAACCCTGTAATTATATCTTCCACCAGAATGCCATACTTTAAACCCATCTGCCACCAAAAACTTATTTTCATTACAAATGAGATGCTAATTCATGTCTGTTTGTTTCCATCCTAAGATGATAGAACTCCAACCCAAAACTGCTAGATGACACTTCTTACGAGTAACCATAACGTAACAATTGAATTAAATTACGGGTTCATGTTTGTATATGTATTTAGGTAAGTGAGAAATAACGAAATGCACCTCTTTTCCCCATGGTGTGTTGTGTTCAAAGGTACAGCTTGCAAGAACTTTACACGTTTCTTCAAGGAGGCTTGCACTTTCATTAGCTTTTGTATCATTTAGTTTCTTCCAATCAACCTTATAGTTTTTCTCATATTGCTTCCCACAAAGAGCCTCTCTCCTGTGGAAGCATCCTGTTCCAATGTACATTGGCCCTCCATTTGCGTCAAGTCCTGCAAGCTCCAGCTTTATTGTTGAAAAAAAAAAGTCATCATCAAAATTAATCATTGTTTGCATAAAATTACCTTTCTATTATAGGCTTAATTACCTGTTGTATTACTCGAAAAGAGCTACCATAAATATCATTTTTGGTGAGATTATTGAATTTCTGAGGAAATTGTATATAGGCAATCTCATCTCCCTTCTCTTCATCCATGAAAATGCATAAAGAATATTTGATTGACTTTGAATTATTTGAATACATATCACAATCCACGTTCAAAATAATTGAACCATTACTTATCCTTGATGATACCCTGATCTATTTTCCACCATGAAAATCATTAGCAAGCAAATTAAATGTATAAAAACATATACATATTTAAACCTATATAGTTGATAGTATACTTACAAGAGCATTCATGGCTCCGGCTTTGAAATGGTGGTGATATTGAGGTCTTTTCTCTCTTGCCAAATACACCAGAGTTGGCAAAGGATTGCCTTCAATATCCACAGCATTGGTGTCTCTTCCATCAATTAGTATCTAAGAAACATTAATTAAAGCATCATTAATTAATTAAGCTCAACTATTCAAAGCCTAATTAATTAGAAGTTTATGAAATGAGTAATTTACTTGAAGGATGGTTTGATGGTCACGTTTGTTTGTAACGAAATCCCACTCACAAAATCCTTTATGTTGCTTACGAATGTAATCTGGAATTCGATCCAATTTCGTGGTGGCTTCAATCCTCATTTTCATTTCATCGTATAGTTTCTGCATGATTATTCACAATACATTAATACACCCACATCTTTGATGTCAAATGCTAAAGCCTGTATTTGCTTATGCACTGTGATACCCATACTTATTACACCTATACTATAATAAATATCTATCTATGTTATTAAAAAACTCTTTTGTAAAATTTAGTGTTATGAATTAATTCAACAAAAAATTATTTAAAAAATTATTTAAAATTCATTTTTTAAAGAGTAATAAATATTATTATAATAATATTTTTTATTTTTAATAATAATTAAAAAATGAAATGACCAAGGATTGAATTAAAATTTTATGAGAATGTAATTCTTTATTATTTTACTTATAATTCAATTATTAAATAATTTTTAAAAAAAATTAGTATAATTTATTTTCTTCCATAATTGTGACGTAATCTAATAATCTAAAGGTCCCTATAAGACACAGTCAGTTTTTTTTTTCCTTTTCTTTTCTAAGTGCATAAAAAAGTTTAAAATTTTTTTAACCTGCAAATGAGTTTTTAAATCCCATGAATATGCCTAAAAAAATAATATTGGCCCATTAAAATCTAATGATTATAAGAATTAAAATAAAAAATTGAATGTTACTCTTTTATTAGATTAATATTGTTATTTTTTAATAAAAAATTATAATTTTAAAATTTTTATAAATTTTGTTTATAATTTTTTATGATTTTTTAAATAAATTTTAATTTTAAAAGGATTTAATTGATTTTTTTTTAAATGTCACTAAAGCTTTTTTGACCCTTTAGCTTTACTAATTTCAAAATTTTCTAATTTACTTCCAATAAAATAGTAGGGGTCAAATTGAATAAATTTGTAAAGATTAAGTGCTAAATTTGCTATTATACTTTATATATAAACACCAAAACAAATATTTAATGGTACAATTTTGACGGAGGGCTATTTTGCTCACTCATCTTACATATAGGAGATAATTTGCTCAATTTTTTAATAGAGGAGCTAAAATGCAATTTAGAATATAGTATGGGGTTTTGTGATTGATAAATATTTTCTTTTGTATTCATTATTTTAATACATTAATGCTTTTGTGGAATACATAAAGTTCCAAATTATATTACCCGAAGTTGAACTAAGTAAGTACTAATCGGATTAATGATTTTTTTTATTGAAAACTAATTGAATTAATAATTAATAGGGAAAAGAACCTCCAGTTATGGCCTATTGGTCGAATATTCATCTACCCTAAGAATAATCTAGATTTAAATTATAGTTGTACCAAAACATAATCAATAGGGATAAAATAATATTTAGTCCTTGAACTTGATACTTTTTTTCAACTTGATCTTTGAACGTTTTTGGTCCACATTTATCTTGGAATTTGATAACTTTTTTTCAATTTGGTCCCTGAACTTAGATTTTGTCATGTCATGCCTTCTCTTTAAAATAAAAAAAAATATATTATAAAATCTAAGAAAACACAAAAAAAAAGTGTTACTATTTTCTTTTAAAAAAATTCAAGTGATGACATGACACAATCTCATAGTGCAACGTCATCATACCTTAATGGCATCCAACTTCATGTACCAAATCGAGAAAATTTGTCAAGTTCATAGACTAATGTGGACAAAAAAAGTTTAAAGACCGATGTAAGAAAAATTGCCTAGTGCAGAGACTGAATGTTACTTTATCTTTCATTAATACCATTGTTGATGCAAGGAATCAACAAAGGAGGAGGAGGGTTAGAACGATTCACCCTTGTAGGGCGGAGAGTCGTAAATGAAGGAGATGAATGGGAGAAATTATGGGGAGTTCCCATGGTGGAAGTGGGAGATAAGAAACGCCCTTGGTGGTTGAAAAGTGGAAGAAAGAAAGAACCCCAAAAAGACCCCCTTGCCCTAATCCCAAGAAGAGTATATATAAGAGTCTTTGGTAGGACCTACATTGTGACCAAGATATTCATGCATAACAATTCCCATTATTCGAAGGGAAGGTTATAAAAGGACATTGCCTGAGACGAAAAGCAATGGTGAGGTCTTTGTGTCGTGGAAAATTTGCTTGTATTTCTTCTTACAAAAATTATGGTAATTTGCAAATATTTTGAATTGTGTTAGCATCGTAGGCATTGCAATTGTTTGTAAGTATTTAAAATTATGCTAATGTTGAAGGTAAATCAATCATTCAAAATTAAGTTTGCCTCGGAGGCGATAACAACCATTTGGGATTATGATAATGTAATAATGTGAGCCATCGTTCAATGAATGAACCCTTGTTGGAAGGGTGTGAGAGTTGTACTTTAGTGGAAGGGTGCCTTTAGTTGTACTGTGGATGAGTACCATTAGGAGCTGCACCATGGGCGGTATCGTAGTTGGGTGCCTTTATTCGTAGTTAAACTGCGTGTAAATATGTCGTTTTATAACTTTGCAGAGGTGCAACTATTGACTTGACGGTCGAAGATTACGCAATAGGAGAATCATGTCAAAGGTGCAATTGTTTACCTGACGGTCATGCCGAAGATGCAACCATTGACTTGACGATCCGAGATTACACTTATTATGCCAAAGGTACATTTGCTAACCTGATGGCATTGGATTACGCATTGTAATACACCGCACCAATTGTAGATATAGGGAATCAACAAGGGAAGAGACATAGAAGAGAAAGTGGTAGGGATTTAGAATGGTTCATCCTTATATGGCAGAGAGTTATAAATGAAGGAGATGAAAGGGAGAAAGTATGAAGAGTTCCCATGATAAAAAAGGGAACTAAAAAATGCCTTTGGTGATTGAAAAGTGGAAGAGAGGAACGAAAGAACCTCTAAAAATATCCCCTTACCCTAATCCCAAAAAGAGTATATATAAGGACCCTTGATGAGACCTACATTGTGATCAAAATATTATTGTAACAACCATACTAAAATTGAATTGTCTCAAAAAAAAACAAACTAAAAATTAAAATAAATTCGAATCATAATTCTCGTTAATTTTAAGCTTATAGGGTATTTGAATCTAGTTGGTCATTATATGAGTGTTTTTTATATTATTTAAATTTAAGTTAATAATTATTTACAACAAAGTTTATATTTGAAATCTTTTAAAATGTTTATATTAAAATTAATAAAAATTTATATATGTAATTTCTTAATTTATTTAAAATAAAATTAACTAAATATATAAAAATAAAGTTCACTTTTTTATTTTCTCAAAAGAAATATATTATTTTAATCAAAATATAGTTTATTAACTTAAAATTCTAAACTCTTATATTGATTTTATTAATAAAATTTACTAAAGAAAGTATTGGACATTTAGTAATTTATGGAAGATGAGACAAAGAGTCATTGGGCATTTTCCCCACAGGTGTCGTGAAATATAGAATTGATGGTGCCGCTAACGGCAGCTGGTATAAGTGGGATCCTAAGAGATCATAGCAGTTGTCCATAACTTTTTCAAAGCTTTGGCTAAAGTTATTGTAGTCAAAGAAAGAAGCCTTCACCATTTTCTTTGCATCGAAATGGCATGTTGATTGCAGTGTGATCATCGAATCGAGAGGATCCTATTTGGGTGTTAGTCTGTCAGTGTCAATTGTCATCTTTATTGTGTTTGAGGATTCTATTTTTATAATATATGTTTATTTCCTTTTCTCTTCTTCTAACTACTTTGTATAATACAATATAGTTGTCACACTCGCCCGCCCTACTTGGCCCCGATTAGCTCAGCGTCACCTCTAGCCAGGGGCGAAGCCAGAAGAATTTTTTAGGGAGGGTCGGATAAAATTTTAATTTTTTATAGTTTATATCTTTATAATTTGTAAAAGATTAAATTGAATTTTTCTAATTTTAGGGGGGCCAAAGTGCAATTTTACCTTTACTAATTTAAAATTTTTAAAAAATTCTAAGAGCCAAAATAACAATTTTACATTTTAGGAGGGCCGGGGCCCATGCCAGCCCCCCTAGCTACGCCCCTGCCTCCAGCTTGGGTAATTGTTTTTTTACTTTTGGACTTGCCTGAATTTAAATTAAATAATTTAAAAATATTTTTATTTAAATATATAAATATTAATATAAAATAATATATTATAAATATTTTGTTATTTTTAAATAAAAATATTAACTTTTTAAACAGGTTAGTTCGGGCTCGATCCCTAACCTAAAAATTTTGAAAATCGAGCTTGAATCACACAACCATGTATACCACTATATAAGCGAAAAGAAAATTTAAACCATCATGAATTTATTTAAAAAACAATATACAAATAGAAGGAAGGTCTTATCTTGACACATGTCTCAACCTTCCCTCTTTTGCATATTTTAGGAAAATGGTCAAATATCATTTTTGGTCCCTCTACTATGCTTAAAACAAGATTTAATCTTTAGACTTAAATTTCTACAATAATTTTATTCTTATTTTTTATAATATTTAGTCTAAATTGTTAATATTGCTGACTATTCTAATTAAATTTTTAATATAGATTTTTTAAAAATATTATTTTAACAAAAAAAAATTATTTTAGCATGATGAGTTGAAATAAGTTTTTTTTTTTTAATTCAAATCAACTACCAAAATTATTAACAGTGCTTATTATTTGGACTAACTAATGACATGATTTTTTTCTTCTTTTTTAGTAATTATAAGATAATGGTAAAATTGTTGTTTCGATTTCTCTACTATGCTCACATAAGTTGATCATTTATTTTTACAATGACATTAATTATTCCAAATAATTTACTTCTCATATGTGATAGCTACCTTATTATGTTACTATCGCATCCTTTGTATGCTAAGAAGTGTCTAAGGATAAAAAAAAAAAAGTTATTTAGAGTTGAAAGTTTAAAAGTGATTTTTTTTTTCAACTTTATATGAACATTTTGGTAGAAAAAAGAGAGATCACAAAAGTGGCATGGCACTTTGTTTTTTCTAAAAATTATATAATTATAGTCGAATTTCAATTTTGATAATTATACTCCACTCAAATTTAAGTTTAAGATTTAATCTTTATACTTCAATTTCTTGACATAATTTTGTATATTAACTTTTACGACATTAGTTAGCCCAAATATTTTATTTTGATGAATATAATGATGTAATCTTTAAGAATTGTTAACACCATTAATATTATCTATTAAATTCATGTCCATTGCAATTTTTTTAATTACATAATAATCATGTGAATATTTTTCTTTTACAATTCAAATAAAGAATTCATATAATAATTAATGCATTAGTATAAACTATAATATTTAATATATTGCAAAATAAATTATTCTGTACTCAATTTTACTTTTTTTTATTAATAAATTCATCATAATAACTTGCAGATATAATATATTATATTCGACTATATAAATGTATTCTTTATAAAATTTTATATCATATATAAAATTACATATTACATAAATAATCAAAATTTTCTATTTAAAACTCGTTTTTTGAGAGGCTGAGTTCGGAGAAAAAAAGAGAATTTGTTATAGGATCTCCTAGGAACTCAGAAATTAGAGGAACTGGGGGAAGAAAATGACCCACGCACACTATCTGAGGAATACCAATTCCCTTGCAAAGGGACATTCGGCGTTGCAATAACAAAGAAGAAGGGTAAGGGAAAATTAAGAATTTAGGGTTTCATTTTATTTTAGTTTTCTTAAGAAAATGACTGTATGTTTCTTCTATAGAGTTTAGGCGCTTGTTTTCAGGCCTTAGGAAATTGCAATATCGAGGCACCGCCCATAGGAAGCAATGGTTTAGTGACAAATGGTAGGATTAAGAGGCACAGTGGTTTTTTAGAAATTCTTATTTTTTTTTAACTTTCCCTAATTAATGCATCAATCGAATTTGTGTAAAAAAAAACTAAAGTGGTATAATTCTTTTTTCCTTTTTTGATTAATGAAAACATAATAATTTAAATATAAAATAATTTCAATGTAAAATTTAATTATTTATCATTATATAAATTCTTTGAACAAAAGTTTTAAATAAAATCATAATTCTTATTTATAAGTATGATATAGAAATTCGACTAAGTAAATTTATTAAATCATATATTCTATAGATTAATATTTGTTGCACCATCGATGTATAGGTCTCATGCACTATCAACTAATAATAAAACGATATATTATCATTGTTGTAAAAAAAAATAGAAGGACTTCAAAATAAATACTACCAACTTTATTAAACATAATTAAATATTAATATAATTATTTTATTTTTTATTCGAGTTTTGGATTTTAGGTTTCGAATTACGGATTGAGATTTGAGATTTTGAGTTTCGGATTTTATGTTTTTTTGGTGTTTATTTATGTTCAACGATTATAATTAATATTTATTCTATAAATTCTTCAATATTTCTTGTCTTACATAAATGACAATATGTCATCTTATTATTAATTAATAATACATGAAATTTACACACTGATAATGCATCAAATATTCTCTCATATTTTATTAATATTAAAAATTTTATTAAGAAGTTATTTTTAGTTTTTCCATTTTTGTAAGTAGTGGATGGCTATGTTTCAGAAAGTTACGTTTTTATAAAAGAAAAACAAATAGCTCCAAGTGGAGTTGGCATTACAAGAAGATAAGTTTGTTTTTGGTCCAACTTAACGAGTTAGCTAAAAGATTCGGTGTAATTATATTTATAATATTTCAGAAAGGAGCTGAAATTGGATTGTTTTGTTGATAAGGTTTAGGGTGAGGTGTGCAGTGACCCATAATTTGGGTAAACTATAAAAATAATAATTTTTATTTGCATCACATTATATTTTAGTTATTTATATTTAAAATATTACGTTTTAGTCACTTACGTTATCGTTTTGTTATAAAGTGGTCACTCTATTGTTAAACTCCGTTACCTCCCTAAGGCAATCCTACGTAGCAATCCAAGTGGGTTTTAAATGCCAACTTGGATGTCCAATTACTAGGATAAATTTTTTTTAATTAAATAAATTAAATTGGGACAGTCACGTAGGACTGCCGTTAGGGAGATAACGAAACTTAACGGTAGAGTGACCATTTTGAAATAAAACAATAATGTAAGTGACAAAAACATAACATTTCAAACATAAATGACTAAAATATAATCTGAGACAAATAAAAATGACTATTTTTACAATTTATCCTTATTTTTTTCATAATAAGTTAGTAGAATTTTTTAAGACTAACGAGAAAAAAGACAAAAAAATCTTTTGAGAATGCATCAATAATTTCGCAAAATGCAAATCGAAATCAAACATTAAACAATATGCGTGCAAGAAATTTATATTAAATTTACCTTAACTGAAAGCCACTCCTCCGCATTCACTGGTTCGGAAGCTGTCCTAAAGTACGCCTCAGGAGATGTTGGTTCCACTTTCAACTTTTTGCAGAAAGGCAGCCATGTCTTTGAGAAATTTGCAGCCTCTAACATGGCATAAAACGTTAAATCCGATCCCCCATCATCTGACAAATAGATGCTTAACTTCTCAGATGGATAATCATATGCCATCACTGATAAAACCGTATTCACCACCATACTCGGTGGCTCCATCAATGGATCAGCCGTGCATACAAATATGTCTATACCCGGTAATTCTTTTCCGAACCTTTCCAAGATTGAAAGTAATGAATTCCGCGTAAATGTTGAATCATGAAAAACGACATAATGAAGATATGTATGTACCTTTGAGAGAGCCTGTCAATGTAAGGCAAACGGTAGACTGAGTTCCATCTACTAACGGTGGTGAGAAACCAATAAAGACAGAACCATAGCTCAGAAAGAAACAGTCCAATCCAAGTCCATCTCTCAGCTTTTCCTCCGACGGGGAAAAACATTACTCTATACATAACAATGAAGCAGATGCCGAGAAAGATTGAAGCTGCAATACACCTGAAAAAGAGTCGTCCTTTTACTTGCTTTGTTTCGAAGAGCGGAACATAATTATTTTTTGCCATTTCTGTAATTTCTAGATCTCAACTAGTTCTGCAAATGGCGCTAAGATGGAAGCTGAGCATTGACTTTATAATGTGGGATTATAGCACACTTCAATGCTATGCTTTAAAACAAAAAAAAATAAAAATAAAGTTTTTCCCTTTAAGAAAATTATTTTTAAAAAAATATTTAAGTAATTATTTTTTTAACGCGTACTTAAACTTTCACAATGCATAAAAAAATTCAAATTTAAAAAAAAAAAACAATTAAGCTCCTGCCTTTTTTTACACACAATTGAGTACTTAAACTTTCAAAATACATCAAAAAGACCCACAAATTTTTTCAAAAAAGCAATTAAGCCCCTACTCTTTTTTTTGCACTCAATTGAGTACTTGAACCACCCCTAATTTTTTCAGTTAAAATCACCACGTGTCACAACCACAGCGTGACATATGACAAAAAATGCTAAAAATAAAAATCAATAAAAATGATAAAAATAATTAAATTTTAATAAAAAATATTAAAAATTAGAAAAAAATTATAAAATTCGTTAAAAATTGTAAAAATTTATAAAAATCGTAAAAAATTATAAAATATATAGAAATATAGAAAAAATTTATAAAATTTTATAAAGTCGTAAGAAAATTATAAAAAATATAAAGAAATATAAAATTCGTAAAAAAAATTATAAAAATTATCGTACTAAAAGAAGCATTTTATAATTTTTCTATAATTTCATTGTTTTTTATTTTTTATCATTTTTCGCCACAGTTACACTGTGTTGCAACACATGATGACTTTAATTGGAAAAAAAAACTAGAGGTCGTTAATTTTAACGGTCAATAGTTAAAGTTAATGGTTAGAGGATCTTTTTGATGCATTTTATATTTTTTTTATGATTTTTATAAAATTTTACAATATTTTTAAAATTTTTACTATTTTTATAATTGTAACATCCCAAAAATTGGGGGTTAGTGGAATTGAATTTGTGAATCGAGAGGGAGAGAGAGTGGTCATACCTTAAATTTTGGCATTATCTGTGCATTTTTAATATATAAATGATGTATTGGTTTGTTGGTTAAATGTTAGTGAAACATTTCTTGAAACCCAAGTTCAAATCCCTTCTATTGCACCATTTTTATTATTTTGCAGATTTTGTCTCAAACCCTAATATGTGACATGTCTTGTTATTAAAATAAATATTGCAAAATTATTTCAAAAATAAGGAAATAGCTTAGTGGTTAATTGATAAATGAAAAAGCATGAAAATTAAATTGAGGTCCCAAGTTTGAATCCTTTTTCATGCAAAATAATTAATTTTTACAAAATCTCTTTTTTTTAATGTGTGTGTCGTCCATACCCTTGTAACCCTAGGTATATAAATGTTAGATTTTACACAAAATAATCAACCTTTATTCTATTTTTACTCACCCTAGCCGTTCCTCCCCTCTCCTCTTTTACTTCAATTTTTTTCCTTTCTCATTTGTTGCCATCACCCATAATACCTAGTTTTATCATCCGTTTCTTTTCTTTTTGCCACAAGATTTTGCATCATCTCCTCCATCATATTGCTGCCATTTTTCTCTAATTAAATCAGCCCCAAATCTGAAATCTTAAGTCTCTAAGATTGATTTCTATCGTTGCCAAGAAGTGTCATTGTTGCCCATTTCACCTAGTTTGTGTAAGTTCTTGTTTTCTTTCAATTTCTTCATTAATCTTGTTAATTAAAAACTTAAATTTCCAGATATGGAATTTGGGAGAATTTTAAATATTTTAAAGGTATTTTATCTTTTAAAAGGATCACAAAGTCGTTCTTGAATCAAACCCAGTTTTGGCCACCAAGGGTGGTGGTACGTGTGCCTAGGTGCAAGAAATGAGGCTGTTTTGTTTCTAAATTCTTGCCCATCCATTTCCAGTATTAATTTGAGTTCTTGAACCCTCCTAATCAGCCTTTAATTACATATGAATAGGGGAAAATGTTATTGATCAATTGGACATTCAGATCTCACAAATCGGGAAGCGTAAGTGCGATTAAATGCGGGCTAGTTTGTTGTTTCGACATAGTTATTGGGTAAAGGTTATAGATTGATTAAATGAAGGTTTTTAATCAATATTAACTACTGATTTTCTAGTATGTATGTGTTAGGTGCTGACCCGAACGCCCCAAGTCAACCGTAAAGTCGAAAGACGTTCGCGTATACGATTCGCATCAAAACAGTGTAAGATATCTAAGTAGTTTGGATTCGTAAAATAGTTGTAGTTGTGACGATTGGTTTGAACCCATGAGTAGGTGTTTAGGGGGCTACTTAGGAGGTGAATTAATTGAATTTATATTGGTTTTTGATTTAGGTTTGTTTTAAGGTTTATTAAGGAAATCGGAAGATTCGCTAGTGTGCTGCGAAAAAACGTAAAAAAAGGTGTCGGTCCTAAACTCATAAACTTGTTTGATAATGATAATTATCATGTTATATTTGATGATTTAGATTGTTTATTGGATTGATTTAATAGCCAAACTCATAAACTCATAAACTTAAAATGTATGATATGCTTGCATGAAAAAAAATTGTTATGTTATATTGGAAATGTTGCTACACATGCACATTAGAAATTCGTAAAAGTATGTGAAGTTGTGTAATGTTGAATGATACTATCTTAATGGTAATTTGAAAGTTGGAACATTGATTTCATTCACTAAAAGTATTCGATTATTGAGGGCATGTTGAACATGTCAATTAAATGTGAAAAGTATTAAATTATGGCTATGTATGAGATTGTACGACATATTGCATACATGTGTATTGGGATGAGATATTTTGTGGTTAACGAAGGAGTTCTGTGGAGTCCCAGCGGCATATTAAGTCCGCATTTATTCGTAGTCAGTGCATTGCATTTGGAGTATCGAAGGGATTGACGATTATATCGCATTATTTGTTATTCGGTAGTTTTACTGCAATATCGTTATTTGGTGGTTTTACCACATCGAGCTTTGCTAGCATTCGTTGGAGTTTGGCAGACATGTTCTGTAACACCTCTAACCAGTATCCGTCGCCGGAGTAGGGTTACGAGGCATTACCGATCAAATCACAACATACAACATACATTTATGCATCCATTCTCAAACACCATTCAATCATAATCACATTGTCCCTTATAAGGGCCTACGAGGCCTTAAACATGCTTTAGAAGTGGTTCGGGACTAAACCGATAACTTACGAAAATTCTCGAAAACTTAGAAATTTTTCAAACATACCAGGGTCACGCACCCGTGTGAACAGGCCATGTGCCTCACACGGCTCCAAACACGCCCTAACCCGTATCTGTCACCAGACTAGGGTTACGAGGTATTACCGAACTATCACATCATAACATATATATATCTCATAAATTTAAACATTCAAACACATACATCATTCATATACAATCATGCCATTTAAAATCCATCTATATCACCTAGTTCCAATACAAGCATTTTATCATCACTTTAACTACCATTTCCAATATTACAAACATACCAATTCACCATTTCCATAATAATCTTGCCAAACACAAAACCAAATATATATATATACACCATAAGCACATATATGAGCACATATCATAAGCCAAACTCACATTCAACATTACCAAAACACATGTCCACATAACTTAAGCATATACATGTCATATAACCAAGTCACAAGTGTATAAATACCGAAATCAAAACCGGATAGTGTGATGCGATCTCTGCCGACTTCCAACCCGAGCGAACGTTTGAATCACTATAAAACATAGAAAAATAACACACAGTAAGCTATAAAGCTTAGTAAGCTCGTATGATATTAAACTTATCTTATTGAATAAACACATATTAAGCATTTACATATACTATAATATAAATTCATTTGATTTCACCTTTATACCATAATTCCAATCACATAATTAACAAAGCTTCACAAGTTTATTTATTTCTATGCTCATATGGATCAAAAACATTCTTATCAATTCGATCACATTTACATATACAAAATCAACTATCCATATAACTTCATTCAAACCAACATTCCTCACATTTTCTTTGGCCAAGGTGAATCGTGTTAATTATCATCAAGTAACAGTATTTTGCACGTTATATACCTTATGTATATATAGTTAAAACAAACATAACTCATGCCTGATTTAACATCCAATTCATACCTCCATATAGCCAAATGAACCCATTTTGGCATAAAACATATTTATTCACAAATCCTTCTCATTTCATATACATGATACAATATGAACTCACCACTTTCATTCGATTCTCACATAAGTTTTGTACGTACCTGTATTACTTATTTCGATCGTACTTTTATTCTTGTCTTGAATATGCCCGTTGAACCATTCGGAATCGCTAAGGATACTTGGAAATCTCGTATAACTCATACAATGCCATATCCCAGATATGGTCTTACATGTTATAGTATATCGATGCCAATAGCCCAGCTATGGTCTTACACGAATCTCATTTCGATACCAATGTCCCAGACATGGTCTTACACGAATCTCATATCGATGCCAATTTCCAGACATGGTCTTACACGAATCTCATATTCCGGTAATCCTAATGTCATGAAATTTAGATCCTAAGCTATTCCTAAGGTTCGTACGGGACTTCCATACGTCATAACTCTGTCGATTATGCTCGTACTCATTTCCAATCAGCATTATAATTCAATTCAAAAATAATAATAAATTTGTAGCATAATTTAACAATATTTATTAACATACGAACTTACCTCGATCGTTAAAACGACAGAACGGATCGACCAGTCCGATACTTTATCTTTTCCTCGATTTATACTCGTATTTTGCTTTTCTCAATCTAGTTATAATCAAAATCAACTTATTTAATTATCTCTCTGATGTGCGATGTCTGAAGTCTTAAAAATTTATATAAAGAATGATCGAGCCTAGAAACTAACTGTGACAACGATTGAGGCAAGTGCACCTATCGAACAGTAGTATAGCTTAGTGGCAAGACCAGATTGTCAAACCCAAAGGAACCAGAAGTACTAATACTAACTTTCTTTTTATTATTTAGCCTAAGAAACAAGGGAGTTTGTTGTTTAAACTAAAATTAACTAACTACTAAGCTAAAGACGCTAAGACAAAGAGAATGAATTTGGGAAAATACTCGTGAGAAAAACCAATTGACTAAGATAATACCCGAGGAAGAATCCACCTAGACTTCACTTGTTATCTAACTCTGAACCAGACGATTTATTCACTTGACTTGATCCGTAGGATTCCCTGATGTATATTAATCCCTCTCTCGAGGCGACTAACGTCTAACCCTAGGCTGATTAATAGAACTCTCTTTCTAATTAAAACCCCTAGAATTGCATTAACTCGATCTATGGACTCCCATATTAGGTTTGACCCTAATCCGATAGATTTTCGTCACCCTATCTCTAGGCGCGCGAGCAACTCCGCTTAACTATGCTAGATCTACTCTTAGGCAGGGACTTTTGCTCCACCACCTAAGCACATCAGTACTTGAATCAATATCCTGGAATATCAAGACAAGAATTAAGAACATATAATTAAGAACAAATCAAATATTTATCATATAGTTCAGCAAACGATAACAAGATTCATCTTAGGTTTCATCCCCCTCGGTATCCGAGGGTTTAGTTCATAATTATAAAAGAATACATCTCGTAAGAAAAGATAAAACAAAACATAAGAAAAACCTAAAACCCCTGAAGGAAATAAAGAGAAGAGCCTCCGTCTTGAGTATGACTCGACTTCTTGAGATGAATCAACCTGGCTTTCTTGAGTAAATTCCATAATTCGACCTCTCGGCTTGGCTCCTTGGCCTAGCCGATGCCCCTTGAAGGTTGGCCTCTAGGGTGTTTATATAGGCTTTTGGAATGGCTTTCTTTGCCTCTAAGTACCCTAATCCAAATAAAATTCTTCTTTGTCACGTCGAGGACACGCCCATGGCACACACGCCCGTGTGAATCGTGGCCGTGCCGTGTTCGAACTCTTTGAAGGAGCAGCAGTAGTGTGGTCTTGGGCCCGTGCCGTGTCGATTTCGTGAGATGGCCCATTTACTCTGTTTTAGGCCCGTTTCTCGTTCTTTTCATCCTCCGGTGCTCTCCTGAGTATAAAACATGAAATTAAAGGATTAATAGCACCAAATTACACAATTCAAGGGATAAATCATCCAAAAGTGTGCTAAATGTGGGTTTAAAATATGTTATTATTACGGTTTATCAAATACCCCCACACTTAAGCTTTTGCTTGTCCTCAAGCAAAATTCTCAACTCACAATTAAAACAAACTTCCTCGATTCATAATATTCATCAATAATGTTTCATCATAATTTAAAGATAAATCATACATGGATAATTCAACTCAAAGAGTCCTAAAGATTCAAACAATCTAAGTCATACATTTTTGTAGCATGAAAGCGTAGGTGTTTTCCCTCTTCTAAATAATTACCTCTGATTCAAAATCAACAAGGATTGACATCCTCACTAAAGATTCACTCAAATCACTCGAGGTGTTTAAGGTTCAGGAAAAAGCACTCATAAGTCAAACATGAAAAGTTAATCCCATAGGCTTGCATGAAAATCAAATCTCCACCACTGTAAAATGATATGATACACAAACCAAAAGGTCTTTAAAAGGGTTGTAACGGGGCTTGGGTTAAAGGTGTGGATAAAGGCTGAATTAGAGGGTTAGAATCGAGATTGAATTGACAAATTACCTAACTAGAAATAACGAACTGAATATAAATAATTACATCAATTGGAAATTGATAATACTAATACTAATAACACTAGCTTCTTCTAAAGGTGTGAATTTAACTGTATAAGCTCACTTAATCACAGAAATAATGAATATACTTCGATTTTTTTTAAGAACAAATCAAGTAATAATAAGATAGAATTTAACAACTGATAAAGAAAATAGTTAAGTAATCGATCAAATCAAATCTCGATATAGGGGTAGTCAAGAAGAATGGTGATAACGAATACAAAGGGTTTTGGGTTAATATTAGTGGGTGAGTCAATAAAAAGGGTTGTTAGGATCAAAGAGGTTCACTAGGGGTTAATTGTGAAGGTAGGCTTTTTATGGAGTAAGTGGGTTAAATCCTAGGTGCCTTTATCATCTCTGTATATCAAATCAAAGGTGTGGTCTCGACATGTATAATTGATGCAAGTTCTAGAATAACAAACCAATGTTGACACACTCACAATCAAAAAAGTGAACAAGAAAAAGAATATATGCTCTATAAGGCTCAAAATCTCACAAAAATTATGGGTTTTTTATGTCAACCTCGTAAATTTCAAACTTCAAAGTAATATTCAAATTTAGGTAGACAGCCTAAAAAATTTTAATTTCTGAAAAATAGACTTATCATGCTTGATTCTCTATTATCTTAAAGTTTAAATTATCAATGCACAATTAACTATGACTTAATCCAAAACATATCAATGAAAATCATAAATCAAAGGAAATTTCATTCTAATCGTAATATGAGAAAATTACTTAAGAAACAAGATACAATTCAGGATTTGAGAATAATGCAAAAAGTTTGGCACTTTTAAGATTTACCCCCCCCACACTTAAGATGTACATTGCCCTCAATGTACAAAGATAGATAGAAATTCATAAAAGATAGGGAGAGATGAAACTTCCTGAATTTGGATGGATTCCTTGAGTTAGAGGTGTGGAAACTTGATTCGGAGGTGAAAGATAAGTTGGAGGAGGCGTCTCTGGTGGTGGTATGGGGGCTGCCCACTATTACTGCGCTAGATGAAGAAATTGGGTAGCCCGTGAAGAAATAGCTAAGAAATACTAAGAAAAATTCAAAATAAACTAATTATTTATTTAAGGACATGGAAAATAAAGAGAAAGAAAATAAATGCGACGAAAAAAGAAAATTAAAAACTAAATGGCCTCAAATATCCTTGGCTTGTCGAGTGGATGAAGCGGCCGGCATGAACTTATGTAGATCGGTCTCCCACAGGGGAAGACTGTGCTAAGATCCTTTCGCTTTTTCGACATGGATATGGTGTAGTTTGGAAAAGGGCCAAGGAAGGAGAATATGGAAGAGGGGTCTGAGAATGTATGGAGGAAGGGGAATGGGGAGTAGTTGAGAAGAGGGGGGTGGTTTAAATAGAGTTTTGATGCCTAGTACATCCCCACGCCCGTGTACCATGGGCGTGTTGGGTCACACAGCCGTATCGCACGGCCGTGTTGTACTTCGTTCGTTTCTCCCACGCCCGTTTCGTAGTCACCACGCCCATGTTTGATAAAGCAAAGATCGACGACCACGGCCGATCGCACTGGCGGCGTGGTGTTTAGTCGGAGCCCGTGTGACTTCCCTTAGTGTCGGCCACGACCATATCACACGGCCGTGGCAATTTATAGTCGTCCGTGATCTGAGAATCTTTCGTCATTGGCTCGTACTACCTCTGCTATGTCATTACGGGAGTCCGTAGTATCCACACAGCCATGGCCACGACCGTGTACAAGACTGTGTGGTATGGAAATCTACACCTTGTTTAGTTAATAGTTAGTTGCTAAAAAGGAGAAATAAAAGTAAAAATAAAATAAACTAAAATGTAAAGCGTAACGGATTTAGTGCTCGGGTTGCCTCTCGAGAAGCGCTCGTTTAAAGTCTTAAGCTAGTCTTACCTCTCATTCGCATAATCAGGGTGGTTTGAAGAGTCGAACATCTTTCCTCATGCTATCTGTCCTATTATCAGTGTATAGTTCAAGTCGAGTAGCGTTTATTTTGAAAGTGCCAAATATAGGATTACTTACCTCGACTATTCTGTATGGGAAAACCTTGATTACCCTAAAAGGGATTTCTTTGTTTGTATTAGGGTCAGGAGGAGATGTTCGAGGGTCTGCTTTATCTAATAATATCTGATCTCCGATTTTGAATTTGTTAATCCCATAGAGTGGCTTGGGTTCTGCTTCGTGTATCCCTAGTTTCTCCTTGAAGTGTGTCTTCCACTCGTCTAGTTCATCAATATGAAGCCTTCGATCCTCAAGAATTATTTCCTTGTTGGCATGAAATATAGGATCTGGCTCAGTTGTGTTGTTCCGTGGTGCTTCCTGAAAAGAAGGTTTAACTAATTGGTTATCAATAGAATTTATTTTCTCACCTTGATTGCTTGATGTCCTAGCCGAGTCGAGAGCCTGAAGACTGATTGATTCGTCACCTACGCGGAGTATGAGTTCACCTGTACCCACATCAATTTTAGTTCTGGCAGTTGCTAAAAAAGGTCTCCCTAAAATTAAGGGGATACTATTGTCCTTATCCATGTCTAAAACAACAAAATCTACTGGGAATACGAATTTATCAATCTTTACTAACACATCTTCGATTATACCCCTAGGAATTCGAATAGTCTTATCAGCTAATTGAATGCTCATCCTAGTTTGTTTGGGTTTCCCAAAACCTAGTTGTTTAAACATTTTATAAGGCATAACATTTATGCTTGCCCCTAAATTATCTAAAGCGTTATTAATAGATAAACTACCAATTAAACATGGAATTATAAAACTCCCTGGATCTTTTAATTTTTGTGGTAATTTATTTTGTAGAATTGCTGAGCACATTGCGTTTAGTTCCACGTGTGATGCCTCGTCTAACCTTCGTCTATTTGTCAACAGCTCCTTTAAAAATCTCCTGGAATCAGGCATCTGCGAGAGAGCTTCAAGAAACGGTAAGTTAATATGTAATTTCTTTAAAAGTTTAAGAAACTTACCGAACTGTTCTTCTGTGTCGTCTTTCTTCAATGCATCGGGGTATGGTATACGAGGTTGGTACTCTATAATTATCGATTTCGGCTTATCATGACTTACCTCGTTCTTACCTTCCTCTACCACATTCTCTTGGCTTACCTTAGGCTCATCTAACCCTACACTTTCCTGAGCTGTTATGGCTTGAAGTTGCTCCTTTGGGTTAGTTTCTTGTATTGCTCGGTAGGCTTCCTTGCGGTCGTTTGGAGATCAGCTTAGCAAGTTGCCCTAACTGGTTTTCGATCCCTTGAATCGATGCTTGTTGATTTTTAAGTGTTGTCTCGGTGTTCTAGAAATGAGTTTCTGACACCGCTATGAATTTTGTCAGCGTCTCCTCAAGGTCCGGCTTCTTTTCCTGTGGGAAGGGCTGTTGTTGGAAGTTTGGAGGGGGTTGTTGCCTTTGATTTCCTTGACCACCCCATGAGAAATTGGGGTGGTTCTTCCAACCTGGGTTGTAAGTATTGCTATAAGGGTTATTTTGAGATCTAAAATTATTACTTACATAGTTCATTTGTTCGCCTTCTATGCCATGTCCGTAGGGTGGGTACTCGTGGATTCGCCATACCTCCACTTGCTTCATGATCGCATAATGGGTTGTACCTGCAAAGAACTACATAGACCATCAACCTTCTTATTTAACATCTCTACCTGATTTGATAGCATGGTTACTGCGTCGAGGTTGAAAACACTGGCAGCTTTTGTGGGCTTTGTCCTCGTGACTTGCCACTGATAGTTATTTAGTGACATCTCTTCTATAAATTCGTAAGCTGCTTCAGGTGTTTTATTATTCAGGGTTCCGCCGGCGGCTGAATCAATCAACTGCTTGGTTGAAGGGTTTACACCGTTATAAAAGGTTTAAACCTGTAGCCACAAGGGTAATCCATGGTGTGGGCACCTTCTCAATAGGTCTTTGTATCTCTCCCATGCATCATAGAGTGTTTCTAAATCCGTCTGCACAAAAGAAGAGATATCATTCCTTAACTTGGCCGTTTTGGCCAGTGGAAAATATTTTAATAAAAAAATTTCGATCATTTGATCCCATGTAGTGATTGATCCTCGGGGAAGAGAATGCAACCACTATTTGGCTTTATTCCTCAACGAAAAGGGAAACAACCGAAGACGTATGGCATCATCAGAAACGCCATTTATTTTGAAGGTATCATAGAATTCTAGAAAATTTGCTAAGTGTGTGTTAGGATCCTCATCCTGCAAACCATCAAACTGAACAAACTGTTGTATCATCTGTATAGTGTTAGGTTTCAATTCGAAATTATTTGCAGCAATAGTAGGTCTAACAATACTCGATTCAGTTCCAATTAAATTAGGTTTAGCATAATCATACATAGTTCGAGGAGCCTGATTTTCGGCCACCTCTGGAAGTAGCGGATTATTCTCAGCCATCTCTTCGGTGGTATTGGTTTCGTCTTCTTGCTCTTCTTCTATGTAATTTAAGCTTCGCCTTATCTCTCTACGATTTCTACGGACGGTACTTTCAATATCACTATCGTAAACTAGGGGTCCTGTCGGGTTCCTTCTAGTCATAAACTAGAGGTACCTGCAAGGAACAAATAAAAGAAGAAAAATTAGCAAAGTTAAAAACAAAATAAAAGTAAATTGCAAAAATAAAAAAATGGCTAAAATAATAAAAAATTGAGCGTTCTTAATATTTTGGTTCCCCGACAACGGCGCCAAAAACTTGATGTACGATGTCAAAAGTCTTAAAAATTTATATAAAGAATGATCGAGCCTGGAAACTAACTGTGACAACTATTGAGGCAAGTGCACCTATCGAACAGTAGTATAGCTTAGTGGTAAGACCGGATTGTCGAACCCAAAGGAACCAGAAGTACTAATACTAACTTTCTTTTTATTATTTAGCCTAAGAAATAAGGGAATTAGTTGTTTAAACTAAAATTAACTAACTACTAAGCTAAAGACGCTAAGACAAAGAGAATGAATTTGAGAAAATACTCGTGAGAAAAACCAATTGACTAAGACAATACCCGAGGAAGAATCCACCTAGACTTCACTTGTTATCTAACTCTGAACCAGACGATTTATTCACTTGACTTGATCCGTAGGATTCCCTAATGTATATTAATCCCTCTCTCGAGGTGACTAACGTCTAACCCTAGGTTGATTAATTGAACTCTCTTTCTAATTAAAACCCCTAGAATTGCATTAACTCGATCTATGGACTCCCATATTAGGTTTGACCCTAATCCCGTAGATTTTCGTCACCCTATCTCTAGGCGCGCGAGCAACTCCGCTTAACTATGCTAGATCTACTCTTAGGCAGGGACTTTTGCTCCACCACCTAAGCACATTAGTACTTGAATCAATATCCTGGAATATCAAGGCAAGAATTAAGAACACATAATTAAGAACAAATCAAGTATTTATCATATAGTTCAAATAAACGATAACAAGATTCATCTTAGGTTTCATCCCCTCGTGTATCCGAGGGTTTAGTTCATAATTATAAAAGAATACATCTCGTAAGAAAAGATAAAACAAAACATAAGAAAAACCCTAAAACCCCCTGAAGGAATTAAAGAGAAGATCCTCCGTCTTGAGTATGACTCCGGCTTCTTGAGATGAATCAACTGGCTTTCTTCGAGTAAATTCCACAATTCTGACCTCTCTGGCTCGGCCCCTTGGCCTAGCTGGACGCCCCCCTTGAAGGTTGGCCTCTAGGGTGGTTTGCCTCTAAGTACCCTAATCCGAATAAAATTCTTCTTTGTCACGTCAGGGACACGCCCATGGCACACGCCCGTGTGAATCGTGGCCAGACCGTGTTCGAACCTGCTGAAGGAGCACGGCTGTGTGGTCTTGGACCCAGGCCATGTCGATTTCGCGAGATGGCCCATTTACTCTGTTTTAGGCCTGTTTCTCGTTATTTTCATCCTCCGGTGCTCTCCTGAGTATAAAACATGAAATTAAAGGATTAAGAGCACCAAATTACACAATTCAAGGGATAAATCATCCAAAAGTGTGCTAAATGTGGGTTTAAAATATGTTAATATTACGGTTTATCACTCTCTGTTCAATTTAAACCAAAATTTACTTTAAAGTACATTTACATTTTTGCCCCCATAATTTCACATTTGTGCAATTTAGTCCTTATCACATAAAATCACAATTTCATGAAATTAAACACAAAATCAAGCTTGCCAAATTTTCCATATATTACTATCAGCCCAAATTTTTAATTTATTTCACATTTTAACCACTAAATTTCACATTTTCACAAATTAACCCTTTTTAAATATTTTTGTCAAAAATCACTTTACAAAACTAGTAAATCTATCAATAAACTTTCATAAACTATCATCAAGCATCAATTTACTCAAACATTCAACAATGACAACATGTTAAATCTTTAACAATTTCAAAAATTAAGGTACGAGCTAGCTAGAATACGAAGCAACGATCTCAAAAACGTAGAAATCATTAAAAATAGTGCTAAAACTGTACCTAATCGAGCATTTGAAGCTTGGCCGAACCAAAAGCTTCTCCCATGGTTGCCATTCTTTCTAATTTTCGATGGAGAAACGGTGAAAAGATGATGATTTTAATTTGTTTTTATTAAACATTAACTTTATTAACTAATTGCCAAAATATCCTTTAAAAACATTAGTAATTACACCAAATGCCACTCCACTATCATCCACTAACTCATAAATGACCTATTTACCACTTAAGGACCTTACTTTAATGTTCTATAGCTATTAGATACTTTTAGCTAATAGAACTCCACTTTTACACTTTACGCGATTTAGTCCTTTTTACCGAATTAAGCATTCCAATAGTAAAATTTCTTTACGAAACTTTCACATAATAATTCTATCATGCTGTAAACTTTAATAAAATAATAAAATTGACATTTTAACTTCGGATTTATGGTCCCGAAACTACTGTTCTGATTTGACCCAAAAACGGGTTGTTACAGGTTCTGGAGAATTCGTGGTGTGTAGCGGATGGTTTGGGTAGGAACCTTTTTGCATTGCATCATTCTCACGACATACTCGAATGTTATTAATTTATGCTACCCATTTTATTGTGTTGTATTGAATGGTATCAAAATCAATGATTTTTTACTTGAATGAATGATGACTCATGCTCATACACCATTTGACATCGATTTGATAATTGCTATGTAATGATATGAAATTCCAATTATGGTTCTGTGTTCTTCTATTAATGCTAATATGCTTCACAGTATTTGCTATTTATGAGTGTTTAAATAATTGTTTGACTCACACTGAGCTTTCATAAGCTCACCCCCCATAGTGTTTAATTTTTCAAGTAAACCTTGAAACTAGGACTAGACCCAGCATACGGAGAATCACCTTGGACATCAGACTATTTTTAATAATTTTTGATCAGTCTCTATTGGTTTTGGTTTGTAATTTTTAATTATTTCTGATTTGTGGCTTGGTAACTTTTCATTTGAAATTTTTTGCGTGCATGGATTACTCAAGCATAATAACCAGAAAATGCATGATATCTGGCTTAAGTAAAATTTGACATTGTTCCCTAATTTCTGTTGTATTGCAAATGATCTGAAAAACAAATCGATAAGACAACTAGGTTCCAAAATGACTTGAAAACTAGTTTTTCCGCTACATTAGTTTAACATCGAGTTTTTACAAAGATGAGCGATAAGCAAACTATTTTTCTAAAACAGCACTATCAACAATAAAATAAATTTTTAGTACAATTGACCCAATAAATGAATGTTTTAAATTAACACAAAAGTACAACTACGGGTTTTTCTCTAAAATGAGTTTATTTAAAGTTTTCAAAAGTAACGTAAGTTAGCTTAGCCATTTCGGTGGCTAATGTAGCCTTCTCAATCTAGCCCTAACGTCTAAGCCGGGTTTGGGAGGTTACAATAATTTTTTTTCTATTTTTTAATAAAATTTAAATATTTTTATATTTTTATTAAAATTTAATATTTTTTATAACTTTTATTGATTTTTATTTTTTATAATTTTTTGCCACATGTCATGCCATGGTTGTGATAGGGGTGGCTTTAACTAAAAAAATTAAGGGCAGTTAACTTTAACGGTAAACTATTAAAGTTAACAGTTAAAGAGCCTTTTTGATGCATTTTACAGTTCAAATACCTAATTGAGTGTAAAATAAAATTAGGGGCTTAGTTGTTTTTTTTTTTTGAAAAAATTTGAGAGCTTTTTTAATGCATTTTGAAAGTTCAAGTACCCAATTGAGTGCAAAAAAAAAGTAGGGACTTAATTATTTTTTTTCTTTTTTTTGAAAAGTTTGATGATCTTTTTGATGCATTTTGAAAGTTTCAGTACCTAATTGAATGCAAAAAAAGGTAGGGACTTAATTGCTTTTTTTGAAAAAGTTTGATGACCTTTTTGATACATTTTGAAAGTTCAAATACCAATTGAGTGTAAAAAAAAATAAGGATTTAATTAAATTTTTTTAAAAGTTTGCAGGTTTTTTACATCCTTAAACCAAGTTTTTTGAATGAATATGAGATTATGAGAAGCGGATATAAAGGTAGTTCATTAAATAAAAATTCTAAGATAATGTACTACTCACATACTTTTGATAGGAGTAAATTACTTTAATGACATAGTCCGGGTGCTAATACACTCTCGAAGGCGCAGGATTTGAAACCGTTGATGTCCTCGACGTGCTTTACGGTGGCGACGATAGTCCTTGGTGACCTGGCCCTGGTGCTGGCTCTTCCTCGGTGGTAGATTTGTTGGCTGCTGGTATGTCAGCCATGGCGAATTTGAGCTCTCTGGTCACTCTCCTCTCCCCCTTGTGGTTAACAGCGGCAACTGAGAACTAGGGTGGTTAGGGCTTGCTTATATCCTACACCTCCTTACCATTCAATATATCCAATAAATAAATGGAATCACATAAGATTTTGTTGTTACAATTAATCATCTATCAAGCATGTGTAATAATTTTTCATGGACATAAAATTGTTGATTATGGTTGTAGCGATCTCGTCTTATAAGAGTGTGAACATAAATTCAAACTCTAAAAAATACATTTATTAAGAGTACTTCATCTTAAACAATTTAAACCAAAAAAATAACACCTTATCTAATATAGCTTTAGATATGGCGGTTTTACACCCAAAAGCAAGTTCCTCCTCGACGAAACCATTTACTTGTTTCAATACAACTAGTAAATTGTTGTGATCTGTTAAGTATGACTCCTATTTCAGTCAAATTTGAGAAGTAATCTTCTAGTTAAACTCTGTTTAACTAGTTTCAATCAAACACTGATTAGTTAGATTATTTTATTATTATTTGACCTATGAATTTAGCCTATAAATAGGCTCTTTTACAACCTTAGAAAAAAACACCCATTAGATATTAGAACTCATAACACATTTAGAGAATTTTGTGTTTACGTTTTGAGGGTTCTTTATTTTCGGGTTTTCGGGGTTTAGTTTTATCTCCATCTTTTGTACTCTTCGTTCTGTTGCCATAATAGTAAAATTATCTTTGCCCGTGGTTTTTTATCCTCTTTGGAGGGGTTTTTCTACGTTAAATTTGTGTGTCCAATTTCTCAATTTATTCCGCTACTTTTACTTGTTCGTTGTTTAATCGGGTCGATCCTAACAAATGGTATCAGAGCTAGTTCAATTTTCATATATCAGCCCATTCAGATATGTCAGCAACAAGGTTTGAAATTGAGAAGTTCGATGGTGAGACAAATTTCAATCTATGGCAAGTTCGGATGATGGCAATTCTAGTTCAAACCGGCTTGAAAAAGGTTGTTACCGGGAAAAAGCCTGAGAATCTAAATCAAACAAAATGGGAAGAGCTTGATGAAAAGGCTTTGTCTGCAATCCAGTTGTGCCTTGCGAATACGGTATTGCAGGAGGTATTGATGGAGAAGACCTCATCTGCCTTGTGGAAAAGGTTAGAAACTCTTTATGCGACTAAGTCTCTGGCTAACAGTTTAGTGTTGAAACAACGTCTATTTACGTTTCGCATGAACGAAGGTGAGCTTCTTAGAGATCACATCAGCCAATTCATTACTCTTTTAAATGATTTAAAGAATGTTGAGGTTCATATTGACGATGAAGATCAGGCTATGCTATTATTGTGCTCTTTACCCCCTTCATACAAGTCTTTCAGTGGAGACCACGATTTATGGCGAGACAAACTCTCGCTCGAAGATGTGAAGGGTCATTTGTTGAGTAGAGACAAACTCGACAATGAGCTTCATTTGGATAGCAAGACAGATAGGCAAGCTTCCGTTTTGATAGCATCAAAGAAACGAGACAAAAGGTGTCGCTATTGTAAAAAGTTAGGTCACGTCAAAGCAGATTATTATAAACTGCGAAAGAAAAGAGCTGTTGAGAGTAACGAGGAAGATGTAGCTGGTGCTAATTTGGCCGATGAAAGCAGCGATGATTTCTTGTTAGTGTGAACGAGTGATAACTCCAAGCTCACGTCCGAGTGGGTCCTAAATTCGGGATGTTCTTTCCACATGTGTCCCAATAGAGAATGGTTCTCTACATACAGTTCAGTTGAAGGTGGAGTTGTGTGCATGGGAAACGATTCATCTAGTAAGGTAACTGGTATTGGTACTGTTAAAATTAGGATACACGATGGGACAATTAGGACACTCTCAGATGTCAGGTATGTACCTGATTTACGAAAGAATCTCATCTCCTTGAGTATTTTAGACTTGAAAGGATGCAGAATCAACATCGAGTCGAGCGGCATTAAAGTATCTCGTGGAGCTCTCCTTTTGTTAAAAGGTAAAAGAACCGCGATCTTTATATTCGGAAGGTTCTACAGATGGCCCGGTGAAATCGGACGCCCTCGCTCATTACAGAGTCAAAGTCAACTCATTCAGAGCGAGGCAACTTGGTCATAGGAGGGAAAAATGTATGACCGCTTTCGTTGAAGAGAGGTTCTCTTTTGGATGCAGGTTTTGAAAAGTTAGGCACTCTTTGTGTTCGTGGAAAATCAAACCCGGGTTAGTTTTGATTTGGCAGGTGTACAAGTCGAAGGCTAGAAGTCTTCCAGTTCCTAAGCACATGATTCGACTCAGTTAATTCCCTGCATGGTTCAAGATAGGCTCGTGGCGGGTTTTGGCAAAGATGGCATTGTGGAAATATGAGTCAAGGTGGAGATTTGTTAAGTATGACTCCTATTTCAGTCAAATTTGAGAAGTAATCTTCTAGTTAAACTCTGTTTAACTAGTTTCAATCAAACACTGATTAGTTAGATTATTTTATTATTATTTGACCATGAATTTAGCCTATAAATAGGATCTTTTACAACCTTAGAAAAAAACACCCATTAGATATTAGAACTCATAACAAATTTAGAGAATTTTGTGTTTACGTTTTGAGGGTTCTTTGTTTTTGGGTTTTCGGGGTTTAGTTTTATCTCCATCTTTTGTACTCTTCGTTCTGTTGCCATTATAGTAAAATTATCTTTGCCCGTGGTTTTTTATCCTCTTTGGAGGGGTTTTTCCACGTTAAATTTGTGTGTCCAATTTCTCAATTTATTCCGCTACTTTTACTTGTTCGTTGCTTAATCGGGTCGATCCTAACATGATCCTCTTAATGACAAAATTTATTCTAGAATCTCATATACCTCATTATATAAAATCAAACTTATTGAAAGAATCAAACTTCAACATTTGTGTTTTTTTGTTCAAATACTAGGTAGTGACCAGGGTTTCAAATAGCGGACCGATATTAGAATAGCGGCCGCTATATAGCGGTAGCGGCGCCGTCCGAAACCGCTAATGCTGAAAATAGCGGTGTGAAGCGGAGTCACACCGATAGCGGTGGATCGCGGCCGCAATTTAACGGGTAACGGCCAATTCTGGCAATAATGGACCGCTATTCCCATTATTTTCCGTTACAGTAAATTAAAAAAAAATACATATCTTCCGGACAAAAGTCAACAGAAGTAAAATAAAACAAAAGGGAATATATTCCCTACCTGCAAAATCAGAGATTTTCAATCAAGAAAAAGTAAAAAGAAGTGTAAATAAACAGAAAAAAGCAATCAAATTCAAAACTTAAAAGCAATAGAAAATATGAAAATGAAATTCTATTTCTCATTTTTGGCAAACAACACACACAGCAGCAGATGAAAACGAGATTCTCTAATAATTTTCAAGTAAGTAGTAGAGTAGTACCTGAAATTTTTTCTTGAACTCTTGAATCTTGAATCTTGCTTGCTTGCATGTCTTGAATTTGCAGCAGTGCAGATATTTTCTTTAAGCTTTAGGGATGAAAGCAGGGTTAGGGATGAAAACTCTTAATTTCTCCGATGAAGGGAGAATTGGAGAAGGCACAAGTTGGGATTTGGGAACAAAGAAAACTTTAGCCTTTAGGGATTTTAGAAATTAGAATAGAGAGGCAGAACATTTCTTTTGCCGTTTCATTTTGTTTTTCTTTTATCTTTTCATTTTGGGTAAAAAAAATGGTAAAAAAGAGAGAGTTCATTTGGTATTTATTAATAATAAATAAATTAATAATTTTATGAATATTGTGTATTTATTTGGGCTTGGGTATGGATATGGATTAGGTAATAAAGTAATAATAAAATGATTTTTTCTTAACCCATTTGTAATTAAATTGGCCTGATTTTAGTTTAGTCCCTTTATTATGATTAGATTTAAAATATATATATATTATATAATATTGAATGATGGGGTCATACAATTTAAATTTGTGTCAAATGAGTGTCTGTCAATAATTTTAATCACTTAGTACAGATCAAGGCTTAAGATATGATTATTATACTCAATCATAATATACCACATCATATTTTTTTTAGAGTGCATGAATAATATAATAAATTAAAAAACATTAAATTAACTCTTATTACTATTTTCAAGTCTAAAATAAATCTAATTTTTATATAAAATTCTTAGATTTTAGAATTTTATATTATCTAAAATAATTTTTTATATTGTCATTCATTTATAAAATATACTGCAATGAGAGTGTTTATATATATATATATATATATATATATATATATATTAAAGAAAAACTATAAGGAAAAAATTTAAACCTAAAATACTTCAACTAAAATTATAAAACTTCTAAAATTAGGGGTGGATTCAATAATTTTTTAGGGGCGGGAATTGAATAATAAAACTTTGAGAGATCAGAATATAATTTTACAAAGTATTAATTTACGATTTCATATTTTTAAAAGGATTAAACATAATTTTATTTATTTTTAAGAGTCAAAATGTAATTTTACTACAAATTAATATTTAATTTAATAATTTAATAAGGACTTATATGAAAAATTTCTATTTGAGGGGGGCCAAAGCCTCTGCCCACCCTTTCAAATTAACCCCTACCTGAAATTATCAACATTGTGATTTGAGCCAAAATTTCATTAATATTTTATAGGTCAAAACATACCATAAGTTCCTATACTCTTCACAAATTAAGAATTTAATATTTGTATTTTATTTTTAAGAATTTAGACTCTTTATTTTTTTAGATTTCAAAATTCATATCTAATTGTTAAAACTGTTAATTTTTTTTTGTTAAATTTGTTGGTGTGACATTTTGAAATAAAAAAAATATCATTTGGTAGCCATGTAACTAAAAAAATGACATTGTAATTAAAGCTGGATTTAACAAAATAGTTTTAACAGTGTTAACAATTAGTCTTAAATTTTGAAATCGAAAAAATAGAGAGACTAAGTTCTTAGAATTAAAAGTATAAGGACTAAATTTTAATTTTATGAAAAATATAAGGACTTATTGCATATTTTAACCTATTTTGTAAATATATTTTCACTTATGACTTGTATTATAAAAGGTAAAAAATCAAGACAATTTAATTCATTGTGTTTTTCTTTATCAAATCCGATAGATGACTTCAATTCAACATTAGATAAATCTCTATTGATTTTAGTTTGCATAATATGAAAAACTTGAATTTTTAAATTTGATCCAATTTGAATTTAAATTTTATTAAGATGGAATGGAACAAAACAAACTATTTATACCAAAAACTTTGGAACCAAGTAATAATGGGTTATGGTGTATCGTTGTTTTTTTAAAAATAAATTATGTATGGATTATGCAATAAATTTAAATTTTCCATGTTAATGATGTTTACTTTTTTTTTTTGTATTATATTGTTGATAATATAAGTAATGAGTTGCTTATATTTCTAAATATAATTTTATGTTTCTTATATATAAATAAAAATAAAGCATGCCACCACGTGAAGAGTTCCCGACTAAAGGATTGGAGGGTGCACCAAGTAATGATATAGGTTGGCACTTTGGAACTCCAGTGCCAAATGCGAGAGGAAATATCGTGTGTAAACTTTATGGTAAAGTTGTGAAAGGAGAAATAACACGATTTAAAGAGTACATTGCTCATAAAACCGACAATGTTGCACCATGCCCTAATGTTACTGGTATGTGATACTTCATTATTATTTTTAAATGTTATTGTAAATTTATCAATAAAGATTATATAATATTGATAATAATATAAAGTGTGAATTTTTTTTATTTTATTAACAGGTGTCATTAGAGAAAGTATGATGAATATACTGAAGGAAAGCAACACAAAGAAAATAGATAAAAAGTGGAGAAAAGATGAATTCTTATCTCAATTAATAGAAGAGGAGGATGAACACGAGAAATTCATTGATGAGGTTTCTGCTATAAGGCAAGCAACTCGAGAAAGTATCCAATCACAACATGAGTGGCATAGAAGGGAAGAATTCAGACGAAGTACTAGTGGTTGTGATAACATTTATGAAGAAGGGCGATCTTCTCATGGATCAGCTAGAGAATATCATAGATAAAGAACAAGTAAATCCATCCCAAGTGAGTCTGAGTTTACCTTAAGGGGAGCTATACCTGAATTGGTTAGAAGCAAAAGTTCAAAGCAACCAAAGGTGAATGACTCTTCTTTAAAGAGTTTTCGAAGGAAGATAGGTGAAGCGGTATCTAAATTTTTAATATATGAAAGACTTCCTTTTCAATTAGCAAGCTCTCCATGGTTGTATAACTTAATTCAAGTGTCAACAGAAGTTGGACAAGGTGTAAAGCTCCCAACACCTTATGAGGTTTCAGATGTATATTTGGAGTTAGAGTATCAACGAGTTCATGATTGGGTAAATGGACTAAAGACTCATTGGAAAGAATTGGGTGCAACTCTAATGTGTGATGGTTGGACCAACAGTTTGAATCAAATGCACATCATTAATTTCCTTGTTTATTGCAGTAAAGGAACCATTTTTTGGAAATCAGTAGATGCCTCAAGTGTTCGTAGTAGAGATGCTGAATTCTACTACAGTTTGTTAGATTCGGTTGTAAAAGAAGTTAGAGAAAATTACATTGTCCAAATAGTGACTGATAATGAGGCAGCAATGAAAGCTGCTGGAAAAAAATTAATGTTGAAAAGAAAACACCTATATTGGACCTCATGTGCAGCTCACTGTTTAGATTTATGCCTTGAAGATATTGGGAAAAAGCCCAGTGTAGCAAAAGTGTTAGATGAGGCAAAGAAAGTGACTTGTTTTATATACAATCACATTTGGACTGTTGATTTGATGAAGAAGTATACACAAGGGAAATAAATACTTCGACCCGCTCTTACTCGATTTGCAACTCATTTCATTCAACTTGAAGAGATAACAAGACAAAAGCAAGGTCTGAGAGAAATGTTTAATTCAAAGGTTAGTATTTTATAATTAGTTAATATAATTACTTAAATATAGCAACCTTTAATGATTTTATTAGTTCCAAATAATTTAAATTATATTATTTTAAAATTTTTCTTATGAATATTTAGGATTTTAAAGAATCAAAATGGGGACAACAAAAGTCAGGGCTTGCTTATGAAGCCAAAAAAATTGTTTTGGGAAAAGATTTTTGGAAAAAAGCCAATGACCTCATAAAAGTTTACGAGCCCCTAGTAAAAGTATTGAGACTTGTGGATAGCGATGAAAAACCAACAATAGGCTTTATTTATGAGGTGTTGATAGAGCTAAACGAGTAATTCAACAAGATTGTCGATATTTCATTTGAGTACTAAAAGATTATTGACAATAGATGGAATTTTATGCATTCCGACTTGCATTCAAATTTGGTAAGATAAAATGTTTCATATAATTAAGAAATATTTTTATATTTTATTATTTTAAGCTTTAGATTATTATTATTTGATAATATTCTTATAAATTATACTTAGGTTATTTTCTCAATCCTCAATTTCAATTTGGGGTGGAGCATTCGAGAATGTACTAATAGAAACATTAGAAGGTACACGATCAAGAATTGGTGTGATTAGAACCTTCTCTTGATAATCAAGTCGAATGGTTAATCAGGTTAGATTCAAGTACTATTATTTGTAACTTAGTTACATAATTTGAAATAGAATTAATTTTTTTTACTTTATCTTTTATTTATGCAGTTGTTACTATTTAGAGATAAACATGAGACATTCGGTACTCCACAAGCACAAAGAGCTTGGAAGCAAATGAATCCGGTAAACAGTTAATTAAATTATTTAATTTAATTTATATTATTTAATTATATTGTACATTTTGAAGTTATTTTGAAATTTAAATAATATTATGCAGCTGAGTGGTGGATAATATACAACACACGTGTTCCCGAATTACAAAAATTAGCAATTAAAGTGCTTAGTCAAACAACTTCAGCATCAAATTGCGAACGAAATTGGAGCACATTTAGTTATATTCACACCAAGGCAAGTGTGAAAAATATAAATGTCGGTAATGACAATATATATCGCAAAGAAAAGAGAAATAAAATAAAGAACACACAGATTTTACGTGGAAACCCTTTCGGGAAAAAAACCACGGGCAGAGGAGAAGAAAAAATTCACTATGTCGAATTCGAACTCATTACAAGAGGAATAGACTATGTCTATTTATAGGCTTGTAAAACCTAATTCTAATCAAAGTAAAAATATATTATGCTAATAAATGCTAAATATATTATACTCATAAATACTAAATCTTCTGTAAAGAAGATATATTTTGTTTAGCTTGACTTGCAAGCAATATCTTAGAATTTGGGTCACACAACTCTAACAATCTCCACCTTGACACGAATTCTTAACAAACAAGTTCTTCATCGCGAACTCTCAACGAACAAGTTCTCCACCTCTTCCATAAAACCCCTTAAGGGTTTAACTTCAACAATGAACACCAACCAAATCTAAGCAATGCTCAAACTTGGTTATAGGAAGTGACGTAGTCATCATATCTGCAGGATTTTCATGAGTACTAATTTTGCTCACAACAATATCACCACGAGCAATAATATCACGAACCAAACTATGCTTCACAATTGGGGAGAACACATCTGTGAAGTCCACTCCTGGAATTTGACTGTAACCCTTTGCAACAAGTCTTGCTTTATATCTGGGTTCTTCAACTCCTGGAGTCCCTTCTTTCTTTTTAAACACCCATTTATAGCGAACAGCCTTTTTATCTTTAGGAAGTTTCACAAGATCCCATGTTCTGTTTTTGTGAAGTGATTCCATCTCCTCTTACATAGCAAACATCCAATTTTCTGAGTCTTTACAGCTAACCGCCTCAGAATAATTAGACGGCTCTTGGTTTGCATCTATATCTTCAGCCACATTTAAAGCATAAGCAACTAGATCAGCCTCAGCATACTTCTTTGGAGGCTTAATTTCTCTTCTAGTTCTATTTTTGGCGATAGAGTATTGTGGTGAAGAAGCAACTCTATTATCAATTTTTGTACTGGCTTGAGGAATCGACTCTGTATTAATCTGATGCTCCACCTGCTTTTGATTTTCTTTATTGGAAGAGTCTTTAAGAGATAAGTTAGGTAGCATAGCAGTTTCATCAAAAATAACATCTCTGCTAATCACAACTTTTCTATTTTCAGGACACCATAACTTATACCCTTTTACACCAGCTTTATAACCAAGAAAAACACATTTAATGGATCTCGGTTCCAATTTTCCATTATCAACATGAGCATACGCAGGACACCCAAAGATCTTTAAATCAGAATAATTAGCAGGATTACCAGACCATACCTCTTGTGGAGTCTTTTTCTCAATGGAAACGGATGGAGATCGGTTGATAAAAAAACATGCAGTAGAGGCTGCTTCGGCCCAAAACGACTTTGGTAAGTTGGCATTTGACAACATACATCGAATCTTCTCCATGATCATTCTGTTCATTCGTTCTGCAACGCCATTTTGCTGTGGAGTATGACAAACTGTCAAGTGTCTCACGATCCCTTCTAACTTGCATAGTTTATTAAACTCATTTGAACAAAACTCTAAGCCATTGTCTGTGCGGAGGTATTTTATTTTTTTCCCGTCTATTTTTCAATCATAGTTTTCCAAGACTTAAATGCGGAAAACACATCGCTTTTCTGCTTCAGGAAGAAAGCCCAAACTTTTCTGAAAAAGTCATCAATAAAAGTTAGCATATAATTAGCTCCACCTCTCGAAGGCACTCTTGATGGCCCCCACAGATCAGAATGAATATACTCCAACGTTCCTTCGTGTTATGGATTCCTCCGGTGAATCGAACTCTCTTTGCTTCCCAAAAACGCAAAGTGCTCACGTAACTTTAGTTTGCAAATTCCTTGCCCATCAAGAAGTCCTCTTTGCTCAATTCGCCATGCCATTCTCACTTATATGCCCTAGGCGCATATGCCAAAGTTTAGTAATATCATCATCCGACAAGGAAGAGGAAGCGAGACAGTGCATCACCAATAACAGTAGAACCCTGCAAAATATATAACTTGGCAGTCTTTCTCTGCCCTTTAATCACAACGAGGGAACCTTTGGAAATCTTCAAAATCTCACTTTCAGCTGTGTATTTGTACCCTCTTGAATCAAGAGTACTCAACGAAATTAAATTTCTCTTCAATTCTGGAACATGCCGTACGTCACTAAGTGTTCTGACAACTCTATCAAACATCTTAACTTTAATTGTTCCAACAGCTGCGATTTTACACGAAGCATTGTTTCCCATCAAAACAACACCTTCAGACACTGTTTCGTAAGTTGTAAACCAATCCCGATTGGGACTCATGTGGAAGGTGCAGCCTGAATCAAGTATCCACTCCTCGCTCACTTTAGAATTATTGACAGAAGCGACTAGAAGTTCACAATCGCTGTAGTCTTCTACAACATCAGCTTCACCATAATTTTCTGGTTGTTTTCCCTTTTGATTCGTAGCCTCCCTTTTAATCTTGTTCTGTAGCTTATAGCACTCAGATTTAATGTGCCCTTTCTTCTTGCAGAAGTTGCAAGTTTTACCTCTGTTTGAAGAATTCGATCTACCCTTAGATTTACCGCGAGGATTCCGTTCCTGTGTCCTTCCACGATCATCATCAGTATTCCGATCTTGTCTCCCACGAACAATGAGACCCTCTCCCTGAGAGTCGGGTTTAACCACAAGATGTTTCATCTTATCATACGAGGTCAAAGAATCATAAACCTCATCAACTGTGAGAGACTCATGGCTATATAAAATCGTGTCTCTAAAGGTTGAATAAGACGGGGGCAACGAACAAAGTAGAATCAACCCTAGATCTTCCTTATCATATTGAACCTCCATGGCCTCCAAGTTTGAGAGAATTTCTTTAAACACTGTTAAGTGTTCGTGCACAGATGCACCTTCCTCCAAACGATGAGCATAAAGACGTTGCTTCATATGCAACTTGCTGGTTAGAGTTTTCGACATACATATTTGTTCTAGCCTCTTCCATAATACAGCGGTGGTCTTCTCCTTCATCACATCTTGCAAAATTTCGTTAGACAAATGCAGATGTAACTATGTTAATGCCTTTCAATCCTTGCGCTTCTTCTCTTCCTCCGTCAATGTCGAAGGCATCTTATCTACCCCTCAGCGTGGCTTCTTCTAAATCCATCCGTGCAAGAACCGCTCGCATCTTTATCTCGCCACAACGCGAATCGGTGTTGCGATCCAACAAATGAATTTCATACTTCAAAGACGCCATTACCGTGATCGAGATGAAAACCCAGAAGCTCTGATACCAATTTGTGAAAAATATAAATGTCGGTAATGACAATATATATCGCAAAGAAAAGAGAAATAAAATAAAGAACACAGATTTTACGTGGAAACCCTTTCGGGAAAAAACCACGGGCAGAGGAGAAGAAAAAATTCACTATGTCGAATTCGAACTCATTACAAGAGGAATAGACTATGTCTATTTATAGGCTTGTAAAACCTAATTCTAATCAAAGTAAAAATATATTATGCTAATAAATGCTAAATATATTATACTCATAAATACTAAATCTTCTAGAAAGAAGATATATTTTGTTTAGCTTGACTTGCAAGCAATATCTTAGAATTTGGGTCACACAACTCTAACAACCAAGAAATAGGTTAAAGTATAAAAACTTGAGAAACTAGTGTTTACCTATTATAATATGAGGCTTCAGATAAGGCATCAAAAAAGAATAAGCACTGATGATATAAACGCTAGTTTTAATCCTATTAGCCTTGATCATATCTTTGAAGATGTTGATCCACTATCAGAATGGCTTCATGAGAAAGAGAATCCATTATTAGATGGTGAAAATGCCGATTGTGTTTGCTCGTGGATACCTCGATGATGAAATGGATGTTAATCAATCTCAACAACAAAAGTTGTCTCATTCAAGTTCTAGTTCAACGCCAAGTTAGAGTGGCGATGGACCCGATGGTGGTGGTTTAAGTCCAATTGATGAGGATGATGGATATAGTGGTGATAGAGGTGAAATTAGATCTTCTTGCTAGTATGGAGGAGAATATGGGGTTGGTACCACTAGTGGACATTTTCGTGATAGATCAGAGTTTGATGGAAATATGTTTCCTGAACCTAGGAGAGATAGAAGTGAACCTAGAGCTCCATCAAAAGGAAAAGGCAAAAAGCATACTTTTATAGGCTCTTCATCTGATAGGAGATCGAGTTCTAGTAACCTTGGGTATAGTGATTCATCTACTAGCACTCAAGGTTTTTATCCACAAGAACAACCTTCATATTTTCAACCTTCACATGGTTATCCACAACCATATGGTTATTATCCACCATTTCCTAATTATGGTGTGCCATACCAGCCTTAAATGCATCCTCCACCACCAATGTATCACCCACCTCCACCTCTCATGTCAGGGGCGAAGCCAGGATAATTTTTTAGGGGGGCCGGATGAAATTTTAATTTTTTATAGTTTATATCTTTATAATTTGTAAAGGATTAAATCAAATTTTTATAATTTTAGGGGGGCCAAAGTGCAATTTTACCTTTACTAATTTAAAATTTTTAAAAAAATTTAAGGGCTTAAACAGAAATATTACATTTCAGGGGGGGCCGGGGCCCATGCCAGCCCCCCTGGCTTCGCCTCTGTCTCATGTATCCTCCTCCTCAAATATATCCTCCATATCAATTATATGAAAACCAAGGTGAAAATGTTAATTTTTTTGGATATATTTTTGGACAAAGGCCAAGAGAATCAAGTCAAGAACGCTCTCAAAGTGAAGGTGAAGGATCTGATCTTCCTCGTCATTCCACTAATTGGTGAAAACTAAATCGTACCACTACCATTATTTGTAAGGTATGTTTTTTAAAGAAAACTTTTGTTAATGTTCTTAATTTTGATGATATTAAAACATTTAAAATATATTTTTAGATAAATGAATGGAGTATATTTTATGAAAAGATAATTAAGAATCGAAGCATGTTAAACTATATATGAAAGTAGAATGAGAGTGAGAATAAGTGGTAGGAAATAGAAATAATTAATGAGAATCTATACATTTATCTATTCCTTTTTTTCTTTTGTAGCATAAAATGTTTATATCTTCACCATCTTCAAAGCTGTCAAGAAATATTGTAGACATCTCTCAGGTATGAATTTTCAATTATTTTATCTATAAAAACTTTCAAACTTATTAAATATGATAAATGTTTAATATTTCTTTTTTTTTTTTACTTTGTTATTAGTTAATATAATATTCTTAGAAAATTCGTATATAAATGTAAAAATATTTAATGATTATAAAAGCTGTGTTCTCATATCATATTAATAAAAGTTCATAAGTGTTAGAAAACACTCTAAAAATCATTAAAAGTGACTTTTTATAATTATAATTATAATTATTATGTTTTATAATAAGTTGTGCGAATTTTAAAAAAATTCACGACCGCGATACCCGCAGTGACCGCAATAGTATCCGTTATGTCCGCAACCGCGATAAACGCAACGCGACCGAAAACGCGACCGCGACCGCAATTTAAATCCCTGGTAGTGACTTTCTTTCTAAAAACTATAATTGTTCAATACATGGTTGCAGTACAGGCTAGCATGGCGAAAATAATAGACTTGTAAGTAACTGAACTGGGCATCTTGCCATTGTCATTCCTGTAGAAGAGTGCTTGGTATACAGGCAAGTTGATTGTAACCAAAACAAAGCAGAGGAGAATTTGCAACCCAAATTTGTCCAAAACCTGTAAGTCCTCATCTACATCCAAGATGACCTTCTTGAGTGCCCCAAAGCTACCAAACAAATTCAACATTGCAAGTGTGGCTAAAATATCAAACATTGGTGAAGTAGCACCAAACTCAATCAACTCTCCATCATATCTTTTCAAGGCTTCTTTATCAGCTACTTTGGCAGTGACAACAAAGTTTAGCTGTGAATATCCTAATAGCTTCAAGATGGTTTCAAATAATGCAAAGAAGTATGCAGTTGTTCTATTGAACAACCACATCCTTTGATCATTGCACCAACCTCGGAATGTGCCTCCGCACCATAGAAATTCATTGAGGCTATATGCACGGTGTACAAAGGCAACATATGCAAATGGGAACACCCAGGGGCTTGATATCTGCAGGTTGGCATGGTTTTAGAATCATTCCATATAGCATCCTACGAGATAGATAGTTAAGAACCTAGGAGCTTCATACCTTAGGGAACAATGAGATGCCTTTAAGCAAACAAAGACATGGCACAACAACAATATACAACGTAGCCAAGCAGTTTGCAGCCCACAAGTTGTAAGGGCAATAAGCAAGTCGAAGCTTAAGAGGGATCTTTTTATATCCATACAACAAGGGGCAATATCTCGATAGGAAAACTTGAAGGTGACCATCCATCCATCTCTTATGTTGGACAAGCGTCTGTAATAATGTTATTGGTGCAACTCCTAAGAAGCCATCTCTTTCAGGGCTTAAATACATAGATTTCCAGCCTTTACATTGTATATTTAACCCTGTAATTATATCTTCCACTAGAAAGCCATATATTAAACCCATCTGCAGCGAAAAACTTATTAACATTACTATTAAGAAATGTTCAAATCCATGTCTACTTGCCTATGTTAGTTAGGTGATAACCTATTAGATTCATGCATTATGCTCAAAATGTGACATTCAACAAGTTAATACTTAAAAATAGAAAAGGAGATTATAATTAATAAACTATAATGGTTCATGTTCATTTGTGTATTCACGTAAGAATGAACAAAATGCACCTCTTTTCCCCATGTTGTGTTGTGTTCAAAGGTACAGCTTGCAAGAACTTTACATGTTTCTTCAAGGAAGCTCGCACTTTCATCAGCCTCTGTATCACTTACTTTCTTCCAATCAACTTTATAGTTTTTCTCATATTTCTTCCCACAGAGAGCCTCTCTCCTGTGAAAGCATCCTGAGCCATTGTAGCATGGTCCTCCAATTGCATCAAGTCCATGAAGCTCCAACTTAACCAACACAGACAGATCAAATATAACCAAAATGAAAATCAACATCAAGATTATATACCATATGATTATATTAATCATTGGTTGCTTGAAACCTTTCTATTAAAGACTGAATTACTTACTTGTTGCAGTACTCGAAAAGAGCTAGCATAAATTTCATTTTTTGTGAGATTATCGAAACTCTGAAGAAACTGTATGTAGGCAATCTCATCTCCCTTCTTTTCGTCCATGAAAAGGCATAAAGAATATTTGATTGCCTTTGAATTATTGGAATACATATCGCAATCCACATTCAAAATAATTGGACCATTGCTTATCCTTGATGAAACCCTTATCTAATTTTCACCATAAAATCAGTTAGTAACAAGCAAATTAAATTACTTTCAAAAAAATATTTATATATAATAAGTTTAAATATTAAAAAAAAAGTGCTCAATTAAAAGTAAATAATCATCCTAACCCCAATTGCTCTATGACTATCAAATGGACAACAATTGATTGTTCCCTCTGATCAAATTTTTTTTTCCAATCATTGACTTAATCATATGAAAGGTATATGTTTAATAACTTAATTGTTTGCAATTAAACAATAAGAGTTTGAATGCTCATTTAATTTTATGAGATTTTTATATGTACATATTTAGGCCTATACAATATTATACTTACAAGAGCATTCATGGATCCAGCTTTGAAATGGTGGTGATGTTGGGGTCTTTTCTCTCTTGCCAAGTAAACTAGAGTTGGCAAAGGGTTTCCTTCAATATCCACAGCATTGGAGTCTCTTCCATCAATTAGGATCTAAGAAACATTAATTAAAGCACCATTAATTGATTAAGCTCAACTATTCGACTTTAATTAATTAATTAAGAGTTTATGAAATGAGTAATTACTTGAAGAATGGTTTGATGATCATGTTTGCTTAAAACGAAGTTCCATTCACGAAATCCTTTGTGTTGTTTACGAATGTGATCTGGAATCCGGTTCAACTTTATAGTGGCTTCAATCCTCATTTTCATTTCCTCGTATAGTTTCTGCATAAGTATTAACAGTATTATATAAATAAACACAAACATATATCGACACCTTTGACGTGAAATGCTAGAGCAAATAATGTATGTGTTTATGCTAAAACCCTGATGATTTTAGACCCTAAACCTTTAAATTTAAGATTCTAAATATGAGAGTTATCGATATTTATTTATAATAGTTTCAATTAATGTTTGATTATGTTTAAATAAAATTATTTGTGTTTATTTACAAGTCTTCTATTTTTTCTTTAATTTAATGATGATATGTCATATTATTATTCATTGATGGTACATGAGACTTATGCACTCATGACGCATCAAATATTCCTAATTTAGGATCTTATATAGTAAGATTTATATATGTTAATCTTGTTCTACACTTAGGTAGGCTTTGTCTTACTATATAAGATTGATGGTTTTTTACTGAGAATTTAACATATTCATTTAGGCCTAATAAATAATTTGATGCTCGAATTTAACATATTCTTTTAATATGGTAATTGTATTATTTTTTGTCTAATCTAGTATTTATATTTGACAAATTTTATATATTTTGGTATTCAAAGGTAATTATGTTAACTTTTGGTGTTCAATTCAGTTTTTAGGTTGAATTTAATAAAAGTTAATTGCTAATATTATTAGATTTGAATTTTTCATGATTTTATTAATAGAACAAATTAATTTTAATTGTGAATTTGTTTAATTTTACCTTTAATTTATTAAATACAACCCAATAAATATAATTTAATTTAAATTTTACTTTTTTATTATTTTTATATGAACTCGACACCAACCTAATAAAAAAATTACTTAAAAGTGTTGCGACATTTTCATTTTTATTATTTTTATATGAAGTATTAAATAAAACAACTAAAAATATTGAAAAATAAATACATTACCTTTTCACCTAATACACCATTCTTGTTTAACGATAAAAAATGCAATGACACGTATGTTTATATATATATAATAAGTTAGTGGAAAGCGAACAAATATTAAAATTACCTTAACCGAAAGCCAGTCTTTGACATTGACAGCATCACTGAGTGGTTCAGAAGCTGTCCTAAAGTAGGCCTCAGGAGATGTTGGTTCAACTCTGAACTTCTTGCAAAAAGGAAGCCATGTCTTGGAGAAATTTGCAGCCTCTAACATGGCATAAAACGTCAAATCCGATCCCCCATCATCTGACAAATAGATGCTTAACTTCTTAGGTGGATAATCATATGCCATCACTGATAAAACCGTATTCACCACTATGCTCGGTGGTTCTAACAACGGATCCGCTGTGCACACAAATATGTCGATGCCCGCGGTAATTCCTTTTCGAACCTTTTCAAGATTAAATTGTGAATCATGAAAAACGAAACGAATTAGCATGAATAGTTTCTGTAAACAACATAATTAAGATATGTATATATACCTTTGAGAGAGCCTTTGTATGTACGGCAAGCGGTAGACAGAGTTCCATCTACTAACGGTGGTGAGAAACCAATAAAAACAGAACCATAGCTCAGAAAGAAACAGTCCAATCCAAGTCCATCTCTCAGCTTTTCCTCCGACTGGGAAAAACATTACTCTATACATAACAATGAAGCAGATGCCGAGAAAGATTGAGGCCGCAATACACCTGAAAAGGAGTAGTCCTTTAACTTGCTTTGTTTCGAAGAGTGGAACATAATTACTTTTTGCCATTTCTGTAATTTCTATCTCTCAACTAGTTCTGCAGATGGTGCTAAGATGGAAGCTGAGCATTGACTTTATAATGTGGGATTATGGCACACTTTAATGCTATGCTTTGCTTTTACTTTTCATGGCTTAACATTTTTTTTAATTTAAAAAAAACCTAAAAAGAATATTAAACTTGACGTGGTGCCATTTAGAACTGCTACACCATCATTATTTATTTTTTGCCCCCTAATTAATGAGAAATATTGGTATTTCTTTAATATTTATACAGAATGTGTCATTTATTGTAGTTCTACTAAAAATTTAATTTTTTAATCTTATGATTGACGTGGCATGTTGGTGGCGTCAATCTTTTTAATTCCACCAATTTTTACTATTCATTTCAGATCATTTACGTACATAATAAAAAAAATAGATTATTTTTATAATTTATTAAATTTTTAGGGCCATTTTAATAAAAAAACCAAATAAATATAATATAAGTGATATTTTCTTGACATTATCCTTTTGTTCTTGTCTGCTTTTGGTGTCTTGGATATTCTTGATCCCCAAGTTTAACGTACTATATAGACCAGAAAAAGTTAATTTTCATAAAGAAGGGTTTTGAAGTTTGATTACCAGTCCGAGCAAAAGCTTGGCGACACCCACCGATGGCTTTCGTCCTCTTACACTATTTTGATTTGAATTTTATTTTCTATTATTATTTACACAATGAATTTTATTTCTTGCCGTTCACTGCATTTAACGCTGTGGATTTAAGAAATTTAAATATTTAGATTATGGGACCTAGGTGAAAAAATATGTATAATAAAGTTATAAAAAATTGATACAAAATTAAATGTAGTTTTGATTGAAATAATAAAATTGATATAGTAAAAATTATGATGTTTTAAATTTAAATCTTATAATTATCTGTATATATATATTTTTTAGATTTATTAATATAAAAAATATAAATACTTTCGAAATGATATTTATTACATATAAAAGAAGCTATTGGAAAATTGTTTTAGAAAGGAAACATAAGTTGTGTGGATAAATATGAAAATGATTGAGTCTCATTATAATTTTATTGAAAAGAAAATTGTATTATTAAAAATATGAGATTGGTTTTTTACTTTATTTTTTTAAAATAAACTATTTATATAACCTAAAAAATTGTGAAGTAATTTGACAAATTTCATTCAAGATGTTTTTGATTTTCAAAAATCACGAAATTTAAACTAGAGTTTTCTCAAATAATTTAGATCTGATCCAAAAATTTTCGACACAAAATCCAACCCACAAAATATTTTTTTAACTTTTCTTTATTTTTAAAATTTTTATTTTTTTTCACTTTTTCGATCACTTTTTTTGTGGGAAATTTTTTTAATATTCTAACAGAGTGCCAAAAATAATTAGTATGTAAAATTTCAGATCGTTTGAAAAATGTTTACCCACTAAAAAATATTTTTTCCCTAAAACTTTCTAGATTAGAAAAAATTGTTTTAAGGTTGTTTGGTGGAAATCAGTTTATAAGAACACGAATAACACCTACAACGCCCAAGAATATGATATCAAATGATACAAATGAGTGCGAAATAAGATCGTAAGTTTATCTAAGTCGCAGATATGACTTATGGCTGGTGTGTCGTCGAAAGCACTAAATATAACCTATCCCTAAGAAATAACGAAAAAAAATAGTATAAGGGAAGTAGGGCCAAATCCTTAAGGACTAGATCGCTACAACTTCTTGTTCCTCGAAATCCTGGGCCCAATTGTGCCCAAGAAAAACGTCTGACTTGGAAAAATAAATAAAAACAGAATTAAGAATATAGACGAGTTGAGATTAAATAAATTGAAATCACAATTGTAAAAAGAAACAGAGTTGAGAAAAAGGGTTTTTCAATTTGAAGGATTCTAACTTCTGGTTATTTTGATCCTCCTTTGGTTCAATCATATACTTTTAGGTGGTTCTTCTCATGACCGAATAAGTCAGTTATAGTGGAAGAGGACGCCTACGACCATCAGCTCCACTTTAGGTTATAACCTTGTAAGCTAGAGGAACCTGACTCTAGCTAACCGTCACTCCTGTGAGACTGTCTTACACTAGATCATCATTTCTCAATGGCGAATGCCACGCCATTTCATCTCTTGGGCTCAACTGTAACACCCCAAACCCGACCCATAAGTTTCGACCAGATCTGGTATGCTACGGGTTGTACGTTGAAAACTTTTGCTAAGTTGGTTTTAGTAAATCATAAGTTATTAGGCAAAATTCGAATAAACAAGTGACTTTTGAAAAGAAAACCTTGTATTATTATTATTTTGAATATTAAAACCTTTGACAAAGTTCCATAAGTTGCAAATATTAAAAACTAAGCAGTGAGTATAAACTATGGGGCCTTATTACATAAATGTTTCCAAAATTTAAACTTAAAATAAAATGGAAATTTAATAAATAAAAGACTTGTTGGCCCCTCGAGTCCGCCTTTGCTCCCATGTCCACGATCTATTGCTCATCTGCAAAGTTAGGGAAAAATAATAGGGTGAGTCACCAAGACTCAGTGTGCAAATCCCGAAAACACATAAAAGGCTTTAGGCCCACAAACACATTATGGCCTTGGCCCATACAAGGGTAACTAACTATGCATCATGACCCATCCAGGCTAGAAATCCATCCTCTACACACCAACCCGTACCAACCATCACACCTTGGGATTTCTACAATCAACCCTCCAACCGCTACACACCATATCGACATAATTGTGTCGCCTGCCTTAAAGACCGATCATGTGTGACCTATGTGGCAAAGCCACCGATCGCCATGCGACCTTAATAATACATCATAGCATTTTCGACACCGAAGTTGTCATATAAAGACCGATCACTATGTGACCTATGTGGCAAAGCCACCGATCGCTATGCGACCTTCTTCCCCTTCATCATATCAATCCCACCCCATGCATACACACATGAAGAAAACATCATACAGATTTCATATATTTTGATACACATAGAGATTTCTATGATTACGTACCTGACATCCTTGCCTAACCCTTTTAGGGTTTTATTCGACTGTCTACATGACCTATTATCCGACTTTTAGCCCATAACATAAACATATACATATATTCATACAGATTATTTGTGTGTTAGAGATCTACACACTGACATCGTTAGAACGAGACCTCTAAGTCGACGCTATCCGTAGCCAACACCACCGCTATCTGCCTTGAAATCCCGAAAAGTGATATGAGATTCAGGAACTAGTGTTTCCGGCTTTTAGATCTAAGAGATCTTACTAGAGAAGATTCGGTTACTCCCAGAGGATTCCGGCTTTTTGCAAAAAATCAGGAAGAGAAGATGATTCGAAGAAATCTATAGAGATTCGGCTTTTAGAAGAAAGAAGAGAAAAGAATAATGGAGTTTTCAGCTTTCGGCTTTTTAGAAGAAAGAAGAGAAGAGAATAATGGAGTTTTCGGCTTTTAGAAGAAAGAAGAGAATAATGGAGTTTTCGGCTTTTAGAAGAAAGAAGAGAAAGGAATAATGGAGTTTTCGGCTTTCGTCTTTTAGAAGAAAGAAGAGAATAATGGAGTTTTCAGCTTTTAGAAGAAAGAAGAGAATAATGGAGTTTTCGGCTTTTAGGAGAAAGAAGAGAAAAGAATAATGGGGTTTTCGGCTTTTAGAAGAAAGAAGAGAAAGAAAAGGTGGAAACCATAAATGCCGAAAAATAAAGAAGAAAACCCTCCCTATTTATAGAAATTTCGACACTCACCTATGAAAAACCGAAAGTGCCCTTCCTGATAACTAAAAATTAATCAAATAAAAAGGGAAAATTCGGCACCCCCTTTTCCATAAAGAAACCGATTTCTTCACTTCTCTAGGTGATGGAATTTCGCCAACTCTAGCCTTGTAGATAGCTCCTATCTTTTCTCCTTTTTTTTCCTTCCATATTATCAACTATATTATCTACATTATCCCATTCACATAAATCCTCCTATTTTTGAGCCTTGTTGCCGTCCACTCTACCTAACCCTAATGCCGAAATTTAGCTAACTTAAATTAAAAGAGTTGGGCTCCATGTAACTTAAATTTGGGCCCTTACTCCCTTGTGTGGCGTCACCTCCTTGCTCCCTAAGTGGCGCCATCGACCACGGGCCACAAGCCCATTTTGATATTTTAAACTCGGATACCACCTTTTAAACCCTATAGTGCCCAAACAAAAATTTAACTAAGGCTTCACCAATCCTCGAGCCCAATTTGGACCCCTAATGCTCAAATTAACTCATTACACATATTCACCCATGAAATGCATAGGCCCAAAAATTCAGGATGTTACATCGACAACCTCTGATGCAACAATTTAGTGAATCGACTGTGCAACCTTCCCAAAACATACAAAGTGACCATCTTTGCATAAGATGAAAAGACTACTTTTGGAAGGATATGGAATGTGGAGAAATGATGAATACTCATTGAGAAGGGGTAAGTGGAGATTCTAAGTCTCATGAACTCTATTTGAGGAATCTTGATAACCTTCGGCTAGACGAGTTTAGTTGCTCATGCTCTTTGGGGAAAAAAACACAAGTTTAATGAAATAGAATTTTATTGGAAAGGAAAAAAGCTAAGAGCCTTAGGGGGAAGGAGTTTTTTTACTGAAGTGATGAGTGAGTATTCATGTCACTCCATCCCCTATTTATAGTACATGAACAACCCTAATTGGTTCCTATTTAAAACTCTAGATCATAATGTTTAAGAGATATAATTTGAAATTAAATCTAAACAATATAATAATCCTAAAAATAATCCTAAAAATAAAATTCAAACAATATAATAATCCTAAAAATAAAATTCAAATTTAAACAAAATTTTATATTCATAAATCTCTTCTTTAAAATTTTGCCCCAAATCTTCCACACTTTGTATTTTCGACACCACTTCTTCCCTATTTTGCCTGCTAACCTGTTTTGTCTTTAAATTCACGCTTTTTGCCTCAAAATTTTCTTTTGCCTTCAATTTAGTCCTTACAAGATAAAAAAAACCATAAACAACTCAAATTAGTAGGATCGTACTCAAAATATATATGTAATTAACATATAAAAGTATGCCATTTTAGAGTATTGTCAATGGCTCTAGATGTTCAAAAAGAAACTTGAATTTTAACACAACCTGAAATGCAAATGAATCCAAATCAAATAAAAAAAAAAATTAAAGAACTCAATTAAATTGAATAACTAAGACAAATAAAATAGAACAATAAATCAAAGATTAGAACAATAAAGAAGAAAATAAAAAAGATAGATGGAAAAGATGGAACGTGGCGTGTAGAAGTCCTGAGGAGCCTTAGAAACAAGAAGAATTCACAACCCTCTTCAAGCAACTCTAATTTCCCCTCCAAGAAAGAAAACTTGGCAAAAAAAAGTTTAAAAATGATCCCCACAATCTGAAAAATTTGTTAAAACCTTCTAAAAGAAAACTTAAGAAAAATTCTTGAAAAGAAAAGCTCAAAGAGAATTTGTTAACTCAAAAAAAAGTTGAATAATAATGAATTGATTGTTGTACAATACAAAGGCTCTTATTTAAGCTTGCTAAATAAATCTAAGCAAAACTCTTAAGTATACTAGAACTCTAATGAACTTAAACAAGAAGTGGTTCTAAACTAATCTTTCCTAAATAACTTAAAATACTTAATAATTATAAAAAATTCAGAGTAAAGAAATAATAAAATAATAAGAGCTGATTAATACAATATTTGGCTCATATATAATAAAAATTAAGCCTAAAACTCGAACCCAATTAAAATCAAATTAAAAGTTTGAAATGTAACACCCCTAACCCGAATCCGTTGCCGGAACAGGGTTACAGAGCATTACCAGAATTTACGGGTCAAGTAACAATCATTTCACAAGCATTTAACATTCAAATCACATTTCAATCAAATTTAATCATATAGTCCCTTACATGAGCCCTCGAGGCCCAAATCATGCATTAGAAACTAGTCGGGACTAAACCGGGTACTTAGAAATTTTTTCACAAAATCTCAAAATGTTTTCCTAGGTGTAGGGGTCACACGCCCGTGTGGTCAGGGCGTGTGGATCACATGGCCAAGGACACACCCATGTCTTAGGCCGTGTAACTCTCTGGCTTGGGTCACACAACCAAGCCACACGCCTGTGTGCTAGGCTGTGTGTGGGTGCAGGGGTCACACGGCCAAGCCACACGCTCGTGTACTAGGCCGTGTGATCAATTTGAGCATTCTGGTTTGACATTTTAAAGATGCAAGGCCACACGGCCTGGCCACACGCCTATGTGCTAGGCCGTGTGTCACACACGGCTGAGACGCACGCCCGTGTCTCTGCTCGTGTGGACCAAAATAGGCTATTTTCCAAGCCACATTTTTCACCTATCTTGTCATTCACCTACACCAACACTTAAGCACATACACAAGCCATATCAAGACAATTAATTTAAGTCAAAACCGAGTCTCATGCATGACATAATATCACATACAACCAATGTACTCTTCAGTACCTCATATGACAATTTATTATCATGTTAATTTATCATTCATACTTACCTATTTACCAAATGCATATATGTATGATTACATTTATTACTCAATCATGATAGATCCACTTATAAACATATCAAAACATGTTCATCACAAGCCATTCCAATGACTAGTTACAACTAAAACATTTACATGCCAATATGGCCAGTTAAGCTATACATGCCATTATACCCATAACTTATTTACCATATGTACCAAAATGGGCCGACGGATAGTGTGAGTGATCTCCGCCAAGCTTCCAATCCAACGAGCTTCCGATTTACTATAAACAGGGAAATAAAGTAGAGTAAGCATATAATGCTTAGTAAGTTCGTATAACATGGTACTTAACTTACCATTCATTTTATTTCAAGATAAACATGTAAGGCACATTCAATCAATTTGATCTCAAGCCCTACACATATCCTCATTGCCCTTGTTAGTCATACATTGAACAATAACATCAAGAAACATATATGGCTTAACAACAATCAGATTTCCAGATATCTATGCTTTCCATATCACGTATTCATATAACATGTATAAATCATATATTTGTATTTCAAGTACATTTTCATAATAATTCATCTCGAGTTCAGATTAATTCATGCCGAACTTTATCCATTAAATAATTCAAAATATCAATGTCAGACAAGTAGTAAACTCAAGGTGTACAAATCTATAATCATGGATGAACGTATTCATCAAATAAATTCCATGTACATATATCATCATCTCATTTCCGTATATCATGTATCATAATTTTCATGTATTTCAGGCAGATATGTGTAATAACTCATTTCTTATTCATATCTTCTCATGTCAGGATTTTTCCAAATGAATTTATCTGAAATATCGATGGATACACATGTAGTACACTCAAGGTGTACAAATCAGGATCCGTCAATTCATATTCAGGGGTACCCGTTAGGGCACATAACCTGGGAGTACACTCTCGAGCTACATATCAGGATGCTCAGATGAGCTATGTAACCATGTAATAGGACACTTATCCGAGCTAATCAAGAAACTTATAAGAGTTTTACTCAGGAAGCTCATAGAGCTTTTCAGATATCTCCGAAGAGATAATATCAGGGAGCACCAGATAAGGTAATAGAGAGTTCAAGCGAGCCACATTAGGATGCTCACAAAGAGCTGCGTTTGTGTCCGCAACATATGCAGGATCACAACCAATCGCATAACAAGACGCTCACAAAGAGCTGCGGTAGTGCGCAACACATGCCAAATCACTACCGATCAGGATGCTCGCAAGAAATATATATCAGGATGCTTGAGAGGGCTATATCAGGATTACTTGTCCGAGCTAAATCCTGTTTGCAACATATGTAGGACCACATTCAAATACGGGAAATCACGTATCCATTGACTTTTATTTATTCAAACAGGATTCAACATTTTTCAGGTATTATCAGGCATGTAATTATTTCATGCATTTATAATATTCACAATACTCAAATAAACACATTTCACATTCATTTCAAGCATAAAAATAACATTTTTATCATTTATCATTTATCAGGCATTATCTTTTATCGGGTTTTGTCGGATATGTCTTTGATGTCATATATATATATATATAATATTTATATATATATAATATTTATACAATTCACATACATAACATTTAATTCAAGCATATAAATATACACAATTTAGTTACGCGAACTTACCTCGACAAATGTTCGTATACGTAAAATTTACTAATCCGATATTTTTCTCTTTTTCTCTTTCTAACTCCGAATTTGGTCTATCCGGATCTATACGAGTAAATTTAACATCAATTTAATACAATTTAAACTCAATTCAATCCAATTTACATCTTAGGAAAAAATTACCATTTTGCCCCTAAACTTTTAATTAATGACGATTTCATCCCTAGGCTCGGAAAATGAATTTCATGCAATTTAATCCTTGTTCCAAGCCAAGCCAATTTTTATATGTAACATTTACAGCTCATTTAATTCATAAAATTCAATTTTTTCCATGAATTTTACAACTTTTCAATTTAGTCCCTAAATCATGCTTTCATCAAAATTCACTTTATAAAAGTTGTTTATTTATCAACAACCTTTCATATTCTACCATAAATTTCAAAATTTCAGCATATTCATCCATGAAAAGATTTTCATACTTTGATAACTTTACAAATTAACCCCTAAAATAGATAGATTAAGTTATCCTGATCACAAAATATAAAAATTACTAAAAACGGGACAAGATTACTTACCCAATTAATCCAAGAAAGCTTGCTTTCTCTTTCCTAGGGTTTCCATGTATTTTGGGGAAGAAGATGACATAAAATGATGATATTTTGTTATTTAATTAATTTGTCACCTTTTATTTTTCATCTTTCCAATTTCATCATTTTCTTTATTTTATTTTCCATGGATGAATCATCATCCTTAACAACTAAGCATTTTTAATGGTCTAATTACCATATAAGGACCTCCAATTTAAATTTCTATACCTATTTAATCCCTTTAGCTATTAGAACTCAACTTTTGCACTCTGTGCAATTTGGTCTTTTAACAAATTAAACATGTAATCGATAAAATTTCTTTACGAAATTTTCACACAATATTATTATCATACTGTAGGTCATAAAATAGTATTAAAATAATTTTTTTTTCCGGACTCGAATCTGTGGTCTCAAAACCACTGTTCTGATTTTATCAAAAATGGGTTTTTACACGAAACTCGTAATTTCCATAATAATCTCGTTCAGAAATTTTGATCGCACAATCTTCAATAAAACGGTCATAAATTGAGTTCCCAAACTCAAAATCGAGTAATTCAAAATAAGTTTCGAAGCTAAGAGATACATCTTCGAACTCTATGAAGACATCTTAATCCAGAAATGCTTGGATCCCATCCAAAAATTTGTTGCAAGTTAACTAATCTTTTCAGCTTGAAAATTGACAGCTTGGTTGAATTGACTTTAATACATTTCACCCATTCTGTGCATGTATCATTCCTCGTTTCCTCGAAAATATTCATCCTTACATACTAACTTTGATTGAATCTTGGTTTGATTTGCTTGATCTTTGACCTTGTTGTTGAGCCTTGAGGTAGCATAAGCTCATCAATCTATAAATCTGAAATTGATCCTTGTGACTCATATCAATTATGCACATATCAGAATTTGGCATATTCACATATATCTATAATTCAATTTAACCCAATTCAACAAAGTCTTTTTTAGTTAGGATAATTTTATATTTAATTCTAATAATCATGCCAAAGGATATGAAATGAAAAGTAGTTTCAAAGTCATCAAGTTATCATTAGCTAAGTTCTCACATTTATTTATTAAACTATTTCTGAACAGATTTATGAATTTATTTCTTAGTAACCTTAGTAAAATAGGGCTCGGGCACATGGGAATCCACAAAACATACCAAAGAAGATATTGCACTATAAGTGTGTTCCCACCAAACACACCAAAAGTATAGCACTAGAAGTGCCTCCAACTAGAACACATTAAAGATCTCATCAAAGGATGAGTCCAATGGTCCATACAAAAGTGTCCAACCATGGAATAACATAGCAGAGCTCCAACTCCTAATCGAACCTATATAGAAATGTGTAATAGACCTTAATTGGCTTGCTAACTGTATTCTAATCTTTCTACCAAATTTATTAGGGCATGATTGCCAAATCAAAGATTATATTCAAATATTAACAGAATAGAGGATTTCATTTATAGAGTATATCAGTCATAACCAAGAAAGGATTATCATTTATCATTTTCATATCAAAGGAGGGTCTTACAACCTTATATAATTGGAAGTTAGACTATCGTGCATTTGCAACAAGGTTACATCAAAAAAAATCATATAATTGATATAAATCCAACTTGCGTATTTCAAATCACATTACTGAATGGAGTTATATCATTTCAAAAGATTAAATGGTTAATCATGAAAAAGGAAACGAGTTAGCATGAATAGTTTTTGTAAACAACATAATTAAGATATGTATGTATACCTTTGAGAGAGCCTGTTTATGTAAGGCAAACGGTAGATAGAGTTCCATCTACTAACGGTGGTGAGAAACCAATAAAAACAGAACCATAGCTCAGACAGAAACAGTCCAATCCAAGTCCATCTCTCAACTTTTCCTCTGACTGGGAAAAACATTACTCTATACATAACAATGAAGCAGATGCCGAGAAAGATTGAGGCTGCAATAGACCTGAAAAGGAGTCGTCCTTTAACTTGCTTTGTTTCGAAGAGTGGAACATAATTACTTGCCATTTTTGTAATTTCTCTATCTCAACTAGTTCTGCAGATGGTGGTAAGATGGAATCTGACCATTGACTTTATAATGTGGGATTATAGCACACTTTAATGCTATGCTTTGCTTTTACTTTTCATGGCTTAACATTTTTTGTATGAGGTAACGAAGATGTGGGTAAAATTATGATGCATGAATTCGTATTAAGAACTAGATTACATTTTGTTTGTAACGCCCCAAAATTTTAATTTTTGATTTTGTGTATGTGTGACACACAATGTCTATCTGCTTCAGTGGTTATGTGTTCTGGGTGTGTGTGAGAGGTCCCAAGTTCAAGCCTTAATTTGGCAAATTTTTGTATTTTTTATAAATAAAGCCTTAACCGTGTGCAAGGGGTTTAAGTTTAATGTTTGGTAAGTTTATATCAAAATGGGCCTGCTGGTTTGGTGGTTAAGTGGAGTGTTGGAGTGTTGGAGTCCTGTGTTCAATTCTCTGTGATGGCGTGGAGACAGTATTTTTGCTCCAATTTCGGGTAAGATTTGTGTTGGGGCAAAATTCTGAGTAGTTGTGTTTTAGTGGGTTAATAGGGAGTGATTTTAGGAGATAATTTGGGAGAGGTTATCAGAATATAATCTGATTATCTTTTTGTTGAAAAGAGAGAGTAGAGTTTCGGTTTTCTCTCCAATTCCCCAAACTTTTTCTCACTTTTTCTTCTTCTTCTTTTTTCTCTCCTCTGCCAATTCTTTCCCCTAGTTGCTGCCGAAATTTCCATTATTTTTCCCCTTCCATTTCTTTCTTTTTTTCCAATTGATTCGGTTGTTCATCGTTGGTTGCGCGTGTTTGGTAAGTAACGGTTTTGTTTATTGTTAATCATTATTGGTTAATCTCTAAAAGGGGGCTTCCTTTTTGGTGTTTAGGAGTTAATCAAGGGGTTGGTGGTTTTGAATCGACGCTATGATTGTGCGAAGTCGTGGTTACTCAAGCGAGGTAAGGGTTTTGCTAGGTTTTTAGTCGAGTTCCTTCTGAAATTGGTTGATTAAAAATGAATTAAGTGATTAATCTGGAGATATGTTGGTAGATTTTTAGGTTCTGGAGGCTTAGGAGTGCTTACACATCAGAAACGATACCAGGTGTGTACCAGAAATGCAGAAAATGGGATTTAGCAAAAAGTTGAAATTGCTTGTTGTCGAGAAATAAGAGAAATAAGAGAAAATGATGCGAAAAATTATAGAGAAAGGAAATAAGGGTGTTATAAACATAGAAATCAACATTTTGCACTAAAATAGTTTTGGATAGCAGCAGTAGTCTAACTTTGAAAAATCATCAAAAATAGTGGGGATTGAGTTAAAGGTCGAATAAACTATGAAATTAAATTTTATTGAGTCTAGTTTTTCGTGGAAGAAACAGTGTAAGAAATGGAATTGTAAATCATGAGATATAATAAATTTTGTGAGACAAGGTCAGAATGATTTTAGGTTCCCCTGTTCAGACTTAGGAAAATCATAAAAAATTGTAAAAAAATAATTAGGGGCTTAAATTTATATGTTTAAATACTTAATGAGTCTATTTTCATGAGAAACAAATGGAAACATCATCTAAATTCCGTACTAAGAGATAAATAATTTTTAGTAAGGAAAGAATGAAGCTGTCAAACAACAGAATAGAGATAACTTTAAAGATTTTACTATACTTATTTGATAAACTATAAATTCTGAAAATTTTATGGTAGAAAAATATTTTAGTCTAGTTTCAAAAACATCAAGAGGATATTAATTTGGAATTTTTTAGCTCAAGATATAAATAATTTAGTGATAATGACTCAAGTAGACAACTTTGAATGAACATATAAGTAAATAGTGAAAACATATATGAGTATTGAGCTAGCATGGGTTACTTTAAAAATAGATCACACGACCAAGGCCAATTTGGGCCGAGTGGGCCACACGAGCGTGTGGGCCCACATGGGCAGATCACATGGGTGTGTGGGCCCATTTTTACCGAAATGCTTTAAAGGTTGTACAGGTCGCTCAAGTCGACTGTGAACCTACTGTAGGGTCGGTAAGCGCTACTTAGACCCCTAAATGTGTGAAATTGACTGAATTATATATGTACTGGGCATGTTAATATCTGAATTAAATATATGTACTGAAATTGCATAATAGCATGTCATCCATTGTGTGTTGCATTGCATTGAGTTGGGGGTTGTTATTCGGAGGAAGTGTACTGAAAGGCTTTAAGCCTAATTTACTGGTAGCTTAGCTACAAACTACTGTATTGTGCCGCATACGGTACTACTTGGAGTGTAGGGATGAGTGGGTTGATTATATCCCCACATGGAGTGTAGGGTTGGACGGAAATGGTGTGTAGAGGCTGGTTGGGTAGGATTTTGCTCTTGCATAATCATATCGCATCGATACTATGATGGGTTAAGGCCCCTCGCATTTTTGACATCAGATTGAGATGGGCTAAGGCCCAAATCATCACATCGATCATCGAAAAGGGCTTAGGCCCAAAACTGCTCAAGCGTGTAATCGTGAATATACGATTGTTTGTTTGTTTCTACGGGATTACACATTGAGTTTACGTAAACTCACCCTTTTTGTTTAATGTGCACAGGTAATCCCCAAACTTAGACGGATCGGTACGACGGAGGACTCAGCGGTGACCACAGTAATTTTTGGACTTCATGGTTTTCAATTTACGATTTATGATTTGATTATTATTTATTATTTGGGTTGTAATTTAAGGGCCCTCTGGGACTTTGGTTTTAAATTAGGATTTTTATTTATTTATTTTACTTTATGGATTTATATCTGCTGGTCGTAGGAATTTCGGTTTTCAAAAAGTTAAAGTAATTTCTAAACGCATGATCACCTAGACTGTTTTATTAAAGCTTCCGCAATAAGAGATGTTTCAAAACAAATATTTTAAATGAATAAAGACGACTTCCTAAGTTCTAACAAAGGTTTACTAAAGATAATAACATGGAATGTTTTCATCGTAACAACGAGGTTTCAAAAACACTATCGTGTGACATTGCCAAATATGGCCATAACGTCTAGGCCGGGTTTGGGGTGTAACATTTAGTTGTATCAAAGCCAGGTTACAAAACTCGGCTTTGAACTATGAGTTTTATAAAAAAATGGGCTTTCAAAAAATTGATTGATTTCCAAATGATTTGAAATGTTTTTACTGAGTAAGTGGTACACCGAGTCTCCTGCCGATCCTGTAAGTATTCTCGAATCGTGATTTGTTTTAAATCAAATCTGTTATGGATAGTATATTCTGAAACTACTATAGGTAGTAAACTGTACTGAAAACACTCTAGTTAGTGTATACTAAAAATTGTAGAGAAACTGAAAACTGTAGTAAGACTGCGACTTACGAAAACAAAGTCTGAATAATCGATACTGTTTTACATAAAACATTTGTTAATAAGCACTAGAACTGTAACTGTTTCATAAAACTGTTAATACAGATAAACGTGATTAGACAATGAGCGCATGAGGTATCCGCGGACGGGGTACTAGAGGCCGAGGTAGAGGCCGCAGAGGAACTCGAGCTGAGTCCTCTTCACTGGGTAGCATACCGAATTTGGATACGAGTGAGACGCCAGCGTCGCCTGCTACTGAGACTGGGTCACAAGATCGCATGGCTGAGGACGACGCATTGTCCTAGGCTATGCTAAGGATTTTGGAGAGGGTCGTTGGGACCAATACTGGATCTGGAGGTCGAGGGTCAGTTACGGAACAACTCCAGTCTAATGGAGCTGAGTTCTTCAGGGGTGTCACTAGAGTTGCCCCTAATGTGGCCGAGTACTGGATTGAGGCCACAGAGAGGATTATGGATGATTTAGATTACACCCCTGAGCAGAAATTAAAGGGTGTAATCTCACTGCTGCGGGATGAGGCTTATCAGTGGTGACTTACTGTTAAGGAGGGCACTCAGCCCGAACGTCTGACCTGAGAGTTTCTTAAGACCGCCTTCCTAGGAAAATATGTGGGAGCTAGTTATGTGGATGCCCGTAGGAGAGAGTTTCTGAATCTGGCACAAGGAGATCGATCAGTGGCCGAGTATAAGGCCGAGTTTCTGAGACTGAGCCGCTATGCGTGAGGTATGGTGGCATCGGAGTATGAGCGATGTGTTCGCTTTGAGGATGGCCTCAAGGATAACTTGAGGGTTCTGATAGCTCTGCAGAGGGAGCGAGATTTTTCTTCCTTGGTCGAGAAGGTGAAGATCGCCGAGGAGGTTAAGCGCACTAAGTGCCAAAACTGCGATAGAGAGAGAGGTAAGAACAATAGGGATTTAGTGACCTCGAGTTCTATACAGAGGCCTAAGAAAAAGGCCAGAGCTGATGGGCCAGTTAGAGCTGGGCCCTCTGTTGCTGTTACTGGACAGCAGCCGTGTGTTGATTGTGGTAGACGCTACCAGGGCGAGTGTTGGAGGAGGATTGGGGCGTGTCTGAGGTGTGGGTCATTGGATCACCATATTAGGGAGTGTCCACGGAGGGCTGATCAGATGCAAGCTCAGGGTACTGGTAATGCACAGCCACAGAGGGTAGTACAACAGCCACCGAGAGGCCGTGTCAGGCTAGGGGTGGTAATGGCATGGGCTGTGGTCAGAGAGCACCGGATAAAGGTGCTGAACAGACTGAGGCGAGGCAGCTGGCTCTAGTATATGCTACACGTCGCCGAGAGAATAGAGATGCTCTGGAAATCATCACGGGTACGTTACTTATTCATGATGTACCTTATATTGCATTGATTGATATAGGATCCAGTCACTCCTATATAGCCTATACTGTGCCTGGAAACTTAGGGATTTCAATTGAGAGCGCTACGAGTGAGGTTACGGTACTAAGCCCGTTAGGGAAATCGGTTAGAGTTAGCAAACTATATAGGGACGTTCCTTTAGAGGTATAAGGGGCAATCTTCCTAGCTGATTTGATGGAGCTTTCATTTGGGGAGTTCGACCTAATTCTAGGATGGACTGGTTGGTCAAGCATCGTGTTAGCTTGGACTGTACGACTAAGAGGGTCGTACTAATGACTGAGGAGGATAAGGAGGTAGTTATGATTGGAGAACGCCGGAATTACTTATCTAATGTGATCTCTGCACTGGTGGTAGAGAAGATGGTTCGTAAGGGATGTGAGGCATTCTTGGCCTACGTAAGTGTTTTAGATTCTGGGGATTCTACAGTTAAGGATACCAGAATGGTAAAAGATTTTTTGGACGTCTTTCCTGAGGAGCTACCGGGGTTACCTCTGAATCTCGAGTTGAAATTTGGGATTGAGCTACTTCCAGGTATAGCCGGTGTCTATCGCTCCCTATAAAATGGCACCGAAGGAGCTTGTGGAGCTTAAGGCTCAGATTCAGGAGCTGTACTATTAATTTTCGAGGCAGTTGGGAGGATTATCTACCGCTAGAAGAGTTCGCCTATAATAACAGTTTCCAGTCTAGCATCCAGATGGCACCTTACGAGGCACTGTATGGTCGTAAGTGTTGCACTCCTTTATGTTGGATTGAGTTGGGCGAGCGACGTGTTCTGGGTCCTGATTTGGTTTCTGAGACAGAGGATAAGGTTAGACTGATTCGGGATCGACTGAAAGCAGCTTCTGATAGAAAGAAATCCTATGCAGACCTGAAGTGACGTGAGATTGAGTATTCGGTGGGGGACTTTGTATTCCTTAAGGTCTCGACATGGAAGAAGGTACTGAGGTTTGGTCGTAAGGGCAAGTTAAGCCCTAGGTTTATTGGACCTTACCGTATTTTGAAGCGAGTGGGACCAGTCACTTATCAGTTGGAGCTACCTCCAGAGTTGGATCGTATCCATGACATGTTCCACGTCTCGATGTTGAGGCACTACCGCTCTGATCCTACTCACATCGTTTCCATTGAGGAGATCGAGGTTAGGCCAGACTTGACCTTTGAGGAGGAGCCGGTTTAGATTCTGGATCGAGATGTAAAAGTACTGAGGAGGAAATCTATTCCACTGGTTAAGGTTCTTTGGCGTAATCATAGCACTGAGGAGGCTACGTGGGAGCCTGAGGATACGATGCGTTAGTAATATCCTCATCTATTCTGACCGGGTAAATTTCAGAGGACGAAATTTTCTTTTAGGGGGTAGAATTGTAACGCTCTAAATTTTAATTTTTGATTTCGTGTATGTGTGGCACACAATGTCTATCTGCTTCAGTGGTTATGTGTTCTGGGTGTGTGTGAGAGGTCCTAGGTTCAAACCTTACTTGGGCAAATTTTGGTATTTTTTATAAGTAAAGCCTTAACTTATGCAAAGGGCTTAAGTTTAATTGTTGGTAAGTTTATATTAGAATGGGTCAGCTGGTCTGGTGGTTAAGTGGAGTGTTAGAGTGTTAGAGGTCTTGTGTTCAATTCTCTGTGATGGCGTTGAGACAGTATTTTTGCTCCAATTTCGGCTAAGAGTTGTGTTGGGGCAAAATTCTAAGTAGTTGTGTTTTAGTGGGTTAATAGGGAGTGATTTTAGGAGATAAATGGGGAGAGGTTATCAAAAAATAATCTGATTATCTTTTTGTTGCAAAAAAAAGTAGAGTTTCAGTTTTCTCTCCAATTCCCCAAACTTTTTCTGACGTTTTCTTCTTCTTCTTTTTTTCTCTCCTCTGCCGATTCTTTCCCCTAGTTGCTACCGAAATTTCCATTATTTTTCCCCTTCCGTTTCTTTTTTTTTCCAATTGATTCGGTTGTTCATCGTTGGTTGCGTATGTTCGGTAAGTAACAGTTTTGTCTATTGTTAATCGTTCTTGGTTAATCTCTAAAAGGAGGATTCCTTTTTGGTGTTTAGGAGTTAATCAAGGGGCTGGTGTAACACCCCTAACCCGTATCTGTCGCCAGAATGGGTTACAAGGTATTACTAATCAAATACACAACTCAAAACAGACATTCACATACTTATATCATATTTCTTATTACAAGTTATAACAAATATTTACTATTCATATGGTCATAATCGAATGCATTATAGTAATGATGCACTTTCATAATATGCTTTAAATGTTAACATACATATCTTAAATCTATATAGCCAAATTCATATGTAAGCATTTTTCATCAAATAACAAAAACTACTATTCATTTGGTCATTGACGTTACAATAGCCGAATATGCACATGCTATAATCACTTTACTAAAACAAATTATCTATTATCAAAACCAAATATACATATACCAAAACCTTACTTAACCGAATCTAGGATATACCAATTTCAATACCAATTGCCGAAAGCATCCAAACATATAATCAACCACATCTCTTACAATTATCATAGCCAAATTATCAAAACCATACCTATATTATAAATAACCTAAAACATATAAACCAAACTCATTATACATATTTATGTATATTATGACCAATTTTGCACAACCAAAATATACATAACCTATAATGCCATTCTTACCTATCATGAAATTATTTACTGCATCATATAAACACCGTGGTCGAAATTTCATATCTATAATTTAACTTAATGATCAATCAAGCCACATATTCAAACACCATACATAAACACATCAGAAATTATAATTTCATATTAAGTTAACATCATAGCCGAATTCACTTAAGACCAAAATACTACAATTCAGCCATATTCGTATGGCATATATTTGTATACACACCATTCGAAATAACTAAAAAAGTAACATAACCTATACATGTCATAAACTTTAAGTTTAACCTCAAAAAGGTACCAAAATATAGATGATAGTGTGATGAGCTTTAACGATGATCCCCAAGCACGTAACGATCACCCGAAGTAAATCTAAAACACGAGAGCAAACAAGAACCAAGTAAGCTTTAACAGCTTAGTAAGTTATAAGCAATTATATAACAACAATGCATAATACTATCCTATATAATAGATCAATTTATTATAATGATCCTCAAGATTTATAAAAAAAAAATTATAAGTTATAAGACCATTCATAGACTTTCGTATTTCATAACCTTAGGACCGAACAATCACACATTCAATAATAGGTTCACAATGAACTATAAACCACCTTCTCGTCTCAAAACAATTACACATATATATATATAAATATACATCACATTTACTTAATTTCATATGCATATATCACTTATCGAATTTAAATTTCTATTCCTTATAAATCACATATTGATAAGAAAAATACCTGGTCTCAATTCAACTGCCCATACTTACTTCACTATCCATATAGGATATATCATCACATACCTGTTCTTTTTATTTCGCTTAATACTTTAAATAACCGATATCATTGATGGATCATTAAACCCGTACACTCAATGCCAAACCCTGTAACGTATTGCACACTGATAAACCGTAATAGTAACATATTTTAAAGCCCACATTTAGCATACTTTTGGATGATTTATCCCTTAAATTATGTAATTTGGTGCTCTTAATCCTTTAATTTCATGTTTTCTACTCAGGAGAGCATATGAGGATGAAAAGAACGGAAAACGAGCTTAAAATGGACTAAATGGGCCAAAGAAAGAAATCAACACGGCCTGGGCCAAATCCACACGGTCGTGCCTCATTGATAGACTCAAACACGGCCTGGCTACGATTCACATGGGCGTGTGCCAAGGGCGTGTCCCTGCCGTGAAAAAAGAGGAATTTCACTCAAATTAGGATACTTAGAGGCGAAGAAACACTTTCCAAAGCCTATATAAACACCCTAAGTATGACCTAAAGGGGAGAGTCGACAGAAGCCTTCTGTCGGGGGCGTCCAGCTAGGCCAAGGAGCCGAGCCAGAGAGGTCAAAATCGTGGGATTTACTCGAAGAAAGCCAGTTGATTCATCTCAAGAAGCTGAAATCATACTCAAGACGGAGGATCTTCTCTTCAATTCCTTCAGGGAGTTTTAGGGTTTTTCTTATGTTTTATTTTATCTTTTCTTACGAGATGTATTCTTTTATGATTATGAACTAAACCCTCGGATACCGAGGGGATGAAACCTAAGATGAATCTTGTTATCGTTTGCTGAACTATATGATAAATACTTGATTTGTTCTTAATTATGTGTTCTTAATTCTTGTTTTGATATTTTCGGGATATTGATTCAATTATTGATGTGCTTAAGTGGAGGAGCAAAAGTCCCTGCCTAAGAGTAGATCTAGCATAATTAAGTGGAGTTGCTCGCGCGCCTAGAGATAGGGTGACAAAAATTTGCCGGATTAGGGTCAAACCTAACATGGGAGTCCGTAGATCGAGTTAATGCAATTCTAGGGGTTTTAATTAGAAAGAGATTTCAATTAATCAACCTAGGGTTATACATTAGTAGCCTCGAGAGAGGTATTAATATAAATTAGGGAATCCTACGGATCAAGTCAAGTGAACAAATCGTCTGGGTCAGAGTTAGATAACAAGTGAAGTCTAGGTGGATTCTTCCTTGGGTATTGTCTTAATCAATTGGTTTTTCCCACAAGTATTTTCCCAATTCATTCTCTTTGTCTTAGCATCTTTAGCTTAGTAGTTAGTTAATTTTAGATTAAATAACAAATTCCCTTGTTTCTTAGGCTAAATAATAAAAAGAAAGTCAGTATTAGTACTTCTGGTTCCTTTGGGTTCGACAATCCGGTCTTGCCACTAAGCTATACTACTGTTCGATAGGTGCACTTGCCTCAATCGTTGTCATAGTTAGTTTCTAGGCTCGATCATTCTTTATATAAATTTTTAAGACTCTGACGTATACGATCAAGTTTTTGGCACTGTTGCCGGGGAACCAAAATATTAAGAACGCTCAATTTTTATTACTTTAGCCATTTTTTTATTTTTGCAATTTATTTTTATTTTATTTTAACTTTGCTAATTTTTCTCTTTCTTTGCTTCTTGCAGTACCTCTAGTTTATGACTAGAAGGAACCCTACTGAGGACCCTTGACTTTTGTGATTGAAATAAAACATACCACTCACGAAACAGAAGAGATGTCACTAAATAATTATCAATGGCAAGACATGAGGACAATGCCTAATAAAGCGATCGGTGTTTTCAACCTGAGCGCGGTCACCATGTTATCTAACCGGTAGAGCTTTTAAATAAAAATTTGATGATTGGTATGGTTCTATGCGGGTACATCCGTAATCTGATGACGATACAAATGGAGGAGGGTGAACAACACGAATATCTATCCTACAACCCTAGCACGGAGAGAACGAACAAGTCAACTATATGGGTAACTATTCTAGACCTCAAAATAATCTTTATAGTAACACATATAATGCAGGTTGGAGATACCATCCCGATTTCTCGTGGGGTGGTCAAGGACCGCAACTTCCTCCACGTTTTCAACAACCACCTTACCAGTAGGAAAAGAAGCTGAACCTTGAGGAGATGCTAATGAAATTTATCTCGGTGTCAGAAACACGCTTTCAAAACACTGAAACAACACTTAAAAATCAGCAAGCGTTGGTTCAAGAGATCGAGAATCAAATAGGTCAGCTTGCTAAGCTGATCTCAGAAAGACCACAAGGTATCTTGTCTAGTAATACCAAAACTAACCCAAGAGAGCAACCCCAAACAATAACTGCTCACGACAGTGAAGGGTTAGATGAACTAAAATTGAAACAAGAAAATATGGTAGAGGAAGGTAAGGATGAGGTAAGCCATGATAAACCAAACTCGGTAATTACAGAGTACCAACCTCGTGTGCCATACCCCAATGCGATGAAGAAAGACCACACAGATGAACAATTCGGTAAATTTCTTAAACTTCCAAAGAAATTACATATTAACTTGCCATTTCTTGAAGCTCTTTTGCAGATGCCAGATTCAAGGAAAGTTTCAAAAGGGTTTTTGACAAACAAACGGAAGTTAGACGATACGTCGCATTTGGAGCTAAACGCAGTGTGCCCAGCAATTCTATGAAATAAACTACCACGTGAGCTCACATTTCATGTAAGTGACGAAACGATCACTCTTCAGGTTCTTGACACGGCTAGGACATCGGGTATTAAAGGTGGAACCAATCACTTCAAATTTGGGGACCAGGTACTATCAGATACAACCAGCCCTCGAGTAACTGCTTCAGAGCTTAATACAAATGGTGCGACTCGTTTTACGGTACTTAAGGTCTTTCCATACAGAACAGTCGAGGTAACACATTCTAATTTCGGCACTTTCGAGGTAAATATTACCCGACTCAAACCATATGTTGATAGAATTGATAGTAAGAAAAAGGAGTTTCGAATTCGTAAACCACCATGGCCATACGAATAACAGGTAAGTCTAGTTCAAGACTTTAAATGAGTGCTTCTCGAGAGGCACCCCGAGCACTAACCCCACTAACGTCCATATTTTCGAATTTTAGCATCTAACTAAAAACTAACCAAATTTTTAGGCGTAGGTTTCCATACCACACGGCCTTGCACATGGGCTTGGCCGTGGCCGTGTGGACACCACGAGTATGCATATCGACGTGGCGGATATCGTGCAGAAACAGGACAAAAATTTTCCCCAAGACACGGGCTCCAATTAAATGCCACGGTCGTGCAATGCGGCCGTGGTCGAAACTGCCTAAAGGACACAGGCTGAGATAAATCCACACGGCCGTGCGAGGCGGCCGTGGTCGATATTATCAGCTTTTTCACATATCGCCGCCACCACCACCTCGAGATCACTCCGATGATGAGGACCTTTGAGTCCTTTTTATTTTCTTTATTCTTATTCTTATTTTTATTTTTATTTTAGTTTATTTTCCTTTATTATTAAACTCTTTAAATTTTTAAGTATAATTTGATTTCTTTTATCTCTGGCTGTTTAACTCTCGAGTAACTATAACAAACGTCCATTAAATAAGAACTCCCTAAAAACTTTACTGATGACTTCGCAGTTTAAAAAGGTTCAAGGTGCCACTCAAGGAACGAACACACCACCGGAGTATTCTCCACCACCTTCACCTATGCCGAGTCATCATGTTCATCATTGATCATCCTCCAAGGATTTCATAATTCAGGAAGTTTCACTTCTCCCTCTCTTTTGATTTTCTTAAAATATTGTTCATATATATCTTTGTACATTGAGGACAATGTACATCTTAAGTGTGGGGGGGTGAATCTTAAAAGTGCCTAATTTTTTGCATTATTCTCAAATCCCTGAATTAGGCCTTGTTCTTAAATAATTTTCTCATATTACGATTAAAATGAAATTTCCTTTGATTTATGATTTTTATTGATATGTTTTGGATTAAGTCACAGCTAATTGTGCAGTGATGATTTAAACTTTAGGGGACTAGAGAATCAAGCATGATAAGTCTATTTTTCAGAATTAAATATTTTTGTTAGGGTGTCTACCTGAATTTAAGTATTACCTTGAAGTTTGAAATTTACAAAGTTGACATCAAAAGCCCATAATTGTTGTGAGATCTTGAGCCTTTTAGAGCATACATTCCTTTTCGTGCTCACTTTATTGATTATGAGTGTGTCAACATTGATTTGTTATTCTAGAACTTGCTTTGATTGTACAGGTCGAGACCACACCTTTGATTTGATATACTAAGATGATAAAGGCACCTAGGATCTAACCCACTTACTCCACAAAAAGCCTACCTTCATAACTAACCCCTAGTGAACCCCTTTGATCCTAACAACCCTTTTATTGACTCACCCATTAATATTAACCCATAACCCACTTTGTATTTGTTATCACCATTTCTCTTGACTACCCCTATATCGATATTTGATTTGATCGGTTACGTAACTATTTTTGTTATTTCAATTATTAAATTCTATCTTATTATTATTATACTTGATTTGTTCTTAAAAAAATGAAGTATATTCATTATTAGCTCTATGTTATTTGAGCTCAAACTGTTAATTTCATTATCTTTAGAAGAAGCTCATATTATTAGTATTAAGTTTCCGTGATGTAATTATTTAGTATTAGTACGAATTTTTAGTTAGATAATTTGTCAATTCAGTCTCGATACTAACCCTCTAATTCAAGCATTTATCTACACCTTTAACCCAAGCCCCGTTACAACCCATAAAAGACCTTTTGATTTGTGTATCATCTCATATTATAGTGGTGGAGATTTGATTTTCATGCAAGCCTATGGGATTAACTTTTCATGTTTGACTTATGAGTGTTTTTTTCCTGACCCTTAAACACCTCGAGTGATTTGAGTGAATCTTTAGTGAGGATGTCAATCCTTGTCGATTTTGAATCAGAGGTAATTATTTAGATGAGGGGAAACACCTATGTTTTCATGCTACAAAATGTATGACTTAGATTGTTTGAATCTTTAGGACTCTTTCAGTTGAATTATCAATGTATGAATTATCTTTGAGTTATGATGAAACATTATTGATGAATATTATGAACCGAGGAAGTTCGTTTTAATTGTGAGTTGAGAACTTTGCTTGAGGACAAGCAAAAGCTTAAGTGTGGGGGTATTTGATAAACCGTAATAGTAACATATTTTAAAGCCCACATTTAGCATATTTTTGGATGATTTATCCATTGAATTATGTAATTTGGTACTCTTAATCCTCTAATTTCATGTTTTATACTCAGGAGAGCATAGGAGGATGAAAAGAACGGAGAACAGGCTTAAAACGGACCAAATGGGCTAAAGAAAGAAATCGACACGGCCTGGGCCAAATCCACACGGCCGTGCCTCATTGATAGACTCGAACACGGCCTGGCCACGATTCACACGGGTGTGTGCCAAGGGCGTGTCCCTGCCGTGACAAAGAGGAATTTCACTCAAATTAGGATACTTAGAGGCGAAGAAACACATTCCAAAGTCTATATAAACATTCCAAAGAGGAATTTCACTCAAGACGGAGGATCTTCTCTTCAATTCCTTCAGGGAGTTTTAGGGTTTTTCTTATGTTTTGTTTTATCTTTTCTTCTGAGATGTATTCTTTTATGATTATGAACTAAACCCTCAGATACCTGAGGGGGATGAAACCTAAGATGAATCTTGTTATCGTTTGCTGAACTATATGATAAATACTTGATTTGTTCTTAATTATGTGTTCTTAATTCTTGTTTTGATATTTCCGGGATATTGATTCAAGTATTGATGTGCTTAGGTGGAGGAGCAAAAGTCCCTGCCTAAGAGTAGGTCTAGCATAATTAAGCGGAGTTGCTCGCGCGCCTAGAGATAGGGTGATGAAAATCATCATCGAGATTAGGGTCAAACCTAATATGGGAGTCCATAGATCGAGTTAATGCAATTCTAGGGGTTTTAATTAGAAAGAGATTTCAATTAATCAACCTAGGGTTAGACGTTAGTAGCCTCGAGAGAGGTATTAATATAAATTAGGGAATCCTACGGATCAAGTCAAGTGAATAAATCGTCTGGTTCAGAGTTAGATAACAAGTGAAGTCTAGGTGGATTCTTCCTTGGGTATTGTCTTAATCAATTGGTTTTTCCCACAAGTATTTTCCCAATTCATTCTCTTTGTCTTAGCGTCTTTAGCTTAGTAGTTAGTTAATTTTAGATTAAATAACAAATTCCCTTGTTTCTTAGGCTAAATAATAAAAAGAAAGCCAGTATTAGTACTTCTGGTTTTTTTGGGTTCGACAATCCGGTCTTGCCACTAAGCTATACTACTGTTTGATAGGTGCACTTGCCTCAATCGTTGTCACAGTTAGTTTCCAGTCTCGATCATTCTTTATATAAATTTTTAAGACTCTGACGTATACGATCACACACATAGTGCCGTTACATTAATATTTCGCACACTTAGTGCTAAATTCTCGTAACGCATCACACACTTAGTGTCGTTACCTTTAATATCTCGCACACTTAGTGCCAAATGATCGATTTCGCACACATAGTGCTCGATATTTACATTCGGACACATAGTACATTACTTGAACTTGTTATTCGTTTAATTAAACACATATATAAGAACTAAACCTCAATTACACATACATATACAAATTTGCTTATTTCATCTCTATAACACCCCAAACCCGGTCTATGCGTTAAGACCAAATTTGACATGTCACACGGAAAGGAATATACATCTAGTCTTTTTAAAAAATTTAAGAAATCGGATTTTCCAAAACACCTTGACGTGAAGTTTATTGAAAACTAAGGTTGATTGATAACTCAAACAATTTGAGTCGTAAGAATTTATAAATTGAAACTTACAAGAAGTTAAAATAATATTTCGAGAAAATTTAATAGAGTTCGAAAATAATTTTGAAAACAAAATTTTGAAGAACGTCGTTAACAGACAATTTTACGAGTAAAAATATTTAAGAATGAAAACCCTTTTTGCATATTTATTTTAAGAAAAACATTTATTTTTATTTTTAGAAAAGAAACCCCACATAAGTATTTAAAGCGTATTATAATATCCATCCACAAGTAAAACATCCATAAAAATTTAACTAGAGGCCTTATTACAGCTTAACTTAAATAGTAAAAATAATAAAAGTACTTAAAAATAAATCCGGAATGTAAATAACCCATTATTCGTAGTATGGCCTCCATCGAGTCGCCCCCGCCCAAGTCTCCATCACTGATCATTACCTGAGGAGGGTAAGGAAAATAGGGGTGAGTTACTTAGAACTCATTGTGTAATTCACTTACCACTTTCACTGGGCCAAAATTCAATTAAGCATTTATTGGGCCAAAGCCCATTACAATCATAGCATTATATCATATATATAACATGTATGTGTTATGCAATTTCCCAACCAAACCTAGTTTTCCATCCGCTACACATCACCCGTACCAACCAACACACCTGTGGGGAGCTTTAGTCACCCACCCTGCCAACACACCAAACTGGGCATTAAGCCATATATCAAACTGTGGACAAGCCACCAGAATTTTGTAGCAAAGCTACCAGAACTTCTCTTCGTCAAATATCCAACCCATGCAATCATGTATATAATATGCATAACAATCCATTCATATAATTATTCTAACATAAGGCCTATTATAAAAAAAAATTATTGCAATCTGGCCCATTACACATTTTGGCCTATATAATCTCATAACACACTTGGCCCATTTATCAAATATCACATATGGCCCATTTTTTCAAATATCACATATGGCCCATTTATCAAATTTCACATATGGCCCATTCAGTCACTTTTATCGATTTAGCCCATTAAGGGCAAATTTTGTAATTTTCACGGTCTTAATACCGACTTCATAGTTTTTTTACCATTAAAGTGATAAATATACTATTTTACCCGATTTCACTAACATGTGATTCAATCCAACGATTAATACGATATAGTTATCCAACCCACGAGATATGGTGTGAGATTACACACTCGATTATGGTGAGCACTATACTTTCTTGATCGTCAACACCTATAATATTTTTAACGCTCGATTAGATCATTAACACTTATAGTAATTTATTCTAAGATAAACGGTCTAGGATTTTTACCCTCGGAATCGCGAATAACTACAATTTGTCGATTTTCCCGGTTGACGGTCCACAACCCGTTGGAAAATCCCGAATAGCTAATGGCTCAGAACTGCGAACAACCTCGAATAGTTGATTCTCACCGGATGAGGGTCCACAACCCGGTGGAAAATCTCGGATTGTCGAAACAGCCCTTCGTTTGAATTTATAGGGAATAGCGAATCCGCTCATTTTCCGATCACTATTCACCGCTCCTTTTGATTAGATCTTATTTGCCTCCATTGACAAAAGAATATTAGTCCAAACTAATACTTCGTTATTAAAACGATTGGTCTTAATGAGCGAAGTCGGCTTACCACGAATCCTTACGTTCAAAGGATGAAAAACAAGCGATAGAGTCCCTAAGATAAAATCGGTTAATAAACCCCATCTTTAACGAAATAGAGAGTAATATGGAATCCTTGATAGAAATCCTTACCTTAAAGTTTTGGACCGAATCCTAGCGATACACGATGATTTCGAACACTCCAAGTTTCGGCCTTCCACTAAGTTTCTATGATAAAGAAAAGATTCGAATGAGATATGGTATGATGATGGTCTCGATCCAAAAAGGCCATCCCATACCAACATGTAAATTCGGCACAAAAGAAAAAAGGAAAATAACAATACCAAAGTATTGTACTAGCCACTTACCGATTGATCAAAGTGTGAGTAGAAAGAAAGAAATGATTAAGATGGAGATAAGTGTGGTAGAAGATTCGGCTATGAAGGAAAAATTGAAGGGGATGGTGTTTAGGTTTCGGTTCTTTTCAAGAATGGAAGATGAACAAAGAGAAGGGTTTGAGGCTAGTGTGCATTCGGCAAGGGTGAAAAAGAAAAGCAAAGAAAAGGGAAAATGGCCTTCCAAGGTTTTGGTGATTTCGGCACTTAGGAGGAAAAGGTTTGAAGAGAAAAGGAGCAATAAGACCGAAATGGTCAAAAATATGAAATGACTAAAAGAATAACAAAAGATGTTTACCTATTATTCAAAGTGCATTCGGCTAAGGAGAGGAAATGGAGAGAAAAGTGTTGGAGAAACAAAACAAAAATAACCAAAAGCCAAAGTGACCAACTAGCTACCAAAGGCCATCAAAATTTCGGTCACTCCCCCCTAGGCCCTAAAACCGTCCAAGTACATGGCCACAAAGTCAAAGTTTGGCCACTCCAAACTTTCCAAAACATCTTCCTTGTTATGTGCCTTGTGTTCCCCCTACATACCTTACTCATATGATTCCCTTCCTTAAGTTTACACTTGCCTTTTCTCTTAGCCACCTTACCATAAAAATTAAAGTCCAACCTACCATAAATACTAGGCTTGACCGACACTATGAGGAAAAAAAAATAAAATTCACATGCACATCAAGGGATTCGAACCTCTTCCCTCAAGGAACACACATGGCGCCATATCCCCTTTACTACTTGCTCAACTTATGTTAACTTATACCTCTTAGTTACCTTAAGCTATAAGGTCACTTGTTCCACTTCATTAAAATAATAATTTCCAAAAAAATTATATCAAATCTAAATAAATCCCGAACCTTCTCAGGACTATTTTAACACACACATAGGATAAATAAACTAGCTGAGCACCAAAATAATGCAACATATAAAAATTCAAATTTTAGGATGTTATAATCTCCATATCAACAACACATTCGGCTATATTATTGGCACATAAATATACATCATTTCCTGCTGTATTCATCTCTTAAATCAATATCACACATAGCTATATTATTAACGTATATGTATGCATCACATTCAACTAAATTAATCTCCCAACCAATATCACATTCGACAATATCAACATTGTACATATTTACCTCTATTAAATACATGTACATTATTTTAGATAAATACAACTCAACTCAATTTCTTAAAACTTACCTCGGATATTGACAGGCTATGTTTCCCGACTATTCAATTAACTTGGCTTTTCCCCGATCCAATCCTGATCCTTTTTGTTCTTGATTTAAATCAAAGCTTCAAAGTGCCGAATGTAGCTTAGGTTTTCCCTTTCTCTTTTCTTTAGTATTCGGTCAAGAAGATGAACAAAGATGCATGTTTCTTTTTGTTTTATTTTATTATAACCTTATAATATGATTTTATTATTATTAACTTTTATAAATAATAAATAAAAACCTTATAATAAGTAACATGCCGTCCACTACCTTGTTAAATGGAAATTTCACAACATAAGGCCTCATCTTTATAAAGACTCTTCAATTATGCCACTCAATTAAATAAAAGGCCACTTTTACTACTTATGCGATTTAGTCCTTTTTCTTAAATTAAACACACAAACGGACAAATTAACTTACGAAACTTTATCACATGCTTAACCATATATCATAAGTACAGAAAATAATATTAAAATATTTTACTGACTCGAATTTGTGGTCCCAAAACTACTGTTCCGATTAAGATCAAAATCGAGCTGTTACAGCTGGTGGTTTTGAATCGACGCTGTAATTATGTGAAGTCGTGGTTACTCAAGCGAGGTAAGGGTTTTACTTAGTTTTTAGTCGAGTTCCTTCCAAAATTGGTTGAATAAAAACGAATTAAGTGATTAATCTGGAGATATGTTGGTCAATTTTTAGGTTCTGGAGGCTTAGAAGTGCTTACGCATCAGAAACGATACCAGGTGTGTACCCGAAACGCAGAAAACGGGATTCAGTGAAAAGCCAAAATTTCTTGCTGTCGAGAAATAAGAGGAATAAGAGAAAATGATGCGAAAAATTGTAGAGAAAGGAAATAAGGGTGTTATAAACTTGAAAATCAACATTTTGCTCTAAAATAGTTTTGGACAGCAGCAGTAGTCTAAATTTGAAAAATCATAACAAATAGTAGGAATTGATGTAGAGGTTGAATAAAATATGATATTAAATTTTATTGAGTCTAGTTTTTCATGGAAGAAACATTGTAAGAAATGGAATTGTAAATCATGAGATATAATAAATTTTGTGAGACAAGGTCAGAATGATTTCGGGTTCCCCTATGCTAACTTAGGAAAATCATCAAAAATTGTAAAAAAATAATTAGGGGCCTAAATTTATATTTTTAAATCCTTAATAAATCTATTTTGATAAGAAACAAACGGAAACATCATCTAAATTCCGTACTAAGAGATAAATAAGTTTTAGTAAGGAAAGGATGAAGCTGTCAAATAGCAGAATAGGGATAAATTTAAAGATTTTACTGTACTTATGTGATAAACTATAAATTCTAAAAATTTTATGGTAGAAAAAGGTATTTGAGTCTAGTTTCAAAAACATCCAGCAGATCTTAATTTGGAATTTTGTAGCTCAAGATATAAATAATTTAGTGATAATGACTCAAGTAGACAGCTTTGAATGAACATATAAGTAAATAGTGAAAACATATATTAGTATTTAGCTAGCATGGGTTACTTTAAAAATGGATCACACCTCCAAGGCCAATTTGGGCCGAGTGGGCCACACTGGCATATCACATGGGCGTTTGTGTAACAGCCCGATTTTGGGGCTAGTCAGAACGGTGGTTTCGAGACCACTAAATCGAGGTTAGGGAGAATTATTTTGATGTCATTTTATGTGTCATGGAATTAAAATATGGCTATGTGTAAATTTTGGTGTTTTAATTTTAATGATTTCATGCTAAATTGTGATAAAGGACTAAATCGCATAAAGTGTGAAACTTCTATTTTATTTGCTAGAGGTGCCAAATAGCTATGGATTATTAATTGGGGGTCCCAAATGTGCAATTTGGCCTTGTTTAAGTGAGTTGGCCGGCCATAGTATGCATAGGGGACAATAGCATTTAATTTGGTTAATAGTTGGTGATATTAGTTGGTAAAATGAATAAAATAAGATGATATAAGCAAAAGTTATCATCTTTTCATTTAGTCTTCTTCTCCAACCGAAAACATCACCAAGGGAGGGCTTTGAAAGCTTGAAAATTTCAGCAACTCATTTTCTCTACAAGTAAGTGATTTAGGTGGTTTTAATTGATGATTTTTGTGTTTTTGGAGTCCCCAAAGCTTAAGCTAGCTAATGAGGGGACTAATTTGAGATATGGTTGAAAGTCTAGAGACTTGCCATGAGAGTAATTATGTTGTTAGATGAGTTTTTATGGAAGAAAATAAATGTTAGGGAAGTGAGAAACAACTTTTGTGAAAGGTGTTAGCATGAAAACACCTAAATAAGACTTGAATGCAAAGATTAAATTTGTGTCATAAATGCATGAAATAGTTGGAATTGTGAGTAGTTGTAAGAGAAATAAATGTTCAGCTAGGCTTGTTTAATGAGAAAATGTGTTGAAAAATGATTTACGAGCCTAAGGGCAAAATCATAATTTTTGCCATAGTATAAGGGCAAAATGGTCATTTTTTCCTAAGTGTAGATTTTGATGCATTATGATCATAGGATGATCTAAATGAATGAATTTTATTGTTATAGATCAAGAAGAGCGCGAAACTAACCTCAACCGGGAAAAGGCAAGGTTACGGATTAAACCGTTAGTTAACGCGTTTTGCACCGAAGTAAGTTTATGTGTAAACTATACATTTTATGTACATACATTGTTGTTGTTGATTGGTGCATGGCATGACTGAGAACATGTATGATTCGAGTGGATTGATTTTGATAGTCATTGTATAGTTTCATATGGATGACGAAATAGTCATATAAACGTGTAATAACGATACTTGATGGTGGGCTAAGTGCGATACCACCTTATTACTTAACTACGATGGTCTGTGTGCGATATCATCGTTTGTTGTATTACTTAATGGGCTATGTACGAGACCACTATAAATATCCTTTTTGGTGGGATATGTGCGATACCACCCTATTAACGATTGATGGTGGGCTGAGTGCGAAACCACTAAGAGTTTTGGCATTATGATTGGATTAGTGAGAAATTATGATGTGTTGTATCATGAGAAATTGTGATGTTGAGTGCAGGTATACAAATGAATGAATACAAGTATTAAGCTTGTGATGTGGTGAGAATATGGTAAGGGATGGAATGAGTAAGCATGAATTGAATGTGGATGGTTTTTGTTTAGTATAATGCTATTGTTGTCTAGCTCATACTATGATGTTATTTGTTTACATGTAAACTTACTAAGCTTAAAGCTTACTCCCCTTTCTTTCCCCTTGTTTTATAGAGTTTAAGAGCTGAGCCGGGATACACCGATAACCAAAAGATCGCCTACACTATCAGCTCACCTCGGTATAATTAGACTTAGTGATTTTGTGTATGGCATGTATAGGGGCTAGATTAGTTAGATTATCTTGTTATTTTGGCCAAAGGTGTGTTGGCCCCATATCAAAATAACTATATTGTATATTGCCATGGTTGATGGCTCACCTTGTTATATGAAAACATGAAGTTATTCATGGTAGTTCATGTTGCAAATTATGAGTTGTTTATTGATATGTTGAATGGATTCATGTGGTGTGATCTAGAGGGGTGCAAAGAGCTTGGCAAATAGCCTCGTTCCTGTCCACATGGGTAGGCACACAGGCGTGTGTCTAGGCCTTGTGTGACACACGCTCAGTCCATGAGCGTGTGCCCAGGTCGTGTGAAGTCTGCACTTTGGATTTGGAATTTAAATCGCCACACGGTAGAAGCACAAGGGTGTGCGACCAGCCGTGTGGATTAATCAGAGGCGACCACGGGCCAGCCACACGGGCGTGTGCTTGGGCCGTTTGCTAATTAAGGGTTGATGATGTCATAGTTAGAGAGCTTCACGGGTAGAAGACACGGGCGTGTCTAGGCCGTGTGATTCAAGTCAGTGTTGTCTACGGGCATCGAACACGGGCGTGTGAAATGATACACGGGCGTGTTCCTAGACCAACAGGGTCGTGTGGCCCCTGTTTTGATGAAAAGTTTCTCGGGTTCGTAAAAGTTTCGGGATTAGTTTCGAAGCCTCTCGGAGGTATGTTTAGGGCCTCGCAGCCCAAGATTGAGCTTTACGATAGGTTTAACAACGATATTTTATGGCCCGTTTCGAGACGTTAAGTGTGATAAGTTAGGTAATGCCTCAAACCTGGTTCCGGCTTCGGATACGGGTAAGGGGTGTTACAGTGTGGGCCCATTTAAACCGAAATGTTTTTAAGGTTGCACGGGTCACCCAAGTTGACTGTGAACCTACTGTAGGGTCGGTAAGCGCTACTTAGACCCCTAAATGTGTGAAATTAACTAAATGATATCTGTACTGGGCATGTTAATATCTGAATTGAATATATGTACTGAAATTACATAATAGCATGTCATCCATTGTGTGTTGCATTGCATTGGGTTGGGGGTTGTTATTCGGAGGAAGTGTACTGGAAGGCTTTAAGCCTAATTTACTGCCAGCTCAGCTGCAAACTATTGTATTGTGCCACATTCGGTACTACTTGGAGTGTAGGGATGGGTGGGTTGATTGTATCCCCACATGGAGTGTAGGGTTGGACGGAGATGGTGTGTAGAGGCTGGTTGGGTAGGATTTTGCTCTTTGCATAATCAATATCGCTATCACGCATCGTGATGGGCTAAGGCCCTACGGCATTTTTGACACTGTACTGAGATGGGCTAAGGCCCAAACTGTCACTAATACTGAAAAGGGCTTAGGCCCAAGATTGTTCAACTGTGCACTGTGAATACTGATTGTTTGTTTGTTTCTGCGGGATTACACTCTGAGTTTAGGTAAACTCACCCTTTTTGTTTAATGTGCACAGGTAATCCCTAGACTTAGACAGATCGGTGTGACGGAGGACTCAGCGGTGACCACAGTAATTTTTGGACTTCATGGTTTTTAATTTACGATTTATGATTTGACTATTATTGATTATTTGGGTTGTAATTTAAGGACCCTCTGGGACTTTGGTTTTAAATTTGGGTTTTTATTTATTTATTTTACTTTATGGATTTATAATTGTTGGTCGTAGAAAATTCGGTTTTCAAAAAGTTAAAGTAATTTCTAAACACATGATCACCTAGACTATTTTATTAAAGCTTCCGCAACGAGGGATGTTTCAAAACAAATGTTTTAAATGAATAAATACGACTTCCTAAGTTCTAACAAAGGTTTACTAAATATAATAACATGGAATGTTTTCATCGTAACAACGAGGTTTCAAAAACACTATCGTGTGACATTTCCAGATACGGCCATAACGTCTAGGCCGGGTTTGAGGTGTTACATTGTTTTTTCACTTTAAAAATGAGTAAATTAGTCTCTATATATTAAATCAAAGAGCGGTGTGATTAAAATTTCATATTTTTGCACCGCTAAAAACTAATTGGTTAACGAGATAATTAAGAAGTGACACATGTACCTCATGCTGAAATATAGGGATAATTTTTTTATGGTAAATGTTGAAACCATTTTTAAGTTTTTTTAAAAAAATGGGGATCGACTTTAAAAACGAAATGGAGTCGCCACCAACCCCTTTTTTTTGTTTAGGTATGATTGGATCACCTTGTAAAAAATTTTTTGGTCTACGAAATAGAAAAATAGGTTCGGGAGTTGGTTACGTAAGAGGAAGGATTAGCACCCTCGTACGCCCAAAACTGGTACCAAATTGATTAGTTATTGTCCAAATGTCGAAAATTCGAAAAGATTTGAAAACATGATTTCTTTAAAAACTTGAACGATTTGAGTTGTAACTTGAGATTCCTTTGTTCTGAAAGAATACAAACATCACATCCAGCACGTTAGGACATGATGTTTTAAACCCTCATAACCAACATCATCTCATGATTTACAAAATTCATTAAAAGGATATTTAGTTATTTAGTCAAACGGAAAATCAAAACCCAGCACGTTAGGGCACTATTTCTCGAATTTCTAAACACAAAACATTGCCTTATTTAAGAAAAACTTTTGGATAAATAGTTGCAATTAAAAATGATATACATTTTCTAAAACAATGTTTTGAATGAAATGTGGCATTAGAACATTACCAAACATAAATTTCAAAGAGCGTTTTACTAAGTAAAAATAATAACATAACAAATAATGCAAATAATGCAAGCAATATAACAATTATATTAAGGTAAATAAATATTACAAATTTATTCTTAAAAATATGAATGATCAAATAAAAGATAGAAAGCAAACAATAAAAAATTTATTTAAAACAGAAATTAAGGAATAACGATGAAAATTTTACACAAGATTAAATGTATATATAAAAATAAGATGAATAATGTATATAAAGAAAAATACTATAATAATAAAAAAACAATATGGCAAATTCTAAAAAAGGATAATATATATGTTAATTATGACTCCTATTTCAGTCAAATTTGAGAAGTAATCTTCTAGTTAAACTCTGTTTATTTGTTTCAATCAAACACTGATTAGTTAGATTATTTTATTATTATTTGACCTATGAATTTAGCCTATAAATAGGCTCTTTTACAACCTTAGAAAATACATCCATTAGATATTAGAACTCATAACATATTTAGAGAATTTTGTGTTTACGTTTTGAGGGTTCTTTGTTTTTCGGGTTTTCGGGGTTTAGTTTTATCTCCATCTTTTGTACTCTTCGTTCTGTTGCCACTATAGTAAAATTATCTTTGCCCGTGATTTTTTATCCTCTTTGGAGGGGTTTTTCCACGTTAAATTTGTGTGTCCAATTTCTCAATTTATCCCGCTACTTTTACTTGTTCGTTGCTTAATCGGGTCGATCCTAACAAGTGGTATCAGAGCTAGTTCAATTTTCATATATCATCCCATTCAGATATGTCAGCAACAAGGTTTGAAATTGAGAAGTTCAATGGTGAGACAAATTTCAATCTGTGGCAAGTTCGGATGATGACAATTCTAGTTCAAACCGGCTTGAAAAAGGTTGTTACCGGGAAAAGGCCTGAGAATCTAAATCAAACAGAATGGGAAGAGCTTGATGAAAAGGCTTTGTCTGCAATCCAGTTGTGCCTCGCGAATACGATATTGCAGAAGGTATTGATGGAGAAGACCTCATCTGCCTTGTGGAAAAGGTTAGAAACTCTTTATGCGACTAAGTCTCTGGCTAACCGTTTAGTGTTGAAACAACGTCTATTTACGTTTCACATGAACGAAGGTGAGCTTCTTAGAGATCACATCAGTCAATTTATTACTCTTTTAAATGATTTAAAGAATGTTAAGGTTCATATTGACGATGAAGATCAGGCTATGCTATTATTGTGCTCTTTACCCCCTTCATACAAGTCTTTCAGGGAGACTCTGATTTATGGCAGAGACAAACTCTCGCTCGAACATGTGAAGGGTCATTTGTTGAGTAGAGACAAACTCGACAATGAGCTTCATTTGGATAGCAAGACAGATAGGCAAGCTTCTATTTTGATAGCATCAAAGAAACGAGACAAAATGTGTCGCTATTGTAAAAAGTTAGGTCACGTCAAAGCAGATTGTTATAAACTGCGAAAGAAAAGAGTCACGAGAGTAACGAGGAAGATGTAGCTGGTGCTAATTTGGCCGATGAAAGCGGCGATGATTTCTTGTTAGTGTCAACGAGCGATAACTCCAAGCTCACGTCCGAGAGGGTCCTAGATTCGGGATGTTCTTTCCACATGTGTCCCAATAGAGAATGATTCTCCACATACAGTTCGGTTGAAGGTGGAGTTGTGTGCATGGGAAACGATTCATCTAGTAAGGTAATTGGTATTGAATGCTGTTAAAATTATGATACACGATGGGATGATTAGGACACTCTCGGATGTCGGTATGTACCGATTTACTGAAAGAATCTCATCTCCTTGAGTATTTTAGACTTGAAAGGATGCAGAATCAACATCGAGTCGAGCGGCATTAAAGTATCTCGTGGAGCTCTCGTTTTGTTAAAAGGTAGAAGAACTGGAAGTCTTTATATTCTGGAAGGTTATACAGTGACCGGTGAAATCGGACGTCCCTCATCCGTTACATAGTCGAAGTCAACTCATTCAGAGCGGAGGCAACTTGGTCATAGGAAGGAAAAATGTATGACCGTTTCGTTGAAGAGAGGTTCTCTTTTGGATGCAGGTTTTGAAAAGTTAGGGCACTGTGTTCGTGAAAATCAAACCCGGGTTAGTTTTGATTTGGCAGTGTACAAGTCGAAGGCTAGAAGTCTTCCAGTTTCTAAGCATAGATTCAACTCAGTTAATTCCCTGCATGGTTTAAGGTAGGCTCGTGGCGGGCTTTGGCAAAGATGGCATTGTGGAAATATGAGTCAAGGTGGAGATTTGTTAATTATGACTCCTATTTCAGTTAAATTTGAGAAGTAATCTTCTAGTTAAACTCTGTTTATTTGTTTCAATCAAACACTGATTAGTTAGATTATTTTATTATTATTTGACCTATGAATTTAGCCTATAAATAGGCTCTTTTACAACCTTAGAAAATACACCCATTAGATTTTAGAACTCATAACACATTTAGAGAATTTTGTGTTTACGTTTTGAAGGTTCTTTGTTTTTCGGGTTTTCGGGGTTTAGTTTTATCTCCATCTTTTGTACTCTTCGTTCTGTTGCCATTATAGTAAAATTATCTTTGCCCGTGGTTTTTTATCCTCTTTGGAGGGGGTTTTTCCACGTTAAATTTGTGTGTCCAATTTCTCAATTTATTCCGCTATTTTTACTTGTTCGTTGCTTTATCGGATCGATCCTAACAATATATATTCATGAGAAAACAAAGTAAGATATATTTTTAAAGAAATAAATAATATATAACTTTAAATAAAAATATATTTATAATACAATAATCTAATACATATATGCATAAAAACTACATATTTAAAAATAAATAATATAAACAATATACGTTATACAATATACAAAATTTTATACAATATTAAGGTTAAAACAATTTAAATGTTATATATAATATAATATAATAATATATAATATACAAAATTTTTAAAAAATATGTAATATAATAGCTAATATACAAATTTTAAAATAATATTGAACTTAATAAAATAACCTAGTATAAATAATAAATAGTAATAGTTTAATACATATATAATACTAAAATAATTAAAAATAAGAATAAAAATGAAAATAAAAAGAATTAAAAATCAAAGAAACAAGGATCAAATCAGAATAATAAAAAAACTGAAGTAAAATTGTAAAAAGGATGATGTTGGAACGCACGCCAAACTATAGGGACTTAGTGGGCAATTATGCCCTATCTCCTAAACGGCGCCGTTCCATCACCTGCCTTTAAAATGGCTTTAGGGACCAAATCGAGACAAAAGTAAATTTTCAGGGCTGGATTAAAAAATAAAAGAAAATTTAAATTGAACGAAATTACAAGTAATAAAATTGCGGAAGGACCAAAGAGACAAATTGCCCCTTTTATAAAAACACGCGGATCCTTCCTGGATATCGGGTCAACGCGCGGATCCTGGCCCTTCAACGACGTCGTTTTGGCCTTTAAAGGTGACCCCCAAAACGGCGTCGTATGGATGACCTATATAAACTAAAAAACAACGAAAAAAAACATTTTAATTCAGTTTCTAAAAAAAAAAACAACAGAATGGCCAGAGAATGCTCTGCCTTCATAGGTCTTCCAACCTCCGGCCGTCATCGCACGTCCCCCACGCGCCTCATGCGCCTCACGCACCGTCGCTCACGGCGGCCCCCAGGCTAAAAAACTTCGTTTTTTTAGTGCTAATCAAAAAGGTAATCTCGTTCTATCTATTTTTAGTGGTATTTGTATATAAAAAAAATTGCATGAATCGAAAGAAAATAAAAAAAAGGACGAAAAGGAGTAACCGGAAATCACCTTTGCTATTTGGTTTTTTTAATCTCTGTATTTTCTGTATATATGCGTGTGTTTTACAGATTTCATTAGGGCTTTTTATAGCCCCAAAAATAAATCGCAAAATAAATACAAAAGATATTGTCCTGCTGTTTCTTGCCATATTTGCTGCTTTTGCTGTGTTTTTCTTTCCTTTTGCAGGTTAATGGCGAAGATCTCGGCGGTGATGAAGGCTGGTGGCTAGGCTGCGGCGCGAGGGTTTTCCAGAAACCCTAGGTCTTCTGAGTTAGTTTGGGCCTTTTGGGCCCCGTAGGTTTGGTTTTGTTGGGTTAGGGTTTTAGTTTTGGCTTGTAATGTTAATTGGGCTGCTGTAATGGATTAGTGATTTGGGTTTGGGTCTAAATTTTGGTTTTGAGCTAATTGGGTTTGGGCTGCAAATGGTATGTAAAAAAACTGTTTATTTTATTTTTTATTTTTTATTTTTGTTTGTTCGGGCCCGGGCAAATTGGGCCTATTACAGTAAAAAATAATAGAATTTTTAACAAAAAGACCAGCTTACTTTTTGATATTATTTATTAAAATTAATTTACTCATTTTTTAAATAATAAAAAAGACAAAATATAATTTAACTCTTAATACAAAAATTTTAACAATACCTTTACCTGTAAATATGCTGCCTCCAATTTATTATGACGTGTATTATTTTTTCCCCTTTTCAGGAAGTTGTGACAGTGAAAGGTAGAGAAAAGAGGGAAAAATGAAAAAAAAGAGAGTAGAAATAAGAAATAAAATTAAATTTATTATTAATCCTTATATTTTCAACCCATTTAAAATTTTGGGCTGATTGTAAGTGCCCATTCTAAAAATTTTCAGCCCATTTTATTTTCAATATTTTTCTTTTTTTTTTCAAGAAAACAAAAACTAGTGTGAAAAATTAAGATTGAACATTCAAAGTTGTTGGTGGATCAATTTCATTGACGACGTCTTTGATATATAAAATTAAAGACACAATGTAATAATTTTCTACTTTATAGGTTTGTATTTATGACATGTTTCTGTCCGTCTCTGTAACATGTTTTCCATCTATCGTTGTGGCATGCCCTTGATTTTCTTAGTTTTTGTCGGTTAATACCTTTAACTTGTCTCCATTATTGGATTGGGGTTTCGGAGCGTTACAGTACAGATCAAGACATTTATCATCAAACAGAAATAAAAAATAAAAAATAAATAATAGCATTCAATAGCTTATAAAAATTAGGGTAAAAATACACTTACGGGCTTTAAAGCAAGCTTACAAGGCCCTAAAAATAGTTTGGGAACAATTCGAGACTAATTTGAATCAAAATAGAAAAATATGCAAAAAATTGAAAATTTTGGAAATAGGGGTCACATGAACGTGTGGAATAGCCCAAGCCGTGTGGCTTCCCTACACGCCCGTGTGGTCAGACCATGTAACTAACTGTAACCGTGTGAAAAATCCTGCACCTAAAAATTAATAAGACTCATGACCGTGTGGAATAGCCCAAGCTATGTGCACCTTAAAAAGCTTTCAAAACAAGGCAAACTTTCATTTAACACTTAAGTTCCAATCCAAATCAAAATAAACCATTTCCATACTTTAAAATCACATTTAAACAAACCTAAAACATGACAAAACAATCAACCTAAGTGCCTAACCAATGTGTCCTCATTGACACCACAATTCAATTATCAATCTCAATTCACTTGACATATCAACTAATTTGCATTCAAATTCATAAGTTCATATATAAAACTCATGCCAAGCTTATCATTTCTTCTTAATCATTCACATTCATTCATACCATAATTCAAACACTTAAATAAGGTTTATATCACATGACCAAAACAACTTTATATGAACATATTCACACCAAGATTAAAGGCACAGACACAAGTAAGCTCATACCAATCTTAAAACATAACATTTGTAATAAGAATCTAAACATATACAAAAACACCTATTACATGCCACATAACCCAAAATAAACATATCAAAATCTACCAAAATGTATCTGGATATGTGATCTTCAAGTTGATCCGATCACTCAACTCTACAAAATGTTATCTATAAGGAACAAAAAAGAACACGAGTAAGCTTCATTAGAGCTTAGTAAGTTCAACGGTTAAAACGATAAAGCTTACCAAATTAAATATAACAATTTTAATAACAATATTAAAAGTCAGAGTCTCCTGTCAACCACAATCCACAACAGGTGAGTTTATACATAAACAAGTACGAGATCATTCACTATCAAGCCACAATGCTATCAGGAGATTCATGATTAATCGTTCAACAATTCAATAACAAGACATTTAACACAAGAAACATTGCCCGATGAACGATACACGAATATGAGTACACATTTATCTATCCGAAACACGCCAAACGCTCAAACGAGCTAATCCAACCGATAACACGCCTCGACACCAAGCGCCTAGCCCGTAGGCTAACATCCCTCCTATAACACACCTCAGCACCAAGTGCCAAGCCCAAAGGCTTTACATCCACCCCGGTAACACACCAGAAACTGTAAATATAACACGATAGTTCACAACAAATGCTGGACTTCGGTATATTCAGTGAATAGGAAATAAACAGGAATCATCGTCTCATCTCAAACCAATCCCGAACAGCACGCAATATAACCTATTGGCATTCCAATCATACTCTATCCTACGTTCATCCGACTCAAGAGTTACTTTTGTAAAACGCAGATCCAAACAATTTATTACCTCAATTCATATTAAATTAATAGTAAAACATTCATTTCAAAATTCAACATTCAATACCTCATTCAATTTGTATTGCAATTTATATCAAAATAAACGAACGAACTTACTAGGACTAAACTACAAATAACGACAAAGATTCAGGGACTATTCAGCTACTTTCCCTTTCCTCAGTTATCTACTTATTCTTGATCTATGATATAATTTATTTCAATTTTTAGCCTCAATTTCATATACTATTCAATTTAATACATATAACTTCCTATTTACAATTTTGCACATTAGACCCCAAATATTTACATTTTAATTAATTTGGTCCTTAAGATCAAAACAAGCCTATTTCTCCCAATTAAAATTTAAACCCATTGAAATTAATTTTCAGCTATATTAAACAATTCACACATGTTGAAATTTCACAAGAAAACCTTGCTTAATTTAACTTATTTTCATTTAAATCCCTAAACTTAAAATCATACAAAATTTCTTAACAAAATATTTCTATTTAACACCTAAGCATGGTAATTCATTAATAAACTTCAAGAACACACCAAATTCATGAATGGCACATATTAAAATATTTAATAATTTCGAAAACGAAGGTACGAGTTAGCTAGATCTAGTTGCAACGATCTCAAAAATATAAAATTCATGAAAAACGAATGGTAAACACACTTACATGCGAGGGGAAAATAGAAAACCAAAGCTTATCGTTCTCCCAACTACGGCATTCGGTTCTCCAGCCAAAATAAAAAAAAGATTACCCATTTCTTTTGTTTTGATTTTAACTTAATTACAAAAATGCCATCACCTCATATTTTTAATTCATTTCCCATTACCTACCGTCCACTTACTATTGAAATGGTTTATTTACCATATTAGACCATACTATTTTACTTAGTCACTCAATTGGCACTAAAATTCTAATAACAATTGACTTTTTCACTTTTTGCAATTTAGTCTTATTTCTTTAATTAACTATCTAAACGTTAAAATTTCTAAACCAAATTTTAAAAAAATACTAATGACCTCGTAAATATTAAATAATTAATATTTACGAGACTCACATATCGAAATTGTGGTTCCAAACCACTGTTTCCAGCACCACTGAAAAACAGGCTGTTATATATTATCTTTTCGTTTTGTCAAACTTGATCGCTACTGGAGTTGTTTTTCTTGGTGTAATCGACTTATTTGAAGTTTATGGAGAAAGGACTTGTCGATTTGTGTATTGCAGATGGCGAAGAATAAGCATGGCTTTTTTTTTTGGTGATGAGGGTTCACACCGATCAATTTATGAATTCTGTTTGGTGGGCTATTTCCTAACTGCCAATGTGGTCAATTTTAAGGCTATGCGGAATACCATGGCCAATATGTGGCATCCCTTGGGAGGAGTGGAAATTTTAGAATTGGGGGCAAAGTGGTTTCTTTTCAAATTTTTCCATAAGGTTGGTGTGGATTGTGTGATTAGCGATGCCCTGTGGACTTTTAATGGCCATCTTCTAGTTTTTCATTGGCTGCGAGAGGAAGATGGTCCTCTGACTGTTCCACTGGTGTTTTCTGCATTTTGGTTCCAAGTGCATGATCTACCTCTAGGGTTCTTTTTAGAATTAGTGGCTCTACAATTTGGAAACTTTATTGGTACTTTTTTGGAGTACGATTCAAAACAACTTCCTAGAGGGTTGAAAAGTTTATTACGGATTAGGGTGCTCATTAATATTCGAAAACCTTTAAAGCAACGTAAGCGAATAATACTTTCCCCATTACAAATTTTCTATGTTGCCTTCAAATATGAACAACTGACTCTATTCTATTTTCTGTGTGGTTGTTTAGGACATAGGGACCCTTTCTGTCCACTAGGTCTTAATCGTGGGGGAAGGATTGGAATTGCACTAGGATTTGTCTCTCCATGTGCAACCTAGGAGGGTTGCTACGACAAACAACATTTGGCTATGGGATGGAGGGAGTGAGCTGGTTTTGGGCGATACTTTACGAGGGAGATAGAGGATGACATCATGGCATAATATCAATCTCATTCTCGGGATCAATTTAAAAGGTTCATTAGACAGAATTGACCTTTTCGAAAAAGGCAATATGATTGGGGCAGATAGGTTGAATATGGAGCATGATGATGAAGATTCCCTACTTGCAACTCTAGATGGGAAGAAGAGGCCTTATTTTGATACTATGGACTCCATTATTTTTGTGGGTACAGATTTGTTCGAGATCAATGATGAGCGTGTTGAAGCTCCAATTCAACAAATATTGGCGACTGCTTATAGGCAAGTCGACCGGACACCATGAAGATTCTATGTTGGAATGTCCTTAGTTAGGGGAACCCACGAGCAATTTGCAGACTTCATCACATGTTGAAAGTCTATCATCGCCAACTTGTCTTCTTTATGGAGGAAAACCTTCTCGACGAATGGAAATGGTTCAGAAATGGTGTGGATATTAGAATGGTATTGATGTTACAACGAATGGTTTGCGAGGTGGATTATGTTTAGGATGGAATGATGATGATTTGGTTCAACTACTAAGTTCTCACTAAATCAGATTGATGTTGAGATATATGAGGGTTCAGATAGTACTCGTTTTATGGGGATCCTGATCTTCGAGAAAAATCTAACACATGGAACTTGTTGAAAACCCTTTGGACTTCGCATGTTTTGCCTTGGTTAGTTTGCGGTGATTTTAATGAAAACCTGTATTCTTTCGAAAAGCAATGCGGACTGCCAAGGGAGGAGGGGAGTATGAAAGTGTTTTAGAGGGTGTTGGAGGCTTGCCAACTTCATGATATTAGATACTCGGGTGTATGGTTCACATAGGAAAGGGGAAATTTTCCTGAGACGAACATCGGGGAACATGTTGATCGTGGAGTCACCTCTTCGGATTGGATGCATATTTTCCTGAATTTCTCCTTACGACATCTGTGTCATTTTTCTTTGACCATTCCCCTTTGCTCTTAGAAATGGATTAGGGGGATACAGAAAGAAAATATGATGGTTTCACTTTGAATCCTGGTGGTGCTTAGAAGATTCTTGTGAGTCAAAAATCAAGCATTTGTAGGATTCAAGTACGTGAGACATTTCGAATAAACTTTTTAAGCTTAACGATGGACTGCAACACTGGGCGCGGTTTATTAAACAGAAAATGTCAATAGTCGAGAAGAACCTTTTGAGAAGACTCGAGCACTTGGAGGGCCAAGAAAGATCCAAAGCAATGCTAATAGAATTACTGATGTTTACTTGCTCATTAATATGTAGATTGAGAAGGAGGAGAGGTATTGGGAACAGCGGGTGAAGGCGCACTAGTTAAAGTTGGGAGATAGGATTACTTCCTTTTTTTCATAACTTTGCTTCTTAGAGATGACGTACTAAGAAAATATGTGGTTTACAGTACAAGGATGGTAGTTTGGCCTTGGACTTTAATGAGATGGATCATATTGCGAAAGAGTATTTCTTGGGTCTTTTTTCTACACGGGGAGTAGGTAATGTTGATCACATTTTTTGTCCAGAGTGGAGAGGTGCATGATTGATGATATGAGTAATATGTTGACGGACAAATTTAGGAAGAGGAATTAGTGGCGGCTGTGAAGGTGATAGGTCAGACGAAGGCTTCGGGAGCAAATGGTTTCCCAACATTCTTCTACCAAAAATTTTGGCATATTATCAGGAAGGATGTGGGTGTGTTCTGTCTAGAAATCCTCAACAATGGTAAATCTTTGGCGAGGCTTAACAACACTTATATAGCGTTCATTCCGAAGGTGGTGTGCCCTATAAATATCACTAACTTTCGACCTTTAAGTCTTTGTAAAGTGGTGTATAAGATAATTGTTAAGACGGTTGCAAATTGACTTTGAAAGATTCTCGATCTCTGTATTGATGAGGCAAAACGTGCTTTCATTTTCAGGAGGTTAATCACTGACAATGTTCTTTTGTCCTATGAAGTCTTGCATACGTTTAAACAAAAGCGGATGCAGAGCAAATGATATTGGCTTTGAATTTGGACATGAACAAATCTTACAATTGCGTGGAATGGTATTTATTAGAATGAATGATGTTACAGATGGGGTTTGCGTGAACATGGTTGGATCTAGTAATGCGGTATATAACTTCAATTTTCTATTTCATCATTCTTAATGGTGAAATGGGGACTTGTATCAACCCATCTAAAGGATTGCAACAAGGGGACCCTTTGAGCCCTTATCTATTTTTGTTTTGCAGTGAGGGGCTCTCGGCCCTATTAAAGTTGGCTCGATTGAACGGGTTATGGGTGGGTGTGAAGGTCTATCAACATAGTCCACAAATATTTCTTTTGATGTTTTGTAGATGATTGTATTTTATTTTGGGAGGCATCACAAAGGGGTGTGCGGGTTCTTCAGGACATTCTTATCGAATATGAAAGTTGCTCAGGACAGTGTCTAAACCTTGAGAAATCAACAAATTTTTCCAATACTAATGTCTTGGAGGATACTAGAACAATGGTTTCCTAATTGCTTAATGTTCGATGAACGACGAATATGGAAAGATACTTGGGTCTTTCGAATATGGTTAGTCGTGGGAAGAAATTTTCATTTCAAGAGTTGAAGGATCGGAAGAAATAAAAGATTAGCAGTTGGAATGTTTGAAATCTATCGCATAGGGGTAAGAAAGTGTTCATTAAATCAGTACTCCAGGCTATTCCAACGTATTCTATGTTTTGTTTTTTATTACCGAAATCCTTGTGTTTGGAAATGGAGAACATTATTGGAAAGTTCTAGTGGCAGAAGAGCCATGATAAGTGTGGAATCCATTGGTGTGAATAACGGTGTTTGTGCACACTTAAGGAGGAATGGGGCATGGGTTTAGAGGTTTTTTAGAGTTTAATTTGGCATTATTGGCGAAGCAGGGATGACGACTAATTTGCAATCCTCACTTTTTGCTCTCGAGAACATTAAAAGAAAATACTTTTTGACTCGAAATTCCTTCATGAAAGGTTAGGAAGTATGCCTTCATACACGTGGAAGAGTATATGGGCAGCACGGGGCCTCCTCTACATGGGAATTTTTTAGTGGATCGGCATAGGAACATCGGTCTCAGTTTGGGAGGACACTTGGGTACTTGGGGGAATAGATTTTCTTTCCAATACAGTTATCGATCGCATGAGAATAGATTTTTGTCTCTAATTTAATTGACTCAAGTACAAGATTATGGAAATCAGATTTGAGAAGAAATACATTCAGTGAATTTGATGTTGTGAGGATCCGGGGAATTCCTTTAGTGTGTTTCCCTCATGCTAATAGCCTAGTTTGAAGGGGTGAGGCTTCGAAAGAGTATTCTGTAAGAAGTGCCTCCAAACTTTTTTTTCATGATTTACAAACATCTATAACCATTGTTACTCAAACTACATACACTGCCTTTTACAAAAAATCATGGCTTCTGGATATTCCTTCTAAGGTCAAATCCTCAACTGGAGGAATTTTCTTAATTATCTCCTTACGTACTCTACTATACTTTATAGACGATTAATCCGTTCTACTTTATGCCCCAGGTATGGTAATGCGGTGGAAACAATGAAGCATGTCTTTCGTGATTGCCAGATTACATTGGATACTTGGGCGGCGTTGCAATTCTATTGGCCTCGGTCTGCTTCTATGATGTCCTATTGCAACTTTAATACATACTTATTTTAGAGAGTTAGAAGGGATACAGGCGAGATTACTTGTACCAGTTCGAGTGCCATCCCATTGGACGCCGACGACGTGCTATTGATCACACAGGGAATAGATTTCTATTAGTGCGGGCTTCCAAGAGTGCCTCGTTCAACATGCATAGTGCCAAGCCAACGCAGTGGCTCATATGTTAGCTACAAAAGGCTTGTAGAGGGAATCAAAAGCTTGTCTGATTGGTGGAGCTCCTTCTTTTGCAATAGATGTGATAGAATCAGATTGAAGGAAGATGGTAAGGCCAAGCTGACAATCACAATCGAGAGGACAATGTGAAGAGCAACACGACAATAAGAGATGGTGTTGTGAGAAGTCGTGTACCAGTGGCTCATAGTTTTAGATGCTTTAAACAGATCAATGTGATATATCGTAATTTGATACGTCAAATTAGGTTTTCCATTACACTTAAGGAGCTTATTCTCAAGTAATTTAAGTGTCTTTGATATGTTTCTGTCGATTTTTAGTTCTGTTGTTAATAAATCATTTTTATTAATTTAAGCCATTTTTATACCCAAATTGGTCAATCGTTCCATGGGAACCTTAACAAGTTGGTTGGGTGTTGTAGGGAGTTGACGGTAACCCGAACATAAAGAAAAAATCACATAGAAAGGGGTATCACGATATCGAAGCATGAAAGTCGTGATACCCCTAACAGTGCTGAAATAAGGAGAATAGAGGTCATCTACAGTGGTATCACGATACCAGACCATGGATATCGCATATCGAGACCCCCAAGACTTTTAACCTCAATATTATTGTGGGTATCGCGATACTCAAGCCTGACAAGTGAAAAAAACTGTAACACCCCAAACCCAACCTAGACATTATGGCCGAATATGGAGATGTTACGAAGAAAAGTTAGAAATCAGTCTTTTCCTTTGAAAACATCGTACCTCTTTATTGTAAAGAATATGTCGTTATACTCATTAGTGAAAACCATTGATTGTATACTCTTTCAAATAAAACAATAATTTGCAGCGGAAGTTTTAAAGTCGTTATATTTTTAAAACTGAGCTTATTTTCTCGAAAGCGTTTGATCGCATAAAACAGATTTTTTGTAAATTGTTTTATCGAGCGTCGCAAGAAATCTCAAATCAAATCCAAATCCAAAAATAAAACCCCAAAGTCCAGAGAGTCCTAAAATTAAAAAACTCTCAAAATCATAAAATTAAGTAAAATTTTAAAGTAAATGAAATTTACGGACAAGTGGTCACAACCGAGCCTCCGTCGCACCGACCCGCCTAAGTCTGAGGGTTACTTGAACATAATAGACAAAAAGAAAGTGAGTTTTAAAAACTCAGTGTGTAACTATATGGAAACATAAATTCAAGTTTTATCGCATAACAGAACAGATACAGACATAAACCCTTAACAGAACCAAATTATTAACAAAATCATATAGATACAGATATATAAAGTCCTACCCTCATTGTAACACCCTTAACCCGTATCCGTCCCCAGAACAGGGTTTCGAAGCATTACCAAAACTTTCAAAAAAAAATTAGATAATTCAAGTAAATTACTATTCATTAACCGAGATCATTCAAAACATCCCTTAATTGGACCTTTGAGGCCCAATACGAACATTAGAATCGAGTCGAGACTTAATCAGAACCTCTAAGATTTTTTTGCGAAATTACAAAATTTTCCAAGTTGTAGGGCTCATACGCCCGTGTGGTTTAGGGACACGCCCGTGTGGGCAGGCCGTGTGATCACACACGCCCGTGTTCCTTACCCGTATAACTTTCTGACTTGCAAGGCATGAACAAATTGAAGTCACACGCCCGTGTGCTTGAATTAATTTTTCAATAAATAGGTGCAAACTTCACATGGTTGAGACACACGCCCGTGTCTCTACCCATGTGCTCAATTCTGAGCATTCTATTTCTCAATTTTAAGGTGTAGGGGACAGACGACCATGCCACACGCCCATGGGGCAGACCGTGTGTCACACACGGCCTAGACACACGCCCGTGTGTCTACCCATGTGGACAAAATATGGGCTATTTACCAAGCCATTTTTCCACCCTCCTTTGCACACATCTATATGACTTCAAATGATACAAATCATAGCATAATTAAGCAACCAATACAGCCACAACTAAGGCTAAAACATGTCATTTCAACAACATCTAACATGCTCATAACATTATATTTTACCAAACCAAATCATACCAAATTTCACATCCATAAACATCAATATTATTTCTTTCAATATGCATGGCCTTGCCTAGGTTCACTAGCTTATCAATAAGCCAAATCATAACCATTCATCATTTATGCTATTAAGCCATAATAAACCATTTAGCAAACTATTACAAACCACATCACAAAAGACATTAGCATATATATATACAAGTCCCAAAACATAATCATCACTAGCCACTCCAATGGCTAGATTACAATAATCATTTACATTTACATGCCAATATGGCCAACATAACCTATACATGCCATTATAACCACAATTGATTTACTATATTGTATCGACATGGGCCGATGGATAGTGTGAGTGATCTCCGCCAAGCTTCCAATCCAACGAGCTTCCGATTTACTATAAAACAGGGAAATAAAACTAAGTAAGCATTACATGTAAGTTCGTATAACATGGTACTTAACTTACCATTCATTATATTTTGAGTTAACTATGTAAGGCATTTTCAATCAATTTGACCTCAAGCCCTACACATATCTTCATTGCCCTTGTTAGTCATATATTCCATAATAACATCAACACATATATGGGCTCAACAACAATCAAGTTTCCATGCACATATGCTTTCCACTACATGTATTCATTTAACATGTATAATTCGTCTCTGTATGTTACAAGTATAATTTCATAATTGTTCATCTCGATGTTCAGATTATTTCATGTCAAAACTTTACTCATCTCATTCAAAATATTAAGGTCACATGAGTAGTAGTACACTCAAGGTGTACAAGTCTATAATCAAGGATGAACATTCTCATCAAATAATTTCCATGTACAAATATTATCATCGCATACTTTCATTTATATCTTATCATGTATCGTCATTTTCTTATATTTCAGACGGATACGTGTAATAACTCATTTCGTATTCATATATTCTAATTTCAGGATCTTTACCCATTGAATTTACTAGGACTATCGATGGATACACAGGTAGTACACTCGAGGTGTACAAATCAGGATCCGTCTAGTCATATTCAATGGTACCCATAAGGTACTATTTCAGAGAGTACACTCTCGAGCCACACATGTATACAACAGGATTACCAGTCTAGGCTAAATCCTTTTTATGACATATACTCTAAGGAGCTTGATCTGGATTACCCGTCCGGGCTAAATCCAATCCATAACATATGCTCAAGAGGACTTATATTAGGATTACCCGTCCGGGCTAAATCCTTTCTGTAATGAGGTTAATAGGATTACTCGTCCGAGCTAAATCCCCTCAACAACAAATGCAGGACCTCATTCATTTCGGGAAATCACATATCCATCAATTTTCCATTTATTTAACTGGGATTTCAACATTTCTCAAGCGTTATCGGGCATGTGATTATTTCATACATCTAAATCATACATATAATTCAAATAGACACATTCCACATTTATTTCAAGAATATGAGTAACATTCTTATCATTTATCGCTTATCGGGCATTATTATTGGTCGAGCACTTTCATTGTGACATCCGAGAATTAGGGGCTTTGCATTTTCCATGTTCTGTGTGTTTGGTATGCTATATTTATTAATTTGTTATGTTTGGGGGCCCCGGGAAGGCTCGGGGTTAAGCCGAAGCCTTAGAGAAAATTTCATTTTTTTGGCACTTCTAGGGAGTGCTAGCTGGGGCAGGTTTTAGGGATTATTGTTTGTGTTTGTTGAAACAAGACAAGGAGTGGTAAACTGGCAAGAAGACGCCACTTAGGAAGCAGGGGGAGATGATGCCACAGGGGAGCAGTAAGGGAGCAGGTTCGAGTCGCATAGGTTGCTTTTTGGAAATTCTTTTTGGCGTCAGGATGAGAGGTGTTGGATTCGGCTAGGGACCTTGAAGAGTGGGAGTAGACTAAGTCAAATATTTTAAATGGTTGTACAAGAGTGAAAGGTGGATTTGAATCTTTCAAATCTATTCAAATGGGGGGATGAGAGTGAAAGTAGGAGATGGTCAAGGAGTGGGTGGCTTGTTAGGAGTTGTTGACCGAATGTGCCTTGGTTGGAGGGGGAAGCTTTCGGTTTTGGGGGCAAAGCAAGGTGCTTGTTTCGAAAGTTGTCTTGGGGGCATTTCTTTCATCTTTGGTGCACTTTCAGTTTTGAGGTATGTGTGTGGGTGTGTGCCGTTTTCTCCATAAGTCACTTTGAGTTGAGGGTTAGCAAATCAAACCTTATTCTCTTTTGGCATTCTTTCTCCTTTCAACCAAAAACCGAAACCCCAACTCTCTCTCTCTCTCTCTCTCTCTCTTTTCTTTTGTTCATAATCATTTTACATTTCATAACCCCTTAGCCGAACCCTCCTATCACCCTCTCCATTTCACCATTTTCTCTCATTTGTATCTTCAAAGTCGAAACAATTGTTGCTTCAACTTCATCTCTATTTCTTCTAAGGCCGAATTTTCCTAGTCCATTTCTTCTTATATCTTTCCTTTATTTCTTTTCAAAGTCGAAACTTATTCCATCTTCCTTCTCTCTGAGTTTGTTTTTATTGTTCCTGTTGGCCGAATCTTTCTAGTGTGTTTAAACCTCTTCATTCGCTCTTGTTTCAGTGGATTGCCGTCACTCTTTTCTCTTAACCCTCTCAACCGGTTTTCTTGTTGCGGTAAGTATTCTTCTTCTTTTTTGATTCTTTCTTTTCTCTTGTTGATGGTTTAATCGAGGGCGTTAACCATAGCACTTTGGGTGTCTTGGCCGAATATAGGAGGGAATAGTGGGACTCAGCCAATTTCTTAATCCAAGCTTGAAGCTCTCGGTTTCTGTCGATCTAGGTAAGAAACCTCTTCGGTTGAGCATATATTCTTATTTCATCAGCTTCAGTGCCTTAACCTGGTCTTCTGACCAAGATCTTTTTCATGGAATCGAATACCAGCCAAGCAAAGGAGGGGGTTGGACTCGTAGTCCCTACCCCTAAGTTCAAAAAGCGTGCGGTATCGACAGTACGAGACTTTCCACCGAGTTGTGGACCGGCTTCAGAGCGGGATAGGCAGATCGCTGTGATCCCTACGAGTGAGGGTGTTAGCGAGATTGATAGCTTAGTTCTCTATGTTTACAGGTGTTTAGTTCTTACACCTTCTTCTGTCGTTTTATGTAAACATATATATATGCTTTATTAAATGCAGAAACTTGGGCATATGCTACTTTTACCCATGGAGGGTAAAATCAAGTCATCAGGTTAGTGATTTCTGACTATGTTATATATACGATTATGCTGACATGATTATACGTACACTCTGATCATATGATATATATATGTCGATATCTATTGCATTCATACACCATGATGACATGTTCGCATCGTGGATGGGTATATGCTATGAAATGAAAGGGAAGTGTATCTGGTGACTATGTCACATTGATCTGATGGCTTTTGCCATACTCTTATTCAGTGTGGCTCGCCACACTCTGCTCAGTGGCCATGCCATTTTGATCACGGTGACTCTGTCACAATTTGACGATGAGCGACTAAGCTGCAGCATGACTGCCATCGATGGTGTGCAGCGGTGAGGGTTGATTGTAGAAATCCTCATTGGTGTGATTGGCAGGTAAGGGTGGTGTGTAGCGGATGGAAACTAGGTTGGGTTGGGATTTGCATCATAATGCATTAATTTCTGATTATCTGCTATTCTCTGCTAAATGGGCCAAGGCTCAGTCTGATTTTGTGTGGGCTTCGCCCAAAGTGATTTGTAAGGGCCGAGGCCCAACTATGGTGAATGATGAGTAATTGCACACTGAGTTCTTCTTGACTCACCCCTCTGCTTAAATGTTGCAGGTAATTCTTAGTTCAGCGGACATTGGCTGGGATCGACTCTGAGGTGGCCATGCACTTTATGCTTAGTAAAACTTTGCTTTCTTTTTCTTAGACTTATTTACTTTTAATTTTGGGATTTTGTTATGTAATAAGGCCACTTTAATTTGGTTTAATTTCGATCTAAACTCTGGATGTTTTGAATACAAATAATCGATAAGACGTTTTTTTCAAAATTAAAATTTGAAGTTTCTCTCACAACTTAATTAACGATTTTCTGATTTAATTTTTACGACAAACTTCTAGCTTAATCTAGTGTAATAACATGCATTTTCAAACGTCACCTAAACACAAGAATTGGGCTAACGAAAAATTTTCCTTAAATGATTATTGGGCTTTCAAACGAACTCACGATCCGGAGTTTTCAAAAAGGAATTTAAAATTTTTTTTTCAAGCGTAGTTTTACAAATTCTTCCCAAGTGACATACCAGATCCGGTTGTGGTGTTTGGGCCGGGTTTGGGGTGTTACAATCATTTATTGGGCTATAACGAGTGTGTGATCATTTTACATATTTATGGCATTTATACAATTCACACATATATACATTCAATACAAGCATATAAATATACATAATTTAGTTACATGAACTTACCTCGATAAATGTTCGTGTAGAAAAAATCTACTAATCCGACATTTTCCTCTTTTCCTCGTCCTAGCTCTGAATTAGGTCTATCCGGATCTATGTGAGTAAATTTAAAATCAATTTATCATATTTCATATTAAAGTGGACTAAATTTTAATCCTAGGCAAAATTACCATTTTGTCCCTAACTTTTCCATAAATTCCCATTTCGTCCCTAGGCTCGGAAAATGAAATTTGTGCAATTTACTCCCTATTCCAAGCCTAACAAAAATTCCATCTCAAAATTTACAGCACATGTATTCATAAAAATTTAGAATTTTTCATCAAATTTCACAACTTTGCATTTTAGTCCCTAAATCATGTTTTCATCAAAAATCACTTTGTAGAAGTTGTTTATCTATCAACAACCTTTCATTTTCTACCATAAATTTTAAATTTCCAGCATATTCATCCATGACCCAAATTTCATACCTTGATAACTTTTCAAATTAATCCCCCCAAATAGATAGATTAGACTATCCCGATTTCAAAAATATAAAAATTTCTAAAAACGAGGCTTGATTACTTACCCAAATAAGCTTGATAAGTCTTCTTCCTCTCTCCTAGGGTTTCAATGGAAATATTTGGGGAAGATGATATGAAATTGTTTTCTTTTTCATTTAATTAAATTGTCATTTAATAACTTTTCATCTTTCCAATTTAGTCCTTAGCCTTTTTTTATTTTTCCATGGGTGAGTCATGCCAAAATATCTACATACTTTCTTTAATGGTCTATTTACCATATAAGGACCTCATGTTTTGAATTACATAGCTATTTAATCCTTATAGCTACTAGAATTCAACTTTTGCATTTTATGCGATTTAGTCCTTTTCCTAATTAAACACATAATCGATAAAATTTTCGTATCAAAATTTTCACATGACTTTTCTAACATAATACGGCCCATATAATAAAATAAAAAAAATTATTTTCTGCTCGGATTTGTGGTCCTGAAACTATTGTTCCGGTTTCACCGAAATTGGATTGTTACACCCATCCTCTACAGACCAACTCCGACCATCCTAACCCACCACGTGGGGTATAAAACACCCACCCAGCCCTACACACCAATAGTGTCTATACGACACTTTTCGGAATTGTAACACCCCAAACTCGGACAAGACACCACGCCCGAATCTGGCATGTTACGGGGAAAAACGTCTTTGAGTGATCAGATTTTTATTTTCGTTTAGAAGTGGGGTGAAAACATAGTGAATTTGAGGAGAATTTGAGTAGGCTTGTTTGATTAGATTTTGAAAACTTATCCAAGTATATAGTTAAAACGAGTTGATTTCACTTAGCACTTCCAATAGTCTCTTAGTGCCATTTTGAAACATTTTAGACTTAGTAGAAAATCAAGTTTGATTTGGAAATCATTTGAGTTTATTGTATAGCAAAACATAGCGAGATACCCGATGGTATAGTTCAAAACACATTGCGATATAATTTTGAAAACGCTGTCTTTCCAAGTTTTAGTAAAATTTCATGCCAAGTTATTTGTTAAGCAGGTCGAGAATCTAATTAAAACATACCCGTCATAAAACATAATTTAAAGGCCTTTTACAAATCCAAATTAAATCTCAAATCAAAATAAGTAAGCTAAAGTACCCAAAGTGAATAGTCGAGACAAAACTTTTATTAAAGCATGGCATGTGCACCTCGAGTCCACCCGGCTCCATGTCGCGTCTCACGAATCACCTGAAATGTCAAAGGAGAGGGTGAGTCGAGTGACTCGATGCATAAATCCGCTCCGATGAAACAACATGCTAACACACATCATACATAGCAACATAATTAATGCAACCCGATCCTAACCATCCGTATCTCCTTTTTCTACCCCGTGTGGTACCAAACCACTTTGGTGGTGCCAAACCACTGGTGACATATAGTCACAATGTGTTACCAAAACACTTTGGTGTCCCAAAGACACAAATGTGCTACCAAAGCATGGTGACCGTAGTCACAAATCAATTGATGGGGCCAACCCATCGTGTGATACCAAATCACTAGCGAGGCGATCCCATATCTCATGTGGGGCCAACCCACGGTGGTGTTAACCACGAGGACAAGTCGCAATGAGGTGCCCAACCTCGGTGTCCCAAAGACACAAATGTGCTACCAAAGCAAGCGGTGACCGTAGTCACAATAATCGAATGATGGGGCCAACCCATCGTGTGATACCCAATCACTAGCAGACGATCCCATATCTCAAAGTGGGGCCAACCCACGGTGGTGTTAACCACAGGGACAAGTCGCAATGAGGTGCCCAACCTCTGGTGTCCCAAAGACACAAATGTGCTACCAAAGCACTGGTGACCCAAAGTCACAAAGTGTGTTACCAAAACACTGGTGCTCGTCAGCACAAAATATCACTGCTCCCTCCTCTCATATCACCCATCAACATACCATACTCATGTAATCATGCATATCATACAGATCATGCATATCATGCCAACATGTCTAGCATTACATCTCAAAGCATACATAACATGGATCATAATACCCAAGGTATCCATAATAGAACTTGTAATAAATTAGACTTACCCGGATACGTACACATACCCCGTTTGGGTATCCAATAATCCATCATACTGTCATGGTTTTTAATAGGCAAACAGGTTTAATAACAATATTACTAAGTATAGTGTGTTAGTTTACACACAGTAATTACGAGCCTAAAGATCCCAACGAAACGATCTAAATCCCTCGAGTATCAAGCTCCTAAAACAATCGGCCAACACAGGATTAGGCACTAAGACCATTCGGCCAAAGACATATAAACCCAAAGGGGTTAATATTAAGCCATTACCTTACTCTTGCGAATGGTTTGGTTTCCAACCAACCCCGAACCATAATGGTCCTCTAAGACAATCGGCCACCACCTTGAAAAGAATAACAGTTAATCCTTTATCATTCACGACTTAATCGAAACCGAACGATTAAACTAACAACAACCAATCACTTACCCCTTACCAATTAATTGGCAGAAGAAAACGGCTCCTCTTGCTTGCTTCCACAATCCAAAAGCCCTATAATGCGATGATTAACAAAAGGTTAATTCCTTCCAAATGAACCCAAAATCGGCTCTTAACCAACCCAACACGATAAAGCACAAGAGAGAGAGGAGAAATGGCCATTCGGCCAAGCACTTACCTAGCCCCAATCGATTGAAAAACAAACCCCAACCAGATCAACACTTCTCTAGGATTCGGCCAAGATGAACACCACTAGGAGAGAGGGGAAATTCGGCTAACACACTAAGCAGAAGAAAAGAGGATTCGGCCAAGATGCTTAACACACCTATGTTCGGCTTTGAGTGCAAAGAGAGAAGATGAAAAATAGGTAAAGTTTCGGCTAAGGGTATAGGGAAGAGAAAGAAAATAAAATGAAGGTTTAAGGGATCAAGATGTTAAGGTTTCGGTTTAATGAAATGATAAGAACAATTAGAAGTTTTGGCTAAAGAGGAGATATGGATTCGGCACAAGAGAGATTGAGCTTTCGGTTTTGCAAAAGAATGTATGAAGAACTCACTTAGAGTTTCGGCTTGATGGAGTGAAGAGAATGAGAGAAAATGCTTTAGAAAAAATGAAACACTTGACAAAAAGGGAGAACTTCCTTTTACCCAATATGACCGAAAATGCACCAAATAAAAAGTGCATTTCGGCACACCCCCCTCATGCACTCACCAAACCGGCCATTCCCCAAACTCCAACACCCCACAAAATCGGCCAAAATCCCTCCATTCACTCCACTCCCCACATTCAAACAACAAGACCAAGTCTTCCTCCTAAACTCACTCTCCTCCCACCATTTGAACGGTTTGACCAAGTCCAAAGAAGAATTTGAATTGCCTTCTACTTCCTCCTCCCATGCCGTCCAAAAAGAATGCCAAAATGGGGACTTTGCAGCTCGAACACAAGATCTCTCCCACCTGCAAATGACGCCACACACACAAGCCTTAGTGGCGCCTATCCTGCCACTCCACCAGCTCCTTTCTTGTTCAACAAAACACCAAATAAAACTCTTATACCCTAGCTCCAACAGCTCCCCTGACTTAACACCCAAAAATCAAAATTTTCCCATTCACTCAGGCATACACTTAGACTTCAATTAAAGCCCCAAAACATAGAAATAGCCACATGGCACACTAGACACATGCAATATCATGCAACAACAAAATGACCCCTAACCGGGATATTACGGTTCTACCCCCTTAAAAATAATTTCGACCTCGAAATTGCACGATCGAAGAGTTGCGGGTATTCTTTGTCTCATCATATCCTCGGGTTCCCACGTAGCTTCTTCTACGCCATGATTCCGCCAAAGAACCTTAACCAAAGGCACGGACTTCTTACGCAGAACCTTCACATCTCGATCAAGAATGCGCACGGTTCCTCCTCCATGGTCAAATCTGGATTTATCTTGATCTCTTCTCGCTACCACATGCGACGGATCGGCGATAAGCGTCGAAGCATCGAAGCGTGGAATACGTCGTGAATCGACTAAGCTCTGCGGCAACTCAAGCTGATACGCCCTTTGGTCCAACTCGTCCCGGAACCTTATACGGCCCAATAAACCTCGGACTTAGCTTGCCTTTCTTCCGAACCTCAACACCTTCTTCCAGGCGAGACCTTCGGAAAACTCGATCCCCACGGCGAACTCTATATCTCGTCGCTTAAGATCGGCATAAGACTTCTGCGGGTCGAAGCTTCCTTCAATCGAGACCGAATCGACAACCTTGTCCTCGGTCTCGGCCAACCAACTCGGGTCCCAACAAGCGGCGTTCACCTAACTCCGTCCAACACGTAGGTGGCGACATTTTTCGCCATACAACGCCTCATACGGTGCCATCTTGATGCTCGCTTAGTAAGCTTGTTGTTGTAGGCAAACTCAGCTAATGGTAGAAACTCCTCCCAACTACCTCACGAAATCCAAGATACAACCTCTCGGCATATCCTCTAAGACACTGAATAACCCTTTACGATTGACCGTCCATTGCGGGTGAAAAGCGTCTTTGAAATCCAACCGAGTACCCAGAGCACGATGCGGTGCTTTCCGGAACCTTGGCGTGAATCTAGGATTCCTATCCGAGATTATCGAAAGCGGCACACCGTGCAACCTCACTATCTCGACACATCACGCCCCGCTAGCGAAGTGAGTAGTCAACCCTCACCGGAATAAAGTGAGTGATTTAGTCAATCGATCCACCACTACCCAAATCTGAATCTTTCTTGCTTGGCGTAAGCGGTAACCTTGCGAAATCCATGGTTATCCTTTCCACTTCCACTCGAGGATCTTTCACGGTGAAGCAACCCAGCGGCAAGCGATGTTCGACCTTGACCTGCTGACAAGTCAGACACTTCCCAACAAACTCTGTCACCTCCTTCTTCAAGCCAGGCCACCAAAACTGCTCTCTAAGATCCCTATACATCTTGCTACCTCCAGGATGCATAGCATGAGGACTGCTATGTGCGTCCTGAAGAATCTTTTGCCTCAGCTCAACATCTTTAGGCATACAAGCCTTACCTTGGAAACACAGAACCTCATCACTAGACAAGCTGTAACCCTCCAAACCACCATCCTGCACTTGTAACCTCCGCGCACTCAGAACCTCATCCAATAACTGTTTCTCTCTGATCTGCTCCACCCAAGTAGGCTTAACCTGCAACTCTGCCAGAATACTCCCATCGTCATACAAGCTCAAGTGGGCAAACAAAGCTCTTAAGTCCGAAACAACCTTGCGGCTCAACGCGTCAGCCACCACGTTAGCCTTGCCGGGTGATACTCAATCGAAACAGTCGTAATCTTTCAGCAACTCAACCCATCTGCGCTGCCTCAAATTCAAATCCTTCTGAGTCAGTAGATACTTCAGACTCTTGTGATCTGTGTAGACTATCGATCTCTCTCCGTACAAGTAGTGCCTCCAAATCTTTAAAGCGAAGACTACGTTTGCTAGCTCCAAATCGTCGTCGGATAATTGACCTCATGTGGCCTCGGTGCGAGAAGCGTAAGCCACAACCTTACCTTCTTGCATCAGCACACAACTCAAGCCCGTATGTGATGCGTCGCAATAGACTGTGTACTCCTTACCAGCCTCAGGTTGAATTAAAACCGGAGCCTCAGTCAAAATCTTCTTTAACTTGTCGAAGCTTTCTGCTGCTTCTCGGTCCACACAAGCGGAACTTCTTTCCTCGGCAACTTGGTCATCGGCGCTGCTATCAACGAGAAACCCTCAACAAACCCGGTAGTATCCGGCCAAACCAGAAAACTCGAATCTCACCACCGACTTAGGCGGCTTCAATCCAAAAGCGCCTCAATCTTACGAGGATCCACTCGAATTCCCTCAGCCCGACACTACATGACCCAAGAAAGTCACTTCCCTAAGGCGAACTCACACTTGCGAACTTAGCATAGATTTGCTTTTCCTCAAAATCTGCAACACCACTCGCAAATGCTTATCATGCTCTTCCTCTGCCTGGAGTACACTAAGATGTCGTCTATGAAAACCACGACGAGGCCGATCCGGATCTTGCTTTGAAACACCCTATTCATCATATCCATAAAACGCTGCGGTGCGTTAGTCAACCCGACGGCATTACGAGAAATTCGTAGTGCCCATACCCGAGTCCAAAGCGCTGTTTTATGGATATCGACTTCCTTAACCTTTAGCTGGTGATACCCGGATCTTAAGTCGATCTTGAAAATACCGCGAGGCCCTTGGTGATCAAACAAGTCATCTATCCGTGGCAGCGGATACTTGTTTTTAATCGTCGACTTGTTCAAGCTGGCGGTAGTCTATACACATCCGCATCGTGCCATCTTTCTTCTTGACAAAAGTACAGGCGCACCTCACGGCGTGAAACACTAGGCCTAATAAAACCTCGATCCAATAACTCCACGGATGCGAGCCTTAAGCTCCACCAATTCCTTTGGCGCCATCCTATACGGAGCAATAGACCGCGCAGCGATTAAGATGTGATCAATCCCGAACTCCACCTCGCGATCTGGCGGCAAACACCGGAAGCTCCTCGGGAAAAACATCAGCAAACTCCTTAGCAGTGCGAACCTTCTCCACAGCGAGACTCCTTAGCCTCCAGCGCTTTTGCATGAACTACATACGCTTCACGGCCTTTCGACCATCTTCTGCGCCTTGAGGCGGATACCACATTTGATAAGTAATCTCTCCTATTACCTATCATAGCCACCTCTTCACCCTCAACCGTCTTAAGAACCATGCGCTTGGCGCGCAATCCAACCTCGCCTGGTACTTGACCAACCAATCCATCCCAAGAATCGGATCGAACTCCCCAAGCGGCGGTTCCATCGGATCGGCGAGCAAACACTACCCCTTGGAGTTCTAAGGGTACCTCTCTAAACAATTTATCCACTACTACAGAGTGACCTGAGGGCTAATCACGGTCATACGCCTAGAAGATATCTCGAGTCTAAATCCATGGTCTCTACTATACTCGGCAACATAAGAGTGCGTTGAACCCACATCAATCAAAGCGTATATGGAGAACCAAAAATCAAAAAGCGTCACCGGTTATGGCGTCCGGTGCGTCGCCCCTCTCGGCGCCTCGAAGCATACACTAATCCGGTGTCTAGCATCGGAACTACTCGCACCTCTGCGGTGCTCCACGGCCCGACGAACCATTACCACCTCTGCCATTACCACGGCCCCTCTGCGGTGGCGGTCCACTACCTACGAGCGATTGCGGCACGACTCTCGGGGTGAATCCTAGCCAACCTACGCGGGACGGTCCCTCACACGGTGCTCAGAGAACCACACTCGAAGCAACCTTTTCCTCCGGTCCGGCAACCACCCCAATGAGATTTCCCACCCGATCACCGCTGCGGCGGTCCACGCTGCGACAACAAACCTAGCAGGCTGGTTCGGCCCACTCGGTCTAGCCCTCTTCTGCGAATTACCCGGCGACCCAGAGGACCCAAAGCTCCTCTTATGTCTATTCGGTCCATGCCCCGCCTCGCGACTCCTTAACACCCTCGGCCACCTTAGCCTTCTCAACTAAGACAGCAAACTCGCTCCTGCTGAGGAGCAATCAAGCGACCTCAAGTCGTCTCGCGGACCATCCTCGAAGCGAACACACCTCTCATGCTCGGTGGCCACAATGCCCACGGCATACCTACTCGACCGGGAACTCGGCCTCGTACTCGAAGCGATTTACTCCTGAACAAGCCTCGAAATGCCTTCCGTTGGGAGTCGACATAACTAGCTCCGATGTACTTCTTTTGATATGCGACCACTGAAATAATCCCATGTTAGATCCTCTGCTTTGCCACCTTTGTCTCGAGCGTGAGCCACCGCGATATGACTCATCACGGAGAAGCGTCACGATGCCCCCGACTTCTCTTCATTTGTCAAGTCCAGATCATCCATGATCCGCTCGGTTGCCTCGGCCAATATTCAAGCGATCTTTGGGAGCAACACGAAACACCTCGGAAGAATTCAGCCCCATTTGCCCGAAGTCGCTCGAGAGCAGATTTCCTAACTCTGCATCACCACCAACACCGGCTACTCTTTCCAACACTCGCGGCGATCGCGCTGTGACAACTGCGTCGTCCCGATGTCGATCTTGGAACTCACCACCTCCGGTGGTGGCGGAATCGGTATCTCATTTTTGAACCCGGACCAGATCCTACGGGCTCGAAGCGTCATCCTACCACGACCTCGTCCACGACCACGTCCACCTCTAGCGCTCATGACTAATCTTCCCTCGTATCGATTAAGAATTTTTATGCATCGATATTTATTCCACTTGTTTAACAGCAAGTCTTATGAATATTTTAAGAGGATTTGTTCTCATGAGTTCACAAAATCCTATCAGTTTCAATCTCTAAGTAGTATACTATTGCTATTCATCAAATCATATCACATCCAATCAATTCACAAGCAATAGTGCAGGTACTTTACAGGCGGCCCAGTGTAGGAGACTCGGTGCCATGCCTTTCAAACCATACTTTGAGAATAAAAACTAACAAAACAACCTTTTGGAAACATTTTTGGGCCTCGGGCCACAGTAGAAACCTTTGAACTTGGCTCGATACCACAATTGTAACACCCCAAACTCGGACAAGACACCACGCCCGAATCTGGCATGTTACGGGGAAAAACATCTTTGAGTGATCAGATTTTTATTTTCGTTTAGAAGTGGGGTGAAAACATAGTGAATTTGAGGAGAATTTGAGTAGGCTTGTTTGATTAGATTTTGAAAACTTATCCAAGTATATAGTTAAAACGAGTTGATTTCACTTAGCACTTCCAATAGTCTCTTAGTGCCATTTTGAAACATTTTAGACTTAGTAGAAAATCGAGTTTGATTTGGAAATCATTTGAGTTTATTGTATAGCAAAACATAGCGAGATACCCAGATGGTATAGTTCAAAACACATTGCGATATAATTTTGAAAATTTGTCTTTCCAAGTTTTAGTAAAATTTCATGCCAAGTTATTTGTTAAGCGGTCGAGAATCTAATTAAAACATACCAGTCATAAAACATAATTTAAAGGCCTTTAAATCCAAATTAAATCTCAAATCAAAATAAGTAAGCTAAAGTACCCAAAGTGAATAGTCGAGCAAAACTTTTATTAAAGCATGGCATGTGCACCTCGAGTCCACCTGGCTCCATGTCCGCGTCTACGAATCACTGAAATGTCAAAGGGAGGGTGAGTCGAGTGACTCGATGCATAAATCCGCTCTCCGATGAAACAACATGCTAACACACATCATACATAGCAACATAATTAATGCAACCCGATCCTAACCATCCGTATCTCCTTTTTTCTACCCGTGTGGTACCAAAACCTTGGTGGTGGTGCCAAACCACAGTGACATATAGTCACAATGTGTTACCAAAACTTTGGTGTCCCAAAGACACAAATGTGCTACCAAAAGCACGGTGACCGTAGTCACAAATCAATTGATGGGGCCAACCCATCGTGTGATACCAATCACTAGTGACGATCCCATATCTCATGTGGGGCCAACCCACGGTGGTGTTAACCACGGGGACAAGTCGCAATGAGGTGCCCAACCTCTGGTGTCCCAAAGACACAAATGTGCTACCAAAGCACTGGTGACCGTAGTCACAATAATCGAATGATGGGGCCAACCCATCGTGTGATACCCAATCACTAGCAGACGATCCCATATCTCAAAGTGGGGCCAACCCACGGTGGTGTTAACCACAGGGACAAGTCGCAATGAGGTGCCCAACCTCACGGTGTCCCAAAGACACAAATGTGCTACCAAAGCCTTTGGTGACCCAAAGTCACAAAGTGTGTTACCAAAACACTGGTGCTCGTCAGCACAAAATATCACTGCTCCCTCCTCTCATATCACCCATCAACATACCATACTCATGTAATCATGCATATCATACAGATCATGCATATCATGCCAACATGTCTAGCATTACATCTCAAAGCATACATAACATGGATCATAATACCCAAGGTATCCATAATAGAACTTGTAATAAATTAGACTTGCAGGATACGTACACATACCCCGTTTGGGTATCCAATAATCCATCATCTTGTCATGGTTTTTAATAGGCAAACAGGTTTAATAACAATATTACTAAGTATAGTGTGTTAGTTTACACACACAGTAATTACGAGCCTAAAGATCCCAACGAAGCGATCTAAATCCCTCGAGTATCAAGCTCCTAAAACAATCGGCCAACACGAGATTAGGCACTAAGACCATTCGGCCAAAGACATATAAACCCAAAGGGGTTAATATTAAGCCATTACCTTACTCTTGCGAATGGTTTGGTTTCCAACCAACCCGAACCACAATGGTCCTCTAAGACAATCGGCCACCACCTTGAAAAGAATAATGATTAATCCTTTATCATTCACGACTTAATCGAAACCGAACGATTAAACTAACAACAACCAATCACTTACCCTTACCAATTAATTGGCGGAAGAAAGCGGCTCCTCTTGCTTGCTTCCACAATCCAAAAGCCCTATAATCGATGATTAACAAAAGGTTAATTCCTTCCAAACGAACCCAAAATCGGCTCTTAACCAACCCAACACGATAAAGCACAAGAGAGAGAGGAGAAATGGCCATTCGGCCAAGCACTTACCTAGCCCCAATCGATTGAAAAACAAACCCCAACGGATCAACACTTCTCTAGGATTGGCCAAGATGAACACCACTAGAAGAGAGGGAAATTCGGCTAACACACTAAGCGAGAAGAAAAGAGGATTCGGCCAAGATGCTTAACACACCTATGTTCGGCTTTGAGTGCAAAAGAGAAGATGAAAAATAGGTAAAGTTTCGGCTAAGGGTATAGGGAAGAGAAAGAAAATAAAATGAAAGTTTAAGGGATCAAGATGTTAAGGTTTCGGTTTAATGAAATGATAAGAACAATTAGAAGTTTTGGCTAAAGAGGAGATATGGATTCGGCACAAGAGAGATTGAGCTTTCGGTTTTGCAAAAGAATGTATGAAGAACTCACTTAGAGTTTCGGCTTGATGGAGTGAAGAGAATGAGAGAAAATGTTTTAGAAAAATCGAAACACTTGACAAAAGGAGAACTTCCTTTTACCCAATATGACCGAAAATGCACCAAATGAAAAGTGCATTTCGGCACACCCCCCTCATGCACTCACCAAACCGGCCATTCCCCAAACTCCAACACCCCACAAAATCGGCCAAAATCCTCCATTCACTCCACTCCCCACATTCAAACAACAAGACCAAGTCTTCCTCCTAAACTCACTCTCCTCCCACCATTTGAACGGTTTGACCAAGTCCAAAGAAGAATTTGAATTGCCTTCTACTTCCTCCTCCCATGCCGTCCAAAAAGAATGCCAAAATGGGGACTTTGCAGCTCGAACACAAGATCTCTCCCACCTGCAAATGACGCCACACACACAAGCCTTAGTGGCGCCTATCACGCCACTCCTCCACAGCTCCTTTCTTGTTCAACAAAACACCAAATAAAACTCTTATACCCTAGCTCCAACAGCTCCCCTGACTTAACACCCAAAAATCAAAATTTTCCCATTCACTCAGGCATACACTTAGACTTCAATTAAGCCCCCAAAACATAGAAATAGCCACGCAGCACACTAGACACATGCAATATCATGCAACAACAAAACAACCCCTAACCCGGGATATTACAGGAATAATCACAACCGTGCTGCCAGTATATTGGCAAAATATTGCCTCATAGAATACTTTCTCCACGTATCACATATCCCATCCCATAACCAAATACAGACAGTAATAACAGATATCAGAATTAATACATCACATATGCTCATAAAACAGATATTACACATGCCTAAGCATGACAGAACAGATCGTACATACCATGTCTCATAATACTCATAAAAGCATTATTTAAGTCATTTTCAGTCTAACAGAGTAACATATTGCATGCTTTAATGCTTATACCATACATATTGACCCTACGAAAGGCCCACAGTTGATCGGAATGACGTGTACGACCCTAGGGAAAAATTCTAAAATTTGGGCCTACATGCCCGTGTGGCTTACCCGTGTGGGCCTACACGCCTAGAATGGCGTTGCCCATGTGGCCCACACGGCTTGGCTCATGGCCCACACACCCGTGTGGCTTGCCCGTATGGGCCCACATGCTCGTGTGACCCATACACTCAACCTAGCCCGTATGGCCCACACGACCTACGACACAACTAGGCACACGCTCGTCTGGCATTGATGGGCCAGATTTTTGGCTTTCACCGGTCGATGCTTTTTTGGTGTTTTCCTTACACGCCTGGTTCATTTTGACGTGAAAGTAATCCCGAGACCTTCGAAACCTAGAAAAACTATATCCCAACAACTGTTTAGCAAACAGTTTACGATTCAACAACAATAACCCGAACAACACACATGAACTTATCGACGATGAAAACAACTACTATCACAGATTAGGCCGTTGGAGCGAAGTCCACTGCTTCACAGTCTTCTCCTACGCAACACACTCACAGAAATTAAACTCCCTAACCACAACACCAATACGCCAATTCAAAAGGAAAAAAAATCCAAACCAATCTGTAACAGCCCAATTTCGGTGAGATCGAAATAGTAGTTTCGGGACCACAAATCTGAGCCCAAAAATAAAATTTTATTTTATTTTATTTTATTTATGATTTGCATTATTATAGGAAGGTCGTACAAAAATTTTGATGCAAAAATTTTACTGATAGAGTGTTTAATTAGGGAAAGGACTAAATTGCCTAAAATGCAAAAGTTGCCTTCTAGTAGCTATAGGTATTAAATAGCTATAGAATTTAAAAATAGAGGTCCTTATATGGTAATTAGAACATTGAATGAGAGTTAGTAGAGATTTTTATGACTCATCCATGGAAAAATTAGAAATAGCTAGGGACTAAATTGGAAATCAATAAATTAAAAAGATGATAGAAAAATAAAAAGAAATTATCATCTTTTCTATTCATCTTCTTCCCCAAAATTTCTATGGAAACCCTAGGAGAGAGGAAGAGAACTTTTCAAGCTGAATAAGGTATGAAATCAAGTCCCGTTTTTAATTATTTTTATATTTTTAGAATCGGGACAACCTAATCTTTCTATTTATGGGGTTTATTTGAAAAGATAACAAAGTGTAGAAACTTTTCCATGGATGTAAATGCTGGAAATTTGAAATTTATGGTAGAAAATCAAGGATAGTTGATAGATAAACAACTTTTACAAAGCAATTTTTCATGGAAACTTAGTTAGGGACTAAAATGAAAAAGTAGTAAAACCCATGGAAAAATCAGAAATTTGAGGAATGTATGTGCTGTAAATGTTACCTCTAAATTTTGGCTAGGCTTGAAGAGTGGATTAGATTTCATGAATCTCATTTTCCGAGCCTAGGGACAAAATTGGATTTTTTCAAAAGAGTAGGGGCAAAATAGTAGTTTTACCTAGGATGTAGTAGAATGCAAATGTATGTAAAATGTGATGGATTAATAATTAAATTTGCTTATATAGACTCGGAAAGACCAACTACGGAATTAGATCGAGGGAAACAAAAAGTTTCAGATTAGTTGGAATTCAAAACGAACAATTATCAAGGTAAGTTCGTGTAACTTAAATCTGTATGTTAAATTGCTTGAATTGAATTATATGATTTTAATGATATGTATGTGATGATGAACATAATGAAATAACTATAATTTGGAAAATATGGATAAAATGTCATGTCTCGATTGAACATTGAAATTCAATGGATTATGGTGATTTCTTGAAACGAGTAGGATATGACAAATGTTACAAATAGGATTTAGCCCGGACGGGTAATCCTGAATTAAGCCTCTCGAGCATATGTTATAGATTGGGTTTAGCCTAGAAGGGTAACCCTAATTAAGCTCTTTAGAGCATAGGTCACTGATAGGATTTAGCCTGGACTAGCAATCCTAAATGACTCTTGTGAACGTCGGTTGAAAATCGAGATTTAGCCTGGAGTGGTAATCCTACTATAAAATATGTGGCTTGAGAGTGTGCTCTTTAAACTTATGCCCATGGGTAATAATAAATAAGAATTGACGGATTATTTATATGTATATTTTATATACATCACCGAATGTCCATCGAAATTTCATTAGTTCAACGGAAAAGAATCTTGAAATGTGGAAAGGTGGAATTAATGGAAGTTTGTATGTAATGAGCTCATCTATGTTTACTTGATATTTATATGATGTTATGTGACTAATTTGCTTGATCAAGTGTATATGTTTAGGTGAAGTTACCTATAATGGATGGAATGTATGTTTATGTATGCTTGTTTGAATAGATATAACTGGTAAGTTTATTCTTCCGTTATATGAACTTACTAAGCATGAAAATGCTTACACTGTTAAATTTTCCCTTGTTTTATAGTTCTCGTAAGCTCACGAAGGTTGGAGGATCGGTCAGAGCATAATCACACTATCCACTATCTCCTTTTTTGTATATTTAGAAATCTCATTTTGGTATAATGGAATGTATAAGCTTAATTGGCCAATGATGGCTTGTAAGTGATGTTTTGTAATCTAGCCATTGGAATAGCTAGTAATGATTTATTTTGTATGTTTATAAGTTATCTCATGTTCAATGCTTATGAGTTAAATGTGGATGAATAGGGTATGTTTATCTTGTATATGCACTAGAAGTATGATTATAAACATGAGATGCATGTGATATTATGCCATGATAGATGTTAGTTAGGATTAGTTTTGATGCTTGATTTGGCTGGTATATATATGTAAGTATTGGTGTAGGTTGTTGGCAAAATTGATTGAGAAAATGAAGCTAAGAAATGTCTTTATTTTGTCCATACGGGTAGACACACGGGCGTGTGTGACACACGGCTTGCCCCATAGGCGTGTGGTTTGGCCGTGTGTCCCTTACAACTTAAAATTTAGAGACAGAATGCTTAGAATTAAGCACACGGGCAGAGACACAAGCGTGTGTCTCAGCCATGTGAGGGGCACGGCCTTGAACACGGGTGCGTGTCTTGGCAGTGTGAAAACTACACCTTAATTTTGAAAATTAAATTCGCCACACGGCCTAGCACACGGGTGTGTGACTTGGCCGTGTGACTTTAATTTGTTTATGCCTTACAAGTCAGAGAGTTACACGGGTAAGGGACACGGGCGTGTGGAGCCACACGGCCTGAGACATGGGCATGTCCTATGACCGTGTGAGCCACACGACCTGATTTCATGGGTGTGTCCCTAGACCACACAGGCCTGTGGGCACTGTTCATAAGAGAAATTTGGAAATTTTGCAAAAAATTTTATGAGATCCTGATTGAGTCCCAAATCGATTCTAATGTTCATATTGGGCTTTGAGGGCCCATTCTAGGGACAATAAGAAAAATTTTGAGTACGAATGGTATTTTTAATATAAATTTCATGTGAATGTTTGTGAACTCCAGTAATACTCCGAGATCTTATTCTGGCGACGGATACGGGTTAGGGGTGTTACATTTATTAGTATCAAAGCTACGGTTTAGCCGATTCTCGGACTGACGTAGCAAGTACGAGTCTAGCTATACATGCCATTATATAAATTATGATAGTGTGATATCTTCTGACCACTCTTTAAATGTATTTTTATATAGTAATGTCCTCCAATCAATTTAGAGATGAGACTGAGGAAGCTGAGAGCATTGCTCAAGCTTCTGTACAACGAGATGCAACCAGTAGTAGTGGGAGGCCCATGTCTGAGGGCCGAGAAGAGGCAAAAGCAACCTTCTTTGAAATGATGGATGAATGGTTTGGTGAATATATGAGAACACACCCTGCTGTTCAACGACCTCCCCTACCTGCTTCACAATCCAATGAAATGCCACAGGGTACTGTACCCGTTAGAATTGGTATGGCTCCGGTTGATAAGATTAGAAAATATAGGGTTGAAGAATTTAGGGCTACGACCGACGATGATCCAGAGAGGGCCGAGTTTTGGCTGGAAAATACTATTCGGGTACTTGATGAATTGTCATGTACTCCCGCTGAATGTTTGAAACGTGCGGTATCCTTGCTAAAAGATACAGCTTATCATTAATGGAAAAGCATATCTTCTATTGTACCACAAGAAAATGTTACGTGCGAATTCTTCCAAACTGAGTTCAGAAAGAAATATATTAGTCAGAGGTTCCTAGATCAGAAAAAGAAGGAATTTTTAGAACTCAAACAGGAAATATGTGATGAGCGAGTATGAGCGAGAGTTTGTTAGGCCCGAGCAAGTATGCCACTGAATGGGTCCAGACTGAAGCTGATACGTGCAAACGATTTGAAGAAGGGCTGAATGATACGGCTAAGTCCCAAGGGATACCAAGAGCTGACATGGATCCACTCGAGCTACCTTTAGGTCCGATAATCCGAGCTCAGGCTAAGAGCTTCAAAGACACAACAACAGCCTTAGTTGATAGAATTTGGGGCAAAACCATTTCTGGCCTTCTTGAAAGCTATTGGACCAACAAGCCGAGCACGCCATATAATCTCCTTCAAGCTCAACCAACTCAACCTTAGCTCAATGAGCTCGTTCTTAGCTCAATGAGCTCGTTTTTAGTTTACTTTAGCTTGCGTTTATTATGCTGGAATAAGATAATTAATTTGTTTTTAATTAAATTAGTTATTTAGTTAAGTTATTAATTTGTCATAATCTGGACAATATAATTAAATTAAGTGTTTAATTATGTTCTTAATTAATTGTGTGTTTTAATATGTCTTAATTTATTACAAGGATTTAAATATGTTGGCCGAATTTATTGTACAGGTTTAATGTGTTTTTGCTGCCGAATTAATGTGTCCAAAGGGAATTTAATTATCTGATTTATTTGGTGTAGCTAACTTCCCATGGAAGGCTTAGGTGCATGGATGGAATTAAGAAGGTGTGCTGATTCTTGGTGTTTCCCAAGTGACCATTCGGCCAAGCCTTTCATCTCTCCAAGAAGACCGATTGGCTGCTTAAGGCAAATCTAAGGCCTTTCACACCAAGGGCTGTTTAGTTTTGATTGTTCACACACATGACCATTCAAATCAGTTTTTCCACACCTCCTGACCCATGGAGTGCCCAAAGCAGCTCATTTACTCCCAAGAACATTCGGCTGAACCAAGCAGCACCATTAAAGAAGATTCAAGCATGTGGTTGAACCTACTTAATGCATTTCAGCTCCCAATCAGTTCATTTAATTTTCCAGCTGAATTAAGTCATCTAGAAGCTTCCATTGACGTTCCCCATGCACAAGAAACTTCAAGGAACCTTCCTAAAAGATTCTGGAATTTTCAGCTAACTTTTTGGCTACCTTTAAGAGCCTATTCGGCTAACCCATGTAAGGCCTATAAATTTCGGCTCATTTCACCTTGTAAGGAACCTTTTCCATTTATATGATTGAAATTAAGTATTTAGTGAGATTAACTTCTCTCAATTTCTTTCAAAAACTCTGTTGACTTATCTACTTAGCTAGTGGCGTCAACCTAGTTCTTTTGAAACCGAACTCATCACTTCAGTAGTGTGGTGTTCGAATCGATATACCAAGGTTCCTATATTCCATAGATAGTGGGTCGAGGTTTCTATTTTTCCTTCACCAAGCCATCTTAAGAACGTATAAGTTTCAGGTCGGCACTTAAGCATTATGTTGGTTCACTATTGTTTCTTAAGCCCCTTTATTTTATTTTCCATCTTAACTGAATTATTATCAACCTATATTAATCTTTCTTACTAGCCGAACCTAATACATTAAACTGAACCTTTTTGAACCCAATTGATTTTTGATTCCACTCATAGCCAAATATCCTCCTACCTTCACTAAGCGAACGAAATTTCATCGTTAGACAATCGGGCAATGAAAGCGACTCAACTCACTAACCCGAGGTTAGATCGCATCAGTTGGTATCAAAACTACCCAAAATGAGAAGTTCAGACATTCGGAACAACCCCGGATTAGGTTCGTAAAAAAATCAAAAAAAATATTTGTATTGAGATTTTGCATTGTAATTCATCTTATTGTACTTAAAAAGAAAGAGAGAAAAAAATATATACAAAATTATAAAAAAAGTTCGTATCATTGCAAAGTTTAAAATTCAGCGTTTGTAGTTCCCGATCATCTTTCTTTGCAAATACTCCTATTTACCTTCGCACCACACTGTATATCCCATTTTTTTGTTTCTTTTAGCCAACCTTACACCGGAAATAACATTACCCTTGTTACCCAATTGAAACCGACCCTCTAGGCTAGAGATAATGTCTCATCGAGTCTTATATGAAATCACGAGGGAAGAAATGAACGGAAAAAAGCACGAGTGTGTGAGCACATTAGAGAGGAGGTAAAAGCCGAAAAGAGTGCAAACACGAGTCTGAGTGACATCTGTTCTTTCTTTCCGAGTGAACGTGAGATTTTGTGGTGAGATTAAAGAATTATGTCTAGAAGTTCTGAGCGCAACATGGCGAAAAGACCCAAAAGACAACCAATAAGAAATGTCGCACTCGGAGGAGGTGGAATACTTGATTTAGGCCAATAAGCCCTCTTGAGGGAATTTTAACGGATGCTCTGGAATGAGCTTGAGTCTATCAATGAACGTTTGGATCGAGTCGAAGAGAGGGGTCAATGGGAAAGAATGCCCCAAGGTCCAAGACAAGAGCGAGGTCGAGCGAGATTCCGGGAAGACGAACTTTATGAACCAAGTGAGTTGGAGAGTGACTAAGCGTCAAATCAAAGCGGAGGACGACGTGGTTAAAGGATTCGGGCCCCTAGAGAATGAGGACGTGTTGATGACGATTTGAGAAATATCAAGCTGTCCATACTACCATTCCAAGATAGATCTGACCCGGAGGCGTACCTAGAATGGGAGAAGAAAATAGAGTTGGTCTTCGAGTGCCACAACACCTTGGAAAGTAAAAAGGTGAAGTTAGTGACGATTGAGTTTTCCGACTACACCATGATTTGGTGGGATCAGTTAACCAAGAGCCGGAGAAGGAACGGGGACCGGCCAATATCCACTTGGACCGAGATGAAAGCTGTAATGCGAAAGAGATTTATCCCTTCTTACTATCATCGTGAACTTTACGAAAAACTTCAGAACCTTACGCAAGGAAATCGAAGTGTGGAGGACTACTTCAAAGAGATGGAGATTGCCATGATCTGTACGGATGTGAAGGAAGATCGAGAGGTGACCATGGCCAGATTTTTAGTCGGTCTTAACCGCGACATCGCCAACGTGGTGGAGCTTCAACATTATGTCGAAGTAGTCGACATGGTGCACGTCGCCATAAAGGTGGAGAAGTAATTAAAGAAAAAAGGATCCATTTGGACCTTTCCTAATTCCACTGCCACTTCAAAATAGCGTCAAGGCACGAGTAAGAAAGATATACCAAATCGTGCTAAGGACCAAGCAGTGTCTGCAAAGCCTAGAAAGCCCATTGGCGAATCTAGCAAAGGCAAGGACGTAGCCTTTCCCAACCGATCTAGGGATATTAAATGCTTCAAATGTTTAGGGGGCACATCGCCAGCCAGTGCCCTAATCGAAGCAATATGATTGTGAGACCCAATGGTGAAATCGAGTTGGAGGAAGAAAAAGATGAAGAATCCGACGCAACCGCTGACGAGGAGGAAGAACTTGAATACGCTGTTGATGGCAAAATCCTTGTTATTAAACGAAGCCTAAGCCTTCAAAGCGTGGAGAATGAGCAGCAAAGAGAGAATATCTTCCATACACGTTGCCATGCCCAAGGCAAGATGTGTAGTTTGATCATGGATGGCAGAAGTTGTACGAACGTAGCTAGTACTTTGGTGGTGGAAAAACTCGGTTTGCCAACAACTAAGCATCCTCATCCCCACAAACTTCAATGGCTCAATGACGGTGGGGAATTGAAGGTGACCAAATAAGTCTTAGTTTCCTTTTCCATCGGCAAGTACAATGACGAGGTTCTTTGCGACAAGGTGCCCATGCATGCTGGTCATCTGTTGTTGGGGCGTCCATGGCAATTTGACCGTAAAGTTATCCATGATGGCTATATGAATCACTACACTTTCAAACACCTCGGGAAAAGTGTGAATTTGGCTCCATTGACGCCAAGACAAGTGTATGAAGATCAATTGAAGTTAAAAGACTCCATTGAAAAATTTAAAGAGAGCGGACAAAAAGAAAAGAGTGAAAAAGAGAGTGAAAAGAAAAGTGAGAAAACGAAAGGAAAACAAGTGATCAATCTGAGAGAAAAGAAAAAGGAGCGTGAAAAAAAAATGAGTGAAGAAAAAGAGATCAACAAAATGAGTGTTTATGCAAAAGAGAGTGATATTCAAAAGTCTTATTTGTTGAAGCAGCTGTTCTTGTACTCGTGTACAAGGAAAACCTTTTGAACGTTAACGAATTGGATACAAATCTTCCCTCTTCAATTGTTTCTCTTTTGCAAGAATTTGATGACGTATTACCGGATGAAGTCCCTAGTGGGTTGCCACCCATTCGGGGGATTGAACATCAAATTGACTTCATTCCCAGAGCTTCCATCCCGAATCACCCGGCTTACCGTAGCAACCCTGAGGAAACCAAAGAGTTGCAAAGGCAAGCGAACGAGCTTATGGAGAAGGGGTACATACGAGAAAGCCTCAGCCCTTGCGCTGTACCGGTATTATTGGTGCCAAAAAAGACGGAACATGGCGCATGTGCGTGGACTGCCGCGCGGTGAACAAGATAACTATCAAGTACCGACATCCAATACCGCGTCTAGATGATATGTTAGACGAGTTAAGTGGTGCAACTATTTTCCAAGATCGACCTTAAGAGCGGGTATCACCAAATTCGGATGCGCAAAAGTGACGAGTGGAAAACTGCATTTAAGACGAAACATGGTTTGTACGAGTGGTTGGTCATGCCATTCGGCCTAACCAACGCACCCAGCATCTTTATGCGACTTATGAATCATGTTTTATGTGCCTTCATTGGAAAATTTTGTGTTGTCTATTTTGATGATATACTTATTTATAGTAAATCATTAGATGATCATGTTCTGCATTTCAAAGCTATTTTGGAAGTCCTTCGAAAAGAAACTTTGTATGCTAACATTAAGAAATGTACCTTTTGCACTAACAAGGTTGTTTTCTTAGGTTTTGTAGTCAGTTCGGAGGGACTTGAGGTAGACCAAGACAAGGTGAAAGCAATCCAAGAATGGCCTTGACCAACGAGCATAAGCCAAGTGAGGAGCTTCCACGGCTTGGAGAGCTTTTATCGGTGCTTCGTCCCGAACTTTAGCACCTTGGCCGCACCTTTAACGGGTGTGATCAAGAAGTCTTCAGCTTTTCATTGGGATGAAGAACAAGAGAAATCCTTTAATTCTATTAAAGACTGTTTAACTATATCACCTTTGCTTGTGTTGCCTGACTTTTCTAAAATGTTTGAAATTGAATGTGATGCCTCAGGTGTTGGGATAGGAGCCGTGCTAACTCAAGACGGGAGGCCCATGGCATATTTTATTAAGAAGTTGAACGGAGCCACGCTAAACTACCCGACATATGACTAAGAGATGTACGCCCTAATTCGAGCTTTAGAAATGTGGCAGCACTATTTGTGGCCCAAAGAGTTCGTAATCCATTCGGACCATGAAGCGTTGAAGCACATCAAGGGCCAAACTAAGTTGAACAAACGACATGCTAAGTGGGTAGAATTCTTAGAATCTTTTCCTTATGTTATAAAGTATAAGAATGGTAAGGAAAATATAGTGGCTGATGCATTGTCAAGACGATATACTCTTTTATCTTACTTGGACTCTAAATTTCTTGGGTTTGTTTTCTTGAGAGATTTGTATGCTACTGATGTTGATTTTGGGGAAATTTATAGATCTTGTGAAAACATCACTGTTGATAAGTTTTACAGGTGTGATGGCTTCCTCTTTCAAAAAGGCAAGCTTTGCGTTCCGCAAGGTTCAATTCGAAATTTGCTGGTGAGTGAAGCATATAGTGGCGGCCTCATGGGCCATTTCGGAGTAGCCAAGACCTTGGCCATACTCCAAGAGCATTTCTTTTGGTCCAGGATGAAGAGGGACGTCGAGAAAATTTGTGCTCGATGCGTGACATGCAAGAAAGCAAAATCCAAGATCAACCCACATGGACTATACACGCCACTGCCAATACCTGAAGAGCCTTGGGTTGACCTTTCCATGGACTTTGTCCTTGGCTTACCGAGAACTAAAACTAGAAAAGATTCTATCTTTGTTGTTGTAGATAGATTTTCTAAAATGTCTCATTTTATAACTTGCTCGAAAACTGACGATGCTATTAATGTTGCTAATTTGTTCTTTAGGGAAGTCATTAGATTGCACGGAATTTCGAGAACAATTGTTTTTGACCGGGACGCGAAGTCCTTAGTCACTTCTGGAAGTTATTGTGGGGAAAGCTTGGAACAAAGCTATTGTTTTCAACAACCTGTCACCTCTAAACGGATGGCCAAACGGAGGTGGTGAGTCGCGTATTATCAACCTTGTTGTGAGCTATTATTCAGAAGAATCTTAAGTCATGGGAGGAGTTTTTGCCGCACGTCGAGTTTGCTTATATTAGATCCATTCATTCAGCGACTAAACACTCACCTTTTGAGATTGTTTATGGTTTCAATCCTTTGACTCCACTTGATTTAATTCCTTTGCCTAATGATCAGCTTGCTCATGTAGATGCTAAACGAAAGGCTGAGTACGTGAAGCAACTACACCAAAAAGTAAGGGCCAACATTGAGGCGAGGACCGAACAATACATGCGCAAGGCTAACAAAGGAACGAAGCAAGTAGTGTTCGAACCCGGAGATTGGGTTTGGTGTTCACATGAGGAAGGAACGGTTTCCAGCTCAACGGAGGTCAAAACTATTACAGAGAGGAGATAGACCCTTCCAAGTGTCGGACCAAATTAATGAAAATTCTTACAAGCTCGACCTCTCAGGTGAGTATAACATAAGCGCGAGTTTTAACGTAGCTGATTTATCTCCCTATGATGTAGGCGACGGTTTGGGGGAAAATAGCTTCGAAGAGGGAGGGAATGATACGGCTAAGTCCCAAGGGATACTGAGAGCTGACATGGATCCACTCGAACTACCTTTAGGTCTGAGAACCCGAGCTCAGGCTAAGAGGTTCAAAGACGCAACAACAACCTTAGTTGATAGAGTTTGGGGCGAAACCATTGCTGGCATTCTTGAAAGCTCTTGGACCAGAAAGCCGAGCACGCCATATAATCTACTTCAAGCTCAACCAGCTCAACCTTAGCTCAATGAGCTCGTTCTTAGCTCAATGAGCCCGTTTTTAGTTTACTTTAGCTTGTGTTTATTATGCTGGAATAAGATAATTAATTTGTTTTTAATTAAATTAGTTATTTAGTTAAGTTATTAATTTGTCATAATCTGGACAATATAATTAAATTAAGTGTTTAATTATGTTCTTAATTAATTGTGTGTTTTAATATGTCTTAATTTATTACAAGGATTACATATGTTGGCCGAATTTATTGTGCAGGTTTAATGTGTTTTTGCTACCGAATTAATGTGTCCAAAGGGAATTTAATTATCTGATTTATTTGGTGTAGGTACACTTCCCTTGGACGGCATAGATGCATGGATGGAATTAAGAAGGTGTGCTAATTCTTTGTGTTTCCCAAGTGACCATTCGGCCAAGCCTTTCATCTCTCCAAGAAGACCGATTGGCTGCCCAAGGCAAATCTAAGGCCTTTCACACCAAGGGCTGTTCGGTTTTGATTTTTCACACACACATGACCATTCAAATAAGTTTGTTCACACCTCATGACCCATGGAGTGCCCAAAGCAGCTCATTTACTCCCAAGAACATTCGGCTGAACCAAGTAGCACCATTAAAGAAGATTCAAGCATGTGGCTGAACCTACTTAATGCATTTAAGCTTCCAATCTGTTCATTTAATTTTCCAGCTGAATTAAGTCATCTAGAAGCTGCCATTGACGTTCCCCATGCACAAGAAACTTTAAGGAACCTTCCTAAAAGATTCTGGAATTTTTAGCTAACTTTTTGGCTACCTTTAAGAGCCTATTCGGCTAACCCATGTAAGGCCTATAAATTTCGGCGCATTTCACCTTGTAAGGAACTTTTTCCATTTCTATGATTGAAATTAAGTATTTTTTGAGATTAACTTCTCTCAATTTCGTCCAAAGACTCTGTTGACTTATCTACTTAGCTAGTGGCGTCAACCTAGTTCTTTTGAAACCGAATTCTTCATTTTTAGTAGTGTGGCGTTCAAACCGATATACCAAGGTTCCTATATTCCATAGATAGTGGGTCGAGGTTTCTATTTTTCCTTCACCAAGCCATCTTAAGAACGTATAAGTTTCAGGTCAGCACTTAAGCATAGTGTTGGTTCACTCTTGTTTCTTAAGCCCCTTTATTCCATTTTCCATCTTAACCGAATTATTATCAACCTATATTAATTCTTTCTTACTAGCTGAACCTAATACATTAAACCAAACCTTTTTGAACCCAATTGATTATTGATTCCACTCATAGCTAAATATCCTCCTACCTTCACCAAGCGAACGAAACTTCATCGTTAGACGATCGGGCAACGAAAGCGACTCAACTCACTAACCTGAGGCTAGATCACATCACTGAATGAAGACATTAAGCTGTTGATTGGGAGGCTGAAAGAGCCCACAAGGCTAAGGAATTAAGTAAAGAGAAGAAGCAAGCTGAAAGAGAAGCTCGGGTTCCAAGTAAAGGATTTTTGAGGAAGATACAATCATCTACCTCAAAGAAATCAAGAAGTTACCAAGAACATTTTGCTTCATCAGTAGGATATTCGGAAAAGGAAAGAAGTTCTAAACGCTCTAACCCGAGGTCTTCATCTCAGCTAGCAACTGGTGTTGGGAGTGTTGGAAACCTCAAGCCACGATGCAATGTCTGTAACAAATTGCATCTTGAAGAGTGCCGGATGAGAAGTGGGGCATGTTTTAAATGTGGTTCTCTCGACCATTATCTCAAGGATTGGACGAAAAGGGTTGAGAAAGATATTGAATGGACGCAAAAGCCGAGTAACCTCGTCTCAAGGGGTAGACCACCACGACATCCCAAAAATGTCAGTGGTAGTTGCACTGTTGTAAAAGATTCATCGGCTAAATCTGAGGCACGGGCTCTGGCGAGGACATACACCATACATGCAAGGGAAGATGCCTCGGCACCAGATGTTATTACTGGTACATTTTCTTTACTTGATAGTGATATTATTTCTTTGATTGATCCTGGTTCAACGCATTCATATATATGCACGAAACTTGTGACTGTTAAAAATATGTTGGTAGAATTCACTGAATTTGTGGTCAAAGTTTCAAATCCCTTGGGTCAGCATGTTATGGTAGATAAATTTTCTAAGAATTTCCCATTGATTATAGAAGGTCATTATTTTTTGGCTAATTTGATGTTGTTACCTTTTGATGATTTTGATGTGATTTTGGGAATGGATTTGTTAATCGAACATGATGCAGTAGTAAATTGTAAACATAAATATATTGTGTTGAAGTGTCAAAATGGTGAATTACTTTGGGTTGAATCTGAAAAATTAGATAGGTCATCTAATGTGATTTCAGCAATATCAGCACAGATATATTAGAAAAGGGTATGAGGCTTATCTTGCTTATGTGCTGGATACCAAAGTGTCTGAGTTGAAAATCCAGTCAGTGCCGGTTGTTTGTGAGTTTCCTGAGGTATTTCCAGAAGAATTGCTCCGTTTACAACCAGCTATAGAGGTGGAATTTTCTATAGACCTTGTACCAGGGATGACACCGATATCGGTAGCACCATATAGAATGGCTTCTACTGAATTAAAGGAGTTGAAAGTGCAGTTGCAAGAATTAATTGATAAAGCATTTGTTCGACCCAGCTTTTCACCGTAGAGTGCACCGGTATTGTTTGTAAAGAAGAAAGATGGATCATTGAGGTTGTGCATTGATTACATGCAGCTCAATAAAGTCACAATAAAGAACAGATATTAATTTCCCCGAATTGATGATTTGTTTAACCAACTAAAGGGTGCTATTGTATTTTCGAAGATTGATTTTCGATCTGGTTATTATCAGCTGCGGGTAAATAATCCAGATGTGCTGAAGATAACTTTTAGAACCAGATATGGGCACTATGAGTTTCTGGTGATGCTGTTTGGGCTGACTAACACACTGGCAGTGTTCATGGACTTGATGAATAGAATTTTCAGTCCGTACTTGGACAGGTTTGTGGTAGTATTTATAGATTATAACATCCCAGTTTAGGGCTTAGTCAGAATAGTGGTTCGATACCACAAATCTGAGGGTCATGGATGAGTTTTTGAGGCTTATATTATGTATGCATGCTAGTGTGAAAGTTTCATGAAGCAATTTTGTGAAATTGTGGTTGAATTGTCCAAAAGGACTAAATTGCAAAAGTTGCAAAATGTGTGTTTCTAGAAGCTATATGTGTGAAATAGCTTTAGATTATTAATTAGAGGTCCTTAAATAGCAATTTATCCAAATTCTAATTTTTGGACAAAAATGGGCATGGATGAGTTAAAATAGAAAGTTTATCAAAAAGGGTATTTTGGTCATTTAAAAATTAAGTGATTAAAATAGGAGAAAAGATGACAAAATTCATTCATCTTCTTCTCCAAGGCTGCCGAAATTTTCAAGAGCCATTGTTAGGGTTCTTCCAATTTTTCAAGCTTGCTAGTAAAGTGCATCTAGCCTCGTTTTTGATATTCTTTGTATTTTTGAAGTCCTTGTAGCATGAGTAAGCTATTTTTAGCTATTTGATGAGCTATGATGGATGTTCAAAAATGTGGCCATGTATGACATGCATGTATTTTGATGTTTTATGGAAGAATATGAAGGCTTGATGTAGTAGAAACATCTTTTGCTAAGTGGTTTTCCATGAAAATGCATGTAGGGACTTAGTTGTGAAAATCTTAAGTTTGGTCATACATGGGTGATTTAGTGAGATTTGATGAATGCTTTAGTTGAGTAAGTGGTTCGGCTAAGCATGAAAGAGTAGAAAGTTGAATAAAAATCACTTTATGAGCCTTTGGGACTAAAGTGTAAATATGAGAAAGTTTAGGGGCAAAATAGTAATTTTGCTAAAGTATGAGATATGGGTCAATTTAGTCAATGTGTGTATTGAATAAGCTGATTTATTCATTATAGATCAAGAAAGATGAAGCCCGGATTGAAACCGAGGCAAAAGCAAGGTGGTGGACTAAATTGCACATTTCAATACTTTTGAGTATCGAGGTAAGTCTATGCATAAACAATGCATTCATACTTACAATTTGTAAATGCTAGCTAGGGTGTAGCATGAATGAGAATGAATGAGAATGATTGGGAACCTATGTGGTTCAAGTAGAATGAGTGGAATATAGATGTGAATGAATTTAATAATTGGGTAAATAGACTTGTGCATGTGTTGTGATAATGCTAGATGGTGGGCTAAGTGCGATACCATCCAAATGCATATTGACGATGAGCTGGTTATGTGCGATGCTATCGTTAGGTATATCATTTAGTGGCTATGTGCGAGATCACGATGATTACCTTTGTGGTAGGCTAAGTGCGATACGACCTTATAAATTGATTGTGGTGTGCTAAGTGCAAAACCATCGAGATATTGGCTGTGTGGATTAATTGTGTATATTAGTTGTGTGGATTAGCTGTGTGGATTAGCTATGTGAGTTAGCTATGTGGATGCATTATTGAGCAATAATGACGTGTTGTATATTGTGTAAATGTGATATTGAACGCAGGGGTGCATTTTAATAATTATGAGCATGTGACTCATGATGTGTCGGTAATATGGTAAGGGATAGAAAGAGTAAGCATAGTTGTATATTATATGTTGGTATAATGCTAATTGTGGTTGGGCTTATACTTTGATGCTTAATTGCTTATGTGTAAACTTACTAATCTCAAAGCTTACTCTCTTTCTTTTCCCTTGTCTTATAGATTGAAAGCGTTGAATAGAGATACGAGGATCATCGAGAAGATGCCACATATCAAGACACTTTGGTACATGAAACTTAATGTTTTGTATATGGCATGTATAAGGGCTAGATAAGTTAGTAAATTTTGTTGTAAATGGCTAAGATGTGTTGGCCTATAGATGGATAGCTTATTTTGTATAATGCCATGGTTGTTGGCTATTACATTATATGAAAGAAATATGTAGTTTTCTATGTGAGAATGCACTTCAATTTGAGTTGATTATGATGGTGTTAGATGAGTATATGTTGTGTATGTTAGAAGGGTGAAAAGAACTTGACACTTAGTCTTGTTCTTGACCATGTGGGTAGACACACGGGTGTATGTCTAGACCATGTGTGACACACGGTCAGCCCACGGGCGTGTGCTGTGGCCATGCGTCCTCTGCATGTTAATATTTGAAAATAGAATAGACCACGGACTAGTCACACGGGCGTGTGCCTAGAGCGTGTGGGATTCATCAGTGTTGGCCACGGGCTAGCCACACGGGCGTGTGTCTAGACTCCAGGCCGTGCGAGGAAAGTCGGTGTTCACCACGGTTGGGAGCACAGGCGTGCCATGGCCGTGGGGTATTTGGCGAGAATGCTTGGGTTTTTAGGCACGATGCGGGGACATGGGCGTGTGTACTCATGCTGCAGGCGTGTCTAATCTTGCACGCAGCGTGTGAGACTGTATAAAAGAGAAAAAATTTAAGGATCGTAAAAGTTCCGGATTAGTCGCGAGGGCCCTCGTGTGTATGAGTGAGGCCTCGTAAGTCGAGAATGAGGTTATATCGAGTAATGATGTTGAGCCTAAGTGGCGATTAAGCGGTTTGAGTTCGGTAATGCCTCAGGCTCGGTTCCCAGTGTAGAACCCGGGTAAGGGGTGTTACATAGATGATATTTTGGTCTATTCCCTAGATGAAAATGAGTATGCCGAGCATTTGAAAATTGTATTGCAAACTCTGCGTGAGAAGAAGCTATATGCTAAATTCAGTAAAAGTGAATTTTGGTTACGGGAAGTTAGTTTCCTTGGACATGCTGTGTCTGCAGAAGGTATTCGGGGTAGACCCGAATAAGATTTCAGCTATCGTAAGTTGGAAGCCATCAAAAAATGTTTTAGAATTCAGAAGCTTTCTAGGACTAGCCGGATATTATCAGAGATTTGTTAAAGGATTTTCAATGATAGCTTCTCCGATGACTCGATTGCTGCAAAAAGATGTAAGTTTCAAGTAGACCGAAAAGTGCCAACAAAGTTTTGATAAATTGAAAGCCTTATTGACGAAAGCTCCCGTATTAGTTCAACCTGAATCAAATAAAGAATTCATAGTTTACAGTGATGCCTCATTAAATGGTTTGGGTTGCGTATTGATGCAAGACAGTAAGGTTGTAGCTTATGCATCCAGACAACTGAAGCCACATGAAAGGAATTACCCGGTGCATGATCTCGAGTTGGCAGCCATTCTTTTTGCACTGAAAATATGGCGACATTATCTCTTTGGCGAAAAGTGTCACATCTTTACGGATCACAAAAGTTTGAAGTACTTGATGACACAAAAAGAATTGAATTTGAGACAACAAAGATGGTTAGAATTCTTGAAGGATTATTATCTCGTCATTGACTACCATCCGGGGAAAGCTAATGTAGTTGTGGATGCCTTGAGCCAAAAATCTTTGTTTGCCTTGCGGGCATTGAATGCCCAGTTATCTTTCTCTGAGGACGATTCAATTATAACTGATTTAAAGGTTAGACCAACATTTCAGCAACAAATCTGTGAGGCTCAGAAGGATGATGATAAGTTACAGGCCAAACGAGTGCAAAGTGAGTCAGATCCTGATTCAGAGTTTCAGATTGATTCAAATGGTTGTTTGTTGTTCAGAGACAGAATATGTGTACCGAAGAATTTAGGATTGGTACAGAAGATTCTACATGAAGCACACAATGGTATTATGTCTGTGCATCCCTGTAGCAATAAAATGTATAATGACTTAAAGAAAATGTACTGGTGGTCGGGAATGAAAAGAGATATTTCTGAACTTGTATCTAGATGCTTGGTATGTCAACAAGTAAAGGCTGAACACCAAGTGCCTTCGGGATTATTGCAGCCGATTACGATTCCGAAATGGAAATGGGAAATGATTACCATGGACTTTGCATTGGGATTACCCTTATCGCTGAAAAAGAAAGATAATAAATGGGTAATTTTCGATCGTTTAACGAAGTCAACACACTTTATCCCAGTACGTATGGATTTTTTGTAACAGTCTGGATTAGACCCTAGTCAGAATAGTGGTTTTGGGACCACAAATTCGAGTTAGAATAATATTTTAATATTATTTTCTATGTCTGCAGTATATGATTTAGCATGTGTTAAGGTTCTGTGAGTTAAATTGTCCGTCTGCGTGCTTAATTTGGTATAAGGACCTAATTGTGAGAAAAGCTAAATTAGCATGCTCTATGATAAGGTATTTATTTGATGTGGCTTTTTAAGGTGGAGGCCTTATGAGGCAATTAAACCATTTTTAAGATAGTGGATAGTTGTTGGACAAATATAACCTTGATGTATATATGTTTCAAATGTTAATTGATAAAGGGTAATATAGTAAAAAGTGTATTATTATGTTTAATATGATAAAATGACATGAAAATAAATCCATAATGTTCATCTTTACCACCGAATATTGAAAGAAAAGAAAGAGCTTGAGCTTGTTTCATTCAGACATTGTTCAAACACAAAACGAGTATGTGTTTTTGATCGGTTTTTGATAATTTCTACGTTTCTGAAATCGTTGCTTCATAAACTTCAAAACCCATGTCTAAATTTTTAGAATTTATGATGTTTTTTTGAAATGAGCCTTTGATGAACTCATGTGCTTTATGATGTTTGATGGTGAAAAATTAAATATATGTGTTTGATTATCATAGTTTGTCTTTGGAGTTTTGTTGAATTTGAGTAAATTGGAGTAAATTGAAAGAATAGTATTTTGAGGGACTAAATTGTAAAATAAATGAAATGTATGGGCTTGTATGAGATACATGAATATTTTGCTAAGCATGGGTATTTAGTGATTTTGTGTATTTTGTGATTTTGTGAAATAGGGACTAAAATGTCCAAATATGAAAATGTGAGGGCTAATTTGTAAATTTCCCTAAATATGTGTTTTTGGATTGAATTGAATGATTTGTTGAATAAATGCATTAAATTTGAATATGTATAGATCAAGAACTGAAGAAAACGGATTTAGATCGCGGAAAGTCTAAAGTGATTGAGTTGTCGAAATCGCTCGTTCAATCCGAATCCGAGGTAAGTCGATATACAAATAAATGTATTTGAATTGAATTATTTGTACATATATGAAATTTGAATTGCTATGAATATCCATTGAAATGGAATGTACATGAAATCTGAGCTTATGTATATATATATCGACAAGTTATCAGTGTCTGAGAAGTCCCGTCTGAACCTAGGAATAGATAGGATTGCATATGTCATGACATAGGGGTCCAATTTGTAATATCATATAAGACCACATCTGGGACGTTGGCATTGATTTGAGATTTCATGTAAGACCACGTCTGGGACGTTGGCATCGATATGAGATTTACGTGTAAGACCATGTCTGGGACATTGGCATCATATTGATTCGTGAAAGACCTTCTCTGGGACAATGGCATCGATATTTTGTTACATGTAAGTCCACATCTGGGACGTTGGCATTGTACGACTATTCCGAGTATTCTGAATATCCTATTAGATTCTGAGCGATTCAATGGGCAAATTCGAGATGTGAATGGCTATGTGAAATGTATAATGATTCAGGTATGTTTGAAGAGTACACCATATATGTGTACAAAAAGGTAAGTTATATATATAGAATTCACTAAGATGAATATGTGTATTGAAATGATAAGATGATATGTATTTTACATGCTTTAATGAGTTATGAGCACACATGAGATATGAGTTGTGGAATATGAGAAAGTGATGGCGAAATATTGAGCCAAGGATGATATTATGAATTTGCAAATGAGTAATATAAATTTCATTGCATCTATGTGGCTATATGCATTTCATACTAAGTTTATTTGTATATGGCTTACTAAGCTTTTGGAAAGCTTACTCTGTGTGTGTGTTTACTCTATGTTATAGGTCGTTAAAGCTACGAGAGGCTCGGGGACCATCGAGGATCATCACCACACTATCAAATTCAACCTTGGTACTTTTTGAATGTGTATATAGTTAAATATGGCATGTATAGGCTAGTTGTTTTGGAGTATGTTTGAGATATGTGTATATAGCCATGTGATATGGCTAGTTTAATGGATGTGTAATGAATGAAGAGTCATGCTTTATGATGTTGGATTTGGTAAGATCTCATGTCTATGAAATGGTCAAGATTATTGGTAAGCCTATTGATGCAATATGAGCATATATGTTTGAACAATGATATGGTTATATGAATGGTAAGATGTGGATGTATCATACTTGGTTTAATTGTGAATTGGTTGAGCTATTTAGCATATAAGATGATATGCTAGAAATGAGATTGAATTGGGTTGATATGATGAACATTTTGATGTGTTTTTGTTGCTAAAGATGCATGGAAAGATGCTTAATTGTGCTTGTAGGGATGACCCATTGTGTGGGTGGCATTTTGGCCTCTAAAATGGCCTATAATTGCCCACATAGTTGAGCACACGGGCGTGTGACTCGACCGTGTCCCTCGTGGTTGTAATTTAGAACAAGTCAGGATCGACCACGGGCTGGACACACGGGTGTGTGACTGGCCGTGTGGTGCAAGTTAGGATCGACCACGGGTGAGGCACACGGGCGTGTCCAAGGCCATGTGGACAAGTCAATATGTATGCCCTGTTTTGACACGGCTTAGACACACGGGCGTGTCTAAGGCTGTGGGAGGCACACTGCCTGCCCACACGGGCGTGTGATCTCTGTAACTTAGAAAAAGTTTTAAATTTCTGAGAATTTTTGTGTGTGTTCGATTTAGTCCCAGCCCTATTGTAAAGCATGTTTAAGGTCACGTTGACCTATCAAAGGGACACTTTGATTTGATTTGACGAGTTTTACTATGATATGTCCATAAAATTCTTTGTTCGTCCGGTATTGCCTCTTAACCCTAATCCGGCGACTGATACGGGTTTGGGGTGTTACATTTGATTGATATCAGAGCTACCTTTTAGTCGATTCTCAGACTAACGTAGCATGTAAGAGTCTAGCTATACATGCCATATATCTGAACTGTGATAGTGTGATGAATCTTGATGTGTAAAATGTGATTTTCATATAGTAATGGATCCCGAAAGAGCCGTAGCTGATGATGTAGAAAGCAATGCGCCTGCTCCCGCTCAAGGGACAGCGCCATTTGATTTGAGACAGGCTACGAGCGGTAAAGAGGGAGAAGCTAAACAAGCTTTCTTCCAAATGATGAGTGAGTGGTTCACTCAGTTCGTAAGAAATAATCTGGCTATTTCACAACCTCCGTCCCCGTCTAATCCCCCTCAGACTTCTGCTATACCTCCGACTATGAATTTGAATCTGTTGAATAAACCTCCGGTCGACAAAATCCGTAAGTATGGGGCTGAAGAGTTCAGGGCCACTAGTGACGATGATGCTGAGAAAGTCAAATTTTGACTAGAAAACACAATCCGAGTATTTGATGAGATGTCTTTGACTCCGGAAGAAAGTATTAAATGTGTTGTTTCATTACTGCGAGATGCGGCCTATCAGTGGTGGAAGACTTTGATCTCAGTGGTTCCAAAGGAACGAGTTAATTGGGATTTCTTCCAGTCTGAGTTTCGAAAGAAATACATTAGTCAGAGATTCATTGATCAGAAACCGAAAGAATTCCTGGAATTGAAACAAGGCCGCATGTCTGTCACTGAATATGAACGAGAGTTCGTGAGACTGAGTCAGTATGCTCGGGAATGTGTATCAACGGAAGCGATAATGTGTAAGAGATTTGAAGATGGCCTAAATGAAGACATTCGTTTGTTAGTCAGAATTCTGGAAATAAAAGAGTTTGTGGTACTTGTTGATCGAGCGTGCAAAGCTGAAGCACTCGGGAAAGATAAAAGAAAAGCTGAGTCTGAAGCTATAGATGAGGGAAAGAGATTCCCAAGTAAATCATTTCAGTCTGCATCAAAGAAATTCAGAGATGAACATAGCCGTTCCAGGCCAATCGAATAGAGATCGAGCTAGATCACAGTCGAATACCAAAACTCCAGCAACTTCAATGGCAAGTGTTGGAAATGTCTGATTCGAGCGACCTGAATGTAAACATTATGGTAAAAGGCATCTGGAAAGTTGTAGATTGAATGACAGGGCTTGCTTCAGATGTGGACCGTTAGATCATTTTATTCGAGACTGCCTAGAATCTGTTGAGCAAGAGATTGTCCAAAATCTGAGATCTGATAATGTTCCAGCAAGGGGTAGACCTTCTCGAAATACAAGAAATGTCAGTGGTAGTCAAAGAACTACGAAAGATACTGTTGCGAGATCTAAAACTAGAGTGCCTGCCAGAGCGTATGCCATCCGAGCTCGTGAGGAAGCTTCATCCCCAAATGTTATAACGGGTACATTTACTCTTTATGATACTTCTGTGATTGCATTGATAGACCCTGGTTCTACTCATTCGTATGTATGCATGAACTTAGTATCCAATAAGACTTTGCTTGTAGAGTCTACTGAGTTTGTTATAAAAGTATCGAACCCCTTAGGTAAAAGTGTTCTGGTCAACAAAGTATACAAGAACTGTCCGTTAATGTTTCGAGATATCTATTTTCTGACTGATCTGATGTTATTACCGTTTGATGAGTTTGACATAATTTTGGGTTTGGACTGGTTAACATTGCATGATGCTGTTGTAAATTGCAAAAGAAAGATCATTGATTTGAAAGGTCAGAATAATGAAATAGTTCGGATTGAGTCTAGTGAATTGAACGAATTGCCTGCTGTGATATCTGTGTTGAAAGCTCAGAGTTATGTGAAAAGGGTTATGAAGCTTATTTTGCTTATGTAATTGATTCGAAAGTGTCTGAAAAGAAAGTTGATTCAGTGCCAGTTGTTTGTGAGTTTCCTGATGTTTTCCCTGAAGAATTACTGGGATTGCCTCCGATACGTGAAGTTAAATTTGGTATTGATTTGTTACCGGGAACAACTCCTATTTTGATAGCTCCGTATAGAATGGCACCAACAAAATTGAAAGAATTGAAGTCACAGTTGTAAGATTTGACAGATAGAGGATTTACAAGACCGAGTTTCTCACCTTGGGGTGCTCCCGTTTTATTTGTGAAAAAGAAAGATGGCACGATGAGAATGTGCATTGACTATCGTTAGTTGAATAAAGTGAATATAAATAATAAATATCCTCTACCCAGAATAGATGATTTATTTGATCAGTTGAAAGGAGCCACTGTATTTTCAAAGATAGATCTGAGATCGGGATACTATCAGTTGCGAGTAAAAGATTCAGATATTTCTAAGACTGCTTTCAGAACGAGGTACGGGCATTATGAGTTTTTAGTTATGCCTTTTGGACTAAGTAATGCTCCTGTTGTTTTTATGGATTTGATGATCATAATTTTCAGACCGTACCTAGATCAGTTTGTTGTTTTCATTGATGACATTTTGATTTACTCTCGAGATGAAGTTGAACATGCTGAACATGCTGAACATTTGAGAATCGTGTTGCAAACTCTGCGAGAAAAGCAATTGTATGCGAAATTTAGCATATGTGAATTCTGGTTACGTGAAGTCATTTTTTGGGACATATTGTATCGGCCTCTAGAATACGAGTTGATCAGAGTAAGCTTTCTCCTATTCTGGATTGGAAACCCCCAAAGAATGTGTCTGAAATTTGTAGCTTTCTGGGACTCACTAGTTATTATCATCGATTTGTAAAATGATTTTCGATGATAGCTACTCCGTTGACTAGATTGCTTCAGAAAGATGTGAGATTGAAATGGTCCGATAAATTTCAGAAAATTTTTTGATCAGTTGAAAGCTCTTTTGACTGAAGCTCCAGTGTTAGTTCAGCCAGAATCGGGTAAAGAATTTGTGATTTTCAGTGATGCTTCATTGAATGGTCTGGGATGTGTTTTGATGCAGGAAGGCAAAGTTATAGCTTATGCCTCGAGACAATTGAAGCCTCATGAAAAGAACTATCCGACTCACGATCTTGAGCTAGCTGCGATTGTGTTTGCATTAAAGATTTGGCGACATTATATGTTTGGTGAGAGATGTCACGTATTTTCGGATCATAAAAGCTTGAAGTACCTGATGACTCAGAAAGATTTGAATCTGCAACAGAGAAGATGGTTAGAGCTATTGAAAGACTATGAACTTGTGATAGATTATCATCCGGGAAAGGCAAATGTTGTACCTGATGCACTGAGTCGAAAATCACTGTTTGTATTGCGTGCAATGAATGCTCATTTAGACCTGTTAGATGATGGTTCTGTAATGGCTGAATTGAAAGTGAAACCGTTGTTTTTAAAACAGATATATGATGCTCAGAAAGTTGATAATGAGTTGCTAGCGAAAAGAGCTCAGTGTAGTTTGAACTCCGAATCTGAATTTTGAGTTGATGATAATGATTGCTTGAGATTTCGAGATCGAATCTGTGTTCCGAGAAATTCCAAATTATTACAGTCAATTTTGAATGAAGCTCATAATAGTCGTCTATCTATTCATCCGGGGAGTACAAAGATGTATCATGATTTGAAATAACATTATTGGTGGTCTGGTATGAAACGAGACATATCTGACTTTGTGTCGAAATGTTTAGTCTGTCAGCAAGTTAAAGCTGAACATCAAGTTCCATCCGGTTTGTTACAACCAATTCTGATTCCTGAGTGGAAATGGGATAGAGTGACGATGGACTTTGTTTATGGATTGCCATTGACTCCGAGAAAGAAAGATGCGATTTGGGTCGTAGTTGATCGACTGACGAAATCTACTCATTTTATTCCGGTACGATCTGACTACTCACTAGATAGATTGGCTGAGCTTTACATTTCTGATATTGTGAGATTGCATGGAGTGCCATTGTCTATTGTGTCAGATAGAGATCCGAGGTTTACATCAAGGTTCTGGAAGAAATTGCAAGAAGCTTTAGGTAGAAAACTGCATTTCAGTACCGCTTTTGACGGATGGTCAATCCGAGCGAATCATTCAGATTCTTGAGGATATGTTGAGATGCTACATTCTTGAGTTTAATGGTACGTGAGAACAGTACCTGCCATTGATTGAATTTGCGTATAATAATAGTTTCTAGTCAAGCATCAAAATGGCACCTTATGAGGCTTTGTACGGACGTAAATGTCGAATACCTCTGTATTGGACTGAGCTTAGTGAAAATAAGATACACGGGGTCGATTTGATAAAAGACACTGAACAGAAAGTGAGAGTGATCCGTGATAGTTTGAAAGCAGCATCTAATCGTCAGAAATCCTATGCAGACTTGAAAAGAAAAGATATTGAATTTGAGATCGGTGACAAAGTGTTCTTGAAAGAATCTCCCTGGAAGAAAGTACTTAGATTCGGACGTAAAGGCAAGTTGAGTCAAGATTCATCGGGCCGTATGAAATTATTGAACGAGTTGGGCCTGTTGCGTACAGATTGTTGTTGCCCTCCGAGCTAGAAAAGATACATAATGTATTTCATGTTTTAATGCTCCGTAGATATCGATCCGATCCATCACATGTGATTCCTCTGTCTGAAATTGAAATCCGATCTGATGTGACCTATGAAGAATAACCAATCCGTATTTTAGCTCGTGAAGTAAAAAAGTTGAGAAGCAAGAAAATTCCGTTAGTGAAAGTACAATGGCATCGACACGGGCTGGAAGAGGCCATGTGGGAGCCTGAAGATTCAATGAGACATCAATATCCGAATCTATTTAACGGTAAGATTTTCGGGGACAAAAATCCCTAAGGAGGGAGAATTGTAATAGTCTGGATTAGACCTTAGTCGGAACAGTGGTTTCAGGACCACAAATCTGAGTTAGAATAATATTTTAATATTATTTTCTATGTCTGCAGTATATGATTTAGCATGTGTTAAAGTTCTGTGAGTTAAATTGTCTGTCTCCATGCTTAAATTGGTATAAGGACCTAATTGTGATAAAAGCTAAATTAGCATGCTCTATGATAAGGTATTTATTTGATGTGGTTTTTTAAAGTGGAGGCCTTATGAGGCAATTAAACTATTTTTAAGATAGTGGATAGTTGTTGGACAAATATAACCTTGATGTATATATGTTTCAAATGTTAATTGATAAAGGGTAATATAGTAAAAAGTGTATTATTATGTTTAATATGATAAAACAACATGAAAATAAAGCCATAATGTTCATCTTTACCACCGAATATTGAAAGAAAAGAATGAGCTTGAGCTTGTTTCATTCGGCCATGGTTCAAACATAAATCTGGTATGTGTTTTTGATCGGTTTTTGATAATTTCTACGTTTCTGAAATCGTTGCTTCGTAAACTTCAAAACCAATTTCTAAATTTTTGAGAATTTATGATGTTTTTGAAATGAGCCTTTGATGAACTCATGTGTTTTATGATGTTTGATGGTTAAAAATGAAATATATGTGCTTGATTATCATAGTTTGTCTTTGGAGTTTTGTTGAATTTGAGTAAATTGGAATAAATTGAAAGAATAGTATTTTGAGGGACTAAATTGTGAAATAAATGAAATGTATGGGCTTGTATGAGATACATGAATATTCGGCTAAGCATGGGTATTTAGTGATTTTGTGTATTTTGTGATTTTGTGAAATAGGGACTAAAATGTCCAAATATGAAAATGTGAGGGCTAATTTGTAAATTGCCCTAAATATGTGTTTTTGGATTGAATTGAATGAGTTGTTGAATAAATGGATTAAATTTGAATATGTATAGATCAAGAACCGAAGAAAACAGATTTAGATCGCGGAAAGTCTAAAGTGATTGAGTAGTCGAAATCGCTCATTCAATCCGAATCTGAGGTAAGTCGATATACAAATAAATGTATTTGAATTGAATTATTTGTACATATATGAAATTTGAATTGCTATGAATATCCATTGAAATGGAATGTATATGGAATCTGAGCTTATGTATATATATATCGACAAGTTATCAGTGTCTGAGAAGTCCCGTCTGAACCTAGGAATAGATAGGATTGCATATGTCATGACATAGGTGTCCGATTTGTGATATCATGTAAGACCACGTCTGGGACGTTGGCATTGATTTGAGATTTCATGTAAGACCAAGTCTGAGACGTTGGCATCGATATGAGATTTACGTGTAAGACCATGTCTGGGACATTGGCATCGTATTGATTCGTGTATGACCCTGTTTGGGACAGTGGCATCGATATTTGGTTACATTTAAGACCACATCTAGGGCGTTGGCATTGTATGACTATTCCAAGTATTCTGAATATCCTATTAGATTCTGAACGGTTCAACGGGCAAATCCGAGATGTGAATGGCTAAGTGAAATGTATAATGATTCAGGTATGTTTGAAGAGTATACCATATATGTGTACAAAAAGGTAAGTTATATATATATGAATTCACTAAGATGAATATGTGTATTGAAATGATAAGATGATATGTATTGTACATGCTTGAATGAGTTATGAGCACACATGAGATATGAGTTGTGGAATATGAGAAAGTGATGGCTAAATAATGAGCCAAGGATGATATTATGAATTTGCAAATGAGTAATATAAATGTCATTGCATCTATGTGGCTATATGTATTTCATACTAAGTTTATTTGTATATGGCTTACTAAGCTTTTGGAAAGCTTACTCTGTCTGTGTGTTTACTCTGTGTTATAGGTCGTTAAAGCTACGAGGGGCTCGGGGACAGTTGAGGATCATCACCACACTATCAAATTCAACTTTGGTACTTTTTGAATGTGTATATAGTTAAATATGGCATGTATAGGCTAGTTGTTTTGGAGTATGTTTGAGATATGTGTATATAGCCATGTGACATGGCTAGTTTAATGGATGTGTAATGAATGAAGAGTCATGCTTTATGATGTTGGATTTGGTAAGATCTCAGGTCTATGAAATGGTCAAGATTATTGGTAAGCCTATTGATGCAATATGAGCATATATGTTTGATCAATGATATGGTTATATGAATGGTAAGATGTGGATGTATCATACTTGGTTTAATTATGAATTGGTTGAGCTATTTACATATAAGATGATATGCTAGAAATGAGATTGAATTGGGTTGATATGATGGTCATTTTGATGTGTTTTGGTTGCTAAAGATGCATGGAAAGATGCTTAATTGTGCTTGTAGGGATGACCCATTGTGTGGGTGGCATTTTGGCCTTGAAAATGGCCTATAATTTCCCACACGGTTGAGCACACGGGCGTGTAACTCGACCGTGTCCCTCGTGGTTGTAATTCAGAACAAGTCAGGATCGACCACGGGCTGGACACAAGGGCGTGTGACTGGCCGTGTGGTGCAAGTCAGGATCGACCACGGGTGAGGCACACGGGCGTTTCCACGGCCGTGTAGACAATTCAGTATGTATGCCCTGTTTTGACACGGCTTAGACACACGGGCATGTTTGAGGCCGTGGGAGGCACACGGCCTGCCCACACGGGCGTGTGACCTCTGTAACTTAGAAAAAGTTTTAAATTTCTGAGAATTTCCGTATGTGTTCGGTTTAGTCCCAGCCCTATTCTAAACCATGTTTAAGGTCACGTTGACCTATCAAAGGGACACTTTGATTGGATTTGACGAGTTTTACTATGATATGTCCATAAAAGTCTTTGTTTGTCTAGTAATGCTTCTTAATCCTAATCTAGCGACGGATACGGGTTAGGGGTGTTACATTTTTCTTTGGATAGGTTGGCTGCATTATATGTCTCTGAAATTGTAAGATTGCATGGAGTGCCAACCTCCATCATTTTAGATAGAGATCTTCGGTTCATATCCCGATTTTGGAGTAAATTGTAAAAAGCTCTGGGCAGTCAATTATGTTTTAGCATGACATTCACAAACTGATGGACAATCGGAACGTGTGATACATATTTTATAGGATATGCTTCGTTGTTGTGTACTTGGATTCAAAGGTAACTGGGAATGGTATTTGCCTTTGATTGATTTTTCTTACAATAATAGTTATTAGTCCAGTATTAAAATGGCACTGTATGAGGCTCTATATGGTCGCAAATGTAGAACTCCTTTATATTGGACAGAGTTAACTGAGAAAAAGATACATGGAGTTGACTTGATCCGAGAAATCGAAGAAAATGTGAAGATAATCCGAGACAATTTGAAGGCAGCCTCAGACAGTCAAAAGTCCTTTGCCGATTTGAAACGGAAAGAGATAGAATTTCAGGTTTGTGATAAAGTGTTCTTAAAAGTATCACCATGGAAGAAAGTTCTTCGATTTGGTAGTAAAGGAAAACTGAGTCCACGGTTCATCGGACCTTATGAGATTGTTGAAAGGATCGGGCCAATGATGGTATATTTAGAAATCTCATTTTGGTACAATGGCATGTATAAGCTTAATTGGCCAATGATGCCTTGTAAGTGATGTTTTGTAATCTAGCCATTGGGAATGGCTAGTAATGATTTATTTGGTATGTTTATAAGTTATCTCATGTTCAATGCTTATGTGTTAAGTGTGGATGAATAGAGTATGTTTATCTTGAATATGCACTAGAAGTATGATTATTAACATGAGATACATGTGATATTATGCCATGATAGATGTTAGTTAGGCTTAGTTTTGATGCTTGATTTGGCTGGTATATACATGTAAGTATTGGTGTAGGTTGTTGGCAAAATTGGGTGAGAAAATGAAGCTAAGAAATGGCTTTATTTTGTCCACATGTGTAGACACACGAGCGTGTGTCTAGCCCGTGTGTGACACACGGCTTGCCCCATGGGCGTGTGGTTTGGACGTGTGTCCCCTGCACCTTAAAATTTAGAGACAGAATGCTCAGAATTGAGCGCACGAGCAGAGACACATGCATGTGTCTCAGCTGTGTGAGGGACACGGCCTTGAACACGAGCGTGTGTCCTGGCCATGTGAAAACTACACCTTAATTTCAAAAATTAAATTCGCCTCATGGCCTAGCACACGGGCATGTGACTTCAATTTGTTTATGCCTTACAAGTCAAAGAGTTACACGGGTGAGGGACACGAACTTGTGGAGCCACACGGCCTGAGACATGGGCATGTCCTATGACCGTGTGAGCCACACGGCCTGATCACATGGGCGTGTCCCTAGACCACACGGGCGTTTGGGCATTATTCATAAGAGAAATTTTGAAATTTTGCAAAAAAAATTATGAGATCCCGATTGAGTCCCGAATCGATTCTAATGTTCATATTGAGCCTCGAGGGCCCATTCTAGGGATAATAAGAAAAATTTTGAGTATGAATGGTATTTTTAATATGAATTGAATGTGAATGTTTGTAAACTTTGGTAATACTCCAAGATCTTGTTCTGGCGACGGATACAGGTTAGGGGTGTTACACAAATGAACTTACAGACTTACCGAGACGAACGAAGAACAACCGGAACACCGAACCCCAACAATTAGAACGATTGATTTGTTGAACATAATAGAGAGAAAATAAAATAAAAAGTTGCAGAGAATTAAGGGGAAAAAAATAACATCAGAAAGACAAGAAGGGAGATTTTATGGAAAAAATTAAAAGTAAAAATTAATTCAAACTAAAATCCCAACTCACCACAACCCCACTAACTACCAAATCCCGCCAAAACCGACTACTAACCTCATTCAACTACCATAGACTTTCAATCTCACCGAACTTCTACTACACAACCGACACACACTCACAGAAGCAAAAATAACATCCTTCGCTCACACGGGGGTTCGAATACAAAACCCTAAAGCTAGCTAACACCTTACCACTTAAACCAGCAGGGTCATTCTAATATGAGTTGACCAAAAATATAACATAAACCCACCCAAAAGGGATAAAGCTGGGATAAAAAAAACATAACTTCCAAAAGTGAGACTTGAACCCAAGACCTCAAACACACACCAACATCACTTAACCACTAAAACAAATACTTAATTATGACAAAATTCATAAAAAAAAAGTTAAATGAATCAGGGCATTACAAAAACTACAGGGGCAATTTTGTGTCCAAACAAGCTTATGTTTTCTTTTTTGCTTAATGGCAAAATAGTCAGCGTCAGGTTAAATGTTAGTAGGATATAAATACAACTTTATAAGCCTTTCATTCTAGATTTTTGGTGACTGAATAGTTTCTTTAGGGTTTATAGTTTTTAGATTAGGTTTTCTTTCTCTTTTCTTTTTCTTTTCCTTTTCATTTTTAGTTTAAGTTTCCTTTATTTCTTTTTAGGTTAGATCTTAGTGTGACAATTTTCTTTCTTCCTTATTGTTAAAGATTTTGTAAACAATGATACACAACCCCTCGGGCTTCAATGGATCTTCGTCAAGTGCATGTTAATTTAATCCCTTTGCTTTCATTTTATGCTTACAATATGTTTGATAAAAAGTTTGTTTGGAATTTGAGTTTGAGTATGTGCTAAATTTTTTAAATTATTGATTGTTTGGTTGTTTGTTAGCTTAAGTTGATGTCTATTCTTGATGGATTGGTTGTTCGATTATATTGAAATGCTTAATACATTAAAATTGGCACCTCTAGTGAAAATACTAGATAAATGAGACCGAGATGAGAGTTTATCCTTGGATAGTTCGATATAATTATGTCGAGTAGTGAGACTAAGAGGTAATCGATATGCCTAGGTGAGACCGAGAGGCAACCTTAGGTGGTATCTTTTAATCTAGGATAAGACAGAGAGGAGATTCCTAACTAAGAGTGATAACCAATATAATCAATATAGTTTCATTAGTTTAATTAGCATTCAACTAATTCATTCGAGCATCATTTAATCATTTACATTATCTAAAACATTAGGAATAAAGTTTAGCTTATTTGGTTTAATTAATAGTTTAATTTTAGTTTATAAACAATTTTATTTGGACTTCACTAACAATTTTTGACTCGATTGGATTAGTAGTTGCTTAACTTGTAATTAACTTGATAAACACATTTACCCACTTGGCAATCCTTTGGGTTCGAACCTTGGGATACTCGAGTGTCCCATTGACACTACAAATATTAAAACTGACAATGTTCGCTTGCAGTTAAAATCGCTTTTGAAAATAGTTTTTCCAAAATCGTTTGTTTTAACGCGTACGCTCTTGGTCAGCCACATCACGTGACGCTTCTATAAGCTAAAGAGTGGATGTTAATTTTTTTATTTGTGAACAATAAATTTGTTTAGGGTTATTTTGTTTTTTACGATTTTGGTTTCCCCAACCGTCTTTCTTGGGACTTTCTTTACTAAGTTAATAACATCTAGTCTGTTTTCATTAAAAAAACAAAAATGGCTTTTATATTTTGAAACCCTAACATTTACAATGATTTTTTTTAAAAAAATAATGTTTGATGAACCTTTTTGTTTCTAGGACAAGTTGGATAATTTTATGTAATAGTTATTAGTTTTTATTTTAATCATGTAATAGTTCCATGTTGGACTTCAATTTTTGGCTAGTTGCAAGTGCCCATTTTGTTGTTGTCCATCTTTGGGTCATCAAGCCGATTGTCAGACTAAATTCATTGTTGGATTATGCAGCCCATTAATACTAAATGCAATATGGAGCAGCCCATGGAGACTATATGCAACTGCAAGTGTCATGGGTTGCACATGGGAGCCCGCAACCATGACGAACTTGTACGGTCCATCGTATTCTAGGGAGGTCATTTGGCTCAATCGGACTGGTCCATTGCTTGGAGAGATTGAAAGCCCATCTCTAGAGCTTGGTAAATATGGAAAGTAATCTTCAAAGATATGCTTGGCAAATATGGAAGGTGATCTTCAAAGATATGTGATCCTAGACATTAAATGTAATCTTTAGAAGATACGATTCTGTAATATTAGAGATTTGATATCTAGATAGCTTTTAATCTTAGCCATTGAAGTATTTTGATCTATACCTTTGATTTTGGGAAGGCTCAGCTATAAATAGAGGCCTCCCCCCTCATTGTAGATTCATTCAGTTATTAATAGAATTTTGAGAGCATTCACTCAAACTTTTCTCTCAAGTGTTCTTGCTTTTCCGTGGCCTTTGTTCACATTTCAAGTTCATTCTTACTTTGTTCTTCTGCTATTCTTCGTTGGTGCCTTAGAGGAATTCTGTTGAATCCTTAATTGTTGCGAGTTAGGTTGACTTAGGTATTTTTTAGCAAAGAAACTGCCTAAAGCAGCACAGATCGCGTGGGAAAAATCTAAGTCAGTGATAGTTGGTATCCGAGCTAATGTTCGAAGGCATCGTTGAAAGATGTCAAAAGAAGTTACTGAGAATGTTGAGGGAATGGAAACCCATGGGAGGGCTAGAAAAGCTAGTTGTTCGAGGGGCATACTGTCGACTTTAGAGGATCGAGTCGTCACTCTCGAGGAATCCGTGGAGGAAATCAAGGAGAGGATTGATGATGTCGATGATAAGCTCAATGATGAGTTGCATTTTATGCAGGAGCAACTCAAAGTGTTTGTGTTGGATAATGTTGAAAAATGGACTGGTAGGGATGATGCCATTGAGGCTATGATGACGACCTTGAAAGGGGAGATTGCGGAGCTCAAGGGTGAACTCACAATCTACAAGGCTACTTTGGGCAATGGAGGGTTAGCTGTTGTCGCACCCAAGCCCAGTGTGGATGTTCCCAAGCCCAAGGAGTTCAAGGGAACAAGGTTAGAAAGAGATGTGGAGAATTTTCTGTGGGGAATTGAGCAATACTTTCGTGCCAAAGGCATCACAGACGATGCCACTAACGTAATTATTGCTGCTATGTACCTTACTGACATTACTTTATTTTGGTGGCATCGTAGGTCCACCGATGTGAGACATGGTGGGATCAAAATTGGGACTTGGGTGGAGTTCCAATGTGAGTTTGATCGTTGTATTTCAGAGTTTTAAATTTATAATGATCGATCCTGGAATTAACTATAACAACGGTTGAGGCAAGTGCACCTATCGAACAGTTATATAGCTTAGGCAAGACCGGATTGTCGAACCCAAAGGAACTAAAAGTACTAATACTAACTTTCTTTCTATTATTTAGCCTAAAATAAGTGAAGTTGTTTATTAATCTAAATTTACTAATTACTAAGCTAAAGACGCAAAGAAAAAAAGAATGAATTGGGGAAATACTTGGGAAAAACTCAGTTGATTAAGACGATACCCTTAGGAAGAATCCACCTAGACTTCACTTGTTATGTAACACTAAACCAGACGATTTATTCAATTGACTTGATTCGTAGCACTCCCTAATTTATATTAAACCCTCTCTCGAGGCGAATAACGTCTAACCCTAGGTTGATTAATTGAAATCTCTTTCTAATTAAAACCCCTAGAATAGCAGTAAATCGATCTATGGACTCCCATATTAGGTTTCACCCTAATCCGCAAAATCTCGTCACCCTATCTCTAGGCGCGCGATCAACTTCGCTTAATTATGCTAGATCTACTCTTAAGCAGGGACTTTTGCTCCACCACCTAAGCACATTCAACTGGAATTAATATTCGCGAAATATCAACACAAGAATTAAGCACACATAATCAAGAACAAATCAAGTATTTATCATATAGTTCAGAAAATAATAACAAGATTCATCTAGGTTTCATCCATCCCCCTTCAGGTATCTGAAGGGTTTAGTTCATAATAATAAAGAAAAACATCTCAGAAGAAAATATAAAACAAAACATAAGAAATCCCTAAAGCTCCCTGAAGGAATTGAAGGAGAGATCCTCCGTCTTGAGTAGAATTCCGGCTTCTAGAGATGGATCAACTGGCTATCCCTTGAGAGTTTCCCACAAATCTGACCTTTTCGGCTCGGCTCCTTGGCCTAGCTAACCGCCCCCTTTTAGGTTATACGTAGGGTCTTTATATAGGCTTTTTAAATAGGTTTCTTTGCCCCTAAGTATCCTTTTCCGAGTGAAATTACTCTCATCCACGGCAGGGGCACGGCCATGGCACACGCCTATGTGAATCGTGGCCATGCCGTGTTGGACTCCAGTAATGAGGCACGACCATGTAGATCGACATCAGGCCGTGTTCTAGTATATTTGAGGAGGCACGGCCGTGTGGGCTTTAGTCCAGGCCGTGTTGATTTCTTCTTTGGCCCATTTTGGTCCGTTTTGAGCCCGTTTCTCGTTCTTTTTATTCTTGAGTGCTTTCCTGAGTATAAGACATGAAAAGAAAGGATTAAGAGCACCTTTTTACATAAATAAAGGGATAAATCATCCAAAAGTATGCTAAATGTGGGATTAAAATATTTTACTATTTCGGTTTATCAGAGTTCAAAGCACAGTTTTATCCAGAGTATGCCGAGGATGAAGCTCGGGCAAGGTTGCATTGGCTTGCGCAACAAGGCACTGTGAGGGAGTATGTGCAGGATTTTAGCAAACTCATGCTTCAAATCTAAAATATGGGTGAGAAAGAGGCGTTCTTTTCTTTCATGGATGGGTTGAAACCATGGGCGAAGCAAGAGTTGCAACGCCGAGGAGTCCAAGAGCTTACCAAGGCCATGTCTGTAGCAGAATCATTTGCTGAATTTGGTGGGAAGAAAGACAATTCCAAGTCTTCTAAGCCCAAATTCATTCCAAAGGGAAATAGTGGGGGAGACAAAGAAAGGCCCACTAGGAACGACAACAGTAAGAAGCCTCGGGAGAAAAAGAAGAGTAGGCCTATAAGTTGCTTCCTTTGTGATGGCCCACATATGATTAAGGACTATCCAAAGAAGGCCGCACTCTCTGCTGTGGAAGCAAAAGTGGAGTCAGATATGGAGGATAACAATCTTGGTTTGATACTAGGGGGTGTCGAAGATAAGGCGAGTCATGGGCTGATGTTTGTAGACATCATTGTGGCTGGCAGAAAATTGGATGCGCTTGTAATAGCCCGTTTTAAGTGAAATCGAAATAGTGGTTTTCGGACCAAAAATTTGAGGTCGAATAATTTATTTTAATATTATTTTGTGATCTACAACATGTTAGTATTGTAGTATAAAAATTTCGTTAAGAAATTTTACCGTTTGTATGCTCAATTTGATAAAAAGGACTAAATCACGTGAAGTGCAAAAGCTGTGTTCTATTAGCTAAAGGTATTAAATAGCTATAGAAATTTAAAGTGGAAGTCCTTATACAGAAATTAGACCATTAAATGTGATAGTGGAAGATGTTGGCTTGGCAATTGTGTTATTATTAAATGATGTAAAGGGTATTTTGGTATTTAAGCATATAAAGACAAAAGTTAATAAATGAAAGCAAAGTTATCATCCTTTCTTTCTTTCTTCAACCGACTGTGAAGAGGAAAAAAGCCATTTTTGGCTGGGCAAAATTCGACCAAGCTTCTATTGTCCAATTAGTTATGATTTTTTGTCTCGTTTTTTATAATTTTTATGTTTTTGAGATCGTTGCAACTAGATCCAGCTAACTTGATTTTGAAACAATTAAAGTGTTTGAGTTTTACCATTGATGAATATGTTAAGGTTTTGAAGTTTAATGGTAGAAAAATAATGGTTGTTGTTAGATAAACAACATTTGCAAAGGAATTTTTGATGAAATTATTAATTAGGTATTAAATTGAGAAATATGAAAATTATGTGTTAAATATGTGAAATTATGAAATTTTTGGGCTGCTGTAGGCTTATAAGATATTCAGCTAGGCTTGAGTGTGATGAAATTTAATGAATTTCATTTTACGAGCCTAAGGACTAAATTGCAAATAATTAAAAGTATAGGGGCAAAATGGTAATTTTGCCAAAAATATGTGTTGTACTAAATTGAATGTGTTTAGTATTGAATTGAGTTAAATTCATTTGTTTAGATCCAGTTAGACATCATACAGAGTTAGATTGAGGCAAAGCAAAAATCTCGAATTTAATCGCCTTCGAATCTACGTAAACTTGTCGAGGTAAGTTCGTATAATTAAATTTCATATTATATGCTTTAATTGAAATGCATGAATGTGAATGATTTAATTACTACTTATAATTATCGAACGCATAATTGATGTTGTACGGAAAATACCGAGCCCCGTTTGAACCTTAAGAATTCGTAGGATACAAATGACAATGTCATTAGGGTTACCGATTTGGTTGAGGTCCTGCATATGTTGCGGACTCACCACAGCTCACATGAGCTTACCGTTATTCATCTTGGAGGAGCTTACCGATTATCGCTCGTATGAGCATATATGAATAAGACCATAACTGGGTTATGGCACTATGAACGTAAGACCATGGTTGGACCATGGTAGTGTTTATATGTAAGACCATAGCTGGGCTATGGCATTCTGATAATAAGACCACAACTAGGTTGTGGCACAGTAAATGTCAAAGATGAATTGACAGATTACATGGATTGACAGATGATTTTACCAAGTATCCTACGATATTCTAAGTGGTTCAAAGGGAAATGTTCTGATATGATATAACATGAGTTCAATACGAACTATTTCAGGTATAGATATGGATTATATGGAAAATGGTATATATATATGATACACGGATATACGGTATATATGTTACATGTACATGGAACTTAATAATTGTTAAATTCATACACAATTCTATTACGAATTTATATGAGTTTGATACGATCTAGCACAAGTATTTATAGGATATACATGGAAATGATTTTACATGACGTATTGATACATGATATGGAAATTTAACTATTTGTTGAGTTCATCCATGATTGTTGATTCATAGGTGAATTTACATGACTAACATGGTTGGTGTATATGTGCTTAGGATTTGGCTAAGCTATGGTTGGATTATACCACATTAAACTTATAAGTTATGCATTGAAATGGTAAATGCCTAAATGAAAATATAATGGTGATCATGAAAAGGAGATTTTCGGTTTTATATGAATACATGGCTATATTGATTAATGATTATATGTTAGGCTTTTGAGCCAAATTGAGTTGTGATGTACCTTGTTTCACTTACTTCATTTGTGGTTAAATGGGTATGTGAAGAATGAAAGATCGGCAAATGCTTCCATTAGAATTGCTATGGTAGTATGGAATGGTATGAGTTTTTTGGATGATTGGAATATGTTTAGCCACATGTTGGAATTATAAATGCACTTAAGTAGTGGATACTTATGTTATGATGTTCTGTGGTAAATTGGCTTGATAATGTGATATTTAACCTTGAAAGTTTATTGTTGTTTAGGCTAAGGCCAAGACACGTTGGATCGACTTAAATGGATTACGCTTATAAATTGAAGCGGTGAACTTTATTTTTAAGTTGTGAACTTACTAAGCTTAATTGCTTACTCTGTTTATTTTTCTGTGATTTATAGATATCGGAAGCTCGTTCGGGTTGGAAGTTGTCGGAGATTTCATCACACTATCTATCGGCTATTTTGGTACTTATAGTTTATAATTTTGGTTATAATGGCATGTATAGGTTGTTTGGCTGGTGTAGCCTATATGATTTGGTCAAGTATTTAGCCATTTGATTTATCTTGTTTTGATACAATTTATTATGTATATATAAGTGAATGGCCTTGTTATATTAATAAATGTATATTATGTAAGTGTTTGATCTTTTAGGCATGTTTGAACTACTCAGTTTGCATGATCATGGATGGTCAATTAAGGTGCTTAAGAGTATCATGGTTGTGTGTGCTATTATAAGACGTTATAAGCTTGATATTGGTTGGCTATGAATGCCTAATTATGCCATAGTTATATGCAAATTGTTGTATTTAGGTTTGTACCAATTTGGGTGAGAAATATGGCTTGGAAAATGGCCTATTTTTTCCATATGGGCAGAGACACGAGCGTGTGTCTCAGCCGTGTGTGACACACGGCCAGGTGAGACGGTCGTGTGTCCCTTGTAACTTTTTTTGAAACTAAGTCAGTAGCTTCACACAGCCTAGCATATGGGTGTGTGTCTTGGCCATGTGGTACAAGTCAGTATACCCTCCAGTTTTCACACGGCCTAGCACACGGCCTGGCACACGGGCGTGTGAGGCCATTTCGATTAGCACACGGCCTAACACACAGGCGTGTGGCTTGGCTGTGTGGTACAAGTCAGTATACCCTCCAGTTTTCACACGGGCAAGCACACGGCCTGGCACAGGGGCGTGTGAAGCCATTTCGATTGGCACACGGCCTAGCACACGGGCGTGTGGCTTAGCCGTGTGACCCAACTCAGAGAGTTACACGGGGTCAGACACGGGCTAGGACACTACCATGTGATCCCATTTTGAATGCCCATACGTTCTGCCCATACGGGCGTGAGTCCCCTGCACTTTGAAAATTTTCAATGTTTATCTAAAAATTTCTTGAGTATTCGGTTTAGTTTCGAACCACTTTTAATGTCTATTTGGGGCCTTGAGGGCTCGTATCAGGGACTATATGAATATATTTGGATGGTTTTTGAATTGAATGATTTATGAATATGAAATGTTTGATGTTTGAGTTATAAGGCCGGTAATGCTCCGTAACCCTATTTTGGCATCAGATATGGGTTAGGGGTGTTACAACACTTGTCGACACAGGTGCGTCTGATTTGTTCATGTCTGAAGAGGCTGCTCGTAAACTTGGCCTCAAGAAAGATAATAAGTCGGGTGGGATCAAAACGGTGTACTAAGAAAGTGTTCCAATCAAGGGGGTTGCAAAGGGAGTGGATCTCCAACTTGGCAATTGGACCGGCAAGGTATCCATTAAGGTAATACCACTTGATGATAATGATTTTTTGGTTGGATTAAGTTTCCTTGATTGGGTTGATCCGCTTATTGTTCCTTCGAGTAATTAAATGGTGATTTCGAGTTCGAACCATCAATGCATGGTGAGAATGACAAGCAAAAGGAGCTTGGAGGGGAAAACACTGTCAGCAATTCAATTTGCTAAAGGAGTACATAGAGATGAAGTCTCCTATTTAGCCACCTTAAAGATCGAGGAGACTGTTAAGTCCGTTGGTGAGATCCCGAAAGAAGTAGGCCAATTGTTGCAGTCTTTTCAGGATGTGATGCCTGCTCAGTTTCCCAAAAGTTTGCCACCCAAAAGGGAGGTGGACCACAAGATCGAGTTAGTGTCCAACATGGTGCTGCCAGCAAGGGCCCCCTATCGTATGCCTCCGCCAGAATTAGAAGAGTTGAGGAAACAATTGAAGGAACTTTTAGATGCGGGATTCATTAGGCTATCTAAATCTCCATATGATGCGCCAGTGTTGTTTCAAAAGAAACATGATGGGTCGTTAAGAATGTGCACCGATTATCGGGCTCTAAACAAGATCACTGTGAAGAACAGGTACCTTATTCCTCTTATTGCGGATTTATTTAATCAACTTGGTAGTACGGGATGGTTTACCAAGTTGGATTTGAGATCGGGGTATGTAAACTGAAAAATATATAGGATTTTTCCTATGTAACTTATCACTTTTTTACTTAAATTCGTTGTTAAAACTAAGTAATTGTTTAATAAATTAATGAAATATGTGAAAATATGAAATTAGGACATAGAAATTATTAAAATGTGATTTTATGCTTTATTATATAGTTTTCACGCATAAAATGGCTTATTTTATATTGATTTGAACATATTATATTTTTAAAACATAAAATAGGCCATACATGATTAAATTAAATAATAAAATATAAAATTATATTTAATAATTCATTTTAAAATATTTCATTAATAATTTGGGTTTTAATTAATTATTTAATTGGATAAATTTTATTCTTTGGTCCTTTAATTTATTGATTTATTTTGGACAGGTGTGATAGCTTTGTTGGATCACAAAAATCGTCAAATTGAAGACCAAGACAACCCAAATTCGGCTACACATGGCTGTCCACATAAACCACTTTTTGGTTTAATTACACATGGTCCTTGCAATGTTGAAGAAATTAGAGATTTGCCCAAATTTTTGCATTTGATCGAGTCTCAGTCTTGAGTTGTTATGGCATTTGAATTGCTTAAAAATCAAGAAAAATTCAACTCAAAATCCACTAATCATGGCCGGCCACTCATTGAAGAAACTTGAAGAGACTAAACCCCGCTATTTTTAAAAAACTACCCCCTCCCTTCACCTATAAATAAGACCCCCTCATTCCCTCGTCCCTCATCCTTCATCATTCTCTCTTTTCTCTCAATTCTCCTGAGCATTTTCCATTCCCCACACCTAGCATCATCTCTTCATAGAGATTTTAGCAATTAAGCCTCTTAAAGAGCCCTTGATCGGCTACCTTGGAGAGCCATTAGCAAAGGAGCTAAGCAAAGGAGAGAAGAAGCCTAGTCAGTCAGAGTCTTGGGTGACAGCCACTTTGATTTGGGTTTAATCTTTCCATTTTTTGAATTAATCTAAAAATTTTTGCTATGTGCTTTTTATTCTTGCTTACAACAATGTTAGCTTAATTTTATTTAAACTAGGATGATTGCTTTGATTAAATAATATTTATTTGATTCATGCTTATAATGTTTGTGCCTCAATCCATCATGTTTTCAATTAACATCAAGTCTGTATTTCGTTCATACATGATTGAAATGCACCTGAATTAGCTGAGTGATCCTAACCAGACGACGGCTAGTGGACACATAATTGAAATGTGCATGCTCAATTTAGATCCTAACCCGATTAAATTGCAGGTTGCATAACAACTCTAACCAAGCTCTGTTATCTACATAGTTTTTAGATTTGTGTGGTTAAACAGTTTAAAATGTAACACGTCCCTGTTACCTCACACGAATGCTAAGAAACCCTTAGTAAATAAGGATAAAAAAATGCATATTTACTAAGTAAAGGATTCCGAAAGGACCGAATGTGGTTTCCAAAATCATGAAAGATCGAGTTGCCATAGAATGTTTTTCTGAATATTATTAAGCTTGCTAATAATAAATTGAGTTTAATTAAAGTAATTGTTGTAGTTTATTTAAGTTATAATTGTTGCAAATTGTGTTTAATTTTGCTAAAATCTATTTCATTCATATAGTTTGCATATTAGGATAATTTGTATTAGGGATCATTGCATTTAGTTTAATATATTTAGTTTTAATAATCACTTCTCAAACATATTGTGTTTTTATTTATCGAGTTGTTAATATAATTTTACAAATTAAGTGACTTAGCACAAATACAATCCCTGTGGAGACGATAACTCGATACTTACTTATTACTTGATAACGATTGTGTACACTTGCACAAGCCTACGCGTTACAAGTTTTTGGCGCCGTTGCTGGGGATTGTTAATTGTTGCCATAGTTTTTTTTTTGTGAAATTATTGACTTCCAATTTTGTTTATTTCTAACATTTCTAACTTATTCTTTTTAATTTTGTGATTTTCTTTTCAGGTGTTTATGAGCATAGATCGGATTATCAATTTACTCCTTGTAGACCCTAAAATTGAGCGAGCTTTCAGACAAAGAAGAGGTGAACGAATAGCTCAAAGACAAGTCGAGATGGACCTTGGAAATCAGAATCAAGACCAAGGTAATGAAGCCGATCATGTACGAAATCCCATCCTCATTGCCTATGATAGGGATCGATGCATCAGACAATATGCTGTGCCACTTTTCAGTGAGTTAAATCCAGGAACTAGAAGGCCAGATATTGAGGCAACCTAATTTGAATTGAAACTAGTGATGTTTTAAATGCTCCAAATGGTGGGCCAATTCAGTGGTATGCCCACGGAAGATCCACATCTCCACCTTCGATTGTTTATGGAGGTGAGTGATTCATTCAAAATAGCCAGTGTGACTGAAGATGCACTGAGGTTGAAGTTGTTCCCGTACTCATTACGAGATCGAGCACGGGCATGGCTCAATTCATTGCCACCAAGTTCCATATCTACATGGCATGAATTAGTAGAGAGATTTTTGGTTAAGTATTTTTCGCCTAGCAAAAACGCTAAGTTGAGAAACGAGATCACAACTTTCCAACAATTGGATGACGAGTCTTTGTATGAGGCTTGGGAGCAATTCAATGAGTTACTTTGTAAGTTTTCTCATCATGGGATTCCTCATTGTATCCAGTCGGAGACATTCTATAATGGTCTCAATGCACATACAAGATTGATGGTAGATGCTTCTGGAAATGGTGCAATTTTGTCTAAGTCTTATAATGAGGCTTATGAGATCATTGAGAGGATCGCGAGTAATAACTATCAATGGCCAACAAATTAAAAAAATTTAGGAAGACGTGTAGCCGGAGTTCAGGAAGTTGACGCCCTCACTTCGTTATCAGCTTAGGTATCGTCTATTTTCTCTATGTTAAAACGATTTACTGCTAATAGTGCTAATAATTTTGTAACTCAGCCACCAAGTCCGTTTTAAGTAGTTTCTTGTGTTTATTGTGGGGAAGGTCATTCTTTTGAGAGTTGTCCATCAAATCCAGAGTCAGTGTACTATGTGGGGAACCAACATCAAAATAGGAGTGGACAAGGACCCTAGTCCAACTTCTATAATCCTTCATGGCATAATTATCCCAACTTTTCTTAGAGCAACCAAGGAAATGGACCGAGCAACAACTTATTGCAGCATAGACCCAACCAATCTCAAGGGTTTAATCAGAAAGCTCCAAAACCACCTCAAGTTGAGGCATCAAACAGTTTGGAGAACATTTTGAAAGTGTACATGGCAAAGAATGATGCTTTGATCCAAAGCCAAGCTGCAACATTGAAAAATTTGGAAAACCAAGTGGGCCAGTTAGCTACGGAGCTTCGTAATAGACCACAAGGAACCTTGCCAAGCAATACAGAGAATCCAAGAAATTTGGGTAAAGAACATATCAAGGCAGTGGCATTATGAAGTGGTAAAAGTCTGGAACCCCGATTGATTGATGTCAAAGATAAGCCCGTTGAGAAGAATCAACCAGCTATTGAAATTCCTACACCAAAAGAATCAGAATCTGCAAAAACTGACAAGGTAAATCCTAACTTAGTGAATTCAGATACTTTAACATCTTCTTTGGATGTAGATTTACCTACTCAGAGGAGTCATCTAGTTCAACCAAAATTTCCATCTCCTCCATATCCGCAAAGATTGTAGCAACACAAGTAAAAACAGGAGGTGCAATTCAAGAAGTTTTTGGATGTTCTGCAGCAGTTACACATCAATATTCCATTGGTGGAAGCTTTAGAACAAATGCCGAATTATGTGAAATTTATAAAGGATATACTATCCAAGAAGAAACGAAAAAGTGAGTATGAGACTGTTTCCTTGACAAAGGAGTGTAGTGCGGTCTTGGAGAACAAATTGCCACCGAAATTGAAAGACCCAGGAAGCTTTACTATACCCTGTAACATTGGTGAATCTTATTGTGGTAAAGCTTTGTGTGATTTATGAGCGAGTATCAACTTGATGCCTAAGTCTATTTTCAAGATGCTAGGAATAGGTGAAATAAGACCAACAACTGTGACGCTTCAGCTAACAGATCGATCTTTAGCTTATCCCGAGGGAAATATCGAGGATGTTTTGGTAAGAGTCGATAAATTTAATTTTCCTACTAATTTCATTGTCTTAGATTTTGAAGCAGATAAGGAAGTGCCAATCATCCTTAGGAGACCTTTCTTAGCCACGGGAAGAACGTTAATTGATGTGCAGAAAGGTGAACTCACCATATGAGTTTAAGACGATCAGGTAACCTTTAACATTCTTAAAGCAATGAAATTTCCTGATTCGACAGAAGAGTGTTTAGTTATAGAAGAGATAGAAACTTTGGTTTCTATGGAAAGCAATTTTGAAGAAGATCCATTGGAGAAAGCCTTAGATCTTGACCCTTCGGAGGATGAAGAAGGTGAAGAAAACATGACTTTGATGGAAGCCAATCCGAGAAATTTTATTCAATCCACACGGTTTGAACCATTGGAGTTAGAAGTTAGAGAATTTGTGCAACCCAAGTTGTCAATTGAAGAACCACCTAAAATCGAACTAAAGGACTTCCTTCCCATTTGAAATACGTTTATTTAGGTGACTGTTCTACTTTGCCTATGATTATTTCAGTAGAACCGACGAAAGATCAAGAGGAGCAACTAATTGTTGTTCTAAAGAAATTTAAGAAAGCAATTGGTTGGACCATAGCTGATATTTGAGGAATAAGCCCTTCTTTTTGCATGCATAAAATTATTTTAAAAGAAGGTGAAAGAGCTTGAATTGATGGGAAAATGAGGCTCAATCTTATTATGAAAAAAGTTGTGAGAAGGGAAGTGATCAAATGGTTAGATGCAAGAATCATCTATCCTATTTCAGATAGTTCGTGGGTAAGTCCAGTGCAGTGTGTGCCGAAGAAAGGTGAAATCACGATTTTTGAAAATGAGCGTAACGAGTTGATTCCAACGAGAACTGTTACTGGTTGGAGAATTTGTACTGATTATAGAAAGTCGAATAAAGCCACTCGGAAGGACCATTTTTCGTTGCCTTTTAAGGATTAGATGTTAGATCGACTGGCAGGTAATGAATTCTATTGTTTTTTAGATGGCTATTCAGAATATAACCAAATAGTTGTAGCTCCGGAGGACCAACTTAAAACAACCTTTACTTGTCCATATGGTATGTTTACTTTTAGGCGAATGCCTTTTGGTTTATGCAATGCACCTGCAACATTTCAACGATGCATGATGGTAATATTCACTGATATGGTTGAAAATTTTGTTGAGGTTTTCATGGATGATTTTTCTGTTTTTGGTAACACTTATGATTTTTGTTTGAGTAATTCGGCTAAGGTACTGAAGAGATGCGAAGAGACGAATCTTGTCCTTAACTGGGAAAAATGCTATTTTATGGTTAAGGAAGGGATTGTCTTAGGGCATAAAATCTCAAACAGAGGAATTGAAGTCGACAAAGTAAAGGTGGACGTAATTGAAAGATTATCGGCCCCAATTAATGTGAAAGGAGTTAGAAGTTTCTTAGGCCATGACAGTTTTTACCGAAGGTTTATCAAAGATTTCTTGAAAATTTCTAAACCATTGTGTTTGTTGTTAGAGAAAGATACAGTGTTTGATTTCAACAAAGCATGTTTGGAAGCTTTTGAAGATCTAAAAAAAGGGTTAATCTCAGCCCCAATAATCATTACACTTGATTGGAGCTCACCTTTTGAGTTGATGTGTGATGCAAGTGATTATGCCGCTGGAGCTGTGATGGGTAAAAAAAGAAGCAAAGTGTTTCACCCTATTTACTATGCAAGTAAAACTTTGACAGAAGCCCAACTCAATTGTACGGTAACTGAAAATGAACTCTTTGCTATAGTTTTTGCTTTTGACAAATTCCGCTCATATCTTATAGGTACCAAAGTTACAGTATTTACTGACCATGCGGCCATTAAATACTTGCTCACGAAGAAAGATGTGAAATCGAGGCTAATTCGTTGGATACTTTTACTCCAAGAATTTGACCTTGAGATCCAAGGCAGAAAGGGTGTCGAAAATCAAATAGCTGATCATCTGTCGAGGTTGGAGAAAGATTAGGTAACTCGATCATACGTGCCTATCAACGAGAACTTCCTAAATGAACACTTATTTGAGGTGAGTCGAATTCATGAAACACCTTGGTTTGCTGGTTTTTCCAATTATCTTGCATGTGGAAAAATTCCTCGAGAAATGGCATACCAACAAAGGAAACAATTCCTTCATGATAGTCGATATTATTTTTGGGAGGATCCGTTTTTGTTTAAACAGTGTGCAGATAATATAATCCGAAAGTATGTAGCTGAAAATTAGATTTCTGATATCTTATATCATTTCCATTCATCTCCAAGTAGGGACAATTTGGTGGTTCACGTACTGCAGCAAAGATTTTGCAAGTAGGTTTCTTTTGTGCTACACTATTTAAATATGCTTATACTTATGTGAAGAACTGTGATAAATGCCAAAGGAGCAGAAATATATCAAGGAGGAATGAGATGCCCTTGACAAACATTTTGGAGATTGAATTATTCGACGCATGGGGCATTGACTTCTTAGGTCCGTTTCCTTCTTTATATGGGAACAAATACATCTTAGTTGATGTGGACTATGTATCCAAGTGGGTTGAAGCTGAAGCATACCCTACAAATGATTCTAAGGTAGTCATGCGATTCCTACATAAGCATGTGTTTACACGATTTGGGACACCAAGAGCTATTATTAGAACAAATGGCTTAAGTGGTTGCTTGAAAAATATGATGTGAAGCACAAGATTGCTACTGCCTATCACCCCCAGTCTAATGGGCAAGTTGAAAGAGTGAATCGCGAAATCAAAGGTATCCTTGAAAAGTTAGTACGCCCTAGCAAAAAAGATTGGTTTCGAAGGCTCGATGATGCATTATGGGCATATCGAACAGCATTTAAGACACTGCTAGGAATTACTCCTTATCGGTTAGTCTTTGGAAAGGCATGTCATTTGCCATTAGAGTTGGAGAATAAATCTCATTGGGCTTTGAAGCAGTTGAACTTTGATCTTAAGCAAGCCGGTGAGAGAAGGATGTTACAACTTGATGAGTTGGAAGAGCTGAGGTTGTTTTCCTATGAGAATGCCAAAATGTGTAAAGAAAGATCAAACAGATGGCATGATAGTCATATACAACCTCGCAAGTTTAAAGAAGGTCAGAAGGTTTTGTTATTTAATTCAAGGTTGAAGTTATTTCCTGGGAAGCTTAAATCCCGATGGAAAGGACCCTATACCATCTACCGAGTTTATCCTTATGGAGCTATTGAATTATATGACAATTACAGAGGTACGTTTAAAGTTAATTGTCAACGTCTCAAACACTACTGGGGTGGTGAAGTTAAGCGAGTTGAATCCTCGTTCAAATTAACAGACCCTTGATTTTTCATGAACTCATTTTGTAAATAAATAAACAATTAGATATTATTTTCCTAACTTATTACATTTAATTAATTCTGTCTAAGGAGATTGGAACTTAAACGGGATCGCTGAGACCCCTCCAACCTTTCCTTGGTGTAATTTGTTAAGAAGAAATTTTCTAATTAAGATTTAAAGTTTTTAAGTTTCATTTGTTTTGTGTAAGTTTTAAATTTTTATGTTAATAAAGGGGGTCAAATTTGGCCCAAGTACTAATCAGCTTTTTTTTCTTGAGTAAGTTTGTAAATACAGTTTGAGTTTGAGGCCCAAGACAACAAAAAGAAGGGAAAAATACATACTTTGCCGCCACTCTCATTACATGCCGCCCAAGTAACCCTAATGTAGCTAAATTTTCGCTACATGTTGCCCTAATTCTTCCCTATATAAACATCTCTTCATTCTACTATTTTTCATATCCCTCAAAGCAATTTGCTTAAACCTAAAATTCCATAAATCTCCCTCTTGTGCCGCTAGCCTCAAATCTCGAAAGAAACCCTATTTTCTCTTCCCTTTTTGTCAAAATCACCTATTGCCACTGCAAGAAGATTGCCGAAGCAGCAACTTTACTGCCGCACATCACCTTTTTTGTCGCTGCACATCATCATTGCTGTCACACACTGTCGTCGCACCATCCTTGCAGTCGTAAGATTTTCGCCGTAGCAAGTACTTATCCACCTTGCCGATTTCTCTTTTCTCCCTTGTGCAGAAAATTTGCCAAATTCTCAAAGATACCATGTCTCGCAAAAGAACCATATCTTTAAAGACTACTCCTGAAAACTCGATTTTGATCGATGAAGAAGTGAAAGAGAGATTTGATTCAATCTTCAAGCATCAACCTATGATGCCGGAAAAAGGTTTTGACTTGAAGAGTAATGATTTGATGGTTGTTCTTAAACCGATTAGAAAGAAAATCAATGCTTTCAAGTGGGAACAATTTTGTGATGCTCATTCACTTCCCGATGATGAACTAGTTCGAGAATTCTATGCTAGATTGACTATTCAAGATGCTACTGAGGTCATCGTTCGAAAGAAAAAAGGTACCTCTTACTTCTAAGTCCATCAATGATTTGTTTAACTTACCTGATGTTGAAGAAGATGAGTACTACCCTATGATGAACAATATCAATTGGGATTTTCTTCAACAAGTGCTTGATGTTGTGACAAATCCGGGATCCCAATGGATTATAAGAAAGTTTGGGAGCCATTCTTGCCGAAGGGAATACCTAAAACCAGTAGCAAAGGTATGGTTATATTTTGTTCGCTACAGTTTTATGCCTATCTCACATAGTTCCACCATCTTGATGGAACGGATGCTCTTGTTATACGCAATTTTGACAGAAAAGTCCATTAATATTGGGAAAATTATTCTCAAGGAGATTCATGATTGTGCTAAAAAAAAGACAGGAAGTGCTTATCTCCCATCACTAATCACTTCACTTTGCTTAAGGGCCCATGTTAAAACACAAGCAAATCTGAAGGGGTGATATGTTCAAGGGTGCATTACAAATCATGACTTGAAAGGTTAGTAGAGAAGGTGCATGAGCTGAATCAAGGCGCAAGAAGAGCCAACTGAGCCAGATACCGATGAGTCAACAATGAAACTGAAACTGAAGCTAATTCAGTTACTGAAACTAAAGAAGAAGAATTTGATAAAGAACCGAACAATCCTAAACCTGTTGAAGGATCTGCAAATCCTGAACCAAAGGATGAGCCAGAAGAAGAAACAGTCAAGCTAAGTGTTGAACCTGAATCTACAACTCCTATGCCGACTTTTGCAAGTGCTTCAAAGAAATCAGAGTTGTCAATTATGATGAATATGTGCAAGTTCATGCACACTCAACAACAAACTTACTGGAAATATGCAAAAATTAGAGATGACTCAATTCGAAATACTTTTAAGAATATCTCTAATACTTTTGTTCCTGAATTCCCAGATGCTATCTTTGAGACATGGACGGAAGATATTGACTATGCAAGCGGAGATGGAGCTAAAGAAGATATTGATTATTTATTGCAATGAACCTACATTATAAGCCACATTACCGTCTTTTTAAGCTATCCTAATTTTGTGCACCCATCTTAACTAAAGTTTTCTTGGTAATCAACATTTGAGGAAAATTTCAAAAAGATGTATGTGCTCATGCTTAAAAAAAAAAGAGACGAAGAAAGAGCGAAGAAAAGTTTGCTCAGTCTCCAAAAAGAAAAATGTATGAGCATGAGTTCAAAATAAGTTTGGGGGTGTTCCAAAGGTTCACTTAAGGAAAAATGTTGTATTTTGAGAAATCCAAGACAAAGTTAAATGTTAAGATTTTGAAACTGAAATGTCTCATCTCTTAAAATCCCTACCTTTAACCGAGCCCCATTACAACCTTATAAAAGGCCTATTGATTTGATGATTATGTCACCTATATTAGTGGAGAGGAAGTACTAAGTTCAACATATAAAGATCATAAATAAGCCTTATGATTGTTTGCTTGATTGATAAGAAATTATGTTGAATGAAGAATGTTATCTGTGGCTGTGACATACATACAAACTATGATTCATGTTGGCATATTTTGAAACTTAGTATAAAATCCTAAAAATGTTTGCATATGAATTACTTGTTAATAAAGAAGATCGATGAACATGAAGTTATTAATGCATGATTATGGGATAAAGTCTGATGTTGCTTGCATAGTTAGCAATTTTGCCTTAGCAAGACCTCTTGCTGTGCATAAACATTTCTCGGGACGAGCAACGATTTAAGTTTGGGGGTGTGTAAACTAAAAAATATATAGGATTTTTCCTATGTAATTTATCACCTTTTTACTTAAATTTGTTGTTAAAACAAAGTAATTATTTAATAAATTAATGAAATATGTGAAAATATGAAATTAGGACATAGAAATTATTAAAATGTGATTTTATGCTTTATTATATAGTTTTCATGCATAAAATGGATTATTTTATATTGATTTGAACATATTATATTTTTAAGACATAAAATGGGCCATGCATGATTAAATTAAATAATAAAATATAAAATTATATATAATAATTCATTTTAAAATATTTCATTAATAATTTGGGTTTTCTTAATTATTTAAATTGGATAAATTTTATTCTTTGGTCCTTTAATTTATTGATTTATTTTGGACATGTGTGATAGCTTTGTTGGATTACAAAAACCATCCAAATTGAAGACCAAGACAACCCAACTTCGGCTACACATGGCTGTCCACATAAACCACTTTTGGTTTAATTACACAAGGTCCTTGGAATGATGAAGAAATTAGAGATTTTCCCGAAGATTTACATTTGTCCGTGTCTCAGTCCTGAGTTGTTATGGCATTTGAATTGCTTAAAAATCAAGCAAAATTCAACTCAAAATCCACTAATTGTAATAGCCTGATTTAGGGGCTAGTCGAAACAGTGGTCTCGGGACCACTAATTCGAGGTCGGAGAAAATTATTTTAATTTTTTTTATGAGTTATAGCATGATTATAAGGGTGCGTGAAAATTTTGATACTTTAATTTTAGCGATTTCATGTTTAATCGCGAAAAAGGACTAAATCGCATAAAGTGTAAAAGTTCTATTTTAATTGCTAGAGGTGCCAATTAGCTAAGGAATATTAATTGTAGGTCCCTAATGTGCAATTAGGCCTTATTTTAAGTGATGGCCGGCCATAGGGGGGACAATGGACTCAATTTGGTCAAAATTGGGTGGGTTAGGTGGATTAAATTGGAGGAAATAAATAAAATAAGAAAAGATGATATCACCCATTTTATTCATCTTCTTCCCACCAAAAATATCAGCAAAGGAATGGTTTTGGAAGCCAAAATTTCAGCCAAGCTTTCCTCCTTGCAAGTAAGTGATTTTGGTGACCTTTCTTGAAAATTTTTGTAGTTTTGGAACCCCAAAGCTTAAGCTAGCTAATGAGGGGACTAATTTGCAATATGTTTGAAAGTGTAGGGAATTTCCATGAGATATTTTATGTTGTTTTTTGAGTTTTTATGGAAGAAAATGAATGTTAGGGAGATGAGAAACAACTTTTGTGAAAGGTGTTACCATGAAAACACCTAAAATGACCTTTTTGTAAAGGTTGTGAAATGAGTGGTAAATGTGTGTAATAGTTGAAATCTTGAGTTGCTATAGAAGGGAATGTGAATCAGATAGGCTTGATTAGCAAATAAGTTGGATGAAAATTGATATACGAGCCTAGGGGTAAAATCATAATTTTGTCAAAGTCTAAGGGCAAAATGGTAATTTTTCCAAAGTAGAAATTTTAAAATGAATTGATTAGTGTGGTGATTAATTGAGTAAATCTTATTGTTCTAGATCAAAGAAAACGAGATTCGGACCTAGAACGGGAGAAAAGAGAAATATGGACAAATAGGTCCCTTTTTACCCTTGTCGGTATCAAGGTAAGTTCGTGTACTAATAATGCAACTCTAAGTGAAATATTTAATATTTCGATGTGGTATAAATGGTATATTGTCTCCATGAATATATTAAATACGTTTTGACGAGATGTCAAGGAATGAAAACCTTCAATTGAATATAAGAATAGAGGGAATGCAAATATCATGATGTTATGATAATTAAGGTCCCGTGTAAGACCATATTTGGAATATGGCCTCGGTGTGAGATTTTATATAAGACCATGTCAGGGACATGGCATCGATACAATATTTCATGTAAAACCCTATCGGGGGTATGATGTTGATATGATACTATATGTATGAGACTCAAGAGTATTCTTTAGCATTTTGAATGATTCAACAGGTATGTTGAAAATGAGGAGGTATGTGGCTATACAATGAGAGGTACATGTATGTGCCCAGAACTCACTTGAGGTGAATTCGGTATATGAAGAAACCATAGTGAGTTATGTGTAAACGATGCACCCTGATTGCATATGTTATATTTATTAATGCATTGCATGAATGCGAATGATTATTGTAGAAATTTATTTAAGAATGATAGTGGGTAAGGATATTCTTGGATGAACATTCGAGATAGGAAAATGTATGTGGATAAATATCTGTGAATGTGTAATAATGGTGGGCTGTTTGCGATACCATCTTATTAATTGATAGCGATGGGTTGTGTGTGATACCATCGCCAATATTATCAATGGTGGGCTGTGTGCGTTACCACCTTATTGTTCATATACGATGGGCTGTGTGCGATACCATCATTTACATTATCACTTGGTGGGCTATGTGCGATACCACCTTGTTACTCATTTACGATGGGCTGTGTGCGATACCATCATTTATGCTATCATTTGGTGGGCTATGTGCGATACCACCGTAAATATTCTTAATGGTGGGCTATGTGCGATACCACCCTATTATAGATTAATGGTGGGCTGTGTGCGAAACCACCGAGTGTTAGGTTTTATTTCAATGGTTCATTGAGAAATTGTTTAAGTGTTGTTTCATGTGATTTTTGTGGTGATAAGTGCAGGGAATGTATGCTAATAAATGTGAGCATTAAGCTTGTTATATGGTTAGAATGTGGTAAGAGACAGAATGAGTAAGTTTTATGAATGATTGAATGGGTAATCATGAGCTTAAAAGTAAATCTCATTATAATACCTTGGTGGTTGAGTATAATTAATGAATATCAATAGTTGATTATTTGCATATGAACTTACTAAGCATTATTGCTTACTCCTCTTCCTTTCCTATATCTTATAGGTTAACTTAATTAGCTCGGGTTGGAGACCGCCGGAGATGTTTTCACACTATCGAGCAGTCATTTGGGTATGAGGTTTCAAGTCTTTTTGAGATATGGCATGTATAAGGATCTTATTTTAGTTTAATTAAGTCATAGTTAAAGTGCCAAATGTGTTGGCCTAAAAGAGTTATGGGTTGGTTGTGTATAGCCATGGATGATGGCTCATGTCTATTGTAAAGGTGCTAGTAATAACTCTCCCTTGTATATGGGAAGATAGTTTGATTTTCATGAATTAAATGTGATAATCCAAGAGTTATAATGGATGATTTGAGAATGTAATGTGATGGTGTGTGAATGTGTGCAAGTTAGGGTGGCAAAATGGCTTGGAAAATAGCCTTGAATTGGTCCACACGGGTAGACACACGGGCGTGTGCCTAGGCCGTGTGCGACCCATGGTCAACTCCCATGGGTGTGTTGATAGGTCGTGTGTCCCCTGTGTAACACCCTGGTTTAGGGGTTATGCGTTTGGAGCATAACTCGAGCATTTAGTAGGCTATGGTCATGTTGGGAGAATTTTTAGGGGTTTTGGAGAACCTTAGAAGGCAAGGGATGCCTTAGGAAATTTTTGAATTTTAGTGTAAAAAGGGGAAATAGGGCAAGAAGGCCTTAAAATAATTTTATGGAGTTTAAGACACAAGGAAGACTTTGGCAAAGTGGCGATTGAGGCGCTGCTTGGGGGCTTTGGAAGGTAACGCCTAAGGGAGCAAGGGTTCGAGTTGCTGGGGCAGCAATTTTGGCTTTATTTTTGCGTCAAGAGACTGGGCTAAGTAGGCCTTAAGAATAATTGTTCAAGTTGATGGACATGAAAGCCCAATCGGGAGAAGTGGCTCTTGGGCGCTACTTAGGTCTTTGGAGAGGAGGAGAGGTCATGGTTTCGAGGGCCTGCAGAAGCATTTGGGCGTTTTATTTTCCGTTTTGAGGCGTTGGGCTTTGGAAGGCCTTAAAGGTATGTGGCGAGGGATTCGGACAAGAAAGATGGGCTGGTGGAGTGGCTAGCGTGCGGCGCTTAGGTGCTGGAAGAGTGTTAAGGCGCAGTTCGAGCGCTGGAGGCATGGATTAGCATTTTTATTTTCTCGGTGGTGATGGGCTCGTTTAGAAAGGGTTTAAAATTAAATGATGGGGTTTTTAGCATGAAATTCAATGAGGCCGAGTGGCACAGGCGTTAGGGGAAAGGGAGCGGCTTGGTCCCGAGTTGAGCCAAGGAGCTGCGTTTTGGAATTTAAATTTTTGATGCTTTTTGGCAGCAATTTTAGGAAGTGTTGGATGGCTAGAAGACTTTGATTTTGATAAGGATTATGTTTTTATTATTTTTTTATTTATTATTTATTATTTAGATTAAGTGGGATAATTATTATTTATTTTTTTGGGATAATATGAGCATTATTATTGGATTTTTATTTGGTTAATATTAAGGATAATATGAGTTTTTAGGATTGTTATAGGAGATAATCAAGGATATTATGAAGATTAAAAGAATTATTATTGGATTATTAGTGAAGTGTTTAAGTGGAATTAAATTAGTGAAGTGTTGGCCAAATTTTGGAGACTTCAAAGGGGTTGGCCGAATACTATAAATAGGGGAGGGTAGAGTGCTAGTTGTTCATCAAGTCTTTTGCCTCTCTCCCTCTTGGTGTGCCGATTTCTCCTTTGGCCTTGTAGCCAAGTATTTCTTTTATTTTCTTTTAGCCCTTGATAGCCGAAATCCTTAGCCCTCCATCACTCTCCTACTTTATCAAGTTTGAAGCCGAATCGTGGTGAGGAGTAGTCTTTGTCGACATTCAGAGCTTGTAGCCAGCGCCAAGGAGTCTAAAGGAAGGTCTTGAATTGTTTGGACTCATCAAGGGCAAGTCGACAAAAGTACAGAGGAGCCTTTGAGATTTAAGATCGTTTTGTAAGTAGTTAAATTGTAGTTGTTCGCTTGAGATTTTGTATTATGGTGTTTAACCAAAGGGTTCTAATTAAGTGATTACGATGGACGTGGGTTCGAGTACGACCAAGGTGGGCAAGGGAAAGTCCCCATCCCAAAGTTCAAGAAGAGATCCGTTTTTCTTTGTTCGAGATTGGCCACGTGGTGTGGGCCAACAAAGAAGAAACGTTTAGAGTAAAGTCGTAGTTTCGCTAGACGATAGTGTCGAGGAGCGAGTCTAGAACTCCTAGTAATAAGGTGTGTAACTAACCCACTTGTTTCCGGGTTTTATGTGTTATATGTTTTACTAACAAGTGCAAGAAGAAGTGTGCCATATATACCCCTAAAGGGTATGATGATGACCGAGTTAGTAGCAAATTGGCTAATATGTGATGATTGATTTTTAATATGTAAGTATGCCTATGATTGTGAATAGCATGCACATGCATCATCCTCGCATTATATTATGTTACATGTGCATGGGTGGGTTTATGAAAAGAAGGTGCGGGTGTACTTGAGTACGTGGTTGATGTCGACTTTGTGCTACATCGTGGATTGGCGCCGATCGAGGTTGCGTTGTGGATCTTTGCGATTTAGTTCGCGTGGTTACCTTGATTGATATGAGCTTTATGCCATATCGTGGCTTGATGGATTGCTTTGTGTGCTCCATCGTGGTTTGATGTTAGCTATACGCTACATCGTGGATGGCATTGGTTGCCTTTTTGGAGGGAAAAGGAGAGGGTGACTCGATAGTCCCCCGGTGTGTGGTATTTGGATAAGGGGTGTGTAGCGGATGGACCCTAGGTTGGGTTGGGAATCATGTTGCATTATTTTTGTAATAGTATGGAAATGGGCCAAGCCCAATATGACATGTGGATAGGTATGTTTTGGGAACATACGTGGAAATGGGCCAAGCCCAGTTGATATGTGGTTTATTGAGAAATGGGCCAAGCCAGTGTTTGAGCATGATTTGAATGTGGGCCAAGCCAGCATTGTGGTAATTGTTAAAATGATATATACATTACTTGTTGCATTTGATAATTGGGATATTATGTGGCTAAGCATGTGGGTGGATTTGGTGGTTAACTTACACATCGAGTCTGTATGACTCACCCAACTTTTAAACATCGCAGAGTCATGATTGATCGGACCGGGTTGGAGTGGATACAAGGTGGCCCATGCGAAACAGATTTTCATGCAGTATAGTTTTGAATATTGTTATTTGAAGCTTTTTAATTCAAAGTACTTGGTTTATTTATTGATGTAATAAGGGTCTTTGTTGATTAAAGTACGCTATTTATAGTTGTTAAAGGTTATAACGGATTTAGCAATATTTTTACAAAAGAGTTATATTATAGTAAATTATAATAAAGTTTTAATTCATCCCAAGCATATATTATTGAACAATTTTAAATGGACATGACTTTACAGAAGATAATAAACTTTCATGTTTTAAATTCTAAGTAAAGAAACATATTTTCACTAACATAACCAGATTCGGTCGTAGTGAATAGGCCGGGTTTGGGGATGTTCTGATTTAATATCGAGAGCCCGGTTCAAAACTCGGCTTTGAGGGTTTTGGGCCCAAAAACGTTTCAAAATGGGTTTTTTTTTAAAAAAAAATATGGGCTTTTAGGAAATTATTTTCAGGTTATTCTGGCATGGCACCTGTACCTTCAACCCGAGTCCACCAGGTAAGTACTTCAGACTTGTTAGGTAATTTGATATGTGAACTGTTATGGGCTTAGTTGGGCTCGTAGATTAGTGAACTAGGATCTATTGAACCCTAGGGCTAGTCTACTCAAACACATGCATAAGACTTGAAATTACTAAACAAACCTGTGATTAAGTCGCCGAGTTAAGGTGTGGCAACCATTGTGCGCATGTCTAGGAGTGGATCCGGAAGAGATTGGTACTTAAGCAGTCCTAGTGACTCACCTCCTCTTATTTGGAATCCCACAGTGCGTAGCTACGGTTCACCTTAACCAAGAGGACTTGTTCATAGGCTAAACCAAATATTAAAACCCGAAAGGGATTTGCCTCACTGTTTTAAAACCCCTAGTTTTAAAATTTCTAAAAAAAAAAAAAAAAAAAAATACCCCTGTAGGAAAATGACGAAATTACCCCTGGGTAGGGAAGGAAACTTGATTGCTCGAAAGAACTACCCTCGGAAACTTCATTGCATAAAATTGCTCGTGGATAAAATAGTGAAACAATAATTTCTAATGCATAAAACTTTTTAAACAGATTAAATCGCGACGATAGAGATGAGTTCTAGGGGACGCGGTAGAGGCGAGAATGGCCGCATCGGAACCGATAAGTCGGCCATGGGTCGAAAGTGAAGTGCCGCCCGGCCGGTGGACGAGGGGCAAGACCAGACAGAGAAGATGACGCGAAGATCGCGGGCCATGTTACGAATTTTAGAACGTGTAGCAGGAGCTAGTAGAGGAAATGGAACTCGAAAGTCGGTGTCGGAAAGGCTTAGGTTGAACGGAGCTGAGATCTTTAGAGGAATATCTGGAGTAGCCCCGAACGTAGCGGAGTATTGGCTAGAAGCGAATGAAAGAATCATGGACGATTTGACCGCACCAATGAAGAAAAGTGAAGGGTCTTTGTTTCGTTGTTTAGCGCGACGAAGCTTATCGTTGGTGGCTCACCGTCAAGCAAAGTGTACCGCAGATCGATTGGATTGGGAGTACTTTAAGGTTAAGTTTGAAGGAAAGCACGTAGGAGCCGCTTATTTGGACTCGCAAAGGAAAGCGTTTCTAAATCTAGTACAAGGAAGTAAGTCGATAGTGAGCACGGCGGAATTCGTGCGACTTAGTCAAGTATGCTAAGGAATTGTGGCCACCGATTATGAGAGGTGCGTCCGGTTTGAGGACGGATTGCGAGATGAACTTCGAATGGTGATTGCTCCGCAGAGGAGAGAGACTTTGCGGTGCTAGTGGAGAAAGCTCGGATTCTTTGAAGAGGTTAAGAAGACTATAAGAGAAAACCGAGAAAAGAATAGGAGCGAGAATAAGAGAAATATTGGACCGTCAGTATCGTTTGGAGATGCTCAGAAAAGACCAAGGACCGAGAACCCTGTAAGTGTACTTGTACCAATGGATCGGAATCGTTCTTGTGTTCGATGTGGAAGACCTCACACAGGAGAGTGTTGGGGAAATAGTAAAGAATGCTTTCGGTGCGGATCTAAGGCACATTTAGTTAAGAATTGTCCTCAAGCGACGAGGGGTCGTGGTTCAAGTCATGGAAGGAATGGTTCTAGTCAGAGTCAACCAAGGATGTGATAATAGGTAAGGTCCTTTGCTTTGGTACATGCTTTAATTACTTGGTTTGGTTACGATTTAGCCTTTTCTGTGTTGCTAAGAGAGGTGTTTCGAATTTTTTTTTTAGCATGAACTTAGAGATTGTGTAGGTGCGATAGCCTTAGTAAGATCAGAGTGCGCAGCATAAGCGTAAGATGGTAAGGAAGGTTGTATGGACGTTTGTTAGTAAAGTAATTTCGAGGACGAAATTATTTTTAAGGAGGGTAGAATTGTAACACCCTGGTTTAGGGGTTATGCGTTTGGAGCATAACTCGAGCATTTAGTAGGCTATGGTCATGTTGGGAGAATTTTTAGGGGTTTTGGAGAACCTTAGAAGGCAAGGGATGCCTTAGGAAATTTTTGAATTTTAGTGTAAAAAGGGGAAATAGGGCAAGAAGGCCTTAAAATAATTTTATGGAGTTTAAGACACAAGGAAGACTTTGGCAAAGTGGCGATTGAGGCGCTGCTTGGGGGCTTTGGAAGGTAACGCCTAAGGGAGCAAGGGTTCGAGTTGCTGGGGCAGCAATTTTGGCTTTATTTTTGCGTCAAGAGACTGGGCTAAGTAGGCCTTAAGAATAATTGTTCAAGTTGATGGACATGAAAGCCCAATCGGGAGAAGTGGCTCTTGGGCGCTACTTAGGCGCTGGAGAGGAGGAGAGGTCACGGTTTCGAGGGCCTGCAGAAGCATTTGGGCGTTTTATTTTCCGTTTTGAGGCGTTGGGCTTTGGAAGGCCTTAAAGGTATGTGGCGAGGGATTCGGACAAGAAAGATGGGCTGGTGGAGTGGCTAGCGTGCGGCGCTTAGGTGCTGGAAGAGTGTTAAGGCGCAGGTTCGAGCGCCTGGAGCTGCGGATTAGCATTTTTATTTTTCTCGGTGGTGATGGGCTCGTTTAGAAAGGGTTTAAAATTAAATGATGGGGGTTTTTAGCATGAAATTCAATGAGGCCGAGTGGCCTGGGCGTTAGGGGAAAGGAGCAGCAGCTTGGTCCCAGGTTCGAGCCAAGGGAGCTGCGTTTTGGAATTTAAATTTTTGATGCTTTTTTGGCAGCAATTTTAGGAAGTGTTGGACGGCTAGAAGACTTTGATTTTGATAAGGATTATGTTTTTATTATTTTTTTTATTTATTATTTATTATTTAGATTAAGTGGGATAATTATTATTTATTTTTTTTGGGATAATATGAGCATTATTATTGGATTTTTATTTGGTTAATATTAAGGATAATATGAGTTTTTTAGGATTGTTATAGGAGATAATCAAGGATATTATGAAGATTAAAAGAATTATTATTGGATTATTAGTGAAGTGTTTAAGTGGAATTAAATTAGTGAAGTGTTGGCCAAATTTTGGAGACTTCAAGGGGGGTTGGCCGAATACTATAAATAGGGGAGGGTAGAGTGCTAGTTGTTCATCAAGTCTTTTGCCTCTCCCTCTTGGTGTGCCGATTTCTCCTTTGGCCTTGTAGCCAAGTATTTCTTTTATTTTCTTTTAGCCCTTGATAGCCGAAATCCTTAGCCCTCCATCACTCTCCTACTTTATCAAGTTTGAAGCCGAACTGGTGAGGAGTAGTGCTGTCGACATTCAGAGCTTGTAGCCAGCGCCAAGGAGTCTAAAGGAAGGTCTTGAATTGTTTGGACTCATCAAGGGCAAGTCGACAAAAGTACTGAGGAGCCTTTGAGATTTAAGATCGTTTGGTAAGTAGTTAAATTGTAGTTGTTCGCTTGAGATTTTGTATTATGGTGTTTAACCAAAGGGTTCTAATTAAGTGATTACGATGGACGTGGGTTCGAGTACCAGTCCAAGGTGGGCAAGGGAAAGTCCCCATCCCAAAGTTCAAGAAGAGATCCGTTTCATTGCTCGAGATTGGCCCACGGTGTGGGCCAACAAAGAAGAAACGTTAGCGTGAAGTCGTAGTTTCGCTAGACGATAGTGTCGAGGAACGAGAGTCTAGAACTCCTAGTAATAAGGTGTGTAACTAACCCATTTGTTTCGGGTTTTATGTGTTATATGTTTTACTAACAAGTGCAAGAAGAAGTGTGCCATATATACCCCTAAAGGGTATGATGATGACCGAGTTAGTAGCAAATTGGCTAATATGTGATGATTGATTTTTAATATGTAAGTATGCCTATGATTGTGAATAGCATGCACATGCATCATCCTCGCATTATATTATGTTACATGTGCATGGGTGGGTTTATGAAAAGAAGGTGCGGGTGTACTTCGAGTACGTGGTTGATGTCGACTTTGTGCTACATCGTGGATTGGCGTGCCGATCGTCGTCGTTGTGGATCTTTGCGATTTAGTTGGCGTGGTTACCTTGATTGATATGAGCTTTATGCCATATCGTGGCTTGATGGATTGCTGTGTGCTCCATCGTGGTTTGATGTTAGCTATACGCTACATCGTGGATGGCATTGGTTGCCTTTTTGGAGGAAAAGGAGAGGGTGACTCGATAGTCCCCCGGTGTGTGGTAGGTAAATTTGGATAAGGGGTGTGTAGCGGATGGACCCTAGGTTGGGTTGGGAATCATGTTGCATTATTTTTGTAATAGTATGGAAATGGGCCAAGCCCAATATGACATGTGGATAGGTATGTTTTGGGAACATACGTGGAAATGGGCCAAGCCCAGTTGATATGTGGTTTATTGAGAAATGGGCCAAGCCCAGTGTTTGAGCATGATTTGAATGTGGGCCAAGCCCAGATTGTGGTAATTGTTAAAATGATATATACATTACTTGTTGCATTTGATAATTGGGATATTATGTGGCTAAGCATGTGGGTGGATTTCAGTGGTTAACTTACACACTGAGTCTGTATGACTCACCCAACTTTTTAAACATCGCAGGAGTCATGATTGATCGGACCGGGTTGGAGTGGATACAAGGTGGCCCATGCAGAAACAGATTTTCATGCAGAAGTAGACGTTTTGAATATTGTTATTTGAAGCTTTTTAATTCAAAGTACTTGGTTTATTTATTGATGTAATAAGGGTCACTGTTGATTAAAGTACGCTATTTATAGTTGTTAAAGGTTATAACGGATTTAGCAATATTTTTACAAAAGAGTTATATTATAGTAAATTATAATAAAGTTTTAATTCATCCCAAGCATATATTATTGAACAATTTTAAATGGACATGACTTTACCGAAGATAATAAACTTTCATGTTTTAAATTCTAAGTAAAGAAACATATTTTCACTAACATAACCAGATTCGGTCGTAGTGAATAGGCCGGGTTTGGGGATGTTACACCCTGCATTTAGTTACGAGAATTTGAATCGCCACACGGGCCAGCACACGGGCGTGTGCCTAGGCCATGTGCTCCTTAAGGGGGTTGATGATGTCATAAACAGAATACCCCTAGTTTTCACATATGGGTGAGGACACTGGCGTGTCTAGGCCGTGTGAAGGACACGGGCCATTGACATGGGCGTGTGTCCGGCCGTGTGAAAACCCCTGTAGGTTCGAAAAGAAAATAATTCTACACGGGCATGGAACACGGGTGTGTGATATGTCACACGGGCGTGTCCCACTATTCACACGGGCGTGTGGCCTTGTTTTATGTCAAAATTTTCTAAGTGTTTAAAAGTTCTGGTTTGGTCCCTTAATATCCCTAGTATATGTATAGGGTCTCGTAAACCCATGATAGGGACGTTACAATTGTAAATGAAAAAGTTTTAAATTGAAACAAAATTTATAGCCCAAAGTGGAATGTTCAAGGAAGTTAAGTCCAGTAATGCCTCGTACCCTATTCCAGTGTTGACTACGGGTAAGGGGTGTTACACTAATCATGGCCGGCCACTCATTGAAGAAACTTGAAAAGACTAAACCCCGCTATTTTTAGCAAACTACCCCCTCCATTCACCTATAAATAAGACCCCCTCATTCCCTCAGCCCTTATCCCTCATCATTCATCATTCTCTCTTTCCTCTCAATTCTCCTGAGCATTTTCCATTCCCCACGCCTAGCATCATCTCTTCATAGAGATTTTAGAAATTAAGCCTTTTAAAGAGCCCTTGGTCAGCCACCTTGGAGAGCCATCAGCAAAGGAGCGAAGAAGCCTAGTCAGTCAAAGTCTTAGGTGATAGCCACTTTGATTTGGGTTTAATCTTTCCTTTCTTTGAATTAATCTGAAAATGTTTTCTATGTGTTCTTTGTTCTTGCTTACAACAATGTTAGCTTAATTCTATTTAAGCTAGGATGGTTGCTTTGATTAAATAATATTTATTTGATTCATGCTTATAATGTTTGTGCCTCAATCCATCATGTTTTCAATTAAAATCAAGTCTGTATTTTGTTCATACGTGACTGAAATGCACCTGAATTAGCTAAGCAATCCTAACCAGACGACGGCTAGTGGACACATAATTGAAATGTGCATGCTCAATTTAGATCCTAACCCGATTAAATTGTAGGTTGCATAACAACTCTAACCAAGCTCTCGTTATCTCGCATAGTTTTTAGATTTGTGTGATTAAATCGCATTTCAAACTCCGACACGCCCTTGTTACCTCACACGAATACGAAGAAACCCTTAGTAAATAAGGATCAGTAAAATGCATATTTACTAAGTAAAGGATTCCGAAAGGACCTAATGTGGTTTCCAAACTCATGAAAGATCGAGTTGCCATAGAATGTTTTTTTGAATATTATTAAGCATGCTGATAATAAATTAAGTTTAATTAAAGTAATTGTCCTAGTTTATTTATGTTATAATTATTGCAAATTGTGTTTCATTTTGCTAAAATCTATTTCATTCATATAGTTTGCATATTAGGATAATTTGTATTAGGGATCATTGCATTTAGTTTAATATATTTAGTTTTAAAAATCACTTCTCAAACATATTGTGTTTTTATTTACCGAGTTGTTAATATAATTTTACAAATTAAGTGACTTAAGAAAAATACAATCCCTGTGGAGACAATAATTCGATACTTACTTATTACTTGATAACGACTGTGTACACTTGCACAAACCTACGTGTTACAGGGTACCATCAAGTTCGGATAGCCGAGGGGGATGAGCCAAAGACAGCTTGTGTGACGAGGTATGGTTCGTATGAGTTCCTTGTGATTCCCTTCGGCCTCATGAATGCCCCAGCTACATTTTGGACCATAATGAATAAGGTACTCTAACCTTTCCTTGATCGTTTTGTGGTTTTTTACCTTGATGATATTGTGGTGTATAGTAAGTCTCTCGAGGAGCATGTGGGATACTTGAGGGAGGTTGTAACGCATAGGTTTGTGCAAGTGTACACAGTCGTTATGAAGTAATAAGTAAGTATCGAGTTATCGTCTCCACAGGGATTTTATTTGTGCTAAGTCACTTTAATTTGTAAAATTATATTAACAACTTGGTAAATAAAAACACAATATAATTGTGAAGTGATGATTAAAACTAAATATATTAAACTAAATGCAATGATCCCTAATACAAATAATCCTAAATATGCAAACTATATGAATGAAATAGATTTTAGCAAAATTAAACACAATTTGTAACAATTATAACATAAATAAACTAGGATAATTAGTTTAATTAAACTCAATTTATTATCAGCATGCCTAATAATATTCAGAAAAACATTCTATAGCAACTCGACCTTTCATGAGTTTGGAAACCACATTAGGTCCTTTCGGAATCCTTTACTTAGTAAATACGCATTTTACTGATCCTTATTTACTAAGGGTTTCTTAGCATTCATGTTAGGCAACAGGGACGTGTTAGGTTTGAAACAGTTTAATCACACAAATCTAAAAACTATGCAGATAATAGAGCTTGGTTAGAGTTGTTATGCAGCCTGCAATTTAATCGGGTTAGGATCTAAATTGAGCATGCACATTTCAATTATGTGTCCACTAGCCGTCGTCTGGTTAGGATCGCTCAATAATTCAGGTGCATTTCAATCACGTATGAACAAAATACAGACTTGATTTTAATTGAAAACATGATCGATTGAGGCACAAATATTATAAGCATGAATCAAATAAATATTATTTAATCAAAGAAATCATCCTAGCTTAAATAAAATTAAGCTAACATTGTTGTAAACAAGAACAAAGAACACATAGCAAACATTTTCAGATTAATTCAAAGAAAGGAAAGATTAAACCCAAATCAAAGTGGCTGTCACCCAAGACTCTGATCGACGAGGCTCCTTCACTCATTTGCATTACTCCTTTACTGACGGCTCTTCAAGATGGCCAACCAAGGGCTCTTTAAGAGGCTTAATTGCGGAAATATGTATGAAGAGATGATGTTAAGCGTGGGAAGTGGAAAATGCTAAGAGAATTTAGAGAGAAGAGAGAATGATGAAGGATAAGGGATGATGGATGACGGAATGAGGGGGTCTTATTTATAGGTGAAGAGAGGGGGTAGTTTGCTAAAAATAGCAGGGTTTAATCTTTTCAAATATCTTCAATGAGTGGCCGACCATGCTTAGTGGCTTTTGACTTGGATTTTGCTTGACTTTAAGCAATTTAAAAGCCATGACAACTCAGAACTGAGGCTCGGTCAAATACAAATCTTCGGGCAAATCTCTAATTTCTTCAATATTGCAAGGACCTTGTGTAATTTCACCAGAAAGTGGGTTATGTGGACAGCCATGTGTAGCCGAATTTTGAGTTGATTTGGTCTTCAATTTGGACGGTTTTTGTAATCCAGCAAAGCTATCAAACCTGTCCAAAATAAATCAATAAATTAAAGGACCAAAGAATAAAATTTGTCCAATTTAAATAATTAATTAAAACCCAAATTATTAAATGAAATATTTTCAAATGAATTATTAAATATAATTTTATATTTTATTATTTAATTTAATCATGCATGGCCCAATTTATGTCTAAAAAATATAATATGTTCCAATTAATATAAAATAAGCCATTTATTGCATGAAAACTATATAATAAAGCATAAAATCACATTTTAATAATTTCTATGTCCTAATTTCATATTTTCATAAAATTTCATTCATTTATTAAACAATTACTTAGTTTCAACAACAAATTTAAGTAAAAAGGTGATAAATTACATAGGAAAAATCCTATATATTTCTCAGTTTACACACACCCAAACTTAAATCATTGCTCGTCTCGAGTAATGTTTATGACAACAAAAGGTCTTGTTAAGGCAAAATTGCTAACTGTGTAAGCAGCATCAATCTTTGTCCCATAATCATGCATTAATAACTTCATGTTCAACAATCTTCTTTATTAACAAGAAATTCATATGCAAACATTTTTAGGATTTTATACTATGTTTCAAAATATGCCAACATGAACCATAGTTTGTATGTATGTCACAGCCACAGATAACATTCTTCATTCAACATAATTTCTTATCAATCAAGCAAACAATCATAAGGCTTATTTATGATCTTCATATGTTGAACTTAGTACTTCCTCTCCACTAATGTAGGTGACATAAGCATCAAATCAATAGGTCTTTTATAAGGTTGTAATGGGGCTCGGTTAAAGGTAGGGATTTTAAGAGATGAGACATTTCAGTTTCAAAATCTTAACCTTTAACTTTGTCTTGGATTTCTCGAAATACAGCCTTTTTCTTTACGTGAACATTTGGAACACCCTCAAACTTATTTTGAACTCATGCTCATACATTTTTCTTTTTGGAGACTGAGCAAACTTTTCTTCGCTTTTCCTTCGTCTTTTTTTTAAGCATGAGCACATACATCTTTTTGAAAATTTCCTCAAATGCTTGATTACCAAGACAACTTTAGTTAAGATGGGTGCACAAAATTAGGATTGCTTAAAAAGATGGTAATGTGGCTTATAATGTAGGTTCATTGCAATAAACAGGCCTTTAAGCTCAAAATTATAGTTTCAAGGGTCTAATATCATAAGGTTGGCTCAAAAAGGCTCAAACGATCCAAAGAAATAGTGCCTATATCATTTTAGATTTTTATGTCTCCTAGAATTTCACCTCAAGAAAGTTACTAAGTCAATTCTAAAGATATAAACCTTCATGCATGTCTAATCTCAAGAGAAACTAAGTTTTCCTGGCAAACATTACTAAGACTAAGATCATACAAGCATTCCATTCTTCATGATAACATACGTTCACTTAGATAAAATCATCATTCATACTTGCATACAAACTATCTCATTAACAAAATGTCTTTAAACATTCATTTATTAAAACATACTTATGAAAGAAATGATTGAAACATACTTGAAAATTTTTAAAAATTTAACCACTTTTATTTGCCTTACCCCCCTTTAAAAAGAAGCAATGTCCTCATTGCAAGAAAAAATTAATGAATGAAAACTGAACACCAGGTAGGCTTGTAAAGAAAGAGAGGTGAGTCATTAAGACTGCTTAAATACCAAGTCTTTCCTAATAACCCAATCCTAGACATGTTCATTCCCATTACCACATTACTTAGTCTTTTTCTTTCTAAAGAAGTGTTAAGTTTATTCATGCTTACTATGTTTCATTCTCCAGAAATTAAATCCTAATTACGAAAGAAATAAATTCCTAAAGACCTAAAAATAAATAAATAAATAACAAGACAAGAATCCCCCCTTTTATTTTTCTGGCTCATTCCCCTTATCTTCTTTTGCTTCATCTCTGCTTGCATAGTCAGTATCTTCTGCCCATGTCTCAAAGATAGCATCTGGGAACTCATGAACAAAAGTATTAGATATATTCTTAAAAGTATTTCGAATTGAGTCATCTCTAATTTTTGCATATTTCCAGTAAGTTTATTGTTGATTGTACATGAACTTGCACATATCCATCATAATTGACAACTCTAATTTCTTTGAAGCACTTGCAAAAGTCGGCATAGGAGTTGTAGATTTAGGTTCAACGTTTAGCTTGACTGGTTCTTCTTTTGGCTCAACCTTTGGTTCAAGGGTTGCGGATCCTTCAACTGGTTTAGGACTGTAACATCCTAAATTAGGGGTTGTTTGTAACTTAGATAATTTCTCATGTGTGTGTGTGCCTGAAGAATAAATTTTATGATTTATTTGGCGTATTTTAGGGTCTAGAATTAAACCCGAGCTAGGCCTGACTTAGTATTAAAATTTATTTTTTTTAAGTGTCTAAAAGGAGGAGGCTAGGCGAGATAGGGGTTAAGTAGAAATTTTGGAAAATGTGACACAAGGAATAGGCTTGGTTCAATTGGACTGGGTGCGTCTAAGGGTGTTGCAAGGGCCTGGGTTCGAGGCACGATGGCAGCAAGTGGCGTTTCAATTTTTGTTTTGGGCGTTGGAATTAGCGAGGAAGGCCTTAAAATTAGTTCGTGAAGGATCTTGGCATCAAAGCCCAGGTTGTAGGAGTGGCTTGGGTCGCCACTTGAGAGTCCGTAAGAGGCAGTCACGGGTTCGAGGGGTGGAGCAAAGATCTTGCATGTTTTATTTTTGTATGCGGTTATGGGCTGGAGTAGAAAAGGTTTAAAATTAAATGGTGTGGCTTTATGGCATGAAAGTCGGGTGGAAGAGTTGGCAAGGGCGTTGAAGAGAGGGCTGCAGTGGGGTCTTGGTTTGAATCCCAAAGAACTGCAAGTGGGTTTTATTTTATTTTTTCGCTAACGTGGGTGAAGAGTTGGTGCACATGGCCTTTGTTTTTGCATTCGGTGGAGTTTGGAAGCACATGGATTCTTTGTCTTTTTTATTTATTTGATAAGTGATAATCAAGGATAATATTATTATTATTTTGATAACAAGATAATAGTAGATAAAAGGGATATTATTTGGATTAAATTATGATAAGTTGGTAGAGGAAAAGTGGGTATGTGGCTAATTCAAATTATTTTGAATTAGTTCAAGTTAGTGGCTAGGAGAATTTCAAGGAATTGATTGGAAATTGAACTCCTTGTTGAAAGGAGTGGACGGCAAGCTTGAGGGGAGGGTGCGAATCCTTTTAAGGCACATACTTATCACTTTAATTCCTTTTCTTCATTCTTGCACATAGCCGAATTTCATAGGGAGCAACTTTTCTATTTTCATTCTTTTATAAACGTGATTCAAAGTCCCAAAACCCCAATCTTTTGTTTCTCTTTTGCTGAAATCCCATCCTCAATTCCCTTTTCTTTATTCATTTGTTGTGAGAATATTCACTCTCTCAATTGTTTAAACCTTAAACACCTTTTCCTCATTATTTTCTCTCTAGCCAAGTACTCCACACCTTGTTGCCGAAATCTCTTATCTCCTATTAAGACTCCTTGTGGCCGAATATTGGAGTAGGATAGATCCCCTTGAATCTTCCTTGGCAAACGATTTAAGAAGGTGAGAATCTTGGCCGAATATCTATTGTTCTTTTCACTCATGTTTCATCGACTTTTTACAAGAATAAAGTATTGATTTCGGCAAGAGAGGCTCCTAAACACTTTTGGTAATCGATCTCTTCTAGGTACGTAGGAAGCGTAAAGCGATCGATTGTGCCCGATCTCTAATATTTGATTTTGGTAAGTAATGGTAAGATCTAATTTAAGCAAGTTATTTAGTTAGTGTTTAAGCCGAAGATTACTAACATAAGGTTCTTGATTAATAGGAAAGCATAACGCTTGGAGTAGTTATTTAAAGACACTCGGGTAAGGACTCGGGTTCAAAAAGAGAACCCTTTTAAATGCTTGGTTTGGCCGAATAGGCCTAAGTCCCTAACCATGCTTTTTGGTCGATTATAGGACAAGAGATCTAGCGACGTAGATCGGATCTTCGGGATATAGGAATTCCGGTAGAAGCAGGTGTGTAAACTCTTTACACACTTTATTAATAAACTTGCTATATTATTGTCTTGAGTACAAATTTTGGTAGTGATCTATTATATGCTTGCGGGCTTAAGCATGGTTTAGGGTAAGTCCCCTAACTTGTGATTTTCGATATATGATTTGCATGCCATCACATGATGATTAAATGCTACGTTATGATTTATGAAAATTGGTATAAAAGCATGTGATGGTGGGATTGATGAGAGGAGGGGGATGATTTTATGGTATCGTCGGTGGTTTTGACCACAAGATGGGTTGGCCCCATCAGATTATTGTGACCTATGGTCATCGGTGGTTTTGACCACAACGACTAATTATTTGCGACTAAGTCCCCGGTGGTTTGGTACCACGATGGTTTTGACCACATTTGATATATTGTGACCTATGGTCATCGGTGGTTTTGACCACACGATGGGTTGGCCCCATCATCCGATTTGTGACTCTAAGTCATCGGTGGTTTTGACCACCAGTGGTTTTGACCACGGGGTAGAAAAGGAGTATGGATGGTTAGGTTGGGTTGCATGTGCATGTTTATTAATGACTTGTGTATGAGTTATCTTACCGGGTGGGGATTACACACCGAGTCTTGGTGACTCACCCCTTCCCTTAACATTTTGCAGATGAGTAGATCGGAGATGGGCGGGATGGACTCGAGGTGGCCATGCGATGGACATTTTAATAGATGAACTTGGATTTTATTTTATCTTATTTTTATGGTTGGTTTTGTTTTAATTGAGTTGTAATAAGGCCTCCTAAAATTATTTTATTATTGTTACATGCTTTGAATATTTGTTTAAACTATTTAATTATGTTAATAATGAGTTCACATGTTTTTCCAAATCAAACGAAAAATGTTTTAAAGTACCATCGGGTACATTTGGAAACTATAAACAACTCGACTTAATAAATATTTTTAAACAACACTAAGTATGGTTTTTAACAAGAGACTGGAAGTTGAAAGATTTTCGACAAAACTTAAATCGGTTTTAAAATGGTTCTCAAATTGTTTTCTCTATAGCAAACCAAATTCGGTCGTAATGTTTGGGCCGGGTTTGGGGTGTTACAAGGACTGTTCGGTTCCTTATCAGATTCTTCTTCTTCAGTGTCTGTAATTGAATTAGCTTCAGTTTCAAGTTCATTGGTTTACTCCTCGGTATCTGGCTCAGTTGGCTCTTCTTGCTCGCCTTGATTCAGCTTATGCACCTTCTCTACTAACCTTTCAAGATCATGATTTGTAATGCACCCTTGAACATATTGCCCCTTTAGATTTTCTTGTGTTTTAACATGGGCCTTTAAGCAAAGTGAAGTAATTAATGATGGGAGATAAGCACTTCCTGTCTTATTTTTAGCACAATCATGAATCTCCTTGAGAACAATTTTCCCAACATTAATGGACTTTTCTATCAAAATTGCGTATAACAAGAGCATCCGTTCCATCGAGATGGTGGAACTATGTGAGATAGGCATAAAACTGTAGCAAACAAAATAAAACCATACCTTTGCTACTGGTTTTAGGTATTCCCTCCGGCAAGAATGGCTCCTAAACTTTCTTATAATCCATTGGGATCCCGAATTTGTCACAACGTCAAGCACTTGTTGAAGAAAATCCCAATTGATATTGTTCATCATAGGGTAGTACTCATCTTCTTCAACATCAGGTAAGTTAAACAAATCATTGATGGCCTCAGAAGTAAGAGGTACCTTTTTCTTTCGAACGATGACCTCAGTAGCATCTTGCATAGTCAAACTAGCATAGAATTCTCGAACTAGTTCATCATCGGGAAGTGAACGAGCATCACAAAATCGTTCCCACTCGAGAGCATTCATTTTCTTTCTAATCGGTATCAGACCAACCATCAAATCATTACTCTTCAAGTTAAAACCTTTTTCTGACATCATAGGTTGATGCTTGAAGATTGAATCAAATCTCTCTTTCACTTCTTCATCGAACAAAATCGGGGTTTTAGAAGTAGTCTTTGAAGTTCTGGTTCTTTTGCGAGACATGGTATCTTTTCTTGAAAATTTGGCAAAGTTTCTGCACAAGGGGGAAAAGTGAAATCGCCAAGGTGGGTATGGGCTTGCTACGACGAAATTCTTGTGACGACAAGGATGGTGCAGCAGTAATGACAGCATCTGACAGCAACAGCTGTGTGCAGCGATGATGAAGGTGATGTGCGGCAGCAAAGTTGGTGCTTCAGAAATCTTCTTGCGGTGGCAATAGGTGATTTCGGCAAAAAAAGGGAAGAGAACTAGGGTTTCTTTTGGGATTTGAGGCTAGCAGCACAAGAGGGAGATTTAGAGATTTTTAGGATTAAGTAAATTGCTTTGAGGGATATGAAAAATAGTAGAATGAAGAGGAGTTTATATAGGGAAGAATTAGGGCAACATGTAGCGAAAATTTAGTTACATTAGGGTTACTTGGGCGGAAAGTAATGGGAGTGGCGGCAAAGTATGGATTTTTCCCTTCTTTTTTGCTGTCTTGTTCCTCAAACTCAAACTGTATTTACAAACTTACTCAAGAAAAAAACTGATTAGTACTTGGGCCAAATTTGATCCTCTTTATTAACATAAAAATTTAAAATTTAAATAAAACAAATGAAGCTTAAAAAGTTTAAATCTTAATTAGAAAAATTCTTCTTAACAAATTACATTAAATTAATTCCCAGGAAAGGTTGGAGCGGTCCCAACGGTCCCGCTTAAGTTCTAATCTCCTTAGACAGGATTAATTAAATGTAATAAGTTAAGAAAATAAGTTCTAATTATTTATTTATTTACAAAACGAGTTCATGAAAAATCAAGGGTATGTTAATTTGGATGAGGATTCAACTCGCTCAAATTCACCATCCCAGTAATGTTTGAGACGTTGACCATTAACTTTAAATGTACCTCTGTAATTTTCGTATAATTCAATAGCTCCATAAGGATAAACTTGGTAGATGGTATAGGGTCTTTTCCATCGGGATTTAAGTTTCCCAAGAAATAATTTCAACCTTTAATTAAACAACAAAACCTTCTGACCTTCTTTAAACTCGTGAGGTTGTATATGACTATCATGCCATCTCTTTGATCTTTCTTTACACATTTTGGCATTCTCATAGGAAAATAACCTCAACTCTTCCAACTCATCAAGTTGTAACATCCATCTCTCAACGGCTTGCTTAAGATCAAAGTTCAACTGCTTCAAAGCCCAGTGAGCTCTATTCTCCAACTCTAATGGCAAATGACATGCCTTTCTAAAGACTAACCGATAAGGAGTCATTCCTAACGGTGTCTTAAATGTTGTTCGATAGGCCCATAATACATCATCGAGCCTTCGAGACCAATCTTTTCTGCTAGGGCATACTACCCTTTCAAGGATACCTTTGATTTCACGATTCACTCTTTCAACCTGCCCATTAGACTGAGGCTGATAGGCAGTGGCAATCTTGTGCTTCACATCATATTTGTCAAGCAACCACTTAAGCCATTTGTTGACAAAGTGAGAACATTCATCACTAATAATAGCTCTTGGTGTCCCAAATCGTGTAAACACATGCTTATGTAGGAATCGCATGACTACCTTAGCATCATTTGTAAGGTATGCTTCAGATTCAACCTACTTAAATACATAGTGCACAGCAACTAAGATGTATTTGTACCCATACGAAGAAGGAAACGGCCTAAGAAGTCAATGCTCTATACATCAAATAATTCAATCTCCAAAATGTTTGTCAAGGGCATCTCATTCCTCTTTGATATATTTCCGCTCCTTTGGCATTTATCACAGTTCTTCACATAAGTATAAGCATCTTTAAATAGTATAGGCCAAAAAAACCTACTTGCAAAACCTTTGCTGCAATATGTGAACCACCAAAGTGTCCCCCACTTGGAGATGAATGGCAATGATACAAGATCTCAGCAATCTCACTTTCAGCTACACACATTCAGATTATATTATCTGCACACTATTTAAACAAAAATGGATCCTCCCAAAAATAATACCGACTATCATGAAGGAATTTTTCTTTATTAGTACGTCATTTCTCGAGGAATTATTCCACATGCAAGATAATTGGAAAAATCAACAAACCAAGGTGTTTCATGAATTCAAATTACCTCAAATAAGTGTTCATATGGGAAATTCTCGTTGATAGGAACACATGATCGAGTTACCTCATCTTTCTCCAACCTCGACAGATGATCAGCTATTTGATTTTCGACACCTTTTTTGTCTTAGATCTCAAGGTCAAATTCTTGGAGTAAAAGTATCCAATGAATTAGCCTCAGTTTCGCATCTTTCTTCGTGAGCAAGTATTTAATGGCCACATGGTCAGTAAATACTGTAACTTTGATACCTATAAGATATGAGCGGAATTTGTCAAAAGCAAAAACTATAGCGAAGAGTTCCTTTTCAGTTACCGTATAATTGAGTTGGGCTCCCGTCAAAGTTCTACTTGCATAGTAAATAGGGTGAAACACTTTGTTTCTTCTTTGACCCATCACAACTCCAATGAGTTCCAATTAGGTATAACGATTATTGGGGCTGAGATTAACCGTTTTTATAGATCTTCAAAAGCTTCTAAACATGCTTTGTTGAAATCAAACATTGTATCTTTCTCTAACAACAAACACAACGATTTAGAAATTTTCAAGAAATCTTTGATAAACCTTCGATAAAAATTGGCATGGCCTAGAAAACTTCTAACTACCTTCACATTAATTGGGGCCGGTAAACTTTCAATTATGTCTACCTTTGCTTTATCGACTTCAATTCCTCCCTTTGAGATTTTATGCGCTAAGACAATCCCTTAACCATAAAATAACATTTTTCCCAGTTAAGGACAAGATTCATCTCTTCTCATCTCTTCAGTACCTTAGCCAAATTACTCAAACAAATATCATAAGTGTAACCAAAAACAGAAAAATTATCCTTGAAAACCTCAACAAAATTTTCAACCATATCAGTGAATATTGCCATCATGCATCATTGAAATGTTGCAGGTGCATTGCATAAACCAAAAGGCATTCGCCTAAAAGTAAACGTACCGTATGGATAAGTAAAGGTTGTTTTAAGTTGGTCCTCCGGAGCTACAACTATTTGGTTATATCCCGAATAGCCATCTAAAAAACAATAGAATTCATTACCTGCTAGTCGATCTAACATTTGATCCATAAAAGGCAACGAAAAATGGTCTTTTCGAGTGGCTTTATTCAACTTTCTGTAATCAATACAAATTCTCCAACCAGTAACAGTTCTCGTTGGAATCAAATCGTTACGCTCATTTTCAAGAATATTGATTCCACCTTTCTTCGGCACAAACTGCACCAGACTTACCCACGAACTATCTGAAATAGGATAGATGATTCCTGCATCTAACCATTTGATCACTTTATTTCTCACAACTTCTTTCATAATAGGATTGAGCCTCCTTTGCCCATCAATTCGAGCTCTTTCACCTTCTTCTAAAATAATTTTATGCATGCAAAAAGAAGGTCTTATACCTCGAATATCAACTATGGCCCAACCAATTACTTTCTTAAATTTCTTTAAAACAATAATTAGTTGCTCCTCTTGATCTTTCGTCAGTTCTGCTGAAATAATCATAGGAAAAGTGGAACAGTCACCTAAACAAACGTATTTCAAATGGGAAGGGAGTACCTTTAGTTCGAGTTTAGGTGGTTCTTCGATTGAAAACTTGGGTTGCACAAATTCTCTGACTTCTAACTCCAACTGTTCAAACCATGTGGATTGAATAAAATTTCTCGAATTGGCTTCCATCAAAGCCATGTTTTCTTCACCTTCTTCATCCTACAAAGGGTCAAGATCTAAGGCTTTCTCCAATGGATCTTCTTCAAAATTGCTTTCCATAGAAACCAAGGTTTCTATCTCTTTTATAACTGAACACTCTTCTGTCGGATCAGGAAATTTCATCGCTTTAAGAATATTATGTAACATCCTAAAAATCTGAGTATCGATATATTGCATGTTTTGGTGTTTAGCTTATGAATGAAAATTTTCCTTTCTTCTTTTTCGTGTTTATTATAGCCTTGAAAAGGGCATAGAAGTATTCTGGTATAGAATAATTTTTAGTATTGAGAATTTATTGAAGTGGATCAAGTGACACTGATACTTAAGTTAATTTAAGTGTCTAAAATTAGCATAAGATGAGTAATTGGCAAAGTGGTGATGGTGCCATAAGTTGGACTTGAGGGGAGAGGTTCGAATCTCCTAGCATGCAATTTAGGAGCTTTTATTTTTGGTTTTTCCTAGCATGTGTCGGCCAAGCATCAAACATGGATAAGATGGACTAAATTTTTATGGTAAGGATATTAAGGTTTATGGCAAGCATGATTTAAGGGATGGAATGGCTTGATTTTGGGGATAAGATTCTCAAACTTTAGGAAAATGGAGGATTGCAAGGCTTGAATCAAGGTTGATGTTTTGGTAACTTCTTCATGGCCATTTTGACCATGAACATGGACGGCATTGTGGACTAAGGGGGTTGGCCGAATGTGTTAGTAGCTTGGCTAGGATTAGGAGTTAGCTTTTGGTCATTTCTAGCATTTTTGTGCAAAATTTACAAATCTCTTCTCAACCTTTCTTTTAGCCGAATTTGAGCTTTTGGTAAGCTTTGTTTTTGACCATTTCATGTTACCATTTGGACACATTTTTGCTTAGCATCTCAAGACATTTTCTCTTTTGGCTGAAATACCAAAGCTAAGATCATTTTCGTTTCCTTCTCCTTTTCCCCATTGTCGAATGTACCTTACTCCTAAACTCATCTCTTTTCTTTTCTCTTTTCTCTCTTGAAAACCGAATCAACATAATCTCCTTCCTTCATCCTTCTACTTTCTTCTCAACTAAATTTTCTTCATTATTTTCTCTCATGGCCGAATGCTAGATTGCTCCATTGCCGAACCATTTTTCCCTTCTTTTGTTATTCATAGCCGAATCTCCTACTATACATAGGGATTCTTCTCAAACGTTTCTTTTTCAACCGTGGACAATAGTGTGATTTTGGAGGACCGAAACTCAAGTGTTCGTGAGTATAGTGAATCGTTGGAATCGATCTAAAGAGTTAAGGTAAGGATTTTATTCAAAGATTCTCATATTACTCGTCATTTTGATATAGATGGATTATAACTCGATTTCAATTTAGGGGACGTATCGCTCAATTCGCATATTGTTGAACAAGGATATTTCGTGGTAAGGCAATCTCACCCTTGTAACCGTTAGTCATAATTTCGATATATTTAGTCGGACTCATGATTTTTTGTCATTAGAAATAATCAAAATAGGGACGAAAAGGGTGGTGAATAGTGTTCGGAAGAGGGGTGGTTCCACTATTCCCCTTAAGTTTAAGCAAAGGACCGTTTCAGCAATCCGGGATTTTCCACCGGGTTGTGGACGCTCATCTGAGGAGAATCAGTTGTTTGAAATCGTTCATACTCCCGAACCTTTTTTTGTTTGTGGATTTTTATCGGGTAACGAACCATCAATCGAGGAGAAACAACAAATAGAAGTGGTTCAAAATTTTGAGGGTAAAGTCTAGATCGTTATTTCTAAGATTCGATATGTGAATAAATTATAGTGTTCTAATTTATCGTGATGCGTTTAGGTATCGACGAGCGAGAAAGTCTAGTTCTCACAGTAACCAGGTGTGTAACTTCACACTTATCTCTCGGGTTAGATACTAAACCGTAAATATTGGGATAAAATCGTAAAGATGGCAAAATCGAAAAATACATAGTAATTAACACTTTTGTGTAAATGTATGAAAACCGTTAAATTCATGGGCTGAAAATTGCTAGATCGTTAAATGGGCCGAAAACTTGCTAGATCGTTAAATGGGCCAAAAACTGCTAGATCGTTAAATGGGCCGAAAATTTGCTAGATCGTTAAATGGGCCAAAAAATGCTAGATCGTTAAACGGGCCGAAAACTGCTAGATCGTTAAATGGGCCGAAAATTTGCTAGATCGTTAAATGGGCCAAAAATTTGCTAGATCGTTAATGGGCCGAAAATATGCTAGATCGATATATGGGCCCAAGTTAGCTAGATTGCTAAATGGGCTAAATGCTATTTTATCTTATGGGCTCAAACGAAAATTTGTAATATAGACTCACATGTATGGTAGGCCTTTTGTTAAATTATTACATGGATATAAATTGTTATGCATACCTGATTGCATGGGTTGGGATAACTGATGAAGAGAAGGAAGGCCTGTTGCCAAAAATCTAGTTCGGTGGCTTTGCGACAAAATTTTAATGGCTTAATGCCTCTAGTTCGGTGACTTTGTCACAATCTAGTTCGGTGGTGCACCACAATATATTTAAAATGGCTTATTGCCTACGATTGGTGTGTTGGCGGGGTGGGTTGACTTGATCCCCACAGGTGTGTTGGTTGGTACGGGGGTGTGTAGCGGATGGAAATTAGGTTTGGTTGGGAAATTTCATTTTGCATGCATTTAATTTATTATATTATATTCGTAAATGGGCTCAAGCCCAAAACAATGCCTTGATTATCCGGCTCAATGAACGTGGTAAGTGAGTTACACACTGAGTTCTGAGTAACGCACTCTATCTTTTTAACCATTTCAGGTAATGGAAATTGACGAAGGCTTGGGCCGAGGATGACTTCATGGAGGCCATACTAAGAATATGGGTTTTTATAAACTATGAACTTTTATTAAGTAATTTCTTTTAATTACTATTTTTGGTATGATGTAATAAGGCCTCTATTAATACTTTTATGGATTTTTATGTGTGTGGATGGATTTAAATTTCCTTTAAAACGTTGAAGATGCTTTAACTATTCGTGTTTTTAAATCCTTTTGAACTCTTTAAAAACTACTTTAAATATTTAAACAATTAAAGTACTAAATGATAAGATTTCAAACTAGTATTTCTTAATTCATCAAATTTTAAACCATTTTTCTAAATTTTCAACTAAACATCATTTTCGAAAGGTTTTATAGAATCATTTACCTAAAACATTAGAGTATTAAATGAATGATAGATCGATGTAACAAACCAAATCTCGTCTTAATGCATAGACTGGTTTGGGGTGTTACATTTAATGGTATCGAGCCGGTTCAAAACTCGGCTGTGGTTGGGTTCAACAACAATTTTTGTTTGAGAAACAGTTTAAATTTTTAAACTTTATGTTCTAAAGGTAGTATGGCACCACGAGCATCAGGCACCAAGTCAAGTAAGTATTTGTATATTGATTGTTATTATTGTGATATGATCATAGGAACACTCTAGAACTTCTAGTTTTAGGTGTTGAAAACAATAGAGATTGAGACTATAGGCGTGATTGTGAAAACAACTTTACCTCTTATATCTCATAAAACATCGTTAATAAATACTTTGAAATAGTATTCGATTCATAAAACTTGTGACCAGAATAAACCGAATTAGTTATTATGAGCACTAGAGGACGTGGTCGTGGACGCGGTAGACATGGCCGTGGTAGAGGACGAGGTGTTGCGTCTCAAACGCCGGTCATGTGGCTTTGAAATGGATGCACCTGCATCACTCGAGAGTGAGACGGGATCTCATGATCATATGGAAGAAGATAATGCTTTAACACGAGCAATGCCGCGAGTCCTTGAAAGGGTCATTTGGACCTAGAGTGGGCCAACAAATCGTGGGTCGATATCGGAGCGATCGAAATCAAGTGGTGCCGAGGTTTTCAGAGGTGTCTCAAGTGTAGCTCCAAATGTTGCTGAATATTGGCTTGAGGCGTGGTGGAGCGAATTATGGAAGACCTCGAGTGCAATCAGAGAACGTAAACTAAGAGGAGCGGTGTCCTTGCTAAGGGACGAAGCTTATCAATGGTGGCTTACTTGTCAGGGAAGGCAATGAAGTCGCATTAGTTAATTGGGAGTTCTTCAAAGCCGCCTTCGTGGGAAATATGTAGGCACAAGTTATGTGGACGCTTGAAGGAAGGAATTTTTGAATCGATTCAAGGAAATAAGACGGTGGCGGCTTATGAAGTCGAAGTTTTTACGTCTGAGTCGCTATGCTCGGACAATAGTGCCAACGGACCATGAGCGTTGTGTATGCTTTGAGGATGGGTTGAATGATGAGTTGCGGGTTTTGATAGCCCCACAACAAGTTAGAACTTTTGCCACGCTTGTGGAGAAAGCCAAGATAGCCAAAGAGGCTAAGAGCTCGTAACGCCGAGAATCGGGAAAGAGTTAGAGGCAAAAGAGATATAAAGTATTCGGGTTCTTCAAAAGGTTTTCAAGAGGCCTCGGAATGATGAGCCAGCCCAAGGAAGAACACCTGTAGCTAATAATCAAAGTCGAGACTGTACTGAATGTGGGAAACGACATTCCGGAGAGTGCTGGAGGAAAACGGGTGCTTGTTATAAATGTGGTTCAATGGATCATCAATATAAGAATTACCCTCGACGCATGGATACGACTCGGGAAGTTCGTACATCAAGCTGCAGTAGGCAAGAGGAACTCAGCAGACACCGAGAGGTCGTGGATCAGTCGTGGTGGTAATGGGGTGGATGTGGTCAAGGTGCATTGGGTCGAGGCAATGGTTCTAGAGGTAACACGGATGCAAGACAGCCAGGATTGGTATATGCAGTTAGACGCCGCGAGGATGGCAATACACCTGATGTGATAACTGGTACATTATTTATCTTTGATGTACCATTCATCGCTTTGATAGATATTGGTTCTACCCACTCGTATGTTGCTAGCGCCATATCCGAAACTTGAATCTAGAATCAAATTACCGATAGTGAGATGATGGTAATTAGTCCTTTAGGACAACAAGAATTGTAAATAAACTGTTTAGAGACGCGTGCCCTTAGAAATCCAAGGAGAAATATTTTTGGCGAATTTGATGGAATTGCCTTTCGCGAGTTCGATCTAATTTTGGGCATGGATTGGTTGGTTAAGCACCGCGCTTTTGGATCGTGTCTTGAAAAGCGGATGTCAATAAGGACTTTGATGATAAAGAAATAGTAATGATAGGCGAACGGAAGGAATTACTTGGCAAATGTGATATCTGCGTTAAAGCGCGTAAAAGTTGGTGCGAAAAGGGTACGGAGCATTTCTAGCTTTTATTAGTGCTTTGGATGCCAAAGAGTTATCGAGTGGAGGACGGAGAACGGTGAAGGAATTTCCGATGTATTTCTCGAAGAACTTCCCCGTGTACCTCCGGACGGAAGTGGAATTTGGTATTGAGCTTTTGCTCGAACGGCTCAAAGTGTCCATTGCTCCTTATAGAATGGCACCAGAAGGAGTTGGCGGAGCTTAAAGCTCAAATTCAAGAATTGTTGGATCGAGGTTTTATTCGACCGAGTGTGTCTCCGTGGGAGAGCACCGGTTTTGTTCGTTAAGAAGAAGGATGGGTCGATGCGTATGTGCATTGATTACGTGCGATTGAATAAATTGACGATCAAGAATAGGTATCCTTTACCGAGAATTGATGACTGTTTGATCAATTGAAAGGAGCCTCAGGTTTTCTCCAAAATTGATTTGAGATCGGGTTATCACCAGCTTAAGGTGAAAGAAGCAGATATTCATAAGACGGCATTCCGAACTCGTTATGGACATTATGAGTTTTTGGTGATGCCGTTTGGGTTGACCAATGCACCAGCTGCATTTATGGACATGATGAACCGGGTCTTTCAACAATATTTAGACCGGTTTGTGGTGGTGTTCATAGATGACATTTTGGTATATTCAAGGAATGAAGAGGAGCATGACTCGCATTTGCGTATAGTATTGCAGTTACTTCGAGATAATCAACTTTATGCCAAATTTAGTAAATGTGAATTCTGGTTAAGGGAAGTGACTTTCTTGGGTCATGTGGTATCAGCTAAAGGAATAAGGGTGGATCCTCGGAAAATTGAGGCTGTACTGGATTGGAAACCGCCAAAGTCAGTAGCTGAGATTCGGAGTTTCTTGGGGTTGGCTGGTTATTTTAGACGCTTTGTTGAGGGGTTTTCTCTGATTGCTGCACCCCTAACTAAACTGTTGCGGAAAGGGGTACCATATATTTGGACTAAAAAACAACAAGAGAGTTTCGAGAAATTGAAGAAGATTCTGACGGAAGCACCAGTTTTGATTCAGCCTGAGGCTGGAAAGGAATTTATCGTTTTTTGTGATGCGTCTCACACGGGTTTAGGTTGTGTGCTGATGCAAAGTGGAAAAGTAGTGGCATATGCTTCTCGTCAACTGAGACCGAACGAAGTAAATTACCCCACTCATGACTTGGAGTTAGCTGCGGTAGTGTTTGCTTTAAAGATTTGGAGACACTATCTCTACGGTGAGAAGTCCATCATTTACACGGATCACAAGAGTCTTAAGTATCTTCTTACTCGAAGGAGTTAAACTTGAGACAAAGAAGATGGATAGAATCATAAAGGATTATGATTTCTCAATCGAGTATCATCCGGGAAAGGCTAATGTGGTAGCTGACGCGTTAAGCCGTAAGGTGGTATCTAATTTGAGAGCAATGTTTGCTCATCTGAGTTTGTATGAGCATGGTAGTCTATTAGCGGAACTTCAAGTGAAGCCTCTGTGGTTAGAGCAAATCAAGGAAAAGCAAATATCAGATAAAAAGTTGGGACCCTTAATTCAGCAAGTTGGGAGTGATGAAATAGAGGATTTTGGTATAAACACGGATGGAGTGCTGTGTTTCCGTGGAAGAGTTTGTATGCCTAAGGACTCTGATTTGAGACGAATGATTCTGCGGGAGGCGCATAGTAGCCCTTATGCTATGCACCGGAGGAAATAAGATGTATCGGGATCTCCGTGAAATGATTGGTGGCTGTGGTTGAAGCGTGAGATTTTCGAGTTTGTGGGAAAATGTTTGACTTGTCAACAAGTGAAGGCGGAGCATCGATTGCCGTCAAAGCTTATTACAAACCAGTAAAGATTCCTCTTTGGAAATGGGAGCGGATAACTATGGATTTTGTTAGTGGGTTACCTTTAACACCTACTAAGAAAATTTCGTTTGGGTAATAGTTGATCGATTGACGAAGACTGCTCATTTTCTACTAGTTCGTACGGATTATTCATTCTGTGAAGTTGGCTAAGTCGTATGTATCCGAAATTGTGAGGTTGCATGGGATACCAACATCTATTATATCGAGATAGGGATCCTAGGTTTACATCACGATTTTGGAAAGCTCGCATGAAGCTTTGGGAACAAAGTTAAACTTCAAGATGACTTTTCATCCTCGATCGGATGGTCACTCGGAAAGAGTAATTCGATTATTGGAAGACATGTTAAGGGGATGTGTGATTGATTTCAAAGGTAGTTGGGAGGATTTTCTACCGTTGGCAGAAATTTATGTATAATAACAACAAACTATCGCCTAGCATTGGATGGCACCCTACGAGGCATTGTACGGTCGTAGGTGTCGTTCTCCTACTTGTTGGACTGAATTGGGCGAACGCGGATGTTAGGTCCGGAGTTAATATCGGAGACGGAAGAAAAGGTAAAAGTCATTCGAGCACGGTTAAAGGAAGCTTCCGGATACGCGAAGTCATATGTAGATCTCAAGAGTAAGGATATCGAGTTTTTTGTGGGGATCAGTCTTTTCAAGGTCTCACCTTGGAAGAAAATTTTCAGATTTGGAAGGAAGGGCAAGTTGAGTCCTAGGTTCATTGGACCATATCGTGTAATGAAGCGTGTTGGTCCGTTGGCTTATCAGATTGAATTACCTCCGAGTTGAGTCAAATTCATAATGTTTTCCATGTTTCCATGCTAAGGCGTTATAGATCGGATCCGTCACACATAGTAAATGCAGTAGAAGAAGTGGAGTTGAGATCGGACTTGTCTTTCGAGGAGGAACCAAAGTGGAAATTTTAGACCGAGATGTCAAGGAGCTAAGAAAGAAGAGCGATCTGCCGTTGGTCAAGGTTTTATGGCGTAATCACGGAGCGGAGGAAGCTACGTGGGAGCCCGAGGATGCAATTCGACAACAATACCTCACCTTTTTTTAACTGTAAATTTCGAGGATGAAATTTTCTTTAAGGAGGGTAGAATTGTAACATCCTAAAAATCCGAGTATCGATATATTGTATGTTTTGGTGTTTAGCTTATGAATGAAAATTTTCCTTTCTTCTTTCTGGTGTTTATTATAGCCTTGAAAAGGGCATATAAGTATTCTGGTATATAATAATTTTTAGTATTGAGAATTTATTGAAGTGGATCAAGTGACACTGATACTTAAGTTAATTTAAGTGTCTAAAATTAGCATAAGATGAGTAATTGGCAACGTGGTGATGGCGCCATAAGTTGGACTTGAGGGGAGAGGTTCGAATCTCCTAGCATGCAATTTAGGAGCTTTTATTTTTGGTTTTTCCTAGCATGTGTCGGCCAAGCATCAAACATGGATAAGATGGACTAAATTTTTATGGTAAGGATATTAAGGTTTATGGCAAGCATGATTTAAGGGATGGAATGGCTTGATTTTGGGGATAAGATTCTCAAACTTTAGGAAAATGGAGGATTGCAAGGCTTGAATCAAGGTTGATGTTTTGGTAACTTCTTCATGGCCATTTTGACCATGAACATGGACGGCATTGTGGACTAAGGGGGTTGGCCGAATGTGTTAGTAGCTTGGCTAGGATTAGGAGTTAGCTTTTGGTCATTTCTAGCATTTTTGTACAAAATTTGCAATTCTCTTCTTAACCTTTCTTTTAGCCGAATTTGAGCTTTTGGTAAGCTTTGTTTTTGACCATTTCATGTTACCATTTGGACACATTTTTGCTTAGCATCTCAAGACATTTTCTCTTTTGGCCGAAATACCAAAGCTAAGATCATTTTCGTTTCCTTATCCTTTTCCCCATTGCCGAATGTACCTTACTCCTAAACTCATCTCTTTTCTTTTCTCTTTTCTCTCTTGAAAACCGAATCAATATCATCTCCTTCCTTCATCCTTCTACTTTCTTCTCAACTAAATTTTCTTCATTATTTTCTCTCATGGCCGAATGCTAGATTGCTCCATTGTCGAACCATTTTTCCCTTCCTTTGTTATTCATAGCCGAATATCCTACTATACATAGGTATTCTTCTCAAACGTTTCTTTTTCAATCGTGGACAATAGTGTGATTTTGGAGGACCGAAACTCAAGTGTTCGTGAGTATAGTGAATCGTTGGAATCGATCTAAAGAGTTAAGGTAAGGAGTTTATTCAAAGATTCTCATATTATTCGTCATTTTGATATAGATAGATTATAACTCGATTTCAATTTAGGGGACGTATCGCTCAATTCGCATATTGTGGAACAAGGATATTTCGTGGTAAGGCAATCTCACCCTTGTAACCGTTAGTCATAATTTTGATATATTTAGTCGGACTCATGATCTTTTGTCATTAGAAATAATCAAAATAGGGACGAAAAGGGTGGTGAATAGTGTTCGGAAGAGGGTGGTTCCGCTTATTCCCCTTAAGTTTAAGCAAAGGATCTGTTTCAAAGAATTCGGGATTTTCCACCGGGTTGTGGACGCTCATCCGATGAGAATCGGGCTTGTTTGAAACCGTTCGTACTCCCGAACCTTTGTTTGTTTGTGGATTTTTATCGGGTAACGAACCATCAATCGAGGAGAAACCACAAATAGAAGTGGTTCGAAATTTTGAGGGTAAAGTCTAGATCGTTATTTCTAAGATTCGATATGTGAATAACTTATAGTGTTCTAATTTATCGTGATGCGTTTAGGTATCGACGAGCGGGAAAGTCTAGTTCTCACAGTAACCAGGTGTGTAACTTCACACTTATCTCTCGGGTTAGATACTAAACCGTAAATATTGGGATAAAATCGTAAAGATGGCAAAATCGAAAAATACATAGTAATTAACACTTTTGTGTAAATGTATGAAAACCGTTAAATTCATGGGCCGAAAACTGCTAGATCGTTAAATGGGCCGAAAACTGCTAGATCGTAAAATGGGCCGAAAATTTACTAGATCGTTAAATGGGCCGAAAACTGCTAGATCGTTAAATGGGCCGAAAATTTGCTAGATCGTTAAATGGGCCAAAAAAATGCTAGATCGTTAAATGGGCCGAAAACTGCTAGATCGTTAAATGGGCCGAAAATTTGCTAGATCGTTAAATGGGCCGAAAATTTGCTAGATCGTTAATGGGCCGAAAATATGCTAGATCGATATATGGGCCCAAGTTAGCTAGATTGCTAAATGGGCTAAATGTTATTTTATCTTATGGGCTCAAATGAAAATTTGTAATATAGACTCACATGTATGGTAGGCCTTTTGTTAAATTATTACATGGATATAAATTGTTATGCATACCTGATTGCATGGGTTGGGATAACTGATGAAGAGAAGGAAGGCCTGTTGCCAAAAATCTAGTTCGGTGGCTTTGCCACAAAATTTTAATGGCTTAATGCCTCTAGTTCGGTGACTTTGTCACAATCTAGTTCGGTGGTGCACCACAATATATTTAAAACGGCTTATTGCCTACGATTGGTGTGTTGGCGGGGTGGGTTGACTTGATCCCCACAGGTGTGTTGGTTGGTACGGGGGTGTGTAGCGGATGGAAATTAGGTTTGGTTGGGAAATTTCATTTTGCATGCATTTAATTTATTATATTATATTCGTAAATGGGCTCAAGCCCAAAACAATGCCTTGATTATCCGGCTCAATGAACGTGGTAAGTGAGTTACACACTCGAGTTCCGAGTAACTCACTCTATCTTTTAACCATTTGGGTAATGGAAATTGACGAAGGCTTGGGCCGAGGATGACTTCATGGAGGCCATACTACGAATATGGGTTTTTATAAACTATGAACTTTTATTAAGTAATTTCTTTTAATTACTATTTTGGGTATGATGTAATAAGGCCTCTATTAATACTTTTATGGATTTTTATGTGTGTGGATGGATTTAAATTTCCTTTAAAAAGTTGAAGATGCTTTAACTATTCGTGTTTTTAAATCCTTTTGAACTCTTTAAAAACTACTTTAAAGATTTAAACAATTAAAGTACTAAATGATAAGATTTCAAACTAGTATTTCTTAATTCATCAAATTTTAAATCATTTTTCTAAATTTTCAACTAAACATCATTTTCGAAAGGTTTTATAGAACTGTTTACCTAAAACATTAGAGTATTAAATGAATGATAGATCGATGTAACAAACCAAATCTCGTCTTAACGCATAGACCTGGTTTGGGGTGTTACATGTTAAAGGTTACCTGATCATCTTTAACTCGCATGGTGAGTTCACCTTTCTGCACATCAATTAACGTTCTTCCCGTGGCTAAGAAAGGTCTCCCAAGGATGATCGACACTTCCTTATCTACTTCAAAATCTAAGACAATGAAATCAGTAGGAAAAATAAATTTGTTGACTCTTACCAAAACATCCTCTATCTTTCCCTCGGGATATGCTAAAGATCGATGATGGGCTCGAAACTAACTAATATTTCGACAAAGGCAAGCGCACCTATCGAACAGTAGTATAGCTATGATGAGTCCGGAATATCGTATCCACAAGGACTAAAATTACTAGTAATAACTATCTTTTTATTATTTAGCCTAATAATTAAGGGGATTTATTTTAATCTAAAAATTAACTAATTTATTTACTATGAACGCGACAGAGAGTGAAGAAAGTAATCGAATGGACCAATGAATTAAGACAATACCTAAGGAAGAATCCACCTAGACTTCACTTATTATTCTGACTCTGAATTAAATGATTTATTCACTTATCTTGATCCGTAGAAATCCCTAAATTATGTTGATATCTCTTTCAAGACTAAAAACAACTGACTCTGGGTTGATTAACAGAAATCTCTTTCTAATGAAAACCCTTATCGTCGCCTTAACTTGATCTATGGATTCCCTTATTAGATTTGACTCTAATCCGACAGATTTATGTCTCCCTATTTCTAGGGTTGCAATCAACTCCGCTTAATTATACGAGATCTTCTCTTAAACAGGGACTTTTGCTCCACTGAATAAGCACATTAAACTTGAATTAATATCCTAAAAATATTAAAGCAAGGATTAAGAACATATAATTAAGAACAAGAATAAGTATTTATCATGTAATTCAGATAATTAAATAATAAGATTCATCTAGATTTCATCCTCCCTAAGTATTTAGGGAGTTTAGTTCATAACGTATGAAGAAAACATCTTAGAATTAAGAAAAAACAAGACATAAAGAACCCAAAAACTTCTAAAGAACTTGATGGAGATCTTCAATCTTGGAGTGAATCCGCTTCCAAGATGATTTCGACGGCTTCCTTCGAGTAATTTCTTCGATATACTCTGCGTGTTCTGTGTGTCCCTTTAGGTCTTCCTCTGGCTTGTATTTATAGACTTTAGAAGGCTCAGAAACCCTAAAAATTGGCTTTTTCGCGTGAAAACAAAGCAGGGTACGACAAGGACACGGGCGTGTGCTCAGCCCGTGTGAGAGTGCGCAGGCCATGTAGAAATTTTGGTGACTCGCGATCGACACGGGCTGGCACACGGGCGTGTGTCCAGCCCGTGTGGTTCACACGAGCATGTGCTCCGCCCATGTGGTTCTGGCTTGGCCGTTTGGATCCTTAATATGGCCCGTTTTATCTAGTTTTGGCCCGTTTTCCACTCCTTTCGCTTCCCTATGCTCACCTAAGTATAGAAATATGAATTTAAAGATTTAGGAGCATCAAATTCACATAATTGTATAAATACACATCCAAAAACACGCTAAGCATGGGATTAAAATGTGTTACTTTTATGGTTTATCAATTGACCCGATAGCTGAAGCGTCACAGTTGTAGGTCTTACTTCACTTATCCCTAGCATCTTAAAAATAGACTTAGGCATCAAGTTGATACTCGCTCCTAAATCACACAAAGCTTTACCACAGTAAGATTCACCAATGTTACAGGGTATAGTAAAGCTTCCCGGTCTTTTTCAATTTCATGGCGCTTGTTCTACAAGAACGCACTGCACTCATTTGTCAAGGCAACAGTCTCATACTCACTCAGTCGTTTCTTCTTGGACAGTATATCCTTTATAAACTTCACATAATTCGACATTTGTTCTAAAGCTTCCACCAACGAAATATTGATGTGTAACTGCTTCAGAACATCCAAAAACTTCTTGAATTGCACCTCCTATTTCTACTTGTGTTGCTGCAATCTTTGCAGATATGGAGGAGATGGAAATTTTGGTTGAACCAGATGACTCCTCTGAGTAGGTAAATCTACATCCAAAGAAGATGTTAAAGTATCTGAATTCACTAAGTTAGGATTTACCTTGTCAGTCTTTGCAGATTCTGATTCCTTTGGTTTTCCAAATTTTTCAATGTTGCTGCTTGGCTTTGGATCAAAGTGTCATTCTTTACCATGTACACTTTCAACAAGTTCTCCAAACGGTTTGATGCCTCAGCTTGAGGTGGTTTTGGAGCTTGCTGATTAAACCCTTGATATTGGTTGGGTCTATGTTGCAATAAGTTGTTGTTCGATCCATTTCCTTTGTTGCTCCAAGAAAAGTTAGGATGATTACGCCATGAAGGATTGTAGAAGTTGGACTAGGGTCCTTGTCCACTCTTATTTTGATGTTGGTTCCCCACATAGTACACTGACTCGAGATTTGATGGACAATTCTCAAAAGAATGACCTTCCCTACAGTACACACAGGGAACTACTTCAAACGGACTTGGTGGCTGAGCTGTAAAATTATTAGCACTACTAGCAGTAAACTGTTTTAACATAGAGGAAATAGACGATACTTGAGCTGATAACGAAGTGAGGGCGTCAACTTCATGAACTCCGACAACACGTCTTCCTAAAGCTGTTCGATTTGTTGGCCATTGATAGTTATTACTTATGATCCTCTCGATGATCTCATAAGCCTCATTATAAGACTTAGACAAAATTGCACCATTCACAGAAGCATCTACCATCAATCTTGTATGTGCATTGAGACCATTATAGAATGTCTCCAACTGGATACAATGAGGAATCCCATAATGAAGACACTTACGAAGTAACTCCTTCAATCCCTCTCAAGCCTCATACAAAGACTCGTCATCCAATTGTTGGAAAGTTGTGATCTCGTTTCTCAACTTAGCTTTTTTGCTAGGCGGGAAATACTTAACCAAAAATCTCTCTACTAATTCTTGCCATGTAGATATGAAACTTGGTGGCAATAAATTGAGCCATGCTCGTGCTCGATCTCGCAATGAGTACGGGAACAACTTCAACCTCAGTGCATCTTCAGTCACACTGACTATCTTGAATGAATCACTCACCTCCATAAACAATCGAAGGTGGAGATGTGGATCTTCCGTGGGCATACCACTGAATTGGCCCACCATTTGGAGTATGTAACGCCCCAAAAATTTTAATATTTTATTTTCGCATTTGTGTGACACACAATGTCCATCTGCTTCAGTGGTTATGTGTTCTGGGTGTGTGTGTGAGGTCCCAAGTTCAAGCCATGACTTGGGAAAATTTTGTTATTCCTATAAATTAAGCCATATCCCTGGTCAGAAGGCTTTTAGTTAAAAGTTTACAAGTAATTAATAGAATGGGCTTACTGGTCTGGTGGTTAAGTGGTGTGTTAGAGTACTAGGGGTCTTGAGTTCGAATCCCTGCGTGAGCGAGGGAGTAATTCTTTTTGCATGGGGCGTGTGGAGTGGATGAGTTTGATTGGGTTTGAAAGTCTGTAAAGTTGTGTGTTAGTGGGGAGTTGGGGAAAATCTGATAGGATTTTATTTTTGTTATCCCAAAACTACATCCCATTTCAAATTTTCCCTCTCTCTTTGTCGTTTCCCTCCTACATCCCCCACCATTGCTGCCGAAATCCATTCCCCCTCAACTATTCTCTTTTCATTTTCTTTTTTCCATCCGTTCTTGTTGTTTAAGGGTGTGAGTTCGTTGTTCGGTAAGTATTGATTCTACCTTTTTCTTTTTGGTTTCGTGTACAGTATCTTAAAGAAGGTTGTTGTGGTTCTTTTGATTAGGAAAGGGCAATAATTGATCGGTGCTGCTGTAGAGAATTAAGTATTACGATTTCAGTTGTTGACAGTAAGGGTTTCGTTAGATTTCTGATGCTAGATTTTGATAGGCTTTTGATTGAATGATGAAACAGGTGTTTAATTGAGTGTTACATTGGTCGATTTTTAGGTTCTGGAGGCTTAAAAGAGCTTACGCGTCGAAAATGATACAGGTGTGTACCTGGAAACACAGAAAACAAGAATCGGCAAAAGTCGAAAAACAATTCTGTCGATGCCACACAACCGTGTGGTAGGCCGTGTGCAAGGCTGTAAGCCACAACACAGCCGTGTGATCGACGAGCTAGGCCGTGCGCAAGTGACACGACTGTGTGATGGCTGGGCAAGGCCGTGAGCGACATGAGATTGACCTATTGGGTCGTGTGGGCCACACGGGCAAGCCACATGGGCATGTGAGCCCATTTTTTTGAAATGATCTGTAAGGTTGCACAGGTCACCCAAGTCGATTGTGGACCTACTGTAAGGTCGGTAAGCGTTACTTAGACCCCTATTTATGTGATCTGATTATATGGTGTCAAATTAAGCATGATATCTGTGCTGAACTGAATGTATGATCAGTTATTTGCATGTTGCATGTCATATTTGGTATGTTGCATTGCATCGGGGAAGGTTGATGATATTTCAGAGGAAGTGTCTGAAAGGATTTAAGCCTGTTATCTGGAAGCTCAACTACATTTTTCTGTTTATGTGTCGCACTTCGGTACAGTATGGTGTGTAGGGATGGGTGTGTTGATTATATCCCCACATGGTGTGTAGGGCTTGACGGAGATGTTGTGTAGAGGCTGGTGGGTAGGATTCTGATATTCTGATCTGACTCTGTATCTGACTGGGCTAAGGCCCTGTTATATATAAATTTGATTCTGCATCCGAGTGGGTAAGGCCCAAACTGTTTCTATAATGGGCTCCGGCCCAATCTGTGATTTCTAATTTCTGGTGATTACTCTGTACGTTTGATATCTGTGGGGATTACACACTGAGTTGTGAAACTCACCCTATTCTATTTAATCTGTTCAGGTAATCCCCAGCATTAGACGGATTGGTGGAGCGGAGGACTCAATGATGACCACTTATTCTGCTTCACGATAGATTCACAATTTTTATACTTATTTATGGTTTTGATTATATCTGGGAAAAGTTTTATGTAATTTTGGCCATTACGGATTTTTGTTTAAATTTAGGATTTGGAATGTTTTATGGTTTTAATTGCTAGAAGTAGGAAAGCGCGAGTTTTTAAAAGAAACAAATGTTTTACCAAAACACCACGATTATGCAAATAGTTTTTAAAAGCTTCTGCGAAGTGTAAATGTTTTGGAATATGGACAACGTTTTGGAAACGAATGACACTAATTAGAATTAGCATAAAATAATGAAAAACTTTTAAAAAGGAGAAAGGGTTTGAACGTGGCTACGGTTTCAAAAGCACTATCATGTGACATCACCAGATTCGGCCATAACGTCTAGGCCGGGTTTGGGGTGTTACATTTAGTGGTATCAGAGCCAAGTTGCAAAACTCGGCTGTGGATTGGGTTTTAAAAATTGGTTTTAAAAAAAAGATTTTTAAGTGATTTGAAATATTTTGGACTGAGTATGTGGTACACCAAGCCTTCGGCGCCGATCCTGTAAGTGTTCTGAAATTCTGTTTAGATTTGTTTAAAAATACTACTAGCATGCTTGAAACATCCAATAGGTAGTATACTGTACTGAAAACACTCTAGATAGTGTAAGCTAAAAACAGTAGTGAGATTGAGACTCGCGATAACGAATTCTAAACTTCTGATACTGTTCTGCATAAAATATCTGTAAATAAATATCGGAACTGTAAACTAATGCATAAAACTATTAATACAGATAAACTCTGAATTTACGATGAGCAGACGAGGTTCTCGTGGATGGGATACAAGAGGCCGTGGTAGAGGCCGTAGAGGGGCTCGAGTTGGGTCCTCATCATCTGGAAATCTACCTAATCTGGATACGAGTGAGACACCGGTATCACCTGCGACAGAGACTGGGTCTCGAGATTGCATGGCTGGGGACGAAGCACTATCCCAGGCCATGCTGAGGATACTGGAGAGGGTTACTGGACCCAACACTAGATCAGGGGGCCGAGGGTCAATTACGGAACGAATCCGGTCCAATAGGGCTGAGTTATTCAGGGGTATCACTGGAGTCGCCCCTAATGTGGCCGAATATTGGATGGAGGCCACGAAAAGAATTATGGATGACCTGGATTGTACCGCTGAGTAGAAGCTTAAGGGGGCTGTTTCTCTACTTCGCGATGAAGCTTACCAGTTGTGGCTGATGGTTAAGGAGGGCACCCAGCCCGACCGATTGACTTGGACTATTTTAAGACTGCATTCCAGAGTCAATATGTGGGAGCCAGCTACATTGATGCTAGGAGACGTGAGTTTCTTAATCTCTCCCAAGGGGACCATTCAGTGGCCGAGTATGAAGCCGAGTTCCTGAGATTGAGCCGTTATGCGTGGGGCATGGTGGTGACCAAGTATGAGCGATGCGTCCATTTTGAGGATGGACTCAGAGACAGTTTGCGAGTTCTGATAGCTCCGCAGAGGGAGCATGATTTTTCTACTTTGGTTGAGAAGGTGAAGATCGCCGAGGAAGTTAAGCGCGCTGAGTGCCAAAACTGAGAGAGAGGAAAGAATAAGAGGGAATCAAAGTCCTTAAGTTTTGTGATGAGGCCTAAGAAAAAGGCCAAATCTGATGGGCCAGTAAGAGTTGGGCCTCCTGTTGCACCTACTTAGGTGGCGCCTTGTGGGCACTGTGGTAGACGCCATACAGGCGAATGTCGGAGGACTACTGGGGCTTGTTTAAGATGTGGCTCTACTGAGCATCGTGTTAGAGATTGTCCATTGAAAACCAATCAGATGCAAGTTGCGGTTACTGGTATTGCGCAGCCACCGAGAGTAGTTCAGTAACCACCTAGAGGCCGAGGTCAAGTCAGGAGAGGTAATGGTATGGGCTGAGGATAGAGAGCACAGGATAGAGGTGCTGGACCGACTCAGGTGAGGCAGCTCGCACTGGTTTACGCTGTCCGTCCCCATGAAGACCGAGATGCTCTGAATGTCATCACAGGCACGTTTTTAATTTATAATGTACCTTATTTGGCATTGATAGAAATAGGCTCTACACACTCTTACATAGCTAATACTGTGTCTGAAATCTTGTGGATTCCGATTGAGAGTACTTCTAGTGAAGTAACTGTGGTGAGTCTGTTGGGGTAGTCTATCCGAGTGAGCAAATTGTTTGGTGATGTCCCGTTAGAGGTTCAAAGGATAGTATTTCTTGCTGATCTGATGGAGCTTCTATTTGGGGAGTTTGACTTGATTCTGGGAATGGATTGGCTGGTTAAACATCGGGTAAGTTTGGACTGTGCGAAAAAAAGGGTCGTCCTAAGGATCGAGGGGGACAGCGAGGCACCTGTGATTGGGGAGCGACGATACTATCTGACTAATGTAATTTCAGCTTTGGTAGCAGAAAAGTTAGTGAGGAAAGGGTGTGAGACATTCTTGGCCTACATCAGTATTTCTGACTCTGGGGACTCTTCGGTTAAGGACATCAGAATCGTGAGGGACTTTCCAGACACTTTTCCTGAGGAATTACCGGGTTTGCCTCCAAACCGATAAGTAGAATTCTGGATTGAGCTCATTCTGGGTACATCTCTAGTGTCTATCGCGCCCTACCGAATGGCACCGAAGGAGCTTACGGAGCTTAAGGCTCAAATCCAGGAACTGTTAGATCGTGGATTCATTCATCCCAGTATGTCTCCATGGGGAGCACCGGTGTTGTTTGTGAGGAAGAAAGATGGGACAATGAGGATGTGTATCGACTACCGACAGCTGAACAAGCTAACAATCAAGAACAAGTACCCACTTCTGAGGATTGATGACCTATTCGACCAGTTCAAAGGGGCTTTCGTGTTCTCCAAGATTGATCTACATTTGTGATATCATCAATTGAGGATTAAGGAGGCCAATGTGCATAAGACGGCATTTAGGACTCGTTATGGATATTACGAGTTCTTGGTTATTCCTTTTGGTTTGACCAATGCACCAGCAGCATTTATGGATTTGTGTGTTCCAGCCTTATCTGGACTAGTTTGTGGTGGTATTCATCGATGATATCCTAGTGTATTCTAAAACAAAGGACGAGCACGATGAGCATCTCAGAGTGGTACTATAGATTCTTTGCGAGAAACAGTTGTATGCGAAGTTCAGTAAGTGTGAGTTCTGGCTCTGGGAAGTAACCTTTTTGGGATATGTGGTTTCTACGGAGGGGATTCGTGTTGATCCTCGTAAGATTGAGGCTGTGTTGGATTGGAAACAGGTGAAGAATGTGTCTAAAATTCACAGCTTTCTGGGGTTGGCGGGTTATTATCGATGCTTCATAGAAGGGTTCTCCTTGATCGCAGCACTGCTAACCAAGCTTCTGCGCAAGGGAATTCCCTTTGTCTGGACTGATAAGCAACAAGAGAGCTTCGAGAAGCTCAAATTGGTTTTGACTCAGGCTCCGGTTCTGATACAGCCTGAATCTGGGAAGGATTTCATCGTATAAAGTGATGCGTCGTATGTGGGTTTGGGTTGCATACTGATGCTGGACAGTAAGGTTGTAGCTTATGCGTCACGTCAACTTAAGACGCATGAGGTAAACTATCCTACTCATGATTTGGAACTGGCTGCTGTAGTCTTCGCTTTAAAGATTTGGAGGCACTACCTGTATGTTGAGAAGTGTACTATCTACACCGATCATAAAAGCCTCAAATATCTCCTCACTCAGAAGGAGTTAAACCTTAGGCAGCGTAGATGGGTTGAACTGTTTAAGGATTATGACTGCACCATCGAGTACCATCCTGGTAAGGCCAATGTGGTGGCGAATGCTTTCAGCTGTAGGACTATGACCGATTTGAGAGCGATGTTCGCTCGACTCAGTTTATTCGACGATGGGAGTCTGTTAGCGGAACTTCAGGTTGAGCCTACATGGATTGATCAGATTAGAGGTAAACAGATGGGGGATAAGTCTCTTGAGTTGCGGTTCCATCAGGTGGAGACTGGTGATGCTACTGATTTTGGGATTAACAGTGATGGGGTACTTTGTTTCCACGGTTGAATTTTTGTACCGAGTGATGAGGAGTTGCGACAGTCGATTCTGAGGGAGGCGCATAGTAGTCCCTATGCTATGTATCCCGGTGGGAACAAGGTGTACCGAGATCTCCGAGAGTTGTACTGGTGGCTAGGGTTGAAGCGTGAGGTTACTGACTTTGTAACACCCCAAACCCGGCCTAAATGTTACGATCGGATCTGGTATGTCACATGAAAAGGGTGTTCAAAGAAACTTCGCCATTTCTTAAAAACTTCGCGTTTTGTTTTCATTTCGAAAACCGGATTTAGTTATAAGGTTTTCTTGTAAATTTTACTAACAGCCGAAAACAGGTTTTGTGATACGAAAAACTGAAACTAGTGGATTTCAGAAACGTGACATTTGAAAACAAAGTTTGTGGTTCTAAGAAAATTTCTGAATTTAATTATTCATCGGCTTGTTATTCGTTTGTTAATATTTTGGAAAACGATTGTTTATATTTTTAGGAAATCTCTGAATTTAACATTTCATAATATATAATAACCGCATTAAAATCCAAAAACCCAAATTAAAATCCCGGAGGCCTTATTACTTAACAAATTCCCAAAATTTAAAATAAGTTTAAATAAAGAAAATGAGGTTTACGAAAGAGATAATGCATGGCCACCTCAGAGTTTCCCCGGCTCCAAATCCTCGAACTAGGGATTACCTGCAAAATTATGCAGAGGGGTGAGTTACGAGAACTCAGTGTGTAATTTCCCTTACGACGATAATCGGGCCTAGGCCCACGTATGAATTGGGCCTTAGCCCTAACAACATGGCATATCAAATAGTGAATGCAATGCAACCCAGCCCAACCTAGTATTCCATCCTCTACACTCCGCTCCATATGTCCAACCTCAACACACCTGTGGGGATTTCTACAATCAACCCTCCATCCGCTGCACTCCTCATTGGTAGTCATGCCGTGATCATCTTGTTCAAAGTCGATATAATGTGACAGAGTCACCGATATATGTGGCCTAGCCACGAAACAATGTGACAGAGTCACCGATATATGTGGCAATGAGCCATCGAAATAATGTGAGTCACCGATATACACCGCCTTTTAATCAATATCATATCCCAATCCCATGCAACATATAATCATAATGTAATGAATGCAACGTATGTCAATGTAAATCGAATAATCAGAGCATACATATATTCAAGGTCAAGTATATACATGACACAATCAGATGGTAACTAACCTGGCATCTCCGATTATACCCCCCAAGGGTAACTCAACAGCCGTTGTCGATGTTTCGGCTTTCAAACAATTCACATACTTATTATTAATGAAACAAACAATGGTGTGAGAATTACACACCTGATTACGCGAAGAACTAAACTCTCCTGAACGTTGCTACTCTCACAAGCGGGAATAACCACTATCTGCCTATCCCAAACGGATGTCGGCTCTCTACCACAACCCAGCGGGAAGTCTTGAACCGCCGACACAGCACGTCGTTTGAACTTGGGAGTAGAGACTACGAGTCCACTCCCCTCAGGCTCCTTTAACGCACCCTCCTTGGATTGGCTAGCACTCGCATCCATGAAGTGAGTCTTGACCAGTACAGTACTTTCAGAGAGAAACGTTGATTGTTAAACCAGAAGGTTTTGGTTATGGCAGAATAAAACGGATAGAGTCTAATCGTAAAGAACTAGAGAAAAACTCCTTACCTTGGTTAACAAGAAGTCGTACAACACCAAGTTTGGCTATGGACTAAACCAAAGGAACCCTAAAGTCGACTGAAGAGATTCGGCTATAGATCAAGATCGAAGAAACCAAGAGATGCTCAACGAGTCCCCTTTTTGCCACCAGTAAAATTGAAATGCCTACCTTAGCACTGAGGAGTATTCGGCCTAGAAGGAAAAATTGCTGTTTGAGAGAGTTTTACGTTCGGCTCACAAAGAAACGGGAAAAGAAGAGATGAGAAGTAAGCTTCAGCTAGAAGAATAGAACAAAAAGAAACAAAACGAAAAGAAAAAAAAATGGGCAAGCTGAGGTTCGGCTATGGAGAAAAGAGTGTAGAAAAAAAGAAGAAGGGAATTAAACGAAAAGGAAGATAGTGAGGGAAGATTCGGCTAACAACAAGAAAATGGTTCGGTTATGGAGAAGAAAACGAATAGTAGGAGATGAAAGAGAGGTTCGGCTATGGCAATAGAGAGAACAAAATGTTAAGGAGGTTCGGCTATGGTGTTTTCGACGTCCAAGGGAAAATAGTGTCTACCACAAAAAGAAGAAGAGAAGAAGAAAGAGTTTCTAGAATGATTAAGGTTCGGCAAGAAGAAATGGAAGCAACACAAAACTTAAAAATGCTCTAAGCCAAAATGCCCAAGAGGTTAATATTCTCTCAATTGAATACTTGAAGGAACGGAACTCTCCCCCCACTTATGACCGAATATGCTACCCAAATTTTCCTAAGGAACAAAAGGGAATTTCGGCACACCCACACACACTAACCAAACCGAATATGCTCTCACAAAAGACCCCTTTCTTGACCGAAATTCTCCCCTCAAAGACCCCCACATTCGGCCAACACCTCCACCAACTTGAATCCCACGATCCTCTCCTTGTTTTACTCCATAATCCACTCCCAATCACCCATTCAAACCAATTTGACTGATTCGAATCCTCCCTAGAAGAGTCCAACGCCAACTCCACCACTTCTCCATCTTGACACAAAATGAAACTCTCAAAATGCAGCATGTGGGATTCGAACCTTCTCCCTCTCTGCTTCCCTTGTGGCATCATCCCCTGGCTCCCTAAAGCGTCACTTACCACTCTACCACACTCCTCTTTGTGACATCAAATTACAACCAAACATGCTTAAGGCCTGCATCCACTAGCTCTCCCCCTAAAGTGCCCTAAAAATAAAAATTTTACCAAAGGTCCGACTCGAACCCGAGCCTCCCCAAGACCCCCAAACATACCCAAACAACAAGCATAGCTAGCCAAACGTATGAAATAGTGCAAAATGCAGAACCCCAAATTCTAGTATGTTACAGACTCCGTTGCTCGCTGTCTAACTTGTCAGCAGGTTAAGGCTGAGCATCAGTTGCCTTCGGGGTTGCTACAGCCGGTAAAGATACCGATGTGGAAATGGGAATGAGTAACGATGGACTTCGTTAGTGGGTTACCTTTAACGCCCACTAAGAAGGATTCTGTCTGGGTCATCGTGGATCGATTAACCAAGTTTGCTCACTTTGTTAGTGGATCGTGGATCGTGGATCATGGATCGATCGATCAACCACATAGGTTTCGTACATACCTATGCTAACACTTAATTAACGATCACTTTTGCTACTCAATGCTCAATACCACAATTCGTTCAACTTTCATTAATCATTTAATTTACTCGCACACTTAGTGCCAATTTCTTAGCTGAAGCTATAATATCATCGTACACTTAGTGCCTTTACATTAAACCGAATTTTACTCGGTATCGCACACACAGTGCTAATCCATATAGTCAATACTTTCTTTATTACGCACACATAGTGTCGTTCAACCCTGTATCAATTCTAATTATGCACACTTAGTGCCACATCTCTCAAATCCACATATAGATTTACTAATTTATCAACCACATATTCAATCATTTCATAACACATGAATATGAATTAAACGATTCGTATTATAACGAACTTACCTCAGACGTAGAAATAACAAAACAAGTCAATCAGTCGAGTACTTTGTCTTTGCCTCGATCTCGATCCAAATCTCTCTTTTATTGATCTATATAATATTAAATTAAACTCATTCAATCACCAATTCATTCAATTTAATCCAAACACACATATTTAGGGCATTTTACAAAATAGCCCTCACATTTTCACATTTTGACATTTAAGTCCCTATTTCATAAAATCATCAAATACACATAATTTCACTATACTCTTGCTTAGCCGAAATTTATCCTAGCTCATAAAATCCCACATATTTCATTTATTTCACATTTTAATCCTTCAATTTCTCATTTTCACAGTTTAGCCCATAATACTCAAATTCACCAAAAATCCAAAGACAAAATATGTTAACCCAACATTAAACTTTCATATTTGACCAACTATCAACACATAGCTCACATATTCATCAATGGCACATCTCAAAATCATCATCAAATTCTAAAATTAAGACATGGGCTTGATCGAACACAAAGCAACGATCACAAAAATGTAGAAATCATTAAAAACGGATCAAAAACACATACGCGATTGATGCTTAGACAATGGCCGAATGTTAAAAGCTCAAACCCTTGGTTTATTTTTCTTTCAAATTCAGTGGGAGGATGATGATAATGGCTTCAAATTTCTTTTATTTTAGTTATAATAACTTTAATAATTAAATACCAATTTTAACCTTAATGTATAACATTTAAATTCCACTAATATAAGCCCATTTTTGTCCATCCCCACTATCAAAGGTCTAATTACAACATAAGGACTTCTTATTTAATAAGCCATGACAATTAAGCACTTTAACAATTAGCACACAGCTTTTGCATTTTATGCGATTAAGTCCTTTTTCACAAATTAACACACAAACGATAAAATTTTCACACAGAATTTTCACACATGCTTAACCACATATTGTAAACACAGAAAATAATATTAAAATATTTTTTTAACCTCGGATTTGTGGTCTCAAAACTACTATTCCGACTAGGGTCTAAACCGGGCTCTTACAATTCAGGTGCATTTTAATCACGTATGAATGAAATACAGACTTGATTTTAATTGAAAACATGATCGATTGAGGCACAAATATTATAAGCATGAATCAAATGAATATTATTTAATCAAAGCAGTCATCCTAGCTTAAATAAAATTAAGCTAACATTATTGTAAACAAGAACAAAGAACACATAGCAAACATTTTCAGATTAATTCAAAGAAAGGAAAGATTAAACACTAATCAAAGTGGTTGTCACCCAAGACTCTGATCGATGAGGCTCCTTCACTCATTTACTTTACTCCTTTGCTGACGGCTCTCCAAGGTGGCCAACCAAGGGCTCTTTAAGAGGCTTAATTGCGAAAATCTCTATGAAGAGATGATGCTAAGCGTGGGAAATGGAAAATGCTAAGAGAATTTAGAGAGAAGAGAGAATGATGAAGGATGAGGGATGATGGATGAATGATTGAGGGGGTCTTATTTATAGGTGAAGAGAGGGGGTAGTTTGCTAAAAATAGCGGGGTTTAATCTCTTCAAATCTCTTCAATGAGTGGTCGGCCATGCTTAGTGGCTTTTGACTTGGATTTTTCTTAATTTTTAAGCAATTTAAAAGCCATGACAACTTAGGACTGAGGCTCGGTCAAATACAAAACTTCGGGCAAATATCTAACTTCTTCAACATTGCAAGGACCTTGTATAATTTCACCAAAAAGTGGGTTATGTGGACAACCATCTGTAGCCGAATTTTGAGTTGACTTTGTCTTCAATTTGGACGGTTTTTGTAATCCAGAAAAGCTATCAAACTTGTCCAAAATAAATCAATAAATTAAAGGACCAAAGAATAAAATTTGTCCAATTTAAATAATTAATTAAAACCCAAATTATTAATGAAATATTTTCAAATGAATTATTAAATATAATTTTATATTTTATTATTTAATTTAATCATGCATGACCCACTTTATGTCTTAAAAATATAATATGTTCAAATTAATATAAAATAAGCCATTTATTGCATGAAAACTATATAATAAAGCATAAAATCACATTTTAATAATTTCTATGTCCTAATTTCTTATTTTCACATGTTTCATTCATTTATTAAACAATTACTTAGTTTTAACAACGAATTTAAGTAAAAAGGTGATAAATTACATAGGAAAAATCCTATATATTTCTCAATTTACAGAGGTGTTCCAAACTTTGAGGGAAAATGAGCTGTTCGTCAAAGAGGAGAAGTGCTCATTTTCCCAACAAGAAGTGTCATTCCTAAGCCATATTGTGGGAGGTGGCAAGATCTGAATGGATGAGAACAAGATTCGGGCTATTTTTGAGTGGGAACCTCCAACCAAGGTGATGGAGTTGAGATCTTTCCTTGGGTTGGCGAATTACTATCGACGCTTCATCGAAGGCTACTCTAGAATTACCACACCCTTGACGGACATGTTGAAAAATGGGAAGGTATGGGATTGTAATCCGCAATTTGAGAGGACCTTTGATCAATTGAAGCAAGCGATGACGAGGGAGCCCGTACTTGCTTTGCCAGATTATTGAAGGCCTTATGAGGTACGCACGGGTGCATCAGATTATTCCATTGGGGGAGTACTGATGCAAGATGAACATCCAATTGCTTTCGAGTGTCGAAAGCTTAATGAGACGTAGCGGAGGTACACGGTCCAAGAAAAGGAGATGACTGTTGTGGTGCACTGCTTGCACACGTAGAGACATTATTTACTGGGTTCCAGGTTCGTGGTCCTTACCGATTATGTTACCAACAGTTATTTTCTAACCTAGAAAAAGTTGTCTCCTAAACAGGCTCGTTGGCAGGTTTTCTTTGCTGAGTTTGATTTCACAATGGAGTATAAGCCAGGGAGTACCAATATTGTGGCTGGTGCGCTTAACCGAAGGATGGAGTTTGCGGTAATTAGCCAACCTGATGGTTCTTTACTGGAACACATTCGAGAGGGATTGTCTCATGATCCCACAGCCAAAAATTTGATTGAGCTTGCCAAGGAGGGGAAAACGAGGAGATTTTGGCTTGAGAGGGAGCTGCTATACACTCATGGGCACCGTCTCTATGTCCCCCATTATGGGAAATTACGTAAGGAACTCATGAAAGAGTGTCATGACTTGAGATGGGTGGGTCATCCAGGGATGCACCGTACCTTGGCCCTTTTGGAGGATCATTACTATTGGCCTCACATAGGTGATGATGTGGAGACTTATGTGAAAACTTGTCTAGTATGCCAACAAAACAAAGTTGAGTTAAAGGCTCCAGCCGGTTTGCTACAACATTTTCCCATTCCGGAAAGACCATGGGAGAGTGTATCCATGGATTTTATTGTTGGCTTGCCTAAGTTTGATAGGTTTGCTAGTGTTCTTGTTATAGTGGATAGGTTTCCGAAGTACGCAACGTTTATTCCAGCTACCAAGGAATGCCCTGCTGAGCAAGCAGCTCGTTTATTCCTTAGACACATGGTGAAATATTGGGGAGTGCCACTGTAACACCCTTAACCCTTATACGTCGCCAGAACAGGGTTATGAAGCATTACCGGACTTTTCAAAATCAAACACAATCATTCCATAACATTTAGTATACATATCATAAACTATTCCTATAATACTTATATTGTCCCATATACGGGCCCTCAAGGCCCGAAATACACTTTAGAAGTGAGTCGGGACTAAACCAGACACATAGGAAATTTTTCGCGAAATGTCAAAATTTTCCTTAGAAACAGGGGACACACGCCTGTGTAGCCGGGCCGTGTGACACGCCCATGTTTTAAGCCGTGTGAGCATACGATGTGAGACACATGGTTGTGTCCCAACCTGTGTCCTTACCCGTGTAACTCTCTGACTTATGACACACGGCCTGTAACACCCCTAACCCAAAATCATCGCCGGCATAAGGTTAAGAGACATTACCAAACATTTTCGATCATTTCATATCCTTTTACAACACATAGTCAATCATCAATCAAACATATTCAATTATAAACATATAGTCCCTATTGAGGTCTACGAGACCTTAAACACGTGTTAGAAAGAGGTCGGGACTAAACCGAACACTTACGAAAATTTTCAAAAATTTAAAGATTTTTCCAAACTGCAGAGGTCACACGCCCGTGTGGGAAGGTCGTGTGCCTCCCACGTCTTCGACATGCCCGTGTGTCTAAGCCTTGTCAAAACAGAGCATACATACTGACTTGTCCACACAGCCGTGGACACGCCCGTGTGCCTCACCCGTGGTCACTATTGACTTCACCACACGGCCAGTCACACGCCCGTGTGTCTAGCCCGTGGTCGATCCTGACTTGTTTTGAATTTCAAAAACTAGGGACACGGTCGAGCCACACGCCCGTGTGATTAACCGTGTGGGCAGTTATAAGCCATTTTTAAGGCCAAACTTTCCTCCCACACCTCGAATCACCTACAAGCTTCAAGTCAATACTAAATCATGCTTCTAAATGCATCCAACATACCATTTCATGCACCAATTAATCACCAACAATACCATCTACTTCCATACCAAATATCATCACAAATAAGTCCATCCAAAGTAACAAATGTACATCTCAAAACATACATATATCAAGCATCATGTAATCCATGCCATAATTCATCTTCAAACCACAACTTTCATCAGCCACATAAGCATGAAATATACTATATTCATCGCTCATTCATAAGTTCAACATCATTCAACTTCCAAACCAAATCACATGGCAAGGATTAAACATTTTAAAACATGACATAACTTCGAGCCTATACATGCCATATTTCAACTATATACATCTTTCCAAAAGTACCAAAATGGTTAGCCGATAGTGTGATTTAGTCGCTAACAATCCCCTGATCCGAGAAAACTTTACTGACACTATAAAATAGAGAAACAAATCACACAGTAAGCTTTCAAAAGCTTAGTAAGTTCAAAATTCAATACACACTACTCAATAATACCACATCAATATATATTTATACCATCACATAGATAAAGGCACAACTAGGCACATTGGCAATCTCAACCACATACTCAAATATCTATTCATTCAACTTTTAAAACTATCATCAACCACATAGGTTCAAACGTACCTTGATCAACACATAGTTACTCACCATCCATGCTACTCAATTGCTCGATATTACATCTCATTCAACTTTTGCTATTCTTTTGATTTATTCGCACACTTAGTGCCAGTTTCATAACCGAAACATAATCGTCATCGCACACTTAGTGCCTATAAGTTAAATCGAACTATATCGATATCGCACACACAGTGTCAAATCAATAAGCCGAAGCTTCTATCATTCCGCACACACAGTGCTAATCATCTCTGTCCCGTTTCTAATTTCACACACTTAGTGCCATCTAATTCAATTCCGCACATAGCATTTCTAATCTCTTAGCTATATATAATTTCATTCAATTCACATCACATAGACATAATTTAACAACTAGTATTATATCTGAACTTACCTTGGACGTCGAAATATCAAAACGGTCGATTAATCGAGCACTTTGTCTTTGCCTCGATCTCGATCCGAACCTCTCCTTTCTTGGTCTATATACATTCAAATTCAGCCCATTCAAACACCAATTCATTCAATTTAATCCAAACACACATATTTAGGGCATTTTACAAAAATAGCCCTCATATTTTCACATTTCGACACGTTAGTCCCTCTTTCACAAAATCACAAAATACACACAATTTCTACTCACACAAGCTTAGCCGAATTCTTCCCATGCTAATACTAGCCCACACATTTCATTTATTTCACATCTTAGTCCTTCAATTTACACTTTTCTCAATTTAGCCAAAATTAGCCAATTTCATCAAAAACTCAAATATAAACTATGTTAACCCAACATCAAACTTTCATATTTCACCAACTATCAACACAAAGCTCACATGTTCATCAATGGCACATCTCAAAATCTTCATCAAATTCTAAAATTAAAGCATGGGTTTGATAGTACACTAAGCAACGATCACAAAAACATAAAAATTATCAAAAATCGAGCTCAAAACATACCTTGATTGAGCTAAAAACCAACCGAAACCCTTAGACTCTTTTTCTCTTCTTTTCCTTGTAAATTTCGGCAATGGTGGATGAACAGTCCACTAACTTTTATTTCATTTGTTTTATTATAACATATATTATTTATCAATTTACAATTTTAACCTTTAATAATAATATAACATAACATGATAGTTGGTTATAATTGTCCAACTACCATCCACTCACTATAAAATGGTTTAATAACCTCATAAGGACCTCTCATTTATAAAGCCATGACAAATAAACACTTAAACAATCAGCACACAGCTTTTGCATTTTATGCGATTAAGTCCTTTTTTCTAATTAAGCTTACAATCGATAAAATCTTCACACGGAAATTTCATACAGGCTAATTCACATACTATAAACACAGAAAACAAATATTAAAATATTTTTACGACCTCAAATTTGTGGTCTCGAAACCACTGTTCTGACTAGGGTCTAAACTGGGTTGTTACAGCTCTCCCCCCTTAGGGATTTTAGTCTCCGAAAATCTTACTAGTGAATAGGTGTGGATATTTCTCTCTCATTACGTTCTCAGGCTCCCACGTAGCCTCTTCAACACTGTGTTTGTGCCACAACACTTTCTCTAAGGAAATTCTTTTGTTTCTCAACTCTTTGATCTCTTGTGCCGAGATTCGAATCGGTTCCTCACTGTACGATAACTCTGACTGAATCTCAACCTCAGTAGGAGCAATCACATGAGACGGATCAGATTTGTACCGTCGAAGCATTGACACATGAAACACATTATGAATCTTTTCCAACTCGGGTGGTAACATCAATCTATAAGCAACCGGCCCAACTCGTTCAATGATCTCATATGGTCCGATGAACGTCGGACTCAGCTTGCCTTTCCGGCCAAATTAAAGTATTTTCTTCCACGGAGACACCTTTAAAAACACTTTGTCACCAACTTTGAATTCAATATCCTTCCGTTTCAAGTCTGCATAAGAATTCTGACGATCTGTGGCCGCTTTCAAACTATCACGAATCACTTTCACTTTCTGCTCAGTCTCTTTTATAAGATCAACCCCGTGAATCTTATTCTCACTCAGCTCAGTCTAATACAGTGGAGTTCTGCATTTTCGACCATAAAGAGCCTCATATGGTGCCATTTTGATACTAGATTGAAAATTGTTATTATACGCGAATTCAATCAACGGCAGATGTTTTTCCCACATACTCTCAAACTCAAGTATGCAGCATCACAACATATCTTCGAGAATCTGAATAATCCGCTCGGACTGACCATCCATCTGCGGATGAAATGCAGTACTAAAATGCAACTTTGTACCTAAAGCCTCTTGCAATTTCTTCCAAAATCACGAGGTAAATCTCGGATCTCTGTCAGATACAATAGATAGTGGCACCCCGTGCAATCTTACAATTTCAGCAATATATAACTCAGGTAACTTGTCAAGTGAATAGTCTGTCCTCACCGGAATGAAATGAGCTGATTTCGTCAATCTGTCAACTATCACCCAGATTGCATCTTTCTTTCCTGGAGATAGAGGCAACCCCGACACAAAGTCCATCGTAATTCTTTCCCATTTCCACTCTGGAATCATGATCGGCTGTAACAAACTGGATGGAACCTGATGTTCAGCTTTTAACTTGCTGGCATATTAAACATTTTGACACATAGTCAGAGATGTCCCATTTCATACCATGCCACCAATAAAACTGTTTCAAATCATTATACATTTTCGTACTCCCCGGGTGAACAGTCAAATAGCTATTGTGAGCTTCATTCAAAATCATCTGAATCAACTCTGAATTCCTCGGAACACAAATCCGATCTCTGAATCTCAAACAATCATCACTATCAACTCGATACTCTGAATCAGAATTCAAATCACATTGAGCTCGTTTTGCCATCATCTCATCATCATTTTTCTGGGCATCACAAATCTAACGTACGAACATCGGCCTTACTTTTAACTCGGCCAAAACTGAATCATCATCACATAGATCTATCTGAGTACTCATAGCTCGCAAAGCATTCAAAGACTTTCAACTCAAGGTATCAGCAACAACATTAGCTTTGCCCGGATGATAATCAATCACAAGTTCGTAATCTTTCAACAATTCTAACCATCTTCTCTGTCGCAAATTCAATTCTTTCTGAGTCATCAAATACTTCAAACTCTTGTGATCGGTATAAATATGACATTTCTCACCGAATAGGTAGTGACACCAAATCTTCAATGTGAACACAATCGCGGCTAATTCAAGATCATGCATCGGATAGTTCTTTTCATATGGCTTCAATTGCCTCGACGCATAAGCAATGACTTTGCCTTCTTGCATCAGCACACAGCCCAAACCATTCAATGATGCATCACTGTACACTATGAATTCTTTGCCCGATTCAGGTTGAACTAACACTGGCACTTCTGTCAACAATGCTTTCAACTGCTCAAAACTCTGTTGGCACCTTTCTGACCACTCAAATTTAACATCTTTCTGTAGCAACTTTGTCAACAGAGTCGCAATCATCGATAAGCCTTTCACAAACTGTCTATAATATCCTGCTAGTCCAAGAAAACTACGGACTACAGACACATTTCTCGGAGGCTTCCATTCTAAAATAGCTAAGATCTTACTCGGATTAACTCGTATTCCTGCAGCTGATACAATATGTCCCAGAAAACCAACCTCACGCAACCAAAACTCACATTTGCTAAACTTAGCATACAATTGTTTCTCGCGCAGATTCTGTAACACAACTCTCAAATGCTCGGCATGTTGTGTCTCATCACATGAATAAATCAGAATGTCATCAATAAACACTACAACAAAACGATCCAAATACAGTCTAAATATCTGATTCATTAGATCCATAAACATTGCAGGAGCATTCGTTAGTCCAAAAGGCATAACTAAGAATTCATAATGTCCATACCTCATCCTGAAAGCAGTCTTTGGTACATCTGACTCTTTGACTCGTAGCTGGTAAAAGCCCGATCTCAAATCTATCTTAGAAAACACTATAGCTCCTTTCAACTGATCAAACAAATCATCAATACGGGGTAACAGATATTTATTCTTTACCGTCACTTTGTTCAACTGCCTATAATCAATACACATCCTCATAGTGTCGTCTTTCTTTTTCACGAACAACACAGGAGCACCCCAGGGCGAGAACCTCAGTCGCGCAAATCCTCTATCATTCAACTCCTGCAACTGAGACTTTAACTCTTTCAATTCTGTTGGTGCCATTCTATACGGAGCTATTGAGATAGGACTAGTCCCCGACACTAATTCAATTCCAAATTCAACTTCTCGTATTGGAGTTAATCCTGGTAACTCTTCAGGAAACACATCTGGAAACTCACAAACCACAGGTACTGATTCAACTTTCTTTTCTGACACCTTTGTATCAATCACATATGCCAGATCGCAACCCTTCCTCACATAGTTCAAAGCTTTCATCGAAGATACAACAGCTGGTAACCCATACAAATCACTGGATTCAATTCAAACTATCTCACCATTCTGGCTTTTCAATTTAATACTCTTTCGTTTACAATTCACAATGGTATTATGCAAAGTGAGCCAATCCATACCCAGAATTATATCAAATTCATCGAATGGTAGCAACATCAAGTTAGCTGGAAAATAAACACCCCGAAACATCAATGGACAATTCTTGCACATTTTATCCACCAAGACACACTTGCCTAAGGGGTTCGATACTCTAATCACAAATTTAGTAGACTCAACAGGTAGAGTCTTACTTGATACTAGATTCACACACACATAGGAATGAGTAGAACCTGGATCTATCAATGCAATCACATCAGTATCAAATAGAGTAAAAGTACCAGTAATGATGTCTGGAGATGACGCTTCCTCTCGTGCACGTATAGCATAGGCTCGGGCAGGTGCTCTCACCTCCGATCTCACAGCTATATCGGTAGTCCCTCTTTGACTTCCACTTACATTCCCGGTGTTTCTGGGTGGTCTACCCCTAACCATCATATTACTTGGTTTCACATTCTGATCATTTTCTTCCTTAGCTAACTTTGGGCAATCTCGAATAAAGTGATCTCGTGATCCACACTTATAACAAACTCTATTATTATACTTTCCCCAGTATTCTCCCATATGTCGTCTTCCACACTGTCTACACTCAGGTTTGTTGCTTTTAGCACTTCCAACACTTGATTCAATTGAAGCTTGAGTTCTCAGACCAACACTTGGTCTCACACGATCTCTACTCGTTTGTCCAAATGAAGCATTTGATCGATTGCTTGCACCTCTAAATCTCTTCGTCGAAGGTTGAGACGACTTACTCATCAATCTTTTTCTTTCATCTCGAGTTTCAGAATTGGCTTTCTTCTTTTCTTTGCTAAGCTCTTCAGCTTTGCAGGCTCGCTCAACCAACACAACAAATTTATTTAGATCAAGTATTCCAACCAGCAATTTAATGTCTTCATTCAGCCCTTCAGTGAAACGTTTGCACATAGTAGCTTCAGTCGGAACACATTCCCACGCATATTGGCTCAATCTTACAAACTCTCGTTCATACTCTGTAACTGACATACGACCCTGTTTCAGCTCCAGAAACTTTATGTTTCTGATCTATGAATCGTTGACTGATATACTTCTTTCGGAATTCAGCTTGAAAGAAATCCCAGGTGATTCTCTCTCTCGAAACCATAGATGTCAACGTCTTCCACCAGTTATAAGCTGTATCTCTCAACAATGAAACCGCACACTTAATACATTCATCAGCATTCAACAACATCTCATCGAACACTCGAATTATGTTCTCGAGCCAAAACTCAGCTCGCTCAGCATCATCATCAACTGTGGCCCTAACCTCTTCTGCCCCGTACTTTCGAATTTTATCCACAGGAGGTTTATTCAATCGATTCGGATCTAAAACTTGTGGCACAACAGGTACTTGTGGGGGTAGAGGTTGTGGAGCAGCAGGATTCGTTCGAACGGCCTCTGAAAACCACTCACTCATCATTCGGCCTCTCCTCCCTTACCACTATCATTCGGCCTAGATGTGGCTGCCGCTGTCCCTTGAGCAGGAGCGAGCGCGTTACTCTCTACATCGTCAGCAACTGCTCGATCGGGATCCATTACTTTATGAAAACACATTTTTAGCTGCCAGGATTCATCACACTATCGCAGTTATATATATGGCATGTATAGCTAGACTTACACACTCTACGTTAGTCCGAGAATCGACTAAACTGTAGCTCTGATACCAATAAAATGTAACACTCCTAACCCGAAACCGTCGCCAGAATAAGGTTAAGAGGCATTACCAAACATTTCTGATCATTTCATATCCTTTTACAACACATATTCAATCATCAATAAAACATATTCAATTATAAACATATAGTCCCTTATTGAGGTCTACGAGACCTTAAACACGTGTTAGAAAGAGGTCAAGACTAAACCGAACACTTACAAAAAATTTTAGAAATTTAAAGATTTTTCGAAACTGCAGAGGTCACACGCCCGTGTGGGAAGGTCGTGTGCCTCCTACGGCTTCGACATGCCCGTGTGTCTAAGCCGTGTCAAAATAGAGCATACATACTGACTTGTCCACACGGCCGTGGACACGCCCGTTTGCCTCACCCGTGGTCGATGCTGACTTCACCACACGGCCAGTCACACGTCCGTGTGTCTAGCCCGTGGTCGATCCTGACTTGTTTTGAATTTCAACCACTAGGGACACGGTCGAGCCACACGCCCGTGTGCTCAACCGTGTGGGCAGTTATAGGCCATTTTCAAGGCCAAACTTGCCTCCCACACCTCGAATCACCTACAAGCTTCAAGTCAATACTAAATCATGCTTCTAAATGCATCCAACATACCATTTCATGCACCAATTAATCACCAACAATACCATCTACTTCCATACCAAATATCATCATAAATAAGTCCATCCAAAGTAACAAATGTACATCTCAAAACATATATATATATCAAGCATCATGTAATCCATGCCATAATTCATCTTCAAACCACAACTTTCATCAGCCACATAAGCATGAAATATACCATATTCATAGCTCATTCATAAGTTCAACATCATTCAACTTCCAAGCCAAATCTTATGGCAAGGATTAAACATTTTAAAACATGCCATAACTTCTAGCCTATACATGCCATATTTCAACTATATACATCTTTCCAAAAGTACCAAAATGGTTAGCCGATAGTTTGATTTAGTCACTGAGGATCCCCTAATCCAAGCAAGCTTTACTGACACTATAAAATAGAGAAAAAAATCACACAATAAGCTTTCAAAAGCTTAGTAAGTTCAAAATTCAATACACACTACTCAGTAATACCACATCAATATATATTTATACCATTACATAGATAAAGCCACAACTAGGCACATTATCAATATCAACCACATACTCAAATATCTATTCATTCAACTTTTAAAACTATCATCAACCACATAGGTTCAAACGTACCTTGATCAACACATAGTTACTGTAGCATCCCGATTCAGGGCCTAGTCAGAATAGTGGTGCGAGACTACAAACCCGAGCCAGTAAAAATTGAGTTCTTAAGGTTTATGACATGTTTGCATCATAGTACTAAAGTTCCATGTAGAAATTTTGTGAAATTGACATGGAATGATCAAAAAGGACTAAATTGCAAAAGTTGCAAAATATGAGTTTCTAGAAGCTTTTTGTATGAAATAGCTTTAGAATATTAATTAGAAGTCCTTAAATAGAAATTTTCCCAAATTATAAGTTTTGGACAAAAATGGACATCAGTTAGTAAAATAGAAATTTTTAAAGAGAATGGCATTTTAGTCATTTACCATTTAAATGATTAAAATGGGAAAAAGATGATAAAAATTTCATTCATCTTCTTCATCATTGCCAAAATTTCCCAAGAACCCATAGCTAGGGTTTGTTCATCTTTCAAGCTTGCTAGTAAGTTCATCTTAGACCCGTTTTTAATATTCTTCGTGTTTTTGAAGTTCTCGTATTATGAATTAGCTATTTTTAGCTATAAAATAAGCTAAGATGCATGTTAAAAAATATACCCTAGAGTGACATGCTTGTAAAATGATATTTTATGGAAGTTTATGAGAGTTTGATGTTAGATAAACATCTTTTTCTAAGTGAATTTCATGAAAAATGCTAGTAAGGACTAGTTTGTAAAAATTATGAAATTGGTCATACCTATTAGAAATAATGGAAATTGATGATTGCTATAGTAGAGAAAATGAATCAGCTAAGCATTAAGTTTAAGAAAGTTGAATGAGATTCATTTTACGAGCCTTTGGGCAAAAGTGCAAATATGAGAAAGTATAGGGGCAAAATAGTAATTTTGCCAAGGTATGAGTTAAGAGTCAATTTAGTCAATGTGAGTATTAAATGATGTATTTATGATTATAGATCAAAAAAACGAAGCCCGAATCGAAACCGAGGCAAGAACAAAGTCGAGGACTAAATTGCATACCTACATACATTTTGTATATCGAGGTAAGTTTGTATGATTTCTAAGCTTTATGATTTATGTCATTGGATTGCTTACTATAATGTACAATATTATTATGAAAATGTTTAATGTTATGTTAAACAAAGAAATTAATGAGATCAAGCATGAAAAAGCCCCGATTGAAGTTGAATAGCTTAGGATACTCGATCTACCACATGAAATGAGAAAGTCCGTATAAGACCAAGCCGAGGCATGGCATCGGCAATCAAGCAAGTTATCATGTAAGACCAAGAAAATTCTTGGCATTGAAGAGTTATTATGAGATGAAGACCCATGTAAGTCCAAGCCAAGGCATGGCATTGGTGAGTCTCCAAGCAAAGATGTCATGTAAGTCCAAGGCAAGCTTGGCATTGAAAAGTTATCATGTAAGTCCAAGGCAAGCTTAGCATTGAAAAGCTATCAAGAGAAAGAGATTTCATGTAAGCCCAAGCCAAGGCTCAGCATTGACCAGTTCATGAGCAAAGATACCAAGTAAGACCATGTCAAGACATGGCAATGGTAAGTTCCCAAGGGAACTCACGAGAAAGACTTCGTATAAGTCCATGTCAAGACATGGCCTCGAAACCAAGATGAGACATTCCATGTAAGACCGTATCTAGGATATGGCTTTGGTATTGAGTTATGTGAGATGAGATTTAGTATCCTCGGTTATTCATATAAATTCATCAGGTAAACGAGCTAAGTTCAAATGAGATAACAAGAAAGCTATGTAAGCAAAGTTATTATCAAGTGAAAATGAGTATTATTCATGTTATGAATGATAAATTAGAGATTATGATTATTATGTCAAAGTATGATGATCAATGTGATCAAGTGATACAGGTACCTTGTTTACCTCACAAGTATGAGACTAGTAAGTATCATGAGATATGTAAGAATCAAGTATGAGCAAGTAAGCTTTATAGCTAAAATTATGATACCATTGTTTATGTCAAATGGTTTAATTTAAGCAAGTATGTTCTTATGTGCATTATATGCAAACTTACTAAGCTAAATGCTTACGGCTTTCACTCTTTCTTTCCATGTAGTCCTGCCAAGCTAATCTCGTGGATCATCGTCATCGGAGCTCGGAGCACACTATCAATCGCTATTTTGGTATAGCCAAGTTGTTTTATTAAGTATGGCATGTATAGGAAACACTTCATTTGAGTATATGTTTTAAGAAGAGCCATAGTATAGGCTATCTTGTTCATTATACTTTTTGTATATGGCTAGAGAAATTGGACAACTTTGACTAAGTGTGTATGTTTATAGATATCAATGAAAGATGTAGTAATTTGAGTAATTGAATTGAGTATGAATGTGATCTCGATTTCAGGGTGGCAATTGGCTTGGTAAATAGCCTCTAAGTGCCCACACGGTTGGATACACGGGCGTGTGTCTAGGCTGTCCGTACCCTGCACTTTTATACTTGAAGTCAGGATAGGCCACGAGCATTTCAGGCCGTGTAACACACACGGTTGGCACATGGGCGTGTGCCAAGGCCGTGTGAAGTCTGCACTTTTCACTTCGAAATTTAATTGTCACACGGCTGATATACACGGGCGTGTTTACAGACCGTGTGGATAAGTCAGAATACTTAGGTTTGGCACACGGGCCAGGGTCACGGGCGTGTCCAGGCCGTGTGTAACAAGTCAGTGTCGACCACGGGTGGAAGATACGGGCATGTCTAGGAGTACACGGGCGTGTTTCAAGTTGCACGGGCGTGTGGTCCCTGCTTTGAGTCAAAATTTTCAGATGAGTTCTGAAAGTTCCCAGATACGTGTATAAGGCCTCGTAGGCCTATGAAATGTATGATTAGACTGAGAAAGAGAAGTTTTTAATTCAGGACAAAATTTTATAGCCTGCAAGTACATGTTTAAGTGAGTTCAAGCATGGTAATGTCTCGTATCCAGTCTTGGTCTCAGACTCGGGTATGGGGTGTTACATTTAGTGGTATCAGAGCTACGATTTAGTCGGTTCTAGGACTAACGTAGCACAAGCACGAGTCTAGCTATACATGACATACGTAAGAATGTTTTTATAATGATAGTGTGACGACTCCTGATGACTTAAATTATGTTTATACATTTAGTAAATGGATCCCGATAGAGCTGTGGCAGATGACGTAGAAAGTAATGCACCGGCTCCCACCGAAGGGACGGTGCCGAACGAGAATGAGAATCGACCCACTACGGTGAGTCAAGAAGGAGGAGAAGAGGATAGAGAAACCTTCCTCCATATGATGAATACATGGTACACGGAGTTCGTTTGTACGAACCCGAATGCACAACCCCCTCCACCCCCACCTATTCCTCAACCTATCCCAGTAGCCCCTCAAGTGGTAGAGGTGGTAAGAGGAGAGAAGCCTCCGGTTGATAGAATCAGGAAACATGGGGCAGAAGAATTCCAGGCTAGAAAAGATGATGATCTGGAAAAGGCTGAGTTCTGGATAGAAAATACTATCAGGGTATTTAATGAGTTGTCGTGCACACCTGAGGAGTGCATGAAGTGTGTAGTCTCTCTTCTAAGAGATTCTGCTTACCAATGGTGGAACACCCTTGTGTTGGTGGTACCGAGGGAAAGGATCACATGGGAATTTTTCCAAGAAGAATTCAAGAAAAAGTATATCAGTCAATGGTTTGTGGACCAGAAAAGGAAGGAATTCCTAGAACTGAAGCAAGGCAAGATGTCAGTGACTGACTATGAATGTGAGTTTGTACGACTCAGTAAGTACGCTCGTGAATGCATGTCCACTGAGGTCATCATGAGTAAAAGATTTGAAGACGAGTTGAATGAGGACATCAAACTATTTGTTGCTATCCTAGAACTAAAGGAATTTGTTGTGCTAGTAGAGAGGGCTTGTAAAGCCGAGGAATTAGTAAAAGAGAAAAGAAAGTCTGAAATGGAGTCTCGTGACTCTAGGAAGAGACAGTGGAATAAGTCATTCCAATCTTCATCCAAGAAGTTAAGAGATTTCCCTACCCGATCTGCTACTTCCACTGGGTTTTCAAGGAAAGACAAGAGTAAGCAATATTCAGGTAATAAAGCACAGACTACTTCAGTTGCAAGTGTTGGGAATATTAGATTTGACAGACCCGAACGCCCACAATGTGGCAAACGTCATCTTGGAGAATGCTGAGCACATGAAAATGCATACTTTAGATGTGGTTCCTAAGACCACTATATAAAAGATTGTCCAGAGATGACAAAAGAAGAAAGAACTTAGAACCCGAGATCCGGGAATATGGTTAGAGGAAGACCGCAGAGGAACCCAGGAAGTGGGGCAAGTGGGAGAGGTAACCCTAGAGAGCAGGCTGCGAGACCCGAGGGTAGAGTGCCTGCGAGAACTTATGCCATTCGCGCTCGCGAAGAGGCATCACCTCCTGATGTTATTACGGGTACCTTTTCTCTTCATGATGTTAAAGTTATTGCTTTAATAGATCCTGGATCCACACACTCTTACATTTGTATGAAACTAGTATAGTATGAAAATGCATATAGATTCTACAGAATTTGCGATTAAAGTGTCAAATCCTTTAGGCAAGAGTGTGTTAGTGAATGAAGTATGTAGAGAATGTCCATTAATGATTAGAGTTCATTACTTTAAAGCAAACCTTATGTTGCTACCATTTGATGAGTTTGACATCATTCTTGGTATGGACTGGTTGACCACCCATAATGTAATAGTTAATTGTGGGAAGAAATATATCGAGATGAAATGTGAGAATGGGGATACTCTCCATATAGAATCAGATGAGCAAGGTAAATCACCGGCAGTGATTTCTCATATGACGGCACAGAGATATGTAAGAAAGGGGTACAAAGTATATTTGGCCTTTGTGATGAATGATAAAGAAACAGAGTTAAAGATTGAGTCAGTACCGATAGTATGCGAATACGTGGATGTTTTTCCCGAAGAATTACCAGGACTGCCACCTGTTAGATAGGTTGAGTTCAGCATTGAGCTAGCTCCCAGTACTGTACCAATATCTATTACTCCTTACAGAATGGCTCCAACGGAGTTGAAGGAGCTGAAGTCACAGTTGCAAGAGTTGACAGACAAAGGCTTTGCAAGATTAAGTTGTTCACCATGGGGTGCTCCGGTTTTATTTGTGAAAAAGAAATATGGCACTATGAGATTGTGCATAGATTACCGTCAGCTTAATAAAGTGACAGTGAAGAATAAGTACCCATTGCTTAGGATCGATGATTTGTTCGATCAACTGAAAGGAGCCACTGTGTTCTCTAAAATAGACTTGAGATCAGGGTACTACCAGTTGAGAGTTAAGGAATCAGATGTATCCAAGACCGCTTTTCGAACAAGGTATGGACATTATGAATTTTTAGTCATGCCCTTTGGTTTGACCAATGCTCCTGCGGTATTTATGGACCTAATGAACCGCATTTTTAGACCATACCTTGACAGGTTTGTAGTCGTTTTCATTGACGACATACTGATTTATTCTCGAGATGAGAATGAGCATGCTGAGCACCTACGGACAGTTTTACAGATTCTACGAGAAAATCAATTATATGCCAAGTTCAGTAAAAGTGAATTTTGGCTCAAGAAAGTAGGATTTCTGGGACATATTGTCTCGGGAACAGAAGTTCGAGTAGATCCGAGTAAGATCTCGGCTATTATGGACTGGAAACCACCGAGGAACATCTCCGAGATTAGAAGTTTTCTAGGCCTAGCTGGCTATTACAGACGATTTGTCAAGGGGTTTTCTATGATTGCAACCCCGATGACTAAATTGTTACAGAAAAATGTGAAGTTTGAGTGGACAGAAAAATGCCAACAAAGTTTCGAGAAACTTAAAGCGATGTTGACAGAAGCTCCAGTTCTGGTACAACCTGAGACAGGGAAAGAATTTGTGATTTACAGCGATGCATCCTTAAACGGATTAGGCTGTGTACTTATGCAAGAAGGCAAAGTGATTGCTTACGCCTCAAGACAGTTGAAGCCACATGAGAAGAATTATCCGACCCACGATCTAGAGTTGGCTGCCATAGTCTTCGCATTGAAGATATGGAGACACCACCTATATGGTGAGAGATGTCGGATCTTCACCGATCACAAAAGTTTGAAGTATTTGATGACGTAGAAAGAGTTGAACTTAAGGCAGCGGAGATGGTTAGAGTTAATAAAAGATTATGAGTTAGTCATTGACTACCATCCTGGAAAGGCGACTCGCCAATGCTTTGAGCAGGAAGTCCCATTTTGCATTAAGGACAATGAATTTACGGATGACTTTATCCACTGATGGTTCTATTCTAGCTGAGTTGAAAGCTAGACCAGTATTCCTCCAAGAGATTTTTGAGGCTCAGAAAGAAGATAACGAATTGCAAGCCAAAAGAGCTCAGTGCGAGTCAGATGTTGAGTCCGATTTCCGGATTAGTCCCAATGGGAGTTTGATGTTCAAAGATAGAGTTTGTGTACCGAGGAAAGAAGAGCTTATTCAGAGAATTTTGCATGAGGCACATAACGGATGTTTATCTGTACATCCGGGTAGTACCAAGATGTTTAATGACTTGAGGCAACAGTATTGGTGGCCGAGAATGAAGAAAGGTATTTCAGAGTTTGTTTCCAAATGCTTGATTTGTCAGCAAGTAAAGGCTGAACACCAAGTAACTTCGGGTTTGCTTCAACCCATTTTAGTTCCGGAGTGGAAATGGGACAGTATTACTATGGATTTTGTAACGGGTTTACCATTATCTCTGAGCAAGAAAGATGTTGTATGGGTTGTAGTTGATAGACTCACGAAGTCAGCCCATTTTATACCTGTTCGAGTGGATTACTCCCTCGACAAGTTGGCAAACTTGTATATTTCAGAAATAGTGAGACTTCATGGAGTTCCTTTGTCAATCATATCGGATAGAGATCCGAGATTCACATACAGATTTTGGAAGAAGTTACAAGAGGCCTTGGGTACAAAGTTGAACTTTAGTACCGCTTTTCATCCTCAAACTGACGGTCAGTCGGAGAGGTTAATTCAAGTACTCGAGGACATGCTCGGATGTTGTATTCTTGAATTCGAGAGCGGTTGGGAAATGTTTCTCCCATTGATAGAGTTTGCCTACAATAATAGTTTTCAGTCGAGTTTAAAGATGGCGCCCTATGAGGCTTTATATGGGCGTAAGTGCCGAACTCCTCTATATTGGACTGAACTTAAAGAAAACCAAATTCACAGGGTTGATTTAGTTAGAAAAGCTGAAGAGAAAGTGAAAGTCATACGAGAATGTTTAAAAGTCGCATCGACAGTGTAAGTCCTATTCGGACTTAAAAAGAAAAGAGATAGAGTATCAAGTCGGAGATAAAGTTTTCTTGAAAGTGTCACCATGGAGAAAAGTTCTCAGATTTGGCCGAAAAGGCAAGTTGAGTCCACGTTTTATTGGACCGTATGAGATTACCAAGAAAGTTGGACCGGTAGCTTACAGATTGGCTCTGCCATCAGAGTTAGAAAAGATACATGATGAGTTTCACGTGTCAATGTTGAGACGCTACCGATCAAATCCTTCACATGTAATTACCCTGTCAGAGATTGAGATTCATCCCGACATGACTTATGGTGAAGAACCAGTTAAAATTTTAGCTCGGGAAGTCAAGCAGCTAAGGAATAAAAGTATTGTCCTGGTAAAAGTATTGTGGCAAAGACATGGAATAGAAGAAGCTACGTGGGAACCAGAAGAGAGCATGAGAAACCAGTACCCAAACCTGTTTACTGGTAAGATTTTCGAGGACAAAAATTCCTAAGAGGGGGAGAATTGTAACATCCCGATTCAGGGCCTAGTCAGAATAGTGGTGCGAGACCACAAACCCGAGTCAGTAAAAATTTAGTTCTTAAGGTTTATGACATGTTTGCATCATAGTACTAAAGTTCCATGTAGAAATTTTGTGAAATTGACATGGAATGATCAAAAAGGACTAAATTGCAAAAGTTGCAAAATATGAGTTTCTAGAAGCTTTTTGTATGAAATAGCTTTAGAATATTAATTAGAAGTCCTTAAATAGCAATTTTCCCAAATTATAAGTTTTGGACAAAAATGGACATCAGTTAGTAAAATAGAAATTTTTAAAGAGAAGGGCATTTTAGTCATTTACCATTTAAATGATTAAAATGGGAAAAAGATGATAAAAATTTCATTCATCTTCTTCCTCATTGCCGAAATTTCCCAAGAACCCATAGCAAGGGTTTGTTCATCTTTCAAGCTTGCTAGTAAGTTCATCTTAGCCCCGTTTTTAATATTCTTCGTGTTTTTGAAGTTCTCGTATTACAAATTAGCTATTTTTAGCTATAAAATAAGCTAAGATGCATGTTCAAAAATCTACCCAATAGTGACATGCTTGTAAAATGATATTTTATGGAAGTTTATGAGAGTTTGATGTTAGATAAACATCTTTTTCTAAGTGAATTTCATGAAAAATGCTAGTAAGGACTAGTTTGTAAAATTATGAAATTGGTCATACCTATTAGAAATAATGGGAATTGATGATTGCTATAGTAGAGAAAATGAATCAGCTAAGCATGAAATTTAAGAAAGTTGAATGAGATTCATTTTACGAGCCTTTGGGCAAAAGTGCAAATATGAGAAAGTATAGGGGCAAAATAGTAATTCTGCCAAGGTATGAGTTAAGAGTCAATTTAGTCAATGTGAGTATTAAATGATGTATTTATGATTATAGATCAAGAAAAATGAAGCCCAGATCGAAATCGAGGCAAGAACAAAGTCGAGGACTAAATTGCATACCTACATACATTTTGTATATCGAGGTAAGTTTGTATGATTTCTAAGCTTTATGATTTATGTCATTGGATTGCTTACTATAATGTACAATATTATTATGAAAATGTTTAATGTTATGTTAAACAAAGAAATTAATGAGATCAAGCATGAAAAAGCCCCGATTGAAGTTGAATAGCTTAGGATACTCGATCTACCACATGAAATGAGAAAGTCCGTATAAGACCAAGCCGAGGCATGGCATCGTCAATCAAGCAAGTTATCATGTAAGACCAAGACAAGTCTTGGCATTGAAGAGTTATTATGAGATGAAGACCCATGTAAGTCCAAGCCAAGGCATGGCATTCGTGAGTCTCCAAGCAAAGATGTCATGTAAGTCCAAGGCAAGCTTGGCATTGAAAAGTTATCATGTAAGTCCAAGGCAAGCTTGGCATTGAAAAGCTATCAAGAGAAAGAGATTTCATGTAAGCCCAAGCCAAGGCTCGGCATTGACCAGTTCATGAGCAAAGATACCAAGTAAGACCATGTCAAGACATGGCAATGGTAAGTTCCCAAGGGAACTCACGAGAAACTTTCAGATAAGTCCATGTCAAGACATGGCCTCGAAACCAAGATGAGACATTCCATGTAAGACCGTATCTAGGATATGGCTTTGGCATTGAGTTATGTGAGATGAGATTTAGTATCCTCGGTTATTCATATAAATTCATCGGGCAAACGAGCTAAGTTCAAATGAGATAACAAGAAAGCTAAGTAAGCAAAGTTATTGTCAAGTGAAAATGAGTATTATTCATGTTATGAATGATAAATTAGAGATTATGATTATTATGTCAAAGTATGTTGATCAATGTGATCAAGTGATACAGTACCTTGTTTACTCTCACAAGTATGAGACTAGTAAGTATCATGAGATATGTAAGAATCAAGTATGAGCAAGTAAGCTTTATAGCTGAAATTATGATACCATTGTTTATGTCAAATGGTTTAATTTAAGCAAGTATGTTGTTATGTGCATTATATGCAAACTTACTAAGCTAAATGCTTACGTCTTTCACTCTTTCTTTCCATGTAGTCCCGCCAAGCTAATCTCGTGGATCATCGTCATCGTCATCGGAGCTCGGAGCACACTATCAATCGCTATTTTGGTATAGCCAAGTTGTTTTATTAAGTATGGCATGTATAGGAAACACTTCATTTGAGTATATGTTTTAAGAAGAGCCATAGTATAGGCTATCTTGTTCATTATCCTTTTTATATATGGCTAGAGAAATTGGCCAACTTTGACTAAGTGTGTATGTTTATAGATATCAATGAAAGATGTAGTAATTTGAGTAATTGAATTGAGTATGAATGTGATCTCGATTTCAGGGTGGCAATTGGCTTGGTAAATAGCCTCTAAGTGCCCACACGGTTGGATACACGGGCGTGTGTCTAGGCCGTGCGTACCCTGCACTTTTATACTTGAAGTCAGGATAGGCCACGAGCAGCTCACACGGCCGTTGGTTCAGGCCGTGTAACACATACGGTTGGCACATGGGCGTGTGCCAAGGCCGTGTGAAGTCTGCACTTTTCACTTAGAAATTTAATTGTCACACGGCTGATATACACGGGCGTGTTTAAAGACCGTGTGGATAAGTCAGAATACTTAGGTTTGGCACACGGGCCAGGGTCACAGGCGTGTCCAGGCCGTGTGTAACAAGTCAGTGTCGACCACGGGTGGAAGATACGGGCATGTCTAGGAGTACACGGGCGTGTTTCAAGTTGCACGGGCGTGTGGTCCCTGCTTTGAGTAAAAGTTTTCAGATGAGTTCCGAAAGTTCCCGGATACGTGTATAAGGCTTCGTAGGCCTATGAAATGTATGATTAGACTGAGAAAGAGAAGTTTTTAATTCGAGACAAAATTTTATAGCCCGTAAGTACATGTTTAAGTGAGTTCAAGCATGGTAATGTCTCGTATCTAGTCTTGGTCTCAGACTCGAGTATGGGGTGTTACAGTTACTCACCATTCATGATACTCAATTGCTCGATATTACATCTCGTTCAACTTTTGCTATTCTTTTGATTTATTCGCACACTTAGTGCCAGTTTCATAACCGAAACATAATCGTCATTGCACACTTAGTGCCTATAAGTTAAACTGAACTATATCGATATCGCACACACTGTGCCAAATCAATAAGCCGAAGCTTCTATCTTTTCGTACACGCAGTGCTAATCATCTCTGTCCCGTTTCTAATTTCGCACACTTAGTGCCATCTAATTCAATTCCGCACATAGCATTTCTAATCTCTTAGTTATATATAATTTCATTCAATTCATATCACATAGACATAATTTAACAACTAGTATTATATCCGAACTTACTTCGGACGTCAAAATATCGAAACGGTCGATTAATCGAGCACTTTGTCTTTGCCTCGATCTCGATCCGAACCTCTCCTTTCTTGGTCTATATACATCAAATTCAGCCCATTCAGTCGCCAATTCATTCAATTTAATCCAAACACACATATTGTAACACCCCAAACCCGGCCCACAAGCCCTGACCGGATCTGGCATGTCACTGCGGAAAACGTTTGAAAATACTCTTGCTCAAAAGTAAATACCATTAAAAATTTGTTGCCTTTAATAAAACATTTCCGTAATTTAAAACATTCTTAAGTAAAAATCAAGTTGTTATAAAAATATCCGGATTAAAACTTTAATAAATATTTTCTAGTATAAAATTTCCGAAAATTTAAACATTTCAAAATATTAATTTAAAAGTCATCCAGCTTAAACATAATAAAATGCTCAAATACTTTAACTGGGCCTTATTACAATAATTACTTAAACCAAAGTACTTAATAATAAACTGATTGAAATAATCAAAACGTCTTCTGCATGGGCCACCTCTATGCACTCCAACCCGATCCGATCATCATATCACCTGCGATGTTTAAAAGGTTGGGTGAGTCATACAGACTCAGTGTGTAATTAAACCACTGAATTCCACCCACATGTTAACCACATAATTACCCACATGTCAGATATTAATGCAACATTATTTACATGAGTTCACTTATTGGGCTTGGCCCATATCCATATCAATAGAGTTCACATATCGGGCTTGGCCCATAACCATATCACATTCTTATAATAGTGTAATTAACCACATGTTTCCACATACTGGGCTTGGCCCATTACCACATTAATCCACATCACGTATTGGGCTTGGCCCATTTCGCATATATTCACATGCAAAGTTATGCAATTATGAAGCCCAACCCAGCCTAGGGTCCATCCTCTACACACCCCCTCATCCAGCCTACCACACACCAGGGGATTATTAAATCACCCTCTCCTTTTTACTCCAATATGGCAACAAATGCCGTCCACGCGAACTTAATCGCAAATAATCCACAACGCGACCTCGATCAGCGCTAATCCACGATGTAGCCGGCTATCATCAAAACCACGATGAGCACAAAGCCATCATTAACCACGATATGGCACATAGCCTATATCAACCACGTACTCGAAGTACACCCTGTCCTTCTTTCATATCATATCCCACCCATGCACATGAAACATGTAATAGTGACATAAAAATAAATGCATGCACATGTCATTAAGGCAGGCAATCATATTTCCATAGGCATTGTTACATTCACATCGGCACTTTCACATTCTTATCAGCAGATAACACTAACTCGATTATCGATATACCCCTTTTAGGTAATTACCACCTAACTACCACTCGCTTTGGTTGGTTAGCACATAAATCACACATGCAATTATAGCAAGAACCCGGAAAACGGTGGGTTAACCACACACCTGATGACTTGGAGTTCAATACTATCGATCCCGATGCTATCACTAAGTGATACTACGGCTATCTGCCTATTTTCCTGCTTTGCTGCTGGCCCACAGCCCGGTGGCCAATCCCGAACCGTTGAGACAGCTCTTTTCTTAAACTTCGGGATAGGGACTTTCCCTTGTCCTCCTTGACTGGTATTGGCCTCCATCAAAACGCTTAATCAGATAAACTGGTTAAACCTCCAAATCATAAATCGAAGTATTTAATCTTTACCAACTAACTTACTTACCGAAACAAACTTGAGTCCCGGTTGCTCCTACCACCTGTCGAAATCCTGGAAAAATACCTCATTAATTTTGGCCCTTGTACCAATAAGTATTAGAAAGTGCCTTTAGCCGAATACTACCCTTACCTTATGCAACCGAAACTTAAAAGATCCCTAACGCTTCTTTCCTCTGGCTACACATGAAAGAACAATAAGGTCAAGGCCCTAAGTATATTCGGCCAACAAAGAGATTAGCACCAAGGCCATTCGGCTAAATAACCAAACCAAAGGGTTAACGCTTGAATCCTTACCTTTGATAACTACTCCCTCTTGTCCTAACAAAGAATCGCCACCACAAGACTTAAGGTTTGGCTTAGGAACTTGCAAACAAAGTAGAGAGAATGAGAGAGCGAGTGATTAAGCACCGACTCCCGGATGGGGTTGGAATATTCGGCAATGGCAAGCAAAGTGTGAAGGAAGGGAGGAAAATAAATACACAAAGGCTATGCCCACCTTCGGTTTTGAAAGAAAAGAAAGGGAGAAGGGAGAGTAGAAGATTCGGCCACCTAGCAAATTTGAGAGCAAAAAGGAAGAGAATGTGCTTGGAGAAAAAGGTTTGGCTACCAAAGTGGTTGAGAGAAAACACTTGCAAATTCGGCAAAGAGAACAAATGGTAAAAGGGTGGCCAAAGGTGAGCATCCCCTATTTATAGAATTCGGCACTCCTTCCCTTGAAGACTCCAAAATTCGGCCACCACCTACTAATTCAAACTAATTTGAATTAGTCCAATTCCCTAATTTACTCCTCTCAATCCATTCAAAATAGTTTGAATGGTTTCAACAATTATCTTCACTTAATCCAAATAATAATATTCCTATACTTAAAATAACTAAGTAGATAAATAAATAAATAAATAAAACTTTATCCAATATCACCTCTTCAATTAAAAAAAACAAAATAAAATACTAAAAGATCACCCTTCCAGCCGAATTTAAAACCAAAATTAACTTAATCTTATCTATTGAAGCTCCCATGTGCCGTCCACCTTCACTCCACCCCTTCACGCCAGCAGCAAAAATAAAAACCCCAACTGCAGCTTCCATGGTTCGAACATGGGACTGTTGGGACAAGCGACTGAGTGTAGCGCCCTGGGCCATTCGGCCAAAGCGTTATTTTGTGTCATAAACGCGCCACCAATTCTTTTAGGCCTTCTCTATCTTTAACGCCAGCTTGCAAAATAAGAACATCAAAATTCTGCTTCCCTTGCGCCTTGAACTCACGACCTGCACCAAGCCCCCCTTACAACGCCCCAGGCCACTTTACCAGCCCATCTTTCTTGTCCACCAACGCCCACAACATCCTTTAAACCCTCTTTAACTCAGCCCCCTCATTTTAACGCCAACACCCAAAAAAATAAAAACGCCTTCCTGCCACCTTGATTCGAACCCAAGCCCCCTACTAGCGTTATAATCAGCCCCCTAAGTGGCGCATGGGAGCCACTTTACCAAGGCATTTCTTATGTCCAAAAATGCCTAAAATTAATCTTAAGGCCTCCCTAGCCAAACTCCCCCTTTTCACCTAAAAACCAAAAATTTTCCTAAGGCATTCTCCTATATCTTAAAGTTCTCAAGGCCCTTAAAACTCCTCCAATCACACACTGAAGCTTGCTAACACTTGAATTATGCATAAACGCATAACCCCTAAATCTGAGATATTACAATTCTACCCTCCTTAAAATAATTTCGTCCTCGAAATTACTTACTAACGATCATCCGTACATCCTAACTCACTACTCTACGCCTCTGCTACGCGCTCTGATCTTAACAAATCTATCCTGCCTTCTAGACACAGTCTTAAGGTTCACATCCAAAGTTCCTACACTTCACTAGCCATACAAGAATGAGCTAACTTCACATCAACCAGACAATAAATAGTGTCCAAAGAACGTACCTGATATCAAGTCCCTGGCTGACTCGCATCCGATCCTTTAGCACCTCTGCCGGTACCTTTTCCTCCCTGGCTCGAACCTCGACCTCGTTGCACGAGGACGGTTCTTAACCAAATGGGCCTTCGACCCACACGGAAACATTCCTTACTATTTCCCCAACATTCTCCTAAATGAGCTCTCCACACTTAACACACGAACGGTTCCGATTTACATCAATCGGTGCACGCACAGGATTCTCGATCCTTGGTCTTTTCTGGACATTACCAAATGATGCTAACGGTCCAAAACTTCTCTTATTCTCGTTCCTATTCTTTTCTCGGTTTTCTCTTATAGTCTTCTTAACCTCTTGCGATCCGAGCTTTCTCCACCGAATGGCGAAGTCCCTTTCTCTGCGAGCAATCAACATTCGCAACTAATCTCGCAATCCGTCTTGAATCGGACACACCTTTCGTGTCGTAGCTACGATCCTTTGGCGTCATTGACTTAACCGCACAAATTTCGCTTCATACTGCGCATCGACTTATTCCTTGTACTAGATTTAGAAACGCTTTTCTTTGCGAGTCTAAATGGCGGCTCCTACGTACTTTCCTTCAAACTTAGCCTTAAAGTAATCCCAATTCAATCGATCTACCGGTACACCTTGTTTGACAGTGAGCCACCATCGATAAGCTTCGTCTCGGAGCAACGAAACAGCACCCTTCAGCTTTTCCTCATCGGTATAGTCCAAATCGTCCATAATCATTTCGACTGCTTCCAACCAATACTCCGCTACATTCGGAGCTACTCCTGATACTCCTCTAAAAACTTCAGCCCCGTTCGACCTGAGTCTTTCCGACACTGACTTTCGAGCTCCGTTTCCTACACTAGCTCCTGCTACTCGCTCGAGCACTCGCAACATAGCCCGCGATACTACGTCATCGTCTCCTGACTGATCTTGATCCTCCGCACCCACTGCTGGCAGCGGCACTTCATTTTCTGACCCTACTAGTTCCGGTACTGCCATTCTACCTCTACCGCGTCCACGACGACCACGTCCTCTAGAACTCATTTCTAACGTCGCGGTTTATCTGATTAAAAAGTTCTATGCATCAGACTTTTGTTCCACTTATTAACCGCGAACAATTTTATGAAATGAAGATATTTAGAAGTAGTCCTTTCGATCATACAAAGGTTCAATTCAAGTTCACTATTCTACTTCAGAATATCACATTCATTTCTCAATAAAGGCACATTCATTCATCAACATATTCATTCAGTGGTATCCACCACCCACACTCACTATTTGAACATTGTTGTCCGTTTCTATCCCAGGGGCATTTTCGTCATTTTTCCTATAAGGGTATTTTGGTAATAAATCGGGGTAAATTTGAAAATCTTTATAAATCATAGGCATTTCAAAATTTTCGAAACTTGTGGGTATTTTGAAAATCTCTACAAATCGAAGGTAATACAAAAATTTTAGAAATCGGGGTCATTTTGGTAATTTTTGTAAGTCGAAGATTAAAGTAAATTTTCCAAGTCAGAGTATTTTAATAATTTACAAAACAGGGGCATTTTTGTAATTTTGTAAATCAAAAATTTTTCGAAAGAATTTTTGTAAGAATAGTTCTCACAAATTAAAAAGGTAATTTTAAGAGTTTTAAAACTAGGGTTTATAAAAACACGGCTAGTTCCCTTCGGGTTTTAGTCATTGTGTTTAGCCTATGACCGAGTCCTCTTGGTTAGGGTGAGCAGAAGCTACGCACTGCAGGTAGGATTCAGTGAAGAGGAGGTGAGTCACTAGGATTTGCTTAAGTACCAGGCTCTTCAGGATCCAATCCTAGACATGCACACAATGGTTGCCACACCCTAGCTCGGCGACTTAGTTCACAGGTTTGTTTAATAGTCCTTAAGTCTTATGAATGTGTTTGAGTGCACTAGCCCTAGGGTTCAATAGCCTTAATATTCTAATCTACGAGCCCAAATAAGCCCATAATGATTCACATAAAAAATTACTTCAATAATTCGAAGTGCTTACAGTGGACTTGGGTAGAAGATACTGAGTGCCATGAGGAAAAACACAAATAAAAGCCCATATTTTGAAAAGCCCATTTTTGAAAACATTTTTGGACCTAAAACCCTCAAAGTCGAGTTTTGAACTGGGCTCTGATACCAAACTGTAACACCCCAAACCCGGCCCACAAGCCCTGACCGGATCTGGCATGTCACTGCGGAAAACGTTTGAAAATACTCTTGCTCAAAAGTAAATACCATTAAAAATTTGTTGCCTTTAATAAAACATTGTGTATTTGAAATTTTAAGTAAAACTTTAATGTTACGAAATACCCGAATTAAAACTTTAATATATGTATTTTGAGTAAATAAGTTGCTAAAAACAAAATCATTTGCATATAGTAATTTAATTAAATCAAGCCATAATAAAAATAATAACAAATATTATAAGGCCCTTATTACAACCAATACTTAAACCAAAGTACTTAATAATAAACTGATTGAAATAATCAAAACGTCTTCTGCATGGGCCACCTCGTATGCACTCCAACCCGGTCCGATCATCATATCACCTGCGATGTTTAAAAGGTTGGGTGAGTCATACAGACTCAGTGTATAATTAAACCACTGAATTCCACCCACATGTTAACCACATAATTACCCACATGTCAGATATTAATGCAACATTATTTACATGAGTTCACTTATTGGGCTTGGCCCATATCCATATCAATAGAGTTCACATATCGGGCTTGGCCCATAACCATATCACATTCTTATAATAGTGTAATTAACCACATGTTTCCACATACTGGGCTTGGCCCATTACCACATTAATCCACATCACGTATTGGGCTTGGCCCATTTCGCATATATTCACATGCAAAGTTATGCAATTATGAAGCCCAACCCAGCCTAGGGTCCATCCTCTACACACCCCCTTATCCAGCCTATCACACACCAGGGGATTATTAAATCACCCTCTCCTTTTTACTCCAATATGGCAACAAATGCCGTCCACGCGAACTTAATCGCAAATAATCCACAACGCGACCTCAGTCAGCGCCAATCCACGATGTAGCCGAAGCTATCATCAAAACCACGATGAGCACAAAGCCATCATTAACCACGATATGGCACATAGCCTATATCAACCACGTACTCGAAGTACACCCTGTCCTTCTTTCATATCATATCCCACCCATGCACATGCAACATGTAATAGTGACATAAAAATAAATGCATGCACATGTCACTAAGGCAGGCAATCATATTTCCATAGGTATAGTTACATTCACATCGGCACTTTCACATTCTTATCAACAGATAACACTAACCTGATTATCGATATACCCCTTTTTAGGGTAATTACCACCTAACTACCACTGCACTGGTTAGCACATAAATCACACATGCAATTATAGCAAGAACCGGAAAACGGTGGGTTAACCACACACCTGATGACTTGGAGTTCAATACTATCGATCCCGATGCTATCACTAAGTGATACTACGGCTATCTGCCTATTTTCCTGCTTTGCTGCTGGCCCACAGCCCGGTGGCCAATCCCGAACCGCTGAGATAGCTCTTTTCTTAAACTTTAGGATAGGGACTTTCCCTTGTCCTTCTTGACTGGTATTGGCCTCCATCAAAACGCTTAATCAGATAAACTGGTTAAACCTCCAAATCATAAATCCAAGTATTTAATCTTTACCAACTAACTTACTTACGAAACAAACTTGAGTCCGGTTGCTCCTACCACTGTCGAAATCCGGAAAAATACCTCATTAATTTGGCCCTTGTACCAATAAGTATTAGAAAGTGCCTTTAGCCAGAATACTACCCTTACCTTATGCAACCAGAAACTTAAAAGATCCCTAACGCTTCTTTCTCTCGGCTACACATGAAAGAACAATAAGGTCAAGGCCCTAAGTATATTCGGCCAACAAAGAGATTAGCACCAAGGCCATTCGGCTAAATAACCAAACCAAAGGGTTAACGCTTGAATCCTTACCTTTGATAACTACTCCCTCTTGTCCTAACAAAGAATCGCCACCACAAGACTTAAGGTTTGGCTTAGGAACTTGCAAACAAAGTAGAGAGAATGAGAGACTGAGTGATTCGAAGCCGACTCCCAGATGGGGTTGGAATATTCGGTAATGGCAAGCAAAGTGTGAAGGAAGGGAGGGAAAATAAATACACAAAAGGCTATGCCCACCTTCGGTTTTGAAAGAAAAAGAAAGGGAGAAGGGAGAGTAGAAGATTCGGCCACCTAGCAAATTTGAGAGCAAAAAGGAAGAGAAGGTGCTTGGAGAAAAAGGTTTCGGCTACCAAAGTGGTTGAGATAAAACACTTGCAAATTCGGCAAAGAGAACAAATGGTAAAAAGGGTGGCCAAAGGTGAGCATCCCCCTATTTATAGAATTCGGCACTCCCTCCCCTTGAAGACTCCAAAATTCGGCCACCACCTACTAATTCAAACTAATTTGAATTAGTCCAATTCCCTAATTTACTCCTCTCAATCCATTCAAAATAGTTTGAATGGTTTCAACAATTATCTTCACTTAATCCAAATAATAATAATAATCCTATACTTAAAATAACTAAGTAGATAAATAAATAAATAAATAAAACTTTATCCAATATCACCTCTTCAATTTAAAAAAACAAAATAAAATACTAAAAGACCACCCTTCCAAAAATTAATTTAAAACCAAAATTAACTTAATCTTATCTATTGAAGCTCCCATGTGCCGTCCACCTTCACTCCACTCCTTCACGCCAAGAAAGCCAAAAATAAAAACCCAGCTGCAGCTTCCATGGTTCGAACATGGGACTGTTGGGACAAGCGACAGTAGCGCCCGAGCCATTCGGCCAAAGCGTTATTTTGTGTCATAAATCGTCACCAATTCTTTTAGGCCTTTTCTATCTTTAACTTGACTTGCAAAATAAGAACATCAAAGTCTGCTTCCCTTGCGCCTTGAACTCACGACTGCACCAAGCCCCCCTTACAACGCCCCAGGCCACTTTACCAGCCCATCTTTCTTGTCCACCAACGCCCACAACATCCTTTAAACCCTCTTTAACTCAGCCCCCTCATTTTAACGCCAACACCCAAAAAAAATAAAAACGCCTTGCTGCCACCTTGATTCGAACCCAAGCCCCCTACTAGCGTTATAATCAGCCCCCTAAGTGGCGCATGGGAGCCACTTTACCAAGGCATTTCTTATGTCCAAAAACGCCTAAAATTAATCTTAAGGCTCCCTAGCCAAACTCCCCCTTTTCACCTAAAAACCAAAAATTTTCCTAAGGCATTCTCCTATATCTTAAAGTTCTCAAGGCCCTTAAAACTCCTCCAATCACACACTGAAGCTTGCTAACACTTGAATTATGCATAAACGCATAACCCCTAAATCCGGGATATTACACATATTTAGGGAATTTTACAAAATAGCCCTCATATTTTCACATTTCGACACTTTAGTCCATCTTTCACAAAATCACAAAATACACATAATTTCTACTCACACAAGCTTAGCCGAATTCTTCCCATGCTAATACTAGCCCACACATTTCATTTATTTCACATTTTAGTCCTTCAATTTACACTTTTCTCAATTTAGCCCAAATTAGCCAATTTCATCAAAAATTCAAATATAAACTATGTTAACCCAACATCAAACTTTCATATTTCACTAACTATCAACACAAAGCTCACATGTTCATCAATGGCACATCTCAAAATCTTCATCAAATTCTAAAATTAAAGCATGGGTTTGATAGTACACTAAGCAACAATCACAAAAACGTAAAAATTATCAAAAACCGAGCTCAAAACATACCTTGATTGAGCTAAAAACCAACCGAAACCCTTAGACTCTTTTTCTCTTCTTTTCCTTGTAAATTTCGGTAATGGTGGATGAAAAATCCACTAACTTATTTCATTTGTTTTATTATAACATATATTATTTATCAATTTACAATTTTAACCTTTAATAATAATATAACATAACACATGATAGTTGGTTATAATTGTCCAACTACCATCCACTCACTATAAAATGGTTTAATAACCTCATAAGGACCTCTCATTTAGAAAGCCATGACAAATAAACACTTAAACAATCAGCACACAGATTTTTCATTTTATGCGATTAAGTCCTTTTTGCTAATTAAGCTTATAATCGATAAAATCTTCACACATAAATTTCATACAGGCTAATTCACATACTGTAAATACATAAAATAATATTAAAATATTTTTACGACCTCGGATTTGTGGTCTTGAAACCACTGTTCTGACTAGGGTCTAAACTGGGCTGTTACACGGCCAACCGCACGCCCGTGTGCTAGCCCGTGTGCAAAGTGCAGGGGTCACACGGCCAAGTCACACACCTGTGTGCTAGGCTGTATGCTAAAACTTAGGCATTCTGTTTCTAATTTTTAAGTTGCAAGGGACACACGTCCAGTCTATACGCCTATGTGTAAGGCCGTGTGTCACACACGCCTGTGTCTCTACCCGTGTGGACGAAAATAGGCCATTTTAATGCCACTTTTCTCACCCTTTACACAATCAACCTGCACATAACACTCTAATATACCAATATATCCCAACCAAGAAACCAATACAAGCCAAAAATCATGTTTTAAACATAATATGTAATCACAATACTCATTTGCATAAACTTACCATAATAACTCCATTCATTGATTACTAAAAACTACTACTAAATACATGCATACAAACATATACATATGTATCATTCACTACCATGGTTCAAGTTTAAATCTTTTCTAATCCAACCCTATACATGTCATATAAACCATAGGATGTATAACAAAATCTACCAGAGAAATCTGGATAGTGTGACCCAATGTGTTGATTCAATCCTCCGAACTTCTTGAAAATCTACAAAGAACATTGAACACCACAAGTAAGCTTAATGAAGCTTAGTAAGTTCGTTGGCTTGAAACTTTAATCTTACCAAACATACTAAAGCAATTCATTTAATTAAATCATTTATTACACATTTCCTGCCAACCACAACTTTAATCGATGAATTCACTTATTTGAGCTCATTATCAATAATAATTTAAATTCTTCCACATTAACTCCATATAGCACTTACCAAATTACCAACTTTTGTCAATCAAAGAACGACTTACGAATTTGAGTACATCGTAAACAGAAGCCTGAAGGCTGCACAGAAGCACATAGGTGCTAAACTGAAACCCATAAGGGTTGAACGGAAGCACATAAGAGCTAAACGAAAACTCATGGGGTTAAACTGAAGCTCAAAAGAGTGAACTAAAACCCAGAAGGGTTGTACTGAAGCTCAAAGAGCTAAACAAAAACCCACTAGGGTAAACAGAAACTAATATGAGTTAACTGAAGCTCATGAGAGCTAGACTGAAAGCAGACACAGAAGTTCGCAACAAATGTTGAACCTCGGTTTAATTGTGCAATTTACCGTCAATTCTTTTCTTGCACTGAATGAATGTACTCAATCCTGGCTAATTTGTGAAGTTTGTTGTAGCTCTGGAACTATTCAGATAATTTCTCTTTTCCATGATTTTATTTAGGCTCTTAATTTGTAGCAAAAATATGAAAAACTAGTTTAGAAGGACTCTTCAATGGCTATTTTTGGCTGGAGAAATGTGAAGATTTGTCAACAATTTCAATTTTGTCATTATTTTATTTAGTTAATTTGCAAAATTTCTAATTTTGCCCTTATTTCACAAAATTTCAGAGTTTTTTCTCACTAATGCCGCCTCAGCCATACTCTTTAGGCTAATTTGCTCTTTTAGTCCTCCCTCATTTAAATCTTGAGCTATTTAATCATTTTAGCAAGTTTTGCACCTTTTACAATTTAATCCTTTTTAATTAATTAACTTCCAAACCGTTAAAATTTTCTAACAAAACTTTAATACTAACTCAATGACACTCCATAAATATTTATAAAAATATTTACATTTATGAAATCGAGGTCTCAGTGTAACACCCCAAACCCGGCCCAAACATTACGACCGAATTTGGTATGCTACGGAGGAAAAACTTTTGAAAATCCCTTTTTAAGTCGTTTTAAATTTTGATAAAAGATATTGTTTTGATTTAAAGCAGTTGAGGTGTTATGAAGAAAGCATTACTTAATGTCGTTTAAAATATACTAAGTTAGGTTGTTACTGGTTTCAAGTGTACCCGATGGCACAATAAAACATTTTTACGAATTAATTTGAGAAAAACATGTGTACCCATTTTAATATCATAAAAAGTTAACCAATTTATCAAAACATAAAATAATCCAAGTGCAAATTTTAGGAGGCCTTATTACATCTTAAACAAAATAAATCAAACCCATATTAAAATAAAAATAGTTCCAAATCCACCTAGTCCATATTTTCATTGCATGGCCGCCTCGAGGTCATCCGGCTCCTTATCCGCAACTACGAGTCACTGAAAATGTTAAAGGAAAAAGGTGAGTCATCAAGACCCAATGTGTAACCCTTTTTCCCGGTTTAATGTAACATCATACACAACTCATAATTAATTTAATATGCACAAGTTTAATATGCACCCAACCTAGCCATCCGACGCCTTTCTCTACCCGTGTGGTACCAAAAACCACCGGTGGTGCCAAACCACTGGTGACGTATAGTCACGAAATCCGTCAATATTGTGGTACCAAACCACTGGTGACCCGAAGTCACAATCAAATGATGGGGCCAACCCATCGTGTGATACCAAATCACTGGCGTCAATCCCATATCTCAAATGTGGGGCCAACCCACGGTGGTACTAAGCCACAGGGACGAGACGCTATGAGGTGCCAAACCTCTGGAGGTGCCAAACCTCTGGTGACCGTAGTCACAATGTGTTACCAAAACACTGGTGTCCGTCGACACGAATATCACTGCCCCCTCCACTCATAAAACCCACATCAATCAATGATAGTTAACAGAAATCATGCCAACATACTCATTTAGCAACATATATAGGATTTACCAATAATCATTTATAAGTCACATATACCAAATATGTCATGCTTCCCAAAAGCATCAAATAGCAAATCATATTGTCAAGGACTTACTCAAGCCTTGCTATACCTTTATGGTATTAAACTCAAATCTACACAAATCCGATTAGCATACACATAATACTTTGCACGTTAATTAATTATAAAGTGTGTATGTACACACCTGTCACCAACGATAATCTAAATCCCTAAGGAGACAATCGACCACACAAGTTTCCCTTTCCTAATCGCGCTTCGAGTACTAACTACACTGCAACCTGCAGACGCTAAAGCGCTTCACTTCCCTACAATCGGCAACCATTAATATAATAGCCTTGGCTTTTGAATAATCAAAAGAATAATCCCTTAAAATAAATCCTTACCACCTTCAATATTCGACCAAGATACTTCTAAATGGAAGAAGAGAGTTTTGGCACACCCAAAGGAGTATATTTGGCTAATAAAGAAATTATTGAGAAGAAAGGAGAAATAGGGGATTCGGTTTTGAGAAGAAAAGAAAAGTAGTAGATGAAAGATAATGGTGTAGGAGATTCGGCCAAAGTTTAGAGAAAGAAAGAATGGTTTTTGGTTTTGATAAAATTTGAAAAGAGAATGAAAAATAATTGATCAAAGGAAGAAAAAGAGAAATGGAAGAAATGATATTCGGTCACCACAAACTTTACCAAAGAAGAAAATGCACAAGATGCAAAAATGTAGTTTGGTTCAAAAGACAAATGAGAGAAAGAAAGTGGTATTTTGTTTCCAACAAAATGAAGTTGTCATCAAAAGAAATATTTTTGCACCAAAAGTACCTTATACATTCGGCCAAAGATGAGAGCTTTTTGGAGAGGAAAAACAAACACAAAATGATGCACAAAACAAAAGGTTGGTCAACATCCCCTCCAAGCTACCTACCAAAAATTCGGCCACTCCCCCCTAGCCTTACATGCCGTCCACATTCATGCATTAAGGCATAGGATTTCTTTCCAAAACATCCCCCACCTTCCATGCCTTTGTCCCCTCATTATACCATAAACTCAAGATTCTTATCCCTATCTTCAAGCTTTCCATAACAAATTTTCAACTTACTAAAAGGAATAGTCCAACCTATCATAAATAAGTTTGACCGTCCATCAATGCAAGGATTCAAAAAAATAAACCTTCAAAATGTTAAACATGCTACTCGAACCTCTAACCCCAAGCTATAAGTTCAAACACCATAACCACTTTGCCACCAATTCCTCATGTGCTTTAATTAACACTTAAATTAACTTAAGTGCTAAGCTCACTTAATCCACTTCATTAAATAAACCATACAAAAATTTATTCTACTAAACCGAACCTACTCAAAGTCCATAATTAAGCCTTACCACACCACAATTAATAACACAAAAGTTCAAACACATGAAAAATAATTCAATCACAAATAGCCCCGATTTCGAGGATGTTCTGATTCTACCCTTTAAAATAATTTCGACCTCGAAATTACCTGATCAGAAAAGATGGGGGTATTGCTGCTGTATCACATTCTCGGGTTCCCACGTCGCTTCCTCCGTACCATGGTTTTGCCATAATACTTTCACCAAAGGTATGCGGCGCCCACGCAGAACCTTGACATCACGATCTAAGATCCGAATGGCTCCTCCTCGAAAGATAAGTCAGATTAACCTCAACCGCCCCACGGGCACAACGTGCGATGGATCGGACTGATATCGCCTAAGCATTGACACATGGAAGACGTCGTGAATTTGCCTTAACTCTACCGGCAACTCGAGCTGATAAGCTACCGGTCCCACTCGCTTCAACACTGTATATGGCCCAATGAACCTAGGGCTTAGCTTCCCTTTTTTCCCAAATCGCAACACTTTCTTCCAAGGCGACACCTTCAGAAAGACTTTATCTCCTACCTCGTATTCCATTTCTTTGCGCTTGAGGTCGGCATAAGACTTTTGCCTATCTGATGCCTCCTTGAGACGAGTCCAGATTAACTTAACTTTATCTTCGTTTCCGCTACCAAATTTGGACCCAAGTCATGTCGCTCCTTTAATTAGTCCAACACGTAGGAGTACGGCACTTCCGTCCATACTGATTGCCTCGAATGGTGCCATTTGAATGCTCGCTTGATAACCGTTGTTATAAGCAAATTCCGCCAATGGTAGATACTCTTCCCAACTACACATCGAAATCCAAAACGCAACCTCTCAAAGATATCTTCTAAAATCAGTATCACTCTTTTCGATTGTCCATCGGTTTTGCGGGTGAAAAGTCGTCTTTGAAGTCCAATCTCGTTCCCAAGGCCGATGCAAAGCTCTCCAAAACCTTGATGTAAACCTCGGATCCCTATCCGAGATAATCGACATCTTGGCACACCATGCAATCTTACTATCTCGACTACATATAGCTTTGCTAGCTTCCAGGCGAATAATCTACCTCTTCTGGTATGAAATGCGGCCGACTTAGTTAGTCGATCCACAATTACCCAAACCGAGTTCTTATTACTAGGCGTGAGGGGTAATCCACGCGACAAAATCCATAGTGATCCTCTCCCATTTCCATCGAGGAATCTTCACCGGTTGAGTAACCACGATGGCAACCGATGTTGGCTTTAACTGGCGACACGTCGACACTTACCCACGCAATTCGATTACCTCACGCTTCAACCTGTGCCACCAAAACTGTTCCCGCAAATCTCCATACATCTTGCTACCTCCCGGATGCATAGCGTATGGGCTGCTATGTGCATCTTGGAGAATTCTTTGCCTCAACTCCACATCTTTCGGCATACAAGCTCGCCCTTGAAAACATAACACTCCTCGCGCGGACAAGCTGCACCCTTCCAAACTACCGTCTTGAACTTGTAACCTCCTTGCATTCAAACCTGTCATCCACCAACGCTTTTCCTTAATCTCCTCGATCCAAGTCGGTTTAACTTGCGATTCTGCGAAAAGACTTCCGTCGTCGTATAGATCGAGATGAGCAAACATCGCTCTTAAGTACATCACGACTTTTCGGCTCAAGGCATCACCACCACATTCGCCTTACCCGAATGGTACTCAATCGAACGATCGTAGTCTTTTAACAGTTCAATCCACCCACGCGACGCCTCAAATTCAATCCCTACGAGTCAAAAGATACCTCAAACTTTTATGATCCGTGTAGACTATTGACTTTTCCCCATACAAGTAATGCCGCCATATTTTCAAAGCGAAAACTATCGCGCTAACTCCAAGTCGTGCGTTGGATAGTTAACCTCATGCGGTCTTAGCCGCGGGACGATAGGCCACTACCTTCCCTTCTTGCATCAATACGCATCCCAAACCAATATGGGACGCGTCACGATGAAACCGTAAACAACTTTCCGCCTCAGTAAGTGTACCAAAACCGAGCTTCGTCAAAATCTTCCTTAGCTTGTCAAAACTTTCTTGTTGCTTCTCCGACCATACAAATGGAACTCCCTTTCTTAACAACTTAGTCAACGGCGCTGCGATTAAAGAGAATCCTTCCACAAACCTCGATAATATCCCTGCGGACCCAAAAGCTTCAATTTACGCCCACGACCTAGAGGGTTTCCAATCCAACACCGCTTCCACCTTGCGAGGATCTACTCTAATCCCTTCCACGACACCACATGACCTAAGAAAGCCACCTCTCTAAGCCAAAATTCACACTTACCGAATTTGGCATATAACCGCTTCTCTCTCGGTACTTGTAGAACTATACGCAAATGCATGTCATGCTCCTTCTCCGTCTTTGAGTAAACCAATATGTCGTCTATAAACACCACGACAAATTGATCCAAATCTTCTTTGAAACACTCTATTCATTAAGTCCATGAATGCTTTGGTGCATTAGTCAACCCAAAAGGCATCACCAAAAACTCGTAATGCCCATACCTTGTTGGAATGCCGTCTTGTGCACATCAACCTCTTTCACCTTGAGTTGATAATATCCCGACCTAAGATCTATCTTGAAAATACCGATGCACCCTTGATTGGTCAAACAAGTCATCAATCCGAGGCAAGCGGATACTGTTCTTGATCGTTAACTTGTTCAATTGGCGGTGAGTCGATACACATCCGCATTGAACCATCCTTCTTCCTAACAAACAACAACAGTGCTCCCCACGGAGATATACTTGGTCGGATAAATCCTCGGTCCAAAAGCTCCACGAATATGAGCCTTGGCTCCACCAATTCCTTTGGTGCCATTCGGTGAAGGTGCTATTGACACAGTGCCGTTCGGTAGCAAGTCTATACCAAATTCAACTTCCCGATCGGAGGCGGACCGGAAGTTCTTCCGGGAACACATCGTGAATTCCCTTCTTTGTTCGGACCTTCTCAACAGCGACTCCTTAGCTTCCAAAGCACAAATTCGAACCAAAAATGCCTCGCAACCTTCTTTCGACCATCTTTTGACCTTCAACACAGACACTACATTAGATAGGTAATCTCTTCTATTACCTATCATGACCACTTCATCACCCTCACCATCTTAAGAACCATGCGCTTAGTTGCTGATCCCAACCTTGCACGATACTTAACCAACCAGTCCATACCAAGGATCAAATCGAACTCCCCAAACGGCGGTTCCATCGGATCGACCACAAACACGACCCCTTGGAGTTCTAAAGGTACATCTCTATATAGCTTATTAACAACTATAGAGTGACCTAAAGGACTAATTACGATCATCTCCTAGAAGCGGTCTCGAAGTCTAAGTTCATAGTCTCTACCACACTACTAGCAACGTATGAATGCGTCGAACCCACATCAATCAAAGCAAAGTATATGGAACACCAAAGATTAAGAACGTCACGGTTATAACGTCCCGGTGCGTCACCTTCCTCTCGACGCCTCGCCATGATAGACTAGACCAGTGCGCCTTGCTTCATGTTTGCTGTACCTCTACCCGAAATTTTGCGACCTCGATTAGATCCATTTCTCCTCTACCATTACCACGACCCCTGCGTGGTGATCCTACATTCCTAGCACGAGCACGGTTCTCGACCCTACGACCGATTCTTGGCTAACTTCCGAGGACAATCCCTTACACGGTGGTCCAAAGACCCACATTCAAAGCAACCCTTCTCACCGGTCCAACAACCTCCCCAATGCGATTTGCCACGGCGATTACGATGAGCGGTCTGCAGTTAGCGATCATGGGCCTTCTGCGCGATTCGGCTCACTCTGCCGCGCCCTTTTCGAACATTACCGCCCGATCGCGGGCGACCCAAATCCTCTTTTCGCTTGTTCCTATCATAGTTACGTCTCACGGACTCCTTGACCCCTTCGGCTACCTTCGCCTTTTCCACCAAGACAAGCAAACTCACGCTCTGCTGCGGAGCAATCAGCAACCTTAACTCATCCCTAAGTCTGTCTTCAAAGCGGACACAACGATCATGCTCGTTGACACTATACCACGAGCATAGCGGCTCAACCTCAAGAATTCTCGCTTCATACTCCGACACGGACTTATTTCCTTGTACCAACCCCGGAAAAGCTTTCTCTCGTGCATCAATGTAGCTTGTGCCCACATACTTCTTCCGATAAGCGGCTTTGAAGTATTCCCAAGTCGGATCATCTGCGTAGCACCATCTCGAACCGTGAGCCACCATCGATATGACTCATCCTTGAGAAGCGACACCGCTCCTTTCGGTTTCTCCTCATTCGTCGGATCTATCTCATCCATGATTCTTTCGGTCGATTCTAGCCAATACTCACCGTATTGGGGCGCTACACCGGACACACCTCGGAAAAATTCAGCTCCGTTAGCTCGAAGTCTCTCGTGTACCGACTTCCGAGCTCCTCCACCTCCACCCATTCCGGCTACTCTCTAGAACCCGCAGCATCACTTGTGACACTGCGTCATCACCCGTCCGATCTGCTCCTCGGCTCCAAAGGTTGGGGGTGGTGGTGGCGGTGGTACCTCATTCTCGGATCCACGACCCGTCGGCGGGTTTTGACACGGTCATCCTACCCCTTCCGCGTCCATGACGGCCACGTCCTCTAAAGCTCATTCTAACTATCGCGCTTTTAACGATTAGGAAATTTTTATGAATTAGTACATGTTTCACTTGGTTATCCGCGAAGAAATTTTATGAAAAGAATTTAATAGAGATTCTTTCGATCAATCAAAGTTTTAAGTCTTCTGTCCTAATTTACATAGAAAAGTACATCCATTCCCTATACCTTTCATACCTATGCACTCTTGGGCATTCTTGTCCGTTTCTATCCTGGGGGGTATTTTTAGTAATTTTGCCACTAGGGAAATTTCAGTAATTTTGGTAAGTTGAAGAATATTTTGAAAATTTTCCGAAAGTAAATTTTTGCTGCTATTGAAATGAGTATCATAACAATTTTTAAAACTTAGAGCTTTCACAAAACAGGGTTAATCCCTTTTGGGTTTTATTTAACGTGTTTAGCCTATGACCGAGTCCTCTTGGTTAGGGTGAACAGAAGCTACGCACCAGGTAGGAATCCCGCGAAGAGGAGGTGAGTCACGAGGACTGCTTAAATACCAAGCTCTTCCGGATCCAATCCTAGACATGCGCACTAAGGTTACCACACCCTAACTCGGCGACTTGGTCACGCTTTGGTTTTAATTAGGCCATTAAAGTCTTATGAGTTTTGTTGGGGTGGACTAGTCCTAAGGTTCAACACCTATCACACTAACTACGTTCCCTACTTACCCTTCTATAATAATAATCCATACAAAAAGTTAGAGGTACTTACCTGAGCGGATCGGTGCCGGAGACTCGGTGCCATGCTTATTCAAAACCAAAATATTTCAAATAGACCTACCAAAACATTTTTGGGCCTTCAGCCCCTACAGTAGAAGCTTTGAACCAGGCTCTGATACCAATTTGTAACACCCCAAACCCGGCCCAAACATTACGACCGAATTTGGTATGCTACGGAGGAAAAACTTTTGAAAATCCCTTTTTAAGTCGTTTTAAATTTTGATAAAAGATATTGTTTTGATTTAAAACAGTTGAGGTGTTATGAAGAAAGCATTACTTAATGTCGTTTAAAATATACTAAGTTAGGTTATTCTGATTTCAAGTGTACCCGATGGCACAATAAAACATTTTTACGAATTAATTTGAGAAAAACATGTGTACCCATTTTAATATCATAAAATAGTTAACCAATTTATCAAAACATAAAATAATCCAAGTGCAAATTTTAGGAGGCCTTATTACATCTTAAACAAAATAAATCAAACCCATATTAAAATAAAAATAGTTCCAAATCCACCTAGTCCATATTTTCATTGCATGGCCGCCTCGAGTTCATCCGGCTCCTTATCCGCAACTACGAGTCACTGAAAATGTTAAAGGAAAAGGTGAGTCATCAAGACCCAATGTGTAACCCTTTTTCCCGGTTTAATGTAACATCATACACAAATCATAATTAATTTAATATGCACAAGTTTAATATGCACCCAACCTAGCCATGCAGACGCCTTTCTCTACCCGTGTGGTACCAAACCATTGGTGGTGCTAAACCACCGGTGACGTATAGTCACGAAATCCGTCAATATTGTGGTACCAAACCCTTTGGTGACCGAAGTCACAATCAAATGATGGGGCCAACCCATCGTGTGATACCAAATCACTGGCGTCAATCCCATATCTCAAATGTGGGGCCAACCTGCGGTGGTACTAAGCCACGGGGACGAGACGCTATGAGGTGCCAAACCTCCGGAGGTGCCAAACCTCACGGTGACCGTAGTCACAATGTGTTACCAAAACACCGGTGTCCGTCGACGACACGAATATCACTGCCCCCTCCACTCATAAAACCCACATCAATCAATGATAGTTACTGTGAAATCATGCCAACATACTCATTTAGCAACATATATAGGATTTACCAATAATCATTTATAAGTCACATATACCAAATATGTCATGCTTCCCAAAAGCATCAAATAGCAAATCATATTGTCAAGGACTTACTGAAGCCTTGCTATACCTTTATGGTATTAAACTCAACTCTACACAAATCCGATTAGCATACACATAATACGTTGCACGTTAATTAATTATAAAGTGTGTATGCACACACTGTCACCAACGATAATCTAAATCCCTAAGGAGACAATCGACCACACAAGTTTCCTTTCCCTAATCGCTCGAGTACTAACTACGCAACCGCAGATGCTGTGGCGCTTCACTTCCCTACAATCGGAAACCATTAATATAATAGCCTTCGACTTTTGAATAATCAAAAGAATAATCCCTTAAAATAAATCCTTACCACCTTCAATATTCGACCAAGATACTTCTAAATGGAAGAAGAGAGTTTCAAGCACACCCAAAGGAGTATATTTGGCTAATAAAGAAATTATTGAGAAGAAAGGAGAAATAGGGGATTCGGTTTTGAGAAGAAAAGAAAAGTAGTAGATGAAAGATAATGATGTAGGAGATTCACCAAAGTTTAGAGAAAGAAAGAATGGTTTTGGTTTTGATAAAATTTGAAAAGAGAATGAAAAGAATTGATCAAAGGAAGAAAAAGAGAAATGGAAGAAATGATATTCGGTCACCACAAACTTTACTAAAGACGAAAATGCACAAGATGCAAAAATGTAGTTTGGTTCAAAAGACAAATGAGAGAAAGAAAGTGGTATTTTGTTTCCAACAAAATGAAGTTGTCATCAAAAGAAATATTTTTGCACCAAAAGTACCCTATACATTCGGCCAAAGATGAGAGCTTTTGGAGAGGAAAAACAAACACAAAATGATGCACAAAACAAAAGGTTGGTCAACATCCCCTCCAAGCTACCTACCAAAAATTGGCCACTCCCCTAGCCTTACATGCCGTCCACATTCATGCATTAAGGCATAGGATTTCTTTCCAAAACATCCCCACCTTCCATGCCTTTGTCCCCTCATTATACCATAAACTCAAGATTCTTATCCCTATCTTCAAGCTTTCCATAACAAATTTTCAACTTACTAAAAGGAATAGTCCAACCTATCATAAATAAGTTTGACCAGTCCATCAATGCAAGGATTCAAAAAATAAACCTTCAAAATGTTAAACATGCTACTCGAACCTCTAACCCCAAGCTATAAGTTCAAACACCATAACCACTTTGCCACCAATTCCTCATGTGCTTTAATTAACACTTAAATTAACTTAAGTGCTAAGCTCACTTAATCCACTTCATTAAATAAACCATACAAAAATTTATTCTACTAAACCGAACCTACTCAAAGTCCATAATTAAGCCTTACCACACCACAATTAATAACACAAAAGTTCAAACACATGAAAAATAATTCAATCACAAATAGCCCTGATTTCAGGATGTTACACTCAGTACCTTGTTTTTAACCCAATTTACCTAATAAATTCTTCCTAAAACATAAATCACTAATTCATAACTTTCTTAAAGGCCCAAAATTAACTCATAAACTCTAACTAATAATATTTACGAGCTCACTTATCAAATTTTAGTGGTTTCAAACCACTATTTTTGATACCACTAAAAATTGGACTGTTACAGCCACTGTCTATTATCAGTGATCGAGATGGGCGATTCACGGGCCGGTTCTGGACGAAGTTGTTCAAGTTAATAGGCTCAGACTTGAACTTTTCCACGAGCCTGCATATGCAAATAGATGGGCAAATCGAACGAGTGAATGCATTATTGGAGACATATATTTGGCACTATGTGAGTGCCACACAAAAGGACTGGCCAAATTTGCTGGATGTGGCCCAATTTTCATATAACTTGCAACGAAGTGGGGCCACGAATCAGAGTCCGTTTGAGATAGTGACGGGCCAACAGCCACTCACACCCAACGCTGTTGTGACCTATTATACAGGACCAAATCCGACAACTTATCGATTTGCGAAGGATTGACAAGAGAAGAATGACTTGGCTAGAGCTTGTTTACACAAGGCAAGTAAGCACAACAAGAAGTGGGCCGATCAGAATCGAAGAGATGTGCAATTTCAAGTAGGTGATTCAGTCCTTGCCAAACTACACTTGATTTTGTGATATATGGGTTTACACAAGGGGCTTGTGCGAAGGTATGAGGGGCCGTTTAGAGTTGTGAAGAGAGTAGGCAAGGTGGCCTACAAGCTTGAGTTGCCAGCAAAGCTCAAAGTCCAACCAGTGTTTCATGTAAGCATGCTTAAGCCATTCCATGGGGATCAAGAGGATCCGAATTGAGGCAAGTCAGAACGAGCACTAATGGGGGTAAAGGTCTCTTACGACCATGAAATTGAAAACATTGAGGCAGATCGTGTGATTAGACGAAAGTACCATCGGCCGCGGCATGAATACTTAGTTCGATGGAAAGGACTTCTCGACAACGAAGCAAGTTAGGAACCTGTCGAGGCATTGTGGCAGTTCAAAGGAAAGATAGACCAGATCCATGAGGAGGACGCGACGAGGGCATCGCTAGAACAAGTGGGGGAGAATGTCATGGGTTGCGTATAGGAGCCCGCAACCATGATAAACTTGTACGATCCATCGCATTCGAGGGAGGCCATTTGGTCTAATCGGACTAGTCCATTGCTTGGAGAGATTGAAAGCCCCTCTCCGGAGCTTGGTAAATATAGAAAGTAATCTTCAAAGATATGCTTGGAAAATATGGAAGGTGATCTTCAAAGATATGTGATCCTAGACATTAAATGTAATCTTTAGAAGATACGATTATGTAATCTTAGGGATTTGATATCTAGATAGCTTTTAATCTTAGTCATTGATGTATTTCAATCTATACCGTTGATTTTGGGATGGCTCAGCTATAAATAGAGGCCTCCCCACTCATTGTAGATTCATTTAGTTATTAATAGAATTTTGAGAGCAATCACTCAAGCTTTTCTCTCAAGTGTTCTTCATTTTTTTGTGGCCTTTGTTCATATTTCAAGTTCGTTCTTACTTCGTTCTTCTGTTGTTCTTCGATGGTGCCTTAGAGGAATTCTGTTGAATCCTCAATTGTTGCGAGTTAGGCTTACTTTGGTGTTTTTGAGCAAAGAAACTGCCTAAGGCCGTACAGATCGCGTGGGAAAAATCTAAGTCCGTGACACAAGTCGCCATTTGAATTACTTAGGCATTAAGTCTATAAGTTTGAATCATTAGAAAGCCACACTTGTTTAATCTTTTTTTTAGTTATTTAGTAGTAATATTTTAATTATTCTGTCATCCTTTTGTCTTTTATTTAATGCATTGGACATTTGTTCCTTTATGGGGCCTTTTTTCCTATTTTTTCTTATTTGGTGGAGTTTGCTTTGGATAGTTCCTTTAGTTAATGGCATTACGTAATTAATTATAATCATTATGTAATTAGTTAATTTGTTACAATTTTAGTTAGCTAGTCATAGTTGGTTATATATCCATTCTTGTAAACTTCATTTATTAATGAATAACTTTTCAATAAATTCTTTTTTTCAAGAAATCATATTGGCATTGGTAGGAATGGTTAAAATATCAAGTTTGCAAAACATGCCTTTGATGTTGGGATTTAACTTTGTGAAGTTTTATTTAAATTGCACCTTTTGTAAAGGCAGTTTTAATCCCTTCTGTTGTTTTGTTTTTATTTCTTTGGAGGTGTAAAGTTTTAGTTTTGGTTATTTGACATTAGTGTGCAAAGATGGGATGTGATATGGATTTATGTTGGGACTAATGCTTTTTATTGTTAAAGGTCTCGTTGATATGAATGGTGTGTATGGTGGTATTCTAGGATATGATTTGATGATTCTTTATGTCGCACCGCACTTTCTTTGGAATTTAAAGTTTGTGGCATTTACAAACTATCTTTAGGTTTATTTGAGTTTGATTGTTTGGGTTCATTGTTCATCCTGAATTTTTATGTCATATTGGTTTTGTGTGGTGGTTTTAGTGGTTGACCGGTGATGGTTTAGCATCTTCATTTATAGAATGATGACCTTGGATGATTCTTGATATAATGTTTGGTTTTTGTGGTTTCTTCTTGAGTGGTGGTTTTAGTATTGACTTATCAATCCTATTGCAAAACAAATATTTAGATATGTGTAAAGCATAACATACTCCATGTAACATCCCAAATATGGGGTTATTTGGAATTTGATTATTTTTGATATTGTTAATGGAAGAATAGAACTTAATTTAAGGCTTTGAGTATGCCCGGTTGATAGAAAAAATTCAGTTTTAATTTTAAAAGAAGGGAGCCTTAGTAAGTGGGTGTTATAAGAATAAATGTGGGTAATTTAACACTAAAAAGCCCTTGGTAAAGTGGCAAAAAGAAGCCCACTTAGGAGCTAGCATGTGACGCCATATCAAGAGGAAGGGAGAGCCTTGGTTCGAGTCACAAGGATCCCTCTTTTTGCATTATGGATGGACGGCACATGTGGAGAGTTTTTCTCTCCTTGGATTCTTTTTATTTTGGATAATAAAGGGGTTAATATTATTATTATTAAGGGATAATTTAAGCACTTTAAATTGGTTTTAATTTGCTTAAAATTGGTGATAATAAGAGATTTTATTATTATAATGATAATGAGAGGATAAAAGAAGATATTAGTTGGATTAAGAGGGGATTAATTCAATTAAGTTTGAACTAAATTGAATGGGTGGCTTGGAGCAAAATAAGGTGATGGCCGAATTTTAAACTCCTTGGAGGAGTAGTGTGGACGGCAATGCTACTAGAAGGGGTGCCGAATGTCTATAAAAGGGAGCAACCTAGCACCATTCTCTTCTTTTTCTTCATTTTGCTACTTGCCGAAATCTCTTAAGCCCTCTTCATTCTTCTTTTATTTTTTTCCAGCCTCCCAAACCCCTTTAGCCGAAACTTCTATTCCCTCTCATCTCCATTATTTTCCTTCCTTCAATAAGCCGAATACACCCCCCCTGAAGTGCCGAATCTCACACTCCTTCTTGGCAGTGTGGTTAGCCGAATACTAAAGGAAGTATAAGACCCTGCGAAAGTTAGCTCTCAATCGGTTTGAGGAAGGTAAGAAGGGACTTAGCCGAATGGTTTTGTTATTCTCTTTATGATTCGTCGATCTAAGCATGGGGAAAACAGGAGTTCGGCACAAGACTGATAGTTGGCTTATTTTTGGTCTAAACCGAAATGTTGTAGGGACTCTGAGATATTCGGAATCAGACGATCAAGGTTCCATCTTCTACCAACCGAATTTGGTAAGTGTAGGTAAGGCTTATATTGGTATTTAAAAGCCGAAGGCTATGGTTATTAGTGCTATTAATTGACTAAGTGAAGTTTGTAACCAGATTCGCAAGTCGGACGCTAAGACTAGCATTCAAAGCGAGTAGGTAAGGATTCGGGTTCAAGTAATAACCCTAAAAAGGATTATTTGGTTTGGCCGAATGGCCCATAACACTAACACTATTTTGGCCGAATATAGGGGCTAGTGGATCTAAAGTGGCCGACTTCTTCATCAAGGATTTAGATTATTCGTGGGTGACAGTGTGTACATACACACTTATAATAGTTAATAAAGTGTATTAAGTGTATGTTATGTGTAAATCTGCTCTATGTAGATATGGCATTAGTGCCTTAATGGTACAAGCGAGGATCCCGGTAAGTCTCTATTTGTATGAGATTGATAATAATGCTTTTGGGAAGCATGGATTATTTGATACATGTGATATATGTATGTTCTGTTATTAAGCGCTTGACATGGGTTGATGAGAGGAGGGGGCGGTGATATCGTCGACGTGAGCACCGGTGTTTTGGTAACACATCGTGACTATATGTCACCAGAGGTTTGGTACCTCCAGAGGTTTGGTACCTCATAGCGACTTGTCCCGTGGTTAACACCACCGTGGGTTGGCCCCACTTGAGATATGGGATCGTCTCGCGGTGATTTGGTATCACACGATGGGTTGGCCCCATCACCCGATTTGTGTCTACGGACACCGGTGCTTTGGTAGCACATTGTGACTATACGTCACCGGTGGTTTGGCACCACCAGTGTTTTGGTAACACATCGTGACTACGGTCACCGGTGGTTTGGTACCACATGGGGTAGACAAAGGCGTTTGGTTGGCTAGGTTGGGTACACGATACTTTGCATAATTAAGCGTTATATGTTGTGTATGAAATGTTGTATTAACCGGGGAAGGGTTACATATCGAGTCTTGGTGACTCACCTTCTCCTTTAACATTTTTGGTGACTCGTAGATGGCGGTTGAGGAGCAGTTGGACTCGAGGTGGCCATGCAGTGGTTTTAAATTTATAGAACTTTAAATTTGCTTATTTTTACTTGGGTTGTAATAAGGCCTCCATAAACTATATTTGTGTTATTTTCTTTTATGTTGGATATTTGCTTAAACTATACCATTAAATTGAACTAAAGTCACATGTTTTCTTAAGTTAACACGAAAAAGTTTAATCGTGCCATCGGGCACACTTGAAACTGGTATAATAATCGGACTTAATTAAAATTCCAAATTAAATCTAAGGGTAGCTTTGACAAGATAACCGAAAACGAGAGGTTTTCAATAAAAATTTAATAGGTATCGAAATGGTGTTCACAAGGTTTTTCTCCGTAACAAATCAAATTCGGTCGTAGTGTTTGGGCCGGGTTTGGGTTGTTACACTCCAGGCTTCATATTGCTGAAACATATGAATCCTTTCTCATAGACCCTCTTTCTTCTATTGTCTTAGGACAGTCATCCAAAGAAACACTTAAATTTGATACAGAAGGTTGTGTTCCATTCTTTGAATCAATATTTGCAAAATGCATGAAGCTTGTGATAAGACTATCATTTTGTTTTTTTTTTCAATATCATAATTAACTTCACCAATTCATTCATGCAAAACTGTTGCGTCAGCCACAGTTTAACCAATGATATGTCCTTACATCATTCTCAATGAACAAAATATCATTAAAATATAGAACAAAAGAAGCCACTTTTCCATCATTTATTTTTTAATAAACACAAAGTTCATTAGCATTTTGCTCAATCCCAAAGGTTGCTGTTGCTTGATCAAACTTTTGATTCCTTGAGCAAAATGTTTGTTCAAGTCCATAGATGAGTGTTAAAAGCTTGCCAACTTGATGCTATTGTCTTTTGGCTATAGAACTAGTGGGTTACACCATATAGATATTCTCTTCAATTAGATCTTGTAATCGAGAGCTGTCACAATGCACAATAGAATGCAGACAAACTTAAGCATTGCTAGTAGAAGTTATAGCTGAATCTAGAGATGTTACAAAGAAAAGTTAGAAATCGATCTTTTCCTTTAAAAACATCGTACCTCTTTGTTGTAAAGAATATCTCGTTATACTCATTAGTGAAAACCATCAATTGTATACTATTTCAAATAAAACAATAATTTGCAGCAGAAGTTTTAAAGTCGTTATATTTTAAAAACCGAGTTTATTTTCTCTAAAGCATTTGATCGCATAAAACAGTTGTTTTTGTAAATTGTTTTATCGAATGTCGCAAGAAATCTCAAATCAAATCCAAATCCAAAAATAAAACCCCAAAGTCCAGAGAGTCCCAAAATTACAAAACTCTCAAAATAATAAAATTAAGTAAACTTTTAAAGTAAATGAAATTTACAGACAAGTGGTCACAACAGAGCCTCCGTCGCACCGACCCGCCTAAGTCTGAGGGTTACCTGAACAGAGCAGACAAAAAGAAAGTAAGTTTTAAAAACTCAGTGTGTAACTCTACGGAAACATAAATTCAGGTTTTATCGTATAACAGAACAGATACATACATAAATCCTTAAAAGAATCAGATTATCAACAGAATCATACAAATACAGATATACAAAGTCTGTAACACCCCAAACCCGGCCCAAAAGTTAGACCCGAATCTGGCGTGTCACGTTGAAGTGTTTTTCGAAAACCATGTTTTCATTGAAAACCCTTTTTATTTAAAAGCTTGAGAAAAATCCCAGTTACGTTAGTTTATTCTTAACACGTGGTACATAAAAAAAATTATTAAGTTTATTCCTAAAGTTCCTTTTCAGATACGGAAGCTAAGTTTAAAAGTAACCGATTTACGAAAACGTGATGTTTAAAGATTAAATCTCGAAACCATTTCGAAAATGTTGCGAAAACGTAGTGTTGTTGAAAACCGTTATCATTTTGGAAAATCGTGACTTACTTCTAACCGATATAAACCAAAGTAAAAAAAGACCCAAAGATAAAATCAAGAAACTTAAAGAGGCCTTATTACAACCCAAATCAAATACTTGAATGTAAATAATCAAAACAGAAAACACAAGCAGTGTGAGGCCTTCCCCGAGTCCCTCGCAGCACCGATCCTCCTAACTTCGGGGATTACCTGCACAATTAAAAATAGGGTGAGTTTACGAAAACTCAGTGTGTAATCCCTTTACTAGAGTAACAATCGATTATCTGATACGTAAAATGTAAAGCGATGCAGGCCAAAGCCCTTTAACAGTAATAGTACAGTCCAGTTCAAAGCCTACGTGGGCCATGGCCCACTAAAATATCATTTGGGTCACAGCCCATAACAGAATCAATTGGGCCTAGCCCATAATAGTAATAATGTTAGAACCCAGTATGAAAAATGCATGATGCACGTCATCCCAACCAATCCAACCAACACACCACCCGTACCAACCCTACACTTACGTGGGGATAAAATCAACCCACCCAGCCAACACACTAAGCTTAGCACCGGTTGCGGCACTAAGTCAACAGAACGGCTTGGCGCCGTGGATAGAACGGCTAAAAGCCATAAACAGAATGGTTATAAACCATAGTCAGGATGGCACAGAGCCATAATCAAGATGGCACAAAGCTATCCGTAACTGTAATAAGTTGGCACATAGCCATCAGCGGCGGTAATATAACCGGCACACAGCCACGGGTAATTATGACCGACACAGAGTCATCAATATATATGTTAGGCACATAGCCACGAGTAAATACGGTTGGCACAAAGCCATAATCAAGATGGCACAGAGCCATATTTAGGTTGGTACAGAGCCACAATCAGATTACGCGGCTTTAAGCCGTCCATCGGTCCACAGTCGTCTCATGCGACCTGTGTGACCTTAACAGATCAATACTGGATCCACAGTCGTCTCATGCGACCCGTGCGACCCTATCAGAACTTCCTCTATATCAATGTCCCAACCCCATGCAATATGTCGTGTACGTCATGTTCAATCATTACACGTGTATTCAAAATGGCCATTCCCAGTAACGGTCATTTACACACATATTAAAAGCATATCAGTCACACGACCACAGTCAAGTCAGTTAAAACACAGTCATACGATCACAGTCAAATCAGTCAAATTCATAGACCAAGTCAGTCATTTACCCACAAGGGCAAAATAGTCATTTTACCCTATAAGGGTATTTCGGTAATTCTACCCTTCAGGGGTATTTCGATAATTTTGCAAATCGAGGGTATTTCAGTAATTTTACAAATTGGGGGTATTTCGGTAATTTTGTAAATCGAGGGTATTTCAGTAATTTTACAAATCAAGGGTATTTCAGTAATTTTGCAATCTGAGGGTATTTCGGTAATTTCACAAACCGGGGGTATTTCAGTAATTTTGCAAACTGGGGGTATTTCGATAATTTTACAAACTGAGGGTATTTTGGTAATTTCACAAATCAAGGGTATTTCGATAATTTTCACAAATCGGGGGTATTTCGGTAATTTTGCAAATCAGGGGTATTTCGATAATTTCACAAATCGAGGGTATTTTGGTAATTTCACAAATCAAGGGTATTTCAGTAATTTCACAAATCAAGTGTATTTCAGTAATTTCACAAATTGAGGGTATTTCGGTAATTTTACAAATCGAAGGTATTTCGGTAATTTTCTCAAATCGGGGGTATTTCAATAATTTTGCAAATTGGGGGTATTTCGGTAATTTTACAAACTGAGGGTATTTCGGTAATTTCACAAATCAAGGGTATTTCGATAATTTTGCAATCTGAGGGTATTTCGGTAATTTCACAAACCGAAGGTATTTCAGTAATTTTACAAACTGAGGGTATTTCGGTAATTTCACAAATCGAGAGTATTTCAATAATTTCACAAATCGAGGGTATTTCAGTAATTTCACACATCGGGGGTATTTCAGTGACCCAACAGAAGGTCCATCGTTGCCTCGAGCGACTTAAGTAACCTAAACAGTCACAACGGTGTAAATGGGCCTAAGGCCCATTACTCGGCCCAAGTGGGCCCACACTTGTGTGGCCCATTTAGCCCAGAAACAGCCACAGTTCAAACCAATCGAAACCATATAACATGCATTTTATCCGCGTGGGGCTCACAGGCCCATTGGGCCCACACGGCCCATTTCGGCCCCAACGCGGCCCAAAACGACCTAAGCCCATGAGAACGCTCATGGTGGCCCCAACCATCTTATGCCTATATTCGTGGGCTCGGTCCATCACACGTGCAATCGCACGCTCGTGTGGCATCATTCGCCGATATTTCGGGTTTTTGGCATTTTGTCGATCTACGATCAGAAAGAGTGGTGTGTGTGTACACACCTTGATTACGAAGCGCGCCACGAATCCCTAGCACTGAACCCTACTCGATCGAGCTTGCCTAAATCCTCACTAATCATTAGAAACGATCAACTTCTTGTAGATATCTGCGTTACCCAAAGAACCTTATTAACCAAGATTGCATAAGGTTGTGGTTTACGACCACATTTGATAACCTTTAACAACATAGAAGAGCATTCAGCCTCAACTAAAAGCAAGGAGAAAAAGAATGCACTTACTGGTTGGTCAGGAACCCTTACCACACCGAAAACTAAACGCAAGGAGAGTAGTTCGGCAAAGAAACAACAACGATTTGGCAGAGAAACACAAAGATTCGGCCTAGCCAAAGAAAACGGGTGAGAAATATAGTAAGAAGGTTTGGCTATGGCCCAAAACTGATTGAAGAAGAGGTTAGTAGAGAAGAGAGAAAAGAAGAAGAACAATACCCGGCACAATAGAGGTGTAACACCCCTTACCCGTATCCTATGCCGGAACCGGGCACGAGACATTACCGTACTTAATCAACAACTTTAGTCTATAAACTTTCAGTCCCAACTTGACATATCTCTATCGTCATCACAACAACCTCATTAAGGACCTACGAGGCCTTAAACATACTTACGAAAGGTTTCGGAACCGAACCGGACACTTTTGCGATCTTAAAAATTTTTCACCTAAACAGGGGCCACACGCCCGTGTGAAATGGGACATGCCTGTGTGGGTAGGCCATGTTGTCACACACGCCCATGTCCCTACCCCATGTGGGATTTATTTCCATTTCGAACCTACAGGGGTTTTCACACGGCCGGACACACGCCCGTGTGCTTGGCCCGTGTGCTCCACACGGCCTAGACATGCCCGTGTCCTTGCCCATGTGTAAAAACTTGGGTATTTTATTTGTGACTTCAGCAACCTTATAAAGGTCACACGGCCTAGGCACACGCCCGTGTGTCTAGCCCATGGTCGACACTGACTTACAACACCAACATGCAGGGGACACACGGCCAAGTCACACACCCATGGGACTGACCGTGTGTCACACACGACCTAGACACACACCCGTGTGCCTACCCGTGTGGACAAGAACAAGGCTATTTTCCAAGCTCTTTTCATCCCTCTAGTTCACACAACATGAATCCATTCAACATGTCACTAAACAACTCATATTTTGCAATATAAACTTCCATGAATAACTTCATATATATAACAAAGAGCTAACAACTATGGCTATATACACAAGAGTTTCTCAACAAAGGGGCCAACACACTCTTGGCCAAAATAAAAAAAAAAACAATATACCTAGTCTAGCCCCTATACATGCCATACCCAATGTACTAAGTCTAGATATACCAAGGTGACCTGATAGTGTGGGCGATCTTCCAATTATCTTCGTATCCCGACCCGACTCTTAAACTCTATAAGACAAGGGAAAAGAAAAGGGGAGTAAGCTTTGAGCTTAGTAAGTTTACATGTAAACAAATAACATTATAGTATGTGCTAAACAATATAGCATTACATCCTAAACAAGAACAATCCACATTCATAATCATGCTTACTCATTTCTTCCCTTACCACCTTCCAACCATATCACAAGCTTAATGCTTACATTCATTAACATGCTTCCCTGCACTTAGCACCACAATATCACATATTACAACACATCACAATTTCTTAATCAACCATTCATAATTCAATCACTCGGTGGTTTCGCACTTAGCCCACCATCAGTCTTTATTAGGGTGGTATCGCACATAGCCCACCAAAAGGATAGTTACGGTGGTATTGCACATAGCTCACCAAATGATAAATAGACGATGGTATCGCACATAGCCCATCGTAATTAAATATTAAGGTGGTATTGCATTTAGCCCACCGTCAAGTATTGATACTACACATTTACGTATCTATTTCATCATTCATACGAAAACTATTCAATAACTACCACATTTAATCCACTTGAATCATACATGTTCTCAATTGTGCCATGCACTAATTAGCAACAACAATGTATATATAAAATGCATCGTTTACACATAAACTTACCTCGATGTAAAACGTTTCAATTTGCGGTTTAATCCGTAACCTTGCCTTTTCCCCGTTCAAGGTTAATTCCGCGCTCTTCTCGATCTATAACAATAAAATTCACTCATTTAGATCATTCTATGATCATAATGCATCAAAATCTACACTTAGGCAAAATGACCATTTTGCCCTTGTATTATGGCAAAATTATGATTTTACCCCTAGGCTCGTAAATAATTTTCCAACATATTTTCTCATTAGACAAGCCTAGCTGAACATTTATTGCTTCTACAACTACTCACAATTTCAACTATTTCATGCATTTATGACAATTTCAATCTTTGCATCCAAGTCCTAATTAGGTGTTTTCATGCTAACACCTTTCGCAAGAGTTGTTTCTCATCTCCCTAACATTCATTTTCTTCCATAAAAAATTAGCTAACAACATAAATACTCTCATGGCAAGTCCCTAGACTTTCAACCATATCACAAATTAGTCTCCTCATTAGCTAACTTAAGCTTTGGGGACTCCAAAAACACAAAAATCATCAATTAACACCACCAAAATCACTTACTTGTAGAGAAGATGAGTTGCTGAAATTTTCAAGCTTTCAAAACCCCTCTAAGCATGAAATTTTCGGTGGAGATGAAGAGTGAATAGTGAAAGATGATAGTTTTTTTCTTTTTACCATATTTTATTCATCTTTTCTCACCTAATTCACCAAATTTTGACCAAATATTAAATGCTCTTGTCTCCCTATACCATATGGCCGGCCAACACTCCTCTATTGGCCTAATTTCACTTTAAAGACCTCTATTTTAACATCCTATAGCTATTAGGTACCTCTACCTTGTAAAATAGAACTTTTGCACTTTATGCGATTTAGTCCTTTTTCACAATTACACATACAATTGTTAAAATTAAAGCACCAAAATTTTCATGCATCCATATAATCATGCTACAACACATGAAATAATATGAAAATAATTTTCCTCAACCTCGGGTTAGTGGTCTCAAAACCACTGTTCTGAATAGCCCCAAAATCGGGCTGTTACAAGAGGAATGAACCACGAGCGGCAATTATTGAAGTGAAAGAATGAGAGTCTAGATTGAAGAAATCGGCACAAGAGTTTGAGATGAAGAAAGGAGAAAGATAAAAGAATTAGAAAGAAAAGAAGAGGACTAGAAGAGGAGAAATCGGCTAATAGGTGGCCTAAATGGTAATGCAAATTTCGGCTTAGAAAAGAGTATAACCAGGATCTTGAAAACCAAAAAACAAAGGTACCAAAACGAGTGAAGAAGAAAAAAAAAACAAAAACTCTTCTTAGCAAGATTCGGCTATACCCAACAATGACCACAAACGGCACTCACCCTACCCTATGCCAAATTTGCCACACTCACAAAGTCCAACTCGGTTACAACACCTCCCCCTTCAAAATCCCACGATTATCTCCCTAAGCTACTCCATAAATCACTCTTTAACCGACTCCCACCACACATTCAAATTCCAAGACCAATTCAAACCCCCACCATGTAGAGTTTTAAACAATTACAACCACTTACACGGCACAGGTGCAAAATAAATTCCTCAATGCTCATCCCATGACTTGAACCTCAGACCACATGCATACTCCTAGCGCCACATTTCCACCAGACCACATGCCTCCTTGTGTCATATTTTAGTCCTCAAATATTAATAAGGCCTTCAAACTAACGCCAAGATCACCTAAAGGGAAAAACTAAAATTTTTGCTAGAGCCTTGGTTTGAACCCAGGACTCCTCCAACACTCCCAACTCTTTCTAAATCACTTAGCCACTAAACTAAACAAGCAATTTGTGATATTTCTTACACACATAAACTTTAATGTGCAGTCTCTTAGCGGCTCCCATGCACAAGGCCCAACACTTCTAGGCCCAAAAATTTGGGGCGTTACAAAGTCCTACCCCCATCCTCTACACACCAACTCCGACCATCCCAACACACCACGTGGGGTATAAAACATTCACCCAGCCCTACACACCACATAGTGTCTATACGACACTTTTTAGAATAATCACAGCCATGCTGCTAGCATATTGGCGAAATATCACCTCACAGAATACTTTCTCCACATATCACATATCCCATCTCATAACCAAATACAGACAGTAATAACATATATCGGAATTAATACATCATGCATGCTCATAAAATAGATATTACACATGCCTAAGCATGACAGAACAGATCATAGATACCATGTCTCATAATACTCATAAAAGCATTATTTAAGTCATTTTCAGTCTAACAGAGTAGGAGATTTCATGTTTTAAGGCTTATACCATACATATCGACCCTACGGAAGGCCCATAGTTGATAGGAACGATGTGTACAACCCTAAGGAAAAATTCTAAAATTTAGGCCTACATGCCCGTGTGGCTTACCCCGTGTGGGCCCATACGCTAGGAATGGCCTTGCTCGTGTAGCCCACACTCCTATGGCTTGCCCGTATAGGCCCATACGCCCAAGTTGGCCTAGCCCGTGTGGCGTCGATAGGCCATATTTTTTACTTTCACTGATCGATGCTTTCTCGTGTTTTCGTTACACACCTAGTTCATTTTTAATGTGAAAGCAATCTCGAGACCTCTGAAACCTAGAAAAATAGTATCCCAATAATTATTTAGCAAACGGTTTACGATTCGACAACAATAACCCGAACAACGTACATGAACATACCAACGACGAAAACAACTACTATCACGGATTAGGTAGTTGGAGCGAAATCCATTGCTTCACAGTCTTCTCCTACGCAACACACTCACAGAAATTAAACTCCCTAACCACAACACCAATACGCTAATTCAAAAGGAAAGAAATCCAAGCCAAACGAACTTACAGACTTACCAAGACGAACGAAGAACAACCGGAACATCGAACCCCAATGATTAGAACGATCGATTTGTTGAATAGAATAGAGAGAAAACAAAATAAAAAGTTGCAGAGAAAAGAAGGGGGAAAAATAACATCAGAAAGACAGAAAGGGGGATTTTTGGGAAAAAATTAAAATGAAAAATTAATTCAAACTTAAATCCCAACTCACCACAACCCCACTAACTACCAAATCCCACCAAAACCAACCACTAACCTTATCCAACTACCACAGACTTTCAATCGCATCGAAGTTCTACTACACAATCGGCACACACTCACAGAAGCAAAAATAACATCCTTCGCTCACACAAGGGTTCGAACACAAAACCCTAAAGGTAGCTAACACCTTAGCACTTGAACCAACATATTCATTCTAATATGAGATGACCAAAAATATAACATAAGCCCACCCAAAAGGGATAAGGCTAGGATAAAAAATAAAATAAAATTTCCAAAAGTGAGACTTGAACCCAAGACCTCAAACACACACCAACATCACTTAACCACTAAAACAAATACTTAATTATGAAAAAAATTCATAAAAATAAAGTTAAATAAATCAGGGCGTTACAAAAACTACAGGGGCAATTTTGTGTCCAAACAAGCTTATGTCATCTTTTTACTTAATGGCAAAATAGTCAATGTCAGGTTAAATGTTAGTAGGCTATAAATACTTTATAAGCCTTTCATTCCAAATTTTTGGTGACTGAATAGTTTCTTTAAGGTTTATAGTTTTTAGATTAGGTTTTCTTTCTATTATCTTTTTCTTTTCCTTTTCATTTTTAGTTTAGGTTTTCTTTGTTTCTTTTTAGGTTAGATCTTATTGTGACAATTTTCTTTCTTCCTTATTGTTAAAGATTTTGTAAACAATGATGCACAACCCCTCGAGCTTCAATAGATCTTCGTCAAGTGAATGATCATTTTCTTAAACCCTTTGCTTTCATTTTATGCTTACAATATGTTTGATCAAATGTTTGTTTGGAATTTGAGTTTGAGTATGTGCTAAATATGTTAAATTATTGATTGTTTGGTTGTTTGTCAGCTTAAGTTGATGTCTATTATTGATTGATTGGTTGTTCGGTTATATTGAAATGCTTAATACATTAAAATTGGCACCTCTAGTGAAAAACCTAGATAAACGAGATTGAGATGAGAGTTTATCCTTAGATGGTTTGATATAATTGTGTCGAGTAGTGAGACTAAGAGGTAATTGATATGCCTAGGTGAGACCGAGAGGTAACCTTAAGTGGTATCTTTTAATCTAGGATGAGACACAGAGGAGATTCCTAAGTAAGAGTGACAACCAATATAATCAATATAGGTTCATTAGTTTAATTAGCATTCAACTAATCAATCGAGCATCGTTTAATCATTTACATTATCTAAAACATTAGGAAGAAAGTTTAGCTTAGTTGGTTTAATTAATAGTTTAATTTTAGTTTATAAACAATTTTATTTGGACTTGCACTAACAATTTTCGAACACGTGCTGGCCAGCTACAGCACGTGACGCTTCTGTAAGCTGGAGAGTGGATGTTAATTTTTTTTTTTGTTTGTGAACAATAACTTTGTTTAGGGTTATTTTGTTTTTTACGGTTCTGGTTTCCCCAACCGTCTTTCTTGGGACTTTATTTACTAAGTTAATAACATCTAGTCTGTTTTCATTAAAAAAATGGTTTTTATATTTTGAAACCCTAACGTTTACCATGAATTTTTTTTAAAAAAAAAAAAGTTCGATAAACCTTTTTGTTTCTAGGACAAGTTGGATAATTTTATGTAATAGTTATTAGTTTTTATTTTAATCATGTAATAGGTCCATGTTGGGCTTGAGTTTTGGGCTGGTTGTAAGTGCCCATTTTGTTGTTGTCCATCTTTGGGTTATCAAGTCCATTGTCTGACCGAATTCATTGTTGGATTATGCAGCCCATGAATACCATATGCAATATGGAGCAGCCCATGGAGACTATATGCAACTGCAGTCGCCACTTGAATTACTTAGGCATTAAGTCTATAAGTTCGAATCATTAGAAATCCACACTTGTTTAATCTTTTTTTTTTTTTGTTAGTTATTTAGTAGTAATATTTTACTTATTTTGTCGTCCTTTTGTCTTTTATTTAATGTATTGGGCATTTGTTTCTTGGTGCAGTCTGCTTTGAATAGTTCTTTTAGTAAATGGCATTACGTAATTAATCATAACTATTATGTAATTAGTTAATTTGTTACAATTTCAGTTAGCTAGTCATAGCTGGTTATATATCCTTTCTTGTAAACTTCATTGATTAATAACTTTTCAGTAAATTCCTTTTTTCAAGAGAGCATATTGGCATTGGTAGGAATGGTTAAAATATCAAGTTTGCAAAAACATGCCTTTGATGTTGGGATTTAACTTTGTGAAGTTTTATTTAAATTGCACCTTTTGTAAAGGCAGTTTTAATCCCTTCTGTTGTTTTGTTTTTATTTCCTTGGAGGTGTAAAGTTTTAGTTTTGGTCATTTGACATTAGAGTGCAAAGATGGGATGTGATATGGATTTATGTTGGGATGTGATGTGATGTGAAAATTCATCCTGAATTTTCATGTCATATTGGTTTTGTGTGGTGGTTTTAGTGGTTGACCGGTGATGGTTTAGCATCTTCATTTACAGAATGATGACCTTGGATGATTCTTGATATGATGTTTGGTTTTTGTGGTTTCTTCTTGAGTGGTGGTTTTAGTATTGACTTATCAATCCTATTGCAAAACAAATATTTAGATATGTGCAAAGCATAACATGCTACAGGCTTCATATTGCTGAAACATATGAAATCTTTCTCATAGACCCTCTTTCTTCTATTGTCTTAGGGCAGTCATCTAAAGAAACACTTAAATTTGATACAGAAGGTTGTGTTCCATTCTTTGAATCAGTCTTTGCAAAATGCATGAAGCTTATGATAAGACTATCATTTTGTTTTTTTTCAATATTTAACCATAACATAGTTAACTTCACCAATTCATTCATGCAAAATTGTTGCGTCAGCCACAGTTTAACCGATGATATGTCCTTACATCATTTCCAATGAATAAAATATCATTAGCATATAGAACAAAAAAAGCCACTTTTCCATCATTTATTTTTTAATAAACACAAAGTTCATTAGCATTTTGCTCAAACCCAAAGGTTGCTATTGCTTGATCAAACCTTTGATTTCATGAGCAAAATGTTTGTTTAAGTCCATAGATGAGTGTTAAAAGCTTGCAAACTTTATGCTATTGTCTTTTAGCTATATAACTAGTGGGTTACACCATATAGATATTCTCTTCAATACCCATTTTTAGATCTTATAATCGAGAGCCGCCACAATGGACAATAGAATGCAGATAAACTTAAGCATTGCTACTAGCGAGATGGTTTCCTCATAATCAATGCGTTCTTTTTGCGTATAACCCATTTCTACAAGTCTTATCTTATAGGTTTCAATCTTTCCTTTCGCATTTCTTTTTTTTTTCTTGTAGATCCACTTACACCCTATGTTGAAAAAATTGGTTAAAAAAATTATTTTAATAGTTACAGCTAAAGTTTAAAAATTTTCAAAACTGTATCATTTTGTGATATTTATAGTAATAATCCTTTACCAAAAAATATTTTTGCTTTGTGCGAGACGAATTTAAATCGATGTTGGCTTTCAACCAAACGACCTTATCCACTATTCTCGTTTCCTGAATTGTGCAGAGTGTAGGCTTGAGCAACCCGAATCAAACACACACAAAAAAGAAGCAATGCAATTAATTTCAGTAGGAAAGTAATTTCCGACAATAAAAACCGAAATATATTGTAATTACCAGAAAATATAATTTATTCTTAGATAAAACAATTCCACTATTTCTTCCAGAATAACGGTGTATGGAAACTTATTCTTTTAGGTCAATCGATTTCATCTATTTATAGGGAGAGATACAAGAATCCTGATTGAATAAACTTTTGTAAAATAATAATATTTAAATAGAAAACACACTCCTTCTTTACCTAGAGTAAGGGTAGGCGACACACCCTACTAAATATTACTAGGGTTACCGCCTCTCTCTTATTTATGAGGAAAATTTGGGTCTCTCATATATTAGGTCCAATTATACATGTTTCCTAAACTTTTGACCCAATACTATATAATTTAATTCAACTCAAAACTTGTTTTCTATTTCTCAATGAGTTACTTAATTACTTTAACTAAATTAACTTTCAACTTAAATAATTGTTCCAACCCAATTCTAATTATGTTAAAGTCATAACAACTTTATTGTAAAAGGATCTACGATGAAATATATTTAATTTTCTTATTCAAAATCTATAATGACTAATTAATTTAATTCCATTTCAAACTTCGATTATTTAATTATAATTAATTAAACAATAATTTGAAAAAATTTAAATTAATTCTCAAATCATTTTTATACTTAGCGAGAAAACGCATTCATTTATGAATGCGAACCATTTATCTTACTTCATCATTTTCATTCATTTCTATCCGTTTGGATTTACATGCAATTAATTTTTTGTTTCAACAAGCTAGTGAGGGGGACCGATTGGACATATATAATTAGGGCTCAAATAATTTATAAGTAAGTTTCAGCTTTCTCCTATTAATTAGAAATTTATTTAGTCACAAAGTCATTCTGCTATAATATTGGGATTGAATTTTTCCTAATTATATATCATTTCAAAAGCTACTTACTAAGTGTTTGTCCAATGAATTGTGGCCACATTTACTTTTCTTCTATCATATAATGCAAATGAAAAGATATTATTTACCCTTTAATTGGACAATGATTTCCACTATTTGAATGATGCTACATACTACAGAAGTCGTACACCAAACGTATCAACATTTGATTCCTTATATATTAATTTGAACTTAGACTTTGACTTACACTAAAGTATACGAATCACACATATATTATTCATCATCTACTCAAAATTAAGGTATGTCACACTATGAGCATCACAAGGGAATTCGTTGAATATAGAAATTAAATATATTTTCTCCTAGATTTTTACGGTAAAATTGTCATGATTTTAACAAAATTAGAATTGGGTTGAAAAAATTATTTAATTAAAAAATTAAATTAAATTAAATTAAATTAATAAATAATGTATATTTTGAGAAATAGAAAAGCATGTATTTGGTTGGATTAAATTATAAAGTATTGAGTTAAAAATTTAAAAAACACATATAATTGGACCCAATACAAAAGAGACCTAAATCCCTATCATAATACATATGAGGGGAAGCACACCTTATTAATCCATCTCTCTCTTATTTCAACTAGAAAATTGTTTTTCTATTAAATAGACATTAAAATGCTTCTACTAATTCAACTAAGATTTCACTTCCTTTCCTTATAAATAGATGGAATCGATAGGGCTAAAAATAAAATAAGTTATATACAAATTTGAGATATTGCTATTCTGCTAGTGAAAATTTATTTTCTAGAATAAATTCTATTTGCTGATAATAACTTTACCGATTTCTATTAGAAAAAAATTTACTTTCCCACTGAAAGTAAAGTAAATAATTTTTGGTTCTGTGTTTGATTCGAAAGTATTCAAGACCACACTCGAAGCAGTTCGTGGTATGAGAATAGTGGAAAGGACCATTTAGTTGAAAGCCGGGAGTGACAAAGATCCGTCTAGTCCAAAACACAACTACGATTTCAAGAAAAGTTTATTGTTATAAATATCACAAACTGGTTCGATTTTTAAAATTTTATTTTTTACTATGCAAGAAAATTATTTTGGAACCGATTTTTTCCAACATTCTCGACACAATTAATTGGGATAGTATTTCATTCTCTATGAAATATCCCAAAAATTAATCCGATAAATATTCCCTACCACGATGGAATTGAAGTGCTTTAATGGATAAACCAACATAAACTCCTAGTTATAAACTAATATAAACTAATAATTTAATTTATAATTATTGTTTTAATTAAATTATTTTTTAAATATGCTTAATTTAATTGAGTTGGGACCAATTCAAATTATTTATTTTGATTGTTATGGGTTGATGTCATTTGATTTAATTATAACCAATTTTTAAATGGATGACTTTTAATAAAACTAACATGTGATGTATGACATACATATTGCATTAATTGAAAAAAAGGGAAATCCTTTTGGAAAAAAAAAAAAAAGAAGATTTCTACCCAGATTTCATCCAAAACTTTTCTTATGAATTTAAGCAATTTAGTCAATCAATTTGCATTTTTTTAACAACAATTATAAAATTAATATAAAATTATAAAATCACAAAAAGTAATCTATGAATGTTTTTGTTACACCATATAATTGGTCAATGGTTTTTCTTAAAGGTGTTAAGGTTTGAGATGGTTTGGGTAAAGGAGGAATAGTTTAAGTACCATTTCTCATAAAAAAAAGTTTAGGTACCCAGTTTAAATAGAAGTTGTAGCTTAAGGTGCAATTTGCCAATTAAGAAAAAACCGATTTTTATAAGTGTTTTTTTAAAGGTATAATAATAAATTTAGCCCCCAACATTTATATTTTCTGTCAATTTGGCTCTTATTTATTTATTTTTAGCTAAATTTAACACTTAACCTTTCAAAAAAAAAGTCAAATCACTTTTTTAACGGAAATAATAACTAAAATATTATTTTTTTAATATTGTTGGCGTGATAGCTCGCATAACAGATCATGTGCATTTCATGCTAACATAACATCATTTGTCTTATATGTCATGTCAACAAATAATTTAAAAATTATAAAATTAAAATAAATCAAAATCAAAATTAAAAATATAAAAAGTTCATAAAAATTAGTATGGAGTACATGTGGATTGTCATATAGGTTGTCGTATTTAAAATTTTAATATTTTAGTTAGTATTCTTGTTAAAAAATCATTTCAACTATTTTTTTAAAAGATTTATGGTTAAATTTAACTCTTTTTAAAAAGTCAAGGGTCAAATTTAACAAAAATAATAAGTATTAAATTGACGTCAAATTTGACATAACACCTTTTTAAATGGACCACTTTAATTAAAATCAACACACATTTATTAAATTCATTAGAAAAGAGGGTAGATCTTTTTGGTAAAAAAAAAGTGGAAGATCTCTACCTAAATTTCATCCAAAACTTTTCTTATGGAATTAAGCAATCTAAGTCAATTTGCATATTTGTTTTTTGTTATTTCTAAACAAAACAAAACGTATAAATGGAGACAAGCTTCTAGTTATAAACTAATACAATTATTGTTTTTATTAAATTATTTTTTAAAAATATGCTTAATTTAATCAAGTTGGAACTGTAGCAGCCCGAATTAGGGCCTAAACGGAAAAGTAGTTTCGAAACCATGAATCCGAGGACAAAATATTTATTCGGATTGAGTTTTAGTGTTTATTGAGTGATTGAATGTTTGTGTGAAATTTTTTTGGTTGGATGTCCAATTTGATAAATTGGACTAAATTGCAATGGGTGAAAAGTGTGTACTATAATCCATAAAGGAACTTGATTGAGATGGGTTTTTAAATTGAGAGTCTTTAGTTGGTAATTAGACCATTATATTATGGCTTGGACACAAAATGTCCATAGAGGGATAAAATATCTAAAGGATTTGATGTGAGCACACCTGGGGCTCCCACGGATTCAATTTCTGAACCCCACGAGCTCCCTAAAGGCCCCATAACTCGAGCCCGAGTTAAACAATTCTAAGAAGCTGTTTCGTCTCTATTGACTCAATTTTGGGTCGAAACTCAGCTCGATGAAGATGGAGATGCTTGGGGCAACGTTTTGAGCAATCTTTGCACCTTAGTGCAAGCTGATTTCAGCTCGGTTAACCTCACTTGAGCTCAAGTCAGCTCACACGAGCTCAATTCAGCTCATTGAGCTCGTTACTAGCTCTTTTAGTTTATTAAATTTAATTGCTAGAACAAATTAAGTGTTTAATTTAATTTAGTTAGTTTTATTACAGCTAATAAATATGTCTTGGCTTATTACATGTTTTAAATATGTCTTAGCCGAATTTAATATGTCTTGTTTAAGACATTATTAAATTTGTCTAATTTAATTTATGTGTTAATTAGTGTGTCTAAATTATATTAATGTTTGATTCAGCTGAATTTTTATGTGATTTAATTTTGGTTCATGTGTTTTTGTAGGTGAGCCGAATTTGGAGTGCATTTAAGCAAGGTACATGCATGGATTTGGTTCAATGCATGGGACGATGCATGAATGGCTATGTTCAACAAAATTTGTGCTGATTTTTTGCTTTCCAAAGTGTCCATTCAGCCAAGCATCACCAGCAAATTAAACTCCTCAAGGTGGCCGAATATCTTTCCAAGGTACATCAATTCCGTTCACATTTAGTGTTCACACACCATGTCCGTTCGGCTAACCCCTTTCACACCATGAAGACTTTTCAGATTGGGATGTTCACATACCAAAGGTTGTTCAAAGACTCACTTTAATGCTGGTAACTATTCAGCCAAGAGTTGCCCATTCAATGAGTTCATAACTCCCTTGGCCGAACCTAGACTTATGCAATGCATCCATGAAGGTTCCACATTCATGCAAGCTGATCAGCCCCCTTCTAGAAACCGTCCATTGAGCTCCAATCAGCTGAATTTTGCTACAACAAATTAATGGATTAATTCCAGAATTTTCTAGCTTATTCTAGCTACACTTACTTAGTCTTTAAGCTTTGTTTGTTGACCATTCGGCTAGCTAGTGCATAGGCTATAAATACTTTGTTGTTTTCATTTGTAAAGGACTTTTTGTTAATTTGATTAATGAACTTTGAGTTCTTGAGTGAGTCAATCTCCTCTCCTATTTTCGTACAAGTCTCGTTGACTTATCTAGCGTGCTAGTGGCGTCTTCCGACTTGTTTTTGAACTTATCACCGTAACCCGGTGTGGCGTTCAATTAACTACCAATTCCGCAATTTCACCTTAAACAATATAGAAATCGGGGTGACACTTTTTAGTGTTGAATCATTTCTAACGTTTAAGTTCGATTATCCATCCCTACCATTTATCTTAAAATTTACCTATCATTATATTTTCTACTAAACCGAGCCATTTAAATAACCACCTTCCTTGATTCTTTCTTAGTCGAACCTCCCATCACCTTAGCCAACTATCAAAACCATTTTAAAAGCTTCCTCATCCTATAGACCAAATTATCCCTTTTCGACAAGTTAATCTTCTCCTCGTTGATGATCGGGCAAACTACGTGAGACGACTCGATTAACCCAGGCCGAATCACATCATTTGGTATCATAACTTGAAAACGTGGAGCGCTGACGTTCGTACCATCCCGGAGTAGGTTCGTAAAAAAATTGAAATTTAAAAAAAAAATTAGGTTGTATTTTATTTTCCCTTGTATTCAGCAATTGTATTAAGTGTATAAAAAAAAGGGATAGAAAAATTCAAAAAAAAAAAAAGAAAAAAAGGGAAAAAAATACGAAAATTCAAAAAAAAAATTGAAAGTTGAAAGTTCTTATTTTGTTTTCCATATTCTACTCTGATCATCAAAACCATTCTACCATCACTTTCATCCTTCCCAACGCCACACATACCAAATCTTCTTTTTGTTCAGCCTACCTACACCCGTATCATCGTATCTCTTGCAACCATTATTGAAGCCGACCCCAAAGCCGCGAATAAGTTTATACAAGATAAAATACAAAAATTACGAGAGTGAGAAGAGTAGAAAAAGACAGAGAGTGGTGAGTCTATTCAAGTGACGAAAAAGCCTGAAAAAAAGCGAGAGTGAAACACGAGTGGAGTGAAATTTTCTTTTTGAGTGAAATAGTGAAATTTTGTGGTGAGGTATTTAATCTTCTATTTTGGTTCTTTTTAACCTTTCTTCTTTTCGGTAATAATCATGTCTCGAGAAGAATTTCTAGCCGATGAATTTCAATACTTGGTGAATGAGATGGGCCGAATGTTCGAAAGAAAACTAGGTCCATTACAAAAGCGTTTGTACCGAGTGGAGGAAAAAGCCCGATGGAAGCAAACTCCACCGAGTCGAGAAGCGGAGTTAAAATCATCACGAAGACACTACTCGAGAAGAGACTCTTATCAAGACTCCCATTCAACAAGGCTTTTGAGACAACGAGAAGCAAACTTCGAGTCGAAAATCATTCGAGATGCCGAACGAGAAAGTACGAGTTATTCTCCGTATGCTTCAAAGACATCATGCACGGAGAATCTCTCCCGAAGAGTTGATCGAGATATCTATGAGAATACTTTCTCTTTCTTGGAGCCAAACACTTATCTTTTTGAGTCTCTTGTATCATCTCCATGTTGTAATAAAATCGAAAAAGTGAGAGAAAAAGAAAACGAAGAAAAGAAAATTGAAAAAGAAAAAGAAATCAAAAAAGAGATTGAAAAAGAAGAGGAAAAAGAAAAAGAAAGTGAAAAGGAAAAAGAAAAAGAAAAAAAAAAGAATTCGAAAAAGATTGTGAAAAAGAAACGAAAGAAAATAGTGAGCGAGAACAAGAAAAAGAGAGTGATATTTTAACTAACCCACACGATAGTTGCTCTTGTTCTGTTCCTTCTTTTCAGGTACCTAAAAATCCATGTGGCGAATATCAACTTCAATACCTTCCTGATGAAAGACGTTTTCGTATGATCAGGAAAGGTAAGGTTGAAGGTGAGAACAAACCACACAAGATCGAGGGTAAGTGCGGTAAGAATCACATAGCACTTGAATTTCCACTATCCTCCTTGAATGTTGGAAAAATTATTGTCAATGACTTCATCTTTGGAAAAGCTACGTGCCTTGATATGGTTTATTTTCCTTCCTTAATTAAAATTGGTGTTTTAAATAATGGCAAGGAAAATTTTGTTAATCAAAATCTTTGCGATGACAAGCTTGAAGGTGAAGTAGTGTTTAATCGGCAAATGTGAAACTCGAATATGCGTGACAACGAATTTGCATATAAGCATATCAATTTATTCGATTGTGGTGATTATGTGAATCATTTACTACCTTGTTTGAAATCCTCGAGTTTTTGCAAATCTGTTTCGAAGAATGCAAAGAGTTTTGATTGTATGTTCTTGAGGACGCAAAAATCCTTTTGGTTTGACATATTTGATTTAACGAAACCATTGCTACATTTTGGCATAAGTAATCAAACTAGTGTTTTTAAACCCAGAATATATTCTGGTTTGATATGTGGGAAAAACCATCATCCTCAATTTTTCGCGAATAATCAATACTTGTTTGATACTTGGTTTTTGAATAAGGTAACGAAATTTGACAAATTTGTTTTCAATTTAAATCCGTTCCTTAAACAATTTATGTGGTTGTACATGAAGTTCGCGTTTCATTCCGAAAAGGTTAACTCAACCACGAAGTTTTGACTACACTATACCCCCGAGGAGCAAAGGTTTGTGTTGATCGAACGAGGTAAAAATGATCTTTGTTTCCCTCCTTCTAACGGTAAGACTCCTGAAATTTTTGAAACATCTTTATTCTCCTCGGATGTTGTTAAAAATCTTGTTGATGATTTGATTTTTGAAAGATACTTAGATCGTGATGTGGGTAACCGTTTTGTTTCATTTGAACACATCTATTTGTTTTGATTGGTGATAAAAAGATTCTTGTTTTTGATAATTGTGATGATGCATTTGTGGGTGAAACTATAGTTAATCGTCTAATGCACGGTTTAATTGTGCAAATTCATGAACCATGTGAATCTTTTCAATTACCTATTTGTGATGATTATGTCTACCTTTTGACTCATTATTCGCATTCCGATTACGACTTGTGGAAACAATTTAAGTTGTTTGAAAGCCTTGAAACCTATTCAATTCTGTTTCAAACGTTTGACGAGGCATTGGTGAGTAAATTAGTTTGTTTGCATGGTAATTCGAATCTGTCCATTTGCATGCATTATACTTGTCTTATTATGCTTATGCTTGGATTAAAAATTTGTTCGGATTGCTTTCTGCTAACTCATGGTTATAAATTCAAGATTGCTCATTTTCCATTCGCCCAATTCGACCAAGGCAAGCCGCGCGAACGTTTTCGAGTGAACCAACAGCTTGACTTGAGGACAAGTCTCTTTGAAGAGGGGGAATGATGTGAGCACACCCGAGGCTCCCACGGATTCAATTTTCGAACCCCTCGAGCTCCCCAAAGGCCCCATAACTCGAGCCCGAGTTAAACAATTCCAAGAAGCTATTTCGTCTCTATTGACTCAATTTTGGGCCAAAACTCAGCTTGATGAAGATGGAGATGCTTGGGGCAACGTTTTGAGCAATCCTTGCACCTTAGTGCAAGCTGATTTCAGCTCGGTTCAGCTCACTTGAGCGCAAGTCAACTCACACGAGCTCAATTCAGCTCATTGAGCTCGTTATTAGCTCTTTTAGTTTATTAAATTTAATTGCTAGAACAAATTAAGTGTTTAATTTAATTTAGTTAGTTTTATTACAGCTAATAAATATGTCTTGGCTTATTACATGTTTCAAATATATCTTAGCCGAATTTAATATGCCTTGTTTAAGACATTATTAAATTTGTCTAATTTAATTTATGTGTTAATTAGTGTGTCTAAATTATATTAATGTTTGATTCAGCTGAATTTTTATGTGATTTAATTTTGGTTCATGTGTTTTTGTAGGTGAGCCGAATTTGGAGTGCATTTAAGCAAGGTACATGCATGGATTTGGTTCAATGCATGGGACGATGCATGCATGGCTATGTTCAACGAAATTTGTGCTAATTTTTTTCTTCCCAAAGTGTCCATTCAGCCAAGCATCACCAGCAAAGTAAACTCCTCAAGGTGGCCGAATATTTTCCCAAGGCACATCAATTTCGTTCACATTTAGTGTTCACACACCATGTCCATTCGGCTAACCCCTTTCACACCATGAAGACTTTTCAGATTGGGATGTTCAGACACCAAAGGTTGTTCAAAGACTCACTTTAATGTTGGTAACTATTCAGCCAAGAGTTGCCCATTCAATGAGTTCATAACTCCCTTGGTCGAACCTAGACTTGTGCAATGCATCCATGAAGGTTCCACATTCATGCAAGCTGATCAGCCCCCTTCTAGAAACCGTCCATTGAGCTCCAATCAGTTGAATTTAGCTACAGCAAATTAATGGATTAATTCCATAACATTCTAGCTTATTCTAGCTACATTTACTTAGTCTTTAAGCTTTGTTTGTTGACCATTCGGCTAGCTAGTGCATAGGCTATAAATACTTTGTTTTTTTCATTTGTAAAGGAATTTTTGTCAAATTGAGTAATGAACTTTGAGTTCTTGAGTGAGTCAATCTCCTCTCCTATTTTCGTACAAGTATCGTTGACTTATCTAGCATGCTAGTGGCGTCTTCCGACTTGTTTTCGAACTTATCACCGTAACCCGGTGTGGCATTCAATTAACTACCAATTCCGCAATTTCACCTTAAACAATATAGAAATCGGGGTGACACTTTTTAGTGTTGAATCATTTCTGACGTTTAAGTTCGATTATCCATCCCCACCATTTATCTTAAAATTTACCTATCATTATATTTTCTACTAAACCGAGCCATTTAAATAACCACCTTCCTTGATTCTTTCTTAGTCGAACCTACCATTACCTTAGCCAACTATCAAAACCATTTTGAAAGCTTCCGCATCCCTTAGCCCAAATTATCCCTTTTCAACAAGTTAATCTTCTCCTCGTCGACGATCGGGAAAACTACGTGAAACGACTCGATTGACCGAGGAAAAGGCAAGGTTTCAGACTAAATTGCAAATTGACATATTTTGTATCGAGGTAAGTTTATATGTAAATGATACATCCTTTTTATTTATGTTTTTACATATTAATGTATTATGTGAAATGTAAGTGAACATTATTGATATTATTAAAATGATGGAAAGTGAGGAAATTCCCGGATGAACCTTCGGAATAGAAAAAGGATACAGATGAATACCGTGAATATGTGATTATTGGTGGGTTGTGTGCGATACCACCGTATTCACTATTATTGGTGGGCTGTGTGCGATACCACCGTATTCATTATTATTGGTGGCTGTGTGCGATACCATCGTGAATATGTGATTATTGGTGGGCTGTGTACGATACCACTGTATTCATTATTATTGGTGGGCTGTGTGCGATACCACCATGAATATGTGATTATTGGTGGGCTGTGTGCGATACCACCGTGTTATTTATTATTGGTGGGCTGTGTGCGAAACCACCATGTAACTGGTATTATTTCGAAGTGTTCATCGGGAAACTTTGACTAAGTGAAATTACGTGTGACAATGTGGTGACAAGTGCAAGGTTATAAGTGCGTGTAAATGTGAGCAATGTCTATGATATGTATTTGTAATGTGGTAAGGTTTTAAATGAGTAAGTGTAACTACAAGGATATGAATTGTTCTTGATTAGTATGTAATGTTCTTGATTGATAAGTATGTAGTATGATGTTCATTGTTTACATATAGACTTACTAAGCTTAAAGCTTACTCCCTTCTCTTTTCCCTTGTTTTATAGTGTCCTCAAGCCAGCTCGGGATACGGAGACCGTCAGACGATCACCCACACTATCCACATGTAAATTTCATCCAAAACTTTTCTTATGGATTTAAGGAATCTAAGTCAATTTGCATTTTTTTTTGTTATTTCTAAACAAAACAAAACGTATAAATGGAGACAACCCGAATCAAACACACACGAAAAAGAATCAATGCAATTAATTTCAGTAGGAAAGTAATTTCCCTCAATAGAAATCGAAAAATATTGTAATTACCAAAAAATATAATTTATTCTTAGATAAAACAATTCCACTATTTTCTTCCAGAATAACGGTGTATGGAAACTAATTCTTTTAGGTCAATCGATTACATCTATTTATAGGGAGAGATACAAGAATCCTGAATGAATAAACATTTGTAAAATAATAATATTTAAATAGAAAACACACTCCTGCTTTACCTAGAGTAAGGGTGGGCGACACACCCTACTAAATATTACTAGGGTTACCGCCTCTCTCTTATTTATGAGGAGAATTTGGATCTCTCATGTATTAGGTCCAATTATATATGTTTCCTAAACTTTTGACCCAATATTTTATAATTTAATTCAACTCAAAACTTGTTTTCTATTTCTCAATGAGTTACTTAATTACTTTAACTAAATTAACTTTCAACTTAAATAATTATTCCAACCCAATTCTAATTCTGTTAAAGTCATAACAACTTTATTGTAAAAGAATCTATGATGAAATATATTTAATTTTCTTATTCAAAATCTATAATGACTAATTAATTTAATTCCATTTCAAACTTCGATTATTTAATTATAATTAATTAAACAATAATTCTAAAAAATTTAAATTAATTCTCAAATCATTTCTATACTTAGCGAGAAAACACATTCATTTATGAATGCGAACCATTTATCTTACTTCATCATTTTCATTCATTTCTATCCATTTGGATTTACATGCAACTAATTTTTTGTTTCAACAAGCTAGTGAGGGGGACCGATTGGACATATATAATTAGGGCTCAAATAATTTATAAGTAAGTTTCAGCTTTCTCCTATTAATTATAAATTTATTTAGTCACAAAGTCATTCCGCTATAATATAGTGATTGAATTTTTCCTAATTATATATCATTTCAAAAGCTACTTACTAAGTGTTTGTCCAATGACTTGTGGCCACATTTACTTTTCTTCTATCATATAATGCAAATGAAAGGATATTATTTACCCTTTAATTGGACAATGATTTCCACTATTTTAATGATGCTACATACTACAGAAGTCGTACACCAAACGTACCAACATTCGATTCCTTATATATTAATTTGAACTTAGACTTTGACTTACACTAAAGTATACGAATCACACATATATTGTTCATCATCTACTCAAAATTAAGGTATGTCACACTATGAGCATCACAAGGGAATTCGTTGAATGTAGAAATTAAATATATTTTCTCATAGATTTTTACGGTAAAGTTGCCATGATTTTAACAAAATTAGAATTTGGTTGAAAAATTATTTATTTAAAAAATTAATTAATTAAATTTAATTTAATAAATAATGTCTATTGTGAGAAATAGAAAAATATGTATTTGGTTGGATTAAATTATAAAGTATTGTGTTAAAAATTTAAAAAACACATATAATTGGACCTAATACAAAAGAGGCCTGAATCCCTATCATAATATATGTGAGGGGAAGCACACCTTATTAGCCCCCCTCTCTCTTATTTCAACTAGGATATTGTTTTTCTATTAAATAGACATTAAAATGCTTCTACTAATTCAACTAAGATTTCACTTCCTTTCCTTATAAATAGATGAAATCGATAGGGCTAAAAATACAATAAGTTATATACAATTTTTAGATATTGCTATTCTGCCAGAAAGTAGTGAAAATTTATTTTCTAGAATAAATTCTATTTGCTGATAATAACTTTTCCGATTTCTATTAGAAAAAAAAATTACTTTCCCACTGAAAGTAAAGTAAATAATTATTGAGTCAACACTCGAAGCAGTTCGTGGTATGAGAATAGTGGAAAAGACCGTTTAGTTGAAATCCGGGAGTAACAAAGATCCGTCTAGTCCAAAACACAAGTACGATTTCAAGAAAAGCTTATTGCTGGTTCGATTTTTAATTTTTTTTTTTTTTTTGCTATGCAAAAAAATTATTTTGGAACCGATTTTTCCGACATTCTCAACACAATTAATTGGGATAGTATTTCATTCTCTATGAAATATCTCAAAAATGCATCCGATAAATATTCCATACCACGATGGAATTGAAGTGCTTTAATGGATAAACCAACGTAAACTCCTAGTTATAAACTAATACAAACTAATAATTTAATTTATAATTATTGTTTTTATTAAATTATTATTTTTAAATATGCTTAATTTAATTGAGTTGGAACCAATTCAAATTATTTATTTTGATTGTTATGGGTTGATGTCATTTGATTTAATTATAACCAATTTTTAAATGGATGACTTTTATTAAAATTAACATGTGATATATGACATATATATTGCATTAATTAAAAAAAAAGGAAAATCCTTTTGGAAAAAAAAAAAAGAAGAAGAAGGAGGAAGATTTCTACCCAGATTTCATCCAAAACTTTTCTTATGAATTTAAGCAATTTAGTCAATCAATTTGCATTTTTTTAACAACAATTATAAAATTAATATAAAATTATAAAATCACAAAAAGTAATCTATGAATGTTTTTGAAAAAGAAGGTGTAGTTTAATGTGCAATTTGTCAATTAAGAAAAAAAAACCAATTTTTATAAGTGTTTTTTTAAAAGGCATAAAAATAAATTTAGCCCCCAACATTTATATTTTCTGTCAATTTGGCTCTTATTTATTTTTTTAGCTAAATTTGACACTTAACCTTTTAAAAAAAGTCAAATCACCTTTTTAACGGAAATAATAACTAAAATATTAATTTTTTTAATATTGTTGGTATGATAGCTCGCATGACAGATCATGTGCATATCATGCTAACATAACATCATTTGTTATGTTATAAAATAATGATCCCAAATTTTAAACAAAAATCCGAAAGGCCTTTTTACATAAAATTTATCCAAATATACCAAATCATAATTAAAAATAAACCGTAAATAAGTGTCCAGAACTGTGGTCACCGTCGAGTCCTTTGCTGCACCGATCCATCTACTGTTGGGGATTACCTGAACAGATTAAACAGAAAAGGGTGAGTTTTTGCAAACTCAGTGTGTAACCCCACAGAAAACATATACACAGTAACATCAGATAACAGACATAATTTTCACAGTTCAAGTCTGAGCCCATTACAGAAACGATGTGGACCATAGCCCACTCAGATACAGAATGAGACATATCGTAGGGCCTTAGCCCATTTCAGACAGAATATGCAGATCAGAGCAGAAAATAGAGTCCTACCCACCACCTCTACACACCAACTCCGGCCCAACCCTACACACCATGTGGGGATAAAATCAACCCACCTGACCCTACACACCATGTCGTGCATCGAATGTGGCACATAATCAGAAATTTGCGGTGAAAGTCGCGGATAATAGGCTTAAGAGCCTTGCAAATACTTCCTCCAATCATAATCAACCCACCCCGATACAATACAACATACAAGAATGACATGCTATTATGCAATTAAACTCATATATTTAGATCAGTATACATGCTTAGTATAGAAATTAGACAGACAGATCATTCATTTAGGGGTCTAAGTATTGCTTACCGACCCTACGGTAGGTCCACAGTCGACTTGGGCGACCCGTGCAACCTTACAGAGTTTTCAGAAAAATGGGCTCACACGCCTATGTGGCCTACCCGTGTGGACCCACACGTCCGTGTGGCCCACACGTCCCGAATTGGCCCTTGGCCGTGTGGATCACACGGCCTGGCCAAGAATCCCACACGCCCTTTTGGTTAACACGTGTGGCCCATACGGCCCAATTGGTCGAGCCCGTGTGTCGCACACGGCCTTGCCCAGCCGTCACACGATCGTGTCACTCGCGCACGGCCTGGCTTGTCGATCACACGGCCGTATGGTGACTAACAGTCTTGCACACGGCCTACCACACGGGCGATTACACGCCCGTGTGGCGTCGACAGAAAGGTTTTCGGCTTTCGTCGAAACCTCATTTTCTGCCTTTTCCGGTACACACTTGGTTCATTTTTGCTCTTTATGCACTCCCGAGATCACCAGCACCTATAATTGAACAACGTTTACATAGTTAATTACCTAAACAATCGAATCAAACTAAACCTGAAACGGAATGCTCATCTCACGAGCGACCAACTTACCTTTGAGCAAGAAGTAGCGTTTTTGAAACCTGAAAATCCGATTAAAATCTTCGAGCAGTACCTAAATATGAGTAAAATGTTTCCTTTATTAATCACTAACTCGAAAACAATTCCAGAACTAACGAAAACCCACTTACCGAACAAGGGAACAATTGTTGCACGACAGAACTGATTGAACGAGGAACGCAAAGGAGAGGAAAAGGAAAATCTAAGGGAAAAGGCAGCAGTAAGGGGAGGAAAAAGGGAAGAAACGGCAGCAAGGATTTTGGGGGAAACAAATGTGGAAAACCAAAAAAAGGAGTAATAAGATTCTCCAAAAATTCTGATAACTCCCCTATCCAAGTCTCCTTAATTATCTCCCTCAACCTCTCCACTATCAAAATTTTAGTCCATCTCAACCGTTTCACACGACACAAGCAGCAAAATAAATCCTTTGTTCACACAGGGATTCAAACTCAAGACTTCAACATAACCAACACTCCACTTAACCACCAAACCAGCAGGCCCATTCTGTTAATTACTGACACACTTTAACATATAAGCCTACTAACCAGAGTTTGGGCTTTATTCATAAAAATACCAAAATTTTCCCAAGTTGAGACTTGAACCTGGGACCTCCCACACACACCCAGAACACATAGCCACTGAAGCAGATACACATTTGTGTCAAAATTACAAAACCGAAATTTAAAAAAAATCGGGGCGTTACAAAAGTAGTGAAATTTTATTTTCTAGAATAAATTCTATTTGCTGATAATAACTTTACTGATTTCTATTAGAAAAAATACTTTCCCCACCGAAAGTAAAGTAAATAATTTTTGGTTCGTGTTTGATTCGAAAAGTATTCGAGTCAACACTCAAGCGATTCAGTGGTATAAGAATAGTGGAAAAGACCGTTTAGTTGAAAGCCGGGAGTGACAAAGATCCGTCTAGTCCAAAACACAAGTACGATTTCGAGAAAAGTTTATTGTTATAAATATTAAAAATTGGTTCGATTTTTAAAATTTTATTTTTTTACTATGCAAGAAAATTATTTTGGAACCGATTTTTCCAACATTCTCGACACAATTAATTGGGATAGTATTTCATTCTCTATGAAATATCCCAAAAATTCATCCGATAAATATTCCCTACCACGATGGAATTGAAGTGCTTTAATGGATAAACCAACGTAAACTCTTAGTTATAAACTAATACAAACTAATAATTTAATTTATAATTATTGTTTTTATTAAATTATTATTTTTAAATATACTTAATTTAGTTGAGTTGGAACCAATTCAAATTATTTATTTTGATTGTTATGGGTTGATGTCATTTGATTTAATTATAACCAATTTTTAAATGGATAACTTTTATTAAAATTAACATGTGATATATGACATATATATTGCATTAATTGAAAAAAAGGAAAATCCTTTTGGCAAAAAAAAAAAAAGAAAAGAAAAGAAAAAAAGAAGAAGAAGGTAGATTTCTACCCAGATTTCATCCAAAACTTTTCTTTTGAATTTAAGCAATTTAGTCAATTAATTTGCATTTTTTTAACAACAATTATAAAATTAATATAAAATTATAAAATCACAAAAAGTAATCTATGAATGTTTTTGAAAAAGAATGTGTAGTTTAAGGTGCAATTTGTCAATTAAGAAAAAAAACCAATTAAGTGTTTTTTTTTAAGGCATAATAATAAATTTATATTTTCTATCAATTTGGCTCTTATTTATTTATTTTTTAGCTAAATTTAACACTTAACCTTTCAAAAAATCAAATCAATTTTTTAATGGAAATAATAACTAAAATATTAAAATTTTAATATTGTTGGCGTGATAGCTCGCATGACAGATCATGTGCTTATCATGCTAACATAACATCATTTATCTTATATGTCACGTCAACAAATAATTTAAAAATTATAAAATCAAAATAAATCAAAATCAAAATTAAAAATATAAAAAGTTCATAAAAATTAGTATGGAGTACATGTGGATTGTCATATAGGTTGTCGTATTTAGAATTTTAATATTTTAGTTAGTATTCTTGTTAAAAAATCATTTCAACTATTTTTTTAAAAGATTGTTGGTCAAATTTAACTCTTTTTAAAAAGTCAAGGGTCAAATTTAACAAAAATAATAAGTATTAAATTGACGTCAAATTTGACATAACACCTTTTTAAATGGACCACTTTAATTAAAATCAACACACATTTATTAAATTCATTAGAAAAGAGGGTAGATCTTTTTGGTAAAAAAAAAAAAAAGTGGAAGATCTCTACCTAAATTTCATCCAAAACTTTTCTTATGGATTTAAGCAATCTAAGTCAATTTGCATATTTGGTTTTTTGTTATTTCTAAACAAAACAAAACGTATAAATGGAGACAAGCTTCTAGTTATAAACTAATACAATTATTGTTTTTATTAAATTATTTTTAAAAATATGCTTAATTTAATTAAGTTGGAACCAATTGAAATTATTTATCTTGATGATTATGGGTTGATGTCATTTTATGTTTGATTTAATTTTAAGTGTAAATTCTTTCTTTCCACTTAACTAAACATGATTAAACTTTGATTAATTTAATTAATTATGGTTATTATTTTAATTAATTAATCATTTTAATTCTTTGGATAATTGTTATTTAGGTCTTCATGCATTTTTAAAATTAAAACTTAATAGCAATTGAACTTTTACAATTTAGTATCGAGCTTTAATTAACTATTTTCTCGGTTAAATTACTTAACCGTAATTCAATATATTTTCATACTAACTATATTAATCTTTATATTTTATTTTTACAAACTCGATTTACAAAAAATTCGAAACCACATTTTTCAACATCACTTAAAATAAGATGGTTACAATCAACTCTTATGGGAATGGTGTTGTTTTCTTCTTCACCGACTTCAACAAGGTCCTTTGTTTCCTCATATTTGTTATAGTCACCAAGGACTTCGACAAACCATCCAATGAGATTTTCACTTAATGGTGACTATGGGCTATAATATTCCAAAAGATGTTGATGTTGCATTGTATGGATGTGAATCATAATCAAAACTGGATTCGGGTGATTGCCTTGCAATAGATTCTTATTGTATCCTTGCCTCAGTATTGCTATTGGATGTAAATGGATTTTCTAACAATTCTACAAAATTATTAATCAATTCGTATGTTAGGTGTCCAAAGTTTCATAATGCGAGCTGACACTTTTTATATTTCTACATGGATATGAGCTTGAAACATCCGTTCCGAATTTCCCAATTTAAATTGATTCATGTATTCAAACCATACTTCTTTCATCATCATCAAGAGGAATTGTAGAATATCCTACTGAATTGGGAGATGTGATGTGTTTATACTTCAAAAGATGAACTGCAGCTTTGATTTTTCTACCCATTTTTAACTTCATTTTCTAATATTATGTTATTTTTGAACATTGTGTTCTTGGAATATTGGGACTCTAAAACTAAACCAATATAAATTTGTGCATTAAAATTAACAATTACCTAAAAACTTTTGCTCATTTATATCAACAATGGCGGAGCCTGAAATTTATTTTTGGGGGGCCAGAATTAAATTGTATATTTCTACGATGATAAAAATATCATTTCATCATTTTAATAGTCTATATTTTTATAATTTTTTAAAAGATTAAATCAAATTTTTATATTTTTAAGGTACCAAAATTTAGTTTTACCATTACTAATTTAAAATTTTATAAATTATAAAGGGTCTAAACTAAAAATTTACTATTCTCGCCAGCCCCTCCCGGTCTCCACTACTCTCCACCACTGCATGTGAATAATATCAAATTAATAAAAGAGTTTCGTCGCTAAATGGCTATCTTCTTGTGTGAGAGTACATGATTTTTCTTCTCTCCCCAACTTTTTCCCATCTGATAAAACTAAGACATATGGAATTGACCATAAATGGAAGCCTCCGCCAAAGGGATGCCTTAAATTCAATATCAAATTAGCAGGTATTGGCAATATTTTGCATGATGACTGTGGGGCTGTGTTACTTGTTTCTCTAAACTTGTCGCATCCAATAGTGCAACTGAAACTGAAATCCTTCCTATTAAGGAGGCAACACTCGTTTTTAAGGCATCAAAGTGGGTTTCCTTTACGAGACTCATTACCGAAATGATTGCCTAAGTAGCTGTCGATTGGATTAACAACCCAACAAAAATCCCGTTGTGGCTTTCGAAGTATTGCTCAGCCATGTTTGGCCTTTGGATACATGCAGTGGTGGAGCTAGAAAATTTATTTTGAGAGGCAAAATTAAATTATATATTTTTACGATAGTAAAAATATAATTTTATCATTTTAATAGTCTATATCTTTATAAATTTTAAAGGATTAAATCAAAATTTTATCATTTTTAGGCACAAAGTATAATTTTACTATTATTAATCTAAAATTTCATAAATTATAAAAGACCTAAATTAAAATTTCACCATTTTAGGGGGTCATGGCCCCCTTGGGTCTCCACTAGCCTTTGCCACTAGAAACATGGAAGATGGGTCGTAAGATACTTTCCCAAGGAAGTCAATTTTGAACAGCGGTGTAGAAAATGAGAATTTGTTCATTCAGATCCCTTTAAAATTTATAAAATTTTAAATTAGTAAAGGTAAAATTTCATTTTGGCCCTAAAAAATGATAAAATTTTAATTTAATCTTTTAAAACTTATAAAGGTATAGACTATTAAAATACTGAAATTATATTTTTACTATTATAAAAATATACAATTTAATTTTGATCCAAACCCGACTTAGACGTTATGCCCGAATCTGGTGAAAAACTAAAATCTAGTTTAGAAATTGTGTGATATGAAAACTTAATTTAGCTAAGCTGATACGAGTTTCAGGAAATTCTCAAGTTTGAAAACACCTATTTCACAGTATGATCTCTTAAATATTTACTTATAAAAACCGCAAAAACTTCCGGAGTTTTTAAGTTTTGAAAGCTGAATTCCAATTTTTCAAATTTGTATGATTTTGCTGTTTTACGTTTAAGAACACCCAAAAACCAACAAACAGATCAAAAACCCAAAAACAAAACCAAATCTAAAAACTTAGTCCAAAAATCAAAAGTCTAGAAATCTTAATTAAAATAATTCAAACCATCTTATGTGGAAAACCAATCCGATCACCCACACATCATCCGGTCCTAAACTTGTTGGTTACCTAAGAGGATAACAAACAAAGAGTGAGCTTTACAAGCTCAGTGTGTAACACATCCCAAGAAACAAATCAAATATACATAAATAAACAAATACATTTTCAAATACAGATTCAAACTGTAACACCCCAAACTCGGCCTAGCCGTTATGACCAAATCCGGAGGTGTCACAAAGAATGGGTTTTGATGACGAACTCCACACGTTAAAACCATTTCAGTTTTTCAACTCTTATTTGCTTTTCTCCATTGCCAAAACATTTATTCAAAATCAATTTGCCTTAAATCGTGTTTTATAGCGGAAGCTTACAAAAAATGTTGTATTTAATGAAAGCGGTTCATATTTTTAGAAAACATTTGTTTTAGTAAAAACCATAGTTTTTAGATATCAGTCGCTAATTAAGTACTAAAACGAAAATCCAAATCCAAAAGAAAAATCAACCAAAAAGTCCGAAGAGTCCAATTATTACAGAAATCCAGAAATAACCCTTAAAATAAATCCATAAACCTAATAGTTTACGAACTCGTGGTCACCGAGAGGCTCCGTCGCACCAATCCGTCTAAGTCTGTGGATTACCTGAACAGAAACAAACAAACAGAGGTGAGTTTACGTCAACTCAATGTGTAACCCAACAGAAATAGACATGCAACACATACGGAATCATATGCACAGTCATATACAGATACAGATTCAGTTTCAGATATGCAAAATCCTACCCCCATCCTCTACACACCAACTCCGACCATCCCATCACACCATGTGGGGTTAAAAACACCCACCCATCCCTACACACCACGTCGTGCCATTAAGACACATATCAGATAATATGCAGCCGAACTGCAAGAATAAAGGTGATTAACGCCGAACAGAACACTTCCTCCTCATATACAAATCCCACCCTAATAACAGATACAGAAATTCAGATACAGATATAACGGATTAAACATGCTCAACATGCTTTATACAAATAACAGATACACATATATCAGTATAGTCAGGCATACATTTAGTATCCTACTCAGATTAGTCTATCGAAATATCATAGAATACAAAATAGGGTTTAAGTAGCCCTTACCGACCCTATAGTAGGCCCACAGTCGATCGGAGTGACCCGTTCGACCCTAGGGAGGATTTCAAAAAAATGGGCCCACATGCCCGTGTGGTTTGCTCGTGTGAGCCCACACGCCCAGATTGGCCTTGCCCGTGTGGCCCACACGACTTGGCCTAAAATCTACACGCTTGTGTGTCATGCCCGTGTGGCCCACAAGCCCAACTTGGCTGAGCCCGTGTGGCCCGCACGGTCACACCCAAGTCATCACACGGTCGTGTCCTGTGCACGGCCATGTGTTCGTCGATCACACGGTCGTGTCTCACACACGGCCATCCACACGGGCGACCATACGCCCATGTGGTGTCGACAATGCAGTTTTTCAGCTTTTGCCGAAACCTCATTTTCTGCGTTTCGGGTACACACCTGGTATCGTTTTGATGCAAAAATGCTTCCGAGCCACACAACACCTAAAATTGTCCAACAAAACACTGAATAAAATGCCCAAATTGATACCAAAATCGAAACCAAGACTCCGTTCAATCCAACAAACAACCAAGTCCTTACCTTCTAACGAACTACGGTGATTTCACACAACTAAGTCACCGATTGCCAATCCGCAGTCCCTTGATCTTCTCCTAATCAACAAGGTATACGATATTAACACAACTGAAACAACCATAATTGTACGGAACTACTAAAGTACTTACTGACACACAAATAGAGCAGAAAAGCACAGAACCCATTGCAAAAATTGACAGTAGTCTGAACGAAAATGAGAAGGTAACGGGAAAAGGATAAAAATCGAGAGTTCCACCAAGAGAGAAGCAACTGACGTTAGAGATTTTTGAGAATGAGAGAGAACAAAAATTTTGAAAAAAAAACAAATGAAACTAATAACCCCAAAATCCCAACTCCCCACTATTTCCTCAATCTCAACCACTTCAGAATTTTAATTCCACTGAAATTTTATTGCAAAATCGAGCAAAAATAAATACCTACGCTAGCACAGGGATTCGAACACAGGACCTCCAACACACTGATTCCCTTACCACTCGATCCAGCAGGCTCATTCTAATATGGATTTACAGGCAATTTAATAAAAAGCCCATTGATCCAGGGTAAGGCTTGCTCCAAAAATAACAAAAGTTACTAAGGGCGGGACTTGAACCCAAGACCTCACACACACACCTAGAACACTTAACAACTAAAACAGATACACAGTTGTGTCAGAATTCACAGAACCAAAAATAAATAAGGTAGGGCGTTACAACTCTACCCCCTAAAAGAAATTTTGACCTTGAAATTTACCCGATCAAAATAGATGAGGATTCTGCTGACGCATCGAGTCCTCAGGTTCCCACGTGGCCTCTTTAGTGCCATGATTCTGCCACAGAACCTTCACTAAAGGGATGGATTTCCTCCTCATAACCTTAACATCACGATCCAGAATCTGAACCGGCTATTCCTCAAAATTCAAACCTGGTCTAACCTCGATCTCCTCGACCGAGACAACGTGAGATGGGTCAGACCGGTACCGCCTCAACATCGAGACGTGAAACACATCATGGATACGGTCCAACTCTAGAGGTAGCTCCAACTGATAAGCGACCATTCCCACACGCTTCAGAATCTGATACGACCCGATTAACCTAGGGCTTAACTTGCCCTTACGACTGAACCTCAGAACTTTCTTCCACGGAGAAACCTTAAGAAAGACGAAGTCCCCCACAGAGTATTCAATATCACGCCTCTTCAGATCTGCATAAGATTTATGTCTATCAAAAGCTTCCTTTAGACGATCCCGATTTAGTATAACTTTATCTTCGGTCTCAAAAACCAAATCAGGACCCAAAACCCGACGCTCACCCAACTCAGTCCAACATAGCGGAGTACGACACTTACGACCATATAAAGCCTCGTAAGGTGCCATCTGGATGCTAGACTGAGAACTGTTATTATAGGCGAACTCAGCTAGTGGCAGATAATCCTCCCAACTATCTCAAAAATCAATCACACAACTCCGAAGCATATCCTCTAGTATTTGAATCACCCTCTCAAATTGACCATCGGTCTGAGGATGGAACGCAGTACTGAATTCTAATCTCGAATTCAGAGCCTCATGCAATTTCTTCCAAAATTGAAAAGTGAAACGAGGGTCTCTATCAAAAATAATCAAAATAGGAACCCCATGCAGTCTTACAATCTCAGAAATATACAGCTTTGCTAACTTCTGCAGAGTAAAGTCTGTCCAAACCGAAATAAAATTAGCAGACTTGGTCAATCGATCCACGATGACCTAAACAGAATCCTTCGTAGTGGGTGTCAAGGGCAACCCACTAACGAAGTCCATTGTCACTCGTTCCTATTTCCACAAGGAAATCTTAACTGGCTATAACAAACCCGAAGGCAACTGGTGCTCAGCCTTAACTTGCTGGCACGTCAGACAACGAGCAATGAAATCCGTAACCTTACGCTTAAAACTCGGCCACCAGTACAACTCACGAAGATCACTATACATCTTATTAACACCTGGATGCTTAGCATAAGGGCTACTATGCGCCTCTCTTAGAATCGACTGCCTTAAATCAGAATCATTTGGCACACAGGTCTGACCTCGAAAACACAGAACACCATCATGATTTTGCCCAAAATCTGAAGTATTGCCACTCTCAATTTGACGAAACCGCAAACCCAGAGTCTAATCCCCTAACTGCTTAACTCAAACCTGATCAATCCAAGTCAGCTTAACTTGCAACTCGGCTAACAGACTCCCATCATCAAACAGACTAAGACGTGCGAACATTGCCCTCAAATTAGACATCGCCCTACGACTTAGAGCATCGACCACCACTTTGGCCTTACTAGGATGATACTCTATCGTGCAGTCATAATCTTTGAGCAGCTCAATCCATCGCTGCTATCTAAGATTCAACTCCTTCTGAGTAAGGAGATACTTGAGGCTCTTGTGATTAGTGTAGATGATACACCTCTCACCATACAGATAGTGCCTCCAGATTTTCAATGCAAAGACCATAGCAGCCAACTCGAGATCATGTGTCGGATAGTTTCCCTCATTTTTCTTAAGCTGACGGGACGCATAAGCCACAACCTTACCATCTTGCATTAACACACATCCCAAACCGATGTGTGATGCATCACTGTATACCACAAACTCTTTACCAGATTCAGGCTGTATCAGCACAGGAGCCTGAGTCAGAATAGATTTGAGCTTCTCGAAGCTCGATTGCTGCGCATCTGTAACACCCCAAACCAGGTCTATGCGTTAAGACGAGATTTGGTTTGTCACACCGAACGAACATCCAAAATTCTCTAATGATTTAAGTAAAACAGTAATACAAAACCTTTAGAAATAAGGTTTAATAAAAACTAAGTACAATGATTATGAATTAAGAAAAATACTTGTTTGAAATCTTATATATATTAGTCAAAACCTTAACGTAGTTTTAAAAGAATTTGAAAGAAATTGAAAAGTAATTTAGGTGTCCAAAATTGTTATAAAACACAATATATATTTTTTTTAGAAAACTTTATAGATTTAACATAAGCCCATATTAAGAGTCTTAAAATAAAATTAAATCCATCCACACATAAAAAATCCATAAAAACATAATTAGAGGCCTTATTACATCATACCCAAAATAGTAATTAAAATAAGTAACTTAAATAAAGTTCATAGTTTATAAAACCCAAGCTCGTAGTATGGCCTCCACCAAGTCATCCCCGGCCCAAGTCCACATCAATTTCCATTACCTGAAATGGGTAATAAAATGGGGTGAGTTACAAAGAACTCAGTGTGTAACTCACTTACCACCATTATTGGGCCAGACCATCAAGGCATTAATTTGGGCTTGAGCCCAATTACAAATTTTAACAATATAAAATGAAATAAAATATATAAAATGCATGTAAAATGAATTTCCCAACCAAGCCTAATTTCCATCCGCTACACACCCCGCATCAACCAAAGACACCTGTGGGGATCAAGTCAACCCACCCCGCCAAACACACCAATCGTAGGCATTTAGCCTTTTAAATAATATTGTAGTGCACTACCGAACTAGATTGTGACATAGTCACCGAACTAGAGGCATTAAGCCAAATTTGTGGCGTGAGCCACCGAACTAGATTCATGGCCACAGCCTTACTTCTCTTCATCATGTATCCCATCCCATGCAATTATGTATGAATAACAAACTTTAATCATAAATAATTTATCAAGTAACCCATAATACAAATGAGTTTTTAATTAAACTTTTCATTTGGGCCTATTAAACAAAATAGTATTTAGCCCGTAAAGCAATCTAGCAAACTTTGGCCCATATTTCGAACTAGAAGGTTTTTGGCCCATTTTATCGATCTAGCAGTTTTTAGGCCCAATTTGTCGAACTAGCGCTTTTTCGCCAAATTTATCGATCTAGTAGTTTTTCGACCCAATTTAACAATCTAGCGATCTTTTCGCCCAATTTAACAATCTAGCGCTTCTTTCACCCCAATTTAACAATCTAGCGATCTTTCGCCCAATTTAACAATCTAGCAAAGATTTTCGGCTCAATTTATCGATCTAGCAATATTTTCGCTCAATTTATCGATCTAGCAATATTTCGGCTCAATTTATCGATCTAGTAATTTTTTCGACTTTAACCGTTTTCATGCATTTACACAAAAGTGTTAATTATCACATAATTTTCGATTTTGCCATTTTTACGATTTATCATAATACTTCTATGTTTAGTATCTAACCCGAAAGATAAGTGTGAAGTTACACACCTGGTTATAGTGAGAACTAGACTTTCCGCTTCGTCAACACCTATACGTATCACGATAAATTAGAATCACTATATTTTATTAACGAAATCAATCTTAGAAATTAACGATCTAACTTTTTACCTCGGATTTTCGAACTACTTCTACTTGCGGTTTCTCCCGATTGATGGTTCGTTAATCGAATCAAATCCACGAACAAATAATGGTTCGGGAGTACGAACTACTTCAAACAATTGATTCTCCTCGGATGAACGTCCACAACCCGGTGGGAAATCCCGGATTGCTAAAACAGTCCTTTGTTTATACTTAGGGGGAATAACGGAACCACCCCTCTTCCGAACACTATTCACCGCCCTTTTCTTCCCTATTTTGATTGTCTTCAAAGACAAAAGATCGTTAATCCAATCTAATATTACATCGAAATATGACTAAGGGTTTAAGGGTGAAATTCACTTACCACAAAGATCCTTGTTCCAAAATAAGAGAATCGAGCAAATCATTCTATGATACTCACGAACACTTGAGTTCCGGTCTTCCACTATCGCACTAAAGTATAACAAATAAAAACGTTAATAGAATGAACGTTTATTTCTATCTAAGAAAGCCTTTATACCACTATCAAGATTCGGCCATGACAACTATTAACTAACATGAACTAAAAAGAATTCTTACCTATTGTCCACGATTGAAAAGAGACGATTGAGAAAGATGTTTATGAATAGAGAAAGATACGGCTATGATTAACCAAAGAAAAGAGAAAATGGTTCGGCTATGGCTCACTAACATTCGGCCATGAGAAAATTAATGGAGAAGGTATGAGTGAAAAGAAATAAAATATAAGAGAAGAGATGATGATGATGTTTCGGTTTTCAAAGAGGAGAAAGAGAAAGAAAAGATGTGCTTAGGAGCAAAGTACATTCGGCAATGGAGAAAGAAAACGAAAAGAAAGGAATGGCCTTTTGGTACTAGCAATTTCGGCACTATGAAGAGGCACAAAAGAATACTAAAGTGATGAGCAAAAATGACCAAATGGTCAAAAGAATTAGGCTTACCAAAAGATCAAATTCGGCCAAAGGAAAAGAGGTTGAAAAGAGAATTGCAAACCTTTGCACAAAATGCTAGGAATGACCAAAACAAACTCCTAATCCTAGCCAACTACTAGCATATTCGGCCAACCTTCCCCTAGCCATATTGCCGAGTCCAAATTCATGGTCAAATGGCCATGAATGAGTTTCCAAAACCTTTTCCTTGATACATGCCTTATGTCCCCTTATCTTTCCAAATTTTCTTGATTCCATACTATAAGTTAGCTATTTCCTTATTCCTTTAGTCTACTTACCAAAAATGAAAAGTCCAACCTTACCATATCTATTGCTTGGCCGACACTTGCTATACAAGTGCAAAAATAAAAGTTGTCTAAATGCTATACAAGGGATTCAAACCACTCCCCTCACGCAATATCTCATGCGCCAACACCACCTTGCCATTTACTCATCTTATGCTACTTTTTAACACTTAATTTAACTTAAGTGTCAATGCCACTTGTTCCACTTCAATAAATTTTCAAAACTAAAAATTATTCCATAACCGAATAATTCTATACTCTTCTTCAGGACTATAATAGGCACGAAAAGAAATAAGAAAATTTTCCTTCATAATCTAAACACCAAAACATGCAATAAATCGATACTTGAATTTTAGGGTGTTACAACTCTACCCTCCTTAAAGAAAATTTGGTCCTCGAAATTTACCTGGTTGAAAGAGGTGAGGGTATTGTTGCCGAATTGCATCTTCAGGCTCCCACGTAGCTTCCTCCACTCCGTGATTACGCCATAAAACTTTGACCAACGGCACGATTTTCTTTCTTAGCACCTTAACATCTCGGTCTAAGATTTCCACTGGTTCTTCCTCAAAAGACAAGTCGACTTCAACTCCACTTCTTCTACCGGCACTATGTGCGAAGGATCCGATCTATAGCGCTCAAAGATGGAAACATGAAAAACATTATGAATTTGGCTCAACTCGGAGGTAATTCGATCGATAGGCCACTGGACCAACACGCTTCACCACACGATATGGTCCAATATATCTAGGACTCAATTTGCCCTTCTTCCCAAACTCGAAAATCTTCTTCCAAGGTGAGACCTTCAAGAAAACTTGATCCCCACAAGATACTCGATACTTCTACGCTTGGATTCGCATACGACTTTTGTCTATCCGAAGCTTCCTTTAACCGTGCTCGAATAGCTTTTACTTTTTCTTCCGCTTTGAGAGATCATTTCAGGACCTAACATCCGTCGTTCGCCCAATTCGGTCCAACAACTAGGGAGAACGACACCTCTACGACCATATAATGCCTCGTAGGGTGCCATCCGAATGCTAGATCGATAGCTATTGTTGTCGACAAAATTCACTTAGCGGTAGAAAATCCTCCCAACTACCTTTGAAGTCGATTACACATCCCCTTAACATGTCTTCCGTAATCCCGAATTACTCTTTTTGATTGACCATCCGTCTCGAGGATGAAAGCCGTGATGAAGTTTAGCTTTGTTCCCAAAGCTTCATGCAAAGCTTTCCAAAATCGTGACGTAAACCTAGGATCCCTATATGATATAATAGACACGGTACCCCATGAAACCTCACGATTTCGGATACGCATGACTTTAGCCAACTTACGTAACGAGTAATCCGCATTTAACCGGTAGAAAATGAGCAGTCTTCGTCAAACGATCAACAATTACCCAAACGGAATTTTTCTTAGTAGGTGTTAAAGGTAACCCACTAACAAAATCCATTGTTATCCGCTCCCATTTCCAAAGAGGAATCTTACTGGGTTGTAATAATCACGACGGAAATTGATGCTCGCCTTCACTTATTCGACAAGTTAAACATTTTCCCACAAATTCGTAAATCTCACGCTTCAACCCTCGCGCCACCAATATTGTTCACGAAGTTCCCGATACATCTTATTTCCTCCGTGGTGCATAGCATAAGGGCTACTATGCGCCTCCCATAGAATCATTTGTCTCAGATCTCGAGTCCTTAGGCATACAAACTCTCCCACGAAAACATAACACACCTTAGCGTTTATGCTAAAATCCTCTATTCCACCATTTTCAACTTGTTGAATTAAAAGTCCCAACTTCTTATCGATATCTGTTTTTCCTTGATTTGCTCTAACCACGAGGCTTCACTGAAGTTCCGCTTATCGAGACTACCATCCTCGTACAAACTCAAATGGGCAAACATTGTTCTCAAATCGATACCACCTTACGACTTAACGCTGCGTCGCTACCACATTAGCTTTTCCAGGATGATACTCGATTGAGAAATCATAGTCCTTTTAATGACTCCACCCATCTTCGTTGTCTCAAGTTTAATTCCTTACGAGTAAGAAGATACTTAAGACTCTTGTGATCCGTATAGATGATAGACTTTTCACCGTAGAGGTAATGCCTCCAAATCTTTAGAGCAAACACTCTGCAGCCTAACTCCAAGTCATGAGTAGGGTAGTTTACTTCGTGCGGTCTCGGTGACGAGAAGCATAAGCCACCACTTTCCCACTTTGCATCAATACACATCCTAAGCCCGTGTGTGACGATCATCGAAGAAACTATAAACTCCTTTCCAAACCTCAAAGTTGAATCAAGATCTTGGCGCTTAGTTAAAATCTTCTTCAATTTCTCGAAACTTTCTTTGTTGTTTATCGGTCCATATATATGGTACTCCCTTTATAAAAGCTTAGTTAGGGTGCAAACAATCAACGAAACCCCTCAACAAAGCGTCTATAGTAACCAGCCAAACCCAAGAAACTCCGAATCTCGCCATCGACTTTGGTGTTTTCCAATCCAATACTGACCTCAATCTTCCGAGGATCCACCCTTATTCCTTTGGTGATACCACATGACCCAAAAAGTCACTTCCTTAACCGTAATTCACATTTCCGAATTTGGCATAAAGTTGATTATCTCGAAGTAATCGCAATACAATTCGCAAATGCGAGTCATGCTCCTCTTCATTCCTTGAATATACCGTAATGTCATCTATGAATACCACCACAAACCGGTCTAAATATCGTTAAAAGACCCGGTTCATCATATCCATAAGTGCGGTGGTGCATTGGTCAACCCAAACGGCATCACCAAAAACTCATAATGTCCATAACGAGTTGGAAAGCCGTCTTGTGAATATCCGCTTCTTTCACCTTAAGTGGTGATAAACGATCTCAAATCAATTTTGAGAAATGTAAGATCCCTTCAATTGATCAAACAGTCATCAATTCTCTGGCAGAGGGTACCTATTCTTGATCGTCAATTTATTTAATTGCTCGTAGTCAATACACATACTCATTGACCCATCTTTCTTCTTAACAAACAAAACCGGTGCTCCTACGGAGACACACTCGGTCGAATAAAACCCCGATCCAACAATTCTTGAATTTGAGCTTTAAGCTCCGCCAACTCCTTCGGTGCCATTCTATAAGGAGCAATGGACACCGGAGCTGTTCCGCAAGAGCTCAATACCAAATTCCACTTCCCGATCGGAGGTATGCCGGGAAGTTCTTCAGAAATACATCCGAAATTCCTTCACTGTTCTCACATCTTCCACTAACAACTCTTTGGCATCTAAAGCACTAATAAAAGCTAGAAATGCTCCATACCCTTCCGCATCAACTTTTCTGCGCTTTAACGCAGATACCATATTTGCCAAGTAATTCCTTCGCTCGCCTATCATAACTATTTCTTTATCCTCCACCGTCCTTATTGACATCCGCTTTTCAAGACAATCCAATTTCGCGGTGCTTAACCAACCAATCCATGCCCAAAATGATATCGAACTCATGAAAGGCAATTCCATCAAATTCGCCAAAAATATTTCTCCTTGAATTTCTAAGGGCACATCTCTAAACGGTTTATTTACTAATACCGATCATTGTCTAAAGGACTAATTACCTTCATCTCACTATCGAAATTTCAGAGTCTAAATTCAAGTTTCAGATATGGTGCTAGCAACATACGAATGGGTAGAACCAATATCTATCAAAGCAATAATGGTACATCAAAGATGAAGAACGTACTAGTTATCACATCGGTGTGCATTGCCATCTCTCACGGCCTAACCGCATATACCAATCCCGGCCGTCTTGCATCCGTGTTGCCTCTAGGACCATTGCCTCGACCCATTGCACCTTGACCACGCCCACCCCATTACCACCACGACTGGTCCACGACCTCTCGGTGAGTTCTTCGAATTCCTCTTGCCGGTGGTGCATCAAGATACGAGCTTCCTAAGTTGTATCCATTCGACGAGGGTAATTCCTATATTGATGATCCATCGACCGCATTTATAGCAAGCACCCGTTTTCTTCCAAAGACTCTCCGAATGCCTTTTCCCACAATCGGCACAATCTCGACTCGATTCACGATTCTGTGTGTTCTACCTTGAGTCGGTTCATCATTCCGAGGCCTCTTCGTAAACCTTCTTGAAGAACCCGAATACTTCATATCTCTCTTGCCTCTAGCTCGCTCCCGATTCTGACGTTCCGAGTTCTTAGCCTCTTCGGCTATCTTGGCCTTTTCCACAAGCGTGGCAAAAGATCTAACTTGTTGTGGGGCTATCAAAACCCGCAATTCATCGTTCAAGCCATCCTCAAAGCGTACACAACGCTCATGATCCGTTGCCACTATTGTTCGAGCATAGCGACTCAAGCGCAAAAACTCAGCTTCATATGCTGCCACTGTCTTATTCCCTTGGACCAGATTCAGGAATTCCTTCCTTCTGGCATCAACATAACTCGTTCCTACATATTTCCCTTGGAAGGAAACTTTAAAGAATTCCCAATTAACTAATGCAGCTTCAGTGCATTCTCGGATAGTAAGCCACCATTGGTATGCTTCGTCCCTTAACAAAAACACATGACTCCTCTTAGTTTTTGTTCCACGTTGCACTCAAGATCGTCCATAATTCGCTCCATCGCCTCAAGCCAATATTCATGACATTTGGAGCTACACCGAGACACCTCTCGAAAACCTCAGCACCACTTGATTTCAATCGTTCGATATCGACCCACGAGTGTTGGCCCGAGTTTCTAGCTCCAGCGACCCTTTCAAGGACTCGCAGCATTGCTCGTGTCACCGCATTATCTTCTTCCATATGATCATGTGATCCCGTCTCACTTTCGAGTGACGCAGGTGCATCCATTTCCGACATATGATCCGACGCTTTAGTTACGCCTCTAACACCTCGTCCTCTCCCATGGCCACGTCTACCGCGTCCACGACCACGTCCTCTAGAGCTCATAGTGACTAATTCGATTTAATCTGATTAAGAGTTTTATGAATCAGAATACTATTTCAGTATTTATTAACGATATTTTATGATATGAAAGAGATAGAGTTGTTTTCGCAACCATATCATATTGTCTCAATCTCTATAATTTTCAACACCTAAAACTAGAAGTTCTAGAGTGTTTCTTATGATCATATCACAATGATAATAAGCAATCAATATACAGATACTTACTTGACTTGGCGCGGGATGCTCATGGTGCCATACTACCTTTAAATCAAAAAGTCTAGAAATTTGAGTTGTTTCTCAAACAAATATCTTTGTTGAACCCAAACCACACACCGAGTTTTGAAACTTGCTCGATACCATTAATCTGTAACACCCCAAACTGTGTCTATGCGTTAAGACGAGATTTGGTTTGTCACACCGAAACGAACATCCAAAATTCTCTAATGATTTAAGTAAAATAGTAATGCAAAACCTTTAGAAATAAGGTTTAATAAAAACTAAGTACAATGATTATGAATTAAGAAAAATACTTGTTTGAAATCTTATATATATTAGTCAAAACCTTAACGTAGTTTTAAAAGAATTTGAAAGAAATTGAAAAGTAATTTAGGTGTCCAAAATTGTTATAAAACACAATATATATTTTTTTAGAAAACTTTATAGATTTAACATAAGCCCATATTAAGAGTCTTAAAATAAAATTAAATCCATCCACACATAAAAATCCATAAAAACATAATTAGAGGCCTTATTACATCATACCCAAAATAGTAATTAAAATAAGTAACTTAAATAAAGTTCATAGTTTATAAAACCCAAGCTCGTAGTATGGCCTCCACCAAGTCATCCTGGCCCAAGTCCACATCAATTTCCATTACCCGAAATGGGTAATAAAACGGGTGAGTTACAAAGAACTCGATGTGTAACTCACTTACCACCATTATTGGGCCGGACCATCAATGCATTAATTTGGGCTTGAGCCCAATTACAAATTTTAACAATATAAAATGAAATAAAATATATAAAATGCATGTAAAATGAATTTCCCAACCAAGCCTAATTTCCATCCGCTACACACCCCGCACTCAACCAAAGACACACTGTGGGGATCAAGTCAACCCACCCCGCCAAACACACCAATCGTAGGCATTTAGCCTTTTAAATAATATTGTAGTGCACTACCGAACTAGATTGTGATATAGTCACCGAACTAGAGGCATTAAGCCAAATTTGTGGCAGAGCCACCGAACTAGATTTATGGCCACAGGCCTTACTTCTCTTCATCATGTATCCCATCCCATGCAATTATGTATGAATAACAAACTTTAATCATAAATAATTTATCAAGTAACCCATAATACAAATGAGTTTTTAATTAAACTTTTCATTTGGGCCTATTAAACAAAATAGTATTTAGTAGTAGTAAAGCAATCTAGCGAACTTTGGCCCATATTTCGAACTAGAAGGTTTTTGGCCCATTTTATCGATCTAGCAGTTTTTAGGCCCAATTTGTCGAACTAGCGCTTTTTGGCCAAATTTATCGATCTAGTAGTTTTTCGACCCAATTTAATAATCTATGATCTTTTCGCCCAATTTAACAATCTAGCGATCTTTTCGCCCAATTTAACAATCTAGCAAGATTTGGCTCAATTTATCGATCTAGCAATATTTGGCTCAATTTATCGATCTAGCAATATTTCGGCTCAATTTATCGATCTAGTAATTTTTCCGACTTTAACCGTTTTCATGCATTTACACAAAAGTGTTAATTATCACATAATTTTCGATTTTGCCATTTTTACGATTTATCATAATACTTACTTGTTTAGTATCTAACTTAGAAGATAAGTGTGAAGTTACACACTGGTTATAGTGAGAACTAGACTTTCCCACTCGTCAACACCTATACGTATCACGATAAATTAGAATCACTATATTTTATTAACGAAATCAATCTTAGAAATTAACGATCTAACTTTTACCCTCATTTTCGAACTACTTCTACTTGCGGTTTCTCCCGATTGATGGTTCATTAACCGAATCAAATCCACGAACAAATAATGGTTCGGGAGTACGAACTACTTCAAACAATTGATTCTCCTCGGATGAACGTCCACAACCCGGTGGAAATCCGGATTCTTTGAAACGATCCTTTGTTTATACTTAGGGGAATAACGGAACCACCCTCTTCCGAACACTATTCATCGCCCTTTTCTTCCCTATTTTGATTGTCTTCAAAGACAAAAGATCGTTAATCCAATCTAATATTACATCGAAATATGACTAAGGGTTTAAGGGTGAAATTAAACACCACAAAGATCCTTGTTCCAAAATAAGAGAATCGAGCAAATCGTTCTATGATACTCACGAACACTTGAGTTCCGGTCTTCCACTATCGCACTAAAGTATAACAAATAAAAAGCGTTAATAGAATGAACGTTTATTTCGATCTAAGAAAGCCTTTATACCACTATCAAGATTCGCCATGACAACTATTAACTAACATGAACTAAAAAGAATTCTTACCTATTGTCCACGGTTGAAAAGAGACGATTGAGAAAGATGTTTATGAATAGAGAAAGAGTCGGCTATGATTAACCAAAGAAAAGAGAAAATAGTTCGGCTATGGCTCACTAACATTCGGCCATGAGAAAATTAATGGAGAAGGTATGAGTGAAAAGAAATAAAATATAAGAGAAGAGATGATGATGATGTTTCGGTTTTCAAAGAGGAGAAAAGAGAAAGGAAAAGATGTGCTTAGGAGCAAAGTACATTCGGCAATGGAGAAAGAAAACGAAAAGAAAGGAATGGCCTTTTTGGTACTAGCAATTTCGGCACTATGAAGAGGCACAAAAAGAATACTAAAGTGATGAGCAAAAATGACCAAATGGTCAAAAGAATTAGGCTTACCAAAAGATCAAATTCGGCCAAAGGAAAAGAGGTTGAAAAGAGAATTGCAAACCTTTGCACAAAATGCTAGGAATGACCAAAACAAACTCCTAATCCTAGCCAACTACTAGCATATTCGGCCAACCTTCCCCCCTAGCCATATTGCCGTCCAAATTCATGGTCAAATGGCCATGAATGAGTTTCCAAAACCTTTTCCTTGATACATGCCTTATGTCCCCTTATCTTTCCAAATTTTCTTGATTCCATACTATAAGTTAGCTATTTCCTTATTCCTTTAGTCTACTTACCAAAAATGAAAAGTCCAACCTTACCATATCTATTGCTTGGCCGACACTTGCTATACAAGTGCAAAAATAAAAGTTGTCTAAATGCTATACAAGGGATTCGAACCACTCCCCTCATGCAATATCTCATGCGCCAACACCACCTTGCCATTTACTCATCTTATGCTACTTTTTAACACTTAATTTAACTTAAGTGTCAATGCCACTTGCTCCACTTCAATAAATTTTCAAAACTAAAAATTATTCCATAACCGAATAATTCTATACTCTTCTTCAGGACTATAATAGGCACGAAAAGAAATAAGAAAATTTTCCTTCATAATCTAAACACCAAAACATGCAATAAATCGATACTTGAATTTTAGGGTGCTACAGCATCGGTCCAAATAAAAGGAACACCCTTACGCAGAAACTTAGTCAAAGGAGCTGCAATCAGAGAAAACCCCTCGATAAATCGTCGATAATATCTCGCTAGACCCAGAAAACTACGGATTTTAGACACGTTCTTAGGCTGTTTCCAATCCAACACAGCCTCAATCTTTCTAGGATCCACTCGAATCCCCTCAGCAGACACCACATGCCCCAGAAAAGTTACCTCTCGCAACCAAAACTCGCACTTGCTCAACTTAGCGTAGAGATGTTTTTCACGGAGAATCTGAAGCACTACCCTAAGATGCTCATCATGCTCATCCCCGGTCTTAGAGTACACTAAAATATCGTCGATGAAGACCACGACAAATTGATCCAGATATGGCTAAAACACTCGGTTCATCATATTCATGAATGCAGCCGGCGCATTCGTCAAACCAAAAGGCATAACTAGGAACTTGTAATGTCCTTAACGAGTCCTGAATGCAATCTTATGAACAACCCCCTCCTTAACTCTCAACTGATGATACCCAGATTAGAGATCTATCTTTGATAACATTGAAGCCCCTCGAAACTGATCAAACAGGTCATCGATCCTCGAAAGTGTACTTGTTTTTCACAATCAGTTTATTCAACTGTCGAGAATCGATGCACATCCTCATGGTCCCATCCTTCTTCTTAACAAACAGAACCAGTGCCCCCACGGAGACACACTAGGACAGATGAAACCACGATCTAGAAGCTCTAAAGTTGAGCCTTAAGCTCTGTAAGCTTATTCGGTGCCATTCGATAGAGAGCGATAGACACCAGAGCTGTACCCGGTAGAAGCTCAATGCTGATTTCAACTTTCCGATTCGAAGGTAAACCTGATAATTCCTCAGGAAATACATCCAAAAAATCCCTCACCGTTCTGATATCCCCAACAGAAGTGTCTCTAAAAATAGAAACACTGACGTAAGTCAAATACGCCTTACACCCTTTTCGAACCAATTTCTTGGCCACAAGCGCAGAGATCACATTAGATAGATAATCTCGGCGCTCACCGATCACAACCACCTCCTTATCATCCTCAGTTCTCAGAACGACCCTCTTAGTCGTGCAATGCAAACTAACTCGATACTTAACCAACTAATCCATACCTAGGATCAAGTCAAATTCCCCAAATGGAAGCTCCATCAGATCTGCCAAAAATATCGCCCCTTGCACCTCTAACGAAACGTCTCTATAAAGTTTACTAACTCGGACAGACTGCCCCAACGGGCTCAATACAGTAAGCTCACTAGAAGTGCTCTCAACAGAAACCCCCAAGTTTTTAGATACAATGCTAGCTACATAGGAGTGTGTAGAACCTATATCTATCAAAGCAGTATAAGGTACTTCAAATATAAAGAACGTACCGGTGATAACTTCTGGAGCATCTCTATCCTCTCGGCGTCGACCAGCATAAACTAACGCAGGCTGCCTTGCCTTAATCTAACCTGCACCTCTGACCGGTGCTCTCTGCCCTCGGCCCTTACCATTACCACCCCTAACCGACCCACGACCCCTAGGTGGCTGCTGAACTGACCTCTGAAGTTGTACAATACCCGGTCCCAAAGTTTGCATCTGATCTGCCCACTAACGACACTCTCTAATAGGGTGCTCTAAATACCTACACCTCAGACAAGCCCCAATCCTCTTCCAACACTCGCCCGGATGGCCCCTACCACAGTCTCGCACAACTGAATCCCAGTAGGAGCAACAGGAGCCCCTGCTCTCACTGGCCAATCAGATCTGGCCTTTTTCTTAGGCCTCGGAACAGAACTAGAGGGCTCCAAATCCCTCTTGTTCTTACCTCTCTTTCGATCCCTATTCTCGCGCTCCACGCGCTTAACATCCTCGGTAATCTTTGCCTTCTCAACTAGAATCGCGAAATCTCGCTCCCTCTGTAGAGCAGTTAGTACCCTCAAATTATCCCTTAATCCATCCTCAAACCTGATGCACCTCTCATACTCAAATGCCATCATGCCTCGAGCGTAGCGGCTTAACCTCATAAACTCAGCCTCATACTCAACCACTGATCTATCACATTGCGTGAGATTCATGAATTCACGCCTACGAGCATCAACATAGCTCGGCCCCACGTACTTACTTTGAAGGGTGGTCTTAAAGAAATCCCAGTTTAGACGATCAGGCTGAGTACCCTCCTAAACCGTCAACCACCACTGATATGCCTCGTCGTGAAGTAAAGAGACTGCACCCTTAAATTTCTGCTCGGGAGTACAGTCTAAATCGTTCATGATCATCTTGGTGGCCTTCAACCAATACTAAGCCACATTAGAGGCGACTCCAGTGACACCCCTAAACAGGTCAGCACCATTAGACCAGAGTCGTTTAGTTATTGACCCACGGCCCCCAGAACTAGAATGGGGTCCAGCGACCCTCTCTAATATCCTCAGCATGGCTTGGGACAATGCGTCGTCCCCAGCCGAACGGCTTTGAGACCCAGTCTCAGTAGCAGGCGAAACTGTCGTCTCACTCGTATCTAGATTTGGCATACTTCTCAGAGAGGAAGACTCAGCTCGAGCCCCCTACTACCTTTACCTTGGCCACGAGTACCACGTCCTCGTGTTCCACGAGCGCTCATTGTAACTTTCAAATTTTTAATCTACATTATGAAATTTTATGCATCGGTTCCAGTTTATTATTAGCAGATGTTTCATATATTATCAGAGATTCAGATATGTTTTCGGAAGTTTCAGTTTATAACTATTTCAGTACAGTTTTTCAGAAAGTGCTATCTACAGTGTTTTCAGAATATTCCTATCTAAGTACAGAAATACTTACAGGATCGGCGCCAGAGACTCGGTGTACCACATACTTCCTCAATTATTAGAAAGCCAATTCTTTTCAAAATACAATTTTAGAACCCAAAATTCACAGTCGAGTTTTATAACCTGGCTCTGATACCACTAAATGTAACACCCTAAACCCGGCCTAGACGTTATGGCCAAATCCGGGGGTGTCACAAAGAATGGGTTTTGATAATGAACTCCACACGTTAAAACCATTTCAGTTTTTCAACTCTTATTATCCATTGTCAAAATGTTTATTCAAAATCAATTTGCCTTAAATCGTGTTTTATAGCGGAAGCTTATGAAAAAGGTTATATTTAACGAAAGCAGTTCGTATTTTTAGAAAACCTTTGTTTTAGTAAAAACAATAGTGTTTAGATATCAGTCGCTAATTAAGTACTAAAATGAAAATCCAAATCCAAAAGAAAAATCAACTAAAAAGTCCGGAGAGTCCAATTATTACAGAAATCCAGAAATAACCCTTAAAATAAATCCATAAACCTAATAGTTTACAAACTCGTGGTCACCGAGAGGCTCCGTCGCACCAATCCATCTAAGTCTGTGGATTACCTGAACAGAAACAAACAAACAGAGGTGAGTTTATGTCAACTCAATGTGTAACCCAACAGAGATAGACATGCAACACATACAAAATCATATGCACAGTCAGATACATATACAGATTTAGTTTTAGATTCAGATATGCAAAATCCTACCCCCATCCTCTACACACCAACTCTGACCATCCCATCACACCATGTGGGGTTAAAAACACCCACCCATCCCTACACGCCACGTCGTGCCATTAAGACACATATCAAACAATATGCAGTCGAGTTGCCAGAATAAAGGCAATTAATGCCGAATAGAACACTTCCTCTTCATATACAGATCCCACCCCAATAACATATACAAAAATTCATATACAGATAAAACGGAATAAACATGCTCAACATGCTTTATACAAATAACATATACACATATATTAGTATAGTCAGGCATACATTTAGTATCCTACTCAGATTAGTCTATCGAAATATCATAGCATGCAAAATAGGGTTTAACTAGCCCTTATCGACCCTACAGTAGGCCCATAGTCGATCGGAGCGACCCGTGCAACCCTAGAGATGATTTCAAAAAATGGGCCCACATACCCGTGTGGGCCCACATGTCCAGATTGGCCTTGCCCGTGTGGCCCACACGGCCTGGCCCAAAATCCACACGCTTGTGTGTCATGCCCGTGTGGCCCACACGACCACACTCAAATCATCACACGACCATGTCCTGCGCACGGTCATGCATTAATCGATCACACAGCCATCCACACGGGTGACCACATGCCCGTGTGGCGTAGACATTGCAGTTTTTTGGCTTTTGTCGAAACTTCATTTTCTACTTTTCGGGTACGCACTTGGTATCATTTTGATGCGAAAACGCTCTCGAGCCACACAACACCTAAAATTTTCCAACAAAACACTGAATAAAACTCCCAAATTGATAGCAAAACTGAAGCCAAGACTTCGTTCACTGCAACAAACAACCAAGTCCTTACCTTTTAATGAACTACGGTGATTTCACACAACTAAGTCACCGATTGCCAATCCGCAGCCCCTTGATCTTCTCCTAATCAACAAGGTATACAATATAAACACAACCAAAACAACCACAATTGTACGAAACTACTAAAGTACTTACCGACACACAAACGGAGCAGAAAAGCACTGAACCCAATGCAAAAATTGACAGCAGTCTAAACGATAACGAGAAGGTAACGGAAAGAGGATAAAATCGAGAGTTTCACCAATAGGGAAGCAACTGACGTCAGAGATTTTTTAGAATGAGAAAGAATAGAAATTTTGAAAAAAAACAACAACAAAAAAAACAAATGGAACTGATAACCCTAAAATTCAAACTCCCCACTATTTCGTCAAACTCAACCACTTCAGAATTTTAATTCCACTGAAATTCTATCGCAAAATCGAGCAAAAATAAATACCTACGATAGCGTAGGGATTCGAACATAGGACCTCCAACACACTGACTCCCTTACCATTCGAACTAGCAGGCTCATTCTAATATGAATTTACAGACAATTTTATATAAGCCCACTGATCTAGGGTAAGGCTTGCTCCAAAATTAACAAAATTTACTAAGGGTGGGACTTGAACCCAAGACCTCTCACACACACCCAAAACACTTAACCACTAAAGTAGATACACAGTTGTGTCAGAATTCACAGAACCAAAAATAAATAAGTCAGGGCGTTACACAAACATATTCTCACATACAAATTCAGATGTATTTTCATAATCAGATACATATGCGTATTCAAATTTAGATACAAATGTAAACACAGATTCAGATACAGATATAGTCACAAATCCTACCCCCATCCGCTACACACCAACTCCGTCCAACCAATCACACCAATTAAGACTACAAGATTCTATCTATCCAATCACACCAGGTCGTGGTGATATGCCACTTATAAAGGTGCAACTGAGCTACCAGAAAGATATTGCGATTTAACTTCCAAAATTGCTAAATACTGCCAGAATACACTTCCTCCATCAAATATCAAACCCATCCTGATGTACATGCTTAAATAAACTAATATATAGATTCCATAAAAAATATCATGTGTACTTTTCATACGTAATCATGCTTTCGGAGTTATCTGAACACAAATCGTACATATATTTTTCATATACCTTACCTGTATCACATACAGACACAAAATCAATAGATGTCACATTTCAAGTCTTATTTAAGCCAAATGGATCCCACGGAAGGTCTAATTACAAATTTCGAAGTCAAACGGGTCTAAGTGAAAATTCTGAACAATGGGCCTACACAGCCTACCTGATCTGCCCGTGTGATTCGACACGCTCATGTCTCCGACATGGCTTACTTGATTTGCTCGTGTAATCACACATGCATTTGTGCCTCACACGGCTTACCTGATTTACTCGTGCAATCGCACACGCCCGTGTACACCCACATGGCCAACAACACGGCCGTGTGATGACCAACAGTTTCAAATTTTCCTTGCATTTTTTCTAGATTTTTGGGTTTTTTGTGGTGGTTTTGAGTTAGAAACACACACCTGATTTGGTTTCAATGAAGATTTATGAAGGAGCAATCTAGTAACCTAAATCGACAATCCACAAGAATTAATCAATTTAATTTTTACAACACCCGATTGCACAAATCGGTGTAACATCATCCAACAAACTTATTTACAAAACAAAACAACCCTTAAAACGATAAAATTACTCACCCTTAAACGAAACAACTTAGGAAAATAATTTAATTGGCTGGAGGATTAATTGTCTCACGATCTTTTCCTAATCTCCACAAAGAAAACAAACTAATCATTAAAACCTTCCTAGTCAAAGAACTTAATAAACACAGGTTAAACTATTGGAAAAAAAAGGGTTTGGAAAACGTAGTGGAAAATAAATTTAGGGAAAAACCAGAGTTTAAAATAATCTCTTCAAAAAATTTTCTCTCTACAACTTTCTCTTGAATTAAACCGTGTGTAAAATAATGACCCAAGGCTCTCTTTATATAAGGAGAGTTTAGAGAGTTCAACTATGATTAAACTTAATCACTTTAATATTAAATCTTATTAAAATAATAGAATGTTTATCTACAAGATAAACATTTAAATTTAATTTAATATTAAACCATTAAACTATTATTATTTTTGGAATAGTTAATTTGAAATCAAATTCTCTGGTAGAGTCCTAGTAGGAGTGTAACTCTTCTGCTATTCAACCACCGAAGACCAAATGCGCGACGCCACCGGGCGCCATCGTCACACGACCACCCAGCCTTTCATGCCGTGTCGGTGATGCAGGTACGACACCCTTACGACACCTTGAGTCAGTTTGGCTGCCACCAGTTCGATCCAGGTTAGTGACAACCCGACCGGTCCGGTCTAGCCACCGGTTGGACCGTCGGCTCAATTTCACATACCTGGCCTGGTTCGACCAGTTTTTGGGTCATAATCTTGGTTTTTTTTTTTTTACAACCGGGCCCAATTTACAATTTTAGGTCTAATTTTCAAGTTCAATTACTCATTGGACCAATTGTTTGACTTGAAAATTAATTTCCAAAAGTGTCATATTAATTTTAATTAATTTGATTAATTTAATTTTACTTTTTCAAAATTAATTTTTCCAAAAAACAATTAGATTTTCAAAATTAATTTTTCAAGAAAATTCTTTAATCAAATTCTCTAGATGAACAATTCTCACGACCACCTAATTTAATTCCTCATCGAATAAATCGATTCAATTAAATTATTTTTGAAGTCGTAGAATATTCTTCTAATTCAATGCAATCCAATCGAGCTTTTGTTGAGCTCGCAAAGAGACAAATTGGGCATATACAATTAGGCTCTAGTAATTGCAACTATTTCCAGAAGCATCGTTCCGATAATTCGCAATTACATAATCATGGAGTCAGTCTACAAGAAGTACCATGATTCAAAACTCCTTATGGTATACTCTTTACGAAAGCAATTCATCCAACTGTTTTGTCCAATGACCTCGTCATGTGTGTGTTACCCTCATATGATATTCTTAATTCCTTTGAGTTAAATCCGTTCACTCAATACAATCCTATTTTATCTCATGGTCACCGTTGTATCTTCTTAATGATTAATATGATCACTGTCAACAAATGACTGTAATAAATTGCTCGTTCGAGAATAAGCAACCTGTGGCCACGTTCCATATTTATCAATCCACACAATGCCAATGGGAGTATAAGCCTATGCCATACACAAGTCATGTACCCAACCTACCGACTATGGGCTCGATCATCTTTAGAGCATAAGCCTCCACTTATATCAAAGCACATGAGTTGTATATGCATGGTCAATGACTAACTCAGGATTTAGGTAAACCACACCATGAACGTCACAAGTGAATTAATTCACAAACGAATTATGAATTAATTCATCTTAGGTCCAGTTCAATGTTTCATTTTACCAATAAATACATCTATGTCTCTACTCGTGGAGTCAATTGCTCCGATAGTTAAGATTAACCATCTGCCCAATTGGAATTGTAGACGACATAATAATCCTTCTCAGTATTTGAATCAAAGGGATTACAGACTTATTTAGATTATCTACTGAAGTAAGTTTTCTTTCTCACAATGTAAACGTTCTTACAATGTCACTTATTTTCAGTTTGAACTTAGACAATCAATTAGCTAATATTTGCTTGTCACAATTTTGCTATGCATGAAAAATATAAAAGAAAGAAATACAAAATACATAATAGTGAAATGTGAAAGTAACTTTATTTATTTATTTATCGTTCAAATAAATAGAAAACAGTTACATGTTTACTACAATATGGGCACATTTCCCAACAATCTCCCACTTGCCCTAGTGAATTAAGTGTGTCATGTTTCGTATTCCCATATCCTCAATGTGTTTGATAAAACTCCTAGTTATATCTTCAGAAGCTACTTTCATCATATCTACAATTCGTTCGGCTATTGCCTCTCGTATCAAGTGATACTTCCGATCAATGTGTTTCGTCCTCTTGTGACTTCTAATTTCCTTGGTATTACCTATTGCAGCACTATTATCACAATATAGTATTACAGTTTTCTCCATACCAAGAATAACTTCAAGATCGATTAAAAATTTTCGAAGCCATATTGATTCTTCCGTTGCCTCAGAAGCAGCCACATACTCAAACTCTATAGTAGAGTTAGTAGTGCAAGTTTGTTTTACACTTCTCTATACTATGGCTCCACGACCTAGAACGAATACATTTCCTGACGTTGATTTCCTTGAATCTTTACAGGTTTGGAATTCTGAGTCTGTGTATCCAACAAGAGTAATGTTCTACCCAGAATACACAAGCATATAATTCCTTGTTCTTTTAAGATACCTTAATATATGCTTTACAGCTTGCCAATGCCTGAGACCTAGATTCATTTGATATCAACTAACCATTCCTATTGAGAAACAAATATCTGGACGTGTGCAAAGCAACACATACATAAGGCTTCCAATTGTCGAAGCATATGGAACATTATTCATATGCTCTCTTTCTTCCGCTGTCTTAGGGCAGTCATTTAAAGAAAGATGAAAACCTAATGAAGCTAGTTGAACGTCTGGCTTCGCATTGGTCATTGTAAAATGTTTCAATACCTTATTGATGTATGAAGCTTGAGATAGAGCTATCATTTTATTCTTTCGATCTCTAAGGATTCGAATTCCAAGAATATAACTAGCTTTGTAACACCTCTTACCCGTATTAAGCGCCGGAATAGGGTTCGAGGCATTACCGGACTTATACACAAGCAAACATACACATACGAGTCATAAAATTTCGTCCAATTTAAAAAATATTCACATACATTCATATCGTCCCTAAAACGAGCCTACGAGGCCCAAAAAATGCATTGGAGTGGTTCGAAACTAAACCGAGAACTTTAGAAAATTTTTGCAAAACTTAGAAAAAGTTTCATGAAATAGGGGTCACACGCCCGTGTGGCTTGGGACACTTCTGTGTGGGCAAGCCGTGTGGTCACACACGCCCGTGTCCCAACCCCGTGTAACTCTTTGACTTGTAACTCATGAAAAAATTGAAGTCACACGACCAAGACAGATGCCCGTGTTCCTAGGCCGTGTGGCAAATTAAATTTTCGAAAATAGGTGCAGACTTCACACGCCCAGGACACACGCCCGTGTCTAAGGCCGTGGCCCTACAATGACTGAGACACACGGCCGTGTCTCTGCCCGTGTGCTTGATACTGGGCATTCTGCTTTGCAACAATTAAGGTGTAGGGGACACACGGCCAATACACACGCCCATGGGGCAAGCCGTTGTCTACCCGTGTGGACAAAAATAAGGCTATTTACCAAGCCATTTTTCCACCCTTTAATGCACACACCTACAAAACATAATATAACACCAATCCAAGCATACACAAGCAACCAAAACAATCACAATCAAGGTATTAACATCACATCCACATGCTAACATCTAACATGCTCTAACATCAACTTACCCATTCAAATCATACTACGTTCATAATCATATAAACATCAACATGAGAATGGGATCATTACTAATGTTATCCAACTTCCATGGCTATATACAAAATGAATCATTAACCATTATAAGCCAATACATTTGGCCACATTCCCAATGACACATATAACAAAATGACCAAGTCCCCTATACATGCCATAACTCAAAATATTGACACTTCAAAGGTACCCAAAATAATGGTTGATAGTGTGAATGGATCTCCGACGATCTCCAATCCCGAGCTAGCTTGGTGACACTATAAGACAAGGGAAAGAAAGGGGAGTAAACTTTATAGCTTAGTAAGTTCATATGCAAATAATAAACAACATTAATTATACATTTGCCATATGAATAACATAACATATATCAACTTAGTTGTTATTAAAACTTCATGAGCATAACTTACTCAATCACAATCATACCAATAGTTCATCATATATCGAATCCATTTCCATTGAGTTTTTTGTACATACGTGTACCAACTCGTAACATAATCACATATTTTCTCATCTTTGACATACCCATTGAATAGCTTGGAAAACTAACGGATACACGAAATTCTTGCACATAAGCACCCAATAAGTTGACAATGCTACCACAAATCTCATAACACATATAGGCTCCCTCTCGAGCTATCCTCCGGCCTGCTCACACAAGCTGTCAGTCAAGACATAGCTACTCGGTGCTACTGACACAAAATGTCAGGTATCTCAACATATGCTTGTATACCCAGCTACCGGTAGGAAGTACAGGACCAGTTCCCGGGTCACATAATCACATAATCACATAATCATTTGTATCCTAATCTATTCCTAAGGTTCAACCGAGATTTCTCTCTTTTCGAAACTTCGTCGAATATGCTCATAGAATCAATCATACAATTCATGCAATATCACAACATTAATATACAAATATAACATTGAATTATTAACATACGAACTTACCTCGGTACAAAAATAGTAGAAAGAGACCTAATCGTCAAACACCTTATTTTTCTCCCGATCTAGGTCAGAACCTTGTTTTTCTTGATAATCGAGCTTAAAAGTGGCCAAAACCCTAGCTATGGACTCCCTTGAAATTTTCGGCTATGGGGGATGAAATTGAAGAAGATGACATCTTTTATTTGTTTTATTTTGTCTTTATTTACCAAATGACCAAAATGCCTTTAATGCATAACTTTGAAATTTCACCTAACCATGTCCATTTTTGTCCATACTAAAGTATAATGGTCTAATTACCAAATAAGGACCTCTAATTTGAATCTCATAGCATTTGGACACCTTTAACATATAGAACTTAAATTTTGCACTTTTTGCAATTTAGCCCCTTTAACTAAATTGAGTGCTCAAACATCAAAATTTTCGAACAAAATTTTCACGAAATCATTCCATAAATCTGTAGACCATAAAATATAATAAAAATAAATTCTACTACGTCAGATTTGTTGTCCCGAAACCACTATTTTGACTAGACCCAAAATCAGGCTATTACTGCTCTCCCCCTTAGGGATTTTCGTCCCCGGAAATCTTACCAGAAAATAGGTTTGGGTACTGCTTTCCCTTAGCTTCCTCAGGTTCCCACGTAGCCTCTTCAACCCCGTGTCATTACCATAAAACTTTCTGTAACACCCCTAACCCGTGTCCGTCGCTGGATTAGGGTTACGGGTATTACCATGTAAGTTAAAACTTCAGTTCACTCGATTAAATCTTAGTTGATCATCTTTATCAAATAATTTAATTATAAACAGACAAATCACACATGTGTAACACATACTTAATACATTAATCCAAGTCATATACGATATAATCATCGATGAACATAAAATGACCATGCAATGTGTATTACGACATGACATTATCACATAACAATACAGATTTCATGCACCACATTTATCAAAACGATCTTAATCTATAAAATTTATAAACAACTAAACTATTCGTAACTAATTAATTAAGTAAGTATACTTGAATGTCAATGCATAATACTTCCTATTAAGACCAATTTCATATGGCATAAAACCTATTTCCACATAACCGAATATATGCAACTTATTACACATCACATACATACTTATGTATCCGGCCGAATATACAAGGTCTCATTTATAACATTTCATGTTCGTTACCTAGCACAAACCAGAGTTTGGTAGTTTCATGCACTAAATTAAATTAAGCAATCTCACAAGCCAAATATATATACATGTATACATCATAGTTATGCACATTTTCCATATTCGACTATGAGCCTAAACAATTAATTCTTTAAACATGTTAACTACATTTGCAACTATCACCTAGGTTTGGCCGAATACACATACACGCATTACTCAATATAATTCATACTTCAGTAAATCGACTAAAGTTGACACACATACATAAATTCGAATGATGCTCAACTAACACATACCTACCTTGACTTATACATGCAAAGATTAACTTAAATGCCAAACACACGACTAATTTAACACAAACATTGGCATTACAAACAAGCAATCATATAGAATGCATAATACATAAGCTTGAAGTAAAGAAACAACCCATAGACGAATTGTTGAAACCAAACACTTTAATCACATAGTCAAGAACAAATAAAACCGAACTTATAATGAATGTTTAAGCCATTTTCGCATGGCTATTATATATATATAAACATAACATCATTCCAACATTTAGCTAGCCTATACATGCCTTTGATTCAAAATAACTAGCTTAAAAGTACCAAAAGGGATGATAGTGTGGTTGACTTCACCAACGATCCTTTGAGCCTGTAGCTTGACCAAAATCTATAAAACGAACAATGAACACACACAAAGTAAGCTCACTAGCTTAGTAAGTCTCAAGCAACTATAAATGTAATGATCATACACTTAAATATTTTAAATCTTGAGCTTATATAATTGAACATAAATATTTCAATATGTAAAAACAATGTACATAGCCGAATACTAGTAATACCCTTGATTTAAATAGTATCACTATATCACCATGAACATATACATTATCAAATCTCATGAATATCATATTTAATCGTATATTCCGAGTCACATGAACACATCTTAGGTATCGATCTCCTATATCTACTTATACATATATGCAAACACTTTCAAACTCTTTCACCATTGATCTTTCCATTTGTAACTGAATCTTCAATGTAATAAGCATATATATATCTCAATTTCACACACATATAATGTTCATACACATTAATGATAAGCTCAACATTATAAAATAAAATACTTATAGAATCATCCACTTCATCACATCGTACTTAACTAAAATGATAATAAATTAACTTACTTCATTCCTTACTAATATAGTAGGCTAACTCTTACCCGAGCTTTTAGCACATAGCACTATATATGTGTCACCTTGTTTGATTTTCAGATTCTCCGTTTATAGCATATCACCGGCATTAAGCCTGCTAGACCCAAGTCCAAGTTCGAACACCGACATTAAGCTTGCTAGGCAATAAGCCCGAAATAATTCACCGGCACAAGGCCTGCTAGGCAATAAGCCCGAAATAATTCACCGGCACAAGGCCTGCTAGGCTCGAAGCCCGAATATCAACACTATTAACCATTCAATTCGCATTACTTAGTGCTAAATTCACAAACATTTCGTATACTTCATATTTCTTTCACATATCAAACCGAACTTACTTATTCACATTACATTAAACAACATAAAGTCAATCCAATAATATACCACCACATTCGGCCAACATATAGATTTATACTCAAAATTATCAAATATCATCATTTACCATGTTCATAATTAATTCTTTAACATATATTTGCTTAAGGACTTACTCGACTATCGACGGACAACGTGGACCTGGCTATTCGATAACCTTTGCCTTTCCCGATCCAAACGTTTTTCTTTGTTCTTGATCTAAACACATTAAAATTTAGCTCATTCAAGCACATTTCTTCTCAATTTAGTCCCAAAACACATAAATGGGCAAATTACCATTTTACCCCTAATGTTTCATATTTTTACAATTTAGTCCTATTTGCATAAAACACAAAATACACAAAATTCCACTATACCACTCAAGGGCCGAATATTCATAGGGACTATACAAGTCTATTTCTTTCATTTATTTTGCATTTTAGCACCTCAAAAATTTATTCTTTGTAATTTAGTCCAAAATACTCAAATTCACTAAAATTTCCAACACAAAACATGTTCATCCTTAACATAACTTTAATATAACATCATCAAACATCAAAAACTACAAGAACATGACAATGGCCGAACATCAAACATGCTCAAATTTAAAAATTCTAACATGGGTCAACTAATGTTCGAAGCAACGATCTCAAAAATGTAAAAATTAACAAAAACTGAAATCAAACTAACCTTGAATTTGAGCTTATATGTGCCGAAAATGAAAAGAAACCAAGTTCTTCTTCTTCCTCCAATATTCGGCCAAGAGAAATAAGATGATAATGGCCATTTCATTTGTTTTATTTTAAAATATAATATGATTTTACTTAATTACTAATATAACCTTTCAAATAAAATGAAACTAATATATAACTTAAGGTTACTTATGTCATATACCACCCACTAACTTAAAAATGGGCTAATTACCTTTTTAATACCCCATATTAGAAAGCCATCATCATTTAAGCACTTTCCAATATAGTATGCAACTTTTACACTTTACGCGATTTAGTCCTTTTTGTTAAATTAAACACTCAAACGATAAAATTTTTATACGAAACTTTCACACATCATAAATTAGATATAATTAGCACCAAAAATAATATTTAAAAATTTTTCAGACTCGGATTCGTGGTCCCGAAACCACCGTTTCGATTAGGGTCAAATTCAGACTGTTACAACTCTCCCCCCTTTAAGGATTTTCATCCCCGAAAACCTTACCGTTAAACAAAGTCGGATATTGTTGCCTCATTGAATCCTCAGGCTCCCACGTAGCCTCTTCAACTCCGTGCCGATTCCATAGAACTTTCACTAATGGAATTTTCTTGTTTCTCAACTCTTTCATTTCCCGAGATAAAATACGGATCGGTTCTTCCTCATACGTCATATCAGATCGGATTTCAATCTCGGATGGAACGATCACATGTGACGGATCTGATCTATATCTACGAAGCATCGAAACGTGAAATACGTTGTGTATCTTTTCTAATTCAGAGGGCAACTTCAATCTATAAGCAACAGGCCCAATACGTTCGATGATCTCGTATGGTCCGATGAATCTCGGACTTAGTTTGCCTTTCCGACCAAATCGGAGTACTTTCTTCCACGGAGAAACTTTCAAGAATACCCGGTCTCCGACCTGGAACTCAATGTCTTTACGTTTTAAATCAGCGTATGACTTTTGACGATCCGAGGCAGCTTTCAAACTATCTCTGATTATATCCACTTTCTATTCCGTCTCTTTAATTAAATTAACCCCGTGTATCTTATTTTCACTGAGCTCGGTCCAGTACAACGGTGTACGACACTTGCGGCCATATAGAGCTTCGTAAGGTGCCATTTTGATACTAGATTGAAAACTGTTATTATAAGCAAATTCAATCAAAGGTAAGTATCTTTCCCACGTACCTTCAAACTCAAGGATGCAACATCTCAACATGTCCTCAAGTATCTGAATGGTTCGTTCAGACTGACCGTCTGTCTGCGGATGAAAGGCTGTGCTAAAGTGGAGTTTCGTACCTAAAGCATCTTGCAACTTCTTCCAAAATCGCAATGTGAATCTCGGATCTCTGTCTGAAATAATGGAACTCGGCACACCATGTAATCTCACAATTTGAGATACATACAACTCAGCAAGTTTATCGAGTGAATAGTCTGTACAAACCGGCACAAAGTGAGCTGATTTGGTCAGTCTATCCACTATAACCCAGACTGCATCTTTCTTGCTCGGTGTCGTAGGCAAACCGGATACAAAATCCATAGTGATTCTATCCCATTTCCATTCGGAGTATCATGATGGGTGAAGTAACCTGTAAGGCACTTGATGCTCGGCTTTTACTTGGCGACAAATTAAACACTTTGAAACAAATTCGGATATATCCCGTTTCATGCCAGGCCACCAATAGAACCTGTTTCAAATCATTATACATTTTCGTGCTACCCGGATGTACCGATAGTCGACTATTATGAGCCTCGTTCAAAATCATCTGAATCAAATCCACATTCCTCGGAATACATATTCGGCCTTTGAAGTTCAAACAATCATTTGCATCAATTGAAACTCGACTCTGCATCATTTAAACATCGAACTCGTCTAGCAATCATATCTTTGTCAATTTTCGTGCATCACAAATTTTTGAATAAACATCGGTCTTGCTTTCATCTCGGCTATGATCGAACCATCACCAGACATAACCATATGTGCGTTCAACGCACGGAGAGAAAACAATGATTTTCGACTTAAGGCATCCGCAACAATGTTAGCTTTCCCGGATGGTAGTCAATCACTAATTCATAGTCCTTCAACAGCTCTAACCATCTGCGTTGTCTCAAGTTCAAATCTTTCTGAGTCATTAAGTACTTGAGACTTTTGTGATCTAAATAAACATGACATTTCTCACCGAATAAGTAATGACGCCAAATTTTCAATGCGAAAACAATGGCTGCTAATTCTAGATCATGAGTCGAATAATTTCTTTCATGAGGCTTCAATTGTCTCGAAGCATAGGCTATGACTTTGCCTTCCTGCATCAAAACGCAACCCAAACCATTCAAAGAAGCATCACTAAAAACAATAAATTCTTTACCCGATTCAGCCGAGCTAGCTGGAGCTTTGGTCAAAAAGGGCTTTCAAGCGATCGAAGCTTTTCCGACACTTTTCCGACCATTCAAATTTAACGCCTCTTTCGTAATAGCTTTGTCAACGGGGTAGCTATTATAGAAAAACCTTTCACAAATCGCCCTGTAGTAACCCGCAAGTCCTAGAAAACTTGAATTTTAGAAACATTCTTGGTGGTTTCCAATCAAGTATAGCCGATATTTTATTCGGATCAACCCGAATGCCCGATCTTTGAAACGACATGACCCAAAAAGTCGACTTCCTTCATCCAAAATTCACACTTACTAAACTTTGCATACAATCATCGATCTCGCAAAGTTTGTAGCACCAATCTCAAATGCTCGGCATGCTCGGTTTCATATCCGGAGTAGATCGGGGATATCATCTATAAACACTACCACAAACCGATCCAAATACTGTCTGAAAATCCGATTCATCAAATCCATAAAAACAGTTGGTGCATTAGTAAGTCCAAAAGGCATAACCAGGAACTCAAAATGTCCGTACCTCGTCAGAAATGCAGTCTTTGACACATTAGAATCTCTACGACTATAATCGATAATAACCCGATCTCGGATCTATCTTGAAAATATCAAGCCCCTTTCAACTGATCAAATAAGTCATCAATCTGAGGCAACGGGTATTTATTCTTTATTGTCACCTTATTTAACTACCAGTAATCAATACACATTCGCATATTCCCATCTTTCTTTTTCACAAATAGAACTGGTGCACCCCAAGGAGAAAAGCTCGGTCGTGCAAAGCCCCTATCATCAACTCTTGCAATCGTGCTTTCAACTCTTTTAATTCGATGAGGTGCCATCCGATCACGGAGCTATCGAAATCGGAGTCATCCCCGGTACTAACTCAATACCAAACTCTATTTCTCGAACTGGCGGTAAACCCGGTAATTCTTCAGGAAACACATCTGGGTATTCACACACAACTGGTACGGATTCAATCTGTTTTTCAGACACTTTATTATCCAACACATAGGCCAAGTAAGCTTCACATCCTTTTCTCACATACTTACGAGCTAACATCGAGGATATTACTACCGGTAACCCACTCAGATCATTAGATTCAACCCGGATGATCTCACCGTTCTGGCATCTCAAATCAATAATTTTTCTTTTGCAATTCACCACTGCATCATGCAAAGTTAACCAGTCCATTCCCAAAATTATGTCGAACTCGTCGAAAGATAACAACATTAAATCAGCTGGAAAGCAGAAATCCCGAATTATCAACGGGCAACCTTTACACACTTTATCAACGAGTACACATCGACCCAAGGGGTTGGACACACGAATCAAAAACTCAGTAGACTCCACAGGCAGAGTCTTACTGGATACTAGAGTTTCACACACATACAAATGAGTCGAACCAGGATCAATCAATGCAATCACAGTAGTATCATAAAGTGTAAAAGTACCGGTAATGACATCTGGGGAAGAAGCATCCTCTCTGGCATGTATAGCATAAGCTCTAGCTGGTGCTCGAGCCTCTGATTGAACTTTAGTGTCCTTCGTTCCTCTCTGACTGCCACCTACATTCCCTGAATGTCTGGGTGGTCTGCCTCGTGCTGACCCGTTGCTCGGTTTAGTGTTCTGAGCCGTATTTTGCTCGGCTAGCATCGGGCACTCTCTAATAAAATGGTCCGACGATCCACATTTAAAGCAAGACCGATAACGGAATCTACAACTCCCAGAATGCCATTTTCCACAATGCTTGCACTCAGCTCGGTTCTGCTGAACATTGCCAACACTAGCCATTGAAGTGGCTCGGGAACCCACTGGAGGTCGATATCGTCTAGACAGGTCTGAAGTAGCTTTATGTCGGCCGAAGTCATCTTTGAACTTCTCAGGCGCGGTATGGAAAGTCTTACTCGATGATCTTTTACGAGTGTCTCTAGCTTCTATTTTAGCCTTTCTTTTCTCTTTTCCAAGCTCTTCAGCTTTGCAAGTTCACTCGACAAGTACCATGAACTCTTTGATCTCAAGAATGCCCACAAGCAACTTTATGTCTTCATTCAGACCGTCTTCAAATCTTTTGCACATAATGGCTTCAGTTAATACACACTTTCGGGCATATCGGCTCAATCTGACAAACTTCCGCTCATATTCTGTCACAGTCATACGACCCTGTTTTAGTTCCAGAAATTCTTTTCGTTTCTGATCGATGAATCTCTGACTGATATATTTCTTACAAAACTCGATCTGCAAGAAATCCCAAGTCACTTTTTCTTTTGGAACCACTGATACTAGTGTATTCCACGGTGATATCTGATGTCCCGAAGTAGAGATATAGCACACTTCAGGCATTCATCTGGAGTACAGGATAGCTCATCAAGTACCTGAATAGTGTCATCAAGCCACATCTCAGCTCGCTCTGCATCATCATCATCATTAGCTTTGAATTCTTCGGCCCCATATTTCCTGATTTTATCAACGGGAGGCCTACTAGATCTCATCGGATCTATCATCGGAGGTTCGAAAGGTGCCGGAGTTGGATTATTCGGGGGTGGAGGTTGTTGTACTGGTGGGTTAGTCCGAATGAACTGGGTGAACCATTCATTCATCATCACGGTAGAAGGCTTGCTTAGCCTCCCTTCATGGCTACCCGAAGCAGTCGAGTCTACCGGCACTGATCCACGTCTTGCGATCAAAGGCGGTACACTTTCTACATCATCCGCTACGGCTCTGTCAGGATCCATTTACTATATAAAACATAGTTTGAAATGTCAGAAGTCACCACACTATCGTATATATAATAAAGGCATGTATAGCTAGACTCACACGCGCTACGGTAGTCCTAGAATCGACTAAATCGTAAGCTCTGATACCAATCAAATGTAACACCCCTAACCCGTATCCGTCGCCGGATTAGGGTTACGGGTATTACCATGTAAGTTAAAACTTCAGTTCACTCGATTAAATCTTAGTTGATCATCTTTATCAAATAATTTAATTATAAACAGACAAATCACACATGTGTAACACATACTTAATACATTAATCCAAGTCATATACGATATAATCATCGATGAACATAAAATGACCATGCAATGTATATTACGACATGACATTATCAAATAACAATACAGATTTCATGCACCACATTTATCTAAACGATCTTGATCTATAAAATTTATAAACAACTAAACTATTCGTAACTAATTAATTAAGTAAGTATACTTGAATGTCAATGCATAATACTTCCTATTAAGACCAATTTCATATGGCATAAAACCTATTTCCACATAACCGAATATATGCAACTTATTACACATCACATACATACTTATGTATCTGGCCGAATATACAAGGTCTCATTTATAACATTTCATGTTCGTTACCTAGCACAAACCGAGTTTGGTAGTTTCATGCACTCAATTAAATTAAGCAATCTCACAAGCCAAATATATATATACATGTATACATCATAGTTATGCATATTTTCCATATTCGACTATGAGCCTAAACAATTAATTCTTTAAACATGTTAACTACATTTGCAACTATCACCTAGGTTTGGCCGAATACACATACACGCATTACTCAATATAATTCATACTTCGTAAATCGACTAAAGTTGACACACATACATAAATTCCGAATGATGCTCAACTAACACATACCTACCTTGACTTATACATGCAAAGATTAACTTAAATGCCGAAACACCTAACTAATTTAACACAAACATTGGCATTACAAACAAGCAATCATATAGGACGCATAATACATAAGCTTGAAGTAAAGAAACAACCCATAGACGAATTGTTGAAACCAAACACTTTAATCACATAGTCAAGAACAAATAAAACTGAACTTATAATGAATGTTTAAGCCATTTTCGTATGGCTATTATATATATATAAACATAACATTATTCCAACATTTAGCTAGCCTATACATGCCTTTGATTCAAAATAACTAGCTTAAAAGTACCAAAAAGGGATGATAGTGTGGTTGACTTCACCAACGATCCTTCGAGGCACTGTAGCTTGACCAAAATCTATAAAGCGAACAATGAACACACACAAAGTAAGCTCACTAGCTTAGTAAGTCTCAAGCAACTATAAATGTAATGATCATACACTTAAATATTTTAAATCTTCAGGCTTATAGAATTGAACATAAATATTTCAATATGTATAAACAATGTACATAGCCGAATACTAGTAATACCCTTGATTTAAATATTATCACTATATCACCATGAACATATACATTATCAAATCTCATGAATATCATATTTAATCGTATATTCCGAGTCACATGAACACATCTTAGGTATCGATCTCCTATATCTACTTATACATATATGCAAACACTTTCAAACTCCTTCACCATTGATCTTTCCATTTGTAATTGAATCTTCAATGTAATAAGCATATATATATCTCAATTTCACACACATATAATGTTCATACACATTAATGATAAGCTCAACATTATAAAATAAAATACTTATAGAATCATCCACTTCATCACATCGTACTTAACTAAAACGATAATAAATTAACTTACTTCATTCCTTACTAATATAGTAGTCTAACTCTTACCCGAGCTTTTAGCACATAGCACTATATATGTGTCACCTTGTTTGATTTTCGGATTCTCCGTTTATAGCATATCACCGGCATTAAGCCTGCTAGACCCGAAGTCTGAAGTTTGAACACCGGCATTAAGCCTGCTAGGTAATAAGCCCGAAATAATTCACCGGCACAAGGCCTGCTAGGCAATAAGCCCAAAATAATTCACCGGCACAAGGCCTGCTAGGCTCGAAGCCTGAATATCAACACTATTAACCATTCAATTCGCATTACTTAGTGCTAAATTCACAAACATTTCGTATACTTCATATTTCTTTCACATATGAAACCGAACTTACTTATTCACATTACATTAAACAACATAAAGTCAATCCAATAATATACCACCACATTCGGCCATCATATAGATTTATACTCAAAATTATCAAATATCATCATTTACCATGTTCATAATTAATTCTTTAACATATATTTGCTTAAGGACTTACCTCGACTATCGACGGACAACGTAGACCGGCTATTCGATAACCTTCGCCTTTCCCCGATCCAAATCCGTTTTTCTTGGTTCTTGATCTAAACACATTAAAATTTAGCTCATTCAAGCACATTTCATCTCAATTTAGTCCCAAAACACATAAACGGGAAAATTACCATTTTACCCCTAATGTTTCACATTTTTACAATTTAGTCCTATTTGCATAAAACACAAAATACACAAAATTCCACTATACCACTCAAGGGCCGAATATTCATAGGGACTATACAAGTCTATTTCTTTCATTTATTTTGCATTTTAGCCCCTCAAAAATTTATTCTTTGTAATTTAGTCCAAAATACTCAAATTCACTAAAATTTTCAACACAAAACATGCTAATCCTTAACATAACTTTAATATAACATCATCAAACATCAAAAACTACAAGAACATGAACATCAAACATGCTCAAATTTAAAAATTCTAACATGGGTCAACTAATGTTCGAAGCAATGATCTCAAAAACGTAAAAATTAACAAAAATCGAAATCAAACTAACCTTGAATTTGAGCTTATATGTACCGAAAATAAAAAGAAACCAAGTTCTTCTTCTTCCTCCAATATTCAGCCAAGAGAAATAAGATGATAATGGCCATTTCATTTGTTTTATTTTAACATATAATATTATTTTACTTAATTACTAATATAACCTTTCAAATAAAATGAAACTAATATATAACTTAAGGTTACTTATGTCATATACCACCCACTAACTTAAAAATGGGCTAATTACCTTTTTAATACCCCATATTAGAAAGCCATCATCATTTAAGCACTTTCCACTATAGTATGCAACTTTTACACTTTACGCGATTTAATCCTTTTTGTTAAATTAAACACTCAAACGATAAAATTTTTATACGAAACTTTCACACATCATAAATCACATATAATTAGCACCAAAAATAATATTTAAAAATTTTTCGGACTCAGATTCGTGGTCCCGAAACCACCATTCCGATTAGGGTCAAATTCAGACTGTTACACTTTCACTAGGGCTATACTTTTATTTCTCAACTGTTTGACTTCCCGAGCTAAGATCTTGATCGATTTTTCACCATATGTCATATCAGGTTGAATCTCAACCTCCATCAGAAAATCACATGTGAAGGATCAGAACGATATCGTCACAACATCGACACATTAAACACATTATGGATCCTTTTCAACTCTATCGGTAAAGCTAACCGATATGCCACTGGCCCTATTCTTTCAATAACCTCATACGGCCCAATCAAACGTGGACTCAACTTGCCGTTACAGCCAAATCTCAGAATCTTCTTCCACGGAGATACTTTCAGAAATACTTTATCACAAATCTAAAATTCAATCTCCTTTCGTTTCAAATTCGCGTAGGATTTCTAACGATCTGAAGTTGCTTTCAAACAGTCACGAATTACTTTCACTTTCTATTCGGTCTCTCTAACCAAATCAACCCCGTGAATCTGTCTATCAATGAGCTCGGTCCAGTATAATGAAGTTCGACATTTGCGGCCATACAATACCTCATACGGTGCCATCTTTATACTCGACTGAAAACTGTTGTTATAAGAAAATTTGACTAAAGGTAGATATTTTTCCCAACTACATTCAAACTCTAAAACACAACAGCGAAGCATATCTTCGAGAATCTGTATTACTCTTTCAGATTGACCATCGGTTTGTAGATGAAAAGCGGTACTAAAGTTCAACTTCGTACCCAAAGCTTCTTGCAAATTTTTCCAAAACCTCAACGTAAACCTCAGATCTCTATCTGATATAATAGAAGTAGGCACCCCGTGCAATCTAACAATCTCAGCAATATACAATTTAGCTAGTCTATCAAGTGAATAGTCCGTACATACCGGAATAAAATGAGCCGATTTCGTCAATCTATCAACAACGACCCAAACAAAATCTTTCTTTTTCAGAGTTAAAGGCAAACCCGTTACAAAATCCATCGTAATTCTGTCCCATTTCCACTCGGGTACCATCACTGGCTGAAGTAAACCCGAAGGTACTTGGTGTTCAGCTTTTACTTGTTAACAAATCAAAATCTCGAGACAAACTCAGAAATATCTCGTTTCATACCCGACCACCAATACAATTTCTTCAAATCATTATACATTTTTGTACTGCCCAGATGAACGGATAAACAACCATTATGTGCCTCGTAAAGAATTTTTTGAATAATCTCACCATTTTTCGGTACAAATAATCTATCTCGGAACATCAAGCAATCATCAGAACCGATCCAAAAGTTTGAATCATTACCCGATTCACACTGAGCTCTTTTGGCTTGCAACCCACTATCGCCTTTCTGAGCTTCACAAATTTGTTGAAGAAATACCGGTCTAGCTATCAACTCAGCTAGAATCGAACCATCTTCAGATAAATTCAACCTCTTATTCATAGCTCTCAAAGCAAACAAGGACTTTCTGCTCAAAGCATCTGCGACTACATTCGCCTTTTCGGGATGTTAGTCAATTACCAACTCATAATCTTTTAGTAGCTCGAGCCATCTTCGTTGTCGCAAATTCAAATCTTTCTGAGTCATCAAATACTTTAAACTTTCATGATCCGAAAGGACATGACATTTCTCACCATAAAAGTGATGTCTCCAAATCTTTAAAGCAAACACTATGGCAGCCAATTCTAGATCCTATGTCGGATAATTCTTCTCATGCAATTTCAACTGCCTCGAGGCATAGGCTATCACTTTGCCCTCTTCCATCAATACACATCTTAATCCATTCAGTGACGCATCGCTATAAATCACAAACTCTTTTCCCGGTTTAGGTTGCACTAAAATTGGCGCCTCAGTCAATAATGCTTTCAACTTCTTAAAACTTTGTTGACATTTTTCGGACCATTCAAACTTAACATCTTTTTGCAACAGCTTAGTCACATAAGTAGCAATCATCGAAAAACCCTTAACAAAACATCGGTAGTAACCGGCTAAACCCCAAAATCTTCTAACCTCGGATACATTTCTCGGCGGTTTCCAATCAACAATTGCCAAAATCTTACTCGGATCTACCTGAATACCATCTCCCGAAACAATATGTGTAACACCCCTTACCCATGTCCGATGTCGGGACCGGATACGAGGCATTACTATCCTTCACCTTACTTAAACATGTATTAACGGGCTATAAAATTTCGTTCCAATTTAAAAACTTTCTTTTTGTGGTCATAACATTCATCTCATGGGCCTACGAGGCCATAAACATACATCCCGATGGTTTTGGAGATCAACCGAAAATTTTCTCTCTTTGAAAATTCTTGTCTAAACAGGGGTCACACGCCCGTATGACCTGGGACACGCCCGTATGGGCAGGCCGTGTGGTCTCACACGCCCATGTCCTTAGCCCATGTACAATTTATTTTTATTACAACCTATAGGGGTTTTGACAGGGCTTGACACACGCCCGTGTCAATGACCCGTGTCCTTCACACGGCCTAGACACGCCTGTGTCCTCACCCGTGTGAAAAACTAGGGTATTCTATTTGTGATGTCATCAACCCCTTAAGGAGCACACGGCCTAGGCACACGCCCGTGTGGCTAGCCCGTGGTCAATACTGACTTAAAACACTAACATGCAGGGGACACACGGCCTATTAACACACCCATGTGGGTTGACTGTGTGTCAGACACGGCCTAGACACACGCCTGTGTGTCTACCCGTGTGGACACTTAAAGGCTATTTTCCAAGCCAATTGCCACCCTGAAATCAAGATCATTCATATACTCAATCCAACCACTCAAATACTTCATCAAAAACATGAATAACAATGCATAACTCATCATCAATTGATGTATAAACTTAGTAAATATTGGCCAATCTCTTTATCCATATACAAAAAGAATAATAACCTTAATAGCCAACACTTTGGCCCCTTTTAGGACTTACATCAAGATGAAATAATTCCTATACATGCCATACTTAATAAAAACAACTTGGCTATACCAAAATAGTGATTGATAGTGTGCTCCGAGCTCCGACATCAATGATCCACGAGTTAGCTTGGCAAGATTGCGATGAAAGAAGAAGGGAGAGAGGTAAGCATATAACTTAGTAAGTTTGCATGAAACTCATATAGCAAGATATTAACTCATTATAACTCATCCATTTCGAGTTAAGAACAACATAAAACTCAAGTGCATGGCTTACTTACTCCTCACATGATACATAATAATTTCATACTTGCATTATAATCATGGTACCTGTGTCACTTGATCACATAGATTAGTACATTTTGCTGATGCAAAAGTAAACTCAACTTTTATCTTTCTTAACATGAAAAATGCCTTATATTAACCTTGTATAACTTAACTTAGTACTATCTTTACTTACTTGACTTTCTTGTTGCCTCTTTCATATTTAGCTCTTTTACTCGTTGAATTTCTCGAAATAATTGAGGTTACTCAATCTCATCAAACATGTATCTCGATGCCAATGCCATGTCCTAGACATGGTCTTACATGGGATTGCCTCATGATGCCAATGCCATATCCCAGATATGGTCTTACATGGGATCCCTTAGCTCAGTGTCGATGCCATGTCCCAGACATGGTCTTACACGAGACCTTCCTTATGTGTTTCCTTTGGAAACTTACTATTGCCATGTCTTGACATGGGCTTACGTGGTATCCTTGCCTTATGAATCTTATCAATGCCATGTCTTGACATGGACTTACATGACATCTTTACCTTATGAATTCACCAATGCCAAGCCTTGGCTTGGACTTACATGGGACCCTTGCCTCATAATGACTTTTCAATGCCATGACTTGTCATAGACTTACATGATATCCTTGCCTTATGCCGATGCCATGTCTTGACATGGTCTTACACGGACTTTCCTTATCACATGTTGTGATAATAGTATCCTCATTATTCTGAGACTTCAACCGGGACTTTCTCATACATATTCTCATTTACTTTTCTCATCATAATATCAATAATTTTACTTCATAAAAGTAATATACATTATACAACATAATAAATAATTGAATGAGAATACACGTAAAACTTTAATTCATACAAACTTACCTCGGTATTCAAAATATATGTAAAGATGTAAGTTAGTCATCGACTTTGTTCTTACCTCGGTTTCGATCCGGGCTTTGCGTTTCTTGATCTATAGTAACAATTTCACTTGTTAAATTCACACATTGACTAAATCGACTTATAATTCATATTTTGGTAAAATTACGATTTTGCCCCTAAACTTTGGCAAAATGACCATTTTGCCCCTAGGCTTGAAAATTAATTCTAATCACATTTCTACCTTCAACAAGCCTAGGTGAACATTTAATACTCTTATAGCTATCATCAAAACTCAACATTTCACATACTTACTACAAATTTATAACCTTTTCATCAAGGTTCAATTAGGTGTTTTCAAGACAACACCTTTCATAAAAGTTGTTCATCTAACAACTAAGACTCAATTTCTTCCATAAAAATGCAACAAATAACAATGATAGCTCTCATGGAAAAACTCTAAACTTTTCACCATATTGCACAATAGTCCCCTCATTTGAAAGCTTAAGCTTTAGGGGTCTCAAAAGTACAACTATTTTCAAGAAAAGATCACTGAGCACTTACTAGTGAAGAGATGAGTGTGCTGAAATTTTTGAAGCTTTCAACCCTTATTTTTCTTGCAAATTTCGGTGGAAGAAATGAACAAGAAAGATGGACATCATCTTTTCTTTATTTTAATATTAAATTATCAATTTAATCCACCTACTATCAACTACTTTGACTAATTTTTGTCCATCTTTGTCTCCTATATAGTCTATGGCCAGCCAAGCAAATATTGGAGGTCTAATTGCCTTTTAAAGACATCCAATTATCAATCTATGGCTATTTGATACCTTTAGCTTATAGAATGGAACTTTCGCACTTTATACGATTTAGTCCTTTTTTGCGATTAAACATGAAATCGCTAGAATTAAAATACCAAAATTCTCATGTACTTATACAATCATATACTAATTCATAAAATCACATGAAAATAAATTTCTCAAATCTTAGATTAGTGATCCCGAGATCACTGTTCTGACTAGCCCCTAAATTGGACTGTTACAATATGTCCCAAAAATCTAACTTCTCGGAGCCAAAATCACTTTTACTGAATTTAGAAAATAATTTCTTATCCCTCAAAGTCTGCAATACAGTTCTTAAGTGCTCGGCATGCTCAGACTCATCTCGAGAATAAATCAAAATATCATCAATAAATACAACCACAAATTTGTCTAGATACAGTCGGAAGGTTTGGTTCATCAAGTCCATAAAAACAGCAGGAGCATTAGTTAGTCCGAAAGGCATGACAAGAACTTCATAATGCCCATACCTTGTTCTGAAAGCAGTTTTCGGCACATCCGACTCTTTAACTCTCAACTGATAGTAGCAAGATCTTAAATATATCTTCGAAAACACTGATGCTTCCTTCAATTGATCAAATAGATCATCAATTCTCGGCAAAGGATACTTATTCTTTATAGTCACCTTGTTGAGCTGCCGGTAATCGATACAAAGTCTCATAGATCCGTTTTTCTTCTTTACGAATAACACTGGTGCACCCCATGGAGAAAAACTCGATCTATTAAAACCCTATCTGTCAACTCTTCCAACTGATCTTTTAATTCCTTCAATTCGATCGGATCCATTTTATACGGACTATTGATATCAGTGAAGTCCCTGGCACTAAATCAATACCAAACTCAACTTCTCTAATCGGTGGCAACCTAGGTAACTCTTCCGAAAAAACATACGGATACTCACAAACTACTGGTACTGATTCAATTTTTAATTCGGACACTTTTGTATTCAACACATAAGTAAGATAAACTTTACATCCCTTTCTCACATATCTCTGGGCAAATATTGAAGAAATCACAACAGGTGACTCACCCGACTCATCTGTATCAATCCGAATAATTTCATCATTTTCACACTTTAATTCAATAATTTTTCGTCTACAATTCACTACAACATCATGCAGTGTCAACTAATCCATACCCAAAATAACATCAAACTCATCAAATGGCAACAACATTAAATCTGCCGGAAAACAGTGACCTCGAATCATCAAGGGACAATTCTTGCAAACTTTATCAACTAATACATGTTTGCCTAAGGGGTTTGACACCTTAATAACAAACTCAGTAAACTGGACAGGCAAGCTCTTATTAGCTACCAATTTCATGCAAACATAAGAATGAGTCGACCCAGGATCAATCAATGCAACTACATTAATATTATAGAGAGAAAGAGTACCAGTGATAACATTGGGAAATGACGCTTCCTAACGAGCACGAATGGCATAGGCTCTAGCAGGTGCCCTGGCCTCGGATCTTATAGTTGTATCTTTGGTTGCACCATTACTAATGGTTGCATTCCTCGTATTTCTCGGGGGCCTCCCTCTATTAACAGTGTTACCCAAACTTGTAGTCTGAAACTTATCCTTTTCGACCATCTCTGGGCAATCTCAAATAAAGTGGTCTTGAGAGCCACACTTAAAACAAGCCCAGTCATTCATTCTACATTCACCAGGATGTCATCTGCCACAGTGCTAACATTCAGGTCGATTGGATCTAACATTACTAACGTTCGCTATCGACGTAGTTTGGGCCTTAGAACCCAAATATTACTTCCCACGATCTCTGTTGGGATATCCAGCTGAAGAACTCGAACGAGCATACAAATCTCTCAATTTCTTAGACTGAGATTGAATTGACTTACTCATCGGCCTTTTTCTTGCATCTCTAGCCTCAGACTCAGCTTTTCTCTTCTATTTGTTCAACTCTTTGGCTTTACAACCTCGCTCAACTAATACAACCATTACTTTCAATTCAAGAATTCCAACTAACAATCGGATATCCTCGTTCAGTCCATCTTCGAACCTCTTACACATGATAGCCTCGGTGGAAACACACTCCAGAGCATACTTATTGAGCCTGACAAACTCTCGCTCGTACTCGGTTACTGACATTCGGCCCCGTTTCAGCTTTAAAAACTCCTTACGTTTTTGATCAATGAACTGTTGGCTGATATATTTCCTCTTAAGTTCATCTTGGAAGAATTCCCAGTTAACCCTCTCTCCCGGTATTACTAACACATGGGTTTTTCACCACCGGTATGCTGAGTCTCTCAGAAGTGATTCAGCACATTTCAGGCATTCATCCGGTGCGCAAGACAGTTCATCGAATACCCTAATAGAATTCTCAAGCCAAAATTCTTCCCTCTCGGGATCATCATCAACATTGGCTATGAAATCTTCAGCCCCATGCTTTCAGATCTTATCAACTGGAGGCTTATTCAATCTTAAAAATTTCATACCTTGTAGAGCTATGGGAACCGGCTGAGGGATAGGTGGGGGTGGAGGGGGTTGAGCAGTCTGATTTGTTCGAACAAACTCCGTATACCACTCATTCATCATATGGAGGAAGGCTTCCCTAGCCCTTACTCCTTCTCTCTGACAAACCGTGGGAGGTCTATTTTCAGACGGCACTGCCCTTTGAGTGGGAGCCGGCGCATTACTTTCAACGTCATCAGCTTTAGTTCGATTGGGATCCATTTACTATATGAAAACACAATTTAAAATTATCAGGAGTCATCACACTATCATAATTTATCTATGGCATGTATAGCTAGACTTTCACACATGCTAAGTTAGTCTGAGAACCGACTAAACTATTACTCTGATACCACTAAATGTAACACCTCTTACCCGTATTCAGGGTTAGAATAGGGTTTGACGCATTCCTGAACTTATACACAAGCAAACATACACATACGAGTCATAAAATTTCGTCCAATTTAAAAACTATTACATACATTCATATCGTCCCAAAAACGAGCCTACGAGGCCCAAGACATGCAATGGAAGTGGTTTGAGACTAAACCGAGAACTTTAGAATTTTTTTGTAAAACTTAGAAAAATTTTCATGAAATAGGGGTCACATGCCCGTGTGGCTTGGGACACGCCTGTGTGGGCAGGCCGTGTGGTCACACACGCCCGTGTCCCCTTACCCCGTGTAACTCTCTGACTTGTAACTCAAGAACAAATTAAAGTCACACGGCCAAGACACACGCCCGTGTCAATATACCGTGGGGCGAATTAAATTTTTGAAAATAGGTGCAGACTTCACACGCCCGTGTCTAAGGCCGTGGCCCTCACACGGCTGAGACACACGGCCGTGTCTCTGCCCGTGTGCTCGATACTGGGCATTCTGTTTTGCAACAATTAAGGTGCAGGGGACACACGACCAACACACATGCCCATGGGGCAAGCCGTGTGTCACACACGGCCTAGACACACGCCCGTGTGTCTACCCGTGTGGACAAAAAATAAGGCTATTTACCAAGCCATTTTGCAACCCTTTAATGCACAGACCTACACAACATAATATAACACCAATCCAAGCATACACAAGCAACCAAAAAAATCACAACCAAGGTATTAACATCACATCCACATGCTAACATCTAACATGCTTTAACATCAACTTACCCATTCAAATCATACTACTTTTATAATCATATAAACATCAACATAAGAATGGGATCATTACCAATATTAGCCAACTTCCATGGCTATATACAAAATGAATCATTAACCATTATAAGCCAATACATTTGGCCACATTACCAATGACACATATAACAAAATGACCAAGTCCCCTATACATGCCATAACTCAAAATATTGACATTTCAAAGGTACCAAAAATAATGGTAGATAGTGTGAATGGATCTCTGACGATCTCCAATCCCGAGCTAGCTTGGTGACACTATAAGACAAGGGAAAGAAAGGGGAGTAAGCTATATAGCTTAGTAAGTTCATATGCAAATAATAAACAACATTAATTATACATTTGTCATATGAATAACATAACATATATCAACATAATTGTTATTAAAACTTCATGAGCATAACTTACTCAATCACAATCATACCAATAGTTCATCATATACCGAATCCATTTCCTTTGAGTTTTTCGTACATACGTGTACCAACTCGTAACATAATCACATACTTTCTCATCTTTGACATACCTGTTGAACCACTTGGAATACTATCGGATACACGGAATTCTTGCACATAAGTGCCACATAAGTAGCCAATGCTACCACAAGTCTCATAACACATATAGGCTCACTCTCGAGCCATCCTTCGGCCTGCTCACACAAGCTGTCAGTCAAGACGTAGCTACTCGGTGCTGCTCACACAAGCTGTCAAGTATCCGCAACATATGCTGGTATACCCAGCCACCGGTAGGATGTACAGGACCAGCACTCGAGTCACATAATCACATAATCACTTGTATCCTAATCTATACCTAAGGTTCAACCGAGATTTCTCTCTTGTCGGAACTTCGTTGAATATGCTCATAGAATCAATCACACAATTCATGCAATATCACAACATTAAAATACAAATATAACATTGCATTATTAACATACGAACTTACCTCGGTACAAAAATAGTAGAAATAGACCTAATCGTCAAACACCTTATTTTTCCCCCGATCTAGGTCCGAACCTCATTTTTCTTGATAATCGAGCTTGAAAGTGGCCAAAACCCTAGCTATGGACTCCCTTGAAATTTTTGGCTATGGGGGATGAAATTGAAGAAGATGTTATCTTTTATTTGTTTTATTTTGTCTTTATTTACCAAATGACCAAAATGCCCTTAATGTATAACTTTGAAATTTTACCTAACCATGTCCATTTTTGTCCATACTAAAGTATAATGGTCTAATTACCAAATAAGGACCTCTAATTTGAATCTCATAGCATTTGGACACCTTTAATATATAGAACTCAAATTTTGCAATTTTTTCAATTTAGCCCCTTTAACTAAGTTGAGTGCCCAAAAATAAAAATTTTTGAACAAAATTTTCACGAAATCATTCTATAAATCTATAGATTGTAAAAATATAACAAAAATAAATTTTACTGTGTCATATTTGTGGTCACGAAACTACTGTTCCGACGAGACCCAAAATCGGGTTGTTACAAGCTTCACCCAAGTCCTTTATGCTAAACTGTTAAATTTACCATAATTTAACTGATGACAATTCTCCTACATCATTTTTGATAAGTAGAATATCATCGACATACAAAATGAGGAAGACCACATTTTTATCCTTTATACGCTTATAAATACAAGGTTCATCAACGTTTTGCTCAAATCGAAAAGTCTTGATTTGATCAAATCTTTTATTCCATAAGCGGGACGGCTGCTTAAGTCCATAAATGGACTTAGCAATTTGCAAACTTTTCCTCCTTTCCTTTGACAACATAGCCAGTGGGTTAAGCCATGTAAATGGTCACATCAAGATAGCATTTAAGAATGTTATCTTGACATCCATTTGTCAGATCTCATAATCAAGAACATCAAAAATAGATAAAAGTATGTGGATAGACTTGAGCATGGCTACTGGAGAGAAGGTCTCATCGTAATCGATGTCTTCTTTCTGAGTGTAGTCTTTCCCTACAAGTCTAACTTTGTGTGTTTCCACTTTCCCTTCTACATTTCTCTTCTTCTTGTAGATCCACTTACACCCTATGGGTTTAATCCTAACTGGTAAGTCTACAAGTTCCCACACCGTATTGGATTTCATAGAATCCATCTTGGCATCCATGGCCTGCTTCCAGAGCTTGGAATCGACATCCTGTATTGCCTCATCGTAAGTGTAACATCCTGAAATCAGGGCTATTTGTGATTGAATTATTTTTCATGTGTTTGAACTTTTGTGTTATTAATTGTGGTGTGGTAAGGCTTAATTATAGACTTTGAGTAGGTTCGGTTTAGTAGAATAAATTTTTGTATGGTTTATTTAATGAAGTGGATTAAGTGAGCTTAGCACTTAAGTTAATTTAAGTGTTAATTAAAGCACATGAGGAATTGGTGGCAAAGTGGTTATGGTGTTTGAACTTATAGCTTGGGGTTAGAGGTTCGAGTAGCATGTTTAACATTTTGAAGGTTTATTTTTTTGAATCCTTGCATTGATGGACGGTCAAACTTATTTATGATAGGTTGGACTATTCCTTTTGGTGAGTTGAAAATTTGTTATGGAAAGCTTGAAGATAGGGATAAGAATCTTGAGTTTATGGTATAATGAGGGGACAAAGGCATGGAAGGTGGGGATGTTTTGGAAAGAAATCCTATGCCTTAATGCATGAATGTGGACGGCATGTAAGGCTAGGGGAGTGGCCGAATTTTTGGTAGGTAGCTTGGAGGATGTTGACCAACCTTTTGTTTTGTGCATCATTTTGTGTTTGTTTTTCCTCTCCAAAAGCTCTCATCTTTGGCCGAATGTATAGGGTACTTTTGGTGCAAAAATATTTCTTTTGATGACAACTTCATTTTGTTGGAAACAAAATACCACTTTCTTTCTCTCATTTGTCTTTTTGAACCAAACTACATTTTTGCATCTTGTGCATTTTCTTCTTTTGGTAAAGTTTGTGGTGATCGAATATCATTTCTTCCATTTCTCTTTTTCTTCCTTTGATCAATTATTTTTCATTCTCTTTTCAAATTTTATCAAAACCAAAAACCATTCTTTCTTTCTCTAAACTTTGGCCGAATCTCCTACACCATTATCTTTCATCTACTACTTTTCTTTTCTTCTCAAAACCGAATCCCCTATTTCTCCTTTCTTCTCAATAATTTCTTTATTAGCCAAATATACTCCTTTGGGTGTGCCGAAACTCTCTTCTTCCATTTAGAAGTATCTTGGTCGAATATTGAAGGTGGTAAGGATTTATTTTAAGGGATTATTCTTTTGATTATTCAAAAGCCGAAGGCTATTATATTAATGGTTGCCGATTGTAGGGAAGTGAAGCGGCCGCGTGCATCGTTGCCGTAGTTAGTACTCGAAGGCGATTAGGGCAAGGGAAACTTGTGTGGCCGATTGTCTCCTTAGGGATTTAGATTATCGTTGGTGATGTGTGTGTACATACACACTTTATAATTAATTAACGTGCAAAGTATTATGTGTATGCTAATCAGATTTGTGTAGATTTGAGTTTAATACCATAAAGGTATAGCAAGGCTTCAGGTAAGTCCTTGACAATATGATTTGCTATTTGATGCTTTTGGGAAGCATGACATATTTGGTATATGTGACTTATAAATGATTATTGGTAAATCCTATATATGTTGCTAAATGAGTATGTTGGCATGATTTACATTAACTATCATTGATTGATGTGGGTTTTATGAGTGGAGGGGCGGTGATATTCGTGTCGACGGACACCGGTGTTTTGGTAACACATTGTGACTACGGTCACCGCAGAGGTTTGGCACCTCGGAGGTTTGGCACCTCATAGCGCCTCGTCCTCGTGGCTTAGTACCACCGTGGGTTGGCCCCACATTTGAGATATGGGATTGACGCCGGTGATTTGGTATCACACGATGGGTTGGCCCCATCATTTGATTGTGACTTCGGGTCACCAAAGTGGTTTTAGTACCACAATATTGACGGATTTCGTGACTATACGTCACGGTGGTTTGGCACCACAAAGTGGTTTGGTACCACACGGGGTAGAGAAAGGCGCACGGATGGCTAGGTTGGGTGCATATTAAACTTGTGCATATTAAATTAATTATGATTTGTGTATGATGTTACATTAAACCGGGAAAAGGGTTACACATTGGGTCTTGATGACTCACCTTTTTCCTTTAACATTTTCAGGTGACTCGTAGATGCGGATAAAGAGCCGGATGAACTCGAGGCGGCCATGCAATGAAAATATGGACTAGGTGGATTTGGAACTATTTTTATTTTAATATGGGTTTGATTTATTTTGTTTAAGATGTAATAAGGCCTCCTAAAATTTGCACTTGGATTATTTTATGTTTTGATAAATTGCTTAACTATTTTATGATATTAAAATGGGTACACATGTTTTTCTCAAATTAATTCGTAAAAATGTTTTATTGTGCCATCGGGTACACTTGAAACTGTAACAACCTAACTTAGTTTATTTTAAACGACATTAAGTAATGCTTTCTTCATAACACCTCAACTGTTTTAAATCAAAACAATATCTTTTATCAAAATTTAAAACGACTTAAAAAGGGATTTTCAAAAGTTTTTCCTCCGTAGCATACCAAATTCGGTCGTAATGTTTGGGCCGGGTTTGGGGTGTTACAGTAAGTGAGTGGATCATCATCATAATTGGCTTCCGTATTATAAATACTACCATCATAGATAAAGAATTTTGATTTCTTAGAAAATCTCCCACTACGAAAGATTCCCCTATGTTGTTGATCGTTTGTAGGTCTTTCTACAACTTTATTAAAAATTGAACTTGGTGATTGTTCTACCACTCTCGAAAGTTCCTCAAGTACCACTTTACTTCGAAGCTTAAAGGTATCCATATAGCTTTCCTCAAGGAAAGTAGCATGAGTAGAAACTTTAATCGTATTATCTTTCGGATTGTAGAATGACCCTCCCTTTGTTCCTTTTGGATATCCTACAAACATGCACAATTCTGTTAATGCATCCAACTTCTTTGCATCCTTATCTAGAACGTGTGCTAGACAACCCCATATTCTAAAGTGATTTAGAGTGTGTTTCTTTCCATGCCACAATTCATAAGGTGTCTTACAAGCAGACTTGGTTGGCACATCATTTAGAGTATAGCAAACCATTTGTATTACATATCCCCATATGGAAGTAGAAAATTCTGAATAGCTTAACATTGAATGAACCATGTCAAGCAAGGTTCTATTCCTTTTCTCAGCTACACCATTCTATTGTGGAGTGCCTATCGCAGTCAATTGGGATAAAATCCTATTCTCTATGAGGTACCCTAAGAACTCGTCGGACAAGTATTCCCTACCTCGGTCAGACTGAAGATTCTTTATAGATAAACCTAATTACTTTTCCACTTCCGCACGAAACTCTCAAAATTTATCAACAGTTTCACTTTTATGGTGCATTTGATACACATATCCATATCGAGAATAGTCGTTGATAAAAGTCACGTAATAATTATAACTTCCTTGGGCACTGATGCTCATAGGACCACATACATCAGTATGTACAAGTTCTAAACGTTGGTTGGCCCTTGTACCTTTTGCATTAAAAGACCTCTTAGTCATTTTACCTTTCAAGCAAGATTCACATTGTAGAAGACTAACTTCCTTACGCATACTTAAGGGACCATCTTTCATGAGTATAGTGATTCTATCTTGGTTAATATGACCAAGTCTTAAGTGCCATATGTACCCCTCATTAGAGTGAGAAGGTTTAAGTTGTTTATTCACTATTTCAGTTTGAAGTATCAAATAGTTATTAGGTTTGATAAAGTAGAGATTGTTTTCCATCCATCCATTACAAATTAAAGAACAATTTCTTTGAATTGCAATCCCTTTATTGAATGTCGCGGTATAACTGTCATAAAATAAACATGCTACAAAAATTAAATTCCTCTTAAAATGAGGTACATAAAACACGTTCTTTAAAATAATCATCTTAAAATTATCAAAGTGAAAAATAACTTCTCCCACTGCTTCGGCTAAAACATATCTCCCATCTCTTGTCCGCAACGAGAGGCTCCTGTCACACAGACTTCTTGTTTCGCTAAACCCCTGTAAAGAAACACAAACATGGTTAATGGCTCCAGAACCAATAACCCAGTTGTCAATTGATTCTTCCACTAAGCAAGCTTCAACTGCAAAGAGTTCCATACTTTTGCCTTTTTCGGCTAGGTAATCCAAATGCTAATTACAGTTTGATCTAAAATGCCCTTTCTTATTGCAGAAGAAACATTTGATCTTTTTAGGATCTTTTGACTTCTTAGCCTTTTTCCTATCCACACGAGGTGGAATCAAAGACTTAGTCGATTTCTTCTTTCCCTTAGCTTTCTGCTTCCCTTTAGAGGGAGAGGGGCCCACAACTAAGTTTGCTTCAAGTTTCTCCTGAACTGACTTACCACCATTCAGCATCAACTCATAGGACCATAATTTCTTCGTAAGCTGAGTTAAGGTAAGCGCATTATTCCCCAAGTTGTAAGTGGCCCTAAAACCAAAAAACTCCTTGGTTAATAATTTGAACAATATTTCAATCTGAGTGTTCACGTCTAGTTCAGCCCCATTGTTCTCCGCTTCGGCAAAGAATCTCATAATCTTAAGCATAAGTTCTTTAACCGGAGTGCCGGTTCTCTGTTGAGAATTCATCAAATTTGTAATAGCGGATTATCGATCAATGCGACTTGGCCTCCGAGCAAATCCTCCAAAATTTTCATGATCTCTTTGGCAGTACGAAAATTCTCGTGTTGCTTTTGCAAAACACTACTCATACTAACTAACATATAACATCGAGTAATTGAGTCAGAATCTCTCCAGCAATTTCTCGCTTTGGGCTGAGCTTCAGGAGGGCATGTTCATAGAGGGTTCGAACTCTCGTTCCTAAATCAATGGTCAACCCATTGACTCAAGATAATATTTCTCAATGTTTTAAATAGTAAAACCGTATAAGGTCGAAAACACGTGGTGTTTCTTGAACACGGGTTTGCTTGTTCTTTCTAGGAGGCATGTTTCTAACAAAAATATGAATAGTAATCAATAAAACAGTAAAAAAAAAAAGAAGGTTGAGAATACTTAAACCTCAACTTTTGTTTTACTTGTTTGCACTTCTTCTTTGTTTTGTTGATGAGAAATTCTTCCAATATAGCCTATTGAATTGGGAATGAAGGATTGAGTTTTAGGAATTAAGGGTTTAAGGAGAAAAGGGGTTTTGAAGGGTAGAGGTTTTGGAGAGGTTTTGGAGGAGTTGGAATGTTAAAACTAGATTAGGTTTAGTTAAATTGGTGTTTTAATGTTCAAAAGGGATATTTTTAGGGTTAAAAATCGGGCATAATTGGTTTTGTTCCACCGGTTTGCGTGAATGGGTCGGGTTGACCCTACAAAAATTTCTAGCGACGTCGCGATACTAGGGTTCGACATCACGACACACCCTGCAATTTTGAAATTCTGAGAGACTATCTTTTATGTCGCGATACAGGGTAGTGATATCACGACATTGGGTTTATTTTTGAACTTCTTCTCTACTGTCCACAATGTTGCGACACAGAAGTGTTTGTCTCAATGTTGACCTTGTTTCCAAAATTTCCAATCTTCAGAATGCTTCAAGTGCTTGTTAGACCTATCTTTGACCTACTTGTAAGGTATTAATGAATTGGTTAGTGAAATATACAATATGTACAGTTAGTAAGAATCTTAAATAAAGATGTTAGGTCTTGCTACCAGACTCATCTGTCAGCTCAGTCATTATACATTGATGGACCCTCTGTAATTTATTTCTATCTGTATTAGACCAACACCCATCGTGCCATTCTAGTCATCTGCAGTTGTCTCTTTCCCTGAATTTACCTTGCTGGCCTACTTTAAAAACCGACAACTATTTCCATAGGTCATAATTATTAACTATTAGCAAAGCCACATAACCATGCAACCACTTTAGTCTTTGCTTAGCATATGTGCTTAGTAAGGGAGTCGAAAAGTATTGTTCATACTTGTCGCTTATTATGTCTCTTCTTATCTCATCACTCCAGAATAATTTGCCAAGTGTACTTGAGTTGATGATTGGCACAAAGGGTGGCAAAGAGATTAGCAAGGGATTTTGCACTACGTCTCTTAGATTCCAATTTTACAAAATTTTAAATTCATCTATTTGAAATCTTTTATGTTCCTTCATTTTCCTGCAGATAGCTTTCTTGCATAGCTTTTGCAATGACTGAGCATTCCACACTGCTCGCAGCTCAAGGCCTATGCTCATTAGTTGTTCAGCTTGATCAAGTCTTGCTATATTATCTTAGGTCCTATCTATGTATATTTTTTCAATTCTGTTCAGCATCCAAAAAGTTCCAAGGCCGCCGAATCTCTGAGGTGCTTGGTTTGGGATGAAGGTCAAGCAAAGGATAGTCAATTCAGGTTCATTAGCTAGAACTACTAGAATCTCTTTATTTTTCTCTAAGCTGCATATAAAAAGTCTGCATCTCGCAAGTGTCCATTAATGACCTTCTGTGCACCTTCGGGCTGAGTATAGAAACATAAAAAATTTAATAATCTAAACAACATAATAATTAACTACTTAAACTTAAATAATTTAATAAATTTTCTCACCATTTGTAATTGAACGCCGGAGATATGCTTGTCATCCAAACGAATAAGTTGATTTTTCATTTAAAATTTATAAGAAAATAATAAAATCGAAGACAATAAAATTCAAAAAAATCATTTAAAGAAATTGAGGAGTGAAGATTAAAAATTTGAAATTGAAAATTGAAAATTAAAATTTGAAGATTGAAAATATAAAATTGAAAAATGGGGATTGAAGATTGAGAATTTAGGATGGAAGAATGAGTATGGAGTATTTGGTTGAAAAGAATGAAGGTTTATGGGGTTTATATAGGAATTTTTATGGTTGTTGGACCCTTACTAGTCGTTGGAGAAATTATCGCTAGAATAGTTACCGTTGAAAGGAAAATGCGTCCTACAGTGCGTGTTTTTATTGATGTGGCAGTGAAAACACACCCTGTAGGACGCATTTTTGTTCTATCTCTTGAAAATGCATCCTATGTGGCGCATTTTCACTAATGTAGCAATGAAAACACATCCTACAGGGCACGTTTTCCTTTCTCTATCCAAAAACAATGTAGATCGGTAAATTTTAAGAAAATCAACCTAGTTTTTTAAATAATATTTTCAGCATATATACATAAATTAACTGAAAAGGTCGATTGAGTATTAGCTCGATTGGCATGGATATTATTGCTAATTCAAGAGGAAGTGTGTTTGAGTGCACTGAAACGCATTATCCTCCTATTTATAGGTTGGGGAGGGGCTGTGGATAGTTGAAAACATTGTATCAAAAATAGTAGATATACTTAGAACTTATAATAAGATTGTTAAAAAGAACTATATATAGAAAAGAAAATAAAGTCGAAAAATAAAAAAAGAAGTATATGACATGTTTCTATATAGTAATTATATATTTATATATAAATTTTGAGAAATTGATTACTTTTCTCTACATGTTTATATATCTCTGTTATGTATATATATTATTTTTATGTCGCATTCTATTTATTTTTCTCAATTTGTGTCCTATACAAAAATTTGCAGGACACAATTAACAATGTTAAAATAGTTTTCAAATTTTATCATAATTATATTTAAAAATATATATAATATATAAAGTTTGGCAATATAGTGTTACTTTTATATTGTTTTTTTATTATCATCCTATCATGTATTTTAAATCATAATAATTAGATAAATATATAGAATTAATAGATAAAATATCGTGTTTTAACTTTTCTCATATCGTGTTGGTGCAGGGAATGATTGCGCGTGTTGTGGTGCTTGTGTAAAATAAACTGGTGATGATTGTGTTGGTGCATGGAATGATTGCACGTGCTGCGGTGCAGGTGTAAAATAAAAGAGTGCGTGTTGTGATGATGGTGTCAAATAAAATCGGTTAGTGACAAGAATAAATTAACCATATTGTCCCGGAAGTTGCACGGGAACCGGGTTTACGTGTGCATGTGGAGCAGATGTCGATCCATCCGCGGCATGTCCTCCTGACCTTGGATTGATGTGCCCTCGTCTTGGGCTCTTACGGTGACGTTGCCTACTCCTTTTTGAAGCTGGCAGTAGATGCGACTTCCCGTGATGCCTGAACCAATCCATGTAATCTGAAGATGTTGCCAACTCCAGCGTTAGATATGGTTCACGCGTTGGCAAGTAATTGTACATGTGTTGCCACAACTCGATATACTTCTTGTGGAATGTTGCCCAATCTTCATCCGGTCTCCCCCCGCTTGTCAATCTTGTGCAGGTCATCGAGCTCTCAAGGTTGCCACGGAATACATTGCGTACACCCGAACTGTCGCATCACTCGGTTGGATTCGTGCATCTCGACCGTTACAAAAACAACGAATGACACTTTCATGTGTTAGATTCTGCGGTTGGCCAAAAATTCCTTCAGGAAATATTCTTGAATCCTCAGATCCACGTATGGCATCCATACGAACTGCAGTACAAATGTATAGATTTCAGCAAATGCGTAATATTTAATTTCAAATAATGGAATAAAAAATCGATAACTATGAAATTCATAAACTAACCTCCTCATCGATTTCTTGATCTAAAGCTAGTCGAATGTCCTCGAGCTCGGTCGATATACCACTGTGGCTCGTGGGGTTGTTCCACCTATTCAAAAAATATGTTATTTCAAAATTACAACAATAAAAATTCCAAAACGGTAATAATATTATCAAATGAATTTTACCATGTTACAAGTGGGAATTCATAAGGGACTTGCACTCGGGGGCATAGAAATGGTAGTCGATACCATGCCCACAATTGAAGAAGGAGCTTACAACCACTGATCTCCAACTAAGTCGTTCTGCTTCTTTCAAGTCGGCTAGTAGTAGTAGCCCTTTCAAGTGTACTAGATTGCAAGATTTATCTGGCATTAGTAGACCCTCAATCAACCTTAAGATGAATGCGCGCGCGAGTTGCTCCTTTTCAGCATTGCTCATTGAAGCCTCGATAGTCTAGAAGTTGTCCTCCAACCATCTCATCTCGATCCGGCTACCCCTAAACCTATTCGACACATTCTTCAGTAGTTGCTCGTATGTTGCACTCCAATCAACACTAACAACTGGCCCTGTAACGACATCCCCATCGATCGGTAGATCGAGTTGTAAACTGACGTCCTCGAGTGTAATTGTACACTCGCCGCAGGGGAGATGGAACGTGTGCGTCTTCGGTCTCCATCTCTCGGCCAAAGCATTCATGAGTGGGGGATACAATTTAGTCCCCCAGAGAATGCGAGCTATGTATAAAAAGATTGCATCTCGCAAGTGTCCATGAATGACCTCCGGTGCACCTTTGCTTAAATTGTTAAGTATGTCTCAAAAATTCGATCTTCGGCCTAAGTATATAAACATATAAAATTATTAATCTAAACAACATAATAATTAACTATTTAAAATTAAATAATTTGATAATATTTACTTAACATCATAACAATTAACGGATTAAAATTAAATAATTAAATAATATTTTCTTACCATTTGTAATATAACGTCGGAGATGGGCTTGTCATCCAAACGAAAAAGCTGATATGCCATCGAAGAATTAATAAAATAAAATCATAGAATTAAGAAAAAAATTATTTAGAAAAAAAAAACTTTGGAATTGGGAATTTGGATTAAAAAAATCAAGAATTGACAATTGAGAATAACAAACGGAGAACAAGAAAATTGAGAATTAAATTGCTAAAATTGAGAGTTGAGTTGAAAAAATGAGAATTTGAGGGCTTTTATAGGAAAAAATTGGTTGTTGGGGTCTCATAGCCGTTGGGATCTCTACCTGTTGGGAATAGTTACCGTTAGACAAAAAATGCATCCTACAAGGTACATTTTCACTAAACTGGCAGAGAAAAAGTGCCACATAAGACGCGATTTTTTGGGATGCGCTTTCTCTGCCAGTTCAATGAAAATGCATCCCAATATGCGTTTTTCTTTTTCTCTTCAAAAACAACATAAATTGATAAATTTTAGAAAAAAAAAACCCTATTTTTTCAACATATTTAAATAAATTTACCTTATTTTTATGTCGTATTCTATTTATTTGTCTCATTTTGTGTCATATAGTAAAATTTGCCGGCCACAACTAACAATGCTAAAATAGTTTTCAAATTTGTGTCATATATATCACCATATAATTTTTAATCATAATTGTATTTAAAAATATATATTATATAAAGTTTGGCAATATAATGTTACTTTTATATGGTTTCACTACCGTGTTTTAATTTATTATTATTATCATCATATCATGTATTAATGTTGCATCGAGGTTAACTGAATTCTTCAAATTAAAGTTTGTATTTAATACACGGTAAACACACCATCAATAAAATAATTAAAAAATTTAAATTTTATTAAAAAATAAGTATAATTATTATAGTTTTAAAATATTATTTTAAGTTTGCCTAGTAGTTCTACAAATTCTCTCGCTTTTACTTATATTATATTCATATTAAATTCATGTGAATCATATTTTATCATATCTTTTTATTTTATGTCAATCATCCAACCACTTTGTTTACTGACTATATAATTATTTTAGTACTCTTTATTAGGTGTTAAGGCATAATAGACAGTGATGTTGTATGTCCGACAATTACATTGTACCCATTTTTTTTATATTGAATCAAATAACAAAACAAAGGAAAAGAGAAAATATTAAAATTAATTACAACACTAGTCTCTTCTTTGCCATCCTGTCAACCCATTTGAGTGTTTCTTCTCATATTCCAATTTTAAATTTATTCAGGTAATCATTGTTCAGGATTAGTTTTTGCTCTCAATGTATAATTATAGATTTCTTCCTAATGAAGTTTTCAATTAGTTTATCTTTGATTTCTATGCTGCAAACTCCGATATCAAATAATCATACCACGATTAACACCCATCTTAACAGTAATAATTTTCTCATGGTGCTATTTTCATGTCTAAGGCTGCCTTCAATAAAAGAGCCCGTCTTTTTATTTGGGTTTCTAACATGAACCACCCATGCCATGTGATCATTTCTTCTGTGCCACCCAACTGTAATGTGATGCATTTCCATGCTATTCAGAGGAATGTCTTCAGTGTCATTTGTTCTATTCTCAACTTGTGGTGGTATATTATCTTACATTTTGAATGCTTCTTTGATATGTCAGATGTACACCTCCGGTTTTTTAATTACTATAATCAGGTTTGGTCTAAAATTTTTATACATGACCTTAATTTTGTGTGTCCAAAACTTCAAAAAATAGATCATGAAATCCCTAAAGTGTTCCTTACTGGTTTCACTCTCTAACCTTACCATGTTAATGTTATTGATTATCCGTTCCTTTATTGTATGAAAAATGTTACAAATACCATATATTGATCCAAATTAGATTGCTTTCGCAAAGGAGCATTCCTAAAAAAACGTGCTTTTCATCCTCTCATTCACCTTGACATAAGACATACAAAGTTTTCACTGTGTTTATTCTCCTTTTAATATTAACTTTACACAGGAGGAATTCATTGAGAATTTTCCATAGAAAAATAATCACCTTAAATGGGAGTTTATTAGATTAAATGAAGTTGCATACCTTATGTGAAATATCATGGTTGAGTGGATCTACAAATCTAAAAAGTATATATGAATTTTAATCTAATGTGTAATATTATGCATGAATTTTGACTTAGCATAATTCTACACATTAAACTTTAAATTTGACTCAATTTTTACATAATGCTTATTCATTTTTTTTTTAGTTTAGTAAAATGTCAATCAATAATTTTCACATAATTTTAAGGAAAATAGTGTCACATAAATAACTTTGTAATATGTGAAAATTGTTGATTGACATTTTACTAAACAAAAAAGAGTGAATGAGTAAATTTTAAATTATATTTGAAATAATATAAATTATTTTTCCTCTTGCTATAAAGAAAATAAATGTGTATTTTCTTAATCTATGTGAAAATAATTTAAATTTATTTATTTGTGATTTAGTTTAATAAAATGTCATATTAGCAATTTTTATAAAATAAAACACGCCCTACATGGCGCATTCTCATTAAACTAGTAGAGAAAAGGAACGCGTCCTACAGGGCACGCTTTCTCGGTCAATTCAATGAAAACGCACCCGGTAGGATGCTTTTCCTTTCTCTCTCCTAAAACAACATAAATTAGTAAATTTTAAAAATAATGACATAGTTTTCCAAATTATTTTTTTTCAACATATTTATATAAAGTTGACTTATATATTACATTAAATGTATTTGAACTACAATTTCCTTTCAAAATTCATGATTGTTTTATTCATAATATAATCTCTAAAGTTTGAATATAAATTTTTATTTACTAGTGTAATGTAACGTAACGTACACACCCACACTTACATGTTAAATTAATTATTTATATTATTTTTATATCATGCTTGGGTAAATATAATGAATACATTTACTAAACTTAATTCTTCTCAATTTTTACCACTAAAATATAAAAATAAATTTATGTTTGATGAAAAAAAAATTATTTTCACATAAAATCCACAAAAACATACCCAAAACAATTTATTCTGATCGTGATTACAAGAGAACTCCAGTACAGATTATTTATAAAGAAAATGGGAATAAAAGATATTTCACTCCCAAAGTAGGTAGTAAGCTAAAAGAGACATCCCCATAATCATGCAGAAGCAATGTTGTTTGAAGTTTTGGAGGACAGTTTAAATGTTAAACCCGAGCCATTCAATTTCTCTTTCATAAGCTTCTCCAAACATTCAATCATGAAGGGTGTGAGATAATTGCTCCAATCTCCCACTTCTCCTTTCCTAAAAAAACCTGTGTGTGGAACTCCAGAAATATGTGCGCCCTTCTTGTTCACTTCCAATTCTTTCAAGTTCTCAAAGCTACAAATTTTCGCTATTTTTTCAATAACTCCTTGTTTCTCTTCATCATCTGTGAAAGGAACTCCTAAGAACATGGCCAAGTTTTTCAAATGGGAACCGGTATCTTCCTTAAGATCTTCATATTTTAAAAACAATATTTTGTTGGGGTTTTCTTGGCTTGCCTTCCAATATCCCAATACATGATCAAAAAATGGTCCATGCGCAGAGATTCCATGGTAGAACTTGTCAAAAGCTTCATCTAGTGATAGTGACTCTCCGTTTTTGTCTTGGACCTTGGTCATGAACTGCCAAAGAGAAATGAACATATCCATGGGGTTTCTACATATGTAAACAATCTTACAGCCGGAATCCTTAATGGAATTTGGCAACGAAGCATAAGAGACGTGGGTGGAGAAAAGCCTTGGCTGATAAACACAAACATTTTGAAGATCAGGAAAAGGGTTGTTCAAGTAAAGATCATGCTCCAAGAAACGAACAAGTTGGTGAGGGCCAAAGGTGAGCAATGGATTTTCATCCCATGGGAACTGATTGCGGTACAAAGTGGAGAAAGTCAAGGCCTTGAGCCAAGTAGTACCACATTTAGGGAAAGTGGCAACGATGATATCAGAATTAAATGCTTGAAAATGTTTCTGGAAAGAAATAAAAGCTTTTAGAATACGAGAGGGGTACCAAAAACCTTGATAGAAATAAAGATCGGATCCTAGCCAGCCTTTTTCTTTGGGGAAGGTTTGCACCAGTTTTTTGAAATCATCATCCCAAGAGGACTCATCATCATGGGATTTTGAAACCATTTCGGCTTTGGAGATTTCTGCAGTATCCATTGTGAAACTAGCAGCCCAATAGAGAAAGGGGTAAAGATGAACACCCAAAACTAGTTTTCTAGACAATTTATACTAGATTTATTCGTTTAAAATTATAATGCTAATAATATTTAACATACTACAATTCATGTATCTGTACTAAAAAACTAAATTCATGTGAAAACTTTTTAAAGGGAAAAAATTCATTTCATGGATGTAATTATATAATTTGAAAAAAATAACAAACACTCGTTATAAGTAGTGAATGACATGTTCTAATAACACAGTAAAAGTTTGAGCCGTAACATTAATAGAATATTATGACACGTTGACAATTGATTTTGTCACAACTCAAGCATGATATATCTAGAATGATTGTAAGCATTTAATACGATAAGCAAATCAGCACCAGATAATTCAAAGTGGCAAATAAACATCGACAAGAAAATCGAACACACATCAAACTAAAGAAGACGATAACAAAATCATCTCTAATACTACTTATAAATGTAAAACTACATACATAAAAAAAAAAGAAAAAAAGAAAAAAACTAATACAAACTAATGGTTTACTAATGGAGACAAGCTTCTAATTATTTCTAAACAAAACAAAACGAATAAATGGAGACAAGCTTCTAGTTATAAACTAATACAAACTAATGGTTTACTTTATAATTCTTATTTTTATTAAATTATTTTATCATTATTAATCTAAATTTTTATAAATTATAAAATACCTAAATTAAAATTTCACCATTTTAAGGGGTCATGCCCCCTGGTCTTCACTAGGCTTTGCCACTAGAAACATGAAAGATGAGTTGTAAGATACTTTGCCAAGAAAGTCAATTTTGAATAGCAGTGTAGAAAATGAGAATTTGGTTAGACTCTTTAAAATTTATAAAATTTTAAATTAATAAAGGTAAAATTTCATTTTGGCCCCCAAAAAATAATAAAAAATTATTTTAATCTTTTAGAATTTATAAATATATAAACTATTAAAATGCTGAAATTATATTTTTACTATTATAAAAATATACAATTTAATTTTGATCCAAAAACGATATTTTTTTTTTACCTTCTCGCTTTATTTTGAAGCTGGTAAATTGGAAAAAAAATGCAATTAACCATAATGAGTTCACAGTTTTTTACTAAAGATGCAAGGAACTTGTTCTTTTCTTGAGTTTTGCTTCATGGTGCTAACGCAATGATTTTTGGTTTTTTACTGTTCCTTATGTTCCGGAGTATTGTGTTGTAATGTTAGTGATTATCTATCCATTTTTGCTTTTATTAATAAATCCTATTCTTGAAAAAAAAAAAAAACTCATAAGCATTAAAAAATATTAATTTGTCATAACCAAAAATTTTATTAAATTCAGAGTTGGTTGTAATGATAAATAGAATGAAAACAGGATGTGAGAAGAAGTAAGTCAAGAAAAGAAAAAACGATAAAATCAATATTTATTTACGTAGTTCAAACATAACGGTTTTACGTCTTGGAGCCTCGCTCAGCATATACTCTTATTTAATCATTAAATCAAACAATCATAATAATCCATCTCTATCAGTTAAAACCTATAACCACTCATAACCCCTTTACAAGCTAAGTTCATGCGGTCCGAATAGAGAATAATATCACAATCAACTTACATTAATGCTAATCGATATTTTTTAAATCGTACCATTGATTCATTGGTCCAACTGATTCAATCAATCCAATTTAAAAATTATTAAATTTAAAAAATAATAAAAAATTAAAAAATCCTATTCAACCACATTCCATTATTTATATATATTAGCATATCAATAGAAAATTCAAAGCAAATTACAACAACAATATTACATATAGTCAATATTCAATGAAACTCAAAAACTATCTCATTCATGTCGTCGTCTACACCACCCTCCCTTCTTCATTTAGTTTTAAGTGTGGGTTTCATTGTACCCGCCTTGTCAAAGTAGATTATTTTGAAACCCAGAAATCTATATTGCAATAGCAATAGTAAATTCAAAGCAAATTACTGCAACAACAATATTGAATATTGTCAAAGTTTGGCTAGAATCATGTGCGTCAGTTTGATATCAAATTCTAATGAATTGTAGGAGCTACAAAATATGACCACTAATCATTGAGCTATTAAAAAAAAAAAAAAAAAAAAAAGAGGAAAGGGAAGCCTTGTTTATCATGTGTTTGATGCAGCGACAATTCAGAGGGATGGATGGGTCCTCGTAAAGGTTCAGATCTTATAGCTGAGCTGCTGAAGTTGTCAAGCTTGGAGGCGGAAGGAGAGTTACGGAGTGGGGTGATTTTTTTAATATTAATATAATTGTTTTTTAATTAAAATTATTATAAAATTACAAAATCACTGAAAATAATGTATTCGTGCTAGGGAAACTAATGTATTATGAGACAATTGGTCAACCGATTTTCTTAACCGTGTTAAGATTTGAGATGATTTGAATAACGGAGAATTAATTTAAATATCACTTCTCATAAAAACAAAAGTTTAGTAGTTAGTTGAAAAAAAGGTTTAGATTAGGGTGCAATTTGTCAATTAAGAAGAAAAATCAAATTTTTATTAGTATTTTTTAAGGTATAATGATAAATTTAACTCTTAACATTTATATTTTCTGTCAATTTGGTCATTATTTTTCTGACTAAATTTGACTCTTAACATTTTAAAAACGAGTCAGATCACTTTTTTTTAGTGAAAATGATGAATAAAATATTAATTTTTATTGTTGTTGGCGTGACAACTTGCATGATAGCTCATGTGCACATCATGCTAATATTATATCATTTGTCTTATATGTCACGTCAACTGTAATACCCCAAATCGACTTAGATGTTATGGCCGAATTTGGAAAAGTTACATCAACTTGTGTAAAAAACTAAAATCTATCTTAGAAATTGTGTGATATGAAAACTTAATTTAGCTAAGCTCATACGAGTTTCAGGAAATTCTCAAGTTTGAAAACACCTATTCCACAACATGATCTTTTAAACATTTACTTATAAAAACCGCAGAAACTTCCAGAGTTTTTAAGTTTTGAAAACTGAATTCCAATTTTTCAAATTCGTATGATTTTGTAGTTTTACGTTTAAGAACACTCAAAAACCAACAAACAGATCAAAAAACCCAAAAACAAAACCAAATCCAAAAACTTAGTCCAAAAATCAAAAGTCCAGAAATCTTAATTAAAATAATTCAAATAATCTTATGTGGAAAACCAATCCGATCTCCCACACGTCATTCGGTCCTAAACTTGCTAGTTACATGAGAGGATAACAAACAAAGAGTGAGTTTTACAATCTCAGTGTGTAACACATCCCAAGAAACAAATTAGATATACATAAATAAACAAATACATTTTCAAATACAGATTCAAACATATTCTCACATACAAATTCAGATGTATTTTCATAATCAGATACATATGCGTATTCAAATTTAGATACAAATGCAGACAGATTCAGATACAGATGTAGTCACAGATCCTATCCCCATCCGCTACACACCAACTCCGTCCAACCAATCCCACCAATTAAGACTACAAGAGTCTATCCATCCAATCACACCGGGTCGTGGTGATATGCCACTCATAAAGGTGCAACTGACTTGCCAGAAAGATATTGCGATTTAACTGCCAAAATTGCTAAATATTGCCAAAATACACTTCCTCCATCACATATGAAACCCATCCTGATGTACATGCATAAATAAACTAATATATATTCCATAAACAAATATCATGCATGCTTTTCATACGCAATCATGCTTTCAGAGTTATCAGAACACAAATCGTACATATATTTTTCATATACCTAACCTGTATCACATACAGACACAAATCTGTAGATGTCACATTTCAAGTCTTATTTAAGCCAAATGGATCCCACGGAAGGTCTAATTATGAATTTCGGAGTCAAACGAGTCTAAGTGAAAATTTTCGAGCAATGGGCCTACACAGCCTACCTGATTTACCCGTGTGATTTGACACGCTCATGCGCCCCACACGCCTTACCTGATTTGCTCGTGTAATCACACATGCCTGTGTGCCTCACATGGCTTACCTGATTTACCCGTGCAATCGCCCACACCCGTGTACACCCACACGGCTAAGAACACGACCGTGTGGCGATCAACAGTTTCGAATTTTCCTTGCATTTTTTCTAGATTTCTTGGGTTTTTCGTGGTGGTTTTGAGTTAGAAACACACACCTGATTTGGTCTCAATGAAGATTTATGAAGGAGCAATCTAGTAACCTAAATCGACAATCCACAAGAATCAATCAATTCAATTTTGACAACACTCGATTGCACAAATCGGTGTAACATCATCCAACGAAGTTATTTACAAAACAAAACAACCCTTAAAACAATAAAATTACTCACCCTTGAACGAAACAACTTAAGAAAAGAATTTAATTGGCTGGAGGATTAATCGTCTCACGATCTTCTCCTAATCTCCACGAAGAACACAAACTAATCATTAAAAATAATGTATGGGTGCTAATGTAGCATTATACAATTGGTCAATCGATTTTCTTAACCCTGTTAAGATTTGAGATGATTTGAGTAACGGAGAATTAATTTAAATAACACTTCTCATAAAAAAAGTTTAGAAGTCAATTGAAAAAAGAGGTATAGATTAGGGTGCAATTTATCAATTAAGAAGAAAAATTAATTTTTTATCAGTATTTTTTAAGGTATAATGATAAATTTAACTCTTAACATTTATATTTTCTATCAATTTGGCCATTTTTTTTGGCTAAATTTGACTCTTAACCATGACTAAAAATTAATTTTTATTGTTGTTGGCTTGACAACTTGTATGATAGCTGATGTGCACATCATGCTAACATAATATCATTTTTCTTATATGTCACATCAACTATAATACCCCAAACCCGACTTAGACGTTATGGCCGAATCTGGATAAGTTACATCAACTTGTGTGAAAAATTAAAATCTAGCTTAGAAATTGTGTGATATGAAAACTTAATTTAGCTAAGCTCATACGAGTTTCAGGAAATTCTCAAGTTTGAAAACACCTATTTCACAGCATGATCTCTTAAACATTTACTTATAAAAATAGCAGAAACTTCCAGAGTTTTTAAGTTTTGAAAACTGAATTCCAATTTTTCAAATTCGTATGATTTTGCAGTTTTACGTTTAAGAAACACCCAAAAACCAGCAAACAAATCAAAAACCCAAAAACAAAACCAAATCCAAAACCTTAGTCCAAAAATCAAAAGTCCAGAAATCTTAATTAAAATAATTCAAACCATCTTATGTGGAAAACCAATCTGATCTCCCACACGTCATCCGATCCTAAACTTGTTGGTTACCTGAGAGGATAACAAACAAAGAGTGAGCTTTACAAGCTCATTGTGTAACACATCCCAAGAAACAAATCAGATATACATAAATAAACAAATACATTTTCAAATACAAATTCAAACATATTCTCACATACAAATTTAGATGTATTTTCATAATCAGATAAATATGCGTATTTAGTGTAACGACCCGTTTTTGGTAAAATCGGAACAGTGGTTTCGGGACCACAAATCTGATTCCTGAGAGGAAATTTATTTTAATATTATTTAATGATCTATAGTACGATAATAATGTCGTATGAAAATTTCGTAAAGAAATTTTACTGATTACATGATTAATTTGATAAATGACCAAATTGCACAAAGTGTAAAAGTTGAGTTCTAATAGCTAAAGGGATTAAATAGCCATGGAATTCAAAATTTAGGTCCTTATATGGCAAAGAGACCATTAAAAATGCTTAGTGGTTAAGGATGATGATTCATCCATGGAAAATTAATTAAAAAAAATGATGAAATTGGAAAGTGAAATTTTAAAAGATGATAATTGATAAAAAAAAATAAAAATATCATCATTTTATCATCATCTTTCCCAAATAAAACATGGAAACCCTAGCTAAGAGAAAGTGAGCTCAAGCAAGCTATTTTGGTTTAATTGGGTAAGTATTCAAGTCTCGTTCTTAGTAATTTTCATGTTTCCGAGATTGTAATAGCTTAATTTAGCTATCTCAGGGATTAATTTGTAAAGTTATTGAAGTACTAGGGTTTTTCCATGGATGAGTATGCTGAAATTTTAAAATTTATGGTAGAAAATGAAAGGTTTTTGATGGATAAACAACTTTTGTAAAGTGAATTTTGATGAAATTATGATTTTAGAATTAAATTGTAAAGTTGTAAAATTCATGGAAAATTATAAATTTTTATGAAATACATGGGCTGTAAATGTTATATGAAAAATTTGGCTAGGCTTTGAATAAGGATTAAACTGCATGAATTTCATTTTCCGAGCCTAGGGACAAAATCGTCATTAATTAAAAGTTTAGGGGCAAAACAGTAATTTTGCCTAAGATGTGAATTGAATTGAAATGAACATGAATTGATGTTAAATTCATTCATATAGATTCAGATAGACCAAATTCAGAGTTAGAATAAGGAAAAAAGAAAGTGTCAGATTAGTAGATTTTATGTACACGAACATTTGCTGATGTAAGTTCGTGTAACTAAATTGTGTATATTTATATGCTTGAATTGAATGTTGTGTTTGTGAATTATATAAATGGAATAAACATGAAATTAATTACACATCTGACAAAGCCCGATAAATGTTAAATCCTGTTTGAATAATGAAATTCGATGGATACAGGATTTCCTGGATTGGTTGTAGTCCTGCATATGTTACGTACACCCCATAGCTCTTACGAGCATCCTGTTATAAACCCTCTCGAGCTTTTCGTTATATGGTTCCTGTGAGCATCCCGATTGATAGTGATCCTGCATGTGTTGCGAACATACCGCAGCTCTTTGTGAGCATCCTGTTATATGGTCGGTAGTGATCCTGCATATGTTGTGGACATACCGCAGCTCTTTATGAGCGTCCAGTTATATGGCTCTCCGGAGCTTCCTGATATGGCTCGCTTGAACTTCCTGATATATGGCTATCTAGAGCTCTTGATTAAAGGCTCTTCGTGAGCTTCCCGTTTAAAGGCTCTTCATGAGCTTCCTGATTAAAAGTTCTTTGTGAACTTCCTAATTATGACTCTTATAAGCTTCCCGTTATATAGCCCGGATAAGCTTCCTGATAGGCTCTTTGTGAGCTTCTCGATAAGCTCTTTGAAAGCTTCCTGTTATATGGCTCGAGAGAGGATTTCCCGATTATGTGCTTTAAAAAGCACTCTTGAATATGAATTGACAGATTCTGATTTGTACATTTCAAGTGTACTTCCTATGTATCCATCGAAGTTTTCAATGATTTAATGGGCAAAAATCCTGACATGAGAAGATATAAAGACGGAACGAATTATTACACGTATTTGCCTGAAATACATGAAAATGATGATACATGAGATATGGAAATAGGAGATGATGATATATAAACATGGAATTTGTTTGATGAATATGTTCATCCACGGTTATAGATTTATACATCTTGAGTGTACCACCTATGTGACATTGATATTCCAAATGATTTAATGGGCAAAGTTCCGACATGAGATAATTTGAATTCGAGACAAATTATTATGAAAATGTACTTGAAATATGGGGATATGATTTGTATATGTATATGAATACATGATGTGGAAAGTATATGTACATGGAAATCTAATTATTGTTGAGCCCATACATGTTTCTTGATATTTATATGAAATATATGACTAAAAAAGGTGATAAGGATATGTGCTAGGGCTCGTGATCAAATTGATTGAATGTGTCTTGCATGTTTATCTTGAATTTGAATGACTGGTAAGTTAATTACCATGTTATATGAACTTACTAAGCATAATATGCTTACTCCGTTTTATTTTCTCATGTTCTATAGTAATTCTGAAGCTTGTTGGATTGGAAACTTGGCGGAGATCACTCACACTATCCATCGGCCCGTTTCGATATATATGGTAAATCAATTATGGTTATAATGGCATGTATAGGTTATTTAGCCAATGATGGCATATAAATGTTTTGAATGAAACTAGCCATTGGAATGGCTTGTGTTTGACATATTTTGATATATTTATAAGTGGATTTATCTTGTTTGAAGAATGAATGTGATCATGCATATACGCATTTGGTAACTCGATAAGTATGAATAATAGATTAATATGATAATAAATTGTCATCTGAGGTACCTAAGAGTACATTGGTTGTATGTGATATTAAGTCATGTTCAAGACATGATTTCGACTTGTTTTGAATGCTTTGGTATGGTTTGTGAATGTGTTTAAGTGTTGGTGTAGGTGTAGGTGAAAGGCAAGATGTGTGAGAAATGTGGTTTAGAAAATAGCCTATTTCGTCCACATGGGCAGAGACACGGGCGTGTGTCTCAGCCGTGTGTGAGACACGGCCTAGCACATGGGCATGTGGCCTAGCCGTGTGTCCCCTACATCTTAAAATTTTCAAAATAGAATGCTCAGGTAATTTCGCACGGGCGTGTGGCTTGGCTGTGTAACCCCTGCACCTACACACGACCTAACATATGGGCGTGTGACTTGGCCGTGTGACCCAAGTCAGAGAGTTACACGGTTTGAGACACAGGCATGTCTCAGTTCACACGGCCTGACCACACGGGCGTGTGACCCTTGCACCTAGGAAAAATTTTGAGATTTCGTAAAAAATTCTCTGAGTACCTGGTTTAGTCCCGACTCGTTTCAAATGTATGTTTTGGACCTCGAAGGTTCATATAAGGGACTTTATGATTGATTTATGATATGAATACTGTATGATGTGGAATATTTGTTATTTGATCTGTAAATTCTGGTAATGCTCTGTAACCCTGTTTCGGTGGCAGATTCGGGTTAGGGGTGTTGCATTTAGATTCAGATACAAATGCAGACACAAATTCAGATGCAGATGCAGTCACATCTGCTACACACCAACTCCGTCCAACCAATCACACCAATTAAGACTACAACAGTCTATCCATCCAATCATACCGGGTCGTGGTGATATGCCACTCATAAAGGTGCAACTGAGCTACCAGAAAGATATTGCAATTTAACTGCCAAAATTGCTAAATACTGCCAGAATACACTTCCTTCATCACATATCAAACCCATCTCGATGTACATGCATAAATAAACTAATATATATTCCATAAACAAATATCATGCATAGTTTTCATACGTAATCATGCTTTCGGAGTTATCAGAACACAAATCGTACATATATTTTTCATATACCTTACCTGTATCACATACATACACAAATCAATAGATGTCACATTTCAAGTCTTATTTAAGCCAAATGGATCCCACGGAAGGTCTAATTATGAATTTTAGAGTCAAACGGGTCTAAGTGAAAATTTTCGAACAATGGGCCTACACAGCCTACCTGATCTGCCCGTGTGATTCGACACGCTCATGTGTCCCACACGGCTTACCTGATTTGCTCGTGTAATCACACATGCATGTGTGCCTCACACGACTTACCTGATTTACCCGTGAAATCGAACACGCCCGTGTACACCTACACAGCCTAATACACGGCCAATAACACGGCAGTGTGAAGACCAATAGTTTCAAATTTTCCTTGCATTTTTTTCCAGATTTTCTGGGTTTTTTGTGGTGGTTTCGAGTTAGAAACACACACCTGATTTGGTCTCAATGAAGATTTGCGAAGAAGCAATCCAGTAACCTAAATCGACAATCCACAAGAATCACTCAATTCAATTTTTACAACACCTGATTGCACAAATTGGTGTAATATCATCCAATGAACTTATTTACAAAACAAAATAACACTTAAAACGATAAAATTACTCACCCATGAATGAAACAACTTAAGAAAAGAATTTAATTACCCGGAGGATTAATCGTCTCACGATCTTCTCCTAATCTCCACAAAGAACACAAACTACTCATTAAAAGCCCTTCATACTCAAAGAACTTAATAAACACAGGTTAAATTGTTGAAAAGAAATGGGCTTGGAAAATGCAACGAAAAATAAATTTAGGGAAAAACTAGAGTTTTAAAAGTTTTTCCAAAACAAGATCTTGGTTGTGATATCTAAAGTAATAAACACTTAATCAAAATTTTACTTTTTCGTTTCGTCTAGGATGAGCGCTTCAACCGAGTAGTCTTCTCCGCTATCCTTAAGCTCACGTCTACCTAGTGTGGGCTCGCTTCTAATCAAAAAAATTCACAAAAATTACCAGTGGGGTAATTTCACAATTTCTCTAAACTTTTGGGAAAATTTGTAAATTAGAAAAATATCTCTAGAAATTTTCTGAAATAATCTCTTCAGAAAATTTTCTCTGTATAACTTTCTCTTGAATTCAACTATGTGTAAAATAATGACCCAAGACTCTCTTTATATAATGAGAGTTTAGAGAGTTCAACTATGATTAAACTTAATCACTTTAATATTAAATCTTATTAAAATAATAGAATGTTTATCTACAATATAAACATTAAATTTAATTTAATATTAAAGTAATCACTTTAATATTAAATTAATAAAATAATATTAAGATAAGTATTAAATTTAATTTAATATTAAACTATTATTATTTTTGGATTAGTTAATTTGAAATCAAATTCTCTGGTAGAGTTCCAGTAGGAGTGTAACCCCTCCACTATTCAACCACTGAAGACCAATTGCCGCCAGCCACCAGGACGCCGCCATCACAACCATCGGTACTGCCGTGTCCAGTGATGCAGGTGCGACACCCTTACGACACCTTGAGTCGGTTTGGCTACTGCCAGTTCAATCCAGGTCAGTGACAACTCGACTGATCCGTTCTAGCCACCGGTTGGACCGTCGGCCCAATTTCACATATCGGACCTGGTTCGACCAGTTTTTGGGTCATAATCTTGGTTTTTTAGCAACCGGACCCAATTTACGATTTCAGGTCCAATTTTCAAGTTTAATTACCCATTGGGCCAATTGTTTGACTTGAAAATCAATTTCCATAAGTATCATATTAATTTTAATTAATTAGATTAATTTAGTTTTACTTGATCAAAATTAATTTTTCCAAAAATCACTAAGATTTTCTAATTTAATTTTTTAAGAAAATGTTTTAATCAAATTCTCTAGTTGAACAATTCTCACAACCACCTAATTTAATTCCACATCGAATAAATCGATTCAATTAAATTATTTCCGAAGTCATAGAATTTTCTTCTGATTCAAATGAAGTCCAATCGAGCTTTTGTTGAGCTAGCAAAAGGACCAATCGAACATATACAATTAGGCTCTAGTAATTGCAACTATTTCCAGAAGCATTGTTCCTATAATTCGCAATTACATAATCATGGAGTCAGTCCACAAGATGTACCATGATTCAAAACTCCTTATGGTATACTCTTTACCCTCATATGATATCATTAATTCCTTTAAGTTAAATTCGTTCACTCAATACAATCCTATTTTATCTCATGGTCACCATTGTATCTTTTTAATGATTAATATGATCACTGTCAACAAATGACTATAATAAATTTCTCGTTCAAGAACAAGCAACCCGTGACCATGTTCCATATTTATCAATCCACATAATGCCAATGAAAGTATAAGCCTATGCCATAAACAAGTCATGTACCCAACATACCGGCTATGGGCTCGATCATCTTTAGAGCATAAGCCTCCACTTATATCAAATCACATGAGTTGCATACGCATGGTCAGTGACTAACTCAGGATTTAGGTAAATCAAACCATGAACGTCACAAGTGAATTAATTCACAAACGGATTCAGAATTAATTCATCTTGGGTCTAGTTCAATGTATCATTTTACCAATGAATACATCTATGTCTCTACTCGTGGAGTCAATTGCTCCGATAGTCAGGACTAACCATCTGCCCAATTGGCATTGTAGACGACATAATAATCCTTCTTAATATTTGAATCAAATGCTCACTTTGATTCTTTTACGAGATTACGGACTTATTTAGATTACCTACTAAAGTAAGTTGTCTTTCTCACAATGTAAATGTTCTTACAATGTCACTTATCTTTAGTTTGAACTTAGACAATCAATGAGCTAATATTTGATTGTAACAATTTCGCTATGCATGCAAAATATAAAAGAAAGAAATACAAAATACATAATAGTGAAATGTGAAATTAACTTTATTTATTTATTCATCGTTCAAATAAATAGAAAACAGTTACATGTTTACTACAATATGGGCACATTTCTCAAAAATTTCCCACTTGCCCTAGTGAATTAAATGTGTCATGTTTCGCATTCCCATATCCTCGATGTGTTGATATAACTCCTAGTTACATGAGTCTTAGTAAATTAATCCAAAAGGTTATCTTCAGAAGCTACTTTCATCACATCTACAATTCATTCGACTATTGCCTCTCATATCAGGTGATACTTCCGATCAATGTGTTTCGTCCTCTTGTGACTTCTCATTTCCTCGTTATTACCAATTTCAGCACTATTATCACAATATAGTATTATAGTTTTTTCCATACCAGGAATAACTTCAAGATCGATTAAGAACTTTCAAAGCCATATTGCTTCTTCCGTTGCCTCAGAAGCAACCACATACTCGGCCTCCATAGTAGAGTCAGCAGTGCAAGTTTGTTTTACACTTCTTCATACTATGACTCCACGGCCTAGAACGAATATATTTTTCGACGTTAATTTCCTCGAATCTTTACAGGTTTGGAATTCTGAGTCTGTGTATCCAACAAGAGTAAGGTTCTACCCAGAATACACAAGCATATAATTCCTAGTTCTTTTAAGATACCTTAATATATGCTTTACAGCTTGCCAATGCCTAAGACCTAGATTCATCTGATATCAACTAACCATTCCTATTGAGAAACAAATATCTAGACGTGTGCAAAGCATCACATACATAAGGCTTCCAACTGGCAAAGCATATGGAACCTTACTCATATGCTCTCTTTCTTTCGCATTCTTAACATAGTCAATTAAAGAAAGATGAAAACCTAATGAAGCTGGTTGAACGCCTGGCTTCGCATCAGTCATTGTAAAACATTCCTGTACCTTATCGATGTATGAAGCTTGAGATAGAGCTATCGTTTTATTCTTTTGATCCCTAAGTATTCAAATTCCAAGAATATAACTAGCTTCACCCAAGTCCTTCATGCTAAACTGCTAAGCTTACCACAATTTAACCGTTGACAATTCTCCTACATCATTTCTGATAAGTAGAATATCATCGACATACAAAACAAGGAAGGCCACATTTTTGTCCTTTATACGCTTATAAATACAAGCTATCGATCACAGGGGGAATAGATTTTCATCTATGATTTAATTGACTCAAGTACAAGATTATGGAAATCAGATTTGATAAGAAATACCTTAAGTGAATTTGATGTTTTGAGGATCCTGGGAATTCCTCTAGTGTGTTTCCCTCATGCTAATAGCCTAGTTTAGAGGGGTAAGGCTTAGAAATCGTATTCTGTAAGAAGTTCCTCCAAACTTCTTTTACATGATTTACAAACACCTATAACCATTGTTACTCAAACTACATACACTGCCTTTTACAAAAAATCATGGCTTCTAGATATTCCTTCTAATGTCAAGATCCTCAACTGGAGGAATTTTCTTAATTATCTCATTACATACTCTATTACACTTTATAGACGATTAATCCCTTCTGCTTTATGCCCCAGGCATGGAGGTGCAGTGGAAACACTGAAGCATGTCTTTCGTGACTGCCAGATTACATTGGATACTTGGGCGGCGTTGCAATTCTATTGGCCTCGGTCTGCTTTTATGATGTCCTATTGCAACTTTAATACAGACTTATTTTAGAGAGTTAGAAGAGCTACAAGCGAGATTACTTGTACCAGTTCGAGTGCCATCCCATTGGACGCCGCCGACATGCTATTAATCACACAGAGAATAGATTTCTATTAGTGCGGGCTTCCAAGAGTGCCTCGTTCAACATGATACGATCCCGAGTTGCGGAAGTAATCTGAGTCGTAGTTGTGCCCGATCATTAAATCGATGAAGTATCGTTGTAATTCGGAGTTAGAAGGTGTTCAGCTGTTTGTAGGCTAAATGAAAGCTTGCAATTTAGTTTAAGGGAATTTGTGTGTCAAATGGATGAGGCTCGATTTGGAAATAAAGAAAATAAGGCGAGTAGATGGTTAGAGCGTATGTAAGAAACTTAAGGACAAGATCGAACCAATACTTTGTAAGTGTCGACCCGGGACTTATACGTCGCTTAAGGTTGCTGGAAGTTGTTAAAAGAACTTCGACCCGCTATCTATAACAAGATAGGAACTGGAAGTATATCGAGTGAATGCCACACTCGATGAAGAGTGATAAGTTCGAAGGAAAACAAGGTTGACGCCACTAGAGAACTAGATAAGCCAACTCGAGTTTAAAACGAAACTTGAGAGTTGAATAAACTCACAAAGTAACAGAAATTCATTAAAAGTGCAAAAAGTTCTAAAATACATGAAAATGACTACGTATTTATAGTGACTCCTTAAGCTAGCCGAATGGTCATAACTTAGTATGCAAGTTCAGCTTTTAATTCAAAATTAAAGAGCTGATTGATCTTGATTTTTCCAGAATTTCTCCATGTGCTTTGAGGATGCCGAAAGTCCCTTCTAGATGCCTTGGAAATTCAGCTGAATTGAATGATGGAGCTTGGGAGCTGGTGATGCATGAAGGTTCAGCCTAGAAGCTTGGAAAGGCCTTTATGATGACTCCTTGATGAGCTGAACAGCTTTTACCTCATTTAAGGACGTTTTGGGGTCTCCAATAGTTGCATGGTGTGAACACAAGAATAAGAGCAGCCAAGTGTGTGAACACATGAAACCGAAAAGCAAAATGAGTGTGGAAGGAACGTAGCAGCTGGTGGAGTCTTCCAAGGTGCTTCGGTGAGCTGAAAGAGCTACCTTGAAAAGTGAAACAGCAGTCCCCAAAGTCCCTTGCTGTTCATGAAGGGTTGCATGGAAGAAGCAAACAGCAGCAACCCCTTTTAATGCTGTCCAATGCCAAGTACCTGCACCTATTTAAAACAGCCATTAAATCATGTTTTAGGACAAAATAAATTTGGGCCACAAGACAAATTAAATTCGGCAGCTACTTAGGACACATTTAATTTCATGCATGAACTAAGACAAATTAATTACTTGTATTAATTTGGCTGGAGCTAAAAACACAATTTAAATATGTAGTAAACTTAGACAAATTTATGACATGTTTTAATTAAGACATAATTAAGTTGGTAGCAGCCTAAGACAAATTAAAAACCTGCTGGATAATTTAACAGAAAATAAATTCGTCCTAAGCTAGCTAATAAATGTGCATAAAACTAAGACACATTAAACACAATTAAAATGTCCAGATTTTTAAAAGTTTAAAAGCAACTTTAATTATTTGAGCTGAACTAACTAAATTAAATAATTTATTTTAATTCCAGCAACTTAATGCATAAAATAAAAAGATGGAAACGAGCTCATTGAGCTGGAAGCGAACTAGTTCAGCTCGCAAGGGATTGTAAGCAATACTTAAGGAGCTGGTCCAAGAATGTGCTCGGGGCGTGGCCGTATCACAACATGCATAGCGCTAAGCCAACGCAGTGGCTCATACGTTAGCTACAAAAGGCTAGCAGAGGGAATCAAAAGCTTGTTTTATTAGTGAGCTCCTTCTTTTACAATAGATGCGACAGAATCAGATTGAAAGAAGATGGTGAGGCCTAGTTGACAATCACAATCGAGAGGACAATGTGAAGAGCAACACGACAATGAGATATGGTGTTGCGAGAAGTCGTGTACCAGTGGCTCATAGTTTTAGATGCTTTAAACAGATCAACGTGATATATCATAATTTGATACGTCAAATTAGGTTTTCCATTACACTTAAGAAGCTTATTCTCAAGTAATTTAAGTGTCTTTGATATGTTTTTGTTTATTTTTAGTTTTGTTGTTAATAAATCATTTTTATTAATTTAAGCCATTTTTTATACCCAAATTGGTCAATCGTTCCATGGGAAACTTAACAAGTTGATTAGGTGTTGTAGGGTGTCGATGGTAACCTGAACATAAAGAAAATATCACCTAGAAAGGGGGTATCACAATATCGAAGCATGAAAGTCGTGATACCCCTAAAAGTGCTGAAATAAGGAGAATAGAGGTCATCTACAGTGGTATCGCGATACCAGACCATGGATATCGCATATCGAGACCCCTAAGACTCTTAATCTCATGACTGTTGTGGGTATCGTAATACTCAACCTGACAAGTGAAAAAAATGTAACACCCAAACCCGACCTAGACGTTATAGCCGTATCTAGAGATGTTACAAAGAAAAGTTAGAAATTGGTCTTTTCCTTTAAAAACATCGTAGCTCTTTGTTGTAAAGAATATGTCGTTATACTCATTAGTGGCAACCATCGATTGTATACTCTCTCAAATAAAACAATAATTTGCAGCAGAAGTTTTAAAGTTGTTATATTTTGAAAACAGAGTTTATTTTCTCTAAAGCGTTTGATCGTATAAAGCAGTTGTTTTTGTAAATTGTTTTGTCGAGTGTCGCAAGAAATCTCAAATCAAATCCAAATCCAAAAATAAAACCCCAAATTCCAGAGAGTCCCAAAATTACAAAACTCTTAAAATCATAAAATTAAGTAAACTTTTAAAGTAAATGAATTTATGGACAAGTGGTCACAACCGAGTCTCCGTCACACCGACCCGCCTAAGTCTAAGGGTTACCTGAACAGAGCAGACAGAAAGAAAGTGAGTTTTAAAAACTCAGTGTGTAACTCTACGGAAACATAAATTCAGGTTTTATCGCATAACAGAACAGATACATACATAAATCCTTAACAGAATCAGATTATCAACAGAATCATATAGATACAGATATACAAAGTCCTATCCCCATCCTCTACACACCAACTCCGACCATCCCAACACACCACGTGGGGTATAAAACATTCACCCAGCCCTACACACCACATAGTGTCTATACGACACTTTTTAGAATAATCACAGCCGTGCTGCCAGTATATTGGCGAAATATCACCTCATAGAATACTTTCTCCACATATCACATATCCCATCCCATAACCAAATACAGAAAATAATAACATATATCAAAAGTAATACATCATGCATGCTCATAAAATAGATATTACACATGCCTAAGCATGACAGAATAGATCGTACATACCATGTCTCATAATACTCATAAAAGCATTATTTAAGTCATTTTTCAGTCTAACAGAGTAAGAGATTTCATGCTTTAATGCTTATACCATACATATCGACCCTATGGAAGGCCCATAATTGATAGGAATGACATGTACGACCCTAGGGAAAAGTTCTAAAATTTAGGCCTACATGCCCGTGTGGCTTACCCGTGTGGGCCCACACGCTCAGAATGGCCTTGCCCGTATGGCCCACACTCCTGTGTGGCTTGCCCATATGGGTCCACATGGCCTACCACGGCTAGGCACACGCCCATGTGGCGTCGACAGACAAGATTTTTGGCTTTCACCGATCAATGCTTTCTCGTGTTTTCGTTACACACCTAGTTCGTTTTTAATGTGAAAGCAATCCCGAGACCTCCGAAACCTAGAAAAATAGTATCCCAACAATTATTTAGCAAATGGTTTACGTTTTGACAACAATAACCCGAGCAATGTACATGAACTTACTTGTAACACCAGTAACCCATATCTGTCGCCAGAACAAGGTTACGGAGCATTACCTGTGATTACAGAACATTTTCAGTTAATTCAAGTAAGTTACTATTCATTTTCTGAGAACACTCTTATTGTCCCTTAAATGGACCCTCGAGGCCCAATATGAACATTAGAATCGAATCGGGACTAAATCGAGATCACCAAGAATTTTTCGCATAATTTCAATTTTTTTTCTCAAGTGCAGGGCTCACACGCCCGTGTGGTCTTGGGACACGCCCGTGTGACCCTTAGACATGCCCGTGGTACAGGTCGTGTCTTACCCCGTGTAACTCTCTGACTTGTGCACACGGCCACGTCACACGCCCGTGTGCTAGGCCATGTGGTTAATTTAATTTTCATAAAATAAGTGCAGTTTTTGTAACACCCCTAACTCGTAACAATTGCAAGAATAGGGTTAAGAGGCATTACCGGACATATCGGAACATTTACGATCAATTCACAACACAAGATACATCTTCATCATAACATGACAAATCATATACATAGAGTCCCTTTAAAAGGTCTACGAGACCTTAAAAATGCATTGGGAAAGAGTCGGGACTAAACTGAGCTCATACAATTTTTTTTCCGAAAATCAAACATTTTTTCAAAGTTACAGAGGTCACACCCCCATGTGGGTAGGCCATGGGCCTCACACGGCATCAGACACACCCGTGTGTCCAAGCCGTGGCAAAACAGGGCATACATACTGAGTTGTCCACACGGCCGAGGACATGCCCGTGTGCTTTGCCCATGGGAAACACTAACATGATTCACATGACTTGTCACACGCCCATGTGTCTTGCCCGTGTGCGAGACTGACTTGTTTCGAATTACAAACTTAAGTGACACGGTCGAGACACACACCCGTGGGCTCAACTGTGTGGGCAAACATAGGCCACTTGCAAGGCCAAATTGCCACCCAAACTTTGGGTCACACCTACAAGCACAAACAAGCACATTTTATACTCTCAAAAGCAACCAAATCATACCAATAATGACCATCTTTTCTAACCATTCATAAGTATAACAAACATATCAACTTTGCGTCACAAAACATAGATTTAAAGTTACCAAATTCATAACCATTATCAAACCATATCACATGGCTATATATACATCTCAAAACATCATCATCTATTACAACTAGTCTATACATGCCATATTTAAATATGTACACATTCAAAAGGTACCAAAATATAGTTTGATAGTGTGGTGATGATCCTCAACGATCCTAGAGCTTTCCGTAGCTTTGATAATCTATAAAACAATGCAAACGCACACAGAGTAAGCTTTCAAAATCTTAGTAAGCCATATACAACTAAACTTATCATATAAAACATTTATAACCATTTCATTCTCATAATCTATAGCATAACACAATAGCAAATTCATAATTCTTCTAGGGCTCATTTGCTTCTAACCACTTGCTTACCAACAAATCATATCTCCATGTATTTCATTAAATCATAATACATTTGTATATAACATATCTCATTTCATTAAGTCCATATACATATATCTCAATCCCACAATCTCATATATGCTTACTTTTCATACTCAAACTTGGCATACACTTAAAACGTACATGTATCGGATACATATTTCACATAGTCATTCAGTTCTCGGAATGCCCGTTAAACCATTTGAAATCAAATAGAATACTCGGATAGCTCGGAATGCTTGTACAAAGCCAACGTCCCAGACGTGGTCTTACATGTAATCAAATATCGATGCCACTATCCCAGATAGGGTCTTACACAAAAACATATACGGTGCCAATGTCCCAGACATGGTCTTACACGTAATTCTCAAATCGATGCCAACGTCCCAGATGTGGTCTTACACGATATCACATATCGGAACCCTATGTCATGACATATGCATCCTAACTATTCCTGAGGTTTGTACGGGACTTTTTGGATATTGTCACATTATCGGAGCCTTGACAGATTTCACATATTCAGCTCAAATAATCATATAACACAATTCATTCACATGTAAGCAATATTAATTCAATCTAAACACATTTATTTGTATATCGACTTACCTCGTAAGGATATGAATGAACAGATACGACTACTCGACCACTTTCGACTTCCCTCGATCTAAATCTGTTTTCTTTGGTTCTTGATCTTAATCAAGACTTGCAAGTGCCGAATGTAACAAAGCTTTAAACCCTTCTTTTTCTTTCAGTTTTCAGTGCAAACAAAGATGATAATCATTTATTTTCATGTTTGTTTTATTTATAATCATAATAATTATTTATTTCCATTTTTACCCTTAATGAAACATTAATGAAAAACATTTAAGTCATGGACATAATTGTCCAATAACTTCATAATGGCATAATAAATTTTGAAGGACTTATAACAAATCAAATCATAGCAATTTAACACATTAACAAATAGAATGTCACTTTTATATTTTCTGCGATTAAGTCTTTTTCTCAAATTAAGCACACAAACTATGAAATTAATTCACGAAACTTTAACATATGCTTAATCACATACTGCAAGCACAAAAAATAATATTAAAATATTTTTCTAACTCAGATTTGTGGTCCCGAAACCACTATTCCGACTAGGGTCTAAACCGGACTATTACAATTCTCCCCCTTAGGGATTTTCGTCCCCAAAAATCTTACCGTTGAATAGATTTGGATATTGCTCTCTTATAGCATCTTCGGGTTCCCACGTAGCTTCTTCAACCCCGTGTTGATGCCACAATACTTTTACTAATGGAATTTTCTTATTTCACAATTCTTTAATCTCGCGAGCTAAGATATGAATCGGTTCTTCTTCATAAGTCATATCAGATTGAATTTCTATTTTAGATGGAAAAATTACATGCGAAGGATCAGATCTGTATCGTTGAAGCATTTATACATGAAACACATTATGAATATTTTCTAGCTCAGGTGGTAGCAACAATCTGTACGCAACAGGCCCAATACGCTCAATAATTTCGTACGGCCCGATGAATCTCGGACTCAGTTTGCCTTTACGACCAAATCGGAGTATTTTCTTCCACAGTGAGACTTTCAAAAGCACTTTATCTCCAATCTCAAATTCAATATCTTTTCGCTTCAAATCTGCATAAGATTTCTGACGATCAGACGCTGCTTTCAAACTATTATGGATCACTTTTACTTTCTGCTCAGTTTCTTTTATCAAGTCAACCCCGTGAATCTTATTCTCGCTGAGTTCTGACCAATACAGAGGTGTTCGACATTTGCGACCATACAAAGCCTCGTAAGGTGCCATTTTGATACTTGATTAAAAACTATTATTATACGTAAACTCAATCAATGGTAAATAATGTTCCCACACACCTTCAAACTCAAGAATGCAACATCTCAACATATCCTCGAGAATCTGAATAATTCGCTCGGATTAACCATCTGTCTGTGGGTGAAAAGCTGTACTAAAATGTAATTTAGTACCTAAAGCCTCTTACAATTTCTTCCAGAATTGTGAAGTAAACCTCGAATCTCTGTCAGACACAATAGATAGTGGCACCCCGTGCAATTTCACAATATCGGAAATATATAGCTCAGCTAACTTGTCAAGCGAGTAATCAGATCGTACTGGAATAAAATGAGCTAATTTCGTCAGTCTATCAACTACAACCCAAATTGCATCTTTCTTTCTCGAAGTCACAGGCAACCCTGAAACAAAATCCATCGTCACTCTATCCCATTTCCACTCAGGAATCATAATCGGTTGTAACAAACTGGATGGTACCTGATGTTTAGCTTTAACTTGTTGACAGATTAAACATTTCGAAACAAACTTTGAGATATCCCGCTTCATACCAGGCCACCAATAAAGTTGTTTCAAATCATTGTACATCTTTGCACTCCCCGGATGAACAGATAGGCGACTACTATGCGCTTCTTTCAAAATCAATTGAATCAATTTTGGGTTTCTTGGAACACATATTCGATCTCGAAATCTCAAACAATCATCAATATCAATTCAAAATTCAGAATCAGAGTTCTAATCACATTGAGCTCATTTCGCTAACATTTCATTATCAATTTTCTGAGCATCACATATTTACTGTAAGAACAATAGTTTCACTTTCAATTTAGCCAAAACTGAACCATCATCAGACAGATCTAAATGAACATTCATTGCACGTAGTGCAAACAGTGATTTCTGACTCAATGCATCAGCAACAACATTTGCTTTACCCGGATGATAATCTATCACAAGTTCGTAGTCTTTTAACAGTTCTAACCATATTCTCTGTCACAAATTCAAGTGTTTCTGAGTCATCAAATATTTCATACTTTTATGATCTGAAAACACATGGCATTTTTCATCGAAGAGATAGTGGCGCCAAATCTTTAAAGCAAACACAATTGCCGCCATCTCAAGATCGTGTGTCGGATAATTCTTTTCATGCTGTTTCAATTGTCTTGAGGCATAAGCTATAACTTTTCCTTCCTGCATCAAAACACATCCCAGACTATTTAAAGAAGCATCACTGTATATCACAAATTCTTTACCGGATTCTTGCTGTACTAACACTGGAGCTTCAGTCAATAGAGTTTTCAATTGATCAAAGCTTTTTTGACACTTTTTAGACCACTCAAATTTCACATCTTTTTGAAGCAATCTCGTCATTGGAATTGCAATCATTGAAAATCCTTTTACGAGCCGTCGATAATAACCAGCAAGTCCCAGAAAACTGCAAACTTCAGACACACTTTTCGGAGACTTCCACTCTAAAATAGCTAAAATCTTGCTTAGATCAACTCGTATATCAGATGCTGACACAATATGCCCCAAAAAGCCAACTTCACGCAACCAGAACTCACATTTACTAAACTTTGTATACAATTGCTTATCTCGCAGAGTTTGTAGCATAATTCTCAAATGTTCAGCATGCTCAACTTCATCACACGAATAAATCAAAATTTCGTCAATGAATACAAAAACAAATCGATCTAAATACGATCTAAAAATTCTGTTCATCAAATCCATAAAGATAGCAAAAGCATTTGTTAGTCCGAAAGGCATAACTAAAAACTCATAATGCCCGTACCTCGTTCTGAAAGCAGTTTTCGGAATGTCTGAATCTTTTACTCGCAAATGATAATATCTCGATCTCAAATCTATCTTTGAAAACACAGTAGCTCCTTTCAGCTGATCAAACAAATCATCAATTTTGGGTAGAGGATATTTGTTCTTAATAGTCACTTTGTTTAACTGACAGTAATCAATACACATTCTCATCGTACCATCTTTCTTTTTTACAAATAGAACGGGAGCACCCCAAGGTGAGAAACTCGGTCGTGCAAATCCTCTATCGGTCAACTCTTACAACTGAGACTTTAATTCTTTCAATTTTTTTGGTGCCATTCTATACGGAGCTATTGAGATAGGAGTCGTCCCCGGCACTAAGTCAATACCAAACTCAACTTCTCGTATCGGAGGTAATCCCGGTAGTTCTTCAGGAAACACATCAGGGAACTCACAAACAATTGGTACAGATTCAACTTTCTTTTCAATCACTTTCGAATCAATCACATAGGCAAAATAAGCTTCATAACCCTTTTTCACATAATTCTGAGCTTTCATCACTGATATCACAGTCGGTAACCCATTCAAATCATTAGATTCAATCGAACTATTTCATCATTCTGACATCTCAAATCAATAGTCTTTCATTTGCAGTTCACAACAGCATCATGCTAACCAATCCATACCCAAAATTATATCAAACTCATCAAAAGGTAATAACATCAGGTCAGCCGGAAAACAAATATCTTGAAACATCAATGGACAATTCTTGCACACTTTGTCAACCAAGACACTTTTACCTAAGGGGTTCGATACTCTAATTACAAATTCAGTAGACTCTACAGGCAGAGTCTTACTGGATACTAAGTTCATGCATACATACGAATGAGTAGACCCTGGATCTATCAAAGCAATCACAGAAGTATCATAAAGAGTAAATGTACCCGTGATAACATCTAGAGACGAAGCTTCCTCACGAGCTCGAATAGCGTATGCTCTTGCAGGTGCTCTAGCTTCAGATCTCGCAACTGTATCTTTCGTAGCTCTCTGGCTACCACTCAGATTTCTTGTGTTTCTAGAAGGTCTACCCCTAGCTGAAGCATTATCTGACTTCGGATTCTGTACAATCTCTTGTTCAACAGACTCGGGACAATCTCGAATAAAATGGTCTAATGATCCACATTTAAAACAAGCTCGGTCATTCAATCTACAATTACCTGGATGTCTTTTACCACAATGTCTACATTCAGGTCGCTCTGATCTAACATTTCCAAGACTAGCTATCGAAGTAACTGGAGCTTTGAAGTTCGAATGCGATCTAGCACGCTCTCTGTTCGAATGTCCCATATTAGCTTTTGAACGGCTATACTCATCTCTGATTTTCTTTGATGCAAACTGAAATGTTTTACTTGAGAATCTCTTTCTCACATCTCTGGCTTCTGACTCAGCTTTTCTTTTATCTTTCCCCAGTGCTTCAGCTTTACATGCTCGACCAACAAGCACAACAAACTCTTTTATTTCCAGAATTCCAACTAGCAAATGGATATCTTTAGTCAGGCCGTCTTCAAACCTTTTACACATTATTGCTTCAGTTGAAACACATTCCCGTGCATATTGACTTAATCTCACAAATTCTCGCTCGTATTCTGTGACAGACATACGACCTTGTTTCAATTTAAGAAACTCTTTTCGTTTTTGATCTATAAATCTCTGACTAATATATTTCTTTCGGAATTCAAATTGAAAGAAATCCCAGGTAATTTGTTCTTTTGGAACAACAGAAGTCAAAGTTTTCCACCACTGATAAGCTACATCTCTTAACAAAGAAACGACACATTTCACATATTCCTCAAGAGTAAAAGACATTTCATCAAACACTCGGATTGTATTCTCAAGCCAAAACTCAGCTCTCTCAGTATCATCATCACTAGTGGCCCTGAACTCTTCGGCCCCATATTTACGGATTTTATCGACCGGAGGCTTATTCAACAGATTCGGATTCTTAATCGGAGGTACAACAAAAGTCTGAGGAGGATTGGGTGGGGGCGGAGGTTGTGAAACAGTCGGATTTGTTCTAATATATTGAGTGAACCACTCATTCATCATTTGGAAGAAGGCTTGTTTAGCCTCTCCTTCTTGGCCGCTAGTGGTCGGTCTAGAATCAGATGGCGCTGTCCCATGAGTGGGAGCATGCGCGTTACTTTCAACATCGTCAGCTACAGCTCTTTCGGGATCAATTACTATACGAAAAACACATTTTATATGTCAAGATTCATCACACTATCACAATTCATATATATGGCATGTATAGCTAGACTCTTACACCCTACGTTAGTCCTAGAATCGACTAAACCGTAGCTCTAATACCAATTAAATGTAACACCCCTAACCCATAACCATCACCGAAATAGGGTTAAGAGGCATTATCGGACATATTGGAACATTTACGATCATTTTAAAACACAAAATACATCTTCATCATATCATGACAAATCATATACATAGAGTCCCTTTAAAAGGTCTACGAGACCTTAAACATGCATTGGGAAAGAGTCGGGACTAAACCGAGCTCATACAAAAAAATTTCCAAAAATCAAACATTTTTTCAAAGTTACAGAGGTCACACGCCCGTGTGGGCAGGCCGTGTGCCTCACACGGCATCAGACACACCCGTGTGTCCAAGCCCTGGCAAAACAGGGCATACATACTGACTTGTCCACACGACCGAGGACACGCCCGTGCGCTTTGCCCATGGGCAACACTGACTTGATTCACACAGCTTGTCACACGCCCGTGTGCGAGACTGACTTGTTTTGAATTACAAACTTAAGCGACACGGTCGAGACACACGCCCGTGTGCTCAACCGTGTGGGCAAACATAGGTCACTTGCAAGGCCAAATTGCCACCCAAACTTTGGGTCACACCTACAAGCACAAACAAGCACATTTTATACTCTCAAAAGCAACCAAATCATACCAATAATGACCATCTTTTCTAACCATTCATAAGTATAACAAACATATCAACTTTGCATCACAAAACATAGATTTAAAGTTACCAAATTCATAACCATTATCAAACCATATCACATGGCTTATATATACATCTCAAAACATCATCATCTATTACAACTAGTCTATACATGCCATATTTAAATATGTACACATTCAAAAGGTACCAAAATATAGTTTGATAGTGTGGTGATGATCCTCAACGATCCTCGAGCTTTCCGTAACTTTGATAATCTATAAAACAATGCAAACACACACAGAGTAAGCTTTCAAAAGCTTAGTAAGCCATATACATATAAACTTATCATATAAAACATTTATAACCATTTCATTCTCATAATCTATAGCATAACACAATAGCAAATTCATAATTCTTCTAGGGCTCATTTGCTTCTAACCACTTACTTACCAACAAATCATATCTCCATGTATTTCATTAAATCATAATACATTTGTATATAACATATCTCATTTCATTAAGTCCATATACATATATCTCAATCCCACAATCTCATATATGCTTACTTTTCATACTCAAAATTGGCATACACTTCAAACGTACCTGTATTGGATACACATTTCACATAGTCATTCAGTTCTCGGAATGGCCGTTAAACCATTCGAAATCAAATAGGATACTCAGATAGCTCAAAATTCTTGTACAAAGCCAACGTCCCAAACGTGGTCTTACATGTAATCAAATATCGATGCCACTGTCCCAGATAGGGTCTTACACGAAAACATATACGGTGCCAATGTCTCAGACATGGTCTTACACATAATTCTCAAATCGATGCCAACATCCCAGACGTGGTCTTACACGATATCACATATCGAAACCCTATGTCATGACATATGCATCCTAACTATTCCTAAGGTTCGTACGGGACTTTTCAGATATTGTCACATTATCGGAGCCTTGACGGATTTCACATATTCAGCTCAAATAATCATATAACACAATTCATTCACATGTAAGCAATATTAATTCAATCTAAACACATTTATTTGTATATCGAATTACCTCGTAAGGATATGAATGGACAAATATGACGACTCAACCACTTTCGACTTCCCTCGATCCAAATCTGTTTTCTTTGGTTCTTGATCTTAATCAAGACTTGCAAGTGCCAAATGTAACAAAGCTTTAAACCCTTCTTTTTCTTTCAATTTTTGGTGCAAACAAAGATGATAATCATCTATTTTCATGTTTGTTTTATTAATAATCACAATAATTATCTATTTCAATTTTTACCCTTAATGAAACATTAATGAAAAATATTTAAGTCATGGACATAATTGTCCACTAACTTCATAATGGCATAATAACTTTTTAAGGACTTATAACAAATCAAATCATAGAAATTTAACACAGTAACAAATAGAATGCCACTTTTATATTTTCTGCGATTAAGTCTTTTTCTCAAATTAAGCACACAAACTATGAAATTAATTCACGAAACTTTCACATATGCTGTAACACCCCAAACCCGGCCTAAACGTTACGACCGAATCTGTTATGTCACATGGAAAGGGTGTTCAAAGAAACTTCGCCATTTCTTAAAAACTTCGCGTTTTGTTTTCATTTCGAAAACCAAATTTAGTTATACGGTTTTCTTGCAAATTTTACTAACAGCCGAAAACAGGTTTTGTGATACGAAAAATCAAAACTAGTGGATTTCAGAAACGAGACATTTGAAAACAAAGTTTGTGGTTCTAAGAAAATTTCTGAATTTAATTATTCATCGGCTTGTTATTCGTTTGTTAATATTTTGGAAAATGATTGTTTATATTTTTAGGAAAACTCTAAATTTAACATTTCATAATATATAATAACCGCATTAAAATCCAAAAACCCAAATTAAAATCCCGGAGGCCTTATTACATAACAAATTCCCAAAAATTAAAATAAGTTTAAATAAAAAAAAACGAGGTTTACGAAAGAGATAATGCATGGCCACCTCAGAGTTTCCCCGGCTCCAAATCCTCGAACTAGGGATTACCTGCAAAATTAAGCAGAGGGGTGAGTTACGAGAACTCAGTGTGTATTTCCCCTTACGAACGATAACTGGGCCTAAGCCCATAGAAGCAGATTGGGCCTTAGCCCTAACAGCATGGCATATCAAATAGTGAATGCAATGCAACCCAGCCCAACCTAGTATAACATCCTCTACACTCCGCTCCATATGTCCAACCTCAACACACCTGTGGGGATTTCTACAATCAACCCTCCATCTGCTACACTCCTCATTGGCAGTCATGCTGACAGTCATGCTGCTCAAAGCCGATATAATGTGACAGAGTCACCGATATATGTGGCCTAGCCACCGAAACAATGTGATAGAGTCACCGATATATGTGGCACCGAGCCATCGAAATAATGTGACAGAGTCACCGATATACACTGCCCCTTTTAATCAATATCATATCCCAATCCCATGCAACATATAATCATAATGTAATGAATGCAACGTATGTCAATGTAAATCGAATAATCAGAGCATACATATATTCATGATCAAGTATATACATGACATAATCAGATGGTAACTAACCTGGCATCTCCGATTATACCCCCGCCAAGGGTAACTCAACAGCCGTTTCCGATGTTTCGGCTTTCAAACAATTCACATACTTATTATTAATCAAACAAACGATGGTGTGAGAATTACACACCTGATTACGCGAAGAACTAAACTCTCCTGAACGTTGCTACTCTCACAAGCGGGAATAACCACTATTTTCCTATCCCAAACGGATGTCGGCTCTCTACCACAACCCGGCGGGAAGTCTCGAACTGCCGACACAGCACGTCGTTTAAACTTGGGAGCAGAGACTACGAGTCCACTCCCCTCAGGCTCCTTTAACGCACCCTCCTTGGATCGGCTAGCACTCGCATCCATGAAGAGAGTCTTGATCAGTACAGTACTTTCAGAGAGAAACATTGATTGTTAAACCAGAAGGTTTTTATTATGGCAGAATAAAACGGATAGAGTCTAATTGCAAAGAACTAGAGAAAAACTCTTTACCTTGGTTAACAAGAAGTCGTACAACACCAAGTTTGGCTATAGACTAAACCAAAGGAACCCTAAAGTCAGCTAAAGAGATTCGGCTATAGATCAAGATCGAAGAAACCAAGAGATGCTCAACGAGTCCCCTTTTTGCCACCTGTGAAATCGAAATGGCTACCCTAGCACTGAGAAGTATTCGGCCTAGAAGGAAAAATCACTGTTTGAGAGAGTTTTACGTTCGGCTCACAAAGAACTGGGAGAAGAAGAGATGAGAAGTAAGCTTCGGCTACAAGAATAGAACAAAAAGAAACAAAACGAAAAGAAAAATCGAAATGGCTACCTAGCACTGAGAAGTATTCGGCCTAGAAGGAAAAAATAACTGTTTGAGAGAGTTTTACGTTCGACTCACAAAGAACTGGGAGAAGAAGAGATGAGAAGTAAGCTTCGGCTAGAAGAATAGAACAAAAAGAAACAAAACGAAAAGAAAAGCAAATGGGCAAGCTGAGGTTCGGCTATGGAGAAAAGAGTGTAGAAAAAAGAAGAAGAAGGGAATTGAACGAAAAGGAAGATAGTGAGGGAAGATTCGGCTAATAACAAGAAAATGGTTCGGTTATGGAGTAGAAAATGAATAGTAGGAGATGAAAGAGAGGTTCGGCTATAGAAATAGAGAGAACAAAATGTTAAGGAGGTTCGGCTATGGTGTTTTCGACGTCCAAGGGAAAATAGTGTCTACCACAAAAAGAAGAAGAGAAGAAGAAAGAGTTTCTAGAATGATTAAGGTTCGGCAAGAAGAAATGGAAGCAACACAAAACTTAAAAATGCTCTAAGCCAAAATGCCCAAAAGGTTAATATTCTCTCAATTGAATACTTGAAGGAACGACACTCTCCCCCCACTTATGACCGAATATGCTACCCAAATTTTCCTAAGGAACAAAAGGGAATTTCGGCACACCCACACACACTAACCAAACTGAATATGCTCTCACAAAAGACCCCTTTCTTGACCGAAATTCTCCCCTCAAAGACCCCCACATTCGGCCAACACCTCCACCAACTTGAATCCCACGATCCTCTCCTTGTTTTACTCCACAATCCACTCCCCATCACCCATTCAAACCAATTTGACTGATTCAAATCCTCCCTAGAAGAGTCCAACGCCAACTCCACCACTTCTTCATCTTGACACAAAATGAAACTCCCAAAATGCGCATGTGGGATTCGAACCTTCTCCTCTCTCGCTTCCCTTGTGGCGTCATCCCCGGCTCCCTAAGGCGCCACTTGCCACTCTACCACACTCCTCTTTGTGACATCAAATTACAACCAAACATGCTTAAGGCCTGCATCCATTAGCTCTCCCCCTAAAGTGCCCTAAATACAAAAATTTTACCAAAGCTCCGACTTGAACCCGAGCCTCCCCAAGACCCTCAAACACACCCAAACAACAAGCATAGCTAGCCAAACGCATAAAATAGTGCAAAATGCAGAACCTCAAATTCTAGGATGTTACAAATCTACCCCCTTAAAGAAATTTCGGCCTTGAAATTTACCTGATCAAAAGAGATGAGGGTATTGTTGTCGCATCACATCTTCAGGCTCCCACGTGGCTTCCTCTGAACCGTGATTTCGCCATAAAACTTTGACCAATGGGACCGACTTCCTTCCCAACTCCTTAACATCTCGATCTAAGATCTGCACTGGTTCTTCTTCAAAAGACAGATCGGGTCTTACTTCAATTCTTCCACCGGCACTATGTGAGATGGATCTGAACGATAGCGCCTAAACATAGAAACATGGAATACATCATGTCTCTGATTCAAATCTGGAGATAACTCAAGCTGATAAGCTACTGGTCCCACACGTTTCAACACTCGATAAGGCCCGATAAATCTGGGGCTCAACTTGGCTTTCCGTCCAAATCTTAGAACCTTCTTCCAAGGTGAAACTTTCAGAAAGACCTGCTCGCCCACTGAGAATTCTATTTCCTTACGCTTCAGATCTGCATAAGACTTCTGCCTATTGGAAGCTTCCTTCAATCGAGCCCAAATCAACTTAACCTTTTCCTCCATCTCTGAGATCAATTCCGGACCCAACAATTGTCGCTCACCCAACTTTGTCCAGCAGGTAGGAGTACGACACCTATGACCATACAACGCCTCGTAGGGTGCCATCTGAATGCTGGATTGATGGCTATTGTTGTATGCAAACTCTGCCAACGGTAGAAAATCCTCCCAACTACCCTTGAAGTCGATTACACAGCCTCTTAACATGTCTTCCAGAATCTGAATTACTCTCTCTGACTAACCATCAGTCTGTGGATAAAACGTCGTGCTGAAATCCAGTCTTGTACCTAAAGCTTTATGTAACGCCTTCCAGAATCGCGATGTAAACCTAGGGTCCCTGTCTGATATGATAGACACTGGTACCCCATGTAACCTCACAATCTCTACTACATACAGCTTGGCCAACTTCTGCAACGAGTAGTCGATGCGAACCGGTATGAAGTGAGCGGACTTCGTCAACCGATCGACAATCACCCACACCAAATATTTCTTAGTAGGCGTCAGAGGTAGCCCACTAACAAAATCCATCGCTATCCTCTCCCATTTCCAAAGTGGGATCTTCACCGGCTGCAGCAATCCCGAAGGCAGCTGATGTTCCACCTTCACTTGCTGGCAAGTCAAACACTTACTCACAAACTTGGTAACTGCCCGGTTCAACCCTGGCCACCAATACAGTTCACGTAAATCTCCATACATCTTACTTCCACCGGGATGCATTGCATATGGGCTACTATGCGCTTCCCGTAGAATCATCTGCCTCAACTCATAGTCCTTCGGATACAAATTCTTCCACGAAAACACAATGCCCCTTTACTGTTCAGACTGAAGTCCCATGTCTCACCACCTTCCACTTGCTGGAGTCGAGAACTTAACAATTCGTCTAACAATTGCTTCTCTTTAATCTGACTTACCCATGTCGGCTTCACTTGCAGTTCGGCTAACAAGCTACCATCTTCATACAGACTGAGATGAGCAAACATTACTCTCAACTCCGATATCACCTTACGACTTAACGCGTCTGCCACTACATTAGCTTTACCCGGATGATACTCAATCGAGAAGTCATAGTCTTTCAACAATTCAATCCACCTCCGCTGCCTTAAATTCAACTCCTTCTGCGGTAAGGAGATATTTTAGGCTCTTATGATCTATATAGATAACCGACTTTTCTCCGTACAAATAGTGCCTCCATATTTTTAGAGCGAACACCACTGCCGCCAGTTCCAAGTCATGAGTAGGATAATTCACTTCATGTGGCCTTAATTACCGAGACGCATACGCTACTACTTTCCCTTCTTGCCTTAGCACACATCCTAACCCTGTATGTGATGCATCACAGTAAACGAAAAATTCTTTCCCAGCCTCAGGCTGAATCAATACTGGTGCCTCCGTCAAAATCTTCTTCAACTTCTCGAAGCTCTCCTGCTGTTTATCAGCCCAAACAAACGATACCCCTTTCCGTAACAACTTGGTTAATGGTGCAGCAATCAACGAGAATCCCTCAACGAACCTTCTGTGGTACCCAACTAACCCAAGAAAACTTCAAATTTCTGCTACAGACTTCGGCGGTTTCCAGTCCAGAACAACTTCGATCTTTCGGGGATCAACCCCAATCCCCTCGGCAGAAACAACATGCCCCAGAAATGTAACTTCCTTCAGCCAAAATTCACACTTGCTGAATTTGGCATAGAGTTTCTTCTCTCTCAGTGTCAGCAGAACAACCCGAAGATGCGAATCATGCTCTTCTTCCGTTCTTGAGTATACCAGGATGTCATCTATGAATACCACCACGAACCGGTCTAGATAGGTTTGAAAGACCCGGTTCATCATGTCCATAAATACGACTGGTGCATTTGTTAACCCAAACGGCATCACTAAAAACTCATAATGCCCATAACGCGTTCGAAACACAGTCTTATGAATATCCACCTCCTTGACCTTTAGCTGATGATACCCAGATCTCAAGTCTATCTTCGAGAAAACCGAAGCTCCTTGCAGTTGATCAAACAGGTCGTCAATCCTTGGTAACGGGTATTTGTTCTTAATCGTCAACTTGTTCAGCTGACGATAGTCAAATGCACATACGCATCGACCCGTCCTTTTTCTTTACGAACAACACCGGTGCTCCCCATGGAGATACACTTGGTCGGATAAATCCACGATCCAACAGTTCCTGGATCTGAGCTTTAAGTTCTACCAGCTCCTTCGGCGCTATCCTATATGGGGCGATGGACACCGGAGCCGTTCCTGGCAACAGTTCAATGCCAAATTCCACCTCACGGTCTGGAGGTAACCCTGGAAGCTCTTTCCGGAAAGACGTCCGAGAACTCTTTCACCATTCTAACATCCCTTACAGACAATTCTTTGGCCTCCAAAGCACTAATAAAAGCTAAGAATGCCTCACACCCTTTTCACACCATCCTTTCAGCCTTTAGTGTAGACACCACATTGGACAGGTAATTCCTTCTCTCACCTATCACCAGCACCTCCTCATCTTCTTAAGTCTTCAATATCATTCGTTTAGCAGCACAATCCAAGTTTGCTCGATGCTTAACTAACCAGTCCATACCTAAGATTAGATCAAACTCGCCGAACAACAACTCCATCAAGTCTGCCAGGAAAACAATCCCTTGCACTTCTAAAGGCACATTCCTAAATAGTTTGTTCACCATTACAGATTGTCCTAAAGGGCTAATCACAGTCATTTCCCTAGAGACAATCTCAGATTCTATAGCCAAAGTCCCAGACACAGTACTAGCAACATATGAATGTGTAGACCCAATATCTATCAAAGCCGTAAAGGGTACACCAAATATAAGGAACGTACCGGTTATGACGTCTGGTGCGTCGCCATCCTCTCGCCGCCTAGCCGCATAAACCAATCCAGGCTGTCTTGCATCTGCATTACCAGCACCTCTGTCCGGTGCTCCACGCCCTCGACCAAATCCATTTCCTCCTTTGATCGGACCACGACCTCTCGGTGGCTGTTGACCACCTCTTCCGGACTGTGCATACCCCTGACCTACCGACCGCGCCCTAGCTAACTCTTATGGACAGTTCCTTATCAGATGATCCATAGATCCACACTTGAAACATCCTCTAATTCTTCCCAAACACTCTCCCAAATGTAATTTCCCATATCGAGCACATGGTCGAGACTGACCAACAACAACAGGCATCGCAACTAGGCCCGGCCCATCAAACCTAGGCCTCTTTTGGAAGCCCCTAGCAAATCCTGACGACCCAAAACTCCTCTTATTCTTACCCCTATCCTTATCCTGATTCTGCCTCTCAGACCGCTTCACCTCTTCGGCTATTTTTGTTTTCTCAACTAGAATGGCAAAATCACTTTCTCGCTGCGGAGCTATCAGTACCCGCAGCTCGTCCCGCAGACCATCCTCAAACCGAACACAACGCTCATAATCAGTCATAACTATTCCTCGAGCGTAACAACTTAAACGCAGAAACTCCGCCTCATATTCGGCCACAGACTTCTTCCCCTGGACCAAATTCAGAAATATTTTCCTCTGGGCGTTCACATAACTAGCCCTAACATATTTTCCCTGGAACGCTGTCTTAAAGAAATCCCAGGTAACACGATCTGCTGGGGTACCTTCCCTTACCGTGAGCCACCACTGGTATGCCTCATCTCGAAGGAGGGACACTGCTCCTTTCAACTTCTCCTCTGCCGTGCAGTCCAGATCATCCATGGTCCGCTCAACTGCCTCCAGCCAATATTCTGCTACGTTTGGGGCCACACCAGATATACCTCTAAATATTTCAGCCCCGTTTGCTCGAAGTCGCTCAGGAATAGATTTTCGAGCTACCGATCCTGTGCTTACTCCAGCAACCCGCTCTAGAACACGCAGCATAGCTTGGAATAAAGCATCATCCCCACCAGTTCGGCCTTGAGATCCTTCTCCTACTCTTGGTGATGCTGGCACTTCGCCCACCGGCCCATGTCCTAATTCTGAGGATCCAGCCTCAATACCCCGGCCTCTACCACGGCCGCGTATACCACGTCCACGTCCTCTAGCGCTCATGTCTACTGAATCGACTTAATCTGATTAAAAATTTTATGAATTAGTATATCGTTCCACTGTTTATTAACGGATAGCTTATGGAAACAGATTTAGAAGTAGTTTTCGCAAATCGTATTTCTAAAGGTCTCAATCTCTAAAATTGTATCTCTTATAACAAGCAATCACAACACAATAAAAATCTTTTCATACAAATCAACCAATAGTTAGAAGACTTACAGTACGGATTTGGTGCCGGAGACTCGGGTGCCATACTTCCAGAAGGACATATATTTTCCTTAAACAATATTTCAAACCAATTTTGGAAAACGTTATCGAACCCATTCCACAGTCGAGTTTTGCAACTGGGCTCTGATACCACAAAATGTAACACCCCAAACCCGGTCTAAACGTTAAGACCGGATCTGGTATGTCACATGGAAAGGGTGTTCAAAGAAACTTCGCCATTTCTTAAAAACTTCGCGTTTTGTTTTCATTTTGAAAACCGGATTTAGTTATAAGGTTTTCTTACAAATTTTACTAACAGTCGAAAATAGGTTTTGTGATACGAAAAACCGAAACTAGTGGATTTCAGAAACGTGACATTTGAAAACAAAGTTTGTGGTTCTAAGAAAATTTCTGAATTTAATTATTCATCGGCTTGTTATTCGTTTGTTAATATTTTGGAAAATGATTGTTTATATTTTTAGGAAAACTCAGAATTTAACATTTCATAATATATAATAACCGCATTAAAATCCGAAAACCCAAATTAAAATCCCAGAGCCTTATTACAAAACAAATTCCCAAAATTTAAAATAAGTTTAAATAAAGAAAACGAGGTTTACCAAAGAGATAATACATGGCCACCTCAGAGTTTCCCCGGCTCCAAATACTCGAACTAGGGTTTACCTACAAAATTAAGCAGAGGGGTGAGTTACGAGAACTCAGTGTGTAATTCCTCATTTAACGATAATCGGGCCTAAGCCCATTGTATGCATTGGGCCTTAGCCCTAACAACATGGCATATCAAATAGTGAATGCAATGTAACCCAGCCCAACCTAGTATTCCATCCTCTACACTCCGCTCCATATGTCCAACCTCAACACACCTGTGGGGATTTCTACAATCAAACCTCCATCCGCTACACTCCTCATTGGCAGTCATGCTGACAGTCATGTTGCTCAAAGCCGATATAATGTGACAGAGTCACCGATATATGTGGCCTAGCCACTGAAACAATGTGACAGAGTCACCGATATATATGGCACCGAGCCATCGAAATAATGTGATAGAGTCACCGATATACACTACCCCTTTTAATCAATATCATATCCCAATCCCATGCAATATATAATCATAATGTAATGAATGCAACATATGTCAATGTAAATCGAATAATCAGAGCATACATATATTCCAGATCAAGTATATACATGACACAATCAGATGGTAACTAACCTGGCATCTCCGATTATACCCCCCAAGGGTAACTCAACAGCCGTTGTCGATGTTTCGGCTTTCAAATAATTCACATAATTATTATTAATCAAACAAAGATGGTGTGAGAATTACACACCTGATTATGCAAAGAACTAAACTCTCCTGAACGTTGCTACTCTCAAAAGCGGGAATAACCACTATCTGCCTATCCAAAACAGATGTCGGCTCTCTACCACAACCCGGCGGGAAGTCTCGAACCGCCGACACAGCACGTCGTTTGAACTTGGGAGCAGAGACTACGAGTCCACTCCCCTCAGGCTCCTTTAACGCACCCTCCTTGGATCGGCTAGCACTCGCATCCATGAAGAGAGTCTTGATCAGTACAGTACTTTCAGAGAGAAATGTTGATTGTTAAACCAGAAGGTTTTTGTTATGGCAGAATAAAACGGATAGAGTCTAATCGCAAAGAACTAGATAAAAAATCCTTACCTTGGTTAACAAGAAGTCATACAACACCAAGTTTGGCTATGGACTAAACCAAAAGAACCCTAAAGTCGGCTAAAGAGATTCGGCTATAGATCAAGATCGAAGAAACCAAGAGATGCTCAACGAGTCCCCTTTTTGCCACCAGTGAAATCGAAATGGCTACCCTAGCACTGAGGAGTATTCGGCCTAGAAGGAAAAAATCACTGTTTGAGAGAGTTTTACGTTCGGCTCACAAAGAACTGGGAGAAGAAAAGATGAGAAGTAAGCTTCGGCTAGAAGAATAGAACAAAAAGAAACAAAATGAAAAGAAAAGCAAATGGGCAAGCTGAGGTTTGGCTATGGAGAAAAGAGTGTAGAAAAAAAAAAGAAGGGAATTGAACGAAAAGGAAGATAGTGAGAGAAGATTCGTCTAACAACAAGAAAATGGTTCGGTTATGGAGAAGAAAACGAATAGTAGGAGATGAAAGAGAGGTTCAGCTATGGCAATAGAGAAAACAAAATGTTAAGGAGGTTCGGCTATGGTGTTTCCGACGTCCAAGAGAAAATAGTGTCTACCACAAAAAGAAGAAGAGAAGAAGAAAGAGTTTCTAGAATGATTAAGGTTCGGCAAGAAGAAATGGAAGCAACACAAAACTTAAAAATGCTCTAAGCCAAAATGCCCAAGAGGTTAATATTCTCTCAATTGAATACTTGAAGGAATGGCACTCTCCCCCCACTTATGACCGAATATGCTACCCAAATTTACCTAAGGAACAAAAGGGAATTTCGGCACACCCACACACACTAACCAAACCGAATATGCTCTCACAAAAGACCCCTTTCTTGACCGAAATTCTCCCCTCAAAGACCCCCACATTCGGCCAACACCTCCACCAACTTGAATCCCACGATCCTCTCCTTGTTTTACTCCACAATCCACTCCCCATCACCCATTCAAACCAATTTGACTGATTCAAATCCTCCCTAGAAGAGTCCAACGCCAACTCCACCACTTCTCCATCTTGACACAAAATGAAACTCCCAAAATGCAGCATGTGGGATTCGAACCTTCTCCCTCTCTGCTTCCCTTGTGGCGTCATCCCTTGGCTCCCTAAGGCGTCACTTACCACTCTACCACACTCCTCTTTGTGACATCAAATTACAACCAAACATCCTTAAGGCCTGCATCCACTAGCTCTCCCCCTAAAGTGCCCTAAAAACAAAAATTTTACCAAAGCTCCGACTCGAACCCGAGCCTCCCCAAGACCCCCAAACACACCCAAACAACAAGTATAGCTAGCCAAATGCATGAAATAGTGCAAAATGCAGAACCCCAAATTCTAGGATGTTACATATGCTTAATCACATACTGCAAGCACAAAAAATAATATTAAATATTTTTCTAACTCAAATTTGTGGTCCCGAAACCACTATTTCGACTAGGTTATAAACCGAACTGTTACAGTTTTCACACGGCTAAGATACACGCCCGTGTTTCTGCCTATATGCTCAATTCTGAGCATTTTGTTTCTCAATTTTAGGATGCAGGGGACACATGGCTAGAGCACACGCCCATATGCCAGGCCGTGTGTCAGACACGGTCAAGACACACGCCCGTGTGTCTACCCATGTGGAAGAAATTAGGCTATTTTCCAAGCCACATTCCTCACCCTTTTTGCCTTATACCTGCATTAAAACTTAAACATATTCTTAAGTCTATATAAACATTCAACCAGTGTGACTTTAAATACCACAATTATTTCCATATCAATCTTGATCTCATATTTACCTAAATACAAAGTTCACATTTGTGCATTTTGTATTAAATATGCTAATTTAAATCATTCATCGTTATGTCAATGTGATTTCTATTAATTAACCATTTTCACTCATTTACTATGATACAATCTTTTATAAATAAACATCAAAACATGTCCATAACTAGCCATTCCAATAGCTAGCCATTATCAAATATTTTCATTCCATTCCTTGGCCAATTTAACCTATACATGCCATTATAACCATATCTGTCTTACCTTATATACCAAATTGAATTGATGGATAGTGTAAGTGATCTCCATCGAGCTTCCAATCCAACGAGCTTCCGATTTACTATAAGACAGGGAAAAATAAAACGGAGTAAGCATATAATGCTTAGTAAGTCTTTATAACTTAGTAATATACTTACCACCCATTCATCATCAAAATAAATATATAGGGTAAAATTAAACCATATATGGATTCTCTTTCAATATTTGGATTCTCTTTCACAAATACTTTTCCACAACATGTGTTCACATAATATATATACAATTTATTTCCATGTATTTCAGAGATTTTTCATATTAATTCATCTCGAGTTCCAGTATATTTCATGTCAGGACTTTACTCAATAATCAATTACAGAATTAATAATCACTCAAGTAGTACACTTAAGGTGTACAAATCTATTCTCATATATGATTGTATTCATCAAACCATTCCATGTTCATATATAATTATCTCATACTTCCATATTTCATTTCATGTAACATCATTTCATATTTCCACATATCATACCTCAACCTATAACCAGTTATCTCAAATTCATATTTACTCATGTCAAAACCTTGCCTGTTGAATTTATTTAAATTATCGATGAATACTCACCTAGTACACTCAAAGTGTACATAATCATAATTTGCCAATTCCTGTTCAGTAGTACCTTTTAGGGCACGTTACCAGGGAGCACACTCTCGAGCCACATATCTGAATGCTTATATGAGCTATGTAATCATGTAACAGGACACTTATCTCGGCTAATCAGAAAACTCACAAGAGTTGTACTCAAAAAGCTCATAGAGCTTAACATATATATTTGAAGAGATGATATCAAGGAGCACCGGATAAGGTAGCAGGGAGTTAGAGCGAGCCATATCGGGACGCTCATACAGAGTTGCATTTGTGTCCGCAATGTATGCTGGATCACAACTGATCGCATAACGGGACGCTCACAAAGAGCTGCGTTTGTGTCCGCAACATATGCCGGATCACAACCGATCACATAACGGGACGCTCACAAAGAGCTGCGGTAGTGGGCAACACATGCAAATCCACTACCGATCTGAATGCTCGCTGAACTAAATATCAAGATGCTCGAGAGGGCTATAATGGGATTACTCGTCCGAGCTAAATCTCGTTTGCAACAAATGCAAGAACTCATTTCATAAGGGAAGTTACCTCTATCCATCGATATTCATTATTCAACTGGGACTTGCCATTTATGGGATATTATCATTTATTGGGCTTTATTGAACATCTTTAATTTCATAAAATATATTTATATGATTTATATACCATCACACATATATATACCATCACATTCATACAATTGAATTCAAGCATAATAATAATATACATAGTTAAGTTACACGAACTTACCTCGATAATTGTTCGTGTACATAAAATCTATTTATCCAACATTTTCTCCTTTTCTCGTTCTAACTCCGCATTCGATTTATCCCGATCTAATTTAGCCATGAAAGCTTGCTTTCTCTTTCCTAGGGTTTCCATGCATTTTGGGGAAGAAGATGACATAAAATGATGATATTTTCTATTTAATTATGATATTATCTTTTATATTTCCAATTTTTCAATTTCATCCTTTTCTTTATTTCTTTTTCCATGGATGAATCATCATCCTTAACGACTAAGCATATTTTAATGGTATATTTACCATATAAGGACTTCCAATTTAAAGTTTTATAGCTATTTAATCCCTTTTAGCTAATAGAACTTAACTTTTGCACTTTGTGCAATTTGGCCCTTTATCGAATTATACATATAATCGGTAAAATTTCTTCACGAAATTTTGACACGACATTATTGTCGTACTATAGATCATAAAAATATTATTAAAATAAATTTTATTTCTGGAATCGGATTTGTGGTCCCAAAACCACTGTTCTGATTTTACCGAAAATGGGCTATTACATTACCGACGACAAAAACAACTACTATCACGGATTAGGCCGTTGGAGCAAAGTCCACTGCTTCACAGTCTTCTCCTATGCAACACACTCACAGAAATTAAACTCCCTAACCACAACACCAATACGCCAATTCAAAAAGAAAGAAATCCAAACCAAACGAATTACAGACTTACCAAGACGAATGAAGAACAACCGGAACACTGAACCCCAATGATTAGAATAATCGATTTGTTGAACAGAATAGAGAGAAAAAAATAAAAAGTTGTAGAGAAAAGAAGGAGAAAAAAATAACATCAGAAAGACAGAAATGGGGATTTTTTGGGAAAAAATTAAAATTAAAAATTAATTCAAACTAAAATCCCAACTCACCACAACCCCACTAACTACCAAATCCCACCAAAACCGACCACTAACCTCATCCAGCTACCACAAACTTTCAATCCCACTGAACTTCTACTACACAACCGACACACACTCACAAAAGCAAAAATAACATCCTTCGCTCACACGGGGGTTCGAACACAAAACCATAAAGCTAGCTAACACCATAGCACTTGAACTAGCAGGCTCATTCTAATATGAGTTGACCAAAAATATAACATAAGCCCACCCAAAAGGGATAAGGCTAGGATAAAAAAAAATAGAATTTCTAAAAGTGAGACTTGAACCCAAGACCTCAAACACACACCAACATCACTTAACCACTAAAACAGATACTTAATTTTGACAAAATTCATAAAAATAAAGTTAAATAAATTAGGGTGTTACAAAAACTACAGGGGCAATTTTGTGTCCAAACAAGCTTATGTCTTCTTTTTACTTAATGGCAAAATAGTCAATGTCAGGTTAAATGTTAGTAGGCTATAAATACTTTATAAGCCTTTCATTCCAAATTTTTGGTGATTGAATAGTTTCTTTAGGGTTTATAGTTCTTAGATTAGGTTTTCCTTCTCTTGTATTTTTCTTTTCCTTTTCATTTTTAGTTTAGGTTTTCTTTGTTTCTTTTTAGGTTAGAGCTTAGTGTGACAATTTTCTTTCTTCCTTATTGTTAAAGATTTTGTAAACAATGATGCACAACCCCTTGGGCTTCAATGGATCTTCGTCAAGTGAATGATCATTTTCTTAAACCTTTTACTTTCATTTTATGCTTACAATATGTTTGATAAAATGTTTGTGTGAAATTTGAGTTTGAGTATGTGCTAAATTTGTTAAATTATTGATTATTTGGTTGTTTGTTAGCTTAAGCTGATGTCTATTCTTGATTGATTGGTTGTTCGGTTATATTGAAATGCTTAATACATTAAAATTGGCGCCTCTAGTGAAAAACCTAGATAAACGAGATCGAGATGAGAGTTTATCCTTAGATAGTTCGATATAATTGTGTCGAGTAGTGAGCCTAAGAGGTAATCGATATGCCTAGGTGAGATTGAGAGGTAACCTTGAGTGGTATCTTTTAATCTAGGATGAGACGGAGAGGAGATTCCTTACTAAGAGTGACAACCAATATAATCAATATAGGTTCATTAGTTTAATTAGCATTCAACCAATCAATCGAGCATTGTTTAATCATTTACATTATCTAAAACATTAGGAAGAAAGTTTTGCTTAGTTGGTTTAATTAATAGTTTAATTTTAGTTTATAAAAAATTTTATTTGAACTTGCACTAATAATTTTTGACTCGATTAGATTAGTAATTGCTTAACTTGTAATTAACTTGATAAACATATTTACCCACTTGGCAATCGTTTGGGTTCGAACCTTGCGATACTCGACTGTCCCATTGACACTACAAAAATTACAACTGACACCGTCTGCTTGTAGTTAAAATCGCTTTTCAAAATAGTTTTTCCAAAATCGTTTGTTTTAACATGCATGCTTCTGGGTAGCCACAACACGTGACACTTTTGTAAGCTGGAGAGTGGATGTTAAATTTTTTTTTTGTTTGTGAACAATAACTTTGTTTAGGGTTTTTTTTTACGGTTCTGGTTTCCCCAATCGTCTTTCTTGGGACTTTTTTTACTAAGTTAATAACTTCTAGTCTGTTTTCATTAAAAACAAAAAACAAAAAATGGTTTTTATATTTTGAAACCCTAACATTTACAATGATTTTTTTAAAAAAAAATATTGTTCGATAAAATAAGTTTAGGTGCCCAGTTGAAAAAAGAAGGTGTAGTTTAAGGTGCAATTTGTCAATTAAGAAAAAAAAACCAATTTTTATAAGTGCTTTTGTAACACCCCAAACCCGGCCTAGACGTTATGGCCGACTCTGGCGATGTCACAAGATAGTGCTTTAGAAATCGCAATGACGTTAAGACCATTTTTCATTATCTTATGCTAACTTCAAAAACGTGTCATTTGTTTTCAATCCTTTTCCATTTTCAAAACGTTATACATTGCGGAAGCTTTTAAAATAGTTTGCTAATTTGTGTGTATTTTGATAAAATGTTTGTTTGTTTTGAAAACTCGAGTTTTCCTACTAATAGCAGTAAAACCATAAACGTTGCAAATCCCAAATATAATCAAAATACGTAATGGCCATAATTACATTAAAATTTCCCAAATAAAAATTAAAACCATGATAAGTATAAACCATAAATCTATCGTGAGCGAAAGCAGTGGTGGTCACCGCCGAGTCCTCTCATCGCACCAACTGTCTAACGCCGGGATTACTCGGATGATTAAGCGTAAAAGGGTGAGTTTTGCAACTCAGTTTGTAATCCCCACAGATATCAAACGTACAGAGTAATCACCAGAAATCAGAAATCACAGACAGGGACGGAGCCCTTTTACAGAATCAGTTTAGGCCTTAGCCCACTCGGATGCAGAATCAGATATGTACAATAGGGCCTTAGCCCAATCGGACATGAACGCGGATCGAATATCGAATCCTACCCACCAGCCTCTACATACCATCTCCGTCCAGCCCTACACACCATGTGGGGATATAATAAACCCACCCATCCCTACACACCATAATGTACCGAAATGCGGCACATAAACAGAATAATGCAGCTGAGCTGCCAGATAATAGGCTTAAAGCCTTCCAGACACTTCCTCCGAAATATCATCAACCCTCCCCGATGCAATGTAACATACCAATTATGACATGCAACATGCAAATAACCGATCATACATTCAATTCAGTACAGATATCATTCTCAGTCAGACACCATATAAGCATATCAAAAAAATAGGGGTCTAAGTAATGCTTAACGACTCTACAGTAGGTCCACAGTCGACTTGGGTGACCCGTGCAACCTTACAGGTCATTTCAGAAAAATGGGCTCACACGCCCATGTGGCCTGCCAGTGTGGGCCCACACGACCCAAATTAGCCTTGGCCGTGTGGATCACACAGACTGGCCCAGAATTCCATACGCCCATGTGGTTCACCCGTGTGGGCCCACACGCCCGTGTGGCCCACACGACCCAATAGGTCGAGCTCGTGTGCTGCAAACGGCCTTGCCTGGCCATCACACGGCCGTGTCACATGCGCACGGCCTGGCTCGTCGATCACACGGCCGTGTTGTGGCTCACAGCCTTGCACATGGCTTACCAAACGGCCTACCACAAGGCCGTGTGGTGTCAACAGAATTGTTTTTTGGCTTTCATCGATTCTCGTTTTCTGTGTTTTGGGGTACACACCTGGTTTGATTTGAAGCAAAAACACTCTCGAGACCACACGCACCTAAAAATCAGAATACCATCACCCAAATTCAGTCAATACTTCCAACTTAACGAAATTAATCCACAAACGAAACTTCACGATACCCAACGCGTATTCGTAAACTTACTGCTAACGAAGATTCCTAATGCTCAATTTGCTGCAGGAGTTCCCACCGATTCCTGCCCTTCACCTGATATCGAGAGGAACAATACAAACTCTCACGTTAAGCACTTTGTCGAAACAATACTAAGTTTCTACTAATACACGACTTACCGAACGAGCGAAAACCAACGTTGAACAAAAGAAGATGAATTAGAAAGAAGAAATTGAAAGGGAAAAATGATGGGGAGGCAGATTTTCGGCAGAAGAGTCGGGGAGACGTCAAATAGTTGGAAATTTTTTTGGGGAGATGAGAGAAAAGAATTTGAAATAAAAAGAAAATAATTTTGAGAATCCCCATTATCCCACTATTCTCTCATCCTCAACCACCTCAGAATTTCGGTTCAACTACAACTCTTTCAGTCGAATGAGCAAAATAAAACTATCCCACGCTCGCTCAGGGATTCGAGCACAAGACCTCATGCAATCAAACACTCCACTTAACCACCAGACCAGCAGGCCCATTCTAATATCATTTTACCAACAATAACTTAAAAGCCTACCGACCCCAATGAGAGCTTTATCCATAAAAATGCTAAAATTTACCCAAGTTGTGACTTGAACTTGGGACCTCCCACACACACCCAGAACACATAACCACTAAAGTAGACAGATATTTGTGTTAATTAATTTCAGAAACACATACAAATATTTTTGTGCTCCAAAATCACATAAACCGGAATTAAAGAAATTTGGGGCGTTACAGTTTTTTTAAAGGATAATAATAAATTTAGCCCCCAACATTTATATTTTCTGTCAATTTGGCTCTTATTTATTTTTTTAGCTAAATTTGACACTTAACCTTTCAAAAAAGAGTCAAATCACTTTTTTAACGGATATAATAACTAAAATATTAAATTATTAATATTGTTGGCGTGATAACTCGCATGACAGATCATGTGCATATCATGCTAGCATAACATCATTTGTCTTATATATCACGTCAACAAATAATTTAAAAATTATAAAATCAAAATAAATCAAAATCAAAATTAAAAATATAAAAGGTTCATAAAAATTAGTATGGAGTACATGTGGATTGTCATATAGGTTGTCGTGTTTAAAATTTTAATATTTTAGTTAGTATTCTTGTTAAAAAATCATTTCGACTATTTTTTAAAAGATTGATAGTCAAATTTAACTCTTTTTAAAAAGTCAAGGGTCAAATTTAACAAAAATAATAAGTATTAAATTGACGTCAAATTTGACATAATACCTTTTTAAATGAACCACTTTTATTAAAATCAACACACATTTATTAAATTCATTAGAAAAGAGGGTAGATCTTTTTGGTAAAAAAAAAAGGTGGAAGATCTCTACCTAAATTTCATCCAAAACTTTTCTTATGGATTTAAGAAATCTAAGTCAATTTGCATATATATATATATATATATTGTTATTTTTAAACAAAAAAAACGTATAAATGGAGACAACCCGAATCAAACTCACAAAAAAACAAGCAATGCAATTAATTTCAGTAGGAAAGTAATTTCCCTCAATAGAAATCGAAAAATATTGTAATTACCAAAAAAATATAATTTATTCTTAGATAAAACAATTCCACTATTTTCTTCCAGAATAACGGTGTATGGAGACTTATTCTTTTAGGTCAATCGATTTCATCTATTTATAGGGAGAGATATGTAACACCCCAAACCCGGTCTAAGCGTTAAGACCAGACTTGGTATGCTACACAAATCGTACATACATTTGGTCATCTAATGATTTAAGGAAAACAGGTCTTCAAAAAAACTAATTTGGAGATGGAGTTTATCAAAAACTGAGGTTAATTTGAAATCTATGATTTTGAAACATAGGAGTCTAAAATTTAATCTCAGAGAAATAATTGGTTAACTTTTTAAAGAAATTTAAAAGAGCTCAAAAGGAATTTGGAAACAAAATTTATAAAAGAGTTTTCACCGAATTTTTTACGTGATAGTGATATTTAAGAAACCCCATTTTTATACGTAATTTAAAGAAAACATTTATAAACTTAAAATAGTCCACTTTAAGTATCTAAAACATATTAAAATCCATCCACGAAATAAAATCCATAAAAACAATACTAGAGGCCTTATTACATCACTAAAATAATAATTAAGTAAAAATACTAAAGAGTAGTTTTAAAGTTCATAAAAACCATCATTTGAAGTATGGCCTCCACGAAGTCATCCTCGGCCAAAGCCTCCATCAATTATTATTACCTGAGAAGGGTAAGAAAACAGGGTGAGTTACTTAGAACTCAGTGTGTAACCCACTTACCAAATCCACTGGGCCATATCATCAAAGCATTTTATTGGGCTTGAGCCCATTAACGAATTTAACAATATAGTAATTAAAAAAAACTGCATGTGCAATGAAATTCCCAACCAAGCCTAAATTTCCATCCGCTACACACCACCCGCACCAACCAAAGACACCTGTGGGGATCAAGTCAACCCACCCGCCAACACACCAAACGCAGCATTAAGCCATTTAAAATGTTTGTGGTTGAGCCACCCGAACTAGAATTTGTGGCGAGCCACCGAACTAGATTATGGTAGAACCACCGAACTTCTCTTCAATTTAATCCCAACCCATGCAATCATGTATACATAAACAAAGCTTAACAATTTACATATGATAATTTCAACATAAGGCCCATACTACAAATTGGCCCATTTCTCAATTTGTGCCCATATGGTAATTTATCAAAACGGCTCCTTAAGTAATCTAGCAATTCGGCCCATTAAGCAATCTAGCAAATTTGTCCATTAATCAATCTAGCAAATTGGCCCATTAATGAATCAAGCAAATTGGCCCATTAATCAATCTAGCAATTTGGCCCATTAATCAATCTAGCAATTTAGCCCATTAATCACATGAGGCCCAAAAATTACTTTTTATCAAATTAGCCCATTAAGGGCGATTCCGTAATTTCCGTGACTTTAATCGCGATTTCATGCATTTACACAAAAAGTGTTAATATACCGTATTTTTTCGATTTTACCAACTTTACGAATTTTATTCTAATGCTTACGATATAACATCTAACCCATGAGATAAGTGTGAAATTACACACTTGGTTACGGTGAGAACTATACTTTCCCGCTCGTCGATACCTAAACATATGTCACGCTTGATTAGAACACTAATACGTATTATAAATCTATACTAAAATTAAGCGATCTAGATCTTTACCCTCAGAATCTCGAACAACAACTATTTGTCGGTTTTCCCCGATTGACTGTTCACAACCCAATGGAAAATCCCGAACAGCTAAAGGCTCCGAACTACGAACAACTTCGAATAGTCGATTCTCCTCGGATGAGGGTCGTCCACAACCCGGTGGAAAATCCCGGATTGCCGAAACAGCCCTTCGCTTGAATCTTGAGGGATTAGTGAGTCCGCCCCTCTTTAGAACACTATTCACCACCCTTTTCGACCCTATCTTGTTTGCCTCCATTGTCAAAACATTATTAGTCCTAACAATATATATATCGGAATTTAAGACTATTGGTTTAAAAAGGGCGAATTCGGCTTACCTTAAAATTCCGAGTGATTCCAAAAGAATCCCTTGAAAGTATATGATCCAAATTCGAATGACTTCAAGATGACTTCGAAGAGATGATGATTCGGCTCTCCACTATTTCACTAAAAGAAGAACGAAAGGAAATCGTCTAAGAGAATGAACGATTATCGATTTAAAGGCTCTTCTAAGCCAACCTATAGATTCGCCAAGGTGACCAAATAGCAAAAGAAAACAAGGAAGATGATTCTCACGGTTGTCCAAAGTTGAATAGAAGAAATAATCGAGAATAAAGTCTATGAGGAAAAGAAGATTTGGCTATGATTTAATGGTAAGGGAAAAATAATTTCGGCTATGGAGGTGGTCTCTAGCATTCGGCCATGGAAGAAATAAGAAGGACAAATGTGTTTGAAGGATGAGTAAAATGGAGAAGAAAAGAGAATAGAGATGAGATGTTTATGATTCGGTTTTCAAGGGTGAGAAAAGAGCAAAAAGTAAGTTTTGGAACAATGTGCATTCGGCAATGGGAAAGAAAAAGAAAAGAAATGGTCTTTTGTGTTTGGTGATTTCGGCACTAGGAGAGAAACACAAAATGAAGCACTTGAGAGGTTGGCAAAATGACCAAATGGTCAAAAAGAAATGACCAAATGAAACAAAACAAAGTTGTTTTCTCCAAGCATATGAAACATTCGGCTAAGAGAGAAAAAGATGAGAGGAAATGGGTGTTTTGGGAGAGAAAAAATAACCAAATGGAATTCTATCAAGCTACCATCCTTATCCAAGCTTACCACCAAAATTTCGGCTCCCCCCTAGTCCAAAGAGCTGTCCAAGTTCATGGACAAGTTGGCCATTCTAAGTTTCCAAAACATAACCCTTAAAATATGCCTTGTGTTCCCCCTACCTTCCAAAAGCTTAGGATTTCTTTCCCCAAGTTCCAAGCTTACCTTAACCATAAAAATAAAAGTCTAACTTACAAAATTTGATGCTTGGCCGACACTTGCTAGGAAAGAGCAAAAATAAATGTCACAAAATGCATTCCTAAAGATTCGAACCTCCCCCCTCAAGCAACACTTATGGCGCCAACTCCACCTTACTACTAGCTCATCTTATGCTAGTTTTTGACACTAAATTTCCTTAAACATCAAGGTCACTTGATCCACTTCAATAAAGTACTCATTACTAATTTTTTTTAATTCCGAATAAATTCCGAGCCTTCTCAAAACGATATTAAACACACAAATTGAATCATTCACAAGCTAATCACCAAAAACATGCAACATATCGATACTAAATTTTTAGGATGTTACAATTCTACCCCCTTAAAGAAAATTTCGTCCTCAAAATTTACCTGGTTAAAAGGGGTGAGGATATTATTGCCGAATTGCGTCCTCAGGCTCCCACGTAGCTTTCTCCGCTCCGTGATTACGCCATAGAACCTTAACCAACGGCACAGTCTTCTTTCTTAGCACCTTAGCATCACGGCCTAAGATTTTCACTGGTTCTTCCTCGAAAGACAAGTCTGGCCTTAACTCTACTTCTTCTACCGGTACTATGTGAGACGGATCTGATCTATAACGCCTCAAAGATAGAAACATGGAAGACACTATGAATCGACTTAACTCGGAGGTAATTCAAGCTAATAGGCCTTTGGTCCAACACGCTTCAACACACTGCAGTGCATACCCAATGAACCTAGGGCTCAACTTGCCCTTCCTTCCAAACCTGAAAATCTTCTTCCAAGGTGAGACTTTCAGAAAAACCTGATCTCCCACTGCAAACTCAATATCCTTGCGCTTCATATCTGCATACGACTTTTGTCTAACCGAATCTTCCTTTAACCGTGCTCGAATCACCTTTACCTTTTCTTCCGTCTCGAGATATCAATTCGAGGACCCAACAACCGCTCGTTCCCCAATTCGGTCCAACAAGTAGGGGTACGACACTTACGACTCATATAACGCTTCATACGGTACGATCCGGATCGATATCGGATTGGTAATGTTATTATACGCGAATTCTCGCCAGCGGTAGGAAATCTTCCCAACTACCTCTCAAGTCAATTACACAACCCCTTAACATGTCTTCCAAAATCTGAATTACTCTTTTCGAGTGACCATCCGATCGAGGATGAAAAGTCAGATCAAGTTTAACTTTGTTCCCAAAGCCTCATGCAAAGCTTTCCAAAACCGTGATGTAAACCTAGGATCCCCACATCGATATAATAGACACCGGTACCCCATGCAACCTCACGATCTCCGATACATACAACTTAGCCAACTTTTGCAATGATTAATCCGCATTTAACCTGGTAGAAAATGAGCAGTCTTCGTCAATCGATCTACTACCACCCAAACGGAATCCTTTTTAGTAGGTGTTAAGGGTAACCCACTAACAAATTCCATCATTATCCGCTCCCATTTCCATAGAGGAATCTTTACCGGTTGCAATAAGCCCGACGGTAATTGATGTTCCGCCTTCACTTGTTGACAAGTCAAGCACTTACCCACAAAATCAGTAACCTCCGCTTTAACCTTGGCCACCAATACTGCTCTCGTAGGTCTCGATACATCTTATTTCCTCCAGGGTGCATAGCATAAGGGCTACTATGCGCCTCACGCAAAATCATTTGTCTCAAATCCGAATCCATGGGCATACAAACTCTTCTACGAAAACACAGCACTCCATCCTTGTTCATTCCAAAGTCCCCTATTACGCCACTTTCAACTTGTTGTATTAACGGACCCAACTTTTCATCTGATAAATGCTTTTCCTTGATCTGTTCCAACCACAAAGGCTTCACCTGAAGTTCCGCTAGCAGACTTCCATCTTCATACAAACTGAGATGAGCAAACATTGCTCTTAATTCTGATACTACCTTATGACTAAACGCGTCTGCCACCACGTTAGCCTTTCCAGGATGATACTCGATTGAGAGGTCATAATCCTTTAACAGCTCCACCCATCTCCGTTGTCTCAAGTTCAACTCCTTTTGGGTAAGGAGGTACTTAAGACTCTTATGGTCCATATAAACGATAGACTTCTCACCGTAGAGATAGTGCCTCCAAATCTTTAAAGCAAACACTACCGCAGCCAACTCCAAGTCATGAGTAGGATAGTTAACTTCGTGCGGCCTTAATCGGCGAGAAGCATAAGCCACCACTTTTCTACCTTGCATCAAGACACATCCTAAACCCGCCTGCGTGACGCCACACGATAAACAATAAACTCTTTTCCCGCCTCAAGTTGAATCGATCTTTGGCGCTTCGTTAAAATCTTCTTCGCCTCGAAACTTTCTTGTTGTTTATCAGTCCACACATACGGTACTCCCTTTTGCAATGACTTAGTTAGGGGTGCAAGAATCAACGAAAACCCCTCCACAAAGCGCCTATAATAACCTACCAAACCTAAGAAACTCCGAATCTCAACCATCGACTTGGTGGTTTCCAATCCAATACCGCCTCTACCTTCCGAGGATCAACTCTTATTCCTTCGGTGACACCACATGACCCAAGAAAGTCACTTCCTCAACCAAAATTCGCATTTCTCGAATTTCGCATAAAGTTGCTTGTCTCGCAGTATTTGCAATACTGTGCGCAAATGTGAGTCATGCTCTTCTTCATTCCTCGAATATACCAAGATATCATCTATGAACACCACCATGAATCGGTTTAGATAGGGTTGAAAGACTCGGTTCATCATGTCCATAAATGCAGCTGGTGCATTGGTCAAACCAAACGGCATTACCAAAAACTCATAATGTCCATAACGAGTTCGGAATGTCGTCTTATGAATATATGCCTCTTTAAACTTGAATTGATGATAACCCGATCTCAAATCAATCTTGGAGAAAATTGAAGCTCCTCTCAATTGATCAAACAGGTCGTCGATTCTCGGTAATGGATACCTATTCTTGATCGTCAATTTATTCAACTGCCTATAATCAATGCATATACGCATCGACCCATCCTTCTTCTTGACGAACAAAACCAGTGCTCCCCACGGAGACACACTCGGTCGAATAAATCCCCGATCCAACAATTCTTGAATTTGAGCTTTAAGCTCCGCTAACTCCTTCGGTGCCATTCTATAAGGAACAATAGACACTAGAGCCGTTCTGGGTAAAAGCTTAATGCCAAATTCCACTTCTTGATCTGGAGGTAGACCCGAAAGTTCTTCAGGGAAGATATCTAGAAATTCTTTCACCGTTCTCACACCTTCTACCGATAATTCCTTGGCATCCAAAGCACTAATGAAGGCTAGGAACGCTCCAAACCCTTTTCACACCAACTTCTCTGCCTTTAAAGCAGATACCACATTTGCTAAAAAGTTCCTTCGTTCACTTATCATTACTACTTCCTCATCATCCACAGTCCTTATTGACATCCGCTTTTCAGCACAATCCAATTGTGCCCGGTGCTTCACCAACCAATCCATGCCCAAAATAAGATCGAACTCCCCGAAAGGCAATTCCACCAAATCCGCTAAAAATATTTTTCTTTGAATTTCCAAAGGCACGTCTCTATACAATTTATTTACTATTACCGACTGTCCTAAAGGATTAATTACTGTCATCTCTCTATCGGTAATATCAGATCTAATATTCAAGTTTCCAGATATGGCACTAGCAACATACAAGTGGGTAGACCCGATATCTATCAAAGCAAAGAATGTGTACATCAAAGATGAAGAACGTATCGCTTATCACATCAGTGCATCGCCATCTTCACGACGCTTCGACCGCATAGACCAACCCCGACTGTCTTGCCTCCACGTTACCTCTAAAGCCATTACCTCGACCCGGTGCACCTTGACCACGTCTAGTACCATTACCACCACGACCTGATCCACGGCCTCTCGGTGGCTGCTGAGTGCCTCTAGCTGGCTGTGCATCAAAGTTACGAGCTTCCTGAGTCGGAGTAGTCCGTCGAGGGAAATTCCTATATTGATGATCCTTGGAGCCAAATTTATAACAACCACCAATTTTCTTCCAGCATTCCCCGAGGTGTCATTTTCCACAGTCAGCACTGTCTCAACTCTGATTGGTAGTCACAGGTGCTCTAGCTTGAGCTGGCTCATCATTTCGAGGCCTCTTTTGGAACCTTATTGAAGAACCCGAGTACTTAAAGTCCCTCTTGCCTCTTACTCTTTCCCGGTTCTGGCGTTCTGAGTTCTTAGCCTCTTCGGCTATCTTGGCTTTCTCCACAAGCGTGGCAAAAATCCTTCCTTGTTGTGGGGCTATCAATACCCGCAACTCATCATTCAGCCCATCTTCAAAGCGTACACAGCGCTCATGATCAGTTGGCACTATTGTCCGAGCATAACGACTCAAGCGTAGAAATTTTCGCCTCATAAGTCGCCATCGTCTTATTTCCTTGAACCAGATTCAGAATTCCTTCCTCGGGCATCCACATAACTTGTCCTACATACTTCCCTTGAAAGCGGCTCGAAGAAATCCCAAGTAACAATCTGCAGCCTCGGTGCCTTCTCAAACCGTAAGCCACCATTGATACGCTTCATCCCTTAGCAAGGACACCGCTCCTCTCGGTTTACGTTTCGACGGTGCACTCCGGATCATCCATAATCCGCTCTGACCTCGAGCCAATATTCCGCAACATTCGGAGCTACACCGGACACACCTCTAAAAACCCGGCACCACTTGATTTAAGTCGTCCCGATATTGATCCTTTAATCTTTGTGCGGTTCTAGTCCCAAGAACCCTTTCTAGGACTCGCAACATTGCTTGAGTCAAAGCATTTTTCTCTCGTATGGTCATGTGATCCAGTCTCACTCCCGGGTGACGAAAGCGCCCATTTCCGAGCATATGACCCGGCGCTTGAGACGCAACCCTAGCACCTCGCCCTCTACCACGGCCACGTCTACGCGTCCCCCGCCCACGTCCTCTAGTGCTCATACCGACTATTTCGGTTAAATCGATTACAAGTTTTATGAATCGAGTATTATTTCAAATGTTTATTAACGATATTTTATGAGATATAAAAGATAGAGTTGTTTTTGCAATCACATCATATAGTCTCGATCTCTACCGTTTTCAACACCTAAAACTAGAAGTTCTAGAGTGTTCCTATGATCATATCACAATAATAAACATTCAATATACAAATACTTACTTGACTTGGTACCGGATGCTCGTGATGCCATACTACCTTTAGAACATAGAGTCTAGAAATTTAAACAGTTTTAAACAAAAATTGTTGTTGAACCCAAACCACAGTCGAGTTTTGAAACTGGCTCTGATACCATTAAATGTAACACCCCAAACCCGGTCTAAGCGTTAAGACCAGACTTGGTATGCTACACAAATCGTACATACATTTGGTCATCTAAGGATTTAAGGAAAACAGGTCTTCAAAAAAAACTAATTTGGAGATGGAGTTTATCAAAAACTGAGGTTAATTTGAAATCTATGATTTTGAAACATAGGACTTTAAAATTTAATCTCAGAGAAATAATTGGTTAACTTTTTAAAGAAATTTAAAAGAGCTCAAAAGGAATTTGGAAACAAAATTTGTAAAAGAGTTTTCACTGAAATTTTTACGTGATAGTGATATTTAAGAAACCCCATTTTTATACGTAATTTAAAGAAAACATTTATAAACTTAAAATAGTCCACTTTAAGTATCTAAAACATATTAAAATCCATCCACGAAATAAAATCCAAAAAAACAATACTAGAGGCCTTATTACATCGCTAAAATAATAATTAAGTAAAAATACTAAAGAGTAGTTTTAAAGTTCATAAAAACCATCATTTGAAGTATGGCCTCCACGAAGTCATCCTCGGCCAAAGCCTCCATCAATTATTATTACCTGAGAAGGGTAAGAAAACAGGGTGAGTTACTTAGAACTCAGTGTGTAACCCACTTACCAAATCCACTGGGCCATATCATCAAAGCATTTTATTGGGCTTGAGCCCATTAACGAATTTAACAATATAGTAATTAAAAAAAATGCATGTGCAATGAAATTCCCAACCAAGCCTAAATTTCCATCCATTACACACCACCCGTACCAACCAGCACACCTGTGGGGATCAAGTCAACCCACCCCGCCAACACACCAAACACAGGCATTAAGCCATTTAAAATGTTTGTGGCTGAGCCACCCGAACTAGAATTTGTGGCAGAGCCATCCAAACTAGATTATGGTAGAACCACCAGAACTTCTCTTCAATTTAATCCCAACCCATGCAATCATGTATACATAAACAAAGCTTAACAATTTACATATGATAATTTCAACATAAGGCCCATACTACAAATTGGCCCATTTCTTAATTTGTGCCCATATGGTAATTTATCAAAACGACTCCTTAAGCAATCTAGCAATTCGGCCCATTAAGCAATCTAGCAAATTTGTCCATTAATCAATCTAGCAAATTGGCCCATTAATCAATCTAGCAAATTGGGCCATTAATCAATCTAGCAAATTGGCCCATTAATCAATCTAGAAATTTAGCCCATTAATCAATCTAGCAATTTAGCCCATTAATCACATGAGGCCCAAAAATTACTTTTTATCAAATTAGCCCATTAAGGGCGATTCCGTAATTTTTGCAACTTTAACCCTGATTTCATGCATTTACACAAAAAGTGTTAATATACCGTATTTTTCTGATTTTACCAACTTTACGAATTTTATTCTAATGCTTACGATATAACATCTAACCCATGAGATAAGTGTGAAATTACACACCTGATTACGGTGAGAACTATACTTTCCCGCTCGTCGATACCTAAACATATGTCACGCTTGATTAGAACACTAATACTTATTATAAATCTATACTAAAGATAAGCGATCTAGATCTTTACCCTCGGAATCTCAAACAATAACTATTTGTCAGTTTTCCCCGGTTGACTGTTCACAACCCAATGGAAAATCCCGAACAGCTAAAGGCTCCAAACTACGAACAACTTCGAATAGTCGATTCTCCTCGGATGAGGGTCGTCCACAACCCGGTGGAAAATCCCGGATTGCCGAAATAGCCCTTCGCTTGAATCTTGAGGGATTAGCGAGTCCGCCCCTCTTTAGAACACTATTCACCACCCTTTTCGACCCTATCTTGTTTGCCTCCATTGTCAAAAGATTTTTAGTCCTAACAATATATATATCAGAATTTAAGACTATTGGCTTAAAAAGGGCGAATTCGACTTACCTTAAAATTCTGAGTGATTCAAAAAGAATCCCTTGAAAGTATATGATCCAAATTCGAATGACTTCAAGATGACTTCGAAGAGATGATGATTCGGCTCTCCACTATTTCACTAAAAGAAAAACGAAAAGAAATCGTCTAAGAGAATGAACGATTATCAATTTAAAGGCTCTTCTAAGCCAACCTATAGATTCGGCCAAGGTGACCAAATAGCAAAAGAAAACAAGGAAGATGATTCTTACCGGTTGTCTAAAGTTGAATAGAAGAAATAATCGAGAATAAAGTCTATGAGGAAAAGAAGATTTGGCTATGATTTAATGGTAAGGGAAAAATAATTTCAGCTATGGAGGTGGTCTCTAACATTCGGCCATGGAAGAAATAAGAAGGACAAATGTGTTTGAAGGATGAGTAAAATGGAGAAGAAAAGAGAATAGAGATGAGATGTTTATGATTCGATTTTCAAGGGTGAGAAAAGAGCAAAAAGTAAGGTTTGGAACAATGTGCATTCGGCAATGGGAAAGAAAAAGAAAATAAATGGTCTTTTGTGTTTGGTGATTTCGGCACTAGGATAGAAACACAAAATGAAGCACTTGAGAGGTTGGCAAAATGACCAAATGGTCAAAAAGAAATGACCAAATGAAACAAAACAAAGTTGTTTTCTCCAAGCATATGGCACATTCGGCTAAGAGAGAAAAAGATGAGAGGAAATGGGTGTTTTGGGAGAGCAAAAATGACCAAATGGAATTCTATCAAGCTACCATCCTTACCCAAGCTTACCACCAAAATTTCGGCTCCCCCTAGTCCACAGAGCTGTCCAAGTTCATGGACAAGTTGGCTATTCTAAGTTTCCAAAACATAACCCTTAAAATATGCCTTGTGTTCCCCCTACCTTCCAAAAGCTTAGGATTTCTTTCCCCAAGTTCCAAGCTTACCTTAACCATAAAAATAAAAGTCTAACTTACCAAATTTGATGCTTGGCCGACACTTGCTAGGAAAGAGCAAAAATAAATGTCACAAAATGCATTCCTAAAGATTCAAACCTCCTCCCTCAAGCAACACTTATGGCGCCAACTCCACCTTACTACTAGCTCATCTTATGCTAGTTTTTGACACTAAATTTCCTTAAACATCAAGGTCACTTGATCCACTTCAATAAAGTACTCATTACTAATTTTTTTTAATTCCGAATAAATCTCGAGCCTTCTCAAAACGATATTAAACACACAAATTGAATCATTCACAAGCTAAGCACCAAAAACATGCAACATATCGATACTAAATTTTTAGGATGTTACAACATACAAGAATCCTAATTGAATAAACATTTGTAAAATAATAATATTTAAATATAAAACACACTCATACTTTACTTAGAGTAAGGGTGGGTGATACACCCTACTAAATATTACTAGGGTTACCGCCTCTCTCTTATTTATGAGGAAAATTTGGGTCTCTCATATATATTAGGTCCAATTATATATGTTTCCTAAACTTTCGACCCAATACTTTATAATTTAATTCAACTCAAAACTTGTTTTCTATTTCTCAATGAGTTACTTAATTACTTTAACTAAATTAACTTTCGACTTAAATAATTGTTCCAAACCAATTCTAATTCTGTTAAAGTCATAACAACTTTATTGTAAAAGGATATATGATAAAATATATTGAATTTTCTTATTCAAAATCTATAATGACTAATTAATTTAATTCCATTTCAAACTTCGATTATTTAATTATAATTAATTAAACAATAATTCGAAAAAATTTAAATTAATTCTCAAATCATTTCTATACTTAGCGAGAAAACGCATTCATTTATGAATGAGAACCATTTATCTTACTTCATCATTTTCATTCATTTCTATCCATTTGGATTTACATGCAATTAAGTTTTTATTTCAACAAGTTAGTGAGGGGGACCGATTGGACATATATAATTAGGGCTCAAATAATTTATAAGTAAGTTTCAGCTTTCTCCTATTAATTATAAATTTATTTAGTCACAAAGTCATTCCACTATAATATCGTGATTGAATTTTTCCTAATTATATATCATTTCAAAAGCTACTAAGTGTTTGTCCAATGACTTGTGGCTACGTTTACTTTTCTTCTATCATATAATGCAAATGAAAGGATATTATTTACCCTTTAATTGGACAATGATTTCCACTATTTGAATGATGCTACATACTACAGAAGTCGTACTCCAAACGTACCAACATTCGATTCCTTATATATTAATTTGAACTTAGACTTTGACTTACACTAAAGTATACGAATCACACATATATTGTTCATCATCTACTCAAAATTAAGGTATGTCACACTTTGAGCATCACAATGGAATCCGTTGAATGTAGAAATTAAATATATTTTCTTATAGATTTTTACTGTAAAGTTGCCATGATTTTAACAAAATTAGAATTGGGTTGAAAAAATTATTTAATTAAAAAATTAATTAATTTAATTTAATTTTATAAATAATGTCTATTTTGAGAAATAGAAAAACATGTATTTGGTTGGATTAAATTATAAAGTATTGAGTTAAAAATTTTAAAAACACATATAATTGGACCTAATACAAAAGAGGCCTGAATCCCTATCATAATACATATGAGGGGAAGCACACCTTATTAGCCCCTCTCTCTCTTATTTCAACTAGGAAATTGTTTTTCTATTAAATAGACATTAAAATGCTTCTACTAATTCAACTAAGATTTCACTTCCTTTCCTTACAAATAGATGGAATCGATAGGGCTAAATATACAATAAGTAATACACAATTTTGAGATATTGCTATTCTGCTAGAAAGTTGTAACACCCCAAACCCGGCCTAGACGTTATGGCCGAATCTGGCGATGTCACATGATAGTGCTTTAGAAAACGTAACGGCATTGAAACCATTTTTAGGTATCTAAGGCTATCGTCAACACGAGTCGTTATTTATTCATTATCCATTTTCAAAACTTTATACATTGCGGAAGCTTTTAAAACGATTTGCAAGGTCGTACGTATTTTGATCAAACCTTTGTTTATTTTGAAAACTCGCGTCTTATCCTACTGCTAGCAGTTTATAAAATAATGATCCCAAATTTTAAACAAAAATTCGAAAGGCTTTGTTGTCGAAACCATTTTAAAATTTTGATTTAAAAACTGGAGTCGACTTTTAAAAACGAAAATGGGAGTCGCCATCAATCCTTTTACTTTGGTGTGATTGGATCACCTTAAAAAATGTTTTATTTCAAAATACTGATTTTGGTCTACAAAAAAAACAGAAATGGGTTCGGGAGTCGGTTATGTATGAGGAAGGATTAGCACCCTCATAACACCCAAAAAATTGGTACCTAATCGATAAAATCATGTCCTAATGTTGAAACTTTGAAAATTTTTAGAAAATGGTCCTTTTATTTGAACAAAAAAAAACTAGACTTACCTATCCCAAAGAAATAAAACACCATACCCAGTAAGTTAGGATATAACATCTCATGACTTCAAAACTAGGCATGTCTTTATTTTAGAAAATCCCTATCTCGAGAAACAAAACATCATATCCAGTAAGTTAGGACACAACGTTTTGAATTCCCAAGAATAGGTTTTTTTATTATTTAAAACTTGAGATTTCTTTGTTCCGAAAGAATATAAACATCACATCCAGCACGTTAGGACACGATAGTTTTAATTCTCGAGAAACTAAAACATATCATAATTTATGAAATTTTATTAAAAGGGTATTTAATTATTTAGTCAAACGGGAAATTGCAACCCAGCACGATAGGGCACTATTTCCCGAATTTCTAAACACAAAACATTGCCTTTATTTTAAAACCTTTTGATAAAATTCAGTAATTTTGTAAAAAAAATGTATTCTATTTTAAACAATGATTTATGGGACAATATCGCATTTATACATTACCAAACAAAAATATCAAAAGCAATTATGACATACTAACTGTAACATCCTGAAATTAGAATTTTATGTGTTGCATTACTTCTTGCGTTAGGCTAGTTAAAAATATTAATTGTGTATGTTTTGGGGGTCCTAAGAAGGCTCGGGGTTGATTTGGGCCTTAGCAAAATTTTGTATTTAAGCACTTTAAGGAGAGAAGGTAAGTGGCATCAATGCTTAAGGAAATAAGTGTGCATTTTGCTAGCACAAGTGAAGCTAGTAGAGGAGTGGTGTGGCGTCAAATGTATGGGCTTGAGGGGTGGAGTTCGAATCCCACCAAGTGCAAAATTTTTTATTAAATTTTTGTACTTCCTTCCTAAGTGTCGGCCATGGGTGTATTTATGGTAAGGAAGACTTTTTCATTATGGAAAGGAGTAAAAGAAAGGAGCAAGAAGGGGGATATGTTGGCCGGTTTTAGGGAAAATGTTTTGTAAAGATTTTTGGTCAATTTTTATTCTCTTGCTAAAAGTATACACGGTTTGGGAGGGGGGTTTTGGTAGCCAAATTTTGCTAGAATCATTTTGTTAGTTTTGGTGCATAAAAGGTATCCTTTTTCTCTTTGACCATTTTGTGTCTCTTTTCCAAATTCATTTCTCTTTTGCTTTGGCCGAAACCTCCTAGTTCATTTGTTCATTTTCTCCTTTGTTTTGGTCGAAATCTTCAATGCATTTTTGGTCATTTCTTTTTGATAGTCGAAACCATCTAGTACTATCCTTCATCTTCTCTTTTCTTTTTACCATTTCTTCAACCTTCTCCTTTTCTCTCTAAGTGACACAACCTTGTTGGCCGAATCTTCTTTATTCTTTTCTCTTCAATAGCCGAATATTGTTCATCTTCTCTTCTCCATCTTACAAGTTGGACTTTTCTTTCTTGATTAAACCGGGTAAGTGTTTTTTTTATTCAAATCATTTCATTCTCTTGTCCCTCTAGCCGAATGAGTGTTCCTCATCATTCGGTTGTTCATTTTTCTTCTAAATCGAAATGGTGTTTCCCATATTCCTTCATTTTGTTAATCATTTTCCTTTTTGTAGTGTAATAGTGGGAAGGCCGAATCTATTACCTCTGATTCATCCGTAGCCATAAGCACAATCAGTGAGAATCAGTTTTATAACCATTAAGGTAAGGGATTCGTTATGGTTCATTATGATCTTTTTCGTTGACCGGTTAGTTTGCTAAACGGAATAGTGGTTGTGACTAATCATTTATTTTTAGGGACTAAATCGCTCGATCTATCCACTTGTTGACTCTACGGAAATAGCGGTAAGCCGAACCTATTTCCTTAGATAATCGTTTTATATCAACGTAATATCGTTTTGATTAAGATTTTTCCAATGGAGGCAAGTGGTACTGATTCGAAAGGGAAAGCAATTGGAGATCACAAAAGGACTTGATTTGCTATTCCTACTCCTAAGTTTAAGCGTAGAGCGGTTTCAGCGGCTCGAGATTTCCCACCGGGTTGTGGACCATCATCCGGTGAGAATAGACAAATCGTTGTCATTCACGATATCGAGGGTAAGCGTTTCAATAGATCGCTTGGTTTAGATTAAGATTAATAAAAATCTCGTTCATTAGATTAATCGAGTATTATGTTGTCATAGGTGCCGACGATTAAGAGAGTTTGATACTTACCGTAATCAGGTGTGTAATCTCACACCGTAATTCCATAGATTATGATTCGGTAACAAGTTTGATAGTTGATTGTTATTATTATAAGGCTAAAAATCGTAATATGGCATAAATCAAGAAATTTGCTTAAATTTCGTTATTTATCAAAATCGGTGTTAATTTGTATAAATTACCGAAATGCCCCTATGGGCTGAATTACCGAATGCCCCTATGGGCCGAATTACCGAAATGCCCCTATGGGCCGATTTGTTAAAATGCCTTAGTGGGCCGAATTATTATATTGCTTTAAAGGGGCGGTTCATTAAAAGTATACAATAGATTAATGATTGTTATTATGTATGTTGCATCTCTACATATTGCATGGGATGGGAAAATTGAATGAAGAGAAGTGTAGCCTGGTGGCATTGCCACAATTTGTTTATTAATGGGCTTGATTATGACTCTGGTGTTTCAACCACAAAAATATTATAAATGGCGCTTGATTTGCAAATTGGAGAGAATGGAGGGGTGGGTTGACTTGATCCCCACAGGAGAGATTGGCTGGTCGGGGGAGAGATTGGTTGGATGGGATGGTTTGCATTCATGTCATTTATTTATTACTTTGTATTGGGCTTAGGCCCAAGATGTTGCTATATGGGTTCAGGCCCAGTGGATAACGGTAAGGGGATTATACACTGAGTTCTAGTAACTCACCCCCTTTTTCCTTAACCCTTGCAGGTAATGCTCAGTGATATGGATTTGGGCCACGGATTACTCGGTGGAGGCCATACTTCAGAAATGGTTTTTATTGAACTTTAGATTTCTATATTCGTTCACCTTATTACTTTTACTATTTTTGGGTTTTTATGTTGTAATAAGGCCTCTGGATTATTTTATTTTGCATTATGTTTGACGTACTTATATTTTGCTTAAATTGTTTTAAATGGGAATTTTTCTAAAAACTTAAATATAGATTTTCTAAAATGGATTAACAAATGGATTTCATAATAAAATTTTACAAATATTTTAACTTGAAATTTTCTCTCGAATTATCATCAATATTTTTCAAAAGTCGTGGATTGTAAGATCGCTAGTTCAAATTATCGATTTATCAGTCAACCTTCGAGGTTAGTAGTACTTTATCAACTATTTCAAATCAAACTTGTTTTCTTGTTTATAAACAAAATAATACCTATTTTAGTACGAATAAAAAAGATTTAACATGTTTTTCTCATGTGACTTGTCAGATCCGGTCATAACGCATGGGCCGGGTTTGGGGTGTTACATTATATGGTATCAGAGACAGGTTGCAAAACTCGGGTGTGGCTTGAGTTCAAAAACGTTTTCCAAAGCTATTTAAAATCTTAATTTATACATGCATGTTCTAAAGGAAGTATGGCACCACGGGTTTCCGGCACCAAGTCAAGTAAGTATATGTTATCATTTTATGATTATCATTATTGTGTTATGACTATGATAAGAAAACTCCACAAAATAGAAATACTCTAGAACTTTTAGTTTTAAGAGCTGAAACTATAGAGATTGAGACTATATGATGCGTTTTGTGAAAACGACTTTACTTCCTATACTTCATAAATATTGTTTAATAAACACTGAAATAGCATACAGATTCATAAGACTCTTAATCAGATTAAATTGAATTAGCAAATATGAGCGCTAGAGGACGTGGACGTGGTAGACGTGGTCGTGGTAGAGGCCGTGGCACTAGAGTTGTATCTGAGGCATCGGGACATATACCGGAAATGGGCGCACCTGCGTCACCTGTGACTGAAGCTGGGTCACACGATCGCATGAGAGAGGACGACGCTTTGTCCCAAGCAATGTTGCGAGTTCTGGAAAGGGTTGTTGGGGCAAGAAATGGGACAGCAGCTCGTGGGTCAATATCGGAGCGACTCAGATCGAATGGAGCTGAGGTTTTTAGGGGTATCTCGGGTGTAGCCCCAAATGTAGCGGAGTACTGGCTTGAGGCGGTGGAGCGGATCATGGATGATTTGGATTTCACCGCCGAGCAGAAGCTGAAAGGAGTGGTGTCTTTACTGAGAGACGAGGCATATCAGTGGTGGCTCACTGTCCGGGAAGGCACTCAGGCCGATCGCATTACTTGGGAATTCTTTAAAATCGCATTTCAAGGAAAATATGTCGAGGCTAGCTATATGGATGCCTGAAGGAAGGAATTCCTGAATCTGGTCCAAGGAGGTAAACCTGTGGCAGCATACGAGGCAGAATTTCTACGTTTGAGTTGGTATGCCCGGGGAATAGTGCCGACTGACTACGAATGCTGTGTGCGTTTTGAGGACGGGTTGCGTGATGAATTGCGGGTACTGATAGCCCCACAGAAGGAGTGGAACTTTGCCACACTGGTGGAAAAAGCTAAGATAGCTGAGGAGGTTAAGCACTCGAAACGGCAAAACTGAGATAAGGATAGGGGCAGAAACAAGAGAGGGCACTCAGGTCCTACTAGAGGTTTTTAGAAAAGGCCCAAGAATGAGGGACCAGTACCAGTGGGTGCTCCAGCTGCTACCAATCAGTTACAGCCTTGTGCGGATTGTGGAGACTTCACTCGGGTGAATGCTGGAAGAGAACTGGTGGCTGTTTCAAATGTGGATCTAAGGACCATCGGTTTAGGGGCTACCCTCGAGAGCCTGCTTAGACTCAGGGAGTTCGTAACAGATTTGCACCGCCAGCTGGAGGTGCTCAGCAGCCGCCGAGAGGCCGTGGGTTAGGTCGAGGTGGTAATGGTGTAGGACGAGCTCAGGGTGCACCGGGTAGAGGTACCGGTAATAGGGGTAATGCGGAGGCGAGACAGCCAGGTCTGGTCTACGCGGTCAGACGTCGAGAGGACGGTGATGCACCTGACGTCATAACCGGTACGTTTTTCATAGTTGATGTACCTGTTACTGCTTTGATAGATATTGGATCCACCCATTCGTATGTTGCTTGTGCTGTGTCTGGAAGCTTGAACATTAGATCTGAGATTACTGCTAGAGAAACAACTGTGATTAGTCCTCTAGGACAGTCAGTGGTAGTAAATAAGTTGTTTAGGGATGTGCCTTTAGAAATTCAGGGGGAAGTATTTCTGGCGGATCTGTTGGAACTGCCATTTGGCGAGTTCGATCTTATTTTGGGCATGGACTGGCTGGTTAAACACCGTGCGAACATGGACTGTGCTGCAAAGCAGATGGTATTAAGAGCTTCGGAGGATAAGAAAGTGATGATGATAGATGAAAGAAGAAACTATCTGTCTAATGTGGTATCTGCTCTAAAGGCAGAAAAGTTGGTGCGAAAGGGGTGTGGAGCATTCTTAGCCTTTATCAGTGCCTTGGATGCCAAAGAGTTGTCGGTTGAAAGAGTTAGAATGGTGAAAGAGTTTTCAGACGTCTTTTTCGAGGAACTTTCGAGATTGCCTCCGGATCGGAAGGTAGAGTTTGGCATTGAGCTGTTGCCAGGAACGGCTCTGGTATCTATTGCTCCTTATAGAATGGCGCCGAAGGAGCTAGCGGAGCTTAAAGCTCAAATTCAGGAGTTGTTGGATCGCGGATTTATTCGACTGAGTGTGTCACCGTGGGGAGCACCGGTCTTGTTCGTTAAGAAAAAGGACGAATCAATGCGTATGTACATCGATTACAGACAATTGAATAAGTTGACGATCAAGAACAAGTATCCGTTACCGAGGATCGATGATCTGTTCGATCAGTTGCGAGGAGCTTCAGTTTTCTCAAAGATAGATTTGAGATCGGGTTATCACCAGCTTAATGTCAAGGAGGCGGATATTCATAAGACTGCGTTTCGAACTCGTTATGGGCATTACGATTTCTTGGTGATGCTGTTTGAGTTGACTAATGCACCAGCTGCATTTATGAACATGATGAACCGGGTTTTCCAACCCTATTTAGACCGGTTTGTGGTGGTGTTCATAGATGATATCTTGGTGTACTCGAAGAATGAAGAAGAACATGATTCACATCTACGAGTTGTATTACAGATATTAAGAGAAAAGCAACTGTATGCCAAATTCAATAAGTGTGAATTTTGGCTGAAGGAAGTGACCTTTTTTTAGGGCATGTTCCATGCCAGAAGGAATGAGTTGATCCCCGAAAGGTCGAGGCTGTGTTGGATTGGAAGCCACTGAAGTCAGTGGCTAAAATTTAGAGTTTTCTAGGTTTGGCTGGGTATTACAGGCGTTTCGTTAAGGGGTTTTCATTGATTGCTACACCCCTAACTAAGCTGTTACGTAAGGGAGTACCGTTTGTGTGGTCAGATAAGCAACAAGAGAGCTTTGAGAAATTGAAGAAGATTTTGACGGAAGCACCGATATTGATTCAACCTGAGGCTAGTAAGGAGTTTATTATTTATTGTGATGCGTCACACACGGGCTTGGGATGTGTGTTGATGCAAGGGGGAAAAGTGGTGGCTTATGCATCTCGTCAATTAAGGCCACATGAGGTGAACTATCCCACTCATGATTTGGAGTTAGCTACAGTGGTGTTTGCTCTGAAGATTTTGAGACACTATCTGTACGGTGAGAAGTCGATTATCTATACGAATCATAAGAGTCTGAAGTACCTCCTTACCCAGAAGGAGTTGAACTTAAGATAGTGGAGGTGGATAGAACTATTGAAGGATTATGACTTCTCAATCGAATATCATCCCGGAAAGACTAACGTAGTGGCAGATGCGTTGAGTCGTAAGGTGATATCGGACTTGAGAGCAATGTTCGCTCATCTCAGCCTTTATGAAGATGGTAGCCTGCTAGCTGAACTTCAGGTGAAGCCTGCATGGATAAGCCAGATTAAGGAAAAGCAGTTGATAGATGAAGCATTGGGTTCATGACTTCAGCAAGTGGAAGGTGGTGAGATAGGGGACTTAGGATTGAATAGTGACGGAGTATTGTGTTTCCACGGAAGAATTTGTATGCCCAAAGATTCGGAATTGAGACAAATGATTCTGCGTGAGGCGCATAGTAGCCCATATGCTATGCACCTCGGGGGAAACAAAATGTACCGAGACCTCCGTGAATAGTATTAGTGGCTAGGGTTGAAATGGGAGGTTACGATTTCGTGAGCAAGTGCTTAACATGTCAGTAGGTGAAGGCGGAATATCAATTGCCGTCAGGGTTGCTACAACCAGTGAAAATTCCATTATGGAAATGGGAAAGGATAACGATGGACTTTGTTAGTGGGTTACCCTTAACGCCTACTAAGAAAGATTCAGTATGGGTGATAGTGGATCAGTTAACGAAGACTGCTCATTTCCTACCTGTTCGCATGCATTATTCATTGCGGAAGTTGGCCAAGTTGTACGTAGCAGAGATCGTGAGGTTACATGGGGTACCAGTGTCTATTATATCGGACATGGACCCTAGGTTTACATCACGATTTTGGAAGGCTTTACATGAAGCTTGGGGTACAAGGTTAAATTTTAGCACGGCATTTCATCCGCAGACAGATGGTCAGTCGGAGAGGGTTATTCAGATTTTGGAAGACATGTTAAGAGGCTGTTTGATCGACTTCAGGGGTAGTTGGGAAGATTTTCTACCTTTGGCGGAGTTTGCATACAACAACAGCTATTAATCCAGTATCCAGATGGCACCCTATGAGGCGTTGTATGGTCGTAGGTGTCGCACTCCTACTTGTTGGACTGAGCTAGGAGAGCGACAGTTGTTGGGTCCTGAGTTGATTTCAGAGACGGAGGAGAAAGTTAAGGTAATTCGGGCTCGGTTAAAAGAAGCTTCGGACAGATAAAAATTGTACGCGGATCTGAAGTGTAAGGATATAGAATTTGCGGTGGGTGATCAGGTCTTTTTGAAGGCCTCACCTTGGAAGAAGATTTTTATATTTGGGCGGAAAGGCAAGTTGAGCCCTAGGTTCATCGGACCATACCGTGTACTGAAGCGTGTTGGGCCAGTAGCTTATCAGCTTGAGTTACCTACGGAGTTAAGTCAGATACATAATGTATTCCACGTCTCTATGTTAAGGCGTTATCGTTCGGATCCGTCTCATGTCGTACCAGTGGAGGAAGTTGAGTTAAGACTTGACTTGTCTTTTGAAGAGGAGCCAGTACAGATTTTAGATCGGGATATTAAGGTGTTAAGAAGGAAGTCGGTTCCGTTAGTCAAAGTATTATGGCGTAATCACGGATCCGAGGAAGCTACATGGGAGCCAGAGGACGCAATTCGGCAACAATATCCTCATCTCTTTTAATCAGGTAAATTTCGAGGACGAAATTTTCTTTAAGGAAGGTAGAATTGTAACATCCTAAAATTAGAATTTTATTGTTGCATTACTTCTTGCGTTAGGCTAGTTAAAAATATTAATTGTGTATGTTTTGGGGGTCCTAAGAAGGCTCGGGTTGATTTGGGCCTTAGCAAAATTTTGTATTTAAGCACTTTAAGGAGAGAAGGTAAGTGGCATCAATGCTTAAGGAAATAAGTGTGCATTTTTCTAGCACAAGTGAAGCTAGTAGAGGAGTGGTGTGGCGTCAAATGTATGGGCTTGAGGGGTGGAGTTTGAATCCCACCAAGTGCAAAATTTTTTATTAAATTTTTGTACTTCCTTCCTAAGTGTCGGCCATGGGTGTATTTATGGTAAGGGAGACTTTTTCATTATGGAAAGGAGTAAAAGAAAGGAGCAAGAAGGGGATATGTTGGCCGGTTTTGGGGAAAATGTTTTGGAAAGATTTTTGGTCAATTTTTATTCTCTTGCTAAAAGTATGCACGGTTTGGGAGGGGGTTTTGGTAGCCGAATTTTGCTAGAATCATTTTGTTAGTTTTGGTGCATGAAAGGTATCCTTTTTCTCTTTGACCATTTTGTGTCTCTTTTCCAAATTCGTTTCTCTTTTGCTTTGGCGGAAACCTCCTAGTTCATTTGTTCATTTTCTCCTTTGTTTTGGTCGAAATCTTCAATGCATTTTTGGTCATTTCTTTTTGATAGTCGAAACCATCTAGTACTATCCTTCATCTTCTCTTTTCTTTTTACCATTTCTTCAACCTTCTCCTTTTCTCTCTAAGCGACACAACCTTTTTGGCCGAATCTTCTTTATTCTTTTCTCTTCAATAGCCGAATATTGATCATCTTCTCTTCTCCATCTTACAAGTTGGACTTTTCTTTCTTAATTAAACCGGGTAAGTGTTTTTTTTATTCAAATCCTTTCATTCTCTTTTCCCTCTAGCCGAATGATTGTTCCTCATCATTCGGTTGTTCATTTTTCTTCTAAACTGAAATGGTGTTTCCCATATTCCTTCATTTTTTTAATCATTTTCCTTTTTGTAGTGTAATAGTGGGAAGGCCGAATCTATTACCTCTGATTCATCCGTAGCCATAAGCACAATCAGTGAGAATCAGTTTTATAACCATTAAGGTAAGGGATTCGTTATGGTTTATTATAATCTTTTTCATTGACGGGTTAGTTTGCTAAACGGAATAGTGGTTGTGACTAATCGTTTATTTTTAGGGACTAAATCGCTCGATCTATCCACTTGTTGATTCTACAGAAATAGTGTTAAGCCGAACCTATTTCCTTAGATAATCATTTTATATCAACGTAATATCGTTTTAATTAAGATTTTTCCAATGGAGGCAAGTGGTACTGATTCGAAAGGGAAAGCAATTGGAGATCACAAAAGGACTGGATTTGCTATTCCTACTCCTATGTTTAAGCGTAGAGCAGTTTCGGCAATTCGAGATTTCCCACCGGGTTGTGGACCATCATCCGGTGAGAATAGTCAAATCGTGGTCGTTCACGATATCGAGGTTAAGCGTTTCAATAGATCGCTTGGTTTAGATTTAGATTAATAAAAATCTCGTTCATTAGATTAATCGAGTATTATGTTGTCGTAGGTGCCGACGATCAAGAGAGTTTGATACTTACCGTAATCAGGTGTGTAATCTCACACCGTAATTCCGTAGATTATGATTCGGTAACAAGTTTGATAGTTGATTGTTATTATTATAAGGCTAAAAATCGTAATATGGCATAAATCGAGAAATTTTCTTAAATTTCATTATTTATCAAAATCGGTGTTAATTTGTATAAATTACCGAAATGCCCTTATGGGCCGAATTATCGAAATGCCCCTATGGGCCGATTTGTTAAAATGCCTTAGTGGGCCGAATTATTATATTGCTTTAAAGGGGCGGTTCATTAAAAGTATACAATAGATTAATGATTGTTATTATGTATGTTGCATCTCTACATATTGCATGGGATGGGAAAATTGAATGAAGAGAAGTGTAGCCTGATGGCATTGCCACAATTTGTTTATTAATGTGCTTGATTATAACTCTGGTGGTTCAACCACAAAAATATTATAAATGGCAGTTTGACTGCAAATTGGAGAGAATGGCGGGGTGGGTTGACTTGATCCCCACAGGAGAGATTGGCTGGTCGGGGGAGAGATTGGTTGGATGGGATGGGTTGCATTCATGTCATTTATTTATTACTTTGTATTGGGCTTAGGCCCAAGATGTTGCTATACAGGTTCAGGCCAGTGGATAATGGTAAGGGGATTATACACTGAGTTCTAGTAACTCACCCCCTTTTTCCTTAACCCTTGCAGGTAATGCTCAGTGATATGGATTTGGGCCATGGATGACTCGGTGGAGGCCATACTTCAGAAATGGTTTTTATTGAACTTTAGATTTCTATATCCGTTCACCTTATTACTTTTACTATTTTTGGGTTTTTATGTTGTAATAAGGCCTCTGGATTATTTTATTTTGCATTATGTTTGACGTACTTATATTTTGCTTAAATTGTTTTAAATGGGAATTTTTCTAAAAACTTAAATATAGATTTTCTAAAATGGATTAACAAATGGATTTCATAATAAACTTTTACAAATATTTTAACTTGAAATTTTCTCTCGAATTATCATCAATATTTTTCAAAAGTCGTGGATTGTAAGATCGCTAGTTCAAATTATCGATTTATCAGTCAACCTTCGAGGTTAGTAGTGCTTTATCAACTATTTCAAATCAAACTTGTTTTCTTGTTTATAAACAAAATAATACCTATTTTAGTACGAATAAAAAGGATTTAACATGTTTTTCTCATGTGACATGTCAGATCCGGTCATAACGCATGGGCCGGGTTTGGGGTGTTACACTAACATTTCATATCTATATAAATAATAAAGTAATAATAATATAGAATAATGATTAATAAAAAATAATAATATAATATAAAATAATTAATAATAATATATAAGGATTATACATAATAAAAATAATTAGTGAATAATATATATAATAATTTTGAATAAAAACATATATATACATAATATACTAATCATAAAAATTATATATGTAATAAATAAGGTAAATGAAATAGGTTATATAATATAATAAACTTTATATAAAATAAAATTTTAAAAATAATATATGATATAAATTTAAAAAAACATATAATATAGTAATTAATATATGAAAATAATATGTAATGAAAATAATTTCAAGCTAAATAAAGTAATAAATAATAATAATTTAATATATAGAGATATTATATAAATATATATATATGTATAAATTTATACTATTAATGTATTAATATATAAATAATAAAAAAATAATATAGACTATTTAATATAGCAAAATAATTTAATACAATATTAAAACAATAAAATAAAAGGATAAACAAAAATTAAGACAAAGAAACATGGATTAAATAACAATTAAAACCGATATAAAAGGACCAAATTGAAACGCCCATTAAATAATAGGGGTTAAAACGGCAATTAGGCCAAATTTTAAAACTACGACGTTTTGATCCTAGCCATTAAAGAGCCCAAGGGATTAAATTAAAAAAAAATAGATTTTAGGGCTAATTTAAAAATAATGAAAAATGAAATTAAACCAAATTAAAAAAAATAAAAATGCGGGAGGACTAAAATGGGAATTAGACCATTTAACGAAAACACGCGGATCCTCCCCGGGTCGGGTCAACGCGCGGATCTTGGCCTTCTAAACGGCGTCGTTTTAACGCTTATTTGTTTAAACGAAAACGACGTCGTTTCTTAAATACTATATATGTTAATTTTTTAGGCTGAAAATTCATTTGGCATCTGGATTTTTTTTAAAAAAAAAAAATCTAAAATGCTCTCAAAAGCCCTCCCTCCTCCGACGGAGTCCATCATCGGGCTTCTGGACTACGCGCTGCACGCGCCTCTCTGGCCGGTGGCCGGAGGCTAAATCCTCAATCTTCTGATGCTATCAACAGGTGAAATCGCACCCCCTTTTTATTTTTAGCATTATTTTATGTAAAAAATGCACGAAAAAAAATTAAATAAAATGACGCGAATAAAAGTAGAAAAATCACCTCTGTAAAAAAAACTTATATTTTGTTTCAATGTATTTTCTCCGTATGTTTTTGTGTCTGTATTTCTCCTTGTCCGTTTATAGGTTTATAACAGGCTTTTAGAGCCTTTCGAAATGAAAAACAAAAAAGAAATAAAATCTTTTCCATGTTTGCTGTGATCTGCTGTTGTTATTCTTTCCTTTTTACAGGTGGATGTCAAGAAATCCGCGACGGCGTTATCCCGGCGTGAATCGTGGTGCGACCAGAAGGCTTGGCGCCGTGCGTAGGAGTCGATCGCGCGCGCGATCGTTGGCTCGGGCGTGAGGAGCGGCGCGATCGTTGGGATCTCTTTGGGACATTTGCGACGCTTAGGTTTCCGAAACCTTAGGCTTCTGCTGAGGCTGGTTAATTTTGGGCCTTTTTGGGCCACGGGTGTTTTGGGTCTAGGGTATTGGGTCTAATGTAGCGGGCCAGGGTGTAACGGTTTTGGGCTTATGGTTTTGTGAATGGACTATTAAAAACTTTGGTTTTATTTATTATTTATTTGTTTATTTTTTATTTTGTTTTGGTTTGTTACAAGCCCGGGCAAATTGGGCCTATAACAGCTGCCCCTCTTTGCTCATTGTCGTGTAACGAAAATAGAGTAAAGACTATAAAAGGACCAATTTTGCCCGGTCTTGCCGAATCTTGACCTCTTGGCCCTCGTCTTCTACAGCTTCAATGATATTGAAACTTCTTTTCAATAAGTCTGATAGCTTCAATCTGCTCCACTTTGATCTGCTTCCTGCAACTTTAGGAATTGCCAAATCTGCTATTTTCAATCTGCTCCCTGCAACCTCGTGAATGTCGATCGATGTCTTCGATCTGCTTCCTGCAACTTCAGGAATGTCAAATCGCTATTTTAATCGCTCCCTACAACTTCGAGGATTGCCGGATCTATTAATCTACTTCCTGCAACTTCAGGGAGATAAGGCTGAAAATGTGTTTGATATGCTTCCTGCAACTTCAGGAAGATGAGATTTTCTATCTTCAGTCCACTCCACTACAACTTCAGGGAGATAGGGCTGAAAAGTGTTTTTGATCCGCTTCCTACAACTTCAGAAGATGAGATCTTACTCTTGATCCACTCCACTACAACTCAGTGGAGATAGGGTGAAATCTTCTTTGATCTCGCTTCCTACAACTTCGGGAAGATAAGATCTTCTGTCTTGATCCACTCCACTACAACTTCAAGGAGATAGGACTAAAATCTTCTTTTGATTTGCTTCCTACAACTTCGGGAAGATAAGATCTTCTTGTCTTCACCCACTCCACTACAACTTCAGTGGAGATAGGGCTGAAATCTTCTTTTGATCTGCTTCCTACAACTTTAGGAAGATAAGATCTTTCTCTTCACCCACTCCGCTACAACTTCGTGGAGATAGGACTAAAATCTTCTTTTGATCTGCTTCCTTCAACTTCGTGAAGATAAAATCTTACATCTTGATCCACTCCACTACAACTTCGGGAGATAGGCTGAAATTCTTTTCGATCTGCTTCCTACAACTTCAGGAAGATAAGATCTGCAAATTCACCGATATTGCTACACCGTCCACTGAGGGACATGTCCTGTAGACTCGATTCCATATGTTTATATCACATGACTAAGATGCTATGATCAGAATGAATCAAATGCTTCTAGCTACATGTATTATGAGTGACACGAATGTAACATGCCATGAAAATGATTCCTTTTAAACTATTAGGATGCAATGATTGGAATGAAACAAATGCTCCTAGTGAGATTTGTTATGATGCAAAAATGTTATGAGTATGATTCCTACTCTAGGTGTTACCACTCATCTGTTCTTCATTTTTGTTCATCAATCATGTTCTGCTCAACAAGGTTGCCCCAATGTAATTTCTGAGTCCTCTCCACTTGAACCTTGTGACATGAAGTTGGTACCTCCCACTGCAAACTTAAGGAAATAACATTTGGTTTCTTCCATCCTTCTGTTACCACTCAGAGGCACAGAACTTGTATCACTTTCAATCAATTTGATCTGTTACACCATTTCCTGGGTGTAATAACCAAATGTATGTGTCTGAAATTTACATGAATGCAGGGTATCCCGACAATGATCCCTTTTTACACATGAATTGGCCTTATTCGTCACTTACTGATATAGTATCACCAACGAAATTGTCCTATCCAATAAGAATCCGAAGAAATAATCATTTTTCAATGTTTCCAACCCTTAGGCTTGGTGAGTTCTGAACAATAGTCATGTTTCAGATTCCTCATATTATTTAGAAGTTTTCAGAGTAATATGCGAAACTCCTTTTATAAAAGTGTTATTAGTCCATTAATCGTTATTTCAATATAAAATGCTTGAAAAAGGTCACAAAAATATACGAGAAAGAAATTAATCAGGAGCATTGCTCAAAAAAAAATAATTTAATCAAATATTACCCAGTCAATAAAAGAAAATTGATTTGGGTGTATCTAAAAAAGAATAAAGCAATCAAAGATAACAAATTCAAAAATGGGTAAAATAGAAGCTAGGTGCCCTGAGATATCGCACCAGAGCTTCTCTGTTTCAAACTTCTTGAGGACCATTTTAAACTCAATATGTGTTTAGGGGACCGGAGTATTTTGTCGATGCCCCAAGTCGCAAAGATACTTCCTCATTGTTAATTCGGGCATAGCAAGACTACCACATGCCCTATCTTTGATCAAAATTTGAGCCGCCCTTCTGGGTTTTCGGCTCAAAGCCCTTTTGGTCTCAAAGCGCCCTTTGCGGGTTTTTGCCATGGCCTCTCCTTTTCTTCTTCTTTTTTTTTTTTGAATTTGAATTTGAATTTGAACTCAAGGCACCCTTTGCTGGTTTTCATCTTAGTCTTTCCTCTTTCAGGTAAAATCCTTCTTGATTGACCCTGAATTTACCGGATTGAGCGAGTCTTTAGCATCCATCTCAGTCAATATCAATGCTCCTCCAGAAAAGGCCTTCTTTACAACATAAGGTCCTTCTCAATTTGAGATCTGCTTTCTTCTGAAATTTTTAATATCAGGTGCCCATCATGAAATTTCTTTGGGTGGACCATTTCCGTCATAAATCATCAATTTTAGTACATTTGACCATGACGAATACTTTCAAACCCTTTTCTTCATCCAAGTTCACTAGAGACATTCTTCTTCATCCAATTCCTGACTCAATCGAAGCTTGGAGCAAAGGAATCTCGATTTTCATGGGCAAAACCACTTCATAAACCAATGGGAAAAGTGTTGCCCCAGCGAAAGTCCTGGTCGACGCTTGATAAGCATAGAAAGTAAATGGTAGCTTCTTATGCTAATCTTTACAAGTCTTAGTCACCTTTCCTATTTTTTTGTTGTTTTTTCTTTTTTGTTTGGCAACCTTTGCTTTGTGACCGTGATATCTTTATTCGATCTTTGGACAAAGCGTAAACTTTGACTTTGTACAGTTATGCATTATTAAACGTGATCCTTTATGGCATTCTTTGCTGGCATCTGATCCCTTTTTTTTTAGAATTAATGACTTCGACCTTGTAACATTGGCATATGAAGCTACTTCCACCCTTTTAGTGAAGTAAACGACGACCATGATGGTGAATCGATGTCGACTAGAAGCGTTTGACAAGATTGGCCCCAAAATACCCATGCCCCACATATAGAAAATTCTGTGAAGAAAATAGAAGAGTCACATAAATCTCGTCTTCTTCAATTCGGTATTTGCGGTATGACTGATGCAATCCCCTTCCATGATAAACCAACAGTGCTCGATCCTCTTGTTTAGCCCGCGTCTTATTAATCCAGGCATATTCTGATATGATCGTGCAAAACATCTTTGAATTCTTGAAAATAACTTAATGATGTCTCTCATTATTTCTATGGTGAACTGGGCTTCGATCTTCACCCCTTTCCTAGGCTCATAATATCCGTTGACCCTTTTGTTGAATAAGGTCTGTTTTTCATCTTGTTGGACCATTCTTAACAAATCAGAAGGTATGTTACAACTTCTGTCATCTTCAAAGTCCTTAGGTCCCTTAGACCCATATCTCATTCAAAAAAGGGAGTCAGTAACACCGTCGCTCATGTCGTTGATATCTGGGGACCTAGTGTAGGGTCGAAAGAAGATTTCAAAAGAATAAATGATTCAAAGAATGATTATTTGTATGGTATGGTTATGAATAAATAATGAAAGAATATTGTAAAACAAAAGAATGTACAATATGAAATGGAAATAATAAAAGAATATTTACTTAAAAAAATGCATTTTATTAAAAAAAAATTTCTGGACACAAGCCTATTTCATAAAAGAGTTCTTATTGCCTCTAGGCTTAAGGCAACAAGCGTGTTTTGAATATTACTCTAGATCAACTCTAAAAATACAGGGATCTCTTCCACAATCCCATTATTCAAAACACTCCCAAATATACAAGGGCTTGGAAACTCCCTCCTCAATTTTGATTTCTTCAAGGGATCGCAACTTTCTTGTCTCCTCCTTCAATTATCGCAATTACTACCTCGTCGAAGTGATCATGTTTTGATGAATCGTCGAATTTCACAATTCCCATTTTAATGAACCTTTCGACCAACTTTTTAAATGTAGTACAATTTTCATTTGAGTGGCCCGTCATTCCCGCATGGTAATCGCATTGAGTATTCGAGTCATACCATTTAGGATATGGGGGATATATCGGCTTCAGATAAAATGGAGACACTATATGTGCGTCAAATAAACTTTGATATAGCTCCTTATACGTCATTGAGATTGGAGTAAATTGGAGCTTTTCAGAGTTTTGCCTTGGGGAGACCTGATTGCTGGTAGCTACCGTCCTTGGCTGATTTATTGTAATTGGCTCTGAATGGCTCTTGTTATGCCTACCGGCACTGTTCGTTTTCTTTTCCTTCTTCTTCAGGGCCTTAGAAGTCCATTCTCCCATTTCTTTTGTTTCCACCAGAACAACTGGTTTGGCTTGATCATCATTTGGGTTAGAGCCCATTGGGAAGTTTAATAGGGGTGAAGTATCAGTCTGACATTGGGACCCAATAATGACGGGTACCCCATGCGAATACATGTCTGACTGAGTCGGGATACCTATTGGGGAATAAACGATGTCTTCCTCATCATCCACACCGTTGACCATTGGACCACTCCTTTTTTCAAGTCCTCCGGCTAGTAACTAGGTTAACTGGCCAATCATACTCCTTTGAAATTCCAGCATTTGTTCACGCATCTCTTGTTGGATCTTGGTCAATTGCCCCTGCATCTGTATTTTCATTTGTTCTATTCTCTCCAACCTTTGTTCCATGTTTTCCAGGTTAACTGAAATATTTTTACCTAATTAGGGTCATTTTGAAAAAGTCTAATGCAAATAATGCAATGTAATGCAAATGCATGAATGCAAAGAGGTATCGATTCTGATTCAACTTCATTTTAGAAAACTTTATTAGAAAACAAAATCCTTCACATAAAACGGACTACAAGTATGCTTTCGCCCTATGTCCTAAGGTCTTGATTTTCCCAAATAAGGAAGCTAGCTCTTAACTACGATCAGACTGCAGCTCATACTTCATGCTCAACGTATCAGCCTGTGATGCTAAAGTCTATAGATGATCAGCTACCTCTCGAATCTAAACTATTGCTTCACCCATGAGGTAATCTCGACTTCTAACTTGATCTTGAGAATGGTGAAGCTCTTCCTTCCAATGCCTTTCTCTTGTTTCAAGAAGCTCGATCCGAAGTTCACAACTGTGCAATGCTGCTTCTAACTCTTTAATCTTACCTTTCATTTCCTCGATCTTGTTCAGACTTGACTTTAACTCGGTCGCAGAATTATGGCTTCAGTGGTGATGAAGATACCGTCCAAGCTTAGCATCGATCTTTGGGAAAGTATTGATCATTCATCCTAGCTAGTGCCATACTCATAGAGACTCTTCTGCTTCCATAGCCAATAAAGATCAGAGTTTTTCATATCAGGGTGCAGACAAAGAAGGAACTGCGGAGCTCTAGGAAATTTAGATTGTATCTATTTAAACATTTTGTCAACTCTAACCACAAGTGAAAGACATCTATTCTGGTTCATCTTATTGAATATATCAAATGGAGGATCAATACAAATTCCTTTCATTTCTCCACAGCAAATCAAATCCCTTGCAATGTTGTCTGGGTCACAACGAGGAGCCGAAAAGTTCACAACAGCCCATCTTTCAATCCTAGATGGCTTCACTAATTTCTTGAATGATACGGTCTTCTTAATATGAAAAAGAAATGCTATAATGATAGAAGTGTCCATACGTACTTCCCCACGCTCACTTTGAAGTGATTGGTGAGTATAGTTACCTTCTGCCCCTTAGTTCCAACACCACGCCTTGCCATAGGGTGTCGTACAATCTTCTTCGCATCCGATTCTACTTTGATCAGAACAACATCAGGAGACACATGTGGCAGGGATTCTAGTGCTGCCCTATTTCCCTCTTGCTCAAACGAATCCATGCCCTTCTTTCTCTAATTGCCTTTGCTCTGACCATATACTAACGACTGCATTGTCTTCCACTTTATCAAGGAATTCGTTCTCCATAACCAGCTTTCTAACTTAGAAACTAACCGTGAATCGATGCCTCTTAAAGTATGAAATGATATGCACAAAAGAATAAAACAGAACAAGTTAGTACCATGGAATATAAAGCAAGTAAAATAAACAAACACCTATTTGGGTGACCACTAAGGTTTGACATAGTTCTACCTAAGGTGGTTTCTTAGGGTTCACTATATGTGGTTTAGCTCTAGAGTTGCAGTACATGAACCAGCAGATTCCTCGATCCTCACCCATTATAGGCTCATACGGACCGAGTTCGATTTAGGGGAATACATTTCCCTATGGCTATGCGGAGGTGAAAACCTCACGAAGACATAGGTACGGATGTATCCCGGAAGCAGTCCACTAGCCCCTGCGGAGGTGAAAACCTCACGAAAGCATAGTTTCTCACTCCCACTTAAGGGTGCGACCACAACGGTCATGCAAATGCAATGCAAAGATATTTCAAAAAATAAAATCACATGCAACAAAAAGGATGATGATTTTTCAAATCAGAATTTCAAATTTGCAACAATAGGACATGAAATTATCAACTTTGCGGCTTGACTCTCTTATTGGTCCCCAGTGGAGTCGCCAAGCTGTCGAAACCATTTTAAAATTTTGATTTAAAAACGGGATTCGACTTTTAAAAACGAAAATGGGAGTCGCCACCAATCCTTTTACTTTGGTGTGATTGGATCACCTTAAAAAATGTTTTATTTCAAAATACTGATTTTGGTCTACGACAAAAAAACAAAAATGGGTTCGGGAGTCGGTTACGTATGAGGAAGGATTAGCACCCTCATAACGCCCAAAAAATTGGTACCTAATTGATAAAATCATGTCCTAATGTTGAAACTTTGAAAAATTTTAGAAAATGATCCTTTTATTTGAAGAAAAAAAAAACTAGACTTACCTATCCCAAAGAAATAAAACACCATACCCAGTAAGTTAGGATATAGCATCTCATGACTTCGAAACTAGGCATGTCTTTATTTTAGAAAATCCCTATCTCGAGACACAAAACATCATATCCAGTAAGTTAGGACACAACGTTTTGAATTCCCAAGAATAGGTTTTTTTATTTGTTTAAAACTTGAGATTTCTTTGTTCCGAAAGAATATAAACATCACATCCAGCACGTTAGGACACGATATTTTTAATTCTCGAGAAACTAAAACATCTCATAATTTATGAAATTTTATTAAAAGGGTATTTAGTTATTTAGTCAAACGGGAAATCGCAACCCAGTACGATAGGGCACTATTTCCCGAATTTCTAAACACAAAACATTGCCTTTATTTTAAAACCTTTTGATAAAATTCAGTAATTTTGTAAAAAAAAATATATTCTATTTTAAACAATGATTTATGGGACAATATCGCATTTATACATTATCAAACATAAATATCAAAAGCAATTATGACATACTAACATTTCATATCTACATAAATAATAAAGTAATAATAATATAGAATAATGATTAATAAAAAATAATAATAATATAATATAAAATATTTAATAATGATATATAAGGATTATACATAATAAAAATAATTAGTGAATAATATATATATAATAATTTTAAATAAAAACATATATATACATAATATACTAATCATAAAAATTATATATGTAATAAATAAGGTAAATGAAATAGGTTATATAATATAATAAACTTTATATAAAACAAAATTTTAAAAATAATATATGATATAAAAATTAAAAAAACATATAATATAGTAATTAATATATGAAAATAATATGTAATGAAAATAATTTCAAGCTAAATAAAGTAATAAATAATAATAATTTAATATATAGAGATATTACATAAAAATATATATATGTATAAATTTATACTATTAATGTATTAATATATATATAATAAAGAAAATAATATAGACTATTTAATATAGCAAAATAATTTAATACAATATTAAAACAATAAAATAAAAGGATAAAAAAAATTAAGACAAAGAAACAGGGATTAAATAACAATTAAAACCGATATAAAAGGACCAAATTGAAATGCGCATTAAATAATAGGGGTTAAAACGACAATTAGGCCAAATTTAAAAACTACGACGTTTTGATCCTAGCCATTAAAGAGCCCGAGGGATTAAATTAAAAAAAAACCAGATTTTAGGGCTAATTTAAAAATAATGAAAAATGAAATTAAACCAAATTAAAAAAATAAAAATGCGGGAGGACTAAAATGGCAATTAGACCATTTAACGAAAACACGCGGATCCTCCCCGGGACGGGTCAACGCGCGGATCCTGGCCTTCTAAACGGCGTCGTTTTAATGCTTATTTGTTTAAACGAAAACGACGTCGTTTCTTAAATACTATATATGTTAATTTTTTAGGCTGAAAATTCATTTGGCATCTGGTTTTTTTTTTAAAAAAAAAACTCTAAAATGCTCTCAAAAGCCCTCCCTCCTCCGACGGAGTCCATCATCTGAAGCTTCGGACTACACGATCGCACGTGCCTCCTCGGCCGCCACGGAGGCTAAATCCTCAATCTTCTGACGCTATCAACAGGTGAAATCGCACCCTCTTTTTATTTTTAGCATTATTTTATGTAAAAAATGCACGAAAAAAAATTAAATAAAATGACGCGAATAAAAGTAGAAAAATCACCTCTGTAAAAAAAACTTATATTCTGTTTCAATGTATTTTCTCCGTATGTTTTTGTGTCTCAGTATTTCTCCTTGTCATTTATTGAGTTTATAATGAGCTTTTATAGCCTTTCGAAATGAAAAACAAAAAAGAAATAAAATCTTTTCCATGTTTGCTGTGATCTACTGTTGTTATTCTTTCCTTTTTGCAGGTGGATGTTAAGAAATCTGGTGATGAAGGCGTTATCCGTGCGCGAATCGTGGTGCGACCGAAGGCTTGGCACTGGTGAGAGGAGTCTACTGCAGCGCGACTGTTGGCCTGGGCGAGAGGAGCGGCGCTACTGTTGGGATCCTGCTGGGACATTTGCGGTGCTGAGGCTGGTTAATTTTGGGCCTTTTTGGGCCACGGGTGTTTTGGGTCTAGGGTATTGGGTCTAATGTAGCGGGCCAGGGTGTAACGGTTTTGGGCTTATGGTTTTGTGAATGGACTGTTAAAAACTTTGGTTTTATTTATTATTTATTTGTTTATTTGTTTATTTTGTTTTGGTTTGTTACAAGCCCGGGCAAATTGGGCCTATAATACTTGTTACATAAAATTTACCCAAATATAACCAAATCATAATTAAAAATAAACCGTAAATAAGTGTCCAAAACCGTGGTCACCGCCGAGTCCTCTGCTGCATCGATCCTTCTATTGTTGGGGATTACCTGAACAGATTAAACAAAAATGGGTGAGTTTTCGCAAACTAAGTGTGTAACCCCACAGAAAACATACACACAGTAACATTAGATAACAGACATAATTTTCACAGTTCGGGTCTGAGCCTATTACAAAAACGATGTGGACCATAGCCCACTCAGATACAGAATCAGACATATCGTAGGGCCTTAGCGCATTTCATATAGAATATGCAGATCAGAGCAGAAAACAGAGTCCTACCCACCAGCCTCTACACACCAACTCCGTCCAACCCTACACACCATATGGGGATAAAATCAACCCACCCATCCCTACACACCATGTCGTACCGAATGCGACACATAATCATAAATTTGAAGCTGAGCTGCCAGATAATAGGCTTAAGAGCCATTCAGATACTTCCTCCAATCATAATCAACCCACCCCGATGCAATGCAACATACAAGAATGACATGCTATTATGCAATTAAACTCATATATTTAGATCAGTATACATGCTTAGTACAGAAATTAGATAGATAGATCATTCATTTAGGGGTCTAAGTATTGCTTACCAACCCTACGGTAGGTCCACAGGCGACTTGGGCGACCTGTGCAACCTTACAGAGTTTTCTAAAAAAATAGGCTCACACGCCCATATGGCCTGCCCGTGTGGCCCACACGGCCCAAATTGGCCCTTGGCCGTGTGGATCACACGGCCTGGCCCAGAATCCCACACGTCCGTTTGGTTCACCCGTATGGGCCCACACGGCCCAATTGGTTGAGCCCGTGTGTCACACACGGCCTTGCCCAGCCATCACACGGCCGTGTCACTCGCACATGGCCTGGCTCGTTGATCACACGGTCATGTGGTGACTAATAGTCTTGCACATGGCCTACCACACTGGCGACCACATGCCCGTGTGGCGTCAACAGAAAGGTTTTCGGCTTTCACAGAAACCTCATTTTCTGAGTTTTCGGGTACACACCTGGTTCGTTTTCGCTCTTTATGCACTCTCGAGATCACCAGCACCTATAATCAAACAACGTTTACACAGTTAATTACCTAAACGATCGAATCAAACTAAACCCGAAACGGAATGCTCATCCCACGAGCGACCAACTTACCCTTGAGTAAGAAGTAGTGTTTTTGAAACCTAAAAATCCGATTAAAATCTTCGAGCAGTACCTAAATATGAGTAAAATGTTTCCTTTATTAATCACTAACTCGAAAACAACACCAGAACTAACGAAAACCCACTTACCGAACAAGGGAACAATCGTTGCACGACAGAACTGATTGAACGAGGAACGCAAAGGAGAGGAAAAGGAAAATCTAAGGGAAAAGGCAGCAGTAAGGGGAGGAAAATTGGAAGAAACAGCAGTAAGGATTTTAGGGGAAACAAATATGGAAAACTGAAAAAAGAAGGAGTAATCAGATTCGCCAAAAATTCTAATAACTCCCCTATCCAAGTCTCCTTAATTATCTCCCTCAACCTCTCCACTATCAGAATTTTAGTCCATCTCAACCTCTTCACACGACACAAGCAGTAAAATAAATCTCTTGTTCGCACAAGGATTCGAACTCAGGACCTCAACATAACCAACACTCCACTTAACCACCAGACCAGCAGGCCCATTCTGTTAAAAACTGACACACTTTAACTTATAAGCCTACTAACCAGAGTTTGGGCTTTATTCATAAAAATACCAAAATTTTCCCAAGTTGAGACTTGAACCTAGGACCTCCCACACACACCCAGAACACATAACCACTGAAGTAGATACACATTTGGGTCAAAATTACAAAACCGAAATTTAAAAAAAATCAGGGCGTTACAACTCTACCCCCTAAAAGAAAATTTCGTCCTCGAAATTTTACCTAATCAGAAAAGGTGAGGATACTACTGACGCATCGAATCCTCCGGCTCCCAAGTTGCCTCCTCAGTGCTATGATTCTGCCACAGCACCTTCACTAAGGGGATAGACTTCCTTCGCAGAACCTTAACGTCGCACTCCAGAATCTGAACTGGCTCCTACTCAAATGTCAGATCTGGTCTAACCTCAATGTCCTCAATAGGAACAACATGCGTAGGATCAGAGCGGTAGCGTCTCAACATTGAGACGTGGAACACATCATGAATGCGATCAAACTCCGGAGGAAGTTCCAACTGATACGCGACCGGCCCCACACGCTTTAGAATACAGTACTGCCCAATAAACTGAGGGCTCAGGTTACCCTTGCGACCGAACCTTAGAACCTTCTTCCATGGCAATACCTTGAGAAAGACTGAGTCTGCCATAGAATACTCAATGTCCTTCCTCTTCAGATCAGCATAAGACTTCTGCCTATCAGATGCCGCTTTCAGTTAATCCCGGATCAGTCAGACCTTACCTTCGGTTTTGGAAACCAATTCTGGACCTAGAACACGTCGCTCACCCAACTCAGTCCAACATAAGGGAGTGCAACACTTACGGCCATACAAGGCCTCGTACAGTGCCATCTGAATGCTAGACTGATAGCTGTTGTTATAGGCAAACTCTACCAATGGCAAATACTCCTCCCAACTGCCTCGGAAATCTATAACATAACTCCTCAACATATCTTCCAGTACTTGAATCACCCTCTCCGACTGACCATTTGTTTGAGGGTGAAAAGCAGTACTGAAGTCCAACCTTGAACCCAAGGCTTCGTGCAGTTTCTTCTAGAACCGAGACGTAAAACTAGGATCCCTATCGGAGATAATCGAGACAGGAACCCCATGCAGTCTCACTATTTCAGATATGTACAGCTTAGCTAACTTCTGGAGAGAAAAGTCTGTCCTAACCGGGATGAAATGAGCAGACTTGGTCAGTCGATCCACGACGACCTAGACAGAATCCTTCTTAGTGGGTGTTAAAGGCAACCCACTAACAAAGTCCATCGTTACTCGTTCCCACTTCCACATCGAAATCTTTACCGGCTGCAGCAACCCCAAAGGCAACTGATGCTTAGCCTTAACCTGCTAACAAGTCAAACAACGAGCAACAAAGTCAGTTACCTCACGCTTCAACCCTGGCCACCAGTATAACACTCGTAAATCTCGGTACATTTTATTCCCACCGGGATGCATAGCATTAGGGCTACTATGCGCCTCCCTCAGAATCGACTGTCTCAAATCCTCATCATTTGGCACACAGATCCGCCCGTAGAAACAAAGCATCCCATCACTGTTAACCCCAAAATCAGTAGTATCCCCACTCTCCACCTAACGGAACCACAACTCAAGCGATTTATCCCCCATCTATTTACCTCTGATTTGATCAATCCATACAGGCTTAACCTGAAGTTCCGCTAATAGACTCCCATCGTCGAATAAACTGAGTCGAGCGAACATTACTCTCAGATCGGTCATAGCCCTACGGCTCAAAGCGTCAGCCACCACATTGGCCTTACCCGGATGGTACTCAATGGTGCAGTTGTAATCCTTAAGCAGTTCAACCCATTTATGCTACCTAAGGTTTAACTCCTTCTGAGTGAGGAGATACTTGAGGCTCTTGTGATCAGTGTAGATAGTACACTTCTTACCGTACAGATAGTGCCTCCAGATTTTCAGAGTGAAGATTACCGCTACCAACTCCAAATCGTGCATAGGACTGTCGAAACCATTTTTTTGAAAAAATGAGGTCGACTTTAAAAACGAAAATGGAGTCGCCACCAACCTTTTTTTGATGTGTGATCGGATCACCTTGAGATTGATCATTAAAACATTTTGATTTATTAAAACAATGATTTTGGCCTACGAAATTCGAGAAAACGGGTTTGGGAGTCGGTTACGCACAAGGAAGGATTAGCACCCTCGTAACGCCCAAAATTGGTACCTAATTGATTAATTAACGTCTTAATGTCAAAAATTTGAAAAGATTTTAAAATACGATCATCTTTATTTAAAAGAAAACTTGAATAAATTAAATTGGATGCTAAGACCCTTTTATTTCGAAGAAGTAAAATGTCACGCCCAGTGAGTTAGGATACGACATTTCAAATCCTCGAAACTAAGCTTGTCTTTTGACTTTCAAAACTCATGCATTTCAGTTTAAGAAGGATATTCGGTTATTTGGGTCAAATGAAAAAATCGGAACCCAGTAAGTTAGGGCACAATTTCTCAAAATTCCAAATACGGGATATTGCCTTTATTTTTTAGAAATCCTTACCTCGAGATAACAAAATGTCACATCCAGTGAGTTAGGACACAACGTTTTTGAATTCCCGAGAATAAGCTTTTATTTAACGTATACGTTTTGATTTAAAAAGATAATTGATTCTTTAGGCTCGACGAGAAAAATCGAAACCCAGTAAGTTAGGGTACGATTTTTTGAATCTCGAGTTACAAAAAATTTATGTATCAGACAAAGATTAATGTGACGCGAATTTATAATAATAATGATGTAATATGCTCGATAAGGTATAAAAATCATGGTACTTGCATGCATAATGGGATAATAATGAACGCAATAAATAACAATAATAAGAGCCAAAAATAGGTAAAAAGGTAAATAGTAATAAAATAATAAAACAAACCAGCGGTATGTAAAATAAAATAATAAGAAAAGTAAATGAAAAAATAAAAACTAAAATTTTAATTTAAAATTTAATAATAACTACTAATGAATTAAAAATATAGAAACATTGGGTAGTTTAAAAATACTAACAATGATGCAAATAAGGTTATAAATAATAATACAAATAATAAAAGATCTAGAGTTGGAAATTATTTAAGAGGATATAAACATAATAAATAATAATATAATAAATGTATTTACAAATACCAAATAATTATTAAAGAAATAATAGTAATAAAACAATAGTTAATTAATAATGATACGTAAATAATCATAATAATATGCTAATAATAATAACAATAGAAATAGTAACACTAATACATTGATAAGAATAACAATATGACAATAATAACAAATAAAATCCACCACACAAAGAAAGAAAATGTAATTAGTAATAATAATATTAAATTAACTAATGAAATAGCAACAATAACAAAAAGAGGGACTAAATCGAATCTTTTAAACAAAAATTGGGGAAAATCGAAAATAAAAAGATATCGGGTCCAAATTGTGACACGTGAATGAGATGGGGGACCAAATGGGATAATATCCCTGTCCCTCAAAACGCATAACCTCAATATGGACCAAAATGAAACACTATAAAAATTTCAGGCTAAAATTAGAAAAAAAAAGAAATAGGACCGAATCGCAGCAGGCCTTAAAAGCGGAGGGACTGTGCGCGTAAATGTCCCACCCAAGGCAAAACACGCGAATCCTCAGGATAAATGGGTCGGGTCGCGGGTTGGCCCCCAAAACGACGTCGTTTAGGGGCCAATCAGGCACTCCTAAAATGCTGCCGTTTTACCATGCTATAAAAGCAATTTTTTTCTAAAAAATTTCATTCTGTCACCCTCTAAAAAATTTCAGAAATCCCTCTTTTCCTCTTTGGCTCCGATCCAGAGTTCGACCGAGCTCCGGCGAGTCCCCACCGTGGCTCCGCCGTGGTGGCCGCTGTGGTCAGTGGCTGACATCGCGCAAGATAGGGTTTTTAGCCCCCGTTTTAAGGCACGTTTAAGGGCCCAGCTGTCCCGACCCAAAAAGTCAAAAGAAGAGGGCTCTTGACCCATTTTGGGTCCAATTTCGACGATGAAGAAGGGCCCTCCGACGACACGACTGCGGGGTGATTTAGGTGAGTCTCTTCTTCTTCCTTCTTTTTTAGCGTTTATTTTTAAGAAAAAAAAGGAAAATAAAATAAAAACAAATAAAAGGAATAAAATATCAAAAGAACATCGTTTGCTTGAATCTATTTCAAAGTTCTCTGCTCTATATTTGATTTTTTTTGTGTATGTGTAAGGAAAAAAATACAATCGTTTCTCTTCATTTTTTTATAGCCGGAAATATAAAAGAATACGATATATTTTTTGTTATTCTTGCTATCATTGTTTGTCTCTTTTCGTGGGTACGGAATGACGTGGAAGAGGCTGCAGAGGTACAGCGTGCGAACATGGCGGTGTACGGAGGCATGCGGTACTGGAGGTCTTCCTAGGTTTTTTTGTTTTGCTTTAAGTTTCAGGCTGATTTGGGCTTTAGGGTTTTTGTTATTGGGTTTGACTGATTTGGGCTTTGGTTCCTTTGGATTGTGATTTGGGTATTTGGTTGTAAAAAAGGACTGTTAATTTTAGACTCTATATGTTTTATTTGGGTTAATTGTGCTTGGGCAAAATTTGGGCCTTTCAGGATAGCTATCCTCATGCGTCTTGAGCTGACGAGACGCATAAGCTGCCACTTTACCATCCTGCATCAGAACGCAACCCAGACCCACATGCGACGCATCACTGTATACGATGAAATCCTTTCCAGATTCAAGCTATATCAGAGCTGGAGCCTGTGTCAAGACAAATTTGAGCTTCTCGAAGCTCTCTTGTTGCTTATCGGTCCAGACAAAGGGAACTCCCTTATGCAGAAGCTTGGTCAATGGTGCTGCGATCAAAGAGAACCCTTCTACGAAGCGTCGATAGTAACCCGCTAACCCCAGAAAGCTTCGGATTTCAAACACATTCTTTGACTGTTTCCACTCCAACACAACCTTAATCTTACGAGGATCAACACGAATCCCTTCCGCAGAAACTACATGCCCCAGAAAGGTTACTTCTTGGAGCCAGAATTCACACTTACTGAACTTCGCATACAATTGTTTCTTGCGAAGCGTCTGTAATACCACTCGAAGATACTCATCGTGCTCGTCCTCAGTCTTTGAATAAACTAGAATGTCGTCAATGAAGACTACCACGAATCGATCCAGATAGGGCTGGAACACTCGGTTCATCAGATCCATAAAAGCTGTTGGTGCATTCGTCAGTCCAAATGGCATCACTAGGAACTCGTAATGGTCGTAGCGAGTCCTAAATGTCGTATTTTGTACATCAACCTCTTTAACTTTCAACTGGTGATACCATGATCATAGATCGATCTTGGAGAAAACTGACGCTCCTCGGAACTGGTCAAACAGATCATCAATCCTCGGTAGGGGGTACTTATTCTTGATGGTTAACTTATTCAATTGGCCGTAGTCAATACACATACGTATGGATCCATCCTTCTTTTTCACAAACAACACAGGTTCTCCCCATGGAGACACACTAGGGTGGATGAACCCATGATCTAGTAACTCTTGAATCTGAGCCTTAAGCTCCACAAGCTCCTTCGGTGCCATTCTATAAGGGGAGATGGACACCGGAGTTGTACCCGGAATGAGCTCAATCCCAAATTCTACTTCTCAACTCGGAGGCAAACCCGGTAATTCCTCAGGAAAAACATCCAGAAAGTCCCTTACGGTTCTGATGTCTTTAACTGAAGATTCCCCAGAATCCAAAACACTGATGTAGACTAAGAATGCCTTACATCCTTTCCGTACCAACTTTTCTGCCACCAACGCAGAAATCACATTTGTCAGATAGTCCCGACGTTCCCAATCACCACTACCTCATTATCCTTCTCAGTTCTCAAAACAACCCTTTTTGTGGCACAATCCAAACTTACTCGATGCTTGACTAGCTAGTCCATTCTCAGAATCAAATTGAACTCCCCGAATGGAAGTTCCATCAAATCAGCCAGAAATACTATCCCTTGAACCTTTAGCGAGACGTCTCTAAACAATTTACTAACCCGGACAGATTGCCCCAACAGACTTACAACAGTTATCTCGCTAAAGTACTCTCAACCGAAATCCCCAAAGTTTCAGACACAGAGCTAGCTACGTAAGAGTGTGTAGAGCCTTTGTCTATCAATGCAGTGTAGGGTACATTAAAAATTAAGAACGTACTCGTAATGTCTTCCGGAGCATCAACATCCTCTCGGTGACGTGTAGCATAAACCAGTACAGGCTGCCTCGCCTCAGCCGGTCCTGCACCTTTGCTCGGTGCTCTCCTCGGCCCATGCCATTTCCACCCCTAGCCTGTCCTCGGCCCCTAGGTGGCTGCTAAACTACTCTTGGGGGTAGGGCAGTACCAGTACCCGTAGCTTGCATCTGATCAGTTCTCAACGGGAAATCCTAAACACGATGCTTAGTCGACCCACATCTCAAACATGCCCCAATCGCCCTCCAACACTCGCCCGGATCGCGTCTACCACAGTGCCCACAAAGTTCCACCCTAGTAGGTGCAACAGAAGGCCCAACTCTCACTAGCCCATCAGATCTGGCCTTTTTCTTAGGCCTCGTCACAGAATTTGAGGGCTCCGATTCCCTCTTGTTCTTTCTTTTCTCACGGTTTTGGCGCTCAGCGCGCTTAACCTCCTCGGCGATCTTCGCCTTATCCACCAGAGCAAAAAAATCACGCTCCCTCTACGGAGCTATCAAAACCCGTAAGTTATCCCTGAGTCTATCCTCAAAATGGGCGCATCATTCATATTCAGTCGCCACCATGCCCCGGGCATAACGGCTCAGTCACAGAAACTCGGCCTCATACTCAGCCACTGAACGATCTCCCTGGGTGAGATTAAGAAACTCACGCCTCCTAGCATCGATGTAGCTGGCTCCCACATACTTATTCTGGAAAGCCGTATTAAAATAATCCCAAGTCAGACGGTCGGGCTGAGTGCCCTCCTTAATAGTCAGCCACCACTTGTAAGCCTCATCACGAAGCAGGGAAACAGCCCCCTTAAGCTTCTGCTCAGTAGTAAAGTCCAAATCATCCATGATTCTTTCTGTGGCCTCCATCCAGTATTCGACCACGTTAGGGGCGACCCCACTGACACCCCTGAATAATTCAGCTCCATTGGACCAGAGTCGTCCTGTAACCGACCCTCGGCCCCTAGATCTAGTGTTGGGTCCAGCGACCCTCTCTAAAATCCGTAGCATGGCCCGGGATAGTGCGTCATCCCTAGCCTCACATTCATGAGACCTAGTCTCTGTAGCAGGTGAGATCAGTGTCTCGCTCGTATCCAGATTAGGCAGATTCTCAGATGCGGAGGACCCAGCTCGAGCCCCCCTACGGCCTCTAGTACCTCGTCCACAGATACCTCGTGCGCTCATCGTAATTTCAGAATTTATTTGTATTAACAGTTTTATGCATTAGTTACAGTTCCAATATTTTTTAACAAATGTTTTATGCAGAATAGTATCAGAAGTTCAGAGTTCGTTATCACGAATTGCAGTTTTATTACGATTTCCAGTTTCGCTACAGTTTTCAGTTTGCACTACCTAAAGTGTTTTCAGTACAGTATACTACCTAAGGCTGTTTCAAGCATGCAAGTAGTATTTCAGACAAATTTAAACAGAATTTAGAACACTTACAAGATCGGTGCCGGAGACCTGGTGTACCACATACTCAGTTCAAAAATATTTTGAATCCTTTAAAAAAAATCGTTTCAAAAAAAAAACCAATTTAAAAATCCAAATCCACAGTCGAGTTTTGAAACCTGGCTCTGATACCACTAAATTTAACACCCCAAACCTAGCCTAGACATTATGGCCGAATCTGGCGATGTCACATGATAGTGCTTTAGAAAACGTAACGGCGTTGAAACCATTTTTAGGTATCTAAGGCTATCGTCAAAACGTGTCGTTATTTATTATTATTCGTTTTCAAAACTTTATACGTTCCGGAAGCTTTTAAAACAATTTGCAAGGTCGTACGTATTTTGATAAAAACTTTGTTTATTTTGAAAACTCGCGTCTTGTCCTACTGCTAGCAGTTTATAAAATAATGATCCCAAATTTTAAACAAAAATCCGAAAGGCCTTGTTACATAAAATTTACCAAAATATAACCAAATCATAATTAAAAATAAACCGTAAATAAGTGTCCAAAATCGTGGTCACCGCCGAGTCCTTCGCTGCACCGATCCGTCTACTGTTGGGGATTACCTGAACAGATTAAATAGAAAAGAGTGAGTTTTCGCAAACTCAGTGTGTAACCCCACAGAAAACATACACACAGTAACATCAGATAACATACATAATTTTCACAATTCGGGTCTGAGCCCATTACAGAAACAGTGTGGACCATAGCCCACTCAGATATAGAATCAGACATATCGTAGGGCTTAGCCCATTTCAGACAGAATATACATATCAGAGCAGAAAATAGAGTCCTACCCACCAGCCTCTACACACCAACTCCGTCCAACCCTACACACCATGTGGGGATAAAATCAACCCACCCAGCCCTACACACCATGTCGTACCGAATGCGGCACATAATCAGAAATTTGCAGCTAAGCTGCCATGTAATAGGCTTAAGAGCCTTTCAAATACTTCCTCTAATCATAATCAACCCACCCCGATACAATGCAACATAAAAAAATGACATGCTATTATGCAATTAAACTCATATATTCAGATCAGTATACATGTTTACTACAGAAATCAGACAGACAGATCATTCATTTAGGGGTCTAAGTATTGCTTACCGACCCTACGGTAGGTCCACAGTCGACTTGGGCGACCTCTGCAACCTTACAGAGTTTTTAGAAAAATGGGCTCACACGCCTATGTGGCCTACCCGTATGGGCCCACACGCCCGTGTGGCCCACACGACCAAAATTGACCCTTGGCAGTGTGGATCACACGGCCTGGCCCAGAATCCCACACACCTATTTGGTTCACTCGTGTGGGCCCACACGGCCCAATTGGTCAAGCCCGTGTGTCGCACACGGCCTTGCCCAGCCGTCACACGGCCGTGTCACTCGCGCACGGCCTGGTTCGTCGATCACAAGGCCGTGTGGTGACTAAAAGTCTTGCACACGGCCTACCATACGGGCGACCACACACCCGTGTGGCGTCGACAGAAAGTTTTTCGGCTTCCGCTGAAACCTCATTTTCTGCGTTTTCGGGTACACATCTGGTACGTTTTTGCTCTTTATGCACTCCAGAGATCACCAGCACCTATAATTGAATAACTTTTACACAGTTAATAACCTAAATGATCGAATCAAACTAAACTCGAAACAGAATGCTCATCCCACGAGCAACCAACTTACCTTTGAGCAAGAAGTAGCGTTTTTGAAACCCGAAAATCCGATTAAAATCTTCGTGCAGTACCTAAATATGAGTAAAACGTTTCCTTTATTAATCACTAACTCGAAAACAACGCCAGAAATAATGAAAACCCACTTATCGATCAAAGGAACAATCATTGCATGACAGAACTGATTGAACGAGGAAAACAAAGGAGAGGAAAAGGAAAACCTAAGGGAAAAGGCAGCAGTAAGGGGAGGAAAAAGGGAAGAAATGGTAGCAAGGATTTTGGGGGAAACAAATGTGGAAAACCAAAAAAAGGAGTAATCAGATTCGCCAAAAATTCTGATAACTCCTCTATCCAAGTCTCCTTAGTTATCTCCCTAAACCTCTCCACTATCAGAATTCTAGTCCATCTCAACCTTTTCACACGACACAAGCAGCAAAATAAATCCTTTGTTCGCACAGGGATTCAAACTCAAGACCTCAATATAACCAACACTCCACTTAACCACCAGACCAGCAAGCCCATTCTGTTAATTACTGACACACTTTAACTTATAAGCCTACTAACCAGAGTTTAGGCTTTATTCATAAAAATACCAAAATTTTCCCATATTGAGACTTGAACCTGGGACCTCCCACACACACCCAGAACACATAACCACTGAAGCAGATACACAATTGTGTCAAAATTACAAAACCAAATTTTAAAAAAAATCGGGGCGTTACAAAAGTAGTGAAAATTTATTTTCTAGAATAAATTCTATTTGCTGATAATAACTTTACCGATTTCTATTAGAAAAAAATTACTTTCCCACTGAAAGTAAAGTAAATAATTTTCGGTTCTGTGTTTGATTCGAAAGTATTCGAGTCAACACTCGAATCAGTTTGTGGTATAAGAATAGTGGAAAAGACCGTTTAGTTGAAAGCCAGGAGTGACAAAGATCCATCTAGTCCAAAACACAAGTACGATTTCAAGAAAAGTTTATTGCTATAAATATCAAAAACTGGTTCGATTTTTAAAATTTTATTTTTTTTACTATGCAAGAAAATTATTTTGAAACCGATTTTTTCCAACATTCTCGACACAATTAATTGGGATAGTATTTCATTCTCTATGAAATATCCCAAAAATTCATCCGATAAATATTCCCTACCACGATGGAATTGAAGTGCTTTAATGGATAAACCAACATAAACTCCTAGTTATAAACTAATACAAACTAAAAATTTAATTTATAATTATTGTTTTTATTAAATTATTATTTTTAAATATGCTTAATTTAATTGAGTTGGAATCAAATTATTTATTTTGATTGTTATGGGTTCATGTAATTTGATTTAATTATAACCAATTTTTAAATGGATGACTTTTATTAAAATTAACATGTGATATATGACATATATATTGCATTAATTGAAAAAAAGGAAAATCCTTTTGGCAAAAAAAAAAAAAAAAAAGAAGTAGGTAGGTTTCTACCCAGATTTCATCCAAAACTTTTCTTATGAATTTAAGCAATTTAGTCAATTAATTTGCATTTTTTTAACAACAATTATAAAATTAATATAAAATTATAAATTCACAAAAAGTAATCTATGAATGTTTTTGAAAAAGAAGATGTAGTTTAAGGTGCAATTTATCAATTAAGAAAAAAAACCAATTTTTATAAGTGTTTTTTTTAAGGAATAATAATAAATTTATATTTTCTATCAATTTGGCTCTTATTTATTTATTTTTTAGCTAAATTTGACACTTAACCTTTCAAAAAAAAAATCAAATCAATTTTTTAATGGAAATAATAACTAAAATATTAAATTTTTAATGTTGTTGGCGTGATAGCTCGCATGACAAATCATGTGCTTATCATGCTAACATAATATCATTTGTCTTATATGTCACGTCAACAAATAATTTAAAAATTACAAAATCAAAACAAAACAAAACAAAACATATAAATGGAGACAAGCTTCTAGTTATAAACTAATACAATTATTGTTTTTATTAAATTATTTTTTAAAAATATGCTTAATTTAATTAAGTTGGAACCAATTGAAATTATTTATCTTGATGATTATGGGTTGATGTCATTTTATGTTTGATTTAATTTTAAGTGTAAATTCTTTCTTTCCACTTAACTAAATATGATTAAACTTTGATTAATTTAATTAATTATGGTTATTATTTTAATTAATTAATCATTTTAATTTGTTATTTAGGTCTTCATGCATTTTTTAAAATTAAAATTTAATAGCAATTGAACTTTTACAATTTAGTATTTGAGCTTTAATTAACTATTTTCTCGGTTAAATTACTTAACCGTACTTCAATATATTTTCATACTAACTATATTAATCTTTATATTTTATTCTTACGAACTCGATTTACAAAAAATTCGAAACCACATTTTTCAACATCACTTAAAATGGTTACAATCAACTCTTATGGGAATGGTGTTGTTTTCTTCTTCACCGACTTCAACAAGGTCCTTTGTTTCCTCATATTTGTTATAGTCACCAAGGACTTCGACAAACCATCCAATGAGATTTTCACTTAATGGTGACTATGGGCTATAATATTCCAAAAGATGTTGATGTTGCATTGTATGGATGTGAATCATAATCAAAACTGGATTCGGGTGATTGCCTTGCAATAGATTCTTATTGTATCCTTGCCTCAGTATTGCTATTGGATGTAAATGGATTTTCTAACAATTCTACAAAATTATTAATCAATTCGTATGTTAGGTGTCCAAAGTTTCATAATGCGAGCTGACACTTTTTATATTTCTACATGGATATGAGCTTGAAACATCCGTTCCGAATTTCCCAATTTAAATTGATTCATGTATTCAAACCATACTTCTTTCATCATCATCAAGAGGAATTGTAGAATATCCTACTGAATTGGGAGATGTGATGTGTTTATACTTCAAAAGATGAACTGCAGCTTTGATTTTTCTACCCATTTTTAACTTCATTTTCTCTAATATTATGTTATTTTTGAACATTGTGTTCTTGGAATATTGGGACTCTAAAACTAAACCAATATAAATTTGTGCATTAAAATTAACAATTACCTAAAAACTTTTGCTCATTTATATCAACAATGGCGGAGCCTGAAATTTATTTTTGGGGGGCCAGAATTAAATTGTATATTTCTACGATGATAAAAATATCATTTCATCATTTTAATAGTCTATATTTTTATAATTTTTTAAAAGATTAAATCAAATTTTTATCTTTTTAAGGTACCAAAGTTTAGTTTTACCATTACTAATTTAAAATTTTATAAATTATAAAGGGTCTAAACTAAAAATTTACTATTCTCGCCAGCCCCCTCCCCGGTCTCCACTACTCTCCACCACTGCATGTGAATAATATCAAATTAATAAAAGAGTTTCGTCGCTAAATGGCTATCTTCTTGTGTGAGAGTACATGATTTTTCTTCTCTCCCCAACTTTTTCCCATCTGATAAAACTAAGACATATGGAATTGACCATAAATGGAAGCCTCCGCCAAAGGGATGCCTTAAATTCAATATCAAATTAGCAGGTATTGGCAATATTTTGCATGATGACTGTGGGGCTGTGTTACTTGTTTTCTCTAAACTTGTCGCATCCAATAGTGCAACTGAAACTGAAATCCTTCCTATTAAGGAGGCAACACTCGTTTTTAAGGCATCAAAGTGGGTTTCCTTTACGAGACTCATTACCGAAGTGATTGCCTAAGTAGCTGTCGATTGGATTAACAACCCAACAAAAATCCCGTTGTGGCTTTCGAAGTATTGCTCAGCCATGTTTGGCCTTTGGATACATGCAGTGGTGGAGCTAGAAAATTTATTTTGAGAGGCAAAATTAAATTATATATTTTTACGATAGTAAAAATATAATTTTATCATTTTAATAGTCTATATCTTTATAAATTTTAAAGGGTTAAATCAAAATTTTATCATTTTTAGGCACAAAGTATAATTTTACTATTATTAATCTAAAATTTCATAAATTATAAAAGACCTAAATTAAAATTTCACCATTTTAGGGGGTCATGGCCCCCTTGGGTCTCCACTAGCCTTTGCCACTAGAAACATGGAAGATGGGTCGTAAGATACTTTCCCAAGGAAGTCAATTTTGAACAGCGGTGTAGAAAATGAGAATTTGTTCATTCAGACCCCTTTAAAATTTATAAAATTTTAAATTAGTAAAGGTAAAATTTCATTTTGGCCCTAAAAATGATAAAAAATTAATTTACTCTTTTAAAACTTATAAAGGTATAGACTATTAAAATACTGAAATTATATTTTTACTATTATAAAAATATACAATTTAATTTTGATCCAAACCCAACTTAGACGTTATGGCCGAATCTAGAAAAGTTACATCAACTTGTGTGAAAAACTAAAATCTAGCTTAGAAATTGTGTGATATGAAAACTTAATTTAGCTAAGCTCATACGAGTTTCAGGAAATTCTCAAGTTTGAAAACACCTATTTCACAATATGATCTCTTAAACATTTACTCATAAAAATCGCAGAAACTTCCGGAGTTTTTAAGTTTTGAAAACTGAATTCCAATTTTTCAAATTCGTATGATTTTGCACTTTTACGTTTAAGAACACCCAAAAACCAACAAACAGATCAAAAACCCAAAAACAAAACCAAATCCAAAAACTTAGTCCAAAAATCAAAAGTCTAGAAATCTTAATTAAAATAATTCAAACCATCTTATGTGGAAAACCAATTCGATCACCCACACGTCATCCGGTCCTAAACTTGCTGGTTACCTGAGAGGATAACAAACAAAGAGTGAGCTTTACAAGCTCAGTGTGTAACACATCCCAAGAAACAAATCAAATATACATAAATAAACAAATACATTTTCAAATACAGATTCAAACTGTAACACCCCAAACCTGGCCTAGACGTTATGGCCAAATCTGGAGGTGTCACAAAGAATGGGTTTTGATAACGAACTCCACACGTTAAAACCATTTCAGTTTTTTTTTGGAGCAAATAAAAGGATTGACCATCGGTCTGACTAATAAGAGGTGTGACCATCGGTCCCAACAAAAGTCAATCTGCGCATTGATCCAAATAAAAGGAACACCCTTACGCAGAAGCTTAGTCAAAGGAGCTGCAATAAGAGAAAACCCCTCGATAAATCACTGATAATATCCCGCTAGACCTAGAAAACTACGGATTTCAAACACGTTCTTAGGCTATTTCCAATCCAACATAGCTTCAATCTTTCTAGGATCCACTCGAATCCCCTTAGCAGACAGCACATGCCCCAGAAAAGTTTTCTCTCGCAACCAAAACTCGCACTTGCTCAACTTAGCGTAGAGCTATTTTTCACGGAGAATCTGAAGCACTACCTTAAAATGCCCATCATGCTCATCCTCAGTCTTAGAGTACACCAGAATATCGTCGATGAAGACCACGACAAACTGATCCAGATATGGCTAAAACACTCGGTTCATCATATCCATGAATGCAGCCGGAGCATTCATCAAACCAAAAGGCATAACTAGGAACTCGTAATGTCCTTAACGAGTCCTAAATGCAGTCTTATGAACATCCCCCTCCTTAACTCTCAACTGATGATACCCAGATTAGATAACTATCTTTGAGAACACTGAAGCCCCTCGAAACTGATCAAACAGGTCATCGATCCTCGAAAGTGTACTTGTTTTTCACATTCAGTTTATTCAACTGCCGAGGATCGATGCACATCCTCATGGTCACATCCTTCTTCTTAAAAAAAAATCGGTGCCCCTACGGAGACACACTAGGACGGATGAAACCACGATCCAGAAGCTCTAAAGTTGAGCCTTAAGCTCTGTAAGCTCATTCGGTGCCATTCGGTAGGGAGCGATGGACACTAGAGCTGTACCCGGTAGAAGCTCAATATTGAACTCAACTTCCCGATTCGGTGGTAAAATTGGTAATTCATCAGGAAAGACATCCAAAAAATACCTCACCGTTCTGATATCCCCAACAGAAGAGTCTCCAAAAATAGAAACACTGATGTAAGGCAAATACGCCTCACACCCTTTTCGAACCAATTTCTCAGCCACAAGCGCAGAGATCACATTGGACAGATAATCTCGACGCTCACCGATCACAACCACCTCCTTATCATCCTCAGTTCTCAGAACGACCCTCTTAGTCATGCAATCCAAACTAACTCGATGCTTAACCAACCAATCCATACCCAAGATCAAGTCAAATTCCCCAAATGGAAGCTCCATCTGATCTGCCAAAAATACCGCCCCTTGCACCTCTAACGGAACGGCTCTATAAAGTTTACTAACTCGAATAGACTGCCCCAATGGGCTCAATACAGTAAGCTCACTAGAAGTTCTCTCGACAAAAACCCCCAAGTTTTTAGATACAATGCTAGCTACATAGGAGTGTGTAGAACCTATGTCTATCAAAGTAGTATAAAGTACATCAAATATAAAGAACGTACCAGTGATAACTTCTGGAGCATCTTTATCCTCTCGGCATCGAGTAGCATAAACTAACGCAGGCTGCCTTGCCTCAATCTGACCTGCACCTCTGCCCGGTGCTCTCTGCCCTCGGCCCATACCATTACCACACCTAACCCTTCCATGACCCCTAGGTGGCTGCTGAACTGACCTTTAAAGCTGTACAATACCCAGTCCCGAAGCTTGCATCTGATCTGTTCACTGAGGACACTCTCTAATACAGTGCTCTAAAGACCCACACCTCAGACAAACCCCAATCCTTCTCCAACACTCGCTTGGATGGCGCCTACCATAGTCTCTGCACAACTGAATCCCAGTAGGAGCAACATGAGCCCCTGCTCTCTTTGGCCCATCAGATCTGGCCTTTTTCTTAGGCCTCGGAACAGAACTAGAGGGCTCCGAATCCCTCTTGTTCTTACCTCTCTCTCGATCCCTATTCTGGCGCTCCACGCGCTTAACATCCTCGGTGATCTTCGCCTTCTCAACCAGAACCGCGAACTCTCGCTCCCTCTGTGGAGCAATCAGTACCATCAAATTATCCCTTAATCCATCCTCAAACTGGACGCACCTCTCATACTCAAATGCCACCATGCCTTAAGTGTAGCGGCTCAACCTCAGAAACTCAGCCTCATACTCAGCCACTGATCTATCACCTTGCGTGAGATTCATGAACTTACGCCTACGAGCATCAACATAGCTCGCCCCCACGTACTTACTCTAGAAGGTGATCTTAAAGAAATCCCAGTTTAGACGGTCATGCTGAGTACTCTCCTTAACTGTCAACCACCACTGATATGCCTCGTCACGAAGCAAAGAGACTGCACCCTTAAATTTCTGCTCAAAAGTACAGTCTAAATCGTTCATGATCCTCTCAGTGGCCTCCAGCCAATACTAAGCCACATCAGGGGCGACTCCAGTGACACCCCTAAACAACTCAGCACCATTAGACCAGAGTCGTTCAGTTATTGACCCACGGCCCCCAGAACTAGAATGGGGTCTAGCGACCCTCTCTAATATCCTTAGCATGGCTTGGGACAATGCGTCGTCCCCAGCCGAACGGCTTTGAGACCCAGTCTCAGTAGCAGGCAAAATTGACGTCTCGCTCATATCTAGATTTGGCATACTGCCCAGAGAGGAAGACTCAGCTCGAGCCCCCTACTGCCTCTACCTCGGCCACGAGTACCACGTCCTCGTATTCCACGAGCGCTCATCGTAACTTTCAAATTTTTAATCTACATTATGAAATTTTATGCATCAGTTCCAATTTATTATTAGCAGATGTTTTATATATTATCAAAGATTTAGATATGTTTTCAGAAGTTTCAGTTTATAACTATTTCAGTACAGTTTTTAGCAAGTGCTATCTACAGTGTTTTCAGAATATTTTTATCTAAGTACAGAGATACTTACAGGATCGGCGCCAGAGACTCGGTGTACCACATACTTCCTCAATTATTAGAAAGCCAATTCTTTTCAAAATACAACTTTGGAACCCAAAATTCACAGCAGAGTTTTGTAACCTGTCTCTGATACCACTAAATGTAACACCCCATACTCAGCCTAGACGTTATGGCCAAATCCGAAAGTGCCACAAAGAATGGGTTTTGATAAGGAACTCCACACGTTAAAACCATTTCAATTTTTCAACTCTTATTATCCATTGACAAAATGTTTATTCAAAATCAATTTGCCTTAAATCGTGTTTTATAGCGGAAGCTTACGAAAAAGATTGTATTTAATGAAAGCGGTTCATATTTTTAGAAAACCTTTGTTTTAGTAAAAACCATAGTTTTTATATATCAGTCGCTAATTAAGTACTAAAATGAAAAATCCAAATCCAAAAGAAATATCAGCCAAAAAGTCCGGAGAGTCCAATTATTACAGAAATCCAAAAATAACCTTTAAAATAAATCCATAAACCTAATCAGTTTACGAACTCGTGGTCACCGAGAGGCTCTATCGCACCAATCCGTCTAAGTTTGTAGATACCTGAACAGAAAAAGACAAACAGAGGTGAGTTTACGTCAACTCAATGTGTAACCCAACAGAGATAGACATGCAACACATATATAATCATATGCACAGTCAGATACAGATACAAATTTCGTTTTAAATTCAGATATGCAAATCATATGCACAGTCAGATACAGATACAAATTCCGTTTTAAATTCAGATATGCAAAATCCTACCCCCATCTTCTACACACCAACTCCGACCATCCCATCACACCATGTGGGGTTAAAAACACCCACCCATCCTTACACACCACGTCGTGCCATTAAGACACATATCAAACAATATGCAGCTGAGCTGCCAGAATAAGGCAATTAATGCCGAATAGAACACTTCCTCTTCATATACAAATCCCACCCCAATAACATATACAAATATAACAGAATAAACATGCTCAACATGCTTTATACAAATAACAGATACACATATATTAGTATAGTCAGGCATACATTCAGTATCCTACTCAGATTAGTCTATCAGAATATCATAGCATGCAAAATAGGGTTTAACTAGCCCTTATCGACCCTATAGTAGGCCCACAGTCGATCGGAGAGACCCGTGCAACCCTAGAGAGTATTTCAAAAAATGGATCCATATGCCCGTGTGGGCCCATACGCCCAGATTAGCCTTGCTCGTATGGCCCACATGGCCTGGCCCAAAATCCACACGCCCGACTTGGCGGAGCCCGTGTGCCCACACGGCCACACCCAAGTCGTCACGCGGCCGTGTGCTGCGCACGACCATGCATTCATCGATCACACGGCCATCCACACGGGTGACCACACGCCCGTGTGGCGTCGACAGTGCAATTTTTTGGCTTTTGTCAAAACCTCATTTTCTACTTTTCGGGTATACACCTGGTATCATTTTGATGTGAAAACACCCTCGAGCCACACAACACCTAAAATTGTCCAACAAAACACTGAATAAAACTCCCAAATTGATACCAAAACCGAAGCCAAGACTCCGTTCAATCCAACAAACAACCAAGTCCTTACCTTTTAACGAACTACGGTGATTTCACACAACTAAGTCACCGATTGTCAATCCGCAGCCCCTTGATCTTCTCCTAATCAACAAGGTATACAATATTAACACAAATGAAACAACCACAATTGTACGAAACTACTAAAGTACTTACCGACACACAAACCGAGTAGAAAAACACAGAACCCAATGCAAAAATTGATAGCAGTCTGAACGAAAACGAGAAGGTAACGGGAAGAGGATAAAAATCGAGAGTTCCACCAACAAGGAAGCAACTGACGTCAGAGATTTTTGAGAATGAGAAAGAAAAAAAATTTTGAAAAAAAAAACAAATGAAATTGATAACCCTAAAATCCCAACTCCCCACTATTTCGTCAAACTCAACCACTTCCAAATTTTAATTCCACTGAAATTCTATCGCAAAATCGAGCAAAAATAAATACCTACGCTAGCACAGGGATTCGAACACAAGACCTCCAACACACTGACTCCCTTACCATTCGAACAAGCAGGCTCATTCTGATATGGATTTACAGGAAATTTTATAAAAGCCAACTGATCTAGGGTAAGGCTTGCTCCAAAAATAACAAAATTTAACCTAAGACCTCTCACACACACCCAAAACACTTAACCACTAAAGCAGATACACAGTTGTGTTAGAATTCACAGAACCAAAAAATAAATAAGTCAGGGCGTTAGACAAACATATTCTCACATACAAATTCAGATGTATTTTCATAATCAGATACATATGCATATTCAAATTTAGATACAAATGTAAACACAGATTTAGATACAGATGTAGTCACAGATCCTACCCCATCCGCTACACACCAACTCTGTCCAACCAATCACACCAATTAAGACTACAAGAGTCTATCTATCCAATCACACCGGGTCGTGGTGATATGCCACTCATAAAGGTGTAACTGAGCTACCAGAAAGATATTGCGATTTAACTTCCAAAATTGCTAAATACTGCCAGAATACACTTCCTCCATCACATATCAAACCCATCCCGATGTACATGCTTAAATAAACTAATATATAGATTCCATAAAAAATATCATGTGTACTTTTCATACGTAATCATGCTTTCGGAGTTATCAGAACACAAATCGTACATATATTTTTCATATACCTTACCTGTATCACATACAGACACAAATAAATAGATGTCACATTTCAAGTCTTATTTAAGCCAAATGGATCCCATGGAAGGACTAATTACGAATTTCGGAGTCAAACGGGTCTAAGTGAAAATTCCTGAACAATGGGCTTACACAGCCTACCTGATCTGCCCGTGTGATTCGACACACTCATGTCTCCCACACGGCTTACCTGATTTGCTCGTGTAATCACACATGCCTGTGTGCCTCACACGGCTTACCTGATTTACTTATGCAATCGTACACGCCCGTGTACAACCACATGGCCAACAACACGGCCGTGTGATGACCAATAATTTTGAATTTTCCTTGCATTGTTTCCAGATTTTCTGGGTTTTTTGTGGTGGTTTCGAGTTAGAAACACACACCTGATTTGGTTTCAATGAAGATTTACGAAGGAGCAATCTAGTAACCTCAATCGACAATCCACAAGAATCAATCAATTCAATTTTTACAACACCCGATTGCACAAATCGGTGTAACATCATCTAAAAAACTTATTTACAAAACAAAACAACCCTTAAAACGATAAAATTACTCACCCTTAAACGAAACAACTTAAGAAAATAATTTAATTGGCTGGAGGATTAATCGTCTCACGATCTTCTCCTAATCTCCACAAAGAAAACAAATTATTCATTAAAACCCTTCCTAGTCAAATAACTTAATAAACACAGGTTAAACTATTGGAAAAAAAAGGGGTTTGGAAAACGCAGTGGAAAATAAATTTAGGGAAAAACCAGAGTTTAATTTTTTTTTCAAAATCAAGATCTTGGTTGTGATATCTAAAGTAATAAACATTTAATCAAAATTGTACCTTTTCGATTCGTCTAGGATGAGCACTTCAACTGAGTAGTCTTCTCTGCTATCCTTAAGCTCACGTTTGTCGAGTGTGGGCTCGCTTCTAATAAAAAAATCACAAAAATTACCAGTGGGGTAATTTCACAATTTCTTTAAACTTTTGGGAAAATTTATAAATTAGAAAAATATCTTTAGAAGTTTTTTGAAATAATCTCTTCAGAAAATTTTCTCTCTACAACTTTCTCTTGAATTCAACTGTGTGTAAAATAATGACCCAAGGCTCTCTTTATATAAGGAGAGTTTAAAGAGTTCAACTATGATTAAACTTAATCACTTTAATATTAAATCTTATTAAAATAATAGAATGTTTATCTACAAGATAAACATTTAAATTTAATTTAATATTAAGCCATTAAATTATTATTATTTTTGGAATAGTTAATTTGAAATCAAATTCTCTGGTAGAGTTCTAGTAGGAGTGTAACTCTTCCGCTGTTCAACCACTGAAGACCAAATGCCGCCGGCCACCGGGACGCCACCGTCACAGCCAACAACACTGTCGTGTCCAGTGATGCAGGTGCGACACCCTTACGACACTGATAAACCATAAAAGTAACATATTTTAATCCCACATTTAGCATACTTTTGGATGATTTATCCCTTGATTTGTGTAAAAGGTGCTCTTAATCTTTTCTTTTCATGTTTTATACTCGTGAAAGCAGGAGGATGGAAAGAACGAAGCGGGCTTAAAATGGACCAAATTGGGCCAAAGTGAAAATCGACACTACTGGACTTGAGCCAACACGGGTGTGTCTCACGATAGACTAGAACACGGCCGATCACGATTTACACAGGCGTGACACCTCATTAAAAGTCCGAACACGACCTAAAGATGATTCACGGGCGTGTGCCATGGCCGTGTGTCCCCGCGTGGAGAAGAGCAATTTCACTCGTAAAAGGATACTTAGGGGCAAAGAAACCGATTTGAAAGCCTATATAAACACCCTAAGTATAACCTAAAAGGGGGCGGTGAGCTAGGCCAAGAAGTCGAGCCGAAAAGGTCAGATTTGTGGGAAACACTCAAAGATAGCCAGTTGATCCATCTCAAGAAGCCGGAATTCTACTCAAGGCGGCGGATCTCTCCTTCAATTCCTTCAGGGGTTTTAGGGATTTCTTATGTTTTGTTTTATCTTTTCTTACGAGATGTTTTCTTTTATTCTTATGAACTAAACCCTCGGATACTTGAAGGGGATGAAACTTAGATGAATCTTGTTATCGTTTCTTTGAACTATATGATAAATATTTGACTTGTTCTTAATTATGTGTTCTTAATTCTTGTGTTGATATTTAGGGATATTGATTCAAGTTTGATGTGCTTAGGTGGAGGAGCAAAAGTCCATGCTTAAGAGTAGATCTAGCATAATTAAGCAGAGCTGATCGCGCGCCTAGAGATAGGGTGACGAGATTTTGCCAGATTAGGGTGAAACCTAATATGGGAGTCCATAGATCGAGTTAATGCAATTCTAGGGGTTTTAATTAGAAAGAGATTTCAATTAATCAACCTAGGGTTACACGTTATTCGCTTCGATAGAGGGTTTAATATACATTAGGGAGTCTTACGGATCAAGTCAAGTGAATAAATCGTCTGGTTCAGAGTTAGATAACAAGTGAAGTCTAGGTGGATTCTTCCTAAGGGTATCGTCTGAATCAACTGAGTTTTTCCAACGGTATTTCCCCAATTCATTCTTTTTGTCTTTAGCTTAGTAGTTAGTTAAATTTAGATTAAAAAACAACTTCACTTATTTTAGGCTAGATAATAAAAAGAAAGTTAGTATTAGTACTTTTGGTTCCTTTGGGTTCGACAATCCGGTCTTGCCTAAGCTATACTACTGTTCGATAGGTGCGCTTGCCTCAAATCGTTGTCATAGTTAGTTTCCAGGTTCGATCACTCTTTTTTTTATAAATTTTAAGACTTTGACATCGCGAAAACAACGATCAAGTTTTTGGCGCCGTTGTCGGGGAACTAAAATATTAAGAAAGCTCTATTTTTATTACACTACCCATTATTTTCCGCAATTTATTTTTATTTTATTTTTATTCTGTTTTTTAACTTTGCTAAATTTTCTTTCTTTCTTTTCCTAGCAGGTACCTCTAGTTTATGACTAGAAGGAACCCGAGAGGACCACTAGTATACGACAGTGATATTGAAGCTACTGCTCACAGGAATCGCAGAGAAATTAGGCGGGCCCTAAATTACACAGAAAAAGAGCGAGAAGGCAGATCCAATCCTACTGAAGGGATGGACAAGAATAATCCACCACCACAAGATGTGGCAGAAAATAATGCTCCGCGTACTATGTATGATAATGCTAAACCTCATTTAACAGGAGCAGAATCAAGTATTGTTAGGCCTGCTATAGCTGCTAATAATTTTGAATTAAAACCTAACACTATACAAACGATTCAACAATTTGTTCAATTTGATTGTTTACAGGACAAAGACCCAAATACTCATATAGCTAATTTTTTAGAGTTCTGTGATACCTTCAAAATAAATGGCGTTTCTGATGATGCCATCCGACTTCGGTTATTTCCCTTTTCATTAAAGAATAAAGCCAAACAGTGGTTAAACTCATTACCACGAGGGTCAATCACTACATGGGATCAAATGACCGAAAATTTTTTATTAAAATATTTCCCACCGGCCAAAACGGCCAAATTACGGAATGATATCTCTTCTTTTGTGCAGATGGATTTAGAGACATTATACGACGCATGGGAGAGATATAAGGATCTCTTGAGAAGGTGTCCGCACCATGGTTTACCCTTGTGGCTCCAAGTCCAAACTTTCTATAACGGTGTAAATCCCTAAACGAGGCAACTAATTGATTCAGCCACCGGTGGAACCACGAACAATAGAACTCCTGAAGCGACCTACGAGTTTATTGAAGAGATGTCACTGAATAACTATCGATGGTGGGAGTTACAAGGACAAAACCAACAAAATCAGCTGGAGTTTTCAACCTCGATGCAGTAACCATGCTATCAACACAGGTAGAGATTATGAATAAAAAGCTTGATAGTTTGTGTTCTTCGCAGTACATCGATGAATGCAAATGCGACATAAGTGGAACTGTGGCGAATCTCGAGTACCCACCCTACCAACCGAGCACGTAAAGCGAGCAGATGAACTATATAGGTAATAATTTCAGATCTAATAATAACTCTTATAGCAATACTTATAATCCAGGTTGGAGGAACCACCCAAATTTTTCATGGGGAGGTCAAGGAAATCAAGGAATTCAAAGACAACAACCTCCTCAAAATTTCCAAAATCAGTCCCACAGGAAAAGAGGCCGAACCTTGAAGAGATGCTGACAAAATTCATGGTAGCTACAGATAACCGTCTCCAAGACACTGAGACCACCCTTAAGAATCAACAGGCATCAATTAATGGGATCGAGAGCCAAGTTGGGGAACTCACTAAGACAGTTGGACAACTTACTAACACAGTTGGACAACTCGCAAAGATAATTTCCGAACGACCACAAGGGCGTCTACCAAGCAACACTGAGATTAACCAAAAGGAGCAAATCCAAGCCATATTAGCTCAAGAAAGTGAAGGGTTAGACGAGCCCAATTCAAAGCAAGAGAATGTGGTCAAAGAAGGTAAGGTTGAGGTAAGTAATAATAAGCCAAAACCGGTAATCAAAGAGTACCAACCTCGCATACCATATCCCGAAGCATTAAAGAGAGACGACACAGAGGAACAGTTCGGTAAGTTTTTTAAAATTTTAAAGAAATTACATATTAACTTACCGTTACTTGAAGCTCTTTCACAGATGCCAGATTCTAGAAAATCTTTAAAAGAGATTTTGATGAACAAACGAAGGATAGACGAGGCATCACACGTGGAACTAAACGCAATGTGCTCGGCAATCTTGCAAAAATAAACTACCACAAAAATTAAAAGATCCAGGGAGTTTTACGATTCCATGTTTAATTGGTAGTTTACCTATTGATAACGTGTTAGCTGATTTAGGGGCAAGTATAAATGTCATGCCTTATAAATTGTTTAAACAACTAGGTCTAGGGAAACCCAAACAAACTAGGATGAGCATCCAACTAGCTGATAAAATTGCTAGAATTCCTAGGGGTATTATCGAAGATGTTCTTGTAAAAATTGATAAATTCGTTTTCCCAGTAGATTTTGTTGTCTTAGACATGGATGAGGATAATTCGATTCCCTTAATTTTAGGAAGACCATTCTTAGCAACTGCTAGAACTAAAATCGAAATTGATGCAGGAGAACTAATACTTCGTGTAGGTAATGAGACAGTCACTCTCCAAGCTCTTGATTCGGCTAGAACATCGAGTAATCCAGGTGAGAAAACAAATTCTATTGATAACCATTCGGTTAACCCTTCTTTTCAGGAAACACCAGGAAAGAATACAACTGAACTCGATTCTATACCATGTGCCAACAAAGAAATAACACACGAAGAATAAGGGATTCAGATCGATGATCTAGACGAGTGGAAGACGCATTTCAAAGAAAAATTAGGAATACACGAAGTAGAACCAGAGCCACTCCACGAAGCAAACAAGTTCAAAATCGAAGATCAGGTATTGATAGAAAAAACAGACCTTCGAACATCTCCTCCTGACCCTAACACAAATAAAGAAATACCGTTTAGGGTAACCAGTGTTTTTCCATACGGAATAGTCGAGGTAAGTAATCCTATTTTTGATACTTTCAATATAAACGCTTCTCGACTTAAACTTTATCAAGGAAATAGAACTGATAGCATGAGGGAAGATATTCAAATTTTTAAACCACCCTGATTTGTTGCGAATACGAGGAAAGTCTAGCTTAAGACTTTAAACGAGCGCTTCTCGGGAGGCAACCCGAGCACTAACCCTAATTACTTTCGTATTTGTATTCATTTTACTTTCTTCTCTTATCTTAGTCTTAAACACCTAGTTTTAAACTAACCAAAAGCTGCAGATTTCCAGCCCACGGCCTTGCACGGTCATGCCGTGGCGGGTGGTGGAGGTGCAGAATCTCCGATCGACAATGGCGAGAAGAGGTACCGTCGAGAAAGAATCAAATCTTCAAGTCACGGACTCCAACCACCACCCCACAGGCATCGAAAAAATGCCACGGCCGTGCGATGCAGCCGTGGACGACACTGACTTATCACCAAGGGGCGTGGCGACTTGAGCATGGGCGTGGGAGAAACCAACGAAGCCCACCACGGCCGTGCGATGCGGCTGTGTGAGATGCCACGCCCACAAGACACGGGCGTGTGAATGTACCTGACTTGAGAATTCTATTTAAACCACCCACCCCTCCCTCTTCTCACCCATTCAGCCCATTTAGTTTTTCTTTTCTTTCTCAACCCTCTCCCTACTTCTCTTCTCCAATACATCCCCAAAACCCTTGAGCTACACCAAATGCCGAAGAAGCGGAAAGAATCAAGCATAGTCTCCCAGAGGGAGACTGATCTATATAAGTTCATGCCGGCCGCTTCAATCACTCGCCAAGCCAATGGTTTTTGAGACCATTTATTTTTTCTTTTACTTTTATCTTCTTCTTTATTTTCCTTCTCTTTGACTATCTTATGCTTAATTTAGTTTATTTTAATTTAGTGTCTTAGTGTCAGGTTCTTCAGGCTGCTTGGGAATCACGCCACTTCCGCCACCGCCAACACCTCCGCAGCCTTAGAGGTCACACCCACCTCACGAACCATCCAACAATAATAACCCCTCAATCCATCCATCTTTTCTTTTAATTTTATTTTACTTTCTGTTTTCTTTCTCTTCATCTTTCTTGTCTTTAATTATATATTTAGTTTATTCTAAATGTGTCTTAATAATTCCTGGCTAATCCTCCATGAGCTACCCAATTTCTTCATCTAGCGCAGCAATAGTGGGAAACCACAACACCATGACCACTGCCAAATCCAACTCGGGCTGAAATTCCAATGTATTTTCCACATCCTTCAAGGATTTCATCCATCATTCAAGGAGTTTCACTTCTCTCCATATCTTTTGAATTTATACTTAATTGTCTATATATATATCTTTGTACATTGAGGGCAACGTACATCTTAAGTGTGAGGGGTTGAACAACTTAAAAAGGTCTAAAAAGGTGCCTAATTTTTTTCATTATTCTCAAATCCCTGAAATTAGGTGCCAAACTTTTTGCATTGTTCTCAAATCCCTGAGTTATGCCTTGTCTTAAAGTAAATTTCTCATATTATCATTAGAATGAAATTCCCATGATTGATGATTTTTATTGACATGTTTTATATTAAGTCATTGATAATTGTGCATTGATGATTTATACTTTAAGATACTAGAGAATCAAGCATGATAAGTCTATTTTTCAAGAAATAAAAATTTTCTAGGTTGTTAACCTGAATTTGAATATTACTTTGAAATTTGAAAATTACGAGGTTGATATCAAAATATCCATAATTTTTATGAGATTTTGAGCCTTATAAGAGCATATATCCTTTTTCATGCTCACTTTTTGATTATGAGTGTGTCAACATTGAACTGTTATTCTAGAACTTGCATCAATTATACATGTTGAGACGACATCTTTGATTTAATATACAGAAATGATAAAGGCACCTAGGATTTAACCCACTTCATAAAAAGCCTACCTTCATAATTAACCCCTGGTGAACCCCTTTGATCCTAACAACCCTTTTTATTGACTCACCCACTAATATTAACCCAAAACCCTTTGTATTTGTTATCACCAGTCTCCTTGACTACCCTTTTTGTCGAGATTTGATTTTGAGCAGTTGCCTAACTATGTTCTATATTTTAGTTGTTAAAGTACTTTCTTATTATTGTAAATATTTGATGACTTGTTCTTAAAAAAAATCAAAGTATATTCAGTATTAGTATGATGAAAAGTGAGCTTGTACAGTTAACGTCTATTTATTGAAGAAGAAGCTCGTATTATTAGTTTCAAAGTTTCAATTCATGTAATTATTTATTTTTCAGTTTTTTGTTTCTAGTTAGGTAATTTTTCAGGTCGATCTCAATTCTGACCCTCTAATTCAGCCTTTATCCACACCTTAACCCAAGCCACGTTACAACCCTGATAAAGACCTTTTGATTTGTGCATCATCTCATATTACGGTGGTGGAGATTTAATTTTCATGCAAGCCTATGGGATTAACTTTTTAGGTTTGACATTTGAGTGCTTAATTCTGAACCTTAAACACTTCGAGTGATTTGAGTGAATCTTTTGTGAGGATGTCAATCCTTGTAGGTTTTGGATCAGAGGTAATTATTTAAATGAGGGGAAACACCTATGTTTTGTGCTACAAATGTATGACTTATATTGTTTGAATCTTTAGGACTCTTTGAGTTAAATTATCCATGTAAAAATTATCTATAAATTATGATGAGACATTGTTGATAGAAATATTGAATCATGGAAAGTTCGTTTTAATTGTAAGTTGAGAATTTTGCTTGAGGACAAGCAAAAGCTTAAGTGTGGGGGTATGTGATAAACCGTAAAAGTAACATATTTTAATCCCACATTTAGCATACTTTTGGATGATTTATCCCTTGATTTGTGTAAAAAGGTTCTTAATCCTTTCTTTTCATGTTTTATACTCAGGAAAGCACCGGAGGATGGAAAGAATGAGAAACGGACTTAAAACGGACCAAATTGGGCCAAAGTGAAAATCGACACGTCCTGGACTTGAGCCAACACGGGCGTGTCTCACGATAGACTAGAACACGGCACGATCACGATTTACGGGCGTGTCACCTCATTAAAAGTCCGAACACGACCTAAAGACGATTCACACGGGCGTGTGCCATGGCCGTGTCCCTGTCGTGGAGAAGAGTAATTTCACTCGGAAAAGGATACTTATGGGCAAAGAAACCTATTTTGAAAGCCTATATAAACACCCTAAGTATAACCTAAAAGGGGGCGGTGAGCTAGGCCAAGGAACCGAGCCGAAAATGTCAGATTTGTGGGAAACACTCGAAGATAGCCAGTTGATCCATCTCAAGAAGCTGGAATTCTACTCAAGACGGCGGATCTCTCCTTCAATTCCTTCAGGGGGTTTTAGGGATTTCTTATGTTTTGTTTTATCTTTTCTTCTGAGATGTTTTCTTTTATTGTTATGAACTAAACCCTCAGATACCTGAAGGGGATGAAACTTAGATGAATCTTGTTATCGTTTGTTGAACTATATGATAAATATTTGACTTGTTCTTAATTATGTGTTCTTAATTCTTGTGTTGATATTTCCGGGATATTGATTCAAGTTTGATGTGCTTGGGTGGAGGAGCAAAAGTCCCTGCTTAAGAGTAGATCTAGGATAATTAAGCGGAGTTGATCGCGCTCCTAGAGATAGGGTGACGAGATTTTGCCGGATTAGGGTGAAACCTAATATGGGAGTCCATAGATCGAGTTGATGCAATTCTAGGGGTTTTAATTAGAAAGAGATTTCAATTAATCAACCTAGGGTTAGACGTTATTCGCTTCGAGAGAGGGTTTAATATACATTAGGGAGTTTTACGGATCAAGTCAAGTGAATAAATTGTCTGGTTCAGAGTTAGATAACAAGTGAAGTCTAGGTGTATTCTTCCTAAGGGTATCGTCTTAATCAACTGAGTTTTTCCAACGGTATTTCCCCAATTCATTCTTTTTGTCTTTGTGTCTTTAGCTTAGTAGTTAGTTAAATTTAGATTAAAAAACAACTTCACTTATTTTAGGCTAGATAATAAAAAGAAAGTTAGTATTAGTACTTTTGGTTCCTTTGGGTTCGACAATCCGGTCTTGCCTAAGCTATACTACTGTTCGATAGGTGCACTTGCCTCAAATCATTGTCATAGTTAGTTTCCAGGTTCGATCACTCTTTTTTTTATAAATTTTAAGACTTTGACATCGTGAAAACAACGATCAGACACCTTGAGTCAGTTTGGCTGCTGCTGATTCGATCCAGGTCAGTGACAACCCGACCGGTCCGGTCTAGCCATCGGTTGGACCGTCGACTCAATTTCACATACTGGGCCTGGTTCGACCAGTTTTTGGGTCATAATCTTGGTTTTTCGGCAACCGGACCCAATTTACAATTTTAGGTCTAATTTTCAAGTTCAATTACTCATTGGGCCAATTGTTTGACTTGAAAATTAATTTCCAAAAGTATCATATTAATTTTAATTAATTTGATTAATTTAATTTTACTTTTTCAAAATTAATTTTTCCAAAAACCACTTAGATTTTCCAAATTAATTTTTCAAGAAATCTCTTTAATCAAATTCTTTAGTTGAACAATTTTCACGACCACCTAATTTAATTCCTCATCAAATAAATCGATTCAATTAAATTATTTTTGAAGTTGCAGAATATTCTTCTAATTTAATGCAATCCAATCGAGCTTTTGTTGAGCTAGCAAAGAGACAAATCGGGCATCTACAATTAGGCTCTAGTAATTGCAATTATTTCTAGAAGAATTGTTCTGATAATTCGCAATTACATAATCATGGAGTCAGTCCACAAGAAGTACCATGATTCAAAACTCATTATGGTATACTCTTTACGAAAGTAGTTCATCCAACTGTTTTATCCAATGACCACGTCATGTGTGTGTTACCCTAATATGATATCCTTAATTCCTTTGAGTTAAATCCGTTCACTCAATACATCTTATTTCATCTCATGGTCACCATTGTATCTTATTAATGATTAATATGATCACTGTCAACAAATGTCTGTAATAAATTGCTCGTTCGAGAACAAGCAACCTGTGGCCATGTTCCATATTTATCAATCCACACAATGCCAATGAGAGTATAAGCCTATGCCATACACAAGTCATGTACCCAACATACCGGCTATGGGCTCGATCATCTTTAGAGCATAAGCCTCCACTTATATCAAAGCACATGAGTTGCATATGCATGGTCAATGACTAACTCAGGATTTAGGTAAATCACACCATGAACGTCACAAGTGAATTAATTCACAAACAGATTATGAATTAATTCATCTCGGGTCCAGTCCAATGTTTCATTTTACCAATGAATACATCTATGTCTCTACTTGTGGAGTCAATTGCTCCGATAGTCAAGATTAACCATCTGCCCAATTGGAATTGTAGACGACATAATAATCCTTCTCAGTATTTGAATCAAAGGGATTACAGACTTATTTAGATTATCTACTGAACTAAGTTGTCTTTCTCACAATGTAAGCGTTCTTACAATGTCACTTATCTTCAATTTGAACTTAGACAATCAATTAGCTAGTATTTGCTTGTCACAATTTTGCTATGCATGAAAAATATAAAAGAAGAAATACAAAATACATAATAGTGAAATGTGAAATTAACTTTATTTATTTATTCATCGTTCAAATAAATAGAAAATAGTTACATGTTTACTACAATATAGGCACATTTCCCAATAATCTCCCACTTGCCCTAGTGAATTAAATGTGTCATGTTTCGCATTCCCATATCCTCGATGTGTTTGATAAAACTCCTAGTTACATGAGTCTTAGTAAACGGATCCATAAGGTTATCTTCAAAAGCTACTTTCATCACATCTACAATTCATTCGGCTATTGCCTCTCGTATCAAGTGATACTTCCGATCAATGTGTTTCGTCCTCTTGTGACTTCTTATTTCCTTGGTATTACCTATTGCAGCACTATTATCACAATATAGTATTACAGTTTTTTCCATACCAAGAATAACTTCAAAATCGATTAAAATTTTTTGAAGCCATATTGATTCTTCCGTTGCCTCAGAAGCAGCCACATACTCGGCCTCTATAGTAGAGTTAGTAGTGCAAGTTTCTTTTACATTTCTATATACTATGGCTCCACAGCCTAGAACGAATATATTTCCTGATGTCGATTTCCTCGAATCTTTACAGGTTTGGAATTCTAAGTCTGTGTATCTAACAAGAGTAATATTCTACCCAGAATACACAAGCATATAATTCCTTGTTCTTTTAAGATACCTTAATATATGCTTTACAGCTTGCTAATGCCTGAGACCTAGATTCATCTGATATCAACTAACCATTCCTATTGAGAAACAAATATCTGGACGTGTGCAAAGCAACACATACATAAGGCTTCCAACTGCCGAAGCATATGGAACATTACTCATATGCTCTCTTTCTTTCGCTGTCTTAGGACAGTCATTTAAAGAAAGATGAAAACCTAATGAAGCTGGTCGAACGTATGGCTTCGCATTGGTCATTGTAAAATGTTTCAGTACCTTATTGATGTATGAAGCTTGAGATAGAGCTATCGTTTTATTCTTTCAATCCCTAAGGATTCAAATTCCAAGAATATAACTAGCTTTGTAACACCTCTTACCCGTATTCAGCGCCGAAACAGGGTTCGAGGCATTACCGGACTTATACACAAGCAAACATACACATACGAGTCATAAAATTTCGTCCAATTTAAAAACTATTCACATACATTCATATCGTCCCTAAAACGAGCCTACGAGGCCCAAGACATGCATTTGAAGTGGTTCGAGACTAAACTGAGAACTTTAGAAAATTTTAGCAAAACTTAGAAAAATTTTCATGAAACAGGGGTCATACGCCCGTGTTGCTTGGGAAACGCCTGTGTGGGCAGGCCTTGTGGTCACACACGCCCGTGTCCCGACCCCATGTAACTCTCTAACTTGTAACTCATGAACAAATTCAAGTCACACGACCAAGACACACGCCCGTGTCCCTAGGCCGTGTGGCGAATTAAATTTTTGAAAATAGGTGCAGACTTAACACGCGCAGGACACAAGCCCGTGGCCCTCACACGACTGAGACACACGACTTTGTCTCTGCCCGTGTGCTCGATACTGGGCATTCTGTTTTGCAACAATTAAGGTGCAGGGGACACACGGCCAACGCCCACGCCCATGGGGCAAGCCGTGTGTCATACACAGCCTAGACACACGCCCGTGTGTCTACCCGTGTGGACAAAAATAAGGCTATTTACCAAGCCATTTTGCCACCCTTTAATGCACACACCTATAGAACATAACATAACACCAATCCAAGCATACACAAGCAACTGAAACAATCACAACCAAGGTATTAACATCACATCCACATGCTAACATCTAACATGCTTTAACATCAACTTACCCATTCAAATCATACTACTTTTATAATCATATAAACATCAACATGAGAATGGGATAATTACCAATATTAGCCAACTTACATGGTTATATACAGAATGAATCATTAACCATTATAAGCCAATACATTTGGCCACATTACCAATGACACATATAACAAAATGACTAAGTCCCCTATACATGCCATAACTCAAAATATTGACATTTCAAAGGCACCCAAAATAATGGTTGATAGTGTGAATGGATCTCCGACGATCTCCAATCCCGAGCTAGCTTGGTGATACTATACGACAAGGGAAAGAAAGGGGAGTAAGCTATATAGCTTAGTAAGTTCATATGCAAATAATAAACAATATTAATTATACACTTTTCATATGAATAACATAACATATATCAACTTAATTGTTATTAAAACTTCATGAGCATAACTTACTCAATCACAATCATACCAATAATTCATCATATACCGAATCCATTTCGTTTGAGTGTTTCGTGCACACCTGTACCAACTCATAACATAATCACATACTTTCTCATCTTTGACATACCCGTTGAACCACTTGGAATACTATCGGATACACGAAATTCTTGCACATAAGTACCACATAAGTAGCCAATGCTACCACAAATCTCTTAACACATATAGGCTCGCTCTCGAGCTATCCTCCGGCCTGCTTACACAAGCTGTCAGTCAAGACGTAGCTACTCGGTGCTACTGACACAAGCTGTCAGGTATCTACAACATATGCCGATATACCCAGCCACCGGTAGGACGTATAGGACCAGCACCTGGGTCACATAATCACATAATCACATGGGTTCCTAGTGACATGTCACTTGTATCCTAATCTATTCATAAGGTTCAACCGGGATTTCTCTCTTGTCAGAACTTCGTCGAATATGCTCATAGAATCAATCATACAATTCATGCAATGTCACAACATTAATATACAAATATAACGTTGCATTATTAACATACGAACTTACCTCTGTACAAAAATAGTAGAAATAGACCTAATCGTCAAACACCTTATTTTTCCCCCGATCTAGGTTCGAACCTCATTTTTCTTGATAATCGAGCTTGAAAGTGGCCAAAATCCTAGCTATGGACTCCCTTGAATTTTTTGGCTATGGGGGATGAAATTGAAAAAGATGACATCTTTTATTTATTTTATTTTGTCTTTATTTACCAAATGACCAAAATACCTTTAATGCATAACTTTGAAATTTCACCTAACCATGTCCTTTTTTGTCCATACTAAAGTATAATGGTCTAATTACAAAATAAGGACCTCTAATTTGAATCTCATAGCATTTGGACACCTTTAACATATAGAACTCAAATTTTGCATTTTTTGCAATTTAGCCCATTTAACTAAATTGAGTGCCCAAACATGAAAATTTTTGAACGAAATTTTCACGAAATTATTCCATAAATCTGTAGACCATAAAAATATAATAAAAATAAATTCTACTGCGTCGAATTTGTGGCCCCAAAACCACTGTTCCGACTAGACCCAAAATTAGGCTGTTACAGCTCTCCCCCATAGGGATTTTCGTCCCCAAAAATCTTACTAGAAAATAGGTTTGGGTACTGTTTTCCCGTAGCTTCCTCAGGTTCCCACGTAGCCTCTTCAACTCCCTGTCATTGCCACAAAACTCTCATTAGGGCTATACTTTTATTTCTCAACTGTTTGACTTCCCGAGCTAAGATCTTGATCGGTTCTTCACCATATGTCATATCGGGTCAATCTCAACCTCCATCAGAGAAATCACATGTGAAGGATCAGAACGATATCGTCGCAACATCGACACATGAAACACGTTATGGATCCTTTTCAACTCTATCAGTATAGCTAACCGGTATGCCACTGGCCTTATTCTTTCAATAACCTCATACGACCCAATAAAACGTGGACTCAACTTGCCGTTACGGCCAAATCTAAGAATCTTCTTCCGCGGAGATACTTTTAGAAATACTTTATCACCAATCTAAAATTCAATCTCCTTTCGTTTCAAATCCGCGTAGGATTTCTGTCGATCTGAAGCTGCTTTCAAACAGTCACGAATTACTTTCACTTTCTATTCGGTCTCTCTAACAAAATCAACCCCGTGAATCTGTCTCTCACTGAGCTCGGTCCATTACAACAGAGTTTGACACTTGCGGCCATACAATGCCTCTTACGGTGCCATCTTTATACTCGATTGAAAACTGTTGTTATAAGCAAATTTGACTAAAGGTAGATATTTTTCCCAACTACCTTTGAACTCTAAAACACAATAGCAAAGCATATCTTCGAGAATCTGTATTACTCTTTTGGATTGACCGTCAGTTTGCAGATGAAAAGCGGTACTAAAGTTCAACTTCATACCCAAAGCTTCTTGCAAATTTTTCCAAAACCTCGACATAAACCTCGGATCTCTATCCGATATAATAGAAGTAGGCACCCCGTGCAATCTAACAATCTCAACAATATACAATTCAGTTGGTATATCAAGTGAATAGTCCGTACGCACCAGAATAAAATGAGCCAATTTTGTCAATCTATCAACAACGACCCAAACAACATCTTTCTTTTTCAGAGTCAAAGGCAAACCCGTTACGAAATCCATCGTAATTTTGTCCCATTTCCATTTGGGTACCATCACTGGCTGAAGTAAACCCGAAGGTACTTGGTGTTCGGCTTTTACTTGTTAACAATTCAAAATCTCGAGACAAACTCAAAAATATTTCGTTTCATACCCGACCACAAATATAATTTCTTCAAATCATTATACATTTTTGTACTGCCCGGATGAACGGATAAACAACCATTATGTGCCTTGTAAAGAATTTTCTAAATAATCTCACCATTTTTAGGTACAAATACTCTATCTCGAAACATCAAGCAATCATCAGAACTGATCTGAAAGTTTGAATCACTACCCGATTCACACTGAGCTCTTTTGGCTTGTAACCCACTATCGTCTTTCTGAGCTTCACAAATTTGTTGAAGAAATACCGGTTTAGCTCTCAACTCAACTAGAATCGAACCATCTTCAGATAAAGTCAACCTCTTAATCATAGCTCTCAAAGAAAATAAGGACTTTCTGCTCAAAGCATCTGTGACTACATTCACCTTTTCGGGATGATAGTCAATTACCAACTCATAATCTTTTAGTAGCTATATTATTTGGCACTACGTGTGCGATATCGAGACAACTTCAGTTTAATGTGATGGCACTAAGTGTGCGATAATATTATAGCTTCGGCTAATTAATTAGCACTAAGTGTGCGAGTTCATCGAACGTTTAAAGAGGATCGAATGAAATATGACATTGAGCATTGAAGTGGTAAATGTGATAGATAAATATGTGATGGTACATGTATGTACAAAACCTATGTGGTTGATGATATTGTGTATGATATAGATGGAAGATTATGTGATTAAATGATGAAAAGGGTTGAATTGAGTAGCATTATAAATGCTTGTACATGAATATATAGATATGGTATGAGAGTGAGTAATAGCTATGGGTGAGATTGAGTAGAGATTTGAATTGAACTAAGTGTTAGTTAATTTTGCATATTGAATTTGAATTGTTGAGTTAATTGTGTTATATTACAAACTTATTAAGCTTTAAATCTTATTGTGTGAAATTTTTATCTATTTTACAGTGTCATTAAAGCTAGCTCGGATCTGGGGATCGTCAATGACTCAATCACACTATCGGACACCTATTTTGGTACCTTTTGGAAGTTGTATTTATGGTATATGGCATGTATAGGCTAGTGAGGTTGTGGAATGTTTTGAGATGTATAAATCTTGCCATGTGATATGGCTTGATAATGGATTGATTTTGGTATATATTTTTCTATGTGAAAATGGTGTATGTGATGTGTATATATGGTCTTGTGTGAATGGCCATTATGGTATGCTTTGGTGAAATAGAAATGGTATGTTTCATACTTGATTTGGTATTTGAGATGGTGAATGATTTGCATGTTATTTGATATTGGAATTGAACATGTAGGGATGACCCAAATTGGGTGGCAATTTGGCCTTGTAAATGGCTTATAATTGTCCATACGAGAGAGCACACGGGCGTGTGTCTCGACCGTGTCCTTCACTTTCCCAGTTTGAATTAAGTCAATCTTGCACACGGGCCAGACATATGGGTGTGTGATAGGCCGTGTGATTTAAGGCAGTGTTGCAGACGGGCTAGACACACGGGCGTGTGACAGACCGTGTGACCATAGTCAGTGTTGCACATGGGGTAAGACATGGTCTAAGGCATGGCCGTGTGAGGCACACGGCCTAGCTACACGGACGTGTGCCCTGTTTTGAAAGAAATTTTTTCTAAGTACGGCAAAGTTTCAGTATGAAATCGGTTTAGTCCCGAACCTTCTCTAAAGCATGTTTAAGGCCTCGTAGACCTTAAAAGGGGACTTTGTGTTATTGAATAATTATGATATACTGGTGTGTGAGCCATGGTGGTTTAATTGTTTTGAATCAACCAGTAATACCTCGTAACCCTAGTTTGGCGATGGATACGGTTAAGGGTATTACAAGTAATCATCGAAAAACCCTTAACAAAACGTAAGTAACTGGCTAAACCCAAAAAGCTTCTAACCTCGGATACATTTCTCAGCGGTTTCCAATCAACAATTGCCGAAATCTTACTCAGATATACCCAATACCATCTCCTGAAACAATATGTCCCAAAAATCTGACTTCTCGGAGCCAAAACTCATTTTTATTGAATTTAGCAAATAATTTCTTATCCCTCAAAGTCTGCAATACAGTTCTTAAGTGCTCGGCATGCTCAGAATCATCTCGAGAATAAATCAAAATATCATCAATAAATACAACCACAAATTTGTCTAGATACGTTCGGAAGATTCGGTTCATCAAGTCCATAAAAATAGTAGGAGAATTAGTTAGTCCGAAAGGCATGACAAGAACTTCATAATGCCCATACCTTGTTCTGAAAGCGGTTTTTGGCACATTCGACTATTTAACTCTCAACTGATAGTAGCAAGATCTTAAATCTATCTTTGAAAACACTGATGCTCCCTTCAATTGATCGAACAGATCATCAATTCTCGGCAAAGGATACTTATTCTTTATAGTCACCTTGTTGAGCTGTCGGTAATCGATACAAAGTCTTATAGATCCGTTTTTCTTCTTTACGAATAACACTGGTGCACCCTAGGGAGAAAAACTCGATCTTGCAAACCCTTTTCTGTCAACTCTTCCAACTGAGGTTTCAATTCCTTCAATTCGATCGGATACATTCTATACAGAGCTATCGATATTAGTGAAGTCCCTGGCACTAAATCAATGCCAAACTCAACTTCTCTAATTAGTGGCAACCTAGGCAACTCTTCCGAAAAAACATCCGGATATTCACAAACTACCGGCACTGATTCAATTTTTAATTCAGACACTTTTGTATTCAACACATAAGCAAGATAAACTTCACATCCCTTTCTCACATATCTCTGGGTAGACATCGAAGAAATCACAATAGGTAACTCACCCGACTCATCTGAATCAATCCGAAGAATTTCACCATTTTCATTCTTTAATTCAATAATTTTCTGTCTACAATTCACTACAACATCATGCAGTATCAACCAATCCATACCCAAAATAACATCAAACTCATCAAATGGAAACAACATTAAATCAGCCGGAAAACAGTAACCTCAAATCATCAAGGGACAATTCTTGCAAACTCTATCAACTAATACATATTTGCCTAAGGGGTTTGACACCTTAATAACAAACTCAGTAAACTCGACAGGCAAGCTCTTATTAGCTACCAATTTCATACAAACATAAGAATAAGTCGATCCAAGATCAATCAAAGCAACTATATTAATATTATAAAGAGAAAGAGTACCAGTGATAACATTAGGAAATGACGCTTCCTCACGAGCACGAATGGCATAGGCTCTAGCAGGTGCCCTAGCCTCGGATCATACAACTGTATCTTTGGTTGCACCCTTACTAATGGTTACATTTCCCGTATTTCTCGGGGGCCTCCCTCTAGCAGCAGCGTTACCCGATCTTGCAGTCTAAAACTTATCCTTTTTGACCATCTTTGGGAAATCTCGAATAAAGTGGTCTTGAGAGCCACACTTAAAACAAGCCCGGTCATTCATTCTACATTTACCAGGATGTCATCTGCCACAGTGCTAACATTCAGGTCGATTGGATCTAACATTACGAACGCTCGCTATCGACATAGTTTGGGCTTTAGAACCCGAATATTGCTTCCTAAGTTCTCTGTTGGGATATCCAACTGAAGTTCTCGAACGAGCATACAAATCTCTCAATTTCTTATACTGAGATTGAAGTGACTTACTCATCGGCCTTTTTTCTTGCATCTCTAGCCTCAGACCCAGCTTTTCTCTTCTCTTTGTTCAACTCCTCGGCTTTACAAGCTCACTCAACTAATACAACCATTACTTCCAGTTTAAGAATTCCAACTAACAATCGGATATCCTCTTCAGTCCATCTTCGAACCTCTTACACATGATAGCCTCGGTGGAAACACACTCCTGAGCATACTTATTGAGCCTGACAAACTCTCGCTTATTCTCGGTGATAAACCATAATTTACACATATTTTAACCCCATGCTTACCTACTTTTGGATGAATTTTGATTGAATTTGATGAATCCGATGCTCCTAATCTCTTAATTACATGTTTTATACTCAGGAGAGCTTAGGAAGTCGAAAAGGACGAGAAACGGGCCAAAAAGGGGAAAAATGGGCCTATACGGCCTGAACCACTGCACACGGGCAGACTGCACGGCCGTGTGTGGCAAGCCGGATTGAACACGACCTGGGCTATTGACCACGGGCGTGTCACACGGGCGTGTCCCTATCGAAACTAGGATGAATTTCATTAGGAATAGGATACTTGTGGGCCAAGTAAGGCATCTCAAAGCCTATATAAACACCCTATGAGGCAACCTAAAAGGGGACGTCGACTAGAGGTCGAATAGAGTTCGACAGGACGTCGAATAGACACCGAGTAGAAGGAGAAAATACTCTAAGACAGCTGTCGGGATCAGCTTAGGAGAAGGATCTCCATCAAGACTGAGGATTTCCCATCAAGTTCTTTAGAAGTTTTTGGGTTTTCTTATGTTTTGTTGTTTTTCCTCTTTTATGATGTTTCTCTCTATCAGTATGAACTAAATTCCTCAAATACCTGAGGGCATGAAACCTAAGACAGATCTTATTATTATTTGATTTACGAGATAAATACTTGTGCTTATTCTTAATTGTGAGTTCTTATTCTTGTTTGATAATTCAGGTTATTAATTCAAGTCGAATGTGCTTATTTAGTGGAGCAAAAGTCCCTGTCTAAGAGTAGATTAACATAATTAAGTGGAGTTGATTGCAACCCTAGAGATAGAGCGACGAAAATCTGCCGGATTAGGGTCAAACTTAATAAGGGAATCCATAGATCAAGTTAATGTGACAATATGGGTTTTAATTAGAAAGGGATTTCAATTAATCAACCTAGAGTCAGTTGTTAGTAGCCTCAAGAGAGATATTAATATAAATCAGGGATTTCTATGGATTAAGCCAAGTGAATAAATCGCATGAATCAAAAGTAATAAGTGAAGTCTAGGTGGATTCTTCCTTAGGTATTGCCTATCTCATATAAGTTGTCCAAAAATATTTTCCCTAATTCGCTCTCCATCACTTTCATATTTAAATAAATTAGTTAGTTAATTTTAGATTAAAAACCAAATTCCCTTAATTATTAGGCTAGATAATAAAAAGATAGTTAATACTAGTACTCTTGGTCCTTGAGGATACGATATTCCGGACTCACCACAGCTATACTACTGTTCGATAGGTGCGCTTGCCTTTGTCGAAATAATAGTTAGTTTCGAAGTCCATCAAGTTTTTGGCGCCGTTGCTGGGGACTAAGATATTAGGAAGACTAAATTTTTATTACTTTAGCCATTCTTATTTTTAGTTACTAACTTTTCCTTTTCTTTGTTTCTAGCAGGTATCTCTAGTTTATGACTAGAAGAAACCCGTCAGGACCCTTGATTTTTGACAGTGATATAGAAGGTATCGTTCGCAGAAACTGAAGAGAAATAAGGCGAAGCCTACAGTACATAGAAGAAGAGAAAGAGGATGATACCAACACTACCGAAGAGATGACTGATAATAATCCACTACCTCCTGTGGTTGCCGCAAATCCGGTGAATCAAAATCCTGCTCCTCGTACTATGTATGATTATGCTAAACCTAATTTAATAGGAACTGAGTCAAGTATTGTTAGACCTGCTATAGCTACAAGTAATTTTGAACTGAAATCTAACACTATTCAGATGATTCAACAGTTTGTTCAGTTTGATGGTTTGCAGGATGAGGATCCCAACAATCACTTAGCAAATTTCCTAGAATTATGCGATACCTTCAAAATCAATGGCGTTTTTGATGATGCCATTCGCCTTTAATTGTTTCCCTTTTCATTGAAAACAAAGCTAAACAATGGTTAAACTCGTTACCACGAGGATCAATCACTACATGGGAACAAATGACCAAAAAAATTTTGTTAAAATATTTTTCGCCGGCTAAAACAGCCAAGTTGAGGAATGATATCTCTTCTTTTGTGTAGATGGATTTGGAAACACTTTACGATGCATGGGAGAGATACAAAGATCTACTAAGGAGATGCCCTCACCATGGGTTACCCTTGTGGCTACAGGTTCAAACCTTTTACAACGGTGTGAACCCATCAACTAGGCAGTTGATTGATTCAGCTGCCGGTGGTACCCTAAACAATAAAACACCTGAGGCTGCCTACGAATTCATTGAAGAGATGTCACTGAATAACTATCAGTGGCAAGTTACAAGGACAAGGCCAACAAAAGTTGCCGGTGTTTTCAACCTCGACCCAGTAACCATGCTATCAAATCAGGTAGAGCTTCTTAATAAGAAAATTGATGGTTTGTATGGTTCTTCGCAGGTACATCCAGTGATGCAGTGTAATACGAATGGAGGCAGAATGAGCAATACAGAATATCAATCCTACAACCCTGGCATAGAAATCGAACAGATGAACTATATGGGTAACAATTCTAGACCTCAAAATAACCCTTATAGTAACACTTACAATCCAGGTTGGAGGAACCACTGCAACTTCTCATGGGGTGGCCAAGGAAATCAAAGATAATAACCCCTCCCAAGCTTTCAACAGCAACCCTGCCCACAAGAGAAGAAGCCGAACCTTGAAGAGATGCTGACAAAATTCATTGCAGTGTTAGAAACTCGTTTCCAAAACATCTAAACAACACTTAAAAATCAACAAGCATCGATTCAAGGAATCGAGAACCAATTAGGATAGCTTGCTAAACTGATCTCTGAATGACCACAAGGTAGCTTGCCAAGCAACACTGAAACAAACCCAAAGGAGCAACTTTATGCCGTTACCGCTCATGATAGTGAAGGGTTAGATGAGCCAAAATTAAGGCAAGAGAATGTGTTCGAGGAAGGAAAGGTTGAGGTAAGCCATGATAAACCAAAATCGATAATTACAGAGTACCAACCTCGTGTACCATATCCCAATGCGATGAAGAAAGACCACACAGGTGAACAATTCAGTAAATTTCTTAAACTTCTAAAGAAATTACATATTAACTTCCATTTCTTGAAGCTCTTTCGCAAATGCCAGATTCAAGGAAATTTTTAAAAGAGCTTTTGAAAAACAAACAGAAGTTAGACGAGGCGTCGCATGTGGAGCTCAACATAGTGTGCTCAGCAATTCTATAAAATAAACTACCACGAAAGTTAAAAGATCCAAGGAGTTTTACAATTCCGTACTTAATTGGTAGTTTATCTGTTGATAATGCTTTAGCTGATTTAGGGGCAAGCATAAATGTTATGCCTTATAAAATGTTTAAACAGCTAGGTCTAGGGAAACCCAAACAAACTAGGATGAGCATTCAATTAGCTGATAAAACTATTAGAATTCCTAGGGGTATAATTGAAGATGTACTAGTAAAAATTGATAAATTCATATTCCCAGTAGACTTTGTCGTTTTAGACATGGATGAGGATAATAATATTCTTTTAATTTTAGGAAGACCCTTTTTAGCAACTGCTAGAACTAAAATTGATGTTGGTACAGGTGAACTCATACTTCGTGTAGGTGACAAAACAATCACTCTTCAGGCTCTTGACTCGGCTAGGACATCGAGTAATCAAGGTAAAAACATAAACTCTACTAATGACCATTTGGTTCAACCTTCTTTACAGGAAACACCATGAAACTACACAACTGAGTCAGATCCTAGACCTCGTGCCAACAAGGAAATAACTCATGAGGAACGAAGGCTTCAGATCGATGAACTAGACGAGTGGAAGCCACGTGTCAAGGAGAAACCAAGAACACACGAAGAAAAACCAAGGCAACTCCATGTCAAACTTGAAAATGAGACATACCAATTTCAGATCAGGGATCAGGTATTGTTGGATAAGACAGACCCTCGAATCACCACTTCAGACCTTAACACAAACGAAGAAATCCCTTTTAAGGTACTCAACGTCTTCCCGTACGGAACAATCGAGGTAACTAATCCCAAGTTCAGCACTTTTAAGGTAAACACTACTCGACTCGAACTATATACTGATAGTATAATTGATAGCATGAGAAAGGATTTTCAACTCCTCAAACCACCATGATTATGCGAATGAGAGGTAAGTCTAGCTTAAGACTTTAAACGAGCACTTCTCGGGAGGCAACCCGAGTACTAACTTCACTAATGTCATATTTTTTATTTTTAGCACCTAACTCAAAACTAACCAAATTATTGAAGCGCAAGTTTTCCCTACCACACGGCCTTGCACACGGGTGTGGCCGTGGCCGTGTGGACACCACGAATTTGCACATCAATGTGGCAGAAATTGTACGAACCAAGGACAAAAAATATCCAAACCACGGGCGGCAAAAAAAATGCCACGGTCGTGTGATACGTCCGTTGTCGACATTGAGAAAATAACACGGGTGTACGACACGCCCGTGTCCCTAGGCCATGGCCGACACTAATTTATCAACATGGGCGTGGCAACCTCTACAAAGGTGTGGGAGAAACGAACAAAGTACCACACGGCCGTGCAACACGGCTGTGTGACCTAACATGCCCATAGCACACGGGCATGGGCAGCAACCAGATCTCTGACCCTATTTACACCCCATTCTTCTTCACACCTTCTCCCCAAAATTCTTTTTCAACCACCACACCCCTCTTCCTTTCTATTACCTTTATTCTTCCATTTTTCCTTTCCCCTTTCCCTCATTCTTTCTTTACACCACCATTCCCATGTCGAAGAAGCGAAAGGACCCTAGCACAGTCTCCATGTACGAGACCGATCTACATGAGTTCATGCCAGCCGCTTCATTTATTCGATAGGACAAGGACCTTTGAGTCCATTTATTTTTTTCTTTTTCTTTTCTCTTCTCCTTTATTTTCCTTCCCTTTATCTTTCTTGTCTTTGTAACAGCCTAATTTAGGGGCTAGTCGGAATAGTGATCTTAGGATCACTAATCTGAGATTAGAGAAATTATTTTCATGATATATTATGAGTTAGAACATAATAGCATATGAACATGACAATTTTGGTACTTTAATTTTAGCAATTTCATGTGTGATTTCGAAAAAGGACTAAATCGCATAAAGTGCGAAAGTTCCATTCTACATGCTAAAAGTACCAAATGGCCCTGATATGTTAATTGGGGGTCTTTAAAAGGCAATTTATCCTTTGGAAGAGGCTTGGCCGGCCATAAGAAAGCATGGGAGACAAGATTTTTCAATTAGTGTCAAAGTTAGTAGTAGTAGGTGGACTAATTTGACTTGTAATAATAAAATAATGAGAGAAAAGATATCATCTTTTCCCTATCATCTTCCACTGAAAATTTGCAGCATAGAAGGGGTAGAAACCTTCAAAAATTTCAGCAAGCTCTCATCTACTCAAGTAAGTGTTCTAGTGAACTTTTCTTGAAAATAATTGTACTTTTGAGACCCATAAAGCTTAAGCTTTCAAATGAGGGGACTATTGTGCAATGTTGTGAAAGGTTTAGAGTTCTACCATGAGAGCTACATTAGTTATTTGCTGCATTTTTATGGAAGGACTTGAGTTTTAGTTACTAGATGAACAACTTTTAAAAAGGGTGTTAGCATGAAAACACCAAATAGGACCTTAATGAAAAGGTTATAACTTTTGTAGTAAGTATGTAGAATATTGATTTTTGATGATAGCTTTAAGAGCATTAAATGTTTGCCTAGGCTTGTGGAGGATAAGAATGTGATTAGGATTGATTTTCCAAGCCTAGGGGCAAAATGGTCATTTTGCCAAAATCTAGGGGTAAAATAGTAATTTTACCTAAGCATAATTATTGAGATGCTTATGTTAATGTAATGATTAAAACGAGCTAATTTGCTATTATAGAGCAAGAGGAGACGAGAATTTGCCTCGATCGGGGAAAGGACAAAATCGTGGACTAAACCGAAGAACTAGCTCATTTTGAAAACGAGGTAAGTTGTGTGTGATTTTTAATACAATATTGCATTAGCATAATTGAGAATGCTTGATGTCTTATTGATGCATGATACTTCAATAATTTGAGAAGTTTATATGAATGTGATATTGAAGTTCTAATGGACCATGAGGTATACGAAAAATACTATCACACATTATGAGTGCCAGTGTAAGACCATGTTTGGAACATGGCATCGGCGTTGATACGAGTGCTAGTGTAAGACCATGTCTGGGACATGGCATCGGCCACATTATGAGTGCCAGTGTAAGACCATGTTTGGAACATGGCATCGTCGTTGATACGAGTGCCAGTGTAAGACCATGTTTGGAACATGGCATCGGCGTTGATACGAGTGCCAGTGTAAGACCATGTTTGAAACATTGCATCAGCATTGATACGAGTGCCAGTGTAAGACCATGTTTGGAACATGGCACCGGCGTTGGGACAAGAGCTGGCGTAAGACCATATCCGGGATATGGCATTAGCACATAGAGGTAATTTCTCTATAAGACCATGTCCGAGACATGGCATTGGTATCTAGAGGAGACTTCACGTAAGACCACTTAGAGAATGTGATATTGACCTTATACTTATCATAGAGATGTGAATGAATACAAGTGTTATTGAATGAGTCATGAGAAATTGGCTCTATATGTGTTACGATAAACGTTAGATATGGGCGATTGTAAGTAAGGATTGTCAAGAGGTCCTGGTTTGTATAAAATTATCTAATACTATGGATGAATTATTCTTTTATGAGGAGTATGATTTCTAATTATTATCATGCAACTTACTAAGCTTATTGCTTACCCCTTTCCATTGCCCTTCTTTCTTATAGTATTACCAAGATAACTCGAAGATCGTAGACGCAGGGATTCGAAGATCACACTATCAACAACACTTTGGTATAACAATTTTAGACTTGTTTTGAATATGGCATGTATAGGACTTGGGTATTTTGTCAAGTTGTAATTGTTAGTTAAAGTGTTGACCGTAAGGCATTTTGTAAATGATTTCTTGAGCTAGGCAAATATTTGGCAAACTCTTTGTTTTTCAATGAAGATGAAATTAATGAAGTGTAAGCCTCTTTTATTATTCTTTAGTATTTGGCTAGGTAATGGGCCAAAATTGTCTATGTATGTATGTTTATTGAAGTCAATGAAGTATGTAGTATTGTCTATGAGATGCATTGAATTGAGTTTGAGTTGATCTTGATTTCAGGGTGGCCAATGGCTTGGTAAATAGCCTTTAAGTGCCCACACGGTTAGACGCACGGGCGTGTGTCTAGGCTGTGTATACCCTGCACCATAATGTTATGAGTCAGGATATACCACGGTCATATCCCACGGCCGTTTGTATGAGCCATGTATGACACACGGTTAGGACACGGGCGTGTTCAGGTCGTGTGGATTTAATCAGTGTCGACCACGGTTGGGCAGCATGGGCGTGCTTTGGCCGTGGGCAAATTGGCAGAATGCCTGGGTTTTTAGGCACGGACTGGAGACATGGGCATGTGTGTCTATACACGGGCGTGTCTAATCATGCACGACCGTGTGAATATAGTCAGTAACTCCCCACGGTTTGTAGACATGGGCGTGTCTAAGGGTACACAGGCGTGTTCTAAGTCACATGGGCGTGTGAACCCTGCTTCAAAGAAAAGTTTTCGATTAAGTTTCGAAAGTTATCGGTTATGTGCCTAAGGCCTTGTAGGCCCGTGAAATGTATGATTAGACTAAGAAAGAGAAGTTTTTATGTCGAAACGAAATTTTTCCACCTATAAGAGAATGTTTAAGTGAATCCAAGTATGGTAATGTCTCGTATCCAGCCTCAGCATCGGTCTAAGTGCACGGGCGTTACATTTAGTGGTATCAGAGCTACGATTTAGTCGATTCTAGGACTAACGTAGCATAAGTACGAGTCTAGCTATACATGCCATATGTAAGAGTTTCTGAGTAATGATATTGTGATGGCTCCTGACGTATAAATTGGTGTTTTATGTAGTAAATGGATTCTTATCCCGACCGAACTGCAGCCGATGATGCTGGGAGTAATGCGCCGGCTCTCGCTCAAGGGACTGCGCCAGCTAATAGTAGACCTGAGACCTTGGGTCAGGGAGATGAGGCTCGAGAAGCTTTTCTCCACTAATGAGCAACTAGTATACTGAGTATACCCGAGTAAATCCCAATGCTCAGCCCCCTCCGCCCCCACCTGTCCCTCAACCCGCTCCAGTAGATCATCAATTAAAGGGATTGAGAGCCAAGTTGGGGAACTCACTAAGACAGTTGGACAACTTACTAACACAGTTGGACAACTCGCAAAGATAATTTCCGAACGACCACAAGGGCGTCTACCAAGCAACACTGAGATTAACCCAAAGGAGCAAATCCAAGCCATATCAGCTCAAGAAAGTGAAGGGTTAGACGAGCCCAATTCAAAGCAAGAGAATGTGGTCAAAGAAGGTAAGGTTGAGGTAAGTAATAATAAGCCAAAACCGGTAATCAAAGAGTACCAACCTCGCATACCATATCCCGAAGCATTAAGGAGAGACGACACAGAGGAACAGTTCGGTAAGTTTCTTAAACTTTTAAAGAAATTACATATTAACTTACCGTTACTTGAAGCTCTTTCACAGATGCCAGATTCTAGAAAATTTTTAAAAGAGCTTTTGACGAACAAACGAAGGATAGACGAGGCATCACACGTGGAACTAAACGTAATGTGCTCGGCAATCTTGCAAAATAAATTACCACGGAAATTAAAAGATCCAGGGAGTTTTACGATTCCATGTTTAATTGGTAGTTTACCTATTGATAATGCGTTAGCTGATTTAGGGTCAAGCATAAATGTCATGCCTTATAAATTTTTTAAACAACTAGGTCTAGGGAAACCCAAACAAACTAGGATGAGCATTCAACTAGCTGATAAAACTATTAGAATTCTTAGGGGTATTATCGAAGATGTTCTTGTAAAAATTGATAAATTCGTTTTCCCAGTAGATTTTGTTGTCTTAGACATGGATGAGGATAATTCGATTCCCTTAATTTTAGGAAGACCGTTCTTAGCAACTGCTAGAACTAAAATCGACATTGATGCAGGAGAACTAATACTTCGTGTAGGTAATGAGACAGTCACTCTCCAAGCTCTCGATTCGGCTAGAACATCGAGTAATCCAGGTGAGAAAAAAAATTCTATTGATAACCATTCGGTTAACCCTTCTTTTCAGGAAACACCAGGAAAGAATACAACTGAACCCGATTCTATACCATGCGCTAACAAAGAAATAACACACAAAGAACAAGGGATTCAGATCGATGATCTAGACGAGTGGAAGATGCATTTCAAAGAAAAAAGTAGGAATACACGAAGCAGAACCAGAGCCACTCCACGAAGCAAACAAGTTCAAAATTGGATATCAGGTATTGATAGAAAAAACAGACCCTCGAACATCTCCTCCTGACCCTAACACAAATAAAAAAATACCGTTTAGGGTAACCAGTGTTTTCCCATAGGGAACAATCGATGTAAGTAATCTTATTTTTGGTACTTTCAATATAAACGCTTCTCGACTTAAACTTTATCAAGGAAATAAAACTGATAGCATGAGGGAAGATATTCAAATTTTTAAACCACCCTGATTTGTTGCGAATACGAGGAAAGTCTAGCTTAAGACTTTAAATGAGCGCTTCTCGGGAGGCAACCCGAGCACTAACCCTAATTAGTTTCGTATTTGTTTTCATTTTACTTTCTTCTCTTATCTTAGTCTTAAACACCTAGTTTTAAACTAACCAAAAGTGCAGATTTCCAGCCCACAAGGCCTTGCACACGGCCATGGCCGTGGCCGTATGGAGGGACAAAATCTCCGTACTAACAATGGCAGAAGAGGTACAAGTCAGAAAGAATCAAATCTTCAAGTCACGGACTCCAACCACCACCCCACGGGCACCGACAAAACACCACGGCCGTGCGACGCGGCCGTGGACGACACTGACTTATCACCAACGGGCGTGGCGACCTGAGCATGGGCGTGGGAGAAACGGACAAAGCCCACCACGGCCGTGTGATGTGGCCGTGTGAGATGCCACGCCCACGAGACACGGGCGTGTGAATGTACCTGACTTGAGAATGCTATTTAAACCACCCACCCCTCCCTCTTCTCACCCATTCAGCCCATTTAGTTTTTCTTTTCTTTCTCAACCCTCTCCCTACTTCTCTTCTCCAATACATCCCCAAAACCCTTGAGCTACACCAAATGCCGAAGAAGAGGAATGAATCAAGCACAGTCTCCTCAAGGAGACCGATCTATATAAGTTCATGCCGGCCGCTTCATTCACTCGCCAAGCCAAGGGTCTTTGAGACCATTTATTTTTTCTTTTACTTTTATCTTCTCCTTTATTTTCCTTCTCTTTGACTATCTTATGCTTAATTTAATTTATTTTAATTTAGTTTCTTAGTGTCAGGTTCTTCAGGCTGCTTGGGAATCACACCACTTCCGCCACCGCCAACACCTCCGCAGCCTTAGAGGTCACACCCACCTCGCAAACCATCCAACAATAATAACCCCTCAGTCCATCCATATTTTCTTTTAATTTTATTTTACTTTCTGTTTTCTTTCTCTTTATCTCTCTTGTCTTTAATTATATATTTAGTTTATTCTAAATGTGTCTTAATAATTCCTGGCTAATCCTCCATGAGCTACCCAATTTCTTCATCTAGCGCAGCAATAGTGGGAAACCACCACACCATGACCACTGCCAAATCCAGCTCGGGCTGAAATTCCAACGTATTTTCCACATCCTTCAAGGATTTCATACATCATTCAGGGAGTTTCACTTCTCTCCATATCTTTTGAATTTATACTTAATTGTCTATATATATATCTTTGTACATTGAGGGCAATGTACATCTTAAGTGTGGGGGGTGAACAACCTAAAAAGGTGCCCAACTTTTTTCATTATTCAAATTCCTGAAATTAGGTGCCAAACTTTTTGCATTGTTCTCAAATCCCTAAATTATGCCTTGTCTTAAAGTAAATTTCTCATATTATCATTAGAATGAAATTCCCAGGATTGATGATTTTTATTGACATGTTTTAGATTAAGTCATTGATAATTGTGCATTGATGATTTATACTTTAAGATACCAGAGAATCAAGCATGATAAGTCTATTTTTCGGTATTAATTTTTTTCTAGGTTGTCTACCTGAATTTGAGTATTACTTTGAAATTTGAAATTTACGAGGTTGATATCAAAATACCCATAATTTTTTGTGAGATTTTGAGCCTTATAAGAGCATATATCCTTTTTCATGCTCACTTTTTGATTATGAGTGTGTCAACATTGAACTGTTATTCTAGAACTTGCATCGATTATACATGTTGAGACCACATCTTTGATTTGATATACAGAAATGATAAAGGCACCTAGGATTTAACCCACTTACTCCATAAAAAGCCTACCTTCATAATTAATCCCTAGTGAACCCCTTTGATCCTAACAACCCTTTTTATTGACTCACCCACTAATATTAACCCAAAACCCTTTGTATTTGTTATCACCATCCTTTTTTACTACCCTTTTTGTACAGATTTGATTTTGAGCAGTTGCCTAACTATGTTCTATATTTTAGTTGTTAAAGTACTTTCTTATTATTGTTAATTATGTGTTCTTAAAAAAAATCAAAGTATATTCAGTATTAGTATGATGAAAAGCGAGCTTGTACAGTTAACGTCTATCTATTGAAGAAGAAGCTCATATTATTAGTTTCAAAGTTTCAATTCATGTAATTATTTATTTTTCAGTTCGTTGTTTCTAGTTAGGTAATTTTTCAGTCGATCTCGATTCTAACCCTCTAATTCAGCCTTTATCCACACCTTAACCCAAGCCACGTTACAACCACGATAAAGACCTTTTGATTTGTGCATCATTTCATATTACTGATGGTGGAGATTTGAATTTCATGCAAGCCTATGGGATTAACTTTTGGGTTTGACATTTGAGTGCTTAATTTGAACCTTAAACACTTGAGTGATTTAAGTGAATCTTTTGTGAGGATGTCAATCCTTGTAGGTTTTGGATCAGAGGTAATTATTTAGATGAGGGGAAACACCTATGTTTTGTGCTACAAATGTATGACTTATATTGTTTGAATCTTTAGGACTCTTTGAGTTAAATTATCCATGTATAAATTATCTATGAATTATGATGAGACATTGTTGATAGAAATATTGAATCATGGAAAGTTCGTTTTAATTGTAAGTTGAGATTTTTGCTTGAGGACAAGCAAAAGCTTAAGTGTGGGGGTATGTGACAAACCATAAAAGTAACATATTTTAATCCCACATTTAGCATACTTTTGGATGATTTATCCCTTGATTTGTGTAAAAAGGTGCTCTTAATCCTTTCTTTTCATGTTTTATACTCAGGAAAGCACCGGAGGATGGAAAGAACGAGAAACGGGCTTAAAATGGACCAAATTGGGCCAAAGTGAAAATTGACACGGCCTGGACTTGAGCCAACACGGGCGTGTCTCCCTGATAGACTAGAACACGGCCTGATCACGATTTACACGGGCGTGTCACCTCATTAAAAGTTTGAACACGGCCTAAAGACGATTCACACGGACGTGTGCCATGGCCGTGTCCCTGCCGCAGAGAAGAGCAATTTCACTCGGAAAAGGATACTTAGGGGCAAAGAAACCTATTTCAAAAGCCTATATAAACACCCTAAGTATAACCTAGAAGAGGCAGTGAGCTAGGCCAAGGAGCCGAGCCGAAAAGGTCAGATTTGTGGGAAACACTCGAAGATAGCCAGTTGATCCATCTCAAGAAGCCGGAATTCTACTCAAGACGGCGGATCTCTCCTTCAATTCCTTCAGGGGGTTCTAGGGATTTCTTATGTTTTGTTTTATCTTTTTTTCTGAGATGTTTTCTTTTATTGTTATGAACTAAACCCTCAAATACCTGAGGGGGATGAAACTTAGATGAATCTTGTTATCGTTTGCTGAACTATATGATAAATATTTGACTTGTTCTTAATTATGTGTTCTTAATCCTTGTGTTGATATTTTCGGGATATTGACTCAAGTTTGATGTGCTTAGGTGGAGGAGCAAAAGTCCCTGCTTAAGAGTAGATCTAGCATAATTAAGCGGAGTTGATCGCGCGCCTAGAGATAGGGTGACGAGATTTTGCCGGATTAGGGTAAAACCTAATATGGGAGTCCATAGATCGAGTTAATGCAATTCTAGGGGTTTTAATTAGAAAGAGATTTCAATTAATCAACCTAGGGTTAGATGTTATTCGCTTCGAGAGAGGGTTTAATATACATTAGGGAGTCTTACGGATCAAGTCAAGTGAATAAATAAATGCAGTTCGAGTTAGATAACAAGTGAAGTCTAGGTGGATTCTTCCTAAGGGTATCGTCTTAATCAACTGAGTTTGTCCAACAGTATTTCCCCAATTCATTCTTTTTTGTCTTTGCGTCTTTAGCTTAGTACTTAGTTAAATTTAGATTAAATAACAACTTCACTTATTTTAGGCTAGATAATAAAAAGAAAGTTAGTATTAGTACTTTTGGTTCCTTTGGGTTCGATAATTCGGTCTTGCCTAAGCTATACTACTGTTCGATAGGTGCGCTTGCCACAAATCGTTGTCATAGTTAGTTTCCAGGTTCGATCATTCTTTTTATAAATTTTAAGACTTTGACATCGCGAAAACAACGATCAAGTTCCCACACCGTATTGGATTTCATAGAATCCATCTTGGCATCCATGTCCTACTTCTAGAGCTTGGAATCGACGTCCTGCATTGCCTCCTCGTAAGTGAGTGGATCATCATCATGATTGGCTTCCGTATTATAAATACTACCATCATAGATAAAGAATTTTGATTTCTTAGAAAATCTCCCACTACGAAAGATTCCCATATGTTGTTGATCGTTTTTAGGTCTTTCTACAACTTTATTGAGAAATGAACTTAGTGATTGTTCTAACACTCTCGGAAGTTCCTCAAGTACCACTTTACTTCGAAGCTTAAAGTTATCCATATGGCTTTCCTCAAGGAAAGTAGCATGAGTAGAAACTTTAATCGTATTATCTTTCGGATTGTAGAATAACCGTCCCTTTGTTCCTTTTGGATATCCTACAAACATGCACAATTCTATCAGTGCATCCAACTTCTTTGCATCCTTACCTAGAATGTGTGCTAGACAACCCCATATTCTAAAGTGATTTAGAGTGGGTTTCTTTCCATGCCACAATTCATAAGGTGTCTTACAAGGAGACTTGGTTGGCACAACATTTAGAGTATAGCAAACCATTTGTATTGCATATCCCCATATGGAAGTAGGAAATTCTAAATAGCTTAACATTGAATGAACCATGTCAAGAAAGGTTCTATTCATTCTCTCAGCTACACCATTCTACTGTGGAATGCCTATCGTAGTCAATTGGGATAAAATCCTATTCTCTATGAGGTATCCTAAGAACTCGTCGGACAAGTATTCCCTACCTCGGTCAGACTAAAGATTCTTTATAGATAAACCTAATTAATTTTCCACTTCTGCACGAAACTCTCAAAATTTATCAACGGTTTCACTTTTATGGTGCATTTGATACACATATCCATATCGAGAATAGTCGCTAATAAAAGTCACGTAATAATTATAACTTCCTTAGGCACTGATGCTCATAGGACCACATACATCAGTATGTACAAGTTCTAAATGTTGGTTGGCCCTTGTACCTTTTGCATTAAAAGACCTCTTAGTCATTTTACCTTTCAAGCAAGATTCACATTGAAGAAGACTAAGGGACCATCTTTCATGAGTATAGTGATTCTATCTTGGTTAATATGACCAAGTCTTAAGTGCCATATGTACCCCTCATTAGAGTGAGAAGGTTTAAGTTGTTTATTCACTATTTTAGTTTGAAGTATCAAATAGTTATTAGGTTTGATAAAGTAGAGATTGTTTTCCATCCATCCATTACAGATTAAAGAACAATTTCTTTGAATTGTAATCCCTTTATTGAATGTCACGGTATAACCGTCATAAAATAAACATGCTACAGAAATTAAATTCCTCTTAAAATGAGGTACATAAAATAAGTTCTTTAAAACAATCATCCTAAAATTATCAAAGTGTAAAATAACTTCTCCCACTACTTCGGCTAAAACATATCTCCTATCTCCGATCCGCAACGAGAGGCTCTTGTCACACAGACTTCTTGTTTCACTGAACCCCTATAAAGAAACAAAAACATGGTTAATGGCTTCAGAACCAATAACCCAGTTGTCAATTGATTCTTCCACTAAGCAAGCTTCAACTGCAAAGAGTTCCATACTTTTTCCTTTTTTGGCTAGGTAATCCAAATGCTAATTATAGTTTGATCTAAAATGCCCTTTCTTGTTGCAGAAGAAACATTTGATCTTTTTAGGATCTTTTGACTTCTTAGCCTTCTTCCTATCCACACGAGGTGGAATCAAAGACTTAGTCAGTTTCTTCTTTCCCTTAGCTTTCTGCTTCCTCTTAGTGGGTGAGGGACCCACAGCTAAGTTTGCTTCAAGTTTCTCTTGAACCGACTTACCACCATTCAGCATCAACTCATAAGACCGTAATTTCTTCATAAGTTGAGTTAAGGTAAGCGCCTTATTCCCCAAGTTGTAAGCGGCCCTAAAACCAACAAACTCATTGGTTAATGATTTGAACAATATTTCAATCTGAGTGTTCACGTCTAGTTCAGCCCCATTGTTCTCCGCTTCGGCAAAGAATCTCATAATCTTAAGCATAAGTTCTTTAACCGGAGTGCCAATTTTCTGTTGAGAATTCATCAAATTTGTAATAGCGGATTGTCAATCAATGCGACTTGGCCTCTGAGCAAATCCTCCAAAATTTTAATGATCTCTTTGGCGGTACGAAAATTCTCGTGTTGGTATTACAACACACTACTCATGCTCACTAACATATAACATCGAGCAATCGAGTCAAAATCTCTCCAGTGATTTCTCGCTTTGCGCTAAGCTTCAGGAGGGCACGTTCATAGAGGGTTCAAACTCTCGTTCCTAAATCAATGGTCAACCCATTGACTCAAGATAATATTTCTCAACATTGAAATAGTAAAACCGTATAAGGTCAAAAACACGTGGAGTTTCTTGAACATGGGTTTGCTTGTTCTTTCTAGGAGGCATGTTTCTAACAAAAATATGAATAGTAATCAATAAAACAGTGAAAAAAAAAGTTTGAGAATACTTAAACCTCAACTTTTGTTGCACTTGTTTGCACTTCTTCTTTGTTTTGTTGATGAGAACTTCTTCCAATATAGCCTATTGAATTGGGAATGAAGGATTTAGTTTTAGGAATTAAGGGTTTAAAGAGAAAAGGGGTTTTGAAGGGTAGAGGTTTCGGAGAGGTTTTGGAGGAGTTGGAATGTTAAAACTAGATTAGGTTTAGTTAAATTGGTGTTTAAATGTTCAAAAGGGATATTTTTAGGTTTAAAAATCGGGCATAATTGGTTTTGTTCCACCAGTTTGCATGAATGGGTTGGGTTGACCCTACAAAAATTTCTAGCGATGTCACGACACCGGGGTTTCGTGTCGCAACATCCCTAGTAGACTACTCATGTTGCGACACTGGGGTTCAATGTCACGACACACCCTGTAATTTTGAAATTCTGAGAGACTATCTTTTATGTCACGATACAGGGTAGTGGTGTCACGACATTGGGTTTATTTTTGAACTTCTTCGCTACTGTCCACGATGTTGCGACACAGAAGTGTCTATCTCGATGTTGACCTTGTTTCCCAAATTTCCAATCTTCAGAATGCTTCAAGTGCTTGTTAGACCTATCTTTGACCTACTTGTAAGGTATTAATGAATTGGTTAGTGAAATATACAATATGTACAGTTAGTAAGAATATTACATAAAGATGTTAGGTCTTGCTACCAGACTTATCTGTCAGCTCAGTCATTATACATTGATGGACTCTCTGTAATTTGTTTCTATCTGTATTAGTCCAACACCCATCGTGCCATTCTAGTCATCTGCGGTTGTCTCTTTCCCTGAATTTACCTTGTCGGCCTACTTTAAAAACTGACAACTATTTCCACTTGTCATAATTATTACCTATTAGGAAAGCCACATAACCATGCAACCACTTTAGTCTTTGCTTAGCATATGTGCTTCGTAAGGGAGTCGAAAAGTATGGTTCATACTTGTCGCTTATTATGTCTCTTCTTATCTCATCACTCTAGAATAATTTGCCAAGTGTATTTGAGTTGATGATTGGCACAAAGGGTGGCAAAGAGATTAGCAAGGGATTTTGCACTACGTCTCTTAGATTCCAATTTTGTAGAATTTTAAATTCATCTATTTGAAATCTTTTATGTTCCTTCATTTGTCTGCAGATAGCTTTCTTGCATAGCTTTTGCAATGACTGAGCATTCCACACTGCTCGCAGCTCAAGGCCTATGCTCATTAGTTGTCCAGCTTGATCAAGTCTTGCTATATTATCATAGGTCCTATCTATGTATATTTTTTCAATTCTGATCAGCATCCGAAAGTTCCAAGGCCGCCAAATCTCTGAGGTGCTTGGTTTGGGATGAAGGTCAAGCAAAGGATAGTCAATTCAGGTTCATTAGCTAGAACTACTAGAATCTCTTTATTTTTGCTCTGAGCTGCATATAAAAAGTCTGCATCTCGCAAGTGTCCATTAATGACCTTTGGTGCACTTTCGGGCTGAGTATAGAAACATAAAAAAATTAATAATCTAAACAACATAATAATTAACTACTTAAATTTATATAATTTAATAATTTTTCTTACCATTTGTAATTGAACACCGGAGATATGCTTGTCATCCAAACGAATAAGTTGATTTTTCATTTAAAATTCATAAGAAAATAATAAAATTGAAGAGAATAAAATTCAAAAAAATCATTTAAAGAAATTGAGGATTGGGGATTAAAAATTTGAAATTTAAAATTTAAATTTAAAATTTGAAAATTAAAATTTGAAGATTGAAAATATAAAATTGAAAAATGGGGATTGAAGATTGAGAATTTAGGAAGGAAGAATGAGTATGGAGTATTTGGTTGAAAAGAATGAAGGTTTGAGGGGTTTATATAGGAATTTTTATGGTTGTTGGACCCTTACTAGTTGTTGGAGAAATTATCGCTGGAATAGTTACCGTTGAAAGGAAAATGCGTCCTACAATGCGTGTTTTTATTGATATGGCAGTGAAAACGCACCCTGTAGGACGCATTTTTGTTCTCTCTCCTGAAAATGCATCCTATGTGGCGCATTTTCACTAATGTAGCAATGAAAACACATCCTACAGGGCGCGTTTTCCTTTCACTATCCAAAAACAATGTAGATCGGTAAATTTTAAGAAAATCAACCTAGTCTTTTAAATAATTTTTCACCATATATACATAAATTAACTGAAAAGGTCGGTTGAGTATTAACTCGATTGGCATGGATATTGTTGCTAATTCAAGAGGAAGTGTGTTTGAGTGCACTGAAACGCATTATCCTCCTATTTATAGGTTGGGGAGGGGCTGTGGATAGTTCAAAACATTGTATCAAAAATAACAGATATACTTAGAACTTATAATAAGATTGTTAAAAAGAACTATATATAGAAAAGAAAATAAAGTTGAAAAATAAAAAAGAAGTATATGACATGTTTCTATATAGTAATTTTATATATATTATATATTTATATATAAATTTTGAGAAATTGATTACTTTTCTCTACATGTTTATATATCTCTGTTATGTATACATATTATTTTTATGTCGCATTCTATTTATTTTTCTCAATTTGAGCCCTATACTAAAATTTGCCGGACACAATTAACAATGTTAAAATAGTTTTCAAATTTTTATCATAATTATATTTAAAAATATATATAATATATAAAGTTTGGTAATATAGTGTTACTTTTATATTGTTTTTTTATCGTGTTTTAAATTTTTTATTATCATCATATCATGTATTTTAAATCATAATAATTAGATAAAATATATAGAATTAATAGATAAAATATCGTGTTTTAACTTTTCTCATATCGTGTTGGTACAGGGAATGATTGCGCGTGTTGTGGAGATTGTGTAAAATAAACTGGTGATGATTGTGTTGGTGCATGGAATGATTGCACGTGCTGCGGTGCAGGTGTAAAATAAAATAGTGCGTCTTGTGAAGATGGTGTAAAATAAAACCGGTTAGTGACAAGAATAAATTAACCATATTGTCCGGGATGTTGCACAGGAACTGGGTCTGTGTGTGCATGTGGAGAAGATGTTGATCCATCCACGGCATGTCCTCCTGACCTTGGATTGATGTGCCCTCGTCTTGGCCTCTTACGGTGACGTTGCCTACTCCTTTTTGAAGCTGGCAGTAGATGCGACTTCCCGTGATGCCTGAACCAATCCATGTAATCCGAAGATGTTGCCAACTCCAGTGTTGGATATGGTTCACGCGTTGGCAAGTAATTGTACATGTGTTGCCACAACTCGATATACTTCTTGTGGAATGTTGCCCAATCTTCATACGGTCTCCCCCCGCTTGTCAATCTTGTGCAGGTCATTGAGCTCTTAAGGTTGCCGCGGAATACATTGCGTACACCCGAACTGCCGCATCACTCGGTTGGGTTCGTGCATCTCGACCGTTACAAAAACGACGAATGACACTTTCATGTGTTAGATTCTGCGGTTGGCCAAAAATTCCTTCGGGAAATATTCTTGAATCCTCAGATCCGTGTATGACATCCATATGAACTGCAGTACAAATTTATAAATTTCAGCAAATGCGTAATATTTAATTTCAAATGATGGAATAAAAAATCGATAACTATGAAATTCATAAACTAACCTCCTCATCGATTTCTTAATCTAAAGCTAGTCGAATGTCCTCGAGCTCGATCGATATACCATTGTGGCTCGTGGGGTTGTTCCACCTATTCAAAAAATATGTTATTTCAAAATTACAACAATAAAAATTCCAAAACGATAATTATATTATCAAATGAATTTTACCATGTTACAAGTGGGAATTCGTAAGGGACTTGCACTCGGGGGCATAGAAATGGTAGTCGATACCATGCCCACGATTGAAGAAGGAGCTTACAACCACCGATCTCCAACTAAGTTGTTCTGCTTCTTTCAAGTCGGCTAGTAGTAGTAGCCATTTCAAGTGTACTAGATTGTAAGATTTATCTGGCATTACCAGACCCTCAATCAACCTTAAGATGAATGCGCGCGCGAATGGCTCCTTTTCAACATTGCTCACTGAAGCCTCAATAGTTTGGAAGTTGTCCTCCAACCATCTCATCTCGATCTGGCTACCCCTAAACTTGTTCGACACATTCTTCAGTAGTTGCTCGCATGTTGCACTCCAATCGACACTAACAACTGGCCCTGTAACATCCCCATCGATCAGTAGATCGAGTTATAAACTGACGTCCTCGAGTGTAATTGTACACTCGCCGCAGGGGAGATGGAACGTGTGCGTCTTCGGTCTCCATCTCTCGACCAAAGCATTCATGAGTGGGGGATACAATTTAGTCCCCTAGAGATTGCGAGCTATGTATAAAAAGATTGCATCTCGCAAGTGTCCATGAATGACCTTCGGTGCACCTTTTCCTAAATTGTTAAGTATGTCTCAAAATTCGATCTTCGGCCTAAGTATATAAACATATAAAATTATTAATCTGAACAACATAATAATTAACTATTTAAAATTAAATAATTTGATAATATTTACTTAACATCATAATAATTAATGGATTAAAATTAAATAATTAAATAATATTTTCTTACCATTTGTAATAGAACGTCGGAGATGGGCTTGTCATCCAAACGAATAAGTTGATATGCCATCGAAGAATTAATAAAATAAAATCATAGAATTAAGAAAAAAGTTTATTTAGAAAAAAAAAAGCTTTGGAATTGGGAATTTGGATTAAAAAAATCAAGAAATGACAATTGAGAATAACAAATGGAGAACAAGAAAATTGAGAATGAAATTGTAAAAATTGAGAGTTGAGTTGAAAAAATGAGAATTTGAGGGTTTTTATAGGAAAAAATTGGTTGTTGGGGTCCCATAGCCGTTGGGATCTCTACTCGTTGGGAGTAGTTACCATTGGACAAAAAATGCATCCTACAGGGTACATTTTCACTAAACTGGTAGAGAAAAAGTGCCACGTAAGACACGATTTTTTGGGATGCGCTTTCTCTGCCAGTTCAATGAAAACGCGTCCCAATATGCGTTTTCCTTTTTCTCTTTAAAAACAACATAAATTGATAAATTTTAGAAAAAATAACCTACTTTTTCAATAAATTTTCAGCATATTTAAATAAATTTACCTTATTTTTATGTCGTATTCTATTTATTTGTCTCATTTTATGTCATATAGTAAAATTTGCCGGCCACAACTAACAATGTTAAAATAGTTTTCAAATTTGTGTCATATATATCACCATATAATTTTTAATCATAATTGTATTTAAAAATATATATTATATAAAGTTTGGCAATATAATGTTACTTTTATATGGTTTCACTATCGTGTTTTAATTTATTATTATTATCATCATATCATGTATTAATGTTGCATCGAGGTTAACTGAATTCTTCAAATTAAAGTTTGTATTTAATACACGGTAAACACACCATCAATAAAATAATTAAAAAAATTAAATTTTATTAAAAAATAAATATAATTATTATAGTTTTAAAATATTATTTTAAGTTTGCCTAGTAGTTCTACAAATTCTCTCGCTTTTACTTATATTATATTCATATTAAGTTTCATGTGAATCATATTTTATCATATCTTTTTATTTTATGTCAATCATCCAACCACTTTGTTTACTGACTATATAATTATTTTAGTACTCTTTATTAGGTGTTAAGGCATAATAGACAGTGATGTTGTATGTCCGACAATTACATTGTACCCATTTTTTTTTTTTTATATTGAATCAAATAACAAAACAAAGGAAAAGAGAAAATATTAAAATTAATTACAACACTAGTCTCTTTTTTGCCATCCTGTCAGCCCATTTGAGTGTTTCTTCTCATATTCCAATTTTAAATTTATTCAGGTAATCATCGTTCAGGATTAGTTTTTGCTCTCAATGTATAATTATAGATTTCTTCCTAATGAAGTTTTCAATTAGTTTATCTTTGATTTCTATGCTGCAAACTCCGATATCAAATAATCATACCACGATTAACACCCATCTTAACAATAATAATTTTCTCATGGTGCTATTTTCATGTCTGAGGCTGCCTTCAATAAAAGAGCCCGTCTTTTTATTTGGGTTCCTAACATGAACCACCCATGCCATGTGATCATTTCTTCTGTGCCACCCAACTGTAATGTGATGCATTTCCATGCTATTCAGAGGAATGTCTTTAGTGTCATTTGTTCCATTCTCAACTTGTGGTGGTATATTATCTTACATTTTGAATGCTTCTTTGATATGTCAGATGTACACCCCCTCTAATTAATTACTATAATCAGGTTTGGTCTAAATTTTTTATAAATGACCTTAATTTTGTGTGTCCAAAACTTCAAAAAATAGATCATGAAATCCCTAAAGTGTTCCTTACTGGTTTCACTCTCTAACCTTGCCATGTTAATGTTATTGATTATCCGTTCCTTTATTGAATGAAAAATGTCATTCGAGGTACAAATACCATATATTGATCCAAATCAGATTGCTTGTGCAAAGGAGCATTCCTAAAAAAACGTGCTTTTCATCCTCCCATTCACCTTGACATAAGACATACAAAGTTTCCACTGTGTTTATTCTCATTTTAATATTAACTTTACACAGGAGAAATTCATTTAGAATTTTTCATAGAAAAATAATCACCTTAAATGGGAGTTTATTAGATTAAATAAATTGTCATATTAACAATTTTTATAAAATAAAATATGTCCTACATGGCGCATTCTAACTAAACTAGTAGAGAAAATGTACCACGTAGGACGCGCTTTTTCGGGGAAAGGAAAACACGTCTTACAGGGTAGGCTTTCTCTGTCAATTTAATGAAAACGCACCCTGTAGGATGCTTTTCCTTTCTCTCTCCAAAAACAACATAGATGAGTAAATTTTAAAAATAATGACATAGTTTTCCAAATTATTTTTTCAACATATTTATATAAAGTTGACTTCTATATTACATTAAATATATTTGAACTACAATTTCCTTTCAAAATTCATGATTGTTTTATTCATAATATAATATCTAAAGTTTGAATATAAATTTTTATTTACTAGTGCAATGTAACGTACGCACCCATACTTACATGTTAAATTATTTATTTATATTGTTTTTATATCGTGCTTGGGTAAATATAATGAATACATTTACTAAACTTAATTCTTCTCAATTTTTACCACTAAAATATAAAAATAAATTTATGTTTGATTAAAAAAAATTATTTTCACATAAAACCCACAAAAAACATACCCCAAAACAATTTATTCTGATCGTGATTACAAGAGAACCCTAGTACAGATTATTTATAAAGAAAATGGGAATAAAAGAGATTTCACTCCCAAAGTAGGTAGTAAGCTAAAAGAGACATCCCCATAATCATGCAGAAGCAATGTTGTTTGAAGTTTTGGAGGACAGTTTAAATGTTAAACCCGAGCCCTTCCATTTCTCTTTCATAAGCTTCTCCAAACATTCAATCATGAAGGGTGTGAGATAATTGCTCCAATCTCCCACTTCTCCTTTCCTAAAAAAATCTGTGTGTGGAACTCCAGAAATATGTGCGCCCTTCTTGTTCACTTCCAATTCTTTCAAGTTCTCAAAGCTACAAATTTTCGCTATTTTTTCAATAACTCCTTGTTTCTCTTCATCATCTGTGAAAGGAACTCCTAAGAACATGGCCAAGTTTTTCAAATGGGAACCGGTATCTTCCTTAAGATCTTCATATTTTAAAAACAATATTTTGTTGGGGTTTTCTTGGCTTGCCTTCCAATATCCCAATACATGATCAAAAAATGGTCCTTGCACAATGATTCCATGGTAGAACTTGTCAAAAGCTTCATCTAGTGATAGTGACTCTCGGTTTTTGTCTTGGATCTTGATCATGAACTGCCAAAGAGAAATGAACATATCCATGGGGTTTCTACATATGTAAACAATCTTACAGCCGGAATCCTTAATGGAAGTTGGCAACGAAGCATAAGAGACGTGGGTGGAGAAAAGCCTTGGCTGATAAACACAAACATTTTGAAGATCAGGAAAAGGGTTGTTCAAGTAAAGATCATGCTCGAAGAAACGAACAAGTTGGTGAGGGCCAAAGGTGAGCAATGGATTTTCATCCCATGGGAACTGATTGCGGTACAAAGTGGAGAAAGTCAAGGCCTTGAGCCAAGTAGTACCACATTTAGGGAAAGTGGCAACGATGATATCAGAATTAAATGCTTGAAAATGTTTCTGGAAAGAAATAAAAGCTTTTAGAATACGAGAGGGGTACCAAAAACCTTGATAGAAATAAAGATCGGATCCTAGCCAGCCTTTTTCTTTGGGGAAGGTTTGCACCAGTTTTTTGAAATCATCATCCCAAGAGGACTCCTCATCATGGGATTTTGAAACCATTTCGGCTTTGGAGATTTCTGCAGTATCCATTGTGAAACTAGCAGCCCACTAGAGAAAGGGATAAAGATGAACACCCAAAACTAGTTTTCTAGACAATTTATACTAGACTTATTCGTTTAAAATTATAATGCTAATAATATTTAACATACTACAATTCATGTATCTGTACTAAAAAACTAAATTCATGTGAAAACTTTTTAAAGGGAAAAAATTTCATTTCATGAATGTAATTGTAATCAGCCCATTTTGCCCAGGCCCATAAAACAGAATATAAAAACCAAATAAAAATAATAATAATAAATGTTGGTTCATGATCCCTATTACAAGTCCAATTATACCTTAATCCAGTAGCCCAATACACTAAAACAGACGACCCAAAATAACCTACCCATGGCCCATTACATCCCTTGACCCAAACCTAGCAGACCTAACCTACCCAGACCCAACCAAGCCCAAAACCAAAATGGCCCAACGACTAAACAAATTCCGCAGAACCCTAGGGTTCTCCCTCGCGCCGCAACACCAGCGCCCAACAGCTCCTCGCGCCTACGCCGCCTTCGATTGCGCCACGTTCAGCGCACATCACCACCGAGATTCTCTCCATTCTCCCGCACAAAAAAGGAATATAAAGCACGATTATGATGTAAAACTGGACAAAATATTTTATTCCTTTTTTTATTTTTATTTTCGAGGGTATAAAAACCCAATCTGTAAACGGAGACAGGGAGGTACAGGCATACATAGAGAGACACAGAGAAAAATATACAGAGATACACAAAAGAAATAAACAGAATCACAAAAAGGTTTTTTTTCTTTATTGCATTCCCGAATCTGTCAATTTTTTTATTTATTTCTTTTTTTACATATAAAATGCTTTAAATATTAAAAAGAGAAAAAAAACTACCCTGCTGGAATTTCGGCCACCGCGCACGGTGGCCAGAGACGGTGGCGGACGGCGGCGCGTCACCGGAGACCTCACCGGAGCATTCGCCGGAAATCGCAGAGAGCTGGGCTCTCTGGGGCTCTCTCTCTCTCTCTTTTTTAAGAACTGAAAAAACTGAATTTTTTTAAAGGAAATATGGCTTTTATAGCCTATTGAAACGGCGCCGTTTTGGGCAGCCCCCTTAACGCCTAAAACGACGTCGTTTTGGGGGCTGACCCGCACCTCGACCCGACCCAGTCTCAGGATCCGTGTGTTTTTGATGGAGGGGCTAATTGTGTAACACCCCAAACCCGGCCCATGCGTTATGACCGGATCTGACATGTCACATGGGAAAAACATGTTAAATCCTTTTTATTCGTACTAAGATAAGTATTATTTTGTTATAATCGAGAAAGCAAGTTCGATTTGAAATATTTGATAAAATACTACTAACCTCGATGGTTGATTGATAAATCGATAATTTGAACTAGATATCTTATAAAACCGTGACTTTTGAAAATATCGTTGATAATTTGAGAGAAAATTTCCAAGTTAAAATATTTGTAAAAGTTTGTTATGAAATCCATTTGTAAATCAGAAAAGAGAAAAAAACGTTGGTTATGCATTTAGAAAATCCCCATTTAAAATAATTCAAGCAACATAAATGCAAAATAAAATAATCCAGAGGCCTTATTACATCATAAAAACCCAAAAATAGTAAAAGTAATAAGGTGAACGGAAATAGAAATCTAAAGTTCAATAAAAACCATTTCTGAAGTATGGCCTCCACCGAGTCATCCATGGCCCAAGTCCACATCACTGAGCATTACCTGCAAGGGTTAAGGAAACGGGGTGTAACACCCTTAACCCGTGTCCGTCGCTGGATTAGGGTTGTAAGGTATTACCGAACACAGCATAGGTCACACTAATATATATATAGTTCATAAGATCATTTCCGAATGCGTTAAGAGAGATTTCATTTTCATAGTATGCTTAAACAATTTCATACATAACTTAAACCCATTGGCTAAATTCGATCATATAAACAAATTACAATAAATAACAAAGAATACTATTTATTTGGTCATTTAAGCCACATTAACCAAATATGCACAGGTACATAATTACCAAAATTAAACATACATATATGTGTTTACAAGAGCCTTGTTCGACCGAGTTTAAAATAGACCAAATAAAAACAACCAAACAAAATATATAAACATCAATTCATTTATATATGAAAATATGAACCAACCTTCACCAAATATAATAATCATAACCAAAATACTTTTACATAACCTCAATCACATATACATTTATAATCATGCCGTATATGCCAACTTTGATACCAAACCTATAATAGATAGATAGTCCACAAGGCACATTAACCATACATGCGTATACATACTTATACAAGCATCATCTCAAGTCCACATAAACTTCTTCCTTGACACTATATATATATATACATTTGACCATATTAATATGAACCATTTTATGCACAAGTGATACTAAAAGAAAAGTATATCCAATACGCATATAAATTACAAACACCTAACAATTTTTAATATTATTGACATGAACCTAATACTTTAATCAAATGTACCTATTTTCATTATTCATCAATTTCAGTCTATCACTCCAATGAAAATATACTATTTCAAAATGGACAAATATCCATAACAAAACATAACCATTACATGCTAATTCAATTAAATCCATTGATAAAATTTAACTACATGATTAAATCACCATAGCCGAACCACACATTAAATAAAAATCCATTATCTATAGTTATAATTTAGGTTAATGCATAATTGAATAATCATTATAATTAACCTCATCAACAATCCACAACCAAACATATCTATCAACTAAGTATCAAGTTACCACATACTTATATCATGATCAAATATCGATTAAACATTTACACATTGACTTTAAAACAAGCCATTTTCGCATGGCTTCTATTTACAATAACAAAACATCATCTAAGTATTAAGCTAGGCTATACATGCCTTAAGTTCAAAATATAAACTTTAAAGGTACCAAAATAAGTCGATAGTGTGGATGACTTTAGTGACGATCCCCTGCGCTCGAAGCTTGAGACTAAAATCTATAAAACAGAATAACAGAACACACAAAGTAAGCCATCTCAGCTTAGTAAGTCTTAAGCAAATATAATAAATCAATTGAACATTCAAGCATTTTAAAACAATCACTTAATGGCATTTAATTTATAATTTAGCACAAATAGTCTATCATGGCCGAATGCCATTACCTCACATAGCATAACATTTTCCACAATCTTACCTTAAACATACCATTTACTAATTTGGTATAAGGTTCAGGATATAAAATATCATCTCTTAACAATCTACTCATAATCCATATACATATAATTCGATAAGTTCACATATACATCCGAATAAGTAAATGCCCTGTACATATTAATTTCATATATAAATATATGAATGTATATACCTATGTCCATTGAACATCACATATATTCAAGTATATACTATCAATGCAATATCACCATATCCACATATCAAAAAGGACGAATATACATGAACATTTGTCTCATACTTGCTCAATAAACATTACATATGTGCTTACTTATTTGGCCGAACATAAAATTTCAATAAAATATCTCCTATGCACATACCTGTTTGGCCGAATATATACAAACTCGTTTTATCAACTTACTTGCTCCATGATCAGATAATTAAGAAAACTTATAACTTATAAGTTGAAATCACATCACCGGTATAAACCTGCTAGGCATAAGCCTGAATCACACACCGGCACTAAGCCTGCTAGACCCAAGGTCTGATATTCATTCACCAGCAATAAGCCTGCTAGGCATAAAGCCCGATAAGTACACCAGCCCAAGGCTTGCTAGGCTTAAAGCCTAAATAGTAATACTTTAAGTTGTCTCGCACGAATCATTTTATATATCGAACCTTTTACTCATTTCAAACTCATTGTACGAACATTCAAATAGCATATATTATTCAAATAACTTAACCACATCAAATATTTTACTTAGCCAAATTCGGCTATTTCATTGTATAGTTGCAATGTTTCCAAATTTCAGCATATACTAGATTACGTAAATAATTTACGATGTTTATTTACTTAAAGACTTACCTCGGATAACGTCGGATGACAAAAATCGGCTATTCGATTATCTTCGCCTTTCCCCGATCCAAGTCCGTTTTCTTTTGTTCTTGATCTAAACATGTTCAATTTAAGCTCATTCAAACACATTTCTATTCAATTTAGTCCTAAAACACATAAATGGGCAAATTACCACTTTGCCCCTAACATTTCACACTTTTACAATTTAGTCCTATTTGCACAAAACACAAAATACACAAAATTTGAATTAACTCCTTAAGGGTCGAATATACCTAGTATTTATACAAGTCCATCTAATTCATTTATTTCACATTTTAGTCCCTTTAAAATTTATTTTTGCAATTTAGTCCAACATACTCAATTTCATCAAAAATTCAAAAGCAAAACTTGTTAATCTAATACATATTTATCATAATTCATCCTCAAACAACATAAACAACAAACTATCATCAATGGCTCAACTCAAAATATTCATAAAACACAAAAATTAAAGCATGGGTCTTGTACATTTCATAGCAACGATCTCAAAAACGTAAAAATTATCAAAAACCGAAATCAAACATACCTTGAATTTAGCTTAGAGATGATGAATGCCCTAACTCTTTCTTATTTTCTTTTTCTTTTCTTTGTTTGGTTTTGGAAGAAAGATGAACATAAAAATGATGGCTTTTAATGCCTTTGTTTTATTATAATGTTTTTATAATATAATATTAATTTAACTTATAAAATTTCACATACACAAGCATATAATATACATGTTGCCGTCCATTAACATAATTTTGGCTTATTTTCCACATAAATCCACATGCCAAAGAAAACAAATCAATTTAGCCACTTAATTTAATAAATGGCTACTTTTACCACTTACGCGATTTAGTCTTTTTTATTAAATTAAGCACACAAACAATCAAATTTGATACGAAAATTTCACACATACTAATTCATATATAATTAACACAGAAAATAATATTAAAATATTTTTTTTGACACAGATTCGTGGTCCCGAAACCACCGTTCCGATTAGGGTCAAAATCGGACTGTTACAACTCTCCCCCCTTTAGGATTTTCGTCCCCGAAAATCTTACCGGTAAATAAGTTCGGATAACGTTCTTTCATTGTATCCTCTGACTCTCAAGTTGCTTCTTCAACTCCGTGCTTTTGCCACAGCACTTTAACTAACGGAATTTTCTTTTTTCTCAATTCTTTCATCTCACAAGTCAGAATACAAATCGGTTCCTCTTCGTAGGTCATATCAGGTTGAATCTCAACCTCTGTCGGGCAAATCACATGCGATGGATCAGATCGATATCTACGAAGCATCGAAACATGGAAGACATTATGAATCTTTTCTAACTCAGGTGGTAACTGTAATCTATAAGCAACTGGCCCGATACGCTCTGTGATTTCAGACGGTCCAATGAATCTCGGACTCAACTTGCCTTTACGACTGAATCTAAGTACTTTCTTCCACGGTGAAACTTTCAAAAATACTCGATCTCCAATCTGAAACTCAATGTCTTTACGTTTCAAATCTTCATATGACTTTTGACGATCTGATACACCTTTCAAACTATCACGGATTAGTGCCACTTTCTGTTCAGTTTCTTTAATCAAATCAACCCTGTGTATCTTGTTTTCCCTGAGCTCGGTCCAGTACAATGGTGTACGACATTTACGACCGTACAAAGCTTCGTAGGGTGTCATTTTGATACTAGATTGAAAGCTATTATTGTAAGCAAATTCGATCAAAGGTAAGTATCGCTCCCATGTACCTTCAAACTCGAGGACACAACATCTCAACATATCCTCAAGGATCTGAATGGTTCGTTCGGACTGACCATCTGTCTGCGGATGAAAAGCTGTGCTAAAGTGTAGTTTAGTACCTAAAGCATCTTGCAATTTCTTCCAAAATCGTGACGTGAATCTCAGGTCTCTGTTTGAAACAATAGAAATAGGCACACCATGTAATTCACAATTTGAGATATGTATAACTCAGCAAGCTTATCGAGCGAATAGTCCATACGAACTGGAACAAAGTGAGCTAATTTGGTTAGTCTATCCACTATAACCCAAATTGCATCTTTCTTGCTCGGTGTCATAGGCAAGCGGATACAAATCCATAGTGATTCTGTCCCATTTCCATTCCAGGTATCATGATCGGCTGAAGTAACCCAGAAGGCACCTGATGTTCGGCCTTTATTTGTTGACAAACTAAGCACTTCGAGACAAATTCAGATATGTCTCGTTTCATACCAGCCACCAATAGAACTGTCTCAGATCATTATACGTTTTCGTGCTACCCGGATGTACAGACAATCGGCTGCTGTGAGCTTCATTTAAAATTATCTAAATTAAATCCGAATTCCTCGGAACACATATTCAGTCTTTGAACTTCAAACAGTCATTCTCATCAATTCGAAACTCTGACTCAAAATTACTTTCACACTAAACTCGTTTTGCCAACAAATCTTTATCAACCTTCTGAGCATCACAAACTTGTTGAATAAACAACGGTCTTGCTTTTAATTCGGCTACAATCGAGCCATCATCAGACACAACCATATGCGCGTTCATTGCACGTAGAGCAAATAATGACTTTCGACTTAAAGCATCCGCAACAATATTAGCTTTTCCCGGATGATAGTCAATCACTAGATCATAATCTTTCAACAGCTCTAACCATCGGCGTTGTCTCAAATTCAAATCTCTCTGAGTCATCAAATACTTCAGGCTTTTGTGATCTGAATAAACATGACATTTCTCACCGAACAGGTAATGACGCCAAATCTTTAACGCAAACACAATGGCTGCTAGCTCCAAATCATGGGTCGGATAGTTTCTTTCATGTGGCTTCAATTGTCTCGAAGCATAATCTATGACTTTGCCTTTCTGCATCAAAACGCAACCCAAACCATTCAAAGATGCATCACTATAAATAACAAATTCTTTACCCGGTTCAGGCTGAACTACCACTAGAGCTTCGGTCAAAAGGACTTTCAACTGATCGAAACTTTTCTGACACTTTTCCGACCACTCAAACTTAACATCTTTCTGTAATAGCTTTGTCAACGGTGTAGCTATCATAGAAAAACCTTTCACAAATCGTCTGTAGTAACCAGCAAGTCCCAAAAAGCTTCAAATTTTGGAAACATTTTTCGGTGGTTTCCAATCGAGTATAGCCGATGTTTTATTCGGATCAACCAGAATACCTGATGCTGAAACAACGTGGCCCAAAAAACTGACTTCACTCAACCAGAATTCACATTTACTAAACTTTGCATACAACTGTTTATCTCGCAAAGTTTGTAGCACAAGTCTCAGATGCTCGGCATGCTCGGTTTCATCTCTTGAGTAGATCATAATATCATCTATAAACACTACTACAAGCCGATCTAAATACTGTCTGAAAATCCGATTCATCAGATCCATAAAAATAGCAGGTGCATTAGTAAGTCCGAAAGGCATAACCAAAAACTCATAGTGTCCGTACCTCGTTCGAAAAGCAGTCTTTGGCACATCGGAATCTCTGACTCACAACTGATAATAACCCGACCTCAAATCTATCTTTGAAAACACTGAAGCCCCTTTCAACTGATCAAACAAGTCATCAATCCGTGGCAACGGGTATTTATTCTTTATGGTCACCTTATTTAGCTGTCGGTAATCAATGCACATTCGCATAGTTCCATCTTTCTTTTTCACAAATAAGACTGGTGCACCCCAGGGAGAGAAACTCGGTCGTGCAAAACCCCTATCTGTTAACTCTTGCAACTGTGCTTTCAACTCTTTTAATTCTGTAGGTGCCATCCGATACAGAGCTATCGAAATCGGAGTCGTCCCTGGTACTAACTCGTTACCAAACTCTACTTCTCGAACAGGTGGCAAACCCGGTAATTCTTCAGGAAACACATCCGGATACTCGCACACAACTGGTACATATTCAATTCTCTTTTCAGACACTTTACTATCAAGTACATAAGCAAAATAAGCTTCATAACCCTTTCTCACATATTTTCGGGCTAACATCGAAGATATTACCGCTGGTAACCCATTCAGATCATTAGATTCAATCCGAATAATTTCACCCTTCTGGCATCTCAAATCAATGGTCTTTCTTTTGCAATTAACAACAGCATCATGCAAAGTCAACCAGCCCATACCCAAAATTATATCGAATTCATCAAAAGGCAACAACATCAAATCGGCTGGGAAACATGAATCCCGAATCATCAACGGGCAACTTTTACACACTTTGTCAACCAGAATGCACTGACCCAAGGGGTTTGATACTTGAATCACAAACTCAGTAGACTCAACAGGCAGAGTCTTACTGGATACTAATGTTTCACACACATAAGAATGAGTTGAACCAGGATCAATCAACGCAATAACACTAGTATCATAAAGAGTGAAAGTACCAGTAATAACATCTGGGGAAGAAACATCCTCATGAGCGCGTATAGCATATGCTCTAGCAGGTGCACGAGCCTCTGATCGAACCACAGTATCCTTTGTTCCTCTCTGACTGCCACCTACATTACCCGAATGTCTAGGTGGTCTGCCTCGTGCTGACACGTTGCTCGGTCTTGTATTCTGAACAGTGTTTTGCTCGGCTAACATCGGGCACTCCCGAATAAAATGATCCATCGATCCACATTTAAAACAGGACCGATCATGCAATCTACAACTCCCAGAATGCCATTTTCCACAATGCTTGCACTCAACCCGGTTCTGCTGAACATTACCAACACTAGCAATCGAAGTAGCTCGGGAACCCGCAGGAGGTCGGTCTCGGTCTCGTCTAGAAAAGTCTAAAATAGCTTTATGTCGACTGGATTCATCTCTGAACTTCTTTGATGCTGAATGAAAGGTCTTACTCGATGATCTTTTACGGATGTCTCTAGCTTCAAATTCAGCTTTTCTTTTCTCTTTTCCAAGCTCATCGGCTTTACAGGCTCGTTCAACAAGTACCACGAACTCTTTAATCTCAAGTATGCCGACCAGCAACTTAATGTCTTCATTCAAACCGTCTTCGAATCTTTTACACATGATAGCCTCAGTTGAAACACATTCACGAGCATATCGACTTAATCTCACAAATTTCCGTTCATACTCAGTCACGGTCATACGACCCTGTTTCAATTCCAGAAATTCTTTACGTTTTTTATCGATGAATCTCTGACTGATATATTTCTTATGGAACTCAGTCTGGAAGAATTCCCAGGTCACTTTCTCTTTCGGAACCACCGATACTAGTGTATTCCACCAGTGATATGCGGTGTCCCGTAATAAGGATATAGCACATTTTAAGCATTCATCCGTAGTACATGATAGCTCGTCAAACACACGGATAGTATTATCAAGCCACAGCTCAGCTCATTCCGCATCATCATTATCATTAGCTTTAAACTCTTCGGCCCCGTGTTTCCTGATTTTATCTACAGGAGGCATGCTAAATCTCATCGGATCTATCATCGGAGGTACCATAGGTATCGGAGATGGATTATTCGGGGGTGGAGGTTGTTGCACAGCCGGATTAGTCCAGATATATTGAGTAAACCAATCGTTCATCATTTGATAGAAGGCTTGCTTAGCCTCCCCCTCATGGCTACTCGAGATAGGTCGAGATTCTACCGGTGTTGTCCCGTGCGCGGGATTAGGCGCTATGCTCTTGACATCATCAGCTACGGCTCTATCGGGATCCATTTACTATATAAAACACAATTCAGATGCCAGAAGTCATCACACTATCGCATTATAAATTAAGGCATGTATAGCTAAACTCACACGCGCTACGGTAGTCCTAGAATCGACTAAACCGTAAGCTCTGATACCAATCAAATGTAACACCCTTAACCCGTGTCCGTTGCCGGATTAGGTTGTAAGGTATTACCGAACATAGCATAGGTCACACTAATATATATATAGTTCATAAGATCATTTCCGAATGCGTTAAGAGAGATTTCATTTTCATAGTATGCTTAAACAATTTCATACATAACTTAAACCCATTGGCTAAATTCGATCATATAAACAAATTACAACAAATAACAAAGAATACTATTTATTTGGTCATTTAAGCCACATTAACCAAATATGCACAGGTACATAATTACCAAAACTAAACATACATATATGTGTTTACAAGAGCCTTGTTAAATAGAGTTTAAAATAGACCAAATAAAAACAACCAAACAAAATATATAAACATTAATTCATTTATATATGAAAATATGAACCAACCTTCACCAAATATAATAATCATAACCAAAATACTTTTACATAACCTCAATCACATATACATTTATAATCATGTTGTATATGCCAACTTTCAGATACCAAACCTATAATAGATAGATAGTCCACAAGGCACATTAACCATACATGCGTATACATACTTATACAAGCATCATCTCAAGTCCACATAAACTTCTTCCTTGACACTATATATATATACATTTGACCATATTAATATGAACCATTTTATGCACAAGTGATACTAAAAGAAAAGTATATCCAATACGCATATAAATTACAAACACCTAACAATTTTTAATATTATTGACATGAACCTAATACTTTAATCAAATGTACCTATTTTCATTATTCATCAATTTCAGTCTATCACTCCAATGAAAATATACTATTTCAAAATGGACAAATATCCATAACAAAACATAACCATTACATGCTAATTCAATTAAATCCATTGATAAAATTTAACTACATGATTAAATCACCATAGCCGAACCACACATTAAATAAAAATCCATTATCTATAGTTATAATTTAGGTTAATGCATAATTGAATAATCATTATAATTAACCTCATCAACAATCCACAACCAAACATATCTATCAACTAAGTATCAAGTTACCACATACTTATATCATGATCAAATATCGATTAAACATTTACACATTGACTTTAAAACAAGCTATTTTCGCATGGCTTCTATTTACAATAACAAAACATCATCTAAGTATTAAGCTAGGCTATACATGCCTTAAGTTCAAAATATAAACTTTAAAGGTACCAAAATAAGTCGATAGTGTGGATGACTTTAGTGACGATCCCCGAGCTCGAAGCTTGAGACTAAAATCTATAAAAGCAGAATAACAGAACACACAAAGTAAGCCATCTCAACTTAGTAAGTCTTAAGCAAATATAATAAATCAATTGAACATTCAAGCATTTTAAAACAATCACTTAATGGCATTTAATTTATAATTTAGCACAAATAGTCTATCATGGCCGAATGCCATTACCTCACATAGCATAACATTTTCCACAATCTTACCTTAAACATACCATTTACCAATTTGGTATAAGGTTCAGGATATAAAATATCATCTCTTAACAATCTACTCATAATCCATATACATATAATTCGATAAGTTCACATATACATCCGAATAAGTAAATGCCCTGTACATATTAATTTCATATATAAATATATGAATGTATATACCTATGTCCATTGAACATCACATATATTCAAGTATATACTATCAATGCAATATCATCATATCCACATATCAAAAAGGCCGAATATACATGAACATTTGTCTCATACTTGCTCAATAAACATTACATATGTGCTTACTTATTTGGCCGAACATAAAATTTCAATAAAATATCTCCTATGCACATACCTGTTTGGCCGAATATATACAAACTCATTTTATCAACTTACTTGCTCCATGATCACATAATTAAGAAAACTTATAACTTATAAGTTGAAATCACATCACCGGTATAAACCTGCTAGGCATAAGCCTGAATCACACACCGGCACTAAGCCTGCTAGACCCGAGGTCTGATATTCATTCACCGACAATAAGCCTGCTAGGCATAAAGCCCGATAAGTACACCAGCCCAAGGCTTGCTAGGCTCAAAGCCTGAATAGTAATACTTTAAGTTGTCTCGCACGAATCATTTTATATATCGAACCTTTTACTCATTTCAAACTCATTGTACGAACATTCAAATAGCATATATTATTCAAATAACTTAACCACATCAAATATTTTACTTAGCCAAATTCGGCTATTTCATAGTATAGTTGCAATGTTTCCAAATTTCAATATACTAGATTACGTAAATAATTTACGATGTTTATTTACTTAAAGACTTACCTCGGATAACGTCGGATGACAAAAACCGGCTATTCGATTATCTTCGCCTTTCCCCGATCCAAGTCCGTTTTCTTTTGTTCTTGATCTAAACATGTTCAATTTAAGCTCATTCAAACACATTTCTATTCAATTTAGTCCTAAAACACATAAATGGGCAAATTACCATTTTACCCCTAACATTTCACACTTTTACAATTTAGTCCTATTTGCACAAAACACAAAATAAACAAAATTTGAATTAACTCCTTAAGGGCCGAATATGCTAGTATTTATACAAGTCCATCTAATTCATTTATTTCACATTTTAGTCCCTATAAAATTTATTTTTGCAATTTAGTCCAACATACTCAATTTCATCAAAAATTCAAAAGCAAAACTTGTTAATCTAATACATATTTATCATAATTCATCCTCAAACAACATAAACAACAAACTATCATCAATGGCTCAACTCAAAATATTCATCAAACACAAAAATTAAAGCATGGGTCTTGTACATTTCATAGCAACGATCTCAAAAATGTAAAAATTATCAAAAACCGAAATCAAACATACCTTGAATTTAGCTTAGAGATGACCGAATGCCCTAACTCTTTCTTATTTTCTTTTTCTTTTCTTTGTTTCGGTTTTGGAAGAAAGATGAACATAAAAATGATGGCTTTTTAATGCCTTTGTTTTATTATAATGTTTTTATAATATAATATTAATTTAACTTATAAAATTTCACATACACAAGCATATAATATACATGTTGCCGTCCATTAACATAATTTTGGCTTATTTTCCACATAAATCCACATGCCAAAGAAAACAAATCAATTTAGCCACTTAATTTAATAATTGGCTACTTTTACCACTTACGCGATTTAGTCTTTTTTATTAAATTAAGCACACAAACAATCAAATTTGATACGAAAATTTCACACATACTAATTCACATATAATTAACACAGAAAATAATATAAAAATATTTTTTTTGACGTGGATTCATGGTCCCGAAACCATCGTTCCAATTAGGGTCAAAATCGGACTGTTACACGGGGTGAGTTACTAGAACTCAGTGTATAATCCCCTTACCGTTATCCACTGGGCCTGAACCTGTATAGCAACATCTTGGGCCTAAGCCCATTACAAAGTAATAAATAAATGACATGAATGCAACCCATCCCATCAAGCCAATCTCTCCCCCGACCAGCCAATCTCTCCTGTGGGGATCAAGTCAACCCACCCCGCCATTCTCTCCAATTTGCAGTCAAACTGCCATTTATAATATTTTTGTGGTTGAACCACCAGAGTCATAATCAAGCACATTAATAAAAAAATTGTGGCAATGCCACAAGGCTACACTTCTCTTCATTCAATTTTCTCATCCCATGCAATATGTAGAGATGCAACATACATAATAACAATCATTAATCTATGGTATACTTTTAATGAATCGCCCCTTTAAAGCAATATAATAATTCGGCCCACTAAGGCATTTTAACAAATTGGCCCATAGGGGCATTTTGGTAATTCGACCCATAGGGGCATTTCGGTAATTCGGCCCATAGTGGCATTTCGGTAATTTATACAAATTAACACCGATTTTGATAAATCTTTAGAAATAATGAAATTTAAGTAATTTCTCGATTTATGCCATATTACGATTTTTAGCCTTATAATAATAACAATCAACTATCAAACTTGTTACCGAATCATAATCTACGGAATTGCGGTGTGAGATTACACACCTGATTATGGTAAGTATTAAGCTCTCTTGATCGTCGGCACCTATGGCATCATAACACTCGATTAATCTAATGAACGAGATTTTTATTAATCTAAATCTAAACCAAGAGATCTATTGAAACGCTTACCCTCGATATCGTGAACGACCACGATTTGTCTATTCTCACCGGATGATGGTCCACAACCCGGTGGGAAATCTCGAATCGTCGAAACCACTCTACGCTTGAACTTAGGAGTAGGAATCGTAAATCCACTCCTTTTGTGTTCTCCAATAGCTTTTCCTTTCAACTCGGTTCCACTTGCCTCCATTGAAAAAGTCTTAATCAAAACGATATTACAGTATATATTGATTGTCTAAGGAAAAAGGGTTCGGCTTACCACTATTTCCATAGAATCCACAAGTAGAGAATATCGAGTGATTTCGTCCCTAACAACATAATCGATCAGCCAAACTTTTAATTCGATTAACACAATAATCGAGTAGCGATATCGAATGGATTATAAAGGGACTCCTTACCTTAATCGATGATGATCCCGATTCCCACCGATTGGTTTATGACTAGGGATGAATAGGCAATGATGTGGTATCTGGCCAAACCACTAGAATACTACAAATAGAAGATTATCAAAATATGAGGAGTATGGAAGAACACCATTTGGGTTTTAGAAACAAGATGAGATAACCAAATGATGAGGAATACTCATTCGGCTAAAGAGAGAAGAAAATGAAAAGAATTGAATGAAACACTTACCGGGTTTAATCAAAAAAGAAAAGTCCAACTTGTAAGATGGAGAAGATGATCAATTTTCGACTTTTGAATAGAAAAAGGGTTGATGAAATGATCAAAAGAAAAGAAAAGATGAAGGAGGAGTGCTTTGTTAGTTTCGACTAACAAAAGAAAAATGAACAATAGTGGGTTGAGTGTTGCGGCAAAACAAAGAAGTAAGATGAACAATTAGGCTAGGTGTTTTGGCTATCAAAGAAAGAATGACCAAAATGCATTGAGGTTTCGGTCAAAACAAAGAAAAGAAAATGCTCACTTTTGGCTTTGGAGTTTTCGGCAAAGAGGGAAGAAATTGGAAAAAGGAAAAGGTCATCAAAATGCTTAGGAGAAAAATAACCTCTCATGCACCAAAATTTTGTCAAAATGACCAAAGAGAAAAGAGAAATTCGGCCCAAAATTGGGTCAAAATGACCAAAGAGAAAAGAGAAATTTTGGCGTTTAGGGTTCACTAGGAATTGGCTTTTTTTTTTTACTTTGCTAATTTTTCCTCTATTTTTCTTTTGGCAGATAATTTTAGTCTATAGAGAAGATGGCACTGAATAATTATCAGTGGCAAGCGATGAGGACAATTCCTACTAAAGCGACGGTGTCTTCAACCTCGGCGTGGTCACGGGTTATCTAATCGATTAGAGATGATGAATAAAAATTTGATGGTTTTAATAGTCTCTCGCAGTACACCAGTAAATACAATATGATTCGAATTTAGGAGGCGTGGCAAATCCACGAGTACCCACTCTACGGATATGGCATGGAAAACGAGCAAGCTCACTATACGGGTAACTATTCTAGACCACAAAATAATTTTTATGATAACACTTATAATGCAGGTTGGAGGTACCATCCCAATTTCTCGTGGGATGATCAAAGTAGCCAAAGGCCGGAACTTCCTCCAAACTTTCAACAACCACCTCACCAACAGGAAGAGGAGTCGAACCTTGAAGAGATGCTGACAAAATTCATGGCAGCTACTAATAATCGTCTCCAAAAAATGAGACAACACTTAATGACCAGCAAGCATCGATCAAAGGGATCGAGAGCTAAGTTGGGGAACTTACTGAGTCAGTTGGGGAACTTACTAAGTCAGTTATACAATTTGCTAAGCTGATCTCAGAACTACCACAAGGAAGCTTGCCAAGCAATACTGAAACTAGCCCGAGTGAGCAAAATAAAGCCATTTACGATAGTGAAGGGTTAGACGAACCAAACTCAAGGGAAGAACCTATGGTAAGTGAAGGTAAGGTTGAAGTGTGCCATGATATACCAAAACCGGCAATTACAGAGTACCAACCTCGTGTGCCATATCCCGATGCAATAAAGAAAGACCACACAGAGGAAGAATTCGGTGAACTCACACTTCGTGTAGACGATGAAATAATCACTCTTCAAGCTCTTGACTCAGCTAGGACATCGAGTAATAAAGGTACGAACATTAATTCTATTGATAACCATTTGGTTCAACCTTCTTCACAGGAAGCATCACGAAATCACCTAGCTGAGCTAGATCTTAGACCTCGTACCCATAAAGAAATAAGTCATGAAGAACTAAGGCTTCAAGTCGATGAACTAGACGAGCGGAAAACACACTTTAAAGAGAAACTAGGAATACACGAAGTGAAACCGAAGAAAACCCCAGACGAGATGATAGGAACAACAAATCACTTCAAAATTGGGGACCAGGTATTGTTGAATAAGGAAGACCCTCGAATCACCAATTCAGACCTCAAGACAAACGAAGAAATCACTTTTGAGGTAATTAATGTCTTCCTATACGACACAGTCGAGGTAAGCAATCCTAAATTCAACACTTTTGAGGTAAACATTACTCGACTTAAACTATTTATCAAAAATCGAATTGATCGCATGAGAAAGGATTTTCACCTCCTCAAACCACCTTGACCATACGAATGAGAGGTAAAGTCTAGCTTAAGACTATAAACGAGCGCTTCTCGGGAGGCAACCCGAGCACTAACCCCATTAATTTTTACATTTTTTTCTTCTTTTACTTTTATTTTCCCTTTTTAGCACCTAACTATAAACTAACCAAAGTGCAGATTTCCAGACCACACGGCCTTACACACGGCCGTGGTCGTGGTCGTGTGGCCACCACAGGAAGGTACAAGGGCCGGGGCAACCACCAGATCCATAATTCTTATTTAACCCCCTTCTTCCTTTTTCTTTTCCAGTTGTTTTTCTTTTTTTTCATTTTCCATTATTTATTTTTATTTATTTTTATTTCTTTTATTTTATTTATTATTTTCTTATTATTATTATTCATTCCATTTAGATTTAGCTTAGGATACAATAAAATTAGGATGGCTGCTTCGAGGACTCAAACGGTTCGAGATGCTTTCCCGCGTTCACCTCCAATCCTATTCGGTTTCTTTTCATTGACTTCATCCAAAATTCAGGAAGTTTCACTTCTCTCCCTATCTTATGATTTTATGATTATTTTGCTATTATCTATCTTTGTACATTGAGGGCAATGTACATCTTAAGTGTGGGGGGGGTTAACTATAGTATTATTTGAAAATCCCTAAATTATGCCTTGTCTTAAAGTAAGTTTCTCACATTATGATTAGAATGAAATTTCAATGATTTATGATTTTTATTGATATGTTTTAAAGTAAGCCATTGATAATTGTGCATTGATGATTAAATTCTAAGAATACTAGAGAATCAAGCATAATAAGTCTATTTTTCTGAATTAAAAATTTTCTAGGTCGTCTACCTGAATTTAAATATTACCTTGAAGTTTGATATTTACAAGGTTGATGTCAAAAATACCCATAATTTTTGTGAGTTTTTGAGCCTTATAGAGCATAAATTCTTTTTCTTGCTCACTTTATTGATTATGAGTATGTCAACACTGATTTGTTATTCTAGAACTTGCATCGATTATACATGTCGAGACCACACTTTTTGATTTGATATACAGAGATGATAAAGGCACCTAGGTTTTAACCCACTAACTCCATTAAAAGCCTACCTTCACAAATTAACCCCTAGTGAACCCCTTTTAATCCTAACAACCCTTTTTATTGACATAACCGCCAATATTAACCCACAACCCTTTGTTTTTGTTATCACCATTCCTTTTGACTACCCTTATATCGAGATTTGATTTGATTAATAGCCTAACTATGTTTTTTATTTTCAGTTTATGTATTTATTAGTTTGTTCTTAAATAAAATAATAAAAAAAACGAAGTATATCCATTATTCATTATTAGTTATGTGATTAAATGGGCTTATACATTTATTTAAATTCCAAATATTGAAGAAGAAGCTCGTATTATTAGTATTATTAGTTTTCAATTGATGTAATTATTATTATTAGTTCATTAGTTCTTAGTTAGGTAATTTGTCAATTCAATCTCAATTCTAACCCTCTAATTCAGCCTTATTCCACACCTAAACCCTAGCCCCGTTACAACCCTAACAAAGACCTTTTGATTTGTGTTTCATCTCATATTTCAGTGGTGAAGATTTGATTTTCATGCAAGCCTATGGGATTAACTCTTTATGTTTGACTTTTGAGTGCCTAAATTTTGAACCTTAAACACTTTGAGTGATTTGAGTGAATCTCTAGTGAGGATGTCAATCCTTGTCAATTTTGAATCAGAGGTAATTATTTAGATGAAGGGAAACACCTATGTTTTGTGCTACAAAATATAAGGCTTATAGTGTTTGAATTTTTAGGACACTTTGAGTTGAATTATCCATGTATAAATTATCTCTGAATTATGATGAGACACTATCAATAGGAATTATGAATTATAGAAAGTCCATTTTAAATGTAAGTTGAGAATTTTGCTTGAGGACAAGCAAAAGCTTAAGTGTGGGGGTATTTGATAAACCGAAATAGTAACATATTTTAGGCCCACATTTAGTATGATTTTGGATGAATTATCCCTTGATTTATGTAAAAAGGTGCTCTTAATCCTTTCTTTTCATGTCTTATACTCAGGAAAGCACCAGGGGATGAAAAGAACGCAAAACGGGCTTAAAACGGGACAAATGGGCCAAAGCATGAAATCGACACGGCCTGGACTAAAGATCACACGGCCGTGCCTCCTTAAAGATCTCGAACACAGCCTGGACCACGATTTACACGGCCGTGCCTCATTAAAGAAGTCCGAGCATGGCCTGGCCACGATCCACACGGGCGTGTGCCATGGCCATGCCTCTGTCGCTGGAAAGAGCAATTTCACTCGGATTTGGATGCTTGGAGGCAAAGAAACACACTTCAAAGTCTAATTAAACCCCCAATTAGGAATTGCACTCAAATTAGGATACTTGGGGGCCAAGTAACACATCTCAAAGCCTATATAAACACCCTAGGGGGAAAGTTAATGGAGGAGTTCGACAGAAACCCTCTGTCGAGGGGAGCCCAAAGCCATCGTCTAGGCGCATCGTGCTAGGCCAGAGAAGGCGGATTTGTGGGGATTCACTCAAGGATAGCCAGTTGATCCATCTCAAGAAGCCAGAATTATACTCAAGACGGAGGATCTCCTCTTCAATTCCTTCAGGGGTTTTAGGGATTTCTTATGTTTTGTTTTATCTTTTCTCTTGAGATGTTTTCCTTTATTGTTATGAATTAAACCCTTGATGGATACAGAAGGAGATGAAATTCTATGATGAATCTTGTTATTATTTTTTGAATTATATGATAAATACTTAGTTTGTTCTTAATTATGTGAGCTTAATCCAAATTTAATGTGCTTAAGTGGAGGAGGAATAGACCCTGCCTAAGAGTAGATCCAACATAATTAAGCGGAGCTGATCGCACGCCTAGAGATAGGGTGACGAGATTTTGCCGGATTAGGGTGAAACCTTATATGGGAATCCACAGATCGATTTACTACTATTCTAGGGGGTTATTATAAGAGAACGAGAGTTCCACTAATTAACCTAGGGTTAGACGTTATTCACCTCGAGAGAGGGTTTAATATACATTAGGGAGTCTTACGGATCAAACTAAGTGAATAAATCGTATGGTTCAGTGTTAGATAACAAGTGAAGTCTAGGTGGATTCTTCCTAGGGTATCGTGTTAATCAACTGGGTTTTTCCCAAGTTATTTTCCAAATTCATTATTCTTTGTCATAGAGTCTTTAGTTTAGTAGTTAATTAATTTAGATTAATAAACAACTTCACTTATTTTAAGCTAAATAATAAAAAGAAAGTTAGTATTAGTACTTTTAGTTCCTTTGGGTTCGATAATCCGGTCTTGCCTAAGCTATACTACTGTTCGATAGGTGCACTTGCCTCAATCGTTGTAAGAGTTAGTTTCCAGGTTCGATCATTCTTTTCATAAATTTTAAAGCTCTGATTCACAGCGATCAAGTTTTTGGCGTCATTGTAGTATAGTGGTGAGTATTCCCACCTGTCACACGGGTGACCCGATTTCGATCCGACAACGGCGCCAAAAACTTGATCGTGAATCGAGCTTTAAAATTTATAAAAAGAATGACCGAACACGAAACTAACTCGACAACGATTGAGGCAAGTGCACCTATCGAACAAAGAGTATAGCTTAGGCAAGACCGGATTATCGAACCCAAAGGAACTAAAAGTACTAATACTAACTTTGTTTTTATTATTTAGCCTAAAATAAAGAGAGATTGTTTAATTAATCTAAATTAATTAACTAATAAACTAAAGACTCTAAGACAAAGAAGAATGAATTTGGAAAATAACTTGGGAAAAACTCAGTTGATTTAGATGATACCCTAGGAAGAATCCACCTAGACTTCACTTGTTATCTAACACTGAACCATATGATTTATTCACTTAGTTTGATCTGTAAGACTTCCTAACGTATATTAAACCCTCTCTGAAGGCGAATAACGTCTAACCCTAGGTTAATTAGTGGAACTCTCGTTCTCTTATAATAACCCACTAGAATAGCAGTAAATCGATCTATGGATTCCCATATTAGGTTTCACCCTAATCCAGAAAAATCTCGTCACCTTATCTCTAGGCGTGCGATCAACTCCGCTTAATTATGTTGGATCTACTCTTAGGCAGGGTCTATTTCTCCTCCACCTAAGCACATTAAATTTGGATTAAGCTCACATAATTAAGAACAAACTAAGTTATTATCATATAATTAAAAAAAAATCAAATAACAAGATTCATCATAGGTTTAATCCCCTTCGGGTATCCGAAGGTTTAGTTCATAATAATAAAAGAAAACATCTAAAGAGAAAAGATAAAACAAAACATAAGAAATCCCTAAAACTCCCTGAAGGAATTGAAGGAGAGATCCGCCGTCTTGAGTAGAATTCTGGCTTCACGAGATGAATCAACTGGCTATCCCTGAGTGAATCCCCACAGATCTGCCTTCTCTGGCCTAGCACGACGCCCCTAGACGATGGCTTTGGGCTCCCTCGACAGAGGGTTTCTGTCGAACTCCCCGATTAAGTTGCCCCCTAGGGTGTTTATATAGACTTTGAGATGTGTTACTTGGCCTCCAAGTATCCTAATTTGAGTGCAATTCCTAATTGTGGGTTTAATTAGACTTTGGAGTGTGTTTCTTTGCCTCCAAGCATCCAAATCCGAGTGAAATTACTCTTTTCAGCGACAGGGACACGGCCATGGCACACGCCCGTGTAGATCATGGCCAGGCCGTGTTCGAACTTCTTTAATTGGACACGGCCGTGTGAATCGAGGAAAGACCATATTCTAGATGATCAGTGAGGCACGGCCGTGTGGTCAAAGGTTCAGGCCGTGTCGATTTCATGCTTTAGCCCATTTGTCCCATTTTAAGCCCGTTTTGCGTTCTTTTCATCCCCTGGTGCTTCCTGAGTATATAACATGAAAAGAAAGGATTAAGAGCACCAAATTACATAAAATAAGGGATAATTCGTCCAAAAGCATACTAAATGTGAGCCTAAAATGTGTTACTATTTCGGTTTATCACTCTTACTATTCCCTAACCAAAACCGTGCATCACTTTGCCTAAAGGAAGAATGTTGACCATAATTCTTTCCAAAACATCTTCCACACTTTAAGCCAACATGTTCCCTATTTTTTCTTTTTTTTTTCTTCTTTCCTTCCACTCATCCTTTCCTTATTTCATTAGCCATCTTTCCTAAAAGAAAAAGTCTTCCTTTCCATAATTGAAGCCTTGACCGACACTATGGATGAATAGCACAAAAAAATAAATCAAAATTTTCACCAAGTGGGATTCGAACCTCTTCCCCTAAAGCCCTTTATGTGACGCTACATCCTCTTTACCATATGCTCATTTTATGCTAGCAATTTACTCACTTATTTCCATAAGCATTGACGCCACCTACCTTCTCCCCCCTTAAGGGCTTAAACACAAAAATTTTACTAAGGCCCAACTCAACCCCGAGCCTTCTTAGAACCTTAAAAACCTACACAATTAATATTTTAACTAATCTATCACAAGATATAATGCACAAACATAAATTCTGAATTTCAGGAGGTTACAATTCCACCCCCTTAGAAAAAATCTCGGCCTCGAAATTTTACCTGATTAAAAGAGATGAGGATATTGATGCCGAATCGTGTCCTCAGGCTCCCATGTAGCTTCCTCGGATCCGTGATTACGCCATAATACTTTGACTAATCGAGTGATCGACTTCTTTCAAAGCACCTTAACGTCCCGCTCTAAAATCTGTACTGGCTCCTCTTCAAAAGACAAGTCAGGTCTTAATTCAACTTCCTTCACCGGTACAACATGAGATGGATCCGAACGATAACGCCTTAACATAGAGACATGGAATACACCATGTATCTAACTTAACTCCGGAGGTAACTCAAGCTGATAAGCTACTAGCCCAACACGCTTCAGTACACGGTATGGTCCGATGAACCTAGGGCTCAACTTGCCTTTCCGCCCAAATCTAAAAATCTTTTTCCAAGGTGAGACCTTCAAAAAGACCTGATCACCCACCGCAAATTCTATATCCTTACGCTTCAGATCCGCGTATGATTTTTGTCTGTCCGAAGCTTCTTTTAACCGAGCCCGAATTACCTTAACTTTCTCCTTCGTCTCCGAAATCAACTCAGGACCCAATAGCTGACGCTCACCCAACTCAGTCCAGCAAGTAGGAGTGCGACACCTACGACCATACAATGCTTCGTAGGGTGCCATCTGGATACTGGATTGGTAGCTGTTGTTGTATGCAAACTCCGCCAAAGGTAGAAAATCTTCCCAACTACCCCTGAAGTCGATCACACAGCCCCTTAACATGTCTTCTAGAATCTGGATTACTCTCTCCGACTGACCATCTGTCTGCAGATGAAATGCCGTGCTGAAATTTAACCTTGTACCCAAAGCTTCATGTAAAGCCTTCCAAAACCGTGATGTAAACCTAGGGTCCCTGTCCGATATAACAGACACTGGTACCCCATGTAACCTCACGATCTCTGCTACATACAACTTGGCCAACTTCTGCAATGAATAATTCGTACGAACAGGTAGGAAATGAGCAGTCTTCGTTAACCGATCCACTATCACCCATACTGAATCTTTCTTAGTAGGCGTTAAAGGTAACCCACTAACAAAGTCCATCGTTATCCTTTCCCATTTCCATAATGGAATTTTCATCGGTTGAAGCAACCCTGACGGCAATTGATGTTTCGCCTTCACCTGCTGACATGTCAAACACTTACTCACGAAATCAGTAACCTCTCATTTCAACCCTGGCCACCAATACTGTTCACGGAGATCTCGGTACATCTTATTTCCCCCGGGGTGCATAGCATATGGACTACTATGCGCCTCACGCAGAATCATTTGTCCCAATTTTGAATCTTTCGGCATACAAATTCTTCCGCGAAAACACAATACTCCGTCATTATTCAATCCAAAATCCCCTATCTCACCACTTTTCACTTGTTGAAGTAAAGAACCCAAACTTTCATCTAATAACTGCTTTTCCTTAATCTGACTTACCCATGCAGGCTTCACCTGAAGTTCAGCTAGCAGGCTACCATCTTCATAAAGGCTGAGATAAGCGAACATTGCTCTCAAGTCCGATATCACCTTACGACTCAACGCATCTGCCACTACGTTAGCCTTTCCGGGATGATATTCGATTGAGAAGTTATAATCCTTCAATAGTTCTATCCACCTCCGCTGTCTTAAGTTTAACTCCTTCTGGGTAAGGAGGTACTTCATACTCTTATGATCCGTATAGATAATCGACTTCTCACCGTACAGATAGTGTCTCCAAATCTTTAGAGCAAACACCACTGCAGCTAACTCCAAACCATGAGTGGGATAGTTCACCTCATGCGGCCTTAATTGACGAGATGCATAAGCCACCACTTTTCCCTCTTGCATCAACACACATCCCAAGCCCGTGTGTGACGCATCACAATAAACAATAAACTCCTTACCAGCCTCAGGTTAAATCAATACCGGTGCTTCCGTCAAAATCTTCTTCAATTTCTCAAAGCTCTCTTGCTGCTTATCAGACCATACAAACGGTACTCCTTTTCGCAACAACTTAGTTAGGGGTGCAGCAATCAACGAAAACCCCTCAACGAAATGCTGTAATACCCAAACCAAACCTAGAAAACTCGAATTTCAGCCATCGACTTGGTGGCTTCGATCCAACACAGCCTCGACCTTTCGGGGATCAAATCTAATTCCTTCGGCAGACACAACATGCCCTAAAAAGGTCACTTCCTTCAGCCAAAATTCACACTTACTGAATTTGGCATTCATTTGCTTTTCTCTTAATACCTGCAATACAACTCGTAGATGCGAATCATGTTCTTCTTCATTCTTCGAGTACACCAAGATATCATCTATGAACACTACCACAAACCGGTCTAAATAGGGTTGGAAAACTCGGTTCATCATGTCCATAAATGCAGCTAGTGCATTAGTCAACCCAAACAGCATCACCAAAAACTCGTAATGCCCATAACGAGTTCGAAACGCAGTCTTATGAATATCCACCTCCTTGACCTTAAGCTGGTGATAACCCGATCTCAAGTCTATCTTCGAGAAAACCGAAGCTCCTCGCAACTGATCGAACAGATCATCCATCCTCGGTAACAGATACTTGTTCTTAATCATCAACTTATTCAGCTGTCTGTAATCAATGCACATACGCATTGATCCGTCCTTTTTCTTAATGAACAAGACCGGCGCTCCCCACGGTGACACACTCGGTCGAATAAATCCGCGATCCAACAACTCCTGAATTTGAGCCTTAAGCTCGCTTAGCTCCTTCCTGGCGCCATTCTATAAGGAGCAATGGACACCGAGCCGTTCGCTGCATGACTCAATGCCAAACTCTACCTCTCGATCTGGAGGCAATCCCGGAAGTTCCTCAGGAAAGACGTCCAAAAACTCTTTCACCGTTCTAACTCTTTCAACCGATAACTCTTTGGCATCCAAGGCACTGATAGAGGCTAAGAACGCTCCACACCCTTTTCGCACCCACTTTTCTGCTTTTAATGCAGACACCACATTAGACAGATAGTTCCTCCTTTCACTTATCATCATCACTTCCTTATTCTCCGAGGTTTTTAGTACCATCTGTTTTGCAGCACAATCCAAGTTCGCACAGTGTTTCACCAACCAGTCCATGCCCAAAATAAGGTCGAACTCACCGAATGGCAGTTCCATCAAGTCCGCCGGAAAAACTTTTCCTTGAATTTCTAAGGGTACATTCCTAAATAATTTATTTACTACCACCGACTGTCCTAAAGGGCTAATCATAGTTGTTTCTCTAGCAGAAATTTCAGATCTAATATTCAGAGTTCCAGACACAGCACATGCAACATACGAATGGGTGGATCCAACATCTATTAAAGCAGTAATAGGTACATTAGCTATGAAAAATATACCGGTTATGACATCAGGTGCATCGCCGTCCTCTCGACGTCTGACCGCGTAGACCAGACCTGGCTGTCTCGCCTCCGCGTTACCCCTATTACCGGTACCCCTACCCGGTGCACCCTGACCTCGCCCTACACCATTACCACCTCGACCTAACCCACGGCCTCTCGACGGCTGCTGAGCACCTCCAGCTGGCGGTGCAAATCTGTTACGAACTCCCTGAGTTTGAGCAGGCTCTCGAGGGCAATCCCTAAACCGATGGTCCTTAGATCCACATCTGAAACAACCACCAATTCTCTTCCAGCATTCACCCGAGTGAAGTCTCCCAAAATCTGCACAAGGCTGTAACTGATTAGTAGTAGCTGGAGCATCCGCTCGTACTGGTCCCTCATTCCTGGGCCTTTTCTGAAAACCTCTAGCAGGACCTGAGTGCCCAGAGTCTCTTGTTTCTGCCCCTATCCTTATCTCGGTTTTTCCGTTCCGAGTGCTTAACCTCCTCAGCTATCTTAGCTTTTTCCACAACTGTGGCAAAATTTCTCTCCTTCTGTGGGGCTATCAGTACCCGCAACTCATCACGCAACCCGTCCTCAAAATGCACACAGTGTTCATAATCAGTCGGCACTATTCCCCGAGCGTACTGACTAAGACGCAGAAATTCTGCCTCGTATGCTGCCACAGATTTACCTCCTTGGACCAGATTCAGGAATTCCTTCCTTCGGGCATCCACATAGCTAGCCCCGACATATTTTCCTTGAAACGCGATCTTAAAGAATTCCCAGGTAATGCGATTGGCCTGAGTGCCTTCCCGAATAGTGAGCCACCACTAGTACGCCTCGTCTCTCAGCAAAGACACTACTCCTTTCAGTTTCTGCTCGGTGGTGCAATCCAGATCGTCCATGATCCGCTCCATGACCTCAAGCCGAGATCTCGCTACATTAGGGGCTACACCGAAATACCTCTAAAAACTTCAGCCCCATTCGATCTGAGTCGCTCCGATATTGACCCACGAGCTGCTGATCCAGTTCTTGCCCCAACAACCCTTTCTAGAACTCGCAACATCTCTTGGGAAAGAGCGTCGTCCTCTCTCATTAGATCATGTGACCCAACTTCAGCCACTGGTGACGCAGGGGCGTCCATTTCCGGCATATGTCCCGATGCCTCGGATACAACTCTAGCACCTCGGCCTCTACCACGGTCGCATCTACCGCCTCCACATCCTCTAGCGCTCATATTTGCTAGTTCGATTTAATCTGATTACAAGTCTTATGAATCAGTATACTATTCCATTTTTATTAAGCAATGTTTTATGGAGTATAAGAGTAGAAGTTGTTTTCGCAAACGTATCCTAAAGTCTCAATCTCTATAGTTTCAGCTCCTAAAGCTAAAAGTTCTAGAGTATTTCTATTTTGTGAAGTTTTCTTACCACAGTCATAACACAATAATCATAATCATAAAATGATAACATATACTTACTTGACTTGGTGCCGGATACTCGGGGTGCCATACTTCCTTTAAAATAAATTTTCTAATTTAAAATTCAAACAGCTTTGGAAAACGCTTTTGAACCCAAACCACAACTGAGTTTTGCAATCGGGCTATGATACCATAAAATGTAACACCCCAAACCCGGCCCATGCATTATGACCGGATCTGATAGGTCACATGGGAAAAACATGTTAAATCTTTTTTATTCGTACTAAGATAAGTATTATTTTATTATAATCGAGAAAGTAAGTTCGATTTGAAATATTTGATAAAATACTACTAACCTCGATGGTTGATTGATAAATCGATAATTTGAACTAGATATCTTATAAAACCGTGACTTTTGAAAATATCGTTGATAATTTGAGAGAAAATTTCCAAGTTAAAATATTTGTAAAAGTTTGTTATGAAATCCATTTGTAAATCAGAAAAGAGAAAAAAACGTTGGTTATGCTTTTAGAAAATCCCCATTTAAAATAATTCAAGCAACATAAATGCAAAATAAAATAATCCAGAGGCCTTATTACATCATAAAAACCCAAAAATAGTAAAAGTAATAAGGTGAACGGAAATAGAAATCTAAAGTTCAATAAAAACCATTTCTGAAGTATGGCCTCCATCGAGTCATCCATGGCCCAAGTCCACATCACTGAGCATTACCTGCAAGGGTTAAGGAAACGGGGTGAGTTACTAGAACTCAGTGTATAATCCCCTTACCGTTATCCACTGGGCCTGAACCCGTATAGCAACATCTTGTGCCTAAGCCCATTACAAAGTAATAAATAAATGACATGAATGCAACCCATCCCATCCAGCCAATCTCTCCCCCGACCAACCAATCTCTCATGTGGGGATCAAGTCAACCTACCCCGCCATTCTCTCCAATTTGCAGTCAAACTGCCATTTATAATATTTTTGTGGTTGAACCACCAGAGTCATAATCAAGCACATTAATAAACAAATTGTGGCAATGCCACCAGGCTACACTTCTCTTCATTCAATTTTCCCATCCCATGCAATATGTAAAGATGCAACATACATAATAACAATCATTAATCTATGGTATACTTTTAATGAATCGCCCCTTTAAAGCAATATAATAATTCGGCCCACTAAGGCATTTTAAAAAATCGGCCCATAGGGGCATTTCGATAATTCGACCCATAGGGGCATTTTAGTAATTTGGCCCATAAGGGCATTTCGGTAATTTATACAAATTAACACCGATTTTGATAAATCTTTAGAAATAATGAAATTTAAGCAATTTATCGATTTATGCCATATTACGATTTTTAGCCTTATAATAATAACAATCAACTATCAAACTTGTTACCGAGAATCATAATCTACGGAATTGCGATGTGAGATTACACACGATTACGGTAAGTATTAAACTCTCTTGATCATCGGCACCTATGACATCATAACACTCGATTAATCTAATGAACGAGATTTTTATTAATCTAAATCTAAACCAAGCGATATATTGAAACGCTTACCTTCAATATCGTGAACGACCACGATTTGTCTATTCTCACCGGATGATGGTCCACAACCCGGTGGAAAATCTCGAATCGCCGAAACCGCTCTACGCTTGAACTTAGGAGTAGGAATCGTAAATCCACTCCTTTTGTGTTCTCCAATAGCTTTTCCTTTCAACTTGGTTCCACTTGCCTCCATTGAAAAAGTCTTAATCAAAACGATATTACAGTATATATTGATTGTCTAAGGAAAAAGGGTTCGGCTTACCACTATTTCCGTAGAATCCACAAGTAGAGAATATCGAGTGATTTCGTCCCTAACAACATAATCGATTAGCCAAACTTTCAATCCGATTAACACAATAACCGAGTAGCGATATCGAATGGATTATAAAGGGGCTCCTTACCTTAATCGATGATGATCTCGATTCCACAGATTGGTTTATGACTAGGGATGAATAGGCAATGTTGTGGTATTCGGCCAAACCACTAGAATACTACAAATAGAAGATTATCAAAATATGAGGGAGTATGGAAGAACACCATTTGGGTTTTAGAAACAAGATGAGATAACCAAATGATGAGGAATACTCATTCGGCTAAAGAGAGAAGAAAATGAAAAGATTTGAATGAAACACTTACCCGGTTTAATCAAGAAAAAAAAGTCCAACTTGTAAGATGGAGAAGATGATAAATTTTCGGCTTTTGAATAGAAAAAGGGTTGATGAAATGATCAAAAGAAAAGAAAAGATGAAGGGGGAGTGCTTTGTTAGTTTCGACTAACAAAAGAAAAATGAACAATAGTGGGTTGAGTGTTGCGGCAAAACAAAGAAGTAAGATGAACAAGTAGGCTAGGTGTTTCGACTATCAAAGAAAGAATGACGAAAATGCATTGAGGTTTCGGTCAAAACAAAGAAAAGAAAAAGCTCACTTTTGGCTTTGGAGTTTTCGGCAAAGAGGGAAGAAATTGGAAAAAGGAAAAGGTCACCAAAATGCTAAGGAGAAAAATTGTAACACCCTAAATTAGGGGTTGTTGAGAATTTAATATTTTCCCATGTGTGTGCTTGAAGAGTTAAATTCTAGGATTTATTTGACATGATTAAGGGTCTAAAAATAACCCGAGCTAGGCCTGACCCAGTGTTAAAAATTTATTTTTAAAGTGTGTACAAGGAAGGAGCTAGGTAACGATAGGGCTTAAATAAAATTTAAGGAAATTTGACACAAGGTTGTAATTGGCGTGTTGGCTTGATGACTTAAGGGCTTGCAAGGGAGGTCTTGGGTTCGAATCTTGGAAAGGGGAGAAGTTATTTTGTTTTTATTTTTGGGCGTTGAATGAAGGGGGCCAAAATTATGAAGGCCTTAAAAATAATTGGGGAAGGTTCGTAGCATGAAAGTCCAGTGAGCAAGAGTGGCTTGGGGCGCCACTTAAGAGTTTAGAAGTGGCAGGTCTCGGGTTCGAGACACAAGGGACGCAAGGAGCATTTTTAATTTGGGCTTTTTGCGTTAAAAGAAAGAGGGCCGAGAAGAAGGTTTTATAATTAAATGTTGTGGGTAATTGACATGAAAGTCAAATTGGGAGAGTTGGTCTGGGCGCTTTAAGGGGGGGGCTGCTGCTGCTTGGGGTCGCTGGTTCGAACCCCAGGAGCAGCACCTTGACTTTATTTTTTTCTTCCCTCTGCTGCTGGCGTGACAAGGTGAGTTGGCCTGCACATGGTTCTTTGTTTAGCATTCGGCTGGAAGGGGGGGATTGTATTAGTGGTTTAATTTTGTTTAAATTGTTTAAGATAGGATAGAAGATAAGTGCTATTATCTTAGGTGATAATTAATAGTTTAATTATCAGCAAGAGAGGAGAATTTGGTAGCATTAGGACTCTTTGGGGGCTGTTTTTGTACAGCAAATAAGAGCAAAGAAAATTTCCAGCAACTATTATTTTTCTTTTCCCTCTGCTACCGCCGAAATCCCCTGGGGAATTCTTCAAATTTTCCAGTTTTCTTCTATTTTATTTGGCCAAAACTCACCTTTGATTTCTCCCACCTATTCTCCTTTTTCTTTCTTCCACCATTGGCCGAATAATCTACCACTTTGTTGCTGATTTTCCTCTGCTGTTATTGATAAAATTTCCAGCATCTCTTTAGCCGAATTCACTTCCTTGGTGTGCCGAATTTCTTTCCCCTATGTGGTGTAGTCTTGGCCGAATATTGAGAGTAGTGTAGATCTCTTTGGATCCTTGTTATCAATCGATCGGGTGAAGGAACTTCGGGATCTCAAAGCAGGAAATTTAATCTACCATTCTTTGTCAACCAGTTGGTAAGTAGTGGTAAGGTTCTATTCTTAGTATTTAGTTAATATTCGTTTTAAGCCGAAGGCTACTAACCTAAGGTTGCCGATTAATAGGAAAGCAGAACGCTTGGAGTAGTTATTTAAAAACACTCGGGTAAGGACTCGGGTTCAAAAAGAGAACCCTTTTAAATACTTGGTTTGGCCGAATAGGCCTAAGTCCCTAACCATGCTTTTTGGTCGATTATAGGACAAGAGATCTAGCGACGTAGATCGGATCTTGGGATCTAGGAATTCCGGTAGAAGCGGTGTGTAAAAACTCATTACACACTTTATTAATTTACATGATTACTGTTATTGTTAGTCACTCTTGTGGTAATGTTTGCTTGTGGCATAATCATGGATATCGGGTAAGTCCCCTAACTTGTAATTTTTGATATATGTTTGCATGCCATCACATGATGTTTGATACTATGACATGATTTATGAAATTTGATGTATAAGCATGTGATGGTGGGATTGATGAGAGGAGGGGATGAATTATGGGTATCGTCGGTGGTTTTGACCACAAGATGGGTTGACCCCATCAGACTATTTTGTGACCTATGGTCATCAGTGGTTTTGACCACAACGATTGATTATTTGCGACTAAGTCCCAGTGGTTTGGTACCACCAGTGGTTTTGACCACATTTGATATATTGTGACCTATGGTCATCGGTGGTTTTGACCACACAATGGGTTGGCCCCATCATCGATTTGTGACTCTAAGTCATCGGTGGTTTTGACCACCGGTGGTTTTGACCACACGGGGTAGAAAAGGAGTATGGATGGTTAGGTTGGGTTGCATGTGCATGTTTATTAATGACTTGTGTATGAGTTATCTTCATTGGGTGGGGATTACACACTTTGAGTCTTGGTGACTCACCCTTTCCCTTAACATTTTGCGGATGAGTAGATCGCGGAGATGGAGCCGGATGGACTCGAGGTGGCCATGCAGTGGACATTTTAATAGATGAACTTGGATTTTGTTTTATCTTATTTTTATGGTTGGTTTTGTTTTAATTGAGTTGTAATAAGGCCTCCTAGAATTATTTTATTATTGTTACATGCTTTGAATATTTGTTTAAACTATTTAATTATGTTCATAATGAGTTCACATGTTTTTCCAAATCAAACGAAAAATGTTTTAAAGTACCATCGGGTACATTTGAAAACTATAAACAACTCGACTTAATAAATATTTTTTTTAAACGACACTAAGTATGGTTCTTAACAAGAGACTTGAAGTTGAAAGATTTTCGACAAAACTTAAATCGGTTTTAAAATGGTTCTCAAATTGTTTTCTCTGTAGCAAACCAAATTCGGTCGTAATGTTTGGGCCGGGTTTGGGGTGTTACAAATTGGTATCAGAGCCCAGTTCAAAGCTCGGCTGTGGGGGCCCAAGGCCCAAAAATGTTTTGGTAGGCCTTAGGGAGTGATTTTTGGTTTTTGAACAGCATGGCCCGAGTCTCCGGCACCAATCCGCCTGTAAGTATATCTAAACCTCTTGGTGAATTATATTACGTAGAAGGGTAGGAAGCATGGAACGTAGATAGACTTATAGGACTTGGACCCTAAGGTTAGATTACTTAAACACAAACGAAGCATAAGACTTAAGGAACTAAACCAACCTATGACTTAGTCAATGAGCTAGGGTGTGGTAACCCACATGCGCATGTCTAGGATTGGATCGGAAGAGCACGGTATTTAAGCGGTCCTCGTGACTCACCTCCTCTTCGCAGTATCCTGCACTGTGCGTAGCCGGTTCACCCTAACTCGAGAGGGTGAGTGGTGTGGTAACCTCTGTGCGCATGTCTAGAAAGGTTCGGTGAGAGCTTGGTATTTAAGCGGTCCGCGTGACCCACCTCCTCTTCACTCACTCTGCACAGTGCGTAGCTTTGGTTCACCCCGACCGGGAGGGCTCGGTCATAGGCTAAACACAATGATTAAAACCCGAAAAGGAATTAGCCTTGTTTTTGAAATAGAATGAAACAACAAACCCTAATGTTTTCAAAACTTGTGCAATAACTTTCTCAAATCCTAGAACATTACTTTTACAACGTTATTTCTCGAAAAACTTGATGGTGGAAAATTACAAAAATACCCTTAGGAGTAAAATTACCAAAATGCCCTCGGTTCATAAAATATTAATTCAATGGTTTTGCCCAAAAATTTCAATGATTTTACAAATATTCAACAACTTAGCTTTGGAAATCATCATCAAAATATTTTGGTTCTGGAAAATTACGAAAATACCCCTGTAGGAAAAGACGAAAATACCCCTGGGATAGAAATGGGCAGAAATGTCCAATGAGCGAATAGGTATGGAAAGTATTAAGGAATGGATGCATGAACTTCTTTGTGTGAACTAGGAAAGAAGACTGAAACATTGTTTGCTCGAAAGAATTTCTACTAAACTCTTTTCATAAAATTTCGTCGCGGATAACCAAAGTGAAACACGTACTAATCCATAAAATTCTTAAGCAGATAAACGCAATCGTTAGAATGAGTTCAAGAGGTCGTAGACGCCCACCGCGTGGCCGTGGAAGGGTAGGATGACCTTTGCCGAGCCCGCAAGGTCCGGTCACGGTGCGGAAATGAGGCGTCGGATCGCGGCCGGCGGAAACTGAATTTCAAGATCAGACGGGTGGTGATGATGTCGTATCTCAAGCTGTATTACGGGTATTGGAACGAGTTGCTGAGGCTGGCGCGGGTGCAGGAGCCCGTAAATCTGTGGTTGAACGACTCGGGCTAACGGAGCGTAAGTATTTAGGGAGTTTTTGAGTGGCACCCAAGATGCAGATCATCTTGGTTGGAAGCAACGGAAAGGATCATGGATGACATAGATTTTACAACTGAGGAGAAATTAAAGGGTATAATTTCTTTGCTTCGGGATGAGTCATATCAGTGGTGGCTCACTGTAAGGGATGGAACGGTGGCAGAAAACCTCACCGGGAATTTTTCAAGGATGCCTATCAAAAGAAATATATCGGAACTAGCTATGTAGGTGCACAATGGAAGGCTTTCTTGAACTGGCTCAAGGCAATAAGACAGTGGCGGAGTATGAGGCCGAATTCCTTCGGTTGAGTAGGTATGCTCGTGGTATTGTGGGTACCGAGCATGAACGCGTGTTAGATTCGAGGATGGGTGAGAGATGAGTGAGGATGATGATAGCTCCACAACAGAACGAGTTTCATTGTTCTTGTGGAGAAGTCTAAAGTTCTTTGAGGAGTAAGACAGTCCGTAAAGCGGAACCAAGAACGGAATTGGAATAAGAGAAGCTCTGGAACCTTCAAGGTTCTTGGGTAATGAGCAGAAGAGGACGAGGTTTGATGGGTCGGATCAAGCGCTAGGCTCTTCGCTGCTTGCCAATACCCAATGGCCGCCACAATGTGCTCGGTGTGGCAAGCCTCACAAGGGTGAGTGTTGGAGTGGTAATCGAGGGTGCTTTGAGTGTGGATCGTTCGATCACCGTGTAAGGGATTGTCCTCGAAAGTTAGCTAGGAATCAACCAGAGGGTCAGAACCGTGCTCAGGTTAGAAATGAAGGACCACCACAGAGGGGTCGAGGTGCAGCTAGAGGTAATACAAATGGTAACGGGCGTGGCCGAGGTGCTGAAGGTGCAGAGGCGAGGCAACCAAGGTTGGTTTATGCAGTTGGCTGTCGTGAGGAGGAAGATGTGCCAGACATAACAACGGGTAAGTTTCTTATTTCCAGAATACCCTCAATTGTCTTGGTCATGGTTACGTTAGTTCATTCTTATGTTGCTAGTAAAGTGTATGGAACTTGGATTATGAACGTAGGGAATGTTTCTAGGAAGTATGATAGTTCTTTAAGGTCAGAGTGCGCAGCAGTAGCGTAGTGTGATGAGTTAAGGATGCACGATTGGACGACAGTAAGTAATTTCGAGGACGAAATTATTTTAAGGGGGTAGAATTGTAACACCCTAAATTAGGGGTTGTTGAGAATTTAATATTTTCCCATGTGTGTGCTTGAAGAGTTAAATTCTAGGATTTATTTGACATGATTAAGGGTCTAAAAATAACCCGAGCTAGGTCTGACCCAGTGTTAAAAATTTATTTTTAAATTGTGTACAAGGAAGGAGCTAGGTAACGATAGGGCTTAAATAAAATTTAAGGAAATTTGACACAAGGTTGTAATTGGCGTGTTGGCTTGATGACTTAAGGGCTTGCAAGGGAGGTCTTGGGTTCGAATCTTGGAAAGGGGAGAAGTTATTTTGTTTTTATTTTTGGGCGTTGAATGAAGGGGGCCAAAATTATGAAGGCCTTAAAAATAATTGGGGAAGGTTCGTAGCATGAAAGTCCAGTGAGCAAGAGTGGCTTGGGGCGCCACTTAAGAGTTTAGAAGTGGCAGGTCTCGGGTTCGAGACACAAGGGACGCAAGGAGCATTTTTAATTTGGGCTTTTTGCGTTAAAAGAAAGAGGGCCGAGAAGAAGGTTTTATAATTAAATGTTGTGGGTAATTGACATGAAAGTCAAATTGGGAGAGTTGGTCCGGGGCGCTTTAAGGGGGTGCTGCTGTGCTTGGGGTCGCCGGTTCGAACCCCCGGAGCCAAGACCTTGACTTTATTTTTTTCTTCCCTCTGCGCTTTGGCGTGACAAGGTGAGTTGGCTGCACATGGTTCTTTGTTTAGCATTAATTTTGGAAGGGGGATTGTATTAGTGGTTTAATTTTGTTTAAATTGTTTAAGATAGGATAGAAGATAAGTGCTATTATCTTAGATGATAATTAATAGTTTAATTATCAGCAAGAGAGAGAGAATTTGGTAGCATTAGGACTCTTTGGGGCTGTTTTTGTACAAACAAATAAGAGCAAAGAAAATTTCCAGCAACTATTATTTTTCTTTTCCCTCTGCTACCGCCGAAATCCCCTGGGGAATTCTTCAAATTTTCCAGTTTTCTTCTATTTTATTTGGCCAAAACTCACCTTTGATTTCTCCCACCTATTCTCCTTTTTCTTTCTTCCACCATTGGCCGAATAATCTACCACTTTGTTGCTTTGATTTTCCTCTCTTTGTTATTGATAAAATTTCCAGCATCTCTTTAGCCGAATTCACTTCCTTGGTGTGTGCGAATTTCTTTCCCCTATGTGGTGTAGTCTTGGCCGAATATTGAGAGTAGTGTAGATCTCTTTGGATCCTTGTTATCAATCGATCGGGTGAAGGAACTTCGGGATCTCAAAGCAGGAAATTTAATCTACCATTCTTTGTCAACCAGTTGGTAAGTAGTGGTAAGGTTCTATTCTTAGTATTTAGTTAATATTCGTTTTAAGCCGAAGGCTACTAACCTAAGGTTGCCGATTAATAGGAAAGCAGAACGCTTGGAGTAGTTATTTAAAGACACTCGGGTAAGGACTCGGGTTCAAAAAGAGAACCCTTTTAAATACTTGGTTTGGCCGAATAGGCCTAAGTCCCTAACCATGCTTTTTGGTCGATTATAGGACAAGAGATCTAGCGACGTAGATCGGATCTTCGGGATCTAGGAATTCCGGTAGAAGCAGGTGTGTAAAAACTCATTACACACTTTATTAATTTACATGATTACTGTTATTGTTAGTCACTCTTGTGGTAATGTTTGCTTGTGGCATAATCATGGATATCGGGTAAGTCCCCTAACTTGTAATTTTTGATATATGTTTGCATGCCATCACATGATGTTTGATACTATGACATGATTTATGAAATTTGATGTATAAGCATGTGATGGTGGCATTGATGAGAGGAGGGGGATGAATTATGGACCGTCGTCAGTGGTTTTGACCACAAGATGGGTTGGCCCCATCAGACTATTTTGTGACCTATGGTCATCAGTGGTTTTGACCACAACGATTGATTATTTGCGACTAAGTCCCAGTGGTTTGGTACCACCAGTGGTTTTGACCACATTTGATATATTGTGACCTATGGTCATCGGTGGTTTTGACCACACGATGGGTTGGCCCCATCATCGATTTGTGACTCTAAGTCATCGGTGGTTTTGACCACCGGTGGTTTTGACCACACGGGGTAGAAAAGGAGTATGGATGGTTAGGTTGGGTTGCATGTGCATGTTTATTAATGACTTGTGTATGAGTTATCTTACTGGGTGGGGATTACACATCGAGTCTTGGTGACTCACCCTTTCCCTTAACATTTTGCAGATGAGTAGATCACGGAGATGGAGCGGATGGACTCGAGGTGGCCATGCAAATGGACATTTTAATAGATGAACTTGGATTTTGTTTTATCTTATTTTTATGGTTGGTTTTGTTTTAATTGAGTTGTAATAAGGCCTCCTAGAATTATTTTATTATTGTTACATGCTTTGAATATTTGTTTAAACTATTTAATTATGTTAATAATGAGTTCACATGTTTTTCCAAATCAAACGAAAAATGTTTTAAAAAATCATAGTGGTACATTTGAAAACTATAAACAACTCGACTTAATAAATATTTTTTTAAACGACACTAAGTATGGTTCTTAACAAGAGACTTGAAGTTGAAAGATTTTCGACAAAACTTAAATCGGTTTTAAAATGGTTCTCAAATTGTTTTCTCTGTAGCAAACCAAATTCGGTCGTAAAGTTTGGGCCGGGTTTGGGGTGTTACAAAAATAACCTCTCATGCACTAAATTTTTGCCAAAATGACCAAAGAGAAAAGAGAAATTCGGTTCTCACTATTCCCTAACCAAAACCGTGCATCACTTTGCCTAAAGGAAGAATGTTGACCATAATTCTTTCCAAAACATCTTCCATATTTTTAAGCCAACATGTTCCCTATTCTTTCCTTTTCTTTTTTCTTCTTTCCTTCCACTCATCCTTTCCTTATTTCCTTAGCCATCTTTCCTAAAAGAAAAAGTCTTCCTTTCCATAATTGAAGCCTTGGCCGACACTATGGATGAATAGCACAAAAAAATAAATCAAAATTTTCACCAAGTGGGATTCAAACCTCTTCCCCTAAAGCCCTTCATGTGACGCCACATCCTCTTTACCATATGCTCATTTTATGCTAGCAATTTACTCACTTATTTCTATAAGCATTGATGCCACCTACCTTCTCCCCCCTTAAGGGCTTAAACACAAAAATTTTACTAAGGCCCAACTCAACCCCGAGCCTTCTTAGAACCTTAAAAACCTACACAATTAATATTTTAACTAATCTATCACAAGATATAATGCACAAACATAAATTCTGAATTTCAGGATGTTACAAATAGCACATTTAGCCCCTCCGCTTTTCTACTGTTTTATAATTAAATTTATTTTATTCCCAATTTTGCCCAATAATTTTTCTCCTGTTTCAATTTGGTCCGCATTCGAACGATACCGTTTCTGAGGGTGGGGATATTTTCTGTTTTGGTGTTTCTATTATGCGCGTGTATTACAATTTGATCCTTCCCCTTTTATTTATTTTCGATTTCGCCCCAAAGTTTCATTTTAAGTTTAATTCAGTCCCTTCTTTATTTTCTTTTATTATTTTTTTTACTATTTTTCCATTTTTTTAAAACATTATTTTTATATTATTTCTATATAGATATTATTATTATATTATTACCATATTCATTATTTTCATATTTATTATTATTATTATTATTATTATTATTATTATTACTTACAATATTTCTAGTATTTTTTTTTACCATAATTTTTAATCACTATTAATTTCAATATTTACTATTATTTTATTATTAATATTATTTTTGTTTATACTAGTATTTTTATTATTATTCTCATTTACTATTAATAATATTATTATTACTATTATTATCACTAATTTAGTATTATTATTATTTTACTATTAAAGTTGTTATTTTAATTTTTGCTACTACTATTTTTAAATTTTATTTATAATTAATTTTATTATTATCCTCATATTTTTTACTATTATTTGTATATATTATCATGTTACTAATATCATACCCTATTATCATTATTTTCCTATTATTATTATTATTATTATTTTTATTATTATTAACAATATTATTTTTTTATATAATTATTTTGCTATTATTAATTAATTTATTTAATATCCTTTTATTTATTTGATTTACTATTTTTAATCATTTTCCTTTAAAAAATAAATAAAAACTTATTCTCTGAAATTCAAAATGTCGTGTCCTAACGCGCTGGATGTGACATTATGTTATTTCGAGATAAGGTTTTTAAAATAAGGCAATGTTCTGTATTTAGAAATTCGGGAAATAGTGCCCTAACGTGCTGGGTTGCGATTTTCCGTTTGGCTAAATAACTAAATATCCTTTTAACATGTTTTATAAATCATGAGATGATTTTGATTACGAAGGTTTTAAAATATCGTGTCCTATCGTGCTGGATGTGATGTTTATATTCCTTCGGAACAAAGAAATCTCAAATTTTAACTCAAATTGCTCGAAGTTTTTAAGAAATCATATTTTTAAATACTTTTAAATTTCAAACATTTGGACATGATTCTATCGATTAGGTACCAATTTTGGGGCGTTATGAGGGTGCTAACCCTTCCTCATACGTAATCGACTCCCAAATCCATTTTCTCGTTTTTCGTAGACCAAAATCAAATGTTTGAAAATAAAACGTTTTACAAGGTGATCCAATCACACCTAAGTAAAAAGGGATTGGTGGCGACTCCCATTTTTGTTTTTAAAAGTCGACCCCGTTTTTTAAAACTTTGAAATGGTTTCGACAGTAATTATATAATTTGGGAAAAAATAGCAAACACTCGTTATAAGTGGTGAACGACAAGTTCTAATAACACAGTAAAAGTTTCAGCCGTAAACATTAATAGAATATTATAGCACGTTGACAATTGATTTTGTCACAACTCAATCATGATATATCTAGAATAATTGTAAGCATTTAATACGATAAGAAAATCAGCACCGGATGATTCAAAGTGGCGAATAAACATCGACAAGAAAACCGAACACACATCAAACTAAAGAAGACGATAACAAAATAATCTCTAATACTACTTGTAAATGTAAAACTACATACATAAAAAAAAAAAACACTAATACAAACTAATGGTTTACTAATGGGGACAAGCTTCTAGTTATAAACTAATACAAACTAGAGAAATGATTGTATGAAACAGTGTCGCCATGTCATCTGTATCCCTTTCCAATAGTTTGATGACACATCAGTATTTTCATACTGAATTTCAGGATTTTAATTTGGATTTGAATTTTTCAAGATGAAAATCCTGAAATTCAAGATGAAAATACTGATGTGGCATGAAACTATTGGAAAGGGATACAGATGACATGGCGTCACTATTTCATACAATCATTTCCCAACTAATGGTTTACTTTATAAGTCTTGTTTTTATTAAATTATTTTATCATTATTAATCTAAAATTTTATTAATTATAAAATACCTAAATTAAAATTTCACTATTTTAAGGGGTCATGCCCCCTGGGCCTTCACTAGGCTTTTCCACTAGAAACATGAAAGATGAGTTGTAAGATACTTTCCCAAGAAAGTCAATTTTGAACGGCGGTGTAGAAAATGAGAATTTGGTTAGACTCCTTTAAAATTTATAAAATTTTAAATTAATAAAGGTAAATTTTTGTTTTGGTCCCTCAAAAATGATAAAAATTTAATTTAATCTTTTAAAACTTATAAATGTATAGACTATTAAAATGCTGAAATTATATTTTTACTATTATAAAAATATACAATTTAATTTTGATCCAAAAAAGATTTTTTTACCTTCTCCCATTATTTTAAAGCTGGTAAATTGGAAAAAAAAAAGTGTAATTAACCATAATGAGTTATTCACAGTTTTTTACTAAAGATGCAAGGAACTTGTTTTTTTCTTGAGTTTTGCTTCATGGTGCTAACGCAATGATTTTTGGTTTTTACTGTTCCTTATGTTCCGGAGTATTGTGTTGTAATGTTAGTGATTGTCTATCCATTTTTGCTTTTATTAATAAATCCTATTCTTTAAAAACATAACGGTTTACGTAATTCAAACATAACGAGTTTTACGTCTTAGAGCCTCACTCAGCATATACTCTTATTTGATCACCAAATCAAACAACCATAATAATTTATCTCTATAAGTTAAAACCTATAATCACTCATAACTCCTTTATAAGCTAAATTCATACGGTCCGAATAGAAAACAATATTACAATCAACTTACATTAATGCTAATCGATATTTTTTAAACCGGATCATTGATTCATCGGTCTAACCGGTTCAATCGATCCAATTTAAAAATTATTAAAAATTTAAAAATAATAAAAAATTAAAAAATCGATTCAACCACAATCCATTATTTATATATATTACCATATCAATAGAAAATTCAAAGCAAATTACAACAACAATATCACATATAGTCAATATTCAATGAAACTCAAAAACTATCTCATTCATGTCGTCGTCTACACCACCCTCCCTTCTTCATTTAGTTTTAAGTGTGGGTTTCATTGTACCCGCCTTGTCAAAGTAGATTATTTTGAAATCCAGAAATCTATATTGCAATAGCAATAGTAAATTCAAAGCAAATTACTGCAACAACAATATTGAATATTGTCAAAGTTTGGCTAGAATCATGCGCGTCAGTTTGATATCAAATTCTAATGAATTGTAAGAGCTACAAAATATGACCACTAAACATTGAGCTATTAAAAAAAAAAAAAGGAAAGGGAAGCCTTGTTTATCATGTGTTTGATGCAGCGACAATTCAGAGGGATGGATGGGTCCTCGTAAAGGTTCAGATCTCATAGCTGAGCTGCTGAAATTGTCAAGCTTGGAGGCGGAAGGAGAGTTACGGAGTGGGGTGATTTTTTTAATATTAATATAATTGTTTTTAATTAAAATTATTATAAAATTACAAAATCACTGCAAATAATGTATTGGTGCTAATGTATTATGATACAATTGGTCAACCGATTTTCTTAACCATGTTAAGATTTGAGATGATTTGAGTAACGGAGAATTAATTTAAAATATTACTTCTCATAAAAACAAAAGTTTAGTAGTTAGTTGAAAAAAGAGGTTTATATTAGGGTGCAATTTGTCAATTAAGAAGAAAAATCACTTTTTTATCAGTATTTTTTAAGGTATAATGATAAATTTAACTCTTAACATTTACATTTTCTGTCAATTTGGCCATTATTTTTTTGGCTAAATTTGACTCTTAACATTTTAAAAACGAGTCAGATAACTTTTTTTTTAATGAAAATGATGACTAAAATATTAATTTTTATTGTTGTTGGCGTGACAACTTGCATGATAGCTCATGTGCACATCATGCTAACATAAATCATTTGTCTTATATGTCACGTCAACTGTAATACCCCATACCGACTTAGATGTTATGGCCGAATTTGGAAAAGTTACATCAACTTGTGTAAAAAACTAAAATCTAGCTTAGAAATTGTGTGATATGAAAACTTAATTTAGCTAAGCTCATACGAGTTTCAGGAAATTCTCAAGTTTGAAAACACCTATTTCACAGCATGATCTTTTAAACATTTACTTATAAAAACCGCAGAAACTTCCAGAGTTTTTAAGTTTTGAAAACTGAATTCAAATTTTTCAAATTCGTATGATTTTGCAGTTTTACGTTTAAGAACACCCAAAAACCAACAAACAGATAAAAAAACCCAAAAACAAAACCAAATCCAAAAACCTAGTCCAAAAATCAAAAGTCCAGAAATCTTAATTAAAATAATTCAAATCATCTTATGTGGAAAACCAATCTGATCTCCCACATGTCATTCAGCCCTAAACTTGCTGGTTACATGAGAGGATAACAAACAAAGAGTAAGTTTTACAATCTCAGTGTGTAACACATCCCAAGAAACAAATTAGATATACATAAATAAACAAATACATTTTCAAATACAGATTCAAACATATTCTCACATACAAATTTAGATGTATTTTCATAATCAGATACATATGCGTATTCAAATTTAGATACAAATGCAGACAGATTCAGATACAGATGTAGTCACAGATCCTACCCCCATCCGCTACACACCAACTCCATCGAACCAATCCAACCAATTAAGACTACAAGAGTCTATCCATCCAATCACACTGGGTCGATGGTGATATGCCACTCATAAAGGTGCAACTGACTTGCCAGAAAGATATTGTGATTTAATTGCCAAAATTGCTAAATATTGCCAAAATACACTTCCTCCATCACATATCAAACCCATCCCGATGTACATGCATAAATAAACTAATATATATATTCCATAAACAAATATCATGCATACTTTTCATATGTAATCATGCTTTTGTAGTTATTAGAACACAAATCGTACATATGTTTTTCATATACCTTACCTGTATCACATACAGACACAAATCAATACATGTCACATTTCAAGTCTTATTTAAGCCAAATGGATCCCACAGAAGGTCTAATTATGAATTTCGGAGTCAAACGGGTCTAAGTGAAAATTTTTGAAAATGGGCCTACACAGCCTACCTGATCTGCCCGTGTGATTCGACACGCTCATGCGCCCCACACGCCTTACCTGATTTGCTCGTGTAATCACACATGCCTGTGTGCCTCACATGGCTTACCTGATTTACCCGTGCAATCCCACACACCCGTGTACACCCACACGGCTAAGAACACGACCGTGTGACGATCAACAGTTTCGAATTGTCCTTGCATTTTTTTCTAGATTTCTTGGGTTTTTCGTGGTGGTTTCGAGTTAGAAACACACACCTGATTTGGTCTCAATGAAGATTTATGAAGGAGCAATCTAGTAACCTAAATCGACAATCCACAAGAATCAATCAATTCAATTTTTACAACACCCGATTGCACAAATCGGTGTAACATCATCCAACGAACTTATTTACAAAACAAAACAACCCTTAAAACGATAAAATTACTCACCCTTGAACGAAACAACTTAAGAAAAGAATTTAATTGGCTAGAGGATTAACCGTCTCACGATCTTCTCCTAATCTCCATGAAGAACACAAAGTAATCACTGAAAATAATGTATGGGTGCTAATGTAGCATGATACAATTGGTCAACCGATTTTCTTAACCCTGTTAAGATTTGAGATGATTTGAGTAACGGAGAATTAATTTAAATAACACTTCTCATAAAAGAAAGTTTAGTAGTCAATTGAAAAAAGAGGTATAGATTAGGGTGCAATTTATCAATTAAGAAGAAAAATTAATTTTTTATCAGTATTTTTTAAGGTATAATGATAAATTTAAATCTTAACATTTATATTTTCTATCAATTTGGCCATTATTTTTTTGGCTAAATTTGACTCTTAACCATGACTAAAATATTAATTTTTATTGTTGTTGGCTTGACAACTTGTATGATAGCTTATGTGCACATCATGCTAACATAATATCATTTTTCTTATATGTCACATCAACTGTAACACCCCAAACCCGACTTAGACGTTATGGCCGAATCTAGAGAAGTTACATCAACTTGTGTGAAAAACTAAAATCTAGCTTAGAAATTGTGTGATATGAAAACTTAATTTAGCTAAGCTCATGCGAGTTTCAGGAAATTCTCAAGTTTGAAAACACCTATTTCACAGCATGACCTCTTAAACATTTACTTATAAAAATAGCACAAACTTCCAGAGTTTTTAAGTTTTGAAAACTAAATTCCAATTTTTTAAATTCGTATGATTTTACAGTTTTACATTTAAGAACACCCAAAAACCAGCAAACAAATCAAAATCCCAAAAACAAAACCAAATCCAAAAACTTAGTCCAAAAATCAAAAGTCCAGAAATCTTAATTAAAATAATTCAAACCATCTAATGTGGAAAACCAATCCGATCTCCCACACGTCATCCGGTCCTAAACTTGTTGGTTACCTGAGAGGATAACAAACAAAGAGTGAGCTTTACAAGCTCATTGTGTAACACATCCCAAGAAACAAATCAGATATACATAAATAAACAAATACATTTTTAAATACAGATTCAAACATATTCTCACATACAAATTTAGATGTATTTTCATAATTAGATACATATGCGTATTTAGTGTAACAGCCTATTTTTGGTAAAATCAGAACAGTGGTTTCGGGACCACAAATCCGATTCCAAAAAGGAAATTTATTTTAATATTATTTTATGATCTATAGTACGATAATAATTTCGTATGAAAATTTCTTAAGAAATTTTACCGATTACATGATTAATTTGATAAAGGACCAAGCACAAAGTGTAAAAGTTGAGTTCTAATAGCTAAAGGGATTAAATAGCTATGGAATTCAAAATTGGAGGTTTTTATATGGCAAAGAGACCATTAAAAATGCTTAGTGGTTAAGGATGATGATTCATCCATGGAAAATTAATTAAAGAAAAGGATGAAATTGGAAAGTGAAATTTTAAAAGATGATAATTGATAAAAAAATAAAAATATCATCATTTTATCGTCATCTTTCCCAAATAAAACATGGAAACCCTAGCTAAGAGATAGTGAGCTCAAGCAAGCTATTTTGTTTCAATTGGGTAAGTATTCAAGTCTCGTTTTTAGTAATTTTCATGTTTTCGAGATTGTAATAGCTTAATTTAGCTATCTCAGGGATTAATTTGAAAAGTTATTGAAGTACTAGGGTTTTGCCATGGATGAGTATGCTGAATTTTTGAAATTTATGGTAGAAAATGAAAGGTTGTTGATAGATAAACAACTTTTATAAAGTGAATTTTGATGAAATTATGATTTTAGGACTAAATTGTAAAGTTGTAAAATTCATGGAAAATTATATTTTTTTATGAAATACATGGGCTGTAAATGTTATATGAAAATTTCGGCTAGGCTTGGAATAAGGATTAAATTGCATGAATTTCATTTTCCGAGCCTAAGGACGAAATCATCATTAATTTAAAGTTTAGAGGCAAAACAGTAATTTTGCCTAAGATTTGAATTGAATTGAAATGAACATAAATTGATGTTAAATTCATTCATATAGATTCAGATAGACCAAATTCGGAGTTAGAATAAGGAAAAGAGAAAGTGTCAGATTAGTAGATCTTATGTACACGAACATTTGTCAAGGTAAGTTCGTGTAATTAAATTGTGTATATTTATATGCTTGAATTGAATGTTGTGTTTGTTAATTATATAAATGTCATATACATGAAATTAATTACACATCCGACAAAGCCAGATGAATGTTAAATCCTGTTTGAATAATGAAATTCTATGGATATAGGATTTCCTGAATTGGTTGTAGTCCTGCATATGTTACGGACACCCCATAGCTCTTACGAGCATCCTGTTATAAACCCTCTCGAGCTTTCCGTTATATGGTTCCTACGAGCATCCCGATAGATAGTGATCCTGCATGTGTTGTGGACATACCGCAACTCTTTGTGAGTGTCCTGTTATATGGTCGATAGTGATCCTGCATATGTTGTGGACATACCGCAGCTCTTTATGAGCGTCCTGTTATATGGCTCTCCGGAGCTTCCTGATATGACTTGCTTGAACTTCCTGATATATGGCTATCCGGAGCTCCTGATTAAAGGCTCTTCGTAAGCTTCCCGTTTAAAGGCTCTTCATGAGCTTCTTGATTAAAAGTTCTTTGTGAACTTCCTAATTATGACTCTTATAAGCTTCTCGTTATATAGCCCGGATAAGCTTCCTGATAGGCTCTTTGTGAGCTTCTCGATAAGCTCTTTGAGAGCTTCCTGTTATATGGCTCGAGAGAGGATTTCTCGATTATGTGCTTTAAAAAGCACTCTTGAATATGAATTGACAGATTCTGATTTGTACATTTCAAGTGTACTTCCTGTGTATCCATCGAATTTTTCAATGGGCAAAAATCCTGACATGAGAAGATATGAACACGAAATGAATTATTACACGTATTTGCCTGAAATACATGAAAATGATGATACATGAGATATGGAAATAGGAGATGATGATATATAAACATGGAATTTGTTTGATGAAAATGTTCATCCACGGTTATAAATTTATACATCTTGAGTGTACCACCTTTGTGACATTGATATTCCAAATGATTTAATGGGCAAAAATCCAACATCAGATTATCTGAATTTAAGACAAATTATTATGAAAATGTACTTGAAATATGGGGATATGGTTTGTATATGTATATGAATACATGACGTGGGAAGTATATGTACATGGAAATCTAATTATTGTTGAGCCCATACATGTTTCTTGATATTTATATGAAATATATGACTAAAAAGGGTGATAAGGATATGTGTTAGGGCTCGTGATCAAATTGATTGAATGTGTCTTGCATGTTTATCTTGAATTTGAATGACTAGTAAGTTAATTACCATGTTATACGAACTTACTAAGCATAATATGCTTACTCTGTTTTATTTTCTCATGTTCTATAGTAATTCAGAAGCTCATTGGATTGGAAGCTTGGCGGAGATCACTCACACTATCCATTGGCCCATTTTGATATATATGGTAAATCAATTATGGTTATAATGGCATGTATAGGTTATTTAGCCAATGATGGCATATAAATGTTTTGAATGAAACTAGCCATTGGAATGACTTGTGTTTGACATATTTTGATATATTTATAAGTGGACTTATCTTGTTTGAAGAATGAATGTGATCATGCATATACGCATTTGGTAACTCGATAAGTATGAATAATAGATTAACATGATAATAAATTTTCATCTGAGGTACCTAAGAGTACATTGGTTGTATGCGATATTATGTCATGTTCAAGACATGATTTCGACTTATTTTAAATGCTTTGGTATGGTTTGTGAATGTGTTTAAGTGTTGGTGTAGGTGTAGGTGTAGGTGAAAGACAAGATGAGTGAGAAATGTGGTTTGGAAAATAGCCTATTTCGTCCACATGGGTAGAGACACGTGCGTGTGTCTCTGCCATATGTGACACACGGCCTAGCATATGGGCGTGTGGCCCAGCTGTGTGTCCCCTGCATCTTAAAATTTTCAAAACAAAATGCTTAGGTAATTTCACACGGCCTGTCACACGGGCGTGTGGCTTGGCTGTGTGACCCCTACACCTATACACGGCCTAGCACATGGGCGTGTGACTTGGCCATGTGACCCAAGTCAGAGAGTTACACTGTCTGAGACACAGGCATGTCTCGGTTCACACGGCCTGACCACACGGGCGTATGACCCTTGCACCTAGGAAAAATTTTGAGATTTCGCAAAAAAATTCTCTGAGTACCCGGTTTAGTCCCGACTCGTTTCAAATGTATGTTTTGGACCTCGAAGGTTCATATAAGTGACTTTATGATTTATTTATGATATGAATACTGTATGATGTGGAATATTTGTTATTGGATCTGTAAATTCTGGTAATGGTCCTTAACCCTATTTCGGTGACAGATTCGGGTTAGGGGTGTTGCATTTAGATTCAGATACAAATGCAGACACAGATTTAGATGCAGATGCAGTCACATCCGCTACACACACACCAATTAAGACTACAAGAGTCTATCCATCCAATCACACCGGGTCGTGGTGATATGCCACTCATAAAGGTGCAACTCAGCTGCCAGAAAGATATTGCGATTTAACTGCCAAAATTGCTAAATACAGCCAGAATACACTTCCTTCATCACATACCAAACCCATCCCGATGTACATGCATAAATAAACTAATATATATATTCCATAAACAAATATCATGCATACTTTTCATACGTAATCATGCTTTCGGAGTTATCAGAACACAAATCGTACATATATTTTTCATATACCTTACCTGTATCACATACAAACACAAATCAATAGATGTCACATTTCAATTCTTATTTAAGCCAAATGGATCCCATGGAAGGTCTAATTACGAATTTCAGATTCAAACGGGTCTAAGTGAAAATTTTCAAACAATGGGCCTACACAGCCTACCTGATCTGCCTGTGTGATTCGACACGCTCATGTGTCCCACATGGCTTACCTGATTTGCTCGTGTAATTACACATGCCTGTGTGCCTCACACGGCTTACCTGATTTACCCGTGCAATCGAACACGCCCGTGTACACCTACACAGCCTAATACACAGCCAATAACACGATCGTGTGACGACCAACAGTTTCGAATTTTCCTTGCATTTTTTCCAGATTTTCTGGGTTTTTTTGTGGTGGTTTCGAGTTAGAAACACACACCTTATTTGGTCTCAATGAAGATTTACGAAGGAGCAATCCAGTAACCTAAATCGACAATCCACAAGAATCAATCAATTCAATTTTTACAGCACCCGATTGCATAAATTGGTGTAATATCATCCAACGAACTTATTTACAAAACAAAACAACCCTTAAAACGATAAAATTACTCACCCTTGAATGAAACAACTTAAGAAAAGAATTTAATTACCTGGAGGATTAATCGTCTCACGATCTTCTCCTAATCTCCGTAAAGAACACAAACTAACCATTAAAAGCCCTTCATAGTCAAAGAACTTAATAAACACAGATTAAACTGTTGGAAAAAAAGGGGTTTGGAAAATGCAACGGAAAATAAATTTAGGGAAAAACCAGAGTTCTAAAAGTTTTTCCAAAACAAGATCTTGGTTGTGATATCTAAAGTAATAAACACTTAATCAAAATTGTACTTTTTCGATTCGTATAGGTTGAGCGCTTCAACCGAGTAGTCTTCTCCTCTATCCTTAAGCTCACGTCTACCTAGTGTGGGCTCCCTTCTAATCAAAAAAAATTCACAAAAATTACCAGTGGGGTAATTTCACAATTTCTCTAAACTTTTGGGAAAATTTGTAAATTACAAAAATATCTCTAGAAATTTTCTGAAATAATCTCTTTAGAAAATTTTCTCTCTACAACTTTCTCTTGAATTCAACTATGTGTAAAATAATGACCCAAGACTCTCTTTATATATGAGAGTTTAGAGAGTTCAACTATGATTAAACTTAATCACTTTAATATTAAATCTTATTAAAATAATAGAATGTTTATCTACAATATAAACATTAAATTTAATTTAATATAAAGTAATCACTTTAATATAAAATTAAAAAAATAATATTAAGATAAGTATTAATTTTAATTTAATATTAAACTATTATTATTTTTGGAATAGTTAATTTGAAATCAAATTCTCTGGTAGAGTTCCAGTAGGAGTGTAACCCTTCCATTGTGCAACCACCGAAGACCAATTGCCGCCAGCCACCAGGACGTCGCCATCGCAGCCATCGGCGCTGCCGTGTCCAGTGATGCAGGTGCGACACCCTTACGACACCTTGAGTCGGTTTGGCTGCTGCCAGTTCAATCTGGGTTAGTGACAACCCGACCGATCCGGTCTAGCCATCGGTTGGACCGTCGGCCCAATTTCACATACCGGGCCTGGTTCGACCAGTTTTTGGGTCATAATCTTGGTTTTTTAGCAACTGGACTCAATTTACGATTTCAGGTCCAATTTTCAAGTTCAATTACCCATTGGGCTAATTGTTTGACTTGAAAATCAATTTCCATAAGTATCATATTAATTTTAATTATTTAGATTAATTTAGTTTTACTTGATCAAAATTAATTTTTCCAAAAATCACTTAGATTTTTTAAATTAATTTTTCAAGAATATTTTTTAATCAAATTCTCTAGTTGAACAATTCTCACAACCACCTAATTTAATTCCACATTGAATAAATCGATTCAATTAAATTATTTTTGAAGTCGTAGAATTTTCTTCTGATTCAAATGCAGTCCAATCGAGATTTTATTGAGCTAGCAAAAAGACCAATCAGACATATACAATTAGGCTTTAGTAATTGCATCTATTCCCAGAAGCATCGTTCCGATAATTCGCAATTAAATAATCACGGAGTCAGTCCACAAGATGTACCATGATTCAAAACTCCTTATGGTATACTCTTTACCCTCATATGAAATCCTTAATTCCTTTGAGTTAAATCCGTTCACTCAATAGAATCCTATTTTATCTCATGGTCACCATTGTATCTTCTTAATGATTAATATGATCACTGTCAACAAATGACTATAATAAATTTCTCGTTTGAGAACAAGCAACCCGTGGCCATGTTTCATGTAACATCCTGAACTTTGGGATTTTATGTTTTGCCTTATACCTCGCGATAGGCTCGTTTAGAATGTTAATTGTGTATGTTTAGGGGTCCTAAGAAGGTTTGGGGTTAAGTTGGGCCTTAGTAAATTTTTTGTGTTTAAGCACTATAAGTAGAGAAGGTAAGTGGCATCATGACTTAAGGAAATAAGTGTGTATTTTCCTAGCATAAGATGAGCTAGTAGTAGAGTGGTGTGGCGTCACATGAAGAGGCTTAAGGGGTGGAGTTCGAATCCCACCTTTTGCAAAATTTTTGGATTATTTTTGTGCTCCTATTCCAAAGTGTCGGCCATAGTTCTAAATATGGTAAGGGAAACTTTTTATTGATGGAAAGATGACTAAGGAATATGGTAAGGAGGAAGACAAGGGAAAAAGAAGGAAAGAAATCAAAGAAAGGGATAAGGGAGGGGGACATGTTGGCCGAATATTAGGAGTTACCTAAGGAAAGAGTTTTGGTCAACACTCATCTTTTTGGTAAAGATGATACACGGTTTTGGTAGGGGGATTTTGGGAGCCAATTTGCTATAGCCTTTTTGCAAAATTGTGCATTAAAGGTAGTTTCTTTTTGAACATTTTTTTTGGTGTCTCTTTTCCAATTTTTTTTCCCTTGGCCGAAACACTCAAATTATTTTGGTTCTTTTTCCTTTGTTTTGCCGAATTACTCAAGACAATTTGGTCATCGTCTCCTTGGTGATTAGCCGAAACCCCCTAACACTATTTTTCCATCTTTCTTTCTTTTTCTCACCATTTCTTCTTCTTAGTTGACAACTTTGATTGGCCGAATCTTCCTTGCCCTTTTCTCTTCAATAGCCGAATCTTTAACATCTTCTCTCTTCTCCATTCTTGCGTGTTGGACATTTCTCCTTGGTTGAATCGGGTAAGGGTTTCATTTCTACTTCTTCCATTTTCTTTTCTTCCTAGCCGAATGTGTGTCCATCACTATTCGGTTGTTCTACTTTGTTTCTAAATCGAAACATCACTCTCTCCTACACTCTCATATTGTGATCAATTCTTTTTCGTAGTGTTATAGTGGGTGGCCGAATACCACATCATTGCCGATTCATATCTAGTCATAAGTCCAATCGGTGGGAATCGGGTTCATCATCGATTAAGGTAAGGAGTCTCTTCATAGTCCATTCGATATCACTACTCGGTTATTGTGTTAATCGGATTGAAATTTTGACTAATTGATTATTATGGGGACTAGATCGTTCGTTCTTATCTACTCGTTGACCCTTCGAAAGTAGTGGTAAGCTAAAACCTTTTCCTTAGACAATCGTTTTCTATCATTGTAATATCGTTCTGACTAAGACTTTTCCAATGGAGGCAAGTGGTAGCGATTTGAAAAGAAAATTGATAGGAGAGCAAAAAGGGAGTGGATTTGCGATTCCTACTCCTAAGTTCAAGCGTAGGGCGGTATCGGTGATTCGGGATTTTCCACCGGGTTGTGGACCATCATCCGGTGAGAATAGGCAAATCGTGGTCGTTCACGATACTAAGGGTAAGCATTTTAGATAGTCTGATTTAGTTTTGGATTAATAAAATCTCGTTTGTTGGTTAATTGAGTGTAATGGTGATTTAGGTGCCGACGATCAAGTAGGGTTAGTCCTCACCGTAATCAGGTGTGTAATCTCACACCGAAATTCTGTAGATTCGTGATTCACTACAAAGATTGTATGAATAGATCGTTGTCATTTACAAGTCTAAAAAAACGTAAAATAGCATAAAACGAGTAATTGGCTTAAACGATGTTAATTCTAAGGTCTGTCAAAATCGGTGTTAATCGGTACAATTTACCAAAATGCCCCTATGGGTCGATTTACCAAAATGCCCCTATAGGCCGATTTGCTAGAATGCCTTAGTGGGCCAAATTTCCAAAGAACTATAATGGGTCGATTCACCTTAATAAATTACTTGATTAATGGTTGATATTTATATGTGGATGTTTTATGTTATATTATCATGTCACGTAGCATTTTTACATATTGCATGGGATGGGAAAATTGTATGGAAGCGATGTAACTGGTGGCATTGCCACAATTTGTATATTATTATGCTTAAATATGATTTGGTGGCTTGACCACAAAAATACTATATGATAGCGGTTTTTTGCAAATTTTCTTTGTGAGAGGCCCACAGGTGTGATTGGTATCGGTCGGGGTATGATGGATGGATGGGTTGGGTTGCATACATATACTTTATTTTAATTATTACTATGTAAATGGGCTTAGGCCTAAGATTATGCTATGCGGGTTCGAGGCCCAGTGGATGTGATGAAGAGGATTATACACTGAGTTCATGTGACTCACCCCCCTTCTTTCTTAACCCTTGCAGGTAATGCTCCATAATGAGGACTTGGGCCCATGGATGACTCGGTGGAGGCCATACTTTGGAAACAATATTTTTAAATATTAGTAAACTACTTTGCCTCTTTATTTCACTATTTTTACTATTTTGGGTTTTAAGTTGTAATAAGGCCTCTGGAATATTTTTATTTTGCTTTATGTTTAGTCGTACTTATTATCTTGCTTGAATTGTTTTAAAATGGGGATTTTTCTAAAATCATAAATAACGGTTTCCAAAATTGATTAACAAATGGTTTTCATAATAAATATGCACTAATAATTTAACTCGGATTCTATTTCAAATTATCAACGTCATTTCTCAAAAGTCACAATTTTAAAGTTCACTAGTTCGATTTTTGATTCATCAATCAACCTCTCGAAATTGGTAGTGTTTTATCAAATATTTATAACCAAACTTGTTTTCTTGACCATGAACAAATAACGCCTATTTTAGTAAGAATCACATGTTCTTTATACATTTTATTCATGTGACATGTCAGATCCGGTCATACCGCATGGGCCGGGTTTGGGGTGTTACATCTTATGGTATCAGAGCCGGTTGCAAAACTCAGCTGTGGTTTGGGTTCAAAAATGTTTTCTAAAACTGCTTGAAATTCGATTTATAAATACATGTTTCAAAGGAAGTATGGCACCACGGGTATCTGGCACCAAGTCAGTAAGTTTTGTTTTCATTTTATGATTATTGTGGTATGACTGTAGTAAGAAAACTTCACAAAATAGAGATACTCTAGAACTTTTAGCTTTAGGAGCTGAAACCATAGAGATTGAGACATTAGGATATGTTTTGCGAAAACAAATTTACTTCTTATACTCCATAAAATATTGTTTAATAAACACTGAATAGTATAATGATTCATAAGACTTTTAATCAGATTAAATCGACTTAGCAAACATGAGCGCTAGAGGACGTGGACGCGATAGACGTGGCCGTGGTAGAGGCCGAGGTGCTAGAGTTGTATCTGAGGCATCGGGACATATGCCGGAAATGGACGCACCTGCGTCACCTATGACTGAAGCTGGGTCACACGATCGAATGAGAGAGGATGACGCTCTGTCCCAAGCGATGTTGCAGGTACTAGAAAGGGTCGCTGGGGCGAGAATTGGGTCGACAGCTCGTGGGTTGATATCGGAGCGACTCAGATTGAATGGGCCGAAGTCTTTAGGGGTATTTTGGGTGTAGCCCCAAGTGTAGCGGAGTACTGGCTTGAGGCGGTGGAGCGGATTATGGACGATCTGGATTGCACAGCTGAGCAGAAACTGAAAGGGGTTGTGTCATTGCTGAGAGATGAGGTGTATCAGTGGTGGCTCATTGTTCGGGAAGGCACGCAGGCTGATCATATTACCTGGGATTTCTTTAAGACAGCATTCCAGGGAAAATATGTCGGGGCTAGTTATGTGGATGCCAGAAGGAAAGAATTCATGAATCTGGTACAAGGAGGTAGATCTGTGGCAGCATACGAGGCGGAGTTTCTGTGTCTGAGTCGGTATGCTCGGGGAATAGTACCAACTGATTATGAACACTGTGTGTGTTTTGAGGACGGGTTGCGTGATGAGTTGCGGGTACTGATAGCCCCACAGAAGGGGAGGAATTTTGCTACATTAGTGGAAAAAGCTAAGATAGCTGAAGAAGTCAAACACTCGGAACGGAAAAATCGAGACAAGGATAGGGGCAGGAACAAGAGAGACTCTGGGTATTCAGGTCCTACTAGAGGATTTCAGAAAAGGCCCAGGAATGAGGGGCCAGTTCAAGTGGGTGCTCCAGCTGCTACCAATCGATTCTGACCTTGCGTGGATTGTGGGAAACTTCACTCGGGTGAATCTTTGGAAGGAGGCGGTGGTTGTTTGAGATGTGGATCTAAGGACCATCGGTTTAGGGATTGCCCTCAAAGCCGGATCAAACTCAGGCGATTCATAACAGATTTGTACTGATCGGTGGAGGTGCTCAAGAGCCGCCGAGAGGCCGTGGGTCGAGTTGAGGTGGTAATGGTGTAGGATGAGGTCAAGGTGCACCGGGTAGAGGTATCGTAATGTGGGTAACACGGAGGTGAGACGGCCGGGGTTGGTCTATGCGGTCAAAGCGTCGAGAGGATGGCGATACCGGACGTCATAACGAGACGTTCTTCATATCGATGTACCTATTCACTCGCTTTGATAGACATTGGATCCACCCATTCGTATGTTGCATATGTCGTATGCGGAACTCGAATATTAAATCGAGATTATCGCTAGAGAAACAACTATAATTAGCCCTTTAGAGAAACGATCGGTGGTAGTAAATAAGTTGTTTAGGGATGTGCTCTTAGAGGTCAGGGGTAGTATTTTGGCGGATTTGATGGAACCGTCGTTCGGGAGTTCGATCTTATTTTGGGCGTGGACTGGTGGTTAAACATCGTGCGAACTTGGTGTCTTTATGCAGCGATGGTACTAAGAACTTCGGAGGATAAGGAAGTGATGATGATAGGTGAAAGAAGAAATTATCTATCTAATGTGGTATCCGCTTTAAAGCGAAAGGTTGGTTCGAAAGGGTGTGGAGCATTCATAGCCTTTATCAGTGCTTTGGATGCCAAAGAGTTGTCGGTAGAGAGTGTTAGAACGGTGAAAGAGTTTTCAGACGTCTTTCCCAAGGAGCTTCAGGATTGCCTCCGGATCGGGAGGTAGAATTTGGTATTGAGTCGTTGCGAGAGCGGCCGATGTCCATTGCTCCTTACAGAATGGCATCGAAGGAGCTCGTAGAACTTAAAGCTCAAATTTAGGAGTTGTTGGATCGTGGATTTATTCGACCAAGTGTGTCACCGTGGGGAGCGCCAGTTTTGTTCGTTAAGAAAAAGGATGGGTCGATGCATATGTGCATCGATTATAGACAATTGAATAAGTTGACGATCAAGAACAAGTATCCGTTACTAAGGATTGATGATCTGTTCGATCAGCTGTGAGGAGCTTCAGTTTTCTCGAAGATAGACTTGAGATTGGGGTATCACCAGCTTAGGGTCAAGGAGGCAGATATTCACAAGACTGCGTTCCGAACTCGATATGGGCATTACGAGTTCTTAGTGATGCCGTTCAGGTTGACTAATGCACCAGCTGCATTTATGGACATTATGAACCGAGTCTTCCAACCTTACCTAGACCGATTTGTGGTTGTGTTCATAGATGACATCCTGGTGTACTCAAAGACTGAAGAAGAGCATGATTCGCATCTACGGGTAGTATTGCGGATTTTGAGGGAGAAGCAGCTGTATGCCAAATTCAGTAAGTGTGAATTTTGGTTGAAGGAGGTGACCTTTTTGGGGCATGTTGTGTCTGCCGAAGGAATTAGAGTTGATCCCCGGAAGGTCGAGGCTGTGTTGGATTGGAAGCCACCGAAGTCAGTGGCAGAAATTCGGAGTTTTCTAGGTTTGGCTGGGTATTACAGGCGATTCGTTGAGGGGTTTTCGTTGATTGCTGCACCCCTAACTAAGCTGTTGCGTAAAGGAGTACCGTTTGTGTGGTCAGATAAGCAGCAAGAGAGCTTTGAGAAACTGAAGAAGATTTTGACAGAAGCGCCAGTATTGATTCAACTTGAGGCTGGTAAAGAGTTTATTGTGTATTGTGATGCGTCACACACGGGCTTAGGATGTGTGTTAATGCAAGGGGGAATTGTGGTAGCTTATGCATCTCGTCAATTAAGGCCGCATGAGGTAAACTATCCCACTCATGATTTAGAGTTAGCTGCAGTGGTGTTTGCTCTGAAGATTTGGAGACACTATCTGTATGGGGAGAAGTCGATTATTTACACGGATCATAAGAGTCTGAAGTACCTCCTTACCCAAAAGGAGTTGAACTTAAGACAGCGGAGGTGGATAGAATTGTTGAAGGATTATGACTTCTCAATCGAGTATCGCCCAGGTGAAGCCAACGTAGTGGCAGATGCGTTGAGTCGTAAGGTGATATCGAATTTGAGAGCGATGTTTGCTCATCTCAGCCTTTATGAAGATGGTAGTCTGTTAGCCGAACTTCAAGTGAAGCCGGCATGGGTAAGCCAGATTAAGGAAAAGCAGTTGTTAGATAAAAGGTTGGGTTCTCGACTTCAGCAAGTGGAAAGTGGTGAGATAGGGGATTTTGGATTAAATAGTGATGGAGTATTGTGTTTCCGTGGAAGAGTTTGTATCCCCAGGGATTCAGAATTGAGACAAATGATTCTGCGTGAGGCACATAGTAGCCCATATGCTATGTACCCCGGAGGAAATAAGATGTACCGAGACCTCCGTGAGCAGTATTGGTGGCCAGGGTTGAAACGAGAGGTTATTGACTTCGTGAGCAAGTGCTTGACATGTCAGCAGGTGAAGGCAGAGCATCAACTGCCTTCAGGGTTATTGCAACCGGTGAAAATTCCACTATGGAAATGGGAAAGGATAACGATGGATTTTGTTAGTGGGTTACCCTTAACGCCTACTAAGAAAGATTCAGTATGGGTGATAGTGGATCGGTTAACGAAGTCTGCCCATTTCCTACCTATTCGTACGGATTATACGTTGCAGAAGTTGGCCAAGTTGTATATAGCAGAAGTCGTGAGGTTGCATGGGGTACCAGTGTCGATTATATCAGACAGGGATCCTAGGTTTACATCACGGTTCTGGAAGGCTCTACATGAAGCTTTGGGTACAAGGCTAAATTTCTGCACGGCGTTTCATCTGAAGACTGATGGTCAGTCGGAGAGAGTAATCCAGATTCTAGAAGACATGTTAAGAGGCTGTGTGATCAACTTCAGGGGTAGCTGGGAAGATTTTCTACCATTGGCAGAGTTTTCATACAACATTAGCTATCAATCCAACATCCAGATGGCACCCTACGAGGCGTTGTATGGTCGTAGGTGTCGTACTCCTACTTGCTGGACTGAGTTGGGGGAGCGACAGTTATTGGGTCCAAAGTTGATCTCGGAGACGGAGGAAAAAGTTAAGGTAATTCGGGCACGGTTAAAAGAAGCTTTGGACAGACAGAAATCGTACTCGGATCTGAAGCGGAAGGAGATAGAGTTCTCTGTGGGTGATCAGGTCTTTTTAAAGGTCTCACCTTGGAAGAAGATCTTAAGATATGGGCGGAAAGGCAAGTTGAGCCCTAGGTTCATCGGACCTTATCGTGTATTGAAGCGTGTTGGGCCAGTGGCTTATCAGCTTGAGTTACCTCCGGAGTTAGGTCAGATACATAGTGTCTTCCATGTCTCTATGTTAAGGCGTTATCGTTCGGATCTGTCTCATGTTGTTCCAGTGGAGGAAGTTGAGATAAGACCTGACTTATCTTTTGAAGAAGAACCAGTGCAGATTTTAGATCGAGATATTAAGGTGCTGAGAAGGAAGTCGGTTCTGTTAGTAAAAGTATTATGGCGTAATCACGGGACGGAGGAAGCTACATGGGAGCCAGAGGACACTGTCTGGCAAGCAATATCCTCATCTCTTTTAATCGGTGTAAATTTTGAGGTGAAATTTCTTTAAGGGGGTAGAATTGTAACATCCTGAACTTCGGGATTTTATGTTTTGCCTTATACCTCGCGATAGGCTAGTTTAGAATGTTAATTGTGTATGTTTAGGGGTCCTAAGAAGGTTTGGGGTTAAGTTGGGCCTTATTAAAATTTTTCTGTTTAAGCACTTTAAGTAGAGAAGGTAAGTGGCATCATGACTTAAGGAAATAAGTGTGTATTTTGCTAGCATAAGATGAGCTAGTAGTAGAGTGGTGTGGCGTCACATGAAGAGGCTTAAAGGGTGGAGTTCGAATCCCACCTTTTGCAAAATTTTTGGATTATTTTTGTGCTCCTATTCCAAAGTGTCGGCCATGGTTCTAAATATGGTAAGGGAGACTTTTTATTGAAGGAAAGATGACTAAGGAATATGCTAAGGAGGAAGACAAGGGAAAAAGAAGGAAAGAAATCAAAGAAAGGGATAAGGGAGGGGGACATGTTGGCCGAATATTAGGAGTTGCCTAAGGAAAGAGTTTTGGTTAACACTCATCTTTTTGGTAAAGATGATACACGGTTTTGGTAGGGGGGATTTTGGGAGCCAATTTGCTATAGCCTTTTTGCAAAATTGTGCATGAGAGGTAGTTTCTTTTTGAACATTTTTTTTTGGTGTCTCTTTTCCAATTTTTTTTCCCTTGGCCGAAACACTCAAATTATTTTGGTTCTTTTTCCTTTGTTTTGTCAAATTACTCAAGACAATTTTGTCATCTTCTCTTTGGTGATTAGCCGAAACCCCCTAAGACTATTTTTCCATCTTTCTTTTTTTTTCTCACCATTTCTTCAACCTCTCTTTTCTTCTTCTTAGTTGACAACTTTGATTGGCCGAATCTTCCTTGCCCTTTTCTCTTCAATAGCGAATCTTTAACATCTTCTCTCTTCTCCATTCTTGCGTGTTGGACATTTCTCCTTGGTTGAATCGGGTAAGGGTTTCATTTCTACTTCTTTCATTTTCTTTTCTTCCTAGCCGAATGTGTGTCCATCACTATTCGGTTGTTCTACTTTGTTTCTAAATTGAAACATCACTCTCTCCTACACTCTCATATTGTGATCAATTATTTTTCGTAGTGTTATAGTGGGTGGCCGAATACCACATCATTGCCGATTCATCTCTAGTCATAAGTCCAATCGGTGGGAATCGGGTTCATCATCGATTAAGGTAAGGAGTCTCTTCATAGTCCATTCGATATCGCTACTCGGTTATTGTGTTAATTGGATTGAAAGTTTGACTAGTCGATTATTATAGGGACTAGATCGTTCATTCTTATCTACTCATTGACCCTTCGAAAGTAGTGGTAAGCCGAAACCTTTTCCTTAGACAATCGTTTTCTATCATCGTAATATCGTTTTGACTAAGACTTTTCCAATTGAGGCAAGTGGTAGCGATTTGAAAAGAAAATCGATAGGAGAGTAAAAAGGGAGTGGATTTGCGATTCCTACTCCTAAGTTCAAGCGTAGGGCGGTATCGGTGGTTCGGGATTTTCCACCAGGTTGTGGACCATCATCCGGTGAGAATAGGCAAATCGTGGTTGTTCACGATACTAAGGGTAAGCATTTTAGATCGTCTGATTTAGTTTTGGATTAATAAAATCTCGTTTGTTGGTTAATCGAGTGTAATGGTGATTTAGGTGCTGACGATCAAGAATGGTTAGTCCTCACCGTAATCAGGTGTGTAATCTCACACCGAAATTCTGTAGATTCGTGATTCACTACAAAGATTGTATGAATAGATTGTTGTCATTTACAAGTCTTAAAAAACGTAAAATAGCATAAAACGAGTAATTGGCTTAAACGACGTTAATTCTAAGATCTGTCAAAATTGGTGTTAATTGGTACAATTTACCAAAATGCCCCTATGGGCTGATTTACTAAAATGCCCCTATGGGCTGATTTACCAAAATGCCCCTATGGGTCGATTTACCAAAATGCTCCTACGGGCCGATTTGCTAGAATGCCTTAGTGGGCTAAATTTCCAAAGAACTATAATGGGTCGATTCACCATAATAAATTACTTGATTAATGGTTGATATTTATATGTGGATATTTTATGTTATATTATTATGTACGTAGCATTTTTACATATTTCATGGGATGGGAAAATTGTATGGAGAGCAGTGTAGCCTGGTGGCATTGCCACAATTTGTATATTATTGTGCTTAAATATGATTTCGGTGGCTTGACCACAAAAATACTATATGATAGCAGTTTGACTGCAAATTTTGGTGTGAGCGGCGGGGTGGGTTGACTTGATCCCCACAGGTGTGATTGGTTGGTCGGGGGTGTGATGGATAGATGGGTTGGGTTGCATACATATACTTCATTTTAATTATTACTATGTAAATGGGCTTAGGCCCAAGATTATGCTATATGGTTGAGGCCAGTGGATGACAAGAAGGGGATTATACACCTGAGTTCTTGTGACTCACCCCCTTCTTTCTTAACCCTTGCGTGTAATGCTCCATAATGAGGACTTGGGCCCATGGATGACTCGGTGGAGGCCATACTTTGGAAACAATATTTTCAAATATTAGTAAACTACTTTGCCGCTTTATTTCACTATTTTTACTATTTTGGGTTTTAAGTTGTAATAAGGCCTCTGGAATATTTTTATTTTGCTTTATGTTTAGTCGTACAAATTATCTTGCTTGAATTGTTTTAAAATGGGGATTTTTCTAAAATCATAAATAACAGTTTCCAAAATTGATTAACAAATGGTTTTCATAATAAATATGCACTAATAATTTAACTCGGATTCTATTTCAAATTATCAACGTCATTTCTCAAAAGTCACGGTTTTAAAGTTCTCTAGTTCGATTTTCGATTCATCAATCAACCTCTCGAAATTGGTAGTGTTTTATCAAATATTTATAACCAAACTTGTTTTCTTGACCATGAACAAATAACGCCTATTTTAGTAAGAATCACATGTTCTTTATACGTTTTCTTCATGTGACATGTCAGATCCGGTCATACCGCATGGGCCGGGTTTGGGGTGTTACATTTCATATTTATCAATCCGCATAATGCCAATGAAAGTATAAGCCTATGTCATAAACAAGTCATGTACCCAACATACCGGCTATGGGCTCGATCATCATTAGAGCATAAGCCTCCGCTTATATCAAAGCACATGAGTTGCATACGCATGGTCAGTGACTAACTCAAGATTTAGGTAAATCAAACCATGATCGTCACAAGTGAATTAATTAACAAACAGATTCAGAATTAATTCATCTTGGGTCTAGTCCAATGTATCATTTTACCAATGAATACATCTATGTCTCTACTTGTGGAGTCAATTGCTCCAATAGTCAGGACTAACCATCTGCCCAATTGGAATTGTAGACGACATAATAATCCTTCTTAATATTTGAATCAAATGCTTACTTCGATTCTTTTACGGGATTATGAACTTATTTAGATTATCTACTAAAGTAAGTTGTCTTTCTCACAATGTAAACGTTTTTACAATGTCACTTATCTTCAGTTTGAACTTAGACAATCAATGAGCTAATATTTGATTGTAACAATTTCGCTATGCATGCAAAATATAAAAGAAAGAAATACAAAATACGTAATAGTGAAATGTGAAATTAACTTTATTTATTTATTAATCGTTCAAATAAATAGAAAACAGTTACATGTTTACTACAATAAGGGCATATTTCCCAACAATTTCCCACTTGCCCTAGTGAATTAAATGTGTCATGTTTCGTACTCCCATATCCTCGATGTGTTTGATATAACTCCTAGTTACATGAGTCTTAGTAAACGAATCCATAAGGTTATCTTCAGAAGCTACTTTCATCACATCTACAATTCATTCGGCTATTGCCTCTCGTATCAAGTGATACTTCCAATCAATGTTGTTTCGTCCACTTGTGACTTCTCATTTCCTTGTTATTACCTATTTCAGCACTATTATCACAATGTAGTATTATAGTTTATTCCATACCAGGAATAACTTCAAGATCGATTAAGAACTTTTAAAGCCATATTGCTTCTTTTGTTGCCTCAGAAGCAACCACATACTCGGCCTCCATAGTAGAGTCAGCAGTGCAAGTTTGTTTTACAATTCTTCATACTATGGCTCTACGGCCTAGAACGAATATATTTTCCGACGTCAATTTCCTCGAATCTTTACAGGTTTGGAATTCTGAGTATGTGTATCCAACAAGAGTAAGGTTCTACCTAGAATACACAAGCATATAATTCCTAGTTCTTTTAAGATACCTTAATATATGCTTTACAGCTTGCCACTGCCTAAGACCTAGATTCATCTGATATAACTAACCATTCCTATTGATAAACAAATATCTAGACGTGTGCAAAGCATCACATACATAAGGCTTCCAACTGCTGAAGCATATGGAACCTTACTCATATGCTCTCTTTCTTTCGCTGTCTTAACACTGTCATTTAAAGAAAGATGAAAACCTAATGAAGCTGGTTGAATGCCTGGCTTCGCATCGGTCATTGTAAAACGTTCCAGTACCTTATCGATGTATGAAGCTTGAGATAGAGCTATCGTTTTATTCTTTTGATCCCTAAGTATTCGAATTCTGAGAATATAACTAGCTTCACCCAAGTCCTTCATGCGAAATTGCTAAGCTTACCACAATTTAACCAATAACAATTCTCCTACATCGTTTCCGATAAGTAGAATATCATCGACATACAAAACAAGGAAGACCACATTTTTGTCCTTTATACGCTTATAAATACAAGCTATCGATCACATGGGAATAGATTTTCATCTCTAATTTAATTGACTCAAGTACAAGATTATGGAAATCAGATTTGATAAGAAATACCTTCAGTGAATTTCATGTTGTGAGGATCCTGGGAATTCCTCTAGCGTGTTTCCCTCATGCTAATCGCCTAGTTTGGAGGGGTAAGGCTTCAAAAAAGTATTTTGTAAGAAGTGCCTCCAAAATTCTTTTATATGATTTACAAACACCTATAACCATTGTTACTCAAACTACATGCACTGCCTTTTACAAAAAATCATGGCTTCTGGATATTCCTTTTAATGTCAAGATCCTCAACTGGAGGAATTTTCTTAATTATCTCCTTACATACTCTATTATACTTTATAGACGATTAATCCCTTCTGCTTTATGCCCCAGGTATGGCGGTGCAGTGGAAACACTGAAGCATGTCTTTCGTGATTGCTAGATTATATTGGATACTTAAGCGGCATTGCAATTCTATTGGCCTCGGTCTGCTTTTATGATGTCCTATTACAACTTTAATACAGACTTATTTTAGAGAGTTAGAAGGGCTACAAGCGAGATTACTTGTACCAGTTCAAGTGCCATCCAATTGGACGCCACCGACATGCTATTAATCACACGGGGAATAGATTTCTATTAGTGCAGGCTTCCAAGAGTTCCTCGTTCAACATGCATAGCGCGAGGCCAACGCAGTGGCTCATACGTTAGCTACAAAAGGCTAGCAGAGGGAATCAAAAGCTTGTCTGATTAGTGAAGCTCCTTCTTTTACAATAGATGCGACAGAATTAGATTGAAGGAAGATGGTGAGGCCTAGTTGACAATCACAATCGAGAGGACAATGTGAAGAGCAACACGACAATGAGATATGGTGTTGCGAGAAGTCGTGTACCAGTGTCTCATAGTTTTAGATGCTTTAAACAGATCAACGTGATATATCATAATTTGATACGTCAAATTAGGTTTTCCATTACACTTAAGGAGCTTATTCTCAAGTAATTTAAGTGTCTTTGATATGGTTTTGTTGATTTTTAGTTTTGTCGTTAATAAATCATTTTTATTAATTTAAGCCATTTTTTATACCCAAATTGGTCAATCATTCCATGGGAAACTTAACAAGTTGGTTAGGTGTTGTAGGGAGTCGACGTAACCCGAACATAAAGAAAATATCACCTAGAAAGGGGGTATCACGATATCGAAGCATGAAAGTCGTGATACCCCTAACAGTGCTGAAATAAGGAGAATAGAGGTCATCTACAGTGGTATCGCGATACCAGACCATGGATATTGCATATCGAGACCCCCAAAACTCTTAATCTCAAGACTGTTGTGGGTATTGCAATACTCAAGCCTGACAAGTGAAAAAAAATGTAACACCCCAAACCCGGGCTAGACGTTATGGTCGAATCTAGAGATGTTACAAAGAAAAGTTAGAAATCGGTCTTTTCCTTTAAAAACATCGTACCTCTTTGTTGAAAAGAATATGTTGTTATACTCATTAGTGAAAACCATCGATTGTATACTCTTTCAAATAAAACAATAATTTGCAACAGAAGTTTTAAAGTCGTTATATTTTGAAAATCGATTTTATTTTCTCTAAAGCGTTTGATCACATAAAATAGTTTTTTTTGTAAATTGTTTTGTCGAGTGTCGCAAGAAATCTAAAATCAAACCCAAATCCAAAAATAAAACTCCAAATTCAAGAGAGTCCCAAATTTACAAAACTCTCAAAATCATAAAATTAAGTAAACTTTTAAAGTAAATGAAATTTACGGACAAGTGGTCACAACCGAGTCTCCGTCGCACTGACCCGCCTAAGTCTAAGGGTTACCTGAACAGAGCAGACAGAAACAAAGTGAGTTTTAAAAACTCAGTGTGTAACTCTACGAACACATAAATTCAGGTTTTATCGAATAACAGAACAGATACATACATAAATCCTTAACAAAATTAGATTATCAACAGAATCATACAGATATAGATATACAAAGTCCTATCCCCATCCTCTACACACCAACTCCAACCATCCCAACACACCACGTGAGGTATAAAACATTCACCCAGCCCTACACACCACATAGTGTCTATACGACACTTTTCAGAATAATCACAGCCGGTGAAATATCACCTCACAGAATACTTTCTCCACATATCACGTATCCTATCCCATAACCAAATACAAACAATAATAACATATATGAAAATTAATACATCATGCATGCTCATAAAATAGATATTACACATGCCTAAGCATGACAGAACAGATCGTAAATACCATGTCTCATAATACTCATAAAAGCGTTATTTAAGTCATTTTCAGTCTAACAGAGTTAGAAATTTCATGCTTTAATGCTTATACCATACATATCGACCCTACGGAAGGCCCATAATTGATAGGAATGACGTGTACGACCCTAGGGAAAAGTTCTGAAATTTAGGCCAACATGCCCGTGTGGCTTACTCGTGTGGGCCCACATGCTCAGAATGGCCTTGCATGTGTGGCTTGCCCGTATGGGCCCACACGGCCTACCACATGGCTAGGCACACGCCCGTGTGGTGTCGACAGGCCAGATTTTCGACTTTCACCGATCAATGCTTTCTCGTGTTTTCGTTACACACCTAGTTCATTTTTAATGTGAAAGCAATCCCAAGACCTCCAAAACCTAGAAAAATAGTATCTAAACAATTATTAGCAAATGGTTTATGATTCGACAATAATAACCCGAACAACGTACATAAACTTACCTGTAACACCCCTAACCCTTATCCGTCGTCGGAATAGGGTAATAGAGCATTACCTATGATTACAGAACATTTTCAGTTAATTCAAGTAAGTTACTATTCATTTTTCGAGAACACTCGTATTGTCCCTTAAATGGATGCTCGAGGCCCAATATGAATATTAGAATTGAATCAGGACTAAATCGGGATCACCAAGAATTTTTCGCATAATTTCAAATTTTTTCTCAAGTACAGGGCTCACACACCCGTGTGATCTTGGGACACGCTTGTGTGACCCTTAGACATGCCCGTGCTACAGGTCGTGTCTTACCCCGTGTAACTCTCTAACTTGTGCACACGGCCCTGTCACACGCCCGTGTACTAGGCCATGTGGTTAATTTAATTTTCATAAAATAAGTGCAGTTTTCACACGGCCAAGATACACGCCCGTGTTTCTGCCAGTGTGCTCAATTCTGAGCATTTTGTTTCTTAATTTTAGGATACAGTGGACACATGGCCATATGCCAGGCCGTGTGTCAAACATGGTCAAGACACACACCCATGTGTCTACTCGTGTGGACGAAAATAGGCTATTTTCCAAGCCACATCCCTCACCCTTTTTGCCTTATACCTGCATTAAAACTTAAACATATTCTTAAGGCTATATAAACATTCAACCAGTGTGACTTTAAATACCACAATTTTTTCCATATCAATCTTGATATCATATTTACCTAAATACAAAGTTCACATTTGTGCATTTTGTATTAAATATGCTAATTTAAATCATTCATCCTTATTTCACTGTAATTTATATTAATTAACCATTTTCACTCATTTACTATGATACAATCTTTTTATACATAAACATCAAAATATGTCCATAACTAGCCATTCCAATAGCTAGCCATTATCAAATATTTTCATGCCATTCCTTGGCCAATTTAACCTATACATGCCATTATAACCATATCTGTCTAACCTTATATACCAAAATGAATTGATGGATAGTGTGAGTGATCTCCGTCGAGCTTCCAATCCAACGAGCTTCCGATTTACTATAAGACAGGGGAAAATAAAACGGAGTAAGCATATAATGCTTAGTAAGTTCGTATAACTTAGTAATAAACTTACCACCCATTCATCACCAAAATAAATATATAGGGTAAAATTAAACCATTTAATCTCACAAGCCCTATCACACATTATCATCACCCTTGTTAGTCACATATTTCATTTAAACTTCAAGAAACACATATATGAGTTCATCCATATTTGGATTCTCTTTCACACATACTTTTCCACAACATGTGTTCACATAATATATATACAATTTATTTCCATGTATTTCAGATATATTTCATATTAATTCATCTCGAGTTCTAGTATATTTCATGTCAGGACTTTACTCAATAATCAATTACAGAATTAATAATCACTCAGGTAGTACACTTAAGGTGTACAAATCTATTCTCATAGATGATTGTATTCATCAAACCATTCCATGTTCATATATAATTATCCCATACTTCCATATTTCATTTCATGTAACATCATTTCATATTTCCACATATCATACCTCAACCTATAACCATTTATCTCAAATTCATATTTACTCATGTCAAAACCTTGCCCGTTGAATTTATTTGAATTATCGATGGATACTCACATAGTACACTCAAAGTGTACATAATCATAATCCGTCAATTCCTGTTCAGTAGTACCCTTTAGGGCACGTTACTAGGGAGCACACTCTCGAGCCACATATCAGAATGCTCATATGAGCTATGTAATCATGCAACAGGACACTTATCTCGGCTAATCAGAAAACTCACAAGAGTTGTACTCAAAAAGCTCATAGAGCTTAACAGATATATCTGAAGAGATAATATCAGGGAGCACCGAATAAGGTAACAGGGAGTTCGAGCGAGCCATATCGGGATGCTCATACAGAGCTGCGTTTGTGTCCGCAACGTATGCTGGATCACAACCGATCGCATAACGGGACGCTCACAAAGAGTTGCGTTTGTGTCCGCAACATATGCCGGATCACAACCGATCACATAACGGGACGCTCATAAAGAGATGTGGTAGTGGGCAACACACGTAAATCCACTACCGATCAGAATGCTCGAGAAGGCTATAATGGGATTACTCATCCGAGCTAAATCCCGTTTGCAACAAATGCAAGACCTCACTTCATACGGGAAATTACCTCTATCCATCGATATTCATTATTCAATTGGGACTTGCCATTTATGGGATATTATCATTTATTGGGCTTTATTGAACATATTTAATTTCATAAAATATATTTCTATGATTTATATACCATCACACATATATATACCATCACATTCACACAATTCAATTCAAGCATAATAATAATATGCATAGTTAAGTTACATGAACTTACCTCGATAATTGTTCGTGTACATAAAATCTATTTATCCAACATTTTCTCCTTTTCTCGTTCTAACTCCGCATTCGGTTTATCCCGATCTAATTTAGCCATGAAAGCTTGCTTTCTCTTTCCTAGGGTTTCCCTGCATTTTGGGGAAGAAGATGACATAAAATGATGATATTTTCTATTTAATTATGATATCATCTTTTATTTTTCCAATTTTTCAATTTCATCCTTTTCTTTATTTCTTTTTCCATGGATGAATCATCATCCTTAACGACTAAGCATATTTTAATGGTATATTTACCATATAAGGACTTCCAATTTAAAGTTCTATAGCTATTTAATCCTTTTTAGCTAATAGAACTTAACTTTTGCACTTTGTGCAATTTGGTCCTTTATCGAATTATACATATAATCAGTAAATTTTATTTACGAAATTTTCACACAACATTATTTTCGTACTATAGATCATAAAATATTATTAAAATAAATTTTCTTTCCGGAATTGGATTTGTGGTCCTAAAACCATTGTTTTGATTTTTACCGAAAATGGGCTGTTACATTACCGACGACGAAAACAACTACTATCACGGATTAGGCCGTTGGAGAGAAGTCCACTGCTTCACAGACGCAACACACTCATAGAAATTAAACTCCCTAACCACAACACCAATACGCCAATTCAAAAGGAAAGAAATCCAAACCAAACTAATTACAGACTTACCAAAACGAACGAAGAACAACCGGAACACCGAACCCTAATGATTAGAACGACCAATTTGTTGAACAAAATAGAGAGAAAACAAAATAAAAAGTTGCAGAGAAAAGAAGGGGAAAGAATAACATCAGAAAGACAGAAAGGGGGATTTTTTGGGAAAAATTAAAATTAAAAATTAATTCAAACTAAAATCCCAACTCACCACAACCCCACTAACTACCAAATCCCACCAAAACCGACCACTAACCTCATCCAACTACCACAGACTTTCAATCCCACCGAACTTCTACTACACAACCGGCACACACTCACAGAAGCAAAAATAACATATTTCGCTCACACGGGGGTTTGAACAGAAAACCCTAAAGCTAGCTAACACCATAACACTTGAACCAGCAAGCTCATTCTAATATGAGTTGACCAAAAATATAACATAAGCCCACCCAAAAGATATAAGGCTAGGATAAAAAAAAATAGAATTTCCAAAAGTGAGACTTGAACCCAAGACCTCAAACACACACCAACATCACTTAACCACTAAAACAAATACTTAATTATGACAAAATTCATAAAAACAAAGTTAAATAAATCAGGGCGTTACAAAAACTACAGGGGCAATTTTGTGTCCAAATAAGCTTATGTCTTATTTTTACTTAATGGCAAAATAGTCAATGTCAGGTTAAATGTTAGTAGGCTATAAATACTTTATAAGCCTTTCATTCCAAATTTTTGGCGATTGAATAGTTTCTTTAGGGTTTATAGTTTTTAGATTAGGTTTTCTTTCTCTTGTCTTTTTCTTTTCCTTTTCATTTTTAGTTTAGGTTTTCTTTGTTTCTTTTTAGGTTAGATCTTAGTGTGACAATTTTCTTTCTTCCTTATTGTTAAAGATTTTGTAAACAATGATGCACAACCCCTCGGGCTTCAATGGATCTTCGTCAAGTGAATGATCATTTTCTTAAACCCTTTACTTTCATTTTATGCTTACAATATGTTTGATAAAATGTTTGTTTGGAATTTGAGTTTGAGTATGTGCTAAATTTGTTAAATTATTGATTGTTTGGTTGTTTGTTAGCTTAAGTTGATGTCTATTCTTGATTGATTGGTTGTTCGATTATATTGAAATGCTTAATACATTAAAATTGGCGCCTCTAGTGAAAAACCTAGATTAACGAGATCGAGATGAGAGTTTATCCTTAGATAGTTCGATATAATTGTGTCGAGTAGTGAGACTAAGAGGTAATCGATATGCCTAGGTGAGATCGAGAGGTAACCTTAAGTGGTATCTTTTAATTTAGGATGAGACGGAGAGGAGATTCCTAACTAAGAGTGACAACCAATATAATCAATATAGGTTCATTAGTTTAATTAGCATTCAACTAATCAATCGAGCATCGTTTAATCATTTATATTATCTAAAACATTAGGAAGAAAGTTTTGCTTAGTTGGTTTAATTAATAGTTTAATTTTAGTTTATAAACAATTTTATTTGAACTTGCACTAACAATTTTCGACTCGATTAGATTAGTAATTGCTTAACTTGTAATTAACTTGATAAACATATTTACCCACTTGGGAATCCTTTGGGTTCAAACCTTGGGATACTCGAGTGTCCCATTGACACTACAAATATTACAACTAACACCGTCCGCTTACAGTTAAAATCACTTTTCAAAATAGTTTTTTCAAAATCGTTTGTTTTAACGTTCATGCTCCTGGGTAGCAACAGCACGTGACGCTTCTGTAAGCTGGAGAGTGGATGTTAAATTTTTTTTGTTTGTGAACAATAACTTTGTTTAGGGTTTTTCTTTTTACGGTTCTAGTTTCCCCAATCGTCTTTCTTGGGACTTTCTTTACTAAGTTAATAACTTCTAGTCTGTTTTCATTAAAAACAAAAAACAAAAAATGGTTTTATATTTTGAAACCCTAACATTTACAATGATTTTTTTAAAAAAAATATTGTTCGATAAAAAAAGTTTAGGTACCCAGTTGAAAAAGAAGGTGTAGTTTAAGGTGCAATTTGTCAATTAAGAAAAAAACCAATTTTTATAAGTGTTTTTATAACACCCCAAACCCGGCCTAGACATTATGGCCGAATCTGGCGATGTTACAAGATAGTGCTTTAGAAATCGTAATGACGTTAAGACCATTTTTCACTATCTTATGCTAACTTCAAAAACGTGTCATTTGTTTTCAATCCTTTTCCATTTTCAAAACGTTATACATTGCGGAAGCTTTTAAAATAGTTTGCAAATTTGTGTGTATTTTGATAAAATGTTTGTTTGTTTTGAAAACTCGAGTTTTCCTACTAATAGCAGTAAAACCATAAACGTTACAAATCCCAAATTTAATCAAAATACGTAATGGCCATAATTACATTAAAATTTCCCAAATAAAAATTAAAACCATGATAAGTATAAACCATAAATCTATCGTGAGGCAGTAACAGTGGCCACTATCGAGTCCTCCACTGCATCGATCCGTCAAACGCTGGGGATTACCAGGACAGATTAAATAGAAAAGGGTGAGTTTCGCAACTCAGTGTGTAATCTCCACAGATATCAAACGTACAGAGTAATCACCAAAAATCAGAAATCACAGACTGGGCCGGAGCCCCTTTACAAAACCAGTTTGGACCTTAGCCCACTCGGATGCAGAATCAGATATATACAATAGGGCCTTAGCCCAATCAAATATAGAGTCAGAAATATATTAGGGCCTCAGCCCAATTAGATACAGAATGCATATCAGAATATCATAATCCTACCCACCAGCCTCTACACACCATCTCCGTCCAACCCTACATACCATGTGGGGATATAATCAACCCACCCATCCCTACACACTATACTGTATCGAAATGTGGCACATAAACAGAATAATGCAGCTGAGCTGCGAGATAACAGGCTGAAAGCCTTTTAGACACTTCCTCCGAAATATCATCAACCCTCCCCGATGCAATGCAGCATACCAATTATGACATGCAACATGCAAATAACTGATCATAAATTCAGTTCAGTACAGATATCATGCTTAGTCAGACACCATATAAGCAGATCACATAAATAGGGGTTTAAGTAACACTTACCGACCCTACAGTAGGTCCACAGTCGACTTGGACGATCGTGCAACCTTACAGATCATTTTAGAAAAATGGGCTCACACACCCATGTGGCCTGCCCGTATGGGCCCACACACCCGTCTGACCTACACAACCCAAATTGGCCTTGCCCGTGTGGATCACACGGCCTGGCCCAGAATTCTATACGCCCGTCTGGCCCACACGGCCCAATAGGTCGAGCCCGTGTGCCGCACACGGCCTTGCCCAGCCATCACACTGCCGTGTCACTTGCGCACGGCCTGGCTCGTCGATCACACGGACGTGTTGTGGCTCAAAGCCTTGCACACGGCCTACCATATGGCCGTGTGTCGTCGACAGAATCGTTTTTCAGCTTTCGTCGATTCTTGTTTTCTGTGTTTTCGAGTACACACCTAGTTTGATTTGAAGCAAAAACACTCCCGAGACCACACGCACCTAAAAACCAGAATACTCTCACCCAAATTCAGTCAATACTCCCAACTTAACGAAATTATTCCACCAACGAAACTTCACAATACCCAATGCGTATTCATAAACTTACCGCTAACGAAGACTCCTAATGCTCAATTTGTTGCAAGAGTTCCCACTGATTCCTGCCCTTCACCTGATATCGAGAGAAACAACACAAACTTTCACGTTAAGCACTTTGTCGAAAAATACTAGGTTTCTACTAATACATGACTTACCGAACAAGCGAAAACCAACGCTGAACAAAAGAAGATGAATTGGAAAGAAGAAATCAAAAGGGAAAAAAGGATGGGGAGGCAGATTTTTGGCAGAAGAGTTGGGGAGACGTCAAACAGTTAGAAAATTTTTTTAGGAGATGAGAGAAAAGAATTTGAAATCAAAAAGAAAATAATTTTGATAACTCCCCATTATCCCACTATTCTCTCATCCTCAACCACCTCAGAATTTCGGTTCAACTACAACTCTTTAAGTCGAATAAGCAAAATAAAATTATCCCACACTCGCGCAAATACTCCACTTAACCACCAGACCAACAAGCCTATTCTGATATCATTTTACCAATTATAACTTAAAAGCCTACCGACCCCAGTGAGAACTTTATTCATAAAAATGCCAAAATTTACCCAAGTTGTGACTTGAACTTGGGACCTCCCACACACACCTAGAACACATAACCATTAAAGCAGACAGATATTTGTATCAATTAATTTCAGAAATACATACAGATATTTTTGCGCTCCAAAATCACATAAGCCAGAATTAAAGAAATTTGGGGCGTTACAGTTTTTTTAAAGGATAATAATAAATTTAGCCCCCAACATTTATATTTTCTGTCAATTTGGCTCTTATTTATTTTTTTAGCTAAATTTGACACTTAACCTTTCAAAAAAGAGTCAAATCACTTTTTTAACGGATATAATAACTAAAATATTAAAATTTTAATATTATTGGCGTGATAACTCGCATGACAGATCATGTGCATATCATGCTAACATAACATCATTTGTCTTATATATCACGTCAACAAATAATTTAAAAATTATAAAATCAAAATAAATCAAAATCAAAATTAAAAATATAAAAAGTTCATAAAAATTAGTATGGAGCACATGTGGATTGTCATATAGGTTATCGTGTTTAAAATTTTAATATTTTAGCTAGTATTCTTGTTAAAAAATCATTTCGGCTATTTTTTAAAAGATTGATGGTCAAATTTAACTCTTTTTAAAAAGTCAAGGGTCAAATTTAACAAAAATAATAAGTATTAAATTGACGTCAAATTTGACATAACACCTTTTTAAATGGACCACTTTTATTAAAATCAACACACATTTATTAAATTCATTAGAAAATAGGGTAGATCGTTTTGGTAAAAAAAAAGGTGGAAGATCTCTACCTAAATTTCATCCAAAACTTTTCTTATGGATTTAAGCAATCTAAGTCAATTTGCATATTTGTTTTTTTGTTATTTCTAAACAAAACAAAATGTATAAATGGAGACAACCCGAATCAAACATACACAAGAAAGAAGCAATGCAATTAATTTCAGTAGGAAAGTAATTTCCCTCAATAGAAATCGAAAAATATTGTAATTACCAGAAAATATAATTTATTCTTAGATAAAACAATTCGACTATTTTCTTCCAAAATAACGGTGTATGGAAACTTATTCTTTTAGTTCAATCGATTTCATCTATTTATAGGGAGAGATACAAGAATCCTGATTGAATAAACATTTGTAAAATAATAATATTTAAATAGAAAACACACTCCTACTTTACCTAGAGTAAGGGTGGGTGACACACCCTACTAAATATTACTAGGGTTACCGCCTCTCTCTTCTTTATGAGGAGAATTTGGGTCTCTCATGTATTAGGTCCAATTATATATGTTTCTTAAAATTTTAACCCAGTACTTTATAATTTAATTCAACTCAAAACTTGTTTTCTATTTCTCAATGAGTTACTTAATTACTTTAACTAAATTAACTTTCGACTTAAATAATTGTTCCAACCCAATTCTAATTCTGTTAAAGTCATAACAACTTTATTGTAAAAGGATCTATGATGAAATATATTTAATTTTCTTATTCAAAATCTATAATGACTAGTTCATTTAATTCCATTTCAAACTTCAATTATTTAATTATAATTAATTAAATAATAATTCGAAAAAATTTAAATTAATTCTCTAATCATTTCTATACTTAGCGAGAAAACGAATTCATTTATGAATGCGAACCATTTATCTTACTTCATCATTTTCATTCATTTCTGTAACATCCTAAAATCTAGGGGTCTGTAAAATGTGAGTAATTGCATGTATGCTGGTTCTGTGTGTTGTTTAAGGGTGTTTAAGGGCCCTAAGGAGGCCTGGGGGTCGAGTTTGAGCCCTGGTAAAATTTTGGTTTTGGGCACTTAAGTGAGGGGAGCTAGTGGAGGCAGGACTTAAGTGTAATTAATTGTATTTTAAGAGCACAAGATGAGTGCATGGCCTTGTGGTGTTGGCGTCACTTATGAAGTAAGGAAGGAGGGGTTCGAACCCCACAAGCAGCAGATTGGAGGGTTTTATTTTTGTGCTCAGGCAAGGGAGGTGGCTGGATGGAGATCAAACTCTGTAGGAGAGAGGGAGGACCTGGTCAAATATTTTGAATGGGTGATGGAGAGTGAATGGGGGAGTAAATCAAGGAGTAAATCAAGGGATAGGGGAGTGTGGTGGTAGTTGGCCGAAAATGGGAAGTGCATGGGGGTGAGAATTTCGGCTAGAGTGGGAATAAGGTAGCAAATTCGGCATTGGGTGTGGAGGATAAGGAGAAAAATCGGAAACCTCTTGGTGTGTGCTGAAATCCTCTAGTAACTCATAGCTTTTCTTTCTGCATTTTCGGCTTTTTCCTTTTTTGCATTTTGAGTCATTTATCTTTTGAAAATTCTCGGGTTATCAAGATATTCCTCTCCTTTATTTCGTATTTCTTTTCCTTGGTGGCTTGGCCGAACCTATTGAAAGATACCACTCGTGCATCTCCTCTTCAACACTTCATCTTCTTTCTCTACCCGATTTATCACCTTCTCTCTTGGCCGATTTTGGTAATTTTAGGTTCTATCCCATCCTTCCATTTTCTCTTTTCTATACCTTAGCCGAATGCATAACCTTCCTTCCATTTTGTTTCTTTTTATTTCACTATAACCGAAACTCCATTTCCAATTCCTCTCCATTCGGCTTATCCTTGATTAGAAGCTGAAGCTATTCACTCTTTCCTTGTTCGAATTGTTTGGGTTCTATTTAGTAAGGGTCGGAGTTCGTTAGTGGAGCAAAAGTCAAATTCTTCTTCAAGTGGTATTGTCGACTTCATTGATTTTCTCTTTTGTTACTTAGTTAATTAAGTTAATGAAGGCTGAACTTACTCCTAGTGATCTCATGCAGCGTTCTAATCTTTTCTTTTCTCTCTAGATAATCGTCATTGCTGAGAATCAAGCGTGGTTGAACTCCTCTTATTCGGGAGAATGTGCTATCACCGAATCTAAATGTAAGTAATGCTTATCTTTTTTGAAATTCCCTCTAATGCCGAATGTTGGTAGATGCTAACACCCTTTGTGCATCGATCAAGTTAGGGTTGTTCACTTTAACCAAGGAGGAAACAAAGCTGATTGATTGATACTCGGTTGGAAGGAATCCCGTCTTGTGGTAAGTGACCCAAGTGGTATAGTAATTCGGGTTATGTCATCTTTTAGGTGACTAAGGTTAACTGTCGATCATTGTTATTCTAGGGGCGAGCGAGGAGTAGTCCTCTCGAAAACCGCAAACAGGTGTGTAATCTCACACCGTAACCATGTAGTTTCGTAATACGCTGCAGTGTTGGTAAAACCGAATCTCCATCATTCATATGTTTAATAAATCGGAACACTGCATGAAATCAAATAACTCGCTTAAACAACATCAGTTCTGATATTCGCTATAATCGGTGTTTACCGGGCCAATTTACCAAAATGCCCTTATCGGGCCGATTTACCAAAATGCCCTTACCGGGCTGATTTACCAAAATGCCCTTATCGGGACGATTTACCAAAATGCCCTTGTTGGGTCGATTTACCAAAATACCCTTATTGGGCTGATTTACCAAATACTCCTGGATTGCGAAATTACTAAAATACCCTCGCGGGGTTGAATGTCTGTTTTACCCTTAATATCGTCTGGAAATGTGTGTATGTATATATTATGCTTTTAGATATTGAGATGTATGATGCATTTTATCATGTTTCATGGGGCGGGATTTTGAATGAAGAGCAATGTAGCCTGGTGGCATAGCCACAATATATTTATATATACACATACTTGTGACTCTGGTGGCTCAGCCACAAATATTGTGATTAGCAGCTTGACTGCATTATTGGTGTGATCGGCGGGGTGGGTTGACTAAATCCCCACAGGTGTGATTGGCTGGTCGGGGGTGTGTTGGATGGGTTGGGGTGGGCTGTATTAATTGATTTGCATTACTATGTGTTTAGGGCTTATGCCCAAACTGATGACTTATGGGCTCGGGCCCAGTTAATTTCGGTTTAGGGGATTACACTGGGTTCCTATAACTCACCCCTTTTTCCTTAATCTCGTAGGTAATTCTCAGCAGTAAGGATTTGGAGCCGTGGACGACTCGGTGGAGGCCATACTTAGAAACATCGCTTGCAAACTTTAGTAAATTCCTTTTTGCTTTATTTCTAAGATTATTTTTATTCTGTGGGTTAATATTTGTAATAAGGCCTCTGGTTAAATTTTCTTTTAAAGTTTCCGTTAATAACTGTTGATTTCATAAACACGGGATTTTCTTAAAGTAATATTAATCGTTTTACAAAACATCACATTCTCGCAAATACTCAAGTTTGATTTTTCACAAGTGGAAACAGTTTTATTGTTAAAACATTAATAACTTCATAAAAAGGACATTAAACAAACTGGGTTTTTACTAACGAATATCGAAACTCGGAGTTTTAAAGAAACACAATATTTTCAACTTACGCTTAGCTTTTAGCAAACCTTCTATGTGACACACTAAATTCGGTCGTAACGTCTAGGCCGGGTTTGGGGTGTTACATTTTATGGTATTAGAGCCCGGTTGCAAAACTCGGCTGTGGAGTGGGTTCAAAAATGTTTTTCAAAGTTGTTTGAAACTTGATTTTAAAAAGCACCTCCTTAGTGGAAGTATGGCACCACGAGTATCGGGCACCAAATCCGTAAGTCTCCTTATCTTATGACTGTTGATATGATGATGATATGATTGTAGTAAGAAAATCGTAAGATATAGTAGTATCACATTGGAACTTCTAGCTCTAGGAGCTAAGACTATAGAGATTGAGACTTTAGGAATTCGATTCGCGAAAACAACTTTTAAATTTACTCACCATAAAACACTTGTTAATAAAACACTGAATTGCATACTGATTCATAAGGTTCCTAATCAGATTAATTCGACTCGGCAATCATGAGCACTAGAGGACGAGGACGCGGTAGACGTGGCCGTGGTAGAGGCCGAGGTGAGGGGCTGGGTCCGAAGCATCTGGGCACATGCTTGGAACGGACGCACCTGCATCACCAGTGATCGAAACTGGGTCTCATGATCGAACTGGAGGGGACGACACTTTGTCCCAAGCTATGCTGCGAGTATTGGAACGGGTTGCTGGGGCAAGTATTGGGTCGGCAACTCATGGGTCTATATCTGAATGACTCAGGTCGAATGGGGCTGAAGTTTTTAGGGGCATTTCTGGTGTAGCTCCAAATGTAGCTGAGTACTGGCTTGAGGCTATGGAACGAATTATGGATGATTTGGATTGCACAGCTGAACAAAAACTGAAAGGGGTTGTGTCATTGCTGAGAGATGAGGCGTACCAATGGTGGCTCACCGTGAGAGAAGGTACTCAAGCTAATCGCATCACTTGGGATTTCTTTAAGACAGCGTTCCAGGGGAAATATGTTGGGGCTAGCTATGTGGATGCCTGGAGAAAAGAATTTTTGAATCTGGTTTAGGGAGGTAAGTCTGTGGCAGAATACGAGGCGGAGTTCTTGCGTTTGAGCCAGTATGCCCGGGGAATAGTCTCAACTGATTATGAGCGCTGTGTGCGATTTGAAGATGGGCTGCGAGATGAGTTGCGGGTACTGATAGCCCCGCAGAGGGAGAGAAATTTTTCTATATTAGTGGAAAAGGCTAAAATTACTGAGGAGGTAAAACGCTCGGAGCGACAGAATCGAGATAAGGATAGGGGCAGGAACAAAAGAGATTCTGGGTTCTCAGGTCCTGCAAGAGGGTTTCATAAGAGGCCTAGGTTCGAGGGGCCAGCTTGAGTGGGTATTCCAGCTATTATCAATCAGTTATAGCCTTGTGTGGACTGTGGGAAATTTCACTCAGGCGAGTGTTGGAAAAGAACCGGCGGGTATTTTAGATGCGGATCCAAGAATCATCGGTTTAGGGATTGTCCTCGAGAGCCTATTCAGACACAAGTAGTTCGTCACAGATCTGTGCAACCAGGGAGAGGCGCTCAGCAGCCGCTGAGAGGTCGTGGCCCGATTTGAGGTGGAAATGGTATAGGACGTGGTCAAGGAGCACCGGCAGAGGTACTGGTGGTAGATGCGAGATAGCCAGGACTGGTTTATGCGGCCAGACGTCGAGAGGATGGCGACGCACCGAACGTCATAACCGGTACGTTTTTCATATTTGATGTACCCTTTACAGCTTTGATAGATATTGGATCTACCCATTCATATGTTGCCTGTACTGTGTCTGGAACTTTGGGTATAAAATCTGAGTTTGCTGCTAGAGAAATGTCTGTAATTAGCCCTTTAGGACAATCTGTAGTAGTGAATAAGTTGTTTAGGGATGTGCCTCTAGAAGTTCAAGGAGTGGTATTTCTGGCGGATTTGATGGAATTGCCATTCGGTGAATTTGACATTATACTGGGTATGGACTGGCTAGTTAAGCACCGTGCGAACTTGGATTACGCTGCTAAGCGAATGGTATTAAGAACTCCCGAGGATGGGGAAGTGATGATGGTAGGTGAGAGGAGGAATTACCTGTCCAATATGGTCTCGGCATTGAAGGCCGATAAGATGGTGCGTAAAGGGTGTGAGGCGTTTTTAGCTTTTGTCAGCATATGTGACGTTAAGGAACTGTCTATTGGGGATGTCAGAACTGTGAAGGAGTTTCCAGACGTTTTTCCTGAAGAGCTTCCGGGATTGCCTCCGAACTGCGAGGTCGAATTTGGTATTGAGCTGTTACCAGGTACGGCTCCGGTGTTCATCACCCCTTATAGGATGGCGTCGAAGGAGCTAGTAGAACTGAAAGCTCAGATTCAAGAATTGTTGGACCGGGGTTTTATCAGACCAAGTGTATCGCCGTGGGGAGCGCCGGTGTTGTTTGTAAAGAAGAATGATGGGTCGATGCGTATGTGCATCGACTATCATCAGTTGAACAAGCTAACTGTTAAGAACAAATGCCCGTTACCTAGGATCGACGATCTGTTTGATCAGCTGCGGGGAGCTTTGGTTTTCTCGAAGATAGATTTAAGGTCGGGGTACCATCAGCTAAGGGTTAGGGAGGCAGACATCCATAAGACTGCATTCCGAACTCGGTATGGGCATTACGAGTTTTTAGTGATGCCGTTTGGATTAACGAATGCACCAGTCACATTTATGGATATGATGAACCGGGTCTTCCAACCCTATCTAGACCGGTTTGTGGTGGTATTCATAGACGACATTCTGGTGTACTCAAGAACGGAGGAAGAGCATGATTCTCATCTTCGGGTGATGCTGCAGATATTAAGAGAGAAGCAACTATATGCCAAATTCAGTAAGTGTGAATTTTGGCTGAGGGAAGTGACCTTTTTGGGGCATGTTGTTTCTACCGAGGGGATTAGAGTTGATCCTCGGAAGGTCAAAGCTGTGTTGAATTGGAAGCCACCGAAATCAGTGTCAGAAATCAGAAGTTTTCTGGGTTTGGCTGGGTACTACAGGCAGTTCGTCGAGGGGTTTTCGTTGATTGCTACACCCCTAACTAAGTTACTGCGTAAGGGAGTACCGTTTGTGTGGTCAGATAAACAACAGGAGAGCTTTGAGAGACTGAAAAAGATTTTGACTGAAGCGCCAGTGTTGATTCAGCCTGAGGCAGGGAAAGAGTTTGTTGTTTATTGTGATGCATCACACACAGGCTTGGGATGTGTGCATTTGCAAGAAGGGAAAGTAGTGGCTTATGCATCTCGTCAACTAAGGCCGTATGAGGTGAACTATCCCACTCACGATTTGGAGCTAGCCGCTGTGGTGTTCGCCTTGAAGATATGGAGACATTACTTGTATGGGGAAAAGTCAATCATCTATACCGACCATAAAAGTCTGAAATATCTCCTCACTCAGAAGGAGTTAAATCTCAGGCAACGGAGGTGGATCGAGTTGCTGAAGGATTATGATTGCTCGATCGAGTATCACCCGTGTAAAGACAACGTGGTGGCAAATGCTTTAAGTCGGAAGGTGGTGCCTGAGTTGAGAGCTATGTTTGCTCATCTCAGCCTTTGTGAGGATGGTAGTTTATTGGCAAAACTTCAGGTGAAACCATCGTGGGTTAATTAGATTAAGGAGAAGCAGTTGTTGGACGAATCGATGGGTTCTCGACTTCAGCAAGTGAAAAGTAGTGAGACAGTGGATTTTGGACTAAACAGTGACGAGGTATTATGTTTTCGTGGAAGAGTTTGTATGCCGAAGGACTCTGAGTTAAGATAGATAATTCTGTGGGAGGCGCATAGTAGCCCATACGCTATGTACCCCGGTGGAAATAAGATGTACCGAGACCTCCGTGAGCAGTATTGGTGACCATGGTTGAAACGGGAGGTTACCGATTTCGTGAGCAAGTGTTTGACTTGTCAACAAGTGAAGGCGGAACACCAGTTGCCTTCGGGATTGCTGCAACCGGTGAAAATTCCACTTTGGAAGTGGGAGAGGATAACAATGGATTTTGTTAGTGGGCTACCCCTGACACCTACTAAGAAAGATTCAGTGTGGGTGATCGTTGATCGGTTGACTAAGTCCGCTCACTTCATACCGGTTCGTACTGACTACTCGCTTCAGAAGTTGGCTAAGCTTTATGTGGCGAAAATTGTGAGGCTACATGGGGTGCCAGTGTCTATCATATCGGACAGGGACCCTAGGTTTACATCTCGATTCTGGAAGGCATTGCATGAAGCTTTGGGGACCAAATTGGATTTCAGCACAGCGTTTCATCCTCAGACTGATGGTCAGTCAGAAAGGGTAATCCAGATCTTGGAAGATATGTTAAGGGGCTGTGTAATTGACTTCAGAGGTAGTTGGGAGGATTATCTACCTTTAGCGGAATTTGCGTACAACAACAGCTACCAGTCCAGCATTCAGATGGCACCCTACGAGGCATTATATGGTAGTAGGTGTCGTACCCCTACTTGTTGGACGGAGTTGGGTGAGCGACGGTTGTTGGGTCCGGAATTAATTTCAGAGACTGAGGAAAAAGTTAATTTGATTCGGACTCGGTTAAAAGAAGCTTCTGATAGACAGAAATCGTATGCGGATCTGAAGCGTAAGGAGATAGAGTTTTCAGTGGGAGATCAGGTCTTTTTGAAGCTCTCACCTTGGAAGAAGGTCTTAAGATTTGGACAGAAGGGTAAGTTGAGTCCCAGATTCATTGGGCCTTATCGGGTAGTGAAACGTGTGGGGCCGGTCACCTATCAGCTTGAGTTGCCTCAAGAGTTAGATATGATACATGACGTATTTCACGTTTCTATGTTAAGACGCTACCGTTCAGACCCATCTCATATAGTGCCGGTGGAAGAGATTGAAGTTAGACCTAACCTATTATTTGAAGAAAAACCCGTGCAAATTTTAGATTGGAATGTTAAGGTGTTGAGGAGGAAGTCTGTTCCGCTGGTTAAAGTGTTGTGGCGAAATCATGGTTCAGAGGAAGCTACGTGGGAGCCTGAGGAGGCAATGCGACAGCAATACCCTCATCTCTTTTAATCAGGTAAATTTCGAGGCCGAAATTTCTTTAAGGGGGTAGAACTATAACATCCTAAAATCTAGGGGTCTGTAAAATATGAGTAATTGCATGTATGCTGGTTCTGTGTGTTGTTTAAGGGTGTTTAGGGGCCCTATGGAGGCCTGGGGGTCGAGTTTGAGCCCTGGTAAAATTTTGGTTTTGGGCACTTGAGTGAGGGGAGCTAGTGGAGGCAGGACTTAAGTGTAATTAATTGTATTTTAAGAGCACAAGATGAGTGCATGGCCTTGTGGTGTTGGCGTCACTTATGAAGTAAGGAAGGAGGGGTTCGAATCCCACAAGCAGCAGATTGGAGGGTTTTATTTTTGTGCTCAGGCAAGGGAGGTGGCTGGATGGAGATCAAACTCTGTAGGAGAGAGGGAAGACCTGGTCAAATATTTTGAATGGGTGATGGAGAGTGAATGGGGGAGTAAGTCAATGAGTAAATCAAGGGATAGGGGAGTGTGGTGGTAGTTGGCCGAAAATGGGAAGTGCATGGGGGGTGAGAATTTTGGCTAGAGTGGGAATAAGGTAGCAAATTCGGCATTGGGTGTGGAGGATAGGGAGAAAAATTGAAAACATCTTGGTGTGTGCCGAAATCCTCTAGTAACTCTTAGCTTTTCTTTCTGCATTTTCGGCTTTTGCTCTTTTTGCATTTTGAGTCATTTCTCTTTTGACAATTCTCGGGTTATCAAGATATTCCTCTCCTTTCTTTCGTATTTCTTTTCCTTGGTGGCTTGGCCGGACCTATTGAAAGATACCACTCGTGCATCTCTTCTTCAACACTTCATCTTCTTTCTCTACCCGATTTATCACCTTCTCTCTTGGCCGATTTTGGTAAGTCTAGGTTCTGTCCCATCCTTCCATTTTTTCTTTTCTATACCTTAGCCGAATGCATAACCTTCCTTCCATTTTGTTTCTTTTTATTTCACTATAACCGAAACTCCAATTCCAATTCCTCTCCATTCAGCTTATCCTTGATTAGAAGCTGAAGCTATTCACTCTTTCCTTGTTAGAATTGTTTGGGTTCTATTTTAGTAAGGGTCGGAGTTCGTTAGTGGAGCAACAGTCGAATTCTTCTTCAAGTGGTATTGTCGACTTCATTGATTTTCTCTTTTGTTACTTAGTTAATTAAGTTAATGAAGGCTGAACTTACTCCTAGTGATCTCATGGGGCGTTCTAATCTTTTCTTTTCTCTCTAGATAATCGTCATTGCTGAGAATCAAGCGTGGTTGAACTCCTCTTTTTCGGGAAAAGGTGCTATCGTCGAATCTAAGTGTAAGTAATGCTTATCTTTGTTGAAATTCCCTCTAATGCCGAATGTTGGTAGATGCTAACACCCTTTGTGCATCGATCAAGTTAGGGCTGTTCACTTTAACCAAGGAGGAAACTAAGTCGATTGATTGATACTCGGTTGGAAGGAATCCCGTCTTATGGTAAGTGACCCAAGTGGTATAGTAATTCGGGTTATGTCATCTTTTAGGTGACTAAGGTTAACTGTCGATCGTTGTTATTCTAGGGGCGAGCGAGGAGTAGTCCTTTCGGAAACAGCAAACAGGTGTGTAATCTCACACCGTAACCATGTAGTTTCGTAATACACTGCAATGTTGGTAAAACCGAATCTCCGTCATTCGTATGTTTAATAAACCGGAACACTGCATGAAATTGAATAACTCGCTTAAACAACATCAGTTCTGATATTCGCTAAAATCGGTATTGCCGGGCCGATTTACCAAAATGCCCTTATCGGGCCAATTTACCAAAATGCCCTTGTTGGGCCGATTTACCAAAATACCCTTATTGGGCCGATTTACCAAATACCCATGGGTTACGAAATTACTAAAATACCCTCGCGGGGTTGAATGTCTGTTTTACCCTTAATATCGTCTGGAAATGTGTGTATGTATATATTATGCTTTTAGATATTGAGATGTATGATGCATTTTATCATGTTGCATGGGGCGGGATTTAAATGAAGAGTAGTGTAGCCTGGTGGCATAGCCACAATATATTTATATATATACATACTTATGACTCTGGTGGCTCAGCCACAAATATTGTGATTAGCAGCTTGACTGCATTATTGGTGTGATCGGCGGGGTGGGTTGACTTGATCCCCACAGGTGTGATTGGCTGGTCGGGGTTGTGTTGGATGGATTAGGGTGGGCTGCATTAATTCATTTGCATTACTATGTGTTTAGGGCTTAGGCCCAAACTGATGACTTATGGGCTCGGGCCCAGTTAATGTCGATTTAGGGGATTACACACTGAGTTCCTGTAACTCACCCCTTTTTCCTTAATCTCGCAGGTAATTCTTAGCAGTAAGGATTTGGAGCCGTGGACGACTCAGTGGAGACCATACTTAGAAACATCGCTTGCAAACTTTAGTAAATTCCTTTTTGCTTTATTTTTAAGATTATTTTTATTCTGTGGGTTAATATTTGTAATAAGGCCTCTGGTTAAATTTTCTTTTAAAGTTTCCGTTAATAACTGTTGATTTCATAAACACGGGATTTTCTTAAAGCAATATTAATCGTTTTACAAAACATCACGTTCTCGCAAATACTCAAGTTTGATTTTTCACAAGTGGAAATAGTTTTATTGTTAAAACATTAATAACTTCATAAAAAGGACATTAAACAAACTGGGTTTTTACTAACGAATATCAAAACTCGAAGTTTTAAAGAAACGCGATATTTTCAACTTACGCTTAGCTTTTAGCAAACCCTCTATGTGACACACTAAATCCGGCCGTAACGTCTAGGCCAGGTTTGGGGTGTTACAATTTCTATCCATTTGGATTTACATGCAATTAATTTTTTGTTTCAACAAGCTAGTGAGGGGGACCAATTGGACATATATAATTAGGGCTCAAATAATTTATAAGTAAGTTTCAGCTTTCTCCTATTAATTATAAATTTATTTAGTCACAAAGTTATTCCGCTATAATAATATCGTGATTGAATTTTTCCTAATTATATATTATTTCAAAAGCTACTTACTAAGTGTTTGTCCAATGACTTGTGGCCACGTTTACTTTTCTTCTATCATATAATGCAAATGAAAGGATATTATTTACCTTTTAATTGGACAATGATTTCCACTATTTGAATGATGCTACATACTACAGAAGTTGTACACCAAACATACCAACATTCGATTCCTTATATATTAATTTGAACTTAGACTTTGACTTACACTAAAGTATACGAATCACACATATATTGTTCATAATCTACTCAAAATTAAGGTATGTCACACTATGAGCATCACAAGGGAATCTGTTGAATGTAGAAATTAAATATATTTTCTCATAGATTTTTACGGTAAAGTTGCCATGATTTTAACAAAATTAAAATTGGGTTGAAAAAATTAATTTATTTAATTTAATTTAATAAATAATGTCTATTTTGAGAAATAGAAAAACATGTATTTGGTTGGATTAAATTATAAAGTATTGAGTTAAAAACTTAAAAAACACATATAATTGTACCCAATACAAAAGAGGACTGAATCCCTATCATAATACATATGAGGGGAAGCACACCTTATTAGCCCCTCTCTCTCTTATTTCAACTAGGAAATTGTTTTTCTATTAAATAGACATTAAAATGATTCTACTAATTCAACTAAGATTTCACTTCCTTTCCTTATAAATAGATGAAATCGATAGGGCTAAAAATACAATAAGTTATATACAATTTTGAGATATTGCTATTTTGCCAGAAAGTAGTGAAATTTTATTTTCTAGAATAAATTCTATTTGCTGATAATAACTTTACTGATTTCTATTAGAAAAAAATTACTTTCCCACTGAAAGTAAAGTAAATAATTTTTGGTTCTATGTTTGATTCGAAAGTATTCGAGTCAACACTCGAAGCAGTTCGTGGTATAAGAATAGTGGAAAAGACCGTTTAGTTGAAAGCCGGGAGTGACAAAGATCCGTCTAGTCCAAAACACAAGTACGATTTCGAGAAAAGTTTATTGTTATAAATATTAAAAATTGGTTCGATTTTTAAAATTTTATTTTTTTACTATGCAAGAAAATTATTTTGGAACCGATTTTTTCCAACATTCTCGACACAATTAATTGGGATAGTATTTCATTCTCTATGAAATATCCCAAAAATTCATCCGATAAATATTCCCTACCACGATGGAATTGAAGTGCTTTAATGGATAAACCAACGTAAACTCTTAGTTATAAACTAATACAAACTAATAATTTAATTTATAATTATTGTTTTTATTAAATTATTATTTTTAAATATACTTAATTTAGTTGAGTTGGAACCAATTCAAATTATTTATTTTGATTGTTATGGGTTGATGTCATTTGATTTAATTATAACCAATTTTTAAATGGATAACTTTTATTAAAATTAACATGTGATATATGACATATATATTGCATTAATTGAAAAAAGGAAAATCCTTTTGGCAAAAAAAAAAAAAAGAAAAGAAAAGAAAAAAAGAAGAAGAAGGTAGATTTCTACCCAGATTTCATCCAAAACTTTTCTTTTGAATTTAAGCAATTTAGTCAATTAATTTGCATTTTTTTAACAACAATTATAAAATTAATATAAAATTATAAAATCACAAAAAGTAATCTATGAATGTTTTTGAAAAAGAATGTGTAGTTTAAGGTGCAATTTGTCAATTAAGAAAAAAACCATTAAGTGTTTTTTTAAGGCATAATAATAAATTTATATTTTCTATCAATTTGGCTCTTATTTATTTATTTTTTAGCTAAATTTAACACTTAACCTTTAAAAAAAAATCAAATCAATTTTTTAATGGAAATAATAACTAAAATATTAAAATTTTAATATTGTTGGCGTGATAGCTCGCATGACAGATCATGTGCTTATCATGCTAACATAACATCATTTATCTTATATGTCACGTCAACAAATAATTTAAAAATTATAAAATCAAAATAAATCAAAATCAAAATTAAAAATATAAAAAGTTCATAAAAATTAGTATGGAGTAAATGTGGATTGTCATATAGGTTGTCGTATTTAGAATTTTAATATTTTAGTTAGTATTCTTGTTAAAAAATCATTTCAACTATTTTTTTAAAAGATTGTTGGTCAAATTTAACTCTTTTTAAAAAGTCAAGGGTCAAATTTAACAAAAATAATAAGTATTAAATTGACGTCAAATTTGACATAACACCTTTTTAAATGGACCACTTTAATTAAAATCAACACACATTTATTAAATTCATTAGAAAAGAGGGTAGATCTTTTTGGTAAAAAAAAAAAAAAAGTGGAAGATCTCTACCTAAATTTCATCCAAAACTTTTCTTATGGATTTAAGCAATCTAAGTCAATTTGCATATTTGGTTTTTTGTTATTTCTAAACAAAACAAAACGTATAAATGGAGACAAGCTTCTAGTTATAAACTAATACAATTATTGTTTTTATTAAATTATTTTTTAAAAATATGCTTAATTTAATTAAGTTGGAACCAATTGAAATTATTTATCTTGATGATTATGGGTTGATGTCATTTTATGTTTGATTTAATTTTAAGTGTAAATTCTTTCTTTCCACTTAACTAAACATGATTAAACTTTGATTAATTTAATTAATTATGGTTATTATTTTAATTAATTAATCATTTTAATTCTTTGGATAATTGTTATTTAGGTCTTCATGCATTTTTTAAAATTAAAACTTAATAGCAATTGAACTTTTACAATTTAGTATCTGAGCTTTAATTAACTATTTTCTCGGTTAAATTACTTAACCGTAATTCAATATATTTTCATACTAACTATATTAATCTTTATATTTTATTTTTACAAACTCGATTTACAAAAAATTCGAAACCACATTTTTCAACATCACTTAAAATAAGATGGTTACAATCAACTCTTATGGGAATGGTGTTGTTTTCTTCTTCACCGACTTCAACAAGGTCCTTTGTTTCCTCATATTTGTTATAGTCACCAAGGACTTCGACAAACCATCCAATGAGATTTTCACTTAATGGTGACTATGGGCTATAATATTCCAAAAGATGTTGATGTTGCATTGTATGGATGTGAATCATAATCAAAACTGGATTCGGGTGATTGCCTTGCAATAGATTCTTATTGTATCCTTGCCTCAGTATTGCTATTGGATGTAAATGGATTTTCTAACAATTCTACAAAATTATTAATCAATTCGTATGTTAGGTGTCCAAAGTTTCATAATGCGAGCTGACACTTTTTATATTTCTACATGGATATGAGCTTGAAACATCCGTTCCGAATTTCCCAATTTAAATTGATTCATGTATTCAAACCATACTTCTTTCATCATCATCAAGAGGAATTGTAGAATATCCTACTGAATTGGGAGATGTGATGTGTTTATACTTCAAAAGATGAACTGCAGCTTTGATTTTTCTACCCATTTTTAACTTCATTTTCTCTAATATTATGTTATTTTTGAACATTGTGTTCTTGGAATATTGGGACTCTAAAACTAAACCAATATAAATTTGTGCATTAAAATTAACAATTACCTAAAAACTTTTGCTCATTTATATCAACAATGGCGGAGCCTGAAATTTATTTTTTTGGAATTAGAATTAAATTGTATATTTCTACGATGATAAAAATATCATTTCATCATTTTAATAGTCTATATTTTTATAATTTTTTAAAAGATTAAATCAAATTTTTATATTTTTAAGGTACCAAAATTTAGTTTTACCATTACTAATTTAAAATTTTATAAATTATAAAGGGTCTAAACTAAAAATTTACTATTCTCGCCAGCCCCCTCCCCGGTCTCCACTACTCTCCACCACTGCATGTGAATAATATCAAATTAATAAAAGAGTTTCGTCGCTAAATGGCTATCTTCTTGTGTGAGAGTACATGATTTTTCTTCTCTCCCCAACTTTTTCCCATCTGATAAAACTAAGACATATGGAATTGACCATAAATGGAAGCCTCCGCCAAAGGGATGCCTTAAATTCAATATCAAATTAGCAGGTATTGGCAATATTTTGCATGATGACTGTGGGGCTGTGTTACTTGTTTTCTCTAAACTTGTCGCATCCAATAGTGCAACTGAAACTGAAATCCTTCCTATTAAGGAGGCAACACTCGTTTTTAAGGCATCAAAGTGGGTTTCCTTTACGAGACTCATTACCGAAGTGATTGCCTAAGTAGCTGTCGATTGGATTAACAACCCAACAAAAATCCCGTTGTGGCTTTGAAGTATTGCTCAGCCATGTTTGGCCTTTGGATACATGCAGTGGTGGAGCTAGAAAATTTATTTTGAGAGGCAAAATTAAATTATATATTTTTACGATAGTAAAAATATAATTTTATCATTTTAATAGTCTATATCTTTATAAATTTTAAAGGGTTAAATCAAAATTTTATCATTTTTAGGCACAAAGTATAATTTTACTATTATTAATCTAAAATTTCATAAATTATAAAAGACCTAAATTAAAATTTCACCATTTTAGGGGGTCATGGTCCCCTTGGGTCTCCACTAGCCTTTGCCACTAGAAACATGGAAGATGGGTCGTAAGATACTTTCCCAAGGAAGTCAATTTTGAACAGCGGTGTAGAAAATGAGAATTTGTTCATTCAGATCCCTTTAAAATTTATAAAATTTTAAATTAGTAAAGGTAAAATTTTATTTTGGCCCTAAAAATGATAAAAACTTAATTTAATCTTTTAAAACTTATAAAGGTATAGACTATTAAAATACTGAAATTATATTTTTACTATTATAAAAATATACAATTTATTTTTTATCCAAACCCGACTTAGACGTTATGGCCGAATCTGGAAAAGTTACATCAACTTCTGTGAAAAACTAAAATCTAGCTTAGAAATTGTGTGATATGAAAACTTAATTTAGCTAAGCTCATGCGAGTTTCAGGAAATTCTCAAGTTTGAAAACACCTATTTCACAGTATGATCTCTTAAACATTTACTCATAAAAACCGCAGAAACTTCCGGAGTTTTTAAGTTTTGAAAATCGAATTCCATTTTTCAAATTCAGTATGATTTTGCGTTTTACGTTTAAGAACACCCAAAACCAACAAGCAGATCAAAAACCAAAAACAAAACCAAATCCAAAAACTTAGTCCAAAAATCAAAAGTCTAGAAATCTTAATTAAAATAATTCAAACCATCTTATGTGGAAAACCAATTCGATCACCCAGACGTCATCTGGTCCTAAACTTGCTGGTTACCTGAGAGGATAACAAACAAAGAGTGAGCTTTACAAGCTCATTGTGTAACACATCCCAAGAAACAAAGCAGATATAAATAAATAAACAAATACAGATTCAAACTGTAACACCCCAAACCCGGCCTAGACGTTATGGCCAAATCCGGAGGTGTCACAAAGAATGGGTTTTGATAACGAACTGCACACGTTAAAACCATTTCAGTTTTTCAACTCTTATTTGCTTTTATCCATTGTCAGAATGTTTATTCAAAATCAATTTGCCTTAAAACGTGTTTTATAGTGGAAGCTTACGAAAAATGTTGTATTTAATGAAAGCGGTTCGTATTTTTAGAAAACCTTTGTTTTAGTAAAAACCATAGTTTTTAGATATCAGTCGCTAATTAAGTACTAAAACGAAAATCCAAATCCAAAAGAAAAATCAGCCAAAAAGTCCGGAGAGTCCAATTATTACATAAATCCAGAAATAACCCTTAAAATAAATCCATAAACCTAATAGTTTACGAACTTGTGGTCACCGAGAGGCTCTGTCCCACCAATCCGTCTAAGTCTATGGATTACCTGAACAGAAATAGACAAACAGAGGTGAATTTACGTCAACTCAATGTGTAACCCAACAGAGATAGACATGCAACACATACGGAATCATATGCACAGCAGATACAGATACAAATTCAGTTTCAAATTTAGATATGCAAAATCCTACCCCCATCCTCTACACACCAACTCTGACCATCCCATCACACCATGTGGGGTTAAAAACACCCACCCATCCCTACACACCACGTCGTGCCATTAAGACACATATCAGATAATATGCAGCCGATGTAACACCCCAAATCCGGCCTAAAAGTTAGGCCCGAATCTGGCGTGTCACATTGAAGTGTTTTTTGAAAACCATGTTTTCATTGAAAAACCCTTCTTTTTGAAAGGCTTAAGTAAAAACCCAGTTATGTTAGTTTATTTTTAAAACATGGTACATTGAAAAATTATTAGTTTTAATCCCAAAACATCTTTTTAGTTACAGAAGCTGATTTTGAAAGTAATTGATTTACGAAACAAATTAAGTCGTGAAACCATTTCTTCTATGTTGCGAAAACGTAGTGTTGTTTTTAAAAACAGTTAGCATTTTGGAAAACTGTGATTTACTTTCAACAGATATAATTCAAAGTAAAGAAAGACCCATAGTTAAAATCCAGAAACTTAAAGAGGCCTTATTACAACCCAAATCAAAATACTTGAATGTAAATAATCAAAACGGAAAACACAAGCAGTGTGTGGCCTTCTCCGAGTCCCTCGCAGCACCGATCCGTCTAAGGCTAGGAATTACCTGCACAGTTAAAAACGGGGTGAGTTTACAGAAACTCTGTGTGTAATCCGCTTACTAGAGTAACAACAAGATACGTGAAATAGAAACCTAAAGCGATCGGGGCCAAAGCCCTTTAACGAAAGAGAGCAAAGACAAAGATGATCGAGCATACGTGGGCCAAAGCCCACTACAATATCATTTGGGTCACAGCCCATAATAGAATCAATTAGGCCTAGCCCAAACCAATAATGAGAACAAGTGGCCTAAGCCCGATGCGATGATGATCTCATAATAGATATGCGAAGAGTATGAGGATGCATCCCACCCCGATCCAAACCCAACACACCCGTACCAACCCTACACTTACGTGGGGATAAAATCGACCCATCCACCTAGTACACCATCGTTAGCTTGCAGGTTGCGGCCTAGCAGAAACCGCAAAGCAAAGTCGCTAGTATATATATACGGCTCTAAGCCTTCAGTAGCGGTATTATAATTGGCATAAAGCCATCAGTAACTGTATTATATTTGGCACATAGCCATCAGTGGCAGTAATATAATTGGACACAACCTTGGGTAAATATGATCGACACAGATTCATCGATATATATGTTAGGCACATAGCCACGGGTAAGTACGATTGGCACAAAGCCATAATCAAGATGGCACAGAGCCATGTTTAGGTTGGCACAGAGCCATAATCAGATTACGCGTCTTTAAGCCGTCCGTCGGTCCAGAGTTGTCTTATGCGACCCGTGCGACCTTAACAGATCAATACTGGATCCACAGTCGTCATGCGACCCGTGCGACCCTATCAGAACTTCCTCCGTATCAATGTCCCAACCCCATGCAATATGTCGTGTATGTCATGCTCAATCATTACACGTGTATGCAAAATGGCCATGCTCGAATGATCATTTCACACATAGTAAAAGCATATCATCCACACGACCACGATCCAAATCGCTTAAAACACGATCATACATTCACGATTAAATCATCGATTACCTCTTAAGGGTAAAATAGTCATTTTACCCTATAAGGGTATTTTGGTAATCCTACCCTACAGGGGTATTTCGATAATTCTACCCTACAGGGGTATTTCGGTAATTTTGCAAACTGAGGGTATTTTAGTAATTTTGCAAACCGAGGGTATTTCGGTAATTTTGTGAACCAGGGATATTTTGGTAATTTCACAAATCAAGGGTATTTTGGTAATTTCACAAATCGAAGGTATTTCAGTAATTTTGCATATTGGGGGTATTTCGGTAATTTTGCACATCGAGAGTATTTTAGTACTTTTTCAAATCGGGGGTATTTCGGTAATTTTGAAAGTCAGGGGTATTTCGGTAATTTTGGAAGCCGGGGGTATTTCGGTAATCTTTACAAATTGAGGGTATCAGCGACCCAACAGAAGGTCCACCGTCGCCTCGAGCAACTTAAGAACCCAAACAGACACAACGGTGTAAATGGGCCTAAGACCCATTACTCGGGCCAAGTGGGCCCACACACTCGTGTGGCACATTTAGCCCAGAAACAGCCACAGTTATGCAAACATCACAGTTCAAACCAATAGAAACCACCACATACATTTTATCCGTGTGGTCCCACATAGCCCATTTCGGCCCAACGAGGCCCAGAACTACCTAAGCCATGTGCGCTACATGACAAGTCTATCTACGTCTCACTTAACAGTGAAGTTTACCCACGCGGGCCTACGGGCCCATTGGGCCCATACGCCCCACTTCCGGCCCAAGCCATGAGTACGCTCATGGTGGCCCCAACCATCTTACGCCCATACTCGTGGGCTCGGTCCACCACACGTACGATCGCACGCTCGTGTGGTATCATTCGCTGGTATTTTAGCTTTTCGGCATTTTGCCGATCTACCGTCATCGCAGTGTAAACAACACCTACTTTCAGCTTTTCAACCGCTTATCAAACACAGCACCGTTACACACTTGATCACGTAAAGTATTAAGAATTCCCTCACGCCGGAACCTATTCAAACATAACAATAGCTAATCACTTAACAAATAGTGTCTAGAAAAACCCTTAACAACCACTTAACCGAGAGGTCGACTACCACTTGCCTTGACTAGATCGGTCGACTATGATTAGCCGACTCGAACCAGAGTTTGGTGCAGCTGCCCTTCCGCATCCTGGCGGAAAGTCCCAAATAGCCGACACCGCACGCCTCTTAAACTTGGGAGTAGGCACTCTTTCTGATCCCCCCTCAGACTGGCTACCAATTGCCTCAATGATAATCTCTTGATTGCCTAAACCCACGGGTTAAACATATATTAATCTACAACAAGCACAACACCCCAGAATAGGGAAAGTGACATTCGACCCAAACCAAGAATACAATCTAACTTACCTTAGATATTCGATCGAAAGGCAAAAGGCAGATTCGAATGCTCTAATGATACTTGAAAACTCTTCTACACCTTGAGAAGTTTTTAGAAACCGAAAGAAAACGTATGGCGAGAGAAAAGGTCAATTCGGCAAGGGTTTAAGAAGAAAGAAGTAAAGCTTGGCAACAAAATGAGACAAACAGATAAACACCTATTCGGCCAAAAAAGTAACTCAGTACTACGAAATAAGGGAAAAAGAGTTTGGGAAAGGGAAAGTGTAGATAAAGATTCTCAATAGGCAAAGTGAAAGTATTTGGCTTTAGCAATACAAGGAGGGGCACTCGAAAAGAATCGAAGGAAAGAGAGAAAAGGAAAAGGGTATTCGGCTATCATTGGAAGAAAAAGGAAACAGATGAACCGTACTTCGATTTAGCAAAAGAGGAGAAGAATAATGTCAATTCAGCACAGGCAGCACTTGATGCAAAGAAAATAACAGAGAAAGGGGCATTGTTCGGTTTTGAAAAAGGCAAAAAGAAAATAAAGCAAATGAGTCAAAAGCCAAAATGGCTAAAATAACAACGGCATCCCTTCATACACTAGCCAAATTTCCAAGAGCAAGGACCCCAATATTCGGCCAACACCTTCCCATTTCAAATTCCATGATTTTCTCCTTGAATCCAGCCACCAACCGAGTTTGAATTACAATCAAACTCCTTTATCCAATCTTCATCCCTTGAAACACTCCCCTAAACACTCACTTGACCAATTAAAACTCCCCAACACAGAGTTCAAATCCAACACAAACTCCTTGTCCACACCAGAGTAAAATAAATAATTCCCTTTTGCATGCAGTGAGACTTGAACCTCTACCCTCATTGCCATACCTGTGACGCCACAACCACTCCACCACAGGCTCTCTTGTGTCTCCTTTTTAATCACAAATACTTAGAAGGCTTAATACTAGGAGTCAGGGTCCCCTAATGCTAAAAATAAAAATTTTCCAAATGACATGGCTTGAACCCAGGACTTCATAGAACCCCCTAACCTTCCAAAATCACTCACCTAATAGATCTAACTTGCATTAGTGCCGTTCTCTTGTTCTCAACAGTTTTAAACACTCTCATGCCCAAGGCCCAATAGGCATAATTCTACTAGGCCCAACTTCACGGAATTACAGCCGAGCTGCCAGAATAAAGGCGATTAACGCCGAACATAACACTTCCTCCTCATATACAAATCCCACCCCAATAACAAATACAGATATAACGGATTAAACATGCTCAACATGCTTTATACAAATAACATATACACATATATCAGTATAGTCAGGCATGCATTTAGTATCCTACTCAGATTAGTCTATCGAAATATCATAGCATGCAAAATAGGGTTTAACTAGCCCTTACCGAACCTATAATAGGCCCATAGACGATCGGAGTGACCCGTTCGACCCTAGGGAGAATTTCAGAAAAATGGGCCCACATGTCCGTGTGGTTTGCCCGTGTGGGCCCACATGCCCAGATTGGCCGAGCTCGTGTGGCCCACACGCCTGACTTGGCCGAGCCCGTGTGGCCCACACGATCACACCCAAGTCATCACACGGCCTTGTCCTGTGTACGACCATGCGTTTGTCGATCACACGGTCGTGTCTCGCCCACGGCCATCCACACGGGCGACCACATGCCCGTGTGGCGTCGACAGTGTAGTTTTTGAACTTTTGCCGAAACCTTATTTTCTGTGTTTTGGGTACACACCTGGTATCATTCTGATGCGAAAACGCTCTCGAGACACACAACACCTAAAATTGTCCAACAAAACACTGAATAAAATGCCCAAATTGATACCAAAATCGAACCAAGATTATGTTCAATCCAACAAACAACCAAGTCCTTACCTTCTAATGAACTACGGTGATTTCACACAACTAAGTCACCGATTGACAATCCGCAATCCCTTGATCTTCTCTTAATCAATAAGGTATACGATATTAACACAACCGAAACAACCAAAATTGTACGAAACTACTAAAGTACTTACCGACACACAGACCGAGCAGAAAAACACAAAACCCAATGTAAAAATCGACAGCAGTCTAAACGAAAATGAGAAGGTAACAGGAAGAGGATAAAAATCGAGAGTTCCACCAACAGAGAAGCAACTGACGTTAGAGATTTTTGAGAATGAGAGAGAACATAAATTTTGAAAAAATAACAAATGGAACTGATAACCCCAAAATCCCAACTCCCCATTATTTCTTCAATCTCAACCACTTTAGAATTTTAATTCCACTGAAATTTTATCGCAAAACCGAGCAAAAATAAATACCTACGCTGACGCAGGGATTTGAACATAAGACCTCCAACACACTGACTCCAAATTTTCAATTTTGAAATCTGAATTCCAATTTTTCAAATTAGTATGATTTTGCAGTTTTACGTTTAAGAACACCCAAAAACCAACGGACAAATTAAAAACCCAAAAACAAAACCAAATCCAAAAACTTAGTCCAAAAATCAAAAGTCCGGAAATCTTAATTAAAATAATTCAAACCATCTTATGTGGAAAACCAATTCGATCACCCACACGTCATCCGGTCCTAAACTTGTTGGTTACCTGATAGGATAACAAACAAAAAGTGAGCTTTACAAGCTCAGTGTGTAACACATCCCAAGAAACAAATCAGATATACATAAATAAACAAATACAGATTCAAGCATATTCTCACATACAAATTCAGATGTATTTCCATAATCAGATGCATATGCGTATTCAGATTCAGATGCAAATGCAGACACAGATTCAGATACAGATGCAGTTACAGATCCTACCCCCATCCACTACACACCAACTCTGTCCAACCAATCACATCAATTAAGACTACAAGAGTCTATCAATCTAATCACATCGGGTCATGGTGATATGCCACTCATAAAGGTGCAACTGACCTGCCAGAAAGATATTGCGATTTAATTGCCAAAATTGCTAAATACTGCCAAAATACATTTCCTCCGTCACATATCAAACCCATCCCGATGTACATCCATAAATAAACTATTATATATATAAATATCATTCATACTTTCATACGTAATTATGCTTTCAGAGTTATCAGAACACAAATCGTACATATATTTTTCATATACCTTACCTGTATTACATACAAACACAAATCAATAGAGGTCACATTTCAAGTCTTATTTAACCCAAATGGATCCCACGGAAGGTCTAATTACGAATTTCGGAGTCAAATGGGTCTAAGTGAAAATTTTCGAACAATGGGATACACAACCTATCTGATTTGCCCGCGTGATTCGACATGTTCATGTGTCCCACACGGCTTACCTGATTTGTTCGTGTAATCACACATGCCTGTGTGCCTCACACGACTTAACTGATTTACCCGTGCAATCGAACACGCTCGTGTAGACCCACACGGCCTAATACATGGCCAACAACATGGCCGTGTGGCGACAAACAATTTTGAACTTTCCTTGCATTTTCCAAATTTTCTAGGTTTTTCGTGGTGGTTTCGAGTTAGAAACACACACCTGATTTGGTCTCAATGAAGATTTATGAAGGAGCAATCCAGTAACCTAAATTGAAAATCTACAAGAATCAATCAATTCAATTTTTACAACACCCAATTGCACAAATTGGTGTAACATCATCCAACGAACTTATTTACAAAATAAAACAACCCTTAAAACAATAAAATTACTCACCCTTGAACGAAACAACTTAAAAAAGCATTTAATTGCCCGGAGGATTAATCGTCTCACGATATTCTCCTAATCTACACAAAGAACACAAACTAATCATTAAAAGCCCTTCCTACTCAAAGAACTTAATAAACACAGGTTAAACTGTTGGAAAAAAACGGGTTTGGAAAATGCAGCGGAAAATAAATTTAGGGAAAAACCAGAGTTTTAAATTTTTTTCCAAAACAAGATCTTGGTTGTGATATCTAAAGTAATAAACACTTAATCAAAATTGTACATTTTCGATTCGTCTAGGATGAGCGCTTCAACCGAGTAGTCTTCTTCGCAATCCTTAAGCTCACGTCTGCCGAGTGTGGGCTCGCTTCTAATAAAAAAAATTTCACAAAAAATACCAGTGGGGTAATTTCATAATTTCTCTAAACTTTTTGGGAAAATTTGTAAATTAGAAAAATATATCTAGAAATTTTCTGAAATAATCTCTTCAGAAATTTTCTCTCTACAACTTTCTCTTGAATTCAACTTTGTGTAAAATAATGACCCAAGTCTCTCTTTATATAAGGAGAGTTTAGAGAGTTCAACTATGATTAAACTTAACCACTTTAATATTAAATCTTATTAAAATAATAGAATGTTTATCTACAATATAAACATTAAATTTAATTTAATATTAAAGCAATCACTTTAATATTAAATTATTAAAATAATATTAAGATAAGTATTAAATTTAATTTAATATTAAACTATTAAACTATTATTATTTTTGGAATAGTTAATTTGAAATCAAATTCTCTGGTAGAGTCCCAGTAGGAGTGTAACTTTTCCACTGTTCAACCACTGAAGACCAACTGCCGCTGGCCACCGGGACGCCGCTATCGCAGCCACCGGCACTACTGTGTCCAGTGATGCAGGTGCGACACCCTTAGGACACCTTGAGTCAGTTTGGCTACTGCTAGTTCGATCTAGGTCAGTGACAACCCGACTGGTCCGATGTAGCCACCGGTTGGACTGTCGACCTAATTTCACATACCAGGCCTAGTTCAACCAGTTTTTGGGTCATAATCTTGGTTTTTCAGCAACCGGACCCAATTTACGATTTCAGGTCCAATTTTCAAGTTCAATTACCCATTGCACCAATTATTTGACTTGAAAAGTAATTTCCAAAAGTATCATATTAGTTTAATTAATTTGATTAATTTAATTTTACTTGATCAAAATTAATTTTTCCAAAAATCACTTAGACTTTCCAAATTAATTTTTCAAGAAAATTCTTTAACCAAATTCTCTAGTTCAACAATTCTCACGCCCACCTAATTTAATTCCACATGGAATAAATCGATTTAATTGAATTATTTTCGAAGTCGTAGAATTTTCTTCTGATTCAAATACAGTCCAATCGAGCTTTTGTTAAGCTAGCAAATGGACCAATTGGACATATATAATTAGGCTCTAGTAATTGAAACTATTTCTAGAAGCATCATTCCGATAATTCACAATTACATAATCATGGAGTCAGTCTACAAGAAGTACCACGATTCAAAACTCCTTATGGTATACTCTTTACGAAAGCAATTTATCCAACTGTTTTTTGTAATGACCCCGTCATGTGTGTGTTACCCTCATATGATATCCTTAATTCCTTTGAGTTAAATCCGTTCACTCAATACAATCCTATTTTATCTCATGGTCACCATTGTATCTTCTTAATGATTAATATGATTATTGTAACACCCCTTACCCGTATTCTATGCCGGAACCGAGCACGAGGCATTACCGGACTTAATCCACTTAATCACACAACTTTATTCCCAACTTGACATATCTCTATCATAATCACAACATACTCATTAAAGACCTACGAGGCCTTAAGCGTACATACGGAGAGTTTCGGAACCCAACCGGAAACTTTTGCGATCTTAAAAATCTTCACCTCAACAGGGGCCACACGCCCGTGTGAAATGGAACACGCTTGAGTGGGCAGATGTGGTTACACACGCTCATGTCCCTACCCTGTGTGGGATTTTTTTCATTTCGAACCTACAGGGGTTTTCACACGGCCGGACACACGCCCGTGTCCTTAGACTGTGTGTCGAATTAAATTCCTAAAACCATGTGCAGACTTCACACGGCTGGGGCACATGCCCATGTCCATGGCCGTGTCACTCACACGGTTGAGACACACGGCTGTGTCTCTGCTCGTGTGTTTACTACAAAGCTTACTGACTTGTAAAACTATCATGCAGGGGACACACAGCCTGGTCATACACCCATGGGACTAATCGTGTGTCACACACGGCCTAGACACACACTCGTGTGCCTACCCGTGTGGATAAGAACAAGGCTATTTGCCAAGCTTTTTTCATCCCTCTAACTCACACAACACGAATCCATTTAACATATCACTAAACAACTCAGATTTTGCAATATACACTTCCATGAATAACTTCATCTTTTCATATATGTATAACAATGAGCCAACAACTATGGTTATATATAAAAGAGTTCATCATTAAAGGGGCCAACACACTCTTGGCCAAAATAACAAAACAATTTACCTAGCCTAGCCTCTATACATGCCATACTCAAAAACACTAAGTCTAGATATACCGAGATGAGCTGATAGTGTGGGCGATCTTCCAATTATTTTCGTATCCCGACCCGGCTCTTTGACACTATAAAATAAGGGAAAAGAAAGGGGAGTAAGCTTTGAGCTTAGTAAGTTAACATGTAAACAAATAACATCATAGTATGTGCTAAACAATAAATAGCATTACATACTAAACAAGAACAATCCACATTCATAATCATGCTTACTCATTTCCTTCCTTACCACATTCCAACCAAATCACAAGCTTAATACTTACATTCATTAACATGCATCCCTGCACTTAACACCACAAAGTCACATGATACAACACATGATAGTTTTTCACTAAACCATTCATAATACCAATTCACTCGGTGGTTTCGCACTTAGCCCACCATCAATCTTTAATAGGGTGTTATCGCACATAGCCCACCAAAAAGGATAGTTACGGTGGTATCGCACATAGCCCACCAAATGATAATATAAATGATGGTATTGCACACAACCCATCGTAGTTAAGTAATAAGGTGGTATCGCACTTAGCCCACCATCAAGAATTGTTATCACACATTTACATATCTATTTCGTCATTCATACGAAAATTATTCAATAACTACCAAATTCAATCCACTTGAATCATACATGTTCTCAATCATACCATGCACCAATTAGTAACAACAATGTGTATATAAAATGCATCGTTTACACATAAACTTACCTCGGTGCAAAACGCATTAATCGACGGTCTATTCCGTAACCTTGCCTTTTCTTCGGTCAAGGTTGATTCCACGCTCTTCTTGGTCTATAACAACAAAATTCACTCATTTAAAACATCTTATGATCATAATGCATTAAAATCTATACTCAGGCAAAAATGACCATTTTGCCCTTACACTTTGGCAAAATTATGATTTTTCCCCTAGGCTCGTAAATCATTTTTCAACTCATTTTCTAAATAAACAAGATAAGCTGAACATTTATTTCTCCTACAACTACTCACAATTTCATCTATTTCATGCATTTATTACAAAATCACAAACTTTACAACTTGGTCCCATTTAGGTGTTTTCATTACTACACCTTTCACCAAAGTTGTTTCTCATCTCTCTAACATTCATTTTCTTCCATAAAAACTTAGCGAACAACATAAACATTCTCATGGCAATTCCCTAGAATTTCAACCATATTGCAAATTAGTCCCCTCATTAGCTAGCTTAAGCTTTGGGGACTCCAAAAATACAAAAATTATCAAATAACACTACCAAAATCACTTACTAGCAAGGAGATAACTTGGCTGAAATTTCAAAGCATTCAAAACCCCTCTAAGCTGGTATTTTTTGGTGGAAGATGAAGAGTGAATAGTGAAAGATGATATCTTTCCTTTTTATCATATTTTATTCATCTTTTATCACCTAATGTCACCAAATTTTGACTAAAATTAATGCTCTTGTCCCTTTTTGCATCCTATGGCCGGCCAACACACTCCATATGGCCTAATTTCACTTTAAGGACCTTCAATTTAATATTCTATGGCTATTAGACACCTCTACCTTGAAAAATAGAACTTTCGCACTTTATGCGATTTAGTTTTTTTTCACAATTAAGCATGCTATCGCTCAAATTAAAGCACCAAAATTTTCACATAGCCATATGTTAATGCCATAACATATAAAATAACATCAAAATAATTTTCCTTAACCTCGGTTTAGTGGTCTCGAAACCACTGTTCCGACTAGCCCCGAAATTGGGCTATTACAATTATTGTCAACAAATGACTATAATAAATTGCTCGTTCGAGAACAAGCAACCCGTGGCAACATTCCATACTTATCAATCCACATAATGCCAATAAGAGTATAAGCCTATGCCATACACAAGTCATGTACCCAACATACCGGCTATGGGCTCTATCATCTTTAGAGCAGAAGCCTCCACTTATATCAAAGCACATGAGTTGTATATGCATGGTCAGTGACTAACTCAGGATTTAGGTAAATCACACAATAAATGTCACTAGTGAATTAATTCACAAACAAATTTAGAATTAATTCATCTTGGGTCCAGTCCAATGTATCATTTTACTAATGAATACATCTACGTCTCTACTCGTGGAGTCAATTGCTCCGATAGTCAGGACTAATCATCTGCCCAATTAGAATTTTAAACGACATAATAATCCTTCTTAATATTTGAATCAAATGCTCACTTTGATTCTTTTACAGGATTACGTACTTATTTAGATTATTTACTAAAGTAAATTGTCTTTCTCGCAATGTAAACATTCTTACAATGTCACTTATCTTCAGTTTGAACTTAGACAATCAATGAGCTAATATTTTCTTGTCACAATTTCTCTATGCATGAAAAATATAAAAGAAAGAAATACAAAATACATAATAGTGAATGTGAAATTAACTTTATTTATTTATTCATCGTTCAAATAAATAGAAAATAGTTACATGTTTACTATAATATGGGCACATTTCCCAAAAAATTCCCACTTGCCCTAGTGAATTAAATGTGGCATTTTCCGCATTCCCATATCATCGATGTGTTTGATAAAACTCGTAGTTACATGAGTCTTAGTAAACGGATCCATAAGGTTATCTTCAAAAGCTACTTTCATCACATCTACAATTCATTCGGCTATTGCCTCTCGTATCAAGTGATACTTCCGATCAATGTGTTCGTCCTCTTGTGACTTCTCATTTCCTTGGTATTACCTATTTCAGCACTATTACCACAATATAGTATTATAGTTTTTTCCATACTAGGAATAACTTCAAGATCGATTAAGAACTTTCGAAGCCATATTTCTTCTTCTGTTGCCTTAGAAGCAGCCACATACTCGGCCTTCATAGTAGAGTCAGCAGTGCAAGTTTGTTTTACACTTCTCCATACTATGGCTCTACGGCCTAGAACGAATACATTTCCCGACGTCAATTTCCTCGAATCTTTACAGGTTTGGAATTCTGAGTCTGTGTATCCAACAATAGTAAGGTTCTACCCAGAATACACAAGCATATAATTCCTGATTCTTTTAAAATACCTTAATATATGTTTTACAGCTTGTCAATGCCTGAGACATAGGTTCATCTGATATCAACTAACCATTCCTATTGAGAAAAAAATATCTGGACGTGTGCAAAGCATCACATACATAAGGCTTCCAACTACTAAAGCATATAGAACCTTACTCATATGCTCTCTTTCTTCTGCTGTGTTAGGACAGCCATTTAAAGAAAGATGAAAACCTAATGAAACTGGTTGAACGCCTGGCTTCGCATCGGTCATTGTAAAACGTTCCAGTACCTTATCGATGTATGAACCTTGAGATAGAGCTATCGTTTTATTCTTTAGATCCATAAGGATTCGAATTCCAAGAATATAACTAGTTTCACCCAAGTCCTTCATGCTAAACTGTTAACCTTACCACAGTTTAACTGATAACAATTCTCCTACATCGTTTCTGATATGTAGAATATCATCGACATGCAAAACGAGGAAGACCATCTTTTTGTCCTTTGTACGCTTATAAATACAAGGTTCATCAACATTTTGCTCAAATCCAAAAGTCTTGATTTGATCAAATCTTTTATTCCATGAGCGGGACGCCTGCTTAAGTCCATAAATGGACTTAGCAGTTTGCAAACTTTTGCTCCTTTCCTTTGACAACATAGCCAGTGGGTTAAGCCATGTAAATGGTCTCATCAAGATAGCATTTAAAATTGTTGTCTTGACATCCATTTGTCAGATCTCGTAATCAAGAACAGGGATAATAGATAAGAGTATGTGGATAGACTTGAGCATGGCTACCGGAGAGAAACTCTCATCGTAATCGATGTCTTCGTTCTGTATGTAGCCTTTCCCTACAAGTCTAGCTTTGTGTGTTTCCACTTTCCCTTCTACATTTCTCTTCTTCTTGTAGATCCACTTACACCCTATGGGTTTAATCTCAATCGGTAAGTCTACAAGTTCCCACACCGTATTGGATTTCATAAAATCCATCTCGGCATCCATGGCCTATTTCTAGAGCTTGGAATAGATGTCCTGCATAGCCTCTTTGTAAGCGAGTGGATCATCATCATGATGGGCTTTCGTATTATAAATACTACCATCATAGATAAAGAAGTTTTATTTCTTAGAAACTCTCTCACTATGAAGGATTCCCCTATGTTGTTGATCATTTGTAGGTCTTTCTACAACTTTATTGAGAATTGAACTCGATGATTGTTCGACCACTCCCGAAAGTTCCTCAAGTACCACTTTACTTCGAATTTTAAATTCATCCATGTAGCTTTCCTCAAGGAAAGTAGCATGAGTAGAAACTTTAATCGTATTATCTTTCAGATTGTAGAATAACACTTCTTTTATTCCTTTTAGATATCCTACAAACATGCACAATTCTGTCCGTGCATCCAACTTCCTTGCATCCTTATCTAGAACGTGTGCTAGACAACCCCATATTCTAAAGTGATTTAGAGTGGGTTTCTTTCCATGCCACAATTCATAAGGTGTCTTACAAGCAGACTTGGTTGGCACATCATTTAGAGTATAGCAAACCATTTGTATCGCATATCCCCAGATGGAAGTAAGAAATTGTGAATAGCTTAACATTGAATGAACCATGTCAAGCAAGGTTCTACTCCTTCTCTCAGCTACGCCATTCTACTGTGGAGTGCCTGGCCCAGTCAATTGGGATAAAATCCTATTCTCTATGAGGTATCTTAAGAACTCGTCAGACAAGTATTCCCCACCTCAGTCATACCGAAGATTCTTTATAGATAAACCTAATTACTTTTCCACTTCCGCATGAAACTCTTGAAATTTATTAATGGTTTGACTTTTTGGTGCATTTGATACACATATCCATATCGAGATTAGTCATCGATAAAAGTCACATAATAATTATAACTTCCTTGGGCACTGATGCTCATAGGACCACATACATTAGTATGCACAAGTTTTAAAGGTTGGTTGGCCCTTGTACCTTTTGCATTAAAAGACCTCTTAGTCATTTTACCTTTCAAGCAAGATTCGCATTGTGGAAAACTAACTTCCTTACGCATACTTAAGAGACAATCTTTCATGAGTCTAGTGATTCTTTCTTGGTTAATATGACCAAGTCTTAAATTCCATGTGTACCCCTCATTAGAGTGAGAAGGTTTAAGCTATTTATTCACTATTTCAGTTTGAAGTATCAAGTAGTTATTAGGTTTGATAAAGTAGAGATTGTTTTCCATCCATCCATTACAGATTAAAGAATAATTTCTTTGAATTGCAATCCCTTTATTGAATGTCACGGTATACCTGTCATAAAATAAACATGCTACAAAAATTAAATTCCTCTTAAAATGAGGTACATAAAACACGTTCTTTAAAACAATCATCCTAAAATTATCAATGTGTAAAATAACTTCTCCCACTACTTTGACTGAAACATATCTCCCATCTCTGGTCTACAACGAGAGACTCCTGTCACGCGGACTTCTTATTTCGCTAAACCCTTGTAAAGAAACATAAACATGGTTAATGGCTCTAGAATCAAAAACCCAGTTGTCAATTGATTTTTCCACTAAGCCAGCTTCAACTGCAAACAGTTCCATACTTTTTTCTTTTTCGGCTAGGTAATCCAAATACTAATTACAGTTTGATCTGAAACGCCCTTTCTTGTTGTAGAAGAAAATTTGATCTTTTTAAGATCTTTTGACTTCTTAGCCTTCTTCCTATCCACACGAGGTGGAACTGAAGACTTAGTCGGTTTGTTCTTTCCCTTAGCTTTCTGCTTCCCTTTAGAGGGCGAAGGGCTCACAGCTCAGTTTGTTTCAAGTTTCTCCTGAACCAACTTACCATCATTCATCATCAACTCATAGGATCGTAATTTCTTCGTAAGCTGAGTTAAGGTAAGCGCCTTATTTCCCAAGTTGTAAGCGGCCCTAAAACCAACAAACTCCTTAGTTAATGATTTGAACAATATTTCAATCTGAGTGTTCACGTCTAGTTCAACCCCATTGTTCTCCGAATCCGCAAAGAATCTCATAATCTTAAGCATATGTTCTTTGACCGGAGTGCCGATTTTCTATTAAGAATTCATCAAATTTGTAATAGCGGATTGTCGATCAATGCGACTTGGCCTCCGAGCAAATCCTCTAAAATTTTCATGATCTCTTTGGCAGTACGAAAATTCTCGTGTCGCTTTTGCAACACACTACTTATGCTCACTAACATATAACATCTAGTAATCGAGTCAGAATCTCTCCAGCGATTTCTCACTTTGGGCTGAGCTTCAGGAGGGCACATTTCGTCAAGAATGAATTTGTGTTTCTCACAGTTGAGAACTATTAGCAAGTTTCGTTTCCATTCTCGAAAGTTATCCCCATTTAATTTATTATAAGTAAGAATGCTAATAAGAGGAGTAGGAGACATATTTGAACTTTAAAAAATAAAGATTCACTAATTACTATCTTTATATTAAACAAATATTTTTCATTTCAGCAACATATAAAAATTGCAGTACGATGCATGCGTCTTGTATTAAAACCTTGAAAAAATATTTTTTTGTTGCTAAAATCATTCTCACGCCCATCAACCATGTCACCTTCGGATCCCATGATTAACTAGAAAGAACATGGGTTACATCCAATCAGTTCGTGAATTTTAATTCTCAAGACTCCACACGAAATAATGACTGTTCAACATTTGTCTATCATTTCTAGTTTAAATATCATTTCTTGGGAAGCTATTTAATAAGATGATTTTTAGTGTGTAACAATTGACTCAACACCCTTGTCCCATTTTGCACTATCTGATGCTTGAGAGATGTATAAAATTCATGTACTATAGGAACCACTGCATTCTCGATAGGAGTAACATATTTCCTTATAGAGATTCATAGAGGGTTCAAACTCTCGTTCCTGAATCAATGGTCAACCCTTCGACTCAAGATAATATTTCTCAATATTTAAATGGTGAAACTGTACAAGGTCGAAAACATGTGGTGTTTCTTGAGCATGGGTTTGCTTATTCTTTCTAGGAGGCATGTTTCTAACAAAAATATTAATAGTAATCAATAAAACAGTAAAAAAAAAAACATAGAAGTTTGAGAATACTTGAACCTCAACTTTTGTTGCACTTATTTGCACTTCTTCCTTGTTTTGTTGATGAGAACTTCCTCCAATGTAGCCTATTGAATTGGGAATGAAGGATTGAGTTTTAGGAATTAAGGGTTTAAAGAGAAATAGGGTTTTGAATGGTAGAGGTTTTGGAGAGATTTTGGAGGAGTTAGAATGTTAAAACTAGATTAGGTTTAGTTAAATTGGTGTTTTAATGATCAAAAGGGATATTTTTAGGGTTAAAAATTGGGCATAATTGGGTTTGTTCCGTTGGGTTGCGTGAATGGGTTGAGTTGACCCTACAAAAATTTGTAGCGATGTCGCGACACTGGGGTTCCGTGTCGCGACATCCCTAACAGATTACTCATGTAGCGGCACCGGGGTTCGACGTCACAACACACCCTGTAATTTTGAAATTCTGAGAGACCGTCTTCTATGTCGCGATACAGGGTAGTGATGTCACGACATTGGGTTGATTTTTGAACTTCTTCGCTACTGTCCACGATGTTGTGACACAGAAGTGTCTGTCTCGACGTTGACCTTGTTTCCAAAATTTCCAATCTTCAGAATGCTTCAAGTGTTTGTTAGACCTATCTTTGACCTACTTGTAAGTTATTAATGAATTGGTTAGTAAAATATACAATATACAGTTAGTAAGAATCTTACATAAAGATGTTAGGTCTTGCTGCCAGACTCATCTGTCAGCTCAGTCATTATACATTGATGGACTCTCTGTAATTTGTTTCTATCTGTATTAGTCCAACACCCATCGTGCCATTCTAGTCATCTGTGGTTGTCTCTTTCCCTGAATTTACCTTCCCGGCCTACTTTAACAGTCGACACTATTTTTACAGGTCATAATTATTAACTATTTGCAAAGCCTCATAACCATGCAACCACTTTAGTTTTTGCTTAGCATACGTGCTTCGTAAGGTAGTCAAAAAGAATGGTTCATACTTGTTGCTTATTTTGTCTCTTTTCATCTCATCACTCCAGACTAATTTGCCAGGTGTACTTGAGGCGATGATTGGCATAAAGGGTGGCAAATAGATTAGCAAGGGATTTTGCACTAAGTCACTTAGATTCCAGTTCTGCAGAATTTTAAATTCATCCATTTGAAATCTTTTAAGTTCCTTCATTTGTTTGCATATAGCTTTCTTGCATGGCTTTTGCAATGACTGAGCATTCCACACTGCTTGCAGCTCAAGGCCTATGCTCATTAGTTGTCCAGCTTGATCAAGTCTTGCTATATTATCATAGGTCCTGTCTATGTATATTTTTTCAATTTTGTTCAGCATCAGAAAAATTCCAAGGCCATCAAATCTCTGAGGTGCTTGGTTTAGGACTAAGGTTAAGAAAAGGATAGTCAATTCAAGTTCATTTTCTAGAACTACTAGAATCTCTTTATTTTGCTCTAAGGATTCCTCAATCGACAGACACTCTTCCAACAGATCAACCATTACTATTGTTTCTATTGATTTGTTTGTGTTATACTACTTTTGTATTTCTGCCTTATGGACAGAACCCAAAATTTCTGGGAAAATGAGTTCCATTCTGATTTGATTCTGCAGTTCGCTGACCATTTCCCCTACTAGCTCTATATCTTCTTTTCCGACAGTTGCGTTTAATTTATCAAAATGTTCCTCTGTCTGCTGAGATAGATAATAGACTGGGATTTCTCTATTTTCGCAAGTATCAACAGCGACATTCTCTTTTTTGCTCAATTTCGGACTTAGCACCTCTTGGTACCTTTCTGATGGCATATCATCTTGGTCATTATCATCTTAGGGAAGAACTGAAGTTTCTCCTTAGAGTTGACTTAATTCAAGCATTAGTAATCGTTGATTCTCCTAGATCTCCCAATCTTTATAGACTCCTTCCTTGTAAATATCTTTGTCATACTCGAAGTCTTCATTAGACCACATATAATAAAAGTTATCTATGACTTTGTGCTGACTGCTTATTTGGTTGACAGTGTCCAAGATTGTAACAGCCCGGTTTTAGCTAAATCAGAATAGTAGTTTTGAAACCACGAATCTAATGTTGGAAAATTATTTTAATATTATTTTTGGTGTTTACATCATGATAGCATGTATGTGTGAAAATTTCGTGAGCTAATTTTATCGATTGGTAGGTCAATTTGATAAAAAGGACCAAATCGCGTAAAATGCAAAAGTTTCATTCTACTTGTTAAAAGTACTTAATGGTTATGATATTAAATTGTGTGATTCATTATGTTGAAATTTGACCATAGTAAAGGTTAGTGGACATTTATGTCCATGGTTTCTATGTTATATTAAAGTTTTATTAAAGGTTAGTATAGTAATTATAATAAATTAAGTTATAATATGATAAAAACATATTGTTTTCTTCTTCATAAAAGATCACCACCATACTTAGGGCTTGAAAATCACCATTAGAGAGCTTGGACATTTGGCTATGGTGTCCTGAACATGTAAGTCTATTTTTAGCTTAGTTTTTAATGATTTCTATGTTTTTGTGATCGTTACTTTGTGTTCTAGCTAGCCCGTACCTTTAATTTCAAAATTGTTAAAGATTTTAAGAGTTTCCATTGATGATTTTATGTGTTCTTTGGTGTTTGAGGTTGAAATATGAATTTTTGATGATAAATTTTCATGTTTTGTAAAGTGATTTTTTGATAAAAATGCATAATAGGGATTAAATTGTGAAATATGTAAATTGAGTGGTTGAAATGTGAAATAAATGAAAGTTTTGGGCTGCTAGGGACTTATATGAAATTCGGCCAAGCTTGTGTTTAAAGAAATTATGTGAATTTTGTGTATTTGTGGAAGAGGGACTAAATTGATTAAATGTGAAAGTTTAGGGGCTAAAGTGCAAATAGGCCTAAATGTATGTTTTGGACTAATTTGAATGAGTGGTTGATTAAAGAAGTTAATTTTGAATATATTTAGATCAAGAAAAGAGGAATTCAGAATTAGATCGGGGGAAAGGCAAGAATATCGAGTAATTGACTCATTTCGCCGTTTTCGTACTCGAGGTAAGTTCATATGTGACGATTTCTTTATAAATGTATGTTAAATGCTTTGATATTTCCTAAACTGTGATTATGAGATTTCTTTTTAATGTATGAATTGTAAATACGATTCTACGGATATATTTGAAGATGGAATCGACAAGCTAAAAGTCCTGGTTGAACCTTAAGAATAGATTTTGGATACTGATGATATGTTATAAGATGATATACCGATTTGGCTTCGGGCCATGCATATCGGATGTGTTGGCTTTGGGCCACGATATTGGTACTATGGGTGCAAGTGATACCTTGATTTGGCTACGGGCCATGGTATAGGTATTTCAGAAATTAGTTACCTTGATTTGGCTACGGGCCATGGTATAGGTACTTCGGGATAAGTTACCTTGATTTGGCTTCGGCCCATGGTATAGGTACTTATTGATTGAGATCTTTGAGTATCCAACTTCTATTCCGAATGGTTCAACGGGTAAATGAATGATGTGGTTCATAAAGAGGTTAGTATGAGGCAATACAAGTATGTACAGAACCTATTCGAGTAATAATTAGAGAAAGTTCGATGAGATGGTATTTGATCATGTTTTGAGACAAGAGAAAGGTTTGTAGTTAATGTGTATATAGTAATGTTATGTATAATTGGTTGATATGTATTTATATGATGAATTAAGTTATTCACTTACGAGCTTACTAAGCTATGAAGCTTAATTTGTGTTATTTTTCTATGTTTTATAGTGAATCAAGGCTAGCTCGAATCCGGGAGTAATCGCTGTAAAGTCAGAGTTTTAAAATTTATAATGAGAATGATTGAACCTGGAAACTAACTATGACAATGATTGAGGCAAGTGCACCTATCGAACAGTAGTATAGCTTAGGCAAGACCGGATTGTCGAACCCAAAGGAACTAAAAGTACTAATACTAACTTTCTTTCTATTATTTAGCCTAAAATAAGTGAAGTTGTTTATTAATCTAAATTAACTAATTACTAAGCTAAAGACGCGAAGACAAAAAGAATGAATTGGGGAAATACTTGGGAAAAACTCAGTTGATTAAAAAGATACCCTTAGGAAGAATCCACCTAGACTTCACTTGTTATCTAACACTGAACCAGACGATTTATTCACTTGACTTGATCCGTAGGACTCCCTAACGTATATTAAACCCTCTCTCGAGGCGAATAACGTCTAACCCTAGGTTAATTAACAGAAATCTCTTTCTCGAATAATAACCCCCTAGAATAGCAGTAAATCTATCTATGGATTCACATATTAGGTTTCACCCTAATCCAGCAAAATCTTGTCACCCTATCTCTAGGCGTGCGATCAACTCTGCTTAATTATGCTAGATCTACTCTTAAGCACGGACTTTTGCTCCACCACCTAAGCACATTCGACTTGAATTAATATCCGCGAAATATCAACACAAGAATTAAGCACACATAATTAAGAACAAATCAAGTATTTATCATATAGTTTAGAAAACAATAACAAGATTCATCTAGGTTTCATCCCCCTAAGGTATCTGAGGGGTTTAGTTCATAATAGTAAAGAAAAACATCTCAAAAGAAAAGATAACACATAACATAAGAAATCCCTAAAACCCCCTGAAGGAATTGAAGAGGAGATCCTCCGTCTTGAGTAGAATTCCGGCTTCTTGAGATGGATCAATTGGCTATCCCTTGAGAGTTTCCCACAAATCTGACCTTTTCGGCTCGGCTCCTTGGCCTAGCTGATCGCCCCCTTTTAGGTCATACTTAGGGTGTATTTATAGGCTTTTGAAATAGGTTTCTTTGCCCCTAAGTATCCTTTCCCGAATGAAATTGCTCTTCTCCACGGCAGAGACACGGCCATGGCACACGCTCGTGTGAATCGTGGACAGGCCGTGTTCAAACTTCTAATGAGGACACGCCCGTGTAGATCGTGATTAGGCCGTGTTCTAGTATTTTGAGGAGGCACGGCCGTGTGGGCTTTAGTCCAGGCTGTGTCGATTTCTTCTTTGGTCCATTTTGGTCCGTTTTGAGCCCGTTTCTCGTTCTTTTTATTTTTGGGTGCTTTCCTGAGTATAAGACATGAAAAGAAAGAATTAAGAGCACCTTTTTACATAAATCAAGGGATAAATCATCCAAAAGTATGTTAAATGTGGGATTAAAATATGTTACTATTTCGGTTTATCAAATACCCCCACACTTAAGCTTTTGCTTGTCCTCAAGCAAAATTCTCAACTTACAATTAAAACGAACTTTCAATAATTCATAATTCTTATCAACAATGTCTTATCATAATTCATAGATAATTTATACACGGATAATTCAATTCAATGAGTCCTAAGGATTCAAACAATCTAAGTCATGGATTTGTAGCTCGAAAATTTAGGCGTCTCCCCTTATCTAAATAATCACCTTTAATTCAAAACTGACAAGGATTGACATCCTCACTAGAGATTCACTCAAATCACTCAAAGTGTTTAAGGTTCAGGAAAAAGCGCTCAAAAGTCGAACATGAAAAGTTAATCCCATAGGCTTGCATGAGAATCAAATCTCCACCACTAAAATATGAGATGAAACACAAATCAAAAGGTCTTTGAAAGGGTTGTAACAGGGCTTGGGTTAAAGATGTGGAATAAGGCTGAATTAGAGGGTTAAAATCGAGACTGAATTGACAAATTACCTAACCAGAAACAATGAACTGAATAATAAGTAATTACATTAATTAAAAATTAATAATTCTAATACTACGAGCTTTTTCTTCAATATTTGGAATTTAAATGTGTAAGCTCATTTAATCACAAAGCTAATAATGAATATATTTCAATTTTTTTAAGAACAAATCAAGTATACATAACAAATGATAAATTACTGAAATAAGAAACATAATTAGGCTATTAATCAAATCAAATCTCGATATAAGTGAAGTCGAAAAAGAATGGTGATAACAAAAACAAAGGGTTTCTGGGTTAATATTAGCGGTTATGTCAATAAAAAGGGTTGTTAGGATTAAAAGGGGTTCACTAGGGGTTAACTGCGAAGGTAGGTTTTTAATGGAGTTAGTGGGTTAAAACCTAGGTGCCTTAATCATCTTTGTATATCAAATCATAGGTGTGGTCTCGATATGTATAAACGAGGCAAGTTCTGGAATAACAAATCAATGTTGACATACTCATAATCAATAAAGTGAGCAAAAAAAAGAATTTATGCTCTATAAGGCTCAAAACCTCACAAAGATTATGGGTATTTTGATATCAACCTTGTAAATTTCAAACTTCAAAGTAATATTAAAATTCAGGTAGACAACCTAAAAAAAAATTAATTTTCTGAAAAATAGACTTATCATGCTTGATTCTTTAGTATCCTTCAAATTTAATCATCAATGGACAATTATCAATGACTTAATCCAAGACACATTAACAAAAGTCATAAATCAGGGAAATTTTCATTCTAATCATAATATGAGAAACTTACTTTAAGACAATACATAATTCAGGGATTTTCAAATGATACTATAGTTAACCCCCCACACTTAAGATGTACATTGCCCTCAATGTACAAAGATAGATAATAGCAATATAATAATAAAATCATAAGATAGGGAGAGAAGTGAAACATCCTGAATTTTGGATGGAGTCAATGGAAAGAAACCGGATTGGATTGGAGGTGAACATGGGGAAGCGCCTCGAACCGTTTGAACTTGAATCCTCAAGGTAGCCGGTCTGATTTTATTGTATCCTAAGCTAAATCTAAATGGTATGAAGAATAAGAAGAAAATAATAAAGAAAATAAAAATAAAAATAAAAATAGAAGTAAATAAAAATAGGAATAAAAGTAAATGATGGAAAATGAAAGAAGAAAGACAACTGAACAAGAAAAAGGAAAAAAGAGGGGCTCTAAATAGAGATTATGGATCTGGTGGGCCCCCGCCCTTGTACCTTCCTGTGATGGCCACACGGCCACGGCCACGGCCGTGTGCAAGGCCGTGTGGTCTGGAAATCTGCACTTTGGTTAGTTTATAGTTAGGTGCTAAAAAGGGAAAATAAAAGTAAAAGAAGAATTAAAAAAATGTAAAAATTAATGGGGTTAGTGCTCGGGTTGCCTCCCGAGAAACGCTCATTTATAGTCTTAAGCTAGACTTTACCTCTAATTCGTATGGTCATGGTGGTTTGAGGAGGTGAAAATCATTTCTCATGCGATCAATTCGGTTTTTGATAAATAGTTTAAGTCGAGTAATGTTTACCTCAAAAGTGTTGAATTTAGGATTGCTTACCTCGACTGTGCCGTATAGGAAGACATTAATTACCTCAAAAGTGATTTCTTCGTTTGTCTTGAGGTCTGAATTGGTGATTCGAGGGTCTTCCTTATTCAACAATACCTGGTCCCCTATTTTGAAGTGATTTGTTGTTCCTATCAGCTCGTCTGGGGTTTCCTTTGGTTTCACTTCGTGTATTCCTAATTTCTCTTTAAAGTGTGTTTTCCACTCGTCTAATTCATCGACCTGAAGCCTTAGTTCTTCATGAATTATTTCTTTATGGGTACGAGGTCTAAGATCTAGCTCAGCTAGGTGATTTCGTGATGCTTCCTATAAAGAAGGTTGGACTAAATGGTTATCAATAGAATTAACTTTCATACCTTTATTACTCGATGTCCTAGCTGAGTCAAGAGCTTGAAGAGTGATTGTTTCGTCGTCTACACGAAGTGTGAGTTCACCGAATTCTTCCTCTGTGTGGTCTTTCTTTATTGCATCGGGATATGGCACACGAGGTTGGTACTCTGTAATTGCTGGTTTTGGTATATCATGGCATACTTCAACCTTACCTTCACTTACCACAGGTTCTTCCCTTGGGTTTGGTTCGTCTAACCCTTCACTATCGTAAATGGCTTGATTTTTCTCTCTCAGGTTAGTTTCAGTATTGCTTGGCAAGCTTCCTTGTGGTAGTTCTGAGATCAGCTTAGCGAGTTGTATAACTGACTTAGTAAGTTCCCCAACTGACTCAGTAAGTTCCCCAACTTGGTTCTTGATCCCTTTGATCGATGTTTGTTGGTCATTAAGTGTTGTCTCAGTGTCTTGGAGACGGGTATCTGTGGCTGCCATGAATTTTGTTAGCATCTCTTCAATGTTTGACTCCTCTTCCTGTTGGTAAGGTGGTTGTTGAAAATTTGGAAGAAGTTCCGGTCCTTGGCTACTTTGATCATCCCATGAGAAATTTGGATGGTACCTCCAACCTGCATTATAAGTGTCATTATAAAAATTATTTTGTGGTCTAGCATAGTTACCCATATAGTTTACTTGTTCGCTTTCCATGCCATGTCCGTAGGGTGGGTACTCAGGATTCGCCACACCTCTGCTTGTTTCACACTGCATAACTGGATGTGCCTGCGAGGAACCGTATAAACCATCAATTTTTTTATGTATCATCTCTAACTGGGTTGATAGCACAGTTCTTTGGGTCGAGGTTGTGTAGATACTTCTACGCTTTTGTTGGCTTTGTCCTCATAACTTGCCACTGATAGTTATTCAGTGCCATCTCCTCTATAAACTAAAATTTTCCTGACAAAAGCAAATAAAAGAAAATTTAGCAAAGTAAAAAATAATAAAAATAAAAATAAAAATAAATTGCAAAAAAAATAAAAAAATGGCTAAAGTAATAAAAATAGAGCTTTCTTAATATTTTAGTTCCCCGGCAACGGCGCCAAAAACTTGATCACTGTAAAGTCAGAGTTTTAAAATTTATAATGAGAATGATCGAACCTGGAAACTAACTATGACAATGATTGAGGCAAGTGCACCTATCGAACATTAGTATAGGTTAGGCAAGACCGGATTGTCGAACCTAAAGGAACTAAAAGTACTAATACTAACTTTCTTTCTATTATTTAGCCTAAAATAAGTGAAGTTGTTTATTAATCTAAATTAACTAATTACTAAGCTAAAGACGCAAAGACAAAAAAGATTGAATTGGGGAAATACTTGGGAAAAACTCAGTTGATTAAAACGATACCCTTAGGAAGAATCCACCTAGACTTCACTTGTTATCTAACACTGAACCAGACGACTTATTCACTTGACTTGATCCGTAGGAATCCTTAACGTATATTAAACCCTCTCTCGAGGTGAATAACATCTAACCCTAGGTTAATTAATGGAAATCTCTTTCTCGAATAATAACCCCCTAGAATAGCAGTAAATCGATCTATGGATTCCCATATTAGGTTTCACCCTAATCCAACAAAATCTTGTCACCCTATCTCTAGGCGTGCGATCAACTCTGCTTAATTATGCTAGATCTACTCTTAAGCAGGGACTTTTGCTCCACCACCTAAGCACATTCGACTTGAATTAATATCTGTGAAATATCAACACAAGAATTAAGCACACATAATTAAGAACAAATCAAGTATTTATCATATAGTTTAGAAAACAATAACAAGATTCATCTAGGTTTCATCCCCGTCAGGTATCTGAGGGGTTTAGTTCATAATAGTAAAGAAAAACATCTCAAAAGAAAAGATAACACATAACATAAGAAATCCCTAAAACCCCCTGAAGGAATTGAAGAGGAGATCCTCCGTCTTGAGTAGAATTCTGGCTTCTTGAGATGGATCAATTGGCTATCCCTTGAGAGTTTCCCACAAATCTGACCTTTTCGGCTCAGCTCCTTGGCCTAGCTGACCGCCCCCTATTAGGTCATACTTAGGGTGTATTTATAGGCTTTTGAAATAGGTTTCTTTGCCCCTAAGTATCCATTCCCGAATGAAATTGCTCTTCTCTACGGTAGAGGCACGGCCATGGCACACACCTGTGTGAATCGTGGCCAGGCCGTGTTCGAACTTCTAATGAGGACACGCCCGTGTAGATCGTGATTAGGCCGTGTTCTAGTATTTTGAGGAGGCACGGCCGTGTGGGCTTTAGTCCAGGCCGTGTCGATTTCTTCTTTGGCCCATTTTGGTCCGTTTTGAGCCCGTTTCTCGTTCTTTTTATTCTTGGGTTCTTTCCTGAGTATAAGACATGAAAAGAAAGGATTAAGAGCACCTTTTTACATAAATAAAGGGATAAATCATCCAAAAGTATGTTAAATGTGGGATTAAAATATGTTACTATTTCGATTTATCAGGGAGCTATCGGAAACATCATCACACTATCAGACATCTATTGGTACTTTTGAGTTGTGTATATATGGTATATGGCTTGTATAGGCTACTTGTGGTATTTTGGTTATGAATATAGCCATGAGAGTTGGCTTGTAAATTTTGTTAATATGGTTAAGTGTTTAGCTATTAGAAATGGCTTGTAAATGTATATGTTTTGGTTGTATAAATAGCTATGAGTGATGTCTTATTTTGGCATGTTGAGAATGAAAATGGTGATGGTTATATAGTTGCAAATGGTTGAATTGATTTATGGAGTTTAATGCTTGAGAAATGTTTTAGTGAAGTATGATTTTAGAAGTTGAGTTGATAAGCATTTGAATAGGTATTTGGCATTGAATTGAGTATTGAATTTGGTTGTAATGGATATGGTATGAATTGTGCTTTTGGTTGCCTATTGGTTGATGAAATGGTACCATTTTGGTTGTTTAAGTGAGCATGAGTAAGGGTGGCAAATTGGCCTTGCAAATGGCCTATTTTTGTCCACATAGGTAGAGACACGGGCGTGTGTCTCAACCGTGTGTGACACATGGTCATGGTACACGGCCGTGTGTCCCTTGATGTTATATAAATTGAAGTCAGTATTCTCCACAAGGCCTCACACACGGGCGTATGATTGGCCGTGTGTCACAAGTCAGTATACCCCCTAAATGGCACACGGCCTAGCACACGAGCGTATGACTTGGCTGTGTTACATAAGTCAGTATACCCTAGAGGTTTGGCATGGCCTAGTACACGGCCTGACACACGGGCGTGTGTGGCCACTTCAAAGGGCACACGACCTTGACACACAGGCGTGTGGTCAACCGTGTGACCCAAGTCAGTATGTATGCCCTATTTTCACACGGCGGGGGACACGGGCGTGTCTGGAGCTGTGTGAGGCACACAGCCTGTTCACAGGGGTGTGTGACCCCTGAATGATTGAAAAATTTCTAAGTTTTCCAAGAATTTTGTATGTTATCGATTTAGTCCCGAATCAGTTCTAAACCATGTTTAAGGCCTCGTAGGCCCTTATAAGGGACAATGTGATTGTATTAAACGACTTATGAGAATGATTGCTTTATGTTTGTTAAATGTATGCTATATATTATGAATTGATCGGTAATACCTCGTAACCCTATTCTGACGGTGAATACGGGTGAGGGGTGTTACATTTATTGGTATCAGAGCTACGGTTTAGTCAATTCTAGGACTAACGTAGCGTGTTTGAGAGTCTAACTATACATGCCATATATACTCTGCGATAGTGTGATGATTCCTGACAGCTTAAATTGTGTTTTCGTATAGTAATGGATCCCGAACGAGTTGTAGTTGATGATGTAGAAAGTAATACGCCCACTCCCACTCAAGGGGCAGTGCCATCAGATTCTAGGCCTGTTACGAGTAGCCAAGAGGGAGAGGCTAAACAAGCCTTTTTCCAAATGATGAACGAGTGGTTCACGGAGTTCGTTCAAATGAATTTGGCTTCTCAACAACCTCCACCCCCACCTATTCCTCAACAAATCCCTATTGTTTCTCAAGTTATAGATCCGATACGATTGAAGAAGTCGCCAGTAGATAAGATTCGTAAACATGGGGCTGAAGAGTTTCGGGCTACTGTTGATGATGATGCTGAGAGAGCTAAGTTCTGGCTCAAAAATATGATTCGGGTATTCGATGAATTATCTTGTACTCCTGATGAATGTATTAAATGTGTTGTATCTTTGCTGAGAGACATCGCGTATCAATGGTGGAACACGCTGATATCTGTGGTTCCGAAAGAACGGATTAGCTAGGAGTTCTTTCAGACTAAATTCTGAAAGAAATATATAAGCCAATGGTTTCTAGATTAAAAGCACAAAGAATTTTTAGAATTGAAATAGGGCCGTATGACAGTAATCGAGTACGAGAGAGAATTTGTGCGATTAAGTAAATATGCTCGAGAATATGTTTCCACTGAAGAAATCATGTGTAAATGGTTCGTTGACGGGTTGAACGAAGATATAAAACTACTAGTCGGAATTCTAGAGTTGAAAGAATTTTTTGTTTTGGTTGAAAGGGCTTGTAAACCCGAAGATCTTAGTAAAGAAAAGAGAAAAGCAGATTCAGAAGCTAGAGACTCGAGAAAAAGATCAATGAGTAAGTCGTATAAATCTTCGTCAAAGAAATTCAGAGATTCGTACGCTCGTCTAAATGTTTCAAATGAATATTCGAGTAGAGATCGTAGAAAACAATACTTTGGTTCTAAAGCTCAATCTATATCAATTTCGAGCGTTGGCAATGTGCAAGACAACAAACCCAAGTGTCAGCATTGTGGGAGATGACACTTCGAAGAATGCTGGAATAAAAGTACTAAAGCTTGTTTCAAATATGGCTCGCCGGATCATTTTATTAAAGACTGTCCTGATATGGGTGAGAAAGATAGACCTCAGAATGTGAGATCGAGTAATAAGTTGACTAGAGGAAGACCACTGAGAAATGCTGGGAATATGAGTGGTAGTTGAGGGACGACGAAAGACTCTACCGTGAGATCTGAGGCCAAAGCAGCTGCCAGAGCCTATGCTATTCGCGCTCGCGATGAAGCGTCATCTCCAGATGTTATCACTGGTACTTTCACTCTTTATGATACTAATATGATTGCATTGATATATCCAGGATCAACTCATTCTTAAATATGCATGAATTTAGTATCTAGTAAGACTTTGTCTGTAGAGTCTACTGAATTTGTGATTAGAGTATCGAACCCCTTAGGCAAATGTGTTTTGGTTGTCAAAGTCTGCAAGAATTGTCCATTAATGTATCGGGATTTCTATTTTTCGGATAATCTGATGTTGTTGCTATTTGATAAATTTGATATGATTCTGGGTATGGATTGGCTAACGATGCATGAAGCTACAGTGAATTGTAGATGAAAGACAATTGAATTGAAATGTCAGAATAATGAGACTATTAGAATTGAATCTGATGATTTGAATAGTTTTCCAGTTGTGATCTCATCTATGTTAGCTTAGAGATTTGTGAGAAAGGGGTGTGAAACTTATCTTGCATATGTACTTGATATGAAAGTGACAGAAACAAAGATTGAATCAGTACCAGTTGCGTGCGAATATCCAGATGTATTCCCTAAAGAGTTACCGGGTTTACCACCTATCAGAGAAGTTGAGTTTGGTATTGAATTAGTACCGAGAACAACGCTGATATCGATAGCTCCGTACAGAATGGCTCCGACAGAGTTAAAAGAATTGAAAGCTTAGTTGCAAGAATTGACGGATAGAGGTTTTGCTAGACCGAGTTTCTCTCCCTGGGGTGCACCGGTGTTATTTGTGAAAAAGAAAGATGGCACGATGAGAATGTGTATAAACTATCGGCAGCTCAATAAGGTGACGATCAAGAATAAATACCCTTTGCCACGAATAGAAGATTTGTTTGATCAATTAAAAGGGGCAACGATGTTTTTGAAAATTGATTTGAGATCAGGTTATTACCAGTTGCGAGTTAAAGACTCCGATGTGCCAAAGACTAGATTTAGAATAAGGTACGGACACTACAAATTTCTTGTCATGCCTTTCGGGCTAAAAAATGCACCTGCTATTTTTATGGACTTGATGAACCAAATTTTCAGGCCGTATTTAGATAAATTTGTAGTTGTATTTATTGATGATATTTTGATCTACTCTCATGATGAATCTGAGCATGCCGAGCATTTAAGAATCATATTAAAAACTTTGAGAGATAAATAGTTGTTTGCAAAGTTTAGCAAATATGAGTTTTGGCTACGAGAGGTTAGTTTTCTAGGACATATAGTTTTAGCCGAGGGTATCCGAGTTGACCCGAGCAAAGTTTCTGTGATTATAGATTGAAAACCTTCGAGAAATGTATCTAAATTTCGTAGTTTTCTGGGACTAGCCGGCTATTATAGACAATTTGTGAAAGGTTTCTCGATGATTATGACTCCGATGACAAAATTACTTCAAAAAGATGTTAAATTTGAATGGTTAGAAAGATGTCAGCAGAGTTTCAAGCAGTTGAAAATATTATTGACAGAGGCACCAGTGTTAGTTCAGCCTGAGTCGGGTAAGAAATTTGTAGGTTACAGTGATGTATTGTTAAATGGTCTGGGTTGTGTTTTGATGCAGGAAGGCAAAGTTATAGCTTATGCCTCGAGACAGTTGAAACCGCATGAAAAGAATTATCTGATGAACGATCTTGAATTAGCCGCAATAGTGTTCTCATTGAAAATTTGGCGCCATTACTTGTTTGGTGAGAAATGCCATATTTTTACCGACCACAAAAGTTTGAAATATCTGATGACTCAGAAGGATTTGAATTTGCGACAGTGGAGGTGGTTAGAATTGCTAAAAGACTATGAATTAGTGATTGACTATCATCTAGGGAAAGCGAACGTAGTTGCTGATGCATTGAGCTGAAAGTCCTTATTTGCTTTACGTGCTTTGAAAACACAATTAGCATTTTCTGACGATGGTTCAATAGTAGCTGAATTGAAAGCGAGACTGTTATTTCTACACCAGATTTAGGAGGCTCAAAAATTTGATAATGAATTGCAAGCAAAACGAGCTCAGTGTGAGTCGATTTCTGATTCAAAGTTTAGAATAGGGCCTGATGACTGTTTGATGTTTCGTGATAGAATATTTGTACCAAGGAATTCTGAACTCATTCAGAAGATTCTAAACGAAGCACACAGTAGTTGTTTATCAGTACATCCGGGAAGCACAAAAATGTATAATGATTTGAAATAGCTTTATTGGTGGCACGGCATGAAACGAGATATCTTAGAATTTATTTCGAAATGTTTGATTTGTCAGCAAGTCAAAGCTGAGCATCAAGTGTCGTCAGGTTTATTACAGCCTATTATGATTCCTGAGTGGAAATGGGATAGAGTAACAATGGATTTTGTATCGGCTTTACCCTTATCTCCGAAAAAGAAAGATACGATCTGGGTTGTTGTTGATAGATTAACGAAATCAGCTCATTTCATTCCTTTACGTACGAATTATTCACTTGATAAATTGGCCGAGTTGTATATCTCAGAGATTGTTCAATTGCACGGAGTGCCACTATCTATTGATTCGGATAGAGATCCGAGATTTACTTCGCAATTTTGGAAAAAAATTGCAAAAAGCTTTAGGTACAAAGTTGCATTTTAGCACTGCGTTTCACCCGCAAATGGACGGACAATCCGAACGAGTTATTCAGATACTCGATGATATGTTACGTTGTTGCATTCTTGAGTTTGAGGGTAGCTGGGAGAAATATCTACCACTGGTTGAATTTTCTTATAATAATAGCTTTCAATCGATTATAAAGATGGCACTGTACGAAGATTTATACGATTGTAAATGTCGAACACCGTTGTACTGGGCTGAGCTTAGCGAAAGCAAGATTCGCGGGGTTGATCTGATCAGAGAGACAGAAGAGAAAGTGAAAGTAATTCGTGACAGTTTGAAAGTAGCTACGGATCAACAGAAATCATATGCAGACTTGAAACAGAAAGATATTGAGTTCCAGATCGGAGATAAAGTGTTTTTGAAAGTATCTCCGTGGAAAAAGATATTGCGGTTTGGTCGAAAAGGGAAATTGAGTCTGCGATTCATCAGGCCCTATGAGATTACTGAGTGAGTTGGGCCAGTGGCATAACGATTGTCCTTACCATCTGAGTTGGAAAAGATACATAATGTGTTTCATGTGTACATGCTTCGACGATAGCGATCCGACCCTTTACATGTCATTTCCCTGACCGAGGTTGAAATTCAGTCTGATATGTCGTATGCTGAAGAACCGATTCGAATATTAGCTCATGAGATCAAAGAGCTGAGAAATAAGAGAATAGCGTTAGTGAAAGTATTATGGCATCGACACGGGGTTGAAGAAGCTACAAGGGAACCTGAGGATGCCATAAGAAAATAGTACCGAAACCTGTTCACTAGTATGATTTTCGGGGACGAAAATCCCTAAGAGGAGGAGAGTTGTAATAGCTCAGTTTTAGCTAAATCAGAATAGTGGTTTCGAAACCATGAATTCAATGTCAAAAAAATATTTTAATATTATTTTTAGTGTTTACAGCATGATAGCATGTATGTGTGAAAATTTCGTGAGCTAATTTTATCGATTGGTAGGTCAATTTGATAAAAATGACTAAATCGCGTAAAATCCAAAAGTTGCATTGTACTTGTTAAAAGTACTAAATGTTTATATTATTAAATTGTGAGAGTCCTTATGTTGAAATTTGACCATAGTAAAGGTTAGTGGACATTTATGTCCATAATTTATATGTTATATTAAAGTTTTATTAAAGGTTAGTATAGTAATTATAATAAATTAAGTTATAATATGATAAAAATAAATTGTTTTCTTCTTCATAAAAGATAACCACCGTATTTAGGGCTTGAAAATCACCATTAGAGAGCTTGGACATTCGACTATGGTGTCTTGAACATGTAAGTCTATTTTTAGCTCGGTTTTTAATGATTTCTATGTTTTTGTGATCGTTGCTTCGTGTTCTAGCTAGCCCGTACCTTTAATTTCAAAATTGTTAAAGATTTTAAGAGTTTCTATTGATGAGTTTATGTGTTCTTTGGTGTTTGAAGTTGAAATATGTAACATCCTGAATTTTTGGGCCTATGCGTTTAATGGGTGGATATGTTTAATGTGTTAATTTAAGTGTTAGGGGTCCAAATTGGGCTCAGGCTTAGGTAGAGGCCTTGATTAAAATTATCTGTTTGGGCATTATAGGGTTTAAAAGGTAGTATCTATGTTTAAAATACCAAAGTGGGCTTGTGGCCCAATCTTAGGAGGTGACGCCACACAAGGGAGTAAGGGGCCCAAATTTAAGTTTCATGGAGCCTAATTCTTTTAATTTAAGTTAGCTAAATTTTGGGCATTAGGATTAGGTGGAGTGGATGGCAACAAGGCTAAAATTTAGGGGTTTTAATGTTTAAAATATGTGGATAATAAGTAGATAAAGGCTATTATTTAGGAATTTATTTTATGTGGATAAATAAGCAGATAAAGGCTAAAATTTAGGGATTTTAATGATTAAAATATGTGGATAATATACTGATAAAGGAGGGAGGAGTTAGAGATAATTAAGTCTCTTTTAAATGAGCTAGTAGATTAAGATAAAGGAGAAAAGATAGGATTTATGTGCAAGGTTAGGTAAGTGCCGAAATTTCTATAAATAGGGGGGATATCTCATTGATTCTGGCATTTAAACCCTAATTTCCTCTTCATTCTTTGTGCCAAAATTCTTAGCCTTTCCTCTACAATTTATTTTCTTCAATTTCTTCAAAAGTGAAACCTCTCATTTCACTCTCTTCTCCATTTTTTCTCTTGAGCCGATTTCTCTAAAAAGCCGAAATCTCCATAGTTTTCTCTACTCATCCCATTTGTGAGAATAGTTCTATTCTTAGGCATTTAATCTTTTCCTTTGGCATTGCCGAATCTTCTCTCTAGTGCTAGCCGAATCCCCATGTTAAGGTAAGCGTCGACTTACATTAAGCTCTCACGTTCTATTTCGGTTTTAAAAGGCAAAAGCCGAAAAGCTAATAGTTTAATGGTTCTATGTTGGGCGGCATTAAGGATTTGAAGGAAACTTGGTCGTCTAGATCTAAAAGCGAAAATCGTTAGTCTCTAATTTCGGGATTTCAAGGTAAGGAGATCTATTGATTTTAGTGTGAAAATTCGGGATTTACTAACCTTTGGCCGATTATAGGGGAGGTCAATTTTCGTGATTTTCCGGCTTTTGGTTGAACCAAGTTATAAATCTGGATAGCAAGGATACCGACTAAGAGTTTAGTACTTTGCGATAACAGGTGTGTAATACTTCCCTACCATCTAAATCTGATTGTTAATGTATGCTCATAAGTTTATATGTTGTGATAAATACCGATATCTCGGTTTAATGTTGGAAACCCGAAAAGGGTGAAGCAAATCACCAGGTCAGTGAATGTTTGACTTTATATGATAAAAGCATATTGATTTTATGACTGCATGGGTTGGGTTGATGAAAGGAGGAAGTTATACGTTATATGTGTAGCGGTTTATACGTGATCTATTATATGTTGTAGCGGCTAATGCCGTGATTCATTATAAGGGCTTGGCCATAATATGTTGATGAGCGACATGACCGCCATCTTGGCGTGTAGCGGTGTGGGTCGATTGTAGAAATCCCTAATGGTGTGAATGGCTTGTACGGGGGCGTGTAGCGGATGGAAACCTAGGCAAACGGGTTAGGCCTTGCATATTATTTGTTATTTTTTTATAAATGGAATTATTATCTGTTTTATGGGCCTAAGGCCAAAATCTAGTGGTGCATGAGGGTTGCACATCGAGTCTCGCGACTCACCCTATTAATTAACCTTTCGGTGATACCTAGTGCTTGGACCGGGTGGAGAGGAACGCAAGGTGGCCATGCAAAAGACCAAGCTGGATCCAGCAAAAAGTCTCAAGTTAATACTTTATATTTTTAATTAATGGATTTTAAATCTCGTTGTAATAAGGCTATGGGCCACTAGTTTATGTTTTGTTTTATTTTGAGCTTTAATTACTTTTAGTTATTTAAATTCTTATTGAACTAATGTATCTATTTAAATTTGGGTTTTTAATTTATGAAGGCATATTTTATTTAAACTATCAACTATTAAATTTCTCTCGAATAAGAAGATAAACTTTAGAAAAATATTTTTTCTAAAAATACGACATGTTCTTCCAAAATTTTTAGTGACATACCAGATCCGGTCGTGGTGTTTGGGCCGGGTTTGGGGTGTTACAAATATGAATTTTTGATGATAGATTTTCATGTTTTGTAAAGTGATTTTTGATAAAAATGCATAATAGGGATTAAATTGTGAAATATGTAAATTGAGTGGTTGAAATGTGAAATAAATGAAAGTTTTGGGCTGCTAGGGACTTATATGGAATTCGGCCAAGCTTGGGTTTAAAGAAATTATGTGAATTATGTGTATTTGTGAAAGAGGGACTAAATTGATTAAATGTGAAAGTTTAGGGGCTAAAGTGCAAATAGGCCTAAATGTATGTTTTGGACTAATTTGAATGAGTGGTTGATTAAAGAAGTTAATTTTGAATATATTTAGCTCAAGAAAAGAGGAATCCAGAATTAGATCGGGGGAAAGGCAAGATTATCGAGTAATTGACTCATTTCGCCGTTTTCGTACTCGAGGTAAGTTCGTATGTGATGATTTCTTTATAAATGTATGTTAAATGCTTTGATATTTCCTAAACTGTGATTATGATATTTCTTTTTAATGTATGAATTGTAAATACGATTCTACGGATATATTTAAAGATGGAATCGACAAGCTAAAAGTCCTGGTTGAACCTTAAGAATAGATTTTGGATACTGATGATATGTTATAAGATGATATACCGATTTGGCTTCGGGCCATGCATATCGAATGTGTTGGCTTTGGGCCACGATATCGGCACTACGGGTGCAAGTGATACCTTGATCTGGCTACAGGCCATGGTATAGGTATTTCGGAAATTAGTTACCTTGATTTGGCTACGGGCCATGGTATAGGTACTCCGGGATAAGTTACCTTGATTTGGCTTCGGCCCATGGTATAGGTACTTATTGATTGAGATCTTTGAGTATCCAACTTCTATTCCGGATGGTTCAACGGGTAAATGAATGATGTGGTTCATAAAGAGGTTAGTATGAGGCAATACAAGTATGTACAGAACCTATTCGAGTAATAATTAGAGAAAGTTCGATGAGATGGTATTTGATCATGTTTTGAGACAAGAGAAAGGTTTGTAGTTAATATGTATATAGTGATGTTATGTATAATTGGTTAATATGTATTTATATGATGAATTAAGTCATTCACTTACGAGCTTACTAAGCTATGAAGCTTAATTTGTGTTATTTTTCTATGTTTTATAGTGAATCAAGGCTAGCCCGGATCCGGGAGTCGTCGGGAACATCATCGAACTATCGGACATTTGTTTGGTACTTTTGAGTTGTGTATATATGGTATATGGCATGTATAGGCTACTTGTGGTATTTTGGTTGTGAATATAGCCATGAGAGTTGGCTTGTAAATTATGTTAATATGGTTGAGTGTTTAGCAATTAGAAATGGCTTGTAAATGTATATGTTTTGGTTGTATAAATAGCTATGAGTGATGGCTTATTTTGGCATGTTGAGAATGAAAATGGTGATGGTTATATAGTTCTAAATGGTTAAATTGATTTATGGAGTTTAATTCTTGAGAAATGTTTTGGTGAAGTATGATTTTAAAAGTTGAGTTGATAAGTATTTGAATAGGTATTTGGCATTGAATTGAGTATTGCATTTGGTTGTAATGGATATGGTATGAATTGTGCTTTTGGTTGATGATTTTGGTTGCCTATTGGTTGATGAAATGGTACCATTTTGGTTATTTAAGTGAGAATGAGTAAGGGTGGCAAATTGGCCTTGCAAATGGCCTATTTTTGTCCACACGGGCAGAGACACAGGTGTATATCTCAGCAGTATGCGATACGTGGTCATGCTACATGGTCGTGTGTCCCCTGATGTTGATATTAAATTGAAGTCAGTATACTCCATACGGCCTCACACACGGGCGTGTCATTGGTTGTGTGTCACAAGTCAGTATACACCCCTAAATGGCACACGGCCTAGGACTCGGGCATGTGACTTGACCGTGTTGCATAAGTCAGTATACCCTACAGGTTTGGCACGGCCTGACACACGGGCATGTGTGGCCACTTCGAAGGGCACACGGGTTTGACACACGGGTATGTGGTCAGCCGTGTGACCCAAGTCAGTATGTATGCCCTATTTTCACATGGCCTGGGACACGGGTGTGTCTGGAGCCGTGTGAGGCGCATGGCCTGTTCACATGGGGTGTGACCCCTGAATGATTGAAAAATTTCTAATTTTTCCAAGAATTTTGTATGTTATCGGTTTAGTCCCGAATCACTTCTAAAGTATGTTTAAGGCCTCGTAGGCCCTTATAAGGGACAATGTGATTATATTAAATGACTTTTGAGAATGAATGCTTTATGTTTGTTAAATGTATGCTATATGTTATGAATTGAACGGTAATACCTAGTAACCCTATTCTGACGGTGAATACGGGTGAGGGGTGTTACAAGGATTCCTAAAAACAAATGCTAGAAGTGTTTATTGATAAAACAAATTGAAAGTCATAAGTATAACCTACTGATCGCTGTGAATCAGAGCTTTAAAATTTATAAAAAGAATGATCAAACCTGGAAACTAACTCTGACAACGATTGAGGCAAGTGCACCTATCGAACAGTAGTATAGCTTAGGCAAGACCGAATTATCAAACACAAAGGAACTAAAAGTACTAATACTAACTTTCTTTTTATTATCTAGCCTAAAAATAAAGAGAGCTTGTTTATCTAATCTAAATTAATTAACTACTAAACTAAAGACTCTAAGACAAAGAAGAATGAATTTGGAAAATAACTTGGGAAAAACTCAGTTGATTTAGATGATACCCTAGGAAGAATCCACCTAGACTTCACTTGTTATCTAACACTGAACCATACGATTTATTCACTTAGTTTGATCCGTAAGACTCCCTAACGTATATTAAACCCTCTCTTGAGGCGAATAACGTCTAACCCTAGGTTAATTAGTGGAACTCTCGTTCTCTTATAATAACCCCTAGAATAGCGATAAATCGATCTATGGATTCCCATATTGGGTTTCACCCTAATCCGGCAAAATCTCGTCACCCTATCTCTAGGCGTGCGATCAACTCCGCTTAATTATGTTGGATCTACTCTTAGACAGGGTCTATTCCTCCTCCACCTAAGCACATTAAATTTGGATTAAGCTCACATAATTAAGAACAAACTAAGTATTTATCATATAATTCAAAAAACAATAACAAGATTCATCATAGGTGTCATCCCTTTCGGGTATCCGAAGGGTTTAGTTCATAACAATAAAGGAAAACATCTCAAGAGAAAAGATAAAACAAAACATAAGAAATCCTTAAAACCCCCTGAAGGAATTGAAGGAGAGATCCTCCGTCTTGAGTATAATTCTGTCTTCTTGAGATGGATCAACTGGCTATCCCTGAGTGAATCCCCACAAATCTGCCTTCTCTGGCCTAGCACGACGCCCCTAGACGATGGCTTTGGGCTCCACCTCTTAGGTCATACTTAGGGTGTATTTATAGGCTTTTGAAATACGTTTCTTTCTCCCTAAGTATCCTTTCCCGAATAAAATTGCTCTTCTCCACGGCAGATGCACGGCCATGGCGCACGCCCGTGTGAATCGTGGCCAGGCCGTGTTTGGATTTCTTTAATGAGACATGGCCGTGTGAGTCAGGGTTAGACTGTGTTCTAGATGATTGACTTGGCACGGCCGTGTGGGTCCAAGTCCAGGCCGTGTCAATTTCCTCTTTGGCCCGTTTTTGTCCGTTTTGAGCCTGTTTCTCGTTCTTTTTATCCTTGGGTGCTTTCCTGAGTATAAGACATGAAAAGAAAGGATTAAGAGCACCTTTTTACATAAATCAAGGGATAATTCATCCAAAAGCATACTAAATGTGGGATTAAAATATGTTACTATTTCGGCTTATCAAATACCCCCACACTTAAGCTTTTGCTTGTCCTCAAGCAAAATTCTCAACTTACAATTAAAACGAACTTCCTATAATTCATAATAGTCATTGATAGTGTCTCATCATAATTCAGGGATAATTTATAGATGGATAATTCAACTCAAAGTGTCCTAAAAATTCAAACACTATAAGCCTTATATTTTGTAGCACAAAACATAAGTGTTTCCCTTCATCTAAATAATTACCTCTGATTCGAAATTGTCAAGGATTGACATCCTCACTAAAGATTCACTCAAATCACTCGAAGTGTTTAAGGTTCAAATTTTAGGCACTCAAAAGTTAAACATGAAGAGTTAATCCCATAGGCTTGCATGAAAATCAAATCTCCACCACTGAAATATGAGATGAAACACAAATCAAAAGGTCTTTGTTAGGGTTGTAGCGGGGCTAGGTTAAGGTGTGGAATAAGGCTGAATTAGAGGGTTAGAATCGAGATTGAATTGACAAATTACCTAACTAAGAACTAATGAACTAATAATAATAATTACATCAATTGAAAACTAATAATACTAATAATACGAGCTTCTTCTTTGATATTTGGGATTTAAATAAATGTATAAGCTCGTTTAATCACATAACTAATAATGAATATACTTTGTTTTTTTAAGTACATAATAAATACATAATAAAGGATAAATTACTAAAATTCATAATTAGGCAACTAATCAGATCAAATCTCGATATAGGGGTAGTTAGAAAGAATGGTGATAACAATTACAAAGGGTTTTGGGTTAATATTAGTGGGTGAGCCAATAAATAGGGTTGTTAGGATTAAAAGGGGTTCACTAGGGGTTAATTTGTGATGGTAGGCTTTTAATGGAGTTAGTGGGTTCAAACCTAGGTGCCTTTATCATCTCTGTATATCAAATCAAAAGTGTGGTCTCGACATGTATAATCGATGCAAGTTCTAGAATAACAAATCAGTGTTGACATACTCATAATCAATAAAGTGAGCAAGAAAAAGAATTTATGCTCTATAAGGCTCAAAAACTCACAAAAATTATGGGTATTTTTGACATTAACCTTGCAAATATCAAATTTCAAGGTAATATTTAAATTCAGGTAGACGACCTAGAAAATTTTTAATTCAGAAAAATAGACTTATTATGCTTGATTCTCTAGTATTCTTAGAATTTAATTATCAATGCACAATTATCAATGACTTAATATAAAACAAATCAATAAAAATCATAAATCATCAGAAATTTCATCCTAATTAGTAATATGAGGAAATTACTTTCAAGCAAGACTAAATTCAAGGATTTTGAGAATAATGAAAAAAGTTTAGTACTACGTCTAAGATTTACCCCCCCACACTTAAGATGTACATTGCCCTCAATGTACAAAGATAGATAATATAAATGTAATGTTCAGATCAGAAGATATAGGGATAAGTGAAACTCCCTGAATTATGGATGAATTCCTTGAGTTGGATGAACGATTTGTTGGAGGGGTCGTTCTGGGTGACGATCCTGCGCTAGATGAAGAAATTGGGTAGCTCATGCAGGATTAGCCAAGAAATCTAAAGAAACCTTAATAATATACTAATAATATAATTAAAGACAAGAAAGATAAAGAGAAGGAGACTAAGAAGGAAAATAAACTAAGTTTAAAAGATAAAGGGGCTTGAGAATCCTTATTGGTAGATGGTTCGAGAGGTGGGTGTGACTTTGAAGGTGACGAAGGTGTTGGTGATGGTGGAAGTGGTGTGATTCCCAAGCAGCCTTAAGAACCTAAAAATAAGAAACTAAAACAAAATGAACTAGATAAAGCATAAGATAGTCAAAGGGAAGGAGAATGAAAGGAAAGAGAAAAAAAAATAGAAATTAAATGGTCTCAAAGACCCTTGGCTTGTTGTTTGGATGAAGCTGCCGGCATGAACTCATGTGAATCGGTCTCCTTTGAGGAGACTGTGATTGGCCTTTTACGCTTCTTTGCCATGGATATGATGTTGTTGTAGCTCAAGAGTCTAAGGATTTATTAGGAAAAGGAAAAAGAAAGAGGGAGAAAAGAAAGAAAGAAAGAAAGAGAGAAGAAAAAAGGAGAGTGGGTGAGAAGAGAAAGGAAAGGGGCATGGTGTTTAAATAGAATTTCAAGTCTGGCAGTTTCCCACGCCCGTGGGTTGAGGGTGTGTCGATTCACATGGCCGACACGCACGGCCGTGTTCCTAGGTGTGTTGGTTACCCCACGCTCGTGTCTAGCCTGTGTTCGGCAAGTTAGTATGTTGGCATGGTTTTAAGGCACGGGCGTGTTCTGCCCGTGGTTGGAAAGTCAGTAGCTTCACACGATCATGGGGCACGGCCGTGCCCCTTCGTCGATGCCCGTGGTGTAGTGGTTGGATCCGTGACGTCAAAAAGTGGTTGGAACTGATTCGCACGGCCTCTGCTATGTCAGTACGGGGATTCTTATGGTCCACACGGCCACGGCCGTGTGCAAGGCCGTGTGACTTAGAAATCTGCACTTCTGGTTAGTTTATAACTAGGTGTAAAGAAAATAAAAAGAAAAATAAATTTAAAGCAAAATGTAAAAATAAATTGTGTTAGTGCTCGGGTTGCCTCTCGAGAAGCGCTAGTTTATAGTCTTAAGCTAGACTCTCCTCTCATTTGCATTGTCAGGGTGGTTTGAGGAGTTTGAAGTCCTTCCTCATGCCATCATTTGTATCCTCGTGAAAAGATTTAAGTCGAGATGTGTTTATAGTAAAAGTACCAAAAATAGGATTACTTACCTCGACTATTCCGTATGGGAAAACACTGGTTACCCTAAAAGGTATTTCTTTGTTTGTGTTAGGGTCCGGAGGAGATATTCGAGGATCTGCTGATCTATGAAGACACTGGTCCCCTATTTTGAAGTGGTTTGTTGTTCCTATTAGCTCTTTTGGGGGCTCCTTCGGTTTTATCTTGTGTGGTTCTGGTTCTTCGTCGTGTATCCCTAATTTCTCCTTGAAGTGTGTCTTCCACTCATCTAGATCATTGATTTGAATCCCTTGTTCCTCATGAGTTATTTCTTTGTTGGCATGGGGTTTAGGATCGGGTTCAGTTGTATTCTTTGGTGGTGCTTCCTGAAAATAAGGGTTAACCGAATGGTTATCAGTAGAATTTACGTTCTCACCTTGATTACTCGATGTTCTATCCGAGTCGAGAGCCTTGAGGGTGACCGTCTCATTACCTACACAAAGTATGAGTTCTCCTGCATCAACATCAATTTTAGTCTGGCGATCGCTAAAAAGGGTCTTCCTAAAATTAGGGAATCGAATTATCCTCATCCATGTCTAAGACAACAAAATCTTTGGGAAAACAAATCATCAATTTTACAAGAACATCTTCGATAATACCCCTAGGAATCCTAATGAGTTTTATCATCTAATTGAATGCTCATCCTAGTTTGCTTGGGTTTCCCTAGACCTAGTTGTTTAAATAATTTATAAGGCATGACATTAATGCTTGCCCTTAAATCAGCTAACGCATTACCAACAGTTAGTCTACCAATTAAACATGGAATTGTAAAACTCCCGGATCTTTTAGCTTTTGTGGTAGTCTATTACGTAACATTCTTTGAGCTGCTCGCGTTTAATTCCACATGTGGATCTTCATCTAATTTGCGCTTATTCGTCAAGAGATGTTTTAAAAATTTCCTAGAATCTGGCATCTGTGAAAGAGCTTCAAGTAGCGGTAAGTTAATATGTAATTTCTTTAAAATTTTAAGAAACTTACCGAACTGTTCCTATGTATCGTCTCTCGTTAACGCTTCGGGATATGGTATGCGAGGTTGGTACTCCTTGACTACCGGTTTTAGCTTGTCTTGTGTTACCTCAACTTTACCTTTTCTACCTCGTTTCCTTGTGTTGGGTGGGTTCGTCTACTTCTTCGCTTTCTTGAGTGTTATGGCTTGGATTTGCTCCTTTGGATTAATTTTAGTATTACTCGGTAGAGACGCCTGCGGTCGTTCGGATAATAGCCGCAATTTGTCCGATCGACCGGGTAATTTCCCCGATTGCATTTGTAAGTCCTCCAACTTGGTTCTCGATCGTTTTGATCGATGTTTGTTAGGTGTCGAGTGTTACCTCAGTTTTTTGGAGATGGGCTTACGTGGATGCTATGAATTTGTTCAACGTCTCTTCCAGATTCGGCTTCTTTTCCGTGGATAGGGTGATTTTGGAAATTTTGAGAGGTTGTTGTCTTTTATTTCCTTGATTTCCTTGTCCTCCCCACGAAAAATTTGGGTGGTCCTCCAACTGGATTATAATTATTACTATATGGGTTATTATTAGATCGAAATTGTTACCTATATAGTTCATCTGTTTCGCTCTCTCGTGCCGGTTGGTAGGGTGGGCACTCGGGATTCGCCACAGTTTCACTTATGTCGCATGCTTTGCATTCTTTGGATGTGCCTGCGAAGAACACAAACTATCAAGCTTTTTATTCATCATCTCTACTTGTGTTGATAGCATGGTTACAGCATCTATGTTGAAAACTCCGGCCGATTTTGTTGGTTTGGTCCTTGTAACCTGCCACTGATAGTTATTCAGTGACATCTCTTCAATAAACTCGTAGGCTGCCTCCGGAGTTCTATTATTTAAGGTTCCATCATAATTTGAATCAATTAGTTGTCTCGTTGAGGGGTTTACACCGTTATAGAAAGTCTGGACTTGGAGCCACAAGGGTAAACCATGGTGCGGACACCTTCTCAAGAGATCCTTATATCTCTCTCATGCATCGTATAATGTCTCTAAATCCATCTGCACAAAAGAAGAGATATCATTACGTAATTTGGCCGTTTTTGCCGATGGGAAATATTTTAATAAAATTTTTTCGGTCATTTGATCCAATGTAGTGATTGACCCTCGTGGTAGCGAGTTTAACCACTGTTTATCTTTATTCCTTAATGAAAAGGGAAATAACCGAAGTCGTATGGCATCATCAGAAACGCCATTTATTTTGAAGGTATCACAGAACTCTAAAAAGTTAGCTATATGAGTGTTTGGATCTTCGTCCTGCAAACCATCAAATTGAACACACTGTTGAATCATTTGTATAGTGTTAGGCTTTAATTCAAAATTATTAGCAGCTATAGCAGGCCTAACAATACTTGATTCGGCTCCTGTTAAATGAGGTTTAGCATAATCAAACATAGTATGAGGGGCATTATTTTCTCCCACATCTTGTGTGAAAGATTATTTTCGTCCATCCCTTCAGTAGGATTGAATCTGTCTTCTCGCTCTCCTTCTTGGTAATTTAGGGCTCGCCTAATTTCTCTGCGATTTCTCCGAGCGGTAGCTTCAATATCACTATCGTATTCTAAAGGTCCTCTCGGGTTCCTTCTAGTCATAAACTAGAGGTACCTGCTAGGAAAAGAAAGAAAGAAAATTTAGCAAAATTTAAAAAAAACAAAAAAAATAAAAAAAATTGCAGAAAAAAAATAATGGCTAAAGTAATAAAAATAGAGCTTTCTTAATATTTTAGTTCCCGACAACACGCCTTAAAAAACTTGATCATTTGTGAATCAGAGCTTTAAAATTTATAAAAGAATGATCGAACACGAAACTAACTCGACAACGATTGAGGCAAGTGCACCTATCGAGCGAGAGTATAGCTTAGGCAAGACCAGGATTATCGAACCCAAAGGAACTAAAAGTACTAATACTAACTTTCTTTTTATTATCTAGCCTAAAAATAAAGAGAGATTGTTTATCTAATCTAAATTAATTAACTACTAAACTAAAGACTCTAAGACAAAGAAGAATGAATTTGGAAAATAACTTGGAAAAACTCGGTTGATTTAGATGATACCCTAGGAAGAATCTACCTAGACTTCACTTGTTATCTAACACTTTGAACCATACGATTTATTCACTTAGTTTGATCCGTAAGACTCCCTAATGTATATTAAATCCTCTCTCGAGGCGAATAACGTCTAACCCTAGGTTAATTAGTGGAACTCTCATTCTCTTATAATAACCCCCTAGAATAGCAGTAAATCGATCTATGGATTCCCATATTAGGTTTCACCCTAATCCGGCAAAATCTCGTCACCCTATCTCTAGGCGTGCGATCAACTCCGCTTAATTATGTTGGATCTACTCTTAGGCAGGGTCTATTCCTCCTCCACCTAAGCACATTAAATTTGGATTAAGCTCACATAATTTAGAACAAACTAAGTATTTATCATATAATTCAAAAAACAATAACAAGATTCATCATAGGTTTCATCCCCTTCGGGTATCCGAAGGGTTTAGTTCATAACAATAAAGGAAAACATATCAAGAGAAAAGATAAAACAAAACATAAGAAATCCCTAAAACCCCCTGAAGGAATTGAAGGAGAGATCCTCCGTCTTGAGTATAATTCTGGCTTCTTGAGATGGATCAACTGGCTATCACTAAGTGAATCCCCACAAATCTGCCTTCTCTGGCCTAGCACGACGCCCCTAGACGATGGCTTTGGGCTCCACCTCTTAGGTCATACTTAGGGTGTATTTATAGGCTTTTGAAATACGTTTCTTTCTCCCCAAGTATCCTTTCCCGAATGAAATTGCTCTTCTCCACGGTAGAGGCACGGCCATGGCGCACGCCCGTGTGAATCGTGGCCAGGCCGTGTTCAGATTTCTTTAATGAGACACGGCCGTGTGAGTCGGGGTTAGACCGTGTTCTAGATTATTGACTTGGCACGGCCGTGTGGGTCCAAGTCCAGGCTGTGTCGATTTTTTCTTTGGCCCTTTTTGGTCCGTTTTGAGCCCGTTTCTCGTTCTTTTTATCCTTGGGTGCTTTCTTGAGTATAATACATGAAAAGAAAGGATTAAGAGCACCTTTTTAAATAAATCAAGGGATAATTCATCCAAAAGCATACTAAATATGGGATTAAAATATGTTACTATTTCGGTTTATCACCTACAATTTTCCTAATTATTCTTTTAAAGTGAAAAACTTAAAATTGACTTAGTGACGTTGTCTCCTCGACAACGGCGCCAACAACTTGACCCCTCCAGATGTACTAACGTCCAGAGTGTGAATACTACAATAAGATGTAGAATGACAAGGCGGTATCTGCAAGTATACGAGTCGCGTTGTAATATAGTTTACTACGAAATAAGTGAGTACTCAGAGGATCGTACCCAAGGGAGGTGAGTTCTATATATGTTCTAACCTAAACACTAAAAGATCTAATTAGTACTTTCAAATAAAATATAGTACAAGAGCAAAAAGTGGATTTTTTATGGATTTTTTAATAATATTAAAATAACGTAAAATAAACAAAACTAAAGTGATAGAAGAGCAGAGTAAATCAAATCTCGATTATTGGTGATTAGCTAGCTTCGGGTTCCTCGTCAATCAACTAGTCGCTGCCCTAGTAGGATCTTTCAATCTTCCACTAACATAAAGAGTCAACAAGAACTACTTATCTTCCGACCTCACAATCAAGACTGGCTTGGGGTGAAGGTGTTCACGAATGGGAAATACCAAATTTGGGTTAATTCCCACCTTGATGACTTCTCGGGGTTGTTAGGCCCAAGGTTTGTTTCACGTTCATCCTTTCTCAAACAGCTGATCCGTTGAGTAACCCTTCAAAATAATTAACAGATCATACTTCCACTCACTAATCCCCCATAGAGGGATTAGTTTTTCATGACTTTCATAAACAATATGGAATAGATGGGAGAATTAATCATAATGAATGAATTCAAGTAAAGAGTTTAAGAAAAGCCTGATTGATATTAATAATAACTGCTAATCCACAGAAGTTGATCTCCTTCACAATTCAGATCTCTTGAAGTAAAACAAAGATAAATAAACTAAACTTTAGAAAACCTAAGAAAGCAATAAAACAAAACTAAATCTGAAGAAATAATCTAAGCTCATGGAATGGTCTTCATAACATGTGTCGAATGAGCTTATTTATAGCCTTCAGGTGGTTGTCGTCCTTAAGCCTAGGTTAGTTGATGTTCCCGAGCTTTAAGTTTGATTGTGCGAACCAAAACACCTTGCTTCGTGTTTAATTTCTGTCCAAAGCCGATGTCGCGACACACCAGGACCTATGTCGCGACAGATGTAACACCCTATACCCGACCTAGTCACCAAGCCCGAATAAGGGTTGCCATGCCACCGTCTTATGTCATACACAACAAGTGAAAGCTCATTCTAAACGAAAAATTTTTCATATTATCATTCGTATAGGTTTTAAGTCCATTATACTTCTTATTTATCAATTTGCATGCTAACCATACATCAAATAGTCTTATAATAATAAAACATGCATAAGGTCCATTTAACCAAATCTCAAAACTGTCACGTAGCTATCAATACTGCCACTAGGGTATCAATATTTTCTTTAAATGATATCGGTACCACCTGGAAAAACGATACCAAACTTGTATTCTGTTTCTCGATTAAAAAACCCAAAGTCTCAAAAATTATCTATACCTGTCATGAAATATCGATATTTTAACCCCTAGTATCGATACTCGATCAAAGGTATCGATACCAATTCTCTACTTATACTCCCTACATGTTTCAAAACACAGAGGTATCGATTTTAAAACCCAATTATCGATACCTCTGCCCCATACCTAAAAAATGCAACATATATGAGCAATTAATCCATTCCAATTTAGTTCCTAAACATCTTACATCAATTACTTTGACAAATAACCATTCAACGGCCTGATTAGCGGTTCAATATCGTAAAATCGTGTTCGAGCAAGTAACGTCAATGCATCCTCATTTTTATGAACTCAAGCATAATAATAACATGTAATCCTTATAAACCAAACAAAAAACGAGCAATATGTTTAGAAGTTAACATGGCTATAAACAAGTCTACCACATTGCCTTTTTTTCCCAAAATGTAAATAAATATAGAACACCTACAAAATAACAAATAAACTTGCTTGGATCACCTCTCGGAACACCAGTACTCAACTAATCTGCAAGGGTTTAAAAGGAGTGGGTGAGCTTAACAAGCTCAGTGAATGCTCAGAATAACCAAAATGCAAACAATTGATCAAGCATCCATGAAACAACCATGTAACATAACCTCAACAGTTCCAACTCTGGTTTCATATCATTCTTACTCTTGCATTATTACTAGTTCTTTTACAAGGTAAACATATTCACTTTTAAGCATATATCACATTACACATATAATTACATAATGTTTAAGCACATATCGTAATACTCATATAATCACATAACGTTCAAGCATATATCGCAATACTAAAAAACGTGTTTATAGATAAATTGAATAATGATCACATGTCATATAAACACATATCACAATACACACATATTCATAATTTAAGATAATTTGGCACTTAAGCTATGAAACCTAAAAGTGAGCTCTATCATCACTCATCGGATACACAGATCTCCAACACACCAAATATAGACTAATAGAGTCAAACAAGTCCCAAAAGTGAAGCATAAAGCTAACACTCTCCTTATTTCCCCTCACATGTCCCGTTGCATGGAGCTTAGCTCACATTCCCTTGTCCCTCCAACACGTCCCAGGGCCTTAATGCCCAAAATCACTGTACATATAGGTGAGTACTCACAATCCTATGTCACGCCAACTATATCTAACGGTTTCAAGATCATAAGGCCAAAATATCCGAAACAAATACATATCACTTACTGATTATCCGTGCACTATCACTGTATATTTGCATTTTTAGCGAAACACTGTCACTAACATTTAACATATACATGCATGTACACATTTGCACTTTTACAACTATTATCATAACCACATAGAACATGTTTTAGCATCTCATCTAAATTCACATATTCACATTCACATAAGCTCATTGTTCACAAGATAACATAGGTGTAACACCCTAAACCCGGTCAATACGTTACGACCAAATCTGGTATGTTACAGAAAAGATAGTGTTGAAATTCTTTTAACGGAGCATTGTAATTTGAAAAAAACTTTTTGTTTAGTGATTCCCTTTTAAGGTTAATTTAAAGATTCTGTTTGAGAATATCTTACCAACTTCTTATTAAAATAACTAAGAGTTGGAAACGGGTTTCTTTTGTAAAAGCCGATCTTAGGGAAATTTCAGAAATGTGACAGTTGGAATCCAAGCAGCGGTTTTAATAAAATCTCCAAATTAATTAGCCATTCGTATGTCAACTTTTGTTAACACCATTTTAGAAAAATATTGATTTATGTTTCTATTTTAGGAAAAAAAATCCCACGTTCGATAAGTCATAAAAAGTGTGATAACAGTGTAAATGCAGATCCCAAATTTAGAGTTTTAGTGGCCTTATTACATAATTAAAATCCCCAAAATTTAAGAGTAATATTAAATAAGAACCGAAATTTTACGTGGAAAACAATGCATGGCCACCTCGAAGTCCGCCTTGGCTCCCAAAACCGCAATCTACGGATTACCTGCAAAATTAAGCAGAGGGGTGAGTCATCGAGACTCAGTGTGTAAAACCTCTTTTAACGCAATCTGGGCTTTAAGCCCACAGATGCACATTAGGCCTTAGCCCACACAATACAACATATTAAACATGTATGCAATGCACCCTAACCCAACCTAGTTTTCCATCCTCTAGGTCTCCTGAATCAGCCAAACACCCGTGGCGTTATGCCACCGTGGTTTTAGACCACCGTGGTCCCAGACCACTCGTGACAAAGTCACATGATATATAATTGTGGGGCCAACCCACCATGGTTCTAGACCACCGTGACGATCTCTGAATAATATACGTGGGGCCAACCCACTGTGGTCTCAGACCACCGAGACAAGTCACTGATATATGTATACGTGGTTTCAAACCACCATGGTCCTAGACCACCGTGACATCGATCCATCGAATAAATACGTGGGGCTAGCCCACCGTGGTTCTAGACCACCGTGATGAGTCACATAATCACACTTCCCTTTTAATCATTTCCCACAAGCCCACGCAACATATAGTCATATGTTGTGATGAATGCAACATACTTTCAAGTGTATAACATATAATTAATTAAAACATACAATAACTGTAAGTGACGTAATAGCGGAACGTGCCGGTGTCTCCAACCTTACCCACAAGGGTATCTCGACTATCTAAATAATCGTTTTGACTTTCACCAACACAAACATTAACATGGATTAATAAGGTGAAGTGTGAGCGTTACACACTGACACGCGTAAAACTAGACTCTCTATGTCGACGCTCACTAGCAGGATAACAACGATTTGTCTATCCCCAGCAGATGTCGACTCTCTACCACACCCGTGAGAAGTCTCGAATCGCCGACATCGCACGTCTTTTAAACTTAGGGCGCGAGGCTACTAGTCCACTCCCCTCCTTAGTTTGACCGGCACTTGCATCCATGAAGAGATTTGATCAAGACTCGAGTGAAACGTCGCTTATCTAACAAGAGAATCGATTAAGGCGGACCACAACCAATAAGGGATATATGACCAAGAATCGAAGAGAAGTGACCCTTACCTTGGTAAACGACGAACCACACAATCATCGATTCACCCCGAATCGTAGATGAATCGCGAGAGAAGCAAAGATTCGCCTAATGACCAAGAATAGGCCTTGAGCATTCGGCTTAAAAGAAGTCTTTAAAGAAAGATAATAAGGTATTGCACGGTTACCTTGTGTTGAAACGGATGGTGAAAAGCCAAAGCAGACTCGGCAGGAAAGTAACCCTTCACACCCTAGGCTACTCAAACAACATTGATTCGAGATGAAAAGAAGAGATAGAGGAGTTTAGAGAAGAAAAGAGAAAGAAACCGAAAGAAACAGAAGGAGAGGGAGATTCTGGCTCTTGCGACAAGAGAGAAAAGAAACATACCTTCAACGATCCGAAGCGAGGTGAAACCGATTCACTTGGAATTAAAGGGACTATTCAATGGAACAAATGCAAGGTTTCAGCTAAAGAAGAAGGAGTAGAGGAGAAGAGAGTTTTGGCCAAGAGAAACAAAGAAAGAAAAAGAAGAGAAGAAATGCCCGAATGGTGACCACTTTCGACTAGAGTCAAAAGAGCAAAAGAGATGAATAGCAACAAAGACAATTTCGGCACAGAGAAAATAGGTAAACCAAAGAGAGAAAAAGAGAGCTCAAGAAGGCTTGCAAAAATCAGCACTCACCCCCCTTAATGACCGAATATGCACCAAAAGAAATGAGAGAAATGCCTAAGACCTATGAAATTTTTGGCACACTCACCTCTCCTAGCACTAAATCGAAATTTTCCCCCCTTCAAGCTCCCCACATTCGGCCAACACCTCCACCAACACCAAATCCCTTGATTTGCTCCTACTTTCACTCTCCAACACCCATTTGAATTGGTTTAACCAATTCAAACTCCACCAAATCCTCATGACAACTCATTTCAAATGCTTTGACTCCTTCAACAACCACCAAGGAGAGTCCCAGCCGAAAGCCAACACTCCACCACCTTGAGCATAAAAATAAAGTGCCACTTACTGCAGAGGAGACTCGAACTCCTACTGCTCCCTTGTGACGCCACTCCCTTGCACCTTAAGTGGCGTCACTTGCCACTCTACCACACTCCTCTTTTTGCAAACAACTACAAGCAATTACACATAAGACCTGCCTCAGCTAGCTCTCCCCTCCAGAGTGCCCAACAAGCAAAATTTTATAAAGTTCTGGCTCGAACCCGAGCCTCCCCAGGACCCCCAAACATACCAAAATAACATGCTAAACCAACCAAACACCTCAATTAGCATAAAATGCAGAACCCCTAATTCTAGGAAGTTACAGTTCTACCCCCCTTAAAGAAATTTCGGCCTCGAAATTTACCTGATTAAAAGAGGTGAGGGTATTGCTGTCGAATCACATCCTCTGGCTCCCACATAGCTTCTTCTGAACCATGATTCTGCCATAGAACTTTAACCAATGGAACTGTCTTCCTTCTTAACACTTTAACATCTCGGTCTAAGATCTGCACGGGTTCTTCTTCAAAGGACAAATCAGGTCTTACTTCAATTTCTTCCACCGGAACTATGTGAGATGGATCCGAACGGTATTGCCTTAACATTGAAACGTGAAATACATCATGTATCCGATTCAGCTCCAGAGGTAACTCGAGCTGATAAGCTACCGATCCCACACGTTTCAACACACGATAAGGCCCGATGAACCTGGGGCTCAACTTGCCCTTCCGTCCAAACCTTAAAACCTTCTTCCAAGGCGAAACTTTTAGGAAAACTTGATCACCCACTGAGAACTCTATTTCCTTACGCTTCAGATCCGCATACAATTTCTGCCTGTCGGAAGCTTCCTTCAACCGAGTCCAAATCAGCTTAACCTTTTTTCCTCTGTCTCAGCAACCAAATCCAGACCAAACAACTGTCGCTCACCCAACTCTGTCCAACAGGTAGGAGTACGACACTTACGACCATACAATGCTTCGTAAGGTGCCATCTGGATACTGGATTGATAGCTATTGTTGTACGTGAATTCTGCCAACGGTAAGAAATCCTCCCAATTACCCCTGAAGTCAATAACACAGCCTCTTAACATATCTTCCAGAATCTGAATTACCATCTCGATCGCCATCGATGCCGTGGATGAAATCTTTGTCTTTGAAATCCGATCTTGTACCCAACGCTTGATGCAACGCTTTCCAGAACCGCGATGTAAACCTGGGGTCTCTGTCTGATATGATAGACACTGGTACCCTATGTAATCTCACAATATCCGCTACATACAGTTTGGCCAACTTCTGTAATGAGTAATCAACACAAACCGGTATGAAATGAGCGGACTTCGTTAACCGATCGACAATCACCCACACCGAATATTTTCTAGAAGGCGTAAGAGGAAGCCCACTAACAAAGTCCATAGTTATCCTCTCCCACTTCCAGAGTGGAATTTTCACTTGCTGTAGCAACCCCGAAGGCAACTGATGTTCTGCTTTCATCTGCTGACAAGTCAAGCACTTACTCACAAACTCGATAACTTCTCGCTTCAAACCTGGCCACCAAAACTATTCACGCAAATCTTGATACATTTCGCTTCCACCGGGATGCATAGCGTATGGACTACTATGCGCTTCTTGCAGAATCTTCTGTCTTAACTCAAAATCCTTCGGCATACAAGCCTTTCCACGAAAGCACAATACTTCTTCACTGTTCAAACTAAAGTCTTCTGTCTCACCACTTTCCACTTGCTGAAATCTAAGACTTAACGATCCATCTGATAACTATCTCTCTTTAACCTGGCTTACCCACGAAGGTTTTACTTGCAGTTCAGCTAACACACTTCCATCATCATATAAATTGAGATGAGCAAACATTGCCCTCAAATCACATATCACCTTACGGCTCAACGCATCCGCCACTATGTTAGATTTACCTGGGTGATACTCAATCGAGCAATCATAGTCATTCAACAATTCAATCCACCTCCGTTGCCTTAAATTTAACTCCTTCTGGGTAAGGAGATATTTCAGGCTCTTATGGTTAGTGTAGATAACCGACTTCTCACCATACAAGTAGTGCCTCCAAATCTTCAAAGCGAACACTACTGCAGCTAACTCCAGATCATGCGTAGGATAGTTCACTTCATGAGGTCTCAATTGCCGAGACGCATATGCCACCACTTTTCCCTCCTGCATCAACACACATCCTAACCCTGTGTGCGACGCATCACAATAGACGACAAACTCCTTCCTGGCCTTAGGTTGAATCAACACCGGTGCCTCCGTCAAAATCTTTTTCAATTTCTCAAAGCTTTCCTGCTGCTTATTTGACCAGACAAATGGTACCCCTTTTCGTAATAACTTGGTTAATGGTGCAGCTATTAACGAGAATCCCTCAACAAACCTTCTGTAGTACCCAGCTAACCCAAGAAAAATCTGAATTTCTGCTACTGACTTCGGTGGTTTCCAATCCAAAATAGCTTCAATCTTTCGAGGATCGACTCTAATCCCCTCGGTAGCCACAACATGCCCCAAAAAGGTAACTTCCCTCAACCAAAATTCACACTTGCTGAATTTGGCATACAGTTGCCTCTCTCTCAAAATTTGTAGAATAATTCGAAGATGCGAATCGTACTCCTCCTCCATCCTTAAATAAACCAAGATATCATCTATGAACACTACGAAAAATCGATCCAAATAGGGTTGGAATACACGGTTCATCATATCCATAAACGCAGTTGGTGCATTTGTCAACCCGAACGGCATCACTAAGAACTCGTAATGACCATAACGAGTTCGAAAAGCAGTCTTATGAATATTTTCCTCCTTGACCTTAAGCTGATGATAACCTGACCTCAAGTCTATCTTCGAGAAGATCGAAGCGCCTCATAACTGATCAAATAGATCGTCTATCCTTGGCAATGGGTATTTGTTCTTAATCGTCAACTTGTTCAATTGCCTATAATCAATACACATCCGCATCGACCCATCCTTTTTCTTGACAAATAACACCGGTGGTCCCCACGGAGACACACTTGGTCGAATAAAAACACGGTCCAACAATTCCTGAATCTGAGCTTTAAGTTCCACCAACTCCTTCGGCGCCATTCTATATGGAGCAATGGACACTGGAGCTATTCCAGGAAAAAGATCAATACCGAACTCTACCTCATGATCCGGAGGTAACCCTGGAAGCTCTTCTGGAAAGACGTCAAAGAACTCTTTCATCGTCCTAACATCTCTTACAGACAACTCCTTGGCTTCCAACGCACTAACGAAAGCTAGGAAAGCCTCACACCCTTTTCTCACCATCGGTTTAGCTTTTAGAGCAGACACCACGTTGGACAGGTAATTCCTTCTCTCACATATCACCAACACCTCCTTATCCTCAAGAGTCTTTAGTATCATGCACTTAGCAGCACAGTCCAAGTTTGCTCGATACTTAACTAACCAGTCCATGCCTAATATCAAATCGAATTCGCCAAACGGCAACTCCATCAAATCAGCCGGGAAAACTATCCCTTGAACTTCTAAAGGCACATTCCTAAAGAGTTTGTTCACCACCACATATTGTCCTAAAGGGCTAATCACAGTCATTTCCCTAGGAGCAACTTCAGGTTCTATGTTCAATGTTCCAGACACAGTACTAGCAACATACGAATGTGTAGACCCAATATCTATCAGTGCTGTGAAAGGCAAACAAAAAATAAGGAACGTACCCGTTATAACATCCGGTGTATCACCATCCTCTCGACGTCTAGCTGCATAAACCAACCCAGGCTGTCTCGCATCTGTATTCCCAGCACCTCTGCCCAGTGCTCCACGCCCTCGACCATATCCATTTCCTCCTCTGGCCAGACCACGACCTCTCGGTGGTTGCTGCCCACCTCTTCCAGGCTGACAACCCTGACCTACTGGCCGTGCCCTGTTTGACTTTTGTGGACAATCCTTTACCCGATGTTCTTCAGATCCACACCTATAACATCCTTTACTCCAACACTCTCGAATGGAATCTACCACATCTAGCATTCTCACGAGTCCGAGCAACAAAGAATGAGCTTCACCACTCGACTTGGCCCATCAAACCTAGGCCTCTTCTGGAAACCCCCAGCAGAACCTGACGACCTAAAATTTCTTTTATTCCTACCCCTATCCTTATCTAGATGCTGCCTCCCAGATCGCTTCACCTCTTTGGCTATGTTAGCCTTCTCAACCAGAACAACAAACTCTCTTTCCCGTTGCGGAGCTATCAGTATTCGCAACTCGTCCCTCAGACCATCCTCAAATCGGACACAACGCTCGTGATCTATTGCAACAATACCCCGAGCATCTCGGCTTAGTCGTAAAAATTCCGACTCATATTCAGCCACTGACTTATTCCCCTGGACCAAATTGAGATATGCCCTCCTCTGAGCGTCAACATAACTTGCTCCAATGTACTTTCCCTGGAACTCTGACTTGAAGAAGTCCCAGGTAATACGATCCGCTGACGTACCATCTCTAACCGTGAGCCACCACTGGTACGCTTCATCTCGAAGAAGAGACACAACTCCTTTCAACTTTTCCTCCGCAGTACAATCAAGATCGTCCATGATCCGTTCCACCGCTTCCAACCAATACTCGGCCATACTAGGAGCTATCCTAGAAATGCCCCTAAACATCTCAGACCCATTAGCTCGAAGTCGCTCAGAAACAGATTTTCGAGCCACTAACCCCGTGCTCGCACCAGCAACCCACTCCAGAACACGCAACATAGCCTGAGACATAGCATCGTCTCCTCTAGTTTGGTCCTGAAATCTCGCTTCCGCAATAGGTGATGCTGGCACTTCACCTTCTGGCCCATGCCCTGATTCTGAGGGTTCAGCTTCAACACCTCGGCCTCTACCACGGCCGCGCATACCACGTCCACGTCCTCTAGCGTTCATATCTACAATTTCGTCTTAATCTGATTAAAATTTTACGAGTTAGTATTTCTTCCACTGTTTATTACTGGACAGTCTTATATTAGAAGTAGTTTTCGCACTACCTATTTCTAAAGGTCTCAGTTCTAAAGTTACATTTCCTAGAACTATCTATCACAATATTTCATACAATTTCATGTAATAACCAGAACACTTACAGTGCGGTTGGGTGCAGGAGACTTGGGTGCCATGCTTCCAGAAAATATGTATTTTCAAAACCATTTTTTTGAACCTCTTGAACCTCATAACCCACAACCGAGTTTTGTAACCTAGGCTCTGATACCATAATTGTAACACCCCAAACCCGGTCAGTACATTACGACCAAATCTGGTATGTTACAGAAAAGATAGTTTTGAAATTCTTTTAACGGAGCATCGTAATTTGAGAAAAACTTTTTGTTTAGTGATTCCTTTTTAAGGTTAATTTAAAGATTCTGTTTGAGAATATCTTACCAACTTCTTATTAAAATAACTAAGAGTTGGAAATGGGTTTCTTTTGTAAAAGCCGATCTTAGGGAAATTTCAGAAATGTGACAGTTGGAATCCATGTAGCGGTTTTAATAAAATCTCCAAATTAATTAGCCATTCGTATGTCAACTTTTGTTAACACCATTTTAGGAAAATATTGATTTATGTTTCTATTTTAGGAAAAAAATCCCACGTTCGATAAGTCATAAAAAGTGTGATAACAGTGTAAATGCAGATCCCAAATTTAGAGTTTTAGTGGCCTTATTACATAATTAAAATCCCCAAAATTTAAGAGTAATATTAAATAAGAACTGAAAGTTTACGTGGAAAACAATGCATGGCCACCTCGAAGTCCACCTTGGCTCCCAAAACCACAATCCACGGATTACCTGTAAAATTAAGCGAGAGGGTGAGTCATCGAGACTCGGTGTGTAAAACCCTTTAACGCAACGGGCTTTAAGCCCACAGATGCACATTAGGCCTTAGCCCACAAAATACAAAGATATTAAACATGTATGCAATGTAGCCCAACCCAACCTAGTTTTCCATCCTCTAGGTCTCCCGAATCACCAAACACCCGTGGTGTTATGCCACCGTGGTTTTAGACCACCGTGGTCCTGCACCACCGTGACAAAGTCACATGATATATAATTGTGGGGCCAACCCACCGTGGTTCTAGACCATCGTGACGATCTCTCGAATAATTTCGTGGGGCCAACCCACCGTGGTCCTGCACCACCGAGACAAGTCACTGATATATGTATACGTGGTTTCAAACCACCATGGTCCTAGACCACCGTGACATCGGGCCATCGAATAAATACGATGGCTAGCCCACCGTGGTTCCAGACCACCGTGACAAAGTCACATAATCACACTTCCCCTTTTTAATCATTTCCCACAAGCCCATGCAACATATTGTCATACTGTGATGAATGCAACATACTTTCAGTGTATAACATATAATTAATTAAAACATACAATAATCTGTAAGTGACGTAATAGCGGAACTTACCCGGTGTCTCCAACCTTACCCACAAGGGTATCTCGACTATCTAAACAGTCGTTTCGACTTTCAGCCAACATAAACATTAACATAGATTAATAAGGTGAAGTGTGAGCGTTACACACCTGATTACGCGTAAAACTAGACTCTCTATGTCGACGCTCTCACTAGCAGGGATAACAGCGATTTGTCTATCCCAGGCAGACGTCGGCTCTCTACCACAGCCCGGTGAAAAGTCTCGAACCGCCGACACCGCACGTCTTTTAAACTTAGGGGCAGGGGCTATTAGTCGACTCCCCTCCTTAGTTTGACTGGCACTTGCATCCATGAAGAGATTTGATCAGTACTCAGAGTGAAACGTCGCTTATCTAACAAGAGAATCGATTAAGGTAGACCACAACCAATAAGGGATATAACAGCCAAGAATCAAAGAGAAGTGACCCTTACCTTGGTAAACGATGAACCACACAATCACTGATTCGCCCCCGAATCAGAGATTAATCGCGAGAGAAGCAAAGATTCGGCCTAACAGTCAAAAATAGGCCTTGAGCATTCGGCTTAAAAGAAGTCTTTAAAGAAAGATAATAAGGTATTGCACGAAGTTACCTTTTTTTTAAATGGATGGTGAAAAGCCAAAGCAGACTCGGCAGGAAAGTAACCCTTCACACCCTAGGCTACTCAAACAGTATTGATTCGAGATGAAAAGAAGAGATAGAGGAGTTTGGAGAAGAAAAGAGAAAGAAAACGAAAGAAACAGAAGGAGAGGGAGATTCAGCTCTTGCGACAAGAGAGAAAAGAAACATACCTTCAACAGTCTAGAAGCAGGGTGAAACCGATTCACTTGGAATTAAAGGGACTATTCAATGGAACAAATGCAAGGTTTCGGCTAAAGAAGAAGGAGTAGAGGAGAAGAGAGTTTCGGCCAAGAGAAACAAAGAAAGAAAAAGAAAAGAAGAAATGCCTGAATGGTGACCACTTTTGGCTAGAGTCAAAAGAGCAAAAGAGATGAATAGCAACAAGGACAATTTCGGCACAGAGAAAATAGGTAAACCAAAGAGAGAAAAAGAGAGCTCAAGAAGGCTTGCAAAAATCGGCACTCACCCCCTTTAATGACCGAATATGCACCAAAAGAAATGAGAGAAATGCCTAAGACCTATGGAATTTTCGGCACACTCACCTCTCCTAGCACTAAACCGAAATTTTCCCCCCTTCAAGCTCCCCACATTCGGCCAACACCTCCACCAACACCAAATCCCTTGATTTGCTCCTACTTTCACTCTCCAACACCCATTTGAATTGGTTTGACCAATTCAAATTCCACCAACTCCTCATGACCACTCATTTCAAGTGCTTTGACTCCTTCAACAACCACCAAGGAGAGTCCCAGCCGAAAGCCAACACTCCACCACCTTGAGCATAAAAATAAAGTGCCACTTGCTGCAGAGGAGACTCGAACTCCTTCCCTCCTACTGCTCCCTTGTGACGCCACTCCCTTGCACCTTAAGTGGCGTCACTTGCCACTATACCACACTTCTCTTTTTGCAAACAACTACACGCAATTACACATAAGACCTGTCTTAGCTAGCTCTCCCCTCCAGAGTGCCCAACAAGCAAAATTTTCTAAAGTTTTGGCTCGAACCCGAGCCTCCTCAGGACCCCCAAACATACCAAAATAACATGCTAAACCAACCAAACACCTCAATTAGCATAAAATGCAGAACCCCTAATTCTAGGATGTTACAATAGGTATGAGAAACCTTACACTCGATATTTAGAGTAGGGATTTAGGCTACTATTAAATTCTAAAATAAAGCATTGAATCATGTCCACAAGTAATTATTCTAAACACTCACAAATTACACTTTCGCCAAAAAGCTGAAAGCTCAAACTAGCTTTTCCTTGCCTTTATCTCTACTCATAGAAGTTCTTATCGAATCCAGAACTTCAACACAACAATTCACACAATAGTGCATTCAATAATTAGCTAAGAACTTATGACAAGCAATCAAAAACATAAGCCTAAGCTATGTTCCCATGTAACCGAAACCTTTAACATGGAAAACTTTAAATCCGAATATATCGGTCTATACTTAATATTTTTACCTAAAACCATTTTGGATCATGTTATAATTCACCTATGACTAATTCTCAACCTTTAAACTTCACAAAACTACTCAATTCATGATATCAACTTTTTCGACATGTTTTATGGCTATTTTATGAAAATTCATTAAAACTCAAGAAATATTTAACGAAACTTCAAAGTAAGTTAAGAAACATTCTAATCATTTTAAGACTAATTGAAAAACACTTTGAAACCACGCTTTTATCGATAAACCCAAAATTTACCATTAAAGACCCGATTATCGATTTTTATTTTAAACATGTGTTTCAATGGCTACAAATTCAGTTTAAGGGACTAGATATAATTTAAAACTCATAGAAAGTCGAATGGTTACCTTCGATGGAAGAAAAACGAGCTTTGATGCAAATTTGAAAAAACCCACGTTTAGAGAAGATGATGTAGATGATGAAATTTTCGGGTGATTTTCTTGGTTTTTATTTAGGTTTATAACTTAAGAGATGATAGAAATCAAAAGGAATTAGGATTTGAAATTCAAACTAGAGAGAATCAATGGACGACAAACACAAATTTTGGGTAGTTTTTCGTGAAACAACTTGGTGAAGAGAGTTTATTTTGCTTGGATTTTAAAATCTGGTTAAATTGCTTCATAAAAACTCTCAATTTTGACTCTATTACAAATCAGTCATATTTTCAAAATTAAAGGTATTTAAAAATCATTCTCAGAAATTGATTTAATTTTCTAAAAACCATAATTAAAAACATTATTGGTATGCCATGTCACAAAATTTCGAACACTCTAAGGCTAAAATTCCTAAAATACCCTAAAACTCATAGGCCCTATTTTGGGGTGTTACAATAGAGGTGGTAGTATACTTCTCCTTGAGACATCTTTAGGGGTATGTTGTGACACCCTCAGTGTGTGTCGCGACATCGAAGGCAGTTTTGTACTTTCTCCATTCTGCTCTCTATGTTGCGACATTGGACCTGCCACGTTGTGACATAGCATCTAGTATCAGCCTAAAATGCCTTCTAATGGTCTTATGCACACTTATGAAGTATGTTAGCTTTCCCTTAGGCCTCATTTGGCCCTTAATGTAACACCCCAAACCCGGCCTAGACGTTACCACCAGATCTGGTATGTTACAAGGTAAAAGTTGTTCAAAAAGGGTTTCGAACTTTGAAGAAATACTGTAAGTTTAAAAAAAACCTTTCGTTTGATTGATGTTTCGGAAAATAGTAGTCAGTTTTTTTGGCACTTGAGCGAAAACACATGCTTTATGTTGCTTAAGTTTTGAAAACTCCATCTTAGTTGTCAGGTTTTAAACGTATAATGAGGTCATATCATAATTAAATAATAAATAAGGAAAACCAAATATTAAATTAAGAAGGCCTTATTATATAACAAAATCCCCAAATAAAAAAATAATTTGTAAAAGGAAACGAATTTACGAAAAGAAACGTTCTATAGCCTCCACGAGTCCGCCTCGACTCCTAGATCCACGATCTACTGATTACCTACAAAAATAAGCAAAGGGGTGAGTCACCAAGACTCAGTGTGTAAATCCCCTTATGTCACTTAAATGGCTTCAAGCCCAGAACCACACATTGGGCCTTAGCCCACTCAAAATAGCATACACAAATATGAATGTAATGTGTGTCCCAACCCAACCTAATTTTTTCGTCCTCTACACACCACCCGTACCAGCCCAACACACCGTGGGGATTTCTACAATCAACCCTCCATCCGCTACACACCTCATATGTGGCACCAAGCCACTCGTGTTTCTAGACCACCGTGATACTAGATCACCGTGACAAAGTCACTATTATCATGCATGGGGCCAACCCACCGTGGTACCAAACCACCGTGACAATCCCTGAAGAACATATGTGGGGCCAACCCACTGTGGTACCAAACCACTAGGACGAGTCACTAAATCATCATATATATACGTGGTATTAAACCACCGTGGCACCAAGCCACCGAGACATGGTCACTGAATCAGTTATATGTGCGGCCAACCTACTCGTGGTACCAAACCACCGTGACAGTCTCAACACTTCCCCTTTCGCATCATATCCCAAACCCATGCAGATCATACAATCATATGAATGCACATACTCTCATCATAGTGACAGATTACATCATATATTGCATACCCATTAATAGAACATTATAGACACATACCTGGCATCCCCAGCTTTACCCACAAGGGTATTACAACTGTCATCATGTCACTTCAGCTTTTCAGCCCAAACAGCTAATAACACAGATTAATAACAGAGAGTGAAGTTTTACACACCTGATAACACGTAATACTATGCTTTCTATGTTGACACTATCGCTAGCAGAGACGACTGCTATCTGCCTAAACTGCTCTGAAGCTGGTCCACAACCCAGTGGCTAGCGCCGCACTACCGATACAGATCATTTCTTAAACTTTGGAATAGGGGTTACGGACGCACCCTTCTCCCCGACTTGATCATTTATTGCATCCATGAATAGCCTTGATCAGAAAATTGCTATACGAAGGCCATGATTGTTTAACAACACTACTGGGTTAAGGCAACGAACGATAAACAGAAAGGCTAATAGAATAACTAGGGAGAAATCCCTTACCTTGTCTACTAGATGGTTAGCACCACAAATACTTCACCCTCAACTGAGATGATTGCGAAAGAGAGGCTCGACCTAACAATCATAAGTAGCCCTTGAATATTCGGCTAATCAAGAAGAGATTTGAAGACGAACACAAAGAGGTATTGGACAGACTTACCTTGAGTTGGAATAGATGAAGAAGCGTAATCTCTCACACCCTAGGCTATACAGTGCCATTGATTTGGCCGAAACAGATGAAACAAATACGCGATTAGTGGAAAGAAATAATGGTTGAGGGGTTTAGAGAAGAAAGAAGTAGATGTTGAATGAATATGAAGAAAAGAGATTCGACTTTAATGATACAAGAGAAAAGAATCTTACCTTCAATGATCTCGCAGCAGGGTGAAATCGATCCACTAGGCCACAAAGGCTATTCGGCTAAGAGAGAAAGGAAGCAAAACTTGCAGAAGAACTATTGTTTCGGCTTAGGAGAAGAATAGAGATAGAAAAAGAAATATTAAGGAATGATATAGGATTTTCGGGTGTGAAGAAAATGGAAATGGAAAAGAGAAAGAGAAGTTTCGGCAAGGCTTAGATGGTTTCGGCTTAGAGGAAAAAGGAAGAGGATGAGAAGAATGAACAAAGGTTCGGCTAAGGATATTGAAGCAAAGAAATGCACAATTGGTTTTTCTCAAATTCGGCTAAAAGTTCAAAAAGAAAAAGAGGAAAAAGCTTCCTTATACTTTCGGCATACAAGCCAAAGAAATAAAGAAAAAAGACCCGAAAGAATTTTTTGGCCAAACGACAACCATACCCCTCCAATGACCGAGTTGATTCCAAAGACCTCTAATGCCTTTCGGCACACCACTCCCCTAGCTCAAACAGAAATTCTCCCCCCTAATCCACATCCAAAAATTCGGCCAACAACCCAACAAGCCACTCCTCCCATGTTCAACTCCTACTTTCACTCCCATTCACCCATTCGAAATATTTGACCAATTCAAATCCCCCCAACACCTCCTAGCCACTCATTTCAAATTGTTTGACCCATTCCACCAACCACCCTGAAGAGTCCCACTGGAAACCACCTTCTTAGCTTCTTGACGCAAAAAGAGAGCTTCCCAATGCTGCCAGAACGACTAGAACTCCTCTCCTCAGCTGCCCCTTGTTGACGCCACCTTCCTTGCTCTCTAAGTGGCGTCACTTGCCACTCTACTCCACCATCTTTTTGTGTCATCCCCACACAATTAAATATCCTTAAGGCCTACCTCAGCTAGCTCTCCCCTATAATGCCTAAAAATAAAATTTTCACCAAGGCTCAGGCTTAACCCCGAGCCTTCCCGGGACTCCCAAACACACAAAATTAACACACAGAGCATAGCATAACCACACAACACATATTAAATGCAGAACCCCAAAATCCAGGATGTTACAGTTCTACCCCCTTAAAAAAATTTTGGCCTTAAAATTTTACCTGATCAGAAGAGATGAGGGTATTGCTGTCGTATCACATCCTCTAGCTCCCACGTAGCTTCCTCCGAACGGTGATTCCGCCACAACACTTTAACCAACGGAATCGTCTTCCTTCGCAATACCTTAACGTCACGATCCAAGATCTGAACTGGTTCTTCTTCAAAGGTTAGATCAGGCTTTACTTCGATTTCTTCCACTGGCACAATATGAGATGGATCCGAACGGTAGCGCCTCAACATCGAAACATGAAACACGTTATGAATCTGACTTAATTCCGATGGTAGCTCGAGCTGGTAAGCTACTGGTCCCACATGCTTCAACACACGATAAGGCCCGATAAACCTGGGGCTCAGCTTACCCTTCCATCCAAACCTTAGAACTTTCTTCCACGGTGAAACCTTTAAGAAAACCCAATCACCTACTGCAAACTCTATGTCCTTACGCTTGGATCAAGATAGGACTTACGCTCGTCGGACGCTTCCTTCAACCGAGTTCGAATCAACCTGACTCTCTCTTCTGTCTCCAAAACCAAATCCGGTCCCAACATTCGATGCTCACCCAACTCTATCCAGTAAGTAGGATTACGGCACTTCCGACCATACAGCGCTTCATACGGTGCCATCTGAATACTAGACTAATAGCTGTTGTTGTATGCGAATTCTGCCAACGGTAGAAACTCCTCCCAACTACCCCCAAGTCTAAGATACTGACTCCTCAAAGATATCTTCCAAGATCTCGAATTACCCCTCTCATCGGTATCCATCGATCGTGGATGAAACGCTATTCTGAAATCCAACTTTGTACCCAATGCTTGATGTAATGCCTTCCAGAACCTCGACGTAAACCTGAGGTCTCTATCTGATATGATAGACACTGGCACCCCATGCAGCCTCACAATCTCTGCTACATACAGCTTAGCTAACTTCTATAAAGAGTAGTCGACACGAACCGGTATGAAATGAGCAGACTTCGTCAATCGATCAACAATTACCCAAACAGAATCCTTCTTAGTAGGCGTAAGAGGTAGCCCACTAACAAAGTCCATTGTGATCCTTTCCCACTTCCACTGTGGGATTTTCACCGGCTGCAATAACCCTGATGGCAACTGCTGTTCTGCTTTCACCTGCTGACATGTCAAATATTTACTTACCAATTCGGTTACTTCCCGCTTCAGACCCGGCCACCAAAACTGTTCCCTCAGATCCCGATACATCTTACTTCCTCTAGGATGCATTGCGTATGGGCTACTATGCGCTTCCTGTAGGATCTTACGTCTCAATTCAAGATCTTTTGGCATACAAATCTTTCCTCGAAAACATAATACCCCATCACTATTCACACTACAATCTGTTATCCCGTCACTTGTCCCCAATTGAAACTCTGACTTTAACGACTCATCTGCCAATTGTTTCTCTTTAATTTGACTGACCCAAGAAGGCTTCACTTGCAGTTCAGCTAGTAAACTTCCATCGTCATATAAGTTGAGGTGAGCAAACATTGCTCTCAAGTCAGAGATCACCCTACGACTTAGTGCATCTGCCACCACGTTAGCTTTACCTGGATGGTACTCGATCGAGCAATCATAATCTTTTAACAATTCGATCCATCTCCGCTGTCTTAGATTCAACTCCTTTCGGGTAAGGAGATATTTTAGGCTCTTGATGATCTGTATAAATAACAGACTTCTTCCCACACAGATAATGCCTCCAAATCTTCAAAGCAAACACTACAGCAGCCAATTCTAGATCATGCGTGGGATAATTCACCTCATGTGGTCTCAATTGTCGAGACGCATATGCTACCACCTTCCCTTCCTGCATCAACATACATCCCAAACCTGTGTGCGACGCATCGCAGTAAACAACAAACTCCTTCCCGGCCTCAGGCTGTATCAACACTGGAGCTTCCGTTAAGATTCTTTTCAACTTCTCAAAACTCTCATGTTGCTTATCAGACCAGACAAACGGTACCCCTTTTCGCAACAATTTGGTTAATGGTGCCGCGATCAAAGAGAATCTCTCAACAAACCTTCTGTAATACCCAACTAGACCAAGAAAACTCTGAATTTCTGCCATAGACTTAGGCGGCTTCCAATCCAACACAGCTTCAATTTTTTGGGGATCAACCTTAATCCCCTCAGCAGATACAACATGGCTCAGAAAGGTAACTTCCTTTAGCCAAAATTCACACTTACTGAATTTGGCGTATAGCTGCTTCTCCCTCAGAATTTGTAAGACCACCCGAAGATGCGAATCATGCTCCTCCTCCGATCTTGAATAAACCAGTATATCGTCTATAAATACCACAACAAATTTGTCCAGATAGGGTTGGAATACCCGATTCATCATGTCCATAAACGCTGCTGGTGCATTGGTCAACCCAAACGGCATCACCCGAAATTCATAGTGGCCATAACGAGTCCGAAAAGTCGTCTTATGAATATCCGCTTCCTTGACCTTAAGCTGATGATATCCTGACCTCAAATCTATCTTCGTGAAGACTGAAGCCCCCCTCAGTTGATCGAACAAATCATCAATCCTCGACAACGGGTATCTATTCTTGATGGTCAACTTGTTCAACTGACGGTAGTCAATGCACATACACATTGATCCACCCTTCTTCTTAATGAATAGCACCGGCACTCCCCAAGGTGACACACTCGGTCAGATAAAACCCCGATCTAACAGTTCCTGAATTTGGGCTTTCAATTCCACCAACTCTTTTAGCGCCATTCTATATGGGGCAATAGACACGGGCGCTGCCCCCGAAGAAGATCAATACCGAATTCCACCTCGCGATCTGGAGCTAGTCCTAGAAGCTCTTCTGGGAAAACATCAGAGAACTCTTTAACGGTTCTAACATCCCCCACAGTTAATTCCTTAGCCTCCAGAGCACAAACAAAAGTTATGAATGCCTCGCATCCTTTTCTCACCATTCTTTCAGCCTTTAAAGCGGACACTACATTAGACAAATAATTCCTCCTTTCGCCTATCACTACAACTTCATCATCCTCAGGAGTCTTTAATACCATGCGCTTCGCAGTACAATCCAAGTTTGCTCGATATTTTACCAACCAATCCATACTTAGGATTAAATCGAACTCCCCGAACGGCAGTTCCATCAGATCAGCAAGAAAAACCATCCCTTGAACCTCTAAAGGCACCCTCCTAAGGAGTTTATTCACCTATAGATTGTCCTAAAGGGCTAAGTACAGTCATCTCCCTAGAAGCAGCCTCAGAGTCTATGTTTAGAGTTTCCGATATAGTACTAGCAACATAAGAATGTGTTGATCCAATATCAATCAGTGCAGTGTAAGGCAACCCATAAATAAGAAACGTACCGGTTATGACGTCCAGGTGCATCGCCTCCTCTTGACGCCTAGTCGCATAGACCAACCCAGCCGTCTCGCATCCGTGTTCCCAGCACTCCGCCGGTGCTCCACGCCCCCGACCAAACTATTACCTCCTCTGGGCTGGACCACGACCTCTCTGTGGTTGCTGACCACCTCTACCTGGCTGAACATAACCCTGTCCTACCGGTCGCACTCTGCCCAACTCCTGTGGACAGTCTCTTGCCAGATGATCAATAGACCCACACCTGAAACATCCTCTATTACCCATCCAACACTCACCTGAATGAGATCTACCGCATCTAGCACACCTCTGAGGCCCACTATCAACAACAGGTCTCGCAACACGACTTGGCCCATCCATCCTAGGCCTCTTCTGAAAACGCCTAGCTGACCCCGACGATCCAAAACTCCTTTCATTCCTTCCTCTGTCCCTGTCTTGATTCTGCTTTTCGGACCGCTTCACTTCCTCGGCTATCTTAGCCTTTTCTACCAAAACAACAAATTATCTTTCTCGCTGTGGAGCTATTAGCACTCGCAATTCATCCCTCAACCCATCTTCAAACCGAACACAGCGCTCATGGTCTGTGGTAATAATACTTCGGGCATAACGACTAAGACGTAAGAATTCTGCCTCATACTCGGCTACAGATTTATTTTCCTGCACCAAATTTAGAAATGCCTTACGCTGCGCATCCACAAAACTTGATCCGTTGTACTTCCCCTGAAATGCTGACTTGAAGAAATCCCAGGTAATACGGTCAGCCACTGAACCATCCCTGACCGTGAGCCACCACTGATACGCCTCATCACTTAGAAGAGACGCAACTCCTTTTAACTTCTCCTCCTCCGTGAGGTCAAGATCATCCATTATACGCTCGACTGCTTCTAGCCAATACTCAGCTACATTAGGAGTTACACCAGAGATGCCCCTAAACATTTTTGCTCCATTGTCTCGGAGTCGTTCAGACACAGATTTTCGAGCCCCTGAACCCGTGCTCGCTCCAGCAACTCTCTCCAATACATGTAACATCACTTGAGACACCGCATCATCTCTGCCTGTTTGATCCTAAAATTCCTCTTCCACGGCTGGCGGTGCCGGTGCATCACCTTCCGACCCATGTCCAGATTCTAAAGGTTCAGACCCAACATTTCGGCCTCTACCACGACCACACACAACATGTCCACGCCCCCTAGTACTCATGACTATCGATACGACTTAATCTGATTAAGAATTTTATGAATTAGTACTTTCTTTCACTGTTTATTACCGAGCAGTCTTATGAGAAATAACATTCAAAGGTAATTCTTGCAGATTCATATCTATACCTAGAGGGTTCAGTCTCTAAATTTTGGATCTCTTAACTCTAGAAATCATAACACAACATAATTATCTCATGCAAAACAACCAACATTAGAACACTTACCGCGTGGATCGGGTGCCGCTAGACTCGGATGCCATACTCCAACTAAAACATTTCCTTAAATAACATTTTAAATCGACTTTATAAAACATTGTTGAACCCATTCCACAGCCGAGTTTTGCAACCCAGGCTCTGATACCAAAATTGTAACACCCCAAACCCGGCCTAGACATTACGACCAGATCTGGTATGTTACAAGGTAAAAGTTGTTCAAAAAGGGTTCCGAACTTTGAAAAAATACTGTAAGTTTAAAAAAAACCTTTCGTTTGATTGATGTTTCGGAAAATAGTAGTCATTTTTTTTTGGCACTTGAGCGAAAACACATGCTTTATGTTGCTTAAGTTTTGAAAACTCCATCTTAGTTGTCAGGTTTTAAATGTATAATGAGGTCATATCGTAATTAAATAATAAATAAGGAAAACCAAATATTAAATTAAGAAGGCCTTATTACATAACAAAATCCCCAAATAAAAAAATAATTTGTAGAAGGAAATGAATTTATGAAAAGAAATATTCTATGGCCTCCACGAGTCTGCCTCGGCTCCCAGATCCACGATCTACTGATTACCTACAAAAATAAGTAGAGGGGTGAGTCACCAAGACTCAGTGTGTAAATCCCCTTATGTCACTTAAATGGCTTCAAGCCCAGAACCACACATTGGGCCTTAGCCCACTCAAAATAGCATACACAAATATGAATGTAATGTGTGTCCCAACCCAACCTAATTTTTTCATCCTCTACACACCACCTGTACCAGCCCAACACACCGTAGGGATTTCTACAATCAACCCTCCATCCACTACACACCTCATATATGGCACCAAGCCACTCGTGGTTCCAGACCACCGTGATACTAGATCACTGTGACAAAGTCACTATTATCATGCGTGGGGCCAACCCACCGTGGTACCAAACCATCGTGACAATCCCTGAAGAACATATGTGGGGCCAACCCACTGTGGTACCAAACCACTAGGACGAGTTACTAAATAATCATATATATACGTGGTATTAAACCACCGTGGCACCAAGCCACCGAGACATGGTCACTGAATCAGTTATATGTGCGGCCAACCCACTCGTGGTACCAAACCACCGTGACAGTCTCAACACTTCCCCTTTCGCATCATATCCCAAACCCATGCAGATCATACAATCATATGAATGCATATACTCTCATCATAGTGACAGACATAAGATATATTGCATACCCATTAATAGAATATTATAGACACATACTGCATCCCAGCTTTACCCATTAAGGGAATTACGATCATCATCCGGTCTACTTGACTTTTCACCAAAGCAACTAATAACACAGATTAATAACAGAGAGTGAAGTTTTACGCACCTGATAACACGCAATACTATGCTTTCTATGTCAACACTATCGCTAGCAGAGACGACTGCTATCTGCCTAAACTGCTCTGTAGCCGGTCCACAACCCGGTGGCCAGTCTCGCACTCCCGATACAGATCGTTTTTTAAACTTTGAAATAGGGGTTACGGACGCACCCTTCTCCTCGACTTGATCGTTTCTTGCATCCATGAATAGCCCTGATCAGAAAATTACTATACGAAGGCCATGATTGTTTAACAACACTACTGGGTTAAGGCAACAAACGATGAACAGAAAGGCTAATAGAATAACTAGGGAGAAATCCCTTACCTTGTCTACTAGATGGTTAGCACCACAAATACTTCACCCTCAACTGAGATGATTGCGAAAGAGAGGCTCGACCTAACAATCATAAGTAGCCCTTGAATATTCGACTAATAAAGAAGAGATTTGAAGACGAACACAAAGAGGTATTGGAAAGACTTACCTTGAGTTGGAATAGATGAAGAAGTGTAATCTCTCACACCCTAGGCTATAAAGCGCCATTGATTTGGCCGAAACAGATGAAACAAATACGCGATTAGTGGAAAGAAATAACGGTTGAGGGGTTTAGAGAAGAAAGAAGTAGATGCCGAATGAATATGAAGAAAAGAGATTCGACTTTAATGATACAAGAGAAAAGAATCTTACCTTCAATGATCTCATGACGAGGTGAAATCGATCCACTAGGCCACAAAGGCTATTCGGCTAAGAGAGAAAGGAAGCAAAACTTGCAGAAGAAGAACTATTGTTTCGGCTTAGGAGAAGAATAGAGATAGAAAATGAAATATTAAGGAATGATATAGGATTTTCGGTTGTGAAGAAAATGGAAATGGAAAAGAGAAAGAGAAGTTTTGGCAAGGCTTAGATGGTTTCGGCTTAGAGGAAAAAGGAAGAGGATGAGAAGAATGAACAAAGGTTCGGTGATCGCTATAAATCAGAGTTTTAAAATTTATAAAAGAATGATCGAACCTGGAAACTAACTCTGACAACGATTAAAGGCAAGTGCACCTATCGAACAGTAGTATAGTTTAGGCAAGACCGGATTTTCGAACCCAAAGGAACTAAAAGTACTAATACTCACCGTCTTTTTATTATTTAGCCTTAATATAAAGTGATGATTGTTTAGACTAAAACTAATCTACTTACTAAGCTAAGACGCAAAGACAAAAAGAATGAATTCAGGAAATAACTTTTGGGAAAACTCAATTGACTCAAACAATACCCTTAGGAAAAATCCACCTAGACTTCACTTGTTATTTAACCTTGAACCATATGATTTATTTACTTAGTTTGATCCGTGAGACTCCCTAACGTATATTAAACCCTCTCTCGAGGCGAATAACGTCTAACCCTAGGTTAATAAGTGGAACTCTCATTCGCTTATAATAACCCCCTAGAATAGCAGTAAATCGATCTGTGGACTCCCATATTAGGTTTCACCCTAATCCGGCAAAATCTCGTCACCCTATCTCTAGGCGTGCGATCAACTCCGCTTAATTATGTTGGATCTACTCTTAGGCAGGGTCTATTCCTCCTCCACCTAAGCACATTAGATTTGGATTAAGTTCACACAATTAAGAACAAACTAAGTTATTATCATATAATTCAAATAATCAAATAACAAGATTCATCATAGGTTTTCATCTTCGGGTATCAGAAGGTTTAGTTCATAATAATAAAAGACAACATCTCAAGAGAAAAGATAAAACAAAACATAAGAAATCCCTAAAACCCCCTGAAGGAGTTGAAGAGGAGATCCTCCGTCTTGAGTAGAATTCTAGCTTCTTGAGATGGATCAACTGGCTATCTTCGAGTGATTCCCACAAATCTGCCCTTTTCGGCTTGGCTTCTTGGCCTAACTCTCCGCCCCCTTTCAGCTGGTACCTAGGGTGTATTTATAGGATTTTGAAACACGTTTCTTTCTCCCTAAGTATCCTTTCTCGAATGGAATTGCTCTTCTCCATGGCAGAGGTACGGCCATGGCACACGTCCGTGTAAATCGCGGCCAGGCCGTGTTCGACACTGTTGAATGAGGCACGACCGTGTAAGTCGTGGTAAGGCCCTGTTCTAGTAGGCATGGTGGCACGGCCGTGTGGCTTGAAGCCCAGGCCGTGCTGATTTTGTGGCTTGGCCCAATTTGGTCTGTTTTAAGCTCGTTTCTCGTTCTTTTCATCATCGGATGCTTTCCTGAGTATAAGACATGAAAAGAAAGGATTAAGAGCACCTTTTTATATAAATTGGTGCTTAAATCATCCAAAAGCATACTAAATGTGGGCTTAGAATATGTTACTTTTACGGTTTATCAAATACCCCCACACTTAATCTTTTGCTTGTCTTCAAGCAAAATTATCAACTTACAATTAAAACAAACTTTCCTCAATTCATAATAGTCATTGATAGTGTCTCATCATAATTCATAGATAATTTATACATGGATAATTCAATTCAAAGTGTCTTAAAAATTCAAACAATATAAGTCATAGATTTTGTAGCTCGAAAACATAGGTGTATCCCCTTATCTAGATAATTTACTTTTAATTTGAAATCGACAAGGATTGACATCCTTACAAAAGATTCACTCAAATCACTCAAAGTGTTTAAGGTTCACAATTAGGCACTCAAAGGTAGAACATGAAGAGTTAATCCCATAGGCTTGCATGAAAATCAAATCTCCACCACTGAAATATGAGATGAAAACACAAATATAAAGGTCTTTGTTAGGGTTGTAACGGGGCTAGGGTTAAGGTGTGGAGTAAGGCTGAATTAGAGGGTTAGAATCGAGATTGAATTGACAAATTACCTAACTAAGAACTAATGAACTAATAATAATTACATCAATTGAAAACTAATAGTACTTAATAATGCGAGCTTCTTTTTCCGATACTTAGAATTTAAGCGTATCAGCTCATTTAATCGCAACTAATTATGAATAATAAATATACTTTTTTTTAAGAACAATCATAAATAAATAATTACTGAAATAAAAACATAGTTAGGCTATTAATCAAATCAAATCTCGATATAAGGGTAGTCAAAAGGAATGGTGATAACAAAAATAAAAGGGTTCTGGGTTAATATTAGTGGTTATGTCAATAAATAAGATAGTTAGGATTAAAAGGGGTTCACTAGGGGTTAATTATGAAGGTAGGCTTTTTAGTGGAGTAAGTGGGTTAAATCCTAGGTGCCTTTATCATCTCTGTATATCAAATCATAGGTGTGGTCTCGACATGTATAATCGATGCAAGTTCTAGAATAACAAATCAATGTTGACATACTCATAATTAGTAAAGTGAACAAGAAAAAGAATTTTTGCTCTATAACGCTCAAAAACTCACAAAAATTATGGGTAATTTGATGTTAACCTCGTAAATTTCAAACTTCAAGGTAATATTTAAACTCAGTTTGACAACCTAGCAAATTTTTAATTTCTGAAAAATAGACTTATCATGCTTGATTCTCTAGTATTCTTAGAATTTAATTATCAATGCACAATTATCAATGACTTAATCTGAAACATATCAATAAAAATCATAAATCATCAGAAATTCCATACTAATTAGTAATATGAGTAAGTTACTTTCAAACAAGACTAAATTCAGGGATTTAAGTTAGGTATCTTTTTAGGTTGTTCACCCCCCACACTTGAGATGTACATTGCCCTCAATGTACAAAAATATATAATAACCTTGTAATAAAATCATCAGATATGGGGATAAGTGAAAACTTCCTGAATTTTCGGATGATTCCTTGGGAGGAGACTGTGCCTTTGGTGGTGGTGATGGGCCGTCTAGATGACGAACCTGCGCTAGATGAAGAAATTGGGAGGCTCGTGCAGGATTAGCCAAGAAATCTAAAGAAACCTTAATAATATACTAATAATATAATTAAAGACAAGAAAGATATAGAGAATGAGACTAAGAAGGAAAATAAACTAAGTTTAAAAGATAGAGGGGCCTGAGAATCCTTATGGTAGATGTTTCGAGAGGTTGGTGTGACTTTGAAGGTGACAGAGTTGTTGGTGATGGTGGAAGTAGCGTGATTTCCAAGCAGCCTTAAGAACCTAAGAACAAGAAACTAAAACAAAATAGACTAAATTAAGTAGAAGAGAAGTAAAGATAAAGAAAATAAAGGAGAAGATAAAAATAAAAGAACAGATAATTGGTCTCAAAGACCCTTGGCTTGTTGTTTGGATGAAGCTGCCGGCATGAACTCATGTGAATCGGTCTCCTTTGAGGAGACTGTGATTGGCCTTTTACGCTTCCTTGCCATGGATATGATATTGTTGTGGCTCAAGAGTCTAAGGATTTATTAGGAAAAAGGAAAAAGAAAGAGGGAGAAAAGAAAGAAAGAAAGAAAGAAAGAAAGTGGGTTAAGAAGAGAAAGGAGAAGGGTATGGTGTTTAAATAAACTTTCAGATCTGGCAATTTCCCACACCCGTGGGTTGAGGGTGTGTCGATTCACACGGACGCCTTGCACGGCCGTGCTCTAGGGCGTGTTGGTTCCCTACGCTTGTGTCTAGCTTGTGTTTGACAAGTCAGTATATTGGCATGGTTATCCGGCACGGGCGTGTTCAGCCCGTGGTTGGTAAGTCAGTAGCCTCACACGGCTGTAAAGCACGGCTGTGCCACTTTGTCGGTGCCCGTGGGGTAGTAGTTGGGTCCGTGATTCTGAAAATCTATTTTTCCCTGACATGTACCTTCTCTGCTATGTTAGTTCAAAACGTCGGAGTACCCACACGGTCACGGCCACGGCCGTGTGGAAGGCCATGTGGCCTGGAATTCTGCACTTGGTTAGTTGGTTGTTAGTTGCTAAAAAGGAAGATAAAAAGGAAAATTAAGATAAACTGAATATATAAAATATATATATATACTACTATTAGTGCTCGGGTTGCCTCCCGAGAAGCGCTCGTTTATAGTCTTAAGCTAGACTCTCTTCTCGTTTGCATCTTCAGGGTGGTTTGAGGAGTTGGAAGTCCTTCCTCATGTTATTATCTGTATCCTTGTGAAAAAATTTAAGTCGGGATGCACTTATGGTAAAAGTACCAAAAGTAGGATTACTTACCTCGACTGTTTCGTGTGGGAAAACACCGGTTACCCTAAAAGATATTTCTTTGTTTGTGCTAGGGTACAGAGGAGATATTCGAGGATTTACCTGATCTAACAGTACTTGGTCCCCTATTTTGAAGTGATTTGTTGTTCCTATTAGCTCTTTTGGGGGCTCCTTCGGTTTTATCTCGTGTGGTTCCGGTTCTTCATCGTGTATCCCTAATTTTTCCTTGAAGTGTGTCTTCCACTCGTCTAGATCATCGAACTGAATCCCTCGATCTTCATGAGTTATTTCTTTGTTGGCATGGGGTTTAGGATCGGGTTCAGTTGTATTCTTTGGTGGTGCTTCCTAAAAATAAGGGTTAACCGAATAGTTATTAGTAGAATTTACGTTCTCACCTTAATTACTCGATGTTCTAGCCGAGTCGAGAGCCTTGATGGTGACTGTCTCATTACCTACACAAAGTATGAGTTCTCCTGCATCAACATCAATTTTAGTCCTGGCAGTCGCTAAAAGGGTCTTCCTAAGATTAGGGGGATCGAATTATCCTCATCCATGTCTAAGACAACAAAGTCTACTGGGAAAATGAATCTGTCGATTTTTACAAGAACATCTTCGATAATACCCCTAGGAATTCTAACAGTTTTATCAGCTAATTGAATGCTCATCCTAGTTTGTTTGGGTTTCCCTAGACCTAATTGTTTAAACAATTTATAAGGCATGACATTTATGCTTGCCCCTAAATCAGCTAATGCATTATCAACAGTTAGTCTACCAATTAAACATGGAATTGTAAAACTCCCTGGATCTTTTAGCTTTTGTGGTAGCCTATTTTGGAGAATTGCTGAGCACTTTGCGTTAAGTTCCACATGTGACGACTCGTCTAACTTCCGTTTGTTTGTTAGAAGCTCTTTTAAAAATTTCCTAGAATCTGGATTCTGCGACAGAGCTTCAAGTAATGGTAAGTTAATATGTAATTTCTTTAAGATTTTAAGAAACTTAACGAACTGTTCTTCTGTGTCGTCTCTTCTTAATGCCTCAGGGTAAGGTACGCGAGGTTGGTACTCCTTGATTACTGGTTTTGGCTTGTCTTGTGTTACCTCAACTTTACCTTTTTCTACCTCGTTTCCTTGTGTTGGACTGGGTTCGTCTACTTCTTCGCTTTCTTGAGCTGTTATGGCTTGGATTTGCTCCTTTGGATTAATTTCAGTATTACTAGGTAGACGCCCTTGCGGTCGTTTGGATAATAGCTTTGTAATTTCTCCGACTGACTGGGTAATTTCCCCGATTGCCTTTGTAAGCCCTCCAACTTGGTTCTCGATCTTTTTGATCGATGTTTGTTGGGTTTCGAGTGTTACCTCATTTTTTTAGAGACGGGCTTCTGTGGATGCTATGAATTTGTTCAACATCTCTTCAAGACTCGGCTTCTTTTCTTGTGGATAGGGCTGATTTTGGAAATTTTGAGGAGGTTGTTGTCTTTGATTTCCTTGATTTCCTTGTCCTCCCCATGAAATATTTGGGTGGTTCCTCCAACCTGGATTATAGTTATTACTATATGGGTTTTTATTAGATCTGAAATTGTTACCTATATAGTTCATCTGTTCGCTCTCTGTGCCTAGTTGATAGGGTGGGTACTCAGAATTCGCCACAGTTCCACTTGCGTCGCACAGCATGACTATATCTACCTGCGAAGAACACAAACTATCAATCTTCTTATTCATCAATTCTACCTGATTTGATAGCATGGTTACTGCGTCGAGGTTGTAAACTCCATTTGCTTTTGTTGGCCTTGTTCTTGTAACTTGCCACCGATAGTTATTCAAATGACATCTCTTTAATAAACTCGTAGGCTGCCTCAGGAGTTCTATTATTCAGGGTTCCACCGGTGGCTGAGTCGATTAATTGCCTCGTTGAAGGGTTTACACCGTTATAGAAAGTTTGGACTTGGAGCCACAAGGGTAAACCATGGTGCGGACACCTTCTCAAGAGATCCTTATATCTCTCCCATGCATTGTATAATGTCTCTAAATCCATCTGCACAAAAGAAGAGATATCATTCCGTAATTTGGCCGGTGGGAAATATTTTAATAAAAAATTTCCGGTCATTTGTTCCCATGTAGTCATTGACCCTCGTGGTAACGAGTTTAACCACTGTTTAGCTTTATTCTTTAATGAAAAGGGAAATAACCGAAGACGTATGGCATCATCAGAAACGCCATTTATTTTGAAGGTATCACAAAACTCTAAAAATTAGCTATATGAGCGTTTGGATCTTTGTCCTGTAAACCATCAAATTGAACAAACTGTTGAATCATTTGTATAGTGTTAGGCTTTAATTCAAAATTATTAACAGCTATAGCAGCCTAATAAAGACTAGATTCGGCTCCTGTTAAATGAGGTTTAGCATAATCAAACATAGTACGAGGAGCATTATTTTCTCCCACATCTTGTGGTGGAAGATTGTTTTCGTTCATCCCTTCAGTAGGATTGGATCTGTCTTCTCGCTCTCCTTGGTAATTTAGGGCTCGCCTAATTTCTCTGCGATTTCTTCGAGCGGTAGCTTTAATATCACTGTCGTATTCTAAAGGTCCTCTCGGGTTCCTTCTAGTCATAAACTAGAGGTACCTACTAGGAAAAGAAAGAAAGAAAGTTTAGCAAATTTAAAAATAAAAATAAATTGCGAAAAAATAAAAATAATGGCTAAAGTAATAAAATAGAGTTTTCTTAATATTTTAGTTCCCCGACAACGGCGCCAAAAACTTGATCGCTGTAAATCAGAGTTTTGAAATTTATAAAAGAATGATCGAACCTGGAAACTAACTCTGACAACGATTAAAGGCAAGTGCACCTATCGAACAGTAGTATAGTTTAGGCAAGACTAGATTGTCGAACCCAAAGGAACTAAAAGTACTAATACTCACCGTATTTTTATTATTTAGCCTTAATATAAAGTGATGATTGTTTAAACTAAAACTAATCTACTTACTAAGCTAAGACGCAAAGACGAAAAGAATGAATTCGGGAAAAAACTTTTGGGAAAACTCAGTTGACTCAAACGATACCCTTAGGAAAAATCCACCTAGACTTCACTTGTTATTTAACCTTGAACCATATGATTTATTTACTTAGTTTGATCCGTGAGACTCCCCAGCGTATATTAAACCCTCTCTCGAGGTGAATAACATCTAACCCTAGATTAATTAGTGGAACTCTCATTCGCTTGTAATAACCCCCTAGAATAGCAGTAAATCGATCTGTGGACTCCCATATTAGGTTTCACCCTAATCCGACAAAATCTCGTCACCCTATCTCTAGGCGTGCGATCAACTCCGCTTAATTATGTTGGATCTACTCTTAGGCAGGGTCTATTCCTCCTCCACCTAAGCACATTAGATTTGGATTAAGTTCACACAATTAAGAACAAACTAATTTATTATCATATAATTCAAATAATCAAATAACAAGATTCATCATAGGTTTCATCCCTCTTCGGGTATCCAAGGTTTAGTTCATAATAATAAAAGACAACATCTCAAGAGAAAAGATAAAACAAAACATCGAAATCCCTAAAACCCCTGAAGGAATTGAAGAGGAGATCCTCCGTCTTGAGTAGAATTCCGCTTCTTGAGATGGATCAACTGGCTATCTTCGAGTGATTCCCACAAATCGCCTCTTTTCGGCTTGGCTTAGCCTAGCTCTCCGCCCCTTTCATTTGGTACCTAGGGTGTATTTATAGGCTTTTGAAACACGTTTCTTTCTCCCTAAGTATCCTTTTTCCGAATGGAATTGCTCTTCTCCACGACAGAGGCACGGCCATGGCACACGCCCGTGTAAATTGCGGCCAGGCCGTGCTCGACACTGTTGAATGAGGCACGGCCGTGTAAGTCGTGGTAAGGCCGTGTTCTAGTAGGCATGGTGGCACGGCCGTGTGGCTTGAAGTCTAGGCCGTGCTGATTTCGTGGCTTGGCCCAATTTGGTCCGTTTTAAGCTCGTTTCTCGTTCTTTTCGTCATCGGGTGCTTTCCTGAGTATAAGACATGAAAAGACAGGATTAAGAGCACATTTTTACATAAATTGGTGCTTAAATCATCCAAAAGCATACTAAATGTGGGCTTAGAATATGTTACTTTTACGGTTTATCATTCGGCTAAGGATATTGAAGCAAAGAAATGCACAATTGGTTTTTCTCAAATTCGGCTAAAAGTTCAAAAAGAAAAAGAGGAAAAAGCTTCCTTATACTTTCGGCATACAAGCCAAAGAAATAAAGAAAAAAGACCCGAAAGAATTTTTTGGCCAAACGACAACCACACCCCTCCAATGACCGAGTTGATTCCAAAGACCTCTAATGCCTTTCGGCACACCACTCCCCTAGCTCAAACTGAAATTCTCCCCCCTAATCCACATCCAAAAATTCGGCCAACAACCCAACAAGCCACTCCTCCCATGTTCAACTCCTACTTTCACTCCCATTCACCCATTCGAAATATTTGACCAATTCAAATCCCCTCAACACCTCCTAGCCACTCATTTCAGTTTGTTTGACCCATTCCACCAACCACCCTGAAGAGTTCCACTGGAAACCACATTCTTAGCTTCCTGACGCAAAAAGAGAGCTTCCAAATGCTTCCAGCGCGACTAGAACTCCTCTCCTCAGCTGCCCCTTGTTGACGCCACCTTCCTTGCTCTCTAAGTGGCGTCACTTGCCACTCTACTCCACCATCTTTTTGTGTCATCCCTATACAATTAAATATCGTTAAGGCCTACCTCACCTAGCTCTCCCCTATAATGCCTAAAAATAGAATTTTCACCAAGGCTCAGGCTTAACCCCGAGCCTTCCCGAGACTCCCAAACACACCAAATTAACACACAGAGCATAGCATAACCACACAACACATATTAAATGCAGAACCCCAAAATCCAGGATGTTACACTTAAGGTCAATAAAAGACTCAATTCACACATTTTATTATATATATGTAAAACCAAAGAAACTTAACTAAATTGTAACGGAAATGCTATGGCAGATCACATGCTATAGAAATTTTATAATATTCACATTCATTCACAAGAATCAATCAATCATAAAAACAAACAATTTTGATTCTCCATTGTTTTTCTTTTAAGGGAAAAACCGAAGAAGTGAATGTGAACCGTGCACCAGGTAGGGTCCCAAGAAAGGGAGGTGAGTCAAATTTGACCGTTTAAAAACCAAGCCTTTCCTATCCAGAGCCAATCCTAGACATGCATCTTCTCATTTCCATACTTCTCACAGTTATCGAATAACCTAAAGAAGTGAATGGAACAATGAAACACATGTATTTTCTCATTATCACAATTCTTATTTTTTTAAACGATCAACTGTGGATCATCTCATATATATATCAAAATTATAACATTACAAAATATTAATATTATAAACAATTATAAAACAAATATATAATGAGATAGGTAATTAAAATAAAATTGTCAGCTAAGGTTTCCATGGTTTTATTTCTAGAAAATAAAATTACATAATTTTTCACCACAAGGCAATCCTTGGGTCTTCAACTGCCATCGTATCTTTTCCTCGTCATGGACTCCTTTTGGAAAAATAACATTTAAGTCCTATATTCGTTTTCGACTCACAAAAATTCTATGAATTTTAAAAAAATAGTCCTACGTGGAAATGATAGTCCACAACCTATTTCGTAAGAACCAAAACCTCGGCAATAAAAAATAATTATATAGCAAATATATAATATCGCATCCATTCCCATATATAACTCAAAACATGCATAAGATATAAAGAATGTCGCTTTCTATGTAATCAAATCATTCAAGAAGAAGAGAAATTTATTTTGATTATCTATTTATACTTATAGATAGAACACAACCTGACTCTAATACCAATTATTGGAACAACGAGTTTGGAAAACACAGCGAAAAATAAATTTAGGGAAAAACTAGAGTTTTAAAAATTTTCTCAAAACAAGATCTTGGTTGTGATATCTAAAGTAATAAACACTTAATCAAAATTGTACCTTTTTTATTCGTCTAGGATGAGTGCTTCGACCGCGTAGTCTTCTTCGCTATCCTCAAGCTCACGTTTGTCGAGTGTGGGATCGCTTCGAATAAAAAAATTCACAAAAATTACCAATGGGGTAATTTTGCAATTTCTCTAAACTTTTGGGTCAAGTTGTAAGTCAAAAAAATATCTCTAGAAATTTTCTAAAATAATCTATTCAGAGAATTTTCTCTCTACAACTTTCTCTTGAATTCAAGTTTGTGTAAAATAATGACCCAAGACTCTCTTTATACAGAGAGAGATTAAAGAGTTCAACTATGATTAAACTTATTAAAATAAACATTAAAATAATATTAGATAAATATTAGATTAAATTTAATATTAAATCTTATTAAAATAATAGAATGTTTATCTATAACATAAACATTAAATTAAATTTAATATTTAGATAATCATTTTAATATTAAATTAATAAAATATTATTAAGATAAATATTAAATTTAATTTAATATTAAACTATTTAAATAATATTATTTTTGGAGTAGTTAATCTGAAATCAAATTCTCTAGTAGATTCCCAGTATGAGTGTAACTCTTCCACTGCTTAACCACTTAAGACCAACTGTCGCCAACCATTAGGATGTCGCTGTCGTAGCCATCGACACAACTGTGTCTGGTGATGCATGTGCGACACCCTTACGCCACCCCGAGTCGGTTCTGCTACTGTCGATTTAGTCAAAGTCAGTGACAACCCGACCAGTTTGGTCTAGCCATCGGTTGGACCGCTGGCCCGATTTCATATATCGGGCCTAGTTCAACCAGTTTTTGGGTCTTAGTCTCGATTTTTGGGCCATGAGCCCAATTTATGATCTCAAGTCTAATTACCTATTGGGTCAATTTTCTGACTTAAAAATTAATTTCCAAAAATATCATATTAATTTTAATTAATTTGATTAATTTAATTTTACTTGATCAAAATTAATTTTTCCAAAAATCACTTAGATCTTCCTAATTAATTTTTCATGAAAATTCTTAATTCAAATTCTGTAGTTGAACAATTCTGACGACCACCTAATATAATTCAACATCGAATAAATTGACTCAATTAAATTATTTCAAAGTCATAGAATTTTCTTCTGATTCAAATGTAGTCCGATCGAGCTTTTGTTGAGCTAGCGGAGGGACAAATTGGACATATACAATTAGGCTTTATTAATTGAAATTATGTCCAGAAGCATCGTTCCGATAATTCGCAATTAATTAATCATGGAGTCAGTTCACAAGAAGTACCATAATTGAAAACTCCTTATTGTATACCTTTTACAAAAACAATTCATCCAACTATTTTGTCCAATGACCTCGTCATGTGTGTGTTACCTTCATATGATATCTTTGATTTTTTTGAGTTAAATCCGCTCACTCTATACAATCTTATTTTACCTCATGGTTGTCATTGTATCTTCTTAATGATTAACATGATCATTGTCAACAAATGACTGTGATAAGTTGCTCGTTCGAGAACAAGCAACCCGTGGCCACGTTCCATATTTATCAATCCACATAATGCCAATGAGAGGATATCATTAACTATTTAATAGAGCTATGAATTCCATTGTTGCTAAAAAACCCATGCCATACACAAGTCATGTACCCAACATACTGACTATGGGCTTGATCATCTTCAGAGCATAAGTCTCCACTTATATCAAAGCACATGAGTTGCATATGCATGGTCAGTGACTGATGGGCTCGAAACTAACTAATATTTTGACAAAGGCAAGCGCACCTATCGAACAATAGTATATCTTTGATGAGTCCGGAATATCGTATCCTCGAGGACTAATTTACTAGTAATAACTATCTTTTAATTATTTAGCCTAATAATTAAAGGGGTTTTGTTTTATTCTAAAATTTAACTGACTAATTTACTATGAACACGATAGAGAGTAAAGAGAGTAATCAAATAAACCAATGAATAAAGACAATACCCAAGGAAGAATCCACCTAGACTTCACTTAATTTTCTGACTCTGAATTAAATGATTTATTCACTTGCCTTGATCCGTAGAAATCCCTAAATTATGTTAATATCTCTTTCGAGACTAAGAACAACTGACTCTAGGTTGATTAATTGAAATCTCTTTCTAATTAAAACCCCTATCGTCGCATTAACTCAATCTATGGATTCCCTTATTAGATTTGACTCTAATCCGGCAGATTTATGTCATCCTATTTCTAGGGTGGCAATCAACTCCGTTTAGTTATGCTAGATCTTCTCTTAAACAGGGACTTTTGCTCCACTGAATAAGCACATTAAACTTGAATTAATAACCTGAAAATATTAAAGCAAAGGTTAAGAAACATAATTAAGAACAAGAAAAAGTATTTATCATGTAATTCAGATAATTAAATAATAAGATTCATCTAGGTTTCATCCTCCCTAGGTATTTAGGGAGTTTAGTTCATAACGTATGAGGAAAACATCTTAGAATTAAGAAAACAACAATACATAAAGAACCTAAAAACTTCTAAAGAACTTGATGGAGATATTCAATCTTGGAGTGAATCCGCTTCCGAGATGATTCTGATGGCTTCCTTTGTAACATCCTAAAAAAATATGAGTATCGATATGTTGCATGTTTTTGGTGCTTAGCTTCTGAATGATTAAATTTATGTGCTTATTATAGTCTTGAGAAGGCTAGGGATTTATTCGAAATTAGAATAAATTTTAAAAATGAGTACTTTATTGAAGTGGATCAAGTGACCCTGATGCTTAAGGTAATTAAGTGTCAAAAACTAGCATAAGTTGAGCTAGTAGCAAGGTGGAGTTGGCGCCATGAGTGTTGCTTGAGGGGAGAGGTTCGAATCCCATGGATAGCATTTAGGTGACTTTTATTTTTGCACCTAGATTACATGTGTCGGTCAAGCCTTATTTATGGTAAGGTTGGACTATTTCTTTTATGGCAAGGTGACTATTGGATAAGATAAGCTTGAACTTGGGGAAAGGAAATCCTATACTTATGGAATGAAGGGGAACACAAGGCATATCTTAAGGGCTATGTTTTGGAAACATTTGAATGGCCTTTTTGTCCATGAACTTGGACGGCTTTGTGGACTAAAGGGGGGAGCCAAATTTTGATGGTAAGTTTTGGGTAAAGTTTGGTAGTTTGATAGAATTTTCATTTGGTCATTTTGCTCTCCCAAAAACATTTCTTCCTCTCATCTTTTCCTCTCTTGGCCGAATGTGCTTGTGTTAGGAGAAAACAATCTTTTCTTTGATTCTTTTGGTCATTTTTGCAAAAACCCTCAAGTGCTTCATCTTGTATTTCTCTCCTAGTGCCGAAATTATCAACACAAAAAGCCATTTCTTTTTTCTTCTTTTTCCCATTGCCGAATACATATTTGTTCCTAAACTCCTCTCTTTTCTCTTCTCCCTATTCTCTTTTCTTCTCCATTTTACTTATCATTCAAACACATTCTTCCTTCATTTTCCTTCCACTACGAATGCTTGTGACCATCCCCATAGCCGAAATTATTTTCCCTATCCATTAAATCATAGCGAATCTTCCATTCCTCATAACATTTATTCTCAATCATTTTCTTCTATTCAAACTTTGGATCATCGGTAAGAATCATTTTCTTTGATTTCTTTTGTTATTTGGTCACCTTGGCCGAATCTATAGGATGGCCTAGGAAGAGCCTTTAAATCGATAATCGTCCATTCTATTAAACGTTTCCTTTCGTTATATTTTAGTGAAATAGTGGAGGGCCGAATCACCATCTTGTCAAAGTCATCTTGAAGTTATTCAAGTTCGGATCATATCTAGCAAGGTAAGAAGGAACTCTTCAAGGATTCTTGATCACTCTCGTTTTTATCAATGACTATCATTGGGATTGTTATAACCGAAAGTTTTTATATAAGAATCCTTTGGAAATCACTCGGGATTTTAAGATAGGGTCGAAAAGGGTTGTTAATAGTGTTCGGAAGAGGGGTGGATCTGCTATTCCCCCTAAATTCAAACGAAGGACTGTTTCAGCAATCCGAGATTTTCCACCAGGTTGTGAACCCTCATCCGGCGAAAATCAATTGTTTGAAGTCATTCGTACTCCTGAGCCTTTGACTGTTCATGGTTCTTCATCGGGTTATGAACTATCAATCGAGGAGAAATCACAAATAGTTGTTGTTCGAGATTTCGAGGGTAAAGATCTACATCGTTTATCATTAGAATAGTTTTATATTAAATATTAATGTTCTAATCAAGCGTGATAAATATTTAGGTATCGACGAGCGGGAAAGTATAGTACTCACCGTAATCAGGTGTGTAACTTCACACTTATCTCATGGGTTATACTATGCCGTAAGTATTTGAATAAAATCGTAAAGTCGGTAAAATTTGAAAATACGGTTTATTAGCACTTTTGGTGTGAAAGCATGAAAACGATATTAAAGTGAAAATTACGAATTTGCCCTTAATAGGCTATATTGTTAAAAAGTGATATTTTGGGCCATATGAATTATTTTTGATAAATTGGCCAAGTGAAAAAATTGTGAAAAGGGCCTCATGTGTATATATGGGCCAAAATTGCTAGATCGATATAAGGGCCAAAATTGCTAGATCGATATAAGGCCCAAAATTGCTAGATCGTTAAATGGGTTAAATTGTTATTTTGACTAATGGGCCAAGTTGATAACTTGTAATATGGGCTTTTTGTTGAAATTTACCTTATGAATATATTGTTATGCATTATATATATATACATGACTGCATGGGTTGGGATAATTGACGAAGAGAAGAAAGGTTTGTTGCCAAAATCTAGTTCGGTGGCTCTGCCACAAATATTTTAATTGGCTTAATGCCTCTAGTTCGGTGACACTGTCACAATCTAGTTCGGTGACTCTGTCACAATCTAGTTCGGTGGCTCTGCCACAAATATTTTAAATGGCTTAATGCCTGTGATTGGTGTGTTGGCGGGGTGGGTTAACTTGATCCCCACAGGTGTGATGGTTGGTACGGGTGGTGTGTAGCGAATTTAAATTAGGCTTGGTTGGGAATTGCATATCACATGCATTTTTATATTTGATTTATATATTGTACTTTTGTAAATGGGCTCAAGCCCAATTTATTGCTTAAATGGATTTGGTGATGGACACGATAAGTGGGTTACACATTGAGTTCTAAGTAACTCACCTGCTTTTTCTTACCCTTCTCGGTAATGATTATTGATGGAGACTTGGGTGGGGATGACTTTGTGAGGAGGCCATACTACGAATGATGGGTTTTTATATAAACTTGAACTTCTTTTAAATATTTTTAATTAAGTACTATTTCAATTGCGATGTAATAAGGCCTCAGTATTATTTTTATGGATTTTTATTCGTAGATGGATTTTTAATATGTTTTAGTTACTTAAATGGGAAATTTCATGTTTAAATTTTATAAATGATTTCTTAAACTTATGTATAAAAAGGGTTTTTCTTAAATATCACTTAGTCCAAAATATTTCGTGAAAACTCTTTTTATAAATCTAACCAATTATTTCTCTGAAAATCAAATTGTAAATTCTGATGTTTTAAAATCATGGTTTTCAAATAAATCTCAATTTATGATAAATTCATCTTCAAAATTGTTTTGAAGAATTGTTTTCATTAAAAGCATTTATGACTAGATGTAAGTTCGAATTGCGTAGCATGCCAAGTCTGGTCTTAACGCATAGGCCGGGTTTGGGGTGTTACACTTTATGGTATCAGAGCCAATTTCAAAACTCGGCTGTGGTTTGGGTTCAACAATAACTTTTGTTTAAAACTATTTTGAATATATAGAATTGATGTTTTAAAGGTAGTATGGCACCACGAGCATCCGGCACCAAGCCAAGTAAGTATTTGTATATTAATTGTTTATTATTGTGATATGAACATAGGAACACTCTAGAACTTCTAGTTTTAGGTGTTGAAAACGGTAGAGATTGGGACTATAGGACGTGATTGCGAAAACAACTTTACCTCTTATATTTCATAAAATATCGTTAATAAACACTGAAATAGTATTCTGATTCATAAAACTTGTAATCAGATTAAATCGAATTAGTCATTATGAGCACTAGAGGACGTGGTCGTGGACGTGGTAGACGTGGCCGTGGTAGAGGATGAGGTGCTAGGGGTGCAACTGAAGCGCCGGGTCATATGCCGAAAATGGATGCACCTGCATCACCCGGGAGTGAGACTTGATCACATGACCATACGAGAGAGGACAATGCTTTGACTCAAGCAATGTTGCGAATCCTAGAGAGGGTTGCTGGGACTAAAACTGGTCCAACAATTCGTGGATCAATTTCGGAGCGACTTAAATCAAGTGGTGCCGAGGTTTTTAGAGGTGTCTCCGGTGTAGCTCCGAATGTTGTGGAATATTGGCTCGAGGCTGTAGAGCAGATTATGGATAATTTGGAGTGCACCGCTGAGCAGAAGCTAAGAGGAGCTGTGTCCTTGTTAAGGGATGAGGCGTATCAATGGTGGCTTACTGTTCGAGAAGGCATCAAGGCTGCATTGGTTACTTGGGATTTCTTCAAAGCTACTTTTCAAGGGAAGTACGTCGGGACAAGTTATGTAGATGCCCGGAGGAAGGAATTCCTGGATTTGGTTCAAGGAAATAAGACGGTGGTAGCTTACGAGGCAGAATTTCTTTGTTTGAGCCGTTATGCTCGCACAATAGTGCCGACTGATCATGAGCGTTGTGTACGCTTTGAAGATGGGCTGAATGATGAGTTGCGGGTATTGATAGCCCCACAACAAGTAAGGACTTTTGCCTCGCTTGTGGAGAAAGCCAAGATAGCCGAAGAGGCTAAGAACTCAGAACGCCAGAACCGGGAAAGAGTCAGAGGCAAGAGGGATTTTAAGTATTCGGGTTCTGCTAAAAGGTTTTAGAAGAGGCCTCAAAATGATGAGCCAGCTCAAGCTAGAGCGCCTGTGGTTACCAATCAAAGTCGAGACTGTGCTGACTGTGGGAAGCGACACCCCGGGGAATGCTAGAGGAAAACTGGTGCTTGCTATAAATGTGGTTCCAAGGATCATCAAGATAAGAATTGCCCTCGTGATGCGATACAAATCGGGAAGCTCGTAACCACGATGCTCGGCCGGCTAGCAGGCAAAGCAGCCCACCGAGAGGTCGTGGATCGGTCGCGGTGGTAATGGTAACGGATGTGGTCAAGGTACACCGGTCGAGGTAATGGCTTCAGAGGTAACGCGAGGCAAGACAAGCGGGGTTGGTCTATGCGATTAGGCATCGGGAAGATGGCGATGCACGATGTGATAAGCTGATACGTTCTTCATCTTTAATGTACACATTATCGCTTTGATAGATATCGGGTCTACCCACCCGTATGTTGCTAGTGCCATATCCGAAACTGAATATTAGATCTAAGATTACCGATAGGGAGATGCGATAATTAGTCTTTAGGGATGACTGTAATTGTGAATAAATTGTTTAGAGACGTGCCCTTGGAAATTCAAAGAGAAATATTTTTGGCGGACTTGATGGAATTACCTTTCGACGAGTTTGATCTTATTTTGGGCATGGATTGGTTGGTGAAGCACCGGGCGCAATTGGATTGTGCCGAAAAGCGGATGTCAATAAGGACTGTGGATGATGAGAAGGTAGTAATGATAGGCGAGCGAAGGAACTTTTTGGCAAATGTGGTATCTGCTTCGAAGGCAGAAAAGTTGGTGCGGAAAGGGTATGGAGCATTTCTAGCCTTCATTAGTGCTTTGGATGTCAAGGAACTATCGGTGGAAGGTGTGAGAACGGTGAAAGAATTTTCAGATGTCTTTCTCGAAGAACTTCCTGGTTTACCTCCAGATCGGGAAGTAGAGTTTGGCATTGAGCTTTTGCCCAAAGCGGCTCCGGTGTCCATTGCTCCTTATAGAATGGCGTAGAAGGAGTTATGAGCTTAAAGCCCAAATTCAAGAATTGTTAGATCGGGGATTTATCCGACCGAGTGTGTCTCCATGGGGAGCACCCTGTATTGTTCGTCAAGAAGAAGGATGGGTCGATGCGTATGTGCATTGATTATAGGCGATTGAATAAATTGACGATCAAGAATAGGTATCCATTACGAAAATCGACGACTGTTTGATCAATTGAGAGGAGCTTCATTTTTCCAAGATTGATTTAAGATCGGGTTATCATCAACTCAAGGTGAAAGAGGCAGATATTCATAAGGCGGCATTCGAACTCGTTATGGACATTATGAGTTTTTGGTTATGCCGTTTGGTTTTGACCAATGCACCAGTGCATTTATGGACATGATGAATCGAGTCTTTCAACCTTATCTAGACCGGTTTGTAGTGGTGTTCATAGATGATATCTTGGTATATTCGAGGAATGAAGAAGAGCATGACTCACATTTGCGCATTGTGTTGCAAATTTTGCGAGATAAGCAACTTTATGCCAAATTCAGTAAATGCGAATTTTGGTTGAAGGAAGTGACTTTCTTGGGTCATGTGGTGTCGGTAGGAAGGAATAAGAGTTGATCCTCGGAAGGTTGAGGCAAGATAGATTGGAAACCGTCAAGTCGATGGGTGAGATCCGGAGTTTCTTGGGTTTGGCTGGTTACTATAGACGCTTTGTTGAGGGGTTTTCGTTGATTGCTGCACCCCTAACTAAGCTGTTGGGAAAGGGAGTACCGTATGTGTGGACTGATAAACAATAAGAAAGTTTCAAGAAACTGAAGAAGATTTTGACTAAGCGCCGAGATTGATTCAACTCGAGGTGGAAAAGAGTTTATAGTTTCATTGTGATGCGTCACACACGGGTTTAGGATGTGTCTTGATGCAAAGTGGAAAAGTGGTGGCTTATGCTTCTCGTCAGTTAAGGTCGCACGAAGTTAACTGTCCTACTCATGACTTGGAGTTAGCTGCGGTGGTGTTTACTTTAAAGATTTGGAGGCACTATCTCTACGGTGAGAAGTCAATCATTTATACGGACCATAAGAGTCTTAAGTACCTCCTTACCCAAAAGGAGTTGAACTTGAGACAATAGAGATGGGTGGAGTTGTTAAAGGATTATGACTTCTCAATCGAGTACCATCCTGGAAAGGCTAACGTTGTGGCAGACGTGTTGAGTCGTAAGGTTGTATCGGAGTTGAGAGCAATGTTTGCTCATCTTAGTTTGTATGAGGATGGCAGTCTGCTAGCGGAACTTTAGGTGAAGCCTCTGTGGTTGGAGCAAATTAAGGAAAAGCAATTATCAGATGAAAAGTTGGGTCCTTTATTGCAACAAGTTGAAAGTGGTATAATAGGAGACTTTGAAATGAATAAGGATGGCGTGCTGTGTTTTCGTGGAAGAGTTTGTATGCCCATGGATTCAGATTTGAGACAAATGATTCTATGGGAGGCGCATAGTAGCCCTTATGCTATGCACCCCAGAGGAAATAAGATGTATCGGGATCTCTGTGAGCAGTATTGGTGGCGAAGATTAAAGTGGGAGGTTACTGATTTTGTGGGAAAGTGTTTGACTTGTCAACAAGTGAAGGCGAAACATCAATTACCATCGGGTTTATTGCAACCGGTAAAGATTCCTCTATGGAAATGGGAGCGGATAACGATGGATTTTGTTAATGGGTTACCCTTAACACCTACTAAGAAAGATTCTGTTTGGGTGGTAGTAGATCGATTGACGAAGACTGCTCATTTTCTACCAGTTCAGTATGGATTTCTCATTTGCAAAAGTTGGCTAAATCAGTATGTATCCGAGATAGTGAGGTTGCATGGGGTACAGTGTCTATTATATCGGACGGGGACCCTAGGTTTTATCACAATTTTGGAAAGCTTTACATGAGGCTTTGGGAACAAAGTTAAACTTGATCGGCTTTTCATCCTCGATGAAGATGGCGATCGAGAAAGAGTAATTCAGATTTTGGAAGACATGTTACGAGGTTGTGTGATCGACTTGAGAGGTAGTTTGGAGGATTTTCTACCGTTGGTTGAGTTCGCGTATAATAACGATTACCAATCCAAAGATCCAAATGGCGCCCTATGAAGCGTTATACTGATCGTGAGGTGTCGTACCCCTACTTGTTGGATCGAATTGGGGAGCGGCGGTTGTTGGGTCTGAATTGATATCCGAGACGGAAGAAAAGGCAAAGGTGATTCGAAAGCGCGGTTAAAGGAAGCTTCGGATAGACAAAAGTCGTATGCGGATCTGAAGCGTAAAGATATTGAGTTTGCGGTGGGAGATCAGGTCTTTCTGAAAGTCTCACCTTGGAAGAAGATTTTCAGATTTGGAAGGAAGGGCAAGTTGAGCCCTAGGTTTATTGGACCGTACCGTGTGTTGAAGCGTGTAGGACCAGTGGCCTATGAACTTGCATTACCTCCGGAGTTGAGTTAGATTCATAGTGTTTTCCATGTTTCTATGCTGAGGCGTTATAGATCGGATCCGTCTCACATAGTACCAGTAGAAGAAGTGGAGTTAAGGCCAGACTTGTCTTTCGAAGAGGAACAAGTGAAAATCTTAGACCGCGATGTTAAGGTTCTAAGAAAGAAGATTGTGCCGTTGGTTAAGGTTCCATGGCGTAATCACGAAGCGGAAGAAGCTACGTGGGAGCCTGAGGACGCAATTCGGCAACAATATCCTCATCTCTTTTAACCTGTAAATTTCGAGGGACGAAATTTTTTTAGGAGGGTAGAATTGTAACATCCTAAAAAATATGAGTATCGATATGTTGCATGTTTTTGGTGCTTAGCTTGTGAATGATTAAATTTATGTGCTTATTATAGTCTTAAGAAGGCAAGGATTTATTCGAATTAGAATAAATTTTAGAAATGAGTACTTTATTGAAGTGGATCAAGTGACCCGATGCTTAAGGTAATTAAGTGTCAAAAACTAGCATAAGTTGAGCTAGTAGCAAGGTGGAGTTGGCGCCATGAGTGTTGCTTGAGGGGAGAGGTTCGAATCCCATGGATAGCATTTAGGTGACTTTTATTTTTGCACCTAGATTACATGTGTCGGTTAAGCCTTATTTATGGTAAGGTTGGACTATTTCTTTTATGGCAAGGTGACTATTGGATAAGATAAGCTTGAACTTGGGGAAAGGAAATCCTATACTTATGGAATGAAAGGGAACACAAGGCATATCTTAAGGGCTATGTTTTGGAAACATTTGAATGGCCTTTTGTCCATGAACTTGGACGGCTTTGTGGACTAAAGGGGGGAGCCAAATTTTGATGGTAAGTTTTGGGTAAAGTTTGGTAGTTTGATAGAATTTTCATTTGGTCATTTTGCTCTCCCAAAACATTTCTTCCTCTCATCTTTTCCTCTCTTGGCCGAATGTGCTTGTGTTAGGAGAAAACAATCTTTTCTTTGATTCTTTTGGTCATTTTTGCAAAAACCCTCAAGTGCTTCATCTTGTATTTCTCTCCTAGTGCCGAAATTATCAACACAAAAGCCATTTCTTTTTCTTCTTTTTCCCATTGCCGAATACATATTTGTTCCTAAACTCCTCTCTTTTCTCTTCTCCTATTCTCTTTTCTTCTCCATTTTACTTATCATTCAAACACATTCTTCCTTCATTTTCCTTCCATGGCCGAATGCTTGTGACCATCCCCATAGCCGAAATTATTTTCCTTATCCATTAAATCATAGCCGAATCTTCCATTCCTCATAACATTTATTCTCAATCATTTTCTTCTATTCAAACTTTGGATCATCGGTAAGAATCATTTTCTTTGATTTCTTTTGTTATTTGGTCACCTTGGCCGAATCTATAGGATGGCCTAGGAAGAGCTTTTAAATCGATAATCGTCCATTCTATTAAACGTTTCCTTTCGTTATATTTTAGTGAAATAGTGGAGGGCCGAATCACCATCTTGTCAAAGTCATCTTGAAGTTATTCAAGTTCGGATCATATCTAGCAAGGTAAGAAGGAACTCTTCAAGGATTCTTGATCACTCTCGTTTTTATCAATGACTATCATTGGGATTGTTATAATCGAAAGTTTTTATATAGGAATCCTTTGGAAATCACTCGGGATTTTAAGATAGGGTTGAAAAGGGTTGTTAATAGTGTTCGGAAGAGGGGTGGATCCGCTATTCCCCTAAATTCAAACGAAGGATTGTTTCAAGAATCCGAGATTTTCCACCGGGTTGTGGACCCTCATCCGTGAAAATCAATTTTTGAAGTCATTCGTACTCACGAGCCTTTGGTATTCGTGGTTCTTCATCGGGTTATGAACTATCGATCGAGGAGAAATCACAAATAGCTGTTGTTCGAGATTTCGAGGGTAAAGATCTAGATCGTTTATCATTAGAATAGTTTTATATTAAATATTAATGTTCTAATCAAGTGTGATAAATATTTAGGTATCGACGAGCGGGAAAGTATAGTACTCACCGCAATCAGGTGTGTAACTTCACACTTATCTCATGGGTTATACTATGCCGTAAGTATTTGAATAAAATCGTAAAGTCAATAAAATTTGAAAATACGGTTTATTAGCACTTTTGGTGTGAAAGCATGAAAACGGTATTAAAGTTGTGAAAATTACGAATTTGCCCTTAATAGCTATATTGTTAAAAAGTGATATTTTGGGCCATATGAATTATTTTTGATAAATTGGCCAAGTGAGAAAATTGTGAAAAGGGCCTCATGTGTATATATGGGCCAAAATTGCTAGATCGATATAAGGGCCGAAATTGCTAGATCGATATAAGGGCCAAAATTGCTAGATCGTTAAATGGGTTAAATTGTTATTTTGACTAACGGGCCAAGTTGATGACTTGTAATATGGGCTTTTTGTTGAAATTTACCTTATGAATATATTGTTATGCATTATATATATATACATGACTGCATGGGTTGGGATAATTGACGAAGAGAAGAAAGGCCTGTTGCCAAAATCTAGTTCGGTGGCTCTGCCACAAATATTTTAATTGGCTTAATGCGTCTAGTTCGGTGACACTGTCACAATCTAGTTCGGTGACTCTGTCACAATCTAGTTCGGTGGCTCTGCCACAAATATTTTAAATAGCTTAATGCCTGTGATTGGCGTGTTGGCGGGGTGGGTTGACTTGATCCCCACAGGTGTGATGGTTGGTACGGGTGGTGTGTAGCGGATGGAAATTAGGCTTGGTTGGGAATTGCATATCACATGCATTTTTTATATTTGATTTATATATTGTACTTTTGTAAATGGGCTCAAGCCCAATTAAATGCTTAAATGGATTTGGCCCAAGTGGACACGGTAAGTGGGTTACACATTGAGTTCTAAGTAACTCACCTGCTTTTTCTTACCCTTCTCGGGTAATGATTATTGATGGAGACTTGGGTGGGGATGACTTTGTGAGGAGGCCATACTACGAATGATGGGTTTTTATAAACTTGAACTTCTTTTAAATATTTTTAATTAAGTACTATTTCAATTTGCGATGTAATAAGGCCTCTGGTATTATTTTTATGGATTTTTATTCGTAGATGGGTTTTTAATATGTTTTAGTTACTTAAATGAAATTTGTTTAAATTTTATAAATGATTTCTTAAACTTGCGTATAAAAAGGGGTTTTTCTTAAATATCACTTAATCCAAAATATTTCGTGAAAACTCTTTTTATAAATCTAACCAATTATTTCTCTGAAAATCAAATTCTAAATTCTGATGTTTTAAAATCATGGTTTTCAAATAAATCTCGATTTATGATAAATTCCATCTTCAAAATCGTTTTGAAGAATTGTTTTCATTAAAAGCATTGATGACTAGATGTAAGTTCGAATTGTGTAGCATGCCAAGTCTGGTCTTAACGCATAGGCCGGGTTTGGGGTGTTACATCCTTCGAGTAATTTCTTCGATCTACTCTGCATGCTCCCTTAGGTCTTCCTCTGGCATGTATTTATAGACTTTAGAAGGCTCAAAAAACCTAAAAATTGGCTTTTTCCACGTGAAAATGAAGCAGGGTGCGACAGGGACACGGGCGTGTGATCAGCCCGTGTGAGGGTGCCCAGGCCGTGTGGAAATTTGGGTGGCTCACAATTGACACGAGCTGGCACATGGGCGTGTGTCCAGCCCGTGTGGTTCACACGGGTATGTGCCTTGCCCGTGTGGTTCTGGCTTGGCCGTGTGGATCCTTAAGATGGCCCGTTTTGTCCGGTTTTGCCCCATTTTCCACTCCTTTCGCTTCCCTATGCTCACCTAAGTATAGAAATACGAATTTAAAGGATTAGGAGCATCAAATTCACCAAATTATGTAAATAAACATCCAAAAACACACTAAGTGTGGGATTAAAATGTGTTACTTTTATGGTTTATCAAATATCCCCACACTTAAGCGTTTGCTTGTCCTCAAGCAAAATCCTCAACTAATTAAAATTAAACCTCCTTAATTCACAATTCTTATCAATAATGTCTTATCATAATTCACAAATAATTCAAACATTGATAATTTAACTAAAAGAGTCCTAAAGAATCAAACAATCCAAGTCACAATTTTTATAGCACGAAAACATAGGTGTTTCCCCTTATCTAAATAATTACCTTTGATTCAAAACCGACAAGAATTGACATCTTTACTGAAGAGAAATCACTCAAAGTGTTTAAGGTTCAAATTAAGCACTCAAAAGTCAAACATGAAAAGTTATTACCATAGGCTTGCATGAAAATCAAATCTCCACCACTATAAAATGAGATGATACACAAATCAAAAGGTCTTAAAAAGGGCTGTAAAGGGGCTTAGGTTAAAGGTGTGGTTAACGCTGAAAAAGAAGGTTAGAATCGAGATTGAATTGACAATTTGCATAACTAGAAAAATAAACTAATAATGAATAATTACAATAATAACATGAGCTCCTTCTCAAAATGTGAAATTAACCATTTAAGCTCAAAAATCATAGAACTAGTAATAAGTGAATATATTTTCCCACCACTTTTTTTATGCACAATTATAAGAAAGAATTTAACAACTGAAATAAAGAACATAATTAGACAACTGACTAAATAAAATCTCTACAGAAAGGGGGTTAATACAATAGGAAAAATTCTCAATGAATCAAAAAGAATAAGTTTTGGGTTAATATTAAGGGTAGATCAAGAAACGGTTTATTAGGCTCAAAGGGGTTCACTAAGGGTTAATTATGAAGGTAGGCTTTTAATGGAATAAGTGGGTTAAAACCTAGGTGCCTTTATCATCTCAGTATATCAAATCAAAGGTGTGGTCTCGACATGCATAATCGAAGCAAGTTCTAGAATAACAAATCAATATTGACACACTTATAATAAAGTGAGCAAGAAAAGTGTATGCTCATAAAGGCTCAAAATATCACAAAAATTATGGTTTTTGATGTTAATCTTGTAAATCTCAAACTTCAAAGTAATATTTAAATTTAGGGAAAACAACCTAACAAATTTTAATTTTGAAAATAGACTTATAATGCTTGATTCTCTAATGTCTTAAAGTTTAAACAATCAATGCACAATTACTTATGACTTAATCCAAAACATAAAAATCATAAGTCAATAGAAGTTTTATTCTAATAGTAATATGAGAAAATTACTTAAGAACAAGACATAATTTAGGGATTTTCTAATAATGGTATTGTAACACCCCAAACCCGGCCTAGACATTACGACCGGATCTGGCGCGTCACATGAAAAGGTTTTTCGTGAAACTTAGTAACCGCTTAAACGTTTTGGAATCTCTTTGGGAAACTCCGAGTTATATTGATCGTTTGTAAACCCAGTGTTTATTTTTGAAAACTTATAATTAATTTGAAATCTGCCTTTCGGTGAAAATCAAATTAAAACTATTGTTGGTATGTGATATTTTGAAAATACTTGATGTCATTTTAAGTGAAATCAGGGTGTTATCCAATATCATTTGTAAATCATTCGTTACGTTCTTGGAAAGCAGATCATTTACATTTTATTAGGAAAACACCATACCAATTAAATCATAAATTAAAGCGTTTAAAACAAAATCAAAAATACTAGCGGCCTTATTACATAACAGGTCCCAAATTAAAGAAAGTTCAAAGATAGCAAAGTTTAATTTACTAAAACCGCATGGCCACCACGAAGTCCACTCAGGCCCCAATCCCTTTGGACTAAGAATTACCTGCAAAAATTTAAGCGGAAGGGATGAGTCGAGAGGACTCGGTGTGCAATTACCCCACATGAACCATGATTGGGCCGAACCCATTCAAATACCATCCGGGCCTTAGCCCTTACGAAATCACATTAGGCGAAGCATATTCGAGAAACGAATGGGGCCTTAGCCCTATTAGCACTGAGATAGCAGATAAAGGATGCAATATGATGCAAACCCAACCCAACCTAGGTATCCATCCGCTACACACCACCCATTCGACCAAACACACGGTGGGGATTTCTACAATCGACCTCACCGCTACACACCATCGATGGCGATCGTCTTTGCGATCACCGCTCATCGCCGAAATTGTGACGTAGTCACCGAAATATGTGGCATAGCCACCGCAATAATGTGACAAAGTCACTAAAATATGTGGCATAGCCACCGAAATAGTGTGACAGAGTCCCCGAATACACTGCCCCTTCATCAAATCATAACCCAATTCCCATGCAACATAAAATCATAATAAAATAGATGCAACATATATCATACATAGAATAATCAGAACATACGTATAATCATGCTAATGTATATATACGGCATAGTCAAAAATAACTTACCTGGTATCCCAGTTTTTACCCTTCAGAGGTAACCCAACAGACATTACCGAATTTTCAGCTTTTAAACAAAACATACACTTATTACAAAACAAACGAACGAAGGTGTAGAAATTACACACCTGATTACGTGAAGGACTATACACTCTTGATCGACGTCCCCCTCACTATCACGAACAACTACGATCTATCTATTCAGATCCGAAACCGGCCCATAACCCGGTGGAAAATCCCGAATGGCTGACACTGCACGCCGTTTGAATTTGAACTTAGGGGCAGGGACTACGGGTCCACTCCCCTCCTTAGTTTGACTGGCACTCGCATCCATGAAAGAATCCTTGATCAATATAGTACTATAACAGAAACAATGATTATCTAACAAAGATGTTGGGTTATGGCAACGAATAACGAAGAGAGAGACTAATCGCAAAGAACTAACGAGAACCTCTTTACCTTAATTGACGAGAAATCACACACACAGATTCGGCCACCACTTCTCGAAGCTCGACCGATTAATGACCAAAGATGAAAGTTTGCTTGATCCTAATGATATTCGGCCTTAATCGATGGAGAACTTGCGGCTACCAATGATTTGAACAACTAGGATGGATTCGATGGTCACCAAAATACCCCACTTGAGTCTACAAGCATTCGGCTTTAGACAAAAGAATGAAAGAATGAATTCAATTGACACAAGAAGAGATTCGGCTTGCAAAAGAAATGAATAGAGAAGAGAAAAGAAGAAGTAAAGAAGGAGAATAAGATTCGGCTATGGCACTCACTCAGAGGAGAAACAATTCCAATCGGCTACCAGAGAGGTTCGGCTATGAAGAAGAAACAAATAGCAAAAGGTGGGAAAAGAGAGAAGAAATGCACAATTGACCACTCTAAGATTCGGCTAAAACCAAAGAGGCAAGAAGGGGAAGAAATGAAGAAAAAGGGAGCTGCGATTTTGGTAGAAACGAAGTAAACCAAAGTGACTGAAATGCAAAAGAAAGAGAAGATGGTTTCGGTTCTATTCTACTCTCAAAAGATACTAAAAAAAAACGGCACACTCTCACACTTATGACCGAAATGCTCATCCAATTTGCCTAAGAACCAAAGGGAGATTCGGCCCTTACCTAACCAAGCAAAAACCGCACATGCACCCCCACACCTTCCCTCATTCGACCAAACTCTTTCCCTCTCACCACATCCCATGATTTCCTCCCCCATTCACTCTCCATCCACCAATTCAAACTAGTTGACCCATTCAAACTCCTCCAACACCTCTCCACCACCCATTTGAACTTGTTGACTTGTTCAAACTCCTCCTAGAAGAGTCCCAGCCAAAGGCCACCACCTCTCCATCCTGACGCCAAAAATAAAACTCCTTAGTGTGGCCTGCAGGATTCGAACCTTCACCCTCTCTGCTACCCTTGTGGGGTCATCCCCCCTTGCTCCCTAAGGCGTCACTTGCCACTCTTCCACACTCCTCTTGTGTCATCAACTTCACACAAATATTCATAAGTCCTACCTCTACAAGCTCCCCCCCTAAAGAGCCCTAAAATAAAAATTTAACCAAGGCTCTGGCTTGGACCCGAGCCTTCCCCAGACCCCCAAACACATCCAAATAGCAAACAGAACTAGCCAAACACAAAGAAAACATAAAATGCAGAACCCCCTATTTCGAGATGTTACAGTTCTACCCCCCTTAAAGAAATTTCGGCCTCAAAATTTACCTGATCAAAAGAGGTGAGGGTACTGCTGTCGTACCACATCTTCCGGCTCCCACGTGGCTTCCTCTGCACCGTGTTTTCACCATAAAACTTTAACCAACGGAACTGTCTTCCTTCTCAATACTTTAACATCTCGATCTAAGATCTGCACTGGTTCTTCTTCAAAAGACAGGTCTAGTCTTACTTCAATTTCCTCCACTGGCACTATGTGGGATGGATCCGAACGGTAACGCCTCAACATCGACACATGGAATACATCATGTATCTGTCTTAAATTTGTAGGTAACTCAAGCTGATAAGCTACTGGTCCCACATGTTTCAACACCCGATAAGGTCCAATGAATCGGAGGCTCAATTTACCTTTTCGTCCAAACCTTTGAACCTTCTTCCAAGGTGAGACCTTCAAGAAGACTTGATCCCCTACTGAGAATTCTATTTCCTTACGCTTTTAGGTGCATACGATTCGTCTATCATCTAAGCTTCCTTCAACCGAGCTCGAATCAACTTAACCTTTCCCTCCGTCTCGCTACCAATTCCGGACCCAACAAGCGCCGCTCACCCAATTCGTCCCAAAGAAGTAGGGTACGGCACCTCACGACCATACAAAGACGCCGTAGGGTGCCATCCGAATCTTTGGATTGATAACTATTGTTGTACGCGAATTTCGCCAACAGCAGAAAATCCTCCCAACTACCTCCGAAGTCGATTACACAACCCCTCAGCATGTCTTCCAAAATCTGAATTACCCTCTCAGACTGACCATCAGTCTGCGGGTGAAACGCCGTACTGAAATCCAATCTTGTGCCCAGTGCCTGATGTAACGCCTTCCAAAATCGTGATGTAAACCTAGGGTCCCTGTCCGATACGATAGACACTGGTACCCCATGTAACCTCACAATCTCTGCTACGTACAGCTTAGCTAACCTCTGCAAAGAATAGTCGATACGAACATGTATGAAGTGAGCGGTCTTCGTCAATCGATCGATAATTACCCATACTGAATCTTTCCTAGTAGGCGTAAGAGGTAGCCCACTAACAAAATCCATCATTATCCTTTCCCACTTCCAAAGTGGAATCTTTACCGGCTGTAGCAACCCTGAAGGCAACTGGTGTTCTGCCTTCACCTGTTGACATGTCAAACTCTTGCTCACAAACTCGGTAACCTCCCGCTTCAGACCTGGCCACCAATACTGTTCACGCAAATCTCGATACATCTTACTTCCACTAGGATGCATAGTGTATGGGCTACTATGCGCTTCCCTCAGAAGCTTCTGCCTCAATTCGGAATCCTTCGGCATACAAACATTTCCCTGAAAACATAACGCCCCTTCAACGCTCGAATAAAATCCTCTACCTCACCATTACGCACTTTTGAAATCGAGAACTTAACACATCATCCGAAGAATCGTTTCTCTTTAATCGACTTACCCACGTCGGTTTCACTTGAAGTTCGGATGCGGACTACAATCTTCATACTGGTGAGATGAGCAAACATTGCCCTCAAATCCGATATCACCTTATGACTTAACGCATCCGCCACTACGTTAGCTTTACGGGTGATATTTGATCGAAAGCGATCGTAATCCTTCAACAACTCAATCCACCTCATTGCCTTAAATTCGGCTCCTTCTGAGTAAGGAGATACTTTAGGCTCTTATGGTCCGTGTAGATGATCGATTTTTCTCCGTACAGGTAATGTCTCCAAATCTTCAAGGCGAACACTACCGCAGCTAACTCCAAGTCATGAGTGGGATAATTCATCTCATGCGGTCTTAATTGCCGAGACGCATACGCAACTACCTTCCCTTCTTGCATTAGCACACACCCTAACCCCATGTGCGAAGCATCACAATAAACAACGAACTCCTTCCCAGCCTCAGGCTAAATCAATACCGGAGCCTCCGTCAAAATCCTCTTTAACTTCTCAAAGCTTTCACGCTTATCAGCCCAAACAAATGGTACCCTTTCCGTAACAACTTGGTTAAGGGTGCAAGCAATTAAGGAAAACCCTCAACAAACCTTCAGTAGTATCAAGCTAACCCAAGAAAACTTCAAATTTACGCTCACAGACTTTGGCGGATTCAGTCCGGGGCGACTTCGATCTTTCGGGGATCCACCCTAATCCCCTCGGCAGAAACTACATGCCCCAGAAAAGTCACTTTCTTCAGCTAGAATTCACACTTGCTGAATTTGGCATGCAGTTGCTTCTCTCTTAATACTTGCAGAACAACCCGAAGATGCGCATCATGCTCCTCTTCCGTTCTTGAATATACCAAGATATCGTCTATAAATACCACGACAAACCGATCCAGATAAGGTTGGAATACCCGGTTTATCATATCCATAAACGCAGCTGGTGCATTTGTTAACTCGAATGGCATCACCAGAAACTCGTAGTGACCATAGCGGGTTCAAAAAGCCGTCTTATTGATGTCCGCCTCCTTGACCTTAAGCTGATGATAACCTGATCTCAAGTCAATCTTCGAGAACACCGAAGCTCCTCTTAGCTGATCGAACAAATCGTCAATCCTTGGTAACAGGAATTTGTTCTTGATCGTCAACTTATTCAGCTGGCGATAGTCAATGCACATACGCATCGACCCGTCCTATTTCTTTACAAATAACATCGGCGCTCCCCACGGAGATACACTTGGTCCGATAAATCCACGATCCAACAACTCCTGGATCTGAGCTTTAAGTTCTACTAGCTCCTTCACCGCCATCCTATATGGGGCGATGAACACCGGAGCGGTTCCCGAAAGTAGCTCAATTCCAAATTCCACTTTGCGATCCGGAGGTAACCCCGGAAGCTCTTCAAGAAAGACATCCGTGAATTCCTTCACCGTTCTGACATCCCTTACAGACAATTCTTTTACATCCAACACACTGATGAAAGCTAGAAACGCCCTGCACCCTTTCCGCACCATCTTATCAGCCTTTAGTGCAGACACCACATTGGACAAATAATTCCTTCTTTCTCCTATCACAATCACTTCTTTATCATCTGGAGTTCTCAACACCATTCGTTTAGCAGCGCAATCCAAATTTGCACGATGCTTAACCAGCCAATCCATGCTTAAGATAAGGTCAAACTCATCGAATGGCAATTCCATCAAGTCTGCCGGAAATACTACTCCTTGAATTTCTAAAGGCACACCCCTAAACAACTTGTTCACTACTACGGATTGTCCTAAAGGGCTAACCACAGACATTTCTCTAGCAGCAATTTCAGATTTAATGCTCAAGGACTCAGACACAGTTCTAGCAACATATGAATGGGTCGATCCAATATCAATCAAAGCAATAAACGGTTTAGCAGCCACAAGAAACGTACCGGTTATGACGTCCGGTGCGTCGCCATCCTCTCGCCGTCGAGCTGCATAAACTATACCCGGCTGTCTTGCATCTGCACTACCGACACCTCTGCCCGGTGCTCCCTGACCTCGACCAACATGATTTCCCCCTCCGACCGGTCCACGACCTCTCGGCGACTGCTGACCACCTCTTCTGAACTGAGCAAAACCCTGACCTATTGGCAGCACCTTATCTAATTCTTGTGGACAGTCTTTTATCATGTGATCTTTAGATCCACACTTGAAACATCCCCCAGTTCTTCTCCAACACTCTCCTGGATGCAGTTTTCCCACACAGAGCACATGGTCAAAACTGACCTACCGCAGCAGGCATCGCAACTCGAGCTGGCCCATCAAACCTCGGCCTCTTTTGAAAACCCCCTGACGATCCTGCCGACCCAAAACTCCTCTTGTTTTTACCCCTATCTTTATCCATGTTTTGTCGTTCCGACCGCTTTACCTCTTCGGCTATTTTAGCTTTTTCAACCAAAATGGCAAAATCTCTCTCCCGCTGTGGAGCTATCAGTACCCGCAGCTCATCTCGCAATCCATCTTCAAACTGTACACATCGCTCATAGTCGGTCGCAACTATCCCACGGGCGTAGCGGCTCAAGCGCAGAAATTCTGCCTCATATTCAGCCATAGATTTACCCCCTTGAACCAGATTTAGGAATGCTTTCCTCTGGGCATCCACATAGCTTGCCCCAACGTATTTCCCTTGAAATGCTGTCTTGAAGAAATCCCAGGTAATACGGTCCGCCGAAGTACACTCTCTTACCGTGAGCCACCACTGATATGCCTCATCTCGAACAAGAGACACCGCTCCTTTCAATTTCTCCTCTGTCGTGCAGTCTAGGTCGTCCATAACTCGCTCAACTGCCTCTAGCCAGTATTCAGCTACGTTTGGGGCCACTCCAGAAATACCCCTAAATGTCTCCGCCCCATTTGCTCGAAGTCGCTCAGGAATAGACTTCGGAGCTACTGATCCAGTGCTTGCCCCAGCAACCCACTCCAGAATACGCAACATTGCTTGGGACAAAGCATCGTCCCCACTAGTTCGATCTTGAGATCTTGCTTCTGCCATGGGTGATACTGGCGCTTATTCTTCAAGCTCATGTCTTGATTCTGAGAACTCAGCCTCGGCACCCCGGCCTCTACCACGACCGCGTGTACCATATCCACGTCTTCTAGCACTCATGTCTACTGAATCGTCTTGGTCTGATTACAAATTTTATGAATTAGTGATTCTTTCTCTGTTTATTACTGGATAGTCTTATGGAAATAAAGTTAGAAGTAGTTTCTCGCAAAACAACTATACCTAAAGGTTTCAATCTCTAAAGTTGAATTTCCTAACACTAGCATTCACAGCATAATATAATCGCTTCATGCAAAATCAGCCAATAGTCAGAAAACTTACCGTATGGACTTGGTGCTGGAGACTCGGGTGCCATACCTCTAAAAACATTATTATTAAAACCGTTTACAAACAAATTTGGAAAATGTCTTTGAACCCATAACCCTCAACCGAGTTTTGCAACCTGGGCTCTGATACCATAAACTGTAACACCCCAAACCCGGCCTAGACGTTACGACCGGATCTGGCGCGTCACATGAAAAGGTTTTTCGTGAAACTTAGTAACCGCTTAAACATTTTGGAATCTCTTTGGGAAACTCCCAGTTATATTGATCGTTTGTAAACCCAGTGTTTATTTTTGAAAACTTATAATTAATTTGAAATCTACCTTTCGATGAAAATCGAATTAAAACTATTATGGGTATGTGATATTTTGAAAATACTTGATGTCATTTTAAGTGAAATCAGGGTGTTATCCATTATCGTTTGTAAATTGTTCGTTACGTTCTTGGAAAATAGTCATTTACATTTTATTAGGACAACACCATACCAATTAAATCATAAATTAAAGCGTTTAAAACCAAATCAAAAATACTAGCGGCCTTATTACATAACAGGGTCCCAAATTAAAGAAAGTTCAAAGATAGCAAAGTTTAATTTACTAAAATCGTGCATGGCCACCACGAAGTCCACTCCGGCCCCAATCCATTGGACTAAGAATTACCTGCAAAAATTTAAGCAGAAGGGATGAGTCGAGAGGACTCAGTGCGCAATTACCCCACATGAACCATGATTGGGCCTGAACCCATTCAAATACCATCTCGGCCTTAGCCCTTACGAAATCACATTAGGCGAAGTATATTCAAAAACGAATTGGGCCTTAGCCCTATTAGCACAGTATAGCAGATAAAGGATGCAATATAATACAAACCCAACCCAACCTAGGTATCCATCCGCTACACACCACCCATTCCAGCCAAACACACCAGTGGGGATTTCTACAATCGACCCTCACCGCTACACATCATCGATGGCGATCGTCCTATGATCATTTGCTCATCGCGAAATTGTGACGTAGTCACGAAATATGTGGCATTGCCACACGCAATAATGTGACAAAGTCACGAAATATATGGCATAGCCACCAAAATAGTGTGTGTGAGTCACCGAATACACCGCCCTTCATCAAATCATAACCCAATTCCCATGCAACATAAAATCATAATAAAATAGATGCAACATATATCATACATAGAATAATCAGAACATACGTATAATCATGATAATGTATATATATGGCATAGTAAAAAATAACTTACCTGGTATCCCAGTTTTTACCCTTCAGAGGTAACCCAACAGACATTACCAAATTTTCGACGTTTAAGCAAAACATACACTTATTACAAAACAAACGAATGAAGGTGTGGAAATTACACACCTGATTACATGAAGGACTATACACTCTTGATCGACGTCCCCCTCACTATCACGAACAACTACGATCTGTCTATTCAGATCTGAAGCCGGCCCATAACCCGGGGGAAAATCCCAAACGGCTGACACTGCACACCGTTTGAACTTAGGGGCAGGGACAACGGGTCTACTCCCCTCCTTAGTTTGACTGGTACTCGCATCCATGAAAGAATCCTTGATCAATATAGTACTATAACAGAAAAAACGATTATCTAACAAAGATGTTGGGTTATGGCAGGAATAACGAAGAGAGAGACTAATCGCAAAGAACTAACGAGAACCTCCTTACCTTAGTTGACGAGAAATCACACACACAGATTCAGCCACCACTTCTCGAAGCTCGACCAATTAATGACCAAAGATGAAAGTTTGCTTGATCCTAATGATATTCGGCCTTAATCGATGGACAACTTGCGGCTACCGATGATTTGAACAACTAGGATAGATTCGATGGTCACCAAAATACCCCACTTGAGTCTACAAGCATTCGGCTTTAGGTAAAAGAATAAAAGAATGAATTCAATTGAAACAAGAAGAGATTCAGCTTGCAAAAGAAATTAATAGAGAAGAGAAAAGAAGAAGTAAAGAAGGAGAATAAGATTTGGCTATGGCACTCACTCAGAGGAGAAACAATTCCAATCAGCTACAAGAGAGGTTCGGCTATGAAGAAGAAAAAAATAGCAAAAGGTGGGAATAGAGAGAAGAAATGCACAATTGACCACTCTAAGATTCAGCTAAAACCAAAGAGGCAAGAAGGGGAAGAAATGAAGAAAAAGGGTGCTGCGATTTTGGTAGAAACGAAGTAAACCAAAGTGACTGAAATGCAAAAGAAAGAGAAGATGGTTTCGGTTCTATTCTACTCTCAAAAGATACTAAAAAAATGGCACACTCCCACAATTATGACCGAAATGCTCATCCAATTTGCCTAAGAACCAAAGGGAGATTCGACCCTTACCTAACCAAGCTAAAACCACACATGCACCCCCACACCTTCCCTCATTCGGCCAAACTCTTTCCCTCTCTCCAAATCCCATGATTTCCTTCCCCATTCACTCTCCATCCACCAATTCAAACCTGTTGACCCATTCAAACTCCTCCAACACCTCTCCACCACCCATTTGAACTTGTTGACTTGTTTAAACTCCTCCTAGAAAAGTCCCAGCCAAAGGCTACCACCTCTCCATCCTGACGCCAAAAATAAAACTCCTTAGTGTGGCCTGCAGGATTCGAACCTTCACCCTCTCTGCTACCCTTGTGGGGTCATCCTCCCTTGCTCCCTAAGGCGTCACTTGCCACTCTTCCACGCTCCTCTTGTGTCATCAACTTCACACAAATATTCATAAGGCCTACCTCTACAAGCTTCCCCCCTAAAGAGCCCTAAAACAAAAATTTAACCAAGGCTCTAGCTTGGACCCGAGCCTTCCCCAGACCCCCAAACACATCCAAATAGCAAACAGAACTAGCCAAACACACAGAAAACATAAAATGCAGAACCCCCCTATTTCGAGATGTTACAGGTATAATTAACTTCCCCACACTTAAGATTTACAATGTCCTCAATGTACCACAATAGATAATATAATAAGAATATCATAAGAAAGGGAGAGAAGTGAAACTTCCTGAATTTTGGATGAAATCTGTTGAATATTGAATGTGGAATTGTGGATATAGCAAAGTTAAGTGCATGGTTCTGAGCAAATATTAAGAAAATAAACACAACTGTGGAAGAATATTAAGGGATTACTCAATTAGGAACAATCATAAAAAAAACTAAAATATAGTTCAAAATATAAGAGATAAGTCTTTGAAAATATGATAAGAAACATAAAGAAAAATAGACGAAAAATAAAAATAAAATGAAAAATAAAAATAAAGATAAAGATAAAATTAAAAATAAAATAAATGGACTCAAAGGTCTTCATTGTCAGACGCGTCACGTTGTGGCGGTGCCGAAGGTGAAATATGGATATGGTGGTAGATCTGCTGTAATGTGGCCTCGAGACTATCGAACCGCTAGTAGCACTGCTGCTCGAAGCGAATGAGACGCTCTAATATGTCATTCAAAGTAGCAACAGAAGAAGGAGGTCGGTGACTCGGAGGTAGAGGGTGAGGTTGATCCTCGTAAGGAAGAGGAACATCATCAGTGATGTCCCCGGGATCATCCTACTCATCAGGACGAGACAATCAGTACAAGAGAGGATCAAATCCACGACGTCGCTTGATCATCCTCATATGTAGCATGCTCAAGATGCCCTGAGGAGACATCTGGCCAACAAGTATAAGTATGGAGGACTACTCCGGTGTGTCGAGGAGATCGAAGTGTCGAGCGAGGCGAGTCACGTAAGGGCCTAAGTAGATGGGGCCCTTCCTGTGGTGGTCAGTCTGATGGCGGAAGGATAAACCGATGAAGTACACTAAATCGAATACATGGCCATGTGCCATACTCCATAGAAAATAGGCGTCATGAGTGCTGACAAATTTGGTGCTCTCTCTCCGACCTGTCAAAGTGTGAGCGAGGAGTGCGTGAATATACCTTAGGGTAGGAGAGAGAGAATTCGCCTTCGAGCGACTAGGATCTAGGTCATCAGGCAACCCATGATATCATTCCAACAACGCGAGGGCGAGTAATGAATATGGCGATAGAGTTGAAGAAAGTCTTCGGCGTTCATGAACTCCTCTGTATAAAGTCCCAAAGCAGCACCGAATTCTGGGACGTTCATGTGACGCACCAAACCACCAAGTCGAAAAGTGATGGTGCTTGTCTCGTCATGGACCGACATGACTCGCTGAAGGTGAAACGTCGAGCAAAACTCCAAGGTAAGCTCTATGTATGTAGACTCGACAATACTAAAAAAACGGTCCCATGGGGCTTGGATGATGAATGCTCGAACCTCATCAGCGAGGTGGACCTGTTCCAACGCGGCCCAATCAATGTAGCGGCCCAAACCTAAGGGTCGTACTCGAAGGAGCTGAAATAGGTCCTCCGGTGGGTCCACGGGAAATCTGAGGTAAGGGTCGCGCACTTCAGCGGAGGCGTTCGAGGAGGTCGCACCGGGACCCTTCCGCTTTTTTGAAGCGGGGACGGCGACCTTAGTCTTGCTGCGAGTATTTGTCATGGTGTCTGCAAGAAAGTGATTAGGAAAAATTAAAAGGGACGAATAAACATACTAGAGATATACTAATAAGAAGGGAGATTAATCTAAATGAAGTTTATCAACTGGACTAAGAAAAATCATAATTGTGAAAAGAAAGAGTTAATTAACAGAATATTAAAACCAAAAAATAGTAAAACAAAATAAATCTAATAATGAACAATCGAATAACTAAAAATAGTATAAAATAAAATAAAATCAATTATGCTAAATATTACTAAAAATCAATAGTAAAAGAATTAATCATTATATTCAGGCGCAAGAACAAATAAACAATGAAATGTAAATTTCTAAAAAGAGCAGAATATAGCATAAATAAATAAAATTAATAATATAAATAAAATAATAATAATTAAATTAAATTTAAAAAATGAACAGGGGTAAGGGAAATGTAACCAGCGGCGCAAGGTTTGGTGGTGCGTGGGTCAGAGGGATGGCAGCACAAAGGAAAGGAAAGGGAAAGAGGAAAGAAGAGGAAGAGAGAAAATGGGAAAGAAGAGGGAAGGGGGGTTTCGGGTTGGGGAAAAGAAGAAAATGAGAAGCAAAGGGAGACAGAATCGATGGTGGCCTGAAGTGGGGAGCGGCGGCTAGGGTTTGGGGTGAGTTTTGGGGAAAAAGGAAGAAGAAGAAAAAATAAAAATGTGGGTTTTATAAGTGACACGGTCGTGTAACGGCACGTGTTGGGCCACACGGCCGTGTCGCACACCCATGTGGCTCGAACTCCAGCCCATGTTCGTCACAATTTTTAAAAGCTTAGTATTCACACGGCCTTGGACACGCCTGTTTGTCCTAACACACGGCCGTGTGTACTGCCCGTGGAGCCCCCTGACTTGTTTTAAATTTTGAAATTTGAAAAATTAAGCTCCAATTTTCACACGGCCTAGGACACGCCCGTGTGTCCAGGCCATATGGTCCACACGGTCGTGTTGCACGCCCGTGTGGAATAAATTTGGGCAGTGTCTCTATCGATTTTTGGGGATTTTAAGCTTCAGGATCCACACGGCCAAGGACACTCCTGTGTGTCCAGGCCGTGTACCTCACTATCGATTTCTCTAAAATTTAAAAAAACTAAGTCCCAGGATCCACACGGCCAAGGACACGACTGTGTGTCCAGGCCGTGTGGGTTAAAAACCTGCATTAAAACATGAACAAAAGTAAAAATAAACTAATTAGTAGGGTTAGTGCTCGGGTTGCCTCCCGAGAAGCGCTTACTAAAAGTCTAAGCTTGACTTACCTCGTTTTCACTTGGTCACTGTAGTTCGCGGAGTCGAAACTCCTCTTTCTCGCTATCAATTCTATTATCAACATATGGTTTGAGCCGAGTAGTATTTACCTTAAAAGTGCCAAAATTAGAATGAGTTACCTCGACTGTCCCATATAGAAAGATATTGAGTACCGTAAAAGGAGTCGCTCCATTTGTATTTAGCATTGCAGTGATTATTCAAGGGTCGATTTTATCTAATAGTACCTGGTCCCCCACCTTGAAGTGATTTGTTCCACCTTTAAGCTCGTCATGGAGTTGCTTCGATTTTTCTTCGTGTCGTCTTAGGTTCTCTGATCGCTGTGAAGTCAGAGTTTTATATTTATAAAGATAATGATCAAACCTGGAAACTAACTATGACAACGATTGAGGCAAGTGCACCTATCGAACAGTAGTATAGTTAAGGCAAGACCGGATTGTCGAACCTAAAGGAACTAAAAGTACTAATACTAACTTTCTTTCTATTCTTTAGCCTAAAATAAGTGAAGTTGTTTATTAATCTAAATTAACTAATTACTAAGCTAAAGACACAAAGACAAAAAGAATGAATTGGGGAAATACTTAGGAAAAACTCAGTTGATTAAGACGATACCCTTAGGAAGAATCCACCTAGACTTCACTTGTTATCTAACACTGAACCAGACGATTTATTCACTTGACTTGATCCGTATGACTCCCTAACGTATATTAAACCCTCTCTCGAGGCGAATAACGTCTAACCCTAGGTTAATTAATTGAAATCTCTTTCCCATTAATAACCCCCTAGAATAGCAGTAAATCAATCTATGGACATCCCATATTAGGTTTCACCCTAATCCGGTAAAATCTCGTCACCCTATCTCTAGGCGCGCGATCAACTCTGCTTAATTATGCTAGATCTACTCTTAAGCAGGGACTTTTGCTCCACCACCTAAGCACATTCAACTTGAATTAATATCCACGAAATATCAACACAAGAATTAAGCACACATAATTAAGAACAAATCAAGTATTTATCATATAGTTAAGAAAACAATAACAAGATTCATCTAGGTTTCATCTCCTTCAGGTATCTGAAGGGTTTAGTTCATAATAATAAAAGAAAACATCTCAAAAGAAAAGATAACACAAACCATAAGAAATCCCTAAAACCCCCTGAAGGAATTGAAGAGGAAATCCTCCGTCTTAAGTAGAATTCCGGCTTCTTGAGATGGATCAACTGGCTATCCCTTGAGAGTTTCCCACAAATCTGACCTTTTCGGCTCGGCTCCTTGGCCTAGCTGACCGCCCGTCGACTCCCCCTTTTAGGTCATACTTAGGGTGTATTTATAGGCTTTTGGAATGTGTTTCTTTGCCCCCTAAGTATCCAAATCCGAGTGAAATTACTCTCCTCCACGGCAGGGGCCTGGCCATGGCACACGCCCGTGTGAATCGAGGTCAGGCCGTGTTGGACTCCGTTAGTGAGGCACGGTCGTGTAAATCATGGTTGTGGCTGTGTTCTAGTATATTTGAGGAGGCACGGCCGTGTGGGCTTTAGTCCAGGCCGTGTCGATTTCTTCTTTGGCCCATTTTGGTCCGTTTTGAGCCCGTTTCTCGTTCTTTTTATTCTTGGGTGCTTTCCTGAGTATAAGGCATGAAAAGAAAGGATTAAGAGCACCTTTTTACATAAATCAAGGGATAATTCATCCAAAAGTATGCTAAATGTGGGCCTAAAATATGTTACTACTTCGGTTTATCAAATACACCCACACTTAAGCTTTTGCTTGTCCTCAAGCAAAATTCTCAACTTACAATTAAAACGAACTTTCTATAGTTCATAATTCCTATCAACAATGTCTTATCATAATTCATAGATAATTTATACATGGATAATTCAATTCAAAGAGTTTTAAGGATTCAAACAATCTAAGTCACAGATTTGTAGCTCGAAAATATAGGCGTCTCCCCTTATCTAAATAATTACCTTTAATTCAAAACCGACAGGGATTGACATCCTCACTAGAGATTCACTCAAATCACTCAAAGTGTTTAAGGTTCAGGAAAAAGCGCTCAAAAGTCAAACATGAAAAGTTAATCCCACAGGCTTGCCTGAAAATCAAATCTCCACCACTATAATATGAGATGATGCACAAATCAAAAGGTCTTTAATTAGGGTTGTAACGGGGCTAGGGTTAAGGTGTGGATACAGGCTGAATTAGAAAGTTAGAATCGAGATCGAATTGATAAAATACCTAACTAGAACAATAAACTGAACAAAAGTAATTACATCAACTGAAAGCTAATAATACTAATAATGTGAGCTTCTTCTTCAATATTTGGAATTCACACGTATAAGCTCACTTAATCACAAAACTAGTTATGAATAATGAATATACTTCGATTTTTTTTAACAAATCATAAATACATAACAAAGGATAAATTACTGAAATAAAAACATAGTTCGGCTATTAATCAAATCAAATCTCGATATAAGGGAAGTCGAAAAAGAATGGTGATAACAAAAACAAAGGGTTTTGGGTTAATATTAGCGGTTATGTCAATAAAAAGGATTATTAGGATTAAAAGGGGTTCACTAGGGGTTAATTGTGAAGGTAGGCTTTTTATGGAGTTAGTGGGTTAAAACCTAGGTGCCTTAATCATCTCTGTATATCAAATCATAGGTGTGGTCTCGATATGTATAAACGAGGCAAGTTCTAGAATAACAAATCAATGTTGACATACTCATAATCAATAAAGTGAGCATGAAAAAGAATATATGCTCTATAAGGCTTAAAATCTCACAAAAATTATGGGTATTTTGATATCAACCACGTAAGTTTCAAACTTTAAAGTAATATTTAAACTTAGTTCGACAACCTAGAAAATTTTTAATTTCTGAAAAATAGACTTATCATGCTTGATTCTCTAGTATTCTTAGAATTTAATTATCAATGCACAATTATCAATGACTTAATCTAAAACATATCAATAAAAATCATAAATTATTAGAAATTTCATCCTAATTAGTAATATGAGGAATTTACTTAAAAACAAGACTAAATTCAGGATTTTGAGAAGAATGCAAAAAGTTTGGCACCTAATTTTAGAAATTTGAGAATAATGAAAAAAGTTAGGCACCTTTTTAGGTTGTTCAACCCCCACACTTAAGATGTACATTGCCCTCAATGTAAAAAGTTAGATAATACAATAAAATCATAAGATGGGGAGAGAAAGAATACTTCCTGAATTTTGGATGGATTCCTTGAGTCGGAGGTGACAGATGACTTATGTAGCAGTGAAATACTCCTAGTGATTTATTCGTTATTTTGGAGTGTACAATTGAAACTGCAAAGTCATTAGTTAGATGTCTCGGGGGCGGAATTAAATAAATGTTTGTTAGTAATACTCTAAGGTTAGATAGCCAATGATAATATGAATAAAATAGAGGTATTAAGCATAAAGGCAAAAGAGTTTAAATTGGGACAAATAAAAATTTAAAACGCATGAATTAGAAATAAAGAAAATAAACATAAGGAAAGTAGAAGGACTCAGAGGTCCTCATCGTCAGTTGGGGCCTGTGGTGGTGGTGGTGTAGAAATATGGAAGTGATGACAAATCTGCTAGAGGGTGGCCTCGATTCCGTCAAAGCGTTGAAATTGCTGAGTACAGTACTGGTCGAACCGATCGAGGCGTGTAGAAATGTCTAACAATGAAGCTGCTGCATGGGAGGGTCGCTGGCTCGGGACTGGTGCCTCCTGTGGTGGTGGGACATCATCAGTAATGTCCTCAAGGTCCTCCTCGTCAGTAGTGGGTGCAAGCCGATATTGAGGAGGGTCGGTCCCACGTTGATGCTGGATCATCCTCATATGTAGCATCGTCTGGATGCCCTGTGGGGCCATCTGTCCTATCAGTGTAAGTGAGGAGGTTTGTGCATCGGTGTTGAGGAGCCCGAAGTACCGAGCTAGGCGTGTAATGTAGGGACCCATAGATATGATCCCTCACCGATGCTGCTCCGTCTGATGTTGTATGGCTCGTGCTATAAAGTATGCTAGGTCAATAACATGTTCGTTTGACATGCACCATAGGTAGTAGGCGTCATGAGTATTGATGACGCCGGTGCTCTCCCGTCGACCTGTCAAATTATGAGCCAAAATTGCGTGAATGTACCTCAAAGATGGTGTCATGGCTGTCGCTTTTGAGCGGCTGGGGTCATAGTTGAAGGAGTGGGTAGCTAATTTGTGCCAACATTCGATGGGGCTGGAATGGATATGTCGATGCAATTCTGAAAGATCATGCTCCGTTACGAAGTTGTCTATATAAAGTCCTAATGCAGCCCCAAATTGTGGTACGTTTAACTGTCGTATGGTTCCTCTGAGGTGGAATTGTATTGTCCCTGGATCATCATGACGGTTCATCACCGTCTGAAGTTGGAATGTTGAGCATAGCTCCAAGGTGAGCTCTAGGTAAGTGGGCTCTACAATGTTGAAGAATTGGTCCCACGGACTGCGGAATAATAGGCGCGAATCTCGCCGCTAATCGGACTTGCTCCAAAGCGGCCCAGTCGATACATCTACCTGTTCCGAGGGGTCGCGCATGAAGTACTTTATATCGGTCCTCTTGAATCCCTGGAGGAAATTGGAGGAACGGATGGCGGACTTCAGCAGATGCGCTTGCGGATGATGATCCGGGTCCTTTTCGTTTTTTCGAGCTCGGGGCTGTTGCTTTCTTTCCTCGAGACGATGACATTTTACTTGAGAATAGCAGATATTTCATAATAACAGAGAATTCCAGCCATGACATTTTGTATAACGTTCTTTAGCATAACTATCAATTGCTATTAACAAGGATTGAATAACTAAATCAATCTAATTGTGAAAAAGAAATCAATATGAAATAGTAAGTGAAAAATAGGGACTAAATAAAAATTAAATAAAACTAAATAAGAACTTAATAAAATTCTAGTAATAAAGGAAGTTTAATGTAGGAAAATGTAAAAATTAGAGGTAACTAGTGGTGTTTTTGGAGATAAGTGGCGCGATTGAGGCGGAGCACGGGCGTGTACTGGTGGCGCACGATCGTGTGCTGCAAAAATCTGGGTAGCACGGTGGTGGTGAGGTCGTGGCTTCTGATAACACGGGCGTGGCTTCAGTTTTTGGTGTTTTATGTGAAAGGGAGAGGGTTGAGGAGGTGGTGGGAGGCAATGGAGATGAATTTTGTGAGGGATGGTCGGAGTGGGGTTGGGGATTTTGGGGGAAATCGATTTAGGGTTGTGAATTTTGGGGAAGATGAGTGTCATGTTCTATATATAGGGGATCGGCCACGGGCAAAGGACACGCCCGTGCTCAATTTTTTTTAGCCTGTGCTTTTCACAATTTTCAAATTTTGGGTACGATCAGGGTGCTGGCCACGGCCGTGGTTACAGTGACACGCCTGTGTTCTTCAAGTCAGTATAGTCCACGGTTGTGACGCACGGGCGTGTTGAACCCGTGTTTGGCAAGTCAGTATAGTCCACAGTTGTAAAGCACGAGCGTGTTGAGCCCGTGTTTGGCAAGTCAGTATAGTCCACGGTTGCTCAACACAGGCGTGGGGTTATTATCGTTGCCCGTGTTTGGGGATAAAAGCCACCTTTGTCGAGCACGGCTATAAGTACGCCCGTGTTTTGTTCCATGGCTTCCACACGGCCACGGGCACGCCCGTGTGCAAGGCCGTGTGGTCTAAAACCTGCGCTTTATTGAATTAATTAGTATGGGATTAAATGCTAAAAATTAGGAATCTAATGTTAGTGTGGTTAATGCTCGGGTTGCCTCCCGAGAAGCGCTCGTTTAAAGTCTTAAGCTAGACTTACCCTGTTTTCGTTTGAAAAGAAGGTTCACGGAGCTGAAGCTCCTCTCTCATATCCCTAAAATCTTCACCATTATAGATTTTGAGTCGGTGACCATTTACCTTCAATGTGCCTTGAGTGGGATGAGTTACCTCGATTGTGCCATAGGGAAAAATTATTTTGATCATGAATGGACCTGACCATCTTGATTTTAGTTTCCCAGGGAACAGTTTAAGCCTCGAGTTGTATAGCAGGACCAAGTCCCCTACTTTGAATTGTCTCGATTTCTTTAGACGAGCATCATGGCGTCGTTTTGTTGCCTCCTTGTATAATTCCAAGTTCTCGTAGGCATCAGCTCTCTATTCATCTAGCTCGTTCATCTGCATCATTCTCTTCTCACCTGCAGTTTTAATATCGTAATTCAAAAATTTTATAGCCCAGTAAGCTTTATGTTCTAACTCAAATGGTAGATGACAACTTTTCCCGTAGACAAGTTTGTACGGGGATGTTCCTAAAGGAGTTTTAAAGGCTGTTCTATAGGCCCATAAAGCGTTGTCTACTTTTATTGCCCAATCTTTCCTGTTGGATTCAACTGTTTTCTCTAAGATCCGCTTAAGTTCTCGGTTTGCTACTTCTACCTGCCCACTGGTTTAAGGGTGATATGGGGTAGCTATCCTATGGTGTACTCCATATTTTTTTAGGACCTTATCAAATTGAGTATTACAAAAATGAGTACCCCTATCACTAATGATGGCTCTAGGTGTTCGAATCGAGAAAGCAGGTTTCTTAAGAAACTTAACTACTACCCCGGCATCATTGGTAGGTAAAGCTTCAGCTTCCACCCATTTTGACATGTAATCAACTGCTACTAGGATGTACTTATTTCCGAATGACCTAGGGAATGGACCCATAAAATCAATACCCCATACATCAAATATTTCACAAGATAGCATATATGTTTGAGGCATTTAATCACGTTTAGAAACATTACCTGTTCTTTGGCATTTATCACATGAAGCGACATACCTGTTGGCATCTTTGAATATAGTGGGCCAATAAAAACCTGATTCGAGTATTTTATGTGCTATCTTAATGCCACTGTAGTGTCCTCCTGAAGGTCCTGAATGGCAGTGTAGAAGGATTTTGCTTGCTTCTGTCTTGGTAACGCATCTCGAATACCCGATCCGCACAAATGCGAGAAAGAAAGGGGTCCTCCCAGAAATAGTTCTTCACATTAGAAAAGAATCACTTTTTTTGATGATGTGTTAGCTTTTTCGGTAGGACGTTAGCGGCTAAATAATTCGTAATATCTGCAAACCATGGTACCTCGAAGTAGGTTATAGAAAAGAGTTGTTCCTCATGGAATGAGTCGTTTATCTCACTTTTGTCGAGCTCTTCGAGATGTGGGTTCTCAAGCCCGGAGAGGTGATCTCTCGCAAGGTTTTCACTCCTTCTTATCCTGTATTTCCGTGTCAAATTCTGTAAAAGTAAAATCCATCTTATGAGTCGTGGTTTTGCGTCAGTTTAGTTAAAAGATAACGAAGAGTAGAGTGGTCAGTGTAAACGACAACTTTAGATAATACTAAATATTGTCTGAATTTATCAAATGCAAAGACCACAGCTAGTAATAATTTTTTTCAGTAGTAGTATAATTTTCTTGTCTGGTCATTAATGTCTTCTTGGCGTAATAAATCAATTTGGAAGTGCTTGTCTTTTCTTTGTCCTAAAACCGCACCTCTTTGCAAAATCAATGGCATCACACATTAGTTCAAAAGGGAGATTCCAATCAGGGGCAATTATAATTGGGGCATTTATTAATTTCTCTTTAAGAATATTAAATGCATCTAAACATTCCTGATTAAAATTAAAAGGTATATCTTTTTCTAGCAATTTCGTTAGAGGCTTAGCTATTTTAGAAAAATCTTTAATAAATCTTCTATAGAATCCTTCATGTCCTAAAAAGCTTCTAATAGCCTTAACTGAACTAGGAGGAGGTAATTTTTCTATGGTTTCGACCTTTGCTTTATCTACCTCGATTCCTTTACTAGAAATTTTATGTCCTAATACAATTCCCTCTTGTACCATAAAGTGGCATTTTTCTCAATTTAAGACAAGATTTGTCTCTTCACATCTCATTAGAACTCGTTTTAAGTTTTTAAGGCAAAGATGGAAAGAGTTACCGAATACCGAGAAATCGTCCATAAATACCTCCATAATGTCTTCCACAAGTTCGTCAAAGATTGCCAACATGCAACGCTAAAAAGTAGCAGGAGCATTACATAATCCAAAAGGCATTCTAAGATAAGCAAACATACCATATGGACATGTGAATGTTGTCTTCTCTTGATCTTCAGGTGCTATTGGGATTTGGAAATAGCCGGTGAGTCCATCTAGGAAGCAATAGTACATATGCCCAGATAACCTTTCTAACATTTGATCAATGAAGGGCAAAGGAAAGTGATCTTTTCTAGTGGCGCTGCTCACTTCCCTGTAATCAATGCGCACTCTCTAACTCAGAATCTTTGTTCTAGTGGGAATTAGTTCATTCTTCTCGTTGGCTACCACCGTCATGCCTCCTTTCTTTGGAACAACTCGCTGCGCAGAACTTACCCAATTTGTTGTCGAAATAGGATAAATTATTCCAAAGCATCTAGAAGTTTAATTACCTCGGCTTTCACAACTTCTTTTACGTTGGGATTCAATCGTCTTTGAGGTTGCACACATGGCTTGTATTCCTCTTCCATTAAAATTTTGTGGGTGCAAAACGATGGGCTTATTCCCTTAATGTCGAGATTTTCCAAGCTATGGCTCTTTTATGTTCTCTTAGTACTGTATCAACTCCTCTTTTTCCTTGGGTTCCACTCAAGAGATAATTACTGGTAGCATAGAATTATCCCCGAGGAATGCATATTCTAAGTGTTTCGGTAACTGTTTTAATTCTAATTTGGGCGGCTCATCAATAGAGGATTTTTGTTTTAGTTCGTCAATGACTTCAATGCTCTCTTTTTCCATTTGTCTAGATGAAGATGTATTCACATTCAGCTTGTCAACTTCATCTTCTTCCCCCTCTTCTTGAGTCAGGCACAGTTCCATCTTGTCGTCATGTATAATTTCCTGTAATGAGTTTTGAATGATATGATCAATAGTATCAACAAAATAACAGGAATCATCTTGTTCTTTAGAATATCGCATGGCATCATAAATCTGAAAAATAATTTCCTCATCGCCTATTCTTAATGCAAGTTTACCGTCACTTACATAGATAACAACCCTAGCAGTAGCTAAAAAAGGGCGCCCTAAAATTAAGGGAACCTCAATATCCTCATCCATGTCAAGCACAACAAAATCAACAGGGAAAATAAATTTATCAATTTTTACCAAAACTTCCTCTATAACTCCTCTAGGATATTTAATCGATCTATCAGCTAATTGAATACTCATCCTAGTGGGTTTTGGTTCCCCTAGATCTAGTTGTTTAAACATTTTATAAGGCATTAAGTTAATACTGGCACCTAGATCAGCTAATGCTTTCTTAATATTTAAACGACCAATTAAACAAGGAATAGTAAAACTTCCTGGGTCTTTTAATTTGGTTGGTAGCTTGTTTTGGAGGATGGTGAACATTCTTCATTAAGCTCCATGATTGATACTTCTTCAAGCTTCCTTTTATTAAATCAGAGTTCTTTTAATAATTTTGCGTATGTCAAGCATCTGTGAAATGGCTTTAACAAAGGGTAAGTTAATATGTATTTATTTAAAAAGTTCAAGAAATTTACCGTATTGGGCATCTAATCGGCCTTTCTTCAACTTTGCTGGGTATGGGATTGATGGTTTATTTTCTTTGCGCACTGGAGTTACATCCTCAACTCCCTCATCCTTTGCTTTATCATCTTCATGTGGTATTTTTTTCTTTGGTTTGACTAACTTCTTTCCACTTCTCAGTGTAACTACCTTTACCTGTTCTGTTCCTTTAGAAAAAATTTCTGATTGAATTTCAGAAACTATCTTAGTAAGTTGCCCAACTAACTTAGTAATTTCCCCAACTGACTTAGTAAGGTCTCCAACTTGGCTCTCGATCCCTTTGATCGATGCTTGTTGGGTCTTAAGGGTGGTTTTAGTGTTTTGGAGACGATTTTCTGTGGATGCCATGAATCTTGTCAGCATCTCTTCAAGGTTTGGCTTCTTCTCCTGTGGATAGGGCTGATTTTGGAAATTTTGAGGAGGTTGTTGTCTTTGATTTCCTTGATTTCCTTGACCTCCCCACGAAAAATTTGGGTGGTTTCTCCAACCTGTGTTATAATTATTACTATATGGGTTATTATTAGATCTAAAATTGTACCTATATAGTTCATCTGTTCGCTCTCTGTGCCCGGTTGGTAGGGTGGGTACTCAGGATTCGCCACAGTTCCACTTGCGTCGCACTGCATTACTGGATGCACCTGCGAAGAACACAAACTATCAAGCTTTTTATTCATCATCTCTACCTGTGTTGATAGCATGGTTACTGCATCCATTTTGAAAACTCCGGCTGATTTTATTGGTTTGGTCCTTGTAACCTGCCACTGATAGTTATTCAGTGACATCTCTTCAATAAACCCGTAAGCTGCTTCAGGAGTTCTATTGTTCAGGGTTCCACCGGCGGTTGAATCAATTAGTTGCCTCGTTGAGGGGTTTACACCATTATAGAAAGTTTAGACTTGGAGCCACAAGGGTAAACCATGGTGCGGACACCTTCTCAAGAGATCCTTGTATCTCTCCCATGCGTCATATAATGTCTCTAAATCCATCTGCACAAAAAAAGAGATATCATTCCGTAATTTGGCCGTTTTGGCCAGTGGGAAATATTTTAATAAAAAATTTTTGGTCATTTGTTCCCATGTAGTGATTGACCCTCGTGGTAACGAGTGTAACCACTGTTTGGCTTTATTCCTTAATGAAAAGGGAAATAACCGAAGCCTTATGGCATCATCAGAAACGCCATTTATTTTGAAAGTATCACAGAACTCTAAAAAAATTAGCTATATGAGTGTTTGGGTCTTCGTCCTGCAAACCATCAAATTGAACAAATTGTTGAATCATTTGTATAGTGTTAGGTTTTAATTCAAAATTATTAGCAGCTATAGCAGGCCTAGCAATACTAGATTCGACTCCTGTTAAATGAGGTTTAGCATAATCATACATAGTACGCGGAGCATTATTTTCTGCCACATCTTGTGGTGGTGGATTATTTTCGTCCATCCCTTCAGTAGGATTGGATCTGTCTTCTCGCTCTTCTTCTTGGTAATTTAGGACTCACCTAATTTCTCTGCGATTTCTACGAGCGGTAGCTTCAATATCACTGTCGTATACTAGTGGGCCTCTCGGGTTCCTTCTAGTCATAAACTAGAGGTACCTTTTAGGAAAAGAAAGAAAGAAAAATTTAACAAAGTTAAAATTTAAACTTAAAAATAAAAGTAAATTGCAGAAAATAAAAAATAGTGGCTAAAGTAATAAAAATAGAGTTTCTTAATATTTTAGTTCCTCGGCAACGGCGCCAAAAACTTGATCGCTGTGAAGTCAGAGTTTTATATTTATAAAGATAATGATTGAACCTGGAAACTAACTATGACAACGATTGAGGCAAGTGCACCTATCGAACAGTAGTATAGTTAAGTCAAGACCGGATTGTCGAACCCAAAGGAACTAAAAGTACTAATACTAACTTTCTTTCTATTATTTAGCCTAAAATAAGTGAAGTTTTTTATTAATCTAAATTAACTAATTACTAAGCTAAAGACGCAAAGAAAAAAAGAATGAATTGGGGAAATACTTAGGAAAAACTCAGTTGATTAAGACAATACCCTTAGGAAGAATCCACCTAGACTTAACTTGTTATCTAACACTGAACCAGACGATTTATTCACTTGACTTGATCTGTATGACTCCCTAACGTATATTAAACCCTCTCTCGAGGCGAATAACGTCTAACCCTAGGTTAATTAATTGAAATCTCTTTCCCATTAATAACCCCCTAGAATAGCAGTAAATCGATCTATGGACATCCCATATTAGGTTTCACCCTAATCCGGTAAAATCTCGTCACCCTATCTCTAGGTGCGCGATCAACTCCGCTTAATTATGCTAGATCTAATCTTAAGCAGGGAATTTTGCTCCACCACCTAAGCACATTCAACTTGAATTAATATCCGTGAAATATCAACACAAGAATTAAGCACACATAATTAAGAACAAATCAAGTATTTATCATATAGTTCAGAAAACAATAACAAGATTCATCTAGGTTTCATCTCCTTCAGGTATCTGAAGGGTTTAGTTCATAATAATAAAAGAAAACATCTCAAAAGAAAAGATAACACAAAACATAAGAAATCCCTAAAACCCCCTGAAAGAATTGAAGAGGAGATCCTCCGTCTTGAGTAGAATTCCGGCTTCTTAAGATGGATCAACTGGATATCCCTTGAGAGTTTTCCACAAATCTGACCTTTTCGGCTCGGCTCCTTGGCCTAGTTGACCGCCCGTCGACTCCCCCTTTTAGGTCATACTTAGGGTGTATTTATAGGCTTTTGGAATGTGTTTCTTTGCCCCTAAGTATCCAAATCCGAGTGAAATTACTCTCCTCCACGGCAGGGGCACGGCCACGGCACACGCCCATGTGAATCGAGGTCAGGCCGTGTTGGACTTCATTAGTGAAACACGGCCGTGTAAATCGTTGTTGTGACCGTGTTCTAGTATATTTGAGGAGGCACGGCCGTATGGGCTTTAGTCCAGGCCGTGTCGATTTCTTCTTTGGCCCATTTTGGTCCGTTTTGAGCCCGTTTCTCATTTTTTTTATTCTTGGGTGCTTTCCTGAGTATGAGACATGAAAAGAAAGGATTAAGAGCACCTTTTTACATAAATAAAGGGATAATTCATCCAAAAGTATGCTAAATGTGGGCCTAAAATATGTTACTATTGCGGTTTATCATTCTCCTTGCCAAATGTCCTCCATTCATCTAGTTCATCAATTCGAAGCCTTCGCTCCTCATGATTCGTTCTGTGTTTGTCACATAGGATAGAGTGTGGCTTCATCACCTTATTCCTAGGGATTTCCTACAAAGAAGTTTGAGCTACAACGTTACTTTCATTAACAGAACTCGTAAAATCATCTCGATCACTAAATATCTTAATAGAATCACGAGCTTGGATTTTAATCGTGTCATCCCCTACACTAAGTGTCAATTCACCTGTGCCAACATCAATGATAGTTCTAGCAGTTTCTAAAAAGGGTCGTCCTAAGATTAAAGGTGAGTCACTGTCCTCATCCATGTCTAGAACAACAAAGTCAACTGGGAATATAAATTTATCAATTTTTACAAGCACATCCTCAACAATTCCCCTAGGAAATCTAATAGTTTTATCTGCTAGTTGAATGCTCATCCTAGTTTGTTTAGGTTTCCCAAGACCTAGTTGCTTAAACATTTTATAGGGCATGATGTTAGTACTCGCCCCTAAATCAGTCAAGGCATTGTTAACATCTAAACTACCAATTAAACAAGAAATAGTAAAACTCCCTAGATTCTTTAATTTGTTGGGTAGTTTATTCTATAAAATGGCTGAGCAGACTACGTTTAGCTCCACATGCAACTCATCATCTAACTTTTGCTTGTTTCCTAGAAGCTCCTTTAAAAAATTGACTGAGTTGGGTATCTGCGAAAGAGCTTCGATAAACGGTAAGTTAATATGTAACTTTTTTAAGAGTTTAAAAAATTTACCAAATTGCTCATTAGTATGGTCTTTCTTCGTTGCGTTAGGATATGGCACACGAGGTTTATGCTCTTTACATATCGGTTTCTGTGCACTGTGGCTTACCCCAACCTCACCTTTACTTACAATAGGTTCTTGCCTCGATTCAGATTCAGATTCAGATTCAACTAACCCTTCTTCGTCGCGCACGGTGATGGCATTGAGTTGCTCCCTTAGGTTAGGTTCGGTATTACTCGGCAAGTTACCTTGTGGTCGTTCTGAGATCAACTTAGCAAGCTGACCTATTTGGTTCTCGAGCCCTTGAATCGATGCCTGTTGATTTTTGAGTGTTGTTTTGGTGTTTTGAAAACGGGTTTAAGACACCGAGATGAATTTTGTTAGCATCTCCTCAAGGTTCGACTTCTTCTCCTGTTGGTAGGGTTGTTGAAAGCCTTGAGGGGGTTGTTGTCTCTAATTTCCTTGACCACTCCATGAGAAATTGGGATGGTTCCTCCATCTTGGATTGTAAGTGTTACTATAGGGATTATTCTGAGGTCTAGAATTGTTACCCATATACTGAACTTGTTCATTCTCTATGCTCGAGTTGTAAGATGGATATTCTGTGGTGTTCATCCCTCCTCCATTTGTGTCGCATTGCATCACCAGATGTACCTGCGTAGAAACACATAAACCATCAATCTTTTTGTTTAAGAGCTCTACCTGGTTTGATAACATGGTGACCGCGTCAAGGTTGAAAACGCCAGCGGCTTTTGTTGGCTTCATTCTCATTACTTACCACTAATAGTTATTCAGTGACATCTCCTCTATAAACTCATAAGCCGCTTCAGGGGTTTTGTTGTTCAGAGTACCGTCGGCGGCTGTGTCAATCAGTTTCCTAATTGAGGGGTTCAAACCGTTGTAGAATGTTTGAACCTGTAGCCATAAAGGTAACCCGTGGTGAGGGCATCTTCTCAGTAAGTCCTTATACCTCTCCGATGCATCGTAAAGAGTTTCTAAATCTATCTGCACAAAAGAAGAGATATCATTCCTCAACTTTGCCATTTTAGCCGGCGGAAAATATTTTAATAAAAACTTTTCGGTCATCTGTTCCCAAGTAGTGATAGAACCTCATGGTAACGAGTTCAACCACTGTTTATCTTTATTCCTCAATGAAAAGGGAAATAACAGTAAGTGAATGGCATCATCAGAAACGCCATTAATTTTAAAAGTATCACAGAATTCTAGAAAGTTGGCTAAATGAGTATTTGGATCCTCATCCTGTAAACCATCGAACTGAACACATTGTTGGATCATCAGTATAGTGTTCGGCTTCAGCTCAAAGTTATTTGCAGCAACAGCAGGCCTCACAATACTCGATTTAGCCCCAGTCAAATTAGGCTTAGCATAGTCGTGCATAGTACGAAGTGCAGGATTTGCGACAACCACCGGGGGTAGCGGATTATTATCAGCCATCTCCTCGGTAATGTTGGTATCTTCCTCTTGCTCTTCATCTATATACTGTAGACTTTGCCTTATTTCTCTACTATTTCTGTGAGCTGTGCTTTCTATCTCACTGTCAAAAAGTAATGGTCCTGACGGGTTCCTTCTAGTCATAAACTAAAAATACCTGCCAGAAGCAAATAAGAGAAAAGTTAGTAAATTAAAATAAAACAAAAATAAATTGCAATAAAAATAAAAATGGCTAAAGTAATAAAAATTAAGCGTTCCTAATATCTTAGTCCCCGGCAATGGAGCCAAAAACTTGATGGGCTCGAAACTAACTAATATTTCGACAAAGGCAAGTGCACCTATCGAACAGTAGTATAGCTTTGATGAGTCCAGAATATCGTATCCTCAAGGACTGAAATTACTAGTAATAACTATCTTTTTATTATTTAGCCTAATAATTAAAGGGGGTTTGTTTTATTCTAAAATTTAACTGACTAATTTACTATGAACAAGACAGAGAGTAAAGAGAGTAATCGAATAAACCAATGAATAAAGACAATACCCAAGGAAGAATCCACCTAGACTTCACTTATTATTCTAACTCTGAATTAAATGATTTATTCACTTGCCTTGATCCGTAGAAATCCCTAAATTATGTTAATATCTCTTTCGAGACTAAGATCAACTGACTCTAGGTTGATTAATTGAAATCTCTTTCTAATTAAAACCCATATCGTCGTATTAACTCGATCTATGGATTCCCTTATTAGATTTGACTCTAATCCGGCATATTTATGTCATCCTATTTCTAGGGTTGCAATCAACTCCGCTTAATTATGCTAGATCTTCTCTTAAACAGGGACTTTTGCTCCACTGAATAAGCACATTAAACTTGAATTAATATCCTGAAAATATTAAAGCAAGGGTTAAGAAACACAATTAAGAACAAGAACAAGTATTTATCATGTAATTCAGATAATTAAATAATAAGATTCATCTAGGTTTCATCCTCCCTAGGTATTTAGAGAGTTTAATTCATAATGTATGAGGAAAACATCTTAGAATTAAGAAAACAACAAGACATAAAGAACCCAAAAACTTCTAAAGAACTTGATGGAGATCTTCAATCTTGGAGTGAATCCGCTTCTGAGATGATTCTGACGGCTTCCTTCGAGTAATTTCTTCGATCTACTCTGCGTGCTCCCTTAGGTCTTCCTCTGGCATGTATTTATAGACTTTAGAAGGCTCAGAAACCCTAAAAATTGGATTTTTCTGCGTGAAAACGAAGCAAGGTGCGACAGGGACACGGGTGTGTGATTAGCCCGTGCGAGAGTGGCCAGGCCGTGTGGAAATTTGGGTGGCTCACGATTGACACGGGCTAGCACACGGGCGTGTGTCCAGCCCGTGTGGTTCTGGCTTGGCCGTGTGGATCCTTAAGATGGCCCGTTTTGGCCCGTTTTCCACTCCTTTCGCTTCCCTATGCTCACCTAAGTATAGAAATACGAATTTAAAGGATTAGGAGCATCGAATTCACCAAATTATATAAATAAACATCCAAAAACACGCTAAGCGTGGGATTAAAATGTGTTACTTTTATGGTTTGTCAGTGACAAACTTAGGATTTAGGTAAATCACACCATGAATGGCACAAGTGAATTAATTCACAAACGGATTTAGAATTAATTCATCTTAAGTTCAGTCCAATGTATCATTCTACCAATGAATACATCTATGTCTCTACTCGTGGAGTCATTTGTTCCGATAGCCAAGATTAGCCATCTGCCCAATTGGAATTGTAGACGACATAATAATCATTCTCGGTATTTGAATCAAATGCTCACTTCGATTCTTTTAAGGGATTACAGACTTATTTAGATTATTTACTGAAGTAAGTTGTCTTTCTCGCAATGTAAGCGTTTTTACAATGCCACCTATCTTCAGTTTGAACTTAGACAATCAATGAGCTAATATTTGCTTATCACAATTTCGCTATGCATGAAAAATATAAAAGACAGAAATACAAAAGACATAATAGTGAAATGTGAAATTAACTTTATTTATTTACTAATCGTTCAAATAAATAGAAAACAATTACATGTTTACTACAATATGGGCATATTTCCCAACATAAATACCAACCAACGAGAATCCAAGAAAACTTACCCAACCTCAAGAACGCACCAAATTTAGAACAAAGGAGAAATACTTAAAAGCAATGATTTTGATTATAGCAATCTTGGTGAAGAGGATAAAAGAAACGAAAACTACAAAAAAAAAGAGGAAAATTTTGTGAAGAGTAGCAAAGAGAAAGGGTTGAAGAAAAGAAGTGGAGAATGTGGAAACAAAATTGGGAAAAATTAAGGAACAAAATATTTCTACTATTTTTTTAACAAAGAAATAGTACATAGAATAAAAATAAAAATAAAAACAAAACAAATCCAAAACCACCCACAACTCCACTATCTGATCCTTATCAAAAAAAAGTTCCTAGAGTTCAAAGCTGACCCAAATTCCACTAAATGGGTGGCTCAAATAGAGACTAGCAAAAATAATTCCACTTCGCTCACACAGTAATTCAAATACAGGACCAAGGGTAAGCTAAATCCTTACCACTAAACCAGCAGACTCATTTTTATTCATACTTGCCTAGAAAATAATTTATTAACCAGAGGTTCAAAGATAAGGATTGGGACAAAAGCAAAAAATCAATGAAAAGAATTCAAACTCAAAACCTCTTACATACAAGCACAACACTTAACCACTACAACGGATCAATTCATTTAACAAAATTCCTACAACCTGAATTCAAAAACAGAACGTGACCACTCTTGGTTTCACTAACTCAATTTCTTCTAACTCGGTTTTTGGGATGTGATATAAAAAAGAACTCACAAATTATAAAAATTAAAAAAATTAAAAAAATCAAAATCAAAATCAAAATCAATAAAATATAAAAATAGCATTGAGTATATGTAGATTGTCATGTAGATTGTCGTATTTAAAAAATTAATATTTTAGTTAGTATTCTTGTTAAAAGATTATTTTAACCTTTTTTTAGAATGTTAATAGTTAAATTTAACTCTTTTTAAAAGATTAAATGTCAAATTTAACTACAATATTAATAAAAATTAAATTAACAAAAAAATATAAATATTAAAAAGCTAAATTTAATATAACACCTTTTATAAATGTTTAAAATCAACGTGTGATAGATGACACATTCATTATCTTTTTGGACAAAAAAAAAATAATAGAGGAAAATCTCTACCCAGGTTTCATCCAAAACTTTTCTTATGGATTTAAGCAATGTACTCAATCAATTTGCATTTTTTTTAAGAATAATTATAAAATTATAAAAGCACTTAAAACAATGTATGGATGCTAATGTGGCACTAAACAAATTCGTCAATGTTTTTTTCCTAATGATGTCAAGATTTGGTAACAGACAAATAGTTTAAATATCACTACTCATAAAAAAAAAGTTGAGGTATCCAGTTAAAAAAAGAGGTGTAGTTTAGAGTATAATTTGTGAATTAAGAAAAAAATCAATTTTTATTGTGTTTTTCTTAAAGGCATAATGATAACATTTTTTGTCCATTTAATTTTTTTAGCTGAATTTGATATTTAATCTTTTAAAAAAAATTAAATCATTTTTAATAGAAATGATAATTAAAATATTAATTTTTTAATATTATTAGTGTGATAATTTGTATGGTAATCTATGTGTACATTATGCTAATATAATATTATTTATTTTATATATCACGTCAATAAATAATTTAAAAAATATAAAAATTAAAAAATTAAAAAAAATCAAAATCAAGATTAAAAATATAAAATGTTTATAAAAATTAACACAAAGTACATATAGATTATCATATGAGTCGTCATATTTAAAATTTTAAAATTTTAATTAATATTTTTGTTAAAAAATCATTTCAAATTTTTTTGTTGAAAAAATAAGAGTTAAATTGAAAAAAATAAAAATAAACGTACTACCATTTTTAAGTGGACCACTTTTATTAAAATCTACATGTGATACCTGACACATTTATTATAATGAAAAAAGGGTAGATTTTTTGGCAAAAAAACGTGCAAGATTTCTATCCAGACTTCATTTTGCATTTTTTTTTTTTTGTTATTTTTAAACAAAACAAAACGTATAAATGGAGACAAACTGATTAATTCATAAGAATATGTAGAGAAAAAATTAATTTGGAAATTGCGGTGAAATTTTACAAATTTATTTATCTATACTATTTTTAGATGTCTTGCAGTAAATGTTTTTACTACCACATCAGTGAAAACTCGTCACATAGAATATACTTTCACTGATGTGGCAGTGAAAATGCTCCTTATAGGATACGCTTTCAGGAGAGACACTAAAACTGTGTCCTACGTGATGTATTTTCACTGCCCTGTAAAATACGTTTTTAGTATCTCTTTAAAAACTATATAAACCGGTAAATTTATAAAATTTCAACACAGTTTCTAAAATAATTTTTTAACATATTTTTATAAATTAACCGAGACAAACTCCTAGTCATAAACTACTACAAACTAATAATTTAATTTATAATTATTGTTTTATTAAATTATTTTTTAAAATATGCTTAATTTTAATTAAGTTGGAAGCAATTGAAATTATTTATTTTGATGATTATGGTTTGACGTGATTTTATGTTTGATTTTGTTAGAGTTGTGTGACCCAAATTTTAAGAGATTGCTTGCAAGTCAAGTTAAACAAAATATATTTTCTTTCTAGAAGATTTAGTATTTATTAGTATAATATATTTAGCATTTATTGGCATAATTTGTTTGACTTGACAATTTAGCCTATAAATAGGTTCTTTTACAACCTTAGAAATATACACCTATTAGAGATTAGAACTCATAACACATTTAGAGAATTTTGTGTTTACGTTTTGAGGGTTCTTTGTTATCGGGTTTTCGGGGTTTAGTTTTTATCTCCATCTTTTGTACTCTTCGTTCTTTTGCCATTATAGTAAAATTATCTTTGCCCATGGTTTTTTATCCTCTTTGAAGGAGTTTTTCCACGTTAAATTTGTGTGTTCATTTTCTCAATTTCTTCTGTTATTTTTACTTGTTTGTTGCTTAATCGAAACGATCCTAAAAAGTGGTATCAGAGCTAGTTCAATTTTATAGATCAGACCGTTCAGAGATGGTAGCAACAAGGTTTGAAATTGAGAAGTTTAATGGTGAGACAAATTTCAATCTGTGGCAAGTTCGGATGATGGCAATTCTAGTTCAAACCGGCTTGAAAAAGGTTACTACCGGGAAAAAGCCTGAGAATCTAAATCAAACAGAATGGGAAGAGCTTGATGAAAAGGCCTTGTCTGCAATCCAATTGTGCCTCGCGAATACGGTATTGCAGGAGGTATTGATGGAGAAAACCTCATCCGCCTTGTAGAAAATGTTAGAAACTCTTTATGCGACTAAGTCTCTGGCTAAATGTTTCGTGTTGAAACAACGTCTATTTACGTTTCGCATGAACGAAGGTGAGCCTCTTAGAGATCACATCAGTCAATTCATTACTCTTTTAAATGATTTAAAGAATGTTGAGGTTCATATTGACGATGAAGATCAGGCTATGCTATTATTGTGCTCTTTACCCCCTTCATACAAGTCTTTCAGGGAGATCCTGATTTATGGCAGAGACAAACTCTCGTTCGAAGATGTGAAGGGTCATTTGTTGAGTAGAGACAAACTCGACAATGAGTTTGGTTTAGATAGCAAGGCAGATAAGCAAGCTTCCGTTTTGGTAGCATCAAAGAAACGAGACAAAATGTGTCGCTATTGTAAAAAGTTAGGTCACGTCAAAGCGCATTGTTATAAAGCTGCGAAATAAAAAGAGTCTTTGAGAGTAACGAGGAAGAAGTAGTGGTGCTAATTTGGCCGATGAAAGCGGTGATGATTTCTTGTTAGTGTCAACGAGCGATAACTCCAAGCTCACGTCCGAGTGGATCCTAGATTCAGGATGTTCTTTCCACATGTGTCCCATTGGAGAATGGTTCTCCACATACAGTTCAGTTGAAGGTGGAGTTGTGCGCATGGGAAACTATTCATCTAGTAAGGTAATTGGTATTGGTACTGTTAAAATTAGGATACACGATGGGACGATTAGGACACTCTCAGATGTTAGGTAAAAGAATCGGCAGTCTTTATATTCTGAAAGGTTCTACAGTAACCGGTGAAATCGGATGTCCCTCGTTCGTTACGGAGTCGAAATCAACTCGTTTGGAGCGGAGGCAACTTGGTCATAGGAGGGAAAAATGTATGACCGTTTCGTTGAAGAGATGTTATCTTTTGGATGCAGGTTTTGAAAAGTTAGGGCACTGTGTTCATGAAAATCAGACCCGGGTTAGTTTTGATTTGGCAGTGCACAAGTTGAAGGCTAGAAGTCTTCCAGCTTCTAAGCACAGATTCGACTCAGTTAATTCCCTGCATAGTTCAAGATTGGCCCATGGCAGGCTTTGGCAAAGATGGCGTTGTAAGAATTAGTGTCAAGGTGGAGATTGTTAGAGTTGTGTGACCCAAATTCTAAGAGATTGCTTGCAAGTTAAGTTAAACAAAATATATTTTCTTTCTAGAAGATTTAGTATTTATTAGTATAATATATTTAGCATTTATTAGCATAATTTATTTGACTTGACAATTTAGCCTATAAATAGGTTCTTTTACAACCTTAGAAATATACACCCATTAGAGATTAGAACTCATAACACATTTAGAGAATTTTGTGTTTACGTTTTGAGGGTTCTCTGTTATCGGGTTTTCGGGGTTTAATTTTTATCTCCATCTTTTGTACTCTTCGTTCTTTTGCCATTATAGTAAAATTACCTTTGCCCGTGGTTTTTTATCCTCTTTGGAGGAGTTTTTCCACGTTAAATTTGTGTGTTCAATTTCTCAATTTCTTCTGCTATTTTTATTTGTTCGTTGCTTAATCGGGACGATCCTAAAAGATTTAATTTTAAGTTTAAATTCTTTAGAGTTAGACTACTTTAGAGTTTACATATTAATCCCATATTCACTTGAAAATAAGAAAGGTGATTGGATCCCACTTTATAAATATATAGTTCCCTACCCATTTCAATGCTGTGCGAAGAAAGAGAGATGGCAAAAAAAGAATATGTCCCCCTGTTCGAAACAAGGAAAGTTAAGGGACGAATATTGTTCAGGTGCATTGCAGCTTCAATTTTGCTTGGCATATGTTTCATTATCATGTATAGAATAAGATATTTCCCAGTTGGAGGAAAAGCTGAGAGGTGGACTTGGATTGGCTTGTTTCTTTCTGAGCTATGGTTCTCGTTTTATTGGCTTCTCACCACTGTTTGTAGATGGAACGCTGTCATCCGTATTCCATTCATACACAGGCTCTCTCAAAGGTACATACATATCTTAATTATGTTGTCATGCTAGTTTATTTCATATTTCATAATTGACTATTTATGTTAAATTCATTACTTTCAATCTTGGAAAGGTTCGGAAAAGAACTACCGGGCATCGACATATTTGTTTGCACGGCAGACCCGTTGATAGAGCCACCGAGCCTGGTGGTGAACACAGTTCTATCAATGATGGCATATGATTATCCACCTGAGAAGTTAAACGTATATCTATCAGATGATGGGGGATCGAATTTAACGTTTTATGCCATGTTAGAGGCTGCAAATTTCTCAAAGACATGGCTGCCTTTCTGCAAGAAGTTCCAAGTTGAATCAACGTCTCCTGAGGCTTACTTTAGGACAGCTTCTGAACTAGTCAATGTCCAAGAGTGGCTTTCTGTCAAGGTAAATTTTAATATTGAATAGTGGCTTGTTTTCGTACACCGAAGATGGACCAATCATGCATATTGTTGAATGATTGCTTCCAATTTTGCTTTATTGTGCAGTTATTGATGGAATCTTTTTGAAAAAGCAAAATGGTTAGGTAGAATTTTGTGATGGGAAATTATTTAACAAAACAACACCCACTTACATGAATAAGAAAAAAACCACCATAATCTTACAAGGGAACAAATTATTTAATGAAATTACTAGAAAAGGATAAGAAAAGTGCTTAAAAAGTACCTCATCTTCCACTTTATCAGCTCATCGCTCCAATTTAATTAATGAAACTATTAAAAAATTATTTTTAAGAAAGTAATAAATAATATTATATGGCTGTTTTTTTTTTTGTTTTTCCTATTTTAATTAAATTTTTAAATGAAATAATTAGAAATTAAGTGTCTTAAAATTGGACCGAAGATTAATGTGAATTTCTTTTTATAAATATAAGTTACCACTCTACTACTATAATTCAATTGTTAAATAATTTTTTTATAATTATATTTATAATATTGAATTTTTTCTTTCATTCATGAGATAACATTTTAATAACATGTTAAGTAAAACTTCTTAACATGTTATAAAAAATAGCAATAGAACTGAAAAGTAATTATAGTCCATTTAATATTCTTATGAGGATTGATATAGTTATATAACTTCTTAAATTTTCTAATTTTTTCCTAAACATTTTTTATGTGAGGATACTTATTTATATTTTTTTGATGAATGCAGAAATTATACGAGGACATGAAAATGAGGATTGAAACCACCACAAAATTGAACCAAATTCCAGAATACATTCAGAAACAACACAAAGGATTTCGTGAATGGGACTTTGTTTCAAGCAAACATGATCATCAGACCATCCTTCAAGTAATTACTCATTTCATAAATTCCTAATTGATAAGCTTTGAATAGTTGAGCTTAATTAGTTAATGGTGCTTTAATTAATGATTCTTAGATACTAATAGATGGAAGAGACACCAATGCTGCGGATATTGAAGGAAACCCTTTGCCAACTCTAGTGTATTTGGCAAGAGAGAAAAGACCCCAATATCACCACCATTTCAAAGCTGGTTCCATGAATGCTCTTGTAAGTTAATATTATGCATGTTTAAATGTAAAAAAAATACAAAAAGCTTATAAATTTAAATAATTGTTGGAACTTTTTTTTTGTTTTATTGCAAACATTTAAGTTATCATACCTATAGTACTTTTATATACGTTTCATCCAATAGTGTAATTGATTGAAAAAAAAAAAAAATTGGTAAGAGGCCACGATCAATTTTCGTCCAATTGAGTCAACTGGGTGAAAATAGATGTTTGAAGCTTAATTGATAATCATAAAACAATTTAAGTTCGGATGATTATTTACCTTTAGTTTAGTATATTTTTATACTAAAGCATGTTATATATAGCTATATCTTTTCTGGAAGGTATATTAATTTGCTTGTTATTGAATGATTTTTATGGTGAAATATAGATCAGGGTATCATCAAAGATAACCAATGCTCCAATTATTTTGAATGTGGATTGCGACATGTATTCCAACAATTCAAAGACAATCAAATCTTCTTTGTGCATTTTCATGGATGAAGAGAAAGGAGATGAAATTGGTTATGTACAGTTCCCTCAATGTTTCTATAATCTCACCAAAAATGAAATTTATGGTAGCTCTTTACGAGTAATGCTACAAGTAAGTAATTCAGCCTATAATTGAAAAGGTTTTATGCACACGATGATTAATCTTGATGATGATCTTGTTGGTTCTCTTTGGTCTGTCTGTGTTGGTTATATCAACAATGAAGCTGGAGGTTCTAGGATATGACGCAAATGGAGGACCAAGCTACATGGGCTCAGGATGCTTCCACAGGAGAGAGACTCTTTGCGGGAAGAAATATGAGAAAAACTATAAGGCTGATTGGAAGAAAATAAATGATAAGAAGGTTAATGAAAGTGCAAGCTTCCTTGAAGAAACATGCAAAGTTCTTGCAAGTTGTACTTTTGAACACAACACACCATGGGGGAAAGAGGTGCATTTCATTCTTCCTCACCATCCCGTATTTGAATTTAGTCAGTTAATTACAGTTACCCATAAGAGGTGGTATCTAACTAGTTTGAGTTAGAATTCTAACGTTTGCAATCTTTTTCTCTATTTCTAGGCATTGACATGTTTTATGTTACATAACTACATGAATTTAATAGGTTAAAGGTATCACTTCATTAATAAGTTTTTGGTGGCAGATGGGTTTAAAGTATGGAACTCCGGTGGAAGATATGCTTACAGGGATGAGTATACAATGTAATGGATGGAAATCCATATACTTAAACCCTGAAAGAGAAGGCTTCATAGGAGTTGCTCCAATAACATTATTGCAGAACCTGGTACAACATAAGAGGTGGGCGGAAGGTGTACTTCAATTGTTCTTTTCAAGATACTGCCCCTTATTGTATGGACATAGAAAGATCCCTCTTAAACTTCAACTTATTTACTCAACTCACAAATTGTGGGCTGCAAACTGCTTGGCTACATGGTATATTGTTGTTGTCCCGTGTCTTTGCTTACTTAAAGGCATCTCATTGTTTCCTAAGGTATGAAGCTCCTAAATTCTTAAGTATCTATATCCTAGGATGCTATATGAACGACTGTAAAACCATGGCCTTGTGCAGATATCAAGCCCCTGGGTGCTCCCATTTGTATATGTTACCTTTGTACACCGTGCCTATAGCCTAGCTGAATTTCTATGGTGCGGAGGCACATTCCGAGGTTGGTGCAATGATCAACGGATATGGTTGATCAAGAGAACAACTTCATACTTATTTGCCTTCTTCGAAACCATCTTGAAGCTATTAGGGTATTCACAGCTAAACTTTGTTGTCACTGCTAAAGTAGCTGATGAAGACGTCTCAAAAAGATATGAACAAGAGCTGATTGAATTTGGTGCTGCTTCACCAATGTTTGATATTTTAGCCACACTTGCAATGTTGAATCTGTTTGGTAGCTTAGGGGCAATCAAGAAGGCCACCATGGATGCAGATCAGGACTCCAAGGTTTTGGACCAATTTGGGTTGCAAATTCTGCTCTGCTTGGTTTTGGTTACCATAAACTTGCCAGTATACCAAGCACTCCTTTTTCGAAAAGACAATGGCAAGATGCCTACTTCAGTTATGTACAAGTCAATTGTTTTTGCCTTGCTAGCCTGTATTCTAGCCATGTATTGAATCACTAATGATTCTGTTTTAATTTTGTCAATAAAAGAGAAAATAAACTCTAGTGTTTGTTATTCAAACTACGAGGAACAGAGATGAACATTAGAAGCTATAAATGGAGTTAATTTCAAGTAGTTTAGATTTAGCACGTATTGGAAAATTGAAATCTATTAAATTCAAAAAAAAAAAAAAAAAAAAACAATCATGCAACTTGAAGCATTGTCATGGTATTATCAAAAGTCAAAACATTTATAAACTTCATTTAAAAGAATCATTACTTCCTCAATAGTTTTGTGTAATGCACCAAAGTTTATAATTTCTAATTTTAATTATATTAATTAAATTAATTTGATTTAGTGGTTAAGAGTTTTATTTACGTATCTAAGGTCTAGTGTTCAAATCCTTTTATTAAATTTTTGTTCCTTTTGTCTCTTCATTTAGCCGTTCACACGTAGGTTATGTTTTATATTTGTTAGTTTGTTGGCAAGAATGAGTTTGTTGGTTTAATGGTAAAGTTTTAGTTTATTTTTATGTAACGCCCCAAAATTTTAAAATTTTAATTGTGAGAATCTGCAGTAATTAACTTTTGTATTTCTGGTACTATGCTCTACTTCTGGGTTTAAGATTTGGAGTTTGAGTCGCTTCATTGAAGGTTTTGTTGTGTTTTTAAATAAACCCATGAGCCCTCATTACCCGATTAAGTTCAATTCAGTGTGAAATGGTGACAAGAATGAGCCTGCGAATTTACTGGTTAAGCATCTGTTTGTATTTTGTCTGGTTCCGAGTTCGAATCCCATCGTACGCATTAGGAAAATATTTTTGCAAATGTCGGGAAGGGTGGCAGTTAATTTAAATCAGTCTAAGAAAAAGTTATCGTTCTTTTTTTCTTTCTTTCTTTCAAAACTTTGGTTCTTTAATTTTTGTTGTTCTTCCTTCTTTTAATTTCTTTTTCTTGTTTCTTTTTTTTCTGCAATTAATCATGTGTGATTGTGAAGTCTTGTTACCTGTGAGATCAATTTTGTGTAAGTTTTGTTGCAACTTCCTTTCGTTGTGATTTTCGTTCTGTTAACATTCTTCTATCAAAAACATGACTTTGCTCGTTTAGTTGATCTTCTGTTAAACACTTGATTGGCTATTTTGTTTAGGCAAGGATATTGCAAAAGACGGTAATCTGCCGTGTTAGGTTGATTTCTCCTGTTTCGTACGAGGTAAGTGTGCGAATTGGAATAGAATTGTGTTGAACCTTTCGACATGTTTTTAACGATAAGTGATCTTGCTAAATGTTGGAATTGATAGTGTAATTGATTGTGGAACGATTATTTAGGTTTCGGGTAGTCTCTGTATTGCTTCACAATCAAAACAAAATCAAGTGCGTGCCGGAAACCTTAATTTGCAAGTTTTGGATCGCCAAAAATGGTGGCTGTCGATGCCACACGGGCTAATGTCTAGGCCGTGTATGGCCATGCTAGTGCAGGGTTCACACGGTCAGGGACACGGGCGTGTACCCAGGCCATGTAACTCACTTTTTGTAGTACAAAAATCACACGGCCAGGGACACAGGCGTGTGCCCAGGCCGTGTAACTCACTATTTGTAGTATAAAAATCACACGGCCAGGGACACGGGCATGTGCCCAGGTTGTGTAACTCACTGTTTGAGGTATAAAAACCACACGGCCAAGGACACGGGCGTGTGCCCAGGTCATGTAACTCAATGTTTGTGCTTAAAAACCACACGGCCAAGGCGCATGGGCATGCGCCCAGGCCGTGTGGCAGGATATTGGGTCCAAGAAACTGTTTCTGAGGCTGAGAATGTTGCTAAACTTTGATATTGGTTTCCTCAATGTACGAATGACTGAATTTGTTTATATGAGAACTTTCTGAAACACTGAGACTGATCTATGAATCAGATACTTGAATATGCACTGTAATACCACTCTGATACTGAACTGTTTTATTAATTATGTAATGAATTAGAATGACTGAACATGTATTACGGATAATTGCATTCTGCATTAACATGTGGTGGGAGATTGTGAAGAGAAAGGGAGTCTGTACTGAAATTGTTGCTAAGCCACAATGAGTATCACTCTGATTCTCGCGCTTGTCGCATATTGATCTAGTAGCTAAGTTGCGTTTCTGTGAAAGTGTCATTGAACACTCTAAAGGTGTGCAGGGATGGATGGGCATTAAATGTCCATAGTGGTGTGTTGGGATGGTCGAAGTTGGTGTGTAGCAGATGGAAATAGGAACATTGCATTTGAATCGGATCTAAATTATATCTGAACTGGAAGGGAATATGTACATATATGTAACACCTCTGCTCTGAATCTGGATTGAATATGCGTCTATGTTGAACCGAATCTCTAAACTGGAAATTTCTTTATAAGTAACTATTGTTGAATTACATTCCTTTTTACGCACTGAGTTCACAACTCACCCTTTTATTGATTGGATTTCAGGTGGTAATCAGTCTTGAACGGGTCAGTGTCGCGGGAGCACGGTCAAACACTTAATTTTCATTTTTAGCATTACTATTAGGGATTTATGTTTTATGATGTTATGGACTTATGTAGGTTATATGTTTAAATTATTGTTGTGATGAATATTATGTGACTATTGGTTCAATTTGATTGTGTTATGATAGTATGAATTTTAGAACGGATGATGTAACTCTCCAACTCGGTCTGGACGTCTAGGCCGGGTTTAGGGTGTTACATTTTAAGTTCCAAGTTCAAATCTTGTTGTGTGCAAAAACGAAATTAATTTTTGCTTCATCATTGTTGCTGCCGTCTGTGATGTTAGAGTTTCGGTCAAACTCTAATGTTAAACAAACTGATAGGTTGGTAACTAATTAAATTAGATGGGATTTTATCTGATTTAATTTTTGAAATTATTGGAAGTTATCCCCAAAATTTTCTCCTTTGTTACCGCCCAACTCTCTCCCCTAGTCTCTACCTTCCGGTTTTCTTTTCTTGTGTTTGACTATTGATTTTTCTCTGTGATTTCCCCCTCTTAGTCTCTTTTCATCTTTCTTTTGTTTTCAACCCTATTTCTCCTAGTAGCCATTTATTTGCTACTTTTTCTAGCGTCACTCTTATCTCTGTTGTGTCATTGATTATTTTGTGTTGATTTTTGTGCCGAGCTTTTGGACGAATAGTTGGTCTTATTGTCCCTATGTAAGTTTCATTGGTGCCTTCTTCATGTAGTAAAGATGTTTTCTTTTCACTTCTTTACGTGAGAGGTAGATGGTTGTATTTTGGCCAACAATCCCCGATTTAAACGTTTTTGTAATTTTTGTTAGATGAAGTTCGTTACACACAATGTTCCACCGGTGAATTAGTGTTGTAGGACTGCTGATTTTCTAAGTAAGTGACCAAACGCCCAAGTTTAAGGGTTGTTTTGTTGAGTAATCTTGTGGCGAATGCTTTAACTCTGATTTGGTGTGTGTTTGTTAATAAGTTCAGTTTAGATATCGTTTGTAGATTCCAAATTAGCTACTGTTAAGAAGACATCTTAGGAGCATCCAGGTGTGTATTCTAATTAGTAGACACTGTGAAAAGTCACGGAAATTTAAATTTTTAGTGAAAAATCAAATTTGACAGACTATGCCACATAGTCATGTGCTAGGCCGTGTGGAACACACGGGCGTGTGAAATTACATGAACAAGTCAGGAAGGGCGTGTGGGCCACACAGTTTGGCTTGGTAGGTCGTGTGGGTCATTTCGATTGATTTGTTGAGCCCTGTTTGGGCTAAAAATGAGATTCTGAAATCGGATTTGCACTACAGGAATTTAAGACTTTAGTGGCGTTTTTAGTGGCGTTTGGACGAAAAAGGCCGCAATAAGTAAAGCAATAGTGGCGTTTATGAGAAAAACGCCGCAAAAGGTGAGCAATAGTGGTGTTTTTGGTCCAAACGCCACGAATATGTATTAATTTTTTGCGAAACGGCGCCGTTTTGTTAGCCCCAAAATGCCTTGGTCATTTTCCCCAAATCAGTTCCCTCCTCCCCAAAATCCCTAAGTATTTTTCCCAGAACCCTTCCCTTTTTCCCCAATTCGTTTTCCCCAAATTAATTCCCCCTCCCCGAAATCCTTAATTTTTTTTCCCGAAATCCCTTTCTTTTTTTCCCCATTTTATTTTCCCAAAATCAGTTATCACTTCCCCGAAATCCCTAACTTTTTCCCCAATTCCCTTTATTTTTTCCCCAACTTTTTTCCCCAAATCAGTTCCACCCTTCCCCAAAATCCCTAACTCTTTTCCCCAACGTCTGCTGCATCGTCGTCAATAGCCCCCTCTCATTGGCTCTCCGTCAGTGACCACTTCTTTCATCATCATTGTGTAATTTTCATTTTTTTCATTTTGTTTGTTTGTTATTTTTTTTTTCTCATCTTTCAAATCCTAATTGTTAGAGTTGTGTGACCCAAATTCTAAGATATTGCTTGCAAGTCAAGTTAAACAAAATATATCTTCTTTCTAGAAGATTTAGTATTTATGAGTATAATATATTTAGCATTTATTAGCATAATATATTTTTACTTTGATTAGAATTAGGTTTTACAAGCCTATAAATAGACATAGTCTATTCCTCTTGTAATGTGTTCGAATTCGACATAATGAATTTTTCTTCTCCTCTGCCCGTGGTTTTTTTCCAAAAGGGTTTCCACGTAAAATCTGTGTGTTCTTTATTTTATTTCTCTTTTTTTTGCGATATATATTGTCATTACCGACATTTATATTTTTCACAAATTGGTATCAGAGCTTTCGGGTTTTTCATCTCGATAACGGTAATGGCGTCTTTGAAGTATGAAATTCTGCTATTGGATCGCAACACCAGATTCACGTTATGGCAGATAAAGATGCAGGCAATTCTTGCACAGATGGATTTAGAGGAAGCCCTGCTAGGGGTAGATAAGATGCCTTCGACATTGACGGAGGAAGAGAAGAAGCGCAAGGATCGAAAGGCATTAACACAGTTACATCTCCATTTGTCTAACGAAATTTTGCAAGATGTGATGAAGGAGAAGACCACCGCTGCATTATGGAAGAGGCTAAAACAAATATGTATATCGAAAACTCTAACCAGCAAGTTGCATATGAAGCAACGTCTTTATGCTTATCGTTTGGAAGAAGGTGTATCTGTGCACGAATACTTAACAATGTTTAAAGAAATTCTCTCAAACTTGGAGGCCATTGAGGTTCAGTATGATAAGGAAGATCTAGGGTTGATTCTACTTTGTTCGTTGCCCCCGTCTTATTCAACCTTCAGAGACACGATTTTATATAGCCGTGAGTCTCTCACAGTTGATGAGGTTTATGATTCTTTGACCTCGTATGATAAGATGAAGCATCTTATGGTTAAACCCGACTCTCAGGGAGAGGGTCTCATTATTCGTGGGAGACAAGATCGGAATGCTGATGATGATCGTGGTAGGACACAGGAACGGAATCCTCGCGGTAAATCTGAGGGTAGATCGAAGTCTTCAAACAGAGGTAAAACTTGCAACTTCTACAAGAAGAAAGGGCACATTAAATCTGAGTGCTATAAGCTACAGAACAAGATTAAAGGGAGGCTACGAATCAAAGGGAAAACAACCGAGAAAATTCTCGTGAAGGCGATGTTGTAGAAGACTACAAATGATGGTGAACTTCTAGTCACTTCGTCAATAATTCTAAAGTGAGCGAGGAGTGGATACTTGATTCAGGCTGCACCTTTCACATTAGTCCCAATCGGGATTGGTTTACAACTTACGAAACAGTGTCTGAAAGTGTTGTTTTGATGGGAAATAATGCTTCGTGTAAAATTGCAGGTGTTGGAACAATTAAAGTTAAGATGTTTGATGGAGTTGTCAGAATACTTAGCGACGTACGACATGTTCCAGAATTGAAGAGAAATTTAATTTCGTTAAGTACTCTTGATTCAAAAGGGTACAAATACACAGCTAAAAATGGGATTTTGAAGATTTCCAAAGGTTCCTCGTTGTGATGAAAAATGAGAAAGAGGCGCCAAGTTATATGTTTTGTAGGGTTCTCTTTGTTATTGGTGATGCAGCTGTCGCTTCCTCTTCCTTGTCAGATGATGATATTACTAAACTTTGGCATATGCGCCTATGGCATATGAGTGAGAATGGCATGGCAGAATTGAGCAAAAGAGGACTTCTTGATGGGCAAGGAATTTGCAAACTGAAGTTTTGTAAGCACTGCATTTTTGGGAAGCAAAAGAGAATTCGATTCACCAGAGGAATCCATAACACGAAGGGAACGTTGGAGTATATTCATTCTGATCTGTGGGGGCCATCAAGAGTGCCTTCAAGAGGTGGAGCTAATTATATGCTAACTTTTATTGATGATTTTTCCTAGATTGAAAAACAGACAAGAAAACAAATAAAATACCTCCGCACAGACAATGGCTTAGAGTTTTGTTCTGATGAGTTTAATAAACTGTGCAAGTCAGAAGGGATCGTGAGACACTTGACAGTTCGTCATACTCCACAGCAAAACGGCATACTCCACAAGAGGTATGGTCTGGTAATCCTGCTAGTTATTCTGATTTAAAGATCTTTGGTTGTCCTGCGTATGCTCATGTTGATAATGGAAAATTGGAACCGAGATCCATTAAATGTGTTTTTCTTTGTTATAAAGCTGGTGTAAAAGGGTATAAGTTATGGTGTCCTGAAAATAGAAAAGTTGTGATTAGCAGAGATGTTGTTTTTGATGAAACTGGCTATGCTACCTAACTTATCTCTTAAATATCTTTCCAATAAAGAAAATCAAAAGCGGTGGAGCATCGAGTAATACTGAGTCGACTCCTCAAGCCATTACAAAAATTGAGAATAGAGTTGCTTCTTCACCACAATACTCTATCGCCAAAAACAGAACTAAAAGAGAAATTAAGCCTCCAAAGAAGTATTTGAGGTGATCTAGTTGCTTATCCTTTAAATGTGGCTAAAGATATAGATGCAAACCAAGAGCCGTCTAATTATTACGAGGCGGTTAGTTGTGAAGACTCGAGAAAATTGGATGTTTGCTATGCAAGAGGAGATGGAATTACTCCACAAAAAGCAGAACATGGGATCTTGTGAAACTTCCTAAAGGTAAAAAGACATTACATTGTAAATGGGTGTTTAAAAAGAAAGAAGGGACTCAGGAGTTGAAGAACCCGGATATAAAGCAAGGCTTGTTGCAAAGGGTTACTGATCAAATTCAGGAGTGGACTTCACGGATGTGTTCTCCTAGTTGTGAAGCATAGTTTGGTTCGTGATATTATTGCTCGTGGTGATATTGTTGTGAGCAAAATTAGTACTCATGAAAGTCCCTGAGATATGATGACTAAGTCACTTCCTATAACCAAGTTTGAGCATTGCTTAGATTTGGTTGGTGTTCATTGTTGAAGTTAAACCCTTAAGGGGTTTTATGGAAGAGGTGGAGAACTTGTTCGTTGAGAGTTCGCGATGAAGAACTTGTTTGTTGAGAATTCGTGTCAAGGTGGAGATTGTTAGAGTTGTGTGACCCAAATTCTAAGATATTGCTTGCAAGTCAAGTTAAACAAAATATATCTTCTTTCTAGAAGATTTAGTATTTATGAGTATAATATATTTAGTATTTATTAGCATAATATATTTTTACTTTGATTAGAATTAGGTTTTACAAGCCTATAAATAGACATAGTCTATTCCTCTTGTAATGTGTTGAATTCCAAAATGTGAATTTTTCTTCTCCTCTTGCCCGTGATTTTTTTCCCGAAAGGGTTTCCACGTAAAATCTGTGTGTTCTTTATTTTATTTCTCTTTTCTTTGCGATATATATTGTTATTACCGACATTTATATTTTTCACACTAATATTTAGCAACGCAGAAACATCTCTTCTAGATAAATACTTCACCAAAAACAGCAACCCAGAAAAGAAGATAAAGCAGTAATCTGGTAATTTTTCATTTCATTCAATTATTTTTTATATCTAATTTTTTTTAATTTCAGGTAATGTTCTTAATTTGGTTGAAAAGTATATTGTTTTATGTATATGGATTAATTTGCAGTAAACTGTCATAGGAAGAGTTTAGTTTCTGTTTGTTTTATACAATCAATTGAAAAGTATACTGTTTTATGTATTGGTATATGACTGATAGATATCAATTACCTATTTATGCATGGATTCTTTTGGTGATATACAATTAATTAAGATTATGTGTTATATTCTCCTTGTTTTTAAGTATTAACTAAGGCTAATAAAAATTGATTAAAAAAACTAATACAATTTTCTTTTAATATGTTAATGAGCTGCCATTTAGTGGTATCTATTTCACACACTAATTTAAATTTAGCAATACGAAATTGCTATTTACTCTGGTATTAATTACTTATTTTTATGAGCAATCTTATAAAACAAATAGAGTAAGCTATATTGATAGTCAATTTAATTATAATTTTTTTTATTTTCATCAAACAATTATAAGAAAAAAAAATATTTAATCACTAATTTTGAAAATTTGATTTGCTGGTCACATTTCCATTTAATCTTTCTCTCTCAAATGTTTGTAGATTCTGTCAATTTGGTTTTTAATTCTCCACGTTGATATGTTCTGTTAATTTAGTTTTAATTTAAAAAAATTCAAATTAAAAATTCAGCGTTTATAAGTACCAAATTGGAAGGAGGTGTCAAGTCAAGAGCCAGATGAGTATTTACATCATAGGTTCATTATTTTTTTATAATTTTTATAAAAACTTATTTGTAGTTTTTTTTTTAATTAAGATTAAATTGATTGAATATGTAAATATTGAGAGCTAAATTTATTGAAAATTTTAGAATTATGATCATATGTTTTATAAGTATTAGATATTTTTAATTAACTAAGACTTTTGATTTTACTATAAAATCTTCTATCGTTAATACATTTATTAGTGCTTAGAGATAATTTTCATGCAACCATATCCTTATTTTATATCTTAGCATTTTCATGCCACGACGAAAATGGATAAATTCTTAAAATTCTCACATTTTTTAATCATTTTAGAAAAAAAAATTAATGATTTTCATTTTTTTAATAATTTAAAATATTTTTTAAAATTTTTTAACAGGTTTTCAACTTTTTAATATTTAACTTTTAATAGATTTTATATATTTTTTAAATTTTATATATTTTTTTATAATTCTTTACATTTTTATAATAATATTATTAATTTCATATAATTTCTTTTCAACTATCATATTTTTTATTTTTATAATTTATATGTTTTTTTTATAGAATTTATATATTTTTCTAATTTAATTTATATTTAGGCTGTTCGGCCGAGGGAAGGATTGAAATGATATATTCCTAAAAAGTTGGCTGCTCTACTTGACATTTATAGTTTATCTTTATCCTTTTGTTGACAATAGTGGATTTGCAACCCTAATTAATTAATTTTTGATTAATTAATTAAATAATCATATTTCATAACAATTCTATGAATAATTAATTAATTTTCGATTAATTAATTAAATAATCATATTTTATAATAATTCAATTAATAATTAATTATCAATTAATTAAATAAATAATCATATTCCATAATAATTTTATGAATATTTATTTAATTTTTGATTAATTAATTAAATAATCATATTTCATAATAATTTTATGAATAATTAATTAATTTTTGATTAATTAATTAAATAATCATATTTCATAATAATTTTATGAATAATTATTTAATTTTCGATTAACTAAATAAATAATCATATTTTAGAATAATGATTGTCATAACTTACATAAACATTTAAACATTTAAAGTTAATGATTATCATAACTTACACTATTGTTTTTCCCTACTCTTAATTATTCTTATAAATAAACAACTTACCTGAATTAGTTTACACCCAGTAAAATACAATGCATTAAATCTTCAAGGTAAATTTTTTATAGCGAATTTGGAATATCCAAACATAAAATGTTGTCACTAATATATATATTTTTTATTTGAGGACTTCAAGAACTAAGAAATGGATAAGAGTTGGATGGATTTGTCAAGGGTAAGCAACGATTAACGAAATGGAGTATAAATATTTCTAAATTTTGCATTTCAAAATGCAAGCCAAGAGAATATGATTATTTGCCCGTGTAAGAAGTGTGGCAACATCAATTGACATTTTCGTGAAGTTGTCTAGGAACATCTAATTGTTGATGGCTTTATTTGAGGGTATAAGAAATGGATTTTCCATGGAGAGTGTACACCTTGTAGAACCTCTTTAATGATTAATCCGACTTATCCTCATAATGCTTACCATCAGTCTATTAGAGAAGATGACATGGAAGGTATATTGTGGGATGTATTTAATATGCACAGTCATGGTTTGCAACCGTTTCCACCTGAAATTATTGCATTTGATGATTGTGATATTGGTGGAAATGCTTTTACCGAAATGGGAATAAGTGCACCTGATGAAGAGCCAAATGGAGAAGCGGCAAAGTTCTATAATCAACCTCTAAGGGTATAACAGTAATTTTACCTACCAAGGGTATTCTCGTAATTTACCTATCGAGGGTATTTCAGTAATTTCGCACCTGCAATGATCTTTATGAAGGCCTAATGTCGCCCCGAGCGACTCGGCTACCATTTTCGGTCGTTACCAGACTATTGGGCCTAAAACCCGATTTCGGCCCATTCGGGCCCACACGCTCGTGTGGCCCAACTAGCATAAACTTAGCCACAGATAAGAGATTCACCTAGTCCAGTCTAATATATACTACACAATCATACAATCTACTCATATGGGCCCACTTGGCCCCTATCGGCCCATTGTGGCTCAAACAACATCAACCCACAAGAATACTAACGATGGCCTCAACTATCGCGTCGAAGCCCCCACACGTGCGCTCGCACGCTCGTGTGGCTACTATCGCCGTGTGACCGACATTCGACATTTGCCGCTCTACAACTAGAGTAGAGAGAGTACACACCTGATAGGAGTTTGAAGCTAATCCGCCCTCCGAATGCTCCTATGCCCAACGCCAACCAGGTATGCCTCCTCTCCCAACATAGGTAGCTCTTATATAGCCAGCTTCCCACCTTCCTTCTTTGTATCTTTCCGATGTGGGATCCCTCCGCTAGCAGAGTTTAAATCCAACTCAAACTCGGGCCGTCCAATCCGCAAAATAAATATTCCCCTGCTAATCCCGAGACTTGAACCTCAGACCTCTTGCCAGCTATAACGCCACCTTGCCACTAGGCCACAAGCTCTTCTTTTGTCTAAAATCATGCGCAACTAAATATAACCCTATGGGAAAATTCTAGAATCCATTTAATAAAAGAAACCAAAATGCAAGAACCAAGACTTGAACCTTGGACCTCCTTACTTCCTTGTGGCGTCACCCCATTGCTCCCTAAGTGGCGTCACTTTGCCACTACACCACACACTCCACTTGTGTCATTTTCCTCCACATTTTATTCTTAAAGTCTACCTACTAACTCTCAGGGTTTTATTCACCTAAAACCAAAATTTCTCCTAAGCCCAAGTTTGATCCCGGGACTTCATAGAAGCCCCCTAACCTTCCAAAATCACTCACCTAATAGGTCCAACTTGCATTAAAGCCATTCTCTTGTTGTCAAAAATTTTAAACGCTACTACGCTCAAGGCCTATTGGGCCCAATCCTACTAGGCCCAATTTTAGGATGTTACAAATATTCCCAAATCAATCGGTCGGGCTGGATGCCCTCCTTAACCGTCAGCCACCACTGGTAAGCTTCATCGCAAAGCATAGAAACAACCCCCTTAAGCTTCTACTCAGCGGTAAAGTCCAGGTCATCCATAATTATTTCCGTGGCCTCCATCCAATATTCGGCCACATTAGGGGCGACTCCAGTGACATCCCTGAATAGCTCAGCCCCATTGGACCGGAGTCATTCCGTAACCGACCCACGGGCCTCAGATCCGGTGTTAAGCCTGTCGACCCTCTCTAGAATCCGTAACATGGCTTGGGACAGTGCGTCGTCCCCAGCAGCACGATCATGAGACCCAGTCTCTGTAGCAGGAGAAATTGACGTTTCGCTCGTATCTAGATTAGGTAGATTTCCAGATGATGAGGACCCAGCTCGAGCCCCTCTACGGCCTCTAGTGCCCCGTCTGCGGATACCTCGTGCGCTCATCATAAATTTGGAGTTTATCTGTATTAACAGTTTTATGCATTAGTTACAGTTCCGATATTTGTTAACAGATGTTTTATGTAACACCCCTTACTCGTATTCGACGCCGGAATAGGGGTCAAGGCATTACTAAACTTATACGTAAGCAATCAATCCACATCAAAACCTAACTTTCTATTCCCAATTAAAAATTTTGAAAGCATGTCTTAAACAAGCCTACAAGGCTTAATTTATGGTTTAGGAATGGTTCGGAATCAAATCGAATTCCTTTGAAGCTCTCCGGAAGACCTTGAAAAGTTTTCTCCAAATAGTCCACACGCCCGTGTGGAGGGAGGGACACGCCCGTGTTACATATCACACATCCGTGTTCGACCCCCGTGGTCGACACTGACTTGCATCACACGGCCTTTCACACGCCCGTGTGTCTGGCCCGTGGTCACCTCTGACTTGCATCACACGGCCAGTCACACGCCCGTTTCCTTCGACCGTGTGACGAATTAAATTCCAAATTCAGGTGCAAACTTCACACGGCCTGGGCACACACCCGTGTCCCTAGTCGTGCCTTCCACACGGCTGAGACACATGGCCGTGTCTCTGCTCGTGTGTTTACTACAGAGCTTACTGACTTGTAAAACTAACAAGCAAGGGACACACGGCCTAGCCACACACCCATTGGCTGACCATGTGTCACACACGGCTTAGGCACACGCACGTGTGCCTACCCGTGTGGACAAGAACAAGGCTATTTGCCAAGCTCTTTTTATCACCCTAGCTCGTACAAACATAAGTCACATTCAAATATCAACCCATTCATATATGTCTTAACGAAGCAACCTAATCATGTACCACACACACACTCATGAATAACCTCATCTTTTCATAGATTAATAATAATTACAAGCCATCAACTATGGTCATTTACGAAAGAATTCATCTTAAAGGAGCCAACACATTTGGCCAAAACGACATAACATTACACTAAGTCTAGCCCTTATACATGCTATACTTAAAATGCTAAGTCTAAATATATACCAAGATGAGCTGATAGTGTAGGTGATCTTCTAGTTAACTTCGTATCCCGAACCGGCTGTTTGACACTATAAAATAAGGGAAAAGAAAGGGAGTAAGCTTTAAGCTTAGTAAGTTTACATGTAAACATTAAACATCATAATATATGCTAATCAAGAAAACAATAGCATTATATACCAAGCAAGAACAATCCACATTCCATAGTCATGCTTACTCATTTTATCTCTTACCACATTCCAACTATATAACAAGCATAATGCTCACATTTAATAGCATACATTCCCTGCACTTATCACCACAAAGTCACATGAAACCAACACTTAAGCAATTTCTCAATGAACCATTGAAATAATACCATACACTAGGTGGTTTTGCACATAGCCCACCATCAATCTATATTTAGGGTGGTATCGCACATAGCCCACCAACAAGAGTATTTATGGTGGTATCGTACATAGCCTACCAAATGATAATATAAACGATGGTATCGCACACAGCCCATCGTGATTGATTAGTAAGGTGATGTAGCACTTAGCCCACCATTAAGAATATTTACGGTGGTATCGCACATAGCCCACCATCATTCTATATTTAGACTAACATGAAGATTACTCAATATCTATTGAATACAATCCATCTCAATCATAAATAATTTCATTCATACAATGCACCATTTAATAGCAACGTGTATACTCAAAATGAATCGTTTACACATAAACTTACCTCGGTGCAAAATGTGTTAATTGGCGATTTAGTCCGTAACCTTGCCTTTTCCTCGGTCAAGGTTGTTTTCGCGCTCTTCTTGATCTATAATAATGAAATTCTCTCATTCAATCACTTTATAAATCATAATACATCAAAATCTCTACTTAGGCAAAAATGACCATTTTGCCCTTACACTATGGCAAAATTACGATTTTGCCCCTAGGCTTGTAAATCATTTTTCATCACATTTTCTTATTAAACCAGCCTAGCTGAACATTTATTCCTCTTAAAACAACTTACAAAACCATTTATTTCATGCATTTATTACACAATCTCCATCTTTACAAATAAGTCCTATTTAGGTGCTTTCATGATAACACCTTTCACAAAAGTTGTTTCTCATCTCACTGGCATTCATTTTCTTCCATAAAAACTCAGCAAACAACATAAACTCTCTCATGGCAAGTCCCTAAACTTTCAATCATTTTTCCAAATAGTCATTTCATTAGCTAGCTTAAGCTTTGGGGACTCCAAAAGTACAAAAATTATCAAATAAAACCACCAAAATCACTTACTTGTAGAGAAGAAGAGTTGCTGAAATTTCAAGCTTAAAAACCCTTACTCTTGTTAGTAATTTCGGTGGAAGAGGAAAGATGAATAGTGGAAGATGATAGCTTCTTTTATTCATCTTACTTTTTTCATTTTTATCACCTAATTTCACCAAATGTTGACCAAAAATAAATGCTCTTGTCTCCCTTGTCTACATGGCCGGCCAACACACTTATAATGGCCTAATTGCACTTTAAGGACCTCCAATTTCATATTCTATGGCTATTAGACACCTCTACCTTGTATAATGAAACTTTCGCACTTTATGCGATTTAGTCCTTTTTCTCAATTAAGCATGAAATCACCAAAATTAATGCACCAAAATTTTCATACATCCATATAATTATGCTACAACACATAAAATAATATGAAAATAATTTTCCTTAGCCTCGGATTAGTGGTCTCGAAACCACTATTCTGACTAGCCCCTAAATCGGGCTGTTACAACTCTCCCCCCTTTAGAGATTTTTGTCCTTGAAAATCTTACCGGTAAAAAGGTTTGGGTAATGCTCTCTCATTGCTTCTTCCGGTTCCCACGTAGCCTCTTCCACACCGTTTTTTTGCCATAACACTTTTACTAAAGCTATGCTCTTATTCCTCAACTGTTTAACCTCTCGAGCCAATATCTTAATTGGTTCCTCTTCATAAGTCATGTCCGGTCGTATCTTAACTTCTGTTGGAGGAATCACATGCGAAGGATCGGAACGATATTCCCGCAACATTGATACATGAAACACATTGTGTATTCTCTCTAACTCTGCTGGCAAAGCCAACCGGTATGCTACTAGCCCAATCCTTTTAATAACCTCATACGGTCTTATGAATCATGGACTCAATTTGCCCTTTCGACCAAATCTCAATATTTTCTTCGACGGGGATACTTTTAGAAATACTTTGTCGCCCACTTGAAACTCGATGTCTTTCCTTTTTAAATCCGCGTATGACTTTTGTCAATCAGATGCAGCTTTCAAACAATCACGGATCACTTTCACCTTCTTCTCGGTTTCTTTAATCAAATCGACCCCGTGAATTTGCTTCTCACTAAGCTCAGTCCAATACAAGGGAGTCCGACACTTGCGACCATATAAAGCTTCGTACGGTGCCATCCGTATACTCGACTGGTAACTGTGGTTGTAGGCAAATTTGACTAAAGATAGGTATCTTTCCCAACTACCTTCAAATTCTAACACACAGCATCGAAGCATATCCTAAATAATTTGAATCACTCTTTTAGATTGGACATCGGTTTGAGGATGGAATGCGGTACTAAAATTTAGTCTCGTACTCAAGGCTTTCTGCAACTTCTTCCAAAATCTCAAAGTAAATGTCAGATCTCTATCCGAGATAATAGATATAGGCACCCCATGAAATCTCACCACCTTAGCAATATATAACTCGGCCAACTTATCAAGTGAGTAATCCACACGTATCGGTATAAAGTGAGCCGACTTTTTTAATCTATCAACAATGACCCACATAGCATCTTTCTTTCTCGGAGTTATAGGCAACCCCGTTACGAAATCCATGGTGATTCAATCCCATTTCCACTCGGGAACCATCACCGGTTGAAGTAATCCCGAGGGCACTTGGTGCTCGGCTTTCACTTGTTGACAAACTAAACATTTCATAACAAACTCGGAGATGTCTCTTTTCATGCCCGGCCACCAATACAATTTCTTCAAATCATTGTACATTTTTGTGCTATCCGAGTGTACTGGCAAACGACCACTGTGTGCTTCATGTAAAATTTTCTTGATTAACTCGTCATCCTTTGGCACACAAATCCTGTCATGAAACCTCAAACAACCATCTGAACTAACCTGGAAATCAGAGTCATCTCCCGATTCGCACTGAGCTCTCTTAACTTGTATCTCACTATCATTCTTTTGAGATTCACATATCTGCTGAATAAATAAAGGTCTAGCCCTCAACTCGGCCAATATAGCACCGTTATCAGACAACGCTAAGCTCGTACTCATAGCTCTCAAAGCATATAGGGATTTTCTGCTCAAGGCATTCGCAACCACATTCGCTTTCCCCGGATGGTAATCGATTACTAACTCGTAATCCTTTAATAATTCAAGCCACCGCCGTTGTCGCAAATTCAAATCCTTTTGGTGCATTAAGTACTTCAAACTTTTGTGATCGATGAAGATTTGGCACTTCTCGCCATATAAATAATGACGCCAAATCTTCAAAGAAAAGACAATTGCAGCCAACTCCAAATCATGAGTCGGATAATTCTTCTCATGCGGTTTTAATTGTCTCGAGGCGTAAGCTACTACCTTACCCTCTTGCATCAACACACAGCCGAGACCATTTAATGACGCATCACTGAAGACTACGAACTTTTTCCCCTACTCAGGTTGTACCAAAATCGGCGCCTCAGTCAACAATGCTTTTAATCTCTCAAAACTTTGTTGGCATTTCTCAGTCCATTCAAACTTAACTTCTTTTTGCAACATTTTTGTTATCGGGGTTGCAATCATGGAAAACCCTTTGACAAACCGTCTGTAGTACCCCGCCAAACCCAAAAAGCTCCTAACCTCAGACACATTCCATGGCGGTTTCCACTCCACAATAGCCGAGATCTTACTCGGGTCAACTCTTATACCGTCACCCGACACAATGTGTCCTAGAAATCCGACCTCTTGGAGCCAAAACTCACTCTTGCTGAATTTAGCATGCTCACTCTCATCTTGAGAATAAATTAGTATGTCATCAATAAAAACAACCAAAAATTTATCCAAATACGGTCGAAAGACACGATTCATTAAATCCATGAAAATCGCAGGAGCATTCGTTAAACCAAATGGCATGACAAGAAATTCATAATGGCCATACCTCGTCCGAAATGCGCTTTTTGGAACATCTTGCTCCTTAACCTCAATCTGGTAATAGCTTGGACCTTAGGTCTATCTTGGAGAACACCGTAGCTCCCTTGATTGGTCAAATAAATCATCTATCCTTGGTAAAGGATACTTATTCTTCACTGTCACCTTGTTGAGCTGTCTATAGTCTATGCATAATCTCGTCAACCCATCTTTCTTCTTTACAAATAGTACTGGAGCACCCCACGGTGAATAGCTCGGTCTTGCAAAACCCTTGTCTGTTAACTCTTGCAACTGAACTTTCAATTCTTTCAACTCCAGTGGTGCCATCCTATACGGAGCAACCGAAATAGGTGCCGTACCGGAACTAATTCAATCCCAAACTCGACCTCTCTAACTGGAGGAAATCCGAGTAACTCTTCTGAAAATACACTGAATACTCACATACCACCGGCACTGATTCAATCTTTACCTCTGATTCTTGAACATTTAACACAAAAGCGAGATAGGACTCATATCCCTTCCTCAAGTATCTCTCAGCTACCATAGATGAAATTATCACAGGCAAACTATCTGACCTACCTGATTCAACCTGAATAACATCTCTATTTTCACATTTCAATTCAATAAATTTACTACCACAGTTCACTAAAACACTATGAGTAGTCAACCAATCCATACCAAGAATCAAGTCAAAATCATCAAACGGCAACAACATAAGATTTGCTGGAAAACAATGACCTCTAATTGTCAAAGGACAATTCCTACACACATTGTCAACTAGCACATGTTTGCCTAACGGGTTTGACACCTTTACTACAAATTCCGTAGACTCAACAATCATACTCATACTAGATGCCAATCTCATGCAAATGTAAAAATGGGTAGACCCCAGATCAATCAAAGCAATAACAGAGGTATCATGAAGAGAAAAAGTACCCGTTATTACATCTGGAGATGATGCCTCTTCGCGAGCGTGAATGGCATAAGTCCTTGCAGGTGCTCGACCCTCCGGTCTCACAGCAGAATCTCGAGGCGCACCTCTACTACTAGTCCCTCCTCCCGAGTTCTTTTATGATCTACCCCTCGAAGTCTCATTGCTTGATCTTATCTTTTGCTTCCTTTCCTTGTCATCTCTTTCAGGACAATTCTGGATGAAATGATCGGGTGAACCACACTTGTAACAGTTTCGGTTGTTACCCTAACACTCCCCAGTGTGTTGCCTACCACAGTTTGGACATTCCAGTTTATTAGACTTTGGATTGCCTACGCTTGCCATCGAGGTGGTTTGTACTCTCGAGCCTGAGTATGTATTACCCCGATCTCGATGTGAATATCCAATTGATGCAGTCGTCCGAGGGTTTATTTCTTTGGACTTCTTTGATTGAGCTTGATACGATTTACTATTGGCCTCTTTCTTGCATCTCGGGCCTCGCTCATGGCTTTTCTCTTTTCCTTATTTAGGTCCTCGGCTTTGCATGCTCTATCAACCAACACCACAAATTCTTTCAGTTCCAAAATCCAAGCTAAAAGTCTGATATCCTTATTCAATCAATCTTCAAACCTCTTGCACAAGATAGCTTCTGTGGACACGCACTCTTGCACATATTTGCTGAGCCTAACAAACTCGCGCTCATACTCGGCCACAGTAATTTTACCTTGCTTCAACTCGAGGAACTCTTTCCGTTTCTGATCCAAAAATCTCCGACTTATGTACTTCTTTCGGAACTCTTCCAAAAAGAAGTCCCAAGTCACTCTCTCCCTTGGAACCACTAACGTCAACGTCTTCCACCATTGATATGTCGAGTCCTTCAGCAATGACATAGCACATTTCAAGCTCTCCTCAGGCGTGTAAGAGAGTTCATCAAATACTCACATTGAGTTCTCAAGCCAGAACTCCGCCCTCTCGGGGTCATCATCTATGTTAGCCCTAAATTCCTCAGCCCTTTGCTTCCGAATCTTATCTACCGGGGGTTTGGTCACTCTCACCAAATCTATACCTTGAGGGGCCACAGGAACTGGCTGAGGTATAGGAGGAGGTGGAGGAGGTTGGGCATTAGGGTTCACTCGTACATACTCCGTGTACCAATTACTCATCATCTGGAGAAAGGCTTCCTGAGCCTCTTTTCCTTGACCCATAGTCTCGGGTCTACTCTCTATAGGCGCGGTCCTTTGCGCGGGAGCCGACGTGTTACTAGCAGTGTCATCAGCATCCGCTCGATCGGGGTCCATTTACTAAATAAAAACAAGGTTTAGAATTGTCAGAAGTCACCACAATATCAATATACGTTTATGGCATGTATAGCTAGACTCTTACACACTCTAAGGTAGTCCGAGAACTGACTAAACCATATCTCTGATACCACTAAATGTAACACTCCTTACCCATATTTGACGTCAAAATAGGGGTCGAGGCATTACTAAACTTATACGTAAGCAATCAATCTACATCAAAACCTGACTTTCTATTCCCAATTAAACCTTTTGAAAGCACGTCTTAAACAAGCCTACAAGGCTTAATTTATGGTTTAGGAATGGTTCAGAATCAAATCAAATTCTTTTGAAGCTCTCCGGAAGACCTTGGAAAGTTTTCTCCAAATAGTCCACACGCCCGTGTGGAGGGAGGGACACGCCCGTGTCACATATCACACGTTCGTGTTTGACCCCTGTGGTCGACACTGACTTGCATCACACGGCCTGTCACACGCCCGTGTGTCTGGCCCGTGGTCGCCTTTGACTTGCATCACACGGCCAGTCACACGCTCGTGTCCTTCGACCATGTGACGTATTAAATTCCAAATTCAGGTGCAGACTTCACACGGCCTGGGCACACACCCGTGTCCCTGGTCGTGTCTTCCACACGACTGAGACGTACGGCCCTGTCTCTGCCCGTATGTTTACTGCAGAGCTTACTGACTTGTAAAACTAACATGCAAGGGACACACGGCCTAGCCACACACCCATGGGGCTGACCGTGTGTCACACACGGCCTAGACACACACCCGTGTGGACAAGAACAAGGCTATTTTCCAAGCTCTTTTTATCACCCTAGCTCGTAAAAACATAAGTCACATTCAAATATCAACCCATTCATATATGTCTTAACCAAGCAACCCAATCATGTACCACACACACACTCCTGAATAACCTTATCTTTTCATAGATTAATAATAATAACGAGCCATCAACTATGGTCATTTACAAAAGAATTCATCTTAAAGGAGCCAACACATTTGGCCAAAATGTCATAACATTACACTAAGTCTAGACCCTATACATGCCATACTCAAAATGCTAAGTCTAAATATATACCAAGATGAGCTGATAGGGTAGGTGATCTTCTAGTTAACTTCGTATCCCGAACCGACTCTTTGACACTATAAAATAAGGGAAAAGAAAGGGAGTAAGCTTTAAGCTTAGTAAGTTTACATGTAAACATTAAACATCATAATATATGCTAATCAAGAAAACCAATAGCATTATATACCAAGCAAGAATAATCCACATTCCATAGTCATGCTTACTCATTTCATCTCTTACTATATTCCAACCATATAACAAGCATAATGCTCACATTTAATAGCATACATTCCCTACACTTATCACCACAAAGTCACATGAAACCAACACTTAAGCAATTTCTCAATGAACCATTGAAATAATACCATACACTCGGTTGTTTCGCACATAGCCCACCATCAATCTATATTTAGGGTGGTATCGCACATAGCCCACCAACAAGAGTATTTATGGTGGTATTGCACATAGCCTACCAAATGATAATATAAACGATGGTATCGCACACAGCCCATCGTGATTGATTAGTAAGGTGATGTAGCACTTAGCCCACTATTAAGAATATTTATGGTGGTATCGCACATAGCCCACCATCAATCTATATTTAGACTAACACGGAAATTACTCAATATCACAATCCATCTCAATCATAAATAATTTCATTCATACAATGCACCATTTAATAGTAACGTGTATACTCAAAATGAATCGTTTACACATAAACTTACCTCGGTGCAAAATGTGTTAATTGGCGGTTTAGTCCGTAACCTTGCCTTTTCCTCGGTCAAGGTTGTTTCCGCGCTCTTCTTGATCTATAATAATGAAATTCACTCATTCAATCACTTTATAAATCATAAAACATCAAAATCTCTACTTAGGCAAAAATGACCATTTTGCCCTTACACAATGGCAAATTTACGATTTTGCCCCTAGGCTTGTAAATCATTTTTCATCATATTTTCTCATTAAACCAGCCTAGCTGAACTTTTATTCCTCTTACAACAACTTACAAAACCATTTATTTCATGCATTTATTACACAATTTCCATCTTTACAAATAAGTCCTATTTAGGTGCTTTCATGATAACACCTTTCACAAAAGTTGTTTCTCATCTCACTAACATTCATTTTCTTCCTTAAAAACTCAGAAAACAACATAAACTCTCTCATGGAAAGTCCCTAAAATTTCAATCATTTTTCCAAATAGTCCCCTCATTAGCTAGCTTAAGCTTTGGGGACTCCAAAAGTACAAAAATTATCAAATAAAACCACCAAATTCACTTACTTGTAGAGAAGAAGAGTTGTTGAAATTTCAAGCTTCAAAACCCTTACTCTTGTTAGTAATTTCGATGGAAGAGGAAAGATGAATAGTGGAAGATGATAACTTCTTTTATTCATCTTACTTTTTTCATTTTTATCACCTAATTTCACCAAATGTTGACAAAAAATAAATGATCTTGTCTCCCTTGTCTACATGGCCAACCAACACACTTATAATGACCTAATTGCACTTTAAGGACCTCCAATTTCATATTCTATGGCTATTAGACACCTCTACCTTGTATAATGGAACTTTCGCACTATATGCGATTTAGTCCTTTTTCCCAATGAAGCATGGAATCACCAAAATTAATGCACCAAAATTTTCATACATCCATATAATTATGCTAAAACACATAAAATAATATGAAAATAATTTTCCTCAACCTCGGATTAGTGGTCTCGAAACCACTATTCCGACTAGCCCCTAAATTGGGCTGTTACATTTGATGCAGAACAGTATCGGAAGTTCAGAGTTCGTTATCGCGAGTCTCAGTCTCACTATGGTTTTCAGTACAGTATACTACCTATTGGCTGTTTCAAGCAAGCTAGTAGTATTTTCAGACAAATTTAAACAGAATTTCAGAACACTTACAAGATTGGCGTCGGAGACTCGGTGTACCACATACTCAGTCTAAAAATATTTTAAATCCCTTAAAAATCATTTCTTAAATCCCATCTTTATAACCCAAATCCACAGCCGATTTTTACAACCTGGCTCTAATACCATTAAATGTAACACCCCAAACCCGACCCAGATGTTATGGTCGAATCTGGCGATGTCACGTGATAGTGCTTTAGAAAACATACTTACGATAAGACCATTTTTTGATATCTTATGCTACTTCCAAAACGTGTCGTTTGTTTCAATCATTATCCACTTCCAAAATATTGTCCATTTTCCAAAATAGTTGTATTTCGCGGAAGCATTTAAATCAGTTTGCGTAATCGTGGTGTTTTGGTAAAACATTTGTTTATTTTGAAAACTCGAGCTTTCCTACTGCTAACGGTAAAACCATAAATGTTGCAAATCCCGAAATTTAAACAAAATACGTAAAGGCCATATTTACATAAAAATTTCCCAGATATCATCAAAACCATAAAATAAGTATAAAAATCGTGAGGTCGAAGCAGTGGTCATCGTCGAGTCCTCTGCTGCACCGATTCATTTAAGCTGGGGATTACATGAACAGATTAAATAGAAAAGGGTGAGTTTTCGCAAACTCAGTGTGTACTCTCCACAGAAAACATGCACGCAGCATAATATCAGAAAATAATCATGCATTTATAGTTCGGGTCTGAACCCATTACAGAATTAGTGTGGGCCTTAGCCCGCTCAGATATAGAATATACAGAACAAAATAGAATATCAGAATCCTACCCACGAGCCACTACACACCAACTCCGTCCAACCCTACACACCATGTGGGGATAAAATCAACCCACCCAACCCTGCACACCATGCTGTATCGAAATGCGACACATAATCAGAAATTTGCAGCTGAGCTGCCAGATAACAGGCGCAAGAGCCTTTTAGACACTTCCTCCAAATATCATCAACCCACCATGATGCAATGCAACATACAAAGGATGTCATGCTATTATGCAATTAAAAGTACATACACTCAGATATCATAATTCATGCTTGGTACAAAAATCAGACAGACAGATCACTCCTATAGGGGTCTAAGTAATACTTACCAACCCTACAGTAGGTCCACAGTCGACTTGGGCGACCCGTGTAACCTTACAGAACTTTTCAGAAAAATGGGCTCACACACCCATGTGGCCTGGCCATGTGGATCACACGGCTTGGCCCAGAATCCTACACGTCTGTGTGGTTTACCCGTGTGGTCCCACACGCCTGTGCGGCCCACACGACCCAATTGGTCGAGCCGTATCTCACACACGGCCTTGCCCTGCCATCACACGACCTTGTCACTCGCGCACGACCTAGCTCTTCGGTCACACGGTCGTGTTGTGGCTCACATCCTTGCATACGGCCTACCACATGGCCTACCATACGGCCGTGTCGCATCGACAGAAAGGCTTTCAGCTTTTACCAAAAATGCATTTTCTTGTGATTCGGGTACACACCTGGTTTCGATTGAAGCTAAAACAATTCCCGAGCACTCCAGAACCTAAAATAAATAATCTCGAGTCCAAAATCAGTCACTTGAAACGAGTTATTATGAACAGATAAAACCTAAATCTCAACGAAAACACTTACCTGTGAGCAGACACCGACAAACATGTACTTAGTCGGCACCGTTTGGGAACCACAACAACTTACAACACTCCTAAACACGAAAACACTCCTCTTTAGTAACCATTTGAGAGGAACATATAAACTTAATCAAAAGCATAACTTACCGACCACGTGCTCACGTAGAGTGGAAGAGATGGAAAAGAAAACATAATCAAACTTGAAAGGGGTGGGGCAAAAAAAGAATTCGGCAGCAAACGGTGGGGAGAAAATGAAGAAAACGGCATAGAAAAGAGGAATTTTGATCAAAATTGCCAAAAAGAAACGAAGATTTAGATGGAGAAGACTGAGTATTACGATAACCACCCAAGTCCTATGTTTTTCTCCCTCACTTCCCACTACAACTCTAATTCTCAGCATTTCACTACACTTCAAACTCCTACACGACCCTAATAGCAAAAATAATGCTCATGTCATAACTCGAACAGAAGACCTTTTCCATCCCAACACTACTCTTAACCACCAGACTAGCAGGCCCATTCTGACATAAACTTACTAACACTAAAACTTAAGCCTACTAGATAAAAGTAAGGCTTTATTCATTTAGAAACATAAAATTCTGTTCAAGTCAAGGCTTGAACCCAAGACTTCTCAAACACTCCCAGAACACATAACCACTGAAGCAGACATATATTTTTGTAAAAAATTTACAAAAGCCGAAATTGAGAAGAATTAGGGCGTTACAGAAACCACTGTTCTAATTTGACTAAAAACGGGCTATTACAGATGACATCGACAAAAGATCAGAAACTTTGCCTTTTCTAGAACAAAACTTAAATGAAACTGTCCCTAGTACTAGTACATAATTTTAATGGGTTCGCCAGGATGTGGATGAAGATATTTACGAATCATGATGTAGTAAGATTTCACGATTTTATAATTATATGTTATATTTTAATTTAAATCTTGATCTTGTTAAATATTTCAACTATTTTATATGTACTATTATTGTTGTAATTAGTTACTAATATTTCAACTATTTTATGTGTATTGTAGATAATATACCTAGAAGAAGATTGCGAGATCTAAGTATTATTCAAAATCCTCCAAATTCAGAAGAAATAAATAGTGAACAACAAACTGCTATTGGATCTTCGAATGTTCCAAATACAGCTGATGAACCTGCAGAAATTCAAAGTAATGTTAACTTTAATTTACATGCATGTTGACTTTTATTATTGATTTTTTGTTTCAAATTCTTATATTATCATATACCATTTTTCTAGCTGAAAGTGACGGGAGGAGCAAAACTCGAGGACGTACACTATTAAAATATTTATACGATCTAAATTCTGTCGAGCATGTCAAAGTAGCTAGAAACAGTCATGGTCAGCCTATTGGATCAGAAGCTTGACTTTTAGCAGGATACTTGGGCATTATAGCATGAAATGCCAATCTGTTGCCAATCAAATATGAGTCATGGCATCATATGCCTGATAGTAACAAAAATCAAGCTCTCGATAATATTAAGGTAATAACGTGAATGTAATTTATAATACTTTGGTTTAAGTTTCATTTATATTTACTTTCTAAATTTGTGTTAATTGCAGGAGAGATTTGCTTTAGAGGTCTCGGATAATTATGTGAAGAAGGCATTAGGAAAGAAATGGAGAGACCATAAAATACTTTAAAGAAGAAATATTTTAAGAAAAATATAAGCGTCGAAGAGAAATTGTGAAATGTCCCACCGGGAATGCTGAGGTACAAATGGGAAGATGCAGTTAGATTTTGGAATTCAAAGAAAAGAGAGGTATTACGTACTTCCAAACTATTATAATTATTTCAGTTTATAGTATTTAATATATACGTAATAATAATTTCATAATGTAGGATCGTGAGCGAGTTGGAATTACAAGTAGGCAAAAACAAAAATTCACGCACACAGTTGGGTCGAAAAGTTTTGCTTGTGTAGCTGATGATGAGGTATTTTGAATTTTGTAACACCCCGAATTTGGGCCTAGTAGAATTGGGCCCATTGGGCCTTGGGCGTAGAAGCGTTTAAATTTTTTTAGAACAAGAGAACAGCACTAATGCAGGTTGGACCCATTAGGTGTGTGATTTTGGAGTGTTTAGAGGGTACTATGAAGTCCCGGGTTCAAGTTACGCCATAGGGAAAATTTTGGTTTTTGGCTCTTTAGTGAAGAGGGCTAACAGAAGTAGGACTTAAGTTTAATTGAGTGTGTTTGCTAACACAAGTGAGTAAGTGGCAAGGTGGTGTGGCGTCACAAGAGAAGCATGGAGGAGGGGAGTTCGAATCTCGCAAGCTACAATTTGTGGTTTTTATTTTGTGCTTTGGGAGAGGAAGAAGCAGAGTTGGGATCAAACTCTGCTATAGGAGTTGGAGACTTGGTCAAATCTTTCAAATGAGTGAAGGAGAGAAATTGTAGGAGGAATTTGGGGAGGAAATCGTGGAAGTGATGGGTGTGGGAAGAGTTGGCCGAATGTGGGGAAGTGGAAGAGAGGAATTTTGGTCAAGTTGGTCTCTTGGGAGTGCATATTCGGTTTTTGAGAGAGGGAGGGAGTGCCATTTTTGCTCAAGTTCAATTTTGAGAGTGTTGCTTTTGTGTTTTGACTATAGCATTTCGGGTTCTTTTCTTCATCTTGCTTTTGCCAAATTTGTCAGCTTCCTCTTTCCTCTCTTTCGCTTTGTTTTCATACTTTATTTCCTTTGCTTGTCACCTAAGCACTTCTTGGCCGAAACTCACACTTCCATCTTCTTCCATTTGTTCTTTTCTACTCCATAGCCAAAATCTCTACCCCTTTTTCTTCTAGACTTCAATTGACTTATATCTTTTCTTTCTCATCATTGGATTTTTCATTTCGGTCTAACCCCATAGCCGAAATTGGACCTTTTGTTTTGCTACTAAGTGCGGAATTGTTCCATCATTGATCCCCAGTTTCTTCACTTGGTTGCTAAATCTATTCTTCCCATTCGACTCACCTCTAGTCTAAGGCCGAATCTTCTCACTCTCTTCTATCTCGAATCTCTCTTATTCTCCTTTGGTGTGAGCCGGATCTGTTGGAGTTTAAGCATACTCTCCCCACCATTCTTGTAGCCTTCAAATTCCAGAAGTTTGCTTGGTAAGTAGCTAAAGTCGAAACTCTTAGCATTGACTCCTTGTTGTCCTTAGCCGAATCTATCCTCCCCAACACTTCATCTTTTGTTCTCTTTTTGGTTAAGCCGAAACTAATCTCTCCCTTTCCTTTCTATTTAATTATCATCGCTGAGGGTCATGCGTGTTCAATTTCTGTTTGTTCAAAGAATCTGTCTTTTCCGAATCTGTGGGTTTAGTCAATCAAGAGTTCTTCATGGAGGCAAGTAATAGCCAGTTTGAGGGGGGGATCAGGAAGAGTGCCTAATGGAAATGGACTCGTCACACCTGCTCCCAAGTTTAAGCAGCGTAGGGTGTCAGCGGTTTGGGACTTTCCGTCTGGATACGGAAGGGCGTCGGCATCTGGTTTAGATAGGCAAATCGCGGTTGATCGCTCTGGTGAAGGCAAGTGTTAGTAAATCTCATAGTTAGGTGTTCAGATTAAAGATCTTCCAATTCTTTTGTTAATAGATTTAACTGTGCGTTATGTTTGGTTTAGGTGATGGCGTTCGTGATTATTTAGTACTCTACGTAATCAGGTGTGTAATCTAACACCAATGTGTTGAAAGCATGTATTGCTCTGTGAATCGGCCAAAAGCCGAAAAGTTGGAAAATCAGCAACCGTGGCCACTCGAGCGTGCGAGCGCTCGTAGTGGTAAATCGAGACACGAATGATGGCGGTAGGTCGTTGAGAGTGTCACAAGCACTCTCGCGAAACTGAGGATGTAACGGGCTAAATGGGCCCAGTGGGCTAACGGGCCCACATGGGCAAAATTGATAGAAAACTATCGAATGATAGATGTGATTGCGAAGTCTGCAAAATTAAGACCGAAACCATGCGTAATGGGCCACACGAGCGTGTGGGCCCGTTTGGGCCTAAAATGGATTTTTGGCCCAATTTGTAACACCCCAAACCCGGCCTAAACGTTACGACCGAATCTGGCATGTCACATGAAAGGAATGTCTAAAAACTGTGCATTCGTTAAAAAGCTCATATTTTTTATAGTTGTGGTGAGAAATCGAGTTTAATTACTTTTATTTGAGATTTAATTTGGATTTGTAAAAGGCCTTTAAATTATGTTTTATGATGGTTATGTTTTAATTAGATTCGCAACCTGCTTAACAAATAAAATACCCAAGGCCTTATTACATAACAAAAACTCAAATAAAAATTAAGTCCAAATAAAAGAAACGAATTTACGAGTGAACATATGTATGGCCTCCACGAGTCCACCTCAGCTCCCAAATCCGCGATCTAATGATTATACGCAAAATTTAACTAAGGGGTGAGTCATCGAGACTCGGTGTGTAAATCCCCATCCAATGTGAGCCCTTACACAATTTCATATGAAAATATGCATATCATGCACCCAAACCTAGCCATCCGCACTCCATTTCTACCCCATGTGGTACCAAACCACTTTGGTGGTGCCAAACCACTGGTGACCCAAAGTCACGATATCCATAATTGTGGTGCCAAAACCTTTGGTGACCCAAAGTCACGAATATTCCAATGATGGGGCCAACCCATCGTGTGATACCAAATCACTAGCGCAGACGATCCCATATCTCAAAGTGGGGCCAACCCACGGTGGTGTTAACCACAGGGACGAGTCGCAATGAGGTGCCAAACCTCCGGTGTCCCAAAGACACGAGTGTGATACCAAATCACTTTGGTGACCGCATGATCACAAATCCGATGATGGGGCCAACCCATCGTGTGATACCAAATCACTAGCGAGACGATCCCATATCTCAAAGTGGGGCCAACCCACGGTGGTGTTAACCACGGGGACGAGTCGCAATGAGGTGCCAAACCTCACGTGTCCCAAAGACACAAATGTGATACCAAATCACGGTGACCGAAGTCACAAAATCAAGCGTGGTACCAAACCACCGAAGGTGCCAAACCTCCGGTGTCCCAAAGACACAAAGTGTCCCAAAGACACGGATATCATATTCCCCTCCTCTCATCATACCCATGCAATATGACATAAAAATTCGTGTATGCAAGATGTCATGTATGCTAGACATATATCAAATATAAGTATAACATGAATTACCATCATAATCGATAGGCATAAAACAACATAATCACCCTAATCAACCTCACAAAGGGTATAACCAGTAATTTTATCTACCAAGGGCATTTTCGTAATTTACCCACCAAGGGTATATCGGTAATTTACCCACCAAGGGCATTTTCATAATTTACCCACCAAGGGTATATCGGTAATTTACCCACCAAGGGCATTTTCGTAATTTACCCACCAAGGGCATATCGGTAATTTACCCTTCAGGGGATATTTTGGTAATTTACCCACTAAGGGTATTTCAGTAATTTCAGACTGGAATGGCCTTTCCAAAGGCCCGATGTCGCCCGAAGCGACCCAACTACCATTTCTGGTCGAAATGGACTATTGGGCCTAAAGCCCAATTTCGGCCCATTCGGGCCCACACGCTCGTGTGGCCCACCTAACACAAATCTAGCCACGTTTATGAGATTCACCTAGTCTAGTTCACTATATACTACACCATCATACATTTTACTATATTGGGCCCACGGGCCCATTGGACCACCGGCCCATCGCGCCCAAGCAAACCCAACCCACAAGAATACTACTGATGGCCTCAACTATCGAGTCGAAGCCCCACACGTGCGCTCGCACGCTCGTGTGGCTACTATTGCCGTGATCGGCACTTCGGCATTTGCCGCTCTACAGCTAGAGTAGAGAGAGTTACACACCTGATAGGACTCTAGTGTTAATCCGCGCCCGACCACTCCTGTGCCCAAATGCCTTCCAAGGTGTGTCAACCCTCCTCCCTGGAATGCTCTTTATATAGCTAGCTCTTCACCTTCCTTCTTTGTATCTTTCCGATGTGGGATCCCTTCGTCAGTGAGAGTTTAAATTCAATGAAACTCTTCTCGCCCAGCATCCGCAAAATAAATACTCCCTTGCTTCTCATGAGATTCGAACCTGTGCTCCCTTGCAACATAATCCACGTTGCTAGCCACTTGGCCACAAGCTCCTCTTGTGTCTTAAACCATGCGCGACTAAATATAAATCTATAGCCAAATTCTGAGGTCCAAGTAAAAAGAAAACCAAAATGCAAAAGCCAAGACTTGAACCTTGGACCTCCTTCCTTCCTTATGGCGTCACCCCCTTGTCTCTTATGTGGCGTCACTTTGCCACTACACCACACACTCCACTTGTGTCATTTCCCCACATTTTATTCTTAAGGCCTACCTACCAACTTCCAGGGTTTTTTTTTTCACCTAAAACCAAAATTTCCCCAAAGCTAATATTTGATCCCGGGACTTCATAGAAGCCCTCTAACCTTCCAAAATAACTTACCTAATAAGTCTAACTTGCATTAATGCCGTTCTCAAAAATTTTAAAACAAGGCCCATTGGGCCCAATCCTACTAGGCCCAATTTTGGGATGTTACACAATTGCACCGTAGAGACCCAAAAAGGGTCCCGTGTCATTTGAGGCAACAATAGGCCTCTAAAAAGGCCGTTAAATGAGTAAATTATCGAAATACCCCTGAAGGGTAAATTACCAAAATACCCTCGATGGGTAAAATTATCAAAATACCCCCAAAGGGGTGAAAATGACTGTTATACCTTCGATTATGGTTGGATATCGTGTACATGGTTTTATTTACACTTTTATACGTTTCATACATTGCATTTATATCATGTTGCATGGGTTAGGTTTGATGATCGAAGGAAGTGTAGCCTGGTGGCTCTACCACATACTGTTTTAGTGGCTATGCCACATATATACTATTATTTTGGTGGCTCAGCCACAAATACCGTGATTAGCATCTTGTCTGCAATATTGGTGTGTTTGGCGGGGTGGGTTGACTAGACCCCCACAGGTGACGATTGGTTGGTACGGGGGTGTGATTGGTTGGATTGGGTTGGGCTGCATTTTATTGGTTGCATTACCATGATTATAGGGCTTAGGCCTAGATTGATACTGTAAGGGCTCAGGCCCAGATAGTGATCGTTTAGGGGATTACACACTGAGTTCTCGTAACTCACCCTCTTTCCCTTAACCCTGCAGGTAATCCTCAGCGTTAGAGGATTTGGAGCTGCGGAGGACTCGATGGTGGCCATACATCGGAGTTACTACTCACGAAACTTAGTAAATCCAATTTCTATTTTATTTTATGTTATTTATTTTGGGATTAATATTTTGTAATAAGGCCATTGGATTTTATTTTGGGATTAATATTTTGTAATAAGGCCATTGGATTTTATTTTCCTTTTGAACTTACCTTTCGGCTATTATTAAATTGTTAAACGATTAAACACTGGGTTTTCTTAAAACGCTAGTAACTGTTTTCAAAATATCACGTTTCCGCAACTATTCAAGATCAATTTTCACAACGAACATAGTTTTCTAAATTAATAACATCTTTTTAAGAGTACACATTAAGCGAACCTTGCTTTTACAAACAAACAACGAAATTCAGAGTTTCAAAAAGAGACGCAACATTCTTTACAATCGCTTAGCTTTTTAACTACCTTTTGATGTGACACGCTAGATCCGGCCATAACATCTAGGCCGGGTTTGGGGTGTTACATTTTATGGTATCAGAGCCAGGTTGCAAAACTCGGCTGTGGAATGGGTTTGAAAATTTTTCCAAATCTGTTTAAACTTTGGTTTAGAAAAAGTGATAGTGTTACTAAAGGTATGGCACACCGAGTCTCCGGCACCAAATCCTTAAGTTTCCTTATACTATGCTCTGTTATATGCTGAAATGACTGTATTTTTGGTATTTATTTTGTGTGTGTTCTGTTTGGATGTGATGTTTGAATATAAAAATTGTGTGCATGTGTGATAAATACCTATGTGCTTCTGGGGTTAGATATCTGGTTGTGAGAAAGAGGTTTGAAGATTAAGTTAAAAAAAAATGTATTAGTGTTATCGAAATGAGAGTGCGCAGCGGTAGCGTAGTGGGGTAGTTGTTACACGACTACCCTGTTAGTTGGAAATTTCGAGGGCAAAATTTCTTTAAGGGAGGTAGAATTGTAACACCCCGAATTTGGGCCTAGTAGAATTGGGCCCATTGGGCCTTGGGCATAGAAGAGTTTAAAATTTTTGAGAACAAGAGAATAACACTAATGCAGGTTGGACCCATTAGGTGTGTGATTTTAGAGTGTTTAGAGGGTACTATGAAGTCCCGGGTTCAAGTTAGGCCATAGGAAAAATTTTGGTTTTTGGCTCTTTAGTGAAGAGGGCTAACAGAAGCAGGACTTAAGTTTAATTGAGTGTGTTTGCTAAAACAAGTGAGTAAGTGGCAAGGTGGTGTGGCGTCACAAGGGAAGCATGGAGGAGGGGAGTTCGAATCTCGCAAGCTGCAATTTGTGGTTTTTATTTTGTGCTTTGGGAGAGGAAGAAGCAGAGTTGGGATCAAACTCTGCTATAGGAGTTGGAGACTTGGTCAAATCTTTCAAATGAGTGAAGGAGAGAAATTGTAGGAGGAATTTGGGGAGGAAATCGTGGAAGTGATGGGTGTGGGAAAAGTTGGCCGAATGTAGGGAAGTGGAAGAGGGGAATTTCGGTCAAGTTGGTCTCTTGGGAGTGCATATTCGATTTTTGAGAAAGGGAGGGAGTGCCGTTTTTGCTCAAGTTCAATTTGGAGAGTGTCGCTTTTGCATTTTGACTATAGCATTTCGGGTTCTTTTCTTCATCTTGCTTTTGCCGAATTTGCCAGCTTCCTCTTTCCTCTCTTTCGCTTTGTTTTCATACTTTATTTCCTTTGCTTGTCACCTAAGCACTTCTTGGCCGAAACTCACACTTCCATCTTCTTCCATTTGTTCTTTTCTACTCCATAGCTGAAATCTCTACCCCTTTTTTCTTCTAGTCTTCAATTGACTTATCTCTTTTCTTTCTCATCATTGGATTTTTCATTTCGATCTAACCCCATAGCCGAAATTGGACCTTTTGTTTTGCTGCTAAGTGTCGAATTGTTCCAACATTGATCCCCAGTTTCTTCGCTTGGTTGCTAAATCTCTTCTTCCCATTCGACTCATATCTAGTCTAAGGCCGAATCTTCTCACTCTCTTCTATCTCGAATCTCTTTTATTCTCCTTTAGTGTGAGCCGAATCTGTTGGAGTTTTAGCATACTCTCCCCACCATTCTTGTAGCCTTCGAATTTCGGAAGTTTGCTTGGTAAGTAGCTAAAGCCGAAACTCTTATCATTGACTCCTTGTTGTCCTTAGCCGAATCTATCCTCCCCAACACTTCATCTTTTGTTCTCTTTTTGTTAAGCCGAAACTAATCTATCCCTTTCCTTTCTAGTTTATTATCATCGCTGAGGGCCGTGCGTGTTCAACTTATGTTTGTTCAAAGAATCTTTATTTTCTGAATCTGTGGGTTTAGCCAATCAAGAGTTCTTCATGGAGGCAAGTAATAGCCAGTTTGAGGGGGGATCAGGAAGAGTGCCTAATGGAAATGGACTCGTAGCACCTGCTCCCAAGTTTAAGCGGCGTAGGGTGTCAGCGGTTCGGGACTTTTCGCCTGGATGCGGAAGGGCGTCGACATCTGGTTTAGATAGGCAAATCGTGGTTGATCGCTCTAGTGAAGGCAAGTGTTAGTAAATCTCATAGTTAGGTGTTCAGATTAAAGATCTTCCAATTCTTTTGTTAATAGATTTAACTGTGCGTTATGTTTGGTTTAGGTGACGGCGTTCGTGATTATTTAGTACTCTACGTAATCATGTGTGTAATCTCACACCAATGTGTTGAAAGCATGTATTGCTCTGTGAATCGGCCAAAAGTCGAAAAGCCAGAAAACCGACAACCATGGCCACTCGAGCGTACGAGCGCTCGTAATGGTAAACTGAGACACGAATGATGGCGGTAGGTCATTGAGAGTGTCATGAGCACTCTCGTGAAACTGAGGCTGTAACGGGCCTGTTCGGGCCAAATGGGCCTAGTGGGCTAGCGGGCCCACATGGACAAAATTGATAGAAAACTATCGAATGATAGATGCGATTGTGAAGTCTGCAAAATCGAGACCGAAACCATGCGTAATGGGCCACATGAGCGTGTGGGCCCGTTTGGGCCTAAAATGGATTTTTGGCCCAATTGCACCGTAGAGACCCAAAAAGGGTCCCGTGTCGCTCGAGGCGACAATAGGCCTCTGAAAAGGCCGTTAAATGAGTAAATTACTGAAATACCCATGGAGGGTAAATTACCAAAATACCCTCGATGGATAAAATTACCGAAATACCCCCAAAGGAGTGAAAATGACCGTTATACCCTCGATTATGGTTGGATATCGTGTACATGGTTTTATTTACACTTTTATACGTTTGGTACATTGCATTTATATCATGTTGCATGGGTTGGGTTTGATGATCGGAGGAAGTGTAGCCTGGTGGCTCTGCCACATACTGTTTTAGTGGCTATGCCACATATATACTATTATTTTGGTGGCTCAGCCACAAATACCGTGATTAGCAGCTTGTCTGCAATATTGGTGTGTTTGGCGGGGTGGGTTGACTGGATCCCCACAGGTGATGATTGGTTGGTACGGGGGTGTGATTGGCTGGATTGGGTTGGGCTGCATTTTATTGGTTGCATTACCATAATTGTAGGGCTTAGGCCCATATTGATACTGTAAGGGCTCAGACCCAGATTGTGATCGTTTAGGGGATTACACACTGATTTCTCGTAACTCACCCTCTTTCCCTTAACCTTGCAGGTAATCCCTAGCGTTAGAGGATTTGGAGCTGCGGAGGACTCGGTGGTGGCCATACATCGGAGTTACTACTCATGAAACTTAGTAAATCCAGTTTCTATTTTATTATATGTTATTTATTTTGGGATTAATATTTTGTAATAAGGCCATTGGATTTTATTTTCCTTTTGAACTTACCTTTTGGCTATTATTAAATTGTTAAATGATTAAACGCTGGGTTTTCTTAAAATGTTAGTAACCGTTTTCAAAATATCACGTTTCCGCAACTATTCAAGATCGATTTTCACAATTAACATAGTTTTCTAAGTTAATAACATCTTTTTAAGAGTACACATTAAGAGAACCTTGCTTTTACAAACAAACAATGAAATTCGGAGTTTCAAAAAGAGACGCAACATTATTTACAATCGTATAGCTTTTCAACTAGCTTTTGATGTGACACGCTAGATCCGGCCATAACGTCTAGGCCTTGTTTGGGGTGTTACAAATTTATTAATTGTGTCAAATATTAATTACTTTCTACTAAATAATATTTTTCCTGAGATATTGTAGGAATTGTCGTCTGGTCGAAAAGTTGGATGCCTTTAGCTTTTTGACATTACACATAGAAAGAAAGATGGATCTCCTATGACTACTGAAGCTGCATAAATTATTGTATATTTACTTAATAAAATTTGAATTATTTTAAATATTTATCATGTTTAATTATAATGGTTTAATTCGTCATTTGTAATGCAAATAATGCCAAGTTATGTTGCATTTCTAACTCCTTGATTGATTACATATTTCGTTTCTAACTCATTCATGGATATATTAGGAGAAGCTAAAGGATAAAAGGGTGGAGTATGAAATGATCACTTCAAGTGATAGTTCTGTTAATCTGGACGACATTGATAATCGAATTATTACTGAAGTTTTGGGTCCTAAAAGGTATGGTCGGGTTTGATTTCAAGGATCTTTTTTTAGCCTAACCAAATATTTTGGATCCAGTTCGCAGCAATACATGCCTTCTAAGAATCAGGCTCAAGCTGAAGTTCAGAGGTTAAGAGACTAGATGGCTCAAATGCAAGCAAGCATAGTTGAACAAGTTGCTCAACTTAAAGCGGAGGCAGCATCGAGAGAAGCAGAGGCTCAAAGAAAATATGATGAACTCCAGCTACAACTTAAAGCGGAGGCAGCAACCGGGGAAGCAAAGGCAAGCAGAAAATATGACGAACTTTGTAACACCCCAAACCCGACCCATTCGTTACGACCCAATTTGAAATGCCACTGCGGAAAAACGTTTGAAGACTGATTTCACTTTTGGGAAAAACATTAAAAATTTTGTCATTTGAAAACCATGTCCAATTAAAAATTCTAAATAATACAAGCTTGATAAAAATATCCAAATTAAAAGCACTTCCCAATAATAATTTAATGGTCGTCTAGCTTAAACATAATAAAAATGTTCAATCACTTTAATGGGCCTTATTACAATAAACACTTACTCAAAATACTGAAAATATAACTACTTAATTAATTAAAATATCTTTCTGCATGGAAATCTGCTTCTGCATGGCCACCTTTGTATCCATTCCAACCCGGTCCAAAAATCACGATCACATGCGATGTTTAATAGAAATTGGGTGAGTCATACAGACTCAGTGTGTAATTAGTCCACTGAATTCCACCCACATGCTAACCACATATTAACTCATATATCAGATATCAATTATCAAATTCACATGTTATCACATTCAGGCTTGGCCCATATTCGAATCACATTCATCTAATAGGGTAGTTAACCACATAATTTCCACATATTTGGGCTTGGCCCATTTCATCATCAACCCATATGACGAGATAATGAGTTTATGCAAAGTGCACCCAACCCAACCTAGGGTCCATCCGTTTCACCTACCTTAGCGGACTTCGCTCAAGGCCGTGGCTAATCCACCGATCAACTAAGTGATCCCACATATCTTACCTTGGCGGACTTGTTGCTCAAGGCCGTGGTTGAGCCACCGATCACCTAAGTGATCCCACATATCATTCGGTCCACGGTGATGCACACGACTATCAACCACCGAGGTGGGCACCTAGCCAACACCTCCCTTGATGAAGCACATAGCTAACATCAAGCGCTAACGTAACACAAGGCTAACATTAGACCACGTACATAAAGTACACCCTTTCCTTCGATAGTCACATTCATATCCCATCCCATGCACATGCAACATATGATAATGTCATAACATAGTAAAATAATGCATGCACATGCTATTCGGCATACAAACATATTCTCATTGGCATATTCACATCCTTAATAATTAACACTGACCTGATTTTCGATATACCCCTTAAGGGTAACCATTCACAATCGCCACTGCACATATTAGCATTTACACAACACATACAATATACCATAAACCCGGAAAAGCGGTGGGTTAATCACACACTGATCACTTGGAGAACTATGCTTTCGATCATCGATGCTATCACTAGGCGATACTACGACTATTTGCCTACTTTCTTGTTCTCTGATTTGGTCCACACCCCGGTGGCCAATCCCTAACCGCCGAGACAGATCTCTTCTTAAACTTCGGGATAGGGACCTTCCTTTTCCCTTCTTGAATGGTATTCGCCTCCATCAACACACTTAATCAGAATAATCGATTTAATCATCAATATACGAATTCTTAACCAATTATCCACAAGTTAACATACTTACCGGAAGGGTCTTGAAATCCCGAAAAGCTTGATCTAATGCTTAGATCCTTAATCCCTACATTTGATTAATCACCTACTACTTTAATAAAAAGCTATTCGGCCATAAATCCAAATCCTAGTAGGATTAGTATACTTAAACTTACCTTGTTGCCGTTTGACTTAAGAATCAAGTCTTGAAATCTCTGCTATACTCTTCTTGCATTCGGCCAAGCATTGAATCAATTAACTTGGTTAGTTTTCGGCTTTTGAATAATTAATGAACACATATATTTACCAAACATGGCCTTGGCCGAATACTATAGACACTTACCTTGTGGATTTTAAATCCCGAAACTCACCGAATAACTAGGGAACACGTGGCCTATGGTGTACCTTCGGGAAAAGAACTTCTCCTTCCTTGTAGTCGACACTTAGTAAATCCCGAAAGATCTCTTCAAAGTTTCGACAAATCTTAAGAAAAAGGATGAAACCGAATGAGATCTTACCCTTACTTGAAGAAATCGATTGCACCTTCACTTCAACCTTCAGAGATTCGGCTACGGCTAGATGATGATCTCACAACTTTCGGCTTTTGGAGGGATTAGAAAGAAAAGAGAAGGAAGAATAAAGATGGAGGATTCGGCTAGAACACAAGGTATTTCGGCTTGGAAAAAATAAAAAGAAGAAGAAGATTTGGTGAAAAGAATTCGGCAGAGGCTTTCAAAGAACAGATAATAATGCAGAATGGCCTCTCTTTTCCTTTTATAGCCGAAATTACTAACTTAGAATCCCTTACTTGGCCATCACTCTTCTATTTTAATAGCTTTATCTCTTTATTCAAATTAAAAGAATTTAATCCAACAATTATCTCTTGAAAATAATGATAAATAAATCCCTTATTTATCCACTATTTATAAAATAATAAAAGCTCCTAATTTATAGCCATGTGCAGTCCACTCTCTCTGCTCCTTGTAGCAAAATAAAATTTCTTTTATTTGCTTCCCATGTGACTCGAACTTAGGCCCATTCCTCTTGCATATGGCGCCATTTCCATAGGCCCTAAGTGGCATCTTCAGACCACTTTTCCAAGCCTGTTTGTGTGTCAAATTTCACAAACTTTTTCTTTTAAGGCCACCTGGCCTTAATTTCCCCTTTTAAACCTTAAAACTCGTCATTTCTAGGTCATTTCTAAGTTTCCAAAAATTTTTGATCGGCTCTGTAAACTTGACATTTCCTTACATTTCCATGACATTTCCTTACAAGACATTTCCTTACATTTCCAAGACATTTCCTTACATTTCCAAGGTTCTAAAAATGTTCACTTTCCTCTTTTAAACTTAACATTTCCATACATTTCCAGGTTTCCAAAAGTGTTCAAAATATATTCATAACACATAAGATATGTCATTTCGTACAATTAAACCAAAAATGCATAGGCCCTTTTCAGGATGTTACAAACTCCAACTACAGCTTCAGAATATGATGAAGATGTTTCAGCATTCGCAGAATCTGCCATCTTAGACTTTTGTTTTCATATTGTGAGAATATCTTAACAATATAACTTTTGAATATAATATATTTTGTTATTTCATTTATTAATTTAGATCATATACATATTTCTTTCGTGATAGTATCATTTAGATTAGAATTTTTTGGTTGGATTTGATGTTACAGGAAATTATGTTGAAAATTCGGGTTCTGTATGAATTAAAATGGTTTGGAAAAATCTGCTACAGTTAGCGGCGCTTTTCCTACAAACGCCACTAAAGAACATGACCTTTAACGGTGCTTTTCCCAAAAATGCCGCTAAAGAACATGACCTTTAGTGGCGCTTTTCCCACAAACATCGGTAAAGAACATGACCTTTAGCGGCACTTTTCCCACAAACGCCGCTAAAGAACATGACCTTTAGCGGCGCTTTTCCCAAAAACACCGCTATAAAACATGACCATTAGTGGCGCTTCTCATAAAAACACCCTATAGAACATGACCTTTAGCGGCGTTTTTATGAGAAGTGCTGCTAAAGGTCATGTTCTATAGCGGCGTTTTCCCAATTTTGCAACATTATATAGCGGCGTTTTTTGCGGCGCTTATCAAAATGCCACAAATTGTTTTAGCGGCGCTTACAAGCACCGCCGCTATAGGGCCAAAAAAGTGCCGCTAAAAACTTGTTTTGCTATAGTGTTGCAGTTACTTTGAAAGCATGTAAGGTCATGTAATTCATAAATTAGAGCATTTGTATGTCAGAAAATCATGATTTCGATTAGTAAAACTCTGTGTAGGCTATGTTATATAATTTGTTTTTTTGACGCTTATGTAAGCATGTCATAAATCTAATTCGCTATGAGTATATGTTACATAAGATATGGTATGTTTTTGCATGTGCATTGAGGTGGGATATGATAATGTGACAGAGGAAGTGTGAATCTAGTAGTATGTCTGCACTATCTGTTTGACGGTATACCCGTAAAATATATATTCTGGCAGCTCAACTGCAAATATTCTGAGTGGCATACAATCACATATTGGTGTGATTGGTTGGACGGAGTGGTCTGTAGCAGATGGGGGTAGGATTATTCTACTTGATTATGCCATGCTCACGCTGATATATGCATTTAAACATGTTTCTGATGTGATTTTTGCTTGTGGGCCAATGCACACACTAAGTTTTATAACTCACTTTATTTGTTTAACATTTTTCAGGTAATCCTTAGACTTAGGAATTTGGTGGCGCCCAAGAGCTTGGTTTGGATTTTTCGTAATGAATCTATTCAATAATTTTTATCTTAAATTTTAAGGACTTTTGGACTATTTTCAGAATTTAGTTATGGTTTCTGGAATCTATTAAGTTTTAGTTAATTATTTTAAAATGAGATATGATTTTTGTTAATTTAGAAAAAACGATCGATTTTCAAGTTAAACAATTCTAAAGGTTTTTCCGCTGCAAAAAATTTAATTTGGATTACGTGCTTTTACAAAACAAGTATTCGAGGTTGATAGCATGTTGTTCCTAATTAAACTGAGTTTTATTAGATAATAATTTAAGATGCTCTCACACGCCTTTTGTTGAAAAATATTCTTGCCAAAAGTATAAAGCAAGTTTTATAATTTCAAATTTTCGATTTCCAAAATAAGATATGTTTTAAGAACAAATGACCTAAGTTATTAATTTATCAATGTAACATTTATAATCCGGCCATAATATCTCGACCGCGTTTGGAGTGTTACATATTGTCATTTGTTTTAGTGTGAAAGGAAGTATTGATGCACATTTATGCTATATAACCTTTGTTTATATATTCGTGCATTACTATTGGCAGAGGAGGAATTAATGAGCAAGGGCGAAGCCCCCAACAATTTTCCTGTATGAACTTGTATATATCGAAGTAGACGTAAATATATGTAAAGTAAAAATTAAATTCTCTCAAAATAATTTTTTATTTTTATTTTTATAGGTTAAAAAATTCATTGTTATTTATTTTTTATTTTACTCACAATTTGTTCTTTTTAAAATTAAAAAATAATAACAATTATAATTTCAACCCAAAATATTTCTAAAGAAGGTGAATATCCAATAAATAAGTCACAGCTCAATATTACTTGTCTTTATAATACTACAAGACTTCAACTAAGAGTAGTGAAAGGTTAATTTTACATGTTGTTACTTATCTACTTGTTTAATTTTTTTTTATCTTTGTTTAGTGTTTTTTTTTTATGGAGATCTCTATTTAGTTTTGAATTTTGAAGAAATAAACTTTTTATATGCTTCCCATATTGTAACTTATTTGAAGTTAAGTTCAATATAGAAAAATAAAAAAAATTGTTTCTTTAAGTTAGAATTTAGATTTAAAAATTTATAATATAATATATATATATGTATGTTGAGGTAGTTATTGTTGGAAAATTTATTTATGAAACACAATAAAATTTTAAATTTTTTCTATCAAATCGAACCTTCGATTGTGATATATTTTTATGCTCGATTGGCATGGACATTGTTGCCAATGCAAGAGGATGTGAGTTCTAGTGTACTGAAGCGTATTATCCTCCTATTTATGGGTTGAGGATGGGTTATGGTTAGTTCTAAGCATTGTGTTAAAAAAGAGCAGATATAATCAAAACCTATAATAAGATTGTTAAAAAAAAAAGAGTAACTACAATAACATTAAATTAGTTTATATATACCTATCAGTATTTAGTCCCTTGGCTTTTGTAGAGGTTTCTTTTTACTTTTCTCACCTCCCAATCTAATGCCTCATCACTTGCTACTGATCATTGCACCTTTAACATGAGGTCCTTTAGAATGTGAATGTCCTAAAAAAATTGGTTTAGTTCTCCAGTCAATGGAAAGTAAATTTCTTGTTTTCAATGATATTCTGAATGAGCTTCTCCCTGGTTTTGATGACACATGAGGTAATTCCTAATTAAAAAGGTCATTGCTAAGGTAAAGTGCAATACCAACAATTTACGTGCTACTCCATCCTCATTTTGGAGACTTCCATAAGTGTAACACCCCAAACCCGGCCCATACGTTACGACCGGATCTAACATGTCACATAAGGAAGACGTATAAAAACATTGTGATTCGTACTAAAACAGGTGTTATTTGTTTATGGTTAAGAAAACAAGTTTGGAGATAAATTCTTGATAAAATGCAACTATTTGTGAGAGGTTGATTGATGAATTGAAAATCGAACTATTAAACTTTAAAATCGCGACTTTTGAAAATGACTTTGGTAATTTAAAAGAGAATCCAAGTTAAAATATTTGTAAAAGTTTGTTATAAAATCCATTTGATAAATCAAGCAAAATAATAAGTACGTCAAACATAAAGCAAAATAAAATATTCCAGAGGCCTTATTACAACTTAAAAACCCAAAATAGTAAAAGTAATAAAGTAAACGGAAATAGAAATTTAAAGTTCAAAATACACCATTTCTGAAGTATGGCCTACACCGAGTCATCCATGGCCCAAGTCCACCTCATCGAGCATTACTGCAAGGATTAAGAAGGGAGGAGTGAGTTACAAGAACTCGTGCATAATCCCCTTACCGACATCCACTGGGCTGAATCCATTTAGCAATAACTTGGGCTTAAGCCCATTTACATAACAATATTAAAATGATATGAATGTAACCCAACCCATCCATCCATCACACCCGACCACCCAATCAAACTGTGGGGATCAAGTCAACCCACCCCGCCGCCACACCAATTCGCGGGCAAGTTGCCATTTATAATATATTTGTTTATTGTGGCCAAGCCACTGAAATCATAAGTGATATTTTGTGGCAATGCCACCAGGCTACACTGCTCTTCATACAATTTTTCCCAACCCATGCAATATGTAACATGCAACATACATAATAAAGCATAATAACCACATATATGTACAACCATTATTAATCCAATAATTTATTACAGTGCATCGGCCCATTATAGCACTTTGTAATTTGGCCCATTAAGGCATTCTAGTAAATCAGCCCATAGGGGCATTTTCGTAATTTTAACAATTTTAGTACCGATTTTGACAAGTTTATAGTAATAATGTAATTTAAGCAAATTTCTCGATTTGTGCAATATTACGATTTTTAGCCATATAAATAATAACAATCTATTTTCCAACGTGATATCTAATTATGAATCTACGGGATTTCGGTGTGAGATTACACACCTGATTACGGTAAGGACTAGTCCTTCTTGATCGTCGACACCTATGACAACATAATACTCGATTAACTAACATAAGAGGTTTTTCTTAATCCAAATCTAAATCAACGATCTAAAATACTTACTCTCAATATTGTGAACGACCACGATTTGTCTATTTTCACCGGATGATGGTCCACAACCTGGTGGAAAATCTCGAACCGCCGATACCGCTCTACGCTTGAACTTAGGAGTAGGAATAGCAAATCCACTCATTTTGTGTTCTCCAATCGCTTTTCCTTTCAAATCGGTTCCACTTGCCTCCATAGGAAAAATCTCGATTAGAAAACTACTATGAGAGAAAGTAGTTGTTTTAGTGATAGGAGTAGGCTTACCACTATTTCCGAAGGATCCACGAGTGAATAAGAATGAATGATTTAGACCCTAAAATAACCGTTTAGTCCAAACTATTATTCTGTTTAGCAACTAATCGAGTAATAAGCGATATCAAATAATCCATAAAGAAACTCCTTACCTTAACGATATTGAATCTGATTTCCTCCGATTGACTTAAGGCTAGAATTGAATCGGCTAGGATGATATTCGGCCACCCACTTAGAATACTACGAAAAAGAGGATGATTAAGATGTGAAGGAGTAGGAGGAAACACCATTTCGGTTTAGAAACAAGATACACAACCGAATAGTGATAGACACTTATTCGGCTAGAAAGAAAGGAAAAATGAAAAGAGAAAAAGAAACCACTTACCGATTTGATCGAAGAAGAGAGTGTCAACATAAATGAGAAAGAAATTGTGAAGGAGAGATTAAGGGTTGAAAGGTTCAGCTATGGAGAAAAGAAAATGAACAAGAAGATTCGACTATGAGAATATGGGTTAAAGAAGAAGAAAGAAAGGTTGAAGAATTTGTGAAAAAGAAAAGAAAGGATGGAGAAAGAGTGCTTAACTAGATTCGGCTATCAAAAGGGGAAATGAGCAAAATAAATTGGACACAATGGCTAGATGGTTTCGGCAAAACAAAGGAAAAAGAGATGCTCACTTTTGGCTTTGGAGTTTCGGCAATGAGGGAAGAAATTGGAGAAAGAGAACACCAAAAAAAAATGCTAAAAGAAACAAGCCATACAAGCACCCAAAATTTGCCAAAAGACTAATGCAAAATTCGGCTACCAAGACCCCTCCCAAAACCGTGTATCCTTTTACCAAAATGATCAAAATTGACCAAAAACTCTTTCCAAAACATCTTCCACATTATAGGCCAACATGTTCCCTTCTCTTTCTTTTTCTTTCATTTCTTTCCTTCTTTTTCCCTTATCTTCCTCCTTACCATATTCCTTAGCCTCCTTTCCATCAATAAAAAGTCTCCCTCACCATAAATAGGACCATGGCCGACACTTGGGATAGGAGTACAAAAAAAATAAATCCAAAATTTGCAAAAGATGGGTTTTGAACCCCTTCCCTCCATGCTCTCCACTTGACGCCATAAACCTCCTTGCCATATGCTCACTTATGCTAGCAAAATACACACTTATTTCCTTAAGCATTGATGCCACTTACCTTCTCTCATTAAAGTGCTCAAACACAATAATTTTGCTAAGGCCCAACTCAATCCCGTGCCTTCTAAGGACCCCTAATCATACACAACTAACATTTTTAACTAGCCTAAAGCATGATATACTTCAAAACGTAAAATTCCAAATTTCAGGATGTTATAATTCTACCCCTTACAGAAATTTCGGCCTCGAAATTTACCTGATTAGAAGAGATGAGGATATTGTTGCCGAATTGTGTCCTCTGGCTCCCATGTAGCTTCCTCTGTCCCGTAATTATGCCATAAAACTTTGACTAATGGAACTGACTTCCTTCTTAGCACCTTAATATTCTGATCTAAAATCTGCACTGGCTCCTCTTCAAAAGACAAGTCAGGTCTTATATCGACTTCCTCCACAGGCACAATATGAGATGGATCCGAGCGATAACGCCTTAACATCGAGACATGAAATACACTATGTATCTGACTTAACATCGGAGGTAACTCCAGCTGATAAGCCACTGGTCCAACACACTTCAGTACACGGTATGGTCCAATGAACCTAGGGCTTAACTTGCCCTTCCGTCCAAATCTTAAGATCTTCTTCCAAGGTGAGACCTTCAGAAAGACTTGATCTCCCACCGCAAACTCTATATCCTTACGCTTCAGATCCGCGTACGATTTCTGTCTGTCCGAAGCTTTTTTTAAACGAGCCCGAATTACCTTAACTTTTTCCTCCGTCTCGAGATCAACTCGGGACCCAATAAGCTGCCGCTCTCTAGCTCGGTCTAGCAAGTAGAGTACGACACCTACGACCATACAATGCCTCGTAGGGTGCCATCGGATCTTGGATTGATATTCGTTGTTGTATGCAAACTACGCCAATGGTAGAAAATCTTCCCAACTACCCCGAAATCGATCACACCCCTTAACATGTCTTCTAAAATTTGGATAACCTCTCCGAAGTGACCATCGATCTGCGGATGAAACGCCGCCGTCTTTGAAATTTAGCCTTGTACCCAAAGCTTCATGTAAAGCCTTTCCAAAACCGTGATGTGAACCTAGGATCCATGCGATATGATAGACACTTTGGTACCCCATGTAACCTCACGATCTACGCTACATACAACTTGGCCAACTTGCAAGCGAATAATCCAAATGCGAGCGGTAGGAAATGGCGATCTTCATTAATCGATCCACAATTACCCATCTCGAATCTTTCTTAGTAGGCGTTAAGGGTAACCCACTAACAAAATCCATCGTTATCCTTTCCCATTTCCATAATGGAATTTTCACGGTTGCAGCAACCACGGCGGTAGTTGATGTTCCGCCTTCACTGCTTGACATGTCAAGCACTTGCTCACAAAGTCGGTAACCTCCGTTTTAACCACGGCCACCAATCACGCTCACGGAGGTCTCGATACATTTTGTTTCCCCTAGGGTGCATAGCATATGGGCTACTATGCGCCTCACGCAGAATCATTTGTCTCAATTCCGAATCCTTGGGTATACAAACTCTTCCGCGGAAACACAATACTCCATCACTATTCAATCCAAAATCCCTATCTCACCACCTTCCACTTGCGTAAGTCGAGAACCCAACGCTTCATCAATCAACTACTTTTCCTGTCTGGCTTACCCATGCAGGCTTCACATGAAGTTCGGCTAACAGGCTACCATCTTCATACAGGCTGAGATGAGCGAACATCACTCTCAAATCCGATATCACCTTACGACTTAACGTATCTGCCACCACGTTAGCCTTTCCTGGATGATACTCGATTGAGAAGTCATAATCTTTCAACGATTCTATCCACCTCCATTGTCTTAAGTTCAACTCTTACGGGTAAGGAGGTACTTTAGACTCTTATGATCTGTATAGATAATCGACTTCTCCCCGTACAGATAGTGTCTCCAAATCTTCAGAGCAAACACCACTGCAGCTAAATCCAAATCATGAGTGGGATAATTAATCTCATGCGGGCTTAATTAAAAAGATGCATAAGCCTCTACTTTTCCCTCTTGCATCAACACACATCCCAAGCCCGTATGTGACGCATCACAATAAACAATAAACTCCTTACGACCTCAAGGTTGAATCAATCACGGTGCTTACGCGAGAATCTTCTTCAATTTCTCAAAGCTCTCTTGCTGCTTATCTGACCACAAAAACGATACTCCTTTACGCAACAGCTTATTTAGGGGTGTAGCAATCAACGAAAACCCCTCAACGAAGTGCCTGTAATACCCAGCCAACCCTAGAAAACTCTGAATTTCTGCCACTGCCTTTGGTGGTTTCAAGTCCAACACAGCTTCGACCTTTCGGGGATCAACTCTAATTCCTTCGGCAGACACAACATGCCCCAAAAAGGTCACTTTCTTCAGCCAAAATTCACACTTACTGAATTTGGCATACAGTTGCTTCTCCCTTAATATCTGCAATACTACCCGTAAATGCGAATCATGTTCTTCTTCAGTCTTTGAGTACACCAGGATGTCATCTATGAACACAACCACAAACCAGTCTAGATAGGGTTGGAAGACTCGGTTCATCATATCCATAAATGCAGCTGGTGCATTTGTCAACCCGAACGGAATCACTAAGAACTCGTAATGCCCATATCGAGTTCGAAACGCAGTCTTATGAATATCCACCTCCTTGACCTTAAGCTAGTGATATCCCGATCTCAAGTCTATCTTCGAGAAAACCGAAGCTCCTCGCAGCTGATCGAACAGATCATCGATCCCCGGTAACAAATACTTGTTCTTGATCGTCAACTTATTCAATTATCTATAATCGATGCACATACGCATCGATCCATCCTTTTTCTTAACGAACAAGACCGGCGCTCCCCACGGTGATACACTTGGTCGAATAAATCCGCGATCCAACAACTCCTGAATTTGAGCCTTAAGCTCCACTAACTCCTTCGGTGCCATTCTATAAGGAGAAATGGACACCGGAGCCGTCCCTGGCAACAGCTCAATGCCAAACTCCACCTCCCGATCCGGAGGTAATCTTAGAAGCTCCTCGGGAAAAATGTCTAAAAACTCTTTCACCGTTCTAACACTTTCTACCGACAATTCTTTGGCATCCAAAGCACTGATAAAGGCTAGGAATGCTCCACACCCTTTCCGCACCAAATTTTCTGCCTTTAAAACAGATACCACATTAGACAGTTTCGTCTTTCACCTATCACCATCACTTCCTTATCCTCCGAAGTTCTTAGTACCATCTGCTTCGCAGCACAATCCAAGTTCGCACAGTGTTTAACCAGCCAATCCATGCCCAAAATAAGATCGAACTCTCAAATGGCAGTTCCATCAGATCCGCCCAAAATATTTCCCCCTGAACTTCTAAGGGCATATCCCTAAACAACTTATTTACTACCACTGACTGTCCTAAAGGGCTAATCACCGTTGTTTCTCTAGCAATAATCTCAGATCTAATATTCAGAGTTCCAGACACAGCACAAGCAACATACGAATGGGTGGATCCAATATCTATTAAAGCAGTAACAGGTACATCAGCTATGAAAAACGTACCAATTATGACGTCCGGTGCATCGCCGTCCTCTCGACGTCTGACCGCATAGACCAACCCTGGCTGCCTCGCCTCCGTGTTACCCTTATTACAGGTACCTCTTTCCGGTGCACCCTGACCTCGTCCTACGCCATTACCACCTCGACCTGGCCCACAGTCTCTCTGCGGCTGCTGATGTAACATCCTGAATTTTTGGGCCTATGCGTTTAATGGGTGGATATGTTTAATGTGTTAATTTAAGTGTTAGGGGTCCAAATTGGGCTCAGGCTTAGGTAGAGGCCTTGATTAAAATTATCTGTTTGGGCATTATAGGGTTTAAAAGGTAGTATCTATGTTTAAAATACCAAAGTGGGCTTGTGGCCCAATCTTAGGAGGTGACGCCACACAAGGGAGTAAGGAGCCCAATTCTTTTAATTTAAGTTAGCTAAATTTTGGGCATTAGGATTAGGTGGAGTGGATGGCAACGAGGCTAAAATTTAGGGGTTTTAATGTTTAAAATATGTGGATAATAAGCAGATAAAGGCTATTATTTAGGAATTTATTTTATGTGGATAATAAGCGGATAAAGGCTAAAATTTAGGGATTTTAATGATTAAAATATGTGGATAATATCTTTGATAAAGGAGGGAGGAGTTAGAGATAATTAAGTCTCTTTTAGATGAGCTAGTAGATTAAGATAAAGGAGAAAAGATAGGATTTATCTGCAAGGTTAGGTAAGTGCTTAGAAATTTCTATAAATAGGGGAATATCTCTTCAATTTCGTCATTTGGGTTTTCTCTCATTCTTTTCTCTTCTTCTCTGAGTAAAAGCTGAAAACTCCTAAAGTTCCATCTTCTTATTCATTCTCTGCAAAAGCCGAAATTTTTAAGCCTATTCCCTCATCTTCACTTTGATTCAAAAGCCGAAACTCTTTTCATTCTTTTTCTTCCTAGCAGAAATCTTCAAGTCTCTTCCTTGTTTTCTTTTCTTCTTCTCTTTTCTGTCGTAAACCGAAACTCCTCACTCAAGTATTTTAAAAGCCAAAGACACATCAGCCTTCTCTTATTCATACTTTTTCCAGGATTTTCCTAAAAGTCGAAATCCCTAGATCTCATCTCCTGTGATTGCCAAATTACTGTGGTGCCTACTTGTGCCGAAAATGAAGGGAACTTTAGTGGAGTCAATCGCATAGATCTCTAAGTTATAGAATCGTGTTACTTTTGAGGATTTCAAGGTAAGGGATCTATTAGTTTTAACGTGTAATTTGGGATTTATTAACCTTGGCCGATTGTTGAAGGGCTAAATCATTGTGTGTTTTTAGGCTTTTGAGCAAGGCTTTACATTGAGGATAATAAATCCAGTATAGCAAGGACATCGACTAAGAATATTGGATTTCACGATATCGTGTGTGTAATACTTCCCCACCATCTAGATCGATTATTAATGTATGCTCATAAGTTTATATGTTGTGATAAATACCGATACCTCGGTTTAATGTTGGAAACACGAAAAGGGTGAAGCAAATCACCGTGTCGAGTGAATGTTTGACTTTATATGATAAAAGCATATTGATTTTATGATTGCATGGGTTGGGTTGATGAAAGGAGGAAGTTATACGTTATATGTGTAGCGGTTTATACCGTGATCTGTTATATGTTGTAGCGGCTAATCTTTGTGATTCATTATAAGGGCCGGCCATAATATGTTGATGAGCAAAGCATGACCGCCATCTTGGCGTGTAGCGGTGTGGGGTCGATTGTGGAAATCCCCAATGGTGTGAATGGGTGAGTACGGGCGTGTAGCGGATGGAAACCTAGGCAAATGGGTTGGGCCTTGCATATTATTTATTTTTTTTAAAATGGTATTATTAATTTGTTTTATGGGCCTAAGGCCAAAATCTAGTGGTGCATGAGGGTTGCACACTGTGTCTCGCGACTCACCCTATTAATTAACCTTTCAGGTGATACCTAGTGCTTGAGGCCAGGGCTAGAGAGAACATAAGGTGGCCATGCAAAAGACCAACTGGATCCAGCAAAAAGTCTCAAGTTAATACTTTATATTTTTAATTAATGGATTTCAAATCTCGTTGTAATAAGGCTATGGGCCACTAGTTTATGTTTTGTTTTATTTTGAGCTTTAATTACTTTTTGTTATTTAAATTCTTATTGAACTAATGTATCTATTTAAATTTGGGTTTTTAATTTATAAATGCATATTTTATTTAAACTATCAACTATTAAATTTCTCTCGAATAAGAAGATAAACTTTAGAAAAATATTTTTTCTGAAAATACGACATGTTCTTCCAAAATTTTTAGTGACATACCAGATCCGGTCGTGGTGTTTGGGCCGGGTTTGGGGTGTTACAAATTGGTATCAGAGCCCGGTTCAAAACTCGGCTTTGGGGTTTATGGGCTCAAAACGTTTTCTAAAGATGGTCTTTTAAAACAAGAATGTTTTTAAATGATACTTGAGTTTGTTAGCTCAAGATGGCACCTGCGTCTCTGGCCCAAGTCCGCCAGGTAAGTATTCTGAACTCATTGTGTGTTATATGTATGTGGGCTTGATGGGCTTTATGGGACGTAGTTTAGTTAGATTAGAACTTGATGGACTTTAGGCCTAGCTGAAACAACTCTTAAAATCTCATAGGACTTAATTTCACTAAACAAAACCTGTAAACGAGTCGCAAGACTAAGGTGTGGCAACAGGCATATGCATGTCTAGGAATAGATCCGGAAGAGCTTGGTATTTAAGCAGTCCAAGTGACTCACCTCCTCTTCGCTGGAATCTTACCTGGTGCGTGGTGACTATTCACCCTAGTTACGAGGACTTGTTGATGGGCTAAACCTTATAATTAAAACCCGAAAGGGACCAGCCACCCTAGTTTGAAAAAAAAAAGAAAGAAAATTTCTCAAGTCTTGCAAAATTTTCAAAATACGTTTGATTTGTGAAAACTACCAACCAGCCATGAATTTGTAAAATACCTATGTTTTGAAAATTTACCCGAAAATCTCATGTTTATAAGAGTAACCCGGACCATGAAACTAGATTTTTCCCCAAAGTATCCTGTTTGAAAAAAAAAAACAACAACATCGAAATACCCCTGGTTTGTACAATTACCAAATTACCCTTGATTTGCAAAATTACTAAATTGCCCCTGATTGCAAAATTACTGAAATACCCCCGGATTTCAAAATTACTGAAATACCCCCAGATTTCAAAATTACCAAAATACCCCTGGATTTCAAAATTACCGAAATACCCCCGAATTTCAAAATTACCAAAATACCCCCGGATTGTAAAATTACCAGAATACCCTCACTTTACGAAATCAATAAGGAACTTTATTATGAAAAATTATGAAAATACCCCTGTAGGATGAAATTACGGAAATACCCCTGGGTAGTGAATCAACGAAAACACCTTTACGTGAAGAATGTAAGTGCTTGGATGATTTTTGTATGATGTATGTGTTTTATTTTAGTTAAAGGTTACAAACTTGAGACTATATTGTGAATGCGAATTCGAAAGAACCACTCTTAAAACTATTATTCATAAGACTGTTAGTGGTTAACTAGTGAAAGAAAACTAATAATCCATAAAATTCTTAATCAGATAAACGCGAATCGGTAAAATGAGTACAAGGGGACGAGGACGCTCTAGATGTGAATACCGGTGCGTACTCTACCATAGAATACTAAGTGTTTATTTTGGGTTTAGTATTGGAGTCTTGAATGAAAGCATGGTAGTGAGACTTAGGTAGTATGATTAATAGTTAGTTTGAAATTTCGAGGACGAAGTTTCTTTAAGGGGTAGAACCGTAACATCCACGAATTTTTGGGCCTATGCGTTTAATGGGTGGATATGTTCAATGTGTTAATTTAAGTGTTAGGGGTCCAAATTGGGCTCGGAGCTTAGGTAGAGGCCTTGATTAAAATTATCTGTTTGGACATTATAGGGTTTAAAAGGTAGTATCTATGTTTAAAATACCAAAGTGGGCTTGTGGCCCAATCTTAGGAGGTGACGCCACACAAGGGAGTAAGGAGCCCAATTCTTTTAATTTAAGTTAGCTAAATTTTGGGCATTAGGATTAGGTGGAGTGGATGGCAACGAGGCTAAAATTTAGGGGTTTTAATGTTTAAAATATGTGGATAATAAGCGGATAAAGGCTATTATTTAGGAATTTATTTTATGTGGATAATAAGCGGATAAAGGCTAAAATTTAGGGATTTTAATGATTAAAATATGTGGATAATATGCTTTGATAAAGGAGGGAGGAGTTAGAGATAATTAAGTCTCTTTTAGATGAGCTAGTAGAATAAGATAAAGGAGAAAAGATAGGATTTATCTGCAAGGTTAGGTAAGTCTTTGAAATTTCTATAAATAGGGGAATATCTCTTCAATTTCATCATTTGGTTTTTCTCTCATTCTTTTCTCTTCTTCTACGAGTAAAAGTCGAAAACTCCTAAAGTTCCATCTTCTTCTTCATTCTCTGCAAAAGCCGAAATTTCTAAGCCTATTCCTCATCTTCACTTTGATTCAAAAGTCGAAACTCTTTCCATTCTTTTTCTTCCTAGCCAAAATCTTCAAGTCTCTTCCTTGTTTTCTTTTCTTCTTCTCTTTTCTGTCGAAAGCTGAAACTCCTCACTCAAGTATTTTAAAGCCAAAGACACATCAGCCTTCTCTTGTTCATACTTTTTCCAGGATTTTCCTAAAAGCCGAAATCCCTAGATCTCATCTCCTGTGATTGCCGAATTACTTACGTGGTGCCTACTTGTGCCGAAATCTGAAGGAACTTTAGTGGAGTCAATCGCATAGATCTCTAAGTTATAGAATCGTGTTACTTTCGGGATTTCAAGGTAAGGGATCTATTAGTTTTAATGTGTAATTTGGGATTTATTAACCTTGGCCGATTGTTGAAGGGGCTAAATCATTGTGTGTTTTTTCGGCTTTTGAGCAAGGCTTTACATTGAGGATAATAAATCCGGATAGCAAGGACATCGACTAAGAATATTGGATTTCGCGATATCAGGTGTGTAATCTTCCCCACCATCTAGATCTGATTATTAATGTATGCTCATAAGTTTATATGTTGTGATAAATACCGATATATCGGTTTAATGTTGGAAACCCGAAAAGGGTGAAGCAAATCACCAGGTCAATGAATGTTTGACTTTATATGATAAAAGCATATTGATTTTATGACTGCATGGGTTGGGTTGATGAAAAGAGGAAGTTATATGTTATATTTGTAGCGGTTTATACCGTGATCTATTATATGTTGTAGCGGCTAATGCCGTGATCTGTTATAAGGGCTTCGGCCATAATATGTTGATGAGCAGCATGACTGCCATCTTGGCGTGTAGCGGTGTGGGTCGATTGTAGAAATCCCCAATGGTGTGAATGGCTAGTACGAGGGCGTGTAGCGGATGGAAACCTAGGAAAATGGGTTGGGCCTTGCATATTATTTATTTATTTTAAATGGAATTATTAATCTGTTTTATGGGCCAAAGGCCAAAATCTAGTGGTGCATGAGGGTTGCACACTGAGTCTCGCGACTCACCCTATTAATTAACCTTCGAGGTGATACCTAGTGCTTGGACCAGGGTTGGAGAGGAATGCAAGGTGGCCATGCAAAAGACCAAGCTGGATCCAAACAAAAAGTCTCAAGTTAATACTTTATATTTTTAATTAATGGATTTTAAATCTCGTTGTAATAAGGCTATGGGCTACTAGTTTATGTTTTGTTTTATTTTGAGCTTTAATTACTTTTAGTTATTTAAATTCTTATTTAACTAATGTATCTATTTAAATTTGGGTTTTTAATTTATAAAGGCATATTTTATTTAAACTATCAACTATTAAATTTCTCTCGAATAAGAAGATAAACTTTAGAAAAATATTTTTTTGAAAATACGACATGTTCTTCCAAAATTTTTAGTGACATACGAGATCCGATCGTGGTGTTTGGGGCGAGTTTGGGTGTGTTACTGAGCGCCTCGGCCATGCGCATAAATCATTATGAAGCGCTTGAGTTTGACCAGGCTTTCGAGGGCAATCCTTAAACCAATGGTCCTTGGATCCACATCTGAAACAACCACCAGTTCTCTTCCAGTATTCTCCCGAGTGAAGTTTCCCACAATCCACGCAAGGCTGTAACTGATTAGTAGTACTTGAACTCTTACTCGAGCTGGCTCCTCGTTCCTGGGCCTTTTCTGAAACCCTCTAGCAGGACCTGAGTACCCAGAGTCTCTCTTGTTCCTGCCCCTATCCTTGTCTCGGTTTTACCGTTCTGAGTGCTTAACCTCCTTAGCTATTTTAGCTTTTTCCACAAGTGTGGCAAAATTTCTCTCCTTCTGTGGGGCAATCAGTATCGTAACTGATCACGCAACCCGTCCTCAAAACGGACACAGCATTCATAATCAGTCGGCACTATTCCTCGAGCATACCGACTCAAACGCAGAAACTCCGCCTCGTAAGCTGCCACGGATTTACCTCCTTGGACCAGATTCAAGAATTCCTCCCTTAAGGTATTTTCATAGCTAGCCCTGACATACTTCCCCTGGAATGCTGTCTTGAAGAATTCCCATGTAATACGATCAGCCTGAGTGCCTTCCCGAACAGTGAGCCACCACTGATACGCCTCATCTCTCAGTAATGATACAACCCCCTTCAGTTTCTGCTCAGCGGTGCAATCCAGGTCGTCCATAATCCGCTCCACTGCCTCAAGCTAGTATTCCGCTACATTAGGGGCTACACCCGAAATACCCCTAAAAACTTTAGCCCCATTCGATCTGATTCGTTCCGATACCGACCCACGAGCTGCCGACCCAGTTCTTGCCCCAGCAACCCTTTCTAGAACTCGCAACATTGCTTGGGACAGAGCGTCGTCCTCTCTCATTCGTTCGTGTGACCCGGCTTGATCCACGGTGGCGCAGGCGTCCATTTCCGGCATATGTCCCGATGCCTCAGATACAACCCTAGCACCTCGGCCTCTACCACGGCCACGTCTACCGCATCCACATCCTCTAGTGCTCATGTTTACTAAATCGATTTAATCTGATTACAAGTCTTATGAATCAGTATATTATTCAATGTTTATTAAACAATGTTTTATGAAGTATAGCAGGTAAATTTGTTTTCGCAAAACGTATCCTAAGGTCTCAATCTCTATAGTTTCAGCTCCTAAAGCTAAAAGTTCTAAAGTATTTCTAAAGTCATACCACAATAATCATAAAATGAAAACATAAACTTACTTGACTTGAAGCCGGATACCCGTGGTGCCATACTTCCTTTAGATCATGCATTTATAATTTAAAATTTTAAACAGCTTTGGAAAATGCTTTTGAACCCAAACCACAGCCGAGTTTTGCAATCGGACTCTGATACCATAAAATGTAACACCCCAAACCCGGCCCATACGTTACGACTGGATCTGACATGTCACATAAGGAAGACGTATAAAAACCTTGTGATTCATACTAAAATAGGTGTTATTTGTTTATGGTTAAGAAAACAAGTTTGGAGATAAATTCTTGATAAAATGCAACTATTTGTGAGAGGTTGATTGATGAATCAAAAATCGAACTATTGAACTTTAAAATTGTGACTTTTGAAAATGACTTTGGTAATTTAAAAGAGAATCCAAGTTAAAATATTTGTAAAAGTTTGTTATAAAATCCATTTAATAAATCAAGCAAAATAATAAGTACGTCAAACATAAAGCAAAATAAAATATTCCGAGGCCTTATTACAACTTAAAAACCCAAAATAGTAAAAGTAATAAAGTAAACGGAAATAGAAATTTAAAGTTTAAAAAACACCATTTTTGAAGTATGGCCTACACCGAGTCATCCATGGCCCAAGTCCACCTCACTGAGCATTACCTGCAAGGATTAAGAAGGGAGGAGTGAGTTACAAGAACTCAGTGCATAATCCCCTTACCGACATCCACTGGGCCTGAATCCATTTAGCAATAACTTGGGCTTAAGCCCATTTACATAACAATATTAAAATGATATGAATGTAACCCAACCCATCCATCCATCACACCCCCGACTCCACCAATAACACCTGTGGGGATCAAGTCAACCCACCCCGCCACTCACACCAATTCGCAGGCAAGCTGCCATTTATAATATATTTGTTTATTGTGGCCAAGCCACTGAACTCATAAGTGATATTTTGTGGCAATGCCACCAGGCTACACTGCTCTTCATACAATTTTTCCCAACCCATTCAATATTTAACATGCAACATACATAATAAAGCATAATAACCACATATATGTGCAACCATTATTAATCCAATAATTTATTACAGTGCATCGGCCCATTATAGCACTTTGTAATTCGGCCCATTAAGGCATTCTAGTAAATCGGCCCATAGGGGCATTTTCGTAAATCGGCCCATAGGGGCATTTTCGTAATTTTAACAATTTTAATACCGATTTTGACAAGTTTATAGTAATAATGTAATTTAAGCTAATTTCTCGATTTGTGCAATATTACGATTTTTAGCCATATAAATAATAACGATCTATTTTCCAACGTGATATCTAATTATGAATCTAACGAGATTTGGTGTGAGATTACACACCTGATTACGGTAAGGACTAGTCCTTCTTGATCGTCGACACCTATGACAACATAATACTCGATTAACTAACATAAGAGGTTTTTCTTAATCCAAATCTAAATTAACGATCTAAAATACTTACTCTCAATATCGTGAGCGACCACGATTTGTCTATTTTCACCGGATGATGGTCCACAACCCGGTGGAAAATCTCGAACCGCCGATACCGCTCTACGCTTGAACTTAGGAGTAGGAATAGCAAATCCACTCCTTTTGTGTTCTCCAATCGCTTTTCCTTTCAAATCAGTTCCACTTGCCTCCATAGGAAAAATCTCGATTAGAAAACTACTATGAGAGAAAGTAGTTGTTTTAGTGATAGGAGTAGGCTTACCACTATTTTCGAAGGATCCACGAGTGAATAAGAACGAACGATTTAGACCCTAAATTAACCGTTTAGTCCAAACTCTTATTCCGTTTAGTAACTAATCGAATAATGAGCGATATCAAATAATCCATAAAGACACTCCTTACCTTAACGATATTGAATCCGATTTCCTCCGATTGACTTAAGGCTAGAATTGAATCGGCTAGGATGATATTCGGCCACCCACTTAGAATACTACGAAAAAGAGGATGATTAAGATGTGAATGAGTAGGAGGAAACACCATTTCGGTTTAGAAACAAGATACACAACCGAATAATGATAGACACTTATTCGGCTAGAAAGAAAGGAAAAATGAAAAGAGAAAAAGAAACCACTTACCGATTTGATCGAAGAAGAGGGTCTCAACACAAATGAGAAAGAAATTGTGAAGGAGAGATTAAGGGTTGAAAGGTTCAGCTATGGAGAAAAGAAAATGAACAAGAAGATTCGGCTATGAGAATATGGGTTAAAGAAGAAGAAAGAAAGGTTGAAGAATTTGTGAAAAAGAAAAGAAAGGATGGAGAAAGAGTGCTTAACTAGATTCGGCTATCAAAAGGGGAAATGAGAAAATAAATTAGACACAATGGCTAGATGGTTTCGGCAAAACAAAGGAAAAAGAGATGCTCACTTTTGGATTTGGAGTTTCGGCAATGAGGGAAGAAATTTGAGAAAGAGAACACCAAAAAAAATGCTAAAAGAAACAAGCCATACAAGCACCCAAAATTTGCCAAAAGACTAATGCAAAATTCGGCTACCAAGACCCCTCCCAAAACCGTGTATCCTTTTACCAAAATGATCAAAATTGACCAAAAACTCTTTCCAAAACATCTTCCACATTGTAGGCCAACATGTTCCCTTCTCTTTCCTTTTCTTTCATTTTTTTCCTTATTTTTCCCTTATCTTCCTCCTTACCATATTCCTTAGCCTCCTTTCCATCAATAAAAAGTCTCCCTTACCATAAATAGGACCATGGCCGACACTTGGGATAGGAGTACAAAAAAAATAAATCCAAAATTTGCAAAAGATGGGTTTTGAACCCCTTCCCTCCATGCTCTCCACTTGACGCCATAACCTCCTTGCCATATGCTCACTTATGCTAGCAAAATACACACTTATTTCCTTAAGCATTGATGCCATTTACCTTCTCTCATTAAAGTGCTCAAACACAAAAATTTTGCTAAGGCCCAACTCAATCTTGTGCCTTCTAAGGACCCCTAATCATACACAATTAACATTTTTAACTAGCCTAAAGCATGATATACTTCAAAACATAAAATTCCAAATTTCAGGATGTTATAATAAGAGTAGTACATGATCTTAAATCTTGTCTCTAAAAGAGAATAACCAATGAGATAGTCAAAGTCCTTCTACTCCATCCAATCAAGATGTGGTGAGGATTATTGATTACTACTCTAGTTTGACTCAGAGCTAGCCCTCTATTGCAGTTCTATGAATTTTCCCAGTTTACGCACGCTTTCTTGGTCTAAATTGAAGCTCATTCTTACCATAATCATTTCTATCGGGTTCGAATTGACTCTTTCAAATAAGACTTTGTTCTTGTGAATCCAAATATTCCACATGATGGTTGCATAGTTAATAAGAATATCAGTTGTAAAGACCTCCCTTCTATCACCTGCAACATGATTTGAATTAACCATTCTTTATTCAAATTTATGTTTCAGCCATTAGTTTAAATTCCAAGGAATGAACCAAACCAAACTGCCTTAGAAAATTTGCATTCCCAAAAAAGATGGTACACAATTTCTTCTATATTGTGACAGAAAATGCATCCTAAATTCATGGATCTAATCCTCTTTTGCACTTCAGCCTTGCGCGGTAAAGAATTATTCAAGATCTTCCATATAAACATTACAATTTTGTAATGTAGTTTAAATACCCATAGCAACCTCCATATTTTCTTTGGGGTACTCGAGTTGGGTGCACTAGTATTTTCATACATCTAACTATTCAATTCGTGGAACTATGTCGATTTCAAGGAGAATTTATCGTCAAAAGTGAACTTTCGTTTTGGCTTCATGGCACCTTCAAAGAATGACTTTGTTTCCCACCATCTCTGCGTCTCCAAATTGGATAGTTCATTGTGAACTAGTTTCGCATTTGCTTCCACTCTTAAGCTAAATGATTTCCATCTGTTATCACTTTGCCAAGTTATATTATGTTTGCATCCCTCTCGTGTCACGGGCCGTAGTTCAAAGCCCGTGACCATCACACCAAATGCATCCGATGGAGGTTTATTGTTTAGATGGGGATCATTTGGCCCGCAAGAACTGACCCAATTCAGGAAGTTGTTGGAGAAGCCTGTCAGATTGAAGCCTGGTTGGCCTGATAATGAAGATATGGCAACTTAGGCTAATTTGGTAACTAATCTTATAAGATTAAAGAAATCATATCTTGTAAAGATTATATTAGATTTGATATGGCATATCTTGTAAATCCCTAAAATTAAGGGATATGGTTAATCTCGTCCGTCAATGTAAATGTATCTTGACTGTCGGTTTTGGGGGAGCTCAACTATAAATAGAGAGCCTCGCCCTCATTTGTACTCACTCCATTTATTGTTTCATTATTATTTGTGAATAAGAGAATAGAAAGCATTTACTCAAACACTTTGTGTATGTTCTTTCTGTTGTTCTTTTGTTGCTTCTTTTGGCATAAATCGCTGCTGCTCTACAAATTAGTGCCTTGGAGGACTTCTAAAGGAATCCTCACTTGAGCAAAGGCTAACTTAGGTGTGTTTAGACGAACGGATCGCCTAAGGCCGCATAGATCATGAGACGAAAGATCTAGCCCCGTGACAAGTGGTATCCGAGCTATTGGTTTGAAGGCACCATTGGGATGTCGAAAGAAGAGTTCAAACAAAGGTGGGCCAGAAAGTCTTTGAGGGCGATGCTGTCGGTTGTTGAGGAACGCGTGGGTAAACTTGAGAAGTCTATGGAGGATGCAAAAGAGTCAGAAAATACACTTGGGAAAAGCATTGAGGACTTGAGGGAGTAGTCCAGGGACTCTGTGACCATGTGTCTCACTTCCCAAAGGGATAGCGTGCAAGAGCTACTAGATTCCCAAAGGAAGAAGCTGACGGAGAGGAAAGATACTCTAAAGCCATGGTGAAGGTTTTGAAGGAGGAAACAATGGACACGACGATGGCTTTGAGCACAAGAATAAAGGAGCTCGAGGGAGAGCTAGCCTTGTGTCGAGTAACCATGGGGAAAGCACTGGCAAGTGCAGCACTCAGTAAAGAGGATGTCCCTAAGCTGAAAGAGTTTATGGGGGCAAGGTCTGCATGCGATGTGGATAATTTCTTGTGGAGGATGGAAAACTACTTCCGTGCCAAAGGCATCGTGGATGATGCGGTTAAGTTAAATACTGCTTCAATGTTTCTTACTGATATTGCACTTTTATGGTGGCAAGGCAGGACCACAGATAAAAGGCAAGATGAGATTAGGATGTGGCAAAAGTTTCAATGTGAGTTGAAGGGACAGTTTTACCCAGAGTTTGCCAAGGAAGAAGCTCGGGCAAAGTTGCAAGGGATAACGCAACGGGGCACAGTGGGGGAGTATGTTCGAGATTTCAAGGAACTCATGCTCTAAGTTTCAGATGTGACTGAGAAAGAAGTATTGCTTGCTTTTCACAATGGATTGAAGCTGTGGGTCAGACAGGAGGTGGAACAAAGAGGTGTCTAAAAGCTGTCAGAATCCATGACGGTAGCGGAATCCGTGATTAAGCTTGATCTAGGGAAAGACAAGCTTGGGTCTTTCAAGTCCGAGGAAAGGGGCATATGTGAAAAGGATCACAAGGAAGATGTTGTTGATGGCAATAGCAATGGTGAGAATGGTGGTAATGGGAAACCACGAGTTAGGAAGAAGAAACCCAAGAGGAAAAGGGACAAGCTGAAACCTTTTCTCTGCGACGGTCCATATATATTGAAGAAATGTCTGAAGAAATTCAAGCTTAAGGAAAAGCCGATGAGTAAGGCCTTAGTACTTGGTTTGAGCGCAAGGGGTGTCAAAGCCAAGGAGGCCGAAAGTGAGAAGAAGCCAGTGGAGTGCTTCTTGTGTCATGGTCTGCATAGGTTGCGAAAGTGTCCGAAGAAGTCTGTCATCGAAGGGAACGATAGAGCAGATAAGGATCCCAAGAAGCTTGGTTCGAGCAAGGGAAAAGCTGAAGCCAAGAGGGAAAAGAGGAGCAAAAAGAAGTGAGTAAAGTGTTTCTTATGCCGTGGTTGGCATGAGTTGCGAAACTGTCCAAAGCAAGCCGTAGTCAAAGGAAAGGCAACGCTCAAGCTTGGTGATTCGTAGGAGGGGCTTCCACCCAAGGAAGAGGTGAGTTTGTCATCGGACTTAGGGGAAAAATTGCAATGAAAATAGTGAAGCTGGGACCAATGAGGCTCAATTTGAGAAAAGCGTCGGAGTTGGCAGAGTCATCGATAAGGCTTCCACCTATGGGAGAGGTGGATGGTGCATCAGACTTCAAGGGAAAAGAAGTGATGCATGTTGGACAGTTGACCCAAGTAAATTCAAAGGTACATTCCAAACACTTTGATAGTGTGTTACATTCTAACTTTTTGACTTGGCAAGAACGTAGGGGCACTTTCGAAGTTCTTGAACAAAAAGGCCGAGAGACTGTAGGCAAAGCAAAGCCAAGTGTTGTGAATCAAGAGGATTCTATTCGAGTGAAGTTAGAATGTGGGAAAGAGAGTGACATAACTTCTTGTCGTCGAGATGTACAAACGAGTAGGATGGTTCGAGTTAAGAAGCAACGTAAGCCGAGGCAAAAGTCTTGAAGGAAGGGAAAAGCTAAGGCGTCGAGATAAGACCGAGGCAAATCAAGTCAGTTCCATTAAGAAGTTGCAACGAGGGCGCTGCGAGAATGGGTTGGGGAGAATGTCACGGGCCGCAGTTCAAAGCCCGTGACCATCACACCAAATGCATCCGATGGAGGTCTATTATTTAGATGGGGATCATTTTGCCCACAAGAACTGGCCCGATTCAGGAAGTTGTTGGAGAAGCCTGGTTGGCCCGATAATGAAGATATGGCAACTTAAGCTAATTTGGTAACTAATCTTAGAAGATTAAGGGAATCATATCTTGTAAAGATTAGATTAGATTTGATATGGCACATCTTGTAAATCCCTAAAATTAAAGGATATGGTTAATCTCGTCTGTCGATGTAAGTGTATCTTGACCGTTGGTTTTGGGGGAGCTCAACTATAAATAGAGAGCCTCCCCTTCATTTGTACTCACTCCATTTATTATTTCATTATTCTTTGTGAATAAGAGAATAGAGAGCATTTACTCAAACACTTTGTGTGCGTTCTTTCTATTGTTCTTTTGTTGCTTCTTTTGGCATAAATCGCTTCCGCTCTATAAATTGGTGCCTTGGAGGACTTCTAAAGGAATCCTCACTTGAGTAAAGGCTGAATTAGGTGAATTTGGACGAACGGATCACCTAAGGCTGCACAGATCGCGAGACGAAAGATCTAGCCCCTTGACACTCGCTCAAGATGTTTGTCCACCCCCACAAAGCCCCTGGTTTTGTTTAGCTTTGAAGAAAATTCTCTTTGATATAGTATGTCTTAACTAGAGTTTCTCTAAGAAACCAACTCTAATTATAAATAATTCTCCACCCTTGTTTCTCGAAGACAGCTTTATTCATGAAGTTCTTTTTCCTTATGCTCAAACCTGCAGATTTTTTTTTTTGAGAAAATTAACTTGATTTCAATAAACAAATAATGCCCAATTATAAGTAAGAGAAAATAAAGACAGATTCATCGGGAACCCTTACCTTTGGAAATTAAAACCCAACCTAATAAATGAGCCATCCCAATAGACATAATTTAAATCAATAACAGTATATCAAAAGCTCAATTAGAAATGAATTGTCTCCTCCTAAAAGAGAGCAAAACATAGACGGTTTCTGCAAAACGCCAGTCTCTTCATTCCTTTATCCGGCGATTCTTCCCATCGACAGTCTTGTTCAGCTATCACGATGACGAACATTGGTACATTTCCAGCCAGATAAGTATTCTCTCCCTTTTTAATTCCTTCAGATGCATGAATATGTGCTAACCCATTTCTTCTCCTCGATGCATGTTCAAACGTACATCTCCCAAAACACTTAGGGTCCGTTTGTTTGCCAGTAAAATGTTTTTCGAAAAATAATTTCTAGAAAATGATTTACTTTTCTGGAAAATGATTTACTGAAAATATTTTTGGTGTTTGGATGAATCTGTGTAAAATATTTTCTGTTGTTTGGCAGATTTCCTTAAAATATTTTCCGGAAAAATTGTTTTTACATATATTAATAAATTTATATTTTAAATTGTTTTTACATATATTGCAATGATTTATTTATAAATAACTAAATTAAATTAAATCAATGATAATACTCAATTATTAAGCTAAAATATTAACTTTAATAAATTGAAAACAACCAAAGCAATAAAATCGAGCTAATATGTCAATTATACAATAGTAATGATCAGTAGTATGGGTTAATTCATATATTTCCACATCGAGCTAATAAGTCAATTATACAAGTACAATGATCAGCAGTATGGATTAATCCTTGTATGTCCTTTATTGAGTGGAAATATTGTAGGCCTTTATCAACCCATCCAGCATTTACACAAACAAAAAGAACCGAACAATAACAAAGTGCCTATAGCAATATCAACTAACACCAAAATATTGCCTTTACCAAAAACAAAACAGTGGCTATACCAGCACAATCTCTGTACTAATACCAACAAAATCCAATATCTAATATCAAACTAACAAAATACCAAAGCTCTTCGCTTGCTTCTAATTTGCAACTGATTCTTGTGTGCTTATAGGATCTCCACCAGTTTGGCGTTTCCTATTTGGTGATTTCAACTTCACTGAAGAGCTTGCAGTTGATGTCCGACCTGACTGTGTTGTATTTGATCTCAATCCAGACTAAAAATTGTAAAATTATAGTGACATAAGTAGTTATAAATTAGCAGAAATTGAAATATTGCTAAACTAAAACTTACATAGAATGCCTGCTCTCTAGTTTTCATATTTGTGTAGAGGCCTAACCCAGTGACAGACCACCTTCGAGTTTTTATACTTGTGGAATGCTTAGTTGTGGAAGCTGACCTAACTTTTTTTGGTTGATTCTTCCTCTCCAATAAGCTGATATTACATTGAATAAAGGTAGACAGAAATTAAAATCAAAGCATGAAATAGAAGATTAACAAAATTGGAAGTGGAATGATTTAGAAAATTGAAGGCTAAAAACTAGTTTTCTAGAAACAAGAAACTGGTTTTCTAGAAACAAGAAACTGCCTCATATTTGATGTTCTATACCACAACTATTACAAGTTGTGAATGTCTCTTGGGACCACTGGCATGCTAGGAAATCTGATACAAAATCACTAGACACTAAGCTTGGAGGAAATCTGATACAAAAGAAGGTGAACTAGGTAGGAGCCATAAATGACTCATGTCTATAATCACATCACATGGAAGCCATCACACAATCACATAATAATGCTATCTCAGGGCCTCCAATGTACATCCTAAAAGACCCCAGTTCAACAATAATAAATTTGGCAAAGAGAATGTTAAAGTGAAACTCTTTAACTTGTAAGTTGTTCTTCTGTTGGCTAAGAAAATGACACCAATAAATAAATCAAAGATAAGAGGGAGATGGAGAATCAAATAGAAAATGGGGATAGATAAGAATGAGAGATAATAAAAATTATCATAGTTCAACCCAAATTACAACCTTCAAGCATTAAGCATATCCAAATATATTGAAATCACAAGCTAAAAATATGGGAAAGATCATTCTCACAATGGAACTTCCCAACCCAAATCCTTTTCTAGACAGAACGTTTTGGTACTAAAGATAATCTAGAAATCATTAAAAGTAAACATGGAAAATGCTTAATGGGGGAAAGACTATATAAGATCACATTGTATCAAATAATTTATAAGCAACTTGATTAAAGCAATCAAAAAGCGCTTACTTACGGTGGTCTTTGCACAAAGCATGTAGAAATAGTGATAATTTCTCTCGAGGATCGGACACTTGACAAACACGTGATCTTTCTAATAAGTAAGTCCTAATGGCAGCTCCTGAAATCCTTCCCCTCCGGTCAAATTGAATCTCCACAAACTAACCAAAATGACTACATCATTCAAAGCATGCATGTAAAGGTAAAAAAGATGATTATAACATAGAATCTACTACATGCATGGTGTAAAACTTGTTAAAACAAAATACACTCACCTTGAGTTATTGTTCCTAACAGTCTTAGCATTACCAAATGCTTCTTAAAAAGGGTTGGACTGCAGATTAGCAGAAAACAAAAATAAATGTTGTTATATGTGGTGCAAATTGGGCATTGTTAAATAAACCTATGGTGAGAAATTTATGCTCTAAGGATCATTTTTAAGCATATCCCTTTCCACTTCCAAATAATGCATCATTTTGAAATGATATGCCTCTTCATGTATCTAACTTTTCCCTCATCTTGAGTTAAAAATAATTATCATTTTCATCATTTGGATTATCATTTTCATATTTTAATCCCAAACCCAGAAAAAAAATTAAAAATAAAGAAACAAAGAAAGGCATAAAACCCAAACCAAGGTTGCTTCATTTTCAGATAAAACCCACCACTAATTCAGCACAAAAAACAAATGGGTATTCAACAGTATAATAATACAGAACCAAAATGATGGCATACCTTAAACAGTTTTTCAAGAACAAGAAGAAACGAAAATGATAAAGAAGATAAAGAAGATGACATACCTTAAGCCAAGACCCTACGAATGTGTTACTTTCTTTAGCATCCAGAAGTAAAAAAATCAAGTAAAAGCAAAGTAAGTGAACCAATGACACATTTTCTTCCACATTCTTGCCAATATGTAAGAAGCATCCAAACCCATCTCATAAATAAACGATCAAAAGATTAGAGAGAAATGGTACCTTGAGGTTTTGGGCTTTGGAGGATCAAGGTTGGAGGCCATCGGAAGTAGCAGCAAAATTAAATTTTTCGGTAAACAGAAACGTGGGTTTGGGTAAAAAGAAGTTAGCAATTAAACTCTTCAACGAGTGGGAGAGACGGAGTGGGAAATGCAACAGACGCGAAGAAATTTTTGAAGCTGAGACGAGAGTGAAGAGAAGGGAATGGAAAATTTCTTACTAATTCCAAATCAGTAAGACGTTTTCTAGAAATAAGGAAGTGATTTTACCCGTGTTTGGAAAATGTTTTCCTTTAGGAATTCATTTTCCACCAAACAAACGCTGGAAAATTCAGAAAATGTTTTCCGGAAAACATTTTCCACCAAACAAACAGACCCTTAATTCATTTGAATCTCTAATGTAGGCATTTATGGCCGATCGATCCTAAAAATCTGTTTGTAGCTTTTTGTTGAGCTTTGGCCTGCAATGTAACATCAGAGAAGCATTGAAGCTTAACCAGTACAGCAACAACATTTTGTTCATATGTAACTAGATTTAGTTTTTAAGTAATTTGTATCTAAAGTTAGTAAGTGTTAGAATTAAGTGACCCGAATCCTTATTTAAATAAAATACAATGGTAAAATAAAATAAAAGTAAAATCCATATAGAACTACACTTCTTTTTATTTTATTTTAGAATAAGGTTTTTTAATCCTTATTAAACTCCATCTATTTGATATTGAATCTTACTACACTTCTACTAGAATATGGTTTTACAAGCCTATAAAAAGACAAAGTCTATTCCTCTTGTAATCATTTGAATTCGACATAATGAATTTTCTTCTCCTCTGCCCGTGGTTTGTTTTCCCGAAAGGGTTTCCACGTAAAAATCTGTGTGTTCTTTATTTTTATTTCTCTTTACTTTACGATATATTGTTATTACCGATATTCTATTTTTTCACAAATTGGTATCAGAGCTTTCGAGTTGTTCATCTCGATCATGTTAATTGCGTCTTTGAAGTATGAAATTCTCTTGTTGGATCGTAACACTAGATTTACGTTGTGGCAGATTAAGATGCAAGCAGTTCTTGCGCAGATAGATCTGGGGGATTCCCTGCTAGGGATAGATAATATGCCTTCAACATTAACGAATGAAGAGAAGAAGCGTTAGGATCGAAAGGCGTTAACACAATTACATATGCATTTGTCTAACAAAATTTTGCAGGATGTGAAGAAGGAGAAGACCGCCGCTGCATTATGGAAGAGGCTGGAACAAATATGTATGTCGAAAACTCTAATCAGCAAGTTGCATATGAAGTAGCGTCTTTATGCTCATTGTTTGGAGGAAGGTGCGTCTGTGCACGAACACTTAATTGTGTTTAAAGAAATTCTCTCAAACTTGGAGGCCATGGAGGTTCAGTTTGATAAGGAAGATCTAGGGTTAATTCTACTTTGTTTGTTGCCTCCGTCTTATTCAAACTTTAGAGACACGATTTTATATAGCCGCGAGTCTCTTACAGTTGATGAGGTTTATGATTCTTTAACCTCGTATGATAAGATGAATCATCTTGTGGTTAAAACTGACTCTCAAGAAGAGGGTCTCATTGTTCATGGAAGACAAGATCAGAATGCTGATGATGATCGTGGAAGGACACAGGAACGGAATCCTCGCGGTAAATCTAAGGGTAGATCGAAGTCTTCAAACATAGGTAAAACTTGTAACTTCTGCAATAAGAAAAGGCACATTAAATTTGAGTGCTATAAGCTACAGAGTAAGAACAAAAGGGAGGCTACGAATCAAAAGGGAAAACAACCAGAAAATTCCGGTGAAGCTGATGTTGTAGAAGACTACAGCGATGGTGAACTTCTAGTCGCTTCTGTCAACAATTCTAAAGTGAGCGAGGAGTGGATCCTTGATTCAGGCTACACCTTCCACATGAGTCCAAATCGGGATTGGTTTACAACTTACTAAAGCGATTAATCGAAGGTGTTGTTTTGATGGGAAATAATGCTTCGAGTAAAATCGCAGGTGTTGGAACAATTAAAGTTAAGATGTTTGATAAAGTTGTCAAAACACTTAGTGACGTACGAAATGTTCCAAAATTGAAGAGAAATTTAATTTCGTTGAGTACTCTTGATTCAAAAAGGTACAAATACACAGCTGAAAGTGGGGTTTTGAAGTTTTCCAAAGGTTCCCTTGTTGTAATGAAAGGGTAGAGAAAGACTATCAAGTTAAATGTTTTGCAGGGTTCTACTGTTACAGGTGATACAGTTGTTACTTCATCTTCCTTGTCAGATGATGATATTACTAAACTTTGGCATATGCGCCTAGAGCATATGAGTGAGAATGGCATGGCAGAATTGAGCAAAAGAGGACTTCTTGATGGACAAGGAATTTGTAAACTAAAGTTCTGTGAGCACTGTGTTTTTGGGAAGCAAAAGAGAGTTTGATTCACTAAAAGAATGCATAACGCGAAGGGAATGTTGGAGTATATTCATTCTAATCTGTGGGGCCTATCTAGAGTACCTTCGGGAGGTGGAGCTAATTATATTCTAACTTTTCTTGATGATTTTTCCTGAAAAGTTTGGGCATTGTTCCTGAAGCAGAAAAACGATGTGTTCTCCGCATTTAAGTCTTGGAAAACTATGATTGAAAAACAGATGGGAAAACAAATAAAATACCTCTGCACAGACAATGGCTTAGAGTTTTGTTCTGATAAGTTTAATAAACTGTACAAGTGAGAAGGGATCGTGAGACACTTGATAGTTCATCATACTCCATAGCAAAAAGACATTGCAGAACGAATGAACAGAATGATTATGGAGAAGGTTCGATGTATATTGTCAAATGCCAACTTACCAAAGTCGTTTTAGGCCAAAGCAGCCTCTACTACATGTTTTTTGATCAACCGATCTCCATCCATTGCCATTGAGAAAAAGACTCCACAAGAGGTATGGTCTGGTAATCCTGCTGACTATTCTAATTTAAAGATATTTGGGTGTCCTGCGTATGCTCATGTTGATAATCGAAAATTGGAACTGAGATCCATTAAATTTGTATTTGTTGGTTATAGAGCTGGCGTAAAAGGGTATGAGTTATGGTGTCCTGAAAATAGAAAAGTTGTGATTAGCAGAGATGTTTTTGATGAAACTGTCATGCTACCTAACTTATCTCTTAAAGACTCTTTCAATAAAAAAAATCAAAAGTAGGTGGAGCATCAGATTAATCCAGAATTTACAACAGAGTCGACTCCTCAAGCTAGTACAAAAATTCATAATAGAGTTGTTCTTCACCACAATACTCTATCGCCAAAAACAGAACTAGAAGAGAAATTAAACCTCTAAAGAAGTATACCGAGGCTGATCTAGTTGCTTATGCTTTAAATGTGGTTGAAGAATAGATGCAAACCAAGAGCCATTTAATTGTTCTGAAGCGGTTAGCTGTGAAGACTCAGAAAAGTGGATGTTTGCTATGCAAGAGGAGATGGAATCACTCCACAAAAATAGAACATGGGATCTTGTAAAACTTCCTAAAGATAAAAAGGTTGTTCGTTGTAAATGGGTGTTTCAAAAAAAAGAAGGGACTCTAGGAGTTGAAGAACCCAGATATAAAGTAAGGCTTGTTACAAAGAGTTATAGTCGAATTCCAAGAGTGGACTTCACAGATGTGTTCTCCCCAATTGTGAAGCATAGTTCGATTCGAGCTTTGCTTGGTATTGTGGCCATGCATGGTTTGGAGCTTGAGCAGTTAGATGTAAAAACTACATTTTTGCATGGAGAACTTGAGGAGGATATTTACATGCAACAACCAGAGGGTTTTACAGTCTCAAAAAAAGAGGACTATGTTTGCTTGTTGAAAAAGTCCATTTACGATTTGAAACAGTCACCAAGACAGTGGTACAAGAGGTTTGCTTCCTTTATGACTTCTTATAATTTCAAAAGAAGTAGCTTTGACAATTGTGTTTACTTTAAGAAAAACAGTGATGGTTCTTTTGTGTATCTACTCCTTTATGTTGATGACATGTTGATAGCAGCAAAAGATAAAGGAGAGATAAGAAAGGTCAAAGGCCAACTTAATGAAGAATTTGAGATGAAAGATTTAGGACCAGCAAATAAGATACTTGGTATGGAGATTCTAAAAGATAGAAAAGCAAGTAAATTGTACCTAAGTTAGAAGGGGTACATTGAGAAAGTTCTTTCCAGGATCAATATGCAGAGTGCTAAGCCTATTAGTACTCATTTAGCAGCCCATTTCAGACTTTCATTAGCTTTGTCTCCACAATCAGATGATGAGATTGAGTACATGTCACATGTTCCATACTTAGTGCAGTGGGATCTCTCATGTATGCTATAGTTTGTTCACGTCCAGATTTATCATATGCAGTCAGTGTAGTTAGCAGATACATGGTGAATCCTGGTAAAGAACATTGGAAAGCAGTTCAGTGGATTTTAAGATACTTATGAGGTACTACTGATGTTTGCTTACAGTTTGGAAGAACTAAAGATGGAGTCATTGGGTATGTTGATGCTGATTTTACTGGAGACCTTGAAAGAAGAAGATCTCTCACAGGTTATGTCTTTACAATTGGAGGTTGTGCAATCAGTTGGAAAGCCACTTTGCAAACTACAGTCGCTTTGTCTACCATTGATGCTGAGTACATGGCGATTACTGAAGCTTGTAAAGAAGTTGTTTAGTTGAAGGGACTCTTTAGTGAACTCAATGAAGACCTTCAAATCAGTACAGTATTTTGTGACAGTCAGAGTGTCATCTTCCTTACAAAAGATCAAATGTTTCATGAGAGAACCAAACACATTGATGTTTGGTATCATTTTTTCGTGATATTATTGCTCGTGGTGATATTGTTGTGAGCAGAATTAGAACTCATGAAGATCCTGCATATATGATGACTAAGTCACTTCCTATAACCAAGTTTGAGCATTTCTTAGACTTGGTTGGTGTTTATTGTTGAAGTTAAACTCTTAAGGGGTTTTATGGAAGAGGTGGAGAACTTGTTCGTTGAGAGTTCGTGATGAAGAACTTTTTCATTGAGAATTCGTGTCAAGGTGGAGATTGTTAGAATTAAGTTACTCGAATCCTTATTTAAATAAAATACAATGGTAAAATAAAATAAAAGTAAAATCCATATAGAACTACACTTCTTTTATTTTATTTTAGAATAAGGTTTTTTAAACCTTATTAGACTCCATCTATTTGATATTGATTAGAATAAGGTGTTTCAATCTTACTACACTTCTATTAGAATATGGTTTTACAAGCCTATAAATAGACATAGTCTACTCCTTTTGTAATCATTCGAATTTGACATAGTGAATTTTTTTCTCCTCTGCCCGTGGTTTTTTTCCCAAAAGGGTTTCCACGTAAAAATTTGTGTGTTCTTTATTTTATTTCTCTTTTCTTTGCGATATATTGTCATTACAGACATTCTATTTTTTTACAATAAGATTTGATGATTTGAATGATTTCCAATGTGATGTAATAGTTGATATGTCAGCTACATTTTGTGTGTAATTCAAGTTTTGTTTTAGTCAAGTAATTAGTGGGAGCAATTATGTATTAGGAATCTGTCATGTAACTTATGCTTTTATCTTTATGAGAATCAAGATGAAATCAGTTTTTTGGGGTTTCATTTTTCAATTTTCTTTGCATCCGTTTTCTTTGTTTCTTTTCTTCTTTGTTTTGCTATCAAAATTCCAACAAATAGTATACAGAGCCTATCATCTTTGAGGGCCTTTATTGTTGGTAGCTATTTTGTGAGGAACCTTGAAAAAAAAAGTAACTAAAGCTGTTGTTTTTATTGTTGCTGCAATATGAGCTTTACACCACCACCACCTGTCTTTGCTGGTGAGAAATACCACATTTGGGTAGTGAAGATGAAAACTTACCTCCAAATACATAATTTATGGAATGTGGTTGAGAATGATATAGAACCAGCTCCATTGAGGGCTAATCCCACTATTGCACAAATCAGACAACATAGTGAAGAATGTGCGAAGAAGCACAAAGCAATGTCTTGCTTGCAAAATGGAGTGTCCGATGTGATTTTCACTCGAATAATAGCCTATGACACTCCAAAGCAAGCCTGGGAGAAGCCAAAGGAAGAGTTTCTGGGGTCAGACAAAACCAGGCAGCAGTAACTGATCAACCTCAGGAGGGACTTTGAGAATTTGAAGATGAGAGAGTCTAAGACCATTAAGCAGTACTCTGACAGAATAATGGCCACAGTCAACAACATTAGGCTCCTTGGAGATGATTTCAGTGATAGCAGAGTTGTTGAGAAGGTCATTACAAACCTTCCTAAAAAATTTGAGTAAAAAATCTCCTCATTGGAGGACTCGAGAGACTTATCAACCATTTCATTGTCTGAGTTGATAAATGCTCTGTATGCATTCGAGCAAAGAATGGCCAATAGGCTGGAGGAGCATCCTAAAGGAGCTTTTCAAGCAAAAGCCAAAGAAAGCTCAAGTTCGAGCTACAAAGGAAAGAAACCATGGCTTGACAAGAGGGAGAGACCAAAGAGGATGCTGGGAAGAAAAAGTTTCCACCATGAATTCACTGCAAAAAGTCTACACATTTAGGGAGGTACTGCAAAAAGTCAGGATTGGAGATTGAAACCTTATTGAGGCCAGAGGCAGATCACACAAAGTCAGGTAACAAAATAATTTCAAATGTCTTTTTTTGTACCTGATATAGACCAAAATTTTCTTAGTGTTGGTCAGATAATAGATAAGGGTTATTCACTTGTTTTAAAGAATAACTCATGTGTTATTGAGGAAACATTTGGTCAAGAACTAGTCACAGTAGCTATGACTGAGAGATGCTTCTTTCTGGATGTGAATCAGCTGGAAAAGAAAGTCTATACTAGTCTTGCTGATAAAGCTAGTTTATGGCATAAAAGGTTAGGCCATGTCAATTATAGATCACTTGGTTTGCTGCACAAATTCAATCTGGTTGAAGACATGTCCAAGGTTGAACTCAAAGACAGGGTTTGTGTAATTTGTCAGCTTGGGAAGCATGTGAGACTGCCATTTCCAGTTAACAAGGCATGGAGGGCTCAAGACAAGATTCAATTGGTCCATACTGACATTTGTGGACCAATGAAGACTTCTTCATTGAATGACAGCATATACTTTGTGCTATTCATAGATGATTTTACAAGGTTCTGTTAGGTCAATTTTCTAAAGTAAAAGTCTGAGGTACCTGAAGTATTCAACAAGTTCAAAGCCTTAGCTGAAAATCAATCAGGTTGCAAGATTAAGGGATTGAGATTAGACAATGGCACTGAGTACCTGTCTGATAGGTTTTAGAAGCTGTGTGAGCAGGCTAGAATTCAACATCAGCTAACAACAATCTATACTCCTCAGTACTTGATATGGCAAGATGCCTACTGTTTGAAAGCAAATTACCAAGTAAGTTCTGGGCTGAGGCTGTGAACACCTCAGTGTATCTGCTTAACAGATTGCCAACCAATGCTGCCAAAGAAAAAACTCCTTTTGAAGCCTGGTTTGGACTCAAGCCAATAGTCTCACATCTAAAAGTGTTTGGTTGTGTCTACTATACACTTATCCTGGCTGAGAAGAGAACCAAACTGGAGAAAAGATCTATGCCAGGGATCGTTGTTGGTTACAGCAACACAAAGAAAGGCTATAGAGTCTTTGATCCATCCACCAAAAGGATCATTGTGAGCAAGGTTGTGAAATTTGATGAAGAAAGTGCATGGAAATTGAATGGTTTAGATGCAAGCTTAAGTGAACAAGGTCAGCAAGATATTGATCTGCAACCAGCTAAAGAAGAAGAGCCAATTGGTGATGATTTTGATGATGTATGTAAGACCCAATTTTCGCCCGGCCCATTTTAAAACCATACATAAAAGAATATATATATAAAAAAATTAAACCTTAAATCCAAAATAGAACAAAGTCCAATCAGTCTATAGCCCAATACAACCCAAAACAGACCCAAAAAAATTAAATAGCCCAAAACTAAAATACAATTGGCCCAAATTTAAACTGTGGCCCGATTGGCCCAACAGCAGTAACATTCTCAGAAATCCTAGAGGCCTTTCAGAACGTTCCAGCACTGCCTCAGCTTCCCTCGCGTGTGCCTCCATGCGCACGACCGTTCGTATCTCTGCATGCCTTACGCGCACCCTGCAGCCTCCAGCACACAGCCTCCGTACGCGCCACGTCCACGCCTCCGTACGCCTCCTTTGTACCTACAAATCAGACGAAAACAACAGAAAAGTAGAGAGAAAAAGAGAATATTGTATTTTATTTTTTTCTTTTCTTTTTTTTTCTTTTTTCGATTATAAAAACCGAAGAAAATATCTGTAATCCTTCTTCACGTTTTCTACACAGATTACGAATCAATATACAAGAAATACAAAAAAAAATTCAAAAGCAAAAAAAAAAAGAACATCGAAAGGTTATTTTTTCAGATTTGGTTTTCTTTGGTATTTCTTTCCCCCATTTTATGCTTTCTATTTCTTGTTTACTGCATGCGAAAGAACAAAACCAAATAAAAAGAGAGGAGGGATTTACCTTCGAAATACGGACCGTCGGACTGTTTTCTTCGTCGTAATCGGAACAAAGCGGTCCTTAGTGGCGTAGAACGTGAAGCGTCTGAGTCTAGGTCTGTAACATCCTGAAAACGGGCCTATGCATTTTTTGATTTAATTATACGAAATGGCATGTCTTATGTGTTATGAATGTATGGTGAACATTTTTGGAAACTTGGAAATGTAAGGAAATGCTTTGGAAATGATAAGTTTAAAAGAGGAAAGTGAACATTTTTGGAAACTTGGAAATGCAAGGAAATGATTTAGAAATGTTAAGTTTAAAAGAGGAAAGCGAACACTTTTGGAAACTTGGAAATGTAAGGAAATGTCATAGAAAATGTTAAGTTTAAAGTTTAAAAAGGGGAAACTAAGACAATGTGGCCTTAAGAAAATTTATAGAGGAAATATGACATACAAATAGCCTTGGTAAAATGGCTACAAGGCACCACTTAAGGGCCTAGCAAGTGACGCCACATGCAGGAGTAAAAGGGTCTTGAGTTCGAGTCACATGGGAAGCAAATAAAAGAATTTTTATTTTGCTACAAGGAGCAGAGAGGTGGGGCGGCATTAAGGCTCTTAAAAGAGGAGTTTTATTCTCTTTAAATTTCGGCTAAATAGGGATAAATAATGGATTTATTTTAGATTATTTTTAAGAGAGATAAATGAGGATTTATTCTATAATTTTAAAAATTTAAGAGATAAAGCTATCAAAATAAGGGAGAGTGGTGGCCAAGTAAGGGACTCTAGCTAGTAATTTCGGCTACTAGAGGAAAAGAGGCCATTCATCCATTCACTCTTCCTTTGCCGAATTTCTAAGCAAATTCTCTCTCTCTCTGCCGAAATTCCCTAGAGCCTTGTTCTTCTTCTTTTTGTTAGCCAAAGCCGAAAATTCAAGATACCACCATAGCCGATTTCTTTTCTTTCCAATCCATCAAAAGCCGAAACCTCTTTGATCACTATCTAATCTCCATAGCCGAATCTTTGTGGAGCTTCAAGCAAGAGTGGGTCGACTTCTGTAGTAATGGTAAGGATCTATCCTTATATTTCTTTTCTTCAAGCCCAAGATTAAGATTCTAATGCCATTTGTATCTCTTGGCCGAAACTACAACAGATCTTTCGGGATTTTGTATATTGTCGACTACCAGGGAGAAGAGACTACTTTTCGGGATTTAAAGAATCAAGGTAAGATATGTGAATATTCGGCCAAAGGCCATTTATTATGTTTAAGGATGAAATCGAATCGAATATAAGTCTATAGGTATTTCGACAACTCCCTAAGCAAGTGATTCTTTTCGGGATTTTAGAATCCACAAGGTAAGCATATGAGGTATTCGGCCAAGGCCTATTTTTGGTATTTAGAACTATTTCTTATTTATTCAAAAGCCGGAAACTGACATAGCTAAGTGATTTGGTGGCTAGCCGATTTCAAGAAGGAACTCAAGACAAGGTTTGGGATTTGATTTTTAATCCAATCGGCACAAGGTAAGTTTTGGTTAAAATAATCCTTCGGGATTTAGTCTTATGGCCGAATAAGCTTTTACTAAATAGTAAGTGATTGATCAAATGTAGGAACTTAAGATCTAAAACAGTAGATCGATTTTCGAGATTTCAAGGAATTCGTTAACCATATCAGGTGTGTACCTCACACTATTTCTTAATATAGTTATGGCAATAATTAATCTATATGTGATTATAAGAATGTGCAAGAATATGGCTAAGGTACCATGTTATGGTACAAAGTACTCAGCACGTTTCCTACTCCTACTAGGATTATGAAATATGTTATATTTAACATGTGATAAGTTATAAGAATGTGAAAGTTGGCATGATTAATGCATAATAAGTATGATATGGGGCATATGGGTTATTGAAAAGGGGAAGTGAATGTGGTGACCTAAGACCACGATATTTGAATGTGGTGACCTAAGACCACGGTATTTGAATGTGGTGACCTAAGACCACGATATCTCGAATGTGGTGACCTAAGACCACAAATATTTATAAGAGGCGATGAGCACGTCGATCATGATGGCGCAGCCGATGGTGTGTAGCGGTTGGAGGGTCGACTTAGTAGTCCCTACGGCGGTGTGCGAGGTTGGTACGGGTGATGTGTAGCGGATGGTAACTAGGTTTGGGTTCGGGTTTGCATCATATTATTTAAATGTTATATGTACATGTATGACTTGTATGCCTGAGTTTGTTAAGGACTTAGTGTTGTGGTTACACATTAAGTCTGTTGACTCACCCCGTTGTGGGATTACTTTTCAGGTGATGGACAGTGATGGACCGGGACGGCAGAAGCTTAGGGATGGCCATGCTCAGCAAGGAATTTATTTTATTTCATTTAAGTACTTTAAATTATTTGGGTTTGTTTTGATGTAATAAGGCCGTTAATATGAACTGTTTTATGCATGCTTTTTATTGGAGTTTATTACTATACGATTAAGTTTAAATCAAGGTTAAATGGTTTTTCTAAAAAAACAAATAATAATATATACAAGGTATTCAATTGAACCCAACACAAGCAAATCCATCTTCAAACCACACGAATTTTTCCTAAGTAACAAACAGACTTTCAAATGTTTACTCGAGGAACATACCAGATCCGGTCAGGACTCGTGGGCCGAGTTTGGGGTGTTTCAGCTTGGTATCAGAGCCCGGTTCAAAACTCGGCTCTGGGGTTTTTGGGCTCCAAAACGTTTTCTAAAAATGGGCTCTTTAAAGGATAACAGTCTATTAGCTCGGCATGGCACCTAAGTCTCGGCACTGAAGTCCGCTGTGAGTAAGTACCCTAAACCATTGTGTGATATACATGTGGGCTTTATGGGCTTTATGGGACGTAGACTAGTTTAAATAGACTCGATGGACTATAGGCTTAGTTTAAACCACTTCTTAAATTTTCATAAGACTTAATTTCACTAAACAAACCCAGTTAATGAGCCGCAAGACTAGGGTGTGGTAGCAGATCAAACGCATGTCTAGGATTGGATGCGGAAGAGCTTGGTATTTAAGCGATCCTAGTGACTCACCTCCTCTTCATTTGGAATCCTACAGTGCGTAGTGATTGTTCACCTTAGTCGAGTTAGGGTGTGGCAATAGGCGACGCATGCCTAGGAGTGGATTCAGGAGAGCTTGGTATTTAAGCGATCCTAGCGACTCACCTCCTCTTCTTTTGGAATCCTACAGTGCGTGGTGACTATTCACCCTAGTTATGAGGACTCGTTGATGGGCTAAACCCTATAATTAAAACCCGAAAGGGACCGACCACCCTAGTTTGAATTTTATCGAAATACCCCGGATTTCAAAATTCCAGAAATACCCTTATTTCATAAAATCACCAAGGAACCCTGAATTGAAAAATTTGCAAAATTATCACGATTTACAAAATTTTTAAATTGACCCCGATTTATTACCAAAATACCCCCTGTAGGTGAAATGACGAAAATACCACAGGATAGGAATAAGAGCGAAAATGTTTGAATGATGAATGTGTGTTAAATGAATGTGCTACTTTAAATTAGGATAGAAGACTTGAAACTTTGATCGATCGAAAGAACTACTTCTAAACTTCTTTCATAAAATTTCTTCGCGGATAAACAAAGTGGAACAAAATACTAATGCATAAAAATTTCTTAATCAGTTAAAGCGCGGTCGTAGAGACATGAGTTCTAGGGACGTGGTCGTAATGTGCGAGGACGCGGTAAAGCGGAATGACCGTATTGGAACCCGTTAGGTGCGGTCAAGGGTCCGAGAATGAGGTACCACCACCCCCACCACCGGTGTTGGTGTTGAGCGACAAGATCGGACGGGGATGATGCGATATCACGAGCGATCTTTGCGAGTTCTTGAGATGGTGGCTGGGCGGTGGAGGTATGGGAGCTCGGAAATCTGCATGCGGCGACTCGAGCCAATGGGGCCGAGGTATTTCGTGGTGTATCTGGTGTGGCACCCAGTACAGCTGAATATTGGTTGGAGGCGACGGAGCGAATTATGGATGAGTTGGATCTGACCCCTGAAGAGAAACTAAAAGGAATGGTGTCATCTTGCTACGCAATGAAGCATATCAATGGTGGCTCACGATTCGGGATAGTGCTACGGCTGAGGAACTCACTTGGGAATATGTTGAAGCGGCATATCAAAAGAAGTATGTTAGAACTCATTACGTTGATGCACAGAGAAAGGCTTTTTCGGGTGGTTCAAGGAATAAGTCCGTAACGAGTACGAGGCTGAATTTTTAAGGTGAGCCGGTATTCTCGAGGGATAGTGGCTACGGAGCATGAACGATGTGTCCGGTTTGAGGATGGACTGAGAGATGATCTGAGGTTATTGATAGCTCCGCAGCAAGAGCGGGAATTTGTTGTGTTAGTCGAGAAGGCAAAAGTAGCCGAGGAATTAAGGACTCGTGAGGTAGAACTCGATCGGGAGAGGGAGAAAAGAGGCTTTGGATCATCGGGATCATCACGGGAATAAAAGGCCTAGAGTTGATGGGCCGCGAGGTCGCAAAGCCCGAGTGCAGGAGGGTAGTATCGTACTTGTGATCGGTGTGGGAAGAGGCACCTAGGAGAGTGTTGGAAGAGGACAGGGGATGTTTCAAGTGTGGGTCCAAGGACCATATGATTAAGGATTGTCCTATGAAACGGATGGAAATCGGCCGTAGCTTCGGAATGTTAATCAAGCCGGTAGAGGTGGACTGAGCGACTGGCGAGGTCGTGGTCCGAATAATAGAGGTAATGGTCTTTGGCAGAGGGCGTGGAACACCGGAAAGAGAGGTCTTTGCTATCATCGAGGCAAGGCAACTGGGTTTGGTTTATGCGATTCACCGGAGGGAGGATGGAGACGCGCGGACGTTATAACCAGTGCGTTCCTTGTATTTGGAAAAACCTTATTATGCTCACGATTGATGTGGGCTCGACTCACTCCTATGTTGCATGTAGTGTAGTGGAAACACTAGGCCTAGACTCTAAACTTTCTGATAGGGAGATGACTGTAGTAAGCCCACTAGGTCAAACTGTAGTGGTGAATGAGATCTTTCGGAGTGTACCCTTGGAAATCCAAGGCGTAGTATTTCTTGCTGACTTAATGGAACTACCCTTCGAAGAATTCGATCTCATACTTGGCATGGACTGGCTAGTAGAGCATCGAGCCGTGTTGGATTGTGCGGCTAAGCGAATGGAGTTAAGGACCCCGGAGGATGAGGTGGTCATTATGATAGGAGAAAGGAGAAATTACCTGTCTAATGTAGTTTCGGCGTTAAAGGCGGAGAAAATGGTCCGAAAAGGGTGCAAGGCAATTCTGGCCTTCGTTAGTGCTGTGGATGCAAAAGAAGGGGGAATTAGTGGAGTTAGAATGGTAAGGGACTTCGTGGATGTTTTTCCAGAGGAGCTACCAGGAATACCCCCAGATAGGGAGGTGGAATTTGGAATAGACTTGCTACCAGGAACAGCTCCGGTGTCAATCGCTCCATACCGAATGGCGCCAAAGGAGTTGGTGGAGCTCAAGGCTCAGATCCAAGAGTTGTTGGATCGTGGGTTTATTCGACCCAGTGTGTCTCCGTGGGGAGCACCGGTCCTGTTTGTGAAGAAGAAGGACGAAACTATGCGAATGTGCATAGATTATCGTCGATTAAATAAAGTGACCATCAAGAACAAGTATCCTTTGCCACGAATAGGCGACTTGTTCGATCGACTTAAAGGGCCGCCCGTATTTTCAAAGATCGATCTAAGGTGCGGATATCATCGAGTTGAAGGTGAAGGAGGCGGATATCCATAAAAGCGGCCTTTAGGATAAGGTACGGCCATTTTGAGTTTGTGGTAATCTTTGTTTGGGTTGTGAACGCCCCACCGCGTTCATGGATATGATGAACCGGTTTTTCAACCCTACTTGGATTGGTTCGTTGTTGTGTTCATCGGCGATATCCTAGTATACTCCAAGTCCGAGGAAGAACATGACGAGCATCTCGGAAAGTGTTGCAAGTGTTAAGGAGAAGAAGCTATATGCCAAATTCAGCAAGTGCGAGTTTTGGCTTAAGGAGGTTGCATTCTTAGGGCATGTGGTGTCTGCGGAAGGAATAAGGGTGGATCCTAAGAAGATCGAAGCAGTGTTGGATTTGAAACCACCTAGGTCCGTGGTGAGATTCGTAGTTTCTTAGGTTTGGTGAGCTATTCTGAAGGTTCGTGGAAGGGTTCTCGTCAATAGCCGCGCCTTTGACAAAGTTGTTAAGGAAAGAAGTACCCTTTGTATGGACGGATAAGCAACAAGAGAGCTTCAAGAAGCTTAAGAGGTTTTTGACTGAGGCACCGGTTTTGATTCAACCTGAGGCAGGAAAAGATTTCGTGGTATATTGTGACGCTTCCCATACAAGCTTGGGTTGCGTACTAATGCAAGACGGGAAGGTGGTAGCTTATGCGTCTCGACAACTAAGGCCTCACGAGGTTAACTACCCGATACATGACTTGGAACTGGCGGCAGTGGTCTCTGCTCTTAAGGTGTGGAGGCACTACCTTTATGGAGAAAAGTCAGTGATCTACACGGACCACAAGAGCCTCAAGTATTTGTTGACCCAGAAGGAGTTAAACTTGAGACAGCGAAGGTGGGTAGAATTATTGAAGGACTATGATTGTTCATTAGAGTATCATCCGGGCAAGGCAAATGTAGTGGCGGATGCTCTAAGTCAGCGATGTCGGATCCGAGGCGTTGTTCGCACACTTGAATCTGTATGATGATGGCAGCCTATTGGCGGAATTGCAAGTCAAACCAACATGGTTAAATGAGGTAAAGGAAAGTCAGTTGGTGGATGAGGATCTAAGTGTTAAGTTACAACAAGCACGGAACGGAGAGTTAGAGGATTATGGTGTTAATGATGAGGGAGTATTGTGCTTCAAGGGAAAGGTATGTATGCCTAAGGACAAGGACCTAAGACAAAAGATTCTTCGGGAGGCGCATAGTAGCCCTTATGCTATGCACCCCGGAGGCACTAAGTTGTACATGTAACAACCCGAACCCGGCCCAAACATTATGACCGAATTTGGTTTGTTACGGAGAAAAACTTTTTGAAAACCGTTTTAAAACCAATTTAAGTTTTGTTGAAAACTTCTCGTTTTTGGTTATCTTGCCGAAACCATACTTAGATTTTATTTGGAAATTTAATTGAGTCAGGTTATTATACAAATTTCAAATGTGCCCGATGGCACGATAAAACATTTTCGTGTTAATTTAAGAAAAACATGTGATTTTAATTTAATTTTAATAATATAGTTTAAAACAAAGTATCCAACATATGAGAAATAACAAAAGTAAAGTATATGGAGGCCTTATTACATCCAAAATAAAAAAAATAAGCCAATAATAAAATAAAATAGCTAAGTTTAAAGTTCAATTTATTCAAGTCCACTGCATGGCCACCTCGAGTCCAACGGCTCCTCAACCGCCATCTACGAGTCACCTGAAAAATGTTAAAGGAGAAGGTGAGTCACCAAGACTCGATATGTAACCCTTCCCCGTTTTAAAAACATTTCCATACACAACATATAACAGTTAATATGCAGAATATTATGTGCCCCCAACCTAGCCAACCAAACGCCACTGTCTACCCCATTTGTGGTACCAAACCACTGGTGGTGCCAAACCACTGGTGACATATAGTCACGATGTGTTACTAAAAAACACGGTGTCCGTAGACACGAATCAATTGATGGGGCCAACCCATCGTGTGATACCAAATCACCGCGGACGATCCCATATCTCAAGTGGGGCCAACCCACGGTGGTATTAACCACGGGGGACGAGTCGCTATGAGGTACCAAACCTCTGGAGGTACCAAACCTCTGGTGACCGTAGTCACAGTGTGTTACCAAAACACTGGTGCCCGTCGGCACGAACATTACTGCCCCCTCCACTCATTTAACCCACAATAGTCAAATAATCATGAATAGATCTCATACATTTATCACATGTAACACATGAACCATGCTTCCCAAAAGCATAATAATCTCGTATTAACAGAGACTTACCGGGATCCTCGCTTGTACCCTTGAGGTACTAGATCCGTATCTATATCAAGCGATTCTGAGGCAACATATATTTAACACAAACATTAACTGCTATAAGTGTGTATGTACACACCTGATATTGATGATAGTCCTAAGTCCCGAAAAGAGGAGTCGGCCTCCCTAGATCTCTCTGCACCTATATTTGGCCAACCTTAGAATTAGCACTATGGCCTATTCGGCCAACCCAAATAATTAAAAGGGGTTCCTTATGATCCCGAAATCTCACCTTTGCTTTTGCTACTAACCATGGCACTCAATTCCCGAATCTGCTGTGTCAACTATCATCGGTTAGTACTAATACTCATAACCAAAGCTTTCGGCTTTTGAATACAACATAGGCCTTACCCACACTTACCAATTTCGGTTGACAGAGAATGATGGCTTAGATCGAACACCTTAGAATCCCGGCACCTAAACAAAATTGTTCCAACATTGCTTAGCCACCAACCAAATTTCGACTTTTCTCTTATAACCAAGTCGACATAGGAAAATAATAGTGTGGGAGAGTTTCGGCATACTTACCCCTCACTCTAATATTCGGCCAAGACTTCACGGATTAGGAAGGAAGAAATTTTGGCACTTCAAATGGTGTATTCGGCCAATGGTGAGTTTACTGGAAAGAACAGAAGTTACGGCTAGGAGTCTTGAAAAGAGGAAGGGATGAAATTCGACTAATGTGAAAGAGAAAAATAATGGAAGAGGTGATCAGGATTTCGGCTAAGGGTTTAAGAAAATAAAGAAAAATTAGAAGGAAACAAGGTTAGGTTTTTCGGCTAAGCAGAGATGGAAAAGAAAAATAAGGTGGTGGATGGTGGTATTTATAAGCATTCGGCACCCCTCCCCCAACACCTTGCCGTCCACACACCCTCCACAAGGAGTTCAAAGCTTGGCCAATTCCTAGTTTTACTCCCAGCCACCCATTTGAAAAATATCCACATTATTTGAATTAATCTCCTAATAATCCACCTTTAATCTCTTAATAATCCAAATAATACCAAGTAATATCCTCATTATCTTATCAATTAATCCCATGACAATTCATTTAAAATAAAATAACATCCTTATTATCCTTAGAATTTAACAAATAAAAATCCAATTTAACATGCTCATATTATCCTTTAATATTAAAACTAATTTGAGCCTTTTTTTCTCTCTCATTGCCGTCCAGATAAAGAGCAAAAAGAAAGGGGAATTTTGTGACTCGAACCCAGGATCCCCCTTGCTTGATGTGGCGTCACATGCTAGCTCTTAAGTGACCCTCCTATTGCCACTTTTCCAAGTTGATTTTCATGCCATTAAATCCTCTATTTATTCTTGTAACCCCTACCCGCTAAGGCTCCCTACCTTTAAAGCTTCCAAATAAAAATTTTCTACTAAACCGAGCCTACTCAAGACCCTTAATTAACCTTTATTATTCCATAGATAATATCACAGTGGTTCAACCTAAGAAAAATAATTTACTTCCAAATAGCCCCATCTTTGGGATGTTACAGTTCTACCCCCCTTAAAATAAATTTCGTCCTCGAAATTACCTAGCTAAAACAGATGAGGGTATTGCTGCCGTATTACATCCTCAGATTCCCACGTAGCTTCTTCCACACCATGGTTCCGCCAAAGCACTTTCACTAAGGGCACTGACTTTCTTCGTAGAACCTTCACATCTCGATCTAAGATCTGAACCGGTTCTTCTTCAAAAGATAAATCCGAGTTCACCTCAATCTCTGCTACTGGCACAACGTGCGAAGGATCTGACCGATACCGTCTCAACATCGATACATGAAAGACATCATGGATTTGATTCAGTTCTGCCGGCAACTCTAGCTGATAAGCTACCGGTCCTACTCGCTTTACAACTGTATATGGCCCGATGAATCTTGGGCTTAGCTTCCTTTTCGTCCAAATCTCAACACCTTTTTCCAAGCGACACCTTGAGAAAGACTTTGTCTCCCACAAAGATACTCCATTTCCTTGCGTTTGAGATCGGCATAAGACTTACGCCTATGTCGATGCTTCTTTGAGACGAGATGAATCACCTTGACTTTGTCTTCGCCTCTGTTACCAGTCTGGACCAGAACTTGTCTTTCCCCAACTCCGCCCAACATGTAGGAGTACGGCATTTTCGTCCATATAGGGCTTCATATGGAGCCATCGAATACTCGCTTGATAACTATTGTTATAAGCGAATTACGCTAATGGTAGGTACTCTTCCCAACTACCACTAAAATCCAAGACACAACCTCTTAACATGTCCTCTAAGATCTGTATCACCCTTTCCGAGTGTCCGTCGATTGTGGATGGAAAGCCATCTTGAAATCTAACGTGTACCCAAAGCTTGATGCAACGCTTTCCAAAACCTTGGCGTGAATCGGGATCCCTATCCGAGATAATCGATCTTGGCACACCATGCAACCTCACTATTTCACCCACATACAACTTCGCTAGCTTCCGGAGTGAGTAATCCATTCTCACCGGCATGAAGTGAGTGATTTAGTCAAAGCGATCCACAATTACCCAAAGCGCATCCTTCTTGTTGGGCGTAAGGGGTAGCCCACTAACAAAATCCATGGTGATCCTCCCATTTCCATTGAGGATCTTTATCGGTTGAAGTAGTCCCGATGGTAAGCGATGTTCAGCCTTAACTTGCTTTGGCATGTCGGACACTTTCCTACGAACTCGGTTATCTCACGCTCAACCCGGCCACGAAGCTAATTTTTCGTAAATCTCCATACATCTTGCTTCCTCCGGATGCATAGCATATGGGCTGCTATGTGCATCATGGAGAATTTTCCGCCTCAACTCTTCATCCTTCGGCATGCATGCTCGCCCTTGAAAACATAGCACTCCACCACTAGACAGACCGCACCCTTCCAAACCACCATCCCGAACTTGTACCCTCTTAGCGTTCAAGCCTTCATCCACTAACCGCTTTTCCTTAATCTCCTCAATCCATGTTGGCTTAACTTGGAGTTCCGCCAAAAGACTCCCATCATCATATAGACTCAACCGAGCGAACATTGCTCTCAAGTCCGTCACAACCTTAGGCTCAACGCGTCGGCTACCACATTAGCCTTACCGGATGGTACTCGATTGAACAATCGTAGTCCTTTAGTAGTTCAATCCACCGATTGTCTCGTGATTCGGATCCTTCCGAGTCGAGAAGATACCTCAAGCTTTTGTGATCCGTGTAGACTACCGATTTCTCCCCATACAGGTAATGTCTCCATATCTTCAGAGCAAAGACGACTGCCGCTAACTCCAAGTCATGCGTTGGGTAGTTAGCTTCATACGGTCTTAACTGGCGGGATGCATAGGCTACTACCTTCCCATCCAAAGCATCAACACACATCCCAAACCAGTGTGAGATGCATCACAATAGACTGTGAATAACTTTTCCGCTTCAGTTTGTACCAAACCGAGCTTAGTCAAAATTTTCCTTAGCTTATCAAAGCTTCCTTGCGCTTCTCCGTCCATAAAAATGGGATACCTTTCCTTAGTAACTTAGTTAATGGTGCTAGCGCTATTAGAGAGAATCCTTCCACGAATCTCCGATAGTACCTGCTAAACCTGTAAAACCGTATTTCAAACCACCGACCTAGGTGGTTTCCAATCCAATACCGCTTCGATCTTGCGAGGGTCTACTCTAATTCCTTCCGCCGACACCACGCGCCCTAAGAAAGCCACTTCCTCGGCCAAAATTCGCACTTACCGAATTTGGCATACAACCGCTTCTCCTCAATACTTGCAGAACTATCCGTAAATGCTTGTCATGCTCCTCCTCTGTCTTTGAATAAACCAATATGTCGTCTATGAACACCACGACCAATTGGTCCAATCTTGTTGAAATACCCTATTCATTAAGTCCATAAATGCCGCGGTGCATTGGTCAACCGAATGGCATCACTAAGAACTCGTAATGCCCATACCGAGTTCGGAATGCCGCAAATCTTGTGAACATCAGCCTCCTTCACCCTTAATTGATGATAACTGACGACTGAGGTCAATCTTTGAGAATACCGATGCACCCTTGATTGGTCAAACAAGTCATCGATCCGAGGCAACGGTACTTGTTTTTGATCGTTAACTTGTTTAAGCGGCGGTAGTCGATGCACATCCGAATAGAACCGTCCTTCTTCTTGACAAACAACACAGTGCTCCCCACGGAGATATACTTGGTCGAATAAACCCTCTATCCAAGAGCTCCACGAATTTGAGCCTTTAGCTCCACCAATTCCTTTGGTGCCATTCGGTATGGTGCTATAGACACAAGTGCCGTTCGGTGTAGCAAGTCTATACAGATTCGACTTCCGATCTAGAGGCGGATCTTAAGCTCTTCCGGGAACACATCAACAAATTCCCCAACCGTTCGGACCTTTCCAACTACTAACCCCTTAGCTTCCAAAGCATGATTTGAACCAAATCGCCTCACAACCCTTCTTGACCATCTTTTCAGCCTTCAAGGCGGACACTACATTGGATAGGTAATTCCTTCTATCCCCTATCATAACCACTTCATCACCTTCAAATGTCTTAAGAACCATGCGCGCTAGCCGCGCAATCCAAATTCGCTTGATACTTAACCGGCCGGTCCATTCCAAGGATCAAATCGAACTCCCCAAGCGGTAGCTCCATCGGATCACCACAAATACTACCCCTTGGAGTTTTAGGAGTGCGCCTCTATAAAGTTTGTCTACCACTACTGAGTGACCTAAAGGGCTAACTACGGTCATCTCCCTAGAAGCGGTTTGAGTTTAGGTCCATAGTTCCTACCACACTACTAGCAATGTACGAAAAAGTGCGTCGAACCCACATCAATTAATGCAACATAAGGAAGATCAAAAATTAGAAAAGTAAGGTTATGACATCCGGTGCGTCACCTTCCTCGCGACACCTCGGCTGCGTAAACTAAGCCAGTGCCTAGCCTAGCTGTGTTTACTGAACCTCGCGCCCGAGTTCCACGACCTCGGTTAGGACCGTTGTTTCCTCTGCCATTACCACGACCCCCTCGTGGTCCCACATTTCTATCCTAAGTGCGATTACGCCTCTGGGTGATTCTTAGCTAGTTTCGGGGACAATCTCGACACGATGCTCCAAAGACCCACACTCAAAACATCCTCTATCACCGGTCCAACAACCTCCCCAATGGGTCCTTCCACAATGTTACACCGAGTCGGCCCTCGATTAGTAGTCGTGGGCCTTGCCGCTGATTTGACCCACTTGGCCTAGCCTTTTCCGAACACTACCGCTTGATCTAGCCGACCCAAATCCTCTCTTACGATTATTCCTACTATAACTTTGCCTCACGACCTCCTTGATCCCTTCCGGCTACCTTAGCCTTTTCCACTAGAGATGAGAACTCACGAACTCTTTGTGGGGCAATCAAGAACCTCAAATCATCTCTGAGTCCGTCCTCAAAGCGGACACAGCGCTCATGTTCAGTAGACACGATGCCTCTCGCATACCTACTCAGCCTTAAAAATTCCGCCTCATATTCCGACACGGACTTAGTTCCTTGCACTAATCCCAGAAAAGCCTTTCTCTGCGCGTCAGTGTAGCTGGTGCCCACATACTTCTTCTGATAGGTGGTTTTAAAATACTCCCAAGTCAGATAATCTGCTGTAGCCCCATCTCGAACCGTAAGCCACCAGCGATACGCTTCATCCTTTAGAAGCGACACGCCTTTCGACTTTTCTTCCTCGGTCGGTCAAGGTCATCCATGATTCTTTCGGTTGACTCTCTAGATATTCATTGCCTTTGGGTGCCACTCCTGACACACCCCGGAATACCTCCGCTCCGTTAGATCGGAGTCGCTCGGGGATAGATTTCTGAGCTCCCACATTTCCACTAGCCCCAGCCACCATCTCCAAGACTCGCAAAATAGCTTGCGATACCGCCTCACCACCGGTCTGATCCGGCTCCTCAGATCTAAAAGTAGGAGGTGGTGGTGGCAGTGGTACCTCATTTTCAGAACCTTGTCCCGACCTGACGGGTTCAGACACCGTCATCCTACCCCTACCACGTCCACGGCGTCCACGTCCTCTAGAACTCATTCTATCTACCGCGCTTTTAATCTGATTAAGAAAAATTTTATGCGTTAGCATTTGTTCCACTTTCTTATTCACGAAGAAATTTTATGGATAGAGTTTTAATCGAGAGATTCTTTCGAGCAACCAAGGTTTGATTTCCTATCCTAGTTCGCACAAAGAAGTTCATGCATCCATTCCTTAATACTTTCCATACCTATTCGCCCATCGGACATTTCTGCCCATTTCTATCCCAGAGGTATTTTCGTAATTTTCCTACTGTGGGTATTTTCGTAATTTTCCGAACCAAAATATTTTCTTGATGATTTCCAAAGCTAAGTTGTTGAATATTTGTAAAATAGTTGAAATTTTTGAGCAAAACCATTGAACTGATATTTTATGAACCGAGGGCATTTTAGTGATTTACCCCCTAAGGGCATTTCGTAATTTTCCACCATCAAGTTTTTCGAGAAATAACGTTGTAAAAATAATGTTCTTGGATTTGAAAAAGTTATTGCACAAGTTTTGAAAACATTAGGGTTTGTTGTTTCATTCTTTTTGAAAACATGGCTAATTCCCTTTTCGGGTTTTAATCATTGTGTTTAGCCTATGACCGAGCCCTCCTAGTCGGTAGTGAACCAAAGCTACGCACTGTGCGTAAGTCGAGTGAAGAGGAGGTGGGTCACGCGGACCGCTTAAATACCAAGCTCTCACCGAATCTTTCTAGACATGCGCATTGAGAGGTTACCACACCACCGAGCCCACCGAGTTAGGGTGAACGAAGCTACGCACTGTAGGATACTGCGAAGAGGAGGTGAGTCACGAGGATCGCTTAAATACCGTGCTCTTAGGATCCAATCCTAGACATGCGTCTGTGGGTTACCACACCCTAGCTCATTGACTAAGTCATAGGTTGGTTTAGTTCCTTAAGTCTTATGCTTCGTTTGTGTGTTTGAGTAGCCTAATCCTAGGGTTCGAGTTCCTATAAGTCTATCTCGTTCCATGCTTCCTACCCTTCTACAGAATATAATTCACAAAGAGGTTTAGATGTACTTACAGGCGGATCGGTCTGGGAGACTCGGGCCATCTTTGTTCAAAAACCATTAATCATTCCATAAGGCCTACCAAAACATTTTTGGGCCTTGGCCCCCACAATGAGCTTTGAACTGGGCTCGATACCAATTTTGTAACAACCCGAACCCGGCCCAAACATTATGACCGAATTTGGTTTGTTACGAGAAAAACTTTTGAAAACCATTTTAAAACCAATTTAAGTTTTGTTGAAAACTTCGTTTTTAGTTATCTTGTCGAAACCATACTTAGATTTAATTTGGAAATTTAATTGAGTCGAGTTATTATACAAATTTCAAATGTGCCCGATGGCACGATAAAACATTTTCGTGTTAATTTAAGAAAAACATGTGATTTTAATTTAATTTTAATAATATAGTTTAAAACAAAGTATCCAACATATGAGAAATAACAAAAGTAAAGTATATGGAGGCCTTATTACATCCAAAATAAAAAAAATAAGCCAATAATAAAATAAAATAGCTAAGTTTGAAGTTCAATTTATTCAAGTCCACTGCATGGCCACCTCGAGTCCAACCGGCTCCTCAACCGCCATCTACGAGTCACTGAAAAATGTTAAAGGAGAAGGTGAGTCACCAAGACTCGTGATGTAACCCTTCCCCGTTTTAAAAACATTTCCATACACAACATATAACGAGTTAATATGCGAGAATATTATGTGCCCCCAACCTAGCCAACCAAACGCCATCGTCTACCCCATTGTGGTACCAAACCACCGGTGGTGCCAAACCACTGGTGACATATAGTCACGATGTGTTACCAAAACACCGGTGTCCGTGAGACACGAATCAATTGATGGGGCCAACCCATCGTGTGATACCAAATCACCGCGACGATCCCATATCTCAAGTGGGGCCAACCCACGGTGGTATTAACCACGGGGACGAGTCGCTATGAGGTACCAAACCTGCGGAGGTACCAAACCTCTCGTGACCGTAGTCACGGTGTGTTACCAAAACATTGGTGCCCGTCGGCCACGAACATTATCGCTTCTCCACTCATTTAACCCACAATAGTCAAATAATCATGAATAGATCTCATACATTTATCACATGTAACACATGAACCATGCTTCCCAAAAGCATAATAATCTCGTAGATATGAGAGACTTACGGGATCCTCGCTTGTACCCTTGAGGTACTAGATCCAGTATCTATATCAAGCGATTTACTGAGCAACATATATTTAACACAAACATTAATCGCTATAAGTGTGTATGTACACACGATATTGATGATAGTCCTAAGTCCAGAAAAGAGGAGTCGGCCTCCCTAGATCTCTCTCTGCACCTATATTCGGCCAACCTTAGAATTAGCACTATGGCCTATTCGACCAACCCAAATAATTAAAAGGGGTTCCTTATGATCCCGAAATCTCACCTTTGCTTTTGCTACTAACCACGACACTCAATTCCCGAATCTGCTGTGTCAACTATCATCGGTTAGTACTAATACTCATAACCAAAGCTTTCGGCTTTTGAATACAACATAGGCCTTACCCACACTTACCAATTTCGGTTGACAAAGAATGATGGCTTAGATCAAACACCTTAGAATCTCGGCACCTAAACAAAATTGTTCCAACATTGCTTAGCCACCAACCAAATTTCGGCTTTTCTCTTATAACCAAGTCGACATAGGAAAATAATAGTGTGGGAGAGTTTCGGCATACTTACCCCTCACTCTAATATTCGGCCAAGACTTCACGGATTAGGAAGGAAGAAATTTTGGCACTTCAAATGGTGTATTCGGCCAATGGTGAGTTCTTTGGAAAGAAACAGAGTTACGGCTAGGAGTCTTGAAAAGAGGAAGGGATGAAATTCGGCTAATGAAAGAGAAAAATAATGGAAGAGGTGATCGGGATTTTGCTAAGGGTTTAAGAAAATAAAGAAAAATTAGAAGGAAACAAGGTTAGGTTTTTTGGCTAGCGAGAGATGGAAAAGAAAAATAAGGTGGTCGATGGTGGTATTTATAAGCATTCTGGCACCTCCCCAACACCTTGCCGCCCACACACCCTCCACAAGGAGTTCAAAGCTTGGCCAATTCCTAGTTTTACTCGACCACCCATTTGAAAAATATCCACATTATTTGAATTAATCTCCTAATAATCCACCTTTAATCTCTTAATAATCCAAATAATACCAAGTAATATCCTCATTATCTTATCAATTAATCCCATGACAATTATTTAAAATAAAATAACATCCTTATTATCCTTAGAATTTAACAAATAAAAATCCAATTTAACATGCTCATATTATCCTTTAATATTAAAACTAATTTGAGCCTTTTTTCTCTCTCATTGTAGTCCAAATAAAGAGCAAAAAAAGGGAATTTTGTGACTCGAACCCAGGATCCCCCTTGCTTGATGTGGCGTCACATGCTAGCTCTTAAGTGACCCTCCTATTGCCACTTTTCCAAGTTGATTTTCATGCCATTAAATCCTCTACTTATTCTTGTAACCCCTACCCGCTAAGGCTCCCTACCTTTAAAGCTTCCAAATAAAAATTTTCTACTAAACCGAGCCTACTCAAGACCCTTAATTAACCTTTATTATTCCATAGATAATATCACAGTGGTTCAACCTAAGAAAAATAATTTACTTCCAAATAGCCCCATCTTTGGGATGTTACAGTACAGGGATCTAAGGGAACAGTTTTGGTGGCCTAATCTTAAGCGGGAAGTTACTGAATTCGTGGGAAAATGTCCGACATGTCGCAAGTTAAAGTGAACACCAAGTTCCATCGGGATTACTTGACCAATCGAGATTCCGCAGCGGTGGAAGTGGGAGAGAATCACCGTGGACTTCGTTAGTGGGCTTCCCCTTACGCCTACTAAGAAGGACTCGGTATGGGTAATAGTGGACCGTTTGACCAAGTCCGCGCACTTCATTCCGGTGAGAGTCGACTATTCTCTTCAGAAGTTGGCAAGATTATACGTGGCGAAAATTGTAAGGTTGCATGGAGTGCCAGTGTCAATTATTTCGGATAGAGACCCAAGATTTACGTCTCGGTTTTGGAGGGCACTTCATCAAGCTTTTGGCACTAAGTTGGATTTCACTACGGCCTTTCATCCACAGTCGGACGGGCAGTCCGAACGAGTAATCCAAGTGTTAGAGGATATGTTGAGGGGCTATGTGATGGACTTCAGAGGAAGTTGGGAGGAGTATTTGCCTTTAGCAGAGTTTGTATACAACAACGACTATCAAGCCAAAGATTCGGATGGCACCGTATGAAGCGTTATGCGGTCGGAAGTGTCGAACTCCTACGTGTTGGACTAAGTTAGGAGAACGCGTCGAGTTTTGGGTCCGAGTTAGTGGCGTAATCAAGAGAAGGTTGAGACAATTCGCACACGGTTGAAGGAAGCATCCGATAGACAAAAGTCGACGCAGGACCTCAAGCGGAAGGAAATAGAGTTTGAAGTGGGGACCAAGTGTTTACGAAAGTCTCGCCTTGGAAGAAGGTGATGAGGTTTGGTCGCAAAGGAAGTTAAGCCCAAGGTTTATAGGGCCCATCGAGTGTTGAAGCGAGTTGGACCGATGGCGTATCGATTAGAGTTGCCACGGAGTTGAAGCGAGATGCATGGCGTATTCCATGTTTCCATGCTACATCGATATCGATCGGATCCATCTCACGTAGTACCGGTTGAAGAGGTGGAGCTAAGGCCGACTTATCCTACGAAGAAGAGCCGATTCGGATCTTGGGCGAGGCGTGAAAGTGCTACGAAGGAAATCAGTTCCTCTAGTTAAAGTGTTATGGCGCAATCATGGAGCGGAGGAAGCTTCGTGGGAGCGAGAAGAGGCAATGCGACAAAGAATACCCTCATTTGTTTTAGCTGTAATTTCGAGGTCGAAATTATTTTAAGGGGTAATTAGAAGCGTAACATCCCACAACAGAGCCTATGCATTTTGATTTAATTATACGAAATGGCATGTCTTATGTGTTATGAATGTATGGTGAACATTTTTGGAAACTTGGAAATGTAAGGAAATGCTTTGGAAATGATAAGTTTAAAAGAGGAAAGTGAACATTTTTGGAAACTTGGAAATGCAAGGAAATGATTTAGAAATGTTAAGTTTAAAAGAGAGAAAGCGAACATTTTGGAAACTTGGAAATGTAAGGAAATGTCATAGAAAATGTTAAGTTTAAAGTTTAAAAAGGGGAAACTAAGACAAGGTGGCCTTAAGAAAATTTATAGAGGAAATATGACATACAAATAGCCTTGGTAAAATGGCTACAAGGCACCACTAAGGGCCTAGCAAGTGATGCCACATGCAGGAGCAAAAGGGTCTTGAGTTCGAGTCACATGGGAAGCAAATAAAAAGAATTTTTATTTTGCTACAAGGAGCAGAGAGAGGTGGATCGGCATTAAGGCTCTTAAAAGAGGAGTTTTATTCTCTTTAAATTTCTGGCTAAATAGGGGATAAATCCTGGATTTATTTTAGATTATTTTTTAAGAGAGATAAATGAGGATTTATTCTTTAATTTTAAAAATTTAAGAGATAAAGCTATCAAAATAAGGGAGAGTGGTGGCCAAGTAAGGGACTCTAGCTAGTAATTTCGGCTACTAGAGGAAAAGAGGCCATTCATCCATTCACTCTTCCTTTGCCGAATTTCCTAAGCAAATTCTCCTCTCTCTGCCGAAATTCCCTAGAGCCTCGTTCTTCTTCTTTTTGTTAGCCAAAGCCGAAAATTCAAGATACCACCATAGCCGATTTCTTTTCTTTCCAATCCATCAAAAGCCGAAACCTCTTTGATCACTATCTAGTCTCCATAGCCGAATCTTTGTGGAGCTTCAAGCAAGAGTGGGTCGATCACGTAGTAAGGGTAAGGATCTATCCTTATATTTCTTTTCTTCAAGCCCAAGATTAAGATTCTAATGCCATTTGTATCTCTTGGGCGAAACTACAATGAGATCTTTCGGGATTTTGTATATTGTCGACTACCAGGGAGAAGAGACTACTTTTCGGGATTTAAAGAATCAAGGTAAGATATGTGAATATTCGGCCAAAGGCCATTTATTATGTTTAAGGATGAAATCAAATCTAATATAAGTCTATAGGTATTTCGACAACTCCCTAAGCAAGTGATTCTTTTCGGGATTTTAGAATCCACAAGGTAAGCATATGAGGTATTCGACCAAGGCCTATTTTTGGTATTTAGAACTATTTCTTATTTATTCAAAAGCCGGAAATTGACATAGCTAAGTGATTTGGTGGCTAGCCGATTTCAAGAAGGAACTCAGCAAGGTTTCGGGATTTGATTTTTAATCCAATCGGCACAAGGTAAGTTTTGGTTAAAATAATCCTTCGGGATTTAGTCTTATGGCCGAATAAGCTTTTACTAAATAGTAAGTGATTGATCAAATGTAGGAACTTAAGATCTAAAACAGTAGATCGGTTTTCGGGATTTCAAGGAATTCGTTAAACATATCAGGTGTGTACCTCACACTATTTCTTAATATAGATATGGCAATAATTAATCTATATGTGATTATAAGAATGTGCAAGAATATGGCTAAGGTACCATGTTATGGTACAAAGTACTCGTGCACGTTTCCTACTCCTACTAGGATTATGAAATATGTTATATTTAACATGTGATAAGTTATAAGAATGTGAAAGTTGGCATGATTAATGCATAATAAGTATGATATGGGGCATATGGGTTATTGAAAAGGGGAAGTGAATGTGGTGACCTAAGACCACGATATTTGAATGTGGTGACCTAAGACCACGGTATTTGAATGTGGTGACCTAAGACCACGATATCTGAATGTGGTGACCTAAGACCACAAATATTTATAAGGGCGATGAGCACGTTGACTGCAGTGACTGCCTTCGATGGTGTGTAGCGGTTGGAGGGTCGACTTAGTAGTCCCCACGGTGTGCAAAGTTAGTACGGGTGATGTGTAGCGGATGGTAACTAGGTTTGGGTTGGGTTTGCATCATATTATTTAAATGTTATATGTACATGTATGACTTGTATGCCTGAGTTTGTTAAGGACTTAGTGTTGTGGTTACACATTAAGTCTGTTGACTCACCCCGTTGTGGGATTACTTTTCAGGTGATGGACAGTGATGGACCGGGACGGCAGAAGCTTAGGGATGGCCATGCTCAGCAAGGAATTTATTTTATTTCATTTAAGTACTTTAAATTATTTGGGTTTGTTTTGATGTAATAAGGCCAAGTTAATATGAACTATTTTATGCATGCTTTTATTGGAGTTTATTACTATACGATTAAGTTTAAATCAAGGTTAAATGGTTTTTCTAAAAAAACAAATAATAATATATACAAGGTATTCAATTGAACCCAACACAAGCAAATCCATCTTCAAACCACACGAATTTTTCCTAAGTAACAAACGGACTTTCAAATGTTTACTCGAGGAACATACTAGATCCGGTCAGGACTCGTGGGCCGGGTTTGGGGTGTTTCAAGGTCGAGAGAGATCAGCCGATCGGACCTGAGTGGGCCACTAATCGCCGATGGCCGTGGTGTTGTAGTGGTCGAAAGGGGGACTTCTTTCAGTGGCTGAGAACGAAACAAAATAGGGAGCTAGGGTTTAGTTCAAAATGACATTTGACCTGTTTTAGTTCGGTTTTAACCCATTAAGGAAACGACGCAGTTTAGGCTTATGGCCATAGCCTTCAAACGACGCCGTTTAAGGGCCATAACCCGCGCGAGTGACCCGACCCGAGGGAAGGATCCGCGTGTTGTTGACTAAGGGGTTTATTGCGCCCTTAGTCCTTCCGCATTTTTAGTTTTCTTTAATTAAGTTTTTCTTTCATTTTAATTTTGTCCAATAATTTTGCGCCGTTTTAATTTAGTCCTCATTTAAATGCTGCGTTTAACAACTTGGGTAAATTTCGCTTTTAGTCCCTTTTAATTCACGCGCCTGGCGTTCTAGCCCTTTTTCGACTTCTTTTAATTTATTGCTTTTTAGCTCTCTAATTTTGCTCTGATTTTAATATAATCCTTTAATTATTTTATTATATTATTTGATTACTTTTAATTAGTCGTTTATTTTTTATTATACCTTTTTAAATTAATATTAAATATTTTATTTTAAATGGCTAAAGATATTATTTATTTGTCTATGTTATTTTCATTATTTTTTATATACATATATATTTTAAATTAAATGTTCATTTGTTTGTTATTGCATGGATTATATTACTTAATTCGTAACCATTAATTACTTGTGATTCATTACAGTAATATTTTGTGTATATTATTTTGCTCCATTTTCTTCAATTGCTAATGTCGAAATTGTGTTATATGATTATTGCTATTGTATGGATGATAAATTGTTAATTTGTAACTAGTAATTATTTGTGATTCATTATTTGTAATATTTGATGTATGGATTAATATCTTGCTTTGTATATTAGTGTTCCATTGTATCTTACGAAAGATGTAGTGTTTTAATGTCATTTCAAATTTTAAATCATAAGGCAATGCTCGTATTTAGAGGTTTTGAAAAAATCATGCTCTAACTTATTGAGTTCTGATTCTCCTCGTTAAAACCTAGTAACCGAGTATCCTTTCTCCCTTAAATCAAAATGCATAATATTTCAAATAAAAAACTTATTCTCGGGAATTTGAGACATTGCACCCTAACTTACTGGGTGTGATATTTTATCATCTCGAGATAAGAATTTCAAAAGAACAAAGGCAATATTCCATATTCGGGAATTTTGAGAAATAGTGCCCTAACTTACTGGGTTTCAATTTTTCATTTGACCCAAATAATTGAATATCCTTCTTAATTTTAATGTACGAGTATTGAATGTCGAAGGATAAATCTAATCTCGAGAACATAAGATGTTGTGCCTTAACTTACTGAGTACGACATTTTATTTTCTTCGAAATAAGAAGTTTTGGCATCCAATATGATTCTATCCAAATATATCTTAAGTAAATGGATCGTAATCTAGAATCTTTTCAAATTTTCGACGTCAGGACATTAATTAATCAATTTGGTACCAATTTTGGGCGTTGCGAGGGTGCTAATCCTTCCTCGTGCGTAACCGACTCCCGAACCTGTTTTCTTAGATTTCGTAGACCAACATTATTGTTTTAATAAATCACAATGTTTTATTAAAATAATCCATCTCCAGGTGATCCGATCACACCTTGAATAAAAGACCGCTGGCGACTCCATTTCCATATTTTTAAAGTAAATCCCCGTTTTTTAACCTGTTTTAAAAAATGGTTTCGACAGCTTGGCGACTCTACTGGGGACTGGTTGAGAGTCAGGCCATAAAATTGATTAATTTCTGTCCTTTTGTCAAAAATTGAAAATTTGATTTGAAAATTTACGATCCTTTTATTGTATTTGCTTACATCATCTCATTTGATTACTATGGTTCGAGTCTTGTAGAATACTTTGCATCATATTGCATGACCGTTGGGTCACACCCTTAAGTGGGAGTGAGAAGCTACTCCTTCGTGAGGTTTTCACCTCCGTACAGGATAGCGAATCGCTTCCGGGATACATCCGTACCTATGTCTTCGTGAGATTTTCATCTCCGTGCAGCCATAGGGAAATGTATCCCCCTAAACCGAACTCGGTCCGTATGAGCCTATAATGAGTGAGGATCGAGGAATCTACTGGTTCAGGTACCCTCAACTTTAGAATCAAACCGCATATAGCAGCCCTAGGCACCTACCCTAGATAGAGCCATGCCAAACCCTAGTGGTCACCCGGTCAGGCGTTCTATGTTGTTTATTTCTCTTGCACTAACGTGTTTTCTTTTGTTTTGATTGTATTGCATTGCATTGCATTTCATGCATGTGCATCATTTGCATTACGCCATTTTCACTACATCATTTGCATTAGTTTTTACAAAATGACCCTGATTAGGCGAAATATTTTCAGTTGACCTAGAAGACATGGAACGAAGGTTGGAGAGATTAGAGCAGGGGCAAACACTGATGCAAGAGCAGTTAGCCAAAATTCAACGGGATATGCGAGATCAAATGAATATGATGCGCCAGTTAACCTAATTACTAGTCGGAGGGCTTGAAAAAAAGAGTGCCCCAGTGGCCAGCAGTGTGGATGATGATGAAGACATTGTTTATGCCCCGATAAGTATCCAGACTCAACCAGACGCGCATTTTCATGGGGTACCCGTCATTATTGGACCCCAATGTCAGATTGATACTTCGGCCCTGTTGAACTTCCCGATAGGTTCAGGTTTTAACCCGGAGGATGATCGAGCCAAACTGGTTGTACTGACAGAAATAAAAGAAAGAGGAGAGTGGGCTTTAAAAGCCCCGAAGAAGAAGGAAAATAAAGCGAATAGAACGAGAAGGTATAACAAGGGTCACATGGAGTTGATCACGGTGGGCCAGTCAAGGACTGCAATTACCAGCCGTCAGGTTTCCCCAAGGCAAGAACCTGATCCAAGACCGAACTCAGAGAAACCCCAATTCGCACCCATCCCAATCACGTATAGGGAGTTGTACCAAATTTTGTTTGAAGCACATGTTGTATCCCCTTTTTACGTGGAACCAATGCAGCCTCCATACCCTAAATGGTACGATATGAACGCCCAATGTGAATACCATGCAGGAATTACGGGGCATTCGATGGAAAACTGCACCGCTTTCAAGAAATTAGTCGAAAGATTCATCAAAATGGGCATTGTAAAATTCGATGATCCCTATGGTGCAGAAAATCCATTACTCAACCATGCTGTTAAAGGGATAACTGATAAACCGAAATAGTAACATATTTTAGGCTTACATTTAGTATGCTTTTGGATGAATTATCCCTTGATTTATGTAAAAAGGTGCTCTTAATCCTTTGTTTTCATGTCTTATACTCAGGAAAGCACCCAAGGATAAAAAGAACGAGAATCAGGCTCAAAACGGACAAAAACAAACCAATGAGGAAATCGACACGGCCTGGACTTGGATCCACACGACCGTGCCAAGTCAATCATCTAGAACACGGTCTAACCCCGACTCACACGGCCATGTCTCATTAAAGAAATCCGAACACGACTTGACCACGATTTACACGGGCGTGTGCCATGGCCGTGCCTCTGCCGTGGAAAAGAGCAATTTCATTCGGGAAAGGATACTTAGGGAGAAAGAAACGTATTCCAAAAGCCTATAAATACACCCTAAGTATGACCTGAAAAGGGGGGCCCAAAGCCATCATCTAGGGGCGTCGTGCTAGGCCAGAGAATGCAGATTTGTGGGGATTCACTCAGGGATAGCCAGTTGATCCATCTCAAGAAGCCGGAATTATACTCAAGACGGAGGATCTCCTCTTCAATTCCTTCAGGGGGTTTTAGGGATTTCTTATGTTTTGTTTTATCTTTTCTCTTGAGATGTTTTCCTTTATTGTTATGAACTAAACCCTTCAGATACTCGAAGGGGATGAAACCTATGATGAATCTTGTTATTTGATTATTTGAATTATATTATAATAAATTAGTTTGTTCTTAATTATGTGAGCTTAATCCAAATTTAATGTGCTTGGGTGGAGGAGGAATAGACCCTGCCTAAGAGTAGATCCAACATAATTAAGCGGAGTTGATCGCACGCCTAGAGATAGGGTGACGAGATTTTACCGGATTAGGGTGTAACCTAATATGGGAATCCACAGATCGATTTACTGCTATTCTAGGGGGTTATTATAAGAGAACGAGAGTTCCACTAATTAACCTAGGGTTAGACGTTATTCGCCTCGAGAGAGGGTTTAATATACGTTAGGGAGTCTCACGGATCAAACTAAGTAAATAAATCATATGGTTTAAGGTTAGATAACAAGTGAAGTCTAGGTGGATTCTTCCTAGGGTATCGTCTAAATCAACTGAGTTTTTCCCAAGTTATTTTCCAAATTCATTCTTCTTTGTCTTAGAGTCTTTAGTTTAGTAGTTAATTAATTTAGATTAATAAACAACTTCACTTATTCTAGGCTAAATAATAAAAAGAAAGTTAGTATTAGTACTTTTAGTTCCTTTGGGTTTGAAAATCCGGTCTTGCCTAAGCTAAACTACTGTTCGATAGGTGCACTTGCCTCAATCGTTGTCAGAGTTAGTTTCCAGGTTCGATCATTCTTTTATAAATTTTAAAACTCTAATTTACAACGATCAATAACTATTGTGAGTACCATGATGAATGGGGGCATGAGATCAGGAGAACATCAAGTTCAGGGCTCTAGTGCAAAACCTGATACTGGCAAATTTGAACATTACTTACATATTCAAAGAGGGGACCAAGGAATAAAGTTTTCCAAGCATCGGCCTTTATATACTTGAGAGTGTTTTAAACAATGGGACTCTGGAAGAGACATGTATTTTTACGGCTAATCTAGAGTAATATTCAAAACACGCTTATTGCTTTCAGCCTAGAAGTAATAAGAGTCATTTTGTGAAATAGGCTTGTGTTCAGAATCTTGATTTCAATAAAATGCATCCTTTTAAGCAAATATTTTTTCATTTTTTCCATTTCATATTATACATTCTTTATTCATGATCATACCATACGAATAATCATCCTTAGAATAATTTATTCTTTGGATTTTCTGCCTTCATACCTAGGTGCCCAGATATCAACGACATGAGCGACGATGTTACTGACTCCCTTTTTGAATGAAATATGGGTCTAAGGGATCTCAGGACTTTGAAGATGACAGAAATTGTAACCTATCTTCTGATTTGTTAATACTGGATGAAAAACAGATCCTACGTCGCGAGCCAAGGAAGGGGATGAAGATCAAAACCTAGCTTAATGCAGAAATAAGATTTCCTATATGTGGGGCATGGATGTTATCAAGCCAGTCTCATCAAAAGCTTCCAGCCAACATCGATTCATTTTCGTAGATGTCGGTTACTTCACTAAGATGGTAAAAGTCACTTTATATGCCAATATTACAAAGTCGATAGTCATCAGAACAAAAAAAAAGGGAGAAAAAGAAAGAAAGAACACCGACACAAAAAAAATGTCAAAAAGATCACATTTAACCGCAAAATGTCAAAAGTTTGCGGTCTGTTCAAAGATTAGGCTCCACATCAAGCAAAGGCAGCCAAAAAAAGAAAAAAACAAGAGATCGTAAAAAAGACTGAGACTTGTAAAGATTGGCATACAGAAGTTACTATTTACCCTCTATGCTTATCAAACATTGGCCAAGACTGTCACCGGGGCAACACATTCCTCATTGGTTTCACCCATTGAAGTCGAAATTCCTTTTTCTGAGTTTTTATCGGAACTGAAGTTGGATGAGGCAGAATGGATCCAATCTCGATGTGATCAATCAAATCTGTGAGGAAAAGTTAATAGCTATTCGATGCGGGTTTGTGACAAAGAAGTTCATCCTAGAAAATTCCCAATGGGGGACCTGATACTGAAGAAAATCCTTCATATACAAAAGGATTTCAGAGCAAATGGAGGCCAAACTAGAGAAGACCTTATGTAGTGAAAAAAGTCTGTTCTGGAAACATTGACCAAAATAGATGGCAGGGACCTGCCCAATCCAGAGAATTCAGATTCAATAAAAAGTTTTCCTACAAAAAAAATTCAAAAAAGAAAAATAGAAATTTTCAGCAAAAAAAAAGAAGAAAGAAAAAAGGAGAGGCCAAGGCAAAAACCCGCAAAGGGCGCTTTGAGACCGAAGGGGATTTGAGTTGAAAACCCAAAAAGGGCAGCTCAAATTTTGATCAAAGGGGGCATGCAGCAGTCTTGCTATGCCTGAATTAACAATGAAGTGGTATGCTACGTCTTGGGGCATCGAAAAAGTACTTCGGATCCCCTAAACACATATTGAGCTTAAAATGGTCCTCAAGAAGTTTGAACAGAGAAGCTCAGGCTGCGATATCTGGGGCACCTAGTGTCCGTTTTACCCATTTTAAATTTGTTATTTGTGATTATATTATTCTTTTCAAAATATGTTCACAATAAATTTCTTTCTTGATTGCGATTGTTATCTTTGCTTAACTTATCTGTTTCGAGCTATGCTCCTAATCAATTTCCTTCTTGTCCATGGTTATGATGTTTTTCAGGCATTTTGCTTTGAAATAACGATTAGTGGACTAATAATATTTTCATAAAATGAGTTTCGCATATTACTCTGGAAACTTTTGAATAATACAAGAAACTGAAATAGGACTATTGTTTATGTAATATCCCGGGTTAGGGGCTATCTTGCTGTTGCATGTTATTGCCTGGTTGTGGTGTGCTGTGTTGCTATTTTTATGTCTTAGGGGCTTAATTAAAGCTTAGGTGTATGCCTGAGAAAATTAGAAAATTTTGGTTTTTGGGTATTAAGTGAAGGGGGTTGAGGAAGCTGGGGTTTTTAAGTTATTTTTGGTATTTCATAGCACAAAAAGAAGGGTGGCAGAGTGGCGAGCATGCGCCACATGGAGCTTGGTATGGCGTCAACACCAAGGGTGGAGGTCCAGTGTTCGAGCCGCAGATTCCCCATTTTGGTTGCTTTTGGGACGGCATGGTGGAGTGGTAGAAGCCAAATCAAACACTACCTTGGACCAAGTCTTACCTTTCAAATGAAAGGTAGGGAGTGAATTTAGGAGTGTGACTTGGTCCACTCATTTCAAATGAGTGAATGGGAGTGAGTGGGGGGATTCTTGGCCGAATTTGTGGGGTATGGAGTGGGGGAAGTGGACGGTTTGGTAGGGAGAGTTGGTGGCGAAATTCACATAGGCAACCTTGCATTTTCGGTCACTTGGAGGCAAGCCAAATTCTCCTTTTTGTCTTACCAAAATCAAATTCCTAAAGAATTTTCTTTCACTTTCTTTTTGAAACCGAATGTGCAAACACCTAGTTGCCGAAATTATTTTGTTTCAACTTTTCTTAATAGCCGAAATCCTATTCTTTCAACCCTTTTTTCTATTTCAATTGGTTGAGCCGAAAGTAAAAAGTCCCTTCTTCTCATATTTTCTTCTTGGTTGAGCCTAGATAGCCGAAACTCTCATCTTCCAAACACCTCCACCGTTTCTCTTATTTTTGACTCATCTTTTATTTCCCTTCTTTCCTAAATATTAGTGCCGTTTCTCTATCCCTTCTCACCCTTGTTTTCATTCTTTTCTCACTAAGCCGAACCCAAGGGTGTTGAACACCTAAAGACCGAATCCTTTTCTTTTGAAGCCTTGGCCGAATCTCCTCTCTTCCCTGGTGTAGGGTTGGCCGAATTTTGGTGTTGGGTGTTGGTAAGTGCAAGGCCGAATGGCCATATCTCCCTCTTTTGGTTCTTTATTTGGTTGTGTTTTGGTTAAGGGTCGATTATGGTCAGTTTGGAAGGGTGTTAACCTTTTATTTTGGAACCGAATTCATGATAGGGCAATCAGGGATTTCGAACAGTCAGGTGGAGCCTTCTCTCTTTGTGAACCGATTAGGTAAGTGATGGTAAGATATCATTCGCAGTTATTCGTTTAAATCTGATTAAGTCAAGGTGACAAAGGATTAACCATTCTCTCTTAAGGTGTAGCCGATTGGTGATCAAAGAAGGGCCACTGTGGTTCGGGTTTGGTAGGAAACCAAACCAATAGCAAAATGAGGTCCAACACTAACCCTTGTGGTTCATTTGGTTATGGCCGAATGGTCTTAGTGCCTAATTCTATGTTGGCCGAATGTTATAGGAGCTTGTCAATCGAGGGACATAGATCGTTCGTTGGGATTTTAGACTCGTATTATCAGGTGTGTAACTAACACACTGATACCTAGTAAGATTATTAATAAACCTGTTTGCTGTTAAAATTTTTAAACAATTATGATGGACAAATGAGTACCCAAATGGGGTATGTGTACGATTCGGGTAAGTCTGTTCTATTATGAGTACTATTGATGGAGCATGATATCATGATTTATGTTATGCATGTTATGAGTTGTAATGCTTGGTATGTTGGCATGATATGCATGGTTAGTATGAGATGCATAATTCCATGAGTATGATATGTGTGGGTGATACGAGAGGAGGGAGCGGTGATGTATTGTCTTGACGAGCACCGGTGCTTTGTAGCACACTTTGTGACTTTGGGTCACCAGAGGTTTGGCACCTCCAGAGGTTTGGTACCTCGGCGCCTCGTCCGTCCGCTGGCTCAAGTACCACATGGGTTGGCCCCACAGATGATTATACTGGGATTGACGCCGATGTTTTGGTAACACACGATGGGTTGGCCCCATCACCGATTTGTGACTACGGTCACCAGTGCTTTGGTAGCACATTGTGTCTTTGGGACACGAGAGGTTTGGCACCTCATTGCGACTTGTCCCCGTGGTTTGACCACCGTGGGTTGGCCCCACTAGAGATATGGGATCGTCTGCGCTAGTGATTTGGTATCACACGATGGGTTGGCCCCATCATCATTGGATTCGTGACCGGTCACGGTGCTTTGGTAGCACAACCGTGTCTTTGGGACACCGGTGCTTTGGTAGCACATTGAGCGGATATTGTGTCTTTGGGACACAGTGCTTTGGTAGCACATTGTGACTATATGTCACGGTGGTTTGGCACCACCCGGTGGTTTGGTACCACACGGGGTAGAAAAGGCGATATGGATGGTTAGGTTGGGTTGCATTAATCATGTTGCTATGTATGATGTGTGTTAGCATGTTGATTCTTTGGGAGCGGGATTTACACACCGAGTCACTCGACTCACCCTCTCCTTTGACATTGCGGGTGACTCGTGAAGACGCGACTTGGAGCCGGGATGGACTCGGGGTGCACATGCCATGCTTTAATAAAGTTTTACTCGAGACTCTACTATTTGGGTACTTTAGTTATTACTTTACATTGGGTTTTATTTGGTTTGTAAAAGGCCTTTAAATTTATGTTTTTAAGTTGGTTGATGTTTTAATTAGATTTAATATGCCTTAACAAAATAAGCCGGTATAAGTTTTACTAAAACACGGAAAGATAATGTTTTCAAAATTATAACGCTGACGTGTTTTTAACTATACCATCGGGTATCACACTAAGTCTTTTTGACAAACAAATTCAACTGGTTTCCAAATCTAACTTGTAATTCACCTATGTTCAAAAGTGTTTTATGTATCATTAAGTAACTAATGAGGTTATAAATGGTTTAAACTCGTTTCAACTACAAATTCTGGCTAAGTTTTCAAAATCTCCGGGTTTTAAATACATCAAAAGTTTTTCAAACAAGTCTACTCAAATCTGTTTCAAGCACACGGTGTTTTCACTCAGTTTTTAAACGAAAAATCTAGTTTTCCCAAAACGTTTTCCCCGTAGCATACCAGATTCGGACGTGGTGTCTTGTCCGGGTTTGGGGTGTTACATTTGTGGTATCAGAGCCAAGTTCAAAGGCTCGGCTGTGGGCCTGAGGCCCAAAAAGGTTTTCAAAAGTCTGTTTAAGTGTTTGTTTTGGAAAGTATGGTTTGAAAGGCATGGCACCGAGTCTCCGGCACCAGTTCGCCCAGGTAAGTACCCCGTACTATTATTTGTGATCTGATTGGATATGACATGAGTTGATGAATAGCTATAGTATGCTACCTTAGAGATTGAAACTGATAGGATTTTGTGAAACTTGCGAGAACAATCCTCTTTAATATTCATAAGACTTGCTCTTTAAACAAGTGGAATAAATCTCGATGCATAAAATTCTTAACCGAGATCACGTAGAAAGATTAGTCATGAGCGCTAGGGGTGGGCGTGGTCGTGGACGAGGTCGTGGTAGGATGACGGTTTACGAGCCCGTAGGATGCAGGCGCAGGTTCGAGAAAATGAGATACGTTCCGCCACCGGTGGAGGTGGTGAGTTCCAAGATCGACGGGAGAGACGCAGCAGGTGTCACGAGCGATCTTTGCGAGTGTTGGAAAGGGTAGTGGGGCTAGTGGTGGTGCGGGAGTTAGGAAATCGATTCCGAGCGACCGAGCTAACGGGCCGAATTTTTCCGAGGTGTATCCGGTGTTGCTCCTAGCACCGCCGAATATTGGTGGAGGCAATCGAGCGGATCATGGATGATCTGGACTGACGGTGAAGAGAAGTGAAGGGTATCGTGTCGCTTCTCCGGGATGAGTCATATCAATGGTGGCTCACGAGTGCGAGAGCGATGTGGCGGTGAGGATTTGACATGGGATTATTTCAGTGGTCGCATATCAAAAGAAGTACATCGGGGCTAGTTACATCGACTCCCAGTGAAAGGCATTTCGAGGCTTGTTCAGGGAGTAAATCGCATTCTGCTGAGTACGAGGGTGAGTTCCTGGTGAGTAGGTATGCCGAGGGCATTGTGGCCACCGAGCATGAGAGGTGTGTTCGTTTCGAGGATGGTGCGAGGCGAGTTGAGGCTGCGATTGCTCCTCGGCGAGGAGCGCGAGTTCTTTGTCTTAGTTGAGAAGGCTAAGGTGGCCGAGGGTGTTAAGGAGTCGGTGAGGCAGAGTATGGGCAGGAGTAGGCTTAAGAGGAGCTTTGGGTCTTACGGTTCGTCGGCAATCCGAGAAGAGGGCTAGACCGAGTGGGCGTAATCGATCCGCTAGGTTTGTTCTTTGCTAGGCGTGGACCGCCGTGATGATGTAATCGTGGGAAATCTCATTGGGGTGGTTCTTTGGGTGGAGGTAAAGGTTGCTTCGAGTGTGGTTCTGCGGAGCATCGCATTAGGGATTGTCCGCGTAGGATGGCGAGATTGATCGAGAGTCGGGGCCGTGTCGATTCAGAGGTAATGGACCGCCACCGCAGAGGGGCCGTGGTAATGGCAGAGGTGGTTATGGTTCTGGTCGGGGCCGTGGAGCACCTGGCAGAGGTGCAGGTAGTTCTGACGCTAGACAACCTGGATTGGTATATGCTGCGAGGCGCCGAGAGGAGGGCGACGCACCGGACGTCATAACCGGTACGTTTTTGATTTTTGGTACTCCTTATACTGCTTTAATCGATGTGGGTTCGACGCACTCTTATGTTGCCAGTAGTATAGTAGAGACAATGGACTTAGACTCTGAGGTATCTTCTAGGCAGATGACTGTGATTAGTCCGTTAGGTCACTCTGTAGTAGTAGATAAACTGTTTAGAGAGGTACCCCTAGAACTCCAAGGGGTAGTGTTTGCTGCTGATCTGATGGGACTGCCGTTTGGGGAGTTCGATTTGATTCTCGGGATGGATTGGCTAGTTAAGTACCAGGCGAGGTTGGATTGCGCGGCTAAGCGTATGGTTCTTAAGACGGTTGATGGCGTTGAGGTGGCTATGATAGGTAATAGGAGGGATTACTTATCAAATGTGGTATCCGCTCACGAAAGCGGAGAAGATGGTCGGAAGGGAGTGCGAAGCATATGTGGTTCATGTGTATGCCTTGGAGGCTAAAGAGTCTGCGGTAGAGAAGGTTCATCTTGTTAGGGAATTTCTTGATGTGTTTCTGAAGAGCTTAGGGTTTGCCGCCGGATCGAGAGGTAGAGTTTGGGATTGATACATTGCAGGGACGGCGCGGTGTCTATTGCTCCGTATAGGATGGCACCAAAGGAATTGGTGGAGCTTAAGGCTCGAGATCCGTGGAGTTATTGGATCGAGGTTTTATCGAGGCCAAGTGTTTCGCCGTAAGGGTGCGCGCCGGTACTCTTTGTTAAGAAGAAAGATGGTACGATGCGGATGTGCATAGACTACCGCCGATTGAACAAGCCGACGATTAAAAACAAGTATCCGTTGCCACGGATAGATGATTTGTTTGATCGGTTTGAAGGTGCCGCGGTATTCTCGAAGATCGACTTGAGATCCGGGTACCATCGATTAAAGGTTAAGGAGGCGGATATCCATAAAACAGCGTTTCGGACTCGGTATGGGCACTACGAATTCTCGTAATGCCATTCGGGTTGACTAACGCCGCCGGCGGCGTTTATGGATATGATGAAGCAGGTGTTTCAGCGATATCTGGATCGGTTCGTGGTGGTTTTTATAGGCGACATCTTAGTATACTCAGGGACAGAGGAAGAGCATGATAAGCATTTGAGGGTGGTGTGCTTGATTCGAGGGAAAAGCAACTCTATGCTAAGTTCGGTAAGTGCGAGTTTCGGCTTAGAGAAGTGACGTTCTTGGGTCATGTAGTGTCAGCAGAGGGGATACGGGTAGATCCTCGTAAGATTGAGGCTGTTTTGGATTGGAAGCCACCTAGGTCAGTGGCTGAGATTCGTAGTTTTCTAGGTTTGGTGGATACTACCGAAGGTTTGTTGAGGGTTTTCGTTGATAGCGGCGCCAATGACCAAGTTGTTAAGGAAAGAGGTTCCGTTTGTTTGGACTGAGAAACAACAGGAAAGCTTCGATAGGTTAAAGAAGATCTTGACTGAGGCTCCGGTTCTAATTCAACCTGAGGCTGGTAAGGAATTTACCGTGTATTGCGATGCATCACATACGGGTCTAGGTTGTGTGCTGATGCAGGAAGGTAAGGTTGTGGCTTACGCTTCTCGGCAGCTGAGGCCACACGAGGTCAACTATCCGACGCACGATTTGGAGCTAGCGGCTGTAGTTTTCGCCTTAAAGATTTGGAGGCACTACTTATATGGAGAGAGATCAATAGTCTACACGGATCATAAGAGCTTGAAGTATCTACTGACTCAGAAGGATTTGAATTTGAGGCAGCGTAGATGGGTTGAGTTACTGAAGGATTACGACTGTTCTATTGAGTATCATCCGGGCAAGGCTAACGTGGTGGCAGACGCGTTGAGCCGTAAGGTTGTTTCGGACTTAAGAGCTTTGTTTGCCCATTTGAGCTTGTATGACGACGGGAGTATTTTGGCGAGCTGCAAGTTAAGCCTACTTGGGTTGAGCGGATCGAGAAGCTTGATTAGAGGATGAGGTTACTGGGTGCGCGAAGGTTGCAAGTGCGAGAATGGTGGTGTGGATGGTTACTGACTTGTCGAGTGATGAGGTTCGTGTGTTTTCGGGTAAGGCTTGTATGCCTAAGGATGTTGAGTCGAGGCAAAAGATTCTTGGGCGCCATAGCGATCCTCATGCTATGCATCCCGGAGGTAGCAAGATGTATAAGGATCTTAGAGAGCGATTTTGGTGGCACAGTGCGAAGAAAGAGGTGGACGGAGTTTGTTGGAAAATGTCGACTTGTCAGTCAGTCAAGGCCGAACATCGATTTGCCGTCGGGTTTGCTTCAGACTGTAAAGATTCCTCGAGTGGAAGTGGGAAAGGATAACCATGGATTTTGTCGGTGGGTTACCGCTTACGCCAAGCAAGAAGGATTCGATTTGGGTGGTGGTGGATCGTCGACTAAATCAGCTCACTTTATTTCGGTGAGGGTTGACTACTCACTTGAAGCTAGCAAAGTCGTATGTGTCGAGATAGTGAGGTTGCACGGTGTGCCGGTTTCGATAATCTCGGATAGGGATCCTGAGTTTACTTCAAGGTTACGGAAGGCATTGCATCAAGCATTGGGTACTCGTTTGGATTTTAGCACGGCTTTTCACCATGATCGACGGACAATCGAGAAAGGGTTATTCGGATCTTAGAGGACATCTTTGAGAGGTTGTGTCTTGGATTTGAGAGGTAGTTGGGAGGAGTTTCTACCATTAGTCGAGTTTGCCTACAACAACGATTACCAAGCGAGCATTAAGATGGCTCCGTATGAGGCGTTGTATGGCGGAAGAAGTGTCGCTCACCTACATGTTGGACAGAGTTAGGTGAACGTCAGTTGTTGGGACCTGAGTTGGTAGCTGAGACTGAGGACAAGGTTAAGTTGATTCAAGCTAGATTGAAGGAAGCTTCGGACCGGCAGAAGTCTTATGCCGATCTTAAGCGAAGAGACATAGAGTTTGCTGTTGGGGATCGAGTTTTCCTGAAGGTTTCACCTTGGAAGAAGGTACTGAGGTTCGGAAAGAAAGGCAAGCTTAGTCCGAGGTTCATTGGGCCGTATAAGATTTTGAGACGAGTTGGACCGGTAGCGTATCAGCTTGAGTTGCCAGCAGAGCTTAGTCAGATTCACGACGTTTTTCATGTTTCGATGCTTCGGAGGTATCGTTCAGATCCGTCGCATGTGGTAACAGTGGAAGAGATCGAGGTGAATCCAGACTTGACTATGGAAGAAGAACCTGTGCAGATTCTTGACCGGGATATAAAGGATCTACGTAGGAAGTCTGTGCCTTTGGTTAAGGTACTTTGGCGGAATCATGGCGTAGAGAAGCGGCGTGGGAACCCGAGGATACGATGAGACAAAGCAATACCCGCAACTCTTTTGATCGAGGTAATTTCGAGGCCGAAATTATTTTTAAGGGGGTAGAACCGTAATATCCGGGTTAGGGGCTATCTTGCTGTTGCATGTTATTGCCTGGTTGTGGTGTGCTGTGTTGCTATTTTTATGTCTTAGGGGCTTAATTAAAGCTTAGGTGTATGCCGAGAAAATTAGAAAATTTTGGTTTTGGGTATTAAGTGAAGGGGTTGAGGAAGTGGGGGTTTTAAGTTATTTTTGGTATTTCATAGCACAAAAAGAAGGGTGGCAGAGTGGCGAGCATGCGCCACATGGAGCTTGGTATGGCGTCAACACCAAGGGGGTGGAGGTCCAGTGTTCGAGCCGCAGGATTCCCCATTTTGGTTGCTTTTGGGACGGCATGGTGGAGTGGTAGAAGCCAAATCAAACACTACCTTGGACCAAGTCTTACCTTTCAAATGAAAGGTAGGGAGTGAATTTAGGAGTGTGACTTGGTCCACTCATTTCAAATGAGTGAATGGGAGTGAGTGGGGGGGATTCTTGGCCGAATTTGTGGGGTATGGAGTGGGGGAAGTGGACGGTTTGGTAGGGAGAGTTGGTGGCCGAAATTCACATAGGCAACCTTGCATTTTCGGTCACTTGGAGGCAAGCCAAATTCTCCTTTTTGTCTTACCAAAATCAAATTCCTAAAGAATTTTCTTTCACTTTCTTTTTGAAACCGAATGTGCAAACACCTAGTTGCCGAAATTATTTTGTTTCAACTTTTCTTAATAGCCGAAATCCTATTCTTTCAACCCTTTTTTTTCTATTTCAATTGGTTGAGCCGAAAGTAAAAAGTCCCTTCTTCTCATATTTTCTTCTTGGTTGAGCCTAGATAGCCGAAACTCTCATCTTCCAAACACCTCCACCGTTTCTCTTATTTTTGACTCATCTTTTATTTCCCTTCTTTCCTAAATATTAGTGCCGTTTCTCTATCCCTTCTCACCCTTGTTTTCATTCTTTTCTCACTAAGCCGAACCCAAGGGTGTTGAACACCTAAAGACCGAATCCTTTTCTTTTGAAGCCTTGGCCGAATCTCCTCTCTTCCCTGGTGTAGGGTTGGCCGAATTTTGGTGTTGGGTGTTGGTAAGTGCAAGGCCGAATGGCCATATCTCCCTCTTTTGGTTCTTTATTTGGTTGTGTTTTGGTTAAGGGTCGATTATGGTCAGTTTGGAAGGGTGTTAACCTTTTATTTTGGAACCGAATTCATGATAGGGCAATCAGGGATTTCGAACAGTCAGGTGGAGCCTTCTCTCTTTGTGAACCGATTAGGTAAGTGATGGTAAGATATCATTCGCAGATTATTCGTTTAAATCTGATTAAGTCAAGGTGACAAAGGATTAACCATTCTCTCTTAAGGTGTAGCCGATTGGTGATCAAAGAAGGGCCATTGTGGTTCGGGTTTGGTAGGAAACCAAACCAATAGCAAGGTGAGGTCCAACACTAACCCTTGTGGTTCATTTGGTTATGGCCGAATGGTCTTAGTGCCTAATTCTATGTTGGCGAATGTTATAGGAGCTTGTCAATCGAGGGACATAGATCGTTCGTTGGGATTTTAGACTCGTATTATCGGGTGTGTAACTAACACAATCGATACCTAGTAAGATTATTAATAAAACTGTTTGCTGTTAAAATTTTAAACAAATTATGATGGACAAATGAGTACCCAAATGGGGTATGTATACGATTCGGGTAAGTCTGTTTCTATTATGAGTACTATTGATGGAGCATGATATCATGATTTATGTTATGCATGTTATGAGTTGTAATGCTTGGTATGTTGGCATGATATGCATGGTTAGTATGAGATGCATAATTCCATGAGTATGATATGTGTGGGTGATACTGAGAGGAGGGAGCGATGATGTATTGTCGACGTGAGCACCAAAGCTTTGGTAGCACACTTTGTGACTTTGGGTCACCAGAGGTTTGGCACCTCCGAGGTTTGGTACCTCAGTCTCGTCCAGTGGCTCAAGGTACCACGATGGGTTGGCCCCACGAGATGATTATACTGGGATTGACGCCGATGTTTTGGTAACACACGATGGGTTGGCCCCATCACCGACATTTGTGACTACGGTCACCGGTGCTTTGGTAGCACATTGTGTCTTTGGGACACAGAGGTTTGGCACCTCATTGCGACTTGTCCCTGTGGTTTGACCACCGTGGGTTGGCCCCACTAGAGATATGGGATCGTCTGCTAGTGATTTGGTATCACACGATGGGTTGGCCCCATCATCATTGGATTCGTGACTTCGGTCACCAGTGCTTTGGTAGCACAACTGTGTCTTTGGGACACCAGTGCTTTGGTAGCACATTGACGGATATTGTGTCTTTGGGACACCAGTGCTTTGGTAGCACATTGTGACTATATGTCACCAGTGGTTTGGCACCACCAGTGGTTTGGTACCACACGGGGTAGAAAAGGCGATATGGATGGTTAGGTTCGGGTTGCATTAATCATGTTGCTATGTATGATGTGTGTTAGCATGTTGATTCTTTGGGAGCGGGATTTACACACTGAGTCACTCGACTCACCCTCTCCTTTGACATTGCAGGTGACTCGTAGACGCGGACTTGGAGCCGGGATGGACTCGGGGTGCACATGCCATGCTTTAATAAAGTTTTACTCAGACTCTACTATTTGGGTACTTTAGTTATTACTTTACATTGGGTTTTATTTGGTTTGTAAAAGGCCTTTAAATTTATGTTTTTAAGTTGGTTGATGTTTTAATTAGATTTAATATGCCTTAACAAAATAAGCCGGTATAAGTTTTACTAAAACCTGGAAAGATAATGTTTTCAAAATTATAACGCGACGTGTTTTTAACTATACCATCGGGTATCACACTAAGTCTTTTTGACAAACAAATTCAACTGGTTTCCAATTCTAACTTGTAATTCACCTATGTTCAAAAGTGTTTTATGTATCATTAAGTAACTAATGAGGTTTTAAATGGTTTAAACTCGTTTCAACTACAAATTCTGGCTAAGTTTTCAAAATCTCCGGGTTTTAAATACATCAAAAGTTTTTCAAACAAGTCTACTCAAATCTGTTTCAAGCACACGGTGTTTTCACTCAGTTTTTAAACGAAAAATCTAGTTTTCCCAAAACGTTTTCCCCGTAGCATACCAGATTCGGACGTGGTGTCTTGTCCGGGTTTGGGGTGTTACAGTTTAAAACTCACCAAGTTTAAGGGATGGAAATATTGGTTGAGGAAGAGTCTAAACTGAAAAAATGATATTCTGCATCCATGCAAGCGTCATGCATATACATCTGGTTGGGACACTCAGGGAGTGATCAATTGATGGAACAAGCTACAGATCCTATACCTTTGAATAGCAATGGGATGGATTGAAGAAATAAATCCTATATTCTGGAGTCGCAGTGGGATGGATGTGAGAAGATTCAGATCTTATACCCCTAAGTCATGATGAGATAAACCCTGAAGTTACAGTGGGGAAAACCTATTAAGCAAGGTATAATCGTTTTCTCGGGTTTTTCTGTCGAGAATACCAGCCGAACAAGATGGCATCATAATACGTCAGTGATAGAGCCCTGATAAACGATGAGCGATGACAACCCTAAGCATTTAAAAAATGAATCATTCTCATGAAGTTCTACATTTAGTTAGGAGCATTCGATTCATTCCGATCATTGCATCCTAATCATTGTAAGAAATCATTCTCATGACATTCTGCATTCATACAAATGTCATCCATAAGACACATCTATTTAGGGGCATTTGATTCATTCCGATCATTGCATCCTAATCTTTGTAAAATGACCATTCTCATGACATTCTGCATTCATGCAAATGTTGTCCATAATACATTTAGTTAGGAGCATTAGATTTATTCTGATCATTGCATCCTAACTATTTTCCATAAGCATAAACACAAAACTGATTTTACAGGACAGGTCCCCTAGCGGACGTTGTCTCAACATCGGTGAATTCGAAGATCTAGCCTTCTTGAGCGAAGCGGATCAAAGATAGCAGATCTGATAATCCTGAAGTCGCAGGAGCAGATCAGAGACATCAGTCGTATCTCCCTAACCAGTAGTGGAATAGGTCAAAGATTGTAGATCTTATCACCCTAAGTAGTAGGGAACCAAGATCGAATGACAAATCTGGCCTCCCTAAGCAGTAGTGGAACAGGTTTAAGCCACCAGCCCTATCTCCCTGACCAGTAGTGGAATAGGTCGAAGATTGTAGATCTTGTCGCCCTAAGTAGTAGTGGACTAAGATCGAACAGCAAATCTTGTCTCCCTAAGCAGTAGTGGAACAGATTTAAGCCACCAGCCCTATTTCCCTAACTAGCAGCGGAATAGGTCAAAGATTGTAAATCTTGTCGCCCTAAGCAGTAGTGGACCAAGATCGAACGACAAATCTTGTTCCCTAAGCAGTAGTGGAACATACTTAAGCCACCAATCTGGCAATCCTGAGTTTGCAGGAGCAGATTGAAGATAGCAAATCTGGCAATCCTGAGTTTGCAGGAGCAGATTGAAGATAGCAAATCTGGAAATCCTGAGTTTGCAGGAGCAGATTAAAGATAGTAAATCTGGCAATCCTGAGTTTGCAGGAGCAGATTGAAGATAACCAATCTGGCAATCCTGAGTTTGCAGGAGCAGATTGAAGATAGCAAATCTAGCAATCCTGAGTTTGCAGGAGCAGATTGAAGATAGCTAATCTGGCAATCCTGAGTTTGCAGGAGCAGATTGAAGATAGCAAGTCTGGCAATCCTGAGTTTGTAGGAGCAGATTGAAGATATCAAATCTGGCAATCTTGAGTTTGCAGGAGCAGATTGAAGATAGCAAGTCTGGCAATCCTGAGTTTGCAGGAGCAGATTGAAGATAGCAAGTCTGGCAATCCTGAGTTTGCGGGAGCAGATTGAAGATAGCAGATCTGGCAATCCTGAGGTCGCAGAAGCAGATCGAAAACATCAGATCTTATCTCCCTGAGTTCGCAGTGGAGCAAATTGAAGCTACAAATCTAATTTCCTTGAGTGGATCAAAGCACTAGTTCCTGGGCCCCTAAAGATGCAGCGGGATGGAACGAAGCTACTCGAAGAAGAAAAAGCACTGAAAGAGGTATGACCGGACAAAATTGGCCCTTTTTGAAGTCTTTGCTCTTTTCTCGTTACACGACAATGAGCAAAGAGGGGCAGCTGTAAGACCCAATTTTCATCCGGCCCATTTTAAAACCATACATAAAAGAATATATAAAAAATAAATAAATTAAACCTTAAATCCAAAATAGAATAAAGTCCAATCAGTCCATAGCCCAATACAACCCAAAACAGACCCAAAAAAATTAAATAGCCCAAAACTAAAATACAATTGGCCCAAATTTAAACTGTGGCCCGATTGGCCCAATAGTAGTAACATTCTCAGAAACCCTAGAGGCCTTCTAGAATGTTCCAGCGCCGCCTCAGCTTCTCTCACGCATGCCTCCACGCGCACGACCGTTCGTATCTCCGCATGCCTTACGCGCACCTCGCAGACCTCGGCTCACACGACCTCGTGACGCGCGCCACGCCCACGCCTCCGCACGCCTCCTTTGTACCGCAAATTAGACGAAAACAACAAAGAAAGCAGAGAGAAAAAGAGAATATTGTATTTTATTTTATTTTATTTTCTTTTATTTTTCGTTTTTCGGTTATAAAAACTGAAGAAAATATCTGTAATCCTTCTTCACGTTTTCTACACAGATTATGAATCAATATACAAGAAATACAAAAAAAAAATTCAAAAGCAAAGAAAGAGAACATCGAAAGGTTATTTTTTTAGATTTGGTTTTCTTTGGTTTTTCTTTCCCCCATTTTATGCTTTCTATTTCTTCTTTACTGCATGCGAAAGAACAAAACCAAATAAAAAGAGAGGAGGGATTTACCTTCGAAATACGGACCGTCGGACTGTTTTCTTCGTCGTAATCGGAGCAAAGCGGTCCTTAGTGGTGGAGAACGTGAAGCGTCTGAGTCTAGGTCAAGAGAGATCAGCCGATCGGACCTGAGTGGGCCACTAATCGCCGATGGCCATGGCGTTGTAGTGGTTGAAAAGGGGATTTCTTTCGGTGGCTGAGAACGAAACAAAATAAGGAGCTAGGGTTTAGTTCAAAATGACATTTGACCTGTTTTAGTTTAGTTTTAACCCATTAAGGAAACGGCGCCGTTTAGGCTTATGGCCATAGCCTTCAAACGACGCCGTTTAAGGGCCATAACCCGCGCGAGTGACCCGACCCGAGGGAAGGATCCGCGTGTTTTTGACTAAGGGGTTTATTCCGCCCTTAGTCCTTCCACATTTTTAGTTTTCTTTAATTAAGTTTTTCTTTCATTTTAATTTTGTCCAATAATTTTGCGCCGTTTTAATTTAGTCCTCATTTAAATGCTGCGTTTAACAACTTGGGTAAATTTCGCTTTTAGTCCCTTTTAATTCACGCGCCTGGCGTTCTAGCCCTTTATCGACTTCTTTTAATTTATTGCTTTTTAGCTCTCTAATTTTGCTCTGATTTCATGTAACATCCTGGAAAGGGCCTATGCATTTTCGGTTTAATTGTACGAAGTAACATGTTTTATGTACTAAGAATAAATTTTGAACATTTTTGGAAACCTGAAAATGTATGGAAATGGATGGAAATGATTTGGAAATGATTCAAAATAGGAAAGTGCACATTTCTGGAAACTTGGAAATGTAAGAAAAGGTCAAGTTTACAGAGCCGAACGAAAATTTTTGGAAACTTAGAAATGACCTAGAAAAGACGAGTTTTAAGGTTTAAAAGGGGAAATTAAGGCAAAGCGGCCTTAAAAGAAAAAGTTTGCGAAATTTGACACACAAATGAGGCTTGGAAAAGTGGTCCAGAAGATGCCACTTAGGGCCTATGGAAATGGCGCCATATGCAAGAGGAATGGGCCTGAGTTCAAGTCACTTGGGAAGCAAATAAAGGAGGTTTTATTTTTGCTTCGTAAGACCGAGGTGGACGGCACATGCTTCTAAGAAAGGAGGTGTTTTATTTTCATAAATATTCGATTAAAAAGGGTGATAAATAAATGATTTTTAAATTGGATTATTTTGAAGAGATAAATGTTGGATTTAAACTCTTTTATTTATGGTAATTAAAGGATAAAGTTATCAGATAGAGGAGTGGCGGCCAAGTAAGGGACTCCTTAGATGATAATTTCGGCTATAAAAGGAAGGAAGGAGGGCTACTCATCAATTATTGCTTCCTCCTTTCTCTGCCGAATTCTTAGTGCTCTCTTCTCTTCTTTTCTTTCTTTTCTTTTGCCAAGCCGAAATTAAGTAATTGTTGGAACCTAGCCGAATATTTTCCTCTCCATTAGAAGCCATAGCCGAATCTCCCTGTGAATCTAAGCAAGGAAGCAGTCAACTGAAGTATTAAGGGGATCTCTCGGGTTTCTGGCAATCGACTACAAGGAGGAATATTTGGGATCTAAGGTAAGAAACTATAAGATCCAAAGGTCTTGTTTTAAGTTTTAATGTTAGATTAAACCTAACATGTGATTATAGGAATTTCGACATCCCTAGGAAAGCAAGGATACTTTTCGGGATTTGAGACCACAAAGGTATGTGTTTAAGACATTGGCCAAAGCCTATTTTAAGTATTTGGATTTATTCCCAAAAGCCGAAACTAACCTATGATGTGTTTTAATGATTGGCCGAATGCAAGAAGGAATACAACAAAGTTTTGGGACTTGATTCTTAAGTCAATCAGCAACAAGGTAGGTTTTAAAGTATACAAATCCTACTAGGATTTGGTTTTAAAGCAAAAAGGTTTATTAATGTGTTTAAATGATTGGCCGAATATAGGAGTTAAGGATCTAAATCGTGGAGATCGGTTCTTCGGGATTTCAAGGACTTCGTTAAGCGAATCAGTGTGTACCCTACACTAACTTTTAATAAGATTTATGGTAATATGTAATATATGCATGTTTATAAGAATGTGGCTAAGGTACCATAATATGGTACAAAGTACTGTGCACGTTTCCTACTCCTATTAGGATTACGAAATATGTTATTTATAACATGTGAAAATTTATAAGAATGTGAATTTAAGTAGGATATGCATGATATGAATAATATGGGTCATTCGGGATATATGAAAAAGGGGAAGTGAATGTGATGACTACGGTCTCACTATCGAATGTGGTGACTTCGGTCACATTATCTCGAATGTGGTAACCGGTTACATTATCTCGAATGTGGTGTCTCATGACACAATTATCCGGTGGCTATACCACAAATTTTATATGGGCGATGAGCACGCCGATGCGCAATGACCGCCGCCGATGGTGTGTAGCGGATGGAGGGTTGACTTAGTAGTCCCCACGGTGTGCGGTTGAGTACGGGGATGTGTAGCGGATGGCACCTAGGTTTGGGTTTGGGTTGCACCATCATTTTTCTCTGTTATATGAATAAGCATTTGATATGAAAATGTATGCGATCTATTGAATTTTAGTGTTGTGTACACATTGAGTCTCATTGACTCACCCACCGTTGTGGGACTAATTTTTGGTGACGATCAATAATGGACCGGGTTCGGTGGAAGCTTAGGGATGGCCATGCTCAGCTTGAAGTTTTATTCAATATGGATATTTAAATTTATTTAAGTATTTTAGAATTTTATTTTGGGATTCTACTTGATGTAATAAGGCCATAAGTTACACTTCTTTACGTTTATTTGTAATTACTATGTTACGAATTATTTTTAATTAAAGTTAAGTTTAAAATTTATTTCCTTTAAAATAAACCCTAAATCGTTTTGTCACCTTATTTAATGGATTTCAATATAAGATGAATTGGCCTTCAGCACAAGCCCAACCCAAAACAAATTTTTTTTTAAAATCGCACAAGTTTTTCCTAAGGAACAAAAGAATTTGAAATCGGTTTACTTAAGGAACATACAGATTGAGTTGAGGCTCGTGGGCGGGTTTGGGAGTGTTTCAGATTTGTATCGAGCCGATTTTAAACTCTCGGCTTTGTGGGCTAAGGCCCAAAACGTTTTCAAATCGAGCCAAGTAAGCTTTTTGAAAGGATTTTATGAAATAAACAGGTTTTCTGGCATGGCTCCTAAGTCTCCGACCCGTAGTCCACCAGGTAAGTACCCCTAACTATTTGTGTGATTATGTGTAATGAATACTAGAAGGGTAGAAAAGGAATGGAACGTAGAATAGCATGATAGGAACTTGAACCCTAGGACTAGTCTACTCAAACACAAACACATAAGACTTAAGGAACATTAAACAAACCTATGGCTAAGTCTTTGAGTTAGGGTGTGGTAACCACCATGCGCATGTCTAGGATTGGATCAGGAAGAGCTTGGTATTTAAGCGATCCTAGTGACTCGCCTCCTCTTCGCAGAATCCCTGCAAAGTGAGCTTCGGTTCACCCTAACCTGAGGGCTCGGTGAGGTGTGGCAACCTCTCGTGCGCATGTCTAGGAATGGTTTTGGTGGGAGCTTGGTATTTAAGCGATCCGCGTGACTCACCTCTTCTCCACTCGAATCCCGCACAGTGCGTAGCTTTGGTTCACCACGACCAAGAGGGCTCGGTCATAGGCTAAACATAATGACTAAAACCCGAAAGGGAACTAGCCGTGTTTCTATAAAAACAACAAAACCCTAGTTTTAAAACTCTTAAAAACTTTCTTTTAAATTTGTGAAAACCATCTTTACAAAATTTTTCAAAGTTTTTACGATTTAATGAAAAATTAGAAATACCCAGAGGTCAAAAATTTCCAGAAATACCCTGAGTTTTAAAATTTTTCCAAAATACCCAGGGAATTTAAAAATACCAAAATAATTTGTGTGAAATCACCAAAGAACTCTTTCTTTTGGAAAAAAATTTCGAAAATACCCCTGTATGATAAAATTACGAAAATACCCCTGGGTAGTGGAGAAACAATAACAATGAAAACTACAACGTTTCTCTGAATGAACGAAAGTTCATAATTGTTTGATGGATGTACGAATGAATGGAAAGACTGTGTGCATGTATGAATACGAAAGAACCACTCCTAAATTCTTTTTCATAAAACTTCTTCGCGGGTAAACAAGTGAAAGAAAGACTAATTCATAAAACTTCTTAATCAGATTACGACGTTAGAAATGAGCTCTAGAGGACGTGGTCATCATGGACGAGGTAGAGGAAGGATGACGGTGTCCGAACCCGTTAGATCGGGTCAAGGGTCTGACAACGAGATACCACCGCCACCACCACCCCCAGCTGTGGGTGTTGAGCAGCAAGCTCAGACGGGAGAAGATCTTTGTCGCGCGGTGGCTGCGAGTTTTGGAGTTGGTGGCTGGTGCAGGAGGAAATTCGGGAACCCGTAAGTCTGTGCCTGAGCGGCTTCGAGCTAATGGAGCCGAAATGTTTCGTGGAGTATCGGGTGTGGCACCCAGTACAGCTGAGTACTGGTTGGAAGCAACTGAGCGCATCATGGATGAGCTTGATCTGACCCCTGAGGAAAAGTTGAAAGGGATGGTGGCACCGTTACGCGATGAAGCGTATCAGTGGTGGTTAACTGTTTGGAATGGTGCCACGGCTGAGGATCTGACCTGGGAATATGTTAAGGAAGCATTTCAGAAGAAATATGTGGGAACCAGGTATACAGATGAGCAAAGGAAGGCTTTTCTGGGGCTGGTTCAAGGGAACAAGTCCGTTGCGGAATATGAAGCTGAATTCTTGAGGTTGAGCCGCTACGCTCGAGAAGTAGTGGCAACTGAGCATGAGCGCTGTGTCCGCTTTGAGGACAGACTAAGAGATGATATGAGATTGTTGATAGCACCGCATCAGGAGCGGGAGTTTCCTGCTTTAGTGGAGAAGGCTAAAGTGGCTGAAGGAATCAAGGATTCTACAAAGCAGACTGTGGATCGAAATAGGCCCAAAAGAGGTTTTAGATCGTCTGGGAAGGCTCAAAAGAGGACTAGAGTTGATGGGCAGCAAAACCAGCAAGCTGGTGTAGGATGGCAGTATCGTCCTTGTGAACATTGTGGGAAGAAGCACTTAGGGGAGTGCTGGAAAAAGACGGGAGGATGTTTTCGGTGTGGGTCCAAGGACCATATGCTCAAGGATTGTCCTAAGAAACCGGATGAAAGTCGACCGGCCGCTCGAGAATGTTAGTCGGAGTTGGTAGAGGAGGACAACAGACCTCAACGAGGTCGTGGTTCGAGTAATCGAGGTAGCGGTCTTTGGTAGAGGGCGTGGAGCACAGGCGAGAGGTCTTTGCTAATCTTTGAGGCAAGGCAACCGAGGTTGGTTTATACGGTTCGCCGTAGGGAGGACGGAGACGCACCGGATGTTATAACCGAGTGCGTTCCTTATTTATGGCAAGCCTTATTATGCCTTAATTGATGTGGGCTCGACCCATTCATATGTGACATGTAGTGTAGTGGAAACACTAGGCCTAGACTCGAACTTTACGATAGGGAGATAAGCGTAGTAAGCCCATTAGGCCTAAGCGTAGTGGTGGATAAGATCTTCGGAATGTACCCCCAGAGATTCGGGGAGTGAACTTTCTGGTGACTTAATGGAACTACCTTTCGGGGAGTTTGAACTTATACTTGGAATGGGTGGCTAGTAGAGCACCGAGCCGTGTTGGATTGTGCGGCTAAGCGAATGGAACTAAGGACCCGAGGAGGATGAAGTAGTAGTAATGATCGGAGAGAGAAGAAACTACTGTCCAACGTAGTTTCGGCGTTGAAGGCCGAGAAAATGGTTAAGAAAGGGTGCAAGGCGTTCTTAGCCTTCGTAAGTGCGTTGGGTGGAAAGGAAGAAGGTGTCGGTGGAGTTAGAAGCGTAAGAGACTTTGAAGATGTATTTCCGGAAGAATTACCAGGAATACCCCCGAGATAGGGAGGTGGAATTTGGAATAGACTTTGCGAGGAGCAGCTCTCTGTGTCAATCGCTCCATACCGAATGGCGCCAAAGGAGTTAGTTGAGCTCAAGGCTCAAATCCAAGAGTTGTTGGATTGTGGGTTCATACGACCAGTGTGTCTCCATGGGGAGCACCGATTCATTTGTAAAGAAGAAGGGCGGAACTATGCGTATGTGCATAGATTACCGTCGATTGAATAAAGTGACCATCAAGAACAAGTATCCTTTGCCAAGGATCGATGACTTGTTCGATCGGTGAGGGGACGCATGATATTCTCAAAGATAGACTTAAGGTCGGGATATCACCCGGTTGAAGGTGAAGGAGGCGGATATCCATAAAGACCGCTTTTAGGACAAGATACGGCCATTTTGAGTTTGTGGTGATGCCGTTTGGATTGTGAACGCTCGCCAGCGTTCATGGATATGATGAACCGAGTTTTTCAACCCTACTTGGATAGGTTCGTTGTTGTGTTCATCGACGATATTTTGGTGTATTCTAAGTCCGAAGAGGAGCATGATGAACATCTCGAGTGGTGCTACAAGTATTAAGGGAGAAGAAGCTCATGCCAAATTCGGCAAGTGTGAATTTTGGCTTAAGGAGGTGGCATTCCTAGGACATGTGGTATCCATGAGAAGGAATAAGAGTGGATCCTAGGAAGATTGAAGCGGTGTTGGATTGGAAACCACCTAGGTCCGTGGGTCGAGATTCGAAGTTTCTTAGGTTTGGTGAGGCTATTACTGAGAAGGTTTGTGGAAGGGTTTCGTCAATAGCGCGCCTTTGACAAAGTTGCTAAGGAAGGAAGTACCCTTTGAATGGATAGATAAGCAACAAGAGGGCTTTGAAAAGCTCAAGAAGGTGTTGTGGAAGCTCTCGGTGCTAATCCCAGTAGGAGGCGAGCAAGGATTTTGTGGTGTATTGTGACGCCGCATACGGGATTAGGATGTGTGCTAATGCAAGATGGAAAAGTAGTCGCGTATGCGTCTCGACAACTAAGGCCTCATAAGGTTAACTACCCAACTCATGACTTAGAGTTGGCAGCCGTGGTTTTCGCCCTTAAGGTTTGGAGGCACTACCTTTATGGAGAAAGGTCGATAATCTACACAGACCACAAGAGCCTTAAGTATTTGTTGACTCAGAAGGAGTTGAACTTGAGGCAGCGAAGGTGGGTGGAACTATTAAAGGATTATGATCGCTCGATAGAGTACCACCGGGCAAGGCGAATGTGGTAGCCGATGCCCTAAGTCGGAAGGTTGTGTCGATCTAAGGGCTATGTTCGCTCACTTGAGTTTATATGATGATGGAAGCCTATTGGCAGAATTACAAATCAAGCCCACATGGCTGAATGAGGTGAAAAGGGGACAGTTGGCTAATAAGGACCTAAGTGCTAAGTTTCAGCAAGTATGCAGAGCGGAGAATTAAAGGACTATGGCGTCAATGATGAAGGAGTATTGTGCTACAAGGGTAAAGTGCGTATGCCGAGAGACGAGGAGTTAAGACAAAGGATTCTTCGGGGAGGCACATCGTAGCCCTTATGCTATGCATCCCGGAGGCATTAAGTGTATAGGGATCTAAGGGAACAATTTTGGTGGTCCGATCTTAAGCGGGAAGTTACTAAATTCGTGGGAAAATGTCCGACGTGTGTCGATAAGTTAAATTTGAACACCAAGTTCCATCGGGATTGCTTCAACCAATCGAGATTCCCCAATGGAAGTGGGAGAGAATTACCATGGACTTCGTTAGTGGGCTTCCCTTACGCCTACTAAGAAGGACTCGGTATAGGTAATAGTGGATTTGTTTGACCAAGTCCGCGCATTTCGATACAGTAAGAGTAGACTATTCTCTTGAAGTTGGCCAAGTTATATGTGGCGGAAATTGTGAGGTTACATGGAGTACGATGTATCGATCATCTTCGACAGAGACCCAAGGTTCACGTCTCGGTTTTGGAGGGCACTTCATCAAGCTTTAGGCACTAAGTTGGACTTCACTACGACTTTTCATCCATAATCGACAGGCGATGCTGAACGAGTTATACAAGTGTTGGAAGATATGTTGAGAGGTGTGTGATAGATTTCGAGGAAGTTGGGAAGACTACTTGCCTTTAGTGAGTTCGCCTACAACAACGACTATCGAGGCTAGCATTCGGATGGCACCATATGAAGCATTGTATGGTCGGAAGTGTCGAACTCCTACTTTTTGGACTGAGTTAGGAGAACGTCGAGTTTTGGGTCCAGAGTTAGTGGCGGAAACTGAAGAGAAGGTTAAGACAATCCGAGCACGGTTAAAGGAAGCCTCTGATAGGCAGAAGCCGAACGCAGACCTTAAGCGGAAGGAAATAGAGTTTGAAGTGGGAGACCAAGTGTTTCTGAAGGTCTCACCTTGGAAGAAGGTGATGAGGTTTGGTCGCAAAGGGAAGTTAAGCCCAAGGTTTATAGGGCCCTATAAAATACTAAAGCGAGTTGGGCCAGTGGCATACCACTTGGAGTTGCCACCAGAGTTGCAGCAGATGCACGACGTATTCCATGTGTCCATGCTACGTCGTTACCGATCGGATCCGTCTCATGTGGTACCAGTTGAAGAAGTAGAGCTAAGGCCAGACTTATCGTATGAGGAAGAGCCAATTCAAATATTGGAACGTGATGTGAAAGTGTTACGTAGGAAGTCAGTTCCTCTAGTCAAGGTGTTATGGCGCAATCATGGATCGGAAGAAGCTTCGTGGGAACCAGAAGAGGCAATACGACAACAATACCCTCAATTATTTTAGTTAGAAAATTTCGAGGACGAAATTATTTTAAGGGGGTAGAAGCGTAACATCTGGAAAGGGCCTATGCATTTTCGGTTTAATTATGCGAAGTAACATGTTTTATGTACTAAGAATAAATTTTGAACATTTTGGAAACACGAAAATGTATGGAAATGGATGGAAATGATTTGGAAATGATTCAAAATAGGAAAGTGCACATTTCTGGAAACTTGGAAATGTAAGAAAATGTCAAGTTTCTGAGCCGAACGAAAAATTTTGGAAACTTAGAAATGACCTAGAAATGACAAGTTTTAAGGTTTAAAGGGGAAATTAAGGCAAGGTGGCCTTAAAAGAAAGAGTTTGTGAAATTTGACACACAAGCAGGCTTGGAAAAGTGGTCTGAAGATGCCACTTAGGGCCTATGGAAATGGCGCCATATGCAAGAGGAATGGGCACGAGTTCGAGTCACTTGGGAAGCAAATAAAGGAGGTTTTATTTTTGCTTCCGTAAGACTCGAGGTGGACGGCACATGCTTCTAAGAAAGGAGGTGTTTTATTTTCATAAATATTCGATTAAAAGGGTGATAAATAAAGGATTTTTAAATTGGATTATTTTGAAGAGATAAATGTTGGATTTAAACTCTTTTATTTATGGTAATTAAAGGATAAAGTTATCGGATAGAGGAGTGGTGGCCAAGTAAGGGACTCCTTAGATGATAATTTCGGCTATAAAAGGAAGGAAGGAGGGCTACTCATCAATTATTGCTTCCTCCTTTCTCTGCGAATTCTTAGTGCTCTCTTCTCTTCTTTTCTTTCTTTTCTTTTGTCACGAAATTAAGTAATTGTTGGAACCTAGCCGAATATTTTCCTCTCCATTAGAAGCCATAGCCGAATCTCCCCTGTGAATCTAAGCAAGGAAGCGATCAACTGAAGTATTAAGGGGATCTCTCGGGTTTCTACAATCATCGACTACAAGGAGGAATATTTCGGGATCTAAGGTAAGAAACTATAAGATCCAAAGGTCTTGTTTTAAGTTTTAATGTTAGATTAAACCTAACATGTGATTATAGGAATTTCGACATCCCTAGGAAAGCAAGGATACTTTTCGGGATTTGAGACCACAAAGGTATGTGTATAAGACATTCAGCCAAAGCCTATTTTAAGTATTTGGATTTATTCCCAAAAGCTGAAACTAACCTATGATGTGTTTTAATGATTGGCGAATGCAAGAAGGAATACAACAAAGTTTTGGGACTTGATTCTTAAGTCAATCGGCAACAAGGTAGGTTTTCAGTATACAAATCCTACTAGGATTTGGTTTTAAAGCAAAAAAGGTTTATTAATGTGTTTAAATGATTGGCCGAATATAGGAGTTAAGGATCTAAATCAGTAGATCGGTTCTTCGGGATTTCAAGGACTTCGTTAAACGAATCAGGTGTGTACCCCACACTAACTTTTAATAAGATTTATGGTAATATGTAATATATGCATGTTTATAAGAATGTGGCTAAGGTACCATAATATGGTACAAAGTACTCAGCACGTTTCCTACTCCTATTAGGATTACGAAATATGTTATTTATAACATGTGAAAATTTATAAGAATGTGAATTTAAGTAGGATATGCATGATATGAATAATATGGGTCATTCGGGATATATGAAAAAGGGGAAGTGAATGTGATGACTACGGTCTCACTATCCGAATGTGGTGACTTCGGTCACATTATCCGAATGTGGTAACCGGTTACATTATCGAATGTGGTGTCTCATGACACAATTATCGGTGGCTATACCACAAATTTTATATGGGCGATGAGCACGTCGATCGCGGCGACGCGCCGATGGTGTGTAGCGGATGGAGGGTTGACTTAGTAGTCCCCACGGTGTGCGAGGTTGGTACGGGGATGTGTAGCGGATGGCACCTAGGTTTGGGTTTGGGTTGCACCATCATTTTCTCTGTTATATGAATAAGCATTTGATATGAAAATGTATGCCCGATCTATTGAATTTTAGTGTTGTGTACACATTGAGTCTGTTGACTCACCCCGTTGTGGGACTATTTTTGGTGACGATCAATAATGGACCGGGTTAGCGGAAGCTTAGGGATGGCCATGCTCACTTGAAGTTTTATTCAATATGGATATTTAAATTTATTTAAGTATTTTAGAATTTTATTTTGGGATTCTACTTGATGTAATAAGGCCATAAGTTACACTTCTTTACGTTTATTTTTAATTACTATGTTACGAATTATTTTCAATTAAAGTTAAGTTTAAAATTTATTTCCTTTAAAATAAACCCTAAATCGTTTTGTCACCTTATTTAATGGATTTCAATATAAGATGAATTGGCCTTCAGCACAAGCCCAACCCAAAACAATATTTTTTTTAAAATCGCACAAGTTTTTCCTAAGGAACAAAAGAATTTGAAACCGGTTTACTTAAGGAACATACCAGATTCGGTTCAGGCTCGTGGGCCGGTTTTGGGGTGTTTCATTTCAATATAATCCTTTAATTATTTTATTATATTATTTGATTACTTTTAATTAGTCGTTTATTTTTTATTATACCTTTTTAAATTAATATTAAATATTTTATTTTAAATGGCTAAAGATATTATTTATTTATCTATGTTATTTTCATTATTTTTTATATACATATATATTTTAAATTAAGTGTTCATTTGTTTGTTTTTGCATGGATTATATTACTAAATTCGTAACCATTAATTACTTGTGATTCATTACAGTAATATTTTGTGTATATTATTTTGCTCCATTTTCTTCAATTGCTAATGTCGAAATTGTGTTATATGATTATTGCTATTGTATAGATGATAAATTGTTAATTTGTAACTAGTAATTATTTGTGATTCATTATTTGTAATATTTGATGTATGGATTAATATCTTGCTTTGTATATTAGTGTTCCATTGTATCTTACGAAAGATGTAGTGTTTTAATGTCATTTCAGTTTTTAAATCATAAGGCAATGCTCGTATTTAGAGGTTTCGAGAAAATCGTGCTCTAACTTACTGAGTTTCGATTTTCCTCGTTAAAACCTAGCAACCGAGTATCCTTTCTCCCTTAAATCAAAATGCATAATATTTCAAATAAAAAACTTATTCTCGGGAATTTGAGACATTGCGGCCTAACTTACTGGGTGTGATATTTTATAATCTTGAGATAAGAATTTCAAAAGAATAAAGGCAATATTCCATATTCGGAAATTTTGAGAAATAGTGCCCTAACTTACTGGGTTTTGATTTTTCATTTGGCCCAAATAGTTGAATATCCTTCTTAATTTTAATGTACGAGTATTGAATGTCGAAGGATAAATCTAATCTCGAGAATATAAGATGTTGTGCCCTAACTTACTGAGTACGACATTTTATTTTCTTCGAAATAAGAAGTTTTGGCATCCAATATGATTCTGTCCAAATATATCTTAAGTAAATGGATCGTAATCTAGAATCTTTTCGAATTTTCGACGTCAGGACATTAATTAACCAATTTGGTACAAATTTTGGGCGTTGCGAGGGTGCTAATCCTTCCTCGTGCGTAACCGACTCCCGAACCTGTTTTCTTAGATTTCGTAGGCCAACATTATTGTTTTAATAAATCACAATGTTTTATTAAAATAATCCATCTCCAGGTGATCCGATCACACCTTGAATAAAAGATCGGTGGCGACTCCATTTCCATATTTTTAAAGTCAATCCCCATTTTTTTTAAACCCGTTTTAAAAAATGGTTTCGACAATGTACATATGAGAGGCACAAGAACCATCAATGACATCTATCAAAGATGTGATGTGGCAATACTGGAGCCTTCGAGTTATGATGAAGCTGCTAAAGAAAGTGTTGGAAAAGAGACATGGAAGCTGAAATAGAGATGATACACAAGAACAATACTTGGGAATTGGTTGACAGACCAAACCAGAAGAGAGTTATTGGGGTGAAATGGGTGTTTAGGGTCAAATACAATGCTGATGGGTCTCTAAACAAACACAAAGCAAGACTTGTGGTGAAGGGATACAACCAGCAATATGGCATTGACTTTTTAGAAACCTTTGCCCCTATTACAAGGTTAGATAGAATAAGGCTTCTGTTTGCCTTGGCTACACAAAGGAAGTGGAGAGTGCATCAGTTGGATGTTAAGTCTACTTTTCTGAATGGCTTTTTCAAAGAAGAAATCTTTATTGAGCAACCAGATGGGTTCAAAGTTCCTGATGAAAAGGATAAGGTCTACAAGCTAGAAAAGGCCTTATATGGTCTGAAGCAGGAACCAAGGGCCTGGTATGACAGAGTTGATACATATTTGTCTAGGCTCAGGTTTGAGAAGAGCATAAGTGAGCCTAATCTCTATGTGAATAAATCAGAGAATGAATCCCTGCTGATTATGTCACTTTATGTAGATAACTTATTGGTTACTGGAAGCTAGGGGGAGCTGATTGAAGAGTTTAAAATACAGATGCAAAATGTTTTTGAAATGACTGGCTTAGGAGAAATGACTTACTTTCTTGGCATGTAAGTGATTCAAACTGATTATGCCATCTTCATAAGTTAGCAGGCATTTGCCTTTAAGATCTTAAAAAAATTTTGCATGTCAAATTACAAAATAGTTAGCACACCAGTAGCTCAAGGTAAGAAACTAACCAGCAATGAGAACCATGAAAGAGTTGATGAGAAAGAGTATAGAAGCCTTGTAGGTTGTCTGCTTTACTTGACAACCACAGGGCCTGATATCATGTTTGCTGTTAGCCTTCTTTCTAGATTCATGCATTGTTGTAATGTTGTTCATTTTAAGGCAGCCAAAAGAGTTCTTAGATATGTGAAAGGTACTTTGGATTATGGAGTGAAATTTGAGAATGCAAAAGAACTAAAGTTGATAGGGTATTCTGATAGTGATTGGGCAAGATCCATGGATGACATGAAGAGTACATCTGGTTATTTCTTCACTCTTGGCTCAGGGGTCTTTTGTTGGAGCTCAAAGAAACAACAGACTGTCACTCAATCTATAGCAGAAGCAGAGTACATTGCAGCTGCTACAGCTCCATTTGGCTTAGGAAACTTTTCTGTGATTTGAATGAAAATCAAGCTGAAGGTACTGAGATTAGAGTTGAAAATCAGTCAACTGTAGCCATAGCCAAAAATCTAGTATTTCATGGCAAAACCAAGCATTTTAAGATTAAATTTCATTTTGTTAGAGAGGCTGAAAAATCAGATGAAGTTAATTTGATTCATTGCAGCTCAGAGAATCAATTTGCTGATATACTAAGTCTCTTAGTGCTACAAGATTTGAGAACTTAAGAAGAAGTATTGGTGTTTGTTGCATACAGTCCAAGGAGGAGTGTTGAACTTTGGCCTGCAATGCAACAGTAGAGAAGCATTGAAGCTCAACCAGTACAGCAGCAACATTTTGTTCATATGTAACTAGCTTTAGTTTTTATGTAATTTGTATCTAAATTTAGTAAGATTTGATGATTTGAATGATTTCCAATGTGATGTAATAGCTGATATGTCAGCTACATTTTGTCTATAATTCAAGTTTTATTTTAGTCAAGTAATTAGTGGGAGCAGTTATGTATTAGGAGACTGTCATGTAACTTATGCTTTTATCTTAATGAGAATAAAGATGAAATCAATTTTTTGGAGTTTCATTTTTCAATTTTCTTTGCATCCGTTTTCTTTGTTTTGCTGTCAAAACCCCAACACTTTTTAATTATCGAAAGGGCATCCCCTTAAACTACCATATCCCTAAATCTAAAATCGATACCCATTTGCACCGCTTGAAGACATGCAAAGGCTTCAGTCGCAAAATAAGTTATGTGTGTGTTAAGGATTATTTTTGAAGCTATAACCCTTCTATTTGAGTTTCTGGCCACCAAACCTGAACATGACTTTCTTGTGTGATTCTGGAATGCAGTGTCAAACTTTATTTTGACAAGATTAGGCTCTGATGGATGCCATCTCTCAAGTACAATACTTCGTTATGGTAAGCCCATTTTAATTACGTCTAGTTCTTTGATTTAGGCTTGTATAATATGAACTCAAGCCTGTGCAGATTGCTTTATCCCTTCATGCACCTCTTTGTTTCTCCCTGACCAAATAGCCCACATTGCACTCAACATTATCCTGCATTTTCTATTTGAAACATTAGACAGCATGTACATCACCCATTCTCTAAATATGGACTGTGATATCTCCTGATTCCACGTTATATCTAACTATTTTCATGTCTTTAATAGCATTGCAGTCACGGAAAACATGCTCTATTGCTTCACTACCATCCAAGCATCGAGGAATAGGTTACAGAATTTTTAAGCCTTCTGTAGCGTAGGTTACTGAATGTTGGAATAAAGCTGTTAAAAATCCTCCAGTTCATGATTCTTATTATTACTAGAAAATCTATCTGCCACAATTTTTTTTTTGTAAAAAAACACATAATCAGTAGGATAATTATTCGGATCAAATGTATTTACTCTTTGTAAGAGGAGCTTATATCCGCTCTTAACCATATAATCTCTAGTCTTCTCTCCTCGCCAAACTTGCCTGCCATCGTGAGGGTACCAAGAAAGTGGGATGCATAAGATGAGTGTGGCCTCCTCAGAGGAAAAATGATTGGTAATGATATCCTCCCTCCAAATTCTTCTTCTTTGATTAATAAGATCAGACACATTATTTAGGGTCCTGCATCTAATTGAAATGTAAATCTTGTGATCTACAACTCCTGGTAACCAAGCATCATTCATATCAAAATATCATCCCCAGTTCCCACTTGCCAACTCAGTCCAGCTTGTAGTAATCCTTTTGCTACCCAGATGCTCTTATAGGTATAGGATGGGTAATTTTCTAACCTTGACTTCGTCAAATTAGTATCATAATAATACTTTTCTTTTGACATAGGTGACAACAAAGAATTTGGATAATTAGGAAAACGTCATCCTTTCTTGGCAAGCATCGCCAGATTAAAATTTTGTAAATTTCTAAACCCTGACCCCTATTCTTTTTTAAATCACATAACCTTTTCCACTCACACCAATGTATCCCCTTCTTGCTTTTGAAATTCTACCACCAAAATCTATAAATAATATGCTCAGTGTCAATGCAAAAAGACTTAAGCTGTAAGAAACAAGACATCTCATAAGCCAGAATAGCTTGTAAGACACTATTTATAAACACTTCTTTTCCATCTTGAGATATAGGCTTTATACACCAACTATTGATCCACGCCAACAATCTATCTTTCAAAGCTTGATATGTTAATTCTTTTTCCTACCTACTGCATTCGAAAGCCCTAGATACTTTTTTCGATCCAATGAAAATGGAACCTGCACCGTTTGAGACATTGAATGTTGAACATCCTCTGGAACATTTGAGACAAAAATAGTAGTGATTTGTCCAAATTTATGCACTAGCCAAAACATACTTCATACTATTTTAAAAATATCTTGCAAAGTGTTAATACATTTTTTTGATACTTCTCTAAATGCTAGGCAATTATCTGCAAAATGAAGGTGAGTAATGGTAGATCATTGATGATATGCTTTAGCACCCAAAAATAAACTTTCTTCCTATGCTAACCGTATAAGTGTTGATAACACTTCGCTACTAATCAGAAAGAGATAGGGACTGAGTGGGTCCCCCTGTCTAAGTTCTCGTTTCGGTTTAAAGGGCTCCCCTACCTCCCCATTAATAGTGATCGAGTATGAAACTATAGCGATACAGTGCATAATAAATTCCACCCATTACCTTGCGAAACTCATCTTTAGCATAATGTCCTTAAGAAAAGGCCATTCAACCCTATCATAGGCTTTATTCATGTCCAGCTTAAGTGCAAAAAAAAAAACTTCCTCCCCATTCTACATTGCTTGAACGAATGAATAATTTCATAATCAAGTAAAATATTATCTTTAATCAACCTACCTGGAACAAATACGCTTCGAACTTCATCTATGCAGACATTCAACATTTTTTGGAAGTGACTCGCTACAATTTCCAAAATTATCTTATATAAAACTTTACATAAATTGATTAGACTAAGATGAAATAGATTATTAGGATATGAAATTCTTGGAATTACGATTATCTGAGTACTATTAAGAAATTCCAAAGAGGTACATCTGTTAAGGACATCAAGACGAAACCTTCCAATATCTTGCCCCACAATATGTCAGTACCTCTGAAAGAACAATACTAGTAACCTGCCAATTCTAGGAGCTTTTTTTTGTGCCATATTCTTCAAAGCTGCATAAACCTCCTCCATTTTGTATTCAATAGGGATTTCTTGATTCATACATTTTGAAATGCACTTCTTTACCCTTGCCAATATGCGATCCAGACTACCAACTCCCTGAGATGAAAAAATACTTGAGAAATAATCTTTCACAATCATAGCCGTTTTGTTGGAGTTAAGACACAATACAAAGCAGATGCAACAAAGTCTTCAGCTGCAAGCAATACTGACTTGTTGAAGAAACAAGAAAATTGAGCTTGAAGAACAAAAAAAGAAAGCTAAATTTAAGCAGAAACTAAGAGAGAATTTGTTGAAAAATGATTCATTTATTTTTTATAAAACAAAACATTACATATATTAAGTAATTAACTTGTGGTGTAACGCCCTGATTAATTTATCCCTGTTTCTGTAAATATATGACACAAGTGTGTATCTGCTTCATTTGTTAAGTGTTCTAGGTTTGTCTGAGAGGTCTTGGGTTCAAGTCCCACCTTTTCCAAATTTTGGTTATTTTTTGGATCTAAGCCTTATCTTTATTCAGTGGGCTTATATTAAATTGTCTGTAAATTCAAGTCAAGCCTGTTGGTTTGAGTGGTAAGGGAGTTAGAGTGTTAGAGGTCCTGTGTCCGAACCCCTGCACGAGCGTGGGTGTTATTTTTGCTCGGTTGTCTGATAGAGTTTCAGTTGAATTTAAATTTCGAAGTGGTTGAGATTGTGTAGTTAATGGGAAGTTGGGGTATATCAAATTTGTTTTTATTTTATTTTATTTTATTTCTAAAATTTCCTTCTGTTTGACGTTTCTGTTCTCTCGTCTTCCCTGTCCATTGTTTCTTCTTCTTCTTACTCTTTTTGGTTTTTCAAAGCAATTCCTTTTGTGCAATTTTTCGGTTGTGTTGTTTGGTAAGTCTTGTTTTACTGATTCTTATTACTTTTTTGCTAAGTGGTTAATGAGGGGGTTGTTCTTGTTACTTTCAGTTTAGGCGAAGAACACAAATTGGCTAAGGCTTCTACAGTGATTTAAGGGTCTGAGGTTTCTATTCGATAACGGTAAGTTTTCGAGTGCGTTGGTTAATAGTGTAAGGCTTCGATTGTGAATTAATTTCGGTGGAGTTTTCGTAATTGTTACTAAATTTGGGCTCTGGAATTTCGCTGGTGTGTGGCCATGTGAGCAACACGGGCTAGGCCAAGTTGGGCATTTGGGCCCACACGCTATTCCACACATGTATGTGGGTTTATACGCCAGGCCGTGTGGGCCACACGGGCAAGGCCAATCTGGGCGTGTGGGCCCATACGGGCATGTAGGCCCATATTTTTGAAATTTCCCCTAGGGTCGTACGGGTCATTTCAATCGACTGTGGGCCTACTGTAGGGTCGGTAAGGGCTAACCAAACCCTAAAACTGTAGATTTGAGAGTCTGGTATTCTATTCTGAGTATGATAATGCTATGCATGTCTGATTCTTCTGATATCTATATGTAAGCATGTTGAGCATGTCTAGTATGTTATTTTGTATCTGTTTCTATATATGATTGTGGGGTGGGATTTGTATATGAGGAGGAAGTATTCTGTACGGCGATCATCGCCTTTATTCTGGCAGCTTGGCTGCACATTATCTAACTGGTGTCGTAATGGCACGTTATGGTGTGTAGGGATGGGTGGGTGTTTTTAACCCCACATGGTGTGTTGGGATGGTCGGAGTTGGTGTGTAGAGGATAGGGGTAGGATTCTGTATATTCTAATCTGTATATCTAATTCTGATGACTGTATCTGAAATGGGCATGAGCCTGAATCTTTATCTGATTGAATATAAGATTTCTGTATGTTTGCATGCTTAATTCTGTTGGGTTGCACACTGAGTTTATGAAAACTCATATCTGTTTGTCTGTTCTGTTTAGGTAATCCATAGAGTTAGGTAGATCGGTGCGGCGGAGACTCAGTGGTGACTACTCGACCTAGAACTGTTATGCTTAGTAAAATTATGGTTTTGTTTAAAATTTTTGGATTTAATTGAGAGTTTGTAATTTCTGGGACTCTCTAGACTGTATGGTTTTTAACTTGGTTTGGTTTCATTTTCTTGATTTAGCATGCTTTAACAAAATGTTTTACGACCACAACGGTTTCACCCAAATAAAGGTTTTCTAAAAATATAAATCAGATTTCCAAAATATAACAGTTTTATAAGACTTCCACTGTAAAGTTTCTTTTGGCTGAATAACCAATTAACTAACGTTTTCGACAATGGATATAAGGGAATATGAGTTAATAAATGGAAATGGTTTTATCGTATTGACTTTATTTTTAAACCCCTTTCTTTTTGACACCTCCAAATTCAGCCATAACGTCTAGGCCGAGTTTGGGGTGTTACATTTAGTGGTATCAGAGTCAGGTTGCAAAACTCGGGCTGTGAATTTTGGGTTCCAAAATTGTGATTTAAAAAGAATTGGCTTTCAAATATTTTGTATAATTTGAGAAATTATGTGGTACATCGAGTCTCTAGCGTCAATCCTATAAGTATCTCTGTACTTAGATAGAACTATTCTGAAAACAATGTAATTAGTGCTTTTTGAAACTGTACTGAAATAGTTAGAGACTGAAACTTCTGAAAACATCTCTGAACTTCTGATAAGTTATGCATAAAATATCTGTTAATAAATATTGGAACTGATGCATAAAACTTTATAATGTAGATAAATTTGAAATTTACAATGAGCGCACGTGGAACTCACGGACGTGGTAGTCGTGGCCGTGGTAGAGGCCGTAGGGGGCTCGAGTTGAGTCTTCTTCTCTTGGCAGTATGCCAAACTTAGATTCGAGTGAGACGCTGGTTTTGCCTTCTACTGAGACTGGGTCTCAAAGTCATTCAGTTGGGGACAACGCACTGTCTCAGGCCAAGTTGAGGATATTGAAGAGGGTTGCTGGACCCCATTCTGGTTCTGGGGGCCGTGGGTCGGTAACTGAGTGACTCCGGTCCAATGGTGCTGAGCTGTTTAGGGGTGTCACTAGAGTCGCCCCTACTGTGGCCGAGTATTGGTTGGAGGCCACAGAGCAGATTATGAATAATTTAGACTATACACCAGAGCAGAAACTGAAGGGTGTAGTCTCTTTGCTTCGCGACGAGGCATATCAGTGGTGGTTAACGGTTGAGGAGGGTACTCAGCCTGATCGTCTAAACTGGGACTTCTTTAAGACCACATTCCAGAGTAAGTATGTGGGGGCGAGCTATGTGGATGCTCGTAGGCGTGAGTTCATGAATCTCACGCAAGGTGATAAGTTAGTGGACAAGTATGAGGTTGAGTTTCTGATGTTGAGCCATTACACTTGAGGCATGGTGGCATCTGAGTATGAGAAGTGTGTTCGTTTTGAGGATGGTTTGAGAGACAGTCTTGGGTACTAATTGCTCCACAGAGGGAGCGAGAGTTCGCGGTTCTGGTTGAGAAGGCGAAGATTTCCCAGGATGTTAAGCGCGTGGAGCGCCAGAATAGGGATCGTGAGAGGGGTAAGAATAAGAGGGATTCAGAGCCCTCTAGTTCTATTCAGAGGCCTAAGAAAAAGGCCAAACCTGATGGGCCGGTTAGAGTGGAGCTTCTATTGCTCCTACTAGGATTCAGCCTTGTGGAAACGGTGGTAGGCGTCATCCGGGTGAGTGTTGGAGGAGGATTGAGGCTTGTCTAAGGTGTGGGTGTTCGGAGCATTGGATTCGAGAGTGTCCACAGTGGGCAGATCAGATGTAAGCTTCAGAACCGAGTTCTGTACAGGTTCAGAGGGCAGTTCAGTAGCCACCTAGGGGCCGTGGACTGATTAGGGGTGGTAATGGTATGGGTCGTGGGCAGAGAGCATCGGGTAGAGGTTTTAGTCATACTAAGGTGAGGCAGCCCGCACTAGTTTATGATGCTCGACGCCGAGAGGATAGAGATACTCCAGATGTTATCACCAGTACGCTCTTAAATTTTGATGTACCTTATACTGCTTTGGTAGACATAGGTTCTACACACTCCTATGTTGCTAGTTCTATATCTGGAAACTTGGGAATTCCTGTCGAGAGCACTTCTAGTGAGATCAGTGTATTGAGTCCATTGGGGCAGTCTATTTGGGTTAATAAGCTTTATAGGGATGTTCCGTTAGTGGTGCAAGAGGCTTTTTTTTGGCAAATCTGATGGAGCTTTCGTTTGGAGAGTTCGACTTAATTCTGGGTATGGACTGGTTGGTTCAGCACCGTGTTAGCTTGGACTGCGCATCTAAGAGGGTTGTTCTAAGAACTGAGGATGATAAAGAAGTGGTGGTGATAGGTGAGCGCTGAGATTATCTGTCCAATGTGATCTCCGCGCTTGTGGCTGAGAAATTGGTTCAGAAAGGGTGTGAGGCGTATTTGGCTTACGTTAGTGTTTTTTATTCTGGGGACTCTTCTATCGGAGATATCAGAATAGTGAGGGATTTTTCAGATGTTTTCCCTAAGGAGTTACAGGGTTTACCTCTGAATCGGGAAGTTGAGTTTGGAATTGAGATTCTATCGGGTACAGCTCCGGTGTCTATCGCTCCCTACCGAATGGCACCGAAGGAGCTTACAGAACTTAAGGCTCAACTTTAAGAAATTCTGGACCGTGGTTTAATCTATCCTAGTGTGTCTCTAATGGGGCACTGGTTCTATTTGTTAAAAAAGAACAATGGAACCATGAGGATGTGCATCGATTATCGATAATTGAATAAACTGACAGTGAAGAATAAGTATTCACTTTCGAGGATCGATGATTTATTTGAACAGTTCTGAGGGGCTTCACTATTTTCGAAGATTGATCTTCGTTCTGGGTATCATCAGTTGAGGGTTAAGGAGGTAGATGTTCATAAGACTACATTTAAGACTCGTTATGGGCATTACAAGTTCCTAGTTATGCCTTTTGGTCTGACGAATGCTCCGGCTGAACTCATGGGTCTGATGAACTAAGTCTTTCAACCATATTTGGAACAGCTCGTCGTGGTTTTCATCGGCGACATTCTGGTTTACTCTAAGACCGAGGATGAGCATGATGAGCATCTTAGAGTAATGCTTCAGATTTTTCGTGAAAAATAGCTCTACGCTAAGTTGAGCAAGTGCGAGTTCTGGTTGCGAGAGGTAACTTTTCTGGGGCACGTGGTTTCTGCTGAGGAGATTCGAGTTCATCCTAGAAAGACTGAGGCTGTGCTTGATTGGAAACAGCCTAAGAATGTATCTGAAATCTGTAGTTTTCTAGGTCTGGCGGGGTATTATTAGTGGTTTGTCAAGGGGTTCTCTCTAATTGTAACTCCTTTGACTAAGGTTCTACATAAGGGTGTTCCTTTTGTTTGGACTGATGCGCAACAATCGAGCTTCGAGAAGCTCAAGTTTGTTCTGACTCGGGCTTCTGTTCTGATACAGCCTAAATCTGGTAAGGAGTTTGTGGTGTACAGCGATGCGTCACACGTCAGTTTGGGATGTGTATTCAAGCAGGATGGTAAAGTTGTGGCTTATGCGTCCCTGTTAGCTTAAGATACATGGAGGGAATTATCAAACGCATGATCTCGAGTTGGCTGCAGTAGTTTTTGCATTGAAAATCTAAAGGCATGATTTGTACGGTGAGAGGTGTATTATTTACACTGATCACAAGAGCCTCAAGTATCTCCTTACCCAGAAGGAGTTGAATCATAGACATCGCCCATGGATTGAGCTGCTCAACGATTATGACTGTACGATAGAGTATCATCCTAATAAGGCCAATGTGGTGGCTGATGCTCTAAGTCGTAGAGCGATGACTGATTTGAGAGCGATGTTTGCTCACCTTAGTCTGTTTGATGATGGGAGTCTGTTAGTCGAGTTGCAAGTTAAGCCGACTTGGATTGTTCAGATTCGAGATAAGCAGTTAGTAGATGAGACTCTAGGTTTGCGGTTCCGTCAGATTGAGAATTGCAGTACTTCCGATTTTGGGCTAAATAATGATTGTATTCTGTGTTGTCGAGGCCGGATCTATGTGCAGAACGATTCTGATTTGAGGCAGTCGATTATGAGGGAGTCGCATAGTAGCCCTTATGCTATACATCCCGGTGGTAATAAGATGTATTGCTATCCTCGTGAGTTGTATTGGTGGCTGGGTTTGAATCGTGAGGTTACGAATTTTGTTGCTAGTTGTTTGACGTGTCAGCAAGTTAAGGCTGAGCATAAGTTGCCTTTGGGTTTGCTACAGCCCGATAAGATTCCCTTATGAAAATTGGAGCGAGTGACGATGGACTTCGTTAGTGGGTTGCCCTTGACACCTATTAAGAAGGATTTTGTTTGGGTCATCGTGGATCGATTGACCAAGTCCACTCATTTTTCTTCCGGCTCAGACAGACTTTTCTCTGCAGAAGTTAGCGAAGCTGTATATTTCTGAGATAGTAAGACTACATGAAGTTCTTACTTCGATTATTTCTGATAGAGATCCTCGCTTCACTTCTCTATTCTGGAAGAAATTACACGAGGCTCTGGGTTCGAGATTGGACTTCAGTACTGCATTCCATCCTTAGACCGATGGTCAATTTGAGAGGGTGATTCAGATACTAGAGGACATGCTTCAGAGTTGTGTTATTGATTTCTAAGGTAGTTGGGAGGATTATCTACTGCTAGCTGCGTTCGCCTGCAATAACAGTTTCCAGTCTGGCATCCAGATGGCACCTTACGAGGCCTTGTATGGTTGTAAGTGTCGCACTCCGCTATGTTGAGCTGAGTTGGGTGAGCGTCGAGTTTTGGGTCCTAAGCTAGTTTCTGAGACCGAAGATAAAGTTTGACTGATTTGGGATCGTCTAAAGGCGGCTTCTGATAGACAGAAGTCCTATGCGGATCTGAAGAGGAGAGATATTGTGTACTCTGTGGGGGATTTTGTCTTTCTTAAGGTTTATCCATGGAAGAAAGTTTTGAGATTCGGTCATAAGGGCAAGTTGAGCCCTAAGTTTATTGGGCCGTATCAGATTCTAAAGCGTGTGGGACCGGTCGCTTATCAGTTGGAGCTACCTCTAGAATTGGACCGTATCCACGATGTGTTTCACGTCTCGATGTTGAGGCGGTATCGGTTTGATCCATCTCACGTTGTCTTTGTTGAGGAGATCGAGATTAAACCAGATTTGACTTTTGAGGAGGAGTCAGTTCAGATTCTGGATCGTGATATTAAGGTTCTGAGGAGGAAGTCCATACCGTTAGTGAAGGTTCTGTGGCAGAATCATGGCACTGAGGAAGCCATGTGGGAACCTGAGGACTTGATGCGATAGCAGTATCCTCATCTGTTCTGATCAGGTAAATTTCAAGGTCAAAATTTCTTTTAAGGGGTGGAGTTGTAACGCCCTGATTAATTTATCCCTGTTTCTGTAAATATCTGACACAAGTGTGTATCTGCTTCAGTGGTTAAGTGTACTGGGTGTGTCTGAGAGGTCTTGGGTTCAAGTCCCACCTTTACAAAATTTTGTTATTTTTTTGGATCTAAGCCTTATCTTTATTCAGTGGGCTTATATTAAATTGCCTGTAAATTCATGTCAGAATAAGCCTACTGGTTCAAGTGGTAAGGGGTTAGAGTGTTGGAGGTCATGTGTTCGAACCCCTGCGCGAGCGTGGGTGTTATTTTTGCTCGGTTGTCTGATAGAGTTTTGGTTGAATTTAAATTCTGAAGTGGTTGAGATTGTGTAGTTAGTGGGAAGTTGGGGTATATCAAATTGGTTTTATTTTATTTTATTGTATTTCAAAAAATTCCATCTGTTTGACGTTTATGTTCTCTCGCCTTCCCTATCCATTGTTTCTTCTTCTTCTAACCATTTGCGGTTTTTTAAAGCGATTCCTTTTGTACAATTTTCCAGCTACATTGTTTGGTAAGTCTTGTTTTACTGATTCTTATTTCTTTTTGGCTAAGTGGTTAATGAGGGGGTTGTTCTTGTTACTTTCGGTTTAGGCGAACGACAAGAATTGGCTGAGGCTTCTGCAGTTATTTAAGGGTTCGGGGTTTCTGTTCGATAACAGGAAGTTTTCGCGTGCGTTGGTTAATGGTGAAAGGCTTCGATTGTGAATTAATTTCGGTGGAGTTTTCGTAAGTGTTACTAAATTCAAGCTCTGGAATGTCAATTTTTAGGTTTTGGAGGGATCGGGATAGTTTTCGCATCAAATCGTATACCAGGTGTGTTCCTAAAATGTGAAAAACTGATTTTTGGCGAATGCCGAAAATGGCCATTGTCGACGCCACACGGGCGTGTGGCCGGCCGTATGGGTGGCCGTGTGTGAGACATAGCCGTGTGATCGACGTAAGCATGGCTATGCGCAAGACACGGCATTGTGGTGGCTGGATTGTGGCTGGATTGTGGCCCTGTGAGCCACACGGGCTAGGCCATGTTGGGCGTGTGTGTTTATGGGCCAGGTCGTGTGGGCCACACAGGCAAGGCCAATCTGGGTGTGTGGGCCACGTGGGCTTGTGGGCCCATATTTCTGAAATTTTTCCTAGGGTCGCACGGGTCGTTCCAATTGACTGTGGGCCTACTGTAGGGTCGGTAAGGGCTAACCAAACCTTAAAACTGTAGAGCTGATAGTGCGATATTTTGTTTTGAGTATGATAATGCTATGCATGTCTGATTATTCTGATACCTTTACATAAGCATGTTGAGCATGTCTAGTATGTTATTCTGTATCTATTTTTGTATATGATTGTGGGGTGGGATTTGTATATGAGGAGGAAGTATTCTGTACGGCGATCATCGCCTTTATTCTTGCAGCTTGGCTGCACATTATTTGACTGGTGTCGTAATGGCACGTTATGGTGTGTAGGGATGGGTGGGTGTTTTTAATCCCACATGGTGTGTTGGGATGGTCGGAGTTGGTGTGTAGAGGATGGGGGTAGGATTCTGTATATTCTAATCTGTATATCTGATTCTGATGACTGGATCTGAAATGGGCATGAGCCTGAATCTGTATCTGATTGCATATGAGATTTCTGTATGTTTGCAAGCTTAATTTTGTTGGGTTACACACTGAGTTTACGAAAACTCATATATGTTTTTCTGTTCTGTTTAGGTAATCCACAGACTTAGGCGGGTTAGGCGGATTGGTGCGGCGGAGACTCAGTGGTGACCACTCGACCCAGAACTGTTATGCTTAGTAAAATTATGGTTTTATTTAAAATTTTTGAATTTAATTGAGAGTTTGTAATTTATGGGACTCTCTAGACTATATGGTTTTTGACTTGGTTTGGTTTCATTTGCTTGATTTAAAGGTTTTATGCCCACGACAGTTTCATGCAAATAAAGGTTTTCTAAAAATATAAATCAGATTTCCAAAATATAACGGTTTTATAGGACTTCCACTGTAAAGTTTCTTTTGGCTGAATAACAAATTAACTAACGTTTTCGACAATGGATAGAAGGGAATATGAGTTAATAAAAGGAAATGGTTTTATCGTATTGACTTCATTTTCAAACCCCTTTCCTTGTGACACCTCCGGATTCAGCCATAATGTCTAGGCCGGGTTTGGGGTGTTACATGTGGAAATCAGTAAAAAGTCACCTAAACACACCTAACTCCACTAAAATTGTCTTGAACTTATGAAACATTGCTTGCACACTTTGTTATGCCGATTTATCAAATCTATCAGCACTAACTTACAACAAAATCATTACAAACTTAGTTAAATTGTAACTAAATCAAGACATCATCAAAATATCAAAATGACAGCTGCATGTGCTTCATCTGCTGGCTACTTGACTCGATCACTAAGGGTTGTATGCAAGCCAACTTCTAACACATTTCTATCTTATCTGTAATAAGCTATCCATCACTATTTCGTAGTCCTTTAATGTTATTTGTTCTACACCTTTGGGAAGCGAAATTATGGAAAAAAACAGTATTACGATCCCCCTATTTTAGCTAATTTTCTCTTAACCATTGCACCCAATATAACTCTTCTCTATCAATATCCATATTGAGATACAAGCCAGTGTCAATCAACTCCCCATTAATATCCTCACTTTGTTCTTTATTATTTAAGTCTTCAATCTAGCTATGAAGCCTTTTTTATACTCCCACTTGCTCCCCTCTTAGTTCGCTTTGCCCAACTTTGTAACCCTTTAGAAAGAAAAGTGAGACGGGTCGATATATCACCATAGCTCTCTCCCCACAACCTCTGAATTTCCCCCTCACATGATTCCTCTAAAGTCCACCAGCATTCAAACTTGAATATTCTTTTTAAAGGCCTATGCCCCTACTATTTGTATTAATTAGTAGAGGACAATGGTCAGAAAATGAATGTGGAAAATGTTTAATTGAGAAATATGGAAACACTTCGCACCATATTGAATTAGCAATACCTCTGTCCAATCTTTTTTGAATGTTATTTGTTGGCAAAATACCTATTTCCCATGTGAATCAAGGTCTTTCATACACCAAGTCCACCAAATGGCATTCTAGTAACGTATTTCATAATGCATCCATCCTTCCCTCCTCCCGTGGCAAGCCTTTGTTCTTCTAAATGGAATATAAGATCTCGTTACACCTCTACAAACCATCCAAGGTAAGCTTTTGTCCCGACCAAGCTCTTTTAAAAGGTTCCACGACTCTTCTATATTTCTCACATCGGGAGAGCCATAAAAACTAGTAATATAGTTTTGTTTACAATGAAACACTTGGTAAGTATTTCAAGTATTGTACCCAAGGGATTACAAATTGTAGAAATTATTATTAAATTAATTACAGAATATAACTACTAATATAATCGAGTCACGAATTAGTAGTATTGATCCAAATTAACATATTAATTAAACTAATTAAATTAACTAAATTAAATTAACCTGTTGGAATTTCATATTCTTAATGTCAACGATAGGAGCCTCTAGCCTATGATTGATTAAATATCTAATTATCTAATTATCTTATTGGTTATTTTTTATCAAGTTATTTACCACAATTAGTTAAGAATACCCTCTTGATTTCATCTTCACTAAGGATTACCACCTAAGCCAACCTTCCAGTCTCTTCATAAGCATACGAATACCTTTCCAGTCTTACTGCTTGACACAAGTTATACTAAGCACACAGGATACCCTCATAGTCTCACATGTCTAGATATTCTACCAGGGGTGTCACTCCTTAATATACTAAGTACTCTGGAATAAATAACCAATTTCATATAAATAATCAGTTAACAAATAAATTAGTTAAATAATGAAATCATGTAAGATATAAATAAAGCATTAGAAATTATTTTAATATCCATACAATCATTAGTTGATCAGGTTAACGAAATATAAATAAAAGAATAAAAAAGTAAAGAGAATGCTCATGAATTAATATATTGAAGAGTGAGTTGTGAACAATCTTCGCTCGCAAATGTCTTCACATCGGGATAGGATTTCTGGACTATGAAAAATAAACTAAAACTACACTAAAGAAAAACTAAATAAAAGAAAAGTAGTCTGTTTGAATCTCTTTGCTTTATGCCATAATTTGTGTACATGAGCCTATTATTTATAGGCTAAAATATGTGCACTTTATGCTTGATATGCCCCTGATACTAATAAATGAGAGATATCAAACGCCATCTTAAAATCTTGTCAAACATGACCACTGAAGTCATCATTGCTTGTGACCCACATTCAGGCTACATCTCAACACATGGCTGTTATGTTGCAACACAAGAGGTGACACGACAGTCATTTTATGGGCTTGGAAGTTCTTGCTGTGCTTTTGTGGCTTGGGAAGCTTGTGCAACACTCGTCCCAAGTTCTTACGTCAATTGGGCTTAGAATTAAGCATCTTGCACACTTAAATACATAAATTAAACCTACCTAAGGCCCGTGTCAGCCTAATAGGTCACTAACACCAAAAAATGTGTAAAAAAAACTTTTTTATTAACATTTACTACTTAGTTACTATTTATTGAAAATGTAATAATTAATATGATGAGTATATGTGCATATTACATGAAATTAGGAATGGAGGACGGAGGAATTCCGTTGGAGATAGTGGCAATTTAAGTCCACATTAAAAGTCAGTATTGCACGAAGTAGGTGGCAATGTCATCTAGAACGAATAAGCTAGGATGGTAGGCTAAAAAACCACCAAACTAGGCCAACCAGGATGATAGTTAATGTATAAAGCCATCTAAACCGGATAGGACGAGATGGTCATTTTAAAACATTATCAAAATTGGACAAAACTGAGGTGGTAGTAATAGTCATCGTCACAGATGACCAGTGAACGACCATCATCAAAAATCAAATCCGGGATGGTTAGTTATTGTTATGTGTTATGTGGGATGGTGTGTTGAGCAACGCTCGAGGGTGGTTCGGATGGACGGGTGAGAAATTAAAACATTAAATGAAAACATAAATGTGCATCATAATTATATTTTGTATATGTATTGATTTATTATATGTTCCTCTTATTATTCCTAAATTATTATTATGTTATGAATTGAATACTTTATTGTACGATTGATTATATATAATGATTTAAGATTAGCCTTAGACTAAGTCGTTGCAAGCTCATTCCCCCTTTTCCTTACCTCTCAAGTAACACAAAAAAATAGGATTCGAATCGGCATCAGAGGACCCTCGGATTAGCAAGTCATTTTTTTATTAAGTTATACTATTATGTTTTCTTCAAAATTGCCTTAATCAATTATTTTTGGGAATTGTTAGTTATTTATTTTATGCATGACATTTAAATATTGCTACTAGTATTTGCATGAAATTTAGTTTAAAAACTATTATTTGTTTTCCACTGCTTTATAAAATACTCAAAGTTTAAATAATACTTTTCTTGAAAGCCTTTTCATCGTTTTATTTAAATCCTCACATTAATATTATTGTAATTGAATTACTAAATAAATTCAGTTCAAACTAAATAATATTTTTCCTAAAAACTAAAGAGTGATTTTCAATCAAATGGACCCAAGTAAAACAAATGACTTTACGGGATCACTTCGGTGATCGAATGTAACACCTTTGACTTAGTCGAAACTCCTAGCCTGGGTTGCGGGTGTTACAAGACACACCAGAGAAGATATTGCACTATAAGTGTGTTCCCACCAAATACACAAAGAGTATAGCACTAAAAGTACCTCCAACTAGAACACATTAGAGATCTCATAAGAGGATGAGTCCAATTGTCTATACAAAGTGCCCAACTATGGAATAACATAACAGAGCTTAAACTCCTAATCAGACCCATATAGAAATGTGTAATCGACCCTAATTGGCTTGCTAATTGTATTCTAACCTTTCTACCAAGTTTAATAAAGCATGTATGACAAATCAGAGATTATATTAAGATATTAACGGAATAAGGATTTGATTTATAGAACATATTAGAGTTATAATCAAGAATAGATTATCATTTCTCATTTTCATATCAAAGGAGGGTCTTACGACCTTATATCATTGAAAGTTAGACTATCATTGTAACGCCCTGATTAATTTATCCCTGTTTCTGTAAATATCTAACACAAATGTGTATCTTCTTCAGTGGTTAAGTGTTCTTGGTATATGCGTGAGGTATTGGGTTCAAGCCTCTTCTTTGCCAAATTTTGTTATTTTTTATCTAAGCCTTACCCTTGTTCAGTGGGCTTATATAAAATTGTCTGTTAATTCATATCAGAATGAGCTTGTTGGTTCAAGTGGTAAGAGAGTTGGTGTGTTGGAGGTCTTATGTTCGAATCTCTGTGCAAGCGTAGGTATTAATTTTTGCTCAGTTGCATGAGAGAGTTTCGGTAGAGTTGGAATTCTGAGGTAGTTGTTGTTAGTGTGTTAGTGGGGAGGATTTTGGTCTTGATTTTATTTTATTTTTTTCTTTTTCGAAAATTCCTCTCTCCTTCCAGGAAAAATCGACGTCCATTTTCTTTTGCCTTACTCTACTCTTTTGCTCTTCATTTGCTTGTTACTTTCTTCTATTTTATTTTGATCGGTCAACGAATCTTTGTATATCGTTGTTCTACTTTCTATCAACTGTTCAGTAAGTAGGGATTCTTGTGTTTATGTAGTTTCGTTTTCAAAAACTTCCGGTTGGAACTTTATTTTTCTATTTTGGCAGCGGCGATTCGCGAAGAACCGGGCTCTTCTCTTGCGGATTTGTAGTCAAAGTCATTCGGGGTCTTGGGGTAAGTGTTGAATGCTCGAATCAAATTTGTGTTGGTTTTGTGGTTTCAGATTATCGTGGTTTAAGATTGAGTTTGGGGTTTTGGTTTGTCCAATTTAGGTTTTGTAACATCCCAATTTTGGGGCTAGTCAGAACAGTGGTTTTTGGACCACTAATCTGAGGTTGAAGAAAATTATTTTGACATTATTTTATGTATTGTGGCATAATTATATGGATTTATGAAAATTTTAGTGCTTTAATTTTAGCGATTGAATGCTTAATTGCGAAAAAGGACTAAATCGCATAAAGTGCGAATGTTCTATTTTACAAGCTAGAAGTATTAAATAGTTATGGAACTTTAAATTGAAGGTCTTTAATGTGAAATTAGACCTTCCTAATGTTGTTAGCCGGCCATAGGGGACAATAGACTCAATTTGGTCAAAAATTGGGTGGGTTAGGTGGATTAAATTGGAGGAAATAAATAAAATAAGAAAAGATGATATCACCCATTTTTATTCATCTTCTTCCCACCGAAAATACATGCAAAAGGGGGGTTTTGAAAGCTTTGAAATTTCATCAACTTATCCTCTTACAAGTAAGTGATTTTGGTGGTTTTATTTGATGATTTTTGTACTTTTGGAACCCAGAAGCTTAAGCTAACTAATGAGGGGACTATTTTGCAAAATGGTTGAAAGTTTAGGGACTTGCCATGAGAGTGTTCATGTTGTTTGCTGAGTTTTTATGGAAGAAAATGAATGTTAGTGAGTTAAGAAACAACTTTTGTGAAAGGTGTTATCATGAAAACACCTAAATAGGACTTATTTGTAAAGGTAGTAATTGTGTAATAAATGCATGAAATAATTGATTTTGTGAGTTGTTGTAAGAGAAATAAATGTTCAGCTAGGCTTGCTTAATGAGAAAATGTGATGAAAAATGATTTACGAGCCTAGGGGCAAAATTGTAATTTTGCCAAAGTATAAGGGAAAAATGGTTATTTTTTGCCTAAGTAGAAATTTTGGTGTATCATGCATTATAAAGTGATTAAATGAGTGAATTTCATTATTATAGATCAAGAAGAGCGCGGAAACAACCTTGACCGGGGAAAGGGCAAGGTTACGGATTAAGTCGCCGACTTATACATTTTGCACCGAGGTAAGTTTACGTGTAAACGATACGTCTTTAATACATATGTTGCTACTTATTGGTGCATTGTATGAATGAGATCAATTATGATGGAAATTGATAGATGGTGAGTAATTTCCATATGAACCTCGGAATAGATATATAAGTGCAGAAAAATATCCGTAATTACTCTTTTGGTGGGCTGTGTGCGATACCACCTTATTACTTATTTACGATGGGCTAAGTGCGATACCATCGTTTATACTATCATTTGGTGGGCTATGTGCGCAACCACTATATATATTCTTGTTGGAGGGCTAAGTGCGATACCACCCTATTATGGATTAATGGTGGGCTGTGTGCGAAACCACCAGATACTTAGTATTATTCCAAGAGGTTCATCGAGAAATTGTATAAGTGAATGTTTCATGTTGCCTTGTGGTGTTGTGTTCAGGGAATGTGTACAAGTGAATGTGAGCAATATAATTGTTATGTGGTTAGATTGTGGTAAGAAATGAAATGAGTAAGCATGATTGTGGAATTGTGAATTGTTCTTGCTTAGGATATGATGTTATTGATTGTATAGCATATGTTATGATGCTTATTGTTTACAAGTGAACTTACTAAGCTTAAAGCTTACTCCCTTTCTTTTCCCATGTTTTATAGTGTCAAAGAGCTAGTTCAGGATTCGAAGATAATCAGAAGATCACCCACACTATCGACTCATCTCGGTATTTTAAACATAGTATTTTGAGTATGGCATGTATAGAGGCTAGGCTTAATGAAATGTTTTGTTATTTTGGCCAAGTGTGTTGGTTCTTCTAGAGATGAACTCTTTTGTATATTGCCATAGTTGATGGTTTATTAATGCTAATTTATGAGAAGAAGAGGTTATTCATGAATGTGTTAGATGCTTGATTGGGTTGCTTGGTAAATGGTTGAATGGGATTTTATGTTATGTGAATTAGGGTGATAAAAGAGCTTGGAAAATAGCCTTGTTCTTGTCCACACGGGTAGGCACACGAGCGTGTGTCTAGGCCGTGTGTGACACACGGCCAGTCTCATGGGCATGTGACCAGGTCGTCTCTCCCCTGCATGCTAGTGTTTCAAGTCAGTGTCGACCACGGGCTAGACACACGAGAGTGTGCCTAGGCCGTGTGCCCCTTATGAGGGCACTGACGTTATAAACAGAATACCCAAGTTTTCACACACGGGTGAGGACACGGGCGTGTCTAGGCCGTGTGAAGGACACGGGCCAAAGACACGGGTGTGTGTTCGGCTGTGTGAAAACCCCTGTAGGTTCGAAATGAAAAATAAATCCCACACGGGCTAGGAACATGGGCGTGTGTGACCACACGGGCTGCCCACACGGGCGTGTCCCATTTCACACGAGCGTGTGGCCCTGTTAAGGCAAAATTTTTCTAAGTATATTGAAGTTCCCAGTTTAATCTCGAGACCTTCCGTTTGCATGTTTAAGGCCTCGTAGGCCCATTATAAGGGTGTTATGTATATGAATTGAAAAGTTATAATTTGGAATGAAATTCTATAGTTCAAAGTTGTATGTTCGAGTGAGTTATGTCTGGTAATGCCTCGTACTCGGTTTCGACGATGAATACGGGTAAGGGGTGTTACATTTAGTGGTATCAAAGCTATGGTTTAGTCGGTTCTCGGACTACTGTAGCGTTTGTAAGGGTCTAGCTATACATGCCACAGAATGCAATGATAGTGTGGTGACTTCTAACTATATTTAACTGTGTTTTTGTATAGTAAATGGATCCCGACCGAGCAGATGCTGATGACGTTGCTAGTAACGCGCCGACTCCCTCGCAAGGGACTGCGCCTGTAGAGAGTAGACCCGAGACTATGGGTCAAGGTGAAGAGGCTCGGGAAGCCTTTCTTCACATGATGAGTAATTGGTACACGAAGTATGTGCGAGCGAATCCTAATGCTCAACCTCCTCCACCCCCTCCTATACCTCAGCCATCCCTGTGGCTCCACAAGGTTTAGATTTGGTGAGGATGACCAAGCCCCTGGTAGATAAGCTTCGGAAGCAAGGGGTCGAGGATTTTAGGGCTAACATAGACGATGACCCCGAGAGGGTGGAGTTTTGGCTTGAGAACTCAATGAGGGTGTTTGATGAACTCTCCTGCACTACCTGAGGAGAGTTTGAAATGTGCCGAGTCATTGTTGAAGGACTCAGCATATCGTTGGTGGAAAACGTTAACATCGGTAGTTCCAAGGGAGAGAGTGACATGGGACTTCTTCTTAGAAGAGTTTCGAAAGAAGTATATAAGTTAGCAATTTGTTGACCAGAAATGGAAGGAGTTCCTTGTTTGAAGCAAGGACCGTGGCAGAGGATGAGCGCGAGTTTGTTAGGCTCAGCAAGTATGCACAAGAGTGTGTGTCTACAGAAGCTATCTTGTGCAAGAGGTTTGAAGACGAGCTGAATAAGGATATCAGACTTTTAGTTGGGGTCTTGGAATTGAAAGAATTTGTTGTGTTGGTTGATAGGGCATGTAAGGTCGAGGAGCTGAATAAGGAAAAGAGGAAAGCCATGAATGAGGCCCGAGATGCGAGAAAAAGGCCAATGAGTAAATCGTTCCAAACTCAATAAAAAAGGTCCAAAGAAATAAACCCTCGGACAACTGCTTCAGTGGAGTATTCACACTGAGATCGGGGCAATACATACTCAGGCTCGAGAGTTCAAGCCACCTCGATGGCCAGTGTGGGCAATCCAAAGTCAAATAAACTGGAGTGCCCAAATTGTGGCAGACAACATACTGGGGAGTGTTGGGGAAACAACCGTAATTGTTACAAGTGCGGTTCACCCGACCATTTCATCCGGATTTTTCCAAAGAGATATGAGAAGGAAAGAAAGCAAGAAGTAAGACCAAGTAATGTATCTTCGAGGGGTAGATCACAAAAGAACCCGGGAGGTGGGACTAGTAGTAGAGGTGCGCCAAGAGACTCTGCTGTGAGGTCGGAGGGTCGAGCACCTGCAAGGACTTATGCCATTCGCGTTCGCGAAGAGGCATCATCTCCAGATGTGATAACGGGTACTTTTTCTCTTCATGATATCTCTGTAGTTGCTTTGATTGACCCGGGGTCTACTCATTCTTACATTTGCATGAAATTGGCATCTAGCATGAGTATGATTGTTGAGTCTACGGAATTCGTAATAAAAGTGTCAAACCCGTTAGGCAAGCATGTGCTAGTTGACAAGGTATGTAGGAAGTGTCCTTTGACAATTAGAGGTCATTTTTTCCAGCAAATCTCATGTTGTTGCCGTTTGATGAATTTGACTTGATTCTCGGTATGGATTGGTTGACTGCTCATAATGTTATAGTAAAATGCGGTAGTAAGTTTATTAAATTGAGATGTGTAAATGGAAATGTCATTCGGGTTGAATCAGGTAAATCGGATAGTTTGCCTATAGTGATCTCGTCTATAGTAGCTGAAAAATACTTGAGAAAAGGGTATGAGTCCTATCTCGCCTTTGTATTGAATACCCAAGAATCAGAGATAAAAATTAAATCAGTGCCGGTGGTATGCGAGTATCTAGATGTGTTCCCAGAAGAGTTACCTGGATTACCTCCAGTTAGAGAGGTCGAGTTTGGGATTGAGTTAGTTCTGGGTACAACACCTATTTCAGTTGCCCCGTATAGGATGGCACCATTGAAGTTGAAAGAATTGAAAGTTCAGTTGCAAGAGTTAACGGACAAGGGTTTTGCAAGACCGAGCTATTCACCGTGGGGTGCTCCGGTACTTTTTGTAAAGAAGAAAGATGGGTCGATGAGATTGTGCATAGACTACAGACAACTCAACAAGGTGACAGTGAAGAATAAGTATCCTTTGCCAAGGATAGATGATTTATTTGACCATTTGAAGGGAGCTACGGTGTTCTCCAAGATAGACCTAAGGTCTGGCTATTACCAGTTGAGGGTTAAGGAGCAAGATGTGCCGAAAACTGCATTTCAGACGAGGTATGGCCATTATGAGTTTCTTGTCATGCCACTTGGCTTAACGAATGCTCCTGCAATTTTTAAAGATCTAATGAACCGCGTCTTTCGACTGTATTTGGATAAATTTGTGGTTGTTTTTATCGATGAAATATTAATTTATTCTCGGGATGAGAGTAAGCATGCAGAGCATCTGGGAATTGTTTTGCAGACTTTAAGAAACAAGCAGTTGTATGCTAAATTCAGCAAGAGTGAGTTTTGGCTCCGAGAGGTCGGGTTCTTAGGACACATTGTGTCAGGTGATGGCATAAGAGTTGACCCGAGTAAGATCTCAGCTATTGTGGAGTGGAAATTACCAAGGAATGTGTCGAAAATTAGAAGCTTTTTGGGTTTAGCGGGGTACTACAGACGTTTCGTAAAGGGGTTCTCCATGATTGCTACCCCGATGATGAAACTGTTGCACAAAGATGTTAAATTTGAATGGACTGAGAAATGTCAACAAAGTTTCGAGAGACTGAAAGCATTTGTAACACCCCGAAAATTGGGCCTAGAATAAATGGGTTTCGTGTTTCGAGAGAATGGATTTTGTCGATCGGGAAAAAAAAGGAAGGGAATATTGAATTAAGTGTGTTTAAAAAAATATATGATTGCATGTTTAGTTTAATTTTTAGGTGATTTAGGAAGGGTTGGTAGTGCTGGAAAAGTCCTGGGCTCGATCTAGGGCTTTAGCAAAAATTTTGTTTTTACCCTTAAGTGAGGTTGGTGTTAGTCAGAAGGCTTTTAAAATATTTTTAGGTTAAAAGATAGCACAAGGAAGTAGGTGGTCTGGTGGCCTGGGGCGTTCTGAACAAGATGGTGGTCAAAGGTTCAAGTCCTGGACTTGTCAAAAAAAATTTATTGCGCATATGTTAGTATGAAGGCTAGAGTTTAGGCCTTATAATTAGTTGGGTCTGATTCATGTCACAAAGAAACGCCTGGCCCAGTGGCAAAGGCGTTAGGAGCAGGAGGGGGAGCAGGATTCTAGTAGCGGCGTGCGCTAAATGTTGGTTTTTTTAAGTAAACCTGGAGCGCGGCAGAAAGGTTTATAATTAATTAGGGAGGAAATATGACTCAAATAAAGCAGGCGGCGCAGTGGCAAGGGGCGTGTATCATAGTGAAGAGGTTGGAGGTTCGAAGCTGGGTGTGCCGAATATTTTTAGATTTCTTTGGATGATTTGGTCGCTGGGAAAAGGCCTTAAAAGAAGTTGAGAATGGAACATATCACAAGAAGAGTTGTGGTGCAATGGCGAGAAGCGTGCTATGGATCCGAGTGGTCGCAGGTTCGAATCCCAGTGGCTTGTAGTGTGTGGTGGTGCCTGGAGGTCTTGGTTTCGAGTTGCCTTTTGCGCAATAACCTGCTATTTTGCTGCTGGCGTGGGGAAGGTGTTTGAAGTGGACTGAAACACTAAAGGATGGGGGGAAAGCAATTTGAATGTAATTCAAATTGGTTTTTTGGCTAAATAAAGGAATTTTTGGATGGGGATGAAGATAAAATTTGGAGAAAATAAAGGAATTTAATTGGTGATAAGTTTGAGTCGATTGGGGAGTGTAGGTTTATTTATTTATTTATTAGTATATATATGTGTGTCGTATGGGTAAGTAGGGCATTTGTTGCTTTTGTGTGCTTTAGTTGATTAATTAGGGGAAAATTCCTTCCAATCTCCCAATTCTTTTTAGTTTCTTTCCCTTTGGTAAATACCCGAGTAATCACAATTTATTTCTTTTTCCAAACAAAAGCGCCTAGACCGAATTCTCCTTCCCTCCCGCAATATTTCTTCTATTGCCGAATTAGAAGAGAAATTCTCTCATTGGGGTTTCATTCTTTGTCAAACCAATTTCTTCTTCTCCATTTGTAAAACCGAATCTCACTTCTAAAAATCACACTCTATAATCTAAAATCTTGTGGGCAAGTAATCTTGTGGCGGTAAAAGAGCAAATCTTTCTTTATTCAACAAAAGGGGTAAGTTTTAATCACTTTATTTTCTTATTCTTAGCCGAAACCCCTCATTGTGTCTTTCACTCATTCTCTTGACTAGGCCGAACCCTTGTGTTTCTCTACCTAATCGTTGTTGTTTCTTTGACGAGGTACTCTCCTCGCGCTTTGGGTTTTGGTGTGGTAAAGTCCCTACTCAAGCGGTAAGTGTAGTCATCTATAATTCTTGGATTAATCGTTGGCCGAATATGGTTAGGATTGGTTAAGAGTGACTTTTGATGGATGTAAATCACTTGGTTGTGCAGCCTTTGATAGTCAAGGTTCTTTAACGCAAATCTTGGAGTCAATTGCGGTTAGCGAATAAGTGAAGGGTTGATAGGCTTAATCGTTCAATGTAAGGGATTGGTATGTTTTCGACTTTTGATAAAAAGGGAGAAACAATACTAAGCGTATGATTAACTGTTAGTTTTGATTAATCATAGGTTCGTGGCTAAGGAATCGTAGCGTGCTTCGCAATTAAAGGTGTGTACAAACACTACACACACACGATGGCGGCAACGCTGAAAAGCTGAAAAGCCGAAAATGGCTAAATAGGCCTGTGGAGCTCGTGGGCCCAAATCGACAAGGATTGATATGTGTATTTGAATAATGAATTGACATGAAAGGGTTGTATGGTTGATTATGATCGGGCCTAATGGGCTATATAAACATGATAGGGCCTAATGGGCTATATAAACATGAATGGGCTTAGTGGGCCTTATGGGATTTTAGAAATGTATGATAGGGTTTAATGGACTCTAGGCCTAGTTCTGATAAATTATTAGAATTGCATAAGACTTAATTTATTAATCAAACATGTCTGTGGATAAGTCAATTAGTTAGTGTTTGGTAACCGACATATGCATGTCTAGGATTGGATCTAGGGAGAGCTTGGTACTTAAGCGGTCCTAGTGACCCACCTCCTCTTTTCTGGGATCCTATCTGGTGCATAGTGTTTGTTCACTTTAACTGCAAGGACTTGTTGATGGGCCAAATTTCATAACTAAAACCCGAGGTGAAAGAAATTACAGAAATACCCCTGTAGGGCAGAATGATGGAAATACCCCTGTAGGGTAGAATTACAAAAATACCCCTGGGTAGTGAAATGACTAAAATACCCCTAAGTACTTAATGTGTGTAAATGTGTATGTTGCATTCATGAGATATATGTTGCACTTGGGTGTGTTTGATGATACGGAGGAAGATATGTGAGGATCGCATAGTCGCTTGACGACCGTGGATCCACCGATGGCTTTAAGCCCATTATATGCATAGCAACTTTGTTGTAACATTGAGTAGTGCCGCTGTTGGTGCTACCTTTGGAGTGTAGGGATGGGTGGGTTGATATTTATATCCCCACAAGAGTGTAGGGTTGGTACGGGTGGAGTGCAGGGTTGGATTTGGGATGGGTGCATTGCATTCATGTGATATTGATATGATATGAGGTCATTGTGGGCTAAGGCCCAAGACCACCGATTTTGATAGGGCTTAGGCCCAACGTGATAATTGTGATAAATGCATGTTGATTGGATTACCAAGGGTCGTACACACTGAGTTTCGAAACTCACACCCTTTAATTAAATATTTCAGGTGATCCTCAGTAGACGGTTCGACGTGGAATGGGACTCGGAGATGGCCACATTTCAAGCTACTTAGAAGTTTTTCTTTATTTGTTTCGAATAACTCTATTTTAAATACTTTATTGGGATGTAATAAGGCCGTGTACCTCCAATTTGATTTTACATTTGGGTATTAATTATTGTTTCAACTGTTTATTTATTAAACTTTAATAAATTTCTAAAGTTTAAACATGATTTTTGAAATAACTATAACATATGGACGTTTTTCTTGAAACATGGGCTGTTATCATAACTTAACAAGTTACTTAGATTTTGGGTTTTTAAATCCTAAACTTAAGTTTTTAACTGAGCAAAGTCGTTTTGGAATTATCCCTTTGATGTGACATCACTAGATTCGGCCATAACGTCTAGGCCGGGTCTGGGGGTGTTACATTTAGTGGTATCAGAGCCAAGTTTCAAAGCTCGGGCTATGAAATGTGCCTTAGATTTTGGGTTTTTAAACAAGTAGATTAAAAAGTTTTTGCAGGATTCTTGAAGTGTGGTTCACCGAGCCCTCGACGTCGTGCCAAGTAAGTTTTTCTGTTATTACACTTATTTAAATTGCTGAATTGTATTTAGATATTGGGCTACTTTAAGCAATAGGTTCTTAGAGACTAAAGCCCGTAGGAAACTTAAGCCTGTAGTGGGTTTACAATGGCGGAACAACTTTTAAATTGTTACTTGTATAAGACATGTGGTTTAAACAGTGGAACTATAAACTAATTTCATAAAAATTCTAATCCAGAAATACGCACGCAAAGATGAGCGCTAGAAGAGGTGCAAGAGGCCGCGGCCGAGGCCGTGGAAGTGTTAGGGCTTTGTAAACATTTGAATTTGAATTTGGTACTTATTCTGCGTATGTTTGAGAATGTTTGCGATAGGTGGATGTTTTGGGTTTGTATTAAAATTATTAGGGTCAGAGTGCGCAGCGGTAGCGTGGTGGGGTAGTTGATACACGACCACCCTGTTAGTTGGAAATTTCGGGGACGAAATTTCTTTTAGGAGGGGTGAGTTGTAACACCCCAAAATTGGGCCTAGAATAAATGGGTTTCGTATGTTGAGAGAATGGATTTTGTCGATCGGGAAAAAAAGGGAATAATGAATTAAGTGTGTTTAAAAAAAATTATGATTGCATGTTTAGTTTAATTTTTAGGTGATTTAGGAAGGGTTGGTAGTGTTGGAAAAGTCCTGGGCTCGATCTAGGGCTTTAGCAAAAATTTTGTTTTTACCCTTAAGTGAGGTTGGTGTTAGTTAGAAGGCTTTTAAAATATTTTTGGGTTAAAAGATAGCACAAGGAAGTAGGTGGTCTGGTGGCCTGGGGCGTTCTGAACAAGATGGTGGTCGAAGGTTCAAGTCCTGGACTTGGCAAAAAAAATTTATTGTGCATATGTTAGTATGAAGGCCAGAGTTTAGGCCTTATAATTAGTTGGGTTTTTATTCATGACACAAAGAAACGCCTGGCCCAGTGGCAAAGGCGTTAGGAGCAGGAGAGGGAGCAGGGTTCTAGTCGCGGCGTGCGCTAAATGTTGGTTTTTTTAAGTAAACCTGGAGCGCGGTAGAAAGGTTTATAATTAATTAGGGAGGAAATATGACTCAAATAAAGCAGGCGGCGCAGTAGCAAGGGGCGTGTATCATAGTTAAGAGGTTGGAGGTTCGAAGCTAGGTGTGGAGAATATTTTTAGATTTCTTTGGATGATTCGGTCACTGGGAAAAAGGCCTTAAAAGAAGTTAAGAATGGAACATATCACAAGAAGAGTTGTGGTGTGATAAACCGTAATAGTAACATATTTTAATCCCATATTTAGGATGCTTTTGGATGGTTTATCCCTTGAATTATGGAATTTGGTGCTCTTAATCCTTTAATTTCATGTTTTATACTCAGGAGAGCATAGGAGGATGAAAAGAACAAGAAACAGGCCGAAAACGGACCAAATGGGCCAAAGTACGAAATTGACACGGCCTGGGGTTTCACCACAAGGCCGTGCCTCCTTAGCAGGCTCGACCACAGCCTACAACTTGAATTACACGGGCGTGTGCCATGGGCGTGTCCCTTCCGTGACCAAGAAGAATTTTATTTGGATTAGGGTACTTAGAGGCAAAGAAAGCCATTCCAAAAGCCTATATAAACACCCTAAAGGCCAACCTTTAAGGGGGCGTCTAGCTAGCCCAAGGAGCCAAGCCGGAGAGGTCAGAATCATGGGATTTACTCGAAGAAAGCCAGTTGATTCATCTCAAGAAGCTGAAATCATACTCAAGACGGCGGATCTCTCCTTCAATTCCTTCAGGGGGTTTTAGGTTTTCTTATGTTTTGTTTTATCTTTTCTTCTGAGATGTATATTTTTATGATTATGAACTAAACCCTTATATACCTGAGGGGGATGAAACCTAAGACGGATCTTGTTATTGTTTTCTGAGCTATATGATAAATACTTGATTTGTTCTTAATTATGTGTTCTTAATTCTTATTTTGATATTTCAGGATATTGATTCAATTATTGATGTGCTTAGGTAGAGGAGGAATAGACCCTGCATAAGAGTAGATCTAGCATAATTAAGCGGAGTTGATCGCGCGCCTAGAGATAGGGTGACGAAAATTTGTCGGATTAGGGTCAAACCTAATATGGGAGTCCATAGATCGAGTTAATGCAATTCTAGGGGTTTTAATTAGAAAGAGATTTCAATTAATCAACCTAGGGTTAGACGTTAGTAGCCTCGAGAGAGGTATTAATATAAATTAGGGAATCTTACGGATCAAGTCAAGTGAATAAATCGTCTGGTTCAGAGTTAGATAACAAGTGAAGTCTAGGTGGATTCTTCCTTGGGTATTGTCTTAATCAATTAGTTTTTCCCACAAGTATTTCCCCAATTCATTCTCTTTATCTTAGCGTCTTTAGCTTAGTAGTTTTAGATAGTTTTAAATTAAACAATAATTCACTTCAATTCTTAGGCTAAATAATAGAAAGAAAGTTAGTATTAGTACTTTTGGTTCCTTTGGGTTCGACATTCCGGTCTTGCCACTAAACTATACTACTGTTCGATAGGTGCGCTTGCCTCAATCGTTGTCACAATTAGTCTCTAGGCTAGATCATTCATTATATAAATTTTAAGACTCTGACATAACGATCAAGTTTTTGGCGCCGTTGCCGGGGAACCAAAATATTAAGAACGCTCAACTTTTATTACTTTAGCCTTTTTTATTTTTTTATTTTTGCAATTTACTTTTATTTTATTTTTATTTCAACTTTTCTAATTTTTCTCTTTCTTTGTTCCTTGCAGGTACCTCTAGTTTATGACTAGAAGGAACCCGACAGGACCCTTAATTTACGATAGTGATATTGAAGGTACCGTTCGCAGAAATCATAGAGAAATAAGGCGAAGCTTAACTTACATAGAAGAAGAGCTAGAAGACGAGAACAATACTACCGAAGAGATGGCTGAGAATAATCTGCTACCTCCAGAGGTGGCCGAAAATCATGCTCCTCGTACTATGTATGATTATGCTAAGCCTAGTTTAGTTGGTACTGAATCAAGTATTGTTAGACCTACTATTGCTGCAAATAATTTTGAATTGAAACCTAACACTATACAGATGATACAACAGTTTGTTCAGTTTGATGGTTTGCAGGATGAGGATCCTAATACACACTTAGCAAATTTTCTTGAATTCTGTGATACCTTCAAAATAAATGGTGTTTCTAATGATGCCATCCGTCTTTGGTTGTTTCCCTTTTCTTTGAGGAATAAAGCCAAACAGTGGTTGAATTCTATTCTACGAGGGTCAATCACTACATGGGAGCAAATGACCGAAAAATTTTTATTAAAATATTTTTCGCCTGCTAAAGCGGCTTAGTTAAGGAATGATATCTCTTCTTTTGTGCAGATGGATTTAGAGACACTTTATGATGCATGGGAGAGATACAAAGACCTATTGAGAAGGTGCCCACACCATGGATTACCATTGTGGCTGCAAGTCCAAACCTTTTACAATGGTGTAAACCCTTCAACCAGGTAGTTAATTGATTCAGCCGCCGGCGGAACGCTGAACAACAAAACTCCTGAAGTGGCCTACAAGTTTATAAAAGAGATGTCACTGAATAACTATCAGTGGCAAGTCACAAGGATAAGGCCAACAAAAACAACCGGAGTTTTCAACCTCGACGTAGTAACCATGCTATCAAATCAGGTAGAACTTTTAAATAAAAAGATTGATGGTTTGTATAGTTCTTCGCAGGTACATCCAGTTATGCAGTGTGATACGAATGGAGGGTCGAACAATACGGAATATCCACCCTACAATCCGGGCGTAGAAAGCGAGCAGATGAACTATATGGGTAATAATTTTAGATCTCAAAATAACCCCTATAGTAACAATTATAATCCAGGTTGGAGGAACCACCCCAATTTTTCGTGGGGAGGTCAAGGAAATCAGAGACAGCAACCCCCTCCAAACTTCCAATAATAGCCCTACCCATAGGAAAAGAAGCCGAACCTTGAGGAGATGTTGACAAAATTCATCGCGGTGTCAGAAACCCTTTTCCAAAACACCGAAATAGCACTCAAAAAGCAAGAAGCATCGATTCAAGAGATCTAGAATCAGGTAGGTCAACTTACCAAGATCATGTCAGAACGACAACAAGGTATATTGCCAAGCAACACTGAAACTAACCCAAAAGAGCAACTTCAAGCCATAACCGCTCATGATAGTAAAGGGTTAGAAGAACCCAAATTAAGGCAAGGGGATGTGGTAGAGGAAGGTAAGGTCGAGGTAAGTCATGATAAACCAAAACCGGTAATCAAAGAGTACCAACCCCGCATACCATATCCCAAAGCAATGAAGAAAGATAACACAGAGGAATAGTTCAGTAAGTTTCTTAAACTTTTAAAGAAATTATATATTAACTTACCGTTTCTCGAAGCTCTTTCGCAGATGCTAGATTCAAGGAAATTTTTAAAAGAACTTCTGACAAACAAACGGAGGTTAGACGAGGCATCGCATGTGGAGCTAAACGCAATGTGCTCAGCATTTCTACAAAATAAACTACCACGAAAATTAAAAGATCCAGGGAGTTTTACGATTCCATGTTTAATTGGTAGTTTATCTATTGATAACGCTTTAGCTGATTTAGGGGCAAGCATAAATGTTATGCCTTATAAAATGTTTAAACAACTAGGTCTAGGGAAACCCAAACAAACTAGGATGAGCATTTAATTAGCTAATAAGACTATTCGAATTCCTAGGGGTATAATCGAAGATGTTCTCGTAAAGATTGATAAATTCGTATTCCAAGTTGACTTTGTAGTTTTAGACATGGATGAGGACAATAGTATCCCCTTAATTTTAGGAAGACCCTTTAGCAACCGCGTAACTAAAATTGATGTTGGTACAGGAGAACTCATACTCTGTGTAGGTGACAAATCAATCAGTCTTCAGGCTCTCAACTCAACCAGGACATCAAGTGATAGAGGTGAGAAAGTAAATTCAATTGATAACCAATTAGTTAAACCTTCTTTTCAGGAAGCACCACGGAACAACACAATTGAGCCAGATCCTATATCTCATGCCAAAAAAGAAATAACCCATGAGGAACGAAGGCTTCAGATCAATGAACTAGATGAGTGGAAGACGCATTTCAAGGAAAAACTAGGGATACACGAAGCAGAACCAAAGCCACTCTATGGGACAGACAAATTCAAAATCGGAGATCAGGTATTGTTAGATAAAGCGAACCCTCGAATATCTCCTCTTGACCCGAATACAAACAAAGAAATCCCTTTTAGGGTAATCAATGTCTTCCCATACGGAACAGTCGAGGTAAGTAATCCTACATTTGGCACTTTTAAAATAAATGCTACTCGACTTGAACTACATACTGATAATAGGACAGATAACATGAGGAAGGATGTTCAACTCTTCAAACCACCCTGATTATGCGAATGAGAGGTAAGTCTATCTTAAGACTTTAAATGAGCGCTTCTTGGGAGGCAACCCGAGCACTAACCCTAATAATTAAGTTTATTTATATTTCTTTTCTTTTATTTATATTTAGGCACAAATTTCCATACCACACGGCCTTGCATACGGCCATGGCCGTGGCCGTGTGGATACTACGGACTTCCGTACTGACATAGCAGAGGTAGTACGAGCCAATGACGAAAGATTCCCAGATCACGGACGACTATAAATTGCCACGGCCGTGCGATATGGCCGTGGCCGATGCTAAGGGAAGTCACACGGGCTCCGACTAAACACCACGACCGTGTGATACAGCCGTGGTCGACACTATTTTATCAAACATGGGCGTGGTGACCACGAAACGGGCGTGGGAGAAACGAACGAAGCACAACACGGCCGTGCGATACGGCCGTGTGACCCAACACGCCTATGGTACACGGGCGTGGGGATGTACCAGACATCAAAACTCTATTTAAACCACCCCTCCCTCTTCTCAACTACTCCCCATTCCCCTTCTTCTATACATCTTCAGACCCCCTTCCATATTCTCCTTCCTTGGCCCTTTCCCAAACTCCAGATGTACACCATATCCATGTCGAAGAAGCGAAAAGATCCTAGCACAGTCTTCCTCTGTGAAACCGATCTACATAAGTTCATGCCGGCCGCTTCATCCACTCGACAAGCAAAGGATATTTGAGGCCATTTAGTTTTTAATTTTCTTTTTTCTTCTCAATTATTTTCCTTCTCTTTATCTTCCTTGTCCTTAAATAAATAATTAGTTTATTTCAAATTTTTCTTAGTATTTCCTGGCTATTTCTTCACGGGCTACCCAATTTCTTCATCTAGCGCAGTAATAGTGGGCAACCACCATACCACCACCAGAGACGCCTCCTCCAACTTATCTTTCACCTCCTAATCAAGTTTCCACACCTCCAACTCAAGGAATCCATCCAAAATTCAGGAAGTTTCATCTCTCCCTATCTTTTATGAATTCCTATCTATCTTTGTACATTGAGGGCAATGTACATCTTAAGTATTGTAGGGTGAATCTTAAAAGTGCCTAACTTTTTGCATTATTCTCAAATTCCTAAATTATGTCTTGTTCTTAAGTAAAATTTCTCATATTACTGTTAAAAAGAAATTTCCTTTGATTTATGATTTTCATTGATATGTTTTGGATTAAGTCATTGATAATTGTGCAGTGATGATTTAAACTGTAGGAAACTAGAGAATCAAGCAGGATAAGTCTATTTTTTAGAAGTAAAAATTTTGTTAGGTTGTCTACCCGAATCTAATTATTACTTTGAAGTTTGAAATTTACATGGTTGATATCAAAAAGCCCATAATTTTTTTGAGATTTTGAGCCTTTTAGAGCATACATTCCTTTTCGTGCTCACTTTATTGATCATGAGTGTGTCAACATTGATCTGTTATTCTAGAACTTGCATCGATTATACATGTCGAGACCACACCTTTGATTTGATATACTAAGATGATAAAGGCACCTAGGATTTAACCCACTTACTCCATAAAAAGCCTACCCTCACAATTAACCCTTAGTGAACCCCTTTGATCCTAACAACCCTTTTATTGACTCACCCATTAATATTAACCCAAAACCAACTTTGTATTTGTTATCACCATTTCTCTTGACTACCCCTATATCGATATTTGATTTGATCGGTTACTTAACTATTTTCTTTATTCCAATTATTAAATTCTATCTTATTATTATTGTACTTGATTTGTTCTTAAAAAAAATCGAAGTATATTATTAGTTCTGTGATTAAGTGAGCTTATACAGTTAAATTCATATCTTTAGAAGAAGCTCGTGTTATTAGTATTAGTATTACAAGTTTTCAATTGATGTAATTATTCTTTATTCAGTTCGTTGTCTATAGTTAGGTAATTTATCAATTCAGTCTCGATACTAACCCTCTAATTCAAGCCTTTATCAACACCTTTAACCCAAACCCTTTACAACCCATAAAAGACCTTTTGATTTGTGTATCATATCATTTTACAGTGGTGGAGATTTGATTTTCATACAAGCCTATGGGATTAACTTTTCATGTTCGACTTTTGAGTGCTTAGTTTTGAACCTTAAACACTTCGAGTGATTTGAGTGAATCTTTAGTGAGGATGTCAATTTTGTCGATTTTGAATCAGAGGTAATTATTTAGGTAAGGGGAAACACCTATTTTTGTACTATAAAAAACTATGACTTTGATTGTTTGAATCTTTATGAACCTTCCGGTTAAATTATCAATGTATGAATTATCTATGAATTATGATGAAACACTATTGATGAATATCATGAATTGAGGAATTTCGTTTTATTTGTGAGTTGAGATTTTTGCTTGTGGACAAGCAAAAGCTTAAGTGTGGAGGTATTTGATAAACCGCAATAGTAACATATTTTAATCCCACATTTACCATGCTTTTGGATGGTTTATCCCTTGAATTATGGAATTTGGTGCTCTTAATCCTTTAATTTTATGTTTTATACTCAGGAGAGCATAGAAGGATGAAAAGAACGAGAAACAGGCCGAAAACAGACCAAATGGGCCAAAGTACAAAATCGACACGGCCTGGGGTTTCACCATACGGCCATGCCTCCTTAGCAGGCTCGACCTGTAACATCCTGATTTAGGGCCTAGTCAGAATAGTGGTGCAAGACCACAAATCCGAGGTATATGAATGAGTTTTTGAGGTTTATGCTATGTATGCATGCTAGTGTGAAAGTTTCATGAAGCAATTTTGTGAAATTGCGGTTGAATTGTCCAAAAGGACTAAATTGCAAAAGTTGCAAAACGTGAGATTCTAGAAGCTATTTGTGTGAAATAGCTTTAGAATATTAATTAGAGGTCCTTAAATAGCAATTTTCCCAATTTCTTATTTTTGGACAAATTTGGGCAGGGATGAGTTAAAATAGAAAGTTTATCAAAAAGGGCATTTTGGTCATTTAACAATTAAGTGATTAAAATAGGAGAAAAGATGAAAAAATTCATTCATCTTCTTCTCCAAGGCATAGAAAATTTGAGAGAGCCATTGTTAGGGTTTTTCAAAATTTCAAGCTTGCTAGTAAGTGCATCTAGCCTCGTTTTTTATATTCTTTGTATTTTTGAAGTCCTTGTTGCATGAGTAAGCTATTTTTAGCTATTTGATGAGCTAAGATGGATGTTCAAAAATGTGGCCATGTATGACATGCATGTATTTGGATGTTTTATGGAAGATTATGAATGCTTGATGTAGTAGAAACATCTTTTGCTAAATGAGTTTCCATAGAAAATGCATGTAGGGACTAGTTTGTAAAAACCTTGAGTTTGGTCATACATGTGTGTTGTGATGAGAATTGATGCTTTATTTAGTTGAGTAAGTGATTCGGCTAAGCATGAAAGGCTAGAAAGTTGAATAAAAATCACTTTACGAGCCTTGGGGGCAATAGTGTAATTATGAGAAAGATTTGGGGCAAAAGAGTAATTTTGCCAAAGTATGAGATGTGGGTCAATTTGGTCGATGTGTGTATTGAATAAGCTGATTTATTCATTATAGATCAAGAAAGACAAAGCCCGGATCGAAACCGAGGCAAGAGCAAAGTGGTGGACTAAATTGCACGTTTCTATACTTTTGAGTATCGAGGTAAGTCTATGCACAAACAATGCATTCATACTTATAATTTGTTAATGCTAGCTAGTGTATAGCATGGTTGAGAATGATTGAGAACCTATATGGTTCAAGTGAAATGAATGATTAAGTAAGTAGATTTGTGAATGTGTTGTAATAATGCTAAATGGTGGGCTAAGTGCGATACCATCCTAATGCATATTAACGATGAACTGGCTATGTACGATGCTATCGTTAGGTATATTATCTGGTGGGCTATGTGCGAAACCACTATGAATACCTTGTTGGTAGGCTAAGTGCGATACCACCTTATTAATTTATTGTGGTGGGCTTAGTGCGGAACCACCGAGAGATTTGCTGTGTGGATGTGATAGTGAGTAGCATAGCTGTGTGGATGTATTATTGAGAAATAATGATGTGTCGTATATTGTGTAAATGTGATATTGAATGCAGGGGTGCATGTCAATGGTTATGAGTAAGTGACTCATGATGTGTCGGAAATGTGGTAAGGGATAGAAAGAGTAAGCATAGTTGTACATTATATGTTAGTATAATGCTAATTGTTGTTTAGCTTATACTATGTTGCTTAATTGTTTATGTGTAAACTTACTAAGCTCAAAGCTTACTCTCTTTCTTTTCCCTTGTCTTATAGAGCAAAAGTGTTGAATCGAGATACGAGGATTAATTGGAAGATCGCCCAAACTATCAGCACACTCTGGTACATTAGACTCAATGTTTTGTATATGGCATGTATAGGGGCTAGACAAGTTAGCGAATTTTGTTGTTTATGGCTATGATGTGTTGGCCTTTAGATGGATAATCTATTTTGTATAATGCCATAGTTGTTGGCACTTTATTATATGAAAAGATGAAGTTATCTATGTGAGATTGTAAGACTTTGAGTTGATTATGGATGTGTTGAATGAGTGCATGATTGTGTATGCTAGAAGGGTGAAAAGAACTTGGCAAATAGCTTTGTTCTTGTCCATGTGGGTAGACACACGGGCGTGTGTCTAGGCCATGTGTGACACACGGTCAGCCCATGGGCGTGTGACTTGGCTGTGTGTCCCCTGCATGTTAGTATTTTAAATCAGAATAGACCACGGACTAGTCACACGGGCGTGTGCCTAGAACGTGTGTGTTAATCAGTGTTGGCCACGGGCTAGCTACACGGGCGTGCGTCTAGACTCTAGGCCGTGTTAAGGTAGTCAGTGTGCACCATGGGTGGAGAGCACGGGCGTGTGCCCTAATCGGGCATTGGCAGAATGCTTGAGTTTTCATGCACGGGTAGTGACCATGGGCGTGTGTGACATCCACGGGCGTGCCAAATCCTACACGGGCGTGTGAGCCCTGTATAGATGGAAAAATTTTAAGATCGTAAGAGTTTTCGATATGGTCTCGAGAGCCCTCGTGTGTTTGAGAGAGGCCTCGTAGGTCGGGATTGAGGTTGTTGTGATGGCCAAAGAGAGTGGTCATTTTGTGCCTAAGTGGCGACCTTGAGGTCTTTAATTCGGTAATGCCTCGTGCCCGGTTTCGGCATTGAATACGGGTAGGGGGTGTTACACGACCACGGCCTACAACTCGACTTATAGGGGCGTGTGCCATGGGCGTGTCCCTGCCGTGACCAAGAAGAATTTTATTCAGATTAGGGTACTTAGAGGTAAAGAAAGCCATTCCAAAAGCCTATATAAACACCCTAAAGGCCAACCTTTAAGGGGGCGTCCAGCTAGGCCAAGGAGCTAAGCCGAAGAGGTCAGAATCGTGGGATTTACTCGAAGAAAGCCAGTTGATTCGTATTAAGAAGCCGAAATCATACTCAAGATGGCGGATCTCTCCTTCAATTCCTTCAGGGGGTTTTAGGGTTTTCTTATGTTTTGTTTTATCTTTTCTTCTGAGATGTATATTTTTATGATTATGAACTAAACCCTCAGATACCTGAGGGGGATGAAACCTAAGACGGATCTTGTTATTGTTTTCTGAGCTATATGATAAATACTTGATTTGTTCTTAATTATGTGTTCTTATTTCTTGTTTTGATATTTCAGGATATTGATTCAAGTATTGATGTGCTTAGGTAGAGGAGGAATAGACCCTGCCTAAGTGTAGATCTAGCATAATTAAGCGGAGTTGATTGCGCGCCTAGAGAGAGGGTGACGAAAATCTTCCGGATTAGGGTCAAACCTAATATGGGAGTCCATAGATCAAGTTAATGCAATTCTAGGGGTTTTAATTAGAAAGAGATTTCAATTAATCAACCTAGGGTTACACGTTAGTAGCCTCGAGAGAGGTATTAATATAAATTAGGGAATCTTACGGATCAAGTCAAGTGAATAAATCGTCTGGTTCAGAGTTAGATAACAAGTGAAGTCTAGGTGGATTCTTCCTTGGGTATTGTCTTAATCAATTGGTTTTCCACAAGTATTTCACCAATTCATTCTCTTTGTCTTAGCGTCTTTAGCTTAGTAGTTAGATAATTTTAAATTAAACAATAATTCACTTTAATTCTTAGGCTAAATAATAGAAATAAAGTTAGTATTAGTACTTTTGGTTCCTTTGGGTTCGACATTCCGGTCTTGCCACTAAACTTACTACTGTTCGATAGGTGCACTTGCCTCAATTGTTGTCACAGTTAGTCTCTAGGCTAGATCATTCATTATATAAATTTTAAGACTCTGATATAACGATCATGGTGCAATGGCGAGAAGCGTGCTATGGATCCGAGTGGTCGCAGGTTCGAATCCCAGTGGCTGGTAGCGTGTGGTGGTGCCAGGAGGTCTTAGTTTTGAGCTCCCTTGTGCGCAATAACCTGCTATTTTGCTGCTGGCGTGGGGAAGGTGTTTGAAGTGGACCGAAACACCAAAGGATGGGGGGAAAGCAATTTGAATGTAATTCAAATTGGATTTTTGGCTAAATAAAGGAATTTTTGGATGGGGATGAAGATAAAATTTGGAGAAAATAAAGGAATTTAATTGGTGATAAGTTTGAGTCGACTGGGGAGTGTAGGTTTATTTATTTATTTATTTTTTTTAGTATATATATGTGTGCCGTATGGGTAAGTAGGTCATTTGTTGCTTTTGTGTGCTTTAGTTGATTAATTAGGGGAAAAGTCCTTCCAATCTCCAAATTCTTTTTAGTTTCTTTCCCTTTGGTTAATACCCGAGTAATCACAATTTCTTTCTTTTCCAAACAAAAGCGCCAAGACCAAATTCTCCTTCCCTCCCACAATATTTCTTCTATTACCGAATTAGAAAAGAAATTCTCTCATTGGGGTTTCATTCTTTGTCAAACCAATTTCTTCTTCTCCATTTGTAAAACCGAATCTCACTTCTAAAAATCACACTCTATAATCTAAAATCTTGTGGGCAAGTAATCTTGTGGCGGTAAAAGATAAAATCTTTCTTTATTCAACAAAAGGGGTAAGTTTTAATCATTTTATTATCTTATTCTTAGCCGAAACCCCTCATTGTGTCTTCCACTCATTCTCTTGACTAGGCCGAACCCTTGTGTTTCTCTACCGAATCGTTGTTGTTTCTTTGACAAGGTACTCTCCTCGCGCTTTGGGTTTTGGTGTGGTAAAGTCCCTAGTCAAGCGGTAAGTGTACTCATCTATAATTCTTGGATTAATGGTTGGCCGAATATGGTTAGGATTGGTTAAGAGTGACTTTTGATGGATGTAAATCACTTGGTTGTGCAGCCTTTGATAGTCAAGGTTCTTTAACGCAAATCTTGGAGTCAATTGCGGTTAGCGAATAAGTGAAGGGTTGATAGGCTTAATCATTCAAGGTAAGGGATTGGTATGTTTTCGGCTTTTGATAAAAAGGGAGAAACGATACTAAGCGTATGATTAACTGTTAGTTTTGATTGATCATAGGTTCGTGGCTAAGGAATCGTAGCGTGCTTCGCACTTAAAGGTGTGTACAAACACTACACACACACGATGGCGGCAACGCCAAAAAGCCGAAAAGCCGAAAATGGCTAAATGGGCCTGCGGAGCTCGTGGGCCCAAATCGGCAAGGATTGATATGTATTTGAATAATGAATTGACATGAAAAGGTTGTATGGTTGATTATGATCGGGCCTGATGGGCTATATAAACATGATCGGGCCTAATGGGCTGTATAAACATGAATGGGCTTAGTGGGCCTTATGAGATTTTAGAAATGTATGATAGGGTTTAATGGACTCTAGGCCTAGTTCTGATAAATTCTTAAAATTGCATAAGACATAATTTATTAATCAAACATGTCTTTGGACAAGTCGATTAGTTAGAGTGTGGTAACCGACATATGCATGTCTAGGATTGGATCTAGGGAGAGCTTGGTACTTAAGCGGTCCTAGTGACCTACCTCCTCTTTTCTGGGATCCTACCTGGTGCATAATGTTTGTTCACTTTAACCGCGAGGACTTGTTGATGGGCCAAAGTTCATAACTAAAACCTGAGGTGAAAGAAATTACGAAAATACCCCTGTAGGGCAGAATGACGGAAATACCCCTGTAGGGTAGAATTACAAAAACACCCTTGGGTAGTGAAATGACTAAAATACCCCTAAGTGCTTAAAGTGTGTAAATGTGTATGTTGCATTCATGAGATATATGTTGCACTTGGGTGGGTTTGATGATACGGAGGAAGATATGTGAGGATCGTATAGTTGCTTAACGACCGTGGATCCATCGGTGGCTTTAAGCCCATTATATGCTTAGCAGCTTTGTTGCAACGTTGAGTTGTGTCGCTGTTGGTGCTACCTTTGTAGTGTAGGGATGGGTGGGTTGATATTTATATCCCCACAGGATTGTAGGGTTGGTACGGGTAGAGTGCAGGGTTGGATTTGGGATGGGTGCATTGCATTCATGTGATATTGATATGATATTAGGTCATTATGGGCTCAGGCCCAAGACCACCGATTTTTATAGGGCTTAGGCCCAACGTGATAATTGTGATAAATGCATGTTGATTGGATTACCAAGGGTCGTACACACTGAGTTTCGAAACTCACACCCTTTAATTAAATGTTTCAGGTGATCCTCAGTAGACGGTTCGACGTGGAATGGGACTCAGAGATGGCCACATTTCAAGCTACTTAGAAGTTTTTCTTTATTTGTTTCGAATAACTCTATTTTAATTACTTTATTGGGATGTAATAAGGCCGTGTACCTCCAATTTGATTTTACATTTGGGTATTAATTATTGTTTCAACTGTTTATTTATTAAACTTTAATAAATTTCTAAAGTTTAAACATGATTTTTGAAATAACTATAACATATAGACGTTTTTCTTGAAACATGGGCTGTTATCATAACTTAACAAGTTACTTAGATTTTGGGTTTCTAAATCCTAAACTTAAGTTTTTAACTAAGCAAAGTCGTTTTGGAATTATCCCTTTGATGTGACATCACCAGATTCTACCATAACGTCTAGGTCGGGTCTGGGGGTGTTACAGCATTGTTGACAAAGGCGCCGATTTTAGTACAGTCTGAGTCGGGGAAATAGTTTGTGGTCTACAGTGATGCGTCATTAAATGGTCTCGGCTGTGTGTTGATGCAAGAAGGTAAGGTAGTTGCTTACGCCTCGAGACAGCTAAAACCGCACAAGAAGAATTATCCGACTCATGATTTATAGTTGGCTGCGATCGTTTTCGCTTTGAAGATTTGGCGTCATTATTTATATGGTGAGAAGTGCCGAATCTTCACCGATCCCAAGAGTTTTAAGTACTTAATGGACCAAAAGGATTTGAATTTGCGACAACGGCGATGGCTTGAATTATTAAAGGATTACGAGTTAGTAATCGATTGCCATCCGGGGAAAGCGAATGTGGTTGCAGATGCCTTAAGCAGAAAATCCTTGTATGCTTAGAGAGCTATGAGTACGAGCTTAGCGTTGTCTGATGATGATTCTATATTGGCTGAGTTGAGGGCAAGACCATTATTTATTCAGCAGATTTGTGAAGCTCAAAAGAATGATAGTGAGATGCAAGTTAAGAGAGCTCAGTGCGAATCGAGGAATAACTCAGATTTTCGAGTTAGTTCCAAAGATTGGTTGATGTTTCATGATAGAATTTGTGTACCAAAGGATGATGAGTTAATCCAGAAAATTTTACATGAAGCACACAGTGGTTGTTTGTCAGTACATTCGGGCAGTACAAAAATGTACAATGATTTGAAGAAATTGTATTGGTGGTCGGGTATGAAAAAAGACATCTCTGAATTTGTTACGAAATGTTTAGTTTGTCAACAAGTGAAAGCCGAGCACCAAGTGCCCTCGGGATTGCTTCAGCCGGTAATGGTTCCAGAGTGGAAGTGGGATCGAATCACAATGGATTTCATAACGGGGCTACCTATGACTCCGAGAAAGAAAGATGCTGTGTGGGTTATTGTTGATAGATTAAAAAAGTCGGCTCATTTTATACCGATACGTGTGGATTACTCACTTGATAAGTTGGTCGAGTTGTATATTGCTGAGGTGGTGAGATTGCATGGAGTGCCTATATCTATTATCTCGGATAGAGATCTGAGGTTTACTTCGAGGTTTTGGAAGAAGTTGCAAGAAGCCTTGGGTACAAAGTTGAATTTTAGTACTGCTTTCCATCCTCAAACTGATGGCCAATCCGAAAGAGTGATTCAAGTCCTTGAAGATATGCTCGGATGCTGTGTGTTAGAATTCGAAGGTAGTTGGGAAAAATATCTACCTTTAGTTGAGTTTGCTTATAACAACAGTTATCAGTCGAGTATACAGATGGCACCGTACGAAGCTTTGTATGGTCGCAAGTGTCGGACTCCCTTGTATTGGACCGAACTTAGCGAGAAGCAAATTCACGGGGTCGACTTAGTTAAAGAGACTGAGGAGAAAGTGAAAGTAATCCGAGATAGTCTGAAAGCTACTTCGGATCAACAAAAGTCATACGCGGATTTAAAAAGGAAAGAAATCGAGTTTCAAGTGGGTGACAAAGTATTTCTGAAAGTATCTCCGTGGAAGAAAATATTGAGATTCGGTCGAAAGGGCAAATTGAGTCCACGATTCATAGGACTGTATGAGGTTATTGAGAGGATTGGGCCAGTAGCATATCGGTTGGCTTTGCCAGCAGAGTTAGAGAGAATACACAACGTGTTTCATGTGTCGATGTTGTAGCGATATCGTTCTAATCCTTCGCATGTGATCCCTCCAACAGAAATTGAGATACAACCGGATATGACTTATGAAGAGGAACCAATAAAGATAATGGCTCAAGAGGTTAAACAATTGAGGAATAAGAGAATAGCCTTAGTGAAAGTGTTATGGAAAAAACACGGTGTGGAAGAGGCTACGTGGGAATCGGAAGAAGCCATGAGGGAACAGTACCCAAACCTCTTTATCGGTAAGATTTTCGAGGACGAAAATCTCTAAAGGGGGAGAGTTGTAACAGCCCGATTTTGGGGCTAGTCAGAATAGTGGTTTTGGGACCACTAATCCGAGGTTGAAGAAAATTATTTTGACATTATTTTATGTATTGTGGTATAGTTATATGGATGTATGAAAATTTTGGTGCTTTAATTTTAGCGATTGAATGCTTAATTGCAAAAAAGGACTAAATCGCATAAAGTGCGAAAGTTCTATTTTACAAGCTAGAAGTATTAAATAGTTATGGAACTTTAAATTGAAGGTCTTGAATGTGCAATTAGACCTTCCTAATGTTGTTAGCCGCCATAGGGGACAATAGACTCAATTTGGTCAAAAATTGGGTGGGTTAGGTGGATTAAATTGGAGGAAATAAATAAAATAACAAAAGATGATATCACCCATTTTTATTCATCTTCTTTCCACCAAAAATACCAGCAAAAAGGGGGTTTTAAAAGCGTTTAAATTTCAGCAACTTATCCTCTTACAAGTAAGTGATTTTGGTGGTTTTATTTGATGATTTTTATACTTTTGGAACCCCCAAAGCTTAAGCTAGCTAATGAGGGGACTATTTTGTGAAATGGTTGAAAGTTTAGGGACTTGCCATGAGAGTGTTCATGTTGTTTTCTGAGTTTTTATGGAAGAAAATGAATGTTAGTGAGTTAAGAAACAACTTTTGTTAAGGTGTTATCATGAACACACCTAAATAGGACTTATTTGTAAAGGTAGTAATTGTGTAATAAATGCATGAAATAATTGATTTTGTGCGTTGTTGTAAGAGGAATAAATGTTCAGCTAGGCTTGCTTAATGAGAAAATATGATGAAAAACGATTTACAAGTCAAGGGGCAAAATCATAATTTTGCCAAAGTATAAGGGCAAAATTGTCATTTTTGCCTAAGTAGAAATTTTGGTGTACCATGCATTATAAAGTGATTAAATGAGTGAATTTCATCATTATAGATCAAGAAGAGTGCGGAAACAACCTTGACCGGGGAAAGGGCAAGGTTACGGGTTAAGTCATCGACTTATACATTTTGCACCGAGGTAAGTTTATGTTTAAACGATACGTCTTTAATACATATGTTGCTACTTATTGGTGCATTGTATGAATGAGATCAATTATGATGGAAATTGATAGATGGTGAGTAATTTCCGTATGAACCTCGGAATAGATATAAAAGTGCGGAAAAATATCAGTAATTATTCTTTTGGTGGGCTGTGTGCGATACCACCTTATTACTTATTTACGATGGGCTAAGTGTGATACCATCGTTTATACTATCATTTGGTGGGCTGTGCGAAACCACTATATATATTCTTGTTGGTGGGCTAAGTGCGATACCACCCTATTATGGATTAATGGTGGGCTGTGTGCGAAACCACCGGATACTTAGTATTATTCCGAGAGGTTCATTGAGAAATTGTATAAGTGAATATTTCATGTTGCCTTGTGGTGTTGTGTGCATGGAATGTGTACAAGTGAATGTGAGCAATATAATTGTTATGTGGCTAGATTGTGGTAAGAAATGAAATGAGTAAGCATGATTGTGGAATTTTGAATTGAGCATGATTGGGGAATTTTGAATTGTTCTTGCTTAGCATATGATGTTATTGATTGTATAGCATATATTATGATGCTTATTGTTTACATGTGAACTTACTAAGCTTAAAGCTTACTCCCTTTCTTTTCCCTTGTTTTATAGTGTCGAAGAGCTAGTTCGGGATTCGAAGATAATCGGAAGATCACCTATACTATCGAGTCATCTCGGTATATTTAGACTTAGTATTTTTTGTATGGCATGTATAGGGGCTAGGCTTAATGAAATGTTTTGTTGTTTTGGCCAAGTGTGTTGGCTCTTCTAGAGATGAACTCTTTTGTATATTGTGATAGTTGATGGTTCATTAATGCTAATTTATCAAAAGAAGAGGTTATTCATGAATGTGTTATATGTTTGATTGGGTTGCTTGGTAAATAGTTGAATGGGATTTTATGTTAAGTGAATTAGGGTGATAAAAGAGCTTGGAAAATAGCCTTGTTCTTGTCCACACGGGTAGGCACACGGGCTTGTGTCTAGGCCGTGTGTGACACACGGTCAGTCTCATGGGCGTGTGACTAGGCCGTGTGTCCCCTGCATGCTAGTGTTTCAAGTCAGTGTCGACCACGGGCTAGACACACGGGTGTGTGCCTAGGCCGTGTGCCCCTTAGAGGATGCTGATGTCATAAACAGAATACCCAAGTTTTCACACACAGGTGAGGACACAGGTGTGTCTAGGCCGTTTGAAGGACATGGGCCAAAGACACGGGCGTGTGTTCGGCTGTGTGAAAACCCCTGTAGGTTCGAAATGAAAAATAAATCCCACACGGGCTAGGAACATAGGCGTGTGTGACCACACGGCCTGCCCACACGGGCGTGTCCCATTTCACACGGGCGTGTGGCCCTGTTAAGGCAAAATTTTTCTAAGTATATCAAAGTTCCCGGTTTAATCTTGAGACCTTCCGTTTGCATGTTTAAGGCCTCGTAGGCCCATAATAAAGGTGTTGTGTATATGAATTGAAAATTTATAAATTGGAATGAAATTCTATAGTTCAAAGTTGTATGTTCGAGTGAGTTATGTCTGGTAATGTTTCGTACCCGGTTCTGGCGATGAATACGGGTAAGGGGTGTTACAGGTTTTGGTGATCTCGGGAGTGGTTTTGCAGCATAATCATACTAGGTGTGTTCCCAAAACGTGAAAAACTGAGTTTCGGTGAAAGCTGAAAATAACCACTATTGTCGCCATACGGGTGTGTGGCCAGCCGTCTGGCTGGCCATGTGCGAGACACGGCGGCGTGATCGACGTAGGCATGTCCGTGGGCAAGACAAGGCCGTGTGGTGGCTGGAGTGTGGCCGTGTGAGCCACACGGGCTAGGCCAAGTTGGGCGTGTAGGCCACACGGGCATTCCATATGGGCGTGTGGGTTTATAGGCTAGGCTGTGTGGGCCACACGGGCAAGGCCAATCTGTGCGTGTGAGCCATACAGGCGTGTCGGCCCACACGAGCAAACTACACGGACATGTGGGCCCATTATTCTGAAATTTTCCCTAGGGTCGCACAGGTCATTCTGATCAACTGTGGGCCTGTCGTAGGGTCGGTACGGGCTAACCAAACCCTAGTTTTATGTGATTTGATATTATGTTAGTATGCTCTGAGTAGGATATTACTATGCATGACTGCCTATTCTGTTTTTTGTATATATGATACCCGTATATAAGCATGTTGAGCATGTTTTATCTATTAGTTCTGTATATATTTTCTGTACCTGATTTGGGGTGGGTTTGGATATATGTGGAGGAAGAGTTCTGTACGGCGATCATCGCATATATTTTGGCAACTTGGATGCACATTATCTGACTTCTGTCAAATTGGCACGATATGGTGTGTAGGGATGGGTGAGTGTTTTTAACCCCACAAGGTGTGTTGGGATGGACAGAGTTGGTGTGTAGAGGATGGGGGTAGGATTCTGTGTATTCTGATTTGTATATCTGATTCTGTTGACTGTATCTAAAATGGGAAAAAGCCCGAATCTATGTCTGACTGTATATGAGATCTCTGTATGTTTGCATGTTTAATTCTGTTGGATAACACACTGAGTTTACAAAAACTCACATCTGTTTGTCTGTTCTATTCAGGTAATCCACAAACATAGGTGGATCGGTGTGACAGAGCCTCTCGGTGACCATGAGTCCGTAAACTGATTAGGTTTATGGTTTTTCTATTTTAAGGATTATTTCTGGAGTTTTGTAATAATTGGACTCTCCAGACTTTTTGATTGATTTTTGAATTTGGATTTTCGTTTTAGTACTTTATTTGCGACCGTTATCTAAAAACTAAGGTTTTTTTTTAAACAAAGGTTTTCTAAAAATACGAACTGCACTTTTAAAATATAACAGTTTTAAGACTTCCGCTGCAAATTACGTTTTCGCAAATAAATGGATTAAGTAATGTAACATCCTGAATTTTTGGGCCTATGCGTTTAATGTGTAGACATGTTTAATGGGTTAATATGAGAATTAGAGGGGAAAACTGGGCTCGGGAATGGGCCGAGGTCTTGGCTTAATATTTTGTTTAGGGACTATGGGGTTTAAATAAAATATTGAGAGTGAACTAGGCATAATGGGCTTGTGGCCCAGGAACAAGAGGCATAGTAGGAGGGAGCTATAAGTGGCGCCAATAGGCAAAAGAAGGGGGCCTCAGTGTGGCTGCTTGGAGCCCAAAAAGTTGGGCTAATTTCGGCAGCCCAAGGAGAGCTAGAGGGGGGACGGCAATGTGGCTACAAAATAGGGGATTTTAATGTTTTAAAGCATGTGGATATTATGCTGATAAAAGGGGAGGAGTTGGTGCTAATTAGGTCTCTTTTGGAGGAGTTAATAGATTAAGATAAGGGAGAAAGATAGGAGCTATCCTTTGGTTGCAGAGTTGGCCAAAAATTAAACTCAGGAAAGGGGAAGGAGTCGGTTTGGTATAGGCTAGAGGGGGTGTGCCGAATCTTTCATTTATTTTATTTGAGAATAGCTATTAGTTTTTCTCTCTTTCGGCAAATAAGAATCATCTCTTCTTCTTTTCTTTTCTGTCAGAAACCGAAACCCCTGAGGCCTCACCAAGTGCCGAAACTCTGCCATTCACCTTCTCTTTTCTTTAATACTCATTGCCGAATCTCTCTGTCTGTTCCTTGCCCATCTTTTCAATTCTTTGTTCTTCTAAAAGCCGAAAATGCATCACTATCTCTCTTGTTCATCTTTTCAGGATTTTCCTAAAGGTTGAAATCCCTAGATCTCATCTCCTATGATTGTCAAATTTCCTCTGTGGTGTCTGCTTGTGCCGAATCTTGAAGGAAACTGAAGGTAAGTGTCGATTCGCGTGATTCAATCTTTTCCCGGTTTTTAGAGACCCTAGCCGAATGGCTATATGGAAACTGATCTTGTGTTTTTCTTTCTTTTGCGACATCCCAGGATTTGAAGGGGATTCAATTGGTTAGATTTCTAAGCTAGAGTTCAGTAGCACTCGAATCGTAGTACTTTCGGGATTTCAAGGTAAGGAGATCTGTTAACTTAAACGTAAAAATTCGAGTAAACACTAACCCTTGGCCGAATATAGGAGAGGCCTTATCTTCGCGTTCTTCCGGCTTTTGAGCAAAGTTGTAGATGGAAGGTAGTAGATCTGATTAGCGAGGGTATCGACATAGAGGGTAGTTCTACGCATTAATCAGGTGTGTAACATTCTCACACCCTTTGGATTACTTGTTAGTATATGTTTATAAATCTGTTATATTCTGCTAAATGCCGAAATACCAGCATGGCTGTTGAAAACCCGAGGAGGTTAAAGGCGAATCACCAGGTTAGTGATCTCTGTCATTCTAAAGTGAATGTTTCTGTTGATTTGGTATGATGAACATGTATGCCGGTTTCTGTGATTGCATGGGGTTAGGTGATTGATGAAAGGGGAAGTGTTCTGTTGTAGTGGCTTTTGCCATGATCTATTGTAGTGGCTTTTGCCATGATCTGTTGTAGTGGCTAATGCCATGATCTCGTTGTAGTGGCTATTGCCATGATCCGGACGATGAGCGACTATCTCTGACATGACCGCCATCGATGGTGTGTAGCGGTGTGGGTTGATTGTAGAAATCCCCAATGGTGTGATTGGCGGTAAGGGTGGTGTGTAGCGGATGGAAACCTAGGATTGGGTTGGGATTTGCATATTTTACGATATATTATACTCGTTATCTCTGCAGTGGGGCTAAGGCCCAACTCGATGGTGCACGAGGGTTGCACACCGAGTCTCGCGACTCACCCCATTATTTAACATCTTTGGGTAGCACCTAGTGCATCGGACCGGTTGGAGAAGAGCGCAAGGTGGCCATGCGAGGATTATTTTGATTCAGCAAAAGACTTTACTAGTTTATTTATTTTTAATATTTTTAATTAGTGGGTTTAAATTTCATTGTAATAAGGCCATGGGCCACTAGCTTCATATTTTCAGTTGTTTTGGGCTTTTATTATTATTAGACATTTACATTTTACGTTTTAATTAAGTTAAGGCATGTATCAAATTTCAGTTTTTTTAATCCACTAAGGCATAAATATAAAATGTATATCTTTTACAAATCATCCAACCATTTAGTTTTCTTGAATAAAGTGTTAAACTCAAGAAAAATATTTTCCGAAATTGCGACATCTTTTAAAATCTCCCTAAGTGACATGCCAGATCAAGTTATGGTGTTTGGGCCGGGTTTGGGGTGTTACAAATTGGTATCAGAGCCCGGTTCAAAACTTGGCTTTGGGGCTTTGGTCTCAAAACATTTTCTAAAGTTGGGTTTTTGAAAACATGCATGTTTATAAATAACACAGGAGGGTTTTCTCGGCATGGCACCTGCGTCTCTAGCCGAAGTCCGCTAGGTAAGTATTCAGAACTCACTGTGTGTTATATATATATATGTGGGCTTGATGGGCTTTAAGGGACGTAGATTATTTTAATTAGAGCTTGATGGACCTTAGGCCTAGTTAAACAACTCTCAATTGCATAAGACTTAATCCAACCGAACAAACCTGTAGACAAGTCGCAAGACTAGGGTGTGGCAACAGGCATGCGCATGTCTAGAATTGGATCCGGAAGAGCCTGGTACTTAAGCAGTCCTAGTGACTCACCTCCTCTTCGCTGGAATCCTACCTGGTGCGTAGTGACTGTTCACCCTAGCCACGAGGATTTGTTGACGGGCCAAAATCGATAACTAAAACCCGAAAGGGACCAGCCACCTGATTTTACAAAATTACTGAGATGTCCCTAGTTTAAAAAAAAAATTCGAAACACCCTGGTTGGCAAAATTACCAAAATACCCCCAGATTTTCAAATTACCAAAAAATACCCCGAAATGCAAAATTACCTTATTTCACAAAGGAACCCTATTTTGGAAAATTACGAAAATACCCCCTCAGAGGATAAATTACGAAAATACCCCAGGTAGTGAAACGATGAAGACAACCCTACATGATGAATGTAAGTTCGTGGATGCTACTTGTATGTGGATGGTTGATGATTGAACGTATGTGCTTCTTAGGACTAGAAGATGTGAACTTGAGACTGAAACTTGTGGATGTGATTCCGAATTCGAAAGAACTACTCTTAAACTACTGTTCATAAGACTGTTCGTGGTTAATCAGTGGAAGAAAACTATTAATTCATAAAAATTTCTAATCAGATAAACGTCAATTGGAAGAATGAGTACAAGGGGTCGAGGACGTCCGCCGCGTGGTCGTGGTAGGGGTAGGATGACCGCGTCAGAGCCAGTAGGGTATGGCCACGGGTCAGGAAACGAGATGCCGGATCTGCCGGCTGTAGAGGGAGAATTTCAGGATCAGGCGCCCAGAGATGATGCAGTATCTCAGGCGATGTTGCGGGTCCTCGAAAGAGTTGTTGGGGCAGGCACGGGTTCAGGAGCTCGTAAATCGGTCGGAACGACTACGAGCCAACGGGAGCGAGAGATGTTTAGGGGTGTTTCTGGTGTAGCCCCTAATACTGCTGAGTATTGGTTAGAGGCAAGTGAGCGTATAATGGATGACCTTGACTTCACTGTAGAGGAGAAGTTGAAGGGGGTCGTGTCTCTTCTTCGAGACGAGGCTTATCAGTGGTGGCTCACGGTAAAGGAGGGTACTGCCGCAGACCAGATTGGCTAGGATTTCTTTAAGGAGTCATTTCAAGGAAAGTACGTTGGGGCCAACTATGTGGATGCACAGAGGAAGGCATTCCTGAACTTGGTACAGGGAAGTAAGTCTGTATCTGAATACGAGGCGGAGTTTCTGCGGTTGAGCCGTTACGCTCGAGGGATTGTAGCGACTGACTATGAGCGCTGTGTACGGTTCGAAGATGGACTAAGGGATGAGTTGAGGGTGTTGGTAGCACCGCAGCGAGAAAGGAACTTTGCGGCCCTGGTCGAGAAAGCTAAAATATCTGAGGAGGTGAAGCGGACTGAGAAGAAAAATAAGGATAAGGATCGGAATAGGAATGAGAGAAATTTTGGGTCGTCGGGATCATCTGGGATTTTTTAGAAAAGGCCTAGGTTTGATGGGCTAGCTCGTGCTCGACATCCGCATCGGGAGTCGAATCAATCATGTAACTTAAAAGCGGAAAGTAAATTACGGTGAGTGCGAGAATGAGAAGCGGTGGATGCCGGTGTGGGTCTATGGATCATATGGTGAGAGACTATCCACTGTGTGGAGCAGTGTGACCAATTTGGACAAGGTTACGATCGAGTTAGGAAGGGTGGACAGCAACCACCAAGGGGCCGTGGTCAAGCCAATGGTGGCAATGGCACAGGACATGGTCGCAGAGCACTAGGTGGAGGTCCAGGTTATGCTAAGGCGAGGCAGCCAGCTTTGGTCTATGCAGCACGTCGCCAAGGGGACGAGGACGCTCCAGATGCGAATACCGGTGCGTACCCTATCATATTATCCTAAGTGTTTCTTTTGGCTTTAGAATTAGAGTTCACCGCAGAAGCATAGTGGTGAGACTTGGGTAGTATGATTGATAGTTAGTTGGAAATTTTGAGGACGAAATTTCTTTAAGGGGGGTAGAACTGTAACATCCTGAATTTTTGGGCCTATGCGTTTAATGTGTAGACATGTTTAATGGGTTAATATGAGAATTAGAGGGGCAAATTGGGCTCAGGAATGGGCCGAGGTCTTGGCTAAATATTTTGTTTAGGGACTATGGGGTTTAAATAAAATATTGAGAGTGAAATAGGCATAATGGGCTTGTGGCCCAGGAACAAGAGGCGCAGTAGGAGGGAGTTATAAGTGGCGCCAATAGGCAAAAGAAGGGGGCCTCAGTGTGGCCGGTTGGAGCCCAAGAAATTGGGCTAATTTCGGTAGCCCAAGGAGAGCTAGAGGGGGGACAGCAATGTGGCTACAAAATAGGGGATTTTAATGTTTTAAAGCATGTGGATATTATGCTGATAAAAGGGGAGGAGTTGGTGCTAATTAGGTCTCTTTTGGAGGAGTTAATAGATTAAGATAAGGGAGAAATATAGGAGCTATCCTTTGGTTGTAGAGTTGGCCGAAAATTAAACTCAGGAAAGGGGAAGGAGTCGGTTTGGTATAGGCTAGAGGGGGTGTGCCGAATTTTTCATTTGTTTTATCTGAGAATAGCTATTAATTTTTCTCTCTTTCGGCAAATAAGAATCATCTCTTCTTCTTTTCTTTTCTGTCAGAAACCGAAACCCCTGAGGCCTCACCAAGTGCCGAAACTCTGCCATTCACCTTCTCTTTTCTTTAATACTCATTGCCGAATCTCTCTATCTGTTCCTTGCCCATCTTTTCAATTCTTTGTTCTTCTAAAAGCCGAAAACGCATCAGTATCTCTCTTGTTCATCTTTCCGAGATTTTCCTAAAGGTCGAAATCCCTAGATCTCATCTCCTATGATTGCCGAATTTCCTCTGTGGTGTCTGCTTGTGCCAAATCTTGAAGGAAACTGAAGGTAAGTGTCGATTCGCGTGATTCAATCTTTTCCTGGTTTTTAGAGACCCTAGCTGAATGGCTATATAAAAACTGATCTTGTGTTTTTCTTTCTTTTGCGGCATCCCGGGATTTGAAGGGGATTCAATTGCTTAGATTTCTAAGCCAGAGTTCAGTAGCACTCGAATCGTAGTACTTTCGGGATTTCAAGGTAAGGAGATCTGTTAACTTAAACGTATAAATTCGAGTAAACACTAACCCTTGGCCGAATATAGGAGATCCCTTATCTTCGCGTTCTTCCAGCTTTTGAGCAAAGTTGTAGACAGAAGGCAGTACATCCGATTAGCGAGGGTATCGACATAGAGGGTAGTTCTACGCATTAATCAGGTGTGTAACATTCTCACACCATTTGGATTGCTTGTTAGTATATGTTTATAAATCTATTATATTCTGCAAAATACCAAAATACTGGCATGGCTGTTGAAAACCCGAGGAGGGTAAAGGCGAATCACCAGGTTAGTGATCTCTGTCATTCTAAAGTGAATGTTTCTGTCGATTTGGTATGATGAACATGTATGCTGGTTTCTGTGATTGCATGGGGTTGGGTGATTGATGAAAGGGGAAGTGTTCTGTTGTAGTGGCTTTTGCCATGATCTATTGTAGTGGCTTTTGCCATGATCTCATTGTAGTGGCTAATGCCATGATGCGTTGTAGTGGCTATTGCCATGATCGACGATGAGCGCTATTCGTAGCATGACCGCCATCGATGGTGTGTAGCAGATGTGGGTTGATTGTAGAAATCCCCAATGGTGTGATTGGCGTGGTAAGGGTGGTGTGTAGCGGATGGAAACCTAGGATTGGGTTGGGCTTTGCATATTTTCCGATATATTATACTATATTATCTATTATGTGGGGCTAAGGCCCAACTGATGGTGCACGAGGGTTGCACATCGAGTCTCGCGACTCACCCCATTATTTAACATCTTTCGTGTAGCACCTAGTGCATCGGATTGGGTTGGAGAAGAGCGCAAGGTGGCCATGCGAGGGATTATTTTGATTCAAAGACAAAAGACTTTACTAGTTTATTTATTTTTAATATTTTTAATTAGTGGGTTTAAATTTCATTGTAATAAGGCCATGGGCCACTAGCTTCATATTTTTGGTTGTTTTGGGCTTTTATTATTATTAGACATTTACATTTTACGTTTTAATTAAGTTAAGGAATGTATCAAATTTAGGTTTTTTTAATCCACTAAGGCATAAATATAAAATGTATATCTTTTACAAATCATCCAACCATTTATTTTTCTTGAATAAAGTGTTAAACTCAATAAAAATATTTTCTGAAATTGCGACATCTTTTAAAATCTCCCTAAGTGACATGCCAGATCCGGTCATGGTGTTTGGGCCAGGTTTGGGGTGTTACAAGTAACGCTTTCGAAAATTGACATAAATGAATATGAATTATGTAACGTGAATGATTTGACGAGACGACTCGATTTCCAAAACCCATTCTTTGTAACATCTCCGGATTCGGCCATAACGTCTAGGCCGAGTTTGGGGTGTTACAATCATGCATTTGCAACAAGGCTACGTATTCGTTTCCATAATTTCACATAAAAAAAATCATATAATTCATATTAGTTTAATCTGCGTATTTCAAATCAAATTACTGAATGAAATTATATAATTTCAAAAGATCAATATACGTATGATACAATTTATGTTTTATAATTGCTCCATCGAAACACATTCAAAAATTGTTTTGTTCCTCATGGTACTTAAGCATAAATTTTCATACACATTTTTGTTTATTGCATTAGCATAGCCAATCTCTTTTCACATTGTTTTTTCCAAAACAAAACATATCATACCAGCATGTTAAAGATATGTGACCCAAATTCTTGTTCAAATAAAATACAAATGGCAAGATAGGGGGATCTATGGTACAGGCTACACAAGTGAAATCCATATAGAACTATACTACCTCCATTTGATTTTGATTAGAATAAGGTGTTTTAACCTTACTGCATTACTTCTAGTTGACTTTGATTAGAATATGGTTTTACAAACCTATAAATAGACGTAGTCCTCTCTCTTCATGTATTATTCGAATTTGACATAGTAAATTTCTTTCTCCTCTGCCCGTGATTTTTTCCAGAAAGGGTTTCCACATAAAATCTGTGTGTTCTATTTTTCTTTCTTTTCTTTGCGATACGTTGCCATTATCGACATTCTATTATCACCCAAGACATTTTATTTTTCTTATACACAACATATATCATGGCCCATTTTAATGAGAGTAATTCACATTTTCTTAATTTCACATTTCACAAAAATATATCAAGGCTCATTTCATCATTTTAGCCATGTCATATCTCATACAAGTTCATAACAAAATTTTCCTTAACAACCACCAACTTAATATATATATAAACATAATATAACAACCTATGTAAGATAAGTTCCATAAGAACTTACTTTTAAAGCACATAAATACAGAAGAGCATGGAAGAGAGTAATGTGATGATTAGGGGTGAGCAAAACTTGATTTGATTCGAAAAAATCAAAAAGGAATTCGAGTTTCAAGTTAATCAAATAGAGTTTTTTTAGTCAACTTGAATAAGTAATTTGAGTTTTGAGTTCGAGTCGAGTTGAATTTTACAATTCGAATAATTCAAATAATTTGAATGACTCAAATAATAGATTGGTGCAAATACTCCTTTGGTCCCTATCAATTTTGAAAATAAGCAAATTGATCTTTCTCTCAACAAAAATTACAAAAAAAAAAAACCAAAATATTTTTAAAAATTCTAAAATTTAGATTTTTTAAAAATATATAAAAATTCTAAAAATCCAAAAAATATATTAATAAATTTAAAAATTTCTAAATAATAATTTTATAAGTTAATTAATTATTCAAGTTTATCAAAGTATCTTTTTTTTTTATTTTGTTTTGAAAAAGTTTTCAAATATATATGGTTTCAAATGTATGTGCTTTAGCATGGAATTAGTTATATTGTATGTAACACCCCTTGTCCAATCCGACCGTCGGGTCTGAGCTATAGGATGCCATATCTGTTGCCGGAGCAACTACGATCAAAGATACCATAAATAAATCAATAAAACATACAAACATGTCATAAGCACATTCTCATTATGATACGTGTTGAAACCATTTTTTTGTTTTTATGAAAAACGAGGATCGACTTAATAAAAGAATGAAAACAGGAGTCGCCACCGATCTTTTTTGCTTAGGTGTGATCAGATCACCTTATAAAACATGTTTTGTTTAAAACATTAATTTTGGCCTACGAAATTCAAGAAAACAGGTTCGGGAGTCAGTTACGTACGAGGAAGGGTTAGCACCCTCGTAACGCCCAAAAATTGGTACCTAATTGTTAAAATCATGTCCTAATGTTGAAAATTTTTAAAAAATTTAAAATACGATCCTTTTATTTGAAAGAAAGCTAAAAACTCACTTATCTCAAAGAAACAAAATGTCACACCCAATAAGTTAGGATGTAACATCTCAAGTCTTTGAAATTAAGATTGCCTTTATTTGTAGAAAATCTTACCTCGAGATACAAAGCATTATATCTAATAAGTTAAGATATAACATTTTGAATTTTTGAGAATAAGTTTTGATTTGAAGTTTATGGGGTTTTTTTTAAAAAAAAAAGGATACTTGATACTTTAGGTTCCACGAGAAAAATTAAAACCCAGTGAGTTAGGGTATAATTTTTCTCGAAGTCGCCGAATATTATGTATTACTGTATTTAAAAAACTTTTAAATAAAATGCGACAATTTAACAAAATATATTTTTATTTAAAACGACGATTCAAGTAAAAATATCGCATTAATACATCATAAAATATAAATACTAAAAGCAATTTACAAAAATTACATGATATACTAACATTTCATACTAATATAAACAATTAAAAAGAAAATAACGTAATAGAGCAGGTGATACATGTAATAAAATGTCTATTCTAAAGCAATAATAAGCAAGTAAACGAACATAAATAAACAAATACAAGATATATAATAAGTAGTAATAAAAAAAATCTATATGAAAGATAAAAATTCGAGAAATGAATATGAAATTCTACAAATAAGATCAAACATAAAACTAGATAAATGAATGATATATTTAAAAAACTGAATAAATATTATAAAAATTTAAAAAAAATATGACGATTTCTAAAAGATTAATATATATAAACAATATATTTTAAATAAATAATATAAAAACTTAGAATATATATAAAAAATAAAGGATAACTTATAATAAATATATAATATAATAATTTAATATATACTAAAAAAATAATATACCAAATTAAAAGAATATATAATATAATAACTAATATACAAATTTTAAAATGATATGTAATATATAAATAAAATTGAATTTAATAAAATAACCTAATATAAATAATAATTTAATACATATATAATACTAAAATAATTAAAAGAAAGAATTAAAAGAAATCAAAGAAACAAGGATCAAATTAGAAATAAAAAAATCCAGAATAAAAAATATAAAAGGACCAGATTAGAACGCGCGTCACACCATAGGGACCTCTTAGGCAATTCTGCCTTATCTCCTAAACGACGCCGTTCCCTCTTCTGCCTTTGAAATGGCCTTAAGGACCAAATTGGAACAAAATATAAATTTCAGGGCTAATTCAAAAATAAAAGAAAATTAAAATTGAACGAAATTGAAAAATAATAAAATTGCGAAAGGACTAAAGAGGCAAATTTCCCCTTTTATAAAAACACACGGATCTTCCCCGGGTAGGGTCAACGCGCGGGTCTTATGCCTTTAAACGACGTCGTTTTGGCCTTTAAAGGTGACCCCCAAAACGGCGTCGTATAGATAGCCTATATAAGCTAAAAAATAACCAAAAAAAATCATTTTAAACACTTAGAAAAAAAAAACAAAACAGGGGCTCTGAAAAGCTCTCTTCCCCTCGGCCTGAGGCCAGAATCCGACCTAGGTTCCGATAAGGGGCCACCGCGCGTGCACCCCACGCGCCACCGCAAGCGCCGCCACACACGGCGGTCGGAGGCCAGAAATTTCGTCTTTTCAGTGCAAGTCGAAAGGTAAACTCCTTTTCTTCATTTTAAATAGTATTCGTGAAATATGCATGAATAAAAAAAACAAAAAAAACGAATTGGAATAATCAAAAATTACCTTCTGTTCTTTGATTTTTTTTTGTGTTGTATTTCTGTGTATCTTTTCTACCGTTTACAAATTATATCAGGGCTTTTATAGCCTCGAAAAATAAATTAAAAATAAATACAAAGATATGGTCTTCCATTCTTACTGTTTTCTGTCATTTTTCTTTCCTTGTTTTGCAGGTGAATGGCGAGAAACACGGCGGTGGAGTGCTATCCGTGCGCTGATTGCGGCATGACCGAGGGGCTGTGCTGGGTGCTTGCGGAACGAGGGTTTCCAGAAACCCTAGGTCCTCTGAAATAGTTTGGGTATTGGGCTCCGTAGGTTGGGTTAGGGGTTGGGCTAGGTTATGTTTGGGCCATGAGTTTTGGGTATTAGTTTGGGTTGTAATGGATTGAGTTTGGCCAATCTGTTTTGTAAGTGGACTGTAAATTGGACATTAATTTATTTTTATTATTATATTTTTTATTTGTTCAAGCCCGGGCATAAATGGACTACTACAGCTGCCCCTCTTTGCTCATTGTCGTGTAACGAGAATAGACCAAAGACGATAAAAGGACCCATTTTGCCCGGTCTTGTCAAATGGTTGTATCTTCATGGAGATAGGCTAGTATCTTCAATCTGCTTCACTACAACTTCAGGAAGACGAGATTTACTATTTTTAGTCTGCTTCGCTACAACTTCAGGGACGCAGGCTAATATCTTCGATCTGCTTTCTGCAACTTCAGGAAGATAAGATCTGCTGTAACATCCTGAATTTTTGGGCCTATGCATTTAATGGGTGAATATGTGTAATGAGTTAATTTGAGCATTAGGGGTCCAAATTGGGCTCAGGATTGGGCTGAAGCCTTAATTAAATTTTTGTTTGGGCACTATAGGGTTTAAAAGGTGGTATCTGAGTTTAAAATATCAAAATGGGCTTGTGGCCCAGTGGTCAGTGGCGCCACTTAAGGAGCAAGGAGGTGACGCCACACAAGGGAGTAAGGGGCCCAAATTTAAGTTACATGGAGCCCAACTCTTTTCGTTTAAGTTAGCTAAATTTCGGCATTAGGGTTAGGTAGAGTGGACGGCAACAAGGCTCAAAAATAGGAGGATTTATGTGAATGGGATAATGTAGATAATATAGTTGATAATATGGAAGAAAAAAAAAGGAGAAAAGATAGGAGCTATCTACAAGGCTAGGAGTTGGCCAAAATTCCATCACCTAGAGAAGTGAAGAAATCGGTTTCTTTATGGCAAAGGGGGTGCCGAATTTTCCCTTTTTATTTGATTATTTTTAGTTATCGGAAGGGCACTTTCGGTTTTCATAGGTAAGTGCAGAAATTTCTATAAATAGTGAGGTTCTCTTCTTTTTATTTTTGGCATTTAGGGTTTCCACCTTTTCTTTCTCTTCTTTCTTCTAAAAGCCGAAAACCCCATTATTCTTTTCTCTTCTTTCTTCTAAAAGCCGAAAACTCCATTATTCTCTTCTTTCTTCTAAAGCCAAAAACTCCATTATTCTCTTCTCTTCTTTCTTCTAAAAAGCCGAAAGCCGAAAACTCCATTATTCTTTTCTCTTCTTTCTTCTAAAAGCCGAATCTCTATAGATTTCTTCGAATCATCTTCTCTTCCTGATTTTTCGCAAAAAGCCAGAATCCTCTGAGAGTAGCCGAATCTTCTCTAGTAAGATCTCTTAGATCTAAAAGCCGAAAACACTAGTACCTAAATCTCATATCACTTTTCGGGATTTCAAGGTAGATAGTGGTGGTGTTGGCTATGGATAGCGTCGACTTAGAGGGTCTCGCTCTAATGATGAAATCGTGTGTAGATCTCTAACACACTAATTCTGTACTAAATATATGTTATGGGCTAAAAGCCGGAAAAAGGCTGTATAGTAATCTGTACTAAATATATGTTATGGGCTAAAAGCCGGAAAAAGGCTGTATAGACAGTCGGATTACCCAAAAAGGGTAGGCAAGGGATGCCAGGTACGTAATCATAGAAACTTCTCTATGTGTATCGATGTATGTGATAGACTGTGAACTTTTAGGTAGTATATTGTTTTGATTCTGCATGTATGTATGCATGGGATGGGATTGATATGATGAAGGGGAAGAAGGTCGTATAGCGATCGGTGGCTTTGCCACATAGGTCACATAGTGATCGGTCTTTATGACAGGCAGCTCAGCTGTCGAAATGCTACGATGTATTATTAAGGTCACATGGCGATCGATGGCTTTGCCACATAGGTCACACAGTGATCGGTCTTTAAGACAGGCAGCACAACTGTCGATATGGTGTGTAGCGGTTGGAGGGTTGATTGTAGAAATCCCCAAGGTGTGATGGTTGGTACGGGTTGGTGTGTAAAGGATGGATTTCTAGGCTGGGATGGGCCATGATGCATATATAGTTACCCTTGTATACGGGCCAAGGCCATAATGTGTTTATGGGCCAAGCCTTTGATGTGTTTTCGATATTTACACACTGAGTCTTGGTGACTCACCCTATTATTTTTCCCTAACTTTGCAGATGAGCAGTAGATCGTGGACATGGGAGCAAAGGCGGACTTGAGGGGCCATCAAGTTTTTATTCCTATAGATTATTTCGGTTTTTCCTTAAGTTTTTTATTTTGGAAACATTTATGTAATAAGGCCCCATAGTTTATACTCACTACTTAGTTTTTAATATGTGTAACTTATGGAACTTTGTCAAAGGTTTTATTATTCAAAATAATAATAATACAAGGTTTTTTTTTCAAAAGTCACTTGTTTATTCGAATTTTGCCTAATAACTTATGATTTACTAAAACCAACTTAGCAAAAGTTTTCAACGTACAACCCGTAGCATACCAGATCTGGTCGAAACTTATGAAATTTGGGTTTGGGGTGTTACATTTTGGTATCGAGCCAAGTTCAAAACTCGGGTTGTGAAATGGGTCTAGTAATCTTGTTTTAAAGTTGATAAGAATTTGGAAAAGTTTGGGTTGAGAAATGGCCTTCGAGTCTCACTCCAAGACGCGATCCACGCAGGGTAAGTATTCGAACTTTTGGATGTGATATGTATGTTGGGCTTGATGGGCTTGATGGTCGTAGGCTAGTATATTAGACATTGATGGACTTTAGGCTTAGTTTAAACAACTCTCTAAATTCATAAGATTTAATCCAACCAAACAAACACGTGAACAAGTCGAGAGAGGGTGTGGCAAACAGCATACGCATGTCTAGGATTGGATTCAGGAGAGCTTGGTATTTAAGCATTCCTAGTGACTCACCTCCTCTTTATTGGAATCCTGCAGTGCGTAGTGATTGTTCAAGCCTAGCCACGAGGATTTATTGACGGGCCAAAATTAATAATTTAAAACCCGAAAGGGACCAGCCATTCTATTTTGTAAAACTACTAAATTACCCCTGATTTATAAATGACCAAAATATCCCTAATTTTTAGAATTTCCAAAATAACCCCGGATTTGCAATTTTTTTTTTACCAAAATACCCTTCTTTCACAAAATCACCAAGGAACCCTATTTCGGAAAATTACGAAAATACCCCTATAGGATAAATTACGAAAATACCCCTGGGTAGTGAAATGACAAAAATACCCCTAGGTGATAAATGTAAGTTCGTGAATGCTACCTGTATGTTGATGTGTAATGATTGAATGTATGTGTTTCCTAGAACTATGAGATGTGAACTTGAGACTGAATAGTAGTTATAGTTGCGAATTCGAAAGAACTACTCTTAAAATTACTATTCATAAGACTGTTCGTGGATAACCAGTGGAAGAAATTAATAATTCATAAAACTTCTAATCAGATAAACGCGAATCGGTAGAATGAGTACAAGGGGTCGAGGATGACCGCCGCATGGTCGTGGTAGGGGACGGAGACGCTCCAGATGCAAATGATGGTGCGTACCCTACCATAGTATACTAAGTGTTTATTTTGGCTTTAGAATTAGAGTGCGCAGCGAAAGCATAGTGGTGAGACTTGGGTAGTACGATTAGTAGTTAGTTGGAAATTTCGAGGACAAAATTTCTCTAAGGGGGGTAGAACTGTAACATCCTGAATTTTTGGGCCTATGCATTTAATAGGTGAATATGTGTAATGAGTTAATTTGAGCATTAGGGGTCCAAATTGGGCTCGTGGATTGGGTGAAGCCTTAGTTAAATTTTTGTTTGGGCACTATAGGGTTTAAAAGGTGGTATCCGAGTTTAAAATATCAAAATGGGCTTGTGGCGGTGGTCGATGGCGCCACTTAGGGAGCAAGGAGGTGACGCCACACAAGGGAGTAAGTGGCCCAAATTTAAGTTACATGGAGCCCAACTCTTTTAATTTAAGTTAGCTAAATTTCGGCATTAGGTTTAGGTAGAGTGGACGGCAACAAGGCTCAAAAATAGGAGGATTTATGTGAATGGGATAATGTAGATAATATAGTTGATAATATGGAAGAAAAAAAAAAGGAGAAAAGATAGGAGCTATCTACAAGGCTAGAAGTTGGCCGAAATTCCATCACCTAGAGAAGTGAAGAAATCGGTTTCTTTATGGCAAAGGGGGTGCCGAATTTTCCCTTTTTATTTGATTAATTTTTAGTTATCAGGAAGGGCACTTTCGGTTTTTCATAGGTAAGTGCCGAAATTTCTATAAATAGGGAGGGTTCTCTTCTTTATTTTTCGGCATTTAGGGTTTCCACCTTTTCTTTCTCTTCTTTCTTCTAAAAGCCGAAAACCCCATTATTCTTTTCTCTTCTTTCTTCTAAAAGCCGAAAACTCCATTATTCTCTTCTTTCTTCTAAAAGCCGAAACTCTATTATTCTCTTCTCTTCTTTCTTCTAAAAAGCCGAAAGCCGAAAACTCCATTATTCTTTTCTCTTCTTTCTTCTAAAAGCCGAATCTCTATAGATTTCTTTGAATCATCTTCTCTTCCTGATTTTTCGCAAAAAGCCGGAATCCTCTGGGAGTAGCCAAATCTTCTCTAGTAAGATCTCTTAGATCTAAAAGCCGAAAACACTAGTACCTGAATCTCATATCACTTTTCGGGATTTCAAGGCAGATAGCGGTGGTGTTGGCTACAGATAGCGTCGACTTAGAGGTCTTGTTCTACTTGAGAATCAGTGTGTAGATCTCTAACACACTAATTAATTTGTACTAAATATATGTTATGGGCTAAAAGTGGGAAAAAGGTATAGTAATCTGTACTAAATATATGTTATGGGCTAAAAGCAGGAAAAAAGGTTGTATAGACAGTCGGATTACCCAAAAAGGGTAGGCAAGGGATGCAGTGCGTAATCATAGAAACTTCTATGTGTATCGATGTATGTGATAGATCGTGAACTTTTAGGTAGTATATTGTTTTGATTTCGCATGTATGTATGCATGGGATGGGATTGATATGATGAAGGGGAAGAAGGTCGTATAGCGATCGGTGGCTTTGCCACATAGGTCACATAGTGATCGGTCTTTATGATGATGACTCATTTGTCGAAATGCTACGATGTATTATTAAGGTCACATGGCGATCGGTGGCTTTGCCACATAGGTCACACAGTGATCGGTCTTTAAGACAGGCAGCACAACTGTCGATATGGTGTGTAGCGGTTGGAGGGTTGATTGTAGAAATCCCCAATCTGTAATGGTTGGTACGGGTTGGTGTGTAGAGGATGGATTTCTAGGCTGGGATGGGCCATGATGCATATATAGTTACCCTTGTATACGGGCCAAGGCCATAATGTGTTTATGGGCTAAGCCTTTGATGTGTTTTCGATATTTACACACTGAGTCTTGGTGACTCACCCTATTATTTTTCCCTAACTTTGCAGATGAGCAGTAGATCATGGACATGGGAGCAAAGGCGGACTTGAGGGGCCATCAAGTTTTTATTCCTATAGATTATTTCGTTTTTTCCTTAAGTTTTTAATTTTGGAAACATTTATGTAATAAGGCCCCATAGTTTATACTCACTACTTAGTTTTTAATATGTGTAACTTATGGAACTTTGTCAAAGGTTTTATTATTCAAAATAATAATAATACAAGGTTTTTTTTTCAAAAGTCACTTGTTTATTCGAATTTTGCCTAATAACTTATGATTTACTAAAACCAACTTAGCAAAAGTTTTCAACGTACAACCCGTAGCATACCAGATCTGGTCGAAACTTATGGGCTGGGTTTGGGGTGTTACATTTTGGTATCAGAGCCAAGTTCAAAACTCGGGCTGTGAAATGGGTCTAGTACTGTTTTAAAGTTGATAAGAATTTGGAAAAGTTTGGGTTGAGAAATGGCCTTCGAGTCTACCGGCACGCGATCCACGCAGGTAAGTATTCTGAACTTTTGGATGTGATATGTATGTTGGGCTTGATGGGCTTGATGGTCGTAGGCTAGTATATTAGACATTGATGGACTTTAGGCTTAGTTTAAACAACTCTCTAAATTCATAAGATTTAATCCAACCAAACAAACCTGTGAACAAGTCGCCGAGATAGGGTGTGGCAACAGGCATACGCATGTCTAGGATTGGATTCAGGGAGAGCTTGGTATTTAAGCATTCCTAGTGACTCACCTCCTCTTCATTGGAATCCTACCTGGTGCGTAGTGATTGTTCACCCTAGCCACGAGGATTTATTGACGGGCCAAAATTAATAATTTAAAACCCGAAAGGGACCAGCCATTCTATTTTGTAAAACTACTAAATTACCCCTGATTTATAAATTACCAAAATATCCCTAATTTTTAGAATTTCCAAAATAACCCCGGATTTGCAAAATTTTTTTTACCAAAATACCCTTCTTTCACAAAATCACCAAGGAACCCTATTTCGGAAAATTACGAAAATACCCCTATAGGATAAATTACGAAAATACCCCTGGGTAGTGAAATGACGAAAATACCCCTAGGTGATAAATGTAAGTTCGTGAATGCTACCTGTATGTTGATGTGTAATGATTGAATGTATGTGTTTCCTAGAACTAGGAGATGTGAACTTGAGACTGAATAGTAGTTATAGTTGCGAATTCGAAAGAACTACTCTTAAAACTACTATTCATAAGACTGTTCGTGGATAACCAGTGGAAGAAATTAATAATTCATAAAACTTCTAATCAGATAAATGTGAATCGGTAGAATGAGTACAAGGGGTCGAGGATGACCGCCGCGTGGTCGTGGTAGGGGACGGAGATGCTCCAGATGCAAATGATGGTGCGTACCCTACCATAGTATACTAAGTGTTTATTTTGGCTTTAGAATTAGAGTGCGCAGCGAAAGCATAGTGGTGAGACTTGGGTAGTACGATTAGTAGTTAGTTGGAAATTTCGAGGACGAAATTTCTCTAAGGGGGTAGAACTGTAACATCCTGAATTTTTGGGCCTATGCATTTAATAGGTGAATATGTGTAATGAGTTAATTTGAGCATTAGGGGTCCAAATTGGGCTCAGGATTGGGCTAAAGCCTTAGTTAAATTTTTGTTTGGGCACTATAGGGTTTAAAAGGTGGTATCTGAGTTTAAAATATCAAAATGGGCTTGTGGCCCAGTGGTCAGTGGCGCCACTTAGGGAGCAAGGAGGTGACGCCACACAAGGGAGTAAGTGGCCCAAATTTAAGTTACATGGAGCCCAACTCTTTTAGTTTAAGTTAGCTAAATTTCGGCATTAGGTTTAGGTAGAGTGGACGGCAACAAGGCTCAAAAATAAGAGGATTTATGTGAATGGGATAATGTAGATAATATAGTTGATAATATGGAAGAAAAAAAAAGGAGAAAAGATAGGAGCTATCTACAAGGCTAGAAGTTGGCCGAAATTCCATCACCTAGAGAAGTGAAGAAATCGGTTTCTTTATGGCAAAGGGGGTCTTTAATTTTCCCTTTTATTTGATTAATTTTTAGTTATCGGGAAGGGCACTTTCGGTTTTCATAGGTAAGTGCTTGAAATTTCTATAAATAGGAGGGTTCTCTTCTTTATTTTTGGCATTTAGGGTTTCCACCTTTTCTTTCTCTTCTTTCTTCTAAAAGCAAGAAAACCCCATTATTCTTTTCTCTTCTTTCTTCTAAAAGCCAGAAAACTCCATTATTCTCTTCTTTCTTCTAAAAGCCGAAACTCTATTATTCTCTTCTCTTCTTTCTTCTAAAAGCCGAAAGCCAAGAAAACTCCATTATTCTTTTCTCTTCTTTCTTCTAAAAGCCGAATCTCTATAGATTTCTTCGAATCATCTTCTCTTCCTGATTTTTCGCAAAAAGCCGGAATCTTCTAGGAGTAGCCAAATCTTCTCTAGTAAGATCTCTTAGATCTAAAAGCCGAAAACACTAGTACTGAATCTCATATCACTTTTCGGGATTTCAAGGCAGATAGCGGTGGTGTTGGCTACGGATAGCGTCGACTTAGAGGGTCTTGTTCTAACAGTAATCAGGTGTGTAGATCTCTAACACACTAATTAATTTGTACTAAATATATGTTATGGGCTAAAAGCCGGAAAAAGGCTGTATAGTAATCTGTACTAAATATATGTTATGGGCTAAAAAGAAAAAAAAGGTCAGATAGACAGTTGGATTACCCAAAAGGGTAGGCAAGGGATGCAGTGCACGTAATCATAGAAACTTCTCTATGTGTATTGATGTATGTGATAGATCGTGAACTTTTAGGTAGTATATTGTTTTGATTACGTATGTATGTATTCATGGGATGGGATTGATATGATGAAGGGGAAGAAGGTCGCATAGCGATCGGTGGCTTTGTCACATAGGTCACATAGTGATCGGTCTTTATGATAGGCAGCTCAGCTGTCGAAATGCTACGATGTATTATTAAGGTCGCATGGCGATCGGTGGCTTTGCCACATAGGTCACATGATGATCGGTCTTTAAGACAAGACATAACCATCGATATGGTGTGTGTAGCGGTTGGAGGGTTGATTGTAGAAATCCCCAAGGTGTGATGGTTGATACGGGTTGGTGTGTAGAGGATGGATTTCTAGGCTGGGATGGGCCATGATGCATATATAGTTACCCTTGTATACGGGCCAAGGCCATAATGTGTTTATGGGCCAAGCCTTTGATGTGTTTTCGAGATTTACACACTGAGTCTTGGTGACTCACCCTATTATTTTCCCCTAACTTTGCAGATGAGCAGTAGATCGTGGACATGGGAGCAAAGGCGGACTCGGGGGGCCATCAAGTTTTTATTCCTATAGATTATTTCGGTTTTTCCTTAAGTTTTTAATTTTGGAAACATTTATGTAACAAGGCCCCATAGTTTATACTCACTACTTAGTTTTTAATATGTGTAACTTATGGAACTTTGTCAAAGGTTTTATTATTCAAAATAATAATAATACAAGGTTTTTTTTTTCAAATGTCACTTGTTTATTCGAATTTTTCCTAATAACTTATGATTTACTAAAACCAACTTAGCAAAAGTTTTCAACGTACAACCCGTAGCATACCAGATCTGGTCGAAACTTATGGGCCGGGTTTGGGGTGTTACATCTTTGTCCTCGCCCGCTCATTGCAACTTCAGTGGAGGCAAGGCTAATATCTTTGATCCGCTTCGCAACTTCGGAAGATAAGATCTGCTATCTTCGATCCGCTCCACAGAATCTCAGGGGAGCGGGCTAATATCTTTGATCCGCTTCCGCAACTTCGGGAAGATAAGATCGCTATCTTCAATCGCTCCATCGCAAACTCATGGATGCCGGACTAGTATCTTCGACCGCTTCATCGCAACCTCGGAAGGCAGGATCTCGCTATTTTTGGTCCGCTTCCATCAGAACTCGTGGAAACAAGATCGTGTCTTCGATCTACTTCACTACAACTTTAGGAAGGCCAGATCTACTATTTTTTTGTCTGCTCCACTACAACTTCAGGGAGGTCAGGCTGATGTCTTTGATCTACTTCACTGCAACTTCAGGAAGACAAGATCTGATGTATTTGATCTGCTCCACTGCAACTTCAGGAATGCCAGATCTGCTATTTTTAGTCTGCTCCACTGCAACTTCAGGTAAATCAGGCTGATGTCTTTGATCTACCTTACTACTTTGTCCTCTAGAGGACATAACCTGTAACATCCTGAATTTGGGCCTAGAATAAATGGGTTTTGTGTGTCGAGAGAATGGATTTTGTCGATCGGAAAAAAAAAGAATAATGAATTAAGTGTGATTAAAAAAAATTATGATTGCATGTTTAGTTTAATTTTTAGGTTATTTAGGAAGGGTTGGTAGTGTTGGAAAAGTCCTAGGCTCGATCTAGGGATTTAGCAAAACTTTTGTTTTTACCCTTAAGAGTGGTTGGTGTTTTAGTTAGAAGGCTTTTAAAATTTTTTGGGTTGAAGATAACACAAGGAAGTAGGTGGTCCGTGGCACAGGCGTTTTGAATAAGCTTGTGGTCAAAGGTTCAAGTCCCGGACTTGGCAAAAATTTGTTTTTATTTCGCATATGTTAGTATGAAGGCCAAAGTGTAGGCCTTATAATTAGTTGGGGCTGATTCACGACAAAAAGAAACGCTTTGCCCAAAGTGGCAAAGGCGTTAGGAGCAAGAGGAGGTGCAGTGGTTCTAGTCGCGTTATGCGCTAGATGTTGGTGTTTTTTAGTAAACCCGAGCGACAAAAAGGTTTATAATTAATTAGGGATGAAATATGTCTCAAAGAAATCGGGTGGCGCAGATGGCAAGGCGTGTATCATCATGAAGAGGTTGGAGGTTCGAAGCTGGGTGTTGGCAAATATTTTTAAATTTCTTTGATAATTCGGTCATTTGGAAAAATAGGCTTTAAAAGAAGTTGACAATGGAATATATCACAAGAATGGTTGTGGTGCGAGTGTGGGTAGTAGCGTGTGGTGGTGCTTGGAGGTCTTGGTTTCGAGTTGCCTTGTGCACAACAATATACTATTTTGCTGCTGGCGTGGGAAAGGTATTTGAAGTAGACCAAAACGCCAAAAGATGGTTGTTGTACGGGGAAAGCAATTTGAATGTAATTCAAATTGGATTTTTGGCTAATAAAGGAATTTTTGGGATGAGGATGAGGATAAATTTTGGAGATAATAAAGGAATTTAATTTGTGATAAGTTTGAGTCGATTAGGAGTGTAGGTTTATTTTATTTATTTATTTATTTTAGTATATATCCTGGTGTAGAAATTCTCTTTAAATAGGGATAGTATCTCTTCAATTTGGCATTTGAACCCTATTCTTTTCTCTCATTCTCTGTGCCGAATTTCTCAGTCTTTCTCTGCAACTTCCGCTAATTTCTTCTAAAAGTCGAAAACGCCTAAGTCTCTTCTTGTTCATCTTTTCTTCGGACTTTTCTTAAAAGCCGAAACCTTTCATTTCACTTTCTGTTTCCATTCTTTTCCTCTTGTGCCGATTTCTCCATAAAGCCAGAATCTTTTAGAAGTTGCCGAAACTCTCTGTGTGGGGTAAGTGACGATTTTCCTCTACTCTTCTCTTTCTCTTTCGGTTTTTGGAAGGCAAAGCCGAAAAGCTAATGGTTTAATCCTTTCATGTTTTATTGTCGGCGACGCATCAGAAATTGAAGTAGATCGTCTTGATCTAAAAGCCGGAAATTGCTAGTCTCTAATTCCTGGATTTCAAGGTAAGGGGTTCTCTTTACATTTCCGTTAGATTCGCTATCGTATAAGTAATCTTAACCAAATGTTATGGTTTAAAAACCCTATTTCGTTATAGTAGTTCTGACAAGGACTTTTAATGGAATCAAACATGGATCAGGCAACGGAGAGGATTGGGTCCGTCAACCCAATCCCTAAATTTAAGAAACGAGCGGTGTCAGCGGTTCGAGATTGGCCATCGGGCTGTGGACCGGCTTCTGAATAGAATAGTAGGCAGTTAGCAGTTGTGTCAGTTTCTGATAGTGTCGACATAGAGAGTGTCGTCTTAACCATAACCAGGTGTGTAACTTCTCACACCATTTAGATTGTTTGTTAGCATGTGTATATAAACCTGTTTATATTCTGTTAAATGCTGAAATCCCGACATAACGGTTGAAAACCCGATGAGGGTAAAGGCGAATCACCAGATTAGTGATCTCTGTCATTCTAAAGTGAATGTTTCTGTCGATCTGGTATGATGAACATGTATGCCGGTTTCTATGATTGCATGGGGTTGGGTGATTGATGAAAGGGGAAGTGATCTGTTGTAGTGGCTAATGCCATGATCTGTTGTAGTGGCTAATGCCATGATCTGTTGTAGTGGCTATTGCCATGATCTGACGATGAGCAGCTATCTGCAGCATAACTGCTATCGCTGGTGTGTAGCGGTGTGGGTTGATTGTAGAAATCCCCAATGGTGTGATTGGCAGGTAAGGGTGGTGTGTAGCGGATGGAAACCTAGGATTGGGTTGGGCTTTGCATATTTTCTGATATATTATACTCTATTATCTGCTCACGTGGGGCTAAGGCCCAACTGATGGTGCACGAGGGTTGCACACTGAGTCTCGCGACTCACCCTATTATTTAACATCTTTCAGGTAGCACCTAGTGCATCGGATCGGGTTGGAGAGGAGCGCAAGGTGGCCATGCGAGGGATTATTTTGATTCAGCAAAAGACTTTATTAGTTTAATTATTTTTAATATTTTTAATTAGTTGGTTTATATTTTATTGTAATAAGGCCACCGGTTATTATAATTCTTTTATGTTTTCTTTTGGGTTTTCGGGTTTTTGGACATCGAAAATCCTACGTAAAAGGTTAAACTAAGGCATGTCTTGAAATGATAAAAATCAAAGGAAAATTCGATTTTATATTCATTAAGGCATTAAATAAAATTTATTTCTTTTACAATTTATCAACCTATTAAGTTTTTCCCGTATAAACGCCAAAACTATGTTTTTAGAACAAAACAAAACGCGACATGTTTTACAAAGTCTTCTTAGTGACATGCCAGATCCGGTCGTGGTGTTTGGACTGGGTTTGGGGTGTTACATTTTGGTATTAAAGCCCGGTTTAAAACTCGGCTTTGGGGTTTTGGGCTCAAAACGTTTTCTAAAGTTGGGTTTTTGAAAACGTGCATGTTTATAAATAACACAGGAGGGTTTTCTCGGCATGGCACCTGCGTCTCCAGCCCAAGTCCGCCAGGTAAGTATTCAGAACTCACTGTGTGTTATATATGTATGTAGGCTTGATGGGCTTTAAGGGACGTAGATTATTTTAATTAGAGCTTGATGGACCTTAGGCCTAGTTAAACAACTCTCAATTGCATAAGACTTAATCCAACCGAACAAACCTGTAGACAAGTCGCAAGACTAGGGTGTGGCAACAGGCATGCGCATGTCTAGGATTGGATCCGGAAGAGCCTAGTACTTAAGCAGTCCTAGTGACTCACCTTCTTTTCGCTGGAATCCTACCTGGTGCGTAGTGACTGTTCACCCTAGCCACGAGGATTTGTTGACGGGCCAAAATGTATAACTAAAACCCGAAAGGGACCAGCCACTCTATTTTGAAAAACTACTAAATTACCCCTAATTTATAAATGACCAAAATATCCCTGATTTGTAAAATTACCAATATACCCCTGGATTGCAAAAATTACCAAAATACCCTTCTTTCACAAAATCACCAAGGAACCCTATTTCGGAAAATTACGGAAAAAAACCCCTGTAGGATAAATTACGAAAATACCCCTGGGTAGTGAAATGACGAAAATACCCCTAGGTGATAAATGTAAGTTCGTGAATGCTACCTGTATGTTGATGTGTAATGATTGAATGTATGTGTTTCCTAGAACTAGGAGATGTGAACTTGAGACTGAATAGTAGTTATAGTTGCGAATTCGAAAGAACTACTCTTAAAACTACTATTCATAAGACTGTTCGTGGATAATCAGTGGAAGAAATTAATGATTCATAAAATTTTTAATCGGATAAACGCGAATCGGTAGAATGAGTACAAGGGGTCGAGGACGACCGCCGCCGCGTGGGTCGTGGTGGTAGGGACGAGACGCCCAGATGCGAATGATGGTGCGCACTCTACCATAGTATACTAAGTGTTTATTTTGGCTTTAGAATTAGAGTGCGCGGCGAAAGCATAATGGTGAGACTTAGGTAGTATGATTACTAGTTAGTTGGAAATTTCGAGGACGAAATTTCTTTAAGGAGGGTAGAATTGTAACATCCTAAATTTGGGCCTAGAATAAATGGGTTTCGTGTGTCGAGAGAATGGATTTTGTCGATCGGAAAAAAAAAGAATAATGAATTAAGTGTGATTAAAAAAAATTATGATTGCATGTTTAGTTTAATTTTTAGGTGATTTAGGAAGGGTTGGTAGTGTTGGAAAAGTCCTAGGCTCGATCTAGGGATTTAGCAAAACTTTTGTTTTTACCCTTAAGAGTGGTTGGTGTTTTAGTTAGAAGGCTTTTAAAATATTTTTGGGTTGAAGATAACACAAGGAAGTAGGTGGTCTGGTGGCCTGGGGCGTTTTGAATAAGCTTGTGGTCAAAGGTTCAAGTCTTGGACTTGGCAAAAATTTGTTTTTATTTCGTGATATGTTAGTATGAAGGCCAAAGTGTAGGCCTTATAATTAGTTGGGGTGATTCACGACAAAAGAAACGCTCGCCCAAATGGCAAAGGCGTTAGGAGCGGAGAGGAGGTGCAGGGGTTCTAGTCGCGTTATGCGCTAGATGTTGGTGTTTTTTTTAGTAAACCTGGAGCGCGGCAGAAAGGTTTATAATTAATTAGGGATGAAATATGTCTCAAAGAAATCGGGTGGCGTAGTGGCAAGGGGCATGTATCATCATGAAGAGGTTGGAGGTTCAAAGCTGGGTGTTGGCAAATATTTTTAGATTTCTTTGATGATTCGGTCGCTGGAAAAATAGGCTTTAAAAGAAGTTGACAATGGAATATATCACAAGAATGGTTGTGGTGCAGTGGTCGGTAGCGTGTGGTGGTGCTTGGAGGTCTTGGTTTTGAGTTGCCTTGTGCACAACAATATACTATTTTTTCTTTGGCGTGGGAAAGGTATTTGAAGTAGACCAAAACGCCAAAAGATGGTTGTCAGATGGGGAAAGCAATTTGAATGTAATTCAAATTGGATTTTTGGCTAATAAAGGAATTTTTGGGATGAGGATGAGGATAAATTTTGGAGATAATAAAGGAATTTAATTGGTGATAAGTTTGAGTCGATTAGGAGTGTAGGTTTATTTTATTTATTTATTTATTTTAGTATATATCCAGGTGCCAAATTCTCTTTAAATAGGGATAGTATCTCTTCAATTTCGCATTTGAACCCTATTCTTTTCTCTCATTCTCTGTGCGAATTTCTCAGTCTTTTTCTCGCAACTTCCGCTAATTTCTTCTAAAAGCCAAAAAACGCCTAAGTCTCTTCTTGTTCATCTTTTCTTCGGACATTTCTTAAAAGCTGAAACCTTTCACTTCACTTTCTGTTTCCATACTTTTCCTCTTGTGCCGATTTCTCCATAAAGCCGAAATCTTTTAGAAGTTGCCGAAATTCTCTGTGTGGGGTAAGTGACGATTTTCCTCTACTCTTCTCTTTCTCTTTCGGTTTTTGGAAGGCAAAGCCGAAAAGCTAATGGTTGAATCCTTTCATGTTTTATTGTGGGCGACGCATCGGAAATTGAAGTAGATCGTCTAGATCTAAAAGCCGGAAATTGCTAGTCTCTAATTCCTGGATATCAAGGTAAGGGGTTCTCTTTACATTTCCGTTAGATTCGCTATCGTATAAGTAATCTTAACCAAATGTTATGGTTTAACAACCCTATTTCGTTATAGTAGTTCTGACAAGGACTTTTGATGGAATCAAACATGGATCAGGCAACGGAGAGGATTGGCTCCGTAAACCCAATCCCTAAATTTAAGAAACGAGCGGTGTCAGCGGTTCGAGATTGGCCACCGGGCTGTGGACCGGCTTCTGAACAAAATAGTAGGCGATTAGCGATGTGTTTCGGTTTACGATAGTGTCGACATAAAGAGTGTCATCTTAATCGTAACTGTGTGTGTAACTTCTCACACCATTTAGATTGTCTGTTAGCATGTGTATATAAACTCGTTTATATATCTCGTTAAATGCCGAAATCCCGTGATAACAGATTTGAAAACCCGAGGAGGGTAAAGGCGAATCACTGTGTTAGTGATCTCTGTCATTCTAAAGTGAATGTTTCATCGATCGGTATGATGAACATGTATGCCGGTTTACGTGATTGCATGGGGTTGGGTGATTGATGAAAGGGAAGTGATTCATTGTAGTGGCTAATGCCATGATTCATTGTAGTGGCTAATGCCATGATCTATTGTAGTGGCTAATGCCATGATTCGTTGTAGTGGCTATTGCCATGATCGACGATGAGCAAACTATCTGCAGCATGACCGCCATCGATGGTGTGTAGCGGTGTGGGTTGATTGTAGAAATCCCCAATGGTGTGATTGGCGGTAAGGGTGGTGTGTAGCGGATGGAAACCTAGGATTGGGTTGGGCTTTGCATATTTTTTGATATATTATACTCTGTTATTCTGCTGTGGGGCTAAGGCCCAACTGATGGTGCACGAGGGTTGTACACTGAGTCTCGCGACTCACCCTATTATTTAACATCTTCGTGTAGCACCTAGTGCATCGGACTGGTTGGAGAGGAGCGCAAGGTGGCCATGCGAGGATTATTTTGATTCAGCAAAAGACTTTATTTGTTTAATTATTTTTAATATTTTTAATTAGTTGGTTTATATTTTATTGTAATATGGCCACCGATTATTATAATTCTTTTATGTTTTCTTTTGGGTTTTCGGGTTTTTGGACATCTAAAATCCTACGTAAAAGGTTAAACTAAGGCATGTACTGAAATGATAAAAATCAAAGGAAAATTCCAGTTTTATATTCATTAAGGCATTAAATAAAATTTATTTCTTTTACAATTTATCAACCTATTAAGTTTTTCCCGTATAAGCGCCAAAACTATGTTTTTAGAACAGAACAAAACGCGACATGTTTTATAAAGTCTTCTTAGTGACATGCCAGATCCGGTCGTGGTGTTTGGGCTGGGTTTGGGGTGTTACATAACCTGTAGAATGGGTATATGCTTATGCCTAATAATTAGGATGCCCTGATCGAAATGAGTCATATGCTCCTATTTAGACATGCCATGATATGTGAATGCAAAAATGTTATGAGAATGATTCCTATTGTCATCACTCATTTATTCGTCAAGGTTTCATCTTCGTTCCTCTTGAAGTATCATATTCTTGCCCAAATAATTTGCCCCGTGGAGATTTTAGGGCCTACTCTCTTGGAACCTTGAGGACACGAGGCTTATACTGCCTTCGAACCATTCCATCAAGATTATAGGATTTAACCCACAGGATCTGTTTCAACTTCAATCCATTCCACTGCAACTTGGCCAGTCATACCATTCCCTGAACGTTATGACCTAATGAGAATACTCGTAAAATGATCCTCTCTTAGGATTTGTTGCAACAACTCATTATTTGGTCCAATCACCATTTAGACAAAGAATTCAAAGAAATAGTCTCAATCTAGACTTTCTCAAGTACTTCCAATTCTCACATATGGAAATTCCTAAACAATTGTCCTGTTTTAGTTTCTTGTATTATATAGGAATTTCCAGAGTAATATGCAGAACTTCTTTTGTGAAAATATTACTAGTTCATCAATCATTATTTCAATGCAACATACTTATGAATAATGGAAAACAAGTAAATTGATCCTGAGAAGAGTTGAATAAATTATCAAAAGAAATTAACTGGGAACATATCTTTGAGAAGAAAAAGAATCCAAAGATAGTAAATTAAATATGAATAGGACAGAGGCCAGATGCCCTAGATATCGCAGATTGGGCTTCGATATACAAACTCCATGAAGACTGCTTTGAGCTTAACATGTGTTTAGAAGATCCAAAGTACTTTGTTGATGCCCCGATATGCAACATACTTCATTTCTTGTTGGTTCAGGTATAGCAAGATCACTGCATGCCTTTTTAGAATTTGAGCCGCCCTTTTCAGGTTTTCAACTCAAAACCCCTTTGGTCTCAAGGCGCCCTTTGCAGGTTTTCGCCTAGGCCTCTCATTTTTTTTCAAGAGTCTCAAAGCGCCCTTTGCGGGTTTTCACCTTGGCCTCTTCTCCTCTTTAAGCAAAATATTTTTTGACTGAATTCGAGTTCATAGGACTGGGTAAGCTTTTCCCATCCATTTCGGTCAAAATCAGTGCACCTCCAGAGAAAGCCTTTTTCACCACATATGGTCCTTCCCAATTCGGCATCCATTTTCCTCTGAAATCCCTTTGTATGGGAAGGATCTTTTTCAATACAAGGTCTCCCTCGTGAAACTCTCTTGGGCGGACTTTTTTATCATAGGCTCATATCATTCGTTTTTGGTACATCTGACCGTGACGAATAGCCCTTAGCCTTTTTTCCTCAATCAAATTCAACTGATCATATCGAGCCTGGATCCATTCAGCTTCATCCAATTTTATTTCTGACAAAACTCGAAGGGAAGGTATTTCTACTTCAATGGGTAGAACTGCCTCCATCCCATAGACCAATGAGAAAGGAGTTGCCCCAGTAGAGGTTCTGACGGACATCCGATAAGCATAGAGTGCAAATGGTAATTTCTCATGCCAATCCTTATAAGTCTCAGTCATTTTCCCTACTATCTTCTAGATATTTTTATTGGCCGCTTCCACTGCCCCATTCATTTTTGGACAATACGGAGATGAGTTGTGGTGTTTGATCTTGAATTGACTACAAACTTCTGCTATCGTGCTATTGTTCAAGTTTAGTGCGTTGTCTGATATGATCCTCTCGGACATTTCATATCGACAAATGATCTCCTTCTTCAAGAATCGACTAACTGCTGACTTAGTAACGCTAGCGTAGGAAGCAGCCTCTACCCATTTCGTGAAGTAGTCAATAACAACAAAGATGAATCGATGCCCATTCAAAGCTTTCGGTGAGATCGGCCCAATGACATCCATGCCCCACATGGAAAAAGGCCATGGGGAAGTCATAACATGCAAAGGGGAAGGTGGTATATGAATTTTGTCCCCATAAATTTAGCATTTATGAGATCTCTTGGCATAGTTAATACAATCTCCTTCCATAGTAGAACAATAGTACCCAAATCTCATAATTTGTCTAGCCATTGTAAAACCATTAGCATGTGTCCCACAAACACCCTCATGAACTTCTTCCAGGATTTTCCTAGCTTCAACAACATCAATGCATCTCAATAGTACCTGATATTTTCTCCTTTTGTACAAGATATCCCTATCTAAAACATAGTCAGAGGCCAATCTTCTTAATGTCCTTTTATCATTCTCAGTTGCATGCTCCGGGTATTCTCGATTTTTTACATATCGCAATACATCATGATGCCAAGGGTGGTTATCTTTTTCCTCTTCTTCCATGTTATAACAATGAGTTGGAACTTTGAAAATACTCATCTGAATAGGTCTCATATCCTCTGGTTTGTTTACTTTGATCATAGAAGCCAGGGTTGCCAAAGCATCCGCCATCTGGTTTTCATCACGTGGGAGATAATTAAAAGTAATGTCATCAAACTCCTCAATCAATCCCAGAACTATTTTTCGGTAATCGATTAGTTTGGGGTCTCTTGTCTCCCATTCTCCTTTAAGCTGGTAGATTACTAATGCAGAATCTCCATATACTTCTAGCACTCTGATTTTACGCTCTACAGCTGCTCGAATTGTAACACCCCATACCTGAGTCTGAGGCTTAGATCGGATACGAGATATTACTATGCTTTAACTGCTTAATCATACACTTACGGGCTGTAAAATTTCGTTTCAAATAAAAAACTTCTCTTTCTTAGTCAAGACATTCGTATCGTGGGCCTACGAGGCCTTAAGCTTGCGTTTGGAAACTTTTACGAGTTAAAAGAAACTTTTCTTTGAAATAGGGGCCACACGCCTGTGTAGAATGAGACAGGCCCGTGTGTAGGCACACATGCCCATGTTCAACAACCGTGCTTAGAAACCCAAGCATTCTGCCAAATGCCCCACGGTTAAAGCACACGCCCATGCGGTTTGGGACACACCCGTGCACCCCTTTACACGCCCATGTCTTCCGACCGTGGTCGATAGTGTGAAAACATCTCCGGCGGCCTCCAACCCGAGCTAGTTAATATAACCTATAAGAGATGAAAAAGAGTAAAGGAGTAAGCAATAATGCTTAGTAAGTTCATCTGTATAATTTGACAAATATTGATATTCATTGAATATACATAACCCCAAGGCAATATGTTGAATTTTTCTCATCAACTCATAGTTACTTACTCAACCATTCTTGAAACTTACTCATTCAATCTCTTACCACCTTCTTACCATATCACAAGCCAATTCGTTCGTTTAATTAGCATACTTTCCTGCACTGATCGTTACAAGATCATATATAACAACACATCAAGCATTTTCAATAAGCCGCCCATGCTACTAATATCTCGGTGGTTTCGCACTTAGCCCACCATTGAATCTCTAATAGAGAGGTATCACATATAACCCACCAATCATTTATAAGTGATGGTATCACACATAGCCCATCGATCAACAATCAATAAGGTGATATTGCACATAGCTTACCGTTATTTACATTCATGGATAATAATTCACAAGTATAACTCTATTTCAAATGTTCATTCAAGAACATCCTCACATGTTTCCATTTTTACTTAACTTTCTACGATATTCGTTCTCATTCACACACAAGGCATCAAATACACTTACCCCCACTAGGGTTCATCATTTATTGAATTCATCTCAATTCAATTCTACACATACTTGTGCTACTCATGGTACAACCACATACATTCACATATACAATGAATCATTCGAATTGTTAAATAACTCTCTTGAGTCTCATGCACATAGTTCTCGTTGTCACTCTACCCCAATTGGGTTTTATGTACACTAACATATCGATGCCATGTCCCTGACATGGTCTTATACGAATTCTTACTCCGAGGCCATATCCCAATATGGTCTTACTCGAGCCTTTACCCATCGTCCTATCGTGTTATACACCTTTCCCATTACTCTAAATTCAATTCCATTGACATCTCATCAAGAGACATTTCATGCATTCATATAGTAATATACATTCCATACAACATTGAAATACTAAATAAGCTCATACGTAATTTCAACATTTGCACATGAACTTACCTCGATGTCGAAAGAGCCGAAGAGGACTTTTTGCCCATATTTCTCTTTTCATCCGTTCTAGGTCCGAAACTCATTTTTCTGATCTAAAACAAAGAAATTTACTCATTTAATCACTTAATGATCATTTTACAACATAATCTCTACTTACGCAAAAATGACCATTTTGCCCCTATACTTTGGCAAAATTATGATTTTGCCCCTAGGCTCGTAAATAAATTTTCATCACATTTTCTTGTTAAACTAGCCTAGATGAACATTAAATCCTCTTACAACTATTCTCAATTCCATCAATTTCATGCCTTAATGAACAAATTACAACTTTTGCATTTTAATCCCAAATAGGTGTTTTCATGACAACACCTTTCACAAAAGTTGTTTCTCATCATCCTATCATTCATTTTCTTTCATAAAACTCATCAAACAACATAAACTCTCTCATGGAAATTCCCTAGACTTTCAATCATATTTCAAACTAGTCCCCTCTTTAGAAAGCTTAAGCTTTAGGGGTCTCTAAAGTACAAAAATTAACATCTAAAGCCATCAAAATCACTTACTTGAGTGAAGAGAAGCTTGCTGAAATTTTAAAGCTTTCAAAGCCTTCCCATGGCTGATATTTTCGGTTGAAAGAGAAGAAATAAAAAGGATGATAGCTTTTTGGCTTATTTCATCTTATTTTATTTCTTTTTAAACACCTAACATGACCACATTTAATGTTCTTGTCCCCTTAGCTTACTATGGCCGGCCAACTCACTTAGACTAGGCCAAATTTCTCATTTGGGACCTCCAATTACTAAGCCATAGCTATTTGGTACCTTTAACCTATAGAATGAAACTTTCGCACTCTATGCGATTTAGTCCTTTTTCACAATTTAGCTAGAAATTGCTAAAATTAAGGCACCAAAATTTTTATGCATCCTCATAAACATGTTGTAACTCATAACATAACATGAAAATAATTTTCTCTAACCTCGAATTAGTGATTCCGAGATCATTGTTCCGACTAGCCCCTAAATTGGGCTGTTACAATTCTCCCCCTTAGGGATTTTCGTCCCCGAAAATCTTAGCAGGAGGGTAGTTACCAACATTCTTAAAATGTTTCCATCTAATCTTCAAAATCGCAAATCCACTTTTCCTCAAATTCCTCTTGCCGATAACTCTTAAGCGGTGATACATAAGATCGAAACGTAACTTGAGACCTAGGTTATTCTTCCTCTGGGGCTTATACTATATCCAGAAATCCACTAATTTGGAACTCCGTACATGTCCAAATGATTGTTCGAACCTTCACTGGTTGATTCACTACAATTTGAATGACATCCCCTTCTTAGGGAATCTTGTCAAACTGAATTTGAAATCTATAAGGTTTTACCTCACTTTCTCATTAAAGCATTTACCGACTGTAATAGTCTTGACTTATACGCTTTGAAAACTCAGCTTTTAGTTGTCAACTATTTCTGACCATAATCTCAATCATATCGTGAAATGTACTCTATCGTCAAAACATTTATGCACATAACTGCATTTCCTTATTTTTGCATTAGTAGATATGCTACTACTAAATCTCATACCAAAACTCTTGTATAAGTTCTGAATTCATCATCATTCACTTCCTATCTCGAGGAAGCACCAACAACATAAACCTTATCCAACATGGATAACTTTCATTCAGACATCTGTACTATGTCTACTATCTGAGTAGTATTAACTATACCCGCCATTGTAATAGCTCAAGCCGTTTCACTATTTCATTTTCAAAATCTTCTATAGCATATGATACTCTTTCATCATAAAATAAATTCAGAAAATACACATCGATGATCCCATGGATCAATACATAATATCTATCTCACAACACAGAAACAAAAGTGATCGTCTCTGGATCACCAACCTGTCAACTCTTTCTCTCGATTCAGACTGATCTCAGTACTAGAACTTTCAAATAAATAGTTATTTCAATAGCTTTCAACTCAACCATCACGGTTTGAACATTTCGATGAGCATATCTTTATATCATGCTCCCTACTCGTACACACGTAATTTTATTCTCTTTCTTGATTCATGCGTGAATATACACGTAACTTGAATCATATCTCAATACATTAATCTAGTCTTTTCTCCATACCGAGAACATATTTTGAGCACACACCCATCTGAGTTTCTCTTGCTATGCTAATCTAAAACCTTTGCTGTCTTCATATCCCACGATAGCAGGGTCATCTTGGTCAAATTCATTAACTTTTTTTGGCTTTCCCGAAAACCCATCACACAACGTGAAACTTGCGATTTCACCTTTTATACACGAATCATCACCAACTTCCTCCTCAAAGTACCCAATTAAGGTTACAAGAAGATAAAGGAATGTCAATTTCAATTAACCAAATCGACAAACCGCTTTGTTTGATTTTTTTACTATCGCCTAACATTCTCACACAATCATAATTTATGAAAAGAACAACTACATCGACCTTGAAAGGTAACAGTTATTTATACGTAATACTCAAGGGGATTATTATTATAATCCATCCATGGCATCAACTAACCATGCACAAACTACAGGCTTTAAGCCAACTTATTCAAACTTGCCATTTATTTAGCACATACCATGCCACACATCGTACTCATTTCTTCTTGACTCATTCAGGAGTGTCTACATTTACTCATTCACATGGCTTTAGTACAATTTCCATTTCTACCTCTAGACTCATCTATGTGTCCCATTGATCACTAGGGGTAATCAAAGACGCATATTTATCGTCATTCATGTAGGTACAAGGCCAATGCCACATCCACGAGGTGGTCTTATATGGAGTCTCCTCTGGGTGCCAATGCCATATCCCGGATAAGGTCTTATATGGACTTCCATATCAAATATCGTTACCATATTCTGAATATGGTCTTATACGGGATCTCAACTCGGTGCCGAGGCCATGTCTCGATCATGGTCTTATACGGGACCTTATCTCTTTCATATATCAATGATAACCCTTTTTATTATAGTCCCCAAGGACTTCAACCTCATTTTCAAAAACAATTACTCTATATAATAGAGTATCATGTATCAATTTGATACAAAGCATTCTCAATTAAACTATCATAATTATTGCATTAATCGAATGCAAACTTACTCAATTTAACTCTCTTAACATCTCATCATAATTCAACAGTGGTAAGGAGAGTGAGGTCACAGAACCCCTTAACTTGGCTCTCGTGACTACATACATATGACTTAATATTCATCATAGTCATATAACTCATCTCGGGTGGGTTTTCACATTTATCACTCTACAATTGTTTTTATCCCTTATACTTTTGAACTGTAACTTTTAATAATTCAAGTTCCACATTAATATATGCTCGAGTACTCAACATTTAACCCTACTTTCTCTTACAATCACTTATCAATTAATGAATGTTGTACGGGATTGAGTACGTCGTCTACCTGATTTCCATAGTCCAACTATGGTCTTACTCGTATCACGACAGCATAGTCTAGCTACTTCTTTATATGTCATCACGATGCCATAGCCTCGCTATGGTCTTACATGAAATCTCATACCAATACCAATGCCATATCCCTGATACGGTTTAACATGGAACGCACGTCAATGTCGATGCCATATCTCAGATATGGTCTTACACCAGCTCTTGTCTTAATGCCGATGCCATGTTCCAAACATGGTCTCACACTGGCACTCATAATACGGTCGATGCCATATTCCAAACATAGTCTTACACTGACCCTCATAATACGGTCGATGCCATGTTCCAAACATGGTCTTACGCTGACCCTCATAATACGGTCGATGCCATGTTCCAAACATGGTCTTACACTGACCCTCATAATACAGTCGATGCCATGTTCCAAACATGGTCTTACACTGACCCTCTCATTGCCATGGTCCAACCATGGTCTTATTCATCTTTTCATCGTTGAACGACCAGTACTCATATCCTCGCATTCTACTTAGTCAACTTTTCAGCTTTTTTACTTCCACACCATAATATGTGTGGCTTCATAATGAGTCATAAAACAAAACATCATGCATTCTCTACTTTAACAGTCACATGTGAGATTTAACCATGTGGACATATTTATCATAAACAATGGCATCACAAATCTCAAATGCTTACTTACTCTTACTACTTCTCACATACATCATGGTACTTACTAGTCTCATGTTTGTAAGGTAAACAAGGTACTGTTAACACTTGATCACATAGATCAGTATACTTTACTATAACAAGCATAATCTCAACATCATCATTCATAACATGAATTATACTTGTTAGTCAGCCTTCACTAGCATGACATAATATCAACTTTACTACTAACTTTCTTGCTATCCCATTTAAACTTTACTTGTGTGCCCGATGAATTTCCATGAATAACCGAGGATACTGAATCTCATCTCACATGCTCGATGCCAAAGCCATATCCTAGATACGGTCTTACATGGAATCTCTCTTCTTGGTTTTGAGGCCATGTCTTGACATGGGCTTATACGAAGTCTTTCTCGTTCTCACCAATGCCATGCCTTGGCTTGGACTTACATGATAACTTGTTCAATGCCAAGCTTGCCTTGGGCTTACATGATAACTTGTTCAATGCCAAGCTTGCCTTGGACTTACATGATATCTTATTCAATGCCAAGCTTGCCTTGGACTTACATGATATCTTGTTCAATGCCAAGCTTGTCTTGGACTTACATGATAACTTATTCAATGTCAAGCTTTCCTTGGACTTACATGATATCTTATTCAATGCCAAGCTTGCCTTGGACTTACATGATATCTTGCTTACTTGCCGATGCCATGCCTCGGCTTGGTCTTATACAGACTTTCTTATTTCATGTGGTAGATCGAGTATCCTAAGTTATTCAACTTCAATCGGGGCTTTCTCATGCTTGATCTCATTAATTTCTTTGTTTAACATAACATTAAACATTTTAATAATAACATTGTACATTATACTAAGCAATTCAATGATATAAATCATAAAGCTTAGAAATCATACAAACTTACTGAAATTAGCTCAGTTGGGAATCATCACTGTCTTAACAAAACAATTTTGTTAGAGCCGGGAGACATCACACTATCACGATCCACATACGGCATGTATAGCTAGACACTTACTCACGCTAGGTTAGTCCTAGAACTGACTAAACCATAGCTCTGATACCACTAAATGTAACACCCCATACCCGAGTCCGAGGCTTAGATCGGATATGAGATATTACTATGCTTTAACTGCTTAATCATACACTTACGGGCTGTAAAATTTCGTTTCAAATTTAAAAATTCTCTTTCTTAGTCAAGACATTCGTATCGGGGGCCTACGAGGCCTTAAGCTTGCGTTTGGAAACTTTTACGAGTTAAAAGAAACTTTTCTTTGAAACAGGGGCCACACGCCCGCGTAGAATGAGACACGCCCGTGTGTAGGCACACACGCCCGTGTTCAACAACCGTGCTTAAAAACCCAAGCATTCTGCCAAATGCCCCACGGTTAAAGCACACGCCCATGCGGTTTGGGACACGCCCGTGCACCCCTTTACACGCCCATGTCTTCCGACCGTGGTCGACACTGACTAATTACACACGGCCTTGACACGCCCGTGGACTTAGACCGTGTACTATACCTTGATATACTGACTTATTACACACGGCCGGGGCACACGCCCATGTGCTGGCCGTGCGTATCACACGGCTTGAAAAAATGGCCGTGTGATCAGCCCGTGTTCTATTCTAACTTAAGGCACTAAGGTGCAGGATGTACACGGCCTAGACACACGCCCGTGTGTCTATCCGTGTGGGCACTTAGATGCTATCTACCAAGCCTTTTTCCACTCACATTTGCATACATTCGTACCTCATCGCATAACCACACCTAGTATCAACGTTACTCTTGAACTATAGACATTTGATTATAAAAGAAATAAGATCTTTATCCCATACACAAGGGAGAACTAATTCCCATATTATTACAGACAACTTAGGCCATCATCTATGGCTATACACAATGGTCCCATAACTCATTTAGGCCAACACATATGGCTACAATAATTAGACCTCATCAACTTCAAGTACTAGCCCTATACATGCCATGACTTCTAAGGACTTGATACCTTATACCAAGGGTCTGCTCGATAGTGTGAAAACATCTACGGCGGCCTCCAACCCGAGCTAGTTAATATAACCTATAAGAGATGAAAAAGAGTAAAGGAATAAGCAATAATGCTTAGTAAGTTCATCTGTATAATTTGACAAATATTGATATTCACTGAATATACATAACCCCAAGGCAATATGTTGAATTTTTCTCATCAACTCATAGTTACTTACTCAACCATTCTTGAAACTTACTCATTCAATCTCTTACCACCTTATTAGCATATCACAAGCCAATTCGTTCGTTTAATTAGCATACGTTCCTGCGTTGATCGTCACAAGATCATATATAACAACACATCAAGCATTTTCAATAAGCCGCTCATGCTACTAATATCTCGGTGGTTTTGCACTTAGCCCACCATTGAATCTCTAATAAAGAGGTATCGCATATAACCCACCAATCATTTATAAGTGATGGTATCACACATAGCCCATCGATCAACAATCAATAAGGTGATATCGCACATAGCTTACCGTTATTTACATTCATGGATAATAATTCACAAGTATAACTCTATTTTAAATGTTCATTCAAGAACATCCTCACATGTTTCCATTTTTACTTAACTTTCTACGATATTCGTTCACATTCACACAGTGCATCAAATACACATACCCCTCTAGGGGTTCGTCTTTTATTGAATTCATCTCAATTCAATTCTACATATACTCGTGCTACTCATGGTACAACCACATACATTCACATATACAATGAATCATTCGAATTGTTAAATAACTCTCTTGAGTCTCATGCACATAGTTCTCGTTGTCACTTTACCCCAATTGGGTTTTACATACACTAACATATCGATGCCATGTCCCTGACATGGTCTTATACGAATTCTTACACCAAGGCCATATCCTAATATGGTCTTACTCGAGCCTTTACCCATCGTCCTATCGTGTTATACACCTTTCCCATTACTCTAAATTCAATTCCATTGACATCTCATCAAGAGACATTTCATGCATTCATATAGTAATATACATTCCATACAACATTGAAATACTAAATAAGCTCATACGTAATTTCAACATTTTCACATGAACTTACCTCGATTTCGAAAGAGCCGAAGAGGACTTTTTGCCCATATTTCTCTTTTCATTCGTTCTGGGTCCGAAACTCATTTTCTTTGATTAAAAAAATAAATTTACTCATTTAATCACTTAATGATCGTTTTACAACATAATCTCTACTTAGGCAAAAATGACCATTTTGCCCTTATACTTTGGCAAAATTACGATTTTGCCCCTAGGCTCGTAAATAAATTTTCATCACATTTTCTTGTTAAACAAGCCTAGCTGAACATTATATCCTCTTACAACTATTCTCAATTCCATCAATTTCATGCCTTAATGAACAAATTACAACTTTTGCATTTTAGTCCCAAATAGGTGTTTTCATGACAACACCTTTCACAAAAGTTGTTTCTCATCATCCTATCATTCATTTTCTTTCATAAAACTCGTCAAACAACATAAAATCTCTCATGGCAAGTCCCTATACTTTCAACCATATTGCAAACTAGTCCCCTCTTTAGAAAGCTTAAGCTTTAGGGCTCTCAAAAGTACAAAAATTAACATCTAAAGCCATCAAAATCACTTACTTGAATGAAGAGAAGCTTGCTGAAATTTTCAAGATTTCAAAGCCCTCCCATGGCTGATATTTTTGGTTGAAAGAGAAGAAATAAAAAGGATGATAGCTTTTTGGCTTATTTCATCTTATTTTATTTCTTTTTAAACACCTAACAAGACCACATTTAATGTTCTTGTCCCCTTAGCTTACTATGGCCGGCCAACTCACTTAGAATAGGCCAAATTGCTCATTTGGGACCTCCAATTACTAAGCCATAGCTATTTGGTACCTTTAACCTATAGAATGGAACTTTCGCACTCTATGCAATTTAGTCATTTTTCTCAATTTAGCTAGAAATCGCTAAAATTAAGGCACCAAAATTTTTATGCATCCTCATAAACATGTTGTAACTCATAACATAACATGAAAATAATTTTCTCTAACCTCGAATTAGTGATTCCGAGATCACTGTTCTGACTAGCCCCTAAATCGGGCTGTTACACGAATTCCCATGATGCATGCTTCATACTCTGCCATGTTGTTTGTGCAATCAAAATCTAATTTGCATGTGAATGGATAATGATCACCACTAGGGGATACCAAGACTACCCCAATTCCATTTCCCACAGCATTTGACGCTCTATCAAAATTTAGCTTCCACGAATACTCTTCAGTAGTTGCCACATACTTTAGCTCTTCATTGGGGAAATCAAAACTCAAAGGTTCATAATCCTCTAAAGCCCTGCTAGCCAGAAATTCTGCTATTGCGCTCCCTTTTATAGCCTTTTGGTTTACATAGACTATATCAAATTCAAAAAGAAAAGTTTTCCACCTTGCCATCCTTCCATTCAAAGCAGTTGACTCCATCATATACTTTAACGGATCCAGTTTTGAGATTAGCCAGGTTGTGTGATATAGCATATATTGCCTCAATCTTTGAGTTGTCCAAACGAGGGCACAACACAATTTCTCAATTGTCGAATATCTCATTTCACATTCAGTGAACTTTTTACTGAGATAATATATCGCCTTTTTTTTTCTTCCTGTCTCATCATTTTGACCAAGCACACATCCCATGGAGTTATTGAACACTGTCAAATACAGTATTAGTGGTCTATCTGGATTAGGCAGAGATAGTACTGAGGCATTTGATAGATATTGGTTGACTTTGTCAAAAGCTTTCTGGCACTCATCGTCCCAAACGCCTTGGTTGTGTTTCTTAAGAAGACGAAATATGGGATCACATTTCTCAGTTAATTGTGAAATAAACCGAGCAATGTAATTTAACCTTTCAAGAAAACCTCGAACTTCTTTTTGAGTGCATGGTGGAGGCAATTCTTGTATAGCTTTGACCTTATCTGAGTCAACCTCAATTCCTCTCCCACTGACTACGAAACCCAATAATTTCCCTGACCGAGCTCCGAAAGTACACTTAGTCGGGTTGAGCTTTAATTGAAATTTCCTCAATCTCAAAAACAACTTCTTCAAGACTTCAATGTGTTCCTTTTCTGTTCGAGATTTAGCGATCATGTCATCAACATATACTTCAATCTCTTTGTGCATCATATCATGGAATAAGGTTACCATGGCCCTTTGATATGTTGCTCCTGCATTCTTCAGCCCGAATGGCATCACCTTATAACAAAAGGTACCCCACAATGTTATGAAAGTGGTTTTCTCCATATCCTCAGGGTGCATCTTGATCTGATTATATCCCGAAAAACCATCCATGAAAGAGAACAATGAGTATCCCGCCGTATTATCCACCAACGTGTCAATATGAGGCAAAAGGAAATTATCCTTTGGGCTGGCTTTATTTAAGTCCCTGTAGTCTACACACATCCGAACCTTTCCATCCTTTTTAGGGACAGGAACAATATTGGAAACCCACTCTGAGTATTTGACCACTTGTAGAAAACCAGCATCGAACTGCTTCTTAACTTTCTCTTTTATTTTTAACACCACATCAGGCCTCATCCTTCGTAGTTTTTGCTGAACTGGCTTGCATTCTTCTCTTATGGAAAGGTGATGCACTACAATATTAGTACTTAGCCCAGGCATATCTTGGTATGACCATGCAGAGACGTCTTTGAATTCCCGTAATAACTCAACAAGGTTTTGCTTCGTCTCCTCAACTATGCACGTTCCAATTTTCACAACCTTTCCTTCCTCTAAGACTATATTCTCTACCACCTCTTCATGGGGTAAAATCTATTTCTCTTCTTGCTTTACCATTCTTAACAAATCTGGAGACAAGTCACAATCTCTGTCACCCTCAAAATCCTGAGATTCCTCTAAACACATGTCTTGCTCAAAAAGGACCTCTGAATCTATAGTATCATTGCTCATGTCATTGATATCTAGGGACCTGTGGCAGGCACAAAAGAATGTACAAAGAATAAATGAATTCAAGAATAACTATTTACACGGTATAAATTAGAATAAAAAAATTGGAATGAAATTAGAAGATTAAAATAATATAAAAAATAAAAGAATATTTGCCCGAATTAATCATGAAGATGTATTTTATTGAAACAAAAGATGTCTGAACATGAGCCTATTTCACAAAAGAAATCTTATTGTTCCTAGGCTTAAAAACAAGTGTGTTCTGAACATTACTCTGTGTAATCTCTAAAAACTACAGGAAGTTCCTCTGCAGTCCAATTGTTCAAAACGCTTCCAAGTTCATAAGGGCGAATGCCCAACAGGTTTCTTTGCCCAGTTTCTTCCTCATGTATGGCGTTGATGTGAAGATTTTCATTTTCCAACAATCCTCTCTCAGGGTGAATTATCCCTCCTAATACAAAAGTTTGGGATATGTGAGGGAAAGTCATCAATTCCTACTTGACTTCTTCCCCATTCAGCCGTGCCCTTCTTCTCTCTTGCTTCTTCTCTATTTCCTTCTTCCTTTGTCTAGCATCTGGCCTGAAACCCAAGCCAAAATGTTCTCTTTTCTCTTTCAGCATCGGAACTTGAATCTCTCCTTGAAGATGTCTGCCCAATCCTTTTCCTAGTAAGGCTCCTTTCCCCACCATCATTTGCAAACCCATTCTCGTGGTCCTGGATATCCTTGGGATTGGCACCTCATTCCCTTCCAAAATGAATGTTGCATTCACAAACTCTAAAGAACGAAAAGAACACTCAGCGGCCTCCTCATTTGCCTCTAAGTATGGCGCATCGTTGGTAAAAGTTGCTATGGTGTCCTCCTCCCGCGCATAAATCACTAGCCGACCTTACATTACTGGGTTTCAATTTTTGGTGCGTTGATGAGGCACCGCTCGTCGAATGAATCCAGGGTCTTCCCAACAAGCAATTGTAGGAGGGCTTGATATCCATCACCAAAAAATCCACTTCATATGTGTTTTGCCCAATCAACAATGGTATGTCAATCCTTCCCATCACCCTTCTCTCAGTGCCATCAAATGCTCTCACTATGTTCTGGCGTGTCTTCATGTGAGAACTGTCTATAGGCAATCTTTTCAGCGTAGATAATGGTAAGACATTCAAAGCTGATCCATTATCTATTAACACACTTGGCAGAGTATATCCCTTGCAACGAGTAGTGACGTGCAAAGCCTTAGTCGATCCCATTCCCCCAGGTGGAATTTCATCATCACTGAAGTAAATGAAATTGTCGGCACTTATATTACTAACCAGGCGATCAAGTTTGTTGACAGATATATCTTTAGTAACATAAGTTTCATTCAACACTTTCATCAATGCTTCACGATGCACTTCTGAACTTAAAAGCAAGGCTAGCACTGATATGCGAGCCGGTTGTTTGCGCAGCTGCTCTACCACGCTGTATTCATTGTGCTTCAAGAATTTTAGAAATTCTTTAGCCTCTTCCTCCTTTACAGGTTCGTTGATAAGTGCCTCCGCCTCTTTCTCTTGCTCAACTACCAAGGTCTTTGCTTTCACAGGCACAGTTCTGACGTTTACCGAGTCGTAACACCTTCCACTACGTGTGTAAGATCCTTCACTCTGATCCCCTTTGGAATCGCTAGCTAGGATTTCCCCTCCTGGTATTGTCACATTACAGTCGTAATTCTAAGGTACCATTTTGTTATCCTTGTAAGGAAAGGAAATAGGTTTCTGGATTACAACCTTTGGCGCCATTTGTGTTCCACCCTCTGTGTTTCTTGGTCGGGTGATAATGATCCTCGAATAACTGACTTTTTGGTTAGCCAATTCTCCTTCTGTCACGCATACATTTCCTCCCTCTGAGCCTTCCTCATAAACTTCTAATTCCTTATTGTCCATAAGGCTCCACACCAGGTCCCTGAACTCAACACATTCTTGGATTTTGTGCCCTTCTGCTTGGTGGAACTCACAGTAGTCCCTTACTCCTTCGCATCTTTCCACAGAATTCGATTCTATCAATTCTCTTCCAACCATTTCTCTCCAGATCGTTCTCAACGGGGTTTTTACCTCCGTAATATCCTCATTGATCCTTCTCACGGTATTTTCACCAATCGCGTTTATCCCCTTATCTCCATGGTTAGGTAACGAGTTCTCCGCACTAGGTGTATCATCAAATTTCACAATCCCCATCTTGATGAGTCTTTTGACTACCTTTTTGAAGGCAGTGCAGTTTTCTATTGAATGGCCCGATATTCCTGCATGGTAGTCACATTAAGTGTTTGAGTCATACCATTTAGGATATGGGGGCTGTAACGACTTTAGATAAAATGGGGACACCACATGTGCGTCAAATAAACTTTGATATAGTTCCTTATACGTCATTAGGATTGGCGTAAATTAGAGTTTTTTAGAGTTTTGCCTTCTACCCGATTCTTGTCTTACCGATCCTTGTTGCCCAGCAGCAATTACTTTTGGCTGGCTAACAGTAATTGCCTTTGAGTACCCTTTGTTGTATGTACTCGTATTATTCACTTTATTCTCTTTTTTCCTTGGAGCAGACCTTTTAGTTGTTTCCCCTGCTTCAATCTTGCCACCCCTTATGGCATTTTCAATCATTTCTCCCGCCATCACTATATTCGCAAAGATCTTGGTGGTACTCCCTATCATGTGAGTAATGAATGGGGCCTTCAAGGTGTTGATAAAAAGCATTGTAGTTTCCTTCTCTAGGAGCGGTGGCTGAACTTGCATGGCAACCTCCCTCCACCTTTTCGCATACTGCCTGAAGCTTTCATTTGACTTCTTTTCCATATTCTGCAAAGTAATTCTGTCAGGCGTCATGTCTGTGACATGATTGTATTGCTTCATGAAAGCTTGGGCTAGGTCTCTCCAAGAGCTAATCCTAGCACGGCTCAGTTGACTATACCATTTGGACGCTACCCCCACCAAACTGTCTTGGAAATAATGAATCAAGAGTTGATCATTATTAACATAGATCACCATCCGCCTACGTAACATGGTAATGTGGGCTTCAGGGCAGCTGGTCCCATTGTACTTCTCAAATTCTGGCATTTTGAACTTATGAGGGAGCACCAAATCTGGAACCAAGCTCAAGTCTTTAGCATCAATTCCATGGTGATTATCAGCATTTTCCAAGGCTTGAAACTTTTCCTCCAACCATCTACAACGATCCTCTAACTGCCTTGAGGATTCAATTCTTGTCCTTTCCCCCTCTACTATATCTAAATTAGGGATAACAGGATTAGCAGGGTTATCTCCTGGGTTAGATCATGTGCCAATTTGGAAATTCATGGGCACTCCAGTACCAGTTTGCCCCTGTTGAGGCGTAATCGTGATAGATGGCCTTTGGGGATACACCTCAGGTTGTGTTTGTGCATATGGTGGGGTAAAACCCGGAGGAAAGTCTTCGTTATCTTCTCCAGTATTAGTCACAGGACCTTTTTCTTTGTCCATTGCCCCATTCAGTAGCTGAGTCATTTGAGCCACCATTGATAAACCGTAATATGTTCATATTTTAATCCCACATTTAGCATACTTTTGGATGATTTATTCCCTGAATTAAGGAATTTGGTGCTTCTAATCCATTAATTTCATCTTTTATACTTAGGAAAGCATAGGAGGATGAAAAGAACGAGAAACGGGCTAAAAACGGACCAAATAGGCCAAAGTAGGAAATCAACACGGCCTGGGGTTTCACCACACGGCCGTGCCTCCCTAGCAGACCCAACCACGGTCTACAATTCGATTCACACGGGCGTGTTGCACGGGCGTGTCCCTGCCATGACAAAGAGGAATTTCACTCGGAATAGGGTACTTAAAGGTAAAGAAAGGCATTCCAAAAGCCTATATAAACACCCTAAAAGCTTTTGGTCAGGGGGGCGACCAGCTAGGCCAAGGAGCCGAGCCGGAGAGGTCAGAATTGTGGGATTTACTCGAAGAAAACCAGTTGATTCATCTCAAGAAGCCGAAATTATACTCAAGACGGCGGATCTCTCCTTCAATTCCTTCAGGGGGTTTTAGGGTTTTCTTATGTTTTGTTTTATATTTTCTTCCGAGATGTATTCTTTTATTATTATGAACTAAACCCCTGATATACGAGGGGATGAAACCTAAGACGGATCTTGTTATTGTTTTCGAACTATATGATAAATACTTGATTTGTTCTTAATTATGTGTTCTTATTTCTTGTTTTGATATTTCAGGATATTGATTCAAGTATTGATGTGCTTAGGTAGAGGAGGAATAGACCCTGCCTAAGAGTAGATCTAGCATAATTAAGCAGAGTTGATCGCAACCCTAGAGATAGGATGACGAAAATCTGTCAGATTAGGGTCAAACCTAATATGGGAGTCCATAGATCAAGTTAATGCAACCTTAGGGGTTTTAATTAGAAAAAGGTTTCAATTAATCAACCTAAGGTTAGACGTTAGTAGCCTCGAGAGAGGTATTAATATAAATTAAGGAATCCTACGGATCAGGTTAAGTGAATAAATCGTCTGGTTCAGAGTTAAATAACAAGTGAAGTCTAGGTGGATTCCTTCTTGGGTATTGTCTTAATCAATTTGTTTTTCTCACAAGTATTTCCCCAATTCATTCTCTTCGTCTTAGTGTCTTTAGCTTAGTAGTTAGTTAATTTTAGATTAAATAATAATTCACTTCAATTCTTAGGCTAAATAATAGAAAGAAAGTTAGTATTAGTACTTTTGGTTCCTTTGGGTTCGATATTCGGTCTTGCCACTAAACTATACTACTGTTCGATAGGTGCACTTGCCTCAATCGTTGTCACAGTTAGTTTCTAGGCTAGATCATTCATTATATAAATTTTTAAGACTCTGACATAACGATCAAGTTTTTGGCGCCATTGCCGGGGAACCAAAATATTAAAAATGCTTAATTTTTATTACTTTAGCCATTTTTATTTTTGCAATTTACTTTATTGTGTTTTTAACTTTGCTAATTTTTCTTCTTTTATTTTGTTCCTAGCAGGTACCTCTAGTTTATGACTAGAAGGAACCCGACAGGACCCTTAATCTATGACAGTGATATTGAAGGCACCGTTCGCAGAAATTGTAGAGAAATAAGGCGAAGCTTAAATTACATAGAAGAAGAGCAAGACAACGATACTAATAACACGGAAGAGATGGCTCATCACCAGAATAATCCACTCCCTCATGTGGTTGCCAAAAATCCTCCTCCTCGAACTATGTATGATTATGCTAAACCTAATTTAACAGGAACTGAGTCAAGTATTGTTAGACCTGCTATTGCTACAAATAATTTTGAATTGAAACCTAACACTATACAGATGATACAACAATTTGTTCAGTTCGATGGTTTGCAGGATGAGGATCCTAACACACACTTAGTAAATTTCCTAGAATTTTGCGATACCTTCAAAATAAATGGCGTTTCTAATGATGCCATCCATCTTCGGTTGTTTCCCTTTTCTTTGAGGAATAAAGCCAAGCAGTGGTTGAATTCTCTTCCATGAGGATCAATCACTACATGGGAGCAAATGACCAAAAATTTTTTATTAAAATATTTTCTACCGGCTAAAACGGGTAAGTTAAGGAATGATATCTCTTCTTTTGTGCAGATGGATTTAGACACACTTTATGATGCATGGGAGAGATACAAAGTTCTATTGAGAAGGTGCCCACACCATGGATTACCCTTGTGGCTACAAGTCCAAACCTTTTATAATGGTGTAAACCCTTCAACCAGGCAGTTGATTGATTCAGCAGCCGGGAGAACCTTGAATAACAAAACAACCTGAGGCTGCCTACGAGTTTATTGAAGAGATGTCACCAAATAATTATCAGTGGCAAGTCACGAGGACAAGGCCAACAAAAGCCGCTAGTGTTTTTAACCTCGACGCAGTGACCATGCTATCAAATCAGGTAGAGATGTTAAATAAAAAGATTGGTAGTTTTTGTGGTTCTTCATGTACATCCGATTATGCAAATGCGATACAAATGGAGGAGGAATGAGCAACACGTAATATCCACTTTACAACCTCGAAAGATCGAAAACGAGCAAGCTCACTATATGGGTAACAATTTTAGACCACAAAATAACCCTTATAGTAATACTTATAATCTAGGTTGGAAGAACCACCCCAATTTCTCATGGGGTGGCTAAGGAAATCAGAGACAACAACCCTTCCCAGGCTTCCAACAGTAGCCCTACCCACAAGAGAAAAAGTCAAACCTTGAGGAGATGCTAACAAAATTCATTGCGGTGTCAGAAACTCGTTTCCAAAACACTGAAACAGCACTCAAAAAGTAAGATGCATCGATTCAAGAGATCAAAAATTAGTTAGGACAACTTACCAAGATCATATAAGAACGACCACAAGGTAGATTGCCAAGCAACACTGAAACTAACCAAAGGAGAAACTTCAAGCCATAACCGCTCGTGATAGTGAAGGGTTAGATGAGCCCAATTTAAGGCAAGAGAATGTGGTAAAAGAAGGTAAAGCTAAAGAAAGTCATGATAAGCCAAAACCGGTAATTAAAGAGTACCAACCTCGCATACCATATACCGAAGCAATGAAGAAAGACAACACAGAGGAACAGTACGGTAAGTTTCTTAAACTTTTAAAGAAATTACATATCAACTTACCGTTCCTTGAAGCTCTTTCGCAGATGCCATATTCAAGGAAATTTTTAAAAGAGCTTCTGACAAAAAAACAGAAGTTAGACGAGGAGTCGCATGTGGAACTAAACGCAGTATGCTCAGCAATATTACGAAATCGACTACCATGGAAATTAAAAGATCCAGGGAGTTTTACAATTCCGTGCTTAATTGGTAGTTTATCGGTTGATAATGCTTTAGCTGATCTAGGGGCAAGTATAAATGTCATGCCTTATAAAATGTTTAAACAGCTAGGTGATAAACCATAATAGTAACATATTTTAATCCCACATTTAGCATGCTTTTGGATGGTTTGTCCCTTGAATTATGGAATTTGGTGCTCTTAATCCTTTAATTTCATGTTTTATACTTAGGAGAGCATAGGAGGATGAAAAGAACGAGAAACAGGCTGAAAACGGACCAAATGGACCAAAGTATAAAATCAAAATGGCCTGGGGTTTCACCACACGACCGTACCTCCTTAGCAGGCTCGACCACGGCCTACAACTCGACTTACATGGGCGTGTGCCACGGGCGTGTCCCTGCCGTGGAAAAGAAGAATTTTATTCGGATTAGGGTACTTAGAGGCAAACAAACACATTCCAAAAGCCTATATAAACACCCTAAAGGCCAACCTTTAGAGGGGGCCATCCAGCTAGGCTAAGGAGCCAAGCCGGAGAGGTCAGAATTGTGGGATTTACTCGAAGAAAGCCAGTTGATTCATCTCAAGAAGCCGGAGTCATACTCAAGACGGAAGATCTTCTCTTCAATTCCTTCAGGGGGTTTTAGGGGTTTTCTTATGTTTTATTTTATCTTTTCTTCTAAGATGTATATTTTTATAATTAGGAACTAAACCCTCAGATACCTGAGGGGGATGAAACCTAAGACGGATCTTGTTATTGTTTTCTGAGCTATATGATAAATACTTCATTTGTTCTTAATTATGTGTTCTTAATTCTTGTTTTGATATTTCAGGATATTGATTCAAGTATTGACGTGCTTAGGTAGAGGAGGAATAGACCCTGCCTAAGAGTAGATCTAGCATAATTAAGCGGAGTTGATCGCGCGCCAAGAGATAGGGTGACGAAAATCTGCCAGATTAGGGTCAAACCTAATATGGGAGTCCATAGATCGACTTAATGCAATTCTAGGGGTTTTAATTAGAAAGAGATTTCAATTAATCAACCTAGGGTTAGACGTTAGTAGCCTCGAGAGAGGTATTAATATAAATTAGGGAATCCTACGGATCAAGTTAAGTGAATAAATCATCTGGTTCAGAGTTAGATAACAAGTGAAGTCTAGGTGGATTCTTCCTTGGGTATTGTCTTAATCAATTGGTTTTTCCCACAAGTATTTCCCCAATTCATTCTCTCTGTCTTAGCGCCTTTAGCTTAGTAGTTAGTTAATTTGAAATTAAACAATATTTCACTTCAATTCTTAGGCTAAATAATAGAAAGAAAGTTAGTATTAGTACTTTTGGTTCCTTTGGGTTCGACATTCTGGTCTTGCCACAAAACTATACTACTGTTCGATAGGTGCACTTGCCTCAATCGTTGTCACAGTTAGTTTCTAGGCTAGGTCATTCATTATATAAACTTTAAGACTCTGACATAACGATCAAGTTTTTGGCGCCGTTGCCGGGGAAGCAAAATATTAAGAACGCTCAATTTTTATTACTTTAGCCATTTTTTATTATTTTTGCAATTTAATTTAATTTTATTTTTATTTTAACTTTGCTAATTTTTCTCTTTCTTTGTTCCTTGCAGGTACCTCTAGTTTATGACTAGAAGGAACCCGACAGGACCCTTAATTTACGATAGTGATATTGAAGGAACCGTTCGCATAAATTGTAGAGAAATAAGGCGAAGCTTAACTTACATAGAAGAAGAGCAAGAAGACGAGAACAATACTATCAGAAGAGATGGTGAGAATAATGCTACCTCTAGAGGTGGCCGAAAATCATGCTCCTCGTACTATGTATGATTATGCTAAGCCTAGTTTAGTTGGTACTCGAATCAAGTATTGTTAGACCTACTATTTCTCGCAAATAATTTCGAATTGAAACCTAACACTATACTGATGATACAACAGTTTGTTGTGGGCTTTGATGGTTTGCAGGATGAGGATCCTAACACACACTTAGCGAATTTTCTTGAATTTTGTGATACCTTCAAAATAAATGGCGTTTCTGATGATGCCATTCGTCTTCGGTTATTTCCCTTTTCTTTGAGGAATAAAGCCAAACAGTTGGTTGAATTCTCTTCCACGAGGATCAATCACTACATGGGAGCAAAAGACCGAAAAATTTTTATTAAAATATTTTCTGTCGGCTAAAACGGCTAAGTTAAGGAATGATAGCTCTTCTTTTGTGCAGATGGATTTAGAGACACTTTATTATGCGTGGGAGAGATACAAAGATCTATTGAGAAGGTGCCCACACCATGGATTACCATTGTGGCTACAAGTCCAAACCTTTTATAACGGTGTAAATCCTTCAACCATGCAGTTGATTGATTCCAATCACGCATGAACCTTGAATAACAAAACACACCGAGGTCGCCTACGAGTTTATTGAAAGAGATTTGAATAATTATCAGTGGCAAGTCACGAGGACAAGGCCAACAAAAGCCACTAGTGTTTTTAACCTCGACGCAGTAACCATGCTATCAAACCAAGTAGAGATGTTAAAAAAAAGATTGATGGTTTGTGTAATTCTTTGCGTGTACATTCGGTTATGCAAAGGCAATATGAATGGAGGAGGAATGAGCAATACAAAGATATCCATCCTACAACCATGGCATGGAAAATGCATGCAACTAAACTATATGGGTAATAATTCTAGACTTCAGACTAACCCTTATAGCAATACTTATAATCCAGGTTTGAGGAGCCATCCCCATTTTTCATGGGATGGTCAAGGAAACCAGAGACAACAACCTCCTCCAAACTTCCAACAACAGCCCTACCCACAGGAAAAGAAGCCGAACCTTGAGGAGATGTTGACAAAATTCATAGCGGTGTCAGAAACCCGTTTCCAAACCACCGAAACAACACTCAAAAAGCAAGAAGCATCGACTCAAGAGATCCAGAATCAAGTAGGTCAACTTACCAAGATCATGTCAGAACGACCACAAGGTAGATTGCCAAGCAACACTGAAACTAACCCAAAGGAGCAACTTCAAGCAATAACCGCTCATGATAGTAAAGGGTTAGATGAGCCCAAATTAAGGCAAGAGGATGTGGTAGAGGAAGGAGAGGTCGAGGTAAGTCATGATAAATCAAAACCGGTAATCAAAGAGTACCAACCTCGCATACCATATCTCAAAGCAATGAAGAAAGATAACACAGAGGAACAGTTAGGTAAGTTTCTTAAACTTTTAAAGAAATTACATATTAACTTACCGTTTCTCGAAGCTCTTTCGCAAATGCCAGATTCAAGGAAATTTTTAAAAGAACTTCTGACAAACAAACGGAGGTTAGACGAGGCATCGCATGTGGAGCTAAACGCAATGTGCTCAACAATTCTACAAAATAAACTACCATGAAAATTAAAAGATCTAGGGAGTTTTACGATTCCATGTTTAATTGGTAGTTTATCTATTGATAACGCTTTAGCTAATTTAGGGGCAAGCATAAATGTTATGCCTTATAAAATGTTTAAACAACTAGGTCTAGGGAAACCCAAACAAATTAGGATGAGCATTCAATTAGCTGATAAGGATATTTGAATTCCTAGGGGTATAATCGAAGATGTTCTCGTAAAGATTGATAAATTCGTATTCCCAGTAGACTTTGTAGTTTTAGACATGGATGAGGACAATAGTATCCCCTTAATTTTAGGAAGACTCTTTTTTAGCAACCGCGTAACTAAAATTGATGTTGGTACAGGAGAACTCATACTCTGTGTAGGTGATGAATCAATCAGTCTTCAGGCTCTCGACTCAACCAGGACATCAAGTGATAGAGGTGAGAAAGTAAATTCAATTGATAACAAATTAGTTAAACCTTCTTTTTAGGAAGCACCACAGAACAATACAACTGAGCCAGATCCTATATATCATGCCAACAAAAAAATAACCCATGAGGAACGAAGGCTTCAGATCGATGAACTAGATGAGTGGAAGACGCATTTCAAGGAAAAACTAGGGATACACGAAGCAGAACCAAAGCCACTCTATGGGACAGACAAATTCAAAATCAGAGATCAGGTATTGTTAGATAAAGCGGACCCTCAAATATCTCTTCCTGACCCGAATACAAACAAAGAAATCCCTTTTAGGGTAATCAATATCTTCCCATATGGAACAGTCGAGGTAAGTAATCCTACATTTGGCACTTTTAAAATAAAAGCTACTCGACTTGAACTATATACTAATAATAGGACAGATAGCATGAGGAAGGATGTTCAACTCTTCAAACCACCCTGATTATGCGAATGAGAGGTAAGTCTAGCTTAAGACTTTAAATGAGCGCTTCTCGGGAGGCAACTCGAGCACTAACCTTAATAATTAAGTTTAGTTTTATTTCTTTTCTTTTATTTATATTTATGCACAAATTTCCATACCACACGGCCAAGCACACGGTCGTGGTCGTGGCCGTGTGGATACTACGGACTTTCGTACTGACATAGCAGAGATAGTACGAGCCAATGACGAAAGATTCTCAGATCACGGACGACTATAAATTGCCACGGCCGTGCGGTATGGCCGTGGCCGACACTAAGGGAAGTCACACAGGCTCCGACTGAACACCACGACCGTGCGATACAGCCGTGGTCGACACTGTTTTATCAAACATAGGCATGGTGACCACGAAATGGGCGTGAGAGAAACGAACGAAGCACAACACGGCCGTGCGATACGGCCGTGGGGTCCAACACGCCCATGGTACACAGGCGTGGGGATGTACCAGACATCAAAACTCTATTTAAACCACCCCCTCTTCTCAACTACTCCCCATTCCCCTTCTTCCATACATTTTCAGACCCCCCTTCCATATTCTCCTTCCTTGGCCCTTTTCCAAACTCTAGATGTACACCATATCCATGTCGAAGAAGCGAAAGGATCCTAGCACGTCTCCTCATGAGACCCGACCTACATAAGTTCATGCCGGCCGCTTCATTAACTTGACAAGCCAAGGACATTTGAGGCCATTTAGTTTTTATTTTTCTTTTCTCTTCTCCTTTATTTTCCTTATCTTAACTTCTCTTCCATTAAATTTAGTGTATCTTATTTTAGTTTCTTGTTTTTAGGTTCTTCAGGCTGCTTGGAAATCATACACCACGGCCTTAGAAATCAGACCCACCTCTCGAACCATCTAACAATAAGGACTTTTTAGTCCATTTATCTATTCTTTTAATTTTATTTTACTTTCTATTTTCTTTCTCTTTATCTTTCTTGTCTTTAAATACATAATTAATTTATTTTAAATGTTGCTTACTATTTCCTGGCTATTTCTTCATGGGCCACCCAATTTCTTCATCTAACGCAGTAATAGTGGGCGGCCACCACACCACGACCACTCCCAACTCAAGGAAACCATCCAGAATTCAGGGAGTTTCACCCCTATCCCTATCTTTTGATTTTCTACTATATTGTTTCTATCTATCATTGTACATTGAGGGCAATGTACATCTTAAGTGTGGGGGGTGAATCTTAAAAGTGCCTAACTTTTTGCATTATTCTCAAATCCTTGAATTAGGCCTTGTTCTTAAACAATTTTCTCATATTACGATTAAAATGAAATTTCCTTTGATTCATGATTTTTATTGATATGTTTTTGATTAAGTCATTGATAATTGTGCAGTGATGATTTAAACTGTAGGAAACTAGAGAATCAAGCAGGATAAGTCTATTTTTCAGAAGTAAATTTTTTGTTAGGTTGTCTACCTGAATCTAATTATTACTTTGAAGTTTCAAATTTACAAGGTTGATATCAAAAGCCCATAATTTTTGTGAGATTTTGAGCCTTTTAGAGCATACATTCCTTTTCATGCTCACTTTATTGATTATGAGTGTGTCAACATTGATTTGTTATTCTAGAACTTGCATCGATTATACATGTCGAGACCACACCTTTGGTTTGATATACTAAGATGATAAAGGCACCTAGGATTTAACCAACTTACTCCATAAAAAGCCTACCCTCACAATTAACCCTTAGTGAACCCCTTTGATCCTGACAACCCTCTTATTGACTCACCCATTAATATTAACCCAAAACCAACTTTGTATTTGTTATCACCATTTCTCTTGACTACCCCTATATCGAGATTTGATTTGATCGGTTACTTAACTATTTTTTTATTCCAATTATTAAATTCTATCTTATTATTATTATACTTGATTTGTCCCTAAAAAAATCAAAGTATATTTATTATTAGTTCTGTGATTAAGTGAGCTTATACAGTTAAATTCATATCTTTAGAAGAAGCTCGTGTTATTAGTATTAGTATTACAAGTTTTCAATTGATGTAATTATTCTTTATTCAGTTCGTTGTCTATAGTTAGGTAATTTATCAATTTAGTCTCGATACTAACCCTCTAATTAAAGCCTTTATCAACACCTTTAACCCAAGCCCTGTTACAACCCATAAAAGACCTTTTGATTTGTGTATCATATCATTTTACAGTGGTGGATATTTGATTTTCATGCAAGCCTATGGGATTAACTTTTCATGTTCGACTTCTGAGTGCTTATTTTTGAACCTTAAACACTTTGAGTGATTTGAGTGAATCTTTAGTGAGGATGTCAATTTTTGTCGATTTTGAATAAGAGGTAATTATTTAGGTCAGGGGAAACACCTATTTTTCGTACTATAAAAACTATGACTTTGATTGTTTGAATCTTTAGGAACCTTCCGGTTAAATTATCAATGTATGAATTATCTATGAATTATGATGAAACACTATTGATGAATATCATGGATTGAAGAATTTCGTTTTAACTGTGAGTTGAGATTTTTGCTTGAGGACAAGCAAAAGCTTAAGTGTGGGGGTATTTGATAAACCGTAATAGTAACATATTATAATCCCATATTTAGCATGCTTTTGGATGGTTTATCCCTTGAATTATGGAATTTGGTGCACTTAATCCTTTAATTTCATGTTTTATACTTAGGAGAGCATAGGAGGATGAAAAGAACGAGAAACAGGCCGAAAACGGACCAAATGGGCCAAAGTACGAAATTGACACGGCCTGGGGTTTCACCACACGGTCGTGCCTCCTTAGCAGGCTCGACCACGACCTACAACTTGACTTACACGTGCATGTGCCATGGGCGTGTCCCTGCCGTGGAAAAGAAGAATTTTATTAGGATTAAGGGTACTTAGAGGCAAAGAAACACATTCCAAAAGCCTATATAAACACCCTAAAGGCCAACCTTTAGAGGGGGCGTCCAGCTAGGCCAAGGAGCCAAGCCGGAGAGGTCAGAATTGTGGGATTTACTCGAAGAAAGCCAGTTGATTAATCTCAAGAAGCCGAAGTCATACTCAAGACGGAAGATCTTCTCTTCAATTCCTTCAGGGGGTTTTAGGGGTTTTCTTATGTTTTGTTTTATTTTTTCTTCTGAGATGTATATTTTTATGATTATGAACTAAACCCTCAGATACATAAGGGGGATGAAACCTAAGACGGATCTTGTTATTGTTTTCTGAGCTATATGATAAATACTTCATTTGTTCTTAATTATGTGTTCTTAATTCTTGTTTTGATATTTCAGGATATTGATTCAAGTATTGATGTGCTTAGGTAGAGGATGAATAGACCCTGCCTAAGAGTAGATCTAGCATAATTAAGCGGAGTTGATTGCGCGCCTAGAGATAGGGTGATGAAAATCTGCCGGATTAGGGTCAAACCTAATATGGGAGTCCATATATCGAGTTAATGCAATTCTAGGGGTTTTAATTAGAAAGAGATTTCAATTAATCAACCCAGGGTTAGACGTTAGTAGCCTCGAGAGAGGTATTAATATATATTAGGGAATCCTACGGATCAAGTCAAGTGAATAAATCGTCTGGTGCAGAGTTAGATAACAAGTGAAGTCTAGGTGGATTCTTCCTTGGGTATTGTCTTAATCAATTGGTTTTTCCCACAAGTACTTCCCCAATTCATTCTCTCTGTCTTAGCGTCTTTAGCTTAGTAGTTAGTTAATTTTAAATTAAATAATAATTCACTTCAATTCTTAGGCTAAATAATAGAAAAAAGTTAGTATTAGTACATTTGGTTCCTTTGGGTTCGACATTCCAGTCTTGCCACTAAACTATACTACTGTTCGATAGGTGCGCTTGCCTCAATCGTTGTCACAGTTAGTTTCTAGGCTAGATCATTCATTATATAAATTTTAAGACTCTGACATAACGATCACTAGGTCTAGGGAAACCCAAACAAACTAGGATGAGCATTCAATTAGCTGATAAAACTATTAGAATTCTAGGGGTATAGTTGAAGATGTACTCGTAAAAATTGATAAATTCGTATTCCCAGTAGACTTTGTCTTTTTAGACATGGATGAGGACAACACAATCCCTTTAATTCTGGGAAGACCCTTTTTAGCAACTGCTAGAACTAAAATTGACATTGATACAGGTGAGCTCAGACTTCATGTAGGTGACGAGACAGTCACTCTTCAAGCTCTTGACTCAGCTAGGACTTCAAGTAATCAAGGTGAGAAAATTAACTTTATTAATGACCAGTCGGTTAGACCTTCTTTTTAGGAAGCACCACGGAACAACACAACTGAGCCAGATTCGATACCTCATGCCAACAAAGAAATAACCCATGAGGAACGAAGGCTTCATATTGATGAACTAGATGAGTGGAAGACACATTTCAAGGAGAAAGCAAAATCGCACGAAGCAACACCAAGGGAACCCCCAGACGCGCTATTAGGAACAGCAAATCATTTCAAGATAAGAGATCAGGTATTGTTAAATAAGGAAGACCCTCGAATCAACACATCAGACCTGAATACAAATGAAGAAGTCCCTCTCGAGGTATGCAATGTCTTCCCATATGGAACGGTCGAGGTAACTCACTCTGAATTCGGCACTTTTAAGGTAAACGCTACTCAACTCAAACTATATCATGATAATGGAATTGATAGCATGAAAGAGGATGTTCAGCTCTTCAAACCACCCTGAATATGCGAATGAGAGGTAAGTCTAGCTTAAGACTTTAAACAAGCGCTTCTCGGGAGGCAACCCGAGCACTAAATCCGTTTATTTTTACATTTATTTCTACATTTATTTCTCCTTTTTAGCATCTGACTATTAACTAACAAAAGTGCAGATTTCCATACCACACGGCCCTGCACACCGCCGTGGCCATGGCCGTGTGGACACCACAGATTTTCGTACTGACATGGCAGAGGTTGTATGAGTCGATGATGAAAGATCCCCAGATCACGGACGGTTATAAACTACCATGGCCATGCGATATGGTCGTGGCCGACACTGAGAAAAGATACACGGGCTCCGACTACATACCACGGTCGTGTGATACAGCCGTGGTTGACACTATTTTATCAAACATGGGCGTGGTGACCACAAAACGGGCGTGGGAAAAACAAACGAAGCACAACACGACCGTGCGACATGACTGTATGACTCAACACGCCCATAGTACACGGGCGTGGGGATGTACCAAATTTGAAACTCCTATTTAACACACCCCTTGCTCCTTTTCTCACCCACTCCCCATCCCCTTCCACTCTCCCCCTCCATTTTCACCTTACCCATGTCAAAGAAATGGAAGAATCTAAGTACAATCTCCCCGTGGGAGACCGATCTACATAAGTTCATGCCGGCCGCTTCATTCACTAGACAAGCCGAGGACATTTGAGGCCGTTTAGTTTTTATTTTTCTTTTCTCTTCTCCTTAATTTTCCTTCTCTTTAACTCTCTTATGCTCAATTTAATTCATTTTATTCTAGTTTCTTGGTTTTAGGTTCTTCAGGCTGCTTGGGAATCACACACCACGGCCTTAGAAATCACACCCACCTCGCCAACCATCTAACGATAAGGACTTTTCAGTCCATTAATCTTCTCTTTTAATTTTATTTTACTTTCTATTTTTCTTCCTCTTATCTTTCGTTTCTTTAAATATATAATTAGTATATTTTGAATTGTTCTTATTATTTCTTTGCTTTTTCTTCACGAGCTGCCCAATTTCTTCATCTAGCGTAGCAATTGTGGGTGACCACCATACCACCAGAAACGCCTCCTCCAACTCGGCCCGAATTCCCCTCGTTTCTTTCCTTTAACTCCACCCAAAATTCAGGAAATTTCACTCTCCTCCTTACCTTATGATTTTCTTACTACATTGTGGATATCTATCTTTGTACATTGAGGGCAATGTACATCTTAAGTGTGGGGGTGAATCTTAAAAGTGCCTAACTTTTTGCATTATTCTCAAATCCTTGAATTAGGCCTTGTTCTTAAACAATTTTCTCATATTACGATTAAAATGAAATTTCCTTTGATTCATGATTTTTATTGATATGTTTTGGATTAAGTCATTGATAAATGTGCAGTGATGATTTAAACTTTAGGAGACTAGAGAATCAAGCAGGATAAGTCTATTTTTTAGAAGTAAAAATTTTGTTAGGTTGTCTACCCGAATCTAATTATTACCTTGAAGTTTGAAATTTACAAAGTTGACATCAAAAGCCCATAATTTTTGTGAGATTTTGAGTCTTTTAGAGCATATTTTTTTTCTTGCTCACTTTATTGATTATGAGTGTGTCAACATTGATTTGTTATTCTAGAACTTGCTTCGATTATAAATGTCGAGACCACACCTATGAGTTGATATAGTGAGATGATAAAGGCACTTAGGTTTTAACCCACTTACTCCACTAAAAGCCTACCCTCACAATTAACCCCTAGTGAACCCCTTTGATCCTAACAACCCTTTTATTAACTCACCCTCAACATTAACCAAAAACCATTTTTGTTGAAATCCCTTTAATTAATTTGACCCACATTAAGTCGAGGTCTGATTTGAACAGATTACTTAGCTAAACTATGCTTTCCATTTCAGTTGTTAATTTCTTTATTATTGTATGATTTGTTCTTAAAAAAACGAAGTATATCCATTATTAGTTCTATGATTAAGTGAGCTTATAAGTTTAAATTCCACATCTTGAAGAAAAAGCTCATACTATTAGTATTAAGTTCTCAATTGATGTAATTATTCATTATTAGTTCGTTGTTCTAGTTAGGTAATTTATCAATTCAATCTTGATTCTAACCCTCTAATTCGGCCTTTATCCACACCTTTAACCTTAGCCCCGTTACAACCCTTTTAAAGACCTTTTGATTTGTGTATCATCTCATATTATAGTGGTGGAGACTTGATTTTCATGCAAGCCTATGGGATTAACCTTTCGTGTTCGACTTTTGAGTGCTTAATTTTGAACCTTAAACACTTTAGAGTGATTTGAGTGAATCTTTAGTGAGGATGTCAACTTTTGTCGATTTTGAATTAAAGTTAATTATTTAGGTAAGGGGAAACACCTATTTTTCGTGCTATAAAAACTATGACTTTGATTGTTTGAATCTTTAGGAACCTTTTTGGTTAAATTCTCAATGTATGAATTACCTATGAATTATGATGAAACACTATTGATGAAGGTTATGAATTGAGGAAGTTCGTTTTAATTGTAAGTTGAGAATTTTGCTTGAGGACAAGCAAAAGCTTAAGTGTGGGGGTATTTGATAAACTGTAATATGTTAATATTTTAATCCCACATTTAGCATACTTTTGGATGATTTATTCCCTGAATTAAGGAATTTGGTGCTTCTAATCCTTTAATTTCATGTTTTATACTTAGGAAAGCATAGGAGGATGAAAAGAACGAGAAACGGGCTAAAAACGGACCAAATGGGCCAAAGTAGGAAATCAACACGGCCTGGGGTTTCACCACACGGCCGTGCCTCCCTAGCAGACCCAACCACGGTCTACAATTCGATTCACACGGGCGTGTTGCACGGGCGTGTCCCTGCCATGACAAAGAGGAATTTCACTCGGAATAGGGTACTTAAAGGCAAAGAAAGGCATTCCAAAAGCCTATATAAACACCCTAAAAGCTTTTGGTCAGGGGGGCGACCAGCTAGGCCAAGGAGCCGAGCCAGAGAGGTCAGAATTGTGGGATTTACTCGAAGAAAACCAGTTGATTCATCTCAAGAAGCAAAAATCATACTCAAGACGGCGGATCTCTCCTTCAATTCGTTCAGGGGGTTTTAGGGTTTTCTTATGTTTTGTTTTATCTTTTCTTCTGAGATGTATTCTTTTATTATTATGAACTAAACCCCTTAGATACCTGAGGGGGATGAAACCTAAGAAGGATCTTGTTATTGTTTTCTGAACTATATGATAAATACTTGATTTGTTCTTAATTATGTGTTCTTAATTCAGGATACTGATTCAAGTATTGATGTGCTTAGGTAGAAGAGGAATAGACCCTGCCTAAGAGTAGATCTAGCATAATTAAGCGGAGTTGATCGCAACCCTAGAGATAGGATGACGAAAATCTGTCGAATTAGGGTCAAACCTAATATGGGAGTCCATAGATCGAGTTAATGCAACCTTAGGGGTTTTAATTAGAAAGAGGTTTCAATTAATCAACCTAAGGTTTGATGTTAGTAGCCTCGAGAGAGGTATTAATATAAATTAGGGAATCCTACGGATCAGGTCAAGTGAATAAATCGTCTGGTTCAGAGTTAAATAACAAGTGAAGTCTAGGTGGATTCCTCCTTGGGTATTGTCTTAATCAATTGGTTTCTCCCACAAGTATTTCCCCAATTCATTCTCTTCATCTTAGCGTCTTTAGCTTAGTAGTTAGTTAATTTTAGATTAAACAATAATTCACTTCAATTCTTAGGCTAAATAATAGAAAAAAGTTAGTATTAGTACTTTTGGTTCCTTTGGGTTCGACATTTCGGTCTTGCCACTAAACTATACTACTGTTCGATAGGTGCGCTTGCCTCAATCGTTGTCACAGTTAGTTTCTAGGCTAGATCATTCATTATATAAATTTTTAAGACTCTGACATAACGATCAACCATATTCCTTTCGGCTTCCATCATTTGTTCCCTCATATCTTGCTGGATTTTTGCCAACTGCTATTGCAGCTGGTCTTGCATGTCTCTCTAGAACTGTTCTAGTCTTTGATCCATATTCTTTGTCTTAGTGCATGTACCGTAACGGTGTTTGGTTTCCATATTTTTCCTTTTTTCTCTCTCTCTCTGTGATAATTTCAACTAATTAGGATTTTTCTATGGACTTAAATGCATATGATGTGATGTAATGCAAATGCATGAATGCAAAATGGGCATCGATTCAGATTCAATTCCATTTAGAAAACTTTATTAGAAAACAAAGTTCTTTACATAAAAAGGATTACAAATATGCTTTCGCCCTAATGTCCAAAGCCTTAACTTTCCTAAACAACAAGGCTAGCTCTCGACCACGATCTGACTGTAGCTCATATTTCAAGCTCAATGTATCAGCCTGTACTGCCAAAGTCTGTAAATGATCAGCTACCTCTCGAATCTGAACTATGGCTTCACCCATGAGATAATCCTGATTTCTAACTTGATCATGAGAATGGTGGAGTTCTTCCTTTCAATGCCCTTCTCTTGCTTCAAAAAGCTCGATCCGGAGTTCACAATTTTGCAATGCCGATTCCAATTTTTTGATCTTGCCCTTCATTTCCTCAATCTTATTCAGACTTGACTTCAGCTCAATTACAGAATTACGGCTTCGATGGTGGTGAAGAGACCGTCCCAGTTTATCCACTCTAGCTTTTAATCCACATTTCTCCTTTTGGCTTTCTGCCAAACTCCTTTCTAGGGCCTCGTTTCGCATTTGCATCTCTTGGAACTTCCTCTCCCAATGGTCAGCTTTGGCCTTTTCCTCTTGAATCTCCTGTTGCCACTGTTCTAAAGTCTTCCCCAATCCGACATTTTTTATCGATAGACGTAGCTTCTTATATTCTGTCTTTAGACTATCCAGATCTTCCTCGACCCTTTTCTTCCCTTTTCTTATTTTTTCAGCCTCTGATTTCTGAACATCCACATCTAATATCAGGTAGATTTTTTCTTCTTCCAACTTCTCCATCCTCTTTCCGAGCTCTGAGCTCATCCTTTCGAAATCTTGTTTTATAATCTCCAATTCTAATGGGACCACTTGCAAGTATTCTTCTCTTGATCGGGCGCCTTCTGGATTTAGCTCAGGGATATTATCATTAACCCTTCTAATCCTCCATCCGTTGTATTCTGGGGTCGTCAGTGGGCCTGCAGATAATCTCTTCATCCTACGAATCTGATTCCAAGCACAAGAAATCTCCTTAACCTTCTTCTTATAGTTATCCCCTCTGTATGAGAACTCACATTGAGCTAGTCCATATGTTGCTGGTACGAACTGTCTTGATCCATATTGCCTTAGTACGAGCAAAGGAGCATACCCAACGGCTCCCCAAATTCCAAGTAAAGGAACCCAATCAAAATTCCCACACCGATAAAGAATTTCATTGGGAATCATCCAAGGAGCTCTCCACTCGATGTCTTCCTCTTAAAGGTTTTGAAGGAGCGCCATCCAATTTTCCTCGGACACGTCTTCTCTCCTTGGTATAGCCACTATCTCTTTTAATGGAGAATAATTCTCAGAGAAAACCAGATAAGAAACTTTCTCCACTTTCCAAAAATGACTGTGAAACCAAACTAATAACAACTGCATGCATCCAATGAACCTACCTTCACCTGCTCTCCGACATGCATTCAAAGATCTGAACGTCTCGGCTAAGATCGTAGGTATAGGTGTGACACCTTTGTCAAGTCGATCGAATAAATCAGTAACTGCTTCATCTACATGTCTTAAAGCTTTAGGGAAAATTATCAAGCCATAAATACACAAGGCAAAGACGTCAATCTTCTTCTTTACATCTGGATGTGCTAAGATCAGGTCCCTCAAACTCACCCAAGGAATGCATTTACCCTCACCTTTCTTTTGAATCCTGGCTACAACCCACTGTTCGCTCATCCCCGTGATGTTCATTGACTTCTTCACAAAAGTTGGGACATTGGCGGTCCAGGAATAAGCTTTGTCGACTTGGACCCTTGGACAGCGAAGCAAGGTTGTATATTCCTCCACCGTGGGCACTAAATCTACTTTCCCGAAAGTGAAACAACTATAGGCAGAGTTCCAAAACTGATTCATAGCCTGTAACAGATGCTTATCGACCTTGATGTCGAGCAAGTAGGGTAGATCGCCATAATTACGATAGAACAGCTACTTAGCCTCATCATTCCATTGGGTCCATATTTCTTTCAACTCTTGGAACTCATTTTGCGTGATACTAATACGAGTGAAATCCCATAGTTCTGACACATGCCCCTCAGCTAAGCTATTCCCTTTCTCTAATTGCGTCTGCTCTGACCACATGCGGACGGCTGCATTGTCCTCCATTTTATCAAGAAATTCGTTCTCCACAACCAGCTTTCTTACTTAGAAACTGATCGTGAATCGATACCTCTCTCTAAAATATGAAATGACATGCACAAAAAATAAAGCACAACAAGTTAGTATCATGAAATAAAATATAAAGAAAATAAAATAAATAAACACCTATTTGGGTAACCACTAAGGCTTAGTATAGTTCTACTTAGGGTGAGTCCTTATGTTTTCTACATGTGGTTTAGCTCTAAAGTTGAGGTACCTGAACCAGCAGATTCCTCGATCCTCACCCATTATAGGCTCATATAGACCGAGTTTAGTTCAGGGGAATACATTTCCCTATGGCCATGCGGAAGTGAAAACTTCACGAAGACATAGGTACGGATGTATCCCGGAAGCAATCCACTAGCCCATGCGGAGCTGAAAACCTCACGAAGGCATAGCTTCTGGCTCCCACTTAAAGGTGCGACCACAACGGTCATGCAATGCAATGCGCGCAAGAAAATGACACAATCATATGCAATGACACAAACAAATGCAACAAAAGGATCATAATTTTCAAATCAAATTTTCAAAAATTTTCAAATCGAATTCTCAAATTTTTGACAAAGGACAGAAAATAATCAATTTTATGGCTTGACTCTCTTATTGTTCCCCAGCGGAGTCGCCAAGCTGTCGAAACCATTTTTTTGTTTTTATGAAAAACGGGGATCGACTTAAAAAAAGAATGAAAACGGGAGTCGCCACCGATCTTTTTTGCTTAGGTGTGATCAGATCACCTTATAAAACATGTTTTGTTTAAAACATTAATTTTGGCCTACGAAATTCAAGAAAATAGGTTCGGGAGTCGGTTACGTACGAGGAAGGGTTAGCACCCTCGTAACTCCCAAAAATTGGTACCTAATTGATAAAATCATGTCCTAATGTTGAAAATTTTTAAAAAATTTAAAATACGATCCTTTTATTTGAAGGAAAGCTAAAAACTCACTTGTCTCAAAGAAACAAAATGTCACACCCAATAAGTTATGATGTAACATCTCAAGTCTTTGAAATTAAGATTGCCTTTATTTGTAAAAAATCTTACCTCGAGATACAAAGCATTATATCTAATAAGTTAAGATATAACATTTTGAATTTTCGAGAATAAGTTTTGATTTGAAGTTTATGGGGTTTTTTTTTTAAAAAGGATACTTGATACTTTAGGTTCCACGAGAAAAATTAAAACCCAGTGAGTTAGGGTATAATTTTTCTCGAAGTCGCCAAATATCATGTATTACTGTATTTAAAAAACTTTTAAATAAAATGCGACAATTTAACAAAATATATTTTTATTTAAAACGACGATTCAAGTAAAAATATCGCATTAATACATCATAAAATATAAATACTAAAAGCAATTTACAAAAATTACATGATATACTAACATTTCATACTAATATAAACAATTAAAAAGAAAATAACGTAATATAGCAGGTGATACATGTAATAAAATGTCTATTCTAAAGCAATAATAAACAAGTAAACGAACATAAATAAACAAATACAAGATATATAATAAGCAGTAATAAAATAAAATCTATATGAAAGATAAAAATTCGAGAAATGGATATGAAATTCTACAAATAAGATCAAAAATAAAAGTAGATAAATGAATGATGAAACACCCCAAACCCGGCCCATTCGTTACGACCGAATTTGAAATGCCACTGCGGAAAAACGTTTGAAGACTGATTTCACTTTTGGGAAAAACATTAAAAATTTTGTCATTTGAAAACCATGTCCAATTAAAAATTCTAAATAATATAAGCTTGATAAAAATATCCAAATTAAAACCTTATTATAAGCTTTTAAAATATAAGTTGCCAAAATTAAAAGCACTTCCCAATAATAATTTAATGGTCGTCTAGCTTAAACATAATAAAAATGTTCAATCACTTTAATGGGCCTTATTACAATAAACACTTAATCAAAATACTAAAAATATAACTACTTAATTAATTAAAATATCTTTCTCGCATGGAAATCGTCGCATGGCCACCTTTGTATCCACTCCAACCCGGTCCAAAATCACGATCACCTGCGATGTTTAATAAAAATTGGGTGAGTCATACGGACTCAAGTGTGTAATTAGTCCTTTGAATTCTACCCACATGTTAACCACATATTAACTCATATATCGAGATATCAATTATCAAATTCACATGTTATCACATTCAGGCTTGGCCTATATTCATATCGCATTCATCTAATAGGGTAGTTAACCACATAATTTCCACATACTTTGGGCTTGGCCCATTTCATCATCAACCCATATGATGAGATAATGAGTTTATGCAAAGTGCACCCAACCCAACCTAGGGTCCATCCGTTACACCTACCTTGGCGCACTGGCCGCCCAAGGCCGTGGCTAATCCACCGATCAACTAAGTGATCCCACATATCTTACCTTGGCGGACTTGTCGCTCAAGGCCGTGGGTGAGCCACCGATCACCTAAGTGATCCCACATATCATTCAGTCCACGGTGATGCACACGACTATCAACCGCCAAGATGTGGCACCTAGCCAACACCTCCCTTGATGAAGCACATAGCTAACATCAAGCGCTAATGTAGCACAAGGCTAACATTAGACCACGTACATAAAGTACACCCTTTCCTTCGATAGTCACATTCATATCCCATCCCATGCACATGCAACATATGATAATGTCATAACATAGTAAAATAATGCATGCACATGCTATTCGGCATACAAACATATTCTCATTGGCATATTCACATTCTTAATAATTAACACTGACCTGATTTCCGATATACCCCTTAAGGGTAACCATTCACAATCGCCACTTTGCACATATTAGCATTTACACAACACATACAATATACCATAAACCCGGAAAGCAAGTGGGTTAATCACACACTGTCTATTTAGCGAAATCCCGAACTACTCGAATGTAACACAATCTAGAATCCGAAACTCTTCTTACTCCCGTCGATTTGCTCCTAAGAACCAAAGTACTCAATCGATCAACCCTTAATATCCAAAATATGGCTTATAGTCGAATATCACATAACACTTACCTAACTTACGAAAATCCCGAATCATCACTTACTCCTTGAATAGTCGAAGTCCCACTATTACACGTTTGCTTTGAAGAGCCTAAAGTAAGTAGTCGACAAAGACACCCTCCTTTAAAGATTAAACACGAGAACAACAATGGTGGTTCGGCACTTTATGATCTCAAGAGAAGAAAGGAGAAGGAGAAAGCTATAAGATTCAGCTAAGGCTTTAAATCACAAGAAATATTCGGCTACAAGGGAATTTGGGGTTGGAAGAAATAAAAAGATGAATAAGGGAAAAGTAGAAGAATTTCGGCACTTAGAAAATTCAAGAAAGAAAGAAATATAAATGGCTTTTGCACAAGAGGAAGAACGGCACCAATGGGAAAAGAGGTACTAAATTTCGGCAATAACCAATATGAAAAAGAAAGGTTTTGAAAGGGGAAATTTAGCACACACTAGCACCATATTTATACCGAAAATTCAAGCTCCTAGAGTCCAACAATCGGCCACCACTTTCCCACTTATCAAATCCCAACTTAAACTCCTATTTTATCTCTTAACAAATAAAATAATTAATCCAACACCTTATCTCTTATCTATCTATTAAACTAAAATTAATAAAATAAAATCTCATTTAATGTAAATAAAACCATAATTATCCTATAATAAAATAAATAAATAAAACTACAATTATCCTACTCTTGGCCGAATATTAATAGGATAAAACAAGCTTAATCTTCATCCAAATAGAAGTCCAATTGCCGTATAACCTTCCCCTCCCCTACCTTGACGCAAAAACAAAATAAAACCACCCCTTCTTGCTGCTCACAAGCCTTGAACCCGCGACCTGTTGGAGCAAGCTTACAGGCAACGCCCCAGGCCACTTTGCCAAGGCGTTTTTTTTGTGACATAAACTCGCCCCAATTCGTTTTAAGACCTCCTTCCCTAGCTCCCCCTTGTCTTAACGCCAGAAACAAAATAAAAAAATGCCTACTGCTGTCAACAAGGCTCGAACCTGAGCCCTCTTGAAGCTCCCTTTGCCGCAAGCGTCGAAGCCACTTTACCAAGCTCACTTTCATGTCCAAAAGTCCTTACAATTATTCTTAAGGCCTCCTTAGCCCCAACTCCCTTTTAACGCCAAAAATAAAAGTCCATTGCTTCCTACGTTGCTCGAACCCAAGACCAAAGCCACAAACGTCATTTCCGAGTCGCGCCACTTTACAAGGCCTGCTTTTATGCCAAACACGCCTAAGATTTTTCCCTTAAGGCCTCCCCCGGCCTTGCTCCCCTTTAACGACAAAAATAAAAACTCCCAAGTGCGATTCCTGCAGCTCGAACCTCCTCCCCTTGGCACTCCACTTGACGCAAACTCCCAAAGCACCTGTGTGGCGCCCTTGCCACTTTACCACACGACTACTTGTGTCCTAAACTCCCCAAAACTTTTCTTAAGGGCTCCTTCACCCAGCTCCCCTTTTATACTTAAAATCCAATATTTTCCCAAAACTTTCACCTACACCCTAGGGTTCTCAAAACCCTTAATACACTTCCAAATACTGCCAAAACCTACTAACTCATGAATTATGCACAAACGCATAACCCCTAATCTAGGATGTTACAAATGATATATTTAAAACACTGGATAAATATTATAAAAAAAATTTAAAAAAATATGACGATTTCTAAAAGATTAATATATATAAACAATATATTTTAAATAAATAATATAAAAACATAGAATATATATAAAAAAAATAAAGGATAACTTATAATAAATATATAATTTAATAATTTAATATATACTAAAAAATAATAATATACCAAATTAAAAGAATATATAATATAATAACTAATATACAAATTTTAAAATGATATGTAATATATAAATAAAATTGAATTTAATAAAATAACCTAATATAAATAATAATAATTTAATACATATATAATACTAAAATAATTAAAAAAATAAAAAGAAATCAAAGAAACAAGGATCAAATTAGAAATAAAAAAAATCCAGAATAAAAACTATAAAAGGACCAGATTAGAACGCGTGTCACACCATAGGGATCTCTTACGAAATTCTACCTTATCTCCTAAACGACGCCGTTCCCTCTTCTGCCTTTGAAATGGCCTTAAGGACCAAATTGGAACAAAATATAAATTCCGGAGCTAATTCAAAAATAAAAGAAAATAAAAATTGAACGAAATTGAAAAATGATAAAATTACGAAAGGACTAAAGAGGCAAATTACCCATTTTATAAAAACACGCGGATCCTCCCCGAGTCGGGTCAACGTGAAACACCCCAAACCCAGCCCACGAGCCTGAACCGAATCTGGTATGTTCCTTAAGTAAACCGGTTTCAAATTCTTTTGTTCCTTAGGAAAACTTGTGCGATTTTAAAAAAAATATTGTTCTGGGTTGGGCTTGTGTTGAAAACCAATTCATCTTATATTGAAATCCATTAAATAAGGTGACAAAACGATTTAGGGTTTATTTTAAAGGAAATAAATTTTAAACTTAACTTTAATTAAAAATAATTCGTAACATAGTAATTAAAAATAAAAGTAAAGAAATGTAACTTATGGCCTTATTACATCAAGTGAAATCCCAAAATAAAATTCTAAAATACTTAAATAAAATTAAATATCCATATTGAATAAAACTTCAAGCTGAGCATGGCCATCCCTAAGCTTCCGCCGAACCCGGTCCATTATTGATCGTCACCTGAAAAATAGTCCCACAACGGGGTGAGTCAACAGACTCAATGTGTACACAACACTAAAATTCAATAGATCAGGCATACATTTTTCATATCCAATACTTATTCATATAACAGATAAAAATGATGATGCCACCCAAACCCAAACCTAGGTGCCATCCGCTACACATCCCCATACCAACCTGCACACCGTGGGGACTACTAAGTCAACCCTCCATCCGCTACACACCATCGAAGGCGATCCGCTGCGATCGACGTGCTCATCGCCCATATAAAATTTGTGGCATAGCCACGAGATAATTGTGTCATGAGACACCACATTCGAGATAATGTAACCGGTTACCACATTCGGATAATGTGACCAAGTCACCACATTCGAGATAGTGAGACCGTAGTCATCACATTCACTTCCCCTTTTTCATATATCCCGAATGACCCATATTATTCATATCATGCATATCCTACTTAAATTCACATTCTTATAAATTTTCACATGTTATAAATAACATATTTCATAATCCTAGTGGAAGTAGGAGACGTGCTGAGTACTTTGTACCATAACACGGTACCTTATCCATATGCACATTTTACATATTACCATAATCATATTAAAAGTTAGTGTGGGGTACACACTGATTCGCTTAATGAAGTCCTTGAAATCCAGAAGAACCGATCTCTTGATTTAGATCCTTAACTCCTATATTCACCAATCATTTAAACACATTAATAAACCTTTTTGCTTTAAAACGAAATCCTAGTAGGATTTGTATACTCAAAACCTACCTTGTTGCCGATTGACTTAAGAATCAAGTCCCAAAACTTTGTTGTATTCCTTCTTTGTGATTTCAAATCCCGAAAAGTATCCTTGCTTTCCTAGGGATGTCGAAATTCCTATAATCACATGTTAGGTTTAATCTAACATTAAAACTTAAAACAAGACCTTTGGATCTTATAGTTTCTTACCTTAGATCCCGAAATATTCTTCCTTGTAGTCGACAGTTGTAGAATCCCGAGAGATTCCCTTAATACTTCAGTCGACTGCTTCCTTACTTAGATTCACAGGGAGATTCGGCTATGGCTTCTAATGGAGAGGAAAATATTCGGCTAGGTTCCAACAATTACTTAATTTCGGCTTGACAAAAGAAAAGAAAGAAAAGAAGAGAAGAGAGCACTAAGAATTCGGCAGAGAAAGGAGGAAGCAATAATTGATGAGTAGCCCTCCTTCCTTCCTTTTATAGCCGAAATTATCATCTAAGGAGTCCCTTACTTGGCCACCACTCCTCTATCTGATAACTTTATCCTTTAATTATCATAAATAAAAGAGTTTAAATCCAACATTTATCTCTTCAAAATAATCCAATTTAAAAATCCTTTATTTATCACCCTTTTTAATCGAATATTTATGAAAATAAAACACCTCCTTTCTAGAAGCATGTGCCGTCCACCTCAGTCTTCTGGAAGCAAAAATAAAACCTCCTTTATTTGCTTCCCAAGTGACTCGAACTCGAGGCCCATTCCTCTTGCATATGGCGCCCGATTCCATAGGCCCTAAGTGGCATCTTGAGACCACTTTTCCAAGCTCTGTTTGTGTGTCAAAGTTCACAAACTTTTTCTTTTAAGGCCGCCTTGCCTTAATTTCCCTTTTAAACCTTAAAACTCGTCATTTCTAGGTCATTTCTAAGCTTCCAAAAATTTTCGTTCGGCTCAGTAAACTTGACATTTTCTTACATTTCCAAGTTTCAGAAATGTGCACTTTCCTATTTTGAATCATTTCCAAATCATTTCCATCCATTTCCATACATTTTCGAGTTTCCAAAAATGTTCAAAATTTATTCTTAGTACATAAAACATGTTTCTTCGTACAATTAAACCGAAAATGCATAGGCCCTTTCCAGGATGTTACGCTTCTACCCCCTTAAAATAATTTCGTCCTCGAAATTTTCTAACTAAAATAATTGAGGGTATTGTTGTTGCATTGCCTCTTCTGGTTCCCACGAAGCTTCTTCCGATCCATGATTGCGCCATAACACTTTGACTAGAGGAACTGACTTCCTACGTAACACTTTCACATCACGTTCCAATATTTGAATTGGCTCTTCCTCATACGATAAGTCTGGCCTTAGCTCCACTTCTTCAATTGGTACCACATGAGACGGATCCGATCGGTAACGACGTAGCATGGACACATGGAATACGTCGTGCATCTCGCGCAACTCGTGGCAACTCCGGTTGGTATGCCACCGCCCAACTCGCTTCAAAGATTCTATAGGGCCCTACAAACCTTGGGCTTAACTTCCTTTGCGACCAAACCTCATCACCTTCTTCCAAGGCGAGACCTTGAAACACTTGGTCTCCCACTTCAAACTCTATTTCCTTCCGCTTAAGGTCTGCAGACGACTTACGCCTATCGGAGGCTTCCTTTAACCGTGCTTGGATTGTCTTAACCTTCTCTTCGCCGCCACTAACTCGGACCCAAAACTCGACGTTCTCCTAACTCAGTCCAACAAGTAGGAGTTTGACACTTCCGACCATACAATGCTTCATATGGTGCCATCCGAATGCTAGCACGATAGCTGTTGTTGTAGGCGAACTCGGCTAAAGGCAAGTAGTCTTCCCAACTTCCTCGGAAATCTATCACACTGACCTCTCAACATATCTTCCAACACTTGTATAACTCGTTCAGACTTCCCGTCGATTGTGGATGAAAAGCCGTAGTGAAGTCCAACTTAGTGCCTAAAGCTTGATGAAGTGCCCTCCAAAACCGAGACGTGAACCTTGGGTCTCTATCGGACATGATCGACAATCTTTGGTACTCCATGTAACCTCACAATTTCCGCCACATATAACTTGGCCAACTTCTGAAGAGAATAGTCTACTCTTACCGGAATGAAATGCGCGGACTTGGTCAAACGGTCCACTATTACCCATACCGAGTCCTTCTTAGTAGGCGTAAGGGGAAGCCCACTAACGAAGTCCATGGTAATTCTCTCCCACATCCATTGGGGAATCTCAATTGGTTGAAGCAATCCCGATGGAACTTGGTGTTCAGCCTTAACTTGCTGACACGTCAGACATTTTCCCACGAATTTAGTAACTTCCCGTTTAAGATCAGACCACCAAAATTGCTCCCTTAGATCCCTATACAGCTTAATGCCTCCGGGATGCATAACATAAGGGCTACCATGTGCCTCCCGAAGAATCCTTTGTCTTAACTCCTCGTCTCTCGGCATACAGACTTTACCCTTGTAGCACAATACTCCTTCATCATTGACGCTATAGTCCTTTAATTCTCCGATTCTGTATTTTGTGAAACTTAGCACTTAGGTCCTTATCACCAACTGTCCCTTTTCACCTCATTCAGCCATGTGGGCTTGATTTGTAATTCTTCCAACAGGCTTCCATCATCATATAAACTCAAGTGAGCGAACATAGCCCTTAGATCCGACACAACCTTCCGACTTAGGGCATCAGCTACCACATTCGCCTTGCCCGGGTGGTACTCTATCGAGCAGTCATAATCCTTTAATAGTTCCACCCACCTTCGCTGCCTCAAGTTCAACTCCTTCCGAGTCAACAAATACTTAAGGCTCTTGTGGTATGTGTAGATTATCGACTTTCTCCATAAAGGTAGTACCTCCAAACCTTAAGGGCGAAAACCACGGCTGCCAACTCTAAGTCATGAGTTGGGTAGTTAACCTCATGAGGCCTTAGTTGCCGAGACGCATACGCCACTACTTTTCCATCTTGCATTAGCACACATCCTAATCCCGTATGCGAAGCATCACAATACACCACAAAATCCTTGCCTGCCTCCGGCTAGATTAGCACTGGAGCTTCCGTTAACACCTTCTTGAGCTTTTTAAAGCCCTCTTGTTGCTTATCTTTCCATTCAAAGGGTACTTCCTTCCTTAGCAACTTTGTCAAAGCGCGGCTATTGACGAGAACCCTTCCACAAACCCTTCGTAATAGCTTTGCCAAACCTAAGAAACTTCGGATCTCAGCCACGGACCTAGGTGGTTTCCAATCCAACACTGCCTCGATCTTCCTAGGGTCCACTCTTATTCCTTCTGCGGATACCACATGTCCTAGGAATGCCACCTCCTTAAGCCAAAATTCACACTTGCTTTGAATTTGGCATAGACTTCTTCTCTCCTTAATACTTGCAAAGACAACTCGGAGGTGTTCATCATGCTCTTCTTGGACTTGAGTACACCAAAATATCGTCGATGAACACAACGACGAACCTATCCAAGTATGGTTGGAAAACCTGGTTCATCATATCCATGAACGCGGCTGGAGCGTTCGTCAATCCAAACGGCATCACCACAAACTCAAAATGGTCGTATCTTGTCCTAAAAGCGGTCTTATGGATATATGCCTCCTTCACCTTCAACTGGTGATATCCCGATCTTAAGTCTATCTTTGAGAATACTGTGGCCCCCTTCAGCTGATCGAACAAGTCATCGATCTTTGGCAAAGGATACTTGTTCTTGATGGTCACTTATTCAATCGCGGTAATCTATGCACATACGCATAGTTCCGTCCTTCTTCTTTACAAACAGAACTGGTGCTCCCCATGGAGACACACTGGGTCGTATGAACCCACGATCCAACAACTCTTGGATTTGAGCCTTGAGCTCAACTAACTCCTTTGGCGCCATTCGGTATGGAGCGATTGACACAGGAGCACATTCTCGGCAAAGCAAGTCTATTCCAAATTCCACCTCCCTATCTGGGGTATTCACAGTAATTCTTCCGGAAATACATCTTCAAAGTCTCTTACAGTTCTAACTCCACTGACACCTTCTTCCTTTCCACCCAACGCACTTACGAAGGCTAAGAACGCCTTGCACCCTTTCTTAACCATTTTCTCAGCCTTCAACGCCGAAACTACGTTGGACAGGTAGTTTCTTCTCTCTCCGATCATTACTACTACTTCATCCTCCGGGGTCCTTAGTTCCATTCGTTTAGCCGCACAATCCAACACGGCTCGGTGCTCTACTAGCCAGTCCATTCCAAGTATAAGTTCAAACTCCCCGAAAGGTAGTTCCATTAAGTCACAGAAAGTTCACTCCCCCGAATCTCTAGGGGTACATTTCGAAAAGATCTTATCCACCACTACGCTTAGGCCTAATGGGCTTACTACTGATTATCTCCCTATCGAGAAAGTTCGAGTCTAGGCCTAGTGTTTCCACTACACTACATGCAACATACGAATGGGTCGAGCCCACATCAATTAAGGCATAATAAGGCTTGCCATAAATAAGGAACGCATTCGGTTATAACATCCGGTGCGTCTCCAAAATCCTCCCTACGGCGAACCACATAAACCAACCCCGGTTGCCTTGCCTCAAAGATTAGCGGCACCTCGCCTCGTGCTCCACGTCCTCTACCAAAGACCGTTACCTCGATTACTCGAACCACGACCTCGTTGAGGTCGCTGTCCTCCTCTACCAACCCGACTAACATTACGAAGCGTAATTTGGTCGACTTTCATCCGGTTTCTTAGGACAATCCTTGAGTATATGGTCCTTGGACCCACATCGAAAACATCCTCCCGTCTTTTTCCAAAGACTCCCTAAGTGCTTCTTCCCACAATGTTCACAAGGACGACATCGCCATCCTACACCCGACTTGCGGGTTTTATGCCCATCAACTCTAGTCCTCTTTTGAGCCTTCCCGCACGATCCAAAACCTCTTTTGGGCCTATTTCGATCCGTAGTCCGCTTTGTAGAATCCTTAATTCCTTGACCACTTTAGCCTTCTCCACTAAAGCAGAAACTCCCGCTCCCGATGCGGTGCTATCAACAATCTCGAGATCATCTCTTAGTCCGTCCTCAGCGAACCACGGCGCTCATGCTCGATTGCCACTACTACTCGAGCGTAGCGGCTCAACCTCGTGAATTGACTTCATATTTCGTGAACGGACTTGTTCCCTTGAACCAGCCCGGAAAAGCCTTCCTTTGCTCATCGTATACTGGTTCCCACATATTTCTTCTGAAATGCTTCCTTAACATATTCTCAGGTCAGATCCTCAGTCGTGGCACCACCCCGAACAGTTAACCACCACTGATACGCTTCATCGCGTAACAGTGCAACCATCCCTTTCAACTTTTCCTCAGGGGTCGGATCAAGCTCATCCATGATGCGCTCAGTTGCTTCCAACCAAGACTCGGTGTATTGGGTGCCACACCCGATACTCCACGAAACATTTCAGCTCCATTAGCTCGAAGCCGCTCAGGCACAGACTTACGGGTTCCCGAATTTCCTCCTGCACCAGCCACCAACTCCAAAACTCGCAAAGACACTGCGACACAAAGATCATCTCCCGTCCGAAGCTTGCTCGCTCAACACCCACAACGGGGGTGGTGGTGGCTGTGGTATCTCATTGTCGGACCCTTTGACCCGATCTAACGGGTTCGACACCGTCATCCTTCCTCTACCTCGCCCACGGCGACCACGTCCTCTAGAGCTCATTTCTAACATCGTAATCGATTAAGAAGTTTTATGAATTAGTCTTTCTTTCACTTGTTTACCCATGAAGAAGTTTTATGAAAAAGAATTTAGGAGTGGTTCTTTCAGTATTCATACATGCACACAGTCTTTTCATTCATTTGTACATCCATCAAACAATTATGAACTTTCGTTCATTCAGAGAAACGTTGTAGTTTTCATTGTTATTGTTTCTCCACTACCCAGGGGTATTTTCGTAATTTTATCCTACTTGAGGGTATTTTCAAATTTTTTCCAAAAGAAAGGGTTCTTTGGTGATTTCACACAAATTATTTTGGTATTTTTAAATTCTGGTATTTTGGAAAAATTTTAAATCCGGGGTATTTCAAAAATTTTTGACCTCGGGGGTATTTCGGTAATTTTTCACAAATCGAAAATTTTTGAAAAATTTTGTAAAGATGGTTTTCACAAATTTAAAAGAAAGTTTTTAAGAGTTTTAAAACTAGGGTTTTGTTGTTTTTATAGAAACATGACTAGTTCCCTTTCGGGTTTTAGTCATTGTGTTTAGCCTATGACCGAGCCCTCTTGGTTAGGGGTGAACCAAATCTCACGCACTGTGCAGGATTCGAGTGGAGAGGAGGTGAGTCATGCGGATCGCTTAAATACCAAGCTCCCACCGAAACCATTCCTAGACATGCGCTGAGGTTGCCACACCCACCGAGCCCTCCGGGTTAGGGTGAACCAGAAGCTACGCACCAAGTAGGATTCTGCGAAGAGGAGGTGAGTCACTAGGACTGCTTAAACACTGTGCTCTTAGGATCCAATCCTAGACATGCGCGCATTGGGGTTACCACACCCTAACTCATTGACTTAGCCATAGGTTTGTTTAACGTTCCTTAAGTCTTATGTGTTTGTGTTTGAGTAGACTAGTCCTAGGGTTCGAGTTCCTATCATGCTTTTCTACGTTCCATTCCTTTTCTACCCTTCCATATTTCATAACACATATTCACACAAATAGTTAGGGGTACTTACCTGGTGGACTGCGGGTTGGAGACTTAGGAGCCATGCCAGAAAACCTGTTTATTTCATAAAATTCTTTCAAAAGCTTACTTGGCTTGATTTGAAAACGTTTTGGGCCTTAGCCCCACAGCCGAGAGTTTAAAATTGGGCTCGATACCAAATGAAACACCCCAAACCCGGCCCACGAGCTGAACAGAATAACGGTATGTTCCTTAAGTAAACCGGTTTCAAATTCTTTTGTTCCTTAGGAAAACTTGTGCGATTTTAAAAAATATTGTTTTGGGTTGGGCTTGTGTTGAAAACCAATTCATCTTATATTGAAATCCATTAAATAAGGTGACAAAACGATTTAGGGTTTATTTTAAAGGAAATAAATTTTAAACTTAACTTTAATTAAAAATAATTAAGTAACATAGTAATTAAAAATAAAAGTAAAGAAATGTAACTTATGGCCTTATTACATCAAGTGAAATCCCAAAAATAAAATTCTAAAATACTTAAATAAAATTAAATATCCATATTGAATAAAACTTCAAAGTGAGCATGGCCATCCCTAAGCTTCCGCTAACCCAGGTCCATTATTGATCGTCACTGAAAAATAGTCCCACAACGGGGTGAGTCAATAGACTCAATGTGTACACAACACTAAAATTCAATAGATCGAGGCATACATTTTTCATATCCAATACTTATTCATATAGCAGATAAAAATGATGATGCCACCCAAACCCAAACCTAGGTGCCATCCGCTACACATCCCCGTACCAACTTCGCACACCGTGGGGACTACTAAGTCAACCCTCCATCCGCTACACACCATCGAAAGCGATCATTTGTGAGTCGACGTGCTCATCGCCCATATAAAATTTGTTGCATAGCCACGGATAATTGTGTCATGAGACACCACATTCGAGATAATGTAACAAGTTACCACATTGAGATAATGTGACCGAAGTCACCACATTCGGATAGTGAGACCGTAGTCATCACATTCACTTCCCCTTTTCATATATCCCGAATGACCCATATTATTCATATCATGCATATCCTACTTAAATTCACATTCTTATGAATTTTCACATGTTATAAATAACATATTTCATAATCCTAGTGGAAGTAGGAGACGTCTGAGTACTTTGTACCATAACACGGTACCTTATCCATATGCACATTTTACATATTACCATAATCATATTAAAAGTTAGTGTGGGGTACACACCGATTCGCTTAACGAAGTCCTTGAAATCTCGAAGAACCGATCATCGATTTAGATCCTTAACTCCTATATTCGGCCAATCATTTAAACACATTAATAAACCTTTTTGGCTTTAAAACCAAATCCTAGTAGGATTTGTATACTGAAAACCTACCTTGTTGCCGATTGACTTAAGAATCAAGTCCCAAAACTTTGTTGTATTCCTTCTTTGTGATCTCAAATCCCAAAAAGTATCCTTGCTTTCCTAGGGATGTCGAAATTCCTATAATCACATGTTGGGTTTAATCTAACATTAAAACTTAAAACAAGACCTTTGGATCTTATAGTTTCTTACCTTAGATCCCGAAATATTCCTCCTTGTAGTCGACAGTTGTAGAAACCCGAGAGATCCCCTTAATACTTCAGTCGACTGCTTCCTTGCTTAGATTCATAGGGAGATTCGACTATGGCTTCTAATGGAGAGGAAAATATTCGGCTAGGTTCCAACAATTACTTAATTTCGGCTTGACAAAAGAAAAGAAAGAAAAGAAGAGAAGAGAGCACTAAGAATTCGGTAGAGAAAGGAGGAAGCAATAATTGATGAGTAACCCTCCTTCCTTCCTTTTATAGCCGAAATTATCATCTAAGGAGTCCCTTACTTGGCCACCACTCCTCTATCTGATAACTTTATCCTTTAATTATCATAAATAAAAGAGTTTAAATCCAACATTTATCTCTTCAAAATAATCCAATTTAAAAATCCTTTATTTATCACCCTTTTTAATCGAATATTTATGAAAATAAAACACCTCCTTTCTAGAAGCATGTGCCGTCCACCTCAGTCTTCTGGAAGCAAAAATAAAACCTCCTTTATTTGCTTCCCAAGTGACTCGAACTCAGGCGCATTCCTCTTGCATATGGCGCCATTTCCATAGGCACTAAGTGGCATCTTCAGACTACTTTTCCAAGCCTGTTTGTGTGTCAAATTTCACAAACTTTTTCTTTTAAGGCCACCTTGCCTTAATTTCCCATTTTAAACCTTAAAACTCGTCATTTCTAGGTCATTTCTAAGTTTCCAAAATTTTCGTTCGGCTCAGTAAACTTGACATTTTCTTACATTTCCAAGTTTCTTAAATGTGCACTTTCCTATTTTGAATCATTTCCAAATAATTTCCATCAATTTCCATACATTTTCAGGTTTCCAAAAATGTTCAAAATTTATTCTTAGTACATAAAACATGTTACTTCGTACAATTAAACCGAAAATGCATAGGCCCTTTCCAGGATGTTACACAACGTGCGGGTCTTATGCCTTTAAACAACGTCGTTTTGACCTTTAAAGGTAATCCCCAAAACGGCGTCGTATAGATAGCCTATATAAGCTAAAAAATAACCAAAAAAATCATTTTAAACACTTTGAAAAAAAAACAAAATAGGGGCTCTGAAAAGCTCTCTTCCCCTCGGCCTGGGGCCAGAATCCGGCCTGGGTTCCGATGAGGGGCCACCGCGCGTGCACCCCACGCGCCACCGCAAGCGCCGCCACGGCGGCCGGAGGCCAGAAATTTTGTCTTTTTAGTGCAGGTCGAAAGGTAAACTCCTTTTCTTTATTTTAAATAGTATTCGTGAAGAATGCATGAATAAAAAAAACAAAAAAAAAACGAACTGGAATAATCAAAAATCACCTTCTGTTCTTTGATTTTTTTTGTGTTGTATTTCTGTGTATCTTTTCTACTGTTTACAAATTATATCAGGGCTTTTATAGCCCCGAAAAATAAATTAAAAATAAATTCAAAGATATGGTCTTCCATTCTTGTTGTTTTCTGTCATTTTTCTTTCCTTGTTTTGCAGGTGAATGGCGAGAAACACGGCGGTGGAGCGCTATCCGTGCACTGATTGCGGCATGACCGAGGGGCTGTGCTGGGTGCTTACGGCGCGAGGGTTTTCCAGAAACCCTAGGTCCTCTGAAACAGTTTGGGTATTGGGATCCGTAGGTTGGGTTAGGGGTTGGACTAGGTTAAGTTTGGGCCATGAGTTTTGGGTATTAGTCTGGGTTGTAATGGATTGGGTTTGGGCAATCTGTTTTGTAAGTGGACTATAAACTGGACATTAATTTATTTGTATTATTATATTTTTTTTATTTTTTCAAGCCCGGGCATAAATGGGCTACTACAATACGTAATGAAATTTGAGCCTTAATTGAGCTTACGAAAGCCCTTTTGTTGACCTGAGCATAAAATAGTATCAAATTATAATGTTTTAGAATTTTAGGGTCGATGTCATGATGTTACCAAATATTTTATAATGTCACGGCATTAGACCACTCGATGTTGCAACATTACATACTGTCGGTGAATGTTGGGATGAGGAAGATTGCTCGTCGCGACGTGGACTCTATTTTGGTAAATTTTAGGTCATTTGGTATTTATTTCATGTCAACCTCTCAAATTCTAAATTTGGTGTATAATTGCACAACTTACTTGCATAAAAACATACCCAAAACACCTACCAAACATTTTATGTTACCATTTCAAATCAACCAACTCAATATGCCACAATTTGACATCAAATCACAACAATTCAGCTTATACAAAGTCAACATATTGAATCATACATTTAACCATTCAATATAATCATTTTATCATATCATTTCACATTCAAATTTGTCTTTCAAGTATCATATATATAGCTTATCACATTACCAAAACATACATATATAAGGACGTTAGCCTTCCCAAAATCGAACATTATCTAAGGTTCAAAACAAAGCTACCATTCTCAAGTTAACGAAAACTTAACACCTATATACATGCCACATAACCAAACTTTAGAACATTTTAAAGATTACCGAATCAATAACAGGATAGTGTGTGCTTCTCGTCGATCTACTAGACATGTTCTTCAAGTTAGCAATCTACAAGGAAAAAGGGAAGCAACGGAGTAAACATATCGAATGGTTAGTAAGTTCATAAGTATTTAAACGAGAAACTAGGCTTACAATTAAACATATCAAACCAATTAACTTAGCAAAGTTTGCCTAACATAGCAAATCACAACATCTAGGTGAGCTTTAGTACATAATCAACCATGTAATATGCCAAATATACATAACATACCAATTTATATCATGTTAAGTAACCAACTCAACCTCATTTCAATCATGAATAAAGCGATCATTTATGTATACCAATATTTTTATTCAATTTATTTACTAATTCTTCATTTTAACATTAAATACATTTCGTATCATCTTGATTCCTCATTTCATATCATTTGTATCACCCGATGAAACTTAGTAGACGGACTCAACTACACAGGTATCTCTAATATAATAATTGCTCATTTGAGCTAAATACATATTCGTGTCAAGTTACTCGTCCAGGCTAAACCTTTAATTACACGTCAAATTGCTTGGTAAAGCTGAAAATATACATGTCAGGTTACGCGTCCAGGCTAAACTTTTAAAATGACATCAGGTTATTCGTCCGAGCAAAACCTGTGTCACATGTATCTTCAAGTCCACAACAAATGTTGGATCTCGGTAATCATCGGTAATCAATTTGTATCAGTTCGCACAAGACCTTTAATAAGTTCATCCGGACATTTTCAACACATATATATATATATTACAATTTAGTCCAAATCTCACCTTTTGTACCAAATCACAAACAACCCAAACTTCAACAGAACATACAATAATACACAATCACACCATATGAACTTACCTGGCAAAATAGCAAGCAATCTTATTCTTTAAGGACTAAACCACAATTTTATTTTTTCCCTGATTATCCTTAGTTTGGTTCAATTCTTGATTAATACAATAATTCAATTCAATTTATCAATTCCAAACATCTTATATCATCCAATTTTATCCATGATTCAATTCAATTTCATTTTTTGAATGATCCCTAAGTTTTGCATTTTATTCAATTTAGCCCCTAAAATCGAATTTGCAATATCTTTCAAATTTGAGCTTCGATTTTGAAACCGATCTCAATTACATCCTTTTAGGACTCTCTACTTTCTATAATTATAGAATTTTACACCAATTTTGAAATTTATACACTTTAGTCCTTATGTTCAAAAACTAGCAATTAAACTTTACAATCTACTCATTTTTCACATCCAAGCTTAAAATCTAACCGTTTAACACTAATTCCATCAATAACTCATCAATGAAAACTTTTAGAAACTTTAACAGTTTTGTAAATTGGTACATGGCTAGCTAAATCAAGCTTCCACGACCTCAAAAAATTACAAGAAAATGAATAAATTGAACTTACCATTCAAGGGCCGAAAGTTTAAGCTTCAAAATCCTAATTTTATCTTTTGGTTTCGTGAAGAAGACAAGTGGGATAAGGAAAAATGATTTTTTTTCTTTTAATTTTACTTATATACTTAGTTTAACTTTTAATTAATCATAATTAACCTAATTAACTTTTAATTAGTTAAACTTAAGCATAATTAAAAAATTTAGTGGATGTTAAATGTCATCCACCACAATTTGACACTTTAAAAGGTTCCAATTTCTCTTTTAGTCATTTGGCTATTTAAAAATTTATACTATAAAATTTTCTCACTTTTATAATTTATTCATTATAACTTAATTAATTATCAATTTGACACAATTAAGGGACTAAACTTTAATTAACCTTTATACTGACATCATAAATATTTATTAATAATATTTACGGACTTAAACATCGAAAATAGGGTTTCGAAACCACCGTTTCCGACACCACTGAAAAATGGGTTGTCACATTGAAATAAGATTTTAATTTAACATTATTTTTTTAATTTAACTCAAAAAGTTTTACTTGATTCGACTCAGCTCGAATTTCATTTCACTCGACAAAATTCGAAAAAATTTTAAATCGATTTAGGATGATAAAATAGACTCATCAACTCGATTAACTTGAATCTTTTTACTTGATTCGGCTCGATTCGATCGAATGCTCACCCCTAATGGTGATGAAACATAAAATCTCTTACCATGAATAACACTTTTTTCTCACTAGAGTTCTTTTCAATTTCAATCGAGCCAAACCCTAACTTGTGGATGATGAAGGTGATGGTGGGAATGGTCTCAGACGAAGTTTTTAGAAGGTGGGTTTTCAAGAAATAGAGAAAAAGGGTGAAATTTAGAGAGATTTGAGGGGGGAAAGAAAGGAAGAAGAAATAAAAGATTTTATGTTTTTTTCCACCATTGCCACCCAAGCAAGGAGGAGAGGGCTCTTTTCCCACCTTTTCTTAATATTTTAAGTATTTAAATAATACCAACAAGGGTCAAAGGTCAAAACAATTTTTAAATGGGTGGTCTTTGTCAAAACCATTTTTTTGAAAAGGGTCGACTTTGATTTTGAAAACGAAAACGAACACGGGAGTCTCCCCCAATCCTTTTATTTAGGTGTGATCGGATTACCTCAAAATTCAATCATTTTAATAAAAGTTTAAATTTATAAAAACGATGATTTTTGGTCTACAAAATCCAGAAAACGGGTTCGGGAGTCGGTTACGCACGAGGAAGAAATAGCCCCTCGATATGCCCAAAATTGGTACCTAGTTGATTACTTGGTGTCTTTAGTGTCGAAAATTGAAAATTTGAAAAGATTTTAAAATACGATCCTTTGTTAAAATATTATTTAATTGAAATTTTTTTGAGAAAAGGGCGTATTCCACGTTAATCGAGGAAAAAAATTATGTCCCGTAAGTAAGGACACAATATCTTAAATCCCCGAAACGAGTATTGTAACACCCCAAACCCGGCCCAAACGTTACGACCAGATCTGGTATGCTACGGTTTTAAGGTTAAAAACTTTACTTGGAATGATTCTGAAAAACTTAGTCGTTTTTGTAGATAATCTTTAAATAGGTGGAACTTGTAGAAAATCTTTGTAATTTATCTTTCCAAAATAGGTGTTATTTAAATAATGTTTGGAAATCCCATTTTTATTTCTTTTAAACATAAGTCTTTGATCATAAAAAAAAAAAAAAACATAAACATTAACAAATATCAACTTATAACCTAAGCTATGGAGGCCTTATTACATCAAATAATTCCAAAATTTAAACTTAAAATAAAATGGAAATTTAATAAATAAAAGACTTGTTGGCCTCGAGTCGCCTCGGCTCCCTTGTCCACGATCTACCGCTCACCGAAAGGTTAGGAAAAATAATAGGGTGAGTCACCAAGACTCAGTGTGCAAATCCCGAAAACACATAAAAGGCTTTAGGCCCACAAACACATTATGGCCTTGGCCCGTATACAAGGGTAACTATATATGCATCATGGCCCATCCCAGCCTAGAAATCCATTCTCTACACACCAACCCGTACCAACCATCACACCTTGGGATTTCTACAATCAACCCTCCAACCGCTACACACCATATCGATACCAATTGTCTTTGCTGTCTTAAAGACCGATCACTGTGTGACCTATGTGGCAAAGCCACCGATCGCCATGCGACCTTAATAATACATCGTAGTATTTTGACAGCTGAGCTGCCTGTCATAAAGACCGATCACTATGTGACCTATGTGGCAATGTAACACCCCAAACCCGGTTAATACGCCATGACCGAATTTGGTATGTCACAGGGGAAAACATTTTGAGGAAAAACGAGTTACCGATTAAATTTTAGTGAAAAACTTTTTATTATTCTAAATTCGTAGAAAATTAAGTTGAAAATTGATATTTTACTTTGCAATTCCGTAAATAGATTTTTAAAACTTAGTCGCAGCTTAGATTCGTAAACCATTTATAAATTAAAGAGAAACTAAAGCAATTAGGTTGAAAATCGTATCTAATAGAAATTTGGAAACTTAAGTTTTGTAAAATAGTTTGAGTTATCGAAAATACTTAAGTTGTAAAAAATTATCAATTTATTTAGGTTACCCGATGGTAACATTTTAAAAACCATCGCGCTTTGTATTTTAGAAAACTTTGTTCACATATCATTAAATCAATCATGTAATTTGCAAGTTATTCCTAAAACAAATCCAAAGCATATAAATAATCCAAAAACATAATTAAAGAGGCCTTATTACAAACCCATAAACATGAAAACCAAATTAAAATCAAGTACCCAAATGGAAGTTCATGTAAAACCAAATTTCATTGCATGGCCTCCTTGAGTTCATCCAGGCTCCTCATCCGCGAATTTACGAATTACCCGAAAAAGTAAGGGAGAAGGTGAGTCACCAAGACTCAGTGCATATTCCCTCTCCGGGTAAATGCCACATACTTACACAAATTATAACCAAGCAATGTATATATATGATGCACCCAACCTAGCCATCCAGAACTCCTTTTTCTACCACGTGTGGTACCAAACCACCTGGTGGTGCCAAACCACCGTGACCAAAGTCACAAATAATCAAGTTGTGGGGCCAACCCACTTGTGATACCAAATCATGGCGACAATCCCATATCTCAAAAGTGGGGCCAACCCACGGTGGTGTTAATTCATTGGGGACCAGTCGCTATGAGGTGCCAAACCTCTGGTGTCCCAAAGACACAAATGTGATACCAAATCACTAGTGACCAAAGTCACGAATAATCAAGTTGTGGGGCCAACCCACGTGTGATACCAAATCACTGGCGACGATCCCAATACATCAAAAGTGGGGCCAACCCACGGTGGTGTGAAACCACTGGGACGAGACGCTATGAGGTGCCAAACCTCTGGTGTCCGAAGACACAAATGTGATACCAAATCACTGGAGGTGCCAAACCTCTGGTGTCCGAAGACACGAATATCAATCTTCCCCCTCCTCTCATATTGCCCATACCAATGCAATAGATAAACAAATCATGTCAACATACTTTGATATAAATCACATAGCAAAATATCATAAATCGTAGATCATGATTTCAATCCACATGTATTAACAACATATAGAAACGGACTTACCGAATCCTCATTCATACCATCATGGTATCATATCTAGATCTCATCGTTTTCCCACTTTAATAATATGATTAGTAACTTAATATTATAAAAACATATACAAAACCGAAGTTATAAAGTGTGTAAGATACACACCTTTCACCAAAAGCAAATACTAACGTCCAAGATCCGATCTACCACACTAGATTACTTGTCCTACAATCGGCCAAATCACAATATTTTAAACAAAGGCTATTCGGCCAACATCATAACACTTTAACCCCAAAAACTTTAGTCTTTTCAAAAGAATGATGAATCGACAAGAATCCTTACCCCTTGACTTACCAACCTTAGATTGCTAGAGAGATAGGGCTTAAATCGATTGCTTAGAAATCCCAATGAGCCTAAATGAATAATCGAATCCTAAAATAGTTAGAATCTTGCAACAAATGCCCATAGGTTCGGCCCTTGTCCGCAAGAAAATGACATAGAAAAAAGAGAAAAATGAAGGAAAAACGGTTATGAACACTTTACCCTTTTATCCAAAATCGATTGAAGAAACCAAAGAGAGTCTACCCTTGAATAATCGGCCAAACTAAAACTAAAAGGAAGTAGAAGATTCGGCTATTTGCTTATGAGAGAAGAAAACAATTGATTTGAGTCTAATAGGATATGAAATACGAAAGTAGAAGAGAAGAAAAAGAGAGAGAATTCGATTTTTAGCAACAATGGAAAAAAAGAAAAATGAGTTTGGAGAAGAGAGAGAGATTCGGCCAAAAGGAAGAAAAAGAATAAGAGAGAAAATGGGGTTGAGAGATTCGGCCAACTCCTTGTTTGCCAAAAAGAAAAGTGCACAAATTGACAAAATGAACTTTTGGTTTCAAAAGCAAAGATTAAAGAAAGGAAATAGCATTTTTGGTTCAACAAAATGAAGGCTAAAACAAAAGAAAAATTTGCACAAATTGCACAATATACATTCGGCCAAGGTGGAAGTTTTTTGGAGAGGAAAAACAAAAATGTAAAAAGATGCACAAAAGAAAAATTGGCCAACTATCCCCCCCAAGCTACCTATCAAAATTCGGCCACCCCCTAGCCTTACATGCCGTCCACATGCATGCTCTAAAGGCCTAGGAATACTTTCCAAAACATCCTCCTAAAACCAAGCCTTATGTCTCCCCAACCTTCCATAACTTTAAGATTCTTATCCCCAATTTCATGCTTTCCTTAAACCAACATTCAACTTACCAAAAGATGAAAGTCCAACCTATCATAAACATAGGTTGACCGTCCATAATTGCTATGTAGAAAAAATAAAATCCTCAAAATGCTTTCCATGCTACTCGAACCACTAACCTCAGCAGCACCCTTCAAGCATCCTAACCACTTTGCCACTAACTCCTCTTGTGCTTTAATTAACACTTAAATTAACTTAAGTGCTAAGCTCACTTAATCCACTTCATTAAATAAACCATACTAAAATTATTCTATCTTCCTAAATAGAATCAAGCCTTCACAAGACTATGCTAACACACAAAAATTCATACCCAAGCCAACACAAATAATACTCAAATTTTGGGATGTTACAATTCTACCCTCCTTAAAAAAATTTCGTCCTCGAAATTACCTGCTCAAAAGAGTTGAGGGTACTGCTGCCTCATCGCATCCTCCGGTTCCCACGTAGCTTCTTCCACGCCATGATTCTCGCCATAAAACCTTCACTAAAGGAACGGACTTCCACGCAAAACTTTCACATCTCGATCTAGAATCGCACACAGTTCTTCTTCTATCGTCAAACTGGACTCACCTCTATTTCCTCTCATCGCCACGACATGCAATGGATCGAACGATAGCGTCTAAGCATGGAGACATGGAACACATCGTGAATCGACTCACTCGATGGCAACTAGAGTTGATAGGCTCTCTGGTCCCACTCGTCTCAACACCTTATACGGTCCAATAAACCTTGGACTTAACTTGCCTTTTCTCCCAAATCTTAACACTTTCTTCCATGGCGAGACCTTCAGAAAAACTTTGTCACCCACGGCAAACTCTATATCCCTCCGCTTGAGATCTACATATGACTTCTGCCTATCCGAAGCTTCCTTCAGACGAGCACGAATCGTCTTAACCTTATCCTCGGCTCTACAACCAACTCTGGTCCTAACATCCGATGCTCACCCAACTCGGTCCCAGCATGTAGGTGTGCGACACCTCCTACCATACAACGCCTCATATGGTGCCATCTTAATGCTTGTCTGGTAACTATTGTTGTATGCGAACTCGGCTAATGGTAAAACTCTTCCCACCGCCTTTGAAGTCCAAAACACATCCTCTCAACATATCTTCTAAAATCTGAATAACCCTTTCCGATCGCCCGCCGATCGATCGTGGATGAAATGCGATCTTGAAATCCAGCTCGCGTACCCAAAGCCCGATGTAACGCTCTTCAAAACCTCGATGTAAATCTAGGATCTCTATTCGAGATGATCGACACCGCACACCGTGCAACCTCACTATCTCCGCTACATACAACTTAGCTAACCTGCAGGCGAATAATCCATCTCTACAGGAATGAAATGAGTCGACTTAGTCGACGATCCACAATCACCCAAAGCTGAATCCTTCTTACTAGGCGTAAGAGGTAATCCATCGACAAAGTCCATAATGATCCTTTCCCACTTCCATCGTGGAATCTTCACCTATCAAGTAACCCAGACGAGAATCGATGCTCGCCTTGACTGGCGACACGTCGGACATTTACCCACAAACTTCGGTTACCTCACGCTTGGACTGACAACCAAAAGCGCTCTCTTAAATCCCGATACATCTTGCTTCCTCCGGGATGCATAGCATATGGTATTATGTGCATCCCGAAGAATCCTTTGCCTCAACTCAACATCCTTGGCATACAAGCTCTCCCTTTAAAACACAGTACTCCATCATTTGGACAAACTATATTCCTCTAAACCTCCGCTCGAACCCGCAACCTCCGATCATTCAAACCATTATCCTCTAACTGTTTCTCCTTGATCTGCTCTAACCAAGTCGGCTTTACTTGCAATTCAGCCAAAAGACTCCCATCATCATATAAGCTAAGACAAGCAAACATCAATCTTAAGTCGATCCACAACCTTACGGCCAACGCGTGCTCGCCACCACATTAGCCTTGCTCGGATGATACTCAATCGAGCGATCGTGAGTCCTTTAACAACTCAATCCATCTACGCCGCCTCAAGTTCAAATCCTTTCGAGTCAAAAGATACTTAAGACTCTTGTGATCCGTGTAGACTATCGACTTCTCTCCATACAAATAGTGTCTCCATATCTTCAAAGCAAAAACCACTGCAGCTAATTCGAAGTCATGCGCGTCGGATAGTTAACTTCATGTGGTCTTAAGCTGTCGAGATGCATAAGCCACTACCTTCCCTTCTCAGCATCAAAGACACATCCCAAACCAAGATGTGATGCATCACAAGAAACCGTGAATTCCTTGCTCGCCTCAAAGTTGAACCAAAGCTGGAGCTTTAGTTAGAATCTTCTTCAACTTGTCGAAACTTCCTTGTCGCTTCTCGGTCCACACAAATGGAACTCCTTTCCTCAATAACTTAGTCATAGGTGCTTTGCTATCAAAGAAAATCCTCTACAAATCTTGGTAATACCCCACGGACCTAGAAAACTCCGAATCTCGACCACCGACTTAGGCGGCTTCCAATCCAACATCGCCTCAATCTTCCGAGGATCCACTCTAATCCCCTCAATCGATACTACGTGACCCAAGAAAGTCACCTCCTAAGCCGAACCCGCACTTACTAAATTTGGCGTCTGTTGTTTTTCCTTAGAATCTGCGCAACACTACTCGCAAATGCGCATCATGCTCCTCTCCGACTTTGAGTATACCAAAATATCGTCTATAAATACCACAACAAACTGGTCCAAAAGCTGCTGGAATACCCGATTCATCATGTCCATGAATGCTTTGCCGCGGCGTTAGTCAACCCAAGCGGCATTACGAGTAAACTCGTAGTGCCCATACCGAGTGCGAAATGCCGTCTTATGGATATCAGCCTCTTTCACCTTGGTGATGATATCCGGACCTTAAATCAATCTTGAGAAAAACCGCCCCCTTAAGTCGATCAAACAAGTCATCTATCCTTGGCAAAGGATATTTGTTTTTGATCGTCCACTTATTCAATCGGTGTAGTCTATACACATCCGCATCGATCCATCCTTTTTCTTGACAAAAAGTACGGTGCTCCCAAGGCTTAAACACTTGGTCGAATGAAACCTCGATCCAACAACTCCCGAATCGAGCCTTTAATTCCATCAATTCCTTGATTGCCATCCTATACGGAGCTATAGACAGCGCACCGTTAGCAATGTGATATATACCAAATTCAACTTCACGATCCGGAGGCAATCCGGAAGTTCTTCCGGAAATACGTCAACATATTCCTTTACCGTTCGGACATTCCCCACGGTAGATTCCTTAGCCTCCAACGCACACACATGAACCACAAATGCCTCACACCCGCTTCGACCAACTTCACGGCTTTCAACGCAGATACCACGTTGGATAGATAATCTCTTCTATTACCTATCATGACCACCTCTTCGCCTCTCAAGCGACTTTCAAAACCATGCGCTTAGCGCAATCCAAACTTGCTTGATACTTGACCAACGGTCCATCCTAAGAATCAAATCGAACTCCTCAAGCGGCAGTTCCATCGGATCATTGCAAATATCACCCTTGGAGTTCTAGGGTACATCTCTATCTGACTTATTTACTTCTACAGAGTGACCTGAGAGGGCTAAGCACTGTCATCTTCCTAGAAGTAGTCTCTCGAGTCTAGATTCATAGTCTCTACTATGTTACTAGCAACATACAAATGTGTCGAACCCACATCTATCAAAGCAAAGATATGGTTCACCAAAGATTAAGAACGCGTGCAGTTATGACGCCCGGTCGCGTCGCCCTCCTCTCGACGTCTCATTTGCATACACCAAACAAGGATGTCTTGCCTCGGTGTTGCAAGCACCTCGCCAGATGCTCCGCGGCCTCGACGAGAACCATTACCTCCTCTACCATTACCACGACTCTCTGCGGTGGCGGTCCCTCATTTCGAACCGAGCACGACCTTGACCCTCGGGATCGATTCTGGCTAGCTTACGTGGACAATCCCTCACACGATGATCCAAATGAGCCACACTCAAAACATCCTTTCCCTCCGGTCTAACATTCGCCCCAATGAGATTTTCCACATCGATTATAATCGTGTTGGTCCCACGATTAGCGATAACAGGCCTCCCAGTTGATTCAGCCCACTCGCCTAACCCTCTTCTGAGAATTATCGGTGACCCGGATGATCCAAAACCTCTCTTATGTTTATTCTTGTCGTGCCTCGCGCCTTCGATTCCTTTATCCCTTCGGCTATCTTAGCCTTTTCGACTTGAGCAAAGCAAACTCTCGCTCCCGATGTGGAGCAATCGGCAATCTCAGCTCATCTCTCAAACCGTCCTCGAATCGGACACATCGCTCGTGCTCAAGCCACGATACCTCCAAAGATACCTGGCTCAATCTTAAAAATTCCACCTCATATTCGACACGGACTTATTACCTTGGACCAAACTCGAAATGCCTTACGTCTGTGCATCAATGTAACTCGACCCAACATATTTCTTCTCTCATACGCCTTAAAATAATCCCAAGTGAGATCCTCCGCGCAAAGACTATTACGCACCATGAGCCACCACCGATATGACTCATCCCGAAGAAGCGATACAATCCCTTTCAGCTTGTCCTAAGCACTCAAATCCAAGTCATCCATGATTCGTTCCGTCGCCTCTAACCAAATACTGCGTGCATCGGGAGCCACACCGAAACACCTCGAAATACCTCGGCTCCATTGGCTCAAGTCGCTCGGATCACGGATTTACGAATTCCCGCGCCTCCACCTATTCCAGCTACCCTCTCAAGAACTCACAACATCGCCTGAGACACTGCGTCATCCCCCGTTTGATCCTGATGCTCAACTCCAACCGGCTGGTGGTGGGGTAGTGGTACCTCATTTTCGGATCCTTGACTGGACCTCACCGGCTCGCACACGACCATCCTACCCCGACCACGCCCACGAGTAATACGACCTCGACCACGGGTACTCATGTCTAAAGTCTCGACTTATCTGATTTAAAAGCGTTATACATTAGTCATTATTCCACTTCCTTTAAAACACAGTTTTATGAATAATTTTAATAAGAAGTTGTTTTGCGAGTACATTCAACCTATAGTTTGGGTCTCTAGAGTAGTTCCTACTACTATCTGATCATGCCAACATCATCATATCATATCATCAAAATCAACGATTTGATGTACTTACGAGGCGGATTGATGTCGGAGACTCGGGGCCATGCCTTTCCAACCATACAATTTTCAACAAAATCATTTTAAAACCATACTTTAAAACATTTTGGGCCTCGGGCCCACAAATGAGCTTTTGAACTTGGCTCGATACCAATTTGTAACACCCCAAACCCGGTTAATACGCATTTACCGAATTTGGTATGTCACGGGGAAAAGCGTTTTGAGGAAAAAGCGAGTTACCAATTAAATTTTAGTGAAAAACTTTTTATTATTCTAAATTCGTAGAAAATTAAGTTGAAAAGCGATATTTTACTTTGCAATTAAAGTAAATAGATTTTTAAAACTTAGTATGACTTAGATTAAGTAAACCATTTATAAATTAAAGAGAAACTAAAGCAATTAGGTTGAAAATCGTATCTAATAGAAATTTGGAAACTTAATTGCTTTATTTTCTCTTTAATTTATAAATGGTTTACGAATCTAAGATGCGACTAAGTTTTAAAAATCTATTTACGGAATTGCAAAGTAAAATATCAGTTTTCAACTTAATTTTTTTTTTATGAATTTTAGAATAATAAAAAGTTTTTCACTAAAATTTAATCGGTAACTCGTTTTTCCTCAAAACGTTTTCCCCTGTGACATACCAAATTCGGTCGTGGCGTATTAACTGGGTTTGGGGTGTTACAGGCAAAGCTACCGATCGCTATGCGACCTTCTTCCCCTTCATCATATCAATCCCATCCCATGCATACATACATGCAGAATCAAAACAATATACTACCTAAAAGTTCACAGTCTATCACATACATCGATACACATAGAGAAGTTTCTATGATTACGTACCTGGCATCCCTTGCCTACCCTTTTTTGGGTAATCCGACTGTCTATACAGCCTTTTTCCGGCTTTTAGCCCATAACATATATTTAGTACAGATTACTATACAGTTTTTTTTCGGCTTTTAGCCCATAACATATATTTAGTACAGATTACTATACAGCCTTTTTTTGGCTTTTAGCCCATAACATATATTTAGTATAGATTACTATACAGCCTTTTTTCCTACTTTTAGCCCATAACATATATTTAGTACAGATTACTAGTGTGTTAGAGATCTACACACCTGATTACTGTTAGAACGAGACCCTCTAAGTCAACGCTATCCGTAGCCAACACCACCACTATCTGCCTTGAAATCCCGAAAAGTGATATGAGATTCAAGAACTAGTGTTTTCGGCTTTTAGATCTAAGAGATCTTACTAGAGAAGATTCGGCTACTCCAGAGGATTCTGGCTTTTTGTTAAAAATCAGGAAGAGAAGATGATTCGAAGAAATCTATAGATATTCGGCTTTTAGAAGAAAGAAGAGAAAAGAATAATGGAGTTTTTGGCTTTCGACTTTTTAGAAGAAAGAAGAGAAGAGAATAATGGAGTTTTCGGCTTTTAGAAGAAAGAAAAGAATAATAGAGTTTTCGGCTTTTAGAAGAAAGAAGAGAATAGAATAATAGAGTTTTCGGCTTTTAGAAGAAAGAAGAGAATAATGGAGTTTTCAGCTTTTAGAAGAAAGAAGAGAATAATGGAGTTTTCGGCTTTTAGGAGAAAGAAGAGAAAAGAATAATGGGGTTTTCGACTTTTAGAAGAAAGAAGAGAAAGAAAAGATGGAAACCTTAAATGCCGAAAAATAAAGAAGAGAACCCTCCCTATTTATAGAAATTTCGATACTCACCTATGAAAAACTGAAAGTGCCCTTCCTGATAACTAAAAATTAATCAAATAAAAAGGGAAAATTCGCACCCCTTTTTCCATAAAGAAACCGATTTCTTCACTTCTCTAGGTGATGGAATTTTGGCCAACTCCTAGCCTTGTAGATAGCTCCTATCTTTTCTCCTTTTTTTTCCTTCCATATTATCAACTATATTATCTACATTATCCCATTCACATAAATCCTCCTATTTTTGAGCCTTGTTGCCGTCCACTCTACCTAACCCTAATGCCGAAATTTAGCTAACTTAAATTAAAAGAGTTAGGCTCCATGTAACTTAAATTTGGGCCCTTTACTCCCTTGTGTGGCGTCACCTCCTTCGTCCCTAAGTGGCGCCACTGACCACTGGGCCACAAGCCCATTTTGATATTTTAAACTCAGATACCACCTTTTAAACCCTATAGTGCCCAAACAAAAATTTAACTAAGGCTTCAGCCCAATCCTGAGCCCAATTTGCACCTCAAATTCTCAAATTAATACTTTAATCATATCTACACATTAAACGCATAAGCCCAAAAGTTTAGGATGTTACAGTTCTACTCCCTTAAAGAAATTTCGTCCTTAAAATTTCCAACTAACTATCAATCATACTACCCAAGTCTCACCACTATGCTTCCGTTGCGAACTCTAATTCTAAAGCCAAAAGAAACACTTGGGATAATATGATAAAGTACGCACCGGTATTCGCATCTGGAGCATCCTCATCCCCTTGCACTCATTCTTCCGATTGACGTTTATCTGGTTAGAAATTTTATGAATTAATAGTTTTCTTCCACTGATTAACCACGAACAGTCTTATGAACAGTAGTTTAAGAGTAGTTCTTTCGAATTCGGAATTACATCTACAAGTTTTAGTCTCAAGTTCACATGTTCTAGTCCTAAGAAGCACATACGTTCAATCATCAACCATCCACATACAAGTAGCATTCACAAACTTACATTCATCACCTAGGGGTATTTTCGTCATTTCACTACCCAAGGGTATTTTCGTAATTTATCCTACAGGGTATTTTCCAAAATAAAGTGTCTTGGTGATTTTCTCAAAATAGGGTATCTTGGTGTTGTTGTTGTTTTCATTTTTTTTAGCAGGGGTATTTTGGAAAATTTAATTTTTCAAACCGGGTCACATTTGTAAATCTAGGGGTTTTCGGGTAAATTTGCAAAACATGGGTATTTTATAAAATCACGGTTGTTTGGAAATTTTCACAAATCAAGTGTATTTTGGAAATTTTACAAAACTTGGGGGTATTTTGGTTGCGAAATAGGGTGGTTTGGTCCCTTTCGGGTTTTAATTATAGATTTTGGCCGATCCACAAGTCCTCATGACTAAGGTGAGCAGTCCTCACGCACTGTAAGATTCAGTGAAGAGGAGGTGAGTCACTAGGACTACTTAAATACCAAGCTCTCCTGAATCCAATCCTAGACATGCGTATGCTGTTGCCACACCCTATCTCGGCGACTTGTTCATGAGTTTGTTTGGTTGGATTAAATCTTATGAATTTAGAGAGTTGTTTAAACTAAGCCCAAAGTCCATCAATGTCTAATATACTAGCCTACGTCCATCAAGCCCATCAAGCCCAACATACATATCACATCCAAAAGTTCGAGAATACTTACTGCGTGGATCGGGTGCTTAGGTAGACTCGAAGGCCATTTTTAACCCAAACTTTTCCAAATTCTTATCAACTTTAAAAAACAAGATTACTAGATCCATTTCACACAGCGCGAGTTTTGAACTGGGCTCTGATACCAAAATGTAACACCCCAAACCCGGCCCAAACGTTACAACCAGATCTGGTATGCTACGGTTTTAAGGTTAAAAACTTTACTTGGAATGATTCTGAAAAACTTAGTCATTTTTGTAGATAATCTTTAAATAGGTGGAACTTGTAGAAAATCTTTGTAATTTATCTTTCCAAAATAGGTGTTATTTAAATAATGTTTGAAAATCCCATTTTTATTTCTTTTAAACATAAGTCTTTGATCATAAAAAAAAAACATAAACATTAACAAATATCAACTTATAACCTAAGCTATGGAGGCCTTATTACATCAAATAATTCCAAAATTTAAACTTAAAATAAAATGGAAATTTAATAAATAAAAGACTTGTTGGCCCCTCGAGTCCGCCTCGGCTCCCTTGTCCACGATCTACTGCTCACCTGAAAGGTTAGGAAAAATAATAGGGTGAGTCACCAAGACTCAGTGTGCAAATCCTGAAAACACATAAAAGGCTTTAGGCCCACAAACACATTATGGCCTTGGCCCGTATACAAGGGTAACTATATATGCATCATGGCCCATCCCAGCCTAGAAATCCATCCTCTACACACCAACCCGTACCAACCATCACACCTTGGGGATTTCTACAATCAACCCTCCAACCGCTACACACCATATCGATAATTTGTCTTCGCTTGTCTTAAAGACCGATCACTGTGTGACCTATGTGGAAAAGCCACCGATTGCCATGCGACCTTAATAATACATCGTAGTATTTCGACAGCTGAGCTTCCTGTCATAAAGACCGATCACTATGTGACCTATGTGGCAAAGCCACCGATCGCTATGCGACCTTCTTCCCCTTCATCATATCAATCCCATCCCATGCATACATACATGTAGAATCAAAACAATATACTACCTAAAAGTTCACAGTCTATCACATACATCGATACACATAGAGAAGTTTCTATGATTATGTACCTGGCATCCCTTGCCTACCCTTTTTGGGTAATCCGACTGTCTATACAGCCTTTTTCTGGCTTTTAGCCCATAACATATATTTAGTACACATTACTATCTGACCTTTTTCCGGCTTTTAGCCCATAACATATATTTAGTACAGATTACTATACAGTCTTTTTTTGGCTTTTAGCCCATAACATATATTTAGTACAGATTACTATACAACCTTTTTTCGGCTTTTAGCCCATAACATATATTTAGTACAGATTACTAGTGTGTTAGAGATCTACACACATGATTACTGTTAGAACGAGACCCTCTAAGTCGACGCTATCCGTAGCCAACACCACCGCTATCTGCCTTGAAATCCCGAAAAGTGATATGAGATTCAGGAACTAGTGTTTTCGGCTTTTAGATCTAAGAGATCTTACTAGAGAAGATTCGGCTACTCTAGAGGATTCCAGCTTTTTGCGAAAAATCAGGAAGAGAAGATGATTCGAAGAAATCTATAGAGATTCAGCTTTTAGAAGAAAGAAGAGAAAAGAATAATGGAGTTTTCGGCTTTCGACTTTTTAGAAGAAAGAAGAGAAGAGAATAATGGAGTTTTCGGCTTTTAAAAGAAAGAAGAGAATAATGGAGTTTTCGGCTTTTAGAAGAAAGAAGAGAAAGGAATAATGGAGTTTTTCGCTTTCGACTTTTAGAAGAAAGAAGAGAATAGAATAATAGAGTTTTCGGCTTTTAGAAGAAAGAAGAGAATAATGGAGTTTTCGGCTTTTAGAAGAAAGAATAGAATAATGGAGTTTTCGGCTTTTAGGAGAAAGAAGGGAAAAGAATAATGGGGTTTTTGGCTTTTAGAAGAAAGAAGAGAATAATGGAGTTTTCGGCTTTTAGGAGAAAGAAGAGAAAAGAATAATGGGGTTTTCGGCTTTTAGAAGAAAGAAGAGAAAGAAAAGGTGGAAACCCTAAATACCAAAAAATAAAGAAGAGAACCCTCCCTATTTATAAAAATTTCGGCACTCACATATGAAAAATTGAAAGTGCCCTTCCTGATAACTAAAAATTAATCAAATAAAAAGGGAAAATTCGGCACCCCCTTTTCCATAAAGAAACTGATTTCTTCACTTCTCTAGGTGATGGAATTTCGACCAACTCCTAGCCTTGTAGATAGCTCCTATCTTTTCTCCTTTTTTTTTCCTTCCATATTATCAACTATATTATCTACATTATCCATTCACATAAATCCTCCTATTTTTGAGCCTTGTTGCCGTCCACTCTACCTAACCCTAATGCCGAAATTTAGCTAACTTAAATTAAAAGAGTTAGGCTCCATGTAACTTAAATTTGGGCCCCTTACTCCCTTGTGTGGCGTCACCTCCTTGCTCCCTAAGTGGCACCACTGACCACTGGGCCAGAAGCCCATTTTGATATTTTAAACTTAGATACCACCTTTTAAACCCTATAGTGCCCAAGCAAAAATTTAACTAAGGCTTCAGCCCAATCCTGAGCCCAATTTGCACCTCAAATTCTCAAATTAATACTTTAATCATATCTACACATTAAACGCATAAGCCCAAAAATTCAGGATGTTACAAGAATAAACACCGAAAATTATTTATTTTAAAAGATGTTTGACTATCTCGGTTTTAGAAGAAAATCATATTCCGTAAGTTAGAACACGACCTTTTCTTAATTCCTGGGATTATTAAAAGAATTAAAAAACGTTCGTTTATTTAGATTTATCGAGAAAGTCAAAACCCCATAAGTTAAAGAACGACTTTTCGAATCCCCAAATACGAAATATCGCTTATTTAAAAAAAATCTTTTTGTGTATCGGATCAAAATTGTAATACGAATTAAAAAGGGTAACAAAATAATGTAAAATGGTAATACAGGTGTAACACCCCAAACCCAGCCCATGCGTTATGACCGGATCTGACATGTCACATGAGAGAGAAAAAAAACATGTTAAATCTTTTTTATTTGTACTAAAATAGGTATTATTTTGTTATAATCAAGAAAACAAGTTTGATTTGAAATATTTGATAAAGTACTACTAACTTTGAACGTTGATTGATAAATCGATAATTTGAACTAGAGATCTTATAAACCATGACTTTTGAAAATATTGTTGATAATTTGAGAGAAAATTTCTGAGTTAAAAATATTTGTAAAAGTTTGTTATGTACTCCATTTGTTAATCTATTTTGGAAAATCTTTATTTATGTTTTTAGTAAAATTCCCATTTAAAACAATTTAAGCAAGATAATAAGTTCGTCAAACATAAAGCAAAAATAAAATATTCCAGAGACCTTATTACAATATAAAAACCCAAAATAGTAAAAGTACTAAAGTGAACGGAAATAGAAATCTAAAGTTCAATAAAAAAAAATCATTTCTGAAGTATGGCCTCCACCGAGTCATCCATGGCCCAAGTCCACTTCACTGAGCATTACCTGCAAGGGTTAAGGAAAAAGGGGTGAGTTACTAGAACTCAGTGTATAATCCCCTTACCGTCATTCACTAGGCCTGAATCCATTTAGAATTAACTTGGGCCTAAGCCCACTTACAAAATAATATTAATAAGACATGTATGCTGTAACGAACCGAAATTGGGCCTAGTAGGATTGGGCCCAATGGGCCTTGGGTGTAGGAGTGTTTAAAATTTTTTAGAACAAGAGAACGGCATTATTTCAAGTTGGACTTATTAGGAAGGTGATTTTGGAAAGTTACGAGGTTTCTAGGAAGTTACGGGTTCAAGTTAGGCTATAGGTAAATTTTTGTATTTGAGCACTTAAGGGGAAAAGGCAAGTGGCATCAAAGCTTAAGGTAATAAGTGTGTATTTTGCTAGCATAAGAGAGCATATGGCAAGGAGGTTAAGGCATCAAGTGGAGAGCATGGAGGGAAGGGGTTCAAATCCCATCTTTTGCAAATTTTGGATTTATTTTTGTGCTATTCATCAAAAGTGGTGGTCAAGGCTTTAATAAGGTAAGAAATGCTTTTTAATTTGGGAAAGATGGCTAAGGAATATGGTAAGGAGGAAGACTAGGGAAAAAGAGGGAAAGAAATGAAGGAAAAAGGTAAGAGAAGGGAACATGTTGGCCTATTATGTGGAGGATGTTTTGGAAATATTATTTTGGGTCAACATTCATTTTTTGGTAAAGATGATACATGGTTTGGGAGGTGTGTTTAGGGAGCATATTCGGCCATTAGTATGTGAGTGTGCCGAAATTTGTTGGCATTTTTGTGCATTTTGAAGACTTTTACTTCAAGCTTTTTGGGTTATTTTCTCTCAACTTGTGTTGTCAAATTTCTTTGTGATATTTATTTCTATTCTCAACCCTTTCTTCAGTCTTCTTTTTCCTTCAACCCATAACCGAAACATCAACTTCATCTCTTAGCCGAAACTTGGTTTTTGTGGTTACCGAAGATTCTTTGCCTTCTCGGGTTTTTGGTGGTTGCAAGGTAGTTTTTTTCCTCTTCTTTTATTTTCTTCTTGTTTCTCTTTTACTCCCTCTTCTAAAACCGATTATTCACCCTGTTCTTTTGACCAAGGCCGAATCTATTCCTTGCTACTTCCATCTTCTTGGTTCTCTTGGTGTGGGCCGAATCGGTAGACTGTTAGCTTACACTCTTGTCATCTTTCTAGCCTTTGACTTTCGGAAGAGGGTTGGTAAGTAGGTAGGGCCGAATATAGGTGATGGGGGTGTATTGTTTGGGTGATTCTTACTCAAGCCGAATAAGATGTGGATAAGATTTGTTCTTGTGTTAATCACTTCTAGGGTCTCGAAGTACTTTATCGGAGGGCCAATCGAACACCTATCCCTCATAATAAGAGACTCGGATTGTTGGTGCTGCGGAGAGTATCGTGTTACGGATTCCGAATAAGGTGTGTAATCCCGTACCCTTCCGAATACATGTTTGAAATGGTGTGTAATCTCATACCTATCTGAATTTTTGTATGATATGTTCTATGATTCGGTCGAAATATCAAAGAAAACCGGAAACCGGCATCCGTGACCACTCGGGCGTGCGTATGTTCGTAGTAGTAACCATATTTTGCAATGAAATAGTTTGGTCAGCTGCAGTGACGTGATTTTGAAAAATCACGAAAAATAAGAGAAAGGGAATTAGAAAGCGAATAATATATCTAATTAAATCTTACTGTGTCTATTTTCATATGAAAGAAACAGAGTAGAAATAGGAATTTTATATTCTGTGATATTCTAAATTTAATGGGACTGGCTCTGATTGACTTTGTGGTTCCCTGATCTGTCTTATAAAAATCATTTAAAATTGTAAAAAGTGAATTATTAGTTATAATTTATATGTATAGATTCCTTAGTGAGCCTATTTTCAATAGAAACAAGTGGGAGCAACATATGAAAACTTTACAGTTAGATATTTGAATTTCGGGTAAGAGAGGTCAGAACCGTTGGTCAGTGAAACAAGGGAAACTTTAAGAAATAAACTGTACTAAATGGTTAAGTAAAAAATTCTGGAAAATTTTTGTAAGAAGATATATGAGTCTAGTTTCAAGGAAAATTTACGGATCTAAATTTTGAGTTTCCGAACTCGAGTTATAGTCAATTTAGTCAATATGACGCAGATGGACAGTTTAAATTTTTATGCCCCTATGGGTCGAAATTACGAAAATGCCCCTATGGGTCGATTTGCTAGAATGCCTTAATGGGCCGTATTGCTTAAAGATCCTTAAAAGTTTCGAATTACGAAAATGCCCTTATGGGCCAAATTACGAAAATGCCCCTACGGGCCGATTTACAAAAATGCCCCTACGGGCCGATTTACGAAAATGCCCCTACGGGCCGATTTACGAAAATGCCCCTATGGGCCGAATTGCTAGAATGCTTTAGTGGGCCAAATTACAAGTTCTACAATTGGCCGATTTACCATAATAAATTACTGGATTAATGATTGTTGTTTATATATGTGGATATTATGCTTTATTATGTATGTTGCATTTACATATTTTGCATGGGATGGGAAAAATGTTGAAGAGAAGTGTAGCCTGGTGGCTTTGCCACAAATATTATGAAAAGCAGTTTGACTGTAGTGGTACATTCTGATTCTGGTGGCTCTACCACAAATTCTGATAATGGCTATGTGCCAACCTAAATATGGCTTTGTGCCATCGTGATTATGGCTTTGTGGTAAACGTATTTACCCGGGGCTATGTGCCTAACATATGAAATAACGACTCTGTGTCGATCATTTGTTTTACCAAGGCTGTGTGCCGATTATATTACCATATATGATATTCTGGTGGCTCTGCCATAATCTATATAGTGGCTATGCCACGCATAATTATGACTCTGGTGGCTCAGCCACAAATATTATGAAATGGCATCTTGCCTGTGAATTAAATGGCATCTTGCCTGCGAATTATTATAAATGGCAACTTGCCTGCGATTGCTGTGTTTGGCGGGGTGGGTTGACTTGATCCCCACAGGTGTGATGGGATGGTACGGGTGGTGTGTAGCAGATGGATATCTAGGATGGGTTGGGATGCATACATTCATACATTTGCTTCATTTTAAATATTGTTATGTAAATGGGCTTAGGCCCAAGATATTGCTATATGGGTTTAGGCCCAGTGGATGACGGTAAGGGGATTTTACACTGAGTTCTTCTAACTCACTCCCCCTTTTTCTTAAACCCTTGTAGGTAATGCTCAGTAATGTGGACTTGGGCCATGGACGACTCGGTGGAGGCCATACTTCAGTAATGGTGTTATTGAACTTTAGATTTCTATTTCCGTTTATTTTACTACTCTTACTATTTTGGGTTTTTATGTTGTAATAAGGCCTCTGGAATATTTTATTTTTGCTTTATGTTTGTCGTACTTTCTATTTTGCTTGAATGATTTTAAATGGGTATTTTTCTAAAACTTAAATAAAGGTTTTCCAAAATAGATTAACAATGGATTTCATAACTGTAACACCCCATACCCGAGTCCGAGGCTTAGACCGGATACGAGGCATTACTATGCTTGAACTTGCTTAATCATGTACTTACGACTATAAAATTTTGTTCTGATTTAAGAACTTCTCTTTCTTAATCAACGTGTACTTTTCATGAGCCTACGAGGCCTTAAACTCATGTCCGTAAACTTTCGGAACTAATCAAAAACTTTCCATGGAAACAGGGGTCACACGCCCATGTGAGTTGGGACACGCCCGTGTCTCCCAACCGTGCTTAAAACTCGAGTTTACTGCCAAATTTCACACGACCAGGCACACGCCCATGTTCTAACCGTGTGCTATGCACGGCCTTAACACACAGCCGTGGGATTAGTCCGTGGCCTATTCTTACTTATAAGACTAAGGTGCAGTTTATGCACGGCCTAGACACACGCCCGTGTGTCTAACCACATAGGCACTTAGGGGCTATTTACCAAGCCAATTGCCATCCTGAAATTAAGACCAAACTCAATTATTACATCTTTCATGAACAATATAACATGCTTCATTGATATTAATAACATACATTCTTAGTCAAACTTGGCCAATCACTTAGCCATTTACAAAAGAATAATAATAAACTTGACAGCCCATACTTTTGCCACTTTCTAAGACATATACTCAAAATGAAATGTTTCCTATACATGCCATACTTAAAATCAACTTGGCTATACCAAAATGGCGATTGGTAGTGTGCTATGAGGTCCGACTTCAATGATCCACAGTTTAGCTTGGCGGGACTACATGAAAAGAAAGAATTAAAGACGTAAGCATTTAGCTTAGTAAGTTTGCATATGAAACACATATCAACATACTTGCTTAAATAAACCATTTGACATAATCAATGGTATCATAATTTCAACTATGAAGCTTATTTGCTCATTCTTGATTCTTACATATCTCATGATACTTACTAGTCTCATACTTGTGAGGTAAACAAGGTACCTGTATCACTTGATCACATTGATCAGCATACTTGAACATAATACTCATAATTTCTATTTTATCAATCATAATATGACTAATATTTGTCCCCAATTGATAATGATTTTTCCTTACTAAACTTTCTTGTTATCTCTTGTGAGCTTATTTCATTTGCCCGATGAATTCCTATGAATAACCGAGAATACCAAATCTCTTACCATGAACTTGATGCTAAAGCCATATTTTGGATATGGTCTTACATGGGATATCTCATCTTGGTTTCAAGGCCATGTCTTGACATGGACTTATATGAAATCTTCCTCTTGATAACTTGTTCAATGCCAAGCTTGGATCCTTGGACTTACATGATAACTTATTCAATGCCAAGCTTGGGTCCTTGGACTTACATGATAAACTTGTCAATGCCAAGCTTGGGTCCTTGGACTTACATGATAAACTTGTCAATGCCAAGCTTGGGTCCTTGGACTTACATGATAACTTGCTTGATTTTCGATGCCATGCCTCGGCTTGGTCTTATACGGACTTTCTCATACTTGATCTCATTAATTTCATTCTTTAACTTAACGTTAAACAATTTCATAATAACATTGTATATTATACTAAGAAATTCAATTATATAAATCATAAAGCTTAGAAATCATACAAACTTACCTCAATATACAAAATGTATGTAGATATGCAATTTAGTCCTCGATTTTGTCCTTGCCTCGGTTGCGATCCGGGCTTCATTTTTCTTGATCTATAGTCATAAATAGATCATTTAATACTCACATTGACTAAACTGACTCTTAACTCATACTTTGGCAAAATTACCATTTTGCCCTATACTTTCTCATATTTGCACTTTTGCCCCAAGGCTCGTAAAAAAAATTTCATTCAACTTTTTTAAACTTCATGCTAAGCTGAATCATTTTCTCTACTATAACAATCATCAATTCTTGCTATTTTTAACATGTATGCCCAATTTTCATAACTATTACAAAATGGTCCACACTATCATCTTTCATGAAATTCACTTAGAAAAAGATGTTTATCTAACATCAAACTCTCATAAACTTCCATAAAACATCATTTAACATGCATATCAATCATGGGTAGATTTTTGAACATGCACTTTAGCTCACTTTGTAGCTAAAAATAGCTTACTCATGCTACCGGGACTTCAAAAATACGAAGAATATCAAAAACGGGGCTAAGATGAAATTACTAGCAAGCTTGAAAGATGAACAAACCCTAGATATGGGTTCTTCAAAAATTTCGGCACACACAAGGAAGAAGATGAATGATTTTTATCATCTTTTTCCTATTTTAAGTCACTTATTAGATAAATGACCAAAATGCCCTTATCATAAAAATTTCTTAACTTACTAACTCATGTCCAATTTTGTCCAAAAATTTTGATTTGGGAAAATTGCTATTTAAGGACTTATAATTGCTATTTCATACAAAATACTTCTAGAAACTCACATTTTACAACTTTTACAATTTGGTCCTTTTTGACCATTCAACTTCAATTTAGCAAAATTGCTTCATGAAACTTTCACACTAACATGCAAACATGGCATGAACCTTAAAAACTCATAAATTCACCTCAGATTCGTGGTCTCACACCACTATTCCGACTACGCCCTAAATCGGGCTGTTACTCTCTTCTGGTTCCCATGTGGCTTCTTCTATTCCATTTCATTGCCACAATACTTTCACTAAGGCAATACTTTTCTTTCTTAGCTGCTTCACTTCCCAAGCTAATATCTTGACTGGTTCTTCACCATAAGTCATGTCGGGATGGATCTCTACTTCTGACTGGGGAATTACATGCGAAGGGTCTGATCGGTAGCGTCTTAACATTGACACGTGAAACACATCATGTATCTTTTCTAACTCGATGGCAAAACCAATCTGTAAGCTGTGCTCAACCTTCTACCGTAATCTCATACGGTCCAATAAAGCGTGGACTTAACTTGCCTTCCGCCAAATCGAGAACTTTTCTCCAAGGTGACACTTTCAAGAAAACTTTATCTTCGACTTGATACTCTATCTCTTTTCTCTTTAAGTCCGAATAAGACTTACATGCATCGATGCGACTTTTAAACTTTCTCGTATCACTTTCACTTTCTCTTGACTTCTCTAACCAAATCAACCCCGTGAATTTGGTTTTCTTTAAGTTCAGTCCAATAAAGAGGCGTTGGCACTTTACCCCCAAATAAAGCCTCATAGGCGCCATCTTTAAGCCTCGACTAAAAACTATTATTGTAGGCAAACTCTACTAATGGGAGAAACTTTTCCCAATTGCCTCGGAATTCAAGAATACAACATCTGAGCATATCCTCGAGTACTTGAATTAACCTCTCGGATTGACCGTCAGTTTGAGGGTGAAAAGCAGTACTAAAGTTCAACTTTGTACCCAAGGCTTCTTGTAACTTCTTTCAAAACCTGGATGTGAATCTCGGATCTCTATCCGATATGATTGACAAGGGAACTCCATGAAGTCTTACTATTTCTGAAACATACAAGTTTGCCAACTTGTCGAGGAGTAATCCCCTCGAACAGGTATAAAATGGGCTGATTTCGTGAGTCTATCAACTACAACCCATACATCATCTTTCTTACTCGGTGATAACGATAAACCCGTCACAAAATCCATCGTGATACGGTCCCATTTCCACTCGGGTACCATAATTGGTTGAAGCAAACCCGAAGGTACTTGGTGTTCAGCCTTTACTTGCTGACAAATCATGCACTTGGCAACGAACTCTGAAATGTCCTTCTTCATTCTTGGCCACCAATATTGTTGCTTCAAATCATTAAACATCTTGGTACTACCCGGATGCACAGATAAACATCCATTATGGGCCTCATGCAAAATTTTCTGTATAAGCTCTTCCTTTCTCAGTGCACAAACTCTATCTTTGAACATCAAACTTCCATTGGGATTAATCCAAAAATCGGATTCAACATCTGACTCGCATTGAGCTCTTTTGACTTGTAACTCGTTACCTTCTCTCTGAGCCTCAAAAATCTCTTGAAGGAATACTGGTCTAGCTTTCAACTCAGCTAGTATAGAACCACCATCGGATAAAGTTATCTGTGAATTCATTGCCCTTAATGCAAAAAGGGACTTTCTGCTCAAAGCATCGGCGACTACATTCGCCTTGTCAGGATGGTAGTCAATAACCAACTCATAGTCTTTTATCAACTTTAACCATCTCCTTTGCCTTAAGTTTAACTCTCTTTGCGTCATCAAGTACTTCAAACTCTTGTGATCTATAAAAATCTGACATCTCTCACCATATAAGTGGTGTCTCCATATCTTCAATGCGAAGACTATGGCATCCAACTCTAGATCGTCTGTCGGATAATTCTTCTCATGAGGCTTCAACTGTCTAGAGGCATATGCAATCACCTTGCCTTCTTGCATAAGTACACAGCCTAATCCATTTAAGGACACATCGCTATAAATTATGAATTCTTTTGCTGTCTCAGGTTGTACTAATACTGGAGCTTCTGTCAACAATGCTTTCAATCTCTCAAAACTTTGTTGACATTTTTCTGTCCACTCAAACTTCACATTTTTCTGTAACAATTTCGTCATCGGGGTTGCAATCATGGAAAATCCTTTGACAAATCTTCGATAATAGCCGGCTAGGCCTAGGAAACTTCTAACCTCAGAGACATTCCTCGGAGGATTCCAGTCCATTATGGCCAAAATCTTACTTGGGTCTACTCGAACTCCTTCTCCCGAGACAATGTGTCCCAGAAATCCTACCTCTCTGAGCCAAAATTCACTTTTACTGAACTTGGCATATAACTGATTTTCTCGAAGAGTCTGTAAAACTGTCCGTAGGTGTTCAGCATGCTCATTCTCATCTTGGGAATAAATTAGTATGCCGTCAATAAAAACGACTACAAGCTTGTCGAGGTATGGTCTAAAAATGCGGTTCATTAAGTCCATGAATACTGCAGGAGCATTGGTTAAGCCAAAGGGCATGACTAAAAATTCATAATGCCCATACCTTGTTCGAAAAGCTGTCTTGGACACGTCTGAGTCCTTTACTCTCAACTGGTAGTACCCCAATCTCAAGTCTATCTTGGAGAACACATTGGCTCCCTTCAATTGATCGAACAAATCATCGATCCTTGGCAAAGGGTACTTGTTCTTTACTGTCACTTTATTAAGCTGACGGTAATCTATGCACAATCTCATGGTGCCATCTTTCTTTTTCACGAATAAAATCGGAGCACCCCATGGTGAACAACTAGATCTTGCAAAGCCTTTATCTGTCAACTCTTGTAACTGTAACTTCAACTCTTTTAATTCTGACGGAGACATTCTGTAAGGAGTGATAGATATCGGTACAGTACCGGGAACCAACTCAATATTGAACTCAACCTCTCTGATTGGAGGTAACCCTGGTAATTCCTTAGTAAAGACATCCAAGAACTCACATACTATCGGTACTGACTCAATCTTTGACCCTGTTTCTTTATCATTCATCACAAAAGCCAGATATGCCTCATACCCCTTTCTCATGTATCTTTGTGCCGTCATATGAGAAATCAATACCAGCAATCTACTCTGTTCATTTGATTCTATATGGAGGATATCCCCATTCTCACATCTCATTTTAATGTATTTTTTCCCACAATTAACTATTACATTATGGGCATTTAACCAGTCCATACTAAGAATGAGATCAAACTCATCAAATGGTAACAACATAAGGTTTGCTTTAAAACAATGATCTCTAATCATTAATGGACATTCTCTACATACTTCATTCACTAACACACTCTTGCCTAAAGGATTAGACACTCTAATTACAAATTCTGTAAACTCTATAGGCATACTCAAATCGGATACCAATTTCATGCAAATGTAAGAGTGTGTAGATCCGGGATCTATTAAAGCAATAACTTTAACATCATGAAGAGAAAAGGTACCCGTGATAACATTATGGGAAGATGCCTCTTCGCGAGTGCGAATGGCATAAGTTCGTACAGGCGCCCTACCCTCGGGTCTCACGGCCTGCTCTCTAGGGTTACCTCTACCACTTGCCCCACTTTCGGGGTTTCTCTGCGGCCTTCCTCTGACCATACTCCCGGATCTCGGGTTCTGAGTTCTGTCCTCTTTCATCATCTCTGGACAATCTTTTATGTAGTGGTCCTGGGAACCACATCTAAAACATGCATTTTCATGCGCTCGGCATTCTCTAAAATGGTGTCTACCACACTGTGGGCATTCGGGTTTGTCAAATCGAACATTCCCCACACTAGCGACTTAAGTAGTCTGTGCCTTATTTCCCGAATACTGCTTACTCTTGTCCTTCCATGAAGATCTAGTGGAAGTAGCTGATCGGGTAGGGAATTCTTTTGACTTCTTGGATGAGGATTGGAATGACTTATTCCAATGTCTCTTTTTGGAGTCACGAGACTCTGCTTCAGATTTTCTCTTCTCTTTTACTAGTTCTTCGGCTTTGCAAGCTCTCTCGACTAGCACCACGAATTCCTCCAATTCTAGGACAGCAACAAACAATTTGATGTCCTCATTTAGTCCATCTTCGAACCTCTTACTCATGATGGCCTCAGTGGACACACATTCTCGAGCGTATTTCTTTGAGTCTTACAAACTCACGCTCATAGTCATCCAACGACATCTTGCCTTGCTTGATTCTAGGAATTCTTTTCTTTTCTGGTCCACAAACCTTTGACTAATATACTTTTTCTTGAACTCTTCTTGGAAAAACTCCCATGTGATCTTTTCCCTCGGTACTACCGACACAAAGGTGTTCCACGATTGGTAAGCAGAATCTCTTAGAAGAGAGACTACGCACTTCATGCATTCCTCAGATGTGCATGACAACTCATTAAATACCCTGATGGTATTTTCTAACCAGAACTCAGCTCTTTCCGGATCGTCATCTTTTCTAGCCCGGAATTCTTCAGCCCCATGTTTCCTAATCCTATCAACTGGAGGTTTAACTCCTCTTGCCACCTCTATCACTTGAGGGGCTGCAGGAATAGGTTGCGGAATAGGCGGGGGTGGAGGGTGTTGTACATTTGGATTCGTACGAACAAACTCCGTATACCATGTGTTCATCATATGGAGGAAGGCTTCTCTAGCCTCTTCTCCTCCTTGACTCACCGTAGTGGGTCTATTCTCATTCTCATTTGGCATCGTCCCTTCTGCGGGAGCTGGTGCATTACTTTCCACATCATCCGCCACATTTCTGTCGGGATCCATTACTATATGTATAAACACAATTTAAGTCGTCAGGAGTCGTCACACTATCATTATAAAAACATTATTACGTATAGCATGTATAGCTAGACTCGTGCTCATGTTACGTTAGTCCTAGAACCGACTAAACCGTAACTATGATACCACTAAATGTAACACCCCATACCCGAGTCCGAGGCTTAGACCGGATACGAGACATTACTATGCTTGAACTTGCTTAATCATGTACTTACGGCTATAAAATTTCGTTCTGATTTATGAACTTCTCTTTCTTAATCAACTTGTACTTTTCATGGGCCTACGAGGCCTTAAACTCATGTCCGTAAACTTTCGGAACTCAATCAAAAACTTTTCATGGAAACAGGGGTCACACGCCCATGTGAGTTGGGACACGCCCGTGTCTCCCAACCGTGCTTAAAACTCGAGTTTACTGCCAAATTTTACACGGCCATGGCACGCCCATGGTCTTAGCCCGTGTGAAAAAACTTAGCATTCTGACTTATAACACACGGCCATGGCACGCCCGTGGACTCAGACCGCGTACTACATCTTGATATACTAACTTATTTCACACGACCGGTCACACACCCATGTTCTAACCGTGTGATATGCACGGCCTTAACACACGGCCGCGGGATTAGTCCGTGGCCTATTCTTACTTATAAGACTAAGGTGCAGTTTATGCACGGCCTAGACACACGCCCGTGTGTCTAACCACATAGGCACTTAGGGGCTATTTACCAAGCCAATTGCCATCCTGAAATTAAGACCAAACTCAATTATTACATCTTTCATGAACAATATAACATGCTTCATTGATATTAATAACATACATTCTTAGTCAAACTTGGCCAATCACTTAGCCATTTACAAAAGAATAATAATAAACTTGACAGCCCATACTTTTGCCACTTTCTAAGACATATACTCAAAATGAAATGTTTCCTATACATTCCATACTTAAAATCAACTTGGCTATACCAAAATGGCGATTGGTAGTGTGCTACGAGCTCCGACTTCAATGATCCACAGTTTAGCTTGGCGGGACTACATGAGAAGAAAGAATTAAAGACGTAAGCATTTAGCTTAGTAAGTTTGCATATGAAACACATATAAACATACTTGCTTAAGTAAACCATTTTACATAATCAATGGTATCATAATTTCAACTATGAAGCTTATTTGCTCATACTTGATTCTTACAAATCTCATGATACTTACTAGTCTCATACTTGTGAGGTAAACAAGGTACCTGTATCACTTGATCACATTGATCAGCATACTTGAACATAATACTCATAATTTCTATTTTATTAATCATAATATGACTAATATTTGTCCCCACTTGATAATGATTTTTGCTTACTAAACTTTCTTGTTATCTCTTGTGAGCTTATTTCATTTGCCCGATGAGTTCCTATGAATAATCGAGAATACCAAATCTCTTACCATGAACTTGATGCTAAAGCCATATTTTGGATATGGTCTTAGATGGGATATCTCATCTTGGTTTCAAGGCCATGTCTTGACATGGACTTATATGAAATCTTCCTCTTGATAACTTGTTCAATGCCAAGCTTGGATCCTTGGACTTACATGATAACTTGTTCAATGCCAAGCTTGGGTCCTTGGACTTACATGATAAACTTGTCAATGCCAAGCTTGGGTCCTTGGACTTACATAATAAACTTGTCAATGCCAAGCTTGGGTCCTTGGACTTACATGATAAACTTGTCAATTCCAAGCTTGGGTCCTTGGACTTACATGATAAACTTGTCAATGCCAAGCTTGGGTCCTTGGACTTACATGATAACTTGCTTGATTTTCGATGCCATGCCTCGGCTTGGTCTTATACGGACTTTCTCATACTTGATCTCATTAATTTCATTGTTTAACTTAACGTTAAACAATTTCATAATAACATTGTATATTATACTAAGCAATTCAATGATATAAATCATAAAGCTTAGAAATCATACAAACTTACCTCAATATACAAAATGTATGTAGATATGCGATTTAGTCCTCGATTTTGTCCTTGCCTCGGTTGCAATCCGGGCTTCATTTTTCTTGATCTATAGTCATAAATAGATCATTTAATACTCACATTGACTAAATTGACTCTTAACTCATACTTTGGCAAAATTACCATTTTGCCCCTATACTTTCTCATATTTGCACTTTTGCCCCAAGGCTCGTAAAAAAAATTTCATTCAACTTTCTTAAACTTCATGCTGAGCTGAATCATTTTCTCTACTATAACTATCATCAATTCTTGCTATTTTTAACATGTATGCCCAATTTTCATAACTATTACAAAATGGTCCATAATATCATCTTTCATGAAATTCACTTAGAAAAAGATGTTTATCTAACATCAAACTCTCATAAACTTCCATAAAACATCATTTAACATGCATATCAATCATGGGTAGATTTTTGAACATGCACTTTAGCTCACTTTGTAGCTAAAAATAGCTTACTCATGCTACCGGGACTTCAAAAATACGAAGAATATCAAAAACGGGGCTAAGATGAACTTACTAGCAAGCTTAAAAGATGAACAAACCCTAGCTATGGGTTCTTCAAAAATTTCGGCACACATAAGGAAGAAGATGAATGATTTTTATCATCTTTTTCCTATTTTAAGTCACTTATTAGACAAATGACCAAAATGCCCTTATCATAAAAATTTCTTAACTTACTAACTCATGTCCAATTTTGTCCAAAAATTATAATTTGGGAAAATTTCTATTTAAGGACCTATAATTGCTATTTCATACAAAATGCTTCTAGAAACTCACATTTTACAACTTTTGCAATTTGGTCCTTTTTGACCATTCAACTTCAATTTAGCAAAATTGCTTCATGAAACTTTCACACTAACATGCAAACATGGCATGAACCTTAAAAACTCATAAATTCACCTCGAATTCATGGTCTCGCACCACTATTCCAACTAGGCCCTAAATCGGGCTGTTACAATAACAAACTTTTACAAATATTTTAACTCGAAAAGTTTTTCTCAAACTATCAATAATATTTTCAAAAGTTACGATTTATAAAGATTTTTAGTTCAAATTATTGATTTATCAAACAACCTTCGAGGTTAGTAGTACTTTATCAAATATTTCAAATCAACTCGTTTTCTCAATTATAACTAAACAATATCTATATTAGTACGAATAAAAAGGATTTAACATGTTTTTCTCATGTGACATGTCGATCCGGTCTTAACGCATAAATTTGGGTTTGGGGTGTTACATTTTACTGTGACGTCGAGCCGGTTGCAAAACTTATTTGTGGTTTTGGTTCAAACACGTTTTCAAAGCCGTTTAAAATTTTAAATTATACATGTATGTTCTAAAGGAAGTATGGCACCACGGGTATCCGACACCAAGTCAAGTAAGTTTATGTTTTCAATTTATGATTATTGTGGTATGACTGTAGAAATACTCTAGAACTCTTAGCTTTAGGAGTTGAAACTATAGAAATTGAGACCTTAGATACGTACTACGAAAACAACTTTACTTCCTATACTCCATAAAACATTGTTTAATAAACAATGAAATAGTATACTGATTCATAAAACTCGTAATAAGATTAAGTCGACATTAGTGAACATGAACGCTAGAAGACGTGGACGCGGTAGACGTAGACGTGGTAGAGGCTGTGGTGCTAGGGCTAGATCTTCAGCATCGGGGCATGTTTCTGAAAGGGAGGTGTTGGCATTGCCAGTGGCTGAGACGGAGTCTTATGACCGAACTGGAATTGATGAGCTGACTCAGCTAGTTAGGGAGCTTGTGGAGGAGGTTAGAGAAATTGGTCGAACACTTCGAGTTGGGCACGTGGACTGTAAGAAGAAATTAGATCGCGGTTCTCTAGGGCCACAGTCTCGTTCCATAAAGCGTGTTAAGGCACGTCCAAACTTTCTGGCTTGCGATTATTGCAGAAGGCATCATCTGGGAGAATGCTGGAGGAGGTCAGGAGCATGCTTGAGATACGGGTCTAAGGAGCATAAGGCTAGGGATTGTTTCATCGCCATCAAGTCAGGTATGTTTTGGTTGGACGTGATGATTGAATGTAGAAAATTTTAGGTATAAGTGGTAGATAACTGCTTTCTTCTGTGGTTAGGTGTTTGGTTGTGGGAAAGAGGATTCAAGATTATGTTAAAAGTACATTAGTGTTATTAAGATCAGAGTGCGCAGCGAAAGCATAATGGTGTGATTTGAGCGATGCGTTTAGTAGTTGGTTGGAAATTTTGAGGACGAAATTTCTTTAAGGAGGGTAGAATTGTAACGACCCAAAATTGGGCCTAGTAGGATTGGGCCCAATGGGCCTTGGGCGTAGGAGTGTTTAAAATTTTTGAGAACAAGAGAACGGCATTATTTCAAGTTGGACTTATTAGGAAGGTGATTTTGGAAAGTTACGAGGTTTCTAGGAAGTTACTGGGTTCAAGTTAGGCTATAGGTAATTTTTGTATTTGAGCACTTAAGGGAAAAGGCAAGTGGCATCAAGGCTTAAGGTAATAAGTGTGTATTTTGCTAGCATAAGAGAGCATATGGCAAGGAGGTTAAGGCATCAAGTGGAGAGCACGGAGGGAAGGGGTTCAAATCCCATCTTTTGCAAATTTTGGATTTATTTTTGTGCTATTCATCCAAAGTGTCGGTCAAGGCTTTAATAAGGTAAGAAAGACTTTTTAATTTGGAAAAGATGGCTAAGGAATATGGTAAGGAGGAAGACTAGGGAAAAAGAGGGAAAGAAATGAAGGAAAAAGGTAAGAGAAGGGAACATGTTGGCCTATTATGTGGAGGATGTTTTGGAAAGATTATTTTGGGTCAACATTCATTTTTTGGTAAAGATGATACATGGTTTGGAAGGTGTGTTTAGGGAGCATATTCGGCCATTAGTATGTGAGTGTGCCGAAAGTTGTTGGCATTTTTGTGCATTTTGAAGACTTTTACTTCAAGCTTTTTGGGTTATTTTCTCTCAACTTGTGTTGTCAAATTTCTTTGTGATATTTATTTCTATTCTCAACCCTTTCTTCAGTCTTCTTTTTCCTTCAACCCATAATTGAAACATCAACTTCATCTCATAGTCGAAACTTGGTTTTTGTGGTTACCGAAGCTTCTTTGCCTTCTCGAGTTTTTGGTGGTTGCAAGGTAGTGTTCTTCCTCTTCTTCTATTTTCTTCTTGTTTCTCTTTTACTCCCTCTTCTAAAACCGATTATTCACCCTGTTCTTTTGACCAAGGCCGAATCTATTCCTTGCTACTTCCATCTTCTTGGTTCTCTTGGTGTGGGCCGAATCGGTAGAGTGTTAGCTTACACTCTTGTCATCTTTCTAGCCTTTGACTTTCGGAAGAGGGTTGGTAAGTAGGTAGGGCCAAATATAGGTGATGGGGGTGTATTGTTTGGGTGATTTTTACTCAAGCCGAATAAGATGTGGATAAGATTTGTTCTTGTGTTAATCACTTCTAGGGTCTCGAAGTACTTTATCGAAGGGCCAATCGAACACCTATCCCTCATAATAAGAGACTCGGATTGTTGGTACCGCGGAGAGTATCGTGTTACGGATTCCCAATAAGGTGTGTAATCCCGTACCCTTCCGAATACATGTTTGAAATGGTGTGTAATCTCATACCTCTCTGAATGTTTGTATGATATGTTCTATGATTCGGTCGAAATATCAAAGAAAACTGGAAACCGGCATCCGTGACAACTCGGGCGTGCGTATGTTCGTAGTAGTAACCATATTTTGCAATGAAACAGTTTGGTCAGCAGCAGTGACGTGATTTTGAAAAATCACGAAAAATAGGAGAATAGGAATTAGAAAGAGAATAAGATATTGAATTAAAGCTTACTGTGTCTATTTTCATATGAAAGAAACAGAGTAGAAAGATAAATTTTATATTCTGTGATATTTTAAATTTAGTGGGACTCGCTCTGATTGACTTTGTGGTTCCCTAATCTGTCTTAGAAAAATCATTTAAAATTGTACAAAGTGAATTATGAGTTATAATTTATATGCATAGATTCCTTAGTGATCCTATTTTCAATATAAACAAGTGGGAGCAACATATGAAAACTGTACAGTTAGATATTTGAATTTCGGGTAAGAGAGGTCAGAACTGTTGGTCAGTGAAACAAGGGAAACTTTAAGGAATAAATTGTACTAAATGGATAAGCCAAAAATTCTGGAAAAATTTTGTAAGAAGATATATGAGTCTAGTTTCAAGGAAAATTTACGGATCTAAATTTTGAGTTTCCTAACTCGAGTTATAGTCAATTTAGTCAATATGATGCAGATGGACAGTTTCAATTTTTATGCCCCTATGGGTCGAAATTACGAAAATGCCCCTATGGGCCGATTTGCTAGAATGCCTTAATGGGCCGTATTGCTTAAAGATCCTTAAAAGTTCCAAATTACAAATATGCCCTTATGGGCCGAATTACTAGAATGCTTTAGTGGGCCGAATTACAAGTTCTACAATTGGCCGATTTACCGTAATAAATTACTGGATTAATGATTGTTGTTTATATATGTTGATATTATGCTTTATTATGTATGTTGCATTTACATATTTTGCATGGGATGGGAAAAATGTTGAAGAGAAGTGTAGCCTGGTGGCTTTGCCACAAATATTATGAAAAGCAGTTTGACTGGAGCGATACATTCTGATTCTGGTGGCTCTGCCACAAATTCTGATAATGGCTATATGCCAACCTAAATATGGCTTTGTGCCATCGTGATTATGGCTTTGTGCTAAACGTATTTACCCGGGGCTATGTGCCTAACATATGAAATAATGACTCTGTGTCGATCATTTGTTTTACCAAGGCTGTGTGCCGATTATATTACTGTATATGATATTCTGGTGGCTCTGCCACAATCTGTATAGTGGCTATGCCACGCATAATTATGACTCTGGTGGCTCAGCCACAAATATTATGAAATGGCATCTTGCCTGCGAATTAAATGGCATCTTGCTTGCGAATTATTATAAATGGCAACTTGCCTGCGATTGGTGTGTTTGGCGGGGTGGGTTGACTTGATCCCCACAGGTGTGATGGGATGGTACGGGTGGTGTGTAGCAGATGGATATCTAGGATGGGTTGGGATGCATACATTCATACATTTGCTTCATTTTAAATATTGTCATGTAAATGGGCTTAGGCCCAAGATATTGCTATACAGGTTCAGGCCTAGTGGATGAAGGTAAGGGGATTTCACACTGAGTTCTTGTAACTCACTCCCCCTTTTTCTTAAACCCTTGTAGGTAATGCTCAGTAATATGGACTTGGGCCATGGACGACTCGGTGGAGGCCATACTTCAGTAATGGTGTTATTGAACTTTAGATTTCTATTTCCGCTTATTTTACTACTCTTACTATTTTGGGTTTTTTATGTTGTAATAAGGCATCTGGAATATTTTATTTTTGCTTTATGTTTGTCGTACTTTTTATTTTGCTTGAATGATTTTAAATGGGTATTTTTCTAAAACTTAAATAAAGGTTTTCCAAAATAGATTAACAATGGATTTCATAACAAACTTTTACAAATATTTTAACTCGAAAAGTTTTTCTCGAACTATCAATAATATTTTCAAAAGTTACGATTTATAAAGATTTTTAGTTCAAATTATTGATTTATCAAACAACCTTCGAGGTTAGTAGTACTTTATCAAATATTTCAAATCAACTCGTTTTCTCAATTATAATTAAACAATATCTATATTAGTATGAATAAAAAGGATTTAACATGTTTTCTCATGTGACATGTCAGATCCGGTCTTAACGCATGGGCCGGGTTTGGAGTGTTACATATGCAACCCATCCCAGCCATCCAACACACCTCGGTACCAGCCAATCACACCTGTGGGGATCAAGTCAACCCACCCCGCCAATCACACCAATTCACAGGCAAGTTGCCATTTATAATATTTTTATTGTGGCCAAGCCACCGATATCATACGTAAACATTTTTAATAAACATTTTATTGTGGCAATGCCACCAGGCTACACTCCTCTTCAACATTTTTCCCAACCCATGCAATATATAACATGCAACATACATAATAAAGCATAATATCCACATATATGTACAATAATCATTAATCCAATAATTTAATAAGATGAATAGGCCCATTATAAAACCTTGTAATTTGGCCCACTAAGGCATTCTAGAAGATCGGCCCATAGGGGCATTTTGGTAATTCGGCCCATAAGGGCATTTTCGTAATTTGACCCATAGGGGCATTTTCATAATTCAACAATTTTAATACCGATTTTGACAAGTTTATTGTAATAATGTTATTTAAGCATATCACTCGATTTATACCATAATACCGTTATTAAGTTCTTAAGCAACATCGATCGATTTTTCTAACATGATGATAAAATCACAGATTTATGGGATTTCGGTGTGAGATTATACACCTGATTACGGTAAGTATCAAAATCTCTTGATTGTCGGCACCTATGACAACATAATACTCGATTAATCTAATGAACGAGATTTTTATTAATCTAAATCTACACCAAGCGATCTATTGAAACGCTTACCCTCGATATCGTGAACGACCACGATTTGTCTATTCTCACCGGATGATGGTCCACAACCCGGTGGGAAATCTCAAATCGCCGATACCGCTCTACGCTTGAACTTAGGAGTAGGAATCGTAAATCCACTCCTTTTGTGTTCTCCAATCACTTTTCCTTTCAAATCGGTTCCACTTGCCTCAATTGGAAAAAAGTCGTAATAAAAAATTATATTACGATGATATAAAACGATTGTCTAAGGAAAAAGGTTCGACTTACCACTATTTCCGTATGATCAACAAGTGGATATATCGAGCGATTTAGTCCCTAAAAAAATAAACGATTAGTCACAACCACTATTCCGTTTAGCAACTAACCGGTCAACGAAAAAGATTAAAATAAACCATGGACGAATCCCTTACCTTAATGATGATGAATCCGATTTCTATCGATTGACTTATGGCTACGGATGGGACAAGATTATGAGAATCGGCTTTCCTCTATAACACTACACTAGAAGAAAAACATGATTTAAGAGAGTAGGAGAGATATATTTTGATAAAGAAACAAAGTGAAATACCGATTAGAGATGGACACACATATTCGGCTAGGAAGAAAAAGAAAATGAAGATGAAAAGAGGGGAATGAAGTCACTTACCAATTCGGTCAAGAAAGGAGTGTCCAACACAAAAGAAAAAGAAAATAAGAAGAAGAGATTAGGTGTTAATAGGTTCGGCTAGTGAAGAGAAAAGAGAAAAAGAGATTGAAAAGAAGTGTTAGGGAGTTTCGGTTGACACATAAATGAAAATGATCAAAATGGTCAAGATGATCAAAATGAGATGGATGTTTCGGCAACAAGGGAAGAATGAGTATAGATGGATTGAGAGTTTCGGCACAACAAGGGAACAAGATGAACAAAATGCAAAGAGAATTTTGGCCAAAACAAAGGAAGAGAGTTGGGAAGAGAAAACACCAATATGCTAAAAAGAAAGTAGGCCTTCCAAGCACTAATTTTCCAAATGACTAATGAAGAATTCGGCTACCCAAAACCCCCTCTCAAACCGTGTATCATCTTTACCAAAAGATGAACATTGACCAAATAAAATCTTTCCGAAACACCTTCCACACTATAAGCCAACATGTTCCCTTCTCTTTCCTTTTCTTTCATTTCATTCCTTGTTTTTCCCTTGTTTTCCTCCTTACCATATTCCCTTAGCCATCTTTCCATAAATAAAAAGTCTCCCTTACCAAAAATACTATCATGGCCGACACTTAGGGAAGGAACACAAAAATAAATCCCAAAATTTGCACTAGGTGGGATTCGAACTCCACCCCTCAAGCCCATACATGCAACGCCACACCACTCCTCTACTAGCTTCACTTGTGCTAGCAAAATGCACACTTATTTCCTTAAGCCTTCATGCCACTTATCTTCTCTCCTTAAAGTGCTTAAACAAAAAAATTTTACTAAGGCCCAACTCAACCCCGAGCCTTCTTAGGACCTTAAAACATACACAATTTATAATTTAACTAGCCTAATGCAAGATATAATGCTACACAATAAAATTCTAAATTTTAGGATGTTACAACAGGTGAAGCATTAAAATAATAAAATAAAAAGGAATAGAATACTATGATGACAATATTGATAATTAAATTGCAATAATAAAATAAATGAAGTAACTTAAAATAAAATAAAATGGGAAAAGAAAAAAATGCGTAAAAAGAAGTTAACATAACTTGAAAATATAATAATTAAGAAATAATAAAGCAACAAATAAGGAAAATTAAAACTTCAATAATAATAAAACACACAACTTAAAAAAAAGAATAATCTATTTAATCTATTTTTAATGTAAAATAGATGAGGAAATAGGAATAAATAAATAAATACATAAAAGTACATGAATGAAATAAATATAAAAAAAAGGGTGAGAGAGTCGAAATTGAGTGGCCCATGGTGGAATTGTAATTTGGGCAATACTTTAGGGCGGATTTTAAAAATAAGAAAAAGATAGGGTCGATTAAGGGACTAAAATGAAGCACGCGTAAAGGTGCACGGATTAAAATGGGAATATTCCCGTGCCATTTAAACGTCGTCGTTCTTTATAGGATTAAAATGAAGAAACAATAAAATCACAGGGTAAATTTAAAGAAATAAAAGAACTGAATTGCAAACTAGCTAAAAAGCGGAAGGACCATAATCAGAAATAACCCATTCATCCAAAACGCGCTGATCCTCAGAGCAGGTCGGGTCGACGTGCGGATCTTAAGGGTAAAACGGCATCGTTTTAAGGCTATTATGGCCAGCCCTAAACGACGCCGTTTAATGGGCTTATAAAAGTCATATTTTTTTTAAAATTTTCATTCTCTTCCCCCTTTCCAAAAAAACAAAGAAATCTCTCTCAACCTCCCTTCTCCTCTCTAAGCGCCGGTCATAGAGCGCCACCGTGGCTCTGCCGCAGCCACCGACCGCCAGCGACGGTGACCGCCATCCGCGGTGGCTGGAGTTCACAGAAAAAAGGCCATTTTGGCCATTTCTCCTCGCTTGGCCCGTTTTTTGAGATGAAAACATCCAAAAAAGCAAAGAAAAATAAATAAAAAATTTTCCCTTTCCGATTCGTAACAAAGGTAATGGGTTTGCTTTGAAAATATGTTTGATATTTTTGCTATGTTTGAGATAAAGATACAATAGCGAGTTTGTACCTTAGAGAAACTAAAAAAGTTTGCAATTTGCTGTTTTGCTTTTAAATTTTTTGTTCGATTCTCTGTCTTTTTTTTTTTTGTATTCCAGATCTCTCCACAAAAAAATTACAATGGTTTTAAATGGTTTTTATAGCCATTTTACAACTTATTCTTGCTTAATGATTATTCTGCTTCTTTGCAGGCAACTGGGTGGTGGAGATAGTGGCGATGCTAATAGTGGAGCAGAGGCGGTGGCAGAGCTTTAGGGGTAAGGGTGTGGCGCCACTTGGGTTAGGGGAATTAGGGTTTTTTGACAAATTTTTGGGGTATTGGGCTTGTTGGTTTTTTTTTTTAAGATTGGGCTAGTTTTGGTTTAAATTGGGATTGTTGGGTTTAGGTTTAGGTTTGGATTTTAATTGGGTTGTCTGACTTGGGTTTTGTTGGTTTTTATTGGGTCTGATGTTGTATTGGTTTGGGTATGATGTTGTATTGGTTTGCTTATGGGCCCCGGGCAGAATTGGGCTTGTACAGCTGCCCCTCTTTGCTCGTTGTCGTATAACGAGAACGGATCAAAGACTTTTAAGAAAGACCACATTTGCCCAGTCTCACCGAGTCCCGATTTCTCTGGTATTCCTCTTTTCCAAGTAGCTTTATTCCAGTCCACTGCATCTTGTTGCTTTGATCTACTCCATCGCCACTTTAGAGAGGTAAGACTTGTAGTTTCAATCTACTCCACTGCAACTTCAGAAAGATATGAGATTTTTTATTTTAGTCTGCTTCGCTGCAACTTCAGGGAGATAAGACTTGCTATGGTAGATTTAATCCGACCTACTGTAACTTCAGACGTATAGGATTTTCCGTTTTAATCTGCTCCACTGTAACTTCAGGGAGATAAGATTAGTAGCTTCAATCTGCTTCACTGCAACTTTAAAGGGATAAGATATTGCTATATTCGATCTATTCCACTGCAACTTCAGGAAGATAAGATCTATAACTTCAATCCGCTCCACTGCAACTTCAGGGAGATGAGATTTGTGATTTTTAGTCTACTCCATTGCAACTTCAGGGAGATAAGACTAGTGACTTCAATCTGCTCCACTGCAACTTCAGGGAGATAAGATTCACCATAATGATTTCAATCCATCCCACTACAACTTCAGGGGGTATGGGATTTGTAACTTGTATCTTAAATCTTTTCCACCACAACTTTAGGGAAATAAGATCTGCTATCATTAACCTGTTCCACTGCAACTTCAGGGAGATAGGGTTTGCTATGATCTATTCTACTGCAACTTCAGAGAGATAAGATATCTAATTTATAGCTTTAATCTATTCCACTACAATTTCAGGGAAATAAGGTTTGTGGCTTTAATCTGCTCTACTGTAACTTCAGGGAGATAAGACTTGCTATCTTCAGTCTGCTCCACTGCAATCTCAGGGATGTAAAATTTGTAATTTCTTCCATCCATCCCACTGCAACTCAAGGGTATAAGATTTGCATCATCTTCAATCCATCCCAGTACAACTTAGGGGTATAGGATTTGTATCTTCTTCAATCTATCCCACTACAACTCAGGGGTATAGGATTTTTGGGTTCTTCAATCCATCGATCTGTTACACCATTCTCTGGGTAACAAGACCTGTAGAATCCATTTCATGGGCCTATGTTTATGCCAAATAATTAGGATGTCATGATCAGAATGAATCAAATGCTCTTAACTAGATGTGTATGAATGATATTTGCATGAATGTAGAATGCCATTTTGCGAGAATGATCCCCTTTTCAATGCTTAGGTTGTCATTTGCTCGTTGTTCATCAAGGTTCTATCACTGACGTATTACCCTGCTGTAAGGCCCAATTTTAGCCCGGGGCCCAATAAAGAAATTAAAAAAACAAGTCCAGTTTTTTTTTACAAACCCAAACCCGAAGCCGAACAAATGCAACCCATACCCAGCAGGCCCACAACTAACCCTAGCCCAATTAACCTAAACAAAACAAAAAACCTAGGGCTAGTGTAACACCCCAAACCCGGTCTGTGCGTTAAGACCAGATTTGACATGTCACACGAAATGATCATATGTAAAGTCTCTTAAAGGTTTGTAGAAAATAGATTTTAAAATAAAGATGTTGAAAAGGTGTTTATTGAAAACCGAGGTTGATTGTTAAATTTAATAATTTAAGACGTAAGAGTTTATAATTTGAAAAAATAAGATACTTGATTCAATATCCCGAGAAATGTAAAAGAGTTCAAAAGAAATTTTTGAAAACAAGATTTTTAAAAGAGTTGTTATAGAAAAATGTTACCGAGTTAAAATTAACTAAGAATGAAATCCTTTTCGTACGTTTATGAAAAACGTTTGTTTCTATTTTTAGAAAAGAAATCTGATTTAAGTATTTAAAACGTAATATAAAATCCATCCACAAGTAAAACATCCATAAAAATTTACCAGAGGCCTTATTACATCACAACTTAAAAGCAAATATTAAAAAGTACTTTAAAGAAATCCAAGTTTAATTAACCCATTAATCGTAGTATGGCCTCCTTTGAGTCGTCACGGCCCAAGCCTCAGTCATCGATCATTACGGAAGGGTAAAGAAAGCGGGATGAGTTACTTAGAACTCAATGTGTAACTCACTTACCATAGTCCACTGGGCCAAAACCATTTAAGCATTTATTTAGGCCTGAGCCCATTACAAATATAACAATTTAACATGTATAGAATGCATGTGATATGCAATTTCCCAAAACCAATCCTAAGTTTCCATCCACTACACACCACCCGTACCAACCAGCACACCTGTGGGGAGCTTTAGTCACCCACCCCGCCAACACACCAAACTGGCATTAAGCCATATATCAAACTGGGCACGAAGCCATATTTCAAACTGGGCATGAAGCCATCAGAATTTTGTAGCAAAGCTACCAGAACTTCTCTTCATCCAAAAAGCCCAACCCATGCAATCATGTATATAATATGCATAACAATCCATTCTTATAATTATTCCAACATAAGGCTCATTATAAAAGTTATCACAAATTGGCCCATTTCACATTTTGGCCCACATAATCTCATATCACATTTGGCCCATTTAGCAGTCATCACGTATGGCCCATTTATCAAAATCACATATGGCCCAATAAGTCACTTTTATCGATTTAGCCCATTAAGGGCAATTTCGTAATTTTCATAATCTCGATACCAATTTCATAGTTTTACTATTAAAGTGTTAAAATATACCATTTACTCGATTTCACCAACTTTGTGATTTTAATCTAACATTATTACGATGTGGTTATCTAACGCATGAGATATGGTGTGAGATTACACACACGATTATAGTGAGCACTACACTTTCACGATCGTCAACACCTAAAAAGCGTTATAACGCTCGATTAGAACACTAACACTTAAAATAAATCTATGCTAATGTAAGCGGTCAAGATTTTTACCCTCGAAAACTCGAATAACTACTATTTGTCGGTTCTCCCCGGTTGACGGTTCACAACCCGTTGGAAAATCCCGAACAGCTAATGGCTCAGAACTACGAACAACCTCGAATAACTGGTTTTCACCGGATGAGGGTCCACAACCCGGTGGAAAATCTCGGATTGCCGAAACAGCCCTTCGCTTGAATCTAGTGGGAATAGTGAATCCACCCCTCTTCCGATCACTATTCACCACCCTTTTTGACCCTATCTTGCATGCCTCCATTGACATAAGAATATTAGTCCAACTATTATTTCGAAAATTAAGATGATTAACTTTAAGGGGCGAAATCGGCTTACCATGAAATCCTTACGTTCAAAGGATGAAAATCAAGCGATAGCGTTCCTAAGATAAAATCGATTAGTAAACCCCATCATTAACGAAATAATGAGTAATATGGAATTCCTTGATAAAAAACCTTACCTTAAAACTTTGGACCAAATCCTAGCGATTCACGATGATTTCGGACACTCCAAATTTTGGCCTTACACTAAGTTTCTAAAATAGAGAAAAGATTCGAGTGAGTCATGGTATGATGATGATATCGATCCAAAAGACCATCCCACACCAACATGAAATTTCGACACAAAGGAAAAAGGGAAATAAGAATACTAGAGTATTATATTAGCCACTTACCGAGCGATTAAAGTGTGAGAAGAAAAGAAGGAAATGGTTTGAGAAGAAGATAAGTGTTGTAAAATATTCGGCTATGAAGAGAAAAATTTGAAGGAGATGGTGTTAGCAACATTCGGCCATGGAGGAAAAGAAAAGGGAGAAAATGTTGAATAAATTTTGTAAGAAGAAGGAGATGAAATAAAGGTATAGGACAATTAGGTGTTTCGGTTTTGGTTCATTTCAAGAATAGAAGATGAACAAAGAGAGAGGTTTGAGACTAGAGAGCATTCGGCAATGGAGGAAGAAAAGAAAGAGAAAATGGCCTTCAAGGTTTTGGTGTTTTTCGGCACTAGGGGAAATGACTTGAGAGAATAGGCAAATTTAGACCAAAATGGTCAAAATGGAATGACCAAAAGAAAAACGAAAGATGCTTACCTAATGCTCAATGTGCATTCGGCTAGGGAGAGAAAAGATGAAGAGAAAATGTTTTGAGAGAAAGCAAAAATGACCCAAAAAGAAATATGCCCAACAAGCACCTATCCTTACTCAAAAGTCTTCAAAAATTCGGCCACCCCCTTAGCCCCTAAAACCGTCCAAGTACATGGACACCAAAGTCAAAGTTTGGCCATTCCAAACTTTCCAAAACACATTCCTTAAAATGTGCCTAGTGTTCCCCCTACATACCATAATCTCATGATTCCCTACCTTAAGTTTAATTCTTGCCTTAATCCATTAGCCACCTTACCATAAACTAAAAGTCCAACTTTCCAAAAATAAAGCTTGGCCGACACATGCTAGATGAGTGCAAAAATTAAAAAAATTTCTCATGCATAACAAGGGATTTGAACCTCTTCCCTCTAAGTATGCTTATGGCGTCAACTCCTCTTTACTACTAGCTCATCTTATGCTAACTTTTGCCACTTAATTTCCTTAAACATCAAGGTTACTTGTTCCACTTCAATAAAGTTCTATTTACCAAAATTTATTCCAAAATCCAATTAAATCCCGAACCTTCTCAAGACTATTTTAACACACACATAGGATAAATAAACTAGCTGAGCACCAAAGTAATGTAACATATAAAAATTCAAATTTTAGGATGTTACAGCTAGCATAAGCTGTCGCCGCCGCACCCTTCAAACGCTGCTCCCTCCGCCATGTTAGCACCTCCGTACCTCCACAGCTGGCCTTCTCCGTACCTGCAAGGACAGACAACAGAAAACAGTAGCAAAAACAAACAAAATTTTGTAATCAATTTCAGCTATAAAAAGCCATGAAAAACAATGTATTTTTTCTTCTACAGACACTTTTTGAAATACAAACAAAAGCATTCAACAAAAAAAAGGTTGCATTTTTATTTTCATTTCATTTTTCTGATTTTGCTTTAGTTTCTTATACGAAATAAAAAAGGGGGGAGAAGAGGGGCTTACCGGAGTCGTTCTGTCTTCTCCGTCGTCAGACACCGAAGATTCCTCCCCTTTTCGACATTTTTTGGCCATTTTCTAAAAAAAACTAACCCCGATTCGGACTTAGGAGGGTCGAAGGGACTTGGGTACAAATTTTAGCTTTTTCCGGCCACCGCGGCCGGCGGCGCCAATGCCGACGGCCGCCACGATGGTCCGGCGATCGGAAATAGGGGCTGGCCTAAGGCCATTTCAGAGAGAAAAATGTGAGAGAGAGAGTTTTTTGTAAAAAACACGAATAAATGATTTTTTTTTGGTTAAAGGGTTGCTTATATACTATTGCAAAACGGTGTCGTTTCAATGTGTTCTGAAAAGCCCCAAAACGACGTCGTTTTGGGGAGGCCGACCCGAATTCGACCCGACCCTAGCAAGATCTGCGTGTTTTTTAGACCAAATGGTCTATTTGCGCATTTGGCCCTTCCGCATTTTCTGTTTTTCTAAATCTATTTTATTTTATTCTTAATTTACGTAGTGAAATTTTATTTCGTTTTCAATTGGGTCCATCTCGAAGCTGCGCGTTTTGGAGGGAGGGGTTATTTCCCATTTTGGTCCCTCCTTGTTATCCGTGCGTTCAATGTGGTCATTTTCGTTTCTTTTTATTTCTGATTTGCCCCAAACTTCTGTTTTAAAGTTCAATTTAACCCCTTTTTATTATTTTTGATATTTTAGTATTAAATTAATTATTTTAATATTATTATTACTATTATTATATTTTCTTTTTTTGCATTTCTTACTTATTATTATCTTATTGTTAAATAAATTAATTTTACATTATTACTATTTTTATTATATTTCTACTTGCTTATTTACGTAATATTTTCTTTAAATATATTTATTTACTTATCCTTTTGTAATTTCAAATTTAAATTATTTACTATTATTATCAACATTATTATTATCATTTTTAATTTGTTTTTTTAATATTTTTATTCTTTTATTTATTTGCTTATTTTCAAAATATTCTATTTAAACTTTTAGTTTTACTTGCTTATTTACTTATTATTATTTTATTTTTTTAAATGATCTTGTTTTTTCATTTATTTATTTATCTTTTTGTAATTTATTTTCACTTTTATTATTGTCGTTCATATTAACGCATTTATTATCGTTCTGCTATGCATATTAACACCATAATTTGTTTTATTACCAATTCGCGTTGCATTAATCCTTACCCGATACATTTTTTAATAAGCGATATTTCGTATTTTGATATTCGAAAAGTCATTCCCTAACTTACGATGTAACATCCTGAATTTTTGGGCCTATGCGTTTAATAGGTGGATATGTTTAATGTGTTAATTTAAGTGTTAGGGGTCCAATTTGGGCTCAGGCTTAGGTAGAGGCCTTGATTAAAATTATCAGTTTGGGCATTATAGGGTTTAAAAGGTAGTATCTATGTTTAAAATACCAAAGTGGGCTTGTGGCCCAATCTTAGGAGGTGACGCCACACAAGGGAGTAAGGGGCCCAAACTTAAGTTTCATGGAGCCCAATTCTTTAATTTAAGTTAGCTAAATTTTGGGCATTAGGATTAGGTGGAGTGGATGGCAACAAGGCTAAAATTTAGGGATTTTAATGTTTAAAATATGTGGATAATAAGCAGATAAAGGCTATTATTTAGGAATTTATTTTATGTGGATAATAAGCAGATAAAGGCTAAAATTTAGGGATTTTAATGATTAAAATATGTGGATAATATCTTTGATAAAGGAGGGAGGAGTTAGAGATAATTAAGTCTCTTTTAGATGAGCTAGTAGATTAAGATAAAGGAGAAAAGATAGGATTTATCTGCAAGGTTAGGTAAGTGCAGAAATTTCTATAAATAGGGGAATATCTCTTCAATTTCAGCATTTGGGTTTTCTCTCATTCTTTTCTCTTCTTCTCTGAGTAAAGCCGAAAACTCCTAAAGTTCCATCTTCTTCTTCATTCTCTGCAAAAGCCGAAATCTCTAAGCCTATTCCCTCATCTTCACTTTGATTCAAAAGCCGAAACTCTTTTCATTCTTTTTCTTCCTAGCCGAAATCTTCAAGTCTCTTCCTTGTTTTCTTTTCTTCTTCTCTTTTCCTGTCAGAAACCGAAACTCCTCACTCAAGTATTTTAAAAGCCAAAGACACATCAGCCTTCTCTTGTTCATACTTTTTCCAGGATTTTCCTAAAAGCCGAAATCCCTAGATCTCATCTCCTGTGATTGCCGAATTACTTATGTGGTGCCTACTTGTGCCGAAATCTGAAGGGAACTTTAGTGGAGTCAATCGCATAGATCTCTAAGTTATAGAATCGTGTTACTTTCGGGATTTCAAGGTAAGGGATCTATTAGTTTTAATGTGTAATTTGGGATTTATTAACCTTGGCCGATTGTTGAAGGGCTAAATCTTTGTGTGTTTTCCGGCTTTTGAGCAAGGCTTTACATTGAGGATAATAGATCCAGGATAGCAAGGACATCGACTAAGAATATTGGATTTCGCGATATCGGTGTGTAATACTTCCCCACCATCTAGATCTGATTATTAATGTATGCCCATAAGTTTATATGTTGTGATAAATACCGATATCTCGGTTTAATGTTGGAAACCGAAAGGGTGAAGCAAATCACCAGTCGATGAATGTTTGACTTTATATGATAAAAGCATATTGATTTTGTGATTTGCATGGGTTGGGTTGATGAAAGGAGGAAGTTATACGTTATATGTGTAGCGGTTTATACCGTGATCTCATTATATGTTGTAGCGGCTAATGCCGTGATCTCATTATAAGGGCTTCGACCATAATATGTTGATGAGCGACATGAGCGCCATCTTGGCGTGTAGCGGTGTGGGTCGATTGTAGAAATCCCCAATGGTGTGAATGGTTTGTATGCGGGCGTGTAGCGGATGGAAACCTAGGCAAATGGGTTGGGCCTTGCATATTATTTGTTATTTTTTTAAATGGAATTATTAATCATTTTATGGGCACGAGGCCAAAATCTAGTGGTGCATGAGGGTTGCACACTTTGAGTCTCGCGACTCACCCTATTAATTAACCTTTCATGTGATACCTAGTGCTTGATTTGTCTTTGGAGAGGAGCATAAGGTGGCCATGCAAAAGACCAACTGGATCCAGCAAAAAGTCTCAAGTTAATACTTTATATTTTTAATTAATGGATTTTAAATCTCGATGTAATAAGTCTATGGGCCACTAGACTACCATTTATGTTTTGGGATTTTGTTGGGCTTTTATTCTCTGGGTTTTAAGTTTTACGTTTTCAATTAAGTTAAGACTGCATGAAATTTTGGTTTTACTTAAAATCTACCAAGATAATTGGTTACTTAATATTTTATACTTTAATGAATTATTAAGCTTTGAAATAAAGGTGTAAACCTAGTAATTGTTTTCCAAAATGCGACATGTTATGTAAAATCTCTTAAGTGACATACCGATCCAGTTGCAAGCGTTTGGGCGGGTTTGGGGTGTTACAAATTAGTATCGAGCCGGTTCAAAACTCGGCTCTGGGGGTTTTTTGGGCTCAAAACATTTTCTAAAGTTGGGTTTTCGAAACATGCATATTTATACAGGTCTGTTAGCTCAGCATGGCACCTGCGTCTCCGGCCCAAGTCCGCCAGGTAAGTATTCTGAACCATTGTGTGATATAATATATGTGGGCTTGATGGGCTTTATGGGACGTAGACTATTTAGATTAGAACTTGATGGACTTTAGGCCTAGCTGAAACAACTCTTAAAATCTCATAAGACTTAACTTCACTAAACAAACCCGTGAACGAGCCGCAAGACTAGGGTGTGGTAACAGCATACGCATGTCTAGGATTGGATCCGGAAGAGCACGGTATTTAAGCGGTCCTAGTGACTCACCTCCTCTTATTTGGAATCCTACTGCAGTGCGTAGTATTTGTTCACCCTAGCTATAAGGACTTGTTCATGAAATTTGAACCCATAATTAAAACTCGAAAGAGACCAACCACCCTATTTTGGCAAACAAAAACCCCTAATTTTTGTACATTTTCAAAAAGATACACTTGATTTGAAAATGTTCACAATTTATAAAAATTTACCCAAAAACCCTATGTTTACAAGAGTAACTAGATTTTTCCCCAAAGTACCCTGTTTGGAAAAAAAAAAAAACAACAACAACATCATCGAAATATCCCTGGTTAGAAAAAAATTACCAACCTACCCTCGTTTTGTCAAATGACCAAAATACCCCTGGTTTGTACAATTACCAAATTACCCCTGATTTGTAAAATTACTAAGTTGCCCCTAATTGCAAAATTACCGAAATACCCTCGGATTTCAAAATTATCGAAATACCCCCGGATTGTAAAATTACCAAAATACCCTTATTTCACGAAATCAACAAGGAACCCTATTTCGGAAAATTACGAAAATACCCCTGTAGGATAAATTACGAAAATACCCCTGGGTAGTGAAATGACGAAAATACCCTTAGGTGATGAATGTAAGTTCTATTTGTATGATTGATGATTGCATGTATGTGTATATGGAACTAAGAGACAAACTTGAGACTGAAACTTGTAGATGTAATTAGAATTGAAAGAACTACTCTTAAACTATTTGCTCATAAGATTGTTTGTGGTTAAGCGATGGAAGAAACTTATTAATTCATAAAATTCTTAATCGGATAAACGCGGACCGATAGCATGAGTACAAGGGGACGAGGGCGCTCTAGATGTGAATACTGGTGCGTACTCTACCATAGAATACTAAGTGTTTATTTTGGGTTTAGTATTGGAGTGCTTGTGTGAAAGCATGGTAGTGAGACTTGGGTAGTACGATTAATAGTTATTTGGAAATTTCGAGGACGAAATTTCTTTAAGAGGGGTAGAAAGCGTAACATCACGAATTTTTGGGCCTATGCGTTTAATGGGTGGATATGTTTAATGTGTTAATTTAAGTGTTAGGGTCCAATTTGGGCTCGGAGCTTAGGTAGAGGCCTTGATTAAAATTATTTGTTTGGGCATTATAGGGTTTAAAAGGTAGTATCTATGTTTAAAATACCAAAGTGGGCTTGTGGCCCAATCTTAGGAGGTGACGCCACACAAGGGAGTAAGGGCCCAAATTTAAGTTTCATGGAGCCCAATTCTTTAATTTAAGTTAGCTAAATTTTGGGCATTAGGATTAGGTGGAGTGGATGGCAACAAGGCTAAAATTTAGGGATTTTAATGTTTAAAATATGTGGATAATAAGCGGATAAAGGCTATTATTTAGGAATTTATTTTATGTGGATAATCTGCAGATAAAGGCTAAAATTTAGGGATTTTAATGATTAAAATATGTGGATAATATGATGATAAAGGAGGAGGAGTTAGAGATAATTAAGTCTCTTTTAGATGAGCTAGTAGATTAAGATAAAGGAGAAAAGATAGGATTTATCTGCAAGGTTAGGTAAGTGCAGAAATTTCTATAAATAGGGGAATATCTCTTCAATTTCAGCATTTGGGTTTTTCTCATTCTTTTCTCTTCTTCTCTAAGTAAAAGCCGAAAACTCCTAAAGTTCCATCTTCTTCTTCATTCTCTGCAAAAAGCCAGAAATCTCTAAGCCTATTCCTCATCTTCACTTTGATTCAAAAGCGAAACTCTTTCCATTCTTTTTCTTCCTAGCCAAAATCTTCAAGTCTCTTCCTTGTTTTCTTTTCTTCTTCTCTTTTCTGTGTCGAAACCAGAAACTCCTCACTCAAGTATTTTAAAAGCCAAAGACACATCAGCCTTCTCTTGTTCATACTTTTTCCAGGATTTTCCTAAAAGCCGAAATCCCTAGATCTCATCTCCTGTGATTCTTTGAATTATACGTGGTGCCTACTTGTGCCGAAATGAAGGAACTTTAGTGGAGTCAATCGCATAGATCTCGAAGTTATAGAATCGTGTTACTTTCGGGATTTCAAGGTAAGGGATCTATTAGTTTTAACGTATAATTTGGGATTTATTAACCTTGGCCGATTGTTGAAGGGGCTAAATCTTTGTGTGTTTTTCCGGCTTTTGAGCAAGGCTTTACATTGAGGATAATAGATCCGGATAGCAAGGACATCGACTAAGAATATTGGATTTCGCGATATCAGGTGCGTAATATTTCCCCACCATCTAGATCTAATTATTAATGTATGCCCATAAGTTTATATGTTGTGATAAATACCGATATCTCGGTTTAATGTTGGAAACCCGAAAAGGGTGAAGCAAATCACCAGGTCAATGAATGTTTGACTTTATATGATAAAAGCATATTGATTTTATGGCTGCATGGGTTGGGTTGATGAAAGGAGGAAGTTATACGTTATATGTGTAGCGGTTTATACCGTGATCTATTATATGTTGTAGCGGCTAATGCCGTGATCTGTTATAAGGGCTTCGACCATAATATGTTGATGAGCGACATGAGCGCCATCTTGGCGTGTAGTGGTGTGGGTCGATTGTAGAAATCCCCAATGGTGTGAATGGTTGATGCGGGGCGTGTAGCGGATGGAAACCTAGGCAAATGGGTTGGGCCTTGCATATTATTTGTTATTTTTTTAAATGGAATTATTAATCATTTTATGGGCACGAGGCCAAAATCTAGTGGTGCATGAGGGTTGCACATCTGAGTCTCGCGACTCACCCTATTAATTAACCTTTCAGGTGATACCTAGTGCTTTGGACCGGGTGGAGAGGAGCGCAAGGTGGCCATGCAAAAGACCAAGCTGGATCCCAAAAAAAGTCTCAAGTTAATACTTTATATTTTTAATTAATGGATTTTAAATCTCGATGTAATAAGGCTATGGGCCACTAGTTTATGTTTTGTTTTATTTTGGGCTTTAATTACTTTTAGTTATTTAAATTCTTATTGAACTAATGTATCTATTTAAATTTGGGTTTTTAATTTATAAAGGCATATTTTATTTAAACTATCAACTATTAAATTTCTCTCGAATAAGAAGATAAACTTTAGAAAAATATTTTTCTGAAAATACGACATGTTCTTCCAAAATTTTCTTAGTGACATACCAGATCCGGTCGTGGTGTTTGGTCCGGGTTTGGGGTATTACATACGGGGTTTCAATTTTCTCGATAAATCCGAACAAACGAACTCTTTTAAATGTGAATTTTAAACATTCTCAGGAATTAGGAAAAATCGTGTTTTAACTCACGGAATATGATTTCTTTCTAAAACCGAGATAATCGAACGTCTTTCAAAATAAACAAATTTTTCGGTATTCATTCTCATTTCAGGTATTTAAGGCATTATGTCCTAACTTACGGGACGTAATCCTTTATCCCGATTAAACGTGAAAAATCCTCTTTTTTTAAATTTTCAATTAAGAAATATTTTAACAAAGGATCGCATTTTAAAACCTCTTCAAATTTTCAAGTTTCGACAATAAGACATTTATTAATCAATTAGGTACCAAATTTGGGCGTTACGAGGGTGCTAATCCTACCTCGTACGTAACCGACTCCCGAACCCATTTTCCAAATTCCGTATGTCTAAACCATTTTTTTTTATTTTGAAAAAAAATGAGTCGCCACCAATCCCTTTTTGCTTAGGTGTGATCGGATCACCTTATAAAGCGTTTTATTTCAAAATATTGATTTTGGCCTACGAAATTCAAGAAAACGAGTTCGGGAGTCGGTTACGTACGAGGAAGGATTAGCACCCTCGTAACGCTCAAAATTGGTACCGGATTGATTAGTCATTGTCCTAACGTCGAAAATTTGAAAAGATTTGAAAACATGATTTCTTTAAAAACTTGAACAATTTGAGTTGGAACTTGAGATTCCTTTGTTCCGAAAGAATACAAACATCACATCCAGCACGCCAAGACATGATGCTTTAAACCCTCGTAACCAAAATCATCTCATGATTTACAAAATTCATTAAAAGGATATTTAGTTACTTAGTCAAATGGAAAATCATAACCCAGCACGTTAGGGCACTATTTCCCGAATTTCTAAACACAAAACATTGCATTATTTAAGAAAAACTTTTGGATAAAATGTGGTAATTAAAGGAGATAGATATTTTTAAACAAAGATTTAAAAAAAGTAACATTAAGTTATTACAAACAAGTGCAATTTACTAAAATTACAGGTCATATTAACAATTAGCACTAACATAAACAATTAAGTAAAAGAATGACAAGCAATAATAATGTTAAGGTAAACAAAGATAATGGATTCAAATTTTTAAAAAACGAACAATCAAAATAAAGAAAAAAATATAAAGTAGCTAATAACAATTTTAAAAGAATCTATGAAAAAAAATTAAGAAAAAAAATTTATTCACAAGATTAAATTCATGTATAAAAAATATAATAATATAAGGTAAATAATATACTCAAAACAATTAATGAATATTATAACAATTTTTAGAAAAATGAAAGAACAGTATAAAAATGATATGGCTAAAAAACTAAGATGAATAATATATGTACATGATAAAATAAATAATACATTTCTTTAAAAAAAATTGAATATATAAAAACTTTAACTATAAAGAAATATAAGGGAAAGCATATATAATATAATAATAATCTATTATATACATAAAAGAATAATATACATATTTAAAATAGATAATATAAAAGAAGTTTGTGTTAATGGTAAAACAATTTAAATATAATATACACATTTTAAAATAATATATAATACATAATAATATACAAATATAAACAATAATATGAGATAAAAACAGTTTTAAAACAAATAATATATAAAGTACTAAGATAAATAAATAATAATAATTTTAAAGAACCTACTCAGAATAAAAAAAAACAAAAATAAAGGAGAAAAGGATTAAATCTGAATTTTAGTAAAATTTTGGGGTAAAATAACAAAGGGAATAGGACCGATTTTAGGACCTAATTGAAACGTGTACCATAGAGGAGGGACTCACTGGGCAAATATACCCTATTCCCAAAAACGACACTGTTCCAAAGTTTGTATTTAAATGGCCAAGGACCAAATCGAGACAAAAGTAAATTTTCAGGGTTGGATTAAAAATAAAATAAAATTTAAGTAAAAGGACCAAATTAGAGCAAATCAAAAATGCGGGAGGGCCAGAATGGTAATTATACTAGTTCCAGGAAACGCGCGGATCCTCCCCGGGTCGGGTCAACGCGCGGATCCTGGCCTCGAGACGACGTCGTTTTGGCATGTTTGGCCAGGGCCAAAAACGACGCCGTTTTAATCACTTATAAAAGCCAAATTTTTTAGAAAAATTTCATTTTTTCAGCTCCTTTAAAAAAAAATTTTGAGAGAGAGCCCCTGCTTGCTCTCTGCTTCTCCGCCCTAGGCCTGGGTCCCGCGAGGTCTTCCGGCGAGATTTCGGCCGTCCACCGCCATCGGCGCCGCCGTGCGTGACGGACGAACTTCGAAAAAAAGGTAGTTTTTTCTCTTTTTTTTTACTATATTATAAACTTTAATATATGTAAAAAAAGAAAAAAAAAAGAAACTTAAAAAAACACAGATTCGAAAGAGAAGAAAAATAATGAAGAAAAAAAAACCTTTGCTCGTCTGTTCTTGATTTTTTTTTGTGTATTCTATTGTATATATCGTATATGCGTGTGTTTTACAGATTGTATTAGGGTTATTTATAGCCCCGAAAATAAATACAAAGATTCTGTCTTGCTGTTTTTTTGCCATTTTTCTTTCCTTTTGCAGGTGAACGGCGAAGATGGGGCGGTGAAGAGCGCTATCCGCGCGCTGATTGCGACGCGACCAAGGGCCTGTGTTGGGATCTGCGACGCAAGACCCTTGCTAGGGTTTCCAGTGGCTGAAAATGTTTTGGGCTAATTGGGCTCATTTAATTTTTGGGCCACCGGGTTATGGGTGTAATGGGTTTTGGGTAGTCTGCTGTAAATGGACTGTAAAAAAACTTTTAAAACATTATTATTTTTTTTGTGACATAGGCCCGGGCAAATTGGGCCTATTACAGCTGCCCCACTTTGCTCATTGTCATGTAACGGGAATTGAGCAAAGACTATAAAAGGACCAATTTTGCCCGGTCTTGCCGAGTCTTGACTTCTTGGTCCTCTTCTTCTTCAAATGGTTTCCAACCCAACTGCAACTTCAGGGGTATTGGAATTTCAACTGCAACTTCAGAAGTATTGAACTATCTGTTCTACTACTCTTTTTGGGAAATAAGTCTGACGGCTTCAATCTGCTTCACTGCAACCTCAGGAAGACAGGATCTGCTATCTTCGATCTGCTCCACTACCATTTCAGAGAGGCAAGGCTAGTGTCTTCGATCTGCTTCGCTGCAATTTCAGGAAGACAGGATCTGCTATCTTCGATCTGCTCCACTACCATTTACGAGAGGCAAGGCTAGTGTCTTTGATCGCCGGCTGCAATTTGGGGAAGACACGATCGTAATCTTTAGATGCGCTCATTGCAAACTTAGGGTGGTCGGTGATGTCTTTGATACGCTTCACCGCAACCGGGGAAGACAAGATCTCGCAATTTTTGGTCTTCTCCTTTGTAAGCTTCGGGGATGCCGGTGATGTTTTCGATCCGCTTCATCGCAAACTCATGAAGACAAGATCTGCTATCTTGATGCGCTCCCTTTGCAAACTCGGGGATGCGGTGATGTTTTCGATCCGCTTCATCAAACTCGGGAAGACAAGATCTGCTATCTTGATGCTCGCTCTGCTGCAAACTCGGGGATGCGGTGGTATCTTCGATCCGCCATTTGCAAACTCGGAAGACAAGATCTCGCTATCTTGATGCGCTCCACTACAAAAGCAGGAGGCAAGCTAATATCTTCGATCTACTTCTAGCATCTTCGGGAAGATAAGATCTCATTGTCTTACATGCGCTCCATTGCAACTTCAAGGAGGCAAGCTAATATCTTTGATCTGCTTCCTGCAACTTCAAGAAGATAAGATCTGCTATCTTGATGCGCTCATTGCAAACTTAGGGAGGCGAGGCTAATATCTTTGATCTCGCTTCTGCAACCGAGGAAGATAAGATCTGCTGTCTTGATGCCGCTCCTGCAAACTCGGGGGGAAGCGGGCTAATATCTTTGATCTCGCTTCTGCAAAGATAAGAACTCTGTCTTGATGCCGCTCATTGCAACTTCAAGGAGGCAGGCTAATATCTTTGATCTGCTTCCTACAACTTCAGAAAGATAAGATCTACTGTCTTTAGTGCGCTTCCATTGCAACCAGGGAGGCAGGCTAATATCTTTGATCTGCTTCCTGCAACTTGAAGAAGATAAGATCTGCTGTCTTCAGTCTGCTCCGCTACAACTTCACAGAGGCAGGCTAATATCTTTGATCTGCTTTCTGTAACTTCAAGAAGATAAAATCTGCTATCTTCAGTCTGCTCCGCTACAAACTCAGGGAGGCAGGCGAAAAGCTTCAATCTACCCTACTACATTGTCCTACAGAGGACATAACCTGTAGAATGGGTATATGCTTATGTCGAATGATTAAGATGCCCTGATCGAAATGAATCAAATGCTCCTAATTAGACGCGCTATGATATATGAATGAAGAAATGTTATGAGCATGATTCCTACTTAAGGTGTCATCACTCATTTGTTCTTCATCCTCGTTCCTCTCGAAGTATCAATCATATTCTGCTCAAATAATTTGCCCCATGGTAATTCTGAGTCCACTCCACTTAAACCTTGGGACACAAAGTTTGTACCTCCCACTACAACTTCAGGGGAATAACATTTGGTTTCTTCCATCCATCCTGCTGCCACTCAGAGGTATAGAATTCGTATCGTCTTCAATCAATTTGATCTGTTACACCATTCCCTGGGTGTAATGACCAGATGTATATGCCTGAAATTTGCATGAATGTAGAGTATCATTTTTCTTTTCCCAGAAATGATCCACTTTTACACTTGGGTTGACATTGCTCGTTATTTGTCGAGATGGTATCACTGACGAAATGTCTTGTCTTTTTGTTCAACCAATAAAAATCCAAAGAGATAATCATCTTTCAATATTTCCATCCCTTAGGCTTGGTGAGTTCTAAACAATAATCATGTTTCAGATTATCATATTATTTAGAAGCTTCCAGAGTAATATGCGAAACTCCTTTTATGAAAGTATTATTAGTCCATTAATCGTTATTTCAATATAAAATGCTTGAAAAATATCACAACAATGGACGAGAAAGAAATTAATCAGGAGCATAGCTCAAAACAAATAAGTTAATAAAAGATAACCAAGGCAATAAAAGAAAATTGATTGGGGTGTATCTTGAAAAGAATAAAGTAATCAAAGATAGAAAATTCAAAATGGGTAAGATAGAAGCTAGGTGCCCCAGATATCGCAGCCTGAGCTTCTCTGTACAAACTTCTTGAGGACCATTTTGAGCTCAATACATGTTTAGAGGATCCGGAGAACTTTGACAATGCCCCAAGACGTAGCATACTTCCTCATTGTTAATTCAAGCATAGCAAGTCTACCACATGCCCTATCTTTGATCAAAATTTGAGCCGCCCTTTTTGGGTTTTCGGCTCAAAACCCCTTTGGTCTCAAAGCGCCCTTTGCGGGTTTTCGCCTTGGCCTCTCCTTTTTTTTTGAATTTGATCTCAAGGCGCCCTTTGCGGGTTTTCACCTTGGCCTTTCCCCTTTCAGGTAAAATACTTCTTGACTGAACCTGAATTCACTGAATTGGGCAAGTCTTCGCCATCCGTCACGGTCAATATCAATGCTCCTCTAGAACAGGCCCTTTTTACTACATAAGGTCCTTCCCAGTTTGGCATCTGCTTTCCTCTGAAATCCTTTTGTATAAGAAAGATCTTTTTCAACATCAGGTTCCCCTCGTGGAATTCTCTAGGATGAACCTCTTTGTCGTAAGCTTGCATCATCTTACTGTGATGGATAACTTTTAACCTTTTCTTTGATTAGGTTCAATTGGCAAAAACGCTTCCATTCCATAAGCCAATGGGTAAGATGTTGCCCCGGCAAAGGTCCTGGCCAATGTTCGATAATCATAGAGGATAAATGGTAACTTCTTTATGCCAATCTTACAAGTCTCAGTCATCTTTCCTACAATCCTTGTTTTGTTTTTTGTTTTTTTCTTTTTGGCTGCCTTTGTTGCTCTATGATATGGCGTCTGATCTTTGAACAGACTACAAATTTTTGACATTGTCCTTTTTGGCATTCTTTGTCGGCGCCTAATCTTTTTTTTTTGTATTGTCAACCTTGTAAAATTGAAACGTGAAGCTACTTTCTCCTTCTTTGTGAAGTAATCGACGACCACCAAGATAAATCGATGTATACTAGAAATTTTGCTGAGATTGGCCTGCCCCACATAGAGAAAGTCTGTGAAGAAATTAATGAGGCATATGAATCTTGTCTCCTTAAATACGGCATAACTGATGCCATCCCCTTCTATGTTGATTAGCAGTACCCAAACCTCATGATTAGCTTGGCTATTGTAAAACCATTAGCATGTGTCCTTTTGACATCTTTATGGACCTCTTTTAAAATTTCAACGTACCCGCGTCTTAGTAGCCCAGGCATGTCCTGATATGATCGTGCGAAAACATCTTTTAATTCTTGAAAATAACTCAATGATGTCTCGCTAGGCTACAATCTTCACCTCTTTTCTAGGCTCATAATATCCACTGACCCTTTGTAGAGTAGGGTCTGTTTTTCATCTTGTTCTACCATTCTTAACAAATCAGAAGATAGGTTACAATTTCTGTCATCTTCAAAGTCCTGAGATCCCTCTAGACACATATCTTACTCGAAAGGAGACTCTGAGTCAGTAACAACGTTGCTCACATCATTGATATCTGGAGACCTATTGTAGGTTCGAAGAAAAATTCCAAAGAATAAATGATTCAAAGAATGATTATTTGTATGGTCATGAATGAAGAATGAAAGAATACTTGAAAGAAAGTCCAAAGAACAAACAAAAGAAAAAAAACTAAAAACAATTGTTTGTACAGTATGAAATGGAAAAAATAAAAGAATATTTGCTCAAAAAGATGCATTTTATTGAAATAAAAATTCCGAACACAAGCCTATTTCACAAAAGGGCTCTTATTGCCTCTAGGCTTAAGGCAACAAGCGTGTTTTGAATATTACTCTAGATTAGCTCTAAAAATATAGGGATCTCTTCCACAGTCCCATTATTCAAAACACTCCCAAGTATGCAAGGGCTTGGAAACTTCGTTCCCCGGTTCCCTCTTTGATTTTGACTTCTTCAAGGAGTCGCAACTTTCTTGTCTCCTCCTTCAATTAACAGATTTACTGCCTCGTCAAAGATCTAGTTCTGATGAAACATCGAACTTCACAATTCCCATTTTAATGAACCTTTCGACCAACTTTTTAAACGTAGTACAGTTTTCAATTGAGTGACCCGTTATTCCCACGTGGTACTCGCATTGGGCATTCTCATTATACCATTTTGGGAACGGAGGTTGAACGGGTTCCGAGTAGGATGGAGACACCACATGCACATCAAAAAGATTCTGATATAGCTCCTTATATGTCATCGGGATGGGCGTGAACTGGAGCTTTTCTGTATTTGGCCTCGAATTGGATTATTGCCTTGAAGAGCCTTGATAGCTAGTGGTTACTTTTGGTTGACTGACAGTAATTGACATCGAGTACCCTTTGTTATATGTACTCGTATTATTCACCTCGTTTGGTATTTTCCCCTGTTTCTATCTTGCCACCCCTTATGGTATTTTCAATCATTTCTCCCGCCATTACTATATCCGTAAAGCTCTTTGTGGTACTTCCTATCATGTGAGTAATGAATAGGGCCTTTAAGGTATTGATAAAAAGCATTGTAGTTTCCTTTTCTAGGAGCGGTGGCTGAACTTGCATGGCAACCTCCCTCCATCTTTGCGCATACTGCCTGAAGCTTTCATTTCTTCTCCATATTCTGCAAAGTGATTCTGTTGGGCGTCATTTCTGTGACATGATTGTATTACTTCATAAAAGCTTGGCCTAGGTCCCTCCAGGAACTAATCCTAGCACAGCTCAGTTGATTGTACCACCTGGACGCTGCCCCCACCAAACTATCTTGTAAACAATGAATCAAGAGTTGATCATTATTAACATAGTCGGTCATCCGTCTACAGAACATGGTAATGTGGGCTTCAGGGCTGCTAGTCCCATTGCACTTCTCGAATTCTGGCATTTCGAACTTATGAGGAAGCACTAATTCTGGAACCAAGCTCAAGTCTTTAGCATCAATTCCATGGTGATTATCAGCATTTTCCAAAGCCTTGAACTTTTCTTCCAACCATCTACAACGATCCTCACCCATGAGGTAATCCCTATTCCTAACTTGATCCCGAGAATGGTGAAGCTGTCCCTTCCAATGCCCTTCTCTTGCTCCAAGAAACTCGATCTGGAGTTCACAGTTTTGTAATGCCGATTCTAATTTTTCGATCTTCTTCTTCATTTCTTCAATTTTGTTTAGGCTTTCCTTTAGTTCAATCGTTGAATTACGACTTCGATACTGATGAAGAGATCTTCCAAGTTCAGCCATTCTAGCCTTTAATTCACTATTTTCATTCTGACTTTCTGCCAGACTCTTCTCTAAGGCCACGTTTCGCGTTTGAACTTCTTAAAACTTCGTCTCCCATCGGTCAGCTTTGGCCTTTTCTTCCCGAATCTCTTGTTGCCATTGTTCAGAAGTCTTCCTCAATCCGGCATTTTTCATCGATAGATGTATCTTCTTATATTCTGTCTTCAAACTATCTCGATCTTCTTCAATCTTCCTCTTCTCTTTTTTTAATATTTCGGTCTCCAGTTTCTGAACATCCACGTCTAATCTCATGTTCATTTTTTCCTCTTCCAATTTCTCTATCCTCTTTCCGAGCTCTAAACTTTTCCTTTCAAAATCTTGCTTTATAATCTCTAACTCTGATGGGACCACTCGTAAGTACTCCTCCATCGATTGAGCACCCTCTAAACTTGGCCCAGGGATGTTATCATTGATCCTTTTGCTCAACCACCCCTTGTATTCCAGGGTTGTCATCGGACCTGCAATCAAAATTTTTATACAGCAAGTCCGCTTCCAAGCCTCAGAAATCTCTCGAATCTTCTTCTTATAATTATCCCCCTTATATGGGAATTCACTTTGAGCTAACCCATGTGTTGCCGGTATGAACTGCCTTGCTTTGTATTGTCTTAGTACAAGCAACGGTGCATATCCAACAGCTCCCCAGATTCCCGGCAGAGGTACCCAATCAAAATTTCCACACCGATAGAGGACCTCATCGGGAACCATCCAAGGGGCTCTCCACTCAACATCTTCCTCTCGGAGGTTTTGAAGAATTTCCATCCACCTTTCCTCTGATATATCGTCCCTCCTTGGCGTAGCTGCGGCCTCCTTTAAAGGGGAATAACTTTCAAAGAACACTCGGTAAGGAACCTTGTCAACCCTCCAAAAATGACTATGGAACCAAACCAACAATAACTGTGCGCATCCAATGAATCTACCTTCACCAGCCCTCTGACATGCACTCAAGGATCTGAACATTTCGGCTAGAATTGCAGGTACAGGTGTGACCTATTTTCCAAGTCGATCAAATAAATCAGTGACTGCTTCATCTATATGCCTTAAAAGCTTTGGGGAAAATTACTGAACCATAAATACTTAAGGCCAAGACATCCACTTTCCTCTTTACGTCTGGGTGCACTAATATCAGATCTCTCAAACTCGCCCAAGGAATGAATTTACCATCACCTTTTTGTTGGATCCGAATTTGCGACCTTTGCTCACTCATCCCAGTAATATTCATTAATTTCTTCACCAAAGTTGGGGTACTAGCAGCCCTAAAATAAGCTTTGTTGACTCGAATCCTTGGACAACGAAGCAAGGTCGTATACTCCTCCATAGTAGGTACCAAATCCACCTTCCCAAAAGTAAAAAAATTATAGGCAGGGTTCCAAAACTGAGCCATAGCCCGAAACAGATGCTTGTCCTCCTTGACGTCAAGTAAGTAGGGTAAATCACCATGATTATGGTAGAACAGCTGCTTAGTCTCGTCATCCCAACGGGCCCATATATCTTTCAATTCCTAAAGCTCATTCTGTGTCGCACTAATACGAGTGAAGTCCCACAACTCCGATGTATATCCCTCAATGACACTATCTCCTTTTTCTAATTGGGTTTTCTCTGACCATGTACGGACGGTAGCGTTGTCCTCCACTTTATCAAGAAATTCATTCTCCATAACAAAACTCTCTAATTTAGAAATCGAACGTGAATCGACACCTTTTTAAATATTGAATGACATGCAATGATAACAAAATAAAACTAGTCAGTGTGATGTATAAAAGATATAATTCAAAGAAAGCAGAAAATAAACAAGCACCTATATGGGTAACTACCACGGGTCAACTAGTTCTACCTAAGGCGAGCTCTTAGGGTTCACTATATGTGTTTTTGGTTCTAAAGAAAGAGTACCTGAACCAGCAAATTCCTCGATCCTCACCCATTATAGGCTCATATGGATCGAGTTCAGTTCAGGGGGATACATTTCCTATGGCCATGCAGAGATGAAAATCTCATGAAGACATAGGTACGGATATATTCGGGAAGCGATCCACCAGCCCATGCGGAGGTGAAAACCTCATGAAGGCATAGTTTCTCACTCCCACTTAAAGGTGTAACCACAACGGTCATGCAATGTAATGCAAAAGCAAAGGCCAACCACAACAATCTTAACATAAACAATTGCAAAATAATCATGATTTTTCAAATTTTGACAAAAGGACAAAAAACAATCATTTTTACGGCTTGACTCTCTTAGTCCCCAGCGGAGTCGCCAAGCTGTCTAAACCATTTTTTTTTTATTTTGAAAAAAATGAGTCGCCACCAATCCCTTTTTGCTTAGGTGTGATCGGATCACCTTATAAAGCGTTTTATTTCAAAACATTGATTTTGGCCTACGAAATTCAAGAAAATGGGTTCGGGAGTCGGTTACGTACGAGGAAGGATTAGCACCCCCGTAACGCCCAAAATTGGTACCGGATTGATTAGTCATTGTCCTAATGTTGAAAATTCGAAAAGATTTGGAAACATGATTTCTTTAAAAACTTGAACAATTTGAGTTGGAACTTGAGATTCCTTTGTTCCGAAAGAATACAAACATCACATCCAGCACATTAGGACATGATGCTTTAAACCCTCGTAACCAAAATCATCTCATGATTTACAAAATTCATTAAAAGGATATTTAGTTACTTAGTCAAACGGAAAATCGTAACCCAGCACGTTAGGGCACTATTTCCCGAATTTCTAAACACAAAACATTGTCGTATTTAAGAAAAACTTTTGGATAAAATGTGGTAATTAAATGAGATAGATATTCTTAAACAAAGATTTAAAAAAGGTAACATTAAGTTATTACAAAAAAAGTGCAATTTACTAAAATTACAGGTCATATTAACAATTAGCACTAACATAAACAATTAAGTAAAAGAATGACAAGCAATAATAATGTTAAGGTAAACAAAGATAATGGATTCAAATTTTTAAAAAATGAACAATCAAAATAAAGAAAAAAATATAAAGTAGCTAATAGCAATTTTAAAAGAATCTATGAAAAAAAAATTAAGAAAAAAAATTATTCACAAGATTAAATTCATGTATAAAAAAATATTAATATAAGGTAAATAATATACTCAAAACAATTAATGAATAATATAACAATTTTTAGAAAAATGAAAGAACAGTATAAAAATGATATGGCTAAAAAACTAAGATGAATAATATATGGACATGATAAAATAAATAATATATTTCTTTAAAAAAGTAAATAAATAGAATATATAAAAACTTTAACTATAAAGAAATATAAGGGAAAGCATATATAATATAATAATAATCTATTATATACATAAAAGAATAATATACATATTTAAAATAGATAATATAAAAGAAGTTTGTGTTAATGGTAAAACAATTTAAATATAATATACACATTTTAAAATAATATATAATACATAATAATATACAAATATAAACAATAATATGTGATAAAAACAGTTTTAAAACAAATAATATATAAAGTACTAAGATAAATAAATAATAATAATTTTAAAGAACCTACTCAGAATAAAAACAAAAAACAAAAATAAAGGAGAAAATGATTAAATCTGAATTTTAGTAAAATTTTGGGGTAAAATAACAAAGGGAATAGGACCGATTTTAGGACCTAATTGAAACGTGTACCACAGAGGAGGGACTCACTGAGCAAATATACCCTATTCCCAAAAACGGCACTGTTCCAAAGTTTGTATTTAAATGGCCAAGGACCAAATCGAGACAAAAGCAAATTTTCAGGGCTGGATTAAAAATAAAAGAAAATTTAAGTAAAAGGACCAAATTAGAGCAAATCGAAAATGCGGGAGGGCCAGACTGGTAACTATACCAGTTTCAGGAAATGCGCGGATCCTCCCCGGGTCGGGTCAACGCGCGGATCCTGGCATCGAAACGACGTCGTTTTGGCATGTTTGGCCAGGGCCTAAAACGGCACCGTTTTAATCACTTATAAAAGCCAATTTTTTTAGAAAAATTTCATTTTTTCAGCTCCTTTAAAAAAAATTTTGAGAGAGAGCCCCTGCTTGATCTCTGCTTCTCCACCCTAGGCCTGAGTCCCGCGAGGTCTTCCGGCGAGATTCCGGCCATGCACCGTATCGGCGCTGCCGTGCGCGACGGCCGAACTTCGAAAAAAAGGTATTTTTTTCTCCTTTTTTTACTATATTATAAACTTTAATATATGTAAAAAAAGAAAAAAAAAGAAACTTAAAAAAAACACAGATTCGAAAGAGAAGAAAAATAACGAAGAAAAAAAAACCTTTGCTCGTCTGTTCTTGATTTTTTTTTGTGTATTGTATTGTATATATCGTATATGCGTGTGTTTTATAGATTGTATTAGGGTTATTTATAGCCTAAACCCTAAAACCCTAAACCCTAAACCCTAAATCCTAAACCCTAAACCCTAAACCCTAAACCCCAAAAATAAATCAAAAATAAATACAAAGATTCTGTCTTGCTATTTTTTTGCCATTTTTCTTTCCTTTTGCAAGTGAACGGCGAAGATGGGGTGGTGAGGAGCGCTATCCGCGCGCTGATTGCGGCGCGACCAAGGGCCTGTGTTGGGAGCTGCGGCGCAAGACCCTTGCTAGGGTTCCAGAGGCTGATAATGTTTTGGGCTAATTGGGCTCATTTAATTTTTGGGCCACCGGGTTATGGGTGTAATGGTTTTTGGGTAGTCTGCTGCAAATGGACTGTAAAAAAACTTTTAAAACATTATTTATTATTTTTTTGTGACATAGGCCCGGGCAAATTGGGCTTATTACATTGTAGACCAAAACCATTGGTGACCCGATCACACCTCATAAAAAGGATCGGTGGTGACTCCCATTTTTTCGTTTTCAAAATCAAAGTCGACCCCTACCTTTCAAAAAAAATGGTCTCGACACCTGCCTTCTTGTTCAGCTGGTATCTTTGACAGAAAACCCGAAGAAATAGCCATAATGTATACTATTCTTTCTCAAATGTTTCCAACCCTTAGGTTTGATTAGTTCTGAATAATAGTCCTGTTTCAGGTTTCCGTATTATTTAGAAGCTTTTAGAGTAATATGCAAAACTCCTTTTATGAGAGTATTATTAGTCCATTAATAGTTATTTCAATGCAAAATGCTTGAAAAAGATCATAATGATGGACAGAACTGAAATTTATCAAGAAAAAAATTTGAAAAGAATAGATTATTCAAAGAAAGCAAACATTGCTGAAATACAAAATGAGTAAAAGGAAAATAGGTGCCCCAAATATCGCAGCATGAGCTTCTCTGTACGAACTTCTTGAGGACCATTTTGAGCTCAACATGTGTTTAAGGGATCTAGAGTACTTTGTTGATGCCCCAAGACATAGCATTTCTCCTTCTTGTTAATTTAGGTATAGTAAGACTACCGCATGCCCCATCTTTTGATCAAAAGTTGAATTGCCCTTTACGGGTTTTCAATTCAAAACCCTTTTGGCCTCAAGGCGCCCTTTGCGGGTTTTCACCTTGGCCTCTCCTTTTTTTTTAGGTGAAGTACTTCTTGATCGAGTCTGAATTCACAGGATTGGGCAAGCTTTTGCCATCCATCTCAGTCAAAATCAATGGTCCTCCAGAAAAGGCCCTCTTTACCACATAAGGTCCTTCCCAATTTGGCATCCATTTCCCTCTGAAATCCTTTTGTATAGGCAAGATCTTTTTCAATACTAGGTCCCCTTCGTGGAATTCTCTGGGACGAACATTTTTGTTGTAAGCTCGCATCATTTGTTTTTGGTACATCTGACCATAATGGATGGCTTTCAACCTTTTTCTCTTCGATCAAGTTTAGCTGATCATATCAGGATTGGATCTATTCTACTTCATCCAACTTCAATTCTGCCAAAACTCGGAGAGAAGGAATCTCGACTTCAGTGGGTAAAACCGCCTCCATTCCATAAACCAAAGAGAAAGGCGTTGCCCGGTTGAGGTCCTGACAGATGTTCGATAAGCATGGAGGGCAAATGGTAATTTCTCATGCCAATCTTTATACGTCTCAGTCATTTTCCCCACGATTTTCTTAATGTTCTTATTGGCTGCCTCCACTGCACCATTCATTTTTGGGTGATATGGTGATGAGTTGCTGTGTTTGATCTTGAACTGACTGCAGACTTCTGATATCGTGCTGTTGCTCAAATTTAGTGTATTGTCAGATATGATCCTTTCTGGCATTCCACATCGACATATGATCTCCTTCTTTAAGAACTTGCTGACTGCCAACTTCGTGGCATTAGCGTATGAAGCGGCTTCTACCCACTTTGTAAAGTAATCGATGACCACGAAGATGAATCGATGCCCGTTAGAAGCTTTGGGTGAAATTGGCCCAATGACATCCATGCCCCACATAGAGAAAACCCACAGAAAAGTCATAACATGAAGAGGTGATGGAGGTACATGAATTTTATCTCCGTAAATTTGACACTTGTGGCATTTTTTAGCGTAATTGATGCAATCTCTTTCGATGGTGGACCAATAATACCCGAATCTCATGATTTGCCTGGCCATTGTAAAACCATTGGCATGTGTTCCGCAAACACCTTGTGGACTTCTTCCAAGATTTGCTTAGCCTCGACAATGCCTACACATCTTAGTAGCACCTAATCCTTTCTCCTTTTATATAGGATCTCCCCATCTATGACATAGTCGTTGGTCAGTCTTCTCAACATCCTTTTATCATTCTCAGTTGTTTGGTCAGGATATTCACGATTCTTCACATATCGCAGTATATCGTGGTACCAAAGGTGGTCGTCCTCTTCTTCTTCGATGTTGTAGCAATGAGCTGGAGTCTCATAAATACTTATCTGGATAGGCTTTACATCCTCTTGTTTGTTCGCTTTGACCATCGAAGCCAAGGTAGCCAGGGCATCACCCATCTAATTTTCATCTTGTGGGAGGTAATAGAAGGTGATGTCATCAAACTTCTCAATTAACTCAAGAACCAACTTCCGATACTTGATTAACTTGGGATCTCTTGTCTCTCATTCTCCCTTGAGTTGATAGATTACTAGTGCAGAATCCCCATATAACTCTAGCACTTTGATCTCACATTCTATGGCTGTACGGATACCCATGATGCATTATCGTGCAATCAAAATCCAATTTGCTAGTGAAGAGATAATGATCTCCGTTTAGGGATACCAGGACTGCCCCAATTTCGTTACCCACAGTGTTTGAGGCTCCATCGAAGTTTAGCTTCCAAGGATGACCTTTTCGAGAGTCTTCTTCAGTGGTTGCAACATACATTAGATCTTCATTCGGGAAATCAAAGTTTAAAGGCTCGTAATCCTCCAGAGCTCTACTAGCCAGAAAATTCGCTATTGTGCTTCCTTTGTCTGCCTTCTGGTTCACATAGACTATGTCAAATTCAGAAAGCAAAATTTTCCATTGGGCCATTCTTCCATTTAGAGCAGTCGACTCGATCATGTACTTTAGAGGGTCCAGCTTTGAGATGAGCCAAGTTGTGTAGTACAACATGTACTGTCTCAATCTTTGGGTTGTCCAAATCAGGGCGCAACATAACTTCTCGATTGTCGAATACCTTGTCTCACATTCAGTGAATTTCTTACTGAGATAGTATATCGCTCTTTCTTTTCTTCCCGATTCATCATGTTGACCAACCACGCATCCCATGGAATTCTCGAATACTGCCAAGTACAGTATCAATGGCCTATCTGGGTTAGGTGGCATCAGTACTGGGGCATTGGACAATTAATGTTTGACCTTATCGAAAGTCTTCTGGTACTCCTCATCCCAAATTGCTGGGTTGTGTTTTTTAAGGAGACGGAATATGGGGTGGCATTTCTCAGTTAGTTGTGAATTGAACCGGGCAATGTATCCTAGGAAACCTCGAACTTCTTTTTGAATGCGTGGTGGAAGCAATTGCTGTATAGCCTTTACTTTGTCTGGGTCGATCTCGATCCCCTTTTCACTGACTACAAATCCTAGCAATTTTCCCAACCTAGCCCCGAAAGTACATTTTGTTGGATTGAGTTTTAGCTAGAATTTTTTCAACCTCAAGAATAACTTCCTCAAGACTTGCACATGCTCTTCCCCTGTTTGGGACTTTGCGATCATATCATCAACATAAACTTCGAGTTCATTGTGCATCATATCATGAAACAAAGTTACCATGGCTCTTTGATACGTCGCTCCCGCATTTTTTAGTCCAAATAGCATCACCTTATAGTAAAAAGTTCCCCACATGGTCACGAATGTGGTTTTCTCCATGTCTTCAGGATGCATCTTTATTTGGTTGTATCCCGAGAAACCATCCATGAAGGAGAACAGTGAGAAACCTACCGTGTTGTCCACTAAAGTGCCGATACGTGGCAATGGGAAATTGTCTTTTGGGCTGGCTTTGTTCAAGTCCCTGTAGTCTACGCACATTCATACTTTTCCATCTTTTTTAGGGACGGGCACGATATTGGCTACCCATTCTGAGTATTTGACCACCTGTAAGAAACCAGCATCGAATTGTTTCTTGACTTCCTCTTTTATTTTCAGTAAAACATCGGGCCTCATCCTTCGGAGCTTCTGTTGAACTGGCTTGCGCTCTTCCTTTATGGGGAGCCGGTGTACCACGATATCAGTACTTAGACCAGGCATGTCTTGATATGACCATGCGAAGACATCTTTGAATTCTCGGAGTAACTCAATGAGGTCTCGCTTTGTCTCTGTGGTAATGCAAGCTTCGATCTTCACTTCTTTATTTTCTTGTCCGTCTCCCAAGTTCACAATTTCTACTGACTCTTTGTGAGGTAGAATCTGTTTCTCCTTTTGTTCTACCATCCTTAACAAATCAGGAGATAAGTTACAATCTCTGTCATCTTCAAAGTCCTGAGATCCCTCTAGACACATATCTCGCTCAAAAGGAGATTCTGATTCAGTAGCAGCATCGCTCATATCATTGATATCTAGAGACCTATTATAGGAACAAAGGAAGATCCAAAGAACAAAAGAATATAAGAATAATTATTTATGGGGTATGAGTATGAATGAAATGAAGGAATAAAAGAATATTCACTCGGAATAAGACAGAAAGATGTATTTTATTAAAATAAATATGTTGGACATAGGCCTATTTCATAAAAGGATACTTATTACCCCTAGGCCTAGAACAATAAGCGTGTTTTGAACATTACTCTGAATTAGCTCTAAAAACTACAAGAATCTCTTTCGCAGTCCAATTGTTCAAAACACTTTCAGGTACATAAAAGAAAATGCCCGATAAATTTTCTCCCCCAATTCCTTCTTCAGATATGGCGTTAATGTTCAGATTTCCCATCATTCTTTCTGGGCCTTTGGCATCTTTAAAGAATTTCAACTCTTTTAGTTAATTAGGGTCTTTTTGTGAAACTTAATGCATACGATGCAATACAATGTTAATGCATGAAATGAATGCAACAAAAAGGCATTGATTTTGATTCGATTTCACTAGAGTAACTTTTCTAGAAAACAAACTTCTTTACATAAAACGGATTACATATATGGCCTTGCCCTGATACTTAAGGCCTTGACTTGCCTAAGAAGTCGAGCTAACTCTCGACCTAGATCTGACTCCGACTCATATTTCAAACTCAGTACATCAGCTTGGGCTACTAAGGTTTGTAAGTGATCAGCCACTTCTCAAATTTGAGCCAAAGCTGCACCCATGACGTAGTCCCTATCCCTGACCTAGTCTTGAGATCGATGAAGTTACGCTTTCCACTGCTCATTATTCGCCTCAAGGGCTTCAACCTGAAGTTCACAGTTTTGCAGCGCGGTTTCAAGTTCTTCTATCTTTCCTTTTAACTCTTCAATTTTGCTCAGGCTAGCCTTTAACTCGATTATAGAGTTATGACTACGATACAGATGCAGGGATCTTTCTAACTCTGACACCCGAGTCTTTAATCCCACCTTCTCATTTTGACTTTCTACCAAACTCCTTTTTAGAGTATCCTCCCGAGCTTGAGCATCTCGAAATTTCCTTTCCCATTGATCGGCTCTGTTCTTTTCTTCTTTTATCTCTTGCCACCATTGTTCTGATGTCTTTCCCAGTCTGGCGATTTTCATTAACCTCCACAGCTTCTTATAGTTTGTTTTCAAATTGTCCAAATCCTCTTCAGCTTTATTCTTCCCCTTTCTCAGCTTCTCGGCTTCTAGTTTCTGGACGTCGACATCTAGTCCCAGCTGTATTTTCTCCTCCTCTAATTGCTCTATCCTTTTTCCTAGTTCAACCTCTTTCTCTCAAAATCCTGTTTGATGATCTCTAGCTCAGACGGGATCACCTGCAAGTGTTCTTCTATTGATCCAGTGTTTTCTTGGTCTGACGTAAGGATGTTGTCGTTGATTCTTTAACCCCACCACCGATCATACTCAGGGGTTGTCATTAGGTTGGCGGTAAACCTTTTCATTCTGTGAGTTCGGTTCCAAGTGTTCGATATTTCTCGAACCTTCTTTTAGTAATTATCTCCCTTGTACACAAACTCGCAATGAACTAACCCTTGCGTTGCTGGCAAAAACTGTCTCGATCTGTACTGTCTTAACACGAGTAGAGGGGCATAACCGATAGCCCCCCAAATTCCAAGTAGGGGAACCCAATCAAAATCACCACACCGATATAAAATCTCGTCAGGGACCATCCAAGGGGCTCTCCATTCGACGTCTTCGTCTTGTAGATTTTGGAGAATCATCATCCATTTCTCCTCTATGATATCATCCCGTCTCGGCGTAGCCACTAACTCTTTTAGCGAAGAATAGTTTTTGGAGAAGATTTGATATGAGACCTTTTCCATTTTCCAAAAATGGCTATGGAACCATGCTAGTAAGAGTTGGCGCATCCGATGAATCTCCCTTCGCCCGCTCTTCGGCATGCGTTCAAGGATCTGAAAGTTTCAGCCAAAATTGCGGGAATGGGTGTGACCCTTTTATCAAGTCGGTCAAATAAATCAGAGACCGCCTCGTCTATATGTCCTAAAGCCTTAGGGAAGATAACCAATCCGTAAATGCTTAATGCGAAGACATCAACCCTTTTCTTCATATCAAGATGTGCTAGGATCAAATCTCTCAAATTTCTCCAAAGAATGCACTTACTATCACCTTTCTGCTTGATTCGGGCTACAACCCACTGTTTGCTCATTCCGGTGATATTCATCAGCTTTTTTAAGAACGTTGGGATGTTGGCAGCTCTAGAATAAGCTTTTTCAATTTGAATCTTCGAGCAACGGAGCAAAGTTGTGTACTCTTCCACAGTAGGTACCAATTCCACCTTTCCAAAAGTAAAACAACTATAGGCAGGGTTCCAAAACTAGGCGAGAGCTCGGAATAAGTGCTTGTCCACTTTGATACCGAGTAGATAGGGTAAATCACCGTAATTACAGTAGAATAGTTGCTTGATCTCGTCATCCCATTGATCCCATATTTCTTTCATCTCTTGAAGATTATTTTGGGTTAAGCTGATACGAGTGAAATCCCACAACTCTGACACGTACCTCTCTGTAAGACTATCATATTTCTCTTACTTCATTGCCTCAGCCCATATCCAGACGGCCGCATTATCCTCCACTTTATCAAGAAACCCCTTTTCCATGACAAGTTATTTATTTAGCAACCGAATGTGAATCAAGACATTTTTTGTGATGAATGTTATGCAATCACAGTCAAAGCAAAACAAAACAAGTCAGTACAATGCTAAAATAAGCAAGAAATGATAAATAAAGCACCTATTTGGGTGACCTCTATAGGTTCGGAGCGGTTCTACCTAGGGTGGGCTCTTAGGGCTCACTATATGCGGTTTGGTTCTAAAGTAAAGGTATCTGAACCGGTAGATTCTTCGATCTTCACCCATTATAGGTTCATATGGACCGAGTTCAGTTTAGGGGAATACATTTCGCTATGGCAATACGAAGATGAAAATCTCACGAAGACATAGGTACGGATGTATCCCGAAAGCGATCCACTATCCTATATGGAGGTGAAAACCTCACGAAGGAATAGTTTCTCACTCCCACTTAGAAGGGCAAAATCGACCGATTATGCGATGCAATGTGCAAACAAATACCAAAAACTCAAACCAATAAAACAATTATAAACAAAATGATGAAGATCGTAACAAAGATGAATGAAATACAACGAAAGGATCGTAAATTTAAACCAAATTTTCAATTTTCGACAAAAAAGACAAAAAGTAATCAACTCTCGGCTTGACTCTCTTATTTTGCGTCCCCAGCAAAGTCGCCAAACTGTCGAAACCATTTTTTTGAAAAGGGTCGACTTTGATTTTGAAAACGAAAACGAACACGGGAGTCGCCACCAATCCTTTTATTTAGGTGTGATCGGATCACCTCGTAATTCAATCATTTTAATAAAAGTTTAAATTTATTAAAACGATGATTTTTGGTCCACAAAATCTAGAAAATGAGTTCGGGAGTCGGTTACGCACGAGGAAGGATTTGTAACACCCCAAACCCGGTCAATACGCTACAACCGAATCCGGCATGTCACAGGAAAAACGTTTTTAAAGAAGACAGGAGGTTGTTCTAATTTTGTAAAGAATCGTTATTGAAAACAAGTTGTCGTCTCTTATTTTAGGAAAACTATTGATTTTCATGAAAACCCGAATTAGTTTAAGTAATAAAGCTAAAGGTCGTTTCGCACTTGGTCTTAAAGTAACACTTAGTCTTGAAAGAAATTGAGTTAGCTTGTTGTCACCACTTGTTTGTTGTTACCCGATGGTAAAGTTTAGAAAACCCGATACTTTGTAAAAAGTTTAGAAAACATTCATTAATAGATTTATTAGGCATGCCGTTTTGTTTAACTTAAGCAGGATATAATGGAAATTCAAAGCAGATAAATAATTCCGAAATCAAAACCTAGTGGCCTTATTACAACCCGAAAACCAAATGTAAAGCAAAGTAAAACCAAGATAGAAATTTAAAATAAAACCCGAAAAAGAATGCGCATGGCCACCTCTAGTCCGCCCCGACTCCGCATCCGCGATCTACGAATCATCTGCAAAATGTAAAGGAAGCGGTGAGTCACCGAGACTCAGTGTATAATTCCCCAACCCGAAAATGTTAATGCCCTTACACAGTTTCATAAGCCAACATGCATGTCATGCAACCTAAAAACCTAACCATCCGAAACTCCTGAATTTACCCCGTGTGGTACCAAACCACTGGTGGTTAAAACCACTGGTGACCGTAGTCACAAATATATATAAATATATGTGGTCAAAACCACTGGTGACCGTAGTCACAGATAATATGTGTGGGGCCAACCCACATTGTGGTCAAAACCACTGGTGACAATCTAGTATATCGTCATATGGGGCCAACCCACCGTGGTACCAAACCACTGGGACGAGTCACAAAGATAGACGTATGTGGTCAAAACCACTGGTAGTCAAAACCACTGAGACTTATTCACAATAATATAGAAAGCGGGGCCAACCCCACTGTGTGGTCAAAACCTTGGTGATGATCTAGAATCATGCCTTCCCCCTCCTCTCATCATACCCAACATTATGAACATACTTTTCATGGCATAACAAACATGCTTAACATACTAACATCAAATGGCATGGCATATGCAAATATTGTAGCGGCATTTATCGTTAATCAATCAATAGTGGACTTACCCGGAGTCCTCGCTCTTACCCACAAGAGTAACATAACTGTTTCTACGATAAATCCGGCTTTTGACAACATACATGATAAACATATTAACTAATGAAGTGTGTAAGAGTTACACACCTGATTACCCGTAATACGACGCTCTCTACGCTGACACTGTCTTTAACCGACACTACCGTTATCTGCCTATTGCTTTGCTCAGATGCGGGCCCACACCCCGGTGGCCAATCGCGAACAGCCGACACCGTCCTCTTCTTGAACTTAGGGGCTGGGGTCTCAGAACCACCCCCTCCTAATGCTTGGCTAGCCTTTGAGTCCATGAACACACCTTAGTCACTAACTCAGATTAAAGCAACAAAATTGAATCTAAGGGGTTAACATAACTCGTAGAGCGAAAGCCCTTACCTAACTCGACAAACACCAAGCCTTCCTTAACACCCTTCAATCAGCCAAGATCTACAAGCTTTAGTTACTCCCTTCGGCATTCAACGCAATAAGAAATGTTGAAATGATAGCAACACTTACCACACACTAGCAGAACTGATTGGAAGTGATGGCAACCCAACGATAGTGATCTACTGCAATAAGAGTCAAACAAGAGAGTTTGAGTGCCAAGAGATTTCGGCTTCCCCTTTCAAATAAAACGATAGAGAGAAGAGATAAGAGAACGAGAGAGAGACAAGGAGATTCAGCCAAAGTTCCAAGATCTTACCCAAATGCCGAAAGTGTTTCCCTACGCAAAGAAAAAGATGGAAAAGAAAGGTACACTTTAACAGGTGATATTCGGCCTAAGTGCTTGAAAAGAAGAAGAGAAAGTGACAGAGGTTTCGGCAACTAAGGAATGAGAAAATAACGAGAAAGAATGAAATATGTGATTTCGACTATGGCTTTTGAGAGAGAAGAAAATGAAGAATGATGTTTCGGCAGGCTACAGAGGGTTTTCGGCTTTTGAAGAAGATGGCAATTGGGACACAATTGATGAATGGAAACAAGGTAGATTCGGCCAACAAGAAAATAGAAAAGAAAAAGAGGCCTAGGAGAGTATTCGATTTTGGAGTAGATGAGAGAAAAGAAGAGAATGCAAAAATGCCAATTGAGAGGAGTTTAATTTCGGCAACAAAAAGAAATAGAAAGAAAAAAACTCTAAGGTTCCCTAACTAGCCGAATTTACACACTCCACCAAGGCCTACACCCACATTCGGCCAACCCCCCTTAGATTAGCACCCAAAACTGAAAATGGAAGGAACCCACACCCCAAATTTTCGGCACACTCCTAACACACAAGAACCGAATGCTCCAACACCTCTTAGCCACTACAAGATTCGGCTAACACTCACCCCAACTCAATCCCTTTATTTCCTCCTCACTTTTCTCCTGACCACCCATTCAAACAAATTTGAATACTTCAAACTCCTAGTTTTTCTCTCTTCCACCTATCCAAATCTGTTGACTCCTTCAACCCTTATCCACCAAAGTCCTTCTTGAGCACAGCTCCTCCCGGTCTTAGCGTCAAAAGAATAAGCAAAAGGGGATTCTTGCGGCTCGAACCAAGGCCCTCCGGCTTGTATGAGGCGTCACTCCCTTGTGCCTTAAGTGGCGCCTCCCTTGCCACTTACCACTTGGATTCTTGTGTCAAATCATACCACTAATTTCCCTTAACTCCTGCCCCAATCGTCTCCCCATTCTAAGTGCTCAAAAAGAAAATTTTTGCTATAGCTCTGGCCTACCCCCGGCTTATGCCAAGACCCTAAAATAGCCCAACCTACCATGACATCCATGCTATCTACATGCAAAAAGATAAAATGCAAAGGCCCCGTTTTAGGGATGTTACAGTTCTACCCCCCTTAAAAATAATTTCGGCCTCGAAATTACCTGGTCAAAAGAGTTGAGGGTATTGCTACCGCATCACATCCTCTGGCTCCCACGTGGCCTCCTCTGTTCCATGATTCCGCCAAAACACCTTCACCAAAGGAACTGATTTCCTACGTAAGACTTTGACATCCTGATCCAGAATCTGCACTGGTTCTTCCTCAAAAGTAAAATCCGGACTCACTTCAATCTCCTCTACTGGCACAACATGAGATGTAACACCCCAAACCCGGTCAATACACCACGACCGAATCTGGCATGTTACGGGGAAAATCGCATTTGAAGGGTTAGGTTTCTGGTTAAAGATTCGATGAGAAACTCCTTGTCATATTTTATACTTTTCGAAATCTTGGCATGATTGCTTTGTCGTATTTTAATGTTTTAGAGTGATACCCGATGGTAAAGTTTAAAACACATTGCGTTATAGTTTTGAAATCGTTGACCTTCCAAGTTTTTAGCAATTTTAACTCAATTAATTTGTTAAAGCATATTAGAAAGCTACTTTAAGCATAAACATAGTAAAACCTAATTTAAAGGCCATTTACAACCCAAAATAAAACCAAATAGTAATAAATAAACTAAAGTACCAAATTTTGTAAAGTCCGAGCAAATCTTTATAAAAGCATGGCATGAGCACCTCGAGTCCATCCAGGCTCCATGTCGCGTCTAAGTGTCACTGAAATGTCAAAGGAGAGGGTGAGTCGCAAGACTCGGTGCATAAATCCCCTCCCGATAAAACAACATGCTAACACACATCATATCATAGCAACATTATCAATGCACCCCGATCCTAACCATCCATATCACCTTTCTACCCGTGTGGTACCAAACCCTTTGGTGGTGCCAAACCACTGGTGACCCAAAGTCACGATATCCATAAGTGTGGTGCCAACCCCTTTGGTGACCCAAAGTCACGAATAATCCAATGATGGGGCCAACCCATCGTGTGATACCAAATCACTAGCGAGACGATCCCATATCTTAAAGTGGGGCCAACCCACGGTGGTGTTAACCATCTGGGACGAGTCGCAATGAGGTGCCAAACCTCTAGTGTCCCAAAGACACAGTGTGATACCAAATCACTTTGGTGACCGCGATCACAAATCCGATGATGGGGCCAACCCATCGCGTGATACCAAATCACTAGCGACGATCCCATATCTCAAAGTGGGGCCAACCCACGGTGGTGTTAACCACGAGGGACGAGTCGCAATGAGGTGCCAAACCTCTGCGGTGTCCCAAAGACACAAATGTGATACCAAATCTTTGGTGACCAGAAGTCACAAAATCAATCGTGGTACCAAACCACCTGGAGGTGCCAAACCTCTGGTGTCCCAAAGACACGATGTGTCCCAAAGACACGGATATCATATTCCCCCTCCTCTCATATCACCCACACATGTCATACTAATGCAAATGATATAAAACATGTAATCATGCTAACATGCTCAACATGGTATCTCATAATATTTACATCAAAACATGATATCACATATAGAAATACAAATCTCATAATGAAACGGACTTACCCGTATCCGTGCTTATACCCCATCGGGTACCAAATCCAACAATCATATTGTTTCACTTTAATAAGTAATTAGGTTATCAATCATATTACCAAGCGAAGTGTGTTAGTTTACACACTGTTAAAACGCAGTCTTTAGTACCAAAAGAATCGATCTAAGGCCCCTTGATTACTTGCTCCTAATATTTGATTTGGTTTCCTACCAAATCTCGAACCAAGCGATGGCCAACTCCTATAACAACAACGGTCACACCTTTAATAACTTGGCTTAATAGAACTAAGCGAATAAACCATGAACAACCTCTCACCATCACTTACCAATCAATCGAGTTCAGATAACGGCCTTGTTGACTGCTTGAATCCCGAAGGCCCTAAAAGAAATTGGTTACACAAGAGATTAGTTCTCTTCTAATGAAGCCGACAATCATCCTTTTGCCTTACCAAAATCGTTAGAGAAGTAGGGGGAGAAGAGATAGCCTTTCGGCCAAATACTCACCTTCACTAACCGATTGCTCAACACAGGATGAACACCAACACTACACCAATATTCGGCCCTAGGTGTTTAACACTCCTACTTTCGGCTTTGAATGTAAAAGGAAAGAAGAAATAGAGGTGGAAAGAAATGGAGGAATCGGCAATTGGGTTTAGGGAAAAGAAGGGGAATAAAGATGGAAAAGGTGTTTTGGAGAGGTGGATTTTCGGCTTACAAGGTTTCAAAAGAGAAAAGAAATGGAAGTGGGGTGCTAGGTTCTGCTTAACAAGGGATTTTGAGAGAAAACACAAAGCCAAAATCGGCAAGGATGAAGTTGCTTAAAGCTTTCGGTTTTGAAAAGGGAAAAGAGAGACTTACTTGGAGGAAATTCGGCTTAGGCTCTTGACAAAAGAAAGAACTTTGTTTTGAAACAAAGTGACCGAATAAAAAATGCCCAAAAATACCAAGATGAATTTCGGCTAACACCTTCTCAAAAGGCAACACAGGTTCGGCAATTAAGAGCTTACACTTTCGGTTTTGGTATGGCAAAAAGAGAAAATTTGCTTCTAAAGATTTTGACCGAAAAACACCAAAACTCAAAATGGATTTCGGCACTACCCTACACCCACACTACCAAGCCGTCCACTCCCCCACTCCAAACTCCCTCAAATTCGGCCATAATCCCCAATAGCTTCCAACCACACATTTCAAATGTGTTTACCAAGTCTTCCTCCTAAAATCCCTCTCCACCCACCATTCAAAATGGTAGACCAAGTCCAAAGCGAGTTTGAAGCGCCTACAAACTCTTCCTTCCATGCCGTCAAAATGGAAGCCAAAATGTGAGGTCTTTGCGGCTTGAACACAAGACCTCCACCTCATCTGATTGACGCCACACCTAGCTCCCAAGTAGCGCATGCCTTGCCACTTTGCCGGCTCCTCACTTGTGCAACAAGCACCAAATAAAATACATATCCTCGGCTCCATCAGCTCCCTACACCTAAAGCTCAAAAACTAAATTTTCCCATTCCCTCGGGCATACTCCTAGCCTACAACTAAGCCCCTAAAACATAGAAATAGCAACATAGCACACCAACACATGCAATATCATGCAACAACAAAATAGCCCCCAACCGGGATATTACTGGTTCTACCCCCTTAAAATAATTTCGGCCTCTCGAAATTTACGATCAAAAGAGTTGCGAATCTTCTTTGTCTCATCATATCCTCGGGTTCCCACGTGGCTTCTTCCACGCCATGATTCCGCCAAAGAACCTTAACCAAAGGCACGGACTTTCTACGCAGAACCTTCACATCCCGATCAAGAATGCGCATGAGTTCTTCTTCCAAAGTCAAATCTGGATTTACCTCGATCTCTTCCATTGCTACCACATGCGACGGATCCGAGCGATAACGTCGAAGCATCGAAAGCGTGAAATACGTCGTGAATCGACTAAGCTCTGCTGGCAACTCCGGTTGATACGCCATCTGGTCCCACTCGTTTCAAAACCTTATACGGCCCAATAAACCTCGGACTTAGCTTGCCTTTCTTTCCGAACCTCAAAACCTTCTTCCATGGCGAGACCTTCGTAAAAACTTGATCCCCACAGAAAACCCTATGTCTCTCCGCTTAAGATCGGCATAAGACTTACTGGCGGTCCGAAGCTTCCTTCAACCGAGCACTGAATCAACTTAACCTTGTCTTGGTCTCAAAGAACCAACTCGAGTCCCAACAATCGGCGTTCACCTAATTAGTCCAACACGTGGGTGATCGACACTTCCTACCATACAACGCCTCATATGGTGCCATCTTGATGCTCGCTTGGTAATTGTTGTTGTAGGCAAACTCAACTAATGGTAGAAACTCCTTCCAACTACCTCTCGAAATCGAACACAACCCCTCGGCATATCCTCCAAGATCTGAATAACCCTTTCCGATTGTCCGTCGATTTGCGGGTGAAAAGCCGTCTTTGAAATCCAGCTGCGTGCGAGCACGATGCAACGCTTTCGAACCTTGACGTAAATGCGGGATCCCTATCCGTGATGATCGATCTTTGGCACACGTGCAACCTCACTATCTCGAAACATACGGCTTTGCCAACCTGCGAAGTGAGTAGTCAACCCTCACCGGAATGAAATGAGCGGATTTAGTCGGTCGATCCACAATTACCCAAACTGAATCCTTCTTGCTTGGCGTAGCGGTAACCCACCGACGAAATCCATGGTTATCCTTTCCCACTTCCAGCGAGGATCTTCACGGTGAAGCAACCACGGCGACGGCAAGCGATGTTCGGCCTTGACTCTCTTGACATGTCGGACACTTTCCTACAAACTCTGTCACTTCCTTCTTGAGACCAGGCCACCAAAGCGCTCTCTAAGATCCCTATACATCTTACTTACCTCCGGGATGCATAGCATAAGGGCGCTATGTGCGTCTGAAGAATCCTCTGCCTCGGCTCAACATCCTTGGGCATACAAGCTTTACCTTGAAAACACAAACACCCCATCACTAGACAAGTTGTAACCTTTCGAACCACCACTCTGTACACCGCAACCTCCGCGCACTCGTAACCTCATCCTCTAGCTGTTTCTCTCGATCTACTCAACCCAAGTAGGCTTAATCTGCAACTCGCGCGAGAATACTCCGTCGTCATACAAACTCAAATGGGCAAACATCGCTCTTAAGTCCGAAACAACCTTGCGGCTCAAGCGTGCGCGCCACCACGTTAGCCTTGCCGGATGATACTCAATCGAGCGATCGTAATCCTTAAGCAACTCAACCCATCTACGCCGCCTCAAATTCAAATCCTTACGAGTCAAGAGATACTTGGACTCTTATGATCGGTGTAGACTATTGATCTCTCTCCGTACAAGTAGTGCCTCTAAATCTTCAACGCAAAGACTACACCGCTAACTCCGGATCGTGCGTCGGATAGTTGACCTCATGTGGCCTCATTTGCCGAGATCGTAAGCCACAACCTTACCTTCTGCATCGGCACACAACCCAACCCCCGTATGTGATGCATCGCGATGGGACCGTGAATTCCTTACCAGCCTCGAGTTGAATCAAAACCGGAGCTTCGTTAGAATCTTCTTAAGCTTGTTGAAACTCTCCTCGCATTTCTCGGTCCGGACAAGCGGAACCTCTTTCCGTAACAACTTGGTCATTGGTGCTGCAATCAACGAGAAACCCTCTACAAACCTTCGGTAGTATATCTGCCAAACCAGAAAACTCCGAATCTCAATGCCACGACTTAGGCGGTTTCAATCCAAAAGCGCCTCAATTTTCCGAGGATCCACTCTAATCCCCTCGGTGACACTACATGTCCCAAGAAAGTCACTTCTCTAAGCCGAACTCGTGACTTGCGAACTTAGCGTAAAGCTACTTCTCCTCAAAATCTGCATTACCACACGCAAATGCGCATCATGCTCTTCTTCTATTCTTGAATACACCGGGATGTCGTCAATAAAAACTACCACAAACCTGGTCGAGATATCTGCTGAAACACCTATTCATCATATCCATGAATCTTTGCCGCGCGTTAGTCAACCCGAGCGGCATTACGTAAATTCGTAGTGCCCATACCGAAGTGCAAGCGTTGTCTTGTGAATATCCGCGCTTTCACCTTTGGCGGTGATACGGACCTCGGTCAATCTTAGAAAATACCATTGCACCCTTGGTGATCAAACAAGTCATCTATCCGTGGCAGCGGATACTTGTTTTGATCGTCGGCTTATTCGGTGGCGGTAATCTATGCACATCCGCATTGTACCATCTTTCTTCTTAACAAAAGTCTGCGCGCACCACGGTGAAACACTTGGCCCGATAAAACCTCGGTCCAACAACTCTTGGATCTCGAGCCTTAAGCTCCACCAATTCCTTTGGCGCCATCCTATACGGAGCAATAGACAACTGGCGCGATTCGGAGTAATCGATCTATCCCAAACTCTACCTCACGATCCGTGGCAAACCCGAAAGTTCTTACGAAACACATCGGCCAAATTCCTTAAGCTGTTCGGACTTTTTCTACAAATGGACTCTTTAGCCTCCAAGGCATACACATGAACCACATACGCTTCACGACCCTTTCTCACCATCTTCTCGCGCCTTTAGAGCGGACACCACATTAGATAAGTAATCTCTCCTATTACCTATCATAGCCACTTCATCACCCTCGGTCGTCCTTAGAACCATGCGCTTAGCGAGTGCAATCCAACCGCCGGTACTTAACCAACCAGTCCATCCTAAGAATCAAATCGAACTCCCCAAATGGCGGTTCCATCAGATTAGCGACAAACACTACCCCTTGGAGTTCTAGGGGTACATCTCTAAACGACTTATCTACTACCACGAGTGACCTAAAGGGCTAATTACGGTCATCCGCCTAGAAGATATCTCGAGTCTAAGTCCATGGTCTCTACTATACTCATCGGCCATGTAAGAATGCGTTGAACCCACATCAATCAAAGCGTAAAAGGAGAACCAAAGATCAAGAACGTCACGGTTATGGACGTCCGGTCGCGCCGCCCTCTCGCGCCTTGCTGCATACACTAACCCAGTATGCGGCGTCGAGAACTACCGCACCTGCCGGTGCTCCACGGCCCCGACCGATCCATTACTACCTGCCGCCATTACCACGGCCCCTCTGCGGTGGCGGTACATTATTCCTAAGCGAGTACGCCACGACTCTCGGGATCGAATCTGGCCAACTTACGCGGACGGATCCTCACGCGATGATCGAGAGAACCACACTCAAAACAACCTTTTCCACCGGTCCAGCAGCCTCCCAATGATATCTCCCACAATGGTTACACCGCGGCGGTCCACGACTAGCAGCAACAACCCTACGGGCATCGATTCGGCCCACTGTCTCTAGCCCTTTCTCGAGGATTACCCGACGATCCAGAAGACCCAAAGCTCCTCTTATGCCTGCTCCTGTCCATGCCCTGCCTCACGGACTCCTTAACACCCTCGGCTACCTTAGCCTTCTCAACCAGGACAGCAAACTCACGCTCCTGTTGAGGAGCAATCAGCAGCCTCAACTCGTCTCTCAGACCATCCTCGAAACGAACACACCTCTCGTGTTCAGTAGCCACAATACCCCTAGCATACCGGCTCAGCTTCAAGAACTCAGCCTCATACTCAAAACAGACTTACTCCCTTGGACTAGCCTCAAAAATGCTTTTCGCTGCGCGTCGATGTAGCTAGCTCCAATGTACTTTTTCAAATGCGGCCACGAAATAATCCCATGTCGGATCCTCTCACGCCACACTGTATCCCCGAACCGTGAGCCACCACTTGTATGACTCGTCCAGAAGAAGCGATACTATGCCCTTGACTTCTCCTCGGCAGTCAAGTCCGGATCATCCATGATCCGCTCCGTTGCCTCCGGCCAATACTCGGCTGATCTTTGGGAGCAACACCAGAAACACCTCGAAAGAATTCAGCCCCATTTGCCCGAAGTCGCTCAAAGAACCGATTTCCTAGCTCCTGCACCACCACCTACTCCAACTACCCTTTCCAACACTCGCGCAAGATCGCTCGTGACGCTGCTGCGTCATCCCGGTCCGATCTTGAAACTCACCACCTCCGGTGGTGGCGGTGCGGTGTCTCATTTTTCGACCCACGGACCGGACCTTACGGGTTGGCCGTCATCCTACCACGACCTTGTCCACGACCACGTCCACCTCTAGCGCTCATGACTAAATTCTCTCGTGATCGATTTAGGAGTTTTATGCATCGATTTATTCCATTGTTTTAAAGCAAAGTCTTATGAATAGTAAAGAAGCTTTGTTTTCGCGAGTTCTGAGAATCCTATCGGTTTCAATTTCTAAAGTAATCCCTCTACCGCAATCATCCAATCACATCAATAAATCACAAGAAATAGTAAGGGGTACTTACAGGCGGTCAGTGCTAGGAGACTCGGTGTCATGCCTTTCAAACCATTTATTTCAACAAAACACTTAAAACAGACTTTTGAAAACATTTTGGGCCTCGGGCACAAAGTAGAAACCTTTGAACTTGGCTCGATACCACAATTGTAACACACCAAACCCGGTCAATACACCACGACCGAATCGGCATATTACGGGAAAATCGCATTTGAAGGGTTAGGTTTCGGTTAAAGATTCGATGAGAAACTCCTTGTCATATTTTATACTTTTGAAATCTTGGCATGATTGCTTTGTCGTATTTTAATGTTTTAGAGTGATACCCGATGGTAAAGTTTAAAACACATTGCGTTATAGTTTTGAAATCGTTGACCTTCCAAGTTTTTAGCAATTTTAACTCAATTAATTTGTTAAAGCATATTAGAAAGCTACTTTAAGCATAAACATAGTAAAACCTAATTTAAAGGCCATTTACAACCCAAAATAAAACCAAATAGTAATAAATAAACTAAAGTACCAAATTTTGTAAAGTCTCGAGCAAATCTTTATTAAAGCATGGCATGAGCACCTCGAGTCCATCGGCTCCATGTCCGCGTCTAAGTGTCACTGAAATGTCAAAGGAGAGGGTGAGTCGCAAGACTCGGTGCATAAATCCCCTTCCGATAAAACAACATGCTAACACACATCATATCATAGCAACATTATCAATGCACCCCGATCCTAACCATCCATATCACCTTTCTACCCCGTGTGGTACCAAACCACTTTGGTGGTGCCAAACCCTTTGGTGACCCAAAGTCACGATATCCATAAGTGTGGTGCCAAACCACCTTTGTTGACCCAAAGTCACGAATAATCCAATGATGGGGCCAACCCATCGTGTGATACCAAATCAATAGCAAACGATCCCATATCTCAAAGTGGGGCCAACCCACGGTGGTGTTAACCCACTGGGACGAGTCGCAATGAGGTGCCAAACCTCGGTGTCCCAAAGACATAGTGTGATACCAAATCACTTTGGTGACCGCGATCCACAAATCCGATGATGGGGCCAACCCATCGTGTGATACCAAATCACTAGCAGACGATCCCATATCTCAAAGTGGGGCCAACCCACGGTGGTGTTAACCACGGTGGACGCAGTCGCAATGAGGTGCCAAACCTCTGGTGTCCCAAAGACACAAATGTGATACCAAATCACTGGTGACCGAAGTCACAAAATCAACTGTGGTACCAAACCACTGGAGGTGCCAAACCTCTGGTGTCCCAAAGACACAGTGTCCCAAAGACACGGATATCATATTCCCCCTCCTCTCATATCACCCACACATGTCATACTAATGCAAATGATATAAAACATGTAATCATGCTAACATGCTCAACATGGCATCTCATAATATTTACATCATAACATGATATCACATATAGCAATACAAATCTCATAATGAAACGGACTTACCCGTATCCGTGCTTATACCCCATCGGGTACCAAATCCATCAATCATATTGTTTCACTTTAATAAGTAATTAGGTTATCAATCATATTACCAAATGTAGTGTGTTAGTTTACACACCTGTTAAAACGCAGTCTTTAGTACCAAAAGAATCGATCTAAGGCCCCTTGATTACTTGCTCCTAATATTTGATTTGGTTTCCTACCAAATCTCGAACCAAGCAGTGGCCAACTCCTATAACAACAACGGTCACACCTTTAATAACTTGGCTTAATAGAACTAAGCGAATAAACCATGAACAACCTCTCACCATCACTTACCAATCAATCGAGTTCAGATAACGGCCTTGTTGACTGCTTCGAATCCCGAAGGCCCTAAAAGAAATTTGTTACACAAGAGATTAGTTCTCTTCTAACATGAAGCCCGACAATCATCCTTTTGCCTTACCAAAATCGTTAGAGAAGTAGGGGGAGAAGAGATAGCCTTTCGGCCAAATACTCACCTTCACTAACCGATTGCTCAACACAGGATAAACACCAACACTACACCAATATTCGGCCCTAGGTGTTTAACACTCCTACTTTCGGCTTTGAATGTAAAAAGGAAAGAAGAAATAGAGGTGGAAAGAAATGGAGGAATCGGCAATTGGGTTTAGGGAAAAGAAGGGGAATAAAGATGGAAAAGGTGTTTTGGAGAGGTGGAGTTTTAAACACAAGGTTTCAAAGAGAAAAGAAATGGAAGTGGGGTGCTAGGTTTAGCTTAACAAGGGATTTTGAGAGAAAACACAAAGCCAAAATCGGCAAGGATGAAGTTGCTTAAAGCTTTCGGTTTTGAAAAGGAAAAGAGAGACTTACTTGGAGGAAATTCGGCTTAGGCTCTTGACAAAAGAAAGAACTTTGTTTTGAAACAAAGTGACCGAATAAAAAATGCCCAAAAATACCAAGATGAATTTCGGCTAACACCTTCTCAAAAGGCAACACAGGTTCGGCAATTAAGAGCTTACACTTTCGGTTTGGTATGGCAAAAAGAAAATTTGCTTCTAAAGATTTTGACCGAAAAACACCAAAACTCAAAATGGATTTTGGCACTACCGCACACCCACACTACCAAGCCGTCCACTCCCCACTCCAAACTCCCTCAAATTCGGCCATAATCCCCCAATAGCTCCCAACCACACATTTCAAATGTGTTTACCAAGTCTTCCTCCTAAAATCCCTCTCCACCCACCATTCAAATGGGTAGACCAAGTCAAGGCAGAGTTTGAGCGCCTACAAACTCTTCCTTCCATGCCGTCAAAATGGAAGCCAAAATGTGAGGTCTTTGCGGCTTGAACACAAGACCTCCACCTCATCTGATTGACGCCACACCTAGCTCCCAAGTAGCGCATGCCTTGCCACTTTGCCGGCTCCTCACTTGTGCAACAAGCACCAAATAAAATACATATCCTCGGCTCCATCGGCTCCCTACACCTAAAGCTCAAAAACTAAATTTTCCCATTCCTCGGGCATACTCCTAGCCTACAACTAAGCCCCTAAAACATAGAAATAGCAACATAGCACACCAACACATGCAATATCATGCAACAACAAAATAGCCCCCCAACCCGTGATATTACATGAGACGGATCCGAACGATAGCGTCTAAGCATGGAAACATGAAATACGTTGTGAATCTGGCTCAATTCTAATGGTAACTCAAGCTGGTAAGCTACTGGTCCTACCCGCTTCAATACCCGATAAGGCCCGATAAGCCTAGGGCTCAGCTTGCCCTTCCAACCAAATCTCAGCACTTTCTTCCACGGCGACACCTTCAAAAAGACCTTGTCACCCACTTCAAACTCTATACCCTTCCGCTTAAGATCGGCATAAGATTTCTGCCTGTCCACAGCTTCCTTCAGACGAGCTCGAATCAGCTTAACTTTATCTTCTGTTTCAGCAACCAACTCTGGGCCCAACAATTGACGCTTGCCCAACTCCGTCCAACACGTAGGGGTACGACACTTCCGTCCATACAATGCTTCATATGGTGCCATCTGAATACTTGCCTGATAACTATTGTTATACGCGAACTCCGGCAATGGTAGAAATTCTTCCCAACTACCTCTGAAATCCAAAACACAACCCTCAACATATCTTCTAAAATCTGGATCACCCTTTCTGACTGCCCATCTGACTGCGGATGAAATGCCGTGCTGAAATCCAACCTTGTACCTAACGCCTAATGCAACGCTTTCCAAAACCTTGACGTGAATCTAGGATCCCTATCTGAGATAATCGACACTGGCACTCCATGTAGTCTCACGAGTTCTGCCATATACAACTTAGCCAACCTTTGAAGTGAGTAATCAACCCGAACCGATATAAAATGAGCAGACTTTTTCAGACGATCAATAATCACCCAGACCGAATCCTTCTTGCTAGGCGTAAGGGGTAGCCCACTGACGAAATCCATCGTGATCCTTTCCCATTTCCACTGCGGAATCTTCACCGGTACGCAATGAGACCGAAGGTAGCGATGTTCGGCTTTGACTTGGCGACACGTCGAGCACTTACTTACAAATTTTGTTACCTCTCGCTTCAGACCCGGCCACCAAAACTGTTCCCGCAAATCCCGGTACATCTTACTGCCTCTAGGATGCATAGCTTATGGGCTGCTATGAGCTTCCTGAAGAATCCTCTGCCTTAACTAAACGTCCTTTGGAATACAAACTTTCCCTTGGAAACATAACACTCCATCATTGCTCAAACCATAACCCTCCAATCCACCATTACGCACTTGCAAACACCGAGCACTTAAAACTTCATCTACTAACCGCTTCTCCTTAACCTGGTTTACCCAAGACGGCTTCACTTGCAATTTTCGCTAATGGGCTCCCGTCATCATACTGGACTAAGATGGGCAAACATTGCTCTTAAGTCCGCTACCACCTTGCGACTCAACGCGTCTACCACTATGTTAGCCTTACCGGATGGTATTCAATCGAGCGATCGTAGTCCTTCAACAACTCGATCCACCTCATTGCCTCAAATTCAATTCTTTCGAGTCAAGAGATACTTCAAACTCTTGTGATCCGTGTAGACTATAGACTTCTCCCCATACAAGTAATGTCTCTAAATTTTGAGTGAAAACCACTTCGGTAACTCGGATCATGTGTCGGGTAGTTCGCCGTGAGGTCTCAAGCTGTCGAGACGCATACGCCACTACTTTCCCTTCTAGCATCAAGCACACATCCCAATCCGGTATGCGATGCATCACAATACACCGTAAACTCCTTTCTGCTTCAGTGAATCAAAGCAAGACTTTCTGCCGAATCCTTTTAACTTGTCAAAATTTCTGTTGCTTATCGACCACACAAATGGAACCCCTTTTCTCGATAACTTGGTCAAGCGGTAGCGCAATCAAGGAAAACCCTTCCATAAATCTTACGTAATATCTCGCCAAACCGGAAAACTACGAATCTCGCTCATCGACTTAGGTGGTTTCGGTCCAATACCGCCTCAATCTTCCAAGGGTCCACTCTAATCCCCTCAGCTGACACCACATGACCCAAGAAGGTCACTTCCTTAAGCCAGAACTTGCAATTACTAAACTTTGCGAACAGTTGCTTCTCCCTCAGAATCTGCAAAACCACACGTAGATGCGCATCATGCTCCACCTCAGATTTCGAGTACACTAAAATGTCGTCTATAAACACTGCGACGAACCGGTCCAAGTACGGCTGAAACACCCGATTCATCATGTCCATGAACGCTGCCGGCGTATTGGTCAACCCAAACGGCATTACCAAGAACTCGTAGTGCCCGTAACGAGTGCGAAACACCGTCTTATGAATATCGGCCTCCTTTACCTTAAGCTGGTGATACCCCGACCTTAAATCAATCTTAGAGAAGACTGATGCACCCTTAAGTTGATCAAACAGATCGTCTATCCTCGGCAACGGGTACTTGTTCTTGATCATCAACTTATTCAGCTATCGGTAATCTATACACATCCGCATTGTACCATCTTTCTTCTTAACAAAAAGCACAGGCGCTCCCCAAGGTGATATATTCAGCCGGATAAAACCCCGGTCCAACAATTCCTAAATCTGTGCTTTCAATTCCACCAACTCCTTCGGTGCCATCCTATATGGTGCAATAGACACTGGCGCGGTTCTGGGTAACAGGTCTATACCAAACTCAACCGCGGTCGGGGAGCGGACACGGAAGTTCTTCTAGGAATACATCGGTAAATTCCTTCACCGTTCGGACATTCCCTCTGATTGATTCCTTGGCCTCCAATGCACAAACATGAACCATGAGCGCCTCACAACCCCTTCCTCACCATTTTCTCGGCCTTGAGGCGGATACTATGTTGGATAGATAATCCCTTCTATTACCTATCATCACCACCTCTTCACCCCCAATGAGACCTCAACACCACGCGCTTGTTGCACAATCCAAACTTGCTTGGTACTTCACTACTTGATCCATCCCAAGAATCAAATCGAACTCCCGAATGGCGGTTCCATCGGATCGACCAAAAATTCTACCCCTTGAAGTTCTAGGGTACATCCCTATACAGTTTGTTTACTTCTACAGAGTGACCTAGAGGGCTAATTACTGTCATCTTCCTAGAAGAAATCTCAAAGGCTAAGTTCATAGTTCCATCTATACTACTGGCAACATAAGAGTGCGTCGAACCAACATCTATCAAAAAAGTATAAAGCGGGTCAAAATTAAGAACGTACCGATTATGACGTCCGGTGCGTCACCCTCCTCCCGACGCCTCGCTGCATAGACCAACCCAGGCTGTCTTGCCTCTGTGCTCCCAGCACCTCTACCCGGTGCTCCGCGGCCTCGTCCAGAACCATTACCACCCCTGGCCGAACTGCGACCCCTCTGTGGTAGCTGACCATCCCTCTGAAGCGTATGCGGCCTTGACCCTCGGATGGATCGACTAACCTCTGCGGACAATCCCTTACCGGTGCCCCATTGACCCACACTCGAAGCACCCTCTGTTCCCTGTCCAACACTCCCCCGAAAGAGACTTCCCACACCGAGCACACCGTGGCGGCCACTGAGTAGTAGCAACAGGCCTTGCAGCTTGAGTCGGCCCACCATATCTAGCCCTTTTCTGTGAATTCCTGGTAGACCCTGATGACCCAGAACTTCTCTTAGTCCAATTCCTATCCTGGTTCCGTCTCACCGACTGTTTCACTTCCTCAGCAATCTTGGCCTTCTCTACCAAGACCGTAAATTCTCTCTCCTACTGTGGAGCAATCAACATTCGCAGCTCATCTCTCAACCCGTCCTCAAACCTGACACAGCGCTCTTGTTCCGTAGCCATAATACCCCGAGCATAGCGACTTAATCGAAGAAACTCTGGCTCATATTTTGATACTGTCTTACTCCCCTGGACCAAATTCAAGAACGCCTTGCGCTGCACATCAACGTAACTAGCCCCGATGTACTTTCTCTGATAAGCTGCCTTAAAGAAATCCCAGGTGATATCATCGGCCATTGCTCCTTCCCTGACCGTGAGCCACCACTGATAAGACTCATCTCAGAGAAGAGACACTATCCCCTTGACTTCTCCTCGGTAGTAAATCCAATTCGTCCATTATACGTTCGTCGCCTCCGGCCAATACTCGGTGTATTGGGAGCCACTGCTGGATACACCCACGAATACCTCGCCATTGGCGAGTCGTTCGGACACGATTTACGAGCCCCGTTCGACACACTGCACCGCGACTCTCTCCAAAACCCTCGGCATCGCACGCAACAACTGCGTCATCACCACATGCGATCCACGAAATTCCGCGCCCACGGTGGCGGCGGTGGTACCTCATTTTCGACCCATGGCGGACCCTCACGATTCCGACACGGTCATCCTACCTCTACCACGACCACGCGTATTACGCCCACGTCCTCGGCGCTCATGACTACAGTTCACGATTTAATCTGATTTAAGAATTTTATGCGTTATACTTATTCCATTGTTATTACAACGATCTTATGAAGCAGTTATTATAGGGATTGTTTTTCGCAAGTTCACACAATCCTACAGTTTTCGATCTCTAAAGTATTTTCCTATTACTATCGGTCATATCACCATCATCATAATCATATAAGCAATAGATTAGGGATACTTACCATGCGGATCGGTCTTAGGAGACTCGGTGCCATGCTTCCCCAAATCATGTATTTTCCATCAAAATCAATCCGAACCCCTTTATTAAAACATTTTAGGCCTCGGGCCCAATGTAGAACTTTTTTGAACACGGCTCGATACTAAAATTGTAACACCCCAAACCCGGTCAATACGCTACAACCAAATCCGGCATGTCACAGGAAAACATTTTTAAAGAAGACAGGAGGTTGTTCTAATTTTGTAAAGAATCGTTATTAAAAACAAGTTGCCGTCTCTTATTTTAGGAAAACTATTGATTTTCATGAAAACCCGAATTAGTTTAAGTAATAAAGCTAAAGGCCGTTTCGCACTTGGTCTTAAAGTAACACTTAGTCTTGAAAGAAATTGAGTTAGCTTGTTATCACCACTTGTTTGTTGTTACCCGATGGTAAAGTTTAGAAAACCCGATACTTTGTAAAAAGTTTAGAAAACATTCATTAATAGATTTATTAGGCATGCCATTTTGTTTAACTTAAGCAGGATATAATGGAAATTCAAAGCAGATAAATAATTTCGAAATCAAAACCTAGTGGCCATATTACAACCCGAAAACCAAATGTAAAGCAAAGTAAAACCAAGATAGAAATTTAAAATAAAACTCGAAAAAGAATGAGCATGGCCACCTCGAGTCTGCCCCGGCTCTGCATCCGCGATCTACGAATCATCTGCAAAATGTAAAGGAAGGGGTGAGTCACCGAGACTCAGTGTATAATTCCCCAACCCGAAAATGTTAATGCCCTTACACAGTTTCATAAGCCAACATGCATGTCATGCAACCCCAAAACCTAACCATCCGAAACTCCTGAATTTACCCCATGTGGTACCAAACCACTGGTGGTCAAAACCACTGGTGACCGTAGTCACAAATATATATAAATATATGTGGTCAAAACCACTGGTGACCGTAGTCACAAATAATATGTGTGGGGCCAACCCACATTGTGGTCAAAACCACTGGTGACAATCCCGTATATCGTCATGTGGGGCCAACCCACCGTGGTACCAAACCACTGGGACGAGTCACAAAGATAGAAGTATGTGGTCAAAACCACTGGTGGTCAAAACCACTGAGACTTAGTCACAATAATATAGAAAGTGGGGCCAACCCACTGTGTGGTCAAAACCACTGGTGACAGTCTAGAATCATGCCTTCCCCCTCCTCTCATCATACCAAACTTTATGAACATACTTTTCATGGCATAACAAACATGCTTAACATACTAACATCACATGGCATGGCATATGCAAATATTGTAGCGGCATTTATCGTTAATCAATCAATAGTGGACTTACCCGGAGTCCTCGCTCTTACCCACAAGAGTAATATAACAGTTTCTATGGTAAATCCGGCTTTTGACAACATACATGATAAACATATTAACTAATGAAGTGTGTAAGAGTTACACACCTGATTACCCGTGTCTGACGCTCTCTACGCGATTACATCGTCGCTAACCAACACTACCGTTATCTACCTATTGCTTTGCTCAGATGCCGGCCCACACCCCGGTGGCCAATCGCGAACAGCCGACACCGCCCTCTTCTTAAACTTAGGGGCTGGGGTCTCAGAACCACCCCCTCCTAATGCTTGGCTAGCCTTCGAGTCCATGAACATACCTTAGTCACTAACTCGGATTAAAGCAACGAAATTGAATCTAAGGGGTTAACATAACTCGTAGAGCTAAAGCTCTTACCTAACTCGACAAACACCAAGCCTTCCTTAACACCCTTCAATCGGCCAAGATCTACAAGCTTTAGTTACTGCCTTCGGCATTCAACGCAATAAGAAATGTTGAAATGACAGCAACACTTACCACACACTAGCAGAACCGATTGGAAGTGATGGCAACCCAACGATAGTGATCTACTGCAACAAGAGTCAAACAAGAGAGTTTGAGTGCCAAGAGATTTCGGCTTCCCCTTTCAAAGAAAACGATAGAGAGAAGAGATAAGAGAACGAGAGAGAGACAAGGAGATTCGGCCAAAGTTCCAAGATCTTACCCAAATGCCGAAAGTGTTTCCCTACGCAAAGAAAAAGATGGAAAAGAAAGGTACACTTTAACAGGTGATATTCAGCCTAAGTGCTTGAAAAGAAGAAGAGAAAGTGACGAGAGGTTTCAAGCAACTGAGGGAATGAGAAAATAACGAGAAAGAATGAAATATGTGATTTGGCTATGGCTTTTGAGAGAGAAGAAAATGAAGAATGATGTTTGGCAGAGGCTCTGAGGTTTTTGGCTTTTGAAGAAGATGGCAATTGGGACACAATTGATGAATGGAAATAAGGTAGATTCAGCCAACAACAAAATAGAAAAGAAAAAGAGGCCTAGGAGAGTATTCGGTTTTGGAGTAGATGAGAGAAAAGAAGAAAATGCAAAAATGCCAATTGAGAGGAGTTTAATTTCGGCAACAAAAAGAAATAGAAAGAAAAAAACTCTATGGTTCCCTAACTAGCCGAATTTACACACTCCACCAAGGCCTACACCCACATTCGGCCAACCCCCCTTAGATTAGCACCCAAAACCGAAAATGGAAGGAACCCACACCCCAAATTTTCGGCACACTCCTAACACACAAGAACCGAATGCTCCAACACCTCTTAGCCACTACAAGATTAGGCTAACACTCACCCCAACTCAATCCCTTTATTTCCTCCTCACTTTTCTCCTGACCACCCATTCAAACAAATTTGAATACTTCAAACTCCTAGTTTTTCTCTCTTCCACCCATCCAAATCATTAACTCCTTCAACCCTTATCCACCAAAGTCCTTCACGAGCACAACTCCTCCTGGTCTTGGCGTCAAAAAGAATAAGCAAAAAGGGGATTCTTGCAGCTCGAACCAAGGCCCTCCAGCTTGTATGAGGCGTCACTCCCTTGTGCCTTAAGTGGCACCTCCCTTGCCACATACCACTTGGATTCTTGTGAATCATACCACTAATTTCCCTTAACTCCTGCCCCAATCGTCTCCCCCTTCTAAGTGCTCAAAAAGAAAATTTTTGCTATAGCTCTGGCCTACCCCCGGCTTATGCCAAGACCCTAAAATAGCCCAACCTACCATGACATCCATGCTATCTACATGCAAACAGATAAAATGAAAAGGCCCCGTTTTAGGGATGTTACAGGATTAGCACCGTCGATACGCCCAAAATTGGTACCTAGTTGATTACTTGGTGTCTTTAGTGTCGAAAATTGAAAATTTGAAAAGATTTTAAAAATACGATCCTTTGTTAAAATATTATTTCATTGAAATTTTTTTGAGAAAAGGGCGTATTTCACGTTAATCGAGGAAAAGAATTATGTCCCGTAAGTTATGACACAATATCTTAAATCCCCAAAACGAGAATAAACACCGAAAATTATTTATTTTAAAAGATGTTCGACTATCTCAGTTTTAGAAGAAAATCATATTCCGTAAGTTAGAACACGACCTTTTCTTAATTCCCGGGATTATTAAAAGAATTTAAAAAATGTTTGTTTATTTAGATTTATCGAGAAAGTCGAAACCCCATAAGTTAGGGAACGACTTTTTGAATCTCCAAATACGAAATATCGCTTATTTTAAAAAAAATCTTTTTGTGTATCGGATTAAAATTGCAATACGAATTAAAAAGGGTAACAAAATAATGTAAAATGGTAATACAGGTGAAGCATTAAAATAATAAAATAAAAAGGAATAGAATACTATGATGACAATATTGATAATTAAATTGCAATAATAAAATAAATGAAGTAACTTAAAATAAAATAAAATGGGAAAAGAAAAGAAAAATACGTAAAAAGAAGTTAACATAACTTGAAAATATAATAATTAAGAAATAATAAAGCAACAAATAAGGACAATTAAAACTTCAATAATAATAAAACACACAACTTAAAAAAAAAGAATAATCTATTTAATCTATTTTTAATGTAAAAAGTATGAGGAAATTGGAATAAATAAATAAATACATAAAAGTACATGAATGAAATAAATATAAAAAAAAAAGGGTGAGAGAGTCGAAATTGAGTGGCCCAGGGTGAAATTGTAATTTGGGCAATACTTTAGGGCGGATTTTAAAAATAAGAAAAAGATAGGGCTGATTAAGGGACTAAAATGAAGCAGGCGCAAAGGTGTTCGGATTAAAATGGGAATATTCCCGTGCCATTGAAACATCGTCGTTCTTTATAGGATTAAAATGAAGAAACAATAAAATCACAGGGTAAATTTAAAGAAATAAAAGAACTGAATTGCAAACTAGCTAAAAAGCAGAAGGACCATAATCATAAATAACCCATTCATCCAAAACGCGCGGATCCTGAGAGCGGGTCGGGTCGACGCGCGGAACTTAAGGGTAAAACGACGTCGTTTTAAGGCTATTATGGCCAGCCCTAAACGATGCCGTTTAATGGGCTTATAAAAGTTCTCCTCCCCCTTTCCCAAAAAACAAAGAAATCTCTCTCAACCTCCCTTCTCCTCTCCAAGCACCGGTCATAGAGCGCCACCGTGGCTCTGCCATAGCCACCAGCCGCCAGCGACGGCGACCGCCATCCGCGGTGGTCGGAGTTCACCGGAAAAAGGCCATTTTGGCCATTTCTCCTCCCTTGGCCCGTTTTTGAGATGAAAACATCCAAAAAAGCAAAGAAAAATAAATAAAAAATTTCCCCTTTCCGATTCGCAACAAAGGTAATGGGTTTGCTTTGAAAATATGTTTGATATTTTTGCTATGTTTGAGATAAAGATACAATAGCGAGTTTGTACCTTACAGAAACTAAAAAAGTTTGTGATTTGTTGTTTTGCTTTTAAAATTTTTGTTCGATTCTCTGTCTTTTTTTTGTATTCCAGATCTCTCCCCCAAAAAATTACAATGGTTTTAAATGGCTTTTATAGCCATTTTACAACTTGTTCTTGCTTAATGATTATTCTGCTTCTTTGCAGGCAAATGGATGGTGGAGACAGTGGCGGTGCTGACAGTGGAGCAGAGGCGGTGGCAGAGCCCTAGGGGTTAGGGTGCGGCGCCACTTTGGTTAGGGGAATTAGGGTTTTTTCTGACAATTTTTTGGGGTATTGGGCTTGTTGGTTTTTTTTTTAAGATTGGGCTAGTTTTGGTTTAATTTGGGATTGTTGGGTTTAGGTTTAGGTTTGGGTTTTAATTGGGCTATCTGACTTGGGTTTTGTTGGTTTTTATTGGGTCTGATGTTGTATTGGTTTGCTTATGGGCCCCGGGCAGAATTGGGCTTGTACAATCTTCATTTCTTCCTCGATATTAAAATTGGTTAAAAATATAAAAAAAAAATATCATCTCATTACCATACATTCTTATAAGCACTTATATTTTAAGTCTCATAAGTGCAAAATGACAAAAATACCCTAAATAGGAAAAATTATCATTTTACTCTCTCATCTCATATTTTTACTCAATTAAGTCTAAAACTTTGAAAATAAGTCATAATGCTCACTGATGATACTTCTAAAGTCTAAATTTAGAGAAATCAAATTTCACATCGAAATACAATTATAATTCTTGGAAAAACGTCATATGAAAAATCAAAATATTTTGAGGCAATACAAGATGAATGATCTTGGATCATTACATCATTTTCTTGGTATTGAATTTTATAAAGATGATCATGGAGCTTTTACTTGTCAAAAGAAATATGCTACAAATATTTTTAAAGAAGTATGATATGCTTGGTTGTGAATGAAAATTTTAGAAAAGAAGATAGTGGAATAAAGGTAGATGCAAACATATACAAAAGATTGATTGGAAGTTTATTTTATTTGACAACTACAAGGCTTGATTTGATTCTTGTGGTTAGTTTACTTTCAAGGTTTATGAGTAAACTTAGTCACTTACACCTTGGAGTAGCAAAAGGAGTGCTAAAGTATGTCAGGAGCACCACTGAGTATCGATCATGTTTGAAAAACATTCAACATTAAAAGGCTAATGAAATAGTGATTAGGCCGAAAGCGTTGATTATATGAAAAGTATTTCTAAGTTATGTGTTTTCTCTTAGAATTGGTGTGATTTTTTGGTGTTCAAAGAAGCAAGAAATAGTGGCTCTATAATTTGTAGAAGCAGAGTATCTAGCATTTAGATAAGTGGTACAACAAGAAATTTGGTTAAGAAGAATTATGCAAGAAAGTGGAGATAAGTAAAAGTATAAGTGTTCAACTTTATTGTGACAACGATTTAGCCACTGCCCAGAAACATTAATATTTAAAATTATTTCTTTCGAGAAGTAATTGAAGCAGGAAAGATCCAACTAGATTTCTATCCTTCATGAAGAGCAATTAGCAAACATTTTCACTAAATTAATTCCAATAGCATGATTACAGCAACTCAGAGAAGCATTGGGTGTCAAAGAACATTGCATTATTGTAATGTTATTAAATTTTGTATTTAATCAATGTGGCTAGAATGAATGAATTTAGGAAAACTAGTAGGCATTTAACCAGGATGCATGTATGTATTAAATTAAAGAGTCACATTAATTACTTGATTAAGATGCATGAATAGAATAAAAAAATCAATTGTAACATCTATATAAATGGTGGTAAGTGATGAAGCTAAGTCAACAAAAACTGAAAATCTAAAATTTCAGAGCATCACTTCTTTTTATCATCTCTAGATTTTATCAAACAATATCATGCGGACCAAGATTGTAATACCTATCGTCTTATCACCTAAAGAATGTAACTTTCCCTAATAATAATACATGCCATCAATTCTAGCAAGGTTCACCTGAATTTGCTAATTGAGCATCCAGAATTCATTTAGCCTTCTTGTTGCAATTCTAGCTTCCCTAATTATCCACAATCTGATGAACTGTAACACCCCAAACCCAGACCAAACACCATGACCGGATCTGGCATGTCACTTAGGGAGATTTTAAAAGATGTCGCAATTTCGGAAAATATTTTTCTTGAGTTTAACACTTTATTCGAGAAAACTAAATGGTTGGATGATTTGTGAAAGATATACATTTTATAGTTATGCCTTAGTGGATTAAAAACCAAAATTTGATACATGCCTTAACTTAATTAAAACGTAAAATGTAAATGTCTAATAATAATAAAAGCCCAAAACAAACGAAAATATGAAGCTAGTGGCCCATGGCCTTATTACAATGAAATTTAAACCCACTGATTAAAAATATTAAAAATAAATAAACTAGTAAAGTCTTTTGCTGAATCAAAATAATCCCTCGCACGACCACCTTGCGATCTTCTCCAACCCGGTCCGATGCACTAGGTGCTACCTGAAAGATGTTAAATAATGGGGTGAGTCGCGAGACTCAGTGTGCAACCCTCGTGCACAATTAGATTGGGCCTTAGCCCCACTGCAAAGCAGATAGCAGTATAATATATCGAGAAAATATGCAAAGCCCAACCCAATCCTAGGTTTCCATCCGCTACACACCACCCTTACCGCCAATCACACCATTGGGGATTTCTACAATCAACCCACACCGCTACACACCATCGATGGTAGTCATACTGCAGATAGCTGCTCATCGTCAGATCATGGCAATAGCCATTACAACAGATCATGGCATTAGCCACTACAACAGATCATGGCAAAAGCCACTACAACAGATCATGGCAAAAGCCACTACAACGAGAACACTTCCCCTTTTATCAATCACCCAACCCCATGCAATCACAGAAACCGGCATACATGTTCATCATATCAAATCGACAGAAACATTCACTTTAGAATGACAGAGATCACTAACCTGGTGATTCGCCTTTACCCTCCTCAGGTTTTCATGACCATGCCGGTATTTGGCATTTAGCGAGAATATAATGATTTATAAACATATACTAACAAGCAATCCAAATGGTGTGAGAATGTTACACACACGATTAATACGTAGGACTACCCTCTATGTCGATACCCTCGCTAATCGGATCTACTGCCCTTTGTCTACAACTTTGCTCAAAAGCCGGAAGAACGCGAAGATAAGGCCTCTCCTATATTCGGCCAAGGGTTAGTGTTTTACCCGAATTATATGCTTAAATTAATAGATCTCCTTACCTTGAAATCCCAAAAGTGATACGATCCAAGGGCTACTGAATTCTGGCTTAGAAATCTAAGCGATTGAATCCCCTTCAAATCTCGGAATGCTGCAAATGAGAGAAAACACCCGATTAGTTAACCATATAGCCATTCGGCTAAGATCTCTATAAGCTGGAAAAATTGAAATCTCGCGAATCGACACTTACCTCTACAGATAATTTCGGCCACCCCCTTGCAGAAAGATTCGGCAATCCCAGAAGAAGATCGAAGCGTAGAAGAGTATAGATCTAGGAATTTTAGCTTTTAAGAAAATCCCGAAAAGATGAACTAGATGTGTTTTTTTCGGCTTTTAGTGAATGGGAGAAGAATAACAATGGGGATCAGAAGATTCGGCTAAAAGGAAGTTTCAAAGAAAAAGAAAGAAAAGGTGAGGGAGGTGGTGATTTTCGGCTTTTGGAAGAGAAAAGATGAGAAAAGAAAACAAGTGAGATGGCCTTCAAATTTTCGACACACCCCTTGCCATACTAAACCGATTCTCCCCCCCTCTCTTGTGTTTGATTTTCGACCAACTCCACAACCCAAAGGATAGCTCTCATCTTTTTCCCTTATCCTTATCAGAACTCACACCCAAAAGAGTCCTACATCACACCACTCCTTCCCTTTTTTTTCTGCTCATTATCCACTTAAATAAAACATTAAAAGTCCCTAAATTTTAGCCTTGTTTTCGTCCCCCCTAGCTCTCCTTGGGCTGCCGAAATTAGCCCAATTTCTTGGGCTCCAAGCGGCCACACTGAGGCCCCCTTCTTTTGCCTATTGGCGCCACTTATAGCTCCATCCTACTGCGCCTCTTATTCCTGGGCCACAAGCCCATTATGCCTAATTCACTCTCAATACTTTATTTAAACCCCATAGTCCCTAAACAAAATATTTAGCCAAGACCTCGGCCCATTCCCGAGCCTAATTTGGACCTCTAATACTTAAATTAACACATTAAACGTATCCACCCATTAAACGCATAGGCCCAAAAATTTAGGATGTTACAGTTCTACCCCCCTTAAATTAATTTCGTCCTCGAAATTTCCAACTAACTATTAATCATACTACCCAAGTCTCAACACTATGCTTCCGCTGCGACTCTAATTCTAAAGCCAAAAGAAACACTTAGGATAATATGATAGAGTACGCATCGGTATTCGCATCTGGAGCGTCCTCGTCCCCTTGCACTTATTCTTCCGATTGACGTTTATCTGATTAGAAATTTTTATGAATTAATAGTTTTCTTCCACTGATTAACCATAAACAGTCTTATGAACAATAGTTTAAGAGTAGTTCTTTCGAATTCGGAATCACATCCATAAGTTTCAGTCTCAAGTTCACATCTTCTAGTCCTAAGAAGCACATACGTTCAATCATCAACCATCCACATACAAGTAGCATCCACGAACTTACATTCATCATGTAGGGGTGTCTTCATCGTTTCACTACCTGGGGTATTTTCGTAATTTATCCTCTGTGGGTATTTTCGTAATTTTCCAAAATAGGGTTCTTTTGTGAAATAAGGTAATTTTGCATTTCGGGGGTATTTTGGTAATTTGAAAATATGGGGTATTTTGGTAATTTGAAAATTCGGGTGTATTTTGGTAATTTTGCCAACCGGGGTGTTTCGAAATTTTTTTAAAAAAAACTAGGGACATCTCAGTAATTTTGTGAAAATCAGGTGGCTGGTCCCTTTCGGGTTTTAGTTATAGATTTTGGCCCGTCAACAAATCCTCGTGGCTAGGGTGAACAGTCACTACGCACCAGGTAGGATTCCAGCGAAGAGGAGGTGAGTCATTAGGACTGCTTAAGTACTAGGCTCTTTCGGATACAATCCTAGACATGTGCATGCCTGTTGCCACACCCTATTCTTGCGACTTCTCTACAGGTTTGTTCGGTTGGATTAAGTCTTATGCAATTGAGATTTGTTTAACTAGGCCTAAGGTCCATCAAGCTCTAATTATAATAATCTACGTCCCTTAAAGCCCATCAAGCCCACATATATATATATATATATAACACACAGTGAGTTCTGAATACTTACCTGGCGGACTTGGGCTGGAGATGCAGGTGCCATACCGAGAAAACCCTCCTGTGTTATTTATAAACATGCATGTTTTCAAAAACCCAACTTTAGAAAATGTTTTGAGCCCAACACCCCAAAGCCGAGTTTTGAACCGGGCTCTGATACCAATTTGTAACACCCTAAACCCGGCCCAAAAACCATGACCGGATCTGGCATGTCACTTAGGGAGATTTTAAAAGATGTCACAATTTCGAAAAATATTTTTCTTGAGTTTAACACTTTATTCAAGAAAACTAAATGGTTGGATGATTTGTGAAAGATTTACATTTTATAGTTATACCTTAATGGATTAAAAACTAAAATTTGATACATGCCTTAACTTAATTAAAACGTAAAATGTAAATGTCTAATAATAATAAAAGCCCAAAACAAACGAAAATATGAAGCTAGTGGCCCATGGCCTAATTACAATGAAATTTAAACCCACTGATTAAAAATATTAAAAATAAATAAACTAGTAAAGTCTTTTGCTGAATCAAAATAATCCCTCGCATGGCCACCTTGCGCTCTTCTCCAACCCGGTCCAATGCACTAGGTGCTACCGGAAAGATGTTAAATAATGGGGTGAGTCGTGAGACTCAGTGTGCAACCCTCGTGCACCATCAAATTGGGCCTTAGTCCCACAGAATAGATAACAGAGTATAATATATCAGAAAATATGCAAAGCCCAACCCAATCCTAGGTTTCCATCCGCTACACACCACTCTTACCTGCCAATCACACCATTGGGGATTTCTACAATCAACCCACAGCGCTACACACCATCGATGGCAGTCATGCTGCAGATAGCTGCTCATCGTCAGATCATGGCAATAGGCACTACAACAGATCATGGCATTAGCCACTACAACAGATCATGGCAAAAGCCACTACAATAGATCATGGCAAAAGCCACTACAACAGAACACTTCCCCTTTCATCAATCACCCAACCCCATGCAATCACGAAACCGGCATACATGTTCATCATATCAAATCGTGAAACATTCACTTTAGAATGACAGAGATCACTAACACGGTGATTTGCCTTTACCCTCCTCGGGTTTTCAATGACCATGCGGTATTTCGGCACTTAGCGAATATAAATGATTTATAAACATATACTAACAAGCAATCCAAATGGTGTGAGACTCATTACACACACGATTAATACATAGGAAGGAATACCTCTATGTCGATACCTCGCTAATCGGACGCATCGCCCTTTGTCTACAACTTTGCTCAAAAGCCGAAAGAACGCGAAGATAAGGCCTCTCCTATATTCGGCCAAGGGTTAGTGTTTTACCCGAATTATATGCTTAAATTAACAGATCTCCTTACCTTGAAATCTCGAAAGTGATACGATCCAAGGGCTACTGAACTCTGGCTTAGAAATCTAAGCGATTGAATCCCCTTCAAATCCCGGAATGCTACAAATGAGAGAAAACACCCGATTAGTTAACCATATAGCCATTCGGCTAAGATCTCTAAAAGCCAAAAAAATTGAAATCTCGCGAATCGACACTTACCTCTACAGATAATTTCAGCTACCCCCTTGCAGAAAGATTCGGCAATCCCAGAAAAAGATCGAAGCGTAGAAGAGTATAGATCTAGGAATTTCAGCTTTTAAGAAAATCTCGAAAAGATGAACTAGATGTGTTTTTTTCGGCTTTTTAGAAGAATTGAATGAGGAGTTTCGTCTTTTAGTGAATGGGAGAAGAATAACAATGGGGATCAGAAGATTCGGCTAAAAGGAAATTTCAAAGAAAAAGAAAGAAAAGGTGAGGGAGGTGGTGATTTTCGGCTTTTGGAAGAGAAAAGATGAGAAAAGAAAACAAGTGAGATTGCCTTCAAATTTTCGGCACACCCCTTGCCATACTAAACCGATTCTCCCCCCTTCTCTTGTGTTTGATTTTCGGCCAACTCTGCAACCCAAAGGATAGCTCTCATCTTTTTCCCTTATCCTTATCAGAACTCACACCCAAAAGAGTCCTACATCACACCACTCCTTCCCTTTTTTTCTGCTCATTATCCACTTAAATAAAACATTAAAAGTCCCTAAATTTTAGCCTTGTTGCCGTCCCCCCTAGCTCTCCTTGGGCGACCGAAATTAGCCCAATTTCTTGGGCTCCAAGCGGCCACACTGAGGCCCCCTTCTTTTGCCTATTGGCGCCACTTATAGCTCCCTCCTACTGCGCCTCTTGTTCTTGGGCCACAAGCCCATTATGCCTATTTCACTCTCAATACTTTATTTAAACCCCATAGTCCCTAAACAAAATATTTAGCCAAGACCTCAGCCCATTCCCGAGCCTAATTTGCACCTCTAATACTTAAATTAACACATTAAACGTATCCACCCATTAAACGCATAGGCCCAAAAATTCAGGATGTTACAGTTCTACCCCCCTTAAAGTAATTTCGTCCTCGAAATTTCCAACTAACTATGAATCATACTACCCAAGTCTCACCACTATGCTTCCGCTGCGACTCTAATTCTAAAGCCAAAAGAAACACTTAGGATAATATGATAGAGTACGCACCGGTATTAAATATCTGAGCGTCCTCGCCCCTTGCACTCATTCTTCCGATTGACGTTTATCCGATTAGAAATTTTTATGAATTAATAGTTTTCTTCCAACGATTAACCACGAGCGATCTTATGAGCGATGAGTTTAAGAGTAGTTCTTTCGAATTCGTAATCATATCCACAAGTTTGATCTCAAGTTCACATCTTCTAGTCCTAAGAAGCACATACGTTCAATCATCAACCATCCACATACAAGTAGCATCCACGAACTTACATTCATCATGTGAGGGTCTCTTCATCATTTCACTACCTGTGGGTATTTTCGTAATTTATCCTCTGGGGTATTTTCGTAATTTTCCAAAATAGGGTTCCTTTGTGAAATAAGGAAATTTTGCATTTGTGGGTATTTTGGTAATTTGAAAATCTGGGGGTATTTTGGTAATTTGAAAATTTAGGGGTATTTTGGTAATTTTGCCAACCGGGGTGTTTCGAATTTTTTTTAACAAAAACTAGGTACATCTCAGTAATTTTGTGAAAATCAGTCATTTGGTCCCTTTCGGGTTTTAGTTATAGATTTTGGCCGTCAACAAATCCTCGTGGCTAGGGTGAACAAATACTACGCACTGCAGGTAGGATTCCAAAGTGAAGAGGAGGTGAGTCACTAGGACCGCTTAAGTACTGTGCTCTTAGGATACAATCCTAGACATGTGCATGCCTGTTGCCACACCCTAGTCTTGCGACTTGTCTACAAGTTTGTTCGGTTGGATTAAGTCTTATGCAATTGAGAGTTGTTTAACTAGGCCTAAGGTCCATCAAGCTCTAATTAAAATAATCTACGTCCCTTAAAGCCCATCAAGCCCACATATATATATATAACACACACAGTGAGTTTCGAGTACTTACAGCGGACTTGAGGGCCGAGACGCAGTGCCATGCCGAGAAAACCCTCCTGTGTTATTTATAAACATGCATGTTTTCAAAAACCCAACTTTAGAAAACGTTTTGAGCCCAACACCCCAAAGCCGAGTTTTAAACTGGGCTCTGATACCAATTTGTAACACCCCAAACCCGGCCCAAACACCATGACTGGATCTGGCATGTCACTTAGGGAGATTTTAAAAGATGTCGCAATTTTGAAAAATATTTTTCTTGAGTTTAACACTTTATTCGAGAAAACTAAATGGTTGGATGATTTGTGAAAGATATACATTTTATAGTTATGCCTTAGTGGATTAAAAACCAAAATTTGATACATGCCTTAACTTAATTAAAACGTAAAATGTAAATGTCTAATAATAATAAAAGCCCAAAATAAACGAAAATATGAAGCTAGTGGCCCATGGCCTTATTACAATGAAATTTAAACCCACTGTTTAAAAATATTAAAAATAAATAAACTAGTAAAGTCTTTTCTTTGAATCAAAATAATCCTCGCATGGCCACCTTGCGCTCTTCTCCAACCTTGGCCCGATGCACTAGGTGCTACACCGAAAGATGTTAAATAATGGGGTGAGTCGCAAGACTCGGTGTGCAACCCTCGTGCACCATCGATTGAGCCTTAGCCCCTGAGCAGATAGCAAGAGTATAATATATTAGAAAATATGCAAAGCCCAACCCAATCCTAGGTTTCCATCTGCTACACACCACCCTTACCTGCCAATCACACCATTGGGGATTTCTACAATCAACCCACACCGCTACACACCATCAATGGCAGTCATGCTGCAGATAGCTACTCATCGTTAGATCATGGCAATAGCCACTACAACAGATCATGGCATTAGCCACTACAACAGATCATGGCAAAAGCCACTACAACAGATCATGGTAAAAGCCACTACAACAGAACACTTCCCCTTTCATCAATCACCCAACCCCATGCAATCACAGAAACCGCCATACATGTTCATCATATCAAATCGACAGAAACATTCACTTTAGAATGACAGAGATCACTAACCTGGTGATTCACCTTTACCCTCCTCGGGTTTTCATGACCATGCCTGATTTTCGGCATTTAGCAGAATATAACAGATTTATAAACATATACTAACAAGCAATCCAAATGGTGTGAGAATGTTACACACCTGATTAATGCGTAGGACTACCCTCTATGTCTATACCCTCGCTAATCGGATCTACTGCCCTTTGTCTACAACTTTGCTCAAAATTCGGAAGAACGCGAAGATAAGGCCTCTCCTATATTCGGCCAAGGGTTAGTGTTTTACCCGAATTATATGCTTAAATTAACAGATCTCCTTACCTTGAAATCCCGAAAGTGATACGATCCAAGGGATACTGAACTCTGGCTTAGAAATCTAAGCGATTTAATCCCCTTCAAATCCCGGAATGTCGTAAATGAGAGAAAACACCCGATTAGTTAACCATATAGCCATTCGGCTAAGATCTCTATAAGCCGGAAAAATTGAAATCTCGCGAATCGACACTTACCTCTACAGATGATTTTGGCTACCCCATTGCAAAAAGATTCGGCAATCCCAGAAGAAGATCGAAGCGTAGAAGAGTATAGATCTAGGAATTTCGGCTTTTAAGAAAATCCCGAAAAGATGAACTAGATGTGTTTTTTTGGCTTTTTAGAAGAATTGAATGAGGAGTTTCTGGCTTTAGTGAATGGAGAGAATATAACAATGGGGATGAAGATTGGCTAAAAGGAAGTTTCAAAGAAAAAGAAAGAAAAGGTGAGGAGGTGGTGATTTTCGGCTTTTGGAAGAGAAAAGATGAGAAAAGAAAACAAGTGAGATGGCCTTCAAATTTTCGGCACATCCCTTGCCATACTAAACCGATTCTCCCCCCTCTCTTGTGTTTGATTTTCGGCCAACTCTGCAACCCAAAGGACAGCTCTCATCTTTTTCCCTTATCTTTATCAGAACTCACACCCAAAAGAGTCCTACATCACACCACTCCTTCCCTTTTTTTCTGCTCATTATCCACTTAAATAAAACATTAAAAGTCCCTAAATTTTGGCCTTGTTGCCGTCCCCCCTAGCTCTCCTTGGGCTGCCGAAATTAGCCCAATTTCTTGGGCTCCAAGCGGCCACACTGAGGCCCCCTTCTTTTGCCTATTGGCGCCACTTATAGCTCCCTCCTACTGCGCCTCTTGTTCCTGGGCCACAAGCCTATTATGCCTATTTCACTCTCAATACTCTATTTAAACCCCATAGTCCCTAAACAAAATATTTAGCCAAGACCTCGGCCCATTCTCGAGCCCAATTTGCACCTCTAATACTTAAATTAACACATTAAACGTATCCACCCATTAAACGCATAGGCCCAAAAATTCAGGATGTTACATGAACCTTCCTGTCATTTAAACTTCTTTTTCTAAGGATGAACACATCAATGACTTCTCCATGTCTATGAAACATCTTTCATAACCGTCTCGAGTGTATTTTCAAGGGAATATTTTCACAAAACTATAAGACATAACTTCTACATATCTATTCTGGACTCATGGCAGCTCAATACATAAAATCAAACTTAACTCATTCCTTTATACATCTATTTAGACATTTAACATGTTTGGTATTCAAATTTTAAAAACTTTTGTTTTATTTTAAAATACTATCTAACTATTTTCTTACTGAAAAAATATAGTGGTTCAATACATGGCAAGAGTACAAGCTAGCAAGGCAAAAATAATAGATTTGTAAGTAACTGAACTAGGCATTTTTCCTTTGTCCATTCGAAAAAAGAGTGCTTGGTATACAGGCAAGTTGATTGTAACTAAAACCAAGCAGAGCAAAATTTGCAACCCAAATTGGTCCAAAACCTTAAAGCCTTTATCTGCATGCATGGTGACCTTCTTGATTGCCCCAAAGCTACCTGTTGGGATTTTTGACAGCAACAAAAAGAAAACAAAACAGAGGAAGAAATACAGGACATAAGAACAAGGAAGCAAGAAAAATTTACTTGCTCACAAATGTGCAGCAAGGGAGCATAAGCTGAGAAGCTTATGTTTGCTAACTCATTCAACAAGAAAACAATACATTTATAGCCAACTACATCACCTAATACTACCTACTACCACTAAGTAGCCTAGTAACTTGAATTACACACAAAAGCTAGCTGACATATCAGCTATTACATCAATACAAATCAGTCAACAAATCCTACTAACTTTGCTATCAAATTACAAAAGAACTAGACAAAGTTTCATAGGAACAAAACAATCAAAATATGTTGTTGCATTCGGACCAATCTCTTTCTCGCACTTCAAAAGCAGTGTTGTAGCTTAAGTTGAGCTTAATTTGCTACGGTCTTTTGTTGCAATGCGGTCCAAAGCTCATTTTGAATGCTACATTGTGTGTCATTGTTCCAACATATTACAAGAAGCATTAGTGCTGCAGCAACAATGTGCAAGCTGCATGCACTTAACCAAAATAGAACAGCGGCATGGTTGGCCATTTCCAACACTCCTCCTTGGACACCATGCTGCAAATACAAATAATTCAAAAAATTTTAAGCTTGGCAGTCCCAAAATGCTTTGTTTCAAGCTGCACAAGCACTTCATTTTCAACTATGGAAAATGGAGTCTTCTCCTCCTTCATAGCCTTAGTTGACAACACATCTTGCCTTGTTCCCTTATTCATTTCCTGCTTCTTCTTGCATAAACAGCTTGCAAGTATAGTTTGCTTGCCTTTAGTCTGCCATTTTTGGCTTGCACCCTCTTGAGCTTGCATTTAGACCGTCCACCTCTTCGGCTTGCAATTCGACAGGCTCACACTTTGCTTAGTGTCTTCAACAGGCTTGCAACTTTACAACTTGCATTGAGCTTCACCTTTGACAGACTTGCAACTGTCTTCCTTGAAACTCCTCCTTCAGCTTATCCAAGCTTATTTGGAAGTCTCACAGGGGTGAGTTGTTGCTGTCTTCTCTACAAGCAGCCCTCAAAGATGATAGGCTTTAACTACTTCAAGCAGCCCTCAAAGATGACAGGCTTTAACAGCTTCTTGTCGTTCTTAACAAGCAGCCAGCAGAAGCAAAAATTAATGGCCCTTAAGACTTAGGCTCATGTTACCATGTTGGGATTTTTGACAGCAACAAAAAGAAAACAAAGCAGAGGAAGAAATACAGGACACAAGTACAAGGAAGCAAGAAAAATTTACTTGTTCACAAATGTGCAGCAAGGGAGCATAAGCTGATATGCTTATGTTTGCTCAGTCATTCAATATGAAAATAATACATTTATAGCCAACTACATCACCTAATACTACCTACTACCACTAAGTAGCCTAGTAACTTGAATTACACACAAAAGCTAGCTGACATATCAGCTATTACATCAATAAAAATCAGTCAACAAATCCTACTAACTTTGCTATCAAATTACAAAAGAACTAGACAAAGTTTCATAGGAACAAAACAATCAAAATATGTTGTTGCATTCGGACCAGCTCCATTTCTTCACTTCAAAACAGTGTTGCAGCTTAAGTTGTGCTTAATTTGCTGCTGGTCTTTTGTTGCAATACAGTCCAAAGCTCATTTTGAATGCTACATTGCTGTCATTGTTCCAACATATTACAAGAAGCATTAGTCTTTGCGAGCAATAATGTGCAAGCTGCATGCACTTAACCAAAATATAACAGCAGCATGGTTGGCCATTTCCAACACTCCTCCTTGGACACCATGCTGCAAATACAAATCATTCAAAAAATTTTAAGCTTGGCAGTCCCAAAATGCTTTGTTTCAAGCTGCAGAAGCACTTCATTTTCAACCTTGGCAAATGGAGTCTTCTCCTCCTTCATAGCCTTAGTTGACAGCACATCTTGCTTTGTTCCCTTGTTCATTTCCTGCTTCTTCTTGCATAAATAGCTTGCAAGTATAGTTTGCTTGCCTTTAGTCTGCCATTTTTGGCTTGCACCCTCTCGAGCTTGCATTTAGACCGTCCACCTCTTCAGCTTGCAATTCGACAAGCTCACACTTTGCTTAGTGTCTTCAACAGGCTTGCAACTTTACAACTTGCATTGAGCTTCACCTTTGACAGACTTGCAACTGTCTTCCTTGAAACTCCTCCTTGACTTATCCAAGCTTGTTTGGAAGTCTCATGGGGGTGAGTTGTTGTTGTCTTCTCTACAAGCAAACCCTCAAAGATGATAGGCTTTAATAGACTTCAAGCAAATTTCAAAGATGACAGTTTTAATGACTTCTTGTCTTTCTTAACAACCAGCCAGCAGAAGCAAAAATCAATGGCCCTTAAGACTTAGGCTCATGTTACCATGTTGGGATTTTTGACAGCAACAAAAAGAAAAAAAGCAGAGGAAGAAATACAGGACACAAGAACAAAGAAGCAAGAAAAATTTACTTGCTCACAAATGTGCAGCAAGGGAGCATAAGCTGATATGCTTATGTTTGCTCACTCATTCAATAAGAAAACAATACATTTATAGCCAACTACATCACCTAATACTACCTACTACCACTAAGTAGCCTAGTAACTTGAATTACACACAAAAGCTAGCTGACATATCAGCTATTACATCAATAAAAATCAGTCAACAAATCCTACTAACTTTGCTATCAAATTACAAAAGAACTAGAAAAAGTTTCATAGGAACAAAACAATCAAAATATGTTCTTTGCATTCGGACCACTCCATTTCTCGCACTTCAAAAGCGTTGTTGCGGCTTAAGTTGAGCTTAATTTGTCTTTGGTCTTTTGTTACAATGCAGTCCAAAGCTCATTTTGAATGCTACATTGTTGTCATTGTTCCAACATATTACTGAAGAAGCATTAGTCTTTGCAGAAGAACAATGTGCAAGTCGCATGCACTTAACCAAAATATAACAGCAGCATGGTTGGCCATTTCCAACACTCCTCCTTGGACACCATGCTGTAAATAAAAATCATTCAAATAAATTTAAGCTTGGCAGTCCCAAAATGCTTTGTTTCAAGCTGTACAAGCACTTCATTTTCAACCTTGGCAAATGGAGTCTTCTCCTCCTTCATAGCCTTAGTTGACAACACATCTTGCCTTGTTCCCTTGTTCATTTCCTGCTTCTTCTTGCATAAACACCTTGCAGGTATAGTTTGCTTGCCTCCAGTCTGCCATTTTTGGCTTGCACCCTCTCGAGCTTGTATTTAGACCGTCCACCTCTTCGGCTTGCAATTTGACAGGCTCACACTTTGCTTAGTGTCTTCAACAGGCTTGCAACTTTACAACTTGCATTGAGCTTCACCTTTGACAGACTTGCAACTGTCTTCCTTGAAACTCCTCCTTTAGCTTATCCAAGCTTGTTTGGAAGTCTCACAGGGGTGAGTTGTTGCTGTCTTCTCTACAAGCAGCCCTCAAAGATGACAGGTTTTAACAGCTTCAAGCAGCTCTCAAAGATGACAGGCTTTAACAGCTTCTTATCTTTCTTAACAAGCAGCCAGCAGAAGCAAAAATCAATGGCCCTTAAGACTTAGGCTCATGATACCATGTTGGAATTTTTGACAGCAACAAAAAGAAAACAAAGCAGAGGAAGAAATACAGGACACAAGAACAAGAAAGCAAGAAAAATTTACTTGCTCACAAATGTGCAGCAAGGGAGCATAAGCTGATATGCTTATGTTTGCTCACTCATTCAATAAGAAAAAAATACATTTATAGCCAACTACATCACCAATACTACCTACTACCACTAAGTAGCCTAGTAACTTGAATTACACACAAAAGCTAGCTGACATATCAGCTATTACATCAATACAAATCAGTCAACAAATCCTACTAACTTTGCAATCAAATTACAAAAGAACTAGACAAAGTTTCATAGGAACAAAACAATCAAAATATTTTGCTGCATTCGGACCAGCTCCATTTATGCACTTCAAAATAGTGTTGCAGCTTAAGTTGAGCTTAATTTGCTGCTGGTCTTTTGTTGTAATGCAGTCCAAAGCTCATTTTGAATGCTACATTGCTGTCATTGTTCCAACATATTATAGTAAGCATTAGTGCTGCAACAACAATGTGCAAGCTGCATGCACTTAACCAAAATATAACAGCAGCATGGTTGGCCATTTCCAACACTCCTCCTTGGACACCATGCTGCAAATACAAATCATTCAAAAAAATTTAAGCTTGGCAGTCCCAAAATGCTTTGTTTCAAGCTGCACAAGCACTTCATTTTCAACCTTGGCAAATGGAGTCTTCTCCTCCTTCATAGCCTTAGTTGACAACACATCTTGCCTTGTTCCCTTGTTCATTTCCTGCTTCTTCTTGCATAAACAGCTTGCATGTATAGTTTGCTTGCCTCCAGTCTGCCATTTTTGGCTTGCACCCTCTCGAGCTTGCATTTAGACCATCTACCTCTTCGGCTTGCAATTCGACAGGCTCACACTTTGCTTAGTGTCTTCAACAGGCTTGCAACTTTACAACTTGCATTGAACTTCACCTTTGACAGACTTGCAACTGTCTTCCTTGAAACTCCTCCTTCAGCTTATCCAAGCTTGTTTGGAAGTCTCACAGGGGTGAGTTGTTGCTGTCTTCTCTACAAGCAGCCCTCAAAGATGACACAGCTTTAATGTGACTTCAAGCGACTCTCAAAGATGACAGCTTTAATGAATTTTCTTATCTTTCTTAACAAGCAGCCAGCAAAAGCAAAAATCAATGGCCCTTAAGACTTAGGCTCATGATACCATGTTGGGATTTTTGACAGCAACAAAAAGAAAACAAAGCAGAGGAAGAAATACAGGACACAAATTTACTTGCTCACAAATGTGCGGCAAGGGAGCATAAGCTAATATGCTTATGTTTGCTCACTCATTCAACAAGAAAACAATACATTTATAGCCAACTACATCACCTAATACTACCTACTACCACTAAGTAGCCTAGTAACTTGAATTACACACAAAAGCTAGCTGACATATCAGCTATTACATCAATACAAATCAGTCAACAAATCCTACTAACTTTGCTATCAAATTACAAAAGAACTAGACAAAGTCTCATAGGAACAAAACAATCAAAATATGTTGCTGCATTCAGACCAGCTCCATTTCTCTACTTCAAAACAGTGTTGCAGCTTAAGTTGAGCTTAATTTACTGTTGGTCTTTTATTACAATGCAGTCCAAAGCTCATTTTGAATGCTACATTGCTTTCATTGTTCCAACATATTATAGTAAGCATTAGTGCTGCAGCAACAATGTGCAAGCTGCATGCACTTAACCAAAATGTAACAGTAGCATGGTTGGCCATTTCCAACACTCCTCCTTGGACACCATGCTGCAAATACAAATCATTCAAAAAAATTTAAGCTTGGCAGTCCCAAAATGCTTTGTTTCAAGCTGCACAAGCACTTCATTTTCAACCTTGGCAAATGGAGTCTTCTCCTCCTTCATAGCCTTAGTTGACAACACATCTTGCCTTGTTCCCTTGTTCATTTCTCGCTTCTTCTTGCATAAACGACTTATGTGTGTATAGTTTGCTTGCCTCCATCGCCATTTTTGGCTTGCACCCTCTCGAGCTTGCATTTAGACCATCTACCTCTTCGGCTTGCAATTCGATTGTGCTCACACTTTGCTTAGTGTCTTCAAATGGCTTGCAACTTTACAACTTGCATTGAACTTCACCTTTGACAGACTTGCAACCTGTCTTCCTTGAAACTCCTCCTTCAGCTTATCCAAGCTTGTTTGGAAGTCTCACAGGTGAGTTGTTGTTGTGTCTTCTCTACAAGCGACCCTCAAAGATGATGACAGCTTTAATGACTTCAAGCGACTCTCAAAGATGACAGCTTTACAAACTTCTTATCTTTCTTAACAAGCGGCAAAGACAAAAGCAAAAATCAATGGCCCTTAAGACTTAGGCTCATGATACCATGTTGGGATTTTTGACAAAGACAACAAAAGAAAACAAAGCAGAGGAAGAAATACAGACACAAATTTACTTGCTCACAAATGTGCGGCAAGGGAGCATAAGCTAATATGCTTATGTTTGCTCACTCATTCAACAAGAAAACAATACATTTATAGCCAACTACATCACCTAATACTACCTACTACCACTAAGTAGCCTAGTAACTTGAATTACACACAAAAGCTAGCCGACATATCAGCTATTACATCAATACAAATCAGTCAACAAATCCTACTAACTTTGCTATCAAATTACAAAAGAACTAGACAAAGTCTCATAGGAACAAAACAATCAAAATATGTTGTTGCATTCGATCACGGCTCCATTTCTACTACTTCAAAACATTGTTGCGACTTAAGTTGAGCTTAATTTACTGCTGGTCTTTTATTACAATGCAGTCCAAAGCTCATTTTGAATGCTACATTGCTTTCATTGTTCCAACATATTATAGTAAGCATTAGTGCTGCAGCAACAATGTGCAAGCTGCATGCACTTAACCAAAATGTAACAGTAGCATGGTTGGCCATTTCCAACACTCCTCCTTGGACACCATGCTGCAAATACAAATCATTCAAAAAAATTTAAGCTTGGCAGTCCCAAAATGCTTTGTTTCAAGCTGCACAAGCACTTCATTTTCAACCTTGGCAAATGGAGTCTTCTCCTCCTTTATAGCCTTAGTTGACAACACATCTTGCCTTGTTCTCTTGTTCATTTCCTGCTTCCTCTTGCATAAACAGCGTGCAAGTATAGTTTGCTTGCCTTCAGTCTGCCATTTTTGGCTTGCACCCTCTCGAGCTTGCATTTAGACTGTCCACCTCTTCCGCTTGCAATTCGACAGGCTCACACTTTGCTTAGTGTCTTCAACAGGCTTGCAACTTTACAACTTGCATTGAGCTTCACCTTTGACAGACTTGCAACTGTCTTCCTTGAAACTCCTCCTTCAGCTTATCCAAGCTTGTTTGGAAGTCTCACAGGGGTGAGTTGTTGCTGTCTTCTCTACATACAGCCCTCAAAGATGACAGGCTTTAACAGCTTCTTGTCTTTCTTAACAAGCAGCCATCAGAAGCAAAAATCAATGGTCCTTAAGACTTAGGCTCATGATACCATGTTGGGATTTTTGACAGCAACTAAAAGAAAACAAAGCAGAGGAAGAAATACAGGACACAAGAACAAGAAAGCTAGAAAAGTTTACTTGCTCACAAATGTGCAGCAAGGGAGCATAAGCTGATATGCTTATGTTTGCTCACTCATTCAATAAGAAAACAATACATTTATAGCCAACTACATCACCTAATACTACCTACTACCACTAAGTAGCCTAGTAACTTGAATTACACACAAAAGCTAGCTGACATACCAGCTATTACATCAATACAAATCAGTCAACAAATCCTACTAACTTTGCTATCAAATTACAAAAGAACTAGACAAAGTTTCATAGGAACAAAACAACCAAAATATGTTGCTGCATTTGGACCAGCTCCATTTCTGCACTTCAAAATAGTGTTGCAGCTTAAGTTGAGCTTAATTTGCTGCTGGTCTTTTGTTGCAATGCAGTCCAAAGCTCATTTTGAATGCTACATTGCTATCATTGTTCCAACATATTACAGTAAGCATTAGTGCTGCAGCAATAATGTGCAAGTTGCATGCACTTAACCAAAATATAACAACAGCATGGTTGGCCATTTCCAACATTACCCAACAGATTCAAAATTGCAAGTGTGGCTAAAATATCAAACATTGGTGAAGCAACTCCAAATTCAATCATCTCTTGATCATACCTTTTGGAGACGTCTTCATCAGCCACCTTGGTAGTGATGACAAAGGCCAATTGTGAATATCCTAATATCTTCAAGATGGTTTCAAATGAGGCAAATAAATATGAAGTTGTTCTCTTGAACAACCACATCCTTTGATCGTTGTACCAACCTAGGAACGAACCTCCACACCATAAGAATTCACCGAGGCTATATGCATGGTGTGAAAAGGCAACGTATGCAAATGGGAGCACCCAAGGGCTTGATATCTGTAAATTTCCATGATTTTACAATCATTCGTATAACATTCACTTAAATACGCAGTCAAAACTTAAGGACTTAAGAGCTTCATACCTTAGGGAAAAACGTGATGCCTTTAAGCAAGCAAAGGCATGGGACAACAACATAATACAATGTAGCCAAGTAGTTTGCAGCCCACAAGTTGTAAGGACAACAAGCAAGTCGAAGCTTAAGAGGGATCTTTTTATATCCATACAACAAGGGGCAATATTTCGATAGAAAAACTTGAAGGTGACCTTCCCTCCATCTCTTATGTTGCACCAGCAACTGCAATAATGTTATTGGAGCAACTCCGAAGAAACCATCTCTTTCAGGGTCTAAAAACACGGATTTCCATCCCTGACATTGTACACTCAACCCAGTAACAATATCTTCCACTGGAAAGCCATATATTAAACCCATCTGCAACCAAAAACTTATTAAATGTTAAAATCCATGTCTATTTACCATGTTAATTAAGTGATATCCTTAACCTATTAGATTCATGCATTATCCTTAAAATATGACATTCAACATGTCAATGCTTAGAAATAAAGAGATTATAAAAATTAGAACTCCAACTTAAAACCTACTATATGCAACCTCTTACAGGTAATTGGGATTAATCAGCTAAATGAAACTATATGGGTTCATGTTCATATGTGTATATATGTAAGAATTAGCAAAATGTACCTCTTTTCCCCATGTTGTGTTGTGTTCAAAGGTACAACTAGCAAGAACTTTACATGTTTCTTCAAGGAGGCTCGCTCTTTCATTAACCTTTGTATTATTTAGTTTCTTCAAATCAAACCAAAAGTTTTTCTCATATTTCTTCCCACAGAGAGCCTCTCTCCTGTGAAAGCATCCTGTGCCGATAAAGCATGGTCCTCCATTTGCGTCAAGTCCCTGAACCTCCAACTTAACCAACATAGACAGATCAAATATAACCAAAAGTGAAAATCATTATTAAGATTATATACCATATGATCAGATTAATAATTCTTTGCATGATATCTTTCTACTAATGGCCTAATTACCTTTTGTATTACTCGAAAAGAGCAACCATATATATCATTTTTTGTGAGATTATCAAAACTTTGAGGGAACTGTACGTAGCCAAACTCATCTCCCTTCTCTTCATCCATGAAAATGCACAAAGAATATTTGATTGACTCTGAATTGTTGGAATACATATCACAATCCACATTCAAAATAATAGGACCATTGCTTATCCTCGATGATATCCTTATCTATTTTTCACAAGAAAATCATTCAATAACAATAAAAAACATAAAATTAATTTTTAAAGTTATAATAATAGTTAATAATACAATAATAAATAACAAATAATAAATTTATTATACTAATTCGTTGTCCATTAGTTCATGAGCATAGTCCTAGCCAATTGTATGAATATCAATTAAGCTTTTCAAAATTTATTTTCACCCATGCTAATTGACTCGGGTCTTTTGTGAGGAGATCGAATCTAGAGAATATACACCCATTTATTCTTTTTCACTAGTGTTAAAACACTAATTAAATAACAAGTGGTGAAAATGGTCTAACTCACCACACCCCTTAATTCTAATTTGATGGAAAAAGCATTCTTCAGTGGAGAAAACTTCAAATTTTTATTTTTGTTGTTGTTGTCGTTGAAGGTATTTATTTGAGCGAGTTCAATGACTAACCTTTTGTCTTTGATAGGCTCATTAAAGGGTAGAATCTAGCCACGATTTTTAAAATTACTTCATACCCAAGGCGAGAGAAAACACTTATTTTTAACCCTTTACGAACACCCTCAACCAGTGCAATGGGATGTCTCTATTTATCTATCTCTTGACTCAAAATGAGAATAGGTTTGAAAAAGAATCTTAGAGTGTTTAGGGTTGGGCCAAGAGGGTCACTTAATGACTCTTTTTTTTTTCCATTAGAGTTATTTCTTATTTCACAAATACTTGTCATGGTAAGGGAGAAGGGGGGAACAAGCACACTTGCAGAGCACAGTACAACGGAGAGTTGTATGCTACGTTCAGGAAGGATGAATCGTTGTAATATCCCGGGTTAGGGGCTATTTTGTGGTGGCATTGTTTGCATGTTATTGGCTTGCTATGTTGTTGTTTGTGTGGTTTCGGGACTTAATTGTAGGCTAGGGGTATGCCTGAGTAGGTGGGAAAATTTTTGTTTTTAGGCCTAAGTAAGGGGAGCTGAGGGAGCTGGGATATATGAGTATTATTTGGTGTTTTTGAGCACAAAAGGTGAGCTAGCAAAGTGGCAAAGCAAGGCGCCACTTGGAGCTTGTGGTTGGCGTCAAGTGTAAGGGTGGAGGTCTTGTGTTCGAGCTGCGGAGATCCCACATTTTGGCTTTCATTTTGACGGCATGGAGGGAGGAGTTGTAGGCAGTTCAAACTCTGCCTAAGACTTGGTCAAATGGTGGAATGTTGGGTGGAGAGTAATTTGAGGAGGGAGACTAGTTCAACTAGTTTGAATTGAGTGGTGTGGAGTGTTTGTGGGGATGTGGCCGAATTTTAGGAGAGTTTGGGGGGGGAGTGACGGCTTGGTAGTGTGGGTGTGGGGTAATGCCGAAATTCATTTGGAATTTTGTGCATATTCGGTCATTTTTGTGTCAAAGGAAGGGTTTTCTTTTGTCTTTTGTTAGTTGAATTACAAGTGAACTTTCTCTCATTTTTTTCTTCATTTTTTTGAACCGAAAGACCAAACCCCTATAGCCTTGCCGAATTTGTTTTGTCCCTCTCAATTTTCTTGGTAGCCGAATGTGCCTTGTTTTCTTTCTTTTCTCTTCATATTGTGTAAGCCGAAACTTACTTCTCTCTTCTTCCTATACTTTCTTTTTTCTTCTTGAAATCTTCTTAGCCGAAACCCCATCCTCCAAAATACCTTCTTTCATTTCTTTTTCTTTTGAACCGTAAGTACTCTCCCTCTATCCATTTTATTTTTCTTCTATTTCAAAAACTCTTGAGCCGAACCTCTCTTCAACTCTTGGCCGATTTCTCTCTTCTCTTGAACCACATTTATTTTGTTTTATTTTTCTAGTTTGTAGCTGAATCCCTCCCTTGTGCTGCCGAAATTTCCTTCTATCACTTGTTCTTACTTTGGTCGAATATCAACCCCTCACCTAGTAGTTCTCTCTTGGCCGAATATTGGAGTGGGGTGGACCTCTCTTGTGTAGTGTTCAATCGGGTTGGAATAAGGTAAGTGCTAGCCAAATATTCTTTTCCTTTTCTCTCTTGTGCTCTATCGATTTTGGTAAGGCTAAGGATGACTTTGGGCATTTGTTGAAAGAAAGCTAATCTCTTGTGTAATCGACTTCATTATAGGACATACGGTTTGTTGAAGGAGACAAGTGGAGCCTTCTTCTTTCGATTAACTGTTTGGTAAGTAGTGGTAAGTGATTGGTACTATTATTATTAGTTTATTTGTTTAGTTTCGATTAAGTCTAAGGGTTCAAAGGATTAATCGTTCTCTTTTTAAGGTGTAGCCGATTGTTGAAAGAGGAACCATTGTGGTTCGGGTTTGATAGGAAACCAAACGATTGCAAGGTGAGGTTAATTGATAAACCCTTTTTGGTTTAAATGGTTATGGCCGAATGATATGTGTGCTAACCCCTTGGTTGGTCGATTTTAGGATCAAAGTTGTCGAGGTGATCGAGGGTTTTAGACGGGCTCTTTGGGATTAGATTTGCGATTTACTGTGTGTGTAAACTAACACACTTCGTTTAGTAATATGATTAATAACCCGATTACTTATTAAAGTGAAACAATATGATTGATGGATTTGGTACCGATGGGGTATAAGCACGGATACGGGTAAGTCCGTTTTATTACGAAATCTGTAATGATGTATGAGATATCATGAGTTATGATGAAAATATGATGAGATTCTATTTTGAGCATGTTAACATGATTGTATGATTTATGTCATTTGCATTAGTATGATATGTTGTTGGGTGATTGAGAGGAGGGTGAGTATGATATCCGTGTCTTTGGGACACTGTGTCTTTGGGACACCAGAGGTTTGGCACCTCCAGTGGTTTGGTACCACAGATGACATTTTTGTGACTTTGGGTCACCGAGGTTTGGCACCTCGGCGTCTCGTCCCAGTGGCTTAGTACCACGGTGGGTTGGCCCCACAGTTGATTATACGGGATTGACGCCAGTGATTTGGTATCACACGATGGGTAGGCCCCATCATCGAATTTGTGACTACGGTCACCAGTGATTTGGTATCACACTTGTGTCTTTGGGACACCAGAGGTTTGGCACCTCATTGCGACTCATCCCTGTGGTTTGACACCACCGTGGGTTGGCCCCACTTGTGAGATACGGGATTGTCCATAGTGATTTGGTATCACACGATGGGTTGGCCCCATCATTGGATTATTCGTGACTTTGGGTCACCAGTGGTTTGGCACCACACTTATGGATATTGTGACTTTGGGTCACCAGTGGTTTGGCACCACCAGTGGTTTGGTACCACACGGGGTAGAAAGGTGATATGGATGGTTAGGATCGGGGTGCATTAATTATATTGCTATGATATGATGTGTGTTAGCATGCTGTATTATCGGGAGCGGGATTTATGCACTGAGTCTTGCGACTCACCCTCTCCTTTGACATTTCAGGTGACACTTAGACGCGGACATGGAGCCGGGATGGACTCGAGGTGCTCATGCCATGCTTAAATAAATATTTGCTCAGACTTTATAAAAATTTGGTACTTTAGCTTATTTATTACTATTTGGTTTTATTTTGGATTGTAAATGGCCTTTAAAATGATGTTTTTCTATGGTTAGGCTTAAAGTAGATTTTTTTAATATGCCTTGATAAATTACTTGAGTTAAATCTGCTAAAACTTGGAAAGACAACGATTTCAAAACTATAACGCAATGTGTTTTAAACTATACCATCGGGTATCACACTATGATTTGGTGTTAAGGAAACTCAAATAATTTTTAAACCTAAACTCGATTTTCTACTAAGTCTAAACGTTTTGTAACAAAAAGATACAACGTGAACTTCTAAATGAAATAAACTTGTTTAACTTCTTAATTTCGAAGTTTTCAAAATGACACATGAAGTTTTCAACAATCATGCCCAAGATTTCTACAAGTCCAAAACTTCTCAAAGAGTTTTCATCAAACTTTTAAGTGAAAAACCTAACCACTCAAATACGTTTTTCCCTCGTAACATACCAGATTCGGTCGTGGGGTGTTGACCGGGTTTGGGGTGTTACAATTGTGGTATCAGAGCCAAGTTCAAAGGCTCGGCTGTGGGCCTGAGGCCCAAAATGTTTTAAAAGTCTGTTTTAATAGTTTTGTTTTTAAAAGCATGATTTGAAAGGGATGGCACCGAAGTCTCCTGCACTGGATTCGCCGAGTAAGTACCCTTACTATTGCTTGTGATTTGATGTGTATTGTGATTGGATGGTTAGCAATAGTAAGATTACTTTAGAAACTGAAACTGATAGGATTCTGTGAACTCGCGAAAACAAAGCTTCTTAAATATTCATAAGACTTTGCTTTTAAACAGTGGAATAATTACTGATGCATAAAACTCCTAAATTAGATACGTAGAGATATTAGTCATGAGTGCTCGAGGTGGACGCGGTCGTGGACGTGTTCGTGGTAGGATGACAGTTTCTGAACCCGTAGGATCCAGTCGTGGGTCGAGAATGAGATGCTGCGATCGCCACCACCGGAGGTGGTGAGTTCCAAGATCGGGTGGGGATGACGCAGATGTCATGAAGCGATGTCCGCGAGTGTTGGAAAGAGTAGCTGGTAGGTGGTGGCGCAGAGTTAGGAAATCTGTTCCTAAGCGACTCCGGGCAAACGGGGCCAAATTCTTTCGAGGTGTTTCTGGTGTTGCTCCCAGCACTTGAGTATTGGCTGGAGGCGACGGAGCGGATCATGGATGATCTGGACTTGACTGCTGAAGAGAAGCTGAAGGGCATAGTATCGCTTCTTCGGGATGAGTCATACCAGTGGTGGCTCACGGTTCGGGACAGTGTGGCAGCAGAGGATCTTACGTGGGATTATTTTAGGGCTGCATATCAGAAAAAGTACATTGGAGCTAGTTATATCGACGCCAAATAAAAGCATTTCGAGGCTAGTCTAGGGAAGTAAGTCTGTTTTCGAGTACGAGGTGAGTTCTTGAAGCCGAGTCGGTATGCCAGGGGCATTGTGGCTACTGAACATGAGAGGTGTGTTCGTTTCGAGGATGGTCTGAGAGACGAGTTGAGACTGCTGATTGCTCCTCAGCAGGAGCGTGAGTTTGCTGTCTTGGTTGAAAAGGCTAAGGTAGCCAAGGGTGTTAAGGAGTCCGTAAGGCAGGGCATGGGCGAGCAGGCATAAGAGGAGCTTTGGGTCTTCCGGATCGCCGGGTAATCCGAGTAAAAGGGCTAGACAGAGTGGGCGAATCGGTCCGGTAGGTTTGTTGTTGCCAGCGAGGGACCGCCACATGTAACCACCGTGGGAAATATCATTGGGAGGGAGGCTTGGACCGGTGGAAAAGGTTGTTTTGAGTGTGGTTCTCGGATCATCGCGAGAGGACCGCCCGCATAAGTTGGCCGATTTCGAAGTCGAGAGTCGTGTCGTATTCGCTCAGAATAATGTACCGCCACCGCAGAGCGCCGTGGTAATGGCAGAGGTAGTAATGGATCCGGTCGGGCCGTGGAGCACCGGGCGGGGTGCGGTAGTTCGACGCCGCATGGCCCTAGATTAGTGTATGCGCAATGGCGTGCCGAGAGGAGGCGACGCACTGCACGTCATAACCCGTGACGTTCTTGATCTTTGGTTCTCCTTTACCGCTTTGATTGATGTGGGTTCGACGCATTCTTACGTGGCTAGTAGTATAGTAGAGACCATGGATCTAGACTCGAGATATCTTCTAGGCGGATGACCGTAATTAGCCCTTTAGGTCACTCGTAGTAGTAGATAAGTCGTTTAGAGATGTACCCTAGAACTCCAAGGGGTAGTGTTTGCTTGGCCGATCCGATGGAACCGCCATTTGGGGAGTTCGATTTGATTCTTGGGATGGACTGGTTGGTTAAGTACCAGCGCGGTTGGATTGCGCGCTAAGCGCATGGTTCTAAAGACGCATCGAGGGTGATGAAGTGGCTATGATAGGTAATAGGAGGGATTACTTATCAAATGTGGTATCCGCTCCAAGGCGCAGAAGATGGTCGAAAGGGTCGTGAAGCGTATGTGGTTCATGTGTATGCCTTAGAGGCTAAGGAATCTTGTGGAGAAGGTTCGAATCGTTAGGGAGTTTCTTCGATGTGTTTCGAGGAGCTTCCGGTTGCCGCCAGATCGTGAGGTAGAGTTCGGGATAGATCATTGCCGGATCTGCGCCAAAGTGTCTATTGCTCCGTATAGGATGGCGCCAAAGGAATTGGTGGAGCTTAAGGCTCAGATCCAGGAGTTATTGGATCGAGGTTTTATCGAGCCAAGTGTTTCGCCGTAAGTGCGCCGGTATTTTTGTCAAGAAGAAAGATGGTACGATGCGGATGTGCATAGACTACCGCCCGATTGAACAAGTTGACGATTAAAAACAAGTATCCGCTGCCACGGATAGACGATTTGTTTGATCACCATTTGAAGGGTGTCGCGGTATTTTCAAGATCGACTTGAGGTCCAGGTATCACGATTGAAGGTAAAAGAGGCCGATATTCACAAGACAAGCGTTTGGACTCGGTATGGGCACTACGAATTCTCGTAATGCCGTTCGGGTTGACTAACGCGCGGCGGCGTTCATGGATATGATGAATAGGGTGTTTGGTGAGTATCCGGATCGATTCGTTGTGTTTTTCATAGACGATATTTTGGTGTATTCAAGGGACGTAAGAAGAGCATGATGCGCACGGCGTGTGGTAATGCAGATTTTGAGGGAGAAGCAGCTTTATGCTAAGTTCAGTAAATGCGAGTTCTAGCTTAGAGAAGTGACTTTCTTGGGTCATGTAGTGTCAGCTGAGGGGATTCGAGTAGATCCTCGAAAGATTGAGGCAGTTTTGGATTGGAAGCCACCGAAGTTAGTGGCTAAGATTCGGAGTTTTTTGGGTTTGGCTGGATACTACCGATGGTTTGTAGAAGGTTTCTCGTTGATTGCAGCGCCGATAACCAAGTTGTTGAGGAAAGAAGTTCCGTTTGTATGGACTGAGAAACAACATGAGAGTTTCGATAAGCTTAAGAAGATTTTGACTGAGGCTCCTGGTTCTAATTCAACCCGAGGTGGTAAGGAATACACATGTATTGCGATGCATGCATCACGGGGTTGGGTTGTGTCTGTGATCGCGGGAAGGTAAGGTTGTGGCTTACGATCTCGGCGGTGAGGCCACATGAGATCAACTATCCAACGCACGATTTGGAGCTAGCGGTCGTAGTCTTCGCGTTGAAGATTTGGAGGCACTACTTGTACGGAGAGAGATCGATAGTCTACACCGACCATAAGAGTTTGAAGTACCTCTTGACTCAGAAGGATTTGAATTTGAGGCAGCGCAGATGGGTTGAGTTGCTTAAAGACTACGACCGCTCGATTGAGTATCATCCGGCAAGGCTAACGTGGTGGCGCGACGCGTTGAGCCGTAAGGTTATTTCGGACTTAAGAGCGATGTTCGCCCACTTGAGTTTGTATGACGACGGAAGTATTCTCGCAGAGTTGCGAGTTGCCTACTTGGGTTGAGCAGATCGTAGAGAGCTTGATTAGAGGATGAGGTTCTGAGTGCGCGGAGGTTGCAGGTACAGAGTGGTGGTTTGGAAGGTTACAACTTGTCTAGTGATGGGGTGCTGTGTTTTCAAGGTAAAGCTTGTATGCCCAAGGATGTTGAGCTGAGGCAGAGGATTCTTCAGGACGCACATAGCAGCCCTTATGCTATGCATCCCGGAGGTAGTAAGATGTATAGGGATCTCGAGAGCGATTTTGGTGGCACCGGTCTCAAGAAAGAAGTGACAGAGTTTGTAGGAAGTGTCCGACATGTGTCAGAGTCAAGGCGAACATCGATTGTCGTCGTGGTTGCTTCACCAGTGAAGATTCCTCGATGGAAGTGGGAAAGGATAACCATGGATTTCGTCGGTGGGTTACCGCCACGCCAAGCGAGAAGGATTCGATTTGGGTAATTGTGGATCGACCGACTAAATCAGCTCACTTTATTCGGTGAGGGTTGACTACTCACTTCGTAAGCTAATAAACCGTATGTTTGAGAGATAGTGAGGTTGCACGGTGTGCGATGATCGATCATCTCGGATAGGGATCCCGTGTTTATGTCAAGGTTACGAAAGCGTTGCATCGTGCTCTCGGGTACTCGGTTGGATTTTAGCACGGCTTTTCACCCCGATCGACGGGCAATCGAAAGGGTTATTCAGATATTGGAGGATATGCTGAGAGGTTGCGTTCTGGATTTCAGAGGTAGTTGGGAGGAGTTTCTACCATTAGCTGAGTTCGCCTACAACAACAGTTACCAAGCGAGCATCAAGATGGCACCGTATGAGGCGTTGTATGGCAGGAAGTGTCGCTCACCTACGTGTTGGACGGAGTTAGGTGAACGTCAGTTGTTGGGACCCGAGTTGGTTGCTGAGACCGAAGACAAGGTTAAGTTGATTCAGACTCGTTTGAAGGAAGCTTCAGACCGGCAGAAGTCTTATGCCGATCTTAAGCGGAGAGACATAGAGTTTCTTTGTGGGGATCAAGTTTTTCCAAGGTCTCGCCGTGGAAGAAAGTGTTGAGGTTCGGAAGGAAAGGCAAGCTAAGTCCGAGGTTTATTGGGCCGTATAAGGTTCCGAGGCGAGGGGACGATGGCGTATCAACTTGAGTTACCAGCAGAGCTAAGTCGAGATCCACGACGTTTTCCATGTTTCGATGCTTGGCGTTATCGTTCGGATCCATCGCATGTGGTAGCGATGGAAGAGATCAAGGTGAATCCGATTTGACTATGGAAGAAGAACCGTGCGCATTCTAGATCGGGATGTGAAGGTTCTGCGTAGGAAGTCCGTGCCTTTGGTAAAGGTTCTTTGGCGGAATCATGGCGTGGAAGAAGCTACATGGGAACCCGAGGATGTGATGAGACAAAGCAATACCCGCAACTCTTTCGATCGTAATTTCGAGGTCGAAATTATTTTAAGGGGTAGAACCGTAATATCCGGGTTAGGGGCTATTTTGTGGTGGCATTGTTTGCATGTTATTGGCTTGCTATGTTGTTGTTTGTGTGGTTTCGGGACTTAATTGTAGGCTAGGGGTATGCCCGAGTAGGTGGGAAAATTTTTGTTTTTAGGCCTAAGTAAGGGAGCCGAGGAGCTGGGATATATGAGTATTATTTGGTGTTTTTGAGCACAAAAGGTGAGCTAGCAAAGTGGCAAAGCAAGGCGCCACTTGGAGCTTGTGGTTGGCGTCAAGTGTAAGGGTGGAGGTCTTGTGTTCGAGCTGCGGAGATCCCACATTTTGGCTTCCATTTTGACGGCATGGAGGGAGGAGTTGTAGGCGCTCAAACTCGCCTAAGACTTGGTCAAATGGTGGAATGTTGGGTGGAGAGTAATTTGAGGAGGGAGACTAGTTCAACTAGTTTGAATTGAGTGGTGTGGAGTGTTTGTGGGGATGTGGCCGAATTTTAGGAGAGTTTGGGGGGGGGAGTGACGGCTTGGTAGTGTGGGTGTGGGGTAGTGCCGAAATTCATTTGGAATTTTGTGCATATTCGGTCATTTTTGTGTCAAAGGAAGGGTTTTCTTTTGTCTTTTGTTAGTTGAATTACAAGTGAACTTTCTCTCATTTTTTTTCTTCATTTTTTTGAACCGAAAGACCAAACCCCTATAGCCTTGCCGAATTTGTTTTGTCCCTCTCAATTTCTTGGTAGCCGAATGTGCCTTGTTTTCTTTCTTTTCTCTTCATGTTGTGTAAGCCGAAACTTACTTCTCTCTTCTTCCTATACTTTCTTTTTTTTCTTCTTGAAATCTTCTTAGCCGAAACCCCATCCTCCAAAATACCTTCTTTCGTTTCTTTTTCTTTTGAACCGTAAGTACTCTCCCTCTATCCATTTTATTTTTCTTCTATTTCAAAAACTCTTGAGCCGAACCTCTCTTCAACTCTTGGCCGATTTCTCTCTTCTCTTGAACCACATTTATTTTGTTTTATTTTTCTAGTTTGTAGCCGAATCCCTCCCTTGTGCTGCCGAAATTTCCTTCTATCACTTGTTCTTACTTTGGCCGAATATCAACCCTTCACCTAGTAGTTCTCTCTTGGCCGAATATTGGAGTGGGGTGGACCTCTCTTGTGTAGTGTTCAATCGGGTTGGAATAAGGTAAGTGCTAGCCGAATATTCTTTTCCTTTTCTCTCTTGTGCTCTATCGATTTTGGTAAGGCTAAGGATGACTTTGGGCATTTGTTGAAAGAAAGCTAATCTCTTGTGTAATCGACTTCATTATAGGACATACGGTTTGTTGAAGGAGACAAGTGGAGCCTTCTTCTTTCGAATAACTGTTTGGTAAGTAGTGGTAAGTGATTGGTACTATTATTATTAGTTTATTTGTTTAGTTTCGATTAAGTCTAAGGGTTCAAAGGATTAATCGTTCTCTTTTTAAGGTGTAGCCGATTGTTGAAGGAGGAACCATTGTGGTTCGGGTTTGATAGGAAACCAAACGATTGCAAGGTGAGGGTTAATTGATAAACCCTTTTTGGTTTAAATGGTTATGGCCGAATGATATGTGTGCTAACCCCTTGGTTGGCCGATTTTAGGATCAAATTTGTCGAGGTGATCGAGGGTTTTAGACGGGCTCTTTGGGATTAGATTTGCGATTTACCGTGTGTGTAAACTAACACATACATTTAGTAATATGATTAATAACCCGATTACTTATTAAAGTGAAACAATATGATTGATGGATTTGGTACCGATGGGGTATAAGCACGGATACGGGTAAGTCCGTTTTATTACGAAATCTGTAATGATGTATGAGATATCATGAGTTATGATGAAAATATGATGAGATGCTATTTTGAGCATGTTAACATGATTGTATGATTTATGTCATTTGCATTAGTATGATATGTTGTTGGGTGATTGAGAGGAGGGTGAGTATGATATCCGTGTCTTTGGGACACTGTGTCTTTGGGACACCAGAGGTTTGGCACCTCCAGTGGTTTGGTACCACAGATGACATTTTTGTGACTTTGGGTCACCAGAGGTTTGGCACCCAGCGTCTCGCCCCCAGTGGCTTAGTACCACGGTGGGTTGGCCCCACGCTGATTATACGGGATTGACGCCGGTGATTTGGTATCACACGATGGGTAGGCCCCATCATCGGATTTGTGACTACGGTCACCAGTGATTTGGTATCACACTTGTCTTTTTGGGACACCGAGGTTTGGCACCTCATTGCGACTCGCCCCCGTGGTTTGACACCACCGTGGGTTGGCCCCACTTGTGAGAAACGGGATTGTCGCTAGTGATTTGGTATCACACGATGGGTTGGCCCCATCATTGGATTATTCGTGACTTTGGGTCACCAAAGTGGTTTGGCACCACACTTATGGATATCGTGACTTTGGGTCACCGGTGGGTTTGGTACCACACGGGGTAGAAAGGTGATATGGATGGTTAGGATCGGGGTGCATTAATTATATTGCTATGATATGATGTGTGTTAGCATGTTTGATTATCGGGGAGCGGATTTATGCACCGAGTCTTGCGACTCACCCTCTCCTTTGACATTTCAGTGACACTTAGACGCGGACATGGAGCCGGGATGGACTCGAGGTGCTCATGCCATGCTTAAATAAAGATTTGCTCAGACTTTATAAAAATTTGGTACTTTAGCTTATTTATTACTATTTGGTTTTATTTTGGATTGTAAATGGCCTTTAAAATGATGTTTTTCTATGGTTAGGCTTAAAGTAGATTTTTTTAAAATGCCTTGATAAATTACTTGAGTTAAATCTGCTAAAACTTGGAAAGACAACGATTTCAAAACTATAACGCAATGTGTTTTAAACTATACCATCGGGTATCACACTATGATTTGGTGTTAAGGAAACTCAAATAATTTTTAAACCTAAACTCGATTTTCTACTAAGTCTAAACGTTTTGTAACAAAAAGATACAACGTGAACTTCTAAATGAAATAAACTTGTTTAACTTCTTAATTTCCGAGTTTTCAAAATGACACATGAAGTTTTCAACAATCATGCCCAAGATTTCTACAAGTCCAAAACTTCTCAAAGAGTTTTCATCAAACTTTTAAGTGAAAAACCTAACCACTCAAATACGTTTTTCCCTCGTAACATACCAGATTCGGTCGTGGGGTGTTGACCGGGTTTGGGGTGTTACAATCGCTCCCGAAAAGGAATCTATTAATTCTCTCCCAATTGGTTGGACCATAGGTGTGATGATTTACTTCATAGGCGAGGTCTCTGATTCAAGTCCAAGACAGCCCAGCTGCGCCAAGGAAAAGAATAGAAGAAGCATCTGACTCCTTCATGCATACTCTACTTGGCTCGGGGGATATAGCTCAATTGGTAGAGCTCCGCTCTTACAATTGGGTCGTTGCGATTGCAAGTTGGGTGTCTAATTGTCCAGGCGATAATGATAGTATATTGTACCTGAACCGATGGCTCACTTTTTTCTAAATAATGGGGAAGATCGATCGAAACATGTCACTAAAAAAACTCTATTGAGACAAAAACTCTATTGAAACTTTTTTCTTTCAGATTAAATATATAAGCAAAGAGGTTATTGTTTTTATTTTCATTTTCATATATATAATTTTAATTTTTATAATAATTTAATAAATATATAAAATTTATATGAATCAATACAAGTTTCTATAATTTAATAAATATTTTATTATAATAAAAAAATAAAAACGTGAAAAATAATTTTTATAATTTTTTATATAATAAAAAATAAGTACAAACAAAATTAATGATCTTTATAAAATTTACTATAAAATATAATCTTGATTTTTGAACATAAACATAGTTTTTAATAACTTTAGTTATTATTTAAAATTTTTATTAAAAGGTATATTATTAATGGTTTATTTATTAGGCTAAAGGATAAAAAATGTCTTCGGTAAAAAAAAAATTTAATTAAGCCCTTATAAAAAAAATGCTTCAATTAAAACCTCAATAATGAAAATAATTCAATTGGCCTCTTATATTAATAAAAATCATTAGTTGACCAGTTTGATCGTTAATTGCGCTGTTATGGCTTATAGAAGCCACCAAAAGCTGCCACATGGCATGCCAAAATAGCCAAAGGATAAAAAATTTTAAAACTAAAATCTTTTTATAAAAAAATAATTAAAAAGTACATGTAAAATGAATCTAGACAACCATGTGTCCAATTTCATTTTGGATGAATACAAAACTAAAAAAATTAAAAATTATAAGAAATATTAATAATTACTAAAATTTCTAAAACATATATAAAACTTTCGAATGTTTAAAAACTCAAAAAATTATTTATTATTAGTATATATAATTACTTTTAATTCAATTTTATATAGTTAATAATTATATTTATCTTAATAAATAAATTTATTTTGAGAATGTTTGGAACAAATTTAAATCAACTTAAATAAAAAATTTATTTTATTTTAGTGACATAATCCAATCAATAAACTGTTTTTTTTTAATGAATCAATGAACATCTTTCCTTTGAACCCTATGTGATGGCTTGATGGTCAAGCGTATTTACTATCTCAAATGTGGCTTGAATTAGAGTCGTGCTAGTCTCGTTTGTTGTTTGGGCTTTGCCCTGTTATTGTAATCCACCAAATAAAAAAATCTCTCCTTTATTATTAATATTTTGTTTTTCATGCCTACATGCTTTTGAATTTGTCTTATACATGGTTGATTCCTTAACTTCTACAAAATAATTATTGATTATGTAAAATTAAATTAAATGTAAATTATATATGCACTAAGAATAAATAATTTTTTTTTGAGTTTTTAAGCATTTGAAATTTTATATATTTTAAAAAAAATTCAATAATTATTGATAATTTTTTTTAATTTTGTATTCATCCAAAATGAATCTGGATAATTGTTTGTCTAGATTCTTTCTATAAGTGCATTTTAATTATTTATTTTAAATATTTTTTTGCTAATGTGGCATGCCACATGGCAACTTCTGGTGGCATTCATCTATCACGTCAATGTGGTTAATGGTCAAACCAATCAACTGACAATTTCAGTTAATGAAAGGGGCCAACTGATTTTTCTTTGGGGTCACTGATGGCTTAATTGAGTGCACTTTTTTCGTAATAGCTCAATTGATTTTATTGATTTTGTAGTGAGGGCTTTTTTTACCCTTTAGCATAATTATTATATACATATAGTTTAACTTTTTATCTTTAATAATTATTTTTCATTCTTACATTTAGGGGTGAGCAAAACTCGATTCGACTCGAAAAAATCGAAAAAAAATTCGAATTTCGAGTTAAACGAATCGAGTTATTCGAGTTAATCGAGTTATTCGAGTCAACTCGATTTTTTTTTCGAATTTCGAGTTCGAATCGAGTTGAGTTTTCGAATTCGAATAACTCAAATAATTCGAATAATTCGAATATCAAACTATAATATTTTATATTTTTACCCCAAACTCCCAAACCTTTTTACTTTTCCCTCAAAACTTTTACTCCTTCCCACTTTCCCCCCAAAACTTTTACTCTCCTCCCATCCCAACCCCCCAATCTACCCAAAATCCATTTCCCACCAAAATTTTACTCTCCCATTTACTTTTTCTCAAAATTTTACTCCCCAAAACCCTCAAAACTTTTTATTTTCCCCCAAAATTTTTACTCTCTCCCACTTTTCCCCTAAAACTTTTACTCCCTTCCCATCTCACCTCCCATCTACCCCAAACCCATCTCCCCTCCAAATTTTTTTTTAAATATTTTCCCTTCAAAATTTTACTCCCCCTATTTATTTTCCCTCAAACTTTTATTCTCCAAAACTTTTTATTTTTCCCCTAAACTTTTACTTCTCACCCTTTACTCTCAAATAAAAAATCAAAATTATCCCAAAAAAAATCACTAAACATAAATAGTAATAATATTATTTATGTCTACTATTTATATTATTAAATTAAATTTCACATTTTATATTATTTATATTATTGAATTGTTTAGTCATATTGAATATTTATATTAAAATTGAATTATTAATTATGCCATAAAATATTCGTGTTAAAATTTTATATTGGTTTCAATTTCACATTTTATCTTTAAAATAACTTTTATTAAAAAATCACATTTTTACATTTAATATATTTTTTAATTCCAAAATACATAGTGACAAGAATCTGAAGATAATTGAAACAACTAAGCAAGCAAAGAAGCTAACCTGTATATAAAAGATTAATAAATAAATTATTTGGTGATGAAAGTTAATAAAAAAGTTGGTTAAGGTGGACAAATTTTATTACGATGGGTGACAATGGTTACAAGGACCCAAAATTATTTTTTAAAATTTAACTCGAACAAATATATTCGATTCGATTCGATTCGAATTCCATCTCACTCGACTCGATTCGAGAAAATTTCAAATCAAATTAGGATGATAAAATATGATTCGTCAACTCGATTAACTCGAAATTTTTTTATTCGATTCGATCGAACGCCCACCCCTACTTACATCACCGCTACAACTACATATGAATTTAAACACATATATCACCATTAATTTTAATCCCATTACTATCATAATTAATTTTATTACCACTATTGTTTGTATTCTCACATAGGTAATTTCTCTGCACATCCAAAAATATCTTTAATGACTCAATTGGTTGAGAAGCATACGAATCTACATTTGATAACTTAGTTGTTTGCAAGAGTTTGAATGCTTATTTAATTTTATAAGCTATTTATATATGCATTTAAACGTATAGAATTAATAGTATATTTATAAATAAATCTTATATTGTGATTTATTGATTAAGTGTTTAATTTTTTTCAAAAATAATTTTAGATCGAATCACAATTATACCAAAAAAAAAAAATTATACTTACAAGAGCATTCATGGCTCCAGCTTTGAAATGGTGGTGATATTGAGGTCTTTTCTCTCTTGCCAAATACACTAGAGTTGGCAAAGGGTTGCCTTCAATATCCACAGCATTGGTGTCTCTTCCATCAATTAGTATCTAAGAAACATTAATCAAAAAATCATTTATTAATTAAGCTCAACTATTCAAAGCCTAACTAATTAGAAGTTTTATGAAATGAGCAATTTACTTGAAGGATGGTTTGATGATCACGTTTACTTGTAACAAAGTTCCACTCACGAAATCCTTTGTGTTGTTTATAGATATGTTCTGGAATTTGGTTTAACTTTGTGGTGGTTTCAATCCTCATTTTCATTTCCTCGTATAATCTCTGCATAATTATTGACAAAGAAAAAACAAAATTTTACATCAAATGCAGGTGCAAATAATTGTATATTTAAATTTTGACATTAATTCAAACAAAAAAATATATTTAAAATAGAAAAATTAATTACATGAATTTTTTAAAAGTATTCATAGATATAAGTATTGTACAAATTACAAATAATATAAAGTTGAATCAAATAGAAATATTATCAACTCAATATCTCGAAATAAAAATGCATATATTTATAATTTTATGTTTATTAGTATTATTATAAATATTGCTCGGTCCCTATTGTGCTGGTAAAGATTTTCAATGATATAAGCAAAGATAGAAGTCAAAAAGGAGGGGAAATAGCATGTATAAGTAACATATTATTGTGCCACATACCCAATTTTTTTGGGGAAGAAAATAAAAGAACATAATTTTCTTTTCAACCTTAAACAAATTATTTTTTATTAACTAGCATGAGACAAAATGCTTAATTTAAAAAACAAACTTATCTGCTTGGAAATAAAAATAATAAAATTAAGCTGGCCTGATTTTTATAATTATATCAACAATAATGGTCTGGTCCTACCGGTTTTTGGGAAAAAAAAAGTTAGAAATCAATCGATTAAAAGTTAAATGGTGGATTTAAATTGTTGTATAAGTTAATTGATAAAATTTTACATTTCAGTTAATAATGGGTTTTTAAATAAAATTAAGCAAAATTAAAGTATAAATGAAATCTAATCACTTACCAAAATATTTGAAAAATTAGTAAAATAATCTAAATTGATTATTTTATCAAATTTAATATACTGGTCTCTTTCTTTAAGTAATATATTGGATTCATTAAACCTTGCATTTTAGAAATCATATTAAATTAGAGTTGATTGCATCAGGTGTCCCTAAATTATGACACTCATTTTAAATTAGTTTTCAAATTTTAAAATATTCTAATTACATCATCAATTTATTGATGTTATATGAATCAGGTTTTTTCATTATTGAAACTTTTAAATACATAAAATCTTATGTGACATAATTAAAAATAAAAAACATAAAGAAAAAGAAAATGTAGCCGCATAACTTTTAAAATTAAAAACTAAAAATAAAGTAAAATTGAAATGAGAGAGAGAAAATAATAATTTCTATAAAAGATTTGAAAATCACAAAATAAAGATTTTTTAATTTTTCATTTTAATTTATGTCACACAAAATTTAACATTTTATTTAACAATTAAATTAGTGATTTTAATAACAAAATAATTTTATTTATATAAATATCGATAGTTTAAAAATATAATTAAAATATTTTAAAATTTGAGAAAAATGAAACAGGTCGAAATCATCCAACGAATGGTCTAGATATTTCAAGCATTGATTTAAGCGAAAATGTGGATAAAAAACCAAATGGGACCGAGCTGCTAAGGTTGAGGATATATATGGTGCTTTTACTAAAAAGATAAAACTCTATTTTTAGAGACGTGTGTCATCATCAATGATAATGCATAAATGCACCCAATATAAATCTTATCAAGATTTTTTAACCAAACATAAAAAATTGCACTCAACCAAAAAAGCAAAAAGAATAATAATAATTGCACTTAGAAGCAAACATTCGAACAACTTGCATGATTGATTTAAAATTACCTTAACTGAAGGCCATTCTTGGACATTGAGTGGTTCAGAAGCTGTCCTAAAGTAAGCCTCAGGAGACATGGGTTCCACTTTGAACTTCTTGCAGAAAGGCAGCCATGTCTTTGAGAAATTTGCAGCCTCTAACATGGCATAAAACGTTAAATTCGATCCCCCATCATCTGATAAATATACGCTTAACTTTTCAGATGGATAATCATATGCCATCATTGATAGAACTGTGTTCACCACCATGCTCGGTGGCTCTAGCAACGGATCTGCCGTGCACACAAATATGTCGATGCCCGGTAGTTCTTTCCCGAACCTTTCCAAGATTGAAAGTAATGAATTTAACGTAAATGTTCAATTATGAAATATGAAACAAACTAGGATGAAAACATAATTAAGATATGTATGTACCTTTGAGAGAGCCTGTGTATGAATGGAATACGGATGACAGCGTTCCATCTACATACAGTGGTGAGAAGCCAATAAAATGAGAACTCTCAGAAAGAAACAAGCCAATCCACGTCCACCTCTCAGCTTTTCCTCTAACTGGGAAATACCTAGTTCTATACATAACAATGAAGCAGATGCCAAGCAAGATTGAAGCTGCAATGCACCTGAACAGTATTCGTCCCTTGCCTTGTTTCGAACAGTGGAACATATTCATTTTCTGCCATTTCTCTCTCACACACACACAGCTGAGCATCGATGTATTTGTTTATGGATTGAATTAACGAGCTTGGCTTTTACTTTTCAAAAGAAACAAAAAGGATGAAGTATCTTCCAATGAATATGGGATCATGGGCCCATAATAAAGGTAGTCCAATTGAATTACGTTATCAGTTCAGTTCACTGGTAAACTTGTGTAAATTTTAAATTGAATGACATAAAATCTAAGGTTTAATCCCTGTAATTGTAAACCCACATAAAATTAACTAGAACAGTCATGGTCCCCACAAAAATTTGAAAATTTCTTATTAAGCATTTCAAGATTAAATCAAAATGTTTTTAAATTATCTTTCAAAAAATCATAATAATTTGACTAATATCTTTGTAATGCCCCAAATTTTATAATTTTGTTTCTGTAAATTTTTGATACAATTGTGTATCTGCTTCAGTGGCTATATGTTCTGGGTGTGTGTGAGAGGTCCCAAGTTCAAGCCTTAATTTTGGCAAATTTTGATATTTTTCTAATATAAGCTCTATCTCTGTTCAGTGAGCTTATATTTAATTATTTGTAAAACCATATCAGAATGGGCTTGCTGGTCTGGGAGTCTATTTTTGCTCGTTTGACCGAGCGAGTTTCGGTCAAACAGGAATTCTGAGAAGTGGGTTAGTGGGAGAGTGAATTAAGGGATTGTGATCTAGTGGGGATTTGATTTTAATTCATATTTTTATTTTTATTCCTTTTTCATATCTTTTTTCAAAACTTTTCTCTGGAATTGGACGTTCTTTCTCCTTCAAGCAAATCCCCATCTTTGTTATTTTCGTTTCTCAACTATCTATTGGAATTAAACTCTTCCCTTAGTTTTTATTACTGTCTCTTACTCTTGTTTTGGGTGTTTCGAACTTTTGGTTGCCGTGTAACCGGTAAGTGGGGCTTCCAATTGTATTTCTCTTATCGTGATATTCTGAAGGTTGAGACGTTGTTGTATTTTTGTGGTGTAGGAGAATTCGACGGGCTGTGATTCTCGATTCGTTTGTTGATAGGTGTTAACGGTATTCTTTGACGTCGGTAAGTCGAGAGTAGGTCGTATTGTGGTTTGAAAATTTGTATTTGTAGTCGCTAAATTGATGTTGGTATACTGATTTTAGGCTTCAGAAGGCTTAAGAGTGTTTCCGCATCAAACTGATACTAGGTGTATGCCCAATTACCCAGAAATCGGGGTTTCGACGAAAGCCAAAAACCCCCACTGTCGACGCCACACGGGCGTGTGGTTGCCCGTGTGGTAGGCCGTGTGCCATAGCACGGGCGTGTGATTGACGAGGCCAGGTCGTGCGCTCAAGACACGGCCGTGTGCGACACATGGGCTAGACTGATTTAGACCGTGTGGGCCACACGGGCGTGTGGGCCCACACAAGTAGTCCACATGGGCATGTGAGATTTTGGGCTAGGCCGTGTGATCCACACGGCCAAGGCTAATTTTGGCTGTGTGGGCCACAAGGGCTTATGATCCACACGGCCAATGCCAAATTGGGTCGTGTGGGCCATATAGGCAAGCCACATGGGCGTGTGAGCCCATTTATCTGAAACGATTCCTAGGGTTACACGGGTCGCCCATTTAACACCCCCTACCCGTATCCATTGCCGGAATAGAGTACGAGGCATTACCGAGGAGTACGGAACACTTATAGATAAGTTAAACCATTTATCGTTCAAATACCGAAATTGATTATAAAAGTCCCTTTAACGGACCCTCGAGGTCCAAATCATGCATTAGGATCGGGTCGGGACTAAATCAGAATCGTATGAAATTTTTCGCAAAATCTCAAAGTTTATCTCATTTACAAGGGTCCCACGCCCGTGTGACTGGGGACACGCCCGTGTGGCATGGTCGTGTGGCTCACATGGTTGTGTCTCTAGGGCTTGTAACTGTCTGACTTGCATCTATGAAGGAACTCGGGTCACACGGCCTTAGTACACGCCCGTGTAGTAAAGTTAATTTTCACAAATTAGGCAATTTTCCAAGCCATATTTCTCACTCATTTGATTCACTCCTCTTGTATTACTTATCATCAAATTAGGAAACGTCTTACGAATTTGAGTACGTCGTTACTCAGTGCCACGTTTCACAACTCAGTATGGTTTTCCTCATTGAAATACCATACCTACATTTCACAACTCGATATGGGAAATGCCATACCTACGCTTCTTAACTCAGTATGGTTAATACCATACCTACGTTTCACAACTCCATATGGATGATACCATACCTACGTTTCTTAACTCAGTATGGTTAATACCATACCTACGTTTCACAACTCAGTATGGATGATACCATACCTACGTTTCTTAACTCAGTATGGTTAATACCATACCTACGTTTCACACTTTGCCATGGATCAACCATGGTCTTATCCATCAATTCATCACTTTTCACTAGAATGCCATAGCCCAGCTATGGTCTTACATCTTAAACACGTATCAAACCGATGCCATATCCCAAATATGGTCTTACACGGAAATCACTTGTCACTTGTAGCCGAAGCTACCACTATTCACTGATCAGGTAGCCGGAGCTACCACTTTTCACTTGATCAGGTAGTCGAAGCTACCACTTTTCCCTTGATCAGGTAGCCGAAGCTACCACTTATCACTTTCACTTGTCCTTGATCAGATAAGTGTAGCCTAAGCTATCACTTATCACTTGTTGCCATGGTTCAACCATGGTCTTTTCCGTCAATTCATCTTGTCACTGAACTGAAGTGCTCAATTTGATCATTTATTCAATTTTCATGCTTTTACATTATTCACGATTTTATCATCAATACATATAAATAACACATCATGAAGTTCATAAAATTAACAAATGATCACTAAAATTTAGCCATATAAACTCACAAGTTTAATTTTTTTTGTATTATTACGATAATCATAATTTCATAATAAATATTCCAAATAAAACATTATATCATTTCAAATTCAACATTTATCAATTATAATCGGGCATGTGATCAATTTATACACAATTCGTTCATATATTCTTCCTCCTCCTCCTCTCCATCCACATCCTTAGTATAAATAACACACTTGTATGTAACATTATCTATAATTTTTCACTATTTATTTATGTGAATATTCAAGTTGTCCATCCATGTCATAGTCACTAAATTATTTTATCTTGAGATACAGAACTCCAAATTAAGATCCGATAATTGTCCCTGAAACTATACTCACATATCTTCTTACCATAAAATTTTCAGAATTTTTGGTTTAGCCAATAAGTACAGTTTATTCTTTAAAGTCACCCTGCTCATTATCCGATGATTCCAGGCCCTTCTTCACTAAAAATTAATTATCTCATAACGGATTTGGATGATGTTCCCGTTTGTTTCTCTTGAAAATAGACTCATTCATAATTTTAAAAATATAAATTGAAGCCCATAATTAGTTTTCTCCAATTTTTTATGATTTTCCAAAGTTAGAATAGGGGAACACGAAATCATTCTGACCTTGTCTCACAAAACCTATTTTATCTCATGATTTACAATTCCATTGCTTATACCGTTTCTTCTATAGGAAACTAGACTCAATATTATTTAATTAAATATTTTATTAATCCTCTAATTCGATTTGTACAATTTTTGGTGATTTTTCAAAGTTAGACTACTGCTGCTGTCCAAAACTGTTTTAGTGCAAAGTGTTGATTTTCATTTTGCCCCAAATTTCACAGTTCATACAATTCAGTCCTTGTCCAATTAACCCCTCAATTTGGGCTAATTTTTCTCAATTAATACTTTATTCTATCATTTTAAACTACTTCATAACCCTTGAAAATTAGAACTTTAGCATTAGACCTTAATTCCAAACTCTTTCACAATTAGGTCCTAAAACCAATTTCCATCAATTTTACTTGATAAAATCATCATATATTAAAATTAAAGCTTCAATTCTATGTTTATTCATCATATGCTTCCAGCACTCATCCATAGCAACTTTAAAAATTAGCCATAGAATCAAAAACTAATGACATAGTAAGTTGGACCCAATTGTAAAAGTCCAAAAAAATAGAAATTTCAAGGAGAAAGCAAGAATTAAACTTACATGAAGCTAGAGTATGAAAACCAGCTTGAACCCTCTTCCATGGCTGTTTTTTAGCTGATGAAAATGAATAGAAATGAAGATAATTCTAGATATTCCAATTTAGCCCCATTTTTATTTAGCTAATTTTGGTAATTTTCTAATTTTGCCATTATTTCACCCATTTCTTGATTTTTCTCAGCTATTGCCGCCCAAAATATCTCATTTGGGCTTATTTCCACTTTAGGTCCTTCCTCATTTGACAATTGAGCTATTTAATCCTTCTAGCAACTTTTACCCCTTTTTCAATTTAGTCCTTTTTATTTAATTAACCACTCAAACCTCAAAATTTTCTAACGAAATCTTAATACTACCTTATTGACATTCTATAAATATTCATAAAAATATTTATGACTCGGTTTATAACACCGAGATCTCGATACCTCTTTTTCTCAATTTCTTGACCAAATAAATATTTATAAAACATAATTTACTCTTTCAAAAATCTTTTAAAAGCTACATGTGGCTCGTAAATATTAAATAATATAATCTACGAGTTCATTTGTCTGATTTGGTGGTCTCGAACCACTATTTCTGACATCATTGAAATTTGGGCTATTACAGCCCAAGTCGACTGTGAACCTACTGTAGGGTCGGTAAGCGTTACCTAGACCCCTAAACGTATGACTGATGGTTGCATAAAAGCATGACACATTGTATGTTTGCATTGCATGGGGTTGGGATGACGATATTTGGAGGAAGTGTACTGAAAGGCTTTAAGCCTAATATCTGGCAACTCAGCTGCAACTTACTGATTATGTGCCGCATTCGGTACTACTTGGAGTGTAGGGATGGGTGGGTGTTTTAAACCCCACATGGAGTGTAGGGATGGATGGAGATGGTGTGTAGAGGCTGGTTGGGTAGGACTCTGCATTCGATTAATGTATATCCGATCATATTCATCGTGATGGGCTTAGGCCCTAATGCATATCGATCATCGAAATCGAAATGGGCTAAGGCCCGAATCGCTATTGAAATGAAATGGGCTTAGCCCTGCATCGCTTTGATCGCTTGCTCGATTGATGTATGCATGTTATCTGTGGGGATTACACATTGAGTTTACGTAAACTCACCCCTTTTTGTTAAACTGTGCAGGTAATCCCCAAACTTGACGGTTCGGTGCAACGGAAGACTCTACGGTGACCACTTGTTTATCGCACTATTTAAACTTCATTTATGGTTTTATTCTCTATTTTTATGGGATGTTTTAATGTAAATTGGACTTTTGGACTGTTGCTTTTGTTTTGGGTTTAAACTGTTTTCATGAGATTTTGAACTGTAATGCAAATTTGGTTTTATTAAAATCAACGTGTTTTTCCTAAATGAGATCGATTTTCTTCAAATATCACGATTTAAAAGCTTCTGCTACGAGATATGTTTTTAAACGAATCAAATTAGCGAGAAAATAGTTTTGAGATTGACAAAAGATAGGTAATAGTTAATAAACGGAAAAGGTTTAGCATGATAAATTCATTTTCAAATTCCATTCCATGTGACATTGCCAGATTCGGCCATAACGTCTAGGCTGGGTTTGGGGTGTTACATTTAGTGGTATCAGAGTCGAGTTGCAAAACTCGGCTGTGGATTTTGGGTTTTAAAACTTGTTTTTTAATAACTGATTTTTAAATGATTTGAAATGACTTGACTGAGATTGTGGTACACCGAGTCTCCGGTGTCGATCCTGTAAGTATTCTGATAAACTGTTATAGATCGTCTGTACAGAAACACTCTAGTAGTGTATACTGAAACTGTAGTGAACTGAAATTGATAGAGACTATACTGCGAAAACAAACTCTCAATTTATGATATTGCTTTACATAAAACATCTGTTAGTAACTACTGAAACTGTAACTGATTCATAAAATTCGTAATAAAGATAAATTCGATTAGACATGAGCGCACGAGGTATCCATGGACGTGGTACTCGAGGCCGTGGTAGGGGCCGTAGAGCGGCTCGAGCTGAGTCCTCATCTCTGGGCAGTATGTGGAATCTGGACACGAGTGAGACACTCGTGTCACCTGCTACTGAGACTGGGTCTCAGAGTCGATCGGCTGGGGATGACGCATTGTCTCAGGCTATGTTAAGGATACTGGAGAGGGTCGCTAGGCTCAACATTGGATCTGGGGGCCGAGGGTCAGTTACTAAATGGCTCCGGTCCAATGGAGTTGAGTTATTTAGGGGTGTCACAAGAGTCACCCCTAATGTGGCTGAATACTGGTTGGAGGCCACAGAGAGGATAATGGACGATTTAGACTGTACCCCTGAGCAAAAATTGAAGGGTGCAGTCTCGTTGCTTCGCGATGAGGCCTATCAGTGGTAGCTGACCGTTATGGAGGGCACTCAGCCCGATCGTCTAACTTGGGAGTTATTTAAGACTACGTTCTAGAGTAAGTATGTGGGAGCTAGTTACATTGATGCTCAGAGGCATAAGTTCCTGAATCTCACTCAAGGAGACCGATCTATGGCCAAGTACGAGGCTAAATTCCTAAGGCTGAGCCGCTATGCTCGAGGCATGGTGGCAGATGAGTATGAGAGGTGTGTTCGATTTGAAGACGGGCTGAGGGATAATCTAAAGGTGTTGATTGCTCTATAGAGGGAGCTAGAGCTTTTTGTACTGGTAGAGAAGGCGAAGATCACCGAGGATGTTAAGCGCGCTGAACGCCAGAACAGAGACCGTGAGAGGGGTAAGAACAAGAGGGATTCAGAGCCCTCGAGTTCAGTACAGAGGCCTAAGAAAAAGGCCAGGGCTGATGGGTCATTTAGAGCTGGGCCCCCTATTGCTCCTACTGGTTTGCAGCTGTGTGGAGATTGTGGTAAACACCATTAGAGCGAGTGTTGGAGGAGGATTGGGGCATGTTTGAGGTGTGGGTCGTTAGAGCACCGTATTCGGGAGTGTCCGTTGAGGGCCGATCAGATGCAAGATTCGGGTTCTGGTACTGCACAGCTACAGAGGGTAGTTCAACAGCTACCGATGGGCCGTGGTCAGGCTAAGGGTGGTAATGGTATGGGCCGTGGACAGAGAGCACCAGGTAGAGGTGCTGGACAGACTGAGGCGAGGCAGCCTACTCTTGTATATGCTACTCGTCGCCGAGAGGACCGATATGCTCCTGACGTCATCACTGGTACGTTCCTTATTTTTGATGTACCATATCTTACTTTGATAGACATAGGATCTACTCATTCCTACATAGCCTGTTCTGTTTCTAAAAATCTGGGGTTATCGGTTGAGAGCACTACGAGTGAGGTCACTGTACTAAATCCGTTGGGGCAATCTATTCGGGTTAGCAAACTGTATAGAGATGTTCCGCTAGAGGTTCAAGGATTGGTATTTCTGGCTAATCTGATGGAGCTTCCATTTGGGGTGTTTGACCTGATTTTGGGTATGGACTAGTTGGTCAAGCACCGTGTTAGTCTCAACTGTGCGACTAAGAGGGTCATTGTGAAAACCGAGGAGGATAATGAGGTAGTAATGATTGGGGAACGTTGAAATTATTTGACGAATATGATCTCTGCACTGGTGGCTGAGAAACTAGTTCGTAAGGGATGTGAGGCGTTCTTGGCCTATATTAGTGTTTTTGTTTCTGAAGACTCTACTGTAAAGGACATCAGAACTGTAAGAGATTTTTTGGATGTCTTTCCTGAGGAGCTACCAGGATTACCTCCAAATCAAGAAGTGGAATTTGGGATTGAGCTTCTTCCGGGTACAGCTTCGGTGTCCATCGCACCCTACCGAATGGCACCGAAATAGCTTACAAAGCTTAAGGCTCATGTAACATCTGGGAATTGGGGTTCTGCATATTATGTTTTTGTGTGTTTGGTATGCTCTATCTGTTAATTTGTTATGTTTGGGGGCCCCGGGAAGGCTCGGGGTTAAGCTGAAGCCTTGGTGGAAATTTCAATTTTGGGCACTGTAGGGGAGAGCTGGCTGGGGCAGGCTTTAAGTATTATTGCTTGTGTTTGTTGACACAAGGAATGGGTGGTAAAGTGGAAAGGAGACACCACTTGGGATGCAGGTAAGTGACACCACAGGGGACCAGTGAGGGAGCAAGTTCGAGTCGTATAGCTTGTTTTTGTGAAATTCTTTTTGGCGTCAGGATGGGAGGTGGTGGATTTCGGTATGGACACTTCTAGGTGGAGTGTGGAACGGGTCAAATATTTTGAAGGGGTGGCCATGAGAGAAAGGTGGAGTTTGAATCATTCAAACTTATTCAAATGAGTGAACAAGAGTGAATGTAGGAGGCAATCAATGAGATGGAGGTGGGGGGAGAGTGTTGGCCGAATTTTGGGATGTGTTGGGGGAGGAAATTCGGTCAAAGTGGAGTCCCTTGGTTGGTGAAGGCATTCGATTTTGGTGGGGGGTTTAGGTGCCAAAACTTGGGGGTGTGTTTAGCAAATTTTGGTGTGGTGAGATTTCTTTTTTTTCGGCATTTGGTGTTCCTCTTCTTTTCAATTCTTTTTCTCTGGTTGCCGAAAACTCCTCAGACTATTTTAGGTTCATTCTTTTATTTGGTAAAGCCGAAACCTTTTGGGCACTCTTTCCCTTTCTATTATTTTCTCTTTTCCTCTTATTTACTTCACATCTTAAGCTTACATCCCTTTTGCCGAATTCTCTGAGCTCCCATCTCCCTTTTCGTTTCATCTCACACTTGTGTCTTGTGAGCCGAATCTCCCTATTCCATTTGCCAGTTGTTCTCCTTCAAAGCCGAATCTGTAAGTGACTTAGCAGGGACTTAGATCTCTCTTTTATCTTCTTCTTTCTCTTCTTTATTTCATATTCCTGTGGAAGCCGAAATCCCTCTTTGCGTCAAGTGTAGGCACCCTTCCTATCGGTTTTGCTAGTAGCTGATTTTAGACTCTCCACTCGTTAATCTGTTGATTCGGTAATGAGCTTCTTCTCTTTCTTTCTTTTCATTCATCTTCCTTATTCTCTTGGTCTGATTAAACCGGAGTTCTGACTTGCACTTTGGGGCATTGGCTGATTGTAGAAGGTTGTGATTCTAGCATCTCGTTGACGTGTGGCCTGTTCTCAAGGGGATCTTGGGACTCAATCGGATTCTTAGACTAATCAGTTGGAGTTCGGTTTCTGTTTATCTAGGTAAGGAACTTCTTCGTTATGAGTATCTATCCTTTCGTTCTTTTCATTGCTTTAACCTGGTTCTCTGATCAAGATCTATCATGGATTCGAATGCCAGTCAAGGGAAGGAGGGGGTTGGACTCGTAGTCCCTACCCCTAAGTTCAAAAAACGTGCGATATCGGCAGTACGAGACTTTCCACCAGGTTGTGGGCCGGCTTCGGATCTGAATAGACAGATTGCAGTTGTTCCGTCTTCTGAGAGTGTCGATAGTATCGAGAGCTTAGTTCTCCTCGTATTCAGGTGTGTAATTCTCACACCTTCTCCTGTCGTTTTATTTAAACATGTATATGCTTTGTTAAATGCCGAAACTTCGGCATATGCCAATTTTACCCTTGGAAGGTAGAATCAAGACATCAGGTTAGTGATTTCTGACTATGTTATATATGCGATTATGCTGACATGATTGTATGTACACCCTGAACATCTGATATATGTCGATATCTGTTGCATTCATACATCATGATTTTATGTTGCATGGGAATGGGCATATGCTATTAATTGGAATGGGAAGTGTATCTGGTGACTATGTCACAATATCCGTGGTTCCGCCACACTGCATTCCCGTGGCCACGCCATGCACACATCGTGACTCTGTCACAACTCGACGATGAATGACTAATCTGCAGCATGACTGCCATCAATAATGTGTAGCGGTGAGGGTCGATTTTAGAAATCCCCACTGGTGTGATTGGCAGGAACGGGTGGTGTGTAGCGGATGGAAACTTAGGCTGGGTTGGGTTTTGCATCATTTGCATATGCTATCTGCTATACCATGTCATAGGGCTAAGGCCCAATCCGATTTTGAGAGGGCTTCGCCCAATGTGATTATGCAAGGGGGCTAAGGCCCAAATGGTATATGAATGGGCTTGGGCCCAGTGATGGTGCTTGGCAATTGCACACTGAGTCATTTGACTCACCCTTTCTGCTTAACACTTGTGCATGTGATACATAGTGCAGTGGATTTGGGCCGGAGGGGACTACGAGGTGGCCATGCACGGTTTTATTTAATAGAACTTTACTTTCCTTTAAATTTTCAGGATTTTGTTATGTAATAAGGCCACTTTTAATTTGGTTTAATTTTGATTTAAACTTTAGACGTTTTGAGTACAAAATAATCGATAAGACGTTTTTTTTAAATGCAATTGAAAGTTTTTCTCACAACTCAATTAACGAGTTTACAAATGGATTTTTTTTTACGACAAACTTCTGGCTTAGTCTAACGTAGCAACATGGGTTTTCATACGTCACCTAAACATAAGAATTGGGCTAACAAAAAATTTTCCTTAAATGATTATTGGGCTTTCAAACGAGCTACTGATCTGGAGTTTTACAAAAGGAACTTAAAAGTTTTTCTGAAGTTCGCATAGTTATATAAATTCTTCCCAAGTGACATACCAGATCCGGTCGTGGTGTCTGGGCCGGGTTTGGGGTGTTACAATTTGGTATCAGAGCCTAGTTTCAAAAACTCGGTCATGGGTTTTGGGTTCAAAATGTTTTACGAAGTTGGTCTAAAAATGATTTGGAAAATATATATATATATATGAATGCAAGTTTTTCTAGAAGCATGGCACTCGAGTCTCTGGCACCAAGTCCATACGGTAAGTTTTTCTATCTGCATTGGGTGAATTGCATGAATTAGATATATTGTGCTATGAAATATAGAATTAAGAAACTCTACTTTGGAGATGGAAACCTTTAGGTATATGTGTGTTTTGCGGAAACTACTTAAAACTCCATTCTCATAAAACTACTCATTAATCAACAGTGAAAAGAAAAGCTAATACATAAAATTTGTAAACCAGATTAAAATGAATCGGTAGACATGAGTGCGAAAGGACGTGGACGTGTTGCACGCGGCCGTGGTAGAGGCCGAGGTGTTGAGGCTGAGTTCTCGGAAGTAAGGCATGAGCTTGAGGGTGAAGCGCCAGCATCACCTGTGGCGGAAGTGGGATCGTAAGATAGAACTGGTGGGGATGATGCCCTGTCTCAAGCAATGCTGCGTGTGTTGGAGCGAGTTGTGGGGTGAGCACTGGGACAGTATCTCGAAAGTCTATTCCTGAGCGACTTCGAGCAAACGGAGCTGAAATGTTTAGGGGTATTTCTGGTGTTGCCCCAAATGTAGCTGAGTACATGCTGGAGGCAGTCGAGCGGATTATGGATGATCTAGACTGCACGGCAGAGGAAAAACTGAAAGGAGCGGTGTCTCTTCTTCGGAATGAGGTATATTAGTGGTGGCTCACCGTAAGAGAGGGTACTCCAGCGGATCGAATTGACTGGGATTTCTTCAAGATGGCATTTCAAAGGAAATACGTTGGGGCAGGTTATATGGATGCACAGAGGAAGGCATTCCTGAATTTAGTACAATGGGGCAAATCCGTAGCTAAGTATGAGGCAGAATTTCTGCGCTTGAGCCGTTACGCCCGAGGAATAGTAGCGACTGACTATGAGCATTGCGTACGGTTCGAAGATGGGCTGTGGGATGAGTTGAAGGTATTGATAGCTCCGCAGCGGGAGAGGGACTTTGCCGTTTTGGTTGAAAAAGCTAAAATAGCCGAAAAGGTAAAGCGGACGAAGAGACAGAATAGGGATAAAGATCAGAGTAAAAACAAGAGAAGTTTTGGGCTGTCGGGTTCATCTTGGGGTTTTCAGAAAAGGCCTAAGTTTGATGGGCCAGCTCGAGTTTCGACGCCTGCCGCGGTGGGCCAGGTTCGACCATGTGCTCTGTGTGGGAAAGTGCATTCTGGTGAGTGTAGGAGGAGAACCGGTGGATGTTTCAGGTGCGGATCTATGGATCATATGGTTAAAGATTGTCCACAATTAGATCAAGTGCAGCCAGTTGGACGGGGTTCTGATCAGTTCAGGAGGGGTGGTCAGCAACCACAGAGGGGTCGTGGTCCAGTTAGAGGGGGAAATGGTTTCAGTCGGGGGCGTGGAGCACCGGGTAGAGGTGCTGGGAATATAGAGGTGAGACAGCCCGGGTTAGTCTATGCAGCTAGACACCGAGAGGAGGGTGATGCACCGGACGTCATAACTGCACGCTCTCATTTTCGCTTGCCCTTTATCGCATTAATTGATATTGGGTCGACGATTCCTATGTTGCTAATGTGGTGTCCTGGAACTTTAAACATGAACTCGAGATTGCTTCTAGGGAGATGATCTGATTTTAGCCCCTTTAGGACAATCTGTAGTGGTAAACAAACTCTTTAGGAGTGTGCCTCTAGAAGTACAAGGGTTGGTTTTTCCAGCTGATTTGATGGAACTGCCATTTGGGGAGTTTGATTTAATCTTAGGTATGGATTGGTTGGTAAAGTATCGAGCAAACTTGGATTGTGCTACTAAACGCATGGTGTTAAGGACTCCTGAGGATAATGAAGTTTTAGTGATAGGTGAAAGGAGAAACTACTTGTCCAATGTAGTGTCTGCTTTAAAGGCAAAAAGAATGGTGAGAAAAGGATGTGAGGCTTTCTTAACTTTTGTTCGTGCTCTTGAGGCCAAGGAGTTGACTATGAAGGATATCAGAACAGTGAAGGAGTTTTTCGATGTTTTTCCAGAGGAGCTTCCAGGGTTACTTCTGGATCGCGAGGTGGAATTCGGTATTGATCTTCTTCCGGGAACAGCGCCAGTGTCTATTGCCCCATATAGAATGGCGCCGAAGGAGTTAGTGGAGCTGAAAGCGTAGATTCAAGAATTGTTGGATCATGGTTTTATCTGACCAAGTGTATCTCCGTGGGGAGTGCCGATTTTGTTCGTAAAGAAAAAGGACGGGAAGATGCGTATGTGCATTGACTGACTACTTGATTGAATAAGTTGACGATTAAGAACAAATACCCGCTTATCGAGGATTGACGATCCGTTTGATCAGCTCAAAGGGGTTTCGCTTTTCTCAAGATAGATTTGAGGTCGAGGATATCATCGGCTTAAGGTCAAGGGAAGCGGATATTCATAAGACGGCGTTTGCACTCGCTATGGTCACTATGAGTTTTTAGTGATGCCATTTGGATTGACGAATGCACCAGCTGCGTTTATAGATATGATGAACCGGGTATTCCAACCCTATCTGGATCGGTTTGTTGTGGTGTTCATAGACGACATTCTGGTATATTCTAAGACGGAAGAAGAGCATGATTCGCATTTTCGGGTGGTTCTGCAAATTTTGAGGGAGAAGCAGTTGTACGCCAAATTTAGTAAGTGTGAATTTTGGTTGAAAGAAGTAACCTTTTTGGGTCATGTTGTATCTGCAGAGGGAATTAGGGTTAATCCCCGGAAAATTAAAGCTGTGTTGGATTGGAAATTGCCTAAGTCTGTGGCGAAGATTCGAAGTTTCTTGGGGTTGGCTGGGTACTACAAAAGGTTTGTTGAGGGATTCTCCTTAATTGCGGCACCCTTAACTAAGTTACTGCGGAAAAGGGGTAGCATTTGTTTTGACTGCTAAGCAGCAGGAAAGCTTTGAGAAGTTGAAAAGGATCTTGACGGAGGCTCCGGTTTTGATTCAGCCTGAGGCTGGGAAAGAGTTCGTTGTCTATTGTGATGCTTCACACACGGGATTAGGGTGTGTGTTAATGCAAGATGGGAAGGTAGTCGCGTATGCGTCTCGACAGTTAAGACCGCATGAGATGAACTATCCCACGCATGATCTGGAGTTGGCTGCGGTAGTGTTCGCTTTGAAGATCTGGAGACATTACCTGTACGGGGAGAAGTCCATTATCTACACCGACCACAAGAGTTTAAAATATCTCCTTACTCAGAAGGAGTTAAATATAAGGCAGCAGAGGTGGATTGAATTGTTAAAGGATTACGACTGCTCGATCGAGTATCATTCGGGTAAAGCTAACGTGGTGGCGGATGCGTTAAGTCGAAAAGTGATATCGGAGTTGAGGGCAATGCTTGCTCATCTCAGTTTGTATGATGATGGAAGTTTGTTAGCTGAACTCCAAGTGAAGCCGATGTGGATAAGTAAGATTAAGGAGAAGCAGTTATCGGATGATGTCTTAAGTGCTCGACTTCTACAAGTACAGAATAGTGGGGTAGAGGATTACAGTTTAAACAGTGATGGGGTATTGTGTTTCCGTAAAAGGGTCTACGTGCCGAAAGATGTTGAGTTGAGGCAGATGATTCTTCAGGAGGCGCATAGTAGTCCTTACGCTATGTATCCTGTGGGAATAAGATGTATCGGGATTTGCGTGAGCAGTTCTGGTGGCCTAGATTGAAGCGAGAAATTACCGAGTTCGTGGGTAAATGCTTGACATGTCAGCAGGTGAAAGCAGAGCATCAGCTGCCTTCAGGGTTATTGCAGCTGGTAAAGATTCCACAGTGGAAATGGGAGAGGATAACAATGGACTTTGTTAGTGGGCTACCTCTTACGCCTACTAAGAAAGATTAAGTGTGGGTGATTGTTGATCGGTTGACGAATTCTGCCCATTTCATACCTATTCGTGTCGACTATTCTCTACAGAAGCTGGCTAAGCTGTATGTGGCGGAGATTGTGAGGTTGGATGGGGTACCAGTGTCGATCATATCGGATAGAGACCCTAGGTTTACGTCACATTTTTGGAAGGCGCTGCATCAAGCATTGGGTACAAGACTAGACTTCATCACAGCATTTCATCCACAGTCTGATGGTCAGTCTGAGAGGGTAATTCAAATCTTGGAAGATATGTTGAGAGGCTGTGTTATTGACTTCAGGGGTAGTTGAGAGGAATTCCTACCGTTGGCAGAATTCGCATACAACAACAGCTACCAGTCTAGTATCCAGATGGCGCCCTATGAAGCGTTGTATGGCGAAGGTGTCGCACTTCTACTTGTCGGACAGAGACGAGTTGGGTGAGCGTCGGGTGTTGGGTCCGAAATTGGTTTCGGAGACAGAAGAGAAAGTTAAGTTGATTCGAACTCGGTTGAAGGAGGCTCCGACAGGCAGACATCCTATGCTGATCTGAAGCGTAATGATATATAATTTGCAGTGGGGTATCATGTGTTTTTGAAAGTTTCACCTTGGAAGAAAGATTTGAGGTTTGGACGGAAGGGCAAGCTAAGTCCCAGGTTTATCGGGCCTTATCGGGTATTGAAACGTGTGGGACCAGTGGCGTATCAGCTTGAGTTGCCTTCAGAATTGAAATAGATACATGATGTGTTCCATGTCTTGATGTTGAGGCGCTATCGTTCGGATCCGTCTCACATTCTGCCGGTGGAGGAAATTGAGGTAAGACCAGACCTGTCTTTCGAAGAAGAACCAGTGCAGATCTTGGACCGAGACGTTAAGGTGCTAAGAAAAAAATTAGTCCCTTTGGTCAAAGTTTTACGGCGGAACCACGGTTCAGAAGAGGCCACATGGGAGCCAGAGGATGTTATGCGTCAGCAATACCCTTATCTCTTCTAATCAGGTAATTTCGAGGCCGAAATTTCTTTAAGGGGGTAGAACTGTAACATCCGGGAATTGGGGTTCTACATATTATGTTTTTATGTGTTTGGTATGCTCTATCTATTAATTTGTTATGTTTGGGGGCCCCGGGAAGGTGCGGGGTTAAGCTGAAGCCTTGGTGGGAATTTCAATTTTGGGCACTGTAGGGGAGAGCTAGCTGGGGCAGGCTTTAAGTATTATTGCTTGTGTTTGTTGACACAAGGAATGGGTGGTAAAGTGGCAAGGAGATGCCACTTGGGATGCAGGTAAGTGATGCCACAGGGGACCAGTGAGGGAGCAGGTTCGAGTCGTATAGCTTGTTTTTGTGAAATTCTTTTTGGTGTCAAGATGGGAGTTGGTGGATTTCGGTATGGACACTTCTAGGTAGAGTGTTGAACGGGTCAAATATTTTGAAGGGATGGCCATGAGAGAAAGGTGGAGTTTGAATCATTCAAACTGATTCAAATGAGTGAACAAAAGTGAATGTAGGAGGCAATCAAGGAGATGGAGGTGGGGGGAGAGTGTTGGCCGAATTTTGGGATGTGTTGGGGGAGGAAATTCGGTCAAAGTGGAGTCCCTTGGTTGGTGAAGGCATTCGGTTTTGGTGGGGGTTTAGGTGCCGAAATTTGGGGGTGTGTTTAGCAAATTTTGGTGTGGTGAGATTTCTTTTTTCTTCGGCATTTGGTGTTCCTCTTCTTTTCAATTCTTTTTCTCTGTTTGCCGAAAACTCCTCAGACTATTTTAGGTTCATTCTTTTATTTGGTAAAGCCGAAACCTTTTGGGCACTCTTTCCCTTTCTATTCTTTTCTCTTTTCCTCTAATTTACTTCACATCTTAAGCTTACATCCCTTTTGCCGAATTCTCTGAGCTCCCATCTCCCTTTTTGTTTCATCTCACACTTGTGTCTTGTGAGCCGAATTTCCCTATTCCATTTGCCAGTTGTTCTCCTTCAAAACCGAATCTGTAAGCGACTTAGCAGGGACTTAGATCTCTCTTTTATCTTCTTCTTTCTCTTCTTTATTTCATATTCCTGTGGAAGCCGAAATCCCTCTTTGCGTCAAGTGTAGGCACCCTTCCTATCGGTTTTGCTAGTAGCTGATTTTAGACTCTCCACTCGTTAATCTGTTGATTCGGTAAGGAGCTTCTTCTCTTTCTTTCGTTTCATTCATCTTCCTTATTCTCTTGGTCTGATTAAACCAGAGTTCTGACTTGTACTTTGAGGCACTGGCTGATTGTAGAAGGTTGTGATTCTAGCATCTCGTTGACATGTGGCCTGTTCTCAAGGGGATCTTGGGACTCAATCAGATTCTTAGACTAATCAGTTGGAGTTCGGTTTCTGTTTATCTAGGTAAGGAACTTCTTCGTTATGAGTATCTATCCTTTCGTTCTTTTCATTGCTTTAACTCGGTTCTCTCGATCAAGATCCACATCATGGATTCGAATGCCAGTCAAGGGAAGGAGGGGGTTGGACTCGTAGTCCCTACCCCTAAGTTCAAAAATCGTGCGATATCAGCAGTACGAGACTTTCCACCGGGTTGTGGGCCGGCTTCGGATCTGAATAGACAGATTGCGGTTGTTCCGTCTTCTGAGAGTGTCGATAGTATCGAGAGCTTAGTTCTCCTCGTATTCAGGTGTGTAATTCTCACACCTTCTCCTGTCGTTTTATTTAAACATGTATATGCTTTGTTAAATGCCGAAACTTCGGCATATGCCGATTTTACCCTTGGAGGGTAGAATCAAGACATCAAGTTAGTGATTTCTGACTATGTTATATATGCGATTATGCTGACATGATTATATGTACACTATGAACATCTGATATATGTCGATATCTGTTGCATTCATACATCATGATTTTATGTTGCATGGGAATGGGCATATGCTATTAATTGGAAGGGGAAGTGTATCTGGTGATTATGTCACAATATCTGGTGGTTCGCCACACACATTGCAGTGGCCACGCCACATAATCTCGTGACTCTGTCACAACTCTGACGATGAGCAGCTAACTGCAGCATGACTGCCATCGATGGTGTGTAGCGGTGAGGGTCGATTGTAGAAATCCCCACTGGTGTGATTGGCAGGAACGGATGGTGTGTAGCAGATGGAAACTTAGGCTGGGTTGGGTTTTGCATCATTTGCATATGCTATCTGCTATACTATGTCATAGGGCTAAGGCCCAATCCAATTTCGAGAGGGCTTCGCCCAATGTGATTATGCAAGGGGGCTAAGGCCCAAATGGTATATGAATGGGCTTGGGCCCAGTGATGGTGCTTGGCAATTGCACACTGAGTCATTTGACTCACCCTTTCTGCTTAACACTTGTGCATGTGATACATAGTGCAGTGGATTTGGGCCGGAGGGGACTACGAGGTGGCCATGCACGGTTTTATTTAATAGAACTTTACTTTCCTTTAAATTTTCGGGATTTTGTTATGTAATAAGGCCACTTTTAATTTGGTTTAATTTCGATTTAAACTTTAGACGTTTTGAGTACAAAATAATCGATAAGATGTTTTTTTTAAATGCAATTAAAAGTTTTTCTCACAACTCAATTAACGACTTTACAAATGGATTTTTTTACAACAAACTTCTGGCTTAGTCTAACGTAGCAACATGGGTTTTCATACGTCACCTAAACACAAGAATTGGGCTAACGAAAAATTTTCCTTAATTGATTATTGGGCTTTCAAACGAACTACTGATCTGGAGTTTTACAAAAGGAACTTAAAAGTTTTTCTGAAGTTCGCGTAGTTATATAAATTCTTCCCAAGTGACATACTAGATCGGTCGTGGTGTTTGGGCCGGGTTTGGGGTGTTACAGCTCAACTGCAATAGTTGTTGGACTGTGGTTTCATCCGTCCGAGTATGTCTCCGTGGGGAGCACCAGTTCTGTTCGTTAAAAAGAAGGATGGGACCATGAGGATGTACATTGATTACTGACAGCTGAACAAGCTGACCATTAAGAATAAGTATCCATTTCTGAGGATTGACGACTTATTTGATCAGTTTCGAGGAGCTTCGATATTTTCTAAGATAGATCTTTGTTCTCGGTACCACCAGCTCAGAGTTAAGGATGTGGATATTCATAAGACTACTTTTAGAACTCGTTATGGGCATTACGAGTTCCTAGTTATGCCTTTCGAGTTGACGAATGCACCGGCCGCATTTATGGATCTGATGAAACTAGTGTTTTAGCCCTAACTGGATCAGTTCATCGTAGTTTTCATAGACGACATCTTGGTATACTCTAAGACTGAAGAGGAGCATGATGAGCATCTTAGAGTAGTGCTCCAGATTCTGCATGGGAAGCAACTCTGCGCTAAATTCAGTAAGTGTGAGTTCTGGCTTTGTGAAGTCACTTTCTTGGGGCACGTAGTGTCTGCTGAGGGGATTCGAGTTGATCTTAGGAAGATTGAGGCTGTACTGGATTGGAAACAGCCTAAGAATGTGTTAGAGATCCACAGTTTTCTGGGTCTAGCGGGTTATTATCGGTGGTTTGTGGAAGGTTTCTCACTGATTGCATCGCCCTTAACTAAGGTTCTGTGTAAGGGTGTCCATTTCGTCTAGACTGATGCACAACAAGAGAGCTTTGAGAAGCTCAAGTCTATTCTAACTCAGGCTCCTATTCTGATACAGCCTGAATCCGACAAGGAGTTTGTAGTGTACAACGATGCGTCACATGTGGGCCTGGGTTGTGTTCTGATGCAGGATGGTAAGGTTGTGGCATATGCATCTCGTCAGCTCAAGACGCATGAGGCAAACTATCCGATGCACGATTTGGAATTGGCTGCCGTAGTCTTTTCCTTGAAAATTTGGAGGCACTATTTGTACGGTGAGAAGTGCATTATCTACACTGATCACAAAAGCCTTAAGTACCTACTGACTCAGAAGGAGTTGAACTTTATACAGCGTAGATGGATTGAACTGCTTAAGGATTATGATTGTACCATCGAGTACCATCCTAGCAAGGCCAATATGGTGTCCGATGCGTTGAGCCGTAGAGCGATGACCGATCTAGGGGCGACGTTTGCTCGCCTTAGTTTGTTTGATGATGGGAGTCTGTTGGCCGAGTTGCAAGTTAAGCCGACTTGGATTGAGCAGATTCGGGTTAAGCAGTTAGAGGATGAGTCTCTGAGCTTGAGGTTTCGACAGATTGAGAGTGGTACTACTGTCGACTTTGGATTAAATAGTGATGGTGTGTTGTGTTTCTGAGGACGGATATGTGTACCGAACGATGTGGATATGAGACTGTCGATTTTGAGGGAAGCACATAGTATCCCTTATGCTATACATCCCGGTGCGAATAAGATGTACCGAGATCTTCAAAAACTGTACTGGTGGTCGGGTTTGAAGCGTGAGGTTACTGAGTTTGTGGCACGATGTCTGACATGCCAGCAAGTTAAGGCTGAGCATCAGTTACCTTCGGGTTTGCTACAGTCGGTTAAGATTCCCTTATGGAAATGGGAACGAGTGACTATGGGCTTCGTTAATGGGTTGCCCTTGACACCCACTAAGAAGGATTCTGTGTGGGTCATCGTGGATCGACTGACCAAGTCTGCACACTTCATTCCGGTTAGGACCGACTATTCTCTTCAGAAGTTGGCGAAGCTCTACATTCCTGAGATAGTAAGAGTACATGGGGTACCGGTTTCGATCATCTCTAATAGGGATCCTCACTTCACGTATCGGTTTTGGGAAAAGCTACATAAGGCTCTGGGTTCAAGGTTAGACTTTAGTACTGCGTTCCATGCTCAGACCGATGGTCAATCGGAAAGGGTGATTCAGATACTAGAGGATATGTTGAGGAGCTGTGCTATCGATTTTTGAGGCAGTTGGGAGGAGTATTTACAGCTATCGGAGTTTGGTTATAATAACAGTTTTTAGTCTAGCATTCAGATGGCATTTTACGAGGCTCTGTATGGTCGTAAGTGTCGCACTCCCTTGTGTTGGACTGAGTTAGGTGAACGACGTGTTCTAGGTCTTGAGTTGGTTTTGCGAGACTGAGGATAAGGTCAGATTGATTCAGGATTGACTGAAAGCGGCATCGGACAGACAAAAATCTTATGTGGATCTGAAGAGAGGCGAAATTGAGTATTCTGTGGGAGACTTCATATTTCTCAAAGTCTCCCCATGGAAAAAGATTCTGAAGTTCGGTCGTAAGGGCAAGCTGAGCCCTAGGTTTATTGAGCCGTACCAAATTTTAAAACGAGTGGGACAGGTCACTTATCAGTTGGAGCTACCTCCAGAGTTAGACCGTATTCACGATGTGTTTCACGTCTCGATGTTGAGGCGCTACCGCTCTGATCCCACGCCTACTATCCCTGTTGAGGAGATTGAAGTTAGGCCAGACTTGACCTTCGAGGAGGAGCCGGTTCAGATTCTGGATCGCGACGTTAAAATCCTGATGAGGAAGTCCATTCCATTAGTGAAGGTACTGTGGCGGAATAATAGCACTGAGGAGGCCACGTGGGAGACTGAGGATGCGATACGCCAGCAGTATCCCCATCTGTTCTAATCAGGTAAATTTCGAGGTCAAAATTTTCTTTTAGGGGGTAGAGTTTTAACGCCCCTAATTTTATAATTCTGTTTCTGTAAATTCTGGACACAACTGTGTATCTGCTTCAGTGGCTATGTGTTCTGGGTGTGTGTGAGAGGTCCCATGTTCAAGCCTTAACTTTGACAAATTTTGGTATTTTTCTCTGTTCAGTGGGCTTATATTTAATTATTTGTAAAACCATATCAGAATGGGCCTGCTGGTCTGGTGGTTAAGTTGAGTGTCAGATTGTTGAAGGTATTGTGTTCGACTCCCTGCGCGAGCGAAGGAGTCTATTTTTGCTCGTTTGACCGAGAGAGTTTCGGTTAAAAGGAATTCTGAGAAGTGGGTTAGTTGGAGAGTGAATTAAGGGATTGTGATCTAGTGGGGATTCAATTTTAATTCATATTTTTATTTTTATTCCTTTTTCATATCTTTTTTCAAAACTTCTCTCTGGAATTGGACGTTTTTTCTCCTTCAAGCAAATCCCCATCTTTGCTATTTTCATTTCTCAACTATCTATCAAAATTAAACTCTTCCCTTAGTTTTTATTGTTGTCTCTTACTCTCATTTTAGGTGTTTCGAACTTTTGGTTTCCGTGTAACCGGGAAGTGGGGCTTCCGATTGTATTTCTCTTATCGTGATATTCTGAAGGTTGAGACGTTGTTGTATTTTTATGGTGTAGAAGAATTCGACAGAATGTGATTCTTGATTCGTTAGTTGATCGCTGTTAACAGTTTTCTTTGATGTTGGTAAGTCGAGAGTAGGTCGTATTGTGGTTTGAAAATTTGTATTTGTAGTCGCTAAATTGATGTTGGTATACTAATTTTAAGCTTCGGAAGGCTTAGGAGTGTTTCCGCATCAAACAAATACCAGTTGTGTACCCGATTACACAGAAACTAGAGTTTCGGCGAAAGCCAAAAACCCCACTGTCGATGCCACACGGGCGTGTGGTTGCCCGTGTGGTAGGCTGTCTGCCATAACACAGGCGTGTGATCGACGAGGCTAGGCCGTGCGCTCAAGATACGACCGTGTGATGGCCAGGTAGGCTGTGTGCGACACACGTGCTAGACTGATTTGGGCCATGTGCGACACACGGGCCAGACTGATTTGGGCCGTGTGGGCCACATGAGCGTGTGGGATTTTAGGCCAGGCCGTTTGATCCATACGGCCAAGGCCAATTTGGGCTGTATGGGCCACACGGGCAAGCCACATGGGCGTGTGAGCCCATTTATCTGAAACGGTTCCTAAGGTTGCACTGGTCGCCCAAGTCCACTACTGTAGGGTCGGTAAGCGTTACCTAGACCCCTAAATGTATGATCTGAGTGTTTGTGATGCATGATAAATTATGCATGATTACTGATATATATATATGTATACGTATGACTGCTGGTTGCATAAAAGCATGACATATTGTATTTTGCATTGCATGGGGTTGGGATGATGCTATTTGGGGGAAGTGTACTGAAAGGCTTTAAGCCTAATATCTGGCAACTTAGCTGCAACTTACTTATTATGTGTTGCATTCGGTACTACTTGGAGTGTAGGGATGAGTGGGTGTTTTAAACCCCACATGGAGTGTAGGGATGGACGGAGATGGTGTGTAGAGGCTAGTTGGGTAGGACTTTGTTATTGATTAATGTATATCTGATACTGTTACTATGATGGGCTTAGGCCCTAATGCATATCTGATACTGAAACTGAAATGGGCTAAGGCCCGAACTGCTGCTAAAATTGAAATGGGCTTAGGCCCAGACTGCTTTTGACTGTTTGCTCTGATTGACTATATGCATGTTATCTGTGGGGATTACACACTGATTTTACGTAAACTCACCCCTTTCTGTTAAACTGTGCAAGTAATCCCCAGACTTGACGGTTCGGTGCAACAGAGGACTCTACGGTGACCACTTGTTTATCGCACTGTTTATACTTCATTTATGGTTTTATTCTCTATTTTTATGGGATGTTTTGATGTAAATTAGACTTTTGGATTGTTGCTTTTGTTTTGGGTTTAAATTGTTTTCATGAGATTTTGAACTGTAATGCAAATTTGGTTTTATTAAAATCAACGTTTTTTTCCTAAATGAGAACGGTTTTCTTCAAATATCACGGTTTAAAAGCTTCTGCTACGAGATATGTTTTTAAATGAATCAAATTAGCGAGAAACTAGTTTTGAGATTGACGAAAGATAGGTAATAGTTAATAAACGGAAAAGGTTTAGCATGATAAATTCATTTTCAAATTCCATTCCATGTGACATCTCCAGATTCGGCCATAACGTCTAGGCCGGGTTTGGGGTGTTACAATCTTTCTTGTTTTTCTAGGCATGCAAGTTAACTAGCTCTGATTTTCAAGAATAATTTGATTTTAGTTTGATAAAACTTAAATGGTTTGATGTGAATATTTGTATGAGTTCTCATGGTACTAAACTGCTCTTTGTTTTTCTGAATTGACATGTAAATGTCATTCACATTTCTTCTAAATGCATTATATATCTTGCATATGATGTAAATCTTAGTTTAAAGGTAAGTATATAAGGTTTTATCCTTATTATCTCACTAAGCTTTATGCTTAACGTGTTGTTGTTTTTATGCATAGGTCTTCCGAACTAAGGCTCGGTGCTTCTCGAGGATCACAAGCATACACCATTGTTATCATTGAAGAGTATGAAACATTTGTATTTGTTATTAATAACTAGTGACATGTACTGAAGAAGTAATTTAGGGGTGCATATATGATTGTTTCATACTACTATAAGTTGTAATGGGGTATTAACCATATCTACTTTGGTTGGCCTTGAACCACATGATATATATACTTTGAATTCACGAATGTGTGCTTCGGTTTTCCATACTTTAGTTTGGTCATTGAATGGTTTTATATAAGTTTATTATGCTAGATTAACAACTTGAATGTTTTGACTTGTTTTGCCTCTTTTTAAATATGTTTCATGAACAAAGTTAACATGCTTTTAGTTACTTTTCGAATATGGTTTATAGAAATCTAGTTTGGAGGTGTTTTGGAAGTCGTTTTTGGCTATTAGAATGTAAGTTTTAAGTTACTTAAGTTTGGCCTTTGATATGGTGAAGTTTGGGGTTGAAAGAGGGGAGTTTTAGTGTAACGACTCGAAAGTTAGTGATGTCAAAAAATATGGTTTCGGAACCCCATTTTCGGCAAGAGGGTTCTTAAATATTATTATTTAATATTTATGAGATTAGTATTAAAGTTTCATTAAAGTTTGGTCCATTAATTTTGTTAATCAGATAGTTAATTAAGGTAGAAGGACTAAATTGTAAAAGTGGTAAAAGTTAATGGCAAAACGGTGGTGGGTAGGGGTAAGCGTTTGATGGAATCGAATTGAATCGAGTGAAAAAAATTGGAGTTAACGAGTCCTATTTTATCATCCTAACTTCATTTGAATTTTTTTCGAATCAAGTTGAGTGGAATTGTTCAAGTTAAATTAAAAAATTAAACATGCCAAATTAAAATCTTGTTACAGTATAACTAATCTCATGTTAGAGCACATAAATTTGAAACCATATATATTTAAAAACTTTTTCAAAAGCAAAATAAAAAAAAATACTTTAGTATGATAAACTTGAATCATTAATTAACTTATTTAAGTCCCCAAAATTATTATTCTAATTTTTTAAAATTTTTAAATTTTATTTATATATATTTTTTAGAATCTTTTATATTTTTTTAAAATATAAATTTTGGAATTTTTATAAATATTTTTAAATTTAAAAATTATTTTGAATTTTTTGTAATTCTTTTTGAGAGAAAGACCAATTTGCTCATTTTCAAACTTGATAGGGACCAAAAGAGTATTTACACTAATCTGTTATTCGGATTATAAAATTCAACTCAATTCAAACTCGAAACTCAAATTACTTATTCAAGTTGACTCAAATAATTTGAATAACTCGATCTAGTTAACTCAAAATTCAATTTTTTTTCCAAATCAAATCGAGTTTTGCTTACCCCTAATGATGGGTAATGATTGGAATCCACCAACTTTGATTAAGCATGTTGATGTCAATTTAATTAAGGTTTTAATTAATTATAATGAAAGTATACAAAGAAAAAAAGTGCTTATCATCTTTGTTTCTATTTCTTATTCACTGTATACACACCAAAGAAAACCTAAAGGAAGCCATTTAAGCTTCAAGACATTCGGCTCTTTATTATCAGGTAAGTTTTAAATTTGTTTATTGTAATTTTTTATATTTTTGAGATCCTAGGAGCTTGATTTAACTAGTCTGTGTATCAATTTATAAAACTATTAAAGTTTTCAAAAATTTCCATTGTTGATTTCTTGAATTTTTTTTTGGTGTCAAATTATTAGATTTTAATCTTAGATATGAAAAATGACTAATTTGTAAAGTAAAAATTGTTAGTTTTGAACATAGGGATTAAAATGTAAATAATTCAAAATTGGTATGAAATTTCTATAATTATGGACAGTAGATGGTCTTAGAAGGATGTAATTAAGATCGATTTCAAAATCGAAGCTCAAAATTTAAAGTTATGGCAATTTCGATTTTAGGGACTAAATTGAATAAATTGTAAAATTTAAGAGCATTCAAAAAATAAAATTGAACTGATATATATACATATAATAGGATAATATAAGATATTTGGAATTGATAAATTGAATTGAATTATTATATAGATTCAAAAATTGGACCAAATCGAAATTAATCGGGGAAAAGACAAAATTATTGAATAGTCCTTGAAGTTCAACTTGTTTTCTGATTTAACCAAGTAAGTTCATATGGTATGATTGTATTTAAATTTTTTTATAATTGATTAAAGAATTTGTGTATGTTTAGTAGTAGTTCAAAATGTTTACAGTTTGGTACAAAGGTGAGATATGGACTAAATCGTAAAGAACTAATGAATTGAATATGATGAATTGTAAGTTTAGATACTTGATGAATTGATAGTTTATTATGATTGATTGAATCATATTGGTATGGATTTGATTAGTTTTTGAGATAGAGGATTAAATTGAATAAAATTGAAAATAATGTAACTTAGTGAAATTGGCTAGAAATTAAGATGATTCATACTATGTTATGTATGAATTGATATCTCAATTAATGAATTAATGATATTAAGATCGATAGAATGAGAAATCTAGGTTGGGATATGTTTTATAGAAATCTAGTTTGAAGGTGTTTCAGAAGTTGTTTTTTTACTATTAGAATGTGACTTTTAAGTTACTTAAGTTTGGTCTGTAACGCCTCAAATTTCTTTAATTCCGGCTTATTTGATTTTGGAGCACAAAAATATCTGTATGTGTTTCTGAAATTAATTGACACAAATCTGTCCGCTTCAGTGGTCAAGTGTTCTGGGAGTGTTTGAGAAGTCTTGGGTTCAAGTCTTGACTTGGGCAAAATTTTTGTTTTATATGAATAACCCCTATCTCTAGCCAGTAGGCTTATAAAGATAAGTGTGTTTAAATATATCAGAATGGGCCTGCTGGTCTAGTGGTTAAGTGGAGTGTTAGCATGCTGGAGGTCTGGTGTTCGATTCTATGTGATGGCAAGTAGTGTTATTTTTGCTCTAGGTACGGCTAGAGTTGTGCTATTAGTGGACTCCGAGTAGTGGGTAGTTAGTAGAATTGAGGAAGAAAATTAAGGGTTTTGATATAGTGGGGATTTGGTGAAACACTTGGGGTACCAAAATTCTCTCCAGAGAAAGAAAAATTTACGTCTTCTCTGCAACCTTTTCTTCCATTTCTTTTCTTTTTGCTGTAGCCAAAATTCCCCCTTTGCTGCTGTTTTTTTCCCCACACCATTTCCTTGTTCTCCATACTCGATTTTTGCCTCTTTCTCATCGTCATTTCACGTCTCTGCTTTTCGTGTGTTATTCGGTAAGTGATAAGTAAGTTCTTTTCGATTTATTCAATGAATATTCGGTTGATGAGAGTCACTTTTTGTTTAGGTACAAATTAAGGGGCTGGTGGATCCCAATTGACGTTGTGGTTGTGCGAAATTAGGGTTTCTTAAACGAGGTTAGGTTGGCGTTGGTTTTTGAGAATTTTTTGTTCGTAGCAATTCGAATTAAGTGACTGAAATGGGGCTTTCTATTGTCGAATATAGGTTTTGGAGTACTCGGGAGTGATTACACGTCAGAATCAAACCAGGTGTGTAACCGAAAACACAGAAAACGAAAATCAGCGAAAGCCAAAAAATGTTTCTGTTGATGCCACACGGCCGTGTGGTAGGCCATGTGGTAGGCCGCGTGCAATGCTGTGAGCCACAACACGGCCGTGTAATCGACGAGGCCAGGCCGTGCGCGAAGGACATGGCCGTGTGATGCCTGGGTGAGGCCGTGTGTGAGACACGAGCTTGACCAATTGGGCTGTGTGAGATTCTAGGCCAGGCCGTGTGATCCACACTGCCAAGGCCAGTTTGGGCCGAGAGGGCCACACGGGTGTATGGGCCCACATGGACAGGCCACATGGGCGTGTGAGCCCATTTTCTTCAAATGATCTGTAAGGTTGCTCGGGTCTCCCAAGTCGACTGTGGACCTACTGTAGGGTCGGTAAGTGTTACTTAGACCCCTATTTACGTGATCTGATTATATAGTGTCTGACTGAGCATGATATTTGTACTGAACTGAATGTATGATCGGTTATTTGCATGTTGCATGTCATATTTCGTATGTTGCATTGCATCGGTGAGGGTTAATGATATTGGAGGAAGTATCTGAAAGGCTATTAAGCCTATTATCTGGCAGCTCAGCTGCAATTATCTGATTATGTGCCTCATTTCGGTACAACATGGTGTGTAGGGATGGGTGGGTTGATTTTATCCCCACATGGTGTGTAGGGTTGGTCGGAGATGGTGTGTAGAGGTTGGTCGGTAGGATTCTGATATTTTGTTCTGTTCTGCATATTATATCTGATGGGCTGGGGCCCTAAATTTTATCTTATTCTGTATCGGAGTGGGCTAAGGTCCACACTGATTCTGTAATGGGCTCAGACCCGAATTGTAAATATAAGACTGTTTTCTGATATTATACTGTGTACATGTTTTCTGTGGGGATTACACACTGAGTTTGCGAAAACTCATCTTTTCTCTGTTTAATCTATTTAGGTAATCCCCAAAATTAGACGGATTAGTGTAGCGGAGGACGCGACGGTGGCCACTGCTTCTGCTTCATGATAGATTCACGGTTTTATACTTATTTATGGTTTTGATTATATCTAGGAAAAGTTTTATATAATTATGGCCATTACAGATTTTTGTTTAAATTTAGTATTTGAAATGTTTTATGGTTTTTATTGCTAGAAGTAGGAAAATGAGGGTTTTCAAAAGAAACAAATATTTTACCAAGACATCACGATTACACAAACTATTTTAAATGCTTCCGCAAAGTATAAATGTTTTTGAAAACGGACAACGTTTCGAAAACGAATGTCACTACTTAGAACTAACATAAAATAATGAAAAACTTTTAAAGGGGAAATGGTTTAAGCGTGGCTACGAATTCAAAAGCACTGTCATGTGACATCGCCAGATTCGACCATAACTTCTAGGCCGGGCTTGGGGTGTTACATTTAGTGGTATCAGAGCCAGATTACAAAACTCGGCTGTGGATTTGGATTATAAAGATTGGTTTTAAGAAATGATTTTTAAGTGATTTAAAATATTTTTGGACTGAGTATGTGGTACACCGAGTCTCCGGCGCCGATCCTGTAAGTGTTCTGAAATTCTGTTTAGATTTGTTTAAAAATACTACTAGCATGCTTGAAACAACCAATAGGTAGTATACTGTACTGAAAACACTCTAGGTAGTATAAACTGGAAACTGTAGTGAGACTGAGACTCGTGATAACGAACTCTAAACTTCTGATACTGTTCTGCATAAAATATCTGTTAATAAATATCAGAACTGTAACTAATGCATAAAGCTGTTAATACAGATAAACTCTAAATTTATGATGAGCGCACGAGGTATCCGCGAACGGGGTACTAGAGGCCGTGGTAGAGGCCGTAGAGGGGCTCAAGCTGGGTCCTCATCATCTAGAAATCTGCCCTAATTTAGATACTAGTGAGACACAGGTATCACCTGCGACAGAGACTGGGTCTCGAGATTGCATGGCTGGGGACGACGCACTATCCCAGGCCATGCTGAGGATATTGGAGAGGGTCGCTGGGCCTAACACCAGATCTAGGGGTCGGGGGTCGGTTACGGAACGACTCTGGTCTAATGGGGCTGAATTATTCAGGGGTGTCACTGGAGTCGCCCCTAACGTGGCCGAATATTAGATGGAGGCCACGGAAATAATTATAGACGACCTGGATTTTACCGCGGAGCAGAAACTTAAGGGGGCTATGTCTCTACTTCGCGATGAAGCTTACCAGTGGTGGCTGACGGTTAAGGAGGGCACACAGCCCGACCAACTGACTTGGGATTACTTTAAGACGGCTTTCCAGAGTATGTATGTGGGAGCCAGCTATATTGGCGCTAGGAGACGTGAGTTCCTTAATCTCACCCAGGGAGACCGTACAGTGGCCGAGTATGAGGCCGAGTTTCTGAGATTGAGCCGATATGCGCGTGGCATAGTGGCGACCGAATATGAGAGATGTGTCCGCTTCGAGGATGGCCTCAGAGACAGTTTGCAAGTTCTGATAGCTCCACAGAGGGAGAGTGAATTTGCTACACTAGTTGAGAAGGCAAAGATTGCCGAAGAAGTTAAGCGCGTTGAGTGCCAAAATCGAGAGAGAGGAAAGAATAAGAGGGAATCGGAGCCCTCGAGTTTTATGATGAGGCCTAAGAAAAAGGCCAGATCTGATAGGCCAGTGAGAGTTGGGCCTCCTGTTGCACCTACTGGGGTGGCACTTTGTGAGCACTGTGGTAGACACCATCAAGGAGAATGTTGGAGGACGACTGGGCCATGTTTGAGATGTGGGTAGATTGAGCACCATGTTCGGGATTGTCCATTGAAAACTGATCAGATGCAAGCTCCGATTTCTGGTGCTACGTAGCCACCGAGAGTAGTTCAACAACCACCTAGAGGCCGAGGTCAGGCCATGGGTGGTAACGGCATGGGCCGAGGATAGAGAGCACTGGGCAGAGGTGCTGGTCCAACTCAGGCGAGGAAGTCCGCACTAGTTTATGCTACCCATAGCCGTGAGGACCGAGATGCTCCGGACATCATTAGGGGTACGTTTTTAATTTATAATGTACCTTATTTGGCATTGATAGACATAGGCTCTACACACTCGTACGTAGCCAGTACTGTGTCTGAAACCTTGGGGATTCCGGTTGAGAGTACTTCTAGTGAGGTAACTGTTGTGAGTCCGTTGGGGTAATCTATCCGAGTGAGTAAATTGTTTAGAGACGTCCCATTAGAGGTTCAAGGGACGATATTCCTGGCTGATCTGATGGAGCTTTCATTTGGGGAGTTTTATTTGATTCTGGGAATGGACTGGCTGGTTAAACACCGGGTAAGTTTGGATTGTGCGACAAAAAAGGGTTGTTTTGAGGACCGAGAAGGACAACGAGGTAGTTGTGATTGGGGAACGAAGAGACTATCTGACTAATATGATTTCTGCATTGGTGGCAGAAAAGTTAGTGAGGAAAGGGTGTGAGGCATTCTTGGCCTACATCAGTGTTTCTGACTCTGGGGACTCTTCAGTTAAGGACATCAGAATCGTGAGGGACTTTCCGGATGTTTTTCCTGAGGAATTACCGGGTATGCCTCCGAGTCGAGAAGTAGAATTTGGGATTGAGCTTATTTCGGGTACTGCTCCGGTGTCTATCGCGCCCTACCGAATGGCACCAAAGGAGCTTATAGAGCTTAAGGCTCAAATTCAAGAACTGTTAGATTGTGGATTCATTCGTCCCAGTGTGTCTCCGTAGGGAGCACCGGTGTTGATTGTGAATAAGAAAGATGGGACAATGAGGATGTGTATCGACTACCGGCAGCTGAACAAGCTAACAATCAAGAATAAGTACCCACTTTCGAGGATAGATGATCTATTCGACCAGTTTAGAGGGGCTTCTGTGTTCTCCATGATTGATCTACGTTCAGGATATCATCAATTAAAGGTGAAGGAGGCTGATGTGTATAAGACGGCATTTAGGACTCGTTATGGACATTACGAGTTCCTGGTTATGCCTTTTGGGTTGACCAATGCACCAGCAGCATTTATGGATTTGATGAACCGTGTGTTCCAGCCTTATCTGGACCAGTTTGTGGTGGTATTCATCGATGATATTCTAGTGTATTCCAAGACTGAGGACGAGCACGATGAGTATCTCAGAGCGGTACTACAGACTCTTCGTGGGAAACAGTTGTATGCGAAGTTCAGTAAGTGTGAGTTCTGGCTCCGGGAAGTAACCTTTTTGGGACATTTGGTCTCTGCGGAGGGGATTCGTGTTGATCCTCGTAAAATTGAGGCTGTGTTGGATTGGAAACAGCCGAAGAATGTGTCTGAAATTCACAGTTTTCTAGGGCTGGTGGGTTATTATCGACGCTACGTAGAAAGGTTCTCCTTGATTGCAGCACTGTTAACCAAGCTTCTACGCAAGGGAGTTCCCTTTGTCTGGACTGATAAGCAATGAGAGAGCTTTTAGAAGCTCAAATCTGTTTTGACTCAGGCTCCGATTCTGATACAGCCTGAATCTGGGAAGGATTTCGTCGTATACAGTGATGTGTCGCATGTGGGTTTGGGTTGCGTACTAATGCAGGATAGTAAGGTTGTAGCTTATACGTCACATCAGCTTAAGACGCATGAGGTAAACTATCCTACTCACGATTTGGAACTTGCTGCTGTAGTTTTCGCTCTAAAGATTTGGAGGCACTAACTGTACGGTAAGAAGTGTACTATCTACACTGATCATAAAAGCCTCAAATATCTCCTAACTCAGAAGGAGTTAAACCTTAGGCAGCATAGATGGGTTGAACTGCTTAAGAATTATGACTGCACCATCGAGTACCATCCTGGTAAGGCCATTGTGGTAGCAGATGCTTTGAGCCGTAAGGCTATGATCGATCTGAGAGCAATGTTCGCTCGACTCATTTTATTCGACGATAAGAGTTTGTTAGCAGAACTTTAGGTTAAGCCTACATGGATTGATCAGATTAGAGGTAAACAGATGGGGGATAAGTCTCTTGAGTTGCATTTCCTTCAGGTTGAGACTGGTGATGCTACTGATTTTAGGATTAACAGTGATGGGGTACTTTGTCTCCGTGGTCGAATTTGTGTACCGAGTGATGAGAAGTTACGACAGTCGATTCTGAGGGAGACGCATAGTAGTCCCTATGCTATGCATCCCGGTGGGAACAAGATGTACCGAGACCTCCGAGAGTTGTAGTGGTTGCCGAAGTTGAAGCGTGAGGTTACTGACTCGTGGCTCGCTGTTTAACTTGTCAGCAGGTTAAGGCTGGGCATCAGTTGCATTCAGGGTTGCTGCAGCCTGTAAACATACCGATGTAGAAATGGGAACGAGTAACGATGGACTTCGTTAGTGGGTTGCCTTTAACACCCACTAAGAAGGATTCTGTCTGGGTCATCGTGGATTGATTGACCAAGTCTGCTCACTTCATTCCGGTCAGGACAGACTTTTCTCTCCAGAAATTGGCTAAGCTATATATATCTGAAGTAGTGAGACTGCATGGGTTCCTGTCTCGATCATCTCCGATAGCGATCCTCGCTTCACGTCTCGGTTCTGGAAGAAATTGCATGAGGCTCTCAAGGTTGGACTTCAGTATTGCTTTCCATCCTCAGATAGATGGTCAGTCGGAGAGGGTGATTCAAGTACTGGAGGATATGTTGAGGAACTGTGTTATAGATTTTTGAGGCAGTTGGGAGGAGTATTTGCCGTTGACAGAGTCCGCCTACAACAATAGCTATCAGTCTAGCATTCAGATGGCACCTTACGAGGCCATGTATGGTCGTAAGTGTCGAACTCCCTTATGTTGGACTGAGTTGGGTGAGCGACGTGTTCTGGGTCCAGAATTGGTTTCTGAAACTAAAGATAAGGTCCGATTAATTCGAGATCGACTGAAAGCGGCATCAGATAGGCAGAAGTCCTATGCCGATCTGAAGAGGAAGGATATTGAGTTTTCTGTGGGGGACTTAGTCTTTCTCAAGGTCTCACCATAGAAGAAGATCTTGAGGTTCGGTCGCAAGGGTAAGCTGAGCCCTCGATTTATTGGGCCGTACCGTATTATGAAACGAGTGGGGCCAGTTGAATATCAGTTTGAGCTAGCTCCGGAGTTGGATCGCATTCATGATGTTTTTCACGTTTCGATGTTGAGACGCTACCGCTCTGATCCCACACATATTGTTCTGGTGGAGGACATTGAGGTTAGACCAGATCTGATGTTTGAGGAAGAGCCGGTCCAGATTCTGGATCGCGACATCAAAGTTCTGCAAAGGAAGTCTATCCCCTTAGTGAAAGTGCTGTGGCGGAATCATAGCACAGAAGAGGCCACTTGGGAGTCAAAGGATTCAATGCGTCAGCAGTATCTTCACCTTTTCTGATCAGGTAAAATTTTGAGGACGTAATTCTCTTTTAGGGGGTAGAGTTGTAACACCCCAAATTTCTTTAATTCCGGCTTATGTGATTTTGGAGCACAAAAATATATTTATGTGTTTCTGAAATTAATTGATAGAAATCTGTCTGCTTCAGTGGTTAAGTGTTCTGGGAGTGTCTGAGAAGTCTTGGGTTCAAGTCTTGACTTGGGCAAAATTTTTGTTTTATATGAATAACCCATATCTCTAGCCAGTAGGCTTATAAGGATAAGTGTGTTTAAATATAACAGAATGGGCCTGCTGGTCTAGTGGTTAAGTGGAGTGTTAGCATGCTGGAGGTCTAGTGTTCGATTCTCGGTGATGGCAAGTAGTGTTATTTTTGCTCTAGGTTCGGCTAGAGTTGTGCTATTAGTGGACTCCGAGTAGTGGGTAGTTAGTAGAATTGAGAGAGAAAATTAAGGGTTTTGATATAGTGGGGATTTGGTGAAACACTTGGGGTACCAAAATTCTCTCCAGAGAAAGAAAAACTGATGTCATCTCTCCAACCTTCTTCCATTTTTTCTTTTTGCTGTAGCCGAAATTCCCCCTTTACTGCCATTTTTTCCCACACCATTTCCTTGTTCTCCAAACTCGATTTTTGCCTTTTTCTTGTCGCCATTTCACGTCTCTGCTTTTCTTGTGTTATTTGGTAAGTGATAAGTAAGTTCTTTTTGATTTATTCAATGAATATTCGATTGACGAGAGTCACTTTTTGTTTAGGCGCAAATTAAGGGGCTGGTGGATCCCAATTGACACTGTGGTTGTGCAAAATCAGGGTTGCTTAAACGAGGTAAGGTTGGCGTTGGTTTCTGAGAATTCTCTGTTCGAAGCAATTCGAATTAAGTGACTGAAATTGGGCTTTCTATTGTCAAATATAAGTTCTGGAGTACTCGGGAGTGATTACGCGTCAGAATCGAACCAAGTGTGTAACCGGAAACATAGAAAACGAGAATCGGTGAAAGCCAAAAAATGTTTCTGTCGACACCACACGGCCGTGTGGTAGGCCGGGTACAAGGCTGTGAGCCACAACATGGCCGTGTAATCGACGAGGCCAGGCCGTGCGTGAAGGACACAGCCGTGTAATGGCTGGGTGAAGCCGTGTGCGAGATACGGGCTCGACCAAATGGGCTGTGTGGGCCCACACGGGAGAACCACACAGGCGTGTAGGATTCTGGGCCAGGCCGTGTGATCCACACGGCCAAGGCCAATTTGGGCCGAGTTGGCCACACGGGTGTGTGGGCCAACACGGGTAGGCCACATGGGCGTGTGAGCCCATTTTCCTGAAATGATCTGTAGGGTTGCACGGGTCACCCAAGTCGACTGTGGACCTACTGTAGGGTCGGAAAGCATTACTTAGACCCCTATTTACGTGATCTGATTATATGGTGTCTGACTGAGCATGATATCTGTACTGAACTGAATGTATGATCGGTTATTTGCATGTTGCATGTCATATTTCGTATGTTGCATTGCATCGGGGAGGGTTAATGATATTGGAGGAAGTATCTGAAAGGCTATTAAGCCTGTTATTTGGCAGCTCAGCTGCAATTATCTGATTATGTGCCCCATTTCGGTACAGCATGGTGTGTAGGGATGGGTGGGTTGATTTTATCCCCACATGGTGTGTAGGGTTGGTCGGAGATGGTGTGTAGAGGCTGGTGGGTAGGATTCTAATATTCTGTTCTGTTCTACATGTTATATCTGATGGGCTGGGGCCCTAAATTGTATCTTATTCTGTATCGGAGTGGGCTAAGGTCCACACCGATTCTGTAATGGACTCAGACCCGAACTGTAAATATATGATTGTTTTCTAATATTATGCTGTGTGCATGTTTTCTGTGGGGATTACACACTGAGTTTGCGAAAACTCATCTTTTCTCTGTTTAATCTATTCAGGTAATCCCCAACATTAGACGGATTGGTGCAGCGGAGAACTCGACGGTGACCACTGCTTCTGCTTCATGATAGATTCATGGTTTTATACTTATTTATGGTTTTGATTATATCTGGGAAAAGTTTTATGTAATTATGGCCATTACGGATTTTTGTTTAAATTTAGTATTTGAAATGTTTTATGGTTTTTATTGCTAGAAGTAGGAAAACGAGGGTTTTCAAAAGAATGAAATGTTTTAACAAGACACCACGATTACGTAAATTGTTTTAAATGCTTTCGCAAAGTATAAATGTTTTGGAAAACGGACAGCGTTTTAGAAATGAATGACACTGTTTAGAACTAACATAAAATAATGAAAAACTTTTAAAGGGGAAATGGTTTAAGCGTGGCTAAGAATTCAAAGGCACTATCATGTGACATCGCCAGATTCGGCCATAATGTTTAGGCCCAGTTTGGGGTGTTACATGGTCTTTGATATGGTGAAGTTTGGGGTTGAAAAAGGAGAGTTTTAGATTCATTTTTTACTCCAGGGGTCGAAGTATTAGTAGAAGCACTCGAAAGTATTAGCACAAGTGTTACGAAATGCTCAAATGAATAGTTCTACACAATTGTATTGGTGCAATTGTATCGATACAACAGTGTCAAAAGAGGTTCCCTGCATTGTTTTGCTGGTTTTAAGACCTCCGAGCCTCGTTTTGAATCCTGGACACCTCTGATTACACCCAATTTGATTCTAAATGCTAATAACATGATTTTCAACTACTAAAATTAAATTTATCTATTTACCATTCTTGACCCAAGTTATATTTGATAGATTCATTTTGATATAACAAACCTTATGTTTTGAATAAAAAAAAATTTAAACAACACTTGGCAAAATTGTACTTCAAAATATTCTTAAAATACAAAAATGTTAAATTTATACTTAGAAAAATTTTCAAGGCCAAGTAAATTAGAAACAACAGGTCAGAACATTTTTAAACAAGTTGAAAATGCTTCAAGCCAAAAAGTATCGATCCATTATCAATACCTTTTGTCAGGTATCGATAAATTTCTAGAAATCGATACCAAAATAGGCTACCGACTTACGAATGAGTTACCAAGTATCAATACAGTATCGATACATTTTTGCGAGGTATCGATAAATTTTTAAATGGTATTGATTTTGACACACTTTATCGATACAGTTTTTAGTATCGATACAAAATTAGCATTCTTCCATTTTGAGGTATTCATTAAGTATCGATACCTTTTATTTGGTTTCATAATTTTATCTTGGTATCGATTTTATCAGTTTTAAAAGTCACTGAATCAAGGCATTAAATGCTAAAATTATCGATACTTTTCCAAATAGTATCGATACCTTTTGTTGTAAGTGAATTAAATGCACTGGTATTTTCATCCCAACGGCTCTATTAACTTCCACAACAACCCCCAATGGTTGGAAATGAATTAGAGGGTATAAATACCATCTTCCAAAGGTCCTACAACAATAAAAAGGAATATTCAAGCAAAAAGATCAATCAAACAACCTTTGTGCCAAATATTTCCATACTTTTCTTTCATACACTTGTGAGCTTCATTGCTATTCTATTAGCTCAAGTGTTTTTCTTTGTAATTGACCTTAATTTGCAAACACTTTTATCTTGTAAGAATTATTTCTTTGTCTGCTTATTTGTATATTTTTGAGAGAGTTTGTGTCTTAAGGTTTAGGTAGAAACCTTAAAGAAGTTTGTAAGGTTAAACCTTGTCCTCAAAGGTTATCAAATTAGTGAATTTGGAAAAATCCTTACCTGTAGAAAGCTAAGGTAGTGGAGTAGACAATTAGGGTTGAACCACTCTAAATTCTTGTGTCAAATTTTTCTATCATTATTCTTTAGCATCCACAAATTTTTTTAAAAGCCAATTCACCCTTTCTTGGCAATTTTAGTTTGTTTATTTAAGCTAACAATTTGTATCAAAGCTAGTCTCTTTTTGATGGTGTAACAACCAAAGAAGAGATCCTTGAGGAAGTTCAACTTTCAACCAATAAATCCACAAGAGTTTTTCTTGGATAATCACAATCTATCTCCAAGCCTCCTTTCTTTAATGATGCCAACTACTCCTATTGGAATACAAGAACGATGTTGTTCATACAAGCGAATGATCTTGCTGTATGGGACATCATCATGGATGATCCCTCCATACCTCTCAAGAAAAAAGGAGAGCTTAGTATTCCAAAGAGTAAGAAAGAGTGGAATAAGGAAGATAGAAGAAGTATTCAGTTGAATGCCAAGGTTATGCACACTTTATTTTGTACACTTAGTCCGAAAGAATATAGTAGAGTTTCATCTTGTTCCAATGCCAAGGAGATATGGGATAAGCTTGAAGTCACACATGTCTAAGGTTGAAATTCTTACTCTTTATTATGAAGCCTTCAAAATGAAGCCTAGGGAAGATATCAAGGCAATGTCCAATCAATTTACTATCATCATCAATGGATTAAAGTCTTATGGGAAGACATATCCAAATGAAGAGGTGGCAAGGAATAAGCTTCGAAGCTTGCTTGGATAAGCAAAGAATTTAAAAATGTTGGCTTTGGATAAGCTCATCGATTCTTTGCTTACACACAAGATGAGACTCAATAAAGGGGTTGAAAAAGCCAAAATTGAGAAGAAAATGGTTGGTGTTGCTCTCAAATCCACTGTAACACCCCCAAACCCGGCCCATTCACTACGACCGAATCTGGTTATGTCACTGGGAAAGACGGTTGGAAATCTTTGACTTTAGAATTAAACTTGAAAAGATTTATTACCTCCGAAGGTCATGTCCATTTAAATGCAAATAATATAAACTTGTTGAAAACTTCCGAATTGAAACATTATTATAAGTTGCTATAATATGAATCTTTTGCGAAAATATTTCTAAGTGTAGTGTAAACTTTAATATTAATAAATAGAGTACTTTAAATCAAGGAGGCCCTTATTACATTAATTAAAATTCCCGAATACTGATAATATAAAACACTTAAATGAAGTAAAACATTTTCTGCATGAAAATCTCCTTCTGCATGGGCCACCTTGTATCCACTCCAACCCGGTCCGATCAATCATGACTCCTGCGATGGTTGAAAATAATTGGGTGAGTCATACAGACTCAGTGTGCAAGTTAACCACTGAAAACCACCCACATGCTAGCCACATAATATCCCAATTATCAATTGCAACAAGTAATATATATATATATACATTTAACAATTTCCACAATCTGGCTTGGCCCACATTCAACTCATACTCAAATACTGGGCTAGGCCCATTTCCACGTATGCTCCCCAAAACATACCCATCCACAGGTCATATTGGGCTTGGCCCATTTCCATATTATCACAAAAATAATGCAACATGATTCCCAACCCAACCTAGGGTCCATCCGCTACACACCCCCTTATCCAAATTTACCACACACCACGGGACTATCGAGTCACCCTCTCCTTTTCCTCCAAAAAGGCAACCAATGCCATCCACGATGTAGCGTATAGCTAACATCAAACCACGATGGAGCACACAAAGAATCCATCAAGCCACGATATGGCATAAGCCGATATCAATCAAGGTAACCACGCCGAACTAAATCGCAAAGATCCACAACGCGACCTTAGTCAGCGCCAATCCACGATGTAGCACAAAGTCGACATCAACCACGCACTCAAGTACACCCGCACCTTCTTTTCATAAACCCACCCATGCACATGTAACATAATATAATGCGTAGATGATGCATGTGCATGCTATTCACAATCATAGGCATACTTACATATTGAAAATCAATCATCACATATTAGTCGATTTGCTACTAACCTGGTCATCATCATACCCCCTTCAAGGGTATCATTCTCACATATACTGCACTTGTTAGCAACATATAAAACAGGCAAATATCACGCAATTCCCGGAAACAATGGCTAACTACACACCTTATTACTAGGAGTTCTAGACTCTCGATCCTCGACGCTATTGTCTAGCGAAACTACGGCTATTTGCTTAACGTTTCCTGTTGCTGGCCCACACCCCGGTGGCCAATCACGCATCGCCGAGACGGCTCTTTTCTTGAACTTTTGGGACAGGGCCTTCCGCTTCCCTCCTTGACTGGTACTCGCATCCACGCCCATCGAAAGTCACTTAATCGTAACCACACGATTAATCAACGGGTCATAAACAACTAATTTTAAGTCACTTACTAATATCCTTACCGAAATAATCTCGAGATCCCGAAAGCTTCCCTTGCTCTTGTCGATATGCCCTTGGATGATCGAATCTAAGAGACTTCCTCAATGCTTCCTTCTTTCGGCTTCCCTTAAACCGAATGGAGCAGAACTGGGAGAGGTCGCCTTTGCTGATATTCGGCCAACCACACTAGGCTACTAAGAGGATATTTCGACAAGGGTGAGAGGAGATTCGGCTAAAAAATAAAGAAGAGAAAAGGAGAAGAGGCTTGTGGATATTCAGTTTAGGCTACAAGGAAAAAGGTTAAGAGGTTTCGGCCTATGTAAAATAAATGGGGAAAGAAGGGGTTCTCTCTTGCTTGCAAATTCGGCACAAGAGGGAGATGAGAGAATGCACTTCGGCTACAAGGAAATGATGAGCAGATGGTGAATGAAATGAGCATCACCCCTCCCCCTATTTATACTACACGGCCTAGCTCCAACCCCCCCAAAATAAATCCTAAAATCTCTCCTAAAATGCCTCCCTTCCACCCATTCAAAAAGCTTTGAAAAATTCAAACCTAACTAGCCAAAATTTAAAAAAAAATTGACCAAGTCTTTCTCCATCTTTTAAGCATCCAAAAGCCACCCAACTCCTTACCCCCTTGACGCAAAAACTAAGACCAAAGTGCTGCCTTCGCAGCTCGAACACTGGCCCCCTTCCCTTGCACCTGAGGCGTCACTTCCCCAAGCTCTTAGTGGCGTCTCCCTTGCCACTTTACTAGCTCAATTCTTATGCCAAAACCCCACCAAAAATGCTCTTAAAGCCCTCTCCATCCAAACTCCCCTTTTTAGCCCCTAAAACTAAAAATTTTCCAAAGCGTTCCCCCACTACCTAGGGTTCTCGTGACCCCTAAAACTTACCCAAACACACCTCAAGTGTGCCAAAGACCAAGCTAAGCACCAAAAATCTAACCCCAAAACCAGGTGTTACAATTCCACCCTCCTTAAAAATAATTTCGCCTCAAAATTACTTTACTAACAAACGTCCATACAACCTATTTTACCACCCTACGCTTATGTGCGTGACTGATCTTACTAAGGCTATCGCATCTACACAATCTCCAAATTCGCTACCCAAAATCGAGATGCCTCTCTTAGCAACACAGAAAGGCTAACTCATAAGCAAAAAAAGTAATTAACGCAAGTACCAAAGCAAAGGAGCTTACCTAGCATCACATTCTTGGTTGACTCCGACTAGACCCATTCCTTCCATGACTTGAACCACGACCCCTCGTCGCTTGAGGACAATTCTTGACCAAATGTGCCTTAGACCCACACCGAAAACATTCTTTACTATTCCCCCAGCACTCTCCTGTGTGAGGTCTTCCACATCGAGCACAAGAACGATTCCGATCCACTGGTACAAGTGCATGCGCAGGATTCTCGATCTTTGGTCTTTTCTGGACATTACCAAACGATGCTGACGGCCCAATATTTCTCTTATTCTCGTTCCTATTCTTTTCTCAGTTTTCCCTTACCGTCCTCTTAACTTCTTCGGCTATACGAGCTTTCTCCACTAGCACCGCGAAGTCTCTTTCCTCTGCGGAGCGATCAAGACTCAAGTTCATCTCGCAATCCATCTTCAAACCGGACGCACTCTCTCATAGTCAGTGGCCACAATTCCCTTAGCATACCGGCTTAGCCGCACAAACTACGCTTCATACTGCTATCGACTTATTTCCTTGCACTGCATTTAGAAACGCCTTCCTTTGCGCATCTAAGTAGCTTGCTCCAACGCATTTTCCTTCAAACTTTTCCTTAAAGTAGTCCCAATCCAATCGATCTGCCGGTACACCTTGTTTGATAGTGAGCCACCATCGATAAGCCTCATCTCGAAGAAGCGAAACAGCACCTTTTAGCTTTTCCTCTGGGGCACAATCCAAGTCGTCCATAATTCTCTCAACTCCTTCTAGCCAATACTCAGCTACGTTCGGGGCCACCCAGATACTCCCCTAAAAACTTCAGCCCCGTTCGACCTAAGTCTCTCGGACACTGACTTCCGAGCTCCATTTCCCCTACTAGCTCTTGCCACTTGCTGAAGCACGCGTAACATCGCCTGCGACACTGCATCATCTTCTTCCGTCTGATCTGGCTCCTCCGCGCCCACTGCTGGCGGCACTTCACTTTCTGACCCATGGCCAGACCCTACTGGTTCCGAAGCTGCCATTCTATCCCTACCGCGTCCCCTAGAACTCATCTTTATCGTCGCAGTTTAATCTAATTAACAAGTTTTATGCATTAGAAATTGTTCCACTTGTTTATCCGCGAACAAATCTTATGGAAAGAATTTCTAGAGGTAGTTCTTTCGATCACACAAATTTTCAGTTCAAGTTTACTACTCTAGTTCAAGAATCACATTCACACACACATCCGTTCGTCCACAAGAACACATTCCTTCCTCAGTAAGGGCACACTCAGTGGTATCCTCCACACACATTCACTATTCGGGCATTTCTGCCCGTTTCTACCCCAGGGGTATTTCCGTCATTTTGTCCTACAGGGACATTTTCGTCATAAACCAGAGCGATTCAAAACTTTAATAGGTTAGGATCTTTTTGAAATTCCCAAAACTGAAGGGTATTTTGAAAATTTCGCAAATTGCAGGTATAACAGGATTTTGGTAACCAGGGGTATTTTGGTAATTTTGTCAATCAGGGTAATTTTGTAAATTTCCAAAGTCAGGGTTATTATTGTTGCCATACAGAAAATTGGGTACTTTTGCAATGTAAGAAAATTTTATTAAGTTTGGGGTTAAACCAGAAATTTTGAAAGTTAGGGGCATTTTAGTAATTTTCAACACAGGGGTATTTTCGTAATTTTGCCGCTAGGGCATTTTGGCAATTTTGGGTAAATCGGGACAATGTTGTTCAAACCAGATTTAGGGTTTACTAACCAAAAAGGGTAAATTTGAAAATTTTAAAACCAGGAATTTTAAAACAGCAAGGCTAATCCCTTTCGGGTTTTTAATAGTTGGTTTAGCCTATGAACAAGTCCTTTTGGTTAAGGTGAACCGTAGCTACGCACCAGGTAGGATTCCAGCGAAGAGGAGGTGAGTCACGAGGACCGCTAAGTACCTGTGCTCTTCCGGATCCACTCCTAGACATGCGCACGATGGTTGCCACACCTTAACTCGGCGACTTAATCATAGGTTTGTTTTAGTAACCTTAAGTTTTATGCAATTATTTGAGTAGTCTAGTCCTAGGGTCCAATAGCCCTAATATTCTAATCTATAAGCCCAAATAAACCCATAACAATTCATACAAACAAATCACTTCAAAAGTCCAACGTAATTTACCCGTGGACTTCTGCCTGAGGTACAGTGCCATGCCGTAATAACTGAAAAATTTCTTAAAAGCCCACTTTGAAAAAGGTTTTTGGACCCAAAACCCTCAAAGCCGAGTTTTGAACCGGGCTCTGACACGATGGAGCACACAGCAATCCATCAAGCCACGATATGGCATAAGCCGATATCAATCAAGGTAACCACGCGAACTAAATCGCAAAGATCCACAACGCGACCTCAGTCAGCGCCAATCCACGATGTAGCACAAAGTCGACATCAACCACGCACTCAAGTACACCCGCACCTTCTTTTCATAAACCCACCCATGCACATGTAACATAATATAATGCGTAGATGATGCATGTGCATGCTATTCACAATCATAGGCATACTTACATATTGAAAATCAATCATCACATATTAGTCGATTTGCTACTAACCTGGTCATCATCATACCCCCTTCAAGGGTATCATTCTCACATATACTGCACTTGTTAGCAACATATAAAACAGGCAAATATCACGCAATTCCGGAAACAATGGCTAACTACACACCTTATTATTACTAGGAGTTCTAGACTCGATCCTCGACGCTATCGTCTAGCGAAACTACGGCTATTTGCTTAACGTTTCCTGTTGCTGGCCCACACCCCGGTGGCCAATCACGTACTGCCGAGACGGCTCTTTTCTTGAACTTTGGGACAGGGGCCTTCCCTTTCCCTCCTTGACTGGTACTCGCATCCACGTCCATCGAAAGTCACTTAATCAGAACCACACGATTAATCAACAAAGTCATAAACAACTAATTTTAAGTCACTTACTAATATCCTTACCGAAATAATCTGAGATCCCGAAAGCTTCCCTTGCTCTTGTCGATATGCCCCTTGGATGATCGAATCTAAGAGACTTCCTCAATGCTTCCTTCTTTCGGCTTCCCTTAAACCGAATGGAGCAGAACTGGGAGAGGTCGCCTTTGCTGATATTCGGCCAACCACACTAGGCTACTAAGAGGATATTTCGACAAGGGTGAGAGGAGATTCGGCTAAAACATAAAGAAGAGAAAAGGAGAAGAGGCTTGTGGATATTCAGTTTAGGCTACAAGGAAAAAGGTTAAGAGGTTTCGGCCTATGTAAAATAAATGGGGAAAGAAGGGGTTCTCTCTTGCTTGCAAATTCGGCACAAGAGGGAGATGAGAGAATGCACTTCGGCTACAAGGAAATGATGAGCAGATGGTGAATGAAATGAGCATCACCCCTCCCCCTATTTATACTACACGGCCTAGCTCCAACCCCCCCAAAATAAATCCTAAAATCTCTCCTAAAATGCCTCCCTTCCACCCATTCAAAAAGCTTTGAAAAATTAAAACCTAACTAGCCAAAATTTAAAAAAAAATTGACCAAGTCTTTCTCCATCTTTTAAGCATCCAAAAGCCACCCAACTCCTTACCCCTTGACGCAAAAACTAAGACCAAAGTGCTGCGCTTCGCACTCGAACACCGCCCCCTTCCCTTGCACTGAGGCGCCACTTCCCAAGCTCTTAGTGGCGTCTCCTTGCCACTTTACTAGCTCAATTCTTATGCAAAACCCCACCAAAAATGCTCTTAAAGCCCTCTCCATCCAAACTCCCCTTTTTAGCCCCTAAAACTAAAAATTTTCCAAAGCGTTCCCCCACTACCTAGGGTTCTCAGGACCCCTAAAACTTACCCAAACACACACTGAAGTGTGCCAGCACCCAAGCTAAGCACCAAAAATCTAACCCCCAAAACCAGGGTGTTACATCCACCACTAATGAAGATATTGAATCAAGTGAAGAGGTGGATGAGGATAAAGAAATGAAAATATTTGTTAGAAGATTTAATAAGTTTATGAGGTCCAATAGAGGGAGAAAATTTATAAAGAAGAAAGGACTTAAGCTTGAATCACCAAGGAGAAGGATCCTATAATATGATATGAATGCAAGAAGTTGGGACACATCAAGTTCGATTGTCCCAAATGGAAGAAAAATGGATCAAGCAAACAAAAGTTGAAGGCTCACGTTGCTACTTGGAGTGATTAGGATTTATCCGAAGATGAAGATAAAGAAATAGCCAACCTTTGCCTTATGACTATTGATGATCCTAAAGTAACTTCTAACTCATCTAATTCAATTTCTTATTCATTTGACGAGTTACAAGATGCCTATGATGAGTTGGGTTTGGAGTTTGAAACTATGGTTTCAAAATATTAAAAAAAAAACATTTCAAAATTAATAGATGAAAATAGTTCACTCTTCAAAGTCAATCATGAACTTGAAAGTAAAATTCATGATATGCAAGCTATTATAAATGATTTTGAGAAAAAGAACCAAGACTTGCATAATTTGCTTTCAAAAGTTCATGATGATCATAAAAAAGTAACTTGAGTTGCTTGAAAAAGAAAAAGTTTTATCTAACAAAGTATCTCCAAAAAGTAAGAGCTCAGGATCAAATTTTGATTGAACAAGCTTTAATTTCTATAAACATAAAGGTCCCTCAAGATTTTATAAAGGAAAAGTTGTTAAAAGTATATGGATCCCTAATGTGTTGGAAAATCGTGTTTGGAAAACGCAGCGGACAAAAAATTTAGGGAAAAATCAAAGTTTTAAATTTTTTTTTTCAAAACAAGAACTTAGTTGTGATATCTAAAGTAATAAACACTTAGTCAAAATAGTTCCGTTTCGATTCACCTATGATGAACGCTTCGACCGAGTAGTCTTCTCTGATATCCTCAAGCTCACGTCTGTAGAGGGTAGGCTCACTTTCGAATCAGAAAATTTTTCACAAAAATTACCAGTGGGGTAATTTCGTAATTTCTCTAAACTTTTGGGCCAAGTTATAAATAAAAAAAATCTCTAGAAATTTTCTGAAATAATTTTTCAGAGAATTTTCTCTCTACAACTTTCTATTGAATTCAAGTGTGTGTTAATAATGACCAAAGACTCTCTTTATATAGGGAGAGTTTAGAGAGTTCAATTATGATTAAACTTAAACACTTTAATATTAAATCTTATTAAATTAATAGAATATTTATGTACAAGATAAACATTAAATTTAATTTTATTAAGATAATAACTTTAATATTAAATTAATAAAATACTATTAAGGTAAGTATTAAATTAAATTTAATATTAAATCTATTAAAATAATATTATTTTTGGAATAGTTACTCTAAAATCAAATTCTCTGGTAGAGTCCTAGTAGGAGTGTAATTCTACCATTGCTCAACCACAGAAGACCCACCGCCGCCGACCATTTCTCGGCCACCGAAATGTTGCCGTCACAACCACTAGCACCCCGAGCTAGTTCGATTTTTGTCAGTTTGGTTTGACCACTGGTTGGACCGTCGGCCCGGTTTCACATATCAGGCCTGATTCGTCCAGTTTTTGGGTCTTGGACTCATGTTTAGGCTTTTGGGCCCAATTTACGATTTCAGGTCTAAATTTCAAGTTCAATTATCCATTGGGCTAAATGTTTGACTTGAAAAATTAAATTTCAAAAATATCATATTAATTTTAATTAATTTGATTAATTTAATTTACTTGATCAAAATTAATTTTCCCAAAAATCCCTTAGATTTTTCAAATTAATTTTTAAGAAAAATCTTTAATCAAATTCTCTAGTTGAACAATTCTTACAACCGCCCAATTTAATTCCACATCAAATACATCAACTCAATTAAATTATTTTCAAATTTGTAGAATTTACTTCTAATTCAAATGTAGTCCGATCGAGCTTTTACTTCTAATAATTGTAATTATGTCTAGAAGCATCATTCCGATAATTCGCAATTACTTAATCATGGAGTTTGTCCATAAGAAGTACCATGATTGAAAACTCCTTACTATATACTATTTACAAAATCAACTCATCCAATTGTTTTGTCTTGTAACACCCCAAACCCGGCCTAGATGTTATGGCCGAATCTGGCGATGTCACATGGAATGGAATTTTGAAATAATTTATTATGATAAAACCGCGTTCGTCTTATTACTCTTAATGATTCCAGAAAATGCCTACTCATTTAGTCGATTGCTTAAAACGTAATTCGTCGCGGAAGCTTTAGAAATCGTTTATTTTATGAAAAATAGAGTTAATTAAGTAAGTCCGTCCATTTTAGAGAAACCCCTTTGTTTTTGAGAAAACCGTCTAAGGGATCGAGAGTTCAGAAAATACTTTAGCTTTTGAAAACCAAGTCTTCCTACGTCTAGCAGTTATGAATCCATAAAAACAATAAATAAACCACATTTAAGAAAAAGTCCCAAAAAGTCCGTGAAATACATCAAAATCAACCCATAATCGTAGAACGGAATAAAAACCATGTAAGTTCAAAACCGTGGTTACCGTCGAGTCCTCCGCCGCATCGACCCGTCTAATGCTGGGGATTACCTGAACAGATTAAATAGAAAAAGGATGAGTTTTCGCAACTCAATGTCTAATCCCCACAGAAAACATGCACACAGCATCATATCAGAAACACTAATATATTTACAGTTCGGGTCTGAGCCCATTACAGAATCGGTGTGGACCTTAGCCCTCGAGACACGTAATATACTGTAATGCAATGCAATGAATATCGAATCCTACCCACCAGCCTCTACAAACCATCTCCGTCCAACCCTACACACCATGTGGGGATAAAATCAACCCACCTATCCCTACACACCATACTGTACCGAATTGCGACACATAATCAGATATTTGCAGCTGAGCTGCCAAATAACAGGCCTAATAGCCTTTTAGATACTTCCTCCAATATCATCAACCCACCCCAATGTAATGCAACATACAATCGATGACATGCTATAATGCAATTAACAGATCACACATTCAAATCGGTATACATGCTAAATGCAACATGCTTAATACAGATATAACATAAACGGATCACGTAATTAGGAGTCTAAGTAATGCTTACCGACCCTACAGTAGGTTCACAGTCGACTTGGGCAACCCGTGCAACCTTACAGATCATTTCAGAAAAATGGGCTCACATGCCCATGTGGCCTGCCCGTATGGGCCCACACGTCCGTGTGGCCCACACGGCCCAATAGGTCAAGCCCGTATCTAGCACACGGCCTCACCCAGCCATCACACGGCCGTGTCTTGCGTGCACAGCCTGGCCTTGTCGATTACACGATCGTGTTGTGGCTCACAGCCTTGCACACGGCCTACCACACGGCCTACCACACGGCCGTGTGGCATCGACAGAGTTGTCTTTCGACTTTTGCTGATTCTCATTCTCTGTGTTTCCGGGTAAACACCTATAACGTTTTCGATGTGCACGCACTCTTAAGCCTCCAGAACCCTTCGAGCGAAACGAGCAATCCTCGCACTTAATTTTTAACTTGGAATCAATTTATCGTTCCTTGATTAACTCCAATAGCGAGCCCAAAAGTCGAATAACGATCCACAGAAACTTGGAAGTAAATAGGAGGTCAAAACAAGAAAAAAAAGCAAGGGAATGGAAGGGGCGACGACAATCGAGAATGAAAGAACCAAAAAGAAACGGTAAGGGAAAAAAACGTGGAGAGGGTGAGTAACAGAGAAAAATGTCAGATGGTGAAAATTTGGGAAAATAATCAAAACTGACTTGATACTCTAAACTACCCACAACACCACAACTCAAACACTCCAGCATTTCAATTTCAATCAGACTCTACTACGCCACACGCCCAGAGCAAAAATATTGCCTATCCAGGGATTCGAACCCGGGACCTCCATCACACCAACACTCCACTTATCCACCAGACCAGCAGGCCCATTCTGTTAAGTATTTACCAACAATTACTTAAAAGCCTACTAACCAGAGATAGGGCTTTGTTCATAAAAATACTAAAATTTGCCCAAGTCAGGCTTGAACTTGGGACCTCACACACACACCCAAAACACATAACCATTGAAGCAGATAGACATTGTGTCACACATTCACAATAATAAAAATCAAAATTTTGGGGCGTTACAATTCTACCCCCTAAAAGATAATTTCGTCCTCGAAATATTACCTGATCAGAAAAGGTGAGGATATCACGACGATCAAATCCTCCCCCTTCTGGGTGGCCTCTCGATGCTATGATTACGCCACAAAGACTTTCACTAAGGGGATAGACTTCCTTCCCAGAACTTTAATGTCGTGATCCAGGATCTGGACCGGCTCCTCCTCAAACGTCAAATTTGGTCTAACCTCAATGTCCTCAATAGGAACAACATGCGTGGGATCAGAGCCGTAGCGTCTCAACATTGAAACGTCGAATAAATCATGAATGTGATCCAACTCCGGAGGAAGTTCCAACTGATAAGCGACTGGCCCCACTCATTTCAGAATATGATATGGCCCTATTAACCGTGGGCTCAGCTTACCCTTGCGACCAAACCTCAAGACCTTCTTCCATGGCGAGACCTTGAGTAAAACTAAGTCCCCCACAGAATACTCAATATCCTTTCTCTGCAGATCAGCATAGGACTTCTGCCTATCAGATGCCGCTTTCAGTCGATCTCGAATCAAGCAGACCTTATCTTCAGTTTTCGAAACTAATTCTGGACCCAGAACACGTTGCTCACCCAACTCAGTCCAACATAAGGGAGTGCGACACTTACGTCCATACAGGGCCTCGTAAGGTGCCATCTGAATGCTAGACTGATAGCTATTGTTGTACGCGAATTCTACCAACGGAAAATACTCCTCCCAACTGCCTCGAAAATCTATAACACAACTCCTCAACATATCCTCCAATACTTGAATCACCCTCTCCGACTGACCATCTGTCTGAGGATGAAAAGTAGTACTGAAGTCCAACCTTTAACCCAGTGCCTCATGCAATTTTTTCCAGAACCGAGACGTGAAGTTAGGATCCCTATCGGAGATGATCGAGACAGGAACCCCATGCAGTCTCACTATTTTAGATATATACAGTTTAGCCAACCTCTGGAGAGAAAAGTCCGTCCTGACCGGAATGAAGTGAGCAGACTTGGTCAACCGATCCACGATGACCCAGACAGAATCCTTCTTAGTGGGTGTTAAGGGCATCCCACTAACAAAGTCCATCGTTACTCATTCCCATTTCCACATCGGTATCTTTTACCATTGCAAAGGCAACCCGAAGGCAATCGATGCTCACCTTAACTCACGACAAGTCAAACAAATGAGCAATGAAGTCAGTAACCTCACGCTTCAACCCCGGCCACCAGTACAACTCTCGGAGATCTCGGTACATCTTGTTTCCACCGGGATGCATAGCATATGGACTACTATGCGCCTCCCTCAAAATCGACTGTCGTAACTCCTCATCACTCGGTACACAAATTCGACTGCGGAAATAAAGTACCCCATCACTGTTAATCCCAAAATCAGTAGCAACACCAGTCTCAACCTGACGAAAACGCAACTCAAGAGACTTATCCTCCATCTGTTTACCTCTAATCTGATCAATCCATATAGGTTTAACCTGAAGTTCTGCTAACAGACTCCCATCGTCGAATAAACTGAGTCGAGCAAACATCGCCCTCAGCTCGGCCATAGCCCTACGGCTCAAAGCATCTGCCACCACATTGGCCTTACCAGGATGGTACTCGATGGTGCAGTCATAATCCTTAAGCAGCTCAACCCATCTACGTTGCCTAAGGTTTAACTCCTTCTGAGTGAGGAGATATTTGAGGCTTTTGTGATCAGTGTAGATAGTACACTTCTCACCGTACAGGTAGTGCCTCCAAATCTTTAGGGCGAAGACTATGGCAGCCAGTTCCAAATCGTGAGTAGGATAGTTTACCTCATGCGTCTTAAGATGACGTGACGCATAAGTTACAACCTTACTATCTTGCATCAGTATGCAACCCAAACCCACATGTGACGCATCACTATCGACGAAATCCTTCCCAGATTCAGTTTGTATCAGAACCGGAGCTTGAGTCAAAACAGATTTGAGCTTCTCGAAGATCTTTTGTTTCTTATCAATTTAGACAAAGGGAATTCCCTTGCACAGAAGCTTGGTTAACGGTGTTACGATCAAGGAGAACCCTTCTACGAAGCGTCGATAATAACCCACTAGCCCCAGAAAACTATAGATTTCAGACACATTCTTCGATTGTTTTCAATCCAACACAGCCTCAATTTTATGAGGATCAATACAAATCCCCTCCGCAGAGACCACATGTCCCAAAAAGGTTACTTCCCAGAGTCAGAACTCACACTTACTGAACTTCGCATTCAACTATTTCTCACGAAGAGTTTGTAGTACCACTCTAAGATGCTCATCGTGCTAGTCCTCAATCTTGGAATACACTAGGATATCATCGATGAATATCACCACAAACTGGTCAGATAAGGCTAGAACACACGGTTCATCAAATCCATAAATGCCGCTGGTGCATTGGTCAACCCAAAAGGCATAACCAGGAACTCGTAATGTCAATAACGAGTACTAAATGCCGTCTTATACACATCAACCTCCTTAACCCTCAATTGATGATATCCTGAACGCAGATCAATCTTGGAGAACACAAAAGCCCCTCTGAACTGGTTGAATAGATCATCTATCCTCGGAAGTGGGTACTTGTTCTTAATTTTTAGCTTGTTCAGCTACCGGTAGTCGATACACATCCTCATTGTCCCATCTTTCTTCTTCACAAACAACACCGGTGCTCCCCATGGAGACACACTGGGACAAATGAATCCACGATCTAACAATTCTTGAATTTGAGCCTTAAGCTCTATAAGCTCCTTCAGCGCCATTCAATAGGGCGCGATAGACACTGAAGTTGTACTCGGAATGAACTCAATCCCAAATTCTACTTCTCAGCTTGGAGGCAGACCCGATAGTTCCTCAGGAAAAACATCTGAAAAGTCCTTCACGGTTCTAATGTCCTTCACCGAAGAGTCCCCAGAATCAGAAACGTTGATGTAGGCCAAGAATGCCTCACATCCTTTCCGTACCAACCTTTTTGCCACCAACGCAGAAATCACATTAGTCAGACAGTCTCGTCGTTCCCCAATCACAACTACATCGTTTTCCTCCTCGGTCCTCAAAACAACCCTTTTAGTCGCACAATCCAAACTTACCCGGTGTTTAACCAACCAATCAATCCCTAGAATCAAGTCGAACTCCCCAAACGGAAGCTCCATCAAATCAGCCAAGAATACCGTCCCTTGAACCTCTAGTAGAACATTTCTATATAGTTTACTCGCTTGGATGGACTACCCCAACGGACTCACAACAGTTACCTCACTAGACTCTCAACCGAAATCCCCAAGGTTTTAGACACAATACTAGCTACGTAAGAGTGTGTAGAGCCTATGCCTATCAATGTCAAATAAGGTACATCATAAATTTAAAACGTACCCGTGATGATGTCTGGAGCATCTCGATCCTAATGGCGACGAGCAACGTAAACTAGTGCAGGCTGCCTCGCCTCAGTCGGCCCAGTACCTCTGCCCGGTACTCTCTGTCCTCGGCCTCTAGGTGGCTGCTAAACTACTCTCTGTGGCTATGTAGCACCAGTAACCGAAGCTTGCATCTGATCAGTTCTCAACGGACAATCCCGAACATGGTGCTCAGTCGACCCACTTCTCAAACATGTCCCAGTCGTCCTCCAACATTCACCTGGATGGCGTCTACCACAGTGCCCACACAGCGTTACCCAAGTAGGTGCAACAAGAGGCCCCACTCTCACTGGCCCATCAGATCTGACCTTTTTCTTAGGCCTCATCACAGAACTCGAGGGCTTCGATTCCCTCTTATTCTTTCTTCTTTCTCGATTTTGGCGCTCAGCGCACTTAACCTCATCGACGATCTTCGCCTTCTCAACCAGTGTAGCAAACTCGCACTCCCTCTGTGGAGCTATCAGAACTCACAAACTGTCCCTAAGTCCATCCTCAAAATAGACGCATCGCTTATACTCGGTCGCCACCATGCCTCGGGCATAACAGCTCAATCTCAGGAACTCGACCTCATACTCGGCCACTAAACGGTCTCCTTGGGTGAGATTAAGGAACTCACGTCTCCTAGTGTCAATATAGCTGGCTCCCACATACTTACTTTGGAACGCTGTCTTAAAATAGTCCCAAGTCAATCGGTCGGGCTGGGTGCCCTCCTTAACCGTCAGCCACCACTGGTAAGCTTTATCGCGAAGTAGAGAAACAGCCCCCTTAAGCTTCTGCTTAGCGGTAAAATCCAGGTCGTCCATAATTCTTTCCGTGGCCTGCCTCCAATATTCGGCCACGTTAGGGGCGACTCCAGTGACACCCCTGAATAGTTTAGCCCCATTGGACTAGAGTCGTTCCTAATTGACCCCCGGCCCCCAGATCCGGTGTTGGGCCCAGTGACCCTATCTAATATCCTTAGCATGGCCTGGGACAGTGCGTCGTCCCCAGCCATGCGATCTCGAGACCCAATTTTTATCGCAGGTGATAAATTAGGCATATTTCTAGATGATGAGGACCCAGCTTGAGCCCCTCTACGGCCTCTACCACGGCCTGTACTACCCCGTCCCCAGATACCTCGTGCACTCATTGTAAATTTGGAGTTTATCTGTATTAACAGTTTTATGCATTAGTTACAGTTTCGATATTTGTTAACAGATGTTTTATGCAGAATAGTATCATAAGTTCAGAGTTCGTTATCGCGAGTCTTAGTCTCACTACGGTTTTCAGTTTACACTACCTAGAGTGTTTTCAGTACAACATACCTCCTATGGTTGTTCCAAACATGCTAGTAGTATTTTCAAACAAATATAAACAGAGTTTCAGAACACTTACAGGATCGGCGCAGGAGACTCGGTGTACCACATACTGAGTCCAAAAGTATTTTAAATCACTTAAAAATCATCTCTTAAAACCAATCTTTTTAACCCAAATCCACAGCCAAGTTTTGCAACCTGGCTCTGATACCACTAAATGTAACACCCCAAACCCGGCCTAGACGTTATGGTCAAATCTGGCGATGTCACATGGAATGGAATTTTGAAATAATTTATTATGATAAAACCGCGTTCATCTTATTACTCTTATTGATTGCAGAAAACGCCTACTCATCTAGTCGATTGCTTAAAATGTAATTCGTTGCGAAAGCTTTAGAAATATTTTATTTTATGAAAAACAGAGTTAATTAAGCAAGTCCATCCATTTTAGAGAAACCCCTTTGTTTTTGAGAAAACCGTCTAAGGGATAGAGAGTTTAGAAAATACTTTAGCTTTTGGAAATCGAGTCATCCTACGTCTAGTAGTTATGAATCCATAAAAACAATAAATAAACCACATTTAAGAAAAAGTCTTAAAAAGTCCGCGAAATACATCAAAATCAACCCATAATCGTAGAACGGAATAAAAACCATGTAAGTTCAAAACCGTGGTTACCGCCGAGTCCTCCGCCACACCGACCCGTCTAATTTTGAGGATTACCTGAATAGATTAAATAGAAAAAGGATGAGTTTTCACAACTCAGTGTGTAATCCCCACAGAAAACATGTACACAACATCATATCAGAAACATTCATATATTTACAGTTTGGGTCTGAGCATATTACAGAATCGGTGTGGACCTTAGCCCACTCAGATACAAAATATACAGAACAGAACAGAACAGAATATCAGAATCCTACCTACCAGCCTCTACAAACCATCACCGTCCAACCCTACACACCATGTTGGGATAAAATCAACCCACCCATCCCTACACACCATGCTGTACCGAATTGCGGCACATAATTAGATATTTGCAGCTGAGCTACAAGATAACAGGCCTAATAGCCTTTCAGATACTTCCTCCAATATCATCAACCCACCCCAATGTAATATAGCATACAATCGATGACATGCTATAATGCAATTAACAGATCACACATTCAAATCAGTATACATGCTAAGTGCAACATGCTTAATACGGATATCACATAAATGGATCACGTAATTAGGGGTCTAAGTAATGCTTACTGACCCTACAGTAGGTCTACAGTCGACTTGGGCGACCCGTGTAACCTTACAGATCATTTTAGAAAAATGGGCTCACATGCCCATGTGGGCCCACACACCCGTGTGGCCCACATGGCCCAAATTTACCTTGGCCATGTGGATCACACGGCCTGGCCTTGAATCCCACTTGCCCGTGTGGCCCACATGCCCGTGTGGGCCCACATGGCCCAATTGGTCGAGCCTGTATCTCGTACACGGCCTCACCCAGCCATCGCAAGGCCGTGTCCTGCACACACGGCCTGGCCTCGTGGATCACACGGCCGTGTTGTGGCTCACAGCCTTGTACACGGCCTACCACACGGCCGTGTGGCGTCGACAGAGTTGTCTTTCGACTTTTGCTGATTCTCGTTCTCTGTGTTTCCGGGTAAACACCTATAACGTTTTCGATGTGCACGCACTCTTAAGCCTCCAGAACCCTTCGAGCGAAACGAGCAATCCTCGCACTTAATTTTTAACTTGGAATCAATTTATCGTTCCTTGATTAACTCCAATAGCGAGCCCAAAAGTCGAATAACGATCCACAGAAACTTGGAAGTAAATAGGAGGTCAAAACAAGAAAAAAAAGCAAGGGAATGGAAGGGGCGACGACAATCGAGAATGAAAGAACCAAAAAGAAACGGTAAGGGAAAAAAACGTGGAGAGGGTGAGTAACAGAGAAAAACGTCAGATGGTGAAAATTTGGGAAAATAATCAAAACTGACTTGATACTCTAAACTACCCACTACACCACAACTCAAACACTCCAGCATTTCAATTTCAATCAGACTCTACTACGCCACACGCCCAGAGCAAAAATATTGCCTATCCAGGGATTCGAACACGGGACCTCCATCACCCCAACACTCCACTTATCCACCAGACCAGCAGGCCCATTCTGTTAAGTATTTACCAACAATTACTTAAAAGCCTACTAACAAGAGATAGGGCTTTGTTCATAAAAATACTAAAATTTTCCCAAGTCAGCCTTGAACTTGGGACCTCACACACACACCCAGAACACATAACCACTGAAGCAGATACACATTGTGTCACACATTCACAATAATAAAAATCAAAATTTTGGGGCGTTACATATCCAATGACCTCATCATGTGTGTGTTACCCTCATATGATATCCTTGATTCCTTTGAGTTAGATTCGTTCACTCAATACAATCCTATTTTATCTCATTGTCACCATTGTGTCTTCTTAATGTTTAATATGATCACTACCAACAAATGACTGTGATAAATTACTCGTTCGAGAATAAGCAACCCGTGGTCACGTTTCATATTAATCAATCCACACAATGCCAATGAGAGGATATTGTTAACTCTTTAATTGGGCTATGGATTCCACTGTTGCTAGTAAAGCCATGCCATACATAAGTGATGTACCCAACATACTGGCTATTGGCTTGATCATATTTAGAGCATAAACCTCCATTTATACCAAAGAACATGTGTTACATATGCATGCTCAGTGACTAACTCAGGATTTAGGTGAATCACACCATGAATGACACAAAAGAATTAATTCACAAACGAATTCAAAATTAATTCCTCTTAGGTCCAGTCCAGTGTATCATTCTGCCAATGAATACATCCATGTCTCTACCTGTGGAGTCAACTAATCTGATAGCCAAGACTAGCCATCTTCTCAATTGGAATTGTAGGCGACATAATTATCCATCTCAATATTTGAATCAAATGCTCACTTTGATTCTTTTACAGGATTATGGACTCATTTAGATTATCTACTGAAGTAAGTTGTATTTCTCGTAATGTAAACGTTCTTACAATGTCACTTACCATCAGTTTGAACTTAGATAATCAATGAGCTAATATTTACTTGTCACAATTTTGCTATGCATGCAAAATATGAAAGACATAAATACAAAAGACATAATAGTGAAATGTGAAATTTATTTATTCATTGTTCAAATACATAGAAAAAAATACATGTTTACTACAATATGGACACATTTCCCAACATAGTGGACTTAGTGTTACTCAAGACAAAAAGATTCTTTCAAAATGGATTCTCAAAGGGACAAAAATTTTAGGAACTAATACTTATGGACCCAAAAGAACTTGGGTACCAAAAACAAAAATTTAATTCTATGTTTGTAGGAAGAGGAGCATTGCTTCAAGGTGAACAATTCAAACAAAAACTCATGGTACCTTGATAGTGGATGCTCAAGGCACGTGACCAGTGATAAGAGTCACTTTATCAAATTGAAGCCAAAAAGTATAAGAGAAGTTATACTTGGTGACAACTCCAAAAGATGAATAGAAGGAATTGGCTCTATTGGTAAAAACTCTTTAATTCTTATTGAAAATGTTTTGTATGTTAACGGTCTTAAGCATAATCTATTAAGTATTAGTCAATTGTGTGATAAAGGTCTCAATGTCATTGTTTAGTCTAGTGTATGTAAAGTAATTAACATTGTGTCTAATAAGATTATGCTTGTAGAACATATGATAAGAAATAATTATATGGTGTATTTAGATGACTTGCATGATTCATTCATATGCCTTGTTGCTAAAAATGAAAATAATTCATTATTGTGACATAGAAAAAATAGGACATGCTAGCATGAGCATATTGCATAAACTAGCTAAAAATGACTTAGTAAAAGGTTTGCCAAAAATTGATTTTAATTTAGATAAAGTTTATGATAGTGTTAAAGGCAAACATAAGAGAGTTTCTTTTAAACCTATCAATGATGTATCTACTAAGAGTTCTCAAACTAATTCACATTGATATTTTTGGACCAATTATGAATACTAGCTTGGGTGGAAAACAATATGCTTTTGTGCTTTTATTCTAGATTTACTTGGGTTCTTATAACACCCTAAATAATTTAAGTCTATTTTTGTGAAATCTGACACAAAATGTGTATCTTCTTCAGTGGTTAATTGTTTTGGATGTGTGTGTGAGGTCTTGGGTTAAAGTCCAACATTTGAAAAATTTTGTTATTTTTTATCCAAGCCTTATCCCTATTGGGTGGGCTTATATTATATTGTTTGTAAACTCATACCAGAATGAGCCTATTGGTTCGAGTGGTAAAGAGTTAGAGTGTTGGAGGTCCTGTGTTTGAATCCCTGCGCAAGCGTGGGTGTTAACTTTTGTTCCGGTTGTCTGTTAGAGGTTCGTTGGAGTTGGGAGTCTGAAGTAGTTGGATGTGGTTAGTAGGGAGGATATTGTGGGATGTGGTTGTCAGTGGGGAGTTGGGATATTAATCTAATTGATTATTTTTATTTTATTTTTATTTTATTCAAAATTTTTCTCTCTTTTCCCAACAATTTGACGTCAGTTTTGTTTCTTCTCTTTCTGTAACATCCCAAATGTGGGGCTATTTGGAAATAAATTATTTTTCTTATGTATGAACTGCTGTGTCATTATTTATGGAATAATAATGGTCAATTTAAGGCTTTGTGTTGGCTCGATTTGGTAGGAAATTTTAGTTTTTAACTTTTAAAAGAAGGGAGCCTTGGTAAGTGGTGTTATAAGAATAAGTGTGGGTAATTTAACACTAAAAAGCCCTTGGTTAAGTGGCAAAAAGAAGCCCACTTAAGAGCTACATGTGACGCCACCAAGGAGCAAGGGAGAGCTTGTGTTCGAGTCACAAAATCCTCCTCTTTTTGTTTTTATTTGGACGGCACAAGGGGGGAGAGTTTTTCTCCCTTCAAACTCTTTTATTAGGTGTAATTATTAAGGGATAATTTAAGCATTTTAATTAGTTTTAATTTGCTTAAACCTTTTGATAATACAAGAGATATGATAATTTCATAGGATAATCAAAGATATTATTTGATTAGAAGGGATTATTAAGTGATTAATTCAAATTATTTGAATTAATTGAAATGTGTGGCCAAGAGTACTTGGAGAGGTTGCCGAAATTTTGAACTCCTTGAACAAGGAGGTGTGGACGGCAAGGCTACTAGGGGGATGCCGAAATCCTATATAAACCCCCATCTACCATCTTAAATTCTTTTTAGAATTTTTTGTAGCCGAAATTCTCCCAACTAGTTGCCATCTGATTTCTTTTCTTTCTTCAAAGTTAAGAACCACTTCCATCTCTTAGTCTCTAGCCGAATCTAATCCCTATTGGTGTGCCGATTTCCCTTAGTCTCTTCTCTCAATTTTCGGCTAGCCTTCATTAGTTGTTGTTTATTCTTTGATTATTCTCCCAAAAACCGATAAAAGAAAAACCCTCTCTTCTTTTGGAACCTTGGCCGAATACTGAACAAGGAGGGGGAAGCATTCTCTAATCGAATTTGGAGGGTAAGTATGTTAGGCGAATGTCTAGGATTCTCTTTTCTCTTCTTGTCGACTTGGAGGTTGGTAAGTGACTATTTCGGCAATGACTCATTAAGGCTACTAATCGCTTGATTAAAATATAGGGCCTTCGGATTCGGAAGCAAGCGGTGAACCCGTTGCTTTGGAGCAATCGATTTTGGGGTAAGGTGGTAAGATCTGTTTTCTTCATTCATGATATTCGATTAAGCCGACTGGCTACTAACTTAATGATTGCCGATTAGGGAAGCGTAAACACTTGGTGGCTAGTACTCAAGGGTGTTAGGTAAGGCTTTCGGGTTAAATATTAACCCTTTGAATATTTTGGATTTGGCCGAATAGGCCATAAGACTAACCCATGTTTTTGGTCGAATATAGGACAGATAGATCCGTGGTGACCAACGTTTCTTCTTGGGATTTAAGACTATCGTAGTAACAGTGTGTACATACACACCATTTAACTTATTAAATTATGCTAAGTAATGTGATTGCTAACTTGATGTATGTGGCAATGGCTTGAATACCATAACGGTATACGGGTAACCGGTGTAAGTACTGTGCATATGATTGCTATTTTATGCTTTTGGAAAGCATCTTTGTGATAATACATATGATAAATCTATATGTGATTGTTGACTATGTGGGTTGATGAGTGGGGGGCGGTGATAATGTGCCGACGGGCACCGATGTTTTGGTAACACACCGTGACTATCGTCGTCACAGAGGTTTGGTACCTCCAGAGGTTTGGTACCTCATAGCGACTTGTCCCCGTGGTTAACACCACCGTGGGTTGGCCCCACTTGAGATATGGGATCGCCCGGTGATTTGGTATCACACGATGGGTTGGCCCCATCACCCGATTTGTGTCTACGGACACCGATTGCTTTGGTAGCACATTGTGACTATATGTCACCGGTGGTTTGGCACCACCCGTTGTTTTGGTAACACATCGTGACTACGGTCACCAAAGTGGTTTGGTACCACGTGGGGTAGACAAAGGTGTTTGGTTGGCTAGGTTGGGTACATGGTACTTTGCTTAATTAATCGTTATATGTTGTGTATGAAATGTTGTATTAACAGGGAAGGGTTACATATTGAGTCTTGGTGACTCACCTTCTCCTTTAACATTTTTCGGGTGACTCGTAGATGGCGGTTGAGGATACGGTGGGACTCGAGGTGGCCATGCAAAGGATTTTACTTTCTAGTAACTTTAAACTTGTTTAATTTTATTTTGGGTTGTAATAAGGCCTCCATGAACTATAGTTGCGTTTTTTTATGTTGGATATTTACTTAAAACTATACCATTAAATTAAATTAAATCACATGTTTTCTTAAGTTAACACGAGGAAGTTTAAACGTGCCATCGGGTACACTTGAAACTGGTATAACAATTGGACTTAATTAAAATCCCAAATTAAATCTAAGGGTAGCTTTGACAAGACAACCGAAAACGAGGAGTTTTCTATAAAATTTAAACGGGTTTCGAAATGGTGTTCACAAGGTTTTACTTCGTAATAACTCAGATTCGGTCGTAATGTTTGGGCCGGGTTTGGGTTGTTACAGAATTGGTATCAGAGCCAAGTTCAAAGCTCGGCTGTGGGGGCCCAAGGCCCAAAAATGTTTTTGGTAGGCCTTATGGTGTGATTTACGGGTTTTAAGCAAAGCATGGCCCGAGTCTCCGCACCGATCCGCCCTGTAAGTACATCTAAACCTTTACGTGAATTATATTCGTAGAAGGGTAGGAAGCATGGGAACGTAGATAGATTTATAGGACTTGGACCCTAAGGCTAGATTGCTCAAACACAGACGAAGCATAAGACTTAAAGAACTAAACCAACCTATGACTTAGTCAATGAGCTAGGGTGTGGTAACCCCTGTACGCATGTCTAGGAGTGGATCCGGAAGAGCTTGGTATTTAAGCAGTCCTCGTGACTCACCTCCTCTTCGCAGTATCCTACACGGTGCATAGCCGGTTCACCCTAACTCGAAGGTTGGTGGTGTGGTAACCTGCATGCGCATGTCTAGAAAGGTTCGGTGAGAGCTTGGTATTTAAGCGGTCCGCGTGACCCACCTCCTCTTCACTTGAATTTCACGCACAGTGCGTAGCTTGGGTTCACCCACGACCGGGAAGGCTCGGTCATAGGCTAAAAACAATGATTAAAACCCGAGAAGGGAGTTAGCCTTGTTTTTTTCGAAAGGAATGAATAAACAGCCCTAATGTTTTCAAAACTTATCCAATAACCCTCTCAAACCCTAGAACACTATGTATACAATGTTTTTCTCGGAAGACTTGATTTGTGAAAATTACGGAAATACCCCTGTAGGAAAAAGACGAAAATACCCCTGGGTTAGAAATGGGCAGAAATGTCCGATGAGTGAATAGGTATGGAAAGTATTAAGGAATGGATGCATGAACTTCTTTGTGTGAACTAGGATAGGAACTGAAACATTGTTTGCTCGAAAGAAATCTCTGATTAAACCTCATCCATAAAACTTCTTCATGAGTAATAAAGTGAAACAAATGCTAACGCATAAAATTTTTCTTAATCAGATTAAAAGCGCGGTAGATAGAATGAGTTCTAGAGGACGTGGACGCCGTGGACGTGGTAGGGGTAGGATGACGGTGTCTGAACCCGTCAGGTCAGGACAAGGTTCAGAAAATGAGGTACCACCGCCACCACCACCTCCTACTTTTAGAGCTGAGGAGCCGGAGCAGACCGGTGGCGAGTCGGTATCGCAAGCTGTGTTGCGAGTCTTGGAGATGGTGGCTGGGGCTGGTGGAAATGTTGGAGCTCGAAAATCTGTTCCCGAGCGACTCCGATCTAACGGAGCGGAGGTATTCCGAGGGGTGTCAGGAGTGGCACCTAGTGCAGCAGAATACTGGCTAGAGTCAACTGAAAGGATCATGGATGATCTTGACCTGACTGAGGAAGAGAAGCTGAAAGGGGCAGTGTCGCTTCTAAAGGATGAAGCGTATCAGTGGTGGCTAACGGTTCGAGATGGGGCTACAGCAGATGATTTGACTTGGGAGTATTTCAGAACCGCCTACCAGAAAAAGTATGTGGGCATTAGCTACACCGACGCAGCAGAGAAAGGCTTTTCGGGATTAGTTCAAGGAACTAAGTCCGTGTGTCGGAATATGAGGCGGAATTTCTAAGGGTGAGTAGATATGCGAGAGGCATCGTGGCTACCGAACATGAGCGCTGTGTCCGCTTTGAGGACGGACTCGAGATGACTTAAGGTTACCGATTGCCCCACACGCAGAGTTCGTGAGTTCTCATCTCTAGTGGAGAAGGCTAAGGTAGCCGAAGGAATCAAGGAGGCCGTGTGAGGCGAGCTACGATAAGAACAATCGAAGAGAAGTTTTGGGTCACTGGGTCAAGCGGTAGTGCTCGTAAAAGGCTAGACCAAGTGGGCCCAATCAGCAAACAAGGCCCACAACGCCCGCTGTCGAGGCCGACTCGGTGCAATCGCTGTGGAAAGACCCATTCGGGAGGATGTTGGACCGGTGACAAAGGATGTTTTGAGTGTGGGTCTTTGGAGCATCGCGTCGAGATTGTCCCCGAAAAGCTAGCTAAGAAGCGAAGGAATGACGAACCGTGCTCGGGATAGAAATGTGGGACCACGGAGGGTCGTGGTAATGGTAGAGGAAACAACGGTCCTAACCGAGGTCGTGGAACTCAAGGCGAGAGGTTCGGGCAACACAGAGGCTAGGCGGCACTGGCTTAGTCCACGCAGCAAGGTGTCGCGAAGAAGGTGACGACCGGATGTCATAACCCAGACGTTTCTAATTTTCGGTTTCCCTTATGTTGCATTGATTGATGTGGGCTCGACGCACTCGTACATTGCTTGTAGTGTGGTAGGAACTATGGACCTAAACTCAAAGCGCCTCTAGGGAGATGATCGTAGTTAGCCCCTTAGGTCACTCCGTAGTCGTAGATAGACTTTATAGAGGCGCACCCCTAGAACTTCAAGGGGTAGTATTTGTAGTCGATCTAATGGAACTACCGTTTGGGGAGTTCGATTTGATCCTCGGTATGGATTGGTTGGTTAAGTACCAAGCAAGGTTGATTCTGCGACCAAGCGCATGGTTCTTAAGACGGCGGAAGGTGATGAAGTGGTTATGATAGGAGATAGGAGGAATTACCTATCCAACGTAGTGACCGCCTTGAAGGCTGAAAGGATGGTCAAGAAGGGTTGTGAGGCGTATTTGGTTCAAATATGTGCTTTGGAAACTAAGAAGTTAGTAATTGAAAAGGTCCGAACGGTTGGGGAATTTGCTGATGTGTTCCCAGAAGAACTTCCGGGTTTGCCTCCGGATCGAGAAGTCGAATTCGGTATAGACTTGCTACCTGGAACGGCACCTGTGTCTATAGCACCATACCGAATGGCACCAAAGGAATTGGTGGAGCTAAAGGCTCAAATTCAGGAGCTCTTGGATAGAGGGTTTATACGACCAAGTATATCTCCGGGGAGGAGCGCTGTGTTGTTTGTCAAGAAGAAGGACGGTTCTATGCGGATGTGCATCGACTACCGTCGATTAAATAAGTTAACGATCAAGAACAAGTATCCGTTGCCTCGGATTGACGACTTGTTCGATCAAGCTCAAGGGTGCCTCGGTGTTTTGAAGATAGACCTTAGGTCGGATATCATCAACTTAAGGTAAAAGAGGTTGATGTTCACAAAAGCGGCATTCGAACTCGGTATGGGCATTTCGAGTTCTGGTGATGCCATTCGGGTTGACTAATGCGCCATGCGGCATTCATGGACTTGATGAGCAGAGTATTCCGAAGATTTGGACCGATTCGTCGTGGTGTTCATAGACGACATATTGGTTTACTCAAAAGACAGAAGAAGAGCATGACAAGCATTTACGGATAGTTACGCAAGTATTGAGGGGGAAGCGATTATATGCCAAATTCAGTAAGTGTGAATTTTGGCTTTAGGAAGTGGCTTTCTTAGGGCATGTAGTATCGGTGAAGGAATTAGAGTAGACCTCGCAAGATTGAAGCAAAGATTGGAGTGGAAACCACCTAGGACGGTGGGTGAAATACGAAGTTTTCGGGTTTAGCAGGATACTATCGGAGATTCGTGGAAGGATTCTCTCTAATAGCAGGTACCGTTAACTAAGTTGCTAAGGAAAGGTGTCCCGTTTGTATGGGAAAAGGAAGCAAGAAAGCTTTGATAAGCTAAGGAAGATTTTGACGGAAGCTCGGTTTTGGTACACTGAAGCGGGAAAGTTATTCACGGTTTATTGTGATGCATCTCACACCGGCTTGGGATGTGTGTTGATGCGAGATGGGAAGGTAGTAGCCTATGCATCCCGTCGATTAAGATCGCATGAGGTTAACTACCCAACGCACGACTTGGATTTAGCAATGGTCGTCTTTGCAATCAAGATATGGAGACATTACGTATGGAGAGAAGTCGATGGTCTACACGGATCACAAAAGCTTGAGGTATCTCGACTCGAAGGATCGAACCGAGACAGCGTCGGTGGATTGAACTACTAAAGGACTATGATTGTTCAATCGAGTACCATCAGGAAAGGCTAATGTGGTAGCCGACGCATTGAGCCGGAAGCGTGTAACGGACTTAAGAGCAATGTTCGCTCGGTTAAGTGCGTATGATGATGGGAGTCTTTTGGCGAGAACTTCAAGTTGTTTCGACATGGATTGAGGAGATTAAAGAAAAGCGGTTAGTGGATGAAGGCTTGAGCTCTAAGAGGTACAAGTTCAAGACGGTGGATTGGAAGGGTATGATCTGTCTATTGATGGGTGCTTTGTTTTCAAGGACGAGTATGTATGCCAAAAGATACAGATTTAAGGCAGAAAATTCTCCAAGATGCACATAGCAGCCCATACGCTATGCATCCTGGAGGAAGCAAAATGTATGGAGACTTGCGGAAACAGTTTTGGTGGCCGGGGTTGAAGCGTGAGATAACGGAGTTCGTAGGGAAGTGTCGACGTGTCGTGAGGTTAAGGTGAACATCGGTCACCATCGGGACTACTTCAACCGATAAAGATCCTCAATGGAAATGGGAGAGGATCACCATGGATTTTGTTAGTGGGCTACCCTTACGCCCACCAAGAAGGATGCAGTCTGGGTAATTGTGGATCGCCTAACTAAGTCAGCTCACTTCATGCCGGTGAGAATGGATTACTCACTCCAGAAGTTAGCGAAGCTATATGTGGGTGAAATAGTGAGGTTGCATGGCGTGCCAGTGTCGATTATCTCGGATAGGGACCCCGATTCACGTCAAGGTTTTGGAAAGCGTTGCATCAAGCTTTGGGTACACGGTTAGATTTCAAGACGGCTTTCCATCCACAAATCGACGGACGATCGGGAAGGGTGATCTGATTTTGGAAGACATGTTAAGAGGTCTGTGTCTTGGATTTTAGTGGTAGTTGGGAGGAGTACCTACCATTAGCGAGAATTCGCTTATAACAATAGTTATCAAGCGAGTATTCAAATGGCTCCATATGAGGCCCTATATGGACGAAAGTGTCGTACTCCTACATGTTGGACGGAGTTGGGAGAAAGACAAGTTCGGGTCCAGAGTTGGTAACCGAGACGGAAGACAAAGTCAAGGTGATTCGGTCTCGTCTCAAGGAAGCATCGGATAGGCGAAGTCTTATGCCGATCTCAAACGCAAGGAAGTGGGTATCTTTGTGGGAGACAAAGTCTTTCCGAAAGTGTCGCCTTGGAAAAAGGTGTTGAGGTTTGGACGGAAAGGAAGTTAAGCCCAAGGTTCATTGGGCCATATTGTTGTGAAGCGAATAGGACCCGGTGGCTTATCGGCTAGAGTTGCCGTGCAGAATCGAGTCGATTCATGACGTATTCCATGTATCAATCTTTGAGGCGGTATCGGTCGAGATCCTTCGCACGTTGTGCCGAGAGCGCGAGATTGAGGTGAACACGATTTATCTTTTGAGGAAGAACCGATTCGATTGTAGATCGAGATGTGAAAGTTCTACGAAGGAAGGCGGTGCCTTTAGTAAAAGTGTTATGGCGGAACCACGGAGTGGAAGAAGCTACGTGGGAGCCCGAGGAGGTGATGCAAGCAATACCCCCATCTCTTTTGATCAAGGAATTTCGAGGACGAAATTTATTCTAAGGGGGTAGAAGCTGTAACATCCCAAATGTGGGGCTATTTGGAAATAAATTATTTTTCTTATGTATGAAGCTGTGTCATTATTTATGGAATAATAATGGTCAATTTAAGGCTTTGTGTTGGCTCGATTTGGTAGGAAATTTTAGTTTTTAACTTTAAAAGAAGGGAGCCTTGGTAAGTGGTGTTATAAGAATAAGTGTGGGTAATTTAACACTAAAAAGCCCTTGGTTAAGTGGCAAAAGAAGCCCACTTAAGAGCTACATGTGACGCCACCAAGGAGCAAGGGAGAGCTTGTGTTCGAGTCACAAAATCCTCCTCTTTTGTTTTTATTTGGACGGCACAAGGGGGAGAGTTTTCTCCTTCAAACTCTTTTATTAGGTGTAATTATTAAGGGATAATTTAAGCATTTTAATTAGTTTTAATTTGCTTAAACCTTTTGATAATACAAGAGATATGATAATTTCATAGGATAATCAAAGATATTATTTGATTAGAAGGATTATTAAGTGATTAATTCAAATTATTTGAATTAATTGAAATGTGTGGCCAAGAGTACTTGGAGAGGTTGCCGAAATTTTGAACTCCTTGAACAAGGAGGTGTGGACGGCAAGGCTACTAGGGGATGCCGAAATCCTATATAAACCCCCATCTACCATCTTAAATTCTTTTTAGAATTTTTTGTAGTGAAATTCTCCCAACTAGTTGCCATCTGATTTCTTTTCTTTCTTCAAAGTTAAGAACCACTTCCATCTCTTAGTCTCTAGCCGAATCTAATCCCTATTGGTGTGCCGATTTTCCTTAGTCTCTTCTCTCAATTTTTCGGCTAGCCTTCATTAGTTGTTGTTTATTCTTTGATTATTCTCCCAAAAACCGATAAAAGAAAAACCCTCTCTTCTTTTGGAACCTTGGCCGACATTGAACAAGGAGGGGAGGCATTCTCTAATCGAATTTGGAGGGTAAGTATGTTAGGCCGAATGTCTAGGATTCTCTTTTCTCTTCTTGTCGACTTGGAGGTTGGTAAGTGACTATTTCGGCAATGACTGTTAAGGCTACTAATCGCTTGATTAAAATATAGGGCCTTCGGATTCGGAAGCAAGCAGGTGAACCCGTTGCTTTGGAGCAATCGATTTTGGGGTAAGGTGGTAAGATCTGTTTTCTTCATTCATGATATTCGATTAAGCCGCGGCTACTAACTTAATGATTGCCGATTAGGAAGCGAGAAACACTTGGTGGCTAGTACTCAAGGGTGTTAGGTAAGGCTTTCGGGTTAAATATTAACCCTTTGAATATTTTGGATTTGGCCGAATAGGCCATAAGACTAACCCATGTTTTTGGTCGAATATAGGATGATAGATCTGTGGTGACCAACGTTTCTTCTTGGGATTTAAGACTATCGTAGTAACAGGTGTGTACATACACACCATTTAACTTATTAAATTATGCTAAGTAATGTGATTGCTAACTTGATGTATGTGGCAATGGCTTGAATACCATAACGGTATACGGGGTAACCAGGTAAGTACCTGTGCATATGATTGCTATTTTATGCTTTTGGAAAGCATTGCTGTGATAATACATATGATAAATCTATATGTGATTTGTTGACTATGTGGGTTGATGAGTGGAGGGGCGGTGATAATGTGCCGACGGGCACCGATGTTTTGGTAACACACCGTGACTATACGTCACCAGAGGTTTGGTACCTCAGAGGTTTGGTACCTCATAGCGACTTGTCCCCGTGGTTAACACCACCGTGGGTTGGCCCCACTTGAGATATGGGATCGTCGCGGTGATTTGGTATCACACGATGGGTTGGCCCCATCACCCGATTTGTGTCTACGGACACGGTGCTTTGGTAGCACATTGTGACTATATGTCACCGGTGGTTTGGCACCACCGGTGTTTTGGTAACACATCGTGACTACGGTCACGGTGGTGGTTTGGTACCACGTGGGGTAGACAAAGGTGTTTGGTTGGCTAGGTTGGGTACATGGTACTTTGCTTAATTAATCTGTTATATGTTGTGTATGAAATGTTGTATTAACTGGGAAGGGTTACATACTGAGTCTTGGTGACTCACCTTCTCCTTTAACATTTTTCAGGTGACTCGTAGATGGCGGTTGAGGAGCCGGTGGGACTCGAGGTGGCCATGCAAAGGATTTTACTTTACAGAACTTTAAACTTGTTTAATTTTATTTTGGGTTGTAATAAGGCCTCCATGAACTATAGTTGCGTTTTTTTTTATGTTGGATATTTACTTAAAACTATACCATTAAATTAAATTAAATCACATGTTTTCTTAAGTTAACACGAGGAAGTTTAAACGTGCCATCGGGTACACTTGAAACTGGTATAACAATTGGACTTAATTAAAATCCCAAATTAAATCTAAGGGTAGCTTTGACAAGACAACCGAAAACGAGGAGTTTTCTATAAAATTTAAACGGGTTTCGAAATGGTGTTCACAAGGTTTTACTTCGTAATAACTCAGATTCGGTCGTAATGTTTGGGCCGGGTTTGGGTTGTTACACTTTCTCTGTATTTTCATTTCATTTCTTCTTTTTGCTACCTCCTCCTATCCTGTTCACAAACTATCGTCAAATCTTTGCGTCTTAGATTTTCGAGTTCCTTCATTCATTTTGGTAAGTGGGATTTTGGTGTTTCTGTAGTTTTCGATTTCCAAAACGCCGATTAGAATTATACCTTTTTGTTTTAGCGGGATGGTAAGTAGCTAAGGGATTTAACTTCTGTGAATGTGTGTTGCGTAGGAGAGGACTGTGAAGCAGCAAATTGCGTTCCAACGACCTGATTCATGGTAGAGGTTGTTTACGTTGCCGGTAAGTTCGTGAGCCTTGTTCGGGTTTTGTTTCTGATTTGTATTTAATTGTTAATAAGGCGTTTGGTATATTGTTTTAGGATTTTAGAGGTTTCAAGATTGTTTTCACATAAAAAACGAGCCAGGTGTGTACTCCTAACACGAAAAATCGAGTTTCAGCGAAAGCCAAAAATGGAGTTTGTCGACGCCACACGGGCGTGTGGACGACCGTGTGGTTAGTCGTGTGCGAGACACGACCGTGTGACTGACGAAGGCGTGGCAATGCACAAGACACGACTGTGTGACAGTGCGAGTGTGGCCATGTGGGCCACACAGGTTAGGCCAGATGGGGCGTATGGGCCCAGACGGGCATGTGGGTTTTGGGCTAGATCGTGTGGGCCACAGTGTGGGCCCACACGGGTATGTGGGCCTTGAATTTTGAAATTTTCCCTAGGGTCGCCCGGGTCATTCCGATCTACTGTGAGTCTATCGTAGGGTCGGTAAAGGCTAACCAAACCCTAATTCATGTGATTTGATATTCTGATAGTCCAATTTGAGTAAGAAACTGGTATGTATGCTGTAACACCCCTTACCCGGGTTCTACACCGAAACCGGGCCCGAGGCGTTACCGTAAAAGGTCCTCATAATCGCCACTTAGACCTATCATGACTACTCTCTCTAGTCGCCTTAACAACCTCGTTCTCGACTTACGAGACCTCACTCGTAAGCACGAAGACTCTCGAGACTATACCAAAAATTTTTCAACCTTTTCAAATTTTCTCTTTTATATAAGGCTCACACGCCCGTGTAAAATGTGACACGCCCGTGTGTAGACACACACGCCCATGCTCCTCAACCGTGGTAACTACTGACTACACACACAGGGTCTCGAAGCCTAGTCACACGCCCGTGTTCGACACCCGTGGACGACACTGACTTGGGTCACACGACCTGGATACACGCCCATATGGCTGGTCCGTGGTCGCCTCTGACTATTTCCCCACGGTCTAGGCACGCCCGTGTGCTTTAACCGTGTGACCATTCAAATTTCAAATTTCAAGGTGCAGACTTCACACAGCCTGGGCACACGCCCATGGCTTGGTCGTGTGTCACACACGGCCTAGACACACGCCCCGTGTGTCTACCCATGTGGACAAGAACAAATTTGTTTTCCAAGCTCTTTGTACCCCTATAGCTTACACTACATGAATCCATTTAACATACTAGTAAACATCTCATAACTTCAACATGAACTCCCGTAGATAACTTGTAATTTCATAAATGGTAAAATGAGCCATCATGCATGGCAATTTACAAATTAAATGTCTTAACTAGAGCCATTACACCTTTGGCCAAAATAACAAAATAATTTTACTAGTCTAGCCCCTATACATGCCATTTACAAAATCATTAAGTCTAGGTATACCGAGATGAGGTGATAGTGCGGGCGGTCTTACAGTTATCGACGTATCACGGCTCGGCTCTTAAGCTCTATAAAACAAGGGAAAAGAGAAGGGGAGTAAGCTTTAAGCTTAGTAAGTTTACATGTAACAACATAACATTATAACATGTATTAAACGATTACATAGCATTACATACTAAGCAAGAAATAATTTACATTCATGGCCATGCTTACTCATTTTCTCTATTCCCACATTTCCACCATGTCATAAGCATAGTACATACATTCATTAACAGATTTCCCTGCACATAGCATCATAAAATCACATAATACAACACATCACTATCTCTAGTTCCTTTGCTCATGATTAAATTACTCGATGGTTTCGCACTTAGCCCACCAAAAAGATTATAGACGATGGTATCGCACATAGCCCATCGTAGTTAAGCAACAAGGTGGTATCGCACTTAGCCCACCAAAAAGATTATAGATGATGGTATCGCACATAGCCCATCATAGTTAAGCAACAAGGTGGTATCGCACTTAGCCCACCAAAAAGTGTCGTCATTACATATTTATATAACTATTTCATCATTCACACAATAATTATTCAACGATTACCACATTCCATCCATTTGAACCACACATGTTCTCAATCATGCCATACACTAATAAGCAACACATTGTTTACACAAATATGCATTGTTTACACATAAACTTACCTCGGTGCAAAACGTGATAACGAACGACTTAATCCGTCACCTTTCCTTTTCCACGGTCAAGGTTGATTCCGAGCTCTTCTTGATCTATAACAATGGAATTCACTCGTTTAGATCATTCTATGATCATAATACATCAAATTCTACACTTGGGCAAAAATGACCATTTTGCCCTTGTACATTGGCAAAATTACTATTTTGCCCCTAGGCTCGTAATTTATTTTTCAACACATTTCCTTAATAATTAAGTCTAGATGAGCATTTATTTCTCTTACAACTACTCACCATTCTCATAATATCATGCATTTATAACACAACATCATTCTTGCTTTTAATTCCTACTTAGGTGTTTTCATGCAAACACCTTTCACAAAAGTTGTTCCTCATCTCCCTAACATTCATTTTCTCTCATAAAACTCAGCTAACAACATAATTACTCTCATGGAAAATCCCTAGACTTTCAATCATATCACAAATTAGTCCCCTCATTAGCTAGCTTGAGCTTTGGGGACTCCAAAAGTACAAAAATTATCAAATAAAGCCACCAAAATCACTTACTTGCAAAGAGATAGCTTAGCTGAAAGTTTGAACCCCAAAAATCTATATTTTCTCTTCAATTTTCAGTGGAAGAAGGAGGGTTAATAGTGATAGATGATATCTTTCCTTTTTAGCATTTTTTTATTCATCTTTTTATCACCTAATGTCACCAAATTTGACTACAATTAATTCTCTTGTCCCCCTAGCTTCCTATGGCCGACCAACACTCTCAATATGGCCTAATTACACATTAAGGACCTCCAATGTAATATTCTATGGCTATTTGACACCTCTACCTTGTAAATTAGAACTTTCGCACTTTATGCGATTTAGTCCTTTTTCACAATTAAGCAATTAATCATTAAAATTTAAGGTACCAAAATTCTCATACATCCCTATAAACATGTTACGACACATGAAATAATATCAAAATAATTTCCTCGACCTCGGTTTAGTGGTATCGAAACCACTATTCTGACTAGCCTCAAAACCGGGCTGTTACATATGCCTAACTGTTCTGTTTGAGTTTATATGTGTTATCTGTATACGAGCATGTTAAGCATGTTAATTCTGTATTCTGTATGTGTTTGGGGTGGGATTTGCATATGTGGAGGAAGTGTTCTGTACGACGACCTTTCGCCTATATTCTGGCAGCTTGACTGCATAGTATTCTGTCATGTGTCGCATAGAAACTATATGGTGTGTTAAGATGGGTGGGTGTTTTTAACCCCATATGGTGTGATGAGATAGTCAAAGATGATGTGTAGAGGATAGGGGGTAGGATTCTGTATATATGATCTACTTATCTGATTCTGCTATCTGTATCTGTCAGGGACTTAGGTCTGAATCTGTATCTGATTGTATATGAAATATTGTGTTTGATGCATGACTATTTTTGTTGGGTTACACACTGAGTTTACGAAAAATCACACCTATTTGTCTGTTCTATTCAGGTAGTCCACAGACTTAGGCGGGTTGATGTGACGGAGGCTTAGCGGTGACCACTTGACCGAGATCTGTTCTTGCTTAGTAAAAATGGTTTTATTTTAAAATCTGGCTTTCGTGAGAGTTTTGTAATTTTTAGATTCTTCAGACTTTTTGGGACTGTTTGGTTTAAATTTTTGGTTTGATTGCGTTATGGTTTCTAAAATGCGACAAATTCGACAAAATATCGATTTTACGCGAGCAAATGTTATTTTTGAAAACTTGAGCGTAGTTCTGGATTAAGCGGTTTTTCAAACTTTTGCTGCGAAATGATTTGACTAACCTTTTGGATAAAATGTAACGGTTTCAATAATAAATACATAAGTGATTATGTTTTATAAAACTTGGACGTTCTATCTAAGTATCATCAGTTTCAAAACCCTTCTTCGTAACACTCCCAGATTCAGCCATAATCTAGGCCTTGTTTGGGGTGTTACAGTTTTTTCATTAAGTACTAAAGACAAAGTTTTAAAAAATTCATCAATTTTCAAAAATTAATCAAAATGAAAAATATTACTCAATCACTAGTATTAGAAGTGACCATGGAACCGAATTTGAAAATCTTGGTTTTGAAAATTTTTGCAACTCAAATGGAATTAGCCATAATTTTTCAGCACCTAGAACCCCTCAACAAAAAGGATTTGTTGAGAGGAAAACTAGAACATTAGAAGAAATGGCTATTTTAAAAAAAAAACTCCATATGAACTTTTCAAAAACAAAAAAGAAAACATAACATTAGCATTTTCATCCATTTGGATGCAAGCGTTTTTTTTTTAAATAATAACAAAGACAATCTTGGTAAATTTGATGCAAAAAGTGATGGAATAATTTTTCTTGGTTATTTTTTAAAATCTAAAGCTTTTAGAGTCTTTAATAAAAGAACTTTAGTAGTTGAAGAATCAATACATTTTTTCGATGATGCTAACCCTCTTCCTAGAAAGTATAATTGTGTTTATGATGATGATGTAGGAATATTAAAAAATGATGATAAAGTAGATCATTCATCAAATGATAAGATTCAAGAACAAAAACAATAAGCTCTAAAGGAGCTCACCATAGAGGAAAGAAAAGTCAATCATCTAAGGGAGTACAACTATAAGAAAGATGATAAGATTTTGGAAGATCCACCCAAAGGCATAACTACTAGATCTTGTTTTAGAAATACATGTAATTATGTTGCATTTATTTCATGCATTGAGCCTAAAAATATCAAAGAAGCATTAAATGATGAATATTAGATATTGGTTATGAAGGATGAATTAAATCAATTTGAGAGAATCAATGTATGGACCCTTGTAGAAAGACCATGTGATAAATATAATATAAGTACTAAGTGAGTTTTTAGTAATAAACTAGATGAGAGTGGTAACATTGTGAGGAATAAGGCTAGGCTTTTTGTAACACCCTTACCGTGATCGCGCGCCAAGACAGTGCAGGCGTTACCTTACTTAAAAACATGCATACAAACATTTTCGGGTTATGAAATTTCATTTAAATTTAAAACTTTTCAATCTTCATCTTAAAGTCCTTAATATGAGCCTACGAGGCCCAAAACATACATTAAAAGCGGTTCAGGACTAAACCGGGAACCTTAGAAAACTTTAGAAAATTTCATTGAAAATAGGGGCACGCCGTGTGGACTTGGGGCACGGCCGTGTGGCTTGCATGGCCATGTCCTTAGCCGCGCGAAGCTCGAGCTTGACTTGTCGCCGCAAGAATTCAGGATGTCACACGGCCTGGCACACGCCCGTGTCTCAGCCCGTGTGTTAAAACCTTTGACATTCTGTTTCTGACGTCAGCAAAATTTTTGGATCACACAGCCAAGGCACACGCCCGCGTGCTAGGCCGTGTGGGGAATTTAATTTCGTATTTAAGGTGCAGACTTCACACGGCCTGGGCACATGCCCATGTCCTATAGCCGTGTCTTCCACACGGTTGAGACACACGGCCGTGGCTCTGCCCATGTGGTTACTACTGGGCATTCTGTTTTGCCAACTTAGGGTGCAGGGGGACACACGACCGAACTACACACCCATGGGGCAGACCGTGTGTCACACACAACCTAGACACATGCCCGTGCGGAAAAAAACAAGGCTATTTACCAAGCCCTTTTTGCCACCTTTACTTGCACCAACATAAGCTACATCAAGACATACACACATCAAGGCCACTACACTCCATTTACATGCAAACTTATCACATACTTTATCAATCCAATCATCCAACCTACTCATTCATGCATTTACATACTAAATACTCAACCATGCAATTTGCTCAATCATGAAAAGCATCATCATTTACCCATATCAATAACAAGTATTAGCCATCATCCACGGCTTTATACAAAATGAATCAATCATCAAGACTAGCCAACACATTTGGCCAAAACAATATGACACTTGACAAAATACCAAGTCCCTATACATGCCATACTCAAAATGATAAATCTAACTATACCAAATGTTCAGATTGATAGTGTGATCGATGCCTTGACGTCTGTTGATCCCCGAGCTAGCTTGGCGGCACTATGAGAAAATGGAAAAGAGAGGGAGTAAGCATAAAGCTTAGTAAGTTGCATGTAAATAATTAACAACAATTACCATACATTATCATATTCATAACATATTATAAACTTGCACATAATTCTCAAATGATTAAAATCATTACTTACTCTTTTTCATCCTTACTAATCATATAACATAAATCAAACTCATTTCTCATAAATTTCGTGTAGGTACCTGTATCACTTACAACATAGTCGTAACTTTTCTCACTTTTGACACAAGCTTTAAAATTCCCGGTGAACCCGTTGGAATACCACAAGATATCCGATAAGCCTCACACAAGAGGGTAAAATGCCGATGCCATGTCCCAGACATGGTATTACACTGGCTCACATATCGAGGCCGATGCCATGTCCCAGACATGGTCTTACACTAGCTCTCGTCTCAATGCTGATGCCATGTCCCAGACATGGTCTTACACTGGCTCTCATAATGTGGCCGATGCCATGTCCCAGACATGGTCTTACACTAGCACACATATCACCCAAATGTCATGGCATGAATATCCAATCTATTCTTAAGGTTCAACCGGGAGTATGCCACATCAAAATTCGTCATGCATATTCATAACAATAATCAAACATTTTATGCAATATCCATTGTTTAATGCATAATAACAATAGAGTTGTATTATTTACGTACAACTTACCTCGGTATACAAAATATGGGCGACTAGTTCGATTTAGTCCAATAGCTTGGTTTTCCCTCGGTCTAAGTCTGGATTCTATTTTTCTTGATCTATAATGACAAAATTTACTTATTTAGTCACCACATTAATTAAGACATTCCAAAATTTCTACTTTGACAAAATTACCGTTTTGCCCTTAGACTTTCACATAATTACGATTTTGCCCCTAGGCTCGTAAAACGATTTTAATCAAATTTCCTCCTTTAACAAGCCTAGCCGAACCTTTATTACTCTTATAGCAACTCACAATTCCAATTATTTCACACATTTACTACCCATTTATAACTTTTACAAAATAGTCCTATTATGTGTTTTCATTAAAAATCCTTTCACAAAAGTTGTTTATTTAACAACCAAGATTCATTTTCTTCCATAAAATTTCAGCAAACAATATAAATACTCTCATGGCAAGACCCAAGACTCTCAACCATTTTGCAAAATAGTCCCTTCATTAGTTAGCTTAAGCTACAAGGGTCACAAAAATACAAAAAATCATCATGAATAACCATCAAAAAACACTTACTTGCAAGAGGGAAGCTTGGCTGAAATTTTGAGCTCTCAAAACCCTTATGTTTGCTGAAAATTTTGGTGGAGAGGAGGAAGATGAAAGGTGATTTCTTTTTTTCTTTTTTTTTTCTCTTTATTCATTTAGTCACCTAATGCCACCAAACTTTGACCAATTTCATTTCTTTGTCCCCTATGGTCGGCCATCACCCTCATAAAGGCCTATTTGCACATTAAGTACCTCTAATTTAAGGTTCTCTAGCTATTTAACACCTTTAGCTAGTAGAACAAAACTTTCGCACTTTATGCGATTTAGTCCTTTTTCGAAATTAAGCAAGTAATCGCTAAAATTAATTCACCAAAATTTTCCATGTAATCATATAATCATGCTATAACACATAAATTAATATTAAAAATAATTTCTCTGGCCTCGGATTAGTGGTTCCGAAACCACAGTTTTGACTAGCCCCAAAATCGGGCTGTTACAATTCTCCCCCCTTAAGGATTTTCGTCCCCGAAAATCTTACCAGTGAAAAGGTTTGGGTATTGCTCTCTCATAGTCTCCTCGGGCTCCCATGTGGCCTCTTCAACCCCATGTCTATGCCATAGTACTTTCACAAGTGATATGCTTTTATTTCTCAATTGCTTGATACCTCCCGATCTAAAATTTTAACCGTCTCTTCACCATAGGTCATATCCGGTCGAATTTCAACTTCTGTTGGTGAAATCACTTGTGATGGGTCAGAACAGTAACGGCGCAACATAGACACATGGAATTCATCGTGGATCTTTTCTAACTCGGACAACAAGGCTAAACGATATGCTACCGGTCCAATTTTCTCAATCATCTCATATGGTCCAATAAAACGTGGACTTAATTTGCCTTTCTTACCAAATCTGAGGACTTTCTTCCATGGGGATACTTTCAAAAACACCTTATCACCGACGTGAAACTCAATTTCTTTCCGTTTCAAATCCTCATAGAATTTCTATCTATCCGGAGCTACCTTCAAACAATCACGAATCACCTTAACTTTTTCTTCGGTTTCTCTGACTAAGTCAACCCCATGTATCTGGTTTTCTCTGAGTTCAGTCCAATACAAGGGCGTTCGGCATTTACGCCCATACAAAGCCTCATAAGGCGCCATTTTCAAACTCGACTAATAACTATTGTTGTAGGCAAACTCCACCAGCGGTAAGTACCTTTCCCAACTTCCTTGAAACTCAAGAACACAGCACCGCAACATATCTTCAAGAATCTGAATTACTCTTTCCGACTGACCGTCGTTTTGCAGATGGAAAGCCATGCTAAAATTCAAATTTGTCCCCAAAGTTTCGTATAACTTTTTCCAAAATCGCGAGGTAAACCTCGTATCTCTATCCGAAATAATTGACAAGGGCACTCCGTGGAGTCTCACAATTTCCGAAACATACAAATCGGCCAATTTTTCAAGTGGATAATTGGTACGCACTGGTATAAAATGAGCTGACTTTGTTAGCCTATCAACCACAACCTATACGGCATCTTTCTTCCTTGGCGTCCAAGGCAACCCGAACACGAAATCCATAATAATACGGTCCCATTTCCATTCGAAAACCATCATAGGCTGAAGTAAACCCGAAGGTACTTGGTGTTCGGCTTTCACTTGCTGAAAAATTAAACATTTAGAGACAAACTCTGAGATGTCTTTTATCATTCCCGACCACCAATATATTTTCTTCAAGTCATTATACATTTTCACACTACCCAGATGGATAGACAAACAAACATTTAGCATACTTTTGGATGATTTATCCCTTGATTTATGTAAAAAGGTGCTCTGAATCCTTTCTTTTCATGTTTTATACTCAGGAAAGCACCGGAGGATGGAAAGAATGAGAAACGGGCTTAAAATGGACCAAATCGGGCCAAAGTGAAAATCGACACGGCCTGGACTTGAGCCAACACGGCCGTGTCTCCTTGCTAGACTAGAACACGGCTTGATCACGATTTACACGGGCGTGTCACCTCATTAAAAGTTCCAACACGGCCTAAATATGATTCACACGGGCGTGTGCCATGGCCGTGTCCCTGTCGTAGAGAAGAGTAATTTCACTCGAAAAATGATACTTAGGGGCAAAGAAACCTATTTCAAAAGCCTATATAAACACCCTAAGTATAACCTAGAAGAGGGGGGTGAGCTAGGCCAAGGAGCCGAGCCGAAAAGGTCAGATTTGTGGGAAACACTCGAAGATAGCCAGTTGATCCATTTCAAGAAGCCAAAATTTTACTCAAGACGGTGGATCTCTCCTTCAATTCCTTCAGAGGGTTTTAGGGATTTCTTATGTTTTGTTTTATCTTTTCTTCTGAGATGTTTTCTTTTATTATTATGAACTAAACTCTTGAGATACAGAAGGGGATGAAACTTAGATGAATCTTGTTATCGTTTCTTTGAACTATATGATAAATACTTGATTTGTTCTTAATTATGTGTTCTTAATTCTTGTGTTGATATTTCCGGGATATTGATTCAAGTTTGATGTGCTTAGGTGGAGGAGCAAAAGTCCCTGCTTAAGAGTAGATCTAGCATAATTAAGCGGAGTTGGTCGCGCGCCTAGAGATAGGGTGACGAGATTTTGTCGGATTAGGGTGAAACCTAATATGGGAGTCCATAGATCGAGTTAATGCAATTCTAGGGGTTTTAATTAGAAAGAGATTTCAATTAATCAACCTAGGGTTAGATGTTATTCGCTTCGAGAGAGGGCTTAATATACATTAGGGAGTCTTACGGATCAAGTCAAGTGAATAAATCGCATGGTTTGAGTTAGATAACAAGTGAAGTCTAGGTGGATTCTTCCTAAGGGTATCGTCTTAATCAACGAGTTTTTCCAATGATATTTCCCCAATTCATTCTTTTTGTCTTTGCGTCTTTAGCTTAGTAGTTAGTTAAATTTAGATTGAATAACAACTTCACTTATTTTAGGCTAGATAATAAAAATAAAGTTAGTATTAGTACTTTTGGTTCCTTTGGGTTCGACAGTCCGGTCTTGCCTAAGCTATACTACTGTTCGATAGGTGCACTTGCCTCAATCGTTGTTATAGTTAGTTCCAGGTTCGATCATTATAAATTTAAAAATCTGAAATCAACGATCAGTAAGTTATGTTATTGTTTAGGTTTACTTGTTCCTCTTAAATGGTTACTAAAGAGGAGTGTTTTCGTGTTTAGGATTTCCGTAAGTGGCTGTGGTTCCTAAACTGTGCCAACTGAGTTCGTGTTAGTCGGTATCCGCTCAAAGGTAAGGTTTTTTGTTACGATTTAGGTCTTATCTGTTCGTAATAACTCATTTTAAGTGACTGATTTTGGACTCGGGGTTATCAATTTTAGGTTCTGGAGTGCTCGGGAATCATCTTATCTTCGAACGAAACCAGGTGTGTACCCTAAATGCAGAAAACGAGATTCGAAGAAAAGCTGAAATCGCTTGCTGCCAAGAGATAAGAGAAAATAGTTTTGGACAGCAGCAGTAGCCTAACTTTTAAAAATCATAAAAAAATGGAAATTGAGTTAGAGGTTGAATAAAATATGAAATTAAATTTTATTGAGTCTAGTTTTTCATGGAAGAAACAATGTAGCAATGGAATAGTAAATTATGAGATATGATAATTTTTGTGAGACAATGTCAGAATGATTTTGGGTTCCCCTATTCTGACTTTGGAAAATCATAAAAAATTGTAAAATAATAATTTTGGGTTACAATTTATATGCTTAAAATTCTTAATGAGTCTATTTTAAAGAGAAGCAAACGGGAACATCATACGAATCTCATACTAGGAGAAACATTTTTTTTTAGTGAAGAAGGGTCGAAATTGTCAGACAGCAGAACAGGGATGAATTTTAAGAATTAGCTGTAGTTATTGGCTAAACCATAAATTCTGAAAAATTTTATGGTAAGAAAATCTATTAGTCTAGTTTCGGAAAAATCAAGCGGATCTTAATTTGGAATTCTGTAGCTCAATTTATAAATAATTTAGTGACAATGACTCAAGTAGATAGCTTTGAATGAACATATAAGTAAATAGTGAAAACATATATGAATATTTAGCTAGCATAGGTTACACTAAAAATGAATCACACGGCCAAGGACAATTTGGGCCGTCTGGGTCGCACGGGCAGGCCATATGGGCGTGTGAGCCCATTTTTCTGAAATGTTCTATAAGGTTGCACGAGTTGCCCAAGTCGACTGTGGACCTACTGTAGGGTCGGTAAGCTTTACTTAGACCCCTATATAAGTTATCTGTCTGTCTGATTTTTGTACTAAGCATGTATACTGATCTGGATATATGAGTTTAAATTGCATAGTAACATGTCATTCTTGTATGTTGCATTGCATCGGAGTGGGTTGATTATGATTGGAGGAAGTATCTGAAAGGCTCTTAAGCCTGTTATCTGGCAGCTCAGCTGCAAATTTCTGATTATGTGCCACATTCGGTACAACATGGTGTGTAGGGCTGGGTGGGTTGATTTTATCCCCACATGGTGTGTAGGGTTGGACGGAGTTGGTGTGTAGAGGCTGGTGGGTAGGACTTTGTTCTCTGCATATCACATGCGAAATGGGCTAAGGCCCTATAATATGTCCGATTCGAATGCGAGTGGGCTAAGGTCCACCTGTTGTTTTAGTAATGGGCTCGGACCGAACTGTGAGATTATGTCTGCTATCTGATATCTCTGTATGTATGTTCTCTGTGGGGATTACACACTGAGTTTGCAAAAACTCACCCTTTTCTATTTAATCCGTTCAGGTAATCCCCAGCAGTAGGAGGATCGGTGCAGCGGAGGACTCGGCGGGGACCACGGTTCTAGATACTTATTTATGGTTTATTTTTAATTCTGCTTTGGTTATATTTGGGTAAATTTTATGTAATAAGGCCTTTCGGATTTTAGTTTAAAACTTGGGATGATTATTTCATAAAGCGCTAGTGAGAGGACAAGACGCGAGTTTTCAAAATAAACAAAGGTTTTATCAAAATACGTACGACCTCGTAAATCATTTTAAAAGCTTCCGCAACGTATAAAGTTTTGAAAATGGATAATGAATATATAAACAACATGTTTTAACGATAGCCTAAGATACCTAAAAATGGTTTTAACGCAGTTACGTTTTCTAAAGCACTATCATGTGACATCGCCAGATTCGGCCATAACGTCCTGGCCTGGTTTGGGGTGTTACATCATCAATTGCAACTTTCAAAATCATCGACACTTTCAAAAATTGAGGCATGGGCTAGTTAGTACTCAAAGCAACGATCACAAATATATAAAAATCATCAAAAACCAAGCTCAAAACATACCTTAATTGAGCAATATAAATGCAAAATGCTTGAGCACTAGAAATGGTGTTCTTAAGCTCTTAATTTCGGTGGAACTCACTTGGAAAAGATGAACATATGGTTTTGTTTTTATTTAATATTACTTATTTACAAAATTACTTTAATGCCATTAATGAAAACATTACAAAATCTTATAATGGATGACCATTTATGTCATAATCCACTAACTATGGTCTAATCACATAATAAGGACCTCATATTCAATTAATCAAACAAATAAGCACTTTAATAATTAGCACATAATTTTTGCATTTTAACCGATTAGGTCCTTTTATGAAATTAACCACACAAATGATAAAATTAGCTCACGAAACTTTCACACATTTATAATCACATGCTGTAAACACCAAAAATAATATTAAAATGTTTTTTTATTTGAATTTGTGGTCCCGAAACTACTATTCTGACTAGGGTATAAATCGGGCTGTTACACTGGCAATTCTTTTGGAAATTCATCTGAATACTCACACACTATGGGCACTGATTCAATTCTTAACTCAGTCTCTTTGGCATTCATCACAAAAGCAAGATAAGCTTCATATCCCTTTCTTACATATTTCTGAGCAGACATATGAGAAATCACTACAGGCAACCTGTCCTGTTCATCTGATTCAACACGAAGAAAATCCCCATTTTCACATTTTAACTCAATAAATTTCCTTCAACAATTTACTATCACATCATGAGCAGTTAGCCAATCCATACCAAGAATTACATCGAATTCATCAAATGGCAATAACATGAGATTTGTCGGAAAATGATGACCTCTAATCAACAAAGGGAAATCTTTGCATACCTTGTCAACTAACACACATTTACCTAAGGGATTTGACACTTTTTTCACAAATTCTGTAGATTCTACAGGCATTTTCATACTAGATACTAATTTCGTACAAACATACGAGTGGGTAGATCTCGGATCAATTAAAGCAACAACATGAGTATCATAGAGAGAAAATGTACCCGTAATCACATCAGGGGAGGATGCCTCTTCGCGAGCACGAATGACATAAGTTCTCGCAGGCGCTCTACCCTCAGATCTTGCAGTTTGCTCTCTAGGTGTATTCTTACCACTCGTTCCATTTCCTGGATTTCTCTGTGACCTTCCTCTAGCAGTACTTCCCGACCTTGCACTCTGAGATTTCTCTTTTTCAACCATCTCGGGGCAATCTCTAATAAAATGGTCTGGAGATCCACACTTGAAACAAGCTCTCTCGTTTGCTCAGCACTCCCCGAGATGACGTCTGCCACACTGTGGACATTCCGGTCTACTTGGTTGAGCGTTACCAACACTAGCAATCGAAGTGGTCTGAGCTTTAGACCCCGAGTGGTCTGAGCTTTAGACCCCGAGTACTGTTTACCCTTACTTCTATTTGAAAACCCAGTTAAAGTGGCTGATCGAGTAGTAAACTCTCTTGATTTCTTGGATGAGGATTGAAATGACTTGCCCAATTGTCTCTTCTTTTTAGCCTTTCTTTTCTCTTTGGCCAACTCCTCGGCCTTGCAATCTCTGTCTACTAACACAACAAATTCCTTTAGTTCTAGGACACCAACAAACAATCAGATATCCTTTTTTAACCCGTCCTCAAACCTTTTACACATAATGGCTTCAGTGGATACACACTCTCGAGCGTATTTACTGAGTCTTACAAACTCATGCTCATATTTGGTTACCATCATTTGACCTTGCTTTAGCTCAAGGAATTCTTTTCTTTTCTGGTCAATGATCTTTTGGCTAATATACTTCTTTTGGAACTCTTCTTGGAAAAATTCCGAATTAACTTTCTCCCTTAGTACCACCGACACAAGGGTGTTCCACCACTGGTAAGCCAAATCTCTTAAGAGAGACACAACACACTTCATACACTCTTGGGTGTGCAAGACAGTTCATCAAATACCTTGATGGTATTTTCAAGCCAGAATTCTGCTCTTTCCGGATCATCATCTTTATTAGCTCGAAATTCCTCAGCTCCTTGTTTTTGGATTCTATCAAGAGGGGGCTTTTCCCTTCTTACTACTTCTACAACTTGGGGAGCTACAGGGGTAGGCTGAGGAATAAGTGGGGGTGGAGGGGGTTGCGCGTTCGGGTTCATTCGAACGAACTCCATATACCAGGCATTCATCATGTGGAGGAAGGCTTCCCTAGCCTCTTCTCCTCCTCTTTGACTCACAGTCGCTGGTCTATTCTCATTTTCAGCCGGCACCGTCCCTTGGGCGGGGGCCGGCACGTTACTTTCTACATCATCCGCCACTACTCTGTTAGGATCCATTTGCTATATAAAAACATAATTTATGTTGTCAGGAGTCGTTACACTATCATTATATAAATACTCATATGTATGGCATGTATAGCTAGACTCGTGCTTACACTATGTTAGTCTGAGAATCGACTAAACCGTAGCTCTGATACCACTAAATGTAATACCCCTTACCCGTAACCGATGCCGGAACCGGGTACAAGGCATTACCAAACTTAACATACATCATCATACAATATCAGGCTATAAATTTTCATTCCAACTTAAAATTTTTCATTTGAAATCATAAAGTCCCTATTATAGGTCTACGAGACTCAAAACATACATATGGAGTAGTTCAGGACTAAACTGGAAACTTACAAACACTTAGAAATTTTCTGCTCAAAATAGGGCCACACGCCCGTGTGGAAAGGAACACGCCTGTGTGGGCAGGCCGTGTGGTCACACACGCCCATGTTCCTAGCCCGTGTGGATTTTATTTTTCATTTCAAACCTACAGGGGTTTTCACACGGCCTGGCACACGCCCGTGTCCCTCACACGGCCATGACACGCCGTGTCTTCACCCGTGTGTGAAAACCTTGACATTCTGTTTATGACGTCAGTAAACCTCTAGGGACACACGGCCTAATCACACGCCCGTGTGCTAGCCCGTGTGATGAACTAAATTTTTTGCAAATTAGATGCAGGGGACACACGACCTAACAACACGCCCTCGGGGTTGACCGTGTGTCACACACGGCCTAGACACATGCCCGTGTGCCTACCCGTGTGGACAATTATAAGGCTATTTACCAAGCCAATTGCCACCCTGAAAAGCAACCACACTTATACCACTTCAATGCAACACACATCATGACAATAAGGCATCTCTAATATCCAAAATCAAGACATCCACACATTAATTCCACGCTACATTCATCATGTATATACTTTACTCATTACGCATCCAATTGCACAAGCTTGCACTTCATGAATTTCATCATCATTGAATAGATATAACTTAACTAGTACTGGCCAATTCCAATAACCATTTACAAAATGAATTTAGTAACATTAATAGCCAACATCTTGGCTAACCAATATGACCTATAACAAAATAACCAAGTTCCTATACATGCCATACCCAAAATAATCGAACTTTACTATACCAAAAGAATAACTTGATAGTGTGAATCAAACTCCGACGTCCTTCGATCCCAGAGCTAGCTTGGCGATACTACAAGGAAAAAGGGAAAAGAGAGGGGTAAGCATAAAGCTTAGTAAGTTTGCATGCAATAGATAACAACATAAAATCTTATGATACATTCATACTTTACTTTAAGTAATAACACAAGTTCTCAAGCACATTGACATAGCTTACTCATGCTTACTCTTACCAATCACATATCACATATCGGACTTATTTCTCATGAGTATCTCATATGTACCTGTATCACTTCATCACATAACTTCAGCACTTTTAGCATCTTGAACATAAACTTAGCTCTTTACCTGTTGAACCACTTGGAATATCGAAGGATACCCAGAATTCGTCATACACGTAGTAAGGTGCCAATGCCATATCCCAGATATGGTCTTACATGGGATCACATGTCGGTGTCGATGCCATATCCCAGATATGGTCTTATACGGGATCTCATATCGATGTTGATGCCATATCCCAGATATGGTCTTATACGAGATCGTATATCGATGCCATGTCCCAGACATGGTTCTACACGATTTTCTTATTCGATACCGATGCCATATCCCAGATATGGTCTTATACGGGATCTCAATTCGGTGCCGAGGCCATATCCCAGATATGGTCTTATATGGGACCTTATAAATCTCATGTCTTGACAATGGTGTCCTCTCATTTCCTAAGGTTCAACCGGGACTTCAACATCATAAATTTTCATCATATTTTCATCGAAACATCATTGATCAATTTCATAGAAATAATATACATCTTCACGAAATGTCAAGCATTATAAAACATAATGACATGATATTGAATTATTACACACAAACTTACCTCGATACCAAAATATATGTAGTTATTCAATTTCGTCCACCACCTTGTTCTTTCCTCGATTTAAGTCCGGGCTTCGTGTTTCTTGATAATCAAGCTTGAAAGTTGAAGAAACCCTAGCTATGATGTCCTTGAAATTTTCGGCAATGGGGAGGAAGATGGACATCAATTTTGACTTCTTTTTCCCTTTTTATTAACTTATTAACATATTGACCAAAATGCCCTTAAGGCCCATTTCTTGAGATTTTTCCTTCCCATGTCCATTTTTGTCCATCATAAGATATAATGGTCTAATTGCTAAATAAGGACCTCTAATAATTTTTCTAATGCTATCTCATACTTGAAACTTCTAGAATCTCATATTTTTCAATCTTTGCAATTTAGTCCTAATGAATAAATTGATCACTAATTTATAAAATTTCTTCATGAAATTTTCACAAAATCATGGAAACATATCATAAGCCTCATAAAAGCCATAAAAACACATATTTCTACTTCGAATTTGTGGTTTCGCAACCACTATTCCGACTAGGCTCTAAACCGGGCTGTTACAACAAGGGTCACAAAAATACAAAAATCATCAAGAATGACCACCAAAAACACTTACTTGCAAGAGGAAAGCTTGGCTGAAATTTTGAGCTCTCAAAACCCTTAAGTTTGCTGAAAATTTCGGTGGAGAGGAGGAAGATGACAGGTGATATCTTTTTTTTTCTTTATTTTATTCATTTAGTCACCTAATGCCACCAAACTTTGACCAATTTCATTTCTTTGTCCCCTATGGCCAGCCATCACCCTCATAAAGGCCTATTTTCACATTAAGGACCTCTAATTTAAGGTTCTCTAGCTATTTAACACCTTTAGCTAGTAGAGCAAAACTTTCGCATTTTATGCGATTTAGTCCTTTTTCGAAATTAAGAAGTAATCACTAAAATTAATTCACCAAAATTTTCATGTACTCATATAATCATGCTATAACATATAAATTAATGTTAAAAATAATTTCTCCAGCCTCGGATTAGTGGTTTCGAAACCACTGTTTCGACTAGCCCCAAAATCGGGCTGTTACACTTGTTGCTCAAAGTAACACCCAAGAATAGATTATGATGGAACATATACTCCCGTATCTAGAATGAAAGTCATTAGAATGCTCTTAGCTTTTGCATGCTTTAATGATTTTAAATTATATCAAAAGGATGTGAAAAGTGTTTTTCTAAATAGTTTTATAAATGAATAAGTGTATGTTGAACAACCACCCAGTTTTGACGATCCAAAATTTCCAAACCATGTTTTTAATTATCAAAAACTTTATATGGTTTGAAATAAGCTCCTAGAGCTTGGTATGAAAGACTTTAAAATTTTATTTTTGAAAAAGGTTTTTCTAAAGGGAAGGTTGATACAAAACATTTTATCAAAAGAAAAGACAAAGATTTATTAGTGGTTCAAATATATGTTGATGATATTGTTTTTGGTGATACTAATGATCTTCTTTTTCAAGAATTTTTCAAGCTAATGCAATGTGAATTTGATACGAGCATGATAGGAGAACTAAACTTCTTTTTCAGATTCCAAATCAAGCAATGAAGGATGACATATTCATCAATCAAGCTAAGTACCAAAGGAAAATGCTCAATTAGTTTGGGATTGGAATCTCAAGCCACAAGCTACACCTATGAGCTCTTCTACAAAGCTTGAAAAAGATGAAGAAGGTAAATGTATGGATTTAAAATTATATAGGTCAATAATTAGTTCTTTACTTTATCTTACTGCAAGTAGACCTGAAATTATGTTTAGTGTTTTTTTGTGTTCTAGATATCAATCTTGTCCTAAGGAATCTCATTTACAAGCCATCAAGAGAATTTTTAGGTACCGTAGAGACACTCCTAATTTAAGACTTTGGTATCCTAGAGACTCTTCATTTATCTTGCATGCTTTCTCGGATGCGGATTTTGGAGGTTGCAACTAGATAGGAAGAGCACCTCTGGTACTTGCCAATTCTTAGGCAACGTGCTAATTTCATGTTTCCAAAGAAACAAAATAGTGTTACATTGTCCACCACTAAAGCGGAATACATTTCTATCGGTAGTTGTTGGCTCAAGTTTTATGGATGAAACAAAAACTTAATGACTATGGAATTGATATAGATACTATTCCTATCAAGTGTGACAATACTAGTGCTACTTGTCTCACTAAAAATCCCATTCAGCATTCTAAGACTAAACACATTGAAATAAGTCATCATTTCATTAGAAATCATGTCCAAAAAGGTGAAATTGTTCTAGAGTATGTAGACACTTTGCATCAATTAGCTGATATTTTTACAAAATCATTAGATAAAGAAATATTTTGGACACTTAGGAGAGAACTAGGTATCACTACCTTACCTTGATTTTATGTTCAAATAATTTTATTCACTTTGTTGTTTTTCAAAATATTTTATGATTGAAATTGTTTGAAAAGGCATGAACAAATTATTTAAATGACTAACATATGGAATTAGTTAGGAGGAGTTGATTTTTCATGATTAGTCTATTTTTGACTCATTTGATCTAATTTACAATATTGTAGAATGCCTTTAAATATGTTGAATTGGACTTTTATAACACCCCAAACCCGGCCCATGCGTTATGACCGAATCTGACATGTCACATGAGAAAAACGTGTTAAATCCCTTTTGATTTGTACTAAAATCGATATTATTTTGTTATAATCAAGAAAACATGTTTAATTAGAAATATTTGATAAATTACTACTAATCCTCGAAAGTTAATCGAGAAATCAAAAATTTGAACTAATGATCTTATAAAACCGTGTCTTTTAAAAATATCGTTTGAAAGTTCGAGTGAAAACTTTCGTGTTAAAATATTTATAAAAGTTTATTTTGAAATCCATTTGTTAATCGATTTTGGAAAACCTTTATTTAAGTTTTTAGAAAATTCTCATTTTAAACAATTTATGCAAAATAATAAGTATAACAACCATAAAGCAAATAATAAAATACTCTAGTGGCCTTATTACAACATAAAAAAAACCCAAAATAGTAAAGTGAACGGAAATAGAAATTTAAAGTTCAAAATAAAACACCATTTCTAAAGTATGGCTTCCACCGAGTCATCCATGGCCAGAGTCCACATCACTGAGCGTTACCTACAAGGGTTAAGAAAAGAGGGAAGTGAGTTACAAGAACTCAGTGTGAAATCCCTTACCGTCATCCACTAGGCCTGAACCCATATAGCAATATCATGGGCCTAAGACCTTTTACATAACAATCTTAAAATGAAGCAAATGTATGAATGTATGCAACCCAACCCATCCTAGATATCCATCCGCTACACACCACCCGTACCATCCCATCACACCTGTGGGGATCAAGTCAACCCACCCCGCCAAACACACCAATCGCAGCCAAGTTGCCATTTGTAATAATTCGCAGGCAAGATGCCATTTAATTCGCAAGCAAGATGCCATTTCATAATAATTGTGGCTGAGCCACCAGAGTCATAATTATGCGTGGCATAGCCACTATAGAGATTATGGCAGAGCCACCAGAATATCATATACGGTAATATAATCGGCACACAGCCTTGGTAAAAATGATCGACACCGAGTTGTTAATTCATATGTTAGGCACATAGCCCCACGTAAAAACGTTTAGCACAAAGCCATAATCACGATGGCACAAAGCCATATTTAGGTTGGCACAAAGCCATTATCAGAATTTGTGGCAAAGCCACCAGAATCAAAATGTATTGCTGCAGTCAAACTGCTTTTCCTAATATTTGTGGCAAAGCCACCAGGCTACACTTCTCTTCAACATTTTTCCCATCCCATGCAAAATATGTAAATGCAACATACATAGCAAATCATGATATTTACAAATATAAACAACAATAATTAATTCAGAGATTCATTACAAAAATTCGGCCCATTATAGCACTTGCAAATCAGCCCATTAAGACCATATATCAAATCGGCCCATTATGGCAATATATCAAATCGACCCATTTAAGCAATATATCAAATCGGCCCGTTAAGGCAATATAACAAATCGGCCCTTTAGGGGCATTTTCGTAATTCGACCCATAGGGGCATTTTCGTCATTCGGCCCATAGGAGCATTTTTGTAATTCGGCCCATAGGGGCATTTTCGTAATTCGGTAATCTCGTAACCCAGGGGTATTTTGGTAACTTACCCTCCAAGGGTATTTTCGTAATTCCGCAACCTAGACTTAACTACTAATGTGGGGCATAAAAATCGAAACTGTCCATTTACGTCATACTAACTAAATTGCCTATAACTCAAGTTAGGAAACTCCAAATTTAGATCCGTAAATTTTCCTTGAAACTAGACTCATATAGCTTTTTACTATAATTTTTCCAGAGTTTTTTGCTTAGCTGTTTAGTACAGTTTATTCATTAAAGATTCCCTTGTTTCACTGACCAGCGGTTCTGACCTCTCTTACCAAATTATTAAAATATCTCACTGTACGGTTTTCATATGTTGCTCCCACTTGTTTCTATTGAAAATAGGCTCACTAAGGAATCTATAAATATAACTTATAACTCATAATTCACTTTGTACAATTTTAAATGATTTTTCCAAGACAGAATAGGGAACCACGAAGTCAATCAGAACCAGTCTCACTAAAATTAAGATATCACAGAATATACCATTCCTCTTCCTCCTCTGTTTCTTTTAAATAAAAATAGACACCTTAAGCTTTATTTCGATATCTTTTTCACTTTCTAACTCCCTTTATCCTATTTTTCGTGATTTTTCAAAATCACATCACTGCTGCTAACCAAACTGTTTCATTGCAAAAATATGGTTACCACTACGAATATACGCACGCCCGAGTGGTCACGGATGCCAGTTTCCGGTTTTCCTTTGGTATTTCGACCGAATCATAGAACATTTCATGCAAAATTTCAGAGAGGTGTGAGATTACACACCATTTCAAATAGGTATTCGGAAGGGTACGGGATTACACACCTTATTCGGAATCTGTAACACGATACTATCCGCGGCACCTAAAGGTACAATCGGTTAACAATTAGTCCAAAGCCCAATTTTCAACTTCAACCAAGTATTGCGATTGATTAACAATCTATATCACTTACCAACAATCCGAGTCTCTTATTACGAGGGATAGGTGATCGAGCGATTTGGTCCCTAAAAATAAACGATTAGTCATCACCTCTATACCGTTTAGCAAACTAACCGATCAACGAAAAAGATCAAAAAGAACCATGACGAATCCCTTACCTTGACAATAATAGATCCCCTTCTATCGATTTCCTTAAGGCTAGAAAGATGATGAGAGTGTAAGCTAACACTCTACCGATTCGGCCCACACCAAGAGAACCAAGAAGATGGAAGTAGCAAAGAATAGATTCGGCCATGCAACCACCAAAAACCCGAGAAGACAAAGAAGCTTCGGTAACCACAAAAACCAAGTTTTGGCTATGAGATGAAGTTGATGTTTCGGTTATGGTGTATAAAAGAGAATGTTTGAAAAGAAAAGAGTAGAAGTCAATAGGCAAATTGAAGTTTTGGTCAAGAGGAAATGCAATCAAAAGAACCAAAATATTTAGAAAGGAAAAAGAAATGACCCCCAAAGATGTGAAAATGCAAGGGAGAGCTAGAGAAATTCGGCTCCTCCTCTTTCCCTTCACCAAAACCATGTATCATCTTTTCCAAAAGATGAGCATTGACCAAATAAAAATATTTCCAAAACACCTTCCACACTATAAGCCAACATGTTCCCTTCACATGCCTTTTTCTTTTGATTCTTTCCATCATCAACCCTTATCTTTCTCCATACCATATTTCTTAGCCATCTTTCCCAAATTAAAAAAAAAAAATCTTTCTTACCTTATTAAAGCCTTGACCGACACTTTGGATGAATAGAACAAAAATAAATCCAAAATTTGCAAAAGATGGGATTTGAACCCCTTCCCTCCATGCTCTCCACTTGATGCCTTAACCTCCTTGCCATATGCTCTCTTATGCTAGCAAAATGCACACTTATTACCTTAAGCCTTGATGCCACTTGCCTTTTCCCCATAAGTGCTCAAATACAAAAATTTACCTATAGCCTAACTTGAACCCGTAACTTCCTAGAAACCTCGTAACTTTCCAAAATCATCTTCCTAATAAGTCCAACTTGAAATAATGCCGTTCTCTTGTTCTCCAAAATTTTAAACACTCCTACGCCCAAGGCCCATTGGGCCCAATCCTACTAGGCCCAATTTCGGGTTGTTACAATTCTACCCTTCTTAAAGAAATTTCGTCCTCAAAATTTCCGACCAACTACTAAACGCATCGCTCAAATCACACCACTATGCTTTCACTGCACACTCTGATCTTAATAACACTAATGTACTTTTAACATAATCTTGAATCCTCTTTCACACAACGAAACACCTAACCACAGAAGCAAGCAGTTATCTACCACTTATACCTAAAATTTTCTACATTCAATCATCACGCCCAACCATAACATACCTGACTTGATGGTGATGAAACAATCCCGAGCCTTATGCTCCTTAGACCCGCATCTCAAGCATGCTCCTGACCTCTTCCAGCATTCTCCCGGATGACGCCTTCTGCAATAATCGCAAGACGGAAAGTTTAGACGTGCCTTAACACGCTTCACAGAGCGAGACTGCGGCCCTAGAGAACTGCGATCTAATTTCTTCTTACAGTCAACACACTCAACTCGTAGTGCTTCACCGATTCCTTTAACCTCCTCCAATACTTCCTTAACTATCTGAGTTAGCTCATCAACCCCAGCTCGATCATGAGATCCCGTCTCAACCACTGGCGATGCCAGCGCCTCCCTTTCGGAAACATGCCCGGTGCTGAAGATCTAGCCTTAGCACCTCGGCCTCTACCACGTCCAAATCTATCGCGTCTATGTCCTTTAACGCTCATATTTGCTAAATCGATTTAATCTGATTACGAGTCTTATGAATCAGTATAATTATTCAATGTTTATTAAACAATGTTTTATGGAGTATAGGAAGTAAAGTTGTTTTCGAAATACGCATCCTAAAGTCTCAATCTCTATAGTTTCAGCTCCTAAAACTAAAAGTTCTAGAGTATTCTATTTTAGTGGAATTTTCTTACCACAGTACTAACACAATAATCATAAAATAAAAACACATACTTACTTGACTTGGTGCCGGATACCCGTGGTGCCATACTTTCTTTAGAACATACATGTATAATTTAAAATTTTAAACGGCTTTGAAAACGTGTTTGAACCCAAACCACAGCCGAGTTTTGTAACTGGGCTCTGATACCATAAAATGTAACACCCCAAACCCAGCCCATGCGTTATGACCGGATCTGACATGTCACATGAGAAAAACGTGTTAAATCCCTTTTGATTTGTACTAAAATAGATATTATTTTGTTATAATCAAGAAAACATGTTTAATTAGAAATATTTAATAAAATACTACTAATCCTCGAAAGTTAATCGAGAAATCGAAAATTTGAACTAATGATCTTATAAAACCGTGTCTTTTAAAAATATCGTTTGAAAGTTCGAGTGAAAACTTCCGTGTTAAAATATTTATAGAAGTTTATTTTGAAATCCATTTGTTAATCGATTTTGGAAAACGTTTATTTAAGTTTTTAGAAAATTCTCATTTTAAACAATTTAAGCAAAATAATAAGTATAACAACCATAAAGCAAATAATAAAATACTCCATAGGCCTTATTACAACATAAAAAAAACCCAAAATAGTAAAGTGAACGGAAATAGAAATTTAAAGTTCAAAATAAAACACCATTTCTGAAGTATGGCTTCCACCTAGTCATCCATGGCCAGAGTCCACATCACTGAGCGTTACCTACAAGGGTTAAGAAAAGAGGGAAGTGAGTTACAAGAACTCAGTGTGAAATCCCTTACCGTCATCCACTGGGCCTGAACCCATATAGCAATATCATGGGCCTAAGCCCTTTTACATAACAATCTTAAAATGAAGCAAATGTATGAATGTATGCAACCCAACCCATCCTAGATATCCATCCGCTACACACCACCCGTACCATCCTATCACACCTATGGGATCAAGTCAACCCACCCCGCCAAACACACCAATCGCAGCCAAGTTGCCATTTGTAATAATTCGCAGGCAAGATGCCATTTAATTCGCAGGCAAGATGCCATTTCATAATAATTGTAGCTGAGCCACCAGAGTCATAATTATGCGTGGCATAGCCACTATACAGATTGTGGCAGAGCCACCAGAATATCATATACGGTAATATAATCGGCACACAGCCTTGGTAAAAATGATCGACACAGAGTCGTTAATTCATATGTTAGGCACATAGCCCCGGGTAAAAACGTTTAGCACAAAGCCATAATCACGATGGCACAAAGCCATATTTAGGTTGGCACATAGCAATTATCAGAATTTGTGGCAGAGCCACCAGAATCAAATGTATTGCTGCAGTCAAACTGCTTTTCATAATATTTGTGGCAAAGCCACCAAGCTACACTTCTCTTCAACATTTTTCCCATCCCATGCAAAATATGTAAATGCAACATACATAGCAAATCATGATATTTACAAATATAAACAACAATAATTAATTCAGAGATTCATTACAAAAATTAGGCCCATTGTAGCACTTACAAATCAGCCCATTAAGATCATATATCAAATCAGCCCATTATGGCACTATATCAAATCGGCCCATTTAAGCAATATATCAAATCGACCCGTTAAGGCAATATAACAAATCGGCCCTTTAGGGGCATTTCTGTAATTCGACCCATAGGGGCATTTTCGTAATTTGGCCCATAGGGGCATTTTCATAATTCGGCCCATAGGGGCATTTTCGTAATTCGGTAATCTCAAAACCCAGGGGTATTTTGGTAACTTACCCTCCAAGGGTATTTTGGTAATTCTGCAACCTAGACTTAACTACTAATGTGGGGCATAAAAATCGAAACTGTCCATTTACGTCATACTGACTAAATTGACTATAACTCGAGTTAGGAAACTCCAAATTTAGATCCATAAATTTTCCTTGAAACTAGACTCATATGTCTTCTTACTACAAGTTTTCCAGAATTTTTGGCTTAGCCGTTTAGTACAGTTTATTCATTAAAAATTCCCTTGTTTCACTGACCAACGGTTCTGACCTCTCTTACCCAAAATTAAAATATCTCACTGTACGGTTTTCATATGTTGCTCCCACTTGTTTCTATTGAAAATAGGCTCACTAAGGAATCTATAAATATAACTTATAACTCATAATTCACTTTGTACAATTTTAAACGATTTTTCCAAGACAGAACAGGGAACCACGAAGTCAATCAGAACCAGTCTCACTAAAATTAAGATGTCACAGTATATACAATTCCTCTTCCTCCTATGTTTCTTTTATATAAAAATAGACACCTTAAGCTTTATTTCGATATCTTTTTCACTTTCTAAATCCCTTTATCCTATTTTTCATGATTTTTCAAAATCACGTCACTGCTGCTGACCAAACTATTTCATTGCAAAAATATGGTTACCACTACGAATATACGCACGCCCGAGTGGTCACGGATGCCGGTTTCCGGTTTTCCTTCGGTATTTCGACCGAATCACAGAACATTTCATGCAAACTTTCAGAGAGGTATGAGATTACACACCATTTCAAACAGGTATTCGGAAGGGTACGGGATTACACACCTTATTCGGAATCCGTAACACGATACTATCCGCGGCACCTTAAGGTACAATCGGTTAACAATTAGTCCAAAGCCCAATTTTCAACTTCAACCAAGTATTGCGATTGATTAACAATCTATATCACTTACCAACAATCCGAGTCTCTTATTACGAGGGATAGGTGATCGAGCGATTTGGTCCCTAAAAATAAACGATTAGTCATCACCTCTATACCATTTAGCAAACTAACCGATCAACGAAAAAGATCAAAAAGAACCATGACGAATCCCTTACCTTGACAATAATAGATCCCCTTCTATCGATTTCCTTAAGGCTAGAAAGTTGATGAGAGTGTAAGCTAACACTCTACCGATTCGGCCCACACCAAGAGAACCAAGAAGATGGAAGTGGCAAAGAATAGATTCGGCCTTGCAACCACCAAAAACCCGAGAAGACAAAGAAGCTTCGGTAACCACAAAAACCAAGTTTCGGCTATGAGATGAAGTTGATGTTTCGGTTATGGTGTATAAAAGAGAATGTTTGAAAAGAAAAGAGTAGAAGTCAATAGGCAAATTGAAGTTTCGGTCAAGAGGAAATGCAATCAAAAGAACCAAAATATTTAGAAAGGAAAAGAAATGACCCCAAAGATGTGAAAATGCAAGGAGAGCTAGAGAAATTAGGCTCCCCTCTTTCCCTTCACTAAAACCATGTATCATCTTTTCCAAAAGATGAGCATTGACCAAATAAAAATCTTTCCAAAACACCTTCCACACTATAAGCCAACATGTTCCATTCACATGCCTTTTTCTTTTGATTCTTTCCATCATCAACCCTTATCTTCCTCCATACCATATTTCTTAGCCATCTTTCCCAAATTAAAAAAAAATCCTTCTTACCTTATTAAAGCCTTGACCGACACTTTGGATGAATAGCACAAAAATAAATCCAAAATTTGCAAAAGATGGGATTTGAACCCCTTCCCTCCATGCTCTCCACTTGATGCCTTAACCTCCTTGCCATATGCTCTCTTATGCTAGCAAAATACACACTTATTACCTTAAGCCTTGATGCCACTTGCCTTTTCCCCTTAAGTGCTCTGTAACACCCCAAACCCGGCCCACACACTACAACCGGATCTGGTATGTCACTTGAGTGATTTTGCAAAACATGTCGCATTTTGGAAAATGATTTCTAGGTTTAATCATTAATACCGAAAACTTAGTAATTTATTAAGTCATATAAGATATAAAGTTATAAATTGCCCTGGTGAATTTTAATTAAAATCCAAAAAAAAAAAACTTGTACATGTCTTAGCTTAATTTTAATCATAAAAATTAAAATGTCTAATAATTAAACCCAACTTAAACCCAAAAACATAAATAATAGTCTAGTGGCCCATGACCTTATTACAACGAAATATAAAACCCACTTAAGACAAATTTATTAAAAATAAATAAAATAAAGTCTTTTTGCGGAATCCTCAGCACTCTATCGCATGGCCACCTTGCTCTCCTCTCCAGCCCGGTCCGATGCACTAAGTGCTACCTGAAATTGTTAAAATAATAGGGTGAGTCACGAGACTCAGTCTGCAACCCACATGCACCATTAGATTTGGGCCTTAGCCCTACAGAACATATATCAGAATATATTATAACAGAAATTATGCAAAGCCCAACCCAACTCCTAGGTTTCCAACCGCTACATACCACCCTTACCTGCCAATCACACCATTGGGGATTTCTACAATCAACCCACACCGCTACACACCATCAATGGCAGTCATGCTGCAGTTAGCTGCTCGTCGTCAAATCGTGAAAGAGTCACCAGGCTGAAATGGCATAAGCCACCAGAAAACAGAGTTGTGACAGAGTCACCAGGCTGAAATGGCATAAGCCACCAGAACAGATCACTTCCCCTTTCATCAATCACCCAACCCCAAGCATATATAAAAATAGACATATAAAACATATCGTTTTTAAACGTAAACATTCAACGATGAATGGCGTAAATCACTAACCTGATATTTAGCCTTTACCCTTCTCGGGTTTCCAAACGTTATGCCGGGATTTCGACATTTAACAGAGTATAGCAGATTTATTACACATATACATATATATACAATCAATCTAATGGTGTGAAAAGTTACACACCTGTTATCGCGAAGTAGTAAACTCTTAGTCGGTAACCTTGCTATCCAGATTTATAACTTGGTTCAACCAAAAGCCGAAAAATCACGAAAATTGACCTCCCCTATAATCGGCCAAAGGTTAGTAAATCCCGAATTTACACACTAAAATCAATAGATCTCCTTACCTTGAAATCCCGAAAGTGACACGATTCGGGTATTACTGAACTTATGACTTAGAGATCTACACGATTGACTCCTCTTCAGATCCCGGAATGCCGAAAATAAGAGAAAAATAAGAGATTAGTTCCTAAATAGCCATTCGGCTAGGGACTTTGAAAAGTCGAGAAAGATTTGGTTTTCTCAAATCAACACTTACCTAAAGTTTCCTTCAGATTTCGGCACAAGTAGGCACCCTGCATCGATTTTTGGCACACAGAAGACTAGATCTCATGATTTCGGCTTTTATGAAAAATCCCAAAAAAGATAACCTATTGCGTTTTCGGCTTTTTTTCTTTTAGAAGAGCCAGGTGGTATGTTTCGGCTAACAAGGGAAAGTGAGAAGAGAGTAAAGAGAGGCTTGATGATTCGGTTAAGGTGTCTCAAAGAGATGAGAAAGAGAGGATTCGGCCAACTGAAGAAAAAGAAAAGAGAGGGAGAAAAGAGTAGAAATTTCGGCAGAGAAAAAAGAAAAGATGGGAGCTTTAGCAGCAATTTCGGCATCCCCCCTCTGCATATAGAAAACCGATTCCTCCCCTTAACAGAGATTGATTTTCGGCCAACACTGCAACACCTGATAGCTCCTATCCCTTTTCCCTTATCTTAATCTGTTATCTCCTCAAAAATAGCCCCTAATTATCACCAACTCCTTCTCCCTTTATCTGCTTAATATCCACACAATAAAAATCCCTAAAATTTTGCCTTGTTGCCGTCCCCCCCTTAGTCCCTTATGAGTGCTGAATTTGGCCCTATAACTTGGGCTCCAGGCAGCCAAAATTTGGGCCCTCCTCATGTACTAGTGACGCCAACTATAGCTCCCCTTTCTTGTGCTCCACATTTGTTGGGCCACAAGCCTAATATGTCAATTAAACTACTAAAACTTTAATTCAAGCCCCTAGAGTGTCTAAACAGGATATTTAATCAAAGCCTCAGCCCAAACCTGAGCCCCATTTGCACATCCAACCCTTAAATTAATATTTTAAGCATACACTACACAAAATGCACAAGCCCATAAATTCAGGATGTTACATGCTCAAATACAAAAAATTACCTATAGCCTAACTTCAACCCGTAACTTCGTAAAAACCTCGTAACTTTCCAAAATCACCTTCCTAATAAGTCCAACTTGAAATAATGCTGTTCTCTTATTCTCAAAAATTGTAAACACTCCTACGCCCAAGGCCCATTGGGCCCAATCCTACTAGGACCAATTTCGGGTCGTTACAACTTTGTTTAATGTTAATATTCAATTTTTGCATGCCTTATAATTCTTTATGTTTCATATGTATCATGCACAATTTTGACATATTTAAGCATATGAAATCATTAGAATTTGATAAAAAGTCATTCTAAGTTACTTTAGAACATATGAGTACTTAGAAACCAAGTTGGGAAACAATTTTCTGCACTTTGAAAAACAGATTTGGAATTTGGTATCGATACCAGCAAAAATCATCGATACTTTTTGAAAAATTATCGATACCCTTTTAAAAATATTCATTCCTATTGAGTTTTATAATTATGCACCATGTTTTTAAACACAAATGTTGTTTTTCCCCCAAAATTTCTTCACCCGTATTCATCCCTCCAAAACCATAACTCCTCAAAAATTTAAAATCTTCTATTTTCTCTTCAAAATCACTAAACTAAGAAACAATCATTATCATTTTCATCAAGGATTACACAAGGATGCTCAAGGATTTCATCCTTTTAAAACACATTTTGAGGTAATTTTTTGTAGTTTCGAAATTTCATTTAATTTTTTGTTAAATTGTTGTTTTGAAATTGTGTTTTTGGGATGATTTAAAAGTGATTTGTTGTGCTTTTTTATGCAGCGGGTTACCTATTTTTGCCTATATTGTTGAAATTTTTTGTTTTAACCTCTTGCTCACCAAGTGTTTGTAGATATTTCCAACAAAATTTCTTAATAAAATGAAATGTTTCAAAATTTTAGGGCCTATGTCATGATGAGAGGGAATTCCTCGTCATGACGTGACTTGCTATCTGGTTTCATCACAACGACATAAATTCTCGTTGCGCCGTAACTTGGGCTCAAGGTCGTCCCGATGACCCGTGATCTCCATCACAACATGGTTGCCTCATCATGACGACGTTTGAACGACGTCACCTACTGCTTTGGGCAAAAAATGTACCAAAATTACTCAATGCAATCCCAACACTCAATTTCTTATTTTATGCCTAAGTCAATCATGATTTACTTGCAAAAATTAACCAAATTTCATACCAAATCATTCTCTTTTAATATACCCAAATCAACCAATTCACCATGCCTTAATTGATACCCAATCACTTCATTCAAATCTAACAATACAAGCAACTCTACCTAGCATTTCAAGCTTCCCAATCAACAATCATCCTTTCAACAACACATACTTTTCCTATTTTACAATGAACAATTCAATTCTATCAAACTCAAACCACATTCATAATATCTCAAAATGCCAAATGCATAACTAATTCAATCCCATCAATTGTATGCATCTCACTAACCTATTTCAACTTAAATCTTGCATGTTTGCTCATAGTCATATTTCTAGCATCATGAAAATATTCAACCAACGTCATATATATATTCATATACATACATGGTTCATGTCATCTTAAGTAACATTAACATATATCCAAACTACATTAAACACCAACTCATCATTCAATTTAACACTATATAAACATAAGACTCCCTTAGGTACATGCCATTAGACTAACAAGAAACTTCACCAATTTGATGAGTCTGGGATTTTGGGTGGTTCTTTGATTTTGTCGTGCAATCATAAACAAAACTCCGCCTGTGTACGAAAGAAAACAAAATCGTCATTTATTGGGTATAAACTCAATGGTATTTCTATAATCGAACATTAGATATAACATAACTAAGTTAAATCACGAAGATAAAATGTCATACATTACAATACCAAATCATATATTATTATCCAACATTTCATCATGCGCATCAATTCGTCAATATACAACTAACCAAAATAAGAACGTCATACTTTTATACAACAATTTTCTAATTGAATCAATTGATTTATTACTTATTTATGCTAATTTATTATTTCATTGCTATCATTAGAGCAACCAATCATCAACTTATATAAGTAATAGCATAATTCATCTCAATTTCACATTTATATCAATGCATAATATTTTTAAATCTATTCAATTTAGTCCTCATCACAGACAAAAAATCCAAATCAAATTGATTCAGCTCGATTTAACATTCCCAACTCACTTTAGGATCTTACCATGCAATACAATTCATAAATGCATCAATAGAAGTGAGTTCAGATTATAGAGATACAAACCGTAAACTCCGAGCTATTTGCCGACAGCTTTGTCTTTTCCTTTCTTTTTCGAGGAATCTGAGTCGAGTTTAGCTATGGATTAACACAAACATACCAAATCAATCAATATACAAAATTTTTTACATTCAATTGCTACTTTAAGCAACTTTTGCATTTTATTCAATTTAGTCATTAAAATCGGGAATAACATAAATTTAAATCTAGAACTCAAAATTTCAAGCTAATTTCACTATAGCCCTAAATGGACCTCCTATTTCTCATTTTTACCCCAATTTTTTTAATTTTTTACATTTTAGTCCCATTTGCACGAAACTATAAATTAACTTCATAATTTAGTCCTTTTTCACTCTTAAGCTTATAATCTATCAATTTAGTACCTAAAACTTCAAGAATTCATCAATGACATCTTTCCAAAACTTTAACAGTTATGAAAATTAACACCCAGTCCAGCTATATTAAACTCTCAAGCTTTCAAAAACATAAAAATTACAATAAAAAAACTAAACTGCACTAACCAATTGAAGTTTAAACTTTGAAACCCCTTGACCGTGGGTTAAGAGTTTCTCCTTCTCCAATTTCGGTTGAAAAGATTAAAACATTCATTTTTTCTCTTTCCTCCCACTTTCATACTTTATTACTTATGTTTTTTTTATTAATTTAATTTTAGGGTAAACTATCAAAACAGTCACTTTTGTTTCCCTCAGGTTACATTTTAGTCACTCATATTTGAAATGTTACGTTTTAGTCAGTTACGTTAACGTGTTGTAACATTTTAGTCACTGAAACATTAATTGTCGTTAACGATGTAACGTAAGCTGATGTGGCACGTTAAACCATCATTTCAAACAAACATTTTAGGTTAAATTATACAATTGATCCCCATTTTTTTGTTTTGAGAAATTTCATTTTTTCTTTTATATTTTTTTAACTTTCCTTTATTTTCTTTATTTTTTATTCTATTATGCTTTTCCTTCTATTTTCCTCCCCTCTCCAGCTATTTTAACATAAAAAAAATTTAAATTGCTCAAAACGAAAAAAATATAAGGACCAATTGTATAATTTAACCTAAAATTTTCATTTGAAATAATGATTTAACGTGCCACGTTAGCTTACTATTACATCGTTAACAACAATTAACATTTAGTGACTAAAATGTTACAATAGGATAACATAAGTGACTAAAATGTAACCTGAGAAAAATAAAAGTGACTATTTTGGTAGTTTACACTTAATTTTAATCTTTTTTATATATTATAATTTATACATATATCGCCCACTAATTCCATTATGGTATAATTTCCAAATTGGTTCTTAATCTAAGTTTCCACTTAAAAAACTATAGTAATTTAACTTTTACCACTTTTACAAATTAGTCTTTGTACCTTAATTAAACACTAATTCAATAAAATTTCCTATCCAAAATTTAATTCACTTATAATATAACTCCATAAATATTTAATAAAAATATTTACGATCTCATTTTAGGGAAACAGAGTCCCAAAATTGGATTTTTCGATACCACTAATTTTCGGGTCATTACATTAACATTATACAAGTTTTGTCTATTTGATTTTAATTCTAAAAAGTAGTTAGTTTAGTGCTCATGTAACATCCAGGAATTAGGGGTTATGCATTTAATGCATAACTCATAAGCTGGTAGGCTTTGAGTGAGTATGGAGGGGTTTTAGGGGTTTTGAGAACCCTGGGATGTAGGAGAGTGCCTTAAGAAATTATGAGATTTCAAGCTTAAGAAGGGAAGCTAGGCTAAGGAGGCCTTAAAGGAATAAGTGGAGGAGTTATGACACAAAGAGTGCCTTGGTAAAGTGGCTTGAAGGCGCCACTTAGGGCCTTGGTGAATGACGCCTCAAGCAAGGGGGAAGGGAGGAGGTTCGAGTCTTGATGGCAGCGTTAAGTGTGTTTTATTTTTACATGTTGGCGTTAAGGAGAGGGGAGTGTTGGACGGCATGGGGGCTTTGAAAGATAAGGATAAGGCTTGATTTTTTCTTTTAAAAAATTCAAGCTAGCATATATGATAAAGGTTGATTTATTTTAAGTTGGTAGATAGAAGATAATTGTAGATTTATTTGTTTATTTTTGAATGGGTGTTAAAGAGATAAAATAGGAGATTATCAAGGGATTTGATATGGGAAGAGCTAGTGGCGAATATAGGACTCCTTGGGGTGGCATTTTCGGCTTTGATGTTTAGTAAAGAGTGTAAAATGAAATTCCTTTTAATTAAGCATTCATCTTTTCTCCCTTTTAGTTGCTTTTGCGAATTTGCACCTTATTTTCTCTTTGACAAAAGCCGAAAGTTGAAACTTTTGATACATTTATTTTCTTCCTTTCACATCTTTTTCTTCTTCACACCTCCTTGAAGTGAATTCTCCTAAGCCTTCTCCATCCTTCTATTTCTTCTTTTCTCCAACTCCAAACTGTTCTTTGTGTTAGCCAGAATGTGCAATCACCATTTGTTGAGCCATAGCCGAATATTTATTTGGAACCCCTTATCACTTCTTTTCTTCTTTTGTTCTCTTCAAAGCCGAAAGTTGGAGAGATAACTCTATTTCTTGGTTGTGGCCGAACCTAGGAGGGTGATTCGGGAAGTTGTTCATAAGTGGTAAGCAACGTGTGTAGTGGTAAGTGTATTCACCCTTAGCAATCGATTTGGGTTCCTATCCTTTTAGTGTGCCGAAATCAAGGGTAGGCCTTGACGTCTAATGTTGGCCGAATGTGTATAGTGGCATAACTTTGTGTTTCTTTTGTATGTGATAACATCAAGGAGCGTTAAAGGAGGTTTTTTTGGGATTTGAAGTGATCAAGGGATTTCGACAAAGGTAAGTGATAGGTGCTATTCGGCCAAAGGCCATCTTCATGGATTTATTGTGTATGGCCGATTCTAACAATGGCATATAGGATTTCGACAATCTCAAGGAGCAAGCAAGTATTTCGGGATTTAGTTAAACAAGGTAAGGTGACTTGTAATATTCGGCCATGAGGCCATTTTGTCTATTAGTGATGACTAATTGTGTACTATGGTTCTTAGGAGCAAATCGACAGGAACAAGTGGTGTTTCGGGATTTAGGTAAGCTAGGTAAGTGGTTTGTAATATTCGGCCATAGGCCATTTTGGTATTCTAGTGTTGACCGATTCTGTCTATGGATGTTTAGGGGCAAATCGACAGTAGTAAGCAAGGCTTCCGGGATTTCGATTCGTTGGTAAGAATATTCAGTAAGTATGGTTTAGATTTGGTATATTTAGATTATGATGTTATCGGTTAACCATTTGGTTCTGATTAAGATATCATTAATGGACATGGATGCCGGTCAAGAAGGTAAAGGGATAGTCTCTATCCCGAAGTTTAAGAAGAGATCGGTTTACGCCATTCGGGATTGGCCACCGGTGTGGGGCCAACAAGCAGAGCAGAAAATAGGCGATTGTTTGTAGTTTCATTTAGCGATAGCATCGGGATCGAGAGCGTAGTGCTTCAAGTGATAAGGTGTGTAGTTAGCCTACCGCTTTTCGGGATTTATGTGATACTTGCATGTGTTGTATATGTGTTATATATGTGCTAATAAGTGCGTGGCAATTATGAAATGGATGCCCTTAAAGGGGTATGTCAATAATCGAGTTAGTACCAAATCGATGAAATGTGGATTATGAATGTGAATACGATTGAATGCTTGGATAACATGTACATGCATTATTTATCATGACATTATTATATGTTGCATGTGCATGGGATGGGTTATGAATATGAAAGAAGGTACGGGTGTACTTCGAGTACGTGGTTTGATGTTAGCCATGAGCTACATCGTGGATTGGCGTCGATCGAGGTCGCGTTGTGGATTACTTGTGATTAAGTTCACGTGGATTGATGAGTGGCTCTGTGCCTCATCGTGGTTGATATCGGCTGTGTGCCATATCGTGGTTGATGAGTAGCTATGTGCCTCATCGTGGTTTGATGTTAGCTACGAGCTACATCGTGGACGGCATAAATTGCCGAAATGGTGTGTAGCGATTGGAGGGTGATTTAGTAATCCCCTGGTGTGTGGTGGCTGGATACGGGGGTGTGTAGAGGAGGGACCCTAGGTTTGGGTTGGGTGCATTTGCATAATTACATCGGATATGTGTATCTAATGGGATTACGGGCCAAGCCCTATATGTGAATGTGGATCAGTGTGGAAATGGGCTAAGCCCATTATGTGGAAACAAGTGGTTAATTATTGTATTATCTGATAAGTGGTATGAATATGGGCCAAGCCCAAAATGTGATATTATAAGAATAAGTTGCCTTGTTAACTGTTATGCGGGTTGATATATGGTTTAATTTGTGGGTGGAATTCAGTGGTCTAATTGCACACTGAGTCCGTGTGACTCACCCAAATATTTATCAACATCGCAGATGATCGTGATTCTTGGACCGGGTTGGAGTGGATACAAAAGGTGGCCATGCAGAAGTTATTTGTTTACGTACTTTTATATTTTCAGTATTTTGATCAATCATTTATTGTAATAAGGGCCGCTTTAAGTATTTGGGAAATTGTTATTATGTTTATGTTGGTTTGTGATTAAATTATTATTTGGGGAAATGTTTTTAATTTCGCAATTTACACATTCTGAGACTTATATTAAAGTTCTCAACTCGGATACTTTGTAACATCAAAGTTTTACTTAGAATTTTAAATACACAATATTTTACAAATGACAATAGATTTTAACGATTTTACCTTTAAGTCAAATTCTTTACAACCGTTTTCCGTAGTAACATACCAGATCCGGTCAAGGCTCGTGGGCCGGGTTTGGGGGTGTTACAGCTCAATATTTATACATTCTGTCAATTTTATTTTTATTTTAAAAGTTAAAAAATACATAATTCAAAAATATATAAATTATTATAAATTAATAAATTATTCAAAAAATATTAAATAAAAATTACTTTTAAAAAATACATAAAAGAAATTGTAGGAGATCAACCCGATTAAGTAACAACCAAGCAAAAATAGCGGAAGAAATTGAGAATTTGAGCACACAAATTTAATGTAGAAAAACCCCTCAAAAGAGGATAAAAAACCACGAGAAAAGATAATTTTACTATAATGGCAAAAGAACGAAGAGTACAAAAGATAGAAATCAAACTAAACCCAAAAACAAAGAACCCTCAAAACGAAACACAAAATTCTCCAAAAGTGTTATGAGTTCTAATATTTTAATGGGTGTGTTTTCTAAGGTTGTAAAAGAGTCAATTTATAGGCTAAATTCGTAGGTCAAATAAATTATACTAATAAATGCTTAATATATTATACTAATAAATATTAAATATTCTAGAAAGAAAATATTTTTTGTTTAACTTGACTTGAAAGCAATATCCTATTTTATTTAACAGGACTTTGGGTTACACAACTCTAATAATCTCCACCTTGACACGAATTCTCACAATGCCATCTTTGCCAAAGCCCGCCACGGGCCTATCTTAAATTATGCATGGAATTAACTGAGTCAAATCCGTGCTTAGAAGTTGGAAGACTTCTAGCCTTCGACTGATGCACTGCCAAATCAAAACTAACATGGGTCTGATTGTAACGCCCCAAACCCGACCTAGACGTTATGGTTGATTCTGGGAATGTTACGAAGGAAAACTATAAATCCAACCTTATTGTATTGAAAACCTCATATAATTTGTTACTAAAAGAGTCCCCTTTTTATAAAAACATAATATTATACTCATTAATGAAACCATCGGTTTTATGCCCTTTCAAGTAAAACATTAATTTGCAGCGGAAGTTTAAAAAGTCGTTAAGTTTTTAAAACTAAGTTTGTGATCTCAAAAACGTTTGTTTGTGTAAAACCATTTGTTTTTGTAAATTGTTTTGTTGAGCATCGCAAAAAACTTAAATCAAACCCAAATCCAAAAACAAAACCAAAAAGTCCAGAGAGTCCCAAAATTACAAAACTCTCAAAAGAAAACCGAAAAATCAAATGAGCTATTAAGTAAATACAGTTTACGGACTAGTGGTCATAACTGAGCCTCTGTCACACCGACCCGCCTAAGCCTAAGGATTTCTGAACAGAACAGACAAACAAATGTGAGTTTTAAAAACTCAGTGTGTAACTCAACGGATACATGAATTCAGATTTAACCACATACAGAACAGAAACTGACATAAATCCTTAATAGAATCAAATTATCCACAGAATCATATAGATATGCAAAGTCCTATCCCCATCCTCTACACACCAACTCCGACCATCCCAACTCACCATGCGGGGTATAAAACACCCACCCAGCCCTACACACCACATAGTGTCTGTACGACACTTATCAAAATAATCACAGTTGTGCTACCAGTGTATCAGCGATATAACGCCTCACAAAATACTTCCTCCAAACATCACATATCCCGCCCCACAATCAGATACATCAGTATATCAGATAAATTAGAATAATCAGATACCAGATACCAGAATTACCATATCTAACATGCTCGTATAACAGATAACAAACATGCATATTTAGCACTACATTACATACATTTAGGAGTCGCTTATGCTAGGTACCATACATACAGTTTATAAAACATCATGTTTAAAGGCCTACCTAAGCCCATATTGATCCCATGAAAGACCCACAGTCAATCGGAACGACGTGTACAACCCTAGGGAAAATTTCTAAAATTTGTAACCACATGCCTATGTGGCTTGCCTGTGTGGGCCCACATGCCTGTGTGGCTTGCCCCTGTGCACCCATACGCCCAAATCGGCCTAGGCTGTGTGACCCACACGGCCACACACACATTCGTCACACGACTGTGTGTCGTACACGGCCCACCACACAACCGGGCACACGCCCATGTAGCGTTGACAGACTCGATCGTCGTTTTCTCGCATTTTCGTTACACCCCTGGTTCATTTTTATGTGAAAGCAATCCCGAGACCTCTAAAATCAAAACAGATGCGACAATCCAAACACACTACATGATAGAAAACGAGTTTCGCCCCCTTGATTAACACCGGATAAACAGACCGCCAAGAGAGAAAACGTATGAAAGCAAAACGAAGTAAAACCACAACAATTGCAAAAATGATAATGCACCAAAAGAAAAGAGATAAGAGAAAAAAAACAAAGAAAAGGGGAAAAGAGCAGGAACGAACATGAACAAGAGAACTGGGATTTTTTTTTGGGAAAAATAATAAAATTAAAATTAAAAATAATTAAATCGCTAATATCCCAACTCCCACTATCCCACTAACTAACAAATCTCCCCAAAATCGGCCCACTAACTCTCAACCACCAGCACAGACTTTCAATCTCACCGAACTTCTACTACATAACCAGCACACACTCACAGAAGCAAAAATAACATCCTTCGCTCACACAAGGGTTCGAACACGAGACCTTAGGATAAGCTAACACCTTACCATTGAACCAGCAAGCTCATTCTGATATGAGTTGACTGAAAATATAACATAAGCCCACCCAATAGGGGTAAGGCTAGGATCAAAATTAACAGAATTTTCCAAAAATGGGACTTGAACCCAAGACCTCAAACACACACACCAACCACTTAACCACTGAAGCAGATACCAACTTATGACAGAATTCAAAAAAAAAAATTAAATAATTTAGGGTGTTACACTAATTTTCATGAACACAGTGCCCTAACTTTTCAAAATCTACATCCAAAGGAGAATCTCTCTTTAACGAAATGATCATACATTTTTCCCTCATATGACTAGGTTGCCTATGCTCCAAACGAGTTGACTTCGACTCCATAGCAGACGAAGGACGTCCGGTTTCACCTATCATTGTAGAACCTTCCAGAATATAAAGATTGTCGGTCCTTTTACCTTTTAACAAAATGAGAGCTCCACGAGACACCTTAGTGGCGCTAGACTCGATATTGATTTTGTAACCTTTCGAGTCTAAAATACTCAAGGAGTTGAGATTCTTTCGTAAATCAGATACATAACTGACATCCGAGAGTATCCTAGTCGTCCTATCATGCATCCTAATTTTAATAGTACCAATACTGATTACCTTAATGGATGAATCGTTTCCCATGTGCACAACTCCACCTTCAACCAAAATGTATGTGGAGAACCATTCTTAGTTGGGACACATGTGGAAAGAACATCCCAAATATAGGACCCACTCGGACGTAAGATCGGAGCTATCGCTCATTGACACTAACAAAAAATCATCACCGCTTTCGTCGACCAAATTAGCACTAGTTACTTCTTTATCGTTACTCTCAGCAGCCCTTTTATTTTGTAGTTTATAACAATTTGCTTTGACATGACCTAACTTCTTACAATAACGATACCTTTTGTCTCGCTTCTTTGATGCTACCAAAACGAAAGTTTGCCTATCTGCCTTGCTATCTGAACTAAACTCATTATCGAGTTTATCTTTACTTAACAAATGGCCCTTCACATCTTCGAACAAGAGTTTGTCTCTACCATAAATCGGGGTCTCTTTGGAAGACTTGTATGAAAATGGTAAATAGCACAATAATAGCATAACCTTATCTTCATCATCAATCTTAACCTCAACATTCTTTAAATCATTCAAAAGAGTAATAAATTAACTAATGTGATATCTAAGAAGCTCACTTCATTCATGCGAAACATAAATAGATATTGTTTCAACACTAAACGGTTAGCTAGAGATTTAGTCGCATAAAGAGTTTCTAACAAGTTTCACAAGGTGGATGAGGTTTTCTCCATCAATACCTCTTACAATACCTTATTCGCGAGGCACAATTGGATTGTAGATAGGTCTTTTTATCAAGCTCTTCCTGTAAAACCCCAAACCCGGCCTAGACGTTATGGTCGAATCTGACGATGTCACACGATAGTGTTTTTCGAGAAAGTGAGTTGTCTTCAAAAACCTCTTTTCTATAACCTCTTTACAATATCTTATGTTAATTCTAGGATGTTTCGTTAATTTTCAAAATGTAATTCATTGTCACAAAGTTATTCTCTTTCAAAACGTTATTAATTTTCAAAACGTCACTCACTGCTGAAGCTTTTTAAAACAGTTACGTATTTGAGTGAATTTTGTTAAAACGTTTGATTCTTTTTGAAAACTCGATTATCCCTACTAGTAGCAGTTATAAATCAAAACAATAAAAATCTCAAATTAAAAATATAAATCCAAAGAGGCCATGATACAGTAAAATCCCCAAAATAAAATCAAAATTAAAATTTAAGTACTTAAATGGAAAGAAGTAGGTCGTGTGGCCACCGCTGAGTCCTCCGCCACACCGATCCGCCTATTACTAGGGATTACCTATACAGATAAATCAGAAGGGTGAGTTTACAAAAAACTCAGTGTGTAATCCTATATAGAACAAACAGACAGACAGAAGACAATCACAGTTTGGGCCTAAGCCCTTTTCAGAATCAGTGACAGTATCAGTGTGGGCTTTAGCCCATCTCAGTACAGAGGCAGTCATGCATTTAGGCCTTGGCCCATCACAGTATCAGTAATCGGTACAGTATCAAAATATGCAGTATACAAGTCCTACCCAGCTAGCCTCTAACTCCATCTTCCGTCCAACCCTACACTCCATGTGGGGATATAATCAACCCACCCATCCCTACACTCCAAGTAGTATCGGTTGCGGCACTAAAACAGTAGTTTGCAGCTGAGCTGCCAGTAAGTTAGGCTCGAAGCCTTTTAGTACACTTCCTCCGACCCATATAAACCCATCCCCACGCAATGCATCATACAATCATGTCATGCCAAATCATGATGTCATTTATGTATTCAGTACATTTTTAACAGCATGCTAAAAATACAGTCGTACATTTACATATATAAAGTACATGGATATAATAGTCATTCAATCAATTAGGGATCTAGGTAATCTTACCGACCCTACAGTAGGTCCACAGTCGACTCGGGCAACCCGTGCAACCTTAGCAGTCAAACAGTGAAAATGGGCCTACAAGCCAATGTAATTTGACCATGTGGGCACACACGCCCGTGTGGCCCACCAGGCCCAAAATGGCCTTAGCCGTGAGGATCACACGGCCTGGCCCAATAATCCCACACGCCCGTGTGTTCACCCGTGTGGGGCCCACACGGCTCAATTCGGCCCGACCCATGAATTGCACATGGCTTGCCTCGTTAATCACACACCCATGTCAGGTCACACGGCCTACCACACGGGCGGTTGCACGTCCGTGTGGCGTCGACTTTCACGTTTTTTGATTTTTAACCGATTTCCATTTCCAGAGTCGTGTTTACACACTTGGTTACGAAAAATGCGCACACCATTCTTAAGCACTCCAAACCTATGTTCGACCATAACACACAATTAATCACATATCAATTGGATTAAAATGACCCCTCTTCAAAACACTTGTCCAAAAGATCGACTGCCACTTGCCTTGTTTGAACAGTTGAGGCCTTACACACTTAAACCATTGATAAAGAGTGATCACTAGCTCCATGGTTAGTACCTGTATTCCAGCTGAACCCCTATTAATAAGTATTCGCATGACTAGCTTGAAACAAAACAAAAATTAACTTACCGAAAACGCAAATCCATGTCTAGGGGAAAGAAATTATAGGCCTACAACCAAAAAGAATGCCAAAAGCACAACGACTCGAAAGAGACAAAAGATAGAACAACCGCACCCCTAGCAATTATCGGCAACTTAACCAAAATAAATAAATAAGAAGAAAGAAACTGAAAATAGGGATTGTAGGTAGCGAAATCGGCAGCAAAAAGGGAGGTGTTTGATGAAGCAACCACTTCGGCAGAACAACCGTTGCGCACCAAAAACTGATTGGACAAAGAATAAAAAGAGAACGGTGAGAAGAGGTAGGTTCTGGCTACACGGAGGGATGAGAGAAAGAAAAAACCAAAAGATAAAGTCGGCAGAAAAGCAAACAAGATGAAAAGAGAGAAAATTGCCAAAACTGAATGAATTGTGAGAGTGAGGGAAAAGTGCCGAAATTTTCAGCAAACCAAATATGGGATAACTTCAAAATCCCCAAATCTTCTCCTAAAAACTCTCCAACCTTCCCACTAATCAGACTTTTAATGAAACACAAACTCTAGCCGTCCATAATAGCAAAAATAGTGCCCACACCGCATGCTCGAACACGGGAACTCCAACACGCCAACACTCTACTTATCCACTAGACCAAAGAGCCCATTTCGACATATTTTACCAACATATAATTATAAGCCTACTGACCTAAGATAGGGGTTTATTCATTTAAAAACAAAAATTTGCCCAAGCTAATGCTTGAACTTGAGACCTCTCAGACACTTCCTACAACACTTAACCACTGAAGCAGATGCACAGTTGTGTCACAAACATAAGAGAATAATTATAAAGGATTTTTGGGGCGTTACAACTCTACCCCCTTAAAGAAAATTTTGGCCTCGAAATTTTACCTGATCAGAACAGATGAGGATATTTTTTTTCGCATCGCATCCTCAGGCTCCCACGTGGCCTCCTCAGAACTATGATTACGCCAAAGAACCTTAACCAGTGGGATGGACATTCTTTTTAGAATCTTTACATCACGATCCAATATCTGGACTAGCTCCTCCTCAAATTTTAGATTTGGCCTAACCTCGATCTCCTCAACAGGAACGATATACGTAGGATTAGAGCGGTAGTACCTCAACATAGAGACGTGGAACATGTCGTGAATCGATTTAACTTTGGAGGTAACTCCATTTGGTAGGCAATTGGTCCCACACGTTTCAGTATGCGGTAAGGCCTAATAAACCTAGGGCTCAACTTACCCTTACGTCCAAACCTCAGTACCTTCTTCGATGGCGAGACCTTGAGAAAAGCGAAGTCCCCCACAGAATACCCAATCTCTCGACGCTTCAGATCCGCATAGGACTTTTGTCTGTCTGATGTTGCTTTCAGTCGGTCTCGAATCAATCTAACTTTGTCCTCGGTATCAGAAACTAGTTCAGGGCCCAGAACCCGTCGCTCGCCCAACTCAGTCTAACATGAAGGTGTACGACACCTATGACCATATAATGCCTCGTACGATGCCATCTGAATGCTAGACTGATAGCTGTTGTTATAAGCAAACTCTGCTAGCGGTAGGTAATCCTCCCAACTGCCTTGGAAATCAATCACGCAACTCCTTAACATGTCCTTCAGTATCTGAATCACCCTCTCTGACTGATCGTCCGTCTGAGGATGGAACGTAGTACTGAAGTCCAATCTTGTACCCAGAGCTCCATGTAGCTTCTTCTAGAACCGAGACGTGAAGTGAGGATCCCTATCTGAGATGACCAAAACAGGTACCCCATGCAGTCTCACTATCTCTGACACATACAGCTTAGCCAACTTCTGCAAAAAGTAGTCAGTACGAACTGGTATGAAGTGGGCGGTCTTGGCCAATCGATCCATGATGACCCATACAGAATCTTTCTTAGTGGGTGTGAGGGGTAACCCACTAAAGAAGTCCATAGTTACACGCTCCCACTTCCAAAGTGGAATCTTGACTGGCTGTAACAATCCCGAAGGTAACTGATGCTCAGCCTTAACCTGCTGGCATGTCAAACACTTGGCCACAAATTTAGTAACCTCTCGTTTAAGACCTGGCCACCAATATAACTCATGAAGGTCTCGGTACATCTTATTTCCGTCAGGATGCATAGCATAAGGGCTACTATGCGCCTCTCGCAGTATAGACTGCCTCAACTCGGTATCATTCGGTACACAAATTCTCCCACGAAAATAGAGTACCCCTTCGCTATTCAATCCAAAATCCACAGTATTCCCACTCCTAATCTGTCGAAAGCGAAGACACAAAGACTCGTCCTCCAACTGTTTACCCTTAATCTGCTCTATCCACGTCAGTTTAACTTGAAGTTTGGCCAACAGACTACCATCATCAAATAAACTGAGGCAAGCAAACATTTCCTTCAGATCAGTCATAGCCCTACGGCTCAGCGCGTCGGCCAACACATTGGCCTTACCAAGATGGTATTCAATCGTACAGTCGTAGTCCTTAAGCAGCTCAATCCACCTACGCTGCCTAAGGTTCAGCTCCTTCTGAGTGAGGAGGTACTTGAGGCTCTTGTGATCAGTGTAAATGATACACTTCTCACCATACAGGTAATGCCTCTAGATTTTTAGTGCAAATACCATCGCGGCCAATTCCAAGTCATGCGTCGGATAATTCGCCTCATGAGTCTTAAGCTGACGAGACGCGTACGCTACCACCTTAACCTCTTACATCAACACACATCATAAACCGACATGTGATGCATCACTGTAAATAGTAAACTCCTTTCCGGACTGGTCAGATCGAATAGGGGCCTCGGTCGAGATGATCTTGAGCTTCTCAAAGCTCTTTTGCTGCAAACCAGTCCAGTTAATCGGCACACCCTTACGTAGTAGCTTAATCAAGGGTGCGGCGATTAGTGAGAACCCCTCTACAAAACGTCAATAATATCCTACCAATCCTATAAAACTGCAGATCTCCGATACAGTCTTAGGCTGCTTCCAATCCAAAATAGCCTCAATCTTTCAAGGATAAACCCTAATCCCCTCAGCAGAAACCACATGTCCCAGAAATGTTACTTCACGTAACCAGAACTCACACTTACTGAACTTGACGTACAGTTTCTTCTCTCGTTGAATCTGTAGAACCACTCTAAGATGTTCATTGTGCTCATCCTCAGTCTTCGAATACACCAGTATATCATCAATAAATACCACTATGAACTGATCCAGATAAGGTTGGAACACTCGGTTCGTCAAATCCATAAAAGATGCTGGTGCATTCATCAGTCTAAATGGCATCATCAGGAACTCGTAATGACCGTATCGAGTCCTAAATGTTGTCTTGTGCACATCAGTCTCCTTAACCCATCAACTGATTATATCCTGATCGGAGGTCAATCTTGGAGAAAATCGAAGCCCCTCAGAACTGGTCAAACAGATCGTCTATCCTCGGTAAGGGGTACTTATTCTTGATAGTCAACTTGTTCAGTTGTTGGCAGTCAATACACATACGCATGGATCTATCCTTCTTTTTCACGAAAAGAACTAGTGCTCCCCACGGAGACACACTAGGGCGGATGAACCCACGATCTAGTAACTCTTGAATCTGAGCCTTAAGCTCTACAGGCTCCTTCGGTGCCATCCTATAAGGGGTGATGGACACCGGAGCTGTACCAGGAAGGAGCTCAATCCCAAACTCTACTTCACGATTCGGAGCTAACCCAGGTAGCTCCTCAGGAAAACGTCCGGAAAGTCCTTAATCGTCCTTATATCCTTAATTGAAGAATCCCCAGAATCTGAAACACTGATGTAGGCCAGATACGCCTCACATCCCTTACGAACCAACTTTTCCGCCCTCAGTGCAGAAATCACATTAGATAAGTAGTTCTGATGCTCCCCAATTATGACTACCTCATTATCCTCCTCAGTTCTCAGTACAACCCTTTTTGTGGCACAATCTAAGCTCACTCGGTGTTTGACTAACCAGTCCATTCCCAGTATTAGATAAAATTCTCCAAAAGGCAGTTCCATCAGATCAGCCAAAAAGATAGCTCCTTGAACCTCTAGAGGAACATCTCTAACCACTTTGTTAACCCTCACCGATTGTCCTAGCGGACTAAGTACTCACTCGTAGTACTCTCAACCAGTAAACCCAAGTTTTTTGATACGGTACAAGCTATATAGGAGTGAGTGGATCATATATCTATCAGTGCAGTATAAAGTACATTATAAATAAAGAACGTACCCGTAATGACGTCCGGAGCATCTCCATCCTCTCGGCGACGTGTAACATAAACTAAAGCCAGCTGCCTCGTCTCAGTATGACCAGCACCTCGACCCGGTGCTATCTGACCACGGCCCAAACCATTACCACCTCTAGACTGACCACGGCCTCTCGGTGACTGCTAAACTACCCTCGGTGGTGGTACAGTACTCATGCCAGAAACTTGCATCTGATCGGACCTCCATGGGCAATCTCTAATACGATGCTCTAATGAACCGCACCTCAAACAAGCCCCAGTTCTCTTCTAACACTTGCCCTGATGGTGTCTACCACACACGGTCGATTATCGACACGTACTGTCCGAAAGAGTAGCATAGGAGTCCCAACTCTGACCGGTCCATCAACTCTGGCCTTTTTCTTAGGCCTCAGAACGGAACTCGAAGGCTCTGAATCCCTCTTATTCCTACCTCTCTCTCTCTTCTGGCGCTCAGCACGCTTCACTTTCTCGGTGATCTTCTCCTTATCAACCAGTGCCGTAAAGTGTCACTCCTTCTATGGAGCTATCAGAACCCTCAGATTATCCCTGAGGCCATCCTCGAAGTGAACACATTGCTCGTACTCAGTCACCACCATTCCTCGCGGTTAGCTGCTCAGTCGCAGAAATTTAACCTCGTACTCGGCCACTGATCTATCCCCCTGAGTTAAATTCAGGAACTCTCTCCTACGGGCATCCACATAACTGGCACCCACATACTTTCCCTGGAAAGCGGTCTTAAAGAGCTCCCAGGTCAATCGATCGGGCTGAGTGCCCTCCTTAACCGTAAGCCACCACTGGTAAGCCTCATCTCGTAGCAATGATACAGTACCCTTTAATTTCTGCTAAGAGGTGCAGTCCAGGTCGTCCATAATCCTCTATGTGGCCTCAATCCAGTATTAAGCCACATTAGGGGCAACTCCAGCAATATCCCTGAAGAGCTCAGCTCCGTTAGATCAGAGTCATTCTGTAACCGACCCTTGGCCTCCAGCTCTAGTATTGGGCCCAGCGACCCTCTCCAGAATCCTTAACATGGCTTGAGACAGTGCATCGTCCCCAGCCGCTAGATCATGAGACCTAGTCTCAGTCACAGGTGAAGCAGGCGTCTCACTAGTATCCAGATTAGGCAGGTTACCAGAAGATGAGGAACTAGCTCGGGCCCCTCTACGGCCTCTACCACGGCCTCTTGTACCCTGTCCACGAGTACCTCTGGTACTCATTGTCTAATTGCGTTTTATCTATATTAACAGTTTTATGCATCAGTTTACGATTTTGATGTTTATTAACGGATATTGTATGAAAACAGTATCAAAAATGTAAAGTTCGTTTTTGTACAACGCAGTGTCTATCAGTGTTTATCAGTTTTACTACAGTATCACTATACACTAACATAAGTGTTTTCAGTACAATCTATGTAACATCCTGAATTTTTGGGCCTATGCGTTTAATGGGTGGATATGTTTAATGTGTTAATTTAAGTGTTAGGGGTCCAAATTGGGCTCAGGCTTAGGTAGAGGCCTTGATTAAAATTATCTGTTTGGGCATTATAGGGTTTAAAAGGTAGTATCTATGTTTAAAATACCAAAGTGGGCTTGTGGCCCAATCTTAGGAGGTGACGCCACACAAGGGAGTAAGGGGCCCAAATTTAAGTTTCATGGAGCCCAATTCTTTAATTTAAGTTAGCTAAATTTTGGGCATTAGGATTAGGTGGAGTGGATGGCAACAAGGCTAAAATTTAGGGTTTTAATGTTTAAAATATGTGGATAATAAGTAGATAAAGGCTATTATTTAGGAATTTATTTTATGTGGATAATAAGCGGATAAAGGCTAAAATTTAGGGATTTTAATGATTAAAATATGTGGATAATATGCTGATAAAGGTGGGAGGAGTTAGAGATAATTAAGTCTCTTTAGATGAGCTAGTAGATTAAGATAAAGGAGAAAAGATAGGATTTATCTCTGCAAGGTTAGGTAAGTCATAGAAATTTCTATAAATAGGGGAATATCTCTTCAATTTCGTCATTTGGGTTTTCTCTCATTCTTTTCTCTTCTTCTCGAGTAAAAGCCGAAAACTCCTAAAGTTCCATATTCTTCTTCATTCTCTGCAAAAGCCGAAATCTCTAAGCCTATTCCTCATCTTCACTTTGATTCAAAAGTCGAAACTCTTTCCATTCTTTTTCTTCCTAATGAAATCTTTGTGTCTCTTCCTTGTTTTCTTTTCTTCTTCTCTTTTCTGTCGAAACCGAAACTCCTCACTCAAGTATTTTAAAAGCCAAAGACACATCAGCCTTCTCTTGTTCATACTTTTTCTGGGATTTTCCTAAAAGCCGAAATCCCTAGATCTCATCTCCTGTGATTGCCGAATTACTTCGTGGTGCCTACTTGTGCTAGAAAAATGAAGGGAACTTTAGTGGAGTTAATCGCATAGATCTCTAAGTTATAGAATCGTGTTACTTTCAGGATTTCAAGGTAAGGGATCTATTAGTTTTAACGTGTAATTTGGGATTTATTAACCTTGGCCGATTGTTGAAGGGGCTAAATCTTTGTGTGTTTTTCCGTCTTTTGAGCAAGGCTTTACATTGAGGATAATAGATCCGGATAGCAAGAACATCGACTAAGAATATTGGATTTCGTGATATCAGGTGTGTAATACTTCCCCACCATCTAGATCTGATTATTAATGTATGCTCATAAGTTTATATGTTGTGATAAATACCGATATCTCGGTTTAATGTTGGAAACCCGAAAAGGGTGAAGTAAATCACCAGGTCAGTGATGTTTGACTTTATATGATAAAAGCATATTGATTTTATGACTGCATGGGTTGGGTTGATGAAAGGAGGAAGTTATACGTTATATGTGTAGCGGTTTATACCGTGATCTATTATATGTTGTAGCGGCTAATGCCGTGATTCATTATAAGGGCTTCGGCCATAATATGTTGATGAGCGGCATGAGCGCCATCTTGGCGTGTAGCGTGTGTGGGTCGATTGTAGAAATCCCCAATGGTGTGAATTTCTTTGATGCGAGCGTGTAGCGGATTGAAACCTAGGCAAGCGGGTTGGGCCTTGCATATTATTTGTTATTTTTTTATAAATGGAATTATTAATCTATTTTATGGGCCTAAGGCCAAAATCTAGTGGTGCAAGAGGGTTGCACACACTGAGTCTCGCGACTCACCCTATTAATTAACCTTTCAGGGTGATACCTAGTGCTTGGACCAGGGTGGAGAGGGCGCAAGGTGACCATGCAAAAGACCAAGCTGGATCCAGCAAAAAGTCTCAAGTTAATACTTTATATTTTTAATTAATAGATTTTAAATCTCGTTGTAATAAGGCTATGGGCCACTAGTTTATGTTTTGTTTTATTTTGGGCTTTAATTACTTTTAGTTATTTAAATTCTTATTGAACTAATGTATCTATTTAAATTTGGGTTTTTAATTTATAAAGGCATATTTTATTTAAGCATCAACTATTAAATTTCTCTCGAATAAGAAGATAAACTTTAGAAAAAATATTTTTCTGAAAATACGACATGTTCTTCCAAAATTTTCTTAGTGACATACGGATCCCAGTTGCGTACCAATTGGGCGAGTTTGGGGTGTTACAAATTAGTATCGAGCCGGTTCAAAACTTGGCTCTGGGGTTTTGGGCTAAAAACGTTTTCTAAAATGGGCTTTTGAAATATGGATGTCTTTAAGTAATAACATGATCTGTTAGCTCGGCATGGCACTGCGTCTCGGCCCAAGTCCGCGGTAAGTACTCAACCATTGTATGATCTTTGTATATGTGGGCTTAATGGGCCTAGTGGGACGTAGATTAGTTAGAATTAGAACTTGATGGACTCTAGGCTTAGTTCAAACCACTTCTTAAAATGTCATAAAACTTAATTTCACTAAACAAACCCGTTAACGAGCCGCAAGACTAGGGTGTGGTAACAGCATACGCATGTCTAGGATTGGATCGGAAGAGCACAGTATTTAAGCGATCCTAGTGACTCACCTCCTCTTGCTGGAATCCTACAGTGCGTAGTGACTATTCACCCTAGCCACGAGGACTTGTTGACGGGCCAAAATCTATAATTAAAACCCGAAAGGGACCAGCTACCTTATCTTTACAAAATTGCTAGAAACCCTTGTTTTGGAAAAAAAAACCCAAGATACCCATGATTTGCAAATATACCCTGATTTACATAGTCAACAAAATTTTTTCGTAAAAAAAAAACAACACAACACATGACAACAAACAGAAATCCAAAACCACCTAAACACTACTATTTTCTTTTGAAATCAAATCCTTCAAGATACCCCTGTTTGTTTTAAAAAAAAAACTTATTTTGAAAATATTCCTGATTTGTGAAAATTACTAAATTGCCCCTAATGTGTAAAATGACCAAAGTACCCTTGATTGTAAAATTACCAAAATATCCTTCTTTCACAAAATCACCAAGGAACCCTATTTCAGAAAATTACGAAAATACCCCTGTAGGATAAATTACTTAAAATACAGGTAGTGAAATGACGAAAAAAATACCCTTAGGTGATGAATGTAAGTTCTATTTGTATGATTGATGATTGCATGTATGTGTATATGGAACTAGGAGACAAACTTGAGACTGAAACTTGTAGATGTAATTCCGAATTCGAAAGAACTACTCTTAAACTACTACTCATAAGACTGTTCGTGGTTAAACAGTGGAAGAAACTTATTAATTCATAAAATTCTTAATCAGATAAACGCGGACCGATAGCATGAGTACAAGGGGACGAGGACGCTCTAGATGTGAATCTTTGGTGCGTACTCTACCATAGAATACTAAGTGTTTATTTTGGGTTTAGTAATTGGAGTGCGTGGAAGCATGGTAGTGAGACTTAGGTAGTACGATTAATAGTTAGTTGGAAATTTCGAGGACGAAATTTCTTTAAGGGTAGAAGCGTAACATCCACGAATTTTTAGGCCTATGCGTTTAATGGGTGGATATGTTTAATGTGTTAATTTAAGTGTTAGGGGTCCAAATTGGGCTCAGGCTTAGGTAGAGGCCTTGATTAAAATTATCTGTTTGGGCATTATAGGGTTTAAAAGGTAGTATCTATGTTTAAAATACCAAAGTGGGCTTGTGGCCCAATCTTAGGAGGTGACGCCACACAAGGGAGTAAGGGGCCCAAATTTAAGTTTCATGGAGCCCAATTCTTTAATTTAAGTTAGCTAAATTTTGGGCATTAGGATTAGGTGGAGTGGATGGCAACAAGGCTAAAATTTAGGGGTTTTAATGTTTAAAATATGTGGATAATAAGCAGATAAAGGCTATTATTTAGGAATTTATTTTATGTGGATAATAAGCAGATAAAGGCTAAAATTTAGGGATTTTAATGATTAAAATATGTGGATAATATCTTTGATAAAGGTGGGAGGAGTTAGAGATAATTAAGTCTCTTTAGATGAGCTAGTAGATTAAGATAAAGGAGAAAAGATAGGATTTATCTGCAAGGTTAGGTAAGTCTTAGAAATTTCTATAAATAGGGGAATATCTCTTCAATTTTCGTCATTTGGGTTTTTCTCTCATTCTTTTCTCTTCTTCTCCGAGTAAAAGCCGAAAACTCCTAAAGTTCCATATTCTTCTTCATTCTCTGCAAAAGCCGAAATCTCTAAGCCTATTCCCTCATCTTCACTTTGATTCAAAAGCGAAACTCTTTCCATTCTTTTTCTTCCTAGCCAGAAATCTTCAAGTCTCTTCCTTGTTTTCTTTTCTTCTTCTCTTTTCTGTCGAAACCGAAACTCCTCACTCAAGTATTTTAAAAGCCAAAGACACATCAGCCTTCTCTTGTTCATACTTTTTCGAGATTTTCCTAAAAGCCAGAAATCCTAGATCTCATCTCCTGTGATTGCCGAATTACTACGTGGTGCCTACTTGTGCCGAAATCAAGGGAACTTTAGTGGAGTCAATCGCATAGATCTCTAAGTTATAGAATCGTGTTACTTTTGGGATTTCAAGGTAAGGGATCTATTAGTTTTAACGTGTAATTTGGGATTTATTAACCTTGGCCGATTGTTGAAGGGGCTAAATCTTTGTGTGTTTTTCTGTCTTTTGAGCAAGGCTTTACATTGAGGATAATAGATCTGGATAGCAAGAACATCGACTAAGAATATTGGATTTCGCGATATCAGGTGTGTAATACATCCCCACCATCTAGATTTGATTATTAATGTATGCTCATAAGTTTATATGTTGTGATAAATACCGATATCTCGGTTTAATGTTGGAAACCCGAAAAGGGTGAAGCAAATCACCAGGTCAGTGAATGTTTGACTTTATATGATAAAAGCATATTGATTTTATGACTGCATGGGTTGGGTTGATGAAAGGAGGAAGTTATACGTTATATGTGTAGCGGTTTATACCGTGATCTATTATATGTTGTAGCGGCTAATGCCATGATCTGTTATAAGGGCTTGGCCATAATATGTTGATGAGCGGCATGATCGCCATCTTGGCGTGTAGCGGTGTGGGTAGATTGTAGAAATCCCCAATGGTGTGAATGGGTGATGTGCGGGGCGTGTAGCGGATGGAAACCTAGGCAAAGCGGGTTGGGCCTTGCATATTATTTGTTATTTTTTTATAAATGGAATTATTAATACATTTTATGGGCCTAAGGCCAAAATCTAGTGGTGCATGAGGGTTGCACATCGAGTCTCATGACTCACCCTATTAATTAACCTTTCGGGTGATACCTAGTGCTTGGACCGGGTGGAGAGAGGAACGCAAGGTGGCCATACAAAAGACCAACTGGATCCAGCAAAAAGTCTCAAGTTAATACTTTATATTCTTAATTAATAGATTTTAAATCTCGTTGTAATAAGGCTATGGGCCACTAGTTTATGTTTTGTTTTATTTTTGGCTTTAATTACTTTTAGTTATTTAAATTCTTATTGAACTAATGTATCTATTTAAATTTGGGTTTTTAATTTATAAAGGCATATTTTATTTAAACTATCAACTATTAAATTTCTCTCGAATAAGAAGATAAACTTTAGAAAAAAATATTTTTCTGAAAATACGACATGTTCTTCCAAAATTTTCTTAGTGACATTCCAGATCCGGTCGTACCAATTGGGTCGGGTTTGGGGTGTTACAATCTACCTATAGTAGTCTCAGTTTATACTATCTATAGTAGTTTCAGTGAAACACCCCAAACCCGGCCCACAAGCCCCGACCGGATCTGGTATGCTTCTTAAGAAAAATTCGTTTTGTCGTTTTGTAAAATGATGTGATTTTGTGGTAAAGAATAGATTTGAAGTACGAACTTGTTAAAAATCGTTTTAAAATTTAAATTTGTTTATATATATATAATCATCAAAATCTATGTTTTTAATAAAATTTATTTTATCAAAAGAAGATCCAAATTTATGAATTATTAATATTTTGAAAACCATAAGTATTTAGATGTCAAAACATTTTTTTATACGATTATCGAAATATTTAATTGTTTAGTTGAAATTGATCGTAGCAGCATATAAATTAAAACGTAAAAGTAACATAGCTAATGGCGACCTTATTACAAAAACATATCCCAAATTAAATCCCAAAATATATAAGAAAACGTAGTAAGTTTAATATAAAGGAAAACCCAATTTACTGAGTTGAGCAATGGCCACCACGTAGTCCTTGCTGACCCGGTCCAAATCATTGAGTATCACCTGAAAAGATATCCCACTGAAGGGTGAGTCAACAGACTCAATGTGTAACAATATACTAAAAGTCCAATCGATCATAGTACTAAAGCCCATAATATAGCAAATCAATAATAAATGATTAAATCACATATACATATAAATGAAATGCAATCCCAAACCCAACTTAGATATCCATCCGCTACACACCACCCGTACCTACCAATCACACCGTGGGGATTACTAAATCGACCCTCCATCCGCTACACACCACCGAAGGCGATTCTTTGCAGTCAACATGCACATCGCCCTTATAATCGTGGCATAGCCACAAGATAATTGTGACCGAAGTCACCGGATTCATAATATCGTGACCAAAGTCACCGGATAATGTGGTAAAAACCACCGGAACACTTCCCCTTTCAATATTACCCATATGTCCATGCAATAACATATTATTTCAATACCATGCCATATATCCCGAAATCATATCGGAATCATATACATTTCATATTTATGCTTATAGCATTATTAACGATCTGAGATATCATTCCTTGTACATTACCCCAAAATCATAACCAAATATCGGATATGTCTCATATAAAAATTTATACAAAATGTTAAGGAATAACGTGCACTGAATTCATTTGTACCATTAAATGATACCCGAAGCCATAATCATTTATATTTCTTTATAAACACATTTTCATCAATAATACTATTAATCTATTAGAATTTTAGTGTAAGCTACACACCTTGTAAACACGGAGATTGATAGAATACTTAAGATTTCGACTCTTGCCTACAACGTCGAATGGCACCTACATAACACTTATATGAGAAATCGATTATCACTAAAAAGATATGGCCTTTGGCGAATTTCATTATCTCCTTACCTTGGATTATTCAAATCCCGAATGATCCCCTAAACGTTGGCTACAAAGAAACCCCGAACTTTCCTTCAAGTTTGGCCAAAGATAATAAAAGGAATTAGAGTTTAAGCTTTTCAATCGTTAGAAAAGAAAGGGATAAAGAAATTAGTCTAGAAGAGGTTCTTACCGAAAAGTAAAGACCAAAATGCAAATGGTCTCTAAACTCCAAAAAAATTGGCAAGATGAAATAGAAAAATAGATTCAAATGAAAAAGATGATAGGTTTTTGGTGCTTAGAAGCAATCGGTTTCAATGGTGTCAATGGAGTGAAATTTTCAGTTTTAGAAGAGAATGGAAAAGAAAAGAAAAGGAGAAATGATCAAAGAGAATAAATGGGTTTGGTTATGGAAGAAATTGAATAAAGAAAAAGTTGTTGGTAATGGTCAAGTAAGAAAGGATGAAAGAAAAATGCCTTCAAAAGTGGTAATATTTTGGTACCAAAAAGAGAGAAAAGCTTGAGAGAAAAAAAAGAAGAAAAAGAGTACCAATTTGGTCAAAATATGATAGCCAAAACAAAACAAAGTTTTCACCTAATGCAAATGACAATTTCGGCTAAGAAGAAAAATTTGGAGAAAAGGGAAAAGATGCACAAATTGTTAAGATTTTGGCCAACTAACACCCCCTAATCCCATACAACATTCGGCCAACTCACAAGCCAACACAATCCCCATTTTTCCTCCTCATTTCTTCCCTATCATCTCCTTAATCACTATCACAATTAAACCAACCCCCTTAGCCCTTATGTTTGTCTAGGTTCATGGTCAAATGACCATGGAAAAACTTCCAAAACATCACCCACTCTTCAAGCCTTTTGTCCCCTAAACATTCCATAACAACTTGATTCCTTACCTTAACTACTAACTTTCCTTTTCCTTTGGTCTACTATCCAATAATAAAAGAAGAATCCATCCATACTAGATAAAGCTTGACCGACACTATAGGAAAGAGAACAAAAATTAAAATTCCTTCCAATTGCTAGCTAAGGGATTCGAACCTCTACCCTCATGCATTCACCCATGCGCCATCAAACACTTTACTAATTGACTTGTCTTGTGATTAAACCTCAAATTAATTCTCTTAAGGCCAAACTTGCTTAGCTCCCTTTCTAAAACTAAAAATCTAATATTTTTCTAAGGCATTCTCCTATATTCTAAAATTCTCGAAGTCCCTAAAACTCATACAAAGAGCACACAACAAAACAATACACACATTCAAGCGAAAAAATTTCATAACCCCTAAATCCTGGATATTACAATTCTACCCTACTTAAAAAAAAATTTCGACCTCGAAATTACCTGACAAGAATAAGTGAGGGTATTGCTGTCGCATAGCTTCCTTCGGCTCCCACGAAGCTTCTTCCGATCCATGGTTACGCCATAACACTTTGACGAGAGTAACTGATTTCCTCCGTAACACTTTCACATCCCGATCAAGAATTTGAATCGGTTCCTCCTCATAGGACAAATCTGATCGTAGTTCTACCTCCTCAACTGGCACTACATGAGATGGATCCGACCGGTAACGACGTAACATCGAATCATGAAACACATCATGCATTTGCTTCAACTCCGAAGGTAACTCTAACTAATATGCCACTGCTCCAACCCGCTTCAAAACTCGATAAGGTCCTATAAACCTGGGGCTTAACTTTCCTTTGCGACCAAATCTCATCACCTTTTTCCAAGGCGACACCTTTAGGAACACTTGGTCTCCCACAACAAACTCTATTTCCTTTCGCTTCAAATCTGCGTCACGACTTTTGCCTATCATATATCTCCTTCAACCGAGCCCGAATTACCTTAACCTTTTCTTGGATTCAGCCACAATCTACGGACCCAAAACACGACGTTCCCTAATTTCGTCCAACACGTAGGAGTGCGACACTTCCGTCCATATAATGCCTCATACGGTGCCATCCGAACATCGGCTTGATAAGCTTGTTGTTGTATGCAAACTCGCTAAAGGCAAAAACTCTTCCCGACTTCCTCTCAAATCTATCACACATCCCCTTAACATGTCCTCTAATACTTGGATTACTCGCTCGATCGACCGTCGATTTGTGGATGAAATGCCGTACTGAAGTCTAATCTGGTGCCCAAAGCATGATGTAATGCTTTCCAAAATCGAGACGTAAACTTCGGATCCCTATCCGAAATAATCGACACCGGCACTCCATGCAATCTTACAATCTCTGCCACATACAACTTCGCCAATTTCTGCAAAGAGTAATCAACTTGCACAGGTATGAAATGTGCAGACTTCATCAATCGATCCACTATCACCCACACCGAGTCTTTCTTGGTAGGCGTAAGGGGAAGTCCACTAACAAAGTCCATGGTGATACGCTCCCACTTCCATTGCGGAATCTTTATCGGCTAAAGCAATCCCGATGGAACTTGGTGTTCAGCCTTAACTTGCTGACACGTTAAGCACTTCCCCACAAATTCCGTAACTTCCTGCTTAAGACCAGGCCACCAAAATTGATCCCGAAGATCTCTATAAAACTTACTACCTCCCGGATGCATCGCATAAGGACCACTATGCGATTCCTGAAGAATTCTCTGCCTAAGCTCTTCATCCTCCGGCATACAGATCTTACCCTTGAAACACAAAACTCCATCGCTGTTAACACCATAATCTTCCAACTCTCCATTTTGCACTTGCCGTAGCTTAACACTTAAATCATCATCTACCAACTGTCTTTCTTTCACCTGACTCAACCACATCGGCTTTACTTGTAATTCCGCCAACAAACTTCCGTCGTCAAAAAGACTAAGATGTGCGAACATCGCTCTTAGATCCGACACCACTTTCTGACTTAGAGCATCTACCACTACATTCGCCTTACCCGGGTGATACTCTATAGAGCAATCATAGTCTTTTAACAACTCCACCCATCTTCACTGTCTCAGATTCAACTCCTTCTGAGTCAGCAGATACTTAAGACTCTTGTGGTCCATGTAGATTACTGATTTTTCTCCATACAAATAATGCCTCCACACCTTAAGAGCAAAGACTACCGCTGCTAACTCCAATTCATGCGTCGGGTAGTTAACCTCGTGAGGCCTCAATTGCCGAGTCGCATACGCAACCACCTTCCCGTCTTGCATCAAAACACATCCCAATCCAATGTGAGACGCATCACAATACACCACAAAGTCCTTTCTGCCTCTCAGTGAATCAAAACCGGAGCTTGGTCAAAACCCTCTTAAGCTTCTCAAAGCTCTCTCTTTGCTTATCCCCACACAAAAGGTATCTCTTTTCTCAAAAACTTCGTCAAAGGTGCCGCTATCGAGGAGAATCCTTCGACAAACCTTCTGTAGTAACCCGCTAATCCCAAGAAACTGCGAACCTCAGCTACAGACTTAGGTGGTTTCCAATCTATCACCGCCTCAATCTTCCGAGGATCCACCCTTATCCCTTCCGCAGACACCACATGGCCTAAAAACGCAACTTCTTTCAGCCAAAATTCGCACTTGCTGAATTTGGCATAAAGCTTCTTCTCCCTCAACACTTGCAACACTATCCGAAGATGCTCATCATGCTGTAACTCAGACTTGGAATACACAAGAATGTCGTCTATGAACACAACAACAAACTGATCCAAGTAGGGTTGAAAAACCCGATTCATCATATCCATGAATGCAGCTGGGGCATTAGTCAATCCGAACGGCATTACCAAAAATTCATAATGCCCATATCTTGTTCGGAAAGCTGTCTTGTGGATATCCGCTTCCGTCACCTTAAGCTGATGATACCCCGACCTTAAATCTATCTTTGAGAATACCGTAGCTCCCTTAAGCTGATCGAACAAGTCGTCTATCCTTGGCAAAGGATACTTGTTCTTGATGGTCAGCTTATTCAACTGCCGGTAATCTATGCACATACGCATAGTCCCGTCCTTCTTCTTCACGAATAAGACCGGTGCTCCCCATGGTGACACACTAGGTCGGATAAACCCACGATCAAGCAACTCTTGAATTTGAGCCTTAAGCTCAACCAACTCCTTTGGTGCCATTCTATACGGAGCGATAGATACTGGCGCCATTCCAGGCAACAAGTCAATCCCAAATTCCACTTCACGATCCGGAGGCAATCTTGGAAGTTCTTCCGGAAAGATATCCACGAATTCTCTCACAGTCCTGACCTCTTCAACAGTTGCCTCCTTAGCCTCCAAGGCACTGACCAACATAAGAAAAGCCAAACAACCTTTCCTAACCATCTTTTCTGCCTTAAGAGCAGATACTACATTTGATAAGTCGTTCCGTCTCTCGCCCAACACCACAACTTCCTTATCGTCCATAGACCTTAGTGACATCCGCTTAGCAGCACAATCCACATTCGCACGATACTTCACTAGCCAATCCATGCCTAGAATCAAGTCAAATTCTCCAAATGGCAACTCCATTAAATTAGCCGAAAACTGCGTCCCTTGAACTTCTAAAGGCACTTCCTTAAAGAGCTTATCTACTACTACGATCTGTCTAAAGGACTAAGTACATCATCTTCCTAGCACACCTCTCGAGTTCACATGCAGAGTTCCGGATACCTCACTAACGATGTAAGAATGAGTCGACCCTATATCTATCAAAGCAATAAAGGGCAACCCAAAAATAAGAAACGTGCCGTGATAACATCAGTGCATCACTATCTTCCTCCGACGAACCGCATACACCAAACCCGGTGTGTCTAGCCTCGCTACCATCGCCTGCCGCCGAGTCCCGCAACCTCTACTGCAGAACCATTACCTCGCCACTCGAACCACGACCCCTCATCGGTCTGCTGTCCACCTCCGCCGGCTGATTAAAACTCGACCTCATTGAACGATTCTCTCTCTGTATCCAATGGACAATCCCTAATCATATGATCCTTGGACTCGCACTTGAAACATCCTCCTGTCTTCTTCTAACATTCTCCCGGTGCATCTTTCCACATTGAGCACAAGTGCTGATGATTGTCCTCCCGAAGCAACTTGTCGACCTCGCGGCCCATCAACTCTAGGTTTCTTTTGAAAATTCCCGGATGACCACGAAGACCCATAGCTCCTCTTATTCTTATTCTGACCTCGATCTCTGTTCTGTCTCTCGGTCCGCTTAACTTCTTCAGATATCCGTGCTCTATCCACTAAAACTGCAAAATCTCTCTCACGATGCGGTGCAATCAACACTCCCAGCTCATCTCGCAACCCATCCTCAAATCTGACACACCGCTCATAATCAGTAGCTACAATCCCTCTGGCATATCGGCTTAACCGCAAAAACTCCGCTTCATACTCACTATCGACTTATTTCCTTGTACGCGATTCAGAACGCCTTTCTCTCGAGAATCAATGTAGCTAGCTCGACATATTTCCTTCAAACTTAATCTTAAAATACCCCAATCCACACGATCCACAGGAATACTCTCTTTGACAGTGAGCCACCACTGGTACGCCTCGTCACGAAGTAATAAAACAGCGCCTTTCAGCTTCTCCTTAGCAGTGCAGTCCAAATCGTTCACGATCCTCTCGACTGTTTCTAACCAATACTCCGCTACATTCGGAGCTACCCCAGATACTCCCCTAAAAACCTCGGCTCCATTTGATCTAAGTCTCTCACCACTGACTTTCGTGCTCCATTACCCATACTAGCTCCTCGCTACTCGTTCTAAGACTTGTAGCATAGCACTCTGCGATACACGTCATCTCCTCCCGGTTTGCTCATGAAATTTCGCTCCAACGGTGGTGGCGGTGCCTCATTTTCAGAACCACGACCGGATCTAATCGGTTTCGACATAGCCATTCGCTCTACCGCGTCCACGACGACCACGTCCCCTAGAACTCATGTCTACTTAATGCCTTATCTGTTTTTACGAAAATTTTATGCATTAGAGTCTTTTCACTTTCTTGTTTAAAGAAAATTTTATATGAGTTTTAATCGGTGGTTTTCCCAGTATAAGTACACATATACCTACGGTCCATGTCTCTAAAGTATAGTTTCCTTAGGCTTATCAACATACTGAAATCGATTTATCAACAAAAGAACTTACCAGGTGGACTTGGGTCGAGAACTCGGGTGCCATGCTTCTATAAAAACCATTTTATTTTTGACCAAAAATTTTCAAAATCAATCATTTGGGCCAAATTTTGAAAACGTTGTGGACTTCAAAACCCAAGGCCGTGTATTTAAAACTGGGCTCTGATACCAAGTTGAAACACCCCAAACTCGGCCCACAAGCCCCGACCGGATCTGGTATGCTTCTTAAGAAAAATTCGTTTTGTCGTTTTGTAAAATGATGTGATTTTGTGGTAAAGAATAGATTTGAAGTACGAACTTGTTAAAAATCATTTTGAAATTTAAATTTGTTTATATATATATAATCATCAAAATCTATGTTTTTAATAAAATTTATTTTATCAAAAGAAGATCCAAATTTATGAATTATTAATATTTTGAAAACCATAAGTATTTAGATGTCAAAACATTTTTTTATACGATTATCGAAATATTTAATTGTTTAGTTGAAATTGATCGTAGCAGCATATAAATTAAAACGTAAAAGTAACATAGCTAATGGCGACCTTATTACAAAAACATATCCCAAATTAAATCCCAAAATATATAAGAAAACGTAGTAAGTTTAATATAAAGGAAAACCCAATTTCATCGAGTTGAGCAATGGCCACCACGTAGTCCTTGGCGACCGGTCCAAATCATTGAGTATCACCTAAAAAGATATCCCACTGAAGGGTGAGTCAACAGACTCAATGTGTAACAATATACTAAAAGTCCAATCGATCATAGTAATAAAGCCCATAATATAGCAAATCAATAATAAATGATTAAATCACATATACATATAAATGAAATGCAATCCCGAACCCAACTTAGATATCCATCCGCTACACACCACCCGTACCTACCAATCACACCGTGGGGATTACTAAATTCCATTCGCTACACACCATCGAAGGCAGTTGCTGCAGTCAACATGCACATCGCCCTTATAATCGTGGCATAGCCACCAGATAATTGTGACCAAAGTCACCGGATTCATAATATCGTGACCAAAGTCACCGGATAATGTGGTAAAAACCACCGGAACACTTCCCCTTTCAATATTACCCATATGTCCATGCAATAACATATTATTTCAATACCATGCCATATATCCCCGAAATCATATCGGAATCATATACATTTCATATTTATGCTTATAGCATTATTAACGATGCAGATATCATTCCTTGTACATTACCCCAAAATCATAACCAAATATCGGATATGTCTCATATCAAAAATTTATACAAAATGTTAAGGAATAACGTACCTGAATTCACTGTACCATTAAATGATACCCGAAGCCATAATCATTTATATTTCTTTATAAACACATTTTCATCAATAATACTATTAATCTATTAGAATTTTAGTTTAAGCTACACACCTTGTAAACACGGAGATTGATAGAATACTTAAGATTTCCGACTCTTGCCTACAACGTCGACAGCACTTACATAACACTTATATGAGAAATCGATTATCACTAAAAAGATATGGCCTTTGGCCGAATTTCATTATCTCCTTACCTTGGATTATTCAAATCCCGAATGATCCCCCCCTAAACATTGGCTACAAAGAAACCCTGAACTTTCCTTCAAGTTTCGGCCCAAGATAATAAAAGGAATTAGAGTTTCGCTTTTCAATCGTTAGAAAAAGAAAGGGATAAAGAAATTAGTCTAGAAGAGGTTCTTACCGAAAAGTAAAGACCAAAATGCAAATGGTCTCTAAACTCTAAAAAAAATTCGGCAAGATGAAATAGAAAAATAGATTCAAATGAAAAAGATGATAGGTTTTTGGTGCTCAGAAGCAATCGGTTTCAATGGTGTCAATGGAGTGAAATTTTCGGTTTTAGAAGAGAATGGAAAAGAAAAAGAAAAGGAGAAATGATCAAAGAGAATAAATGGGTTTCGGTTATGGAAGAAATTGAATAAAGAAAAAGTTGTTGGTAATGGTCAAGTAAGAAAGGATGAAAGAAAAATGCCTTCAAAAGTGGTAATATTTTGGTACCAAAAAGAGAGAAAAGCTTGAGAGAAAAAAAAAAGAAGAAAAAGAGTACCAATTTGGTCAAAATATGATAGCCAAAACAAAACAAAGTTTTCACCTAATGCAAATGACAATTTCGGCTAAGAAGAAAAATTTGGAGAAAAGGGAAAAGATGCACAAATTGTTAAGATTTTGGCCAACTAACACCCCCTAATCCCATACAACATTCGGCCAACTCACAAGCCAACACAATCCCCCTTTTTCCTCCTCATTTCTTCCCTATCATCTCCTTAATCACTATCACAATTAAACCAACCCCCCTTAGCCCTTATGCCGTCTAGGTTCATGGTCAAATGACCATGGAAAAACTTCCAAAACATCACCCACTCTTCAAGCCTTTTGTCCCCTAAACATTCCATAACAACTTGATTCCTTACCTTAACTACTAACTTTCCTTTTTCCTTTGGTCTACTATCCAAAAATAAAAGAAGAATCCATCCATACTAGATAAAGCTTGACCGACACTATAGGAAAGAGAACAAAAATTAAAATTCCTTCCAATTGCTAGCTAAGGGATTCGAACCTCTACCCTCATGCATTCACCCATGCGCCATCACCACTTTACTAATTGACTTGTCTTGTGATTAAACCTCAAATTAATTCTCTTAAGGCCAAACTTGCTTAGCTCCCTTTCTAAAACTAAAAATCTAATATTTTTCTAAGGCATTCTCCTATATTCTAAAATTCTCGAAGTCCCTAAAACTCATACAAAGAGCACACAACAAAACAATACACACATTCAAGCGAAAAAATTTCATAACCCCTAAATCCTGGATATTACATTCAGTATCAAATCAGTTTCAGTTTAAAACACATAAAGGCTTCAGAGAACTTACAAAATCGGAGCCAGAGACTTGATGTACCACACATTCAATAAAAATGTTTCAAATCATTCAGAAATTAGTGCTTTAAAAACCAAGTTTTATAACCCAAATCCACAGCCAAGTTTTGTAACCTAGCTCTGATACCACTAAATGTAACACCCCAAACCCGGCCTAGACGTTATGGCAGAATCTGGCAATGTCACATGGTAGTGTTTTTCGAGAAAGTGAGTTGTCTTCAAAAACCTCTATTCTATAACCTCTTTACAATATCTTATGTTAATTCTAGGACGTGTCGTTCATTTTCAAAACGTAATTCATTGTCACAAAGTTATTCTCTTTCAAAAGGTTATTAATTTTCAAAACGTCACTCACTGCAGAAGCTTTTGAAAACAGTTACGTATTTGAGTGAATTTTGTTAAAACGTTTGATTCTTTTTGAAAACTCGATTATCCCAACTACTAGCAGTTATAAACCAAAACAATAAAAATCCCAAATAAAAAATATAAATCCAAAGAGGCCATGATACAGGAAAATCCCCAACATAAAATCAAAATCAAAATTTAAGTACTTAAATGGAAAGAAGTAGGTCGTCTGGCCACTGCTAAGTCCTCCACCGCACCGATCCGCCTATTACTAGGGATTACCTGTACAGATAAATCAGAAGGGTGAGTTTACAAAAACTCAATGTGTAATCCCATATAGAACAAATAGACAGACAGAAGACAATCACAGTTTTGGACTAAGCCATTTTCAGAATCAGTGACAGTATCAGTGTGGGCATTAGCCCATCTTAGTATAGAGGCAGTCATGCATTTGGGCCTTGGCCCATTACAGTATCAGTAATCGGTACAATATCAAAATATGCAGTATACATGTTCTACCCAGCTAGCCTCTACACTCCATCTCTGTCAAACCCTACACTCCATGTGGGGATATAATTAACCCACCCATCCCTACACTCCAAGTAGTACCGGTTGCGGCACTAAAACAGCAGTTTGTAGCTGAGCTACGAGTAAGTTAAGCTCGAAGCCTTTGAGTACACTTCCTCCGATCCATATAAACCCATCCCCATGCCATGCATCATACAATCATGTCATGCCAAATCATGGTATCATTTATGTATTCAGTACAGTTTCAACAGCATGCTCAAAATACAGTCATACATGTACATATATAAAGTACGTGGATATAATAGTCAATCAGTCAATTAAGGATCTAGGTAATCTTACCGACCCTATAGTAGATCCACAGTCGACTCGGGCGACCCGTGCAACCTTAGCAGTCAAACAGTGAAAATGGGTCCACAAGCCCATGTAATTTTCCCATGTGGGCCCACACGCCTGTGTGGCCCACTAGGCCCAAAATGGCCTTAGCCGTGTGGATCACACGGCCTGGCCCAATAATCCCACATGTCTGTGGGGCCCATACAGCCCAATTCGGCCCGACCCATGAATTGCACATGGCTTGCCTCGTCAATCACACGTCCGTGTCCGGTCGGTCACGGCACGCCACGCGCGTGACGCGCACGCGTGTGGCCGACTTTCACGTTTTCTGGCTTTTCGCTGATTTCCATTTCCAGAGTCGTGTTTACACACCTGGTTACGAAAAATGTGCACATCGTTCTTGAGCACTCCAAACCTATGTTCGACCATAACACACAATTAATCACATATCAATTGGATTAAAACGACCCCTCTTCAAAACACTTGTCCAAAAGATCGACTGCCACTTGCTTTGTTTGAATAACTGAGGCCTTACAGACTTAAACCGTTGATAAAGAGTGATCACTAGCTCCACGGTTAGTACCTGTATTCCAGTCGAACCCCTATTATTAAGTGTTCGCATGACTAGCTTGAAACAAAACAAAAATCAACTTACCGAAAATGCAAATCCATGTCTAAGGGAAAGAAATTATCGGCCTACAACCAAAAAGAAGGCCATAAGCACAACGACTCGACAGAGACAAAAGATAGAACAACCACACCCCTAGAAATAATCGACAACTTAACCAAAATAAATAAATAAGAAGAAAGAAACTAAAAATAGGGATTGTAGGTAGCGAAATCGACAGCAAAAAGGGAGGTGTTTGGTGAAGCAACCACTTTGGCAGAACAACCGTTGCGCACAAAAAACTGATTGGACAAAGAAAAAAAAAGAGAACGGCGAGAAGAGGCAGGTTTCGGCTACAAGGAGGGATAAGAGAATGAAAAAAAAACCAAAAGATAAAGTTGGCAAAAGAGCAAACAAGATGAAAATAGAGAAAATTGCCAAAACCGAATGAATTGTGAGAGTGAGGGAAGAGTGCCGAAATTTTCAGCAAACCAAATATGGGATAACTTCAAAATCCCCAAATCTTCTCCTAAAAACTCTCCAACCTTCCCACTACTCAGACTTTTAATGAAACACAAACTCTAGCCGTCCATAATAGCAAAAATAGTGCCCACACCAGTACTCGAACACAGGACCTCCAACACGCCAACACTCTACTTATCCACTAGACCAGCAGGCCCATTCTGACATATTTTACCAACATATAATTATAAGCCTACTGACCTTAGATAGGGGTTTATTCATTTAAAAACAAAATTTGCCCAAGCTAATGCTTGAACTTGGGACCTCTCAGACACTTCCCAGAACACTTAACCACTGAAGCAGATGCACAGTTGTGTCACAAACATAATAGAATAATTATAAAGGATTTTTGAGGCGTTACACTTCCTATTTTATCTGATCTAGATTCTTAGGTTTTTTTTCTCAGTAACAACCTTTTTCAGGCCGGCCTGAACTAGAATTGCCATCATCCGAACTTGTCACAGATTGAAATTTGTGACACCATCGAACTTCTCAATGTCAAACCTTATTGCTGTCATCTCTGAATGGACTGATCTATGAAAATTGAATTAGCTTTGATACCACTTGTAGGGGATCGACCCGATTAAGAAGTGAACAAGTAAAAATAGCGGAAGAAATTGAGAATTTGAACACACAAATTTAATGTGGAAAAACCCCTCAAAAGAGGATATAAAACCATGGGCAAAGATAATTTTACTATAATGAAAAAAAATGAAGAGTACAAAAGATGGAGATAAAACTAAACCCTAAAACCCGAAAACAAATAACCCTCAAAAAGTAAACACAAAATTCTCTAAAAGTGTTATGAGCTCTAATCTTTTAATGGGTGTATTTTCTAAGGTTGTAAAAGAGTCTGTTTATAGGATAAATTCGTAGGTCAAATAAATTATGTTAATAAATGCTTAATATATTATACTAATAAATACTAAATCTTCTAGAAAGAAAATATATTTTTTTTAACTTGACTTGCAAGAAATCTCTTACTTTATTTAACAGGAATTTGGGTCACACAACTCTAACAGAAATATTAAAAATACATAAAAGATCCTTTGTTGAAGAGAAATATTAAAGGAAGAACAAGATATACAAATACAATATACCATTTCTTTTTTCATTTCTCGTAACTTTTTATTCTCCTCCATAATTGCATGCATTGCTTTTCGTCAGCATCCTCTCTCACGTTAAACATTTTTTGTCGATTCCTTTCTCTTTTCTCTCTTCTTCCATTTGTCGAAGATCCACTTCAAAAAATAGTCAGACAATGTAGATTTAATCTGAAATTCAAAACCCACAACCCTTAAATATGTGAAAGGCCAATGTTCGCGATTAAGACTCATGTTGCTTCTTCATTGTCCATTGTGTAAAAGAAAATGGGTATTGACACTCATAAATCTCAAAGTAGTCTTAAAAAATACATATTTTAAGAATAATTTCAAAACTACCTTAATTTAAAAAAAAAGTTCTCAGTAAAAAATTAAAAAGTTAATTAAGCTCTTATAAAAAAAAATTGCACCCAATTGAGATTTTAAGGGTGAAAGGAAAAAAAAACAATTACCCCTTCCAATAATGGAAACCATCATTAACTGATTTGGCCATTAAAAGTTGCTGAAATGGTTGATAAAACCACCAAAAGTTGACATTTAACGTGCCACATGGAAGTATGCTAACATCACATGTCGCATTAGCAAAATAAAAAAAACCATTTATTTAGATTTATTTTTACCAAGTGCTTAGTTATAAAAAAAAATTTAAAAGTTATAAATGCATTTTTTTTCACTCTTTCATATTCTAGGGGATTTCACTTGGAAAAAAAACGTTTCATACTAATGGGTTCTAGTCCACAACCGGGTTCCAATACATGAGATCTTGTAGCACTTACCAATGAGGCTTTATTGATTAGTATTACATAGAAGAAATCAATTATAGACACAAATACAATTAGATCTGCTCTTTATAGACAAACTTGGGATTTACAATCCGCGGTAAGATGGGTTAAAGATCATGAGATCCTTTTCTATCAAACTGGAATGGTTGTTGTACAAAATGTACTTCTAGGTAATTGCTCCTTAGATCCTATATCTATATATATGAATAAGAAATCATGTAACGGAAAGGATTTTTATTTTTACAAATGGCACTTCGAGCTTAGAATGAACTTGAAGAAATTAACAATACTTCTTAAAAATTCTAAAAATTCAAATAAATAAAAATTCTCAAAAATTTGAGTTCCACAACATCTATAAGTTCTTTTTCTTACATAGAATCTCTAAAAATATCATCATCCGTGTGTTTCCCATCATCTATAACAACAAAAGTTTGGGTTTTATATTCATTAATTAAGTGTTTTTAAGATTATAAGGTGTAGAGAGAGTTTTTTTTTTTTTTTTTTTTTACCAATTTGATTTTTTAAAATTTTAAAATTTATTAATATTTTTTTATAATTTTACACCCGTCCATAATAAATTAGATAATTATTGATTTATATTTATTCTAATGTTGATTTTTATTAATGTTGATTTATAATTTTTTGAAATTTGTACATATTTGATTCTTTTTATAATTTTTAATATCTATTAACATTTTATAATTTCTAATTATTTTTTTTAGTTTTTCACTCTTCTAGAATGAATATAGATAAATGATAGTTATATTCAAATGATCCTCGGAAATCATTTATCTAGGTTCATTTTAGTTTTGCATTTTTTTTGTGTGTTGATGTAACATGCCACATGTCAGCTTTTAGTGGCTTCTGATAATCACATAAATATTGTTAACAATCAACCACAATTTCTGTTAACGAAAGGGGCCAATTAATTTCTTTAATCACTAAGGGCTCATTGAATGTATTTTTATATGGTGAAACTCTGCTATTAGACTCAATGGTAACAGTTAAATTTATTTGGTTAAATTATGTCTTTAGTCCCGCATTATACGTAAAGTTATAGATTTAGTCCATGTTCACCAATTGTATCATTCTTAGTGACTATATTTTTTTAATTTCAAAATTTTAGTCTTAATGCAAACGACAGTTGTCAAATCTATTAACTGATTTTTTTTGTGAGTAATTTGTGAAAATAACAAACAGATATATAGTATTACACATGTGATAATATGTTTGACATATCAAATTTTAAAAATAACATATTTTAACTTAATGAATTTAATACTTATCATTTGGTTAGGACTAAAATTTTCAAATTCTAATTTACAAAGATTGAAAATGACCAAATTAAAATACATGTGCTAAATCCACAACTTTCACAAAATACAACATCCTATTAGATAGTTTTTCTATAAATGCTTGCAATATTATCATTTAACCTTTCTTATGTTATTATGAACACAAACAAAGTTATGGCACATGTAAATTACAAGTTATTTCTGCCAATGCGGATTAATAATTAATGTAAATAATTGAAATTTTGTATCATAAACAAAAAAAAATTTGGTTTCCGCAATCAGTTATTGTATGTGTTTAAAAAATTATATAATTGTTTCTACCAAAAACATATATAATTTTGGAAATATTTATAAATGTAACTGTAATAGGCCCATTTTGCCCGACCCGTTAGAAACCCATCAGAATTCAAAAAAAGAAACAAAAAATAATAAAGCCAAATGTCCAGTTTACAAGTCTATTTACAAAACTAAAACCCAATCTGTTACAGAAGCCCAATTACAAGCCAACAGATTACCCAGACCCAATCCTAACCTAACCCAAACCTATGTGGCCCAAAAAGGCCCAAAACCTAAACAGTTTCAGAAGCCTAGGGTTTCTGAAACCCTAGGCGCCACAAGCCTCAGAAGCCCTTTCCCTCGTCCAGCAGCAATCAGCGCGGATAGCGCTCCAGATCGCCTGATTTACCGTCGGTCGCCTGTAAAAAAGGAAAAAAAAGAGCAGCAAAAATGGCAAATGAGACAGAATTTTTTGTATTTCCTTTTTTATTTTCTGGGTTATAAAATCCCTACAAAAATCTGTAAAAAGACACAGAGGGAATACGCATGCAAATATACTAAAAAAAATACAGAAAATCCAATAACAGAGGTGATTTCTCAATATTCGCTTTCGTTTTTTTTATTTTCTTTCGATTGATGCATTTCTTTCACATACAAAATATTATTAAGAGGAGAGAAAATGGTTACCTTTCGATTCGCGTTAAAAAACGGAGCTTCTGACCTCCGGCCGCCGTAGAGGGTGGCGCTAACGGTGGCGCGTACGGTGGTGGCCCGTAGGTCTGATGACCGGAACCCAGGCGGGGGGAAGGGAGGATTGAGAGGATTTTTTTTGAGTTTTTTTTTAAAACAAAGGGTTCAAATGTTTTTTTTTTGTTAAAAACGTGGCTTATATAATAATAAGGAAATGACACCGTTTCTGCTTAAGGCAATACGCACAAAACGACGTCGTTCGGGGCAAGGATCCGCGCGTTGACCCAAAAACCCGGGGAGGATCCACGTGTTTTTATAAAAGGGTCTAATTGCCTCTTTGGTCCTTCCGCAAATTTCAGCATTTTTAATCCAGTCCAATTTAAATATTCATTTTTTAAAATTAGCCCTAAAACTTATATTTTGTTACAATCTAGTCCCACGGGCTATTTAAAGACCAATATCAAAACGGCGTAGTTTAGGAGATAGGGCATAATTGCCCAACCAGTCCCTAAGGTGTGACGCGCGTTTTGATTCAATCCTTTTACATTTTATTTTTCAGATTTTTTTCCTATTTCTTTGTTTTTAAACCCTTTTTATTTTTATTTTATTTTTTTTAAAGTCATTTTAACATTATATTAAAATTATTTCATTTTACAAAAATTCTGTATTATATTTTAATATTTGTATAGTGTATATTAATAATAATATAAATTTTTATATTGTTTATTTTGAACACTTATTATCTTTATGTATTCATTATTTATATTAGGTTATTAATATTATTTATATATTATTTTAAAATTTGCATATTAATTATTATATTACATTTTTATTTTATATATTATACATTATTATATTATATTTTTTATATAACTTTTAAATTATTTTATCCTTAATATTTTATATAATTTTGTATAACATATATTGTTTATATTATTTATATTAAATATATTTTTTATTATCGTATTATAAATATATTTTTATTTTAAGTTATATACTATTTACTTATAATTGTTTTTATCATATATTATTATTTATATTTTTATGTACTAAATTATTAAATTATAAGTATCCTTATATTTTTTATACACTCTAAGTTTTTATATTATTCATTTAAAATATATTATTTATATATTAATTGTTTTAAAAATTATCATGTTTTTTTTACTTTTTTTTATTTTGTTTTGTTATAATATTGATTTAGTTGTTAATTTGTTTACTTCTCATATTTGATCTTGTTTGTAGAATTAAATATCCATTTCTTGAATTTTTATGCTTCATATAGATTTTAAATTGTTATTGCATATTTTATATCTTGTATTTGTTTATTTATGTTCCTTTAATTGTTTATTATTGCTTTAGCATATTTATTTCATTGCATATATTAGTTGCTATATTCTTTTGTTAATTGACTATATTAGTACTAATCATTAGCATGACTTGGGGTTATAGTGAATTGCTATCTGATATTTACATTTTGTGATGTATCAATGCAAAATCGAATTCATATCAAGTTATAAAAACACATTTTGCAAAATTATTGAATTTCATTCAAAGTTTTTTTTAAACAAATACGGTGATACGTAATATTTGGGGACTTCGAGAAAAATTGTACCCTAACTCACTGGGTTTTTTGATTTTTCTCGTTGAACTTAGGATATTAAGTATCCCTTCTCTTTTAAAATTGAAACTTACAAATTTCAAATCAAAACTTATTCTCGGGAATTCAGAATGTTGTATCCTAACTACTTTGGATATGATGTTTTGTGTTTCGAGGTAAGAATTTTCTACAAATAAAGGCGAGCCTAGCTTCAAAGTCATGAGGTGTTACATCCTAACTTATTGGGTATAGCATTTTATTTCTTTGAGACAGGTAAATCTTGGTTTTCTTTCAAATAAAAGGATCATATTTTTAAAGTTTTCAAGCTTTCAACATTAGGACATGATTTTATCAATTAGGTATCAATTTTGGGCGTTACGAGGGTGCTAATCCTTCCTCATGCGTAACCGACTCCCAAACCTGTTTTCTTGTATTTCGTGGACCAAAATCAATGTTTTGAAATAAAACATTTTATAAGGTGATCCAATCACACCTAGGTAAAAAAGATCGGTGGCGACTCCATTTTTGTTTTTTTTAAAAAAGTCGATTCTCGTTTTTCATAAAAACTTAAAAATGGTTTCGACAGCTTGGCGACTCCACTGGGGACTAATAAGAGAGTCAAGCCGTAAAATTGATTATTTCTTATCCTTTTGTCTAAATTTAAAAATCTGATTTGATAAACTATGAACCTTTTTAATGCATGTGGTTCTAATTTTATAAAATATCTCTGCATTGCATTGCATGATCGTTGTGGTCATACCCTTTTAAATGGGAGTGAGAAGCTACTCCTTCGTGAGGTTTTCACCTCTGTGCAGGATAGTGAATTGCTTTCGGGATACATCTGTACCTATGTCTTCGTGAGATTTTCATCTTCGTGCAGCCATAGGGAAATGTATTCCCCTGAACTGAACTCGGTCTATATGAGCCTATAATGGGAGAGGATCGAGGAATTTGCTGGTTTAGGTACCTCAACTTTAGAGCTAAACCGCATGTAGAAAACCTAAGGACTTACCCTAGGTAGAACTATACCAAACCTTAGCAATCACCAAGATATATGTTTGATTATTTGCTTTATGTTTTACTTTGTGTTACTAACTGATTGTGTTTGATTTTGTTGCATGTCATTTCATATTTTAAGAGGTATCGATTCACGGTCAGTTACTAAATTAGAAAGTTGGTTATGGAGAACGAATTCCTTGATAAAGTGGAGGACAATGCAGCCGTCCGTAGGTGGTCAGAACAAACGCAACTAGAGAAAGGGGATAGTCTAGCTGAAGGGTACACATCAGAATTATGGGATTACACTCGCATCAGTGTGACGCAGAACAATCTCCAGGAACTAAGAGAGATATGAGATCAGTGGAGCGATGAGACCAAGCAGTTGTTTTACAGCAACTATGGAGACTTGCCGTACTTGTTGGACATTCAGGTAGATGGACATCTATTTCGAGCCATCACCCAATATTGGAATCCTGCGTATAGTTGCTTTACTTTCGGAAGGGTTGATTTGGTACCCACAATGGAAGAGTATACATTTCTATTGCATTGTCCCAAGATTCAAATTGACAAAGCTTACTCAAGGGCTGCTAGTGTTCCGACCTTTCTGAGAAAGTTGATGAGTATTACGGGGATGAGCGAACAGTGGGTCATAGCTAGAATCAAGCAAAAAGGTGAGTGTAAGTGCATCCCTTGGAAATTTTGAAAGATTTGATTTTAGTACATCCTGATATGAAAAAAAGGATAGATGTTTTTGCTTTGAGTATATACGGGTTAGTGATTTTCCCTAGGGCATTGGGATATGTGGATGAAGCGGTCTCAGATATTTTTTATCGACTTGATAAACAAGTCACACCTGTTCCTGCAATCTTGGCTGAGACATTCCGATCGCTGAACGCATGTAGGAGAGCTGGCGAAGGCAGATTCATAGGATGTGCGCAGATGTTGGCTTGGTTCCATAGTCATTTTTGGAAGGTGGATAAGGTTTCCTATCGGGTCTTCTCGGAAAATTATTCCCCATTAAAGGAGATAGTGGCTACCCCAAGGAGAGATGCATATCAGAGAAAAATTGGATAACACTTCTATGAAATCTTCAAGATGAAGACGTTGAGTGGAGAGCTCCCTGGATGGTTCCTGATGAGGTGCTGTAGTGGTGCGGGAATTTTGATTGGGTCCCTCTACTTGGAATTTGGGGAGCCATTGGATATGCACCTTTGCTCGTACTGAGACAATATAGATCAAGGCAGTTTGTACTGACTACACGTGGATTAGCTCAAAGAGAGTTTTTGTATAAAGGAGATAGCTACAAGAAAATGGTTAAGGAGATTTCTAATGCTTGGAATCAGGCCCGTCGCATGAAGAGAGTGGACGTAAGCCCAGTGACGACCCTAGAGTATAGTGGATGGTGGAGTAGAAAAGTCAATGACAATATCCCCGTGCCAAGTTTAGAAGGCGCTCGATCGATCGAAGAGTTTTTACGAGTGGTCCCGTCAGAATTGGAGATTATAAAACAAGATTTTGAAAGGAGAAATTCAGAGCTTGGGAAGAGGATAGAGAAGTTGGAAGAAGAAAAAATGTACCTGAGCTTAGACGTGGATGTTCAGAAATTAGAAGCCGACAAGTTAAGAAAAAGGAAGAAAAGGGTCGAGGAAGATCTAAATGACCTAAAGACAGAGTATAAGAAGCTGCGGCTATCGATGAAAAATGCCGGATTGGGGAAGACTTCGGAACAGTGGCAATAGGAGGTTCAAGAGGAAAAGGCCAAAGCTGACCATTGGGAGAGGAAGTTCCTAGAAATGCAGATGCAAAACGAGGCCTTAAAAAAGAGGTTAGCAGAAAGCCAAAAGGAAAATAGTGGATTAAAGGCTAAAGTGACTGAACTGGGACGGTCCTTTCACCACTATCGAAGCCGTAATTCTACAAACGAGCTGAAGTCGAGTCTGAACAAGATTGAGGAAATAAAGGGCAAGATTGAAAGATTAGAATCGGCATTGCAGAATTGTGAAGTTCGGATCGAGCATCTTGATGCAAGAGAAGGGCATTGGAAGGAAGAGCTCCACCATTCCCATGACCAAGTTAGAAATCGAGATTATCTCATGGGTGAAGCAATAGTCCAGATTCGAGAGGTAGCTGATCACCTACAGACTTTGGCAGTACAGGCTGATACATTGAGCACAAAGTATGAGCTACAGTCAGATCGTGGTCAAGAGTTAGCCTTGTTGTTTGGGAAAATCAAAATTTTAGGCCTTAGGGCGAAAGCATATTTGTAGTCCGTTTTATATAAAGGATTTTGTTTTCAAATAAAGTTTTCTAAAATGAAGTTGAATCTGAATCGATGCCTCCTTGCATTCATGCATTTGCATTACATCTTATCATATGCATTAAAGTCCATAGAGAGAGCCTAATTAGTTGAAATTATAACACACAGAGAGAGAGAGAGATGAGGAAAACCTAGAAGCTGAACACCATTACGGTACACGTGCCAAGACAAAGAAAATGGATCAAAGACTTGAACAATTCCAGAGAGACATGCAAGACCAGATGCAAGAGAAATTGGCAAAGCTCCAACAAGAAATGCGAGACCAAATGTTGGAAGCTCAAAGGAACATGATGGTTCAAATGGCCCGGATCTTTGAGCAGGCGATGGACAAAGGAAAAGGTCCCATGGCTATTCTTTGGAGAAGATAGCGAAGGCATTCCTCCGGGTTTTACTCCACCACATGCACCAACACAGCCTGAAGAGTATCCCCAAAGGCCATCTGTCACGATTAGGCCTCAACAGGGGCAAGCTGATACTAGACCGCCCATGAACTTCCAAGTTGGCTCAGGATCTAATCCAGAGATAACCTCGCTAATACCATTATCCACGATTTGGATATAGCGAGAGAGGAAGGGACAAGAACTGAATCCTTGAGGCAGTTATGGGATCGTTGTAGATGGTTAGAAGAAAAGTTCAAGGCTTTGGAAAATGCCGATCATCACCATGGTATTGACGCAAAAGATTTTAGCTTGGTTCCAGATTTGGTGCTTCCTCATAAATTTAAGATGCTAGAATTTGAGAAGTACAATGGGACTAGCTGCCCTGAAGCCCACATCACTATGTTCTGTAGATGGATGATAGCTACGTGAACAATGATCAACTTTTGATTCATTGTTTCCAAGGCAGATTTAGTGGGGCGACATCCGGTGGTACAATCAACTCACCGTGCTAGGATTAGCTCTCTGGAGAGACCTGGCCCAAGCTTTCATGAAGCAATACAATCATGTCACAAACATGATGCCTGACAGAATCACCTTGCAAAACATGGAGAAGAAGTCAAATGAAAGCTTCAGGCAATACGCGCAAAGATGGAGGGAAGTTGCCATGCAAGTTCAACCACCTCTCCTAGAGAAGGAAACCACCATGCTTTTTATCAACACCCTGAAAGCTCCATTCATCACTCACATGATAGGAAGTACTACCAAGAGTTTTACGGATATAATGATGGCAGGAGAAATGATAGAAAATGTCATAAGGGGCGGTAAGATTGAAGCAGGGGAAACCACTAAGAGGTCTGCTCCTAGGAAAAAGGATAATGAGGTAAATAATACGAGTACATACAACAAAGGGTACTTAAAGGCAATCACTATTAGCCAGCCGAAAGTAGTTACTGCCGGGCAACAAGGGTCGATAAGACAAGAATCAGGCACGAGGCAGAACTCTAAAAAGCTCCAATTTACGCCAATTCAAATGATGTATAAGAAGCTATATCAAATTTTATTTGACGCACATGTGGTGTCTCCATTTTTTCTACAGTCATTACAGCCCCCATATCTTAAATGGTATGACTCAAACGCTCACTGTGATTACCATGCGGGAATATCGAGGCATTCAATAGAAAATTGCACTGCCTTCAAAAAGGTAGTAGAGAGGCTCATCAAAATGGGGATCGTGAAGTTCGATGATACACCTAATGCGGAGAACCCATTACCCAACCACGGGGATAAGGGGATAAATGCGATTGGTGAAAAGGTCGTGAGAAAGATCAAGGGGGATATCTCGGAGGTGAAAACCCCATTGAGAATAGTCTAGAAAGAAATGATAAGAAGAGGATTGGTAGAATCAGATCATGTGGGAGGATGTGAAGGACTAAGGGACTACTGTGAGTTCCACAAAGAAGAGGGGCATAAGATCCAGGAATGTGTTGAGTTTAGGGTCTTGGTGCAAAGCCTTATGGACAATAAGGAATTGGAGTTTTATGAAGAAGGCTCAGAGGGAAGAAAAATGTATGCAACTGAAGGAGAATTGACAAAGCAAAAAGTCAATCATCCGAGGATCATTATCTCCCGACCAAGAAGTACGGAGGGCGGAGCATAAGTGGCGCCAAAAGTTTTAATCTAGAAGCCTGTTTCCTTTCCTTACAAGGATAACAAAATGGTACCTTGGAATTACGACTGCAACGCGACCATACCGGGAGTGGAAAGCTCAGTCGGCACTTCCGAGGAGGTCCAAAATGAAGGGTCCTACACACGTAGTGGAAGGCGTTACAATTCAGGAAATGTTAGAACAGAACCAGTGAAGTCAAAGACTGTAGCAGTTCAACGAGAGAAAGGACCTGAGGCCCTTATTAACGAACCAGTGAAAGAAGAAGAGGCTAAAGAATTTCTGAAATTCTTGAAGCATAGTGAATACAATGTGGTAGAACAACTGCGCAAACAACCGGCTCGCATATCAATCCTGGCATTGCTTTTAAGTTCAGAATTGCATCGCGAGGCATTGATGAAAGTGTTGAATGAAACCTATGTTACTAAGGATATATCCGTCAACAAACTTGATCGTCTGGTTAGTAACATAAGTGCTGACAACTTTATTTCCTTCAGTGACGATGAAATTCCACCTGGGGGTATGGGATCGACTAAGGCTTTGCATATCACTACTCGTTGCAAGGGATATACTCTACCGAGCGTGCTAATCGACAATGGATCGGCTTTGAATGTCTTACCATTTTCTACACTGAAAAGATTGCCGATAGACAGTTCTCACATGAAGACATGCCAGAACATAGTGAGAGCATTTGATGGCACTGAGAGAAGAGTCATGGGAAGGATTGACATACCGTTGCTGATTGGGACAAATACATATGAGGTGGACTTTCTGGTGATGGATATTAAGCCCTCTTACAATTGCTTGTTGGGAAGGCCCTGGATTCATTCAGCAGGGGCAGTGCCCTCATCATTGCACCAAAAATTGAAACTGGTAGCAGAGGGTCAGCTGGTAACTATAAACGCAGAGGAGGACATCATAACAACCGTTACCAATGATGCACCATATGTAGAGGCAAATGAAGAGGCCACTGAGTGTTCTTTTTGATCTTTGGAATTCGTAAATGCGACATTCATTTCGGAAGGGAATGAAGTTTCGGTGCCTAAGATATCTAAGACCACAAGAATGGGCTTACAAATGATGGTGGGGAAGGGAGCCCTACCAGGAAGAGGATTGGGCAAACATCTTCAAGGAGAGATTCAAGTCCCAACACTGAAAGAGAAAACAGACCGCTTTGGCTTGGGTTTCAAGCCAGATGCTAGACAAAGGAAAAGGGAAATGGAAAAGAAGCAAGAGAGAAGAAGGGCACAGCTAAATGGGGAAAAAGTTGAGTGGGAATTGATGATATTCCCTCACATATCCCAGACCTTTGTATCAGGAGGGATAATCCACACAGAGAGAGGATTATCAGAAAATGAAAATCCTCACATCAATGCCATACACGAGGAAGGAACTGGACAAAGAAACCTGTTGGGCATTCGCCCTTATGAACCTGGAAGCATTCTGAACAATTGGACTGCAGAGGAACTTCCTGTAGTATTTAGAGATTACACAGAGTAATATTCAGAACGCACCTGTTGTTTTTAAGCCTAGTAACAATAAGATTTCTTTTTTGAAATAGGCTCATGTTCAGACATCTTTTGTTTCAATAAAATACATCTTTAATGACCAATTCTGGCAGATATTCTTTCATTTTTTTTTTATTTTTTTGATCTTCTAATTTCATTCTAAATTTTTTATTCTCATTCATACCATGTAAATAGTTGTTCTCGAATTCATTTGTTCTTTGTACATTCTTTGGTGCCCACCACACGTCCCTAGATATCAATGACATGAGCAACGATACCACGGATTCAGAGGTCTATTTTGAGCAAGACATGTGTTTAGAGGAATCTCAGGATTTTGAAGGTGACAGAGATTGTGACTTGTCTCCAGACTTGTTAGGAATGGTAAAGTAAGAGGAGAAAAAAAATTTTACCCCATGAAGAGGAGATAGAGAACATAACCTTAGAGGAAGGAAAGGCGGTGAAAATTGGAACACATATAGCCAGAAGAGACGAAACAAGACCTTGTTGAGTTATTACTGAATTCAAAGATGTCTTTGCATGGTCATACCAAGATATGCAGGCTGAAATCTCGATATTGTAGTGCATCGCCTTCCCATAAGAGAAGAGTGCAAGCCAGTTCAACAAAAGCTACGAAGGATGAGGCCTGATGTGGTGTTGAAAATAAAGGAGGAAGTCAAGAAGCTTGATTCGATCTTTGGTTTTCTACAAGTGGTCAAATATTCAGAGTGGGTTGCCAACATTGTTCCTGTCCCTAAGAAAGATGGAAAGGTCCGGATGTGTGTAGATTATAGGGACTTAAATAAAGCCAGCCCAAAGGACAATTTCCCTTTGCCTCATATTGACACATTGGTGGATAATACGGTGGGATACTCGCTGTTCTCTTTCATGGATGGTTTTTCCGGATATAATCAGATCAAGATGCACCCTGAGGATATGGAGAAAACTACCTTCATAACATTGTGGGGTATCTTTTGTTATAAAGTAATGCCATTCGGACTGAAGAATGCAGGAGCGACATATCAAAGAGCCATCGTAACTTTATTCCATGACATGATGCATAAAGAGATTGAAGTATATGTTGATGACATGATCGCCAAATCTCGAACAGAAAAGGAACACATTGAAGTTTTGAAGAAGTTGTTTTTGAGATTGAGAAAATTTCAATTGAAGCTCAACCCGGCAAAGTGTACTTTTGGAGCTCGGTTAAGAAAATTACTGGGTTTCGTAGTCAGTGAAAGAGGAATTGAAGTTGACTCAAATAAGGTCAAAGTTATACAAGAACTGCCTCCACCATGCACTCAAAAGGAAGTTTGAGGCTTTCTTGAAAGATTAAATTACATTGCTCGGTTTATTTCACAATTAACCGAGAAATGTGATCCCATATTTCGTCTTCTCAAGAAACACAACCAAGGTGTATGGGACGAGGAATGCCAAAGAGTTTTTGACAAAGTCAAGCAATATCTGTCAAATGCACCAATACTATCTCCGCCTAACCAAGATAGACCATTGATACTATATTTGTCAGTATTATATAACTCCATGGGATGTGTGCTTTGTCAACATGATGAGTCAGGAAGAAAAGAAAAGGCGATATACTATCTCAGTAAAAAGTTCACTGAATGTGAAATGAGATATTCGTCGATTGAAAAATTGTGTTGTGCCTTGATATGGACAACTCGGAGATTGAGGCAGTACATGCTATATCATACAACCTGCTTAATTTCGAAGCTTGACCCATTAAAGTATATGATGGAGTCAACTGCTCTGAATGGAAGAATAGCACGGTGGCAGATTCTGCTTTCTGAATTTGATATAGTCTACGTGAACCAAAAGGCAATAAAAGGGAGCGCAATGGCAGAATTTCTGGCTAGCAGAGCTTTAGATGATTATGAACCTTTGAGCTTTGATTTCCCTAATGAAGAGTTAATGTATGTAGCAACTACTGAAGAATGTCCGTGGAAGTTAAATTTTGATGGGGTATCTAATGCTGTGGGAAATGGAATTGGGGCAATCTTGGAATCCCCTAGTGGTGATCATTATCCATTCACATGCAAATTGGATTTTGATTGCACAAACAACATGGCAGAGTATGAAGCATGCATCATGGGAATTCGAGCAGCTGTAGAGCGTAAGATCAGAGTGCTAGAAGTTTATGGAGATTCTGCCTTAGTAATCTACTAGCTTAAAGGAGAATGGGAGACAAGAGATCCCAAACTAAGTGATTACCGAAAAATAGTTCTGGGATTGATTGAGGAGTTGGATGAAATTACTTTTAATTATCTCCCACGTGATGAAAACCAGATGGCAGATGCTTTGGCAACCCTGGCTTCTATGATCAAAGTAAACAGACCAGAGGACATGAGACCTATTCAAATGATTATTTTCGAAGTTCCAGCTCATTGTTATATCCTGGAAGAGGAGGAAAAAGATGACCACCCTTGGTATCATGATATATTACGATATGTAAAAAATTGTGAATACCTGGAGCATGCAACTGAGAATGATAAAAGGACATTAAGAAGATTGGCCTCTGACTATGTCTTAGATGGGGACATCTTGTACAAAAAGAGAAAGGATCAAGTACTATTGAGATGCGTTGATGCTGTTGAAGCTAGGAAAATCCTGGAAGAAGTTCATGAGGGCGTTTGTGGAACACATGCTAATGGATTCACAATGGCCAGGCAGATAATGAGATTTGGACATTATTGGTCCACCATGGAAGAAGATTGTATCAACTATGCCAAGAGATGTCATAAATGCCAGATTTATGGAGACAAAATTCATGTGCCTCCGTCACCTTTGCATGTTATGACTTCCCCATGGCCTTTTTCCATGTGGGGCATGGATGTTATTGGACCAATCTCACTGAAAGCTTTGAATGGGCATCGGTTCATCTTCATGGTTATCGACTACTTCACGAAATGGGTAGAGGCTGCTTCATATGCTAGCGTCACTAAGTCAGCAGTTAGTCGGTTCTTGAAGAAGGAGATCATTTGTCGATATGGAATGCCCGAGAGGATCATATCAAACAATGCATTGAACTTGAACAACAGCAAGATAGCAGAAGTTTGTAGTCAATTCGCAATCAAACACCACAACTCGTCTCCGTATCGTCCAAAAATGAATGGGGCAGTGGAAGCGACTAATAAAAACATCAAGAAGATAGTAGGAAAAATGACTGACACGTATAAGGATTGGCACGAGAAATTACCATTTACACTCTATGCTTATCGGACATCCGTCAGAACCTCTACTGGGGTAACTCCTTTCTCACTGGTCTACGTGATGGAAGCAGTTCTACCTATTGAAGTGGAAATACCTTCTCTTCGAGTTTTGTCGTAATAAAAAGTGGATGATTTGAATGAATCCAGGCTCGATATGATCAGTTGAACTTAATTGAAGAGAGGCTAAGGGCTATTCGTCACAGTCAGATGTACCAAAAACGAATTATGCGAGCCTATGATAAAAAAGTCCGCCCAAGAGAGTTTCACGAGGGGGACCTTGTACTGAAAAAAATCCTTCCCATACAAAAGGATTTCAGAGGAAAATGGATGCCGAATTGGGAAGGACCATATGTGGTCAAGAAATCTTTCTCTGGAGGTGCACTGATTTTGACTGAAATGGATGGGAAAATCTTACCCAATCCTGTGAACTCGGACTCAGTCAGAAAGTACTTTGCTTGAAAAGGAGAAGAGGCCAAGGTCAAAACCCACAAAGGGCGCCTTGAGACCAAACGGGTTTTGAGTTGAAAACCCAAAAAGGGCGGCTCAAATTTTGAATGGATATGCAGTGATCTTGCGATACTTGAATCAACAAGAAATGAAGTATGTTGCATATTGGGGCATCAACAAAGTACTTTGGGTCTTCTAAACACATGTTAAGCTCAGAGCAGTCTTCATGAAGTTTGTATATAGGAGCCCAATCTGCGATATCTAGGGCACTTGATCTTTTTCTTATTTATTTTACTATCTTTGGTTTCTTTTTCTTCTCAAAGATATGTTCCCAGTTAACTTTCTTTGTATTTTTGATAATTCATTTAACTCTCTTTGAAATCAATTTATTTTTTACCCATTATTCATAAGCATGTTGAATTGAAATAATGATTGATGAACTAATAATTTCACAAAAGAAGTTCTACATATTACTTTGGAAATTTCTAGATAAAACAAGAAACTGAAACAGGACAATTGTTTAGAATTTCCATGTACATAGATTGGAAATATTTGAGAAATAAGAGTCTTGATGAAGACTATTTCTCTGAATCCTTTGTCCAATTGGTAATTAGACAGAATAATGAGTTGTTGTAAACAATGTCATTGGCTTATTCAGTAAATGGTATGACAGACCAATTTGACGGAAAAAGATTCAAAAACCCTAAATTGTGGTAGAATGAATTAAAGTTGAAACAAATCTTGTATCCTTAAATTGCAGTAAGGACAGACAGAAAAAGATACGATTCCTGGAGGGATGGTTTGAAGGTGTTATAAACCTTGTGTCCCCAAATTTCAAGAGGAATAGGCCCTAAAATTTCCATGGGGCAAACTATTTGAGCAAGGAAATGATGCTTCAAGGGAAACAAAGATGAAACCTTGACAAATGAATGAGTGATAACACCTTAAGTAGGAATCATGCCCATATCATTTTTGCATTCAAATATTATAGCGTGCCTAATTAGGAGCATTTGACTCATTTCAATCACGGCATCCTAATCATTCGGCATAAGCATATACCCATTCTACAGGTCACCAGACGATGTAGTAGGGTAAATGGTCACTTTCAGCCTTGTCTCCCTGAAGTTGCAGCGGAGTAGACTGAAGACAACAGATCTTACCTTCTTGAAGTTATACTCAAATTTAGTAGACTCAACAATCATACTCAAACTAGATGCCAATCTCATACAAATATACGAATGGGTTGACCCCGGGTTAATCAAAGCAATAACAGAGGTGTCATAGAGAGAGAATGTACCCATTATTACATATGGTGATGACGCCTCTTCTCGAGCGCGAATAGCATAAGTTCTTGCTGGCGTTCGGCCCTCCGGCCTCACAGTAGTGTCTCGTGATACACCTCTACCACTAGTCCCACCTCCCGGGTTCTTTTGTGGTCTACCTCTAAAGGGTGCACTGCTTGATCTTATCTCTTGTTTCCTCTCCTTGTCATCCCTCTCAGGACAGTTTCGGATGAGATGGTCGGGGGATCCACACTTATAACAATTTTGATTGCTTCCCCAACACTCCCCAGTGTGGTGTCTGCCACAACTTGGGCACTCTGGTTTGGACCTTGGATTACCCACACTTGCCATTGAGGTGGCCTGAACTCTTGAACCCGAGTACGTGTTACCTCGCTCTCTCTGCGAATACCCGACTGATGTAGTTGTCCGACGGTTCACTTCCCTAGACCTCTTCGATTGAGCTTGGTATGATTTGCTCATCGGCCTCTTCTTCGCATCTCGAGCCTCACTCAGGGCTTTCCACTTTTCCGTACTCAATTCTTCGGCCTTACTAGCCCTATCCACCAATACCACAAATTTTTTTAATTCTAAAATCCCGACTAGAAGTCTGACATCTTCATTCAGCCCATCTTCAAATCTCTTACATAAAATGGTTTCCGTGGATACACATTCTTGCGCATACTTGCTGAGCCTAACAAATTCGCGCTCATACTCTACCACAGTCATTTTTCCTTGTTTTAACTCAAGGAATTCCTTCCGCTTCTGGTCAACAAACCGTTGACTTATATACTTCTTTCGGAACTCTTCCAAAAAGAAGTCTCATGTTACCCTCTCTTTAGGAACCACTGCTGTCAACGTTTTCCACCAATGGTATGCCGAGTCCCTCAGTAAGGACACAACGCATTTCAAGCTCTCCTCAGGTGTACAGGAGAGTTCATCAAAAACCCTTATTGAGTTCTCAAGCCAGAACTCCGGGCGCTCAGGGTCATCATCTATATTAGCTCGAAAATCCTCAGCCCCTTGCTTCCGAATTTTGTCTACCGGGGGCTTAGTTGTCCTCACCACTTCTATACCTTGAGAAGCCACAGGAACTGGCTGAGGTATAGGAGAAGGTGGAGGAGGTTGAGCATTGGGATTCGCTCGTACGTACTCAGTGTACCAGTTACTCATCATTTGGAGAAAGGCTTCCCGAGCCTATTCTCCTTGACCCATAGTCTCAGGTTCACTCTGCACAGGCGCGGTCCTTTGCGCAGGAGCCGGCGCATTACTAGCTGCGTCATCAGCAGCCGATTGTTTAGGATCCATATACTACATAAAACAAGTTTAAAATCATCAGAAGCCACCACACTATCATCATACGCTTATGGCATGTATAGCTAGACTCCTACTCACACTACGGTAGTCCTAGAACCGACTAAACCATAGCTCTGATACCACTAAATGTAACACCCCTTACCCGAGTTCTACGCCGGAACCGGGCCCGAGGCGTTATCGTAAAAGGTCCTCATAATCGCCACTTAGACCTATCATGACTACTCTCTCTAGTCGCCTTAACAACCCTCGTTCTCGACTTACGAAATCACATAATACAACACATCACTATCTCTAGTTCCTTTACTCATGATTAAATTACTCGATGGTTTCGCACTTAGCCCACCAAAAAGATTATAGACGATGGTATCGCACATAGCCCATCGTAGTTAAGCAACAAGGTGGTGTCGCACTTAGCCCACCAAAAAGTGTCGTCATTACATATTTATATAACTATTTCATCATTCACACAATAATTATTCAACGATTACCACATTCCATCCATTTGAACTACACATGTTCTCAATCATGCCATACACTAATTAGCAACACAATGTTTACACAAATATGCATTGTTTACACATAAGCTTACCTCGGTGCAAAACGTGATAACCAACGACTTAATCCGTCACCTTGCCTTTTCCACGGTCAAGGTTGATTCCGCGCTCTTCTTGATCTATAACAATGGAATTCACTCGTTTAGATCATTCTATGATCATAATACGTCAAATTCTACACTTGGGCAAAAATAACCATTTTGCCCTTGTACATTGGCAAAATTACTATTTTGCCCCTAGGCTCGTAATTTATTTTTCAACACATTTCTTCAATAATTAAGTCTAGCTGAGCATTTATTTATCTTACAACTACTCACCATTCTCATAATATCATGCATTTATAACACAACCTCATTCTTGCTTTTAATTCCTACTTAGGTGTTTTCATGCAAACACCTTTCACAAAAGTTGTTCCTCATCTCCCTAACATTCATTTTCTCTCATAAAAACTCAGCTAACAACATAATTACACTCATGGAAAATCCCTAGACTTTCAATCATATCACAAATTAGTCCCCTCATTAGCTAGCTTGAGCTTTAGGGACTCCAAAAGTACAAAAATTATCAAATAAAACCACCAAAATCACTTACTTGCAAAGAGATAGCTTAGCTGAAAGTTTTAACCCCAAAACTCTATATTTTCTCTTCAATTTTCGGTGGAAGAAGGAGGGTGAATAGTGATAGATGATATCTTTCCTTTTTAGCATTTTTTTTATTCATCTTTTTATCACCTAATGTCACCAAATTTGACTACAATTAATACTCTTGTCCCCCTAGCTTCCTATGGCCGGCCAACACTCTCAATATGGCCTAATTACACATTAAGAACCTCCAATTTAATATTCTATGGCTATTTGACACCTCTACCTTGTAAATTAGAACTTTCGCACTTTATGCAATTTAGTCCTTTTTCACAATTAAGCAATCAATCATTAAAATTTAAGGTACCAAAATTCTCATACATCCCTATAAAAATGTTACGACACATGAAATAATATCAAAATAATTTCCTCAACCTCAGTTTAGTGGTCTCAAAACCACTGTTCCGACTAGCCCTAAAACCGGGCTGTTACATATGCCTAACTGTTCTATTTGAGTTTATATGTGTTATCTGTATACGAGCATGTTAAGCATGTTAATTCTGTATTCTGTATGTGTTTGGGGTGGGATTTGCATATGTGGAGGAAGTGTTCTGTACGACGACCTTTCGCCTATATTTTGGCAGCTTGACTGCATAGTATTCTGTCATGTGTCGCATGGAAACTATATGGTGTGTTAAGATGGGTGGGTGTTTTTAACCCCACATGGTGTGATGAGATAGTCGAAGATGATGTGTAGAGGATGGGGGTAGGATTCGGTATATATGATCTGCTTATCTGATTCTGCTATCTGTATCTGTCAGGGACTTAGGTCCGAATCTGTATATGATTGTATACGAAATACTGTGTTTGATGCATGACTATCTTTGTTGGGTTACACACTGAGTTTACGAAAAATCACACCTATTTGTATGTTCTATTTAGGTAGTCCACAGACTTAGGCGGGTCGGTGTGACGGAGGCTTAGCGGTGACCACTTGACCGAGATCTGTTCTTGCTTAGTAAAAATGGTTTTATTTTAAAATCTGGCTTTCGTGAGAGTTTTGTAATTTTTGGACTCTTCAGACTTTTTAGGACTGTTTGGTTTAAATTTTTGGTTTGATTGCGTTATGGTTTCTAAAATGCGACAAATTCGACAAAATATCGATTTTACGCGAGAAAATGTTATTTTTGAAAACTTGAGCGTGGTTCTGGATTAAGCGGTTTTTCAAACTTCTGCTGCGAAATGATTTGACTAACCTTTTGGATAACATGTAACGGTTTCAATAATAAATACATAAGTGATTATGTTTTATAAAACTTGGACGTTTTATCGAAGTATCATCAGTTTCAAAACCCTTCTTCGTAACACTCCTAGATTCAGCCATAACGTCTAGGCCTTGTTTGGGGTGTTACGGTTTTTTTTATTAAGTACTAAAGACAAAGTTTTAAAAAATTCATCACATTTTCAAAAATTAATCAAAATGAAAAAGATTACTCAATCACTAGTATTAGAAGTGACCATGGAACCGAATTTGAAAATCTTGGTTTTGAAAATTTTTGCAACTCAAATGGAATTAGCCATAATTTTTCAGCACCTAGAACCCCTCAACAAAAAGGATTTGTTGAGAGGAAAACTAGAACATTAGAAGAAATGGCTATTTTAAAAAAAACTCCATATGAACTTTTCAAAAACAAAAAAGAAAACATAACATTAGCATTTTCATCCATTTGGATGCAAGCGTTTTTTTTTAAATAATAACAAAGACAATCTTGGTAAATTTGATGCAAAAAGTGATGGAATAATTTTTCTTGGTTATTCTTTAAATTCTAAAGCTTTTAGAGTCTTTAATAAAAGAACTTTAGTAGTTGAAGAATCAATACATTTTTTCGATGATGCTAACCCTCTTCCTAGAAAGTATAATTGTGTTTATGATGATGATGTAGGAATATTAAACAATGATGATAAAGTAGATCATTCATCAAATGATAAGATTCAAGAACAAACACAATAAGCTCTAAAGGAGCTCACCATAGAGGAAAGAAAAGTCAATCATCTAAGGGAGTACAACTATAAGAAAGATGATAAGATTTTGGAAGATCCACCCAAAGGCATAACTACTAGATCTTCTTTTAGAAATACATGTAATTATGTTGCATTTATTTCATGCATTGAGCCGAAAATATCAAAGAAGCATTAAATGATGAATATTAGATATTGGTTATGAAGGATGAATTAAACCAATTTGAGAGAATCAATGTATGGACCCTTGTAGAAAGACCATGTGATAAATATAATATATGTACTAAGTGAGTTTTTAGGAATAAACTAGATGAGAGTGGTAACATTGTGAGGAATAAGGCTAGGCTTTTTGTAACACCCCTTACCCGTATCTGACGCCAGTACAGGGTACGAGGCGTTACCTTACTTAAAAACATGCATACAAACATTTTCGGGTTATGAAATTTCATTTAAATTTAAAACTTTTCAATCTTTATCTTAAATTCCTTAATATGAGCCTACGAGGCCCAAAACATACATTAAAAGCGGTTCAGGACTAAATCGGGAACCTTAGAAAACTTTAGAAAATTTCATTGAAAATAGGGGCACACGCCCGTGTGGACTTGGGGCACGACCGTGTGGCTTGCATGGCCATGTCCTTAGCCCGTGCGCGAGCTTGACTTGTGCTTCGCAAGAATTCAGGATGTCACACGGCCTGGCACACGCCCGTGTCTCAGCCCGTGTGTTAAAACCTTTGACATTTTGTTTCTGACGTTTTGGGTCACACAGCCAAGGCACACGCCCGCGTGCTAGGTCGTGTGGCGAATTTAATTTTGCATTTAAGGTGAAGACTTCACACGGCCTGGGAGCATGCCTATGTCCTATGGACGTGTCTTCCACACGGTTGAGACACACGGCCGTGGCTCAGCCCATGTGGTTACTACTGGGCATTCTGTTTTGCCAACTTAGGGTGCAGGGGGACACACGGCCGAACTACACACCCATGGGGCAGACCGTGTGTCACACACAGCCTAGACACAAGCCCGTACAGACAAAAACAAGGCTATTTACCAAGCCCTTTTTGCCACCTTTACTTGCACCAACATAAGCTACATCAAGACATACACACATCAAGGCCACTACACTCCATTTACATGCAAACTTATCACATACTTTATCAATGCAATCATGCAACCTACTTATTCATGCATTTACATACTAAATGCTCAACCATGCAATTTTCTCAATCATGAAAAGCATCATCATTTACCTATATCAATAACAAGTATTAGCCATCATCCACGGCTTTATACAAAATGAATCAATCATCAAGACTAGCCAAAACATTTGGCCAAAACAATATGACACTTGACAAAATACCAAGTCCCTATACATGCCATATTCAAAATGATAAATCTAACTATACCAAATGTTCAGATTGATAGTGTGATCGATGCCTTGATGTCTGTTGATCCCCGAGCTAGCTTGGCGGCACTATGAGAAAATGGAAAAGAGAGGGAGTAAGCATAAAGCTTAGTAAGTCGCATGTAAATAATTAACAACAATTACCATACATTATCATATTCATAACATATTATAAACTTGCACATAATTCTCAAATGATTAAAATCATTACTTACTCTTTTTCATCCTTACTAACCATACAACATAAATCGAGCTCATTTCTCATAAATTTCGTGTAGGTACATGTATCACTTACAAATAGTCGTAACTTTTATCACTTTTGACACAAGCTTTAAATTTCCCGTTGAACCCGTTGGAATACCATAGGATATCCGATAAGCCTCACACAAGAGGGTAAAATGCCGATGCCATGTCCCAGACATGGTATTACACTGGCTCACATATCGAGGCCGATGCCATGTCCCAGACATGGTCTTACACTAGCTATCGTCTCAATGCTGATGCCATGTCCCAGACATGGTCTTACATTGGCTCTCATAATGTGGCCGATGCCATGTCCCAGACATGGTCTTACACTGGCTCTCATAATGTGGCCGATGCCATGTCCCAGACATGGTCTTACACTGGCTCTCATAATGTGGCCGATGCCATGTCCCAGACATGGTCTTACACCAGCACACATATTACCCAAATGTCATGGCATGAATATCCAATCTATTCTTAAGGTTCAACCGAGAGTATACCACATCAAATTTCGTCATGCTTATTCATAAAAATAATCAAATATTTATGCAATATCCATTGTTTAATGCATAATAACAATAGAGTTGTATTATTTACGTACAACTTACCTCGGTATACAAAATATGGGCGACTAGTTCGATTTAGTCCAATAGCTTGGTTTTCCCTCGGTCTAAGCCCGGATTCTGTTTTTCTTGATCTATAATGACAAAATTTACTTATTTAGTCACCACATTAATCAAGACATTCCAAAATTCCTACTTTGGTAATATTATCGTTTTGCCATTAGACTTTCACATAATTACGATTTTGCCCCTAAGCTCGTAAAATGATTTTAATCAAATTTCCTCCTTTAACAAGCCTAGCCGAACCTTCATTACTCTTATAGCAACTCACAATTCCAATCATTTCACACATTTACTACCCATTTATAGCTTTTACAAAATAGTCCTATTATGTGTTTTCATTAAAAATCCTTTCACAAAAGTTGTTTATTTAATAACCAAGATTCATTTTATTCCATAAAATTTCAGCAAACAATATAAATACTCTCATGGCAAGACCCAAGACTCTCAACCATTTTGCAAAATAGTCCCTTGATTAGTTAGCTTAAGCTACAAAGGTCACAAAAATACAAAAATAATCATGAATGACCATCAAAAACACTTACTTGCAAGAGGGAAGCTTGGCTGAAATTTTGAGCTCTCAAAACCCTTAAGTTTGCTAAAAATTTTGGTGGAGAGGAGGAAGATGAAAGGTGATATCTTTTTTCTTTTTTTTTCTCTTTATTCATTTAGTCACCTAATGCCACCAAACTTTGACCAATTTCATTTCTTTGTCCCCTATGGTCGGCCATCACCCTCATAAAGGCCTATTTGCACATTAAGTACCTCTAATTTAAGGTTCTCTAGCTATTTAACACCTTTAGCTAGTAGAACAAAACTTTCATACTTTATGCGATTTAGTCCTTTTTCGAAATTAAGCAAGTAATCGCTAAAATTAATTCACCAAAATTTTCCATGTACTCATATAATCATGCTATAACACATAAATTAATATTAAAAATAATTTATCCAGCCTCGGATTAGTGGTTCCGAAACCACAGTTCTGACTAACCCCAAAATCCGGCTGTTTCAATTCTCCCCCCTTAGGGATTTTCGTCCCCGAAAATCTTACCAGTGAAAAGGTTTGGGTATTGCTCTCTCATAGTCTCCTCGGGCTCCCATGTGGCCTCTTCAACCACATGTCTATGCCATAGTACTTTCACAAGTGCTACGCTTTTATTTCTCAATTGCTTGATACCTCTCGATCTAAAATTTTAACCGTCTCTTCACCATAGGTCATATCCGGTCGAATTTCAACCTCTGTTGGTGAAATCACTTGTGATGGGTCAGAACGGTAACGACGCAACATAGACACATGGAATACATCGTGGATCTTTTCTAACTCGGACAGCAAGGCTAAACGATATGCTACCGGTCTAATTTTCTCAATCACCTCATATGGTCTAATAAAACATGGACTTAATTTGCCTTTCTTACCAAATCTGAGGACTTTCTTCCACGGGGATACTTTCAAAAACACCTTATCACCGACGTGAAACTCAATTTATTTCTGTTTCAAATCCTCATAGAATTTCTGTCTATCCGGAGCTGCCTTCAAACAATCACGAATCACCTTAACTTTTTCTTCGGTTTCTTTGACTAAGTCAACCCCGTGTATCTGATTTTCTCTGAGTTCTGTCCAATACAAGGGCGTTCGGCATTTATGCCCATACAAAGCCTCATAAGGCACCATTTTCAAACTCGACTAATAACAATTGTTGTAGGCAAACTCCACCAACGGTAAGTACCTTTCCCAACTTCCTTGAAACTCAAGAACACAACACCGCAACATATCTTCAAGAATCTGAATTACTCTTTCCGACTGACCGTCGTTTTGCAGATGGAAAGCGTTGCTAAAATTCAAATTTGTCCCCAAAGCCTCGTATAACTTTTTCCAAAATCACGAGGTAAACCTCGTATCTCTATCCGAAATAATTGACAAGGGCACTCCGTGGAGTCTCACAATTTTCGAAACATACAAATTGACCAATTTTTCAAGTGGATAATTGGTACGCACCGGTATAAAATGAGTTGACTTTGTTAGCCTATCAACCACAACCCATACGGCATCTTTCTTCCTTGGCGTCCAAGGCAACCCGAACACGAAATCCATAATAATACGGTCCCATTTCCATTCGAAAACCATCACAGGCTGAAGTAAACCCGAAGGTACTTGGTGTTCGACTTTCACTTGCTAAAAAATTAAACACTTACAGACAAACTCTGAGATGTCTTTTATCATTCCCGACCACCAATATATTTTCTTCAAGTCATTATACATTTTCACACTACCCAGATGGATAGACAAACAACCACTATGGGCCTCTTGCAAAATCTTCTAAATAAGCTCTTCATCCTTAGGTACACAGATCCTCTCTCGGAACATCAAATAACCATCGGTACTAATCCGAAAATCTGATTCAATACCCGTCTCGCACTGAGTTATCTTGGCTTGTAACTCTTTATCACTTTTCTGAGCTTTACAAATCTCTTGCAGAAACATCGACCTAGCTCTTAACTCTGCTATGACCGAACCATCATCAATCACAGACAACTGGGTATTCATAGCCCTCAAAGCAAACAATGACTTCCTACTCAAAGCATCGGCGACCACATTCTCCTTTCCAGGGTGATAGTCAATCATCAACTCATAATCCTTTATCAACTCTAACCATCTCTGCTGCCGTAGGTTTAACTCCTTTTGAGTCATCAAATACTTTATACTTTTATGGTCACTGAATACCCGACATTTCTCGCCATACAAATAATATCTCCATATCTTCAATGCGAACACGATAGCAGCTAGCTCTAAATCGTGTGTCGGATGGTTTTTCTCATGTGGCTTCAGTTGTCTCGAGGCATAAGCTATTACCTTGCCTTATTGCATAAGCACACACCACAATCCATTTAAGGATATATCGCTATACACCATGAATTCCTTTCCCGGTTCCGGTTGCACTAAAATTGGGGCTTCAGTTAACAATGCTTTTAGTTTCTCAAAACTCTGTTGGCACTTCTCTGTCCATTCGAACTTGACATCTTTCTGTAACAACCTCGTCATCAGTGTAGCAATCATGGAGAATCCTTTAACAAACCGTCTGTAGTAACCCACTAAGCCTAGAAAGCTTCTAATCTCCGATACATTCCTCGGCGGTTTCCACTCAACAATAGCTAAGATCTTACTTGGGTCAACTCTAATTCCATCACCTGACACGATGTGTCCTAAGAATCCGACCTCTCGGAGCCAAAATTCCCTTTTTCTACACTTAGCATACAACTACTTATCTCTTAAAGTTTTTAAGACAGTTCTCAAATGCTCCGCATGCTCATATTCATCACGAGAATAAATTAATATGTCATCAATAAAAACAACTACAAACTTATCCAAGTACGGTCAGAAAATACGGTTCATTAAATCCATAAACACGGCAGGAGCATTTGTTAAACCAAAGGGCATGGCAAGGAACTCATAATGGCCATACCTCGTTTGAAATGCGATTTTCGGTACATCTTGCTCCTTGACTCTTAACTGGTAATAACCGGAACTTAAGTCTATCTTAGAAAACACTATGGCTCATTTCAATTGGTCAAACAGATCATCGATCCTTGGCAAAGGATACTTGTTCTTCACAGTCACCTTATTAAGTTGTCTGTATTCTATACATAACCTCATCGACCCGTCTTTGTTTTTCACAAAAAGTACCAGAGCACCCCACAGAGAATATCTCGGTCTTGCAAAACCCTTATCCGTTAAATCTTGTAGCTGAACCTTTAACTCTTTTAACTCCAACGGTGCCATCCTATACGGGGCAATCGAAATAGGTGCAGTACCAGGGACTAACTCAATACCAAATTCAACTTCCCTAGTTGGAGGCAATCCAAGTAACTCCTCTGGAAACACATCCGGATACTCACATACCACTGGCACTGACTCAATCTTTACTTCCAACACTTGAGTATTCAACACAAATGTGAGATAAGACTCATACCCTTTTCTTATATATTTCTCAGCCGCCAAAGAAGAAATCACTACAGGCAAGCTATCCGATTCACCTAATTCAACCCGAAGAATATCCCCATTTTCACATTTCAGTTTAATAAATTTTCTCCCACAATTTACTATCACATCATGAGCTGCTAACCAGTCCATACCAAGAATCACATCAAATTCATCAAATAGTAGCAGCATAAGATTAGCCGGAAAACAATGACCTCTAATTGTCAAGGGACAGTTTCTACATACTTGGTCAACTAGCACATTCTTGCCTAAAGGGTTTGACACTTTTACCACAAATTCGGTAGACTCAACATGCATATTCATACTAAACACCAATTTCATACAAACATACGAATGGGTAGATCCTGGATCAATCAAAGTAACAATAGAGATATCATGAAGAGAAAAAGTACCCGTAATCACATCTGGGGATGAAGCCTCTTCGCGAGGGCGAATGGAATAAGTCCTTGTAGGAGCTTTACCCTCTGATCTCACAGTGGAATCTCTAGGCGCACCTCTACTGCTAGCCCTACTTCCTGGGTTCTTCTGTGGTCTACCTCTAGAAGGAGCATTACTCGTTCGCACATCTTGCTTTCTGTCTTTCTCATCCATCTCAGGACAATTTCGAATGAAGTGGTCTAGTGAACCGCATTTGAAATAGCCTCTATCATTTCCTCGACACTCACCGAAATGTTGTCTACCACACTACGGCACTCCGGTTTATTTGGTCGAGCACTACCAACACTCACAATAGAAGTGGTTTGAGCTTTATACGCCGTGTACTGCTTATTCTTATTTCTACTCGAGAATCCAACTGAAGCATTGGATCGAGTAGTGAACTCTCTCGATTTCTTGGATGAGGACTGAAACGATTTCCCTAACTGTCTTTTCTTTGAGTCACGAGACTCAATATCAGCCTTCCTTTTCTCTTTGGCCAATTCCTCGGCCTTGCAAGCTCTCTCAACGAGCACCACGAATTCCTTTAATTTCAGGATGCCAACTAATAGTCGGATGTCTTCATTTAATCCATCCTCAAACCTCTTACACATGATGGCTTTGATGGATATGCACTCCCAAGTGTATTTGATGAGCCTTACAAACTCACGCTCATATTCGGCTACCGTCATTCGGCCTTGTTTTAGCTCAAGGAATTCCTTTATTTTCTGATCGATAAACCTTTGGCTAATGTAGTTCTTTCGAAATTCCTCTTGGATAAACTCCCATGTAATCCTTTCCCTTGGTACAACCGACACAAGGGTGTTCCACCATTGGTAGGCTGAGTCTCGTAGGAGTGACCCTACACACTTCATGCACTCCTCTGGTGTGCAAGACAATTCATCGAATACCCTAATGGTATTTTCTAGCCAGAATTCTGCTCTATCTGGGTCATCATCTATATTCGCTCGAAATTCCTCGGTCCCTTACTTTCGAATTCTTTCTACCAGAGGTTTTTCCTTTCTAATCATCTCCACCACTTGGGGAGCTACAGGGGCAGACTGGGGAATTGGAGGGGTGGAGGAGGTGGAGCATTCGGGTTTGCACGAACAAACTCCAAATACCAAACATTCATCATATGGAGGAAGGTTTCTCTAGCCCCTCCGCCCTGATTCAGTGTCACGGGCCCAGTTTCGACTGGCGCGGTCCCTACTATGGGAGCCGGCGTATTACTTTCTACATCATCTGCCACTGCTCTGTCGGGATCCATTTCCTATATAAAAACACATTTTAAATTGTCAGGAGTCGTCACACTATCATAACTCAGATATGCCATGTATAGCTAGACTCGTACACATGCTAGGTTAGTCCGAGAATTGACTAAACCATAGCTCTGATACAACTAAATGTAACACCCCTTACCCGTATCCGACGCTGTTACAGGGTACGAGGCGTTACCTTACTTAAAAACATGCATACAAACATTTCTGGGTTATGAAATTTCATTCAAATTTAAAACTTTTCAATCTTCATCTTAAAGTCCTTAATAAGAGCCTACGAGGCCCAAAACATATATTAAAATCGGTTCAGGACTAAACCGGGAACCTTAGAAAACTTTAGAAAATTTCATTGAAAATAGGGGCACACGCCCGTGTGGACTTGGGGCACGAACGTGTGGCTGGCATGGCCATGTCCTTAGCCCGTGCGCGAGCCTGACTTGTGCTTTGCGAGAATTCAGGATGTCACACAGCCTGGCACACGCCCGTGTCTCAACCCGTGTGCTAAAACCTTGACATTCTATTTTTGACATCAGCAACATTTTTGGGTCACACGGCCAAGGCACACGCCCATGTGCTAGGCCGTGTGGCGAATTTAATTTTGCATTTAAGGTGCAGACTTCACACGGCCTAGGCACATGCCCATGTCCTATGGCCGTGTCTTCCACACAGTTAAGATACACGACCGTGTCTCAACCCATGTGGTTACTACTGGGCATTCTGTTTTGCCAACTTAGGGTGCAGGGGGACACACGGCCGAACTACATACCCATGGGGCAGACCGTGTGTCACACAAAGCCTAGACATACGCCCGTGTGTCTACCCGTGTGGAAAAAAATAAGGCTATTTACCAAGCCCTTTTTGCCACCCTTACTTGCACCAACATAAGCCACATCAATACATACACACATCAAGGCCACTACACTCCATTCACATGCAAACTTATCACATACTATATCAATCCAATCATGCAACCTACTCATTCATGCATTAACATACTAAATACTCAACCATGCAATTTGCTCAATCATGAAAAGCATCATCATTTATACATATCAATAAAAAGTATTAGCCATCATCCACGGCTTTATACAAAATGAATCAATCATCAAGACTAGCCAACACATTTGGCCAAAACAATATGACACTTAACAAAATACCAAGTCCCTATACATGCCATACTCAAAATGATAAATCTAACTATACCAAATGTTTAGATTGATAGTGTGATCGATGCCTTCGACATCTATTGACCCCTGAGCTAGCTTGGCGGCACTATGAGAAAATGGAAAAGAGAGGGAGTAAGCATAAAGCTTAGTAAGTCGCATGTAAATAATTAACAACAATTACCATTAATTATCATATTCATAACATATTATAAACTTGTACATAATTCTCAAATGATTAAAATCATAACGTACTCTTTTCCATCCTTACTAATCATACAACATAAATCTAGCTCATTTCTCATAAATTTCGTGTAGGTACCTGTATCACTTACAACATAGTCGTAACTTTCTCACTTTTGACACAAGCTTTAAATTTCCCGTTGAACCCGTTGGAATACCATAGGATATCCAATAAGCCTCACACAAGAGGGTAAAATGCCGATGCCATGTCCCAGACATGGTCTTACACTAGCTCTCGTCTCAATGGCTGATGCCATGTCCCAGACATGGTCTTACACGGCTCTCATAATGTGGCCGATGCCATGTCCCAGACATGGTCTTACACTAGCACACATATCAACGCCTATGCCATGTCCCAGACATGGTCTTACACTGGCTCTCATAATGTGGCCGATGCCATGTCCCAGACATGGTCTTACACTAGCACACATATCACCCAAATGTCATGGCATGAATATCCAATCTATTCTTAAGGTTCAACCGGGAGTATACCACATCAAATTTCGTCATGCATATTCATAAAAATAATCAAACATTTTATGCAATATCCATTGTTTAATGCATAATAACAATAGAGTTGTATTATTTACGTACAACTTACCTCGGTATATAAAATATGGGCGACTAGTTCGATTTAGTCCAATAGCTTGGTTTTCCCTCGGTCTAAGCCCGGATTCCGTTTTTCTTGATCTATAATGAAAAAATTTACTTATTTAGTCACCACATTAATCAAGACATTCCAAAATTCCTACTTTGGCAAAATTATCGTTTTGCCCTTAGACTTTCACATAATTACGATTTTGCCCTTAGGCTCGTAAAACGATTTTAATCAAATTTCCTACTTTAACAAGCCTAGCCGAACCTTTATTACTCTTATAGCAACTCACAATTCCAATTATTTCACACATTTACTACCCATTTATAACTTTTACAAAATAGTCCTATTATGTGTTTTCATTAAAAATCCTTTCACAAAAGTTGTTTATTTAACAACCAAGATTCATTTTATTCCATAAAATTTCAGCAAACAATATAAATACTCTCATGGCAAGACCCAAGACTCTCAACCATTTTGCAAAATAGTCCCTTCATTAGTTAGCTTAAGCTACAAGGGTCACAAGAATACAAAAATCATCATGAATGACCATCAAAAACACTTACTTGCAAGAGGGAAGCTTGGCTGAAATTTTGAGCTCTCAAAACCCTTAAGTTTGCTGAAAATTTTGGTGGAGAGGAGGAAGATGAAAGGTGATATCTTTTTTCTTTTTTTTCTCTTTATTCATTTAGTCACCTAATGCCACCAAACTTTGACCAATTTCATTTCTTTGTCCCCTATGGTCGGCCATCACCCTCATAAAGGCCTATTTGCACATTAAGTACCTCTAATTTAAGGTTCTCTAGCTATTTAACACCTTTAGCTAGTAGAACAAAACTTTCGCACTTTATGCGATTTAGTCCTTTTTCGAAATTAAGCAAGTAATCGCTAAAATTAATTCACCAAAATTTTCCATGTACTCATATAATCATGCTATAACACATAAATTAATATTAAAAATAATTTCTCCGGCCTCGGATTAGTGGTTCCGAAACCACAATTCCGACTAGCCCCAAAATCGGGCTGTTACAATTCTCCCCCCTTAGGGATTTTCGTCCCCGAAAATCTTACCAGTGAAAAGGTTTGGGTATTGCTCTCTCATAGTCTCCTCGGGCTCCCATGTGGCCTCTTCAACCACATGTCTATGCCATAGTACTTTCACAAGTGCTACGCTTTTATTTCTCAATTGCTTGATACCTCTCGATCTAAAATTTTAACCGTCTCTTCACCATAGGTCATAACCGGTCGAATTTCAACCTCTGTTGGTGAAATCACTTGTGATGGGTCAGAACAGTAACGGCGCAACATAGACACATGGAATACATTGTGGATCTTTTCAAACTCAGACAACAAGGCTAAACGATATGCTACCGGTCTAATTTTCTCAATCACCTCATATGGTCCAATAAAACGTGGACTTAATTTGCCTTTCTTACCAAATCTGAGGACTTTCTTCCACGGGGATACTTTCAAAAACACCTTATCACCGACGTGAAACTCAATTTATTTCCGTTTCAAATCCTCATAGAATTTCTGTCTATCCGGAGCTGCCTTCAAACAATCATGAATCACCTTAACTTTTTCTTCGGTTTCTCTGACTAAGTCAACCCCGTGTATATGATTTTCTCTGAGTTCTGTCCAATACAAGGCCGTTCGGCATTTATGCCCATACAAAGCCTCATAAGGCACCATTTTCAAACTCGACTAATAACAATTGTTGTAGGCAAACTCCACCAATGGTAAGTACCTTTCCCAACTTCCTTGAAACTCAAGAACACAACACCGCAACATATCTTCAAGAATCTGAATTACTCTTTCCGACTGACCGTCGTTTTGCAGATGGAAAGCCGTGCTAAAATTCAAATTTGTCCCCAAAGCTTCGTATAACTTTTTCCAAAATCGCGAGGTAAACCTCGTATCTCTATCTGAAATAATTGACAAGGGCACTCCGTGGAGTCTCACAATTTTCGAAACATACAAATCGACCAATTTTTCAAGTGGATAATTGGTACATACCGGTATAAAATGAGTTGACTTTGTTAGCCTATCAACCATAACCCATACGGCATCTTTCTTCCTTGGCGTCCAAGGCAACCCGGACACGAAATCCATAATAATACGGTCCCATTTCCATTTGAAAACCATCACAGGCTGAAGTAAACCTGAAGGTACTTGGTGTTCGACTTTCACTTGCTAAAAAATTAAACACTTACAGACAAACTCTGAGATGTCTTTTATCATTCCCGACCACCAATATATTTTCTTCAAGTCATTATACATTTTCACACTACCCAGATGGATAGACAAACAACCACTATGGGCCTCTTGCAAAGTCTTCTAAATAAGCCCTTCATCCTTAGGTACACAGATCCTCTCTCGGAACATCAAATAACCATCGGTACCAATCTGAAAATCTGATTTAATACCCGTCTCGCACTGAGTTATCTTGGCTTGTAACTCTTTATCACTTTTCTGAGCTTTACAAATCTCTTGCAGAAACATCGACCTAGCTCTTAACTCTGCTATGACCAAACCATCATCAATCACAGACAACTGGGTATTCATAGCCCTCAAGGCAAACAATGACTTCCTACTCAAAGCATCGGCGACCACATTCGCCTTTCCAGGGTGATAGTCAATCATCAACTCATAATCCTTTATCAACTCTAACCATCTCTGCTGCCGTAGGTTTAACTCCTTTTAAGTCATCAAATACTTTATACTTTTATGGTCAGTGAATACCCGACATTTCTCGCCATACAAATAATATCTCCATATCTTCAATGCGAACACGATAGCGGCTAGCTCTAAATCGTGTGTCGGATAGTTTTTCTCATGTGGCTTCAGCTGTCTCAAGGCATAAGCTATTACCTTGCCTTATTGCATAAGCACACACCCCAATCCATTTAAGGATATATCACTATACACCATGAATTCCTTTCCCGGTTCCGGTTGCACTAAAATTGGGGCTTCAGTTAACAATGCTTTTAGTTTCTCAAAACTCTGTTGGCACTTCTCTGTCCATTCGAACTTGACATCTTTCTGTAACAACCTCGTCATCAGTGTAGCAATCATGGAGAATCCTTTAACAAACCGTCTGTAGTAACCCACTAAGCCTAGAAAGCTTCTAATCTCCGATACATTCCTCGGCGATTTCCACTCAACAATAGCCGAGATCTTACTTGGGTCAACTCTAATTCCATCACCCGATACGATGTGTCCTAAGAATCCGACCTCTCGGAGCCAAAATTCACTTTTTTCTAAACTTAGCATACAATTGCTTATCTCTTAAAGTTTTTAAGACAGTTCTCAAATGCTCCGCATGCTCATATTCATCACGAGAATAAATTAATATGTCATCAATAAAAACAACTACAAACTTATCTAAGTACGGTCGGAAAATACGGTTCATTAAATCCATAAACAAGACAGGAGCATTTGTTAAACCAAAGGGCATGACAAGGAACTCATAATGGCCATACCTCGTTCGAAATGCGGTTTTCGGTACATCTTGCTCCTTTACTCTTAACTGGTAATAACCGGAACTTAAGTCTATCTTAGAAAACACTGTGGCTCATTTCAATTGGTCAAATAGATCATCGATCCTTGGCAAAGGATACTTGTTCTTCACAGTCACCTTATTAAGCTGTCTGTATTCTATACATAACCTCATCGACCCGTCTTTCTTTTTCACAAAAAGTACCGGAGCACCCCACGGAGAATATCTCGGTCTCGCAAAACCCTTATCAGTTAACTCTTGTAGCTGAACCTTTAACTCTTTTAAATCCGACGGTGCCATCCTATACGGGGCAATCGAAATAGGTGCCATACCAGGGACTAACTCAATACAAAATTCAACTTCCCTAGTTGGAGGCAATCCAGATAACTCATCTGGAAACACATCCGGATACTCACATACCACTGGCACTGACTCAATCTTTACTTCCAACACTTGAGTATTCAACACAAATGTGAGATAAGACTCATACCCTTTTCTTATACATTTCTCAACCGCCAAAGAAGAAATCACTACAGGCAAGCTATCCTATTCACCTAATTCAACCCGAAGAATATCCCCATTTTCACATTTCAGTTCAATACATTTTCTCCCACAATTTACAATCACATCATGAGCTGCTAACCAGTCCATACCAAGAATCACGTCAAATTCATCAAATAGTAGCAGCATAAGATTAGCCGGAAAACAATGACCTCTAATTGTCAAGGGACAGTTTCTACATACTTGGTCAACTAGCACATTCTTGCCTAAAGGGTTTGACACTTTTACCACAAATTCGGTAGACTCAACATGCATATTCATACTAAATACCAATTTCATACAAACATACGAATGGGTAGATCCTGGATCAATCAAAGCAACAATAGAGATATCATGAAGAGAAAAAGTACCCGTAATCACATCTGGGGATGAAGCCTCTTCGCGAGGGCGAATGGCATAAGTCCTTGCAGGAGCTTTACCCTCTGATCTCACAGTGGAATCTCTAGGCGCACCTCTACTGCTAGCCCTACTTCCTGGGTTCTTCTGTGGTCTACCTCTAGAAGGACCATTACTCGTTCGCACATCTTGCTTTCTGTCTTTCTCATCCATCTCAGGACAATTTCGAATGAAGTGGTCTAGTGAACCGCATTTCAAATAGCCTCTATCATTTCCTCGACACTCACCGAAATGTTGTCTACCACACTACGGCACTCCGGTTTATTTGGTCGAGCACTACCAACACTCGCAATAGAAGTGGTTTGAGCTTTAGACGCTGTGTACTGCTTATTCTTATTTCTACTCGAGAATCCAACTGAAGCATTGGATCGAGTAGTGAACTCTCTCGATTTATTGGATGAGGACTGAAACGATTTCCCTAACTGTCTTTTCTTTGAGTCACGAGACTCAATATCAGCCTTCCTTTTCTCTTTGGCTAATTCCTCGGCCTTGCAAGCTCTCTCAACGAGCACCACGAATTCCTTTAATTCCAGGATGCCAACTAATAGTCCGATGTCTTCATTTAATCCATCCTCAAACCTCTTACACATGATGGCTTCGATGGATACGCACTCCCAAGTGTATTTGATGAGCCTTACAAACTCACGCTCATATTCGACTACCGTTATTCGGCCTTATTTTAGCTCAAGGAATTTCTTTATTTTCTAATCGATAAACCTTTGGCTAATGTACTTCTTTCGAAATTCCTCTTGGATAAACTCCCATGTAATCCTTTCCCTTGGTACAACCGACACAAGGGTGTTCCACCATTGGTAGGCTGAGTCTCGCAGGAGTGACACTACACACTTCATGCACTCCTCTGGTGTGCAAGACAATTCATCGAATACCCTAATGGTATTTTTTAGCCAAAATTCTGCTCTATCTGGGTCATCATCTATATTCGCTCGAAATTCCTCGGTCCCTTACTTTCGAATTCTTTCTACCAGAGGTTTTTCCTTCTAATCATCTCCACCACTTGGGGAGCTACAGGGGCAGACTGGGGAATTGGAGGGGGTGGAGGAGGTGGAGCATTCGGGTTTGCACGAACAAACTCCAAATACCAAACATTCATCATATGGAGGAAGGTTTCTCTAGCCCCTCCGCCCTGATTCAGTGTCACGGGCCCACTTTCGACTGGCGCGGTCCCTACTATGGGAGCCAGCGCATTACTTTCTACATCATCTGCCACTGCTCCGTCGGGATCCATTTCCTACATAAAAACACATTTTAAATTGTCAAGAGTCGTCACACTATCATAACTAAGATATGCCATATATAGCTAGAATCGTACACATGCTAGGTTAGTTCAAGAATTGACTAAACCATAGCTCTGATACAACTAAATGTAACACCCCTTACCCGTATCCGATGCTGTTACAGGGTACGAGGCGTTACCTTACTTAAAAACATGCATACAAACATTTCTGGGTTATGAAATTTCATTCAAATTTAAAACTTTTCAATCTTCATCTTAAAGTCCTTAATAAGAGCCTACGAGGCCCAAAACATATATTAAAATCGGCTCAGGACTGAACCGGGAACCTTAGAAAACATTAGAAAATTTCATTGAAAATAGGGGCACACGCCCGTGTGGACTTGGGGCACGAACGTGTGGCTGGCATGGCTATGTCCTTAGCCCGTGCGCGAGCCTGACTTGTGCTTTACGAGAATTCAAGATGTCACACGGCCTGGCACACGCCCGTGTCTCAACCCGTGTGCTAAAACCTTGACATTCTATTTCTGACATCAGCAACATTTTTGGGTCACACGGCCAAGGCACACGCCCATGTGCTAGGCCATGTGGTGAATTTAATTTTGCATTTAAGGTCCAGACTTCACACGGCCTGGGCAGATGCCCATGTCCTATGGCCGTGTCTTTCACACAGTTAAGACACACGACCGTGTCTCAGCCCATGTGGTTACTACTGGGCATTCTGTTTTGCCAACTTAGGGTGCAGGGGGACACACGGCCGAACTACATACCCATGGGGCAGACCGTGTGTCACACAAAGCCTAGACATACGCTCGTGTGTCTACCCGTGTGGACAAAAATAAGGCTATTTACCAAGCCCTTTTTGCCACCCTTACTTGCACCAACATAAGCCACATCAATACATACACACATCAAGGCCACTACACTCCATTCACATGCAAACTTATCACATACTATATCAATCCAATCATGCAACCTACTCATTCATGCATTAACATACTAAATACTCAACCATGCAATTTGCTCAATCATGAAAAGCATCATCATTTATACATATCAATAAAAAGTATTAGCCATCATCCACGGCTTTATACAAAATGAATCAATCATCAAGACTAGCTAACACATTTGGCCAAAACAATATGACACTTGATGAAATACCAAGTCCCTATACATGCCATACTCAAAATGATAAATCTAACTATACCAAATGTTTAGATTGATAGTGTGATCGATGCCTTCGACATCTATTGATCCCTGAGCTAGCTTGGCGGCACTATGAGAAAATGGAAAAGAGAGGGAGTACGCATAAAGCTTAGTAAGTCGCATGTAAATAATTAACAACAATTACCATACATTATCATATTCATAACATATTATAAACTTGCACATAATTCTCAAATGATTAAAATCATAACGTACTCTTTTCCATCCTTACTAATCATACAACATAAATGTATCTCATTTCTCATAAATTTCGTGTAGGTACCTGTATCACTTACAACATAGTCGTAACTTTTCTCACTTTTGACACAAGCTTTAAATTTCCCGTTGAACCTATTGGAATACCATAGGATATCCGATAAGCCTCACACAAGAGGGTAAAATGCCGTTGCCATGTCCCAGACATGGTCTTACACTGGCTCACATATCGAGGCTGATGCCATGTCCCAGACATGGTCTTACACTAGCTCTCGTCTCAATGCCGATGCCATGTCCCAGACATGGTCTTACACTCGCTCTCATAATCCGCCGAAGCCATGTCCCAGACATGGTCTTACACTAGCACACATATCAATGCCGATGCCATATCCCAGACATGGTCTTACACTAGCACATATATCACCCAAATGTCATGGCATGGATATCCAATCAATTCCTAAGGTTCAACCGGGAGTATACCAAATCAAATTTCGTCATGCATATTCATAACAATAATCAAACATTTTATGCAATATCCATTGTTTAATCCATAATAACAATAGAGTTGTATTATTTACGTACAACTTACCTCGGTATACAAAATATGGGCGACTAGTTCGATTTAGTCCAATAGCTTGGTTTTCCCCCGGTCTAAGTCTGAATTCTGTTTTTCTTGATCTATAATGACAAAATTTACTTATCTAATCACCACATTAATCAAGACATTCCAAAATTCCTACTTTGGCAAAATTATCGTTTTGCCCTTAGACTTTCACATAATTACAATTTTGCCCTTAGGCTCGTAAAACGATTTTAATCAAATTTCTTCCTTAAACAAGACTAGCCGAACGTTTATTACTCTTATAGCAACCCACATTTCCAATTATTTCACACATTTACTACCTATTTTATAACTTTTACAAAATGGTCCTATTAGGTGTTTTCATGAAAAATCCTTTCACAAAAGTTGTTTATCTAACAACCAAGATTCATTTTCTTCCATAAAATTTCAGCAAACAATATAAATACTCTCATGGTAATACCCAAGACTCTCAACCATTTTGCGAAATAGTCCCTCCGTTAGTTAGCTTAAGCTACAAGTGTAATACCCCTTACCCGTAACCGACGCCGGAACCGGGTACAAGGCATTACCAAACTTAACATAAATCATCATACAAAATTGGGCTATAAATTTTCATTCCAACTTAAAGCTTTTCATTTGAAATCATAAAGTCCCTATTATGGGTCTACGAGACTCAAAACATACATATGGAGTAGTTCGGGACTAAACTGGAAACTTACGAACACCTAAAAAATTTCTGCGCAAAACAGGGCCACACGCTCGTGTGGAAAGAAACACGCCCGTGTGAGCAGGCCGTGTGGTCACACACGCCCATGTTCCTAGCCCGTGTGGATTTTATTTTTCATTTCGAACCTACAGGGGTTTTCACACGGCCTGGCACACGCCCGTGTCTATGGACCGTGTCCCTCACACGGCCATGACACGCCCATGTCTTCACCCGTGTGTGAAAACCTTGACATTCTGTTTATGAAGTCAGCAAACCTCTAGGGACACACGGCCTATCAACACGCCCTCAGGGCTGACTGTGTGTCACACACGGCCTAGACACACCCCCGTATGCCTAACCGTGTGGACAATTATAAGGCTATTTACCAAGCCAATTGCCACCCTGAAAAGCAACCACACTTATACCACTTCAATGCGACACACATCATGATAATAAAGCATCTCTAATATCAAAAATCAAGACATCCACACCTTAATTCCACACTACATTCATCATGTATATACTTTACTCATTACTCATCCAATTGCACAAGCTTGCACTTCATGAATTTCATCATCATTGAATAGATATAACTTAACTAGTATTGGCCAATTCCAATAACCATTTACAAAATGAATTTAGTAACATTAATAGCCAACATCTTGGCTAACCAATATGACCTATAACAAAATAACCAAGTTCCTATACATGCCATACCCAAAATAATCGAACTTTACTATACCAAAAGAATAACTTGATAGTGTGAATCGAACTCTGACGTCCTTCGATCCCAGAGCTAGCTTGGCGATACTACAAGGAAAAAGGGAAAAGAGAGGGGTAAGCATAAAGCTTAGTAAGTTTGCATGCAATAGATAACAACATAAAATCTTATGATACATTCATACTTTACTTTAAGTAATAACACAAGTTCTCAAGCACATTGACATAGCTTACTCATGCTTACTCTTACCAATCACATATCACATATTGGACTTATTTCTCATGAGTATCTCATATGTACCTGTATCACTTCATCACATAACTTTAGCACTTTTACCATATTGAACATAAACTTAGCTCTTTACCATCTTTAACATAAACTTAGCTCTTTACCCGTTGAACCACTTGGAATATCGAAGGATACCCAAAATTTGTCATACACGTAGTAAGGTGCCAATGCCATATCCCAGATATGGTCTTACATGAGATCACATGTCGATGCCGATGCCATATCCCAGATATGGTCTTATACGAGATCTCATATTGATGTCGACGCCATATCCCAGATATGGTCTTATACGAGATTGTATATCGATGCCACGTCCCAGACATGGTCCTACACGATTTTCTTATTCGATGCCAATGCCATATCCCAGATATGGTCTTATACGGGATCTCAATTCGGTGCCGAGGCTATATCCCAGATATGGTCTTATACGGTCTTCTCATTTCCTAAGGTTCAACCGGGACTTCAACATCATAAATTTTTATCATATTCTCATCGAAACATCATTGATCAATTTCATAGAAATAATATACATCTTCACGAAATGTCAAGCATTATAAAACATAATGACATGATGTTGAATTATTACACACAAACTTACCTCGATACCAAAATATATGTAGTTATTCAACTTAGTCCACCACCTTGTTCTTTCCTTGATTTAAGTTCGGACTTCGTGTTTTTGGTAATCAAGCTTGAAAGTTGAAGAAACCCTAGCTATGGTGTCCTTGAAATTTTTGGCAATGGGGAGGAAGATTGACATCAATTTTGACTTCTTTTCCCCTTTTTATTAACTTATTAACATATTTACCAAAATGCCCTTAAGGCCCCTTTCTTGAGATTTTTCCTTCCCATGTCCATTTTTGTCCATCATAAGATATAATGGTCTAATTGCTAAATAAGGACCTCTAATAATTTTTCTAATGCTATCTCATACTTGAAACTTCTAGAATCTCATATTTTTCAATCTTTCCAATTTAGTCCTAATGAATAAATTGGTCACTAATTTATAAAATTTCTTCATGATATTTTCACAAAATCATGCAAACATATCATAATCCTCATAAAAGCCATAAAACACATATTTCTACTTCGAATTTGTGGTTTCACAACCACTATTCTGACTAGGCCCTAAATCGGGCTGTTACAATTCTCCCCCTTAGGGATTTTCGTCCCTAAAAATATTACCGGTAAAAAGGTTTGGATATTGGTTTCTCATAGCCTCCTCGTGCTCCCATGTAGCCTCTTCTACCCCTTGTCTTTGCCATAGTACTTTCATAAGAGCTATACTTTTATTTCTTAACTGTTTGACTTCTCGTGCCAAAATCTTAACTGGCTCTTCACCATAAGTCATGTCCGGTTGAATTTCTACCTCTGTTGGTATAATCACATGTGAAGGGTCTAATCAGTAGTGACGTAACATAGACACGTGGAACACATAATGAATCTTTTCCAACTCTGATGGCAAAGCCAAACGATAGGCTACTGGCCCTATTCTCTCAGTAATCTCATACGGTCCAATAAAGCGCGGACTCAATTTGCCTTTCCGGCCAAACCTGGGAACCTTTTTCCACGGTGATACATTCAGAAACACTTTATCACCTACTTGAAACTCAATCTCTTTCCGTTTCAAATTCGCATAGGATTTTTTTCTGTCCGAAGCAACTTTTAAACAATCACGAATCACTTTTACTTTCTCTTCAGTTTCTCTAACCAAATCGACCCCGTGAATCTGATTTTCTTTGAGTTCGATCCAATACAAGGGCATTCAGAACTTACGCCCATATAATGCCTCATAAGGCGCCATTTTCAAACTCGACTGGAAACTGTTATTGTAAGCAAATTCCACCAATGGTAAGTACCTTTCCCAATTACCTTAAAATTCTAAAACACAACATCGGAGCATGTCTTCAAGTATCTGTATTATCCTCTCCGACTGTCTGTCGGTTTGCGGATGGAAAGCTATACTAAAATTCAATTTTGGGCCCAAGGCTTCTTGTAACTTTTTCCAAAATCGTGATGTAAACCTCGGATCTCTATCCAAAATAATCGACAACGGTACTCCGTGTAATCTCACAATTTCTGACACATACAAATCCGCCAACTTATCAAGCGAATAGTCAATGTGTACCGGTATAAAATGAGCCAACTTCGTAACCCTATCAACCACAACCCATATAGCATCTTTCTTTTTCGGTGTTAAGGGCAAACCAGTTAAAAAATTCATAGCGATACGGTCCCATTTCCACTCGGGAACCATGATAGGCTAAAGTAGACCCAAAGGTACTTGGTGTTCAGCTTTCACTTGTTGACAAATCAAGCATCTCGATACAAACTCAGAACTATCTTTCTTCATACTCGGCCACTAATACCATTTCTTCAAATCATTATACATATTTGTACTACCTCGATGTACAGATAAACATCCACTATGCGCTTCGTGCAAATTTTTTTGAATAAGTTCATCATCTCTCGGTACACAGACTCTATCTCGGAATGTTAAACATCCTTCGTAATTAATCCGAAAGTTTGACTCAACACCCGACTCACACTGAACTCTATTGGCCTGCAAATCGCTGTCGCCTTTCTGAGCTTCACAAATCTCTTGGAGAAACATCGGTCTAGCTCTCAACTCAGCTAGAATAGAACCATCATCTGACAAAGTCATCCGTGTATTCATGGCTCTCAATGCAAACAAGGATTTCCTACTCAAGGCATCGGCGACCACATTCGCCTTTCTCGGATGATAGTCAATCACTAGCTCGTAATCCTGTATCAACTCTAACCATCTTCCCTGCCTTAGATTCAATTCCCTTTGAGTCAAAAAGTACTTTAGGTTCTTATGATCAGTGAATATCCGACATTTTTCGCCATACAAATGGTGTCTCCATATCTTCAATGCAAACATAATAGCGGCTAACTCTAAATTGTGGGTCGGGTAATTCTTCTCGTGTGGCTTTAACTGTCTAGAGGCATATGCTATCACCTTGCCCTCTTGCATAAGTACACAACCCAATCCATTCAAGGATGCATCACTATAAACCACAAATTCTTTTCCCGGTTCAGGTTGCACTAAAACTGGAGCCTCAGTCAACAATGCCTTTAGTTTCTCAAAATTATGTTGGCACTTTTCTGTCCATTCAGACTTTACATCTTTTTGTAATAGCCCCGTCATCGGAGTAGCTATCATAAAAAATCCCTTGACAAATTGTCTGTAATAGCCAGCTAGGCCTAGAAAACTCCTAACCTCGGTTACGTTCCTTGGTGGTTTCCATTCAATAATTGCTGAAATCTTACTCGGGTCAACTCGAATACCGTCACCCGAAATAATGTGCCCCAAAAATTTGACTTCCTTGAGCCAAAATTCACTTTTACTAAACTTGGCATATAACTGTTTATCTCTCAAAGTTTGCAAAACCGTTCTCAAATGCTCAGCATGTTCGTTTTCATCACGAGAGTAAATCAATATATCATCAATCAAGACAACAAAAAAATTATCCAAGTACGGTCGAAAAATACGGTTCATCAAATCCATGAACACTGCAGAGGCATTTGTTAAACCGAAAGCCATGACTAAAAATTCATAGTGACCATACCTTCTCCAAAATGCAGTTTTCGGTACATCTGAGTCTTTGAATCTCAACTGGTAATATCCAGACCTCAAGTCTATCTTGGAAAACACAGTGGCACCCTTCAATTGGTCAAACAAATCATCGATCCTTGGCAATGGGTACTTGTTCTTTATGGTTACATTATTAAGCTGTCGATAATCTATACATAACCTTATGGAACCATCTTTCTTTTTCACAAATAATATGGGAGCACCCCACGGAGAATAACTCGGTCTTGCGAAACCTTTATCTGTCAACTCTTGTAATTGAGCCTTCAATTCTTTCAACTCGGCTGGAGCCATCCTGTACGGAGCAATCAAAATAGGTGCAGTACCAGGGGCTAACTCAATACCAAATTCAATCTCTCTCACCGGGGGTAACCCTGGCTGTAACACCCCTAACCTCTATCTGTTTCCAGAATAGGGTTACGAGGTATTACTGGTCACTCACTTCATAACATATACATCTCATATGTTTAGACATTCAAATACATATGTTATTCAAACACAATCATATTGTCCCTTATGAGGCTCTACGAGGCCTTAAAACATGCTTAGAAGTGGTTCGAGACTAAACAGAACATATACAAAAAAGATTTCCGAAAATTAGAATAATTTTCTCATTTTCAAATGTCACATGCCCGTGTAGACAAGCCGTGGGCCTAACACGGCCTCCAGACACGTCCGTGTCACAGACCGTGTGGAAACACGGCATACATACTGACTTGGTCACACGGCCACTAGACACGCCCGTGTGTCTAGGCCGTGTAACACACTGACTTGTTTTATTTAAGCAGTAGGGGTCACACGGTTGAGACACACGCCTGTGTGCTCAGGCCGTGTGGCACAAAATTAGGCTTGGTTTAAGCCATATTTCTCACCTTCCTCATGTATACCTAAACCACATCATTTTGTACCATTTCAATACCATTAATAGGCAGCCAAAACATTTCCAAATACACAAGCAATAATCATCAATATAACCTATTTCATTTATACAATATTTCCCAATTAAAACATCAATCCATACCTCAAAAATGAACCAATTCATCAACTCAATTTTTATATATTTCTTAAGCAAATACTCATCATCTATAAAATGATCATATGAATAACTTAAACCATTATTAAAACGGCCATATACACTTAGATCATCTCAAGCAAATTTCATAACAATTCTAAGCTATTTAGCAAATATCAAGTTTATCAAAATATACTAAATTCCACAACCACATACATAATCAACCATCTCAAATAGCCCAATTACATTCCAACCATAATATCAAATACCATAGCCTATACATGCCATATAACCAAGCCATAAAAGTATAAATACCAAAATCATTAACCAGATAGTGTGATGCGATCTCCGCCGACTTCCAACCCGAGCAAAACTCTGAAAATCTATAAACATAGGAAAAATACACAGAGTAAGCTTTGAAAGCTTAGTAAGCTCATATCTTAATAAACTTAACATAATAAATGAATTCATTACGATACCATAAGCATACTATGCTATCTCAAATGTCAAAACACAAATTATCTCAAGTTTATATCATGATTTCATACCAAATCATCACCATTCAATAATATACTTACTTACTCACTAACTTTAGCTTTTACAAGTTTATTCAGTTCGATTCTCATATAACATTCAAGTCCCACTTTCATATAACCAAATGAGCACATTATGGGAAATAACATATTTAATCACATATCTTTCTCATATGAATCACATATCATCACTTATACCCAAATTCACCTTTCATTCATATAGTATTTGACAATTTCACATATGCCACTTTATAAATCATACCTTATTCACTTTTTCATGTTTCATATGCACATATTCACAATTCATTTGCATACACATCACATAACATTCTTTGCACATATATACTTACCTTTCATTATCAAATATTGTATACATTTCAACGTACCTGAATCGAAATGTCATTCACTTATTCACTTAATTCTCGGAATGCCCGTTGAACCGTTCAGAATTAATAAGGATACTCGGATAGTCAAAAATCTAGTATAATGCCAACATCCTAGATGTGGTCTTACATGTAATCACATATCGATGCCACTGTCCTAGACGGGGTGTTACACGAATCAAATACGATGCCAATGTCCCAGACATGGTCTTACACGTAAACACAAGTCAATGCCAACGTCCCAGACGTGGTCTTACACGAAATCATATCTCGGAATCCTATGTCATGACATATGCATCCTCTACTATTCCTAGGGTTCGTACGGGGCTTTCAGACGTCGTCATGTTATCAAAACCTTCTCGTATTCATATATTCTGCTTCTCGAACAATTCATTATCATAATAACATATATATAACTTATTCAAAATACATACATTTGCATTACCATTCGGCATTGAATTCAATCATACAAATAATATGCATTTAAAACATGATTTTGTAATGTCTATTAAAATACGAACTTACCTCGTTCGCAGTAACAACAAATTAAATCGACTAATTTGATACTTTGATTTTTCCTCGATCTAGATCTGAATCCCGCTTTTGCCAATCTAATTAATATTAAAAATTAAATTACTTATTCAACATTTTATTCAATTTCATCCAAAAACACATAATTTGGGAATTTTGCATTTTAGCCCCCATCATTTCAAATTTTTATAATTTAGTCCATGTTTCATAAATACACAAAATTCCCATGCTTAGCCGAATTCTCTATAGGTCCCTAGCAGCCCATATATTTCACTTATTTCAAAATTTAACCTCTCAATTTACACTCTTCTCAATTTAATCCCTAATTGACATTTTTGTAAAAAATCACTTTACGAAACATGTATATCAAACATTAAGCTTGCGTAATTCATCATCAAACATTATAAAACTCATGAATTCATCTATAACGCCCCTGGTTTTCTTTAAATTTTGGCTTTTATAAATTGTGACACAAGGTCTATCTGCTTCAGTGGTTATGTGTTCTGGGAGTGTTTGGGAGGTCCCAATTTCAAGCCTTGACTTGGGAAAATTTTGATATTTTTATGATTAAAGCCTTATCTCTAGTCAGTGGGCTTATATTTTATTGTTTGTGAGAATATATCAAAATGGGCCTGCTGGTCTGGTGGTTAAGTGAAGTTGGTTATGGTTGAGGTCCTGAGTTCGAATCCCTGTACAAGCGGGGGAAATTATTTTGCTGCTAGTGTTGTGTAGGAGTTTGAGTTTTAGTTAAACGCTGCTGGTGGAGTGTTTGAAGGAGAGAATTAAGGAGTATGGGAGGGGGAGTTATCAGAATCTGATCAGTGGTCCAATTAGGCAATATTCGGCTCTCTCTTCTCTTTTCCTTCTGATTTTCCCCTTTCTTTTGGCTGCTGAAAGTTTGCTCTCTCACACTCCTCTCCGTTTTCCTTTTTCATCTCGTCCATTCTACGCTAGCGCGCGGTCGGTAAGTTATGTTATTGTTTAGGTTTACCTATTCCTCTTAAATGGTTACTAAAGAGGAATGTTTTCGTGTTTAGGAGTACTGTAAGTGGCTGTGGTTCCTAAACTATGCCAACTGAGTTCGTGTTAGTCGGTATCTGCTCAAAGGTAAGGTTTTTCGTTACGATTTAGGTCTTATCTGTTCGTAATAACTCATTTTAAGTGACTGATTTTGGACTCGGGGTTATCAAATTTAGGTTATGGAGTGCTTGGAAATCATCTTAGCGTAGATCGAAACCAGGTGTGTACCCTAAACACAGAAAATGGGATTCGGCGAAAAGTCGAAATTGCTTGCTGTCAAGAGATAAGAGAAAATAGTTTTGGACAGCAGCAGTAGCCTAACTTTGAAAAATCATAAAAAAATGGAAATTGAGTTAGAGGTTGAATAAAATATGAAATTAAATTTTATTGAGTCTAGTTTTTCATGCAAGAAACAATGTAAGCAATGGAATTGTAAATTATGAGATATGATAATTTTTGTGAGACAAGGTCAGAATGATTTCAGGTTCCCCTGTTCTGAATTTTGAAAATCATAAAAAATTGTAAAAAAAATAATTATGGGTTATAATTTATATGCTTAAAATTATTAATGAGTCTATTTTCAAGAGAAACAAACGGGAACACCAAGCAGAACCGTTAGACAGCAGAATAGGGATGACTTTTAAGAATTAACTGTACTTATTGGCTAAACCATAAATTCTGAAAATTTTATGGTAAGAAAATATGTGAGTCTAGTTTCAGAAAAACCAAGCGGATCTTAATTTGGAATTCTGTAGCTAAAGTTATAAATAATTTAGTGACAATGACTCAAGTAGATAGCTTTGAATGAACATATAAGTAAATAGTGAAAACATATACGAATATTTAGCTAGCATGGGTTACATTAAAAATGAATCACACGGCCAAGGCCAATTTAGGCCGTCTGGGCCACATGGGCAAGCCATATGGGCATGTGAGCCCATTTTTCTGAAATGTTCTATAAGGTTGCACGGGTCGCCCAAGTCATTGTGGACCCTCTTGTAGGGTCGGTAAGCTTTACTTAGACCCTATATAAGTGATCATGCTGTCTGATTTTACGTACTAAACATGTATACTGATCTGAATATATGAGTTTAAATTGCATAGTAGCATGTCATTCTTGTATGTTGCATTGCATCGGGGTGGGTTGATTATGATTGGAGGAAGTATCTGAAAGGCTCCTAAGCCTGTTATCTGGCAGCTCAGCTCTAAATTTCTGATTATGTGCCGCATTTGGTACAACATGGTGTGTAGGGCTGGGTGGGTTGATTTTATCCCCACATGGTGTGTAGGGTTGGACGGAGTTGGTGTGTAGAGGCTGGTGAGTAGGACTTTGTTCTCTGCATATCCTGTCTAAAATGGGCTAAGGCCTTATAATATGTCTGATTCTGAATCTAAGTGGGCTATGGTCCACACCGTTTCTGTAATGGGCTCAGACCCGAACTGTGAAATTATGTTTGCTATCTGATATCTCTGTGTGTATGTTTTCTATGGGGATTACACACTTAGTTTGCGAAAACTCACCCTTTTCTGGTTAATCCGTTCAAGTAATCCCTAACAGTAGGAGGATCGGTGCAGCGGAGGACTCGACGGTGACCACGATTCTAGATACTTATTTATGGTTTATTTTTAATTTTGCTTTGGTTATATTTGGGTAAATTTTATGTAATAAGGCCTTTCGGATTTTACTTTAAAACTTGTGATGATTATTTCATAAACTGCTAGCAGTAGGACAAGGCGCAAGTTTTCAAAATAAACAAAGGTTTTATCAAAATATGTACGACCTCGCAAATCTTTTTAAAAGCTTTCGCAATGTATAAAGTTTTAAAAATGGATAATGAATATATAAACGACACGTTTTAGCGATAGCCTAAGATACCTAAAAATGGTTTTAACGCAATTATGTTTTCTAAAGCACTGCCATGTGACATCGCCAGATTCAGCCATAACGTCCAAGCCGGGTTTGGGGTGTTACATTTAGTGGTATCAGAGGCAGGTTGCAAAACTCGGCTGTGGATTTGGGTTTTTAAAATTATTTTTTCTGAAATGATTTTTAAATGATTGAAAATATTCTTGAACTGAGTATGTGGTACACCGAGTCTCCGACGATGATCCTGTAAGTGTTTTGAATTCTGTTTAAATTTGTCTGAAAATAATACTTGTATGCTTGAAACAGCCTTAGGTAGTATACTGTACTGGAAACACTCTAGGTAGTGTAAACTGAAAACTGTAGTGAAACTGAAAATCGTAGTAAAACTGCGATTCGCGATAACGAACTCTGAACTTCTGATACTGATCTGCATAAAAAATTTGTTAATACATATAGGAACTGAAACTAATGCATAAAACTGTTAGTACAGATAAACTCCGAATTTACGATGAGCGCACGAGGTATCCGTGGACGGGGCACTAGAGGCCGTGGTAGAGGCCGTAGAGGGGCTCAAGCTGGGTCCTCAGCATCTGAGAACCTGCCCAATCTGGATACGAGCGAGACACCGATCTCACCTGCTACAGAGATCGGGTCTCATGATCGTGAGGCTGAGGATGACGCACTATCCCGAGCCATGCTACAGATTTTAGAGAGGGTCGTTAGGCCCAGTACTGGATCTGGGGGCCGTGGGTCAGTTACGAAATGACTCCGGTCGAATGGGGCAGAGTTATTCAGAGGTATCAGTGGAGTCGCCCCTAACGTGGCCGAATATTGGATAGATGCCACGGAAAGAATTATGGATGATCTGGATTTTATCGCGGAGCAGAAACTTAAGGGGGCTGTCTCTCTGCTTCGCGATGAAGCTTACCAGTGGTGGCTGACTATTAAGGAGGGCACTCAGCCCGACTGTTTGACTTGGGACTATTTTAAGACGGCTTTTCAGAACAAGTATGTGGGTGTAACAGCCCGGTTTAGACCCTAGTCGAAACAGTGGTTTCGGGACCACAAATCTGAGGTTGGAAAAAATATTTTAATATTATTTTTGGTGTTTATAATATGTGATTAAGTATGTGTGAAAATTTCGTGTGCAAATTTTATCGTTTGCGTGTCGAATTATGAAAAAGGACTTAATCGCATAAAAATGTAAAAGCTGTCTGGTGATTGTTAAAGTGTCTATTTGGCATGGCTTATTAAATGGGAAGTCCTTATGTGGTAATTAGCCCTTTGGTAGTGGAGATGGACATAAATGGCCATTAAATGAATGAATTATAATGTTTTAAACTAAGGGTAAAATGGTAAAATTTGTATTAATGTTAATAAATTAAAACAAAACAAAATGTAAGTCATTTTTGTTCATCTTTCCACCGAATATTAAGAAGAAAAAGATAACTTTCATGGCTATTTAGGGTTCGATCAAGAGAAGCTTCAATTGGTATGTGATTTTTGTTCAGTTTTTGATAATTTCTATGTTTTTGTGATCGTTGCTTAGTGTTCTAGCTAGCCCATGCTTTAATTTTAGAAATTGATGGTGATTTTGAGATATGCCATTGATGAATGTTTGAGCTTTGTGATAGTTGATGATGGAATATGAAAGATATGTGAAAGATTAACATGTTTTGTCTTTGAGTTTTTGGTGAAATTGAGTAATTTGAACTAAATTGTGAAAATAATATTTTGAGGGACTAAAATGTGAAATAAATGAAATGTGTGGGCTTGTATGGACATAGGGAGAATTCGTCTAGGCATGGGTGGAATGAAATTTTGTATATTTGATGATTTTATGAAATAGGGACTAAGTGTCAAAATGTGAAAATGTGAGGGTTATTTTGTAAAATGCCCTAAATATGTGTGTTTGGACTAAATTGAATGAATTGGTGATTGAATTAATTAAATTTTAATCTGTATAGACTAAGAAAGGAGAGATTCGGTTCGAGATCGACGCAAAGACAAAGTACTCGATTGATCGGCTAGTTTCGGTATTTCGACGTCCGGGGTAAGTTTGGATATAATACAAGTTGTTAAATTTATATCTATGTGATGAGAAATGAATGAATTGTATACTTAATGAAATAGCAATGTTATATATGTGATTGAGTAATGAGGCACTATGTGTGCGTAATTTGAAATGAGACAGAGATGATTTGGCACTGTGTGTGTGAAATAGTAGAAGCTTCGACTTATTGATTTGGCATTGTGTGTGCGATACCGAAATAAGTTTGGTTTAAAGTACAGGAACTAAGTGTACGATTGAATAAAATGAATAACAAAGGTTGATCGAGATGTAATATCTAGCATTGAGTAGCATGGATGGTGAATAACTATGTGTTGGCTAAGGTATGTATTGAACCTTTATGGTTGATGAAATTATGTATGGAAATATGAATGGTGGAGTGAGTATATTAGCTATGGATGATATGGTGTGAATATTTGAGAGTTGATCTATGTGATGGATTAACTTTGTATATTGTATTTGATTTATTCAATTGAATATATTATGTTATGAACTTACTAAGCTTTAAAAGCTTACTGTGTGGATTGTTTCTCTGTTTTACACCGTTAATAAGCTAGCTCGGATCCGGGGATCGTTAGCGACTCAATCACAATATCGGCTAACTATTTTTTTACTTTTGAAAGATGTATATATTTTGTATATGGCATGTATAGGCTAGTGGTTATTGTATGTTTTATAACGTTTGGATCTTGCCATGTGATATGGCTTGGATGTTGAATGTTGATGGTTTATATGTGAAGCTAAGAAAATAATGAATATGGAATGAAATAGTGAGAATGGAATTGGTATATTTCATGCTTGAATTGGTCGATGAGAATGGCATTTTAAGTGTGAATTTGTGGTATGACTAGATGATGCTTAGTTATATGAATTGATTTGTGAATATGATGTTTTGGATGGATTTATTTGGGTAGGAATTGAGTATGGAAATAAATGATGTAATAGATGATTAGTTGGTGCTTGAAATGGTAGGTTGTGGTTGCATTTGAGGCATGAAATGGTATGGGTTTGATGCATATAGGTAATTCCAAAGTGTGGATGGTAATTTGGCCTTGAAAATGGCCTATAATTGCCCACACGGTTGAGCACACGGGCGTGTGGCTCGACCGTGTCCTTCGAGGTTGTGTTTCAAAACAAGTCAGGCTCGACCATAGGCTGAACACACGGGTGTGTGACTGGCCGTGTGATGCAACTCAGGCTCGACCACGGGTGAGGCACACGGGCGTGTCCACGGCCGTGTGGACAAGCCAGTATGTATGCCCTATTTTGACACGGCTTAGAAACACGGACGTGTCTGAGGCCGTGGGAGGCACACGGCCAGCCCACACGGGTGTGTGACCTTTATAACTTAGAAAAATGTTTGAATTTTAAATATTTTTGTATGTGTTCGGTTTAGTCTCGACCCCTTTCTAACATGTGTTTAACGTCTCGTAGACCTCATTAAGGGACAATATGTTTATATTTGGATATGTTTGATTGATGTTTAACTTTGTGTTGTGAAATGAATTTAAATGTTTCGAAATGATCGGTAATGCCTCTTAACCCTATTCCGGCGACGGTTTCGGGTTAGGGGTGTTATAGTGGGAGCCAGTTACTTTGATGCTAGGAGGCGTGAGTTGCTTAATCTCACCCAGGGAGACCGTTCGGTGGCCGAGTAGGAGGCCGAGTTCCTGAGATTGAGTCGGTATTCCTGGGGCATAGTGGCGACCGAGTATGAGTGTTGCGTCTGTTTTGAGGATGGACTTAGGGACAGCTTATGGGTTCTGATAGCTCCGCAGAGGGAGTGTGATTTTTCTATTTTAGTGGAGAAGGCGAAGATCGCCGAGGAGGTTAAGCGTGTTGAGCGCCAAAACTGCGAGGAAGGAAAGAATAAGAAGGAATCGGAGCCCTCAAATTCTGAGATGAGGCCTAAGAAAAAGGCCAGATTGGATGGGCCAGTGAGAGTTGGGCCTCTTGTTGCACCTACTGGGGTGGCGCTTTGTGGGCACTGTGGTAGACGCCATCCGAGCGAGTGCTAGAAGACGACTGGGGCATGTTTCAGATGTGGGTTGACTGAGCACCGTGTTCAGGATTGTCCGTTGTGAACTAATCAGGTGCAAGCTACGGGTACTAGTACTGCACAGCCGCAAAGAGTAGCTCAGTAGCCACCCAGGGGCCGAGGACAGGTCAGGGGTGGTAATGGCATTGGCCGAGGACAGAGAGCACCGGGTAGAGGTACGGGACCGACTAAGGCGAGGCAGCCTGCACTTGTTTATGCTGCACATCACCGAGAGGATGGTGATGCTTCAGACGTCATCACGGGTAGGTTTTTAATTTTTGATGTACCATACTTTGAATTGATAGACTTAGGCTCTACACACTCTTACGTAGCTAGCTCTGTGTCTGAAACTTTGGGGATTCCGGTTGAGAGTACTTCGAGTGAGGTAATCATTGTGAGCCCGTTGGGATAGTCTATCCGAGTGAGTAAATTGTATAGAGATGTTCCGTTGGAGGTTCAAGGGACAGTATTTCTGGCTGATCTGATGGAGCTTCCATTTGGGGAGTTCGATTTGATTCTGGTAATGGACTGGCTGGTCAAGCACGGAGTAAGTCTGGACTGTATGACAAAAAGAGTGGTTTTGAGGACCGAGGAGGACAACGAGGTAGTTGTGGTTGGGAAACGTCGAGACTACTTGACGAATGTGATTTCTGCGTTGGTGGCAGAAAAGTTGGTACGGAAGGGATGTGAGGCATTCTTGGCCTATGCCAGTGTCTCTGATTCTGGGGACTCTTCGGTTAAGGACATCAGAACCGTAAGGGACTTTCCAAATGTTTTTCCTAAGGAGTTACCGGGTCTGTCTCTGAGCCGAGAAGTAGAATTTGGGATTGAGCTTATTCCAGGTACAGCTCTAGTGTCAATTGCGCCCTACTGAATGGCACCGAAGGAGCTTATAGAGCTTAAGGCTCAAATTCAAGAACTGTTGGATCGTGGATTCATTCGTCCCAGTGTGTCTCCATGGGGAGCATCGGTGTTGTTTGTGAAGAAGAAAGATTGGACAATGAGAATGTGTATCGACTACCGGCAGCTGAACAAGCTAACAATCAAGAACTAGTACCCCCTACCGAGGATTGATGATCTATTTGACCAGTTCAGAGGGGCTTCCATGTTCTCCAAGATCGATTTACGATCTGGATACCATCAACTGAAGGTTAAGGAGGCTGATGTGCATAAGACAACATTTAGGACTCGGTATGGACATTACGAGTTCCTGGTTATGCCTTTTGGGTTGACCAATGCACCAACGGCATTTATGGATTTGATGAACTGGGTGTTCCAGTCCTATCTGGATCGGTTCGTGGTAGTCTTCATTGACGACATTCTGGTGTATTTGAAGACTGAGGACGAGCACGATGAGCATCTCCAAGTAGTATCACAGACTCTTCGTGAGAAACAGTTGTATGCGAAGTTCAGTAAGTGTGAGTTCTGGCTCCGAGAAGTAGCCTTTCTGGGGCATGTGGATTCTACGGAGGGGATTCGGGTGGATCCTCGTAAGATTGAGGTTGTGTTGGAGTGGAAACAGCCGAAGAATGTGTCTAAAATTCGCAGCTTTCTGGGGCTGGCAGGTTATTATAGACGCTTTGTAGAAGGGTTCTCCTTGATCGCGGCACCATTGACCAAGCTTCTGCGCAATGGAGTTCCCTTTGTCTAGACTGATAAGCAATAAAAGAGCTTTGAGAAGCTCAAATCTGTCTTGACACAGGCTCCGGTTCAGATACAGCCTGAGTCTGGGAAGGATTTTTTGGTATATAGTGATGCGTCGCATGTGGGTCTGGGTTGCGTACTTATGCAGGATGGTAAGGTGGTAGCTTATACGTCACATCAGCTTAAGACGCATGAGGCTAACTACTCGACGCATGTAACACCCTGGTTTAGGGGTTATGCGCTTGGAGCATAACTCGAGCAGTTGGTAGGCTTATGGTCATGTTGGATAGATTTTTAGGGGTTTGGAGAACCCTAGAAGGCAAAGAATGCTTTAGAAAATTTTTGGATTTTTCTTAAGTAATAAAGGGGAGCTTGGCTTTGGGAGGCCTTAAAAGAATTAATTGGGCGTTTAAGGCACAAGAAAGGAATTGGCAATGTGGCTTGGGTGCTAAGGTGAAAAGGGAGTGCCAAGGGAAGGGGTTCGAATAGCATGGGAAGCAGTTGGGCTTTTATTTTATTGCGTTAAAGAAAGGGACTAAGGAAGTAGGGCTTAAAACAAATTTTGTGGGCGTTAGTGGACAAGAAAGATGAAATTTCAGTAAAGTGGTGGGCGTTGTAAAGGAGGGCTTGGGTTCGAGTCAAGCGGCGGCAATGGTTGTTTTATTTTTGCGTCAAGGGACTGGGCTAGGTAGGCCTTAAAGATAAATGTCCAAGTTGATAGACATGGAAGTCCAATTGGCGGAGTGGCTAGCGTGCGGCACTTAGGCGCTGGAGGAGCGATAAGCGCGGGTTCGAGCGCTTTGAAGTGCAGTAGATTGGCGTTTTATTTTGTTGGTGGTTATGGGCTTGAGTTAAGAAGGGTTTATAAATAAATGTTGGGGTTTCTAGCATGAAATTCAAAGTGGCCGAGTGGCCTGGGCGTTGGGGGCAAGGAGTGCGGCAGTTGGTCCCAGGTTCGAACCTGGTGTGCGGCATTTGGAGTATTTGTTTTTGTTATTTTTTTGGGCAGCAAATTTGGAGGTATTGGACGGTTTTGGGAGGCTTGAAAGGTGGAGAAGACTTGGTCTTTGTTTTTAAATTTTGGCTAGTTAGGTTTGATTTTTTTTTTATTTTTTTTCAAAACATTTTGAATGGATGGTAGGGAGGTGTTTTAGGAGAGTTTCGAGGGATTTTTGTGGGAGGTTGGAGCTAGGCCATGTAGTATAAATAGGGGGAGGGGAGGAGCTCATTCTCATTCATCATTCGCTCATCAATTCTTTGTAGCCGAATATCCTCAGCCTCTTCTCCTTTTCTCTTCTTTATGTTTTAGCCGAATCTCCTCTCACCCTTGTCGAAATATCCTCTTAGTAGCCTAGGGTGGTTGGCCGAATATCAGCAAGGGCGACCTCTCCCAGTTCTGCTCCATTAGGTTTAAGGGAAGTCGAAAGAAGGAAGCATTGAGGAAGTCTCTTGGATTCGATCATCTAAGGGGCATATCGACAAGAGCAAGGGAAGCCTTCGGGATCTCAGATCATTTCGGTAAGGATATTAGTAAGTGACTTAGAATTAGTTGTTTATGACTTCGTTGATTAATCGTGTGGTTCTAATTAAGTGACTTTCGATGGACGTGGATGCGAGTACCAGTCAAGAAGGGAAAGGGAAGGTCCCTGTCCCAAAGTTCAAGAAAAGAGCCGTCTCGGCAGTACGTGATTGGCCACCAGGGTGTGGGCCAACAACAGGAAACATTAAGCAAATAGCCATAGTTTCGCTAGACGATAGCGTCGAGGATCGAGAGTCTAGAACTCCTAGTAATAAGGTGTGTAACTAACCCACTGTTTCCGGGTTTCATGTATTATATGTTTTACTAACAAGTGCAGTAATAAGTGTGCCATATATACCCCTAAAGGGTATAGCGATGATCAGGTTAGTACCGAACCTGTTGCAATGTGATTACTTGCTTGTTTATGAGTATGTTTATGGATATTAATAAGCTTGTGCATGCATGATCACGAATATATTTTATGTGGCATGTGCATGGGTGGGATATGAAAAGAAGGTACGGGTGTACTTCGAGTACGTGGTTGATTTCAGCTTTGTGCTACATCGTGGATTGGATTTGGCGATCGAGGTCGCGTTGTGGATCTTTGCGATTTGGTTCGCGTGGTTACCTTGATTGATATGGGCTTTATGCCATATCGTGGCTTGATGGATTCTTTGTGTGCTCCATCGTGGTTTGATGTTAGCTATACGCTACATCGTGGATGGCATTGGTTGCCTTTTTGGAGGGAAAGGAGAGGGTGACTCGATAGTCCCCCAGTGTGTGGTAAATTTGGATAAAGGGTGTGTAGCGGATGGACCCTAGGTTGGGTTGGGAATCATGTTGCATTATTTTTATGGAAATGGGCCAAGCCCAATATGACATGAGGATAGGTATGTTTTGGAAACATACGTGGAAATGGGCCAAGCCCAGTTGATATGTGGTTTATTGAGAAATGGGCCTAGCCCAGTATTTGAGTATGATTCGAATGTGGGCCAAGCCTGATTGTGGTAATTGTTAAAATGAATATATATACATTACTTGTTGCAATTGATAATTGGGATATTATGTGGCTAGCGTGTGGGTGGATTTCAGTGGTTAACTTACACACTGAGTCTGTATGACTCACCCAACTTTTTAATCATCGCAGGTGAGTCATGATTAGTGGACGGGTTGGAGTGGATACAAGGTGGCCCATGCAGAAGGAGATTTTCATACAGAAGATGTTTTACTTTATTTGAGTATTTTATGTTATCAGTATTTTGGGATTTTATTTGATGTAATAAGGGCCTCTTTGATTTAAAGTACTCTATTTATTAATGTTGAAATTTACACTACACTTAGTAATAATTTCGCAAAAGATTCATATTATAGCAACTTATAATAATGTTTTAATTCGGAAGTTTTCAACAAGCTTAATTCTAAAGTCAAAGATTTCCAACCGTCTTTCCCAGTGGCATAACCAGATTCGGTCGTAGTGAATGGGCCGGGTTTGGGGGTGTTACAACGCATGATTTGGAACTGGCAGCGATAAACTTCGCTCTAAAAATCTGGAGGCACTATCTGTACGGTGAGAAGTGTACTATCTATACTGATCACAAAAGCCTCAAGTATCTCCTCACTCAGAAAAAATTAAACCTTAGGCAGCGGAGATGGGTTGAATTGCTTAAGGATTATGACTGCACCATCGAGTACCATCCTGGTAAGGCTAATATGGTGGTAGATGCTTTGAGCCGTAGGGCGATGACTGATCTAAGAGCGATGTTCACTCGACTCAATTTATTCGACGATGGGAGTCTGTTAGCGGAACTTCAGGTTAAGCCTGTATGGATTGATCAGATCAAAGGTAAACAGATGGGGGATAAGTCACAGGAGTTGCGATTCTGTCAGGTTGAGAATGGGGATACTACTGATTTTTGGATTAACAGTGATGGAGTACTTTGTTTCTGCGGTCGGATCTGTGTTCCGAGTGATGAGGACTTAAGACAGTCGATTCTGAGGGAGGCGCATAGTAGCCCTTATACTATGCATCCCGGTGGGAACAAGATGTACCGGGATCTGTGAGAGTTATACTGGTGGCCAGGGTTGAAGCGAGAGGTTACTGACTTCCTTGCTCACTGTTTAACTTGTCAACAGGTTAAGGCTGAGCATCAGTTACCTTCGGGGTTGCTACAGCTGGTAAAGATTCCGATGTGGAAATGGGAACGAGTAACGATGGACTACGTTAGTGGGTTGCGCTTAACACCCACTAAGAAGGATTCTATCTAGGTCATCGTGGATCGATTGACCAAGTCTCTCATTTCATTCCGGTCAGGACGGACTTTTCTCTCCAGAAACTGGCTAAGCTATACATATCTGAAATAGTGAGACTGCATGGGGTTACTGTCTCGATTATCTCTGATAGGGATCCTCGCTTCACGTCTCGGTTCTAGAAGAAATTGCACGAAGCTCTGGGTTCGAGGTTGGACTTCAGTACCGCTTTCCATCCTCAGATAGATGGTCAGTCGGAGAGGGTGATTCAAGTACTGGAGGATATGTTGAGGAGCTGTGTTATAGATTTCCGAGGCAGTTGGGAGGAGTACTTGCCGTTGGCAGAGTTTGCCTATAACAACAGCTATCAGTCTAGCATCCAGATGGCACCGTACGTGGCCCTGTATGGCCGTAAGTGTCGTACTCCCTTGTGCTGGACTGAGTTGGGTGAGCGACGTGTACTGGGTTCGGAGTTGGTTTCTAAAACTGAAGATAAGGTTCGATTGATTCGAGATCGTCTAAAAGTGGCATCTGATAGACAGAAGTCCTACGCAGATCTGAAAAGAAAGGATATCGAGTATTCTGTGGGGGATTAGTTTTTCTCAAGGTCTCGCCATGTAACACCCCAAACCCGGCCCAAACATTACGACCGAATTTGGTATGTCACAGAGAAAACATTTCTTTGAAAACTCCTTTAAACCGGTTTAACTTTTTGATAAAAGATAATGTCTTGTTTAAAACAGTTGAGGTGTATAAAACCAATACTTAGGTTTAATTAAAAGCATTTATTAAGTCAAGTTATTATATATTTTAAATGTACCCGATGGCACAATAAAACATTTTGCGTTAAGTTTAAGAAAACGTGTGTACCCATTTTTAAGTCATTAACCACTTAAAACAAATTATCCAAAATATGTAAAGTAAGCAAAATAAAAATCTTAGGAGGCCTTATTACAACTTGAACAAGTAAATCCAAAATAAATGAAAATAATTCAAAGTCCGTTTAATCACATTCCCACTGCATGGCCACCTCGAGTCCATCCGGCTCCTCATCCGCGATCTACGAGTCACCTGAAAAAGTTAAAGGAGAAGGTGAGTCACCAAGACTCAATGTGTAACCCTTCCCCAAGTTTAGTACAACATCATACACAATTTATAATCAAGCAAACATATCATGCACTAAATCTAACATGCACCCAACCTAGCCATCCAATGCTCCTTTCTCTACCCCTTGTGGTACCAAACCACTGGTGGTGCCAAACCACTGGTGTCCAAAGACACGATATCCATCAATATTGTGGTGCCAAACCACTGGTGACTCAAAGTCACGAATAGTAGTGATGGGGCCAACCCATCGTGTGATACCAAATCATGGCGTCAATCCCATTATATTATCTCGTGGGCCAACCCTTTGTGGTACCAAAACCATCGGGACGAGGCGCTATGAGGTGCCAAACCTGCGGTGACCGTAGTCACGAAATCCGTCATATTGTGATGCCAAAACCTTTGGTGACCCGGCGTCACAAATCAAATGATGGGGCCAACCCATCGTGTGATACCAAATCAGCGGCGTCAATCCCATAATGTAAGCGTGGGGCCAACCCTTTGTGGTGCTAAGCCACCTGGGACGAGGACGCTATGAGGTGCCAAACCTGCGGAGGTGCCAAACCTCACGGTGACCAGAAGTCACAATGTGGTACCAAACCACTGGTGTCCGTCGACACAAATATCACTTCCCCCTCCACTCATATAACCCACATCAATCAATGATATGCATTTAACAAAAATCATGCCAACATGTTTATTTGCCACATATACCAAATATGTCATGCTTCCCAAAAGCATCATAAAGAAAACTCATAACAACAAGGACTTACCTGAATCCTTGCCTATACCATGATGGTATTAAATCCAAATCTACACCAATTCAGTTAGCATACACAATGCATTTAGCACAGTTATTAGTTATAAAGTGTGTATGTACACACCTGTTACCAACGATAGCCCTAAATCCCCAAAGAGTCAATCGGCCACACAAGATATCCTTGCTCCTATATTTGGCCAAACATAAGATCATGTATGCAACGCCTCTCAAACACAATCAATCATACAATTAACACATACAACGCTAGTACTACAACGGTCATTTTGTCGTTTAGGGGTAAAATAGTAATTTTACCCATTGGGGGTATTTTGGTAATTTTACAAACCGAGGGTATTTCAATAATTTTGTAAACCAAGGGTATTTCAGTAATTTTGTAAACCAAAGGTATTTCAGTAATTTCGCACCTGCAATGGCCTTTCCAAAGGCCTAATGTCGCCTCTAGCGACTCAACTACCATTTCCGGTCGTACCAGACTATTGGGCCTAAAACCCAATTTTGGCCCATTTGGGCCCACACGCTCGTGTGGCCCACCTAACACAAATCTAGCCACGTATATGAGATTCACCTAGTCTAGTTCACTATATACTACACCATCATACATTTTATTCAATTGGGCCCACGGGCCCATTGGGCCCACTTCGTCCCATCGTGGCCCAAGCAGCCCCAACCCATAAGAATACTACTGATGGCCTCAACTATCGCGTCGAAGCCCCACACGTGCGCTCGCACGCTCGTGTGACTACTATTGCCGTGACCGGCACTTCGGCATTTGCCGCTCTACAACTAGAGTAGAGAGAGTTACACACCTAATAGGAGTCTGGTGTGAAACCGCGCTGCGACCACTCCTGTGCCCAAACGCCCACCAAGGTATGTTAACTCTCCTCCTGGAATGCTCTTTATATAGCTAGCTCTCCACCTTCCTTCTTTGTATCTTTCCGATGTGGGATCCCTTCGTCAGTAGAGTTTAAATTCAACTGAAACTCTTGCCAGTCAATCTGCAAAATAAATACCCCCTTGCTTCTCATGAGATTCGAACCTGGCTCCCTTGCAACATAATCCACACCGCTAACCACTTGGCCACAAGCTCCTCTTGTGTCTAAAGCCATGCGCAACTAAATTTGAATCTATAGCCAAATATTAAAGTCCATGCAAAAAGAAAACCAAAATGCAAGAGCCAAAACTTGAACCTTGGACCTCCTTCCTTCCTTGTGGCGTCATCCCCTTGCCTCTTAAGTGGTGTCACTTTGCCACTACACCACACACTCCACTTGAGTCATTTTTCTCCACATTTTATTCTTAAGGCCTACCTGCCAACTTCCAGGGTTTTTTTCACCTAAAACCAAAATTTCTCTAAAGCCCAAGTTCGATCTCGGGACTTCATAGAAGCCTTCTAACCTTCCAAAATCACTTATTCAATAGGTCCAACTTGCATTTAAGCCGATCTCTTGTTCTCTAAAAATTTTAAATCAAGGCCAATTGGGCCCAATCCTACTAGGCCCAATTTCGGGATGTTACAAATCTACCCTCCTTAAAGAAATTTCGTCCTCAAAATTTCCAACTACAGAACATTCGTACAACCTAACCTACAACCACTGTGCTCACGCTGCGCACTCTGATTCCAATAACCCTAATATACTTTTAACTAGAATTTAGAAATCCTACACATACTTAAAAACACCTAACCATTAAAGCAGATAAATATTTAAAGACGCAATCAACTCTATATCCGAACATCACATCCAACCCAAACACACAGAATAGATATTCAAAATACAGCATATAACAAAGCAAAGTATCAGGAAACTTACAGTGCGGATTGGTGCCGAAGACTCGGTGCCATGCTGTTCAAAACCATAATTACTTCAAGAAGGCCTACGAAAAACATTTTGGGCCTTGGGCCCCCACAACCGAGTTTTGAACCTGGCTCTGATACCAATTTTGTAACACCCCAAACCCGGCCCAAACATTACGACCGAATTTGGTATGTCACAGAGAAAACATTTCTTTGAAAACTCCTTTAAACCGGTTTAACTTTTTGATAAAAGATAATGTCTTGTTTAAAACATTTGAGGTGTATAAAACCCATACTTAGGTTTAATTAAAAGCATTTATTAAGTCAAGTTATTATATATTTTAAATGTACCTGATGGCATAATAAAACATTTTGCGTTAAGTTTAAGAAAACGTGTGTACCCATTTTTAAGTCATTAACCACTTAAAACAAATTATCCAAAATATGTAAAGTAAGCAAAATAAAAATCTTAGGAGGCCTTATTACAACTTGAACAAGTAAATCCAAAATAAATGAAAATAATTCAAAGTCCGTTTAATCACATTCCCACTGCATGGCCACCTCGAGTCCATCCGGCTCCTCATCCGCGATCTACGAGTCACCTGAAAAAGTTAAAGGAGAAGGTGAGTCACCAAGACTCAATGTGTAACCCTTCCCCAAGTTTAGTGCAACATCATACACAATTTATAATCAAGAAAACATATCATGCACTAAATCTAACATGCACCCAACCTAGCCATCCAATGCTCCTTTCTCTACCCCTTGTGGTACCAAACCACTGGTGGTGCCAAACCACTGGTGTCCAAAGACACGATATCCATCAATATTGTGGTGCCAAACCACTGGTGACTCAAAGTCACGAATAGTAGTGATGGGGCCAACCCATCGTGTGATACCAAATCACTGGCGTCAATCCCGTTATATTGTCTATGGGGCCAACCCACTGTGGTACCAAACCACTGGGACGAGACGCTATGAGGTGCCAAACCTCTGGTGACCGTAGTCACGAAATCCGTCATAATGTGGTGCCAAACCACTGGTGACCGAAGTCACAAATCAAATGATGGGGCCAACCCATCGTGTGATACCAAATCACCGGGCGTCAATCCCATAATGTAAATCGTGGGGCCAACCCATCGTGGTGCTAAGCCACCTGGGACGAGACGCTATGAGGTGCCAAACCTCTGGAGGTGCCAAACCTCCGTGACCAGAAGTCACAATGTGGTACTAAACCACGGTGTGTCGTCGACACAAATATCACTTCCCCCTCCACTCATATAACCCACATCAATCAATGATATGCATTTAACAAAAATCATGCCAACATGTTTATTTGCCACATATACCAAATATGTCATGCTTCCCAAAAGCATCATAAAGAAAACTCATAACAACAAGGACTTACCTGAATCCTTGCCTATACCATGATGGTATTAAATCCAAATCTACACCAATTCAGTTAGGATTACACAATGCATTTAGCACAGTTATTAGTTATAAAGTGTGTATGTACACACCTATTACCAACGATAGCCCTAAATCCCCAAAGAGTCAATCGGCCACACAAGATATCCTTGCTCCTATATTTGGCCAAACATAAGATCATGTATGCAACGCCTCTCAAACACAATCAATCATACAATTAACACATACAACGCTAGTACTACAACGGTCATTTTGTCGTTTAGGGGTAAAATAGTAATTTCACCCATTGGGGGCATTTTGGTAATTTTGCAAACCGAGGGTATTTCAATAATTTTGTAAACCAAGGGTATTTCAGTAATTTTGTAAACCAAAGGTATTTCAGTAATTTCGCACCTGCAATGGCTTTTCCAAAGGCCTAATGTCGCCTCTAGCGACTCAACTACCATTTCCGGTCGTACCGGACTATTGGGCCTAAAACCCAATTTCGGCCCATTTGGGCCCACACGCTCGTGTGGCCCACCTAACACAAATCTAGCCACGTATATGAGATTCACCTAGTCTAGTTCACTATATACTACACCATCATACATTTTATTCAATTGGGCCCACGGCCCATTGGGCCCACGCCGGCCCATCGTGGCCCAAGCGTGACCCAACCCATAAGAATACTAACGATGGCCTCAACTATCGCGTCGAAGCCCCACACGTGCGCTCGCACGCTCGTGTGACTACTATTGCCGTGACCGGCACTTCGGCATTTGCCGCTCTACAACTAGAGTAGAGAGAGTTACACACCTAATAGGAGTCTGGTGTGAAACCGCGCTGCGACCACTCCTGTGCCCAAACGCCCACCAAGGTATGTTAACTCTCCTCCTGGAATGCTCTTTATATAGCTAGCTCTCCACCTTCCTTCTTTGTATCTTTCCGATGTAGGATCCCGTCAGTAGAGTTTAAATTCAATGAAACTCTTGCCAGTCAATCATGAAAATAAATACCCCCTTGCTTCTCATGAGATTCGAACCCAGGCTCCCTTGCAACATAATCCACACCGCTAACCACTTGGCCACAAGCTCCTCTTGTGTCTAAAGCCATGCGCAACTAAATTTGAATCTATAGCCAAATATTAAAGTCCATGCAAAAAGAAAACCAAAATGCAAGAGCCAAGACTTGAACCTTGGACCTCCTTCCTTCCTTGTGGCGTCATCCCCTTGCCTCTTAAGTGGCGTCACTTTGCCACTACACCACACACTCCACTTGAGTCATTTTTCTCCACATTTTATTCTTAAGGCCTACCTGCCAACTTCCAGGGTTTTTTTCACCTAAAACCAAAATTTCTCTGAAGCCAAAGTTCGATCTCGGGACTTCATAGAAGCCTTCTAACCTTCCAAAATCACTTATCCAATAGGTCCAACTTGCATTTAAGCCGATCTCTTGTTCTCTAAAAATTTTAAATCAAGGCCAATTGGGCCCAATCCTACTAGGCCCAATTTCGGGATGTTACACGCCATGGAAGAAGGTCTTGAGGTTCGGTCGCAAGGGTAAGCTAAGCTCTCAGTTTATTGGGCTGTACCGTATTCTGAAGCGAGTGGGGCCAGTCGCATATCAGTTGGAGCTTCCTCCAGAGTTGGATCGCATTCATGATGCGTTCCACACCTTAATGTTGAGACGCTACCGCTCTGTTCCCACGCATGTTTTTCCTATTGAGGACATTGAGGTTAGGTCAGATCTGACATTTGAGGAGGAGCCGGTTAAGATTCTAGAGCGCGACATTAAGGTTCTGCAGAGGAAATCTATCCCCTTAGTGAAGGTGCTATGGCAGAATCAAAGCATTGAGAAGGCCACTTGGGAGCCAGAGGATTCGATGTGTCAGCAATATCCTCACCTTTTCTAATCAGGTAAAAATTTTGAGGAAGAAATTTTCTTTTAGAGGGGTAGAGTTGTAACACCCTGGGTTTTCTTTAAATTTAGGCTTTTCTAAATTGTGACACAAGGTCTATCTGCTTCAGTGGTTATGTGTTCTGGGAGTGTTTGGAAGGTCCCAAGTTCAAGCCTTGACTTGGGCAAATTTTGATATTTTTATGATTAAAGCCTTTTCTCTAGTCAGTGGGCTTATATTTTATTGTTTGTGAGAATATATCAAAATGGGGCTGCTGGTCTGGTGGTTAAATGAAGTGTTGGTTATGGTTGAGGTCCTGAGTTTGAATCCTTGTGCGAGCGGGGGAAATTATTTTGCTGCTAGTGTTGTATAGGAGTTTGAGTTTTAGTTAAACGCTGCTGGTTGAGTGTTTTAAGAAGAGAATTAAGGAGTATGGGAGGGGGAGTTATCAGAATCTGATCAGTGGTCCAATTAGGCAATATTCAGCTCTCTCTTCTCTTTTCCTTCTGATGTTTCCCCTTTCTTTTGGCTGTCGAAAGTTTGCTCTCTCACACACCCCTTTTCTCTGTTTTCCTTTTTCATCTTGTCCATTCTACGCTAGCGCGCGGTCGGTAAGTGATAAACCGTAAAAGTAACATATTTTAACCCCACATTTAGCATACTTTTGGATGATTTATCCCTTGATTTATGTAAAAAGGTGCTCTTAATCCTTTCTTTTCATGTTTTATACTTAGGAAAGCACCGGAGGATGGAAAGAACGAGAAATGGGCTCAAAACGGACCAAATTGGGCCAAAGTGAAAATCGACACGGCCTGGACTTGAGCCAACACGGTCGTGTCTCCTTGCTAGACTAGAAAACGGCCTGATCACAATTTACACGGGCGTGTCACCTCATTAAAAGTCTAAACATGGCCTAAAGATGATTCACACGGGCGTGTGCCATGGCCGTGTCCCTGTCGTAGAGAAGAGTAATTTCACTCGAAAAATGATACTTAGGGGCAAAGAAACCTATTTCAAAAGCCTATATAAACACCCTAAGTATAACCTAGAAGAGGGGGTGAGCTAGGCCAAGGAGTTTGAGCCAGCTAAAAGGTCAGATTTGTAGGAAACACTCGAAGATAGCCAGTTGATCCATTTCAAGAAGCGTAATTTTACTCAAGACGGTGGATCTCTCCTTCAATTCCTTGAGGGGTTTTAGGGATTTCTTATGTTTTGTTTTATCTTTTCTTACGAGATGTTTTCTTTTATTATTATGAACTAAACCCTTCAGAGATACAGAAGGGGATGAAACTCAGATGAATCTTGTTATCGTTTCTTTGAACTATATGATAAATACTTGATTTGTTCTTAATTATGTGTTCTTAATTCTTGTGTTGATATTTTAGGGATATTGATTCAAGTTTGATGTGCTTAGGTGGAGGAGCAAAAGTCCCCGCTAAGAGTAGATCTAGCATAATTAAGCGGAGTTGGTCGCGCGCCTAGAGGTAAGGTGACGAGATTTTGCCGGATTAGGGTGAAACCTAATATGGGAGTCCATACATCGAGTTAATGCAATTCTATGGGTTTTAATTAGAAAGAGATTTCAATTAATCAACCTAGGGTTAGACGTTATTCGCTACGAGAGAGGGCTTAATATACATTAGGGAGTCTTACGGATCAAGTCAAGTGAATAAATCGCATGGTTCAGAGTTAGATAACAAGTGAAGTCTAAGTGGATTCTTCCTAAGGGTATCGTCTTAATCAATTGAGTTTTTCCAACAGTATTTCCCCAATTCATTCTTTTTGTCTTTGCGTCTTTAGCTTAGTAGTTAGTTAAATTTAGATTGAATAACAACTTCACTTATTTTAGGCTAGATAATAAAAAGAAAGTTAGTATTAGTACTTTTGGTTCCTTTGGGTTCGACAATCTGGTCTTGCCTAAGCTATACTACTATTCGATAGGTGCACTTGCTTCAATCATTGTTATAGTTAGTTCCAGGTTCGATCATTATAAATTTAAAACTCTAAAATCAACGATCAGTAAGTTATGTTATTGTTTAGGTTTACTTGTTCCTCTTAAATGGTTACTAAAGAGGAGTGTTTTCGTGTTTAGGAGTGCCGTAAGTAGCTGTGGTTCCTAAACTGTGCCAATTGAGTTTGTGTTAGTTGGTATCCGCTCAAAGGTAAGGTTTTTTGTTACGATTTAGGTCTTATCTGTTCGTAAGAACTCGTTTTAAGTGACTGATTTTGGACTCGGGGTTATCGATTTTAGGTTCTGGAGTGCTCGGGAATCATCTTATCTTCGAACCAAACCAGGTGTGTACCATAAACGCAGAAAACGGGATTCGGAGAAAAGCTGAAATCACTTGCTGTCGAGAGATAAGAGAAAATAGTTTTGGACAGCAGCAGTAGCCTAACTTCTAAAAATCATAAAAAAAATGGAAATTGAGTTAGAGGATGAATAAAATATGAAATTAAATTTTATTGAGTCTAGTTTTTCATGGAAGAAACAATGTAGCAATGGAATAGTAAATTATGAGATATGATAATTTTTGTGAGACAATGTCAGAATGATTTTGGGTTCCCCTATTCTGACTTTGGAAAATCATAAAAAATTGTAAAATAATAATTTTGGGTTAGAATTTTTATGCTTAAAATTCTTAATGAGTCTATTTTAAAGAGAAGCAAATGGGAACATCATACAAATCTCATACTAGGAGAAACATTTTTTTTAGTGAAGAAGGGTCGAAACTGTCAGAAAGCAGAACAGGGATGACTTTTAAGAATTAGCTGTAGTTATTGGCTAAACCATAAATTCTAAAAAAATTTATGGTAAGAAAATATGTTAGTCTAGTTTCGAAAAAATCAAGCGGATCTTAATTTGGAATTCTGTAGCTCAATTTATAAATAATTTAGTGAAAATGACTCAAGTAGATAGCTTTGAATGAACATATAAGTAAATAGTGAAAACATATATGAATATTTAGCTAGTATAGGTTACATTAAAAATGAATCACACGGCCAAGGACAATTTGGGCCGTCTGGGTCGCATGGGCAGGCTATATGGGCGTGTGAGCCCATTTTTCTGAAATGTTCTATAAGGTTGCACGGGTCGCCCAAGTCGACTGTGGACCTACTGTAGGGTCGGTAAGCTTTACTTAGACCCCTATATAAGTTATATGTCTGTCTGATTTTTGTACTAAGCATGTATACTGATCTGAATATATGAGTTTAAATTGCATAGTAACATGTCATTCTTGTATGTTGCATTGCATCGGGGTGGGTTGATTATGATTGGAGGAAGTATCTGAAAGGCTCTTAAGCCTGTTATCTGGCAGCTCTGCTGCAAATTTCTGATTATGTGCCGCATTCGGTACAACATGGTGTGTAGGGCTGGGTGGGTTGATTTTATTCCCACATGGTGTGTAGGGTTGGACGGAGTTGGTGTGTAGAGGCTGGTGGGTAGGACTTTGTTCTCTGCATATCCTGTCTGAAATGGGCTAAGGCCGTATAATATGTCTGATTCTGAATCTGAGTGGGCTAAGGTCCACACCGTTTCTGTAATGGGCTCAGACCCAAACTGTGAGATTATGTCTGCTATCTGATATCTCTGTGTGTATGTTTTCTATGGGGATTACACACTGAGTTTGCGAAAACTCACCCTTTTCTCTTTAATCCATTCAGGTAATCCCCAGCAGCAGCAGGATCGGTGCAGCGGAGGACTCGGAAGTGACCATGGTTCTAGATACTTATTTATGGTTTATTTTTAATTCTACTTTGGTTATATTTTGGTAAATTTTATGTAATAAGGCCTTTCGGATTTTACTTTAAAACTTGGGATGATTATTTCATAAAGCGCTAGCGAGAGGACAAGACGCGAGTTTTCAAAATAAACAAAGGTTTTATCAAAATACGTATCGACCTCGCAAATCTTTTAAAAGCTTCCATAGCGTATAAAGTTTTGAAAATGGATAATGAATATATAAACGACATGTTTTGACGATAGCCTAAGATACCTAAAAATGGTTTTAACGCAGTTACGTTTTCTAAAGCACTATCATATGACATCGCCAGATTCGGCCATAACATCCAGGCCTAGTTTTGGGTGTTACATCATCAATGGCAACTTTCAAAATCTTCAACACTTTCAAAAATTGAGGCATGGGCTAGTTGGTACTCAAAGCAACGATCACAAATATATAAAAGTCACCAAAAACCGAGCTCAAAACATACCTTAATTGAGCAATATAAATGCAAAATGCTTGAGCACTAGAAATGGTGTTCTTAAGCTTTTAATTTCGGTAGAACTCACTTGGAAAAGATGAACATATGGTTTTGTTTTTATTTAATATTACTTATTTACAAAATTACTTTAATGCCATTAATGAAAACATTACAAAATCTTATAATGGATGACCATTTATGTCATAATCCACTAACTATGGTCTAATCACATAATAAGGACCTTATATTTAATTAATCAAAAAAATAAGCACTTTAATAATTAGCACATAATTTTTGCATTTTAACCGATTAGGTCCTTTTATGAAATTAACCACACTAATGATAAAATTAGCTCACGAAACTTTCACACATTTATAATCACATGCTGTAAAAACTAAAATAATATTAAAATGTTTTTTTATTCGGATTTGTGGTCCCAAAACCACTATTCTGACTAGGGTATAAATCGGGCTGTTACACTGGCAATTCTTCTGGAAATTCATCTGAATACTCACACACTATGGGCACTGATTCAATTCTTAACTCAGTCTCTTTGGCATTCATCACAAAAGCAAGATAAGATTCATATCCCTTTCTTACATATTTCTGAGCAGACATATGAGAAATCACTACAGGCAACCTGTCCTGTTCATCTGATTCAACACGAAGAAAATCCCCATTTTCACATTTTAACTCAATAAATTTCCTTCCACAATTTACTATCACATCATGAGCAGTTAACCAATCCATACCAAGAATTACATCGAATTCATCAAATGGCAATAGCATGAGATTTGCCGGAAAATGATGACCTCTAATCAACAAAGGGCAATCTTTGCATACCTTGTCAACTAACACACATTTACCTAAGGGATTTGACACTTTTATCACAAAATCTGTAGATTCTACAGGCATTTTCATATTAGATACTAATTTCATACAAACATACGAGTGGGTAGATCTCGGATCAATTAAAGCAACAACATGAGTATCATAGAGAGAAAATGTACCCGTAATCACATCAGGGGAGGATACCTCTTCGCGAGCGCGAATGGCATAAGTTCTTGCAGGCGCTCTACCATCAGATCTTACAGTCTGCTCTCTAGGTGTATTCTTACCACTCGTTCCATTTCCTGGATTTCTCTGTGACCTTCCTCTAGCAGTACTTCCCGATCTTGCACTCTGAGATTTCTCTTTTTCAACCATCTCGAGGCAATCTCTAAAAAAATGATCTAGAGATCCATACATGAAACAAGCTCTCTCGTTTGCTCAGCACTCCCCGGGATGACGTCTGCCACACTGTGGACATTCTGGTCTACTTGGTTGAGCGTTACCAACACTAGCAATCGAAGTGGTCTGAGCTTTAGACCCCGAATACTGTTTACCCTTACTTCTGTTTGAAAACCCAGTTGAAGTGGCTGATCGAGTAGTAAACTCTCTTGATTTCTTGGATGAGGATTGAAATGACTTGCCCAATTGTCTCTTCTTTTCAGCCTTTCTTTTCTCTTTGGCCAACTCGTCGGCCTTGCAAGTTCTGTCTACTAACACAACAAATTCCTTTAGTTCTAGGACACCAACAAACAATCAGATATCCTTTTTTAACCCGTCCTAAAACCTTTTACACATAATGGCTTCAGTGGATACACACTCTCGAGCGTATTTACTGAGTCTTAGAAACTCACGCTCATATTTTGTTACCATCATTCGACCTTGCTTTAGCTTAAGGAATTCCTTTCTTTTCTGGTTAATGATCCTTTGGCTAATATACTTGTAACATCCTGAATTTTTGGGCCTGTGCGTTTATTGGGTGGATACGTTTAATGTGTTAATTTAAGAGTTAGGGGTTCAGATTGGGCTCGGGAATGGGCCAAGGTCTTGGCTAAATATTCTTCCTAGTCACCATAGGGTTTAAAGTTAGGTATCTGTGTTTAAAATGTCAAATTGGGCTTGTGGCCCAAAGTTAGGTGGTGCTACAAAGGGGGAGGAGGATGGCGTCACTAGTGGATGGAGAGGGCCCAAATTTTGGTGCTTGGAGCCCAAGTTTTTGGGCCAAATTCGACACTTAAAGAGGAGCTAGGGGGGATGGCAACAAGGCTAAAATTTAGGGATTTTTAATGTTTAAAATATGTGGATATTATGCTGATAAAGGAGGGAGGAGTTGGAGCTAATTAAGTCTCTTTTGATAGGTGTTCTGATAAGGATAAGGGAAAGGATGAGGAGCTATCTAGGAGGATAGAGGTGGCTGAATATGGGGCTGTGTGTGTAAAGGGGGGGACGGCTAGATAGAGTTAGGCAAAGACGAATTCTGTGAGTTTTTCCCTTTCTTCTTCTTTTCTCTGAAGCTCTCTCTCTCTCTCAGTTTTCTCTATTGCCGAAACTTTTCTATTCTTTTTCTTCTTCTATCAAAATTACTTCGTAGCCGAAATCTCTAAGGCTCTTTTGTTTTCTTTTCCTAAGCCAAAACCGAAACTCCACACTCAGTTCTACTAAAAGCCAAAAACGCATCAGCCTTTTTGTTCATCTTTTTCGGGATTTTCTTAAAAGCCAAAATTCCTAGATCTCTATTCTTCTACGGTTCGATCTTCTTCTGTGATTGTCGAATCTTCCTGCAAGGGGTAGCTGAAATCTTCTGAAGTCGTAAGTGTCGATTATGTTATTCTTTCAATCTTTTCCGGCTTTTGGAGACCATAGCCGAATGGCTAGCTGGTTAACTAATCAGTGTTTTCTATCGTTTGTGGCATTAGGGATTTGAAGGATTCAATCGCTTAGATTTCTAAGCGAGTTCAAGAGCACTCGAATCAGACATACTCCAGGGATTTCAAGGTAAGGAGATCTGTTAATTTAAAAGTATAAATGCGGAAAACACTAACCCTTGGCCGAATATAGGAGAGGCCTTATCTTCAGCGTTCTTAGGCTTTTGAGCAAAGTTGTAGACGTAAGCGTAGATCCGATTAGCGAGGGTATCGACATAGAGGGTAGTCCTATGTATTAATCAGGTGTGTAACATTCTCACACCCTTTGGATTGCTTGTTAGTATATGTTTATAAATCTGTTATATTCTGCTAAATGCCGAAATACCGGCATGGCTGTTGAAAACCCGAGGAGGGTAAGGGCGAATCACCAGGTTAGTGATCTCTGTCATTCTAAAATAAATGTTTCTGTCGATTTGGTATGATGAACATGTATGGGGTTTCTGTGATTGCATGGGGTTGGGTGATTGATGAAAGGGGAAGTGTTCTGTTGTAGTGGCTTTTGCCATGATCTGTTGTAGTGGCTTTTGCCATGATCTGTTGTATTTGTAACACCCCAAACCCGGCCCATAAGATTCGACCAGATCTGGCATGCTACGGGTTGTACATTGAAAACTTTTGTTGCGTAGGTTTTGGAAAGTATTAGTTAATTAGACCATATTTGAACAAATAAATATCATTTGCAAAAAAACAAACCTTGTATTATTATTTTGAATAATTAAACCTTAGACAAAGTTTCATAAGTTGCAAATATTAAAAACTATGTAGTGAAATATAACTATGGGGCCTTATTACAAAAAATATTCCCAAAATTAAAACTTAAAGAAAAACCGAAATAATCTATAGAAATAAAAAATTGATGGCCTCTCGAGTCTGTCTCGGCTCCCATGTCCACGATCTACTGCTCACCTGAAAGAGTAGAGAAAAAAAAGGAAAGCGTGAGTCACCAAGACTCAGTGTATAAATCCCGAAAACACTGACCTGAGGCCCACAAACACATTATGGGCCTTGGCTCATACATAGAGGCAACAATCATAATTACATGATAAACCGTAAATGATGAATAGCCCAACCCATCCTAGAATTCCATCCTCTACACACCAGCCCGTACCAACCATCATACCTCGGGGATTTCTACAATCAACCCTCCATCCGCTACACACCATAACGATACCAGATCGCCTATTCACGTTAGTCGGGAATCATTAAACGTGGCATAGCCACCGATCACTATGTGACCTAACATTTATATAACGTGGGATTTCTACCACCGATCACTATTGTGACCTATCATGCACTTCCCCTTCATTATCATAATCCCACCCCATGCATACACACATGAAGAAAACATCATACAAAGCTTTCATATATTTCGATACACATAGAGATTTCTATGATTACGCATCTTTGGCATCCTTGCCTAACCCTTTTAGGGTTTTATTCGATTGTCTACACGACCTATTATCCGCTTTTCGCCCATAACATAAACATATATATACATTCATACTGATTATTTGTGTGTTAGAGATCTACACACACGATTACAAGTTAGAACGACACTCTCTATGTCGACACTATCGGAAGTCGATACAACCGCTACTTGCCTAAGGTGTTGTTCGTAAGCCGGTCCACAACCCGGTGGCCAATCCGTCTTCGCGACGACGCATTTCGTTTCTTAAACTTAGGGATTCTCTCCTTTGCCCGATCCATATTTAATTCCATCACAAGTCCTTGTCAGAACTACTATCACAACATATGATCGTTAATCCACATCATAAAGTTAAGATCTCGCATACGATGAACGAATCTAATGAAAATCTAGTGAAAATCACCTTACCTTAAAATCTCAAAATTTGAGTCTAGCGATTTCCGGCTTTTAAATCTAGATGATCAGGTTTCCTTCAAATCCCGGAATGCCGCCCAAACGTAAAAGAGAGGAAATATTAGCTTCATTCGGCAGCCTTAACAACCAAGTGGCCATTCGGCCTTGTCTCTTAAAAACTAAAAGAGAGATTGAAGAGATAGGAAAATCGGCACTCACCTTAACGTAGAGAATTCGACTACCCCTTAGAGATTCCGGCTTTTTGAGAAGATCAGAAGAGAAGATGATAGGAAGAAATCTAAGTAGTTTCGGCTTTTAGTTGAAGAAATCGGCAAAGAATAGGGAGTATTCGTCTATGGAGATGAGAAGAGAGTTCAGGGTTTCATCTTTTGAAAGAAAAGATGTTGAGAAGATTGGGAGATTTTGGCTTTTGAAGGAATCAAAAGAAAAGAAATTGTAGAGGGAGACTGAGAATTTCGGCACAAAGAATGGAGAAAAGATTAGGATTCAAATGCCAGATTTGATGAGCTATCCCCCCTATTTATAGAAATTTTGACACTTACCTATCAAAACCTGAAAGTGCCCTTCCTGATAACTAAAGAATTGACCCCATAAAAAGGAAAAATTCGGCACCCCCTATAGCAATTAGAAACCGATTTCTTTACTCCTCTAGGTGATGAAATTTTGGCCAACTCTGTTCTCAGCAGATAGCTCCTAACTTTTCTCCTTTATCTAAATCTATTCATACCTTTAAAAGAAACCTAGATAGCACCACCTCTTCCTTCTTTTATCAGCTCTTTATCCTTATTACCCATATTATTTAATCCTCCTATTTCCTAGCCCCAATGTCGTCCCCCCTTATTCCCCTTTTAAGTGCCGAACATGGCCCAAAATCATGGGCTCCTTGCGTCCAAGCTTGGCCCTCTTTCCTCTGCTAGTGACGCCACCCTCTAGCTCCCTTGCAGCGCCACTAAATATTGGGCCACAAGCCCACCTTGATATTTTAAACACAGATACTACCTGTTAAACCCTATAATGCCCAAACAGAAAATTTTAATCAAGGCCTATGCCTAAGCTTGAGCCCAATTTGCACCTCAAATTCTCAAATTAATCATATTAAGCATACATCACATAAAATGCACAGACCCAATAATTCGGGATGTTACAGTTCTACCCCCTTAAAGAAATTTCGTCCTCGAAATTTCCAACTAACTATTAATCATACCACCCAAGTCTCACCATTATGCTTCCGCTGTGAACTCTAATTCTAAAGCCAAAAGAAACACTTAGGACAATATGATAGAGTACGCACCGGTATTCGCATCTGGAGCATCCTCGTCCCCTTGGCGACGTACTGCATAGACCAAAGCTGGCTGCCTCGCCAAAGATAACTCTGGACCTCCACGGTGCTCTACGACCATGTCCTCGTGCCATTGCCACCATTGGCTTGACCACAGCCCTTGGTGGTTGTTGACCACCTCTTCCCATTTGTGCATTCCCTTGACTGTGAACCCTTCTTCGCCCGCGTTCTTCGCAGACAGTTTCTAACTTGGTGGTCCGTAGATCCACACCTAAAGCACTTTCCACCGCCGCCCAACACTCACCTTCATGGAATTTACCACATCGAGCACATACGTGTTCGACCCGCAGCAGATAGGTCTCTCATCTTGTCTCGCCCCCGTCGACTCGGGTCTTTTCTCGATTACGCCAAATCGCCTGCCGATGATTCAAAATTTCTCTTACTTCCACCCCTATCTCTATCCCGATTCAGTCTTTCTGTCCGCTTCACCTCCTCAGCTATCTTAGCTTTCTCCACAAGCACAGCGAATTCCCTTTCCCGTTGTGGAGCTATCAACACACGCAGATCATCTCTCAGATCATCCTCAAAACAAACACACCGTTCATGCTCCGTGGCCACCATTCCCCGAGCATAACGACTAAGGCGTAAAAAGTGCGCGCACGCGCGACCCACCGACCTACTTCCTTGCACCGCATTCGTAAATGCTCTACGTTGCGCATCCACATAACTCGTTCGATATACTTACTCTGGAACACCGTTTTGAAAAACTCCTGTAATGATCCACAAGAACTACACCTCTTTAACGGTAAGCCACCATTGGTATGCTTTCATCCCGCAGGAGAGATATAACCCCTTTCAACTTCTCCTCCTCTGTGAAATCCGGATCATCCATTATACGTTCAAGCGCCTCCAACCAATACTCGGTGAACTCGGGGCTATACCGAAATTCCCTAAACACTTCGCGCCCCATTGGCTCTAAGTCGTTCGACACGATTACAGGCTCCTCGTGCCCATACCGCCCCAGAACCCTCTCTAAAACCCTTAACATTGCTTGAGATACCGCATCATCTCCTGGCCGTGCGGTCCCGAAATTCCTCCTCCACGGTGGTGGTGCGGCATCTCGTTTCGGACCCATGACCGGATCCTCATCGGTTTACGACACCGCCATCCTTCCCTACCACGACCACGCGACGGGACGTCCACGACCCCTTGTACTCATTCTACCGATTCGCGTTTATCTGATTAGAAATTTTATGAATTATTAGTTTTCTTCCACTGATTAACCACGAACAGTCTTATGAATAGTAGTTTTAGGAGTAGTTCTATCGAATTCGCGATTATATCTACGATTTAGTCTCAAGTTTGTGTTTCCTAATTCCAGGGAGCACATACATTCATTCATCAATGTACAAGTGGCATCACAGTCATCATGTAAGGGTATTTTCGTCATTTCACTACCCAGGGGTATTTTCGTAATTTTATCCTATAGGGGTATTTTCGTAATTTTATCCGACAGGGGTATTTTTATAATTTTCCAAAATAGGGTTTCTTGGTGATTTTGTGAAATAAGGGTATTTTGGTAATTTTGTAATCCAGGGGTATTTCGTAATTTTACAAATCAGGGGTATTTTGGTCATTTTCAAAACTAGAGGTGATTTTAGAAATTTTACAAAATAGGGTGGCTGATCCCTTTCGGGTTTTAATTTTTTTTCGGCCTGGCAACAAGTCCTCATGGCTAAGGTGAGCAATACTACGCACTGCAGGTAGGATTCCAGTGAAGAGGAGGTGAGTCACTAGGGATCGCTTAAATACCAAGCTCTCCTGAATCCAATCCTAGACATGCGTATGCTGTTGCCACACCCTATCTCGGTGACTTGTTCACGAGTTTGTTTAGTTGGATTAAATTTTATGAAATGAAGAGTTGTGTAAACTAGCCCTAAAGTCCATCAATACTATCATACTTAGTCTACGTCCATAAAACCCATCAAGCCCCACATTCATATCACATCCAAAAGTTCGAATACTTACTGCGTGGATCGGGTGCCAGTGAGACTCGAAGGCCATTTCTCAACCCAAACTTTTCCAAATTCTTATCAACTTTAAAAAAAGATTACTAGACCCATTTCACACGGCTGAGTTTTGAAGGCGGGCTCGATACAAAATGTAACACCCCAAACTGGCCCATAAGTTTCGACCGGATCTGGTATGCTACGGGTTGTACATTGAAAACTTTTGTTGCGTAGGTTTTGGAAAGTATTAGTTAATTAGACCATATTTGAATAAATAAATATCATTTGTAAAAAAACAAACCTTGTATTATTATTTTGAATAATTAAACCTTAGACAAAGTTTCATAAGTTGCAAATATTAAAAACTATGTAGTGAAATATAACTATGGGGCCTTATTACAAAAAAATATTCCCAAAATTAAAACTTAAAGAAAAATCGAAATAATCTATAGAAATAAAAAATTAATGGCCCCTCGAGTCTGTCTCGGCTCCCATGTCCACGATCTACTGCTCATCTGAAAGAGTAGAGAAAAAGGAAAGCGTGAGTCACCAAGACTCGGTGTATAAATCCCAAAACACCGACTGAGGCCTAAACACATTATGGGCCTTGGCCCATACATAGAGGCAACAATCGTAATTACATGATAAACAGTAAATGATGAATAGCCCAACCCATCCTAGAATTCCATCCTCTACACACCAGCCCGTACCAACCATCACACCTCGGGGATTTCTACAATCAACCCTCCATCCGCTACACACCATAACGACGGTGTGATCGCCTATTCACGTTAGTCAGAATCAAGCGTGGCATAGCCACCGATCACTATGTGACCTAACATTTATATAACGTGGGATTTCTACCACCGATCACTATTGTGACCTATCATGCACTTCCCCTTCATTATCATAATCCCACCCCATGCATACACACATAAAGAAAACATCATATATGCTTTCATATATTTCGATACACATAGAGATTTCTATGATTACGCACTGCATCCTTGCCTAACCCTTTTAGGGTTTTATTCGATTGTCTACATGACCTATTATCAGGCTTTTAGCCCATAACATAAACATATATATACATTCATACAGATTATTTGTGTGTTAGAGATCTACACACTGATTACCGTTAGAACGACACTCTCTATGTCGACACTATCGTAAGTCGATACAAGCGCTACTTGCCTAAGGTGTTGTTGAAGCCGGTCCAACAACACGGTGGCAAATCCGTCATAGCGACACGGCTCGTTTCTTAAACTTAGGATTCTCTCCTTTGCACGATCCATATTTAATTCCATCACAAGTCCTTGTCGAACTACTATCACAACATATGATCGTTAATCCACATCATAAAGTTAAGATCTCGCATGCGATGAACGAATCTAGTGAAAATCTAGGAAAATCACCTTACCTTAAAATCCTCGAAATTGGAGACTAGCGATTTTTGGCTTTTAAATCTAGATGATCGAGGTTTCCTTCAAATCCGGAATGCCGCCCAAACGCAAAAGAGAGGAAATATTAGCTTCATTCGCAAACCTTAACAACCAAGTGGCCATTCGGCCTTGTCTCTAAAAATCGAAAGAGAGATTTAAGAGATAGGAAAATCAACACTCACCTTAACGAGAGAATTCGACTACCCCTTAGAGATTAGGCTTTTGAGAAGATCAAGAGAAGATGATAGGAAGAAATCTAAGTAGTTTTGGCTTTTAGTTGAAGAAATCAGAAAAAGAATAGGGAGTATTCGGCTATGGAGATGAGAAGAGAGTTCAGGGTTTCGTCTTTTGAAAGAAAAGATGTTGAGAAGATTGAGAGATTTCGGCTTTTGAAGGAATCAAAAGAAAAGAAATTGCAGAGGGAGACTGAGAATTTCGGCACAAAGAATGGAGAAAAGATTAGGGTTCAAATGCCGGAATTGATGAGCTATCCCCCCCTATTTATAGAAATTTCGGCACTTACCTATCAAAACCCGAAAGTGCCCTTCCTGATAACTAAAGAATTAAGCCCATAAAAAGGAAAAATTCGGCACCCCCTATAGCAATTAGAAACCAATTTCTTTACTCCTCTAGGTGATGGAATTTGGCCAACTCTGTTTCTCGTGAGATAGCTCCTAACTTTTCTCCTTTATCTAAATCTATTCATACCTTTAAAAGAAACCTAGATAGCACCACCTCTTCCTTCTTTTATCAGCTCTTTATCCTTATTATCCATATTATTTAATCCTCCTATTTCCTAGCCCCAATGCTGTCCCCCTTATTCCCCTTTTAAGTGCCGAACATGGCCCAAAATCATGGGCTCCTTGCGTCCAAGCTTAGCCCTCTTTCCTCTGCTAGTGACGCCACCCTCTAGCTCCCTTGCAGCGCCACTAAATATTAGGCCACAAGCCCACCTTGATATTTTAAACACAGATACTACCTGTTAAACCCTATAATGCCCAAACAGAAAATTTTAATCAAGGCCTATGCCTAAGCCTGAGCCCAATTTGCACCTCAAATTCTCAAATTAATCATATTAAGCATACATCACATAAAATGCACAGACCCAATAATTCGGGATGTTACAGTAGTGGCTAATGCCATGATCTGTTGTAGTGGCTATTGCCATGATCTGATGATGAGCAGCTATCTGCAGCATGACTGCCATCGATGGTGTGTAGCGGTGTGGGTTGATTGTAGAAATCCCCAATGGTGTGATTGCCAGGTAAGGGTGGTGTGTAGCGGATGGAAACCTAGGATTGGGTTGGGCTTTGCATATTTTCCAGTTTTATATTCATTAAGGCATTAAATAAAATTTATTTCTTTTACAATTTATCAACCTATTAAGTTTACCCGTATAAACGCCAAAACTATGTTTTTAAAACAAAACAAAACGTGACATGTTTTATAAAGTCTTCTTAGTGACATGCCAGATCCGGTCGTGGTGTTTGGGCCAGGTTTGGGGTGTTACAAATTGGTATCAGAGTAGGTTCAAAACTCGGCTTTGGGGTTTTGGGCTCAAAACATTTTCTAAAGTTGGGTTTTTGAAAACATGCATGTTTATAAATAACACAGGAGGGTTTTCTGGGCATGGCACCTGCATCTCTGGCCCAAGTCCACCAGGTAAGTATTTGGAACTCACTGTGTGTTATATATGAATGTGGGCTTGATGGGCTTTAAGGGAAGTAGATTGTTTTAATTAGAACTTGATGGACTTTAGGCTTAGTTTAAACAACTCTCTAAATTCATAAGATTTAATCCAACCAAACAAACTTGTGAACAAGTCGCGAGATTAGGGTGTGGCAACAGGCATACGCATGTCTAGGATTGGATCCGGAAGAGCCTGGTACTTAAGCAGTCCCAGTGACTCACCTCCTTTTCGCTGGAATCCTACCTGGTGCGTAGTAAATGTTCACCAGAGTCATGAGGACTTGTTGACGGGCCAAAATCTATAACTAAAACCCGAAAGGGACCAGCCATTCTATTTTGTAAAATTACTAAATTACCCCTAATTTATAAATGACCAAAATATCCCTGATTTGTAAAATTACCAAAATACCCCCGGATTGTAAAATTACCGAAGTACCCCAGATTGTAAAATTACCAATATACCCCCGAATTACAAAAATTACCAAAATACCCTTCTTTCACAAAACCACCAAGGGGCCGTGGTCAAGTCAATGGTGGCAATGGCACAGGACATGGTCGTGAAGGTGTAGGTTATGCTGAGGCGAGGCAGCCAACTTTGGTCTATGCAGCACGTCGCCAAGGGGATGAGGACGCTCTAGATGCGAATACCGGTGCGTACTCTATTATATTATCCTAAGTCTTTCTTTTGGCTTTAGAATTAGAGTTCGCAGCGGAAGCATAGTGGTGAGACTTGGGTAGTATGATTGATAGTTAGTTGGAAATTTCGAGGACGAAATTTCTTTAAGTGGGGTAGAACTGTAACATCCTGAATTTTTGGGCCTGTGCGTTTATTGGGTGGATACGTTTAATGTGTTAATTTAAGAGTTAGTGGTTCAGATTGGGCTCGAGAATGGGCCGAGGTCTTGGCTAAATATTCTGTCTAGTCACCATAGGGTTTAAAGTTAGGTATCTGTGTTTAAAATGTCAAATTGGGCTTGTGGCCCAAAGTTAGGTGGCGCTACAAAGGGGCAGAGGGTGGAGTCACTAGTGGATGGAGGGGGCCCAAATTTTGGCTACTTGGAGCCCAAGTTTTTGGGCCAAATTCGGCACTTAAAGAGGAGCTAGGGGGACGGCAACAAGGCTAAAATTTAGGGATTTTTAATGTTTAAAATATGTGGATATTGTCTTTGATAAAGGAGGGAGGAGTTGGAGCTAATTAAGTCTCTTTTGATAGGTGTTCGATAAGGATAAGGGAAAGGATGAGGAGCTATCTAGGAGGATAGAGGTGGCCGAATATGGGATTTGTGTGTGTAAGGGGGACGGCTAGATAGAGTTAGGCAAAGCCGAACTCATCAAGTTTTCCGTTCTCTCTTCTTTTCTCTGAAGCTCTCTCTCTCTCAGTTTTCTCTATTGCCGAAACTTTTCTATTCTTTTTCTTCTTCTGTCGAAATTATTTCCTAGCCGGAATCTCTAAGGCTCTTTTATTTTCTTTTCCTAAGCCAAAATCGAAACTCCACACTCAGTTCTACTAAAAGCCAAAAACACATCAGCCTTTTTGTTCATCTTTTTCGGGATTTTCTTAAAAGCCGAAATTCCTAGGTCTCTAATCTTCTACTCTTCGAACTTCTTCTGTGATTGCCGAATCTTCCTGCAACGGGGTAGCCAAAATATTCTGAAGTGGTAAGTGTCGATTATGTTATTCTTTCAATCTTTTCCGGCTTTTGGAGACCATAGCCGAATGGCTAGATGGTTAACTAATCGGGTGTTTTCTATCGTTTGCGGCATTCTGGGATTTGAAGGGGATTCAATCACTTAGATTTCTAAGCCAGAGTTCAGTAGCACTCGAATCGTATTACTTCCGGGATTTCAAGGTAAGGAGATCTGTTAATTTAAAAGTATAAATGCAGGAAAACACTAACCCTTGGCCGAATATAGGAGAGGCCTTATCTTCGCGTTCTTTCGGCTTTTGAGCAAAGTTGTAGACAGAAGGCAGTAGATCCAATTAGCGAGGGTATCGACATAGAGGGTAGTCCTACGTATTAATCAGGTGTGTAACATTCTCACACCCTTTGGATTGCTTGTTAGTATATGTTTATAAATCTATTATATTCTGCTAAATGCCGAAATACCGGTATGGCTGTTGAAAACCTGAGGAAGGTAAGGGCGAATCACCAGGTTAGTGATCTCTGTCATTCTAAAATGAATGTTTCTGTCAATTTGGTATGATGAACATGTATGCCGGTTTATGTGATTGCATGGGGTTGGGTGATTGATGAAAGGGGAAGTGTTCTGTTGTAGTGGCTTTTGCCATGATCTATTGTAGTGGCTTTTGCCATGATCTGTTGCAGTGGCTATTGCCATGATCTGACGATGAGTAGCTATCTGCAGCATGACTGCCATCGATGGTGTGTAGCGGTATGGGTTGATTGTAGAAATCCCCAATGGTGTGATTGGCAGGTAAGGGTGGTGTGTAGCGGATGGAAACCTAGGATTAGGTTGGGCTTTGCATATTTTCTGATATATTATACTCTGTTATCTTTTCTGTGGGGCTAAGTCCCAATCTGATGGTGCACGAGGGTTGCACACTGAGTCTCGTGACTCACCCTATTATTTAACATCTTTCAGGTAGCACCTAATGCATCGGACCGGGTTGGAGAGGAGCGCAAGGTGGCCATGCAAGGGATTATTTTGATTCAGTAAAAGACTTTACTAGTTTTATTATTTTTAATATTTTAATTAGTTGGTTTATAATTTATTGTAATAAGGCCACCGGTTATTATAATTATTTTATGTTTTCTTTTGGGTTTTCGGGTTTTTGGACTTCTAAAATCCTACGTAAAAGGTTAAACTAAGGCATGTACTGAAATGATAAAAAATCAAAGGAAAATTCCAGTTTTATATTCATTAAGGCATTAAATAAAATTTATTTCTTTTACAATTTATCAACCTATTAAGTTTACCCGTATAAACGCCAAAACTATGTTTTTAAAACAAAACAAAACGCGACATGTTTTATAAAGTCTTTTTAGTGACATGCTAGATCCAGTCGTGGTGTTTGGGCCGGGTTTGGGGTGTTACGATACTTCTTTCGAAACTCTTCTTGGAAAAATTCCCAATTAACTTTCTCCCTTAGTACAACCGACACAAGGGTGTTCCACCACTGGTAAGCCAAATCTCTTAAGAGAGACACAACACACTTCATACACTCTTCGGGTGTGCAAGATAGTTCATCAAATACCCTGATGGTATTTTCAAGCCAGAATTCTACTCTTTCCGGATCATCATCTTTATTAGCTCGAAATTCCTCAGCTCCTTGTTTTCGAATTCTATCAACAGGGGGCTTTTCCCTTCTTACTACTTCTATAACTTGGGGAGCTACAGGGGTAGGCTGAGGAATAGGTGGGGGTGGAGGGGGTTGCGCGTTCGGGTTCATTTGAACGAACTCCGTATACCAGGCATTCATCATGTGGAGGAAGGCTTCCCTAGCCTCTTCTCCTCCTCTTTGACTCACAGTCACTGGTCTATTCTCATTTTCAGCCGGCATCGTCCCTTGGGCGGGGGCCGGCACGTTACTTTCTACATTATCCACCACTGCTCTGTTAGGATCCATTTGCTATATAAAAACATAATTTAAGTTGTCAGGAGTCGTTACACTATCATTATATAAATACTCATACGTATGGCATGTATAGCTAGACTCGTGCTTACACTATGTTAGTCCAATAATCGACTAAACCGTAGCTCTGATACCACTAAATGTAATACCCCTTACCCGTAACCGATGCCGGAACCGGGTACAAGGCATTACCAAACTTAACATACATCATCATACAATATCAGGCTATAAATTTTCATTCCAACTTAAAAATTTTCATTTGAAATCATAAAGTCCCTATTATGGGTCTACGAGACTCAAAACATATATATGGAGTAGTTCGGGACTAAACCGGAAACTTACAAACACTTAGAAATTTTCTGCTCAAAACGGGGCCACACGCCCGTGTGGAAAAGAACACGCCTGTGTTGGCAGGCCGTGTGGTCACACACGCCCATGTTCCTAGCCCATGTGGATTTTATTTTTCATTTCGAACCTACAGGGGTTTTCACACGGCCTGGCACACGCCCGTGTCCCTCACACGGCCATGACACGCCCGTGTCTTCACCCGTGTGTGAAAACCTTGACATTCTATTTATGACGTCAGTAAACCTCTAGGGACACACGGCCTAATCACACGCCCGTGTGCTAGCTCGTGTGATGAACTGAATTTTTCGCAAATTAGATGCAGGGGACACATGACCTATCAACACGCCCTCGGGGCTGACCGTGTGTCACACACGGCCTAGACACATGCCCGTGTACCTACCTGTGTGGACAATTATAAGGCTATTTACCAAGCTAATTGCCACCCTGAAAAGCAACCACACTTATACCACTTCAATGCAACACACATCATGACAATAAGGCATCTCTAATATCCAAAATCAAGACATCCACACATTAATTCCACGCTACATTCATCATGTATACACTTTACTCATTACTCATCCAATCGCACAAGCTTGCACTTCATGAATTTCATCATCATTGAATAGATATAACTTAACTAGTATTGGCCAATTCCAATAACCATTTACAAAATGAATTTAGTAACATTAATAGCCAACATCTTGGCTAACCAATATGACCTATAACAAAATAACCAAGTTCCTATACATGCCATACCCAAAATAATCGAACTTTACTATACCAAAAGAATAACTTGATAGTGTGAATCGAACTCCGACGTCCTTCGATCCCAGAGCTAGCTTGGCGATGCTACAAGGAAAAAGGGAAAAGAGAGGGGTAAGCATAAAGCTTAGTAAGTTTGCATGCAATAGATAACAACATAAAATCTTATGATACATTCATACTTTACTTTAAGTAATAACACAAGTTCTCAAGCACATTGACATAGCTTACTCATGCTTACTCTTACCAAATCACATATCACATATCGGACTTATTTCTCATGAGTATCTCATATGTACCTGTATCACTTCATCACATAAATTTAGCACTTTTAGCATCTTGAACATAAACTTAGCTCTTTACCCGTTGAACCACTTGGAATATCGAAGGATACCCAGAATTCATCATACACGTAGTAAGGTGCCAATGCCATATCCCAGATATGGTCTTACATGGGATCACATGTCGATGCCGATGCCATATCCCAGATATGGTCTTATACGGGATCTCATATCGATGTCGACGCCATATCCCAGATATGGTCTTATACGAGATCGTATATCAATGCCATGTCCCAGACATGGTCCTACACGATTTTCTTATTCTGTAACACCCCAAACCCGGACAAGACACCACGTCCGAATCTGGTATGCTACGGGGAAAACGTTTTGGGAAAACTAGATTTTTCGTTTAAAAACTGAGTGAAAACACCGTGTGCTTGAAACAGATTTGAGTAGACTTGTTTGAAAAACTTTTGATGTATTTAAAACCCGGAGATTTTGAAAACTTAGCCAGAATTTGTAGTTGAAACGAGTTTAAACCATTTAAAACCTCATTAGTTACTTAATGATACATAAAACACTTTTGAACATAGGTGAATTACAAGTTAGAATTGGAAAACAGTTGAATTTGTTTGTCAAAAAGACTTAGTGTGATACCCGATGGTATAGTTAAAAACACGTCGCGTTATAATTTTGAAAACATTATCTTTCCAGTTTTAGTAAAACTTATACCGGCTTATTTTGTTAAGGCATATTAAATCTAATTAAAACATCAACCAACTTAAAAACATAAATTTAAAGGCCTTTTACAAACCAAATAAAACCCAATGTAAAGTAATAACTAAAGTACCCAAATAGTAGAGTCTGAGTAAAACTTTATTAAAGCATGGCATGTGCACCCCGAGTCCATCCGGCTCCAAGTCCGCGTCTCACGAGTCACCTGAAATGTCAAAGGAGAGGGTGAGTCGAGTGACTCGATGTGTAAATCCCGCTCCCAAAGAATCAACATGCTAACACACATCATACATAGCAACATGATTAATGCAACCCGAACCTAACCATCCATATCGCCTTTTCTACCCCGTGTGGTACCAAACCACCGGTGGTGCCAAACCACTGGTGACATATAGTCACAATGTGCTACAAAGCACTGGTGTCCCAAAGACACAATATCCGCGTCAATGTGCTACCAAAGCCTTTGGTGTCCCAAAGACACGGTTGTGCTACCAAAGCTTTGGTGACCAAGTCACGAATCCAATGATGATGGGGCCAACCCATCGTGTGATACCAAATCACTAGCGCAGACGATCCCATATCTCTAGTGGGGCCAACCCACGGTGGTCAAACCACGAGGACAAGTCGCAATGAGGTGCCAAACCTCCGGTGTCCCAAAGACACAATGTGCTACCAAAGCACCGGTGACCGTAGTCACAAATGCGGTGATGGGGCCAACCCATCGTGTGTTACCAAAACATCGGCGTCAATCCCAGTATAATCATCGTGGGGCCAACCCATCGTGGTGCTGAGCCCACTGGGACGAGGACATTTGAGGTACCAAACCTCTGGAGGTGCCAAACCTCCGTGACCCAAAGTCACAAAGTGTGCTACCAAAGCACTGGTGCTCGTCAAGACAATACATCACTTTGCTCCCCTCCTCTCTCGTATCACCCACACATATCATACTCATGGAATTATGCATCTCATACTAACCATGCATATCATGCCAACATACCAAGCATTACAACTCATAACATGCATAACATAAATCATGATATCATGCTCCATCAATAGTACTCATAATAGAACAGACTTACCCGAATCGTATACATACCCCATTTGGGTACTCATTTGTCCATCATCTTGTTTTAAAAAATTTTAACAGCAAACAGGTTTATTAATAATCTTACTAGGTATCGGTGTGTTAGTTACACACACGATAAATCTGATCTAAAATCCCAACGAACGATCTATGTCCCTCGATTGACAAGCTCCTATAACATTCGGCCAACATAGAATTAGGCACTAAGACCATTCGGCCATAACCAAATGAACCACAAGGGTTAGTGTTGGACCCTTACCTTGCTATTGGTTTGGTTTCCTACCAAACCTGAACCACAGTGGCCCTTCTTTGATCACCAATCGGCTACACCTTAAGAGAGAGAATGGTTAATCCTTTGTCACCTTGACTTAATCAGATTTAAACGAATAACTGCGAATGATATCTTACCATCACTTACCTAATCGGTTCACAAAGAGAGAAGGCTCACCCTGACTTTTCAAATCCCTGATTGCCCTATCATGAATTCGGTTCCAAAATAAAAGGTTAACACCCTTCCAAACTGACCATAATCGACCCTTAACCAAAACACAACCAAACAAAGAACCAAAAGAGGGAGATATGGCCATTCGGCCTTGCACTTACCAACACCCAACACCAAAATTCGGCCAACCCTACACCAGGGAAGAGAGGAGATTCGGCCAAGGCTTCAAAAGAAAAGGATTCGGTCTTTAGGTGTTCAACACCCTTGGGTTGGCTTAGTGAGAAAAGAATGAAAACAAGGGTGAGAAGGGATAGAGAAAGCGGCACTAATATTTAGGAAAGAAGGGAAATAAAAGATGAGTCAAAAATAAGAGAAAGCGGTGGAGGTGTTTGGAAGATGAGAGTTTCGGCTATCTAGGCTCAACCAAGAAGAAAATATGAGAAGAAGGGACTTTTTACTTTCGGCTCAACCAATTGAAATAGAAAAAAGGGTTGAAAGAATAGGATTTTGGCTATTAAGAAAAGTTGAAACAAAATAATTTCGGCAACTAGGTGTTTGCACATTCGGTTTCAAAAGAAAGTGAAAGAAAATTCTTTAGGAATTTGATTTTGGTAAGACAAAAGGAGAATTTGGCTTGCCTCCCGGTGACCGAAAATGCAAGGTTGCCTATGTGAATTTGGCCACCAACTCTCCCTACCAAACCGTCCACTTCCCCACTCCATACCCACAAATTCGGCCAAGAATCCCCCCACTCACTCCCATTCACTCATTTGAAATGAGTGGACCAAATCACACTCTAAATTCACTCCCTACCTTTCATTTGAAAGGTAAGACTTGGTCCAAGGTAGTGTTTGATTTGGCTTCTACCACTCCACCATGCCGTCCCAAAAAGCAACCAAAATGGGGAATCTGTGGCTCGAACACTGGACCTCCACCCCCTTGGTGTTGACGCCATACCAAGCTCCATGTGGCGCATGCTCGCCACTCTGCCACCCTTCTTTTTGTGCTATGAAATACCAAAAATAACTTAAAACCCCAACTTCCTCAACCCCCTTCACTTAATACCCAAAACCAAAATTTTCTAATTTTCTCGAGGCATACACCTAAGCTTTAATTAAGCCCCTAAAACATAAAAATAGCAACCTGACACACTAAAAACATGCAATATCATGCAACACCAAAATAGCCCCTAACAGGGATATTACAGTTCTACCCCCTTAAAAATAATTTCGGCCTCGAAATTACACGATCAAAAGAGTTGCGGGTATTCTTTGTCTCATCGTATCCTCGGGTTCCCACGCCGCTTCCTCTACGCCATGATTCCGCCAAAGTACCTTAACCAAAGGCACGGACTTCCCTCGTAGATCCTTTATATCCGGTCAAGAATCGCACGAGTTCTTCTTCCATAGTCAAGTCGGATTCACCTCGATCTCTTCCATTTGTTACCACATGCGACGGATCGAACGATACCTCAAGCATCGAAACATGAAAAACGTCGTGAATCTGACTAAGCTCTGCTGGCAACTCAAGCTGATACGCTACCGGTCCAACTCGTCTCAAAATCTTATACGGCCCAATGAACCTCGGACTAAGCTTGCCTTTCTTTCCGAACCTCAGTACCTTCTTCCAAGGTGAAACCTTCAGGAAAACTCGATCCCCAACAGCAAACTCTATGTCTCTTCGCTTAAGATCGGCATAAGACTTCTGCCGGTCCGAAGCTTCCTTCAATCTAGCTTGAATCAACTTAACCTTGTCCTCAGTCTCAGCTACCAACTCAGGTCCCAACAAGCGGCGTTCACCTAACTCCGTCCAAAGACGTGGGTGGCGACACTTCCTACCATACAATGCCTCGTGATGCGGAGCCATCTTGATGCTCGCTTGGTAACTATTGTTGTAGGCAAACTCACTTAATGGTAGAAACCCTCCCAACTACCTCGAAATACACGACACAACCTCTCTCAGCATGTCTTCTAAGATCTGAATAACCCTTTCTGATTGTCCGTCAGACTGCGGGTGAAAAGCCGTGCTAAAATCCAAACGAGTACCCAATGCTTGATGCAATGCCTTCCAGAACCTTGAAGTAAACTCAGGATCCCTATCCGAGATTATCAAATCGCACACCGTGCAACCTCACTATATCTCGACACATACAGCTTTGCTAGCTTCAAGTGAGTAGTCAACCCTCACCCGGCATAAAGTGAGTGATTTAGTCGATCGATCCACCACTACCCAAGCCCGAGTCCTTCTTGCTTGGTGTAAGCGGTAACCCACCGACAAAATCCATGGTTATCCTTTCCCACTTCCATCGAGGAATCTTTTCTGGTGAAGCAAACCGACGGCAAGAATCGATGTTCAGCCTTGACTTCTTGACAAGTCGGACATTTTCCAACAAACTCTGTCACCTCTTTCTTGCACCGAGCCACCAAAAGCGCTCTCTAAGATCCTTATACATCTTGCTACCTCCGGGATGCATAGCATGAGGAGGCGCTATAATGCGTCTGAAGAATCTTTTGCCTCACTCAACATCCTTAGGCATACAAGCCTTACCACGAAAACACGAGAACCTCATCACTCGACAAGTCAGTAACCATCCACACCACCATTACGCACTTGCAACCTTCGCGCACCGAACCTCATCCTCTAGCTTGTTTCTCTACGATCCGCTCAACCCAAGTAGGCTTAACTTGCGGCTCGCCAAAATACTCCGTCGTCATACAAGCTCAAATGGGCAAACAAAGCTCTTAAGTCCGAAACAACCTTACGGCTCAACGCGTGCGCCACCACGTTAGCCTTGCCCGGATGATACTCAATAGAACGATCGTAATCCTTGATAACTCAACCCATCTACGCCTCAAATTCAAATCCTTCCGAGTCAGTAGATACTTCAAGCTCTTATGATCCGTGTAGACTATCGATCTCTCTCCATATAAGTAGTGCCTCCAAATCTTTAAGGCGAAAACTACAGCCGCTAGCTCCAAATCGTGCGTCGGATAGTTGACCTCGTGTGGCCTCAGCTGCCGAGAAGCGTAAGCCACAACCTTACCTTCCTGCATCAGCACACAACCTAGACCCGTATGTGATGCATCGCAATACACGGTAAATTCCTTACCAGCCTCAGGTTGAATTAGAACCGGAGCCTCAGTCAAGATCTTCTTTAACCTATCGAAGCTTTCCTGTTGTTTCTCAGTCCAAACAAACGGAACCTCTTTCCTTAACAACTTGGTCATTGGCGCTGCTATCAACGAGAAACCCTCAACAAACCTTCGGTAGTATCCAGCCAAACCCAGAAAACTACGAATCTCAGCCACTGACCTAGGTGGCTTCCAATCCAAAACAGCCTCAATCTTACGAGGATCTACCCGTATCCCCTCTGCTGACACTACATGACCCAAGAACGTCACTTCTCTAAGCCAGAACTCGCACTTACTGAACTTAGCATAGAGTTGCTTTTCCCTCAGAATCTGCAGCACCACCCTCAAATGCTTATCATGCTCTTCCTCTGTCCTTGAGTATACTAAGATGTCGTCTATAAAAACCACCACGAACCGATCCGAGATCTCATTGAAACACCACATTCATCATCATATCCATAAACGCTGCGGTGCGTTAGTCAACCCGAATGGCATTACCAGAATTCGTAGTGCCCATACCGAGTCCAAAGCATTTGTTTTATGGATATCCGTCTCCTTAACCTTTAAGCGATGGTACCCGGATCTCAAGTCGATCTTCGAGAATACCGCAGCACCCTTCGGTGATCAAACAAATCATCTATCCGTGGCAAGCGGATACTTGTTTTTAATCGTCGACTTGTTCAATCGGCGGTAGTCTATGCACATCCGCATCGTACCATCTTTCTTCTTAACAAAGAGTACCTGGCGCACTTACGGCGAAACACTTGGCCCGATAAAACCTCGATCCAATAACTCCTCGGATGCGAGGCCTTAAGCTCCACCAATTCCTTTGGTGCCATCCTATACGGAGCAATAGACACCTTTGCCGTCCCTGTAAATGATCAATCCCAAACTCTACCTCTCGATCCGCGGCAAACCGGAAGCTCTTCAGAAACACATCGGCAAATTCCCTAACGATGCACGAACCTTCTCTACCGCGAGACTCTTTAGCCTCCAAGGCATACACATGAACCACATATGCTTCGCGACCTTCTCGACCATCTTCTCCGCTTTGAGCGGATACCACATTTGATAAGTAATCCCTCCTATTACCTATCATAGCCACCTCAACGCCATCAACCGTCTTAAGAACCATACGCTTAGCGCGCAATCCAACCTACTTTGGTACTTAACTAGCCAATCCATCCCGAGAATCAAATCGAACTCCCCAAACGGCGGTTCCATCGGATCGCTGAACAAACACTACCCCTTGGAGTTCTAGGGGTACCTCTCTAAAAGCAGTTTATCTACTACTACAGAGTGACCTAACGGACTAATCACGATCATCCGCCTAGAAGATACCTCGAGTCTAAGTCCATTGTCTCTACTATACTATCGGCAACATAAGAGTGCGTCGATCCCACATCAATTAAAGCAATATAAGGAGTACCAAAAATCAAAAAGCGTCGGTTATGACGTCCCGGCGCGTCGCCTCCTCTCGGCGCCTCGCAAGATATACCAATCCGGGTTGTCTAGCGTCAGAACTACCGCACCTCTCGCCGGTGCTCCACGGCCCGACCCGAACCATAACCACCTCGCCATTACCACGGCCCTCTGCAGTGGCGGTCCATTACCTCGAACCGACACGTACGACTCTCGGGATCGAATCTCGGCCATCCTACGCGGACAATCCCTAATGCGATGCTCCAGAGAACCACACTCGAAGCAACCTTTACCTCCAGTCCAGCAACCACCCCAATGAGATTTCCCACACTGGTTACATGCGGCGGTCCTCGCCTAGCGACAACAAACCTAGCGGGATCGATTACGCCCACTCGGTCTAGCCCTCTTCGCGGATTGCCGACGAACGAGAAGACCCAAAGCTCCTCTTAAGCCTACTCCTGTCCATACTACGCCTCGCGACTCCTTAACACCCTCGGCCACCTTAGCCTTCTCAACTAAGACAAAGCAAACTCGCGCTCTGGCGAGGAGCAATCAGCGAACCTCAACTCGCCTCGCGAGACCATCCTCGAAACGAACACACCTCTCATGCTCGGTGGCCACAATGCCCACGGCATACCTACTCACCAGAACTCACTCGTGACTCAAAGAATGATTTACTCCCCGAACAAGCCTCGTAAATGCCTTTCATTTGGAGTCGATGTAACTAGCCCCGATGTACTTCTTTTGATATGCACCACGAAATAATCCCATGTCAAATCCTCACCGCCACACCTGTCTCGCATCGTGAGCCACCATTGATATGACTCATCCCGGAGAAGCGACACGATACCCTTCGGCTTCTCTTGGTGTCAGTCCAGATCATCCATGATCCGCTCGATTGCCTCGGCCAATATTCAAAGCAGTGCTAGGAGCAACCGGATACACCTCGGAAAAATTCGGCCCGTTAGCCCTGAGTCGCCAGAACCGATTTCCCTAACTCCTGCACCACCACTAGCCCCGGCTACCCTTTCCAACACTCGCAAAGACGCTCGCGCTGTGACCGCTGCGTCGTCTCCCGTCGATCTTGGAACTCACCACCTCCGGTGGTGGCGAATCCGGTATCTCATTTTTCGAACCCGCCCGGATCCTACGGGCTCGTAAACCGTCATCCTACCACGACCTCGCCCACGACCACGTCCACCCCTAGCGCTCATGACTAATCTTTCTATGATTCTGGTTAAGAATTTTATGCATCGATGATTTATTCCACTTGTTTAAAAAGCAAGTCTTATGAATATTAAAGAGGATTGTTCTCGCAAGTTTCACAAAATCCTATCGGTTTCAATCTCTAAGGTAGCATACCATTGCTAATCATCAAATCATGTCATATCCAATCGGATCACAAATAATAGTGCGGGGGTACTTACAGGCGGCGAATCTGGTAGGAGACTCGGTGCCATGCCTTTCAAACCATACTTTCCAAAACAAACACTTAAAGCAGACTTTTGAAAACATTTTGGGCCTCGGGCCCACAGTAACCCCTTGAACATTGCTCTGAATACCACAAATGTAACACCCCAAACCGGACAAGACACCACGTCCGAAACGGTATGCTACGGGGAAAACGTTTTGGGAAAACTAGATTTTTCGTTTAAAAACTGAGTGAAAACACCGTGTGCTTGAAACAGATTTGAGTAGACTTGTTTGAAAAACTTTTGATGTATTTAAAACCCGGAGATTTTGAAAACTTAGCCAGAATTTGTAGTTGAAACGAGTTTAAACCATTTAAAACCTCATTAGTTACTTAATGATACATAAAACACTTTTGAACATAGGTGAATTACAAGTTAGAATTGGAAACCAGTTGAATTTGTTTGTCAAAAAAGACTTAGTGTGATACCCGATGGTATAGTTAAAAACACGTCGCGTTATAATTTTGAAAACATTATCTTTCCAGTTTTAGTAAAACTTATACCGCTTATTTTGTTAAGGCATATTAAATCTAATTAAAACATCAACCAACTTAAAAACATAAATTTAAAGGCCTTTTACAAACCAAATAAAACCCAATGTAAAGTAATAACTAAAGTACCCAAATAGTAGAGTCTGAGTAAAACTTTATTAAAGCATGGCATGTGCACCCCGAGTCCATCCCGGCTCCAAGTCGCGTCTCACGAGTCACCTGAAATGTCAAAGGAGAGGGTGAGTCGAGTGACTCAAATGTGTAAATCCCGCTCCCAAAGAATCAACATGCTAACACACATCATACATAGCAACATGATTAATGCAACCGAACCTAACCATCCATATCGCCTTTTCTACCCCATGTGGTACCAAACCACCGGTGGTGCTAAACCACTGGTGACATATAGTCACAATGTGCTACCAAAGCACTGGTGTCCCAAAGACACAATATCCGTCAATGTGCTACCAAAGCACCGGTGTCCCAAAGACACGGTTGTGCTACCAAAGCACTTTGGTGACCGAAGTCACGAATCCAATGATGATGGGGCCAACCCATCGTGTGATACCAAATCACTAGCGACGATCCCATATCTCTAGTGGGGCCAACCCACGGTGGTCAAACCACGGGGACAAGTCGCAATGAGGTGCCAAACCTCTCCGGTGTCCCAAAGACACAATGTGCTACCAAAGCACCGGTGACCGTAGTCACACAAATCGGTGATGGGGCCAACCCATCGTGTGTTACCAAAACACATGGCGTCAATCCCGTATAATCATCTCGTGGGGCCAACCCATCGTGGTGCTGAGAGCCACTGGGACGAGACGCTGAGGTACCAAACCTCTGGAGGTGCCAAACCTCTGGTGACCCAAAGTCACAAAGTGTGCTACCAAAGCACTGGTGCTCGTCAGCACAATACATCACTGCTCCCTCCTCTCGTATCACCCACACATATCATACTCATGGAATTATGCATCTCATACTAACCATGCATATCATGCCAACATACCAAGCATTACAACTCATAACATGCATAACATAAATCATGATATCATGCTCCATCAATAGTACTCATAATAGAAACAGACTTATTCGAATCGTATACACATACCCCATTTGGGTACTCATTTGTCCATCATATTGTTTAAAATTTTAATGTGCAAAGCGGGTTTATTAATAATCTTACTAGGTATCGGTGTGTTAGTTACACACCGATAATACTGAGTCTAAAATCCCAACGAACGATCTATGTCCCTCGATTGACAAGCTCCTATAACATTCGGCCAACATAGAATTAGGCACTAAGACCATTCGGCCATAACCAAATGAACCACAAGGGTTAGTGTTGGACCCTTACCTTGCTATTGGTTTGGTTTCCTACCAAACCGAACCACGAACTACAATGGCCTTCTTTGATCACCAATCGGCTACACCTTAGAGAGAGAATGGTTAATCCTTTGTCACCTTGACTTAATCGATTTAAACGAATAAGCTGCGAATGATATCTTACCATCACTTACCTAATCGGTTCACAAAGAGAGAAGGCTCCACCTGACTGTTCGAAATCCCTGATTGCCCTATCATGAATTCGGTTCCAAAATAAAAGGTTAACACCCTTCCAAACTGACCATAATCGACCCTTAACCAAAACACAACCAAACAAAGAACCAAAAGAGGGAGATATGGCCATTCGGCCTTGCACTTACCAACACCCAACACCAAAATTCAGCCAACCCTACACCAGGGAAGAGAGGAGATTCGGCCAAGGCTTCAAAAGAAAAGGATTCGGTCTTTAGGTGTTCAACACCCTTGGGTTCGGCTTAGTGAGAAAAGAATGAAAACAAGGGTGAGAAGGGATAGAGAAACGGCACTAATATTTAGGAAAGAAGGGAAATAAAAGATGAGTCAAAAATAAGAGAAACGGTGGAGGTGTTTGGAAGATGAGAGTTTCGGCTATCTAGGCTCAACCAAGAAGAAAATATGAGAAGAAGGGACTTTTTACTTTCGGCTCAACCAATTGAAATAGAAAAAAAAGGGTTGAAAGAATAGGATTTCGGCTATTAAGAAAAGTTGAAACAAAATAATTTCGGCAACTAGGTGTTTGCACATTCGGTTTCAAAAAGAAAGTGAAAGAAAATTCTTTAGGAATTTGATTTTGGTAAGACAAAAAGGAGAATTTGGCTTGCCTCCCAGTGACCTAAAATGCAAGGTTGCCTATGTGAATTTCGGCCACCAACTCTCCCTACCAAACCGTCCACTTCCCCCACTCCATACCCCACAAATTCGGCCAAGAATCCCCCCACTCACTCCCATTCACTCATTTGAAATGAGTGGACCAAGTCACACTCCTAAATTCACTCCCTACCTTTCATTTGAAAGGTAAGACTTGGTCCAAGGTAGTGTTTGATTTGGCTTCTACCACTCCACCATGCCGTCCCAAAAGCAACCAAAATGGGGAATCTGTGGCTCGAACACTGGACCTCCACCCCTTGGTGTTGACGCCATACCAAGCTCCATGTGGCGCATGCTCTGCCACTCTGCCACCCTTCTTTTTGTGCTATGAAATACCAAAAATAACTTAAAAACCCCAGCTTCCTCAACCCCCTTCACTTAATACCCAAAAACCAAAATTTTCTAATTTTCTCAGGCATACACCTAAGCTTTAATTAAGCCCCTAAAACATAAAAATAGCAACACAGCACACTAAAAACATGCAATATCATGCAACACCAAAATAGCCCCTAACCCGGGATATTACATATTCGATGCCGATGCCATATCCCAGATATGGTCTTATACGGGATCTCAATTCGGTGCTGAGGCCATATCCCAGATATGGTCTTATACGGGACCTTATAAATCTCATGTCTTGACAATGGTGTCCTCTCATTTCCTAAGGTTCAACCGGGACTTCAACATCATAAATTTTCATCATATTTTCATCGAAACATCATTGATCAATTTCATAGAAATAATATACATCTTCACGAAATGTCAAGCATTATAAAACATAATGACATGATGTTGAATTATTACACACAAACTTACCTCGATACCAAAATATATGTAGTTATTCAATTTAGTCCACCACCTTGTTCTTTCCTCGATTTAAGTCCGGACTTCGTGTTTCTTGATAATCAAGCTTGAAAGTTGAAGAAACCCTAGCTATGGTGTCCTTGAAATTTTTGGCAATGGGGAGGAAGATGGACATCAATTTTGACTTCTTTTTCCCTTTTTATTAACTTATTAACATATTGACCAAAATGCCCTTAAGGCCCATTTCTTGAGATTTTTCCTTCCCATGTCCATTTTTGTCCATCATAAGATATAATGGTCTAATTGCTAAATAAGGACCTCTAATAATTTTTCTAATGCTATCTCATACTTGAAACTTCTAGAATCTCATATTTTTCAATCTTTGCAATTTAGTCCTAATGAATAAATTGATCACTAACTTATAAAATTTCTTCATGAAATTTTCACAAAATCATGCAAACATATCATAAGCCTCATAAAATCCATAAAAACACATATTTCTACTTCGAATTTGTGGTTTCGCAACCACTATTCCAACTAGGCTCTAAATCGGGCTGTTACAATAAGGGTCACAAAAATATAAAAATCATCAAGAATGACCATCAAAAACACTTACTTGCAAGAGGGAAGCTTGGCTGAAATTTTGAGCTCTCAAAACCCTTAAGTTTGCTGAAAATTTCTGTGGAGAGGAGGAAGATGACAGGTGATATCTTTTTTTTTTCTCTTTATTTTATTCATTTAGTCACCTAATGCCACCAAACTTTGACCAATTTCATTTCTTTGTCCCCTATGGCCAGCCATCACCCTCATAAAGGCCTATTTGCACATTAAGGACCTATAATTTAAGGTTCTCTAGCTATTTAACACCTTTAGCTAGTAGAGCAAAACTTTCGCACTTTATGCGATTTAGTCCTTTTTCGAAATTAAGTAATCACTAAAATTAATTCACCAAAATTTTCATGTACTCATATAATCATGCTATAACATATAAATTAATAATAAAAATAATTTCTCCAGCGTCAGATTAGGGGTTTCGAAACCATTGTTCCGACTAGCCCCAAAATCGGGCTGTTACACTTGTTGCTCAAAGTAACACTCAAGAATAGATTATGATGGAACATATACTCCCGTATCTAGAATGAAAGTCATTAGAATGCTCTTAGCTTTTGCATGCTTTAATGATTTTAAATCACATCAAAAGGATGTGAAAAGTGTTTTTCTAAATAGTTTTATAAATGAATAAGTGTATGTTGAACAACCACCCGGTTTTGACGATCCAAAATTTCCAAACCATGTTTTTAATTATCAAAAACCTTATATGGTTTGAAACAAGCTCCTAGAGCTTGGTATGAAAGACTTTCAAATTTTATTTTTGAAAAAGGTTTTTCTAAAGGGAAGGTTGATACAAAACATTTTATCAAAAGAAAAGACAAAGATTTATTAGTGGTTCAAATATATGTTGATGATATTGTTTTTGGTGATACTAATGATCTTCTTTGTCAAGAATTTTTCAAGCTAATGCAATGAGAATTTGATACGAGCATGATAGGAGAACTAAACTTCTTTTTCAGATTCCAAATCAAGCAATGAAGGATGACATATTCATCAATCAAGCTAAGTACCCAAGGAAAATGCTCAATTAGTTTGGGATTGGAATCTCAAGCCACAAGCTACACCTATGAGCTCTTCTACAAAGCTTGAAAAAGATGAAGAAGGTAAATGTATGGATTTAAAATTATATAGGTCAATAATTAGTTCTTTACTTTATCTTACTGCAAGTAGACCCGAAATTATGTTTAGTGTTTTTTTGTGTTCTAGATATCAATCTTGTCCTAAGGAAACTCACTTACAAGCCATCAAGAGAATTTTTAGGTACCGTAGAGACACTCCTAATTTAAGACTTTGGTATCCTAGAGACTCTTCATTTATCTTGCATGCTTTCTCGGATGCGGATTTTGGAGGTTGCAACTAGATAGGAAGAGCACCTCTGGTACTTGCCAATTCTTAGGCAACGTGCTAATTCCATGGTTTCCAAAGAAACAAAATAGTGTTACGTTGTCCACCACTAAAGCGGAATACATTTCTATCGGTAGTTGTTGTGCTCAAGTTTTATGGATGAAACAACAACTTAAAGACTATGGAATTGATATAGATACTATTCCTATCAAGTGTGACAATACTAGTACTACTTGTCTCACTAAAAATCCCATCCAGCATTCTAAGACTAAACACATTGAAATAAGTCATCATTTCATTAGAAATCATGTCCAAAAAGGTGAAATTGTTCTAGAGTATGTAGACACTTTGCATCAATTAGCTGATATTTTTAAAAAATCATTAGATAAAGAAATATTTTGGACACCTAGGAGAGAACTAGGTATCACTACCTTACCTTGATTTTATGTTCAAATAATTTTATTCACTTTGTTGTTTTTCAAAATATTTTATGATTGAAATTGTTTGAAAAAGCATGAACAAATTATTTAAATGACTCTCATATGGAATTAGTTAGGGGGAGTTGATTTTGCATGATTAGTCTATTTTTGACTCATTTGATCTAATTTACAATATTGTAGAATGCCTTTAAATATGTTGAATTGGACTTTGTTTAATGTTAATATTCAATTTTTGCATGCCTTATAATTCTTTATGTTTCATATGTATCATGCACAATTTTGACATATTTAAGCATATGAAATCATTAGAATTTGATAAAAAGTCATTCTAAGTTAGTTTAGAACATATGAGTACTTAGAAACCAAGTTGGGAAACAATTTTTTGCACTTTGAAAAACAGATTGGGAATTTGGTATCGATACCAGCAAAAATCATCAATACTTTTTGAAAAATTATCGATACCCCTTTAAAAATATTCATTCCTATCGAGTTTTATAATTATGCACCATGTTTTTAAACACAAATGTTGTTTTTCCCCCAAAATTTCTTCACCCGTATTCATCCCTCCAAAACCATAACTCCTCAAAAATTTAAAATCTTCTATTTTCTCTTCAAAATCACTAAACAAAGAAACTATCATTATCATTTTCATCAAGGATTACACAAGGTTGCTCAAGGATTTCATCCTTTTAAAACACATTTTGAGGTAATTTTTTGTAGTTTCGAAATTTCATTTAATTTTTTGTTAAATTGTTGTTTTGAAATTCTGTTTTTGGGATGATTTAAAAGTTATTTGTTGTGCTTTTTTATGCAGCGGGTTACCTATTTTTGCCTATGTAATAGGCCAATTTAGCCCGGGCCCATACAAAAAATAATAAACCCAAAATAATAAAATAAAGTCCAAGTCCAGTCCAAAATATATCATTTGGCTCGATCGGAATGGCCCATTACTTAAAAAGATTGAAGGTCTATCTACAAGCTTGACGTGTAACATCCTGAATTAGGGGTTGTCTAAAATTTAATTAATTTCCCATGTGTGCGCTTGAAGAATTAAATACTAGGATCATTTGGCATGTTTTAGGGTCTAGAAATAACCCCGAGCTAGGCCTGACTTAGACCTAAAAATTTCTTTTTAAGTATCTAAAAGGAGGGAGCTAGGAGATAGGGGTTAAGTATAAATCTGGAAGAAACATGACACGAAAAATGGCTTGGAGAAGTGGCTTCCATGCGCCACTTAGGTGCTACAAGGGTTCGTCTAAGGGTGTTGCAAGGGAGGTCTTGGGTTCGATTCATGGGAGAAACAAGGGGGTGTATTTTAATTTTTGGGGCTTTTTGCGTTAAAAGAAAGAGGGCCGAGAAGAAGGTCTTATAAATAAATGTTGTGGTTTTATGACATGAAAGTCAGTTGGGAAAGATGGGATGGGGCGTTGGAAGAAGGGGCTACGGCAGTAAGGTCCTGGGTTCGAACCAAAGAAGCAGCAGTGGGGTTTTTATTTTTTTGGCGTCCTGGAGAGGGGGTCATGGCCTGCACGTGGGACGTAATTTGATAACAATCAACCTTGTTGTTATTCGGCTAGAGTGGGAATAAATATTAGTTTATTTTATTTATTTATCTTTATTTGAAGAGGTGATAAAGGTAAGGGTAGGAGATAAATATTATTCTTTTTGGGTGATAATTAAAAGCTGGAATTATCACCAAAAAGTGAGGTGATGGCCGGTTATAGGACTCCTTGGGGGAGGGCTGTCCACATTCGGTTTTATCACCTAGAGTGAGGGGCCAAATTTTTTTAAAATTCTTTTCTTTCTCTCCAATTTGCTGCTGCCGAATTTCCCTTGTTGCATTGCCTAAATTGTTCAAAAAAAATTCCAGCTTCTTTCTCTTCTACTAAGCCGAAACCACCACCATTTCCCCTACATCTCTTCTTTCTCTTTTTCTAATTTCTATTAGCCGAACCTACCTCTTTCTCTTCTCAAAATTCCAGCCTTCAAACTTGAGTTAGCCGAATCTCTTCCATTCCCTTCTTGCCGAAATCTTTCCTCCTCCATTAGAGTTACTTTGGCCGAATATCAAGGGAGCACAAGTTTCTTTTCGGGATGAATGGTTCTTTTATAAATTTATGATTATGGCCGAATGGCCTAAAACCCTTATTAATACGGTTAAAGCAATTGTAGGGAAGCCATAGCCATTAAAGGAAGCTTTCGGGATTTATTCTCCTAAGGTAAGGTGGTAAGTAACATTCGGCCATAGGCCTTGATCATGTATTAGTGTGCAAGCCAATTTTAACAAGTGTTTTTGGTAGGGATCTCAACAGGACAAGTGACAAATTCGGGATTTCGGTGAGTTTGGTAAGTGGTTAAGCACATTCGGCCAAAGGCCATATTTTTGGTACATCGTATCCTTCGGGATTATTTGGATTGGCTGAATAGGCCAAAATCCCTAACCCTGTTGTTGGCCGATTATAGGGTCAAGGATCTAGCGTCGTAGATCGGATCTTCGGGATCTAGGAATTTCGGTAGAAACAGGTGTGTACATACACACTTTATAACTAATTAATGTGTTAAGTATTTTGTGTATGCTAAATCTGATTTGTGTAGATATGGGATTTAATACCATAAAAGGTATAAGCAAGGATTCAGGTAAGTCCTTGTCGTTATGAGTTTCTTTATGATGCTTTTGGGAAGCATGACATATTTGGTATATGTGACTTAAATACATGGTTATTGATAAATCCAGTGTATGTTGCTAAGTAAGCATGTTGGCATGAATTCTGTTAAATAACATTGATTGATGTGGGTTATATGAGTGGAGGGGAAGTGATATTTGTGTCGCGGACACCGGTGGTTTGGTACCACATTTCATGACCGGTCACGTGAGGTTTGGCACCTCCGGAGGTTTGGCACCTCATAGCGTCTCGCCCCGGTGGCTTAGCACCACGGTGGGTTGGCCCCTGATTTACATTATGGGATTGACGCCGGTGATTTGGTATCACACGATGGGTTGGCCCCATCATTTGATTTGTGACTTTGGTCACGGTGGTTTGGCACCACGGTGGTTTGGCACCACAATATGATGGATATCGTGACTTTAAGTCACCAGTGGTTTGGCACCACCAGTGGTTTGGTACCACACGGGGTAGAGAAAGGTGTTTGGATGGATAGGTTGGGTGCATGATTTAATGCATGTTAATTTGTTATAAATTGTGTATGTTGTTGCACTAAATTGGGGAAGGGTTACACATTGAGTCTTGGTGACTCACCTTCTCCTTTAACATTTTTCAGGTGACTCGTAGATCGCGGATGAGGAGCCGGATGGACTCGAGGTGGCCATGCAGTGGAAATATTGGTTTAAATGGACTTGAATTATTTTTACTTATTCCTGGTTTCATTTGCTCAAGTTGTAATAAGGCCTCCTAAGACTTTTATTTTGCTTACTTTACATATTTTGGATAATATGTTTAAATTACTTAATGACTGTAAAATGGGTACACACGGTTTCTTAAATTCAAACGCAAAATGTTTTATTGTGGCATCGGGTACATTCAAAATTAGTAACAACCTGACTTAATAGATCTTTAAATATATCCAAGTGCGGTTTCCTCACACACCTCAATGGTTTTAACAAAACGATATAAAATGAGATGTTTTCACCCAAACTTAAGCGGCTAAAGAAATTTTTACAAAATGTTTTCCTCCGTAACATACCAGATTCGGTCGTAATGTTTGGGCCGGGTTTGGGGTGTTACATGACGTATATGGAAGTACAATCTTCAAGGATATGCAATCTTAGATATGATATGCAAATCTTAGATATGATATGTAATCCTAGAAGATATGGTATGCAATCTTAGATATGATATGCAAATCTTAGATATGATATGCAATCCTAGAAGTTATGGTATGCAATCTTAGATATGATATGCAATCTTAGAAGATATGGTATGTAATATTAAAAGATATGATTTTGTAATCTTAGAGATTTAATTTGTAGATACCTTTTAATCTTAGCCGTTGATGTAATTGATCTGTATCGTTGGATTTGGGGAGGCTCAACTATAAATAGAGAATTCTCCCTTCATTGTAAACACACTGGAATGACACTGGAATGGGACTTGAGTTTTGAGTAATAAAAATTCTTGAGAACATTCACTCAAATTTCTCTCTCTTTTGCGTTCTTATTTTCTATGGCTTGTTCTTATTTTGTTCTTCGCTCATCTTCGTTTCTTTTTGAGTTGCTTCTGTTCGAGTTAGTTTTTGGTGGAGGAATTTCGTCGAATCCTCATATTGCGGGAGTTAGGTTGACTTATGTGTTTTTTTTATTAGCTTAATCATTATTTATTCATTTATTTTAATTATTTTAAATTTATTTTAATTGCCATTTTAACCCCTGTGATTTAACGCGTGTTTTAATTTAATCATTTTATTTGTTTTAATTGCTATTCAACCCCTGTTTTCTTTGTTTTAATTTTATTTTTATCCTTTTAATTTATTTTATTATTTTACATTATTTTAAATTATTTATAGTTTATATTGTTTTCTTTATTATAATTTATTAAAATTTATATATATTTTTATATGTAATATACTTATATATATTATTATTATTTATTATTTTATTTAGCTTAATATTATTTTTATGATTTATATATTAAGTACTATATTATGTTTTTTAATTTGTATATTATATAATAGTACATTATATCATATAATATTTTTGGAATTTTTGTTTTATAAAATTTATTTATGTTTTATAACCTATTTTATTACATATGTAATTTTTATGACTATTGAATTATATATATGTTTTATATAGAAGTATTATATATCGTTTACTAATTATTATTTTTATATATATGTATTAAATTATTAACTTATATTTATTTATCATAAATACTCTTTTATTTTTTTTTGTTATTATGTATATACATTAAATCATTTTAAAAATCATCATATTCTTTTTTTTTCTCGATGTTTAAATATGTTATTCTTTTTTTCATTTAATTTTGTTATTTCGTGAAGATGTCAATTATTGCTATATTATATGTTTATTTATATTCTTTAGATTGTTTATTATTGTTTAGCATATTCTATTGTATATTCATGTTATATTATCCTTTAATTATTTATTGTTAGTATAATTTTTTACTTTTGTAAAATTGTTATTTGTATACTCAAACCATTGTTTTATAAAAATACCTTTCAAATTAAAATATTTATTTCAAATAGTTTTCAAAATACGGTGATATGTGATATTTGAAGGATTTCGAGAAGAATTTTGCCCTAACTTATTGGGTTCGATTTTTCACGTGAAACTTTAGGTATTACCTATCCCTTTTTCCTTAAAAAAATGAGATTTACCAATTTCAAATTAAAAAAAAAAACCTATTCTTGGGAATTCGGATCGTTGTGCCTTAACTTATTGGGTTCGACGTTTTGCTTCTCGAGGTAGGAATTTTATAAAATAAAGACGTACTTAGTTTCAAGGTCATAAGATGTTATATCCTAACTTACTGGGTATGGTGTTTTATTTCTTTGAAGATAGGTAAGTCTGGGTTTTTCTTTTCAACTCAAAAGGACTATTTTCTAAATTTTTCAAAATTTCAATATTAGGACATGATGTTATCAATTGGGTACCAATTTTGGGCGTTATGAGGGTGCTAACCCTTCCTCATACGTAACCGACTCCCGAACCCATTTTTCTTGTTTTTGGTGGGCCAAAATAAGTATTTTAAAATAAACGATTTTCAAGGTGATCCAATCACACCTAAGTAAAAAAGATTGGTGGCGACTCCATTTTCGTTTTTGAAAGTCGATTCTCGTTTTTTTTAAATCAAATTTTAAAATGGTTTTAATGACTTGGCGACTCCAATTGGGGACAAATAAGAGAGTCAAGTCGTAAAGTCGATAAATTCATGTCCTATTGTTGCAAATTTGAAATTCTGATTTGAAAAATCATCCTTTTTATTGCATGTGTTTTTTCTATAAAATATATTTGCATTGCATTCGCATGACCGTTGTGGTCGCACCCTTAAGTGGGAGCGAAGCTACTCCTTCGTGAGGTTTTCACCTGCAATGCGGGATAGTGAATCGCTTCGAGGATACATCCGTACCTATGTCTTCGTGAGATTTTCATCTCCGTGCGACCATAGAGAAATGTATTCCACTGATGAACTCGGTCCACATGAGCCTATAATGGGTGAGGATCGAGAATCACTGGTTCGGGTACCTTAGCTTTAGAACTAAACCGCATATAGTGAACCCTAAGAGTTTACCTTAGATAGAACTATGTCAAACCCTAGTGGTCACCCTGATAGGTGTTCTATGTTATTTATTTTTTTCCTTGTGCTAACGTTTTTTTATTTTGTTTTGATTGCATTGCATCCATATCATAGAAAAGGGGTGTTGATTCAAATTCGATTGCTAAATAGAAAAGTTTGTCATAAGGAAATGAATTTTTTGATAAAGTGGATTATAATACGGTTGTCTGAATATGTTTCAAGCAAACACAACGAGAGAAGACTGATAGTCCGTGAAGGAATATAAGGGTTTATTGCCCAATGATTCAAGCTGACAAAGATTATTCGAGAATCGTCCTGGCAAGGCTTTCTTGAAGAGGCTAATAAGCATTGCAAAGTTAAGTGAGCAGTGAGTCGCGGCCCAGATCAAGCAAAAAAGGAGCTAATAGGAGGCATCTATTAGAAGTTTGCAAGATTTGACCTATACGAAGATGGGGATTGATGTTTTTGCTTGGAATATGAGGGCATGGTCGTATATGTGATCCGTTTTATGTAAAGAAATTTACTTTCTAGAAAAGTTTTTCTAATGAAATTGAATTCAGAATCAATGTCTCTCTTTCTTTGCATTCATGCATTTGCATTACATAACATCATTTGCATTTAAGTCCATAGAGAGAGTCTAATTAGTTGAAATTATAACAGAAAGAGAGAAGAGAAAAAAAAGGGAAGGGAAATCTGGAAGCTGAACATCCTTACGGTACGCATGCTAAATCCAAGAAAATGGACCAAAGGATGGAACAATTCCAAAAAGATATGCAAGACCAGATGCAAGAGCAAATGGCAAAACTCCAACAAGAGATGAGGGACCAGATGTTGGAGGCTCAAAAGAGCATGATGGCTCAAATGGCCCAGATGATGAGTGGGATAATGGATAAAGGAAAGGGTCCCCTAGTTAATGTTGAAGATAATGAGGACTTTCCTAGGGGTTTCACCCTACCGCATGTACAACCTGAGGAGTATCCCCAAAGGCCACTTGTCAAAATTAGGCCTCAACAAGGGCAAGTTGATACTAGACCACCTATGAACTTCCAGGTCAGCTCAGGATCTAATCCAAGAGATAACCCTGCCAACCCAGTTACCCCTAACCTAGACATGGCAGAGAGAGAGGGGATCAGAACTGATTCTTCAAAACAGTTGGAAGATTGTTGTAAGTGGTTGGAAGAAAAATTCAAAGCTTTGGAGAATGCCGACCATCACCATGGCATTGATGCAAAGGATTTGAGTTTGGTCCCAGATCTGGTACTTCCTCAGAAATTCAAGATGCCGAAATTTGAGAAGTACAACGGGACTAGCTGCCCTGAAGCCCACATTACCATGTTTTGCAGATGCATGACTGGCTATGTTAATAATCATCAACTCTTAATTCATTGTTTCCAAGACAGTTTGGTGGGGGCAGCGTCTAAGTGGTACAATCAACTCAGCCGCACTGACATTGGCTCCTGGAGAGACTTGGCCCAAGCCTTCATGAGGCAGTACAATCATGTCACAGATATGTCACCTGACAGAATCACTTTGCAAAACATGGAAAAGAAGTTAAATGAAAGCTTCAGGCAGTATGCGCAAAGATAGAGGGAGGTCGCCATGCAAGTTCAGACACCACTCCTAGAAAAAGAGACTACAATGCTCTTCATCAATACCTTGAAGGCTCCCTTCATCACTCATATGATAGGAAGTACCACCAAGAGCTTTGCAGATATAGTGATGGCAGGAGAGATGATTGAAAATGCCATAAAAGGTGGCAAAATTGAAGCAGGGGAAGCCACTAAAAGGTCTGCTCCTAGGAAAAAGGACGACGAGGTGAAAAATACGAGTACATACAACAAAGGGTACTCAAAAGAAATTACTGTTAATCAGCCAAAAGTGATCACTACTGGGCAACAAGGGTCAGTGAGACAAGAGTCGGGCACAAGGTAAAACTCAGAAAAGCTCCAATTCACGCCAATCCCAATGACGTATAAGGAGCTTTATCAGAGTTTTTTTGATGCACACGTGGTGTCCCCATTTTATTCGAAACTATTGCAACCTCCGTTCCCAAAATGGTATAACGAGAATGCCTATTGCGAGTACCACGCGGGAATAAAGGGTCATTCAATTGAAAATTGCACTACGTTTAAAAAGTTGGTTGAAAGGTTTATTAAAATGGGAGTTGTGAAGATTAATGATTCATCAAAACCTGATCACTTTGACAAGGCAGCAAATGCGATAATTGAATGAGGAGACAAGAAAGTTGTGATCCCTTGAAGAAATCAAAACCGAAGAGGTAATCAGGGAACGAGGTTTCCAAACCCTTGGATATTTGGGAGTGTTTTGAATAATGGGACTGTGGAAGAGATCCCTATATTCTTAGAGCTGATCTAGAGTAATATTCGAAACATGCTTGTTGCCTTAAGCCTAAAGGCAATAAGAACTCTTTTGTGAAATAAGCTTGTGTCCTAAATTTTTATTTTAATAAAATACATTTTTTTGAGCAAATATTCTTTTATTCTTTCCACTTCATATTCTTTATTCATGATCATACAAATAATTGTTCTTTGAATCATTTATTCTTTTGAAATATTCTTTCGAGCCTATACTAGGTCCCCAGATATCAACGACATGAGCGACGTTGTTACTGACTCCCTTTTTGAATGAGATATGGGTCTAGGGGATCTAAGGACTTTAAAGATAACTGAGATTGTAACATACCTTCTGATTTGATAAGAATGGTCCAACAAGATGAAAAACAGACCTTATTTAACAAAGGGTCAACGGATATTATGAGCCTAGAAAAGGGGTGAAGTTCGAAGCCCAGCTCACCATAGAAATAATGCAAGACATCATTGAGTTATTTTCAAGAATTCAAAGGTGTTCTTGCACAATCACATCAGGATATGCCTGGGCTACTAAGATGCAGGCTAAACATGAGGATCGGGCACGGCCGATCTACATAGAAAGGGATGGTATCAGCTATGCAGTATCTAAGGAGACAAGATGTGCCTACTCCAGTTCTTCACAAATTTTCCATATGTGGGGCATGGATGTGATAGGGCCAATCTCGTCAAACATTTCTAGTTGACATCGACTCATCGGCATAGCCATCATTTACTTCACTAAGAGAGTGGAAGTAGCTTCATATGTCAATGTTACACAGTCGAGAGTCATCAAATTCAAAAAAAAAAAAAAAAGGATCGGATGCCATAAAGGATCACGTTTAATAATGCATAACTGTACAAAGTCAAAGTTTACAGTTTGTCCAAAGATCAGGCAGTATATCATAGTGTAGCAAAAGCTGCTCAAAAAAAAAAGATGAAAGGTGACTAAGACTTGTAAAGATTGGCATAAGAAGCTACCATTTACCCTCTATCTTATCGAACGTCGGCTAGAACCTTTGTTGGGGCAACACATTGGAATAGAAACAGTTTTGTCAATTGAGCCTAATCGAAGGAAAGGTTAAAAGTTATCCATCATGGTCAGATGATGCGAGCTTACGACAAAAAGGTTCATCCTAGAGAATTCCGCAAGGGGAACTTGATGTTGAAACAGATCTTTCTTCTACAAAACGATTTCAGAGGAAAGCATATGCTAAACTAGGAAAGACCTTAAGAAGGCCTATTTTTGAGGAGCATTGATATTGGCCGAGATAGATGGCGAAGACTTACCCAATCCGGTGAATTCAGGTTTAATCAAGAAGTATTTTACCTGAAAGGGGAAAGGTGAAAACCCGTAAAGGGCGCCTTGAGTCCAAATTCAAAAAAAAAAAAAGAAAGAAAGAAAAAGGAAAAGGAGAGGCCAAGGCAAAAACCCGCAAAGGGGCTTTGAGACCAAAGGGGTTTTGAGTCGAAAACTCAAAAAGGGCGGCTCAAATTTTTATCAAAGATAGGGCTTGTGGTAGTCTTGTTACATCTGAATTAGCAATGAGGAAGTATGTTCCGTCTTGGGGCATCGACAAAGTACTCCGGATCCCCTAAACACATATTGAGTTTAAAATGGTCCTCAAGAAGTTTGAACAAGAGAAGCTCAGGCTGCGATATCTGGGGCACCTAACTTCTATTTTACCCATTTTTGAATTTGCTATTCTTTTCAATATGCACCCCAATCAATTTTCTCGGTTATCTTTTATAACTTATTTGTTTCGAGCTATTCTCTTGATTAATTTCTCTCTTGTCCATTGATCTTTTTCAAGCATTTTATATTGAAATAATGATTATTGGACTAATGCTTTCATAAAAGGAGTTTCGCATATTACTTTGGAAGCTTCTAAATAATATGAGAATCTGAAACAGGACTATTGTTCAAAACTCACCAAGCTTAAGGGGATTGGAAACATTGAAAAATGATTATCTTTTCAAATTCTCATTGGATAAGACAATTTCGTTGGTAACACCATATCGGCAAATGACGAACAAGGTGAATCCAAGTATAAAGGGGGATTATTGTCGGAATACCCTGCATACATACATCTGGTCATTATACTCAGGGGATGATATAATAGACCAAGTTGATTGAAAATTCCATACCTCTATGTGATAACTGATGGATGAAAAAACTAAATGTTATTCCCCAGAAGTTGCAGTAGGAGGTATAAATTTTTATGTCCTAAGGTTTAAGGAAAGGGACTCTGGAATTACAGCGGGGCAAGCTTGATGAGCAGAATGATTGCTTCTTAGGGTTTTTTTGTCCAAGAGACCAGCTGAACGAGAAAACATGGTAGCGCATCAGTGATAGAACCTTGATGAACTATGAGAAATGACAACCCATAGGGATCATTCTCTCATTTCCAATTAGGAGTATTTGATTTATGACAATCATTGCGTCCTAATCGTTTTACAAAAAAAAATCATTTTCATGACATCCTGTATTCATGCAAATGTCATCCCTAATATCATTTAGTTAGGAGCATTAGATTCATTCCGATCATGTGTCCTAATCATCATTCTCATAACATTCTGCATTCATGCAAAAGTCATCCATAATACATTCAAATATACAGGACAGGTCCCTCAGAGGACGGTGTAGCAAAATAAAAAATTTCAGATTTTGTTCCCTAATGGAGCAAACTGAAGAATGAAGTCTTCCTGAAGATAGTAAGGAAGCAAATTGAAAATTTCAGATTTTGTTCCTTAGTAGAGCAGACTGAAGAATGAAGTCTTCCTGAAGATAGTAAGGAAGCAAACCATGAAATTTTAGATTTTGTTCCTTAGTGGAACAAACTAAAGAATGAAATTTCAGATTATGTTCCCTAGAAATGGTAGTGGAGCAAACTGAAGAATGAAGTCTTCCTGAAGATAGTAAGGAAGCAAATTGAAAATTTCAGATTTTGTTCCTTAGTAGAAGCGGATGCATGAAGAATGAAGTCTTCCTGAAGATAGTAAGGAAGCAAACCATGACATTTCAGATTTTGTTCCTTAGTGGAGCAAACTGAAGAATGAAATTTCAGATTTTGTTCCCTAGAAATGGTAGTGGAGCAAATTGAAGAATGAAGTCTTCCTGAAGATAGTAAGGAAGCAAATTGGAATTTCAGATTTTGTTCCCTAGAAATGGTAGTGGAGCAAACTGAAGACTGAAATTTGAGATTTTGTTCCCTAGAAATAGTAGTGCAGTAAACTGAAGTGTAACATCCCGAAATTGGGCCAAGTAGGATTGGGCCCAATGGGCCTTGAGCGTAGAAGCATTTTAAAATTTTGAGAACAAGAGAACGGCATTATTTCAAGTTGGACTTATTAAGAAGGTAATTTTGGAAAGTTACGAGGTTTCTATGAAGTTCCGGGTTCAAGTTGGGCCTTAGTAAAATTTTGTGTTTAAGCCTATTAAGGAGAGATAGTAAGTGGCATCAAGGCTTATGGAAATAAAAGAGTAAATTGCTAGCATAAATGAGTAATTGGTAAAAGGGTTATTGTAACACCCCAAACCAGGCCCATTAGATTCTGACCGAATTTGAAATGCCATCATGGAAAAACGTTTGAAGGTGATTTCACTTTTGGGAAAAACATTAAAAATTTTGTCATTTGAAAACCATGTCCAATTAAAAATTCTAAATAATATAAGCTTGATAAAAATATCCAAATTAAAACTTTATTATAAGCTTTTAAAATATAAGTTGCCAAAATTAAAAGCACTTCCCAATAATAATTTAATGGTCGTCTAGCTTAAACATAATAAAAATGTTCAATCACTTTAATGGGCCTTATTACAATAAACACTTAATCAAAATACTGAAAATATAACTACTTAATTAATTAAAATATCTTTCTGCATGGAAATGTCACGCATGGCCACCTTTGTATCCACTCCAACCCGGTCAAAAATCACGATCACTGCGATGTTTAATAAAAATTGGGTGAGTCATACGGACTCAGTGTGTAATTAGTCCACTTGAATTCCACCCACATGTTAACCACATATTAACTCATATATCAGATATCAATTATCAAATTCACATGTTATCACATTCAGGCTTGGCCCATATTCATATCACATTCATCTAATAGGGTAGTTAACCACATAATTTCCACATCCGGGCTTAGCCCATTTCACTGTGATCCACATTCATATCTTTGGGCTTTGCCCATTTCCACATTAATCCACATATCATATTGGGCTTGTCCCATTTCCACATATGTTCACATATGAAATCATGCAATTATGAAGCCCAACCCAAACCTAGGGTCCATCCGCTACACACCCCTTATCCGACCTACCACACACGGGGATTATCAAATCACCCTCTCCTTTTCACTCCAAAGGCAATCTTCGCCGCCCACGTGCAATTAAGCACAATAGTCCACAACGCGACCTCGGTCGGCGCCAATCCACGATGTAGCCGTAGCTAACACCAAAACCACGATGGGACACATAGTCACTCATCAACCACGATATGGCACATAGCCGATATCAACCACGATAAGGCACATAGCCACTCATCAAGCCACGCGAACTAAATCGCAATTAATCCACAATGTGACCTCGATCAAGCGTGAATCCACGATATAGCTCAAGGCTAACATCAAAACCCACGATGGGACACATAGTCACTCATCAACCACGATATGGCACATATAGCCGATATCAACCACGATGAGGCGATAGCCACTCATCAAGCCACGCGAACTAAATCGCAATTAATCCACAACGTGACCTCGACCAACGTCAATCCACGATGTAGCTCAAGGCTAACATCAAACCACGCACTCGAAGTACACCCGTACCTTCTTTCATATCATATCCCACCCATGCACATGCCACATAAAATAATGATACAATGTAATGATGCATGAGCATGCTCATCAAGCATATTATCACATATTCATATTAATAATCAAATATCATTAGGTTTGGTACTTACAGGGATTTTCGACATACCTTGAGGGTATCCTTATCACAATTTCCTTTGCACTAGTTAACACATTCATAATACATACACATTTCACATACATATCATATATACGAAAAAGCGGTGGGTTAATCACACACCGATCACTTGGAGAACTATGCTTTCGATCATCGATGCTATCACTAGGCGATACTACGGCTATTTGCCTACTTTCTTGTTACGTATTTGGTCCACACCCGGTGGCCAATCCCTAACCGCGAGACAGATCTCTTCTTAAACTTCGGGATAGGGACCTTTCCTTTCCCTTCTTGAATGGTATTCGCCTCCATCAACACACTTAATCAGAACAATCAATTTAATCATCAATATACGAATTCTTAACCAAATATCCACAACTTATCATACTTACAAGAAAGGGTCTTGAAATCGAAAAGCTTGATCTAATGCTTAGATCCTTAATCCCTACATTTGATTAATCACCTACTACTTTAATAAAAAGCCATTTGGTCATAAATCCAAATCCTAGTAGGATTAGTATACTTAAACTTACCTTGTTGCCGTTTGACTTAAGAATCAAGTCTTGAAATCTACGCTATACTCTTCTTGCATTCGGCCAAGCATTGAATCAATTAACTTGGTTAGTTTTCGGCTTTTGAATAATTAATGAACACATATATTTACCAAACATGTCCTTGGCGAATACTATAGACACTTACCTTGTGGATTTTAAATCCCGAAACTCATAGAATAACTAGGGAACACGTGGCCTATGGTGTACCTTCGGGAAAAGAACTTCTCCTTCCTTGTAGTCGACACTTAGTAAATCCCGAAAGATCTCTTCAAAGTTTCGGCAACAAGATATTAATGGGGTTAGTCCTAGATTTGGCAAATCTTAAGAAAAAGGATGAAACCGAATGAGATCTTACCCTTACTTGAAGAAATCGATTGCACCTTCACTTCAACCTTGAGAGATTCGGCTATGGCTAGATGATGATCTCACAACTTTAAGCTTTTGGAGGATTAGAAAGAAAAGAGAAGGAAGAATAAAGATGGAGGATTAGGCTATGGCTTCTAATGGAGAGGAAAATATTCGGCTAGGTTCCAACAATTACTTAATTTCGGCTTGACAAAAGAAAAGAAAGAAAAGAAGAGAAGAGAGCACTAAGAATTCGGAGAGAAAGGAGGAAGCACAAATTGATGAGTAGCCCTCCTTCCTTCCTTTTATAGCCGAAATTATCATCTAAGGAGTCCCTTACTTGGCCACCACTCCTCTATCGATAACTTTATCCTTTAATTATCACTTAAAATAAAAGATAATTCGGTAACTATCCTTACTTAGCGAAATTATTAAACTCAAAGTCCCTTACTTGGCCATCACTTCTCCCTTATTTTCCTCTTTATCTCTTTATTCAAATTAAAAGAATTTAATCCAACAATTATCTCTTGAAAATAATGATAAATAAATCCCTTATTTATCCACTATTTATAAAATAATAAAAGCTCCTAATTTATAGCCATGTGCCGTCCACCTCTCTGCTCCTTGTAGCAAAATAAAATTTCTTTTATTTGCTTCCCATGTGACTCGAACTTAGGCCCATTCCTCTTGCATATGGCGCCATTTCCATAGGCCCTAAGTGGCATCTTGAGACCACTTTTCCAAGCTGGTTTGTGTGTCAAATTTCACAAACTTTTTTCTTTTAAGGCCACATTGCCTTAATTTTCCCTTTTAAACCTTAAAACTCGTCATTTCTAAGTTTCCAAAAATTTTCGATCGGCTCTGTAAACTTGACATTTCCTTACATTTCCAAGTTTCCAAAAATGTTCACTTTCCATTTTCCTTACATTTCCTAGTTTCCAAAAATGTTCACCTTCCATTTTTAAACTTAACATTTCCATACATTTTCAGGTTTCTAAAAATGTTCATTTTTAACTTATTTTCACTCATTTCCGGGTTTCCAAAAATATTCAAAATTTATTCATAATACTTAAAACATGTCACTTCATACAATTAAACCAAAAATGCATAGGCCCTATTTTAGGATGTTACAAGTTATGGCGCCACATGTAGTACCTTGAGGAAGAGGTTCAAATCACTTTGTGTGCAAATTTTGACTTATATTTTTGCACCCTTTCCTTAAGTGTCGGCCAAGAGGCATTCATGGCAAGGTTGACTTCATTTTTTTTTGGTAAGGTGGCTATATGAATAAGGCAAGGTTGAAGTTGGGGAAAGGAATCAAGGGATATAGGAAAGAAAGGGGGACATGAGGCTTATTTCGTGGGTGATGTTTTGGAAAGCTTGGGTGGCCAAACTCTTATCCTAGGGGGGATGCATGTAGACGGTTTTGGGGAGATTAGGTAGCTGAATTTTTAGTTGGCATTTGGTAAAGACTAAGTAGTGTTTTGGCAAAAATTCCCTTTGGCAACTTTGTGTCATTTCTCCCAATTTGCAACCCTCCTTGCCGAAACATATTAGCACAATAGTGCATTGTTTCTCTCTTTTGTTTGGTCACATACTCAGTTTCTTTCCACCTTCCTTGATAGCTGAATTCTCCTTTGCCTTTTGATTGAATTTTTGGTGCTTGTTAGGCCAAAACCTTTCTCTTTGCACTATTTGGTATTCTCCAAATTTCTTTCTACCTTGTGCTGAAATTACAAGCCACTAAAGAACATATTCTCTTCTTGTAACATCCTGGAAATGGGCCTAAGCATTTTTGATTTAATTATACGAAATGGCATGTCTTATGCGTTATGAATATATTGTGAACATTTTTGGAAACTTGGAAATGCAAGGAAATGATTTAGAAATGTTAAGTTTAAAAGAGGAAAGCGAACATTTTTGGAAACTTGGAAATGTAAGGAAATGTCATAGAAAATGTTAAGTTTAAAGTTTAAAAAGGGGAAACTAAGGCAAGGTGGTCTTAAGAGAAAATGTATGTGAAATATGACATACAAATAGCCTTGGTAAAATGGCTACAAGGCGCCACTTAAGGGCCTAGCAAGTGACGCCACATGCAGGAGCAAAAGGGTCTCGAGTTCGAGTCACTTAGGAAGCAAAATAAAGTTTTTATTTTTTTCGGCACAAAGGGGAGGTAATGGGCGGCACCAAGGCACTTGAAGAAGAGTTTAAACTCTCTTAAAATTTCGGCTAAGGGTGGATAAATAATAGATTTATTTTAGATTATTGTCAAGAGATAAATAAGGATTTGTTCTTTAATTTTATTTTCAAATTAAGGTGATAAAGCCATCAAAATAGAAGTGATGGCCAAGTAAGGGATTCTCTTGGTGATAATTTCGGCAAAAGGGGAGGAGATTAAGGCTATCATTCATTCTTCTTCCTTTTCCTTCCCATTCTCTGCCGAATTCTCTAAGCAACATCTTCTTTCTCTTCTTCTTTTGTCAAACCGAATTCCTCTTCTCCCCAAGTCCACCATTGCCGATTCTCTCTAAGTTCTTATCCCTCTCTTTTCAATTCAGTTGAAGTCGAATACATAAGTGACCATAGCCATCCAGTCTCCAAGTCTTCATAGCCGAATCATTGAAGGGCTTCAAACAAAGGTGCTGTCGATTTCATCAAGTAAGGGTAAGATCCAAATTTGGTTTCCATTCTTTATATTTTAGACTTACCGAAATTTAGGGACTAATCTCTATTATCAATCTTGGTCAAATTATGGAAGGGAGGTTTCGGGATTTATGTATTGTCAAAATCAAGGAAAGATCTTTCGGGATTTTTAAGATTCAAGGTAAGATGACATTCGGCCTTAGGCCATTCTTAATGTGTTCAAATGATAGGAATTGATCTAACATAAATCCATGGGAATTTTGTGGACATATCCGAGGCAAGGGATACACCGGGATTTGAGAATTTCAAGGTAAGTGTACTCACATATTCGGCCAAGGCCCTATCTTAAGTACTTAGATCTATTTGTTTTAACCGAAAACTAACCGATACAAGGGATCTAGTGATTAGCCGATTTCAAAAGGGAAGAATACAAGTTTCAGGTATTTGATTACACATCAATCGGCACCAAGGTAAGTTTTGAGTAATAACAATCCTAATAGGATTTGGTTTTATGGCGAATGGTCTTCATTAAATTTTTAAAGTGATGGCCGAATGTAGGAAGTTAAGGATCCGAGGCAAGTACATCGGATTTGGGATTCCGGTGAATTGCTAAGCGAATCGTGTGTGTACCCCACACTAATCTTAATAGATTTATGGCTTTAACTTGATATATGTGTTAATATGAAAGTGTAAGAATGTGGCTAAGGTACCATGTTATGGTACAAAGTACTCAGTGCACGTTTCCTACTCCTACTAGGATTATGAAATATGTCATGTTTAACATGTGATAAGTGATAAGAATGTGAAATTTGGCATGTTAATGCATAATATGTATGATATGGGGCATATGGGTTATTGAAAAGGGAAGTGAATGTGGTGACCTAAGACCACGATATTTGAATGTGGTGACCTAAGACCACGGTATTTGAATGTGGTGACCTAAGACCACGGTATTTGAATGTGGTGACCTAAGACCACGATATCTCGAATGTGGTGACCTAAGACCACGATATCCGAATGTGGTGACCTAAGACCACAAATATTTATAAGAGGCGATGAGCACGCGATCGCAAATGATCGGCGCTTCGATGGTGTGTAGCGGATGGAGGGTTGACTTAGTAGTCCCCACGATGTGCGAGGATGGTACGGGTGATGTGTAGCGGATGGCATATAGGTTTGGGTTGGGTTGCATCACTTTTCTATCTGTTATGTGAATGTGAATGTAATATGATAATGTATGCCTGACTATTAAATTTTAGTGTTGGTTACACATTGAGTCTGTTGACTCACCCCGTTGTGGGAACATGTTTTCAGGTGATGGATAGTGATGGACCGGGACGGCAGAACTTGTGGTGGCCATGCTCATCTTGAAGTTTATTTTATTTGGACATTTTATTTCATTTAAGTACTATAAATTATTTGGGTTTGTTTTGATGTAATAAGGCCACAATTGAACTATTTTACATTTATTTTTATGTTTACAAATTTTTATTAAGTCAAAGGTTAAGTAATTTATTTTAAATGTACTCTAAATGTTTTGTAACACCCCAAACCCGGCCCATTCGTTACGACCGAATTTGAAATGCCACTGCGGAAAAACGTTTGAAGACTGATTTCACTTTTGGGAAAAACATTAAAAATTTTGTCATTTGAAAACCATGTCCAATTAAAAATTCTAAATAATATAAGCTTGATAAAAATATCCAAATTAAAACTTTATTATAAGCTTTTAAAATATAAGTTGCCAAAATTAAAAGCACTTCCCAATAATAATTTAATGGTCGTCTAGCTTAAACATAATAAAAATGTTCAATCACTTTAATGGGCCTTATTACAATAAACACATAATCAAAATACTGAAAATATAACTACTTAATTAATTAAAGTATCTTTCTGCATGGAAATCGCTTCGCATGGCCACCTTTGTATCCACTCAACCCGGTCCAAAAATCACGATCACTGCGATGTTTAATAAAAATTGGGTGAGTCATGGACTCGAGTGTGTAATTAGTCCACTGAATTCCACCCACATGTTAACCACATATTAACTCATATATCGGATATCAATTATCAAATTCACATGTTATCACATTCAGGCTTGGCCCATATTCATATAACATTCATCTAATAGGGTAGTTAACCACATAATTTCCACATACCGGGCTTAGGCCATTTCCACACCGATCCACATTCATATCTTGGGCTTTGCCCATTTTTACATTAATCCACATATCATATTGGGCTTGGCCCATTTCCACATATGTTCACATACGAAATCATGCAATTATGAAGCCCAACCCAAACCTAGGGTCCATCCGCTACACACCCCCTTATACCACCACACCGGGGATTATCAAATCACCCTCTCCTTTTCACTCCAAAGGCAATCACTACCGTCCACGTGCAATTAAGCACAATAGTCCACAACGCGACCTCGATCAGCGCTAATCCACGATGTAGCCGTAGCTAACACCAAAACCACGATGGGACACATAGTCACTCATCAACCACGATATGGCACATAGCCGATATCAACCACGATGAGGCACATAGCCACTCATCAAGCCACGCGAACTAAATCGCAATTAATCCACAACGTGACCTCGGCCAACGTCAATCCACGATGTAGCTCAAGGCTAACATCAAAACCACGATGGGACACATAGTCACTCATCAACCACGATATGGCACATAGCCGATATCAACCACGATGAGGCACATAGCCACTCATCAAGCCACGCGAACTAAATCGCAATTAATCCACAACGTGACCTCAGTCAACGCCAATCCACGATGTAGCTCAAGGCTAACATCAAACCACGCACTCAAGTACACCCGCACCTTCTTTCATATCCCAACCCATGCACATGCCACATAAAATAATAATACAATGTAATGATGCATGAGCATGTTCATCAATCATATTATCACATATTCATATTAATAATCACATATCATCGGGTTTGGTACTTACCGGATTATCGACATACCCCTTGAGGGTATCCTTATCACAATTTCCACTTCGCACTAGTTAGCACATTCATAACACATACACATTTCACATACATATCATATATTCAAAAAGCGGTGGGTTAATCACACACCGATCACTTGGAGAACTATGCTTTCGATCATCGATGCTATCACTAGGCGATACTACGGCTATTTGCCTACTTTCTTGTTCTGATTTGGTCCACACCGGTGGCCAATCCCTAACCGCCGAGACAGATCTCTTCTAAAACTTCGGGATAGGGACCTTCCTTTCCCTTCTTGAATGGTATTCGCCTCCATCAACACACTTAATCGTAACAATCGATTTAATCATCAATATACGAATTCTTAACCAAATATCCACAACTTATCATACTTACAGGAAGGGTCTTGAAATCCCGAAAAGCTTGATCTAATGCTTAGATCCTTAATCCCTACATTTGATTAATCGCCTACTACTTTAATAAAAAGCCATTCGCCATAAATCCAAATCCTAGTAGGATTAGTATACTTAAACTTACCTTGTTGCCGTTTGACTTAAGAATCAAGTCTTGAAATCTCTCGCTATACTCTTCTTGCATTCGCCAAGCATTGAATCAATTAACTTGGTTAGTTTTCGCTTTTGAATAATTAATGAACACATATATTTACCAAACATGGCCTTGGCCGAATGCTATAGACACTTACCTTGTGGATTTTAAATCCCGAAACTCACCGAATAACTAGGGAACATGTGGCCTATGGTGTACCTTCGGGAAAAGAACTTCTCCTTCCTTGTAGTCGACACTTAATAAATCGAAAGATCTCTTCAAAGTTTCGGCAACAAGATATTAATGGGGTTAGTCCTAGATTTGGCAAATCTTAAGAAAAAGGATGAAACCGAATGAGATCTTACCCTTACTTGAAGAAATCGATTGCACCTTCACTTCAACCTTCAGAGATTTGGCTATGGCTAGATGATGATCTCACAACTTTCGGCTTTTGGAGGATTAGAAAGAAAAGAGAAGGAAGAATAAAGATGGAGGATTCGGCTAGAACACAAGGTATTTCGACTTGGCAAAAATAAAAGAAGAAGAACATTTGGTGAAGAGAATTCGGCAGAGGCTTTCAAAAGAAGTAAAATAATGCGAATGGCCTCTCTTTTCCTTTATAGCCGATATTACTAACTTAGAATCCCTTACTTGGCCATCACTCTTCTATTTTAATAGCTTTATCTCTTTAATTATCACTTAAAATATAAGATAATTCAGCAACTATCCTTACTTAGCCGAAATTATTAAACTCAAAGTCCCTTACTTGGCCATCACTTCTCTCTTATTTTCCTCTTTATCTCTTTATTCAAATTAAAAGAATTTAATTCAACAATTATCTCTTAAAAATAATGATAAATAAATCCCTTATTTATCCACTATTTATAAAATAATAAAAGCTCCTAATTTATAGCCATGTGCCGTCCACCTCTCTGCTCCTTGTAGCAAAATAAAATTTCTTTTATTTGCTTCCCATGTGACTCGAACTTAGGCCCATTCCTCTTGCAAATGGCGCCATTTCCATAGGCCCTAAGTGGCATCTTCAGACCACTTTTCCAAGCCTGTTTGTGTGTCAAATTTCACAAAAAATTTTTCTTTTAAGGCCACCTTGCCTTAATTTCCCCTTTTAAACCTTAAAACTCGTCATTTCTAGGTCATTTCTAAGTTTCCAAAAATTTTTGATCGGCTCTGTAAACTTGACATTTCCTTACATTTCCATGACATTTTCTTACAAGACATTTCCTTACATTTCCAAGGTTCTAAAAATGTTCACTTTCCTCTTTTAAACTTAACATTTCCATACATTTCCAGGTTTCCAAAAGTGTTCAAAATATATTCATAACACATAAGATATGTCATTTCGTACAATTAAACCAAAAATGCATAGGCCCTTTTCAGGATGTTACATGTTTTATCACCTAAAAATTTAAAAAGGGTTTCCATTATTAAAACGAATTTGTTTTCTACTCGAGCCCAACCCAAAACAATATTTCTTTCAAAACACACTATTTATCAGAGTAACACATGAATTTTGAACCGGTTTACATCGAGGAGCATACAAGATCCGGTCAAGCCTCGTGGGCCGGGTGTGGGGTGTTTCACTTCTTTTCTTTCTTCTTGTTGCCGAATGTACCCAAACCATTGAGACCAAAAATTTGTTCATTCATCTCTTATTTATCATTTTCTCAAGTGGGTTGACACTCTTTTCTTCGATTGAATCAGTAAGTGAATTCTTTTCTATGTTCATATTCTTTTCTTTCTAGCCGAATAGGTATTTATCACTATTCGGTTGTAAATCTTGATCTTAACCGAAATGGTGTTATCTTCCATTCCTTCATATTGTAATCACCCTATTTTTCGTAGCGTTCTAAGTGGGTGGCCGTTTATTGTTCTAGCCGAAGTCAAACGGTGGAAATTGGATCCAATATCGATAAGGTAAGGGGGTTCATTTTGGATTTTTCGTTATATCTCTATTTGGCTATGTTCCAAATCGGATTGAAGTTTCGACTAATCAATTATTTTTTAGGGACAAAACCACTCGATATATCCTATTTGCAAATCCTTCGGATATAGTGGGTCGACGAAGAGTGGTTCTTTAGGGAATCCTAATCAAGGTGTGTAATCCTGTACCTTTCGTATACATATCTGAAATGATGTGTAATCTCACACTTCTCTAAAAGTTTGTATGAAATATTCTGTGAATCGGTCAAAATATCGAAGAACACCAAAAACCGGCATCCGTGATCACTCGGGCGTGCGTATGATCGCAGTGGTAATCGTATTTTGTAATAAAATAGTTTCGGTTAGAAGTAGTGACGTGTTTTTGGAAAATCACGAAAAATAGGAGAAAGGGAATTAGGAAGTGAATAAGATATCGAATTAAATCTTACTGTGTCTATTTTAATATGGAAGAAACAGAGGAGGAAAAGGATTTTTATATTCTGAGATATGTTAATTTGAGTGAGACTGGTTCTGAATGACTTCGTGGTTCCCTGATCTGTCTTGGAAAAATCGTATAAAATTGTACAAAGTGAATTATAAGTTATAGTTTATATGTAAAGATTACTTAGTAAGTCTATTTTCAATAGAAACAAGTGGGAGCAACATATGAAAACTGTACAGTGAGATATTTAAAATTAAGGTAAAAGAGGTCAGAATCGTTGGACAGTGAAACAAGGGAAACTTTAAGGAATAAACTGTACTAAATGGTTAAGCCAAAAATTCTGGACAAATAGTAGTAAGAAGATATATGAGTCTAGTTTCAAGGAAAATTTACGGATTTAGATTTTGAGATTTCTAACTCAAGTTATAGTTAATTTAGTCAGTACGACGCGGATGGACAGTTTTAAATTGTTATGCCCAAATTAGTAGGTAAGTCTGGATTGCGAAATTACCGAATTACCCTTAGTGGGTAAATTACCGAATTACGAAATTTCCCTTACGGGCCAAATTATGGAAATGCCCTAAAGGGCCGAAATACGAAATTGCTTATGGGTCGCAAGGACATATTGAGTAATGGGCCAATCTGATATTTTGCTAAATGGGCCAATCTGATATTTTGCTAAATGGGCCAAATCTGATAATTGAGATCATGGGCCATAATTTTGTAATAAATATCCAAATAAATTACTGTTGATATATTGTGATTTTTTTATGCATTATACATGATTTGCATGGGATGGGATAATGATGAAGAGAAGTTCTGGTAGCTCTGCTACATAATTCTGGTGGCTCTACCACAAATATGAAAAATGGTGATGCCATGTAAATTCTGTTAATCTGGTGACTTGTCCACAAATTTGATATAATCGGCTTAATGCCTACGTTTGGTGTGTTGGCGGGGTGGGTGACTAAAGCTCCCCACAGGTGTGCTGGTTGGTACGGGTGGTGTGTAGCGGATGGAAAACTAGGTTTGGTTTGGGAATTGCATATCATATGCATATTATATTTGATACATTATTGATGTTGTAAATGGGCTTAGGCCCAAAATATTGCTAATTGGGTTCCGGCCCAATGAATAACGGTAAGAGGATTTCACACTGAGTTCTTGTAACTCACCCCCCTTTCTCTTAACCCTTGTAGGTAATGCTTGATGATATGGACTTGGGCTATGGATGACTCGAGGGAGGCCATACTTTGGAAATGGTTTATTTGGACTTTAGACTTCTTTCTCGTTTATTTTATTACTTTACTATTTTGGGTTAAATGTTGTAATAAGGCCTCTGAACTATTTTTATTTTTGCTTTTTGGTTGGGATGTTTTTATTGCTTTTCTTAAATTGTTTAAAAAGGAGAATTTTCTAAAAACTTAAACAATGGTTTCCAAAATTGATTAACAAATGGATTTCAAAATAAACTTTTACAAATATTTTTAAACACGGATATTTTCTCTCAAACTATTAACGATATTTTCAAAAGACTTGGATTCTCTTTCGAATTTTTAACGTCGTTTTCAAAAGTCACGGTTTTGTAAGATCATTAGTTTAAATTTATCGATTTATCAATCAAATCTTTGAGGTTAGTAGTATTTTATCAAATCAAACTTGTTTTCTTGATTTTTAACAAAGCAATATTTTAGTACGAACAAAAAGGGTTTAACATATTTTGCTCGTGTGACATACCAAATCCGCTCATAACGCATGGGGCGGGTTTGGGGTGTTACATTTTATGGTATCAGAGCCCAGTTGCAAAACTCGACCGTGGTTTGGGTTCAAAAGCGTTTTCCAAAGCTGTTTAGAATTTTGATTTATAAATATATGTTATAAAGGAAGTATGGCACCACGAGTATCCGGTACCAAGTCAAGTAAGTATTTGTTTTCATTTTATGATTATTGTGTTATTACTGTGGTACGAAAATTCTACGAAATAGAATACTCTAGAACTGTTAGCTTTAGGAGTTGAAACTATAGAGATTGAGACTCTAGGATGCGGATTTGACACTCGAAAATAACTTTTCTACTCATACTCCATAAAACATCGTTTAATAAACATCGAATAGTATACTGATTCATAAAACTCGTAATCAAGATTAAATTGACTTAGTGAACATGAACGCTAGAAGATGTGGATGCGATAGACGTAGACGTGCTAGAGGCCGAGGTGCTAGGACTAGATCTTGACTTCGGGCGTGTGCGAAAGGGAGGAGTTGGCATCGCCCGATGGTGAGACGGGATCTCATGATCGAGTGGGGTTAATGAGCTGACTCAGATAGTTAAGAAGGTATTGAAGGAGGTTAAGGAGATCAGCGAAGCACTTCGAGTTGGGTCTGTGGACTGTAAGAAGAAAGAGCTTGCGGTTCTTTTGGGTCGCAGTCTCGTTCTGTGAAGCATGTCAAGGCACAACCAAACTTTTCGGCTTGTGATTATTGCAGAAGGTGTCATCCGGGAGAATATCGGAGGAGGTTAGGAGCATGCTTGAGATGCGGGTCTAAGGAGCATAAGGCTCGGGATTATTTCATCACCATCAAGTCAGGTATGTTTTGGTTGGACGTGATGATTGAATGTAGAAAATTTTCAGTATAAGTGGTAGATAACTACTTGCTTCTGTGATTAGATGTTTGGTTGTGTGAAAAAGGATTCAAGATTTTGTTAAAGGTACATTGTGTTTATTAAGATCAGAGTGCGCAGCGAAAGCATAGTGGTGTGATTTGAGCGGTGCATTTAGTAGTTGGATGGAAATTTCGAGGACGAAATTTCTTTAAGGAGGGTAGAATTGTAACATCCCGAAATTGGGCCTAGTAGGATTGGGCCCAATGGGCCTTGAGCGTAGAAGCGTTTTAAAATTTTGAGAACAAGAGAACGACATTATTTCAAGTTGGACTTATTAAGAAGGTAATTTTGGAAAGATTTACGAGGTTTCTATGAAGTTAGGGTTCAAGTTGGGCCTTAGTAAAATTTTGTGTTTAAGCCTATTAAGGAGAGATAGTAAGTGGCATCAAGGCTTATGAAAATAAAAGAGTAAATTGCTAGCATAAATGAGCAATTGGTAAAAGGGTTATGGCGCCACATGTAGTACCTTGAAGGAAGAGGTTCGAATCACTTTGTGTGCAAATTTTGACTTATATTTTTGCACCCTTTCCTTAAGTGTCGGCCAAGAGGCATTCATGGCAAGGTTGACTTCATTTTTTTTGGTAAGGTGGCTATATGAATAAGGCAAGGTTGAAGTTGGGGAAAGGAATCAAGGGAAATAGGAAAGAAAGGGGGACATGAGGCTTATTTCGTGGGTGATGTTTTGGAAAGCTTGGGTGGCCAAACTCTTATCCTAGGGGGGATGCATGTGGACGGTTTTGGGGAGAATAGGTAGCTGAATTTTTAGTTGGAATTTGGTAAAGACTAAGTAGTGTTTTGGCAAAAATTCCCTTTAGCAACTTTGTGTCATTTCTCCCAATTTGCAACCCTCCTTGTCGAAACATATTAGCACAATAGTGCATTGTTTCTCACTTTTGTTTAGTCACATACTCATTTTCTTTCCACCTTCATTGATAGCCGAATTCTCCTTTGCCTATTGATTGAATTTTTGGTGCTTGTTAGGCCAAAACCTTTCTCTTTGCACTATTTGGTATTCTCCAAATTTCTTTCTACCTTGTGCCGAAATTACAAGCCACTAAAGAACATATTCTCTTCTTTTCTTTCTTCTTGTTGCCGAATTTACCCAAACCATTGAGACCAAAATTTGTTCATTCATCTCTTCTTTATCATTTTCTCAAGTGGGTTGACACTCTTTTCTTCGATTGAATCAGTAAGTGAATTCTTTTCTATGTTCATATTCTTTTCTTTCTAGCCGAATAGGTATTTATCACTATTCGGTTGTAAATCTTGATCTTAACCAAAATGGTGTTATCTTCCATTCCTTCATATTGTAATCACCCTCTTTTTCGTAGTGTTCTAAGTGGGTGGCCGTGTATTGTTCTAGCCGAAGTCAAACGGTGGAAATTGGATCCAATATCGATAAGGTAAAGGGGTTCATTTTGGATTTTTCATTATATCTCTATTTGGCTATGTTGCAAATCGTATTGAAGTTTCGACTAATCAATTATGTTTTAGGGACGAAACCACTCGATATATCCTATTTGCAAATCCTTCGAATATAGTGGGTCAACGAAGAGTGGTTCTTTAGGGAATCCTAATCAAGGTGTGTAATCCCGTACCTTTCGTATACATATCTGAAATGATGTGTAATCTCACACTTCTCTGAAAGTTTGTATGAAATATTACGTGAATCGGTCAAAATACCGAAGAACACAAAAACCGGCATCCGTGATCACTCGGGCGTCGTATGATCGCGATGGTAATCGTATTTTGTAATAAAATAATTTCGGTTAGAAGCAGTGACGTGTTTTTGAAAAATCACGAAAAATAGGAGAAAGGGAATTAGGAAGTGAATAAGATATCGAATTAAATATTACTGTATCTATTTTAATATGGAAGAAACGGAGAAGGAAAAGGATTTTTATATTCTGAGATATGTTAATTTGAGTGAGACTGGTTCGAATGACTTCATGGTTCTCGATCTGTCTTGGAAAAATCGTATAAAATTTTACAAAGTGAATTATAAGTTATAGTTTATATGTACAGATTACTTAGTAAGTCTATTTTCAATAGAAATAAGTGGGAGCAACATATGAAAACTGTACAGTGAGATATTTAAAATTAAGGTAAGAGAGGTCAGAATCGTTGGACAGTGAAAGAAGGGAAAATTTAAGGAATAAAATATACTAAATGGTTAAGCCAAAAATTCTGTAAAAATAGTAGTAAGAAGATATATGAGTCTAGTTTCAAGGAAAATTTACGGATTTAGATTTTGATAATGATGAAGAGAAGTTCTGGTAGCTCTGCTACATAATTCTGGTGGCTCTACCACAAATATGAAAAATGGTGATGCCATGTAAATTCTGTTAATCTGGTGGCTTGTCCACAAATTTGATATAATCGGCTTAATGCCTACGTTTGGTGTGTTGGCGGGGTGGGTGACTAAAGCTCTCACACGGTGTCTTTGGTTGGTACGGGTGGTGTGTAGCGGATGGAAAACTAGGTTTGGTTTGGGAATTGCATATCATATGCATATTATATTTGATACATTATTGTTGTTGTAAATGGGCTTAGGCCCAAAATATTGCTAATTGGGTTCCGGCCCAATGAATAACGGTAAGAGGATTTCACACTGAGTTCTTGTAACTCACCCTGTAACACCCCAAACCTGGTCAATACACCACGACCGAATCTGGTATGTTACGGGGAAAACGTACTTGAGAGGTTTAGGTTTTTCGTTTAAAAGCGGGATGTAAACACTTCACTATCTAGTGTATTTGAAGAAAATTTGAGTAGGCTTGTTTGAAATCAGGTGGTGTATTCAGAAAACCCAAAAAAAAATTTGAAAGCTTAACCAAAAGATGTAGTTAAAACGAGTTTATTCCATTTCATTATTCAAATAGTTTCTTAGTGTTACTTAAGACATTTTAACTTGGTAGAAAATCGAGTTTTGATTTGGAAATCGTTTGAGTTTCTAATGCAAGTCATGGTGAGATACCCGATGGTATAGTTTAAAACACTTTGCGTTATAGTTTTTAAATCATTGTCTTTCAAAATTTTAGTAAAATTTCAACCCACTTATTTTGTTAAGGCATGTTAAAGTCTATTTAAAGCATAAACATCATAAAGCATAATTTAAAGGCCTTTTACAATCCAAAACAAAACCCAAATAATAAAAAGCAAGCTAAAGTACCCAAATTATAAAGTCCGAGTAAAACTTTATTAAGCGTGGCATGAGCACCCGAGTCCATCCCGGCTCCATGTCCGCGTCTAAGTGTCACTGAAATGTCAAAGGAGAGGGTGAGTCGAATGACTCAGTGCATAAATCCCGCTTCGATAAAGCAACATGCTAACACACATCATACATAGCAACATGATTAATGCAACCCGATCCTAACCATCCATATCGCCTTTTCTACCCGTGTGGTACCAAACCACCTGGTGGTGCCAAACCAATGGTGACCCAAAGTCACGATATCCATAAGTGTGGTGCCAAACCACTTTGGTGACCCAAAGTCACGAATAATCCAATGATGGGGCCAACCCATCGTGTGATACCAAATCACTAGCGCAGACGATCCCATATCTCAAAGTGGGGCCAACCTACGGTGGTGTTAACCACGTGGACGAGTCGCAATGAGGTGCCAAACCTCGGTGTCCCAAAGACACAAGTGTGATACCAAATCACCGGTGACGCGAAATCACAAATCCGATGATGGGGCCAACCCATCGTGTGATACCAAATCACTAGCGAGACGATCCCATATCTCAAAGTGGGAACCCACGGTGGTATTAACCACAGGACGCAGTCGCAATGAGGTGCCAAACCTCTGGTGTCCCAAAGACATAAATGTGATACCAAATCACTTTGGTGACCGAAGTCACAAAATCAATCGTGGTACCAAACCACCTGGAGGTGCCAAACCTCTGGTGCCCCAAAGACACAAAGTGTCCCAAAGACACGGATATCATCATCCTCCTCCACTCATATCACCCATCATCATGCCATACTCATGTGATCATGCATCTCATACAAGTCATGCATATCATGCCAACATGCCAAGCATTATATCTCATAGCATACATAACATAGATCATAATATTGAGTATACATCAAGAGAACTCGTAATGCTACGGACTTACCGGATCCGTACATATACCCCACTTGGGTACCAATTAATCCATCATACTATTTTGGTTTTACAAAGCAATCGAGTTATTAATAATATTACTAAGTATGGGTGTGTTAGTTACACACACTGAAAACAATGACCTTAAACCCCTCGAGCAGATCTAAGCCCCTTGATTATCTTGCTCCTATAATCGGCCAAATAAGAGCATTAGACAACTTATCACACTCGGCCAAGACCATCTAACCCCAAAAGAATCCATACCAAACCCTCACCTTTAAACTTGATTTGGTTTCCCACCAAATCTCGAATCAACGATGATTCTCCTTGACAATCACCAACCCCTAAAAGAGAAACGGTTAAACTTTAATGATCTTGACTTAATCGAAACCAAAAGATTGAACGATTAATGATAATACCAATCACTTACCACAACCATCGCTTACCAATCGGTTAAAAGAGTCGAAAACTCTTCTTGGTTACTTTTCAATATCCAAAGACCTATCACAAGATGATTAACAACAAAGTTAATACCCTTTCAACCACAACCAATCATGAGCTTTTAATCCAACCGAATTCAACATAGAACTAGAGAAGATGGACATGGCCATTTGGCCAAACACTTACCCCCTTCCAATCGAAAGAAAACAAGAACCCAACACGATTACCACCCTTCTAATATTCGCCACCAAGGAACTACTAAGAGAGAGGAGAGTTTGGCCAAGAGGAATAGAAGGAACAAATGGAGACAAACGGCTTGAGCTTTGAACAAAAGACAAGAATAAAAGATAAGTAGAGAGTGGGGACTTTCAGTTTGAAAGCAAATAGGTGAAGAAAGTGTTTTGGAAGATAAGATTCGGCTACCAAAGTTTCAAGAAGAGAAAAAGAATGTTTGAGAAGAGAGAGCTTCGGCTTGCACAATTGAACAAAAGAAGAAATAGTTTGGCACAAAGAAATGGGAAGATGAATGGAGAATTGGCTTCACAAATGAACCAAGGAAAAAGGAGATGAAGAGGAGGATACTCGGCTACCAAATGAACACCAAAGATCAAAGATATTTCGGCCAGTTTTAGGAGTGTGGTATTTCGGTTTTCAAAAGCAAAAAGAATGAGAGAAAACTCTTTGAGAAAATCGCTTGTTTGACAAAATGAGAGAACTTTTGCTTACCAATTACTTTTGGCCAAAAATGCACAAGGTAGAAAGTGCATTTGGCACATCCCTCTTCCACACTAAGCCGTCCACTCCCTACTCCAAACACCCAAAAATTCGGCCAATATCCCTCCATTCACTCACCACCACTCCTTCAAACATGTTTGACCAAGTCTTCCTCCTAAAATCCCTCATCACCCTCCATTTGAATGGGAAGACCAAGTCCAAAGTAGAATTCTAATTGCCTTCTACCCTCCCTCCATGCCGTCCAAAATGGGAACCAAAATGGGGACTCTGCGACTTGAACACAGGATCTCTCCCCTTGTAGATGACGCCACCTCAAGCTCCAAGTGGCACATGCCTTGCCACTTTGCCAGCTCCTCATTTGTGCAACAAAACACCAAATAAAATACATATCCTCACTCCATCGGCTCTCCTCCTATAAAGCCTAAAAATAAAAATTTTCCTACCTACTCAGTGCACACTCCTAGCCTACAATTAAGCCCCTAAAACATAGAAATAGCAACATAGCACACCAACACATGCAATATCATGCAACAACAAAATAGCCCCTAACCGGGATATTACGCTTCTACCCCTCTTAAAATAATTTCGACCTCGAAATTACCCGATCAAAAGAGTTGAGGGTATTGTTGCCTCATCATATCCTCGGGTTCCCACGTGGCTTCTTCCACGCCATGATTCCGCCAAAGAACCTTAACCAAAGGTACAGACTTTCTCACGTGAGAACCTTCACATCCCGATCAAGAATCGCACGAGTTCTTCTTCCAAAGTCAAATCTGGATTTACCTCGATCTCTTCCATCGCTACCACATGCGATGGATCCGAACGATATCTCCAAGCATCGAAGCGTGAAATACGTCGTGAATCGACTAAGCTCACTGGCAACTCCGGTTGATACGCCATGGTCCCACTCGTCTCAAAACCTTATACGGCCCAATAAACCTCTGACTTAGCTTGCCTTTCTTCCGAACCTCAAAACCTTCTTCCATGGCGAGACCTTGAAACACTTGATCCCCACAGAAAACTCTATGTCTCTCCGCTTAAGATCGGCATAAGACTTCTGCCGGTCGAAGCTTCCTTCAACCGAGCCTGAATCAACTTAACCTTGTTTTCGGTCTCAAAGAACCAACTCGGGTCCTAACAATCTGGCGTTCACCTAACTCCGCCCAACACGTGGGTGATCAACACTTCCTACCATACAACGCCTCATATGGTGCCATCTTGATGCTAAGCAGTAATCGTTGTTGTAGGCAAACTCACTAATGGTAGAAACTCTTCCCAACTACCTCTAAAATCAGGACACAACCCTCAAAGATATCCTCTAAGATCCGAATAACTCTTTTCGATCGCCCGCCGACCGCGGGTGAAAAGCCATGCTGAAATCCAACCGCGTGCCCAGAGCCCGACGCAACGCTTTCGTAACCTTGACGTAAACTGGGATCCCTATCCGAGATGATCGATCATCGCACACGTGCAACCTCACTATCTCTCGAAACATACACCGCCAACCCTCAAGTGAGTAGTCAACTCTCACCGGAATGAAATGAGTGATTTAGTCATCGATCCACAATTACCCAAATTGAATTGTTCTTGCTTGGCGTAAAGCGGTAACCCTTGACGAAATCCAAGGTTATCCTTTCCCACTTCCATCGAGGAATCTTCACAGTGAAGTAACCCGACGCAAGCAATCGATGTTGGCCTTGACCTGTGACATGTCGGACACTTCCCAACACACTCTGTCACTTCTTTCTTGAGACTAGGCCACCAAAAGCGCTCTCGAGATCCCTATACATCTTACTACCTCCAAAATGCATAGCATAAGGGCTACTATGTGCGTCTGAAGAATCCTCGCCTCACTCAACATCCTTGGGCATACAAGCTTTACCTTGGAAACACAAAGACCCCATCACTAGACAAGTTGTAACCTTCCAAACCACCACTCAGCACTGCAACCTCCGCAAGACTCAAAGACCTCATCCTCTAATCTGTTTCTCTACGACCGCTCAACCCAAGTAGGCTTAACCCGCAACTCGCGCGAATACCCGTCGTCATACAAACTCAAGTGGGCAAACATCGCTCTTAAGTCCGAAACAACCTTACGGCTCAACGCGTCACGCCACCACGTTAGCCTTGCCCGGATGGTACTCAATCGAACGGTCGTAATCTTTAAGCAACTCAACCCATCTCGCTACGCCTCAAATTCAAATCCTTCCGAGTCAAGAGGTACTTCCGACTCTTATGATCGGTGTAGACTATTGATCTCTCTCCGCATAAGTAGTGCCTCCAAATCTTCAACGCAAAGACTACACCGCTAACTCCGGATCGTCGTCGGAGGCCGGATAGTTGACCTCATGTGGCCTCACCGCCGAGATCGTAAGCCACAACCTTACCTTCCCGCATCAAAGACACAACCCAACCCCGTATGTGATGCATCGCGAGAGACCGTGAATTCCTTACCGGCCTCGGTTTGAATTAAAACCGAGCTTCTGTTAGAATCTTCTTAAGCTTATCGAAACTCCCCTGCTGTTTCTCAGTCCAAACAAACGGAACCTCTTTCCTTAACAACTTGGTCATTGGCGCTGCTATCAACGAGAAACCCTCAACAAACCTTCGGTAGTATCCGGCCAAACCCGAAAACTCGAATCTCACCCACTGACCTAGGCGGCTTCCAATCCAAAACTGCCTCAATTTTCTGAGGATCCACTCTAATCCTCGGTGACACCACATGTCCCAAGAAAGTCACTTCTCTAAGCCAGAACTCGCACTTACCGAACTTAGCATAGAGCCGCTTTTTCCTCAAAATCTGCAAAGACAACTCTCAAATGCGCATCATGCTCTTCCTCTGTTCTTGAATACACCAAGATGTCGTCTATGAAAACCACGACGAATCGATCCAGATCATTTCTTTGAAACACTCTATTCATCATACCCATAAATGTTGCCGGTCGCGTTAGTCAACCCGAACGGCATTACGTAAATTCGTAGTGCCCATACGGGTCCAAACATTTGTCTTGTGAATATCCGCTTCCTTCACCTTTAGCGGTGATACCTGGACCTCATGTCAATCTTAGAAAATACCGCTGCACCCTTCAGCTGATCAAACAAGTCATCTATCCGTGGCAACGGATACTTGTTTTTAATCGTCAGCTTATTCAATTGGTGGTAGTCTATGCACATCCGCATCGTACCATCTTTCTTCTTAACAAAAAGTACCGGCGCACCCCACGGCGAAACACTTGGCCTAATAAAACCCCGATCCAATAACTCCTGGATCTGAGCCTTAAGCTCCACCAATTCCTTTGGCGCCATCCTATATGGAGCAATAGACACTGGCGCAGTTCCGGGTAACAGATCTATCCCGAACTCTACCTCACGATCTAGCGGCAAACCTGGAAGCTCCTCAGGAAACACATCAGCAAATTCCTTAACAGTACGGACCTTCTCTACAGCAGACTCTTTAGCCTCCAAGGCATACACAAGAACCACATACGCCTCACAGCCCTTCCTGACCATCTTCTCTACCTTCAGAGCAGATACCACATTTGATAAGTAATCTCTCCTATTACCTATCATAGCCACTTCATCACCCTCAGTCGTCCTTAGAACCATGCGCTTAGCCGCGCAATCCAACTTCGCCTGGTACTTAACCAACCAGTCCATCCCAAGAATCAAATCGAACTCCCCAAGCGGCGGTTCCATCGGATCGTGAAGAAACACTACCCCTTGGAGTTCTAGGGGTACGTCTCTAAACAACCTTATCTACTACCACAGAGTGACCTAAAGGGCTAATTACAGTCATTAGCCTAGAAGATATCTCAGAGTCTAAGTCCATGGTCTCTACTATACTACTGGCCATGTAAGAATGCGTCAAACCCACATCAATCAAAGCAGTAAAAGGAGAACCAAAGATCAAAAACGTACCGGTTATGACGTCCGGTGCGTCGCCCTCCTCTCGGCGCCTTGCTGCATACACTAACCCAGGCTGTCTGGCGTCAGAACTTGTAATATCCCCAAACCCGGCCCAAACATTACGACCGAATTTGGTTTGCTACAGAGAAAACATTTTGAAAACCATTTTAAGACTGATTTAAAATTTGTCGAAATGCCTTTCAAATTAAATTTCTTTGTTAAAAACCATACTTAATAAATATTTGTTGAGTCGAGTTGTTTACAAATTTCAAATGTACCCGATGGTACCTTAAAACATTTTGCGTTTAATTTGAGAAAACATGTGCATCCGTTTTAACATCATCGAATAGTTTAAACAAAACATTCAAAACATGCAGCAATAATAAAATAATCCTAGGAGGCCTTATTACAATTAAACAACATAAATCCAAAAGAAAGATAATTAAACCCAAAATTCATTTATTAAAAACTCCTTTGCATGGCCACCTCGAGTCCATCCGGCCCATTTCCGCGATCTACTCATCCGCAAAGTGTTAAGGGAAAGGGTGAGTCACCAAGACTCGGTGTGTAATCCCCACCCGGTAAAGTAACTCATACACAAGTCATTAATAAACATGCACATGCAACCCAACTAGCCATCCATACTCCTTTTCTACCCCGTGTGGTCAAAACCACCTGGTGGTCAAAACCACCGATGACTTAGAGTCACAAATCGGATGATGGGGCCAACCCATCGTGTGGTCAAAACCACCGATGACCATAGGTCACAATAATCAAGTGTGGTCAAAACCACTGGTGGTACCAAACCACTGGGACTTAGTCGCAAATTAATCAATCGTTGTGGTCAAAACCACCGATGACCATAGGTCACAAATAATCTGATGGGGCCAACCCATCTTGTGGTCAAAACCACCGACGACATATCCATAATTCATCCCCCTCCTCTCATCAATCCCACCATCACATGCTTATATATCAATTATCATGTTTCATGTCATAGCATTTAACATCATGTAATGGCATACAAATCATATATCAAAAATTACAAATTAGGGGACTTACCTGAATTCCATGCTTAGCCATAAGCAAATCACAACCAAAAGATCTAAGGCAAATAATAATAGCACGTAAATTAATAAAGTGTGTATAGAGATCTTACACACCTATTTTCTAGTAATTCTCGAATATACTAGCGAAATCCTGAGACGTTGTTTCCTCCAATTCACCGAATTCCCGTATTTATCACTTGTCCTATCGAGATTCCTACCAAAACACTTGATAATAATTAGCTTGCACATCTATTCATAACCAAAGCCTATAGCCGAATGTTACTTACCACCTTTCCTTAGGAGAATAAATCCCAAAAGCTTCCCTTAATGGCTATGGCTTTCCTCTTACTAATGCTTGAAAAAGAATCCCAAAAAGGATCTTGTGCTCCCTTGATATTCGACCAAAGTAACTCTAATGGAGAAGGAAAGATTTCGGCTATATAGTAATGAAAGGAGAAAATATGTGAATAAAAGTGAGGGAATATAAGTAGAAAAGAGAATAACAATGAGTGAATGGGGATTCGGTTTAATCAACAATGGAAGAAAGAAAAGAAAAGAGGATTTGAGGAAGAAAGAGGTTCGGCCAAATGAAAGAAAAGGGATTTGTGTTTGAGCACAAATCAAAGGGAAAAGAGAGAGATGGGAGAAATGAGATTCGGCCAACACCTTGTTTACTAAAAAGAAAAGTGCATAAAATGCCAAAATGAAGTTTTAGTTTCAAGTGGAAAGATGAGAGAAAGAAAATAGTATTTTTGGTTCAATGAAATGAAGGCTAAAACAAAAGCAAAATTTGCACAAAATGTACAATAAACATTCGACCAAAGAAGAGTTTTGGAGAGGAAAAGCAAAATGCAAAAGATGCACAAAAGAGGAATTGGCCAAATATTCCCCTAAACCACCTAACAAAATTCGCCACCCACCTAGACACCCATGCCGTCCACATACATGCACTAAAGCCTAGGATTACTTTCCAAAACATCCTCCCTATTCCATGCCTTTGTCCCCTCATCATGCCATAAGTTCAAGATTCTTATCCCTAAATTAAGCTTTCCTTAATCATAAATTCAACTTACCAAAAGTTATTAGTCCACCTATCATAAATAAGTTTGACTGACCATCAATGCTAATACAAAAATAAACCTTCAAAATGCTAAACATACCACTCGAACCTCTAGCCTCAAGCTACCTTTCAAGCTCCTTAACCAACTTGCCACTTACTCCTCTTGTGCTTTAAATGAACACTTAATTAACTTAAGTGTCAAGCTTACTTAATCCTACTTTATTAAATAAACCATACTAAAATTATTCTAACTTCCTAAATAAAAACAAGCCTTCACAAGACTATTCTAACACACAAAATTCATACCTAAGCCAACACAAAAATAAATAATATTCTAATTTTCCTAAAGCCCAATTCCCAATCGGCTCAATCCTACTAGGCCCAATTTTGGGATGTTATAATTCTACCCTCCTTAAAGAAATTTCGTCCTCGAAATTTCCAACTAGCTCTGATCGTACCTCCTATCTCGCCACACTACGCTCCCCTATCGCACTCTGATCTTAAAGAATTGTCATATTTCTAAACACATTCTCCAAGTTCATAATCAATTTTTTCCCACACTTCACCAACTCAAAAGAACAAACTAACGTAACCACAAATAAGGCAATTGAGGTATTCGGAAATAAGAACTTACCCGTTGTCATATCGGCACATCTTCCTCCTCGCGACGGCCAACCTGCATAAACCAACCTTGGTTGCCTCGCCTCTGTACCTTGGCACCTCGGCCACGCCCGTTACCATCACCATTACCACGACCTCTCGTGGTGGTCCTTCATTTCTAACACGAGCACGTTTCGACCCTCTGGCTGATTCTTAGCTAACTTCCGGGGACAATCCCTTACACGGTGATCGAACGATCCACACTCAAAACATCCTCGATTACCATTCCAACACTCCCCCTTGTGAAACTTGCCACACTTATCACACCGTGGAGGCCATCGAGGATTAGTAGCGGCAGCGAGAGCCTAACGACCTTGATCGACCCATCAAACCTCATCCTCTTACATTTCATTACCCGAGAACTTTGAAGTTTCAGAGCCCGCTTATTCCAATTCCGTTCTTGGTTTCGCTTAACGGACTATCTTACCTCTTCAGCAACCTTTGATTTCTCTACTAGGACAGCAAACTCCCGCTCCCTTTGTGGAGCTATCATCATTCTCGACTCATCTCTCACCCCATCTTGAATCTAACACAACGTTCATGCTCGGTACCCACCATACTACGAGCATACCTACTCAACAAGAAGGAACTCGGCCTCATATTCCGCCATCGACTTATTTCCACGAACCGGGTTCAAGAAAGCCTTTCATTTGTGCGTCTACATAGCTAGTTCCAATATACTTCTTTTGGTAAGCTTCTGAAGAATTCCCACGTGAGATTTTACGCCACTGTTCCATCCCTTACGGTGAGCCACCACCGATAAGACTCATCCCGCAAAGAAGGAGATAATACCCTTCAACTTCTCCTCGCGGTGAAATCCAAATCACCCATAATCCTTTGGTGGATTCCAACCAATACTCGCCGCCTTGGGTGCCATTCGACACACACCCGAAATACCTCAGCTCCAGTTAGATCGGGTCGCCAGAACGATTTCCGAGCTCCCAAATTTCCACTAGCCCCACCCACCAACTCAAGGACTCGCAACACGACTTGCGACAACGCCTCACCCTCGGTGCGATCCGCTCCTCGGCTCCAAAAGTTGGAGGTGGTGGTGTGTGGTACTTCATTCTCGAACCTTGACCCGACCTAACGGGTTCGGACACGGTCATCCTTCCCTTCCGCGCCCACGGCGACCCGTCCTCTAGAGCTCATTCTAACTATCGCGCTTTTAATCTATTTAGAAAAATTTATGGATTAGTACTTTGTTTCACTTGGTTATTCGTGAAGAAATTTTTATGAAGGGAGTTTAATAGAGATTCTTTCGATCACATAAGGTTTTAAGTCCTCTATCCTAGTTCATACAGAGAAGAACATCCATTCCCTAATACCTTTCATTCCTATTCACTCTTCGGACGTTTCTGTCCAGTTTCTATCCCAAGGGTATTTTCGTCATTTTCCTATAGGGGTATTTTCGTAATAAATCAAGTTTCTTTTTTTAAACTTTTCGTAATTCAGAACTTTTGAAATTTCCTAAAACTAGAGGTTCTTTTCAAAGATTTCTCAAATTAAAGGTATGGCAAAATTTTGGAAACTAGGGGTATTTTGGTAATTTTGGTAAACCAGGGAATATTTTGAAGATTTTTTTTCCAAAATAAATTTTTCCTAATATCTAGAGAGTACTTAAACAATTTTAAAACTCGAGTTTTCATGAAAACATGGCTAATCCCTTTTGGGTTTTATTTATTGTGTTTAGCCTATGACCGAGTCCTCTTGGTTAGGGTGAACCAGAAGCTACACACATAGGGTAGGATTCTGCGAAGAGGAGGTGAGTCACGAGGACTGCTTAAGTACCAAGCTCTTCCGGATCCAATCCTAGACATGCGCACCAGGGTTACCACACCCTAACTCGGCGACTTGGTCCTAGGTTTGTTTAATTAGGCTTTTAAAGTTTTATGTCCTTGTTGGGGTAAACTAATCCTAAGGTTTAAAGTACTTATTACTATCTACGTTCCATGCTTCCTACCCTTCTACAGAAAATAAATCATACAGAAGTTAGGAGTACTTACCTGGGCGGATAGGTGCCGAAGACTCGGTGCCATGCTATTCAAAACCAAAAATATTTCTCAAAGGCCTACTAAAACATTTTAGGCCTTGGGCCCTACACATAGAGCTTTGAACTTGGCTCGATACCAATTTTGTAATATCCCCAAACCCGGCCCAAACATTACGAATAGAATTTGGTTTGCTCTACAGAGAAAACATTTTGAAAACCATTTTAAGACTGATTTAAAATTTGTCGAAATGCCTTTCAAATTAAATTTCTTTGTTAAAAACCATACTTAATAAATATTTGTTGAGTCGAGTTGTTTACAAATTTCAAATGTACCCGATGGTACCTTAAAACATTTTGCGTTTAATTTGAGAAAACATGTGCATCCGTTTTAACATCATCGAATAGTTTAAACAAAACATTCAAAACATGCAGCAATAATAAAATAATCCTAGGAGGCCTTATTACAATTAAACAACATAAATCCAAAAGAAAGATAATTAAACCCAAAATTCATTTATTAAAAACTCCACTGCATGGCCACCTCGAGTCCATCCGGCTCCATTTCCGCGATCTACTCATCTGCAAAGTGTTAAGGGAAAGGGGTGAGTCACCAAGACTCAGTGTGTAATCCCCCACCCGGTAAAGTAACTCATACACAAGTCATTAATAAACATGCACATGCAACCCAACTAGCCATCCATACTCCTTTTCTACCCGTGTGGTCAAAACCACGGTGGTCAAAACCACTGATGACTTAGAGTCACAAATCGGATGATGGGGCCAACCCATCGTGTGGTCAAAACCACCGATGACCATAGGTCACAATAATCAAGTGTGGTCAAAACCACTGGTGGTACCAAACCACCGGGACTTAGTCGCAAATTAATCAATCGTTGTGGTCAAAACCACCGATGACCATAGGTCACAAATAATCTGATGGGGCCAACCCATCTTGTGGTCAAAACCATCGACGACGATCCATAATTCATCCCCTCCTCTCATCAATCCCACCATCACATGCTTATATATCAATTATCATGTTTCATGTCATAGCATTTAACATCATGTAATGGCATACAAATCATATATCAAAAATTACAAATTAGAGGACTTACGAATTCCATGCTTAGCCATAAGCAAATCACAACCAAAAGATCTAAGGCAAATAATAATAGCACGTAAATTAATAAAGTGTGTATAGAGATCTTACACACCTATTTTCTAGTAATTCTCGAATATACTAGCGAAATCACGAGACGTTGTTTCCTCCAATTCACGAATTCCGTATTTATCACTTGTCCTATCGAGATTCCTACCAAAACACTTGATAATAATTAGCTTGCACATCTATTCATAACCAAAGCCTATAGCCGAATGTTACTTACCACCTTTCCTTAGGAGAATAAATCCCAAAAGCTTCCCTTAATGGCTATGGCTTTCCTCTTACTAATGCTTGAAAAAGAATCCCAAAAAGGATCTTGTGCTCCCTTGATATTCGACCAAAGTAACTCTAATGGAGAAGGAAAGATTTGGCTATATAGTAATGAAAGGAGAAAATATGTGAATAAAAGTGAGGGAATATAAGTAGAAAAGAGAATAACAATGAGTGAATGGGGATTCGGTTTAATCAACAATGGAAGAAAGAAAAGAAAAGAGGATTTGAGGAAGAAAGAGGTTCGGCCAAATGAAAGAAAAGGGATTTGTGTTTGAGCACAAATCAAAGGAAGAAAAGAGAGAGATGGGAGAAATGAGATTCGGCCAACACCTTGTTTACCAAAAAGAAAAGTGCATAAAATGCCAAAATGAAGTTTTAGTTTCAAGTGGAAAGATGAGAGAAAGAAAATAGTATTTTTGGTTCAATGAAATGAAGGCTAAAACAAAAGCAAAATTTGCACAAAATGTACAATAAACATTCGGCCAAAGAAGAGTTTTTGGAGAGGAAAAGCAAAATGCAAAAAGATGCACAAAAGAGGAATTGGCCAAATATTCCCCCCTAAACCACCTAACAAAATTCGGCCACCCACCTAGACACCCATGCCGTCCACATACATGCACTAAAGCCTAGGATTACTTTCCAAAACATCCTCCCTATTCCATGCCTTTGTCCCCTCATCATGCCATAAGTTCAAGATTCTTATCCCCTAAATTAAGCTTTCCTTAATCATAAATTCAACTTACCAAAAGTTATTAGTCCACCTATCATAAATAAGTTTGACCAGCCATCAATGCTAATACAAAAATAAACCTTCAAAATGCTAAACATACCACTCGAACCTCTAGCCTCAAGCTACCTTTCAAGCTCCTTAACCAACTTGCCACTTACTCCTCTTGTGCTTTAAATGAACACTTAATTAACTTAAGTGTCAAGCTTACTTAATCCTACTTCATTAAATAAACCATACTAAAATTATTCTAACTTCCTAAATAAAAACAAGCCTTCACAAGACTATTCTAACACACAAAATTCATACCCAAGCCAACACAAAAATAAATAATATTCTAATTTTCCTAAAGCCCAATTCCCAATCGGCTCAATCCTACTAGGCCCAATTTTGGGATGTTATAGAACTACCCGCACCCCTGCCCGGTGCTCCACGGCCCCGACCAGATCCATTACTACCTCTGCCATTACCACGGCCCCTCTGCGGTGGCGGTCCACTACTCCTGAACTGAGTACGGCCCTGACTCTCAGACTGAATCCTGGCCAACTTACGCGGACAGTCCCTCACGCGATGATCCAGAGAACCACACTCAAAACAACCTTTTCCACCGGTCCAGCAGCCTCCCCAATGATATCTCCCACAATGGTTACACCGCGGCGGTCCCTGACTAGCAGCAACAACCCTACCAGACTGATTCGGCCCACTCTGTCTAGCCCTTTTCTGAGGATTACCCGACGATCCCAGAAGACCCAAAGCTCCTCTTATGCCTGTTCCTGTCCATACCCTGCCTCACGGACTCCTTAACACCCTCGGCTACCTTAGCCTTCTCAACCAGACAAGCAAACTCACGCTCCCTGCTGGGAGCAATCAGCGACCTCAACTCGTCTCTCGGACCATCCTCGAAACGAACACACCTCTCGTGTTCGGTAGCCACAATACCCTAGCATACCTGGGCTCACTTCAAGAACTCGGCCTCATACTCGGAAACAGACTTACTCCTTGGACAAGCCCGGAAATGCCTTTCATTTGGAGTCAATATAACTAGCCCCAATGTACTTCTTTTGATACGCACCTGAAATAATCCCATGTCGGATCCTCTGCACGCAACATCATCTCCGAACCGTGAGCCACCACCGATATGACTCATCCCGGAGAAGCGATACTATGCCCTTCGACTTCTCTTGGCGATCAAGTCCAGGTCATCCATGATCCGCTCCGTTGCCTCCGGCCAATACTCAAGAAAGTCTGGGAGCAACACGAAACACCTCGAAAGAATTCGCCCCGTTTGCCCGAGTCGCTCGAGAACGCATTTCCTAACTCCCGCACCACCACCTACACCGGCTACCCTTTCCAACACTCGCAAAGATCGCTGTGACACTGCGTCATCCCGGTCCCGATCTTGAAACTCACCACCTCCGGTGGTGGCGGTACCGGTATCTCATTTTTCGACTTCGACCGGACCCTACGGGTTGAGAAGCGATCATCCTACCACGACCTCGTCCACGACCACGTCCACCTCTAGCGCTCATGACTAAATTCTCTACGATTCGATTTAGGAGTTTTATGCATCGATATTTATTCCATTGTTTTAAAGCAAAGTCTTATGAATAGTAAAGAAGCTTTGTTTTCGCGAGTTCACGAGAATCCTATCAGTTTCAGTTTCTAAAGTAATCCACTATTGCAATCATCCAATCACCTCAATAAATCACAAGCAATAGTAAGGGGTACTTACCTAGGCAAACTGGTGCCGGAGACTCGGTGTCATGCCCTTCAAACCATTTATTTCAAACAAAACACTTAAAACAGGACTTTTGAAAGCATTTTGGGCCTCAGGCCCACAAAATGAAGCTTTGAACTTGGCTCGATACCACAATTGCAACACCCCAAACCCGGTCAATACACCACGATCGAATGCGGTATGTTACGGGAAAACGATTTGAGAGGTTTAGGTTTTTCGTTTAAAAGCGGGATGTAAACACTTCACTATCTAGTGTATTTGAAGAAAATTTGAGTAGGCTTGTTTGAAATCAGGTGGTGTATTCAGAAAACCCAAAAAAAATTTTGAAAGCTTAACCAAAAGATGTAGTTAAAACGAGTTTATTCCATTTCATTATTCAAATAGTTTCTTAGTGTTACTTAAGACATTTTAACTTGGTAGAAAATCGAGTTTTGATTTGGAAATCGTTTGAGTTTCTAATGCAAGTCATGGTGAGATACCCGATGGTATAGTTTAAAACACTTTGCGTTATAGTTTTAAATCATTGTCTTTCCAAATTTTAGTAAAATTTCAACCCACTTATTTTGTTAAGGCATGTTAAAGTCTATTTAAAGCATAAACATCATAAAGCATAATTTAAAGGCCTTTTACAATCCAAAACAAAACCCAAATAATAAAAAGCAAGCTAAAGTACCCAAATTATAAAGTCTCGAGTAAAACTTTATTAAGCGTGGCATGAGCACCCCGAGTCCATCCAGGCTCCATGTCCGCGTCTAAGTGTCACTGAAATGTCAAAGGAGAGGGTGAGTCGAATGACTCAGTGCATAAATCCCGCTCCCGATAAAGCAACATGCTAACACACATCATACATAGCAACATGATTAATGCAACCCGATCCTAACCATCCATATCGCCTTTTCTACCCCGTGTGGTACCAAACCACTGGTGGTGCCAAACCACTGGTGACCCAAAGTCACGATATCCATAAGTGTGGTGCCAAACCACTGGTGACCCAAAGTCACGAATAATCCAATGATGGGGCCAACCCATCGTGTGATACCAAATCACTAGCAGACGATCCCATATCTCAAAGTGGGGCCAACCCACGGTGGTGTTAACCACAGGGACGAGTCGCAATGAGGTGCCAAACCTCTGGTGTCCCAAAGACACAGTGTGATACCAAATCACTGGTGACCGCAGTCACAAATCCGATGATGGGGCCAACCCATCGTGTGATACCAAATCACTAGCAGACGATCCCATATCTCAAAGTAGGGCCAACCCACGGTGGTGGTGTTAACCATGGGGACGAGTCGCAATGAGGTGCCAAACCTCTGGTGTCCCAAAGACACAAATGTGATACCAAATCTTTGGTGACCGAAGTCACAAAATCAAGCTGTGGTACCAAACCACTTTGGAGGTGCCAAACCTCTCGGTGTCCCAAAGACACAAGTGTCCCAAATACACGGATATCATCATCCTCCTCCACTCATATCACCCATCATCATGCCATACTCATGTGATCATGCATCTCATACAAGTCATGCATATCATGCCAACATGCCAAGCATTATATCTCATAGCATACATAACATAGATCATAATATTGAGTATACATCAGTAGAACTCGTAATGCTACGGACTTACCGGATCAGTACATATACCCCACTTGGGTACCAATTAATCCATCATCTTTGTTTTGGTTTTACAAAGCAATCGAGTTATTAATAATATTACTAAGTATGGGTGTGTTAGTTACACACTGGAAAACAATGACCTTAAACCCCTCGAACAGATCTAAGCCCCCTTGATTATCTTGCTCCTATAATCGGCCAAATAAGAGCATTAGACAACTTATCACACTCAGCCAAGACCATCTAACCCCAAAAGAATCCATACCAAACCCTCACCTTTAAACTTGATTTGGTTTCCCACCAAATCTCGAATCAAGAGTGATTCTCCTTGACAATCAGCCGACCCCTAAAAGAGAACAGTTAAACTTTAATGATCTTGACTTAATCGAAACCAAAAGATTGAACGATTAATGATAATACCAATCACTTACCACAACCACTGCTTACCAATCGGTTAAAAGAGTCGAAAACTCTTCTTGGTTACTTTTCAATATCCAAAGACCCTATCACAAGATGATTAACAACAAGTTAATACCCTTTCAACCACAACCAATCATGAGCTTTTAATCCAACCGAATTCAACATAGAACTAGAGAAGATGGACATGGCCATTTGGCCAAACACTTACCCCATTCCAATCGAAAGAAAACAAGAACCCAACACGATTACCACCCTTCTAATATTCGCCACCAAGGAACTACTAAGAGAGAGGAGAGTTTGGCCAAGAGGAATAGAAGGAACAAATGGAGACAAACGGCTTGAGCTTTGAACAAAAGACAAGAATAAAAGATAAGTAGAGAGTGGGGACTTTCAGTTTGAAAGCAAATAGGTGAAGAAAGTGTTTTGGAAGATAAGATTCGGCTACCAAAGTTTCAAGAAGAGAAAAAGAATGTTTGAGAAGAGAGAGCTTCGGCTTGCACAATTGAACAAAAGAAGAAATAGTTTCGGCACAAAGAAATGGGAAGATGAATGGAGAATTCGGCTTCACAAATGAACCAAGGAAAAAGGAGATGAAGAGGAGGATACTCGGCTACCAAATGAACACCAAAGATCAAAGATATTTCGGCCAGTTTTAGGAGTGTGGTATTTCGGTTTTCAAAAGCAAAAAGAATGAGAGAAAACTCTTTGAGAAAATCGGCTTGTTTGACAAAATGAGAGAACTTTTGCTTACCAATTACTTTTGGCCGAAAATGCACAAGGTAGAAAGTGCATTTCGGCACATCCCTCTTCCACACTAAGCCGTCCACTCCCCCACTCCAAACACCCAAAAATTCGGCCAATATCCCTCCATTCACTCACCACCACTCCTTCAAACATGTTTGACCAAGTCTTCCTCCTAAAATCCTCATCACCCTCCATTTGAATGGGAAGACCAAGTCCAAAGTAGAATTCTAATTGCCTTCTACCTCTCCCTCCATGCCGTCAAAATGGGAACCAAAATGGGGACTCTGCGACTTGAACACAGGATCTCTCCCCTTGTAGATGACGCCACCCTCAAGCTCCAAGTGGCACATGCCTTGCCACTTTGCCAGCTCCTCATTTGTGCAACAAAACACCAAATAAAATACATATCCCTCAGCTCCATCAGCTCCCCTCCTATAAAGCCTAAAAATAAAAATTTTCCTACCTACTCAGGCACACTCCTAGCCTACAATTAAGCCCCTAAAACATAGAAATAGCAACATAGCACACCAACACATGCAATATCATGCAACAACAAAATAGCCCCTAACCCGGGATATTACACACCCCCTTTCTCTTAACCCTTGTAGGTAATGCTTGATGATATGGACTTGGGCTATGGATGACTCGAGGGAGGCCATACTTCGGAAATGGTTTATTGGGACTTTAGACTTCTTTCTCGTTTATTTTATTACTTTACTATTTTGGGTTAAATGTTATAATAAGGCCTCTGGACTATTTGTATTTTTGCTTTTTGGTTGGGATGTTTTTATTACTTTTCTTAAATTGTTTAAAAAGGGGAATTTTCTAAAAACTTAAACAATGGTTTCCAAAATTGATTAACAAATGGATTTCAAAATAAACTTTTACAAATATTTTTAAACACGGATATTTTCTCTTGATATATTAACGATATTTTCAAAAGACTTGGATTCTCTTTCGAATTTTCAACGTCGTTTTCAAAAGTCACGATTTTGTAAGATCATTAGTTCAAATTTATCGATTTATCAATCAAATCTTTGAGGTTAGTAGTATTTTATCAAATCAAACTTGTTTTCTTGATTTTTAACAAAGCAATATTTTAGTACGAACAAAAAGGGTTTAACATGTTTTGCTCGTGTGACATACCAAATCCGCTCATAACGCATGGGCCGGGTTTGGGGTGTTACATGAAGAATGAAATTTCAGATTTTGTTCCCTAGTGGATCAAACTGAAGAATGAAGTCTTCCTGAAGATAGTAAGGAAGCAAATTGAAAATTTCAGATTTTGTTCCCTAGTGGATCAAACTGAAGAATGAAGTTTTCCTGAAGATAGCAAAGGAGCAGACTGAAGACATCAGATCCTGTCTCCCCGAGTTTGCAGTGGAGCAGATCGAAGATAGCGGATATTGCCTTCCTGAAGTTTGCAGTGGAGCAGATTGAAGTTATCAGACTTATTGAAATCAAGATGAAGTTCCAAATACCGTTGAAGTTGCAATGGAGTTGGAAACCATTTGAAGAAGATGTGTAACACCCCAAACCCGATCAATACGCCACGACCGAATTTGGTATGTCACAGGGGAAAACGTTTTGAGGAAAAACGAGTTACCGATTAAATTTTAGTGAAAAACTTTTTATTATTCTAAATTCGTAAAAAATTAAGTTGAAAACTGATATTTTACTTTGCAATTCCGTAAATAGATTTTTAAAACTTTAGTCATGACTTAGATTCGTAAACCATTTATAAATTAAAGAGAAACTAAAGCAATTAGGTTGAAAATCGTATCTAATAGAAATTTGGAAACTTAAGTTTTGTAAAATAGTTTGAGTTATCGAAAATACTTAAGTTGTTAAAAATTATCAATTTATTTAGGTTACCCGATGGTAACGTTTTAAAACCATCGCGCTTTGTATTTTAGAAAACTTTGTTCACATATCATTAAATCAATCATGTAATTTGCAAGTTATTCCTAAAACAAATCCAAAGCATATAAATAATCCAAAGACATAATTAAAGAGGCCTTATTACAAACCCATAAAAATGAAAACCAAATTAAAATCAAGTACCCAAATGGAAGTTCATGTAAAACCAAATTTCATTGCATGGCCTCCTCGAGTTCATCCGGCTCCTCATCATGAATTTACTGAATTACTGAAAAAGTAAGGAGAATGTGAGTCACCAAGACTCAGTGCATATTCCCTCTCTCGGGTAAATACCACATACTTACACAAATTATAACCAAGCAATATATATATTATGCACCCAACCTAGCCATCTGTAACTCCTTTTTCTACCCCGTGTGGTACCAAAACCACCTGGTGGTGCCAAACCACCTGGTGACCAAAGTCACAAATAATCAAGTTGTGGGGCCAACCCACTTGTGATACCAAATCATTGGCGACAATCCCATATCTCAATAGTGGGGCCAACCCACGGTGGTGTTAATCCACGGGGACGAGTCGCTATGAGGTGCCAAACCTCCGGTGTCCCAAAGACACAAATGTGATACCAAATCACTTTGGTGACCAAAGTCACGAATAATCAAGTTGTGGGGCCAACCCACGTGTGATACCAAATCATGGCGACAATCCCATATCTTAAAAGTGGGGCCAACCCACGGTGGTGTTAATCCACGAGGGACGAGTCGCTATGAGGTGCCAAACCTCTGGTGTCCCAAAGACACAAATGTGATACCAAATCTTTGGAGGTGCCAAACCTCCGGTGTCCAGAAGACACGAATATCAATCTTCCCCCTCCTCTCATATTGCCCATACCAATGCAATAGATAAACAAATCATGTCAATATACTTTGATATGAACATATAACCAATACATATTGTAGATCGTGATATTAAACAACATATAGCAACATCATATCGAAATGGACTTACCCGTATCCTTGCTCATACCCATCAAGGTATCATATCAATATCTCATAGTTTCAGCTTTAACAACTTGAATAGTTATTTAACACACACATATATATATATAAACCAAGTTATAAAGTGTGTAAGATACACACCTGACACTACCGCAAGTACTAAAATCCGAAGACCCGATCTACCGTACTAGATCACCTTGTCCTATAATCGGCCAATATTTAAATTATAAACAAAGGCCATTCGGCCATACTACTAAATCCCAATGAGTTATCACTTGAAATACCAAGTCTTACCTAAAGCTTACCCAAAACGATTTGACAAAGAAACGAGGCTTAGATTGATTGCTTCCAACGTCCCGAGGAGCCTAAAAGAAATCGATTTCTAAGAATGATTAGAACCTTGCAACAATTGCCCAAAATTCGGCCTTTGTCCACAAGAGGATCAACATAGAAACAATAAAAAGACTAAGGAAAAACGGCCATAACACTTACCTATCTTCCAAAACCGATTGAAGAAAACCAAATGAAGTCCTACCCTTGAAGAAATTCGGCCAAGACAAATCAAATAGGATATGAGAGTTTTGGCTATGATTTTGAAAGAAAACAATTGATATTCGGCTCAAAAGAGATGAAGAATTAGTATGGCAAAGAAGAAAAGAAAAGAAAAAAATTAAAAGGGAAGAAGGATGATTCGGATTTAGCAACTAATGAAAGAAAAATCAAGGGAAAGGGGAAGAAAGAGATTCGGCCAAGAAGAAAGTAAAAGAAATGTTGTGATTTTGAACAATATTCAAAAGAAAGAAAAAGAGAAAATGGGATTAAGAGATTCGCCAACACCTATTTTACTAAAGAAGAAAAGTGCACAAAAATGCACAAAGTTCAAATGTAGTTTCGGTTTCAAAAGGAAAAATGAGAGAAAGAGAATGGTATTTGGTTCAACACAAAATTGAGAGCTAAAATCCAAAGCAAATTTGCACAAAAATGCCTAGGTACATTCGGCCAAAGAAGGAGTTTTTGGAAAGAAAAGAATTAAATGCCAAAAGGTGCACAAATGCTAAAGTTGGCCAACTATCCTTCCCCAAACCTCCTATCAATATTCGGCCACCCCCTAGCCATACATGCCGTCCACATACATGCACTAAAGGCCTTGGAATAGTTTCCAAAACATCTTCCTTAAGCCAAGCCTTGAAATCCTCTACATTCCCAAAGTTGAAGGAATTTTATCCCCAAAATCTAGCAATTCTATCCCTTATTTCATGCTTACCATAACCTTAAGTCTTCTTGCCAAAAAAGAAAATTGTCCATCTTATCCATATGTATAGTTGACCGACACTTAATGCTAGGATGTACAAAAATAAAATCCTCAATATGCTTTCCATGCTACTTGAACCACTTCCCTCAAGCAACCTTTCAAGCTCCTTATCCACTATGCCACTAACTCCTCATGTGCTTTAATTTAACATTTAAATTATATTAAGTGTCAAGCTCACTTAATCCCCTTCACTAAATTTTCCACACTAAAAATTATTCTAGCTTAGCTAATATTTCCAAGCCTTCACACAAATATACTAAGCACACAATAACAATCATATCCGAGCTAACACAAATAACAAGATGATACTCTAATATTTTTAGGATGTTACAATTCTACCCCCTTAAGAAAATTTCGTCCTCGAAATTACCTGATCAAAAAAGTTGAGGGTACTGCTGCCTCATCGCATCCTCCGGTTCCCACGTAGCTTCTTCCACGCCATGATTCCACCATAAAACCTTCACTAAAGGAACAGACTTCCTACGCAAAACTTTCACATCTCGATCTAGAATCTGCACAGGTTCTTCTTCTATCGTCAAATCTGGACTCACCTCTATTTCCTCTACTGCCACGACATGCGATGGATCAGAACGATAGCGTCTAAGCATGGAGACATGGAACACATCGTGAATCTGACTCAGCTCTGATGGCAACTCGAGCTGATAGGCTACTGGTCCCACTCGTCTCAACACCTTATACGGTCCAATAAACCTTGGACTTAACTTGCCTTTTCTCCCAAATCTTAACACTTTCTTCCATGGCGAGACTTTCAGAAAAACTTTGTCACCCACGAAAAATTCTATATCCCTCCGCTTGAGATCGGCATATGACTTCTGCCTATCCGAAGCTTCCTTCAACCGAGCTTGAATCAACTTCACCTTATCTTCGGTTTCTGCAACCAACTCTGGTCCTAACATTTGACGCTCACTCAACTCGGTCCAGCATGTAGGTGTGCGACACCTCCTACCATACAACGCCTCATATGGTGCCATCTTAATGCTTTCTTGATAACTATTGTTGTATGCGAACTCTGCTAATGGTAAAAACTCTTCCCAGCTGCCTCTGAAGTCCAATACACAACCTCTCAACATATCCTCTAAAATCTGTATAACTCTTTCGATTGCCCGTCGATCGTGGATGAAATGCGGTACTAAAATCCAACCGCGTACCCAAAGCTTTGATGTAACGCTCTCCAAAACCTCGACGTAAATCTAGGATCTCTGCATGCGAGATGATCGACACTTTGGTACACCGTGCAACCTCACTATTTCCGCCACATACAACTTAGCTAACCAAGGCGAATAATCCACCCTTACGGAATAAAATGAGCGACTTAGTCGGACGATCCACAATCACCCAAACCGAGTCCTTCTTACTAGGTGTAAGGGTAATCCATCGACAAAGTCCATAGTGATCCTTTCCCACTTCCACTGTGGAATCTTCACCTTGAAGTAACCTGGGACGGCAAGCGATGTTTCGCCTTGACCTGGCGACACGTCGGACATTTACCCACAAACTCGATTACCTCCCGCCTGGACACGGCCACCAAAAGCGCTCTCTTAAATCCCGATACATCTTGCTACCTCGGGATGCATAGCGTATGGGTTGTTATGTGCGTCTCGAAGAATCCTTTGTCTCAACTCAACATCCTTTGGCATACAAGCTCTTCCTTTAAAACACAATACTCCATCACTGGACAAACTATAATCCTCTAAACCTCCGTTCTGAACCCGCAACCTCCGATCATTTAAACCATCATCCTCTAACTATTTCTCCTTGATTTGCTCTAACCAAGTCGGCTTGACTTGCAATTCAGCCAAAAGACTCCCATCATCATATAAGCTAAGATGAGCAAACATCGATCTTAAGTCGATCCACAACCTTACGGCTCAACGCGTGCCGCCACCACATTAGCCTTGCACGGATGATACTCAATCGAGCGATCGTAGTCCTTTAACAACTCAATCCATCTACGCCTCAAGTTCAAATCCTTACGAGTCAAAAGATACTTAAGACTCTTGTGATCCGTGTAGACTATCGACTTCTCTCCATACAAATAGTGTCTCCAAATCTTCAAAGCAAAAAACACTGCACTGGCTAATTCCAAGTCATGCGTTGGATAGTTAACTTCATGTGGTCTTAATCTGCCGAGATGCATAAGCCACTACCTTCCTTCCTCAGCATCAGCACACATCCCAAACCAAGTATGTGATGCATCATAGTAAACCGTGAATTCCTTGCACGCCTCGAGTTGAATCAAAACCGAGCTTGAGTTAGAATCTTCTTCAACTTGTCGAAACTTCCTTCACGCTTCTCGGTCCACACAAATGGAACTCCTTTCCTCAATAACTTAGTCATAGGTGCTGCTATCAAAGAAAATCCCTCTACAAATCTTCGGTAATACCCCGTCAGACCTAGAAAACTCTGAATCTCAGCCACTGACTTAGGCGGCTTCCAATCCAACACTGCCTCAATCTTTCGAGGATCCACTCTAATCCCCTCAGCTGATACTACGTGACCCAAGAAAGTCACCTCCCTAAGCCAGAACTCGCACTTACTAAATTTGGCGTACAACTGCTTTTCCCTCAGAATCTGCAACACTACTCGCAAATGCGCATCATGCTCCTCCTCTGACTTTGAGTATACCAAAATATCGTCTATAAATACCACAACAAACTGGTCCAAAAACTGCTGGAATACCCGATTCATCATGTCCATGAATGCTGCCGGCGCATTAGTCAACCCAAACGACATTACCATAAATTCGTAGTGCCCATACCGAGTGCGAAATGTCGTCTTATGGATATCAGCCTCTTTCACCTTCAGCTGATGATATCCAGACCTTAAATCAATCTTGAGAAAATCGCGCCTTCTTTGGTGATTAAACAAGTCATCTATCCTCGGCAAAGGATACTTATTTTTATCGTCAGCTTATTCAACTGGCGATAGTCTATACACATCCGCATCGATCCATCCTTCTTCTTGACAAAAAGTACCGGTGCTCCCCAAGGCGAAACACTTGGTCGGATAAAACCTCGATCCAACAACTCTTGAATTTGAGCCTTCAATTCCCCTAATTCCTTCGGTGCCATCCTATACGGAGCAATAGACACCGCGATTAAGATAACAGATCTATACCAAATTCAACTTCACGATCCGGAGGCAATCCCGAAAGTTCTTCTGGAAATACGTCAACATATTCCTTTACCGTTCGGACATTCCCCACAGTAGACTCCTTAGCCTCCAACGCACACACATGAACCACAAATGCCTCACGACCCTTCACGACCAACTTCACGACTTTCAATGCAGATACCACGTTGGATAGATAATCTCTTCTATTACCTATCATGACCACTTCTTCGCCATCAGCTGTCTTCAAAACCATGCGCTTAGTAGTGCAATCCAAACTTGCTTGGTACTTGACCAACCAATCCATCCCAAGAATCAGATCAAACTCCTCAAACGGTAGTTCCATCAGATCAGCTACAAACATTACCCATTGGAGTTCTAGGGGTACATCTCTATACTGACTTATTTACTTCTACTGAGTGACCCAGAGGGCTAAATCGTCATCTTCCTAGAAGTAGTCTCGAGTCTAGATTCATAGTCTCTACTATGTTACTAGCAACATACGAATTTGTCGAACCCACATCTATCAAAGCAGTATATGGTTCACCAAAGATTAAGAACGTACCAGTTATGACATCCGGTGCGTCGCCCTCCTCTCGACGTCTCATTGCATACACCAAACCAGTTGTCTTGCCTCGGTGTTGCAAGCACCTCTCGTCGAGATGCTCCGCGGCCTCGACCAGAACCATTACCTCCTCTACCATTACCACGACCTCTCTGTGGTGACGGTCCCTCATTTCGAACCGAGCACGACCTTGACCCTCAGACTGATTCCTGGCTAGCTTACGTGGACAATCCCTCACACGATGATCCAGCGAGCCAAACTCAAAACATCCTTTCCCTCCGGTCCAACATTTGCCCCAATGAGATTTTCCACATCGATTACCTTTGTCTTTGGTCCACGATTAGCGAGAATGAGCCTCCCAGATTGATTCGGCCCACTCGCCTAACCCTCTTCTGAGAATTATCGGCTGACCCGGATGATCCAAAACCTCTCTTATGTTTATTCTTGTCGTGACTCTGCCTTACAAATTCTTTTATCCCTTCGGCTATCTTAGTCTTTTCAACTAGCCAAGCAAACTCTCGCTCCTGATGTGGAGCAATCAGCAATCTCAGCTCGTCCCTCAATCCATCTTCGAACTGGACACATCGCTCGTGCTTCGAAGTCACGATACCTCCAGCATACCGGCTCAATCTTAAAAATTCTACCTCATATTCTGATACGGACTTATTACCTTGGACCAAACTCAGAAATGCCTTCCGCTGTGCATCAATGTAACTCGACCGAACATATTTCTTCTGATACGCTGCCTTAAAATAATCCCAAATAAGATCCTCCGCTGCCGTATTATTCCGCACCGTGAGCCACCACTGATATGACTTATCCTGAAGAAGCGACACTATCCTTTTCAGCTTTTCCTCAGCATTCAGATCCAAGTCATCCATGATTTGTTCCGTCGCCTCTAACCAATACTCTGCCGTACTGGGAGCCACACCTGAAACACCTTGAAATACCTCAGCTCCATTGGCTCGAAGTCACTCGGATACGGTTTCGAATTCCGCGCCTCCACCTATTCCGGCTACCCTCTCAAGAACTCGCAAAGATCGCTCGAGACACTGTGTCATCCCCCGTTTGATCCTGATCCTCAACTCCAACCGCTGGTGGTGGGGGTGGTGGTACCTCATTCTCGGATCCTTGACCAGACCTCACTGGCTCAGACACAGCCATCCTACCCCGACCACGTCCACGAGTAATACGACCTCGACCACGAGTACTCATGTCTAAAGTCTCGACTTATCCGATTTAAAAGCGTTATGCATTAGTCATTATTCCACTTTCTTTAAAACACGATTTTATGAATAATTTTAATAAGAAGTTGTTTAGCGCAGTACATTCATCCTATAGTTTGGGTCTCTAGAGTAGTTCCTACTACTATCTGATCATGCCAACATCATCATATCATATCATCAAAATCAACAGATTTGATGTACTTACGTAAGCGGCTTGATGTCGGAGACTCGGGGCCATGCCTTTCCAACCATACAATTTTCAACAAAATCATTTTAAAACCATACTTTAAAACATTTTGGGCCTTGGGCCCACAAAATGAGCTTTTGAACTTGGCTCGATACCAATTTGTAACACCCCAAACCGGTCAATACGCCACGACCGAATTTGGTATGTCACAGGGAAAACGTTTTGAGGAAAAACGAGTTACCGATTAAATTTTAGTGAAAAACTTTTTATTATTCTAAATTCGTAAAAAAATTAAGTTGAAAACTCGATATTTTACTTTGCAATTCAAAGAAATGATTTTAAAACTTAGTCCCGGCTTAGATTCGTAAACCATTTATAAATTAAAGAGAAACTAAAGCAATTAGGTTGAAAATCGTATCTAATAGAAATTTGGAAACTTAAGTTTTGTAAAATAGTTTGAGTTATCAAAAATACTTAAGTTGTTAAAAATTATCAATTTATTTAGGTTACTGATGGTAACGTTTTAAAACCATCGCGCTTTGTATTTTATAAAACTTTGTTCACATATCATTAAATCAATCATGTAATTTGCAAGTTATTCCTAAAACAAATCCAAAGCATATAAATAATCCAAAAACATAATTAAAGAGGCCTTATTACAAACCCATAAAAATGAAAACCAAATTAAAATCAAGTACCCAAATGGAAGTTCATGTAAAACCAAATTTCATTGCATGGCCTCCTCGAGTTCATCCGGCTCCTCATCCATGAATTTACGAATTACGAAAAAGTAAGGGAGAAGGTGAGTCACCAAGACTCAGTGCATATTCCCTCTCCCGGGTAAATACCACATACTTACACAAATTATAACCAAGCAATATATATATATTATGCACCCAACCTAGCCATCCAGTAACTCCTTTTTCTACCCGTGTGGTACCAAACCACTAGTGGTGCCAAACCACCTGGTGACCAAAGTCACAAATAATCAAGTTGTGGGGCCAACCCACTTGTGATACCAAATCACTTTGGCGACAATCCCATATCTCAAAAGTGGGGCCAACCCACGGTGGTGTTAATCCACGGGGGCGAGAGTCGCTATGAGGTGCCAAACCTCTCGGTGTCCCAAAGACACAAATGTGATACCAAATCACTTTGGTGACCAAAGTCACGAATAATCAAGTTGTGGGGCCAACCCACGTGTGATACCAAATCACGGCGACAATCCCATATCTTAAAAGTGGGGCCAACCCACGGTGGTGTTAATCCACGAGGGACGAGTCGCTATGAGGTGCCAAACCTCCGGTGTCCCAAAGACACAAATGTGATACCAAATCTTTGGAGGTGCCAAACCTGCGGTGTCAGAAGACACGAATATCAATCTTCCCTCTCCTTTCATATTGCCCATACCAATGCAATAGATAAACAAATCATGTCAATATACTTTGATATGAACATATAACCAATACATATTGTAGATCGTGATATTAAACAACATATAGCAACATCATATCGAAACGGACTTACCCGTATCCTTGCTCATACCCATCAAGGTATCATATCAATATCTCATAGTTTCGGCTTTAACAACTTGAATAGTTATTTAACACACATATATATATATATAAACCAAGTTATAAAGTGTGTAAGATACACACCTGACACTACCGCAAGTATTAAAATCCGAAGACCCGATCTACCGCACTAGATCACCTTGTCCTACAATCGGCCAATATTTAAATTATAAACAAAGGCCATTCGGCCATACTACTAAATCTCAATGAGTTATCACTTGAAATACCAAGTCTTACCTAAAGCTTACCCAAAACGATTTGACAAAGAAACGAGGCTTAGATTGATTGCTTCCAACGTCCCGAGGAGCCTAAAAGAAATCGATTTCTAAGAATGATTAGAACCTTGCAACAATTGCCCAAAATTGGCCTTTGTCCACAAGAGGATCAACATAGAAACAATAAAAGACTAAGGAAAACGGCCATAACACTTACCTATCTTCCAAAACCGATTGAAGAAAACCAAATGAAGTCCTACCCTTGAAGAAATTCGGCCAAGACAAATCAAATAGGATATGAGAGTTTCGGCTATGATTTTGAAAGAAAACAATTGATATTCGGCTCAAAAGAGATGAAGAATTAGTATGGCAAAGAAGAAAAGAAAAAGAAAAAAAAATGAAAAGGGAAGAAGGATGATTCGGCTTTAGCAACTAATGAAAGAAAAATCAAGGGGAAAGGGGAAGAAAGAGATTCGGCCAAGAAGAAAGTAAAAGAAATGTTGTGATTTTGAACAATATTCAAAAGAAAGAAAAGAGAGAAAATGGGATTAAGAGATTCGCCAACACCTATTTTACCAAAGAAGAAAAGTGCACAAAAATGCACAAAGTTCAAATGTAGTTTCGGTTTCAAAAGGAAAAATGAGAGAAAGAGAATGGTATTTGGTTCAACACAAAAATGAGAGCTAAAATCCAAAGCAAATTTGCACAAAATGCCTAGGTACATTCGGCCAAAGAAGGAGTTTTTGGAGAGAAAAGAAACAAATGCCAAAAGGTGCACAAATGCTAAAGTTGGCCAACTATCCTTCCCCAAACCTCCTATCAATATTCGGCCACCCCCCTAGCCATACATGCCTTCCACATACATGCACTAAAGGCCTTGGAATAGTTTCCAAAACATCTTCCTTAAGCCAAGCCTTGAAATCCTCTACATTCCCAAAGTTGAAGAAATTTTATCCCCAAAATCTAGCAATTCTATCCCTTATTTCATGCTTACCATAACCTTAAGTCTTCTTGCCAAAAAAGAAAATTGTCCATCTTATCCATATGTATAGTTGACCGAAACTTAATGGTAGGATGTACAAAAATAAAATCCTCAATATGCTTTCCATGCTACTCGAACCACTTCCCTCAAGCAACCTTTCAAGCTCCTTATCCACTATGCCACTAACTCCTCATGTGCTTTAATTTAACATTTAAATTATCTTAAGTGTCAAGCTCACTTAATCCCCTTCACTAAATTTTCCACACTAAAAATTATTCTAGCTTAGCTAATATTTCCAAGCCTTCACACAAATATACTAAGCACACAATAACAATCATATCCGAGCTAACACAAATAACAAGATGATACTCTAATATTTTTAGGATGTTACAAGATGAGGACCAAGAAGTCAAGGCTTAACAAAGACCGGGCAAAATTGGGCCTTTTATAGTCTTTGCTCTATTCTCGTTACACGACAATGAGCAAAGAGGGGCATCTGTAATAGGCCAATTTAGCCCAGGCCCATACAAAAAATAATAAACCCAAAATAATAAAACAAAGTCCAAGTCCAGTCCAAAATATATCATTTGGCCCGATCGGAATGGCCCATTACTTAAAAAGATTGAAGGTCCATCTACAAGCTTGACGTATATGGAAGTACAATCTTCAAGGATATGCAATATTAGATATGATATGCAAATCTTAGATATGGTATGTAATCCTAGAAGATATGATATGCAATCTTAGATATGATATGCAAATCTTAGATATGATATGCAATCCTAGAAGTTATGGTATGCAATCTTAGATATGATATGCAATCTTAGAAGATATGGTATGTAATATTAAAAGATATGATTTTGTAATCTTAGAGATTTAATTTGTAGATACCTTTTATTCTTAGCCGTTGATGTAATTGATCTATATCGTTGGATTTGGGGAGGCTCAACTATAAATAGAGGATTCTCCCTTCATTGTAAACACACTGGAATGATACTGGAATGGGACTTGAGTTTTGAGTAATAAAAATTCTTGAGAACATTCACTCAAATTTCTCTCTTTTGCGTTCTTATTTTCTGTGGCTTGTTCTTATTTTTTTCTTCGCTCATCTTCGTTTCTTTTTGAGTTGCTTCTGTTCGAGTTAGTTTTTGGTAGAGGAATTTCGTCGAATCCTCATATTGCGGGAGTTAGGTTGACTTATGTGTTTTTTTTATTATTTATCCATTTAATTTCTTAATCATTATTTATTCATTTATTTTAATTATTTTAAATTTATTTTAATTGCCATTTTAACCCCTGTGATTTAACGCATGTTTTAATTTAATCATTTTATTTGTTTTAATTGCTATTCAACCCCTGTTTTCTTTGTTTTAATTTTATTTTTATCCTTTTACTTTATTTTATTATTTTACATTATTTTAAATTATTTATAGTTTATATTGTTTTCTTTATTATAATTTATTAAAATTTATATATATTTTTATATGTAATATCCTTATATATATTATTATTATTTATTATTTTATTTAGCTTAATATTATTTTTATGATTTATATATTAAGTACTATATTATGTTTTTTAATTTGTATATTATATAATAGTACATTATATCATATATTATTTTTGGAATTTTTGTTTTATAAAATTTATTTATGTTTTATAACCTATTTTATTACATATGTAATTTTTATGACTATTGAATTATATATATGTTTTATACTGTATATTATATATCGTTTACTAATTTTTATTTTTATATATGTGTATTAAATTATTAACTTATATTTATTTATCATAAATACTCTTTTTATTTTTGTTATTATGTATATACATTAAATCATTTTAAAAATCATCATATTCTTTTTTTTTTCTCGATGTTTAAATATGTTATTCTTTTTTCATTTAATTTTGTTATTTCGTGAAGATGTCAATTATTGCTATATTATATGTTTATTTATATTCTTTAGATTGTTTATTATTGTTTAGCATATTCTATTGTATATTCATGTTATATTATCCTTTAATTATTTATTGTTAGTATAATTTGTACTTTTGTAAAATTGTTATTTGTATACTCAAACCATTGTTTTATAAAAATACCTTTCAAATTAAAATATTTATTTCAAATAGTTTTCAAAATACGGTGATATGTGATATTTGAAGGATTTCGAGAAGAATTTTGCCCTAACTTATTGGGTTCGATTTTTCACGTGAAACTTTAGGTATTACCTATCCCTTTTTCCTTAAAAAAATGAGATTTACCAATTTCAAATTAAAAAAAAAAAAACCTATTCTTGGGAATTCGGATCGTTGTGCCTTAACTTATTGGGTTTGACGTTTTGCTTCTCGAGGTAGGAATTTTCTAAAATAAAGACGTACTTAGTTTCAAGGTCATAAGATGTTATATCCTAACTTACTGGGTATGGTGTTTTATTTCTTTGAAGATAGGTAAGTCTGGGTTTTTCTTTTCAACTAAAAAGGACTATTTTCTAAATTTTTCAAAATTTCAATATTAGGACATGATGTTATCGATTGGGTACCAATTTTGGGCGTTATGAGGGTGCTAACCCTTCCTCATACGTAACCGACTCCTGAACCCATTTTTCTTGTTTTTGGTGGGCCAAAATAAGTATTTTAAAATAAACGATTTTCAAGGTGATCCAATCACACCTAAGTAAAAAAGATTGGTGGCGACTCCATTTTCGTTTTTGAAAGTCGATTCCCGTTTTTTTTAAATGGTTTCGATAGCCTATATTGTTGAAAATTTTTGTTTTAACCTCTTGCTCACCAAGTGTTTGTAGAGATTTCCAACAAAATTTCTTAATAAAATGAAATGTTTTAAAATTTTAGGGCCTATTTCATGATGAGAGGGAATTCCTCGTCATGACATGACTTGCTATCTGGTTTCATCACAACGACATAAATTCTTGTTGTGCCGTAACTTGGGCTCAAGGTCGTCCCGATGACCCATGATCTCCATCACAACATGGTTGCCTCATCATGACGACGTTTGAACGACGTCACCTACTGCTTTGGCCAAAAAATGTACCAAAAGTACTCAATGCAATCCCAACACTCAATTTCTTATTTTATGCCTAAGTCAATCATGATTTACCTGCAAAAATTAACCAAATTTCATACCAAATCATTCTCTTTTAATATACCCAAATCAACCAATTCACCATGCCTAAATTGATACCCAATCACTTCATTCAAATCTAACAATACAAGCAACTCTACCTAGCATTTCAAGCTTCCCAATCAACAATCATCCTTTCAACAATACATACTTTTCCTATTTTACAATGAACAATTCAATTCTATCAAACTCAAACCACATTCATAATATCTCAAAATGCCAAATGCATAACCAATTCAATCCCATCAATTGTATGCATCTCACTAACCTATTTCAACTTAAATCTTGCATGGTTGTTCATAGTCATATTTCTAGCATCATTAAAAATATTCAACCAACGTCATATATATATTCATATACATACATGGTTCATGTCATCTTAAGTAACATTAACATATATCCAAACTACATTAAACACCAACTCATCATTCAATTTAACACTATATAAACATAAGACTCCCTTAGGTACATGCCATTAGACTAACAAGAAACTTCACCAATTTGATGAGTCTGGGATTTTGGCTGGTTGCTGATTTTGTCAGGCAATCATAAACAAAACCTGACCTGTGCACGAAAACAAAATCGTACGCTAGGTATAAACTCAGTGGTATGTTTATAATCGAACATTAGATATAACATAACTAAGTCAAATCAAGAAGATAAAATGTCATACATTACAATACCAAATCATATATTATTATCCAACATTTCATCATGCGCATCAATTCGTCAATATGCAACTAACAAAAATAAGAACGTCACACTTTTATACAACAATTTTCTAATTGAATCAATTGATTTATTGCTTATTTATGCTAATTTATTATTTCATTGCTATCATTATAGCAACCAATCATCAACTTATATAAGTAATAGCATAATTCATCTCAATTTCACATTTATATCAATACATAATATTTTTAAATCTATTCAATTTAGTCCTCATCACAGACCAAAAATCCAAATCAAATTGATTCAGCTTGATTTAACATTCCGAACTCACTTTAGGATCTTACCATGCAATACAATTCATAAATGCATCAATAGAAGTGAGTTCAGATTATAGAGATACAAACCGTAAACTCCGAGCTATTTGCCGACAGCTTTGTCTTTTCCTTTCTTTTTCGAGGAATCTGAGTCAAGTTTAGCTATGGATTAACACAAACATACCAAATCAATCAATATACAAACAATTTTACATTCAATTGCTACTTTAAGCAACTTTTGCATTTTATTCAATTTAGTCATTAAAATCGGGAATAACAAAAATTTAAATCTAGAACTCAAAATTTCAAGCTAATTTCACTATAGCCCTAAATGGACCTCCTATTTCTCATTTTTACCCCAATTTTTTAAATTTTATACATTTTAGTCCCATTTGCACGAAACTATAAATTAACTTCACAATTTAGTCCTTTTTCACTCTTAAGCTTATAATCTATCAATTTCGTGCCTAAAACTTCAAGAATTCATCAATGACATCTTTCCAAAACTTTAACAGTTATGAAAATTAACACCCGGTCCAGCTATATTAAACTCTCAAACTTTCAAAAACATAAAAATTACAATAAAAAAACTAAACTGCACTAACCAATTGAAGTTTAAACTTTGAAACCCCTTGACCGTGGGTTAAGAGTTTCTCCTTCTCCAATTTCGGTTGAAAAGATTAAAACATTCATTTTTTCTCTTTCCTCCCACTTTCATACTTTATTACTTATGTTTTTTTTATTAATTTAATTTTAGGGTAAACTATCAAAATAGTCACTTTTGTTTCCCTCAGGTTACATTTTAGTCACTTATATTTGAAATGTTACGTTTTAGTCAGTTACGTTAATGTGTTGTGACATTTTAGTCACTGAAACATTAATTGTCGTTAACGATGTAACGTAAGCTGATGTGGCACGTTAAACCATCATTTCAAACAAACATTTTAGGTTAAATTATACAATTGATCCCCATTTTTTTTTGTTTTGAGCAATTTAATTTTTTCTTTTATATTTTTTTAACTTTCCTTTATTTTCTTTATTTTTCATTCTATTCTGCTTTTCCTTCTATTTTCCTCCCCTCTCCATCTCTTTTAACGTAAAAAAAAATTTTAAATTGCTCAAAGCGAAAATAATATAAGGACCAATTGCATAATTTGACCTAAAATTTTCATTTGAAATAATGATTTAACGTGCCACGTTAGCTTACTTGTAACATCCTAAAAATATGAGTATCGATATGTTGCATGTTTTGGTGTTTAGCTTGTGAATGATTGAATTTGTGTGCTTAATATAGTCTTGAGAAGGCATGGGATTATTTGGAATTAGAATAAATTTTAGTAATGAGTACTTTATTGAAGTGGAACAAGTGACCCTGATGCTTAAGGTAATTAAATGGCAAAAACTAGCATAAGATGAGCTAGTAGCAAGGTGGAATAGGCGCCATGAGTGTAGCTTGAGGGGAGAGGTTCGAATCCCATGGATAGCATTTTGGTGACATTTATTTTTGCTCTTTCTTAGCAAGTGTCGGCCAAGCTCTATTCTTGGTAAGGATGGACTAATTCTTTTATGGTAAGGTGGCTAAAGGTTATGGCAAACATGAATTTAGGGATAGAATTTGCTTGATTTTGGGGATAGGATTTCAAAACTTTTGGAAGGGAGGAACATAAGGCACCTCTTAAGGGAGAGTGTTTTGGAAAGGTATGATGGCCAAGTTTGACCATGTATGTGGACGGCATAGGGGGCTAAGGGGGATGGCCGATTTTTGGTGCTAGCTTGGTAGGATTAGGTGCTAAATGAGCACATCTTTCATTTGGTTATTTTGGGTGCTTTTCTTAAAAAAAATTCTCCATTTTTCCCTCTCCCTAGCCGAATGTGCCATAAGCTTTAGGGAAGCAATTGTTTCTTTTGGCCATTTCTTTCTTTTACTATTTCGGTCTTAGGATTGATTATTCTCCAAACCTTTTTCTTCCCTTTGTGACCGAAACCATATAACCATCTAGGACCATTTCTTTTCGTCTCTTTTTCCTCTTCATTGCCGAATGCATATTGGTTTCAAAGTTTCTTCTTAGTTCATTTTCCATCCTTGAGAACCGAAATACAAACCTCTCATCTCCATTTTTTCTTTTCTTTTTACTTCTCACAAAAGACTCACAAACATTTCTCTCTTCCAAAAATTTTCCACTATGGCCGAATGTTGATGACAATCTCCTTAGCCGAATCCTTCTCTCCACATCTATTCACTTCTCAATCATTCTTTTTATTCATACCTTAATCAATCGTGGTGTAGTAGAGTGTCGATCATTTCTTCATCGATAGTCGATCTTAGTCATCATAAGAACGTGTGGAAAAGGATTTCATCATTCAAGGTAAGGGATTCATTTTATTTCGAATGGGGTTATGTTATTTTTTATTTGGCTTATGATGGTATTGATTAATCGATTCTATCATAAGGACCCTATTAATCGACTCTCTTTTTGTGAACGTAAGAACTTCGTGGCAATCAAGATAGGGACAAAAAGGGTTGTTAATAGCGTTTGGAAGAGGGGTGGTTCCGCTATTCCCTCTAAATTCAAACGAAGGACTGTTTCAGCAATCCGAGATTTTCCACCGGGTTGTGGACCCTCATCCGGCAAAAATCAATTATTTGAAGTCATTCGTACTCCTGAGCCTTTGACTGTTCGTGGTTCTTCATCGGGTTATGAACTATCGATCGAGGAGAAATCAAAAATAGCTGTTGTTCGAGATTCCGAGGGTAAAGATCTATATCGTTCATCATTTGAATAGCTTTATATTAAATATTAGTTTTCTAATTTAGCGTGATAAATATTTAGGTATCGACGAGCAGGAAAGTATAGTACTCACCGTAATCAGGTGTGTAACTTCACACTTATCTCATGGGTTATACTACGCCGTAAGTATTCGATTAAAAATCGTAAAGTCGGTAAAATTGGAAAATACGGTTTATTAGCACTTTTGGTGTGAAAGCATGAAAACGATATTAAAGTTGTGAAAATTACGAATTTGCCCTTAATAAGCTATATTGTTAAAAAGTGATATTTTGGGCCATATGAATTATTTTTGATAAATTGGCCAAGTGAGAAAATTGTGAAAAGGGCCTCATGTGTATATATGGGCCAAAACTGCTAGATCGATATATGGGCCAAAACTGCTAGATCGATATATGGGCCAAAATTGCTAGATCGTTAAATGGGTTAAATTGTTATTTTGACTAATGGGCCAAGTTGATAACTTGTAATATGGGTTTTTTGTTGAAACTTACCTTATGAATATATTGTGATGCATTCTATATATACATGACTGCATGGGTTGGGATAATTGACGAAGAGAAGAAAGGCCTATTGCCAAAATCTAGTTCGGTGACACTGTCACAATCTAGTTCGACGACTCTGTCACAATCTAGTTCGGTGGCTCTGCCACAAATATTTTAAATGGCTTAATGCCTGTGATTGGTGTGTTGGCGGGGTGGGTTGACTTGATCCCCACAGGTGTGATGGTTGGTACGGGTGGTGTGTAGCAGATGGAAATTAGGCTTGGTTGGGAATTGCATATCACTTGCATTTTTTTTATATTTGATTTATATATTGTATTTTTGTAAATGGGCTCAAGCCCAATTTAATGCTTAAATGGATTTGGCCCAGTGGACACGGTAAGTGGGTTACACATTGAGTTCTAAGTAACTCACCCTGTTTTTCTTACCCTTCTCAGGTAATAATAATTGATGGAGGCTTGGGCCGGGGATGACTTCGTGTGGAGGTCATACTACAAATGATGGGTTTTTATAAACTTGAACTTCTTTTTAATATTTTTATTTTTATTTAAGTACTATTTTGATTGCGATGTAATAAGGCCTCTGGTATTATTTTATGGATTTTTATTCGTGGATGGAATTTTAATATGTTTTAGTTACTTAAATGGGATCATTTAAATTTTATAAATGATTTCTTAAACTTATGTATAAAGAAAAATAAAAAGGGATTTTCTTAAATATCACTTAATCCAAAATATTTTGTGAAAACTCTTTTATAAGTTTAAGATTTCCACCAATTATTTCTCTGAAAATCAAATTGTAAATTCTTATGTTTTAAAATTATGGTTTTCAAATAAATATCGGTTTATGATAAATTCCATTTTTTTTAAATCGTTTTGAAGAATTGTTTTTAAAACTCGGCTGTGGCTTTGGTTCAACAAATTTTTTTTGTTTAAAACTGTTTTAATTTCTAGACCTTATGTTTTAAAGGTAGTATGGCACCACGAGCATCCGGCACCAAGCCAAGTAAGTATTAGTATATTAAATGTTTATTATTGTGATATGAACATAGGAACAATCTAGAACTTCTAGTTTTAGGTGTCGAATACGGTAGAGATTGAGTTTATAGGACTTGATTGCGAAAACAACTTTACCTCTTATATCTCATAAAATATCGTTAATAAACACTGAAATGGTATTCGATTCATAAAACTTGTAATCAGATTAAATCGAATTAGTCCTTATGAGCACTAGAGGACGTGGTCGTGGACGTGGTAGACGTGGCCGTGGTAGAGGACGAGGTGCTAGAGATGCAAAGCGAAGTCGGGTCATATGCGAGAAATGGATGCACCGCTTCACCGGAAGTGAGATCGGATCACATGACCATTCGAGAGAGGACAATGCTTTGACTCAAGCAATGTTGCAAGTCCTTGAAAGGGTTGCTGGGACTAGAACTGGTCCAGTAGTTCGTGGATCAATTTCAAAACGACTTAAATCAAGTGGTGCCGAGGTTTTTAGAGGTGTCTCCGGTGTAGCTCCGAATGTTGCGGAATATTGGCTCGAGGCTGTAGAGCGGATTATGGATGATTTGGAGTGCACCGCCGAGCAGAAACTAAGAGGAGCTGTGTCCTTGTTAAGGGACGAGGCGTATCAATGGTGGCTTACTGTTCGAGAAGGCACCGAGGCTGCATTGGTTACTTGGGATTTCTTCAAAGCTACTTTTCAAGGGAAGTACGTCGGGACAAGTTATGTAGATGCCCGGAGGAAGGAATTCCTGAATTTGGTTCAAGGAAATAAGACAGTGGCAGCTTACGAGGCAGAATTTCTTCGTTTGAGCCGATATGCTCGCACAATAGTGCCGACAGATCATGAGCGTTGTGTACGCTTTGAAGATGGGCTGAATGATGAGTTGCGGGTACTGATAGCCCCACAACAAGTACGGATTTTTACCTCGCTTGTGGAGAAATCCAAGATAGTCGAAGAGGCTAAGAATTCAGAACGTCAAAACCGGGAAAGAGTCAGAGGCAAGAGGGATTTTAAGTATTCGGGTTCTGCTAAAAGGTTCCAGAAAAGGCCTCAAAATGATGAACCAGCTCAAGCTAGAGCGCCTGTGGTTACCAATCAAAGTCGGGACTGTGCTGACTGTAGGAAGCGACACCCCGGGGAATGTTAGAGGAAAACTGGTGCTTATTATAAATGTGGTTCCAAGGATCATCAGTATAAGAATTGCCCTCGACGGTCTGATACGAATCAGGAAGCTCGTAACCCTGATGCTCAGCCAGCTAGAGGTACTCAGCAGCCATCGAGAGGTCGTGGATCGGGTCGCGATGGTAATGGTAACGGACGTGGTCAAGGTACACCGGGTCGAGGTAATTACTTCAGAGGTAACGCAGAGGCAAGACAGCCGGGGTTGGTCTATGCGGTTAGGCGTCGAGAAGATGGCGATGCACCTGATGTGATAACTGGTACGTTCTTCATCTTTGATGTACACAGCATCGCTTTGATAGATATCGGGTCTACCCACTCGTATATGGCTAGTGCCATATCTGGAAACCTGAATATTAGATCTGAGATTACCGATAGAGAGATGACCGTAATTAGTCCTTCAGGACAGTCGGTAATCGTGAATAAATTGTTTAGAGATGTGCCCTTGGAAATTCAAAGAGAAATATTTTTGGCGAATTTGATGGAATTACCTTTCGGCGAGTTTGATCTTATTTTGGGCATGGATTGGTTGGTGAAGCACCGGGCGAAATTGGATTGTGCCAAAAAACGGATGTCAATAAGGACTGTGGATGATGAGGAGTTAGTAATGATAGGCGAGCGAAGGAACTTTTTGGCAAATGTGGTATCTGCTCTGAAGGCAGAGAAGTTGGTGCGGAAAGGGTATGGAGCATTCCTAGCCTTCATTAGTGCTTTGGATGCCAAGGAACTATCGGTGGAAGGTGTGAGAATGGTGAAAGAATTTTCAGATGTCTTTCCCAAAGAACTTCCGGGTCTACCTCCAGATCGGGAAGTAGAATTTGGCATTGAGCTTTTGCCCGGAACGACTCCAGTGTCTATTTCTCCTTATAGAATGGCGCCGAATGAGTTAGCGGAGCTTAAAGCTCAAATTCAAGAATTGTTAGATCGGGAATTTATTCGACCGAGTGTGTCCCTGTGGGGAGCACCAGTTTTGTTCGTCAAGAAGAAGGATGGGTTGATGCGTTTTTGCATCGATTATAGGTAGTTGAATAAATTGACGATCAAGAATAGGTATCCATTGCCGAGAATTGACGACCTATTTGATCAATTGAGAGGAGCTTCAGTTTTCTCCAATATTGATTTAAGATCGGGTTATCATCAACTCAAGGTGAAAGAGGCAGATATTCATAAGACGGCATTCCGAACTCGTTATGGACATTATGAGTTTTTGGTTATGCCGTTTGGTTTGACCAATGCACCAGCTGCATTTATGGACATGATGAATCGAGTCTTTCAACCTTATCTAGACCGGTTCGTAGTGGTGCTCATAGATGATATCTTGGTATATTCGAGGAATGAAGAAGAGCATGACTCACATTTGCGCATTATGTTGCAAATTTTGCGAGATAAGTAACTTTATGCCAAATTCAGTAAATGCGAATTTTGGTTGAAGGAAGTGACTTTCTTGGGTCATGTGGTGTCAGCCGAAGGAATAAGAGTTGATCCTTGGAAGGTTGAGGCAGTGTTGGATTGGAAACCGCCGAAGTTAGTGGCTGAGATCCAGAGTTTCTTGGGTTTGGCTGGTTACTATAGACGCTTTGTTGAGGGGTTTTCGTTGATTGCTGCACCTCTAACCAAGCTGTTGCGAAGGGGGTACCGTATGTGTGGACCGATAAATGGCAAGAAAGTTTTGAGAACCGAAGAAGATTTTTGTAAGCGCCCGATCGATTCAGCTGAGGGTGGAAAAGAGTTTATCTTTTCTTGTGATGCGTCACACACGGGTTTAGGATGTGTACTGATGCAAGGTGGAAAAGTGGTGGCTTATGCTTCTCGTCAGTTGAGGCCGCACGAAGTCAGCTACCCTACTCATGACTTGGAGTTGGCTGCGGTGGTGTTTGCTTTAAAGATTTGGAGGCACTATCTCTACGGTGAGAAGTCGATCATTTATACGGACCATAAGAGTCTTAAGTACCTCCTTACCCAAAAGGAGTTGAACTTGAGACAACGGAGATGGGTGGAGTTGTTAAAGGATTATGACTTCTCAATCGAGTACCATCCTGGAAAGGCTAACGTGGTGGCAGACGCGTTGAGTCGTAAGGTAGTATCGGAGTTAAGAGCAATGTTTGCTCATCTCAGTTTGTATGAGGATGGCAGTCTGCTAGCGAAACTTCAGGTGAAGCCATTGTGGTTAGAACAAATCAAGGAAAAACAGTTATTAGATGAAAAGTTGGGTCCTTTAATGCAACAAGTTGAAAGTGGTATAATAGGGGATTTTGGATTAAACAAGGATGGCATGCTGTGTTTTCGTGGAAGAGTTTGTATGCCCATGGATTCGGATTTGAGACAAATGATTCTACAAGAGGTGCATAGTAGCCCTTATGCTATGCACCCCGGAGGAAATAAGATGTATCGGGATCTCCGTGAGCAGTATTGGTGGCCAAGGTTAAAGCGGGAGGTTACTGATTTTGTAGGAAAGTGTTTGTTGTGTCAACAAGTGAAGGCGGAACATCAATTACCATCAGGTTTATTGCAACTGGTAAAGATTCCTCTATGGAAATAGGAGCGGATAACGATGGATTTTGTTAGTGGGTTACCCTTAACACCTACTAAGAAAGATTTCGTTTGGGTGGTAGTTGATCGATTGACGAAGACTGCTCATTTTCTACCTGTTCGTACGGATTACTCGCTGCAGAAGTTGGCTAAGTTGTATGTATCTGAGATTGTGAGGTTGCATGGGATACCAGTGTCTATCATATCGGACAGGGATCCTAGGTTTACATCGCGGTTTTGGAAAGCTTTGCATGAGGCTTTGGGAACAAAGTTAAACTTTAGTACGACTTTTCATCCTCAGTCAGATGGTCAGTCAGAAAGAGTAATTCAGATTTTGGAAGATATGTTAAGAGGTTGCGTGATTGACTTCAGAGGTAGTTGGGAGGATTTTCTACCGTTGGCAGAGTTCGCGTATAATAACAGTTACCAATCCAGTATTCAAATGGCACCCTATGAAGCGTTATCTGATGTAAGAATCGCCGTACCCCTACTTGTTGGACCGAATTGGGGAACGACAGTTGTTGGGTCCTGAGTTGATAACTGAGATGGAAGAGAAGGTAAAGGTGATTCGAGCGTGGTTAAAGGAAGCTTCAGATAGACAAAAGTCGTATGCGGATCTGAAGCGTAAGGATATTGAGTTTGCGGTGGGAGATCAGGTCTTTCTGAAAGTCTCACCTTGGAAGAAAATTTTTAGATTTGGAAGGAAGGGCAAGTTGAGCCCTAGGTTCATTGGACCGTACCGTGTGTTGAAGCGTGTAGGACCAGTGGCCTATCAGCTTGAATTACGTCCGGAGTTGAGTCAGATTCATAGTGTTTTCCATGTTTCTATGCGGAGGCATTATAGATCAGATCCATCTCACATAGTACCGGTAGAAGAAGTGGAGTTAAGGCCAGACTTGTCTTTCGAGGAGGAACCAGTGAAAATCTTAGACCATGATGTTAAGGTGCTAAGAAAGAAGACTGTGCCATTGGTTAAGGTTCTATGGCGTAATCACGGAGCGGAGGAAGATACGTGGGAGCCTAATGACGCAATTCGGAAACAATATCCTCATCTCTTTCAATCAGGTAAATTTCGAGGACGAAATTTTTTTTAAGGAGGGTAGAATTGTAACATCCTAAAAATATGAGTATCGATATGTTGCATGTTTTGGTGTTTAGCTTGTGAATGATTAAATTTGTGTGCTTAATATAGTCTTGAGAAGGCATGGGATTATTTGGAATTAGAATAAATTTTAGTAATGAGTACTTTTTTGAAGTGGAACAAGTGACCCTGATGCTTAAGGTAATTAAATGGCAAAAACTAGCATAAGATGAGCTAGTAGCAAGGTGGAATAGGCGCCATGAGCGTAGCTTGAGGAGAGAGGTTCGAATCCCATGGATAGCATTTTGGTGACATTTATTTTTGCTCTTTCTTAGCACGTGTAGGCCAAGCTCTATTCTTGGTAAGGATGGACTAATTCTTTTATGGTAAGGTGGCTAAAGGTTATGGCAAACATGAATTTAGGGATAGAATTTGCTTGATTTTAGAGATAGGATTTCAAAACTTTTGGAAGGGAGGAACATAAGGCACCTCTTAAGGGAGAGTGTTTTGGAAAGGTATGATGGCCAAGTTTGACCATGTATGTGGACGGCATAGGGGGCTAAGGGGGATGGCCGGTTTTTGGTGCTAGCTTAGTAGGATTAGGTGCTAAATGAGCACATCTTTCATTTGGTTATTTTGGGTGCTTTTCTTAAAAAAAATTCTCCATTTTTCCCTCTCTCTAGCCGAATGTGCCATAAGCTTTAGGGAAGCAATTGTTTCTTTTGGCCATTTCTTTCTTTTACCATTTCGGTCTTAGGATTGATTATTCTCTAAACCTTTTTCTTCCCTTTTGACCGAAACCATATAACCATCTAGGACCATTTCTTTTCTTCTCTTTTTCCTCTTCATTGCTGAATGCATATTGGTTTCAAAGTTTCTTCTTGGTTCATTTTCCATCCTTGAGAACCGAAATACAAACCTCTCATCTCCATTTTTTCTTTTCTTTTTACTTCTCACAAAAGACTCACAAACATTTCTCTCTTCCAAAAATTTTCCACTATGGCCGAATGTTGATGACAATCTCCTTAGCCGAATCCTTCTCTCCACATCTATTCACTTCTCAATCATTCTTTTTATTCATACCTTGATCAATCATGGTGTAGTGGAGTGTCGATCATTTCTTCATCGATAGTCGATCTTAGTCATCATAAGAACGTGTGGAAAAGGATTTCATCATTCAAGGTAAGGGATTCATTTTATTTGAAGGGGTTCTATGTTATTTTTATTTGGCTTATGATGGTATTGATTAATCGATTCTATCATAAGGACCCTATTAATCGACTCTCTTTTTGTGAACATAAGAACTTCGTGGCAATCAAGATAGGGACAAAAAGGGTTGTTAATAGCGTTTGGAAGAGGGGTGGTTCTGCTGTTCCCCCTAAATTCAAACGAAGGACTGTTTCAGCAATCCGAGATTTTCCACCGGGTTGTGGACCCTCATCTGGCGAAAATCAATTATTTGAAGTCATTCGTACTCCTGAGCCTTTGACTGTTCGTGGTTCTTCATCGGGTTATGAACTATCGATCGAGAAATCAAAAATAGCTATTGTTCGAGATTCCGAGGGTAAAGATCTAGATCGTTCATCGTTAGAATAGCTTTATATTAAATATTAGTGTTCTAATTAAGCGTGATAAATATTTAGGTATCGACGAGCGGGAAAGTATAGTACTCACCGTAATCAGGTGTGTAACTTCACACTTATCTCATGGGTTATACTATGCCGTAAGTATTCGATTAAAAATCGTAAAGTCGGTAAAATTGGAAAATACGATTTATTAGCACTTTTGGTGTGAAAGCATGAAAACAGTATTAAAGTTGTGAAAATTACTTAATTTGCCCTTAAT